>CM060932.1:364973222-374973222 GCA_030765085.1 Allium cepa
ACGGCAATTCGCTGATTTTCCAATGTATACTTTGAAGGCTATAACTTGAGTAAATATAATCGGATTTTCCCAAAACGAAAACCTTTGTTTTCAAATGATAATGGCTTTTATATAACGAAAGAATTTCCAGTTTTTGTTGAAAGGATTTCAAGTTATTGGTGAATCAAATTGAAAATAGTTTTGAAAACTATGAATGATTCTTTGTTAAAGATTTGGTGAACATTATTTCAAATTGAAAAGGATCTTACAGGGTGAATCTTTTGTTTAAAAGATTAAAAGTGGGAATTTGTTTAAACCATTCAAAAGGAAAGGTTTTGGGCTAAAAATCGTGACTTAACTAAGATCCCAATATATCTCTATGTTTTTAAAATTAGCGCTTATTATTCGGTTTAGCCGGGAGAGGACTTTATGTCATAAAGCCCATTCCGAATAGTGATATGACGAAATGGATAGCATTTGAAGATGGTGGTGAAGAGCGGGTAGTTTCGAAAGCGAAAGGATTACCTGTCGAATGTCTAATGGCCCCGGTATAGAGATCTTGATTACCCTATGTGATGGGGAGTCCGGATGTGATTGGTGAATATCTAGATTTGCAAGAGCTTCTTTCCTTAATTGGGGGAAGTGCCTTCCATTTCGTTCGAACCCGGAACGAACTTGTATGGATGTATGTATGATGTTACACTTTGAGATGTAAAGCTGGTTTCTATCAAATATATTTTTGTTGGTGGCGGAGAATTTATTTTCTTAGCTTAACACCCTTCTCTGAAACGTACGAGCTCAGAGGTTATGTAGTTGATGGTTACTAGTGATATATTCCCAACCTGGTAATGTGGCATGCTAAGTGTTGTTGATCATTTGTTGATCAAAGCATGGCTTTTGTAAAAAGCGTAGCTTTATGGACGAGGCTTCGTCGAACCTCACAACCCGAAAATGGTCGAAATAGGAAGGATGCGACAAGGTTATGGGGGTCGCACCGCTTAGGGTATGTGCATTTCCTTCTGGATAAAAAGTGATATCATGGTATGGAGCCCAGATATTTAACTTATGGGGTTGTTGGAATTTGTTGTTGTTGAGGCCTCGGATAAAGGTCGGTGATGACCGGGGAATGACATACTCGTATCAGTAGTTACCTAGTTACAGAGGTAACACGGCCTTGTGTTGGCAGAGAGCCGGCTAGGTTCTCGGGGAGTCCCTCTAGAGGCGTAACCATTCGGTGAGGAAGTTCCTTAGCCTGGCCATTTGTTAGAAATCCAATCATCCAATATGAACCCTGTATGGTTTTAGTTGTGGAACTTGCCATTTAACATGGTAGCTATAGTAGGCATACTATAATGGTACGTATGACGGCTAAGATTGATATTATACTTTCAAAATGTTTTCTGCACTATGCACTAATAATAATATCAAAAAAGGATTTTGCGTATCAGGCATGTTTGACTATCATAAGGAGAAATCTCCCCTAAGTGTGCGATTGCATTGTGTGTGTGCCGCAAGGCCTTATGGTAGTTTCATTTCCAAAAAGCATAGCGGATTTCTTTTTAATTCTTTTTGTTTGTTTTGGTTCAAAATAAAACTGTTTTGTTTGTTCACACCAGTCCCATGACTGAGTTGGAGTTTATTGTTCCCTTTCTAAACTCTAGGTGCCCAAAATTTTCCACACAGGCAGTCTAGAGTCAGGTTTTCAGATAGTTAGATAATAGGTGTAGATTTGGCAATCTTTGGAGTCTTTGGATTTTGGCGATCGCATTGTGCATCGGATTGGCTTAAGTCAACATGAAGGTGGTTCTCGCTTCTGGTTTAGGATCTTTGGGGCTTGGCACTGAAGATATTATCTTTCCGCTGCTGTTGCTGTCTTATTATTTCCGCTGTTGTATCTACCTCTGATAGCGTTGATCATTTCATTTGTATCATTGTTGTATCAAATGTTGTGTATCAATAAAATTATTCCTCTGTTTCTGCTGTATTGTATTCACCTAATGTTGTTATAAACTCCGACGAACCAGACTCAATGTTTGAATCTGCGACATTCGAGTACGAGTGAAGTATTTGGGTGTCGATTTTCGAAGGTCGAGTCAGGGTCGTTTGTTATCGATTTTTTAACACTAGAGCTAACACCATTGAAGGAACAATATATATTTCGTTTAATAATTTTTTTTAAAGTAAATAATATCTTTTGTGATAAGGAAGAAAACAGTAATCGAAATAAAGATAAAGAATTACAAATATTAATACCACTAATGATGAAAATAATGATAATTCTGGAAATTCAAATCAAAATAAAAGAAAAAAATATTTGAAAGATAATCCTATAGAGAATATTTTAGGAAATAAAGAGTCAATTGTAAAAGTAATAAATCAATTAAATAAAATGAGTAATATAGCCTTTATCTCAACTACTGAACCTAAAAATCCAAAGGAAACATCATTTGGATTTTTGCTATGTAAGAAGAACCGAGTCAGTTTACCAGAAATGATGTTTGGGAATTAGCCCCGAGACCTAAAAATAAATACGTAATAGGAAATACGTGGATCTATAGGAATAAAATGAATGAATAAGGAGAAGTCAATAGAAATAAAGCATGTTTAATTGCTCAAGGTTATAGTAAGGAGGAAGGTATAGATCTTAGTGAAACCTTTTCATCTCTTGCTAAATTAAATGTCATTAGAATTTTACTTGCTTTTGCAAACTGTAATAATTTTAATTTATTTCAAATGGATGTCAAAAATGCCTTTTTGAATGGTTTTAGTAAAGAATATGTTTATGTAGATCAACCCCCACTTTATAAAGAAGGAAAACTTAAAATCATGTTTAAGCTTATATGATTTAAAACAAGCTCTTGGAGCATGGTATAAAAGACTTAAATCCTATTTAGTACAATCTAACTTTGAAATAGGAAAAGTAGATAGTACTCTATTTATTGAAAGAAACAATAATGATATTCAAATTATACAAATATATGTAGATTATATAATTTTGGATCACAAAATGATAGGTTAAATAAGGATTTTTCTGATATAATGACTAAGGAATTTGAAATGAGTTATATAGGAGTATTTTATTTTTAGGATTACAAATAAGACAACAAGTAATAATGTTTATATAAGCAAGAAAAGTATGTTAAGGATCTAGTTAATAAATTTGGTATGTCAAACACTAGTGGTTAGCCAACTCCGACTTAATGAGAAACTAAATAAGGAAGAAAACTCAAATGATGTAGATTAAAAACTGTATAGAGGTATGATTGGATCTCTACTTTATATAACTACCAGTAGACTTGATATTATGTATCATATTTATCTCTGTGCAAGATATCAATCTCAACCTAAGGAAACTCATCTAAAATCTGTGAAACGTATACTAAGATATGTAAACAACACACTAGTCCATGGATTCTCTGTCCAAAAGAAGACTCTTTCAACTTAATATCATTTAGTAACATCAACCATGATGGATGCAAATCAGACTGAAAAGGTACAAGTGGAACTTATTACTTTTTAGGACACTCACTTGTTTTCTAGTTTAGCAAAAACAAAATTATGTGTCTCTATATATATCTCAGCTACATTAGCCTATTCATAGGTTATCTATCTGCAACAAATTTAAATAAATTTTGGTTTAAATTTGAAAATGTCACCAATATACTATGATAATACAAATGCAATAAATTTGTCTAAAACCCAACACATCATGTTATGACCAAACACAAATACATAAGACCCCATTTTCTTAGAGATAACGTAAATAAAAATGTTATTTCACAAGAATTTATAAACACTAAAAATCAAATAACTGATATATGAATGAAATCTTTATGTCAAACATCTTTTATTAAACTTAGAAGAGAATTCGGAATATGTTCTATCACTGAAATTTGAATATAAGAGCTTTTAAATTTAAAATTTAAAAGAGAATGAAAAATCAAAATTTCCCTATATATGTCGACTTATATATTCTTATTTGTTGACATACCCTATAGAATTTTGAAAACTGAATTTTCCTCCTAAAATAAAATTTTAAAAATCTACTAATATAACCACTTAATTTTGACTTCTTTCTATCACATTCTTCCTGCAAACTGAAAATAAAATAAAATTCATGGATTCTTCAAGTTCTAAGAGACCAAGGTAAAAGATTACCCCCTTAGACTTCAATGCCTCCACTCTAGGCCTTTTCCAATACGCCACTCTTGCTAAAGTCATAAAGATAGAGGATGATTTGAAGCTTATCCTCAACATGCTTTCAAAAATTGAAGCTATTCAAATATGCCTCTTGAAGGAACAAGAAAAGCAAGGAAGAAGTCTTCAAAACCTTAAAAAGCATCTTTTGAACAAAAATGCCAATCCTATTATCAATAAAGAGGATTCCCAACAATTGTCATTCATAACCCTATAAATGATGATAATGAAGAAGATGAGGTGGAGGAAGAAGAGGAGTTCTTTTTCGAAGATGATGACATTAGCGATGAAGTAAAATGTGTAGGAGAAGCCACATTCGATGCAGATGGAAACTTGGTTGAACAGAAGAGGAATTTCTACGAGTATTACCCGAATTGTTTTATTCACAAAACTCCTGTGGTAAAGCATAAGAATTAGAATATGTAGTACAGTTTTATTTGGATAGGGTAGTGGTTTTGTGCATTAGGATTTTCTTTAGATTAGGTTTGGCTATTCTTGTTTATTTGGAGTGTATGCATTTGGTTGTATAAGTACTTTAGTTTGTATTACAAATGTTAAAATAATAAAGTTTGGTTTGTCTTATTTAATGTATTCAATATCTAGTATTAATCATCATTCATATATGCCATAACTATATTACATAAGTTATCTAGTATTTCCTTAAGTATATGTCTTACATATTGCAACCTTAACATGTCGTATTTGAATGACCTTAAATTATTTTAGTCCAATTACAGTTACATAGTTAAACCTATATTTATTGGCATATCACTTAATTCTTAAATGTTGGTTTTGACTCCATAATTCATAAGTATATCATTTAGTGGGAGTTTTATTTTTTTTCACGTATTTTTGTTGATACAACGGGGAGAAAAATATAAACTATGCTCATGCATATATTTAGGGGGAGTTAGATAACTTAGGGGAAATTATATCATATCTTATATATATAGGAATATTTAATAGTTGTCATCATCAAAATGGGGTGATTGTTAATACCATAATTATTGATTTTGATGATAACAACCATATAAAATATAGATATTAATGTTCTGCAAGTTATATAGTATATAATGCATAATATTAGATAGGTGCTGAATCGAAGACTATATAGTACAAAGACTCAAGTAATTGATTTAAAGACTCGTGAGTTCAAAGATAAATATATGAAGAGATCAAGATTATAATTTAGGTTTAGAGTCATTAGAATATACTGTTAAAGTCCTTGATAGCAATTTCTGATCTTTATCTCCAATTTCTGATCTTTGATATTTTAAACAAAAATAAATTATTTTAATTTCACAATATATTTTTAAATATTTTATTAAATTTTTTCGAGGATACAAAATTATTTAAAAAGTATGTTCAAATTATTTTATAAAGTATAGGATTTTCAAAATAGTTTAAAAGAAAAATATTTCAAAATTCACTAGCATATGTCAATATACATATTTTCATATGTCGACATATAGACTGTTGGTTTGTCTTTAAATTTTGATGGAAGTTGTCTTTTGGACATAATTCTTCATGAATGATACATCTATTCATTCACTATAAAAAGGGGAGTGCAAAGGAATTTTTAATCAGTTAATAACTTACTTTCTTCTTACTTCTTACTCTCTTGAAAATTCTCTTGAAAAATATACTCGATGCTCTTCCAAATCATATAGAATCAATTCGTACTCCATTATATTGCTTCACTACAACTTACTATTTTGCAAGCATCACTCTCTTATTTCAAAGATCGAAGTGCGATCGAAATAGCTATAAGATCCATTGTATCCAGAGTATAACTTTTTGTCTTTGGAAATCATCAAATCTATTTTTATTTGTATAGGTGTGCTTACAGCCTATTCAAATCAAGTGGGTGTGCATGGTAACCCGATAAATCTAGCAAGTAATCTTGTTGCTCAGTCAAATCAAGAGAGTTTGCCCCGGACTTGTGATCAGGAGGGTGTATCTCATATCCTTAAAATCGATATTGCCTTCTAGTTTGCTTTCTACTTGGTTTAAAGTTGGCGATTCAAAAGAAATCTATACAAGAAATTGTATGGTACTGGATGTATAATTGGTTAATCCGAACCAGTATAAAATCTCTGGTATTTTTTGTCTTTCTTTACTTTATTACTTCTATATTTATCAGTGGTTGCATCCGTGATTGATTATTAGTATAATTCTGCATTGTTAATATGTGATTTGATTTAATCTTGAAAGAATTTTAAAAAGATTTACATAAGTTAGAAATACTATTCACACCCCTTTAGTTTTAGTTAGCCTTAAGATCTATTATTCCGCAATCCACATCCATGTGTGGATGAAATAAAATATGTGAAATATAAGTTATTCCACGAGGCATATAGGCTACCAAAAATATCAAAATGGAGAAATCACGAAGTTTAGAATTCATACTAGATGTTTTGGAAAATATAACATGTTACCCAATGATGATACCACTTGTTATATGGGTTGCCTATGGTGACGAATAGCTATACTACTTGAGCACTTGTTACTCTCGATATATTGGTGGTGGCAAACAATGGTACCTTAAACGTCAGCTTTACACATGATTTCTTTAACCCTAATCATCAAGTCAAGCATGAGAATAAGCAGCATCAAACAAGCGTACTACGCACTCCCAATATCGATCAAAAATCTTGAATAAATGATTTGTTAGCCATCATCCAAAATCAAAATACTATCATTTCATATAAAATAATAACACAATCCCATATAAGTAACAAACATTATCCTCGATAAGCACCTTTGTCCAAGTGGTTATTTGATTCGGCTTTGGTGCAGGATGTCACAAGTTCGAAACTTGCTTTCGAATGTTTATTTGACATGGGATATGTTGTCCTAATGATTTGTTGTATATAAAGTACCAGTTCAAAAAAAAAACATTATCCTCATTTTTCGAACATTGACCATAGCTGTTTTGAAAAAATCAATCTGCTTTGAAACCATTACTTGAAAATATTAAGTCCATAACTTGACTTAGTATAAAACACCGAAGTTTCAAATATTGAAAATTCGTAGTCAAAATAATTGGTTTCAAGCCAAAACAGATCAAAAGTTATGTCTAAAATATTACGGCTCGTTAGAAAAATTCGAAAACACTTTTCAAGCGTGGTGCCACTTTGATTTTAGGTTTCCAAGGTTTCATGAAATCAATCAACAAACATAAAACATAAAATTTATAGTATTATCTGTAAGCTTTCCCAAACTTCAAGAATTTTAGAAATCGAAATTACAATGTTCAACTTATGCTTAATTTACTCCAACCATGTCAAAATAATTCTAGGATGATTTTAACCATAATGGTGAAATTTAAGCATTTTCTCAAGGATCTCTAGAATAAATCATCAAAAGCTCAAAGAATGAAAATTGTGAAATTTTCTATAAGGTTTTAAAACATCTACAATTTCTTAAATTAAAATACCTAAGCAGAAGATATGGTAAAATTACTATAGTTGAGTTAGAAAGTTCGACAACTTGTTTTAAACACTGTACTAAATCATTTGTAGATTTTCAATGACTTATGATCAAAATAAGAAGAAAGTCAAAACATAAAATTCGTAGGATTTTCTATCTATTTACCAAAACAAAATCAGTCTTCATCATGGTTGTTATTTAGCCTGTCTTCGTTACTACATGTTAGAAGAGGAAGAAAGTGGCCTAGAAAGAGATGTAAGACCACATTTGTTTACAACCGAAATGTTTGGCACCCGATTTTATTTACATGGAAAACCGTTAATATTAACACCCTTAGGAACCCAAATTCATCTGACTTGTTTATTTATGTTTATATTTCAATAATTATTATAATTTTATCTAATTATGCCACGCTTCTCTCATTTAGGAAACACACTTCTCTCCCTAGTGGCGTTATTAGTCATTTGTTTATAAAACGGAACCTTTTGAAATCCAAGTCCTTTTCTGCTATTCACAAAAAGTTGATTTCCTAATAAAATATTAAATGAATTCTATCTTGTGGAAATCTTTTGAATAATCAACTTAAGTTCATTAACTTTGGATTTCAAAAGATTATTCTTGTTTATTGACTTTGAAAAACAAAATAGCATTCTGTAACGACCCACAATTTAACCGCCGAATAAATGAATATTTAAATATATTTTAAAAATAAATAAATGGATTTCTATTGACAAATAAACTTATTTTAAATATTATCGATGATGATAAAATTGTTTTCAAATTTTGTTTACCAATATATATAGTTTAGAGAAAAAATAGAAAATGTGACCTGAATTTTTTTTTTGAAACCTTGATTTTTGTTGGTTAAAAGTTACCTAAAATGTCATAGCACTATTGTCACGACCCGAACTCGATGTCCGACAAACAACATCAAATTCGTTTCGCGGGAGCTTGCAACACCATTAAATGATAAATAACACAGCGGAAATAAAAGATGATATCACCGATATAACATGAATACAATATCTGATACATCAATTTGATACAATGATAATCATCAACATCAGAGAATATGCAACACAAAATACAGCGGAAATCGATACAATATGAAATAAGTCTTCACAGATATCCAATACTGCAACTCTGATCCAAAAAGCTCCAAAGACAAAGCTCCAAAACTCCTAGCTCGATCCACCATCAAGATTGCACCAAGTTAAGTAAGTCTCGTCCATATCCAAAGAAAACTGAACTAGCTCCAGATGATCTACTGAACCTAATTATCTGAAAAACCAAACTATAGACTGTCCGTGTGGAAAAATTTTGAGCACCCAGAGTTTAGGAAATAAACAATAGACTCTGGGTCAGTCGTGGGACTGGTGTGAGCAAACAAAATTATTTGTCTTTACAAAAAAATCAAAGATTTAAATTTTTATAATCGCAATGCTTTTGAAAAATGAGACTACCATAAGGCCTCCCGCATACACACACAATGCAAACGCAGAATCGGAGGAGATTTCTCCTTATAGTAGTCAAATATGCTTGATACACGAATTTCTTTGATATTATTGCTATAAGTGCAAAGTGCAGAAAAGCATTTCGAAAGTAGAATATAAATCTTAGCCAACATAGACATTTCGAACTATGCCTACTATAGCTACCATCCAAACAGTGGGGCGCCACCATAAGTAGATGGCAGGTAATACAACTAATACCGTACAAGGCTCGTATTGGATGAATGGATTTTTCCAACTAATGGCCAGGCCAAGGAACTTCCCATCGCCACATGGAAACGCCTCTGGAAGGACGCCCCGAGAACCCAACTAGATCTCTGCCAAACAAGGCCGGCTAACCTCCTTCCCGGGGAATATACAAAACCTCAGATATGCCACCCCCGGTCCTTTGGGACCTTTAAACGAGAGCTCTCTAACCAACAACATCACACAGTAAATAATATAGTGTGTCCACATGAGTAAGTATCTGGGCCCCATTCCATGATACTACCCTTTTCCAGAAGGAATGGTCATACCCTAGGGAAGCTATCCCTGAAAACCTTGCCGCACAATTCCTATTTCGACCATTACCGGTTTGTGAGGCTCGACGAAGTCTCGTCCACAAAGCCACGCTTTTTACAAAAGCCACGCTTTGATCAAAAAATGGTCAGCAACATTCAGCATGCCACATTACCAAGTTGGGAATATATCGCTGATAACCTTCAACTACATAACCTCTGAGCTCGTACGTCTCAGAGAAGGGTGTTAATGCTAAGAGAATAAATTCTCCGCTACAAACAGAAATGTATTTGAAAGAAATCTGCTTTATATCTCAAAATGTAATGTCAGACATACAATCCATTCAAGTCTGTTCTGGGTTCGAACAGAACTGAAGGCACTTCCAAAGAAGCCCTTGCAATCCGGCTATTCACAATTCCGATCGAACTTCCCATCACTTAGGGAATCTCTATACCGGAGCAACTCAGTGCAGAGACAATCGATAGGACATCCTATCGTTCTCGCAAATACCCGGTCTTCACCACCGGTCTTCAAATGCTATCCATAACGACGTATCACATATTCGGAATGAGTTATACGACCCAAAGGTCCATTCTCGGCTAACCCGAATAGTGAGCGCAACATTTAAAACATATGGATATGGGGTTTCAATTAAGTCACAACTTAATAATTCCAAATTTTCTTTCAAATGGTTTAAATCTATTGCCATTTCAAGTCTTTTAAACAAAAAGATTTATTTCACAAAGTTCACTCAGTTTCACAAAGATTCATTTACGGATTTCAAAGAAATTTTCATTTCAATTAGATTAACTCATTTAAATCTTTAAATCAAAGATTTATCTCATAGCTTCCAAAACTTGTTTCCAAAGATTCGTCCATAACTTGGAAAATCATTTTCAATTTAACTTGAAATCCCTTAAATACAATTTGAAATTCATTTCTCATATGAAAGCTTTTTATCATTTAGAAACAATAGTTTTATTTTGGAAAAACCCCATTTCGTTTATACAAGTTACAATCCTTGGGTTAATTCAAATTCCCAAAAGAACAATACTTTAAAAATGGTTTGACTCATATATAACTAGTATGATATTGTTAATCCCTAGTTTCAAATCATAGAATTCAATTTCAAATCTTGAAATTAAGTTTAAGTCAAATTATTTAACTTCATACTTTATCAAGTTATTAAAAATAAATCTCATCTTTGAAATTCTATTCCAAAAGCTTTTCATTTTAACCCAATCTCATTTTCAAAACATTTGAATTAAATATTCAATTTTATAAATCATTTCAAAATCCGTGACTTAATCGATTTCCTCGTGAAATCCATATTTTTGTGTGCATAAGTGTGGTCCAGGGATTTTACACAATAGTGCACAACATCAATCATCACAGATTCAATCAATATCGATAAGCGGTAAAACCCATAACGCTTATCTTTATTCACAGATTCATAAAAAAAATTCAAAGATTCATCATTACAATTCGATGTGGGTTTCGGATAGCCAACTGGAATCCGAATCCCTGTCGCATCGAAATTCAAATGTCGTTTTACAGGAAAAAGGGGTTTTCTCATCGATACAGAATAAAATCACCAATCATAATCCACCACAGAGTAATTCACATCTCACATCATCACAATTTCAAACAGAAATATTAATTCATTTTACAACAAATCAGATATCCGACATACACAATCTATAAGAAATTATCTTAAATTCTTATTGTAAATAATTCAACTTAAAATTTATTTCTTGAGAGTTAATTCCTTAACCCTGTTTAATTTATCATTAAATACTTAATTAAACATAAATTACCAATTAAATTAATTCTCCTTACTTAATTATTTAATTAGTTAATTACTATTATCTACTAGTTAATTAATTAACTTTAAATGGTTAATTAAATTATTAATTACAAATTGATTTCCACAAGATTATTATTATAAATCTGTAATTACAAATTTAATTAAACCATAAACTATTTATTTAATCATCATTATAAATTAATTACAGATCTTAATTAACATTCGATTTAAATAATTACCCATCTTGCGTTTTGTAAAGCCTTTCCTTGAATAAATTTAATCATGTTTTAACTTCAATCTTTCCAACCCAAATTACTTAATTTATACTGAACATAGCTTAACATAACAATTTAAAAGAGATTATGTTTTACCCCAAAAAAAAGTGGACCCGAGGTAAACACAGTACTTACTTGCGCAAGGCTCGGGTTTTCCCCTACTTCTACCCGCGTCCATCTTCCTCCTGCTCATGTTCTTCTTCTTCCACTCTTCTTCCCACCTGCTCTTCTTCTCCCTGATTTTTTCTTTTCTTTTTTTTCCTTTTTCTGCTAAGTTTAAATTTTAAACTTTATACTGGGTAACATAATCACGCTCCCAAACCCACTCGGACAAATCAATTTAATACACCCGAGACATGCCTATGTCTTCCCCCCTTTCACAACTTACGCTGATACGCAGGGCGACGTGTGCACGTGCACCGTTGCTCACCAGTTGTAACGACCTGATATTTTCAACCATTCGCATCCATTATAAGTGTATAGGTAGACACTCATGCCGGAATTGAATTGCTCAAAATACCGCGTTGTAAATAAAAATTTGGCAAATCTCAGGATATACAGTAAATAAAAATCACAGATCACAGACACAGAGTATATAAAAATGCAGCGGAAGAAAAAGAGATAGTAGTTCATGAAGCTACTATATAAAATATGAGATACATCAGAGTTAAATAAGATACAATAGAAGAGTAACATGATACATCAGGTACAAATCAGATACATCACTGAACCACTGGATACTGAAACAAAATAGATGGCTGGATCTTCAAGGAAAGCTCCAACGCCGAACGTGAATCTTGAATGCTAACTCAATCAATCTGACCCGAGCGTAAAGCAAAACACAAAACCCTCGAGTCAGGACATAAATACTTATAAACTGTAAATCAACTCAAGTGAACAGTAACAAAATGCATCAGTAACTTAAAGGATGCTTGGGACCGCCCATCCTCTAAGGATCCGGTAAACTATTTACTATGTAGTAATATACGCTATATACGGTAGTGTCTAATCAGTAAAGTATAATCATAAAGAAAATAGTGTTAAGGGGATGGTGAACCTTAACGCGGTCGGATCTTTAAAACCAAAACCGTAGTGGGCTCGATATAAGGATATGACACGGCACGCGAGGCAATGCCAGGGTGGATACGCCGTTTGCACTCCCGGACCGGTGGTGACGGCAAGCCAGCAGCTTCCGCCCACCTCGAACAATACCCCCGAATCAAAGTGGCGCCACCGAATCGAATCACAACAGTAATAGAATAGTTTCCGATGGAGCATGCTCGATGAAAGGGTGCGACTCTTTGTGTAGCCCGGTATAGCTCCTGTTTTAGTCATATATGCCAACTCACGGGAGTTGGGTCCACGTAATGTACCTCGAGAACGTCGCCACCATCCTACTTCATTCTGGAATCTCCACCGCGTACACAGTTGTTAAAGTGGTTTTCGGTATTGGCCGGCTATAAGACAATATCCGATCCCGGTCTCTTTAACAACCAATCGTTATTATAACCCATGGATATTTATTTCAAATAATTTATACTTCCAAGACCAAAATTTCATACTCATTTCAAAACAATATCAAAATTGTATCATTTCCATTTCAAAAAAAAATTCAATATTATATCATTCAAATAAAACCCAAATTTTCAAATCATTGAATATTTCTTTAAATTTATTAAACTTGAAATATTCCTTTACATTATCATAGCATTTTGGAAATGTTACCTTAAGGAATCATAGCATTTTTGGAATGTACTACTTTCCACTTTACATTGTATATAATCAAAGTATTGATAAGCTTAAAATTTTAACATGTCCATTTATCATAGCCTTATAGTTAAATAAACTTTCTTACTGTAATATACAATTTAAACCGAAATTCTTATGTTAAGTTAAAAGCACCTTATTAACTTACATTATTATTACAATAAGTAACATTTATCATTTTAATCAATTCAAAATACACCATTACATTGATTAAAATCTACGTGTCAAATGTACGTTTTAAATTTTATATTCCTATTACAATAATGAACATTTATTAATTAAATCAATACCACACTACTTAAAACTTTACACGTTTCTTTCATTAATTAAAAACTTATACGTTCTTGCATTAATTAGGAATTTACATGTTCCTATCATTAATTAGAACACCATACGTTCTTTCATTAATTAAAACCTATACGTTTCTTTCATAAATTAAAACCTATACGTTTCTTTCATAAATTAAAACCTATACGTTTCTTTCATAAATTAAACCCTATACGTTTCTTTCATAAATTAAACCCTATACGTTTCTTTCATAAATTAAACCCTATACGTTCTTTCATTAATTAAAACCTATACGTTACTTTCATTAATTAAAACCTATACGTTACTTTCATAAATTAAAACCTATACGTTACTTTCATAAATTAAAACCTATACGTTACTTTCATTAATTAAAACCTATACGTTACTTTCATTAATTAAAACCTATACGTTACTTTCATTAATTAAAACCTATACGTTACTTTCATTAATTAAAACTTAACATTTCAGATTTATATTACCATTTCACAAATTTAACTAAACTTCCAGTTTATTTAATTAATTTAACATCTTTAGTTAAAACTCAAATTTCACATTTTCAAGTCAAGTTATAATTTAAAATTTCATTTTCAACAGTCATTTATTCAACCACTTAAATTTATAGAAAATCAATAATTCTTTAATAAATCACCTAAATTCAAATATAAATCAATTTATCATATTTACCATTTTCCAAATAAAATTAAAATCCATTTTATTCATGTAACTTAAGTATCATTTTTAGTCAAAATTCCAAATTTCAAACATAAGTTATATTTCAAAATCCAGTTAATCCATTCATAAATTACATTTTAACACATAGAAAAATCATAATTTATTTATTTTAAAACCTTTCAAAATCTATTTAAATCAAATTTCATAATTTTATATTTTTAAAATACTTAAAATATTCAAAGCACTTTATAGAATAACCACGGGTCTGTATATAGTTTTCTAACCTAGGTCAAGTGATACGGATATGTATCATTTCAATCCGCAGTTTAAAAGGTAAAAATCCGGGTTCTATCATTTCAAACCCGCAATCCCAAGTTTAAATAAATAAATAAAATAACTCATGCCTATCATTTCAGCCCATAATGATTTTTTTATCGTAACAGGGAACTTGCAGTGTGATCATATACAGAAATAATATAAACAATGTCAATATCACAATATACAGTCATGTATCAGATGTCAGGTGAAAATTAACAGTTTTAACATGGTAATAACACGGCATAGCATATCATATGATCATCATTAACTTGCATAAACATTTTACATTACTAAATACTTGTCATCAATCCACTTTTCATAAGTATATATGTCAGAGTGAGAAAGACTCACCTTTTTCAAAGCTAGAGACCAAAACAACATACAAGCACGACTCCAAAGGCACGACAAGCACAATTTCACGACTTTTGATTTGAGTTGAAAGATAGCCAAGATATGATTTTGTACCAACAACCCAAAGCAAAACAATGAAAGGAGAACAAATGAAATAAAACAAGAGTGAAAAGAAGAAAGAAAGAAAAAAAAGAAAAAAAAAAGAAAAAAAAAATGAAAGGAAAAGCATGCGCCGGTTCATACCTTCAGGAGATGCTTACGCAAATTTTGATGGAAGCAAAATGAATAATTTATGGTATGGAACTTTTGAACGTGAAATATATATTAACATTTGCTCACTAATTTATGTAGAGGGCAGGCAAGAGAAAAATGCTTAAACGGTAGAGGCAATTAAGGCATTCAATTCTATCCAATATGTGGAAGCGTATGGGAGGCAAGAGGGAAAGAAATAATTCACACAGGAAATGATTTAAGGCAAGATTTGAGCAAGATTTTGGATTCTCAAAAGAGAATATACGGCTGAAAACTTTGCATTGTAAACGCAAGAAAAAAAATCAAATAGATAACGAAAAGGCAAGAGCAACAATTAAATATATGCCCAAAGTAACATACAAATTATTTTGTTTCTCTTATTAAATAATGTACAAATTATTTTTTTTCTCTTATTAAATAAATTTAAAATACTAACGTTTCTATTAGGAAAATAAACCATCACTTTAAACCAAAATTTAATAGCTATTGTACCATAATTAATAACATTTGATTTAGCTTCATCCAATTGATTGTTAAATATAAAGTTAAGAAACAGATGTAAACATATGTAAAAGAAATGTAAAGTTTATTTTCCGTTTCACACTAATTATTACTAACTTTTTTTTAAAAAAAAGTATACAACAAATCTGACCAAAACAAAAGTGAAACAAATGTTACACAATTGTATACAGTTCAAGATGAAAAATTTGCCTTTAGAATTATAAAATTTAGAATTTCTATTAAAGTTACACTTTTTATCCAAATCAAATTTTTAGACATTGTTTATTTTTATTTGGACAAATGATCAGAAATCATTTCAAGAAAATTTCCAAAATTAGATTTTTAAGAAAACAAAAGCCAAAGTCTTTAAATAAATGAAAAAAAAATTAAAATTTAGGGAAAACAAGTAGAAAAGTAAGAAAAAGAAAGGGAAGCCATTACCAGATCTTTGAAGCCGTGAGAAACAAATGAAAATGATCTTTTTTTTTCACGTGAAAACCTAATGAGATGACGGCTACATTAGGGTTTACACGGCTAAGACAATTAATTGAGGAGTTTAAAGAAATGAAGGGTTTGGACAAATAAAAGGGCTTACGTTTCAAAGTGATTTACAATCTTCCATATTCTTTTCCTTTTAAAACTTTACATAAACAAAATTTTAGGAGAAAATACTTTACAAACCGAAATCAATTAGAAATATGAGGTAACAAATAGTATAATTTGAATAAATATAAAATAATGAAGAAAATGCCTTAAAAATACCAAACAGTGTTCTAAAATTGTGCATAAATCACTGTTAGTCTTGGAAAATTATACATTTCATTATAAAATTATTATAAAATGGAAAGGAATGTTTTCATGTGAAAATGAGGTAAGAAATGCACAGCTACAATAAAGAAAAGAACGGTCAAAGGAAATTAAATCTATTAATTGGAAAAGAAACGGAAGAAGAAACGTTAAACGGTTTTACGTTTCTTTGCTTTCAAACCTTTTAAACTTCCTATATATATATATATTCATATACATCTAAATTACTGAAAATAATTAAAATCTCAGTTAAAATTCGAAAATATAACAGGTAAACAAAATATTAATAATTAAATATTAATTAGATATGATTAAAATAAAAAAAATAGCACAGAAAATGAAAACTTGACTTAAGAATTAGAAATAACTTCAATACACTTTGGAAAAATTTACTTTAATTTAAATATATGTAAAATGAATAAAATAAAGTAAAACACAGCAAATAAAAGTGTAACACCCCACCTCTATACCCACGCTAGCCAAGAACATTACGGTGAATGCTGTCGACTAGCATGGAGAATAAGGCTGTTGAGGAGCGACCATCCGTGTAATTTCTTTGCGCGAGCACCGATATGTCAGATAATATAACATGCATTCTATTTCAAGAGGAAATCCGACATACCAACACAAACTCAAAGCTACTACACGGTGGCTATATAAATCCTTCGGAAACAAATATAGAAATAAACATAACACAAATCAGTCACAGACAATTCATATCACAAAGGCGGAATAAGATATGAATACTACACATAAAAGTGTACATCAGAGTAGTGGTCTGAAAAGATCCACAACATCACAAAAGAATAGTTACACGAACTACACAAAAGAATAAGTATACATTAAGGAGTCTATATCTCAAATGTATACAACAAAATAACTACTAATCTAAGTAGTTAACCCAAAAGTCAAGGAGTTAATCCCGGATGAGAAGTCAAGCAGAAGCATCTGTAACATCTCGGTCTGACCCGAGTATTATTTATAAGAAAATAATAAACGGATCAGTCTAACTATAAATATCGGATAACATGATATAGGATAGGAGATATGACTAAACACATAATAATCACAATGCCAAGCTATGATAAATAAGTAATTGAAAATCATCAAGAGATTAATCAATATCACAATAATCTACTCAAGATAAAAAGGAATGTCATACTCCTAATTTCATTCACCAAGCCACAATAAATGACATATATATCAATGCCCATCGTAAAAGTTGGTGAAACACAAATTCCAGAAATCAACACATGAAATCCAGAAATCACAAGGAAAGGATCAACGACGTCGTACAGCGGGACATCCGATGAACCAAATCACAATCAAAGGGAACAACGACGTCGTACAGCGGGACGTCCGATGAACCAAATCACAAAGACATAGCACGATGCTAGTCTAGAACCTAAAATGATCGTCATGATCAAAGAGAAGTGTCGATTACACTAAGCTAGTAAATATATGAGCTTAGCTTCATGTCCCATAACCACTAGCTTAACTTAAATATTTACGAACAAACTGTAAATCTCCACTAGAAAATTGTCACAAGAGGTTCAATCGAACAAGTCCAAGAATTAACCGACAAAGTAAACGCAAGCGTTTCATACCACTTGTTTTACTAAGCCGTTTAATTAGATTTCTCATACGAGTGAGGTAAAGGTTTGCATATACTAATAGATTGGAAAACGGTTTTATAAACGAATTTGGTATTAAAATAGTATTGAAATCGTTTGAGGAAAGAGTTTTGATATTTACTACTAGTATAGAAAACCTTTATATTTTTAAAGTGACAAATCACGAAGAAGATTGTAAGAACAATCAATCACAAAAATTCACATACGAAGACGTGAATAAAATCCAACGAAATCGATAAAGGATCCATCGAAATGGATATTCAAAAATCCCTAAAAAGAGTCATCAAAGTCATAATAGATGATAACAAAAAATAGGATTATCACAAATCGATTTATATTGGAATTTCAATCCAAAAAGGCAAATTGGACTCAAACAGCAGGTTCAGTCGACTGAACAGAGAATTTCAGTCGACTGACCCTGTACATGGAAATTTTCCAGGTTCAGGAAACTTTCTGTTTCCAGTTTCAGTCGACTGTGCAGAGTTTTTCAGTCGACTGAATCATGCTTGGAAACTCTCGGGTTTCAGGTTCAGTCGACTGAACAGAGATTTCAGTCGACTGAATCATGCCTGGGCTGTTTTTCAGCCTTATACAAATGAAGAGCAAACTCTTCCAAAATGCAATCGGACGAACATTGGCTCTAAGGGTTTATGCCAAACGGCAACCCGGCCCTATATGCTCCTCGATGCATCACCAAAAGCATGATCAAACATCCATAAAAGGATTTTACACAAATTTGTCTTAAAAACCCAAAAATTGGAATATTCACAAAACCAATCCAAATCAAGAGCAAATGCACATGAAGAAGTGTTAGGAATTCATACCCAACAACCAAAGATAATTATAGTCATAGATGTGAGATAAAAATCTCACCTTTAAACTAAATTTATGAAGATGAAGCTTGAAAGCAATGGCAAGAACAAGCACTCTTCAATTCCAACTCAACAAGCTTGAATCTAAGCATAAAAGAGAAACATTCCCTAAATTAGGTTTAGGAAATTTCTGAAATTGAATGGAGAAAGAGTTGGAGAAGGTGAAGGAGATGCTTACCAAAGGGTTCTTCTTGAGTTTGGAGCAAGGAATTTGATTTGCAAGAAAGTTAGGGCTTGGAGTTTTAATTCTTTTTCCTCTCCACCATTTTCAGTTGGAGCTTGAGTTTGAGGAGGTAGAATGAAGTAATGAAGAGGAGAGGGGGATTGGGACTGAGTTAGTAAGTAGGTTCAGCCCAAACCAAAGCCCAAAGCAAAAAGTAGCAAAATTCAACTTTCTCCAAACATATCGAAGCTTATACTCAAAAAGGTCGCAAACGGCATTTTGAACTCAATGGAGGTGGTCTCGAGTCCTAATTCGACCGTATGCAAAAAGTAGCTTTTCGGACAAAAATCCGACTAACGATAAAATATTTAAGTAAAATATTTAAATATAAAATCGATAAATATGCGGGTTGTTACAGACTCCCCTCCTTAAAGAAATTGCGTCCTCGCAATAAGTAAGAAGGAAATACATGAAGTAACAACCATAGAAGCATATTAACACAAAATAAATTTTGAAATAGGGAGTTCACCCTAAAGTGCACAAAAGAGTTAGCAGGAAATCTAGTGAAACTTCAATTTCCACAATAACACCGGGCTCAAGAATGAAAACCGGAATCCCTAAGGCATTCCCGTAGATAAAAGACGTGGGGAAACGTCAAGAATAGCAGAAAATTGAGCCGGTGCAACGGCGTAGTACCAAAATGGTACGCCCGAAAAACTAGAAACTCAAACAATTTGGGACATCAGCGTAGTACAAAAACGGTACACCCAATGAACCCAAGCAAAGACATCGATGTAGTACAAATGGTACATCCGATGAATCAAATAGCAAAGACATCGATGTAGTACAACGGTACATCCGATGAATCAAATAGCAAAGACATCGATGTAGTACAAAAGGTACATCCGATGAATCCAATAGCAAAGACATCGATGTAGTACAAACGGTACATCCGATGAATCAAAAGAAAAGACATCGATGTAGTACAACGGTACATCCGATGAATCAAAAGCAAAGACATCGATGTAGTACAACGGTACATCCGATGGATCAAAAGCAAAGACATCGATGTAGTACAACAGTACATCCGATGGATCAAAAGCAAAGACATCGATGTAGTACAACGGTACATCCGATGAATCCAATAGCAAAGACATCGATGTAGTACAAACGGTACATCCGATGAATCAAAAGAAAAGACATCGATGTAGTACAACGGTACATCCGATGAATCAAAAGCAAAGACATCGATGTAGTACAACGGTACATCCGATGGATCAAAAGCAAAGACATCGATGTAGTACAACGGTACATCCGATGGATCAAAAGCAAAGACATCGATGTAGTACAACGGTACATCCGATGAATCAAATAGCAAAGACATCGATGTAGTACAAACGGTACATCCGATGAATCAAAAGCAAAGACATCGATGTAGTACAACGGTACATCCGATGAATCAAATAGCAAAGACATCGATGTAGTACAAACGGTACATCCGATGAATCAAAAGCAAAGACATCGATGTAGTACAAACGGTACATCCGATGAATCAAAAGCAAAGACATCGATGTAGTACAACGGTACATCGGATGGATCAAAAGCAAAGACATCGATGTAGTACAACGGTACATCCGATGGATCAAAAGCAATGACATCGATGTAGTACAACGGTACATCCGATGAATCAAATAGCAAAGACATCGATGTAGTACAAACGGTACATCCGATGAATCAAAAGCAAAGACATCGATGTAGTACAACAGTACATCCGATGAATCAAATAGCAAAGACATCGATGTAGTACAAACGGTACATCCGATGAATCAAAAGCAAAGACATCGATGTAGTACAAAAGGTACATCCGATGAATCCAATAGCAAAGACATCGATGTAGTACAAACGGTACATCCGATGAATCAAAAGAAAAGACATCGATGTAGTACAACGGTACATCCGATGAATCAAAAGCAAAGACATCGATGTAGTACAACGGTACATCCGATGGATCAAAAGCAAAGACATCGATGTAGTACAACGGTACATCCGATGAATCCAATAGCAAAGACATCGATGTAGTACAAACGGTACATCCGATGAATCAAAAGAAAAGACATCGATGTAGTACAACGGTACATCCGATGAATCAAAAGCAAAGACATCGATGTAGTACAAACGGTACATCCGATGAATCAAAAGCAAAGACATCGATGTAGTACAACGGTACATCCGATGGATCAAAAGCAAAGACATCGATGTAGTACAACGGTACATCCGATGAATCAAATAGCAAAGACATCGATGTAGTACAAACGATACATCCGATGAATCAAAAGCAAAGACATCGATGTAGTACAACGGTACATCCGATGAATCAAATAGCAAAGACATCGATGTAGTACAAACGGTACATCCGATGAATCAAATAGCAAAGACATCGATGTAGTACAAACGGTACATCCGATGAATCAAAAGCAAAGACATCGATGTAGTACAAACGGTACATCCGATGAATCAAATCCCAATCAATTCGGAACACTGACGCAGTACAAAAACGGTACGTCCAATGAACCGAACACAATAAAAGGACATCGGACGCTAGTCCTTAAAAGGAATGAGATAAAGCTCAATAAAACGAAGTATACCAAAACGTCCGATGAACTTGATAGAAAAATAATTCCATTCAGACAACATCAAAAAATCAACCACTTGTTGCCTACGACAAAGCACATTGGCAACACGACTTCCCTTTTCGGGAATAAAAGAATATCAAGATCATAAGATGCTAGGAACTCGAGTCAACAAGCAGTTCCTTAAGAGAACATAAATATTCCAAAGATTTATGATCGAGATGGAGAACAAATTTCTTCCCCAAAGATGATGATGTCAAATTCCAAAAGCAAAAACAATAGCCTCGAACACTAGATCATGAGTGGCATATCTAGTCTCGATAAGCTATAATGATTTAGAAGCACAAGCGATATCACGTTCTCCTTTGCAAGAGAATGGCATTCCAAACCAATACGACTAGTATCGGTACAAATAGCAAAGTCTTGGTTCCCCTTCAGGAATCACAAGAAAGAATAAGAATATCGAAAAGAAAGGACTTCTTTTAAATAATCTTCTTTCCTGAAAAGTTAAAACTTTCAAAATTACATCTATCATTATGTAATAATCTTTCTAGAAAAATTTACATTTTTACAAGTCAATATATCATGTCTGATTGTCACATCAAAGCGTTTAGGAAATTCCTATCGATAACGTTGATCAAGCGCATCGACTAAAATTCTTAAAGCACTCAACGGGCAATACAAGCATAAAATCATCTTTTATAGGATAAATAAATCTCTTAAAAAGTTTTAAGAATATTCTTTGTTCGTTTCAAGAACAAAATCAAATTGCACTTATGATTAAATCTTATGAAAAAGATTTGCAAAATCTTAAATTACTATTTTCATCCAAAATCAATAAATACAAGAATGGTCTCATCGAAATATTCATAGAATATTCGATTTATAAAATGGATGAAATAAGTTGGACAAATTGAATGACAAAATAAGTCATTCATAAGAATCATGACGAGTGCGGAATGCGGTAAATGGATTTCCGCAACTCGTAGCAAACGAAAACCGGTGGTAAAGTCAAACTGAAAAGACCTTAACACCCCACAAAAGATTTCTTAGGGGATAATCCTAAGACAAACTCAAAAATACCGGAAAATTTCTCAAACTACATGAATGAGAGAAATAACACTTTCCTTATAAGTGGGCTTAAGGAATAAAATGATGCCATCAAGTTGGAATCAAAATCATAAAGGAAAAATGGAAATCTACTTAACAGATTGAAAATGTCGAAGATGAATAGTCCACTCGAAAAAATAGGATATGGGCTTCACAATGATTAAGCCAATCCTTGCAGAAAGGTCAATTCCGAAGCCAAAGAAAAAATATTGGCTCGGAAAGAAAAGTCACATAAAACAATTTCGACATCTAAACAAAAGCAAATTGAGTGTTGCGGATCTACCATCCGGATTCGCAATTCTCAATGAAGTCAATAAGCCCAAAATATTCAAAGAAAAAGAATCGACAAGTTCTTTTGATATAAAAATAATGAGATGAAACCCATATCAAAAAGAACTCAAATAAGAAGATCACAAAATAAATGTAACCAAGGATTAAACGAGTAATACCTTGACCAAAAGTTGCAGCTTTCCTTCTCACTTGCTTGGAAGCTTAGGACACGAAGATAAAAGATGACCCGAACCTTTGCAATAACGGCAAAAGAGGGGTTTCGGGCACTCCCTTACATGGTGGTCTGTGGAACCACAATTGTAGCATCGTCCACGACTAGAGGTAGGAACATTTGCTACCAGAGTTTGTTGCTTTCCTTTCTTATAAGAATCGGGGCCTTTGAATTTGATAGGCCTCTTCAAGTTATTGTCGAAGTTCTGTTGGGCACGCACAACTTCAACATCACCTTCATTATCGGCCTCTTCAAGACGAAGAGCGATATCAATAAGCTGATCAAATGAAACCTCAAGTTTCAGGAGTAATGGCTTCTTAAGATTCTTATTCAAGCCATAGACAAATCTCTGATTTTTCTTCAATGGGGTATTAATGTACTCAACCCCGTATTTGGACAGAGATTCGAAGGATGCGACATAGTCTGTCACAGAAGATTCACCTTGAACAAGGTCTATGAAACGCCGGGCTAAGGTTACTTTTTCAGCCTCCGGCACAAATTTCAATTCGAATCTTTCCCGGAATTGCTCCCAAGTAAGATCCGCCTCAACGATTTCAGAAATTAAAAGCTCATACCAATCCAATGCTCTTTCTTGGAGCATGCTAGAAGCTACTTGGACTCGATGAAGGTCAATAAGATTCATGCGATCGCATGATTTGAGCCAAGCTTGAATCTCAATAACACTCTCGGATCCCCTGAATGGCCCTCCACCCAAATCGGTGTAGTCTCTGCACAAGCGTGCAAAACCGGATCTAGGATGAGTAGGCTCTGGATTGGGTCAGGCTGCTTGAGCGTTCTTAACAAGATCTAGAAGCTGCTGAGCAGACATAAATACTCCATCCTGGGGAGTAGCACTAGATTGACCGGCGCTGGAACGGCCTGGTCTAACCATTTCTCTTCTTTAAGAAAGAAAGAAAGAAGAGGAAAAAGTTATTCTCAAAATGAATATCAAGCAATCTTGATAGATAAAACAAGGAATCATAAAAGAAAATAGGATAGAACGGTACGAAGACCCGAATAAAATCCTAAAGCACAACTCCTAAGATGGACTTAGGACATGATCCTTGCTAAATTATTCTACATTGTTCCGAAGTTTGGCTTTGATACCAAGCTGTAACGCCCCACCTCTATACCCACGCTAGCCAAGAACATTACGGTGAATGCTGTCGACTAGCATGGAGAATAAGGCTGTTGAGGAGCGACCATCCGTGTAATTTCTTTGCGCGAGCACCGATATGTCAGATAATATAACATGCATTCTATTTCAAGAGGAAATCCGACATACCAACACAAACTCAAAGCTACTACACGGTGGCTATATAAATCCTTCGGAAACAAATATAGAAATAAACATAACACAAATCAGTCACAGACAATTCATATCACAAAGGCGGAATAAGATATGAATACTACACATAAAAGTGTACATCAGAGTAGTGGTCTGAAAAGATCCACAACATCACAAAAGAATAGTTACACGAACTACACAAAAGAATAAGTATACATTAAGGAGTCTATATCTCAAATGTATACAACAAAATAACTACTAATCTAAGTAGTTAACCCAAAAGTCAAGGAGTTAATCCCGGATGAGAAGTCAAGCAGAAGCACCTGTAACATCTCGGTCTGACCCGAGTATTATTTATAAGAAAATAATAAATGGATCAGTCTAACTATAAATATCGGATAACATGATATAGGATAGGAGATATGACTAAACACATAATAATCACAATGCCAACCTGTGATAAATAAGTAATTGAAAATCATCAAGAGATTAATCAATATCACAATAATCTACTCAAGATAAAAAGAAATGTCATACTCCTAATTTCATTCACCAAGCCACAATAAATGACATATATATCAATGCCCATCGTAAAAGTTGGTGAAACACAAATTCCAGAAATCAACACACGAAATCCAGAAATCACAAGGAAAGGATCAACGACGTCGTACAGCGGGACATCCGATGAACCAAATCACAATCAAAGGGAACAACGACGTCGTACAGCGGGACGTCCGATGAACCAAATCACAAAGACATAGCACGATGCTAGTCTAGAACCTAAAATGATCGTCATGATCAAAGAGAAGTGTCGATTACACTAAGCTAGTAAATATATGAGCTTAGCTTCATGTCCCATAACCACTAGCTTAACTTAAATATTTACGAACAAACTGTAAATCTCCACTAGAAAATTGTCACAAGAGGTTCAATCGAACAAGTCCAAGAATTAACCGACAAAGTAAACGCAAGCGTTTCATACCACTTGTTTTACTAAGCCGTTTAATTAGATTTCTCATACGAGTGAGGTAAAGGTTTGTATATACTAATAGATTGGAAAACGGTTTTATAAACGAATTTGGTATTAAAATAGTATTGAAATCGTTTGAGGAAAGAGTTTTGATATTTACTACTAGTATAGAAAACCTTTATATTTTTAAAGTGACAAATCACGAAGAAGATTGTAAGAACAATCAATCACAAAAATTCACATACGAAGACGTGAATAAAATCCAACGAAATCGATAAAGGATCCATCGAAATGGATATTCAAAAATCCCTAAAAAGAGTCATCAAAGTCATAATAGATGATAACAAAAAATAGGATTATCACAAATCGATTTATATTGGAATTTCAATCCAAAAAGGCAAATTGGACTCAAACAGCAGGTTCAGTCGACTGAACAGAGAATTTCAGTCGACTGACCCTGTACATGGAAATTTTCCAGGTTCAGGAAACTTTCTGTTTCCAGTTTCAGTCGACTGTGCAGAGTTTTTCAGTCGACTGAATCATGCCTGGAAACTCTCGGGTTTCAGGTTCAGTCGACTGAACAGAGATTTCAGTCGACTGAATCATGCCTGGGCTGTTTTTCAGCCTTATACAAATGAAGAGCAAACTCTTCCAAAATGCAATCGGACGAACATTGGCTCTAAGGGTTTATGCCAAACGGCAACCCGGCCCTATATGCTCCTCGATGCATCACCAAAAGCATGATCAAACATCCATAAAAGGATTTTACACAAATTTGTCTTAAAAACCCAAAAATTGGAATATTCACAAAACCAATCCAAATCAAGAGCAAATGCACATGAAGAAGTGTTAGGAATTCATACCCAACAACCAAAGATAATTATAGTCATAGATGTGAGATAAAAATCTCACCTTTAAACTAAATTTATGAAGATGAAGCTTGAAAGCAATGGCAAGAACAAGCACTCTTCAATTCCAACTCAACAAGCTTGAATCTAAGCTTAAAAGAGAAACATTCCCTAAATTAGGTTTAGGAAATTTCTGAAATTGAATGGAGAAAGAGTTGGAGAAGGTGAAGGAGATGCTTACCAAAGGGTTCTTCTTGAGTTTGGAGCAAGGAATTTGATTTGCAAGAAAGTTAGGGCTTGGAGTTTTAATTCTTTTTCCTCTCCACCATTTTCAGTTGGAGCTTGAGTTTGAGGAGTTAGAATGAAGTAATGAAGAGGAGAGGGGGATTGGGACTGAGTTAGTAAGTAGGTTCAGCCCAAACCAAAGCCCAAAGCAAAAAGTAGCAAAATTCAACTTTCTCCAAACATATCGAAGCTTATACTCAAAAAGGTCGCAAACGGCATTTTGAACTCAATGGAGGTGGTCTCGAGTCCTAATTCGACCGTATGCAAAAAGTAGCTTTTCGGACAAAAATCCGACTACGATAAAATATTTAAATAAAATATTTAAATATAAAATCGATAAATATGCGGGTTGTTACAAAAAGTGAGCGCATAAAATAAATAAATAAATTTTAATTATATATAATTAAATTAAGAAAATGGCTTAAAATTGTAGACTAGGCTTTTAAAATTAGAAATAAATTCAAATGAACTTTAGAAAAATTATATTATCATTTTAAAAATACTTAAAAGTCAAAATATACATTATATAACATATTATCACATATTAAGATAAAATAAAACAAAGAAGAAGTAATTTATACAATTTAAAATAGTCATTGTTAAATAACCCTATATACCCACAATATTGTAAAGGGTATAACTTTCACAATTTACATCCAAATTCAACGAAACGAAAAGTGGTGTTCTTATAGTTTTATGTACTTTCATAATAAAAGAAAAAAAATTTAAAATTTTAAACTTTTAAAATTTTAAGTTGAAAGTCACAGTTTGACTATTTTGACCAAAATCAGCATTTCAGGCAAATATTCAACTTACAAATTTTTTGAATTATAACTCATATAAAAATCAAGATTATATTTAAATAACAAATTTAATCATTTCAAATAAGTAAAATAAGTTTTTAAATCAAAATCTTACATTAAAAATAATTAAAATATACAATAAAATAATTACAACATACATGGTTGTTACACCAGTAATCTGGCCACTGCCGAGACCCCCCTCATGTCGCCGCCGACCACCCCATATCAGGCACACAACCAGAATTTCGAAATCGTCCCCACGTCAAAATCGAGCATACACGGGTGAAACTGGGACTAACCCTTCATCGAAAAACTCACCCAACCAAACAACTCTGACCACCGTGTGCCATGAAATTTCGGCCACAACATCGCAACACGACAAGCTTCCATCCCCTTGATTCGCGTGAAGCTCGATCGCTCATAGGAGCCGTACGCGTATCGTTACAGAGACGAACAAAAACGCCAGCAAAACCCTAATACGACCTCGTACTCTATGTTCACACGATAGAAAAATTAATTCACATTTTTCCCGACATCATAAAGGGTTATGCTTACTTTATCTCATGTTCCAACAAATTTAAATTGATTCAATTTCAAGAAATTGGTAAAAGTTCAATTTTTATTCCGACGCGAACTGCTTTTGAATTACTGAACTAAAAATCTTCATTCAACTTTTAAAAATCATAACTTGTGGTAGTAATTCAAGATATAAAGTCAAATTAACAATTTAAAGTATTCGAATTTATATTCAATATTGATACTTAGTTTTATTTTATTTTATTTTATTTTAAACACTTTATTTATAATTCAATTCAATTTATTCGCTTTTGAGTTTCAAATCAAATTCAAAAACAAATAGGTATACATTTCTTATTAAGTTTAAAAAATTCAAACAAATCCGTAATTTAATCCAAAAATTCAATTAAATTATAAATTTATATTCGTCATTAAGTCGGGATCGTTACAGACTTCCCCCCTTAAAAGGAATTTCGTCCTCAAAATTCACCAGAGAGAGATAACAAAGATAGATGGAAGATAGAGAAATATGTTTACAAATCAAACTGTATATTTATTCTGCATTTGGCTTACCAAATTAGAAGATCAATAATAGATATGAGAACAACTCAATCGATCACGAAACAATTGGGTTATCTGATCTACGAAGTATAAAGTGTTATTGGTTAGTTCGAAGGGACAACTAACTGTTTGTAGATTTATATCGAAACCCAATGAATAGATTCGATTTTGATCTCAGGTTCAAGATTTAACTTATTTACGATTTGCTGAAAAATATAACTAAGGATAGTTCCAGTGTCGAACAAAATTCGAACGATTTAATCGTAAACGAGAAGTTTACCTTATAAAATTTCTTTTCCTAAATCAGCTTGTTGAGGTTGAAGAATCATCTCTAATTGCATACACTTTCTTTACTAAAGTCTGCTTCTTTGCTGGACAATTGTTGATCCTATGTCCTGGCTTGCGGCATTTATAGCATCCCGTAGATTCCTGATCCGGCCTCATAAATGGCTCTCTCATTCCTGGCTTCCAAGAATTCTTACATTTATCCGAGTAGTGACCTTTCTCCAAGCAATTGAGACAAGTAACATCCTTCTTTTTCTTCTGTATACTCTTCTTTCCTTTATCTTTCCTCGATTTCTTTCCGCCAAACTTCCATTTTCTCCAATTCAGATTACTTGCATTTCCAATTTCCTCCGGATCTTTTTGCTTTTCCAGAGTATCATATTGATAGCCCATATCAATTAATTCAGAAAAAGATTCCTTTACGTGAGTAGTCATCCTTTCCTGAAACTCCTTGTTCATTCCTCGAATAAATTTTTCATTCTTCTTTAATGGTGTATTCACCAATTCTGGACCAAATCGAGATAATTCAATAAATTTGTTTAAATATTCCTCAAATGACAAACTTCCTTGCTTCAAATCCATAAACTCCTGGTACACTCTAGAGATACCAGCAGATGACATATATCGCTGCTCAAACACTTCCTTGAAACGACTCCAAGTAAATTCATCTGCCGACTCATCCAATGTAACTGCTTCCCACTAAGCTAAAGCCTCTTCCTGGAGTTTCCAAGAAGCTATCAATCGCATTTGATCATCTTCTAATTTTATTCCTTTGAAAATCTTTTCACACGATAGAATCCAGGCTTGTGCTTCGATAACAGTTTCTTTGCCAGTGAGCGGCTTTCCACCGAATCTAGAAAAACTTCGATATAGATCAGTCAAATTTGATTGAGACTGAATATGAATATCTGTCGTTGCAGGGTTTTGACCAGCTGAAGTGGTACTTTCCTATCTCCTATTTCATCCTCTTCTTCCACTCATTCTTACTATCTGTAAATAGTAAGAAATCCGATTTAGGCATTCGGACGAAATATCTTAGAGAATAACAACAGATAAAGAAAATATACTAAGAAATTTGGGTTTTGGTTCCACTGGTTGTACTCATTCTAGGGTATACTTCACCCTATCTCTAATGAGCCATCTAATGTGTTACACTCCGTAGCTAAAGTTCTTACTCAACCTTCAGCTCTGATACCAACTTGTCACGACCCGAACTCGATGTCCGACAAACAACATCAAATTTGTTTCGCGGGGAGCTTGCAACACCATTAAATGGTAAATAACACAGCGGAAATAAAAGATGATATCACTGATATAACATGAATACAATATCTGATACATCAATTTGATACAATGATAATCATCAACATCAGAGAACATAAAACACAAAATACAGCGGAAACCGATACAATATGAAATAAGTCTTCACAGATATCCAATACTGCAACTCTGATCCAAAAAGCTCCAAAGACAAAGCTCCAAAACTCCTAGCTCGATCCACCATTAAGATTGCACCAAGTTAAGTAAATCTGTCCATATCCAAAGAAAACTGAACCTAATTATCTGAAAAACCAAAACTAGACTGCCTGTGTGGAAAAATTTTGAGCACCCAGAGTTTAGGAAATAAACAATAAACTCTGGGTCAGTTGTAACGACCCAGGATTTTTAATAATTAAAATTTGAATATTTAATTAATTTTAAATATTAATAAGTGATTTTATAAGTCAAATAAATTTTAATTTGAATTATTGGATGTAATTGGATTATTAAATCGATAATTTAATATGTGAAATTATGGAAATAATTGAAAATTGGATTAAATATGACTGAAAATGATTTGTAAAATTTTATTTTATCATATGAGAGTTAGAACGATATTTTAGAACTTTTAAAATCGAATTTAAAGTTAATTTGTGAAAATTGAATATTTTAATAATAAAATCGACTAGTGAAAATAGTCAAATTTTGAACAGTCTTAGAATTGAACGAAACTAGTTCCATTGGATCCATAATAGTTAGTTATTACCGGATTTCAAATTTCGTGTCAATCGGAGTTATCGTTTGATCGTGGCAGCTCGAAACGCATCGAATTATTTTTAATATTAATTTGGCGAGTTAAAATAGCCATTTTTCAAAAAGTCTCGGATTTCGACGAAACCAGTTTCATCGGATCCATAATGTGATATTATTGTAAGGTTTCAAATTTCAAGTCAATTGGATTTACCGTTTGTCCGGTACAAATTAAAACGCCTAGAAAATCGTTTAAATCGGTTTAATTCAAATTGAACGTTTATAGCCATAACTCGCACAGATGTCCGAATTAGCTTTCGAAACCTGTTCCATTGTGTCCGGAATGCGGGGTAAACCCTAGAAACGCTAGTTACGGCGCGTAAATCGGAGTTCGGAATTTTCGGATGAATAGTGTTCGAAAATTCTCTATAAATACACCTTAAAAATCAAAAAAAAGAAAAAAAAAGAAAAAAACCCTAATCTATACAGGCCGCCGCCACCCCCCTATCTAAGGCCAGAAATACGCAACCTTCCTCCTCCTTTTTCTCGAAATCCACACATTAATATCGAAAACTTCCAACTACAATCTTGTAGAGCACAACACGAACTAGCTATTCAACGGTCAAGATCGTATTTAACGAAGCGGATTGATGGGAATCGTGCCACAAAGGCCACGCGTTGCGCACGGTTTTCAAGGTGAAATAGAGGGCCGAGCTTGGCCGCATCTCAGGCGAAGGTGGAGCAGGTTGGGGGCTTCCAGATGGCACTTGCTGATCGAGCTATAGCGGAGAGGAGAGGGGTGCATTCGAAACCCTAATATGCGTTGTTGGGTTGTTTTGTTCGGCCGAGCTCTGTAACGTGCGTGAAGATGAAGGAGATGCAGTGGACGGTCGTGATTTGGAGGCTAGGAATCATGCGGCTCTGAATGGATGAGGGTATAATTATAAAATTTATGTTGTAAATTTTAAGTATAAATTCGTGTACAAACTTCAAATAATCATAACTTTTTCATACGAGGTCGAAAACGCGCGAAACCGGTTGCGTTAGAATCGTATGGACGAGCACTACGCGATGAAATTAGATTGGAGTCGTTTGGAGTTAGTGAGAATTTTGGGTAAAATTAAACGTCCGTTTAATTTTATTCGAAATAAATCGCTAAAACGGAATTTAAAATCAAGGTGAGAACTTCTCACTCAATCGAATCAGTTTCGATTTTATTTTAAATAGTTAGATTTAAAATATTTGAATGCATGTTTGAATGATGATTGTTATCTATTGATTGTTAAAATAGACATTATGCGCCGTCTATTAAGCGGATGTTATTTATTAAAAACATATACCGCGAATATTTCATAAACAGTGAAATTGGTATTATATATAATATCAATATATATATATTGGCATATGTATATATTGGAGTTATTGATTCCCCGCATTTTTTGTTTAGCGGATGAGACCCTATTGCGCCGTCTATTAAGCGGATAATATTTTAAATCCCATATACCGCGATAATTTCGTACTGGAGCGAAATTGGTATTGTGCTAATGTTTTTGGATGCAGGAAAACAGGTAGGAGGGATCCAACAGGATTCCTCAACAGTATTCATTTGATTTCAGAATATTTTGATATTTGATGGATTATCATATCGATATATGATGTCGTTGTTGTCGTGATTGACTATTTGGTGTGTAGCATCATTGGACCAAATTTGGAATTTTAAAATGATTTTAAAGTGATTTTGAAAATATACTATATGTTTGGAATCGATCCATTATAAATAAATAACGATATGATTTTTTTTATGTTATAAAAATTATGATTTTTGAGAAAAATAGTTAAAAACTGATTTTTGAGAATATGATGCTAATGATTTTATAAAATAGTTTAATCGGGATTGTAGAATTTATTGTGAAAAGTTTAAATATAGGATTTATAAAATTTAATTATTTTATGAATCAAAATGGTGAAATAATAAAGGAGATTAAAGATGTTTTAAAGAATAATATAAATTGATTTATATTAAGAGATTTATAAATGGATATTTATAAATTGAAATATTGACATTATAAAACGAGTTTTTATAAGTGTTTGAATGAAGTGAAAATGAATTTTGTAAATGAATGGAATTTATAAAATTATAAATGGTGAAGTTATAAATGAAATTTATAAATAGTAAGATTTATAAATTTTGTGAAATTATTAAAGAATATATTTGGATGAATAATTGAATCTTATAAGTTATAAGATTTATAATTATGAAGTTCAAAGAAATGATTTTGTAAAATAATCGTTTTATAAGCATTTAACTTATAATATGAACCTTTAGTTTATAATTGAGTTATAAATTGAATAGGTTAATAAAAGGAATTTATCAACGTTGTTTATAAATTCGCAAACGACTTATTTTGATAAGTAAATTGTTGAAACTTATTAATGGAGTTATATTCACGTTTTTGAACTGTGAATAATCCTTTAAAATAAAATGAATAGAAATGATGAAATTGATTAACGTAGTATATTCACGTTATTGAATAGTGAATAATATGTTAAAGAAATTGTTTTGAATGTGATATTTGAAATAGAATTAAAACGATCTAATGATGTTTTAAAATGTGTTGAGATTCGAAACCATAGATTTCAACATTTATTGTTGAAATAGACGTTTTCGAGAAATAAAAGGAAATGGTGGACTATAACACTGTTGTTATAGTAAATGATTTCCGAAAGGAAATGTTTTGTATAGTATTGGGATTTATATATCTATTTTAATTTCGAATCCCTATACTAGTGATTTTGGGTTGTCGTAACGATGTTTTACGCAACATTCGTTTTGGCCCAAATAAATATGTTAAGAGAATGATTTCCTTAAAGAATGAAATATATACTTAATCTCGATTTAAGTATATTGAATATTTTCTAAGTGTTGAAAATAAATAAAATTCGTGAATTACTTATTTAATAAGTATGGAAATGTTTTCCAATATAAAGTGAATATTTTGAGAATTTATCTTTTTGAAGATAAATTGAAATGAATAATTGAAATCATATATGCATGGATATTGTGAAATATAAATTCACTATGGAATTTATAAAAGGAAGTGGAACTTGTCTAAAAAATAAATATTGATTTGTTTTTGAAGTATTGAAAATTATATATCTTGTAAAGATATTTTGGCAAATAAATAATTTGGAAAATTATTTGGAATCTGGTGATGTGTGCATATCAATTGATAGTTCAATAACCGACTATCAATATTTCCCTTTGAATGGGTATTTGATGTGATTTGTTTGAATGTGAATGCCACACTTATTTTTGAATAAGCGCTCACTATTCGGGTTAACCGGGAAAGGACCATGGGGTCGTATAACCCATTCCGAATATGTGATACGTCGTTGTGAATTGCATTAAAGATTGGTGTTGAAGACCGAGTATTTGCGAAAGCGATAGGATGACCTATCGATTGTCTCTGCACTGGGTAGCTCCTGGTATAGAGATCTCCTAAGTGATGGGAAATTCGATCGGGATTGTGAATACCCGGATTGCAAGGGCTTCGTAAGAAGTGCCTTCGGTTTTGTTCGAGCCCGGAACAGACTTGTATGGATTGTATGTCTGACGTTACAAATTGAGATATAAAGCAGATTTCTTTCAAATATATTTCTGTTGGTGGCGGAGAATTTATTCTTTTAGCTTAACACCCTTCTCTGAGACGTACGTGCTCAGAGGTTATGTAGTTGAATGTTATCAGCGATATATTCCCAATTTGGTAACGTGACATGCTGAGCGTTGCTGTGAAATGATCATTGTGTTGATTATTTGTGATAGGATAGTTTATTTGATCGTCTATCTTTGTGATCATTTCTATGATCATTTGTTGACCCAAAGCATGGCTTTTGTATAAAGTATGTTTTTGTGGACGTGACTTCGTCGAGCCTCACACCCCGTGAATGGTCAAAACAGGAAAGAAGCAGCAAGGTTATGAGGGGTAGCGCCCTTTAGGATGTGTGCATTTCCTTCTGGAAAAGGGTGGTATCATGGTATGGAGCCCAGATACTTACTCATGTTGAAAACACTTTGTTATGATTGTGTGAATTGATTGCAAGCGCTCGGTGAAAGGTCCCAAAGGACCGGGGGATGGCATATTCGGTCAGTTGTTACTCAGTTAGGGGTAACTCGGCCTTGTGTTGGTAGAGATCCGGTTTAGTTCTCGGGGATGTCCATCCAGAGGCATTCTCATGTGGCAATGGGAAGTTCCTTGGCCTGATCATTCGTTGGAAATCCAAAGAAACAATACGAGACTTGTACGGTTTTAGTTGTATAACCTGCTATGGAATGTGGCGGTAACCTTCTATTGAACATAGTTAGCTATAGTAGGCATACGATAATGGTCGTATGTTGGCTAAGATTTATACTCTACTTTCGAAATGAATTTTTCCTACACTATGCACTAGTAATAATATCAAATGTTCTTTTTAATGCGTATCAAGCATCTTTGACTATCATAAGGAGAAATCTCCTCCGATTCCTGCGTTTGCATTGTGTGTGTGTGCGGGAGGCCTTATGGTAGTCTCATTTTTTTTAAAAGCATTGCGAATTGACTTTAAAAATATTCCTCTATTTTGATTTTAAAGATAAATAAACTGTTTTGAGTTCTCACACCAGTCACATGACTGACTCGGAGTTTATTGTTTTCCTTCCTAAACTCTGGGTGCCCACCAATTTCCACACGGGCAGTCAAACCAATTTCCACACGGGCAGTCAAGAGTTAAGGTTTAGCAGGATATTCTGGATATTCTAGAGTTGCTGGAGGCAAGATGGATGGCATGGCGTATTACTAGTTATATAGTATTTCTTTTCCGCTGCACTGTTTGATGTTGTATGATGTTGTATACTCTGATGATATGATGTAATGAAATGAAATGTATAAAATGTAATAACTGATATAGTTCTTTGTTTAAAGATTGTTCATTTATTTATTATATGTTGTTCCGCTGCGAATTGTGAGATTCTGTTGTTGTTCTGTTGTTTCCTGTTCTGTTTCCTCCCTATTCTCTTTTTCTTCTATTTAAAAAAATTTCTATTTTCTATTATCTTTTCCTCTCTATTTTCTATTTTTTCTCTCTTCTTCTCTCTTCTTTTTCTTTTCTTAAATTTCTTTTTCTTTAAAACCCTAACTATTCGGTTTTTCGGCAACGAAAAATCGAAACGTTACATCAGTCGTGGGACTGGTGTGAGCAAACAAAAACAGTTTTTGTTTAAAAAAGATCAAAGATTTAAATTTTTATAATCGCAATGCTTTTGAAAAATGAGACTACCATAAGGCCTCCCACACACACACACAATGCAAACGCAGAATCGGAGGAGATTTCTCCTTATGATAGTCAAATATGCTTGTTACGCGAATTTCTTTGATATTATTGCTATAAGTGCAAAGTGCAGAAAAGAATTTTGAAAGTAGAATATAAATCTTAGCCAGCATAGACATTTCGAACTATGCCTACTATAGCTGCCATCCAAATAGTGGGGCGCCACCATAAGTAGATGGCAGGTAATACAACTAATACCGTACAAGGCTCGTATTGGATGAATGGATTTTTCCAACTAATGGTCAGGCCAAGGAACTTCCCATCGCCACATGGAAACGCCTCTGGAAGGATGCCCTGAGAACCCAACTGGATCTCTACCAAACAAGGCCGGCTACCCCCCTTCCCGGGGAATATACAAAACCTCAGATATGCCACCCCCGGTCCTTTGGGACCTTTAACGAGAGCTCTCTAACCAACAACATCACACAGTAAATAATATAGTGTGTCCACATGAGTAAGTATCTGGGCTCCATTCCATGATACTAACCTTTTCCAGAAGGAATGGTCATACCCTAGGGAAGCTATCCCTGAAAACCTTGCCGCACAATTCCTGTTTCGACCATTACCGGTTTGTGAGGCTCGAAGAAGTCTCGTCCACAAAGCCATGCTTTTTACAAAAGCCACGCTTTGATCAACAAATGATCAGCAACATTCAGCATGCCACATTACCAAGTTGGGAATATATCGCTGATAACCTTCAACTACATAACCTCTGAGCTCGTATGTATCAGAGAAGGGTGTTAATGCAAGAGAATAAATTCTCCGCCACCAACAGAAATGTATTTGAAAGAAATCTGCTTTATATCTCAAAATGTAATGTCAGACATACAATCCATTCAAGTCTGTTCTGGGTTCGAACAGAACCGAAGGTACTTCCAAAGAAGCCCTTGCAATCCGGGTATTCACAATCCCGATCGAACTTCCCATCACATAGGGAATCTCTATACCGGAGCAACTCAGTGCAGAGACAATCGATAAGTCATCCTATCGTTCTCGCATATGCCCGGTCTTCAAATGCTATCCATAACGACGTATCACATATTCGGAATGGGTTATACGACCCAAAGGTCCTTTCCCGGCTAACCCGAATAGTGAGCACAACATTTGAAACATATGGATATGGGGTTTCAATTAAGTCACAACTTAATAATTCCAAATTTTCTTTCAAATGGTTTAAATCTATTACCATTTCAAATCTTTTAAACAAAAAGATTTATTTCACAAAGTTCACTCAGTTTCAAAAAGATTCATTTACCGATTTCAAAGTAATTTTCATTTCAATTAGATTAACTCATTTAAATCTTTAAATCAAAGACTTATCTCATAGCTTCCAAAACTTGTTTCCAAAGATTCGTCCATAACTTGGAAAATCATTTCCAATTTAACTTGAAATCCCTTAAATACAATTTGAAATTCATTTCTCATATGAAAGCTTTTTATCATTTAGAAACAATAGTTTTATTTTGGAAAAACCCATTTCATTTATACAAGTTACAATCCTTGGGTTAATTCAAATTCCCAAAAGAATAATACTTTAAAAATGGTTGACTCATATATAACTAGTATGATATTGTTAATCCTTAGTTTCAAATCATAGAATTCAATTTCAAATCTTGAAATTAAGTTTAAGTCAAATTACTTAACTTCATACTTTATCAAGTTATTCAAAATAAATCTCATCTTTGAAATTCTATTCCAAAAGCTTTTCACTTTAGCCCAATTTCATTTTCAAAACATTTGAATTTAAATATTCAATTTTATAAATCATTTCAAAATCTGTGACTTAATCGATTTCCTCGTGAAATCCATATTTGTGTTGTATAAGTGTGGTCCAGGGATTTTACACAATAGTGCACAACATCAATCATCACAGATTCAATCAATATCGATAAGCGGTAAAACCCATAACGCTTATCTTTATTCACAGATTCTTAAAAAAAAATATCACTCACAAAGATTCATCATTATAATTCGACGTGGGTTTCGGATAGCCAATTGGAATCCGAATCCCTGTCGCATCGAAATTCAAATTCCGTTTTACAGGAAAAAGGGGTTTTCTCATCGATACAGAATAAAATCACCAATCATAATCCACCACAGAGTAATTCACATCTTACAACAAATCAGATATCCGACATACACAATCTATAAGAAATTATCTTAAATTCTTATTGTAATTAATTCAACTTAAAATTTATTTCTTGAGAGTTAATTCCTTAACCCTATTTAATTTATCATTAAATACTTAATTAAACATAAATTACCAATTAAATTAATTCGTCCTTACTTAATTATTTAATTAGTTAATTACTATTATCTGCTAGTTAATTAATCAACTTTAAATGGTTAATTAAATTATTAATTACAAATTGATTTCCATAAGATTATTATTATAAATCTGTAATTACAAATTTAATTAAACCGTAAACTATTTATTTAATCATCATTATAAATTAATTACAAATCTTAATTAACTTTCGATTTAAATAATTACCCATCTTACGCTTTGTAAAACCTTTCCATGAATAAATTTAATCATGTTTTAACTTCAATCTTGCCAACCCAAATTACTTAATTTATACTGAACATAGCTTAACATAACAATTTAAAAGAGATTATGTTTTACCCTAAAAAAAATTGGACCCGAGGTAAACACAGTACTTACTCGCGCAAGGCTCGGGTTTTCCCCTACTTCTACCCGCATCCATCTTCCTCCTGCTCATGTTCTTCTTCTTCCACTCTTCTTCCCACCTACTCTTCTTCTCCCTGTTTTTTTCTTTTCTTTTTTTTTTCTTTTTTCTACTAACTTTAAATTTTAAACTTTATACTGGGTAACACAATCACGCTCCCAAACCCACTCGAGCAAATCAATTTAATACACCCGAGACATGCCTGCGTCTACCCCCCTTTCACAACTCACGCTGATACACAGGGCGACGTGTGCACGTGCACCGTTGCTCGCCAGTAATCTGGCCACTGCCGAGAACCCCTCATGTCACCGCCGACCACCCCATATCAGGCACACAACCAGAATTTTGAAATCGTCCCCACGTCAAAATCGAGTACACACGGGTGAAACTGGAACAAACCCTTTATCGGAAAACTCACCCAACCAAACAACTCTGACCATCGTGTGACATGAAATTTCGACCACAACATCGCAACACGACAAGCTTCCACCCCCTTGATTCGTGTGAAGCTCGATCGCTCATAGGAGCCGTACGTGTATCGTTACAGAGACGAACAAAAACGCCAGCAAAACCCTTATACGACCTCGTACTCCAATTTCACACGATAGAAAAATTAATTCACATTTTTCCCGACATCATAAAGGGTTATGCTTGCTTCATCTCATGTTCCAACAAATTTAAATTGATTCAATTTCAAGAAATTGGTAAAAGTTCAATTTTTATTCCGACGTGAACTGCTTTTGAATTACTGAGCTAAAAATCTTCATTCAACTTTTAAAAATCATAACTTGTGGTAGTAATTCAAGATATAAAGTCAAACTAACAATTTAAAGTATTCGTATTTTTGCCATTGATTTCCTTTTTACAGTAAATTTGAGTGTATAGAATCTAAGTTATACTGTCAAACTTCAAGCGATTTCCAGATTATGGTTTTAAGTTTAAACAACATGATTTGTTTAAAATCCTAAGTGAAAATGTTTATATGAAAATTTATTAGATTTCTTTTTTCACTGTTTATGATCATACTGTAGCTAGAAAATCAGAAGACAAACTCTTCAAAATTTCACAGAACAGTATATACACCATGCTTGCATACTAACAAAATTATCAACCAACAATCACTCTCCACAATTTACTTCAAGCATCAACTCGGATATCGAGATATATAGATGGGTTAAAATGAGTTTGCTCACCATTGAAAGGGAAGAACAGAGAAGTTGTTGCTTTGAAAACTGCAGAGTTGATTTTTTCTTTTATTTTTCAGGTTCGAACTTGCTTTTGCTTTGGGTTTCCAGATTTTATTTTGATCTTTTTAAACTTGTTTTGCTGTTAATTTGAATGATATTGCTTATATATTTTTTCCTGGTTTTGCCATGTTGTTTTTTTTCTTTTTTTCCTCTGGTATACTTACTTATGAACGAACTAATGTATATGGATGGGTATTAAATATAGGCAATAGCTGGGTATAGGGTAAGGTGTTTTCTGGTACTACTTTGTCTTTGGTCAAATATTTTCTATTTGGGTTTGTTGACTAAGCAATGCTTTGTTTTCGGCTGGGAAGATCTTTTACATGCTGAAAAGATGTGGCATTTAATGCATGTGCTATTTGGTTTACAACTTATACTACTTTAATTATGTTTGTATACTCCTTGCTTTGTTTAAGCATGCTTATGTGTACTTATGCTTATATAAAATCCATTTTTTTCCCTCTTACTTTTGTCTTTAGTATTTACTTTATACTTTTACAAAGTTTATCAGCATGTTACTTGAACTTATCTAATTTATTGCTATGTTCTTAGATTTTCATTTGTATGTAAATTTTATTCTAGTTTTGTTTGTTTTTATTTTATAGTTTGACTACTAAACATTGATTTATAACTTATATTTTATTTTATACTTTTTATTATTATTTTTAAAGAAAATTCATTTTGAACTTCCAAATCAAACTTTTGTTTATAATTCTATTCAATTGAAAATATTTAACTTTATATTTTACTCTATACACTTATATTCAATATTGATACGTAGTTTTATTTTACTTTATTTTAAACACTTTATTTATAATTCAGTTCAATTTATTCGCTTTTGAGTTTCAAATCAAATTCAAAAACAAATAGGTATACATTTCTTATTAAGTTTGAGAATTTCAAACTAATCCGTAATTTAATCCAAAAATTCAATTAAATTATAAATCTAAATTCGTCATTAAGTCGGGATCGTTACAACTATTGTAAACATATATATATACACACACACACATTACAAACTAATTTAGCAAAATGAATATATATATATATATATGCATGTATATATTTTCTCCCTTAAAGTATATAAATATATAAGATAAAAGGAGATATTATTAATAAAATATGTGTATATATATTAACATAAAAAAATATTTTTCTCAACACAAAAGACATGAGAACATGGGTTGAATAGTTGCATAAGAAGGGGGGAGTACAAGGAGAGGGCGGATAATGGGAGTGAGGGTATGAAGTGCATGCATGTCTACATATTTAATTCTAATCACTTTATGTATTTTAGTAAAATTCCTAAGCCTATATATACCACCTCCCTTTCGTAATTTTCATTGTACAATCTCCATTTTCATTCCAGAATTCATAAAAGCTTGAGAAAGTTTCCATGGCTTCTCTTCAAAATTTCTAAAGTAATAAAAATCACCCCTTTTTACTAAAAATCTCCTTTTTGGTTCATTAAACCTCTTCCACATACATTACAATGCTTCTCTTGCAAAGTACAAGCACAAACTACCCAAAACATGCATGACCGAGCCATGCATGACCGAGCCAAGCCTAATATGCACCAGGACAAGCCTAAGTCTAGGGTGTTTTGGCCTTGAAATCTTCATTTTGCCAAGTTCTAGCTCATATTCAAGTTTTAGCAAAAGTTTACCTTGGGTTAGTAAAGTTTCAGTGAGTAAAACTCTTATTTTTGAAAATGAAAACAACTTGATTTTGATGGACTATATGTTTAAAAATATAGTGTTTGTTGTGTTGAAATATCATATTTGTTGGATGATATATGATTGTAAGTTGGTAGTTGGTGTAGATTTGTGATTTGGATAATATGTTGATATGTTTGGATATTGATATGTGATGTTGGTTTAAGATATGATTGTAGTATAGTTTGTGAAACAAAAACCAAGTATGTGACGGAATGGTTATGAAACTAACACTTTAAATGGTCGCAAAAGGACTTGAGATCTGATGGAAAAAGAAAATCTTGTTTTTTAGTTTTGGCTTTTGAAAACATTTACCAAGTTTATATCCTTTGTTTTAAGTTTTTTTAAACTTTTCAATTAAGTTGTCAAATATATCTTAGCAGGAGTTAAAGTGAGATTTCCACCTAGAAATCAATTCTAGCGAACTACGCTCATAGTGATAGTCGCTATGGATGTAGATCGGGAAAAATTCATGATTTCAAGTTTTAAAGTGTTTACTTTTAGATTGTTTTTTTTGAAAAATCTTTTAGACAAAATAAGTCAAAAATTTAAGTTTTATTATTTAGTAATTTATTTTTAATTTATTTATTAGGGTAATTAATAATTAATTAATTAGGTTAAGTAATTAGGTTAAGTAATTAGAGTTTAAGAAGCTATTAACCAAGTTTATCATTTTTAATTAAGGAAGTTTTAAATAATGATTTTTAAAGATAAACGGAAATTAGTTTTTATTTCATCAAGTTTATTTATTTTAATTAGTTACTTAATTAAAGGTTAATTATACACTTAATTAGGGTTTAATTTTAAATGAATGTTATTTAATTAATTTTTAGGTATAAATATTTTTTTAATTATTTAAGGTTTAAATTAGATTAACTTTGATTTAATTAAGATCTACTAAAGTATAATTAAGTTTTTAACTTATGATTTAATTAAACTTTACTATTTATAAGAAGTAACTTTAAACTCTACTAGTTATTTATTTTAAATCAAATTTCTTACTAATGTAAATTATTTTTAAACCAAAGGATCTCTTTTCCATGCTACTAAGTAGCCAAATGAATTAAAGTAGCTGCAATAAAACGTTGACACATTTTATTGGAAGTAGTCGACTCGTACATATCACAAATACCGCACTGCGGGAAAGTGATGAGTACAAGGGAGTTAATTTTGATAAGCGGATTGTGATAATCTAAGCATATGGAACATGCGTTCATATGTAAATCTTTCCATCACGGTAGTGGAATAATCCACTATAAACAACTTGACCCTTTAAATTATCGAATGTTGGTTTGGAGAGACCGAGATCGGATAATAGTTTTTATCCGAAAACCATTTCGAACCAACATAAGCATTCAAATTGGAAGTGTGGTGACCCATAATTTTTGATAATTAAAATATTTAATTTAATAGGATTTGGTAATTTAATATTGAAAGAAATAAAAATTTGTAATTTAATAATGAAATAATAACTGAAATGAAAAGTAAAAATGTTAAGTAAAGGTAAATACTAACAATTCGAATGAAATTCCAATCCATTGAAATAATGTAAATGTTATAACTTGGTTATAAATTTAATACAAGGAAACAAACGTAAATTGGACTTGTTGCTTGATCATACGGGCTCGAAACGCCTAGAAATCAATTTAATTAGAATCAATTGAAATCAATTTGAAATAAGCTGATTTATATATAACTTATTCATATGATGGAATAAGGACTTGAAACCTATTCCATTGAATCTGAAATCATCAAAAACATCTATTTTGATTTATGGGACGACCCAATTCCGTTTCAGGAACGAAATGGGATTTTCGGGCCGTTTATCGTTCGAACTTGAAAATAAATCTTGTCCATTTATTCGATTTTTGACCTACCTATAAATAACCTGTTATAAACCCTGGCTCCTTCTTATATTCATTTATCTATACGTACAATTCCATACGTCCACTTCCCCTTCTCAATTGTAGACTAGCAAATTTTCGTTTCAATTTCAAATCAAAAATTAAAATCCCTCAAACCATATCATATCATATATCGTTTTAATGCTCTCGATGAGCGCAAATCAATTCTACTGCTCCTTTTTCAATCTGGGTTTCTGTGTGGTCGGAATTGGGCGATTTAGTTCTGGCCATTCGTTGTTGATCGTCAGATTGTGTGGTGGATCTTCGTCCGATTGACGATCGGGAGGCGATGTTGGGAAGGCGGTGTCGAGCAGCTCTCATCCATGGTGTTCACTTGTTTCAAAGTCATAAGGGTTCATCGATTTTAACGTTTAACATCGGTGGTGGCACGATTGTTGTAACGACCTGGAATTTTCGATCCTGAAAATTTCAAATAGTTAGGAAAAAGAAGAAAGAGATAGAAGAATAAGAAGAACAGAAACACCAACATCTCACATTCGCAGCGGATAAAATATAATAACAAATAATAACAGTTTACAAAAGAATTATGTATCCGTCAAATACATTTACAGTACATCAGAGTTACACATATATACAGACACTGGATATACACAATCATCATGTCTCAGATATACAACAATATAATACAGCGGAAACACTCTATACAGTCTTGCCATCCAGCTCGCCTCCTGAGTTCCAGAACGTCCTTACCTGAAAATCTGTAATACTCGGTCTAACCCGAGCATTACGTCAAAGTAACACCTGGGTCAGGCTGGAAACCAGCGTGAGTAAACCCATCTAACATGGAATACAACATAAAACTTACATAAAACCCGGGGTAACTCTTATCAATTTACAAATTCACAATTTGTTATATACATTATTTATTTCATACCTCAATTTCTAAGTACCAAAACATAGATAAAATGGTCCAATTCACTTAAATCATTCCATACCAACCTATTGATTTCACATATCAATCTATAAGAAACGAAGTGGTTTTGGGTATTTACTAATACTCGACTCCGGTCTCTTCAACTTCAATATCATCTTATCCCAAATTATTCCAATTACGGTTCAAACTTCAAATACAGGGTGTCACCTATACACATTAACTCATCATCGATAGATAACCACATTATCTAAGTTTAAACCTAACATATCATATAGCATCACAAATTACATATCCGAGATATCAATCAATCAAAGGCATGCGATATTATACGACCATAAGCAAGATAAATTAGTCATACCATTTCTAATTAATTTAAACAAATTAAATTAATTACCTCAATCACCCTTAATCCTACTTACTTAACATTAATTAATTACCAAAAAATTAATTAATCGTCCTTTAATTATCCATATAATTTATCATCCTTGATTAATTACCTTTAATTACATAAAGTAATTATCACTTAATTAATTACATAAATTAATTATCCTTAACCATATATAGTAATTAATCTTTAATTACTCTGATTAATTGCATTAATTAATTACATTAATTAATTATTTTCATTCATTAATCAGCCTTAATCAATCATAATACTAATTAACCATTTTGTAATTACTTACCTTAATTAATTAACTCCTTAATTAATTATATTAATCCTTTAATTAATTACACCAAGTAATTAATCCTAAATTACTTTCCTTAAGTAAATTACCTTTAATTACTATCACTAAGTAATTGTCCTTTAATTAATAATACACTTAATTAATTACTTAATTACTTCTTATCATTAATTAACCATATTAATTAATTTTATTTAAATTTCTTTATTAACTTAATTAATCTCAAACCATGAAAACCTTAATTAGCTTTTAAGGTAAACCAGTATCTTTATTAATGACAAAATTATCATTAACATTTTAAATATATTTAAAACATTTCCAATCATTTAACCTTTATATTTAAAACTTGAACTTGTTTCAATATTTTATTAAATGATTTTCCTTGGGACTTGGTCAATCAATCTTTGGAAAACTTATTCATTTTAAACTTGGTTAAATAAATTGCTTAAACACTTTACCACTTTAATAGCTTCAAATTTGGAGAAAACATATTTTATTTTTCCTTAACTTTATATTCTTATGTTTTTCTAAAACCATTTCATATATTTCACTTTACTTAAATTTAATCTTCTATCATAAATAGGATCATTACTTCTCAAAACATGTTTTTACTTTGTTTTGAAACTGGATTCTATCTAAAAAAAATTAAATCTGCACGAGTTTTATTACTAAAACTTAAATCTGGCAACAAGAAACAACCCGAGCCCTACACGACTCCTCCACGAGCAAAACACGAGGAAAACGCGAAAATTTCTACGCGATTCGAACACGAAGTCGACTCGAGAAAAAATCTCGATCAACCTGGAGCCTTAATCCACCTCAGGAACCACGTGTATGTGTGCATGGTGAACAACCCTCCGACCATCACTGACCATCTTTCTGACCAACGACAGTTCAAAGCTGACCTCACCACTCCATTCATCCACCCAGATTGATGAACTCGTCAGTTGAATAAAATCAAGATGCTCATTCCAAAAACTGGAACCATCACCATCGGGAAAAACAACTAATCGTCGACGAACTCGTCCTTGCGAACCCACGCCGTCCCTCTCAAAGTTGCCTAGACCTCCAGTCTTTGATTCCCCCCCCCCCCATGCGAACTGTTCCGATGCACCACCATCGCCGCTCAACGCTCAGATATCATCTCGACCCAATCGCGTCACTAGACCCTAATTTCATCTCGTCCGACCACTACAGATAACAAGAATTTTTCAACCATTTATGCCGACACCGTCCATTACCAGGCCTGCTTCATCAGAAACCCCGACCACTAAAGCTTCACCAATCATCAGAAAATGCCAATAACCCAAATCACTTTTAACTCAAAATTCCTCTTGACTTAAAGGCTTAAAAATCATGATTTCAATCTTAAAAATCCTAGTTTTCTAAGATGAATCAAATTATACACATGAATCCATAAATTATTTAAGGCAGGATTTTGATATAATTAAAATTTTAATGTAATCCTTCCTTTTGTTATAAATGACTTTAAAATCTTGCATAGAAATATTTTTAAATCAATTATCTTATTATTATAAACAAGATTTGTTTATATATCTTAGTCAAAAAGGAATTAAGAGAAGATATTTTAGATTTGAACAAGGTTTTATAATCTGTAACAAGAACAGAGCAACAAACTGGCATGCACAACAACTTCAACATACAAATTCACATGCAATCCTATTTAACAATCATGTAAACACATATTGTAATTCATTTTAAGTAAATGCTACATGCATCTAGATTTAACAGATTTAAATCTTTAAATAAACTATTTACTCACCTGTAACAAGAGTTTGAATAGAGAACAAAATTGTGGAAGCTGCTACTTGATTTTATTTTAAATCTTATTGCCTGATTGTTTTTTAAATTTGTAAAATGATGATGCTTACCTTTTTCTTGTTTTTCTGGTTTGCTATGTTTTTGAACGAACAGGAATAAGAAGTATTGTATATATAGAAAACAGTTTTGTATGGGGGTAGGCTTTACTGGTACAAGCCTGTTTGCACAAAAAATGGGCAAACACCTCCAAGTCGTATGATTTAGTTGATTATACGTTGTTCTTAGTGATTTGGGTGATTTATGCAAATATATAAAATAGATGGACTAAACTGTAAAAGACACACAGATTTATAATGGTTCGGCCAAAATGTGCCTACGTCCACTTTATATGTTATTCTCCTTTACTTTTCAGGTTACAAGTACAAAGCTTTGATTACAAGTATATGAAAGTTCTATCCGTGCTTGAGCTCTCAAACTTGTCTGCCATTGTTGTACCCCTGCCCCTTTATTTATAGAGTGAGGCTGGGGGTAGGGCTCTTGGATGTATATAGCTGCTGCTGGGCCTGGGCTGATGCAATCTGGCCTGGAAAAATTGGTTCGGTATCCCTTGGTCCGACGATGGTTCTGGATTGATTGCATGTTGGTCCGGTGTCACCTTCTTTACTCTGGTTCGGTAGTATGATGGTCCAGTGGTATGTTGGAGATGTGTTGGTTCGGTGATGGGGACGTAGCTTGGTCCGGTGGTGGTTGATTCGGTGGTAGTCAATTGGGATTTGTTTCGGTGATGGAGGAGAGGGGACTTTGGTTTGGTAGGTGTTGGAGATGCTTTGGTTCGGCAGTGAAGTGGTGAGGTTTGGTTCGGTGGTACCCTCCTTGTAATGGCTCGATGGAAACACCCCCGACACTTGCCCCCCAAAGCGGGGCATATGCCTGCGTATGTCGCGCTTTGTTGTAGCTTGGGTGTTTTCATCTGGTCCTATGTGCTGAACCATCCGGTCCGGTCATCCTGCGTTTACCTATAAGTAGGGGTGTTATGCCTTCGCTATTCCGTACCAAGTTTGATAGCCGAATCAGATTCTCTTCTGCCGAATCGAACTCACTACCGAACTACGTTAGACTGCCGAATCAGGTGATCTAGCCTCCTTTCGCCGAACGGCATTTATGTTTGTACTACTGAATGAAACGAGTGCCGAATGAACTGAAATGCTTGTCTTGCCGAATGAACCCGGGGATTCATGTGCCGAATGAACCTTCGTGCCTTAAACTACCGGATGAGTTTGAGAAGTACGAGGCCGAATGGGCTTTTAATCCCAAACTACTGATCGGTCTTTTATGTTTTGAATTGTGAATGAGATTCCAGGCTGCATGTACTTGTTTGTTTATGTTTCCATGCTCCTTGTTCAAACAATATGTTTTTCCGGTGTTGCAGATAAATGTCTCATAAAGTGGAAACTCGATCAGATAAAAAGAAATCTATGGACAGAAGGAAGTCCCCCGTTGTGCCCCCAGTTCAGCCAGGACCGGGACGACAGGGACCCACCCTTAGATCACTAGTGGATGGATATGGCCCTTAGGAGCTCTTGAACTCTCCTCCTGACTACTTTCCTAGCTCCCTCAAAGAGGAGCAGCTTGATGTTATTTCACGCTCTTTTGAGATTGATAGAGCGTGTATGCTGTTTCCGGGGGAAGGAGTGATGCCGTACAACCCCCCTGAGGGATATTTTGCTTATAGTAGGTACAATTGCATGTGCGGGGCCATTCCCCCAATCGATGCTTGGATAGTCAGCTTCATTACCTACTTGAACGTGGCCCCTTTCCAGCTTCAGCCCAATTCCTATGCTATCTTGGTGAGTCTATTCATCATTTTCCAAAGAAAATACGAGCGTCCCCCTTCCAACCGGAAGATTCGGTATTTGTACAACTTGAGAGGCTACAAAAAAGGGTCTCCATACATCAGCTTGGAATCATCTGTGTCCTTCAAGCCGGTCCTGGACTTATATTCGAAGTTCAGCATGTTCAAAAAAGAATGGTTTTTTGTCAAGGATGACTCTGTTTCTATCCGTCGCTTCACTTCTGGCTGTAAGTTAAATCTCACTCATAATTTCCGTTCTGACTGCAATGCTTCTTCTTATGTGTTTTTATTTCTTGCTAGCGACAGGTGGCTTTGCGGTTGTGGAGAACGACCGCGTGGTTCAGATGGCTGTGGAGATAGAAGCCATTTCGGGAAGGGATCGGTCAGCTTCTTATCTGATCAGGAATGCTACTCTTCTGCAGCACAACTTGATTCTACCGTGTCAGTCTGCGGTTAAGCAGGGAGATACAGCCGAGGAGAGGGCTGCCAAAGCTAAAGGCGGGGCTACGACGAAGAGCAGCAAGAGGAGATCCTTCTCGATACCTCCAGTCGCCGGGGGGAAGAAGCTCAAGAAATCCGATGGACCCTCCCCTAGCACATGTCCAAATGTTCCAGATGAGGAAAATGTAGAGGAGGAAAGCGGAGGTGATGGAGAAGGTGATGGTGGCGAAGGACAGAGCGGTGACGGTGCCGGGGCTTTGTCTTCTGGGCAAGCCGGGGAGATCCAAGAGTGGATAGATGATGCTTTCCGCCAGGCTTTTGAGGCGTTGGAGGAGGGATCGGCCTGGGTGGAGAAGCCGAAGAAAACTGATAAGGCCGAGACTGGTGCCGGTCCATCTTCTGAGAGCATTTTAACTACGGCAACTCCGACGGTTCAAGGTGAATTTTTGACTCTTCTTCTAACTTCACATGTTTCTTGGATTATAGTCCCATGCATGCTTGTAACACTTGGTCTTTACTTCCAGGAGCGGGTAAGGTGGCCAAGACATCAGACATTCGACATCGTCTCGAACAATTCAAACTCCTCAAAGCTTCTGCTAAGCCAAGCCTCCGACCAACCGCTCCGGGGACGTAGTCGGCTACCGTCCTCTTCTCGGAGTTATTGAAGAGGATATTCAAAAGAAAAGGAGGAGGCGCTCCTTATTCGAACCTTCACCTGGACCTCATCCCCCAACCCAGCCTATTCATGATATCACGGGGGAGGATACTGAGTTCATACGCTCTCTGCATCCATCAGAGAATCCTACCGTTACTCACATTGATCGTCCCGGCTTGGCTCATAATCCATTTGCGGGTCATCCAGATCTGGATCCGGGTTCTCATGATATTTCTTTTGACGAGGTTACTGGTGAGCATCTCCTCCCCCGCAATCCTATTGTAAGGGTGCTTGATGAGGCCAAGTCCCTGGACCTTGATTTGCTTACTACGCGGATTATAACTATGGGGGATGAAGCCAAGGCAAATATCGACCGTGTTGCTGAGGAGACTAAGAAGTTGATGGGGCATCACGCCCGACTGGTCAAGGCCGGGAAGGAAATTGGGAGTGCCAACATAAGATTACGGCTAGTGGTTGCCGACAAGGCCAAGCAACTCGCCGATCAGACCATCCAGATCTCTCAGCACGAGGCTGCCTCCAAACGGCTAAAGAAAACTATGGAAGAGGCTAGCAGAGCCGAGCTACGGAAAATGGAGGCTACCTGCAAGGAACGGATCGATATGGCTATTGCAACGGTGGATGAGGTTCGGAAGGCGGATCTCGAGCAGATAGAGGAGTTATCTGGGAAGCTTGAAGCCGTAGAGCTTGCTCAAGCCAAGCTGAAGGAGGAGATGGAGGCGATGAGGAAATCCCTTCAGGCTGACCGCTCGAGATATCAATCGAAAAGAGATGTTGCCGTTGCAAGGCTGTCGGCTTCCGAGGTCCGGATGAGGGAATTTGAGGAGAACGAGTGGATGATGGATGAGATGCTTTTAGACATGTACTTCCATACTTGGAAGCAGGGCAACTTATCCTGGATGGATGATTATCCCCGGGTCATGGCCAGGATTTATCTCCGGGCTCTGGAGGAGGCTAAGGCTGATGCGGACAAGGAGGGTGGTGTGACTTTCATAATGGATGTGGTTATGACCCAGTTTACTGAGGAGGAGAAAGTGGCAGTGACGGAGGGCATGCGGCTGCTTACCGTTGAGGAAGCAGGTGTGCAGCTAGAGGATGATGACCAGGGAGCAGGTGCTGGTAAGTCTTCCCTTTTAGTATTTTCCTGACTTGATTGCTTATCGTTTATCTGATGGATTCTTCTCCTGAATTGGACAGGTGGGACTTCTGGTCAACATGCTGGGAGTTCTGATCCTGCGGTTAAGTAGATCTTAGAGGGCCAGCAGGATAGAGGCGGAGTCCCGATGCAGCTGACTATTTTTCTTTTTTGGCCTACTTGACATTCCTGTATATACTAGTCCCAAAACATTAATGTACTTTTGGGCTGTAATTATGTCATTTGTAATGAACGACTTTATTTTTAACATGTTATTTTATAACATAAGCTGATCCTATCATATTTAAATGCTGTCGTTATTTTGATGTGTTGCATAAGAAATATAGCTGTGCATGTGCTAGTGAGTCAGTTGCGTTTGACGCTAAGTTTTTGCTTAAAATGTAATTTCAAGTATTGCAATGTTAGTGTGATGTGCGTAGAAATTATAGTTACATGTTTATGTACAAGAGAAGAAAGTAGCGCCCTTCAAGTTTTTGCTGTAGACGGTAGCTTTGAATGCCTTGTCTAATCGGACATGGAACGCAGCTGGATGACCTGTCATCTAGCTGGGAGTTCTTATTCCCATTAGCGAGTGTCTCCTATTTTGTGTCTTGTACTTTAGTGATTGTGATAGAGGATAGGAGGAAAGTTTTTATAAATAAAATGGAAATATAAGAAATAGTAAAACTTCCAATCACGGAGGCCTTCGGTGTGTTTAAGTTCGTGGCAAATGGGTTTTGTTGTCACTTTCCCTAGCTGTGGGTCTTGGAGACGTTTGTCACCATCTTACGCCTCCGCGGGGAGTTTTCTTTTTTACCACAGCCGTACTTAAGACACATCAGAGCCGAGATCGCGCACAGTAACTACCCGGGCCATTATGGCTCGTAATCGTGGGTATTAATCGATTTACCGTGGCCGGCTAGCACGGGTGCCGATTGTCGACTGTGAACATCCCCTGGCTGGCCACACCTTATGTTGGGGCTTATAATCGGTTCACGGTTGCCGGCGAGCCGAACGCCGTAGTGAGTTGCCTCAGCTATAGTCGGCCTTCTCGGTGGCTTATAATCGGCTCATTACAGTTGGCTTTGAGGGCCGTCGCGAGCAATGAGTTAACCGCAGCAAAGGGATGCTGGAGCAAAAGTGTCTCATTGGCGAGGGCACAAATTCGTATAGTACCTGTTAGGTCTTGTCCAGGTGAGGTTGTGCCGTAAAGTGTCCAGAATGGAAATGCCGTTACACAGGATTTTGTTCAACAGAAAAGGATAAAGCTCAACAAGCAGCCAAGATATAAATGAACAAGTTAAAAAGAGACAAGATTTTTAAAGTGGTTCGGCACGAAAATGCCTACGTCTACTGATTCTCTTTGTTAATTCACTTCATATGGGCAGTATAAGTTAAGAAAAGTATCGACGAATGTGTTGGATGTTCCATGCCCTTTGGAACACCTCTCCGTCCACTGTTGACAAAATATGAGCTCCGTTGTGGAGATCTTTATGAATTACATAGGGTTCGTCCCAGATTGGATCCAGCACTCCAGGACACGGGAAGATCCGCTTGAGGACAAGGTCTCCTTCTTGTAAGCTGCGGTGCTTGACTTTGGAGTTGTATTGTGTTGCCACTTTTTGCTTGTGAGCTGTTGCTTTGAGTGCTGCATCATTTCTTCTTTCTTCGATTAGATCCAAAGACATGTGGAGGAGTTCTTCGTTCTCTTCTGGGTTGTAGTGGATCCTACGGTGGGATGGCACTACAGTTTCAACTGGGAGCATGACCTCCGATCCGTATGCCAAAGAGAAAGGAGTATACCCTGTTGATGTCCTGAAAGAAGTGCGGTAGGCCCAAAGTGCCGTAGGAAGTTCATCAACCCAAGCGCCTTATGACTTTTCAAGCTTCTTCTTGATTAGAGTTTTAAGAATTTTGTTGACAGCTTCGACTTGTCCATTTGCCTGGGGATAAGCCACAGATGAGAAGCTTTTGTGAATTCCATGCTCTTGGCACCAGTCGTCGAACTCCTCGCTGTCAAACTGAAGTCCATTGTCCGATATGATTTTGAGTGGAACCCCGTACCTGCATAGAACATTTTTGATCAAGAAGTTAATAATTTTTGCCGAAGATATTTTATTTAGAGGTTCCACTTCCACCCATTTGGTGAAGTAGTCAACTGCCACTACAGCATATTTGGCTCCGCCTCGGCCCATCGGCAGTTCGCCAATCAAGTCAATTCCCATACTGCAAAGGGCCAAGGGCTGATCATTTGAGTAATTTCGTTTGTTGGTAGTCGAGGAATCTTAGAAAATTTCTGACATCTGTCACATCTCTTGACGAAGTCTAGGGCGACTTTGTTTAAGGTGGGCCAGTAATATCCATATCGGAGTATCTTCTTTGCCAGAGTCTGCCCACCAGTGTGATCTCCGCAACTTCCTTGATGGATGTTGGATAAGATTACCTTGGCTTCCCTTCCAGCGACACACCTTAATAAGGGGTTAGAGAAGCCGCGCCGATAGAGGATGCCTTCTTGTATTGTGGAGCGGGAAGCTGTCCTCAAAATTTTCTTAACTTTGTTACGCCCGTCGGGCAGTGTGCCATCTTGTAAAAATTTCCGAATAGGAGTCATCCAAGTTTCTTCTTCGATTGCGGCTATCAGATTTTCTTGCTCAAAACTTGGGGCTAGTTGTTTCGAGATGGTTACTGCACCGGAAATGGTGCTGTTCTTCATGCTAGCTTGCTTTGCCAGTTCGTCGGCCTCCTGATTCTCTTCTCGAGGAATGTGTTTGATTAAATAGTGATCCAATTGATCGAGTAGCAGCTTGGTCTTCTTTAGATATGCTGTGAGTCGTTCTCCTCGAGTCTGGAATTCTCCTAGTACTTGGTTTACGATAAGTTGAGAATCACTATGAAGACATAAAGAACTGACTCCAATTTCTAAGGCAAGTTCTAGTCCTGCTATTACCGCTTCATATTCTGCATCGTTGTTGGTGGCAGCAAATTCCAACCTTAGGGCATGGTGCAGCTTCCTTCCCTTGGGAGTGATTATCACAATACTTGCCCCCGAGCCCTGTTCGTTTGATGCTCCATCTACAAAGAGATTCCACTTGATATCTTTTGTTATTTCAGATTGATCCTTACCTTCGTTGGTAGTGAATTTGGCAATAAAATCGGCCATGGCTTGTCCCTTGACGACGGTGCGAGGATGGCATGTGATATCATATTGACTCAGTTCAATGCACCACTTAAGTAGTCGCCCTGAAGTGTCGGGGCGATGGAGTACCTGCCTTAGTGGTTGATCAGTTAAAACTCTGATGGAATGAGATTGGAAATAGTGTCACCGTTTTCATGACGTGATTAGTAGACAGTATGCTATCTTCTCAAGTTTAGGGTATCTGGCTTCTGCCCCTGTAAATCTCTTGCTTACAAAGTATACGGGCCGCTGCGCGTGGTTGTATTCTCTCACCAAAGCGGCGCTTAAAGCATGGGACGATACAGCAAGGTATAGGTATAGTTCTTCGCCTTCATTTGGAGTTGAGAGTACTGGTGGTCTCTGGAGGTGTTCGATTAGGTTAAAGAAGGCTGTCGAGCATTCATCAGTCCATTCGAACTTTCCTTTGTCTTTCTTTAGAGCTTCGAAGAAAGGGATGCATTTGTCGGTTGCTTTAGAGATGAACCTGCTTAGGGCGGCCACCTTCCCGTTTAGGCTTTGCATCTCTCTTCGAGTGGATGGTATCTTGATATCTTGCAAAGCCCGGACTTGTTCGGCGTTTGCTTCAATCCCCCTGGCATGGACGATGAATCCCAAGAACTTTCCCGATGAAACTCCGAAGGAGCACTTTAGAGGATTCAGCTTCATTCCATATTGGCGAAGTACTTGAAACATCTCGTCCAGGTGGTTTATATGATCATTGGCTTTCCTCGATTTTACCAGCATGTCATCCACGTAAACTTCCATAGTTCGTCCTATTAGTTCCGCAAACATCTTGTTGACGAGGCGCTGATAAGTAGCTCCGACGTTTTTAAGTCCAAAAGGCATTACTCTGTAGCAGTACTATTCCCGGTCAGTGATGAAACTAGTGTGGTCTTGATCGGGGGCGTGCATAGGGATCTGGTTATATCCTGAGTATGCGTCCATAAAGGATAAGAGTTCGTGTCCGGCTGTGCTGTCCACGAGTTGATCGATTCGGGGGAGTGGGAAGCAGTCCTTGGGCAAGCGTCATTTAAGTTGGAGAAGTCGATGCATGTTCGCCACTTCCCATTAGCCTTCTTTACCAGTACTGGGTTGGCGATCCATTCTGGGTAGATGGCTTCTCGTATGAAGTTATTGGCGAGTAGGTTCTTTACTTCTTCCTCGAGGGCTGCTAATCATTCTGCCCCATGCTTCTCTTTTTCTGCTTTACTGGCACCTTGGTGGGATCGATGTTCAGTACGTGGCATTCTACGTCTAAGGAGATTCCAGTCATGTCAGCGTGCGTCCATGCAAATACATCCAAGTAGTGGCACAGAAAATCGACTAGTTGATCCTTTAATTCTGCTCTTAACTGAGACCAAACTCTCAGCAGTCTACTTGGGTCGTGTTTGTCTACAGATACAAATTCCATAGTCTCTGCAGGCTCGACGGTGGCCTCCTCCTCTTTGTCCCTGGGGTCTAATTCGTTGAAAGGATCACTGGTATATCGAAGAGGAGGGGCTTTTTTTAGTTGCTATGCTTCCAAGTTTTTCTTGCAGAGAGAAGTCTCTGCATCCTTCCCTTTATCCTTCCTGCGGTTATTGCGAAGTTCAGTTAAATAGCAATCTCGAGCGGTGTCTTGATCTCCCTTTATTTCTCCTATTTCGTTATCTGTTGGAAATTTCATCTTCAGGCACCACGAGGCTAGGACAATTTGGAAGTCAGACAAGGCTGGTCTTCCCAAAGGCGTTATAGGCCGAGTGGTTCTCTATTAGCATAAATGTTTGTTTTTGCACAACGGAGCGGGGATGACTTCCTATTTCGACAAAGAGGTCCAGTTGCCCGAGGGGCATCTTCGCATCTCCAGTGAAACCATGTAGCGGTTTGCTGCATGGAGACACATCATTCATTGACAGCTTCATTTTGTCGAAAGCATGCTTGAATAGGATATTTACTGAGCTTCCAGTGTCTACTAGAATTCGAAAAACTTTGGCTGGACCGAACTAGGCAGAGATGACCATAGAATCCATGTGAGGGTACTTCCTTCCCTCTAGATCATGCATACTGAATGTGATGTCATCATTCTCTTTCCGTTTCGGGTGGCGTTCTTCTGTAACAGAATTAACGTAGCCTTCATTGTTTCTAAGTGACTTACCGTATCTTTCCATCCCTTCCCAGCTTCTGTCGGCGATGTGTGGTCCTCCTGATATGGTAAGGACCACTATCTTCTCTTGACTGGAGCCGCTGGTGTTGCGATTTCCTCCGCCTACTTCCGGGAGGGGTAGCCCTGGGTTCTCATTGGCTGTAGTTGAAGTCCCGTTATGACCTTTCACATAGCCCAGTCTCTTCCTTCTGATGTGTTCTTCAATCAAGTCCCGGAGATAATGGCATTCATTGGTATCATGCCCATGGGATTCGTGGAAACGGCAGAACTTCCCAGACTTGATTGCGTGATCTGATTCCTTCTTATACAGGGGGCGTTTGTATTTAAGCTCGTCTTGGGTGGCCAAGAAGATGTTTCCGACTGTTTCATTCAAAGGAGTGTAAGCGTCAAATCTTGGTCCTGACCGATATAGGCATTTTTCATCCTTCTTAACCCCAGCACTATCTCTAGAGTTATTTCTTCGAACGTCCTTTGCTACGCGGGTGTGTTGCCGTGAGCTGCCTTAGCTTGTTGCCCTGTCTTCCTTTCAATGGCAGCGCCTTCAAGTCTCATATACTTTCCGGCTTCATGGAAGAAATCAGGTAAGGTAGCTGGTTTTTCTTTCGTTAATCTTCTAGCAAACTTGGTATTCGGATGTACGCCACTATAAAGAGCCATTAGGATAAGTTTCTCATCAGCATCTTGGACTGCGGCCGCTGCGGCGTTGAATTGGGTTAGATATTGTTGCACCGTCTCTCCGGACTTCGTCTTGATATTAGATAGGGAATAAGCGTCCTTGGGTTGTTCCACATGAATGCGAAACTGGCTGATGAACTTTTCTTTCAACATTTCCCATGAGCTGATGGATCCTTGGGGCAGATGGCAGAACCAGGAGGTAGCTAGATCTGCCAAGAATAGTGGGAAGCATTTACACAACACTCCCTCTGTTTCTTCGCTCATGAGCATATGCTGTGTGTATCTCTGCAAGTGTACAACGGGGTCAGAGGTTCCCTTGTAAGGTTCCATCATTGACATTTTCCATCCCGGGGGTGATGGCAGTTTCGATATTGCAGGTGAAGGGGCTGGTTACCCTAGCGCCTATCCCCGATCCCTTTGGTCCCGTTGGACGCACTCTCTGAACAATCGCACCATCCTTTCATCAGAACTTGGAGCGGATAGAAATGAGTTTTGTTCTTCTCTGCAGGATTAATTCCGTCCAGATGACCTGTAGGGATGGTATCGTCTATTACTTCTAACATTTTCCGGTGGCTGTCTTCGGGGAGCATGCTGGAGTCAGCCACAGTTAGCCCTTGCCTCGATCTTCCCCTGCTGTGCTCTGTTCTAAGCATTCCCTCGGGTCCAACTTCGGGCTGGACTCCAGCTCGGCCCTGTCTAATTGTGTTCCCATGGTTAGGTAGCATGACAGGCTCAGCCATATCTGACCCTTTCCTGGTACCTCCCCCGTTGGGTTCGGTTCCAAATGTTTCCTCGGGTCGGAATTCGGGCTGAGTCTGGGCTCGGCTCCTACCATTGTTGTTTCTGTTGTTAGCCTCTTCGAAGAAGAAAGATATTTGTCGCCTCCCAGATCCTCCAAACTGGGACTCACCCCATGATTCGGCGTTGCGGTTGGATTCTTCAGCATCCCTTAAGCGTGACATGAGTTGGTCCACCAAGGCTTCTTGTTGAGACACGAAGCGGTTAGTTACTTCAGCCGCAACCCTGTCAAGATCTGCCCTAGTAATTGGTTGTTCCGTAGCAGGGGCTGTCGGACTTGCCTGATTTCCATTTGCCGTTGGAACAGGACGATTCTCTTGATCTCTGATCACTGGATTTGGGATACTGCTAGTTGCGATGTTCTTTCCTTTGTTAGCATCTTTCCTCTGCCTGGGAGGCATGTTTTCCAAGTAATGAGTGATGCTGTTGGGAGGAAGGTTGAGTAGGAAAAGCTGAAGCTTCTAGCTTAAGCGCCAAAAATGTTTGCACAAAAAATGGGCAAACACCTCCAAGTCGTATGATTTAGTTGATTATACGCCGTTCTTAGTGATTTGGGTGATTTATGCAAATATATAAAATACATGGACTAAACTGTAAAAGACACAGATTTATAGTGGTTCGGCCAGAATGTGCCTACGTCCACTTTATATGTTATTCTCCTTTACTTTTTCAGATTACAAGTACAAAGCTTTGATTACAAGTATCTGAAAGTTGTTTGAAAGTTCTATCTGTGCTTGAGCTCTCAAACTTGTCTGCCATTGTTGTACCCCTGCCCCTCTATTTATATAGTGAGGCGGGGGGTAGGGGTCTTGGATGTATATAGATGCTGGTGGGCCTGGACTGATGCAATCTGGCCTGGCAAAGTTGGTTCAGTATCCCTTGGTCCGGCGATGGTTCTGGATTGATTGCATGTTGGTCCGGTATCACCTTCTTTACTCTGGTTCGATAGTATGCTGGTCCGGTGGTATGTTGGAGATGTGTTGGTTCGGTGATGGGGACGTAGCTTGGTCCGGTGGTGGTTGATTCGGTTGTAGTCAATTGGGGTTTGGTTCGGTGATGGAGGAGAGGGGACTTTGGTTTGGTAGGTGTTGGAGATGCTTTGGTTCGGTAGTGAAGTGGTGAGGTTTGGTTTGGTGGTACCCTCCTTCTAATGGCTCGGTGGAAACACCCCCAACAAAGCCTTTCTTCTTTTGTTTTGACCAGATTTTTTTGTTTTATTTCTCTTTGACGAAATAAGATTTTCTTTCCTGTAACTGAAATGATTTTTTACACAATCGAAATGACCTTATTTGGTGCTTGAGAAGATAGTATTTAATGCATGTCTCCTTATAAGTTAACATATTTATCCCATTGATTTTGTTTGTACATATTTTAATTTCTCTTCTTGCTTTGCATATACAAACTTCACATACATACATACTTGTCCTAATTTTTTTATTTTTTATGTACATAGATATTTTGTTTGTAGATTTTTTTTATCTTCTTGCATACACATGTATTCCATAATATATAACTAGAATTACCATATGTATTTATTTATGTTTTCATGGAACCATATAAATTTTACCTTATATATTTAATTCTATTTCTAACATAAATCTCTATTTTTTTCTTTTTTTTTCAATTTTGAGCTTACTATCAACACTTAATTAATGTTCATATATTTTATTATTTATATTTAATATTGATAAGATTGATTTTAAATTTAAGCATTTTCATCTAGATTACGTTCATATATATATATATATATATATATATATATATATCATATCAAATGTTAATAAGGTATAACATTTTAATTTAATTTGAATAAGATAGATTTTAGTTTAAATATTTTTGAAAGATTTTATTTTGAATTTTTAAATCATAGTTTCCTTTCAAAATACACACATATATATTAATAAATAAATGGTAATTGGACCCAAGTCTTATTTGTTTTTAAAATGATAAGCTTGTATTTTATTTAATTAGATTAAATGCTTATATAAATAATATTTCCAAAATCCCGGGTCGTCACATTCCTCCCCCCTTTGAATCTTTTCGTCCTCGAAAAGGAACGAAGCCAGAATTATTGAAATGTTTAAAATCAGATAAATTTTCTTTGATCATTTTTAAAATACTTTAAAAATCTATATAATATTAATAAAATAGTTTTTATAAAAATACTTTTATAACTCGATGTTTCGACCAGTTTAGCCTTGTTCTTGCTGAAATTCGGTCATACGTTGATCAGGCGTACGACTGAAAATCTATAAGTACTTGGCAGACCTGTTTTCAACATCGAGAGAAAATACTTTGAAAAATAATTCTATTGAAAATATAAAAAATAGTTTTTGAAAATAGAGGAAATATCCTTGGTGAGAATGCTCTGGAAATCATCACTCCCATCCATGATCGCAGTTACATCCTGGGTTACGTTGCCATCGCAGCAAAAGTCCATGTAACTGTAGGCACTCCGCGCCCCTCGATTACGCCATGGAACCCACAACAGATTGTAGTTGCATTCCAGGGTTACGTTGCCATCACAGCAAAAGCCCATGTAACTGTAGGCATCAGCGCCCTCGATTTTCGCTGCCAAAATGAAACTTCTCTACTCCCACATAGGTCATAGTCTACAGATATAAAATCAAACATAGACTGTTGGCTCTCAGCGGCACACACGACTTTCGCTATGTTACCATAGGTCACAGTCTACCGATATAAAATTAAACGTAGACTGTTGGCTCTCAGCGGCGCACACGACTTTCGCTATGGTCTAGATCGCAGTGACATCGAGTTACACCGTCGTCACAGCATAACCCAAATACCTCTGTAGGCATCAGCGCCCTCGATTTTCGCTGCACACTACTCATAATCCTCAGGAACTAGTTTTGGCTGGACTCCTCACCGGATCAACTTTAGAACCCCCCTTAGGGTTCAAGGCAGTACCACCCTGTGGCACTCCTGAGAAGTTCATTTCAAGGGAGCGCCTTTTTCGCCAGAGCCATTATCAAAACACTTTATACTATACACATATAGTATCTTCCAAATCATACACCTAGTATGAATCTCATATAAATCTCCTTTTCATAAAATCGATTATCCCAAAATCGATAATTCTCAAACTAGGCTTTCCAAATTCAATATTGATTTTACCCAAAAATCAAAAGCCTTTCCAAATCCAAAGGTACCCAAAAACTTTTTCTCCAAAACCATTCTCATAAGATCATTTTCATATATATATATATATATATATATATATATATATATATATATATATATATATATATATATATATATATATATATAACTTTAAAATTCTTTGGATCACTTCAAACTTGTATAAAACCCTTTTTATACTTCAAATATTTTCAAAAATCATTTCCTTCCTGCAATAGATTCAACAAGGGGAGATTTATCTTATATAACAAAGATATATAACTTTGTTTATTCAAAATCAAATATTCAAATTTGATTACTCTATAAAGTCACTTACCATTTTACTTACTTCCATAAAGTAAAATTTTACCATAGAAATATCCAATTCCCACTTTACTTCATCATATGTTTCACAAAATATACCTTTCATTTCAAAAACCATTTCACATTTCTTATTCAAAAATTTCCAATATCAATTTCATTCAAGTCTGTACGATGTACACCTATCATCCGTATGCTACACCAATCTGATCGCTCACTCGATCACACAATTTCACTTCCGAACTAGTATCGTCCACCCGACTTTCTAGTGCGGACTCAGATCTGGTTTCTTGATCAGAAACCGTCATTCCACTTGCAAAGCCATAACTATGATAGAGAATATCCAGAATTAATAAACAATCCATATCCAGGTTCGCTATTGAAAATCAAGTGAAAAATCCCAACTCGGATCGATATAACTACCTCGAAATTCTGTGCTCGAATCTGGATCAAACCACTAGGCGAATAAAATAATATACGTACATCCTACGTATTTAACTTTATTGATTATTAGCCAAATCAGTTTCCTTTCTATTCATACTCACTTTGATTATTCACTTATTCACATTTACCTTAATCCCCATTTGGATTATCATTTCAATTCTTACCTCAGTTGGGTATTTAATCAATAACAGTTTGAATGTTGACCAGTTTATATTTAGTAAATAGCTTGAAATTTTCAAAAATAGACAAGTAGTTGAAAAATATTTATTAGTTTGTAAAATAGCTGTAAAATAGTTAAGTAATTGTGAAATAGTTGAAAAACAATTGAATAGTTATAATAATTGTAAATAATTGCAAAATAGTTGCAAAATAGTAATTAATTTGTAAAATAGTTGAAAAATAGTAATTAGTTTATAAAACAGTTGAAAAATTGTTAAATAGTTCCAAAAATATTCGTAAAACGATTATAAAATAATTTGGCTTTTAAAAAAAGGTTATATATATTAAATAGCTTGGAAGAATAAGTTTATATTAAAACAATTTATATTAAAAATAGTCCAGAGTCAAAACTGTTCACTTCCCCATCAATTCAATTTAAATTTCCACTTCCATTTAAATTGACTCAATTCCAGTTTGAATAACTTCAATTTCCATTGAAATTGATTTAACCCCAATTCAAGTTGAGTTAATCTTGATTTTAAACCTATTCAACTTTAATTACAATTCCAAATTATTCCAAATTAATTTGGACTAATATCAATTGAACCCACTTCAATTTCAAATCATTTCAAGTCAATCCAATTCAATTTTCCATTTAAAATTTTAAACTTACACATCTTCAATCACAAATCTTATTAATTCAAATCAGATTCAATTTGAACTAATTCAATTCAAATTTCAAATTTTAACCATCCCGAATCATATAAATTCGAGTTAAAATTTTAGATTTTGATTTAATCCTTTAAATCAAATCTACTTATATCTTTAAACCATTTAATTCTGAATCCAAATTCCATTTTTAACCTATTTCAAAGTTCAAATAATGATTCAAATCCTTTTTAAACAACTAAATCTTTGAAATTCAATTTATTACCAAATTTCAATTTTGAAACCAATTCTTAACAATTTTAGTTGACAAATGCAATTGTCCAAATTTTCAGTTCAAAGGAATTCCTTATCCTTAATTTCAAATTAAAGTTTAATTTTCCTTTTATCTCAACAATGGATATATTACCACACTTCATTTCTCATTCATTTAAACAAATCTGATCCATAATTTATACCAAGTGAGACGACCTAGGCTTTTCAACCATCAGCAACACCTCACGACCGATAGGCTTTTCAACCATTCCAGTCCCGTTGTGGCTCACATTGGTACCTCGGGTTTGCTTTTACGGCCAGCCTCTCGACTCGCAACCAATCTAGCAATTTTTAATTACTTCACTGATTTTTCCAAGGATCTATCATCCTTCCTTTATAACTCAAAAGAAATTTGAGTTTCCTTAAATCACAAATTGCAAGAATTTGCACAAATTCATTAAAATCAAAAACAAATTTGCATTTCCAATCAAAGTAAAACCTGCATATCTCACTTCTTATACAAAATCAAATCAGCCTCTGTTTACCAAAATTCTGCATTTCCTAAATTTCAAATGAAGTCTGCAAAATTCAAAAGAGCCTGCACACTGGTTTTTTTCCTGCATTCTGCTAAACTGGGAATCATAGCATGCATTTGGGAAATTGGCAATAGCATCTTCTTTCTGCATGCAAGCAATTAGAGTTTGGATCATGAGCTTTCAAATTTCAACTCAGATTTTAAACAAAAAGTCAAGCCTACAATTTTCATTTTTCTGCAAAACTCAACAGAGCTCTGCATTAAAGTGAGTAACTTTTTAATAACAATAAGATGATATCATCCAAATTATTTTAAAACATCCATCCATTTTCAATTTCCAAATATCAAACACATTTTTAGATCACACAAACTCCCAATTCAAATTAACCATTTAACTTTCCAAGTTAAATCCTAATTTCATTTTGAAATTTCCAATTAAGGTTGTTTGTTAAATTATTAAACTTTCCCAAAGTTAAATTCAATTTACTTAATCCAGCCAACCTTACCCAATTTGAATTCTCATTTCAATTTTAAACTTCACATTAATAATTTTCCCACTCATAAGTTTAAAAACTTATCACTTTGGGTATCATATCTCATTCCAAATTTAAAACTCAATATTTAGAGTTTATTTTCAAACCATCTGTGATATTATATATATCCACACATATATACATATTTACTTCTTGGCCCACCAAGCCAAATTTTAAAATTTAAACCACCCTTTGTTTTAATTCAAACAAATTCTTTTAAAGTTTACAAACAACTTCTTATTCTAAAATAAGATTACATTCAAAATAGTTTGAATAATATTATTTCCTTTAACATTTTGAAAACAATTTCAAATGTTTTAAATTTAGAATTTGGAACTTCACAATTTGAAACCCACTTTAATTTACATCCTTTCTAATTTACAAGTTATTCTCATCAAATGGTTACTTCCTTAAAACATTTTGTTGTCTATTGGAAACAAATCATCTCATTATTAAACACAATAACCATTCTATTTTGTGGTTTGAAACCAGTTCTAATTCATCTTATTTTGAAACTCTTCCTCAACTTTAAGATTTTAATTTCAGTTTGAATCCATTTCAAACTTCTCCTTATTTAATTTCAATTTGGTTGTATCTTTAATACCACTTAATTTAATTCCAATAATTTAACAACCGATTACCTTAATATTTACTAGAAAGAAATATTGGTTTATATATCAAAGTATATTCTTATATAAAATCATTTAATATCTTTATATAAGAAAATAACAAGTACGCTCTCATACACACACACACACACACACACACACTCAACTCATTCTAGGGTACCATTGACCCTATCCTTAATGAGTAATCCCACCAGAGCCAAGGTTCTCCCCTAACCTTCTGCTTGATACCAACTGTAATGACCCAGAATTTTCAATCTCGAGAATTCTGGATAGTTAGGAAAAAGAAGAAAGAGATAGAAGAATAAGAAGAACAGAAACACCAACATCTCACATTCGCAGCGGATAAAATATAATAACAAATAATAACAATTTACAAAAGAATTATGTATCTGTCAGATACATTTATAGTACATCAAAGTTACACATATATACAGACACTGGATATACACAATCATCATGTCTTAGATATACAACAATATAATACAGCGGAAACACTCTATACGTTCTTTGCCATCCAGCTCGCCTCCTGAGCTCCAGAACGTCCTTACCATAAAATATGTAATACTCGATCTGACCCAAGCATTACATCACCCGGGTCAGGCTGGAAACCAGCGTGAGTAAACCCATCTAACATGGAATACAACAACATAAAACTTACATAAAACCCGAGGTAACTCTTATCAACTTACAAATTCACAATTTGTTATAGACATTACTTATTTCACACCTCAATTTCTAAGTACCAAAACCTAGATTAAATGGTTCAATTCACTTAAATCATTCCGTACCAACCTATTGATTCCACATATCAATCTATAAGAATCGAAGTGGTTTCGGGTATTTACTAATACCCGACTCCGGTCTCTTCGACTTCAATACCATCTTATCCCAAATTATTCCAATGAAACACAGTTCAAACTTCAAATACAGGGTGTCACCTATACACATTAACTCATCATCGATAGATAACCACATTATCTCAGTTTAAACCCAACATATCATATAGCATCACAAATCACATATCCGAGATATCAATCAATCAAAGGCATGAGATACTATTCATCCATAAGCAAGATAAATTAGTCATACCATTTCTAAATAATTTAAACAAATTAAATTAATTACCTCAATCACCCTTAATCCTGCTTACTTAACATTAATTAATTACAAATAAATTAATTAATCATCCTTTAATTATCCATATAATTATCATCCTTGATTAATTACCTTTAATTACGTAAAGTAATTATCCCTCAATTAATTACATAAATTAATTATCCTTAACCATATAGAATAATTAATCTTTAATTACTCTCATTAATTACATTAATTAATTATTTTCATTAATCATCCTTAATCAATCATAACAGTAGCTAACCATTCTGTGATTACTTACCTTAATTAATTAACTCCTTAATTAATTATATTAATCCTTTAATTAATTACACCAAGTAATTAATCCTAAATTACTTTCCTTAAGTAAATTACCTTTAATTACTATCACTAAGTAATTATCCTTTAATTAATAATACACTTAATTAATTACTTGATTACTTCTTATCATTAATTTACCAAATTAATTAATTTTATTTAAATTACTTTATTAAATTAATTAATCTCAAACCATGAAAACTTTAATTAGCTTTTAAGGTAAACCAGTATCTTTATTAATGACAAAATTATCATTAACATTTTAAATATATTTAAAACATTTCCAATCATTTAACCTTTATATTTAAAATTGAACTTGTTTCAATATTTTATTAAATGATTTTCCTTGGGACTTGGTCAATCAATCTTTGGAAAACTTATTCATTTTAAACTTGATTAAATAAATTGCTTAAACACTTTATCACTTTAATAGCTTTAAATTTGGAGAAAACATATTTTGTTTTGCCTTAACTTTACATTCTTATATTTTTCTAAAACGATTTCATATATTTTACTTTACTTAAATTTAATCTTCTATCATAAATAGAATCTTTACTTCTCAAAACATGTTTTTACTCTGTTTTGAAACTGGATTCTATCTAAAAATAAAATAAATCTGCATCAGTTTATTACTAAAACTTAAACTGGCAACAAGAAACAACCCAAGCCCTACACGACTCCTCCCCGAGCAAAACACGGGGAAAACGCGAAAATTTCTACACCGATTTGAACACGAAGTCGACTCGAGAAATATCTCGATCAACCCAGAGCCTCTATCCGCCCCAGAAACCACGTGTACGTGTGCACGGTGCACAACCCTCCGACCATCACTGACCATCTTTCCGACCAATGACAGTTCAAAGCCGACCTCACCACTCCATTCATCCACCCAGAATGACGAACTCATCTGTTGAACAAAATCGAGATGCTCGTTCCAAAAACTGGAACCATCACCATCGGGAAAAAACAACTAATCGCCGAAGAACTCGTCCCTGTGAACCCACGCCGTCCCTCTCAAAGTTGCCTCGACCTCCAGTCTTTGATTTCCCCCCTATGCGAACTGTTCCGATGCACCAACATCGCCGCTCAACGCTCAGATATCATCTCGACCCAATTGCGTCACTAAACCCTAATTTCATCTCGTCCGACCACCACAGATAACAAGATTTTTCAACCATTTATGCCGACACCGTCCATTACCAGGCCTGCTTCATCAGAAACCCCGACCACTAAACCTTCACCAATCATTAGAAAATGCCAGTAACCCAAATCACTTTCAACTCAAAATTCCTCTCGAATTAAAGGCTTAAAAATCACGATTTCAATCTTAAAAATCCTAGTTTTCTAAGATGAATCAAATTATACACGTGAATCCATAAATTATTTAAGTCAGGATTTTGGTATAATTTAATTTTTACTGTAATTCTTGCTTTTGTTATAAACGACTTTAAAATCTTGACTGGAAATATTTTTAAATCAATTATCTTGTTATTATAAACAAGATTTGTTTATATATCTTAGTCAAAAAGGAATTAAGAGAAGAGATATGAGATTTGAACAAGGTTTTATAATCTGTAACAAGAACAGAGCAACAAACAGGCATGCACAACAACTTCCACATACAAATTCACATGCAATCCTATTTAACAATCAAGCAAACACATATCGTAATTCATTTTAAGTAAATGCTACATGCATCTAGATTTAACAGATTTAAATCTTTAAATAAACTATTTACTCACCTGTAACAAGAGTTTGGACAGAGAATAAAATTGTGTAAGCTGCTACTTGATTTTCTTTTAAATCTTCTTGCCTGATTGTTGTTTAAATTTGTAAAATGATGATGCTTACCTTTTTCTCGTTTTTCTGGTTTTCTATGTTTTTGAACGAACATGAATAAGAAGTATTATATATAGAAAATAGTTTTTTTACAGGGGTAGGCTTTACTGGTACAAGCTTTTCTTCTTTTGTTTTGATCAGAATTTTTTTTGGTTTTATTTCTCTTTGACCAAACAAGATTTTCTTTCCTGTAATTGAAGTGATTTTTTACCCAATCGAAATGACCTTATTTTGGTGCTTGAGAAGATAGTATTTAATGCATGTCTCCTTATAAGTTAACATATTTATCCCATTGATTTTGTTTGTACATATTTTAATTTCTCTTCTTGCCTTACATATACAAACTTCACATACATACATACTTGTCTTATTTTTATTTTTATTTTTTATGTGCATAGATATTTTGTTTGTAGATATTTTTTTATCTTCTTGCATACACATATATTCCATAGTATATAACTAGAATTACCATATGTATTTATTTATGTTTTCATAAAACCACATAAATTTTACCTTATATATTTAATTCTATTTCTAACATAAATCCCTATTTTATTTTATTTTATTTCTTTTTTTTCAATTTTAAGCTTGCTATCAACACTTAATTAATATTCATATATTTTATTACTTGTATTTAATATTGATAAGATTGATAATAAATTTAAGCATTTTCATCTAGATTACATTCATATATATATATATATATATATATATATATCATATCAAATGTTAATAAGGTATAGTATTTTAATTTAATTTAATGTGAATAAGATAGATTTTATTTTAAATATTTTTGAAAGATTTTATTTTGAATTTTTAAATCATAGTTTCCTTTCAATATACACACACACGCATAGATATGTGTATGTGTGTGTGTGTGTATATATATATATAAATAGTAATTAGCCCCAAGTCTTATTTGTTTTTAAAATGATTAGCTTGTATTTTATTTAATTAGATTAAAAGCTTATATAAATAATATTGCCAAAATCCCGGGGCGTCACAATTGTATTAGAGAGGCTTAGGGGTCGAGGCGACCATTGCCGTGGTCAGCCTGGGAGTGGAGCTCGGTGGCGAGGTCCGATCAAGTTGAAAGTGAGCGTGGTGGCGAAGGCCGGTTCGAAATGTGGCGGCTGCCAATTAGTTTCCACGATTTACGTATGCTTCAGGTAGGGCTAGGGCTAGGAGACCGTGTGCTAAGGTGGACAAGTCAACACGTACGTTTTTTTTGTTTTGTTCGTTTTATTTTAATTTTTATTTCAATCTGCTAATTTAATCGTAACTTTTACATACGAGGTCTGTTTCATGCACGGTTTGATCCGCTGGGATCGTATTGAAATTCCAGACATTTTGACGCTAGTTTAGAAAAATTGTGAGACTATTTGAATTTTGGGTTTAAATTGGATTTTGAATCGATTTAAATTCAAAGGTGAGTGTTTTAACCCACTCACAACTTCTAAAATTTCTTATGTTTGTTAAATTAAATTTATGATGTGATTTGTAATTTATTTATTGCTTCTTGGTATTTTAAATCGTCATTCTAGCTAATTTGAGTTTATTTATGAATTACATAGCCATTTAATTTATTTTTGAGTTCAAATTTCCATTTAAATACCTGTTATTGATAACTAGATAATTGCTGATATTTATTGGTTATATTGAATGATGATTGTGTGGATGTTTGATTTTTGATATTGGATGATTGGATGTTGTAATTTTATATTGTTATGACACTGCAAGTTCCCTATGGGTTGAAATGATACATACCCGAATGATCTATAGATTAAGGAAAAATCTTTGTGGGTTGAAATGATAGACCCGAGTGATTTTATGGATGTTATTTAATTCAGGATTGCGGTTTGAAATGATGTATAACCGTAAAATTTTAATTTGTGGATTGAAATGATAAATAACCGTATCACTTGACCCTAGGGTAGAAAATTATATACGGACACCGGATTGGTTAAATTGAATGATTTTGAATTGTTGATTTTTGAATCCAGTTAAATGATATTTTGAAATAAAATTTGAATTATATAACTTGAATTATTATCGGAAAATAAGGTTTTAAGAATGGTTTAAGGGAACTGCTTTAAGAATTTAAATTGAAAGTATAAAATTGAATCTTTAAGTATAAATGAAATTTTATTGTAATTGAGTTATTGAATTGGTTTGAGATATAACTTTGATATGTATTGAAGTTGGAATAATTTTAAATTGATATTTCAAACATGGATTGGAAAGAATTTGAATTGAAGATTTGGAATTGGGTTTTGTGATTTGGAATTGTAATGGTCCAGATATGTTGGAATAAAATGAATAGTAAAATTGATATAAATTTAAAACTCTTATTTTAATATAAACTGTTTTAATTTTTTTTTTGAGGACTTTAATTATTTAAATTTTCAAGTAATAAACAATTTTACCTATATTAACCATATTAAATCATTTTAACCTATTTTAAACCGATAAAGTTATTTTAAATTTATTTAATCCATTTTAACTTATTTTAAATCTAATTAATCTATTTAAAAGCTATTTAATCTATTTTAATTATATTTAGTCCAATTTCAAATTATTTAACTATCTTAAATCAATTGAATAGTGTAACAACCCGGGATTTTAGAGATTACTATTAATATTAAATTATAATGCAAATTATAATTTAATATTGTATTTAAAAATGAATTGGATAATAAAATGATGGATTAAATTGTTTATTTTATATAAGCAATATCTTGATGAAGATAATTTGGGATTTGAAATTTAAATAAGTCATATTATTTTATTTGAAGCCTATTTCAACATTTGATGGTTAGAAAATGTTTAAATGAATGAAATAAATTTTGAAAAACTTTATTTGTGGATTTGGATTGAAAATAAATAATTGTGATGGTTTAATTTTAGTTAATTAGTAATGTTGGAAATTTATTCCAATGTTAGCCTTTTATTGTAAAATAAAAGGAATAATATGAAGAAAATAAAATTTAGAAGTGTAATTAGGCTTGGAATGATGTATTAATGTTATAAAAATGTTAAAACATTTTAATACACTTCATTGGAGTTAAAAATAAATTTTATTTGGTTGAAATGGATGAAAATAGTGATTTTATACTAAAAATGGGAATATTGGTAAATATTGTTAAAATTTTGTGTCATATGGGGAAAATAATATTTTTAATTGGAAAATTAAATTTTTGACATCACTAACATGTTCCTTTATTAAAACATGAACAATACAACTTGTTTCATGTGATTTGAAAATTTTATGCAAAAGTTATGTGTAAATTACTAAAACACATATACATATTTACTTTAAATATTTTTCTAAGTATGAGAATTGGGCTTATAGGTTATTCTGTGCCCACAAACCCAATTTCTAGAATTTTGAAAGAGATATATGTTCATTCTCTTGGAAATTCAAGGTTTAATTCAAATTACAAACATAAGAGAAGGTAATCTCCTACCTATTTGATCTCAAAATTTATATTAATTCTTAGATTTGATTCACTATAATTGAGTTTTGGTCTTTTCCTTGCTTGTATGTTGTTCCTATAGCTTCTACAAGTTTCTAATTACTAATCCAAGGCCAAAGCTCTTTTCTTTGCATGCAAAATTATTTAATTCGCCGCAAACAAATCCTACTCACACTAGATGTAAACAATCTTTTTTATTCATATTTAGTGTAAAGTTGGATGTTTGGAGCTATAAAAATCACGTTTTGATCTTATTTTGTGCTCAATCCAAAAACTGAATTCTGTCCATCTTTGAAGTTGAAACAAAATTAGCCATAACTTGCACATTTTTGATCAGAATTTGATAGCTTTGGATGTTCCAGAAAGCTTAGATCATATACTATAACTTTCATGTTTTTAGTTTTCTATAATTTTGAGGTTAACTATGTCAAAATCTAATTTTTCTACTGCTAACTCGAGAGCAAAACCAATATTTGCTCTGTCCTTGAAGCTGAAACGAAATGACCATAACTTCTATGTTTCTTAACCAATTTTGATAATTTTTGATGTTTCGAAAAGCTTAAATTATGTACTACAACTTTATTTTTTTCCAGTTTTCTATAGTTTTGAAGTTAGCTATGTCAAAATATTTTTTTTCTACTGCTAACCCGAGAGCAAAACCAATACTTGCTCTATTCTTGAAGCTGAAACAAAATTAGCCATAACTTCTTCTTTTCTTAACCAATTTTGATCATTTTAGATGTTCCGAAAAGATTAAATCATGTACTACAAATTTCATGTTTTGAGTTTTCTGTAATTTTGAGGTTAGCTATGTCAAAATCTTATTTTTCTACTGCTAACCCGAGAGCAAAACCAATATTTGCTCTGTGTTTGAAACCGAAACGAATTTGACCATAACTTCTTCATTTCTTAACCGAATTTGATAATTTTGGATGTTCCGAAAAGCTTAGGTCATATGCTACATGTTTTATTAATTTTTTTTGGAATTTTAAAGTTTGATTGGTCATAATTATGGTTGTATGTTGTTGTCCTGAGAGCAAAATGACAGCAACGACAATCGTTTACCTTATAATTGTATTAGCTCGTTTTTGCTCTCATTCTCTTCGGTTTTGATGATGTTTTTAGGATATTTTGAGAGCTATAATGCCTATCAGTAGGTTAGCTATATTTGGAGAATTTGAAATTTAAATTTAAATGGAATTTGAATTGATTTTGGGTTAAATTTGAATTGAATTTCTATTGAATTCAAGTTATCGATTTTGAGATATCCCTCTTAGTTTTTATTGCTTTCGAGAACGGTTTTCACTAAACTATTTTTGTAATACATAGACATTTCAAATTATTATTACGTAGTATTTTTAAAATTATTTTTCTAAATAAAGATAGATTTAGTTTCTATAATAAAGGAATTTCAAATATTCGTTTTAATAATCGTTTTCATCGTTTTAAATTTCTGTTTTCTCTAATAAAATTATTTTATAAATAAAATAACTTATTTTTATGAATTTCGGATGTACAAGAAAGACAATTAAACAATAAAGTAAAACTTGTTGTATGGGACACATGGATTTGCTTTATCGCTTAATATCGAACTTATACGATCGAAATCATTTCGATGAATTGTTTGAGATGATTTAAGAGGTTATTAAATTTTGGGTAGATTATATGGTCCGAGAACTCCAATGTAGGAGCGCATTCGAAGAAGGATAAATTTAAGATGTGTTTCTTAATTGCCGATGAAATGAGGTGAATTAAGACCTAGAAATTATTTGGAATTATGGTTATAAATAACCATTTAGATGTTATTTTTACTTGCCGATGAGATAAGGTAAGCTTCATTATGATAATTTTACGATGTTGGAAGGTAATGTGATAGTTTCTACTTGTCAATGAGATGAGACAAGTCACGATGCCACTAGTACTCATCAAGGAGATGAGACGAGTATGGTATTGTATTTACTCGCCAATGAGATGAGGCTGAGTATATTTTCATGATGTTAATGATGTTTTACTAGTGTGGTGCCAACTAATGGCTAGTAAACCGTTAGGTGCGAACGTATGGTATGGGACATTCGTTAACAACTATTAGGTTCCTATCCAAGAAGTTGAGACACATTCATGATGTTTACTAGTACTACAGACCATGAGTACTCGATTGGAGTCATGACGATGTAGTTGCTACTCTAGTCATCACGATGTTATTAACTCGGGTCTTTGTGACTGGGAGTCATTATGATGTTATAGACCATAGTCATTCACAGTGTTCACGATGTTAAGATGTTATTTGACTCCCGTCATCAGGATGTTTATGGTACCAAATAGTAGTACTGGTTAGGATGTAGCACGCGTAGCATTGCTTCGGCATGCAATCGAGGATCTGGCCAATCCGTGATTTTTTGAGTTTTGATGTTTTATACTTCACCGTCTTTAAATGATTATTACATTGATAGCCTAGTGCCAAATGAGATGTATACATATATGGTGAAATCATTTATGAGGTTACTCTTTGATTAAGTTATTTGCATTATGGATTGATGATTTAATGATTTTATAGACTACTTGATGTTAAGATGGAGTTAGATGTATTTATATATTTATACCGATGAGATGAGGTATAAATGATTATGAAGAATCGTTTATGATGAGTTTTAGTGATGGATTTGAGATGTATCTATATTCTTACCGACGAGATGAGATATGAGTAAGTATAATGCTTCTTTTATGATTGGGCTTTATACTTCCTTGAATGATCCTTGGGATATGCTAATGAGATAAGGCACATCCATATGCGTTTTATTCTATGTTTGAAGGATATGTACCTTTGATGTATTGTTATATTAACGACCACTTCTAAGAAGATAGTTGAATCATTTGAAGTCATTATCCATATTATTTTATACCGTCAATGATACGAGGCAAAAGCGATGTTTATTGAGTCTTATCTTTAAAACTTTGCTCGCCGATGTTCCATTTGCTTAATTGTGAGTTATGCCACTTAAGTATGACTTTATCATCATTATCTCTTCTACTTGCCAAGAAGAGATGTTTTCTTTTCTTATGATGCCGGAACCCTGTTTAGGGCATGGCATCCTTTAATAAAAAGGATACCATAGCTTTCACCCACTTATCCTTATCGATTATTCTGTTTAACTGTTGATTTTAGCTAGCCTGACCCATGTGTTTTCACTCGAGTCAGACCGAGTTGTTTCAGGTATCATCTATTGGACTTAACTTGAAGTTGATGTTGGATATCGGCTCTTCTTTCTCTTGAGTAGTTTCTGTATTTTTCGCTTAATATGATGTAGTTATATTTGGTTCGATGTATATGGTGTGGTCGAGTACCATCTTTATTGTATTCATATTGTATCATACTAAACATGTATCAGTGTATATGTATATATATGATATTGATTACTGTTCTGTGATGTGCTTTTAATTTAATTATTGTATTTTGTTCTGATAGATCCGTTAGCCACCTATAGTTTTGAATTAAGTATTTACTGGGTATGTCGATCCACTTAAGATAGAAAAAAATCATATTGCATTTATCGACGTATTCAGTAGATGTTTAAGAAAAAACTATAGATGGTCGCCCTTAACCAGCCCTATTATCCACTTTAGTAGACAGAATTACTCGTTAATTCTCTTTACTAAGGTGGGTCTCGGGGTGGGGAATTACAGCTTGGTATCAGAGCTGTGGTTAGAACAAAGTAGAATAAACACAAAACAGTACGTATATCATGATACATCGAAGTACAATACGGGTGAATCAATGTCCTTTATTCGAGCTTGCATTCGAATCGAGCCTTGATTCTTTTTCGAGTTTTGGGATCGTTGAGATGGAATATGTCTAGGAGTATAGATATATTGTATTCTGTAGTATTCCATAATAGAGTTTGATGTCATCTTATCTTATATAAAATCTTATTTGGGATTATTCTATTCTTATTTTTGTGGATACGAGTGAGTTCGTATCGATGGAGCTGATTGATTTCTTTGAGCATTCTTGTTGCATTCCTTTGAGAGTTGTGAATCCTGTTGAAGGGATCCACAACGATTGGCTTGTTGTGAGCATTTTGAGTTTTCTATTTGTTGCTGGTTTAGTGAGTATTTGTTTATTACTCACTATCTTGAGATGTATCTGATTTGAGTTGGATTGACTTGTTTGATGTTAAGTTCGATCCTTTTATTGTTATAGGATCCTATATTTATTTAGGCATCCTAATTTGATTGGCCTATTATTTCTATCACTTTGGAATGTTAATGGGGACCCCAAAGTTTCTGTATTCACTCTTAAGTATCGAGATGTTGATGACATATCACGAATTCTAGTCAAGGTGACTTTGTTGAGTTTTGATGAGTCCATTTGGGTTTGATATCCAATCGGCCAATCGAGTGTTAAATTAACCTTATTCCTAGTTGTTAGCCTTCGGCTATCCTTCCACGAGGACTTCCACTAAGGAATTGGTGAGTTTCTGGATTATTCGAGTTTGATTGAGTTTATCATTCGGTTTCATTGAGTTATCCTTTTTGGATACTTAATCGGTGTTATTCTTTGTAGAATTACTTTGTTAAGGTAATGATTTGTTGTTTATGTGCTTCTTCTCCTTCGAGAAGAATATCTTGCTTATCCTATATCTTGATGATTTTTGGGAGTGGCTCGTGACATCGTAAGATCGACGAATACTCTATCCCCTTCTGTTGATTTTGAGAATCGAGTATTCTGGGAATATCTCGATGCATTCTCTTAATATTCTTTGGTTTGAGTTTTGAAGCTATATAAATATGAGTTTTAAAGAGAAATTTGAGCTTTGAGATACTTAAAAATATCAAATAATATTTTGAGAATATATTTACGTGAGTAGTATTTCTTTTATAAAAATTATTTGAGAGCGTTGGGTTGTCCATCGAGTAGTTAAGAGTTTTGGTCGATACGCCCGATCAACGTTATCGATAGGAATCTTCAAAATGCTATGATGAGTCAATCAGACACGATGGTTTGTGTTTTAAAAATTGAGACTTTGAAAATAATATTTTGATATTAAATATTAAATTTATTTTTGAATGGTGATTGCAGCCATTGATTTGAGGGACGAGTAATAGAGTAGCGAGGCACTTTTGATCGTTCGGTCAACTCCGTAGCCAATAGATATATTTATTTATTAGAGACTCAATGGCGAGGCAATGCCATTTATTTATTTTTAAATTATAAAGATGAGAATATAAATAAGATTATTTTTGAGCTGTGCTTTATTGGAAGTATATTTTGATATTTTGGAATCTATATTAAATACATTGGATGTTTTAAGAGAAGAGTTGTAAGAGAATTTGAAGAATGTTTTTAAACTATTTAAGTGGTTTAATAAAAAGAGTAAAGAGAATTTAAACCCTTAATTTATTTTGAGGAATATTATTATGGATTTGCAAATTTCTTTGGAAATTAATTTTGAAGTAAGAGAAGAAATTTGAACTTTTAATTTGAGTTTTAAATAAATTACTGAGTAATATAGTAAAAGTTTGAAAATTTTCAAATGTTGAAAATTGAGATTTAAAATTTAAAAGATGTTGAGATTTAAAAATTCTAAATATCTTGGATTAAAAGATAATTCGAGCTTATATCCTTGTTCTTGAGTATATTCTATCTTTGAGCTATTATTAACGACGTGCATTTCTCGCGGTCGTTCGAGTTGGTAGCCTTGTGAGAAGCCATCTTGTGATTTATCAATCTTGTCTATTGTGTCTACCCTGTTGTGAGGATGTTCTTTCCGTATATTTATGCAGAAAATCTTATTGATGATCTTCTTTATTGCTTAAAGATTGTTTAAGTGAGTTTGATCCCGACTCTATTCGTAGAGTTTTGTGAAATCAATCATTTTTGATTGATTAATCGTTGAGCATCTTATTGAGTTTTCATTCGAAGATGGGATATCTTCGAAATTCTTGCGAGTTACTTGGAAAGTTTGATGGTTTGCTCATCACTATATTAGCATTTCATGGGCCATTGGATTAACCAAGTGAGTTTTTCCTTGTTTCTCTCCACCATTTTATGTTGAGAGTATGAATGGTTTGAGCTTCGAGCTTGTCTTTTATCCTTTGTCGATTGAATTTTTGTGTTGTTTACAGCCTTTTTCCACTAGAAATTGCGAGGACGCAATTTTGTTAAGGGGGAGTCTGTAACAACCCGAGATTTTGGAGATTACTGTTAATATTAAATTATAATGCAAATTATAATTTAATATTGTGTTTAAAAATTAATTGGATAATAAAATGAGGGATTATATTGTTTATTTTATACAAGTAATATCTTGATGAATATAATTTGGGAATTGAAATTTAAATAAGTCAAATTATTTTATTTGAAGCCTATTTCAACATTTGATGGTTGAAAAAAGTGTCAATGAATGAAATAAAGTTTGAAAAACTTTATTTATGGATTTAGATTGAAAATAAATAACTGTGTTGGTTTAATTTTAGTTAATTAGTAATGTTGGAAATTTATTCCAATGTTAGCCTTTTATTGTAAAATAAAAGGAATAATATGAAGAAAATAAAATTTAGAAGTGTAATTAGGCTTGGAATGATGTATTAATGTTATAAAAATGTTAAAACATTTTAATACACTTCATTAGACTTAAAAATAAATTTTATTTGGTTTAAATGGATGAAAATATGATTTTACACTAAAACCGGGAATATTGGTAAATATTGTTAAAATTTTGTGTTATATGGGGAAAATAATTTTTTTTATTCGAAAATTAAATATTTGACGTCACTAACATGTTCCTTTATTAAAACATGAACAATACAACTTGTTTCATGTGATTTGGAAATTTTATGCAAAAGTTGTGTAAATTACTAAAACACATATACATATTTACTCTAAATATTTTTCTAAGTGTGATAATTAGGCTTATAGGTTATTTTGTGCCCACAAACCCAATTTATAGAATGTTTAAAGAGATGTACGTTCATTTCTCTCTGACTATTTTTTTTTCATTTAAACGTTTTTCTTCTAAAAACTTCAATATTCTAAATAATGGCCACCATATGAAGAAAAATCAAAATTCACTCATTCTCTTGCAAATTCAAGATTTAATTCAAGTTCTAAACATAAGATAAGGTAATCTCCTAACTATTTAATCTCAAAATTCATATCAATACTCGGATTTGATTAACTATAATTGAGTTTTGATATTTTTCTTGCTTGCATGTTGTTTCTATAGCTTCTACAAGTTTCTAATTACTAATCCAAGACCAAAGCTCTTTTCTTTACAAGCAAAATCGATTAATTCGCTGCAAACAAACCCTAAGGTGAGTAATCTCACTCACGCTAGCAGTAAACAATCTTTCTTATTCATATTTAGTGTAAAATTAGATGTTTGGATCTATAAAAATCAAGTTTTGATCATATTTTGTGCTCAATCCAAAAACTGAATTCTGTCCATCTTTGAAGCTGAAATAAAATTAGCCATAACTTGCTCACTTTTGATCATAATTTGATAATTTTGGTTGTTTCAGAAAGCATAAATCATGTACTACAATTTTCATGTTTTTAATTTTCTGTAATTTTGAGGTTAGCTATGTCAAAATCTAATTTTCTACTGCTAACCTGAGAGCAAAACCAATATTTGCTCTGTCCTTAAAGCTGAAACGAAATTGGCCATAAGTTCTATGTTCCTTAACTGAATTTGATGATTTTAAATGTTTCAAAAAGCTTAAATTATGTACTAGAACTTTCATCTTTTGATTTTTTTTTTAATAGTTTTGTAGTTAGATATGTCAAAATCTCATTTTTCTACTTCTAACCCGAGAGCAAAACCAATATTTGCTTTGTCCTTGAAGCTGAAACAAAATTGGCCATAATTTCTTCGTTTCTTAACCAATTTTGATAATTTAAGATATTCAGAAAAGCTTATATCATGTACTAAAACTTTCAAGTCTTGAGTTTTCTGTAATTTTGAGGTTAGTTATGTCAAAATCTAATTTTTCTACTGCTAACCCGAGAGCAAAACCAATATTTGCTCTGTGTTTGAAACCGAAACGAATTTGACCTTAAATTCTTCGTTTCTTAACCTGATTTGATAATTTTGGATGTTTCGGAAAGCTTAGGTCATGTGCTGCAAATTTTATTCATTGTATTTTAGGGAAATTAGAAGTTCGCTTGGTCGTAATTACGGTTGGATGTTGCTGTCCTGAGAGCAAAATGACGGCAACGACAATCGTTTATCTTAGAATTGTATTAGCTCGTTTTTGCTCTCATTCTCTTCGGTTTTGATGATGTTTTTGGGATATTTTGAGAGCTATGATGCCTATCAGTAGGTTAGCTATATTTCGAGAATTTGAAATTTAAATTTAAATGGAATTTGAATTTATTTAGGGTTAAATTTGAATTGAATTTGTATTGAATTCAAGTTATCGATTTTGAGATATCCCTCTTAGTTTTCATTGCTTTCGAGAACGGTTTTCACTAAACTATTTTTGAAATACATGGACATTTCAAACTATTATTACATAGTATTTTATTTAAATTATTTTTCTAAATAAAGATAGATTTATTTTCTATAATAAAGGTACTTCAAAAATTGGTTTTAATATCGTTTTCATCGTTTTAAATTTCTGTTTTCTCTAATAAAATTATTTTATAAATAAAATTACTTATTTTTATGAATTTCGGACGTATAAGAAAGACAATTAAATGGTAATGTAAAACTTATTGTATGGGACACATGGATTTGCTTTATCGCTTAATATCAGACTAATACGATCGAAACCCTTTCGATGAACTGTTTAAGATGATTTAAGAGGTTATTAAATTTTGGGTAGATTATATGGTCTGAGAACTACAATGTAGGAGTATATTCGATGAAGGTCATTTTAAGATGTGTTTCTTAGTCGTCGATGAAATGAGGTGAATTAAGACCTAGAAATTATTAGGAATTATGGTCATAAATAACCATCTAGATGTTATTTTTTCTTGCCAATGAGATAAGGTAAGCTTCTTTATGATGATTTTACGAAGTTAAGAGGTATTGTGATAGTTTTTACTTGTCAATGAGATGAGACAAGTCACAATGCCACTGGTACTTGTCAAGGAGATGAAACGAGTATGGTATTGTATTTGCTCGCCAATGAGATGAGGCTGGGTATATTTTCATGATGTTTATGATGTTTTAGTAGTGTGGTACCAACAAAGGCTAGTAAACCATTTGTTGCGAACGTATGGTATGGGACATTTGTTAGCACCTATTGGGTTCCTATCCGAGAAGTTGAGACAGATTCACGATGTTTACTAGTACTACAGACCACAAGTACTCGATTGGAGTCATCTCGATGTAGTTGCTACTCCAGTCATCACGATGTTATTAACTCGGGTCTTTGTGACTGGGAGTCATTATGATGTTATAGACTATAGTCATTCATGATGTTCACGATGTTAAGATGTTATTTGACTCTCATCACGATGTTTATGGACCAAATAGTAGTACTAGTCACGGTGTAGCGCGTGTAGCATTGCTTTGGCATGCAATCGAGGATTTGGCCAATCCGTGATTTCTTTGAGTTTTAATGTTTTAGACTTCACCGTCTTTAGATGATTATTACATTGATAGCCTAGTGCCAAATGAGATGTATACATATATGGTGAAATCATTTATGATGTTACTCTTTGATTGAGTTATTTGCAATATGGATTGATTATTTGATGATTTTATAGACTACTTGATGTTAAGATGGAGTTGAGATGTATTTATATATTTATACCGATGAGATGAGGTATAAATGATTATAAAGAATCATTTATGATGAGTTTCAGTGATGGATTTGAGATGTATCCATATTCATACCGATGAGATGAGATATGAATAAGTATAATGCTCCTTTTATGATTGGGTTTTATATTTCCTTGAATGATCCTTGGGATGTGCGAATGAGATGAGGCACATCCATATGTGTTTTATTCTATGTATGAAAGATATGTACCTTTGATGTATTGTTATACTAACGACCACTTTTAAGAAGATAGTTGAATCATTTGAAGTCATTATCCATATTCTTTTATACTGCCGATGATACGAGGCAAAAGCGATGTTTATTGAGTCTTATCTTTAAAACTTTGCTCGTCAATGTTCCATTTGCTTAAGTGTCAGTTATGCCACTTAAGTATGACTTTATCATCATTATCACTTCTACTTGCCAAGAAGAGATGTTGTCCTTTCTTATGATGTTGGAACCCTGTTTAGGACATGGCATCCTTTAAGAAAAAGGATACTGTCTCTTTCACCTACTTATCCTTATAGATTATTCTTTTTAACTGATGATTTTAGCTAGCCTGACCTGTGTGTTTTCACTCGGGTCAAACCGAGTTGTTTCAGGTATCATCTATTGTACTTAGCTTGAAGTGGATGTTGGATATCAGCTTTTCTTTCTCTTGAGTAGTTTCTATTTTTTCGCATGCTTTGATGTAGTTATATTTGATTCGATGTATATGGTGTGGTCGAGTGCCACCTTTATTGTATTCATATTGTATTGTACTAAACATGTATCAGTGTATTTGTATATATATGATATTGATTACTGTTCTGTGATGTGCTTTTCATTTAATTATTGTATTTTGTTCTAATAGATCCGTCAGCCACCTATAGTTTTGAATTAAGCATTTACTGGGTATGTCGATCCACTTAAGATAGAAAAAAATCATATTGCATTTATCGACGTATTCAGTAGATGTTTAAGACAAAACTATAGATGGTCGCCCGTAACCAGCCCTATTCTCCACTTTAGTAGAAAGAATTACTCGTTAATTCTCGTTACTAAGGCAGGTCTCGGGGTGGGGCGTTACAAATAGTATCTTTAATTTATAACTAAACTTAGAGTATTTCAACTATTTATAACTATTTTAATTGTTATAATTCTTTAAACTATTTTCTAAATTTTCAGACTAAGTAGAGGAAAGTGTTTATATTCAAATTCACTGGTTTAAAAGCAAATACGGTTAAATGATATTATAATTTAAGTTGGAATTTAAGTGTTATAATTAATTGAATATGATGATTTTGAAGTGAGAACTTACATATTGAGTAAATATGTTTTTGAAGGTGAAATATGATTTGAAAGCGAATATAAATTTCAAAAGTGAATATGATTTGGAAGTAAATATGATTTCGAAAGTGATATGCCTTTGAGAATATGATATTTTGATATAAATTGTGAATTGACTTTGGAAATGTAAAAGAGCCATCCGGTGTGTAATAAACGCTTGGTTGTCAAAGAGACCGGGATTGGATATTGTCATACTCTCTGCCAATACCGAAAACCACTTTAACAACTATGTACGTGGTAAAGATTGCAGAAATGAAGTAGGAAGGTTTGGCGAACGATTTTGTATAAGGTATGTACATGACCCTGACTTCCGTGAGTCTGCTTGATGTGGCTAAAACAGGAGCTATACCAGGGCAAGTGATTTCATTCCTCCGATCGAGAACATTCCTTCGATACTATATTTTGACTTTGTGATTGATTTGGTGGCCACCCTTTTGTGTTCCGAGGTGGACGGTAATAGCTGCTATGCATTACCACCAGTGCAGGAGTGCAATTGGTATATCTACCCTGGCATTGCCTCGAGTGCCATATTTACATGTCCTAGCGCACCTTCTATGAGTTTGTTTTGTACCATACCTATGGGGTGCCCTCTTTGTAAACCTCCAGTTTATGGAGGAACGTACGGTACTATAAAGAGTATGGGAATATATAAAATGTGTTAAGGGGGACATGGGTAACACCTTAACACTATTTTAATACTTTTACTTTTCTGTAGACATATTATAATAGCGTATGTACTGCATAGTAGATGGTTTAACGGATCCTTAGGAGATGTGAATCCAAACATCTCTTAAGTTAGTGCACTTACGTTAGACACTGGATAGGAGATGTCAAACCCCGTAAACATCTTTGACGCCGTCACATGCATATTTACCATTGATTTAACTTACATAAGATCTTGTAGTTCTAAGTGTTTTGTCTTTCCAATTCGCTCGGGTTGGCCTAAGCATTTCAGGATTTGAAGACCTTATTTCTGGAGGGCGAAGACGAAGATTTTGTACTTCTATTATTATATTATTCCCACTTCATCATACTTTTCCGCTGCACTATTATTTATCTCTGTTGTATGTAACTTTGATTTTGTGTTGTACAAGTATAATCAAATGTTTTATAAAACAGCTTCATGAACTATTATTTGATTATTATATTTTGTCATTCCACTGCGAGATTTTTTATTTGTTTTATTCTTTCTCTTTTTCTTATTTATCCCATAACAATCTGCCCTTTTGATTGGTTTGAGTTTGGCATGTGTGTCTTCTTAAAACGTCCAAAAAGGCAAGTCATTTAGGTTGTATCAGAGCTTTGGTTTGGCGACAACCTTAGCTTTGTGGGCTCTGACTCATATTAAATAGGGTAGTAATACCCTAGAATGAGTCACCGAGTGTGTATATACGAGAAAGCGTATTTGTTAGTGTTATAATAAGGTTTTTATATTTTGTTAATTTGTCCCGTTTTGTATTTATAAATTCCTGTTGGTGTATAGGACGCTATGACATCGATAGGGATTTCTAAGCACTTAATATGGCAGACTGACACAATATTTGTTTTGAAATGTAGGTAAATGAAATAATTTTTCCTATTATATATATTTTGTATATAAAATAATAATTTTACAAATGATACATTTTGTTGTAATATGTTGGTTGTTAGGTAGTGAAATTTTATAAATAGTGATTGAAAATATGATTTACAAGTAAAAGGAATATAAATTGGAATTTGAGAACTTAAGTTCCAGGATTTTTGAAAATTTCTTTCGAAAGATTTTAGAATATAATATTAATATTATTTAGAAGTTTTTTCTGATGTAAATATTTCAAGATGACTTAAATAATGGTTTAAAGAAATTTTGGAAAGAAATAAGTTTTGTACCCCTCTCTGTCGCTGGAAAATAATTTCGGTGATGAGTGAAAGCATCATCGACGTTTCTTTTCGAGTTTCACAACGGGAAGACCATAGTAGTAGTTGACTACACATTTGGTTGATAAATAAAGCTTGATTTTAATTTTCAAATAGGATTTGTCATATATATATAAGCAATAAGTATATATATATATATTATTTTAAATGAATTGAAATGGAAACCGACATTTAGTTCTTAAATCCCTATAAATAAGAGATTTCAATTACTATAATGGAATAAACTTTAACTATTTGATAATTGGAACTTCTAAATGGAAATAAGAATTAGATGCTAAATGATTAATGGTATATATAAGAAATGGGAAATTTGTAAAATAAAGAATAATGGAAATTTAGAAGATGAATTATTGAACATTATATTAACTAAAATAAATAAGGTAAACCTAGGTAACATTCAGTTGCATTCTTAAAAACATATATATAACTTACCAATATCTTAAAAGTTGTAATATTTAATACGAAAATGTAATGGAATATTGTACAAGTAGAACATAAAGTAATGAAGTGTTCAATGAAATTCTTTTATAAATAAGAACTTTGATATTATAGTTGTTATAAACTTAAGTTATAATTGAAATGTTACTCAGTAACATGTAATAGAAAAGTGAGCACTGTAAGTAAATAATTATAAACTTAAGTTAATGTTTGAGGCTATATGTAATTTAAGTAAATAATAAATTGAGCACAATATTAGTAAATGAATATAACTTCAGAAATTATTGAAAGGACTCAGAAAATAGATTGAATATTCTATGACACTATATAAGGAAATGAATGTAAATTAAGAGGTTAGTATGAATCTATGCACTAAAGAATATTGTTATCTAATGGAAATCAAGTATATAAATTAATTAATGTGAACTAAACTGCAATAAAAGGTACTAATACCAAATAATGATTCCATTAATTATCTTAACCAATTGAAAGGAAAGAACATAGGTAAGCAATTGAATCTGGATTAATGAAAATTGGTAATGTATGAATAAATGGAAAAAAATGAACTTTTTAAGTAATAAAGGAAAATAAATAGAAATAAGTACTAAATGACTGGATGAGAATTTATTTACAAAGAAACCTAAACAGTACTTTAAGAATTGATTCACATATGTTTAAATAATTGTGTATAAGTAATATGCGTAAGAAAATGTAAATAACATATGTAAATAAATGAATTTAAATAAATGGAATTAAGTAATGAGTGAATGGGAAATAAATTTTCGTAAGAAATAAATGTAAATTAAAGAAATAACCCTTGTATGAATGAATTGTGAAAGAATATTTAATAAGAATAACTTAGATAACATTGTAATTTATTGTTTGTTTGACTTATGGATTGTTTGGGAAAGGATACTTCTAATTTGTTTGGATGTATGAATAAATTATTGAGTTTTATCTAAGACTATTGAGTAGATAGTATACTTAGTAGTTATTGGTCATTCTATACGGTTAAAGCGTCTAAACCCAAACAAACCATTTGTTTTGCTTAATATGGATGAATGGTTGATCACTTTGATTTCATGTAACACTTGTATGCTTGTTTGCAAGTGATTGTTGTATGCTGCATTGATTTGTTTTGTTATTAGTTGAAATAACTCAAAATATTTATCTTTATATAATTTTAGCTATTTGGATTATACAAGTAAAATACAGGTTATTGAAGCAAAAGCTGCTACTTTTGGTTTCATAATTAAGCGTTGTTTGCCCGACAAATAGGTACGTTCTTGGATTAAGGTTTTCTAGCGACATTATATTTTTTTTTCCATTGTTGGGATATATTATTTTGAAAAATTATGATATATATTGTTATTATTGATATTATTATTTCTCGCAGACCTCTCCGTGCAAAGGAGACTCTATCGAAATTTTCTATGAATTTTGAACTTAGAAAATTTTATGAAATGTTTCCAAACTTTATTAATTAGAGTATAAAATGATTTAATTGTTTATAAATTGATAAATTTTATTTAAATTATTTAATTTTTAAATGTATTTGTTTATAAATTTAATATTTTGAATGAGATATATTGATTCCTAAGTTCCTTCATTTCACTTCTTTTTCTTTTCGGGGATGAAAATTTTTGAGTGGAAGAGAGTGTGAAAATCCGTAATTTTCGATAATTAAAATAGTTAATCTAAAATGATTTTGGTAATTTAATATTGAAAGAAATAAAAATTTGTAATTCAATAATGAAATAATAACTGGAATGAAATGTAACAATGTTGAGTAAAGACAAATACTAACAATTTGAATGAAATTCCAATCCATTGAAATAATGTAAATGTTATAACTTGGTTATAAATTTAATATAAGGAAACAAATGTAAATTGGGAATTAATTACTGAAATAGTAGATAACTGATGACAATTGAATTAAATCAATGTTATATAATTAATTATGATACTTGTTTGAAAATAATAAACTTATTAGTGTAATTATAGGTTAACGGTAACAATTATTATAACTTACATATTATTAGTCTATTAAACTAAATTGGAAATCAATTGCAATAAATCTAATTAAATATTGTGTTAATGCAAATAAAGATGGAAGTGGAAACTATTAATGTAATAAGATATCAACTGGTGTTGATTATATTTATAAAGTAATAATTAATTTAATAAAAGAATGAGATCAAGATAAATAAATTTATTGGGATTTTAAATTATAATTAATGTGTGAAATTGACAAAAATTCAATAAAATGGAAATATAATAGTTAACACAAATAAAAGATGGAAATTGGAGTATATTAATGTAATGAAATGTAAGACAAATGTTAACTATGTTTGTAGAGTAATAATGGATTAATAAAAAGATTGAAATTGAAACAAATCAGTTTATTTGAAATTAATTATAAATAATTGGATTTAATTACAATTGAAATTAAACACTGCAAATGGATAAGATAATCAACATTGAATTGATATAGAAATTTGTTTTAAAGGATTATAAATTACTAAGTAATCCAAAGTGATAGAAATTGTAAATTTTTAAATTCGAATTGAATAGTGACTTAATTAATTTAATATTAATTAGTTAATTAACACGAAAATAGCCATTTTGGCCACTGACTCGGATTTCGACGAAACCAGTTTCGTCAGATCCATAACGGTGAATTATTGTAGAATTTCAAGTTTCGTAGCGATCGTACTTGTTGTTTGATCATACGGGCTCGAAACGCCTGGAAATCAATTTAATTGAAATCAATTTGAAATAAGCTGATTTTTACATAACTTCTTCTTATGATGGAATTAGGACTTGAAACCTATTCCATTGAATTTGAAATCATCAAAAACATCTATTTTAATATATGGGATGACCCAATTCCATTTTGGAAACGAAATGTGCTTTTCGGATCGTTTATCGTTTGAACTTGAAAATAAATCTTGTCCATTCATTCGATTTCTGACCTACCTATAAATTGCCTGTTATAAACCCTAGCTCCTTCTTATTTTCATTTGTCTGTATGTATAATTTCAATTTCAAATCAAATTTCAAATCAAAAATTAAAATACCTCAACCCATATCATATTATATATCGATTTCAAGCTATCGACGAGCGAAAGTCAATTCTATTGTTCATTTTTGGATCTGGGTTTCTATGTAGCTAAAATTAGATGATTTAGTTCTGGTCGTTCGTTTGTGATCATTGGATTGTGCGGTGGATCGTCATCTGATCGACGATCAGGAGGCAGCGTTGGGAAGGTGGTGTCGAGCAGCTCTCATCCATGGTGTTTTCTCATTTCGAAGTCGTCAGGGTTCGTCAATTTTGGCATTTAACGATAGTGGTGGTGCAATTGTATTAGAGAGGCTGAGGGGTCGAGGCTGCCATTGCCGTGGTCGGCCTGGGGCGTAGAGCTCGGTGGTGAGGTCCGATCAAATTGAAAGTGAATGTGGTGGCAGAGGCCGGTTTGAAACATGGCGGCTTCCCATGGGTTTCCACGATTTGTGTACGCTCCAGGCAGGGCTAAGGCTAGGAGACCGTGTGCTGAGGTGGACAAGTCAACGTGTATGTTTTTTTGTTTTGTTTCGTTTTATTTTAATTTTGATTTCAATCTGCTAATTTAATCGTAACTTTTACATATGAGATCTGTTTCACACGCAGTTTGATCGCTGGGATCGTATTGAAATTCCGAACATTTTCACACTGGTTTGGATGAATTCTGAGACTGTTTGAATTTTGGGTTTAAATTGGATTTTGAATCGATTTAAATTCAAAGGTGAGTGTTTTAACCCACTCACAACTTCTAAAATTTCTTCGTTTTTTAAATTAATTTTGTGATGTGATTTGGAATTTATTTATTGCAACTTGGTATTTTAAATCATCATTCTAGCTAATTTGAATTTATTTTTGAATTAAATAGCCATTTAATTTATTTTTGAATTCAAATTTCCATTTAAATACCTGTTATTGATAATTAGATAATTGCTGATATTTATTGGTTATATTAAACGATGATTGTGATGGATGTTTGATTTTTGATATTGGATGATTGGATGTTATAGTTTTATATTTTTATAACACTGCAAGTTCCCTATGGGTAGAAATGATACATACCCGAATGATCTATAGATTAAGGAAAAATCGTTATAGGTTGAAATGATAGACTCGAGCGATTTTATGGATGTTATTTAATTCAGGATTGCGGTTTGAAATGACATATATTGGTAAAATTTAGATTGCAGATTGAAAATAAATATCCGTATCACTTGACCCTAGGGTAGAGAATTATATATGGACACCGGATTGGTCAAAATTGAATGATTTTAAATTCTTGATTTTTTAATCCAGTTTAATGATATTTTGAAACAAAATTTGATTTACACAAATTGAATTATTATTGGAAAATCAGGTTTTATGTTGAAATGTGAATTGGTTTAAGGGAATTGCTTTAAGAAATTAAATTGAAAGTTTAAAGTTGAATCTTTAAGTATAAACGAAATTTTATCAGAATTGAGTTATTGAATTGGATTTAAATATAACTTTGAAATGTATTGAAGTTGGAATAATTTTAAATTGATATTTTAAACATGGATTGGAAAGAATTTGAATTGAAGACTCGAAATTGGGTTTTGTGATTTGGAATTATAATGGTCCAGATATGATGGAATAAAATGAATAGTTAAATTGATATAAATTTCAAACTCTTATTTTAATATAAACTGTTTTAAAAATATATTATTTTAAAGACTTTAATTATTAAGATTTTTAACTATTATATTAACTATATTAAATCATTTTAACCTATTTTAAACCATTTAAGTTATTTTAAACTAATTTAACCCATTTTAACTTATTTTAAATCTAATTAATCTATTTAAAAGCTATTTAATCTATTTTAATTATTTAACTATCTTAAATCAATTCAACCGCATCTTTAATTCATAACTAAACTATTTCATAGTATTTCAACTATTTATGACTATTTTAACTGTTATACCTATTTAAACTTTTTTGTAAATTTTCAAACTAAGTAGAGGAAAGTGTTTATATTCAAAGTCACCAGTTTAAAAGCAAATATGGTTAAATGATGTTATAACCTAAGTTGAAATTTAAATGTTATAATTAATTGAATATGATGATTTTGAAGTGAGTATTTACATATTGAGTAAATATGTTTTTGAAGGTGAAATATGATTTGAAAGTGAATATGAATTTCAAAAGTGAATATGATTTGGAAGTAAATATGATTTCAAAAGTGTGAATTGACTTTTGAAATGTCAAAGAACCATCCGGTGTGTAATAAGCGCTTGGTTGTTAAAGAGACCGGGATCTGATATTGTAATACTCTCTGCTAATACCAAAAACCACTTTAACAACTGTGTATGTGGTGAAGATTCTGGAAATGAAGTAGGATGGTTTAACGAACAATTCTATCTAAGGTATTTACGTGACCCTGACTCCCGTGATTCAGCTTGGTATGGCTAAAACAGGAGCTATACCAGGTCAAGTGAGGTTATTCCATCAATCGGGCACATTCCTTCAATACTATATTCTGAATTTGTGATTGATTTGGTGGAAACCCTTGATTTTTGATTTGGGAGTGTGTTTCATGGTGGGCGGTAGTAGCTGCTATGCGTTACCACCAGTCCGGAAGTGCAATTGGTATATCTACCCTGGCATTTCCTTGATTGCCGTGTTCACATGCCCTAGCGTGCATTCTACAAATTTGTTTTGTACCATACCTATTTGGTGCCCTCTATGTAAACCTCCAGTTTACGGAGGAGCGTACGGTACTATGTAGACTATGGGAATATATAAAATGTGTTAAGGGGGATATGAGTAACGCCTTAACGCTATTTTAATAATATTACTTTACTGTAGACATATTATAATAGTGTATTGTACTACATAGTAGATGGTTTAACGAATCCTTAGGAGATGTGAATCCCGAACATCTCTTTAGTTAGTGCACTCACATTAGACACTGCATAGGAGATGGCAAACCCCGTAAACATCTCTAACGCCGTCACACGCATATTTACCATTGATAACTTACATAAGATCTTATAGTTCTAACTCGACTTTTTGTCTTTTCAATTTTCTTGGGTTAGCCTGAGCATTTTAGGATTTGAATACCTTATTTCTAGAGGACGAAGATGAATATTTTGTACTACTATTACTATATTATTCCCAATGCATCATACTTTTCTGCTGCAATATTATTTATCTTTGTTGTATGTAACTCTAATTCTTGTTGTATAAGTATAATCAAATGTTTTGTAAAACAGCTTCATGAACTGTTATTTGATTGTTATATTTTTTATTCCGCCGCGAGCTTTTGTATTTGTTTTATTTCTTTCTCTTTTTCTTATCCACCCCATAACAATCTGCCCTTTTGAATGGTTTGAGTTTGGTATGTGTGTCTGCTTAAAACATCTAAAAAGGCAGGTCATTGCAGGAATTATTGAATTCAGGGTCCAACATGAAGGCCTTGAAGTGCAAGGGCTATTTGTTATTAATCCTGAGGGTGGTTCTAAAATGGGTGTAGTGGAAGTAGTGCCTTCGGTTCGTTCATCTCCTGAACGACTTGTATGGATGCGTACTGACATTGTGTCAACATCTAGAAGGCAATGTTAGCATTCCAAGTGGCAGTGCTATAGTAAAGGTAAAGTAAGCTTAGGCCTTATCAACTGAAAATGACTAAAGCAGGGGACATGCAGCAAGGCTAAGTGGGTCGCTCCCATTAGGGTAAGATCACCCCTATCTAGAGTCCCTACTATCAACTCATGTATGCTATGGTACGGTTGCTGATCTTCTGTACTATCCAACAAGGGGTAAGCCGGTCTTGTATTGCAGGGATCCCAACGAGGTCCTCGATGTTAGATGCACCGTGATGGGTGATACCCTAGTAGCCCAGTCATTGTATGGAATCCATTTCCCAATAAGTGCGGTATGGATTTAGTTGTATCCAATATGTTGAAATATGAGATGCAAGCTTTTCATTTATGTTCTATTTTACTTGAAAACCCTACATTATCAAAGAATACATTGGATTTCTTATAAAGTGTTTTAACTATCGTAAGGTTAAAAACCCATCCGTGTTTTGTGCGGCGTGGTCTTACGAGATGTCTTTGATTTTAAAGAAGTTTTAAAATTAATTATTAAGTTGTTTTGAGTTTACTCACACCAGACCCATGTCTGACCTGGAGTTTCATTATCTTTTCATAAAACTCTTGGGTACTCAAATTTTTATGAGTAGCCAAGTGATCCAGGTTTCTTGTGATTGCAAATCTGAGGAGTTGGAGCAGATGGCTTCACCGTTAGCTAGATATTATCTTATTCCACTGTATTTATGTATGATCTATGTATTTTATACGTGTAGATAGTTATAGTTGTCTAGTTAAAGGTTGTAATGTAATGACTCTGAAGTATTATTATTATGCAAATGACTATGTATAAATTTATGTTATCTATTATATACTGATCTTTTTCATTGTGAGATTCTGTGATGGTGTGGTTTCTTCTTATCATTCTTTTTTTCTTTTACCCTTAATGGCCCTCTTTCGGAGTAAGAAAGGAGGTTAGTTACATTTTGTAACGTTTCGATTTTTCGTTGCCGAAAAACCGAACAGTTATGGGTTTTTAAAAAGAAGAAAAGAAGAAAAAGAGAGAAAAGAAGGTAGAAAATAGATAAGGTAGAAAAGATAGAGGGAAAAGAGAATAGAAAATATAGAAAATAGAGAGAAGAGAGAAAAGAGAATCTTTTAAATAGAACGGCACAGAAAGAAAACAACAGAACAACATCAGAATCTCACAATTCGCAGCGGAACAACATATAATAATAAATGAATAATCTTTAAACAAAGAACTATATCAGTTATTACATTACAACACATTTCATTACATCATATCATCAGAGTGTACAACATCAAACAACATCAAACAATGCAGCGGAAAAAGAAATACTATATAAACTAGTAATACGCCATGCCATCCAGCTTGCCTCCAGCAACTCCTGAATATCCAGAATATCCTGATAAACCTAACTCTTGACTGCCCGTGTGGAAATTGGTGGGCACCCAGAGTTTAGGAAGGAAAACAATAAACTCCAAGTCAGTCATGTGACTGGTGTGAGAACTCAAAACAGTTTATTTATCTTTAAAATCAAAATAGAGGAATATTTTTAAATTCAATTCGCAATGCTTTTAAAAATGAGACTACCATAAGGCCTCCCGCACACACACACATGAAAACGCAGAATCGGAGGAGATTTCTCCTTATGATAGTCAAAGATGCTTGATACGCATTTAAAATAACATTTGATATTATTACTAGTGCATAGTGTAGAGAAATATTTCGAAAGTAGAATATAAATCTTAGCCAACATAGACATTTCGAACTATGCCTACTATAGCTACCATCCAAATAGTGGTGACCACCATAAGTGAATGGCAGGTTCTACAACTAATACCGTACAGGTTTCGTATTGGGAATTGGATTTCCAACGAATGATCAGGCCAAGGAACTTCCCATTGCCACATGAGAATGCCTCTGGATGGACATCCCCGAGAACCAAACCGGATCTCTACCAACACAAGGCCGGGTTACCCCTAACTGAGTAACAACTGACCGAATATGCCATCCCCCGGTCCTTTGGGACCTTTTCACCGAGCGCTCGTAATCAATTCACACAATCATAACAAAGTGTTTTCAACATGAGTAAGCATCTGGGCTCCATACCATGATACCACCCTTTTCCAGAAGGAAATAGACACATCCTAAAGGGTGCTACCCCTCATAACCTTGCTGCTTCTTTCCTGTTTTGACCATTCACGGGGTGTGAGGCTCGACGAAGTCACGTCCACAAAAACATACTTTATACAAAAGCCATGCTTTGGGTCAACAAATGATCATAGAAATGATCACAAAGATAGACGATCAAATAAACGATCCTATCACAAATAATCAACACAATGATCATTTCAGCATCACTCAGCATGTCACATTACCAAATTGGGAATATATCGCTGATAACTTCAACTATATAACCTCTGAGCACGTACGTCTCAGAGAAGGGTGTTAAGCTAAAAGAATAAATTCTCCGCCACCAACAGAAATATATTTGAAAGAAATCGGCTTTATATCTCAACTTGTAATGTCAGACATACAATCCATACAAGTCTGTTCCGGGATCGAACAAAACCGAAGGCACTTACAAGAAGTCCTTGCAATCCGGATATCCACAATCCTGATCGGATTCACCATCACATATGGAGAACTCAATACCGTAGCTACTCGGTGCAGAGTCAATCGACAGGTCATCCTATCGCTCTCGCAAATATCCGGTCTTCAACACCGATCTTCAAATGCAATTCATAACGACGTATCACATATTCGGAATGGGTTATACGACCCCATGGTCCTTTCCCGGTTAACCCGAATAGTGAGCGCTTATTCAAAAATAAGTGTGGCATTCAAATTCAAACAATTCACATCATATACCCATTCAAAGGGAAATCTTGATAGTCGGTTATTGAACTATCAATTGATATGCACACATCACCAGATTCTAAATAATTTTCCAAATTATTTATTTTCCAAAATATCTTTACAAGATATATTATTTCACACTTCAAAAATAAATCAATATTTATCCTTAAACAAATTCCACTTCCTTTATAAATTCCTTAGTGAATTTATAACTCCAAAATATCAATGAATATTCGATTTCAATTATTCATTTCAATTTTCTTTTCAATTTATCTTCAAAAAGATAAATTCTCAAAATATTCACTTTATATTGGAAAACATTTCCATACTTATTTATTCATAAGTAATTCAAAAATTTTATTTATTTTCAACACTTAGAAAATATTCAATATACTTAAATCGAAATTAAGTACATATTTCATTCTTTAAGGAAATCATTCTCTTAAACATATTTATTTGGGCCAAAACGAATGTTACGTAAAACATCGTTACGACGTCCCAAAATCACTAGTATAGGGATTCGGAATTAAAATAGATATATAAATCCCAATACTATACAAAAACATTTCCATTCGGAAATCATTTACTATAACAACAGTGTTATAGTCCACCATTCCTTTTATTTCTCGAAACATCTATTTCAACAATAAATGTTGAAATCTATGGTTACGAATCTCAACACATTTTAAAACATCGTTAGATCGTTTTAATTCTATTTAAAACATTCACATTCAAAACAATTTCTTTAACGTATTATTCACTATTCAAAAACGTGAATATACTACGTTAACAAATTTCATCAATTCTATGCATTTTATTTCAAAGGATTATTCACGGTCTAAAAACGTGAATATAACTCCATACATAAGTTATAATAATTTACTTATCATAATAAGTCATTTCGAATTTATAAAACAACGTTTATAAATTCCATTTCTATTTATTTATAAAAACTTCCTTTTTATAAATTCCTTTATTAACCTATTCGATTTATATCCCAATTATGAACTAAAAGTCCATATTATAAGTCAAATGCTTATAAAACGATTATTTTACAAAATCATTCTTTTAAACTTCATAATTATAAATCTTATAATCTATAAGATTCAATTATTTATCCAAATATATTCTTTAATATAACTTCACAAATTTATAAATCTTACTATTTATAAATTTCATTTATAACTTTACCATTTATAATTTTATAAATCCCATTCACATATGCAATCCATTTTCACTTCATTCAAACACTTATAAAAACTCGTTTTATAATTCAAATGTTTTAATTTATAAATATCAATTTATAAATCCTTTAATATAAATCAATTCATATTGTTCTTTAAAACGTCTTTAATTTCCTTTAAAAACTTCATCCTTTTGATTCATAAAATAATTAAATTTTATAAATCCTATATTTCAACTTTTCATAATAAATTCAAAAATTCTGATTTAACTATTTTATAAAATCATTAGCATCATATTCTCAAGAATCAGTTTTTTAACTATATTTCTCAAAATCATATTTTTTTATAACTTTAAAAAATTATACGTTTATTTATTTTAAAATGAATCAATTCCAAAAATATTTTATAAACGTATACTTTCAAAAATCACTTTGAAATCATTTTAAAATCCCAAAATTTGGGTCCAATGATGCTACACACCAAATAGTCAATCACGACAACAGCGATATCATATATCAATATGATAATCCATCAAATATCAAAATATCTGAAATCAAATAAATATTGTTGAGGAATCCAGTTGGATCCCTCCAACCTGTTTTCCTGCATCCAAAAACATTAGCACAATACCAATTTCGTTCCAGTACGAAATTATCGCGGTATATGTTTTTAATAAATATTATCCGCTTAATAACGGCGTAATAGGGTCTCATCCGCTAAACAAATAAATGCGGGAAATCAATAACTCCAATATATACATATGCCAATATATATATATTGCTATTATATATAATACCAATTTCACTGTTTATGAAATATTCGCGGTATATGTTTTTAATAAATAACATCCGCTTACTAACGGCGCATAATGTCTATTTTAACAATCAATACATAACAATCATCCTTCAAACATGCATTCAATAATTTTAAATCTAACTATTTAAAATAAAATCGAAACTGATTCGATTGAGTGAGAAGTTCTCACCTTGATTTAATTTCGTTTTAGCGATTTATTTCGAATAAAATTAAACGCGCGTTTAATTTTACCCAAAATTCTCACTAACTCCAAACGACTCCAAACAAACTCCATCGCGTAGTGCTCGTCGATACGATTCCAACGCAACTGAGTTTGCATTTTTTCGACCTCGTATGAAAAAGATATGAATTTACGAAGTTTGTACACGATTTTATATATATAAATTACAACATAAATTATAATTTATAACCTATGCAAACCAAGACCGTAGGATCTAACTCCAAGCCATCACAGCCCTCCAACCTTTCTTCCCCTTCATCACGCACGGCTACAGTTCATAGCCGAAACAAAAACCCATCACAACATCAACTAGGGTTTAATTATCCTACCACCACACTCAACGATAACTCGATCAGAGACCACCATTCAGAAGAGCACGACGAACACCATACTCGGCCTGAATATCCCCAAGCTTGGCCCCCCATGTAGTCTCGATTTTCGTGTGCAAGTCGCAGCGAACGGTCTCATTTATCTCACAATCTATAGCTCCATTCGCGATCTCCACTGTTGATCTTGTAGTTCGTGTTACCCTCTACAATACTCTAGTTGAAACTATCATGAATCGTTGAGTGGATTTGAAGAAATTTGGGGATGAAGATGGGAGCTTTCTGGCCGTTGGTTATGTGGGTGGCGGCTAGGGTTAGTTAGGGTTAGGTTTTTATTTTTCTAAAATTATGAAAGGTAGGGGCTATTTATAAGAGAACGAACGACACTATTCATCCGAAAATTCCGAACTCCGATTTACGCGCCGTAACCAGCGTTTCTAGGGTTTACCCCGCGTTCCGGACACAATGGAACAGGTTTCAGAAGCTAATTCGGACATCTGTGCGAGTTATGGCTATAAATGCTCAATTTGAATTAAACCGATTTAAGCGATTTTCTATGCGTTTTAATTTGTACAGGACAAACGGTAAATCCAATTGACTTGAAATTTGAAACCTTACAATAATATCACATTACGGATCCGATGAAACTGGTTTCGTCGAAATCCGAGATAGTTTGAAAAATGGCTATTTTAGCTCGCCAAATTTAAATTAAAAATAAATCGATACGTTTCGAGCTGCTACGATCAAACGATAGCTCCGATTGACACGAAAATTGAAATCCGGTAATAACTAACTATTACGGATCCAATGGAACTGGTTTCGTTCAATTCTGAGACTGTTCAAAAATTGACAATTTTACAGTCGATTATTAAATATTAAAATATTCAATTTTCACAAATTAACTTTTAATTCGATTTAAAAAGTTCTAAAATATTGTTCTAACTCCCATATGATAAAATAAAATTTTACAAATCATTTTCAATCATATTTAACTCAATTTTCTATATTTTCCATAATTTAACATATTAAATTATCGATTTAATTATTCAATTAAATCCAATAATTCAAATAAAAATTTATTCGACTTATTAATTCACTCATTAATATTTAAAATTAATTAAATATTCAAATTTTAATAAATGAAAATTCTGGGTCGTGACAATCTTCCCCCCTTAAAAGAATTTCGTCCCGAAATTAACAAGTAAGAAAAGTTATAGAATTTATTAATTTTCCCAAAATTCATAGTTAAACTTCTTACAATACTTTACTAAGTTTTCAAATCATACTTAGTTATCTTTTCAAAAACAATTGCTATTGTTTAACTTTCAACTTCAAATCAAAGTTAAAGTTTTCAAAATTTTCCCAATTTTCTCAAAAAAATTTCTAACGCCTTTTATTTTCGAAAAAATTCGCCATAGTCTCCTTTGCGCGGCTCGATCCGAAAAAAAATGACAGTATATATATCACAAATATACATCTCATCAAGTAATGAGGCATCCCGAAGGGAAAAAGTATAAAAGTACGATATTTAATCCGAGATATGTACCTTATTATTTTATTAGCGAGCATATACGGCTAATATAGCGCAAAAGCGAGCTCCAAATGCGAAGCAAACGCGATCCGCACCTACTAAACACTCAACAAACAACATGAGAATCATGCATATAGACAATAATCTCAATATACAACATATATTAACATAACAACTACATAATATAGCAACATAATAACTATATATGTCAACATAGCAATTGAAACAAAAGCAATATATTCAACCATCAACCAACTATCATCCATAACCAATATATATTCATTCATATTCTCATTAATATTCAATGAAATGGTTTTCAATTTAATCACATTTGATTCATTCACAGTGGATGTTCTTACTAACATTCATTTTCAATTAGTTCATATTCACTAATTCATATTCAAGTTGGTTCACTTCCAAATCAAATTCAATCCTATTCAAATTTATTTACTTTCAATTTGAATTCAATTACATAGCTTTCAATTTCATTAACACTTAATGAATTATATACAATCAACTAACAATCACATAATAACCAAAGTATATTAATTACAACCAAATTCATTCACTTATATTCATCTTGGTTTAATTAAATTGATTTTCATTCAAACTTTCAACTTCCAATAACATTTGATTTTAATGAATTAACACTTATATTCATTATTTCATATCAACTTAAATTTACATTTAATTGATTCATTTAATCCATTCATTCAATTCATTTACACAGTTGAATTTCATTTATATAACTCAAGTTTATATTCATTTAATCCACTTGATTATTTACAACTCATATTCATAAATATATCCATATCTCATATATATATAAGTTTATTCACAATTGTAATTCACATTAATTATAATTCAATTCTTATAATTCTTTTACTTATACAATTATTCTTTTATTTAGATTATTCAAACACCTAACAATCAACTCATATACACTTTAATAATTCCAAAAAATTATTCCTTTATATATAAAAATATAATCAAGTAAAATTATTTCATTTACCCAATTTAAAACAATATTATGTCGAATTGTTCTATTCAAGTGTTTAGAAACCCCTTCGGCATAGTTGTCGAGACCACGCTGACGAAGGTTCATATACCACTCAATAAACCAATCATCACAATATAAAACAATTTCATATTCACTAACAAATACGCTCTCATAGCTATTATTACACTCAAACTCATTCTAGAGTACTGCTGACTCTATCTCTAATGAGTACTACCCTACAGAACCATGGTTGTCGCTTAACCATCAGCTCCGATACCAAATGTAACGTTTCGATTTTTCGTTGCCGAAAAACCGAACAGTTATGGGTTTTTAAAAAGAAGAAAAGAAGAAAAAGAGAGAAAAGAAGGTAGAAAATAGATAAGGTAGAAAAGATAGTGGGAAAAGAGAATAGAAAATATAGAAAATAGAGAGAAGAGAGAAAAGAGAATCTTTTAAATAGAACGGCACAGAAAGAAAACAACAGAACAACATCAGAATCTCACAATTCGCAGCGGAACAACATATAATAATAAATGAATAATCTTTAAATAAAGAACTATATCAGTTATTACATTACAACACATTTCATTACATCATATCATCAGAGTGTACAACATCAAACAACATCAAACAATGCAGCGGAAAAAGAAATACTATATAAACTAGTAATACGCCATGCCATCCAGCTTGCCTCCAGCAACTCCTGAATATCCAGAATATCCTGATAAACCTAACTCTTGACTGCCCGTGTGGAAATTGGTGGGCACCCAGAGTTTAGGAAGGAAAACAATAAACTCCAAGTCAGTCATGTGACTGGTGTGAGAACTCAAAACAGTTTATTTATCTTTAAAATCAAAATAGAGGAATATTTTTAAATTCAATTCGCAATGCTTTTAAAAATGAGACTACCATAAGGCCTCCTGCACACACACACATGCAAACGCAGAATCGGAGGAGATTTCTCCTTATGATAGTCAAAGATGCTTGATACGCATTTAAAATAACATTTGATATTATTACTAGTGCATAGTGTAGAGAAATATTTCGAAAGTAGAATATAAATCTTAGCCAACATAGACATTTCGAACTATGCCTACTATAGCTACCATCCAAACAGTGGTGACCACCATAAGTGAATGGCAGGTTCTACAACTAATACCGTACAGGTTTCGTGTTGGGAATTGGATTTCCAACGAATGATCAGGCCAAGGAACTTCCCATTGCCACATGAGAATGCCTCTGGATGGACATCCCCGAGAACCAAACCGGATCTCTACCAACACAAGGCCGGGTTACCCCTAACTGAGTAACAACTGACCGAATATGCCATCCCCCGGTCCTTTGGGACCTTTTCACCGAGCGCTCGTAATCAATTCACACAATCATAACAAAGTGTTTTCAACATGAGTAAGCATCTGGGCTCCATACCATGATACCACCCTTTTCCAGAAGGAAATGGACACATCCTAAAGGGTGCTACCCCTCATAACCTTGCTGCTTCTTTCCTGTTTTGACCATTCACGGGGTGTGAGGCTCGACGAAGTCACGTCCACAAAAACATACTTTATACAAAAGCCATGCTTTGGGTCAACAAATGATCATAGAAATGATCACAAAGATAGACGATCAAATAAACGATCCTATCACAAATAATCAACACAATGATCATTTCAGCATCACTCAGCATGTCACATTACCAAATTGGGAATATATCGCTGATAACTTCAACTATATAACCTCTGAGCACGTACGTCTCAGAGAAGGGTGTTAAGCTAAAAGAATAAATTCTCCGCCACCAACAGAAATATATTTGAAAGAAATCGGCTTTATATCTCAACTTGTAATGTCAGACATACAATCCATACAAGTCTGTTCCGGGATCGAACAAAACCGAAGGCACTTACAAGAAGTCCTTGCAATCCGGATATCCACAATCCTGATCGGATTCACCATCACATATGGAGAACTCAATACCGTAGCTACTCGGTGCAGAGTCAATCGACAGGTCATCCTATCGCTCTCGCAAATATCCGGTCTTCAACACCGATCTTCAAATGCAATTCATAACGACGTATCACATATTCGGAATGGGTTATACGACCCCATGGTCCTTTCCCGGTTAACCCGAATAGTGAGCGCTTATTCAAAAATAAGTGTGGCATTCAAATTCAAACAATTCACATCATATACCCATTCAAAGGGAAATCTTGATAGTCGGTTATTGAACTATCAATTGATATGCACACATCACCAGATTCCAAATAATTTTCCAAATTATTTATTTTCCAAAATATCTTTACAAGATATACTATTTCACACTTCAAAAATAAATCAATATTTATCCTTAAACAAATTCCACTTCCTTTATAAATTCCTTAGTGAATTTATAACTCCAAAATATCAATGAATATTCGATTTCAATTTTCTTTTCAATTTATCTTCAAAAAGATAAATTCTCAAAATATTCACTTTATATTGGAAAACATTTCCATACTTATTTATTCATAAGTAATTCACAAATTTTATTTATTTTCAACACTTAGAAAATATTCAATATACTTAAATCGAAATTAAGTACATATTTCATTCTTTAAGGAAATCATTCTCTTAAACATATTTATTTGGGCCAAAACGAATGTTACGTAAAACATCGTTACGACGTCCCAAAATCACTAGTATAGGGATTCAGAATTAAAATAGATATATAAATCCCAATACTATACAAAAACATTTCCATTCGGAAATCATTTACTATAACAACAGTGTTATAGTCCACCATTCCTTTTATTTCTCGAAACATCTATTTCAACAATAAATGTTGAAATCTATGGTTTCGAATCTCAACACATTTTAAAACATCGTTAGATCGTTTTAATTCTATTTAAAACATTCACATTCAAAACAATTTCTTTAACGTATTATTCACTATTCAAAAACGTGAATATACTACGTTAACAAATTTCATCAATTCTATGCATTTTATTTCAAAGGATTATTCACGGTCTAAAAACGTGAATATAACTCCATACATAAGTTATAATAATTTACTTATCAAAATAAGTCATTTCGAATTTATAAAACAACGTTTATAAATTCCATTTCTATTTATTTATAAAAACTTCCTTTTTATAAATTCCTTTATTAACCTATTCGATTTATATCCCAATTATGAACTAAAAGTCCATATTATAAGTCAAATGCTTATAAAACGATTATTTTACAAAATCGTTCTTTTAAACTTCATAATTATAAATCTTATAATCTATAAGATTCAATTATTTATCCAAATATATTCTTTAATATAACTTCACAAATTTATAAATCTTACTATTTATAAATTTCATTTATAACTTTACCATTTATAATTTTATACATCCCATTCACATATGCAATCCATTTTTACTTCATTCAAACACTTATAAAAACTCGTTTTATAATTCAAATGTTTTAATTTATAAATATCAATTTATAAATCCTTTAATATAAATCAATTCATATTGTTCTTTAAAACGTCTTTGATTTCCTTTAAAAACTTCATCCTTTTGATTCATAAAATAATTAAATTTTATAAATCCTATATTTCAACTTTTCATAATAAATTCAAAAATTCCGATTTAACTATTTTATAAAATCATTAGCATCATATTCTCAAGAATCAGTTTTTTAACTATATTTCTCAAAATCATAATTTTTTATAACTTTAAAAAATTATACGTTTATTTATTTTAAAATGAATCAATTCCAAAAATATTTTATAAACATATACTTTCAAAAATCACTTTGAAATCATTTTAAAATCCCAAAATTTGGGTCCAATGATGCTACACACCAAATAGTCAATCACGACAACAGCGATATCATATATCAATATGATAATCCATCAAATATCAAAATATCTGAAATCAAATAAATACTGTTGAGGAATCCAGTTGGATCCCTCCAACCTGTTTTCCTGCATGCAAAAACATTAGCACAATACCAATTTCGTTCCAGTACGAAATTATCGCGGTATATGTTTTTAATAAATATTATCCGCTTAATAACGGCGTAATAGGGTCTCATCCGCTAAACAAATAAATGCGGGAAATCAATAACTCCAATATATACATATGCCAATATATATATATTGCTATTATATATAATACCAATTTCACTGTTTATGAAATATTCGCGGTATATGTTTTTAATAAATAACATCCGCTTACTAACGGCGCATAATGTCTATTTTAACAATCAATACATAACAATCATCCTTCAAACATGCATTCAATAATTTTAAATCTAACTATTTAAAATAAAATCGAAACTGATTCGATTGAGTGAGAAGTTCTCACCTTGATTTAATTTCATTTTAGCGATTTATTTCGAATAAAATTAAACGCGCGTTTAATTTTACCCAAAATTCTCACTAACTCCAAACGACTCCAAACAAACTCCATCGCGTAGTGCTCGTCGATACGATTCCAACGCAACTGAGTTTGCATTTTTTCGACCTCGTATGAAAAAGATATGAATTTACGAAGTTTGTACACGATTTTATATATATAAATTACAACATAAATTATAATTTATAACCTATGCAAACCAAGACCGTAGGATCTAACTCCAAGCCATCACAGCCCTCCAACCTTTCTTCCCCTTCATCACGCACGGCTACAGTTCATAGCCGAAACAAAAACCCATCACAACATCAACTAGGGTTTAATTATCCTACCACCACACTCAACGATAACTCGATCAGAGACCACCATTCAGAAGAGCACGACGAACACCATACTCAGCCTGAATATCCCCAAGCTCGGCCCCCCATGTAGTCTCGATTTTCGTGCGCAAGTCGCAGCGAACGGCCTCATTTATCTCACAATCTATAGCTCCATTCGCGATCTCCACCGTTGATCTTGTAGTTCGTGTTGCCCTCTACAATACTCTAGTTGAAACTTTCATGAATCGTTGAGTGGATTTGAAGAAATTTGGGGATGAAGATGGGAGCTTTCTGGCCGTTGGTTATGTGGGTGGCGGCTAGGGTTAGTTAGGGTTAGGTTTTTATTTTTCTAAAATTATGAAAGGTAGGGGCTATTTATAAGAGAACGAACGACACTATTCATCCGGAAATTCCAAACTCCGATTTACGCGCCGTAACCAGCGTTTCTAGGGTTTACCCCGCGTTCCGGACACAATGGAACAGGTTTCGGAAGCTAATTCGGACATCTGTGCGAGTTATGGCTATAAACGCTCAATTTGAATTAAACCGATTTAAGCGATTTTCTATGCGTTTTAATTTGTACAGGACAAACGGTAAATCCTATTGACTTGAAATTTGAAACCTTACAATAATATCACATTGCGGATCCGATGAAACTAGTTTCGTCGAAATCCGAGATAGTTTGAAAAATGGCTATTTTAGCTCGCCAAATTTAAATTAAAAATAAATCGATACGTTTCGAGCTGCTACGATCAAACGATAGCTCCGATTGACACGAAAATTGAAATCCGGTAATAACTAACTATTACGGATCCAATGGAACTGGTTTCGTTCAATTCTGAGACTGTTCAAAAATTGACTATTTTACAGTCGATTATTAAATATTAAAATATTCAATTTTCACAAATTAACTTTTAATTCGATTTAAAAAGTTCTAAAATATTGTTCTAACTCCCATATGATAAAATAAAATTTTACAAATCATTTTCAATCATATTTAACTCAATTTTCTATATTTTCCATAATTTAACATATTAAATTATCGATTTAATTATTCAATTAAATCCAATAATTCAAATAAAAATTTATTCGACTTATTAATTCACTCATTAATATTTAAAATTAATTAAATATTCAAATTTTAATAAATAAAAATTCTGGGTCGTTACACATTTGGTATCACAGTTTAGGTTAAGCGAACACCTAGGTTTTGGGTTGGGGTCAACTTCGAGAGTGTGTATTTGTAATTTTTATTCATATACCTATACATATATATCTCTGATAGATAGATAGATCGACTTGATACGTTTGGTTAGTACCCTTCTTTCCAAATTTATCTCATTCAAGTATTCTAAAGATTATCTTACTATGTTTATGTAGTAAGACATGAGTAATTGAGGCAGACGAGGTAGGGGAACGAGTAGCACTAGGATTACAAATGGTCGACCCTAAATCCGAGAGGAGTTCAGACTGTAAGGAGGCAGCGCTAGAGCGGCCAAGAGTGAATTTCGTGACCTTGTGCATGGATTACACCGATATAGGAGGGAAACCATTTAAAGGAACCGAACCTATTGTAGAAGTGCAAGCTTGGTTGTAATCCTATGAAAATATTTTTAGGGGTCTTAACTTATCAAATGAACAAAAAAGGTTCTTAGTAGCATGACAACTACAAGAGGGGGTAGCAGCCTTGTTGGGAGTCCCTTACTGCAAATGTTCTAGAAGAAGAGTTTTCATGGGACAACTTAAAGAAATTTTTGAGGACCAATTCTTTCCAACAGACGGAATGACCAGGTTGTACAAGAAATTCATGGACTTGAAGTAGGGGGATCTATCTGTAGCAGAATATGAGACAAAATTCAACGAGCTATCTTGTTTTGGACCGGAATTAATCAACAACTTGTTATAGAAAAATGAGATGTTTTTTGGGTATGAGAGAAGAGTATCATAAGATAATGACCACTCACATTAAGAGCACTTTTGTGGATTTAGTTGATATGGCTCTAAGTATGAGGCCTTGGAAATGAAGATGCCTACTCTAGTAGCACCTAGTGGAAATACCAGTGGAAGCAGTTCTAACAAGGGAAAGTTTTATCCTAATTGGAAGAAGCAAGTAAAGGGAAACATGGAGAAGGTCAAGAAGGCAAGCCTAAGGATGGTGGTTGTTATATTTGCAAATAGAAAGGACATATTGCCGGGTAGTTTCCAAAGCATGAAGCTCCAAAGCAATAAAGTGGACCCATCTCTCCAGTGGTTCAGAAGACTCTATTTTAATTGCCATCAGCCCAGCAATATGGTGAAGGACTGCCCACTCATGAAGAAGGTGCAGCAGCCTAAGGCGTATGCTATTAAGGATGATCCGTCAACTTCAACGGATGTGAAGGGTAAAGGCATCCTTGAAGGTACCTTACTGATTGTTGATATTTTTGATCGAACATTATTTGATATTGGTGCCTCTTATAGTTTTATCTCTTTAGAATCAGTAAGAAAATTTCACCTTATTCTGAGTATTGTAGAAAATCATATGTGTGTGTCTAACCCCATAGTCGGGGTAACCCATTGAAAATGATTTGTAAGAATGTGCCAATTTCCTACCTTTCTCATCACTTTTCTTGTGACCCATATGTCTTAGACTTTAAAGGGTTTGACATTATTCTTGATATGGATTAGTTATCAAAATATGGAGGTGTTTTAAATTGCAGTAAAAAACAGTATCATTAGTAAACAATTTAAGAAGAATTGCTAAAGTAACATGTGTGGAACTAGATATTCATATATGTAGTTTCTGTATGCCCTGGAAGCATCCCAAGAAAATTTAGGGTCTATTGACGTTGCTAAGAATTTTCTTAATGTATTCGAAGGGGTTAAAAGTTCACCCTCGCACTGGGAGATAGAGTTCTGCATTGATTTAGCCGCTGGTGTAAGGCCTGTCGTTCAATCTAAGTGAAGGATGGCTCCGAGGTGGAGATAGAAGTTGGTACGTCAAACCCAGGACCTATTAAGGAGAGGATTGATTAGATCGAATCATTCGATATCGGTATCAACTGTGGTTTTTGCGATTAATTCTGATGGATCCTTAAGGTTGTGCGTGGAGTATAAAGAGTTGAATAAGCTGACTGTTAGGAATAAGTATCCCTTACCCCGTATCGGTGATCTTTTCAATCCACTTTCATGGGTCTATGGTGTTTTCTTAGATAGGTAAATCTATTGGAATCATCAGTTGAGGGTTGCTGAAGATAGTATACCCATAACTGCATTTAGGGGCCACGACTATTTCTTTGAGTGGTTAGTTATTACTTTCGGACTAACCAATGCACCTGCATATTTTTTAGACCTCATGAATCATGTTTTCCGATATGTTCTTAACAAGTTTGTGTTATTTTCATCGATGACATCCTTATCTACTCCAAGTCTGAGGAGGAGCATAAACATCATTTAGGAGTGGTGTAGGAAACATTAAGGATACATGTCATGAAGGCAAAGTTTTCGAAGTGCCATTTTGGCAATTGAAGGTGAGATTTAGGGGCATATTGTGTCAGGAAAGGGGATTTTAGTTGACCCAGTAAAGGTGGAAGCTGTTCAGGAATGGAAGCGACCACAGACTCCTACCGAAGCTAGAATTTTCCTAGAACTGACAGGGTACTATAAGAGGTTTATTCAAGATTAATTTAAGATTTCCTCCCATTTTAAAAAACTAATTAAGAAGGGAGAGAAGTTTATATCGACTCCGAAGTGTGAAGAAGCATTTCCAAAATTGAAGAAGAGACTTACCAGTGCAGCAAATTTGGCCGTTCCAGATGGAAACAATTGGTACACGATTTGCATAGATGCTTGTGGAGTGGCACTAGGTGGTGTTTTTATGTAGCATGGTAGAATGATTGCGTATGAAAGCAAACAATTGAAGCCTCATGAAAAAAACTATGCTAGGCATGACCTGTAGTTGTTGGCTAGTGTCTTTGCATTGAAAATATGGAGGCACTACTTGCTAGGTAAGGATCCTTCTATTCCTCTTGGTTTCGTTCTAATCTTCAGAGATTCTTGGAGTAAGTTTCTTTCTTTAATTAGGTGAAAAATTCGAGCTCTTCGTTGATCATAAATCCCTGAAGTATCTTTTTTACTCAAAAGGTTTTGAACCTGAGGCAACAAAGGTGGTTGGAGTTCCTCGCGGCTTATGCCTTGGATATTTTTTATACTCTAGGAAAGGCTAATGTGGTGGCAGATGCCTTAAGCAAGAATTCTCTTTTGAGTCTTTTGGAGGTTACCCCGACACAGGGATGGATTATGGAAAATCAGAGGAAGGATGAAATACCAGAAGGGTTAATTCAAGGTGAAATCATTTGATATATGAAATGATTGATTCATCAGAAGTAATGTAATAACTCGACCTGGTAATGTACTGGCCGGGGGAATGGACTTTTCTTACAAAATGAAAATCAAGGAAGTAAGGTTTTTCAATTTAATGTTTTTTTACTTCATCTGTCACACCACATAAAAAATTTGCAATTTGAATTGGGAGATATGGCTGAGTGGACTTGTTGAAGAGACTAGATGTTTGGATTTCAAGGGAGATAATCAAGGTGCTTTAAGGATGAATGAACGATTGTGTGTTTTAGATGTGCATGGCTTAAGGATATAAGGTGAGTGTTTTGTCAAAATTCCATAAACCAAAGTTAATTATTCATCTGGGAGTTCACGAGATGTATAAGGATATGAGGTGAGTGTTTTGGTTGCTGGGATTGTAGAAAGACATTTCAGTCTGCGTTAACAGATGTTCATGATGTCGAAAAATCAAAGGTGATCATTAGAAGATAGCCGGACTATTACAACCCTTAGAATTACCTAATTGGAAATGGAAATGATATCAATGGATTTTATCGATGTTTTACCTAGGACCAGAAAAGAAAATTAAGAAGTATGGGTTATGGTGGATTGGCTAACGAAGAGCACACATTTTATTTTGGTAAAACCAATATGGACAACTGCTTCTTTAGCTGAATTTCTTATGAGAGAGATAATCGGGTTACATGGAGTTCCAGCAAGTATAGCAAGCAATTGAGATCCCATATTTACTAGTAAATTTTAGGAAGCATTGCAAACAACTGTAGGAACAAAGTTGAGCTTAAACACAACATACTACCTCTAAAATATATTGACAAATGAAGCGAGTGAATCAGATTCTAGAGGATCTCTTGAGAACATGTATTCTGGATTTTGCTGGATCATGGGGAAATCATCTACATTTAGCCGAGTTCTCCTACAACAATAGCTTCCAAGCAAGCATCAGTATGGCATCTTGTGAAGCCCTATATGAAAGATCGTGCAAGTTACTAGCATGTTGGGTTGAGATGGGGGATAGACTAGTACTTGGGTCGGACATGATCCGAAAGGCTACCAAAAAAGTTGAAGTGATTAAGAAAAGGATGAAGTAAGCCCAAGATCACCAAAAGAGTTATGCTGATAAGAGGTGAAGATATTTGGAATTTATGGTTGAAGACTTGGTGTTCGTAAATATTTCACCAATAAGAGGAGCTATTAGATTTGGAAAAGCAGGAAAGTTAGCTCCAAGGTATGTTGGACCTCTTCATATTCTTAAGAGAATTAGATCGCTTGCTTAAAAGGTTGAGTTAACAGAGAGGTTGGAAGGTGTTCATAATGTGGTCCACGTGTCTCATTTGAGAAAATATGTTCATGACTCATCTTTGATTATGGAGCCGTCGATTCAAGAGGAATTGGAAATAAAATTGAACTTGATAGTGGTTAGACACCCAGTTTATGTTGTGGATCAGATTGAAAAGTGTAACGACCCGCCTTTCATCTCCACAGAATGACGCATCATTGATAAGAAAGAAAGGGATAGAAAAGAGAAAGAAAGAGAAGAAAGAAGAAACAACATCAGAATCTCAACAGCGGAACGAATAAATTATATTAATAACATATGTATTTAGATAATATACAACATATATCAGAGTTATACAACTTATACATCACATACTACACAGTTATAAACACCTGTCTAGTTATTACAACTTAAATACAACATCAACAAATAACTCAGAGAAAACACAGAGATACCAAACACAGCGGATCAATAAACATATCTACAACGCTGAAGCCTCCGGCTCCATTGCTCCTCCACAATTCATCAAAGCTAACCTGAATCCCTTGGCTACTCGTAAAAATTTGAGTACCCAAGAGTTTAAGAAAAACAGAAATAAAATCCGGGTCAGACATGGGTCTGGTGTGAGTAACAAATTAAGGTTGCTTAACTTTGAAAAACCTTTGAAAAAAAAGGTATCACGTAAGACTTCCCACACATAAACATGGAAAAGTTTTTACCTTACGCTAACCAAAACATTTGATAGGAAATTCAGTGATATTATAATAGGTCTAGAGTTTTCAAGTAAATAGAAAATAACCGAAATTGTTACATTCATTAAATTCCAGCTACTAGCCACAAAAGTGGGTAATACAATCAAAACCGATGGCACTTATTGGATTTTGGATTCCATACAATGGCAGGGCTACTGGGGTACCGCCCGTCAAAGTACGTGGCATAGATCAACGTACCGAGGATCCACCCTAAATTCCCTGCAACAAAAGGCTGGAACCATCCCTTACTGGACAGTCCCGAACGGGACAACCCCGTTGTTGGTGCGCATTCCAATTGCCCACACAGCCGAATAAAAAGGAACCTCTAGACAGGGGAAAACCTCGTCCTACTTGGGCATGACCCACTTAGCCTTGCTGCACCTCCCCTGTTTTAGTCATTCCCAGTTGATAAGGCTTGAGGCTACAATTAACTTTATAGAACACATCTATCTTAGAATGCTCATCGTCCACCTGACGATGTTCTGAAAGCATTCAATCCATACAAGTTCGTTCCGGGTTCGAACGAAACCGAAGGCAATATCACGTTACACTCATTTTGGAATCACCCTCATAGTTAACGACGATAACCCTTGCACTCTGAATCTTCATCTCGAATCTGAAAGTACTACCCCATTAAACTCGTATTGGAATCACTCTCAGAGTTTTAACGACGAATAGTCCTTACACCTCGAGTCTTCACTCTTCACTTGAGATTCACGACCTATCGTTAATTTGGATCGATGTGGTTTTCGGATATCCAAATCTGGAAACCCGATCCCGGTCACATCGAAATCCAAAATGTATCTTTTAAGGCCAAGTTGTTTTAAAGTTTAAAACAATTCAATTTCATTATCTATATACACACAGATAGATAATTCACATATCACAATAGATAATCTACATTATCATCAAAAATAGATAATTCATATTATCATCACAATGCAACCAAAGCATCCATACCACACATCATCACTTATCTCATATCTGAGATCTCAAATCATTCAAGGCAAATCAATGTTATCCATACATAATTAATGATCTAATCATACCATCTATACTTAATTTAAAATGAATTAAATTTATTACTTCCATCTCTAATTTATTTAAAGTGAATTAAATTAATTACTTCCATCAATATAAATCTTGCTTACTTAACCATTAATTAATTACAAATTAATTAATTAATTATTCTCTAATTAGTTACCATAATTAATCACCCTTGATTAATTATCCTTTAATTACATTCAAGTAATTATCCTTTAATTAATTTCACAAATTAATTACTCTTAACCAAATACAGTAATTAACCTTTAATTACTTCATTAATTAATTAACTATATTAATACATTAATCCTTAATTAATTACATTAATTAATTACCTTTAATCACTTATTATTGATTAATTAATCTTAATTAATCAATCCTTAATTACATCATTAATTATATTAACTAATGATCCTCAATTAAATTTAAATTAATTAATTATTTAAATTAATTACATTAAGTAATTAATATTAATTAAACCATAATTATTAATCACCTTTGATTAATCACATTCAGTAATTAACTACCCTTAATTATTCCATTTAACAAATTAATTACTCCTTAATTAATTTCTTTAATTAATCCCTTGATTAATTATAAAGTACTTTAATCCAAATTACTTCCATTCTTGAATCATTTTCATTAATTACATCCAATAATTATCAATTAATTACTTCACTAAGTAATTTCAATCCATTAATTACATTAAGTAATTATTTATCAAAGCATCCAGTGTTTAACTTAATTAAACTTAATTAATTAACTTAAACAAATTACATTTAAACTTAATTAATTACATTAAGTAATTAATTCCCTAATTACTTCCATTAAGTAATTAAACTTAAACAATTTGACAAATTATTATCACTAATTAATTAATCTAATTAATTATTAAAATTAATCACATTAATTAATTATTAAATAATCTTAAGTTAATGACCATCATTAACAATTCTTTAATTGCTTCCTAAAGTAATTAACTTACATTAATCATTATTAATTACAATTTAATAAATTTTAATAATCCATTAATTAATCCTAATTATTTAATTAATTAAGTGTGAACTATAACTTAATTAATTTTTAATTACTTCATTATTTAGTCTTTAATCATTAGTTTAAAATTTATTCTTATCCCATTAATGATTTCTTAATTACAAATTAATTATTCTAAGAATAATTAATCTTAAACTTTGATTAATTAATTTAAAACCACTAATTACTTTAATTAATTATCTGTTTCATTAATTAATTAAATAAATTAATTATCCATTTAAATTACCTTAATAATTTAATGAATTGCAAATCATTCAATTCTAATTTACTTTAAGATAAAACTTTGTTCTTATTAATGATTAAGTTATCATTTACAAAGTATTTTAAAACAATTTACTTTAAATTTACTTTCAAATTTCATTTTAAATTTAAGATTTAAAATGAATACAAATTTATCTTAAACAGAGTTTAAAACAATTCAAAAAAACCCTTTTTATTTCACATGTTAGAAATACACACCTTATAAAAGAAGCTTAAAAGAATTTTAATCCAAATTTATTTTAAATTCAAACTATATTTAAAAACACATTTTAACATTCAAAGTTGTTTAAATTAATTTAAATTTCAAAACTTTCATTTATTTCAAAACTGGAATACAGATTAAATCTTGATTCCAGATTTAACTTAGATTTTAAAACCATTTACATTTTAAAACTCATTTTTAAAATTCAAACTACTTAACCAATTTAAAGTAGTTAAAACAATTTAAATTTATAAACTTTATTATTATATTTTTTTAACTGAGATTTAAACTTGAATCAGACTTAAAAACTTTGATTTAAACTTGTTTTAAAACATTGCTTTACAATTCGAACTTCAGTTTAAATTTTAAAACCAAACAGGGTTCCTTTAAAACCTGTTACAAAATGATTAACCCGAGGCAACTTATTTTGCTTCGAGTCCAACCCATCCTATTCCCGAGTAAAACTCACCACCACTTCAAGTCAAACTCGAGACCACAAACCCCAAAAAAAATAAACCTCACCAGAAATTTGCAGTGCACCATGCACATGCACGGTGACTTTGATCGCCTCCGACCATCTCCGATGGTCTTCCCTCATCGGAAACCTCCTCCACATCCAAACACGATCAATAGAATCATTCTTCTAAAGCTTTAAATTTGAACTCGAGTTCAACCCCCAAACCTGGAACAGAAAAACAAGAATCATCATCAAACCTGGAACATGCCTCGTCCCCGACCTTCCAACCAATGGAATAGCAGCGACTCCGGCCACATGTTCGTCAACTACCATGCTATCATCCCCCAAAAACTCGTTGAACTCGATCACTCCTACAGGCCATGCCGACCAAATCAATTAGCCTAGTTAAAAACTAGGGTTCCAAAACAAAATCGACCACCGCCTTCATCACAGTTTTTTGATCATCTACCAGATATTTTCCCCCCTTCTTTGATCACTTCTCCATCAATGCCAAAGATCCCTACCACCCAGATAGCAGAGATCACCCAAAAATCCCAAAATTGCATTTCCAGTTCATTTCAGAACTGCACTCTACCCCTATTTCTAAAAATCTTGATTTAAGTTTTAAAATTCATGTTTTTAAATGTTGTTTCAGATCCTAACCCTGAAACAATAAATTGTGATATTAAAATTTTCACTTATTTTAAAACTTGATCATTTAATTTGGTTTCCAGTGATAATCTAAATTTATTTTAACTTAAGTAAAATTATAAACTAAAGTTTGTACTTAAGCTAACAAGTTTCATTTGAAACTCAAATTTAAATAGTGATTAAATCAAGAGATATGAATTTGAACAAATCAAGAACTGGAAACTATAACAGAGTAGATTCTATTGAAAAACAACATGCATGCATCATACATCCAGAAATAAAACCATATATATACATAAACATACATATTTCAAACATCTAGCATGCAACTAAATTATACTTTAAGTTTTTTTAAAAGTGAAGTTACTCACCATTTTGAAGAAGGAAGACATAGCTTTCTAGATTTGGGAAAAACAGTTTGATGAAAAGCTTTTGAAAACTTTGAATCTTGCACTTGAATGCTCTTTGATTTGAAAATGCATTTTCCAGAGTTAAAACTTTGTACTTGATTTGAAGATGCAGGTGCATGCAGAAGATAATTCCAGTTTTGCTTATCTGATCAGATTTGCTAATATTACAGGGTAATGATTTTGGTTTGCATGTTTGGACATGAGTTACAGGGAAAATGATCTTTTGATTTGGATTTTGATTTGTAAAATGGTTTCAGGGATTTTAGATGGATTTTTGGTTTGTGTTCTGAAATGAGGATTTATGTTTACAGATTTGTTTTATGAGGAGTGATTCATATTTGTATAGAAAATGGTTTTGATTCTCATATTTTCTTTTTGATTTGAGGATTGTTTTAGAGTAATAAGTTTCAGCTGAAAATTTTCTTTACATAGAAATGAAAATGAGAAAAAGAAAAAAAAAATGGAAGAAGTATGAGTTTATATAACTAAATTTATGATTTATTAAAAATCAAAGAAAAATAAAAATACAATATGACACTTGTTAAAACTCTATACATTTGTCATTTTGATATGTTAATTACTTAACACATGTTTTTTAAGTTAACATTAGTTATTTAGTTAATATTAATGTAGGCTATGCCTAATTAATTAGTTAATTAGTATTTTATATGTATAGATAATTTTTAAAAGAAATGAAACAATTATAAATATAAATAAAAGCTTATACAAATATTTTAAAATCCAAAACAATTTAAGTATCTATACTTTGAATTTTAAAACTCTAAATTCAAATTCAAATCAAATTCTAAAATCCAATTATAAAATCAAGTTATATATATACAACTTCAATTTGAAATAACAATGCTATTTATATTAAAATCTATTTGTAAAAACAATACATATTGATATTGTTTTAAAATAACTCATTTATCAACTTTAAATAATTTATAAAAGAAATTATCTCTTTATTATAATTTACTTATCTTTCTAAATGAATTAATACTTCATATATTAATTTGTATTTTAACTTATATATACTATTCAAATCATATTTATCAAGCTATATTTAAAATAAAGATAAAACAAACCTTTTTGTTAATTAATTTAAATTTAAACTAAAACTAAAATCATTTTAAACAATTACCTTAACAATTTAAAACCATATGGTTATTTATTTAAATAGCTTTGAAAAGCCGATACTAAATAAAAACAAATTTCCAATTTACCAAAAATATTAGAATTAGAAAATAAAATATATTCATTTATTAAATTTAAAACAAGGCTTATCTATTTACAATATATACATTTTCTATATACAATATAAATAGAAAACAATTTATTAGCTTTTAAAAGATAAAATCTATCAATTAAATATTTATTTAATTGGATTATTAAATTAATTCCAATCTTATTAACAATATCAAATCAGTATAATTTTTATTTCAGATTATTAAATTGATATTGCTTAAAATTCTGGGTCATCACGTTCCTCCCCCCTTAAAAGAATTTTGTCCTCGAAATTTAAAATAAAGGTAATTTAATAATCTTCTTAAAGATTTTAATTTTGATATACAAGCATGTATTACCAATCATATGCTAACAACCATAGCAACCAATTCATCCAGTCAAACAACCTAACTATCCAGAAAAATTCTGGATAGAATTTCCTAGATTTTCCCATGTATAAATACCGGGATACCCGCTCTACAAAATCCAAACAATCAAAACTACGAAGCTACAGAGCTCCTGCCCATCTAGATCTACAACTGAACAGGATATCAGACTATAGACAAGTCTGACTTAACAACCAAAACTCCTGGACTGCTTGTTCCAAAACCAGAGATAGATCATGCACATACTCCCTTAGAGATATGCGAAACACATCGAATCCCAGTCTTTCAAACTGGCAATTCAACCCTAAAGACCAAACACTTATCCTCACAAGAACATAAAAAAGATCCAAAACGCCTCGGAGCTAGCTTCCCAGACTTATCGAAAACTTATAGCTCCTTTAGATTGGAGAAAACTTATCCAAAATCAAATCCTCGACTCCAGTATCCAAATTCATTCGTCTCTTATCCACCAAATTCTTCGGACGATCCTGGGCTACCAACATCCTTCCCGATCAGCTCAATCCTTGCTGATGTCTCTTGAAACAAACAAAACCAATCAACTTAACAAAATGATCCTCTCACGATCAATCCAAAATTAAGAACACAAACTCTACTCCTCAAACATCAGAAGACAACAAAATTCACCTATCCGGAAAAGACAAAACAAAAGCACTTCCAAACTGCTTCCGCTGCACAACTCTGATCTGAAGCAGATAAGAATGCTGATGATGAACACGAGCACAAACTGGACAACACATCCTAGAAATATGGTTGAACGGATCCATAAAGAAAAACTCAGAAGTTCCTCCAAAACCCTAAGCTGCTACACCAACTCAATCTCTAAGAACCATCCTTCGACTAAACTGAACAACGGGAATCATTCCTGGAATACTAGTCGATAAGAAAAACTCAATCTCCAGATGCCTCAAGCAAAAGATAACCCAAGAGAACTCTCAACTAACGCAAGTCACTTTTGTGATCAACCCATATCAATTTTTAAAGAAATTGTTCTCTCTTTACCAATCAGAACAGTTTACACTTATCTAGCCAATCCATCAAAGAAATGGATCCGCTCTGCTACTTCTGAACTCCACCTCCAGAAAAACTACTCAGCCAGAAACTTCCTTGCCGGCACCTAGAATACTCCGAGCTGCATTACTGACACCGATGCCAAAGACTTCCTAATCCAAAACTCTTCGAGAAACTCGGACCTCAAAGCCAACCACAACATCCTGCTGAACCTAGCCAGAACACCGAAGCAGACACACTTCCTAAAACTTGTTCCAAAGAAACATCTTTGGACACATCCATAATCACTACATTTCATCATGCAGCTACTACTTCCTGAGGTATCAAGATACCATTACTCGCTTCTACTCAGCTGATAGATCCAAACTCTACTCACCAAACTCTGCACTTCGAAGATGGACTCTGAACCTTAAAAAGGTTGCCTTCAGAGATCAATGAAATCTTTACACCGAGCCGCAAAGCTCGCTCGAGATGGTACTAGGTCTACAGCCTCAACAGACACACTTTCAACCTCAAACATTCAAACTCCTTCCATTGGTAGTAGTCATGTTACAAACACCACTACCTTATCCACCTTTATAACTTATATTGGAAAACCCGAACAGGTAACCCAAAGATAGGTAGAAATAGATAAGTATATATAAATTACAAATACGCTCTCTCAAGAAAGAAATCACTCCAAAGCCTAGGCATTCACTCAACCTATCGCTCTGATACCACTGTAACGGTCTAGGCTTTTCAACCATCGACAGCGGCTCACTCGACTGGTAGGATTTTCAACCATCCCAGCCCCGCCGTGGCACACAGTGATACCTCAGGCTTGCTTTTACGGCCAGCCTCTCGACTATAAGCACCTAGCAAACTAACCCCACAAGGCCTTATACTACCCCCCGAGACATGTAGGGGTAAGAGTCTCCCGTTCGCCACCTAACGCAAAGCGAGAACCCCCTATCATGCTATACTAAAGCAAACCCTATCTCGATATCATCGAAATCCAAAACATATCTTTTAAGGCCTAGTTGTTTTAAAGTTTAAAACAATTCAATTTCATTATCTATATACACACAAATAGATAATTCACATATCACAATAGATAATCTATATTATCATCACAAATAGATAATTCATATTATCATCACAATGCAACCAAAGCATCCATACCACACATCATCACTTATCTCATATCTGAGATCTCAAATCATTCAAGGCAAATCAATGTTATCCATATATAAGTAATGATCTAATCACACCATCTATAATTAATTTAAAATGAATTAAATTTATTACTTCCATCTCTAATTAATTTAAAGTGAATTAAATTAATTACTTACATCAATATAAATCTTGCTTACTTAACCATTAATTAATTACAAATTAATTAATTAATTATTCTCTAATTAGTTACCTTAATTAATCACCCTTGATTAATTATCCTTTAATTACATTCAAGTAATTATCCTTTAACTAATTTCACAAATTAATTACTCTTAACCAAATATAGTAATAAACCTTTAATTACTTCATTAATTAATTAACTATAATTAATTACATTAATCCTTAATTAATTACATTAATTAATTACCTTTAATCACTTATTATTGGTTAATTAGTCTTAATTAATCAATCCTTAATTACATCATTAATTATATTAATTAATGATCCTCAATTAAATTTAAATTAATTACTTATTCAAATTAATTACATTAAGTAATAATCTCAATTAAACCATAATTATTAATCACCTTTGATTAATCACATTCAGTAATTAACTACCCTAAATTATTCCATTAAATAAATTAATTACTCCTTAATTAATTTCTTTAATTAATACCTTGATTAATTATAAAGTAATTTAATCCAAATTACTTCCATTCTTAAATCATTTTCATTAGTTACGTCCAGTAATTATCAATTAATTACTTCACTGAGTAATTTCAATCCATTAATTACATTAAGTAATTATTTATCAAAGCATCTAGTGTTCAACTTAATTAAACTTAATTAATTAACTTAAACAAATTACATTTAAACTTAATTAATAACATTAAGTAATTAATTCCTTAATTACTTCTATTATGTAATTAAACTTAACCAATTTGACAAATGATTATCATTAATTAATTAATCTAATTAATTATTAAAATTAATCACATTAATTAATTATTAAATAATCTTAAGTTAATGACCATCATTAACAATTCTTTAATTACTTCATAAAGTAATTAACTTACATTAATCATTATTAATTACAATTTAATAAATTTTTAATAATTCATTAATTAATCCTAATTATTTAATTAATTAAGTGTGAACTGTAACTTAATTAATTTTTAGTTACTTCACTATTTAGTCTTTAATCATTAGTTTAAAATCTAATCTTATCCCATTAATGATTTCTTAATTACAAATTAATTATTCTAAGAATAATTAATCTTAAACTTTGATAATCAATTAAAACCATTAATTACTTTAATTAATTATCCATTTCATTAATTAAATAAATAAATAAATTATCCATTTAAATTACCTTAATAATTTAATGAATTACAAATCATTAAATTCTAATTTACTTTAAGATAAAACTTTGTTCTTATTAACGATTAAGTTATCATTTACACAGTATTTTAAAACAATTTACTTTAAATTTACTTTCAGATTTTATTTTAAATTTAAGATTTAAAATGAATATAAATTTATCTTAAACAAAGTTTAAAACAATTCAAAAAAACCCTTTTTATTTCACATGTTAGAAATACACACCTTATAAAAGAAGCTTAAAAGAATTTTAATCCAAATTTATTTTAAATTCAAACTATATTTAAAAATACATTTTAACATTCAAAGTTGTTTAAATTAATTTAAATTTCAAAACTTTCATTTATTTCAAAACTGGAATACATATTAAATCTTGATTCCAGATTTAACTTAGATTTTAAAACCATTTACATTTTAAAACTCATTTTTAAAATTCAAACTACTTAACCAATTTAAAGTAGTTAAAACAATTTAAATTTATAAACTTTATATTATATTTTTTTTAACTGAGATTTTAACTTGAATCAGATTTAAAAACTTTGATTTAAACTTGTTTTAAAACATTTCTTTACAATTCAAACTTCAGTTTAAATTTTAAAACGAAACAGGGTTCCTTTAAAACCTGTTACAAAATTATTAACCCGAGGCAACTTATTTTGCTTCGAGTCCAACCCATCCTATTCCTGAGTAAAACTCACCACTACTTCGAGTCAAACTCGAGACCACAAACCCCAAACAAAATAAACCTCACCGGAAATTTGCAGTGCACCGTGCACATGTACGACGACTTTGATCTCCTCCGACCATCTCCGATGGTCTTCACTCATCGGAAACCTCCTCCACATTCAAACACGATCAATAGAATCATTCTTCCAAAGCTCGAATTTGAATTCGAGTTCAACCCCCAAACCTGGAACATGCCTCATCCCCGACCTTCTGACCATCGGAATAGCAGCGACTCCGGTAACATGTTCGTCAATTACCATGCTATCATCCCCCAAAAACTCGTTGAACTCGATCACTCCTACAGGACGTGCCGACCAAATCAATTAGCCTAGTTAAAAATAAGGTTCCAAAACAAAATCGAACACCACCTACATTACAGTTTTCAGATCATCTACCAGATATTTTTCCCCCCTTCTCTGATCACTGCTCCATCATGCCAAAGATCCCGACCACCCAGATAGCAGAGATCACCCAAAATCCCAAAATTGCATTTCCAGTTCATTTCAGAACTGCACTCTCCCCCTATTTCTAAAAATCTTGATTTAAGTTTTAAAATTCATGTTTTTAAATGTTGTTTCAGATCCTAACCCTAAAACAATAAATTGTGATATCAAAATTTTCACTTATTTTAAAACTTGATCATTTAATTTGGTTTCCAGTGATAATATAAATTTATTTTAACTTACGTAAAATTCTAAACTAAATTTTGTAATTAAACTAACAAGTTTCATTTGAAACTCAAATTTAAACAATGATTAAATCAAGAGATATGAATTTGAACAAATCAAGAACTGGAAACTATAACAGAGTAGATTCTGTTGAAAACCAACATGCATGCATCATATATCCAGAAGTACAACCATATATATACATAAACATACATATTTCAGACATCTAGCATGCAATTAAATTATACTTTAAGTTTTTTAAAAGTGAAGTTACTCACCATTTTGAAGAAGGAAGACAGAGCTTTCCAGATTTGGGAAAAACAGTTTGATGAAAAGTTTTTAAAAACTTTGAATCTTGCACTTGAATGCTCTTTGATTTGAAAATGCAGTTGCCAGAGTTAAAACTTTGTACTTGATTTGAAGATGCAGGTGCATGCAGAAGATAATTCCAGTTTTGCTTATCTGATCAGATTTGCTAATGTTATAGGGTAATGATTTTGGTTTGCATGTTTGAACATGAGTTATAGGGAAAATGATCTTTTGATTTGTTTTTGATTTGTAAAATGGTTGCAGTGATTATAGATGGATTTCTGGTTTGTGTTTTACTTATCTTTCTAAATGAATTAATACTTCATATATTAATCTGTATTTTAACTTATATATACTATTCAAATCATATTTATCAAGCTATATTTAAAAAGAAAATAAAACAAACCTTTTTGTTAATTAATTTAAATTTAAACTAAAACTAAAATCATTTTAAACAATTACCTTAACAATTTAAAACCATATAGTTATTTATTTAAATAGCTTTGAAAAGCTTATATTAAATAAAAACAAATTTCCAATTTACCAAAAATATTAGAATTAGAAAATAAGATTTATTTATTTATTAAATTTAAAACAAGGCTTATCTATTTACAATATATACATTTTCTATATACATTATAAATAAAAAACAATTTATTAGCTTTTAAAAGATAAAATCTATCAATTAAATATTTATTTAATTGGATTATTAAATTAATTCCAATTTTATTAACAAAGATTATCAAATCAATTTATTTTTTAATTCAGATTATTAAATTGATATTGCCTAAAATTCCGAGTCATCATAAAAAGAGATTGCGTAACAAGTTGGTGGGGCTAGTTAGGATTCAATGGCGTGAGGATCCAAGAGATTGTACTTGGGAGATAGTGGATCGTGTGAAAGAAGCCTATCCCGAGTTGATGTTAGGATAGCTAGTCGTAGTTGTATGTATAGTGTATGCATGTTTGCTATAGATGCTTAGTTTATGTTTTCGTATGTGTTTTATGATATGAATATATAGCTTTTTGCAAAGTCTGAATTACCTTCTTGTTTGCTAATTTTAGGACGAAATTCTTTTGGAGGGAGAGTGTAACAATCCAGAATTTAATCGCTAAATAAATAAATATTATATATATCTTAAAAATAAATCAATGGTTTTTTATTGACAAATAAACTTATTTTAAATATTTACCGATGATGATAAAATTGTTTTCAAATTTTGTTTACCAATATATATAGTTTAGAGAAAAAAATAGAAAATGAACTAACTCTCGCTAAAGCTAGAGCTAGGGTAAGACATAATATCAGGTATTCCTACAACCTATTCTGATATCACTTATTATGATCACGCAATATACCCTTGAGGAGAGGGTGAATACGGTATTTCAAATTTTCTTAGATAAAAAATGAAATAAAGTGCGAAAATGTAAATAAGATAAATAAATGACACAAAGATATACCAGATTTGGCCACTAACCCGTTGGTGCCTAATGTCGCCCCCAAAGTTACCGCTAGAATTATATGTTCAAACGCTTATAATACCTATTAACTTGCACTCTCTACTAAGTTAAATATACTAATCCTATTCCTAATAGCCTTGCCTAAACTCAATACACTGAGATCAGAATCCTTGAACTACAACCCGTAGCTCAAACCGAGATGAATCTAGAGTACAACAGTTAAAAAATACAAAACTAAAACAAATTCCAACTGATAAAAGAAACTCACTTTTTATTTTTCTCTCCTGTGACTCCACCATTTTATTATCCACCACACCAAGTTTATGTTTTTTCCTCAAAAAAATTCAACTCTCAAAAATCGACTTCAACACATCCGCCTATAGGAAAACACGCAACCATCGCTTTATAAATCAGGTCGCCGCCTGAAGTTCTCATTGCTACTTGAAGATTACTTTACTATTGCCTTTGTGCAATATTTCTCATCATGTTGATAGATTTAAGGATGCTCGTGCCTTTATTTTAAAGGTGCCAATGGAAATGGTTGTTAATGTGCAATTTGATAAATGCCGCAGTTGAATCTCATGATGAGCAGTTGATTGGTGCTAACACACATGCCTATTACCTCGCTTAGAACTGGGATAATGTCAAATGTAAATGCCATGATGCTAGTGATGCGCCTTGATACTCGTTAGTCTCGGTGATGCTTCACCTTTGCCCCTCCTCATTTCGACCCTCCAATGATGAAGGAGGATGATGGTGGTTCTCAATGCAGCCAGTTACTTGCCTTTGCCCTAGTTATGTATGAAGTTATGTCATCATATATGAAATTACATCGATGATGTTGTGGTAGAAGTTTTTTGTCTATTTGGATGCCTGAAGTATGTGCAATTTTCGATTATAAAGCAGGATGTTCTGGTGGCTTGCTAATATGATAATTACTTGAGTATGATTGTAGTTATGCGTGGTTGTTTAGGTATGTTGTCCTTTGGTCTAGAATAGGGTTTGACTAGTTTGTATGATAAGATGAAACAGTAAAAAAGTGTTGAGTACTAAAGGTGACAAGGATAAGTGAAGATAATATTCAATGTGATCGGATAACAGATTGTGATATAGTTTGAGAAATATGTTGTATTATACGTGATATTGTGATCCGATAACAGAGAATCGTGGTGATAACATATATATGCATAAGTTGAATTGATTAACCAAATATTTCTAAAATTCTTTGTATGATATTCTCCTTGCTTGAAAGATTGTAAAAGAATTATTTCCCTTTGCAAAAATAAGAATCAATATAGTGGAAATAATTTCTGATGTACCTTCTAGAAATATCATTTGATTGTGCATATATTTCATTTCTTTTGATCTGTATTTGCGTCCTTCTCCTTATATATACAACCTTTGATTGTATATCAATATTCAATGCAACATTAAAACTAATTTTATTGGAAAGATATTTTAGATCCGATGAGATAGGCGATTGAATCCAATTATTTCTCTTACTAAAATCATAACCCCATAAGTACACATCACTAAACATACATATTAAATATAAAATATATTTATTAATATCAAATGAAAATTAGCAGCAATGTTTGAATATATTTCCTTTTTGATAATAATAATAAATACATATTATTTTAGATAAAATTAAATGTGTTTGAAACGTGATGCATGTAAATCAGGCATATGAGACATAGTGGATGACAATTAAGTTAGAAACAAATTGCATTTTGATGATTTTTAAACTACAACACTCTGAAAGCAAAATCAACTATACAAATATATTTGCTATCATCAAATAAGACGAATACTCCACATTCTCTTTCGCTTTGATGATAACAAACAATAAGTCAAGGTTTAACAGGTTAACTTGTGTTGAGTGTGTACTGGATATCAGAAAGCCAAAATCATGGCATAATGTTTCAGTATGCATAACACGCTCTCTTATTGATGTGCCCCCTACTTATGGGGCATATATGTTCTGGAATAAAATATTAAACTGACAATATTTCTTTCCACGTTAATTTGAATACAAAATGTTAGCAAATCTTAACCACTCTCTTCCGCTTTTTTTTATCAAAAATATAAATATCAAATTAATATAATGAGAAACTGATAGTGAATGATGAACCTTCATCAAAATATGACATTAAATATTAATAAAAAATTATCCATGAATCATACTAGCTATATTGATCAAAGTCATATCCCTTGTGTGGAAAGCGGTGAAAAAAACGTAGTTTTATGTAGTGGGGTTCAAATGACATAGCCCACAAGATATTTTGTAATTAATAACTTATTTTAATTCATTATGAGATCAAGTCACTACCATCCATGCACTGCCCTAAGGTCTCTTAGATGAGAATGGATGTGACAGAAAATTATATATTATTTAAGTTAGAATAATCTATCCCTAACTCAATGTAAATGAGATCAAGAACCTTCCGTCCATGCATTGCCCCGAGGTCTCTTAGATAAGCATGGATGTTACTAGACGAGTATCGGCACACCTAATTTATAGGCATGATGAGGCTTAGGGAATTTGTTATATCATATGTGTAATTGTTTTACTTTCCATAGGCTTTCAACAATAAATTTTGGGTATGTCAATATTGTGAACTAATATAGGAACAAGAATAATAGTGAAAAGAAAGAAAGATGAATCGGTAGAATATCGTACTTAATTGATAGTCTCAAAGATGATACATGATATGCAATAGTCATAAATAGAAACTTTAATGTATGCTTGATTAACAAAAATGTCATAATGTCATTATTTAATGAAGTACAAAAGCAATATCCTTAATCATCTATGTAATCAATATAAATACTTTTGAAATCACATAAGAAAGTTCAATCGATCGTGATATGGTTTCAAAAGTAAATTCTCTATAAACATCTTAATTTTTTTCAGCTTTTATATTATATCCTTAAACATACAATATGAATTGGTTTTGGAGCTATTTGTGTAAAGAGGAGCACATGTCTAAGGGTATACACATTAATATATTAAAACAAAAATCAAAAGATCATCTCATAAGATTTCATCAAAAAGTCAATTTTTAAAAAAAAATTCATCTCCAATAATCATCTCAAGTTTTGAATTTCTCAAACTCATCTTAAGAAGTTTATCGAGAAGTCCAAAATTTCCATTTTGTAAAGTCATTTTCAAAACTTGCTTAAAAAAATTAATCAAATTTTCAAAACATCCTTTTCACACTCATTGCCATATCCAGCTTTGGAGAAAAAACCCAAGAAGTCTCATATTCATTTTCATGTCAAAGAATTTCTAGTCAAGACTCTAAAAAAATTCTCATTAAAACTCATGTCAAAGATATAGTCAAAGCGTCCCATTTAAAATATTCACATTATGAATAAATATGGAGAGCAAACAAAAAATTCTAAGAAAGCAAAAAACATATTTTTGTATTTTTTTAATAATAAAACAAAACAAAAGCACCAAAAAAATACTAGCTCTCTACGTGTGGATGAAATAAAACGTGTGATATATCAATCAATCCGTTGGATGTATGGGCTACCAAAAATATCAAACTGGAGAAACCACAAAAGCTAGAGTTATACCAGATGTTCTGACAAAAGGACTAAATTATCCTATCATGATACCACTTGTTATATGGGTTGCTTATAGAGGCGAACAACTATATTACTTTTTGCTCATGACATGTCGTTGGTTGAAAACAATGGTACCTCAAACACTAGTTTTACGTTTGATTTCTTTAACCCTCATCATTAAGTCAAGCATGAAAATAAGCATCATCAGACAAGCGCACTACATACTCTATAATATCAATCAACTTTTGCTCCAACATTCTAATTTCCCAGCAGAGTCTCCTATGTCAAATAGAACTCTCGAACAAATGATTTGTTACTCATCATCCAAGGTTGAGAAAACTCATAATCATTTTACATAGAAGAATGTCACAATCCCATGCAAGTAACAAACATTATCCTCATTTTTCGAACATCGACCATTGCTTTTTTGAAAAATCAATCTGCTTTAAAACCATTATTTGGAAATTTTAGGTTCATAATTTGACTTAGCATAATACATAAAAGATACAGATATTAAATTTTTTGTTTCAAGCCAAAACGACAAACAAATTGAAAGTTATGTCCAAAATGCCATAGCTCATTCGAATAATTTGGAAAAAATATTCAAGCAATGTACCATTTTAATCATCGTTTTCCAAGGTTTTATGAAATCAATTAGCAAATTCATAGATCTTATCATAGTGTTATCTGTTAGCTTTCCATTACTTCCAAATTTTTGGAAATCAGAGTAATAATGTTCAACTTATGCTCGATTAACTACATCCATGTTAAACTAATTATGGGATGATTTTTAACCATAATGGTCACATGCAAGCATTTCTCAAGGATCTTTAGAATGAATCATCAAAAATACAAAGAATGAAAATTATGGAATTTTCTTTAAGTTTTCAAAACATCTACAATTTTATAATTCGAAATACCTGGGCAAAAGTTATAGTTGAAATACTATAGTTGTCCTAGATAGTTCCACAACTTGTTTCAAACACCGTACTAAATACAGGTTTTAAATGACTTCAATCAAAATACAAAGAAACTTAAACCATGAAATTCATAGGATTTTCTTTCTGTTTTCCAGAACATATTGAAAATTTCAAATTAGAGCTTCAAAGCTTTAGATATGGTGATTTTGCTACAATAGTGTCAAACTCAAAACAGGGAGAGAAAACTAGAAAGTAGGGTTTATAGTTCATAACTTCACTTACCTTTGAAGTTCATTCATGTTCACCATTTTTATCCAAAGTGCATGGAACTCAACCTTGTTTTCCTAGGTTAAGGAACAATGCAATTATCGCTTATCAAATATGTAGAACAACTAGAAATCTATTTCCATTGTAGTAGCTCCATAGCCCGTCCTGGTACCTACATGTTAAATAAGGAACTAAGTGGCTTAGAAAGAGATGTATGATGACATTTGTTTACTGCCGAAACTTTTGGCACCCAAATTTTTTTTTATATGGCAAACCGTTAATATTGATAGCCGTACCTTTAGGAAGACAAATTTTTTTGACTTTTTTATTTATGTTTATATTTCAATAATTATTGTAATTATGACCAATTTTGCCACACTGCTCGCGTTTGGAAAACACAATTCCCCTATAGTGGTGTTACTAGTCATTTGTTTATAAACTAAAACTTTTTAATTCCAAGTACTTTCCTATTATTCGCAAAGAATTGATTTTCTAATAACATATTAAATGATTTTTCTCCTATGGAATTTTTTTGAACAATAAACTTAAGTTCATCAACTTTAGATTTTAAAAGATTATTCTTGTTTATTTGCTTAAAACAATGAGTAATAACATTCTCTCTTTTGAGAATCATTCCTCTTGAAGACTGTGTTTTCACTTTTGAGCTTTTTTATCTGGTCTTAAATTCAAGCATCTTACTTTCAAAAAGTTGGCCTTTTCCAGATTCATGTTTTTCAAAATCCTAGATTTTTTTTCAGTCTCCTTTTCCAGTTCATGATTTATATGAATAATTTCAATTTCGCTGTTTTTGAATCAAGTCTTCATCAATCATTTCCATTTTGAAATCCGTACATTTACCGCATTCAAGATTTTCAGAATTTTTAAGCCTTTCGATTTCATTTTCTAGCCTAATTAGGATTATCTCAATTTTCATCAAATTATCCTTTTCAAAAATTTCATATTTGGAATTTTCAAACAACCTGAAAATATTATACTCTTAAAATTTGTTTTTGAAATTTAGTAATTTTGTTTCCTTCAAAGTCATTGTTTCCTTTTGAAGCTTTAAAAAAATTTCATTGAAGTGAACAAATTATTTTTCATTGTTCAAATATTTTTCACCATAAAAAATTTCTATTTTCTTAATATTTTCAAGCTCATTTTCAATCTATCAATTTTTAACGTAGTTTAGATTTTTCACTTTTCAGCCTGTTATTTCAGTTCAAGATTATCGACATTTTAGTTAATTTATGACACAAGAGAACTAAATTTTTAATGAAAAATCACTTATCTCTCATCTGTTGCATCATAGTCATTGCTATCTTCTCTGTTATCATCCAAATCATCTTTTGTGAATTCTTTCAAGCACAGTTTTGATATTACATCAGCTTTGTGGAGTCCTTCATTATTGTTGACTTTTCACCAAATTTTGCATCGAGAGTGCTCCAAATTTCCTGTGGAGTTAAACAATGAGAGATATGGTTACATTCAGATTCATCTAGTCTAAAGATAATAATATTCATAGCATTAACATTAAGCGAAAAATTATTCTTATCTATCATATTCAATCCATTTTAATGGTATCTAGAATATGAAAATCGACATATTTTAAAGAATTTTCTACCCAATATTTCCAATATGAAAAATCTATTTTATTAAAAATAGGTGGACTGAAAATGAACTGACTCTCGCTAAAACTATAGCTAGGCTAAGACACAATATCAGGCTTTTAACAACGTGCTTCGTTAGGATCGTCAAATATACCCTTTAGGGGAGGATGAATAGGGTATTTAAAATTTTCGTAGATAAAATAAAATATGGAAACATAAATTTGAAAAATAAACGACACAAAGATTTACCTAGCTTTAGCCACTATCCTGTTAGTGCTTAATGTTACCCCTAAAGTTTCTAATATAATTATATGTTCGAACGCTTATAACACCTGTAATGCTAGCCTAAAAATACTAATCCTATTCTTGATAGCTATGTCGAAACTCAATACACTTAGATCAAAATACCTAAACTTCAACCTATAGCTCAAACCGAGAGGAATCTAGGTTCAAAAGTTAAAAAAATTTAAATACAAAACTAAAACATATTCTGACTATAAAAAGAAACTCCATTTTCTTTATATCACGCATGACTCCACTATTTTATTATCCACCACACTGACTTTCTATTTCTTCCTTAAACAAATTCAATCCCCAATATCGATTTCAACACATTCGTCCACTACCTGAAGATTACTTTACTCTTTCCTTCATGAAATACTACTCGTCACATCGATAGATGTGATGATGCGTGCGCTTGAATCTTAGAAGTGCCACTAGAAATGGTTGCTAATTCACGATTTGATGAATGCCGAATTTGAATTTCGTGATAAGTAGTCGAGTGGAGATGACATATGGCCTATTGCTTCGCCTAGAATTGAGATAATATCGAACGTGAATGCCATAATGCTAGTGATATGCCTTGATGCTCAGGTCAAAGTCTGATACTCGATGATGCTGCACCTTTGACCCTCATCGCTGCGACCCACCAGTAATGAAGGAGGATGCTGGTGGTTCTCAAAGCAGCCATGCACTTTCCTTTGCTCTAGTTGGCATGGAGTTATGTCATCATATATGGAATTGTATGGATGTCGTGGTAGAAATTTTTAGTCAGTTTGGATGCCTAAATTGTATGCGATTTTTCGATGATGGTGGAGGATGTACTGGTGGCTTGCTGATATGATTGCTTGAGTATGATTATAGTTATGCATGGTTGTTCAGGTATGTTTTCCTTTGATCTAAAATAGGATTTGGCTATGTTTGTATGATGAGACGAAACTGCAATGAAGTGTTGAGTACTGAAGTTGAGGAGGATAAGTGGATATAATCTTCAGTATGATTGGATAACAGGTTGTGATATTGTTTGAGAAATATGTTGGATAGATGTGATATTATGATCCGACAGCAGAGAATGATGATGATTGCATATATGTACACATGTTGTATCGGTTAACCAAATCTTTCCTAAAATCTTTATATGATATTCTCCTTGATAATTTCCTTGTTTGAAAGATTGTAAAAGAATTATTTCCCATTGAAAAAGAAATAAGAATCAACAAGCGGAAATAAATTCTTATGTATCTTCCAGAATATATGGTTGATTGTGTATATATTTCCTTGGATCTGTTTGCTTCTCTTTATATGTATGACCTCTGGTTGTATATCAATATTCAATGCAACATTAAAACTGATTTGATTAGAAAGATATTTTAGATCCCATGAGATATGAAATTGAATCCAATTATATCTCCTACTAAAATCATAACATGTAAATATACATCACTAAACATACATATAAAATTACACCAGTAATGGTCTTTCGTAGTGTTGGAAAAATGCTACCAAAACAACAAAGTAGATAGCATAGAATTTTGAAATCTAGGGTTTCCTTTCAGCCATGGGGGAAAATCATCTCCCTCATCTTTCCTCTAATCTCTCTCAATCCTCTCTAATCAGACCACCTGAGGCATCTCACATCAGAAAGCCATCAGGGGTTGCTAATGTTGATAATGATGGTTTTACTTTGGTCCAATCTAAACAGAAAAAGAGAAAAGAGGCCAAGAAATCGCAGGAGTTGCTATCAGGGTTTCATAGAGGCAGCAGGAAAGGCAGAGATGATTTGCCTTCTACAAAGAACGACCAAATCCTGCCACCAATCAAAAATCCAATAGCCATCTCACTGAATAGAGATCAAGGCTTCAAATCTTGGGCTGATATTGTTGCTGATCAGCCTCAAGAACCTGATGATGAAGAATGCAATCTAGAGAATATTGCGCCGATCAAGATTAACAACAAAAAGTATGGCCTGGTAAAGGAAGAGGTATGTAAAAGGGCCACAGAATCATGGAATAACACCATTCTTGTTTATGTAGTGGGCACCAAACCATACTATATGTTTTTTAAGTCTTATATTCAAAGAGTATGGAAACCGATCGACGATTTTGAAGTTTTTACAAGAGGGAACGGATTCTTTCTTGTCAAATTCAAAGACTCTCTAGATTGCACTTCAGTATTAAAGAATGGACCATTTTTCTATAATGGCAAACTCATCATAGTGAGAAAGTGGTCTGATTCTCTGAAAATAGACAGAGATTTGTTAACATCTATGCCCATTTGGATAAGATTACCATGTGTTAATTTAAAACTATGGGACAGAGAAGCTTTTAGTATCATGGCCACTATTATAGGAAAACCCATTAAAATGGATGCAGCTACTACCTTAAAGACGAGATTGAATTACGCTCGCCTTCTTGTGGAAGTTTCTGCGACTGATGAACTTCCAGAGGAGATCAATTTAACTTTGTATAATGGTGAAAACATCCTACAGAAAGTGGAATATGAATGGGTTCCACCAAAGTGTAATATCTGTAAATGTTTTGGTCACACCAGAGAGCAATGCAATCCAATACAAAAGTGGATACCCAAAACCAGTAATTCAAAAAAAGGCATTCAAGAAGATATCTCAGATGATGCGCAAGAGCCAAATTCTTTTAAAAAGTTTATAAATCAATCAAGAAGTCAGAAGGATAATGACCGGATCAATCAAGAAGACATCATTTCTGATCAAGAAAATAATACCGTGGTGCTCACTGATCAAGAAGATCAGATCACGGCTATGGAAGTTCATTAGTATAAAGAATTCAATAATGATGTAAAGGTTATGAATCAGCATGTTATGGAGGGGAATATTAATGATAAGGTCTTTAGCTCTGAAACCCCTCCTATTTCAGAGCCATGTTTAGTTACAGAGATTGATGGTACAAATATACATAAAAGCTTGCATAAAGATAATAGCCAAATTGATAATTTTTCAGAATTAGTGGAGTCTCCTTCGGAATTTGCTGCAAATATTGAGAACAGGGTTATCAACTCAACATTGCCTCGCAAGAAGGTATCTCCCTTGAAGCAGGCTGCAATAGAAGAGCTCATTGACTCTACATTGCTTCGCACAGCTTTCGATATTTCTCTAATTAATATTCCTGTTATAGAACATAAAGAAAATAATGAATTAGATATGATAGAAGCTGCAGACCAGTTTTACATTTCTCAGTTACACATTCCAAAACCAAAGGCTACTGGTAAAATAAAGGGAAACCAAGAGAAGAAGGTTTTTAAACAAAAATACATCTCCATTAGTCCAGAATGGGATGAGATGTCAACTAGGTTAAAAGCCAAGAGTGTTGGTAATAAGAGAAGAGGTAAGAGTTCCTCTGTATCAGGTACCATCTGATTTTCTCCTATTATTTTTATTATGTCTGTGTTTGTCTGGAATGTCAGGGGTATGAATTCCCCTGCTAAGCAGTCTGATATTTTATATATGATCAATATTTACAAACCTACCATTGTTGCTCTTCTTGAAAACAAACTAAATGATGAAAGTTATGAGAGATTCTATTTAAAGTTATCTAGTAACTGGAAATATACAAATAACAATGATTGTAACTGTAAAGGTAGAATCATTGTTATTTGGGATTCTAATATTTGGACAGACTTAAATATAATTAAAGACAAACAGTTCATAGATTGTCAATTCAAAAATATTGGTGGTTTCTTGATTCAAATTACTAGCATTTATGGCAGTAATTTTGAAACTGAAAGAAATGACTTATGGCATAAATTGACTGCTATGAGCTCAAAATATAATTTCCCTTGGAATATCTTGGGAGATTTTAATACCGTGTTTCATGTTTCTAAGAAATTTGGTGGTAAAAAAATTCCTCACAGCAAATTTGATAAAGTTAATAATTTTCTTTTAAACACTGGTCTTATGGAACCTAATACTAGTGGTAACAAGTTTACTTGGAAATCTGGTTTGGCTAAAAACATTCATTGTAATTGGACAGAATTTTAATCAACAAGGAATTTTCAAATAATTTTCTGATTTTATATGTTCAACTCTTGAGCAAAATTCTAGTGATCATACCCCTCTTATGATAAACTTTTCCAACAATATTAATTTAAATAAGAAAACTGCCCCTTTTAGATTTAAAAATAGTTGGGTGCTGGAAGAGAATTTTAATAATTTGATGGAAAATAGTTTAAACTTTTCATGTAGTGGCACTAAACAATTTCAGTTTTGTATGCTTTTGAAAAATAATAAATCTAATATCAAAATCTGGAATAAAAATAATAGTGATAATAATAATAGTCTGAATTTTTTTAGAAAGGAGGGTAAAATTCTTCAGAGCCAAGTGGATGATGATCCAGGCAATCTGAATATTGTCAGCAGTTTTTTTAATAATCAGAAAAATCTTTCTAATGAAATCTATAAAAATACAGTAAATGCCAAACAAAAGGCCAAGGTAGATTGGTTAACTTTTGAGGATAATTGTACAAAAGTCTTTTATGCCAAAATGAGCAACAGAAAGCATATTAACCATATTGGCAATATCATAGATCTGTCTGGTAATATTTCAAATGATTTTTCCAAAATTGCTAATGAATCTATTCAGTATTTTGAAAACCTTTACTTTAATGAGTCTGGTGCTAAAGATTTTCCTCATATTATTAGTAAAAATATTTTGAAAGACAATGCTTCAGATATTCTACTTGCTCTTGTTTCTATAGAGGAAATAAAACATATTATTTTCAAAGCAGGTGATAACAAAAGTCCAGGTCCAGATGGTTATAATGCAAAGTTCTATAAAAATCAATGGGTTAATATTAAAAATCAAAATTTTGAAGTCATCAATGAATTTATGGATAAAGGTAAATTAGTTAAGAGCATAAATCACACTTTTATTACTCTTGTTCCTAAAAAGAAAAATCCATCTAATATTGGTGACTATAGACCAATTTCTTGTTGTAATTTCATATACAAAATCATTTCTACTATATTAAGCAATAAACATTTTTTGCCTTTCATCATCTCTGAAAATCATAGTGCTTTTGTTCCTGGTAGGCTAATATCTGAAAATTCTATGTTAGGCCACGAGATGGTTAGGAATTTTAATACAAAAAAAAGTTACAATGTGTGTTTAAAGATTGATCTTCAGAAAGCTTATGATAAAGTTAATAGGCAATTTATTTTTCATATCATGAAGTGTATGGGTTTTCCTAGCAAATTCTGTGATCTAATTATGGAATGTATTGACACTTCTACCTTCTCTATTCTTATACAAGGTAAACTAGTAGGTTTTATTAATAGCAATAGGGGTATTAGACAAGGTGACCCCCTGTCTCCCTACTTATTCACTATGGTGATGGAATACTTCTCTATTTTAATTGAAATAGAAACTATTAAAGGGAATATTAATCCCATAAATAGGGTTCAACCTTGTATTAATCACCTTATATATGCTGATGATTTAATGGTCTTTATTAAGGCAAATAGGAAAAATGCTATTTCCACTAAAAGTATTTTTGATAAACTGAATAAATATATTGGTCTGCAAATAAACACAGATAAAATAAAGCATATTTCAGTAAATTCAGCAGCTATAAAAATGATTTTCTTGAGGATCTTAATATTTCTGAAGGTAATCTCCCTATTAAATATCTGGGTTTACCATTATCTGTAAATCAATTAAAGGATTCTGACTATGCTATCTTATTGGATAAAATTCAAGATAGAATGGAAACTTGGTCTAGTAAACTCTTGTCTATTGCAGGAAGAGTTGAACTTATCAAAACTGTTGTTTATGCTATTATTCTATACTGGTTACAAACTTTTCATATTCCAGCTGCTTCTATTAAAAAACTAGATGGCAGATGTGCAAATTTTTTGTGGAGAGGTAAATACCACAAAATTAGTTGGGATGCAGTTTGTAAACCTAAGGATGAAGGTGGGTTTGGCTTTAGAAACATGAAAGATCTTAGTCTTACTTGTCATTTAAAATTGCTTTGGAGATTTTTGAGTGCAGATTTTCTATGGGCAAATTGGATGAAGGCTAAATATCTCAGAAAAGGTAATTTCTGGAATATTAATCCAAACAGTAAGCAGTCTAATACTTGGAAACATATTTTACACTGAAGAGATATTGGTAAGTCTCTTTTGGATAGAAATTTTAAATCAGGTAATGAAACTAGTTTGTGGTTTGATCCCTGGTTCCATAATGACTCATTTGTCAATAAAATAGGCTAGAGTAATTTAGTTATTTTTAGGGACCCTAATGCTACAGTGTCTTCTATTATTATTGACAATCAGTGGCAACCTCAAATTCATCCAATTACTTTTCCTCACAGTTCTGAAATCTGTAAGTTTATTATTGATAATAATGCAGACTCTGATTACTGGACATGGAAAGCAGATAATAAAGGGAAATTCTCTTTCAAAAATACTTGGAATGCCATTAGAAATAAAGTCACTAAAGTTGATTGGTATGATTGTATTTGGAATAGAGTGAACAACCCCAAGATGGCTTATTGTACTTTTTTTGCTTTACATAATAAATTGCCAACTTGGGACAGATTAAATAAATGGGGTAATACCTCAAGTTCACTCTGTTCCTTATGCAGTCTAGATAATGAAAGTTCTAATCATCTATTTTTTTGCTGCAGTTACTCTCAATTTATATGGAGTCATATTAAAGCTATCCTGGATATTCATACCAAACTATTTTAGAGCTCAAGCATATTATTCAGCTGGTGAACAATAAGTTCAAAAGGAAATCTTATGAAAGAGATCAAACTCACATTTATATCACTACTGCAGTTTATCACATATGGAGAGAAAGAAATTCAAGTGTTCATAACAAAGCTAGCAGCAGTAAAGAGCAATTATGGTTTAGAATTGAAACTGACAGTCAGATTTTGCTTAGTAAATCTAAGAAAATTATGAAAGATCAAACCAATTTCGCTATTTTAGCTGATGGATGGAGTTTCGAAGCTAGCAGTAAGCATCTGGAACAAATTCTTTCTCATCCAAAGCATCTTAGGACGGGCAATTTGTTATCTGAAGAGTATTCTCCATCTAGTGCCGACAAAAGAGTCAACTCTGTCTCCAACCATGAAAATATTTCCAACAGAGCTCAAAAGAATACCAATCAAGCGCGCAATGCTTCTCAGAAGTATAAATCAACAGATCTGAGTTGCTATGACAACAGATCTGTTGATTTCAACAGAAAGCAACCTCATCAGAACTATAATTTTACTAACGAAGAGATTATTGGTATGAGAGGTAAGCTTAACAAATGCCTCTCGTACTGGGAGAGAGGCGAAAGCAGTGGTGTAAAGTTTGGTGGTGGAGATAGCAATGTAGAGAAGAATGGAGGAGGCGATAGTTAACTATCGGTCGCCCTTTTTTTCTTCTTTTGTTTGCTTTTGCTGGTGTATGAGATATGAGGTTGTCGGCTAGGGTTTGAGTCTTTTGTTTATGTTTGGTATCGGGTGTATTTGGGTTTTTACCCTATACCTGTTTTGTATTTGGGCTGGGCCCTCTTTTTACCCTCATTCAAAAAAAAATGCTACCAAAACTTTTAGAAGAGTTTCAGTAAACGTTGCGATACGACAACTACTAAAAATCTAAAACTTTTTGTAGGGTTGTAGAAAACGCTACCACAACTTGACATATCGAAGCATTTTAGAAGCGCTACAAAAGTTTATTTCTTTAGCTCTTGTCAACTGCTACCAAGTAAGCATTTTTTACTAGCACTTTACTTGTACCCTTCTCTTATTTTTTAGAAGTTTTTCTGCTACTATACATTTTTCGTAGTATTTGTACCTTGCTAATGGATATTGTAGAAGTTTACATTTATTTTCGTAGCGTTTTAAAATGCCACGAAAATTTATTCACTATTTTGCAGCATACTTTACATGCTACCATTTCCTGTTAATGGCTTGTATCATTTTCAGCAATTATTCGCGTAATGGTCATATTAAAATCGACAATCAATCACTTAATTGTCATATTCAAACAACCAACCAATCAATTAATCAATCACATAATCATCGTATTCAAACAACTGAAAGTACATATTAATCATATAATCAAATATGATATCCATAATCATTTCGATAATAGTTTTTCAACAAAATGAGCAAATTCACAAAAAATCCCTAACCATTCATAAACAGTTTACACAACTACTACTAACAAAATATTATAATATATATAACAATTAAAGCCACGTTCATTACTTGATTACCCACAATTCTTTGCTGCAATCCGTCTTTACTCCGAAAATGCTAATTACCTGTAGACAAGTTTAATAATCAACAAATGATTTTGAGAGTACTTTACATATTTAAGGTACGTCAAACATCCTTAGTTAAATTAAATTCAAATAATTTGTATAAACCTTAGTTAACTAAGGTAAATTATAATAAAACTTAATTAATTTGTATAAATTTATTTAATTTTTGTAAAACTTAGTTAAATTGTATAAAATTTAGTTAATTTTTTATAAAATCTAGTTAAATTTTTATATAACTCGATTAACTTGTTTAAAATTTATTTATATTAACTCAAACTTATAAATTATCTTAATTGTTAAAACTTAAAATATCATAACTTATATTTTATTTAACTTAAACTTATAAATTATCTTAAACTTAAACTTTATCAACTTAGTTAATTTTTATAAATTGTCTCGAGCTTATAGATTTTCTTAGTTAATTTAATATTATTATTATTATTGTAAACTTAGTTAATTTATTATTATTATTAACTTATTCAATTCTTATAAAACTTAGTTAACTTTGTTAATTTTTATAACCTTAGTTTTTGCTATTATTATTACTATTGTTATTATAAAACTTAGCTGACTTAGTTAATTTATTATTATTATTATAAACTTAGTTAATTTTTATTAAAATATAATTTACTATTATTATTATTATAAACTTAGATTATTTTTTATCAAACTTAGTTTATTATTATTATTATTATAAATAAGTTAATGTTTTATCAAATTTAGTTAATATTTAAAACCGTATTTAACTTTTATAAAACTTAGTTAATTTATTCAAACTATTGTTTTTTTTATTATTATTAAACTCATAAATATCTCAATTGCTAAAACTTAAAATGTCAAAACTTATATTTAATTAACTTAAACTTATAAATTATCTCAAATTTAAACTCTATTAACTTAGTAAGTTTTTTAAACCATCTCAAACTTATAATTTTTAAATAAACTTAATTAATTTAATATTATTATTGTAAACTTAGTTAACTTACTATCATCATCATAAATTTGGTTAATTTTATAAAACTTATTTAACTTAGTTTTATAATTTTAGTTTTTGTTGTTGTTGTTGTTGTTATTAATAATTATAAAACTTAGTTAACTTAGTTATTTATTATTATTATTATAATCTCAGTTAATTTTTATCAAACTGTAGTTTATTACTACTACTACAACTACTACTATTATTATAAACTTAGTTAATTTTTTTTATCGAACTTAGTTTATTATTGTAGTTATAAACTTGTTAGTTTTTATAATACTTAGTTGATTATAGACGAAACTTGATGGATTATAGCGAAAGAAAAGATTGAGTTTTATGTAATCTAAACTGTAAACATAAACCAACATTCGAATAGACAAAAATCATATACCTTTCTGACAAATCAGATTAATTAGGAATAAGTCGATCAACATCTTAATTTGGCTTCCCTTATCTCAAATTCCATGTCCTCCTGACACTACTCTGCTTTAAATACAGTAAAGTAGGAACCATAAGCGCATGTAGCTTTATTTTACATACCCAAACAGACTTTATATTATTCGATTTCAGGTAGAAATAGTTAGTAATAGAAAAAAATAAGAGAAAATTGAATTTGAATTTTCACAAAAGATGGTAAGCACCAACCCTTCAACACAAGGTTCATAACGTAATGCATTAAGATTGACACCCATTACACTCATGATAGTGTTAATGGGGGGAACTCCTTCACATCCAGATTCCAAAGACACCCTTGCTTATTGAGAATGAATAAAAACAGTTTCAGTAATTGAACAAAATAATATGTAAAAAAACTCAACAATTTACAGATTAAGATGTACAACATCTCTATGCAGTGCACAAGGCTCCTTCTATGTAGGGTTTGAATGGACAAGTTGTATGCATCTGTTCATCGACGGAAATTCTATCGGTTTAGAAAACTGTCGAACGAATTTAAATTAAAAATAACCGCAAGCGCACGGTGTACGAATGTAGCACATGGCGAATACGGGTCGATCCACAGGGAATTGATGATTTTAAAATTCTATTAAATCATATTAAACCAAAGTTGAAGAGAATGTTAAGCTAGAAAATTAGAAAATTAACTAACTAAGAAAAAGAAAAGAAATGCAAATATAAGAGTTAAATGACAATGTAGAGAATAAATCCACTCTCTAGATCATGTAGTTCAACACATGAAATCATGATCTCTCTTTTATGGTCATTAGTGTTTTAAGTGATGTGTTTATTATAAGTATGACATATTTGAGCTATTGATTAGCCAACATAAGCCATCAAACTATAACACACCCCTTAAAACACTTACTAACTTTCATGAAAATTGACAAAGAAAATGAGAATGAAATCTATTTTAAGTATGACCTATTAACTATTGGTTAGAAACATAGACCATCAAATTTTAATTTCAAAACACTTTCTTATGCCATAATCATATTTTGATGAAGAGGCATTTGTGTTAGTGATTGTTTAAGCATAGCCTATTTGGTGTCAACAATATAGGCTATCAAATTCAAAACAAAAAAAACAATTAAACCAATTCTATCAATGCCATTAAGCACAAAAAGAGAGCATGAATTAACAAAATGTTGAAGCTACATTAATTAGAGATCTTCATTACCCCTAAATTGAAGGGGTTTAGCCTCTCATATTTGTCATCATATGAACAAATGTAGCAACAACATGAAAGAAAAAAAGAAAGAAAAATAAAAGCAAATGAAATGAAAACTATTCTACTTGCATAAAACTAAATCTACACTACTAGCATGAAAGGAAATGAACATGTAATTAAAAGGAAACACTAATTAACATTGCATAAAAAGAAAAGAAAATTACATAAATAAAAATGGCTAAGTAGCCATGAAAAGAGAAAGAGAGCTTTCTTTTATTTGATTTAAAATAATCTAAAGAGAAGGGGGCCTAAGAGAGACTAAGAGAAGAGATTAACTAAGAAGGAGAGATGGCTACATGAAACATATGGGTATTTATACATGTATGAAACCCTAATTCATATTTTTGAGGAATGCCCAAAATGCCCCTTAGAAAGTGTGGAGGCCAAGTAATCATTAAAATGTCTTAATCCCCCATTAAGTGTACATGAAGCCATTAACTCCAAAAGCATGTGCATTAGCCTTTAATTTGTACATTAAGGTAGGTGGGTAGGTGGGGTCCTCCATGATCTTCACTTTGAATTATTTCCATCTTCATTCCTTTATATTCTTTGTGCATGCATATTTCTTCATGAAACCACTCCTATTTGAGACCATTTTCCTACAAAAATATATATAAATTTCCAATTAATTTTTCTCAAAGAAATGTATGCACTTAAATGACCGTTTTGCCCCTATATGAAGATGAATATGTGAAAATTTGGAATTAATATGAATTTTGGTTAAAACAAGTTAAAATACCCAATATGATCATTTATTTAATTTAAATAGATTAAATATGTTGGTAAAAATATGCACATTTATGTGCACATCAAATACCCCCACGCTTATCTTTTTATTCGTCCTCGAATAAAGAAAAACTAAGATAAATCCGTTTTCGTAGGGAGCATGATTGCATTGAGCGTATGCAACAAGCCGTTAAACCTCTGGGTGTCCCCAGTAGGACGAGTGTTGTCTCGTGAGGGTTTTCAGCGGACACTACCCACAAAATCCAAATGCATGACAAAAATATTTACAAAATTCAAGATTTATTTACAAAGAGATGAATGCAAGTTTTTGAAAATATTTACAAATGAATGACTTATTTTTAAATTGACACTAATAAGTTAAATATAGGTTTTGGTCATTACCTTGAAATTTAAGTTATTTACTCGTCAATATTTCCAATAAAAACGAAGTTATCATAACAAATAGACTATAGTTTAACTCGTTGTTTTGGTTAATAACACATTGTAACTATGAAATGGATCCTTAGTTGATTGTCAATGTTTATCAAAGTGGTATTTTCATTTATTTTCAATAACAAATCAAATCAAAAAAGTAAAAGTAATGCTAGGATTTCAATTTCTTGCTCTCTCATTATTTGCAAGAAAAATTACACACCTAGCTCAGGTAAACTGAGCCCAGATATACCACCCATGCACTGCCTTTCAGGCTTATGTGAGGGGAGTACAGAGCGTGGCGAGTGCACACACTTTCGTGCATACACCTATCGACCGTAGGTGGTTTTTATTAAGTGTTCTTTTTTACATGTGTTCCATACATGCATAACCGTGAGGACTTTTAAATGAGTATGAAAGCACATAATCAAATATTTCAAGTAATTCACCCATGCATAACCATGAGGACTTTTAAATGAGAGTGAATACTTGGATGTTATTATTTTTTTATTTATTTTTTTTAAGAGAGAGAGAGAGTTTTGCAAAATCATCTTAGCACCATTTAACTTAGAAGACAAAAAAAGTTATATCATTTACTTTAAATCAACCACTTTTTAAAACAAAGATTTTCAATTAGGATATACTTCATAATTAACATGTATGAATCTTTCTATATACTAGTTAAACCATTATTATTTGTAATCAAACTTCATTTTTATTTTTGTTAAGACCAATAAATTTCCAAAAATTTCAATTTAATAAACCAAAGCCATATACTTATCTTATAGTGTTTCTTTTAAAAATAAATCAAAAGAAAATTTACTTTTTGGGATTTTTTTAATTTTTTTTGTTTTTGTGATTTTAAAGCAAAAATAAATCATGAAAATGAGTCTCCCCCCAAACTTGATTTTGACTGTGTCCCCACAGTCAACCCAAGTGGAAGGAGAAAAATAAAATAAAAATCCAATATTTATATGAAAGATTATTATTTACAAGAGATGAGAAAGTATATTGTCAAAAAGTAAATGAAACGGTCTTCTAAAGACCGATTCATTTGTCTCATCGAATGTGTGAGATACAGCTTAAGCACGAAAAACCAAAACATAAATGATTTCGAAGTTGAATATGGATTTGGAAAAACGAATGTCGTTTTATTGAAAATCGTATGAGTTGTTTTATTTTCGACGATTATTGGGGTTGATAAAACAATTGATTGAAATTCACATTTATTTTCACCAAATTGAAATTCAAGTTTTTCATTGAAAAATTCTTCAAAATTATTGATTTCAAAATGGTGATGTGAATCGTCCCATTTGGAATCTAATAACCCATCTTCAAAAGTCCAAAGAAATCATGTTCGTTAAATTCGTCATCCTTTGTTGGATTATTAACAACTTCATTGTGTATCTCAAGTTCAAAATCCAAAGCTGTTGTATTCAAATTTTCGAAATTGAGAAAAGGAAGATTGGATTTTAAATTTGGTTCCACACCCTCAAAAGAATTGAAATCCAACTCAATTACCGTATTTTCAACAACTTCATTAAGATCATCATTTTCAGTTTCAAAAGTTGTTATTTCAAAATCGTCAATTGTGGTAAAAGATGGATTATTATTTGACTCGTCACACGTTGGGATTTGATTTTGTTTTTCACGTTGTTTCATATATGTTTCAAACAACAAATCCGTGTGATCATCGTAAATTTCATTCATTTGTTTGACAAAATCCAATATGTAGTTATTAAATTGAGAATTTTCGATTTGGATTTGTTGAGAACAAAAATTTTCACTCGTAACATGGCTAAGATTATTCCCATTGCCAAATTCATTTGAAAAGTTGTTTCCATTTTCATGTTGAGTTTGAAATTCATTTTGGAGTTCGAAATTAAATTGTCATTGGTTATAATCGTAATCTTTTGAATTTTGAATTGTATTCAAATTTTGAAATCCTTGACTCGAGTTATTACACAAATAAGAATTACATAAATCATTTATCTCTTGATTTTGTCGTGTAGAAAGTTCGAGTAAAGATGAAATCATTTCAATGCTATTTTCAAGAGTCGAAGGTTGGTCATCGTTTTGAAAATTTTGTTGTTCGAAATTTGAATTATTTACATAACAGTCGTTGTTAAAATATCCTTACGAATTTGGACTGAAATCGTATGGATTATATTGATTTTCACAACTATTGGAAAATTCAAGTGAATATGGAAATTCAGACATTTTAAAGAATGTTTTTTTTTGGTTTTTTTTATAAACGAAAAATATTTACAAAGAAATTTTATTTTTAAAAAGGAAAATCGATTTTTGTTTTTCAATTTTTTTTTTGAATTTTGGTTTTTCTAAATTTTTTTGGATTTTTTTTTAAATTTCAAAGAAAAGGATTTAAAAATTTCAAAGAAAAAGGAATATTTACAATTTTTTTAGTTTTGGATTTTGAATTTTTTTGTTTTTTTTAAAATATGCATGAACTAATGCAACTAAATGAATGCAAGAGTTAATTACAAATGATTTATCCTAAGTTAACACAAAATTGTACAGTCACACACTGTCTTAAATCAACAAAAATATTTCTCAGCCAGGTAACGGGCAGGGGTTATTGGTGCACCACGAATCACCGTAGCAATGCAGCCGAAGGTTTAAGTACCTTCAGAGGAACAACCACTATAATATTTACGAATCACCATAATATTTATAAATGGTTATTACTCTGTCGTAGCTTAGACACCAAGAAATTAAATTGTTTAAAGAAGACAACTGTCAATATAAAATTAAGTGAGTTATTATTTAATCAAATTCTAAGATGAAATGCAAAGCTGAAATAAAGCGTGTATTAACAATTCAACTAGAATGAAATTTTGTTTTTGCTTTTGGTTTTGAATTTTTTTTAAATTTTTTTTTTCTTAAAATGCAAGCAAACAACAATGCAAGACAACTAAAACATAAATTTTATAAGCAAGCAAGCAGTTATTTTTTTTTCGGTAAGACTTCAAATCAAGCAATTTATTTAACAAGCACTTTTGCTCTTTCTGTAATTCTGCTTTGGCAACCTGAAATAAAGCAAGATATATACAACTTTTTTTTTTGAAAGGAAACTTAAAAGTAGGGTTTTACTTAAAAAAAAATTATGAAAGCAGTAACTAAAACAAAGGAAGATCAAAACAAATGAAATTGAAAGAAATAAAAAAAAACCAAAGATGTATATATTTTCTGTATTTTTTAATAACACAAAGTCAAAAGAAATAAACAAAAGAAAGTAAAAAAATGCAATAAAAAGAAGTTAGAAACTAGTTTGTTTGTTCTTTTTTTTAACAACTAAAAACAACTTCCTTGCAAAAAAAAACTTTTTTTTTTATATATATCTCAAACAAGGCCTGACCCACTTCTGTAAATCATCTTATGAGACACATTATTTAACTAATACCACATAATTCGTTTTCACTTCACCAAGTTCCTAAATTCTCAAATTCACAATCCAGAGCAGTTCGAAATCACTGCTTCACACGTTACAAAACAAAATTTCCAAAATCTAATTCATAATCAAAACTTGAAGGATGAAACGACGAATTGAATTGGGTAGAGGTCGCGGTGATTTGGAGGCAGGATTTCGAGTGGTTCGAGGTCGATTCAGGCGATTGATTTGGGCTGAAGCCACGGTCGCGGGTTTGAGCAGAGGAGAGCGAGTTCAAAATGTGGTTGTTGAAATCGATGTTGTTTCAGAGATGAGGCTTGCCGGTGGCTGTGCTGCTAATTTTGTTGAATATGGTTGAAGCGTGAGGAAAATCTGTGAGGTCTGTGGGTGTGGTTGATGATACTTTGTGATGTTTTGTGATTTGTGCGTGCTGCTGTGGAAGTGGATAATGGTGGAGGAAGGCAGTTGAATTTGTAGTGGTCTCGGCAGTTTGATAACTGAGGTGAAGCAGGCAGTTTGATTGAAGAAACTGTTGTGGTGGAGTTGTGTTGAAGAGTGTTTGGTAGAAGGTGAGAGAAGTGTGGTTGTGTTAGCAGTGAACGCGGCGAATTAGGAATGGGTTGTCGCAGTAATGATTTGAATTGAGGTGGAGTTTGGGTTGAATGGTTTGAAGATGACGACGATGTGATTCTCGAGTTCAGGTTTGGAGGGGAGGGGGGTTAAAAGTCGTATGGTGGTTGGCAGTCAGTTGTGCAAGGGTTTGTTGTATGGGTAAGGGACGTGATATGGTAGCAGGTAGAAGATGGTCACAAAGGAGAGTGAAGTGGAGTTGTGGCTTGTCGGTGAAGTTTGTATGTGCACACAGGTAGTTTGGAGTGTGCAGTTTGGAGTGCTAGAGGGAAGTTTGTATGGTTTTTGAAGCAATGACAGAGGATTGTTTGATCAGTGGGAACGAAGCTGCAGCACTGCTGTTTGGTTGATCAGTGAGTTTGGCACTGCTGTTGTTAGGATGTGATGGTACGAAGTTGATGTATGTTGGCGTAGTGGAGCGAGGCTGCTGGGTACTGCAGTGAAGTTATGGAACTGCAGTAGTATATGGGATGTGAAGACAGAGTATGTGATGGAGAATTGGAGTGGTATGTCGTGAAGTATGGTATTTATGAATGGAGGCAGAGTGGTTGTTGAACTTTTAAGTAGGGATGGTCAGAGCAAAGGGGCTAATGGTCAGAATAGGGGGAGGAGGGATGGGCAGTAATATGAATGTGTGGTCTGTTTGCTGAGTTTAAGTGCACAGAATGATGAGTGTACACAATGAAGGAGTTTAACAGAGAAGTTGACGAGGGAAGATGTTTGAATGTGGTGAAACGTGGATGGTGTTGTTTGGTAAGGCAGAAATATGCACAGCACAGTGAACAGTGCACAGAAAATATGCAGTGTTTTTTTTTTAAAATTGTATAGTGTAAATGCAGTGTGAAGTCTAGAAAAGAAATGTAACTGTAAATGAAAATGCAATGCAATAAAATGATTTATTTATTTATTTTTAATTTTTTTTGAAATGAAGTTGTTTTTTTTTAAAATGCAAATGCAATGTAAACTAAAAAAAGATGCAAACGAACACACTAATAAAATCAAACAAAAATAATTCGAAAAATAGAAAATCAAAAACAAAACAACTCCCCGGCAACGGCGCCAAAAACTTGTTCGTCGACGGAAATTTTATCGGTTTAGAAAACCGTCGAATGAATTTAAATTAAAAATAACCGCAAGCGCACGGTGTACGAATGTAGCACGTGGCGAATACGGGTCGATCCACAGGGAATTGATGATTTTAAAATTCTATTCAATCAAATTAAACCAAAGTTGAAGAGAATGTTAAGCTAGAAAATTAGAAAATTAACTAACTAACAAGAAGAAAAGAAATGCAAATATAAGAGTTAAATGACAATTTAGAGAATAAATCCACTCTCTAGATCATGTAGATCAACACATGAAATCATGATCTCTCTTTTATGGTCATTAGTGTTTTAATTGATGTGTTTATTATAAGTATGACATATTTGAGCTATTGATTAGCCAACATAAGCCATCAAACTATAACACACCCCTTAAAACACTTACTAACTTTCATGAAAATTGACAAAGAAAATGAGAATGAAATCTATTTTAAGTATGGCCTATTAACTATTGGTTAGAAACATAGACCATCAAATTTTAATTTCAAATCACTTTCTTATGCCATAATCATATTTTGATGAAGAGGCATTTGTGTTAGTGATTGTTTAAGCATAGCCTATTTGGTGTCAACAATATAGGCTATCAAATTCAAAACAAAAACAACAATTAAACCAATTCTATCAATGCCATTAAGCACAAAAAGAGAGAATGAATTAACAAAATGTTGAAGCTACATTAATTAGAGAGCTTCATTACCCCTAAATTGAAGGGGTTTAGCCTCTCATATTTGTCATCATATGAACAAATGTAGCAACAACATGAAAGCAAAAAAGAAAGAAAAATGAAAGCAAACGAAAAGAAAACTATTCTACTTGCATAAATGTAAATCTACACTACTAGCATGAAAGGAAATGAACATGTAAGTAAAAGGAAACACTAATTAACATTGCATAAAAAGAAAAGAAAATTACATAAAATAAAAATGACTAAGTAGCCATGAAAAGAGAAAGAGAGCTTTCTTTTATTTGATCTAAACTAATCTAAAGAGAAGGGGGCCTAAGAGAGACTAAGAGAAGAGATTAACTAAGAAGGAGAGATGGCTACATGAAACATATGGGTATTTATACATGTATGAAACCCTTATTCATATTTTTGGGGAATGCCCAAAATGCCCCTTAGGAAGTGTGGAGGCCAAGTAATCATTAACATGTCTTAATCCCCCATTAAGTGTACATGAAGACATTAACTCCAAAAGCATGTGCATTAGCCTTTAATTTGTACATTAAGGTAGGTGGGTAGGTGGGGTCCTCCATGATCTTCACTTTGAATTATTTCCATCTTCGTTCCTTTATATTCTTTGTGCATGCATATTTCTTCATGAAACCACTCCTATTTGAGACCATTTTCCTACAAAAATATATATAAATTTCCAATCAATTTTTCTCAAAGAAATATATGCACTTAAATGACCGTTTTGCCCCTATATGAAGATGAATATGTGAAAATTTGAAATTAATATGAATTTTGGTTAAAACAAGTTAAAATACCCAATATGATCATTTATTTAATTTAAATAGATTAAATATGTTGGTAAAAATATGCACATTTATGTGCACATCAGCATCATCCGTAACTGAATCATCCAGTTCTCCTTATTAAATACATAAGTGGGACATCCCCTATCTTGAGGCCTGAAGTTAAGTGCTATAGATGCTGTAGTCATCCACAGTACTAACTTTCGGTGACAAAATACGATAATGTTAATGGTATCTATAATATCAAAAAACACATGAATATGAAATAAAATCAACATAGATTTCAAAAACAACTTTTCTGATTACATTTCAAAATAATATTTCATATTCAAATACATAATCCCAAAAAGATTCCAGTTTTGATCAAATATTATTACAAATTACGCCAAGAGCGACATATGAAGATGCCCCATTGGATGATCAGAGTACTAGATAAACATATCAGTTATAATTACATCATAGTGGAAATAAAACTAATTGCTCATACATAGCTAACTTTGCCTCCTGCTCGTCATCAGAAGCTTATATATCCAACCTACTAAACTTGAAAACCTCAACTCTTAATCTACTCAAATTAAATTTTGAGCGCCCGAGAGTTTAAGAGGAAACATAAACTTCGAGTCAGACATAAAGCCTGGTGTGAACAATATTATTACATCTTGGTTTACTGATATTAAGTGACATCACGCCGCGTAGCAGAATGGTTTTCCCCTCACTAATATCCCTTTTCAAAACATATCTTTTGCGAATTAGAATCCTACATCAACCTGATTAATATAATAATAACAGTATATATTTATGCATATAATCTAGAAATCAATGGACTATCTATCCACACTATAGTTTTACTTAGCTAGCTATTAACCATTGGCTGACTCAGGCTACCAGACATAACCAAAATTCTAACTTCTGTTAGACACAATACTAGGCTAACTACCCTTAACTTTCTTTTTCTAGGATCAACCGAACCTAATGGTTTTGCGGGCTCACCAATAACCTATTATACCCTGCATATTCCTTTCTATGTGTAACCTCAATTTAGTCCTACATATGACAAGCTCTGCACATTGGAATTTTGAACTTATTTAGTTAGGGGATAGGGGCTAGGGGATAGTGGCTAAAGTATTGGGTGTGACCCTACACCAGTTCCATCCGGTCTTCTAATTTCTGAGTTAAAAACTTAGGGTTAACTACCCTACTCATGTTTCATTTCCTGTCTTAGGGTTAATTACCACGTCAAAACTTTATTTCCTTATAAACATCCTTTACAAATTATTTACCCCTAAAATCATACTCTTATAAAACAAGGAAATCACATACTTTGCTTTTCTCAAAATGCTTATGTCATGATATATACACTTTACACAAAATAATATTGATGAAATCTAATGGGATTATCTATCCCTCCAAATTAAATTGAAAACTCTTTTTAACTTAAAAGATCTTAGGCCATGAAGCCAAGGTAAACCATTCAAAACATTTGTTTTAAAGCATTAAACAATCCCTTTCAAATCCACTGAAAGTACCCCTTTCAAAATAAGCTAACCGCTATACCTTGAAACACAAAACCGGAAGGCTAAAACATACCTTTTGAAACCTTTGAAAACAAACCTTTGGAATCATTGAGAATGACTCTTCGAAAGCTTTATGAAAACCTTAGGAATCCTCTTTTCAAAACCCTTTAAACTTGCCTTTCGAAAGCATATGAAACCTTCCACTCAAATACCGAAAGTAAACCTTTCGAAAACATTGGGGTATCTTCCTTTCGAAACTAACATTATAAAACTTTCGAAAGCATTAAAATTCCTCACTTAAAATCATACCTTTCCAAACCTTTGGGTTCAACTTTTAATATAAACAAGGGTCATAAAGTATCGGGGTGAAATCATTGCTTTCAAAAGCATTATTTCTGAGTAAGAGAAAGAAAGTGGTTTCTAAACCAACCCTTTCGAAAACATTGAGAAGCAGTTTTAAGGTATAAAGGCAAAATACCCTTTCAAAAGCATTAGTTTGAAGGGTTGAATTCGGCAGCATGGGTTTCGACCCCTTTCGAATGCTTCATTTTAAAAACAAAAAGGCGTTAACCTTTTCGAATGTATCAGCTGTGAACAAAATAGTTCAAAGTTAAATAAATGTGACTTCTACCCTTTCGAAAACATGGTTTAGACCCTATACCTTCCGCCTTTCTCAAATCCACTAGGAAGAGTTGATACCATATGTATTAGTTTCGACTTGGTTAGGGGTGGAAGTATGGGATCAGAAGGTAGCCGAAGGAAGTGGCGGAGCAGTAAATTTTTGCAGAACTGGTTATTAGCCTTTTAAAGTAATTTCATTCTAACTAACTTGCCTTATTTATCAATAAATAATTAGTTGCCAATTCTTTTTCAAAATCTTTTTCTAAAAGTGCCGTCGAATACAGTAATTAACAATTTAAAACATTTAAAAAATAAGCCCTTTACCTTTTCGAAACATATAAAACATTTAAGTCCTAAACCTTAATTAATTTTATATCCATAATGAAATATTTAGGAAAATTCTCCAAAAATTCGCATAATTTAAATTTTAGGCCCCAGACTAACATATAACTGCCGAAAATAATTTAAACCCAATTTTAGCCATTTTCCTTCATAGAAATTCATAATAAATCAACAATAACTTTGAAAATTATGAAACTTGAAACCCACTTCTAAATAATATTTTTGACCGTACATAAAAAACGCAAGCCGTTTGGATGTCATTTAATATGTTTTTCAAATCTAAACTTATCATAAAATCCATATGAAACAACATAATTCATCAACAAGCATCTATATTGTAACAACTCGAATTCCAATGGGTCCAGATTTTTCATAAAAATGCTGAAATCCAAGCCCAGTAAAACCCGAGTTAGGTACTTGGTATCCTACAAATAGGCAAAGACAAATATATCAGAGCTCAAATAAATATCTCACAGTGGAACTAACTAAAATATAATAGTAAATAAATACTCACCTAGGTAATAACACTTTCTAAACAGTGTCACGAAGCTGGAAAATCTTTGCCATCTATCTTACCTGTGCGATGATATGAGGAGGGGGTCAGAACTAAAGTTCCGGTGAATGGACACATTATACACTTCTAAGCATAATTCTACATGTACCATTCTATTTCCATTTTCTGTTATATTAGGTTTATAAGGTTTGTAATAATCTCGCCTCTATGCGTGAATCGTACCCATCTACTCCCTAGTAGATTACAACCTATATATATATATATATATATATATAGGTACATGCCCAAAGACTGCATCGGTCCTAGGTACTACCCATAGTACCTTCCATATCCTTCTCAAAAAGGACTCCATCGTCTCGCAACTAGAGCGTGCTGTAACTACATCTGTAAAGGACAGCTTCGTGAGGCCTACAATATAGATGTTCCATCGTCTACTATAAGAACGTGAAATTTCATCTGCACTATCTTATATTGGTGCTCGGACATCCAAAATGTACCACCCAGTGCGTACCTTGAGGACTACACGTAATTGTTCCGTTTACTCCTTGGAATCCCCCGATAAGGTCTACTTTGTACGGAACTCACTCAGGGATTTTCTATATCTGTAAAGGTCCGCTTCGTTAGGCATACAATATAGATATTCTACTTGGTCTGTCTCTTTTCTCATCATGGCTATGGCCCAACGAAGCCCTCTCTCAACTAATCGAAAGACCATTCAATAGCTAAGTGGCTGTGCCTTACCGCAAACAATCTAAATATCCAATTGGTTGTGCCCCTCATCCAATATCTCGATGTTAAAGAACCATTGGCCTATTGGTTTAACTCTGGTCTGTCCTGAACTCGCTCTGAACGATGATGGTTGATATCTGCATGCGACTATCCTTATGGGTCCTGACCACTATAACCTACTCGCAAACTAGAGTACGGTGTCATACGAATATCCTACTCCATCATCAATCTTTTGACTGTCTATAAAGGTCCGCTTCGTTAGGCTTGCAATGCAAAAGCAGTCAAGGCATGCACTCTTGATGGAACACCTACAGCTTCGTTAGGCCTACTCCAGAGGGCCATCCTAGAGTATCCTCACGTCCCGTTGAAGTCTCGTTCTTCCTTCTAGCCCAAAGTACTAAGTTGGATGTGCTCTTTCTGCACTAAAATTTTGCGATGAACTGCTTCGTTAGGCTTTTTATCCAGATTCCCTTCAGGTCGCTCCAAACACACCTTATCATTTTATTAGACCCTACGTCTAATCTTTTATTTTGAGTTTAGTTTACTTTTCTTATTCTGTTGGCTACTTATTTACCCTAACAGCATGCCCATCCCCACACGCGTGTGGGACCATCAGTCCTAGACCTGAAAGGGATTGCTGCTGGTACGGGCCACTTCTATTATTTTTGCTTATTAACTTAATCCAAGATCTAAGTTTGATAAAATAAGCCTCTTCTATTTCTTTCTTTTTAATTGTAACCTATGTGTTACAATTATACTTGCAATTGCCACTTTTATATTCTTTTCTTTCTTTTATAACGTACATGTTATAAATGTAATTGCAAGTGTCTCTTTTCAATTCTTGTCTGTCTTCTTTTATTATGATACAAAGTTTTCTTTAGTTTTCTTACTATATAACAGTCTTAACTTGGGACTACGTCCAACTATCATAAGTTACTTATGATAATAACTGCTTTACTTTTTACTCTACTATCTATGCAATAAATGCAAATCTAGTCACATTTTCTGTTTATTGTTTCTATTCTTGTCAAATAATTAACTCGATTGTTTCTTCTTCTTTAATATCTTTAACGCTTCACGTTATTCTCTTTTATTTTGGGAAGTAGTTCTATTCTATTTGGTTGATTACAAAAATTGTGCTAAAAATCAATTTTCATATTTTAATACTAAATAATGCTATAAACAATAATTCGTAACAGCAAGATATTTCTTTTATTGTTTCTTTAATTGTTGGATAATGCAAAATACAGTGATGTCTCTATTTTGCACTAACTCCATTTTTCTTGCTTTTATTCTTGCAATTATGTATACCGTTTTTCTTACAATATAAAACTATGGAAATATATTTCCTTTCTAAACCAACTAACTAATCTATTACTAACTACCAAATCAAGTTATTAGATTTCCCCTTTTTATTTCATTTCCCGAGTTTTAATATAATTTACTGTAAATTTCTCACTTTTAGGATTATGCCTTTCTCTAGAATTTTTAAGCCTAATATTACTTATATTTAATTGGATTCCTTTCTTTTTTCCATATAAATAACATTTAAATATAAGTACACTTCTCTTATAAAATTTACAGTTTCAACATAACTAAGTGGTAGAACTAATTGCTGAAATTAGTTCAAATGTTGGATTAAAATATTTAACGAGAATCTAACGGTATTATATATTATCAACATAAAAGATATATAATTTAAATCCACTCACCTGTCGTCCTTAGCTTTCATCCATGACCCTCCTGGATCCACTTCTAAGGCATCTAATATTTTTATTAAAAAGATATTCTCCCTAGAAATATTTTCTATTTAGGGTTCAGCCTCAGGCAATGAACCCAATTGGGATAAAATCTAACTGTGAGAACATAACTAGGCCTAGTGTTTTATTTATAGTGGAGTTTGGAAATTTCAGACCATCGGATTTTTGGACTGAATTTGGTGTAACCACGTCACAGGCTCGCTTCTAATCATTGGATCCATAAAACAATGCTTTAGATCGCATACCATCGGCTCGCTTTTGGACTTTTTACGTCCAGGAGGGAAATGCAGGTCGACCTGGGGGATTTGCGGGTCGATCTATAGGTCAACCCAACCCTGGCAAAGGTCGACCCATAGGGTCCCGCTATTTTTTTCATTTAAAGAAATATTTTTATTTTATTCTGATATCTTGTTCTTCTCATAACTTCTTCATATTAACTCCGATTTCGACAAGTTATATACGGTAATTGATCAAAAAATCACTACAAACACAATGGTATAAGTTTCGAGGCCATATTCAAACGATTCCAAATTTTTTTATTTTCACCATTCATCGTTATTTGATTTTTTTAATTATAATAAAATGCGTGGTGTTACATACATACATAATACATACATACATAATACATACATACATACATACATATGTACATACATACATACATACATACATACATATATCCATTTAAACAATCAAATCATGGGATATTATTTGCAAAATATATTTGGATCTTAACTAGAAACCGAAAGCAACAAAAATGAGATGTAAGAATCATTATTCACCTTAGCTTGGTGTTAAGAGGTTGAAATTTGTTCTTTGTTTAATCCCCTAAAGCTTCCTACTTGTTTCTTTTCTTATCTTCCTTTTGATTTCTTTTAATGATGGCCGACCAAACTTCTATATATTTAGTTTTGTTTGTTAATGTTGTAGTATGAAAATGGTATAAGGGTTTAGGGTATAAGAACATTGCCTATTCCTACTTTGCCCTTACCTTGTTCCCCTTACTTCATTTTAAATTCATTTGTTTGTACATTAATTAAGGCACAACTACCCAATGATTATACACATCTCAAATCCCCTACCCACTTTATTTTTTACATTATTTTATTTAATTTATCTAATTAAATCTCTTGAATAAAGTTATTTAAAATTAGGGGCCTTACAATAAGTCAGGCTATAAGCATTAGTGATGAAGTCGCTCAGTCAACCAATTATACAAAATCAAGCAATACCTCTTAAAATAGTTTAGCGTTAAACGAGTTTCCATTATTTACATCCATCATATTCAGTTATGTATATTACACTCAAGAGTGAGGACAGAGATAGGAATTTACCTTTGGGTAAATCCACGCATTGCCAGCCCCTCTAATTTCTCTACCATCAAATAGACTTACTCTAATGCCATAGAGATCAGCTACCAGTTACCAACAATATAGCATCAAGTGATGCATACTATCATAGCATAAATAAATATACGAGGATGGATAGAATAAGTACTCACACAATTGTCTAAAATTAGCAGATACATGCGAACCCAAAACATGGTCAACAGCTGCCAAGGACCCAACATCTTTACCAATATTATAGTTTCAGATGCACAGGAAAGAGGCCAAGTTGATGTCATATGAGAGTATTTGCTAGAAGTAGTTTCACTTCCCATAAATAAAGTGGTGTCAAGCAGACCTGGATAGTTAGAAATAACATATACCATTCCAGCAACCTGCATTTAAATAATGGCAACAAATCACACTTAACTTGTTATTCTTATGTTTAAACTAGTTAAATCACTTGCCAATTATTATGGCTAGAAAAAATTAACAGTAAAAAAACAACATGCCTCTTTCGCACTTTACATGGTCAGATAAAATGAAAGTGTAATACCTCCAACTTCTTGAGTATTAGACAAGATGAAAAATTAAGACTATAATCATACAACAGTAACTAAGTAAGATAAACACCATGATTATTTAAATGGCTCACAACAAATAACAAAATGTATTATTGCATTTTTTTTTTCTAATAATATATCCATACATGTCAACAAAGTATATAGAATGTGTATCAACATAAAACAATAACACAGAAATAATGACTCATCGTAAAGTGCAAAACTAACATTGATGAAACCAGGTCAACAATGATCAACAATCACGAGTGCAAACAAATATTCCAAAAAGGTTTTGAGAAGAAAAGAAAATGATTTTATTATTTGATCACGTTTTTCAAATAAAAGATTGTATACATTATGATACAGACTGATATATATATATATATACACATTCTACTTCTGTTTACATCATAAGTATAGTGATGTTGGGCTGGAGATAAGGCCTAAGACCCACGTCCTATTAACAATACAAAGGGTACTTTACAATATTCTTCATTGTATATGTAGCCGCATACTTCATTTTACTCCCCCCTTAAACTGATATTTAAGGTTAGGGTTGAAATGCCCCAAACTTGCTTTCGTCTTCAAAAATTTTCAATTTGAGAGTAAATTCGAGTAAAAGAGATGAAATTTATCTGGATCTAGTCAATTAATGAGAAGCTTCAGTCTATTTTCTTCGCCTTTCGAGTTGATGGAAGAAAGTTAAGAAGGATATTAACTTTTATTTTAATTCTTTTTGTGCTTTTGAGCTTTTGCTTGGATTATAGCACATTGTAGCTGGATTAATTCTGGCTTTGCTCAATTCTTAAGTCAGATCTAAATCTAATGAAGTTATTTGCAGATAATTCCTTGGTAGTGTGTCTGCTCTCTGGTAGGTATCAGGTATATGATTGATTAGCAATTTTCCATTTAGTATTTGTTCGCGAACAAAGCATAAGTCTACCTTGATGTGTTTTGGTTCGGAATGTAGTACTGGGTTGGCTCACATGAACACTATACTCTGATTATCACACCATAATATCGGTTTGACTTCCGAATTCATTTTTAACTCACTTAGTATTGACTACAACCATATAATTTCTGCTGTGGCACTTGCTACACTCCTACATTTGGCCTCAGTGATGGATCTAGAGATATTTGGCTATTTCTTTGAGCACCATAATATTAGATTGTTTCCAAAATATATGCAGTAGCCAGTAGTTAAGTTTCTATCATTCAGATCTGTTGCCCAATTTTCATCAGCATTTCCTGTTATGTTTAGATTAGAGCATGCTCTAAGCAGTAGTTCATAGTCCAATGTCCCTTTGAGATATCTAAGAAATTCTCTTCACTACTTTCCAGTGCTCATCCAAAGGATTCTTCATAAATTGAGACACTTTGTTGACACTAAATGAAATATCTGGTCGTGTAGTAGTTGCATACTGCCATGTCCCTACAACACTTCTATATTATTTAACATTGAATATAGCTTCTCATCTGCTTTTAGATAGACACTGATTGCTTATCATTGATATTGATTAGCAATTTACACCATCCATTTTTGTTTTAGTCAGTAACTATGATATATAATTTCTTTGACATAGAATTATTTGGGAGTTTGTTTTCCTTTTGGCTTATATGCCTAGAAAGTAATTGAGGCTTCCAAGATCCTTTATTGAGAACTATTTGTTCAAATGGTGAACAAGATTGTTTATTTCATCATCAACATTACCTGTAATAATTAGATCATCAACATATATTAATATGTAAATAGTCAATGATTCATTGATTTTAGTAAATAATGAGTTATCTGATTTGGTAGAATGATATCCCATATTTATTAGTGTAGTTTTCAGTCTATCAAACCAGACTCTTGGTGCGTGCTTAAGGCCATATATTGCCTTATTTAACTTGCACACATAGTTTCTGTTCTTGTTATATCCTTGTTGCTGCTCCATATAAATTTCCTCCTGCAGAATGCCATTTAGAAATGCATTATTGCCATCCAATTGTCCGATTTTCCAGTCTTTGTACAATGCAATGGTAAAAATAAGTCTGACTGTAGATGGCTTGACCACTGAAGAAAATGTTTCATTGAAGTCAAATCCATACTGATGTGTGTACCCCTTGGCAACTAGTCTTGCTTTTTACCTACTGATTGTACCATATGGGTTTCTCTTTATTTTATATGTCCACTTGCGTCCAACTATGTTTTTTTTCATTTGGGGACATACAAGATCCCATGTTTTATTTTTTACAAGGGCATTATCCTCCTCATCCATTGCTGTTTTGGTTTTTTCCTTTTGTAGCTTGCTCATAGGTATCCGCCTCATGTAAGCTTCGGCTAGCAATATATAGCTTTGGTTTGAAAATGCCACTTTTGGCTCTTGTAATCATAGGATGACTTGTCTCATATGAGATTCAGTGTGAGGTGATTTTTCTGGATTGATATGATCTGAGCTATTTCCTGAACTTTTTTGCTATATATTTTCTTTATTTTGTTGTGTTTGATCTATTTCTTGAATAGGTGATTGAAAATCTTCACCGGGATCATTTGTGAGTTCATGGCCCTATTGAGAAGATACCATGGGCTGATAACTATGATCACTAGTAGTTCCCATCATCTCCACTTAGTCCTCTGCTTTTGAACATACAGGTAATTCTAGTTTTGATGTTTATGGATTATAGACTTTGCTAGTTGTCCTTATTTCTAATTTGCTAAAGAGAAAGATATTTTCATTAAACACAACATGTCTACTAATAAAAATTCTCCCAGTATCATCAAGGCATTTGTATACTTTTTGATTTGTTGCATACCCCGAAAAGGTACATGGCTTAGACCTAAAATTCAGTTTATTGGTATTGTATGGTCTTAAATAAAGAAAGCATAAACATCCAAAGGTTCTTAAACTAGAATAGTCTTGTTTAACAGTACATAGTTTTTCTATTGGGTTAATCCCTTTCAAGATCTTTGTTGGCAATCTACTAATTAGATTCACGGTCGTATTAAATGCTTCAGGCAAGAATTTTAGTGGCAGTGAAGCTTGAGCAAGTAAAGTAAGTCTAGATTCTACTATGTGCCTATGTTTTCTTTCAACTAAACCATTTTGTTAAGATGTGGAGGCACATGTTGTTTTGTGAACAATTCTATTTTCTGAAAGAAACTGTTAAGGGTTTTGTACTTAGTGCGTCCATCTGATTGTATAATTTTAACATGAGAATTGGTTTGTTTCTCAACCATAGCTATGAAATTTAATACTGCGCCATATGTTTTAGATTAAGTTTTTAGGAAATAAATCCAAATATATCTGGAATATGCATCAATGAATGAAATAGAGTATTTGTATCCAAAATCTAAACATATGGGTGCTAGTCCCCAAAGGTCAGCGGAACCTAATTCTAGTGATTTGGAATACTCAGTTGATGAATCACTAAATGGTAACTTATGACTATTACCCATTTGACAATAAGCTCACATATATGGTAAAGTAGTATTATCAAAATGTATTCTATTTTCAGTAAGAATCTGTCTTACAACACTTACACTTGGATGGCCAAGTTTGTAATTCCAAAGATCAAATACATTGTTATTACTTTCTTTCGCACAAAGATTACAATATTTTTGCACTTTTGTAGGACTGGTGCAGTTAACAGAATTAAATATGTACAGTCCCTTGACTGCATTGCCTTGCAAAAGATTTTCTTTAGTTAGTATGTCTCTAACTAAACAATACTTTGGATAAAATTCAAAACAAACATTGCTGTCTTCTGCAAACTGTGATACACTCATAAGATTCATTTTATCTTTGGTACTCTTAACAAATTATGCAAGAATAATTGTTTCTTAACTTTAATATAAGCATTACCCATGTGAGAAATTTTAATGCATTTACCATTCCCCATGCAAATAGACCGATTACCTCTATACTCCTTGTTGCCAAGATTCAAACTGTCAAGATTACTAGTAATATGATTAGTTTCCCCAAAGTCAGGATACCAGCAGTCATCTTGTATGTATTCAAGCTTTGTTGTCTCACTTGAACTGTGCCCTTTATTACCGTCTTCTTGAGTACTTGAACTTCGATGTTCTTGAGCCACATCAGCGCTAAAATTACTATCCCTTTGATCGTTATCATTCTGATTTGAGTATCTAAAATAGCACCTTATAGCAGCGTGACTTATTTTCTCACAAATTTGACACTTTGGTCTGTTGTTGTTGTTCCATCTGCCTCTCCCTCAAGATATAGTAGAATAAATGCCTCTTTGTGTTGGTTGATCTGCTTTATTACTGCTTTGATTTTTGTTTCTGTAACTAGTAGTGTAGTTGATTGAAAACTTTGGTTCTTGTGACTTCTTGTTATCAATTCTTGCTTCATATGCAAGCAAGATTGAGTGAACATCAACAATTGATGATAAGAGCATTTAAGAAGCTATGATTGCAACAACCGCTCATATTCTTCACTCAAACCATTTAGTATGGTTACAATTTGTTCTGAATCTGAAATTTTGTGGTGTACAGCCTCTAACAAATCATAAGTTGTTTTGATCTTGGATAGATATTGTAACGACCCATAAATTTTGATATTTAAAAACTATTAAATTAAATAAGATTTTTGAAATTTAATATTGTGAGAAATTAAAATTTATGATTTACAGATGAAAAAGATGATTAGAATGTAATTTTATAATGTTGGTTTAATGTAATTGATAACTGTTTTAGTGTAACCTCAATAAATTGAAATAATTGTAAAGTTAATATGGTTATAATTGTAAATAACGAATAAATTAAATGTTGGATTTAATATTGAAATTATATGTTATAAATTAGAATAGATTGATTAAGGATTATGAAATTAATTAATTAGTATGTGAATTTATTAGTTTTGTTTGTAAACAATAAACACAGAAATGTGTTTGAATTATTAATGTGTAATAATTGTTTAATTATTATTTCATTATTTAATCCATTGAAATTGTATTGGAAATCAATGTGAATTAATGTAATTTAATATTACAATTAATTTGAAATAAGATGATAACTGAAGAATAGGAATATAACAAAATGTAAACTAATGTTAATTATATTCATAAGGTAATAGTTGATTTAACAAAAAAGTGAAAATCCAAATAAAAAAAAATTGATTGAAATTTAATTATGATTAACCGGGTTTTTATTTCAATTGTAGTTGAACTCTGAAATTAATGTAATATTTAAATAGTGGATTTAACATGAAAATTTTATTTTAATAGGTTATTAATTTCTATGTAATCAGGAAATGATAAAATTGTTAACTATTAAATTTGAATTTAGAGTTGATTAAATTAATTTAATAATAATTTATTTAATTCACGTGAAAAAATAGCCATTTTGGCCACTATCTCGTATTTCAAAGAAACTATTTTCATCGGATCTGTAACAGCGAATTATTGTAGGATTTGAAGTTTCTTAGCAATCGGACTTATCGTTTGATCGTGCGAGCTCGAAAGCGAAGAAATCAATTAATATAATTTAAATGAATTTAATTCGATTTTGAAAGCTAACTTATGCATACAATGGAATTAGGGCTTGAAACTAGTTCCATTGAGTTTAAACACATCGAGAACTTATGTTTTGATATATGTGATTCGTTTCGGAAACGAAACGGGCTTTTCGGGTCATCGTTATCATTTCGACCCAAATTGATATATCCATTCATTGTTATCATTCTTTGTCTATATAAATAGATTTTGTTCCTCAAAACGTAGCAGCCTTTTCTATTTGACTGTACGTACTTTTCAGTTCCTCACTTGTTCCTCCTGCTCGAATGTCAGAATCATCCCAAAACCTAATTTCAGTTACAAATAAAACTAATTTCAAACTCTCTTAACCTTATCAAATTTTATATTGTTGGAAATATCTTTACGAATGGAACCAACATCTGGTTATCATTTTTTGAGACAGTGATCGGATCGATCAGAAATCGTGGTCAAAGTCAAAATCGGGCATTTTGATCAGATCATCAATTGGTGAAATTGGTTGTGGGGTTTTGTAGAGGTGGCTTCCAGGAGCCTACCGGTGGTGGTCGCATCACCTAGATCGACCTATGGCGGCTAGATTTTAGGGTTTGAAACCTTAAGTTTTGGAGGCGGCGGTGGCAAGCATCGGGGTGGTCGCGTGACGTGTGGAGAGTTGGTTGGGAGAGGCGAACTTAGGGGTAGTGGTGATGTGGCCTGCGACAGCGTATATGCAGAGGATGGAACGGTCAAAGTTGTAGTTGTTGCTAGGGCATGGGTTTCGTTCGTGATTGCGCATAGGGTTGTGCTGAGGAAGGTGGCGTTTATTTGCATATTTACCCTTCCCTTATTTTAAATCAAAATTTTAATTTTTAAACTTCTAACCATCATAACCTTTTCATACGAGCTCGGATTCACGCGCGGTTTTCTCCATTGCGATCGTATCAAAATTCCAAACAATATAGAACTAGTTTGTTGCATTCATAGACTGTTAGATTTTTGGGCTTTATTTGGATTTTAAATCAATTAAAAACCAAAGGTAAGTATTTTAACCAACTCACAAATACAAAACCATCTTATGTTGGTTAAATTAAATTTATGATGTTATTAGAAATTTATCGATTGATGTTGTTATATTTAAAATTGTCATTCAAATTTCATTTGAATTTATATTGAATTTAATTGCCATTTGGATTAACATTGGAATTTATTTCTAGTTAAATACCTGATAATGATAAGCATTTTATTTGTGTGATTTATTGGTTGGTTTGAATGATGACTGTGATGGATGTTTAATTGTTGATATTTGGATGGTTAGATATTATATTTATTTTATATGTTGTTATCACACTGCAAGTTCCCTTAGTTATCATCAGGAAAATCAGTATAGGTTGAAATAGTACATACCAGAACGATCTTATAGATTAGGGAAAAAATCATTATAGGTTGAAATGATAAACTAGAAATTTTATAGATTTTGAATTTTCTTGGGATTGTGGGTTGAAATGATGCACATCCGTAAATTTGAATTTATTGTGGATTGAAATGATATATATCCATATCACTTGACCATAGGGTAGAAAATTATACACCGACACCGGATTAGTTGAATTAAATGATTTTAAATCCTTAATTTTTTAATCCAGTTAAATGATATTATAAAATAAAATTAGATTTATATGAACTGAACTATCTTCAGAGGTCCAAGCTCTAAAATGTTGAAACCGAAACTGGTTTAAATGAACTGTTTAAAGAATTTAAATTGAAATCTTAAAGTTGAATTTTGAAATATAAATGAAATTTATCAAATTCGAGTTACTGTAAACGTTTGAATGTTTAAACTTTGAAACCTATTGAAGTTGAAGTGGTTTAAATTTGTAGTTCAAACATGGATTTGAAATTGATATAAACTGAAATGGTTTTAATGAGAATGTAAATGGAAAACTTTAGCTTTTGAATAGAAATCGTTGAACTAAGATTGATTTGAATTGAATTTTTGGAACTAAAGTTGATTTGAATTGATTTGTGAAATTGGAAGAAAAAATAAATTTGAAACTACTTTCAATATAAACTCTTTTAATATATAAACTCTTTTAACATATAAACTATTTTTCTCATATAAACCATTTTAATGTATTAATAATTTTTAATACATTAACTATTTTTAATATATAACATATTTTAATATATAAACTATTTCTAACAAATAAACTATTTTATTTTATAACTTATTTTTAAAATATAAACTATTTTAATATATATTATTTCAAATTAATAAGCAACTTTTAATATATGTTTTAATATATAAACTATTTCTAATATATGAACTATTTTAATCTATAACCTTTTTAAAATATAAACTATTTTGATATATATTATTTTAAATTTATAAACAACTTTTAATATATATTTTAATATATAAACTATTTCTAATATATAAACTATTTTAATCTATAATCTGTTTTAAAAATATAAACTATTTTTTATGTATAACTATTCCAATGTATAAACAATTCAATATTCAAACTGTTTAAAGTTGGAAATGTTATGATTTAGATTTAACCGATTCAAATACGAATATATTGATATGATAGTTTAACCTATTTTGTGGTTATAATTTTGAAAATGAACATGAATTAAAGTGAATAATGATTTTGAAAGTGAATAATGATTTCGAAAGTGAATAATGATTTCGAAAATGATATGATTTTGAAGTGAATATGATATTTTGATATCAATTATGAATCGATTTTGGAAATGTAAAAGAACCAGCTAGTGTGGAATAAGCGTTTGGTTATTAACGAGTCCGGGATCGGATATTGTCATACTCTTTTCCTATAGCAAAAATCACTTTAACAACTGTGCATGAGGTGGAGAATCCAGAATGAAGTAGGATGGTTTGGCAAACGCTACTATATGAGGTATGAACGCAGCCCTGACCCCTAGGGTCAGCTTGATATGACTAAAACAGGAGCTATACCAGGCTAAGTGAGGTTGCTCCTCCGATCGGGCACATTTCTTCGATACCATATATGTTACTTCGTGATTGATTTGGTGGCCACCTTTGATTTGATTATGGTAGTGTGTTCTGAGGTGGGCGGTGTAGCTGTTATGCGTTACCACCAGTCCGGGAGTGCAAACGGTAGAATCCTACCCTGGCATTACCTTGGTGCCTTGTCAAATGTCTTATCGAGCCCACTATGATTTTGGTTTGTGTCTTACCTATAGAGTGCTCTCTGATTGTAACGACCCGTAAATTTTAACAGTTTTAAATACATAATTAAACCGAATTTTTGTGAAATTTTAAATAATAAAATTTTGAAATAAAAGTTTGATATTTGAATTGCGTCTAATTAAACATAACAAATGGTGAATTTTCATCTAAAGATATAGAAGTTTATTTTCTTGTGTAATTTTATTTAAATGCAAATTGGTTAAATTTGATAATAATAAAATATTTTCCAAACCTGAGTATTTTTTATAATAATTTTGTAAATCATATACTGAGTGAGGCGTCATATTTCGTTTCTCCAAATTTTTATTGTTATTGCCCCATTCATCTTATTTCTAGCAGGTTTGCAGCATTTTTGGTTTCGATTATCGACTTTTGACCGGATAATCGTACCACTAATATCTATATACCATTTTAATCGTCTCGTCGTGTTGATCTCTGTGGTATATTCACCTCTGTGTTCGTTGTTCGGTATGCGGTTTAACCCACGAAAAGTTTTTCCGTATCGTTACCCATTTGAGTTGTTCGTTACCTGTGCCCATTCGTTTATTTCCTGAGAAAATCAAATAGCACTAGCTATCAATATTTCGGAATTCAACAATTTGACTTTTGGTTTTCTTTGTCCTGTCATCATTCAGCTGTGAGAAATTTAATCGCTATCATCTACTGATATTTTTAATATTCAATTGGCATGACTTTTGCAATTCCACCTGCCAAATTAATAGTATGATGGTCCATTCATTTTAATTTATATTATATTCATTCTTTATTATCAATCTGCTCTGTGCTCCTTTGAGAATATTTATACTATACCAATTTGTATAAATTACTGTTATATATTTGTTGGAAAAAATAAGAGCCGCTCATTCTACCTCCTTTCTACATTAGCCATCCTCCTCCAGGCCCCGACCAGACCCACCATGTAACAACCTGCATATTTTACGATTGAATATTTAAATATTTTATTTAAATATTTTATCGTTAGTCGGATTATAGTCCGAAAAGTTACTTTTTGTATACGGTCGAATTACGACTCGGGACCACTTCCATTGAGTTCAAAACGCCGTTTGCGATCTTTTTGAGTATAAACTTTGATATGTTTGGAGTTAGTGGAATTTGCCACTTTTTCACTTTGGGCTTTGGGTTTTGTTTAGCCCTTTAGCCTAAACTATTAACTCTAGCTCAACTCCCTCTTCCCTTCATTACTTCACTTTCATTTCCTAACACTCAAGCTTCATCAAAAATGGAGAGAGGAACGAGAAATTAAAACTCCAAGCCCTAGATCATTTGCGAATCCAACATCTAACTCCAAATCCAAAGATAAGCCATTGATTCAAGCTTCTTCTGTTGAGATTGAAGTGTGGTTGATTCTTCCTTTGCTTTTAAGCTTCTCCTTCATTGATTTTGTGAAAAGGTGAGATTTTTATCTCACATCTTTGTCTATAACTATCTTTGATTGTTGGGTATGAATTTCTAACACTTATTCATGTGCATTTGCTTTTGGTTTGGATTGAATTGGTGAAAATCCCAATTTTTAGTGTTTTGGGTTCAAATCTTTAAAAATCTTAACTTTGATGTTTGAACATGTTTTTTGTGATGCATCAAGGAGCCAATAGGACCGGGTAGCCGACGGGCGTAATCCCCTAGCGTCTGTGCTCGATGGGTTGCAAATTGAGAGAGTTTTTGCATTTCTGTTGCTTAGGTCGCTCGGCTTGCACCAGTACCTTAGGTCGCTCAGCCATGTTTAGTCGCACCTGCTACATCTCGCAACCAACTTAGGTCGCACCAAGTTAGGTCGCAACCTCTTAGGTCGCCCCGCTTGCAACCACTTTGGTCGCTCGGTTTGCTCTTCTACCAGTTAGGTCACTCAGCCTGCTTTAGGTCGCTTCCCCCTTAGGTCGCTCGGTTTGCTCGCAACCCTTTATGTCGCTCGCCTTGCTATGAGTCGGCCTGCTTTAGGTCGCTGCCCCCTTAGGTCGCTCGGCTTGCTCGCAACCCTTTAGGTCGCTCGCCTTGCTATGAGTCGGCCTGCTTTAGGTCGCTGACCACTTAGGTCGCTCGCCCTGCTTTAAGTCGCACCAACTTAGGTCGCGCCATGCTATAGGTCGCGCCATGTTAAGTTGCTCTGTTAGGCCGCATGCTATTCCTTAAGTCGCTGATCTCTTAGGTCGTATGCCGTGGAGTCGCATATGTTGAGCGTTGATTTCTTGTGTTGAATTGTGTTAAGTCGCAAAGTATTTCCACTTTGATGGATTTGGAATCGAATTCTTTAGATTTTATTCACGTCTTCGAATGTGAATTTTTGTGATTTATTGTTTCTACAATCATTTTTGTGATTTGTCACTTTAAAAATTATAAATGTTTCAATACTAGTAGTAAATATCAAAACTCTTTCATCAAAACGATTTCAACCCTATTTTGTTACAAAGCTTGTTTCTTGAAGCATTTTCCAATCTACTAATATATACAAACTTTACCTCACTCGTATGAGAAATCTAATTAAACAGCTTAGTAAAACAAGTGGTATGAAACGCTTGTGTTTACTTCGCCAGTTAAATCTTGGACTTGTTCGATTGAATCTCTTGTGACAATTTTCGAGTGGAGATCTACAATTTGTTCGTAAATATATAAGTTAAGCTAGTGGTTATGGGACATGAAGCTAAGCTTATATATTTACTAGTTTACTGTAATTGATACTTCTTGATGATCGTTGATGATCATTTTTGTGATTTAGACTAGCAAATGTACGATGTCTCTTTGTCTACGAGGGAGACTAAGCCCCGTTTCTGTGGAGCTTCGGCTCAATTTGGTGGGGGTAGCGACCCATGTTCTTCGGGCCGTTTTGTGGAGCTTCGGCTCAAAATTAATGGTTAGCAACCATGGAATAGCGTTCCATTTTGTGATACACGTGTTGGTGAGTTTTCATGCTCCCGTTTTGTGATAGGCCTACCCCTTTTTGTGATTTTTGGATTTCCATTGATGATTTCTAGAATTTGTGTTTCACCAATTTTCGTGATTTACATTGATAAGTCTTATCAATATTTGTGCATTGGTGAATTTGTGTGTCGTTAACTTTTGTGATTGGCATTGATATAATGATCAAAACTTATGGTTTTACTGAATAAAAATAAAGAGTATGACATTCTTTTTGATCTTTGAGAAGATTCTTGTGATATTGATTAATCTCTTGTTGATTTTCAATTACATACTTAACACAGTATGTGTAACAGCCCGCAAATCCCTACCCCTTGAGTCAACACTATTCTACAACAATCAACTCAAGTTGTACATAAATACGAACCATTTGGGTTTAAGAAGAAGAGGTAGAAGAAGAGAAAACAAAATCAACATCAAAATCTAACCATCGCAGCGGAATAAAATATAATAGAGAATTAATAATCTTTACTCAAAATCAAATATATCAGTTTACATATATTACATCATCAGAGTACATCAGTCACGGCTCACATCAAAACAATACAATGGATACACAACAACTCAAGGTACACAAAAACTCAAAGTACAGAATATATATATATAACAAGTACGACTATACGTATCGTCATCCAGCTCGTCTCCTGAGCTCCACAGCATCATATCCTGTATCCTATAATACTCGGTCTGACCCGAGCATTACAGTTAAATAATACCCGAGTCAGTCTGGAATACCAGAGTGAGAAAATCACACCCAATTGATTATTAAAGTTTCAAAAATCCTTTGAAAACAAAAGCATCTCGTAAGACCACGCCACAAATAAACATGTCGGGTTTTTACCTTACGATAGCTAAAACAATTTTTATAGAAATCCTCTGATATTATAATAGGGTCTATATACAAATACTTATAAAATAGCCGAAATTGTTACATCTATTAAATTCCAGCTACTAGCCACAAAAGTGGGTAATACAAACAAAACTCGTACAAGGCTCGTAGGGAGAATGAATTTCCAACAATGACTAGGCACTGGGGTACCACCTGTCACAGTACGGGGCCTAGATCACCGTACCGAGGATTACTCCCTTCATCCCCTGCAACACAAGGCCAGAACCATTCCTTACTGAACAGTCCCGAACAAGATAAACCCCGTGGTTGGCGCGACCAACCACCCACTAAGCCGAAATAAATAAGGGACATCTAGACAGGGGAATTATCTTGTCCTGCTTGGGCATGACCCACCTAACCTTGCTGCATATCCCCTGATTTTCAGTCATTCCCATTTGATGAGGCTTGAGGCTAAGCGTTACCTTTAGAACGTATTTACTTAGAATGCCCATCGCCCTCCTGACGATGTTTCGCAAGCATTCATCCATACAAGTCTGTCCCGGGTTCGAACGGAACCGAAGGCACTATTCCTACTACATCCATTTTGGAAATATCCTCAGGATTAGTAGCGACTAGCCCTTGCACTTCACTGCTCCATCTTCGAATCCGAACACGTTTTTCGCACGAAACGTACAAACCGAATCGAAGTGGTTTTCGAGAAATTAATCTCGATCCCGGTCTCTTCGATACGATCAGCGCATTGTCCAATATTGATAGTCGGTTATTTAACTATCAATTTATATTCACAAACAACCATCAACCAATAAATAAATTTTCCAAATTATTTATCTCCAAAAATATCTTCACAAGATATATTTCTATTTTCAATCCTTTGAAAACAGTTTCAAACCATCTTTCTTCCCAGAATAAACTTTTCCAAATATTTTCTATCTCCTCTGAAATCATCAAGCATGAAACTAGATTTTAAAAATGAATTTTAAAACATTTTACTTTGAAATATATACTTTTAAACAGCTAAGTTAAATTTCTTCAATATTTGTAAAAATACTTACTATATGAGTATTTGAAAATAAAGTTACTTAATAGAATATAAAACTAGAATTTCACTTTTGAAAACAAAATACTAGGTCATCTTTTAAGTAATTACTACTATATTAGATTTTTAGAAAATACTTACCCTTTGAATTTTAAATATTGGATATAATAAATTTTTTCAAAACTTGCTTTTTAAAAACAACTTTAAAACCCTTTTAACTTATATTTAAAAACTCGCTTTGAAAACATACTTGGTTATTCGAGGAGAATTTTCCAACTTCAATCAATTGAATCAATTTTCCAAATTGATTTTCAACTTATTTTATTTGAAATAAATTTCTTCACTTATTCAGTTCATTTCAAAATTCATTAATTATTGACTTAATTTTAATTGTTATTATTTTCCCTTTTATTTTACATCTTAAACTGAAATATACATATTTCATATATTTTTTTCCATTTCTTCTTTATTCTTCTAGAAAAATTTAAATCCTAAATTTGAAATAATTGTTTTATTCTTTTAAACAGTAACATTGAAATTTTAAGTTTTCTTAACTTTCTGTTTATTCAAAAATTCCTTGCCATATACAGGATTCATTAATTAGCATTTTGGAAACACTAATATTCTTATCAATTCATTTTTAATTTATTTACATTCTTTATAATTATTTTCTTAAAAATTTACTTCTTTTATTATTTCTTTCCAAGAATCCAATGCTATATAATTTGATAACTCAAAGTTCAAGAATATATCCAAGCAGCTATAGCATTCAATATTTCAATATGATTCATCACAGAATATCCACAAAGCATGTCAGAGAATAATAAACAATATATATATATGTTGAGGGACCCAGTGGGATCCCTCCAACCTGTGTTCCCTGCATCCACAGATGTTAGCACAACATAAACATCAATCCAAAATATATCATACTAAAGCACAACAATCAAATCAACCATTCCAACAATTATTTAAATATAATCCTTTAAATTTAAATTTAAATTTAACTGAGTGAGATTAACTCACCTTTGCTTTTCGTTTTGCAATCCATTTCCATCTCGACTATTACTTTCCAATTTTGAACCTAGTATAAATATTTATATGGATTTGTTAATATTTGAAATAAGTCAGGCAACCAATTACCCTTTTAAAAATTTTATATATTAATGTTTTAGTTTTAAACAAATTTTCTTCTTTTGTAAATTATTTCCTAGTGACTAAAACAAGTGAATAAGTTTTATTAACAAATTAACCTTCATAATTTGAAATTAAAAATTAAACAGGTAGATAAAAGAAAACATAGATTTATCGATTTCATTTAAAACCATATTTATAGATTTTGAAGAGAAAATCAAATTTTATACAAGTTTCAATCATTTAAAATTCCTCTTTTCAAACGTCTATATACAACAGTTCCTGTATATTTTCTTTAACCTTTATCTATAAATATATAATTTCTGTTTATCTACCTATTTATTTCCCTTTGAACTAAAACAGAAATGTTATAACTTACCGTAAAAACTTCCCATCCTTTTCACAAAATCATATCTATGTAATTAAATAACTGTTTTTAAAATCTAATTTGCCTAAATAAAATTTTTAATATTATACCAATCCATATATAATCCTAAAGCTATAAGAAAATTTCTGTTTGAACCTTTTCCTTTACTACATATACTTACTTAAATAATAACTCTACATAAATTTAAAAACAAGGTCATATAAATTCTTATATTTTTCAAATCATATATATAAATTTCCACAGTGTATATATATATATATATATATTTTAATTTGAAAGAAAAACAACCTGCAGATACCTCAGTGCCTAGAAACACCGCACTACTCAATCTACGTCGTCGACCCTCGTGCACGCCCAAACCATCAAGCCCTAGCTCACCCTCTTCGAGAAGCTTCCCTTGTTCGAACACGAAGCCGAACCCTACCGCAGCCCATGAAACCGACCACGCCTTCCAGTCCTCGCTATCATCTCTTCGTCGCCGCTCCATCGCGAGTGACTCCGCCTTGAACGAAGACGTGGGCCTCACTGGATCGACCCACGCAAGTAATCGCGATCGAACTTCGAGCTCGATTTGATCTCGCAATTGACACAAATCTCACGCGCAACCCAATTTCATGCTCGCGTCTCTCAGATCGAACGAGGTTTTTTGTTTTTTTTTTGGCTTGCGAATCAATTTGAGAGAAAGGGAAGATTTATATACATCGAGGAGCGGCCATTGTTATTTAGAATTGAACGAGTTCGATTCTTGCTTTCGACTGGAATGCTCAGTGTTTTTTTTTTTTTTTTTAGTTATGAATGTCTGCACTCCAATAAGGGAAGAAAGAGGGAAGTTGTGTTAGGAGAGGAAGTGTACTCGAGAAGCTAAGAAAGAAGGATGGTACGGCAGTGATTAGATGTAGGATATTTTGAATTAAAACAGTTAATTATTCTCGAAACGTTTATATCTCGTACGCTCACACGAAGACTCCAAAAATTTTTAAATTTGAAATCCAGCAATAATTAAATATTACGGATTCAACTGCACTGGTTTCGTCGAAATCCGAGACTGTGCCTCGGAAGGCTGTTTTTAAATTCAATTTAAACGATATATTTTTAAAACTGACCAAACCACTGTTAATTTCAATTCTACAACTTTTACTAATTTCAGTGCTATCAATATAAAATTTTCAAGCCTTCAAATTATGTTTAACAGACTTAAAATTCTAGATTCAACGTTTTATTCAAATTCAAGTTATTTAGTTCGACAATTAATTATCAAATAAATTGTGATATTCGTAATTCAATTTAAAATTATACCATTGAATGTTTAAAATCGATTAAATACTCCGATTTAAATCGCTTAAAAATTTCGGGTCGTCACATTCCTCCCCCCTTAAAAGAATTTCGTCCTCAAAATTTCTAGTTAGGAAGAATGGTCCAATACTCGTTTATTATTTTACCTAAACCCAAACAGTTCAACATTTAACCAACCATTTTTTTTATAAAAGACCCATTATTATTCTTATAAACTTCTCAACTTTCCAATAGTTTCAAACTATACCATTCGTTTAATCATTCGACTTTCAATTTAAAACCAAATTTTGAATTATCAAATTTTCTCAAAAATTTTCTAACTCCCTAAATTCCCGAAAATTTTTGCCAGCGTCTCCTTTGCGCGGCTAGCTCGGTACTGCTACAAAATGGCTCTACGGCCTCCCAAATCCAAAAAGAAAACAAAAAGCCAAGTGGCTCAATCCAAATCCAAGTCCCAATCAATTTTCATACCGAATTTAAATACATACCTTATTGTCGGGCAATTCAAATTTATCTTCTGAATCAAAAACCAATTCTCTTTTCCCCTTTTTACAATACCTGCATAACCTGCTTGGTACTAATATCCAATCACAATATTCCAAAACAATTTATCGATTTTCTCACAAAACGCCAATATCTATTCATTCTAATATTATCATAGGATACATTTGTAGCATCGATTTCCAATTAAGAATTCACCATTCCCTTCCTAAATTAATATAAACATTTTATATGTTTCTTATCTTTATTTCTCTTTACCTCTTTTAGTTTATACCTATTTCTATTCAAATCGATTTCCACATTACATATGTGTTTCATTTATTTTCAACTTTGAATTTTTAATTTTTATCCTTCATTTATTCCTAATTTAAGTCATTATTTTAATTAGTTTCATTTACTAATTAGTTTCATTTACTAACTTATTTTAGTTTCCCATTCTAAATAGTTTTGTCGTTAACAAAATTTTCCAAAATTTTCAAAAAATTTCTAACTCCCAAAATTTCTGAAAATTTTTGGCAGAGTCCCCTTTGTACGGAGGAGCTTTTGCAATTTGACAAAAGAGATAAATATATATACATCGACCCACACGGTCGGAAAAACCAAAAACAGTTCCTATTTCCTATTTTTATTGCGTAGGCGTACCTTATTTAGCATTTTAAGCAAGCGGCTTATTATTTTTAGCAAGTAGCACTACCAAATCCAGCCTCACGGCTTCCAGGTACCTGTACTTACTCAATTTAAACTTGCAAGTGCCAAATAAAAGGAGTTTAACACATTTCACTTACTTGCAATAGTTAAAACATATGAATTCTAAAATAAATTCACACTAAACATTTTTCTGAAAGCAACTTATACAATTTTCATGCTAATCTAACTGTTTCAATTAATTTATAACCATTTTCATTTAATTCGAATGGTTTTCAATCCATTCGTATACAACTTCATCAATGTGAATGGTTTAAAATTCAATCACTTACATTAATTCATTTTTAAGCAACTGAACTCATATTTAATCCAATTGCTTTCAAAATCAATTTATTTTACTACTCTCACTCATAGAATATTTAATTACCCCATTTACAACAAACAACAATTTATTTCATGTAATTTGACGAGATTTAGGTGAATAAATAAGCATTTATGTTTTATAACCAATTCAAATTGATTTCACTCTATTTCCAAATTTATTCACAATCCAATTATCCTCGCTTCCATTTCGGATTTGAATACATTCACTTGTATTTCATTTATTAACCAAACTAGTTCATACAAAACTATTAACATCTTAGGTCCGTCTTCATTACCAATTTAATTACTCTTTTATTTTAATTCATTCACAAGCATTTATTTACATTTCATTCCATATTTGTTTATTCCAATCTATTTTATTTAGCTCGAAAACAATTCGGGCTATTTTATTCAATAACCATTTCTCAACTTATTTAAACTATATTTCATTGACATTATTTATAACTCACCGAATTTTTATTTCGGTTAAAAATTTATTTTCACTTGATTAAAACCTATCCAATATTATTAAACTTTGTTTAAGTTGAATTCAATTCAACTCTCCTGCATTTATTTAGCTTAAGTCAATTTCCTTCAATTTATTCAAATTTTATACTTAAGCCCATTCTCATTTTGCAAACAAAGTTCTCTTTTATACTCAACTTAACTCAATTAATTCCAAGGCCATATCCAATTTATTTCCACTTATTGGATTTCATTTGCATATTCAAACCATTACTATTTTAATCCATTTACATTTTTATTTTATACATCTCAAATTATATTTACTTTGTTAACACTTCAAGTCTAATTTTTAATTAATAACTCAAGTTCTGATTCTATTATCCACTTTTAATTTACCATCCAATTTATTAACTCACAATTCAATTTTATTAACTAATTTATTATCTAATTAGTTCTCCCATTATTTATAATCCAACACTTGAAAGAAAAAAAAAATTTCATTCCAAATATTATTTTATTTATTTTCCTTAGTTCAATATATTTTACAATTCAAGTTTGGATTTTCCTCTCATTTCCCTATTCATCTAAATATTTATTTGGATTTGTATTCCATTTTCAATTTTATAAGTCGCAACTTATTATTTACACCAGTCCATTCCTCATAGGCTTGAATATATTATTCTCTTTTTTTTTTTTAACTCAAGCCTTATGCTTATTTATAACCCAAGCATATATTTTATTCATGCATTTTAATTCTTTTATAAATTATTCTGGTTTATTTATTTCAATTAAATTCTTATCCAATTTATTTCTTATCCAATTAAGAATCAATTTCAATTCAATTTTACTTTAAACTCAGAATTTACTTGACTCAATTCGATTTTAACTTAATTCGAATACAACTGAATATTATTTCCAGCCTATTCAATGAATTTCAATCCAATCAAATTTTTATTTCCAACTCCAAGTAAATTTTCATTTTCAATTTTTATCTTTAAATTTAAATTCCAACCTTCAAAGTTTATATTCCATTCCTGATTTAAAATCATCGCAATTTATAAGCTGACAACTTATCTTATCCGGATTTTTAAACTCCCGGCTTTGGTTTCAAATCATTTTGAAATCTCCAATGTCACAAATCACATTTCTCAAAAGTTACACCAATCCTGGTTTTACCCACAACAAATTCCCTTTGAAAATTCCAAAACCAACTAACTTTTCTGAATAAATCAATTTGGTAGCAATTCATCACTTAGAAACTCGAAAATGAACATCGATGATGCTGCAGTCATCATCGAAGTTATTTTCCAGTGACTGAAGTGAATTCAATGCTATATCACTTTCAAAACCTATTTAAAATAAATTTCCATCCAGAAATACTTCCAAACTAATAATGTTATCATTTATCTTCAAAACACTTCGATAACATTCCCAAAATCTCTAAAATTTTGAATTTCCAAATCCTGCTTAAATACATTTTAACTATGATTCATTTGTATAATTTATGCTTATACAAATTTCTATTTGATTGTATTTCAATTCATAAATTACATTTATAATTCATATTTATAAATTTCATTTCATAATTGGATTTATCTTCTCAATCTTTGATTATATTCACAATTGTAGTTAAATTTTCACTTAACAATGATAATATTTTAATATTATCATTTCTAACATCCAAGCAACCATATAATAGCTATATAGTTTAACAAAAACTTTCTTCATATCAAAAATATATTTTTGGGTAAAATTATTTCATTTACCCATATTGAAAACAATACCGTGTCGATTGTTCTATTTAAGTGTTTAGAAACCCATTTGATACAGTTTTCGAGGCTGTGCCGACGAAGGTTCATATATCACTCCATAAACCAATCAACACAATATAAAACCATTTTATATTCACTAACAAATACGCGCTCATATCTATTAATACGCTCAAACTCATTATAGAGTACTACGGACTCTAATTTATGAGTAATTCCCACCAGAGCCAAGGTTATCACCAACCTAAGCTCTGATACCAAATGTAACAGCCCGCAAATCCCTACCCCTTGAGTCAACACTATTCTACAACAATCAACTCAAGTTGTACAGAAATACGAACCATTTGGGTTTAAGAAGAAGAGGTAGAAGAAGAGAAAACAAAATCAACATCAGAATCTAACCATCGCAGCGGAATAAAATATAATAGAGAATTAATAATCTTTACTCAAAATCAAATATATCAGTTTACATATATTACATCATCAGAGTACATCAGTCACGGCTCACATCAAAACAATACAATGGATACACAACAACTCAAGGTACACAACAACTCAAAGTACAGAATATATATATATAACAAGTACGACTATACGTATCGTCATCCAGCTCGTCTCCTGAGCTCCACAGCATCATATCCTGTATCCTATAATACTCGGTCTGACCCGAGCATTACAGTTAAATAATACCCGAGTCAGTCTGGAATACCAGAGTGAGAAAATCACACCCAATTGATTATTAAAGTTTCAAAAATCCTTTGAAAACAAAAGCATCTCGTAAGACCACACCACAAATAAACATGTCAGGTTTTTACCTTACGATAGCTAAAACAATTTTTATAGAAATCCTCTGATATTATAATAGGGTCTATATACAAATACTTATAAAATAGCCGAAATTGTTACATCTATTAAATTCCAGCTACTAGCCACAAAAGTGGGTAATACAAACAAAACTCGTACAAGGCTCGTAGGGAGAATGAATTTCCAACAATGACTAGGCACTGGGGTACCACCTGTCACAGTACGGGGCCTAGATCACCGTACCGAGGATTACTCCCTTCATCCCCTGCAACACAAGGCCAGAACCATTCCTTACTGAACAGTCCCGAACAAGATAAACCCCGTGGTTGGCGCGACCAACCACCCACTAAGCCGAAATAAATAAGGGACATCTAGACAGGGGAATTATCTTGTCCTGCTTGGGCATGACCCACCTAACCTTGCTGCATATCCCCTGATTTTCAGTCATTCCCATTTGATGAGGCTTGAGGCTAAGCGTTACCTTTAGAACGTATTTACTTAGAATGCCCATCGCCCTTCTGACGATGTTTCGCAAGCATTCATCCATACAAGTCCGTCCCGGGTTCGAACGGAACCGAAGGCACTATTCCTACTACATCCATTTTGGAAATATCCTCAGGATTAGTAGCGACTAGCCCTTGCACTTCACTGCTCCATCTTCGAATCCGAACACGTTTTTCGCACGAAACGTACAAACCGAATCGAAGTGGTTTTCGAGAAATTAATCTCGATCCCGGTCTCTTCGATACGATCAGCGCATTGTCCAATATTGATAGTCGGTTATTTAACTATCAATTTATATTCACAAACAACCATCAACCAATAAATAAATTTTCCAAATTATTTATCTCCAAAAATATCTTCACAAGATATATTTCTATTTTCAATCCTTTGAAAACAGTTTCAAACCATCTTTCTTCCCAGAATAAACTTTTCCAAATATTTTCTATCTCCTCTGAAATCATCAAGCATGAAACTAGATTTTAAAAATGAATTTTAAAACATTTTACTTTGAAATATATACTTTTAAACAGCTAAGTTAAATTTCTTCAATATTTGTAAAAATACTTACTATATGAGTATTTGAAAATAAAGTTACTTAATAGAATATAAAACTAGAATTTCACTTTTGAAAACAAAATACTAGGTCATCTTTTAAGTAATTACTACTATATTAGATTTTTAGAAAATACTTACCCTTTGAATTTTAAATATTGGATATAATAAATTTTTTCAAAACTTGCTTTTTAAAAACAACTTTAAAACCCTTTTAACTTATATTTAAAAACTCGCTTTGAAAACATACTTGGTTATTCGAGGAGAATTTTCCAACTTCAATCAATTGAATCAATTTTCCAAATTGATTTTCAACTTATTTTATTTGAAATAAATTTCTTCACTTATTCAGTTCATTTCAAAATTCATTAATTATTGACTTAATTTTAATTGTTATTATTTTCCCTTTTATTTTACATCTTAAACTGAAATATACATATTTCATATATTTTTTTCCATTTCTTCTTTATTCTTCTAGAAAAATTTAAATCCTAAATTTGAAATAATTGTTTTATTCTTTTAAACAGTAACATTGAAATTTTAAGTTTTCTTAACTTTCTGTTTATTCAAAAATTCCTTGCCATATACAGGATTCATTAATTAGCATTTTGGAAACACTAATATTCTTATCAATTCATTTTTAATTTATTTACATTCTTTATAATTATTTTCTTAAAAATTTACTTCTTTTATTATTTCTTTCCAAGAATCCAATGCTATATAATTTGATAACTCAAAGTTCAAGAATATATCCAAGCAGCTATAGCATTCAATATTTCAATATGATTCATCACAGAATATCCACAAAGCATGTCAGAGAATAATAAACAATATATATATATGTTGAGGGACCCAGTGGGATCCCTCCAACCTGTGTTCCCTGCATCCACAGATGTTAGCACAACATAAACATCAATCCAAAATATATCATACTAAAGCACAACAATCAAATCAACCATTCCAACAATTATTTAAATTTAATCCTTTAAATTTAAATTTAACTGAGTGAGATTAACTCACCTTTGCTTTTCGTTTTGCAATCCATTTCCATCTCGACTATTACTTTCCAATTTTGAACCTAGTATAAATATTTATATGGATTTGTTAATATTTGAAATAAGTCAGGCAACCAATTACCCTTTTAAAAATTTTATATACTAATGTTTTAGTTTTAAACAAATTTTCTTCTTTTGTAAATTATTTCCTAGTGACTAAAACAAGTGAATAAGTTTTATTAACAAATTAACCTTCATAATTTGAAACTAAAAATTAAACAGGTAGATAAAAGAAAACATAGATTTATCGATTTCATTTAAAACCATATTTATAGATTTTGAAGAGAAAATCAAATTTTATGCAAGTTTCAATCATTTAAAATTCCTCTTTTCAAACGTCTATATACAACAGTTCCTGTATATTTTCTTCAACCTTTATCTATAAATATATAATTTCTGTTTATCTACCTATTTATTTCCCTTTGAACTAAAACAGAAATGTTATAACTTACCGTAAAAACTTCCCATCCTTTTCACAAAATCATATCTATGTAATTAAATAACTGTTTTTAAAATCTAATTTGCCTAAATAAAAATTTTAATACTATACCAATCCATATATAATCCTAAAGCTATAAGAAAATTTCTGTTTGAACCTTTTCCTTTACTACATATACTTACTTAAATAATAACTCTACATAAATTTAAAAACAAGGTCATATAAATTCTTATATTTTTCAAATCATATATATAAATTTCCACAGTGTATATATATATATATATATTTTAATTTGAAAGAAAAACAACCTGCAGATACCTCAGTGCCCAGAAACACCGCACTACTCAATCTACGTCGCCGACCCTCGTGCACGCCCAAACCATCAAGCCCTAGCTCACCCTCTTCGAGAAGCTTCCCTTGTTCGAACACGAAGCCGAACCCTACCGCAGCCCATGAAACCGACCACGCCTTCCAGTCCTCGCTATCATCTCTTCGTCGCCGCTCCATCGCGAGTGACTCCGCCTTGAACGAAGACGTGGGCCTCACTGGATCGACCCACGCAAGTAATCGCGATCGAACTTCGAGCTCGATTTGATCTCGCAATTGACACAAATCTCACGCGCAACCCAATTTCATGCTCGCGTCTCTCAGATCGAACGAGGTTTTTTTTTTTTTTTTGGCTTGCGAATCAATTTGAGAGAAAGGGAAGATTTATATACATCGAGGAGCGGCCATTGTTATTTAGAATTGAACGAGTTCGATTCTTGCTTTCGACTGGAATGCTCAGTGTTTTTTTTTTTTATTTTAGTTATGAATGTCTGCACTCCAATAAGGGAAGAAAGAGGGAAGTTGTGTTAGGAGAGGAAGTGTACTCGAGAAGCTAAGAAAGAAGGATGGTACGGCAGTGATTAGATGTAGGATATTTTGAATTAAAACAGTTAATTATTCTCGAAACGTTTATATCTCGTACGCTCACACGAAGACTCCAAAAATTTTTAAATTTGAAATCCAGCAATAATTAAATATTACGGATTCAACTGCACTGGTTTCGTCGAAATCCGAGACTGTGCCTCGGAAGGCTGTTTTTAAATTCAATTTAAACGATATATTTTTAAAACTGACCAAACCACTGTTAATTTCAATTCTACAACTTTTACTAATTTCAGTGCTATCAATATAAAATTTTCAAGCCTTCAAATTATGTTTAACAGACTTAAAATTCTAGATTCAACGTTTTATTCAAATTCAAGTTATTTAGTTCGATAATTAATTATCAAATAAATTGTGATATTCGTAATTCAATTTAAAATTATACCATTGAATGTTTAAAATCGATTAAATACTCCGATTTAAATCGCTTAAAAATTTCGGGTCGTCACAGTATGGTTTTATGGTTATCATAAGTTTTTGTCATATCTCTTATTCTATATCATTTCATCTGATATTTATAGCTAGAATGATCTATTTATTATTTTCTTATTAAATAATACTCGGGTCAGACCGAGATGTTATAGGTGCTTCTGCTTGACTTCACATCTGGGATTATCACCCTGGCTTTTGGCTAACTACTTAGATTAGTAGTTTTTGTTGTATACATTTGAGATATAGACTCATTGATGTATCCATATTCTTTTGTCTAGCACTTGTAGCTATTCTTTTTGTGATATTGTGGATCTTGTTTGACCACTACTTTGATACACACTTTTAAGTGTTATATTCATATCTATTTCCGCCTTTGTGATATGGATGTCTGTGACTGATTTGTGTTATGTTTATTTTTATATTTGTTTATGAAGAATGTATATAGCCACTGTGTAGTAGCTTTGAGTTTGTATCGGTATGTCGGATTTCCTCCTAAAACCAAATGCAATGTTGTACTATCTGACATATCGGTGCTCGCACAAAGCAATTACACGGATGGTTGCTCCTCAACAGTCTTATTCTCCACGGTAGTTGACGGCATTACACCGTAGTGTCCTTGGCTAGAGTGGGCATAGAGGTGGGGCGTCATAGCTTGGTATCAGAGCCAAACTTCGGAACAATGTAGAATAATTTAACAAGGATCATCGTCCTAAGTCCTTAGGAGTCGTGCTTTAGGATTTAATTCGAGTCTTCGTACCGATTCATCCTATTTTCTTTACGATTCCATGTTTTATCTATCAATATTACTTGATATTCATATGGTGGATAACCTTTTCCTTCTTCTTTCTTTCTTTCTAAAGGAAGATAAATGGTTAGACCAGGCCGTCCCAGTGCCGGTCAATCTAGAGCTACTCCCCAAGATGGAGTATTTATGTCTGCCCAGCAGCTTCTTGATCTAGTAAAGAATTCTAAAGCAGCCGGTTCAAATCCGGAGACTTCTCACCCTAAGTCTGGATTTGCATGTTTGTGCAACGATTATACCAATTTGGGTGGAAAGCCATTCAAAGGTTCTGAAACTATTATTGAAGTCCAGGCTTGGCTGAGAACTTGCGATCGAATCTTTTCTCACATGAATCTTATTGATCTTCACCTTGTTCAGGTGGGCTCTAGTATGCTCCAAGAAAGAGCATTTGATTGGTATGAGCTTCTTATTTCTGAAATAGTTGAAGCGGATCTTACTTGGGAGAAATTCCAGGAACGCTTTAAATTAAAATTTGTGCCAAAAGCTGAGAAGGTGACATTGGCTCGTCGTTTTATAGACCTTGTTCAAGGTAAATCCTCTATAGCAAACTATGTCGCATCCTTCGAGTCACTTTCTAAATACGGGGTTGAATATATAAACACCCCATTGAAGAAGAACCAAAGATTTGTCTATGGCTTGAATAAAAATCTCAAGAAGCCATTACTTCTAAAATTAGAAGTTTCTTTTGATCAACTCATTGATATCGCTCTTCGACTTGAAGAGGCAGATAAGGAGAGTGATGTTGAAGTTATGGGTGCCAAACCAAACTTCAACAACAAGAAAAGGCCTAATAAGTTCAGAGGTCCTTATCCCAATAAGAAAGGGAAGCAAGCAACTTCGGTGGCAAAGACTCCTACCTCTAGTAGTGGGCAATGTTACAATTGTGGTTCTAAGGACCATTATGCGAATAAGTGTTCAATGCCCCGTGCTTGTCGCTATTGCAAAAGCCCGGATCATTATTTATCTTCTTCTCCCAAACTTCAAGGCAAGAAGGAGGGAAAGCTTAATGTTGCTCAAGCCCCTGGCAACACATGTCGTGGTCAAGGTATTTCTCATTCGATCCTTGATGGCATTATTTTATTTCGTGATCATCCTATTCGAGTTTTTTTGATACGGGTGCGTCCTATTCTTTTATTTCAAAAGAACTTGTTGATACTTTTTCTTTGGATGTTATGTGTTTAATGACTTCTTTGAGAATTGCAAATCCGGTTGGTGGATCCGCAACAATCAGTTTATTGTGTAAAGATGTCGAAATTATTTTTTGTAATTTTTCTTTCCGAGCCGATTTGCATGTTATGCGCTACATAGGCTTTGGAATGATTTTGGGAATGGATTGGCTTAACCGCTATGAAGCTCAAATCCTATGTCCTGAGTGGACTATTCATCTTCGACATCCTCAGCCTGTTAAGGAGATTTCTATTGATCTTAAAGAGTCGGATTCCATCTTGGTTGCATCTTTGTATTCTTTAAATCCCCATGATGACGATAATGATGATGAGGAAGATATTATTTCTCTTATTCACGTTGTTCGTGAATTTTCCGACATATTTGAGCCCGTTTTAGGATTACCACCTAAGCGAGCAATTGAGTTCAAAATTAATCTCATCCCTGGAGCTCACCCTATCACTCGTCCTCCTTATCGCATGTCCAATAAGGAAAATGAGGAGATGCGCAAATAATTATCTGAATCGGAGACGAAGCAATTTATTCGCTCTAGTTCCTTGCCTTGGGGAGCTTCAGCTATTTTTGTGAAGAAATCCAATGGTACACTTAGGCTTTGCGTTGACTACCGCAAGCTTAATGATCTTACTATCAAGAATAAATATCCTTTACCTCGGATTGATGATTTATTTGATCAGCTTAGTGGTGCTAGATTCTTTTAACAGTTAGACCTAGCTACTGGTTTTCATTAGCTTTGTATTGCTGAGGATAGCATTCCTTTGACATCGTTCCGTACTCGTTATGGATCTTATGAATGGCTTGTTACGCCATTTGGTTTAACGAATGCTCCGGCTTATTTCATTGACCTTATGAATTGAGTTTTCAAAGATTTCCTCGATCGATTCATTCTCATCTTTATTGATGATATTCTTGTGTATTCAAAAACCGAGGAGGAGCATGAAAAGAATCTTCGGATTGTGTTGGAAACTCTTAGGAGTAATCAATTGAAAGAAAAAATTTCTAAATGCCACTTTTGGCAATCTCATGTGAAGTTTCTTGGTCAAATCATTTCCGAATCCGGAATTTCCATGGATCCTTCAAAGATTGAAGCGATTCGAAATCGAAAGAGACCGTAGAGTGTGACGGAAATTCGTAGCTTCCTTGGATTGGCGGGCTATTACCATTGTTTTATAAAAGACTTTTCAAAAATTTTCGTGCCTCCTACTAGTTTGACCAAGAAGGAGTTAAATACATTTGGTCGGTCAAATGTGAAGCTTATTTTCAGAAATTAAAATAACTCCTTGCCGATGCTCCTATTCTTGTGATTCCCGAGGGAAATCAAGATTTTATTGTTTATACTGATGCTAGTCGCATTGGCTTGGGTGTCGTTCTTATGCAAAGACAACGTGTTATTGCTTATGCTTCTAGGAAATTAAAGCCAGCCGAGACTAGATATGTCACTCATGATTTAGAGCTCGCGGCTATTGTTTTCGCCCTTCGTATTTGGCGTCATTATCTTTTGGGAGAAAAATTTATTATTTACACCGATCATAAATCTTTGAAGTATTTATTTTCCCAAAAGGAACTTAATTTGCATCAACAGCGTTGGCTCGAGTTCCTTGCATCTTATGATCTTGATATTCTTTATACTCCCGGAAAGGGAAATCGTGTTGCCGATGCACTTAGTCACAAGCAACAAGCGGTTGTTTCTATGATAATATCCGAATGGAATAATCTCGGAATTTTATCCACTTGTGAGATTCGAGATCATGTTTCCAATTTATGTTCATCTCTTGTTTTATGTAGACTTGAGGCTCATCCTTCTCTTTTAGACCGCATTCTTGAAGCTTAAAAGCTAGATCCCGAATTGGCTCTTCTTGGCCAAAATTTTAGGGATAAAATTGATATTGAAGGTTTGAAAGACTTTGATATTGATTCTCGTGGCGGCATTCGAAAATTTGGTAGACTTATCGTGCCAAATATTAGTGATCTTCGTAAGGACATTTTAGAAGATTCTCATCGTTCTAAATTTACCATTCATCCCGGTAGTAGTAAAATGTACGCGGATATGAAGCGACTTTATTATTGGGAGGGAATGAAATATGATATTGCTAACTTTGTTAAGTGTTGCATGACTTGCCAACCCATTAAGAGCGAGCACCAAAGGCCTGGTGGGTTATTTCAACCTTTAGAAATTCCAATTTGGAAGTGGGACCAAATTTCCATGGATTTTATAGACGGCCTTCCCCGTTCTCGTTCGGGTCATGATAGCTTATGGGTGATAGTCGATAGACTTACTAAATTCCCCAATTTCATTCCCGTTCGGTCCAATTGAACCGTACCTCTTTTGGACAAGCTTTTTATCAAAGAAATTGTTAAATTGCATGGAGTTCCTACTTCTATTGTTAGTGATCATGATCCATTGTTTACTAGTGGATTTTGGAAGAGTCTTCAAAAATCTTTGGGGACGAAGCTTAATTTTAGCACCGCTTATCATCCTCGTCCGGTGGACAGACTGAGCGTGTGAATCAAACTCTTGAAGATCTTCTTCGTGCATATGTTCTTGGTTTTGGTGGAAGTTGGGAAGATCATATTTCTCTTGTTGAGTTTTCCTATAATAATAGCTTCCAATCTAGTATTGGTATGGTACCTTTTGAGGCACTCTATAGAAGACCATGCCGATCTCCTTCTTGTTGGCTTGAGGCCGGTGAGAAGCTGGTTTTAGGTCTAGATTTTATTCGTGATTCCATAGAGAAAATTGACCTTATTCGACATAGGATGAAAGAAGCCCAGAGTAGACAAAAATCCTATGCCGATAACCGAAGAAGGAAATTAGAATTTTCTGTGGGAGATATTGTGTTTATTCGTGTTTCACCTATGAAGGGTGTTGTACATTTCAGTTGATCGGGAAAATTAGCGCCTCGATATAGTGGGCCATTCCCTATCACCGAACGTATTGGTTCAGTGGCTTATCACCTTTTATTACCGGCTCAGTTTTCTGCTATTCATGACGTGTTTCACATTTCTCAATTACGGAAATGCCTTCGAGATTCCGATTCTATTCTTGAGTCCGGTGTTGTGAAAGAAATTGAAGTTTCGCCTAATTTAACTTATGAGCAACATCCTATTCGTATTGTTGCTTCGAAGGTCAAATGCCTTTGAAATAAAAATGTTCCGCTTGTTAAAGTTCAATGGTCCTCAAATCCTCAGGATTTCTCTTGGGAATCTAGAGAGTTCATCGAGCGAACACATCCGGACTTACTTTCCCGTGCTCTTTGAGGTGAATTTCTTATTTCAAATTTCTTTTGTGTTGATATGCTTTCATGGTTGTTACCTTATATTTTCTTCTTAAATATTGCGTGGACGCAATTTCTTTAAGGAGGGGAGTCTGTAACAACCCGCATATTTTCCGATTGAATATTTAAATATTTTATTTAAATATTTTATCCTTAGTCGGATTATAGTCCGTAAAGTTACTTTTTGCATACGGTCGAATTAGGACTCGGGACCACTTCCATTGAGTTCAAAACGCCGTTTGCGATCTTTCTGGGTATAAACTTTGATATGTTTGGAGTTAGTGGAATTTGCCACTTTTTTACTTTGGGCTTTGGGTTTGGTTTATCCCTTTAGCCTAAACTATTAACTCTAGCTCAACTCCCTCTTCCCTTCATTACTTCACTTTCATTTCCTAACACTCAAGCTTCATCAAAAATGGAGAGAGGAATGGGAAATTAAAACTCCAAGCCCTAGATCTTTTGCAAATCCAACATCTAACTCCAAATCCAAAGAGAAGCCATTGATTCAAGCTTCTTGTGTTGAGATTGAAGTGTGATTGATTTTTCCTTTGCTTTTAAGCTTCTGCTTCATTGATTTTGTGAAAAGGTGAGATTTTTATCTCACATCTTTGTCTATAACTATCTTTGATTGTTGGGTATGAATTCCTAACACTTATTCATGTGCATTTGCTTTTGGTTTGGATTGAATTGGTGAAAATCCCAATTTTTAGTGTTTTGGGTTCAAATCTTTAAAAATCTTAACTTTGATGTTTGAACATGTTTTTGGTGATGCATCGAGGAGCCAATAGGACCAGGTAGCCAATGGGCGTAATCCCCTAGCGTCTGTACTCCACCGGTTGTAAATTGAGAGAGTTTTTGCATTTCTGTTGCTTAGGTCTCTCGGCTTGCCCCAGTACCTTAGGTCGCTCGGCTATGTTAAGTCACTCCTGCTATATATCGTAACCAACTTAGGTCGCACCAAGTTAGATCGCAACCTCTTAGGTTGCCCCGCTTGCAACCACTTAGGTCGCTCGGTTTGCTCTTCTACTAGTTAGGTCACTCAGCCTTCTTTAGGTCGCTGCCCCCTTAGGTCGCTCGGCTTGCTCGCAACCCTTTAGGTCGCTCGCCTTGCTATGAGTCGGCCTACTTTAGGTCACTGACCATTTAGGTTGCTCACCTTGCTACGAGTCGGCCTGCTTTAGGTGCTGCCCCATCAGGTCGCTCGGCTTGCTCGCAACCCTTTAGGTCGCTCGCCTTTCTATGAGTCGGCCTGCTTTAGGTCGCTGACCACTTAGGTCACTCGCCCTGCTTTAAGTCGCACCAACTTAGGTCAGGCCATGCTATAGGTCGCGACATGTTAAGTTGCTCTGTTAGGCTGCATGCTATTTCTTAAGTCGTTGATCTCTTAGGTCGTATGCCGTGGAGTCGCATATGTTGTGCCAAGGATTTCTTATGTTGAATTGCGTTAAGTCGCAAGGGTATTTCCACTTTGATGGATTTGGAATCGAATTCTTTGGATTTTATTCACGTCTTCGAATATGAATTTTTGTGATTTATTATTTCTACAATCATTTTTGTGATTTGTCACTTTAAAAATTATAAAGGTTTCAATACTAGTAGTAAATATGAAAACTCTTTCATCAAAACGATTTCAACCCTATTTTCTTACAAAGCTTATTTCTTAAACCGTTTTCCAATCTACTAGTATAAACAAACCTTTACCTCACTCGTATGAGAAATCTAATTAAACAGCTTAGTTAAACAAGTGGTATGAAATGCTTGTGTTTACTTCACCGGTTAATTCTTGGACTTGTTCGATTGAATCTCTTGTGACAATTTTCGAGTGGAGATCTACAATTTGTTCGTAAATATTTAAGTTAAGCTAGTGGTTATGGGACATGAAGCTAAGCTTATATATTTACTAGCTTACTGTAATTAACACTTCTTGAGGATCGTTGATGATCATTTTTGTGACTTAGACTAGCAAATGTGCGATGTCTCTTTGTCTAGGAGGGAGACTAAACCCCGTTTCTGTGAAGCTTCGGCTCATTTGGTAGGGTAGCGACCCATGGTCTTTGGGCCACTTTGTGGAGCTTCGGCTCAAAATTAATGGTTAGCAACCATGGAATAGCGTTCCATTTTATGATACATGTGTTGGTGAGTTTTCATGCTCCCGTTTTGCGATAGGCCTCCCCCTTTTTGGGATTTCTGGATTTCCATTGATGATTTCTAGAATTTGTGTTTCGCCAATTTTCGTGATTTACATTGATAAGTCTTATCAATATTTGTGAATTAGTGAATTTGTGTGTCATTAACTTTTATGACTGGCATTGATATAATGATCAATACTTATGGTTTTAGTGAATAAAAATAAGGAGTATGACATTCTTTTTGATCTTTGAGAAGATTCTTGTGATATTGATTAATCTCTTGTTGATTTTCAATTACATACTTATCACAGTATGATTTTATGGTTATCATACGTTTTTATCATATCTCTTATTCTATATCATTTCATCTAATATTTATAGCTAGACTGATCCTTTTGTTATTTTCTTATTAAATAATACTCGGGTCAGACCGAGATGTTATAGGTGCTTCTGCTTGACTTCACATCTGGGATTATCACCCTGGCTTTTGGCTAACTACTTAGATTAGTAGTTTTTGTTGTATACATTTGAGATATAGACTTATTTATGTATCCATATTCTTTTGTCTAGCACTTGTAGCTATTCTTTTTGTGATATTGTGGATCTTGTTTGACCACTACTCTGATACACACTTTTAAGTGTTATATTCATATCTATTTCCGCCTTTATGATATGGATGTCTGTGACTGATTTGTGTTATGTTTATTTCTATATTTGTTTCCGAAGAATATATATAGCCACTGTGTAGTAGCTTTAAGTTTGTATCGGTATGTAGGATTTCCTCCTGAAACCAAATGCAATGTTGTACTATCTGACATAGCGGTGCTCGCACAAAGCTATTACATGGATGATCGCTCCTCAACAGCCTTATTCTCTGTGCTAGTTGACGGCATTACACCGTAGTGTCCTTGGCTAGAGTGGGTATAGAGGTAGGGCGTCACATGCCACATCCCGTTGCATTCTCACCTAGTCAATCACTGCCTCCTGCCATCAAATTCCATGCCGACCTCATTCCAGAACCCTCAACCGAAGAACCACCACTACTCGGCCCAACATCCCATCATGGAGACTACCTTCGACTCGCCTCTTGCTCGACCAAAGCTGCACACCATAAAGCCCACTCGTTTCTACCTTCTTTCCTCCCCAAGCCTAGCCGAGTCTCGCTTCTTTCCTTCCCTCCTTTTCTGCCTCTCGGCCAAACCAGCAACATGAGTTATTCTTTCCATCTCCCACTTGAATATATATTACATGTAAGTTTATATTATGTCTGTTATATAAGAGTATATATTTACTATACATATTGGTTATAAAGTTTATATATATATATTACTGTTAATATAATATATATGTTAGTGTAATTTATATATGGTCTGTTTTAGTATATAAATATATATTATATATTATAAAGTAAGTTATGCGTTTGCAATTGTATATATTCGTACAAAATATGTTTTGTATAATATGTTATATATTCGAACAAAAAGTTTGAGATGAGATATTTATATAATATGTTACTATAATATATTGTTTGTATATATATAGTTATATAAACCTGTCATGTATACAAGTCCAGTAAAGTCTATATATCAGTAGTTGAGCGATACGTATATGATAGTATATATATATATATATATATATATATATTAAGGTGTAATATATTTAAGTGTTTATATCTTGTCAGTGGAGTTGATAAGGTATATTTATATAAATATTTATTTTATTGTTTGTATATATGTTTGGAAGTATATTTTGAGTTGCTGTCTGTTGTAATAGCATATACGTAAAAGTACATTCATAAAACCAGTTCGGTGTATATATATATATATATATATGTATGTATGTATATATGTATGTATGTATGTATGTATATTTAAATATATTTGTTTATGGATGGAGTCTGCACATATGTCTTCTCGATAATTGAGTCTGCATGTGTTGTGGTGTATATAAAATATTTGCAGCTTTTATATGCATATAATATTGGTTTTTAAAATGTTATAAGTTCATAAGTTATGTATTTTATATATGTGTGAGTTAAACATGATTTCAAAAATTATATTTATTTTTAATATTTGTCTTAAAAGTAAATTATTGTAATATATATATAATAATAATAATAGTGTATATACTCTCAGATTTTATTAAAATTGATTTAATTCATTCCCATCGATTTCTTATCTTTCATCTTATCCATCCAATTTCGTGCTAAAATTGCTTTGCTCTGGAATTTGTACCTCATTCCTTGGTCAACTTCCTCTAGCCTCGACGAAAGGTGAGCAATACTCACGATTAAGTTCTTATATTTATTTTGATTTCAATTGAAACGACAATTGAAATATGATGCTGTTAGTTATTTACATTGATATATATATGTTGTTATCTATATCTGTTACAATTTGAATTCGTACTATTTATATTAATGATATATGTCATTTATATTATTATCATATCTGTTACACTCTACAAGTTCCCTGTTTGTATAGAATTCACTATGGGTTGAAATGATACATACCTGAACGATCTGTACAATAGAAGAAAATCATTATGGTTGAAATGATAGACCCAAGCGATTTTCATTTGAATTGAATTTGGGATTGCAGGTTGAAATGATATATACCCGTATACAATTTAAATTGCAGATTGAAATGATAAATATCCGTATCACTTGACCATAGGATAAAAAATTATATACGTACACCATTGGTCTATATATATAAATATTTTGAAATGATTTCTATGGTTTTGGAAAGAAATATATGGTTTTAGATATATACTGATTTTTGATATTATATAAATGTTATTTTATATATAGTTAAATTCTTGATTTGAGCTATGTATAAATTTATTTTATTATAGAATTAGTTTAGTAATAAAGTTTGATTTTTACTAAAATATAATATGGTTAAGTATTTATTTAAATTATATTTTAATATAAATGATTTAAAATTAAGGTTGAGAAGATAGATTTGAAATTGTATTTGATTAAGAATGATATTTAATTAGATCGGTCTGAAACTTATGGAAATTGGTGGTTTTTAAAGGATACGATTTGATAACATGATTTTGGTTTAAGATGATTTAAAATGAATATTTCAAGTTTAAATAAATTGAAAGAAATATTTAGTGATTTGAAATTTGAAATTTTATTTAAATGATATTGGATTTATGAAGTAAATATCTCAAAACTAAATAATAGTAAATTTAATTTGATATATATATATATATATATATATGAAATTATCAAATTTAGTTTTAAAAATGTTGAATACTTAAAGTTTTGAAAATACTGAAATTGAAATGGTTTATTTTGGGGTTCAAATCTGTTTTTTGAAATCGATAAAATTTAGAGTGGTTTATTGAGAAACTGAATTGAATTGAAATTGATGATTTGAGATTAGATTAAATTTGCATTTTGGAATTCGAATTGACTTAGAACTGATTTGTGAAATTTGAGGAAACTATTTTATTGTATAAAGTAATTTTAAATTATATTTTACTTTATAAATTATTTTAATATAAACTATTTTAATATAAATCATTTTTAATATAAACTATTTTATTATACTAACTATTTTAATATATAAACTATTTTAACTTATAACTCTTGTATATATAAACTATTCTACTTTATGAACTATTTTATTATATATATACTATTTTAATATTTAAACTGCTTAAGTGGTGGAAGTTACGTTTTCAAAGTTATGAATCTCAAAGTATTATGTTCGAAAGTGTTATAATTTCAAAGTGTTTTGGTTTCGAAAGTGTTATAACTTTGGAAATGTTATGATTTTGAAAATGGATATTTTTGAAATGGAAATGATATCGTATTTTGTTTTGAAATGGAAACAATATCGTATTAATATGGTTTTGAAATGGCAATGATATTTTGGTTTTGAAGTATATACTATTTTGAAAATGATCGCGGTCTTATAATAACGTTTGGTTGTTAAAGAGACCGGGATTGGAAGTTTTCATACTATCTCCCAACACCAAAAACCACTTTAACAACTTTGTACGTAATGCAGATTTCAGAATGAAGTAGGATGGTGGCGACGTCCTATTGATGTATATACGTAGACCCGACTCCCGTGAGTTAGCTTAAGGTGGCTAAAACAGGAGCAATTGATGGGCTAATGAGGTAGCTCCTTTGATCGGACACACTCCTTCGATACCATTCTATTACTATATGATTGATTGGGTGCACCTTTGATTTTGGGAGTGTGGCTCGAGGTGGGCGGTAGCTGCGGCTATGGGTTACCACCAGTCCGGAAGTGCAGTTGGTATATATACCCTGGCATTGTCTCGTTGTGCCATGTAACCTACCTTAGCGTGCCTTATACGATTTTGTTTTGTACCATACCTATGGAGTGCCCTCTGACGACGCCCAATACGGGGGAGATTACGGTACTGCATAAACTATGGGAGTGTATAAAATGTGTTACACTATCACCTACCCTAGCCCACTGGTTTGGTTGAATGTGTATGGTTGAAAATATCGGGATATGGTTAACATACGAATGGTTGAAAATATCGGGATACTCTACCAAAATGTGTTACACTGTCACCTACCCTAGCCCACCGGTTTGGTTGAATATGCATAGATTACGGTACATGGGAGATTACGTTGTCACCTACCCTAGCGTGCCTTATACGATTTTGTTTTGTATCATACGCTATTAAGGCATTATGTCAAAATTATCAATGTAGCTTGGATGCGAATGGTTGAAAATATCGGGTCGCTACACTTATAGCCCATCGGTTTGGTGGAATTACAGTATTGTATAGACTGCGACATTTATAAAATGTGTTAAGGGGGATATGGGTAACACCTTAATGCTATTTTAATATTTTACTTTACAGTAGACATATTATAATAGCGTATTGTATTATATATGTAGATAGTTAAACAGATCCTTAAGGGATGGTAATCCCGAACATCTCTTAAGTTATTGCACGCACGTTATACACTGGATAGTAGATGTCGAATCCCATAAACATCTCTGAAGCCATTACGGGTCAGCTTGAGCTTTTCAGTTTAAAGGTATTATTTCTGGAAGACGAAGGCAGAGTTTTGGTATTATATTATTAGTATTATTCCACTACATCATGTTATTCCGTTGCATTATTGTAACGATCCGGATTTTTTGATGCCCGAAAGTTGACATCAATACTTCCACTATATCAAATGCCGAACAATCGAATGCCGGAAAAGTGAACCGTTAAGATCAAAGAAGAAGAAGATAGAAGAAGAAACAGAAACAACATTGGTATCTCACATTTCACAGCGGAACAATATATAATAAATAATGAATAATCTTTTAACAAAAGATCTATATCTGTTTATACATTACATCATTAAGTATTGCAACAAAAAAACACAACACTAGGCATTTATGATAACTTGATTAAGTGGAAACTGAATTTGCAGCAACCGATACACAGCGGATAATACATACTAAGTGATATGTCTCGCCATCCAGCTTGTCTCCTGATCTGCACAGCAAACTTTCCTGACTTCACTCCAGAACAATTGATAACCTGACTCTAGGCTGCCCACGTGGAAAATTATAGGCATCCAGAGTTTAGAAAGGGAACAATAAACTCCAGGTCAGTCATGGGACTGAGGTGAGATCTTAAAACCATTATTTGCACAAAAGAAAAGGAAAAGAAATCCTCTATGCTTTTGGACAATCAAACTACCATAAGGCCTTCCACCACACACACAATGCAATCGCACAATTGGAGGAGATTTCTCCTTATGATAGTCAAACATGCTTGATAAGCAAAATATTTTTTATATTATTATTAGTGCATAGTGTGGAAAACATTTCAAAAGTATAATATAAATCTTAGCTAGCATACGTACTATTATAGTATGCCTACTATAGCTACCATGTTAAATGGCAGGTCCTATAACTAAAACCGTACAGGGCTCATATTTGGTGATTGGATTTCCAACAAATGGTCAAGGCTAAGGAACTTCCTTCACCGAATGGGTATGCCTCTGGAGAGATGCCCCGAGAACCTAACCGGATCTCCGCCAACACAAGGTCGGGTTACCTCTATAACTAGGTAACTAACTGTCACGAGTATGCCACCCCTCGGTCTAGACCGACCTTTATCCGAGGCGCCTCCACAACCAATAAGCACATAGTAAATAATTTGGGCTCCATACCAGAATACCACTTTTTTTCCACACAAGTCAAATATCTAGCTTCCATATTAGATGTTGTCCAGAAGGAAATGCACATACCCTGAGGGGCACGACCCCCATAACCTTGCTGCATCTTTTCTTGTTTCAACCATTTCCAGGGTGTGAGGTTCGACGAAGTCTCGTCCACAAAGCTACGATTTTCACAAAATCCATGCTTTGATTAACAAATGATCAACACTTAGCATGCCACTTTACCAAATTAGGAATGTATCACTAGTAAATATCAACTACATAACCTCTGAGCTCGTACGTCTCAGAGAAGGGTGTTAAGCTAAGAGAATAAATTCTCCGCCAACAACAGAAATGTATTTAATAGAAACCAGCTTTATATCTCAAAATGTAATGTCAGTCGTATATCCATCCAAGTCTGTTCCAAGTTCGTATGGAACCAAAGGCACATCCTCCAATTAAGGAAAGAAGCCCTTGCAAATCTGGATATCCACTAATCACGTCCTTGTTAGTCCCTGAGAAGATGGTTTTGATGACAACAACCTTAGGAATTGTTATAAAATATAAATACTAACATTATAGTTTAGATATATATGTATATGCAGTATTTAACCATGTAGGTACCAAGAATGAAGGCTGTACAGTATAGAGATTCAAGACTGAAGATATCAAGATTGAAGACTCATGAGTATCTAGATTATCGAGAGTTCAAGATTTCAATAATAAGTAATTTAATTAGGAATTTTGTTAAAACTCCTAGAAAAGCACTGACATCTTAAAATCCATTTTATTCATGGAATGGAATCCACTTCGAGCCCGTTAAAGGGATGGAACCCTAAGTAGGATGGAACCTACAAAAAATCTAGTGGAACATTATTTTGTATCCACTAACTTTTGTTCAAATGTTTTACAAAATTATATCTTGTTTTCAAAATGATTTCAAAATCATCCTTTTAAAAGAATCAAAAAACATCTATCCTAGTTTTAAAATACTTTTAGCCTCAAAATAATCTTTATCTTCAAAATCAAATTATCTTTAGTTTTAAATTATCTTTTAATTATAATATATTTAACTTTTAATATATTTATACTTAGATTTAAATATAAAATTATAGTAAAACTTTATATATATCAAGATATTATTCTCTATACTTATTTATGTATTTTAACTATAGTTAAGTATATTTATAAAGTTTAAAATAGTTTTAATACAAGGTAGAAGTTATTTTGAAAGAAAAACAAATTATTAAAAATTACTTTGGCTTGTCGACAATCCCAAGATACCCTTGTCGACAAGGTAACCGTTTATTTCAAAATTTTGAATTTCAAAGGAAGTGTCTATTCGTCATATCCTTCCACGAATGGACATGGCTGCTGTTCTACTATAAATAGGGGCTGTTTAAAACGACTATTCATATATTCTCTGATTTCACTCCTCTTCTTCTTCCACATTTCTTTACATACATTTTACCATTACTATGCCGAAATCACCATTGAATCTAACTAGACCATTTCTGGTTTGATTCTCTATCACTATCTCAGTAAGATCTCAGTGCTTTTCAGAATTATAGACTTCTTTTATAGACTTCTTTTAATTAATTGAGTGAGAAAAGGTGTGATTGTAGCCTGTAAAATCAATCAAGCGAGAAAAGGTGTGATTATAGCCTGGGAAATCAATTGGGTGAACATGTTTCCTGTAGAATCAAGTATCTCTACCTAAAGGATTATGAATCTGGAGCGGTGTACCTCATGGCCTTAAAATCGAGGGTGTAATTGTAAGAATTGGTTTTGAAAGGAAATCTATACTTGTGTTGCGGGACTGTATATAGGGTAACTCCGAACCAGTATAAAATTCGATGTGTTCTTTCCTTTATTGCTTTTACTTATATTTGCATCTGTGTTTGATTCCGTAATCATATCTGTGTCTGAATATTGCATACATTTGTGTTCAAATTAATATAAACTAAAAAAGAACTAGTAATTCCTTTAAACACTATTCACCCTCATTTAGTGTTAATTCTAGCTTTAAGATCCATAATTCGAATTTCTCACATTTGGTATCAGAGAAAGGTTTTCAAAGTTTCATAATATGATTTTTGAAAAAGATTTTAAAATGTCTATGTTTAAAAAACTTGCTAGTACTAGTTTTGAAATATTCAGATCATAATTGTCTCTTGAGTCTGCATATAATCAATATTCAAATCCAATCTGTCTACGAAAATTATATGAGGTGCATGAAACATGTTTTATGGGTGTTGAGGAATCAATCCATAATGGACATATCGTGAAGATCAGAAAGAATAAATGGGTACTCGATAGTGGATGCTCTAGTCACATGACTGGTAATCCAGATATGCTGAATGATATAATATACAAAGATGGAGGACTGGTTAACTTTAGAGACAACTCAAAAAGATATGTGATTGGCATCGGCAAAGTCGGTAACTCTAAAAAACTTATTATTACTAATGTTTTGCTAGTTAAGAATCTGAAACATAAGCTGCTAAGTATTAGTCAGCTTTGCGATAAAGGATATAAAATAAAATTTGAAAAAGATAAGTGTCACATTGAAGATAATAACTCAACCATAATATTTGAGGGAATTAGGAAAAAGAATATTTATATTCTTAGTATGAAAGTTTCAAATGATCACATGTGTCTTTTGGCAAATACAAGTGACCCTTGGATTTGGCATAAGAGATTTGGGCATTTGAATTTCATACACTTATCTAGACTGTCAAAACATGATCTCGTAAAAGGTCTCCCTAAAATGAATTTTAAAGTAGATAGTTTATGTGATGCATGTCAATTAGGAAAATTTAGAAAAAGTTCCTTTAAATTAAGAGGTATGATTTCAACTTCAAGACCATTTGAATTACTTCATCTTGATTTATTTCGTCCATCTCAAATTCCATCAATAAATCATAGTAAATATGTTTTTTTAATTGTAGATAATTATTCCAGATTTACATGGACAATATTTTTGAAACATAAAAGTGATACTTTTGAATGTTTTAAAAACTTTACAAAATGGATTCAAAATCAACTTTCTGTAAAAATTATAACCATCCGTAGTGATCATGGTGGTGACTTTGAAAATGAAAAGTTTGAGGAATTCTGCAATAAAAAGGGAATAACTCTAAATTTTTCGTTTCCAAGAACTCCACAACAAAATGGAGTAATAGAACGTAAAAGTAGGATGATTCAAGAGGGTGCGAGAACTATGCTTTTAGATAGTAAATTACCAAAATACTTTTGGGAAGAAGTAGTTGCTACCGCCTGTTATATTTTAAATAGAATTTTAATTAGACCTTTAACTGATAAGACATCTTATGAACTTCTTCACACAAAAAAAACCTAAGGCGTCTTATTCTAGAATTTTTGGAAGTAAATGTTTTATTTTAAATATAAAAGATAACTTATATAAATTTGATCCTAAATCAGAAAAAGGTATTTTTATCGGATATTCTAATAGAATTAAAGCACACAGAGTGTTTAGTTTAAGAACTAACACCATCGAAGAAACAATGCATGTTTCATTCGATGAAAGTCTCAAAAATTTTGAAGATGCAAATGATGAAGAGGATTTAATCACTCAAAATCAAGAGTCAACTGAAACTAATAATGAAATTAATCATCCTAATAAAAAGATTAAACTTTTAAAAGATTATCCTATAGAAAATATACTAGGAGATACGCAATCTGTTGTTACAACTAGAAATCAACTAAGTAAAATGAGCAATGTAGCCTTTATATCAACTATTGAACCCAAAAATCCAAAAGAAGCATCAACCGATGATTCATGGATTTTGGCTATGCAAGAAGAACTAAATCAATTCACTAGAAATGATGTTTGGGAACTTGTTTCTAGACCTGAAAATAAAACTATAATTGGAACTAAATGGGTTTATAAAATAAAATGAATGAACAAGGTGAGGTTGTTAGAAATAAAGCCCGGTTAGTCGTTCAAGGTTATTGTCAAGAAGAAGGAATAGATTTTGATGAAACCTTTGCTCCCGTAGCAAGATTAGAAGCCATTAGGATTCTACTTGCTTTCGCAAATCATAATAATTTCAAATTATTTCGAATGGATGTTAAAAGTGCCTTTTTAAATGGATTTGTAAAAGAGGAAGTATATGTTGAACAACCACCCCTTTTTGAAAATGAAAAATTACCAAATCATGTTTACAAACTTAAGAAAGCTCTATATGGTCTAAAACAAGCTCCTAGAGCCTGGAATGATAGACAAAGATCTTACTTATTGCAATCAAACTTTGAAATTGGTAAAATAGATAATACTCTTTTTATTAGAAGAAATAAAAATGATATTCAACTAGTACAAGTCTACGTTGATGATATCATTTTCGAATCAACTAATTTTGAAATGAATAAAGAATTTTCTGAAATAATAACAAAAGAATTTGAGATGAGTTATATAGGTGAATTAAACTTCTTTCTAGGATTGCAAATAAAACAACTAGACAATGGTATATTTATCAGTCAAGAAAAATATACTAAAGACCTAGTAGTAAATTTGGTTTGACTACTTCAAGTGGAAAACCCACTCCCATGGCAACCAATGAGTACCTAAGTAAAGAAGATCTCTCGAAAGATGTAGATCAAAAATTATATAGAGGAATGATTGGATCACTACTCTATATCACGGCTAGTAGACCTGTTATCATGCATAGTGTTTGTCTCTGTGCAAGATACCAATCCCAACCTAAAGACACCTTTGATTATGGCTTATTTTATCCTAAAAATGATTCTTTTGAATTAATATCTTACTGTGATGCTGATTATGCTGGTTGTAAATCAGACGGAAAAAGTACAAGTGGAACTTGTCACTTTTTTGTGGCATTCTCTCATTTCCTGGTTTAGTAAAAGCAAAACACAGTTTCTTTATCAACAACCGAAGCAGATTATATTTCTGCTGCTTGGGCTTGTTCTGAAGTAATATATATGCAAAAAACTTCAAAAGATTTTGGTTTAAATATTTCAAAATCACCAATTTATTGTGATAATATTAGTGCAATAAATTTATCCAAAAATCCTTCTCATCATGCTCGAAATAAACATATTGATAACCAACATCATTTTCTCATAGATAATATATGTAAGGAAGCAATTACTCTCGATTATATCAATTCCGAGAACCAAATTGCTGATATCTTAACAAAACCCTTAAATGAATCTATATTTACTAAATTAAGAAGAGAATTAAGCATTTGTTCAATAATTGAAATATAGAATATAAATAACAAAGTATAATTAAAAAATTAAATTAAAATAAATCAAAATAGTAAAAATATAGGTACCATGTCGACAACCCTCCCTTACCCCTGTCGACATATAACAATTTTTTTCTTTTGAAATTTTCCCACCAAAATTCAAATGAGTTGTTATATATTCTTCTTATTTCGAAATTTTGTTCATTCTTTTTGTCCTTTCTCTAATCTAACTACTGAAAACAATAAAACAATGGCCTCCTCCTTCAAATCAAATAAAAATTCAACCTTTTCGTTCCCTTCTCCTTTTACTGGACCATTTCAACGAACTACGCTTGCACGAGTGATAAAAATGGAGGATTCCTTGAAGGATGCACTGCAACTTATGACTGAAATTCAAGTAGTGCAGCACAGAATGGCCAAAGAACAAGAACAGCAAGGCAAAATCCTTAGAAACTTGCAAAAGTTTCTAATGGACAATCACGCCAATCCTATCTTGATTGATGAAGAATCTTCAGGTGATCAAGTTCAAGAGGACAACGAGGAAGAAGAAGAAGCCCTCATGGAAGAAGAGCATGCTGAAGATGACGACAAAGTTGTTTGCGTTGGAGAAGTGTGCTTTGACACGGATGGAAATCTAGTCGAACAACGTGGAAATTTCTGTTTCCACTACCCAAATTGCTCGATTCATAGATCTCCCATTTTCAAGGACACACATTAGTTTCTTTTCTCTCTTTCTTATCGTTATATGATCTTACTTACGTTTTCTATGAAAATGTATATACAACAATATATAATTAATAAATGATTTTTGTTCTTATATTTGAATTCTCACATTATCGCTATTATAAGTATTATCATATACGGATTCTTAGTTAGGATAGTTAGTAATTAAGGACTATGTTTTAGAATTAAGTGTTGATTATTTATGATAACACTATTATTATAATCACATGTCATATAGTATTAGATTAAGGGGAGTTATATAGTTTGGAGTTAGTTTTTGTTGATGAAAAGGGGGAGAAGTATAAAATAGGATAGTTAGGCATAGATTATGGGGGAGTTATTTGTTTAGGGGGAGTTATTAGGATAGAAGTAATATTTTATAAACAAAGGTCGTCATCATCGAAAAGGGGGAGATTGTTAGTCCCTGAGAAGATGGTTTTGATGACAACAACCATAGGAATTGTTATAAAATATAAATACTAACATTATATTTTAGATATATATGTATATGCAGGATTTAACCATGCAGGTACCAAGAATGAAGACTGTATAGTATTGAGATTCAAGATTGAAGATATCAAGTTTGAAGACTCATGAGTATCAAGATTATCAAGAGTTCAAGATTTCAATAATAAGTAATTTAATTAGGAATTTTGTTAAAACTCCTAGAAAAGCATTGGCATCTTAAAATCCATTTTATTCGTGGAATTGAATCCATTTCGAGCCCGTTAAATGGATGGAACCCTAAGTAGGATGGAACCTACGAAAAATCTAGTGGAACATTGTTTCGTATCCACTAACTTTTATTCAAATTTTTTACAAAATTATATCTTGTCTTCCAAATGATTTCAAAATCTTCCTTTTAAAAGAATCAAAAACATCTATCCTGGTTTTAAAATACTTTTAGCCTCAAAATAATCTTTATCTTCAAAATCAAATTATCCTTGGTTTTAATCTATCTTTTAATTATAATATATTTAAATTTTAATATATTTATACTTAGATTTAAATATAAAATTATAGTAAAACTTTATATATACCAAAATATTATTCACTATACTTATTTATATATTTTAACTATAGTTAAATATATTTATAAAGTTTAAAATAGTTTTAATACGAGATAGAAGTTATTTTCAAAGAAAAAAAAATTATCAAAAATTACTTAGGATTGTCGACAACCCCAAGATACCCTTTTCGATAAGGTAACAGTTTATTTCAAAAATTTGAATTTCAAAGGAAGTGTCTATCATATCCTTTCATGAATGGACATGGCTGTTGTTCCACTATAAATAGGGGTTGTTATAAACGAATTTATATTCATATATTCTATGATTTCACTCCTCTTCTTCTTCCACATTTATTTACATACATTTTTAACATTACTCTGCCGAAATCACCACTGAATCTAACTAGATCATTTTTGGTTTGATTCTCTATCATTCTCTCAATAAGATCCCAGTGCTATTCAGAGTTATAAACTTCTTTGTAATTAATTGAGTGAGAAAAGGTGTGGTTGTAGCCTGTAAAATCAATCAAGCTAGAAAAGGTGTGATTGTAGCCTGGGAAATCAATTGGGTGAACTTGTTGCCCGTAAAATCAAGTATCTCTACCTAGAGGATTGTGAATCTGGAGCGGTGTACCTCATGGCCTTGAAATCGAGGGTGTAAATGTAAGAATTGATTTTGAAAGGAAATCTGTACTTGTGTTGCGGGACTGTATATAGGGTAACTCTGAACCAGTATAAAATTCGATGTGTTCTTTCCTTTATTGCTTTTACTTATATTTGCATCTGTGTTCGATTCTGTGATCATATCTGTGTCTGAATATTGCATATATTTGTGTTCAAATTAATATAAACTCAAAAAGAATTAGTAATTCCTTTAAACACTATTCACCCCCCCCCCCCCTCTAGTGTTAATTCTAGCCTTAAGATTCGTAATCCGAATTTCTCACAGTCCGGACTCCCCATCACATAGGGTGATATAAATCTCTATACCGGAGCAACTCGGTGTAGGGACATTCGACAGGTAATCCTTTCATTTTCGAAAATACCCGATCTTCAACATTATCTTCAAATGAAATACCATTTCGTCGTATCATTTATTCGAAAAGGGTTTTATGACATAAAGTCATCTCCCGGCTTAACCGAATAATGATCGATTATTTCAAAAATACATGGTTATATTTAGATTTCAAGTAAATCATAAAATATTTCCACTTTGATCTTTTAAACAAAGATCCATCGCCAAGATTCGATGTGGTTTTCGGATAATTATTAGGAATCCGACCCCCGGTCGCATCGAAATTCAAATGCCGTTTAAAGGCCAATATTGATAGCCGGTTATTTAACTATCGAACAACATTCAAAACAATAACTAGATTTAAATAATTTCCCCCAATTTTTTTTTCAAAATATCTTCACAAGATATATTTTCACATTTCAACCTTTTGAAAACAAATGTCAAATCATTTTCCTCAAGCGGAATAAATTTTCAAATATTGTTTATTTTCACTGAAAAATTTGCCGAGTCCGAATACTTTAAACTAATTAAAATTACTTATCCAAAAATATATATACTTGGAAACATTTAAAATAAAACTATTTTTAAACTCTTTACTTAAATATTAGTTATGAAATATTATATTAATATCTCAAATAAAAATTATGCCCAAAACAATTTTAAAAATAAAATTATTAATAGAGTATAATTATTTAAATAACCATTTTCTAAATCAAATATCAATTTAAATCTTTAAAATAATCACTTCTACAATTAACTTAATAATATTTACTTTAAAGATTTAAAAACAATTTACGAAAAATAATTTCTCCACAAACAGTCTTTTTTAAAACCAACTTTAGAACTTTTAATTTATATCTAAAAGCTACTTTGAAAACATACTCGGCTTTCGAGGGAAAATACACTTTCCATTAAAATAGTCCATTTAAAACAATTAATAAATCCTTCTTGATTTATCTCAATTTACATTCCAAATTCGTAAATTTCTTTCCACACTTTTGAAAATAAACCAATATTTATTTTTAAAACAAATTTCCCTTTCCTTTATAAATTCCAATCGTGAATTTATATTCCCAAATGTCTATTGATATACAATTTTAAAAATTGATTTCCAAATTTTCTTTCAAATACCAAATCAGATTCCAAATCGATTTCCTAAAAATTTATTTTCAAACTCCAAATCAATTTCCAAATTTTATTTTCAAACACCCAAATCAAATTCTATATTGATTTCCAAAATTTGCTACCTTTTAAAAATAAATTCTTTATTTCTCCCAAACAATTAAAAATTCCGAAATTTAAATAAATTCTTTAACTTTTGAACAATATTACTCAAAATCCATTTATTAAAACCTTTTCCCCATATTTTGGAATTAATTCGATAGGACTACAAAAATCAACTTTTATACTTTTAAATTCCTTCTTTTAAATCTATCTAATTCTCAAAAATTAATTTACTTAAAATTCTCTACTTTAATTTCCTTTCAAAAATCCAAATCTTTATATTTCTGGTATTTAAAAAATACCAGAATATATTCGGCCAAACCATAGCCTTCAAAAATTTCAATCACCAATATAATCATTCCCAGATTATCAATAATCAAATCACAACATTAAAATAAATTCAAATATTTGAGGAATCCGTTTGGATTCCTTCAACCTATTTTCTTGCATCCACAAATGTTAGCATAGCAATAAATACCAATTCCACTTCGAGGTGGAATATCGCGGTATATGGAGTTATATTATCTCATCCGCTATTATGCGGTGCATAGGGTCTTATCCGCTATATAATTCGAGAAATGAATCACTCCAGTATACATATATATATATATATATATATATATATATAATATCACCCAATGGATAAATTATCAAATTCTTCCAAGCACATCCAGCAATTTAAATTTAACTATTTAAATTAAACAGGCAAACACGTTTGAGTGAGGAGATCTTACCTTTTAACCTTGTTTTGCAATCCGTTTCAATCTCAACTATTATCTCCAAAATTTTGACCTTGGATAAACATTTATACAATTTATTAATATTCGGAATAATCAAACCATCAACTATCATTTATTAATTTAATTAATTTTATTCAACTGATAATTTCCCTTTTTTTAAAATCTATTGGTAACTAAAAAAATTAGATTTATCTCTATAACTAAAATAATTAAATAGGTTAATTGAATAAAATTTATCACCTTAATAAATTATTTTTAACATAACTTAATAAAACAGAATATATAAATGCATATTTATTTTCTTTAGGATTACATATATATTTATAAAATAATCTCTATAGATTTCATAAAAATATAATTTGGATAAACTTTCAACATTTTTGTTTTAAACTTTATCTAAATATAGATATGTCTACTGTTTACTATATATAGGTGTTTCCTGCTTTACTTATATACATTTATTTATTTTTTTCCAAATCTTCCTGCACAAACTTTACGTTCTTTATAATCTACACATATATGTAATTTAATAAAATAAAATTTGATGAATTAAAAATACTTTACTGCTGAACTAAGAACCCAGACCCACACCTCGCACGCGAACCACTGGCCGTGCCTCCGCTCCTACGCTCGAACGACGACCCTTCGCGCGCGGCCGCCTACTGCTTTAAACCGATACAACCTCGACGAACCCCACGATGCATCGCGACATCATGACAATGCCTCTCAAATTCGTGGAACCACGCTAGTGGCTCACAACCATCGAAGCTTCCTGCTCCAGCAACCGCCACTATCTCCACTTCTATCGCGAGCCCTCATGTCGATTGCATTCACGAAGCTCTATCCTTGTGCAAACTTGCGGCCAGGTAGATCGACCAAAATCAATTTAGGGTTTCGAATGAAAAAAAAGAGGGGTTCGATTGATTTTTTTCTTCGATTGTTTTACTTTCGGCCATTATTTTGATTAAAGCCTAGAAACCCTTTCTTTTAAAGAAGACGAAAAAATGTTTTCTTTTTATAAAAGGGATTCGATGACTTTTTTCTCATATTTCCTCAGCTGGTATTTTTTTTAATTTTAAACGCGTGTCATAAATGGTGACATGTGTTGTAAGTTTCTGAGACGTGTTGCAAAAGTTTACAATATAATTTATCATTTTTTTAAATTTAAATTGAAATTGCCTCGATAAATGCAACACAAAATTTTGACTTCCAATCGAAGCATGCCGCTAGGCATTTACAATGTTAAACCTCTATTCCGAAACGCAATGGGAAAGGTATCGAGTCCAAACTCGATCATTTGGAGAAGATAGCTTTTTGGACCCAACTATTAAATTAAATTTCAATAAAAATTTCAGCGCGTTTATCAGCCGTATGATCACACCACAACAACCAATGTTACAAAAATTGAAATTCGATAATAATATAATATTACGGATCCAATGGAACTGGTTTCGTCGAAATACGAGACCGTGCCTCGGTAAGCTATTTTTAAATATTGATTAAACGATATAATTTCAAAACTGATCAAAAAAATTTCAAATCCAATTCTGAAGCTTCCGTTATCTTCAGTATTATTAATAAAAAATTTACAAGCCCTTGAAATATTTTAAATCAGCTTAAAATTGAAGATTCAAAATTTTACCCAATCTTTCAAAAATTAAATTTAATAATTTAATTGCCAAATTCATAGTGATATTGAAATTCAAGTTAGAAACTAATTTTTAGAGATTGTAAAATCAATTAAATATTCTAATTTCAAATGTTCAAAATTTCTGGGTCATCACATTCTTGCGCCTTAAAAGAATTTCATCCAGAAATTACTAGTTAAGAAGAATGATTCATAACCCGTTCACTATCTTCCCAAAACCGACAGTCTTAACAATTTGTCAAAATAAATCTTTTTATTAAAGACCATTATCACTTCTACTAACTTCCCAACCTTAACTATAAATTCCAAACAATATTGTTTTCTCAACAATTCAAATTTAAATTCAAAATTTAAATTATCAAAATTTTCTTAAATTTTTTCTAACTCGCTAAATTTTTGAAAAGTTTCGCCAGTGTCTCCTTTGCGTGGCTAGCTCGGTACGACTACAAAATGCCACAACAGGCCTCCAGATTTCAAAAGAAAAAAGCCAAGTGGTTAGACCACAAAATCATCAAATTTCATAGAGAAATTTAAACACATACCCTTTTGTCGAGCAATTTAAATTTTATCTTCGAAATCAAAAATCCCAATTTATCCTTTGCCTTTTAAAACACATGTGCATTCTACCAGCAATAATGTCCAATCAGATATTCAAAATCATTTTATAAATTTCTTTACAAAATTTCAATGTCTATTTCATTCATGTCCGTACGATGTTCGTATATCATTCGTACGCAATACCAATTTCGATCGCTCACTCGATCTAACAATTTCACTTACAAACTAGTATCGTTCACCCGACTTTCTAGTGCGGACTCAGATCTGGTTGCTTGATCAGAAACCATCATTCTCCTTGCATATCCTCAAACTATGATAGAGAATTTCCAGAATCAACCAAAAATCCTTATCCGGGTTCGTTGTCGAAAATCGAGTGAAAAATCCCAATTCGGATCGATATAATTATCTCGAAATTCTGTGCTCGAATTCTGGGTCGAATTGTTATGCGAATAAAATAATATACATACATCCCACGTATTTATTTCAAATTTATTATTAGCTATATCAATTTCATTTTCTTTTATTCACATTGATTTTCATTCACTTATTATTTTGATTTTTATTCACAATTTTCACTTCATCACTTTGGTTTATAACTACTTATATTTAAACTGGATCTCCAATTTTCATATGAATTCAATTTATTTTCATTTACAAATATTGAATTCAATTCATTTCCTTTATTTAACCTAATTCAATTATCTTCCAATTAAATTCAAATTTTTTAAATTTCTATATAAGTTTCCCAACTTATTTACATTTCACACTTATTTTAATTTAACTTCTTTCAAGTTGAATCTTATTCCAACAAATTTCAAATTTTTATAAGTTATGAAACTTATTTATATTCCGTAACATTTTAAATAAGATTCTAGAGTTTTTTAAAATATTTCAAAATCATCTTTGAAATTAATTATATCCAAAATCAAACTATTTCAAAATCAAACTTAATTTCACAAATATTCCCATTCAAAACATTCCGGCAGCAATTCCTCCTTTGAAAACTCGAAAATGAAGACCAATGATGTCGGATCATCATCGGAATTATTTTCCAGTGATCGAAAAGAGTTTAGTGCTTTTATCCTTTCAGAAACATTTTCCAACTATTTTTAAATTCCAAATCTCACTAGATTTCCAAATGCAATTCAAAAATATTTCCCAAACAATTTCACCGTTATTTTTCCAAAACCTTTGAAAATCATTTCCAAACTAAGGGGAATTTAAACATTTCACCAAAATTTCAATTTTCATATCCTTCAACTTTATTTTTAAATATTACTCTAGAATTCTATTTCAAATTATAAATCACATTTACGATTTACATTTACAAATCCCATTTGTATATATGAATTTATTTCTTAGCTCTTTATTATGATTTCAATTTCTTAATTAATAATCAATAATAATAATTTTAATATTATCGCTTCCTAACAATCAAGCAACCATATACTATAATAATTTATGGAAAATTATTTCTTTTATATAAAAAAATAATTTGGGTAAAATTATTTCATTTACCCTATTTGAAAACAATATCGTGTCGAATTATTCTGTACAAGTGTTTAGAGATCCCTATCAATAATGTTAATTACTCGTATTAACCAAAATCCATATCTCACTCAACATAATATAAAAAAAATTATATTCACTAACAAATACGCGTTCATATCTATTAATACACTCAAACTCATTCTAGAGTACTACCGACTCTATCTCTAATGAGTAATCCCCACCAGAGCTAAGGTCATCGCTTAACCAATTGCTCTGATACCACATTGTAACGAATCGGATTTTTCGACGCCCGAAAATCCACATCAATACTTCCACTGTATCAAACGTCGAACAATCGAATGCCAAAAAACCGAACCGTCAGGGTTAAAGAAGAAGAAGATAGAAGAAGAAACATAAACAATATTAGAATTTCACATTTCGCAGCGGAACAATATATAATAAATAATGAATAATCTTTAAACAATAGAACTATGTCTGTTTATACATTACATCATCAGAGTATTATAACAACAAAACACAACACTAGGCATTTATGACAACTTGACTAAGTGGAAACTGAATTTGCAGCAACCCATGCGTAGTGGATAATACATACTATAAGTGATACGACACGCCATGCAGCTTGTCTCCTGATCTCCACAGCATACTTTCTTGACTTCACTCTAGAACAATTGATAACCTGACTCTAGGCTGCTTGTGTTGAAAATTATGGGCACCCAGAGTTTAGAAATGGAACAATAAACTCCAGGTCAGTCATGGGACTAGTATGAGATCTTAAAACGGTTATTTTCACAAACGAAAAGGAAAAGATATTCGCTATGCTTTTGAAAAATGAAACTACCATAAGGCCTCCCGCCGCACACAAAATGCAATCGCACAATTGGAGGAGATTTCTCCTTATAATAGTCAAACACGCTTGATACACAAATTCTTTTTGATATTATTATTAGTGCACAGCGTGGAAAAAATTTCGAAATTATAATATAAATCTTAGCCAGCATATGTACCATTATAGTATGCCTACTATAGCTACCATGTTAAATGGCAGGTTCTACAACTAAAACCGTATAGGGCTCGTATTTGGTGATTGGATTTCCAACAAATGGTCAAGGCTAAAGACCGAATGGGTATGCCTTTGGAGGGATGCCCTGAGAACCTAACCGGATCTCTGCAAACACAAGACCGGGTTACCTCTACAACTAGGTAACTAACTATCACGAGTATGCCACGCCCGGTCTAGACCGACCTTTATCCGAGGTGCCTCAACAACCAACAACCACATAAGTAAATAATATGGGCTCCATATGTAACGACCCATATTTTTAACTAGTTTAAATTTTGAAATTTAGATGATTAATGGATAAAATGGTTAGAAATAAAATTTAATGATTTATTTATATTGGTTTGTTGGATAATTAAATTGTTTAAAATTTAATTTTTGAATATTATTTGAATAATTTGATTTTGGATTTAAAATGATGGAAAATGATATCGGGATTTGATTTAAATGTTATTCAAAATATAAACGAAGATGGTTAACATTTAAAATTGGATTTAAAATGTTAATAATTAAAATTGAAAATTTTATATTGTAATTAATGAGTAAAAATAGCCATTTTGGCAACGGTCTCGGATTTCGACGAAACAAGTTTCATCGGATCCGTAATAGTGAATTGTTGGATTTTAAGTTTTGTAGCGATCGGACTTGTCATTTGGCCGTGCGAGCTTGAAACGCGTAGAATTTATTTTCAGAATTAGTTTAAATAATCGACTTTGAAAAGCTATCTTCTGCATATGATCAAATTAGGCCTCCGGACTAGTTCCATTGCGTTTGGAATAGGGGTAAAACACTATGAATGCCAAACGGCATGCATCATTTGGAGTTCGGTATTTTTTTTGTGTGAGCGAATTGGTTTGATATTTTCTAATACTATTTATATATTATTATTATTATTATTATTATTTCCTTTTTCATCACTCATTCAAACTCATGCCCATACCTACCTCCCATATTATTCGAATCTTGACCAAATATAAAAAAATGGAAATATGAAACGCAGACCGATAGAAGAAAAAAAAAGCAAATCAGATCCGTTCATCACGCCCTCTCCTTATCTATTTCCCCGTATCCCTTTCTCTTCCCCGTATTGCAAATTGAGCAGGTCGATTTCCTTAAAAAAAATGTCCATTGTGTGAAAAAAATACTACTAACAAGCTAAAGTCGGGAATCATGCATTGCAGTGGAAGAGGGTCGAGCGATGCGAGGTACTTTGAAGGTGGTCGCGGCATTAGGGTTTAGGTATGGAAATTTTGTGGATGCATGTGGAGTTGCTGAAGTTTGGGGGAGGCGCTGGAAGGGGCGACGAAGCCGGGCGAGGCTGACGTCGGTGGGGTCGTAGGTGAATCAGGCGTAGTGTTTGGGCGTTGATGGGTTGAAGTTTTGGCGATTGCAGTTAAAAAAAGAGCGGTAGGGACGCGAGTAAGTCGCATGCGCAGGGAGAAGAGAGAAGCATGAACAGTAAGGTTATGTTAAGTTTTATTTTAGTTATTTATATTAATTTCGTTAATTAGGTTTTATTTCTATTAAATATTAATAAATTCGTAATCTTTTCGTATGAGATCGGTATCAAGTGAAACGAATTGCATCGGAATCGTATTGGCATAATCTATGAGATGAGATTGGATTGGCATTTGTTTGAAGCTGAAATTATTGTCAGTTCAAATCTAAGGTGAGTGTTTTACATGCTCACGTTCGACTATTTTATTTTAATGTTAGTTAAATTATATTGTATTGTGAAGTGATTTTAATTCATTGATAGTTGTTGATAAATTTAGTTAACATCCAATTGACTGCTGAAATAAATTAATAGGATTTGTATTGATAATTAAAGTTGAATTAGAATTAATCTGCGAAACAAACCCTGATTTTCGATAATTGATTGATTGTTGGGCTTATTGATTGTATGGATGATTAGTTATGATGGATGCTATTGGTGGTTAATTTGGATGTTTTATTTATTATGATATATCATTTTATCACCCTGTATATTATTTACAGTATATTAAACTGTAAACTGAATTATTTCGAATAAATTAAGAAATATGTTGAAATGATATATATACCTATGACATCTATTTGGATTGAAATGATATATATCCATCCTTGAAATTTAATTAGAATAATTATCCACATGGCCATAGGTTAGAAAATTATAAATGGACACCGGGTTGGTTAAATTAAATGATTTTAAAAGCTGTTTGATATTATTTAAATGAATTGATTTATAAGAAAAAATCAAATTTATGGAAATTGAATTATTTTGAATTGAAGCTCGAAGTGTTGGAATTTAAACTTGGCAAACGAAATTGTTTAATTAATCGAAGTTTAGATTTTTAAGTTTAAAAATTTAAATACGGCGTAAATTTTCGAAAGTCAATTTGTTTTAAAAGATTGGTCTTTTATTCGAACTTTGAATATTTCTAAGAAAAATTGATATGAAATGATATTTAAATTTGAGTTTAAAATTGAAAAATTGGATTTAAAAATTGGTATTGGAAGTAAATTTGATTTAAGTATTTAAATCGATATTTTGAAATAAAATTTGTAATTGGAAATGGGAAATAAATTTGTAATCTGGAATTGGAAATTAATTTGAAATTGGAATTTAAATTAATTTGGAATTGGAAATTAATTTGAAACTGGAATTTTAATTAATCTGGAATTGGAATTGGAAATTAATTTAGATTTGAGATTTAAATAAATTTGGAATGGAAATTGAAATTGAAATTGAAAGAATTTGTGATATGAAAGAAATTTGTGTGGAATAGAAATTTATTCGAGTTGAAATTGGAATTGAATCGATTAAATGGAAATGGAATTTGGAATTGATTTGGGTAGGAAATCTGGAAGTTGACCGGTTTGACTTTGGAATTATTCTAAAAATGAATATTTTAGTATAAATGATTTAAAATCTATAATTTTTAAATATTCAAATTATTTTGATTTTTGCAAACTATTTTATTATATAAACCATTTTTTTATTCAAATTATTTCTATTAAACTATTTTTAAGTATTTAACTATTTTAAACTATTTAAACTATTTTCTAAAAATCAAACTGGTTAAAGGGTAAATTGTTTATATTTAAATTTTGGATTTAAATACGAACTAGGTTAAAGTGAAGATTATAACCTAAATTGAATTCAAATCAAATTTTGGAAGTGAAATTGATTTATCGGACAAAATTGAAAATTTTGAATATATGATGATTTCGAAATGGATTTGATTTTAAAGCGAATATATGATTTCAAAATGGATTTGATTTTAACGCGAATTTATGATGTTTTCGAAATGGATTTGATTTTTTTGAAAAGAATATGATATTTTGATATCAAGTGCAAATTGTTTTTGAAATGTAAAAGAACCAACCAGTGTGTAAGATGACGATTGGTTGTTAAGGAGATCGGAGCCTCTTATTGGCATACTCTCTGTCAATATTGGAACAACTTTGACAATCGTGTACACGGTGGTTGATATCCAAAATGTAGTGGTTGAATTGGCAACATTTACTGGAATGAAGTAAGAGAATGATGATGGATAGCTCTGGCATTCGTGTCATAATTAAAATGACTAAAACATGAGCCTATGTCTAGCCATTGAGGTTAGCTACCTTTAGCGACGTTGATCCCTCGTATTACTATTGTGGTTTCGGGTTCGATGGGTGCACCTTATTTGTCATTTGGATTCATTGTCGCGGTCGGCCACAGATGGGTTACGACTAGCCAAAAAGGGTAAACGGGTAGAATCCTACCTTAGGCATTGCCTCACGTGCCTTATCATATTTATCCCTATACGAGGCCATTACGACTTTGGTTTACAACTGTAAAAACGTGTTAAGGTGGATCAATGTAAAGCCTTAACCCCATTTTGATATTTATTTACTGATAGACATTATATATTATAGTGTATACTATTATATATAAATAGATTAACGGATCATTAGGAGATGGAAAATCCCGTAATATCTCTTAAGTTATTGCACTCATATTTGTGATATTGATTTTACTTGCATAAGAGTATTTTAGTCCTGACTCGAGGTCTTGTTTTTCTCATTACGCTCAGGTCAGTCCTGAGTTTTTCAGTGTATTGAAGACTATTCTTCGGAGGACGAAGACGGAGTTTGGTATATTACTATTATTATTATACACTGTATCATGCTATGTCACTACATTGTTTATTTCTCCTTGCTGTATATTTATAACTCTGATAAATGTGTATTGATTATAATCGAATATATTGTAAACAACTTTATGAATTGTTTATTTGATTATTATATTTTATCGTTTCCGCTGTAAGATTTTGTGTTTTGTTTTCTTCTTCTCATCTTATTTTTCTCATTTAACCACATTGATTATCTACGTTCCGGATTGTTTAAGTCAAACATATGTGGATTATTGTCGATTTAAACTTCCCAAAATGTGGGTCATCACAGTTGGTATCAGAGCGAAGGTTTAGCGATAACCTTGGCTTTGTGGGGTTTGACTCATTAGAGATAGGGTAATAATACCTTAGAATGAGTCAGTTTGAGTGTATATATATGAGAGAGCATACCTATTAGTGTTATAAATAGTTTTATATTGTGTTTACTTATCCGTTGAGTTGTTTATAAATTCTGATCGATGTGCGGGACGCCTTATTTTCGATATGGGTTTCTAAACACTAAAACGAGGCAAGTCGACATAATATTGTTTTAAAAATGGAGTAAATAAAATAATTTTGGCTAAACTATATTATCGGTATAAAATGGAATTTTTTAATGAAATTGTTGTTGATAACATTTAATGATCATCAATTATTAGCTGAATTAAAATTAAAATGAATAATTAATGAATTTTATTTTATTAAGCATTGATAATTAAATTGAATAAAAATATAATTGCAATAAGAATTGTTAAAATGACCAACTTGTAAATTAATGGAATATTTCGATAATAAGCTAAGAAAATTTGTTTAAGTATATTTGTAATATAGCTTATATATAGAAATGATTTTAAAATTTTGAGAATTTTGAATTTAAAATCCTTTTGTTATCAAAACTGTTTTCAAGCCTTAAAAATTTAATAATAGTATGATATGAAAGAGTCTTGACTAGGAAAATATATTAAAAGGATTTTTGAAGAAATAAAAAGGCATTAAACTCATTTGGTCACTGGGAAATAATGCTGGGGATGACTACAGCATCATCAGTATTCATTTTCGAGTTTCTAAGTGAAAATTTCTACCAAAAGAAATTTATTTTTCAATTAAAACAAGTTTTTGATTTTGAAAAAAAATATTCTATGTGTGATTTAATAAGTATATGAAAATAGTTTTGAACTTAAAAATTTTAAATAGTAGAAAAGAAATAAGTTTATAACTTATAAATTTGAATAGGAAAATGAAACCAAATTTAAAATGGTTACAAATTTTGGTTAAACAAATGAAAGAAAGAAAAATTTGAATTTGAAATGCAAATAAAATAATTAGCTTAGCATTGTAAAACTAAATGGAATTAGTTAAATGAAGTAAATAAAATACATTTAGCCCAAGAAGCTTAAAGAAAAAAATTTGCATTTAAAATGAATTAGATAAAATGAAATTTTGAATGAATAAGTTATATATTTATAGATTTGAGAATATTAAGCTAAGACAAATTCTAAATTTGTTGAATTTGAATGATAAGAGAACGAAAAAAGTTTAATTTCAATAAGATTATATAAAATGAGCAATATATTAAAATAAATTGAAGTTTAACTAAATAAATTGAATTGGATATTAAATGAAACTAGATAAAGTGGTAAAGTGGATTAATTTCATTTGATATATAAAATGAATTAAAAACGATTAAGGACTTGAAATGTAATTTAAATATGAGAGAGATTAAATAAAATAAATGAATGTAATAAAAAAATTTAGTATGAGTAATTAGATTTGATTTAAAAATTGCATAAAGAAAATTTTAAATTGCAAGTGGAGTAGTTTAAAAAAAAATTGAATGTTAACTAATATAATACGAAAAAGTTATTGAAAATAAATTATAAGTTAAAATAGACTTAAGAGAAGCTGAAGGAATTAACTGTGAAAAGAAAAAAAGTATTATTAATATGAATTGAGTTATAAAATAAAATTTTATTTTGGTAAATAAATAATATGAATTTGGATAAATGAGGTGAATCGATGAATTAATAATAGTTTAAGATATGAAATAAAAAATAAAGGTGAGTCGTGTTGTATAAAACATCTCTAATAAACTTAGCTAATTTACAAATGTTGTTAGCATGATAAAAAGGAGAATATACTAAGTGGAAATAAAATAAATTTAACTTAACATGGTTAAATGGAATAATTCTATAAAATGGTTCATAAATTAAATTATATGAAATAGGTTGAACAAAAAGGTGAAACAACTGTAATTTCACAAATTGAATTGAATAAAATTGAACAATGAATTTGCAACGAATGTTAATGAATTTAAAGAAATCAATGGATTGTAAATTAAATTTAAATGTGGATGAAACAAATGTAAATAATTGGAACAAACCAATTGAATGTAAGTATATTGAATTGAATAAATCAAATGTGAATGCAATAAATATTGATTGAAAGAAAAGTATGAATTGAAACCAAATTGGTCGAATGTAGATAATTAAAAGCGAATGAACTGATTATAAATCCATTGTATGATTAATGAAAAAAATAACAATTGACGAATGTGAATCAATTTAAAAATATATGGAGTGTGGTATGGAAATAAATTACTTAACTGTAATTGAATACATGAATGGTTGAAATGAAATAAGTGGATGTGAGCTTAATTATATTTAAATGAATGAAGAAAAAAATATGGAAACAAATGAAATTGAATATAAGTTGATTCAAAGCAAATAAATGAATATAAATAAATGGAAATGTTAATGAAACGAATGTTAATAAGGAATGAATGGAATAAATTAAAAGTTGACATTGGATAATAATAATTCAGTTATAAAATTAAATTGGATTAATTGCACTGATATTGATAGTTGGATGGTTTCTTTTGTTGCAAACCATTACCGTTTTGATTGCATATGATTGTTGTATGTTATGTATTTGTGATTGTTTGTGTTGTTTGGATTCAAAATCCATGTTTAATGCTTATGTTAGACGTATACATATTTCTGTATCATTATAAGTGACTAAAATTCCGAATTGAGTTGATATAGGTACATACGAATATCATTTGGACATATACGGGGATTTATACGCTTTTGCTTGCTTAATACGAGCAAACTCGCTCGTATTATAAATAATAAGGTACGTATCTCGGATTAAATACCGAGATTTTATATTTTTATCTTTGGGATGCCTCATCGTTGAGATGAGATGAATATTTGATATATATTGGTTATATTTGTATTATATACTGAATTGTAAAATTTTCGGATCGAGCCGCGCAAAGGAGACTGCTGAAATTTTCCGTAAATCCGGGAGTTAGAAATTTTTTGGAGTTTTAAAATTTTTTATAACTTGTTTATACATGTAAGTTATATTTTTCGTAAAACTGATATCGCAGTGGCGCAGTTGAAGCATAGTATTAGTTTCACAAATAAGATTGTTATGTTTTATAACTGATTGTTTTAAATAAAATCCATTGTGTGTTAATTTCTTTACTTAATGCCTTTTCGAGGACGAAAAGTTTTGAGTGGGGGAGTATGTAACGATCCGTATTTTTAACTAGTTTAAATTTTGAAATTTAGATGATTATTGGATAAATGGTTAGAAATAAAATTTAATGATTTATTTATATTGGTTTATTGGATAATTAAATTGTTTAAAATTTAAATTTTGAAAATTATTTGAATAATTTGATTTTGGATTTGAGATAACGAAAAATGATATCGGGATTTGATTTAAATGTTATTCAAAATATAAACGAAGATGGTTAACATTTAAAATTGGATTTAAAATGTGAATAATTAAAATTGAAAATTTTATATTGTAATTAATGAGTAAAAATAGCCATTTTGGAAACCGTCTCGGATTTCGACGAAACCAGTTTCATCGGATTCGTAAAAGTGAATTATTGTAAGATTTCAAGTTTCGTAACGATCGGACTTGTCATTTGGCCATGCGAGCTTGAAACGCGCAGAATTTATTTTCAGAATTTAATTTAAATAATCGACTTTGAAAAGCTATCTTCTACATACGATTATATTAATTTTGTTAATTAGGTTTTATTTATATCGAATATGAATAAATTTGTAATCTTTTCGTACGAGATCGGTATCAAGTGAAACGAATTGCATTGGAATCGTATTTGCATCTAAAATTATTATCGGTATCAGTTTGAAGCTAAAATTATTATCGGTATCAGTTTGAAGCTAAAATTATTATCAGTTCAAATCTAAGGAGAGTGTTTTATATGCTCACGTTCGACTATTTTATTTTAATGTTAGTTAAATTATTTTGTATTGTGAAGTGATTTTAATTCATTGATTGTTGTTGATAAATTTAGTTGACATCCAATTGACCGCTGAATAAATTAATAGGATTTGAATTGATAATTAAAGTTGAATTAGAATTAATCTGCTTAAAAAATCACTGATTTTGGATAATTGATTGATTGTTGTGCTTATTGATTATATGGATAATTAGTTGTGATGGATGCTATTGGTTGTTAATTTGGATGTTTATTTATTATGATATATCAGTTTATCACCCTGTATATTATTTACAGTGTATTAAATTGTAAACAGAATTATTTCGAATAAATTAAGAAATATGTTGAAATGATATATTACCTATGACATCTATTTGGATTGAAATGATATAGATCCATCCTTGAAATTTAATTAGAATAACTATCCACTTGGCCATAGGTTATAAAATTATATATGAACATCGGGTTGGTTAAATTAAATGATTTTAAAAGTTGTTTGAAATTATTTAAATGAATTGATTTTTAAGAATAAATTAAAATTTGTGGAAATTGAATTATTTTGAATTGAAGCTCGAAATGTTGGAATTTAATAAACTTGGTAAACAAAATTGTTTAATTAATTGAAGTTTAGATTTTTAAGTTTAAAAATTTAAATACGGCGTAAATTTTCGAAAGTCGATTTGTTTTAAAAGATTGGTCTTTTATTCGAACTTTGAATATTTCTAAGACAAATTGATATGAAATGATATTTAAATTTGAGTTTAGAATTGAAAACTTGGATTTAAAAATTGGTATTGGAAGTAAATTTGATTTAAGTATTTAAATCGATATTTTGAAATAAAATTTGGAATTGGAAATGGGAAATAAATTTGTAATCTGGAATTGGAAATTAATTTGAAATTGGAATTTAAATTAATTTGGAATTGGAAATTTATTTGAAATTGGAATTGGAAATTAATTTCGAATTGAGATTTAAATTAATTTGGAAATGGAAACTGAAATTGAAAGAAATATGTGAATTGAAAGAAATTTGTGTGGAATCGAAATTTATTCGAGTTGAAATTGGAACTGTATCGATTAAATGGAAATGGAATTTGGAATTGATTTGGGTAGGAAATTGGGAAGTTGACCGGTTTGACTTTGAAATTATTTTAAAAATGAACATTCTAGTATAAATGATTTAAAATCTGTATTCTTAAAATATTCAAACTATTTTGATTTTTGCAAACTATTTTATTATATAAACCATTTTTTTATTCAAATTATTTCTACTAAACTATTTTTAACTATTTAACTATTTTAAACTATTTAAACTATTTTCTAAAAATCAAACTGGTTAAAGGGTAAATTTTTATATTTAAATTTTGGATTTAAATACGAACTAGGTTAAAGTGAAGATTATAACCTAAATTGAATTCGAATTAAATTTAGGAAGCGAAATTGATTTATCGGACAAAATTGAAAATTTTGAACATATGATGATTTTGAAATGGATTTGATTTTAAAGAAAATATAAGATTTCGAAATGGATTTGATTTTAGAGCGAATATATGATGATTTCGAAATGGATTTGCTTTTTTTGAAACGAATATGGTATTTTGATATCAAGTGCAAATTGTTTTTGAAATGTAAAAGAACCAACCGGTGTGTAAGATGATGATTGGTTGCTAAAGAGACCGTGGCCTCTTATTGGCATACTATCTGTCAATATTGGAACCACTTTGACAACCGTATACGCGATGGATGATATCCACAATGTAATGGTTGAATTGGCGACGTTTACTGGAATGAAGTAAGAGAACGATGATGGATAGCTTTGACATTCATGTCATAATTAAAATGACAAAAACAAGAGCCGATGTCTAGCCATTGAGGTTAGCTACCTCTAGCGACGTTGATCCCTCATATTACTATTGTGGTTTCGGATTCGATGGGTGCACCTTATTTCTCGTTTGGATTGATTGTCGTGGGTCGGCCATGGATGGGGTACAACCCGCCAGAAAGGGTAAACTGGTAGAATCCTATATTGGGCATTGCCTCACGTGCCTTGTCATATTTATCCCTATACGAGCCCATTACGACTTTGGTTTAAAACTGTAAAAACGTGTTAAGGTCGATTAATGTAAAGCCTTAACGCTATTTTGATACTTATTTTACTGATAGACATTATACATTATTGCGTATACTATTATATATAAATAGTTTAACGGATCCTTAGGAAATGAAAAATCCCGTAACATCTCTTAAGTTATTGCACTCATATTTGTGATATTGATTTGACTTAGATAAGAGTATTTAGTCTGACTCGAGTGTTTTGTTTTTCTCATTACGCTCGGGTCAGTCCTGAGTTTTTAAGTGTATTGAAGACTATTCTTTAGAGGACAAAGATGGAGTTTGGTATATTACAATTATTATTATACCCTGTATCATGCTATTTTACTGCATTGATTATTTCTCCTTGCTGTATATTTACAACTCTGGTAAATATGTACAGATTATAATCAAATATATAGTAAACAGCTTTATGAATTGTTTACTTGATTATTATATTTTATCTTTTCCGCTGTAAGATTCTGTGTTTTGTTTTTTTTCTCTTCTTATTTTTCTTGTTTAACCCCATTGATTATCTACATTTCGGATTTTTTAAGTCAAACATGTGTAGATTATTGTCGATTTAAACTTTCCGAAATGTGGGTCATCACTCCATACCAGAATACAATTTGTTTCCACACAAGCTAAATATCTGGACTCCATACCAAATACCACTTTTTATCCAAAAGGAAATGCACATACCCTGAGAGGCACGACCCCCATAACCTTGCTCCATCTTTTCCTGCTTCAACCATTTCCGGGGTGTGAGGTTCGACGAAGTCTCGCCTACAAAGCTACGCTTTTCACAAAAGCCATGCTTCGATCAACAAACGATCAACACTTAGCATGCCACATTAACAAATTGGGAATATATCACTAGTAAATATCAACTATATAACCTCTGAGCTCGTACGTCTGAGAGAATGGTGTTAAGCTAAGAAAATAAATTCTCCGCCACAAATAGAAATGTATTTGGTTGAAACCAGCTTTATATCTCAAAGTGTAATGTCAAACATACATCCATACAAGTCCGTTCCGGGTTCGAACGGAACCGATGTCACTTCCTCCAATTAAGGAAAGAATCCCTTGCAAATTCGGATATCCACTAATCACATCAGGACTCCCCATCACATAGGATGATATAAATCTCTATACCGAAGCAACTCGTTGTAGAGACATTCGACAGGCAATCCTTTCATTTTCGAAAAAACCCAGTCTTCAACGCTATCTTCAAATGCAATCCCATTTCATCGTATTCGGAATGGGTTTTATGACATAAAGTCCTCTCGCGGCTTAACCGAATAATGGGCGCTTATTTTAAAAATAAGTGGTTACATTCAGATTTCAAGTAAATCACAACAAGTTTCCACTTTGATCTTTTAAACAAAAGATCCATTACCAAGATTTGATGTGGTTTTCGGATACTTATTTGGAATATAACCCCCGGTCGCATCGAAATTAAAATGTCGTTCAAAGGCTAATATTGATAGTTGGTTATTTAACTATCAAACAACATTCACAACAATCACTAGATTTAAATAATTTCCACCAAATTATTTTTTTCAAAATATCTTCGCAAGATATATTTTCACACTTCAACCTTTTGAAAACAAATTTCAAATCACTTTCCTCATGCGTAATAAATTTCCAAATATTGTTTATTTCCACCAAAATATTTGCCGAGTCCGAATACTTTAAAATAATTAAAATTACTTATCCAAAAATATATATATTGGAAAAATTTAAAATAAAACTATTTTTAAACACTTTATTTAAATATTAGTTATGAAATATTATATTAATATCTCAAATAAAACTTCTGCCCAAAACAATTTGAAAAATAAAATTATTAGATAACGTATAATTATTTAAATAATCATTTTCTAAATCAAATATCAATTTAAATTTTAAAATAATCACTTCTATAATTAACTTAATAAATATTTACTTTAAAGATTTAAAAACAATTTACGAAAATAGTTCTCCATAAACATTCTTTTTTAAAACAAACTTTGGAACTTTTAAATTATATTTAAAAGCTAATTTGAAAACATACTCGGCTTTCCGTGGAAAATACACTTTCCATTAAAATAGTCCATTTAAAACAATTAATAAATCCTTCGTGATTTATCTCAATTTATATTTCAAATTCATAAATTTCTTTCCACACTTTTGAAAATAAACCAATATTTATTTTTAAAACAAATTTCCCTTTTCTTTATAAATTCCAATCGTGAATTTATATTCCCAAATATCCATTGATATAAAATTTTAAAAATTGATTTCCCAAATTTACTTTCAAATACCAAACCAAATTCCAAATCGATTTTCCAAAAATTTATTTTCAAACACTAAATCAATATCCTAATTGATTTCCAAATTTTATTTTCAAACACCCAAATAAAATTCCAAATTGATTTCCAAAATTTACTACCTTAATAAATTCCTTTATTTCTCCCAAACTATTTAAAATTAAAATTTTAAATAAATTCTTCAACTTTTGAACAATATTACTCAAAATCCATTTATTAAAACCTTTTCCCCATATTTTGGAATTAATTCGATAGGACTACAAAAATCAACTTTTATACTTTTAAGTTCCTTCTTTTAAATATATCCAGTTTTCAAAAATTAATTTACTTAAAATTCTCTACTTTAATTTCCTTTCAAAAATCCAAATCTTTATATTTCTAGTATTTAGAAAATACCAGAATATATTCGGCCAAACCATAGGCTTCAAAAATTTCAATCACCAATATAATCATTCACAGATTATCAATTATCACATCACAACATAAATATAAATTCAAATATTTGAGGAATATAGTTGGATCCCTCCAACCTGTTTTCCTGCATTCACAGATGTTAGCAAAACAATTAAATACCAATTCCACTTCGAGGTGGAATATCGCGGTATATGGGGTTATATTATCTCATCCGCTATTATGCGGCGCATAGGGTCTCACCCGCGATATAATGCGGGAAATCAATCACTCCAATATATATATATATATATATATATATATATATATATAATCACCCAGCAGAGAAATTATCAAATTCATCCAAGCACATCCAACAATTTAAATTTAACTATTTAAATTAAACAGGCAATGCAATTTGAGTGAGAAGGTCAAACCTTTTATCCTTGTATTGTAATCCATTTCCATCTCGACTATTATCTCTAAACTTTTGACCTTCTATAAATATTTATACAATTTATTAATCTCCGAAATAATCGAAAAATCAACTATCATTTATTAATTTAATTAATTTTATTCAACTGATAATTTCCCTTTTTAAAAAAATTTATTGGTAACTAAAATAAATAAATTTTTCTCGGTAATTAAAAAATTAAATAGGTTAATTGAATAAAATTTATCACCTTAATAAATTATTTTTAACATAACTTAATAAATCAGAATATATACATGCATATTTATTTTCTTTAGGATTACATATATATATATATATATATATATATATATAATAATCTCTATAGATTTCATAAAAATATAATTTGGATAAACTTTCAACATTTTTGTCTTAAACTTTATCTAAATATAGATATTTCTACTGTTTACTACATATACGTTTTTCCTGCTTTACTTATATACATTTATTTATTTATTTTCCAAATTTTCCTGCATAAACTTTCTATTCTTTATAATCTACACATATATGTAATTTAACAAAAAAAAATATGATGAATTAAAAATACCTTACCGCTAGACTGAGAACCCAGACCCCTACCTCGCATGCGAACCACTGGCCGCGCCTTCGCTCTTATGCTCGAACGACCTTCGCAACTCCGCCTTAGCGAGCGTGCGCGGCCGCCTGCTCCTTCAAACCAATACAACCTTGGCGAACCCCACGATTCATCGCGATATCACGACAACGCCTCCCTGATCCGTTGAACCATGCACGCGGCTCACAACCATCGAAGCTTCTTGCTCCAGCAACCGCCGCTACCTCCACTTCTATCACGAGCCTTTATGTCGATCGCCATCATGAAGCTCTATCCTTGTGCAAACTCACGGCCAAGTAAATCAACCAAAATCAATTTAGGGTTTCGAATGGAAAAAAGAAAGAGGGTTTGATTGATTTTTTTCGATTGATTTTACTTTCGACCATTATTTTGATTAAAGCCTAGAACCCCTTTTTTTGAACGAAGACGAAAAAATGTTTTCGTTTTATAAAAGGGATTCGATGATTTTTTCTTCTCATATTTCCTCGGCCGGTAATTTTTTTATATTTTAAATGCGTGTCATAAATGGTGACATGTGCTGTAAGTTTCTGAGACGTGTTGCAAAAGTTTACAATATAATTTATCATTTTTTAAAATTTAAATTGAAATTGCCTCGATAAATGCAACACAAAATTTTGACCTCCAACCGAAGCATGCCGCTAGGCGTTTATAATATTAAACCCCTATTCCGAACGCAATGGAAAAGGTTTCAGTCTAAATTCGATCGTATGAAAAAGATACCCTTTTGGACCCAGCTATTAAATTAAATTTCAATATAAATTTTAGCGCGTTTATCAACCGTGTGATCACACGACAACACCAAATGTTAAAAAAATTGAAATCCGATAATAGTACAATATTACGGATCCAATGGACTTGGTTTCTTCAAAATTCGAGACTGTGCCTCGGAAGGCTATTTTTAAATATCGATTTAAACGATATAATTTCAAAAATGATCAAAACACTTTCAAATCCAATTTCGAAGCTTCCATTATCTTCGGTATTATTAATAAAAAATTTACAAGCCTTTAAAATATTTTAAATCAGCTTAAACTGAAGATTCAAATTTTTACCCAATCTTTCAAAAATTAAATTAAATTATTTAATTTCCAAATTCATAGTGATATTGAAACTAAAGTTAGAAACAAAATTTTAAATATTTTAAAATCCATTAAATATTCTAATTTCAAATGTTCATAATTTCTGGGTCATCACAATTATTTTATTTTACCTACTGTATGTATAGCTCTCATATATTGTAAAGTGTAATCAAATGTAATTTGTAAAACAACTTCATGAACTGTTTATTTGATTATTATATTTTGTCATTCCGCTGTGAGATTTTGTGTTTTTTCCTTCTTTTCTCTTGTTTTCTTATTTATCCCATTAACAATACCCCCTTTTGAATGGTTTGAGTTGACATGTGTGGTTTATTGTCGATCTAAACTGTCCAAAAAGTTGGGTCATTAAAAATATTCCCTTATTGTTTGATTATCCTTTTTGATATCATGAAGTTATCTTTTATGATACATAACTTCTGTTGTAGATTGAGTGTTGAAAACCTTTTCTTAAATTGTCCATATTTCATTAGTAGATTTACACCCAATCAAATGAGATAGTAAATTTGTACTTATTGAAGAAAGTAGCCATGAGCATATAAGTCTATCTTATCTATGATGCTTTACATATTCTGCATTATTGACAACTTTGTCTTCTTAACGAGTGATGCATTTTGGTGGAATCAAAATGGTTCTAAGAATGAATCCTTCGAGATCATACCCTTGGATTGCTGTCTCAACCTAAAGTTTCCACAAAAGGTAGCTACTCTCATCCAAATGAATTGTGACTAATTGGCTTTGTGGACCGATGATGGTTTTGACTAATTTTTTTTGTTCTGTACCAGTTTGCTTAGAATTGTTTACATTGGAAGATGTTGCTGAATTTGTTTCATCATCCATGATGAACTCAAGTCAGGAAAATAGCAAGGAAGGTTAACAGTCTTTACCAAGATTTGGATTTAGAGACAATAGTTGATCACAAAACAGGTTTGTTGCAACCGAAAAACTTAAATGATGATTTAATATGATAAGTTTTATCCTTTTTGAGATTTCTGATTGTTTTCCCTTCAAGATTTGATGAAAAAGTTTTGATGCAGCCGAATTTTCTTTAACTTTTGGCAAAGCACACTGCTTCTTTTTCAAATTAAATACTCAAATGGTGAATTCTTTGATGAGAAGAGAAAAACTCAATTAATGAATCTTTAACTGATGAGTTTTCTTCTATAATTCCCAAGATATGATGTTGTTAAACGATCTGCTCCCACACCATAAAAGATTTTGAGAAGAAAAGAAAATGATTTTATTATCTGATTAAGTTTTTCAGATACAAGATTGTATACATTATAATATAGAGTGATATATATATGTGTGTGTGTGTGTGTGTGTGTGTGTGTGTTACATTTGTTACTTCTATTTATATCATAAGTATTAGTGATGTTGGGCTGGAGACAAGGCCTAAGACCCGCATCCTATTAACAGTTCAAAGGGTACTTTATAATATTCTTCAATGTATATGCAGTCGCATACTTCATCTTAGTGGTATAATTTTTTTTTGTCTGCAGAAAGGATATGCTAAAAGAAGCATAGAAAATACATAAAAATAACATTAAAAGTATCTTGTCCAATATATTCATATGATGAGCAATTTGCAAAATGTGAATAATCCATTTGCAAGGTGCGAACAAAACTAATTAAGCAGCTCAGTGGCATGTAGTGAATGATGTGTACGTATTTAAAAAATAGTAATGAAATAAAAAAGAACATACTAATAAAATTAAAGGCCCTATTTTCAAAGTATTCGTAAGAGTATCAACTTCAACACAAGGGACCTGAAAGTAGCCTTGTAGGAATGTATAGCGAATGGAATATCAGAAACTAGGAGGGAATACATGTTGATCAACTACTTTCCTAAAACCCATAATATGTGTGTGCGTGTATGGACTGAGCTTAAATCTTTACCCTTTCATACATAAGATAGTATTAAACACAAATTTAGTATAAAGAGATGATACTATAATAGCATAAACAAACCAGTGATATATATTACAATACCAAATCACATATCTGAGTAACGTCCATCATATTTGGAGTCATCTTTTCCCAAATAGGTGTACTGGCCTTTTCTTTTTCACTAACCCACCCACAAACCTCCTTTAATAATTCAGTCTTAGCCAACAGCAACACCCATTCTTCTCTCCGGCGTGCCACGTGGGCATGAAAAATTAATTTCAAGAGCATCTTACATTATAAATATTGAATACTTGTATTAAAAAAATTAATTTTCACCATCCTAAATATAAATAAAAACATATCTTTGTCAACTACTTTTAATTTTTCAAATGCATAACCTTCCTGAAATTGAATATGACACCTGAGAACATTGTATCTACATGAATCATTCAAAATTTGCATTGAGCAATTTTTTTTGGTCAACGCGCTTGAAAACTTACTAGTAATAGAAAAAAAAATCCCAAGGCATATTGACATCATGAAGGTGAGTTATATTCTTCTACTTAATAACCTCCAAAAGCTATCAAAAAATGTAAAGAACCAGCTTATGCTCTAAAATGAGTGTAAAACTAACATTAGTATTGTGACACCCCACCCTGAGACCCACATTAACAAAGAGAATTACTGGGTAATTCCATCTGCTAATGCGAAGAATAGGGCTGGTTAGGAGCGATCATCTATAGCTTTTTCTTAAACATCTACAGAATAAGTCGATTAATGCTATGCATTTTTTTATGAAGTGGATCGACATAGTCAATACATGCTTAATACATAACTATAGGAGGCCAACCTATCTATCAGAAAAAAATACAACAACCAAATGTACAAACATCAAGAACTGAAAATAGATATACATGTATACATTTATACATATACACCGATATAGCCCAAATAATATACAAATAATACATCATAAGTGGTATGATGACCACATAATATACAGTGAGTCAAATAAATATACATCTCAAGGTACAACTCCAATACACCATATCTACAAATGGTGATAAGCAAAAATCCAAGCGGAAGCATCAGGCAAAGGCTAAGTCCAAAAGTAAGTGTCTAATCCTGAAACAAACTCAGTCTGACCAGAGTATAAAATACATAGGTCAGTCTAGCTAAAACATTAGTATGATCAAGATAGACGATAATAAGAAGCATAAGGTAAAGGTTAGGGTATACTCTCGAATGAGAAGAAACCATAGTAAGAGTACAACCTAACTTCACATAAGGAAAATGAGTAACTATTCTTCTTGGATAAGTAGAAGTAATAAGAAGAACACATCCATAACTTAAGTGAACCAAATCACTTAAGTATATGAAACCTCAAAGATAAAACTCGACAATAATATTCAACTAAGAATTTTACACCTCATATCATCGACGAAAACTCAGTAACAACTGTAATGGTTTCAATGAACCATATCTTCTAAATAGGAGTAAACACAAATTCACAAATCTCGCCAAAATGGCTAACATAAATATTCTCAAATAGAGAAATTCCGAAACTTGAAACATGCCTCATCTCATTGGCATATACAAATCTCTAAACTCAAAGGAGTGGAAATATGAATCTCAAAATAGAATAATCTCCAAACTCAATTATGCCTCATCTCATCGACATATACATATATAAAACATAAATTTAAACTCGCCAAAATGGCAAAACCTAGAATATAGCCTCAAAATCAAGAGATCGTCAAACTCATAACTCAAGGAACTCAATAAGAGTTCAAAACCTCATAAATGAAACCACCATATATAACATCTCATATAGCTCTAGACTATCGATGTAATAAAGATATCTCAAAATGGTGAAATCATAATAAAACTCGGAAAACTCAGAAAATTTAGAAAATCCTCGGAATGGCCAAATCCCAGATTGCATGCCAAAGCAATGCTGCACGTATCAAATTCAGACCAATACTATGTATGTATTTAGGTATCCATCTCAGACGACCGAATTCGTAAACTCAGATGACCGAAGTCATAATACTCAGACAACTGAAGTCGTAATACTCAGATAATCGGAGTTGTAAATCTCAGATGACCCAAAGGTCTATAGTACCGGTAAACTCAAAATGTGTCACAAACTCTCAGATAGAAACCTGAAAAGTGTTAACGTGCGTTCCATACCACATGTTCGCATTTAACGGTTTACTAACTGCTAGTTAATGCCACATTAGAAAACATAAATTATCATTAAATCTTAAAACTCAAAATCTCATGACTCGCCTTGTCTCATCGGCAAGTAAAACAATATATCGGGTTCTCATAGATTATAACTCTAAAATTAGGAGATCTCAAACCACAAATCTTGCCAAATTTTAGCCATCTCAGATAATTCCCAATGATAGAAATTATATATTTCAAAACATGCCATGATATGGCAAATCTCAAATATCAACTCAAATCCATGTACTCGAATAACTTCAATCGTGCAAGTCCGTAATTAACCGAAACAGTAAACGCACATGTCCCATACCACGTGTTTTACTAAATCGTTTAATTCTCTTTCTCATACGTTTGAATAGTGCAAAAACGTATATTTTGTATATAGAAAATAATTTGTTTGTGAGAATAAGTTTTTAAAACAATTTTTGAAAACCGTCTGCAAAACATTCCTTTGAAATTCCTTTTATCATAGAAAATATATAATTTTAATAGATTTGAAAATAATTATAAATTTTGTAAAATATTTATTTCGAAAGCTATTTTATTATAAAAATCTTTCGAAAACGCGGTTTAGAAAACGCGTGCACGGAAACAACAAAAATCAACGAAAACTCGATGAAATTAACATACGACATAAATCCAAATAAAAATTTCAATTCGTAGTACTAATTGACATTAATTTCGGCTTTTCTATTAGTAAGAGTTAGCCTTTTAGAATCATCTCGAACAATTCTCAAAATCATTGAATCCAAAAACAATCCAATGGAAATTGCCAATACTTTGCAAAATAACTCGGACCTGCAGCTTGTTTAGCGGTTTCATCCCTTTTACACTTAGAACTTGAGAAAACATAAAACATGAAAGTTGTAGAATATTTCCTAGGCTTTCTAAAAAATAAAAAATTATCGAATTTCGATAAGTAATGAAAAATTTATGACTAAAACAAATTTCAGATCTGAAGTTCACTACCGCTGTCGTTTTAGTTTCGGTACAGCGATATTAGAATGAACTTTTGACCATGTAAACCTCAAAATTTAACACAAAAAAAAACATGAAAGTTGAGAACATCAAGAATCGTCAAATTTAGGCACCAAACAAAAAGGATATGCTCAAATTACCAACAACATTTAGCACAGAAAGTCAAAGTTTTACAGTGACAGCGCAGCGAGTTTGAATTAGGTTTTTTGACCTTCTATGCTCAAAATTTTTGAAAGTGCTTAACATGAAAATTATCATTCTCTTTTCAAGATTTCTACAACTTCAAAGAAAATCAAATCTCGATTTAAAACGAAAGAGATATTTCTAATTTACCGATAGCGATTCACAAACGAACATGCAACAAAAAAATTGAGATTTCTTACCTTGAAATCTCAATCTAAGCTAGAAAATATAAATTTTGATACTCACCTTGCGATTTTATAGAGAAAAACACAGATTAACATGAAAAGATGATAGCTTGGAGCTTCAATTTGCTTCAAAGACCTGCTAGAATAAAATTACAAAACATGCAAGATGAGAATGAAAATTAGCAAACAACCTAAACACAAAAAATTGGATTTTTGATGAATAAGTTTCATTTTGGAGTTGATTACCTGCTGTAATACTCTCTAATTGATAAAACCAACCATTTTTTTTTTAAAGAATTGGAGATTTAAGGCTCCAGATTGAACAAATGGTGGAATTTTGCTCTTATTTTCTATTTCCCGGCTAATCAAGAAGAAGAGGAACTAAAAGTTATGTACGTACATGTAATTTGTTCCTCTTTTTCTCCTTACTGGTTACTAATTTGCTAATGGGCTTTGGACCCAATCAAAAAGATAAATTAGGCTAAGTAAATTTTAATTCATTGGTTTACAAATATGCATATAAACACAATGTTATAGTGAAAATAATGTATTTTTCTTCAAGTTTTAACACAACCATTTTATGCAAACATAGTTACATATGAAATAAAATATTTCACATCACGTAAAAAAATAATTTTAGTTTTTAAAGCATTTTTATTATTAAAAACCCTTATTTTACATAAACACACAATTAAATGCATAAATCCTCATTTTAACTTCAAAAATTCTACAAAAATTATTTTGATGCATAGAAACATATAGTCAACCGTTTTAAACTCAAATTTATAATCAAAACACACTTTTATACCAAATTTCATCTTTTTATTTAAATAAACACCTTTTAAAATCAAATACTTCCTTCAAAAATTATTAAAAGAAGTAATTGACAATAATTACAATAATTATTGCATTTACTCAAATAAAATCATTTTTTACTCATATTCTCACAATTAAACAAGAACAAAGATTCCAAAACTTTATTTTCACATTTTATTTCCTAAAATTTGTTGTTTTAAATCTGTAATTTATTTTAATTCTCAATATTACACGTAATCTCCAAAACTGGAGTTGTTACAAGTATGTTTCTTTTCGAGAATCAAATTTCATAAACAGACTCCCTAAAATTACTTCAATTGTACATTGGACCAAGTGGATACACTATATGAATTAGACCACTATCATACAAAGACCTGTATAGCGCAAGATTTTTACATATTTTGATCTTTCTATTTATATTTTAGTATTAATTAAGAGTTACAAATACAGACTGATCATTAGTGGGAAAAAAATATACTTAGATAGTATTGTTCCAGGATTTCAATAAACATGTATAATGGTCATCACATATCACATTCATCAAGTCAATAACTTAGAGCAATTAAATTTTGTAATAAAAATGAAATTAGAAATAAATGCTCACTAGCTTCAATAGCATTTCTAGCAGCAACATGAAAATCATCAACAATTTGAGGAATTTTAGACTTTGATGAGCATCTTGGCACAGAGAATTCTTTCACCGCGTCATCATTTATAATGGTGTAATCTACTTGTCTGTGCTTGAAATCAGAGCTTCTCCATTGGGTCAATAGCCTAAAAAACATAAACTATTATGGAAAATATCAAAGTCCTAAAGTAGTCTACACAAAAAAACAAAAGGAAGCATAACATACTATAGTCAGAAACTCTTCCACTGTGCCGAAGTTGAAAGAAAAAGATTCCATGTTTCTCATGCATAGCATTCACAATTGGTGTCCAGGCTTCTACTTGCTCTTTAGAGAGTATACCAGGAGTGTGAGGGTATCCCCTAGCTGTCTCTAATGTCGCTATGGCTTCACTTATTTAAGTTCTTGCACTTATTGTTGTATTAGTTGAAGATAGTGAAAAACATATTCATAACAATCTAGTTATTGCGAACTCAAAAAAAATCTATATTGGTACGATCAAATTATAAATAGTCAAAGACAGAATTTGTAAGAAGAGATCTGTACCTGTGAGCGAGGTTGATTTTCACCATATCAAATGGAATCAATAGTGGAATTTCTCCATTTTTCCCTTCTTCAGCTTGTTTGTCCTATACTACAATGCTTCTATCTATAAGGAGGTATCATTTATATCATTATGGTAAAAAGAATATCTTGTACATTATCAGTTTTCAATGATGATGTTTGGTTGATATTTCCTTTATAAGGATTAGTAAAAATATGAAAATTCGGATGATCATGTTTCATTTTGAAAAGCTACAAACATGCTTGTTCATAAATCTTCCCAATATGAATCTTTCCTTGTCATATCATTTAGAATACATATTCTTATTAAGTTTAATTAATCTTTGACTTTACAATTGTAAGGATTTTATCCCGCATGTTTATAACTCAAATAAATTGTTTTATAAACATAACTTGAGTAATATGTGTTCTCTCAATCTGAAGTTTGCAGATTTAAAAAATATCCTGGGTCCAATGTGCTTAGAAGGTCAAAAGATTTGATATACACCATATAGGATTAGTTGTTCCTTTTACCAATTAATTTTTGGTATTTTTGGTTTGACCACTGTATAAGATTAAAAGGATAGTACGCCTACACTAAGAAATATAACTTAGGTTTTCTTATCTCGATTTGTAAAGCTATCAACTAATATACTATTTACGAAAAGGACCCAACAAATCTAAAGTCAAAATATATAGAGTTGGATTAGCATTAAGCTTTTATTTTAACCATCTTTAGATCTACTTATACAAAAGCAGTCTATTTGGACATATCATAACCTAAACTGATCTATAAAAAATCAATTCAACATCATGTGATTGATTAAAACCACATAATATTAATTTATCAAAATTCTAGTATAAGATAAAAACTAAAGCAGTTGATAGATCTTCTTGGATACTCCAATGGTACCTGATCAATCCTAGTATAAAAATATGTTTGATTTTGTCTCCAAACTACTTCTGCATAGTAAAACTGAATTATACTACTAAAAGTCAAAAAAATTCCCTGCATAAACTACGCAAGTTACTAGACAGAAAATAACCTAAGTGGATGGAAGTAAGAAACACGAAGAGGTTTTAAATAAAAAAATTAGGAGAATAGCATCAATAATGTAATGTTAAAGTTTGGAGTAACAGACAATTCCAAAATTCAGCAGTTCCCAAAGCATGTCCCCTAACTTAATTTAGGAAATCCCAATTTTATTTATATGTAAACAAAATGAAAATAAAGCTAAAATAAATAATATATACCGTTTAATTTATCACCTGAAACAATGGTCCAGGAACATAAGCTGGCCCATTTTAGGTTTTGTAAAACCATTCCGTACTTGTTGTAAGTATTACATACATGCACTCCACTCATTTTTTCTTGTCTGCAAAACAATAAGACTTAAATAAATATTAAACAAATCACATTACATAAAATATGGAAGGAGGAAACATGATATACGTAAAGAATGATCCCAATGATTCATACAAGCATACACAAAATGTACTTTTAGGAACCTAATACAGTGGATGCCTAATACAATTAAGTTCCTTAACACTCTTTCAAACTCTACTTATTTACTTAATTTTTGCATTGGTTTTGCTCTTCTTTTTTCTTGATATCCTTTGTGAGGATCGGTGATGTCAAAATGTTTGGATGCTACAGTACTAATCCCAGTTCCAAGGTGGGTCATTGTCGATACAAATAGGTAACCACATCTTTGTGTTGTGGTATTAAATATTTCACCATTAAAGTAGGATGTATACAAACTTTAGTCGAACCTAAACTCCAAAAACTGTAAGCACCGATAAAATCAAAGGTTTCACCACCGTAACCTTATCTCTTATTAACTGATGAAATCGAAAACATTATACTCAATAAATAGATCGTGATAAACTGTTAAATTGATAATTTGGTATTTTACCTTTTACCGAATTCTCCAATATGGAAAATCCATTTTGGCAACAACTAAGGAGTAGAGTTGGTTGGAGATACCAAAACTCGGGCGTAGGCGCTAAGTTGGAGGAAAGGCGTTGAAGTTGGTTCCTAGGCCATATCATTGGAGCAAAAGGATAGAAAGGCTTGCGAAAGTTTTAGCTTCTGTTAACTCCGCCTCGGTTTAGACTCTGCGACTCAAGGAGATGCCGACCTAAGGCTCAACAAGGGTGCCGACCTAAGGCTCAACAGGGGTGCCGACCTAAGATTCAAAGGGTTGTCGACCTAACACTTCAATGAGGCTACTGACTCAACATAGATACCGACTTAACAGTCTAGGGAGATTGCCGACTTAACTGGTTGCCGACCTAACTGCCTTAACAGGAATGCCGACCTAAGGTCGAAAAGGGATACCGACTTAAGAGAGGTGCCGACCCAATGCTCTAGCATGTATACCAACCTAAGACTTAAGGAACGCCGACCCAAGATAGCTACCGACCTATGACCAATGTTAAGTCGGTCACGACCTAAGCAAAGGAAGGTAAGTTCAATACAGCTACTTGACACGCGCATGATAACTCAGCAACGACCCAAGTCACAACCGATCCAGCTCCCCAGTTATCTCGTTCAGACCGTGATTTGCGACTTACCAAGTTAACTCGTCCACGACCTAAGTATAAGCCCGATGTCATATTACTAAGAAGGAGTAGTGTTGACTCGGAGGCGACCTAGGACTTGTGCAAGTGAACTCCTGTGAAGCCAGAAGGGGGCCAGATGGACCGGCCACGACTCATATTAAGTCGGCTACGACTTAACTTAGATCGGCCGCGGTTTAGGACTTGGCAAATTTCAGAATCAGAACTCTCTATAAATAGGCACCCATCTCCAACATTCAATGGACTTTTGGCGCATTCTCTTCACACACCGTTACCTTGCTGCATTGAGAACTTCATCAACACTTAGAGCTTCCAAGATTAGAGGAATACATCAAAGAAATTCATGAAGAAACCACACATCTTCAACATGAATCTAAGAACTTTAATCGACATTGAAGCTTAAGACTTGTTCCAAATCACTTGTAACTTGAAGTGTATTGTACTTGAGAAGAATTGTATCAGTTTGTAACGGGATTATTAATAAAAGTACTTAGAGTGGACGTAGGCTATACCCTTAAACCGAACCACTATAAAATCGTTGTTGTTTACTGCTTTTCTGCTATTACTTGCTTGTAATTCTTTCCCGATCTATCGGGTGGTGCTTTCACAACTACACTTTACACACCGGGGTGTTAGCGTTCACATTTTAGTGTTAACATTTTTGGTGCTTTCACTGAGAATTGAACTCAGGAAAACTGTCATCATTGCTTCGCAGAGATTTGAAGAAAGAGTTTCCTTAAAAACCAGAAGTCTATCTGAGATTATGGCTCCTGGAAGGAAAAGTAGATCTATCAGATCTGGAAACATTCAAGAAGGAACCTCCGCTTCCCCTGTACCTAATCAACCCACTCCGTCTGTTGGAGTTACGAAAGCGGAGTTGGATGCTGTGATTCTAGGGCTAAACCAACAGATAAACGCCCAAAATGCACAATTAGAGGCTCAAAGTGCCCAGAATGCTCTGATTCTGAATAAATTGAACGATTTACTTGGGGCAAACAATCAACCAGCTTGTAATGAAAGGAACTGTGCTGGCAACATTCATGATGTTAGTGAAAGGAATGCTCCTGAAAGGGCTACTAGTCCCTTTGAGCAGGCAGTTCCTGAGGCTGGTGGATCTAAAACTCGGCATGATGAGGAATATCTTTCTGGAATGGTCCGACAGATCATGAAAGAAAGTATGCAAAGGGTTGAAGATGAGAAGGAATGGGGTTTCGCTCCAAGTAAAACTCCGTTCACTGAAAAAATCTTGAAGGCGGAATTTCCAAGGAAGTTTGTCCCTCCGACTATTCCAGCTTACAAAGGGACGAGTGATCCGAATGAGTTCTTGTATAAATATGATTGGCACATGACAGGTGCCAGGGCCTCTGACGAAATAAAATGTCGATATTTCCCCATATACCTGGAAGGTGTGGCTCTACTATGGTTCACCAAGTTGCCAGTCCGATCTATTGATCAGTTTTCAGACTTGACCAGAAAATTCAAGGAGCAGTTTAGACTATATGCTTCGAAGGCCAAGGACATTATGTCACTATCGAGTTTAGAGCAGAATCCTGGTGAGTCTATCAGATCCTTCTTGAACCGCTTTAATATAGCACTGGCTGAGGTGGACAATGCTGAACCACGAATGATATTGACTTATCTGATGAGGGCTATTGATAAGTCAAGCGAATTTGGGAAATGGTTAAATATGAAGGAGCCAACCTCTCTCGAAAAGTTCTACAAAAAAGCAGATGAATTCATTCGCTTGGAAAGCCGTCCTTTACCAGTAAAGACGGTGTTGGAGAAAGCAGAAGACAACACTGTCGCTCCACGCAAGAATGAATCGGTGGGGCAAAAAAGGGAGAATAATAATGGGAAGAAACAGGGTAATCTGAAGAAGCCCCGATCCTTCAAGCCATCAGAATATACTCCATTATCACATACACCGGAGCACATCTACCTGGCCACTAAAGATTCCGTCGATTTCCCTAAACCTATCCCTTTGAGAACCGGGAAAAAAGCCATACAGAGTGGGAAATTCTGCCGCTTCCATAATCAACCCGGTCATGAGACTGATGAATGCCGCCAGTTGAAAAATCTGATTGAAGAGTTGCTAAGAGAAAACAAACTGCAGCAATTCGTGAAGAAAAATAGCAACAATCCTGCATCGTCAAGTCAGGGGCAACAGGTTCCTGTTCATCAACCTAGGACAGGTGAGAAAGCTACGGGACATGAATCTGCAAGGCCCGTTATCAATGTCATTACAGGAGGGCCTCACCCAGCTGGCAAGAGCTGGGGTGAGATGGAGAGATATTCCAGGGCTTTGAAATATGCTCCAGCCGAAGAAGACGTCTTTGTTTTAGAAGACACTACGCCCCTGAAACAACAGAAAACTTTCAGCAATGATATTGTTTTCAGAGCCAGAGATTCCACAGGTATAGAAGCTCCTACCCTAGATCCCTTGGTCATCTCGGCTGGTATTGGACCGGCCATTGTCAGAAGAGTCCTCATTGACTGCGGAGCATCATGCAATATCCTCTTCAAGAAGACATTTGACCAGATGAAAATCCCTATGATTGATGTACAAGCCTCATCACAGAAGATTGCTGGCTTCACTGGGGAGCCAAAACAACCAATTGGGACCATCGATCTGCTTGTAGAACTTGGAGAAGCAGAAAGGAAAGTTGTCCGCAAGCAAACATTTGTGATTGTCGATGAGTTTTCTGCTTATAATGCTTTTCTTGGCCGTCCAACACTCGCAGCATTCAAAGCTATCCTAGCCCCGTGGTGCCTCACTATTAAATTCCCTACTGACAATGGAGTAGGAGTTATAAAAGGGGATCAAAATGCTGCGCGAGAGTGCTATTTGACAGAGCTGCGAGAGTCAAGAAAAAGAGAAATGGGGAAGGATGCGGCAACCCCAGTCCGCATCAAAGAACCAGCCTTGTAGCAATTACGGGGCGGACCCTGCACTGGCGAGCACAGCGGGGCACGGAAAGAAATGGATCCCAGAAAAGCCAGTGCAGGGGAGAATAGAGTGGTACCGGTGGAAACGACAGTTCCGGTACCTGTTGACCCGAAGGACCCAAATAAGGTGTTAAATGTGGGTTCACAGCTTAATGTGTCAATTCAGAATATCTCGATATCTTTCCTGAAAGCAAATCTGGATGTCTTTGCTTGGACTCATGCCGATATGTGTGGAATATCCCCAGAAGTTGCAGTACACGTTCTGAATATTGACCCAAAGTTTACGCCAGTTAAACAGAAAAGAAGAACCCAAGGTCCAGAAAGGTCAGCAGCATTAAAAGAAGAAGTTGATCGACTCATGGAAAATAACTTCATCAAAGAATCTACATATCCGAATTGGGTTTCAAATCCTGTGTTGGTCAAGAAAGCTAATGGAAAATGGAGAGTGTGCATTGATTTTTCTGATCTAAACAAGGCTTGCCCCAAAGATTGCTTCCCATTACCCAGGATCGATCAACTGGTAGACGGAACTGCGGGACATGAATTGTTATCTTTCATGGATGCCTACTCCGGTTATAACCAAATCATGATGCACGAGCCGGATCAGGAAGATACAAGCTTTATCACAGATCTTGGACTTTATTGCTACAGAGTTATGCCCTTCGGATTGATAAATGCAGGGGCAACCTACCAAAGACTTGTTAATGCTATGTTCAAACCGCAATTGGGCAAAACTATGGAAGTCTACGTCGACGACATGTTAGTGAAGTCCAGGAAAGCAGCGGATCACATTGAACACTTAGCAGAAATGTTCGCAGTCCTCCGGAAATACAGAATGAAACTTAACCCTCTGAAATGTACATTTGGGGTCGAGTCTGGAAAGTTCTTAGGTTTCATCGTCAGTGCTAGGGGCATTGAGGCTAGTCCAGCTCAAATTACTGCCTTGAAAGAAGTTAAGGCTCATAGAACAAAGAAGGAATTGCAGAGTCTCAACGGAAAGGTCGCCGCCCTGAGTCGGTTCATTTCCAAAGCCACTGATAAATGCATCCCATTCTTTGACGCCCTGAAGAAAGGAAAGAAGAATTTTGAATGGACTTCCGAATGCCAAAAAGCCTTCGATGAGTTGATCCGTCATATGGAAACGCCTCCAATACTTTCTAGGCCAGGCAATGGTGAGGATCTTCTTATATACTTGGCAGTATCATCTCATGCTCTAAGTGCAGCGCTGATACGGGAAGACAAAAGGATTCAACATCCGGTTTACTATATCAGCAAAAGACTCACTGGGGCAGAGCTGAATTACTCCAAGTTGGAAAAACTCGCCTATTGCCTACTAGTTGCATCAAGGAAACTGAGGCAATATTTCCAAGCTCATCCTATCAAAGTACTCACTGATCAACCTCTAAAGCAAGTCCTATTTCGCCCTGAAACTTCGGGTCGCCTTCTAAAATGGAACATTGAACTCAGTCAATATGACATCGCCTATCACCCCCGAAAAGCAATCAAAGGACAAGCTTTAGCTGATTTCATTGCAGAATTCACAGAGAAAGATAATGGTGAGGAAGAAACGATCAATGATTCCCCAATCCAGTGGAAGATGTATGTTGATGGCGCAAGAAATGACTACTGTTCTGGAGCCGGAGTGGTACTTGAAACTCCTGAAGGTCGATCATTATGTTATGCACTAAGATTGGAATTTCCTTCAACAAACAATGAAGCAGAATATGAAGCTCTTATTGCAGGTCTGAAAATCGCTAAAGAGCTAAACATTCGAGCATTACAAATCTTCAGTGATTCTCAGCTTATTGTATGCCAAGTCAAGAAGGAATTTCAAGCAAAAGGTGGGAACCTGCCTTCCTACTTGTCAAAGGCTTGGGAACTCCTATGTGAACTTGATCACTATTCAATAAGCCACATTCCTCGGGAAGAGAATATGAAGGCAGATTCCCTCGCAAAGTATTCAAGTTCTGGTGAAGCTCAACTATTGGGATTGGTCCCTGTAGAAGTCCTTTCAGCACCGAGTATAGACGAGATGGATATAGACTGGATTATGAATGTATCTCAAGAACAAGAGTCATGGATGACTCCAATACTGGACTACCTACTCAGAGGTTCTCTGCCAGAAAATTCGATAGAAAGACGAAAGCTACTAAGGAAAGCCTCTCGCTATGTAATTCAGGACGGCCGATTGTACAGACGGGGATTCTCAATGCCATTGCTTCGATGTGTATCCCGGGAAGAGTCCAAAACAATCCTAGCTGAGGTGCATGGAGAAGAATGTGGTGATCATTCAGGTGGTCAAACATTAGCAAAGAAAATTCTCCGATACGGATATTTTTGGCCAGAAATTAATCGAGATGCTGCAGATTACTCCTGAAAATGTGACAAATGCCAAAGGTTTGCCAAAATTCCTAGAGCACCTTCTACCGAACTCACACAGATGGTCAGTCCATGGCCATTTGCAATTTGGGGAATGGATCTCATTGGGCCGCTACCAACTGCTAAATCAGGGATTAAATATGCTATTGTTGCAGTTGATTATTTTACTAAATGGGCTGAAGCTGAACCATTGGCTACTATCACTTCTAAGAAAATGATAAGCTTTGTGACCAAGAATGTCATTTGCAGATACGGTGTGCCTCAGAAAATAATCACAGACAATGGTACTCAGTTTGAAAGCGAGGAATTCCAGGATTTTTGCAAACGATTCAAAATCCAGAAAAGCTTTTCGGCAGTAGCTCATCCGCAGGCAAACGGGCAAGTGGAAGCAGTGAACAAGATCATCAAATCAACCATCAAAAAGCAACTCGAAAGAGCGAATGGTGGTTGGGTCGATAAACTACCACTTGCACTATGGGCATACAGAACTACTCACAAAACTGCAACTGGGCATACTCCTTTTTCGTTGGCATACGGATCGGAAGCAATGATCCCGGTTGAGACAGAGGTCCCTTCACACAGAAGAATCCATTTCAATCAAGCAGAAAATGAAAAGCTACAACTTGAAGCGCTGGATCTCCTTGATGAAAAAAGAGATGAAGCTAACCTCAGAGTTGCAGCTCATCAGCAAAGGATAGCCAGGCATTTCAATTCCAAAGTTCGTCAACGCAGCTTTGAAATTGGAGATCTAGTCCTGAAAAGAATTATGACCGCGACAGGTGTGTTTGGGCCAAATTGGGAAGGACCGTATGTAATAGGTCAGAAGCTTCTTGACGGCACATTCAAGCTCACCACTGTTGATGGAGATCAAATTCCAAGGGCATGGAACAGCAACCATTTGCGTCCATACTTTACTTGAAAATTTTGTTGAAACATTGTAAAAAGAATTATGAATGTATGATTCTTGTAATTGAAAGCAATTGTGAAACTGATGCAAGTAAATAATGAAAGAATATAAAGTGGATGTAGGCCCAATTTCATGGCCGAACCACTATAAATCTTGTGTTCCTTATTATTATTATATGTTTGCTTCGTTTTCGATACAAAAATACATAAAATGTATTGCTGAAATGTCGATTTAAATTTTTGCAGACAATGGAAATAAAACTTGCGCATAATAAGACCGAGCGATTCTCACCATCATTCAACAAACAAATTTCAAGTCACAAAGACCCCGAATTCAAATCCTAGATAGGAAATACTTCAATTGAACGGCTAATGATTTCGATAGAAACGAGCCCTTGCTGATGAATTGAGATTGTTTGAACAAACAAACATCCAATTAGGAAGCTAGTACCCGTTCTCACGAACTTGCCAGACAATGAAGTACACTTCCTTGGATTAAACAAGCCACTTGCGAGAAAAGGGAAATGAAAACTTAAAAAAAAAAAAAAGGATCGCTGAAAAGGCATAAGCAAGTGAACAGAGGAACAACCAAAGCTACCATCAGCAGCACAAGTCCTCTTCGGAGGCACAACTCTTCGGAGGATAAAAGACCTCTAATGGGTCATACGCCACAAAAAAGAAAGTTCTCTACTCAACAAAAAAGATTGGAGGAGTCATGACCCTCCAACCATGAGAGAGTAACTTCCAGGCGATGAAAACCCTCTCTGAGGCACATTTCACCAGGAGTTGAAGTGTTATGACCGCTCTTCGGGATTTCACTTCACCAGAGTTGAAATGTAAACAAAACAAAAGCCCTCTTCGGAGGCCCATTTCACCAGGAGTTGAAGTGTTATGACCGCTCTTCGGGATTTCACTTCACCAGAGTTGAAATGTAAACAAAACAAAAGCCCTCTTCGGAGGCCCATTTCACCAGGAGTTGAAGTGTTATGACCGCTCTTCGGGATTTCACTTCACCAAAGTTGAAATGTAAACAAAATAAAAGCCCTCTTCGGAGGCACATTTCGCCAGGAGTTGAAGTGTAACAACCGCTCTTCGGAATTTCACTTCACCAAAGTTGAAATGCAAAAACAAAATAAAGACCTTCCTGAAAGCCCACGTTTCACCGAGATTGAAATAAAACTTCCAAGTGTTGAAACGCGAAAAGGCTTTCTTCGAAGGCACAACTCTTTGGAGGTACACGTTTCACCAAGATTGAAATAAAACTTCCAAGTGTTGAAACGTGAAAGATCCCTCCTTAGAGGTACAACCCCCTCCCGGGGACACAATTCAAAGGAAAGACCTCTTCGAAGACACAATCAAGAAGAAAGACCTCTTCGGAAGCCCACGTTTCACCAAGATTGAAATAAAACTTCCAAGTGTTGAAACGTGAAAAGGCTTTCTTCAAAGGCACAACTCTTTGGAGGTACACGTTTCACCAAGATTGAAATAAAACTTCCAAGTGTTGAAACGTGAAAAATCCCTCCTCAGAGGTACAACTTTGTATAAAAAAAATCCTCATTAAAAGCGTACTTTAACTTTCAAAGGAAGAGTAATTTACTTACCATGGAAAATGATCGTTAAAAAAAAAAGAAGAAAAAGAAAAAGAAAAGAAGTTAAAGTACCCTTCAGAGGTCCGCTTTACCACATAGAGGAATTCACTTGGTAAAATATGCACATAAGCAAAAGAAAAAAGTGATTTCTTCGAACGACAAAGCGTAGAAACTTATACGAAGGGAGTTGTACTCTACAAAAATTTTCTTTAAAGAATAAAATAATTATTCTTTAGCAAATAAGAGTGCAAGTCCCCTCGAAGTATAAAATATTGCAGCGAGTTTAAGGTATGGGGGCAACATGGTATAATAGTGTAGCTGCATCAGTAAAGTAATACTCAAACAACATACCATAAGCCCGCTGCAATATCATATAAATAAACTTGTGCAAAAATGAATAATAAATGCATACTCAAATTCAAACAGAAGTATGTACAAATAAAGAACCATTTTATTCAATTGCAGATATTGCAGATACAGGTTTCAAAATAAGAAGCAGGGGCCGGTGCCTGCACAACATCCGACCATTACACAAAAAAAAAGGAATCAAAAAGCTCAACTCTTCATTTCTTCTTGCCGCCTTTAGACCCTTTACCCGGCCGAGTGGTTAGCTTTTCGGGTCTTCCAGGTTGGTCTGAAGGCATGAGGGAAGAAGGGGAGGGAGGTACAACTGGCGCAATTTCCGGTTCCTCTTCAGTGGTGATAATTTTCTTCCCCCTCCTCTTCGATGTCCCAAGCTTCTTTCTTCTCTGCGAAGAAGACTCACTCCCCGGAGTAACGAGAGCGGACAAAACTACGTCGTCAGAAGGAGTCCGCTCCGGAGAGATCTCGCCTCTTTCGAGTCCCTCATCTTTTTGCTCCTGCGAGGCAACAGGGTCATCCAAACCATGAAGAGCCTCAATTTTCTCCTCTTGTGACCCAGGTTGTGAAGTAGAAGGAGGAGTCACCTGAAGAGATGGAGGAGGAATAACCAGAGAAGGCGAAGTCTGCACGGCACTTGTTGTTTCAACTGCAGAAGAAGAAAAATTGAAAATGTTAGTATCTTCCCGAAAGAAGGGAGATATGGGTTCATCGAGATTCAGGAGGTAATCGAGAAGCTCATCAAATTTTTGAGGAATAAGCAGGCAATCCACCTGAATCGGACCAATGTTGAAATTACCTGAAGATATTGGCTTTGTCAGTTCAATCTCATAATTCTGAGCCCCAATGTCCTCCAAAGCCTCTTCATCTGTAGGGGTGATTACCCCAGTTCTTGTAGGAGGCGACAAATGAGCACTAGGGCCTGTAATGTCCACCTCGGGAGAAACTAGAGGACGTTCGGAGATGGTAGGCGGTACTTCTTTTTCAGAACGCTCTTCTTCCGCCATCCCGGCCCGCGCTCTGGCAAGCTGCTCCTTACCCTTGGCAAGAGCGGCACGGGCTTCGTCATCAAGATAATGCTCTTCAAGGGCTGACTCAGCATATCCAGCACCTTTACCACCGAGCATATCAAGTGTTGTCTCCCAAACTTCAGCCAGTGTGATTTCATACTTGGGGCCTAAAAAGGCAAGGCTTCCACGCCCCAAGACGCTATGCAAGTAGAAGTCGAATAATGTTGAGCTGATGCTGTTTTTGGTCGCCTCATGAGATTCTTCAGCTGCGATTCTGCCGGCGACAGCCTCATCACGCTCCCTTTCAGTTTTGGCAAGCTGAAGCTTAAGCATTTGTATCTCCGCCTCCTGGGAGTTGTTTTTCTTTCGGAGCTCAGCAATATCAGTAGCATAGCCTTCACTGATTCTTTTTTGTACTTCTAGCCTGTCTTCGGCATCCCTTTGGCTAGCGTGAGCGTCTCTCACTTGTTTCAGGAGCACTTCTTCTTTTTGAGAATAGGAAGTAGAGGAAGCAGCAAGTTCATGTTTCAATTCCTCGACTTTTGCTTCAAGCTCCTCATTGTAAGAAGCAATGTTCCTCATCTCGGTGTCGTGTTGCTCAACGACCTTTTGCCATTCGGCCTTATCGTTTTCCATAGTAAGCATGGCCTCTATGTTGGCACGGTTAACTCTTTGAAGCTCATCGACAAGCTTCTGCCAGTTTGACATCCTCTCGATATCGAGCTTGACTGCATCAAGATTGCGCAACATAGCAGACTTGTCGATGGGGACCAAGTCTAGGTCGAACCTCACCCCCTTAAGGCACCATTGAGGAAATCGGCTCTGCAGAGTGGCAGGACCCGGTCCAACTTGAAATTTGGGCCTGTTAATTATCATTTGAATATCTGATTTCCCAAGAGCGGGAGAGTCAGAAGGGATGTCGAGTGAGGCAGGAATAGTAACTTTCTCAGGAGTAGTAGAGGCTTGCTTTTCACTGTGACGAGCTCGTTTGCTTAAGTCTTCACTCATGTGACCTTTTCCTCGATCGTCATGAGATTTTCTCTTGTGAGAGTCATCGCCTTTTTGCCAAGAATCATGGCGCTCTTCTCTCTCCCTTCTTTCACAATGTTCTTCTTCAGTCCTCCTTTCATGAGCCTTTCGGGCAGCCCTCTCTTCATCCGACTCTCTGTAGGAAGGAAGGTAACGCCTGTAATCATACTGGCTACGCCTCCCGTAGCGCTGGAAATCGTCATAATACGAGCCGCTGCGCCCCATAGGAGAATCTGGAATTAAAATAATAAGCTTTAGAAATCTTTAAAGTGCAAGAAGATAAGTGCATAGAAGTGATGAGAAATTCTAAGTGTGTGTGTTGTGCAAACTACGCGCATTAATCTACGAACCACTCTTTATTTGGGGAGTGGTTGTGGGTGTAATAGTTAACGTCAACTCTTGAGTCGACGACGACTGTTGCAGAGTAGAAGTAGCTTCAACTACTGAAGTAGAAATCCCGGTGGTAGTAGGGTCATCTTTGAAGATCTCTTGTGAAGTAGCGAAGAGGTCGCTCAATCCTTCGAAGGTATCGTCCCTGCTTTGCTTGACAGGGCTGGATTTCTTAGCCTTTTCACCAGATTCTTGTGAATGGTGAGAGGATCCCTGAGGCTCTTCTTCCTCGATAACCGGGGCAAGTTTACCAGATGGCCCCGCAACATCGACAGAAGTGGAGCACTTCACCAGCGAAGATTCAGGAGTCTTTATCGGAGAATCGGGAACTTCCGTTGGAACTTCATGAGCATGCATAGAGCGAGAAGTGTGTAGAAGCCCATGTTGATGTAAAAATTCATCCCTCAACAGAAATTTTATGCTCCTCTCTTCTGAGGCCATGGCACTCAACCTCTCAAAAACTTGCTTGTGAATTGGGTCTCTAGAGGGGAGAGGAAGTGCTGAAAAGAATAAAGAATGAAATTAGCAACTGAAAGTTCGGATCTCGAAAAAGTTTCAAAACGGAGAAAATAGAAACACTAATCTTACTTCCTACTCTCCAGATGGCATAAAAGCCTGAGGGACAGCGGGCAAAGAAAAACTGGTTCAAGAATCCATGAACGCTTTCAGTAAGATCAGAAATGAGCTTGCGGTTCCTGGCACTTCTCACAATCATAAGGGAAGGATGATCTTTACTCTTTGCAAACGAGCACAGATAACGAATTTCTTCAAAACTCGGTAGGCGATCAAGGGTTCTTCTAAATAAAACACATAACCCCGTCAAGATGGCATAGCCATTGGGATGAAGTTGAAACGGAGAGATTGTCAACCGAAGGAGAAGAGTTCGAAGGAAGTCGTTAAAAGGAGGAATCGCCCCACTTAAGCACATTTGGCGATTGACTGCAACAAAGCCATAGGGAGGATTGTCAGCAGTATCACTTGGCCCAGGGAGAAGAACATCACTTTCAGCAAAGCCAAATTGAGTGCGCAGCTGGACAAACGCTCTCGAAGTTAGAATAGTCGGGGTTCTCTCCGGAGGATTCTCTATGGGAACAGCTATCGGAAAAGTTTCTTCCTCTGGAGTTACCACTTCTTCTTCTCGGTGGGAAGTCATTCTACATAAACAACTGGGTATTCAAACATGAAGGTGCACGTTTCCTAAAGTGTGTGAAGTGTTGTGTAAAATCAATCAAGCAGTGAACAAATATAACTGGAATAAAAACTAGCAAGCATTTGTTAGTTATGAAATTCAGGGACTATTGTTTTAAGCCTAAGTATGCAAGTAAGATGTTGATGCAGATAAATCAGTTCAGATTATTGATACTTTGCATTAATGTTTAACTTTAACTGATTGATTCACAAACATTTCATGCAATATAATTAAGTTGCTTGTCTTGTCTTGACTAATCTGTCATCTGACATGGGCAGTCGATGGCAGTATTTTCGCCTTGGTTTTCTTTGTTTGTTATTTTCAGCAGGTTAGTAGCTTATAAGTTAATGCGGTCTGTGAAATAATACACTGAGATTCAAGCAAATTTAAAGTTGGGGCAGTTCAAAATTTAGGCAACTTAGTTTGGCAGTTCAAGTTAGAAACTCAAAGTGGATCTATGCTCTCAAAAAGTCAGCATGCCCAAAGCCTAAGTGTTAACTCGGCAGCGGTTTAAAGAGCCAACTCGGTCACGGTTTAAGGGCTTAGCTCGGTCACGACTTAGGGGTTAGCTTGGCTGCGGTTCAAGGTTAAATCAGTATAAGGCTTAGATCGGCAGAAGAATAGGTTGGCAGATTTCCTCCAAGTGCTAACACGGCCACGATTTAAGGATTGGGTCGGCCAAAAGCTAAGTCACTTCAAATCACCGGGTCGCATCTAAATTAATACCTCGCCCCACTCAACCCGTTAACCCGTTAGCCACTCCCTCAACCAAAAAACCTTCATCTCGTTCATACTACTGAATCATCCCATAAACAGGTTCAAAACCACCACGAATCCAACGCCTTACAATCCTAACGCGAATCAAAATTGGCTACGCCTAAAGCAGTAACCCATCGGCATCATTTCATCGATAGCCTAAAGCCAGATCAAACTAACTAAGGATCATCAACTATAGGTATAACGGGATTCGTGATAAAGCATCGTACAAAGAGGCGGTTTAAATTTGATTGGTAAAATTCATGAATCAACGGTGATCTTGGATTGAGGAGGAAGCAAGATTACTTACGCGATGGATGGCAAAGGTTATCAGTGATTGACTAGAGTGAAATCGTCTTTGGGAGCTCTGGGAAATTTTAATGGCAGAATTGAGCAAGGTAGTAAGTAATGAAAAGGAAGAAGAAGATGGATGTTTTATACCTTACAGTAGGGAGAACTGAAGCGGCAGATGCGGCCTAACTGTTGGGTCGCGTACGACCTACCGACCTAAGAGGGGACGGGTTAAGGACTATCGAAGCACACGACCTAACCAGTAGGCGTATACTTCGAGGGGCAATTGTTAACTCCGCCTCGGTTTAGACTCTGCGACTCAAGGAGATGCCGACCTAAGGCTCAACAAGGGTGCCGACCTAAGGCTCAACAGGGGTGCCGACCTAAGATTCAAAGGGTTGCCGACCTAACACTTCAATGAGGCTACTGACTCAACATAGATACCGACTTAACAGTCTAGGGAGATTGCCGACTTAACTGGTTGCCGACCTAACTTCCTTAACAGGAATGCCGACCTAAGGTCGAAAAGGGATACCGACTTAAGAGAGGTGCCGACCCAATGCTCTAGCATGTATACCAACCTAAGACTTAAGGAACGCCGACCCAAGATAGCTACCGACCTATGACCAATGTTAAGTCGGTCACGACCTAAGCAAAGGAAGGTAAGTTCAATACAGCTACTTGACACGCGCATGATAACTCAGCAACGACCCAAGTCACAACCGATCCAGCTCCCCAGTTATCTCGTTCAGACCGTGATTTGCGACTTACCAAGTTAACTCGTCCACGACCTAAGTATAAGCCCGATGTCATATTACTAAGAAGGAGTAGTGTTGACTCGGAGGCGACCTAGGACTTGTGCAAGTGAACTCCTGTGAAGCCAGAAGGGGGCCAGATGGACCGGCCACGACTCATATTAAGTCGGCTACGACTTAACTTAAATCGGCCGCGGTTTAGGACTTGGCAAATTTCAGAATCAGAACTCTCTATAAATAGGCACCCATCTCCAACATTCAATGGACTTTTGGCGCATTCTCTTCACACACCGTTACCTTGCTGCATTGAGAACTTCATCAACACTTAGAGCTTCCAAGATTAGAGGAATACATCAAAGAAATTCATGAAGAAACCACACATCTTCAACATGAATCTAAGAACTTTAATCGACATTGAAGCTTAAGACTTGTTCCAAATCACTTGTAACTTGAAGTGTATTGTACTTGAGAAGAATTGTATCAGTTTGTAACGGGATTATTAATAAAAGTACTTAGAGTGGACGTAGGCTATACCCTTAAGCCGAACCACTATAAAATCGTTGTTGTTTACTGCTTTTCTGCTATTACTTGCTTGTAATTCTTTCCCGATCTATCGGGTGGTGCTTTCACAACTACACTTTACACACCGGGGTGTTAGCGTTCACATTTTAGCGTTAACAGCTTCCATCTATTTGTTTACGGTCAAAGTAGGAGGTAATATGGGAAATAATTTTAGGGCTCGCTAAAATAATTAAAGTACCGCCTAACAATTTTTTATTAAATTTGTAGCATTTCGATCCTAATTTTTTTACTTCGTAAAACTAATAGTTGCACTTAGAGTTGAAACGCTGCTATTTATTGCTACTAAAAGCATAAGCTTTTGATAGTGATATATATATATATATATATATATATATATATATATATATCAAATGGAAATTAACCGCGATGTCTGAAAATATTTTTTTTGATAATAATAATAAATGCATGTTATTTTTTGATAAACATAAATATGTCTGAAATTTGATGCATGTAAATTAGGCATATGAGATATAGTAGATGACAATTAAGTTAGAAACTAAATTATGTTTTGATGATTTTTAAAATATAACACACTCTGAAAGCAAAATCAAATATAAAAATATATTTGTTATCATCAAACAAGACCTATACTCCACAATACTATTTTATAAAATCACATACTATTTTGTAAATTATCTCATTTATACTATTTTGTAAAATCACATACTATTTTATAAAATATCACTTTCTCTTATAAAACTATTTCTTTACTTAAATAATTTATATGCACTAACCAAGCTTCGTTAATTCTTTAGTGGAGCCCAAAACTCGCTTAATTAGCTTACTCTCTCCATTTAATAAAGTATTCCATTTATTTATAAAACTATTTCTTTTCTTAGATAATATTTACAAAGACCAGTTAAGCTTCATTAAGCCTCTACTAACTAGAATAATAAGCGTAGAGCTCAAAATTCACTTAACTAGCTTACCACATTTTCTAAACTCGTTCAAATATTTTAATTAATACTAACTAATGATATACACATAATCATATAACTTAATTAGCTTCAAATCAATCATAAAATCACACAACGTTATTTAATTAATCCTTAATCCATATCCAAGCATACCAACTTCTTCAAAAATAGCGATTATAGTTTCTAACAGATAATGAATTGGTATAATCATGTTTACTACACAAATATAAGCATAAATCATCATATAGCATTTTCTAAATCATTCCATACAACTCAATAATCGTTAATAGATAAACCTATAAAGTATAACAAGTAAATATAGTTAGAGAATCATCTCACTTACTTCTTCTTGGCCAAATCAAGCTCTAATCACCAAAACCCATTCCTTGGCTCTCTTTAAATTTTAGATCAAGCTCCAAACTCTATTTCAAGCCAATCTAGTGATTGGTTTTGTAAGGAATGAGGAGAGAAGAATTACAATGATTTTATCAGGATTTGTGAAAATTTATTTATGCACAGACTAAGGGATTTATGGCTTATGCTTAAGGAGAGATTAAGAAGAAGATTAGGAGATAAAAAACATGGAATGAGAAATGAATGAAGAAAAAGCTCTTATAAGCTAGCTTATGGGCCTTAGCACTAAATTCATTTCATTCTCAAGAAATCACTATTCACTCCAAAAACTTATCAACTTCAAACATAGCCAAGTTTATACTCATTCTTCTACCGATTGAATTGCGGTCTCAATAACTGGTGTCTCGAGTTTCAATTCATCCGTCTCCAAAAGTCTAGTACAATATGTGTTTTGTTAGTTAACAATTAAATATTTAAATATCCAATCGTTAAAATTGTGGGTTGTTACAGATATACTTCAGAGCTTTAGATTAAATATTTTATTTTTATTGCAAGTTATTCAAAAATGATAAAATAATGTTTTAATTGATAAACAAAGGTGCGAATGATTGGAAAAATATTAGCGAAAAACTCAACATACATGAAGTTAGCGTTGATTATATCACAAGCATGGAGAAATGGATTAAATTAGAAATAAGATTTCAAAAGAATGAAACGATTAACAAAAGTGCACAAAGACAAATTAGTAAGGAAAAGGAGCATTGGAGACAAGTGCTTGTAAGAATAATATCAATTGTTGCAACTCTTGCTCAAAATAATTTGGCATTTCATGGAGATAATAAGATATTTATCAAGAGAATAATGCGATATTTTTAAGCACTATAGAAATAGTTGCCAAATTTGATCGACTAATGTAAGAATAAATCTGTTGAATTCAAAGTACAGATTTGAAGCTAATTAAGTTCGCTCACTATTCCATGTCCGTGTAGTTGAGATCCTATTAACGGTCGATAATTTGAAAGTTCCATCTTCAAGATTCTATGTAATCATATAGGGACCTTTCCAATTCGAACCAAGTGCCCATGTACCAAGGAAGACCCATTTCAAAATGAGATCATCTATCTCAAAATTATTGTTTTCGACCTTAGTGTTGAAATGCTTCGCTGCTCTTACTTAATGAGCAGCTACCAATCAATCAGCCTCTTCTCATTTTTCTTCAACCAATTGAGGGACTCAAGCAAGATTTCCTTGTTTATCTTAGGATCAAAGTGTAATTTTCTATGAGAAGGAATGTCAGATTCGATCAATATCATGGCTTCAGTTTTATAGGCTAAAACAAATGGAGTGTGGTCAGTCCCAACTTATGGATTATCCGATAAGCTCACATTGCAAGTGGTGAATCTTCCACTAATTTGCCCTGGCTCTCTTCAATATCTTCCTAATGAAGGACTTGATGATCTTGTTTACCGCCTGTTAACCGGGTTTTTAATCCATCAGAATTCAATAGGAGTTAGAACATTGAGATTATGCTAGAATAACTCGAGACTCAACCAAGCGAACAAGCCACTAGGACTTAAGGAAAATCACCTAATAAAATACTAAGCAAATGGATCACTAGCGATCCATTACCCGTAGATCGCTAGCGATTCATAGGAAAGCATCATGAGTCGCCTAAACCTCTTTCGTCATGATTCATTACCATTTCTATGTACGCTTGCCAAGTTTTGTAGCATGCCAAACAATCTAGCTCAAGAAGTGAAAACTCATCTGATTTAATCTGTTTGACTAAAAGTAGCTTAGTTAAAATGGAAATAGAGAATCTTACGGTGTCGGATTGACTTGAAGTTTTGGGAGAACACTTAGAAGACATAAAAAAGGATTATATAAAAAATGGAATCGTTTGGAGGTTGTTTCATAGATCGCTAGCGACCTAACTAGATGGGTCACTAACAATCCATGTAGATTAGCCCCACCATCTAAACTTTTTATGGTAGGTCCCAAACATCCTCTAAAGTGTACCTACAAAGTTTCGTCTAATTTTGTTAAGTTTTGAGCAAGTTATGGAGGATTCTCCTAGACTAGATGATGTATGAAGACAGATGATCAAAACAAACACCAAACGAATTGATATTTGGATAAGGTATACAAATGGATAATAGGAAGGCAACCCAAAAAGCTAGAGTCAAAAATAGTCTAAGGGCATGGATCGCTAGTGATCCATTGCCCATGGATCGCTAGCGATCCATCATGATAACTCGGGTCACACTGAGTTTTTTTAGACTTCTTCCTAGCACTGAGTCGAGGCTTGTGACAATTCGCTTTGGCCTAATTGCTTTCATACCCCTATATATACAATCCTACCTGCAACTAGAGATAGATACTTTTCCGGAGAGAGATCCACCATTACTCTACTGGAATTCCTTTACTTCTTCAACTTTCTTCTTCTTCACAAAAGTCATCAAGGGGGTTACTGTGATTCTCCAGTCAACCCTTGTACTTATGACGTATTCTAACTCATTGTAATTTAGATCTAAGGACTAATTAGTTGATATCCAGAGACATTTAACTAGTACAATCATAATAAAGGTTAATTAAAGTGGATGTAGGTAAGAGTCAGTCAGCTACTATAAAAATTCTGTGTCTATTTTTTACTTCTACTTTTTATTTGTTGTTTACCCGAGATTTATGCCACTGATTATCAGCATTGGTGCTTCCACATTCGATCTAGAGCGTTGATCCATTTTTGGGGTTTACATTTGATGCTTTCACTAAGAATCTTGAGAAAGATTTGAAGAATTGAAGTTTGAATCTAAGATTTAGAGAAGATGAATAGGATTAGTGCTAGATCTAGAGCTGTAGCAAGTCAACCAGAGCTTGGGGGTAGCCAGTAGGTGTTTTCAAATTCTTATCAACCCAACTATAGATTATATGGGAGATGGAAAGGATGATGAAAGAAAAGTAGGATGGAATCTTAGCTAGACAATAAGAGATAATGGACAGCTTCTTCTAGAGGATGGTGCAACGATGGATGGCTAGATCTGTAGGGAATAGGAATCAAACTCCAAGGAGCAATGCAAGAGCTGCTATAGTTGGATTGGAACAAGATGGAGTCTTGCCCCCATGCCCAAAGCAACATATACTTAGGAGCAATGCTGGAATCAACATGGGAATCAATCCCAATGCTAGAATGACCATCGAAAATCAGGAACTGGTGGTACGAGAGCTAACCAAATATTAGGATGCAATTGAAATAAGAATATGTACCTGAACTTCCTCGAAGGAATGCAGGTCTGAATGAAGCTAGAGTTATGAATCAAAACACAGGCATGTAGCTAGAAGAGTGCATTCCAGGATACCCCCACTAGAATAGGGGTAAAGTATTGCTTTAGGACAGAGACCTTAATTGGACAGTGAGAATGTAACAACCCGTATATCTGTACCATTTAAATTGACGATATTACATACATGTCAACTTAAATAATACAAAACATGAATCATTAATGGAGTGTGTGTGTGTGTATAAATGAGAATCATCACAGAATCACAGAAATATAACAATACAGAATAGTGTAGCGGAATTACAACATAGTAATAAGAGTAGTTCATGAAGCTACCCATAAATACAACAATGTCTCAAATAAATAAAACAGAACAATATAGATGTCCAATAGTCCAAATAGAAAGAGCAATATTGATAAGATAAGATAATGATAATCTTCGGTCTTCAGCTCCAAGTAGAACAGCAACAACAATCCTCAGTCTGATCCGAGCATAAGCATAAACAAACACTCGAATCAGGACATATATTCTTATACAGATAATATGGTTCAAATTCAAAATAGCAATAACTCAAAGATGAATGGAATAAACATCTTTCAGGATCCGTTAAACTATTTATACATAGTAGTGCACGATAGATAGATAATGTCTAACAGTAAAGTAAAATATCAAAATAGTGTTAAGGCGTTACCATTGTCCCCCTTAACACATTTCGTATAGCATTATAGACTATACAGCACTATAAACTCCACCGTGAACTAGTGGAATATCAGGGAGTACTCCATAGGTATAATACAAAACAAATTCGTAGTGGTCGCGTATATGGGAATACAAGTATGACAAGGCACATGAGGCAATACCCAAGGTAGTGAAACTACCGTTTGCCTGATCCGGACTGGTGAGAACGCATCGCCGCAACGATCGCAACACTGCGAAACAACACTTCAAATTCAAGGGTGCGCACCAATCAATAACAAGTAATGAGTAGTTTACGAAGAAGTGTGTTCGCTCGAGGTAGCTAACTCCATTTGGCATGGCACGGCTCCTGTTTTAGTCATTTCCAATTTGACACAAGTGTCAAGGCTATCCATTATCGTTCACTTTCTTCAGTCACCGCGTACGTCATTCCAACCACTTCATTCTGGATCACAGCCCGTGTATAGTTATTAAAGTGGTTTTCGGTTTAGACAGTGAGTATGTCCCTAACCGATTCCAGTCTCTTTAATAACCTTCGAAATTATTTTACCGATAGGTCGATTAATAAATTCCAAAATCCGAATAAATTTCAATTTCAATTAAAATTCATAAATATTATTTCATATGTCTTTCCAAAACAATTTCCAAAAATTTTCGTTTCATAACTTCCAAATTTCATTACAAAATTCTATAATTCAATTTAAAAAGTTAAATTTAAACAATTCAAATATATACTTAAATTGGTATATAAGTTTCATTCCATAATCTTTAAAATGAATTTAATTTGACGTTCAGATCGATTTAAACTCATTTATCGATTTCATTCGATATTCATTAATTTAATTTATCATTTGAAACAATTTGAATTAAATTTCTAATTCATTAAATTATCTTCTTAAATTCAAATTATTATCTCAAGCTTACAAATTTAATTTAAATTAAATTTGTCAAATCCAATTCTTTAAATTACAAGTCTTTTATTTGTTTCGATAAAACGCATTTTATTTCTTGTAAAAGAAATTCAATTTCATTTTTATTTATTACCTTAGTTACAATTTTAAAACTCAATTAATAAAGGAATTTATTTTCACTTATTCAAGAAGTTAGATTTTACTTAATAAAGAATTCAATTTAAATTAAATTATTAAATAATTCAATCTCATTAAATTATCAAATAATTTCAAATCTTAATCATTACTAATTCCAAAACTTAATTATTGACAATTACAAATTAATTATTACTAATTTCAAACTCAATTATTAATAATTTCAAAACTTAATTATTAATAATTTCAAACTTGATTATTAATCAATTAAATTTTAAACAATGTTCTTTCGTCAATTTACTACGTTAATATTTATTTCAAATATTCACATTTTCCTTTCATTTAAATTTAAATTCCAATTTTATTTCAAAACCTTATTATTATTCAAATAAAATCTTTATTTTTTTTATATCAAATTATTGACCAATCGGGTTTAATTTAATTTTCTATCCTAAATCAGGTTATTTGGGTATTTATTGTTTCAACCCGATTCCATTTAATTCAGAAATCAAAACATAGCAAAGGGAACTTGCAGTGTGATAACTGGGATGGTGTCAAAGTAAATAAACAAGCAATAACATCCATACATAACAATTCAACAATATATTTAAATAATCCCGAAATAATCGTACTAATTTACATTTGTTATTTATGCAAATTAATATAATTATTTCTAGAATCTGCACTATCATTTCATGCAGATTAAAGATTATTACACTAATTATTCATACGGTTTTTCACTTTTCATTCAATTTTAATTTTATACTACACAATTAATTCAATATACATTCAATGGTTCAAAGTATAATTAACCAAATTCTACGTGTCAATCAATTTAACAATTAAAAGGATCATATTTAACTAATCCAAATTTAACATATAAATCCATTTTAAATTATTAACTACCCTATATCAAATTCAATTATCACTTTAACAATAAAAATTAACATCTAATTTCAACATCACATAGCAATCATTCATCAACCAAACTTGTATAAGAATATAAGTCGTGAAAATCAATTCACCTTTCGTGGACAAAGAAATTGACGGCGAAAAAAAAGAAGCACGAATGAAGTCGGTACAATACGAACAACGGACACTACAAATATCGACAAAAGAGAGACGATATTAATCAATGAACGTTTATATATAATTTGTAAAATTATATAGATGCACTTACCGACGACGGAGAAAGAACGAAAGCTGAAAACCGGTGCTGCTGCAAAAGGCTTAACCGGTTGCTTCTGCACACAACGAGAAAATAAAAGTGGTTACTATTTCAGCAACCAAAATAGATATTTACTTACAAATTTCTTCTGCAGTATCTAAACAACAGTGCTACTGTTCAATTTTTTTATTTTTTTTATTTTTTATATAAAACAGAGCCTAGACTATTCTTCTTTCCTTTCTTCCTGTCACTTAACCCATCAACAACGCACGCAACACATTTCTATCATCCTTTTTCCCCCCTTCTACATGCTGCCCCCAAAAGCATGCAATCTTACTTCATTTTTTTTTTATACAGGCCGTGACTTCCCAGAAAATGCAATGGCCTTCATACACGCATGAACCATACGCACATCCCCTGCATGTGCCATTTCTACATTTTCATGCACGCACCCCCTTACTCACACAACACACAACACACGCATGCAATGAAACATGCACACACCCGACCCTCATATGCACAGGCACACCTCAACACACGCACACACATAAAACGCATGCACATGGTGTATTGGCCAAAAAACATACTGCGCGCCTCTGCCATGGTGGAGGAAGCTCGGTTTGTGGAGGGAGAGACTTGCGTCGGCAGACGGAGGGGACGGTTTGTGATGGATCTGGAGAGGGGAAGGGTTCAGGTTGCAACTGGAAGCTTCGGCAAAGTGGAGAGGAGGGGAAGTAAAGGAGGGCGCGGCGGAGTGTAAAGGTGGAGAGGTCTGAGTTTGTTTCGGCCAAACCATGCTTGCTTTTGCTTTTTTTTATATATATTTTTGCAGAAGAAAGAACGAACATGATGAAGAAGAGAAAGGAGGAAGGGGCGCATTTACCCAAAGTTTGCAAATTTGAGTGAAACAGTGGAATGAAACGAACTGTTGGTTTCATTTAGTTTTAAAATTTTGCAGCAGTAAATTCATTTTGAATTCCGAAAAGCCATCCCAATTTTCAAGTCAACCACTATCTTCCAACTACCGTAATAAATGCATCAGCTGAGATTTTATTTTTTTTCTTATTTTTTCCAATGGATATGGGTTAAAAATTTTGGCTGAAATTGTTTAACCGGTCCGTCCGGAACGGTTAAATCAACGCGACTATTTACGTCGGACCCCGATATGCACGAATAAATATGCCGTTTTGATCAGTGCAACGAGACGCTTCCAACGGTACACAGATAATTGCAATACGATAGTTTTATAAAAACTCGAATTTACGCCGTTTAAATTGTTCAATTTACAAAATAATTTAAATGGAACTGGCGATGACAGTATTTGACGAAACGAATTATATCATCTTAATCAGAATAATTTTTACAACATAACTGTGTAAAATATTTGGATTTGAAAGATAAATTTACACAGCTTTAAATGAACTGATATACAGTAAAACGCGAACGAAATTTCTTGTAATATTCTACGACGAAACTTTTTCTATATTCATATCTAACTGGACGCATCTTATAAATAAAGTTTGGACGTTAATTGAGATTGTTTATAAATTTCAAAATTTTTATATTAAAACGATGATTTAATATTTAAATTAGGTTGGAAATTCAGGGTCATTACAATGTCCACCACTCAAAACTTTTCATCCTCGAAAAGGAACGAGACGAGTGAAGTAGAAATGAAGTAAGCAGAAAAGTCAAGATAGATTTCAAGAAATTTGAATTATACTTGAAATTAGTAATTCGAGGTTTGAATCCCGAATACTATCCTCAGTTTTCCATGTGAAAATCCACTGTACTTTGGCGAGATTGATTGACTTCCTTCTAAGTTGCTTCGTCTCACGATCCACTATCCGAAGTGGCTTTCGCTCAATAGGCAAGTCAGGCTCGATAACTGTCTCTTCCAATTGAGCAGCGGGAATGGTCATAGATGGATCGTTCACAACTTTGTGAAGATGTGAGACGTGGAACACATTGTGCACACCGGCGAACTTCTCTGGTAATGCAACTCTATAGGCCAATGTGCCGACTCTTTCCGTAATCTCAAACGGACCAACAAATCTAGAAGCTAGCTTCCCTTTATTTCCAAATCGAACAATATTCTTCAAAGGCGACACTTTCAGAAATACTTTGTCTCCTATACTGAATTCGAGATCTCTCCTCCTTCTGTCAGCGCAGCTCTTCTGTCTATGTTGTGCCGTCTTTATCTTCTTCCTAATTTCTTCAACCTTTTCAGAAGCTTCCATAATTATTTCTGGACCAAGCACTAATCGATCTCCCGACTCGATCCAACAAGCTGGCGATTTGCACGGCCGTCCATATAAGGCTTCGAACGGTGCCATACCAATGCTTGTCTGATTTATTAAAGATAATTAATTCAAATTCAAATATACTTATTCAAATTTGAAATTCAATTTCTTTACCTGATATATGTTATTATAAGTGAATTCAACCAAATGAAGATGGTCTTCCTAGGATCCACCAAAGTCAATAATACAAGCTCGGAGAAGGTCTTCCAAAATCTGATTCACCCTTTCAGTTTGACCATCTGTCTGAGGATGATAAGCTATGCTCAGGTTCAGTTTGGTGCCCAAAGTATCCTGAAATGCCTTCCAGAATTTACTGGTGAAAATAGGATCTCGATCGCATACGATACTGGATGGTACACCATGAAGTTTAACAACTTCTCTCATGTATATCACGGCCAAACTCGAAGCTGTACGACTGGACTTGACTGGAATAAACTAAGCGGACTTCGTCAGTCTATCGACAATCACCCAAATGCTTTCGTTACCCTTTCTAGTCCTTGGTAGCCCGTCAATAAAGTCTGTAGAAATATGCTCCCACTTCCAACTTGGAATCTCTAGTGGTTGAAGCAAACCTGCTGCCTTTCTATGGTTAGCTTTAACTTGTTGGCAAGTTGTGCGTCTTCTAACATAGGTAGAAATATTGTGCTTCATCCCACTCCACCAATATAATTTCTTCATATTATGGTACATTTTAGTGACATGGGGATGAAATGAAATTGAAGATTGATGGTTTTCTTTCAGCACTTCCTGTCTTAGACCATCAACATTAGGAACACAAATACGATTATCAATTCTCAAGACTCCATTACTATCAACTTGAGCACCCAATTTATTATCGGCATTTCCATCTCTGCCAAGAACTATTTCTTTGATGCGATAAAGCAAAGTGTCCTCGTATTGCTTGGCTATAATGCGATCCATAAGAGCTGGGGAGATGACTAGCTCGAATAACACCCTTTAACCAGATTAAAACATGCCATTGCTTAGTTTCTACTCAAAGCGTCATCTGCGGCGTTTGCTTTCCCTGGAGTGTAATTAATATCAAGATCATATGCAGCTAAGAATTCGAGCCATTGGACTTGTCTCTGATTCAAATCCTTTTGCGAGAAAATATATCTCAATTACTTGTGGTCAGTGAATAACTCGAATTTGGTTCCTAATAGATAGTTCCTCCATAGCTTAAGAGCAAATACAACCGCAAGAAGCTCTAAATCGTGAGTTGCATAATTTGCTTCATAGGTCTTTAGCTGACGTCCCACATAGGCAATAACCTTTCCTTTTTGCATTAAAACTGCTCCTAATCCATCACGGCAGGCATCAGTATAGACGGTCAATCCTTTACTACCGTCAATAATTGTAAGAACTGGGGCAGATGTCAATCTTCGCTTCATCTCATTAAAAGCTGCTTCGCATTTTCACTCCAAATAAATTTCACATTCTTTCTGGTCAGTGCGGTAAGTGGGGCAGCAATACGAGCAAAGTTTTCTATAAATCTGCGATAATAGTCGGCCAAACCCAAGAAACTGCGGATATCAGTAGGAGTTTTGGGAGTCTCCCAATCCTGCAAATTCCAAGGATTCGAATTTAGATAGTGATAAGATGTTTAGATAGAATTGACAAATAAGGATAGAACTTACATTGATTACGGCGATCTTAGCTGGATCGATCGAAATCCCATTCTCCGAAACAATATGGCCAAGAAATCGTACTTCATCTCTCCAAAAGTGGCATTTCGAAAACTTGGCTTTAAGCTGATGTCTACGAAGAGTTTCAAGAACAAAGACCAAATGCGACCTATGCTCTTTCTCATCTTTAGAGAAGACGACAATATCGTCGATGAAAACAAGAAAGAACTTGTTAAGAACATCCCGGAAAACTCTATTCATCAAGTCGACGAAATAAGCTGGGGCATTAGTGAGGCTAAACGACATAACTAACCATTCATAGAAATCATTTTCAGTGCGGAATGTTGTTTTAGGAATACTACCCTCAGCGATTCTGAGTTGGTGAATGCCGGTAGCCAAATCAAGTTGGGAGAAAACTTTAGCTCCATGAAGCTGGTCGAATAGATCGTTGACGCGGGGCATTGGATACCTGTTCTTATGTGTGAGCTTATTTAGCTCTCTATAGTCCACACACATTCTGAGAAAGCCATCAGATTGTGTGACAAATACAACCGCCGCACCCCATTCTGAATGACTACGCCGAATCAAGCCTTTAGAAAATAAATCCTCAATTTGAACATTCAACTCTGCCTTTTCTTTAGGAGACATTCTCCTGGGAGGGAGAACTACAGGTCATGCACTAGGAATAAGGTCAATGCGGAATTCGATTTCCCACGGAGGTGGTAGAGAATTGACTTCTCCAAACACATCAGAAAAGAATTCAACAATTGGAGTGGAGATAAGTTCACTTGGATGAGAGTCAAGAGAGAATATAAAACTCCCAGCACATTCTTGAGGCGATTTTCCTTTAATAACTAAAGGTAAGCTCTTGTCGTCGATAAGAGAGACAGTTCGAGCTTTTCATGAGATAACGGCTTCGAACTTTCGTAGCCAATCAATACCTAATAGGATGTCGAATGCCTCAAATCCAAGTTGAAAGAAATCCCAAGTGAAACGATGCATGCCATACATAAGTGTGACATATTTGCGAACCCTTTTGAGGTTAACGGGCCCTCCAATAGGGTTAGATACACATAAGAATGTAGATGCAAGAATAGGTTCCAATCCAAGTTTGTTACATAAATCAATAGATATGAAACTATGTGTTGCTCCGGTGTCAAATAGAACTCTAACAGGAGAAGAATGCAACATAAAAGTACTCTGTAAAGTACCTTGATTATCTGGAACTTCTGGGGAAGGTGTGGAAATAGCAAAAACTGCAGATGGGGTACCTCTCTTCTTGTTGGACAGTCTTTCTTAAAGTGTCATGGCTGTAAGAAAATGTGACAAACATCTCTCTTGGCCATCTGAGCCAGTGGCGGAATAGTTGCACCCTTTGGGAATGGGCAACTACTGGCATAGTGACCTTTCTGATTGTAGTTGAAATAGGTGATAGAGGACATGTCAATGGGCTTCTTCTGAGAATAGCCAAGCCCAGATTTTTTCTGCCAATTCTTCTTCTGTTGCTCAAAATTTGGCTTTCTCTTCCCAGTCTGACTAGAGGATGGCTGAGTAACTGGAGCCTTAGTGACTGATATTCCCTTTGGCTTTCCCTCATATCTAAGAGCAAAATCCATCAACTCAGTGAAAGTTCTATAGACATGAGCTGTGAGGAGTTCGTAATACTCTGAACGTGCTCCATGGATGAATTTCTCATTCTTCAACATAGGTGTATCAATCAAACCGGGTCCGAACTTGGAGAGTTCGTTAAACTTCCTTTCATACTCAGAGAAAATCATATTGTCCTGCTTGAGGTCCATAAATGATCGATAATGCTGGGCCTTTCCGGCTGCTGGCATCCGCTGAGCCGTAAAGGAATCCCTATTTACAAGCGACAATAGGATGAGTCAAAATTTGATGAGATAATTTTATTTAGATGTAATTTAGATAAATTTCTACCTAAATTGGGCCCAAGTGATGATTTCCTCGTCAGTACGAGAAGTGACTGCCTCCCACCAATCCTGTGCAGCATCCTGAAGCTGCCAAGCAGCCAACTTACGTTTCTGAGTGTCAGTGATCTCCATGCCAGTAAAGATCCTCTCCAATCTTCATCCATTGTTGTGCTTCAATGATACTCTTGGAGCCAGTGAATTTGACTCCGCCAAGCTGAGTGTATTCCTTGCTAAGAGCGGAGAACTTAACTGCGGGATCTGGGGCACGTGGTTCGGGAGCATTTCCTCTACCCCCGCCTCTAGTATTTCTTCTGGTACTCAACCTGGAATACCAAAAGTGATTTAGAATCAAAGATGGAGATTTATAGAATCTTAAAGAAATTCAAATTGAATAAATTCAATAAGAAGGATGGAATCAAAGGATAAGGATTCTGAAATGATTCTCCTCATTCTAGGGTATGGTTACCCTATCTCTAATGAGCTTAAAACTCCACATGCTAAGCTCTTTTGGAACCAAAGCTCTGATACCAACTGTAACAACCCGTATATTTGTACCATTTAAATTGACGATATTCCATACATGTCAACTTAAATAATACAAAACATGAATCATTAATGGAGTGTATATATATATATATACACAAATGAGAATCATCACAGAAATATAACATCACAGAGTGCAGCGGAATTACAACATAGTCATTAGAGTAGTTCATGAAGCTACCCATAAATACAACAATGTTTCAAATAAATAAAATAGAACAACATAGATGTCCAATAGTCCAAATAGAAAGAGCAATACTGATAAGATAAGATAATGATAGTCTTCGGTCTTCAGCTCCAAGTAGAACAGCAACAGCAATCCTCAGTCTGATCCGAGCATAAGCATAAACAAACACTCGAATCAGGACATATATTCTTATACAGATAATATGGTTCAAATTCAAAATAGAAATAACTCAAAGATGAATGGAATAAACATCTTTCAGGATCCGTTAAACTATTTATACATAGTAGTGTACGATAGATAGATAATGTTTAGCAGTAAAGTAAAATATCAAAATAGTGTCAAGGCGTTACCGTTGTCCCCCTTAACACATTTCCTATAGAATTATAGACTATACAGCACTGTAAAATCCACCGTAAACTAGTGGGATATCAGGGAGTACACCGTAGGTATAATACAAAACAAATTCGTAGTGGTCGCGTATATGGGAATAAAAGTATGACAAGGCACATGAGGCGATACCCAAGGTAGTGAAACTACCGTTTGCCTGATCCGGACTGGTGAGAACGCATCGCCGCAACGATCGCAACACCGTGAAACAACCCTTCAAATTCAAGGGTGTGCATCAATCAATAAAAAGTAATGAGTAGTTTACGAAGAAGTGTGTTCGCTCGTGGTAGCTAACCCCATTTGGACCGGCACGGCTCCTGTTTTAGTCATTTCCAATTTGACACAAGTGTCAAGGCTATCCATTATCGTTCACTTTCTTCAATCATCGCGTACGTCATTCCAACCACTTCATTCTGGATCACAACCTGCGTATAATTATTAAAGTGGTTTTCGGTTTAGACAGTGAGTATGTCCCTAACCGATTCCGGTCTCTTTAATAACCTTCGAAATTATTTTACTGATTGGTCGATTAATAAATACCAAAATCCGAATAAATTTCAGTTTCAATTAATATTCGTAAATCATTATTTCATTTGTCTTTCCAAAACAATTTCCAAAAATTTTCGTTTCATAACTTCCAAATTTCATTACAAAATTCTATAATTCAATTTAAAAAGTTAAATTTAAACAATTCAAATATATACTTAAATTGGTATATAAGTTTCATTCCATAATCTTTAAAATGAACTTAATTTGACATTCAAATCGATTTAAACTCATTTATCGATTTCATTCGATATTCATTAATTTAATTTATCATTTGAAACAATTTCAATTAAATTTCTAATTCATTAAATTATCTTCTTAAATTCAACTTATTATCTCAAGCTTACAAATTTAATTTAATTTAAATTTGTCAAATCCAATTCTTTAAATTATAAGTCTTTTATTTGTTTCGATAAAACGCATTTTATTTCTTGTAAAAGAAATTCAATTTCATTTTTATTTATTACCTTAGTTACAATTTTAAAACTCAATGAATAAAGGAATTTAGTTTCACTTATTCAAGAAGTTAGATTTTACTTAATAAAGAATTCATTTTAAATTAAATTATTAAATAACTCAATCTCATTAAATTATCAAATAATTTCAAATCTTAATCATTACTAATTCCAAAACTTAATTATTAATAATTCCAAATTAATTATTACTAATTTCAAACTCAATCATTAATAATTTCAAAACTTAATTATTAATAATTTCAAACTTAATTATTAATCAATTAAATTTCAAACAATGTTCTCTCGTCAATTTACTACGTTAATATTTATTTCAAATTTCAAATATTCACATTTTCCTTTCATTTGAATTTAAATTCCAATTTTATTTCAAAACCTTATTATTATTCAAATAAAATCTTTATTTTATTTAAATCAAATTATTGGCCAATGGGGTTTAATTTAATTTTCTGTCCTAAGTCAAGTTATTTAGGTATTTATCATTTCAACCCGATTCCATTTCAATTCAAAAATCAAAACGTAGCAAAGGGAACTTGCAGTGTGATAACTGGGATGGTGTCAAAGTAAATAAACAAGCAATAACATCCATACATAACAATTCAACAATTTATTTAAATAATCTCGAAATAATCATATTAATTTACATTTGTTATTTATGCAAATTAATATAATTATTTATAGAATCTACACTATCAATTCACGCAGATTAAAGATTATTACACTAATTATTCATACGGTTTTTCACTTGTCATTCAATTTCAATTTTATACTACACAATTAATTCAATATACATTCAATGGTTCAAAGTGTAATTAACCAAATTCTACGTGTTAATCAATTTAACAATTAAAAGGGTCATATTTAACTAATCCAAATTTAACATATAAATCCATTTTAAATTATTAACTACCCTATATCAAATTCAATTATTACTTTAACAATAACAATTAACATCTAATTTCAACATCACATAGAAATCATTCATCAACCAAACTTGTATAAGAATATAAGTCTTGAAAATCAATTCACCTTTCGTGGACAAAGAAATTGACGGCGAACAAAAAGAAGCACGAATGAAGTCGGTACAATAGGAACAACGGCACTGCAAATATCGTCAAAAGAGAGACGATATTAATCAATGAACATTTATATATAATTTGTAAAATTATATAGATGCACTCATCGACGACGGAGAAAGAGCGAAAGCTGAAAATTGATGCTGCTGCAAAAGGCTTAACCGGTTGCTTCTGCACACAACGAGAAAAGAAAAGTGGTTACTATTTCAGCAACCAAAATAGATATTTACTTACAAATTTCTTCTGCATAAATCTAAACAACAGTGCTATTGTTCAATTATTATTTTTTATATATTTTTTTATATGAAACAAAGCCCAGACAATTCTTCTTTCCTTTTCTTCCTGTCACTTAACCCAACAACAACGCACGCAACACATTTCCATCATCCTCTTTCCCCCCTTCTACATGCTGCCCCCAAAAGCACGCAACCTTACTTCATTTTTTTTATACAGTCCACTTCCCAGAAAGCGCAATGGCCTTCATACACGCATGAACCATACGCACATCCCCTGCATGCACCATTTCTACATTTTCATGCACGCACCACCCTTACTCACACAACACACAACACACGCATAAAATGAAACATGCACACACCCGACCCTCATATGCACACGCACATCTCAACACACGCACACACACATAAAACACATGCACATGGTTTATTGGCCAGAAAACATATCGCGCAAAACATATCGCGCGCCTCTGCCATGGTGGAGGAAGCTCGGTTTATGGAGGGAGAGGCTTGCGTCAGCATACGGAGGGCACGGTCTGTGATGGATCTGGAGAGGGGAAGGGTTCGGGTTGCAACTGGAAGCTTCGGCAAAGTGGAGAGGAGGGGAAGTAAAGGAGGGCGCGACGGAGTGTAAAGGTGGAGAGATGCTGAGTTTATTTCGGCCAAACCTTGCTCGCTTTTTCTTTTTTTTTTTAATATTTTTGCAGAAGAAAGAACGAACATGATGAAGAAGCAAAAGGAGGAAGGGGCGCATTTTCCTGAAGAGTTTGCAAATTTGAGTGAAACAGCGGAATGAAATGAAGTGTTGTTTTCTTTTAAATTTAAAATTTTACAGCAGTAAATTCATTTTGAATTCCGAAAAGCCATCCCAATTTTCAAGTCAACCACTATCTTCCAACTACCATAATAATGCATCAGCCGAGATTTTATTTTATTTTTTTCTTATTTTTTTCAATGGATATGGGTTAAAAAATTTGGGGTGAAATTGTTTAACCGCTCCGTCCGGAACGGTTAAATTAACGCGACTATTTTTACGCCGGACCCCGATATGCACGAATAAATATACCGTTTTGATCAGTGCGACGAGGCGCTTCCAACGGTACACATATAATTGCGATACAATAGTTTTATAAAAACTCGAATTTACGCCACTTAAATTGTTCGATTTACAAAACAATTTAAATGGAACAGGCGATGACAGTATTTGACGAAACGAATTACATCATCTTGATCAAAATAATTTTTACAACATAACTGTGTAAAATATTTGGATTTGAAAGATAAATTTATGCAGCTTTGAATGAACTGATATACAGTAAAACGCGAACGAAATTTATTGTAATATTTTGCAACGAAACTTTTTCTATATTCATATCTAACTGGACGCATCTTATAAATAAATTTTGGACGTTAATTGAGATCGTTTATAAATTTCAAATTTTTTATATTAAAACGATGATTTAAAATTTTAAATTGGGTTGGAAATTCAGGGTCGTTACAAAGAACCAAATTGCTGAATTGGTATAAAGATTCATTAGAGGAGGACCCCTAGATCAGGGTCTAGATAATGTGAACAGGAATCTTTTACTGCTAATATCTGGAATGCGAGAAATTCTCTAGATTTCAAGCTTCCAACGTTGAAAATATACGATGGAAGATAGATTCGACGATCCATATGATGAGATACATCCAACATATAGAGGTGTTGGGTACTTTTCAGGAAGTAATGGGGTGGTGCTTCCCATTATACTTAACGGATTTTGCTACAATGTGGTTCAAACAGTTGGAAAATGGGTCCATGAGCACATGGGCTGATTTGGTGAGCAAGTTCTTGAGACAGTTCAGAGTTCATGTCTTACAACCGAGGAATGTACTTACGCTCTCAAATGTAAAACAAAGGCCCGGAGAGTGCTTAAAAAGTTATAACAAGATACAATCGGCGGCAACTGCAGTCGACAAGCCTTATCCATCATTTATCCTAATGGCAGCAGTATTTGGAGTCGCGAGTAAGGCTGATTTCAAAGCTGCATTGAAAAGGGATCCACCAATGTATCTTGCAGAATTCTACTATGAAGTTGAGAGATATATTCATTTGGAAGACGTTGAAGCCAAGGATGAAGATGTGGATGCTGAAATAAATGCAGTGGAGGATAGAGGACCTTCTGGAGCTGGAGTTATAAAAGATAAAAGGGAAAGGAAAATCGATAATGACTTCGGGGAGCAGAAACGACAAATGAAGGAGCCAAGATTCTCTTCATACGCCGACCTGACTGAAACCCCAGAAAGGATATACTTAGATTCTAGGGGCTGAACCTCTACCGAGGGCCACTTAGGAGGGAGTCCATTGATCGAGAGAAAAGATCTAGAAAGTTTTGCATCTTCCATGAGCTGAATGGGCATGAAACGAATGATTGCCGGCACCTTCGTGATCCGGTAGAAGAATTGGTTAGGAACAACCATCTGTCATAGTACGTGAGGAATAGAACTACAGTAGGATTGCAAGAATAACCACTACCCATGGCAAATGCATCAAGAAACGGCCAGGGATTTTGAGACAAGAAAAATTATTCGATGATTGGGGTAGATGAGAGTCGGATCTGGCTCATATACTTTGCTTTTTTATTTCATTTTCCATGTTTTCTTTTAATATTTAGACAATAATAACCTCAGGCTGCTTACACAAGTATGAGATCCTGAATGGTCCCTAGGCACACTATAAGTCAGATGCCTGAGATGACTATTTAGGAAAATAATAACCTCCGACCGCTTACACGTGTACGAAACCCAAATTAGTCTCTAGGCATGCTCTGAGTCGGATCTCCAAGGCGAACATTTAGGATTTTTGCTTGTTGTGATTCCTTATTTTTTGATTTCTGCTTGTTTTTTATTTGAATATTTGAATTTTGTAAAATCCACGTTGATTGTGATGATTGATATTGATCACCTTAGAGTCCCGCCATGAGACCGGAGTATAGGGTGCAAGTCCCATTGCCAGAGAGCAAGTGGATGGACTTGTATGATATTGATTGCCATAGAGACCCGATCAGAAAGATGAGATTGGAGTGTAAGAATGAAGTCCCCTAACTGGAGAGTGAGCGAATAAGTCCCCCTTAACTTATCAAACAAACGATCCAGAGAGATCTCCCCTTATCTTAAAACATTGAACGATCTGGAGAGATCGCACATTAAATTTAAACGACCAGGAGAGAACGAGCCTTAAAATAAATTTTATTTAATAAAAGGATTTAAATTCCTTATAAATAGAATAAAACTGATAAATCCTGGATGAACACAGGATGATTTCGATATATGACGTGATTCTGATATGTGATATGATTTTGATATATAATGTGATTTTGATATATGAAGTGACAAATTTGGATGAGAAGCAAAAATTGATAGTGATGTAGATCTCGAAAGAACATGGTACAATTAGAGATATGTAATGTAAATGGAGATATGTGATTTAATTAGAGATATGTTATGTAATATCTCCGAATGAGATCGGAATGATAGTGATGTACAGATTACACTTAGGAAGTAGGATATAACTGGTTTGGAACAACTTGTGATTGGCAAGAGAATCCGAAGGAACTAGACGATTCACCAAGGCTAAAGTAGTTGGAAAGCTCAATTATCGAAGACTAGAGACATGAATTTGTTCTTAAGCAAAGTACACCTTTCATTCAAAAGACGTACTTTAGGGGGAAAGTGTTAACTGTGTTTTTAGACAATATGAATTCAATATGAGTTAGAACATTCCTATTATGCTAGAATAACTCAAGAGTCAACCAAAACAACCAAGCGAACAAACTAATAGGACTCAAGGAAAATCAGCCAATAAAATAGCAAGTAGATGGATCGCTAGCGATCCATCACCCATGGATTGCGACGATGCATAGGGAAGCATAATTAGTCACCAAAACATCTTGCATCATGATTCATTATCATTTCTAAGCATGCTTGCTAAGTTTTATAGCATGCCAAAGAATCTAACTCAAGAAGTGAAGACTCAACTGATTCAAGCGGTTTGACCAAAAGCAGCCAACTTAAAATGGACCTAGAGAACTCATATGTAGTCAGATTGACTTGAAATTTTTTGAGAACACTTAGAATACATAAAAAAGGATCATAGAAAAAATAGGGTCGTTTGAAGGTTTTTTGATGGATCGCCAGTGACCTAAATAGATGGGTCGCCAACGATCCATGTAGGTTGGGCCCTACCACCTAAATTTTTTATGGTAGCACCCATACACCCTCCAGTATGTATCTACAAAGTTTCGTCCGATTTTGTTAAGTTTTGAGCAAGTTATGGATGATTCTTCTTGACCCGATGACCCATGAAGATGGATGATCAGACAAACATCAAATGGTTTGATATTTGGACAAGGCATTCAAATAGATGAAAGGAAAGCAACCCAAAAGTCTAGACTCAAAAATATTCTAAAGGCATGGGTCGCTTGTGATTTCTCAGAATTTTAGGCAAATAGATAATGTAATAATCTTCTTTTATAATCGAGAATTTATTCTTTTCCTAAGTAAATAAAATAAGTATTAATTTGAATATGTATAAGTAAAATTTATAAGGAGAATTTGGATTTGAAATTCAAATATAAACATCTTAAAAATAAGTTGAGTTTAAAAATAATATGTATATATGATTTGTTTTATAACATTCTCTTTAAAAGATTTTATAGAAGACATATTAAACTAGTATAATTATTTCTAAATGTATAATTGGAATTTTTATAATTTTCTTTTAAATTATGTATTGATAAATAAAGAGATAGTTTAGATATTTATACACTTAAGACATTTTTAAATATAAAATGTAATATTAATATAATGTTAATATACATAAAACATATTAATATAACATAAATGACAAATGTAAGCTAATAATAATATGTTATTACAAGTGTAAATTAATTATATCATGTTAAGGACAATTGTAAGCAAAATAAACAAGTGTCTCAATTTCATTTGTTTTCTTTTATTTTTATGAAAATCATAATTAAAGCTATAAATACATCTATACTTTACTCTCTCATTTTCTTTTCTATCTTTAATTTCAAAACCCAAAAGAAAATAGCCTGTAATTAGTTTCAAACCAGAAATCAAAGAGCTATAAACAAACTAAAACCTGGAAATTTAATCAAGCAACAACTCTTCAACATGAATCATTAAGGCTTCAGGTTCAACTCAAGCATTTTAATCATAGATTAGCAATCAAACTTTTGTTCCAACATAAAATAAAACATCAAGTTCCAGGAATGAACTATCCTTTGTTCTTCAAACATGGTGAGAAACATGTATTTAAAATTTGAATATATGATGATTTCTCTGTGACAGTGAATATATTGTTCATCCCAGTTTCAAAAATATAAATATCTTAATCTAGTTCATGGTTGATGATGATGTTAACTAGGAATATGTTTACTTTTCAGTAGAGTTTAAGTTAAAAATAGTTTGTGAATGAATGTTGTTGTATAGTTAATGAATGTTAGATTTTACAATAGATAACTCAGTTTTTGTGGAAAATCAATATAATCGAGTCAAAGATTTAAGCATGCAAGTTGAATTACCTTGCAGATATAGGATTTTAAGAGGTTAAATCATGATTTTTAACAACCTAGATTGTAAGAGTTTTGGGAACAAACGATTTCCATTCAAAAATTTATTTTTGGCAATCTAGCCATCGTGGGGTGGTGCGATCGGGTCTGGAAGGGTCTGGTGGACGTAGCAGAAGTATGGACCATGGCGGAATTTTCGTTTAAGGCTTTGATTGAGAGAGCAAGTTGTTTTTAGGGTTAAGGGTGAGTCGATTTTGGGTGATGTTCGCGATGTTTTTGGGAAACAAGGAGGCGACCGGAAGTCAAGGGGGCTTCGCACGGTGATAGCTGCATGTGTGGGCTTCTGTTGGAGGTCGGAGGTGTGTGCAGTAAGGGTCGACCGACGATGGAATTGGTCGATTTGTGAGGGTAGCGTGGCTTCGTGTTTTGGACTTTGGGTGATTGGAGATCTGTTTTTCGAACGAATGCGAAGTTTGGGTCGGCAACGCGGCGGGATTGAGGCTGGGGACGAGCGTGACTTATAGGCGTTGGCGCTGTGGAGAGATGGTCAGAGGTGAGGTCGTGCATGGGCACAACGCACACGTGGGGGTTCTTTGGGTTGGGTGAAGCGAGCGAGGCGATTTGGGTTTGGCTCTGGGTTGCATCATGTTCGAGAATTTGGTGATGATCGATTGATAGTTGATTGTGTGATTGGAGTTGAGCTACCTGGAATAGCATGGCATCAGAATTCAATGGATTTGGGTGATTTCCTAGAACAGAGAAGTGATGAGGAGGAAGGTTGGAGGGTGTTCTGTTGTTTCGTTGCTTTCGGGTCTTCGGATTCGTCCCGATGCAAATGTCGCATTGGGCTTCGGTCCAAATTGTTTCCATTTGGCCTGACCGAAGTTTAGTTTGGGGTTGTTTGCGTCTGTAGATTTTGGGCCTCGGGCCAATGATTTGTTGATTATTTTAAGTAAAATGGTTAAGTAGAGATTATTAATCAATGATTAGAGATTAATTAATTAAGTAATTAAGTGTAATTAAGCATTAATTAATTAAGTAATTAGAGATTAATCAATTGATAATTAAGGATTTATTAACTAGTAATTAGGGATTAATTAATAGGTAATTAAGTTTTATGAATTAATAATGAAGGTTTATTTATTAATGATTAAAGGATAATTAATTAGGTAATTAAAGATTAATTAATTGATTTATAAGGTAATTAAGGAATGATTAATTAATTTAATGGTTTGAAATTCAATAATGATTGGTTAAGCAGGGTAAGCGATTAATTCTTAAGTAATTACTTTAATTAAATGATTAGAGAATCATTAATTAATGTGGTTAATTAATTAAGGAGATTGATTAAAAGTTAATGTGAAGGGTTAAGGCTAATTAATCTATGTGGTAACTAAAGGTTAATTACTTAATGTAATTAAAGAATAATTAATCAAGGATGATTAATTAAGATAGATGATTTAGGAATGATTAATTAATTGGGTTGTAATTAATTAATGTTATGTAAGAAGGATAAAGATAATCCAAGTGAATAAGTTGATGCTTAATTTCATTGGAGATTAATTAAATTAATTAGGAATTATATATCAAATAAATCTTGTGTATGGATGGTTGAACGATTTCGGATGATTGGGATTGTTGTTGCCTCTAATGAGCGATTGAGATGTGCTGCGATAATGTGGGTTATCTATCTGAGTTGAATTGTTGTAGGGTATGATATCCTGAATATGAATTGTATTGTTTTACAACTTAACAGTTTGGATAGAAATGATATTGGATTTGAAGAGACTGTGGTCGGGTATCAGTAATACCCGAAACTACTTCGAATAGTAAATTCTTTATTAATTGGATATGTGAAACTAATCAGGCTGGAATGGAATGAATCGAGTAACATGGGCATTTAACCTGAAACTGTTGTGTGATAAATGTTTGACTATAAGAACTCTTAAAAGGGTACGAATTACCCTGGTATTCACATATGTTATAGCTTGGTTTTCATGTTATATGGGTTTACTCACGCTGGTTTCCAGCCTGACCCGGATGTTACTTTGATGTAATGCTCGGGTCAGACCGAGTATTATAGATTTTCAGTTAAGGACGTTCTGGAGCTCAGGAGGCGAGCTAGATGATAGGAACGTATGCAGTGTATTCCGCTGTGATATATTGTAGTTTATCTGGGACAGGTTAATTTTAACTGTCCACTGTTTGTGTAAAGGTTATAACTCTGATGTATTGATGTAAATTAACTAATACAATTTTCCTTTGTATAACCGCTATTTTATTTGATATTATATTTTGATCCGCTATGAATGTGAGAATTTGTGTTTTGATGTTTCGTTTCTTCTTCTTCTTCTTATTCTATCTCTTTTCTTCTTTTCTCTAACTATCTGGAATTTTCGAGATCAAAAATTCCAGGTCATTACATTTGGTATCAGAGCAGAAGGCTAAGCGAGGACCTTGGCTCTGGTGGGTTTACTCATTAAGGATAGGGTCAGTGGTACCTTAGAATGAGTTGAGTGTGTGTGTGTGTGTGTGTGTGTGTATATGAGAGCGTACTTGTTATTTTCTTATATAAAGGTTTTAAAAATGTTTTTAATGAAATGATTTTTATAAAAGCTTATATTTTATATATAAAGCCATAATTGGTTGTTGGATATTGAAATTGAATAAGAATTAAGTATATATATCAAAATGGTAATTTAACAGAATGAAATATAGAATTGGTTTCAAACCAGAATATAAATGGTTATTGATGGGATTATTATTTTCCAATAAACAATGATAAAGCAAAATGAAATTTGATTTGAATAATTTGGAATTGTTTCAAAGTGTTAAAAGAAAATAATAAATAATATTATCCAGACTATTTTTGAATGTAATCTTATTTTAAAATAAGAAGTTGTTTTGAAGTTTTAAAGAAATTTGTTTTGAATTAAAACCAAAGGTGGTTTGAATTTTAAAATTTGGCTTGGTGGGCCAAGAAGTAAATATGTTTACATGTGTGGATATACATAATATCAAAGATGATTTGAAAAAAATTCTTAGTGTTGAATTTTAAGTTTTTCCTTGGAATGTGATGTGAAATCCAAAGTGATAAGTTTTTCAACTTTTAAGTGATAGAAATTTGAAATTTGAAATGAAAATTCAAATTGAATAATGTTGATTGGAGTAAATTGAATTGAATTCAACTTAGGGAAAGTTAAATAAGTTTAAGACAAACAACCTGAATTGGAAATTTCGAGATGAAATTGAGGTTTAACTTGGGAAGTTAAATGGTTGATTTGAATTGAGAGTTTGTGTGATCTCAAAATGGGTTTGAGATCTGGAAATTGGATATAAATGGATGTTATTTTTGGAGAGAGGAAGTTCGTTCCTTAGGGCATGTAGTCTCGAAGGAAGGTTTGGCTTTTGACACCGCCAAGGTTATTGTAGCGCAAGATTGGAAGGCCCCCAAGAACGTTACCAAGGTTAGGAGCTTCCTAGGATTGGCTGGCTACTATAGGAAGTTTATTAGAGATTTTGTTAAGATTTTGACACCACTTACATGCCTTACTAAGAAGAATAAAGCTTTCGTGTGGGACGTGGATTGTGAGGATTCCTTCACGAAGCTAAAGAGAGCCCTTACTAGTGCACCAGTGTTAGTTCTACCCAACAGAGCTAAGCCTTTCACTGTATACACTGAAGCATACGGAACGGGTCTAGGAGCGGCGTTGATGCAAGAAGGGAGGGTAGTGTGTTATGGTAGTAGACAGTTGAGGACGCATGAGAAGAACTACCCTACCCAAAATTTGGAGTTGGCTGTCATAGTTTTTGCACTTAAGGCTTAGAGCACCACTTGCTTGAAGAGAGGTTTGAGCTTTTTACCAACCATAAGTCTTTGAAGTACCTATTATCGTGGAAGGACTTGAACTTAAGGCAGTAGAGGTGGATGGAGTTTTTAGCCTCATATGATTTTGAGATAGCTTATACCCCTAGCAAGGGTAACGTGGTTGTGGATGCATTCAGTAGATAAAAGGCAACCCTTAGTCCTTTATTCGCAGAGTGGAAGGGCTTGGATTTATTTCTACCTTTGATTTTAAGCCCTCTACGGACATTACTCCCGAATTGTTGGCAACGTTAGAGGTGGGGCCTACCCTTATGGATCAGATTGGCTCGAGGCAGCATGTGGATTCAGAGCTCATGGAAATTATAGATAGGATTAGCCGAGGAGAGGTCTCGAGATATCCCCAATAGAATTCCATTGATAAAAGAGGGTGGCTTAGGAGAGATGGGAGGCTTTGTGTTCCACGCACAAGTGACTTGTTGAGAGCAGTTTTGGAAGAGGAACACCATTCACGTATGACTATTCATCCTGGTGGTGACAAAATGTATCAGGATATAAGGAGGATGTTCTATTAGGGTGACATGAAGAAGGACATGGCGGAATTCATAGCTAAGTGTCTCATATGCCAAAGGGTAAAAGTAGAATGGTAGAAGCCCGATGGATTACTTCAGCCCTTAGATGTGCCGGAGTGGAAGTGGGGCAGTATTTTTATGGATTTCATTGATGGTTCACCCTATTCTAGGAAGGGAAACACTAACATTTTGGGTGATTGCTGATAGATTGACCAAGAGTGCTCACTTCATCCCAATTAAGAGTAAGCGTATGGCTTCATATTTGACTTCCTTGCATATTTGAGAGATAGGCCGTCTACAAGGATTTCCTTCTAGCGTTGTTAGTGATGGAGATCCCCTTTTCACTGGTGAGTTTTGAGAAGCTTACAGGAGGCGCTAGGGATGCAACTTATGTTGATTATGGCCTATCACCCCCAGACAGATGGCCAAACAGAGATGGTAAATAGGATACTTGAGGATTTACTACAGATATGAATTTTGGACTTTGGAGGAACTTTGGAGGAGTATCTTCCATTGGTCGAGTTTGCATACAATAATAGTTACCAAACAAGTATAGGAATGGCACCATTTGAGGTTTTATATAGGAGACCTTGCAAGTCCCCATCATGTTGGGTAGAGTATACAGAGAAGTTATTACTTGGACTCAATATGGTTAGGGAGACCTATGAGAAGGTGGATTTGATTCGACGAAGGATGAAGACGACTCAAGACAGACAGAAGTCGTACGTGGAAAAGCGGAGGAGAGACTAAGAGTTTGAGGTTGGAGACTTAGTTTTTATCAAAGTATCCCTGCTTAGGAAGGTGATAAGATTAGGATCAAATGGAAAGTTAGCCCCTAGATTTGTTGGATCATTTCCTATCACATAGCGAGTTGGAAAGATGGCCTACCAAATAAGGGTATCTGATAGGTTCACAGGAGTACACGACGTTTGCCATGTTTCGCACTTGCAAAAGTGCTTACATGACTCGGTGGAGGTTGTAGAGCCTGGTCAGTTGGAGGAGGTGGATGTAGAAAGGGAAGCTTCTGTTCGACGTATCTCCATGAAGATTGTTGGAAGAGACACCGAGCGACTAAGGAATAAGGAGGTTCCACTGGCGAAGGTGCAATGGGGAGATGATGTTGCAGACGCCACTTGGGAAGCAGAAGAGAAGATTCGTACTTCCTATCCTCATCTTTTTGATAGTAAGTTTTAGAATTCTTTTTTCCATCTTTTGATTTGAATAAGTTCTTTTCTTTATTATCCTTTGGGAGGGTAGAACTTAGGATTTAACCTATGGATGGTACGATTTGATGTAAACATGTTAATAGAACATGTTATGAATGATGTATGCTAGTGGTTGCAAGTGTTTGCTAGTGGATGATAATGGATGCATATAGGTACCCTAGGCACTATTATTCCTTAGAGATCGACCTAACTAGAATACTAGAGCATATGCATATGGATGTGTGTGAATTTTTATTTTATTTCTGTATTTTCTATAAATGGATGTTTATCACATGATTGTTGCATTTGGATGATGTTTGTAGCACGCATATAGAATAACCAGTTATCATTAGGAAATTTTTGCATTCATTTGGATACATGGCACAGACATGATTGCATAAAAGGAGATCAACTGAATCAGTGGACCGCCTAATCTTTTACATTAGTTAGGGACATTTACACTACATTAATTGCATATGTATCATAAAATTGCATTAGAAAAACTTAAGGATAATGGATGAATGGTTGCTGATTGTGTAGTTGGTTGTAGAATTGGATGAAAACATTTAGTACATTCTTTTATCTTTGTAGGTAGCTATATATGTCATCGGATCCATAGTGGTTGCTCTGTGCATTTTTCGTAGCCACCATTGGCTGTTGTGTAGGGCGTTATATAGCGTTTGGTCCGCAGTAAGGTCTATAGAGTAGCAGGCCGATCAAAAAGGGTAGAATTAGGGTTACATCCTAATTACAGGATTAGGAATTCAGCCTAATCAAAGCAGAATTCAAGGACAAGTGCAAGCAATCTAAGTTAACCTATCTTATAAGCTAAGCAATATTTAATCGTACTTGACTCCAGTTTATTCCGTTCCTATTTCCTTTATCCTTATTTATGCTAGTACTATTGTAGAGTCTATTACTTTTATCTTGCTTAAATACTCTAGTAATTACTATCATTCACCAGACTTTTACTCTGACCCACTCCTCTATTTTCCCTCACCCATAGATATGCAATCAAGGGAGAAGTCAGTAGTTTGCTGCTGCCTGGAGTTTTCTTGGAGGAGATTCCTACTATGTACTTCTTTTATTTTTAGCTTTTGTTCTTTCTATGTACTGGCTTATTATGAGGGATAGTATATAGTCTGATTTTTGAGAATATGAATTTTTGTTTCATGAGACATATTGAATCTTCGAACATGTATGTGGTATTTGGTATTTTACTTATTTATGAAGCAATTACGAAGTTTTGTTTTAATTAAGTAATTATTTTAAGTTTTCGCTGTTATTATTTATATTTGTCTTGTGAATTTTAGTCTCTATTAGCTTTAGTTATACCGACAACGCATCACGCCTTTTAATGTGTCCTTTTGGGTATATCAAGGGGTGTGGGATGTTTCGCCTATTCTTCGTATCGATCTGATGTGCTCTGGTGAAGTATGTGTTCTTCGTATCGATCTGATGCCGCCTTCGATCGATATGAATTGCATTAATATGAACCATGATAGATCCGAAATAAGGTGCAAAGCACATTATCCATACTCGTATCCATCTTGAAGTAGTGAGTTGTATTGTGCACTGTCGTTTGATTGATACGAATTACGTCGATATGAAAGTATCGATACGAAATCCATCGATCCAAGCTGAAAATCCAACTTCCAAGTTTTGACCTAATATTCTTCCTATGGGCCCTCATTCCAAAGTAATGATATCCTAAAAGTTCCAAGTGAATTGGACTTATAGATTTTGAGTTATCCATCGATCTTCATCGATTCGAGTACCGATTCTAATCGATCCATACAATTCTTTATTCATCCATAACTTCAGCATACGAACTTCGATTTATCTGAAATTCAAAACATAGTCTCATCAACACTTGTGTATCATTCCCTATCGATCCCACCTTGGTGGGAGCTTGGTCCAATTTTGACAGTATCGATCATAGCCTTGTTTCCAATCGATCTCCGATCCTGATATCCATCCTTTTTAGCCAATTTGTTGATATCCTGACATGGACAAAAAAGTAGGATAACAATCTATTTGGTGGCGGTGTATAAGCTGGAATGCCGGACATAGCCTCATTAGCGAGAATGGCTAAAAATAGAGACAGTAGGCATGGCCATTAGGGTTGGCAAACCCCTAGGGTGTAGTTGTCCCCTCCTAGATGTTAATTATAGTTGTTATGCATGCATGGGGCGATGCATTCGGTCTTAGCAAGACCAGCTTTGTTTTTCCAATGGTACATCACTAGGGACGTATGTTGCTTCAGAAGGATATCTCTAATCCTTGTGTAGGAGGACTGTTCCTCGAAGTACTGAGAGCATCTCCATGGAGATCCTACACAAATAGCGAGCGCATCTTATCGATTTTCGATTATATACCTAGTATTGTTGTGATGTACACTCACGAACATCACAGCTACTTGATTATTATTATTATTTTCACCTTTAGACATTATTATAATATAAGTAGATTTTCTATAGAAATGGTTTTGGTTATCTTAAGGTAAAAACCCATCCGTGTTTATGTGTGGTAAGATCTTACGAGATACCTTTGATTTCAAGGGTTTTATATAACTTTAAATCCAGTTGGGCGTGTTTTCCCACGTTGGTTTTCCAGACAAACTCATGTGTTATTTTATTATAATGCTCGGGTCAGAGCGAGTATATTACAGATTGGTTTGGAAGCTTGGAGCTTTAAGAGATGATTTAAAGGCCCAAAGACATATTGATGTAGATGGTTAATTTCCACTGTATCATTGTTGTATTTATCAGCAATTGTAAGGACGGGTTGTTATAACTGTTCAGGCTGAAACAGGTTACTCTGATTAATGTTTGTATATATACATATATTGCAATTTTGTTTTTGTGTAAAGATTTATGGTATATTATAGATTATTCATTCTGCTATGAGATTCTGTGTTGTTTACTTTTCTTCTTATCTTCTTCCTTCTTTCTTTTCCCTAACAATCGGGTCGTCCGACATTCGATTGCTCGGCATGTGATACAATGGACATATTAGTGTCGAATTTTGAGGTTCTAAAAGCCTGATTCGTTACATCCATGGTGCTAGGGTGTTCTCTCAGTTGGACCTTATGGCGTGGTTTCATATATTAAGAGTGGTGAAGGAGAGTGTGCCGATTACAATGTTTCGTACGCCGTTTGGATTTTACGAGTGGTTGGTTATGCCATTCGGGCTAACCAATACACCGACATATGTTGTTGATCTTATACACCATGTTTTTAGGGATTACCTAAATAAGTTTGTAGATGATATCCTTGTTTATATGAGGACAGAGGTAGAACATAATAAGCATTTGAGGATGGTGCTTGAGGTGTTGAGGAAGCACCGATTAAAGGCAAAGTTTTTGGAGCATCACTTCTGGAGGAGAGAAGTGCGATTTTAGGTCACATTATTTCTAAGCAAGTCATTACTACAGATCTTACAAAGGTGGTGTTGTGCAAGATTGGGATCGACCCGAGACTGCTATGGACATGAAAAGTTTCCTTCGATTGGCGGGATATTATACAGGGATGTTAATTTCTAACACGACCCAAAATACGACCTAAAGATTACACGGAAATTAGCAGATCAACCCGCCCATCTAGAGTTCCTAGCCTCCTATAGCTTTGACAATTCCTATACCCTCAGTAAGGGAAATGTAGTCGCTGATATATTGAGTAGGAGACATGCCAGCTTGGGAGTGATGTTCCTAAAGTGGAACCGGTTTTCATTTATTATGGCTATGATTTTAGACCTCGATGTGAGCTAGAGTCGGAAGTGTTGGCTAGCATGATGATTAGAACTACTTTGATTAAGCGGATTGGTACTAGTCAAAGGGAAGATGCTAGACTAGCGGAGATCGTATCAAAGATAGTGGAAGGAGTAGAGTCTCCTCAAATGAAGTAGCACGGGATCGACAATGATGGTAGGCTATATAAATATGAGAGATTGTTTGTTCCCGATGTCGATAGGTCGAGAGATAAGGTGCTACGAGAGTGCCATCATTCGAGATTGACTATACATCCTAGTGGAAATAAAATGTACCACGATATATGGTAGACATTTTTTTAGGAAGGGATGAAGAAATACGTTGGGGCATGCATCTCGAAGTGCATGAACTGTTTATTGGTAAACGCATAGCAGAAGAAGCCGAATGGTTTGCTGCTACTGCTCAAGGTTGCAGTATGGAGATAGGAACAAGTTTTGATGGATTTCATCAATGGATTATCGAGGACCAAAGGAGGGTACGATAGCATTTTGGTCATAGTCGATAGATTAATGAAGAATGCTAGATTTATACCCATTAAGTCTAGTAGAACGACAACCAAATTGGTCGAGTTATATGTGAAGTGGGTTGTGCAATTGCATGGAAAGTATTGTAAACGATCGACACCCTTTCTTCACTAGCAGTTTTGAAAGAGCTTACAAGATGCATTGAGGACCGAGCTACATCTTAGTATAGTTTGTCACCCACAAACTGATGGGCGGACTAAGAGGGTGAATCATGTCTTGAAGGAGCTCTTACGAGCTTGTATTCTCTATTTCAGTGGCTCATGGGACGATCATTTGCATTTAGTAAAGTTTACATACAATAATAGTTAATAGTCCACCATCGGTATGGCACCATTGAGGCATTATATGGCCAGCCATGCAATGCTCCTTCATGTTGATGGGAAGCAGAAGAAAAACTAATACTTGGGCCTGATTTGACTAAGGAGACTCTGAAGAAGAATGAGATCATTCGGCATCGAATGGAAGCTGCACAAAATAGACAAAAGAGCTATATTGATGGGGAAGATGTGAAATAGAGTTCTCTATTAGTGTTATGGTATTTGTTACGATCTCTCTACTGAAGTATGTTATTTGATTCAGTACTAAGGGAAAGTTGGCGTCGTGATTTGTTTGTCCTTTTTAATACTTGAGATGATTGGGAACTAGCCTATAGAGTTACCTACCTCAGATGATGGAAGGCATGCACAATGTGCTTCACATCTCTCACTTTTCGTGGCTTGTGCATGGCTCGGATGTGATAGTTGAATCAAATCAACTCAATGAGATCAAGACTGAACCAGAGCATTTGAGACCTTGTAGGCCTCTTGGTAGATATGAAGCGGCATAGGAGGAAGACAGTAGAACTGGTGAAGGTTCAATGGAGAGAGAGCAAAGGAGATTGTACTTGGGAGACCAATAAAAGCATAAGGAATGCTTGTTTGGAACTCTTTACTTGGTTAGACTTTTGTTTATCTCATTTACGTTCACTTTCAATGTCATATTGGGTAGTTTAGTATTCTGCATACTAGTGTAGGCATATATATCATTACTTGGTTCTATGTGATCATGTATGGTGACTATGTTTGATTTTACCTTGTTTATATTGGGGATTTCGGTGCGAAATTCCTAAATAGGGAAGAGCGTAACGACCCATGTTTTACGTATCAAAGAATCGTAGAATATTATTTTTAAATTCATATGAGGTTGTATGACCCTATAACTTAGGGAAATAATTATTTATTGTATTTCCTGTACTTGGAATTTCTCCGGACGATTTTAACCTTTAAAACTAGTAACGGCTATAACTTTAGATGAAACCCGAGTTAGCGTTCAAGACCACTTTCATTGGAAAAACATGATGGTTTTGCTTTCTGTAGAGTGGTCATAATGGCGATTTGGACTTTCTACCAGGAGATATGGCTGTTTAAAATTTTGTAGTATATGGAGTAGCTTAGTGGGTAATTTGTGAATTTAAGGAGAGACCTATAAACCATTTGGGTTTGGAGGCTATATTTGCTGAAATAAACGTCCCCAAATCATTTCTACCTTTTCCAAAATATATCTGAGCCTCCATTAATCCATTTTCCATCCAAAACCTTCTCTTTTCTCCTTCAAATATGGTCTAATCATAAATTAGGGGTAGATTAGCAAAGATATTCATTAAAAATATTAAAATCCACATTTTTTGGGTGGAAAATTAGGTCATGGCTGATGATTTTCAAATTTGCCTCAATTTATGCACGAATCTCCACTTTTTGGGTGTGTGCTGAGTGATTTACCATTTCTCACCTTACTATATATGTATCTATATGTTTAACGTGTTTTGGATCCCTTTTTAAAGTCTAAATTAATTTTTAATTCTATTTTAAAACCCAATATGTAGTAAAAACATGAAGAAAGGGATTTTTCGCGATCTAGACATGTTATTTAGATATATGTTTGCCTTGATATATGTTAGGCTATGTTGTAGCCCCTTATATGATGATTTCTACTACTGGTTGTGTAATTTACATGGTGAAGTGTGGTTTGGTGCATGCATGGTGTTTGTTTGTATGCTTGTATAGGTGAGAATGCTCATCGGAGAAAACTAGAGGAAGGAAACATGGAGACGGACATCGACGGGTAGGCTCTAAAGCGTTTGAAGTCATATAGTTGCATAGGCGATGCATGAGGATTAAAGTGTTGAGTGTAGTGATGGAACAAACACGATGTTGATATGCTGAAGGAGCCATAGTTTTGGTTACTGATGTAGTGAACGATGCCAAACCAATAGTTATGCCTTTGAGGAGGATGGCACTTTGAGACTAGCGGGAGCTTGAGGTGTAAGTGAATGACCAATTGTGATGAGGGTTCATTCATAGAAGTATTTCTGAGTGAGGAGCGCCAGATAGTTGCCTTAGATTATGTGTCGACTATCATGAGCTAAATAATGTGACATGGAATAAGTATCCATTGCACATATTGATGGCATATTCAATCAGCTTCATGGTGCTAGAATGTTCTCTCAATTTGATGTCGCAATAGAATTTGCCAATTGAGAGTAGCAATTTAGAGTGTGTTGATTATAGGGTTTCGTACACCGTCCGGTTAATATGAGTTATTGATTATGCCATTCCAGCTAACCAATGCTTCGACATACTTTATTGATCTCTTTAACCATGTCTTTAAGGAGTAGTTGAATAAGTTAACACTTGTGTTCACGGATGATATTCTGGTTTATTATAGGATAGAGGAGGAACACAAAATGCACTTGGAAGTGTTGAGGAAACATAAGTTGAAAGTGAAAATTTCTAAATGTTACATTTAAAGGATGGAAGTTAGATTCCTAGGTCACGTTGTTTTCAAGTAAGGCATTTCGGTGGATTTTGCAAAACTCACATCAGTTCGAGATTAGGTGCGGTATTTGTAACAACACTAGTTTGGAGATTAACTGATATATTAAATTATAACAGAAGTTATAATTTAGTATTGTAAATTAAAATATAATTGGAAATTTTAAATTGTTTATTTGGAATAAACAATGAATTTGTAAATAAAATGAGAAAAACAAAGTTTGGAACTTTATTTTGTTTATTTGGGTATAGATATGGGATTAATTATTGATTGGATAAGTATTTGATTAAATAAATTATAAATATAGGTTTATATTAGTTTGGAGCTAATAAATTAAATAAGTGATGTATTTCAACATTCAATGGTTGAAATAAATTTAAATTGATGGAAACAAAGTTTAAAAACTTCATTTTGAGAAATTGGAAGGAAAATAATCGATTTGTAATTTAATTTGGGTTAACATAACAACGTTGGAAAATATTTTCAATATTAAACTTTTATGGATTTAAAAAGGAGAAATATGAAGAAAATTGTATTTTATTAAAATACAAGATGAAATATGGTTTGAAAATAATATTTTAACTATTCAATAAAGTTAAAATGGTTTGTTGTAATTTATTTGACGAAGAAAATAATTTTTGAACAAGTTATGATTTAAAAATAGTGTTTTTACACTAAATTTGTGTAAATTGAAAAATATTGTGTAAAATAAGTTTTTATTGTTAAAAATACCTTTTTATTATTAAAATAATTTTATTTTGTTATACTAACAATTTCAATTCGTTACAAATAAGATTGTGCATTTTAGTTGGCTTTAAAATGAAGAAATGTGAGAATATGGTTATAATATAAGTTAAAACATGTTCATAGCTTTATATTTCTCTAAGTATTTGGCACTTGGGCTTATTTGGGTAGAAATTGGATCCATTAGCCCTTAACCTAGAAGCTTCTGGTTGCGAGAAAGTGGCTATACGTTGTTTTTCTCATCTTCTTGTCTCAAACCAAAATTTTGCAGTAAACAAAACAAGAGAAAAGAAATTTTCCTTGGCCGCCTTCAACTAAAATCTAATTTCAAACAAATTTGTTGCTGATTCAATAGGTAATCATCTAAATCTAGAATACAAGGTAATCTCCATCCAATACCAAAAATATTTCATCAAAATCTTTGAATCAACATATAATTGTCTGTAACAATCTTCTTTTGTCGTGCATGCTTCCTTTTTAGTTTTTACAAGTTGCTAGAGCCTCAGTTTTCCTTCAAAGATCACTGCTTGCAAACAAAATATTTGCTAAATCATCAGGTGAGTTGATAACTCACATTTTCTAGCTACTGCAATGCTCAATGAGAAGTTTCCTTTGCAAATACGTACTTTGTAAATAGTTTCTGTTTCAGTTTTCCTTTCCTGTTAAACCTAATCTGAGTACCTACTTTGAGCTGTTGTAACTTTCAAATTCGGCAATGAAATGCCGTTGAATTTTCTCCTGATTGTAGTTTATGTATTTTTCTACATGCTTGCAAAATTAGGTTGGAAGATACTTCCGTTTGCTATATGAAAAGTTGGTCAGAATATCAGTTCGCAGCTCACAAAATCGCCTGGAACAAATTATGCGTGAGAAGGCCACATAGCTCAACCACAAGGTCGACTAGGCCTATCCTTATGTCTACCGTACGGTCAACCTAGGGACAATAGAGGTCGACCTGGCGGTCGACATAGGGGGCATTTTACTTCCCCTATTTTCCTTTGTGCTATTCTTTTGTTCCCGGTTGATTCTAGCTTGTTTTGCTCACTTCTTTGCTTGATTTTGATGACGTATTTGTGCTACATTTGATAGCTATGATCCCTACTAATAGGCTAGATAAATTTTGAGTATTTGAAATTCAAATTTTAATTGAATTTGAATTAATTTTTGAGTTGAATTCGAATTGAATTGGAGTTATCGGTTTTGAGTATTTATATGTTTTTCATTGTTTTGAGCATGGTTTTCTCCAAATGATTTTGAAATAATTCTTAAGTAAAAGGAGCAATTCAAAGAATTATTACATAGTATTTTAAAATTATTTCCAAATATCTATTTATTCTCTATAATAAGGGAATTTCAAAATAGGTTTTCAAAATTGATTTCGTAAATTGGTTTTAAATGTTTATTTTCTAAAGTAAATTTGTTTAAACATGAAATACATATTTTTGCATTATTCGAGTGTATGAGAAAGAGAATTAAACGATTTAGTAAAACATATGGTATGGGACATGTGCGTTTACTGTTTTGGTTAATTTCGAACATGTATGATCGAAACTATTGAGTTTTGTAACTCCTGTTTATAGGAATTATCTAGGATGGCCAATATTTGGCGAGCTTTATGGTTTGAGATCTCTTATTCCAGGAGTTATGGTCGATGAGAGCTATCATGATGTTTTTATACTTGCCGATGATATGAGACAAGTTTTGAGTTTGTGATTTCCTATTTTAAGATTTATGGTTCATGAGGAACCATGGCGTGGTTTATCTATACTTGTTGATGAGATGAAACAAGTCATGAGTTTTCTATTGTGGCATTGGTTAGCAATTAGTAAACCGTTTGGTGAGAATGTGTGGTATGAGACGCACAGTACCACTTTTTGGGTTCCTAGCGGAGAGTTTGTGACACATTTTGAGTAATGCCAGTACTACAGCTGTTTGGCTCATATTGGGCTGTTGGGTCCAATCTTTATCGAGCTATTGGGCTAATCATGAGTTTATGTGACTTCGATCATCTAGGATTTATGACTTCGGTCATCTGGGATAGGTACCTATAATTTATATAGTACTGGACAAGAGTTTTGCACGTGCATATTTTGAGATTTGAGCTGTTGGGTTTTTATTGGGTTGTTGGATCCATCTTTTTTATTGGGCTGTTAGGTCCATTCTTTCATTAGACTATTGGGTCCATACTTGAGATTTGAGTTTGTCGTCATCGGCGTTTTTATATGAGATTTATAATCTCCTTCTTGGAGATACATACATACATACACAGATATATATATATATATATATATATATATATATATATATATGTTGATGAATTTGCCATTTGGCGTATTTTGAGTTTTGAGATCACTCTATTTTGAGTTTTGAGATCACTCTATTTTGAGTTTATATTTGTGTTTTCCATTTATGGCGTTTGTTGTGTTTTGAATTTGAGACTTCTACATTTTAGGGGATATGGTTCATTGCAACTATTATAGATGTTTTGGGATGTCGCCGATGATATGAGGCATTTATTTCCATATGTGAATGTTATTGTTGAGTTACCTCTTTATACTCAAGTTTCATTGGTCCACTTAAGTCATGAGTGTGTGTTCTTTCTGTTACCTCTTCTCATCCGAGAAGAATTATCACCTTGTATTATATGCTTCCTATTATCATTTATTCTTCTTAACTAATTGTTTTAGCTAGACCGACCCGTGTATTTTATAGTCGGGTCAGACCGAGTTGTTTCAGGTTAGTTATCAGTTATGGGACTTAGCTTTGATGCATATGCTTGGATATCAACCAACACTTTTTTGTATTTTATATTTTTTTTCGCTTGACTCTGATATGTATTTTGATTAGATGTATATAGTGGGGTCTGTGATCCACTTTTGTGCATCTTTTTGTATTGTACTGGGATGTATCTGTGTATATGTATTTATGTATATGATGCTTACTTTTATGTGATGTGATGTGCATTATGTTATTATATTTTGTTATGATAGATCCGTTATCCACCTATAGTTTTGCATTAAGCATTTATTGGATATGTCGATCCACGAGAGATGGAAAAAAAGAACATAGAGCATTTATCGACGTATTCAGTAGATGTTTAAGACAGGATTATAGATGGCCGTTCCTAACCAGCCTTATTCCCCACATTAGTAGACAAAATTACCCAGTAATTCTCTTTGTTAATGTGGGTCTCGGTGCGGGGCTTTACAGCTTGGTATCAGAGCTAAGTTTAGAACAGAATAGGATAAACCCAAAACAAAACATATATTATGATACATCAAAGTACAATATGAGTGAAATCATCATTCCTAATCAAACTTTTTTTGAATCGTGCCTTGACCTTATCGAGTCCTTAGGGTTAGATGAAGGGTATACGTCTAGGAATGTGATTTTATAATTCTATAGTATTCCTTAATTGATGAACCTTGTTAATAATATCTATCCCTATGGATAATCCTTTCTATCTTAACTTTCAGCTTATGGCTGGAAGAGAAAGAAGTCACATCTCGGATACTGAGCAGCCTAGTGGCTCACGTCCTAAGGGTATGTACATGTCAACTGGCATCCAGCCTCTTGAACCATCCAATTCTTCACCTCCGTATTTGCGCTTATGTGCAGTGATTATTCTCATTTGGGAGGCAAGCCTTTTACAGGTTCTAAGACCGTTCTTGAAGTCCAGGCTTGGCTTCGGACATGCGAGCACATCTTCTCTCGCATGGATTTATCTGATCATCATCGAGTTCTTATTGCATCGAGTATGATGCAAGATCATGCTCTCGATTGGTATGAGCTTCTTATTGCCGAGATTGATGAGTCCACCCTCACTTGGAAATTGTTTAGAGAGCGGTTTGAGCTTAAGTTTGTGATTGAGTCTGAGAAAGCTTCCCTTGCCTGTTGCTTCCTTGAATTGAAGCAAGGGAAATTATCTATTTCAGAGTATGTTTCTTCTTTCGAGTCCCTATCCAAGTGTCGGCTCGAATTTATCAGCACTTTAAATAGAAAGAACCTTATATTTGTTTATGGACTGAAGAAATACTTGAAGAAATATCTTTTGCTCTAGCCTAAGTTATCCTTCGAAGAGCTTGTTGATTCGGCGCTTCACCTTGAAGCCGTCGAGAAGGAAAGGAATAGTAGTTATGGGGCTGAGGTACGCAAGAACCCAAACAAGAGAAAACTTCCATTCCAAGCATCCCAATCTTTTTCTCAGAAGAAGAAGAAACATCTTGCCTCTAGTTCTCATTGTGGTGCAAGCCACCGTTCTCACAAATCTTATTTCAATTGTGGTTCTCATGATCACTTTTTCGAGAATTTCTAAGCCTACGTATGCTGCACTTGCAAACAAGAGGTACATTGGTCTTCCCTGTACCCCATTTCATCTAAGGGTCCTTATTCGGGAAAGCTTATCGTGATGGATGCTTTTGGTGGTTCCTCTTAACCTAGAGGTACTCCTTCATCTTTTCTTTAGAGTTTTATGTTATTTTATGATCATTTATTTATGTTCTCTTCGATTAGAGTGCTTCAGGTCACTCATATTGGAGAAGCTTAATGGTGTTTTGCTTTTGATTGTTTTATGCTTTGTCACTTCTTAAGGATTGCAAATCCTATTGAGGGACCCGCAACCTTAGTATTCTGAGTATGGGGTGTTGAGCTTATTTTGAGTATTTTTCTTTCGTGAGTATTCACTTATTCATCATCTTGAGATTTGTATGTTTTGGGATGGATTGGCTTGCTTATATCAAGTCCAATCCTATGTTCTAGAAGGATCCTATATATATTAGGTATCCTGAATTGGCTGATTTGTTGCTTCTTGTTCTTAGGAATATTGATGAAAATTCTGAAGTATCTATATCTATTGTGTGTTTCGATATGATGATGGTGTATCTCGAATTTTGATTATTGGGGTTTTGTTAATTTCTATGAGTCCGCTTCGGGTTTGATACCTAATCTGGTGATCGAGTAATGTATTGTCCTTATTCCTAGCTCTTAGCCTTTCGGTTATCCTTCCACAAGGATATACACTAAGGAATAAGGCGATTGATTGAGTTCAAGCGATTTTATAATTCTTGTTGCTTTCGAGATATCCTTTTTGGATTCTCATTTGGTGTTATATTTTGTGGCATTACTTCACTCGAAGTAATGATAGGTTAACAGTGTGCTTCTTTTTGTTTGAGAAGAATATCTTACTCTTATTTATATATCTCATTGATCTCTTATTTGATCTATTGTGCGGTGCTTGATTCTTTCCTTAGCTTAATGTTGCACCAAATTCCTTTAGCTACGAGTCGTGGGAGATAGCATTCCTTTCACTGCATTTCGCACTCGTATGATTCTTATGAGTGGCTTATTATATCGTTTGGATTGACGAACACTCCATTTCATTCCGTCAATCTTGTGAATCGAGTATTCTAGGAATATCTCGATGAGTTCTTTTTAGTGTTCTTTGATTTCGGGTTTTTGCAGCTATTTGATATATATTTTAAGAGAAATTTGAACTTTAGTTATTATGAAATCAAAGAAAATTTTTGTGTATTATATATGAGAAGTATTTCTTTTTATAGAAATGACTTTTGTGTTGAATTGTCCATCGAGTGCTTTTGGAATTTTTTGGTCGCTGCGCATGATCAACGTTATCGTTAGGAATTTCCTAAATGCTATGATGAGGCTATCAGACACGATAATTAATTTTTTATGAGGTTGAGTTTGGAAATAAATTATTTTGGAGATTTGGTATTAATTTTTTTATTTTAAGTTGTGTAAGAAGCCTTTGAACCATAGTGATGATTAATTAAGTGGTGAGGCGGTTTTGATTACTTGGTCAACTCTGCAGCCAATAGATAGAGTCTTTCACTATAAACTAAGGGCATCTCCAATCGTTGTATTACATACTGAATTTGCGCAAAATAATTCTCCAACCGTCGAATTCAAGCTGAAGATTAAGCTTAACGTTCAGGATCCAATTCAGGATCCTGAACTGGGCTTGGGCGCTCATTTAATGGGCGCCCAAGCCCCCCGTTTTTCACCCCTACCGGCCATATTTCTCCCCCTTTTCACCCCTAACGGCTACAAACGAATATATTTCAAAGTACAACGACTATAAACGGTCATATTTCAAATTACAACGGCTATAAACGGTCATATTTCAAATTACAACGGCCATAAACGGTCATATTTATGATTTCACTACATAAATCAGAATGTTATCCAGATTGTAATACACACATCTCTTCTTCTATTACAATTTTATTCTCAATTCCTTAATATTGAAAGTATGTCTCATCCGTTTCAATCATATACCGAAGCGATGAATATGGATAGCTGGGATTTAGATTCTCAACCCTTTCAAAATGGGATTCCCCAAACCGCCCCCCTCTATCGTTCCATTCTTCTGCTCCATGGTCTGGCGATGAAGATAAGGATTTGTGTTATATTTATTGTCATTTTTCTAACGACTCAGTGAAGGGGAACGACCAAAGTGGAGAGGCGTTTTGGGCAAAAGTCATGAGTGCGTACAATAAAAAACATGTTGAAAAGACGAGATCAATGTCTGCAATCACGGGTCGTTTTGGGAAGATTAATCGACAAACACAATTCTACGAGTCGCAGATCCACAAAATAAGAACAACAAATCCAAGTGGAATGGGTGGCGAAGATGAATTGGTAGCGTTTTGTAAAATCACATTTTTAATTTACATTCATTTCTAATCACTTTGTTAATATTTGATTTTGTTTTTCTGTTTCTGTAGAAGAGAATGGCGAACGATCAGTTCTTGAAATTATTTCCAAGAGAAAATGGTACAAAGAACCCCACTACTATCAGTTTACAAACTGCTATGACTTGCTTGTTAGTCAAAATAAATGGAACTCAAACACCGCAAAAGGCTTAAGAGATGTGCAGACGAAGTCAAAGGGGAAGAAAAAAGCAAGTAGATCTACTTACAATTCTAGCCCAGGCAATTCTTCTCATATGGCCTCAAATGAATGCCAAGATATCGAAGACGAAGAAGTAGTTCCCGCATTTGATGAGGACGCTAGACCGATGGGGCAACGAGCAGCTAAGAAGAAAATTGCTGTTCAATCTCAAATCGATTCTCGTTTAGCCCTAATGCATGAAAAACATGCGAGAGAAAATGTAGAACGTCAAAAAGGAAGCGCAGAAAAGCTTGTCGTGTTAAAAGAATTGACTGAGATTGAGAAGGGTCGTTTTGAGCTAGAGCGGCAACGCCAAGAGACCATAGTAATGGGAAAGGATGTCACCGGAATGGATCCAATTACATTGCAATATTGGATGGAGTACAAACAACGCATTGTTGAGAGTAGATCTGGAACAAAACATATGTAGTTGACGTATTAATTTGATATTTCTAGTTATTGCAATTTACATTTCCATGTACCTTCAGTTCATTTAGGTAATCAAGTGTTATTTTCGGTTTAACAATATTTAATGGTATATCATTTTTTCGATGCATTGTGTATATATCAATATAGATTTACTTCATCAAACATAAATGACATTACAAACATAATAATTGTAGCATTACACACTTCGTTATAGAAATAAAAAAGGCAAACATATGTAATTAAACAAAGATCCACCATCTTAAACTACTGATTTCCATGAGAATTCCAAATATGCTCCATTAAATCCCTTTGGAGTCTATTATGAATAGCTGCATTACGATATACCTCATGATGATCGTTATGAATTGCGTACTGTTCTTCATTTCGTAACGTGGTTGTGCGAAACAATTCGGGTGGTTGTCTTGCCCCCTCATACTCGAAATCAGGATAATCCATACCGCGTTCATCTTCAATGATCATGTTATGGAGAATTATACAACAGAACATAATTGTAGCCATTTTTGATCTCTTCCATAATCTACATGGATTGCTTACCATTGCAAATCTTGCTTGAAGGACCCCAAACGCCCTTTCTACGTCCTTCCTTTGTCCTTCCTGCATCGCAGCAAATTGTTTCTGTTTTGCCGTCATTGGGTTTGCAAATGTCTTTACAATCGTACTCCATTTGGGATAAATTCCATCTCCTAAATAGTATCCATGGTCATATATGTTCTGACCAAGAGTAAATGATACAGGAGTTGACTTACCTTGCGCCAAATCATTGAACAAATGAGATTGTTCGACAACGTTTAAGTCATTAAGAGAACCTGGCATTCCAAAGAAAGCATGCCAGATCCATAAATCATGAGAGGCAACTGCTTCTAAGATGATTGTTGGTTTTTTTCCTTGCCGTTATATGCTCCGTGAAAAGCTTTTGGACAGTTCTTCCACTCCCAATGCATACAATCTAGACTTCCAAGCATTCCAGGCCAGCCCTTGCTTTCATGCATTTCACGCATGAGAGTTACATCTTCCTCGTTTGGAGATCGAAGATATTCCGTCCCATAAATGTCCACAACTGACTGGCAGAAGTGATTTAGGTTTTCCAATGCCGTACTCTCTGTAATACGATATGCATCGTCAAGGGCATCGGCGGGTGTACCGTATGCTAACATTCTTAAAGCTGCAGTCATCTTTTGATGCCCACTCAAACCATGTTTTATTGCGGCGTCCTGCTTAAAAACAAAATAATTATTATTCTGCTGAATACTTTCGAGAATTCTTATGAATAATGGTCGACTCATTCTGAATCGTCGTCTGAATGTCTCTGGACCGTATGTTGGATCACGGGCAAAGTAATCTTGCAGTAGTGTTTTGTGAAATGCTTGCTGGTTACGATTGATATATTTCCTACCCACTACGGAACCACCATGTTTTCCAGAAGTTGATCCGTATGCTTCACGATATATCTCCATCAATTCCTCCTCCTCTTGTTGATGCGCTAACGCATACGCTTCTTCTTTAGAGTCACTGTCGCATAGCAATACAGCTTTTAGTAAATTTCCAGACATTGTTTGATATTTGAGGATAGTTGTTTGATATTTAAATGTTTTGTTAGAGTAATTTGTGGTGAACAAGTATGACATCCATATGGTTATATATATATATGTGTGTATATATATATGACCAAATCTTGAGTGGAGAGAGGGTGTGTCATTGTGCGGTCAAATCACGTACTGTAGCCATGCTCGTTTGCCGGTCAAGATTCTCTGCTATGTTTAGTGGATAGAGGGTGTGTCAGTGTGCGGTCGAATCACGTACTGTAGCCACGTTCGTTTGTCGGTCATGATTATTTGCTATGTTTAGTGGAGAGATGGTGTGTCAGTGTGCGGTCGAATCATGTACTGTAGCCACGGTCGTTTGCCTGTCAAGATTCTCTGCTATGTTTAGTGGAGAGAGGGTGTGTCATTATGCGGTCAAATCACTTACTGAAGCCACGTTCGTTTGCCGGTCAAGATTCTCTGCTATGTTTAGTGGAGAGAGGGTGTGTCAGTGTGCGGTCTAATCACGTACTGTAGCCACGTTCGTTTGCCGGTCAAGATTCTCTGCTATGTTTAGTGGAGAGAGGGTGTGTCAGTGTGCGGTCTAATCACGTACTGTAGCCACGTTCGTTTGCCGGTCAAGATTCTCAAATCGTTATCCATTATATAAATTCACAAATCGTTATATGTTTAAATCATTTACAAACCTAACATTATTCAAATTACAATGTCCAACATGACATTTACGTCTCATGAATTGAAGTTGCTTATGCAGTGCTACATTCAAACCGATGAGAAGTGCAATAATCAGGAGTCAATGGCAATTAATTTTTGGGACACTCTGGCTGAACTGTACAACAACGATGTGGGCTCTCAAGTCAGACGTACGGCTCAAGAGGTCAGGACTGCACACAAAAACTTTGCTAGGGCATGCACGCGTTACACAAAGATTATTAACGAGGTAATATTGGAAAATGTGTTTGAGACAACACGTTCGACTTATGACGGTCGATCCTTTTTAAAATATGGCACGCCCTTCATTTCCCATGATGCGTACTTCATACGTCAAAACTGGCTAGAAAGATTTGGATAGCCTTAAGATAACAGTATTGATAGTTGGTTATGTAACGTTCGTTAATGTATCATGAGCTTTCTGAATTGTCTTTTCCAATGATAATGTCTGCTTTTGTTGTCAAAGCTAATGCCTATGTCTAATGTTTGTTTTTGAATATGCCCTAGTGTAATGTATGTTGTCAGATCAAAAAGTACTGGGACCAAAAGTGTAATGTTTGTTTATATATTCTCTTTCTGGCTTACTTATTCATCGTTCATAATCATCTTCTTCCACACTCACAACAATAAATTCTTCATCGCAATGCCTTCTTGGCCTTCTTCTATCGATTCAGATGCAGGTTACATGCCTACGGAAAGTCCACATACTGATGAGGATTGGCTTATCGATTATCAAGAACAACACTATGAAGATGTACGTAGTCAGTTTCCAAACCTTGAGCAGCTGAGACTTCAGGAAGTGGTCGAACCGCGATACGAACAAAATGTTGTACGTATGGCATATGAACAACATGAGAACCAGGATCAAGTAGTTCAACCTCCCACTGAGCAAGAAGTTGAATCACAGCTAGTTTGTTGACTGTGCGGGTTTGAAGTTGAAGTTGTAGTGCGTGCGGATGGAGAAAATATTGGCCGTCGAATCCAACTATGTCAATTCTGGCCGAATGGTTGCAATTACGTGGAATGGTTGGATGATCCGTTATGTCCAAGGGGCATAACCTACGCAAATGAACTAGAACATGAGATAAGACGTCTTAGACTGTCTGTACAGGAGTTGCAGTTTAATCGTCACGTCTAGTTTCTTCATATGTGCAGTCTATTATTACTGTGTCGTTTCTTATAAGTGTTCTATGTTTGAATCATTCACTAGTTAAACGAACATAAAGTATTCACATTGTACACCAACATATATAGTTCGTATTTAAACGGACACCTGCAAATAATAATATACACCAATATGTATAAGTCACAGTACTCACAGACATATAGAATTCACAGTAACCACGAGCATTGCAATCCAAAATCCAAGAAAGTGAGAGCATATAAATAATACACAATATACTCAAACAATTACCTAAGTACATAAGCTATAGGAACTGCAACATGTCAGCATCATCATCTAAAGGTATTGTACTAAAAGGTAAAACGACTCATACGCATAAACTAAAAAGTATACAACTAAAGGGAGGCAACGTCGTCATCGTCAGCATCATCACCGTCATCACCATCTCCGTCACTGTCATCATCCTCATCTCCGTCACTGTCATCATCATCATCATCGTCGTCGTCATCGTCTACATCGTCATCCTCGTCATCCCCATCACCATCATCCCCCTCGTCCTCATCATCCCCATCGTCCTCATCTAAACCACCAGCACCATACCCACTGGGACCAGCATCACCTCCGCCTTGTGATCCGAAAGGCTCATATACAGCAAGTGTTGAATATGCGCTTATATGTTTTTGTTTGATGATAATAAACATATATATTCATTTAAATGTATTTGGTAATGTACTATTTTGTTTTTCATAGATTAAATAAATATTTGTTGAATAAAATAAATTACACAGAATTTGAATTTGAATTCAAACAGAACAAGTTACACAGATTTTGAATTCAAACAGAAATTTTATTCAAACAAATATTTATTACAATCTTGAATAGTACAAATTCATGCTCTCACTATACATATACATTTTTGATTACATCACGATAACATCACAAATAGTTTTACATTGATAACCTCACTACATATCACTCACACTCGTATTTTGTCTTCAACTGCATTCCAGTTTGAATCCAACATCTGAGCAATCTGCAAAAATATTCACTAACGTAGTAAAATTGAAAAAGAAATATTTTTGCAATATAAAATGAAATACGATTTTTGAAAATATGATTTGCCTCAGTTATTTGGATTGTTCGTCATCATTCACACTTGATTTCATCACAAAGTCGTGCACATAGATATTACAGGGACAGGTAACCATAAGTGGCTGCAATACACACGTGTACATTCATACACGTGTGCACTGCCTCGCCAACTCGTGTGCGCAGCCAAAAATAGCAAGTGTGCAAGCACAACTTCAACAAACAAGGCAATGCACTATGCAATGTACAACAAGTCCAGCAGCCCAAATGAACAACAAAGGGTCAAAGTTCAATGCACATGGCAACAGCAATGACACAGCAACAGTGTACAACAGTGACATTCACATCATCCAAACAATAAGTAACTCATGCAACAAAATGTCACAGCAAGATCAGTGAAGAAACCAGAATGTAGCTGAGACTGCATGAACATGAATGCATCAATAAACCAACATCAAAACCAGAAGTACAAGATCAGTTTGAATGGCTGGACAAATGCACAACTAAACCAAAGTGCAATAGAATGAGAAGTCCAGCTACTCGATGCAACTCAGTGGCAAATGAAGGCAACATGACTAAAATATGACAATGCAAACTAATCAACAGTGCACAACCAACTCGAGAATATACACGATCAAGATCAAATGCAAACTGCAGTAGTACACTTGAACAAAATGAACAAGTAGAGCATATATGTAAAGCGTGCAAGATCCAACAGTGATACAAATGTCCAATATGCAACATGACCGAGCATTGATCAAAAACAGAAACATTATCAACTCAACAAGAACAGTACAGTCATGAAGTAGGCAAAGAGCTCGAGCATAAGATATGGCAACTACAGTAATGCATCAGTGACCAAACACATGAACTCAACAAGGCAGAGGAATGTCACAAGCAAAAAAGCATGTATACAGCAAAGTCAGAGAGACAACATAAGTATACAATATAGCATGTGCAACATACAACAAGCATGCAACAGAGACCAAGCAATGAACAACCAGTGTCGATAAAGATCAGAGTCACATCTCAAATGAACTCAATGCAAAGCACATGATATGGCAATCAAATATACTTGAAGACTACAATATCAAGTACATGAAGACCAACGTCACAGTAAACATGCAGGTGAACAGAAGATAGTAAGCATATACTTATGTATAAAATGCAAGGTTTAGGTCTACAGAATGGGGATGAACTCGAACGAGTACAGTATGCACAGAATGCAATTCGAAGTAATATAGCAGCAACTACAGGTAATCAACAAGTTGTTGCCGTATGAAAAAGTCAGCAATGAAAAAGTCAGCAATGAAATACCAGAGATTACAGGCAGACCAAGTCCAATTCGAATTCATGACAGTATCAAATTCGTATCATTATTCTTTGAAATAGTCAAAGTATCAAAAAGAGGAAAGATTTAAAGTCGTGTGACTCAAGGCAATCGAACGCTATAGAGTAGAAGCCGTGCGTATCAAGTTGCAACAAATAGGAAAGTGATGAAGTCGCAAGTGAATACGAACGAATCAATTGATTCGAATTCATATAAATATCAAACCCAAGAGTACATCATCGGCATCGAGTTATCAAGAGAAAAAGGTAAACAATCAAACCAGCAAACGAAAGTAATACATACCAATTTAACGAACTCGGTCATCAAAAGAAGCAGCTGCGAACAATTCACAATCTCAAAGTTGCGAATCATCAGAGAACAAGTCGCGAAACATCAGAGAACGAGCACGAGCAAAGAGTATCAATTATCCAGAGCCAAAGCCCTAATTTGAAAGAAGCCGAAGCCCTAATTCGAAAGAAGCCGAAGCCCTAATTCGACCAAGAAATCGGCCATCATTGTTTACAGTAGAAAGAGGAAAAGAGAACGGGTTGAAAGATAAAGGGGCCGGCCTTTATTATTTTTTAAAGGGGAATTAGTCTCTTATTTAGGGTTTAATTTTTAGAGGGTTTTTTCTTATTTTTTAATTGAGCAAAAATTACGCATTCAAGTCCGTATTTTAATTTTTGCTCCTGTTTTATTTTTGAAGTTGTTTTTTACTTTTCGAGTCAAAACTTTGTAAATCACCACCTAGGTTTAGGTAGTGTCAGATTGTCTGTTTAGAATTAGTTCAGTGAGCAGGGTGTGCGAGTTTGCAAAGTTCTATTGTAGGCGGGAGCAGAGTTTGCGAGTAAGCAAAGTTCTATTGTAGGCGGGAGCAGAGTTTGCGAGTAAACGAAACTCTATAGGCGGGAGCAGGGTGTGCGAGTCTAGTAGAGTGTTTGTGAGCGGGAGCAAATGTATGCGAGTCTAGTAGAGCATTTGTAAGCGTGATACTGTTTAATTCTAATAGAAATCTGTGAATGCAGCAGTAGGCAGGGGTTGCCGAAGCTGGGTAAATTTTGTGTGTGATTTACTTTTCAGCATATTTATTTCTGCAGTTTATTTCTGTGTTTAAATCGAGAAAATTTTCTATAACCCTATTCACCCCCCCTCTAGGGTTAATCTAGATCCTACAAGTGGTATCAGAGCCCGGTATATTTTTTATTTAACTCTAGAGTCATGAATTCATCAAATAATGCTTTTATTGAGGGGCAATCTATTGTTAGGCCACCCATGTTTAACGGGAATGATTAGTTATTGGAAAGTTAGGATGAGTATTTACCTTAGTTCCATTGATTATGATGTTTGGGATATTATTGAAACTGGCTATAAACCTCCCACTATAATCGTTGGTGATACTGAGATTCCTAAACCTAAGGATAAGTGGGATGCTAACGATAAGAGATTGAAAACGACAAATGCTAAAGCCATGAATGCTTTGATATGTGCTCTTGATAAAAATGAATTTAATAGAATTTTTCATTGTACAACAGCACAGGAAATTTGGCACACTTTGGAGGTGACACACGAAGGAACTTCTCAAGTCAAGGAGTCTCGTCTAGCCCTATTCAGCAACGAATACGAAAACTTTATGATGGACAAAGGCGAGAGCATAAAGGACATGTTTGGACGCTTTTCAACTTTGGTATACAATGCTAGAGCGCTTGGGAAGGTCTTCACTGAGGTAGAGCTTGTGAGGAAGATACTACGAGTCTTACCGATGAACTTTGAGGCAAAAGTCACAGCAATACAAGAATCGAAAGATTTGAGTAAATTAAGCATGGAGGAGTTGATTGGTAACTTGATGACATACGAGCTTGAGCTAAAAGCAAAGGAAGAGCGCAACAACTCCGAACCAAAGAAGAAGACGATTGCCTTAAAGAGCAAAGAAGAAAGCGATGAAGAAGGAGAAGATCCAATTGAAGAGCTTGCAATGGCTGTCAATAATCTTAGGAGATGGTCAAGATTCAAGCCACGCAAGAAGAAAACAAAGGGCAATAGGTCAAAAGATTCCGAAAATTCCGATAATGAACTGACGTGTTATAAATGCAACAAGCCTGGCCACATCAAACCAAAATGCCCGCTTCTCAAAGACAACAAAGGAAAGAAAAAGAAGAAGAAGGCCTTTGCAGAAACTTGGGATGATGAAGAAGGAGAGGAACTTTCGGATAGCATCTCGGAAGAGGCTAACTTGTGTCTTATGGCGAAATCAGAATCAGAAGCAAGCTCTGAGGAATCTAGTGAGGCAGGTGAGTATTCCTATAGAGATCTTGTTTTTATGTGTCTTGATCTCACTAAAGTAGTTGATGCTCTTGAATCTAAAATTGAAAAACTGAACACTGATAGGAGAGAACTTGCTCGTAAAAAATTTAGGTTAGAAACTGAACTTGAAAATATTCAAAACCTAGAATGTAAAAGATGTAAAGTTTTAGATTCAGAATTGACAAGACTTAAGAATAACTCTGAGAATCTTGAAAAAGAAAACTTGAGTCTTAAGGAAATCATTGACACTAGGAAAAAGGATTTTATAAATCGATGCACCTCACTTGTTACTGAAAACACAACACTAAAAACCAAAGTCCAAAATCTTGAGAAATCTTTGAATAACTTTTCAAGAGGCGAAAAATCTTTCAACATGCTATTGGGAAATCAAATTTTTGCTAACAATAGAAAAGGACTTGGTTTTGGGAAAACACAAGCTGAGGATAATGCAAAAGGGAAAAGTGTCTTTGATAGATGTGAAATAATTGGACATCATGTTGAAAATTGTAGTCATAGGAACAAGAACACAAAATTTATACAAGTTTGGGTTCCTAAGAATTCTACAAACAAATTTCATATCTATTGGAACAAGAATAAAAGGACTAAACAAGTTTGGGTTCCAAAGGGTTTGTTTATTCATAATGCTTCTGCCACTAACAATCATGGACCTAGAAATAGGTCACAAAAATCTTTCATCGTGTAGGTGTGGTGGTAGGCTAAGGAACAACAACGGTGTTCTCTGGATTTTGGCTGTTCCAGAAACACAATGGGCAACATAGCAAAGTTCCTTAGCCTAGTATAAAGGTGACAGAATCACAATGGGCAATCACGAGAAATTATCGTAAAGGTAAAACAGGTGAAGGTATATTAAATGTGATAATCTGCACCATATTCTGAATTAAATCAGCCAAAATTGTGATAATGATGTGATGTCTTTAATTCTGACTTATTGATATGATTTTTCTTTTGACTTGTTCTTATTTATGACCTTGATTTGTGCTTAAATGATGACCAAACAGATTTTCAACTTTGAACTAATCCATATAAATTTGTTCGGTCAAATGATGGTATTTTATTGATATTTGATTACTCATGCTACACGTAGATATATTTTGACATTTTGGTCACTGCTTGTAAATTTGCACGATTTCAAATTTCATGTGAAAGCTGTTAAAAAGGATTTTAAGAAATTGTTGAAACTTCAAGAAATTGTTTTTGAAATAATTATGATGTTGATTGACTGTTGATTACTCATGAATATAATTGTTTATCCTATGGTTTCTGAAATTAACACCATGATATTTGTTTGAGTGTGAACATGGCTTCATTTCAAATTTCATTCTAAAATAGTTTGTTGAAATTTCACAATCTGGTCTTTGACATCCAACGAGTGAATATTGAGTGAAATTTAAATTCAGATGCAGATTACACTGGTAATATAGTTGATAGAGAAATTACTAGTGTAACGTGATTAATTTTTGAAACATTCATTTGCTACATCGTTTTTCAAAGAAAATATTTGCATATTTTTCACTTGAAATAATTTTTCATTTAGCAGAATTTTTTTTCTCATATAACCCCTTCGAGAAAATAATTGTTTGACCATATTTTCAGATTAGTCATTTTTATTTGATTTTAAATGACAAATCTTGACTAATCCGACTCCCTACTAATTATCAAAAAGATAAATAGTGATTGAAAAAGTGATAAGTGTTGATATTTAACATACATTACTCAAGAGAGTATATTTTGAAAATTTCTTTAGGAATTAAAACAAGAATTATAAAACTTTTTGTTGGGTAAAAATTCCATGACCATTTCTATATCTATCATTATTTCTATCGACCATGGTTTATCAAATATTCAATATAGTTTGTCGATATGTGGTACTATAATCAGGAATCATTTGTTTTTACATGTCATATTTTTTTAAAATAAATAAATATCCAAAGTATTCACTCTCATTTAAAAGTCCTCACGGTTATGCATGGGTGAATTACTTGGATTTTTGATTATGTTCTTCCATGCTCATTTAAAAGTCCTTACGGTTATCCATGTATGGAACGTATATCAAAATTAATTGCTTAAATAGACAAGTTGATTCTAATCCCATTTAAAAGTCCTCACGGTCATGCGTGGTTAGAAGATACTTGAATTCGTTTTTAAATTAAATTCGAATACTACTAATCTCATTTAAAAGTCCTAACGGTTATGCATGATTAGTAGATATTCAAATTCCTGATATAAATGTACCACAAGAAGATTAAATTGTATGAGTTTATATGAGAACATCATATCTATCATTTCTAAAAGTGGAATATGCGCCTAACAAGGGTAGTTATGGTTTTTTGTTTGATTCTTATTGGAGTTTAATATTTATATTCAATTTGAGTTTAATGTTGGATTAATATTGATCACTTAATCTCTATTTTTCTCTAACACTATTATTCTTTTGCTGATAACAAAAGGGGGAGAGAAAAGTTAAGATTTTGTCAAATAGAATCAAGCAAAGGTCAAATAATTTTCCATTTGCATCTAGGCTTATTTGAATATTTCTATTCGTATGCATATATGTAGGGGGAGCATCATGTAGAGAGGATGCATTTAAATAGGGGGAGCAATTAGAGTATATAATTGGTCAAATACATTTAACACGGTCAAAATCTTAAATATATGTTTGTTATCATCAAAAGGGGGAGATTATTGAATATGCGCTTATATGTTTTTGTTTGATGATAATAAACATATATATTCATTTAAATGTATTTGGTAATGTACTATTTTGTTTTTCATAGATTAAATAAATATTTGTTGAATAAAATAAATTACACAGAATTTGAATTTGAATTCAAACAGAACAAGTTACACAGATTTTGAATTCAAACAGAAATTTTATTCAAACAAATATTTATTACAATCTTGAATAGTACAAATTCATGCTCTCACTATACATATACATTTTTGATTACATCACGATAACATCACAAATATTTTTACATTGATAACCTCACTACATATCACTCTCACTCGTATTTTGTCTTCAACTGCATTCCAGTTTGAATCCAGCATCTGAGCAATCTGCAAAAATATTCACTAACACAGAAAAATTGAAAAAGAAATATTTTTGCAATATAAAATGAAATACGATTTTTGAAAATATGATTTGCCTCAGTTATTTGGATTGTTCGTCATCATTCACACTTGATTTCATCACAAAGTCGTGCACATAGATATTACAGGGACAGGTAACCATAAGTGGCTGCAATACACACGTGTACATTCATACACGTGTGCACTGCCTCGCCAACTCGTGTGCGCAGCCAAAAATAGCAAGTGTGCAAGCACAACTTCAACAAACAAGGCAATGCACTATGCAATGTACAACAAGTCCAGCAGCCCAAATGAACAACAAAGGGTCAAAGTTCAATGCACATGGCAACAGCAATGGCACAGCAACAGTGTACAACAGTGACATTCACATCATCCAAACAATAAGTAACTCATGCAAAAAAATGTCACAGCAAGATCAGTGAAGAAACCAGAATGTAGTGAGACTGCATGAACATGAATGCATCAATAAACCAACATCAAAACCAGAAGTACAAGATCAGTTTGAATGGCTGGACAAATGCACAACTAAACCAAAGTGCAATAGAATGAGAAGTCCAGCTACTCGATGCAACTCAGTGGCAAATGAAGGCAACATGACTAAAATATGACAATGCAAACTAATCAACAGTGCACAACCAACTCGAGAATATACACGATCAAGACCAAATGCAAACTGCAGTAGTACACTTGAACAAAATGAACAAGTGGAGCATATATGTAAAGCATGCAAGATCCAACAGTGATACAAATGTCCAATATGCAACATGACCGAGCATTGATCAAAACCAGAAACATTATCAACTCAACAAGAACAGTACGGTCATGAAGTAGGCAAAGAGCTCGAGCATGAGATATGGCAACTACAGTAATGCATCAGTGACCAAACACATGAACTCAACAAGGCAGAGGAATGTCACAAGCATAAAAGCATGTATACAGCAAAGTCAGAGAGACAACATAAGTATACAATATAGCATGTGCAACATACAACAAGCATGCAACAGAGACCAAGCAATGAACAGCCAGTGTCGATAAAGATCAGAGTCACATCTCAAATGAACTCAATGCAAATCACATGATATGGCAATCAAATATACTTGAAGACTACAATATCAAGTACATGAAGACCAACGTCACAGTAAACATGCAGGTGAACAGAAGATAGTGAGCATATACTTATGTATAAAATGCAAGGTTCAGGTCTACAGAATGGGGATGAACTCGACCGAGTACAGTATGCACAGAATGCAATTCGAAGTAATATAGCAGCAACTACAGGTAATCAACAAGTTGTTGCCGTATGAAAAAGTCAGCAATGAAAAAGTCAGCAATGAAATACCAGAGATTACAGGCAGACCAAGTCCAATTCGAATTCATGACAGTATCAAATTCGTATCACTATTCTTTGAAATAGTCAAAGTATCAAAAAGAGGAAAGATTTAAAGCCCTGTGACTCAAGGCAATCGAACGCTACAAAATAGAAGCCGTGCGTATCAAGTTGCAACAAATTAGGAAAGTGATGAAGTCGCAAGTGAATACGAACGAATCAATTGATTCGAATTCATATAAATATCAAACCCAAGAGTACATCATCGGCATCGAGTTATCAAGAGAAAAAGGTAAACAATCAAACCAGCAAACGAAAGTAATACATACCAATTTAACAAACTCGGTCATCAAAAGAAGCAGCTGCGAACAATTCACAATCTCAAAGTTGCGAATCATCAGAGAACAAGTCGCGAAACATCAGAGAACGAGCACGAGCAAAGAGTATCAATTATCCAGAGCCGAAGCCCTAATTCGAAAGAAGCCGAAGCCCTAATTCGAAAGAAGCCGAAGCCCTAATTCGACAAAGAAATCGGCCATCATTGTTTACAGTAGAAAGAGGAAAAGAGAACAGGTTGAAAGATAAAGGGGCCGGCCTTTATTATTTTTTAAAGGGGAATTAGTCTCTTATTTAGGGTTTAATTTTTAGAGGGTTTTTTCTTATTTTTTAATTGAGCAAAAATTACGCATTCAAGTCCGTATTTTAATTTTTGCTCCTGTTTTATTTTTGAAGTTGTTTTTTACTTTTCGAGTCAAAACTTTGTAAATCACCACCTAGGTTTAGGTAGTGTCAGATTGTCTGTTTAGAATTAGTTCAGTGAGCAGGGTGTGCGAGTTTGCAAAGTTCTATTGTAGGCGGGAGCAGAGTTTGCGAGTAAGCAAAGTTCTATTGTAGGCGGGAGCAGAGTTTGCGAGTAAACGAAACTCTATAGGCGGGAGCAAGGTGTGCGAGTCTAGTAGAGTGTTTGTGAGCGGGAGCAAATGTCTGCGAGTCTAGTAGAGCGTTTGTAAGTGTGATACCGTTTAATTCTAATAGAAATCTGTGAATGCAGCAGTAGGCAGGGGTTGCCGAAGCTGGGTAAATTTTGTGTGTGATTTACTTTTCAGCATATTTATTTCTGCAGTTTATTTCTGTGTTTAAATCGAGAAAATTTGCTATAACCCTATTCACCCCCCCTCTAGGGTTAATCTAGATCCTACAGCAAGTCTAGCTGATAGCTGATCAATCTGAGCCACTAGCATCTGTGTATGCTGCATGTACATATCATGCATGGTGTGTGTATGTGCAAGAGTCATATCGCGAAACACACCAAATCCTACTCTGGCCTGGTCCAATCTAGCAGCATACTACATAAAGATGACAGTTGCCATAATAAAAAAACAAGCATAAAATAAAGGAAAAATGACAGTAAACAACAAACGTACCTCATACGGAGGATATAACCCGACTGAAGGCACACCAGGATAGTCGGGGTGATCTGGAAAGACTAAAGGCTGCTCAATCAAAGTACCTGTCAAGTCATACGCTCTAAAAGTGGTATCAGGCTCCAACTGCATGGGAGCCTGGGAGAACTGTGACGGAATCGGGTCAAATGAAACCTGCGGTACCTGAACTCTACCGGCTGCCAGATGAGGTCCTATATGATCAGAGTTGACCCCACAAACATAATCTGGTACGATGAATCTACGGGGTGCTACTCTAGCCCAATAAGCGTCGTAATCCCCATCGATGAAAAAAGTACTACTATCCACCCATCCAGCCTGTCGTAGAGCATGTAAGTACTGATCACCGATCACCCTATGTCTACCAAACATGTCCTCGCAGGATAAAGGATCGTATGGTATACGACGATCACCCGTAATATGATAAGCACATCTCTCTCCCAAATACCACATAGGCATAAATGCAGGCGTATGCAAAGCAACCCTAGGTCTAGATACTGAATACGCAACCATCAAGGGATGGTCGTCCACCAGAAGACCTGCATCTGTTAGATGAGTCCAATGTGAGGCCCAAGGAGTCTGAATGATGTTACTACGACTACGCATATCCAGCTGTGACCTAGCCTCCATCAAGTCATGCCGTACACTTAAGGGGACATGATGTACGTACTGCATGGTCTCCCATCGTCTCATCCTAGGGAAGTAATGCTCAGCAGCCTGACTAGCCGTGTCCTGGATGCGGGGATGCATGTTTGCCGTGTACTCGTAGTACCATAACGGCAAAATATACCAAAAAGCATACATCTGCCTGACATCGCCAAGCGCAAATGAATCTAGAGCGGTATATAGGGTGCCTAATATCGCCGTGCCCCAGTCGATAGTATGTAGCTGGTCTAATCGGGCAAGGGAAGCTAAATACCCAAGTCTAACCGTACCTTTTTGGTTCGAAAAAAAGGTCAAACCAAACAGGTACAACAAAAATGCTCTAGTAACTGCATCCATCATATCGGCTCTAGCTATATAACTGGTGATGTAATGCTGCAAGTACGTCAACTTAACAGAATCACTAGAGACGCAGGTAACATCTATCAGTGGTAAAAAAACAGTATACAAATTGGGCGACTCGTATAAATCATCGAATGGAAAAGGTCGAAGACCCTGTCGTCCAATCTCAATCCCAGTGAACATGTAGAAATCAACTGGGGTGATACCAAGGTCCACATCTGAAAAATGAAACGTATGCATGGTGGGCCACCACCTCTCAGCTAATGCCTGAATGAGAGGTCGATCAAAGGACTGAACATGCCTAATCAACAAAAATAGACCAAAAGGGCTAGGCTGTAGCCTCTCAATAATAGGACCGGGAAGATAGTCATAAAACTGGGTAATGCACTTAGCCCAACTACCCCGACAGTGAATGTAATGGTCCTATAGATAGTTAATGAAACAACAATTTTTGATAGCGTAAGGGTTATTTAATATGAGTATGTAATGTACAAATTAAAATAACAAGTTATAGTAAGGTTTGATTAATACCTGTATGGTCGTCAAAGCGGTTTCGACTCTATGCCGATAACCATCTGGCAGCTCATGTAGAACACGTAGATCGTCTGGTGAAACTCCAGGCGGTGGCGGAACGTGTAATGGTCCAGCTTGCACCTCTGGATGTCTCTGAACCGTTCTTCAGGCGATTTTGGTTGGACGCGTCGACATTTTGGATAAATTTTCTATTTTTCAAAAAAAAATTCAAAACGAAAAGTGAAGAGGAATGAGGGGGAGGGGGGCGGCGCCCATTTTATGGGCGCCTAGCCTCAGGCGCCCATAAAATGGGCGCTTAAGGGTCAGGCGCCCATTAAATGGGCGCCTGGCCATTGGGCAACCCCACCCCATTACGGGATGAATATTCAGCCCACTGAATATTCAGCCCGTAATCGATTGGAGATTCCCTAATGGTTAAGTAAGTGGCGAGGCAGTTCTGATCACTTGGTCAACTCTGCAGCCAATATATAGAGTCGTTCACTATAAATCAATGGCGAGGCAATGCCATTATATTATTTTGAAGTTATGGAAGTAAATATAAATATGCTTATTGTTAAAAATGTTATTTATAAGATAAAATATGTTTTGGGTTTTAAAATTTTGTTGTCCGTTGGATATTTTAATATAAAAGTTGTACGTAATAAATTCGAAGCACGTTTTCATAACTTTTGGTTGTTTGGAAAACAAAGAGTGATGAGATTTTAAATTTTTCTTGGAGATTATATTGGTAGGAATTATTAAAATTCTTTTGGAAATTTAATTTTGTAACAAGAGGAATATGAATTTGAATTTTAGTCTTTGTAATACTTATTAAGTATTATAAAAAAGAAGTTTTACAAAAATTTCAAGTATTGAAAATTGTGGATATAAAATACTAAAAATATTGAATTTGGTACTCCAAGAATTTTAGTTACGAGTAAATCCATATATTTTGGTTCCTTATATTTATTTAACTCTTGTGTTATTTTCTAACGACGTGAATTTATGCGGTCGTTGAGTTTGAAACCACCATTTGATTGACCTATCTTGCTTTTGTTGTGTCTGTCTTATATCAGTGTGGTTCCTTTCGTAGTGTCATATGGAAAATCACATCAATATTCATCTTATTGATTAGTGTTTGGGTTGGAGTTTTGCTAAATCCTGACTCTACTTGAGGAGCTTATTAGAAATCAATCTCATTTGATTAATCCTTTATATAGCATCTAGTTGTGTTCTCATTCAAAGGTGAAATACCTTCGAAATCTTGTGTGTTGCTCGAAAGTTCAATGGTTTGATAGTCCAAATATTATCACTTTGGAAACCATAGAATTAGTTGAACGAGTCTTATCTTGGTTTTCTATCGTCTTGTTTTGAGAATGTGAGAATTTCTTTTAAACTCGAGCTAGTTTATCTTTTATTTAATTGGTGAAATTAATATGTTGAATACAAACTCTTCTCTAGAAATTGCGAGGATGCAATTTTGTTAAGGGGGAGTCTGTAATAACCCTGGTTTGGTGATTACCTGTATATATTGAATTATAATGGAAGTTATAATTTAATATTGTAAATTAAAATATAATTGGAAATTTTAAATCGTTTATTTGGAATAAACAATGAATTTTGTAAATAAAAAGAGAAAAATAAAGTTTGGAACTTTATTTTTTTTATTTGGGTATAAATATGGGATTAAATATTGATTGGATGAGTATTTGATTAAATAAATTATAAATATGGGGTTTATATTAGTTTGGAGCTAATAAATTAAATAAGTGATGTATTTCAACATTCATTAGTTGAAATAAATTTAAATTGATGGAAATAAAGTTTAAAAAATTTATTTTGAGAAACTAGAAGGAAAATAATCAATTTGTAATTTTATTTGGGTAAACATAACAATATTGGAAAATATTGTCACTATTAATCTTTTATGGATTTAGAAAAAGAAATATGAAGAAATTTGTATTTTATTAAAATATAAGATGAAATAGGATTTGAAAATAATATTCTAATGATTCAATAAAGTTAAAATGGTTTATTATAATTTCTTTGACAAAGAATTTTTTTTGAACAAGTTATGATTTAAAAATAGTATTTTTACACTAAAATAGTGTAAATAGTGAAATATTGTGTAAATACGGTTTTGTTATCAAAAATACCTTTTTATAATTAAAATAAATTTTATTTTGTTATAATAACAATTTTAATTCATTACAAATAAGATGTATGCATTTTAGTTGACTTTAAAATGAAGAAATGTGAGAATTCGTGATAATATAAATTAAAACATGTTCATAGCTTTATATTTCTCTAAATATTTTTCACTTGGGCTTATTTGGGTAGAAATTGGATACATTAGCCCCTAGCCTAAAAGCTTCTGGTTGTGAGAAAGTGGTTGTACGTTGCTTTTCTCATCTTCTATTCTCAAACTAAAATTTTATAGTAAAGAAAAGAAGGGAAAAGAAAATTTACACAACCATCTTCAACTAAAATCTAATTTCAACCAAATTTGCTGCTAATTCAAAGGGAAATCATCTAAATCTAGAATACAAAGTAATCTCCATCCAATACCAAAAACATTTCATCAAAATCTTTGAATCAAGATATAATTGTCTGTAACAATCTTCTTTTGTTGTGCATGCTTCGTTTTTAGTTTTTATAGGTTGCTAGAGCCTCAATTCTCCTTCAAAGATCGCTGCTTGCAATTAAAAACTTTGCTAAATCATTAGGTGAGTTGATAACTCACATTTTCTAGCTACTGCAATGGTCAAAGGGAAGTTTCTTGTGCAAATTTGTACTATGTAAATAGTTTCTGTTTCTGTTTTCCTTTCCTGTTAAACCTAATCTTAGTACCTACTATAACTTTCAATTTTGGCGATGAAATGATGCCAGATTTTCTCCAGATTGTTTTGTATGCCTGCAAAATTTAGTTGGAAAATACCTTCGTTTGCTATGCGAAAAGTTGGTCAGAATACCAGTTCGTAGCTTACAAAATCGCCTGGAATGAATAATGCGTGAGAAGGCCACATAGCTCAACCACAAGGTCGACTAGTCCTATCCTTAGGTCTACCGTACGGTCGACCTAGGGACAATGGAGGTCGACCGCATTTATTTGCCCTATTTTCCTTTGTGTTGTTCTTTTTTTCTCGATTGATTCTAGCTTGTTTTGCTCACTTCTTTGCTCGATTTGATGACATATTTGAGATGTTTTTGATAGCTATGATACCTACCAATAGGCTAACCAAATTTTATGTATTTGAAATTCTAATTTGAATTGAATTTGAATTAATTTTTGAGTTAAACTCGAATTGAATTAGAGTTATCAGTTTTGAGTATTTATGGGTTTTTCATTGTTTTGAGCACGGTTTTCTCCAAATGATTTTGAAATAACTCTTTAGTAAAAGGGGCAATTCAAATAATTATTATATAGTATTTTAAAAGTATTTCCAAATATAAAAATCTATTTATTCTCTATAATAAGGGAATTTCTAAATACAGTTTTCAAAACTGATTTCATAAATTGGTTTTAAAAACTTATTTTCTTAAGTAAATTATTTTACATATAAAATACACATTTTTGCACTGTTCGAGTGCATGAGAAAGAGAATTAATGATTTATTAAAACACATGATATGGAACACATGCGTTTACTATTTCGGTTAATTTCGGACTTGTATGATCGAAACTATTTGAGTTTTATAATTCCTATTTGTAGGAATTATCAAGGATGGCCAATATTTAGCGAGCTTTATGGTTTGCGATCTCCTGTTCCAGGAGATATGGTCGATGAGAGCCATCATGATGTTTTTATACTTGCCGATGATATGAGGCAAGTTTTGAGTTTGTGACTTCCTATTTTGAGATTTATGGTTCATGAAGAACCATCACGAGGTTTATTTATACTTTTTAACGAGATGAAACAAGTCATGAGTTTTCTAGCGGAGAGTTTGTGACACATTCTGCTTTATGCCAGTATTAGAGCTGTTGGGCTCATATTGGGCTGTAGGATCCAATCTTTATCGAGCTGTTGGGGTCATCACGAGTATTTACAACTTCAGTCGTTTGGGATTTATGACTTCGGTCATCAAGGATAGGTCCATATAATTTATATTGTACTAGACAAGATTTTTGCACGTGCATATTATGAGATTTGAGCTATTGGGTTCTAATTTGGCTGTTGGGTCCATCCTTTTTATTGGGTTGTTTGGTCCATTCTCCCATTGGGCTGTTGGGCCCATACTTGAGATTTGAGTTTGCCGTCTTTGTCGTTTCTATATGAGATTTATAACCTCCTTCTTGCATATATATATATATATATATATATATATATATATATTAATATATGTATATATGTTGATGAGTTTTCCATTTGGCATATTTTGAGTTTGGAGATCACTCTATTTTGAGTTTATATTTGTGTTTGCCATATATGGCGTTTCTTGAGTTTTGAATTTGAGACTTCCCCTTTTTAGGGGATATGGTTCGTTGAAACCATTATAGATGTTTTGGGATGTCACCGATGATATGAGGCATTTATTTCTAATTGTGAGTGTTATTGTTGAGTTACCTCTTTCGAGGTCTTTCTATACTTTAGTGTCATTGGTCCACTTAAGTCATGAGTGTGTGTTCTTTCTATTAACTCTTCTCATTCGAGAATAATTATCACCTTGTATTATATGCTTCATATTATCATCTATTCTTCTTAACTAATTTTTAGCTAGACCGATTCCGTGTATTTTATACTCGGGTTAGACCGAGTTGTTTCAGGTTAGCTACCAGTTATGGGACTTGGCTTTGGTGCATCTGCTTGGATATTAGCCTAGCACTTTTGTATAGCTTATATTTTTTTCCGCTTGACTCATTTATGTATTTTGATTAGATATATATGTGGGGTCTGTGGACCATTTTTGTGTATCTTCCTGTATTGTACTGGGATGTATCAGTGTATATATATATATATTTATATTATGATGTTTACTGTTCTATGATGTGATATGCATTATGTTATTGTATTTTGTTCTAATAGATCCGTTAGCCACCTATAGTTTTGTATTAAGCATTTATTGGATATGTCGATCCACGAGAGATGGAAAAAAAGAATATAGAGTATTTATCGACGTATTCAGTAGATGTTTATGACACAATTATAGATGGTCGCTCCTAACCAGCCCTATTCTCCAATTTAGCAGACAGAATTACCTAGTAATTCTCTTTGTTAATGTAGGTCTTGAGGTGGGGCGTTGCAGTGTTGATACAGAGAGGCTTAGTTGCTGCATATGCTATTCGCATGAGAAGAAATACCCACCTCATGATTTGGAGTTAACAGCGATTGTGATTGCGTTGAAGATTTGGAGGCACTGTCTTTTAAGAGAGTGGTTCGAGCCGTTTATCGACCATAAATCTTTGAAGTACATCTATTTGTAGAAGTATCTTAATCTTCATCAACAATGATGACTAGAGTTCTTAGCCTCCTATGAATTTGGTATTGAATATACACCAAGGAATGGGAATGTAATTGTTGATGCATTAAGTAGGAGACATGCCAACTTGGAAGCTATGTTCCAAGAGTGGATATTGTTAGAGTATTTTGATGGTTATGATTTTTGACCGAGATGCAAGCTAGAGCCAGAGATATTGGCAAGCTTGACCTTATGCCTACTCTGATTGAGCGATCGGTACTAGTCAGTGGTATGGTATTAGATTAGCTACGATCAATGCTAAGATCGAAATGGAATAGAGTCTGAAGAGATAAGACAGTACAGATTCGACAAAGAAGGTTGGCCTCGTAAAGATGAGAGATTGTTTGTTCTTGATGTTGATGGGTTGAGGGACGAGGTGTTACGAGAGTGCCATCATTCGAGATTAACTATCCATCCGGAGGTATTAAGATGTACCGTGATATGAAGCGGACCAATTATTGGGAATATGTGAAGAAAGATGCTGAGACATACCGCTTTAAGTGCATGAACTACCAGTAAGTTATGGCAGGGCAAAATAATCCAAGTGGTTTGATGCAACCACCAGAAGTTCCCCTGTGGAAATGGGAACAAATATCAATGGATTTCATCGCTGGACTGCTGAGGACTAGAGCAGGGTACGATAGCATTTGTGTCATAGTTGATCGACTGACCAAAAGTGCCAGATTATACCTGTCAAGTCAATTAGAACAACAACCAAACTGGCTGAACTGTTTATGATATGGATAGTTTGATTCCATGGTTTGCCGAAGATCATTATGAGTAAACGGGACCTATTGTTCACGAGTGGGTTTTGGAGGAGGTTACAAAAGGTGTCAGGGACAGAACTGCATTTAAGTATGGATTATCACCCTCAAACCGTTATCCAAACTGAGAGAGTGAATCATATCTTAGAGGATCTTTTGCTGCCTTGTATTCTTGAATTTGGAGGCTCATGGGATGATCACTTGCATCTCTTTGGATTTACATACAATAATAGTAATCAGTCTAGCATCGGTATGACACCATTCAAGGCACTATATGGCCGACCTTGCAACGCTTCTTCGCGTTGGTGGGAAGTGGATGAGAAACTGATATTTACGCCAAATATGATAAGAGAAACCTCAGAGGCGATCAAGATCATTCGGTAACATATAAGAGAAACTTAAGATAGATAGAAGAGCTAAGCTGATAAGAGTCATAGTGATTAGAGTTTTCTATAGGTGATATGGTATTTTTCAAGATATCTCCTTGAAGAATGTAAGTCGGTTCGATTGTAAAGGGAAGTTGGCATGGAGATTCCTATATCCTTTTCTAATACTAGAGAGGATTCGGAACCTTGCTTATAAATTCGACTTACCACAAAGAATAGAGGGTATGCACAATGTGTTCACATTTCTCACTTGCATACGTTTGTGCACGCCTCAAGCGTAACTATCACACCAAATCAACTAGATGATATCAAGATTGAACCAAGGTCTTCAAGACCTCATAGGCCTATTCGTATCATTCGACATGATATGAAGCAGTTGAGTTGGAAGATGGTGAAGGTTCAATGGAGAAAAGGAAAAGGCGTTTTCCCTTGGAAGACCGAGGAGAGCATGAGGACTGCTTATCTAGAACTCTTTACTTGGTGGTACTTCCTATCTATCACTTTAACTTTCACTTATGATATCATGAAGTACACCATAGTGCGGTATCCTGCATGCTACGATAGGCTTGGAAGTTACTTTCTTCATTTCTCATCGTCATATGCATGATGGTTACCTATGCTTGTATATGATTGTTAGGCATGCCAGATAAATTTATTAATTTTTCTTGGGACATGGAGGTGAAAATCCTAAAGGAGGAAGAATGAATGACCTATATTTTACGTATCAAAGGATCGTAAAATATTAATATTATTTTTATTTAAGGTCGTATTATTTTATAAGATTGAAAATGTTTACTACAGATATTTTCCTTTGTTAGAGTTTTTATCAGATGATTTTGACCTTAAAAATCTTGTATGGCCTATAACTTTTGATAAGACCTTAATTAGGGTCTAAAACTACTTCCATTAGATTTGGATGATGGTTTCTCTTTTCGTAGAATGGTCATGTTAGAAATGGACTTACCTTGGAAGTTATGGCTGTTTGAAGTTCTATATGTTTTTGATCAGCATAATCGGTAACTAGTGAATTAATGGCTAGGCCCAAAGCCCAGTTCAGGATTAGCATCACGATGAGGCTGATAGGACTTCTCTCCATCATTACACACTTACCGAAATAGAGATAGAAACCTCCATTAACCACCTCTAAAAAATCTATCATAAACCTTACTCTAAATAGCCAAATTTTTCATTAATGAGAGACTAGCGAAATTAGCATTTGGATTTGGAGATTTGTAGTTGGAGATGCTTGGAGTTGTTATTCATCTTGGAATTTGTACACTTCTAGACTTAGGTGCACGGTTAGGGCCTCTCACTTACTAATTATCATTATACACCTTAAAATGAAATTTTAGAGTGATTTTTGAATACTAAACTGTGTTTTAAACATTAACTAATCACATATGTTAATTTCAAATGGTTTGAACAATATTTGTGAAATTGTATTCTTATGGATCTCCCTTGTGCTTATAGTTTATCTAGTTTCCACCCTTAGATTTTGGCTTTACTTTGATGTGTATGGAAGTCTGCTTGTTAGAGGATATTGTATAATCATTACTTGAATGTATGATGTTTGTTTGGTTGAAAATACCGATCAAATGGCAATTTATAATTAGGAGCAAAGTCATGGATCAATGATGATACATGAAGGTGACTTGACCTAATTCTGGTGCAATCCATATGGGGTGATAAGGGAGACAGCATAAGGTGCGTTCTAAGTTTGAAGTCATTTAAAGTTTATTTTCTCGAGTTATGGTCAATTGAAAATGGATCAGTGGTGATTCAAAGGTCGTAGACTAGGTGGAGGTTGGCTTTCGGGGATGCTCGTGTTTTAGGAAGGTTTGTTTCAGTTTATATAGTTAAGTGCTTCGGGTCACTAGTGAAAGTGCATGGGTTGCATGAGGAAGGTGGAAAAAATTGCAAGTGTAGGATCGGTCATAAGCTATGCCTTGGGCAAGGAGAAGAGCTACTTCAGGTTGCCTACGTGTTTTCTTAGAGAAACATAATGGGAAGACAATGTTAGAACCTCCAAATCTTCTTTCAATGACAACAACTATACAATCATATACATATAGACCTTATCAAGATTATAGGTATATGCTACAAGAAGACACCATGCTCGAAGATATTGAGACTCAAAGAGAAACGATGATTACCATATTGCTTCTAGTAAGGTTATTCTACTGTAAAAGAGTCCTGGATAAAATATTGTTAAGGTCTTCTTAAGTACAATCACACACAATTTAATATGCATCAAAATTAAGTTGAAAAACTGATTTTACACCTTACAGTCGTCTGAGATAAAACCATAGACGTCTGTGACAATTCTCGTGTTAAAATTCTCCGAAGTCACAAAAGTATGAGGTTGTGCAAAAACTGTCAATTTTGAAAAGACACTTCTGTTTCATTCAAAAAGAAATCACCTTTCAATGTAAGGTTGTGGCCATTAAATTGAATAGACTTTCTCAAACAGTAACAACTTTTCATCTCCACCGTTTTGAATCTATAAATACTACTTTAATTGAGAAATAGAGATCATCCAACTTGAATCTTTACTTTACTCTCTTGATTTCTAAACACTCTATTGCATAGACGTTGTTCACATACTCACAATCTATTATGACCATAACATAATTTTGGTTAAATCACTTCCTATAACTCAAAGCATTCATATTCATATACTCACGGAAGATCATAGAAAGATTTGTACTATAAGTCAAAAACTATGTTATTTGGAACACAAGATTGTCGGAAATACTTTTGTATTAGCCTATTCCTCTGGGCGAAGCAAGGGTAATTTGTTTAAATAAAATACCGAAAGGGAGCTTCGGGACTGGACGTAGGACGAGAGGTCTGAACCAGTATAAAACTCTGATTTGCACTCTTTTTATACTTAACTATTTATTGTCTACTATTGCATTAACTTATACACTTGCATATTATACAAAAGTTAGATAATATACGATCCACCAATTGGAATCAGAGCAAGATTATTTCAATCTACAGTAACACGTAATTAAAATCATTAAAATGACAAGTACATTTCAAGAAGGATAATCAACTGCCCGTCCCCTACTATTTACTGGTTCTAATTATGCTTTTTGTTCAACACGCATGTAAATTTTTATAGAAGCAAATGGATTAGAAAAATGGCTAGCAACTCAAAATAAATATGAAGCACCTAACACTAATATTGGCACATGGACTGATGCGCAAAAAGTAGAGGCATCTAATAATGCCAAAGCTATGAATGTTTTATTTTACTGACTCGATAAAAATGAATTTTCATGAGTCATGCTTTGCACTACTGCTTATGTATAGCATACATTACAAATTACCCATGAAGGCACAAACAAAGTTAAGCAAGCAAAAATTGCTATTCCACAAAATCAATTTTCATATTTTAAAATGAAATCAAATGAATCAATTATTGACATGTGTGTTAGATTTCAACTACTATACACGATCTTATGGCATTAGAAGTTAAATTCACTGATTTTGATTTAGTCATGCGAATTTTGAACTCTCTGACAAACGAATGAGAAAGAAAAGTTTTAGCCATCGAAGAAGCTAATTACCTTTCCCAACTCAAAGTCAAAGAGTTAATAGGAAATTTGATGCCCTGTGAAGCTAATTTACAAGCATGAAAAGAACAAAATCAAGAAAGGGAAAACATCACATTTTAGGCAAATAATGACAATTCCGACTTGGAAGAAGATGAGATTGGTTTTATCGCCAAAAATTACAATAAGTTCAAGAAGTTCAAAAAGATGAAGAAATTTTAAAACAATAGCAACACAAATTCCTCAAATCAAACATCAATGAAATGCTTCGGGTGTGATAAATTTGGCCATACGAATAAAGACTGTCCACTACTCAAACAATGATAAAAAAACAAATTCGAAAATTTCAAGAAAAAGAGGAGAGCATTTCAAGTAACTTGGGATGACTATGACTCTTCCTCTTCATCCGATAGCGACAATGACTCAGAACAAGAAAATGTTTGCTTCATGGCTAGCACAGATGAGGTACGTCTTGAATTAACATATGATGAAATTCTTGAAATTAGTACAGAATTAGATGACAAGAATAGAAAATTAAAAAAATTAAATAAAGAAAATGTGGGAAAATTAAATAGAGCTGAATTAGAAGTTGAATTGTTAAAACATGAGAAAGCAATTTTAGAAGAAGAATTAGAATTAGCACAAAAAGAATGTAAGAAATTATCATCTCAAAAAGCTACTTTAACACATGGTATTGAGAACAAAAATAGAGAAGTAAAAACTTGAAAAAGAAAAGTATGAATTGAAACAAAATTTAGATTTAGCTGATATAGAAATTTCTGATCTCAAAAATAAATTAGATAAAACTACTAATAATGTTTCAAAATTTAATAAAGGAAAACAAAATCTAGACAATTCGATAAAGATTTCAAAACCATCAGGAAACGGGAAGCGATTAGGATTTAACCAAAAAGTTCATAAAAGAAATAATCTGGTCTCTAATAATTACCAAATATTTAAGAAGTATAGTACATTATATACGAACTTTAGAAAAAAAATCTAAATATGAAAATAAGGGAACAAAAATGATTAAAATATGGATTCCTAAAACAAATAACAAATTGATTAGACCAAAACACATAAATGTATATCTAAAAGATATAGTTCATAATTAAAATTACATCTCTAAAGGTTCCAAACCATCATGGGTATGGCTACCTTCTCCTACTAACACATAGGACCCTAATGAAGGAAGTGGGTACCAATTAAAGCTTTTTATTATTTTGCAGGTATCCAAAAACAAAATTAATAATAAGGAGAAATGAATACTCGATAGTGGATGCACCAAATAAATGATAGGAAAAGCACACATGCTATCAGACATCACTTATATGGATGGTGGCACGGTCACTTTTGAGGATAATTCCAAAGGATATGTTATCGGAATTGGAAATGTCATCAATGTTAGTACATCTACTTATCCTATTATTTCAAATGTTTTATTAGTTAAAAACATAAAACATAATTTACTTAGTATAAGTCAATTATACGATAAGGGATTTAGAATTGATTTTTTAAATGATAATGAAATATCTTTGATCAAAATAAAACTTTAATTGTTGAAGGAATAAGAAATCAAAATATTTATATTCTAAACATGAATATTAATCATAATAATTGTAACGACCCGTAAATTTTAACCGGTTTTAGGGCATATTTTATTTAAATTTTGTGAAATTTTAACGATAAAATTTTGAAATATAAATTTTATATTTGGAATGCGTCTAGTTGAACATAGCAAACGGTAAATTTTCGTCCGAAATTATGAAAGTTTATTTCGCGTGTAAATTTACTTCAATTTAATCAGTTAAAAAGCGATGAAAATAAAACGTTTTCAAAACCAAAATATTTTTACATAGAAAAATTCTAAAACATCTTTTGAGCTAGTTGTCAGTTTGTCGTTTTTCCAAATTCGGACATCTTTGACTCCGTCGATCTTATTTTTCTGTGATTTTTATGCATTTTCCGCTAGTATAAAAAATTCGAATTTTTATAATTCAATCATACCACTGATATTCGTATACCGTTTTGATCGTCTCGTTGTGCCGATCTCCATGGTATATTCGTATGTATGTTTCGACGTCCGGTGGACGGTGAAATCGATAAAACCGATCACCGTATCGGTATACTTTGAACCTTTGGTTCTTGCGTCCATTCCTTTCCACTGTTTACAAACCAAATAAATGCAAGCACATGCGCATGCATTCCTTTCATTTGCGTCCATTCCTTTCATTTAGTAGTCTGTGCATTCGCATGCGCATCTTCCCTGTTTATATTTTCAAAACCATCCCTGAGATATAATGATATATATCAAACTATGTAGTTATGAAGCCTCATCCTTCCAGTTGTTTTATTTATCACCAAAGCCTTCAAATCTTCCTCTCATCTTCTAAAAAAAAATTACTCCGTTACCTTCCACTCTCACGTTATTCACATCTGCCCTCCGTCCTCAGCCACTTCCTCCTCTGTCTCTACTACCCATTCAACAAAACCATCTCCACCACCTTTGAACAGCATCATCAACCGAACCTCCTCGGTGTGACGCAACCGCCCTGGCCGAGATCACAACAGCCCCGCAGCCAACCTAGACCTTGCCGTCCATCCCCGAGCTCCGCACTTCACCATGCCGAACGTCCCAAACCCGGCATACAACGGCTGCCACCTACGTTGCCAACGGTGCTCATCCATCTTCCACCCTACCTTCTCACGCTAGCCTACGCACAAGGCCTTCCGACCGATCACCGTGCATCTCTAACCCGGATCCAACCCGCCTGAGTCAGCCACCCGCCGAGCACAACTCACCCAGCTCGAACCTCTTGCGTGCCTCTCCTCTTTATAACAAAGGACTAACAGTAAGCAGTCGTACTTACATGGTTTATATTATATGTATATATGCATATGTTTTGAGTTTTATAAACATATTTATACAATAAGTTATATAATGTTTTATATATTAGCACCTTAAAAAAAAATGAGTTGCATATACCATCAGTTTGTAAAAGCATGTGTATAAGCTTTATATGTCTAAGTTTGAGTAGTTCATATGTTTACATTTTGGGTTTAAAATGTTATTTAAGTGCAAACTGCTTATATATGAGGATATAAATATATTATATGTAGTTGTCTAAATATATGGTATAGGTTACTGTATGCTTTGTGCATGTTATATTTGGTTTACTGTTAAAGTGGTATATATGTGTCATTATATTAAAACGGTGTTTTTCTGATCTATATATGGTATAATAAACATTTTTTTTATCTATACTTTGAAACTATACAAATTTATATGCTTAGAATACTATAATATATGTAAGTTATCATTTACAGTTAGTATATTTTGAAAGTCGATATTGGTGACAGAACATATCTATATGCATTCACCGGCTATATGGTCAGTTGAGTGTGTATTTAGGCTTTGTTGTTTATTTATGGGTTAGTTATATATATAAGTTTGTACAGTTATATTTTTAAATTATAGAAATGTGTTCACAAGTCATACATATGTCCATATTTATTGTACATATTGAGTTACCTTTGAAAGTATATATGTTTGGAGACTTTGTATTAGTATAACACGTGTTTATATATAAGTTATGTTTTATTGTACATATATAGGTTTTGATTCCAAATGGCCTATAGATTTTTATATACACAGGCATTTCGAGTTCTATTTGTACATAGATTTTGATTTTTAATATGCATGTGTGTAGCATGTTATGTTAGAGAAGTTATATATAGAGTTGCGAAGAAAAAAAAACTGTTTTCGTTTAAATTTATATTATTATTTGACAAGCTAGAGATTTTTCGCAGCAAATTATATATTTAATATAAAGGTCGGCATGAATTTGAACATATCAGTAATGTATTGTGTCAATAGTATTATATTACATTGTTTTGTTTTATAAATTGCTGATTTTAAATTTGTTTTAATATAAAATAAGTGTTTCTGAATTTTAATATGTTTTGATATATGTATATAGTCATATATATTTGTTCATTCATACCATTGAACTTCATCAATCCTGTTATCTTATTTCTTCGATTTCCTTTGATCAGCTTTGTCGTCAAAATTCGCGTTCAATTGTGCTTCGTTTTGGAATTCGTACTTGGGTCGTGACTTCTCTCATTTTCGAATCTCTCTAGCCTCGAAAGGTGAGTAATCACTCACGATTAATGTTCTTTTATTTATTAAATTTGATTTCAATTGAAACGACAATTGAAATATGCTGCTGTTATTTATTGCACTGTTACTTATGTATCAGTTCACCTTTGACACCTGACACCATTATCTGTTATTTATGTAATGCCAATCCAGTTTGGTTGATAAATGTTTGATTGTTTGATGTAGATATTGGACGTTAAATTGTAAATGTTGCAAGTGACAAATAATTTGGAATTGAAATTGATGTAGGATAGTTAAAATTTGAATCGACATATGTATTGAATTTGACTAGTTAAATTTGTAAAATATAACCCCTTAAATGTTAATTATTTGACACGTAGAAGTAGTTAATCACCCTTGAACCATTTGAATTTATGTTGTATTACTTTGATGAAGTACAAAATTGAATAACGGATGTCAAGTGTTGAATTGTATAGAATAATTAGTGTAACAATCTTTAATCTACATGAAATGATAGTGTAGATTCTAGAGATAATTATATTAATTCGCACAAACAACAATGCGAATTAATACGATTATTTCGGGATTATTGAATTGATCATTGTATTGTTATTGATTGTTGTCATTGCTTGTTATTTACTTTGACACCATCCCAGTTATCACACTGCAAGTTCTCTTTGCTATGCTTTGATTTTTGAATTGATTTGGAATCGGCTTCTAATGATATATACCCAAATGAACTTGACTTAGGATAGAGAATTAAATTAAATCCGATTGGTCAATAATTTGATTTAAAAATAAAATAATGATTTTAGTCGAGCAAAGAATAAGTTTTGAAATGAAGTTGGAATTTGAATTTTTATGAAAAGGAAATGTAAAGATTGAAATTTGAAGCAAATATTAACGTAGTAATTGATGAAAGAATGTCGTTTGAAATTTAATTATTTAATAACTAAATGTGGAATTATTAATAAATAAATTGGAATTGGTAATAGTTGAGTTTTGAAATTATTAATTTTGAAATCATTTAATAATTAAATGAAATTATAATTAAGTTTGGAATTATAATTAAGTTTGAAATGATTTAATAATTAAGTTTGAATTTATAATCAAGTTTGAAATTATTGAGTTTTGAAATTATTAATAATTGACATTGAAATTATTTAATAATTGAATAAGATTGAATTATTTGATAATTGAATAAAAATTTGAAATTCCCTGACAAGAGAAATTGAACTTTTGAATAAGTGAATTTGAACTTCGTTAATAAATGAAATAGGGTTTCTTTATTTATTAAGTTTTGAAAATTTATTTACGTAAATTAATAAGTGAAATTGAACTTCTTGAATAAGTGAAATTTAGTTTCTTTATTTATTGAGTTGAAATTTGTAAATATGTAAATAAATAAGTGTAATTGACTTTTTTTAACAAGAAATAAAATGTGATTTATTGAAATTAATGTAAGACTTGTAATTTTGAGAATTTGATTTGACGAATCTAATTTAGTTAAATTTGAAGATTTGATATAATGAAGATGAACGTAAGTAATTGATTTAATGAATTGGGAATTGAGTAAAAAAATTGTTTTGAATGATAAATTAACTCAACGAACATTGAATGAAATCGATAAGTGACTTTAAATTGGTTTGAATGTTGAATTTAATCATTTAAATGATTTTCGGAATAAAACTTATATACGAACTTGAATTGTTTAAATAAAGGTTTTGAATTGTTTAAATAAAGGTTGAAATCGAATTATAAGATTTTGAAATGGCAATTTGAAAGTTTTGAACGTAAATTTTGGAAATTGATTTAGAAAGACAAATGAAATGATGGTTTACGAATTTTAATTGAAATTGAAATAGATTTGGTTTTGAAATATATTAAACGATCAATCGGTGTTATAATTACGAAAGTTATTAAAGAAACCGGAATCGGTTATGGATATACTCTCTATCTAAACCGAAAACCACTTTAGTAACTATACGCGAAGTTGTGATCCAGAATGAAGTGGTTGGAATGATGTGCGCGATGACTGAAGAAAGAGAACGATAATGGATAGCCTTGACACTTGTGTCAAATTGGAAATGACTAAAATCAGGAGCCGTGCCGGGCCAAATGGGGTTAGCCACCTCGAGCGAACACACTTCTTCGTAACTACTACTCATTACTTGTGATTGATTGGTGCACCCTCGGAATTTCAGGAGTGTTGTTTCGCGGTGTTGCGATCGCAGCGGCGATGCGTTTTCACCAGTCCGGATCAGGCGAACGGTAGTTTCACTACCTTGGGTATTGCCTCATGTGCCTTGTCATACTTGTATCCCTATATACGCGACCACTACGATTTTGTTTTGTGTTATACCTATGGAGTACTCCCTGATATCCCACTAGTTTACGGTGGAGTTTACAGTGCTGTATAGACTATAACGCTTATATAAAATGTGTTAAGGGGGATAATGGTAACGCCTTAACACTATTTTGATATATTATATTACTGATAGGCATTATCTATTTAGCGTACACTACTACATAATAGATAGTTTAACGGATCCTTAGAGGATGGTGATTCCAACATCCTTTGAGTTACTTGTATTTCGATTGCTATTTCACTTGAGTTGGATTTATTGATATGAGAATATTAATCCTGACTCGAGTGTTTTGTGTTTTGCTTTACGCTTGGGTCAGACTGAGTGGTTCAGCTTTTGAGACTCACCATTGGAGTTGGAGCTTCGCCTGGAGATCCAGCTATCTATCCAGCTTTCAGAGATTCAATTGATTCCAGTGATGTATCTGATTATTGTATTCGACTATTGTATTCGAGACTTCTGTTGTAACTTGTTTAACTCTGATGTATCTTATATATTTATATAGTAGCTTCATGAACTACTATCTCTTTTACTTCCGCTGCATATTACTACTCTGTGTCTGTGATTCTGTGATTATTTATTTACTGTATATATGAGTTTTGCCAAATTTAAATTAACAATTCGGTATTTTGAATTATCCAAGTCCGACATGTGTGGATGCGAATAGTCCAAAATAGCGGGTCTTTAGAGTTGGTATCAGAGCTTTTGGTAGCTCTAGGCAGAACTCAGCATATAGGGTAAATGTATTTACAGAATCACTCTCATTCGATTTTCAATCTCTTCCTTTTTAACTCAATTCCTTTGAATTTTGGAACGTTCTCTGCGGTTTCAAAATTCATTCATATCTCTCACTATTTATCTTCTTTTGATTCTGGAGTACCCCATAACTCCACTTCGAATGATCTTTATAGTGAGTTGGCGATCTCCCCAATCTCAAATCAATTTATAAAAAGGGGTGAAACTCCTTTATAATAGGCATCGATTCACCGGAGATTCCTATGTCCTCGGTTTAGATGCTGGTATCGGTTATTAAACCTAAATTTTATCCCATGAGATTTGATGAAGATTTGCCTCGAAATTCTACATCGACCTTATTCTTTAAGTTACGGTCAACCCGGTTAAGGTTGCCCGTGAATTAAATAAGCTTATCCATCTCTCGGTCCTGTTAGTTGAATCATCTTATCTTTTCTTTCGGACTTATTATCGAATCAAAATTCTCTTTGGTTTAATTTCCATCAAATTTGAATCTCTAAACTTATTTTGAAATTCATTATTGTATCGTCGAGCGAGGAATTGTGTTTGTAAATCAATATTTAAATGTTTTAATATATGCTGTGTTGTTTGAGTTGTTGATGTTGATTTGGGTTTTCGATCGATTCGTCTGATCAACGCTATCGATAGGATTTCCAAAACACTTTAGTAGAGCAACTGACACAATATTGTTTTCAAATTTAGTAAATAAAATAAATTGTGTATGATTATATTATATATAAGTATAATTTTTCTGAAATTAAAATGTTAATGAATTTCTTGCCAGAAATGATAATATTTGATTTTCATTTATTGTTTTGTAAGCCATTGACTATTGAATAATATAAATAAATGAATTTATAAAACTGGGTTTAAATTGATTTGAAATTCAGATGGATTTAAATTTCAATTTGAGAAATTAATTTCCAGTGATTTCAAACTTTGATTTGAAAGTTTTAAAGTTTATACTTTTAGTATTTTCGAATAGAAATCGGTTTTAAGGAATTTTAAATGTTTAAATCAGAACCTTTCTCTTTTGTCGCTGGAAAATAATTTCGGTGATGACGGCCGCATCATCGACATTTATTTTCGAGTTTCAAAGTGGAGAGACGAATTCGTAGCTTTGCTACGGTTTTTTTTAGAAATTAAATCGATTTAAATTTCTTAGGTATGATTTGATTTATATATATAGGTATATTATTTTAAACTTAATTTGATTTGATATATATGGTATATACATAATTATCTCCAAATTGTTTGAACTTAATCGGAAATTTAATTCTTAAAATTTGGGTAAAGATGATTTCAATTATATATGAAACCAAAATTTTGAATTAATAATTAAACTTGAGAGAATTGAATTAGAAATTCACTTGTATAATGCTCGATTTCATTCAATATAATTACCTAAATTTTCAAAAAAATAAATTAATTATGAATTGAATATTATACAATATAAATGATATCAAAGAAATTTTTAAATAAATTTAAGTAGTTATAATAAATGTAAATACACTTAATATATATATAGGTGATAGGATAGATTAAGTAGAATAAATTTAATAATAATTTGGAATAAAGAAGAATTAATTTGTCGAATAAAATATAATTATAATAAAAGACTATTCAAATTTATGATCTTTGAAATGGTTAATTTAGGAAAATTGGATAATATACAATATAAATTGTCTCTATAAATAAAATTTGAGTGCGTATAAAATTGTTATACACTTAAGTTTAATTTTAAATGGTTAATGGAGATAAATAGAATACTAGGCTAGTTGAACAGTAAATGGATTAATAAAATAAATTATTGTTTGAAATAAATTTTGTAACAAACAATGATAAATTGAAAATAAACCAAGTCAATGAAATTCCTTGAGTTTAAAATAAATTGTTGAATATAAATGATTTAAAATTGAAATTTATATGGTTTAAATTAATTGTTTATAATGTAATTCAAGCTTATTTTCTTTTGGTTGTTTCTATTCTCCTACTTCCTTCCTTTTCGAGGACGAAAAATTTTGAGTGGGGGAGAATATAACGACCCGTAAATTTTAACCAGTTTTAGTGTGTATTTTATTTAAATTTTGTGAAATTTTAACGATAAAATTTTGAAATATAAATTTTATATTTGGAATGCGTCTAGTTGAACATAACAACCAGTAAATTTTCGTCCGAAATTATGAAAGTTTATTTCGCGAGTAAATTTACTTCAATTTAATTAGTTAAAAAGCGATGAAAATAAAACGTTTTCAAAACCAAAATATTTTTACATAGAAAAATTCTAAACCATCTTTTGCGCAAGTTGTCAGTTTGTCGGTTTTCCAAATTCGGACATCTTTGACTCCGTCGATCTTATTTTTTTGTGATTTTTATGCATTTTCCGCTAGTATAAAAAATTCGAATTTTTATAATTCGATCATACCACTGATATTCGTATACCGTTTTGATCGTCTCGTTGTGCCGATCTCCACGGTATATTCGTATGTATGTTTCGACGTCCGGTGGACGGTGAAATCGGTAAAACCGATCACCGTATCGGTATGCTTTGAACCTTTGGTTCTCGCGTCCATTCCTTTCCACTGTTTACTAACCAAATAAATGCAAGCACATGCGCATGCATTCCTTTCATTTGCGTCCATTCCTTTGATTTAGTAGTCTATGCATTCGCATGCGCATGTTCCCTGTTTATATTTTCAAAACCATCCTTGAGATATAATGATATATATCAAACTATGTAGTTATGAAGCCTCATCCTTCCAGTTGTTTTATTTATCACCAAAGTCTTCAAATCTTCCTCTCATCTTCTAAAAAAAATTACTCTGTTACCTTCCACTCTCACATCATTCACATCTGCCCTCCGTCCTCAGCCACTTCCTCCTCCGCCTCTACTACCCATTCAACAAAACCATCTCCACCATCTTTGAACAGCATCATCAACCGAACCTCCTCAGTGTGACGCAACCGCCCTGGCCGAGATCACAACAGCCCCGCAGCCAACCTAGACCTTGCCGTCCATCCCCGAGCTCCGCACTTCACCATGCCGAACGTCCCAAACCCGGCATACAACGGCTGCCACCTACGTTGCCAACGGTGCTCATCCATCTTCCACCCTACCTTCTCACGCTAGCCTGCGCACAAGGCCTTCCGACCGATCACCGTGCATCTCTAACCCGGATCCAACCCGCCTGAGTCAGCCACCCGCCGAGCACAACTCACCCAGCTCGAACCTCTTGCGTGCCTCTCCTCTTTATAACAAATGACTAACAGTAAGCAGTCGTACTTACATGGTTTATATTATATGTATATATGCATATGTTTTGAGTTTTATAAACATATTTATACAATAAATACTTATATAATGTTTTATATATCAGCACCTTAAAAAAAATGAGTTGCATATACCATCAGTTTGTAAAAGCATGTGTATAAGCTTTATATGTCTAAGTTTGAGTAGTTCATATGTTTACATTTTGGGTTTAAAATGTTATTTAAGTGCAAACTACTTATATATGAGGATATAAATATATTATATGTAGTTGTCTAAATATATGGTATAGGTTACTGCATGCTTTGTGCATGTTATATTTGGTTTACTGTTAAAGTGGTATATATGTGTCATTATATTAAAACGGTGTTTTTCTGATCTATATATGGTATAATAAACATTTTTTTTTATCTATACTTTGAAACTATACAAATTTATATGCTTAGAATACTATAATATATGTAAGTTATCATTTACAGTTAGTATATTTTGAAAGTCGATATTGGTGACAGAACATATCTATATGCGTTCACCGGCTAAATGGTCAGTTGAGTGTGTATTTAGGCTTTGTTGTTTATTTATGGGTTAGTTATATATATAAGTTTGTACAGTTATATTTTTAAATTATAGAAATGTGTTCACAAGTCATACATATGTCCATATTTATTGTACATATTGAGTTACCTTTGAAAGTATATATGTTTGGAGACTTTGTATTAGTATAACACGTGTTTATATATAAGTTATGTTTTATTGTACATATATAGGTTTTGATTCCAAATGGCCTATAGATTTTTATATACACAGGCATTTCGAGTTCTATTTGTACATAGATTTTGATTTTTAATATGCATGTGTGTAGCACGTTATGTTAGCGAAGTTATATATAGAGTTGCGAAGAAAAAAAAACTGTTTTCGTTTAAATTTATATTATTATTTGACAAGCTAGAGATTTTTCGCAGCAAATTATATATTTAATATAAAGGTCGGCATGAATTTGAACATATCAGTAATGTATTGTGTCAATAGTATTATATTACATTGTTTTGTTTTATAAATTGCTGATTTTAAATTTGTTTTAATATAAAATAAGTGTTTCTGAATTTTAATATGTTTTGATATATGTATATATTTGTTCATTCATACCATTGAACTTCATCAATCTTGTTATCTTATTTCGTCGATTTCCTTTTATCAGCTTTGTCATCAAAATTCGCGTTCAATTGTGCTTCGTTTTGGAATTCGTACTTGGGTCGTGACTTCTCTCATTTTCGAATCTCTCTAGCCTCGAAAGGTGAGTAATCACTCACGATTAATGTTCTTTTATTTATTAAATTTGATTTCAATTGAAACGACAATTGAAATATGCTGCTGTTATTTATTGCACTGTTACTTATGTATCAGTTCACCTTTGACACCTGACACCATTATCTGTTATTTATGTAATGCCAATCCAGTTTGGTTGATAAATGTTTGATTGTTTGATGTAGATATTGGACGTTAAATTGTAAATGTTGCAAGTGACAAATAATTTGGAATTGAAATTGATGTAGGATAGTTAAAATTTGAATCGACATATGTATTGAATTTGACTAGTTAAATTTGTAAAATATGACCCCTTAAATGTTAATTATTTGACACGTAGAAGTAGCTAATCACCCTTGAACCATTTGAATTTATGTTGTATTACTTTGATGAAGTACAAAATTGAATAACGGATGTCAAGTGTTGAATTGTATAGAATAATTAGTGTAACAATCTTTAATCTACATGAAATGATAGTGTAGATTCTAGAGATAATTATATTAATTCGCACAAACAACAATGCGAATTAATACGATTATTTCGGGATTATTGAATTGATCATTGTATTGTTATTGATTGTTGTCATTGCTTGTTATTTACTTTGACACCATCCCAGTTATCACACTGCAAGTTCTCTTTGATATGCTTTGATTTTTGAATTGAATTGGAATCGGGTTGAAACGATATATATCCAAATGAACTTGACTTAGGATAGAGAACTAAATTAAATCCGATTGGTCAATAATTTGATTTAAAAATAAAATAATGATTTTAGTCGAGCAAAGAATAAGTTTTGAAATGAAGTTGGAATTTGAATTTTTATGAAAAGAAAATGTAAAGATTGAAATTTGAAGCAAATATTAACGTAGTAATTGATGAAAGAATGTTGTTTGAAATTTAATTATTTAATAACTAAATGTGGAATTATTAATAAATAATTTGGAATTAGTAATAATTGAGTTTTGAAATTATTAATTTTGAAATCATTTAATAATTAAATTTGAAATTATAATTAAGTTTGGAATTATAATTAAGTTTGAAATGATTTAATAATTAAGTTTGAATTTATAATCAAGTTTGAAATTATTGAGTTTTGAAATTATTAATAAATGAGATTGAAATTATTTAATAATTGAATAAGATTGAATTATTTGATAATTGAATAAAAATTTGAAATTCCCTGATAAGAGAAATTGAACTTTTGAATAAGTGAATTAGAACTTCGTTAATAAATGAAATAGGGTTTCTTTATTTATTAAGTTTTGAAAATTTATTTACGTAAATTAATAAGTGAAATTGAACTTCTTGAATAAGTGAAATTTAGTTTCTTTATTTATTGAGTTGAAATTTGTAAATATGTAAATAAATAAGTGTAATTGAGTTTCTTTAACATGAAATAAAATGTGATTTATTGAAATTAATGTAGGACTTGTAATTTTGAGAATTTGATTTGACGAATCTAATTTAGTTAAATTTGAAGATTTGATATAACGAAGATGAACGTAAGTAATTGATTTAATGAATTGGGAATTGAGTAAAAAAATTGTTTTGAATGATAAATTAACTCAACGAACATTGAATGAAATCGATAAGTGAATTTAAATTGGTTTGAATGTTGAATTTAATCATTTAAATGATTTTCGGAATAAAACTTATATACGAACTTGAATTGTTTAAATAAAGGTTTTGAATTGTTTAAATAAAGGTTGAAATCGAATTATAAGATTTTGAAATGGCAATTTGAAAGTTTTGAACGTAAATTTTGGAAATTGATTTAGAAAGACAAATGAAATGATGGTTTACGAATTTTAATTGAAATTGAAATAGATTTGGTTTTGAAATATATTAAACGATCAATCGGTGTAATAATTACGAAAGTTATTAAAGAAAGCGGAATCGGTTATGGATATACTCTCTATCTAAACCGAAAACCACTTTAATGACTATACGCGAAGTTGTGATCCAGAATGAAGTGGTTGGAATGATGTGCGCGATGACTGAAGAAAGAGAACGATAATGGATAGCCTTGGCACTTGTGTCAAATTGGAAATGACTAAAATCAGGAGCCGTGCCGGGCCAAATGGGGTTAGCCATCTCGAGCGAACACACTTCTTCGTAACTACTACTCATTACTTGTGATTGATTGGTGCACCCTCGAAATTTCAGGAGTGTTGTTTCGCGGTGTTGCGATCGCTGCGGCGATGCGTTTTCACCAGTCCGGATCAGGCGAACGGTAGTTTCACTACCTTGGGTATTGCCTCATGTGCCTTGTCATACTTGTATCCCTATATACGCGACCACTACGAATTTGTTTTTTGTTATACCTACGGAGTACTCCCTGATATCCCACTAGTTTACGGTGGAGTTTACAGTGCTGTATAGACTATAACGCTTATATAAAATGTGTTAAGGGGGATAATGATAACGCCTTAACACTATTTTGATATATTATATTACTGATAGGCATTATCTATTTAGCGTACACTACTACATAATAGATAGTTTAACGGATCCTTAGAGGATGGTGATTCCAACATCCTTTGAATTACTTGTATTTCGATTGCTATTTCACTTGAGTTGGATTTATTGATATGAGAATATTCATCCTGACTCGAGTGTTTTGTGTTTTGCTTTACGCTTGGGTCAGACTGAGTGGTTCAGCTTTTGAGACTCACCATTAGAGTTGGAGTTTCGCCTGCAGATCCAGCTATCTATCCAGCTTTCAGAGATTCAGTTGATTCCAGTGATGTATCTGATTATTGTATTCGACTATTGTATTCGAGACTTCTGTTGTAACTTGTTTAACTCTGATGTATCTTATATATTTATATAGTAGCTTCATGAACTACTATCTCTTTTACTTCCACTGCATATTATTACTCTATGTCTGTGATTCTGTGATTATTTATTTACTGTATATATGAGTTTTGCCAAATTTAAATTAACAATTCGGTATTTTGAATTATCCAAGTCCGACATGTGCGGATGCGAATAGTCCGAAATAGCGGGTCGTTACAATAATGATTAATGCTTAACCGCAAATCATGATGATCCATGGAAATGATATAAAAGATTTTATCATATAAATTCCAAATATATAAACAAATTAGCTAAAAATAATCTGGTAAGAGGATTACCCCAAATTAATTTCAAAGTTAAAAATATATGCAATGCATATCAACTTGGAAAATTAAAGAAAAGCTCGTTTAAGTCTAAAAATGAAATCTCTACTGAACAACCTCTTGAATAACTTCATTTGGACTTATTTGATCTAACTCAAGTACGTTCGATAAATCACGATAAATATGTCTTTGTAATTGTAGACGATTTTTCAAGATATACTTGGGTGCTATTTTTAAAACATAAAAGTGATACATTCAAAATGTTTAAAACTTTTGCTAAACGAATTAAGACTCTAATGGATTTAAAAATAAAAAGTATAAGAGGTGATGAAGGTGGAGAATATGAAATGAATCATCTACAAACTTTTGTAATAAAAAGGGAATTAGTATAAATTTTCTTTTCCATGAACACCACAACAAAATGGATTAGTTGAAAGAAAAAATCGCACCTTGCAAGAATGTATCTGAACCCTCCTAAATAGCAGTGTCTTACCAAAGAATTTTTGGGCCAAAGCAGTTACTACGGTATGTTACATATTAAATCGTGTAACTCTTAGACCCATAACAAAAAATACATGTTATGAAATGTTTTGCACCAAGAAACCAAAAGTACCATATTTTCGAATATTTGGATCAAAATGCTTTATTCTAAGTACGAAAGATAATTTTGGTAAGTTTTATTCAAAAGCCGATGAAGGAATTTTTGTTGGATATTCCAATCAAAGCAAAGCATAAATAATTTTTAACAAATGAATAAATGTTATAGAGTAAAGTCTTCATGTCTCATTTGATGAAAACTTTAAAAATATAAATAAAAACGGTGAAGAAATTTTAACATTAATTAAAATAAAGCCATTGAAATTATGATTGAAAATAATTATAATGATAATCAACATAACCGTGATTTGAAATACCACCCCGTATTTTAAAAGATCATCCTATTTATAACATAATTGGAAATTTAGATAACAAAGTTTCGACTAGAAGAAAAATAAATCAAATGAATAATGTAGCATTTATATCTAATTTTGAACCCAAAAATTACAAGGAAGCATCAAATGATGATTTTTAGATTTTAGCAATGCAAGAAGAACTTAATCAATTTGAACGAAATAATGTTTGGAAACTAGTACCAAGGCCAAAAGATCAATTGGTAATTGGATCAAAATGGCTTTTTAAAAACAAAGCAAACAAAAATGGAAATATTATATATAATAAAGCAAGATTAGTGGCACAAGGATACAATCAAGAAGGAATTGATTATGAAGAGACTTTTGCACCTATGGCACGTCTTGAAGCCATAAGAATATTACCTGCTTTTGCTTTTCATCATAATTTTAAGCTATTTCAAATGGATGTTAAAAGTGCTTTCTTGAACGGTTTTACAAAAGGAAATGTTTACGTTGAACAACCACCACTATTTGTTCGTGAAAAATGTCCAGACCATGTTTTTAAACTTAAAAAGGCATTATATGGTTTAAAATAAGCACCTCGAGCTTGGTATGGTTGATTAAAATAACATTTAATAAATGCCGTTTTCAAATTGGTAAATTAATTATAACATTATTGATTAAAAGAGAATAGAAGGACATATTAATTGTTTAAATTTATGTTGATGATACTATATTTGGATCTACAAATGGAAATTTATGTAATGAATTTTCTATAATAATGACAAACGAATTTGAAATGTCCCATATGTGTGAATTGAATTATTTTTAGGATTACAAATAAAACAATTAAATAATGGAATTTTTATACATCAAGAAAAATACTGTAAAGAATTATTAAAACATTTTGGAATGGACAATACATCAAGTAAACCCAGTCCAATGAGTACTAGTAATCATCTAGACAAAGACTAACATGGAAAAGAGTTCGATGAATAATTATATCGAAGCATGATTGTAATAACCCCACCGCTATGCCCAGTTTAACAAAGAACATTACAAGTAATGTCGTATGCTAATCTGGAGAATACAGCCGGTTAAGGGCGATCGAATGTGAATATATCTTTATACTAACACTGACACATCTTATTTACCCTTTTGAATATCAGAACTGAAATTTAGACATGTACAGTATTAATACAAAGTAATAAACACACCGATTAAAATATCCAGAATAGTATATAATATAGGTAAATCAGAATCATAGTCACAGTTCACAACGGAGTAATATACATCATCATATACATAATAGAATGCGAGTCTACAAAATATGAGTACTAGACCCACATAAATATATACATCATATCTAAAATCTTGTAATGGGTACAAACTCACTACTATATAATATAGATGACATAAACTCCTAATTGTCAATATATACAAGTATGAAGTAAACTAAACTATCAAAATAGTCTACTTCAATGCTAGCCAATCCAAAGGTCAATGGCTCCCTATACCTATAAAGTCTCGGCCTGATCAGAGTATTATAAAATAAATGGCTCAGATATATCAAATAGAAAGGTGAGATTATACTGATATCATAGATATATGACTTAAAATAAATAAGCCATAATAAAAATATGCCGGAACAAATGATTATAATAGGGCATAATAAATAAAATCACCATTTCAAAATTCCATATCAAGTCTCAAAAAATATGGTGATAACAAATTCAAAATTCTCCAGAGCCTAAAAGATACTAAATATCTATCCCAAAATCTCTATAGAAATGATCATCACTAAGGCAATAATAATGGTAATCAAGTATCAATGTGAAACAGTGCGATACAGGGCTTAACTAAAATAAATAAACCCCGCCACATAGCACAGCAGTCTAACGAAAAGAAATGGACTACCAAGTAAAAACCCCGACTCTTGACGAAAATAAATAGGTAACCATGTTTATGAAAAAACTATGTGAATTTGCTTAACGAAAATAAATAGGTAAACATTGTCCAGCTGTGAAATAAACCGATAGGGATGCAATATGACATCTGTCCAAATAACGAAAAGGATAGCTATGTTATTCGAGAACAGAATTAACCCCAAGAAATAAGTCTGCCTATCCAAATCTAAAAATATACGGATTCTCAGATTGATGAAAAATGAGTTATCTTCTCTTAAGGATTTATCGCTCTGAAATCCGAACACCCTAAGATACTACAACTCTAAAGTGTTAATTACTGCCACTCTAATAATGACAAGAATTTAACTAATTGTCCCATACCAAGTACTAAATTCAAGTATTTACTAAAAGATAGTAAATTCCACTCAAACTCTATTTAACAAATTATAATAATAACCGAAAGAATTGTACAAAAAGTCCCATACCAATCCGACAGTTCAATCGTTTATTAAATTCTTTGTTTCATAGAAAAGCACGAAATCCAATTGAAATGGAAATCATTCAATTTTCCCATTTAAAATCCAATTAGAATTATTAACAAATTTTTTATTTCAAAGAACGATTTTATAAAAATTTGTTTTGATTAAAAATAATAAGAAAACGTCTTTTGAACTATATAAATATATGTATTTTTAATAATTTAATCAAAACCTTTGAATTTTGTATAATCTCTTTTTACTATTTATAAATAGATAAAATTTATAATTTTCTAATATATAATAAAATCATTTCTTTTCAGACAGAATCATGATATATATATATATATAATCTTTGCTTTTAAAATATTTTTGTCCCAAAGTATTTTCTAACAATAATACTTTAAATTTGTAAATATGACCATAAGTATAATTTATATACTTAACAAAGCGATTTCAAACTATGTATCTTATAAAAATTGATTTTCTAAAACTATTCTTCAAAAATTACATAATTTAATATATATAAAAAAATATTTTACTAAAAAATTTCTCAATTTCATAGACTAAAATTTTTATATGCCTCAAAATTAAAGAATCAAGTACAACAAAGAATCAAGAAATTCAAAATGAATCATCTAGAGCCAACACCGCTCTATATAAAAGATTTTTCCAACTATGGAATTATTTAGCAATCCGAGTTGTTTTCCAACAATTACAGTTAAACAAACAACGTATGTCTTTTTATATAAGTTAATAAAATTCAATTTGCAATCGAATAGAATTCCATTTGCAAATTGACTTCTTACGATCCACATAACAATCCATATATTATTAGCAATAAATTTTCAATATTTCAAACCAACAATTCATTCAATAATCCAATTAATTCAACCAACCAATGCAATCAATTATCGGGATAATTGTATATATATAGCAAACAAGGGAATAGACATAATGTGTGAGTTAAAATAGATTAACTCACCTTAACACTGCGAAGAAAACTGTCACAGGAAGCTAGCATCAACCGATGCCTCCATCCATGCGATGACCGCACCTAAAATCACTTTAGCCACATCCCTAATATGTTAGCCACCGTTAACCACACCCCAGGTCCATACGACCCTATCTTCAAACCCAAGCGACTCCAGTTCGCATCTCAAGGCACGCCAACGCAATCATCTTCGACTTGCCCTGGACATGCATGAACGCCTCCAACCCAAGTCGCACACTCATCCCATTTCATTGCCTCGAACGCATATCGTGTACCTCCTCCACAAACGCGCCAACATCAGGTCGCAATCGTAAATCGCCTTCACCTAATTCCTATGCCTCCTCCAACGCCACCCTTATCGTCGCCGATTTCGCCTTCCAATTTTGTGCATCTCGATAGCCATCACAATTTTGATTTTGATTTTTTTCTCTGCGTTGTAATTTGATTTCGAATTGGGGCTGGGTTATTGACCTAATTTTGAGTATAGAGGCTTTAGAAGATAGTATGCTGGTTAGTGGGTTCGATAATGAAGAATGGCTATCTTTTGGGTTTGGGCTTTTATTTGAGCCTAGTTTCAAATTGATAGACACAAATTTCTTTTCTTTTAAATAACTCAATTGTTTATTTATAAATAAATTTTAGTCTAATTGAAATTGATTTATACTTCATTGTACAAATTATATTTGAATATCTAGACAACTACAAAATTTTCGTTCAATACAATATTGTTTCACTCTATTTGATTATTGAATTTATTGATAAAAAAGAAATTTATTCATCTTCATCAGTTTATTAATTTTTACCGAATATCAAAGAAATATTCTTTTCACCCATCTCATTATAAAAAACTATTTATACTTTTAAAATATTTCATGTTTAGTAACAAACTTTATCTGAATTTTTATATATTATCTAAACTAAAATTTATTACCTAAATCAAATTTTTCTATAAAAAATTCTTTCTGAATAGAATTTAATTGAATGTTTTCAAAATAATAATTATCCAAACTGAATTTGAATACTACTATTTCAAATTAAATTTGTAGAATAGCACGGCTACGAAAACAGGTTGATACAGACTTCTCCCATTGAGAAAATTACGTCCTTGCAATTTCTTGTAGGGACGCGTCACACACAACAAAACCATTACCTCCCTATCAATAACTAAAATTAAACTGAAACTCATTTAATTCTCTAATTGGTTAATACTGAAACCAAACTTATTGTAAGTTATGACTTAAATAGACTCACTTATTGATTTACATACGAAAAATTATCAAAAAATTTCTGAGTTTAAATTTTTTGAATTTTCTTGTTAGAGTCACCTCGGTAGGGAGAGCAATTTATAAATTCACAAACATAATATAAACAATATAAATCGACTATATGGTCGAAAACACAATATATACCAATATTTTTAACATTTCTGTATTTAATCCGAAAATGCATCTTTATTCTAGCATTTTAAGCATTTTTGCTTAACTTTTGCGTGCATATAAGCGAGCAAGCATCCCAAAAACATTGCACAACATCTTCATGTACCTATGCTTAACTCAAATTAAACATGTAAGCCTCATATATCTAAAATTTAATAATATGACATTGAAAGTTGATGAAATGAAGTCTAGAATGCTAATTTAGTTTCTTAAACTTTAGAATATTCTTTACGAAAATTTAAATTAATTAGTTGTGCATGCCCTCTACTAAGTATGAATGAATTATAATCTGTATTAGTAAAAGTATTATTTTTGGTTGGAAACAATTGCAAAACATTGAAGAACTAACATCATAGCAAAGACGTACAAATGACGTACAAGTGCCACAACAGAATTTTTTTTTCTTTCTCTTTTTCTCTTATGTACAACTGCAAATAGGCTCAATGTGTATAAGAAAAACATGCTTTTCAATGTATACCATAATTATAGTCCTTGCATTGAAGTATGGTCAACTAGCAAGCTATCAGCACACATATATATTCTCTGCAAATTTCAAAATTGATAGCCATTATCATGAATTCGAAAAAGGGCAAGAGGCATTAATTAGATTGTACTTGCTATCTTCATTTTCTCATAACTCCTTATCTACTTTTGTGCGGACTTTCTATACATTATATTTTGCCTTGATTAGACACCAGTATATAAACATTTCTATGTTTATTTTGTACCATTACTTGAATGCTTGCTTCAACTAAACAACAGGTGACCACCATTTCATGCAATAGTACAAGTAAAAGAAAATGAACAAGGTCAAGGCAAACTATTTGTATATATACTTACAAAGTGATGTCAAGTGTCTACTAGCATATAGAAGTAGGGGCAAAAAAAAATAGAAGCAAGAATGCTTTCTTTAATTAAAAAAGGTGCTGCCTATATTTTTATATAATAGAACAAGTAAAATGTGAACCGACAGGGACAAAATTCAATGCAAAAGTATTTGAGTGTATAGCCATTATTCAAAGCGTAATACATATAAAGGAGATTCCATGTAACTTGTAAAAAAATTAGAATTGAAAATTTATTGACAAGGAAAAGTCTCTTTTGCGTGATTAATAGTGTACAAATTCAAGGCAATACAATTTAGTGTGTGATTGTATTAAATGCAAAAGGACAATTCAAAATATGAACGACAGGGATGTGTAAATCAATATACGAATTCATTGTGACGACCCGCCATTTTGGATGGTTTAAATCGACGACAAACCATAAATGTCTAAATCAAACCATTCAAAGGGGAGGATTGTTAATTGGATTTAATAAGAAAAATAAGAGAAGAGAAGAAAAACAAAACACAGAATCTCGCAGTGGAATGACAAAATATAATAATAAAATAAACAGTTCATGAAGCTGCTTTACAATATATATTTGATTATATAATTTTTACAACATAATCAGAGTACAATCAACAATATATCAATAATGATGCAATGGAATAATACTAATAATACAATATACCAAACTTCATGTTCGTCCTTCAGATATAATGTCTTTAAATACTTAAAAGCTCAGGCTGACCCGAGCGCAATGAAAAGAAAAAACACCCGAGCCAGAACTAAAAGTTCTTGTGTAAGTTAAATCAACATAGGTAAATATGAGTGTAATAGCTTCAAAGATGTTTATGGGATTTCACATCTTCTATTCAATATATAACTTGCGTACAATAACTTAAGAGATTTTCCATCTCCTAAGGATCCATTAAACTATCTATATGTAGTAAGATACGCTATATGTGTAGTGTTTATCAATAATGTAAAGTATTAAAGTAGTGTTAAGGCTTTACATTGATCCCCCTTAGCACATTTTTAAGCAGATAGTCTATGCAGGTCTTGTAACACAACCAGTAACGTCGGTAGCCAGTGAGTTCACTATAGGTACTATACTAAAACAAAATCATAGTGGGCGCGTATATCGATAAAAGTATGACAAGGCACGTGAGGTAATGCCCAAAGTAGGATTCTACCGGTTTACCCTTTCTAACCGATGGTAACGGATTGTACCTACGACCGTCCATCGAGCCCACCACCCCAAATCAAATCAAGCTGCACCAATCAAGTCCAAAATCAATATAATAATACGAAGGGGTGATGGCCGCTAAAGGTTGCAAACCCTGGCCAGACATAGGCTCCAATTTTAGTCATTTTCAATTGACACAAGTGTCGGGGTCATCCATCATTGTTCTCTTTCTTCAAATCCAGCAAACGCCTCCAATTCAACCACTTTATTCTGGATAACTTCCACCATATACACATTTGTTAAAGTGGTTCCAATATTGACAAAGACTATGCCAATAATAGGCCCTGGTCTCTTTACAATCAAACGTCATTTTTCACACCGGTTGGTTCTTTTACATTTCAAAACCGATTCGTAATTAATATAATAATATCATATTCACTTCAAAATATCAAAATCATCATATTTACTCAAAGTATGTCATGTTCACTTGAAAGTATCATTTCAAATTCCAACTTAGGTTGTAACCTAATTTAACCACACTCGCATTTTAATCAACAATTTAAATATAAACATTCCAACTTTGCACAGTTTGAAATTTTGGAAAATAGTTTGAATAGTTATAAATAGTTTAAAAAGTTTAAGGATTTTAAAATAGTTAAATATAAAATAGTTTGAGTATTGAAAATGTATATAGTGAAATAGGTTGGAAAACTATAAATAATTTAAATATTAAAAGGATCAGATTTTAAACAGTTTATATTAAATAATTTATTTTGAAAATAATATCAAGTCAAACTGTTTCTTTCCATTTTACAAATCTAGACCCATGTCCAGTTTTAAATCAACAAATTCGATTTCCAATCTTTCAATTCAATTGACTCAAATTAGATTTAATTTCAAATCAACTTAATTTCAATTTCAATTCGAAATAACTTCAATTTCCAAAACATTCATTTTTAACTTCAAATTCAATTCATAGTCCAATACAATGATTTAAATTTCAGTTTGATTCTTATTTTAAACCATCTCCGTTTATATTAATTTCAAGCGTAATGTCAATTTACTGATTTAAACCACTCAAATCAATAAAACTTCATTATTCCATTTTAAGATCCAAATCTTCAAAATAATTCAATTTTCTGAATAAAAGTCATATATCGATTATAGCTTCACATTTCCAATTCAATCCTTTCAAAGATTTCTTTTAACCAATTTTAATTTCAACCTTTCAAAGCTTGAATTAGAAAGAATTCAATCCATATAAATTCACAATTTATTTCCTTTAAAAAATATCATTTAATGAAAACCAAATTCAAGATTTTAAAACCATTTAATTTAACCAATCCAATGTCCGTACATAATTTTCCACCCTATGGCCAAGTGATCAGTTATTTTAATTTTAATTATAGGTGTAATAACCCTAGATTTTTATGTATATTTTAATTTTGAATTTATTTCATTTGAAATTATTTTAAACTTGTTTCATTTCAAACATTTCATTTTTAAATGTAAACTTTGATTATTATGTGAATTATAATTCCAACTGGGATAAATTGAATATTTTACTGAAAAGTGGATTTTTGGTCAAACTAGTTAAACTTTGATTTTTAAATTTCAAATTTAAATATTTAAATTCTTAAATTTTATATTTTATTATGAAAATATATTTAATAACTTGAATACTGCTTTTCGTTTCGTTGGAAAAGGAGATAAACTGTGAAAGTTATGTATATTTCAATATTGAATGCAATTTGTGTTATTTAGCAATTTTGTCTATTTTAAATTATATAAATTATATTTTCTTTGTCATATTTTTTTTAGAATGTGCCATTATGTTATTTTATGTATATTTTTGTCTTTTAACATTTTTGAAGTGATAATAAAACTTTTCCAAAATTTATTGCATTTATTTTCTATTTTTAAAGGCTGTTTTCTATTTTTTCTGCTATTTTCTTCATTTAAATTATATTTAATTAAAATTTATATATTTTTTGTGAATACATTTTTATTTTATGTTGTTATCTTTGTTATAAATATTTTTACAAGTCCATATAAATTTTCCAAAGTTCATTCTGTTTATTTTCCATTTTTCTAGACTAGTTTGCAATTTTGTGTTATTTTCTTGTTTTAACCTTATATAATAAATAATATATATATTTTATATTTTGTTATATTTTCGAATTTGTGACTGAAATTATTATTATTTTCAGTAATATAAAATTATATAAATAAATTAAAGGTAATTTGAAAGGTTTAAACTTTTTATATTCCAAAGTCCTTTTATCTTCCGCATTTTCATTTTCTCAACTTACATCTTTATTGTTTTGGCCGACTTTCTCATTGCTTCAGCTGCAATTTTTTTCATTTTCACGCATCATAACAAAGCTTATCATTCCACAAAAATCATGGCCACCATCTCTTGCAAAAAGTTTGGAAAAAAATCCTTTTCTTTTTCATGTTTTCATCTTGTTTTCATGGTTTTGCACTTGCTTTCTTCATCTCTATTTGGCTTGGCCTATCTCCTCCATCACCATGGTGACCTCCACAACCCCCTTTCTCTGACCATCACCCATCCTACTACCCCTCCACTTCAGGATGACCCAACCCAAGGCCATGATCTACACAAAAATCCACCAAAAACCCATCACTACCTACAAGCCTAGCCTAGATTTGTTAACACCTCCTTCCACAACCTCTAGTCGCCACCACCTCCACCACCACCACCTCTGGCCTAACCTTCACCCTCTGCCACACCACCCACCACCTCCAGGAGCCACTGGCCATGATCCATGACCTCTGGCCAAAACTATTTGTGCCAAAGATGTGATGCTATGTTGCATTGTTTAGCCTTGAACACCTAGTTTATGCACCTAGACTTCACCACCTTGCAAAAAAATGTTGGCCGACCACTTGCGCACCCAAACCAGATCTATAGCACCCTAGGCCGAGCTAAACACCTGCATAACTGAAGTATATGAGGTAGAGAGCAAGTGCAACTCATTTGTTGTTGTTTTGAGTATACATTTCTTATGTTATTTGAGGATAAATTTGTGTTGTAACTTATGTATTATTCTATTGTTTTGTGTACATATTATCAAGGCATATAGCCTTGGCTCTCCACTCTCAAGTCATTTCCTTATTTTTGTGCCTTCATAATGTCTGTATTATTTTCTTTGGTAGCTATCTCCAGCTCTGAATAGGTGAGTTATCAACAGACAATATATACATATATAACTAGTAAATTGACCCCTTTTGAATCTGTAAAATGCATTATCATGTTACACCTGCTATATTATGTTCACCCACTCTTAAACACCTGTAATAACATCTGTTACTGTTATGTTATGTTGTTCTGTTATTTTTATCAGTTTATCTCACTGCAAGCTCCCTTTAGATTAGAATCATTATGGGTTGAAATGATACATACCCGAACAGACTTTAAAATAGGAGAAAATCATTATGGGTTGAAATGATAGGCCTGATTGATTTTCAATTATTTTCATTTACTTGGAATTGCAGGTTTGAAATGATCAAACCCGAATTACGGGTTAAAATGATATATTACCCGTATCACTTTACCTAGGCTAGAAAATGAAATACAGACCCGTTGGTAAAATATGGTTCCTAAAATTTTAAAATAATTTCGAAATGTAAATATTATAATATTTTGATTTAAATTTGATTAAAAAGATTTTTGTAAAGCATTATTGATTTTCTGAAAATTTATAAGTGAAATAAATAAATGGTAAAGTTAAAAAATTTGAAATGTAAGTTATTTTGGAAATTATAATTTGGTGATAAATGGAATTTAAATTAAATATGAAAATATGATAAATTTATGATATTTTGAATTAAATGAATTTAAATTTATTTTTATAATATATTAATGTGAATAAAGTTAAAATGTGAAATTAATGAATATTTAAGTTGAAATTTTGAAATATAACTAAAATTGGAAATTTGTGAATTGGGCGTAAAAGTGAATTTGAAGTTAAGTAAATAAAAATGAAATTAAGTTATATTTGAAAATTTTAAACTTAAGTGTTAAGTTAAATTTAATTTAATGGATTTTAAATTAAATGTTGGAATTTAATAAGTGAATTATTATTAAATTTTGATTTTTGATCGGAGATTTAATTTATAAAATCATGAATATAAGGTTATTTGAATGATTGTTTTAAAAGTGAAATTATATGATTTTATAACGTAAAAATGATTTAAATAAAAATATAACTGTTTGTGAAATTATACTGAATATTTGAAGTTAATTAACTTCATTTCTGAAATGCTGTTAATTCTAATGTAAATGATAATACAGCATTTCTAAATGCTGTAGTTGATAATAATGAACCAAATGGCTAAGTTTAATTAAAGGCTATTATAGCATTTTTGTAAATTTTATAATTGTTGAATTTAACTAAGTTTTATTTGAAACTAATGTAACCCTATTACAGCATTTTTAAATGCTATCTTTTGTTAAATTGAACTGTTTTGAATGTAACTTTCTGTAGCAATTTCAAATGCTGCGAAAGTTGAATTTTCATCTGTTTAAATAAATTAAGTGAATAAATGAAGTTTGAAAGACTAAAATTTTGTAAATTTAATAATTTAATTATTAAATATAATAACTTCATTGTATGATCTAAAATGAAGTAATTTGTTTCGAAATACAAACTATTTTGAAATGTATTTTGTAATGGTATTTAAATTAAATAAAAACGAATGTGTAGAAGATATGATATTTTGATATTTTGAAATGGATTTTGAATGATATTGAATTTTGAAATGATATTTGATTTTGAAGTATAAAATACCATTTTGAAATTTTAACCACGGGATGTATTTAATTTATAATTTAACTGATTCTTAAAGGATGGGCGATCCCAAGCATCCTTAAGTTATTGCGCATTTTCTACCACAGTTCACTTGAGTTGGTTTACATTATATAAGTACATATGTCCTGACTCGAGTGTTTTGTGTTTTACTTTACGCTCGGGTCAGCCTGAGTATTTACGGTTTAGCTTTGGATTACTTTTCTGGAGCTAGGAATCGCTGGAGATTCTACTTGTCTAGTTATCTATTCCCTTTCTGTTTCAGTTGTTCTACTTCAGCTCTGGTATTTATAACTTCTATGTATTTGAGATTCTATTGTATATGTTTTCAGACTGATATTATGTATTGTGTTTTGAGTGTTTGTTACAGTAGCTTCATGAACTACTATGGTATTTTAATTTCCGCTGTGAGCTATTCTGATTTTTCTGTGTCTATGATTCTGTGATTGTACTTCATTTGCTCTAAATTTATTTACAATGCGGTATTTTGAGCAATTCAAGTCCGGCGTGGGTGTCTGCATTGCAATTACAATGGATACGAATGGCTGAAAATACCGGGTTGTTACAGTTGGTATCAAAGCTTTGGTTTTAGGCAAACCTTAGCCTGCGGAGCAAAAACTCATTAAAGATAGGGTAAAAATACCCTAAAATGAGTGAAATCAATCTCAGAATCCTTTCTTTGTGAGAGAACGTATTTTCGAAGTATAAAATGATTTCCAAATGATTTTAAAATATATTCAAAGATTATTTTTGGTATAAAATTTTTCTTATTTTGAAACCAAGATTTTCTAAACTTCTTCCCTTCTGAATCCACTCTATTAGAAATCTCTTGGTCAGGATTCTTATCGATTAGGATTCCTTGAACTTTGGAACACTCCCACTTGTTCTGAAGTACATTCTTGTCTTCCCTATTTTATCCTTTTTATTTGGGCATTCCATAACTCCACTTTGGAATGGCCTCTATAAAGATCAATGATTCTGCAAATCTTTGAATGATCTGTAAAGGGTGAAACTCCTTTACAATTGGCATTGATTCGCCGAAGTTTTCTATATCCTCGGTTTACGATGCTATCTATCTCCTTCTCTACCTGGATTCTATCTTTGGCGATCTAGTGTCGATTTGCCTTAGATTTCCGAACTGATTATATCCCTGAAGTCACGGCTGACTCGGTTAAGGTCACCCGCGATTTATATAAGCTTATCCATCTTCTATTTGGTAATAAAATTATCTCATCTTTGTTCGAGCTTATCTTCAAACCAGAATTCTATTTGATTAGAGTCCTCTAAATTTGAATCTCTGTTTGTTTGAAATTTATCCTTGAATCATTCTTTGGAAATTTGTGTTTGGTTGTATTTTGGAATTTGTGCATACCTTGAAATTATTATTTTGATAAGGATGACCTTATTTTGTAAATAAAAGTGAAATGTTTTCGATAATGATTTTATATCTTTTGAAATGGAAATTTGAAATTTCGAATGGATTTGAAATTTGAAAATTTATAAGAATTTGACTTATAAAATAATTTATAACTGAAAAGTTTTGAATGTTGAATTTCGAGGAATCGAACTCCGGTGTTTTGAAATTGGTTTTAAGATTTTGGAAAGCATATAATAATAATATGATTTAAAGATATTTTTCTGAATAAGAAACGTTTAAAATGTATTCGAATAGATTCCAATGATTTCGAAGAAGTTTTAAGAAAATAAAAGTCCATAATCCATTTATGTCGCTGGAAAATAATTTCGGTGATGAATGCATGCATCATCGACATTGATTTTCGAGTTTCTGAGTGGGGGAGAGGCCACTCTAATAGCTTTGCTATGCGAGTGATTTTGTGAAACCAAATTTTTTATTTCAGATTTTTAAGTATGGTTTGATATTCGAAAGATGTGTGTGTGTGTGTGTGTGTGTGTGTGAAATGATTTAAAGGAAGTCGGTATTCAGTCCTCGAGATTCAGATTTGTTTTGGTATAAACTTATCTATTGGAATTGATTGACCGATTTGTTGGTGACTTCAACTCTTGATTTGAAAATATGATTTCTTCGACTATTTTGAAGGTTCGAGCACTTCCAAATCATTGTTAGCTTTTCAAAGCTAAGAAATTTTGAAAGGTATAAGGTATTTGATAAAGAATATAAGTTTAGTTCGTATGTTTCAAGTATGAAAGAATATGATTTGTACAAGTTTAAAATGTTTTGTTAAGTAAATAAATAAGACTATTTTGAAGTATACTAATATGAAATTTAGTTTTGAAATGTTTTGGATAAAAATTAGTCTTCAAATGTTTGAGAAAATTTTTGGTTTTAAATGTTTAACTTAGTAACATCTTTATGAAACTATTTATTTAATAAGTTGGAATAGATACATAAGTTGTACATATGCTGTTTTATTCGCATAATTAATTTGAACCAAGTTTGAGTATACAAGTTCGAGGTGAATTACACCATTTCGTGTTAGGATTTTTCATTTGATTCTTGATGGCGAATATTTGATATGGATTTTGGGCTTGATTCTAGAATTCTCTATCAGAGTATATGGCTATGCAAGGAGACTGATGGCTTCTAGTCGAGAAACCATATCGAAGTCCGCATTAGGGAAGTCGAATGGACAATACTAATTCGAAAGTGAGCTTGTGTGATCGAGCGAGCGATTGAATGTAATGTTGCGAACTGATGACATATGTACATCTTATATCCTAATATCATTGGTACACTTGACGCTGAAATTGAAAGTTGTGGGGTTGGATATCTTTGTAATTTAATTGGAATTTTTTTATGAAAAACTACCATGAAATTTAAAACCATTTTTCAAAACTATTTTTCTTTTATTCTTCTTAAACTAACTGTTTTATTCTATTTCTCATACATACTATTTTATATACAAAACTATTCTTAGTAAGCAAAGATGTTCAATCCCATATGGCTTTTCATGCAGCGAAATTTATTTTTTGAAAATTTTGATCCTTATATAAGATAAACTTTATGTAAATATAAGATGATTTTGAAAACCATTGATTTTGATAAACGAATAATTGAAGCTTATATTAGTATGAAAGGATATTTGGTTTACCTGTAATATGAGTTTGTTTAAAAATAATGGATTTATGAAATAAATATTTCAACACTAAGTAATAATGAAGTAAAATTTGAGATATATGAAATTATAAAATTAGTATTGAAATATGGTATATTTAAGCTTTGAAATATATTCAAGATTGCATAGTTTATTTTGGATTAAATTTTTATTTTTATTTGATAATATTTGAAATGGTTTTGTTGGAAACTAAATTGAATTGAAACTGATGGTTTGAATTGAATTAGAATTGAAAATTTTAGATTTGGGTTTAATTTAATAAATTTTGTGAAATGTAAAGAATTGAAGGAATGTTTTATGATTTCAAATGTATGATTTCAAAAGGTCATGATTTTCAAAGTGTAATAATTTCAAGTATTTTGGTTTCGAAAGATTTACAACTTTGAAAGTATTATGATTTTTGATAGTTAATATATGTTTGAAATAGAAATGAATTTGTTTGACATAAATTTTGTTGATTTGGAAATTTGGATTATTTTCTAAATTTATTGTTTGAGAAACTTTGAAATTGAATATATATAATTAGAAAGAAATGATTTGGTGAAATCATATATGATTTTGAAGCAGAATTGATATTGAAATGGTTTAAAATTGAGAACCTTGTTTATTTAAATACTTTGATTTGGGAGTTATCGAACTTATATAGTAGTGATTTGTATAAGTATGAAGTGATTTGAAAACTATTGATCTGTAAAGGTACTAAATTTGTAAATTGAGATCTTATATAATCGAAGTCCATATAAGTGTGATTTGATATACTTTTGATTTTGTAAAGTATTCGATTTGAAATGCAATCTTATATATAATGGACTTTATATATGTATGATATTTTAAAGTGATTTTAAAAAGTACGATATGATACATATTTTCGAAGTAAAGATATGGAAAGTGCCTTCTGCTTGGTATCCGCTTTGTGGCCACACTGTGGATTCATTCTATCGATATTATTCTATCTCTTTGATTTGGGTTTTCCAGATATGATACTTGAGTGTCCATCGAATTCCATGGCGATCTCCATGGTCTTATGATCGCGACTGCATAGCGCAACTGCCTGGCTGAGCTAGCCTGGGGGTACGGATTGTTTCCTAGGGGATCCAGGCGTAACCATTGTGTATCCTGCACTCTATGTAGGTCGCATTAGTAGCGAAACTACCTGGCTGAGACGGCCAATCGGTACGGATTGTTTCCTGGGGGATCCAGGCGTAACCATTGTGTATCCTGCACTCTACTAGTCATCATGGCGTAACTCGCAGGGCTGAGAAAGCTTATGGATACGGATTGTTTCCTGGGGGATCCAGGCGTAATCATTGTGTATCTACGATCCATGGTTAGACAACTATTTTAGTTTGGTTGATTTTTTTGGATTGTACTTTCCATATCTGTTTTTAAAGTGTTTTCAGTACTTTCACGGGGTGTTGAAATAAGTCTACCAAGTACCTGGAGAATTCTAGCTTTGCGCCTGATCAACGCATAGCCAGAGTTTGCAGGAACGAAGGTAAACTTGTTAAGACATCAAGTTATAAAAGTATTTTGATAAAGTATTATATAAAGAATATTTTGATCAGTTATTTTTTCATCTAAAAATTTAAAATGTTTTAAATATTGTTTACTTTGAACCATCAGATTTGAATCAAATGACTATTCATCATACTATAAAAAAAATTTAAATTGAAATGTATAATGGTTTACATAATGGTTCATCCTTATCTTTCAACCTGCTTTCCCTCCTAGCTACTTTTCCTTACCTTCTTTCAGGATGACTTCCAACCTATTGTTCTTTCTAGTTGTTTCTCTACTTCCTTCCTTTTCGAGGACGAAAAGATTTGAGTGGAGGAGAGTGTAACAACCCTAGATTTTTATGTATATTTTAATTTTGAATTTATTTCGTTTTGAAATTATTTTAAACTTGTTTCATTTCAAACATTTCATTTTTAAATATAAAACTTTGATTATTATGTGAATTATAATTCCAACTGGTATAAAGTGAATATTTTACTGAAAAGTGGATTTCTGGTCAAACTGGTCAAACTTTGATTTTTAAATTTCAAATTTAAATATTTAAATTCTTAAATTTTATCTTTCATTATGAAAATATATTTAATAACTTGAATATTTCCTTTTGTTTCGTTGGAAAAGGAGATAGACTGTGAAGGTTATGTATATTTCAATATTGAATGCAATTTGTGTTATTTAGCAATTTTGTCTATTTTAAATTATATAAATTATATTTTCTTTGTCATATTTTTTTTAGAATGTGTCATTATGTTATTTTATGTATATTTTTGTCTTTTAATATTTTTGAAGTGATAATAAAACTTTTCTAAAATTTATTGCATTTATTTTCTATTTTTAAAGGCTGTTTTCTATTTTTTCTGCTATTTTCTTCATTTAAATTATATTTAATTAAAATTTATATATTTTTTTGTGTATACATTTTTATTTTATGTTGTTGTCTTTGTTATAAATATTTTTACAAGTCCATATAAATTTTCCAAAGTTCATTCTGTTTATTTTCCATTTTTCTAGACTAGTTTGCAATTTTGTGTTATTTTCTTGTTTTAACCTTATATAATAAATAATATATATATTTTATATTTTGTTATATTTTCGAATTTGTGACTGAAATTATTATTATTTTCAGTAATATAAACTTATATAAATAAATTAAAGGTAATTTGAAAGGTTTAAACTTTTTATATTCCAAAGTCCTTTTATCTTCCGCCTTTTCATTTTCTCAACTTACATCTTTATTGTTTTGGCCGACTTTCTCATTGCTTCAGCTGCATTTTTTTTCGTTTTCACGCATCATAACAAAGCTTCTCATTCCACAAAAATCATGGCCACCATCTCTTGCAAAAAGTTTGGTAAAAAAATCCTTTTCTTTTTCATGTTTTCATCTTGTTTTCATGGTTTTGCACTTGCTTTCTTCATCTCTATTTGGCTTGGCCTATCTCCTCCATCACCATGGTGACCTCCACCACCCCCTTCCTTTGACCATTATCCATCCTACTACCCCTCCACTTCAGGCCGACCCAACCCAAGGCCATGATCTACACAAAAATCAACCAAAAACCCATCACTACCCACAAGCCTAGCCTAGATTTGTTAACACCTCCTTCCACAACCTCTAGCCGCCACCACCTCCACCACCACCACCACCTTTGTCCTGACCTCCACCCTCTGCCACACCACCCACCACCTCCAGGAGCCACCGGCCATGACCCATGACCTCCGGCCAAAACTATTTGTGCCAAAGATGTGATGTTATGTTGCATTGTTTAGCCTTGAACACCTAGTTTATGCACCTAGACTTCACCACCTTGCAAAAAAATGTTGGACGACCACTTGCACACCCAAACTAGACCTATAGCACCCTAGGCCGAGCTAAACACCTGCATAACTGAAGTACATGAGGTAGAGAGCAAGTGCAACTCATTTGTTGTTGTTTTGAGTATAGATTTCTTATGTTATTTGACGATAAATTTGTGTTGTAACTTATGTATTATTCTATTGTTTTGTGTATATATTATAAAGGTATATAGCCTTGGCTCTCCACTCTCAAGTCATTTCCGTATTTTCGTGCCTTCATTGTGCCTTTATTATTTGCTTTGGTAGCTATCTCCAGCTCCGAACAGGTGAGTTATTCTCACCAGACAATATGTACATATATAACTGGTAAGTTGACCCCTTTTGTATCTGTAAAATGGATTATCATGTTACACCTGCTATATTATGATTATATTATGTTCACCCATGCTTAAACACCTATTGTAACATCTGTTACTGTTATGTTATGTTGTTCTGTTATTTTTATTAGTTTATCACACTGCAAGTTCCCCTTAGATTAGAATCACTATGGGTTGAAATGATACATACCCAAACGGACTTTAGAATAGGAGAAAATCATTATGGGCTGAAATGATAGGCCTGATTAATTTGAATTATTTTCATTTACTTGGGATTGTGGGTTTTTTCAAACCCCGGTTTTCTTTGTAAATTACGGGTTGAAATGATATATTACCCGAATCACTTTACCTAAGTTGGAAATACAGACCCGTTGGTAAAATATGGTTTCTAAATTTTTTAAAATATATTAGAAATGTAAATATTAAAATATTTTGATTTAAATTTTATTAAAAATGATTTTTGTAAAGAATTATTGATTTTTTGAAAATTTATAAGTGAAATAAATAAATGGTAAAGTTAAAAAATCTGAAATATAAGTTATTTTGGAAATTATAATTTGGTGATAAATGGAATTTAAATTAAATATGAAAATATGATAAATTTATGATATTTTGAATTAAATGAATTTAAATTGATTTTTGTAATATATTGATGATTTTTGAATAAAGTTAAAATGTGAAATGAATGAATATTTAAGTTGAAATTTTGAAATATAACTAAAATTGGAAATTTGTGAATTGGGCTTAAAAGTGAATTTGAAGTTAAGTAAATAAAAATGAAATTAAGTTATATTTGAAAATTTTAAACTTAAGTGTTAAGTTAGATTTAATTTAATGGATTTTAAATTAAATGTTGGAATTTAATAAGTGAATTATTATTAAATTTTGATTTTTGACCGGAGATTTAACTTTATAAAATCATGAATATAAGGGTATTTGAATGATTGTTTTAAAAGTGAAATTATGTGATTTTATAAGATAAAAATGATTTAAATAAAAATTTAATTGTTTGTGAAATTATACTGAATATTTGAAGTTAATTAACTTCATTTCTGAAATGCTGTTAATTTTAATGTAAATGATAATACAACATTTCTAAATGCTGTAGTTGATAATAATGAACCAAATGGCTAAGTTTAATTAAAGGCTATTATAGCATTTTTGTAAATGTTATAATTGTTGAATTTAACTAAGTTTTATTTGAAACTAATGTAACCCTATTACAGCATTTTTAAATGCTATCTTTTGTTAAATTGAACTGTTTTGAATGTAACTTTCTGTAGCAATTTCTAAATGCTGCGAAAGTTGAATTTTCATCTGTTTAAATAAATTAAGTGAATAAATGAAGTTTGAAAGACTAAAATTTTGTAAATTTAATAATTTAATTATTAAATATAATAACTTCATTGTATGATTTAAAATGAAGTAATTTGTTTCAAAATATAAACTATTTTGAAATGTGTTTTGTAATGGTATTTAAATTAATAAAAACGAATGTGGTTTGGAAGATATGATATTTTGATATTTTGAAATGGATTTTGAATGATATTGAATTTTGAAATGATATTTGATTTTGAAGTATAAAATACCATTTTGAAATTTTAACCACGGGATGTATTTAATTTATAGTTTAACTGATTCTTAAAGGATGGGCGATCCCAAGCATCCTTTAAGTTATTGCGCATTTCTACCACAGTTCACTTGAGTTGGTTTACATTATATAAGTATATATGTCCTAACTCGAGTGTTTTGTGTTTTACTTTACGCTCGGGTCAGCCTGAGTATTTACAGCTTAGCTTTGGATTACTTTTGTAACGACCCGCCGCTCTGACCGCCTCTAGTCGGTAATTAAACCAGCTAGAAACGTTCAAAATGACGGATTGTTAGTCAGTTTATAAATAAATTTAAGTAGTATCTGTTCTCATCAATTTAAAATTAAAATCAAATTATCAGTAAGTGAATCAATAGCATCTGCTTTTATCAGTAAAAAATTCAAGCAAATCGAGCAAGTGATAGCAATTACCCCCAATTGGTTCAGATTCAAGTAACCGAGCCAATGATAACAAATAACCCCCAAATCATAGCATGCAAATTAACCGAGCAATTGATAACCAATAACCCCCATGCAACCAAAATTCAATGCAAACAAATCTAAATACTTGCATTAAGATAATCGTGAGCCAAAAGACTCACCTTTCAAACGAATCGAAATAGAGTAGCTCAATTTAGAACGAGGCCGCGAGCAGATTTGATGCCGAGCGAACCTAATTCCAAAAAGCCCCAAATTTGTGAAGATGAAGAACGATGCCGCTATAAAATTTTGAGAAGCCCCAAATCATAAAGCCCTAATTTGCTGAAGGGAGACGATACGAGACCGCCATTTTTTTTTTCTTTTCTTTTTCTTTCGTATGAATGAAGTAATGGGGAGAGGGCCGGGTATAAAATAGAAAAGGGACGACGTGATTTTTGGGTAGGGTTTTACGGCGTGAATTTTGGGTATGGAGGAATGGTGTCGGCATGATGAAGGCGTGGATTAGCTGATGTAAGTAAGGTAACGTTTACTTGTTATTTTATATTTATTTTATTTATTTTATTTTATTTACTTTTTATCTTTTTCTCTTTTTTTTTTCAATTTAAATTCAATTAGTTTTGTTTCAAATTATCTTGTTAAAATTTTAACTAGTATATTCTTTATTTATTTTATTATATATATATATATATATATATATTTTTATTTATTTTTATATTATATTTTCTTTCTTATTTTAAATCCAATTATTTTTTCTAAATCATTAATTCAAATTTAAAATATAAGTTCAATATTAAATTTCAACTTCAAAGTAAAAATTCAAATTTCTATTCAACTTTTAAATAGATTAAATTCTAAATTTTAATCACCAATTCATTCTGATAATTTGAAATTTAAGTCAAATTATCATTTAAATATTTAAAATAAATTAAATATTTACAAATTAAATTGTTCAAAATTTAGGATCGTTACAGTCTCCCCTACTTAAAAGAATTTCGTCCCGAAATTATAAGTTAGGAAAAACGATTGCTAAAATCTCACCGATATTTATATCCTACATAATTTCACTCAGTTTCAAACTCATAAATAAATATAGTATTCATTCCATTTATTTCATTTCACTAGTTTTGTTCATCGATTTCAGTAATCAAGACACAAAAGTCTTTTACTAAAAATTTTGACTTACAAAAACTTAGATTTTTAACTTAAAATCTTTCATGCTAAATATTTGCATAATATATCTTATCCAAAACTGTGGACTTTCAAGATATTCAAAAAGATCTTCTTCCTTAATTCATTAAGTTAGAATTAAGTAATTCTGATTTCAGATTATTGATTTTCTTTTCAAAGTTTTGAAAATACTTGATAACTCAAAGTTTAACAAGTCCATCGTCGTTCTCACAGACTTTAGGCATACGCTGATCAGACGCAAGACTAAAAATCTCCAAGTACTAAACATACTTGCTTCAACTCCCAGTGAAAATACTTTAAAAAATTCTTTTAAAAATGGATATGGAAAGTCCGTTCCCCCATGGATCACAGTTACCCGGCGGTTTCGCTACTATCTCAGTAGAATCGCTTGTAACTTAGATTTCTCATCACTCCTGAATTTCGCCATGGTTGTCGCCTTAGATCGCGGTCCACACGGCGGTTACGCTACTATCTCAGTAGAATCGCTCGTAGCCTTAGGCATCACGCCCCTCGAATTACGCTTCGGTTCCCAGATCGCAGTTTACTCAGCGGTTGCGCCACTATCTCAATGGAATCGCTTGTAACTTTAGGTATCACACCCCTCGAATTACGCCAGCATCAATCACATAATCCCAACACGATGGGATATCAAATCAGTCCCATTGGACATTCCACTAAGGGAATTCTACGTAGCTACGATTTACACTGGACACTCCACCGAGATCCAATCACCTTCACATATAATAATTGGAAGGTACATTTCCATATCCTCAGTTTTTTTAGAAAACATATGTCATATACATATAGTACTTCATTCACATTTCGTACATATCATATCTATGTAAACCTACACAGGATTTTCATAATAATGACTTTCTAAACTGATTAGTTTTCGATTATATTCACATATATAAGTTACGAAAACTCAATTCACATTCACAACAAATAGAGGATTCAAAATTTCCCATCACGTTTAAAATTTTCCTCTCAATCGATTTGAAAATTTAAGGTTATCTCAAACCTAATTCATATTCACAATCCAATTCATTATCGATTTCACATTCGATTTGGATTTCACGTTACATCGTCAATTCTCAACACATAATTGATGTCTATCGATATATAACCTCTAAGCTCGTACGTCTCAGAGAAGGGTGTTAAGCTAAAAGAATAAATTCTCCGCCACCACAGATATATATTTAATAGAGATCAAATGATATGTCATCAATTCACAACATTAGACATACAATCCCAATCGACTATCCAAAATTCAAAGCTGAACTTATATTGTTTTTGGTGTCAAAGTTAAACTCAATTTTAACTGAAGATTCAATCCTTTGAAAACTTCCAAGTTGAACTAATTGTTCAAATTTCTCAAAATAATATCTTTACAAGATATATAATTTTCACACTTAGCCATTTGAAACTAATTTCAAATATTCATTTTTCAATTTATCTTTAAAAGATAAAATTTCAAACCTTTCATTTTACATTGGAAAATATTTCCATACTTATTCAATAATAAGTAATTCACAAATTCATTCATTTTCAACACTTTGAAAATATTAAATATACTTGAATCAAAATTAAGTATATATTTCATTCTTTAAGGAAATCATTCTTTTAAACACATTTATTTGAGTTAAAACGAATGTTACGTAAAACATCGTTACGACGACTCAAAATCACTAGTATAAGGATTCGGATTTAAGATAGATATATAAATCCCAATACTATCAACAACATTTCCTTCCGGAAACCATTTACTATAACAACAGTGTTATAGCCCACCATTTCCTTAATTTTTCTCGAAAACGTCTATTTCAACAATTGAATGTTGAAATCTATGTATTCGATAGTTAATGCTTTTTAAAACATCTTTAAAGCTATTAACTTTTTCAACTTCTCTTAATTCATAGTTTGAATTCCTCATACTTTTCACAATATTGGTTTTAAACCGATCTCAAACTTTTCAATATTAAGTTTTTCACTTAATTTAATTCTCCACACGTTTAAATTCAAATTCATAACTGAATTTATTTAAACCTATAATGGATTATCATGTTGACAATTTCAAATTTGAAATCTAAATTCTATTTGAACTTTGCATTTACTTTCTATTTCAAAAATAGTCAACTAGTTCTTTAGTAAGTCATTCGCCGATTTAGTTCCATTAAATACATATTTCCACATTAACCATTTTAGACAATAGTCTAAACTTGAAATATAAACTTCACATCAAAGTAATTTGATTCATACAGTTAAATCAACAATTAAATTTCATTTCTTAATATCACTTCTCAAAATGCTATTCGATTAAAATATTTTCTCCATACGAAATTTTACATAGCTTAATACTTTTAAAAGACGTACACAGAAGATTGTGGATTACAAAAGATAGTATTACAAAATATATCGATTGGTTTAAGATTCAGAATAATTAAGGACTAACGATTTCTTGTCCGATAGTAGGCATCTTTGCCAAACTTCCATCTTCGGATGACACTACTTCATATTGTGTTAAAGGAGAATTAACACATTCAAAATCCACATGTCCCCATTCCTTACAGTTATTGCAATAATATGAGATGTTTCCATCTTTATCTATCACCTTAACACTTTTCGCTCTAGCTGGTCGGGCTATAGCTTGCTCTCCCCGTTGTCTTTCGATGCAGTTTCTGGCTATATGTCCAGACTGACGACAATGGTAGCAGATTGTCAATCTATCGACGGGTAAATTGAGTACGCACTTTTTCCTTTTCACTTTAGGACAATGACTAAGAAAATGCCCTTTCTCCTGACATTTAAAACACACAATCTCCGGACGAGCGAATCGGTCATCCACATTCCTTTTCTTTCTTCTCTCTCGACACTGACGGGCATAATGTCCCTTTTTATGACATCGATAGCAAATAACCTCATCATATGGACCAGGTGCTTGCCTTTCAGTGAATCTCCTTTCAATTTCCGCACGGGTCGCTTCTGCTTCTCTACGAGCAATTGCTCTTCGTTCACGGCGTGCTGCTTTTTGTGCTTCGGTTTTCGCCATTATAATTAACAAGATGTTTTCGAAGTTTCCTATCAATATTCGAAATCCTTTATTAGCAGAGGTTGGATTATTCAATCTTTTTCCCTAAAACATATCTGTTTTATTCAATAATATATTCACTGTCCAAAATCGTGAATATACTTTGTCAACCAATTTCATCATTTCTATAACTTATTTTTATTTTTAAAGGATTACCCACTGTCCAAAATCGTGGATATATCTCCTTTAATAAGCTATAACAATTTACTTATCAAATTCAATTGGTTTCGAATTTATAAACAATCTTTACACATTCCATTTCTATTTATAAAATTTCGATTTATAAATCTTTTTATTAATTCAATTCAATTCCATTTATATAACTCAGTTATATATCCAAAAGTTCATATTATAAGTTAAATACTTATAATCCATTCATTTACCAATTCGTTCTTCACATTTAAAAACAATTCCTCAAAAGAATTTAGAGTCAAATTCTCAAGTTATAGTTCAATATTCCACTTGATTATAACCAAATTGACAGTCATTTTATTTCACAATTATTACTCGAAATATTCAAGTTATTCGATTTAAACCAATTTAAACCAATTCATTAATTCATTAGTTCATTTTTTTATAAATCTCAATAATTTGATAATGAGTTTCTGAACGATCGAAACTCAAATCTAACGAGACCTCACCGAAGAGAACTATCGCAAACTCACATTTAGAGAGGGGAATTTCAAAATAATTTTAACTTTCCAAATACCTTTTATTTTAAAGAAAACAATTTTATACTTCTTTTAAATTTGAAAAGCACTTTCTTTATAGTGGTTCTAGTAACTATTCGTATTAAACATCATAAACTGAGCTTTGAGTAAACCAAAGCTCCGATACCACTTTTTGTAACGACCCGCCGCTCTGACCGCCTCTAGTCGGTAATTAAACCAGCTAGAAACGTTCAAAATGACGGATTGTTAGTCAGTTTATAAATAAATTTAAGTAGTATCTGTTCTCATCAATTTAAAATTAAAATCAAATTATCAGTAAGTGAATCAATAGCATCTGCTTTTATCAGTAAAAAATTCAAGCAAATCGAGCAAGTGATAGCAATTACCGCCAATTGGTTCAGATTCAAGTAACCGAGCCAATGATAACAAATAATCCCCAAATCATAGCATGCAAATTAACCGAGCAATTGATAACCAATAACCCCCATGCAACCAAAATTCAATGCAAACAAATCTAAATACTTGCATTAAGATAATCGTGAGCCAAAAGACTCACCTTTCAAACGAATCGAAATGGAGTAGCTCAATTTAGAACGAGGCCGCGAGCAGATTTGATGCCGAGCGAACCTAATTCCAAAAAGCCCCAAATTTGTGAAGATGAAGAACGATGCCGCTATAAAATTTTGAGAAGCCCCAAATCATAAAGCCCTAATTTGCTGAAGGGAGACGATACGAGACCGCCATTTTTTTTTTTTTTTTTTCTTTCGTATGAATGAAGTAATGGGGAGAGGGCCGGGTATAAAATAGAAAAGGGACGACGTGATTTTTGGGTAGGGTTTTACGGCGTGAATTTTGGGTATGGAGGAATGGTGTCGGCATGATGAAGGCGTGGATTAGCTGATGTAAGTAAGGTAACGTTTACTTGTTATTTTATATTTATTTTATTTTTTTTATTTTATTTACTTTTTATCTTTTTCTCTTTTTTTTTTCAATTTAAATTCAATTAGTTTTGTTTCAAATTATCTTGTTAAAATTTTAACTAGTATATTCTTTATTTATTTTATTATATATATATATATATATATTTATTTATTTTTATATTATATTTTCTTTCTTATTTTAAATCCAATTATTTTTTCTAAATCATTAATTCAAATTTAAAATATAAGTTCAATATTAAATTTCAACTTCAAAGTAAAAATTCAAATTTCTATTCAACTTTTAAATAGATTAAATTCTAAATTTTAATCACCAATTCATTCTGATAATTTGAAATTTAAGTCAAATTATCATTTAAATATTTAAAATAAATTAAATATTTACAAATTAAATTGTTCAAAATTTAGGATCGTTACAACTTTTCTGGAGCTAGGAATCGCTGGAGATTCTACTTGTCTAGTTATCTATTCCCTTTCTGTTTCAGTTGTTCTATTTCAGCTCTGGTATTTATAACTTCTATGTATTTGAGATTCTATTGTATATGTTTTCAGACTGATATTATGTATTGTGTTTTGAGTGTTTGTTATAGTAGCTTCATGAACTACTATGGTATTTTAATTTCCGCTGTGAGTTATTCTGATTTTTCTGTGTCTATGATTCTGTGATTGTATTTCATTTGCGCCAAATTTATTTACAATGCGGTATGAGCAATTCAAGTCCGGCGTGGGTGTCTGCCATTGCAATTACAATGGATACGAATGGCTGAAAATACCAGGTTGTTACAATTGGGATGGATATATATCATTTCAATCCAAATCAAAGTGTCATAGGTATATATCATTTTAACATATTTCTTAATTTATTCAAAATAAATAAAAGTTTACGTGCTGTCAATTGATATGCAGGGTAATAGCAAGGATATATATCAAAATAAATAAACACCCAATCATCTAAATTTCTACAAATAGACATTATCACAGTCGACATCCAAATCAGCCAATCAATCACAACAATTAACTAGTTATCCATATCGAGTTTTTAACTAGCAATTCAAATTCAGTATTAATTTAAATAATAATTTAATTTAACAAAATTCAATTTCAATTAAAATATAAATAGAATAGCCAAACAACAACTAATAAGATTCTTATCACATTGTAAATCTAATTCAAGTAACATAAGAAGGTTTATTATTGCGTGAGTGGGTTAAATCACTCACCTTTGATTTTTAGTCGATTAAAAATCCATTATAAGCCTAAAATTTGAAAAGTCTCCAAATTCAACCAAACTAGTTTCATATTGTCCTAAATTTCAATAAGATCCCAATGGAAGAAACCACGTGTCAATTAGAGCTCATATGCAAAAGTTATGCTAGTTAGAGCATTGAAAATTGAATTTAAAAAAAATAAAGGGTAAAATCGTAATTACCTCTCCTCCTAACCCTAACAGACAAACGCGAATCTCGACAGTAACCCATCAGCTTCCATGCTTAAACAACCACCGCGCCACCTATGGCCACCTCCATCAAGATCTGACCACACCGCTACCATTCCCTTGTCGAGCCGCCTCCATCCATGCCTACGCCACCGCCGCCGTTTCCTGGAGGAGCTAGCGCCACCGCCATGTATATACCCGATGTCTAGCAAACCTCTGCGCGCTTTAGATGAATGAAGACCATAGATGCAGTCCACTCGACCACCTCTACATGCCGCAACTTCCCGATCGACGAATCGTTGCCAATCCACCGTTGATCACGAAACCCTAGAATGAATGGCCAAGAAAGATTGCCAATATCTGGATGAACGATGCCTCCAGTTGAAAAAAAATTGCAGATGCAGATTACGTTCGTTGAGAGCTTCGCGATGATATATTGTATGATATATTTTAAGCAGTATGAATTTTGGACTTTGATTTGGAATCAATAATTAGGTTTTTGAGGTGTCTATCATTGAGAAGGAACAAATGAGATAATAATTGTACGTACAGAAAATGAAAATAGAAGACTGCTAGGGTTTGTAATAGCCTATATATAGACCGATATGGATAAGAATGGATGGAATACATCGAATGGGGTCTAGGCGATAACAAAGATCTGAAAAGCCCATTTCGTTCCCGAAACGAGAATAGGTCATCCAATATATCGAAATATTGGTTTTCAATATTTTTAAACTCAATGGAAGTAATTTCAAACCCTAATTCCATTGCATAAAGAAGTTAGCTTTTAAAATTAAATTATATTTATTTAAATTCGTTAATTGATTTCTATGCATTTCGAGCTTGCACGATCAAACAATAAGTCCGATCGCTATGAAACTTGAAATCCTATAATAATTCATTATTGCGGATCTAATGAAACTAGTTTCGTCGAAATCCAAGACAGTAGCCAAAAAGCTAATTTTACACATTAATTTAATGAACTTATTTGAAAATCAATTTAATCACTTTTAAATTCTAAATTAAAAGTTAACAAATTTCATCATTCCTGATTACAAAGAAATTAATAATATTTTTAAAATTAATTTTCCATGTGAAATACAATATTTAAATATAACATTAATTTTAAAGTTAAACTAAAATAAGAATAATATCTAGTTTATTATATTTTAAATTACAACATATCCATTTATTTTGATTTACATTCTTATACTAAATCATCAAATACCTTATGAATTTATTTAACATTAGTTTCCATCTTATTATTCTCATCACTCTACAGTTAACATCTTTTACCACATTAATTTGCAATATTTAATTACGTTAAATTTCATTGATTCCAAATTAATTTCAATGGATTAAATAATAAGATGATAATTAAGCAATTGTTTTACATAAACAATCAATATCTATTAACTTATTGTTTACAACCAAGGGTTATAAATTACTTACCAAAAGTGATTTTGTATTCTATATTAACCAATTTCAATTAAATAACCTATTATTTCTATTTTTAATACAACATTTAATTTATTCCTTACTAACTTTCATTATTATCATTAATCGGAATTACACTAAATAGGTGTCAGTGTTATTCAATCAACTTTATTAAATTATATTCTAATAAATTTTCCCATTAATAAATCATAAATTTTAATTTCTAACAATATTAATTTTCAAAATCTCATTTAATTTAATATTTTCAACTATCAAAAATATGCTTCGTTACATTCCTTCTCACTGAAACAAGGGAATTTTCACTTAAAGGGCTTCTTTGTGTGTAGTAACATGCTTTAAGGACAACAATTTTGAAAATTAATTTCAAGGACAAATTTTAGGAAAAAGTTAAATGAATTTATCATTTTCAGTTATACAGGAATAATGATAAATGAATTTTATTATTTTCCTATATAATTTAAAAAGATACATGAATTTATCAGTTTTCTGTAAATTGTCGTTGAAGCTAATTATTTAAAATTGCTGTCCTTAAAACTTATTATCTTGAAATGAGAAGCCCTTCAACCTAATTTCCACTTTAAACAAAGTATGCCCCGATTCAACATGGCAGGAAAAAATTTCAAAAGCAAGAATACTTTCTTATGCGACTATTCTTCAGTGCAAAGGACAATGAAATAACATGTCCTTGATGTATTCAAATTGACAAGGCTATGGGGTAATAAAAACACATGTACGCCTAAAGAGAAGGTGTGAAAAATAATTCATGGTCCAGGGATGTTTGGAACCGATCAGAATGTAACTTCACAAGGAACTTACAGTTCCTAATTTCATAAATTAAGATTTTACTGATCAATTCACTGAAACACTTTCTAAAAGAATATTTTCCAGTGTGCTGCTGGCTGGAAGTATAAATAAGGACAATCTTATTGATGCTATCATATAAACACTTGCCATATTAGTTGATATATTGTCAATTAAAACAAATGAAATACATATTACTAATCTAAAAAAGACTAGGTTAGCTCTAGTCCAACTAAAGTGCTATATGTACATACGTTATGAGACAATAGTTTAAATGTATGTCTAAGAATAAGATAAACACATCTATACAACGACATAGGTACCTTATTCAAACCACATCAAAGATATGTTTAATGAATAAACTAGAATATGCAAACCAACCTATTGAACACCCACAAAATAATTTCTTTGTTTACTTATACTCATCCCATTACGTTAACTTGTTATAAATCCTTTTTTTTCGCATCAACTATTTTGTTGCGAAAAGAATCTATAACATCCTAACAACAGGTCATAAAATTAAATAATATGTTATATGCCAATGCACAAAAGAGTGCAACATGAATTTCAAAAATCAATTGACAGTTCCACATCTTTTCAAACCCTATAATTTTCTTCAAAATATATATATTTTAAATAAATTTATTTATTCTTTGAAAATCAAGCTACGACTCATACTCATGCATATGCCCATCAATTTAGAGAAAATGATAGTCAGGGACTTCATTTAATGATTACAAACTGTATTTTATTGCTGGATTCAAGGTTTTCATAAAAGCATGACTTCCCTAGAGATGCATACAATAATTTCTCGCAAACTAGTAGCTTAAAGTGTTATCATTATCCTCTTTGACTTAACAATCCACAATCTAGCAACTTTATTTCTCTGTTTTAGTAATGATATCCAAATGAAGGATTATCATTAAGGAAAGAATAGCTGTAATTATATATATGACCAAGGTTTAAAGTTTTCATACAGATTTAAAATAAGATAAACTCAAATTTCGAAACTCAAAAGTACGTCTTTGAACACAAAACTTATTAATGCATAATTTATAAATTTGCCTCCTATAGAAAATGTATACGGCTAAAGTTTAAAAAAAAGTTCGCAAGGAACAAATTCATAAAGCTCTAAGTATTCAGATTTAAAGATCAAAATGCACACTTAAACAATCATCAATATCAAAATATTCAATCAATACTTATATATTCTTAAAATATGGAATCAATCATTTAATATTCACTTATGAGGTATATAACTCACTTGTAACGACCCAATTTTTCGATGTTTGAAAATCGACATCAATACTGTAACAACCCGCATTTTTGTCGATTTATATTTAAATATTTTATGTAAATATTTTATCGATAATCAGAATTTATTCCGAAAAGCTACTTTTTGCATACGATCAAATTAGGACTCGGGTCCACTTCCATTGAGTTCAAAACGCTGTTTGCGATCTTTTTGAGTACAAACTTTGATATGTTTGGAGTTAGAGGAATTTTGCCACTTTTTACTTAGGACTTTGGTTTGGGCTGAGCCCAATAACTCTACTTATGTATTCAGTCCCAACCCTCTCCTCTTCATTTACTTCCTTTCTATTTTCCTAATACTCAAGCTTTTATAACAATGGAGAGTGGAATGGGAAATTGAAACTCAAGCCCTAGTATTCTTTTGCAAATCAAGCTCTAGCTCCAAACCAATAGAAGAACCCATTGGTAAGCCTTCTCTTCATCTTCTCCAACTCCTTCTCTCTTGAATTTCAGAAATTCCTAAACCTAACTTTGGGAATGTTCCTCTTTTTGATCATAGATTCAAGCTCGTTTGAGTTGTGTTGAAGAGTGATTGATTCTCCCTTTGCTTTCAAGCTTCTGCTTCATTTGTTTGGGTTCAAAGGTGAGATTTTTATCTCACATCTTTGTCTACAATTATCTTCGATTGTTAGGTATGAATTCCTAACACTTATTCTTGTGCAATTGATTTTGGTTTGGATTGATTTGGTGTATATTCCAATTTTTGGTGTTTTGAAATCAAAATCTATGAAAATCCTTTTATGGATATTTGGACATTGATATTTGAGGCGTATCGAAGAGCCGTTAAGGCTGGGTTGTCGCTTGGCGTAAATCCTTAGTAGTTGTCGCTCGATCGATCGCTTCCGGTATCCATTTGGCCATTTTAGCCAAGGTTCAAGGAATGCCCTGAACTCCAGTTTCAGACGTCTGAAACGCAGTATTCAGACGTCTGAATATTATTCTGGGAAGATTTCTATTTCCAGGTTCAGGCGTCTGAATATATCATTTCAGACGTCTGAATTGGTTCGTTTGGAACCAGAAAGGAAATAGGCTAAAAAGTGCCTATTTTAGACGTCTGAAATCAAGGATTCAGACGTCTGAATTCTGTTTTGGAAAATATTTTATTTTCCAGATTCAGACGTCTGACTCCTTGATTTCAGACGTCTGAATCTGCACTCTTTTGCCTATTTGCTTGAGAATTCCAACTTTGATCGATTTATGTTGATTCCGATTTGTTGATTATCATTTATTATGGACTTGATGACTTTTATATCAGGATTTTTGGGAATATCCATTTTGATGGATTCGGCAACGATTTCTTTGGATTTTATTCACGTCTTTGAATGTGAATTTTGATGATTGATTGTTTCTACAATCATTTCTATGATTTGTCACTTTAAAAATATAAAGGTTTCAATACTAGTAGTAAATATCAAAACTCTTTCATCAAAATGATTTCAAAACAATTTTATTACAAAGCTCGTTTCTTAAACCGTTTTCCAATCTACTAGTATATACAAACCTTTACCTCACTCGGATGAAAAATCTAATTAAATGACGTAGTAAAACAAGTGGTATGAAACGCTTGCGTTTGCTTCGTCGGTTAATTCTTGGACTTGTTCGATTGAATCTTTCGTGACAATTTTCTAGTGAAGATTTACAGTTGGTTCGTAAATATTTAAGTTAAGCAAGTGGTTATGGGACATGAAGCTAAACTTTTATATTTACTAACTTAGTGTAATTGACACTTCTTGATGATCCTTAACGGTCATTTTTATGATTTAGACTAGCAATTGTGTGATGTCTCTTTGTCTGCGAGGGAGACTTGACCCCGTTTCTGTGTGATTTCGACTCACACATGTGGGGTAGCGCCCCATGGTCTTCGGGCCGTTCGTGTGTCAAAAATTAATGGCTAGCTACCATGAGATAGCATCTCGTTCGTGTGATACATATGTTGGTGAGTTTTCATGCTCCCGTTCGTGTGATAGGCCTCCCCCTTTTTATGAATTCTGGATTTCGTGTGTTGAATTCTGGAATTTATGCTTCACCAATTTAGTGATTTTCATTGATATGATATATCAATTTTTGTGCATGGGTGAATTCGTGTGTCATTGACTTGTTGTGAATACAAGTTTTGGGTATAAAACCCTTTTTGGATTTTTGTGAAGATTCTTGTGGTATTGAACGATCTTTTGTTGATCATCATTTGCATGCTTATAGTAGTATGCCATTATGGATATTATACGTTTATGCCATATTTTTACTTTATTTCATGTCATCGGATATTTATAGATAGACTGATCCGTTTATTGTTTTCTTATAAATAATACTCGGGTCAGACCGAGATGTTACAGGTGCTTCTGTTTGACTTCTCTGCTGGGATTTGCTACTCTGACTTTTGGCTAACTATTTAGATTAGCAAATTTTGTTGTATACACTTGAGATATAAACTCTATGATGTATACTTATTCTTTTGTATAGCACATGTTGCTATTCTTTTGGGTTATTGTGGATCTTTCTGACCACTACTCTGATGTACACTTTCATGTGTTAGTTATATATTCATATCTTTTTCCGCCTTTGTGATATGAATTATCTGTGACTGATTCATGTTATGTTTATTTCTATATTTGTTTTCGAAGATTATTATAGCCACTGTGTAGTAGCTTTGAGTTTGTATCGGTGTGTCGGATTTCCTCTTGAAGTCAAACGCATGTTATACTACCCGGCGTAGCGGTGCTCGCCCAAAGCAATTGCACGGATGGTCGCTCCTCAACAGCCTTATTCTCCGTGCTAGTTGACAGCATTGCTCCGTAGTGTTCTTGGCTAGCGTGGGTATAGAGATGGGGCATCATAGTCCACTGTATCAAATGCTGAACAATTGAATGCCGGAAAACCAAACCATTAGGGTTAAAGAAAAAAGATGTAGAAGAAGAAATAGAAAACAACATCAGAATCTCACAAACATAGCGGAACAATATATAATAGATAAACGACAAATCTTTAAAAACAAAAGAATTATATCTGTTTTATATATTACATTATCATAGTACAATACAATCAACATCACAATTCAGGACAATTATAATATCTCATCCTTCCAAAGCTGAATATACAGCTTACACTGCACCGCGAAAATATGAATCTACGGAGATACGCCTTGTCGTCTAGATCGTCTCCTGAGCTCCACAGCATCCATCCAAAATCTATATTCTATAATACTCGATCTGACCCAAGCATTATAATTAAATAACACCCGAGTCAGTCTGGAAAACTAGCATGAAAAAACACACTCAATTGAATCATTAAAGTTTCCATAATCCTTTGAAATTAAAAGTACCTCGTTAGGCCACGCCACAAATAAACATGTTGGGTTTTTACCTTACGATAGCCAAAACATTTCTTACAAAATCCTCTGATATTATAGTAGTGTCTATATACAAATACTTATTCAAGTAGCCGAAATTGTTACATTATTAAAATCCAGCTAATAGGTATACAAACAAAACCGTAAAGGCACGTAGGGAGAATGGATTTCCATCAATGGCAGGGCTACTCGGGTACCTCCCGTCATAGTACGTGGTCTAGATCACCGTACCGAGGATCCACCCTGATCCCCTACATCACAAGACCAGAGCTACCCCTTACTGGATAGTCCGAATAAGTTCGCCCCGTGGTTGAGATCAGCAATCGCCCATACAGCCGAAATAAAGGGACGTCTAGATAGGGGTGACCTTACCCTAATTGGTTGCTAGCCACTTACCCTTGTGTGCACCTCCCCTGTTTTAGCCATTCCCCACCGATGAGGATCGAGGCTATGCATTACATTTCTAGCACACATTCACTTAGAACGCTCATCGTCCTCTTGATGATGTTCTAAAAGCATTCGTCCATACAAGTCCATTCCGGGTTCAAATGGAACCGAAGGCACTACTCATACTACATCCATTTTGGAATCACCCTCGAGATTGGCAGCGATTAGCCCTTGCACTTCACTGCTCCATCTTTGATTCCCAGCTCTTGACTTCCTCACGGAACGTTCAAACCGGATCGAAGTGGTTTTCGAGAATTTAATCCTGATCTCGGACTCTTCGAAACGATCAGCGCATTGGCCAATATAGATATTCGGTTATTTAACTATCATATAACATCCACAAACAACCATCAGCCTTAATAATTTTCCAAATTATTTATTATTCAAAATATCTTCGCAAGATATCTTCTACACTTCAATCTTTTGAAAACAGTTTCAAATCACTTTTCTCTTGCGGAAAAACTTTCCACTCAAATTATATTTCCACTGGAAAATCACCAAGCCTTAATACTTTAGATTTTAAAATAGTTTAAATCACTTTATTCAAATATATACATATATATACACTTTAAAATATTTAAAATAAAAACTACTTAAAAGATTTTATTCAAATAGTATTATGAAATTTTATACTAATTTTCCATATAAAAATTTTAGCCAATCTACTTTAAAAATAAAGTTACTTTATAAAATTAAATTATTTAATAATTAGCTTTCAAACCATAGTACCAATTTAACCTTTAAAATAATTACTACTATAATTAACTTAATAAATATTTACCTTTAAATTTTAAATGACTTAAATAATAATTTCTCAAAACATTCTTTTTAAAACAACTTTAAAACTTTTAACTTATACTTAAAAATTTGTTTTGAAACTGTTACTTGGCATTCTAGGGAAATACGCTTCTCTTTCACACCTTTAAAAATAAACCACTATTTATTTTTAAAACAAATTACCCATTCCTTTATAAATTTCCTCCGTGAATTTATACTTCCCAATATCCACTGATATCTTATTTCACTTTATCAACCCAGTTATAAATCCCATAGTCTCATCCTTCTTTTAAAACACAATTTTAACACTAAATAAATTTCCAAATCAGTTTCCAAAATTTACTCCATTTAAAAATAAATTCCTTTACTTACTCGATTTTATTTTAAAACCCATTAATTTTAGATTTAACTTATTTACTATGATTTAAATTCTTATTGAAACTGAAAATTCTAATTTCATATTTATTTCATAATTGTTCTTTTATTTCTTCCTAACCCAATTAAATTCTGAATTTAAAATAAACCTTATATTCCTTTAATTAATATCACTTAAGTTCAGAAAATCCACTTATTCCTATTTATTCAAAAATCTCCTTTCCCATACTTGGAATTTATTTATTAGAATTTAAAAAATCAATTTTTATCCTTTTCCAATTCATCCTTTAATTTATTCCAATTTTCTATAATTATTTACTTAATAATTTCTCTTTTAACTTCCTTTAAAATCCAAGCTTTGTATATTTCATTCTCTCAAATATATATATATATATATATATATATATATATGTATGTATGTATATGTATATATGTATATATATATATGTATATATGTATATACTCTCAACCAAGCCATAGCATTTAATAATTTCAATTTTCAATATAATCAATATAATCATCACAGACTATCACATAATCATAGACTATAAAAATAAATTCCACTACTTTTGAGGAATCCAGTTGGATCCCTCTAACCTATTTCCCTACATCCACAGAGGTTAGCACAACAATTTAAAATACCAATCCCGCTTCAAGACGGGATATCGTGGTATAAAGGGCCATCCGCTATTATGCGAGCGCATAGGGTCTCATCCACTATATAATGCGGAAAATCAATCACTCCAATATATACTATATATACTACTCTATAATATACCATATCCAGACAATTTAAATCATTCAACCAATCATTTAAATTTAGCTATTTAAATTTAACGGGTATTCCAGATGAGTGAGATTAACTCACCTTTGTTTTGTTTGCAGTCCACTTCCATTTCAGCTTGTTTTTATACAATTTTAGACCTTGTACAAATATTATATGATTTTATTAATATTCGAAAAAATCGAACAATCAAATTTTTTTTGATAATTTAATCAACTAATAATTTAGTTTAACCCAATTTTCCCTTTAAAATGTTTTTAGTAACTAAATAAATTTAAATAAGTTTATTAACCACATTAACCACTAATATACATTGTTAGAATAAACTGGTAGATTTTATTTCTGAACTGCATATAAAAATAATTTTAATGACTAAAATAAATTGGATAAATTAATCACTAAATCCAATTTTTAAAATAATATGTACATTTATTTTACTTTTGAGGCTACACATATACTCATCAAAAATAGATTTCAAAGTCCTAACTTTTATAAAATCTCTACAACATCTTAAAATTTCTATATTTTTCCCAAAATAATATATATATATATATATATATATATATATATATATATATATATTCTATTTTAAATTGAAACATGCATGTGGATATATATATTCATTAAATTAAACAAAAATTATTTTATATCTTACTGAAATCACATTCTTTCTAACTTGTATATACATTAAATAAAGACAAACTGCTTATTCTACTGTTCTTCTAAACTGATTTTTTTTCAAGATTAATTTAAATTAAATGAAAAATTGCTAAACCTTACTGCCCTGGAACTAAACTCAGCAAAATTGCGACAGACGCTCGTAAGAAAACCATCGTTCGCCAGAAAACCAATGCTCCCATCTTGCACCATCTCCTTCCGCTGCGAAACTCAACTCGCAACTTTCCCGAAATAGCTAAACTCACCAACACGCCATGAGCCTTCCAACGCCTCGTCACCCATAATGGTCTCGACCACGAGCTCAGGTGGGTCCAGATTAATGCCAAACATTTCGTCGACGCTGCCGATCTCCACCTCTGCCACAAATCGCGGCTTTCATCCCATCGCTCGCCTGGTTCGTACGCAACACAAGACCTCGCGCAACCCACCATCTCCTTGCGACTAGCCGAATTTGTTTCGAATCGAAATTGATTTCGATCCAGCTCATACTATTAGAACAGAGGATAAGGGAAGAAGAAGACGCGCGATTGCTTCGAAGAGAAATGAGGCTGGTTCGATTTGATGAAAGGGGAAAGTGTGAGGTTAGGTTTTGATGGGGAGGTCGTTGGTTTTAATTTTGAAATTCGACTACAAAATTTTCTACGGCTATTACATATTTTCAAGCTTTTTAATTTTTTTCAATTTTTCTTGACTGGATAAAAAGAATAAGAAAATGGACATCTGGTAAGTGATTAGAGAAGGCAGTGGACATGTGCCCTAAATTCTATACGTGTCTAGAAAGGCCTGCCACAGTATTCGATGCAAAATATTATATTTAAATTTAAATTGTCTTGAAACTGTAGCTTAAATTTTTTACATCCTATCGAGGTATGTCGCCGGCATTTATAATGTTAAACCCCTATTCCAAACATAATGGAAAAGATTTTGAGGCCTAATTCGATCGTATGGAGAAGATAGCTTTTTTTTGGATTCGGTTATTATATTAAATTTTCGATATAGATTTCAGCACGTTTATCTACCATACGACCAAATGATCATTATAGTCCACTGTATCAAATGCCGAACAATCGAGTGCCGAAAAACCGAACCATTAGGGTTAAAGAAGAAGGAGGTAGAAGAAGAAATAGAAAACAACATCAAAATTTCACAAACGCAGCGGAACAATATATAATAGATAAACGAAAAATCTTTAAAAACAAAAGAATTATATATGTTTTATATATTACATCATCAGAGTACAATACAATCAACATCGCAATTCAGGATAGCTATAATATCTCATCCATCCAAAGCTGAATATACAGCTTATACTGCGCAGCGAAAATATGAATCTACGAAAATACGCCTCGTCATCCAGCTCGTCTCCTAAGCTCCACAGCAGTCCATCCAGAATATGTATTCTATAATACTCGGTCTGACCTAAGCATTATAGTTAAATAACACCCGAGTCAGTCTGGAAAACCAGCGTGATAAAACACACTCAACTGGATTATTAAAGTTTTCAAAATCCTTTGAAATCAAAAGTATCTCGTAAGACCACGCCACAAATAAACATGTCGGGTTTTTACCTTACGATAACCAAAACATTTCTTATAATATCCTATGATATTATAGAAGTGTCTATATACAAATACTTATTCAAATAACCAAAATTGTTACAATATTAAATTCCAGCTAATAGGTATACAAACAAAACCATAGAGGCACGTAGGGAGAATGGATTTCCATCAATGGAAGTGCTATTGGGGTACCTTCCGTCACAGTACGTGGTCTAGATCACCGTACCGAGGATCCTCCCTGATCCCCTGCATCATAAGACCGGAGCTACCCTTTACTAGATAGTCTGAATAAGTTCACCCCACGATTGTGATCAGCAACCGCCCACATAGTGAAATAAAGGGACATCAAGACAGGGGTGACCTTACCCTATTGGTTGCTAGCCACTTAGCCTTATGTGTACCTTCCCTATTTTAGCCATTCCTGGTTGATGAGGCTCGAGGCTATGCGTTACCTTTCTAGGACACATTCACTTAGAACGCTCACCGTCCTCCTGACGATGTTCTGAAAGCTGTAACATCCCGCCTTTTCGCACGCTTTTAAATCGACACACGTGCAAATTCAAACCATACGGAAGGGCGGATTGTTATGGGGTAAATAAGTAAAACGGAGAAGAAATAAAATAAAACAGAATCTCACTGCGGAAGGATAAAATATAATAATCAATATATAGTTCATAAAACTGTTTACACACATTTGCTTCTTCTTTAACAATAAATATCAGAGTTCACATACCAGTAAATATCAAAGCCAGAATTAAATGGTGTAGTGGAATGATATACTAGATAATAGTAATAAAAATCTTCGTCTTCGTCCTCTAGAGCTAAATCTTCATATCCTGAAACGCTCGGACTGACCCGAGGGAATTTGAAAAGACAAAAACACTCGAGTCAGAACTAAATGATCTTATGTGAGTTAAATTAACAGAAATAAATATGAGTGCAGTAACTCAAGAGGTGCTCGAGATTTACATCTCCTAAGGATCCACTAAACTATTTACTATGTAGTATATTGCGCTATTATAATAGTGTCTATTTATAAAATAAACTTACTTTTAAATAGCGTTAAGGAGTTACCCAATCTCCCCCTTAACACAATAATAGTCCTAGTAGTCCATCCAATATCATAGTCCCTCCTGATCGGGAAGCCACCAGAGGACACCACACGGGCTACGTGAGAAATCCAAACTCGTACAAGGCGGGATAGGATAGGTGACACGGCACAACTAGGCAATGCCAGGGTAGATATACCAATTATGCTTCCGGGTCGGTGGTAACGCGTAGTGCGCAGCTACCGCCCACCTCGAGCCACACCTCCAAATAAAATAAAAAGTGGCCACCGAATCAATCCAAAAGTCAAAATATAATATCGAAGGGATGTGTCCGATCAAAGGTGCTACCTTATTAACCCATCAATCGCTCCTATTTTAGCCACATTATGCCAACTCACGGGAGTTGGGTCCATGTATTTACCTTACAGGAAACGCCGCCACCAACCTACTTCATTCTGGAATCTCCACCGCATGCACGGTTGTTAAAGTGGTTTTCGGAGTTAGCAGATAGTATGAAAACTTCCGATCCCGGTCTCTTCAACAACCAAACGTTATTATAACACCATAGTCATTTAAAAATAATTATACTTTCGAAACCAGAATAAAATATCTATTTCAAAACCATATAAATACGATATCCTTTCCATTTAAAAACAAACATGTTTGATATTATTTTTATAAAAACCCAAATAAATATAATATCATCCTATTTCAAATATATTTCCTTTCCATAATCATATTGCTTTAAAATTTATAATAATTGGAAACCAAACATTGAATTATAACTTTCAAACCACAATACTTCGAAAATTCATAGCTTTAAACCATAACTTCTAAAACTTGGATGGTTTGGATATTCAAATGGTATATAGAATAAAATAGTTTGCATTTAAAATTACTTTATAAAATAAAATAATTTCCGCGACTTACAATTTATTTTATTTAAAATTAAGTCAAAATCCATAGATTTCAAAATCGCTTTCAGTTTCAATAACCATTTCAGTTTCAATATATTTCAAACTTTGAATATTAAACAATTGGAACTGAGGTTGGAAATTTCTATTCAACAATTTAAAGTCCTATTATTTAGTTTGAAGTAATTGCATAATAAACCCGTAATCATTTAAGTAAAACTCAAATTACTTATAAAAGAAAATTTCCTTCAATTTATTCATACTAGAAATATTCATTTAATTCACCTTGAATACAATTTCAGTTATAAATATCATACCCCTTTTAAAATTTCAAGTTAATAAATTTTACATCAACTTATGAAGTTAAATTCTTAATTAAGCTCAATTCGAAATAAATTTTTCAATTTGACTCCCAATCTTAATTGATTTAAATCATTTAAAATTCTATATATTTTCAATATCTTAACATGTACTTAACCATATAATATAAAATAATCAAACTCCATTATCCAACTTATTTATTTTATTTAACAAATTCATACATAGCTTAAATTCAATACTTTAACTATAGATGAATATAAAATAAGATTTTATATAAGGTCAAAAATTAATATTTATTAAACCGTATCCTATCAAAACCATTAAATCCTTTCAAAAATAATTTTATATATATATATATATATATATATAACCGTGGTGCCTGTATATAATTTTCTATCCTATGGTCAAGTGATACGGATATTTATCATTTCAATCCGCAATTTAATAAAAAAATGCGGTTGTGTATCATTTCAAACCGCAATCCCGAATGAAATGAAACACATAACAACTTGCAGTTAATTTAAATAACATCCATTCATCCAAATATCAGTCATCAACCATTTAGTACAAATCATCATCCAATTTAAACAAACATCAATATAGAGCATATAAAATATAACAGGTAATAAATACAGGTATTGACTAACAGTTTATATTCAATAATAAATTTAATAACCGTTTAACTAGCAGTTTATATGCAAATAAATAAATTTTAACTGTCAAAATTTTATGAATAAAATTAGTTCACAGTTAATTTAAATAAATGCGATTTAACTGAGATAATGAATAAAACATGCCAAATAGTCATAAATAAATTTCTACTCATATCTAAAATCAATTTAACAAACATAAGAAATTTTAGAAGTTGTGAGTGGGTTAAAACACTCACCTTTGGGATTTAAATTGAATTTAAATCCAATTTAAACCCAAAAATTTGACGGTCTCCAAATTCGTTCAAACCAACATCATTGAGTCCGGAATTTCAATACGATCCTAACAAAAAAATCGCGTGTGAAACGGAGTTCGTACGTAAAAGTTATTCGAGTTAAATGAGCTTAAATCAAATTTTAAATTAAAACAAAACAAATAGAGGAAAAAAAAGGAGTCCACGTCACTTACCTCTTTTCCAAGAGCACCCAAAACCTTACAGGACGAACGCAATAACAGCCGCTTACATGACCGTGTCCCTCCTTTGACCGGCCTGACCTCCCCTTATGCGCCGCCACTAACCTTGAAACACACGCCATTGAGCAAGCCACGACGAGCCGCCTCCCATGATACCCGTGCGACCCACGTTTTTCACCGCTGCCGTTTGGGTTTTGCAACCTTATTATACGAATTCCGGCCATCCCCATCCCTAAAAAGCGATGCGACCACTTCAGATTGCCTTCCAACAACACTATCCACAAAACCCATATCTCAATTTCTCTGATTGAGGCCGAAATCAAAAACCCCCAAATTGCCGTGTAGGGTTCGCGAATTTTTGAGCTTTGACCGAGTTTCAGGACGATTCGAGCATTATTTGCAGAAACAGATGCCATACGTAGATTCGTATCGATAAAATCTACAACATGTAATTTTTTTAAATTTTTTTGACGACTTTGAATTTTAGACTTTGGATTTGTTTTTTGAAATTTGAATTTAGATCTAGGGTTTGCAGCCATTGGGAAGAGGATGAGCCGAGGAAATGAACGCACAAACAAATGAGAATAGATGGAGGCTAGGGTTTATAACTGGGTTTATATAGGTAGGTTAGAAATAGAGTAGATGGATCCGATAAACAAACGTGTTGAACGATAAATGGCCCAAAAAGCCTGTTCTGACCCCGCAACGAAATTGGGTAAAACCGTATATCGAAATAGGTGTTTTAAAATATTCTGAACGCGATGGAAAAAGTTTCACGTCCAAATTTGATCGTATGAAGAAGTTATGCTGAAATCAATATTTCCAAATTGATTTTAAATTGATTTTAATTAAACCGATTTTAAGGCGTTTCGCGTTCGTATGATCAAACGACAAGTCCGATCGCTACGAAACTTGAAAACCTATAATAATTCACTTTTACGGATCTGATGAAACTGGTTTCATCGAAAACCGAGTCCGTGACAAAAATGGCTATTTTTATATTAATTAAATAATTTAAAATTTTAGTCAAATTAATCAAATACCAATTCAACTGTAAATTATTTACAAATTTTATCAGTATGGATTACTTGGTAAATCTACAACCTTTTAATAGATCTCTACATTCATTTACCGTTAAAAATTCCAAATTTACAAATTTCAATTTATCCAGTAATTAAACTTAATTGCCCCTGGAATTCATTTATTTTGTTTTAAATTCTTTTATTCACTCCATTATCACCAAGTAGATAAATTAGCATTAGTTAATGGTCTAATATATTGTTATTCTAAATTTTCAACTTAAACTCCATTAACGTAGTATTTAACGTTTTAATTAAATATTTGATTTCATTTATTGGCAATAAATCCAACTAATTATAAATTAACTAAATTTACTCACCATTGAAATTCAAATCCTATAATTCATCAAATTTGTCATCTTGATTTACTTATTAATTTATAATTCTTTAAACCAATTCCCATCTCAATTTTAAATGTAAATTATTTTACCAATTATAGTATTTATTTCACTTTCTTAAAATAATCCCTTTATTACACTCTGAATCCAATTTATTTCAATAAGTTTCAAATTAATCGAATTAGATTCAATTTTAACCTTTTACTTACACTTAAGTTTAAGTCATATTTAATTTATAACGTATTACTTCCCTAGTTATTTCTTTACATACTTCCCGTATTAATTTTACAAATAACCAAAATTATTAAAGTAACGCTAATAATAAATACGTTCCTATAATTACTCAACATTTTAAGCGAACGTTATTTCGTTTTCCATTAGTGTAACATTCATTTATTTTATTATCACTTATTACAAATTCTAATTCCATTAACAAATAAGCAGGTAATTTATAATATATGTTTACAAGCCATTTGTTACAAATTTTGAATTCATCCCAATTCCTTATTATTGACTTAAATTAGCATTACTTACATTGCATTAACATTGTTACTTAAAATCTCTATCCAATTCAATTTATATTCTAATGAGTACATTTACTCTTTCTGTTATGCTATTAATTATCAACAAAGAAACGTTTATTAGTTTCAACAGCATTGTAATTACTAATTACCTACATTGATTGTATACGTTTTCCCTTATTATCATTCATTAGAATTCTATTCAACTTTCCATTTCTTGCAATAATTCATATACTATACTTTTTCATATAAATAAACAAGGTTCCAATAAATAGGATTTATTCAATTCACCCCCTTTAAATTAAGTCTATTACAATCAATGTAATATTTCATCAATACCAATCGGCCCAATTATTTCATTTATACTAAGTCATATCATTTATAGTAATTTATCAAATTTAAAAGTTCATTCAAGTTTATAGATTGTTACTTGCATTAACAATATTCCTTAATTTATTCCAATTACTGTTTAACAATGTTTTATTACATTAAATCAATTAAATATTTTCCTTTAATTTTTCATATTCAATTTATATACAGGTAAAAATCTTTTCACTACTTAAATTCATTTGAATTAAATTCGAATTTCTAAAAATAGGTTTTAATTACCATTGCTATAGTTTATTTTTTTCCACTAAATTGAACTACAAAAGTCTTATTTAATTAACAAATTTAATTGTCGAAATTTACGGGTCGTTACACTCTACCCCACTCAAAACTTTTCGTTCCCGAAAAAGAAAAAGAAGGGAGAAGGAAGAATTAAATAAACAATACATCTTATTCAAAATATTAACTTATAACAATAATTTACAAAATTTATTACTTTAAATAAAATATACCCATTTTATAATCATTATATCTTTTTTTAAAATAAAGTTTGGAAAAACAATTTCAAAATAATTTCGAAGTCCAAAATTTTTGAAAAATTTCGGCAGAGTCTCCTTTGTACGGAGAGCTCGGGAGAAAATATAATATCAAAATATAACAATATATCACATGAAATACACAAAATATTATATCCCAACACGGAAAAATATAAAATAGCGCTATAAACCGTAATCCGAAACGTACCTATTTGTCAGGCAAATTTACGCTTAATTTATGGAACCAAAAGCAGTAGCAATTGCTTTCATAACCTGCATTTCACTTATAAAATCCAAAAGGTTAACAATTTATGTAAAGTGAAATATTTAAGTGGTTTCAATCATTAACAACAAATCAATACAACAACCTTCAACTTCAATAAACAGCATACACAACAAATACAAACAACCATTCAATCAAACAAACAAATAGTTGTTCGGGTTCAAAACCTTTAAATTGTACGGAATGAAGAATAAACCATTAAGTGCATCATTTACTCAACAGTCTTAGATTAAACACAATGGAATATTCATCCATCCCAAGAAAATTTTAGTTTCCTTACCCAACAACCACAAACCACGACCAACAACAATTTCAGCAATAGGTTTAGTCTGTTTTTATTTATTCCATTCGTACATTTGTTGTTTGATTCCTTTCATTCATATAACAGTTTCTCCTTTTATTTATACAGTGATTTATCTTTTTAATTTACATTTACTCATTAAATGTTTGCTTCATTTATTTTTACTTATTACTTACAGTTATTCAATTCCATTAACTCAGGTCATGCTAGTTCCTTTTATTTCGTTATATTTATTCATTCATTTATTATTGCACGACCTCATTTATTTACACTTTAATTACTTAAGTTTATAATCACATATTTGTCGTACTTACCTTTAATTTTATTTACTTGGTAAAATTTCAATTATAACTTAAGTTTATAACATTAAATTCTCATTTAACAGCAATTTCATTGAATACTTTCATTATTTCAAATTTCTACTTGTAAAATATTCTATTACAATCTCTTATTAAACATTTCAACTTTTAAAATTTGGTAAGTTATATATATGTTATTTAAGAGTGTAATTTGAAAGTTATACAATTTCGTTCCATTTCCTTTAATTAATTCATTGTTCAATAAATTTTTACTTTTTTCTTACAAGTTACAATTTCAACTTCCTTTTTATTTCTTTTATAACTTAGCCTTAAATCTCTTACCTAAATTAGATGTTTCAATTATTAATTACTTACCTTTCATTTCACTACAATAATTGAAACAATTAATTAATGGAAATTTAAGAATTTAATACCGGGTTAAATTTTAATTTATTTTAAAACAATTGTTAAATATATTCTTACAACTTATATATCTCTAATTATATTTAAAACAATTCAAAATTTATATATTTTCAAAAATGAATCTACAGTAGAACTACTACAGTGGCCTTCCCCCTTCGAAACTCGAAAATGAAAGTCGATGATGCGGCTGCCATCATCGAAATTATTTTCCAGCGACGGAGAGGAAAGTACAAATTTTTTTCTCCAAAATCTTCTTTAAAACAATTCTTCCGAATTATAATAAATATTTATATCCGAAAGTACTTATAAACAATATTATTATATTCCAAAATTTATCCGAAAGAAATTTCAAAACCTCGGATCTTAAATTCTAAATTTCGTAAATTTCATTTATTTTATTTTCAATCTTATTTCTATTATTATTTATACACTTTATTACCTAACAACCAATTTATTGCAGCCAAATATGGATATCTTTTGAAAATTTTATTTTATATATAGAAAGTATAATAGGCAAAATTATTTCATTCACCAATATAAAACGAATATTATGTCAGTCTGTCCTATTAAGTGTTTAGAAATCCCTACAGATGTCACAGCGTCCCATGCATCAACCAGATTCTATAAATACAAAACGGAATAGATTAACACAATATTAAAACCTTTTTATAACACTAACAAATATGCTCTCTCATGTATATACTCTCAGCGACTCCTGTAGGGTATTACTAGCCTATTAACAAAGAGACCGACCCCACAAAGCTAAGGTTTATCGCTAAACCAAAGCTCTGATACCAGATGTAACATCCCGCCTTTTCGCACGCTTTTAAATCGACACACGTGCCAATTTAAACCATACGGAAAGGCATATTGTTATGGGATAGATAAGAAAAATGGAGAAGAAATAAAATAAAACAGAATCTCAAAGCGGAAGGATAAAACATAATAATCAATATATAGTTCATAAAACTGTTTACACACATTTGCTTCTTCTTTATACAATAAATATCAGAGTTCACATACCAATAAATATCAATGCAACGGAATTAAATGGTGTAACGGAATAATATACTAGATAATAGTAATACAAATCTTCGTCTTCGTCCTCCAGAGCTAAATCTTCAAATCCTGAAACGCTCGGACTGACCCGAACGAATTTGAAAAGACAAAAACACTCGAGTCAGAACTAAAAGGTCTTATGTGAGTTATATTAACAGAAATAAATATGAGTGCAGTAACTCAAGAGATGCTCGGGATTTACATCTCCTAAGGATCCGTTAAGCTATTTACTATGTAGTATATTGCGCTATTATAATAGTGTCTATTTATAAAATAAACTTACTTTTAAATAGCGTTAAGGAGTTACCCAATCTCCCCTTAACACAATAATAGTCCCAGTAGTCCATCCAATATCATAGTCCCTCCCGATCGGGAAGCCACCAGAGGATACCACATGGGCTGCGGGAGAAATCCAAACTCGTACAAGGCGCGATAGGGTAGGTGACACGGCACAACTAGGAAATGCCAGGGTAGATATACCAATTACGCTTACGGGTCGGTGGTAACGCGTAGCGCGCAGCTATCGCCCGCCTCGAGCCACACCCCCAAATAAAATCAAAAGTGGCCACCGAATCAATCCAAAAGTCAAAGTATAATATCGAAGGGATGTGTCCGATCAAAGGTGCTAGCTTATTAACCCGTCAATCGTTCCTATTTTAGCCACCTTATGCCAACTCACGGGAGTTGGATCCACGTATTTACCTTACAAGAAACGCCGCCGCCAACCTACTTCATTCTGGAATCTCCACCGCGTACATGGCTCTTAAAGTGGTTTTCGGAGTTGGCAGAGAGTATGACAGCTTCCGATCCCGGTCTCTTCAACAACCAAACGTTATTATAACACCGCGATCATTTAAAAATAATTATACTTTCAAAACCAGAATAAAATATCTATTTCAAAACCATATAAATACGATATCCTTTCCATTTCAAAACAAACTTGTTTGATATTATTTTTATAAAAACCCAAATAAATATAAGATCATTCAATTTCAAATATATTTCCTTTCCAAAGTCATATTGCTTTAAAATTTATAATAATTGGAAACCAAACATTGAATTATAACTTTCAAACCGTAATACTTCGAAAATTCATAGCTTTAAACCATAACTTCTAAAACTTGGATGGTTTGGATATTCAAACGGTATATAGAATAAAATAGTTTGCATTTAAAATTACTTTATAAAATAAAATAATTTCCGCGATTTACAATTTATTTTATTTAAAATTAATTCAAAATCCATAGATTTCAAAATCGCTTTCAGTTTCAATAACCATTTCAGTTTCAATATATTTCAAACTTTGAATATTAAACAATTGGAATTAAGGTTGGAAATTTCAATTCAATAATTTAAAGTCCTATTATTTAGTTTAAAGTAATTTCATAATAAACCCGTAATCATTTAAGTAAAACTCAAATTACTTATAAAAGAAAATTTTCTTCAATTTAGTTATACTAGAAGTATTCATTTAATTCACCTTGAATACAATTTCAGTTATAAACATCATACCCTTTTTAAAATTTCAAGTTAATAAATTTTACATCAACTTATGAAGTTAAATTCTTAATTAAGCTCAATTCGAAATAAATTTTTCAATTTGACTCCCAATCTTAATTGATTTAAATCATTTAAAATCCTATATATTTTCAATATCTTAACATGTACTTAACCATATAATATAAAATAATCAAACTCCATTATCCAACTTATTTGTTTTATTTAACAAATTCATACATAGCTTAAATTCAATACTTTAACTATATATGTATATAAAATAAGATTTTATATAAGGTCAACAATTAATATTTATTAAACTGTATCCTATCCAAAACCATTAAATCCTTTCAAAAATAATTTTATATATATATATATACACATACCGCGGTTCATGTATATAATTTTCTATCCTATGGTCAAGTGATACGGATATTTATTATTTCAATCCGCAATTTAATAAAAAAATGCGGTTGTATGTCATTTCAAACCGCAATCCCAAATGAAATGAAATGCATAACAACTTGCAGTTAATATAAATAACATCCATTCATCCAAATATCAGTCATCAACCATTTATTACAAATCATCATCCAATTTAAACAAACATCAATATAGAGCGTATAAAATATAACAGGTAATAAATACTAGTATTAACTAACAGTTTATATTCAATAATAAATTTAATAACTGTTAACTAGCAGTTTATATGCAAATAAATAAATTTTAACTATCAAAATTTTATGCAATAATAAAATTAATTCACAGTTAATTTAAATAAATGCGATTTAGCTGAGATAATGAATAAAACATGCCAAAAAATCATAAATAAATTTCTACTCATACCTAAAATCAATTTAACAAACATAAGGAATTTTAGAAGTTGTGAGTGTGTTAAAACACTCACCTTTGGGATTTAAATTGAATTTAAATCCAATTTAAACCCAAAAATTTGACGGTCTCCAAATGAAACCAACGTCATTGAGTCCGGAATTTCAATACGATCCTAACAAAAGAAACTGCGTGTGAAACGGAGTTCGTACGTAAAAGTTATTCGAGTTAAACGAGCTTAAATCAAATTTTAAATTAAAACAAAACGAATAGAAAAAAAGGAGTCCACGTCACTTACCTCTTTTCCAGGAGCACCCGAAACCCTATAGGACGAACGCAATAACAGCCGATTACACGACTGTGGCGCTCCTTTGACCGGGCTGACCTCCCCCTACGCGCCGCCTCTAACCTCGAAACACATGCCATTGAGCAAGCTGCGACGAGCCGCCTCCAATGATACCCGTGCGACCCACGTTTATCACCGCTGCCATTTGGGTTTTGCAACCCTATTCTACGAATTCCGGCCATCCCCAGCCCCAATAAGCGATGCGACCACTTTAGATTGCCTTCCAACAACACTCTCCACAAAACCCATATCTCAATTTCTCTGATTGAGGTCGAAATCAAAAACCCCCAAATTGCCGTGTAGGGTTCGCGAAATTTTGAACTTTGATCGAGTTTTCAGGACGATTCGAGCATTATTTGTAGAAACAGATGCCACATGTAGATTCGTATCGATAAAATCTACAACATATAATTTTTTTAAATTTTTCTGACGACTTTGAATTTTAGACTTTGGATTTGATTTTTGAAATTTGAATTTAGATCTAGGGTTTGCAGCCATTGGGAAGAGGAGGAGCTGAGGAAATGAACGCATAAACAAATGACAATAGATGGAGGCTAGGGTTTATAACTGGATTTATATAGGTAGGTTAGAAATAGAGTAGATGGATCCGATAAACAAACGTGCTGAACGATAAATGGCACCTTTCGAGGCACTCTATGGAAGGCCATGTCGATCTCCTTCTTGTTGGCTTGAGGCCAGTGAGAAGCTGGTTTTAGGTCCAGACTTTATTCGTGATTCCACAGAGAAGATTGAACTTATTCGACATAGGATGAAAGAAGCCCAGAGTAGACAAAAATCTTATGCCGATAATCGAAGAAGGAAGTTAGAATTTTCTGTGGGAGATTTTGTTTTTATTCGTGTTTCACCTATGAAAGGTGTTGTACGTTTCAGTCGATTAGGAAAGTTAGCACCCCGATATATTGGGCCATTTCCTATCACTGAACGTATTAGTTCCATGGCTTATCGCCTTACATTACCGGCTCAGTTTTCTGCCATGCATGACGTGTTTCATGTTTCTCAATTACGGAAATGCCTACGAGATTCCGATTCTATTCTTGAGCCTGGTGTTGCGGAAGAAATTGAAGTTTCGTCGAATTTAACTTACGAGTAGCATCCTATTCGAATTATTGCTTCGGAGGTCAAACGACTTCGAAATAAAGATGTTCCACTTGTGAAGGTTCAATCGTCCTCAAATCCTAAGGATTGCTCTTAGGAATCCAGAGAATTCATCGAGTGAACACATCCGGACTGGCTTACTCCTGCTCTTTGAGGTGAACTTCCCATTTCAAATTTCTTTTGTGTTAATATGCTTTTATGGTTGTTACTTTTTATTTCCATCTTATATATTGCGAGGACGCAATTTCTTTAAGGAGGGGAGTCTGTAACAACCCGCATATTTATCGATTTTATATTTAAATATTTTGTCGTTAATCGGATATTGGTCCGAAAAGCTACTTTTTGCAGACGGTCAAATTAGGACTCGAGACCACTTCCATTGAGTTCGAAATGCCGTTTACAACTTTTTTAAGTATAAACATTGATAGGTTTGGAGTTCGTGGAATTTCACTTACTTTTTCCGCTTTGGACTTTGGGTTAGATTAACCATTATAACTCAAACCCACTTCTCTCCTTCTCCTCACTCTTCATAAATTCCTACCAAACACAAACTTTAACATTAATGGTGAGTGGAAAGGGAAATTAGAAACTCCAAGCCTAGGTTTCAACTCCAACTCCATCATTCAACTCCAAATTCAAGGAAAAGCATTGGATTCAAGCTTGTAGTTGCTTCTCCATACACCTTCAAGCTTTACCTTCATCATTTGGTGAAAAGGTTATATTTTTATCTCACATTCTTGTCTATAACTATCTTGGACTGTTGGGAATGAATTCCCATCACTTTAACATGTACATTTGCATTTGGTTGGGATTGGATTGGCGAAAAACTCTAATTTTAAGTGTTCTTGGTGAATTTCTACACTTAGATCGTTCTTCCTATGCTAGTTCGTTCGCATGGAAAAGTCTCGGCCTGCATATTTCGTTCGCCCTTAAGTCGTAGGTCGTAGGTCGCTGGGCACTATGTCGTAGGTCGCTCGGCACTAGGTCGTAGGTCGTAGGCCGTTTGGCCTTGAAATGCTCCGTCTACTTCGATTTAGGTCGGCCTTCAGATAGGTCGCTCGATTAAGTTAGGTCGCATACCCCCTTTAGGTCACGTGTTCCACTAGGTCGCGTGGACCCTTAGGTCGTTGTACCTTATTTACTATAGGTCGTTGGACCTTTAACCCTCTTGGTCACGTGACCCTATTTCCCTTAGGTCGTTAGATCTTAATACCGTTAGGTCGCATGACCTTTATACCTTTAGGTCGTGTACCTGTTAGGTCGCGAGTTTAATTAGGTCGTTCAGCCTTAAAATGTTAGGTCGCTTGGCCTGTGCTTTTGTTAGGTCGCGAGTCCCTTATGTCGCTGGCCTCGGTTAGGTCGCTCATTTCTGCTAACTCGCGAACACCTCTAGGTCGCAATCACTAGGCCGCTTGACCCCTTAGACCCCTAGGTCGCAACCAATAGGTCGCTCGATCCTATCCTCCCTTAGGTTTTCATTAGCTCGTACCGCTTTGGATGGGGCGCTGCCCCGCACCCCGTCGGGGGAGCTGCCCCCTGGACCCTCGTGACCTGACCGGGCAGGTCGAACCCCGTAGCGGGGTTGTTGCCCCCGCACCCCCACCCTGGGGGGGTTGCCACCCCCTGGACCCCCCTCCGTAGGGGATCTTATATGAAAAACATTCAACAGAACTTGCTTTGTTGAGATGCTGAGTTGACCATTCTTCGAGACAAACTATCTTGGGCTTCTCGGTCGATTTTATGCTATCACGGCCTTGCTAAAAAGGCGGGATAACAACTTTAGAAATATGAAGGTTTCAATACTAGTAGTAAATATCAAAACTCTTTCATCAAAACGATTTCAGCACTATTTTAGTACAAAGCTCTTTTCCCAAACCGTTTTCCAATCCATTAGTATATACAAACCTTTACCTCACTCGGATGAGAAATCTAATTAAACGACTTAGTAAAACAGGTGGTATGAAACGCTTGCGTTTGCTTCGTCAGTTAATTCTTGGACTTGTTCGATTGAACCTTTTGTGACAATTTTCTAGTGAAGATCTACAATTTGTTCGTAAATATTTAAGTTAAGGAAGTGGTTATGGGATATGAAGCTAAACTCATATATTTACTAGCTTAATGTGATTGACACTACATGATGATCATGACGATCATTTTTGTGTTTTAGACTAACAACTGTGCGACGTCTCTTTGTCTGCGTGGGAGACTAGACCCCGCTCTTGTGATGTTTCGCCATCGCATTTGTGTGATGTTTCGCCATCACATATGTAGGGTAGCGCCCCACGGTCTTCGGGCCATTCGTGTGTCAAAATTAATGGCTTGCAACCATGAGATAGCGTCTCACTTTGTGTTACACGTGTAGGTGAGTTTTCATGCTCCCATTTTGTGAGTTTTCATGCTCCTATATTGTGATTTCTGGATTTCTTGTGTAGTCTTCTGGAATTTGTGCTTCACCTATTTTCATGACTTTCATTGTTATGATTTTCCAGCTTTTACGTTTTGGTGAATTTGTGTGTCATTACTTTTTTTTAGGTGAATTTGGATCTTTGACCAAGTAAAAATACAAAATTACTCTTTCAAACCCTCCCCTAAACCAACTGTGTCTCACAGTTAGTTTAGCACTTCTGTCTTGCAAACACCCAAGCGGTCTCTGAGCTTCAAGAAAGCATCCAGCTGTAGTGGCTTTGTCATCAAATCAGCAATATGTTCTTTAGTTCCACAATGCACCAGTTCTATGATTCCTTCTTGAACAAGCTCTCCCAAGAAGTGAAAACGTACATCTATGTGCCTACTTCGTCCATGCATAACAAATTTTTTGACAGCTTAATAGTCGAACTGTTGTCACAATAAACAATAGTACCTTTATCATGGATACAACCAAGTTTTGCAGTGAGAAGATTCTTTTGATATTGTTTGATCTCTTGATGATCTTCATTTACATGCTTATCATAATATGTCTTTATGGTTACTATATGTTCTTGCCATATCTATTGTTTTATATCATGTTATCTGATATTTATAGCTAGACTGATCCGTTTATTATTTTCTTATAAATAATACTCGGGTGAGACCGAGATGTTACAGGTGCTTCTGCTTGACTTCTTCCCCAGTGATTTACTACTCTGACTTTTGGCTGACCATTTAGATTAGCAGTTTTTGTCGTTTACACTTGAGATATAGACTCATAGATGTATTCTTTTGTACAACACGTGTTGCTATTCTTTTGTGTATGTGGTCCTTTCATGACCACTACCCTGATGTACACTTTCATGTGTTAGTTATATATTCATATCTTTTTCCCCCTTTGTGATATGGATGTCTGCGACTGATTGTGTTATGTTTATTTCTATATTTGTTTCCGAAGATTTATTTATAGCCACCATGTGATAGCTTTGAGTTTGTGTCGGTATGTCTGACTTCCTCCTTAAATGAAATGCATGCTATACTATCTGACATATCGGTGCTCGCACAAAGAAGTTACATGGATGGTCGCTACTCAACAGCCTTATTATCCGCACTAGTTGACATCATTACTCCGTAGTGTTCTTGGCTAGCGTGGGTATTGAGGTGGGGCATCACAGCTTGGTATCAGAGCCAAACTTCGGAACAATGTAGAATAAATTAACAAGGATCATCGTCCTAAGTCCTTCTTAGGAGTCGTACCTTAGGATTAATTCGAGTCTTCGTACCGATTCATCCTATTTTTATTATGATTCCTTGTTTCACTTATCAAGATTGCTTGATATATCTTTTAGTGAATAACCTTTTTCTTCTCCTTCTTTCAAAAGAAGAAAAATGGTTAGACCTGGACGTCCCCGTGCCGGTCAATCTACTGCAACTCCCCAAGATGGAGTTTTTATGACTACCCAGCAACTTCTTGACCTTGTCACGAATGCTCAAGCAGCTGGTTCTAATCTGGAACCTACTCACCCTAAATCTGGGTTTGCACGTTTGTGCAATGATTACACTAACTTGGGTGGGAAGCAATTTAAAGGCACTGAAACTATCATCGAGGTCCAGGCTTGGCTCAGAACGTGCGATAGAATCTTCTCTCGCATGAACCTCACCGACCTCCATCGAGTCCAGGTGGCTTCCAGTATGCTCCAAGAAAGAGCATTGGATTGGTATAAACTGTTAGTCTCAGAAATTGATGAAGCAGATCTCTTCTGGGAGCACTTCCGACAACGCTTCGAATCGAAATTCGTGCCCGAGGCTGAAAAAGTAACTTTGGCTCGGAGATTTATTGACCTAGTTCAAGGTCAGTCTTCTGTGGCGGACTACGTTGCATCATTCGAATCCCTTTCCAAATATGGGTTCGAATATATAAATACTCCACTGAAGAAGAACCAATGGTTCATTTATGGCTTAAATAAGAATCTTAAGAAGCCACTACTCCTGAAACTAGAATTTACATTTGATCAACTCGTCGATATCGCTCTTCGTCTTAAAGAGGCCGATAGGGAGAGTGATGTTGAAGTGGTTGGCGCTAAACCAAACTTCAACAACAAAAAGAGGCCTAACAAATTTAAAGGTTCTTATCCCAACAAAAAGGGTAAGCAAGCAACTTCGGCTGTAAAGACACCTTCCTCTAGTAGCGGGAAATGCTATAACTGTGGTTCTAAGGACCATTTTGCGAACAAATGTTCGAAGCCCAAAAGTTGTTGCTATTGCAAGAGCTCGGAACATTATATACATATGTGCCCCATACTGCAAGGCAGGAAAGAGGGAAAGTTAAACGTGGCTCAAGCCCCTGGCAACACATCTCATGGCCAAGGTATTTCTCATTCCATTCTTGATGGTATTATTTTATTTCATGATCAACCTATTAGAGTTCTCTTTGATACGGGTGCATCCCATTCTTTTATATCAAAGGAACTTGTCGACACTTTCTCTTTAAATGTTGATGCTTTAATGACTTCCTTGAGAATTGCGAATCCTGTTGGTGGGTCCGCAACTCTTAGTTTTCTTTGTAAAAATGTGGAGACTATTTTATGTGATTTTCCATTCCTAGCCGATTTGCATGTTATGCGTTACCTAGGATTTGGAACGATTTTGGGAGTGGATTGGCTTAATCGTAATGAAGCTCATATCATATGTCCTGAGCGGGCTATTTATCTCCGACATCCGCAATCTGTAGATCAGATTTCTATTATTCTTAAAAATTCAGATTCTGCGTTGACTGCATCTTTATATTCTTTAAATCCTCATGATGATGATGATGATGAGGAAGATGTCATTTCTCGAATTCACGTCGTTCGTGAATTTTCCGACATATTTGAGCCCGTTTTAGGTTTACCACCTAAACGAGCAATTGAGTTCAGAATTAATCTTACCCCTGAAGCTCAACCTATTACTCGTCCTCCTTATCGCATGTCTAATAAGGAAAATGAGGAGATGCGCAAACAATTATCTGAATTGGAGACGAAGCAATTTATTCGCTCTAGCTCCTCGCCTTGGGGAGCTTCGGCTATTTTCGTGAAGAAATCCGATGGTACGCTTAGGCTTTGCGTTGGCTATCGCAAGCTTAACGATCTGACTATTAAAAATAAATACCCTTTACCTCGGATTGACGATCTGTTTGATCAGCTTAGCGGAGCTAGGGTCTTTTCACAGTTGGACTTGTCTACCGGTTTTCATCAGCTTCGTATTGCTGAGGATGGTATTCCTTTGACATCGTTCCGTACTCGTTATGGATCTTATGAATGGCTTGTTATGCCATTTGGTTTAACGAATGCTCCGGCTTACTTCGTTGACCTCATGAATCGAGTTTTCTAGGCTTTCCTCGATCGGTTTGTTCTCATCTTCATTGATGATATCCTTGTGTATTCTAAAACCGAGGAGGAGCATGAAAAGCATCTTCGGATTGTATTGGAAACTCTTAGGAGTAATCAATTAAAGGCGAAATTTTCCAAATGCCACTTTTGGCAATCTCGTGTGAAGTTTCTCGGTCATATTATTTCCGAATCCAGAATTTCCATGGATCCTTCAAAGATTGAAGCGATTCAAGATTGGAAGAGACCGGAGAGTGTGATAGAGATTCGTAGTTTTCTCGGATTGGCGGGTTATTACCGTCGTTTCATTAAAGACTTTTCTAAGATTGTTGTGCCTCTTACTGGCTTGACTAAGAAGGGAGTTAAATACAATTGGTCGGACAAATGTGAAGCCTCTTTTCAGAAATTGAAAGAACTCCTTTCCGATGCTCCTATTCTTGTTATTCCCGAAGGGAATCAAGATTTTGTTGTTTATACTGATGCTAGTCACGTTGGTTTGGGTGCCGTTCTTATGCAAAAAGAACGTGTTATTGCTTATGCTTCTAGGCAATTGAAGTCGGCCGAGACTAGATATGCCACACATGATTTAGAACTCGCAGCTATTGTTTTCGCCCTTCGAATTTGGCGTCATTATCTGTTGGGAGAGAAATTTATTCTTTACACGGATCATAAGTCTTTGAAATATTTATTTTCTCAAAAGGAACTTAATTTGCGTCAACAGCGTTGGCTCGAGTTCCTTACACCTTATGATCTTGATATTCTTTATACCCCCGTAAGGGTAATCGTGTCGCCGATGCTCTTAGCCATAAACAACAAGCAGTTGTTTCTATGATGATATCCGAATGGAACGATCTCGAGATTATATCCACTTGTGAGATTCGAGAGCGCGTATCAGATTTATGCTAATCACTTGTTTTATGTAGCCTTGCGGCGCATCCTTCTCTTTTAGACCGCATTCTTGAAGCTCAAGGGCTAGATCCTGAATTGGCTCTTCTTGGCCAAAATGTTAAGGATAAAATTGATATTGAAGGTTTGAAAGACTTTGATATTGATTCTCGTGGCGGCATTCAAAAATTTGGTAGACTTATCGTACCAAATATTGGTGATCTTGGTAAAGATATCTTAGAAGATTCCCATCTTTCTAAATTCACCATTCATCCCGTTAGTAGTAAAATGTACGTTGATATGAAGCGACTTTATTATTGGGAGGGAATGAAATCTGATATTGCTAACTTTGTTAGGTGTTGCATGATTTTCCAACTTGTTAAAGCCGAACATCAAAGGCCTAGTGGGTTATTGCAACCTTTAGAAATTCCAATTTGGAAGTGGGACCAAATTTCCATGGATTTTATAGATGGCCTTCCCCGTTCTCGTTCGGATCATGATAGCTTATGGGTGATCGTCGATAGACTTACTAAATCTGCCCATTTTATTCCCGTTCCGTCTAACCGAACCGTTCCTCTTTTGGCCAAACTCTTTATCAAAGAAATTGTTAAATTGCATGGAGTTCCTACTTCTATTGTTAGCGATCGAGATCCATTGTTTACTAGTGGATTTTGGAAGAGTCTTCAAAAAGCATTACGAACGAAGCTTAATTTTAGCATTTCTTAGCACCCCTAGTCCGATGGACAAACCGAGCATGTGAATCAAATTCTTGAAGATCTTCTTCGTGCTTGTATGCTCGATTTTGGTGGAAGTTGGGAAGATCATATTTCACTTGTTGAATTTTCCTTTAACAATAGCTTCCAATCTAGTATTGGTATGGCACCTTTCGAGGCACTCTATGGAAGGCCATGCCGATCTCCTTCTTGTTGGCTTGAGGCCAGTGAGAAGCTGGTTTTAGGTCCAGATTTTATTCGTGATTCCACAGAGAAGATTGAACTTATTCGCCATAGGATGAAAGAAGCGCAGAGTAGACAAAAATCCTATGCCGATAATCGAAGAAGGAAGTTAGAATTTTCTGTGGGAGATTTTGTTTTTATTCATGTTTCACCTATGAAAGGTGTTGTACGTTTCAGTCGATCGGGAAAGTTAGCACCCCGATATATTGGGCCATTTCCTATCACTGAACGTATTAGTTCTATGGCTTATCGCCTTACATTACCGGCTCAGTTTTCTGCTATGCATGACGTGTTTTATGTTTCTCAATTACGGAAATGCCTACGAGATTCCGATTCTATTCTTGAGCCTGGTGTTGTGGAAGAAATTGAAGTTTCGCCGAATTTAACTTACCAGCAGCATCCTATTCGAATTATTGCTTCGTAGGTCAAACGACTTCGAAATAAAGATGTTCCGCTAGTGAACGTTCAATGGTCCTCAAATCCTAAGTATTGCTCTTGGGAATCCAGAGAATTCATCGAGCGAACACATCCGGACTTGCTTACTCCTGCTCTTTGAGGTGAACTTCCCATTTCAAATTTCTTTTGTGTTAATATGTTTTATGGTTGTTACTTTTTATTTCCATCTTATATATTGCGAGGATGCAATTTCTTTAAGGAGGGGAGTCTGTAACAACCCGCATATTTATCGATTTTATATTTAAATATTTTGTCGTTAATCGGATATTGGTCCGAAAAGCTACTTTTTGCAAACGGTCGATTAGGACTTGAGACCACTTCCATTGAGTTCGAAATGCCGTTTACAACTTTTTTAAGTATAAACATTGATAGGTTTGGAGTCAGTGGAATTTCACTTACTTTTCCCGCTTTGGACTTTGGGTTAGATTAACCATTATAACTCAAACCCACTTCTCTCCTTCTCCTCACTCTTCATAAATTCCTACCAAACACAAACTTTAACATTAATGGTGAGTGGAAAGGGAAATTAGAAACTCCAAGCCTAGGTTTCAACTCCAACTCCATCATTCAACTCCAAATTCAAGGAAAAGCATTGGATTCAAGCTTGTAGTTGCTTCTCCATTCACCTTCAAGCTTTACCTTCATCATTTGGTGAAAAGGTTATATTTTTATCTCACATTCTTGTCTATAACTATCTTGGACTGTTGGGAATGAATTCCCATCACTTTAACATGTACATTTGCATTTGGTTGGGATTGGATTGGCGAAAAACTCTAATTGTTAGTGTTCTTGGTGAATTTCTGAACATAGGTCGTTCTGCCTATGCTAGGTCATTCGCATGGAAAAGTCTCGGCCTGCATATTTTGTTCGTCCTTAAGTCATAGGTCGTAGGTCGCTCGGCACTAGGTCGTAGGTCGCTCGGCACTAGGTCGTAGGTCGCTCGGCACTAGGTCGTAGGTCGTTTGGCCTTGAAATGCTCCGTCTAGTTCGATTTAGGTCGGCCTTCAGATACGTCGCTCGACTGAGTTAGGTCGCATACCCCCTTTAGGTCGCGTGTTCCACTAGGTCGCGTGGACCCTTAGGTCGTTGTACCTTATTTACTATAGGTCGTTGGACCTTTAACCCTCTTGGTCGTGTGACCCTATTTCCCGTAGGTCGTCAGACCTTAATACCGTTAGGTCGCATGACCTTTATACCTTTAGGTCGTGTTCATGTTAGGCCGCGAGTTTAATTAGGTCATTCGGCCTTAAAATGTTAGGTTGCTTGGCCTGTGCTTTTGTTAGGTCGTGAGTCCCTTAAGTCGCTCGCCTCTGTTAGGTCGCTCGTTTCTGCTAACTCGCGAACACCTCTAGGTCGCAACCACTAGGCCGCTTGACCCCTTAGAACCCTAGGTCGCAACCAATAGGTCGCTCGATCCTATCCTCCCTTAGGTCTTCACTAGCTCGTACCACTTTGGACGGGGCGCTGCCCCGCACCCCGCCGGGGGAGCTGCCCCCTGGAACCCCGCGACCTGACCGGGCAGGTCGAACCCCGTAGCGGGGGTGTTGCCCCCGCACCCCCACCTTGGGGGGTTGCCACCCCCCTGGACCCCCCTCCGTAGGGGATCTTATCTGAAAAACATTCAACAGAACTTGCTTTGTTGAGATGCTGAGTTGACTATTCTTCGAGACAATCTATCTTGGGCTTCTCGGTCGATTTTATGGTATCACGACCTTGCTAAAAAGGAGGGATAACAACTTTAGAAATATGAAGGTTTTAATACTAGTAGTAAATATCAAAACTCTTTCATTAAAACGATTTCAACACTACTTTAATACAAAGCTCTTTTCCCAAACCGTTCTTCAATCTATTAGTATATACACACCTTTACCACACTCGGATGAGAAATCTAATTAAACGACTTAGTAAAATAAGTGATATGAAACGCTTGCGTTTGTTTCTTCGGTTAATTCTTGGACTTGTTCGATTGAACCTTTTGTGACAATTTTCTAGTGAAGATCTACAGTTTGTTCGTAAATATTTAAGTTAAGAAAGTGGTTATGGGACATGAAGCTAAACTCATATATTTACTAGCTTAATGTGATTGACACTACTTGATGATCATGACGATCATTTTTGTGTTTTAGACTAGCAATTGTGCGATGTCTCTTTTTCTACGAGGGAGACTAGACCCCGCTCTTGTGATGTTTCGCCATCGCATTTGTGTGATGTTTCGTCATCACATATGTGGGGTAGCGCCCCATGGTCTTCGGGCCATTCGTGTGTCAAAATTAATGGCTTGCAACCATGAGATAGTGTCTCGCTTTGTGTTACACGTGTAGGTGAGTTTTCATGCTCCTATATTGTGATTTCTGGATTTCTTGTGTAGTCTTCTAGAATTTGTGCTTCACCTATTTTCATGACTTTCATTGTTATGATTTTCCAACTTTTATGTTTTGGTGAATTTGTGTGTCATCACTTTTTTAGATGAATTTGATCTTTTAGAAGATTCTTTTGATGTTGTTTGATCTCTTGATGATCTTCATTTACATGCTTATCATAGTATGTCTTTATGGTTACTATATGTTCTTGCCATATCTATTGTTTTATATCATGTTATCTGATATTTATACCTAGACTGATCCGTTTATTATTTTCTTATAAATAATACTCAGGTCAGACCGAGATGTTACAGGTGCTTCTGCTTGACTTCTCCCCTAGGGATTTACTACGCTGACTTTTTGCTGACCATTTAGATTAGCAGTTTTTGTCGTTTACACTTGAGATATAGACTCATAGATGTATTATTTTGTACAACACGTGTTGCTATTCTTTTGTGTATGTGGTTCTTTCATGACCACTACTCTGATGTACACTTTCATGTGTTATATATTTATATCTTTTTCCGCCTTTGTGATATGGATGTCTGTGACTGATTGTGTTATGTTTATTTCTATATTTGTTTCCGAAGATTTATTTATAGCCACCATGTGATAGCTTTGAGTTTGTGTCGGTATGTCGGACTTCCTCCTTAAATGAAATGCATGCTATACTATCTGACATATCGGTGCTCGCACAAAGAAGTTACATGGATGGCCGCACCTCAACAGCCTTGTTCTCCGTGCTTGTTGACAGCATTACTCCGTAGTGTTCTTGGCTAGCGTGGGTATTGAGGTGGGGCATCACACCAATCCTGCTTCAAGGCGGGATATCACGGTATAAAGCGTCATCCGCTATTATGCGGGGCGCATAGGGTCTAATCCGTTATATAATGCGGAAAATCAATCACTCCAATATATATTATATATATTACTATATAATATACCATATCCAGACAATTTAAATCATTCAACCAATCATTTTAGTTTAACTATTTAAACTTAACGGTTATTCCAAATGAGTGAGATTAACTCACCTTTGTTTTGTTTGCAGTCCACTTCCATGCGGCTTGTTTCTTCACAATTTTAGACCTTGTATAAACATTATATGAATTTATTAATATTCGAACAAATCGAACAATCAATTTTCTTTTTGATAAATTAATCAACTAATAATTTGGTTTAAACCAATTTTCCTTTGAAATATTTTTTATTAACTAAGTAAATTTAAGTAAGTTTATTAACTACATTAACCACTAATATATATTATTAAAATAAACCGGTAGATTTTATTTCTAAACTGCATATAAAAATAATTTCAGTGACTAAAATAAATTGGATAAATTAATCACCAAATCCATTATTTGAAAATAATATGTATATTTATTTTACTTATGAGGCTACACATATACTCATCAAAAATAGATTTCAAAGTCCTAACTTTTACAAAATCTCTACAACATCTTAAAATTTCTATATTTTTCCCAAAATTAAATATATATATATATATATATATTCTATTTTAAATTGAAACATGCATGTGGATATATATATATATTTATTAAATTAAACAAAAATTATTTTATATCTTACTGAAATCACATTCTTTCTAACTTGTATATACATTAAATAAAGACAAACTGTTTATTCTGCTGTTCCTCTAAAAAGATTTTTTTCTAGATTAACTTAAATTAAAGGTAAAATTGCTATACCTTACTGCCCTAGAACTGAACTCAGCAAAATTGCGACAGACTCGTTAGAAAACCATCGTTCGCCAGAAAACCAATGCTCCTATCTCGCTCCATCTCTTTCCGCTGCGAAAGTCGACCCGCAACTTTCCCGAAATAGCTAAACTCACCAACACGGCACGACCCTCCTAACACCTCATCACCCATAGTAGCCTCAACCATGATCTCACATGGGTCCAGATCGATGCCAAACCTTGCGTCGACGCTGCCGAGATCTCCACCTCTGCCGCAAATCGCGGCCTCCATCCCATCGCTCGCCTGCTTTGTACACAACACAAGACCTCGCGCAACCCACCATCTCCTTGCGACTCAGCCAATTTTTTTCGAATCGAAATTGATTCGATCCAGCTCATAGTATTAAAACAAAGGATAAGGGAAGAATAAGAAGCGCGATTGCTTCGAAGAGAAATGAGGCCGGTTCGATTTGATGAAACGGGCAAGTGTGAGGTTAGGTTTTGAAGGGCAGGCCGTTGGTTTTAATTTTGAAATTCGACTTCAAAATTTTCTACGACCATTATAGATTTTCAAGCTTTTCAACTTTTTTCAATTTTTCTCGACTAGATTAAAAAAAGGGGACATCTGGTAAGTGATTAGAGAAGGTAGTGGACACGTGCTTTGAATTCTATACATGTCTGGAAAGGCCTGCCACAGTATTCAATGAAAAAAAATTATATATAAATTCAAATTTAAATTGTCTTGAAATCGTAGCTTAAAATTTTTACATCCTATCGAGGCATGCCGCCAAGCGTTTATAATGTCAAACCCCTATTTCGAATGTAACGGAAAAGATTTTGAGGCCTAATTCGATTGTATAGAGAAGAGAGTTTTTCTGGACTCGGTTATTATATTAAATTTTCGATATAGATTTCAACGCGTTTATCTACCGTACGACCAAATGATCACTCCAAACACTATGAAAATTTAAATCTAATAATAATACAATATTACAGATCTAATGGATCTAGTTTCATTGAATTCCGAAACTGTGCCCCGAAAGGCTATTTTTAAATATCGATTTAAACAATATATTTTCAAACTGAACAAAGCATTTTTAAATTTAACTTATAAAATTTCTATTATCTCCAGTATTATCAATATAAATTTTATAAGCCTTTAAATCATTTTTAATAGACTCGAAAACCCAGAATTCATATTTCACCTGATTTCCAATTGTTTTAATTCAATAGTTTATTTGTTAACCAAATAGTGATATTTGAAATTCAAGTTAAACTAACTTCCAAATATTTAAAATTAATTAAATATTTCAATTTCAAATATCCAAAAATTCCAGATCGTCATATCACTACTAAAATATTATAGTATGAAACTGCCAGCAATTCATGAATTAATTAGATAGGTAGTTTAAAGATTAATCTTCATATTGTATCGCTGTGATTAAATTTCATAATATATCATTTGTAATAACCACTCTAACATAAAGTATCAATTGAAAGAGCAAAGTTCCATTCAAAACCGTTTCAGATACTTTTAAATTATTATAAATTTTCATATTACATACTTTTCAAGATTTTAATCTCTTAATTCTTCATCACAACATTATTTTCTTTAAAATTTCATTTCCTCTTCGAAACATCCTTCTTCGTAATTTAATACATAACATTTTATAAATGCCAAATTTATTCAAAATATAAATCCTACTCTTACTTTATATACTTTATTTTATTTATTAAAATATCTTAAGGTATCTCCTTCAAAAATATAATTTATACACTTCTATAAAATATTATCTTACCATCAAAACAATCCTTCACTATCCATTTCAATATATATAATATTTAACTTATTTCAAAATTTTATTTTTATTACAAAATATTATATACTTACTAATTATTATCACTGAAAACATTTTATTCTCCAAAAAACCGTGTTCAAATATCTCGTCCTAGTGTTTGGGAATCCCTATCAATAAAGTTGATCAGGCGCATCGACTAGAATTCTTAAAGCACTCAATGAGCAGTTTAACACATTATTTTCTATAAAATATACATATATCTTCTAGTGTTTTACACTTTCACCAAATTTTGCTTGCTTAAAATAGCATAATCAATGTTATTCGTATATATCCCTTATCACAGAAATTGATCCAGTTTAATATTTGTTTTCATAAAAGTTCTTTCAATCCATTTCAACGTTTAAATAAAATAATTCTTAACAAATTTAAATTCCACTATGCATCTTGATATTTATTCAGTTGCAGCAATTATTACAATTTCATTTTATATAAAACAAGGTTTTTATTTTCCTTTGCAGTAAACACACTAATGAATAACTAATATCGAGCATGTTATGAATTTTTAGAGGAAAATTCATACTCAATACTAATTCAACAATTATTTAGATTTTTCAAAACAATCAAACATCCATTAACCAATTAAAAAAATTTCCATTACTTATTTTATTTATTAAGTATATTTTCAAATTCCAAATTTAATTAGATATATAGTATTTATCATTTATATTTTATAACTATAATTTCTTAGACATTTTTATTATTTCCCAACAATTCTATTTGGTACAAACCACTAGCTTATATTAATGAATGGATTCATGCAGATTAAAATTGGATTATAAATTCTTAGGTGATAATGTCTTACTCAATTGCACATTTTAAACATAGCATCAACAAAAATAAACGTTGATGCAAACAAAATACATTTTAATAAAACAAACAATTGCCTTCAGCGGAAAGCTATCTTCCAGCTTCCGTTGGGCAACTCTGATCACTAACTGATCAAGACACAACAATTCAATTTTAAGCCATCTAAGGACTCATTAATGCTATCGATTAAATTTTACTCTTTATAGAAGTGAATTCCAAATTTAAAAACCATTTTCATAATAGTTATTTGTTTAATTTAAAAATTCTCAAATATGTCCCAATGATTATTCTCGATAATCATTTATATTCTTATTTGTAATAGTTAATTAAGTTATTAACGACCACATACCCAAGGGATGAGACTCTAGGTCATCTAGGTTTAGATCTCGACTCTGTGTCAATTATATTCTATAATGTTCTCAACTCAGTTCTGACACCAAAGTGTAACAACCCCACTGCTATGCCCAGTTTAGCAAAGAACATTACAAATAATGTCATCTGTTAATCCGAAGAATACGGCTGGTTAAGGGCGATCGAATGTGAATATATCTTTATACTTACACTGACATATCTTATTTACCTTTTTCAAGTCTGAACTGGAATTTAGACGTGTATAGTATTAATACAAAGTAATAAATACACCGATTAGAATATTCAGAATAATATATAATATAGATAAATCAGAATCAGAGTCATAGATCATAGCGGAATAATATACATCATCTTATATATAGTAGAACGTGAGTCTACAAAATATGAGTACTAGACCCACATAAATATATACATAATATCTAAACTCTTGTATCAGGTACAAAGTCATTATTATATAATATAGATGACATACACTCCTAACTGTCAATATATACAAATATGAAGCAAACTAAACTATCAAAATAGTCTTGGCCTGACCCGAGTATTTTAAAATAAACGGGCAAGACTATATCTAATAGAAAGGAGAGATGATACCGATATCATAAATATATGACTTAAAATAAATAAGCCATAATAAAAATATGCCAGAACAAATGATTATATTAGGGCATATTAAATAAAATCACCATTTCAAAATTCCATATCAAGTCTCATATAAACTATTAAAAATATGATGAAAACAAGTTCAAAATTATCTAGAGCCTAAAAGATACTAAATATCTATCTTAAAATCTCCGAGGAAATGATCATCGCTAAGGAAATAATAATGGTAGTCAATTATTAATCTGATACAATGCGACATGAGGCCTAATTAAAACAAGTAAACCCTGACACATAGCACAGTAGTCTCACGAAAAAGAAATGGACTACCAGTTAAAAACCTACTCCTAACGAAAAGAAATAGGTAGCCGTGTTTATAACCAAACTATGTGAATTAACCTAACGAAAATAAATAGGTAAATATTGTCTAGCTGTGAAACAAACCAATAGGGCTGCAATATAACATCTGCCAAAATAACAAAAAGGATAGCTATGTTATACCAGAACAGACCTAACCCCAAGAAATAGGGTGCCTACCCAAATCTAAAAATGTGTCAATTCTCAAATCGACCGAAATGAGTTATCTTCTCTTAGGGATCTATCGGTCTAAAATATGAACACCCCAAGATAATACAACTCTAAAGTGTTAATTACTGCCATTCCAGTAACCACAAGAATTTAACTAATTGTCCCATACCAGATAATAAATTTAAATATTTACTAAAAGCTAGTAAATTCCGCTCAAAATCTATTTAAAAAATTATAATAATAGCTGAAAGAATTGTACGAAAAGTCCCACACCAATTCGGCAGTTCAATCGTTTATTAAAATTCTTTATTTTATAGAAAAGCATGAAATCCAATTGAAATGGAAATCATTCAATTTTCCCATTTAAAATCCAATTAGAATTATTAACCAAATTTACATTTTAAAGAAGGATTTTATAAAAAATTATTTTGATTTTGATTTTTTTCTGCATTGTAATTTGATTCCGAATTGGGGCTAGTTAATGTCTTAATTTTGAGTATACAGGCTTTAGAAGATAGCATGCCGGTTATTGGGTTTGATAATGAAGAATGGCAGGCTTTTGGATCTGGGCTTTTGTTTGAGCCTAGTTTCAAATTGATAAGCATAAATTTCTTTTCTTTTAAATACCTCAATTTTTTGTTTGTAAATAAATTTAATTGAAATTGATCTACACTTCATTGTACAAATTATATTTCAATATCCAGACAACTACAAAATTTTCATTCAATACATTATTGTTTCACTGTATTTGATTATTCAATTTATTGATAATTTTTTTTATTCATCTTCGTCAATTTATTAATTTTTACTGAATATTAAAGAAATCTTCTTTTCATCCATCTCAACTATATGACACTATTTATACTTTTAAAATATTTCATATTTAATAACACACTTTATTTGAATTTTAATATATTATCTAAAATGAAATTAATTAACTAAATCAAATTTTTCTATAACAAAAATTCTTTATTGAATAGAATTTAATTGAATAATAATTTGATTCCAAAATAATAATTATCCAAACTGAATTCGAATACTACTATTTTAATTAAATTTGTAGAATAGCACGGCTGTGAAAACAGGGTTGTTACAATGATTGGATCCTTACAATACTTAATAGCTAGTAGACCAGATATTATGATGAGTGTTTGTTTATATGCAAGATTTCAACCACAACCTAAGGAATCACACGTCGGGCAGTTAAATGAATTTTACGATATTTAACCAACACTAAAGATTATAGTCTATTTTATTGAAAAGGCGGTACGTTTGAACTCGTATCTTATAGTGATGTGGACTTTGGTGGATGTAAATTGGATAGAAAAAGTTCAAGTGCACATGTCACTTTATTGGCCAATCGTTAGCTTCGTGGTTTAGTAAAAAGAAAATTTGTGTTTCTCTTTCGACATGTGAAGCCGAATATAATTCTACTTCCTTAGCTTGTGCTCAAGTAATATATATGCAATAAACACTTAGAAACTATGGCAAAATAATAAATGAATGTTCAATATATTGTGATAATACGGGTGCTATAAATTTATATAAAAATCTAATTAATCATCCACGAACAAAACATATAGATATTCGCCACCATTTTCTGAGAGATAATGTTGAAAAAGAAATAATAAATCTTGAATTTGTTAATACCGAAAATCAAATAGCTGATATTTTTACAAAGCGGTTAAGTGAACTAACCTTTATTAACGGGATCTATGAATTTGTGTGTACAATGACTTGGTTAACTAAATTGTAGAAATAATATTTTTTTTGTTTATTTAAATTTGTAATAGCTTATTTGAACTTTCAACTGCACAATTGATTTTGTACACTTAGAATTAACAATAACCACATAAAAGAAATATGAATTAAATAACAACCATTTAAAAACTAACTAGTGCCTGTTAAATTTTTATGGCTTAAGTCATTTTCCTTAACTTATTGTCTGAATATAGAAAACCTTTATCTTATAAATTCAGCTTATATTCTACTTAAAAATAAATAAACATAATTAAATTATTAAACCAAATAATACATTGTCTTCCGATCACGACTCCACCTATTCAACTATCGACTATAATTCCCCCTCGTTAGATAGCACTTAAGTATCACCAACTAAATCCACACTTACGTCAACTCGTTCAGTTTCTCTAAACATTATTGCATCACCAACATACCACACTGGCTTTTCTTCTAATGAAAAGAAATCTAAAGTTCGGCTGATCTAAAATCAACATCTCCCACCAACAAAATTGATGAGATATATCACTATCTACAAGAAATGATTGGTGCTCAATGTGAAATGTATTATGAGCAATGACGTCAAGGATCTCATCTAAATTTTCTAGAAAAGTATATTCTAGTAATAAGTGGTCTTTCACCAACAAAAAATTGCATACATCAAAAGTCTCCTCGATTACAAGAAACTCCTACAAAAGCGCATAACATTACTCCAAGAAATCTATACAAACCGGGACCATCAAACCAAGTTTGAATTGAAATTCCAGATCGTCCAAGTTGGTCTCCACTAAAGCCATTAATTGACGATACAAAAATTAAATCAAATCCATGAGATATACAACAAATCATTAATTCTGAATTCTCCAACAGAAACTAAACTAATGTTACACATCATATACCTTATGTTTATTTATTAATTTTTGGTATGTATACTGTTTATTGTATTTTTAATAAAATTTGCATTGATATTAAAATTTTCCTTTAAAATTTTCCTCTATATGTTAGAAAATACGTATCGCAGATCTCTGTCACAAATCATAGGTAAAATTTTCCTATAGCCATAGACATCTATGGAACCTCACAAACGTCTGTCAAAACTTTCTATTTAATTTTTTTGTAGCCATAGATGTTTGTGGACCATCACAGACGTCTGTTGAATCTCGCTGCTTCATTTTTACTAATACCATTGACGTCCGTGACTCCTTTATAGACGTCTATCACTGCTCTAGCAATAAATTTTTAGCAGCCATATATAAACAACTTTTACTCTCTCTTCACTTTTACCTCCATTTCATTTCCCAATTTCTAGATTCCTAGCTTTCAAAACATTCAAATTCATCAATCAATGGCTCCCAAGAAGATTATCATCTCTAAAAAGAAAATACAAGGCCAATCTACCTCCTTCTCTCAAGCCTCGTTTACGCAAGCTCACATAAACTAATGGCACCGCAACAATCCTAATGCCATCAAACGATTTAAGGCGCTTTCCCAAAAGAAGATCCACTCTGGTACATTTTATCGCCTTGGCAATGTGATGGAATATGAAATTCTAGGAGTAAGTATAGAAGCAGGTTGTTGCACCTAATTAGCTATGATGCAAATAAGGTAATCATCATTCCTCTAGCTATTCACCTCTTCTACTCCAATCTATGTAGTACGGAGATTTGGAATCTGGAGAATGATATTGGTTGGTTGTAGTCAAGTGTTTACGAAAAATAAAATAAAATTGATGTACATATAGTTGGCCATATTTTAGGATGTTTTTATGAGGAAATTGACATAGCGGATATACCGGATCACGGTCTTTTACCCAGAGATGAAGTTACCTATAAAATATTGGAAGATGAGATGCCCCAATGGAAATCCATTTACCTTCGACCACTTGTTAGACTACTAAATTGAATGATAATTAACACAATCACTCCCCGTCTAGGTAATCACAAGCAAATTTATCCCAACGACCATCGAGCTTTATGTGTAATATTTGGTCGCCTACTAGTAAATTAGGAAAAATTTATTCATGACCAAATTAAAGGTTTTAAGACTCAGCACCATCTCTCAATTGTGTATGCCCCCTACATAAAGCGCATCATGCAAGATTTTGGTGTTCCTTCGTACTTATCACAATACGAAGAAATTCGAACAAAAGATAGTGGCCCACGATATCCATCATTGATGCTCTTCCCAAAATCCCACCTTATATCATCCTCTTCAGCCCTTGGACTCTACAACAACAACAAGAACATCATGGTCTTTCTCCAACTTATGCTCCTCAGTAGACCTACTCTCCTTATCCTTTACAACAACCACCTTCCTCTAGTCATGCTACCAAATATTATTCGCTCTGAAATACAAGAAACTCATGTTGAACCAACGCCAAACGAATCTCTTCGTGCTTTGGCAATCGAAAACCAAAAGAAAATCACAGCTAATCAGTGAGCTTTAAACAGTAAGGTGACTTGTTTAGAACGTTCCACCTCCACAAGGATGAAAAAAATAAAGAAGACTTTTGACAAAGTGGTCTCTACTTTAGGCAAAGTAATGCGCAAGGTACGTGGTCGACTTCTTCACGCTCATCATTTTTGCCTTTTCCAACACCTACACCTCGGGTTCAAACACCAGTTTGTCGCTCTCAAGCCTCACCCGAAGGAACGTCACATGATAGAGGTGACTGAGGGAAGACTACTATTCACGCATAACCTAAGGAAGAAGAAGAAGATAGCGATGACATGTACGTGTCTGATACTTCACATTTTCGAAAAAAATCGTACATGGGATTTCAAGGGTTTTCAATTCAAGAAGACGAGGATTACAATGACCAAACGCAATGGCTGGGTATATTTGATCAAGATCCATCGTCTTACTGCGAGTATTATGAGAACTATGGGGGGCTATCTTATTCACAAAATCAGTACAATTAGAGTTTTCTGTTAATTTTGCAATTCTTATGCATGTTTGTTTCCCTATTTACAACTTTTGCTACAATTATTCCTAATTTTATTTTGAACTTCCATATTTAATTTTCCATGATCTTAAGTGATAAAATGTTATGTTTATTTAATATCTCCGTATCTTATAACTTTTCCCTCCCTTTTGATAATGACAAAGGGGGAGAAATCAATGCATATACATTGGGGGGGGAGACACATATACATAGGGGGAGACAAACATAATAACACTTTCATTGTATAGTTCATGTTTGATTGTATAGTTGTCATCATCAAAAAGAAGGAGATTGTTAGAACCTCCAAATTATGTTTCAATGATAACAATTATACAATCATATACATCAATCATCATTCACTTATTATTATAATAAGTTTATAAAATGGCATCAGTTCCCTCTGCCTATCCTTTCGTCTAGCCGCGTTTCAACCATTTCACTTTCCTCTCGTCTCCCTCTTGCCTCTCGTCTCGTTTCTTCATCGTCTACCCCTCATGCGACCGAAGAAAAGACCTTTGGTTTCTCCGATCGCTGGATCCTGTTGGATCTTTAACTCGCTTTGGTACTTGTTTGTCTTCAACTGTTGTTTCTACGACGATCGTGCTTTCGTCGACGACTGCTGTTTTACCATCTACGACTGCGGCCTTAATTTCCACGTTTGAGGTGCCTCCTTATCTCGATGCTTTGGTCAACCACCCTATGTTGGTAACGACTATCGGGTTGACCCTCTATCTAGCCTTGTGAATGATTTGGACTCCTCTGTAAATGCTGTACCACTACTACCTCGCAATGCATCTGAACTAATTGATCGTCCCCTCTTCCCTCTATTAGCAACTGTGAATAGCACGTCTTGGTCTCAGGACATTGTTGGTTTTGTCGGAAATGAAATTGTGCAGAAGGTTTTATCTAATGAGAAGTATGTGGCACAAGATATGTGTGGAACTGGTGGACGTGATTCCAAGGATACGGTGCTCAATTCAAATCTTATTGGTAATAAACAACCATGCACAGTTGGTGTTTGTCTAAATGCCACTTTACCAAAACATATATCATCTCCCCCTAGTGCTACTGTTTTTGAAAATCACAATAGTCCGGTGCCTACTCTAACTACAACTGCTCCTTTGTGGTCGTCTTTGTTCACCAAATTGCCTATGAACACGGGTGTGTATTCCCCTCGTTGTTTTGATAATGTTGAGATTGATAGTTTTAAGGTTCCTCCGAAGTATTTTTAGATGCTTGAGTTGATTATTGGAAAGATTATTTGGTGGATTTCTTCCTTGATTCCAATCCTGCTTATCACCTTATTAAAGCGCGTCGCAATCAGGTTTGTAAGCCAAAGAGAGGGATTTGAGTGTATAATTCTATGTTCTACTTTAAATTCTCCCACACCGAGGAAAGATAGCGAATTCTGGAACCTGGCCCAATTCTGATTGAAGGGAAAACGTCAATTATTACTACCTGGAGTCCGTTAGTTGATCGAGCTATTGATCAGGTTTTATCTATTCCTGATTGGGCACACTTTTCCCATATCCCATCCGTACTACAGCCTCTCATTGGGATTGATTGGCTTGCTGGCCTTGTTAGTAAGGTAATTTGTTATGATGCTAACACTGTGGCTTGAAAGAGACTTGTTTATGCCAAAGCTTTGATAGAAATAACAGCTGCCAAACCTTTACCTTTGGTATTAAAAGTCAGACTCGATGAAGGCCATTTTGCTGAGGTAAGAGCCCGCTACAGCTGGCAACCGGAGATTTGTACGTCATGTCAGTCCTTTAGACATCTTACGGATGCATGTTCTAGATTGGAATCCTCTGGCCATGTTCCTTTTTATGATCGGTTACCTCTTCCTCGTCCTCCAGCACAGAAATGGGTACCAAAGGTTGTGCCACCCACATCTGATCCGATTACCTATGTTCCCCTGTGTTGTGGCTCCTATTAATGATGCTCCTGATGCTCCTCCATCTCTTAGTAAGTCACTTTCACTGTTTGAGGCTGACATTACTTCTTTGACCGACTTTCACAATTTGAGGGTAAGGGTTTGTCCCTTACTAGGGTTGGTGAGATAGGTGAGGCGAACAAAAGTCATTTTTATGATCTCAGCTGGGACATGAAATTTATTTACTCTTCTAATTCAGTGGGCTATGATCCGATTCTGGCTACTCTTTTCTCTGGTTTCTCGCATTTTTTTGGTCCAACGTTGGATGTTAGAGGTGGAAGTTCCTCCTTTTCGGGAGGTGCTTAGTCTTGTTCTATTTAGTAGTCTAGACACCTTTGTCTAGCTCCTGTGCTTTTATTTTCTGCGGTTTATTCTCTAAACCTTTATAGCTGTTCTGTGCATGTACAGAACACTTGTTTTCCCATTTTTATATAATGACACAGCCTATTTAAAGCCGGCTAGCTTTGCTAAATAAACTATACAATCATATACATACAGACCTTATCAAAATTACAGATATATGACACAAGAAGACACCATGCTCGAAGATATTGAAACTCAAAGAGAAACGAAGATTCATTGACCATACTACTGTTAGTAAGGTTTACTGTAATAGAGTACTAGATAAAGTATTGTTAAGGTCTCCTTGAGTATATATGCATACACGGTCACATACAATTTAAAATGCATCAAAATTAAGTTGAAAAACTGATTTTACACCTCACAAACGTCTGTGACAATTCTCAGGTTAAAATTCTTTGAAGTCATAGACATCTAAGGTTTTACCATAGATGTCTATCATGTGCAAAAATTGTCAATTTTTAAAAGACACTTCTATTTCATTCAAAAAGAAATCACCTTTCAAAGAAAGTTTGCAGCCACTAATTTGAATAGAATTTCTCAAATAGTAACAAATTTTCATCTGCACCTTTTTGAATCTATAAATACTACTTTGATTGAGAAATAGAGATCATCTAACTTGAAATAATTTATTCTTCGCTCTCTTAATTTCTAAACACACTCTTTCATATACGTTGCTCACATACTCTTAATCTATTATAACCAAAATATAATTTTGGTTAAATCACTTCCTATAACTCACAGCATTCATATTCATATACTCAAAGGAGATCATAGGAAGATTTGTGCTATAAGTCAAAAACTGTGTTATTTAGAACACAAGCTTGTCAGGAATACTTTTGTATTAGCCTATTCTTTCGGGAGAAGCGAGGGTAATTTGTTTAAAGGAAATACCAAAGGGGAGTTTCGAGTTTGGACGTAGGATGGAGGTTCGAACCAGTATAAAAACTCTAGTTTGCATGCTTTTTATAATTTACTATTTATCGTCTACTATTGCATTAGCTTACACACTTGCATATTATACACAAGTTAGATAATACATGTTCCACAGGAGTTTCAGACTAAATAGTAAAGTGTGGGATCGGTGATAACCATAGATCGGTACCGATCCATGGGATGGCTTAGTTCGGTGGCGTTTTTGGTGACTTGGATCAGTATAGTTGTTTGTGCATGGATCGGTTGAGCTTGGTTCATCGAGAGTTGGATCAAGGTGTAGCTCAGATTAGTAATATTGCTCTAGGGTAGAGGAAATCAAGTGTTCTAAGTTACTTGTGTTTGCTCCGGGTTGTTCACATGTTTTCTTCAAGAATTACTTTAGGTCTTCACATATTAGTTTGCTTCAAGTCACATCGTTGTTTCTTTAAGCTATGGCTTCGGTTAGTATCGAACCTTATGGCACGATGGTGATTTTCGACAACAATGACATGCAATTCAACGACGATGATTCCATGATGGGGAGTGACAGCTTTGGCGATGGAATGGCTATGCTTTGATATGTAGAGTAGAGGACTATGAGTCAGATTGAAGGAAATATTGGAAGGAGGTTACGGGATAAATAATGATATTCTACAACCAATGATGGCTATAGAGAATAGTCCCCAACCATGATGACATTAGACGAGAGTCGTAAGGAAAGTTCCGGGATGTGCTCTGCTGCAGATGATATGTGCAAGGGGATCATTGATATTCGTAAGTTTTAATGTGTACCCATAAAGCAAGGATATGTGACGATGCTCACTTGGGAGTGCGATATGCCTCGGACCAAATGATGTTTCAATCCCTTTTACCCTGAACTGAATGCGATGATAGTCTATTTACTTCCATAATGAGTGGCATGGATTCGAGTACTAAGAAGCAGTGACATTGATTAGTTCTTGACTATGCGCTGAGGTCATGTTAGTGTCATTTATCCAAAGCACTGAGTGATTGAATGTAAGGATGGATGATGAGTGTTATGTTTGCTTGATTGTTTATCACTCTAAGGAAGCCACATGACATAGATATCATCGATGTAGATAACAAGACATCCATTAGTACTTTGATGTATAATGCACCACGATGATTACGATGTGGAATAACATATATTATGTATTATATGTTAACTCTATGAATGCAGGGAAGACTGGGAATGATTTTCCATACCATTTGTCTTAGTATATTAATTTTATAGTATTTGATACTTTCTACCGCTCATACCGGACTGTTGTCTAACTTGGGATTTTATTATTCGTGATATGCACGTAATTGTGCATATATTTACATCCATATTTTATCTCTTTTTATTTAAATAATCATCATATTTGGGCATTTTAACGTGTTTAAAACCAAAATTCAATTATTTCCAACCATCATATTTTCATCTTCATTCAGGGGCAAAACGGTCATTTTGTGCATGTGTCCATATAAGAATTTTTACTTGGACATTTTTTGATAATTTTTATAGGAATTTGGATGCATATGGAAGAGGCTTATATGAAGATATATGCATGCACAAATGAATACAAAGGAAAGAAGAGGGAAATAATTCAAGCCATGAACATGGAGGACCCCACCCACTTACCTAAAAGTACAATTTGGAGCTAATGGACAACTAAGTGGAGGTTAAAGCTTCATGCAAAACAAATGATGGATTAATTAGTGGTTAATGGTTACTTGTTGGCCACACTTTCTAAAGGGCATTTTAGGTAGCCCCCTAAAAATAGAATTAGGGTTTTATGCATGTATATATAGCCCTCTTATGTATATGAAACCATCATCTACTCTTTCATTTTACTTAGGAAATTAAGAAATCAAAGTGTAAGCTCAATGATCTATGAAATAAAAATGGCTTCCAAGCCTCTTTCTTCTCTCTTTTCTACATGTTTTTCTTTGTTTTATTGTTAATGTTTATTTATATGCTCTCTTTCTCCTTATGTTCATAGCTTAGATTTACATTTATGCAAGTAGTTAGTAGCTAATCTCTTTTGTTTTCTTTGCTTATTTTCTATTTTCTTTTCTTTAATGTTGAAACTTACTTGTGATGCTTCAATGCCACAAATGAGTAGCTAAACCCCTTCAATTTAGGGGTGATGAAGCTCTCTAACTTTATGTAATTTCAACATTTTTTATGATTTATGATCTCTTTCTTTATGCTTCATGAATGTGAATTTTGATGTAAGTTTATACAAGTGGGTTTGATAGCTTATATTGCTTATGCAAATGAGCTATTCTTACTCAACATAAACACAATTTACATCAACATTTGCTAATTAATTTTTGATTATGAAATGAAAGTAAAAATGAAATTTGATGATCTATGTTACTAGTTACAATAGTAAATAGATCATGCTTAAAATAGTTTTTGCTTTGGCTTCTTTTTCATGAGAATTGTAAGTGGTATAATTGTTGTATTATAGTTTGATGGTTTGAGTTATGTTAACTAATAACATAAACAAACCATACTTATGATAAATGCAATGATTATTTCACTTAATATCAAAGTTAGAGATCATAAATTATGTGTTTGTTGATTTACAAAAATATGAGAGTGGATTTGCCTCTAAATTGTTCTCTAGTTCAATAGTTTACTAATCACATTTCAATTCTAGTTTAGCTTCATTTTAGTTCTATCCAACAATTTCACTCGACTTTGGTATAATTTGAATGAATAGAAATTTTTAAAATCATCAATTCCCTGCGGATCGACCCGTATTCACCACGTGCTACATTCGTACACCGTGCGCTTGCGGTATAAATTTTATTTCTAAATTCGTTCGACAGTTTTCTAATCCGATAGAATTTCCGTCGATGAACAAGTTTTTGGCGCCGTTGCCGGGGAATTGTTTTGATTTCAATTTTCTATTCTTCGAATTATTTTTATTTGATTTGTGCTTGTTATTGTTTTCTTGTTTCATTTTGCATTTGCATTGTTTTCTATTACTAAAAAAAAACATGCACAATTAAAAAGAAAAAAAATCATTTTCATTTACATTGTTTTACAACTTTACATTCACTGTATCACATTTTACAAAATCTTCACTGTGCACTCCTCACTGTCTGTGCATTTCCCTGGCTCTCTGTCTCTGTTACAATCACTACCTTACTTCTCTGGCCAAACTTCTCTCACCATATCCACTCTTTGTAAACAGTTCTCCCTGCCTAACTACCTAACTGCCGAGACACAACCATTGTGTTAGTTCATCAAACTTCTCACTGCCCACTATCAACAACAGTTCACCACAAAACACTCAACTGCCATCTCAAACTTCATCTCTAACCATCCTCTACAGTCTCTTCCCATTTCAATATCACCAACACTCTCCACTTCCTCCTCTCATTCATCTTCATTGCCTAATTTCCACAGCCTCTAACTATCAACAAGTTTACAAGCACTCTGCCAACGCATACATCCACCATCTGCCCAAACAAGTCCAACCATCCCCTGTCCTTTATTCACCATTCTCTGACTGCTACGGCCACATACAAATCTCAACAAATAACAACTCTATCAAAAAAACAATAACAACCGCATACCGATCACAGTTCTTAATCTGCCATCGACACACCCATTCAGACCTCCTGAAAGCAACAGTCCATCATTTCTTTTGCAAACATCACTTACAACAGTCAAAAAAAAAACCATCACCTCGCATCATCCGACTCCGACATTGCTTCCAATTGTGAAATCCCGCATCTTCCCGCATCACAACCGCAACGACACAGCCCCCTCCAAACCCAGTCAAGTACAACAACAACATCAACCATCAACGATCGCCTAACCACGCCTGCAACCATCTCCTCGAAGACCACTTAACTCACCATCACAACTGCCCTATTCCCAAAACATCATTCGACAACCAGAACTCCTCTACTCCCCTCAACGCTCCTGCTCTCATCCATCATTCATACCTTTCTACCAGCCACAAACTCCGGTACCCACTACAGTTACTAACTTCCAGGAATCAATGTCATCGCCATTTCCCCTTCAACAAATTCCACCGACTGACTGCCTACATTCATCACGGCACCCCTTTCCACTTTCATCATTCCACTACTGAACATACCATACATTCCACGACCAAACTACTGAACATACACACATCTACCAAGTGCATCAACAATCTGTCACTCACATCATCTGCTTTCACCACTGCCACAATTCAACTTCAACCCCATCACAGATCAATTCTTGCAAACTATCACTACCTGAAACATCACATACATCCCTTTATACCCACCACCTCATTTCTGCAAAAACATCACATACATCCCTTTATACCCACCACCTCATTTCTGCAAAAACATCACATACATCCCCTGCCTTCACTCCTCCTACCAAACAAATTTCAACCCATCCACTGCCACCCCACCTGAATCACCAAACTTCACTTCACATAACACTTATGTTACACAGCATAACCATCAAGCAACAACCACTCCTGCAACTCCACAACTACCCCTAACAAAAACATAAACTGCTGCCTTGCTACTCTGTTCCACATACTTGCCATTCACTTACATACTTCACTTCACCATCAAATACACCTCAAGTTCATCCACCTTCCTTTCCACAACAGCAGCCAAAGGCCTAAATCCCTACAACTGCAACCATCAGCCGCGGCCTGACATCCCCATCGCAGCCTCCATTGACCTTCACCACAACCAGAAACTCACCGCAATACTCCATCTCACCTCCCAATCGCCTGCACCGTAACCCCACGAACCAGAAAAACTTTGCCTTTTCTCGCCAATCACTACGCAACTGCGACCCACCTCCAATCGCAAACCAGTTGAACTCACGCATCCCACTAATTGACTTACCTCAGATCGCCAACCCCAAATTCAATCGAGTCTACATCAAATCCCTCAAAGCCGAAATTGCCAGCAATCGCCTACATCAACCCAAATCAAATTCGTCTTCCTACGTCACTGAATCACTCACGTCAAATATTTGGGAACTTTGATTTATCTCTTGAAAAATTGATTTTGATGCGTTGTGCAAGTGTTGATTCGTATTTGAGAATGTTATCTCCGATTTGTTTTAGAATTTGAGTGTTTGGGCTGAGGATTGTCATAATTTTATTTTAGTTTGGGCCGGATTTCTTGTAAAAATTAGTACAGCCTATTTTTCTTTTTCTTTAGTTGTCTATATTGAGTTATTTTGTTTTGTTTTATTTGTTTTGTCTTGTAAAAAAAAGAGTTTGCTTTTTTTGCTTTGTTTAATTTATTTTTAGTTAGTTTCGCTCTATCCTTAAAAAAATTAGTTGTAAATTTGTTTTGTTTCGTTTCAAGTTGTTCATAAATTTCATCCTTATATTAATTTTTTTTTTAAGTAAAACCCTACTTTTAAATTTCCTATCCAAAAAAAAAACAAGTTCAAGTTTGTTTAATTTTCATTTTTCATTTATTTTATTTTCAATTGTTTTGTTTTTCGCTTATTTTGTTTTTCATCTTTGATAAACATACAAAAAAATAATAACAATAAAAATTGTTGAATATATCTCGTTTTTCATTTCAGGTTGTCAAAGCAGAAAATTACAAGGAATTGCTTGCCAAAAGGAAAAATAATTGCTTTGCTTTTCTAAAATCGCCGCTAAAAAAAAAAAATTTGCTAATAATCTGCATGCTCTGGTATTATGCTTTCATCTCTAGTGCATTGTTGGTTGCTTGCATTTGCATTTATAACAACAACAAAAAAAATTCAAAAAAAATCCAAATACCAAAAATAAACTTCATTTTAGTTGCATTGTTAATACACGTTTAATTTCTTGTTTTGCATTCATCTCATCTTATTTTCTTTTCTAAGGGCAATACCCCAATTCACATAAGGTGAGGGATTTCATCACCCTTTCCTTAGCCCACAAACGCATTTCATCGTAGAATTTGACTAATAATAAAGGTTAGACGTTGGACCTAAGGGTGTCACGAGCTCACTTAGGGCTTACTTGTATCTTCACAATTGTTTTATTTGAACGATTTTATTTCTTGGTGTCTAGGCTACGGCAAAGTAATAACCAGTTATAAAAATTACGGTGATACGTAAATATTATACTGGTTGTTCCTCTGAAGGTACTTAAACCTTCGGCTGCATTGGTACGGTGATTCGTGGTGCACCGATAACTCCTGTCCGTTACCTTGCTGAGAAATATTTTTGTTGATTTAAGGCAAAGTGTGATTATACAATTTTGGGTTAGGAGCTACTAAGGACAGAAAATTGTAATTAAGTCATTTGCATTCATTTAGTTGCATTAGTTCACGCATATTTAAAAAAAAAATTAAAAATTCAATTTTTTTTTTAATTTTAACTTGATTTTTCATTCAAAAAAAAAAATTCTTTTCTTTCTTTCCTTTGAAAATATTCAAAAATCCAAAAAAAAACATATAATCTTTTCAAAAAAAGAATAAAAAAATTGAAAAACAAAAATCAGTTTCCATTTTCTTCAGAAAAAAATCTTTTTGGTAAATATTTGAAAAACCAAAAACATATAAAAAAAATTTGAAAAACCAAATTAAACTTTTCTTTTGAAAATAAATCTCACTTGTTAAATAGTTTTCTCCCTCGTAAAAAAAAATTCAAAAAAAAAAAAAACGTTTTCAAATCTTCTTTCACTTCCTAAACTCAGTTCTAACTCCTTTCTCTTCTCGACTTTCACTTGTGCATGAGTACTTGGACTCGTGACACAACAACAAATCGTTGGACTCGCGACCCTTCTACAAACCGTTTAACTCGAACAGACGATCCTCCTGAAACGGCGAACAAAAACGCCCCTCGAACTCTTATGGATAGAATCTTTCCCGATAGAGTTTCTATTCCATCTTGCATCACGTTACCCGCCCCTACGGGTAACCATTTCGAAATCCATTCGAACCATATTTCCACGCTTCCAAAATTTGGCAATTTCGAGCACGATGATCCATACATCTTTTTGACTAAATTTGAACAAGTTTGTGCAACCATTAAACTCCAACAACTTTCTGATGACGGAATCAAACTTCGATTAATCCCATTTGCTCTTACGGATTACGCTGAAAAATGGTTGTACAGTTTACCTTTGAACTCAATTAAAACGTGGGAAGAATTTGTAAAAGCTTTCTTAAAAAAGTTCTACCCCTTGGAAAAAACAAGTAGAATTCGAAACGAAATTGTAAATTTTCATCAATTCAAGGGAGAACCATTCGGAAAATATTTTGAAAGATTCAAAGAGCTTTTGATAAAATGTCCACACCATAATTTTGAAAAATGGACGATTTGCCAAATCTTATACGATGGACTTGAAAATAGCTCACGTACCATGCTCGAATCAATGTGCCAAGGCAATTTTCTTGCCCAATATCACGACGATGCTTGGCAATTTCTTGAAAACCTCGCTGAAAAGTCATCCCAATGGGAACGTTCGAACGAAAAATCAATTTACTCACGATCGAGTGCCCACTCGACAGGATCTTCTTTTGCTTTGGAAGCTAAAATCGACGCAATGATTAAAAAGTTTGATAACGTTTTATCATCGAATCAAATGAACCAAGCTTCCCAACCAATGTGTTATAAATGCAACGATCCTAATCATATAGCCGATCAGTGTCCTAATTCCGTCGAACAAATCAATGCTTTCAATAAAACCAAAAACGACCCGTTTTCTCCAACGTACAACCCTGGTTGGGGAAATCATCCGAATTTTGCATGGAGCCAAAACAACCCCAACACGAATACGATTCGTCCCAATAATTTTTAACCCAATAATTTTCGAGCATTCCCGAGCAATGCTTCGAATCCTCCCTTTCAGCCCAATAATTTTCAACCAAACTTTACGGGTCCGTCCCATAATCAACCGCAACAATCAAATTTTCAACCAAATTCTGCTCATCCTCCCCAAGACGATAAACGTTTAACTTCGCTGGAGAAAACTCTTGAAACGTTGGCTAAGGCAACTACTCAAAGCCTTCAATCAAACAGAAATTTGCAAAATTTATTGACTTCATATATGCAAAACACAAACCAATCGATTGCAAAACTCGAAATGCAAATGAGTCAATTAGCCACGTCTGTAAGTGAACGCGAACGAGGGACATTCCCAAGTCAGCCCCTTCCAAATCCCAGAAATCAAAACGCAAATTCAAATCAAGCCCATGTGGTTCAAGATAGCAATGTCACCCAATTGAATGTTATCACAACTTTACGTTCCGGTAAACAGATCGATAATCAAGTCACTAGTCCAAATAATTTACCGGAAACCTCTCTCGACACTTCTAAAACAACGGACGAACCTAAACAAAACGTGGAGCCAAACGTTGATTCGAATGCCAATCAAAACTCTTCTTCTACTCGAGTAGACCCGCCTATCGAGTATCATGTTCCATTTCCACATCGTCTTCGACCAAAAGAAACACTCGGACCAAATGGAAAAGATGTTGGAAATTTTTAAACAAGTCAAAGTTAACATTCCTCTTCTTGACATCATTCAGCAAGTCCCCACTTACGCGAAATTTCTTAAGGACTTGTGCACCCAAAAGCGACACACTCAAGTGCCCAAAAAAGTCTTCTTAGCCGCTAGTTTGAGTGAAGTCTTGTCCCAATCCATGCCCGTTAAATACAAAGATCCTGGCTGCCCTACGATTTCGTGTACAATTGGAGAAAAGACGATTAACAAATGTTTAATAGACTTAGGCGCGAGTGTCAACTTGATTCCATACTCCGTGTACGAACAATTAGGCTTAGGTGAGCTCAAACCCACGAAAGTTACGCTTCAATTTGTCGATCGTTCCATTAAGAAGCCCGTGGGAGAAATCGAAGACGTGCTCATCCGAGTAGGGCAATTCATATTCCCCGTTGATTTTATCGTTCTCGAAACACAACCCGTGACAAACCCTGCGAGTCAAATCCCTTTGATTTTAGGCCGACCATTCTTAGCCACCTCAAATGCCTTAATCAATTGTCGTAACGGTTCGCTGAAAATCTCTTTCGGAAACATGACTTTGGACCTTAACATTTTCAATCTTGAAAGCCACTCGAACGTACTTCGTGACCAAACATTAGAAGTTAGTGTCATTCATGAAAACTTTGAAAACGAAACATTTGATCTTAACGATGAACGCGAGGTCGAGTACGAAAAATTGTTTCATGAAGTCCCCAACGAGATCGAACACACTCTTCCCTTTGAATCGCTTCAAGTTGAGTCCGAATCTCAACCCAATTCTGCAATCGAAAAACTCCCGAAATTGGACCTCAAACCACTTCCCGCTCACCTTAAGTATGCATACTTAGGTGAAAACGAAACTTGTCCTGTCATCATTTCTAACAATCTTTCTCTTGTCCAAGAAGCTTCTCTTCTCTCTATTCTTTTGAAAAATAGAGAAGCAATTGGGTGGTCCATTACTGATATTAAGGGAATTAGCTCTGCTATTGTCCAATATCGCATTCATTTGATTGATGAAGCCAAACCCACTCGTGATGCACAACGGAGGCTTAACCCAAAAATGAAAGATGTGGTTCGTGACGAAATTCTTAAGCTCCTCGATAACGGTATCATATACCCCATCTCTGATAGCCCATTGGTTAGCCCAATTCATGTCGTGCCTAAAAAGTCCGGACTTACTGTTATAAAAAACGACGCTAACGAACTTATTCCAACTCGTACTCAAACGGGTTGGCGTGTTTGCATTGACTATCGAAAACTAAATGTCGCAACATGTAAGGATCATTTTCCTCTTCCATTTATCGACCAAATGCTCGAACGTTTAGCCGGCCACGAATTCTATTGCTTTCTTGATGGTTATTCCGGCTATAACCAAATTCCAATCGCTCCCGAAGATCAGGAGAAAACGACTTTCACGTGTCCATTCGGTACCTTCGCTTATCGACGTATGCCATTCGGACTTTGTAATGCTCCTGCGACTTTCCAACGATGCATGGTTGGAATCTTTTCTGACATGATTGAGCGCTTTCTAAAAGTCTTTATGGACGATTTCTCTATCTTCGGCAATTCTTTTTCTCAATGTTTACATCACCTCGAGTTGGTTTTGAATCGATGTAAAGAAAAATACTTGACTTTGAATTGGGAAAAAGGCCACTTTATGGTCAAACAAGGCATTGTCCTTGGACATATCATCTCAAACAAAGGCATTGAGGTAGACAAAGCGAAAATCGATGTCATTGCAAATCTACCCATTCCCAAATCTGTTAAGGACATTCGATCATTTTTAGGACACGCTGGCTTTTATCGACGCTTTGTGAAAGACTTTAGCAAAATCGCCCGTCCTTTGACGACCCTTCTTGGAAAAGACGTTCCTTTCGATTTTAACTCTGATTGTATCTCATCTTTTGAACGTCTTAAGAGCGAACTCATTTTTGCCCCAGTCATTTGCGCACCCAATTGGGATCTTCCTTTCGAAATAATGTGCGACGCTTCAAACTTTGCCGTTGGTGTTGTCTTGGGACAACGCATCAACAAGATCCTTCATGTCATTTACTACGCGAGTATGACCTTGAACGACGCTCAACTCAACTACACCACAACTGAAAAAGAGCTTCTAGCTGTCGTTTTTGCGCTTGAAAAGTTTCGACCTTACTTGATAGGTTCACACATTACGGTCTACACTGACCATTCTGCGCTTCGATATCTCTTCGCTAAAAAGGATGCTAAATCCCGTTTGATTCGTTGGATCCTTTTACTTCAAGAATTCGACCTTACAATCAAAGACAAAAAAGGATCCGATAATGTCATAGCCGATCATTTATCTCGTCTTTCGAACGCACCATCTTCCTTGCCGATCAATGAAAACTTCCCCGATGAACAACTTCTTTCTATTTCTACCGATCCATGGTACGCTGATATAGTGAACTACTTAGTCACTAAAGAAACTCCCTCATTTTGGTCCAAACATGAAAAATGTAAATTCATGTCCCAAGTGAAATATTTCTATTGGGACGATCCATATTTGTTCAAATATTGTCCCGACCAAATCATCCGACGTTGCATTCCGGATAATGAGATACGGAGTGTTCTTTCATTTTGCCACGATCAAGCATGCGGTGGACATTTCGGTCCTCGAAAAACTGCGGAAAAAGTGCTTCAGTGTGGTTTCTATTGGCCTTCTCTTTTCAAAGACTCGTTTGAATTTTGTAAAACTTGTGATCGATGTCAAATGCTTGGACGAATTTCTCGACGAGATAGATGCCTTTAAACCCCATTCTTACAATCGAAATCTTTGATGTATGGGGTATCGACTTTATGGGACCTTTTCCAAATTCTTTTGGAAACTTGTATATCCTTCTCGCTGTCGATTACGTTTCAAAATGGGTCGAAGCCGTTTCTTGCAAAACCAATGACCACAGAATTGTTGTGAAATTTCTCAAAGAAAACATCTTTCCGAGGTTCGGCACACCTCGTACAATAATCAGTGATAACGAAACCTATTTTTGCAACCGTTCTTTTGAAACTTTAATGAAAAAATACTCGATAACCCACAAGTTATCCACTCCGTATCATCCTCAGACTTGTGGCCAAGTTGAAGTTTCAAATCGACAAATAAAACAAATCTCGGAGAAAACTGTCAATAAAAATCGAAAAGTTTGGTCTCAGAAATTAACCGACGCGCTTTGGGCTTACCGTACTGCTTTTAAAACTAACCTTGGGATGTCACTATTTCGTTTAGTTTACGGTAAAGCTTGCCATTTACCCGTTGAAATTGAACACAAAGCGTTGTGGGCAATAAAAAACTTAAACTTTGATCTTGAAAAAGCTGGCGAAACTCGAAAACTACAACTCAACGAACTCGAAGAACTTAGGAACGACGCGTATGAAAACGAGAAAATTTACAAAGAAAGAACCAAAGTTTTTCATGACAAGTCAATCCTAAGGAAAACGTTTTTGCCTAACCAGAAAGTTCTTTTATATGACTCGAGACTTCATTTATTCCCTGGGAAACTTAAATCAAGGTGGACCAGACCATTTATGGTACGAACTGTTTTTCCACATGGTGCCATAGAAATAGAAAACCCAAAGGATGGATCGATTTTCAAAGTCAATGGTCATCGTTTGAAACCCTTCTTGGAATTGCCCGGTAACCAAGAGGAGGAGCTCATGATCCTTCATGAGCCAAGCTACGTCTAGTAAGAATGTTAACCGTCTTTTGTAAATATGTACATATTTTTCCCCGTTACACTCATTATATCATGCATCGACTGTGGGGACACAGTCAAAATTAAGTGTGGGGGGGGGGAGTCTCGTTTTCATTTTTTTCTTTAGTTTTTCATGACATTTCTTTTCATTTTCTTCAAAAAAAAAAATCTCAAAACTCCTAAATCTCAAAAACATTTTCTTTTAACCATTTTGATTTATTTTTGAAGAAACACTATGGGATAAGTATAAGTTTTGGTTAATAAATTGAAATTTTTGAAAATTTATTTGTCTTAAAATAAAAATGAAAATGAAGTTTGATTACAAATAACAATGGTTTAACTAGTATATAGGAAGCTTCATCTATGCTAATTATGAAGTATGTTCTAATTGAAAATCTTTGTTTAAAAAGTGGTAAATTTAAAGTAAGGATATAACATTTTTGTCTTCTAAGTTAAATGGTGCTAAGATGGTTTTGCAAAACTCTCTCTCTCATAAAAAAATACATATATATAAAAAAAATACAAAATAATAACATCTAAAGTATTCACTCTCATTTAAAAGTCCTCACGATTATGCATGGGTGAATTACTTGGAATCTTTGATTATGTGCTTTCATACTCATTTAAAAGTCCTCACGGTTATGTATGTATGGAACACATACCCAAAAAAAAACATACTTAATAAAAACCACCTACGGTCGATAGGTGTATGCACGAAAGTGTGTGCACTCGCCATGCTCTGTACTCCCCTCACATAAGCCCGAAAGGCAGTGCATGGGTGGTATATCTGGCCTCAGTTTACCTGAGCTAGGTGTGTAATTTTTCGTGCAAATAATGAGAGAGCAAGCAATTGAAATCCTAGCACTATTTTAACTTGTTTGATTTAACTTGTTATTGAAAAGAAATGAAAATACCACTTTAATAAACTTTGATAATCAACTAAGGATCCATTTCGTAATTACATTATGTTATCAACCGAGACAACTAGCCAAACTATGGTCTATTTGTTATGACAACTTGATTTTTATTGGAAATTTTGACGAGTAAAATTTTCAAGACAATGAGCAAAACTTGTATTTAACTTATTCATGTCCATTTGAAAATAAATCCTTCATTTGTAAATATGTTCAAAAACTCGCATTCATCTCCTTGTAAATAAATCTTTCATTTTGTAAATATTTTCATCCTGCATTTGGATTTTGTGGGTAGTATCCGCTGAAAACCCTCACGAGACAACACTCGTCCTACTGGGGACACCCAAAGGTTTAACGGCTTGTTGCATACGCTCAATGCAATCGTGCTCCCTACAAAAACGGATTTATCTTAGTTTTTCCTTTATTCGAGGACGAATAAAAAGATAAGTGTGGGGGTATTTGATATGCACGTAATTGTGCATATATTTACATCCATATTTTATCTCTTTTTATTTAAATAATCATCATATTTGGGCATTTTAACGTGTTTAAAACCAAAATTCAATTATTTCCAACCATCATATTTTCATCTTCATTCAGGGGCAAAACGGTCATTTTGTGCATGTGTCCATATAAGAATTTTTACTTGGACATTTTTTGATAATTTTTATAGGAATTTGGATGCATATGGAAGAGGCTTATATGAAGATATATGCATCCACAAATGAATACAAAGGAAAGAAGAGGGAAATAATTCAAGCCATGAACATGGAGGACCCCACCCACTTACCTAAAAGTACAATTTGGAGCTAATAGACAACTAAGTGGAGGTTTAAGCTTCATGCAAAACAAATGATGGATTAATTAGTGGTTAATGGTTACTTGTTGGCCACACTTTCTAAAGGGCATTTTAGGTAGCCCCCTAAAAATAGAATTAGGGTTTTATGCATGTATATATAGCCCTCTTATGTATATGAAACCATCATCTACTCTTTCATTTTACTTAGGAAATTAAGAAATCAAAGTGTAAGCTCAATGATCTATGAAATAAAAATGGCTTCCAAGCCTCTTTATTCTCTCTTTTCTACATGTTTTTCTTTGTTTTATTGTTAATGTTTATTTATATGCACTCTTTCTCCTTATGTTCATAGCTTAGATTTACATTTATGCAAGTAGTTAGTAGCTAATCTCTTTTGTTTTCTTTGCTTATTTTCTATTTTCTTTTCTTTAATGTTGAAACTTACTTGTGATGCTTCAATGCCACAAATGAGTAGCTAAACCCCTTCAATTAGGGGTGATGAAGCTCTCTAATTTTATGTAATTTCAACATTTTTTATGATTTATGATCTCTTTGTTTATGCTTCATGAATGTGAATTATGATGTAAGTTTATACAAGTGGGTTTGATAGCTTATATTGCTTATGCAAATGAGCTATTCTTACTCAACATAAATACAATTTACATCAACATTTGCTAATTAATTTTTGATTATGAAATGAAAGTAAAAATGAAATTTGATGATCTATGTTACTAGTTACAATAGTAAATAGATCATACTTAAAATAGTTTTTGCTTTGGCTTCTTTTTCATGAGAATTGTAAGTGGTATAATTGTTGTATTATAGTTTGATGGTTTGAGTTATGTTAACTAATAACATAAACAAACCATACTTATGATAAATGCAATGATTATTTCACTTAATATCAAAGTTAGAGATCATAAATTATGTGTTTGTTGATTTACAATAATATGAGAGTGGATTTGCCTCTAAATTGTTCTCTAGTTCAATAGTTTACTAATCACATTTCAATTCTAGTTTAGCTTCATTTTAGTTCTATCCAACAATTTCACTCGACTTTGGTATAATTTGAATGAATAGAAATTTTTAAAATCATCAATTCCCTACGGATCGACCCGTATTCGCCACGTGCTACATTCGTACACCGTGCGCTTGCGGTATAAATTTTATTCCTAAATTCGTTCGACGGTTTTCTAATCCGATAGAATTTCCGTCGACGAACAATTCGCTTCATATTATTCCACGTACTATTAAAAGATTAGATTAGGGATATCAAATTTGGTAAGCACGTGGAGCTGGATAGCTAATGAGTAGGAGGATATGCTATTGTATTATAATACTTAGCTGTTATTGCTTATCATTCCGTACGCATCACTATGGAACTTACTAGTGTTGTTACCAGTTTAGAGACGGTTACCTATTTTGAGTTTATTATCAGTTTTACAAACTCTCTCGCTGATGTTGTATAGCTGTGTTGATTTAAGTACTATGATTTTTGGATTCATTCATTTGTTACTTTCTCACCTTTTTTATATCTAAATGTTTGCTATTTTATTTTGTTCTTTATGTTGTGAGATTTACGATAGGTTTTGTGTGATTGATTTACCATACTATAACCCTTAATGGTCGTCCTATATCGACTGCGCACCTTTGCAGCACACACTACTATACAGTCTATACGGTTGGGCGTCAGTAGTGTAGGGCAGTCGTCACAGTCTGGGGATAAGATTGGACACCCAGATGATGGTCAGCTTTACCCCACCCGTCCTCCCAATCAGCGAACAGACTCCTTAATAAGTCTCCCAGATCCCATACAAGCTTATGAGCACCACCTGTAACAACCCAAAATTTTGATATTAATTAATTAAAGTTACTAGTAATAAAATAGCTAATTAAATTGGAATCTGGAGATTAGATTAACAAATTGGTTAGGAAATTATTTAGTTTTGGGCTTAAAGTGAGAATATGTTGTATTTGAATTTAAACAAGCTAAAAATATATAAATGAATTTTGTAAAAACATTATGATTGAAATATAATATCAATTTTTTTAAGAAATAAGTTCAAATAAGCATTCGAATTTATTTGAAGTAAGAATGGAATTCAGTTTTGAAACTAAAAGAAAAAATATATTTAATTATATTAGCTTGGCCTAAAATTTAAGTAATAAAACCCAATCCCAATTCTTTTCTCTAGACATTTCTCTTCTCCTCAGAAAACATACATACGCAAGCCATTTAGAGAGGGGTATTCCTTCTGAATAAACTTAGATTATCTCCTAACTTCAAAAATATTAAAATTAAATTATGTAAATTATGTAAAACCCTCAAATTCAAGTATGCGGTCTTCAATTTCATTTAGCATCCATAGCAAGAATTGAGGTTGTTGCGGGGTAGTTTGTTGTATGTGTTTGTATGGATATAAAGAGGTACACCGCCTATCGCTCCTAACGACTGAATGTTCCGGTGAAGTGTTTGAATGGTGATGATATTGGAACTTTTTTATGCTGATATTGTGTATGCAAAGATAAGTTATTTTTTAGTTGTTTTAATACATAACAGTGTTACCCCAAAGAAATATCACATGCGTACCCTATATAGCCTCATTCTCTGTATTATTTAATAGTATTCTCAGTAATACTCTTGGATAGTATAGATATAGAGGTGGGATTTTACACCCCAAAGCTCTAGAAAGGGTGATTCTAGAAACTCTCCTCCAAGGGTTCCGTGCCCACCATAGGAACGCTGCAAGAGAAAGTCCATGATATCCTAGTGTTAGAGCCACCATTGTGCTTCTGATCTCCTCAACTAAGCGAAAATCCACCTTCCTTCACTTAAGAATGGAAAATGGGAATCTTGATCTCTATGATGGAGGGTAAGGCAGTGCCCAAGGTATAGAGAACAATCGGCTCACTCCCGACCCCAACGAGGGGAACTTTGGCCAAGATCCCGTCTAATACCCCTTATTTTTGATAACATTAGTTAGGATATTTAATTAGATTAATTAAATAGAATAATGTAAATGTTAAATGATGGGGGTTGGGATTTGAATAAATATAATTTAGGCCGTGCCGAATAAATAATTAGATGGGCTTAAGAATGGGTCATAAGTTAATTAATTTACATACGGGTATATTGGGAATTTGCCGCATATAACCCTTACTCTTATATATTCTCGTTCCCTACTATTTCATTACCACTTACGTCTTTTAAAAATGCAAAACAAAAACATAAAGAGGAGCCGACCATTAAGAGAAGAGAAATCAAAGTAAAGCTAGGGATTCAAGCTTAAGGGAAATTAATCTCAATCCAACCTCCTTATCCTAATCAAGGTGAATAATAATTCCATATATTTTGTTTTATTATCATATGTTTTCGATTTAAAGGGTGAATTCAATTTTATAATGATTTGGATGATGATGTGCTTGAATCACAACTTATTTGATTTAAACAAAGATGTTTAAATAGGATTTCTCACAGTTTTAGGGAAAAACCGATTTATATTGATGTTTAAATTCTATGGAAAAAATTTATGTTATGTAAAACATGATTTTGGAGTAGGATTTTAATTTTGATAATTTTCCAAGCTATGGTAATATTATTATGAATTTTTAAAGAAAAATATGGTTAATTGGGTTTATGAATTTATTTCGGAAAATATATTGAGAATTTGCATCTGAAATTTTGATATGTTAGATAACATGATTAAAGTGAATTTTTGGGGATTTTTCTCAAGTGATTTGCAATGCAAAATTAAATTATTTTACAAGTTGGACTTCTTTGCAATATTGGTTTTGCTTAATGGAAGGGCTTATTAGTTAACTTAACCATGGTTTAGATCCGAAATTAGCAGCAGTTATTTTTGTAAAGAATATGAAAAGTTAAGGCAAACAATCTTTTGTTTACACATTCTAGGTAAGTTAGAAAGTGTTTGCTTTAATTAGTAGTAAATCAAATATACCTAGAAAAGTTGATTCCACCTTCTTTAGAAGTACCTTTCGACCCAGAGCTTTCGCCTTCAATCAAGTCAAAACCTACTAAGCTAAAACTAATACTCTAGGTATCACTTAGAGGGTACGTAGTGGATTGGAGAAAGGCGGAGGGTAGGTGTCAAAAGCATTGCTTCCAAAGGGGTCGATACCTATGTTTATTTTAAAAAGTGAAGCATCTGCCTTTGTTTTATTTAAACCTTCGAAGGAATCGAAGCATATGTTTCTGAAAGAGGTTTTAAAAGCTTTCGATGGGGTTGCCATCAACTTATGTTTGCTTGCGAATGGGTTCCTTTACTTATAAAATAATTCTTTTGAAAGAAGGGGTTCCAACCTAGTCGAAGGCCTCCTGCCGTTCTTTAGCCTTTCGAGTGTATTGAATTCATCAAGCTTTCGAAAGGTATTGCTTATTTTTAATGATGTTTTTGCCACTTCTTAAATGCTTTCGAAAGGGTCCAAGGGTTTCAAAGGCACTGGCTTCGAAAGGGGTTTCGACGCTACCCTTCAATGCTTTGTTTAAATGGTTTGAAGCTTTTGAAAGAGATGGTGCCGACACCATCGTGTTTTCCCCTAATATTTTTATATGATAAAGGATGGTTTTTAAAAAGATACTTTCGTCTATATTCACTTTGACCTAGATAATATTTTAAGTATAAACTCAATGGTTTTGAAAGGGGGACTTTGAATGATTTCGGAAGGGTTACTTCCAATGGTTTCAAAAGAGGGACTTTGAATGATTTCAGAAGGGTTACTTCAAATGGTTTCGAAAGGGGTACTTTCAATGGTTTCGAAGCTATGCTTTTAAGTATTATTAAGTAATACTATTGTATTCGAAAGGTTTCGAAAGAGATGATTTAAAATGTTTCGATAGGCTAGGTCCTAATGTTTTGAAAAGATATTTATATGCTTTCGAAGGAGGTTATCCAATGAAGCCGAAAGCAAGGTTTTAAAGGTTTCAACTGAAAGTGTGTAGGATTGTGCAATATAGATATAGTAATGTAGAGTATAGTAATGTAGTGAATAGTGCAAAATATAAAAGTAGTAATATAATAAAAATAACACTAGAGATTTTTATACTGGTTCGGAGCACCGCCCTACGTCTGGTCCCAGACTCCTTTTCGAATTTCACTAAATCAAAAATTCTCACTTAACGCAGAGGAACAAGTATACACAGTCTAAGCAGCAGAACAAACACCTGGGCAGAAGAACAAGATTTTCGCCTCAACGACAGAAGAGGACTTCACTAATATAAAAGAATATCTGACGCTGTGTTCTTGATAACACTAATTTGGCTCTGATAGTACAAACCTCCTATAATCAAATCCTCAAGCATAAAGATATGAAGAGAAGGTAATGCTAAGAATTGAAGATTATGAAAGTTTATTTGAAGATTCAAAGCAATAAAAATGTTTGTTCGCTGTTTGAATGCAAGTATGAGAGCACAAGAAGAATATAAGAAAGTTAGAATGAATTTCGGTGATTGTGAAGTGTTTGGGAACATGTATATATAATAGTCAGAGAGTTACTGCCATTGGTGAAGGGTTCTGACCAAAATGAGCATCCATTTCCGTTCATAGAAAGAACACAACCTTTCGCAGAATGAAGATTTTATTCAAAAATTGACAGTTGGACTTAGGTCAGTCGACTGGTCGTTCTTGGTCAGTCGATTGACTATGCAACAAGTTTACAAAAATAAGCAGTGCATACTTGTGTATGTACAACAGTCTGTCAACTGGTAGTTTATAGCCAGTCGACTGGCTGTAGTATTTTTCATAATTAGCTCTGTTTTGTTTTAGAAGGTGAGAACAATGAAGTGCGACTACTTGACGATAGATTTTAACAAATTTCTAAGACTCAACCATAAGTAATAGATAGTGAAAACATAGATTAAACGTCTGGATATATCCATAGTCCTTTGATTGTCTCTTTTTGTCTAGATTAATCATGTATTCTCTTTTTCTTCTAACTTGCTTTGTCATGAATCAAAACTTATGATTCAACATTCTCCTCCTTTTTGATTGATGACAAACCTGTATATAATAAACCTAGAGAACACGTAGAAAAACTCCCCTTGAATATATGACTCTTCTTGTACCTGCATCAAAATGATTAGTACAATTCTTCTCCCCCTTTGTCATCGACAAAAAAGAGATATAGCAAAATAGTTTCAATACAAAGTGCGGAAATAAAATCCAAAGTGAGACTAATTAGTACAAGTTTCAAGGAGAAACAATAAGCAAACAAACATCCAAATGTTCACATTAAAAATAGAGTTTCAAATAAGCAAATAACAATAGTTCATACCATACTTACCAACCAAAAACTTATTCATCAAGATCCTAATTATACTCTTCTTCCAGTGCAGTCTCCTTTCCTGGTCTAGAAGTGCCTTAAGCACCACTGCCTGCTCCACTAGTGTCGCTACTAGTATGCTCCTCTGATGTTGACCTTGTAAATCGAGGTGCTGGACACTTGCCTTGGGCGATAGATGTGGCAGCACTGGAAGAAGATCTGGATAAGGCATCCCATAGAGTAGAGAAGAGCCTTGAATCCAATAGAAGTTGATTTCGAGAAAGGATTTCAATGGATTCACAGTGCTGGAGGAGGTAGCTAAACGAATCTCGCCTTCTTCTTGTTCTTCCGGTTCTCTACTTGTAGGACCTCCAGTTTGTTGTTATGTTTGTTGATGCTTCCTATCTTCATATGTGGTAATAGGTGGAGGTCTTGTCGGTAGCTTCATAAGACTGATGGTCCTTATATTTATCATTCTGAAAGTAGAGAATTCGAAATCAGGTTGACGAACACCAGCATCTAGAAGAAGTCTCATAATATATTCTCCAACGTAAATAACATGCATATTCCCATTGGGGAAGGTGAGAAATTCATCCAAAATATGACGTAACAAATTTACGTGTATATTTCCCCATATGGCATAGAGAGCTTTGAAATTTTTCGGATATATTAATTCATATGAGCCGGTTCGTGGGATAATAGATCGCATAAGCGTCTTGTGCAAGATTCTTTCTTTAGGCCGAAGAAGCTTAGAACGCAATTCAATCATGTCATCACTCGTGAACATGTGAATAATTCTATCTCTTTTTCTTGGATTGCATTCGACATCATTTAAATCTATACCTTTATTTGGAGATTGAAGGATATGTGCCATTCGATCAAGAGAAAAATAAAACTGGTTGCCCATAGACCAAACTCCATACACAATTATTTGGATTTGACGGTTTTTGGTGGCCAAGATTAAGATTTGCAAAGAAAAGTTTTACCATTAGATGGTTAATGCTGTGGCGATTTGAATTGTAGTCGAGCAGCGACTCTAATCCACGTCTCCACATTAATTCTTGAAGAGAATAAGCTCCAAAATCAGAATATACCATGAACGAGCCTTCAAAGTTTCTAGAGTTTTTCATCTTCTCCCATCATTCAATTGCGGTTGCGTCGTATAGCCAATGAGCAACATGAGTATTAACAAAAGATGAAGAAGCTTGTTTTGAACATTTTGATCATGGAGGAGCCATTAATTCGATGTTTTTGAGAATTTTTTGAAAAAATGAGGGCTAGGGTTTTGGAGGAAGTAAAAATTATGAAGAAGGTAAAGTGAATATAAGGGTAAAAGGTGTTAAAAAAGGAAGAGATAGTAGTTACTTTGTACAGCCAGTCGACTGGTCGGGGTAGATCAGTCGACTGGTTACTAACCTGAGAGTTTTTTCTCTATAAATAGTCGACTGACTATATGTATCAGTCGACTGGCTGTAGTCAAGAAATACAGTTAATTATAAAACAGATGTTATTCTAAGATTTAATAAATTAAACATATACATAAAAGAAATAAATATAAATATAGAACAATAAAAAACAAGAAGATTGATTATTTTAGAGTCTTAGGAGAGCATTCATCTGGTTCAACCTTTGTGTTCTCAACATGAGGTTGCAGAGAAGACAAATAGTTTTGGCGTTCCTTAAGAGTTTGGAGATGTCAGAGGTTGTTGTGGAGTTTGCTCCCATTGATTCCAGCCAGATGAATGTGGTTGACAAGATGTTGAGGGTTCAATAACGTCATTCTTTGGTGACCTGCCACAGAATTTGAGGGCAGTTGATTCTATAAGGCTAAGACATCTGGAATTCATTCGTTGTTCATAGTACATCCTTTTTTGCAAATTGATTTGCTCCTTTTGATATTGGTGGATGTCATCTATTTTTTCCTTAGTTTTTGGAGTAAAAAAAGTGATCTCCGTGACTTCTTGCTTTTTGGAGTATATCCAGTGTGATATTGAGCTAGTTCATTTCTAGGAGTAGGAATGGCCAAAGACGGAGTTGAGCTACTTGAAGAATGATAACTACTGGAAGATGTTGGTGTAGCAAAAGATAACTTAGAGTTGGAGGAGTCATACGAATCGTGAGAGGCCATTGAAAAATATTGAGGAGCTTGAAGTTAATGTTTGGGAATATGTAATTCTAAAGAGGATAGCCAATATAAAAAAAATGCATATTTATAGTGGAGATAGAGCAGAGTTTTTGTGGTCAGAAAATACAATGAAGTAATAGCCAGAGAAAAAACATATAAAGGGAATTGATGAGATTTTTTTTAAAGATTAATGGTTATGAGCTGATGAAGTATAAGATTCACCAAGAAATAGAATGTAGCATAATTGGTAAAGCATGGAGTTAACAGTCATGTGACTAGAGTTCGAGCTCCAGCAGCTACATATTTTTGTTAACCGAAATTTTCAAGAATAATTAGAATCAAGCTTCTAGTTGAGACAAGAAACATACATAGCTCAAATGGCAAGAAGCAGTTGTAATTCTATAACAAAGAGATCATGTGTTCAAGTCTCTCTAGGGTCATAAAATTTTAATTTTGTCAAAAATTTGAATGAAAGTTTTTATAGATATTTTATCAAATTGTGTTATGAATACTGCACAAATACAAATAGCGTGTATATTTATATATAAAATTATGAAAAATTTATAAATCTTTAAAAGTGATGATTCCAAGTTCTCGTCTTAAATTGATGAATTTTTTTCGTTTAAAGGTTTTGTAAAAATATCTTCCAATTGTTTATTAGCAGAAACAAATTCTATATTTATTAAATCCTTTTCAATACTATCATGAAAAAAATGATGACGAATGTCAATATGTTTTGTCCGTGAGTGATTGACAGGGTTTTTAGATAAATTTATAGCACTAGAATTATCGCAGTAAATAGTTGACTTGGATAAATTAAAACCAAAATCTTGTAGTGTTTATTACATGTAGATAATTTGAGCACATGCCAGAGCAGTAGAAATATATTCCGCTTCACATGTTGATAATGAAACACAGTTTTGTTTCTTACTAAACCAAGATACAGGAGACCGTCCAAAGAAGTGACAAGTCCAACCTGTACTTTTTCTATATGTCCGGCTTCCTCCAAAATCAGCATCACTATAGGACACTAATTCAAAAGGACATTCCTTTGGATAGAATAGTCCAAAATCCTTGGTTTTATTAAGATACCGTAGTTTGCGTTTCACTGCTCGTAAATTTGATTCATTGGAATGGCTAGTTATCACTTAGGATCGTGTAATATGGAATGTATTATGATCTAAATGTGGAAACAGATGATAATAGCAAAGTAAATAAAAATGAGCACACCAGGAATTTTTATACTGGTTCAAACTGTTGAATATGCGATTTGCGCTATATGATTTTTGTTTGATGATAATAAACATATATACATTCATATAAATGTATTTGGTAATGTACTATTTTTTTTCATAGTTTAAATAAATATTTGTTGAATAAAATTAAATTACACAGAATTCGAATTTGAATTCAAACAGAACAAGTTAAACAGATTTTGAATTCAAACAGAAATTTTTATTCAAACAAATATTTATTACAAATTGTAAATAGTACAATTTCATGCTCTCACTATACATGTACATTTTTGATTACAATTACATCACATTTACATCACGACCTTACTACATATCTCTCACACTCATATTTTTTGTCTTCAACTAAAATCCAGTTTGAATCCAGCATCTGAGCAATCTGCAAAAATATAAACTAACGCAGTAAAATTGAAAAAGAAATATTTTTGCAATTCAAAAATAAAATATGTTTTTTTTTGAAAATAATATTTGCCTCAGTTATTTGGGTTGTTCGTTATCATTCGCACTTGAATTCATCACAAAGTCGTGCACATAGATATTACAGGGACAGGTAACCATAAGTGGCTGCAATACACACGTGTACATTCATACACGTGTGCACTGCCTCGCCAACTCATGTGCGTGGCCAACAAGAGCAACTGTGCAAGTGCAAAAAGAAAGTCAATGATCAAGCAAGTCCAATTCGAATTCATGATAGCAGACAACTCAAATTCCAAATGCATCTGTACATGAATACAGCTCGACTACAACAGCCAGTCAAATGATTAAATAAACAAATGAATGAATGCAAAAGCAAACAGTTCAAAGCTTCAAACTGCATCAGTGACCAACTACAGGAACAGCAAGGTGATCAAACAAACAAAGACCAAAGCTACAACCTCACATGAAGACCAAATGTCCAGACAACATCATAATGCAACATGAAGTCAATGAAGACCAAATACAACATGACCAAAAGTGTATGCAAACAGTCAGAGAAATGTACAGAGACCAGGTACAAATAACAACAAGTCAAGGCCGCAACTAAAATAACCAGCAAATGAACAAAGGCAACAAGGTCAGAGTTTTAAAATGCACAAATATGCTATGCAGTGAAGCAATACAAAGCAAGTGGATATAAACATCAAGCCAGAAAAACAAATCAACTCAAGCTCGAGGCAGTGACAGTATGAAATGGAATGTAACTACAAGGCATGAAATCGTAGTGAAACAGTTCAAGTGGACAGTGAAGGCAATACACAAGCCAGTGGAAAGCTACAAGGCATAGAAACTGCATAACAACTAATCAACAGTGCACAACCAACTCGAGAATTTACACAATCAAGACCGAATGCAAACTGCAGTAGTACACTTGAACATCATGAACAAATGGAAGAAGTACATCATGATACAACAAAGCAATGCCACCATGTATCAATAACAATGCAACATAGTGACAATCACAAGCATCGCAACATATTCAAGTTGAAGCCGTGAATGACACAAATACAGACAGTGGCCGAAGCCAATTTACAAAATATCGAAGTCAAAGAAGAATTCATGAATGTATATCGAAAGTAAAAATTCAAGTGCGTATGCAGTATTGACAAAGTCAAAAATCAACACCGTGATGAGCACGGCAATTCAATGCCGCAATTCAAAACCGTGTTATTCAAGTAAATATGAACAAGTCAAAGATCAATCTCAAACATTCAAGCATTATCAAGTGGCCGAGATGAATATTTGACAAATTCAAATAAATATATACGATCGAAGATTCAGGAAATCGAACGCATTTAAAACCCTAATCATCATCGGCATTTTCGATTTGATCGAGTTCGAGTATCAAATTAGAAAAGCAAAAGGAGACAGCACATACCGAATTCACAAGCATCAAAACTCGATCGAGCAACTGCAAGCAAGCTAGGGCAACAAATCACAGGCCAATTGAAGAAACCAGAGCCATAATTGCAACGAAGGAACGAAGCCCTAATTGCGACGAAGAGCCGAAGCCCTAACTTGATCAAAAGGGAACGAAGCCCTAACTGGAACGAAGCCGCCATTCTTTTTCTCACGAACAAATAAAAAAAAAAGGATCGGGCGAAATAAGGAAAGTGGGCCGGTGTTCAAAAACAAAAGGGAGTCTTTGTTTTTTTAATTAATATTGTTATATTAAATAGTTTAGGGCTATTTCGTTCTTAATTATTGTTTTTTTCTTATTCTACGAATCAAAGAGTTTAGGTAAATCACCACCTAGGTTTTAGGTTGTGTCTGATTGTCTATTTAGAGTTAGTTCAGTAAGCAGGGGTTGCGAGTTTGCAAAACTCTATAGGCGGTAGCAGGGTTTGCAAGTCTGTTAGAGTGTTTGTAAGCGTGATACTGTTTAATTCTAATAGAAATCTGGGAATGCAGCAGTAGGCAGGGGTTGCCGAAGCTGGGTAAATCTTGTGTGTGATTTATTTTCAGTATATTTATTTCTGAAGTTTATTTTTGTATTTAAATTAAGAAAATTTGCTATAACCCTATTCACCCCCCCTCTAGGGTTAATTTAGATCCTACAAGTGGTATCAGAGCCCGGTATATTTTTTTTTAACTCTAGAGTCATGAGTCTACAAAATAATGCTTTTTCTGAGGGGCAATCTATTGCTAGGCCACCCATGTTTAACGGGAACGATTATGCTTATTGGAAAGTTAGGATGGGTATCTATCTCAGTTCTGTTGATTATGAAGTTTGGGATATTATTGAAACTGGCTATAAACCCCCCACTATAATCGTTGGTGATACTGAGATTCCTAAACCTAAGGATAGGTGGGATGCAAACGATAAGAAATTGAAAACGACAAATGCTAAAGCCATGAATGCTTTGATATGTGCTCTAGATAAAAATGAATTTAATAGAATTTCTCATTGTACAACAGCACAGGAAATATGGCATACTTTGGAGGTGACACACGAAGGAACTTCTCAAGTCAAGGAGTCTCGGCTAGCCCTGTTCGGCAATGAATACGAAAACTTTGTGATGGACAAAGGCGAGAGCATAAAGGATATGTTTGGACGTTTTTCAACCTTGGTATACAATGCTAGAGCGCTTGGGAAGGTATTCACTGAGGTAGAGCTTGTGCGAAAGATACTACGAGTTTTACCAATGAACTTTGAGGCAAAAGTCACGGCAATCCAAGAATCGAAAGATCTAAGCAAACTAAGCATGGAGGAGTTGATTGGAAACTTGATGACATATGAGCTTGAGCTAAAAGCAAAGGAAGAACGCAATAACTCCGAACCAAAGAAGAAGACGATTGCCTTAAAGAGCAAAGAAGAAAGCGATGAAGAAGAAGAAGATCCAATTGAAGAGCTTGCAATGGCTGTCAATAATCTTAAAAAATGGTCAAGATTCAAGTCACGAAAGAAGAAAATAAGTGGTAATAAGTCAAAGAATTCTGACGATTCCGACAATGAATTGACATGCTATAACTGCAAGAAGCCTGGCCACTTCAAACAAAAATGTCCACTTCTCAAAAACAACAAATGAAAGAAAAAGAAAAAGAAGGCTTTTGCAGCAACTTGGGATGATGAAGAAGGAGAGGAAGTTTCAAATAATAGCTCAGAGGAGGCTAACTTGTGTCTTATGTCAAAATCGGATTCAGAAGCAAGCCTAGAGGAATCTAGTGAGGTAAGTAACTATTCTTATAAAGAACTTGTTTCAATGTGTTGTGATTTTACTAAAATGATTGATACTCTTGAATCTAAAATTGAAAAACTAAAATCTGATAGGAGAGAACTTGTCCATGAAAATTCTAGGCTAGAAACTGAAATTGAAAATATTCAAAACCTAGAATGTAAAAAATGTAAGATTTTAGATTCAGAATTATCAAAACTGAGGAAAAACTTTGAAAGTCTTGAAAGTGAAAACTTGAATCTTAAGGAAACCATCAACACTAGGAGAAAGGATTTTATTAATCGATGCACCTCACTTGTTACTGAAAACTCAACATTAAAAATCAAAGTCCAAAGTCTTGAGAAATCTTTGAATAACTTTTCAAGAGGCGAAAAATCTTTCAACATGCTATTAGGAAATCAAATTTTTGCTAACAACGGGAAAGGACTAGGTTTTGGGAAAACACAAGTTGATGATAATGCAAAATATAAGAATGTCTTTGATAGATGTGAAATATATAAACGTCGTGATGAAAATGATAGTCATAGGAACAAGAACACAAAATTTATACAAGTTTGGGTTCCTAAGAATTCTAAAAACAAATTTCATGTTTATTGGAATAAAAATAAAAGGACTAAACAAGTATGGATTCCAAAAGGATTGTTTATTCACAATGCTTCTATCACAAATAACATTGGACCTAAGAGTTTCTCTAGGTCATCTTCCTCTCTTCTTATGTAGGTCTGTTGGCGGGCTAAGGAACAACAAGAATGGTTTCTAGATTCAGGTTGTTCTAGACATATGACAGGTGACAAATCGAAGTTCCTTAGCTTAGAGAATTTTAAAGGTGGAAATGTGATCATGGGAGACAATAGCAAGTGTAAGATTATTGGCAAAGGTGAAGTTGGTAACGGTATTTTTTCTTTGACTAATGTTTTATACGTTGAAAATCTGCATCACAATCTCATTTCTATTAGCCAACTATGTGACAAAGGTATGAACGTGATTTTTGATAGTGATACTTGCAAAATTATTGATAAATCTTCTAGTAACATTGTTTTTATGGGCAAAAGAAAAGGGAATGTTTACTCACTTTCATTTGATAATCTAAAACTTTCTAGATGTTTAGTAGCCACTGACGAAGAGGCATATTTATGGCATAGGAGACTTGGACATGCTAGCATGAGTCTCTTAGAAAAACTCGAATCAAAAGAATTAGTCAGAGGGTTACCACACCAGAAATTTAAAAATAATAAAGTGTGTAAAGCATGTTCCTTGAGCAAGCTTAGTCGATCATCATTTCATCCTAAAAACATTGTTAGCACATCAAGGGTCCTTGAATTAGTTCACATGGATTTATTTGGACCAAATGAAATTTCAAGCTTGAATGGAAAACGTTATTGTTATGTATTGGTTGATGATTATTCTAGATTTACATGGGTTTACTTTTTAGCCAAAAAGTCTGAATCTTTCGAATATTTTTCAAAGTTTGCAAAACTTGTTCAAAATGAAAAAGGAGTTACAATTAAAACCTTGAGAAGTGATCATGGAGGCGAATTTGAAAATTTTGAATTTGAAAATTTTTGTGAAGAAAACGGTTTAAAACATGAATTTTCTGCTCCACGAACACCTCAACAAAATGGGGTGGTTGAAAGGAAAAATCGTACATTACAGGAATTGGCTAGATCCATGTTAAGTGAGTATAAGCTACCTCTAATCTTTTGGGCAAAGGCAGTGAATACTTCGTGCTATGTAATGAATAGAGTAATGATTAGACCAATACTTGGCAAAACGTCTTATGAACTGTGGCATGAAAGGAAACCTAACATTTCTTATTTTCGTATATTTGGGTGTCCTTGTTTCATTCTTAACACAGGTGATCAACTTGGAAAATTTGAATCAAAGGCTGATGATGGAATTTTCATGGGCTATTCAACAAGGAGTAAGGCTTACAGGATATATAACAAACGAACGAAGACAATTGTTGAGTCAATCAATGTGAAATTTGATGAATCTGATCTGGAAAAAACGACTGAAAGGATGGTTGACGATGGAGTAGATCCTGAAGGCACTGAAGAAGGGACATTTAGTAAGAAAACTGAAAGGAGGACTGTTGATGCTGATAAATTAAAGTTCAAACCTAATCATCCTCCTGAATTAATTATTGGTGATCCTACGGAAGGTATACGTACTCGTTCTTCATTTGATGAAAATTTATGTGCGTTTTGTTGTCATAGTGGTTTTATTTCTGAAATTGAACCTGATTCTGTTGAAATGGCTCTTAATGATGATAATTGGTTTTTAGCAATGCAAAATGAACTTAATCAATTTGAGAGAAACAAAGTCTGGAATTTAGTTCCTAGGCCTAATGACTATCCAATCGTAGGGACTAAATGGGTGTTTAAAAATAAATTTGACGAATCAGGAAATGTAATTAGAAACAAGGCTAGGTTGGTTGCAAAAGGTTATAACCAAATAGAAGGCATAGACTTTGATGAAACATTTGCTCCAGTTGCTAGGTTAGAAGCCATTAGAATCTTGCTAAGTTTTGCATGTTACAAGGGTTTCAAACTTAAACAAATGGATGTAAAAAGTGCCTTTTTGAATGGTGATTTAAAAGAAAAAGTTTTTGTTGAACAACCACCCGGTTTTGAAAATCATGAATTTCCAAATCATGTGTATAAGCTAGAAAAAGCATTATATGGTCTTAAGCAAGCACCAAGAGCTTGGTATGACTGTCTCTGTACATACCTTTTGGAAAATGGTTTTAAAAAGGGAAGTGCTGACACGACTCTGTTTCTATTACATAAAGAACATGATTTTTTGATTGTTCAGATTTATGTGGATGATATTATTTATGGCGCTACTAATGAACTTTTGTGTGAGAATTTTGAACAAGTCATGCAGGCTAAATTTGAGATGAGTTTGGTTGGTGAATTGAAATACTTTCTTGGATTTCAAATTAAGCAAAGCAGTGATGGTATCTTCATTTCACAATCCAAATATGTGTTGGAGCTATTGAAGAAATTTGGAGTCGAAAATTCCAAACCATTGAGAACTCCTATGAGCCCATCAACAAAGTTGGACAAAGATGAGAAAGGAATTGCAATTGATCAAAAGAAATATCGAGGGATAATCGGTTCACTTCTCTATCTTACTGCTTCTAGACCTGATATTATGTTTTCTGTATGCTTGTGTGCACGTTTTCAAGCTAATCCCAAAGAATCTCATTTAAAAGCTACTAAACGAATTTTGAGATATCTTTCACACACACACAAATTTGGACTATGGTACCCCTCTTGTGAAAATTTTGATTTAGTAGGTTATTCCGATGCTGATTATGCTGGTTCATTAGTTGACAGAAAAAGCACTAGTGGAACATGTTTCATGCTAGGACATTCATTAGTCTCATGGTCAAGTCGGAAACAGAATTATGTTGCATTATCCACCACTGAAGCAGAATATATTGCTTTGGGAAGTTGTTGTGCTCAAATTCTATGGATGATGCAAACTCTTTCTGATTTTGGCTTAGTCTATAAACAAGTCCCATTAAAATGTGATAGTAGGAGTGCTATAGATTTGTCAAATAATCCTGTTCATCACTCTCGCACAAAACACATTGATGTAAGACACCATTTTCTTCGAGATCACATTGCTAAAGAAGACATTTGCATTGAATATATTTCAACAGAAATTCAACTTGCTGATATTTTCACAAAACCTCTCCCCGAAGACAGATTTTCCAAATTACATTTAGATTTGGGAATTATAGAGGTTGACTAATCATTTTTTTTTAAATTTTGATTTTTGAATTTGATTCTAAATGACAATTTTTTTTAACCAATCTAACTCCCTAATGATTATCGAAAAGATGAATAGTGATTGAAAAAGTGATGAGTGTTGATATTTATCATATATTAAAACTCGAGAAAATATAATTAGGAAATTTCTTTAGAATTTCATAACAAGAGTCATAAAATTTTTTGTTGGGTAATAATTCCATGACCATTTCTATTTCTATCATCTTTCTATCGAACATCACTCATCAAAACCATATTTAATATGTAAATTTGTGGTAGTTTACAAAGGAAATCATTTGTTCTTCAATATCTTTAAATCGGTGAAGGAAATTATTTGTGCTTCAATTTCTTATATTCAGCAATTAAAAATAAATATCCAAAGTATTCACTCTCATTTAAAAGTCCTCACGGTCATGCATGGGTGAATTACTTGGATTTTTGATTATGTGCTTCCATGCTCATTTAAAAGTCCTCACGGTTATGCATGTATGGAACGCATATTAAAAATAATTGATTTAATAGACAAGTTGATTCTAATCCCATTTAAAAGTCCTCACGGTCATGCGTGGTTAGAAGATACTTGATTTCATTTTTTAAAATTAAATTGGAATACTACTAATCTCATTTAAAAGTCCTAACGGTTATGCATGGTTAGTAGATATTCAAATTTCCAGAAATAAATATACCACAAATAGACATATCTATATGAATTTTTGATGATTCTATCTCCATCACTTCTGAAAGTGGAATATGCGCTTGACAAGGGTAATTATGATTTTTGTTTGAGTTTTATTGAAATTTGATATTTATATTCAATTGAGTTAAATGTTTGATTCATGTCTATCACTTCATCCCTATTTTTATAACACTGATATTCTTTTGCTGATAACAAAAGGGGGAGAGAAAAGTTAAGATTTTTTGTCGAATAGAATCAAGCAAAGGTCAAATAATTTTCATTGTGCATATAGACTCTCTTATATTTCTATGCATATATGTAGAGGGAGCATTGTGTAGAGAGGGAGCATTCAAATAGGGGGAGCAAATGAAATTATCAAATACATTTAATATATTCAAAATCTTAAATATATGTTTGTTATCATCAAAAGGGGGAGATTGTTGAATATGCGATTTGCGCTATATGATTTTTGTTTGATGATAATAAACATATATACATTCATATAAATGTATTTGGTAATGTACTATTTTTTTTTCATAGTTTAAATAAATATTTGTTGAATAAAATTAAATTACACAGAATTCGAATTTGAATTCAAACAGAACAAGTTAAACAGATTTTGAATTCAAACAGAAATTTTTATTCAAACAAATATTTATTACAAATTGTAAATAGTACAATTTCATGCTCTCACTATACATGTACATTTTTGATTACAATTACATCACATTTACATCACGACCTTACTACATATCTCTCACACTCATATTTTTTGTCTTCAACTAAAATCCAGTTTGAATCCAGCATCTGAGCAATCTGCAAAAATATAAACTAACGCAGTAAAATTGAAAAAGAAATATTTTTGCAATTCAAAAATAAAATATGTTTTTTTTTGAAAATAATATTTGCCTCAGTTATTTGGGTTGTTCGTTATCATTCGCACTTGAATTCATCACAAAGTCGTGCACATAGATATTACAGGGACAGGTAACCATAAGTGGCTGCAATACACACGTGTACATTCATACACGTGTGCACTGCCTCGCCAACTCATGTGCGTGGCCAACAAGAGCAAGTGTGCAAGTGCAAAAAGAAAGTCAATGATCAAGCAAGTCCAATTCGAATTCATGATAGCAGACAACTCAAATTCCAAATGCATCTGTACATGAATACAGCTCGACTACAACAGCCAGTCAAATGATTAAATAAACAAATGAATGAATGCAAAAGCAAACAGTTCAAAGCTTCAAACTGCATCAGTGACCAACTACAGGAACAGCAAGGTGATCAAACAAACAAAGACCAAAGCTACAACCTCACATGAAGACCAAATGTCCAGACAACATCATAATGCAACATGAAGTCAATGAAGACCAAATACAACATGACCAAAAGTGTATGCAAACAGTCAGAGAAATGTACAGAGACCAGGTACAAATAACAACAAGTCAAGGCCGCAACTAAAATAACCAGCAAATGAACAAAGGCAACAAGGTCAGAGTTTTAAAATGCACAAATATGCTATGCAGTGAAGCAATACACAGCAAGTGGATATAAACATCAAGCCAGAAAAACAAATCAACTCAAGCTCGAGGCAGTGACAGTATGAAATGGAATGTAACTACAAGGCATGAAATCGTAGTGAAACAGTTCAAGTGGACAGTGAAGGCAATACACAAGCCAGTGGAAAGCTACAAGGCATAGAAACTGCATAACAACTAATCAACAGTGCACAACCAACTCGAGAATTTACACAATCAAGACCGAATGCAAACTGCAGTAGTACACTTGAACATCATGAACAAATGGAAGAAGTACATCATGATACAACAAAGCAATGCCACCATGTATCAATAACAATGCAACATAGTGACAATCACAAGCATCGCAACATATTCAAGTTGAAGCCGTGAATGACACAAATACAGACAGTGGCCGAAGCCAATTTACAAAATATCGAAGTCAAAGAAGAATTCATGAATGTATATCGAAAGTAAAAATTCAAGTGCGTATGCAGTATTGACAAAGTCAAAAATCAACACCGTGATGAGCACGGCAATTCAATGCCGCAATTCAAAACCGTGTTATTCAAGTAAATATGAACAAGTCAAAGATCAATCTCAAACATTCAAGCATTATCAAGTGGCCGAGATGAATATTTGACAAATTCAAATAAATATATACGATCGAAGATTCAGGAAATCGAACGCATTTAAAACCCTAATCATCATCGGCATTTTCGATTTGATCGAGTTCGAGTATCAAATTAGAAAAGCAAAAGGAGACAGCACATACCGAATTCACAAGCATCAAAACTCGATCGAGCAACTGCAAGCAAGCTAGGGCAACAAATCACAGGCCAATTGAAGAAACCAGAGCCATAATTGCAACGAAGGAACGAAGCCCTAATTGCGACGAAGAGCCGAAGCCCTAACTTGATCAAAAGGGAACGAAGCCCTAACTGGAACGAAGCCGCCATTCTTTTTCTCACGAACAAATAAAAAAAAAAGGATCGGGCGAAATAAGGAAAGTGGGCCGGTGTTCAAAAACAAAAGGGAGTCTTTGTTTTTTTTTAATTAATATTGTAATATTAAATAGTTTAGGGCTATTTCGTTCTTAATTATTGTTTTTTTCTTATTCTACGAATCAAAGAGTTTAGGTAAATCACCACCTAGGTTTTAGGTTGTGTCTGATTGTCTATTTAGAGTTAGTTCAGTAAGCAGGGGTTGCGAGTTTGCAAAACTCTATAGGCGGTAGCAGGGTTTGCAAGTCTGTTAGAGTGTTTGTAAGCGTGATACTGTTTAATTCTAATAGAAATCTGGGAATGCAGCAGTAGGCAGGGGTTGCCGAAGCTGGGTAAATCTTGTGTGTGATTTATTTTCAGTATATTTATTTCTGAAGTTTATTTTTGTATTTAAATTAAGAAAATTTGCTATAACCCTATTCACCCCCCCCCTCTAGGGTTAATTTAGATCCTACACAAACTTCCCATTCTACATCCAGTCCTAGACTTCCCTCTGGAATTTCACTCAATAACCCCTCACTTAACCCGGAGGAATAGGTATACAACACCTGGGCAACCGATCAGGATTTTTTTGCCTCTAACAGCCGAAAGAGGACTTTACCCACCTGAACAACCGAACAGAACTTCAACAGTTTCAATAAAATTGCTTTGACACTTTGTGTTCTTGATAACACTAATTTGTCTTTGATAGTAAAAACCTCCTATAATCAAATCGTCAAGTGTATGAAGTGTATGTGAAGATATGAAAAGAAAGTGATGCTAAGAATCAAAGAATATGAAAGTTTATTTTGAGATTCAAAGCAATAATATGCTTGTTTACTGTTTGAATGCAAGTATGAGAGCCCAAGAAGAATATAAGATAGTTAGAAAGATTTTCGATGAATATGAAATGTTTGGGAACTTGTATTTATAGTAGACAGAGGGTTGCTGCCATTGGTGAAGAGTTCTGACCAAAAGAAGCAACCTTTTCCGTTCAGAGAAGGATCGCAACCTTTCGAGGAATGGAAATGTCTTTTCAGAATAAGACAGTTGGGTTCAGGTTAGTCGACTGGTTGAAAATGGTCAGTCGACTGAATAGTGAAGACATTTAAAAAATCATGCACAAATATGTTAAAATGCATAGATTCAGTCGACTGACTGACTGTATTCAGTCGTCTGAATTTTATTAATAAGCAAAAATTGTAGTAGCTCATTTGGTTAGAGTATTTGCCTTCCAAACTAGTGACCGGGGTTCGATCCCCACTCCATGCATTTTTTGAAAACTTGATTTTGATTAAAATATGCATACAAATTTATTTGAATGTGAATGATGATTCTTGAGGAAAGATTTTAACAAAGCACTAAACTAGAATCTACATACATATTTGACGACTCTTGTAAAAATATATAACTATATGAACCATACTTTGAGTCGTTGAGTCCAGATGTTGTCATAGTCGTAGATTCGTGAATTATTGTGTCTTGTCAGCAATCAAAACCTATGATTCAACATTCTTCCCCTTTTTGATGATGACAACTTCATTTGCTACGAACGAATGTTTGACAAGCTTTGTTGATCTTATCTCTCTCACTGAATATATTCCTATAATTGTGCTATAGATTTCTCCCCCTGGATCTATGTTATTTATTCTTGTAAATAATTACTCTTTTCTCCCCCTTAATCTATGCTTGCATGGTTTATTTCTGCAAATTGTGTTAGAGCAATATCTTTCTCTCCCTTTGTCATTGACAAAAAGGAGAGTTTATATGAAGATATAAATTATATTTCACATAAGTGTTAACATAGAACAATATAAAACAAAATAACTACTACTTATAATGTAAGGTACCAGAAGAAGAAAAAATAACATTTAAAGCATCCATTACCCAAGGTTCTTATAATTTCCTAATTTTTAGGAAACCATACCCATTTGGGTATGGTTGAACCTTTCTAAATATAATTTTCATTAATAACTACCATATCAAAATAATCATCAATGTATTTTTCTCTATTTTTCCAATTAATAGGAACCCAAATATTTAGGTAATTTTTATTCATATTTCCCGTCAATGATCTTGTACTACTAAAGAAATTACTAACATTATTTGTCATAGCAGTATTTGAATTATTTATCCTTTTATTTTCATTTTTAGGTGGAGCTTTTGATTTCTTAACATAACCTAATCCCTTCTTGTTTGAAGCAAGTTGAGAATTTTTAATAATCTTGGATAAATTTTCTCTCCCTTTATTAAAATTGGAAATATTTTCAGTAATGTCATCGAGCTTAGTTTTGAGACTAGTGTTATCTAACTCAACAATTTTAATTTTAGTTTTTAACTCATGATTTTCAGAAGCTATAGCATTATTCTTTTCTTTTTGAGCTTCTATTTCTTGACTTAATTGAGCGAGCTGAGAATTGTCAGAGAGTGAATCTTGAATTTTCTCAAGTTCTTCTTCTAATATTTTCTTCTCGTCTTTAAGCATATCCCTTTCGAATCCTGCTTTCTTCTGATTTTCCAGAGCTTCCTTATATTTTCTTTTGAGACTTTTTAAAGTGTCTAGAAGTTCTGAATTTATTTCTATCATATCATCAAAAGTAAGATCACTAACCTCATTACCTTTTGCCATGAAGCATACGTTTGCTTGTTCATTATCACTATTGCTTTCGCGTTCAAAAGACAAAGAATCTGAGTCATTCCATGTTACTGAAAAATCTTTTCTCTTGAACTTGTCCTTTTCATTTTGTTTTCCCTTCCTTTGTTCTGGACAATCTTTTTGTATATGACCCTTCTTATGGCAATTGAAGCATTCTAGTACTGAGGATGATGTCTTATTGTTGAAATTTCTTTTGCCATTATTTCGATTTTCTTTTCTGTACTTCAAAAACTTTTTAATGTTTTTGGCAATAAATGCCAGGTCTTCCTCATCTGAATCTAAGACTTCTTTTTCAACATGAAAAGCTATGTTCTTCTTATCTTGCGCTTGTACTCTTTTAGCCTGCAAATTTACTTCATAGGACATTAGATTTCCTTTTAATTCTTCTGGTTTCATGGTAGAAAGATCATTAGCTTCTTCAGTAGCTAAGACTTTTCTTTCCCATTTATCCATTAAAAAGTTAAGGATTTTTGAAATAATATCAAAATCGGAATATATTTCTCCTAGTCCTAATAAAGAATGATGAATATCTTGAAATCTGGCGTACATATCATTTATAGATTAATCTTGCTTCATCCTAAAATTTTGAAATTGATTCTTAAGCATAGATATTTTACTTTGTTTAACCTTGTTAGTACCTTCATGAGCGACTTTTAGTGTTCTCCATATTTCATAGGCAATGTTGCACATACTAACACGATTAAACTCATTTTTATCTAAAGCACAAAATAACATGTTCATGGCTTTGGCATTTGAAGCAGCATCTTGTTTTTGTGTGTTCGACCATGTTGAATATCCGATTGTGGGGAAGTGATATTCTAATTGTGTAGTGTTCCATGAATCAAAACTATTTGCTTGCATATATATACACATTCATGTTGCCCAATAGTTATAATTCATGCCATTAAACAGTGGAGGTCGTGCAGTGGATTGACCTTCAACAAAACTGGTGTTAGTGTTACCATCCATATTACTGAGATATCAAATAACTGTGTGACGGTTATAGGATGACCAGGCTCTGATACCAAATCAAAGTGTGTAGGATCGTGCAATATGGATAAAGTAATGCAGAGTATAGTAATGTAGTGAATAGCGCAAAATAGAAAAGCAGTAATATAATAAAAATAACACCAGGGATTTTTATACTGGTTCAGAGCACCATCCTACGTCCAGTCCCAGACTCCTTTTAGAATTTCACTAAATCAACAATCCTCACTTAAGCCGGAGGAACAGGTATACACAATCTGAGCAGCAGAACTAACACCTGAGCAGCAGAATAGGATTTTCGCCTCAGCAACAGAAGAGGACTTCACTAATACAAAAGAATATATGACATTGTGTGTTCTTGATAACACTAATTTGTCTCTGATAGTACAAACCTCCTATAATCAAATCCTCAAGCATATGAAGTGTATGTGAAGATATAAAGAGAAGATAATGCTAAGAATCAAAGATTATGAAAGTTTATTTGAAGATTCAAAGCAGTAAAAATGTTTGTTCACTGTTTGAATGCAAGTATGAGAGCACAAGAAGAATATAAGAAAATTAGAATGAATTTCAGTGATTGTGAAGTGTTTGGGAACATGTATATATAGTAGTCAGAAGTTACTGCCATTGGTGAAGGGTTTTGACCAAAAGGAGCGTCTATTTCTGTTCATAGAAAGAACATAACCTTTCGCAGAATGAAGATGTCTATTCAAAAAATGATAGTTGGACTCAGGTCAGTCGACTGGTCATCCTTAGTCAGTCGACTGACTATGCAACAAGTTTAAAAAAATAAGCCGTGCATACTTGTGTATGTATAACAGTCCGTCGACTGGTAGTTTATAGCCAGTCGACTGGCTGTATTATTTTTTCACAATTAGCTCTATTTTGTTTTAAAAGGTGAGAACAATGAAGTGCAGACCACTTAAGGATAGATTTTAACAAATTTCTCAGACTAAACCATAATTAATAGACAGTGAAAACATAGATTAAAAGTCTTGATATAGCCATAGTCCTTTGATTGTCTCTTTTTGTCAAGAGTAATCGTGTATTCTCTTTTTCTCCTAACTTGCTTCGTCATGAATCAAAACTAGTGATTCAACATCAACAACCTAATTTTTCAAAGCAAACAACCCAATCTCATCTTGAAAGAAAACCATGGCACAAAAGTGTTTTGAAAAGTAATTTTGGAAGAAGTTATCTTCGATTAAAATGGTTAAATGGATTAACCAAGTTATTATGTATGCTTCTTCATATATGTATATATTCACATTATTTTGGACCCATAACCAAATTTTGGAGAAGGCAAGAATAACCAGCTAGGTAGACCTAGTAGTGAATATAAATATAGTTAACTTCTAAGTGAGTAGAATTGCATCTAGGAGGTCGGGAAGACCAGAATATAGGATGTTAAAACATTAAAGAGAGATACTGGTAGGGGCCAATAGGTTCTCGGCGAGCCCATGAAAATTGTGTATAGGAAAAGATATTGGCAAAGGCTAATAGGTTCATAGTTAGCCCATGAAAACTATGTTTAATGGAAGATGTTAGAAAGACGGGTTCATAGTAACCCATAAAAACTATGATTTGATACTGGCAGGGGCCAGTAGGTTGAAAACTAAAATAAGAAGAGTAAAGATATTGGAGTCACCAATCGTTCCTAGTCAACCCATGAAAACTAGGATAAGTGTAAAGGTATTGGAGTTACCAATAGGTTCATAGTGACCCCATGAAAACTATGTAATTGGACAGGGAATTTTTAAATATTTTACCAGTCATTAGTTAGCATATGAAAACTATTAGGCTAACACTAATCCTAGAAACTATAATTGAGACAAATGGTTAGAATGAATGGAAATGGATAATACAGAATTGATTCATTTGTTTTGCACATCATCACATTATATTGCTTTGAATTTTTTAACCATTGTGGATACAAGAGCATAATATACGGTGTAAAAAAAAGATTTCAGGATACCAGTGAGCGGAAAACGCATTCCGCTAAGCAGTGTGGCCTCACTAGATATCTAAATGGTTTGAGATGGTAGATTAATATTCATACCAGGCTTTATGTCTAACTCAAAGTTTACGTTTTCCCTTAAACTCTCAGGTACTTTATTGATTTTGGGTAGTTTGAGAGTTGAGGTTCTTAGGTACCTCATTAGACGAATACTACTCCTGGAGACGTGCAGGAGGAATGATAGCTATTTAGAGCTCTCTTTTATTTGATCCCGCTGTGTTGTTTGTAATGGGAAAGTTGTTATATTGCCTGTATATACTCTGGTCATCCGAGGGAGAAACTTCATATGTCGCTCTTGGCGTATATTGTAATAAATATATTTTCTCTAAAGGTGGTTGCCGATTATGGTATTATGCAATGAATTAGAAATGTTTTGAAATGGAATGTGATCTTGTTTAATGTTTTAAATTTTCCATATCCATGTGTTTCTGTGTATCATTGTATCTAACACCACTGTATTTACTCGCCGAGGATTAATAACGATAGATAACTACGACATCCGTAGCCATTAGTTTTGTGCCTCCTAGTAGGGGATGTTACAAGTTGGTATCAGAGCATAGGTTTATGAAAATTTAAAATAAAGTTAAACCTAAAAGATTTTTCAAAACATGATCCAATGAATCAGAAATATGATTGGGGTCTAGGATAACGCTATAGTAACGTACTTGTATTTGATATATAAATAAATATATATATAAGTACATACTCCCCTCTCTCTTAGACCATTCTTCTGTATCTTACTAAGGCTCATATGTTGATTTACGAGAAAGAAGATATGGAAGTAGGAAATGGAAGGGGAAATCTCGATGGAGGAAGCACCACAACTAATGGAAATGCTCGACCTAATTCTCGGAGGAACCATGGTCGAAAGGCTAATTCCAACCAAAATCGAAAGCCAATGTGATGATGTATCAGTTCTTGGTGAACCTTATGCAAGCAGGTGTTGCTACGGGTGTTACTAGAGGAGCTAATCTTGTGGCTCCAACTGGGAATAATGATGTTAAGTTGAGCAGAGACTATACCAGTTTGGGTGGAAAGCCGTTTGTTGGAATGGAGGAAGCTATTGAAGTTGAGAATTAGTTATTGCACTGTGTGAGAATCTAGGTACGGATTATGGGAAAAAGAGAAAGTTGGCCTCTAGCCAGTTGCAAGAGGCAGCACTTCACTAATGGAATAGTGTGACGCCGGGGTTTCGGAGGAAGAGCAAACGTGGGCTGATTTCAGAGGGAGTTTTAAGCAGAAGTTTTTATCTGAGGTTGTTAAGTTGGCATTGATGAGGAAGTTTATGGATCTAGTTCAGGGAGAGATGTCAGTAATCGAGTACGCTGCTACGTTTGATGAGCTGTCTCGATATGGATATGCCACAATAAACACTAACATCAGAAGGAATGAGAGGTTTATTCGGGGATTAAGGCCGAGCTTACTGTAATGACCATGACCCATATTCTGATCCTTGAAATGTGGTGGTCAAGATAGCCATTCTCTATGAAGAGTTGCTTGCTGGCTGTGTTAGAGAGAAGCCAATTGACTCCCAAGGTTCTCAGGGAAAGAAGAGTAAGTTCGTTAAGAAGAAGGGAGCCAAGAAGGGAGATGCCACCAAGAAGGAAAAAGCTGATTTAGTGTGCTTCAAGTGTGACAAGAAGGGTCATTATGCTCAGGAGTGCTGATCAGGCAAGGAAAAGAAGCCTACAGAAACGAAGAATGTGAAATGCTTTAACTGCGACCAAGTTGGGCATTATAAGAACTAGTGTCCCAAGCCAGTCAGGCGTACAGAGGGAAGGTTTTTTCTATTGGACCACCATCTTCTCCTAGGCCTACAGCCATAAGTAAAGGAAAAACTATGATGGAAGGTACACTTTTGATTCAAAGTACACATGTTAGGGTACTATTTGATACCGGTGCATCACATTCATTTATATCACAGTATTTGCTTGATAGGTTAGGCATAGAACCCATATACCTTGTTATTTCCTTAAGTGTTGCAAATCCAATAGGAGGGTATGCAACTCTGGGGATGAGATGTGACATGTTAGAACTTGATTTGTTAGGTCATAAGTTTGCATGCAGTCTGTATGTTTTCGATTTCGTAGAATTCAAAATCATTTTGGGTATGGATTGGATGAGAAGTTATGAGGCTAGGATATTTTGCCAAGATAGGGAAATATCATTAAGGAGCCCTAATTTTCATGACCAAATCATATTTTCGGTGGAGAATTCCAGCGAGTGTTTATGCTTTGTTAAGTGCTATGGAAGTAGGCGAAGAATTAAGTCAGGTTCGAGTAGTAAGAGAGTTTGTAGATGTTTTTGAGCCAGTCACACGGCTACCGCCGAAACGAGCTATCGAGTTTTGGATAGATCTTATGCCAGGAGCTGAACCAGTTAGTAGACCCTCTAGCCAGATAACACCAACTGAGATGAGGGAATTAAATATGTAGCTAGCGGATTTAGAAGGAAGGAATTTTATTAGACCAAGCAATTCTCCTTGGGGAGCGGCCGTGGTATTCGTGAAGAAACCGTATGGGTCATTAAGGATGTGCATCGACTATCATAAGTTGAACAAGAGGATGATCGAGAATCAGTATCCTTTGCCGAGAATAGATGATCTGTTTAATCAGTAAGTGGAGCCAGAGTGTTTTACCAATTGGATTTGATGACGGGGTTCTATTAGTTAAGAGTGGAAGAGGATAATATTCCTTTGATAGCATTACGGACTAGGTATGGATCGTACGAGTAGTTATAAAGCCATTTGGGTTGACGAATGCACCTGCTTTCTTTGTAGATTTAATGAATCGAGTCTTCTGTGAGTATTTGGACAGATTCATGTTGGTGTTTATAGATGACATTTTGGTATACTCTAAGGATGAAAGAGAGCATGAGGATCATTTTAGAGTGGTGCTTGAGACACCGAGGCTGAAACAACTAAAGGCAAAGTTTTTCAAGTGACGTTTTTGGAAGAAAGAGGTTAAGTTTATATGTATAAAAAGGAAGTCAAACAACAATAGTATGAAATGAAATTGACAAGAATAAACTTAGTTTATTGTTTGGATTTGTTGTTTGTTTGGTTTATGGTTGTTGGGTAAGGATACTTTAAAATTGTTTGGATGAATGAATAATCTATTTAGTTTCACCTAAGACTGTTGAGTGAAGGATACACTTAGTAGTTTATTTTTTCATTCCGTACAATTTAAAGTTTGAACCCAAACAACTATTTGTTTGTTTGATATAAATGAATGATGGATGCGTGTTGATTTATGTGATGGTTGTGTGCTTGTTGCAAGTGATGGTTGATTGATTTGTTTGTGGTGATTAAAGAAACTTGAATATTTCATTTTTTATAAATTGGTAACCTTTTGGATTATATAAGTGGAATACAGGTTATGGAAGCAATTGCTACTACTTTTGGTTTCATAATTAAGCATAAATTGCCCGACGAATAGGTACGTTTACGGATTACGGTTTATATCGCTGTTATATTGTTTTCCCGAGTTGGGATATATATTATTTTGGTAAATATATGTTATATATTATTATATTTGATATCATATTGCTCCCGAGCCTCTCTGTACAAAGGAGACTCTGCCGAAATTTTCCATAAATTTTGGACTTAGAATTTTTTGAAAATGTTTCCAAACCTTGTTAATTTGAATATAAAAGATTTAATTGTTTATTAATCTATATATTTTATTTAAATTATCCAATCTATAAACTTTTGCTATGAATACATTTATTTCCTAATTCTTCTTTTCCCTTCTTTTTCCTTTTCGGGGACGAAAAGTTTTGAGTGGGGGAGAGTGTAACGACCCATAATTTTTGAAGATTTAAATTTGAAATTAATATGATTTTTGTATTAAATTTAGAAAGAAATAAAAATCTGATAATTTATAATGAAGTGAATGTTAGAATTTAAATGAGAAATTGTAATAAACGGAATAATACTGAAACAAATAAAATTTGAAAAGGAGTAATGAATAATAACTAGGATGAAGTACAACAATGGTTATTAAAGCTAAAATTTGGATAGATTTAATGAAACTGCAATAAATGAAATATGGTAAGTATTATACCTGGATATAATTGAATATGGAGAAATATAAAAGTAAGTACTGAATTGATTTATGAAAGAACATATTGTCAAACAGTAACTGAATGTAATTTAAGGAAATTCTAATATTAATAAAGGGTCATTTAATAAAAACCAATGTTCTGGGCGTAATTATAATAGTTGTTTGAAATATGGATAAACTTTGATTTGGAAATCTATTGGATACAAAATGAAATTTGGTATTACATTGATGAGTTTAAATGTTATTTTATTTTGTAAAGAAATAAATGGTGTAATAAAAGAATGAAATCAAGATAAATAAATTTAATTGAGACTTTAATTATAAATAATGGGTGAAATAAAAGGATGGATGATAAATGTTTGTGGATAATAACCACACAAGTATTATAAAGAGTATACTGGTGATAAACGTTTATTTCGAATAAAGGTAATTAAATATTAATTTAATGGATATAAATGTAGTAACGGATGGAGTAAATGAAATTAGCATTATGAAAAAGGTAACATTGTTTTGTAAGCAATAAAAGCCTATTTATGTGACTGAAGGTTAACGGTAATGACTTTTCTATGTTACCTATGTAGTTTGCTTGTAAATTTAAACTTTGGAATTTGTTACAACGATTATAATTTAACATTACGTGATGTTAGTTAAGGTAATATTTGTAAGTAGTGTTAAGGTTATTCATATTGGAAAATTGTTGAGTTATAAGGATCGGGAATAAAGCTTTACTAATTTTATTGGAATTTGAAGTTTAAAAAAAGAATTAATTGCAAGTAAATGAAATTGAATATAGTTAAATAATACGTTATTTGAAATAAAGATAATATGAGAAATTTATGTAATAGTTTTGAATCCAATATTTGATCCATCTATTTGACAGGAATGAATGGAATACTAATTAATTAATTTAACTAAATGAAATTTTGGGGATTTTATTTATAATTTGTGAATTTAATGAAATTGAGGATTTATATTGAAATTTATAAATTAACCTTCTCTAAATTGACATTTAAATTTGTTTAAATCATTATAAATGATTAAGAAGTTAAAAATGTTGAAATTTGTCAATTATCGAGATAAAATTGAAAATTTGATTTAATTAATTAATTTTTAATTTATTTAATTAATGGAAAAATAGCCATTTTGGCCACTGACTCGGATTTCGACGAAACCAGTTTCATCGGATCGGTAACGGTGAATTATTGTAGGGTCTCAAATTTCATAGCGATCGGACTTGTCGTTTGATCGTACGGACTCGAAACGCCTTGAAATTGATAAATTGAAATCAATTTGAAAAATATTGATTTTAGCATAACTTCTTCGTATGATGGAATTTGGATGTGAAACTTTTTCCATCGCGTTTAAAATATTTTTAAACACCTATTTTGATATATGAATGTACTCAATTTCATTCCGGGTCAGAATGGGCTTTTTTCGGGCCATTTATCGTTAGCACGTACATCTATCTTATGCGATCCGTTCTATTTCAGATTTGTCTATAAATATGTCATTATAAACCCTAGCCTCCCTACTTCGCATTTGTCTGTACGTACTAGTCATTCTATTCTCTTTCTTCCTCAATGGCAAAAAACAAGTTCTAGATCCAAGCAAATCACATTCAAATCCAAAACAAAGTGAAATTCAAACTCCTCGGAAAAATATGAAAAAGATATATGTTGTAGATCTCATCGATACGAATCTACGTCAAGTATTCGTTTCTCTAAATGATGCTCGAATCATCCTGAAAACTCGATCAAAGCTCAAAATTCGTGAACCCTACACGGCAATTTGAGGGTTTTTGGTTTCGGCCTCAATCAGAGAAATTGAGATATGGGTTTTGTGGAGAGTGGTGTTGGAAGTCAATCTGAAGTGGTCGCATTGCCTATAGTGGATGGGTGTAACGACCCCGGATTTTTATGAATTTAAATTGATAATTTAAATGAATTTTTGAATTAAAATTTATAAAATTAATTATAAATGGAAGCGAGCTTCCTCGATTCAAATAGAAAATATATAAAGTCATATGGGTTTGAAAATTTGTATATATGAGAATATATATGTATATATTGGATTTGAGATAAAATCTTAAATAAATGGTTTTTAAAATAAATAGAAATAAAAATACAAGACGATAAGTATTTATGTTGAAAATTAATATGTAAGTCATAAGAAAAGAAAAGAAACGACATTTAAATATGAAACAAAGTTGTAAATAAATATGCAAAATAAATAAAACAAAAGTATATACATTGACACAAGTATAAAAATAAATAAATAAATTGATTTAAATTTTTATAAATGATGATAATTTGAGTTATATAAAATATATGTGTACAAAGAAAAATGTAAAACAATAATTTTTAAAGTAAAATTTATGATAAATATTTAAACTAAAAATAGAAGTAAAATAAATATTTGAGTTATAAATAAAGATAAATAAAAGTTAAGTATCGAACCAAACAAACAAAATAACAAACAAATACATAAGTATTAGCAATAAATGTTTCAAATAAATTTATGGTTAGAAATAAATGTTAAAGTTAAATTAGAATTCAATACATAAGTAAAATGAACTACAAGCAAAGTATAAAATATAAATCTAAGAAAAAAATGACAGTAAACAAAACAAAACAAAAGACAAAAAAAAAAGAAAAAAAAGTAACAAATCAAATACAAGAGCTTGTAAATTAAATCAAGCAAGTTAAAATTTATCTTAGTAAACAAAATAATAAAGTAACTAGATACAATGTAACATATGAAACAAGTCAATATAACAAAACAAATACATAAATATGCAGGCAAATAGAAAGTAAGTATAAAAACATAAACAAACTGTACAAGTTTATAAAACAAATATAAATAAAGTAAGTAAGGCTCAAATAAAGAAGTACAAAGAAAAGTAATAAATGCTTTCATCTCTAGCCCATAACTAATGCACCTCAGCCATACACAAGTCATTCCAAATAGTTACATCCTGTACTTGCAAAGGACTTCAAACTGCATGCTTCCTTTGTATATGCATCAACTCCTCACTTCAGTTCATTATCACAACTAAGCAAACCAAAACATGCATGCATTCTTAAATCCTGAGAAAAGATCAGAAGTAAACAATAGCTCAACAATTTCAGTTTTCCCAGACTTTTGTTCTCTGCGTCCAAATATCAATGTGAGCAAACTTCCATCTTTAAACTTAATCTGTTTATATATAGGTTTGCATGTTAACAGGTTTCTCTGTTTCAATATCCTGTGAGTAACTTCATTTTCAAAAGCTTAAGTATTTTTTTTTTTCTGATTGCTTGATTTATGTTTGCTATGAGTATATAGATGGAAGAGATATTTGTATGATTGAATGCATGCTGTTAAAGACCTGTAGAACACCTCTGTTTCAATTTCAAGCTTAGGATTAACTCAAAGAAACCTTTTCTGCTTGATCCATTGGAAATTAAAACTTAGTATCTTAACAAGTTATGGTTGTTTGATTATAAGCTAGGTGTTAAAAATTTATTAAAGTTGAAACAACATGAAATTGTCTCTGGAAATCAAGAACGATGAGTACAACTTTAAATAAGTTCAAAAACAAATTTCTTAATTTAAGAATCCAGGTATGTAAATTGAATCTATTTACTTAAACAAGATTTTTAAAACAAAAATCAAAATTTTTAGAAGTGTGGGTTGAGAGCAGTTTGGGTTTGACTGTATTTTGCATTTCGAGTCGCCGAGGTCGGTCTAGTTGATCAGAGGGATCGGGGCTTGGGCTGGAGGTGGAGGAGCGAACAGGAAGTGTGGGAAAAATGGTGGATGGGGGTGCAGTGCCTTGTGGAAGCGGCGGCGAGTGGATTGTTTCCGATGACCTAGTTTTGGAGGGTCAAGTTCTTTTGATTCGTTCACCCTATTGAATGCATCGAGTTCGACGCGGTTTTGAGGGATGGTGGATGGGTCGTAGGTGAAGCCGCGGCTGGAGTTTGGTGGCGAACGGTGGTCGGAGCATTGAGCGCGAAGTGTTGACAGGTTTGAAGTGGTGGTGGCTCTCGCGTTTACAGGTTTCGGTTTCGTATTCATTTTTCAAATTCGTACAGATGGCGACCTTCAGATGGTTGGGGGATGGTGTGTGGGTGATCGGCGACTTGCTCGACCTAGTGGCGATGGCCGGAGATGGGTACCGGAGCTGTACACGTGCACGAGCACGGTTGCTCTGATGGTCTGTAATTTTGTTAGTTTAGGGATGAAGCGGGATAGGTGACTCGAGTTTTTACTCGAGTATTTTCATGTTTGGCCCGAAGCACTAGGGTGTTAGACTCGAAGTCATCTTCGTTTGGCTCGGGTAGGATACTGGTAACAGGTTTTTAACCTGTCCAGTTTTCAAAATTTTAAAATGATTGAACGTAAATTTATAAATCCAGGTTTAAACTGAGTTTAAACTTTAAGTTAAAATGTAAATTCAAGTTTAGTTTTGAAACTTAGTTTAAAAATTTAAATAAATAAAAAATTTGTTTTAAATAGAAGTTTTTAAGCAATTAAGTTATAATTTAAAGAATTTGAATTTAATTTGGAATTTGAAGTTATAAAGAAATGAATTGTAACAAAGATTTAATCAAAGATTTAATTTGGATTTAAATCTAAATTTGAATTCAAGATTTTGAATATAATAAAGTTTATAAATTTAAATGTTTAAATAAGTTTAAATGTTAAGATTCCTTTAATGAATTTAATAAGGAAATTGATTTAAATTCTTTTAAATTTTCTTTATAATAAAATATAACTTCAACAAGTAATTTAAAGGATTTTAAAATTAGTTTCAAACTTTACTAAAGATAAATGAGGGTTCATTTTAAGTCTTGGGTTTAAAATGAAGTTTAGATTGAAATTAAAAAGGGTTTCAAACATATGTGTAAATGATGTTTAAATCACTACTAAGAATGAGTTCACCTTAAATTTAATAAAAAATTGAATGATTTGTAATACATTAATTATTAAGTTAATTAGAATGGATAATCAATGGTTTGATTCAATTTAATTAGTAATTGTAAGTTTAACTTTATTAATTAAGGTTTAATTTCTTTAAATAATTAATTAAAGTTAATTAATTAGGAAATTGGTTTAAAATGTTGATTTCATTAATATGATAAATTAAGAGGTTAATTAAGTAAGGTAATTGATCAATTAATTTATATTAAATGATTTGAAATTAATTCATCAAGATTGGATAATTATTTCATAAGTAATTAATTTAATTGGAAATAAATAGAATTGATTTGGATTAAACGATTTATTAATCCTACTTACAAATGACTATTGAATACATAATCATACTTATGAATGATTGTATTATATGTGATGCCTTGAATTGATTGTCCTAACTGATTGTGATATTTTGTACTGTGGATTGAGCTGTGTATGATTCATTCATTTATTTACATTGTATATTATCTGTGAATCTGTGAATGAGCGATAAGCGTTATAGCTATATCGCTTATCAATTATATCTCTATGTTTTAATCTGTGATGATTGAATAATGTTGCACTATTGTGTTAAACCCCTGGACCACACTTATACACACACAATATGGATTTCACGAGGAAATCGGTTAAATCACAGATTTTGAAATGATTTATAAAAATTGAATATTTGAATTCAAATGTTTTTGAAATGGAATCGGAATAAATGTGAAAAGCTTTTGGAATGAAATTTCAAGTTAAAATTTATTTTAATTTACTTGATTAAGTTTTGAAATTAAATAATTCAATTTAAATTTGAATTCGATATTTGGAATTGAATTCAATGATTGGAAATTATGGTTAAAGATATTATAAACAGGTTTGTATGAATTTAAACCATTTTAAAGGTATTATTTTTGGGAATTTGAATTTAACCAAAGAACTTTAACTCGTATAGATGAACCAAATTTTCAAAATGAAAACTGTTTGTTTAAAAAGAATAAAAAGCTTTCAGATAAGAAATGAAATTCCAGTTAATTAGGGGAATTTCAAGATTGAATAGAGAAATGATTTTCCTAAGTTATGAATGAATTCTTTTTGAAAACTATGAATTAAATCTGCTTATTTTTAACAGATTTAAAATGATGATTTATTTAAACCATTCGAAATGAAATTGTTTTGAAAGCTATAAGTTAAATCTTTGATTTAAAGATTTAACGAGTTAATCAAATTGAAATGAAAATTGATTTGGAAAATCTGTGAATGAATCTTTTGTTAAAAGATTAAAATGTGAAAATTGTTTAAACCGTTAAAGGTTGTGAAAATGAATCTTTTTGTTTAAAGATTGAAATGGTAATTGGATTAAACCATTTGAAAGAAAGTTTTGAATTATTAAGTTGTGACTTAATTGAAATCCCATTATCCATTTGTTTTTGAAATATCGTGCTCACTATTCGGTTTAGCCGGGAAAGGACCTTTGTGTCGTATAACCCATTTCGAATATGTGATTTGTCGTTATAGGTAGCATTTGAAGACCGGTGATGAAGACCGGGTATTTGCGAAAGCGATAGGATGAACTATCGATTGTTTCTGCACCGAGTCGCGCCGGTATAGAAACTCCCTAAGTGATGGGAAATTCGATCGGGATTGTGAATATCCGGATTGCAAGGACTTCTTTGTAAGTGCCTTCGGTTCTGGTCGAGCCCGGAACAGACTTGTATGGATTGTATGTCTGACATTACAAATTGAGATATAAAGCCGATTTCTTTCAAATATATTTCTTTTGGTGGCGAAGAATTTATTCTTTTATCTTAACACCCTTCTCTGAGACGTACGAGCTCAGAGGTTATGTAGTTGAATGTTATCAGCAATATATTCCCATTTTGGTAATGTGACATGCTGAGTGTTGCTGTAAATGATCATTGTGTTGATTATTTGTGATAGGATCATTTATTTGATCGTCTATCCTGGTGATCATTTCTATGATCATTTGTTGACCCAAAGCATGGCTTTTGTATAAAGTATGTTTTTGTGGACGCGACTTCGTCGAGCCTCACACCCCGTGAATGGTCAAAACAGGAAAGATGCGGCAAGGTTATGAGGGGTAGCGCCCTTTAGGATGTGTGCATTTCCTTCTGGAAAAGGGTGGTATCATGGTATGGAGCCCAGATACTTACTCATGTTGAAAACACTTTGTTATGATTGTGTGAATTGATTGCGAGCGCTCGGTGAAAGGTCCCAAAGGACCGGGGGATGGCATATTCGGTCAGTTGTTACTCAGTTAGGGGTAACCCGGCCTTGTGTTGGTAGAGATCCGGTTTGGTTCTCGGGGATGTCCATCCAGAGGCATTCTCATGTGGCAATGGAAAGTTCCTTGGCCTGATCATTCGTTGGAAATCCAAAGAAACAATACGAGACTTGTACAGTATTAGTTGTATACCCTGCCATGGAATGTGGCGGTAACCTGCTATTGAACATGGTTAGCTATAGTAGGCATACGATAATGGTCGTATGTTGGCTAAGATTTATATTCTACTTTCGAAATGAATTTTTCCTACACTATGCACTAGTAATAATATCAAATGTTTATTTTTAATGCATATCAAGCATCTTTGACTATCATAAGGAGAAATCTCCTCCGATTCTGCGTTTGCATTGTGTGTGTGTGTGCGGGAGGCCTTATAGTAGTCTCATTTTAAAAAAAACATTGCGAATTGACTTTGAAATTCTTTTGTTGAATGTTTTAAAAGATAAACTGTTTTTGTTGCTCACACCAGTCCCACGACTGATCCGGAGTTTATTGTTTCTTTCCTAAACTCTGGGTGCTCATTATTTTCTACACGAGCAGTCTAGAGTTGGGTTTTTCAGATAGTCAGGTTTAGTAGATTATCTGGAGTTAGTTCAGTCTTTGGACCGGACCAGACTTGCTTATGCTAGGTGCATCGTTATTGGGGGTTCTCGCTATTGCTGGATTAGTTCTTGGGGATGGAGTTCAGATTTGGAGTTCTTCGTTGAAGACTATCTATGAGTTATATTGTTCCGCTGCTAGATGTTGTCATCTATTTTCTTTTCCGCTGCTATTTGTTGTATCATATCTATGATGTATATTGATATCTAGTGGATCATCTGTTGTATCAGATATTGTGTTAAAGCTGTATATCAATGTATTATTCTTTTATTCCGCTGTGTTGTTTACTTAATGATTGTTATAAGCTCCGGCGAATCGGATTTGAACGGTCGAATCTATTGCATTCAAATACGATTTGAAGTATGGATGTCGATTTTCGAGCGGGAAAAATTCGACTCGTTACATTTGGTATCAGAGCTAAGGGTTGAACTTTAGCTCAGGAGTGCAACGCATTAAGTAACTCATTAGAGATAGGGTGAAGTAAATCCTAGAATGAGTAATCCTTAAGATATCCGTTTTAACGCCTCAGTAAATTCTCTTACTATCCACTGATAGTGAGTATGAGTGCAAGAAGAAAACGAGATAGGGGACAGGGAAATACGACTATAATTGGTCAATACTCTGTAACAACAGTGGAAATAACTTTCTCTATCAATTTTCTTTGATTCGTCTTTTCAATTCTTTTGATTGATTCGTGACAGCTACAAGAAGAAGTTTTGGTGCGGTGATGCTCTACGAATCGTTGTAAGAAATTTTTACTTCGTATCTTCATCGGTTTCTTATCAGCATTTTGATTTAAACCTTAATGAATTTGGAATTAGAAATTTTAATTGAATTAAATTGATTAATAGAATATGAAGAATGATTAGAATTGTATCGATAAAATGATTTTGTTTAAAACCAAAATTTGAAATTTTATTATAATTTCTTGTATCTATTGTTGATATTCTGATTTGGTGGGCCAAATGCAGAATTGATATCCAGTTTGATCTGAAAAGATATTTCTCTATCTTTCATCTATATCTGTGTTGTTTTCGTGCCTGCGAATTTCGAGGACGAAATTCTTTTAAGGGGGGAAGTTTGTAACGACCCCGGATTTTTATGAATTTAAATTGATAATTTAAATGAATTTTTGAATTAAAATTTATAAAATTAATTATAAATGGAAGCGAGTTTCCTCGATTCAAATAGAAAATATATAAAGTCATATGGGTTTGAAAATTTGTATATATGAGAATATATATGTATATATTGGATTTGAGATAAAATCTTAAATAAATGGTTTTTAAAATAAATAGAAATAAAAATACAAGACGATAAGTATTTAAGTTGAAAATTAATATGTAAGTCATAAGAAAAGAAAAGAAATGACATTTAAATATGAAAGAAAGTTGTAAATAAATATGCAAAATAAATAAAACAAAAGTATATACATTGACACAAGTATAAAAATAAATAAATAAATTTATTTAAATTTTTATAAATGATGATAATTTGAGTTATATAAAATATATGTGTACAAAGAGAAATGTAAAACAATAATTTTTAAAGTAAAATTTATGATAAATATTTAAACTAAAAATAGAAGTAAAATAAATATTTGAGTTATAAATAAAGATAAATAAAAGTTAAGTATGGAACCAAACAAACAAAATAACAAACAAATACATAAGTATTAGCAATAAATGTTTCAAATAAATTTATGGTTAGAAATAAATGTTAAAGTTAAATTAGAATTCAATACATAAGTAAAATGAACTACAAGCAAAGTATAAAATATAAATCTAAGAAAAAAATGACAGTAAACAAAACAAAACAAAAGACAAAAAAAAAGAAAAAAAAAGTAACAAATCAAATACAAGAGCTTGTAAATTAAATCAAGCAAGTTAAAATTTATCTTAGTAAACAAAATAATAAAGTAACTAGATACAATGTAACATATGAAACAAGTCAATATAACAAAACAAATACATAAATATGCAGGCAAATAGAAAGTAAGTATAAAAACATAAACAAACTGTACAAGTTTATAAAACAAATATAAATAAAGTAAGTAAGGCTGAAATAAAAAAGTACAAAGAAAAGTAATAAATGCTTTCATCTCTAGCCCATAACTAATGCACCTCAGCCATACACAAGTCATTCCAAATAGTTACATCCTGTACTTGCAAAGGACTTCAAACTGCTTGCTTCCTTTGTATATGCATCAACTCCTCACTTCAGTTCATTATCACAACTAAGCAAACCAAAACATGCATGCATTCTTAAATCCTGAGAAAAGATCAGAAGTAAACAATAGCTCAACAATTTCAGTTTTCTCAGACTTTTGTTCTCTGCGTCCAAATACCAATGTGAGCAAACTTCCATCTTTAAACTTAATCTGTTTATATATAGGTTTGCATGTTAACATGTTTCTCTGTTTCAATATCCTGTGAGTAACTTCATTTTCAAAAGCTTAAGTATTTTTTTTTTCTGATTGCTTGATTTATGTTTGATATGAGTATATAGGTGGAAGAGATATTTGTATGATTGAATGCATGCTGTTAAAGACCTGCAGAACACCTCTGTTTCAATTTCAAGCTTAGGATTAACTCAAAGAAACCTTTTCTGCTTGATCCATTGGAAACTAAAACTTAGTATCTTAACAAGTTATGGTTGTTTGATTTTAAGCTAGGTGTTAAAAATTTATTAAAGTTGAAACAACATGAAATTGTCTCTGGAAATCAAGAAAGATGAGTACAACTTTAAATAAGTTCAAAAACAAATTTCTTAATTTAAGAATCCAGGTATGTAAATTGAATATATTTACTTAAACAAGATTTTTAAAACAAAAATCAAAATTTTTAGAAGTGTGGGTTGAGAGCAGTTTGGGTTTGACTGTATTTTGCATTTCGAGTCGCCGAGGTCGGTCTAGTTGATCAGAGGGGTCGGGGCTTGGGCTGGAGGTGGAGGAGCGAACAGGAAGTGTGGGAAAAATGGTGGATGGGGGTGCAGTGCCTTGTGGAAGCGGCGGCGAGTGGATTGTTTCCGATGACCTAGTTTTGGAGGGTCAAGTTCTTTTGATTCGTTCACCCTATTGAATGCATCGAGTTCGACGCGGTTTTGAGGGATGGTGGATGGGTCGTAGGTGAAGCCGCGGCTGGAGTTTGGTGGCGAACGGTGGTCGGAGCATTGAGCGCGAAGTGTTGACAGGTTTGAAGTGGTGGTGGCTCTCGCGTTTACAGGTTTCGGTTTCGTATTCATTTTTCAAATTCGTACAGATGGCGACCTTCAGATGGTTGGGGGATGGTGTGTGGGTGATCGGCGACTTGCTCGACCTAGTGGCGATGGCCGGAGATGGGTACCGGAGCTGTACACGTGCACGAGCACGGTTGCTCTGATGGTCTGTAATTTTGTTAGTTTGGGGATGAAGCAGGATAGGTGACTCGAGTTTTTACTCGAGTATTTTCATGTTTGGCCCGAAGCACTAGGGTGTTAGACTCGAAGTCATCTTCGTTTGGCTCGGGTAGGATACTGGTAACAGGTTTTTAACCTGTCCAGTTTTCAAAATTTTAAAATGATTGAACGTAAATTTATAAATCCAGGTTTAAACTGAGTTTAAACTTTAAGTTAAAATGTAAATTCAAGTTTAGTTTTGAAACTTAGTTTAAAAATTTAAATAAATAAAAAATTTGTTTTAAATAGAAGTTTTTAAGCAATTAAGTTATAATTTAAAGAATTTGAATTTAATTTGGAATTTGAAGTTATAAATAAATGAATTGTAACAAAGATTTAATCAAAGATTTAATTTGGATTTAAATCTAAATTTGAATTCAAGATTTTGAATATAATAAAGTTTATAAATTTAAATGTTTAAATAAGTTTAAATGTTAAAATTCCTTTAATGAATTTAATAAGGAAATTGATTTAAATTCTTTTAAATTTTCTTTATAATAAAATATCACTTCAACAAGTAATTTAAAGGATTTTAAAATTAGTTTCAAACTTTACTAAAGATAAATGAGGGTTCATTTTAAGTCTTGGGTTTAAAATGAAGTTTAGATTGAAATTAAAAAGGGTTTCAAACATATGTGTAAATGATGTTTAAATCACTACTAAGAATGAGTTCACCTTAAATTTAATAAAATATTGAATGATTTGTAATACATTAATTATTAAGTTAATTAGAATGGATAATCAATGGTTTGATTCAATTTAATTAGTAATTGTAAGTTTAACTTTATTAATTAAGGTTTAATTTCCTTAAATAATTAATTAGAGTTAATTAATTAGGAAATTGGTTTAAAATGTTGATTTAATTAATATGATAAATTAAGAGGTTAATTAAGTAAGGTAATTGATCAATTAATTTATATTAAATGATTTGAAATTAATTCATCAGGATTGGATAATTATTTCATAAGTAATTAATTTAATTGGAAATAAATAGAATTGATTTGGATTAAACGATTTATTAATCCTGCTTACAAATGACTATTGAATACATAATCATACTTATGAATGATTGTATTATATGTGATGCCTTGAATTGATTGTCCTAACTGATTGTGATATTTTGTACTGTAGATTGAGCTGTGTATGATTCATTCATTTATTTACATTGTATATTATCTGTGAATCTGTGAATGAGCGATAAGCGTTATAGCTATATCGCTTATCAATTATATCTCTATGTTTTAATCTGTGATGATTGAATAATGTTGCACTAATGTGTTAAACCCCTGGACCACACTTATACACACACAATATGGATTTCACGAGGAAATCGGTTAAATCACAGATTTTGAAATGATTTATAAAAATTGAATATTTGAATTCAAATGTTTTTGAAATGGAATCGGAATAAATGAGAAAAGCTTTTGGAATGAAATTTCAAGTTAAAATTTATTTTAATTTACTTGATTAAGTTTTGAAATTAAATAATTCAATTTAAATTTGAATTCGATATTTGGAATTGAATTCAATGATTGGAAATTATGGTTAAAGATATTATAAACAGGTTTGTATGAATTTAAACCATTTTAAAGGTATTATTTTTGGGAATTTGAATTTAACCAAAGAACTTTAACTCGTATAGATGAACCAAATTTTCAAAATGAAAACTGTTTGTTTAAAAAGAATAAAAAGCTTTCAGATAAGAAATGAAATTCCAGTTAATTAGGGGAATTTCATGGAATTTCAAGATTGAATAGAGAAATGATTTTCCTAAGTTATGAATGAATTCTTTTTGAAAGCTATGAATTAAATCTGCTTATTTTTAACAGATTTAAAATGATGATTTATTTAAACCATTCGAAATGAAATTGTTTTGAAAGCTATAAGTTAAATCTTTGATTTAAAGATTTAACGAGTTAATTAAATTGAAATGAAAATTGATTTGGAAAATCTGTGAATGAATCTTTTGTTAAAAGATTAAAATGTGAAAATTGTTTAAACCGTTAAAGGTTGTGAAAATGAATCTTTTTGTTTAAAGATTGAAATGGTAATTGGATTAAACCATTTGAAAGAAAGTTTTGAATTATTAAGTTGTGACTTAATTGAAATCCCATTATCCATTTGTTTTTGAAATATCGTGCTCACTATTCGGTTTAGCCGGGAAAGGACCTTTGTGTCGTATAACCCATAACGAATATGTGATTTGTCGTTATGGATAGCATTTGAAGACCGGTGATGAAGACCGGGTATTTGCGAAAGCGATAGGATGACCTATCGATTGTTTCTGCACCGAGTCGCGCCGGTATAGAAACTCCCTAAGTGATGGGAAATTCGATCGGGATTGTGAATATCCGGATTGCAAGGACTTCTTTGTAAGTGCCTTCGGGTCCGTTCGAGCCCGGAACAGACTTGTATGGATTGTATGTCTGACATTACAAATTGAGATATAAAGCCGATTTCTTTCAAATATATTTCTGTTGGTGGCGAAGAATTTATTCTTTTAGCTTAACACCCTTCTCTGAGACATACGAGCTCAGAGGTTATGTAGTTGAATGTTATCAGCAATATATTCCCATTTTGGTAATGTGACATGCTGAGTGTTGCTGTAAATGATCATTGTGTTGATTATTTGTGATAGGATCATTTATTTGATCGTCTATCCTGGTGATCATTTCTATGATCATTTGTTGACCCAAAGCATGGCTTTTGTATAAAGTATGTTTTTGTGGACGTGACTTCGTCGAGCCTCACACCCCGTGAATGGTCAAAACAGGAAAGATGCGGCAAGGTTATGAGGGGTAGCGCCCTTTAGGATGTGTGCATTTCCTTCTGGAAAAGGGTGGTATCATGGTATGGAGCCCAGATACTTACTCATGTTGAAAACACTTTGTTATGATTGTGTGAATTGATTGCGAGCGCTCGGTGAAAGGTCCCAAAGGACCGGGGGATGGCATATTCGGTCAGTTGTTACTCAGTTAGGGGTAACCCGGCCTTGTGTTGGTAGAGATCCGGTTTGGTTCTCGGGGATGTCCATCCAGAGGCATTCTCATGTGGCAATGGGAAGTTCCTTGGCCTGATCATTCGTTGGAAATCCAAAGAAACAATACGAGACTTGTACAGTATTAGTTGTATAACCTGCCATGGAATGTGGCGGTAACCTGCTATTGAACATGGTTAGCTATAGTAGGCATACGATAATGGTCGTATGTTGGCTAAGATTTATATTCTACTTTCGAAATGAATTTTTCCTACACTATGCACTAGTAATAATATCAAATGTTTATTTTTAATGCGTATCAAGCATCTTTGACTATCATAAGGAGAAATCTCCTCCGATTCTGCGTTTGCATTGTGTGTGTGTGTGCGGGAGGCCTTATAGTAGTCTCATTTTAAAAAAAACATTGCGAATTGACTTTGAAATTCTTTTGTTGAATGTTTTAAAAGATAAACTGTTTTTGTTGCTCACACCAGTCCCACGACTGATCCGGAGTTTATTGTTTCTTTCCTAAACTCTGGGTGCTCATTATTTTCTACACGAGCAGTCTAGAGTTGGGTTTTTCAGATAGTCAGGTTTAGTAGATTATCAGGAGTTAGTTCAGTCTTTGGACCGGACCAGACTTGCTTATGCTAGGTGCATCGTTATTGGGGGTTCTCGCTATTGCTGGATTAGTTCTTGGAGATGGAGTTCAGATTTGGAGTTCTTCGTTGAAGACTATCTATGAGTTATATTGTTCCGCTGCTAGATGTTGTCATCTATTTTCTTTTCCGCTGCTATTTGTTGTATCATATCTATGATGTATATTGATATCTAGTGGATCATCTGTTGTATCAGATATTGTATTAAAGCTGTATATCAATGTATTATTCTTTTATTCCGCTGTGTTGTTTACTTAATGATTGTTATAAGCTCCGGCGAATCGGATTTGAACGGTCGAATCTATGGCATTCAAATACGATTTGAAGTATGGATGTCGATTTTCGAGCGGGCAAAATTCGACTCGTTACATTTGGTATCAGAGCTAAGGGTTGAACTTTAGCTCAGGAGTGCAACGCATTAAGTAACTCATTAGAGATAGGGTGAAGTAAATCCTAGAATGAGTAATCCTTAAGATATCCGTTTTAACGCCTCAGTAAATTCTCTTACTATCCACTGATAGTGAGTATGAGTGCAAGAAGAAAACGAGATAGGGGACAGGGAAATACGACTATAATTGGTCAATACTCTGTAACAACAGTGGAAATAACTTTCTCTATCAATTTTCTTTGATTCGTCTTTTCAATTCTTTTGATTGATTCGTGACAGCTACAAGAAGAAGTTTTGGTGCGGTGATGCTCTACGAATCGTTGTAAGAAATTTTTACTTCGTATCTTCATCGGTTTCTTATCAGCATTTTGATTTAAACCTTAATGAATTTGGAATTAGAAATTTTAATTGAATTAAATTGATTAATAGAATATGAAGAATGATTAGAATTGTATCGATAAAATGATTTTGTTTAAAACCAAAATTTGAAATTTTATTATAATTTCTTGTATCTATTGTTGATATTCTGATTTGGTGGGCCAAATGCAGAATTGATATCCAGTTTGATCTGAAAAGATATTTCTCTATCTTTCATCTATATCTGTGTTGTTTTCGTGCCTGCGAATTTCGAGGACGAAATTCTTTTAAGGGGGGGAAGTTTGTAACGACCCCGGATTTTTATAAATTTAAGTTGATAATTTAAATGAATTTTTGAATTAAAATTTATAAAATTAATTATAAATGGAAGCGAGTTTCCTCGATTCAAATAGAAAATATATAAAGTCATATGGGTTTGAAAATTTGTATATATGAGAATATATATGTATATATTGGATTTGAGATAAAATCTTAAATAAATGGTTTTTAAAATAAATAGAAATAAAAATACAAGACGATAAGTATTTAAGTTGAAAATTAATATGTAAGTCATAAGAAAAGAAAAGAAATGACATTTAAATATGAAAGAAAGTTGTAAATAAATATGCAAAATAAATAAAACAAAAGTATATACATTGACACAAGTATAAAAATAAATAAATAAATTGATTTAAATTTTTATAAATGATGATAATTTGAGTTATATAAAATATATGTGTACAAAGAGAAATGTAAAACAATAATTTTTAAAGTAAAATTTATGATAAATATTTAAACTAAAAATAGAAGTAAAATAAATATTTGAGTTATAAATAAAGATAAATAAAAGTTAAGTATGGAACCAAACAAACAAATACATAAGTATTAGCAATAAATGTTTCAAATAAATTTATGGTTAGAAATAAATGTTAAAGTTAAATTAGAATTCAATACATAAGTAAAATGAACTACAAGCAAAGTATAAAATATAAATCTAAGAAAAAAATGACAGTAAACAAAACAAAACAAAAGACAAAAAAAAAGAAAAAAAAAGTAACAAATCAAATACAAGAGCTTGTAAATTAAATCAAGCAAGTTAAAATTTATCTTAGTAAACAAAATAATAAAGTAACTAGATACAATGTAACATATGAAACAAGTCAATATAACAAAACAAATACATAAATATGCAGGCAAATAGAAAGTAAGTATAAAAACATAAACAAACTGTACAAGTTTATAAAACAAATATAAATAAAGTAAGTAAGGCTGAAATAAAAAAGTACAAAGAAAAGTAATAAATGCTTTCATCTCTAGCCCATAACTAATGCACCTCAGCCATACACAAGTCATTCCAAATAGTTACATCCTGTACTTGCAAAGGACTTCAAACTGCTTGCTTCCTTTGTATATGCATCAACTCCTCACTTCAATTCATTATCACAACTAAGCAAACCAAAACATGCATGCATTCTTAAATCCTGAGAAAAGATCAGAAGTAAACAATAGCTCAACAATTTCAGTTTTCTCAGACTTTTGTTCTCTGCGTGCAAATACCAATGTGAGCAAACTTCCATCTTTAAACTTAATCTGTTTATATATAGGTTTGCATGTTAACAGGTTTCTCTGTTTCAATATCCTGTGAGTAACTTCATTTTCAAAAGCTTAAGTATTTTTTTTCTTCTGATTGCTTGATTTATGTTTGATATGAGTATATAGGTGGAAGAGATATTTGTATGATTGAATGCATGCTGTTAAAGACCTGTAGAACACCTCTGTTTCAATTTCAAGCTTAGGATTAACTCAAAGAAACCTTTTCTGCTTGATCCATTGGAAACTAAAACTTAGTATCTTAACAAGTTATGGTTGTTTGATTTTAAGCTAGGTGTTAAAAATTTATTAAAGTTGAAACAACATGAAATTGTCTCTGGAAATCAAGAAAGATGAGTACAACTTTAAATAAGTTCAAAAACAAATTTCTTAATTTAAGAATCCAGGTATGTAAATTGAATCTATTTACTTAAACAAGATTTTTAAAACAAAAATCAAAATTTTTAGAAGTGTGGGTTGAGAGCAGTTTGGGTTTGACTGTATTTTGCATTTCGAGTCGCCGAGGTCGGTCTAGTTGATCAGAGGGGTCGGGGCTTGGGCTGGAGGTGGAGGAGCGAACAGGAAGTGTGGGAAAAATGGTGGATGGGGGTGCAGTGCCTTGTGGAAGCGGCGGCGAGTGGATTGTTTACGATGACCTAGTTTTGGAGGGTCAAGTTCTTTTGATTCGTTCACCCTATTGAATGCATCGAGTTCGACGCGGTTTTGAGGGATGGTGGATGGGTCGTAGGTGAAGCCGCGGCTGGAGTTTGGTGGCGAACGGTGGTCGGAGCATTGAGCGCGAAGTGTTGACAGGTTTGAAGTGGTGGTGGCTCTCGCGTTTACAGGTTTCGGTTTCGTATTCATTTTTGAAATTCGTACAGATGGCGACCTTCAGATGGTTGGGGGATGGTGTGTGGGTGATCGGCGACTTGCTCGACCTAGTGGCGATGGCCGGAGATGGGTACCGGAGCTGTACACGTGCACGAGCACGGTTGCTCTGATGGTCTGTAATTTTGTTAGTTTGGGGATGAAGCAGGATAGGTGACTCGAGTTTTTACTCGAGTATTTTCATGTTTGGCCCGAAGCACTAGGGTGTTAGACTCGAAGTCATCTTCGTTTGGCTCGGGTAGGATACTGGTAACAGGTTTTTAACCTGTCCAGTTTTCAAAATTTTAAAATGATTGAACGTAAATTTATAAATCCAGGTTTAAACTGAGTTTAAACTTTAAGTTAAAATGTAAATTCAAGTTTAGTTTTGAAACTTAGTTTAAAAATTTAAATAAATAAAAAATTTGTTTTAAATAGAAGTTTTTAAGCAATTAAGTTATAATTTAAAGAATTTGAATTTAATTTGGAATTTGAAGTTATAAAGAAATGAATTGTAACAAAGATTTAATCAAAGATTTAATTTGGATTTAAATCTAAATTTGAATTCAAGATTTTGAATATAATAAAGTTTATAAATTTAAATGTTTAAATAAGTTTAAATGTTAAAATTCCTTTAATGAATTTAATAAGGAAATTGATTTAAATTCTTTTAAATTTTCTTTATAATAAAATATCACTTCAACAAGTAATTTAAAGGATTTTAAAATTAGTTTCAAACTTTACTAAAGATAAATGAGGGTTCATTTTAAGTCTTGGGTTTAAAATGAAGTTTAGATTGAAATTAAAAAGGGTTTCAAACATATGTGTAAATGATGTTTAAATCACTACTAAGAATGAGTTCACCTTAAATTTAATAAAAAATTGAATGATTTGTAATACATTAATTATTAAGTTAATTAGAATGGATAATCAATGGTTTGATTCAATTTAATTAGTAATTGTAAGTTTAACTTTATTAATTAAGGTTTAATTTCTTTAAATAATTAATTAAAGTTAATTAATTAGGAAATTGGTTTAAAATGTTGATTTAATTAATATGATAAATTAAGAGGTTAATTAAGTAAGGTAATTGATCAATTAATTTATATTAAATGATTTGAAATTAATTCATCAGGATTGGATAATTATTTCATAAGTAATTAATTTAATTGGAAATAAATAGAATTGATTTGGATTAAACGATTTATTAATCCTGCTTACAAATGACTATTGAATACATAATCATACTTATGAATGATTGTATTATATGTGATGCCTTGAATTGATTGTCCTAACTGATTGTGATATTTTGTACTGTAGATTGAGCTGTGTATGATTCATTCATTTATTTACATTGTATATTATCTGTGAATCTGTGAATGAGCGATAAGCGTTATAGCTATATCGCTTATCAATTATATCTCTATGTTTTAATCTGTGATGATTGAATAATGTTGCACTATTGTGTTAAACCCCTGGACCACACTTATACACACACAATATGGATTTCACGAGGAAATCGGTTAAATCACAGATTTTGAAATGATTTATAAAAATTGAATATTTGAATTCAAATGTTTTTGAAATGGAATCGGAATAAATGTGAAAAGCTTTTGGAATGAAATTTCAAGTTAAAATTTATTTTAATTTACTTGATTAAGTTTTGAAATTAAATAATTCAATTTAAATTTGAATTCGATATTTGGAATTGAATTCAATGATTGGAAATTATGGTTAAAGATATTATAAACAGGTTTGTATGAATTTAAACCATTTTAAAGGTATTATTTTTGGGAATTTGAATTTAACCAAAGAACTTTAACTCGTATAGATGAACCAAATTTTCAAAATGAAAACTGTTTGTTTAAAAAGAATAAAAAGCTTTCAGATAAGAAATGAAATTCCAGTTAATTAGGGGAATTTCGTGGAATTTCAAGATTGAATAGAGAAATGATTTTCCTAAGTTATGAATGAATTCTTTTTGAAAGCTATGAATTAAATCTGCTTATTTTTAATAGATTTAAAATGATGATTTATTTAAACCATTCGAAATGAAATTGTTTTGAAAGCTATAAGTTAAATCTTTGATTTAAAGATTTAACGAGTTAATCAAATTGAAATGAAAATTGATTTGGAAAATCTGTGAATGAATCTTTTGTTAAAAGATTAAAATGTGAAAATTGTTTAAACCGTTAAAGGTTGTGAAAATGAATCTTTTTGTTTAAAGATTGAAATGGTAATTGGATTAAACCATTTGAAAGAAAGTTTTGAATTATTAAGTTGTGACTTAATTGAAATCCCATTATCCATTTGTTTTTGAAATATCGTGCTCACTATTCGGTTTAGCCGGGAAAGGACCTTTGTGTCGTATAACCCATAACGAATATGTGATTTGTCGTTATGGATAGCATTTGAAGACCGGTGATGAAGACCGGGTATTTGCGAAAGCGATAGGATGACCTATCGATTGTTTCTGCACCGAGTCGCGCCGGTATAGAAACTCCCTAAGTGATGGGAAATTCGATCGGGATTGTGAATATCCGGATTGCAAGGACTTCTTTGTAAGTGCCTTCGGGTCTGTTCGAGCCCGGAATAGACTTGTATGGATTGTATGTCTGACATTACAAATTGAGATATAAAGCCGATTTCTTTCAAATATATTTCTGTTGGTGGCGAAGAATTTATTCTTTTAGCTTAACACCCTTCTTTGAGACGTACGAGCTCAGAGGTTATGTAGTTGAATGTTATCAGCAATATATTCCCATTTTGGTAATGTGACATGCTGAGTGTTGCTGTAAATGATCATTGTGTTGATTATTTGTGATAGGATCATTTATTTGATCGTCTATCCTGGTGATCATTTCTATGATCATTTGTTGACCCAAAGCATGGCTTTTGTATAAAGTATGTTTTTGTGGACGTGACTTCGTCGAGCCTCACACCCCGTGAATGATCAAAACAGGAAAGATGCGGCAAGGTTATGAGGGGTAGCGCCCTTTAGGATGTGTGCATTTCCTTCTGGAAAAGGGTGGTATCATGGTATGGAGCCCAGATACTTACTCATGTTGAAAACACTTTGTTATGATTGTGTGAATTGATTGCGAGCGCTCGGTGAAAGGTCCCAAAGGACCGGGGGATGGCATATTCGGTCAGTTGTTACTCAGTTAGGGGTAACCCGGCCTTGTGTTGGTAGAGATCCGGTTTGGTTCTCGGGGATGTCCATCCAGAGGCATTCTCATGTGGCAATGGGAAGTTCCTTGGCCTGATCATTCGTTGGAAATCCAAAGAAACAATACGAGACTTGTACAGTATTAGTTGTATAACCTGCCATGGAATGTGGCGGTAACCTGCTATTGAACATGGTTAGCTATAGTAGGCATACGATAATGGTCGTATGTTGGCTAAGATTTATATTCTACTTTCGAAATGAATTTTTCCTACACTATGCACTAGTAATAATATCAAATGTTTCTTTTTAATGCGTATCAAGCATCTTTTACTATCATAAGGAGAAATCTCCTCCGATTCTGCGTTTGCATTGTGTGTGTGTGCGGGAGGCCTTATGGTAGTCTCATTTTAAAAAAAACATTGCGAATTGACTTTGAAATTATTTTGTTGAATGTTTTAAAAGATAAACTGTTTTTGTTGCTCACACCAGTCCCACGACTGATCCGGAGTTTATTGTTTCTTTCCTAAACTCTGGGTGCTCATTATTTTCTACACGAGCAGTCTAGAGTTGGGTTTTTCAGATAGTCAGGTTTAGTAGATTATCTGGAGTTAGTTCAGTCTTTGGACCGGACCAGACTTGCTTATGCTAGGTGCATCGTTATTGGGGGTTCTCGCTATTGCTGGATTAGTTCTTGGAGATGGAGTTCAGATTTGGAGTTCTTCGTTGAAGACTATCTATGAGTTATATTGTTCCGCTGCTAGATGTTGTCATCTATTTTCTTTTCCGCTGCTATTTGTTGTATCATATCTCTGATGTATATTGATATCTATTGGATCATCTGTTGTATCAGATATTGTATTAAAGCTGTATATCAATGTATTATTCTTTTATTCCGCTGTGTTGTTTACTTAATGATTGTTATAAGCTCCGGCGAATCGTATTTGAATGGTCGAATCTATGGCATTCAAATACGATTTGAAGTATGGATGTCGATTTTTGAGCGGGCAAAATTCGACTCGTTACAATGGGGATGGTCGGAAATCGAGGAATAGGGTTGTAAAACCCTAACGCCGGCGGTGAGAAATCGTGGGTCGCATGGGTATCATTGGACGCGGCTCATCGTGGCATGCTCGTTGGTGTGGGTCTCGAGGTCAGAGGCGGCGCGTAGGGGGGAGGTCAGGCCGGTCAAAGGTGGGGCAACGTTCATGTAAGCGGCGGCGTGTTTAGGGTTTTAACGTGAGTTGCCTGAAGTTGTTGCATGCGCAAGGAATTACGAGGACGACGTGGCTGATTTTTTTTGGGGTGAGTATTGTTTTCTTTTGTTTTATTTTAATTTAAATTTAAATCGTTCAAACGCGTATAACTTCCACATGCAATATCCGTTTTACGCGTGATTTTTTATGCTAGGATCGTATTGGGATTCCAGATTTTTGATACTAGTTTGGACGAATTTGGAGACTGTGCAATTTTGGGTTTAAATTGAATTTAAATTCAATTTAAATTCAAAAGGTTAGCGTTTTAACCCACTCACAACTTTGATTTCTTATGTTTATTAAATTGATATATAATGTGTTTTGAAATTTATTTATGGTTGTTTGGCATATTTTAATCATCATCCCAGTAAAATTAAATTATTTAATTTAATTGTTACTTAATTATTCATTGCATATTAACTGCCAGTTAAATTGTTATTTATTTCTTGCATATTAACTGCTAGTTAAATTGTTATTTATTTATTGCATATAAACTGCCAGTTAAACAGTTATAATTTATATTTTTGAATATAAACTGGTAGTTGATACCTGTTATTATCACCAGTTATATTGATGTATTGTTTGAATTTGGATGATGATTATGATAAATGTTTAATGGTTGATATTGGACGAATGGATGCTGTATTTTTATTGTTGTAAATTTCAAGTTACCATGCATTTTCATTCCATTCGAGATTACGGTTTGAAATGATATACAACCGCATTTTATTTTAAATTGCGGGTTGAAATGATAAATATCTGTATCACTTGACCATAGGATAGAAAATTACATACAGACACCGCGGTATATATATATATATATATAAATAATTTGAAATGATTTTCTATGTTTTGTAAAGAAATATATATATATATATATATATAGTTTTATGAGATATTGATTTCGGATATTTGATAAAGGTTATTTTATATATAGTTAAATTCTTGGTTTTAAGCTATGTATAAAATTGTTTAAAGTATGAAGTAAGTTTAATAATAAAGTTGATTTTATTAACATATATTATGGATAAGTGTTTACTTACATTATATTCTAATATAGAATTTATATTGATTTTTATAAATCAAAGTTGAGAAGATAGTTTTGAAACTGATTTGAGATTTTATTTAATTAAGATCTTATTGAAATTTAGATTTAAAAAGAATATGGTGTTATAACTAAATTCGGATTTAAGATGATTTAAGTGAATATATCTAGTCTAAATAAATTGAGGAATATTCAATTATTTAATTTGAAAGTTTTATTTAAAGGATACTGGATTTGTTAAGTAAGTATTTCAAAACTAAATAATAGTAAAGTGAATTTGGCTTATATATATGAATTAAAAATTTAGTTTTGAAATGGTGGAATTTTTAAAACTTTGAAATATATGGAAATTTAAATGGTTTATTTGGGAATTCAAATCTGTATTTGGAAGTGATTTGAGAAATTAAAAAGCTAATTTACTTTATAAAGTAATTTATTATTAAACCATTTAAGTATTGAAACTTATGTTTCGAAGCTATGGGTTTAAGGTATATATATTTGAAAGTACCATGATTTTTGAAAAAGATATATTTGAAACAAAAATGATATCATATTGATTTGGGTTTTAAAATAGAAATGATATCGTAAGTATATGGTTTTGAAATGGATAATTTATTGTGGTTTTAAAGTATAAACTATTTTGAAGAGACCGCGGTGTTATAATAATGTTTGGTTGTTGAAGAGACCGGAATCGGAAGTTGTCATACTCTCTGCCAACCCCGAAAAACACTTTAACAACCGTGTACGTGGTGGAGATTCCAGAATGAAGTAGGATGGTGGCGGCGGTTCCTTTAAGGTAAATACGTGGACCCAACTCCAGTGAGTTGGCATAAGTTGGCTAAAACAAGAGCGACTGTTGGGTTAATTGAGGTAGCACCTTTGATCGGACACATCCCTTCGATATTATACTTTGACCTTTGGATTGTTTCGGTGGCCACTTTTGATTTCTTTGATTTGGGGGTGTTGTTCGAGGTGGCCGGTAGTAGCAACTACGCGTTACCACCGACCCGGAAGCGTAATTGGTATATCTACCCTGGCATTGCCTAGTTGTGCCGTGTCACCACCCTATCGCGCCTTGTACGAGTTTCTATTTGTGTCATACCTATGGAGTATCCTCTGGAAGCCTCCCGATCAGGAGGTATTACGGTACTGTATAGTCTATTGGCATTATTTGTGTTAAGGGCTATATGGGTAACCCCTTAACGCTATTTAAAAGTAATTTTATTTTACAATTAGACACTATTATAATAGAGAAATATACTACATCGTAAATAGTTTAATGGATCCTTAAAAGATGTAAATCCCGAGCATCTCTTGAGTTACTGCACTCATATTTATTTCTATTGATTTAACTTACATAAGATCTTTTAGTTCTGACTTGAGTGTTTTGTCTTTTCAATTCACTCGGGTCAGTCCGAGCGTTTCAGGATTTGAAGATTTTAGCTCTGGAGGAAGAAGACGACGATTAGTAGTACTATTATCTACCATATTATTCCACTACGCTATTGTATTTCGCTGCACTATTGATATTCTATGGTATGTATAACTCTGATATATATTGTATAAGTAAAATTAAATATTTTGTAAATAGCTTCTTGAACTGTATATTTGATTATTATATTTTATCCTTCCACCATGAGATTCTGTTTTGTTTTATTTCTTTCTCGTTTTTCTTATTTACCCCATAAAAATCCGCCCTTCCGTATGGTTTGAATTGACACGTGTGTCGATTTAAAGCATGTGAAAAGGCGGGACATTACATAATCAATAGTTGAGAAACCAACTATTGAGGATATAAAACGATCATATATGGGAATTAAGTCTTATATACTTGTCACCACTCATCGAATTCAACACCAATATCGGACAAGTCAAGGTAGTGTTACCTCAAAGTCATGTCTTACAATTATTCTTAACTTTCGAAATAGCAACTAGTCTACTTCTTCGACGCTTAGTGCTAAGTATACAAATAAATCTTTCCCATACAAGTGAATGGCTTTACAGAAATTAATTCATTTCCATAAATGAATTAAACCTTTTCTTTTAAAACCCCGAATTTGTGCTTGGCCTTACATGATAAGTATCAGCTTTAAAACATTTTGTTAAAAGAGTTCATTAACTTCAAAAAATCAATTTAAAAAGGATTTAATAACTTAAAACATCCTTATTACATTGATTAATTAACTTTAAAATTCATGACACAATTTGATTTTTGAACTTCAAATGTCTTTAAATAATAAAAAGGGTAAAACACTTTTAGACCTTATTAATCCAATTAATTAGTAAAATATAATTGATTAAATCAATAAATAATTAATTATCATTATTTAAAATGATAACAAAGTCAAAACATTCTAGTTACTTTGATAAATTCACTTTGAAACTTGATAAATTAATTTGATTAATTAACTCCAATAACCTTTGATTAGAAAGGGTAAATAACCCTTTAAAATATCACTAATTCAATTAATTAATAAATTTAAATATAATTAATTAAATGAAACAATTAATTAATTAATTTTCATTATTTAAAATTGATCTATTAATTATAAACATCAATAAAGGAAAGATTAATTAGAGTTAAAACAAGTTGATAAATTTTAGAAATCATTTATTAAATTTTTTTATAAATTTAAAAGCATTATTAGCAAAATGATTAATTAACTTTAACTCATCATTATTAAATAATTAATTATCCTTAAATATCATTAAATAAAAAGATTAATTAAATTTAAACATCATTAAATAAATTGATTAATTAATTTAAGCAATCATTAACCAGGTAATCAGTTAAATTAAAACACTCATTAACTAAGTAATTAGTTAACCTTAATCCTTATTAATTAAGTAAAAAATTAATTAATCATTATTAAATTATTTTATTTTTTTGAAAACATCGCTAATCAAAAACTTGCTTAACTTGTGAAATGATTCCAAGCATGATAACGAAATCAAACGGTTCGATAAAAGGTGATTTTTCGAAAGTGCCGATATAGCGCCTATCGCTATATGGACAGTTCGGCAAACAAATTTAAGGCATTAGCCATGTAATCAAACATCACATAACAATGATTTAAGCACAATACAAGGTAAATAATGATGAAACAATATGTATTAAGTATTTACCCATAATTGTGTTAACTTTAACTACCAACTTTTCATATAGTAAACCACATGCTTACTAACTTTCAAGTGCGACAACTTTCGAAACATGAAATAAACAAACAACCAATCCATCACTTCATATATACAACAAGCATTCATAGGCTATTAACATGAACATTAACATAGTATAAATTTGGTTTATAACAGTGTAGTTTTACTCACCGAAAGCTATCCAAACGCTTGCTAACTTAGGGTATGATTGTGTACTTCCATTCCTAAGAAAAAGATGGAGTTTTGGACCCATAATGCACTACGTAGGCTTGGAATGAAAGAAGAAGGAAGTGAAGCTTGTTGTAACAGCCCAAAATTTAACAAATATTACATTCTTTTAATTATAAAACTTTGGGGTTTATTATATAAAAATCTAAATTTTTAAAATTGATTAAAACATTTCCCAAATTTTTAATTAAAGCATAAGATTTCTGAAATTTTGACTGTGGTTAAAGATTAAATCTAATTGGAATTTTTAAAATTCTAAATTTTATCTTTCAAACTCTAATTTCAAATTCTTTTAATTCAACTGAATTATTGTAACAACATTTATACTTTGCTTTTGTCTTTTTTAAAAATGGATTATCTACCTTTTTAAAATTAGTAATATTTTGTTTTACTTATTTACATCCATTTGAATAATAAATTTCCTTGTAAATGGTAACATGAATCAGAAGAACGTAAACAAATTTTATTTTTTTAGTTAGGTAATAAATTTCAAAATTAACAGTGTATTTATAAGCTGTTTAATTACGCGTTTAAAATGCACGTTATTTGATGGAATAAATAACATATAAGCGTTACTTTTGTATAAATTTGGGTGTATATTACTGCGGTTGTAGTACGCATTCTTAAAAATTCGTACCGCAGATATAAATAATTAATTAATTTGTAGATGTGCAATTCTAAGTGGTAAATGAGTAAATTTCCTAGCCAATTAATTTCGTTTAAAAGTTGCCTAAATTCGTATGTAAACGTTACCTTTTCCTTTATTTTCAGTTGTTCTAAAATTGGTATGAAATCTTTGATTTCCGCTACTATTTAAATTTTATTTGCTTACTGTTTCCTTCTTCCATTAAATCAATGCAAATTACACCCTTTAAGTGTAAAACGCCCCTCACCATTTAACACAATCACTTTGGTGTAAAATTTAAACCATTCCTCCTCTGTTGAAAAATAAGTCACGATCAATAAGATTAATAACCTGCTAAATTTACGTGCCATCAAAAACAAATTTTATTAGTTCTTGCGTTTTAACCGATGCAGTTTGCATCTTTTGATCAAACACGTTCAAAATTTTTATTTCTTGCCTTTGACCTCTCCCACATAAATCTATGCAGTTATTTCTCTTGCTATTCTAACAAATATTGCCTAGATTTTTTAATGCCTTGAATTGGCGTTTATCATTTTATCATTTTGTCTGCGTTTTTAAATTAATAAATCAACAAAATTTACCTCTTCATAAAGAAAACATCACGCAGAATAATCTCCTGACCATTTAAAAATGATTTCTTGCCATATTTTTTTCCTTTACATGAATTGCGCAACTTCTCTTATATAAATGAAAACCCATGATCACAAATTCCATAATCGTTCACATTTTTAAATTCTTGCCATAGTTCCCAAAAATCAACGCAATCAATTAATTTCTTTCCTATTTCTTTCACCCCAAAATCATCGCCTGTTTACATTTTTTAAATAATCACGTTCTTTTTTTCTTTCCATTTACCGTTCCTAAAGCATATCATTTCTTGCATTTTTAACAAACGCAATTATCTCCATCATGCGCATTCTTTTAATTATTATCTTTAAATAAAGAATTTAATCCGTAGACGTTCCATTTTTCTTGCCGTTTCTTTTGTAAATCAACGAAATAAAATAATCGTTGCCTATTTTCACCTTAAATCAGTGCAAGATTTTATTTATTAGAGTACGTTCAAAAGTTCATTTATCTCTTGCAGTTTCTCCCTCTAAAATCACGCAAGATACGCTATGTACATATTCCAATCACGGGTATAATTATTTTAAATCAATTCTTGTCGTTACTTTGCTAAAATCACTCAACCAATTTAATTATAAAACGCAACCTTTAATAATACAGTGAAATCATTCAGTTCTTTTAGCATTCTAAAATTTAAATTCACTTGCCATTTTTTTCCTGCATTGATTTTTCGCATGCCCAAAAAATCGCAACCCACTATATAAATTCATAAGCCCTCATTTACATTTCCATCACCGCAAGCTCATCTTTAAATACGTAGCACATTTGCAACAATTTCATTCATTTTCTTCCCTGTCGTGCTAAAGCTTCAGGTAGCATCAGGTACATAGTTGCATCCCTTCTTCCTTCTTATTTTCCTCTTTCTTTTTTTAGTTTTTCTCTATTTACCATTGTTTGTTCCACCGTGCTCGGCTACTCCGCCACCACCCTTCGCTCCTTGTTCTATCACCGACCTTACACCATGAACCATTCCGTGACTTTGTGCTGGCCAACGTTCCAAAAAAATAGAAAAAAGGGGAAAACAATGCGTGCGCCACCTTTTGATATCAGCCTATAGGACTAAATCTCGAGTGCATGCACGTATATAGGTTTGAGCCACCTGAGTTTAACCCTGCCTTAATCTGTTTCAAATGTTTTTGTCTCAGGCTTTGAAAAAATATAATAGGGAAGAGAGCCGCATTATTTTGCGTTTTGCTCCTGCATGATTGGGTCGTTAGCCACTGACTTGGCATGCTACTGCATGCGTTCAGTTTAAATAAAAAATAATAATAAATAAATAAAGGAAGAAGTAAATTATGCGTACATGTCAGGAATGAATATATGGGCAAGCATAGTGTTGTGTTGTCCAACTAGAGACTAGGTTGAAATTACCCTTTTGCATTTCTGAAGTAGAAATGTGCGCCACCTGTAGCTTGTGTAACCAGTCCTCAATGCCATGACGTGAAGTCTCAGGAGTGCATGCATTCGAGTTTTGAAATTTGGCAAGGGTCGTGCCTTTTTATAAAAAAAAGAAAAAAAAATATTATAATAAGAGGGTGAATAGAATAGTAGAGAGCCACCTGTGCATGTGAGTAGAACATCCTGAGCATTAGCGTGTTAGGATATATAGTGAACATAGGTAGGTAGATACATACATGAATAACAGTATTTATGCACTATGAACAGATCCATATGAAGTATTGTACACTAAGAATAATTATGAAGTATTAATATGTAAGACACATGTTGCACTTAGTAAAAAAAAAGGAATGAATGAACAAGCCGAGCCTTTGATATGTGGGTCAAGTCGTGTGGTGAGAGGTCGACCCGTTGTGTCAATTTCCTTTAATTCAATCTTGTTTCAAATTTGTTGTGTTCGTGATAAGATTCGAATACTTAGTGTTATATAATTACTTTGTTCAAGATTTGAATCAAGTCTTTGCATCACTGAAAATTGATCGTGCCTTCTGTACTCTTCTTTCGGGGTAGATATCGTTGTTTGAATAAATTCTGCAGCTTCGAGAAGGTGAGTATTCTCACCTAACAAACGTACTGATATATCTGTGAATTAATAACAAGTATAATTGTGGAATAAAATTTTATTTCATTTTATTTGACTGTTATATAAATTGATGATGTTAAAAATCCTGTTATTAAACCTACACATCATCAGTTATATTAGATACTGCTTTATTCATGCTGTTATACTATTTGTTAATTTACTGCTTAATCCCACTGCTAGTTCCCTGTAGAATAGAAATCGTTACAGGCTGAAATGATAGGCCTGAACGATATTTATTTTATTCATTCATTTATTTAGTTAATTATTTAACTTGGGATTGCGGGTTTGAAATTGTAAAACCCGGATTTTCTTTATAAATTACGGATTGAAATGATATATTATCTCTAGCACTTGACCTAGGTTAGAAAATATTATACAGACCCGTGGTGATATATATATATATATATATATATATATATATGTATGTATAAATTTTCTGCAATTATTAAATATTTGTAAAATTAGAATGTATAATATTTTGTTTAAAATTTGATTTAAAATGATTCTTAAGCATAGTTATATTTTATAAGTTAAAGATGTAAATAAATAAAAGCTAAAAATTTAAAGTATAAATTTCTCTTGTAAATTTGGATTTGTAAAATAAATGGAATTTTAGATAAGAAATAAAATATGAAATTTGTTATAACTTGAATATAAAGCGAGGATAAGTTTTTTATGAATTAAATAGTTAAATTAGTGAAATATGGAAGTTGAAATATAACTTGATTTAGAAAGGGAGGATGGTTTTGAAATAAAGGTAAGATAAGAAATTAATTGGAAATTTAGTTATTTTGGAAACAGTAATTTAACATATTATTAAGTAAAATTCATAGAAAATGTGTACTTGATTTTATATAAAGTATAAAAGTTAGATATATACTTGAAGAATTTACTTTATAAAAATCATAAATTATTGAGAAATTTAAATGACTATTTAAAAGTGGAAATTTTGATTTGTTTAAATAAAAGGTTTAATTTTGCTAAAATTATATTGAAATCTAAATTTTAATTTACTCAAATTTATTATAAAGGATATTACCGCACTTTGCAAGTGCTGTAGTTGATACACTTGGACTAAGGCTAAACTTTTGGGATTTTATATTTTTTTTTTTTTTTTTTTTTTTTTTTTTTTTTTAGCAAAGCTAGCCGGCTTTAAAGTGGGCCGTGCCACTGTATATATAAATGGTAGAACAGGTGCTCTGCACATGCACAGAGCAACTACGGAGGAGAAAAGAAATTAAAAAATAAAGAACAGGAGTTAGACAGACAAGCCTAAACTACTAATACAACAGAATCAGTCTTCCTCAGAAGAGGAAGAATGGCTTCGTCCATCAACCGCCGATGGACCAAAAACATGCGAATACCCAGCGAAGAGAGTAGCCAAACACGGATCATAACCAGCTGAACCAGACGAGTATAGAAATTTCCGATCCCAAGTGACATCGTAAAACTTACTTTTGTTCTCCTCCCCTAACTCACCATCAGTAATGAGGCATAATCCTTCACCCACAATTTGATACATAAGATAACGACTCTCGCCACCAGTCTCACTAATAAAGGCGTAAAAAATGTCCTTCTCAGGCGAATATCTCATGTCAGAAGGAGAGTGAACCCAAGCACGCTCATCCGAGTTCCAGGAAATCATATCAGTAGCGGAAACAGTAGGATCCACCTCAGGGGAAGAAAGAGGCGAGCCAGAAGCTGGGGATAGATCTGGCACAGACCCAGGAGGAGCAACGCTAGCCATAGGTACAGCAAGAGGATCCACGGTAGGGGGGACTAAATCTGGAGCAAGAGGCTCAACAGCAAATGGTATAGATGAAGCAGGATCAGCAAACTTCCTAACCCAAGTACGGACAGGAGGTCGAGGAAGAGGCGTCCGAAGAACAAAGGGGACAACCAGTCCAGGACAGGCAACAGCACAATGACCAAAAGACTGACAAGAGTCACATATCTCAGGTTTCCAACTATAGCGTACTCTGACTTCAGCAATATGTCTCTCATCTAGTTTGACCTTTAAAACTGAAGGCAAGGGTTTATCAGGGGTGATCTCAATTAGAGCTTTGGCATAAACAAGTTTCTTCCTGGCCACAGTATTAGAATCATAACATATCACCTTACCTACCAGACCGGCAAGCCAGTCAATCCCAATAAGAGGCTGGAGAACAGAAGGAATATGAGAAAAATGGGCCCAGACAGGAATAGATAAAACTTGTTCCTTAGCACGATCCACTGTAGGACTCCACGTAGTGATTATGAACGGTTTACCATCAATAAGGAGAGGGTTAGATTCCAGAATACGTTGCCTTTCATCACTACGTGCAAACTTAAAAAAGAACATTTCATTGTCATAGTGAACAGACAATCCACCTTTAGGCTTCCACACCATATTACACCTCGACTTAACTACGTGATAGGGAGGATTAGAATCAAGAAAGAAACCAACCAAATGGTCTTTCCAATAGTCCATTCCCGCCTCAATTACTTCCAACGGTGGAACCATAACTCCCTCGTTCTCAACTAATTCAAAGCGACGAGGAGAGTGAATACCTGCATTACTAGGGAGCTTGGAAAACAAAGAAGACCAACTAGTCGCAGGCCGAACCAGAGAAGGGACATGTGGTTCATGAGATACAACTGACATGGGTTCATTTGCATTGTCATAACATCGAACATTTGATGTGCCACCCAAAATAACTCCAGAATTTTTCTTGCTTCCCAATCCCGCAGCAAAACTGATTTCGGCATCATCAACAGATGCACTACACACCGCATGATTACATGTAACATTCTCAATATCATCGGCCGAAGCCACCCCTTTATCCAACTTACCGCCATGACTATCAGGTAAATCAATACCAACTTCCAAACAAGAGTCAACTGGAAGACTCACGGCTAATGTCGACCAAGCATTCGCAGTTGAAGCAGCTAAAAACGATGACAAGGGGGACTTACCAAAAGTAGGAATGGGGCCAAGCACCGAAGGCAAGGACGAGACCGGAGTTGAGAATTCAGAAAGAATACCAGACAGCGGCAATGGCGTGACAATCTCAGCAAGCGGCAAAGGTGCACGAATCGTGGGAGCAGAAGCCAAATGCTCGCCAGAACCACGTACCAGATCTGAAGCCTTTGACGAAGAAACCGAAGTCATAGAAGTCGGCATGGAATGAGAGAAGGGCGTGGGGGAAGGGAGGACGAAGAGAAGTGATTGATGTGAGGTAGGGGCGGCGAACAGAAAAAGAAGGAATGGAGGAAACAGAGGTTACAGAGGAGACGCGGTTCCAATCGCCAAACGCCATTCGCCAAACGCCATTTCAAAATGTGACTTTTTGAAGGTAAGTCAAAAAAATTGATTCTGTTTTTAACGGCAATGGCGTGACAATCTCAGCAAGCGGCAAAGGTGCACGAATCGTGGGAGCAGAAGCCAAATGCTCGCCAGAACCACGTACCAGATCTGAAGCCTTTGACGAAGAAACCGAAGTCATAGAAGTCGGCATGGAATGAGAGAAGGGCGTGGGGGAAGGGAGGACGAAGAGAAGTGATTGATGTGAGGTAGGGGCGGCGAACAGAAAAAGAAGGAATGGAGGAAACAGAGGTTACAGAGGAGACGCGGTTCCAATCGCCAAACGCCATTCGCCAAACGCCATTTCAAAATGTGACTTTTTGAAGGTAAGTCAAAAAAATGTGACTTTTTAAATTAAAAAAATTGATTCTGTTTCAAAAGGGATTTTATATTTTATTTTGTAAGAAAAATAACTTCACTTTTAAATAGTTTCAAAAGTAGCATTTTGATTGAAATATAAACTATTTTAGATTCTTTATAACCACGGGTAATAATAACGTTGGTTGTTAAAAAGACCGAGATCGGATATGGGCATACTCTCTGTCGATACCGAAAACCACTTTGAAAACCATGTATGCGGTTGAGATTCCAAAATGAACTAGGATGGTGGTGACGTTTCCTTTGAGGTAAATACGTGGACCCGACTCCCGTGAGTTGGCATAAGGTGGCTAAAACAGGAGCGATTGTCGGACTAATGAGGTAGCACCTTTGATCGGACGCACTTCTTCGTATGCTATTCTGTTACTTTGTGATTGTTTGGTGCGCACCTTTGATTTGGGAGTGTTGTTTGAGGTGGGCGGTAGTAGCAGCTACGCGTTACCGCCGGTCCGGATGCGTAATTGGTATATCTACCCTGGCATTGCCTAGTTGTGCCGTGTCATCTACCATAGCGAGCCTTGTACGAGTTTGGTTTTCTTCCGTAGCCCGTGTGGTATCCTCTGGTGGCTTCCCGACCAGGAGGGACTATGATATTGGATGGACTACTGGGACTATTACGTGTTAAGGGGAATATGGGTTCACTCCTTAACGTTATATAAAAGTAAGTTTATTTTACTAATAGACACTATTATAATAGCGAAGTATTACTATATAGTAAATAGTTTAACGGATCCTTAGAGGATGGGCGGCCCCAAGCATCCTTTAAGTTACTTGTATTTTATTACAGTTCACTTGAATTAGCTTACACTGTATAAGTATGTATGTCCCGGCTCGAGTGTTTATGTTTTAATTTACGCTCCTGTCAGCCAGAGTTTCAGTTCAGACTTCACTCCGGAGCTTGGACTTCTGCTGATCATCTCTTTTCAAGCTGCCGTCAAGTTTCTGTTCAGTTCTTATTAGGCTTTGTAATCAAGACAATCTAATATTGAGATTTTCTGTGGGGATTTTAAACTATATTTGGTTTAAGACTATGTACTTTATACTTATTTTGAGACTATTGATAGTGGCTTCATGAACCACTAAGTTATTTTTATATTCCGCTGCGAGTATTCTGATTCTGTGTCTATTTTCTGTGATTATTTATTTACTGTATATTTTAAGATTTGCCAAATTTTATTTACAACGAGGTATTTTGAGCAATTCAAGTCCGACATGTGCGGATGCGAATGGTTGGAAATATCGGGTCCTTACAGTTTGGTATCGGAGCTTTCGCTCTAGGCAAAACTTAGAATGTATGGTAAATTTGATTTACAGAATCACTTTCATTCAATCTCTTCCTTTTGATTCGATTTCCTTTGAATTTTGGAACGTTCCTGCAGTTCCAAAGTTTATTCGTGTTCCTCACTATTCATCTTGTTTCGATTCTGGAGTATCCCATAACTCCACTTCGGATGATCTTTATAGTGAATTGGCGGTCTCGCCAATATTCTAATAAAGGGGTTAAACTCCTTTACAATTAGCATTGATTCACCATAGATTTATATTTATCCTCGATTTAGATGCTAGTATCTTTGGTTATTTCGAACTCTATCTCTTCAGATCGAATGTAGATTTACCCCAGAAAATCCGCATCGATCTTACTTTTTAAGTCACGGTTGACCAGGTTAAGGTTGCCCGCGATTTATGTAAAATTATCCAGTTCCTTATTCTGTTATTTAATCATCGGATCTTCTGATTCCAACTTATCTTTAAATCAAAATTCTCTTTGATTTGAGTCCATCAAATTTGAATCATTATCCTTGTTTTGAAAAATTTATTCGTATATGTGGAAAAAAAATCTAATATTATATATATAAGTATAATTTTCAGAATTTTTATAATTAATTTAACTAGTTGCCAAGAGATAACAGTCTTTGATTTTATTTATGGTTTTGTAAACCAAGGGTTTTGTCTCATATAAATAATTGAACTATAAACAATGGTTATAAATTAATTTGGAAACAGAAATGAATTTAAATCTAGAACTTGAATTCCCAGTGGTTTCAAACCTTGTGTTTAAAGTTTTAAAAGGATATATTATTTAAATTATTTTCGAATAGAAATTTGTTTCCAAAGAATTTTAAAGGTTTAAAAATCAGTGCTCTTCTCTTTGTCGCTGGGAAATAATTTCGGTGATGACTACAACATCATCGACATTCATTTTCGAGTTTCGAAGTGAAGAGACCATTCTGTAGTCTGGCTACAATATTACTTTGAGAATTTAATTGATTTGAATCTGTAAAATATGACTTGATTTATAATATATAGATATATGATTTAAATTTGGTTTGACATATTATGTACATATATTTATTTATCTCTAATTGGTTTGAAGGGAATCAAAAATTTAATTCTTAAATTTTATCTTGAAGAATAATTTCAATTATAAAAAGAAAATCAAAATTCTGAATAAATGATTCAAACTTGAGATATTGAATTTGAAAGTTTTATTTGTATAATACTCAATTGCATTTCAATATAACTTACCTTGATTTTCAGAAGTTAACAATGTAATTGGATAATATATAATATAAAAAGATTTATAAATAAAATTTGAGTGGTTAAATAAATGTTATACACTTAAATTCTAGTTATAAAAAGATCAACAGAGGTAAATAAAATAAAAGGGTAATGGAATAATTTTCAATATAAAATGATGTTAAAGGAACTAAGAATAAATTTAAACAGTTGTAATAAGTGTAAACATATTTAACACAGATGAGAAAAATATATTGAGATAAATAAATTTAATTATAGTTAGGAATGAAGAAGAAATTAATTTATTGAACACATTTTTGAGTTTAACAAATGATTTTGAAATTTATGATTTCAGAAATTTTTATTTTAAGATAATAGGAAGATGAAGTAATGAAATTTGAAATAGTAAAATTTAACTTGAGTGAAATTAAATAGATGAAATCAATTATTAATTTAAAATTGAATTTGTATGGTTTAGATTAATGATTCTAATTTAAGTTTCTATTTAGTTTTCTTTCAAGTTGTTTCTATTCCCCTACCTTCTTCCTTTTCGAGGACGAAAAGTTCTGAGTGGGGGAGAGTGTAACAGCCAAAAATTTAACAAATATTTCATTCTTTTAATTATAAAACTTTGAGGTTTATTATATAAAAATCTAAATTTTTAAAATTGATTAAAACATTTCCCAAATTTTTAATTAAAGGATAAGATTTCTGAAATTTTGACTTTGGTTAAAGATTAACTCTAATTGGAACTTTTAAAATTCTAAATTTTATCTTTCAAACTCTAATTTCAAATTCTTTTAATTCAACTAAATTATTGTAACAACATTTATACTTTTCTTTTGTCTTTTTTAAAAATGGATTATCTACCCTTTTAAAATTAGTAATATTTTGTTTTACTTATTTACATCCATTTGAATAATAAATTTCCTTGTAAATGGTAATATGAATCAGAAGAACGTAAACAAATTTTATTTTTTTAGTTAAGTAGTAAATTTCAAAATTTACAGTGTATTAATAAACTGTTTAATTATGCGTTTAAAAGGCACGTTATTTGATGGAATAAATAACGTATAAGTGTTACTTTTGTATAAATTTGGGTGTATATTATTGCGGTTGTAGTACGCATTCTTAAAATTTTGTACCGCAGATATAAATAATTAATTAATTTGTAGATGTGCAATTCTAAGTGGTAAATGAATAAATTTCCTAGCCTATTAATTTCGTTTAAAAGTTGCCTAAATTCGCATGTAAACGTTACCTTTTCCTTTATTTTCAATCGTTCTAAAATTGGTATGAAATCTTTGATTTCCCCTACTATTTAAATTTTATTTGCTTACCGTTTCCTTCTTCCATTAAATCAACGCAAATTACTCCCTTTAAGTGTAAAACGTGCCTCACCATTTAACGCAATCACTTTGGTGTAAAATTTAAACCATCCCTCCTCTGTTGAACAATAAGTCACGATAAATAAGATTTATAAGCTGCTAAATTTACGTGCCATTCAAAAACAAATTTTATTAATTCTTGCGTTTTAACTGATGCAGTTTGCATCTTTTAATCAAACACGTTCAAAATTGTTATTTCTTGCCTTTGACCTCTCCTACATAAATCTATGCAGTTAATTCTCTTGCCATTCTAACAAATATTGCCTAAAATTTTCACATGCCTTGAATTGGCGTTTCTCATTTTATCATTTTGCCTGCATTTTTAAATTAAATAAATCAACAAAATTTATATCTTCATAAAGCAAACATCACGTAGAATAATCTCCTGACCATTTAAAAATGATATCTTGCCATATTTTTTTTCATTTACGTGAATTGCGCAACTTCTCTTATATAAATGAAAACCCATGATCACAAATTCCATAACCATTCACATTTTTAAATTCTTTCCATAGTTCCCAAAAATCAACGCAATCAATTAATTGCTTGCCTATTTCTTTCTGTAACGACCTAGGATTTTTATGAATTTAAATTGATAATTTAAATGAATTTTTGAATTAAAAATTGTAAAATTGATTATAAATGGCAGCGAGTTTCCCCGATTCAAATAGAAATTATATTAAGTCGTATGAATTTGAAAATTTGTATATATGTGAATATATATGTATATATGTTCATACATTGAGTTTGAGTTATTATTTTAACTAAATAGTTTAAAAAAACAAATTATAATGATTAATAATAAAAGTAGAACTTCATTGTATTTTTAAGTAACAAAACAAAGATAGCAAAATATGTATATATAAAATAGTATGAAAATATAAAACAAATATTTAAGTAAATTTATAGTTATATAAATTATGAAATGAACATATAAAAAGTTCTAGGAGTAAATATTTAAGTTAAAATAGAAGTAAATGTTTAAAATAGAATAAACCATATAAATATCAAAGACATAAGTATAAACAAATCAAACATAATAAATGCAATCATCTCAGCCGAGCTAAAAGATGTAGGCATGCATAAACAAGTACAAGCAAAGTTGAATAAGTATAGTCTGGAAAGAACAAAAGTATAAATAAAAGAAGTTAGGCATAAGCTTATAAAAACAAAGCAAAGTAATAAAATAAAGTACAAATATAAAACAAGACAAATATAATAAGTGCAGCCACCATTTTAAAGCAAAAGAAATAAATGTAATCAAGTATTCATACAAGACAGCAACCTTATATGTTCATATACAAGCAAAACATTAGTATAAAAAATAAAATAAAATATGTATGTAAAGTAAAAGCAGACTGCCTATATTATACAAATAGAACAAGCTGTAGCTAAGCAAAGGGGAACATGCCTTTATTTCCATCAGCTCAGCAGCACAAATAGTCAGTTCGAATTGTTTAAAATATAATGCATTACCTCTAGCAAGATGTATATCACTTCAGCCATACTATTTTGTACAAACCATATCATTACCCTGTACACTTTCTTTTATATGATCAACAAATAGCAATAGCCAAAAGAAAGAAAAAAAAGAGCTTCAGTTTATAACTGAAACAGGAAATCAAAACTAGAAAAAGAAAAAAAAAGAAGAGTTTCAGATTCCAATAGAAAAAAATAATAATCAAAAGCCAGCTTTCAAAGTCCAACCTGACACAGCAAAGCATAGTCAAAATTTAAAACTTCAATCTTTAATTTGAGGCTTCAGCAAACAAATTCAAAGCCAGAGTCAAAGAACTTTGGCAATCTCCATCTAACAAAGGTGAGTAACTTATATTTTTTTTATATGGTTAAGTATTCTTTTTGACTGGTTGCTTGGATTAGTTATGAAGATAATCAAGTATTCATGTTTTATTAAAATACTGTGTTTGTGTGAATATAGGTAGATGGTCCTGTATACATATATGTTTGTATATAGTTGTGTGCATGTGCTATGAATCAGTATTGCTCTGTTTAGATTCCAGGCTCTAGTGTTTGATTCAAAAAATCAATATCCCTCAGCCCAATATATCTTTGGATTTAAGATTTAAATAAAACTTGTATGTTTTGTCGTAAAGAAGGTTTTAAAAATTTGTTTAAGTTAAATAAAGATTGAAATGTCTCTGGAAAAGCCAAGAACTGAGAAACATCATCATATATACAAAAATTCGAATGTCTTAATTCTCGAATTCAAACATATAATTTGAATTCTTATATCTTGGCTTGATTTTTAAGGCAAGAATAGGAATTTTTAGATCACGAATTCAAGAAGGGTTGGGTTTTGTTCAAATTTCATTGTTTGGGGAAATTCTGGTGAACACGTCAAGGAGGAGGGTCGGGGTTGCTCATGGTGATAGAGGAAGCCACGGTGGTGGTAGGAAAAATGACCGGAGGTAATGGAAGCGACGGTGGAGTCGGCGGCGAGGGATCAAATTTTTTAAACCAAGTTTTTGAACGGGTTGGAAATTTTGACCGCTGCACCTTCCTTGGTGAGTCGAGCGTCACGTGGTTGGAGGGGAAGGTAGTGTGGGGGCTAAGGGTGGTGTAGCCGGAGTTTGAAGCTTCCTGGTGGTCGACGTTTCGTGAACGAGCCGTGTTTCCAGGATGATGGCGAAACCTGGTCACGTTTCCAGGTTTGAGTTTGAACAACTCAAATTTGATTTCGCGTGCGTAAGGAAGTTTGGATGGCAGAGGTGGATGCGTGGGTGCTGGCTGGTGTGTAGAAGCCATCGGCGATGACTGGAGCGGGCCAACGTCATTGTGCACGTGCACGGCGATGGTCGTGTGTCAGGGAATGTTGCTTCGAGGCAACTCGAAGTGGAGCTCGGGATTTTCGTGTCTTGACTCGAGTTTTTGCGTGAGTTGTTCGTGCCTTATTGTTTTTTTTACTTAACAGTTTTAAAGAAAAAAAAAAGAGAGAGGAGGGAAGAAGATAGGATCAGGAGGGATAGGGGTTGCGTGAAAACAGGGGAGAGGCTCGGGCTATTTCGTGAATTACTCGATGTACTTCTCGAGATTATAGGGAAGGCTGGGTTTAACAATTTGAAAAAAAAAAAACTGAGATACAAAACTCATTTATTTTAGTTGATAATTTAAATTGATAAGCTTTTAGTTATTATAAAATAAGTATGAAACCTATTACACATAAGTTGGTAATTAGTAATAAATTGTTTCAAAGAAATTTATGAAGATTCCTTTTTATATGATAATTAATTTAAAAAAATTAATACTTATTGTTTGTTTTGAAGTAATTAAGAACAATTAAATTATAGTTATAACTAAAGTTTGAATTAATTAATGTTTAAAGTGATAGAATAAATTTGTAATTAACTACTTAAGTTAATTAATGAATGATTTATAAGTTAACTAATTAAGTAATTTAATTAGGAATTAATAGATGATTAACTAATAAATTAATAATTAATGATGAATAATCAGGTGTCATTAATTTATAATCGGGTGTATTAGTTAATAATTAAAGTTATTAATCAATGATTAAGAAAAGTAATTAAGACATAATAATTGATTTCAAAATAATTTGTTAATTTAATAATGTGGAAAGGGAGAAGAATAAATTTGTAATTAACTTATCAGGATTGGATAATTAATTCATAAGTAATTAATTTAACTGGAAATTAATTGTGAAGACCCGCAAATCCGTACTCCTTGAATATACACTAATCTCCATAGATTAACTCAAGATGAACAGAAATACGAATTATCAATGTTTAAAAAGAAGAAAAAGGATAGAAGAAGAGATAAGAAGGTAGAAAATGGAGGGAAAAAGATAATAGAAAATAGAACGGAACAGAACACAATAGAACAATAACAGAATCTCACAATTCGCAGCGGAACAACATATAATAATAAATGAGTAATATTTAAACAAAGAACTATATCAGTTATTACATTACATCACATTTCATTACATCATATCATCATCAGAGTGTACAACATCAAACAACAACAAACAGTGCAGCGGAAAAAGAAATACTATATACTAGTAATTACGCCATGCCATCCAACTTGCCTCCAGCAACTCCTGAATATCCAGAATATCCTGATAAACCTAACTCTTAACTGCCCGTGTGGAAATTGGTGGGCACCCAGAGTTTAGGAAGGAAAACAATAAACTCCGAGTCAGTCATGTGACTGGTGTGAGAACTCAAACAGTTTATTTATCTTTAAAATCAAAATATATGAATATTTTTAAAGTCAATTCGCAATGCTTTTAAAAATGAGACTACCATAAGGCCTCCCGCACACACACACAATGCAAACGCAGAATCGGAGGAGATTTCTCCTTATGATAGTCAAAGATGCTTGATACGCATTAAAAAGAACATTTTATATTATTACTAGTGCATAGTGTAGGAAAAATTTATTTCGAAAGTAGAATATAAATCTTAGCCAGCATAGACATTTCGAACTATGCCTACTATATCTAACTATGTTCAATAGCAGGTTACCGCCACATTCCATGGCAGGTTATACAACTAATACGGTACAAGTCTCGTATTGTTTCTTTGGATTTCCAACGAATGATCAGGCCAAGGAACTTCCCATTGCCACATGAGAATGCCTCTGGATGGACATCCCCGAGAACCAAACCGGATCTCTACCAACACAAGGCCGGGTTACCCCTAACTGAGTAACAACTGACCGAATATGCCATCCCCCGGTCCTTTGGGACCTTTCACCGAGCGCTCGCAATCAATTCACACAATCATAAAGTGTTTTCAACATGAGTAAGTATCTGGGCTCCATACCATGATACCACCCTTTTCCAGAAGGAAATGCACATATCCTAAAGGGCGCTACCCCTCATAACCTTGCCGCATCTTTCCTGTTTTGACCATTCCCGAGGTGTGAGGCTCGACGAAGTCACGTCCACAAAAACATACTTTATACAAAAGCCATGCTTTGGGTCAACAAATGATCATAGAAATGATCACCAGGATAGACGATCAAATAAATGATCCTATCACGAATAATCAACACAATGATCATTTCACAGCAACACTCAGCATGTCACATTACCAAATTGGGAATATATCGCTGATAACCTTCAACTACATAACCTCTGTGCTCGTACGTCTCAGAGAAGGGTGTTAAGCTAAAAGAATAAATTCTCCACCACCAACAGAAATATATTTGAAAGAAATCTGCTTTATATCTCAATTTGTAATGTCAGACATACAATCCATACAAGTCTGTTCCGGGCTCGAACAGAACCGAAGGCACTTACAAAGAAGTCCTTGCAATCCGGGTATTCACAATCCCGATCGAATTTCCCATCACTCAGGGAATCTCTATACCAGGAGCTACCCAGTGCAGAGACAATCGATAGGTCATCCTATCGCTTTCGCAAATACCGGGTCTTCAACACCGATCTTCAATGCTATCCATTACGTCATATCACTATTCGGAATGGGTAATCCGAATAACGAGCGCAATAATTTAAAAATAAGTGTGCATTCAAATTCAGCAAATCACAACAAATACCTTTCAAAGATAAATATTGATAGTCGGTTATTGAACTATCAATGGATATGCACAACATCACCAGATTCCAAATAATTTTCCAAATTATTTATTTCCCAAAAATATCTTTACTAGATATATAATTTCACACTTCAAAAATAAATCAATATTTATTTTTAAACAACTTCCCTTTCCATTCATAAATTCCATAGTGAATTTATATTTCACAATATTTATGAATAACGATTTCAATTATTCATTTCAATTTATCTTCAAAAAGATTAATTCTCAAAATATTCACTTTATATTGGAAAACATTTCCATACTTATTTAATAAGTAATTCACAAATCCATTTATTTTCAACACTTGGAAAATATTCAATATACTTCAATCGAAATTAAGTACATATTTCATTCTTTAAGGAAATCATTCTCTTAAACATATTTATTTGGGCCAAAACGAATGTTGCGTAAAACATCGTTACGACAACCCAAAATCACTAGTATAGGGATTCGAAATTAAAATAGATATATAAATCCCAATACTATACAAAACATTTCCTTTCGGAAATCATTTACTATAACAACAGTGTTATAGTCCACCATTTCCTTCTATTTCTCGAAAACGTTTATTTCAACAATGAATGTTGAAATCCATGGTTTCGAATCTCAACACATTTTAAAACATCGTTAGATCGTTTTAATTTCTATTTAAAACATCAAATCTAAACATTTTCTTTAACATATTATTCACTATTCAAAAACGTGAATATACTACGTTAACACATTTCATCCTTTTATACATTTCATTTTAAAGGATTATTCACAGTCAAAAATGTGAATATAACTCCATTAATAGGTTTCAACAATTTACTTATCAAAATAAGTCGTTTGCGAATTTATAAAACAACGTTTATAAACTCCTTTATTATTTATTTTATAACAACTTCCTTTTATAAATTCCTTTATTAACCTATTCAATTCATAACTCAATTATAAACCAAAGGTTCATATTATAAGTGAAATACTTACAATTTATTTGTTTGCAAAAAATCGTTCCTTTGAACTTCATAATTATAAATCTTATAGCTTATAAGATTCGTTTATTTATCCAAACCTATTCTTCAAATAACTTTATGAATTTTATAAACCTACTGCTTATAAAATTCCATTTATAACTTCACCGTTTATGATTCTATAAATTTCATTCATTTCTGAAATTCATTCTAACACTTATAAAAACTCGTTTTATAATTCAAATATTTTAATTTACAAATTATCAATTTATAAATCTCTTATATAAATCAATTTATACTATTATTTCAAATTGTCTTTAAAGTCCTTTATAATTTCACCATTTTGATTTATAAAATAATTAGATTTTATAAATCCTATATTTTCAACTCTTTATAATAAATTCAATAAATCCCAATTTAAACTCTTTTATAAAATCATTAATCCCATATTTTCAAAAAAATCAACCTTTAACTATATTTCTCAAAAACCATAATTTTTATAACATTAAAAATTATAACGTTATTCATTTATAATGGATCAATTCCAAACATATAGTATATTTTCAAAAATCATTTTAAAGTTCCAAAGTTTGGTCCAATGATGCTACATACCAAATAGTCAATCACGACAACAACGATATCATATATCGATATGATAATCCATCAAATATCAAAATATCTGAAATCAAATAAATACTATTGAGGAATCCAGTTGGATCCCTCCAACCTGTTTTCCTGCATCCAAAAACATTAGCACAATACCAATTCCGCTCCAGTACGGAATTATCGCGGTATATGGGATTTAAAATATTATCCACTTAATAGACGGCGCAATAGGGTCTCATCCGCTATACAAATGCGGGAAATCAATAACTCCAATATATACATATGCCAATATATATATATTGCTATTTTATATAATACCAATTTCACTGTTTATGAAATATTCGTGGTATATGGGATTTAATAAATAACATCCGCTTACTAACGGCGTATAATGTCTATTTTAACAATCAATAGATAACAATCATCATTTAAACATGCATTCAAATATTTTAAATCTAACTATTTAAAATAAAATCGAAACCGATTCGATTGAGTGAGAAGTTCTCACCTTGATTTCAATTTCGTTTTAGCGATTTATTTCGAATAAAATTAAACGCGCGTTTAATTTTACCTAAAATTCTCACTAACTCCAAACGACTCCAATCCAATTTCATCGCGTAGTGCTCGTCCATACGATTCCAACGCAACTGGTTTCGCGCGGTTTCGACCTCGTATGAAAAAGATATGCATTTATGAAGTTACACACGATTTTAACTTACTAATTACAACATAATTTTAATTGATTTTAACATACACTCATCATCACCCTCCATTCCCAAATCCAACACATCAGGCCGTCCATACCCTTCTCTCCTCTTTACGTTTTCACGTCTCCAGGCCGAGCATGCAACCTAAACCCATCATCATATAATTAGGGTTTAATTATGCAACTCCATCGCTCATCTATACTTCGATCAGGATATACCAATGGAAGCGCCTCACCTTCCTCCATCTACGACTGCAAAGCCATGAAGCTCGGCCATCCCCCTTTGAGTGCGCACGCAAATGAACGGCCACACACGCAGCCACCACCCCACCTCCACGTGACGCCAAACCCCATCATCACCGTATAGATCGAAAGCTCTCGTCGAGCTCTACATGTTTGTAGTTGATCACTTCTTCTAATTGTTTGTAGATTGGGAGTGATTGAGGGGGAAAGGAGGATGATTTCTAGCCTTTGGTTTCTATGGTGGCGGCTAGGTTTAGGAATTAGGGTTTTATTATTTTTTTTTCTAATTTATGAGAGAGAGGGGGCTATTTATAGAAGAACGAACGACACTATTCATTCCGGAAATTCCGAACTCCGATTTACGCGCCGTAACCAGCGTTTCTAGGGTTTACCCCGCGTTCCGGACACAATGGAACAGGTTTCGAAAGCTTATTCGGACATCTGTGCGAGTTATGGCAATAAACGTTCAATTTAAATTAAACCGATTTAAGCGATTTTCTAGGCGTTTTAATTTGTACCGGATAAACGGTAAATCGTATTGACACGAAATTTGAAACCATACAATAATATCACATTACGGATCCGATGAAACTGGTTTCGTCGAAATCCGAGACTTTTTGAAAAATGACTATTTTAACTCGCCAAATTAATATTAAAAATAATTCGATGCGTTTCGAGCTGCCACGATCAAACGATAACTCCGATTGACACGAAAATTGAAATCCGGTAATAACTAACTATTACGGATCCAATGGAACTGGTTTCGTCCAATTCTGAGACTGTTCAAAAATTGACTATTTTCACTAGTCGATTTTAATATTAAAATATTCAATTTTCACAAATTAACTTTTAATTCGATTTTAAAAGTTCTAAAATATCGTTCTAACTCCCATATGATAAAAAAAAATTCCCAAATCATTTTCAATCATATTTAACTCAATTTTCAATTATTTCCATAATTTAACGTATTAAATTATTGATTTAATTATTCAATTAAATCCAATTAGTCGAAATAAAATTTATTCGACTTATAAATTCACTTATTAATATTTAAAATTAATTAAATATCCAAATTTTAATTAAATAAAATATTGGGTCGTTACAATCTTCCCCCCTTAAAAGAATTTCGTCCTCGAAATTATTAAGTAAGAAAAGTTACAGAATCTATTAACTTTCCAAAATCCATAGTTAAACTTCTCATAATACTTTACTAAGTTTTCAAATCATACTTAGTTATCTTTTCAAACCAAACTACTATTGTTTAACTTTCAATCCCAAATCAAAGTTAAAGTTTTCAAAATTTTCCAATTTTCTCAAATTTTTCTAACGCCTTAAATTTTCGGAAAAATTCGCCATAGTCTCCTTTGCGCGGCTCGATCCGAAAAAAAAATGACAGTATATATATCACAAATATACATCTCATCAAGTAATAAGGCATCCCGAAGGGAAAAAGTATAAAAGTACGATATTTAATCCGAGATATGTACCTTATATTTTTATTAGCGAGCATATACGGCTAATATAGCGCGAAAGCGAGCTCCAAATGAGAAGCAAACGCAATCCACACCTACTAATCACTCAACAAACAACATGAGAACATGTATATAGACAATAGTATCAATATACAACATATAGCAACATAATAACTATATATGTCAACATAGCAAATGAAACAAAAGCAACAAATGCAAACATCAACCAACTATCATTCATAACCAATATATATTCATTCATATTCTCATTAATATTCAATGAATTGGATTTTCAATTTAATCACATTTGATTCATTAACAGTGGATGTTTTCACTAACATTCATTTTCAATTAGTTTGCATTCACTAATTCATATTCAAGTTGGTTCACTTCCAAATCAAATTCAAATCTATTTAAGATTCACTTAACTTCCAATTGAATTCCAATTACTTTAGCTTCCAATTTCATTAACTCAATTTCATTAACACTTAATGAATTATATACAATCAACTAACAACCATAGTATATTAATTACAACCAAATTCTTTTGCCTATCAATTGGTTTAATTAATTGATTTTTATTCAACTATTCAACTTTCAATAACATTAGATTTTAATGAATTAACACTTACATTCATTATTTCATATCAACTTAATTCACATTCAATTGATTAACATTCAATCCATTAATTCAATTCAATTCAATTTCTAAAGTTGAATTTCATTTATAAAACTCAAAGTTCACATTTATCGTTTAACTTTAATAATTTACTTCGATACCAATATCAATTTCATTCAATATCACTTAAGTTATATTCCATTTAACTTTAAATTCATTTTCATTTACAACTCATATTCATAAATATATTCATATAGTTTCACTTCTTATATATATAAGTTTATTTCACAATTGTAAATCACATTAATTATAATTCAATTCTTATAATTCTTTTGCTTATACAATTATTCTTCAATTTAGATTATTCAAACAACTTAACAATCACTTATATACACTTTAATAATTCTGAAAAATTATTTTCTTTATATATAAAAATATAATTAAGGTAAAATTATTTCATTTACCCAATTTAAAAACTATATTGTGTCGAATTGTTCTATTCTAGTGTTTAGAAACCCCTTCGGTTCAGTTTCGAGGCTGCGCCGACGAAAGTTCATATGCCACTCAATAAACCAATCATCACAATATAAAACAATTTTATATATTCACTAACAAATACGCTCTCATAGCTATTATTACACTCAAACTCATTCTAGAGCACTACTGACTCTATCTCTAATGAGTAATACCCAACAGAACCATGGTTGTCGCTTAACCATATGCTCTGATACCACCTGTGAAGACCCGCAAATCCGTACTCCTTGAATATACACTAATCTCCATAGATTAACTCAAGATGAACAGAAATACGAATTATCAATGTTTAAAAAGAAGAAAAAGGATAGAAGAAGAGATAAGAAGGTAGAAAATGGAGGGAAAAAGATAATAGAAAATAGAACGGAACAGAACACAACAGAACAATAACAGAATCTCACAATTCGCAGCGGAACAACATATAATAATAAATGAGTAATCTTTAAACAAAGAACTATATCAGTTATTACATTACATCAAATTTCATTACATCATATCATCATCAGAGCGTACAACATCAAACAACAATAAACAGTGCAGCGGAAAAAGAAATACTATATACTAGTAATTATGCCATGCCATCCAACTTGCCTCCAGCAACTCCTGAATATCCAGAATATCCTGATAAACCTAACTCTTAACTGCCCGTGTGGAAATTGGTGGGCACCCAGAGTTTAGGAAGGAAAACAATAAACTCCGAGTCAGTCATGTGACTGGTGTGAGAACTCAAACAGTTTATTTATCTTTAAAATCAAAATAGAGGAATATTTTTAAAGTCAATTCGCAATGCTTTTAAAAATGAGACTGCCATAAGGCCTCCCGCACACACACACAATGCAAACGCAGAATCGGAGGAGATTTCTCCTTATGATAGTCAAAGATGCTTGATACGCATTAAAAAGAACATTTTATATTATTACTAGTGCATAGTGTAGGAAAAATTTATTTCGAAAGTAGAATATAAATCTTAGACAGCATAGACATTTCGAACTATGCCTACTATATCTAACTATGTTCAATAGCAGGTTACCGCCACATTCCATGGCAGGTTGTACAACTAAAACCGTACAAGTCTCGTATTGTTTCTTTGGATTTCCAACGAATGATCAGCCCAAGGAACTTCCCATTGCCACATGAGAATGCCTCTGGATGGACATCCCCGAGAACCAAACCGGATCTCTACCAACACAAGGCCGGGTTACCCCTAACTGAGTAACAACTGACCGAATATGCCATCCCCCAGTCCTTTGGGACCTTTCACCGAGCGCTCGTAATCAATTCACACAATCATAAAGTGTTTTCAACATGAGTAAGTATCTGGGCTCCATACCATGATACCACCCTTTTCCAGAAGGAAATGCACATATCCTAAAGGGCGCTACCCCTCATAACCTTGCCGCATCTTTCCTGTTTTGACCATTCCCGAGGTGTGAGGCTCGACGAAGTCATGTCCACAAAAACATACTTTATACAAAAGCCATGCTTTGGGTCAACAAATGATCATAGAAATGATCACCAGGATAGACGATCAAATAAATGATCCAATCACAAATAATCAACACAATGATCATTTCACAGCAACACTCAGTATGTCACATTACCAAATTGGGAATATATCGCTGATAACCTTCAACTACATAATCTCTGAGCTCGTACGTCTCAGAGAAGGGTGTTAAGCTAAAAGAATAAATTCTCCGCCACCAACAGAAATATATTTGAAAGAAATCTGCTTTATATCTCAATTTGTAATGTCAGACATACAATCCATACAAGTCTGTTCCGGGCTCGAACAGAACCGAAGGCACTTACAAAGAAGTCCTTGCAATCCGGGTATTCACAATCCCGATCGAATTTCCCATCACTTAGGGAATCTCTATACCAGGAGCTACCCAGTGCAGAGACAATCGATAGGTCATCCTATCGCTTTCGCAAATACCAGGTCTTCAACACCAATCTTCAATGCTATCCATTACGTCGTATCACTATTCGGAATGGGTAATCCGAATAACGAGCGCAATAATTTAAAAATAAGTGTGCATTCAAATTCAACAAATCACAACAAATACCTTTCAAAGATAAATATTGATAGTCGGTTATTGAACTATCGATGGATATGCACAACATCACCAGATTCCAAATAATTTTCCAAATTATTTATTTCCCAAAAATATCTTTACCAGATATATAATTTCACACTTCAAAAATAAATCAATATTTATTTTTAAACAACTTCCCTTTCCATTCATAAATTCCATAGTGAATTTATATTTCACAATATTTATGAATAACGATTTCAATTATTCATTTCAATTTATCTTCAAAAAGATAAATTCTCAAAATATTCACTTTATATTGGAAAACATTTCCATACTTATTTAATAAGTAATTCACAAATCCACTTATTTTCAACACTTGGAAAATATTCAATATACTTCAATCGAAATTAAGTACATATTTCATTCTTTAAGGAAATCATTCTCTTAAACATATTTATTTGGGCCAAAACGAATGTTGCGTAAAACATCGTTACGACAACCCAAAATCACTAGTATAGGGATTCGAAATTAAAATAGATATATAAATCCCAATACTATACAAAACATTTCCTTTCGGAAATCATTTACTATAACAACAGTGTTATAGTCCACCATTTCCTTCTATTTCTCGAAAACGTTTATTTCAACAATGAATGTTGAAATCTATGATTTCGAATCTCAACACATTTTAAAACATCGTTAGATCGTTTTAATTTCTATTTAAAACATCAAATCTAAACATTTTCTTTAACATATTATTCACTATTCAAAAACGTGAATATACTACGTTAACACATTTCATCCTTTTATACATTTCATTTTAAAGGATTATTCACAGTCAAAAATGTGAATATAACTCCATTAATAGGTTTCAACAATTTACTTATCAAAATAAGTCGTTTGTGAATTTATAAAACAACGTTTATAAACTCCTTTATTATTTATTTTATAACAACTTCCTTTTATAAATTCCTTTATTAACCTATTCAATTCATAACTCAATTATAAACCAAAGGTTCATATTATAAGTGAAATACTTACAATTTATTTGTTTGCAAAAAATCGTTCCTTTGAACTTCATAATTATAAATCTTATAGCTTATAAGATTCGTTTATTTATCCAAACCTATTCTTCAAATAACTTTATGAATTTTATAAACCTACTGCTTATAAAATTCCATTTATAACTTCACCGTTTATGATTCTATAAATTTCGTTCATTTCTGAAATTCATTCTAACACTTATAAAAACTCGTTTTATAATTCAAATATTTTAATTTACAAATTATCAATTTATAAATCTCTTATATAAATCAATTTATACTATTATTTCAAATTGTCTTTAAAGTCCTTTATAATTTCACCATTTTGATTTATAAAATAATTAGATTTTATAAATCCTATATTTTCAACTCTTTATAATAAATTCAATAAATCCCTATTTAAACTCTTTTATAAAATCATTAATCCCATATTTTCAAAAAAATCAACCTTTAACTATATTTCTCAAAAACCATAATTTTTATAACATTAAAAATTATAACGTTATTCATTTATAATGGATCAATTCCAAACATATAGTATATTTTCAAAAATCGCTTTAAAAATCATTTTAAAGTTCCAAAGTTTGGTCCAATGATGCTACATACCAAATAGTCAATCACGACAACAACGATATCATATATCGATATGATAATCCATCAAATATCAAAATATCTGAAATCAAATAAATACTATTGAGGAATCCAGTTGGATCCCTCCAACCTGTTTTCCTGCATCCAAAAACATTAGCATAATACCAATTCCGCTCCAGTATGGAATTATCGCGGTATATGGGATTTAAAATATTATCCGCTTAATAGACGGCGCAATAGGGTCTCATCCGCTATACAAATGCGGGAAATCAGTAACTCCAATATATACATATGCCAATATATATATATTGCTATTTTATATAATACCAATTTCACTGTTTATGAAATATTCGCGGTATATGGGATTTAATAAATAACATCCGCTTACTAACGGCATATAATGTCTATTTTAACAATCAATAGATAACAATCATCATTTAAACATGCATTCAAATATTTTAAATCTAACTATTTAAAATAAAATCGAAACCGATTCGATTGAGTGAGAGTTCTCACCTTGATTTCAATTTCGTTTTAGCGATTTATTTCGAATAAAATTAAACGCGCGTTTAATTTTACCCAAAATAAATCGCTAACTCCAAACGACTCCAATCTAATTTCATCGCGTAGTGCTCGTCCATACGATTCCAACGCAACTGGTTTCGCGCGGTTTCGACCTCGTATGAAAAAGATATGCATTTATGAAGTTACACACGATTTTAACTTACTAATTACAACATAATTTTAATTGATTTTAACATACACTCATCATCACCCTCCATTCCCAAATCCAACACATCAGGCCGTCCATACCCTTCTCTCCTCTTCACGTTTTCACGTCTCCAGGCCGAGCACGCAACCTAAACCCATCATCATATAATTAGGGTTTAATTATGCAACTCCATCGCTCATCTATACTTCGATCAGGATATACCAATGGAAGCGCCTCACCTTCCTCCATCTACGACTGCAAAGCCATGAAGCTCGGCCATCCCCCTTTGAGTGCGCACGCAAATGAACGGCCACGCACGCAGCCACCTCCCCACCTCCACGTGACGCCAAACCCCATCATCACCGTATAGATCGAAAGCTCTCGTCGAGCTCTACATGTTTGTAGTTGATCACTTCTTCTAATTGTTTGTAGATTGGGAGTGATTGAGGGGGAAAGGAGGATGATTTCTGGCCTTTGGATTCTATGGTGGCGGCTAGGTTTAGGAATTAGGGTTTTATTATTTTTTTCTAATTTATGAGAGAGAGGGGGCTATTTATAGAAGAACGAACGACACTATTCATTCCGGAAATTCCGAACTCTGATTTACGCGCCGTAACCAGCGTTTCTAGGGTTTACCCCGCGTTCCGGACACAATGGAATAGGTTTCGGAAGCTAATTCGGACATCTGCGTGAGTTATGGCAATAAACGTTCAATTTAAATTAAACCGATTTAAACGATTTTCTAGGCGTTTTAATTTGTACCGGACAAATGGTAAATCCTATTGACACGAAATTTGAAACCATACAATAATATCACATTACGGATCCGATGAAACTGGTTTCGTCGAAATCCGAGACTTTTTGAAAAATGACTATTTTAACTCGCCAAATTAATATTAAAAATAATTCGATGCGTTTCGAGCTGCCACGATCAAACGATAACTCCGATTGACACGAAAATTGAAATCCGGTAATAACTAACTATTACGGATCCAATGGAACTAGTTTCGTCCAATTCTGAGACTGTTCAAAAATTGACTATTTTCACTAGTCGTATTTTAATATTAAAATATTCAATTTTCACAAATTAACTTTTAATTCGATTTTAAAAGTTCTAAAATATCGTTCTAACTCCCATATGATAAAATAAAATTTCCCAAATCATTTTCAATCATATTTAACTCAATTATCAATTATTTCCATAATTTAACGTATTAAATTATTGATTTAATTATTCAATTAAATCCAATTAGTCGAAATAAAATTTATTCGACTTATAAATTCACTTATTAATATTTAAAATTAATTAAATATCCAAATTTTAATTAAATAAAATCCTGGGTCGTTACATTAATTAAATTAATTGGGATTAAACAATTAATTAATCCTACTTATAAATGACTATTGAATATTTAACCTTACTTATGAATGATTGTATTGTATGAGATGCCTTGAATTGATTTTCCTATCTGATCTGTGATATTTTGTTCTGTGAATTGAGCTGTGTATTATCTGTGAATCTGTGAATGTACGATAAGCGTTACAGTTTATATCGCTTATCAATTATATTTCTGTGTTTTAATCTGTGATGACTGAATGATTGTGCACTATTGTGTAAAACCCTTAGACCACGCTATACACACACAAATATGGATTTCACGAGGAAATCGATTAAGTCACAGATTTTTGAAAATAGTTTTGTATTTGAATTTTTAAATTCAAATGTTTTGAAAATGGATTGGGTTTGAAGTGAAAAGCTTATGAAATGGAATTTCAAAGATGGAAATTTATTTTGAATAACTGGATTAAGTGTTGGAATTTAAATATTTTAATTTAAATTTGAATTCAATATTCAAATTGAATTCTGTAATTTGAAACTAGGGATTAACGATATTATACTAGTCATTATGAGTTAAACCATTTTTAAAGTATTATTTAAGGGAATTTGAATTAACCCAAAGATTGTAACTTGTATAAATGAAATCGGGTTTTTCGAAATAAGACTGTTGTTTCTAAATGATAAAAAGCTTTCATAGGAGAAACGAATTTCAAATTATATAAAAGAGATTTCAAGTTTAAACTGAAATAGTTTACCAAGTTATTGATGAATATTTGGAAATGAATTTTGAAAGTGAACATTTGGGAACGGTTTGAAAGCTATAAGATAAATCTTTAATTTAAAGATTTTAAACGAGTTAATCCAAATGAAATGGAAATTGTTTTGAAATCCGTAAATGGAATTTTGTGAAATAAATCTTTTTGTTTAAGATTTAAAATGGTAATTGGTTTAAAACATTTGAAAAGAAAGTTTTGAATTATTAAGTTGTGACTTAATTGAAATCCCATATCCATATGTTTTAAATGTTGCGCTCACTATTCGGTTTAGCCGGGAAAGGACCTTTGTGTCGTATAACCTATTTCGAATATGTGATTCGACGTTATGGATAGCATTTGAAGACCGGTGTTGAAGACCGGGTATTTGCGAGAACGATAGTGTAACAACCCGCATATTTAACGATTTTATATTTAAATGTTTTATTTAAATATAGCGTCGTTAGTCGGATTTTGGGTACGAAATGTTACTTTTTGAAAATGGCTGAATTGGGTCTCGAAACCACCTCCATTGATTCCAAAATGGCGTTTGCGATCTTTTTGAGTATAAGCTTTGATATGTTTGGAGTAAGTCAAATTTTGCTATTTGTTAAGTGGGCTTTTGGGTTTGGGTTTCACCTAAACTATTCTATAAACCAACTCAGCCCTTCTCTCCTTCCATTCACTTATTCATTTCATTAAACTTAAGCTAAAAACTGATAATGGTGGAAGAGAATGGGAATTAGAGACTCCTAGCCCTAGTTTACTTGCAAATCCAAATTCTTGCTCCAAAATCATAGAGAAGCTATTGGTAAGTTCTTCTTCATCTTCTCCAACTCTTCTCTTCTTCAATTTCAGAATATTTCCTAAAACTAAATTGGGAAATATGTGATTTATTCTTAGATTGAAGCTTGTTGAGTTGAAATAGTGTTTGATTGGTCTTCTCCTTTTGATTTAGCTCCTCCATCTTCTTTGTTTGTGAGATTAAAAGCTGGGTTTTGAACTCACATCTACTTCTCTTGATTTCATGGGTATTCGGTATGAATTCCTAACAAGTATGCATGTGCCATTGCTTTGGATTTAGAAAGAATTTGGAATTCATTTGATAAGGGCAAGAAGTGCTGGAAAACAGCCTTCGGCCGACCGAGCGCAGGCTCCGGTCGACCGACCTGCTGCCCCGAGCCATATTTTGTTTCCTGCATCTGGCCGGCCGACCGATCCCTGTAGTCCGGTCGACCGACCTGCTCTGTTCTGCCTATTTTGCATATTTGATTGATTTTTCCGGATTTTATCGATTCAAGTTGCTTTTTAGTGGTTGTTATTGCATATTTGACTTTGATAACTTACTCTTGACTTCATCCACGGGTTTTTATAAAATAATCTCTCGAATCGCATTTAAAAGCTCGTTTCTCCAATTTATAAATTCTATTTAAAACACACACTTCCACACTTCGAGCGAAGTGGAAGGGTGATTAAATGGTTGGGCAAAACACGGACCATGAATCTGTGCGTTTATCCTTCCGATTAATTCCTCACCTATTCAATTGATCGTTTTGACCTTCGGGTTTGGTTTACCGATGATATGAGGTGAATTTTGTACTGCTTTGAGTGTGAAATAAACTAACGGATAGTAAACCGTTTAGTGCGAACGGGTGGTTATGGGACTCACGTTACTACTTTTCAGATTCTTTTCTGGGAGTTTGTGACACATATCGCCTTTGGGATAGTGTCTTCGGACTGTCTCCTTCTGGCTTGTTGCCTTTAGTATCGCTTTCGATGTTGGCCGTTATGCGCCACATGGGTGATATTGGGTTGCTATAGTATCGCTTCCGATGTTGGCCGTCATGCGCCACATGGGTGATATTGGGTTGCTATTGTATCGCTTCCGATGTTGGCCGTTATGCGCCACATGGGTGATATTAGGTTGCCCTATTGCATTGCTTTCGGAGTTGGTCATTCGTTACCGCTCGAGCAATTTTTATGATGTTTCAATTGAGATGTATATTCCCTAGGTATCGCCCCTCGGTGTAGGTCTTTTTGAACCACACGATATGTAGTGATCACCTTGTGAACTTGTATACCATATTGGTATTTGTTATTTGCCTTTTGGCTTGTTTTGGGATATTCCTATCCTTTGTTTCTATGAGTTGCCGATGATATGAGGCTTGTTTGTTATGATATGATTCATCTTATGTTAGATGATTGTGTTATCTCTTTTAGAGATATTTGATATATATTGTGACCTTGCAGGTTTATTGTTGTTCAGTTTATCTAACTGATTTGTTTAGCTAGACTGACCCGTGTATTTTTACTCTGGTCAGACCGAGTTGTTTCAGGTTAGGTGCTTCGGACTTAGCCTATTTTGCTTCCGCATGGACTATTCAGCTTGTTCCTTTTTGTTAAATCTTTTTGTGTAGTCCTATCTTGTTGTAACTCTGATATGTATTCTATTGACTCGTCTGTATATTGTGGTCTGTTATACCACCTGACATGTATTAGTTTGTATACTCTGTTATGTATTCAGTATATGTGTATATGATGATCTACTGCTCTGTGATGTATATTACATTTGAGTTATTATATTCTGTTCTGTTGAATCCAACTACCTATGGTTTTGTTTTAAGTATGCATTGGATATGTCGATCTGTTGAGTATGATTATTGTCGACGTATTTAATGGGTAATTAGAGAAAGGCTATAGATGGTCGCTCCTATCCAGCCTTATTCTCCGTGTTAGCAGACGGTATTATCTATTAATGCTCTTTGCTAGCGTGGGTGTAGTGGTGGGGCATCACAGATAGGATAACCTATCGATTGTCTCTGCACTGAGTTGCAACGGTATAGAGACTCCTTAAATGATGGGAAGTCCGATCGAGATTGTGAATACCCGGATTGCAAGGACTTCTTTGGAAGTGCCTTCGGTTCTGTTCGAGCCCGGAACAGACTTATATGGATAGTATGTCTGACATTAAAAATTGAGATATAAAGCTGATTTCTTTCAAATATATTTCTGTTGGTGGCGGAGAATTTATTCTTTTAGCTTAACACCCATCTCTGAGACGTACGAGCTCAGAGGTTATGTAGTTGAATGTTATCAGCGATATATTCCCAATTTGGTAATGTGACATGCTGAGTGTTGCTGTGAAATGATCATTGTGTTGATCATTTGTGATATGATCATTTGTTTGATCGTTTATCTTTGTGATCAATTCTAAGATCATTTGTTGACCCAAAGCACAGCTTTTGTATAAAGCGTGGCTTTGTGGACGAGACTTCGTCGAGCCTCACACCCCGGAATGGTCAAAACAGGAAAGATGCGGCAAGGTTATGAGGGGTAGCTCCCTTTAGGGTATGTGCATTTCCTTCTGGAAAAGGGTGGTATCATGGTATGGAGCCCAGATACTTACTCATGTTGAAACACTTTATTTATGATTGTGTGATGTTGATTACGAGCACTCGGTTAAAGGTCCCAAAGGACCGGGGGATGGCATACTCGTGTCAGTAGTTACCCAGTTAGGGGTAACCCGGCCTTGTGTTGGCAGAGATCCGGTTTGGTTCTCGGGGACGTCCTTCCAGAGGCGTTCTCATGTGGCACTGGAAAGTTCCTTGGCCTGACCATTCGTTGGAAATCCAAAGAAACAATACGAGACTTGTACGGTTTTAGTTATAGAACCTGCCATCTAATATGGTAGCTATAGTAAGCATAATATAATGGTACCTATGCTGGCTAAGATTTATATTCTACTTTCGAAATGATTTTCCCTACACTATGCACTAATAATAATATCAAATGTTTCTTTTTAATGCGTATCAAGCATCTTTGACTAACATAAGAAGAAATCTCCTCCAAGTCTGCGTTTGCATTGTGTGTGTGGTGGGAGGTCTTATGGTAGTTACATTTTCAAAAAACATTGCGAATTGACTTTAAAATCTTTTGTTGATTGTTTTAAAAGACAACTATTTTCTTTTTGTTGCTCACACCAGTCCCACGACTGATCTGGAGTTTATTGTTTTCTTTCCTAAACTCTGGGTGCTCATTATTTTCTACACGAGCAGTCTAGAGTTTGGGTTTTTCAGATAGTCAGGTTTAGTAGATTATCTAGAGTTAGTTCAGTCTTTGGATCACACTAGTCTTGCCGAGCTTGGTGCATAGTTATTGGGAGTTTGAGCTATTGCTGGATTGGTTCTTGGAGATGGAGTTGCAGTTCTCAGAGTTCTCTTTTGAAGACTATCTTAGAGTTATATTGTTCCGCTACTAGATGTTATCTATTTTCTTTTCCGCTGCTATTTTATTGTATCATACCTCTGATGTATATTGATATCTATTGGATCATCTGTTGTATCAGATATTGTATCAAAGCTGTATATCAATGTATTATTCTTTTATTCCGCTGTGTTATTTACTTAATGTGGTTATAAGCTCCGGCGAATCGGATTTGAACGGTCGAATCTATGGCATTCGAATACGATATGAAGTATGGATGCCGATTTTCGAGCGGGCAAAATCCGCATCGTTACACTTTCACCGCAAAATCATCGCCTGTTTACATCTTTTAAATAATCACGTTTTTTTTTTTTCTTTCCATTTACCGTTCCTAAAGCAATTTATTTCTTGCATTTTTAAAAAACGCAATTATCTCCATCATGTGCCTTCTTTAAGTTATTATCTTAGCTAAATAAAGAATTTAATCCGTTGACGTTCCATTTTTCTTGCCGTTTCTTTTGTAAATCAACGAAATAAATTAATCGTTGCCTATTTTCACCTTAAATTAGTGCAAGATTTTATTTTTAGAGTACGTTCAAAAGTTCATTTTTCTCTTACAGTTTCTCCCTCTAAAATCACGCAAGATACCCTATGTACATATTCCAATCATGGGTATAATTGTTTTAAATCAATTCTTGCCGTTACTTTGCTAAAATCACTCAACCAATTTAATTATAAAACACAACCTTTAATAATACAGTGAAATCATTCAGTTCTTTTAGCATTCTAAAATTTGAATTCACTTGCCATTTTTTTCCTGCATTGATTTTTCGCATGCCCAAAAACACACAACCCACTATATAAATTCATAACCCCTCATTTACATTTCCATTACCGCAAGCTCATCTTTAAATACGTAGCACATTTGCAACAATTTCATTCATTTTCTTCCCTGTCGTGCTAAAGCTTTAGGTAACATCAGGTACATAGCTGCATCCCTTCATCCTTCTTATTTTTTTAGTTTTTCTCTATTTCCTATTGTTTGTTCCACCGTGCGCGGCTACTTCACCACCACCCTTTGCTCCTTGTTCTGTCACCGACCTTACACCATGAACCAGCCCGTGACTTTGTGCTGACCAACGTTCGAAAAAAAAGAAAAAAGGGAAAACAGTGCGTGCGCCACCTATTGACATCAGCCTATAGGACTAAATCTCGAGTGCATGCACGTATATAGGCTTGAGCCACATGAGTTTAACCCTGCCTTAATCTGTTTCAAATGTTTGTGTTTCAGGCTTTGAAAAATATATAATAGGGAAGAGAGCCGCATCATTTTTCATTTTGCTCCTGCATGATTGGGTCGTTAGACACTGACTTGGCATGCTACTGCATGCGTTCAGTTTAAATATAAAAAATAAATAAATAAAGGGAGAAGTAAATTATGCGTACATGTCAGGAATGAATATATGGGAAAGCATAGTGCTGTGTTGTCCAACTAGAGACTAGGTTGAAATTATCCTTTTGCATTTCTGAAGTAGAAAATGTGCGCCACCTGTAGCTTGTGTAACCAGTCCTCTATGCCATGACGTGAATTATTAAGAGTGCATGCATTCGAGTTTTGAAATTTGGCAAGGGTCGTGCCTTTTTATAAAAAAAGAAAAAAAATATTATAATAAGAGGGTGAATAGAGTAGTAGGGAGCCTCTTGTGCATGCGAGTAGAACATCCTGAGCATTAGCGTGTTAGGATACGCACTATGAACAGATCCATATGAAGTATTGTATACTAAGAATAATTATAAGTATTAATACGTAAGCCACATGTTGCACTTAGTAAAAAAAAGGAATGAATGAACAAGCCGAGCCTTTGACATGCGGGTCAAGTCGTGTGGTGAGTGGTCGAGCCATTGTGTCAATTTCCTTTAATTCAATCTTGTTTCAAATTTGCTGTGTTCGTGATAAGATTCGAATACTTATGTAACGATCCCGAATTTTAATTAATTTTAAAATTGATAATTTATTTTAAATTTGAATAAAAATTTGTGAAATTAATTTGGTAATTGATATAACATATTAGTTGAATTAAGGAATTGCTTTTAACTAATGTATTTGAATTCAATCGAATTAGGATTTATAAATAATAATAGACAAGTAAATTAAATGATTGGATAGTTAAACTTCAAATAAAAATAAAAATAAGAAACTATTATATTAACATAAATATAAAAATAAACAAAAATTTGCTAAATTCAAACAACATAATAACTATAGAATTTCATTTATATTTTAAAGTAAGAAGACAAAATAAAATATGAATACTTAAGTAGACATATGAAGCACCAAGGCAAGGAAAATAAATAAAACAAAGTACATATGTACATGCTTATATAAAGCAAAGAAAACTGTGCTTACATAACAAAGTATAAGCTGTAAACAAAAGTAGAGACACATGCATTTATTACCCCATCTCCTCAGTACAAAATATATCATCCCAGCCATATAAGTATATGCAGGCAAGAAAAATGCAGGCTGAAATAAACAAAGCTAAAGTAATAATACATCTATGCATATATTAAGCTAAGTAGGACACAAGGTACTCCAACATTTAATGCTTCCATACCTAACAACAAGTAAAGTCAAATTTAAAATTTATTTAAAGATCAACTCAGCCCCCATATGAAAACAATTCTCTGATTAGTAAAAAAAGAAAAATAAAAAAAGAAAGGAAGTGTATCTGAAATTGCTTAGCCTAGAAAACACCCCCCTGTACAAACACTTCTTTATATACATGTCTTCTTATATCTTCATTCATTCATCACATACCAAACCTGAGGTTAATAAAGTAGCATTTCCATTTTTATAAAACTGAAGCTTTATACCTCAACAAGGCAAGAAGATTTAGGATCAAAAGAAATGCCATTTCCAGTTTTAAAAAGTTCAGGCTGTTTTCAAAATAAAATATGCCCTGTTTTTCTCCTCTTCAACTTCAGGTGAGTAACATCACAATTAAATGGTCAAATATATTGTTCTGTTGCCTGTTATTTTTCCTTCTTTGGAATTTAGTTTGTTTTGAGATATTTTCTTTGTTTATATCTGAGTATAGGGTTGTTTATGACAGTGCTTGTGTATATTGATTTCTCTTCTCTGTATTCAAACTACATAGATTTAGAAATAAAAGAAAATTCAAATTTTCTTAACAGGTCATTGTTTGGTTTTAAAACTTTAAACATGATATGTTTGTTAAACACCACCTAGATTCTGAAAACAAGTTTAAGTAGTTTAAGTTTGAAAATTTCCTGTAAGTATGAAAATACAGTTGAAACTTAAATAATGGGATAAATCAAATGTCATATCATATTGATTCAAGTATATGCCTCGAATCATCTTTGAAAAGTATGATTTTTAAAACAAAAATCCAAATTTTTAATATTGAATTGAATGTAGATTTTGAAATTGTCTGGAAAATAAATCTTGATCAATTCCCAATAATCGAAAAATCTTTGAATGTTAAAATTTCGTTTGAAGCTTGCTTGATCTTCGTAGAATCCAGGAAAAATGGAAAAAAAATTATATATTGCATAAATTGTTGTGTAGAGACGAGTTTAGGGTTTAAGGATCTGTTTTGGTCAAGGGAGAAGATGAGATCTCCGCGACGTCGGCGAAGCACTTAGAGCGGTCCCACCAGGGGGATTCGAATCATTGGGTATCAGGGAGGTTTCGAGCAAGATGGCGTGTTCGCAGGTGGCCAGAGAAGGTCGTTCGAAGCGGGTTTTAGCAACCCAGGTGTATTCTCGTCGAACCCATATGCTAGATTCTCGAATTCGTGATAGTTTTTTAATTGTGGGTGGTTTGATGGATTGTGGAAGTCAAAGTCGACTTGTTGGGGGTGGTCGAAGGCGTCGGAGCGTTGCCGGTGATGGGTGCATGTGCACCAGGTCTCCGTGCACAGTTGGGTTGGGAAAGACGCGAAGTAACTCGGGTTTTCACTCGAAGCAGTTCGTGTTCCTCTCATGCTCGTCTCGGGTAGGAAGAAGGGGATGCGAAGCATGCTACTCGAGTGTTGACTCGAGTCTGTGCCAGGGATTTTGGAGAGTTGTTCGGGATTTTACTGTGAGGAGTTTCAACTTATACCAAATTACTTTGAATAAAGGAAATTGTTAACAAGTTTAAAAAAAACAAAGAATGGAAGTTTGACAAAGTAAAGGAAAGTAACAAGATTTTTGAAGCTAAATATTAACAAGTATCAAATATAAATCATAAAGCAAATGTCTTGAATTTAAATTGTTTGACTGGATAATCTTCAAAAGAAATGTGATAATGATTCAATGTGGTTTTGGAGTCTCAGTTTTAAAATATAATAAAGTTTTGAAATTTAGATTTTTTGAAACAACTTTAAAGGTTTTTAAAGTTAGTTTTATAAATTGATTAAAAGATAAATAGATTTCATTTTAAACTTATAATTAAAAAAAAAGAAATTTCAAAAGTAAATTTGAAATAAATGTTTTCAACCATATTTGTAGTGAAATTTAAATCGATAACAAGAATAAGTTTACTTTAAGTAAGTGAAGATTAAGGATTTAAATTCATTAACTGTTAAGATAATTAGAATGGATAAATTGATGATTTGTATAGATTAAATTAGTAATTATAAGTTTAAATGTAGTAATTAAAGTTTAAATAATGAATTAAGTAATATAGATTAAATTTTAATTAATTAATGAATCATTAATGGTTAATCAAACTTATAATTAATAATGATTGATGTAATTTAATTACTTTGAAAAAGAAATTAGATGAATGTTAATGAAGGTCATTAAAGATGATTTAAAAATGAAGTAATTTAGGGTAATTACCTTTGTAATTAATCAAGGGATTAATTAATAGAGATAGTTAATCATGGGATAATTAATTTAGTTGACAAGCAATTTAGAATAATTTAATTAATTAAGGTGATTGATTAATTTATTTATATCAAATGATTTGTGATAAATTTATCAGGATTGGATAATTAATTCAAAGTAGTTAATTTAATTGAAAATACATTGAATTAATTAGGATTAAACAAATAATTAATCCTACTGGTAAATGACTATTGGATGTTTGACCTTACTTATGAATGATTGTATTATATGATATGCCTTGAATTGATTGTCCTAACTGATCTGTGATATTTTGTACTGTGGATTGAGCTGTGTATCATTCATTCATTTATTTACATTGATATATATATTTGTGATCTGTAAGATAAGCGTTATAGTTTATATCGCTTATCAACTATATTTTTGTGTTTTAATCTGTGATGATTGAGTGATGTTGCACTATTGTGTTAAACCCCTGGACCACACTTATACACACACCAATATGGATTTCACGAGGAAATCGATTAAGTCACAGATTTTTGAAGCGATTTTTAAATAGACAATTTGAATTCAAATGTTCTGGAAAGGGATTGGGTTTAAAGTGAAAAGCTTCTTTTGAAATGGAATTTCAAAGATGAAATTTATTTTGAATAACTTGATTAAGTTTTGGTATTTAAATAGTTTGATTTAAAATTTGAATTCAATACTTGAAATTGAATTCTATGATCTGAAACTAGGGATTAACGATATTATACTAGTTATATATGGTCAAACCATTTTTAAAGTATTGTTCTTTTGGGAATTTGAATTAACCCAAAGATTGTAACTTGTGTAAATGAAATATGGTTTTTCCGAAATAACACTGTTGTTTCTAAATGAAAATAAAAGGCTTTCATAGGAGAAATGAATTTCAAATTGTAATAAAGGGATTTCAAGTAAAATGAAATAGTTTTCCAAGTTATAGATGAATATTTGGAAAACAAATTTTTTTGTGAATATTTAGGAACGATTTGAAAGCTATAAGACAAATCTTTGATTTAAAGATTTAATGAATTAATCCAATTGAAATAGAATTGTTTGAAATACAGGAATGAATCTTTGTGAAACTGGGTGAACTTTGTGAAATAAATCTTTTTGTTTAAAAGATTCGAAATGGTAATTGGTTTAAATCATTTGAAAGAAAATTTTGAATTATTAAGTTGTGACTTAATTGAAATCCCATATCCATATGTTTTAAATGTTGCGCTCACTATTCGAGTTAGCCGAGAAAGGATCTTTGGGTCGTATAACCTATTCCGAATATGTGATACATCGTTATGGATAGCATTTGAAGACCGGTGGTGAAGACCGGGTATTTGCGAGAGCGATAGGATGACCTATCGATTGTCTCTACATTGAGTCGCGCCGGTATAGAGACTCCCTAAGTGATAGGAAGTCCGATCGGGATTGTGAATACCCGGATTGCAAGGACTTCTTTGAAAGTGCCTTCGATTCTGTTCGAATCCAGAACAGACTTGTATGGTGTGACGCCCCACCTCTATACCCACGCTAGCCAAGAACACTCCGGAGTAGTGCTGTCAACTAGCACGGAGAATAAGGCTGTTGAGGAGCGACCATCCATGTAATTGCTTATCACACGGTGGCTATAAATAATCTTCGGAAACAAACATAGAAATAATCATATCACAAATCAGTCACAGATATCCATATCACAAAGGCGGAAGAAGATATGAATATATAACTAACACATGAAAGTGTACATCAGAGTAGTGGTCAGTAAGATCCACGATAATACAAAAGAATAGCAACACGTGCTATACAAAAGAATACAACTATGAGTCTATATCTCAAGTGTATACAACAAAAACTGCTAATCTAAACAGTTAGCCAAAAGTCAGAGTGGTGAATCCCTGGGAAGAAGTCAAGCAGAAGCACCTGTAACATCTCGGTCTGACCCGAGTATTATTTAAGAAAATAATAAACGGATCAGTCTAGCTATAAATATCAGATGACATGAGATAACATAAAAGATATGGCATAAACATAAACATACATAATGACATACCGCTATAAGTATGTAAATAATGATCAACAGAAGATCAATCAATAAGAGATAATCAATATCACAAGAATCTTCTCAAAGATTCGAAAAGGGCATCATACCCCAAACTTGTACTCATAACAAGTCAATGACATAAATTCTAGAAATCAATGCAAGAAGTCCAGAAATCATAGAAAAGAGAAAGAGGCCTATCACATGACGGTCCGAAGACCAAGGGGAGCTACCCCACATGTGTGAATGGAATCACACAGATTAAGGTCCAGACTAACCAAAAAAACAAAAAGGTATGTGTGAGTGGAATCACACAAGTGGTGTCTAGTCTAACCTCGCAACAAGAGACATCGCACAGTTGCTAGTCTAAATCATCAGAATGATCGTCATGATCAACGAGAAGTGTCAATTACACTAAGCTAGTAAATATAGAAGTTTAGCTTCATGTCCCATAACCACTTGCTTAACTTAAATATTTACGAACAAACTGTAAATCTTCACTAATAAAATTGTCACAAGAGGTTCAATCGAACAAGTCCAGGAATTAACCGACGAAGTGAACGCAAGCGTTTCATACCACTTGTTTTACTAAGTCGTTTAATTAGATTTCTCACCCGAGTGAGGTAAAGGTTTGTATATACTAATAGATTGGAAAACGGTTTAAGAAAAGAGCTTTGTTACTAAAAATAGAGTTGAAATTGTTTGTTAAAAGAGTTTTGATATTTACTACTAGTATTGAAACCTTTATATTTTTTTAAAATGACAAATCACAGAAGAGATTGTAGAAACAATCATCACAAAGATCACATTCGGAGATGTGAATAAAATCCAAGGTACGACCTAGTGAAGACAAAATGAGGTCTAACGACCTAACGACTCAAGGGTCTAACGACCTAACGACTCAAGGGTCATACGACCTAACGACTCAAGGGTCATACGACCTAACGACTCAAGGGTCTAACGACTTAAGGGTTAGGCCAGTACCGACCTAACGAGATAAGGTCCAACGACCTACGAGTTAAGTGTCTAACGACTTAAGGGTTAGGCCAGTAGCGACCTAATGAGATAAGGTCCAACGACCTACGAGTTCAGTGTCCAGCGACCCATCGGGATAACTCGTAACCGACTTAAGGATTGCGTGACTGAAGGGCTGCACGACTTAAGGGTTAACTCGTAAACGACTCACGACCTATGGATGAACGACTTAACTCCGAACGAGCTAAAAATGGCCAGAACGACCTAGGGTTAACTCGTGAACGACTCACGACCTATGGACGAACGACTTAACTCCGAACGACCTAAAAATGGCCAGAACGACTCAGGGTTAACTCGTGAACGACTCACGACCTATGGACGAACGACTTAACTCCGAACGACCTAAAAATGGCCAGAACGACTCAAGTGCAGAAAATTCAACAAAACGCTAAAAATTGGAGTTTTTCGCCAATCCAATCCAAACCAAATGCTAACACGCATGCAAAAATGATAGGGAATCATTCCCAACAGTCCAATATAGTTATAGGCTAGAATTGTGAGATAAAAATCTCACCTTTGCACCAAATATCAATGAAAATGAAGTTTTAAGCAAGCAAGAATCAATCCTTCTTCTATCTAAGCACAAGAAGCTTGAATCCAATGTCTTCTTCTTGAATTTGGAGTAGAAAGATGGATTGCAATTGAATTTGAGTTTTGGAATTTTAATTTCCTATTCCCTCCACCATTAATGCCAAAGCTTGATTAGTTAGGAAATTTATGAAGAGTGAGGAGAAGAGGGTTGGAACTTGGGCTTAATAGGCTAAACTAACCCAAAGTCCAAAGCGGGAAAAGTTAGTGAAATTTCACTAACTCCAAACCTATCGATGTTTATACTTAAAAAAGTTGTAAACGACATTTCGAACTCAATGGAAGTGGTCTCGAGTCCTAATTTGACCATTTGCAAAAAGTAGCTTTTCGGACCAAAATCCGATTAACGAGTTAATATTTAAATAAAATATTTAAATACAAACTCGATAAATATACGGGTTGTTACATATGGATTGTATGTCTGACATTACATTTTGAGATCTAAAGCAGATTTCTTTCAAATACATTTCTGTTGGTGGTGGAGAATTTATTCTCTTAGCATTAGCACCCTTCTCTGAGACATACGAGCTCAGAGGTTATGTAGTTCAAGGTTATCAACGGTATACTCCCAATTTGGTAATGTGGCATGCTGAGTGCTACTGATCATTTTTTGATGAAAGCGTGACGTTTGTAAAAAATCGTAGCTTTGGGGACGAGACTTCGTCGAACCTCACACCCTGGAATGGTCGAAACAGGAAAGATGCGGCAAGATTATTGGGGGGAGCGCCCCTTAGGGTATGTTCATTTCCTTCTGGAAAAGGGTGGTATCATGGTATGGAGCCCAGATACTTACTCATGTTGAAACACTTTATTTATTACTGTGTGATGTTGGTTATCGAGCTCTCGGATAAAGGTCCTAAAGGACCGAGGGATGGCATACTCGTGTCAGTAGTTACCCAGTTAGGGATAACCTGGCCTTGTGTTGGAAGAGATCCGGTTAGGTTCTCGGGACGTCCTTCTAGAGGCGTTTCCATGTGGTAATGGGAAGTTCCTTGGCCTGACCATTTGTTGGAAATCCAAAGAAATAATAGGAGCCTTGTACGGTATTAGTTGTAGAACCTGCCATCTAATATGGTAGCTATAGTAGGCATAATATAATGGTACCTATGCTGGCTAAGATTTATATTCTACTTTCGAAATGTTTTCTACACTATGCACTAATAATAATATCAAAAATGATTTGATTTTGAGTAGTAAGCATCTTTGACTAACATAAGAAGAAACCTCCTCCAAGTCTGCGTTTGCATTGTGTGTGTGGTGAGAGGTCTTATGGTAGTTTCATTTTTAAAAGCATTGCGAATTGATTTTAAAATCTTTTGTTGATTGTTTTAAAAGATAAACTGTTTTTGTTGCTCACACTAGTCCCATGACTGATCCAGAGTTTATTGTTTCTTTCCTAAACTCTGGGTGCTCAAAATTTTCTACACGGGCAGTCTAGAGTTGGTTTTTTAGATAGTCAGATTAGTAGGTTATCTGGAGCTAGTTCAGTCTTTGGATGCGGACGACACTTGCTTATCTTTGTGCATCGTGATGTTGGATCGAGCTGCTGTTGCTGGAGTTCTCTTTTGAAGACTATCTTAGAGTTATATTGTTTCCCTGCTGATGTTATCTGTTTCTTTTACGCTGCTATTTTATTGTACTATATCTCTGATGTATATTGATATCTATTGGATCATCTGTTGTTTCAGATATTGTATCAATGCTGTATATCAATGTATTATTTTTTTTCTTCTACTGTATCATTATACTTAATTGTGTTATAAGCTTCGGCGACTCGGATTTGAACGGTCGAATCTACGGCATTCGAGTACGATGTAAAGTATGGATGTCGATTTTCAAGTGCGAAAAATCAGAGCCGTTACAATTTAGAATCAGAGCTAAGGTTGAACTTTAGCTCAGGAGTATAACACATTAAGTAGCTCATTAGAGATAGGGTGAAGTATACCCTAGAATGAGTAATCCCTAAGATATCCGTCTGAATGCCTCAGTATATTCTCTTGCTATTCACTGATAGTGAGTATGAGTGTAAGAAGAGAACGAGGTAGGGGACAAGGAAGTACGACTATAAATGGTCAATGCCCTGCGACAGTGGAAATAACTTTCTTTGATTCGTCTTTTCAAATTCTTTTGATTTCTTCGTACCAGCTATAGAAGAAGTTTCGGTGCGGTGATGCCCTACGAATCGTTGTAGAAAAATCCTTACTTCGTATTTCATCGATTTCTTATCAGTTTTTGACTTAAACCTTAATGAATATGAATTGGAAATTTGAAATTGAAAATTTAAATAAATTGGAAATTTTAAAATTGAGTTAAATTGATTAATTTAACATAGAGCTAAATTTGAATTGAATCGACAAAACGATTTCATTTAAACCCAAATTTGAAATTCTATTATAATTTCTTGTATCTATTGTTGATATTCTGATTTGGTGAGCCAAATGCAGAATGATATCCAGTTCGACCTGGAAAGATATTTCTCTATCTTTCATCTATCTTCGTTATCTCTCTCGGGCGAATTTCGAGGACGAAATTCCTTTTAAGGGGGGAAGTCTGTAACGATCTCGAATTTTAATTAATTTTAAAATTGATAATTTATTTTAAATTTGAATAAAAATTTGTGAAATTAATTTGGCAATTGATATAACATATTAGTTGAATTAAGGAATTGCTTTTAACTAATGTATTTGAATTCAATCGAATTAGGATTTATAAATAATAATAGACAAGTAAATTAAATGATTGGATAGTTAAACTTCAAATAAAAATAAAAATAAGAAACTATTGTATCAACATAAATATAAAAATAAAAAAAAATTTGCTAAATTCAAACAACATAATAACTATAGAATTTCATTTATATTTTAAAGTAAGAAGACAAAATAAAATATGAATACTTAAGTAGACATATGAAGCACCAAGGCAAAGAAAATAAATAAAACAAAGTACATATGTACATGCTTATATAAAGCAAAGAAAACTGTGCTTACATAACCAAGTGTAAGCTGTAAACAAAAGTAGAGACACATGCATATATTACCCCATCTCCTCAGTACAAAATATATCATCCCAGCCATGTAAGTATATGCAGGCAAGAAAAATGCAGGCTGAAATAAACAAAGCTAAAGTAATAATACATCTATGCATATATTAAGCTAAGTAGGACACAAGGTATTCCAACATTTAATGCTTCCATACCTAGCAACAAGTAAAGTCAAATTTAAATTTTGTTTAAATATCAACTCAGCCCCCATATGAAAACAATTCTCTGATCAGTAAAATAAAAAAATAAAAAAGAAAGGAAGTGTATCTGAAATTGCTTAGCCCAGAAAAAACCCCCCTGTACAAACACTTCTTTATATACATGTCTTCTTATATCTTCATTCGTTCATCACATAGCAAACCTGAGAATAATAAAGTAGCATTTCCATTTTTATAAAACTGAAGCTTTATACCTCAACAAGGCAAGAAGATTTAGGATCAAAAGCAATGCCATTTCCAGTTTTAAAAAGTTCAGGCTGTTTAGAAAATAAGATATGCTCTGTTTTTCTCCTCTTCAACTTCAGGTGAGTAACATCACAATTAAATGGTCAAATATATTGTTCTGTTGCCTGTTATTTTTCCTTCTTTGGAATTTAGTTTGTTTTGAGATATTTTCTTCGTTTATATCTGAGTATAGGTTTGTTTATGACAGTGCTTGTGTATATTGATTCCTCTTCTCTCTATTCAAACTACATAGATTTAGAAATAAAAGAAAATTCAAATTTTCTTAACAGATCATTGTTAGGTTTTAAAACTTTAAACATGATATGTTTGTTAACACCACCTAGATTTTGAAAACAAGTTTAAGTAGTTTAAGTTTGATAATTTCCTGTAAGTAAGAAAATGCAGTTGAAACTTAAATAATGGGATAAATCAAATGTCATATTATATTGATTCAGGTATATGCCTCGAATCATCTTTGAAAAGTATGATTTTTAAAACAAAAATCCAAATTTTTAATATTGAATTGAATGTAGATTTTGAAATTGTCTGGAAAATAAATCTTGATCAATTCCCGATAATCGAAAAATCTTTGAATGTTAAAATTTCGTCTGAAGCTTGCTTGATCTTCGTAGAATCCAAGAAAAATGGAAAAAAAATTATCTATTGCATAAATTGTTGTGTAGAGACGAGTTTAGGGTGTAAGGGTCTGTTTTGGTCAAGGGAGAAGATGAGATCGCCGCAACGTCGGCGAAGCACTTGGAGCGGTCGCACTAGGGGGATTCGAATCATTTGGTATCAGGGAGGTTTCTAGCAAAATGGCGTGTTGCAGGTGGCCAGAGAAGGTGGTTCGAAGCGGGTTTTAGCAGCCCATGTGTATTCTAGTCAAACCCATATGCTAGATTCTTGAATTCGTGATAGTTTTTTGATTCTGGGTGGTTCGATGGATTGTGGAAGTCAAAGTCGACTTGTTGGGGGTGGTCGCAGGCGTCGAAGCATTGCCAATGATGGGTGCATGTGCACCAGGTCTCCGTGCACAGTTGGGTTGGGAAATAAGCGCAGTAACTCGGGGTTTCACTCGAAGCAGTTCGAGTTCCTCTCGTGCTCGTCTCGGGTAGGAAGAAGGGGATGTGAAGCATGCTACTCGAGTGTTGACTCGAGTCTGTGCTAGGGATTTTGGAGAGTTGTTCGGGATTTTACTGTGAGGATTTTCAACTTATACCAAGTTACTTTGAACAAAGGAAATTGTTAACAAGTTTTAAAAAAAAACAAAGAATGGAAGTTTCACAAAGTAAAGGAAAGTAACAAGATTTTTGAAGCTAAATATTAACAAGTATCAAATATAAATCATAAAGCAAATGTCTTGAATTTAATTCGTTTGACTTGATAATCTTCAAAAGAAATGTGATAATGATTCAATTTGGTTTTGGAATCTCAGTTTTAAAATATAATAAAGTTTTGAAATTCAGATTTTTTTGAAACAACTTTAAAGGTTTTTAAAGTTAGTTTTATAAATTGATTAAAAGATAAATAGATTTCATTTTAAACTTATAATTAAAAAAAAGAAATTTCAAAAGTAAATTTGAAATAAATGTTTTCAACCATATTTGTAGTGAAATTAAAATCGATAACAAGAATAAGTTTAATTTAAGTAAATGAAGATTAAGGATTTAAATTCATTAACTATTAAGATAATTAGAATGGATAAATTGATGATTTGTATAGATTAAATTAGTAATTATAAGTTTAAATGTATTAATTAAAGTTTAAATAATGAATTAAGTAATATAGATTAAATTTTAATTAATTAATGAATCATTAATGGTTAATCAAACTAATAATTAATAATGATTGATGTAATTTAATTACTTTGGAAAAGAAATTAAATGAATGTTAATGAAGGTCATTGAAGATGATTTATAAATGAAGTAATATGGGGTAATTACCTTTGTAATTAATCAAGGGATTAATTAATGGAGATAGTTAATCATGGGATAATTAATTTAGTTAACAAGTAATTTAGAATAATTTAATTAATTAAGGTGATTGATTAATTTATTTATATCTAATGATTTGTGATAAATTTATTAGGATTGGATAATTAATTCATAAGTAGTTAATTTAATCAAAAATACATTGAATTAATTAGGATTTAACAAATAATTAATCCTACTGGTAAATGACTATTGGATGTTTGACCTTACTTATGAATGATTGTATTGTATGATATGCCTTGAATTGATTGTCCTAACTGATCTGTGATATTTTATACTGTGGATTGAGCTGTGTATCATTCATTCATTCATTTACATTGATATATATATATATATATATATATATATATATATATATATATATCTGTGATCTGTAAGATAAGCGTTATAGTTTATATCGCTTATCAACTATATTTTTGTGTTTTAATCTGTGATGATTGAATGATGTTGCACTATTGTGTTAAACCCCTGGACCATACTTATACACACACCAATATGGATTTCACGAGGAAATCGATTAAGTCACAGATTTTTAAAGCGATTTTTAAATAGACAATTTGAATTCAAATTTGAAAAAGGATTGGGTTTAAAGTGAAAAGCTTTTTTTGAAATGGAATTTCAAAGATGAAATTTATTTTGAATAACTTGATTAAGTTTTGGAATTTAAATATTTTGATTTAAAATTTGAATTCAATACTTGAAATTGAATTCTATAATATGAAACTAGGGATTAACGATATTATACTAGTTATATATGAGTCAAACCATTTTTAAAATATTGTTCTTTTAGGAATTTTAATTAACCCAAAGATTGTAACTTGTGTAAATGAAATAGGGTTTTTCCGAAATAACACTGTTGTTTCTAAATGAAAATAAAAAGCTTTCATAGGAAAAATGAATTTCAAATTGTAATAAAGGGATTTCAAGTAAACTGAAATAGTTTTCCAAGTTATAGATGAATATTTGGAAACGAATTTTTTTTGTGAATATTTAGGAACGATTTGTAAGCTATAAGACAAATCTTTGATTTAAAGATTTAATGAATTAATCCAATTGAAATAGAATTATTTTGAAATACAGGAATGAATCTTTATGAAACTGGGTGAACTTTGTGAAATAAATCTTTTTGTTTAAAAGATTCGAAATGGTAATTGGTTTAAATCATTTGAAAGAAAATTTTGAATTATTAAGTTGTAACTTAATTGAGTTCCCATATCCATATGTTTTAAATGTTGCGCTCACTATTCGGGTTAGCCGAGAAAGGACCTTTAGGTCGTATAACCCATTCTGAATACGTGATACGTCGTTTTGGATAACATTTGAAGACCGGTGGTGAAGACCGGGTATTTGCGAGAGCGATAGGATGACCTATCGATTGTCTTTGCACTGAGTCGCACCGGTATAGAGACTCCCTAAGTGATAGGAAGTCTGATCGGGATTGTGAATACCCGGATTGCAAGGACTTCTTTGGAAGTGCCTTCGGTTCTGTTTGAACCCAGAACAGACTTGTATGGATTGTATGTCTGACATTACATTTTGAGATATAAAGCAGATTTCTTTCAAATACATTTCTGTTGGTGGCGGAGAATTTATTCTCTTAGCATTAACACCCTTCTCTGAGACATACGAGCTCAGAGGTTATGCAGTTGAAGGTTATCAGCGATATACTCCCAATTTGGTAATGTGGCATGCTGAGTGATGCTGATCATTTTTTGATCAAAGCGTGACGTTTGTAAAAAAGCGTAGCTTCGGGGAAGAGACTTTGTCGAACCTCACACCCGGAATGGTCAAAACAGGAAAGATGCGCAAGGTTATTGGGGGTGGCGCCCCTTAGGGTACGTTCATTTCCTTCTGGAAAAGGGTGGTATCATGGTATGGAGCCCAGATACTTACTCATGTTGAAACACTTTATTTATTACTGTGTGATGTTGGTTATAGAGCGCTCGGATAAAGGTCCTAAAGGACCGGGGGATGGCATACTCGTGTCAGTAGTTACCCAGTTAGGGGTGACACGGCCTTGTGTTGGCAGAGATCCGGTTAGGTTCTTGGGACGTCCTTCCAGAGGCGTTTCCATGTGGCAATGGAAGTTCCTTGGCCTGACCCTTTGTTGGAAATCCAAAGAAACAATACAAGCCTTGTACGGTACTAGTTGTAGAACCTGCCATCTAATATGGTAGGTACAGTAGGCATAATATAATGGTACCTATGCTGGCTAAGATTTATATTCTACTTTCGAAATGTTTTCTACACTATGCACTAATAATAATATCAAAAATGATTTGATTTTGCGTAGCAAGCATCTTTGACTAACATAAGAAGAAATCTCCTCCAAGTCTGCATTTGCATTGTGTGTGTGGTGGGAGGTCTTATGGTAGTTTCATTTTTAAAAGCATTGCGAATTGATTTTAAAATCATTTGTTGATTATTTTAAAAGATAAGATGTTTTTGTTGCTTACACCAGTCCCATGACTGATCCAGAGTTTATTGTTTCTTTCCTAAACTCTGGGTGCTCAAAATTTTCTACACGGGCAGTCTAGAGTTGGTTTTTTAGATAGTCAGATTAGTAGGTTATCTGGAGCTAGTTCAGTCTTTGGATGCAGACGGCACTTGCTTATCTTTGTGCATCGTGATGTTGGATCGAGCTGCTGTTGCTGGAGTTCTCTTTTGAAGACTATCTTAGAGTTATATTGTTCCGCTGCTGATGTTATCTGTTTCTTTTCCGCTGCTATTTTATTGTATCATATCAATGTATTATTCTTTTTCTTCCACTGTATCGTTATACTTAATTGTGTTATAAGCTCTGGCGACTCGGATTTGAATGGTCGAATTTACGGCATTCGAGTACGATGTGAAGTATGGATGTTGATTTTCGAGCGCGAAAAATCAGAGCCGTTACAACTTAGTTTTATATAATTAATTTGTTCAAGATTTGAATCAAGTCGTTGCATCCACTGAAAATTGATCGTGCCTTCTGTACTCTTCTTTCGGAGTAGATATCGTTGTTTGAATAAATTCTACAGCTTCGAGAAGGTGAGTATTTCTCACCTGACAAACATACTGATATATCTGTGAATTAATAACAAGTGTAATTGTAGAATAAAATTTTATTTCATTTTATTTGACTGTTATATAAATTGATGATGTTAAAAATCCTGTTATTAAACCTACACATCATCAGTTATATTAGATACTGTTTTATTTATGCTATTATACTATTTATTAATTTACTGCTTAATCCCACTGCTAGTTCCCTATTGAATTGAAATCGTTACAGGCTGAAATGATAGGCCTGAACGACATTTATTTTATTTATTTGTTTATTTAGTTATTTAATTAACTTGGGATTGCGGGTTTGAAATGATAAAACCCGGATTTTCTTTATAAATTACGGATTGAAATGATATATTATCCGTAGCACTTGACATAGGTTAGAAAATATTATACAGACCCATGGTTATATATATATATGTATAAATTTTATGGAATTATTAAATATTTGTAAAATTAGAATGTATAATATTTTGTTTAAAATTTGATTTAAAATGATTCTTAAGCATAGTTATATTTTACAAGTTAAAGATGTAAACAAATAAAAGTTTAAAATTTAAAGTATAAATTTCTCTTGTAAATTTGGATTTGTAAAATAAATGGAATTTTAGCTAAGAAATAAAATATGAAATTTGTTATAACGTGAATATAAAGCGAGGATAAGTTTTCTATGAATTAAACAGTTAAATTAGTGAAATATGGAAGTTGAAATATAACTTGATTTAGAAATGGGAGGCTGGTTTTGAAATAAAGGTAAGATAAGAAATTAATTGGAAATTTAGTTATTTTGGAAACGGTAATTTAACTTAATTATTAAGTACAATTCATAGAAAATGTGTACTTGATTTTATATAAAGTATAAAATTAGATATATACTTGAAGAATTTACTTTACAAAAATCATAAATTATTGAGAAATTTAAATGACTATTTAAAAGTGGAAAATTTGATTTGTTTAAATAAACGGTTTAATTTTTGCTGAAATTATATTGAAATCTAAATTTTAATTTACTCAAATTTATTATAAAGGATATTACCGCACTTTGCAAGTGTTGTAGTTGATACAATTGGACCAAGGCTAAACTTTTGGGATTTTATATTTTATTTTGAAAGAAAAATAAATTCACTTTTAAATAGTTTCAAAATAGCATTTTGATTGAAATATAAACTATTTTAGATTCTTTATAACCACGGGTAATAATAACGTTGGTTGTTAAAAAGACCGGGATTGGATATGGGCATACTCTCTGTCGATACCGAAAACCACTTTGACAACCGTGTACGCGGTGGAGATTCCAGAATGAAGTAGGATGGTGGTGACGTTTCCTTTGAGGTAAATATGTGGACTTGACTCCCGTGAGTTGGCATAAGATGGCTAAAACAGGAGCGATTGAAGGACTAATGAGGTAGCACCTTTGAACGGACGCACTTCTTCGTATGCCATTCTATTACTTTGTGATTGTTTGGTGCGCACCTTTGATTTGGGAGTGTTGTTCGAGGTGGGCGGTAGTAGCAGCTACGCGTTACCACCGGTCCGGATGAGTAATTGGTATATCTACCCTGGCATTGCCTAGTTGTGCCGTGTCACCTACCATAGCAAGCCTTGTACGAGTTTGGTTTTCTCCCATAGCCCGTGTGGTATCCTCTAGTGGCTTCCCGAACAGGAGGGACTATGATAATGGATGGACTACTGGGACTATTACGTGTTAAGGGGAATATTGGGTCACTCTTTAACACTATTTGAAACTAAGTTTATTTTACTAATATACACTATTATAATAGCGAAGTATTACTATATAGCAAATAGTTTAATGGGTCCATAGAGGATGGGCGTTCCCAAGCATCCTTTAAGTTACTTGTATTTTATTACAGTTCACTTGAATTAGCTTACGCTGTATAAGTATGTATGTCCTGACTCGAGTGTTTATGTTTTGATTTACGCTCGTGTCAGCCTGAGTTTCAGTTCAGACTTCACTCCGGAGCTTGGACTTCTGGTGATCATCTCTTTTCAAGCTGCGTCAAGTTTCTGTTCTGTTCTTATTAGGCTTTGTAATCAACACAATCTAATATTGAGATTTTCTACGGAGATTTTAAACTATATTTGGTTTAGGACTATGTACTTTATACTTATTTTGAGACTACTGATAGTGGCTTCATGAGCCACTAAGTTATTTTTATATTCCGCAGCGAGTATTCTGATTCTGTGTCTATGATTCTGTGATTATTTATTTACTGTATATTTTGAGATTTGCCAAATTTTATTTACAACGCAGTATTTTGAACAATTCAAGTACGACATGTGCGAATACAAATGGTTGGAAATTTCGGGTCGTTACACTTGTTTTGGTAAGGTGGAGTGACTTTGGATGATCATCGAATTCTCAAAAATGAACCCAAAAATAGATCATTTTCCAAATGGTTTTTGGATTATTTACTCTTGGATTTTGGAAAAGTGGTAAAAAAGGATAGTTGTAGAAAATTATTTTATCTATGATTTCAAAAAAGAATCACTCAATTTCTATAAGTTTTTGCAGAAGATATGGTCAAAAGAAGAAGGACCATTTTCGGATTTGAAATTTTAGGTCCAAAAACACTGTATAAACAATTGATATCTTGACATAGCAATGCTCGAAATTTAATGTAATGATCAACATAAAAGTTGTTCCCACTGGAATTTGACATGGTTTGGAAAAAATAATAACTTCATTTGGACATGATATGAGAGATCTAATTGGTGGAAGAAGAGGAAAATTTAGAGAGATGAAAGATTATTTATATGCAAGTGAAAATGTGAATTCCCTAAACACCCCTTGTTCTTTATCCCCCATATTGTTTGCCACCTCAACACCCTCCATGACACATGCCATTTCAACCTCCACCTTGTCCTCCCTCATCATGGTTAAAGAAAACATGTTTAAACATGTTTTGTACTCGAGTCACCAAAGTGTCAAATCATGTCTCTTGAGGCATCTTTTAGTGCATACATGTATATACTTAAGTATGTATACCTATGTATATACCAATATATACCAACTAATTTACATTCTTGATCATTTAAATGTTGTTTCAAATATAAAAAAGGCTCACAACATTTCAGACAACTTTTTAACGATGAAACATCAAAAATTCGAAAAACAAATTCCGGTCACATTTCAGATTTTTCTTCGAACTAAATACTTTTGTAAACTAATTTTGAAAACTATTTATCTTAAATTTTTATTATTTAAAAGAGTTTTTATTTTAATTATAAAACATATTATTTGAATATTTAAAATTAATTAAATATTCAAAAATTAATGTGGTGAAGTTTCGGGTCGTTACAAGTTAGCTCATTGAGTCTTGGAGGCCGATTAAGTCTGTTCATGAAAATAACATATAAAGAACTTAAGAGTGAAAAATGGTTTAGATGTATCTGGAATGGCGCTTGTCCAAGTTCTTATAGCACCACCATCAAGAATCGATTAAAGGGTGGCACGACACTGCCTAAACACATATAGCAATTGCAAGCGGTGAAGTTCATTGGAGGGTTGTGTGCAAGTTCATCTCTTGATGGCAAGAGTACGTCATCTTCTAGGATGCGATGCTACAAACACATATTCCAAAGAGATCTACCCATAAGAACTGAGAGCACTTGTTGTGTTGGGTGTCTAGAATTCTTATTCCGGGGGAGGGGGTAACTATTTGAGTACAGGGCCTACAGGGACTAGTGAGCCATAATATTTTGATGTAATGGGCTAACTTGGCCCAATAGGAATAGTAGGAGATTTTGGAGCAGTTGTGGGTCCAGCCTCTAAAGCTGTAGATGTTCCTTGACTAGGCTTAAAGCATGGTGACTGCTGTGTCATTCTAAATAATGAAACTTGGATTTCAATACAGTTAGTATGTTTTATTTTTATAAAATTCCTATATGACCAATACCCAAAATTCAAAGGAAGTCGACGTACGATGATCGAACAGATTCTGAGCATTGACCGGGGCAAGTGTGGCACATTGTCTATGCAAAGTGAGCCTAGTGTCCCGAACACCACGAACGGACCATCATGTGTATATATCTCGCTCATGCTGGAAAGACGAATCACATTGTACTTTTAGATTATCTCTTTGGTAACTTACCCGTTATCGATAAAAAATCGATAACGGGTCCATTATCTGGAGAGACGTGGAAAGGTTTTCTTTTCGCGATCATCAGAAGTCTAAAAACAAAAACAGTGCGACGGGATCATCTAAATCATTTGATTTCTAGAAATGAATCATTGTGTTATAACCCATATAGCCATCGAAACTTGGATATATTCTCGAAGAGAAACAGTTGAAACTAAAAATAGATCATAGTCCCAAAACGGCATACATTCGACCGAGGTAGAAATTCAACTCCACTACTGATCAAACATGCCTAGAATTCAACTATCTCTCTTAGAGTTGCTATTAACCTGATCCAAATCACCATCACCACCGCAACTATGCAGAATCAAACCCACGCCAACCTCTATTTTCTTGGATCGACCAGTAAGGCTTGTAATTGACTCGGGTTTGATCATTTTGAGGAAGAACGAAGTGTCGGAGGAAGGTCTTTGTAATGACCCGCCATCCGGCTCCACAGAATGACGCATCATTAATAAGAAAGAAAGGGATAGAAAGAGAATGAAAGAGAAGAAAGAAGAAATGAAACATCAGAATCTAAATAGCGGAACGAATAAATTATATTAATAACATAAAATATTACATAGTTTACAACAATTATCAGAGTACATAGATAATACAACACGTATTAGACAGTTATAGACACCTGTCTAGTATTTACAACATAATACAACTCAGAGATAACACAGGACACACAGCGGAAACTATATATCTAACGTAGAAGCCTCCTGCTCCATTGCTTCTCCAATATTCATCAAAGCTAACCTGAATCCCTTGGCTACTCATAAAAATTTGAGTACCCAAGAGTTTATGGAAAACAAAAGATAAACTCCGGGTCAGACATGGGTCTGGTGTGAGTAACATGTTAAAGTTGCTTAATTTTAAAAACCTTTTAAAAAGAAAGGTATCGGTAAGACTTCCCACACATAAACATGGAAAAGTTTTTACCTTACGCTAACCAAAACATTTGATAGAAAATCCAATGATATTATAATAGGTCTAGGGTTTTCAAGTAAATATGAAATAGCCGAAATTGTTACATTTATTAAATTCCAGCTACTAGCCACAAAAGTGGGTAATACAATCAAAACCGTTGGCACTTATTGGATTTTGGATTCCATACAATGGCTGGGCTACTTGGGTACCGCCCGTCACAGTACGTGGCCTAGATCAACGTACCGAGGAGTACGCCCGCTCCCCCGCAACACAAGGTCGGAACCATTCCTTATTAAACAGTTCCGGACAAGACAATCCCGCAGTGGGTGCGCAATTCCAACCGCCCACTAAGCCGAATAAAAAGGGACCTCTAGACAGGGGTAAATCTCGCTCTCTAGTGGGTGCTACCCATGAAGCCTTGCTGCACCTCCCCTGTTTTAGCCATTCCCGGTTGATGAGGCTTGAGGCTACGATTACCTTTAGAGAACACATCTCTTAGAATGCTCATCGTCCACCTGACGATGTGCTGAAAGCATTCGTTCCATGCAAGTTCGTTCCGGGTTCGAACGAAACCGAAGGCATTATCTCATTACACTCGTTTTAGAATCACCCTCAGAGTTAACGACGATAAACCTTGCACTCTGAATCTCCATCTCGAGCCTGTAAGTACTATTTCCCTCAAACTCATCACCGAATCACACCCAGAGTTATACGAACTAATAATCCTTACACCTCGAGTCTTCACTCTTCACATAAGATTCAAGACCTATCGTTATTTGGATCGATGTGGTTTTCGGATATCCAAATATGGAAACCCGATCCTGGTCTCATCGAAATCCAAAGCGTGTCTTTTAGGTCCAAGTTGTTTTAGAGTTTAAAACAATTCAATAACATTATCTATATACACACAGATAGATAATTCACAGATTCACAACATACAATAATCATTATCATAACCAAGGATAATCCATATTATCATTATCAAAGATAATCCATATCATCATCACAATGCAACCAATGCATCCATATCACTCAACATTAATAATCTCATAGCTAAGATTCAAACCATTCAAGGCAACTATATAATCCATTCACAAGCAATGACCTATAATCATACTATTTATAATTAATTTAAATTGAATCAAATTAATTACATCATCTCCAATTAATTTAAAATGAAATAAATTAATTACTTACATCACTATAAATCTTGCTTATATAACCATTAATTAATTACAAATTATCTAATTAATTAACCTCTAGTTTATCATCTTAATTAATCAACCCAGATTAATTATACTTTAATTAATTTCACAAAATTAATTACTCTAAACTAAATATAGTAATTAACCTTTAATTACTTCATAAATTAATTATCTATAATTAATTACATTTAACCTTAATTAATTACAGTTAACTAATTACACTTAATCACTTATTATTGATTAATTAATATTAATTAATCAATCTTAATTAATATTAATTAATCAATCTTAATTAAATCATTAATTATATTAATTAATGATCCTAATTATATTTAAATTACTTACTCGGTAAAATTAATTACTTTCAGCAATTAATCTCACTTAGGCCATAATTATTAATCACCTTTGATTAATCTCATTTTGTAATTAACTACCCTTAATTACTTATCAAATTAATTACCCCTTAATTAATTTCTTTAATTAATCCCTTGATTAATTATACAAAATAATTTAATCCAAATTATTATCACAACCCCAACATCATCCACTAATTACATCCAGTAATTATCTTTAATTACTTCACCGAGTAATTTTACTTCATTAATTACATTAAGTAATTGTTATCAAATCAAATGTTTAAAATTAATTAAACTTAATTAATTAATTTAAACCAAACTCAATAACTTCATTAATAACATTAAGTAATTAATGTCTTAATTACTTTCATTTAGTAATTAAACTTAAATAAAATTTCACAATTGATTATCATTAATTAATAAATCTAATTAATTATTAAAAATTAATCATATTAATTAATCACTAAATAATCATTAGTTAATGACCTTCATTAACTATTTATCATTCTTTAATTACTTTTCTTTAATTACTTCTTAATTATCTCTAATCTAAATTACTAATTTATACATTAAATAAATAAGACATTCCCTACTTATCTTATGCATATGATTATTTTAATACTTTAATAAATTTTTTTAGAAAAATCCATTTCTTATTAATGATTTTATAAGTATTAAAGTGTACTAGAACATTTCATTTTTAAATTTAAATTCAAACTCCATTTTGAATCTAAAATTCAAAATGATATTTATTTAAGCATTAACCAATTTAAATTCCATTTATGGTCCTTTAAAATAAATGTAAATAACATTTATTACTTATATTTAAAACTTATATAAGATAAGCCTTAATTTACTTAATTTAATTTAAAATTAAGTTTAAAGTACTTTACCACTTGAGCTGCAAATCCAAGTTAACAAATCATATAACTTCTTTTTATAAACCTTTATAAATAACTTCATTTAAAAAGGAATCATGTTTAAATATTTGTTTGAAAACAAATTTACCTTTAACAAGCAATTTAAATTTAAACTTGTTTGAAAACATTCAAATTTTAAAACTTATTCAAATATCCACATTATAAATTCAAGATACTAACCCATTTTAAATCATTTGGTTTAAACTTGAATTGAACTTTTGATTTAAACCTTGATTTTAAAACTCTTTATTTAAAATCAAAATTCCATTTTTAAAAAACCTGAAGATTCAAAGGTCTTAAGAAAACTGAACTTAAAATTTAAATTCAACTGCTGTTTTAAATTAGGTTTCACATTTCAGAATGAAATTCAATTTCTAGAAAACTGTCAGGTTTTCTTCTTCTTTTTTAAAAAAACTGAAAACCACTTTCAAAATTTAAAAACTTATAAGATTTCAAACCCTTTAAAACTATAATACATACTGAAGATTTAAACTTGTTTAAATCATATCACTACAACTTATTCATTTAAATTTTATTTGAATTAAAACTTCAGACAGTTTTACAGAAAAAAAATGTACTACAACAAATTCCCAAGCTAACCTAAAAATACTTCGAGTCATTAGACCCGTCCCATCGAGCAAAGCACCGCAAACACTCGAGTAATACTCGAGTTCAGTACACTGCAATACCCAGTTTCATCAGAACTCAAATATTGCACGGTGCACGTGCACTGTGCCTCCAGTCATCATCACCCACCTCCGGTGACTTCCAAACATCAACGATCATCCTCTCAGTCTAATATGATCATCATCTCGCACCTATTCAACTCGAATTTGAATTCGAGTTGCATTCCAAACCTGGAACAGAAGAAAATAGGTTTCACCCTAAACCTGGAAAACGCCTCATCCTCCACCTTCTGACCACTGGAATGGCAGCGACTCCGGCCACAAGTTCATCAACCATCATACTAACATTCCCCAAAATCTCATCCAACTCGATCACTTCAACAAGCCATGAAGACCAAAACAAATTACCTAGCTTAAACTAGGGCTACAGGAAATAATCATCACCGCCGCTTCCAAGTTGATTAGCATCACCAATGCATATTTTTCCCGGCATCAATGGCTTCTCCTCCACCTACCTGATGAACCCCATCACTTCACATTGCCGAGATCACCCAAAAACCCAATATCCCCCTTTTTAGTTAAACACAGAACTGCACCCAAACCTCTTAACTAAAAATACTGATTTTTATTCTAAACATCAAGTTTTGATCTTAGTATTTAATTCTTAATACTGAATTTATAATTTATTCAATATGAATTTTCACATATTTAAAACTTGATCAGTCAAATTTTGGTTTACAGAGATGTTTATAAGTTATTTTAACTTAACTAAAATCTTAAACTAAAGTTTAAGGATTAAACAAACATGTTTGATTCAATCTACAGTTTAAGCAGAGGCACCATCTATAGATTTTGGATTTAAATCAAAAACGTGAACCTACTATCTATACAACAGAGAATACCCTGGAAATCACAAGCATATAATGCATCCATTATAGTCACAGTAGAATTCACCCATATATGCATTCAACACATTTTTATAATAGAGATTAAACATGCAACCTTGTTTATAAGTTAAATCTTTTAGGAATAGAAATGTTACTCACCTTAACCTGATGGACAGAGCAGTGATTTTGATAAAGACTTTGGTGCTTCTAAAACTGGAAATATGCAGTTCTTTTTTTTTTAAACTCGAGTTACTCCTTACTTAAAACTGTATGCATGCTGCTTCCAGATTGAAATGATGCAGTGTTTAAAATAGTTTTCCTTGAATGCTACGGTTTGGTTCCCAGATTGTTGAAAGGAGGAAATGCAGATGTTTTTGTACTTGAAAAATATGCAGGTTTGCTGTATGTTAGAGATGTGCTGGTTATAGATTTATAAAGATTTTACAGAGGAATTGATCTGGTTTGCAAGTTGATTTCATGATTTTGGTTTGAGGAACCTATTGATTTAGCATGAGGAAGTTTTCATTTTTGAACATTACTTACTAGTTTGAATTCAAAGTATAAGAGAAAAGAAAAGAATAAGAAACGTGAAAGTGTTTTATACGGATAAAAAATTTTTATTTAAAATTTAAAAAAAATAAAACAAGTATTGACACTTGTCCTTTACATTAACATTTGTCATGCACCTAGATTATTATCTTAACACCTGTTAATTTAAGTTTCTAAAAAGTTTACACTTGTTTTTTAGTGTTAATAAGCTATAATTAAGTTAACTTTTATTTAATTAGAAGATAAATGAAAATCCATGTTTAATTAATTAGTTAACCTGTATTTATTTACATGTAGATAAATTTTAAAACGAATAAATCCAATTTAATTTATAAAATGAAGCTTATACAAATATTTCAAAATCAAAGCAAATTTAAAAATATTTGCACTTTAGTTTTCAAAGCTTTGAATTCAAGTTCAAATTAAATTTTGAAATCAAGTTTATTTACAAATATAACTACACAATTAAATTTTGAAAAACAACTATTTTTATTAAAAATTTATTTGTTAAAACAACGTATTATTATATTTTTAAAAATAACAACATTTAATAACTATAAATAATTTATAAAAGAAATTGTCTTTTTTATAAATAAATTATTTATTTTATCCAGTTATGTCAAAATAACCCTTATTGTTATTTTATTTAAATTTAAACTTAAGTTAAACATATTTTAAATCATTTTAATATTTTACCTTAGGTATTTAAAATCATATTGTTATTTATTATATACCTTTAAAAAACTTAATATCAAATAAATTATTTTAAACAAATTAAATTTTTATCTTATCAATTTAAAATCATATCTTATCAATTAATTAACTTTTAAAAGTTTAACTTTTAAATAAAAATCAAAATTCCCAATTTTTATTAAAGATATATATTTTTATAGAAAATAGGATTTATTTATTTATTAGATTATAACAAGATCTATTTACAATATATGCATATTCTATATACATTGTAAATAGAAAACAATTTATTAGATTAAAAAAGATAAAATCTATCAATTAAATATTTATTTTAATTAGATTATTAAATTAATTCAAATGTTATTACAAAGATTACCGAATCAATTTAATTTTATTTCAGATTATTAAATTGATATTGCTTCAAAATTCCAGGTCATCACATTCCTCCCCCCTAAAAGAATTTTGTCCCCGAAATTTAAAACAAAGGTAATTTAATAATCTATTTTGTAAATAATATAAACAAGCATAAGAAGAATTAGGGAAAGATATCAGACGCCATTAGAACCCTTTTCTTATTTCATATATCAGATAAAAGAGGGAAGAAAAACAATTTAAATAGGCAATGAGGCCTTTACAAATGCATACAAGCCTTAATGGGCTTCGAAGAGACGCAGGCCCATATATTTAAACAAACACATAAACTATCATTTCGTTTTAACACTCCCCCTCAAGTTGGGGAGTACAAATTCTTCATTCCCAACTTTTCACACAGATAATCCATCCTTGATCCATTTAAAGCTTTTGTAAACAAATCAGCAATTTGTTCTCCAGTTCGAACACACCCTGTTTCTATGATTCCACTTTGAATTTTTTCCCTGATAAAATGACAATCAACCTCAACGTGCTTTGTCCTCTCATGATATACTGGATTTGATGCAATATGAATTGCTGCTTGATTGTCACGCCACAGTTTAGCTGGTAACCTTACATTCATATTCAGCTCCTTCATTAAGTTAGATACCCACATAATGTCACATATAGCATTTGCCATGGATCTGCATTCAGATTCTGCACTTGACCGAGCCACTACAGGCTGCTTCTTTCTTTTCCATGAAACTAAATTGCCTCCAACAAACACACAAAATCCTGACACTGACCTTCTATCAACCTTTGAACCTGCCCAGTCAGCATCACAGTAACTTTCTATGTTCATATGACCATGATTAGTATACAAAATGCCTTTGCCTACTGTGCCTTTAAGATAGTGTAATATTTGTTCCACTGCATTCCAATGTTGCACAGTTGGTTTTGACATAAATTGGCTAACTGCACTTATAGAATATGCAATATCAGGTCTGGTAACACATAGATAATTCAATTTCCCCACCATTCTTCTATATTTCTCTGGATCATTAAAGCATTCACCATCTCCACTTAAGCTATAATTTTGCATCATGGGAGTACTACAAGGTTTAGTAGCTAACTTCCCAGTTTCTGACAACAAATCAAGAGTGTATTTTCTTTGAGATAAATATATACCTTCACTATTTCTTGTAATTTCAACTCCTAAGAAATACTTGAGCTCTCCAAGATATTTTCTTTGAAATTGAGAGTGAATAAATTGCTTTAGTTCCTGAATACCATTATTATCATTCCCTGTAATCACTATATCATCTACATAAACCACTAACAGAATTATGCCCTTATCAGTAATTTTATAAAATACTGAATGATCAACTTTGCTCCTCATAATGCCAAACTTTTCTAAAGCCATAGTAAATTTGCCAAACCAAGCCCTTGGGCTTTGTTTAAGACCATACAAGGATTTATTAAGTTTACATACCTTGTTCATCTTCCCCTGAGCAACGAATCCTGGAGGTTGCTCCATATACACTTCTTCAGTGAGATCCCCATGCAGAAATGCATTTTTGATGTCAAGTTGATGAAGTCTCCAATTGTATCTAGCAGCCATTGAAATAAATAGTCTGATTGATGTCATCTTTTCCACAGGAGAAAAGATTTCAGAGCAATCAATACCATAGATTTGAGCATAACCTTTGGCAACTAGTCTTGCCTTGAGTCTTGACACTGTTCCATTAGCGTTCATTTTCACAGTAAAGATCCATTTGCAACCAATAGCTTTCTTATTTCTTGGTAATTCCACTAAGGTCCATGTTTTATTCTACTCTAGAGCCATCATTTCTTCTCTCATAGCATCACACCATTCAGGTGAATTTATGGCTTCTCCAACTATTTTTGGAATGATAATAGAATCTAACTTTGACACAAACTCATGTGAAGAACTTGGTAGTTTATTATAGGTCACATAGGAAGAAATAGGATATGTACATTTTCTTTTTCCTTTTCTCAGAGCAATAGGCAAATTTAAATTTGTATTATCCTCGGTTTGTTGAGTAGGTTCTACACATGTACCTTCTGTTTATACATTAGTAGTATTAAGATCAGTAGAGCCTTTGGATGGTATGGTTGAGTATACCAGAACCTCTTCCTCATCTTCATGTATAGTTGGAGCATTAGTTTGATAGAAGGGTACATCTTCCATGAAGGTTACATCAATTGATACTATATATTTCTGCAAACTAGGACAATAGCATCTATAACCCTTCTGACTTCGAGGATATCCGACAAAGACACACTTTAGAGATTTGTGATCAAGTTTACTTAACTGTTGATTCACATTTGTCACAAAACATTTGCATCCAAATACCCTTGGTTTAACTGGGTACATATCTTTGTCAGGTTGTAATATTTGATAAGGAATATCACCATTGAGGACTGTTGATGGCATTCGGTTAATTAAAAAACATGCAATAGACACAGCATCTGCCCAAAACACTTTTGGCATGTTCATATGGAATAATAAAGCCCTTGCAGTTTCTAATAAGTGTCTATTCTTCCTTTCAGCTACACCATTTTGAGAGGGGGTATCAACACATGAAGTCTCATGAATAATGCCATTATGTGACAAATAATCAATAAATTCAACAGACATGTACTCTTTAGCATTGTCACTACGAAGAGTTTTTATAGAAGCATTGAACTATGTTTTAACTTCAGCATTAAAATTGCAGAAAAAAGAAAACAATTCAGATCTAGATTTCATTAGAAATAGCATGTTATACGAGTATAATCATCAACAAATGTTACAAAATATCTATAATCTGGTTTGGAAACAATTGATGAGGGTCCCCAAATATCTGAATGAATAAGAGAGAAAGGACTATTTGCACGTTTATTGATTCTAGGAAGAGAACTGTTTCTATGATGTTTTGCATATTGACATGCTTCACAGTTTATTGTAGATAAGCTGCTGAGGGCATAATTTCTTGAATAGAATGAGAGATGGATGACCAAGTTGACAGTGAGTTTTGAATGTAGAATTCAAGAGAAAGCAAGCTACAGATTCAGGTGATTTGTCAAGAGTATATAATCCTCCAGATTCACTTCCTTTACCAATAATCTGCCTCGTCATAAGATCCTGGAACACACAGTAGCCAGGGAAGAAAGTAACACTGCAATTTAACTTGTGTGTAATCTGACACATGGATAATAAATTAGATGATAATGATGGCAAGTACAACACGGAAGTCATAGGTATAGATGAATTAGTTAACACTTCCCCTGTTCGTGATACTAATGATTGAGACCCATCTGCTAAGGTTACTTGATGAGACTTACTAATTGTTCTCAAATTAGTAAACAAATGTGGATTACCGGACATGTGATCAGATGCACCTGAATCAATTATCCACTTAGAAGTAGGTGAGCCTGTACTTTTGTTTGCAACAGATGTGGTTACTGAAGAATTTGAAGAATCGGGAAGCTTGTCATGGAGTGTACCTTGAATTTTAGAGTATTTCTCAAATTCATCTGCTGTCATTAAAACAGTTTTGATATTTGAAGGAGTTGTATTTCTTTGATTCCACTGTAAACTTCTACACTCTGACATCACATGACCAACACGCTTGTAGTAATTACATATTTTGTTCTGATTCACAGATGGTCTCCAGGGTGGCCTTTGTGTTCTTCCAGGTGGTCGAGGTCTCCATGATGGAGTTTGTGGTGGTCTCTGTGATCTCCAGTTTTGTGTCTGATAAGGAGCACTGCCTCTGACTATCTTAAGTTGATTGTTAATGACCATATTTCCACTATTACCTACAAAAGCACTAGTAAGTGTATTTGCTGCTGCATTACCACTATTTGTCATATTCTCAGTTCTCAACAAGCGGCCATATACTTCATGTAAGGTAGGTAAATCAGTATTGGCAAGTATATGAGATTTTGCACCTTCAAACTCTGGTGTAAGTCCAGGCAAAAAGCTCATAATTGCCATTTGCTCCCTTTGACTTTGTTGTGTCTTGATATCTGTGCTCATAGGCAACAGTCGATTAAATTCCTCATATGTTTGTTTAAATGACATGAAGTAATTCATCAAACTCAACTCCTTCTCAGCACGATAGAAAGCTTTACACACATCATACATTCTTGTTAAGTTTCCTTTACCAGAATATAATAATTCCAGATATTCCATCAATTCCTTCACTGTTTCGCAGTGATTAATCAGACCAATTACTTCTGTTTCCACTGAGTTTCGAATCTGTAGAAACAAAAGAGCATCATCTCTCAGCCAATTTTGATCTTCATTGTCTTTCGAATCAGACTCAGGGGGTTCCTTGATTAGATGATCATTTTTATCCATACTCCTAATGTATAAACGAATTGTCTTATTCCAATCATGATAATTTGAGCTATTCAGTTTCCGATCTGTGATTTTGGGCATCATAGACATAACACCAACAGCCTTCTGATCAGCCATTACTCAAACAGAGAATATGAGAATTACAATCTGAAAATAAACGAAGAAAGCACAATAGAATATCGAGTCCCTTGGATCGAATTCAATGCTCTGATACCATGTAATTAATATAAACAAGCATAAGAAGAATTAGGGAAAAATATCAGACGCCATTAGAACCCTTTTCTTATTTCATATATCAGATAAAAGAGGGAACAAAAACAATTTAAATAGGCAATGAGGCCTTTAATGGGCTTTGAAGTGATGCAGGCACATCTATTTAAACAAACACATAAACTATCATTTCCTTTTAACATATTTAAAGATTTAATTTTAAAACACAAGCATATACCAATGATATGCTAACAGCCATAGCAATCAATTCCAATCAAAAAAATCTAGTTATCCAGAAAAATTATGGAAAGAACTTCAACGAGTTTCCCTGGTATAAATATCGGGATACTCGCTCTATAGATTCCAAAAAATCAATACTATTAAGCTAAAGAGCTCCTACTCATCTAGATCTACAGAACTAGACAGCATATCAGACTACAGACGAGTCTGATTCAACAACCAAACCTCCTGAACAACTGGTTCCAAAACCAGAGATAAACCATACACGTACTCCCTTAGAGATACGTGAAACTCACCAAATCCCAGTTATCCAAACTGGCAATTAAATCCTGAAAACCAAACACTTATCCAACCAAAACACAGATGAGATCCAAAACATCTCGGAGCTAGCTTCCCAGACTTACCAAAACTTATAGCTCCTGAATCAGAGAAAAGTCCAACAACAACGAATTCTCCAACTTTGAATTCCAAATTTCTCCGACCCTTGTTCACAAAAGTCTTCAGACAAATCCTGGCCGCCAACATCCAAACTGATCAGCTTTACCCTTGCTGATTTCTCTAGAAACAAACAAAACGAAAAACAAACCAACACAATGATCTCCTCAAGATCGATCCAAAACTAAAACACAATTCTACTCCATAAACAGCAGAAAATTACAAACTTCTCCTGATCCGGAAAAGACAAATCAGAAACACTTCCAAACTGCTCCCGCTGCACAACTCTGATCCGAAGTAGATAAGAAAATGCTGACGAAGAACACAAGCACCAACTGGACATCACCTTCCAGAAATATGGTTCAACGGATCCATAAAAGAAAACTAAGAAATTCTTCTAAAACCGAGTTGCTTCATCAAACTCTAACTCTATGAACCATCCTTCGACTAAATTGAGCCACCGGTTCCCTTCATGGAATACTAGTCGATAAGAAAGTTCAATCTCCAGATGCAAACAAACCTCTGACTTCCCAGAAGACATCCAGAACGAATCTCTGACAATCCAAGAGAACACTTAACTATCGCAAGTCACTTTTGCGATCAACCCAGACCATTTTTCCAAAGAAAACTGTCATCTCTTTACCCAACATAACAGCTTCCACTGGTCTAGCCAATCCATTGAAGAAACGGATCCACTCTGTTGCTTCTGAACTCCACGTCTAGAAAAACTACTCAGCTAAGACCATCCTGTCGGCTCACAGAACACTCCGAGCTGCATTGCTGACATCGATGCCAAACTTCCTAATCCAAAGCCTTCGAGAAACTTGGACTCCAAAGCTATCCACCATATCCTGCTGAATCCATCCACAGCATCGAAGCGGAATACTTCCAAAACTTGTTCCAAAGAAATATCTTCGGACACAACCATAGTCACTGCATCTCATCACGCAGTTACAACTTCCCGAGGTATCAAAATACTATCACCTGCTCCAGCTCAACCGACAGATCCAAACCCTACTCACCAAACTCTGCACTTCAAAGATGTCTCTGAACCTTAACAGGTTTCCTTCAGAGATCAATGAAATCTCTACATTCTGCACAACATACTCGAGACAGTATTCGGTCTACAGTCTCGACAAATACACTTCCAACCTCCACATACAAACTTCAACCAATGGTAGTAATCGTGTTACACACACCACTACCTTATCTACCTTTATAACTTATATTGGAAAAACCTGAACAGATAATCCAAAAGACAGGTAGAAATCGATAAATATATATAAATATATATAAAATTACAAATACGCTCTCTCAAAATAGACACCACTCCAGAGCCTAGGTATTCACTCAATCCTAATGCTCTAATACCACTGTAATGACCCGCCATCCGACTCCACAGAATGATGCATCATTAATAAGAAAGAAAGGGATAGAAAGAGAAAGAAAGAGAAGAAAGAAGAAACAACACATCAGAATCTATACAGTGGAACGAATAAATTATATTAATAACATAAAATATTACATAGTTTACAACAATTATCAGAGTACACAGATAACACAACACATATATAGACACTTGTCTAGCATTTACAACATAATATAACTCAGAGACAACATAGGACACACAGCAGAAACTATATATCTAACGTAAAAGCCTCTTGCTCCATTGCTTCTCTAATATTCGTCAAAGCTAACCTGAATCCCTTGGCTACTCGTAAAAATTTAAGTACCCAATAGTTTATGGAAAACAAAAGATAAACTCCGTGTCAGACATGGGTCTGGTGTGAGTAACAGGTTAAAGCTTCTTAATTTTAAAAACCTTTTAAAAAGAAAGGTATCACGTAAGACTTCGCACACATAAACATGGAAAAGTTTTTACCTTACGCTAACCAAAACATTTGATAGGAAATCCAGTGATATTATAGTAGGTCTAGGGTTTTCAAGTAAATATGAAATGGCCGAAATTGTTACATTTATTAAATTCCAGCTACTAGCCACAAAAGTGGGTAATACAATCAAAACCGTTCGCACTTATTGGATTTTGGATTCCATACAATGGCTAGGCTACTAGGGTACCGCCCGTCACAGTACGTGGCCTAGATCAACGTACCGAGGAGTACCCCCGCTCCCCTGCAACACAAGGCCGGAACCATTCCTTACTGAATAGTTCCGAACAAGACAGCCCCGCAGTTGTTGCGCAATTCCAACCGCCCACTAAGCCGAATAAAAAGGGAACTCTAGACAGGGGTAAATCTCGCTCACCAATGGGAGCTACCCACGAAGCCTTGCTGCACCTCCCCTGTTTTAGCTATTCCCAGTTGATGAGGCTTGAGGCTACAATTACCTTTAGAGAACACATCTCCTAGAATGCTCATCGTCCACCTGACGATGTGCTGAAAGCATTCGATCCATACAAGTTCGTTCCGGGTTCGAACGAAACCGAAGGCATTATCTCGTTACACTCGTTTTGGAATCACCCTCAGAGTTAACGACGATAACCCTTGCACTCTGAATCTCCATCTCGAGCCTGTAAGTATTATTTCCGTTAAACTCATCACGGAATCACCCCTAGAGTTATACTGACTAATAGTCCTTACACCTCGAGTCTTCACTCTTCACATAATATTCACGACCTATTGTTAATTTGGATCGATGTGGTTTTCAGATATCCAAATATGGAAACCCGATCCCGGTCTCATCGAAATCCAAAGCGTGTCTTTTAGGTCCAAGTTGTTTTAGAGTTTAAAACAATTCAATAACATTATCTATATACACACAGATAGATAATTCACAGATTCACAACAGATAATTATCATTATCATAACCACGGATAATCCATATTATCATTATCAAAGATAATCCATATCATCATCACAATGCATCCATATCACTCAACATCACTAATCTCATAGCTGAGATTCAAACCATTCAAGGCAACTATATCATCCATTCATAAGCAATGATCTATAATCATACTATTTATAATTAATTTAAATTGAATTAAATTAATTACATCATCTCTAATTAATTTAAAATGAATTAAATTAATTACTTACATCACTATAAATCTTGCTTATATAACCATTAATTAATTACAAATTATCTAATTAATTAACCTCTAGTTTATCATCTTAATTAATCAACCCTGATTAATTATACTTTAATTAATTTCACAAAATTAATTACCCTAAACTAAATACAATAATTAACCTGTATTACTACATAAATTAATTATCTATAATTAATTACATTTAACCTTAATTAATTACAATTAATTAATTACACCTAATCAATCATTATTAATTAATTAATATTAATTAATCAATCTTAATTACATCATTAATTATATTAATTAACGATCCTAATTATATTTAATTTAATTACTTAGTTAAATTAATTACTTTCAGTAATTAATCTCACTTAGACCATAATTATTAATCATCTTTGATTAATCTCATTCTGTAATGAACTGCCCTTAATTACTTATCAAATTAATTACCCCTTAATTAATTTCTTTAATTAATCCCTTGATTAATTATACAATATAATTTAATCCAAATTATTATCACAACCCCAACATCATCCACTAATTACATCCAGTCATTATCTTTAATTACTTCATCGAGTAATTTTACTTCATTAATTACATTATGTAATTATTATCAAATCAAATGTTTAAAATTAATTGAACTTAATTAATTAATTTAAACCAAAATCAATAACTTCAATAATTAAATTAAGTAATTAATTTCTTAATTACTTTCATTTAGTAATTAAACTTAAATAAAATTTCACAATTGATTATCATTAATTAATAAATCTAATTTTATTAAAAAATAATCATATTAATTAATCACTAAATAATCCTTAGTTAATGACCTTCATTAACTATTTATCATTCTTTAATTACTTTTCTTTAACTACTTCTTAATTATCTCTAATCTAAATTATTAATTTATACATTAAATAAATAAGACATTCCCTACTTATCTTATTCATATGACCACTTTAATACTTTAATAATTTTTTTAGAAAAATCCATTTCTTATTAATGATTTTATAAATATTAAAGTGTACTAGAACATTTCATTTTTAAATTTAAATTCAAATTCCATTTTGAATCTAAAATTCAAAATGATATTTATTTAAGCATTAACCAATTTAAATTCCATTTATGATCCTTTAAAATAAATGTAAATAACATTTATTACTTATATTTAAAACTTATATAAGATAAGCCTTAATTTACTTAATTTCATTTAAAATTAAGTTTAAAGTGCTTTACCATTTGAATTGCAAATTCAAGTTAACAAATCATATAGCTTCCTTTTATAAACCTTTATAAATAACTTCATTCAAAAAGGAATCATGTTTAAATTTTGTTTGAAAACAAATTTACCTTTGACAAGCAATTTAAATTTAAACTTGTTTGAAAACATTAAAATTTTAAAACTTATTCAAATATCCAAATTTTAAATTCAAGATACTAACCCATTTTAAATCATTTGATTTAAACTTGAATTGAACTTTTGATTTAAACCTTGATTTTAAAACTCATTATTTAAAATCAAAATTCCATTTTTAAAAAAACTAAAGATTCAAAGGTCTTAAGAAAACTGAACTTAAAATTTAAATTCAACTGCTGTTTTAAATCAGGTTTCACATTTTCAAAATGCAATTCAATTTCCAGAAAACTGTCAGGTTTTCTTCTCTTTTTTTTTAAAAACTGAAAACCACTTTCAAAATTTAAAAACTTATAAGATTTCAAACCTTTAAAACTATAATACATACTGCAAATTTAAACTTGTTTAAATCTTATCACCACAACTTATTCATTTAAATTTTGATTTGAATTAAAACTTCAGACAGTTTTACAGAAAAAACTGTACTACAACAAATTCCCGAGCTAACCTAAAATACTTTGAGTCCTCAGACCCATCCCTTCGAGCAAAGCACCGCAAACACTCGAGTAATGCTCGAGTTCAATACACTGCAATACCCAGTTTCATCAGAACTCAAATATTGCACGGTGCACGTGCACCGTGCCTCCAGTCATCATCACCCACCTCCGGTGACGTCCAAACATCAACGATCATCCTCTCAGTCCAATACGATCATCACCTCGCTCCTATTCAACTCCAATTTGAATTCGAGTTGCATTCCAAACCTGGAACAGTAGAAAATAGGTTTCACCCCAAACCTGGAACCTCATCCTCACCTTCTGACCACCGGAATGGCAGCAACTCCGGCCACAAGTTCATCAACCATCATACTAACATTCCCCAAAATCTCATCCAACTCGATCACTTCAACAAGCCATGCCGACCAAAACAAATTACCTAGCTTAAACTAGGGCTACAAGAAATAAATCATCATCGCCGCTTCCAAGTTGATTAGCATCACCATTACATATTTTTCCTGGCATCAATGTTGTTCCTCCACCTACCTGATGAACCCCATCACTTCACATTGCCGAGATCACCCAAAAACCCAATATCCCCCTTTTTAGTTAAACACAGAACTGCACCCAAACCTCTTAACTAAAAATACTGATTATTGTTCTAAACATCAAGTTTTGATCTTAGTATTTAATTCTTAATACTGAATTTATAATTTATTTAATATGAATTTTCACATATTTAAAACTTGATCAGTCAAATTTTGGTTTACAGAGATGTTTACAAGTTATTTTAACTTAACTAAAATCTTAAACTAAAGTTTAAGGATTAAACAAACATGTTTGATTCAATCTACAGTTTAAGCAGAGGCATCATCTATAGATTTTGGATTTAAATCAAAAACGTGAACCTACGATCTATACGACAGAGAATACCCTGGAAATCACAAGCATATAATGCATCCATTATAGTCACAGTAGAATTCACCCATATATGCATTCAACACATTTTTATCACAGAGATTAAACATGCAACCTTGTTTATAAGTTAAATCTTTTAGGAATAGAAATGTTACTCACCTTAACCTGATGGACAGAGCAGTGATTTTGATAATGACTTTGGTGCTTCTAAAACTGGAAATATGCAGTTCTTTTTTTTAAACTCAGTTACTCCTTACTTAAAACTATATGCTTGCTGCTTCCAGATTGATATGATGCAGTGTTTAAAGCAGTTTTCCTTGAATGCTACAGGTTTGCTTCCCAGATTGTTGAAAGGAGGAAATGCAGATGTTTTTGTACTTGAAAAATATGCAGGTTTGCTTGCATGTTAGAATATGTGCAGGTTATAGGTTTAAAAAGATTTTACAGAGGAATTGATCTGGTTTGCAAGTTGATTTCATGATTTTGGTTTGAGGAACCTATTGATTTAGCATGAGGAAGTTTTCAGTTTTGAACATTACTTACTAGTTTGAATTCAAAGTATAAGAGAAAAGAAAAGAATCAGAAATGTGAAAGTGTTTTATATGGATAAAATTTTTGTTTATTTAAAATTTAAAGAAAATAAAACAAGTATTGACACTTGTCCTTTACATTAACATTTGTCATACACCTTGATTATTATCTTAACACATGTTAATTTAAGTTTCTAAAAAGTTTACACTTGTTTTTTAATGTTAATAAGCTATAATTAAGTTAACTTGTAATTTAATTAGATGTTTAATATAAGATAAATGAAATCCATGTTTAATTAATTAGTTAACATGTTTTTATTTACATGCAGATAAATTTTAAAATGAATAAATCCAATTTAATTTATAAAATGAAGCTTATACAAATATTTCAAAATCAAAGCAAATTTAAAAATATTTACACTTTAGTTTTCAAACTTTGAATTCAAGTTCAAATTAAATTTTGAAATCAAGTTTATTTACAAATATAACTACACAATGAAATTTTGAAAAATAATTATTTTTATTAAAAATTTATTTGTTAAAACAATGTATTATTATATTTTTAAAAATAACAACATTTAATAACCATAAATAATTTATAAAAGAAATTGCCTTCTTTATAAATAAATTATTTATTTTATCCAGTTATATCAAAATAACCCTTATTGTTATTTTATTTAAATTTAAACTTGAGTTAAACATATTTTAAATCATTTCAATATTTTACCTTAGGTATTTAAAATCATACTGTTATTTATTGTATACCTTTAAAAAACTTAATACCAAATAAATTATTTTAAACAAATTAAATTTTTATCTTATCAATTTAAAATCATATCTTATCAATTAATTAACTTTTAAAAGTTTAACTTTTAAATAAAAATATAAATTCCCAATTTTATTAAAGATATATATTTTTTTTATAGAAAATAGGATTTATTTATTTATTAGATTAAAACAAGATCTATTTACAATATATACATATTCTATATACACTGTAAATAGAAAACAATTTATTAGATTAAAAAAGATAAAATCTATCAATTAAATATTTATTTTAATTAGATTATTAAATTGATTCAAATCTTATGACAAAGATTATCGAATCAATTTAATTTTATTTCAGATTATTAAATTGATATCGCTTCAAAATTCCGGGTCATCACATTCCTCCCGCTTAAAAGAATTTCGTCCCTGAAATTTAAAACAAAGTTAATTTAATAATCTATTTGAAGATTTAATTTTAAAACACAAGCGTATACCAATGATATTCTAACAACCATAGCAATCAATTCACCCAATCAAACCAATCTAATTATCTAGAAAAATTCTGGATAGAACTTCCATGAGTTTCCCCAGTATAAATATCGGGATACTCGCTCTATAGATTCCAAAAAAATCAATTCTATTAAGCTACAGAGCTCCTACTCATCTAGATCTATAGAAATAGACAGCATATCAGACTACAAACGAGTCTGATTCAACAACCAAACCTCTTGAACAGCTGGTTCCAAACCAGAGATAAACCATACACGTACTCCCTCAGAGATACGTTAAACTCACCGAATCCTAGTTATCCAAACTGGAAATTAAATCCTGAAAACCAAACACTTATCCAACCAAAACACAGATGAGATCCAAAACATCTCGGAGCTAGCTTCCCAGACTTACCAAAACTTATAGCGCCTGAATCAGAGAAAACTCCAACAACAACTAAATCTCCAACTTCGAATTCCAAATTTCTCCATCCCTTATCCACAAAAGTCTTTAGACAAATCCTGGCTGCCAACATCCAAACTGAATTTTGAAAATTAGCTTAAGGTCCAAATCAATGTGGGCAATTACAATTGGGCCAATCATTTTGACTTACTCTATCATTGAGTTGAGCCAGTACCCAAGGAGGGGAGAATACTTGATTATCCAAACTCAAGCCTAGACACTGCTAGTCTAGACATCCAAATGATAGATATGCTTAATTAGTTGGCTATAAAGTTGCTATTTAAACCACATAGACCATTAGGGCTCTCACTATTGTTGGAACTGGGACGATCGAAAGCGGATGAAATTGGTAGATTTCAAAAATATTCCGCTTTTGGATCATATTAGGCCTATGAATTCCGATGGTTTGAATTAGATCCAATATAATTAATTTAAATATAATTTTATTTTATTTAATTAAAGATTGTAATATACATACATACATTGTATATGAGTATATCATTATATACTCATGTTCGTATGTCATGCATGTGCTAGATATGTTAAGTTTACACAGTTAATGTACACATATACAGATGTTGGGATCTTCATCTATACTGTGTATATTCGTCATTTATACATGCGATGATTGTCTCATAACAATATTTAATATATTTATAATATCAATAACTTTTAAATAAAATTCGAAATTACAATATATGGTAAAATATAAAATAGCTAGTCTAATTCTAATTATGTCATTAAATTTTAATTTTTATAATTAACATATATAGTTAAGACTTGGTAAAACAGTTTAAATTAAAATTTAGATGTTAAGATCATTAATTAAAAATTTGTTAATTTAAATATATAATAGTAATATTAAAAAATTAAATTTTCTACCAAAAATATTTTATTAATATATAGGTATATATACGTCTATTTTCTTTTAAAAACGCATAAGACAATTTACTATGCAAAAGGAATTTACAAATATATACATATATATCATAAAATTAAATTGTCAAATTTATATAGTATATGTAAATATTATTCGGTAGAATTTTTTCTAATCCTGAATTAAATTGTAAATGACTATAAATATATATATATATATATATATAGTTATTTAACTAATATACAATGAATTAAATAATAAATTAATATATAATAATTATGTATAATTGCATTTCGACTAGAAAAGATCGTTTTAAACAGTTAAATGTGTTTTAAAATTAATTAATATTTTAATATTAGAGTAGACAATAAATTAAATAATATTAATATATATATATATATATATATTGTTTTAAAAATATCTTCGGTTGAAAGAATTAAAAGTTTTCTTTTTTATTGGCGATATATTAAATAGTTTCATGCAGATTGATTGTTTAAAATTCTTTGATGTACTAATATATAGGAGAGAATTATCACACATATATATCCTTTGTAATCGGAATAATAACATACAAATATATAAAATAAAAGATTGCCTAACAATAAATTACCTTAGAACCACACCTTGGTCAATCAGTCTCTTAGATTTTGAATCAACAACATTGCTGCTAGTAGTCGATGCTTCACCATTGGATCTTATAGTATTTAATTAGTTTGATGTAATTGAGTTAGAAAATTAGAGATGGGGGATGATGGATTTTGTGGCAATAATGGAAGAAATGAGAAGGAAAAAAAAATGGAAAAAAAGTGGAGACTCATGTTTGAATTTATAGGAAGATCTAGAGAAAGAATCTTTATATATCTCTCCTACAAATTCAAAATCAATTGCCACTTTTATTGCCCCTTCTTTGGCCGGCCAAGACTGGGTCCATAAAGAAATAAATCCCCTTTCAACCCATTTGCAATATGTCTAATTTAAATTTAATTTATGTCCTTAGCAATATCATATATTGATACACATACATATATGGCTTTTATATACCCACCCATTAAATTATTAACAACAACCCAAACAATTCTAGAGGCTACTCCATTTTACTAAACAATCCCCATATAATAAACACAATTAGATCTAATGTTTCATAAATATAAATTTATTTAACCAATTTATAATGATTATAAATCAATTAGATCAAGCGGTGTTTCAGTGGCCGATTAGATTCGGTTTTGCGACTCATGTGTTTAAATTTAGTCAATTATTAATATCAAACTATTTGAATATTAATATGCACCTGTCACCTTAGATAGTGAAGTTACAGTTTTGTCAAATTTATCTCTAACACATTTTTATTGGTAAAATCCAAATTTTCAGTTTTAAGCGGTAGATTTTGGTAACGGTTGTTTGCACAAATTATCTTCGCTAACACTATACCACTTTAGGTCTTACGGAATCTGGTTTTGGTCAAAATTTCAATATCATCCACACTCAGCTCGGATAGTCCTTAAAGAAAGTCCTTGGTTAAATAATAACATTTATTATTAGTCTTACAACTCTTCCCAATGACTTTGAATTGATTATATTTCACCATGACACTAACCTCATATAACCAAGGAGATGAATTCTCCATTAAATGGTGTTCCACCTCTAATTCTTTAACTAAGACTCAACTATAGTTATTAGATGCATGCGATAACATGATTTAACTATAATCAAAGTGGAGTTTCGTCATTGAAGTGCATTAGTATTCTCAACTCGAATAATGATGTAATATTGTCATTTTAAAATTTCCTATTTGGCCTTAGTTATTATTAACGAATAGAGAACTCTCAAATGACTCATTTCATAGTTATTCAATAAATATCAGCATGTAACCCCTTACTGCCTCTAACAGCCATGAGTAACATACTGTCCACCATATGGACACATTACATACTCCCCACCATTTGGACACATTACATACTCCAGTCTCAACTGATGTATAGATATCCTTTCGCAAGTCATCTTTCCAATAATATTTAAAATAACATATTATATTATTTTGCGATAATTTTCTCATGGTTACAACTCCTTATAAATTATCACATAGCATATTATATAAGGATTTTTTATTTTATATACTTTAAATTAATTGCTTCGTTAATTATATCACTAAATATAAATCAAACACCTTATTTACAAATAAGATAGGTTATGGAGTCAGATATATGTAACAAATTATACAATTTCCCCTAAAGCATACCCCTAAGTCTTTCAAAAATAATAATTTCACATTATGATTCTTGTGTGGACCACCTCAAAGAAGTTTGGGACCAATCAATATTGACTGGTCAACTTATGTTATGAACATAAATTTGGTAAAACTAAAACAAAAATATATAGGCAATTCATTAAATGTTTATGAATTTTCGATTGAATAGAGAAATGATTATTGTTTCGAGAAATACCAATATCATGGTGAAGGAATTTCTTTTAAAAATTACTTGTAGTAAAATGAATTTGGAGATGATCCAATGATAAAACCAATTACGAAGGATGAAATAAAATTAACCAAGCCGAAATAAACACAATACAATAAAATGTATAATAAGAATTCTCATATATTATATAGGTATTATAAGTTTCTTCTCGGTGTTGAGAATAGAATTTCCTTAGTTGCTAATTAGCCATTAGGAGTATTAACTCTACAATATGGCACGATGTGCAAATCCTGAATAGATTTCAAGTACAGTATCAAAATATGATTTTGATAGTTGCACCCAAAGGGATATGATCTATTGGCCACAAATGTGACTTTAAGAAGAAGACTAGTGCATTTGGAACATAGTAAGTAAAGTTGGTGAGAATAACATTGTAAATTTCAATTTGAAATTAATGTAACAGATTCGTTATTTAACATGCTTAAGTTGATTCAGTTTTTGCTCGCAAAATTATCACCAATATGATATTGAGTTTTGGGACATTTATGTTGAAGCAATATTCTAAATAATGATTTAGAATTTATTGTTTGTACATAAACACCAACGAATCTCGAAGTCAGTGGGAGCGATATCGAGTTTGCATTTTTGGATAGGATCCAAGATTTAATTTAAAAATATCAGTTGACGAACATCAGAATTAAGCAATATTTTTGACAAAGAAATCAAATTGCTTGAATTTTAGTCAAAATGCAAAGATGCCCATGGCAGTAATAAAGAACTGTAAAAGGTACTAAAATATTTCTAAAAATATAAGTGAAGAATAAACTTATGATTGTTAATGATGTATCATTTTAATTTAGATATTCAATACTCGAAATTGGAATTGAAAACAACGTCTATAATCAATAGAAAAGAATGTTTGAACTATTCTAAATGTATACATGAACACCATATAACTTGTTTAATATGGCGCATGTAAGATGGATTCCTTAGGCATTGGCAATAGGAATTATTGTATATGCTGTACTATTTACAATATCACATTTTATTTATGTATTTGATACATAAAGCAAGTATCAAATTCGATTTGATATCACTGAACGATAGTTTAGAGTGTTCTCGCGTATTTACGAAGTACTAGAGAATTGTTTGTAGAAATAACAAGCTACTTATAGATTATTCAAACTCGAACTTCATAAATGATTTTGAATATAGTATATCAATCCTAAATTCATGTACAACCTAGCCTAGAAACTTTAAGTTGGAAATGTTCCAAATGGAAGGTTGTGGTAGATTTAACCAAAAGGCTAAGTACATCGCCATGAATAACACCGCAACAAAATTGTATATAAACGTTGCATAAATTTATAACTGGGCTAGGAGTGATTACAAAGGTTGAGAATCGCACAACATTGTTATGTAATAACAAAGCCGTAATATATATCGAAAAAGAACCTGTAGCTCACTAGAGGTCAAGAGACATACTTCGAAAAGTTCCACATCATAAATGAAGTTTATCAACGTTGGAGAGAGTCGATTCAAAAAGTAAATAGTTAAGACAACCCATGTCCTTTCGCTAAGTGACTAGATCGATCAATTCTGAGAAAATTGATAAGAGGAATGGAATGAAATTCCATAATTACCCCTAAATGTAAGTGGCAGGTTGAGAGCTTTAGAGGTATGCCTTAGGGAAAATTATGTAATTTATTACATATATCTGACTCTACGACCGATCTTGTTCATTATAAATGTATTTGATTTCTATTATATACTTTGTTATATAGTGATATAATTAGTCTAGTAATTAATTTAAACTATATTAAATAGAAAATCCTTAATGATACATTTTGTGATAAAACTTATATATGTATGTTTCAATAAGATACCAATAAACATTTAAACGCAATTTAAATGATATTTATTATTAAACAGATTTCGAGTATATAATGGCCCATCTAGTCTATGATATGGCCGGCTATGAATTGAGGGGATGGTAGTGTTTGAATTTAAAATCCAGATCTGAATACTTGGTAAAAGGAGACATAGTAAAAGGAGGAAAATTTGTCCCCTTTATTGTCCCTATTTTAGTCAAGCTAGCCTCCACCTTTTCCCTTCTTGGCTCGTCCACCTTTTCCCTAGGTCCTATGCATTGACCCTCTATCATCCATAGCCAAAAATGCATGAATACTGTTACATCAAATCTAATAAAATAGTGGTACTCTAAGCCATTTATGCTAGGAGATCGATTCAAATCGAATCTATGAGAACCTACCAATCAATGTCTGTTTAACGATAACATCCTAAAGGTATAAATCTATTCTACATTTTATGTTATACTTATCATGCAGTAGATAATATCATATAATAATTTTATACACACATTAGATGTCTTCTATTTCATATGTAATAAAATATCACTAATTTAATTATAATAATTGCCATTAATATTTATATGAAAAACAACCATGGTGTATTATTACATACATTTTATATTTTAAAACATTAATATCAATTTTATTATTTGATATTGTTGTTTGTTAATTTTAATTCATTTAAGTAAATGATATATTTTAAATTGTTTAAAATTAAATAATATATAATAAATAGATTTTGAATTTAGAAAAATATTTTTATTGCCGAACATATATTTAAATATATATAATGTGTGTGTGTGTGTTGTATGTGTATATTTTTAACGTATTTATATCTAATGCTTAAATTAATACATACAAACATATATATATATATATACACATACATATATTATAAAATTTAGATGGTTCCAAAATAAAAAAATTCACCATGGCCGAAAAGAATCCAGTATATAAAATTTTGAACTTTTATTTTTATTTACTGTAAAAATTATATGCTTCATTTTATTATATTTTAAACGGTTAGAAATTATTTTAGCAATATTATTATTATTAAATATTTAAATGTTCACAAACAGATATATATGTATATTAATTTAAAATAATTATTGTAAATTTATTTTTATTTTCGATTTAAATTGTGAATTAAAATTCTTTTGCTAAGTTAAAAATGGGATATTTTGGATATTAAATTTGAATTTCATGGTCTTTCTGAAATATATATATATATATATATATATATATATTTACATATTTAAAAGACTACATTAATTTTTTAAATACAAATTAAATTTTCAAATTTTAAATTATACACACACACACACACACACAAGTTTTTAAATAATATTTTGAGACAACTAGTGCATATGTAAACGGTCAATGTATAAGTTATAAATGAAAATACCAACATTTATATACATATACAAACTTTATACATATCATTATATTGCATGTGCATGTCTTACAGATACGAGTATATAATGATATACTCATAATTCATTTAAAAATAAATTTCATTTAAACTCCTTAATTAAATAAATCAGAAAAACTAAATAAAATTGAATTTTATTTAAATAATCTAGATTAGATTTTGTACTACCTATTAGACTTCATAAGCTCAATACGACCCAAAATAAGAATTTTTTTGAACTTCACCCTTTCCAACCACTTACAATTTGCTTGGTTCCAACAAAGCTAATATAAAAATCATCTAAACAAAATACTCAACTATACATCTCATAATCCTAAGTGTCCTCAAAATAGAATAATCAAGTACATATCTAAAAATTGAAATATACATCAATCCCATAAATCTATAATAAGTGACCCGGTGACTATCGTCGTCACTATCATCATAGTCATCTGGTTGGTTAAAATATATGATGGCATATAATCATCGTACTACTGGATCTTACGTTACATCCCCTATATCTATTGCTGCATATTTGCACTGCTGTCGATAACTGTTATGCAAGCTACTAGTATACTTTAGTGTCATAGTCTCAAATGCAGCTGCACTACATCTCTTATAATCCAAACATTGAGAACATTATAAGAATAAATTGTATTACGTTATTTTATATGAATTATGGTACTAATTTAGAAAAATAATATGTGCCTCACGTGGCTGGTATAATAAAGCGGATGGCACATCTAGAATCATCATATCCTTTGGGTACTAAAATGGAAGCTCTACAAGATACCTAAATGATCATAAGCTAAAAGTACAAGGACGACGAAAAATCGCTCTCTATACGAACTAAGATGATACATTCTCAAAAAAAAATTGAGGAATTGGAAATATGCCAAAAGCATCGAAGGGACTGATATGATCAGAGTGTGTAACCTTATGGAAACTCATGCAAAATACAAAGATCATCATTACTATGCATAAAGCCTACTTGTTAAATTATATATAATAGTTATTACTACCTTATAATGTATTTGCAACCTAACGTTGATATGACAAAAGTAAATAGGAATTTACTTAAGGATCTAAAGATCCATCATGGAGGTGAGTGTAACTGTAACACTTATATTTTATGAATAATTAATATGTAATTAATTAAAAAATGTTGGTTTTGGACAAGGTAAATATTTATTGTACATTTATTCACTTGTGCCATTAGTATTTGAAATAAATAATGGCTTATTATAATATGTATTTGGGCATACATTACTTATTATGATACAAAGTTAACATAGCTAGGGAATAAATTGAAACAATAAATAGGGTAGAAGGCCGGTTGCCCAAATAGGAAAAGGAATATAGGAAACAAAGTAACTCTCATCTTATGCATGCATAATCATTTTACGTAAACAAAAATAAAATATGGGAAACTTGTTAATGGTATCAAAGAAAGAAAAAAGGAAGAAAAATAAGATGAATAACTAAGGAAACTAAATATTATGTAAATCAAAAATTTAGGTGTGTAATATAATATATTTTTACTGTTTTCAGTGCTGTTTGAATTCATTTTTGATTAAATATGATAAAGCTCATTTATGTGAGACAACTAACAATTTTAATGTTTATTTTGGGGTTAAATTAGCCATGCTAGAGGATGATTGGCTATGTTTCCCTACTCTAATGATTTCAAAACATTATGTAAATTTAATGTTGTTCTAAACTTTATTTTAAAAATGGTTTTGAAGTTGGAAAATTTTCCCATGTTGAAATACTTAATTATGGATTTTCAAAAGGAATCTATTAAGTACATAAATAAGGGAAAATGGTTTAAACATAGGAATATGGATAAAAATGTGCTAAATAAATTATCTACAATTTTCTAGAATTTTAAATTACTTTCCTAACCATAACTAACCATTTCCAATAGGGCTTGAAATTATGTATTAAGGTGACCAAGATCTAATTATGAGTAGGAATTACATGATTAAATAACAAGGGGATAATATCCTATAAAAGTGATAAAATAATAATGCAAAGGACATTGTCACTAACTAAAAGTGGAGGCGGAATGAATCTGAAAGCAATATGTGCAAAGGCGAGAACTAGATGCATTCAGATATCAGGCTTTACTAACTGTGGCATAGCTGAGGTGGCTAACATGAATGCTATTGCAAAAGGACTAGATTTGGACGTGAAAGCTATTATGAATAAGTATAAGACTAAGTAAAGTATAAGTTTATAAACTAGAAAGCCAAGGCCCCGGTTGAAAGGGTAAGCTTTAATCGGAGACCGATATGCAAGAAGTATATACATGCAAGATTTGTCGAAAGATGGAAGGGACACCGAGACGTAACATAGAGGTGTGAGGAAATTGAACTTGTAAAGAATCAAGAGCCCTAGACGAGACTAATGGTATGGTAGCTTAGACTTACTGACTCTTAGAGGAAAGTAAATATTGGAATAGACGAGATGGAGCAAGGCCTGTATGGCATCCAAAAGCCTATTCGCAGTATTAAAAAAAATAAAGTAAGGCTTGTGTGGCATCTGAAAGCCTTCACAACATCAAAAAAGAAGACGAGGTAATGCTTGTATGGCATACGAAAGCCTACTCATGACATTAAACAAACGAGATGGAGCAAGTCTTGTGTGACCTCAGAATGTCTACTTGCAACATTAAATGAAAAAAGCCATAAGGCCTGTGAGGCAACCCTATGTCCAAAAGGCGACATTGATTTCGGACCGAGGTGTAAGACCTGCGTGGCAACCAAATGTCCAAAAGGAGGCATACGTCCTTAGTGCAACAGTAGGTCAATTAAATATGATGTTAAAATAAGAGAAAGGCATAAGCCTTAGTGGTAGATGAAAGTAAAATAATTATAATTTTGGGATGTGAAGAATGCATAAGGCCCTAGCATTGGCTAAAAGTAAGAGAAATACAACCTTAAGTAATGCTAGAGGCATAAGGTATTCTTGGCAACTAAAAGCTTAATTACCTTGATATTGATAAGTGTAGGAAACGCTCAAATACGATACAAATTTATGCACTATTATTCATGTTGATGAATTGTGATTGTTGAATAGTGAGTGAAAAACTTGTTCCCTGCATTGGTTGCGTTATCCCACTATATGTCTATTTAGGGTAATATTTACTCATACCAAGCTTTATGTCTAGCTACTGTTTTAATTATTATTTTTTCCATAAAATCAAGGGAAGTAGGTTGAGTTTACGGAAATAGATAAGTAGCTTTCGAAGGGCAAACAAATTATGACAAATACGAAGCAAGAGGCTTGTTTGCAAATAAACATTTTTGTTTTCTGCTATATAATTGTCCATGTCGGCATCATCATATGGCAGACACGTGTTGAATATGCGCTTATATGATTTTTGTTTGATGATAATAAACATATATACATTCGTTTAAATGTATTTGATAATATACTATTTTATTTTTCACAGATTAAATAAATATTTGCTGAATAAAATAAATAACACAGAATTTGAATTCAAACGAATATTTTATTCAAACAAATATTTATTACAATTTTGAATAGTACAAATTCAAGCTCTCACTATTCACTATACATTCTCAATTACAATTTCTAATTACATTACTATTTTACATATTCACCTCACTACATATCACTCACACTCGTATTTATCTTCAACTGCATTCGAGTTTGAATCCAGCATCTGAGCAATCTGCAAAAATATAAACCAACGCAGTAAAATTGAAAGAGAAATATTTTTGCAATATAAAATGAAACATGATTTTTGAAAATATAATTTGCCTCAGTTATTTGGGTTGTTCGTCCTAATTTAAATTTGAATTCATCATACACGAACAACTTGTGACATACACAGTGTATCACTGTATATGCCACAAGGCCATGCACACCGATATACACTTGATAATGCTACAGGGACAGGTGAGCACAGGTCAAACCCAAATATACAGACAGGTTCAACTCAGGTGCAATATATTCAAAATCACGTCATTAGCACAAGGTCAAACCCGAGTTTTTAAAACTGGGTTCAACACAAGGTAACATGAAGAATGCAAAGCTTCGACAAATCAAAACAGCAATTAAGCACATGTATGCAGACCAGTGTCAACAATCAAGTAAATGCAAGGAACAGCAAGCTCGACTAACAGTGCAGACAATGGCTCATATGAATATGAAGTAACCAGAGCCAAGAATACATGTACTCAAGCTCGACTAACAGTGCAGACAAATGCTCATATGAATATGAAATAACCATAGCCAAGAATACATGTACTCGAGACAATATGCACAAATGTAAGACCAAAGTGCAACAGACCAATTCCAAATGCATCAGAGAAGTAGTAATGAAACTGTAGTGAACAAACCAGAAGAAAACCATACAAGACTACCAAGCACAACTCAGTAACAATATGTATGGGGGCCCTAGACTACAGCACAACCAAACCAACATGATGACAATGCTCAACATCATGAATATAAACCCAAATCAACTCCACTGGACAATATAAGGAAATGAAAAGACTCAGCAATGCTCAAGATCAACACAAGACAGAGTAAATATACATGCACAGCACAATTCAGATAACATGTCAAAGACCACAAGTAATCAAACCAAAATGCTTCAGCGTACAGTGAGCCCGAGCACAAGTGACTCATGGAAAGGAAACTACAACAATGTTATACACAGCAACAACCATCATGCTCAACAAGAACACTTGCAACAGTGGTGATGATCAAGGGTATACATGATGAAGCAACAGAGTAACCAAAATCATCAATGCAATAAACAACAAGTACATGCCGCAACAGTATGCACTAGTCCAGCAACAGTATGCACCAGTCCAGGCTACGACATAGATGGAGCTACAGGAATGTACCAAGCTACATGAAGACAGAAGACTACAACTCAAAGTTCAATGCAGACTGCATAATGAACCAACTACAAAATTCGAAGCATAATGATCCAAACAACAACAAAGTCGATGCAAACATACATGAACAGGCGGTACACAGTGAAACAGGGTGACTCAGGCAAATATACAGATCAAACAACAAATGCCACTGTGATTTCGACAAACCACTAAAAGTATCAATAACTGAGCCGATAAATCAAAATATATAACCAAGTCAAAGCCGATGGTCATCACAAAATCCAAGTCGAAGTCAACCAGAGAAAACCACGAAATTAATCAACACCGTAATGTACATTGACCAAGTTAAAGCCGTGACCATTAAGTTATGATAATATATGCTTTTTTGAATAAGTCAGAAAACATCCCAAGCATCCAAGCATAATCGAACGGGCGAAGACAAATTCAAATCAACATATACGAACGCAAAAATAGGAAATCAAATCCTATAAAAACCCTAATCATCATCGGCAATTATTGCATCGAGTTCAAGTACGAAAGATTAGAAGAAGCAAAAAAGTACAAATTACATACCGAAGCAATCGAACTCGATCAAGGAGGAGAAGCCGCAAACAATTGAAGCAAATCAGAGAAACAGTGATTGCAATCAACCAACAAAGGCAGCGACTTCAATTTAAAACCCTAATTTAAGAGCACGGCATCAAGAACGAAAGCCCCAATTTTGCAAAAGGAATGGTCGCCATTATACCAAGCAAAAAAAAAAGGAACCGAGCCGATAAAATAAAAGGGAGAAAAGGGGGACACATTCTTTTAATTAGTGGGCCGGTTATTTTGGGCTTAGTTGTTTTAAATTAGGGCTATTTTTATTTTAATTTGTTTTTTTTTGTATTTTCTTTTTAAACCGTTTATTTTTCTAGTCGTGTGACTAGGGGACAAGCTACGTGGCGTAGCTTGAGAATTCACAACTCGGTAGTTGAGTTGTGGCAGGGTTTTGAGCGCAGAGTTAGATTAGTCAATAGCGGGTATAGCGAGTTTACGTGTGTAAGCGAGGGACTATCTAATTTCTAGTAGAAACCTTGGGGGCAGCACGTAGGCAGGGTTTTGCCGAAGCTGGGTAAATTCTGTGTTGTTCTGTTTTATTCTGTTATTTATATTCTGCGATATCTGTGCTGCTATTCTGTGATCTGAATTGAAATTAATTAATAAGCTTCCGCGATTAATTTTTATAATTTATAATATCACCCTATTCACCCCCCCTCTAGGGTGAAATCGATCCTACAAGTGGTATCAGAGCTAGGAACAAAAGCCGTTTTTGTTTTAAAAATTTGATTTTACAAAAATCAATTTTTGTTCTAAAAATTCGTGTTTCAAAAAAAATCGGTTTTTGTTTTAAAAATTTGAATTTTTAAAATGGCTTCTTTTAATAATGCTTTTGCAGAAGGTCAATCCATAGTTAGACCACCAATGTTCAATGGTGAATATGCTTGTTGGAAAAATAGAATGCAAATTTTTCTGAAAACCATTGACGCTTGGAATATTGTTGAGACAGGTTATAGAATACCAACTATAACTGTAGATAATCAGGAAATAGAGAAACCAAAGGAACAATGGACAGAACTAGAAAATAAATTACAAAATACTAATGCCAAAGCTATGAATTCTATTATCTGTTCATTGGATCAATTTGAATTTAATCGTGTCTCACATTGTCTAACTGCGCAGGAAATATGGCACATACTAGAAGTGACTCACGAAGGAACATCTCAAGTCAAAGAATCTCGCCTTGCAATGCTAAGCAGCGAATACGAGAACTTCAAAATGGCAAAGGAAGAAAATGTCAAAGAGATGTACGGACGACTCTCCAATATCGTATACAAATCAAAAGCTCTCGGAAAAACATACACCGAATTAGAAATAGTCCGGAAAATCCTCAGAGTCCTTCCACGAAGCTTTGAAGCAAAAGTAACTGCCATATAAGAATCGAAAGATTTAAAACAACTTAAAGTTGAAGAACTCATCGGAAATCTCACCACTTATGAGCTAGAAATGAAATTCAAAGAAGAGCGTGAAGGAGGTGACACTCAAAAGAAATCAATAGCTCTCAAAGGAACAACCAAAAGTGATGATGATAGCGATGAAGATGATGGAGCAGCAGAATTGGAGCTGTTAATAAGGAAATTCAAAAAATGGAATCAAAAACATGGAAATTCAGCTCGAATTCAAAAAGCAAAAAGCAGAATAGCCAAAGCACTAGACTACTCGGAAGAACAAAAGTTTATTTGTTATAATTGCAACAAACCCGGCCATATCAAGCCCGATTGTCCACAAATTAAATCCAGCCATGGAAAGAAACAGAAAAAGAAAAGTTTTGCAGCCACTTGGGATGAAATAGACGAGAATGATCAAAGCACTGGCAGTGAAAGCGAAAAGGCAGAATTGTGTCTTCGAGGTGATACAACTGACAGTGACGATGACGAGCCAAGTGAGGTATCAAAAATTACCCATTCTGAGTTGCTTATATATTTTCATGAAGTAAACGGTTGTTTTGAACGACTTAGGGAAAAATACGCCAAACTTGAATCTCAAAAAGATACTTTGATAGAATGTAATAAACAACTTGATCAATTAGTTAAAACCTATCAAAGTAGGATCTCTAAGTGTGATAAGTGTCCAACATTTGATGAAGAAATTAAAAAATCAGAAACTAAAATAAAATCGCTTGAAAATGAAATTCTGATTTTAAAGGAGAATGAAAATACTAGGAGAGAGAATTCTATTAAAAAGTGCACACAGTTGTTAAACGAAAATGAATCTCTCAAATCACAAGTCCAACAATTGTCAACGACTTTAGATAAATTTTCAAAAAGTGAAAAATCGTTGAATATGCTATTAGGAAAGCAAACTGTTAATACGGTTAGACAAGGACTTGGATATGATAGTTCGAAAATTGTTGAAAACAAGATTAATCAAGAAAATTCAATGTGCACGATTTGTAGAAAATATGGACACAATCACAATAATTGTTGGTATAGACCCAAACATGTGAAAACTATACCGATTTGGGTTCCAAAAGGCACAAATATAAAATCTCTCAAAGTTAAACAAATTTGGGTGCCGAAGGGAACAATTATAAACAGTTTTGGGTCTACACAAAATTATTTTTCAAAATTTTCTGCCACCAACAACCATGGACCTATAAAAACAAATAGGTCACATAAATCTTTTCCCGTGTAGTTGTGGTGGCAGGCTAAGGAACAACAATAGTGTTCTCTGGATTTTTTGGCTGTTCCAGAAACACAACGGGCGACAAAGCAAAGTTCCTTAGCCTAGTATAAAGGTGATAGAATCACAATGGACAACAACGAAAAATATCGTAAAGGTAAAACAGGTATGGTATGTTTTAAACGATATATTAAATGTGATAATCTGCACCGTATTTTGAATTAAATCAGCCAATATTGAGATTGATGAAAAGATGATGATTTTGATTTTGACTTATTCAACATAGTTGGCCAATTATATTCTTATGCAAAAAACACTATAAAAATCTCTAGATTCTTTGAATTACTTCATTTCAGTTTGGATTAAAAAACATTTGATTATAATTCGGCTAACTCTATATTCACGGTTTTTGAGTATTTACACGGCTTCATTTCAAATTCAAGAGAATGTTATTTAAAATGCTGTTAAAACTAATTTGAAATTTTTGGTGCACACCTCATGTTTTGGTCTATAAAATTCAATTGATGATAATTTTGAGTGAAAGAGAAATTCAGATGCAGATTACACTGGTAATCTAGTTGATAAAAAAATTACTAGTGAAACGTGATTTTTGTTGAGACATTTAATAACTGCATCGTTTTTTTCGAAGAAAATATCTGCATATTCTTCATTTCAAATAATTTTCAAATAGCAGAAAATTTTCTTTTAAAAACCCCCTGGAGAAAATCATTTTTGACCATATTTTCAGATTATTCATTTATGAAAAATTAATTTCATAATTATTTTTGAATTTGATTTTAAATGACTATTATGACTAATCTGACTCCCAAATGATTATCGAAAAGAAAAATAGTGATTGAAAAAGTGATGAGTGTTGATATTGATTATATATTATAACTCGAGAAAGTATAATTAGAAAATTTATTTAGAAATTTAAACAAGAGTTATAAAACTTTTTGTTGGTAAAAATTTCATGACCATCTCTATACCTATCATATTTCTATCAACCATAACTCATCAAAATTCTATATAGTTTGTCGATATGTGGTACTTTAAACAGGAATCGTTCGTTTTTCATTTTCACATTTTTTTTAAAAATAAAATAAAAAATAAAATAAAATAAAATAAAAAATAAAATAAAATAAATAAATACCAAAGTATTCACTCTCATTTAAAAGTCCTCACGGTTATGCATGGGTGAATTACTTGGAATTTGTTATGTGCTTCCATGCTCATTTAAAAGTCCTTATGGTTATGCATGTATGGAACGCATATCAAAAGTTGATTTTTTTTTTCTCAAAATAAACAAGTTGATTCTAATCCCATTTAAAAGTCCTCACAGTTATGCGTGGTTAGAAGATACTTGAATTCATTTTTTAAAAATAAAATTGGAATACTACTAATCTCATTTAAAAGTCCTAACGGTTATGCATGGTTAGTAGATATTCAAATTCCTGGTATAAAAACGCCACAAATAGACACAACTGTATGGTTTTATATGATGACATCATTTCCATCATTCTAAAAGTGGAATATGCGCCTAACAAAATATTTATGATTTTTGTTTGACTTTTTATTGAAATTTAATATTTATATTCAATTGAGTTTTAATGTTGGATTGACATCGATTACTTTATCTCTATTTTCTCTAACACTATTATTCTTTTGCTGATAACAAAAGGGGGAGAGAAAAGTTAAGATTTTGTCAGATAAATTCAAGCAAAGGTCAAATAATTTTCTATTTGCATCTAGACTCATTTGCATATTTTTATTTGTATGCATATATGTAGGGGGAGCATCATGTAGAGAGGAAGCATTTAAATAGGGAAAGCAATTAGAATGATCAAATACATTTAACATATTCAAAATCTTAAATATATGTTTGTTATCATCAAAAGGGGGAGATTGTTGAATATGCGCTTATATGATTTTTGTTTGATGATAATAAACATATATACATTCGTTTAAATGTATTTGATAATATACTATTTTATTTTTCACAGATTAAATAAATATTTGCTGAATAAAATAAATAACACAGAATTTGAATTCAAACGAATATTTTATTCAAACAAATATTTATTACAATTTTGAATAGTACAAATTCAAGCTCTCACTATTCACTATACATTCTCAATTACAACTTCTAATTACATTACTATTTTACATATTCACCTCACTACATATCACTCACACTCGTATTTATCTTCAACTGCATTCCAGTTTGAATCCAGCATCTGAGCAATCTGCAAAAATATAAACCAACGCAGTAAAATTGAAAAAGAAAAATTTTTGCAATATAAAATGAAACATGATTTTTGAAAATATAATTTGACTCAGTTATTTGGGTTGTTCGTCATAATTTAAATTTGAATTCATCATAAACGAACAACTTATGACATACACAGTGTATCACTGTATATGCCACAAGGCCGTGCACACCGATATACACTTGATAATGCTACAGGGACAGGTGAGCACAGGTCAAACCCAAATATACAGACAGGTTCAACTCAGGTGCAATATATTCAAAATCACGTCATTAGCACAAGGTCAAACCCGAGTTTTTAAAACTGGGTTCAACACAAGGTAACATGAAGAATGCAAAGCTTCGACAAATCAAAACAGCAATTAAGCACATGTATGCAGACCAGTGTCAACAATCAAGTAAATGCAAGGAACAGCAAGCTCGACTAACAGTGCAGACAAATGCTTATATGAATATGAAATAACCAGAGCCAAGAATACATGTACTCGAGACAATATGCACAAATGTAAGACCAAAGTGCAACAGACCAATTCCAAATGCATCAGAGAAGTAGTAATGAAACTGCAGTGAACAAACCAGAAGAAAACCATACAAGACTACCAAGCATAACTCAGTAACAATATGTATGGGGGCACTGGACTACAGCACAACCAAACCAACATGATGACAATGCTCAACATCATGAATATAAACCCAAATCAACTCTACTGGACAATACAAGGAAATGAAAAGACTCAGCAATGCTCAAGATCAACACAAGATAGAGTAAATATATATGCACAACACAATTCAGATAACATGTCAAAGACCACAAGTAATCAAACCAGAATGCTTCAGCGTACAGTGAGCCCGAGCACAAGTGACTCATGGAAAGGAAACTACAACAATGTTATACACAGCAACAACCATCATGCTCAACAAGAACACTTGCAACAGTGGTGATGATCAAGGGTATACATGATGAAGCAACAGAGTAACCAAAATCATCAATGCAATAAACAACAAGTACAGGCCGCAATAGTATGCACTAGTCCAGCAACAGTATGCACCAGTCCAGGCTACGACATAGATGGAGCTACAGGAATGTACCAAGCTACATGAAGACAGAAGACTACAACTCAAAGTCAATGCAGACTACATAATGAACCAACTACAAAATTCGAAGCATAATGATCCAAACAACAACAAAGTCGATGCAAACATACATGAACAGGCAGTACACAGTGAAACAGGGTGACTCAGGAAAATATACAGATCAAACAACAAATGCCACTGTGATTTCGACAAACCACTAAATGTATCAATAACTGAGCCGATAAATCAAAATATATAACCAAGTCAAAGCCGATGGTCATCACAAAATCCAAGTCGAAGTCAACAAGAGAAAACCACGAAATTAATCAACACCGTAATGTACATTGACCAAGTTAAAGCCGTGACCATCAAGTTATGATAATATACGATTTTTTGAATAAGTCAGAAAACATCCCAAGCATCCAAGCATAATCGAACGGGCGAAGACAAATTCAAATCAACATATACGAACGCAAAAATAGGAAATCAAATCCTATAAAAACCCTAATCATCATCGGCAATTATTGCATCGATTTCAAGTACGAAAGATTAGAAGAAGCAAAAAAGTACAAATTACATACTGAAGCAATCGAACTCGATTAAGGAGGAGAAGCCGCAAACAATTGAAGCAAATCAGAGAAACAGTGATTGCAATCAACCAACAAAGTCAGCGACTTCAATTTAAAACCCTAATTTAAGAGCATGGCATCAAGAACGAAAGCTCTAATTTTGCAAAAGGAACGGTCGCCATTATACCAAGCAAAAAAAAAGGAACCGAGCCGATAAAATAAAAGGGGGAAAAGGGGGACACATTCTTTTAATTAGTGGGCCGGTTATTTTGGGCTTAGTTGTTTTAAATTAGGGCTATTTTTATTTTAATTTGTTTTGTTTTGTATTTTCTTTTTAAACTGTTTATTTTTCTAGTCGTGTGACTAGGGGACAAGCTACGTGGCGTAGCTTGAGAATTCGCAACTCGGTAGTTGAGTTGTGGAAGGGTTTTGAGCGTAGAGTTAGATTAGTCAATAGCGGGTATAGCGAGTTTATGTGTGTAAGCGAGGGACTATCTAATTTCTAGTAGAAACCTTGGGGGCAGTACGTAGGTAGGGTTTTGCCGAAGCTGGGTAAATTCTGTGTTGTTCTATTTTATTCTGTTATTTATATTCTGCGATATCTGTGCTGCTATTCTGTGATCTGAATTGAAATTAATTAATAAGCTTCCGCGATTAATTTTTATAATTTATAATATCACCCTATTCACCCCCCTCTAGGGTGAAATCAATCCTACAACACGGAACTTTACTTATAATATATTATATCTGACCTCTACGTAGGCATGTTTTGGATTATTAAAAATTATTATGACGATTGTTTGTAATGAATGTATACATATGTAGCTGCTTTGTTTACCTAAAGCCATTGAAAAAGATACCTATCTCATTTTATTGCCAAAAGTTAATTCCAATGTGACTGCAACGCATTGGGGTTTCATCTTTGGGTTTTAGAATAGGGGTTTACTGTTTGGTATCAGAGCTTAGGTTGGAGGATACTTAAGTAAAATAGAATTAGAAATAGTTGTACATATGTTGATATATCAATTATTTTATAATTATTTCACTATTTTTCCTTTCGTTTCCATGACTACTTTCTTAATAAAAATGTAAGATGGAGATGATAAGTAGGCGAATTGCAGTAGGAGGAGCAAGCACAAGAACAGAGGTCAAGAGTACTCAAACCAACGACTAAGGTGGGGAATCGACCGCGGATGTTGGAGTTGAGGTTGGATTTCAAATGCAACTCCTTCTATGGGGAATATAGACATGAATGTGATTTTTGAGTAGTTTATAATGAATTAAATACTATAGTCGGTTCGATAGCAAGTATCACCATTAGCCCCACAAGTTTTGAAGGGACCGGTGCAAGTTATTAGAGATAACTTTGCAATGATGAATCATGACTTTTGAAGCTTGGGTGGAGAGATGTTTGGTGGGATCAAACTGGCTATGGAAGCAAACGATTAGTTTTAGATGTGTGAATGAATTACGAAGACTTGGAGTTCACTGATGCCAAAAAGGTGAAGTTAGTATCTAGATACTTTAAAGGGTTGGCTAGTACTTGGTGGAAGAGCGTAACAGTGGAATTCTTAAGCAAGAAATTACTTGGTAAAGATTCAAGGTGATCTTTTTGGAATATTACAATCCTGGATTTGATTCGTCAGCTATGTTTTGGGAGTTTGTTGACTTGCAGCAAGGAAGCATTTCCATACCGGAGTATGCGTAGAAGTTCGACGCTCTATCGAAGTATGAGGCAGACTTGATTTGAACGCCAAGGAAGAAGGTAGAGAAGTTCATTCTAGGGTTGAGGCCGAGATTGAGTGATAAGGTAATAACACATTTGGCACTTCCCTTCAACTAAGTGATAGATATCGCGATGCAGTATAAGAGCGCACCAAGAGAATGGATCTAGATCCTAAAGCTTTAGCTGATAAGAAGAGATTTACCCATATCGAAAGGGAAAGAAGGGCCAGCAACTATAGAGAAGGATCAAGGGGGAGAAAATAAGGAAGTTTCTAAAGTCACCTGCTATAATTATGGACAGATTGAGCACCATGCATCAAAGTGTTCGAAACCGAAGGGAGTGGAGAAGGCTAAGTGCTTTATTTTTGATAAGCATAACCATAAGAAAAAAGACTGTCTGGAACTTAAAGCATGGGTCTTTGCTTTGGAAAGGCTAAAGGGAGGTCTACCTACTGAAGAGAAAGAAAAGGGAAAAATCTTAGAAGGTATGACTTTAATTTTTGGTATTCTAGTTAGAGCGTTGTTTGATATTGGTGCTACACATTCATTTATAGCAAGGATTTAATTTACAGTCTTGATTTGAAAATGACCTATTTTGTAACACCCTAAAAATTTAAGTGGAAATTTAATGAAAGAACTAAATTTTGTTATAACAAGGGCAAAAAGGGAATTTTTGCAAAGATTCTAAATTGGCTACGAAACTAGCACTATTTTATTTATAATGATTTTCTAAACTATTTTCATATATAAAATTTTGAAATCCAAGTTAATATGAAGATGTTACAAAAGTTTGAAATTTTGAATTTAAGATAATTAAGTAAGGAATGAAATAAAAATATCAATTAACATTAAACAACAGAAGACACCCTCGGGTGCATCGATTGGCATGAAGCGGTCGACTATCCAAGACCTAGTAGTCTACCGGTAGATGCATTACGCCTAGGGTTGCCTAGGCTGAATGATCTAGATTGAGCGTATATTTTATGGACCTTTTGATTTGGCCATATTTTTTCTAAATATATGGGCATTGGAATGTATCTTTTTAAGAACAAACGAGATTTAAAGATAAGTCTATAAATACATCATCAGACTAAACCATAATTAAGCAAAAAATAAACTATATGCCAAAACTCTACTAATGTCTTTTCTCTTCAAACAAAATTTCTTCTAAACAAAAATTAAATTAAAGACCGAAAAGAGAATAGAAATTAAATCAACTGAAAGTCTATACCAAATCGGGGTGATTCTAGATGCTAAAAGAAAAGTGATAGCTTTGATTTGAGATGAGTAGGTATATTGTTAGTTAGATGATTTATATGTGGTAAATTTTAGTATACACTACCTGATTTAGGTTAAAAATTAAATTAAGAACCCTATTGTTTAGACTAAGATTCAACAGTAAATATAAATTGATGTTAACCTATAAACTAAAATTTGAAAAATCCATATATAACCTTTTTTCAAATTGATAAGATTTCATATAACCTATTAATGATTGAGCTAACCTAGGTTAAATTGTTTACTATAAACCAAAATTGAGTATACTGTAAATGAATTTGAATACGAATTTAGGGCCAATAAAAATTTGGGATTTACCAATTATGGATTTGCGGTAATTAGGGTTAGGTATAAAAAATTATCGAACTTTGAATTATGAACTTAGTTATTAAAAATTGGACATGGTATGTAAACTAATGCAAGAATTAACACCTAGATCGACTGCACTCACTGGAGCGATCAATAACAAGCGATCGACCGCTCTAGGTGCAAGCGGTCGACCATTAAGCGTTTCTGAGTGCAGTTTGAACCTCAGCCTAAGGCCCAAGTTAGAAATAAAAATAAGAGTATATATACACATATACACACAGATATATATATATATATATATATATATATATATAGATGTTAGTATAGGCTGTGAATCTAGTTCCCTATGCGACGACACTAGGATGTTGCAGGACTAGGTAAATGCTATTTATTCAGCAGGGGTTGATATTTGACTGAGGTGATTCTATCGCAAATTACACTCATAGAAGATTCTACGGTGGACATGCAATAATGATGATAATGCTTCATGGAATGTTCTGCCTAGCACTAATGGGAGTTCCTTGGTATTCGGGGTAATATGATGTGATGTTGTGTTGTGGATGGATCCCAATGCGGTGCAATAAGAGGCAACACGTTAGGGGTAGACACAAATGCAGTGCGATGGGACACTTCAACGAGTCGGCTGATCCCTCTTAATGCATAACTAGGATACATGTAGTCGTAGTTATGGGATTATAGTCCCATGGTGGAAATATAGGGAAACCTATATTGGATTAGTTAGATGTGGTTGTAGTTATGGGAAACATAGTCTTATGGTTTGAAATTGTAGGGAAAACTATGTGAAATAGTTCTAGTAGTTATTAGTCGATCATTAGTTGTCTTGAAGTTTGATTAGTTGTTCGACCCAAAGTGTTAGCCTGCATAAGTTGTCAGTGTAGGTGTGCATATAGTTAAATCCATTAAATTAAGAAATAAGTAATTCATGAACACTTGAAGGAAATTTTAGGTCACATAGAGTATTTCTAAAGTCAACTACTTACCCGTCGAAGATTAATAATGTACTCATTCACCAGGCTTTTTTCTAAACCATACTTTTTCTTTCTTTTTTCCCTATCATAGGAGAACATGTAAACAAGTGATAGGCCAGAGATTAGTATGTGTAGAGGCAAGCTCAGCATTGGAGCTGCCTATCAGTTTATATTAATCTCCATGTACCTATTCTTGTATTTAGTATTTAGTATTTACCAAACTATATACTGTATTTCTGTATACTCTGAATTTCACTACGTACAGTTTTTGAGACCGTATTTTGAGATATTTTCTGAGATTGGTATTTTTTATTTTTATTTTTTGTCGCCTTCTAACCATGTAGAATGCCTTAGATCATGCCTATATATTCTTAGTCTCTATAATGTTTTAGAAACCTTGACAACTCATATTTCTTAGCACTGACGCGAGTCTAAAAGTTACCATAGAATTTGGATCGGTGTGTTGGGAGGTGCGGATTGTAACATATTTAGTCACTTCCGTCCATGTAGTTAATCCAATAAGGAGATATGCCAGTCTCGAATATAAGTGCACTAAGTTTGTGATTGAGTTAGAAGGGAATAGGTTTTTATGTGATCCATACATGTTTGACTTCATAGGCTTTAGATTTATTTTGGGGATGGATTGGTTAGAATGTTACAGAGTAAAGTTATATTCCATCGAAAGGACTATAATACAGAGACATCCTGATCAAAGCATGAGATTAATTGTAGCTATAGAAGAACCGAGATTAGGGTGCAAAAGAGGGTCATTTTCCTTAGTTTTGGAGGAAGAAAATGTTGGAGAAGTACAAGCGGTGAGAGACCTCTCCGATGTGTTTTAAGTAGTTTCGAGATTACCACCCCCGAGAGTGGTTGAGTTCTGGATTGAACTGATATCATGGTACGTACTATTTAGTTGACCCTCTCATAGAATGCCTTCAAAGGAGATGGAGGAATTGAAGAAGAAACTAGATGGGTTGGAGAGAAAAAGCTTTGTAAAGCTAAGTACCTCATCATGGAGAGCTTCGGCGGTGTTTGTGAAAAAGTCTGATGGGTCTTTGTGACTATGCATTAGCTATCAGAAGTTGAATGAAAGAACGATGAAGAACATACATCTTTTGTCAAAGATAGATGGTTTATTTGACAGATTGAATGGAGTCATGGTATCCACATAGCAAAATTTGGCTTTGGAGTTCCATCAACCGAGGGTTGCGAAGGACAGTGTTCCTTTTACTACTTTAGAACAACGTATGGTACAAATGAGTGGCTAGTGATGCCATTTGGGCTAAACAATGCAGATGCGTTCTTTATGGAATTGATGAATTATATCTTCTTAGACCAATTAGATCAATATGTATTTGTGTTCGTAGATGACATCTTTGTGTACTCAAAAGATGAGGAGCATAAGGTTCACGTAAGACTTATGATGGAGGCATTGAGACAACATAAGTTAAAGGGAAGATTTTCTAAATGTCGTTTTTGGACTGAGGTTTAAGCTCTTAACCCACATTGTTCGAGAAAGAGGATTGGCTATGGACCCTTCATAGGTCGAAGTTATGCATGGATGGAAGAGGTCCGAGACAATTGTATAGGTCCAGAGTTTTATAGGGTAGGTAGGCTACTATCGGAGGTTCATTTAGGATTTCTCTCATATACCAGTGCCAATCATGAGACTTACTCTGAAGAAAAATAAGTATGTTTGGACAAAGGAGTATGATACGCCATTCTAAGAGTTGAAGCTTTAGTTAACGAATGTTCCAGTTTTAGTTATACACAGAGGAAATGATGGTCTGATTATTTATACAGATGCTTCAGATATGATTAGGAGCAGTGTTGATGCAATGAGGCAAAGTAGCAGCTTGTGCGTCTAGCCAGTTGCGACCCCATGAAGTTCAATTTCCTACACATGATTTAGAGTGGCAACTATCATCTATGCATTGATGATTTGGAGACATTACCTTTTAGAGGAAAGGTTTGGGCTATTCTAGACTATGGGTCGTTAATATATTTGTTCTCTTGGAAGGAGTTAGACATGAGGCACCATAGATGGTTAGAGTTGTCGGCGTCATATGACTTTGGGATAGAGTATGCCCTAGGGAAGTTAAATAAGAGTGCAGGTGCTTTGATCCGAAAGTAGTAGATTTGTGTTTTGGCAATGGTTGAAGAGTGGAATGTGTTAGAGACATTAGCTTCTTGAAATATTCACTTTCGGCAGAGTGCCGGTTCTTGTAGATCTTTTGGGACACTATTTTGTTTAGAAGTTTGGCCAGCTCTTATAGAAAAGATTGCAGAGAAACAAAAAGAAGCTCCACTTCATGCTGATAGAGTTAGATGCTTATTGTCTGGAACTGAGGCAGATGAGCTAAAAGGTTTCCATGTAGATGAAATCAGGAGAGTTTCGAAGAAGGGAAGGGTTTCTGTTCCAGATGTAGGAGGCCTTCAAATAGTGGTCTCAAAAGAATGCCATCATTAAAAGTTTAATATTCACCAAGAAGTTTCTAAAATGTATCGAGACATGAAGGGAAGCTTCTCCTAGGCTGGAATGAAAAGGGATGTTGGAGAGTGTAAGATCCTCAATCTTGAGGCCCAAAACTAAGCGCTACAGATGTTGAAGTCATCTATAGTATTAACTTATGGTGACAATGGTAATGCTAATAGTATCCATAATATCAGAAGCACATGAATATGAAACAAAATCACAGATTTCAAAAAAAAAAATTCTGGTTATATTTCATAAAACATGTTTCATATCCAGATTATATAATCCCAACATTTCCTAGGTTCGGATCAAATATAATTATTATATAAATACGCCAAAAGAGACATATGAAGATGCCTCCTTGGTTGACTAGAGTCCTAGATAGTCATAACTGACTTAATACAACGCAGCGGAATAAATAAAACAAAACAACACCTAAATAGCTATCCATTAGCCTCCTGCTCGTCTTCAGAAACTTTATTTGTCAACCAACTAAAACCTGTAAATCCTCAACCCTTATCCTACTTAAATCAATTTTGAGCACCTAAGAGTTTAAGGGGAAAACATAAACTTTGAGTCAGACATAAAGCCTAGTGTGAATAATATTATACATCTCGGTTATTTGATATTTATTGAGACCATGCCGCTTAGCGGAATAGAATTCCCAAACATATCTTATGCAAAATTTAATCCTACAACGAAAATTGGATTAAACAATAAAGCAATATCATGTATACATGCAAATCAGGTAACAAATGGACTATCTGTCCGAACACTAAAGTTTTGTTTGGCTAACTACCTTTGGCTAACTTAGGCCTACCAGAAAAAATAAAAAAGTAATCTAACTTTTATTAGGTAATCCTATACTGGATGGTCTGTCCCTAACTTAGTTCTTCCAGGGTCCAACTGATCCTAATGGTTTTGCGGGCTCACCAATAACCTATCTCTCCTCTATAGATTTCTTTCTATCTGTAAAATCATTTTAGTTTTACCTGTGACAAAGCCCTATGCACTGTGATTTTGGACTTATATCAGCTTGGGGCTACTAGCTAAAGTATTGGACACGACCCCATACCAGTCCTATCTTGTATTCTAATATCCGAGTCATTTTACTTAGGATCATCTACGCAAAAAAATTTCCTTGAAAACATTTTCACTCAAATCGATTTAAACCTTTAAATCGTTCTTAAACCAGGAAAATATACTATATGCTTTACTCAAACCACCTTGCCATGTTATATATACATTACACAAAACTTTGTTGATGAAAACATTTAAACCTTTGAAAGTACCCCTTTCGAAACCATTGAAAGTTCCACTTTCAAAACCAATTAACTACTTTGTTTTATAACCTTAGGCCGAAAAGCCAAAACATACCTTTCGAAACCATTCTTAATAAACCTTTCGACAACATTAAAAAACCTTTCTTTCAAAAGCTTTAAAACCTTAGACATCCTCTTATCAAAACACTATAAACGTTGCCTTTCAAAAACAATGGAGCCTTCCATTTAAAACCTTTCTAAACCATTGGAACTATTCCTTTCAAAACCTTTTGAGTTTAACTTTTAATGGAACAAATGGTCATAAAATAACTAAGTCGAAAGCACTTTTTCGAAAGCTATTTCCTAAGTAAAGAAGTGATGGTATGAAAAATAACCCTTCAAAAGCATTGGAGAAGTGGCTAAGTTTTAAAAAGTAAACTTTCGAAACTATTTGCTTCGAAAGGTGGAAAACGACGGCAAGGGGTTTCGACCTCTTCGAAAGCATCTACTTAAAACAAAAGGTGAAACCTCTTTTGAAACCATTCCTTTAAAAATATTTTGACCAGTTGAAAGCTAAACAAGTCGAAAGCATTCCTTTCGAAAGCAAAGCAGGTGCATTTTCATTTAAAAATAAAGTAAGGCTTCGATTCCTTCAAAACCCCTTTTTTCGACCCAGTACCTTTCACCTATGTCCAATTCACTACGTGCCAAGTCTTTGATACGTTGTGCTTTGGTTTCGATGGAGATGGAGGCGGAAGTAAGGTATCGAAGTCTAGGTGCCGAAAGTGGGGAAACATGTAAAAAGTATGTATAAATTGATTTATAACTTTTTAAAGCAATTCTTTTCAACTAACCTATCTTGTTTGTCAAAACATGATTGGTTGCTAATTTCTTTTCTAAAAGTACTACCGAAATTTCTGAAATAGGCAAATTAAATAATTTACGAAATGCACCTTATCCTTTTATAAATATATAAAACATTTAAGTCTCATACCTTAATTAATTTAATATACTTATTAAAACACTTAGGAAAAATCTATCAAAATTTCCATTTATCATTTTTAATATTATTCTAGCATACATTAATTTATGACCCAAAACATACATATATTGGCCGTAATTAATTTTAACCCCAAATAACCATTTTCTTCACTAGAAAATTAATACTTAATCCACATTAATTCAAAAAATTATGAATATTGAAAACCATTCTAAAATATCATTTCTAACCTTATTCTAAAATAAAAGGCATTTAGATGTCATTTAATAGGGTTTTCACATTAAAACATATCATAGAATTCATATGAATTAGCATAAATCATCAACAAGTATATATATCCAATTTAACAATAAAAAACATGGCAAAACTTTGCAAAAATTTTCAGATTTAATCTAAAACAAAAAACAATCAAATATATGAGATGTAGTCATTATTCACCTTAGCTTTATGATTAAGGAGTTGATATTTGAGAATGGTTTTGAATTGATTAAGCTTCCATTCTTTGATTGCTTTATCTTCTTCTTGTTCTTCCTTAATGGTGACCAACCTCTTATGTTCAATTTTTGCAAATGAACTTATAGAATGAATGTCCTAAGGGTTTTGGTTATAAGAATATACTTATTCCTGTTTTACCCCTTATCTATTTGCCTTACTATTATATTTTATTTCCTCTTTAGTTCATTTGTTATATGGCACGACTACCTTTCTATTAACACAAATCTCAATCCGCTAATCACATTATTTTATATTATTTAACTAATTAAATATCCTAGATAACGTTAATCAAAATTAAGGTCGTTATAGAGAGTGCGTAAAGTGATCTTTCATATGCCAACAACTTAAGGTAGAGCACCAAAAGCCAAGCGGACTTTTGTAGACTTTGAAAGTTTCAGTATGGAAATGGGACTAGGTTTTTATGGTTTTTATAGATGGCTTGCCAAGATCTAGGGTTGGAAACGGGAGAAAATAAGTCATAGTCAGACTAAGTGGGGATGCCAATTTTATCTAAGTGAGACCTACAAGTATGGAAAAAACGTTGGCCGAGATTTATATGAAAATTACAGTAAATTTTGTTGGAACCCGATCAATTTCACAGTGGATGAAGTGGGTAAGTTCCAAAAAATTCTCTACTTGGATCTTTGTAGGCCCATATATTAACTAACATTAGATCCAATCTATTTATTATAATAAAATCATAAAGATTTCAAAATATTTTATTTTCAATTAATTAAGCATATTAATTAATTTATTTAATTTTATTTGAATATATATATATATATATATATATATTCATAACATGAGATGGTAACAAAATGATATATGAACATGTATTTTATATATATATATATATACATACATACACATATACATATATATATTAAGATTTAAATCCATTGTATTTACACATACAATATACTACATATACATATGATTAGTCCATATGCATATTTGGAATATAAATTCCTAAGTGTATACATATTTTTTTAATATACTATGATACATGTTTATGGTTTGTATATTCACTTTCCATGTTTATATATATATATATATATATATACATAGGTTATACATTAATATATATGTATGTATGTATGTATGTATGTATGTATGTATGTATGTATGTATCTGTGTGTGCATGTATATGCGCGAGCGTGTATGTGTATGTGTTTTGCCGTAAAATTAAGTTTATGCAAATAATAATCCAAGAACAATTAATGAAATAAATTTCAATTTTAAATCTTTGATTAAGGAAATATCTAATTAGCATAAAAGAAAAATGGAAAGTCTTCCTACCTTCCTCTCTTATATAATCCTAATTAAATTTAGATCCTAATAGCATATAATAACTTGAAAATTCCATAAGTATTTATAGCCTAAAAATGAATATATGATATTGCATAAATTGTAAATTTCCTAAAATGATCAACGAATACATGTACGAAAATGTAAGTAGATCATCATACCATTATATACATTGTTAGATCAAAAATTGGTATAACACCTCAGATCCAAATGTAATAAATTATTCCTTGATTTGAATATATACGGAGTCATAATAAGCTAATCTCACCGAATTTTCCAGTACATGTGTGGAGAACTAGCTAAAAAAAGATTGATCATGCCGATATAATTATTACATATGTAAGGACCCCATATCGATGTGATTGAGGATATTGCACTGATATGATGATACACCAAGGCATAACTTATTACTTTGAGACCAATCATATCATAGGAACATTAATGAATGAAAGACAAATGGCCTTTGAGGAAAAGTAAATCTTTGTCACTATTGTTTAATATACTCGAAGTCCTCTAAAGGTCATTAAAAGTGTCATCTATATATGAGTTCATGTTGGCCTTTAGATAAGATAATCCAAATGGCCCATGCTATGCGATATGCTTAATAGGCAAGGAAAAATAAGTTTCGAAGTCATGCTATTGTCCATTATGTATGACATTAGGCTAGGCAACTTGTCCTTCTGTTCAAAGTCCGTAGCTCATAGTTCATAATGTTGATTTGGTTATGATATGTTCATATTATGCAAGTCCAAGTCAATAATGTTTAACAAAGTCATAATCGAAATCAATATGAAAGGCTAAGTTCATATTCATTCAATTCAAATATGATTATAGTCAAATTGAATTATCCCTAATTCGATTTAGGGTTTCGAGACTTTAATTTGAGAGAAGAGAGAGGGAAATGGAAAACCGATCCCTCAAATGTCGCTCCTAGGTTCGTATTTATAGAGGTAGGTAGCCCTTCTTCGCATCTCTTATCTTCAACTTGATGGGTTTCAACGGCATGCGACTTCGATGGTATTTATCCTTGTTTTGGTCTTTATGGAGGTGGTATCATCTTATTTTCACATCTTCGATGTTCTCAACCATTATTGTTAGTGTAAAAGTGGTATCATTAAGTCGCTGTGGACCATATCTCCGCATTTATGTAAGATAGAGTTTTCGAGATGGTTGATGATGCCACCAACAACATCCTTTAGACTGTGCCAAGGTCTTCGCAGCTAACGATGGTACTTACCGTCGACATCCTCTTGCTTGATCATGTGTTCTCTATGATTGGCAAAGTGGGTCAATGGTCGAAGCAGCAACGTGACCTTAGTCGATCTAAATGCTTTCAAAGTGCTTGTAGGATGGGTGTTGCTATGTTATTGATAATCTTGTCAACTATTGATGAAATTCCTCTTTGATGCCAACCTATCACCGATACTTAATCCCTAGAAGTCTTATGAATATGGTGTCGGTAATGTGCAGTGTGGTTATGGTTGAAGTCCTTTCTAGCCTTACTGGTATACTATGTGGTTGGCATGTCTTTGGGTTTTATTGCTATGTGAGAGGCAATGAGGTATACCATATGAGATGGATGTTTTCAGCTTCGAGGAGGTATGTTGAAAGGACTAAGTATGGAGAAATACGCTCGAAAAGTTGCATTGTTGGCTAAGAGTGGTTTTATTCTTCAGTATTAGGCTTCATAGCCTTAATCTCCTCATGATGTCACTGCTTATAGCATTACTTCCAGTATCAAAACTATATGGATAACACTTATCCCTCCTAGTATGAGAGGAAATTTTACTCTTTAGGGTAAAACCAAGAATTCCTTTGTATTGCCCAATCTTTCATTGAGACTCCTTTATCAACCCTATTTTCCTGTAAAACATGAAGCGAATGACATTTTTGTTAGCAATTATCCTTCTGCGTATTATTTGGCATTTATTTCCCATATTTTCCAACATGTATTCAAGTTCATAATTCCATTTAAGAGATCAACGAATAACAATAAGTTTTCATGCAAAAGCCCATAAAATTAACCGATCATGTCACGAATCTAGGCATAAGAGATTCTCTCTGGATAATAGTGGAGGCTAAAAGATTATTTGATGATGAAATGCCCATCAACAAAAGAAGGCTAATAATTCATGTTAGAAATAAATAAATTAGAAGAACAAGAAACAATTAATCCAAGTCTAGCAATGATGATAGACGTCTAGAAATCCATGTCTAAGAACAGTAGAAAAAAGAACGATAGATCCATGGTTGATATTGATATGAGAAGACAAAAATACATATCTAATAGAATATCAAAAATATATATAAGAAGACGAGTAATACATTTCTAATAACAATAGAAGACCAAAAATCCATATATAAACCAAAGATCCATATAAGAAGGCCATAAATCCATATCCCATAATAATAATAGAAGACCAAAAGCCTATATAAGAAGATCGGAAATCCATATCTGGCAAAAATAATAGAGGTCCAGAAATTCACATGTGAATGCCAAAGATCCATATAAGAAGACAAGAAATCAATATCTGACAATAATAATAGAAGACTAGAAACCTATATATCTGGCAATAATAATAGAAGACAAGAAATTCATAAAAGAAGACCAGAGATCCATATATGAAGACTAGAAATCCATATCTAGCAATGATAATAGAAGGCCAAAAATTCATGTACTCGATGCTTCCTTCCTCTGGAAGAATTGCTTTGATTTGGAGCACCACGGAGCTCACTATCTAAAAGATTAGGAGCACTACTTGACTTGGATTTTGATGGACTGGGAGCACTAATTAGCTCATATTTTCATTGATTTGGAACACTACTTGGCTCTTGATCTTGATTGACTTTGGAGCACTGCTTGGCTCTTGATTTTGATCTATTTTGAAGCACTACTTAGATCTTGATTTTGATTGATTTTCCTTTTGATGATGGCACTAAAGGCTTACTCCATCCTTCCTTCAGGAGGAACTTTAACTAAGACACGTATGCAAGAGTTAAGGCTTTCTCGATGCTTTAGTGAGGCCTTTGATGACGACAGTAAAGGCTTATCCGATCTCTCTATAGGAGGCGTTTTAGTGAGGCCTTTGATGATGACACTGAAGGCTTAAGGCATTTGATGGTCGAGACCTCTTACGTTCAAGCCTTTAATGGCCGGGGCCTTTGATGGCCGGGCGGTTAAGCCTTTGATGGTCGAGACCTTTGCGGTCAAGCCTTTGAGGGCTGGTGCCTTTGATGGCCAGGATGTCTTGCGGTCAAGCCATTGATGGCTGGGGCCTTTCCGTTGTCCTTAGAGAGCCTTACTTCTTTCTATAACTAAACTGATAATTCCTTCTTTATTCATCCATTGTTGGGAAATAAGACCGCAAATGTTCGAATTCCATGTTCGTGCAATGAAATTACCATCTGGTCGGCAAAGTTCATAAGTCCCTGGTGGGATTGCTTTGTGCACGATTAATGGTTCTCCCCAGTTTGGCCCTAATGGTCCACCCATAGGATTCTTGGTATTTTCCATGACTTTTGGAGCATTAGATCTCCCTTCTCAAATGACCATTCTCTTACTCTTGAATTATAGTAATTGGTTGCTCTCTGTAACGACACGGATTTTGCCCGCTCGAAAATCGACATCCATACTTCAAATCGTATTCGAATGCCACAGATTCGACCGTTCAAATCCGATTCGCCGGAGCTTATAACAACATTAAGTAAATAACACAGCGGAATAAAAGAATAATACATTGATATACAGCTTTAATACAATATCTGATACAACAGATGATCCAGTAGATATCAATATACATCAGAGATATGATACAATAAATAGCAGCGGAAAAGAAAATAGATGACATCTAGCAGCGAAACAAATAACTCTAAGATAGTCTTCAAGGAAGAACTCCAGAAACTGCAACTCCATTTCCAAGAATCAATCCAGCAATAGCTCGAACCCCCAATAATGATGCACCAAGCATTAGCAAGACTGGTGCGATCCAAAGACTGAACTAACTCCAGATAATCCACTATATCTAACTATCTGAAAAACCCAACTCTAGACTGCTCGTGTAGAAAATAATGAGCACCCAGAGTTTAGGAAAGAAACAATAAACTCCGGATCAGTCGTGCGACTGGTGTGAGCAACAAAAACAGTTTATCTTTTATTCAAAATCAAAATAGAGGAATATTTTTAAAGTCAATTCGCAATGCTTTTAAAAATGAGACTACCATAAGGCCTCCCGCACACACACACAATGCAAACGCAGAATCGGAGGAGATTTCTCCTTATGATAGTCAAAGATGCTTGATACGCATTAAAAGAAACATTTGATATTATTACTAGTGCATAGTGTAGTAAAAATTCATTTCGAAAGTAAAGATATAAATCTTAGCCAACATAGACATTTCGAACTATGCCTACTATAGCTACCATGTTCAATAGCGGGTTACCGCCATATTCCATAGTAGGTTATACAACTAAAACCGTACAAGGCTCGTATTTGAAGAATGGATTTTCCAACAAATGGTCAGGCCAAGGAACTTCCCATTGCCACATGGAAACGCCTCTGGAAGGACGCCCCGAGAACCACCGTTCTCCGCTAAACAAAGCCGGGAATCCCTTTTCCCAAGGGATATTACAAACCCTCAGATATACCACCCCCGGTCCTTTGGGACCTTTAAACGAGAGCTCTCTAACCAACATCACACCATAATAATAAGTGTTTCAACATGAGTAAGTATTTGGGCTCCATACCATGATACTACCCTTTTCCAGAAGGAATGGTCATACCCTAGGGAAGCGATCCCTGAAAACCTTGCCGCACAATTCCTGTTTCGACCATTTCCGGTTTGTGAGGCTCGACGAAGTCACGTCCACAAAAACACACTTTATACAAAAGCCATGCTTTGGGTCAACAAATGATCATAGAAATGATCACCAAGATAGACGATCAAACAAATGATCCTATCACAAATAATCAACACAATGATCATTTCACAACAACACTCAGCATGTCACATTACCAAGTTGGGAATATATCGCTGATAACCTTCAACTACATAACCTCTGTGCTCGTACGTCTCAGAGAAGGGTGTTAAGCTAAGAGAATAAATTCTCCGCCACCAACAGAAATATATTTGAAAGGAATCAGCTTTATATCTCAATTGTAATGTCAGACATACAATCCATACAAGTCTGTTCTGGGTTCGAACAGAACCGAAGGCACTTCCAAAGAAGTCCTTGCAATCCGGATATTCACTAATCACGTTCGGACTCCCCATCACATATGGAGTCTCTATACCGGGGACCATTCGATGCAAAGACATTCGACGTGTTGTCCTTACGTTTTCGAAAATATCCGGTCTTCCCCACCGGTCTTCAAATGCTATCCATAACGACATATCACATATTCGGAATGGGATATATGACACAAAGGTCCTCTCCCGGCTAAACCGAATAGTGAGCGCGGTATTTAAAACATATGGATATTGGGATTTCAATTAAGTCACAACTTAATAATCCAAAACTTTTCTTTCAAATGGCTTAACAAATTACCATTTTCAATCTTTAAACAAAAAGATTCATTTTCACAACCTTTAACAGTTTAAACAATTTTCACGTTTTTAATCTTTTAAACAAAAGATTCATTCACAGATTTTCCAAATCAATTTTCATTTTAATTTGATTAACTCGTTAAATCTTTAAATCAAAGATTTAACCTATACCCTTCCAAAACAATTTCATTTCAATTTGATTTAAACAAATCATCAATTTAAATCTGTTAAAAATAAACAGATTTAATTCATAGCTTTCAAAAAGAATTCATTCATAACTTAGGAAAATCATTTCTCTATTCAATCTTGAAATTCCCCTAATTAACTGGGATCTCAGTTCTTATCTAAAAGTGTCTATCATTTGAAAACAACAGTTTCCATTTTGGAAATCTGATTCATTTATACGAGTTGAAATCCTTGGGTTAAATCCAAATTCTCAAATAATACTTTTAAAAGTGGTTTAAATTCATATAACTTATACAGCATCTTAAATTCCTAGTTTCGAATCATAGAATTCTATTTCAAACTTGAATTTAAATTTAAATCAAATTATTTAAATTTTCAAAACTTAATTAAGTTATTCAAAATAACTTTTATCTTTGAAATCCCATTTCAAAAGTTTTTCACTTTAAACCCAAATTTCTAATTTCAAAATCAGTTGAAATTAAAATTTCAATTTCAAAAACAGTTGAATTCAAATATTCAAATTTAAAACTATTTCAAAAATCTGTGACTTAATCGATTTCCTCGTGAAATCCATATTGGTGTGTATATAAGTGTGGTCCAGGGGTTTAACACACTAGTGCAACATTATTTCAATCATCACAGATTAAACATAGAAATATAGTTGATAAGCGATATAAAACTATAACGCTCATCGTCCATTCACAGATTCACCGATAGTATACAAATGTAAATAAATATACACTGCTCAATCTACGGAACAAAATATCACAAATCAGATAGGATAATCAATTCAAGGCATCTCATAAAATAAAATCATTCATAGTAAGGCAAACACTCAATAATTATTTATAAGTAGGATTCATAAATCGTTTAATCCTAATTTATTTCCAAGTAAATTAATTGCTTACGAATTAATTACCCAATCTTGATTTATTAATTACAAATCATTTGATATAATTAATTAATCAAACTCTTAAATTAATTAAATTATTCTTAATTAATAAATTAATTAAATTAACCTTAAGTTAATTACAAAATCATTCAACCTTAATTAATTTCGTTAAATAACTATCTTTAAGTAATGTATTACCTTTATAAATAAATCAACTTTTTATTACATTAAATGTAATTATATATTGATCACTTGATTAATTACCATTTACTTTAATAAAATTCCAATAAGTGATCATCCCTAACCACTCGATCAATTTTAACCATTAATTACTATAAATTAATCACCTCAAGTAATCTTTAATTTATCCCATAATTGATCACTTAATTGATCACATTAAATAAGTCTTTACGTAATCAAGTATTAATCCCTTGACAATTAATCTTAATTATCCATTCTTTAATACATCAAGTAATTTTATTTAATTGTATTTGAAAACAATCAAAATTTAATAGGATAATTAACTTAATACCAAATTATATAAACCAAACAAGTTTTAAAACAATTAAACTTTTAAAATCTAAATCCATAAAACTTGCCTATTTTACCTTTGAAAACATAATTTATATTTCTTAAAATATTATTTTAAAGCTTGCTTAAAATTTGAAATCTGGTAACGAGTTAAACGAACCCGAGCCTATTTTAAAACTCCCCTTTTTTTTTCTTTTGTTTAACTTAAATTGTTCAAACTAGGCAACAGGAAGCACACTCGCGAATGCGAGTTCCTCCCCGAAGCCAAGCACCATCTCCCCCGAGTATTTTCACAATTTCCTCGAGACGAACCCGAGCCTTCTTCTTCTTCTTTTTTTTTTTTATAACTGCGGAACACTTCTTTTTAAAACGTGAGCACCCCCACCTGACACGAGACCCAACGTGTGCACGTGTACGCTGGATCGAGTCGCCGCCGACCACCCCCAAAACCTCCGACACGTCGCCAACAACACCTACGACAAATCCAAACTTCCAATTCGTCGACATCCTCATGAATTCAAAATCGAGCTATTGAGCTCAACCTGGAAACTAAAACAAGTTGCCTAAATCAAGTCCGTGCCGACGATCTCGACCTCCGGTCACCCCGCCACTTTGACCTAGCCTCACCCAAAGACCTACTCACCTTTTCCCTTTGGTCTCGTGAAACCCGATCATCCATAGACGCCTCGGTAGCCATTTAAACTCAGACAACAAAAATTAGCAATCAAACCCTAATTCTACTTCGTCTCATCAACTCGTGCAATGGAAAATTTATTCAACAATTTTCCTGAAATCATCGATCAACCAACTAGCTTCAAACAAAAATCCAGCACCTAAGATTTACTCGATCACCTGAATTTGATTAAAATGCGTATCCTGTTCTACTATGAACTGCTCATGGCATACACAACTAAAAATCACCATTTTCATTTTAAAAATCATAGCTTTAGGTAAGCATTCAAGTTATATCAATGAATCACTGTTTTGTTGAATTCGAAATTTCCAAGTTTTAAAGTTTCATCTGTAAAAGTTTTATTTTTCCTCCTGTATACATCTATAAAAAAAATTAATATATTTTTAAATCATAATTCTTACTTGAATACACAACTTTGCTTTTGACATCACATCCTAACACTAAGTAGATGATGAGAAATTGGATTTCTTGGTTGTCATATACCCTGTGAATTAGCAGAGGATGATAATTTACAGAGCATTGAATACAGGCATCAACATACAAAGCAACATCCAGATATATATATATATATATATATATATATATATATAAATTAAAATAACTTGATTTTTAAATCACTTGTTTACTCACAGGTAAAAACAAAGAAGTCAAATAAAAGAAAGAAAGTTTGCTCACATGTTTTGCACAGGAAGAAATAGAGAGTGATGTTTTTGAGCCTGTACACTTTTTTCTTTAAACTTTGATGTTTTGCTTTCCAGACTTCCAGCTTTGAATGCTCCAGACTTTAATCTTTGATCAAGTTAGAGCTTGCTATTGTTTTCAGTTGAATTATTGTGTGAGTTTTAAAGATGGTAAGCTTCAGTTTTCTTTTCTTAGTTTTGATTTCCTGTTTCAGTTATAAACTGCAGCTCTTTTTTTTTTCTTTTGGCTATTCCTATTTGTTGATCATATAAAAGAAAGTGTACAGGTTAATGATATGGTTTGTACAAAGGCATGGGTGAAGATAACTCAACCCTTTTTCCACTCGGCTGATATCTTTTTCTTTGATATGCTATTGTACTTTATTTGTTTTAGTTATGTTTTGGTTGTACTTATTTACGCATATGTATATTTTAATTTGTTTTATGTTTTATTTTGTACTTATATGTTGTATTTTTTTCTTTGTTTAGTGTTGTTGGGGGCTGCACTATTTGATTTGTACCATTTCATATATATTCATATTGTCTTGTATACTTTATTTGCATTGCCTACATATTTAGTTCTATATTTGCTTGTATTTATTCAGGTTTGCTTTTATTTTTGTTTTGTGGATATTTATTTTACTTTATTTTCTTTCACAAGCTTTTGCATATATGTTTGTTTAAGTGTTCATGAAAACATATTTTTGTTTTAGTCCTTTGTATTTTATTTGTTTGTTTTATTTTCGTCTACATTCTTTTTCATATTTAAATGTATTTTATTTGTTATCATTTTATACCTTTGTTTCGTTTATTTTGCATATTTATTTTCAACTTTGTTTCATATTTAAATGTCATTTCTTTTCTTTTCTTATGACTTACATATTAATTTTCAACTTAAATAGTTATTGTGTTGTATTTTTATTCCTATTTTATTTTAACTTAAATTGTTTATTTTACTTTAATATTTATTGTTTTATATTAAATTTATAAATTCAAATTATTATTAACCATCAATTGTTAATACTTATTATTATCAATTATTATTAAACCATTCATTTACAATTCATATCAAATGTATACACATATATATCTCTATATTTATTTTTAAAATCATTTATTTAAAATTTTATTTCAAATCCAATTTTAAAATATATATTCACATATATACAAATTGTCAAATCCATATGACTTTATATATTTTCTAGTCGAATTCGGGGAAACTCGCTTTCATTTAAATCAATTTTACAATTTTAATTCAAAAATTTCATTTAATTATCAATTTAAATTAAATTAAAATCTAGGGTCGTTACAAACTTCCCCCCTTAAAAGAATTTCGTCCTCGAAATTCGCAGGCATGAAAACAACACAGAGATAGACAGATTCGATCTCCTATAATTTCTCAAACTTAAGATATGAATTCCAAACTCAAGTCAGAATATCTTCAAAATATATACCAATTTGTCCCTCTTCGGACTTCAACCAACCCAAGAAATTACAACAGAATTTCAAAATTTGGTTTTAAACGAATTCGTTTTATCGATTCAATTCGATTTAGCTTCATCTTTTATTAATCAATTTTAACTCAATTTAAAATTTCTAATTTATTCAAAATTTCTAATTTCTAATTCATTTATTAGAGTTTAAATCGAAAAGCCGATAAGAAACCGATAAAGATACGAAGTAAAAATTTCTTACAACGATTCGTAGAGCATCACCGCACCGAAACTTCTTTCTTGCAACTGCCACAAGGCAAATCAAAAGAATTTGGAAACGAATCAAAGAAAATTTGATAGAGAAAGATTGCTTCCACTGTTGCAGTGCATCAACCGTTTATAGTCGTATTCTCCTGTCCCCTATCTCGTTCTCTTCTTGTACTCATACTCACTATCAGTGGATAGCAAGAGAATTTTCTGAGACTTTCAAACAGATATCTTAGGGATATACTCATTCTAGGATACTTCATCCCATCTCTAATGAGCTACTTAATGTGTTACACTCCTGAGCTAAAGTTAAACCTTAGCTCTGATACCAAATGTAACGACACAAGCCAGTGGTCACAACCGGTAGGCTTTTCAACCATCCCAGCCCCACCGTGGCTTACACTGATATCCCAAACTTGCTTTTACGGCCAGCCTCTCGACTGTCTCAGGTTACACCTAACCAACCCCCTAAAAGAGGACGTGTGGGGGTAAGAATCTCCCGTTCGCCACCTAACCACGAAGCGAGAACCCCCCATCACATAGCCCAAAGCTTAGCAAGTTTGGTCCGGGTTCGAACAGAACCGAAGGCACTTCCAAAGAAGTCCTTGCAATCCGGATATTCACTAATCACGTTCGGACTCCCCATCACGTATGGAGTCTCTATACCGGGGACCATTCGATGCAAAGACATTCGACGAGTTGTCCTTACGTTTTCGAAAATATCCGGTCTTCACCACCGGTCTTCAAATGCTATCCATAACGACATATCACATATTCGGAATGGGATATATGACACAAAGGTCCTCTCCCGGCTAAACCGAATAGTGAGCGCGGTATTTAAAACATATAGATATTGGGATTTCAATTAAGTCACAACTTAATAATCCAAAACTTTTCTTTCAAATGGCTTAACAAATTACCATTTTCAATCTTTAAACAAAAAGATTCATTTTCACAACCTTTAACGGTTTAAACAATTTTCACGTTTTTAATCTTTTAAACAAAAGATTCATTCACAGATTTTCCAAATCAATTTTTATTTTAATTTGATTAACTCGTTAAATCTTTAAATCAAAGATTTAACCTATACCCTTCCAAAACAATTTCATTTCAATTTGATTTAAACAAATCATCAATTTAAATCTGTTAAAAATAAACAGATTTAATTCATAGCTTTCAAAAAGAATTCATTCATAACTTAGGAAAATCATTTCTCTATTCAATCTTGAAATTCCCCTAATTAACTGGGATCTCAGTTCTTATCTAAAAGTGTTTATCATTTGAAAACAACAGTTTCCATTTTGGAAATCTGATTCATTTATACGAGTTGAAATCCTTGGGTTAAATCCAAATTCTCAAATAATACTTTTAAAAGTGGTTTAAATTCATATAACTTATACAGCATCTTAAATTCCTAGTTTCGAATCATAGAATTCTATTTCAAACTTGAATTTAAATTTAAATCAAATTATTTAAATTTTCAAAACTTAATTAAGTTATTCAAAATAACTTTTATCTTTGAAATCCCATTTCAAAAGTTTTTCACTTTAAACCCAAATTTCTAATTTCAAAATCAGTTGAAATTAAAATTTCAATTTCAAAAACAGTTGAATTCAAATATTCAAATTTAAAACTATTTCAAAAATCTGTGACTTAATCGATTTCCTCGTGAAATCCATATTGGTGTGTATATAAGTGTGGTCCAGGGGTTTAACACACTAGTGCAACATTATTTCAATCATCACAGATTAAACATAGAAATATAGTTGATAAGCGATATAAAACTATAACGCTCATCGTCCATTCACAGATTCACCGATAGTATACAAATGTAAATAAATATACACTGCTCAATCTACGGAACAAAATATCACAAATCAGATAGGATAATCAATTCAAGGCATCTCATAAAATAAAATCATTCATAGTAAGGCAAACACTCAATAATTATTTATAAGTAGGATTCATAAATCGTTTAATCCTAATTTATTTCCAAGTAAATTAATTGCTTACGAATTAATTACCCAATCTTGATTTATTAATTACAAATCATTTGATATAATTAATTAATCAAACTCTTAAATTAATTAAATTATTCTTAATTAATAAATTAATTAAATTAACCTTAAATTAATTACAAAATCATTCAACCTTAATTAATTTCGTTAAATAACTATCTTTAAGTAATGTATTACCTTTATAAATAAATCAACTTTTTATTACATTAAATGTAATTATATATTGATCACTTGATTAATTACCATTTACTTTAATAAAATTCCAATAAGTGATCATCCCTAACCACTCGATCAATTTTAACCATTAATTACTATAAATTAATCACCTCAAGTAATCTTTAATTTATCCCATAATTGATCACTTAATTGATCACATTAAATAAGTCTTTACGTAATCAAGTATTAATCCCTTGACAATTAATCTTAATTATCCATTCTTTAATACATCAAGTAATTTTATTTAATTGTATTTGAAAACAATCAAAATTTAATAGGATAATTAACTTAATACCAAATTATATAAACCAAACAAGTTTTAAAACAATTAAACTTTTAAAATCTAAATCCATAAAACTTGCCTATTTTACCTTTGAAAACATAATTTATATTTCTTAAAATCTTATTTTAAAGCTTGCTTAAAATTTGAAATCTGGTAACGAGTTAAACGAACCCGAGCCTATTTTAAAACTCCCTTTTTTTTTCTTTTGTTTAACTTAAATTGTTCAAACTAGGCAACAGGAAGCACACTCGCGAATGCGAGTTCCTCCCCGAAGCCAAGCACCATCTCCCCCGAGTATTTTCACAATTTCCTCGAGACGAACCCGAGCCTTCTTCTTATTCTTCTTTTTTTTTATAACTGCTGAACACTTCTTTTTAAAACGTGAGCACCCCCACCAGACACGAGACCCAACGTGTGCACGTGTACGCTGGATCGAGTCGCCGCCGACCACCCCCAAAACCTCCGACACGTCGCCAACAACACCTGCGACAAATCCAAACTTCCAATTCGTCGACATCCTCATGAATTCAAAATCGAGCTATTGAGCTCAACCTGGAAACTAAAACAAGTTGCCTAAATCAAGTCCGTGCCGACGATCTCGACCTCCGGTCACCCCGCCACTTTGACCTAGCCTCACCCAAAGACCTACTCACCTTTTCTCTTTGGTCTCGTGAAACCCGATCATCCATAGACGCCTCGGTAGCCATTTAAACTCAGACAACAAAAATTAGCAATCAAACCCTAATTCTACTTCGTCTCATCAACTCATGCAATGGAAAATTTATTCAACAATTTTCCTGAAATCATCGATCAACCAACTAGCTTCAAACAAAAATCCAGCACCTAAGATTTACTCGATCACCTGAATTTGATTAAAATGCGTATCATGTTCTACTGTGAACTGCTCATGGCATACACAACTAAAAATCACCATTTTCATTTTAAAAATCATAGCTTTAGGTAAGGATTCAAGTTATATTAATGAATCACTGTTTTGTTGAATTCGAAATTTCCAAGTTTTAAAGTTTCATCTGTAAAAGTTTTATTTTTCCTCCTGTATACATCTATAAAAAAAATTAATATATTTTTAAATCATAATTCTTACTTGAATACACAACTTTTCTTTTGACATCACATCCTAACACTAAGTAGATGATGAGAAATTGGATTTCTTGGTTGTCATATACCCTGTGAATTAGCAGAGGATGATAATTTACAGAGCATTGAATACAGGCATCAACAACAAAGAAACATCCAGATATATATATATATATATATATATATATATATATAAATTAAAATAACTTGAGTTTTAAATCACTTGTTTACTCACAGGTAAAAACAAAGAAGTCAAATAAAAGAAAGAAAGTTTGCTCACATGTTTTGCACAGGAAGAAATAGAGAGTGATGTTTTTGAGCCTGTACACTTTTTTCTTTAAACTTTGATGTTTTGCTTTCCAGACTTCCAGCTTTGAATGCTCCAGACTTTAATCTTTGATCAAGTTAGCGCTTGCTATTGTTTTCAGTTGAATTATTGTTTGAGTTTTAAAGATGGTAAGCTTCAGTTTCCTTTTCTTAGTTTTGATTTCCTGTTTCAGTTATAAACTGAAGCTCTTTTTTTTTTTCTTTTGGCTATTGCTATTTGTTGATCATATAAAAGAAAGTGTACAGGTTAATGATATGGTTTGTACAAAGGCATGGGTGAAGATAACTCAACCCTTTTTCTACTCGGCTGATACCTTTTTCTTTGATATGCTATTGTACTTTATTTGTTTTAGTTATGTTTTGGTTGTACTTATTTACGCATATGTATATTTTAATTTGTTTTATGTTTTATTTTGTACTTATATGTTGTATTTTTTTCTTTGTTTAGTGTTGTTGGGGGCTGCACTATTTGATTTGTACCATTTCATATATATTCATATTGTCTTGTATACTTTATTTGCATTGCCTACATATTTAGTTCTATATTTGCTTGTATTTATTCAGGTTTGCTTTTATTTTTGTTTTGTGGATATTTATTTTACTTTATTTTCTTCACAAGCTTTTGCATATATGTTTGTTTAAGTGTTCATGAAAACATATTTTTGTTTTAGCCCTTTGTATTTTATTTGTTTGTTTTATTTTCGTCTACATTCTTTTTCATATTTAAATGTATTTTATTTGTTATCATTTTATACTTTTGTTTCGTTTATTTTGCATATTTATTTTCAACTTTGTTTCATATTTAAATGTCATTTCTTTTCTTTTCTTATGACTTACATATTAATTTTCAACTTAAATACTTATTGTGTTGTATTTTTATTCCTATTTTATTTTAACTTAAATTGTTTATTTTACTTTAATATTTATTGTTTTATATTAAATTTATAAATTCAAATTATTATTAACCATCAATTGTAATACTTATTATTATCAATTATTATTAAACCATTCATTTACAATTCGTATCAAATGTATACACATATATATCTCTATATTTATTTTTAAAATCATTTATTTAAAATTTTATTTCAAATCCAATTTTAAAATATATATTCACATATATACAAATTGTCAAATCCATATGACTTTATATATTTTCTAGTCGAATTCGGGGAAACTCGCTTTCATTTAAATCAATTTTACAATTTTAATTCAAAAATTTCATTTAATTATCAATTTAAATTAAATTAAAATCTAGGGTCGTTACACTCTCTGTTGGTACTCAACTATGCGAACGACTGCTTCATCTCTTAATTGATTAATTAGGTCCACGGATTCTTTCTTTAACTCTTGATTTGGATCTAGTGCGTATGCGATCCTTCGATGAGAAGGCACGTTGACTTCGATTGGAAGTGTGGCTTCACATCCATATATAAGGGAGTATGGGGTGTGCCCTATCGTAAATTTACTAGAAGTTCTATATGCCCAAAGGTTAAGAGGTTTCTCTTTCACCGAATTCCCTTTTGCTTTGTTTAACTATTTCTTTAGAATAGTCTTTACTATTTTGTTCGTTGCTTCAATTGCTCCGTTTGCTTTGGGGTGGGCTATAGATGAAAAGTTTTTTATAATCCCATTTTTTTTGTAAAATCGGATGAATTCCTCACTTTTGAATTGGGTTCCATTGTCAGAAATTATCTTGTTCGGAATTCCTCTGAGCTCATATGTCTTAGAGAAGGGTGTTAAGTATAAGAAGGGTTACCTCCTACACCACCAAACAGATGTACATTGGTAGTGACCATTGTACTGTGATTGTAGAAATGCAATGTTAAACATCCATCCATACAAGTTGTCCAAGAATAGGACAAACAAACCAAAGGCACATTTCTACCACATCCCTTGGGATTAGTGCGCAGTCCTTGCATACGAAGATTCCAAAATGAAGGGACCACTACTATTTATTTATCTTGGGAGCTACTTCGAAATTATCTTTTTAGTAGTCCTTCCATTATGAAGATCCGCACCTTCAACTTCATTGCCTTTAACATGTCTTCACTTTTGAACTCGTACATTATTTCGAAGTGGTTTTCGGATAGGGATTACCCCAAATCGGACCCTGATTCCTTTGGACCAATCATCGATAAAAAGATGTTAAGTAAATAGGTGCTTATCATTTGATTTATTACTTTTCTCTATCAAAAATATCTTCTAGAGATATATATCTTTAAAAAAAATTCTTTCCTGTATATACAGAAGAATTTAACCTCTCTTTAACTTTGGAAATATCAGATCATTTTCATAATTGTAACGACCCGTGAATTTTAATAATTAAGTTGGTTATTTTAGTTAAAATTTAGTAATTAAATTTAGAAAAAAAAGAAGAAGAATTTTTTTTATAAGTTAATATTAAAATGAACGATGAAATAAAATATATTGAATAGTAGTTGAATGAAAATGTATGTGAAAAGGTTAATACAAGCTGATAAGTAACGATATTTGTGCAATACCTATTAATTGGGAAAAATTTGGAAAGTTTGAGTAAAATTGTAAATTTGAAGTTAAGTAATAATGGACATAGTGAAGATGGCAATCAAATCAAATATCTGGAAATCAAATTTTATCTAATTTTGAAGGCAATCAATAAATTATGAATTAAATGGTAAGTAATTAGAATTAAATTCTATACTAATTGAAACTGAATGTAGATTTAATGTAATAATGTTAAGGCTAACTAAATTAGCAAAATCCAAATTATGAAAACCCATTACAATAAATGTTAGAAAAGTAATTTTAAATGGTAATTGTTGAAACTATACGTTACCTCAATGATTATTAAAAAGTTAACGGAGGTGAATGAAAATTTAATAAAAACAATGCAAATTTAAGGTTAATGATTTATGAACTTGCATAAAATTCCAATTATAGAAAATAATCTAAATCTATGTTTGGCTATAAATTGTACACAACAAAATAAATGGATTAAGAATATAAATAGAAATTAGTGTACATACTTGGCAAAAATAACTAAATAGTATGGGGTGAAGCATGCATTAATGAAATAACTATGAACCACTGAATGTATTTAAGTTGTAAAAGTCATAATTGATTGCATTAAATAAATTGGAAATTAAATTCAAAGGTTATGTTAATCGATAAATAGTACATAATAAATGGCAATGTGATTGAATCAAGGCTAGGTAAGTAATTTCAATAAATTGTAGTTGATATTTAATTATGAATATGAGTAAATTTGGCATTTAGTGATAATTGTTAAAATTTACTCATTCATCTAAGTTGCTTAATTTGAGCTAAGTCAATGACAACATTTGTGTTAACAATAGCTTGTAAGTGGAAGTAAATGTTAATGGTAACAATTATTTAGGTTAACCATTTATTTAGTGTATTAAAGTATAACTGGGAGTCGATTGCAATAAATATTAATAAATTATGACGTTAAGGTTAATATAAAATAATATTTGAAAATAATGTCAATTTCATTTATAATATGACCATTGGTTGATATAAATATTTTAAATCAAAATTTATTTGAATGTAAATTTTAGTGATTGGGCTTATTTCAAATAAATGAGATTAGATATCTAGATTTTACATTTTTGGGAATTAAGTTACTTTAAATTGAGATGGAAATTGGTTTAAAGAATTGTAAATTAATAAGTAAATCAAGATGATAAAATTTATGAATTATAGAATTTGAATTTTTAATAGCGAGTTAAATTTATTTAATTTATAATAGTTGGATTTATTGCAAATGAATGAAATCAAATATTTAATTATTAAGTTAATTTAAAAATTAAGTTAAAATTGGGAAATATTTATGTAATAATTTTAAATCAAATGGTAAACACTTCTATTTGAAATTTATGAATGTAATAATTATGGGCTAATTCAATTTAATGGAAATTTTGGAAATTTATCTATAATTTTGAATTTTATGAAATTAAAGATTTATATTTAATAAATTGACATTTAATATTTGTTAAATCATTGTAAATGTTTGATAATTATAAAGTGATAATGATTGCAAATTTCAGAATTTAAATTTTTGATTTTGATTTAATTAATTTATTTTAAATTTATTTAATTAATAGAAAAATACCCATTTTGGCCACTGACTCAGATTTCGACGAAACCAGTTTCATCGGATCCGTATCGGTAAATTATTATAAGGTTTCAAGTTACGTAGCGATCGGACTTATTGTTTGATCGTACGAACGCGAAACGCCTTGAAATCAATTTAATTGAAATTAATTGAAATCAATTTAAAATATTGATTTCAGCATAACTTCTTCATATGACGCAATTTGAACCTGAAACCTTTTCTATTGCGTTTAAAATATTTTAAAACACCTATTTTGATATATGGGTTTACCCAATTTCGTTCCGGGGTCAGAATGGGCTTTTTGGGCCACGTTAGCGTTAACACGTACTTCTATCAACCCGATCCATATATTCATTTCAATTTGCCTATAAATACCATGCTAAATCCTAGCCTCCGCCTATTCTCATTTATCTATGCGTAAAAATTTCATCAACTCTTCCTCTTCCTCAATGGATGCAAACCCTAGATCCAAACACAATTGCAAATCAAATCAAAAGCTAAAAATTCAATCTCCTCACACCATAGCAAAGTATATATGGATTTGAAGCTCTCGACGAGCGCAACCTAAATCTACAATTCGTTTTCTGATCTGGATTGTTATGTAACCGGAATCGAGTAAAGAAGCCATGACCATTCATCACGCCGAAATCAAGTTGGTCCGCTCGTCAAATCGCTTATACCGTGGGTAGAGGAGGCGGAGTAGAGTTCATCTAGGCGCGTCGCACGAGGTTTCAACGGTCAGATTGTCATGTTTTTTCGACTAGGGTTCGGCCAAAACCCATAAACGGCGGCGGCTACTGGACTGTCATGAAATCTGTGCGACCCAGGGGAAGCGGCATTAAAGGTGGAGCCAACCTCCAGTGGCGCGACGTTGTCAGAGTTCAGGGGCGACGTGATTTTGGGGAGGCCGCGCGCGTTCTCTTCATCGTTGGCCCATTTTTGCATGCTTCAATAGTTTCTGGCGCATGAAGAGATGAAGTGTAGGGGTAAGGTGGCAATCCCTAAGTGGTTGTGAATTGGGTATTTTTATTTTATGCTATTTTATTTAATTTTGTTTTCAAATCGTTTAATTCAAATAACATCTACATACGAATTCGGATTCACACGCGGTTTCCTCCATTAGGTTCGTATTGGAATTCCAGACTTGATGACGCTGGTTTGGATAAATTCTGAGACTGTCAAATTTTTGGGTTTAAATCGGATTTTAAATTCGATTTAAATTCAAAAGGTGTGTGTTTTAACTCACTCACAACTTCTAAGATTTCTTATGTTGGTTAAATTGATTCACGATGTGTTTAAAATTTTATTAATAGCTGTTTGGCATATATTTCATCATTTTTCTCAGTTAAATTGCATTCATTTAATTTACGTTATTTATTTCATTATTGCATTTAAAACTGCCAGTTAATTGTTAATTAATTTATTCATTGCATTTAAAACTGCCAGTTAACTGTTAATTAATTTATTCATTGCATTTAAAACCGCTAGTTAAAAATTTTAGTTAAAATTTATTTTTGCATATAACTTGCTTGTTAAATTTATTTATTTTTGCATATACACTACAGTTAAACTGTTATTTAATTCATTTTTGAAAAATTAACTGTCAGTAAGTAATTATTATTTATTGATGTGATTGTTTGAATTGGATGATATGTATTTATATTGTATAAACTGCAAGTTATTATGCATTTTCAATTCATTCGGGATTGTGGTTTGAAATGATATAAAACCACATTTTATTTTTAAATTGCGGATTGAAATGATAAATATCCATATCACTTGACCATAGGATAGAAAATTTTATACAGGCACCGCGGTCTGTATGTAAAATTATTTTAAAAATGATTTCTGTGGTTTTGTAAAGAAATATATAAGTATATAGATATTGATTTTAAATATTTTTATAAATGCTATCTTATTATTGAATTTAGCTATGTATAAATTTGTTTTGAATTATAAAATAAGCTAAATAATGGAGTTTGATTTCTTTTATAAAATATGGTTAAGTATCTGTTTAAAAATTCTATTGTATATAGAGTTTATAATAACTTAAATAAAGGTAAGGTTGAAGATAAATGTGAATATGATTGGAATTAAAGTATTAAAGAATTATCTTCGAAAAATTTGTTTTGAAATGTAAATAAATTAAGATTTAAAGGGTAAAATTTTATAACTTGATTTTGATTTGAGAATTTAAATGAATATCAAATTGATTTAAAGAATATTATCAAGTTAATTTAATTAAAAGAATATCCTGTTATTGAAGTTTAAGGGTTTTACTTAAATAATATTTGTTTTATTAAGTAAACATTTAAAATTTAAATAATAAGAATTGGATATTGATATATATATATATTAAATTATCAAAGAATCCATTTTGAAATATGGAATATTTAAGCTTTGAAATGTATGGGAATTAAGATGGTTTATTTGGAGGTTCAAATTGGTATTGGGAATTTATTGGGAAATTTAAAGAAGCTATTTTTTTATATAAAGCAATATAGTATTTAAACCATTATGTATTAACGTTATGTTTCAAAGCTATGGTTTCAAGGTATATAGATTTAAAAATGCTATGATTTCTTGGAAAAGATATATTTGAAATAAAAATGATATCATATTGATTTGGGGTTTTTAAAAATTATAAATGATATCGTGTTTATTTGGTTTTGAAAGGGATTTCATATTCTGGTTTTAAAGTATAATTTATTTTGAAATAACCGCGGTGTTATAATAACGTTTGGTTGTTGAAGAGACCGGGATCGGAAGTCGTAATACTCTCTGCCAACTCCGAAAACCACTTTAACAGCCGTGTACGCGGTGGAGATTCGAGAATGAAGCAGGATGGTGGCGGCGTTTTCCTTTGAGGTAAATACGTGGACCCAACTCCCGTGAGTTGGCATAAGGTGGCTAAAACAGGAGTGATCGACGGGTTAATTGAGGTAGCACCTTTGATCGGACACATCCCCGCGATATTCTACTCTGACTTTGGTTTTATTCGGTGGCCATTTTTGATTTCTTTGATTTGGGGGTGTGGCTCGAGGTGGGAGGTAGCTGAGGACGCGTTACCATCGACCCGGAAGCGTAATTGGTATATCTACCCTGGCATTGCTTAGTTGTGCCGTGTCACCTACCCTATCGCGCCTTGTACGAGTTTCTATTTGTGTCGTTCCTTTGGAGTATCCTCTGGTAGCCTCACGATCAAGAGGTATTTAGACTATTGGCATTATTTGTGTTAAGGGCTATATGGGTAACCCCTTAACGCTATTTAAAAGTAATTTTATTTTACAATTAGACACTATTATAATAGCGAAGTATACTACATAGTAAATAGTTTAACGGATCCTTAGGAGATGTAAATCCCGAGCATCTCTTGAGTTACTGCACGCATATTTATTTCTGTTGATTTAACTTACATAAGATCTTTTAGCTCTGACTCGAGTGTTTTGTCTTTCCAATTCGCGCGGGTCAGTCCGAGCGTTTCAGGATTTCGAAGACCTTAGCTCTGGAGGACGAAGACGGAGATTTCTATTATTATTATTTATTATATTCCACTACACTCATATTGTTCCGCTGCATTGTTATATGGTATGTGTAACTATGATGTATGTTATAAGTATAATCGAATATTTTTAAACAGCTTTATAAACTATATATTTGATTATTATATTTTATCTTTCCGTTGTGAGATTCTATTTTGTTTTATTTCTTTCTCGTTTTTCTTATTTACCCCATAACAATCCGCCCTTTTGAATGGTTTGAATTGGCACATGTGTCGATTCAAAGCGTGCGAAAAGGCGGGACGTTACAATAATTCATACTTGAAAACATTATTGGGTTAAAAAGGGTCGATAGGAATTATATTAATTCTACTAAACATCAATTTATGTATTCATCCTTTACTATCCATCGAATAACAGTGAAATAATTTTTTAAATTCACACGTATAATATGATTTCCCTCCTTGGAATTCAATACCAAGTATAAGAAGATTATTTCTATATGATTCAAGTTGTATTAAATTTGAAAAAATTAAGTCTTTTATACTTGCCTCATTTATGACATTTCGACCTTATATATTCCTCGCCATGGAAAAAGGCCAGGTAAGCCATGGCACTAGTTGCTCCTGAACATCTCCTTAGTTTAAGCACCTTACGTTCGAATCTCGATAATAGAAAAAACCAGTCCTCTATGGCTTTTAGAGACAAGATTTAATCACTTGATTATAACCTCTTTTCTTTAAATCATTTATTTTAAATAAAGTAAATTTTAAAACCTTTAAATCATCTTTAAAATACTTAATTTTTTATTTGAAAGCATTTATAAAAGATTAGGGAAAGTATACTTAAGTTTAAATCCATATTCCAAAAGTTATTAAAACTGCTACGAATAATGCTTTTAAGTTTATTTGATCAAAACAACTTTTCCATCATTTAGGAATCCATTTTTATAACTCAAAACTTTTTTAAACCATTTAAGATTTGAAAATTTTATCCCATACTTTTAAAGAATTAAAAATATTACTTTTAAAGATTTTATCACTTTGGTTTTCAAACTGCCAAAGCGCGACTATTGTGAAAACTAGTTTTACTCATATTTCAAAATCTACTAAAAAAGGTCAATATTTTTCTTTTATTTGTAAATTATAATTATACAAAGAATTCTGACTTCAAATCCATTGTAAAATGGATTTAATTTTCCACGGCGCGTAATCGCGAACTGCCATTACGCGACGCGTCTATTTTTGACTCAATTTTCATAACTTGTCAAAACTTTACCAAACTGGATTTTAATACTTATCAAACACTTATAAACCATTTTAAATCATTTCAAAGGTGTTTAATGATTTCATATCACTTTTATAACTTGATTCGAAAAGTGATTTCCTTGTGTAATGCCAATGTGTATTCAACGTGACTTGTTTACACAATTTAAACACCTATATTAAAACAACCGAACTTGATGATCAAAGCATACTAAAGGTCCATAGCAATCATATCACATCATATAAATCCATACATACATACATACATACATGCGTGTGTGTATATATATATGCATGTATATGTGTGTGTGTGTGTCTATATATATATATTCTCACTTGATTTTCAGTCGGGCTAACTTTAAACGGCTATAGCTCCGCTATCTCAAAATCGAAGCTCACGACTACTAGCTCAATTGCTTCTAAGGGTTTCAGCCTTGGTCTAGGTGGCTTGGAAGGTTCGGCCTTGCTTGGAAAATGGTGGTGGAGAGCTTGGTTGCACACGACCTTGGTAGAGGAGAAGGAAGAGATTACTAGCCTGAACTTTAGTCTGAAGTGATATAGATTTCGATTGATTTTGTATTTTGATTTTGTAATATTTTATTTTCCTAGGGTGTGGAAGCAATTAAAGTAGAGAAGAAGAAGATGAAAGAGCTAAGGAATTTATAAAGAAAAATGTAAATGAAATGAAGAGAGGTGGGTGCTGTTTATACGTTAAAATGAGAATGGAAATATCATGATATTTTTACACAAATGCATCACATTTAATCACCATCACTTCCCACCCTCCTCTCATCATGTTCAACCGAACATGCCCCCTCCTCATGTGCATCGCCATGTGTTTGTACTTGTTGTGTAAACTATTGACTTTGGTTTTTCTTAAAGGTGAAGTATATAGAAAATATCATGATATTTTGTAATATATGTATGTATATATATATATATATATATATATATATAATATTTGTATGTGTATATGTGTTCGTGTGCGTGTGAATGTTTTCATGCATGTGTACACATATGTATGCCTATTTATACCTCAAATGATTCACAATGTTGCACAACTTTTCTACGTTGAATCGTCACGGATTTCGATTTCGATTTTGATTTTCCATCATATTTTCATGTCTTATTTAATATATACATAAATATATATTTGCAAAACATGTTTGATAATAATATTTCATTTATTATATAAGAAGTAAAAGGGCTTATTTAATAATTAAAATAATTATTAAATCATATAAACTCAATTTTAGTTCAAAATCATTTGTTTCAAAATAGAGATATCATTGACGATGTCATAAAGAGATTTTATTTTCAAAAATAAAATAAATAATTTTATTTTATATTCCTACCCATATATGTAAACGAGTATGTATCCATCTCCGTGCATGATTTTGGATAGTCTAAGAGCTATTTATGGATAAAACGGCTTTCGATTATTTTATCGATGTATTTTCCAAAGTATATATTTTTTAATATTTGTTCAAAATTAGATTACCAATATTATTTATTATTCAAAACATTATCATTTATGTTAAACAAATCTTATGTTTGAATAACTTAAAGAATTTCTGAAGTGATGAATTCGTAGGTCATTTCAGATTTTCCTCCTTAAAAGAATTTCGTCCTCAAAATTAAAGATGATAAGAAGATAAATCAAAAGGAATATATCATATATGATGAAATATATACAAATCTATGACAAGTGACTACAACATAGGTGGTGAGCACACTATTTGGATACAATATATACGATTTATACATCGATTCTAAAATCTGGATATGCCTTCCTTATCCTATCCTCTATTTTCGACATACAGTCATGATCACTCCATTGAACTTTAACTGGTTGCATCACCTTTCTCCTTGATCGCTTCTCATCACGATCCATTATTTTGTTTGGCTGTTCGAGAACTATTAAATTGGGCTCTACTTCTAAATCCTCTTGGACAGCAGTTTTTATGATTTGTTTCGGATCAACATATACTTACACAAATGAGATACGTTAAACACATTGTGTACACTCAACAACCACTCTGTTAGTTGTACTTAATAGGTAATTGGCCAATCCGCTCTAGAATGGGAAAAGGTCCAATATATCGAAAAGCTAGCTTGCTAGTTCTTCCAAATCTCACGACTCCTCATCGAAAAGATCTTTAGAAATACCTTGTCTCCAACTGAGAATTCTAAATTTCTATGCCTTTGATCAGCGTAATTCTTCTGTTTTCTTTTTTTTTCCTTCGGTTTCTTTCTAATCATGTCCACTTTCTCTTAAGCTTCTTGGATCACATCGGGACTAAGTACCTATCGATCTCCGGTTTCGATCCAACATGCTGGGGATCTACCCAGGCGACCATACAAGGCTTCATAAGGTGCCATATCAATACTGGCCTGATAGCTGTTATTATAAGAGAACTCTACCAAATGAAGGTAGCTTTTCCACGAACCTCCAAAGTCTAATACACATACTCTCAAAAGATCCTCCAATACCATGTTTGCTCTATCGGTTTACCCATCAGTCTAGGGATCATATGCGGTGCTTATATCCAGCTTCATTCCCAAAGCTATCTATAAGACTTCCCAAAACTGACTGGTAAAGATTGGGTCTCAATCACTTACAATGCTGGTTGGAATTCCATGTGGTCGAACAATCTCCCTTATATATATATCAATAAAGCTTGAGGCTATTCTTATGGGCTTGTCGGGATGAAGTGTGCGCTTTTTTCAATCTACCAATGATAACCCATATTCTTTCATTCCCTCTCCTTGATCGAGGTAAGCCATCAATGAAATCCCTATAGATTTAGTCCCGTTTTCCACTTTGGAATCTCGAATGGTTGGAGTAGTACTGCAACTTTTTGCTGATCACTCTTGGTCTATTGATAATTTGCTCATCTACTCACATGGATGGAGATGTCTCTCCTTATACCATCCTAATAGAGAGTAATTTTCATATCTCTATTCACCTTGGTCACTACGGGTTGTATTGCGAGTGAAGAATTGTGACATTCTGTTGAAGCTTCCTGTCTAATCCCATCTACAATGGGAATACATAACCTTCCATTCATTCTTAAAATTCCTTATTTATCCTATTTGAATTCTATCCATCTTCCTTGTATCACATTCTCCTCTACTTCCCTGACTATCCTTGTAATAATTGGGTCCTTGTGCTGATTCTCCTTTATATGACGAATCAATGCTGGACGCACCACTAAATGAGCTGCAATGGCATGCTTTTTGCTTAGCGCATCTGCCATGACATTGGCTTTTCCCAATGTAAATAGAATATCCAAGTCATAGGATGCAAGGAATTCTAGCCAACGTTACTGCCTCATATTAAATTTCTTCTGAGTGAAAAGATATTTCAAAGATTTATGATCCATCAAGAGATCAAACTTTTCACCTATTTAAAGAGGGAATATTATTTACCAAGGTAAATTTTAGATTATTAAAATTAAACCCTAAAAATTCTTAGCGAGCAAATAATGTCTCCATATATTAGTGAAAACACCATGACTAATAGATCCAAGTTTTGTGTCACATAATTCCTTCCATGGATCTTCAGTTGTCTACTCACATATGCGGTGACCTTTCCATGCTGCATCAGAACTGCACCTACTCCTTCCCCACAAGTATGCACGGTTAAACCGCCGCTTTCATTGACAATAGCTAATATGGGAGTAATAGTTAACCACTTCTTGAGTTCCTGAAATGCTTTTTCACATTTTTGCATCCACTCAAACTTAGCATCCTTCATTGTCAACTTTGTTAAGTGAGAGGAAATTTTAGAGAAGTCATGGATAAATATCCGGTAATATCCAGCTAATCCCAAGAAGCTACGAATGTCCTTCGGAGTTTGTGGTTGTCTCCAATCTTGTATAGTTGAGAATTTTCCTAGATTTACTAAAAATCCATTCCCTGATACAATATGTCCTAGGAATTTTGCCTCTTTTTCCTAGAAATGGCATTTTGTTGCTTTTAGCGCATTTCATCTAAATATCTTCAACACAATCTCCAAATGCCTTTCGTGCTCTTCTTCAATCTTCGAATATAGGTGAATCTCATCAATAAAAAACAATACAAATTCGTTGAGTATGTCTCTCAATACTTTATTCATAATGTTTATAAAATAGGCTTGTGCATTGGTTAGCCCAAATGACATAACCAACCATTCATAGAAACTGTCTGGCCTTTAGAATGCAGTCAAGGGAATGCAATCTTTTGCTATTCCCAATTGATGGAATCAGGTAGCTAGATCCATTTTTAAGAATACCTAGCACCAGGTAATTGATCAAACAAGTCATCTATGCAGGGTAGTGGATACTTGTTTTTATTTGTTTGCTTATTTAGGTCTCGGCAATCTATACACAGTCTAAGGGAGACCATCGGATTTAGCTACAAAAACCACAGCTACGCCCCAACTCAAGCGACTTGGTCTAATTAGCCCTTTTTTTACTTATTCATCTGTTTGTCTTGCCAACTCGATCTTTTCTTTTGGTGCCATCCTACGGATAGGGTGAATAATGGGTATGGCATCACGGATTAAGTCATTACAGAGTTCAATTTCCCAATGCGGGGTTAAACTTATAAATTCCATGAAAACATCGTGAAATTCATTAAAAATTGATATTCTTTCCAAGTTTATTTGAGATGAATCTAACGCATACATGAAGTTGTCCCTTATTAGACTAGGTCCTTCACATATTATTCGATCTAACACCCTTCTGATCATGGCATTTAATATATTCATTTGATTGTTAGAATCTAGAATAGCTCTATACTGCCAATCCCTTCCGAGTAAAATATCAATCCTAATGAAATCAAGGACAAATAAGTTGCACAAGAATTAGTGGGGTTGGTAGTTAACTTATACATTTCCATAGAATATACAAAGATTGGTCGTACCGCCTATAGGATTAGATACGGGGATAGGGGTTTCTACTATTTCTAGGATAAGGTTTAACTTATCAACTAATTTCTCAGCAATAAAACTATGGGAAGCCACAGTATCAAATAATACTCTAACTACAATATCATTAACACATAAATTACCTTCGAGGACTCCCTTGTCCTTTACATCTTTAAAGGTTGAAGGATCATTCTTTATAGCATAAACCTTGATCTTTTCTCCCCTCTTCATTATCAGGCACTTATTTTTCTATTGTCTTGGCTGATGGTTATTAACAAATACTCTTTTGAACCATAGGATAGATAGTTCCTTACTACTGCTTCTGCATCTTGGGGTTCCTATAGTTTGTTGCAAAATGGCCTCTCTTTTGGCAATTATAACAAATAACATATTTATAATGGTTCTCTTGAGATCCTCCACCATTCTTTACCTACCACAGCTTATTTCTCTTATTCTAATTGTTGCTATTTCCATGGGCTACCACCAGATTCCTTTTATCCAATACTTCATATCGAAAACCCATATCTAATAGGTTGTTCCCTTCATGTGAGCGATCATTCGGTCCTGATATTGCTCTTTCATTCCTAAAATAAACATCCCATTCTTCTTTAAGGGCGTCTATTAGTCCAGGCCCAAAACGTTATAACTCAGTAAATGTATTTGGGTATTCCTCCATAGACATATCTTCTTATTTAAAATCCATATAATTTCTATAAAGATGGGATTTTCCAACTGTAGGATATACTGTTCTTACTTCTTTAAATCTGCTCCATAAGAAATTATCTTCGGAATCATTCAAAGTGATGGATTCCCAACATGCTAGAGCTCCTTCCTGCTATTTTCATTTGTACGAGAAGCTCCGGTTGTCCTATTAAAGTTGACCCCTTGTTGTTGAACCCAAAGATAGGCTCCAAGCTATGTTCCATCTTCTCCTCTGGAATCCTCATCTGCTCAAAGGCATATTCAAAGAATACAATGACCGCACTGCTAGTATCTATTAATATCTTGGAGTCCATAGAGAGTCCAATCTGTACGATAATCATCAACGGCTCATTCTATGGGTGGTGAACTCTTCTCAGTTCGGGTGGAGTGATCATCAAATTATGCATTTGAAATTGAAATTTTGGGTTTCTGAGCGGTGGTTCTTCGTAGATGGAGAAAATTCCTACCTTCGCTTCCCTTACATATCAAATTCTAGCCACTTTGCTGCTTCCAGCTAAGTGCGGGCCCCCGTGAATCACATCAATCTGGTTAAGACGCGGAATGAAGTCAAGTTGAACATCATCTTCACCAACATTTGTAGTATTACTTGGCCGCTTCTAATTGTGGTTTCCAAAACGAGCAATCTTTTGTCCATCTTCAATAAATTACTTCAATCGTCCACTGCGATCATCATCTGGATTGTTCATGCCAACACCCTACACTCATCCATTTTGTGTCTGTTTGACTTGTGATATACATAGTAATCTCCTCCCTTTTTTGGTTCAGGATCGGCTTTGGCTTTATAAGAAATAGGGAAATCATCCTTCCCCTTCATAGTGGCATTTATATAAGAGAGTGACTTATTCAGAGTGACATAACCAGTATTCAAATCTTCTTCCCACCTTGGCTTCTTATGATTGTGGCTATTGTTGAATTTGCCTATTTCCTTCTTGATTTGGGCCTTCTTCTTAGCATGGTACATTTCATCCATGTGGATAAATTTGTTCACTTGGAAGTGGAAGTCCTACAAGTTTTGACACCCATGGATGTAAAGCTCTTTCCAGAATGGAGTTTGGTCAATTAACCCCGAGGGCACAACTACTAACTTATCTCTGTAAGTCATGTTTTTTGCCTTCAAAAGTTCCGTATTAAATCTCTTGAGATAATCACTTAGTAGCTCCCTAGGTCTTTGCTTGATATTGGCCACTATAGTGTAATCAATGGTTGGTCTTTGCAGATGAAAAATTATGCTGAGAACTTCTATGAAAATTGCTTCCATGAATAGATGGTCCTATCCCAGTATTTTTGGTACCACTTGGCTATTGCTTCTTGGAACGTGGTTGGATATAGTCTACAGCGAATAGTTCCAAATGCATTATATAGATCCATTTGATTTTCAAAGGCTAATAGATGGTCGCCTGGACCAGTGTTTCCACTATATTAAATAGTTGGAATCTTAATATAATATGGAACTTTCTCGCTCATAATCTTGTCAACAAAAGGAGCCTCTCATTGATTATCATTATCTCGATCATGTAAAGTCCTCTTCCCCTTGAGGTTGATCATATCCTTTACCGCCTTATCTGCCAGGTCTTTTAAGTAAGACCTATCATTTTGGTGATTTCTACGCTTTGGTGTGTAACCTTAGAAGTCGAACTCCCAGGCTGCTCTGCAAGTTTCTTCCTCATTCTTCCCTGATTGTCCGCCCTAGCTTGTTTATCATTTTCCTTTTACTACCGAGCTTGAGCAAGCTTGCTTTTGCTTTTAGTTTCGAGAAGGAAGCATTTAAGTTTCTCCTTAGAGATTCCACCTCGTCTCACTTGTGAGTTTGGTACTTTTAGAAGATCTCTAAGCGAGCACAGCTTCTAATAATCCCTTCATATCCATCAATTGTTGTTCCAAGCTTTTAATTTCGGCCTCGTTGCTGGATAGTTGCACAGGTGCAGATGACTGTCCTGCTTCAGCATTCCTTGGGTTTAAATTAGGAGTAATATTCTCTTTTAATGTTGTTTCTTGAGGCACTTCGCCACCTATGACGTTAATTCATTTCAATTTTTCCATTTTTTGAAACAAAACTTTTCTTGCTTAGTTTAAGAGGAAGATTAAACAGGATTAGAGGTTCAACCCTCCTTTTAGTGCTAAAATGTTAGATCGAAAATTCATATAACACCTTAGATGCCAGATAAAATAAATTATTCCTTAATTTGAATATATACGGAGTTAAGTAAGCTAATCTCAAGGACTTTTCTAGTACATATGCAGAGACCAAGCCAAGAAAAGATTGACCATGCAGACGTGATTAGTACATATGTGAGGACCTCGTATCGACATGATTGAGGACATCGCATTGGTATGACGATACATTAAAGCATAACTTATTACTTCGAGAACAATCATATGATAGGATCATTAAAGAATGGAAGACAAATGGCCTTTGAGGAAAAGTTCATCTTTGTCAGTATTGTTTAATATACTCGAAGTCCTCTAAGCCATTAGAGTGTCGTCGATATATAGGTCCATGTTGGCCTTTAGATAAGATAATCCAAAGGGCTTATACTATGCCATATGCTCAATAGGCAAATAAAAATAAGTTTCGAAGTCATGTTATTATCGAATATGTATGACGTTAGGCTTGGCAGCTTGTCCTTATGTTTAAAGTCCATAGCTCATAGTTCATATAAATGTGCGTATAGGAATTCATCATAATCTAAGGCACTTCAACTAAGTTCATGTTGATTTGGTAATGAAAAATTCATATTATGTAACTTCAAGTCAATAATGTTCAGTAAATTCATAATTGAAGTCAATACGTAAGGTTAAATTCATGTTTATTGAATTCGAATATGATTACAGTAAAATTGAATTACCCCTAATTCGATTTAGGGTTTCAAGACTTTAATTTAAAAGGAGAGAGAAATGGAAAATAGGCCCCTCAAATGTCGCCCTAGGGTCATATTTATAGAGGTAGGCGACCCCCTCTATGCATCTCTCATCGACGACTTGATGGACTTCAACGGCTGACGACTTCGGCGGTATTTACCCTTGTTTTGGTGTTTATAGAGGCAACATCATCTTATTTTCATGTTTTAGATGTTGTCAACCATCACTATTAGTGTAAAATTGGTATAATTAAGGCGATGTGGACTATATCTCTACGTTAATGTAACATAGGGAGTCAAGGATGGTTGATGATGCTACCAGCGATGTCCTCTAAACTATGCCAAGGTCTTCACAACTAACAATGGTGCTTACCATTGACATCCTCTTGCTTGATCATGTGGTTCTCTATAAATGGTGAAGTGGGTCAATGATCTAAGAGCAATGTGACCGTACTTGACCTAAATACTTTCGAAGTGTTTATAAGATGGGATGCCGTTGTGGTATTGATAGTCACTTCGACTATTGATGAAATGCCTCTTCGATATCAACTTATCATTGATACTTAATACCTCCGAAGTCATTTGAATATGGTGTCGGTAATGTGTAGTGTAGTTAACGTCAGAGTCCTTCCTAGCCCTGTTGGTATATGATGTAGTTGGCACGTCTTTGGGTTTTCGTGCTATGTGAGAGGCAATGAGGTATACAATCAAAGATGGACGTTTTCAGCTTTGAGGAGGTATGCAATTGATGAAATGACCAAGCATGGAGAAAGACCCTCGAAAAGGTATGTAATAACCCGCCTTTTTGAGCCCCAAACGTCGACACAAATAAATTCATGGTATTTATGTGTCAAGCATCCAAGTGCCAGAAAGACGAATTATTAGGGTAAAATGAAAAAAAAGAAATAGAATAAGGAAGAAGGAAGACAATATATGAATCTCACAACCGCACGATCATATATAATATCAAAAACCAGTATAAATTATCATCCTAAGGTATATAAGGTCACACCACAACTTATTAAGGGTACAATCAAATTTGATAAGGAGCTTTCACAGATCTCTCTCTTGAGGAGCCAGATCCAATCCCTTTTATAAGTGTCAAAAAGTACATTCCAAGCTTTATATACATCTAGATAAAATACACAATTAAGGTAAAAAGAAGAGGTCGTCTTTCGATCATAAACATGAAAAATGTGAACTGAATAAAATCAATCTCGCGAGCAACATATCGATAAGTATCTCTAGAATTAGAGTTGATAACATCCTGATGTGGGTCGCTAAATGCCAGGTTGTGCATCCTACTCCTTTTTTAGCAATTTCCATTGTCGAGGTTACGTTCGACATCATTCTCACGAGTCTTTATCACTCGATCAACACATGAATCCCCAAATGGATTCCTTCATCTCAAATATATCACGAATCACTATATGGATTTGAGCATCTTGAACTATAACAACCCAAAATTTAAACCATAATAATTAATTCGTTAATTAATTAAATAATAAAATAACTTTGTGAAGTTATTAGAATTGAGCCACATAAGTTGCATTATTGTGTCCGTGGTAATTTTCTAGTCAATTTCTGTAACAACCCACCTTTTTGTAGTTTTAAATCGATGATAAACCACACACGTCAGCCTCAAACCATACAAAAGAGCGGATTGTTATTGGGATAAACAAGAAAAACAGAGAAAGAAATAAAACAAAACAAAATCTCACAGCGGAATGACAAAATATAATAATCAAATAACAGTTCATGAAGTTGTTTTGCAAAAACATCTGATTATACTTATACAACATATCAGAGTTACACGTACCAAATGAAAATAAATAATGTAGCGGAACAGTATGAATGTAGTGGAATAATATAATAAATAATAGTAATACAATCTTCGTCCTCCAGAAATAAAGTCTTCGAATCCTGAAATGCTCAGACTGACCCGAGCGGATTAAAAAGACAAAACACTCGAGTCAGAACTAAAAGATCTTATGTAAGTTAAATTAACGGTAAAATATGAGTGGAACGGCATCAAAGATGTTTATGAGATTTGACATCTTCTGTCCAGTGTCAAACGTGAGTGCAGTAACTTAAGAGATGTTCGGGATTCACAACTCCTAAGGATCCGTTAAACTATTTACTACGTAGTAATATTCCGCTATTATAATAATATCTATAGTAAAATAAATTTACTTTAAAATAGCGTTAAGGAGTTACACAATCTCCCCTTTAACACAGTAATAGTCCCAGTAGTCCATCCAGTTCATAGTTTTTCCTGATCAGAAGATACCACACGGGCCACGGAAGAAAACCAAACTCGTACAAGCCGCGTTAGGGTAAGTGACACGGCACAACCAGGCAATGCCAGGGCGGATATACCAGTTACGCTTCCGGGCCGGTGGTAACGCATAGCCGTAGCTACCGCCCACCTCGAGCCACACCTCCAAATCAAAAATCAAATGTGGCCACCAAATCAATCCAATAGTCAAAGTATAATATCAAAGGGATGTGTCCGATCAAAGGTGCTACCTCATTAGCCCGTCAATCGCTCATGTCTTAGCAACCTTATGCCAACTCACGGGAGTTAGGTCCACGTATATACCTCAAAGGAATGCCGCCATAATCATACTTCATTCTGGAATCTCCACCGCGTAGACGGTTGTTAAAGTGGTTTTCGGAGTTGGCAGAGAGTATGACAACTTCCGATCCTGGTCTCTTTAAGAACCGAACGTTATTATAACACCGCGGTCATTTCAAAGTAATTTTTAACTTCAAAACCAGAATATAATATCCATTTCAAAACCATATAAATAAGATACCATTTCCATTTCAAAACCCAAACCAATATGACATCATTTTTATTAAAACCCAAATCAATATAATATCATTTTTATTTCAATTATATCCTTTCCAAAAATCAAAGCACTTTCAATGTTATAACACTTTGAAATCAAAACACTTGAGGCATAACACTTTCAAATCATAATCCTTTAAAACTCAAACTTTGAAACATAACTTCCACCACTTGAATGGTTAAACTATAAAAATACTTTATATCATAAACTAGCTTCTTCATTTCACAAATCAATTCCAAACCACATTAATTTATAGATTTTAAATTTAACTAAATCCCAAATCATAAATTTCAATACGATTCAGTTTCCAAATAAACTATTCCAAATTTTTCGATTTCAAAACAGATTTGATCCACGGAATAAACCATTTCAAATTCTATATATTTCAACTTTAAATATTCAACAATTTCCAAACTGAGTTTGGTAATCACAATACAACAATTAAATTTTTTATTATTTAGTTTTGAAATATTTTACGTAATAAATCCACTATCATTTAAATAAAACTCAAATTACAAATAACTAAATATTTCCTTCAATTTATTTATACTTGAACTATTCGTTTAATTCCCCTTAAACCCAAAATCAAGTTATAAAAAAAGCATAACTACTAAAATTTCAAATTTAATAAATCTCACATCGAGCTTATTTTAGTTTATTTCTTAAATAAATTCAAATAAATTTCAAATTTATCTTCCAACCTTAATTTACTTAAATCATTATAAACTCTATATTAAAATAAAATTTAAATACTTAACCGTATTATCTTCAATAAAATCAAACTATTTATTATTAAGCATATTCTATATTAAAACAAATTATACATAGCTCAAAATTAAGGATAAAATGACATTTATATAATATCTAAAATCAATATTTATCTAAAACCATATACTTCTTTACAAAACCATAGAAATCATTTAAAATATTTTTATATATAGACCACGGTGTATGTATATAATTTATATCCTATGGTCAAGTGATACAAATATTTATCATTTCAATTCGTATTTAAAATATAAATACGGTTATATATCATTTCAAACCGCTATCTCGAATGAAATAAAAATCCATAACACTTGCAGTTTATAACAATATAAAATATAACATCCATTCATCCAATATCAGTTATCAAACATTTATCACAATCTTCATCCAATTCAATTAATAACATCAACATAGAACATATAATAAATAACGGGCATGTACTGGCAGTTATATTCAATAATAACTTAAATAACCATTTTATCCAAATAAATTCAAATAAGTAGCGTTAATGATTCAAAATATGCCAAACAGTCATAGATAAATTTCTAATCACATCATAAATCAATTTAACAAACGTAAGAAATTTCAGAAGTTGTGAGTGGGTTAAAACGCTCACTTTTGAATTTAAATGGAATTTAAATCAATCCAAAATTTGAATGGTCTCAAAATTCCTCCAAACCAGCGCCAAAATGTCCATAATTCTTATATGATCCTAGAAAAACAAACTGCGCATGAATCCGAGCTCGTATGAAAAAGTTATGCAAATTAAAAGATTGAAAAGTTCTGGTCCTGGGTCAACTTCAGGTTCAACTTCGGTCCACTACCTCAAATCCCCAGTGCTTGCATAGAGTTTTTGCCAAAACGACCTGAAGCGCCCCGAGTTATTTTCTTCATGACCTAAAGTTGATGTAGTTTTTTCCCTCTCAAACTCACAGCGCGACCCGAAGTTGCTGCAGAATCGCAATTTTTTTTTGAAATTGAAATTGGACTGGGAAGATTAGGGTTTTCAGCCATTAAGGAAGTGGAGCAACAGAAATTTTTGTACGAACAGAAATGAGAAATAAAAAGGCTGCTAGGGTGTGTGTGTGTGTGTGTGTGTGTGTGTGTGCGTATAGGCAGAACAAAATAGAAAGGAATGGGCCCGATTGTTTGAGTTTTTAACGATAATTGACCGAAAAGTCCATTTCAGAACGGAAATGGGTCAACACGTATATCAAAATATATGTATTTAAATATTTTAAACGCAATGGAACGAGTTTAAAGGCCAAATTCCATCGTATGAAGAAGTTATGCTAAAATCAAATTATTTCATATTGATTTCAATTGATTTCTAGGCATTTCGAGCCCAATCAAACGACAAGTCCGATTGTTACGAAACTTGAAACCCTATAATACTTTACCATTATGGATCCGATGAAACTGGTTTCGTCGAAATCTGAGTCAATGGTCGAAACGGTATCTTTTAGGTTAATTAAATAATTCAATATTAAGTTAATTAATCACTTCTTCAATTCAAATTTAATTATTTATCATTTCTATCATTTCTGGTTACAAATAAACTTATAATTCATTAACCAAAGTTTCTATGTCAATCAAATAAGGATTTATTGCAAAATTTATAGTGTTTACCTTCAATTTAAGTAAATTCAAACAAATAAATTCAATTTGTTTTCAATCTCTTTATTCAATCAATCATCATCATATGGATTAATTTAACATTAATATATATCCAATTACCCTAATATTTTTACAGTCATCAACTAAATTCATATTAACATAGTTATTACTTATGTTTAATTGCAATGGATTTATATCTAATTCAATAAATTAAATAAATAGGTAAACAATTAATGATTATCACTATTTGCCTAATTTTTTTTTTTTTTTTTTTTTTTTTTTTTTAGCAAAGCTAGCCGGCTTTAAAGTGGGCCGTGCCACTGTATATATAAAAGGTAGAACAGGTGCTCTGCACATGCACAGAGCAACTACGGAGGAGAAAAGAAATTAAAAAATAAAGAACAGGAGTTAGACAGACAAGCCTAAACTACTAATACAACAGAATCAGTCTTCCTCAGAAGAGGAAGAATGGCTTCGTCCATCAACCGCCGATGGACCAAAAACATGCGAATACCCAGCGAAGAGAGTAGCCAAACACGGATCATAACCAGCTGAACCAGACGAGTATAGAAATTTCCGATCCCAAGTGACATCGTAAAACTTACTTTTGTTCTCCTCTCCTAACTCACCATCAGTAATGAGGCATAATCCTTCACCCACAATTTGATACATAAGATAACGACTCTCGCCACCAGTCTCACTAATAAAGGCGTAAAAAATGTCCTTCTCAGGCGAATATCTCATGTCAGAAGGAGAGTGAACCCAAGCACGCTCATCTGAGTTCCAGGAAATCATATCAGTAGCGGAAACAGTAGGATCCACCTCAGGGGAAGAAAGAGGCGAGCCAGAAGCTGGGGATAGATCTGGCACAGACCCAGGAGGAGCAACGCTAGCCATAGGGACAGCAAGAGGATCCACGGTAGGGGGGACTAAATCTGGAGCAAGAGGCTCAACAGCAAATGGTATAGATGAAGCAGGATCAGCAAACTTCCTAACCCAAGTACGGACAGGAGGTCGAGGAAGAGGCGTCCGATGAACAAAGGGGACAACCAGTCCAGGACAGGCAACAGCACAATGACCAAAAGACTGACAAGAGTCACATATCTCAGGTTTCCAACTATAGCGTACTCTGACTTCAGCAATATGTCTCTCATCTAGTTTGACCTTTAAAACTGAAGGCAAGGGTTTATCAGGGGTGATCTCAATTAGAGCTTTGGCATAAACAAGTTTCTTCCTGGCCACAGTATTAGAATCATAACATATCACCTTACCTACCAGACCGGCAAGCCAGTCAATCCCAATAAGAGGCTGGAGAACAGAAGGAATATGAGAAAAATGGGCCCAGACAGGAATAGATAAAACTTGTTCCTTAGCACGATCCACTGTAGGACTCCACGTAGTGATTATGAACGGTTTACCATCAATAAGGAGAGGGTTAGATTCCAGAATACGTTGCCTTTCATCACTACGCGCAAACTTAAAAAAGAACATTTCATTGTCATAGTGAACAGACAATCCACCTTTAGGCTTCCACACCATATTACACCTCGACTTAACTACGTGATAGGGAGGATTAGAATCAAGAAAGAAACCAACCAAATGGTCTTTCCAATAGTCCATTCCCGCCTCAATTACTTCCAACGGTGGAACCATAACTCCCTCGTTCTCAACTAATTCAAAACGACGAGGAGAGTGAATACCTGCATTACTAGGGAGCTTGGAAAACAAAGAAGACCAACTAGTCGCAGGCCGAACCAGAGAAGGGACATGTGGTTCATGAGATACAACTGACATGGGTTCATTTGCATTGTCATAACATCGAACATTTGATGTGCCACCCAGAATAACTCCAGAATTTTTCTTGCTTCCCAATCCCGCAGCAAAACTGATTTCGGCATCATCAACAGATGCACTACACACCGCATGATTACATGTAACATTCTCAATATCATCGGCCGAAGCCACCCCTATATCCAACTTACCGCCATGACTATCAGGTAAATCAATACCAACTTCCAAACAAGAGTCAACTGGAAGACTCACGGCTAATGTCGACCAAGCATTCGCAGTTGAAGCAGCTAAAAACGATGACAAGGGGGACTTACCAAAAGTAGGAATGGGGCCAAGCACCGATGGCAAGGACGAGACCGGAGTTGAGAAATCAGAAAGAATACCAGACAGCGGCAATGGCGTGACAATCTCAGCAAGCGGCAAAGGTGCACGAATCGTGGGAGCAGAAGCCAAATGCTCGCCAGAACCACGTACCAGATCTGAAGCCTTTGACGAAGAAACCGAAGTCATAGAAGTCGGCATGGAATGAGAGAAGGGCGTGGGGGAAGGGAGGACGAAGAGAAGTGATTGATGTGAGGTAGGGGCGGCGAACAGAAAAAGAAGGAATGGAGGAAACAGAGGTTACAGAGGAGACGCGGTTCCAAACGCCAAACGCCATTCGCCAAACGCCATTTCCATCTAATGGTCTGAAAAACTTTGGGGACAGTAACCGCTATTTGCCTAATTTAATCCTATATATACTTGGTTATCAACCAACAATTATTATAATTACTTATTTAGCATTGATTCTATCGAATTACAATTTATTATGTATTTTTTGATTAATTAATATAAGTTTGAATTTATTTCCCAATTTACTAATTATAATCAATTATAACCTTACAATTGTTTCAATTAATTGGGACTGCACCAAATTAGTTATTTATCAACTTGCGTTAACATTATTACCTTAATTTACATTCTGTTACTATTAATAAATATATTATTTCATTGGTTAATTCGATACTTACTTTTATTTACTTATTTTTAATTTTATAACCAAGTGCAACAATTTACACTCTTTCATTATTGGGATTTCACTTCAATTGTCAATAATTAGTTTTATTTACCAATGCTACATTTCATTTTAGCATTCATTTCCTTATTAAATTACAAATTTTTTATTTCTTTCCACATTAAATTATCAAAACTTATAAATTAAACAAATTAAATAGTCGAGAATTTACGGGTCGCCACACTCTCCCCCACTCAAAACTTTTCATCCTCGAAAAGGAAAAAGAAGGGTAAAGAAAGAATTAAGTAAACAATACATCTTATTCAAAAATACTAACTTTATAAACAAATAAATTTACAAAATTAATTAATTTAAATAAAATATACCAATTTATAACCAATAAATCTTTTTATACTCAGATTAATAAAGTTTGGAAAATATTTTTCAAAATTTTCTAAGTCCAAAATTTACAGAAAATTTCGGTAGAGTCTCCTTTGTACGGAGAGGCTCGAGAGAAAATATAATATCGAATATAACAATATATAACTTATATTTTCCAAAATAATATATATCCCAACACAGGAAAATAGTATAATATCGTAAGAAACTGTAATCCGAGAACATACCAATTTGTCGGGTAAACAACATTTAATTATGAAACCAAAAACAGTAGTAATTGCTTCCATAACCAATATTTCAAATCAATATAAACAAACAAATCAATATAATTAAAGTTGTTTTAACCACTAACAAACAAATCAATATAAACAACAATCATTCGCAACCAACAGCATACACATCATATACAAATCAACCATTCAAGCAAAACAAAACAATTGGTTTGTTCGGGTTAAGACACTTTAAATCACATAGAATGACAAATAACTACGAAGTATTCCATTTAGTCAACAGTCTTAGATAAAACTCAATTGATTATTCATACATCTAAGCAATTAAAAGTATCTTTTACCCAAACAACTCATAAACCAAAACAAACAGCAAATTCTAACAATAGAGCAAGTTCATTCCTATTAATTCCATTTCATGGCATTATTGTTTGAACTCCTTTCATTCATATAATGATTCATCTTTTAATTTACATTTACTTCTTACAAATTTTTATTTCCATTCATTCGTTTAGTGTTTATTTCATTCATTTATAATACTTACCTTTCTATTATATTTAATTAGTAGCCTTTCATCTACGCATCAAAATTCTTATTTATTAAAGAATTTCATTAAATACTTTCATTACTTCAAGTTTTACTTGTATAATATCCATTACATTTTTTATTAACATTTCAGCTTTTTACATCTTTTGGTAAGTTATATATATGCCTTTAAGAATGTAATTGAAAGTTATACAAGTTTTTCTCATTTCTTTTAAATTAACTTACTGTTCAATAATCCTATCTTTTGTCTTATAGGTTACACAATTCAAATTTTCTTCTAATTTCATTCATAACCTAGCATTTAATCTCTTACTTTAATTAGAGGTTCCAATTATTAATTAGTTACATTCAATTTCACTACAATAATTGAAACAATTGATTAACGAAAACTTAAGAACTAAATACCGGGTTAAATCTCAAATCATTTTAAAATAATAGATAAATGTGTATAATTAAAATTTATATATCCAATTATATTTAAAACAATTTGAAATTTACATTAGTTTATCAAAATAAGTCTGTAGTAAAACTACTACAGTGGGCTTCCCACTTAGAAACTCGAAAATGAATGTCGATGATGCATGCACTCACCACCAAATTATTTTCCAGCGATAGAGAGGGGAGTACATAAGTTATTTCTTTCCAAAACGATTGTTTCAAATTATATTGAAATATTTATATCATAAAATACTTACAAACAATATTATATATTACAAAATCCTTTGAAAGCAATTTTCAAAAATCACGGAACTTAAGTTCTAAAATTTCCAATCTTACTTTATTTTTATTTGAAATTTTATTTTACAACCAATATTTATAAATTCCACTACCTATCAACCAATATATTACAACCAAATATAACCTTTATAAAAAAAATTTATTTTATATATAAAAATATAATAGGCAAAACTATTTCATTCACCTATATTTCAAAACAAATATTGTGTCGGTCTGTCCTATTAAGTGTTTAGAAATTCCTATTGATGTCATAGCGTCCTATGCACCAATTAGAGTTTATAAATACACAACGGAACAAACGAAAACAATATAAAAACTTTTTATAACACTAAAAATACGCTCTCTCATATACACACACACACACACACACACACACACACACACACACACACACGCTCAACGACTCATCATAGGGTATTGCTACCCTATTAATAAAGAGTCAAACCCCATAAAGCTAAGGTTTATCGCTAAACCAAAACTTCGATACCAGATGTAACAGCCCTCCTTTTTGTACGTTTTAAATCGGCGATAAAACACACACGTCAGCTCAAACCATATAGAAGGACGGATTGTTATTGTGTAAATAAGAAAAAAAGAGAAAGAAATAAAACAAAACAGAATCTCACAGCGGAATGACAAAATATAATAATCAAATAACAGTTCATGAATCTGTTTTGCAAAAACATTTGATTATACTTATACAACACATATCAGAGTTACACGTACCAGAGAAAAATAAATAATGCAGCGGAATAGTATGAATGTAGTGGAATAATATAATAAATAATTGTAATACCGTCTTCAACATCGTCCACAAGAAATAAAGTCTTCGAATCCTGAAATGATCAAACTGACCCAAGCGAATTGGAAAGACAAAATACTCGAGTCAGAACTAAAAGATCTTATGTAAGTTAAATCAACGGTAAAATATGAGTGGAATGGCGTCAAAGATGTTTACGTGATTTGACATCTTCTATCCAGTGTCAAACGTGAGTGCAGTAACTTAAGAGATGTTCGGGATTCACATCTCCTAAGGATCCGTTAAACTATTTACTACGTAGTAATATTCCGCTATTATAATAATGTCTATAGTAAAATAAATTTACTTTAAAATAGCATTAAGGAGTTACCTAATCTCCCCCTTAACACAGTAATAGTTCCACTAGTCCATCCAGTATCATAGTCCCTCCTGATCAGAGGATACCACACGGGCTATGAGAGAAAACCAAACTCATACAAGGCGCAGTAGGGTAGGTGACACAACACAACTAGGCAATGCCAGGGTGGATATACCAATTACACTTTCGGGCCGATGGTAACGCATAATAGCAGCTACCGCCCACCTCGAGCCACACCCCCAAATCAAAAATAAAAAATGGCAACCAAATCAATCCAAAAGTCAAAGTATAATATCGATGGGATGTGTCCGATCAAAGGTGCTACTTCATTAGCCCGTCAATCGCTCCTGTTATAGCCACTTTATGCCAACTCACGGGAGTTGGGTCCACGTATATACCTCAAAGGAACGCCGCCACCATCCTACTTCATTCTAGAATCTCCACCACGTACACGGTTGTTAAAGTGGTTTTCGGAGTTGGCAGAGAGTATGACAACTTCAGATCCCGGTCTCTTTAACAACCAAAAGTTATTATAACACCGCGGTCATTTCAAAGTAATTTTTTTACTTCAAAACCAGAATATAATATTCATTTCAAAACCATATAAATACGATATCATTTCCATTTCAAAACCCAAACCAATATGATATCATTTTTATTAAAACCCAAATCAATATAATATCATTGTTATTTCAATTATATCCTTTCCAAAAATCATAACACTTTCAATGTTATAGCAATTTGAAATCAAAACTCTTGAGATATAACACTTTCAAATCATAATCCTTTGAAACTCAAACTTTGAAACATAACTTCCACCACTTGAATGGTTAAACTATAAAAATACTTTATATCATAAACTAACTTCTTCAATTTCACAAATCAATTCCAAACAACTCGAATTTATAAATTTGAAATTTATCTAAGTACCATATCATAAATTTCAATATGATTTCGTTTGCAAATAAACTATTCCAAATTTTTCGAATTCAAAACATATTTGATCCATGGAATAAACCATTTCAAATTCGATACATTTTAACTTTAAGTATTCAACAATTTCCAAATTGGGTTTGGTAATTACGATTCAACAATTAAATTATTAATATTTAGTTTTGAAATATTTTACATAATAAATCCATTATCACTTAAATAAAACTCAAATTACAAATAACTAAATATTTCCTTCAATTTATTTATACTTGAACTATTCGTTTAATTCCCCTTAAACCCAAAATCAAGTTATAAAAAAACCATACCTACTAAAATTTCAAATTTAATAAATCTCACATCGAGCTTATTTTAGTTTAATTCTTAAATAAATTCAATTTCAAATAAATCTCAAATTTATCTTCCAACCTTAATTTACTTAAATCATTATAAACTCTACATTAATATAAAATTTAAATACTTAACCGTATTATCTTCAATAAAATCAAATTGTTTATTATTAAGCTTATTCTATATAAAAACAAATTATACGTTACTCAAAATCAAGGATAAAATGACATTTATATAATATCTATAATCAATATTTATCTAAAACCATATATTTCTTTACAAAACCATAGAAATCATTTCAAAATATTTTTGTATATAGACCACGATGTCGTATATAATTTTCTATCCTATGGTTAAGTGATACAGATATTTATCATTTCAATCCGTACTTAAAATATAAATACGGTTATATATCATTTCAAAACCAATCTCGAATGAAAATAAAATCCATAACACTTGCAGTTTATAAGAATATAAAATACAACATCCATTCATCCAATATCAATTATCAAACATTTATCACAATTATCATCCAATTCAATTAATAACATCAATATAGAACAGATAATAAATAACGGGTATTTACTGGCAGTTATATTGAATAATAACTTAAATAACTATTTTATCCAAATAAAATCAAATAAACTGAGATGATGATTCAAAATATGTCAAATAGTCATAGAAAAATTTCTAATCACATCATAAATCAATTTAACAAATATAACAAATTCTAGAAGTTGTGAGTGGGTTAAAACACTCACCTTTTGAATTTAAATGGAATTTAAATCCAATTTAAACCCAAAATTTGAACAGTCTCAAAATTCATCCAAACCAGCACTGAAATGTCCGTAATTCTAATATGATCCCTGCAAAACAAACTATGCATGAATCCGAGCTCGTATGAAAAAGTAATGAAAATTAGAAGATTGAAAAATTTTGGTCCTAGGTCGACTTCGGGTTCAACTTCGGTCCACCACCTCAAATCCCCGGTGCTTGCTTGGATTTTTTTCCAAAACAACCCAAAACGACCAGAGTTATTTTCTTCCTGACCCAAAGTTGATGCAGCATTTTTGCCTCTGAAACTCGAAGTGTGACCCGAAGTTGCTGCAGAACCGCATTTTTTTTGAAATTTAAATTGGGTTGGGAAGATTAGGGTTTTCAGCCATTGAGGAAGAGGAGAACAGAAATTTCTGTACGTACAGAAATGAAAAACAGAAAGGCTGCTGGGTTTATAACGATACATACATACATACATACATACATACATACATACATACATACATACATACATAAATATATATATACATACATACATACATACATACATACATACATATATATATATGCAGAACAAAATAGAAAGGAATGGGCCCGATTGGTTTGAGTTTTTAACGATAATTGACTCGAGAAGCCCGTTTCGATTTTGGAACGGAAATGGGTCAACCCATATATCAAAATATATGCCAAATATTTTAAATGCAATGGAACAAGTTTCAAGTCCAAATTCCATTGTACGAAGAAGTTATGCTAAAATCAAGTTATTTCAAATTGATTTCAATTGATTCTAGGCGTTTCGAGCCCGTATGATCAAACGACAAGTCCGATCGTTATGAAACTTGAAATCCTATAATACTTTACTGTTACGGATCCGATGAAACTGGTTTCGTCGAAATCCGAGTCAGTGGCTGAAATGACTATCTTTCAGGTTAATTAAATAATTTAATATTGAATTAATTAATCACTTCTTCAATTCAAATTTAATTATTTACCATTTCTGTCATTTCTGATTACAAAAAACTTATAATTCATCAACCAAAATTTCCATGTCAATCAAATATGGATTTATTGCAAAATTTAGAGTGTTTACCTTCAATTTAAGTAAATTCAAATAAATAAACTCAATTTGTTTTCAATCTCTTTATTCAATTAATCATCATCTTATGGATAAATTTAACATTAGTATATATCCAATTACCCTAATATTTTTACAATCATCAACTAAATTCATATTAACGTAGTTTTTAATTACGTTTAATTGAAATGGATTTGGATCTAATTCAATGAATTAAATAAATTGGTAAACAATTAATAATTATCACTATTGCCTAATTTAATCCCATTTATACTTGATTATCAACCAACAATTATTACAATTACTTATCTAGCATTGATTCTATCAAATTACAATTTATTACGTATTATTTCATCAATTAATTTAACTTTGAATTTATTTTTCAATTTACTAATTGCAATCAATTATAACCTTACAATTGTTTCAATTAATTGGGATTGTACCAAATTAGTTATTTATCAACTTGCATTAACATTATTACCTTAATTTACGTTCAGTTACTACTAATCAATATATTATTTCATTGGTTAATTCAATACTTTTTTTATTTACTTATTTTCAATTTTATAACCAAGTGCAACAAGTTACACTATTTCATTATTAGGATTTCACTTCAATTGTCAATAATTAGTTTTATTTACCAATGCTACATTTCATTTTAGCATTCATTTCATTATTAAATTACAAAGTTTTTATTGCTTTCCATATTAAATTACCAAAACTTATAAATTAAACAAATTAAATAGTTCAAGGATTTACGGGTCGCTACACTCTAAATTTCCATATATTGAATGTCAGAATTCGAGCAAATACGAACGAGATACAAACTAAACGAGAAAATGAAAAAAGAAGAAAATAATAATAATAATTGGCCAGTTTGACCGCCTGGTCGACCCGCCTGCCAATTCGGGCGAACGAACGGACGTTCGAATGTATAGGCGTGTTTTGCATTCTTCAACTCGATCTGGTCCTTCCATTCATGCATCCGATGGCTCCTATTCAGCCTATGTCGTGGTTGCTTCCTATTCAATTCCAACTCCAACGGTTTGAGATCCACTTCTACTCCTATAAATAGAACCCGAGGCCTAACACTTTCTCTCACTCTAAGATTTTTGCCAATTGTGTTCATCTATTCAGGAAGGACCCTAAGAGGAATAATTTTTAAAGGAGGAAATCATTTTAAACAATAATATTTAACAAATTCAAGTGGATACGAGAAGGCCTAAAGGAAAGAGCTAAGGACAAGAGGTGAGTGATCGTAATTATTTTAAATTTATTTAAGTAATTTAAAATCATAGGGTTTCCAGTAGTTGTAGTTTTACTATGATTTTTGGAGTAACCCTTTTAGCAGTTTTATTTACACTTTTTGGAATTATTTTTAGTCTATTTCTTTCTAGCTATTCTTTTCAGTTAATTTTAGTTATTTTTTTTAATTATAGCTTTTCCATTTATTTACAGTATTTTAATTTATTTGCTGTTATTATGCATTATTTACATCTTCCTACGCCTTGGATTTTCTTCTATTTTCAGTTTTCTTTTCTTTCTCCTTCTTCTTCTTCTTCACGTATGGATTAGAATAGAATTAACATGGAATTGAATTAAATCTTAAGAAATCTGAAATAATGGAATATGAGACGTAAATCACAAATATTGTAATATATAATTGAAATTGGACTGAAATTATGCCTAATTATGATATTAATTGGACTGAATTAAGAAGATTTTGCCTAGTTATAACTTAGAATTATAACTAAAAAGAATAAAAGAAAAAGGCGCTTATTTTCACACTTAAGCCTTGGGTTAAGTAATAAGCATGATTATTACGTATGTTATAAAGTGGTAAACTATGGAAACCATGAAAACTATGGTAAACTATAGTAAACTATGGAAACTACGGCTCTTATCTTAAGACTTAAGATAAATTGAAAAGCAATAATAGCAATTGATAAAAATAAAGGCTTATTTAAATCATTTATCTAAGTTAATAAGCAAAGATAAGAGTAGGACCTGTAACAAATAGCATTCCTCTAATATTTCTATGGTTACTATGTTTCACATAATCCTAAGTGAGATGAGGTGCTTCACATAATCTTGAAGTGAGACGAGGGGCACTCTTATGCTTATAGTGGTAGTAAACGGTCAATTTATGGTAGTTCAAATCAAGGGGATTTGAACTAGGGGCGCAACTAGATTTTTGTTTGATAGGACCAGTAACAACAACAGTTCCCTTATTTTTCTATGGACACGGTATCTCACGTAACCCTTAAGTGAGACGAGATGCTTCACATAATCCTGAAGTGAGGCGAGGGGCACGCTTATGCTGTCAGGGTAAATAAAAGGTCAAAAGAGGGAACAACAGGAACCCGATCTTAGTGGTTGTCATGCGTGCGGCTTCCAGTGATGGCTCATAAATTGTTATGAGTTCCAAGCGCTTAATGAGTATGCCTTTCGTAGACACCAAAATCTACTGTGTAAGGAAACGTCCGGTCCACAGTAGATTCTATGGTGTGGCAGGTAGATCAAAGGGTAGAATTAGGACTTCAGCCTAATTAAAATAGGATTAGGAATTCAGTCTAATCAAAGCAGCTATCAAGGACAAGTGAAAACAATCAAAGTTAACCCATCTTATCAATTGTAATAGTTTAATCGTATTTTCATGTTTATCTCTTTCCTATTTCCTTTGTTTTCTTTTATATATACTAGAACTATTGAAGAGTCTATTACTTTTACTTTGCTTAATGATTCTAGTAGTTACTATCACTCACCAGACTTTTAGTCTGGCCCACTCCTCTATTTTCCCCCTTTTCCCCCCATAGGCAATCAAGGGAGAGGGCAATATATTGCAATGCTCAGAGGTTTCTTGGAGAAGATTCCACTGTGTATTTCCCTACTTTTTTAGCTTTTGGTTCTTTCTTTGTACTGGCACTTAAGAGGGATCTCTATACTCTGATTTTTGTTGAGACTATGAGTTTTTATTTCAAGAGACATGTATGTTGTATTTGGATTTTGACTTATTTGGTTTATGAAGCAATCATGAAGCTTTTGTTTTAAATAAGTTTTTATTTTAGTTTCCACCGTTTTTACCTTTTTTTGTCTTATGAATCTTAGTCTCTGCTAGTTTCAGTTATACCTACAATGCGCCATGCCTTTTAATGTTTCCTTTTGGGTATATTAAGGGGCGGGGTGTTTCACTTGGTATCAGAGCATAAGGTTGTAGGATTCTTAAAAATTTATTTTAAAAGTAAAAGTAATTTCCAAAATAACTTCTTTTAAAAAGTATTTTTCAGAAAATAACTATTAGAAATAGTTTTTAAGTATAAAAGAATTTTTATAAAAAATTACCCTCCAAGTCCAGTGCAATCTTCTTTTGATTCTTTCGAATCTAAAATCTCTTTTCTTTTCATAGGATGGCTGACTGGTTCCGTAGAGCTACAATACCCGAGGTACAAGGGCAAGTGCCCAATACAACACCATAGGTGGAAATCCTTTTAATACACTCACATCAGCCTCCTTTTTTGAGCTATGCAAGGACTTTGCTAGTATAGGAGGCATAACGTTTTTTGGCATGGAGGATTCCAAGGAGACGTGGGTTAGTTTTGAGAATATGGAACAATGGATAAGGTGATTAGGTTTGGAGGACCGACAGAGTGTTCAGCCTACATCTAGGTAGTAGAAGAGGGAGATTGAGAAGGTTCCTACAAGCTCTAAGAAGCAGTAGAAGGATGATGATAAGAGGAAAGAAGGAGGACCTCAGAAGTGGATCAAGAAAAGAAGGAAATGCAATAGCTGTAGACTAGTTGGACATTACGCAAGGGACTATAAGAATAAGATGATGAAGGGAAGGTGTTTCAATTGTGGGCAGCTTGGTCACTTTTGTAGGATTTTTCCTTAGAAAATGGAGCAGGCAGCGAATGCACCTGCAACACCAATTTGGACTTTGGATACAACACCTTATAATAGCAGGCCAAACCAAGGTGGGAAAATTTAATTTATATTTCTGATTTTTCCCATTTGGACTCTTTTCGATTCCAAAGCATTACACTCTTTCATCCCTATCTCTCTAGTAGATTGTTTACATTTAGAAATTTCTTTAATAGTACACCCCATCTTTTTTTTAAACCCCATAGGAGGATCGGCACTCTTGGCTATGGTTTGTAGGGGTTTGAAAATTTTTATCCTAGGCATAGAATTTGACTATGACGCTTATGTTTTCTCGGGGTATGGGATGATTTTGGAAATGGATTGGCTATCCACTTATAGAGCTATATTAGATTGCGAGAGGAGATTGGTTAGACTAGAGATATGCATCGGTAGGACTCTTGAGATTTCTTGCGACCCGCAAGAGTCAGTTATGTTGAGCTTCCTTTATTATCTCGATTCATCATCATAAGAGTTAGATTCGATTACTATCATCAGTGATTTTATAGACATCTTTGAGGAGGTTAGGGGACTACCCCCCTAAGAGAGAGAGATTGACTTTAGGATATATTTTGCTAGCTAGAAGCATTACCCGTAGGGCATATGCGGCTTAGGGAAAGGAAGGGATTGAGCAAGTAGATCCGCGATCTTTGGAAAAAGGTTTCATAAAAAGAAACATATCGGAATATGGAGCGCCAGTCATCTTCGCTACCAAAGCAGGTGGTTCTCTTCGACTTTGCATTGACTATAGAGAATTGAATAGGCTCACAAAGAAGAACCATTATCCAATCTCTAGGATAGATGATCTTTTCGACCATTTAGTTGGCTCTTTAGTATTTTCCCAGCTTGATTTAGCCACTGGATTCCATCAGCTTAGTGTCGCTGATTACAACATAGATAAGACTGCATCTAGGACACCAAACGGATTCTTTGAGTGGTTAGTCATGACTGTTGGGCTAACCAATGTCCCAGCCTCCATGTTTTTAGAGATGTACTAAAATAAATTCCGTGGTGGTATTCGTGGTCAACATTTTGGTATTTTCCAAGAAGTTTGGGAGAGAAAGCTATTCGTCTAAAGGAGGTTCTTTGTACACTTCGTGTTCGTCAGTTGAGAGCAAAGTTCTTGAAATATTACTTTTGGCATAAGGATGTGTGTTTCTTGGGGCATAGTAAATGTCTACACATAGAATAAGCTTGACAACGGTTTTGTATATTTACGTTCAAACTGTGGAAATCCAAAGAGGGGTAGGCAAGGATTGGAGATGTACAATAGAAAAGGGGGGAAAACCATATGTAGATAATTACAGAAAATATAATTATTTCATATAAGTTGATTTAACAGTAGTACCTTAGAATATATCTAACAAAAGGCTTTAGTAGGGAAATGGGATTTCCAAGGTTTAAGAAAATTTCTCTAAGGTTAGTGAGGACAAAATCCACTTTATGCCAAGCCCAATAAAATAAAAAATTTGTAATTTAAGAAAAACGTAATTGTTAGAATTGAAGAATTTCATTGTTAATATTTTCTCTTGGAAAATAAATATGTGGTTTTTGAAGAATGGTATGAAATTTAAGTTGGTTTTTATATAATGAAAAATTGGAATTCTTTTTGAAGAATTATGGTGTGTGTGTGTATAACTCACTAGTTTCTATGTTAGTAAACAAAGATTTCAGCTATAAAAACCTAGAGTGTATCAAGTATTGAAAATATAGATTATAACTTTTATTGTTGTAATAGATTTTTTCATGGAAAATAAGAAGAGCATAGGCTATAACACTATTTTTATAATAAGTGACTCCCAAGAGAAATACTTTTACATAGGTATATGAGATTTATTGGTATTTATTTAATCAGATCCATACACTAGTATTTTTGGTATGTAGTAACGATGTTTTACGCAACATCCGTTTTAACACAAATAAAAATGTATCTTAAAAGATAATTTCTATGTATAGAAACAAAATGGTTTGTAAAGTACATTTATTAATTTTAACAAGTATAAGGAAATGTTTTTGCAGTTATGAGAGTATTAAAACAGTTTTGAAGATGATTTTTTCTGGAAGGAAAAGGTTTAAGTTAGCTATTAGGAAATATTTATCATGGAAGAATGTAAATTAAACATACTTTAATCTATTGGAATGAAAAGAGTAATGGTATAATTTTCGTGAAACCAATAAAAATGTTTTGTGCACGTTACAAAGAATACGTGAAAGAGATATACAAGGTATGAAAAGCACCATATTTTGTATAGCCTATTTCAAAAAATATAAATAATTTCCTTATAATTTCACATAAACATGAAATTATCTTTTAAAACTTTCATAGAAGATTTTAGCATTAATAATTTCTCACTTGAGAAAGTAGTTCCAATACATTAAGGTATGAGACCGTGAAGTATAATAAGAAGATGTTTTGAAACACATAAAAACAGTTTAAAGATATTTTAAAAGAAAATGGTTTGGTAAAAAAGTAAATAACCGTTTGGAAATGAAAAACTTAAAAAAAGTAGAATTTGAAAATTCAAAGTTTTATAGAAAACTAAAAAGGTCATTAAAAAAAAAAAAATAAGTTTTGGACTTAGAATTTAAAAGTTTTTCCCATTAGGTTGTGAAATAGTGTTAAGTAACCAAGTACTTTTGAATTTAATAGAAACTCAAAAACTAACACTTTTATTAAAGACAAAGATTTTGGGATTTGATGTTTTAATAATTTAGAAGTCTCAGTTTTTGAAACAATAAATGCCCAACCATACTCTTATAAATATGGGGTATAGAGAAATCATTTCCTAGGTGTAATGGAAAAAGTGCAAGACCATGTAGGGGATAGCAGTGTTTACTTTTGGAGGTAATGATAGAAGTTTCCGTGGAATGTATACGACACTAGTAAGAACTTAGGAAAGTTGATTCATGTGTGCAAACTAAAGAAGATAGTAAAGTGAAATGAGTTAGGTACGCATAGTTAAAAAGAGATTTTCTTGATTTTGGAGGAACTTGGGGAAAACATCTTTCTTTAGTGGAATACACATAAGATAGTAGTTCTCAAGCTAGCATTAAAGTGGAACCTTTTGAAGCTCTTTATGATAGACCGTGCAAGTCTCCTTTGCATTGGATAGGGTCTACGGAGGGATTGCCTTGGTTTCGACATAGTTAATAAGACTTCGGGGAGGATTGGTTTGATTGGGAGAAAATTCATATTTCGTATCCCAATTCCTTTGATAATAAGTTTTTCGAATTTCCTATTTCCATCTTTAGTTTTGAATAGGTTCTTTCTTTCATTATCCATTGGGAGGGTTGAACTTAGAATTTAACCTATGGATGATAGGATTTGACGTAAAATATGTTATGTATGATGTATGCTATTGGTTGCAAGTGTTTGCTAGTGGATGCTAATGGATGCATATAGGTGTACTAGGCACTATTAATCTTTAGGGATCGGCCTAACAAGGACACTAGAGCATATGCATATGGATGTGCATGCATTTTTATTCTATTTTTTATGGTTGCTATAAATGGATGATTATCACATGATTGTTGCATTTGAATGATGTTTGTAGCACGCATATAGAACTATCAGTTGTCATTAAGAAATTTTTGCATTCATTTGGATACATGGCACGGACATGATTGCATAAAAGGAGGCCAAATGAATCAGTGGACCGCCTAATATTTTGCATTAGTTAGAGACATTAACACTACACTAATTGCATAAGTATCATAAATCACATTAGAAAAACTTAAGGACAATGGATGAATCGTCGATGATTGAGTAGTTGGTTGTAGAATTGGATGAAAACATTTAGTACATTCTTTCATCCTTAGAGATTTCGGGGACAAAATCCCATAAGGAGGGAAGAATCTAACAACCCAAAATTTAACCCGTAATAATAAATTTGTTAATTAATTATATAATAAAATAATTTTGTGAAATTATCAGAATTGAGCCACGGGAGTTGCACTATTGTGTCCGTGGTAATATTCTGGTCAATTTCCATGTATAGAACATCAGAATTCGAGCTAATTTGATGACATACAAATTAAACAAGGAAATGACAAAAGAACAAAAGAAAAAATAGACCAAGTCGATCGGCCGGTCGATGTGGGCATAAGGGCGGTCGACCGCCGGTTGACCCGCTAGCCCATTTGGGCGAACGAACGAACATTCATTCGCTCAAACGTTGTAGGCGTGTTTTTCATTCTTCAACTGGATCTCGTCCTTCCATTCGTGCATACGATGGCTCCTATTCAGCCTATAACGTAGTTGCATCCTATTCAATCTCCAAATCCAATTGTCTGAGATCCACTTCTACCCTTATAAATAGCCCTAGGCCTAACAGTTTTCTCATTCTAAGATAGTTGCCAATTGGGTTCACCTATTCAGAAAGGACCCTAAGCGGAATAATTTTCTAAGGAGGAAAATCGTTTTAAATAAAAATATTTAACAAACCCAAGTGGATCCGGGAAGGCTAAAGGGAAGAGCTAAGGACCAGAGGTGAGTGACAGTAATTATTTTAATTTTTTTTAAGTAATTTAAAATGATAAGGTTTCTAATAGTTGAAGTTATACTACGATTTTTGGAATAAACTTTTTAGCAGTTTTATTTACAGTTTTTAGAATTGTTTTTAGTCTATTTCTTTCTAGCTATTCTTTTCAGTTAATTTTAGTTATTTCTGCTAATTATACCTTTTTCTTTTATTTACAGTATTTTAATTTATTTAATGTTATTTATGCGTTATTTACATCTTCTTCCTACGCCTTGGATTTTTTGCTATTTTTAGTTTTCTTTTACTTCTCCTTCTTCTTCTTTGTGTATGGATTAGAATAGAATTAACGTGAAATTGGATTGAATTATAAGAAATCTGAAATAATGGAATATGAGATGTAAATCACAAAGACTGTAATATAATTGGAATTGGACTGAAATTATGCCTAATCATGATATTAATTGGACTGATTACGAAGTTTTTGCCTAGTTATAACTTAGAATTATAACTAAAAAGAATAAAAGAAGAAAGAAGCTTATTTTCACACTTAGAACTTGGGTTAAGTAATTAGCATGATTATAAGGTAAGTTATAAATGATAAATATGGAAACTGCGACGCTTATTTTAAGACTTAGGATAAATTAATAAGCAATAATAGCAATTTATTAAAATAAAGGTTTATTTAAATTATTTATCTAAGTTAATAAGCAAAGATAAAAGTAGGACATGTACCAAATAGCATTACCCTAATATTTCTGTGGTTACGGTTTTTCACATAATCTTGAAGTGAGACGAGGTGCTTCTAATCTTAAGGTGAGGCAATGGGTACGCTTATGCTTATAGTGATAGCAAATGGTCAATCTATGGTAGTTCAAATCAAGGGTATTTGAACAAAGGGTGCAACTAGATTTTTGTATGATACGGACCAGTACCAACAGGATTTCTCCTATTTTTCTATGGATACGGTGTTTCATATAACCCTGAAGTGAGATGAGGTGCTTCACATAATCCTAAAGTGAGGTGAGGGGCACACTTATGCTGTCAAGGGTAAATAAAAGGTCAAAAGAGGGAACAACAGGAACCCGAGCTTAGTGGTAGTCACACGTGCAGCTTCTATTGACAGCTCATAAATTGTTATGAGTGCCAAGCGCTTAGTGAGTGTGTCTTTCTTAGACACCAAAGTCTACTGTGTAGGGAAACATCCGGTTCACTGTAGATTCTATGGAGTAGCTGGCTGATCAAAGGGTAGAATTTGGGCTTCAGCCTAACTAAAATAGGATTAGGAATTCAGCCTAATCGAAGTAGCTGTCAAGGACAAATGCAAACAATCAAAGTTAGCCTATTTTATCAATTGTAATAGTTTTATCATATTTTTCAGTTTATCTCTTTCCTATTTCCTTTGTTTCCTTTTATATATACATGAACTATTGAAGAGTCTATTACTTTTACTTTGCTTAAAGATTTTAGTAGTTACTATCACTCACCATACTTTTAGTCTGACCCACTCATCTATTTTCCCTCTTTTCCCTCATAGGTAATCAAGGGAGAGGGCAGTGGATTGCAGTCCTCGGAGGTTTCTTGGAGAAGATTCTACTATGTATTTCTTTACTTTTTCAGCTTTTGGTTCTTTCTTTCCACTGGCACTTAAGAGGGATATCTGTACTCTGATTTTTGTTGAGACTACGAGTTTTTATTTCATGTGATACGTTGGGTTTTGAGACATGTATGTTGTATTTGGATTTTGACTTATTTGGTTTATGAAGCAATCATGAAGCTTTTGCATTAAATAAGATATTATTTTAGTTTCCGCTGGTTTTACCTATTTTTGTCTTGTGAATCTTAGTCCTTGCTAGTTTCAATTATACCTACTACACACCATGCCTTTTAATGTGTCCTTTTGGGTATATTAAGGGGTATGGGGTGTTTCACAAACAGATCTCGAACCTCCACATAGATTCCCCACATAAGTCCTCTAACGAATGCTAACGTCGTCCTCTCTCTTTGTATACTTCTCAAGATAGACAGTGACATACAACAACATCATTTGAAATGTTAATGTTGACCTCTTTCTTGGACTTTAACCTTAGGATTGATAGTTTAACTTTATAACATTTCACTTCACAACTACTTCCAAAACATAGAACTCGTATACAAATTTTGAAGTGGTATTCGATAAGTAAAACACTTAATGACCCTGTCTCCTCAAAACCAATCGATCGATTTTCCGGTTAACTTAATCCAATTTCCCTTATAAGTAAACGAAAGCTAGATACGTTTCATACGAATAATCCTCCCTGAGGGTTCTTATTGATATGAAATCCTAAAGCCTTTTGAGAACTTCTTAAGTCATTTTCTGTCCATTCGTGTAACAACCCTGTATTTCGTGTCGATTTATAATCGACATTAAACGATTAATATTTTCGCTTATTGCCAATTTAAGTTTTGAATTTGAATTAAAATTCTTTTATAAATTTTTAAAAGGGTTTTTGGGCTTTGAATTCTCGGCCCGCATTTTCATTTGTTTATGGGCCGTGATTATTTTCAAACCCATTCCTCTCTCTCGTTCTCTTTTTATTTTTTAAAACCCGTCCCCCTTTCTTTCGTTCTTCCCATTCACGAACCCTAAAAAGTGAAATCGAACGAGAGTAAAAATTATGGCGGTCTCTCTCTCACTCGTTTGTCCAAATTTAGGGCTTCGGTTGATAGCTTCGTTCGTCTTCGCTCGAATTCTGGCCGGCTTCCCCTAAATTCGTCGACAAGGTGAGTAAATCTCTTTACTCACATCTAGTTCCTTCTTAGTATGGTGCCTCTGCAATTCAATTTTTGCTTCGATGTTGTTTTATCTCGGCCAGTGATTGAATTTGTTTCTTATTACTTGTTCTTAACTGTCATTGATTTAAATGACATTGATTGGAGTTGCGATTCCTAGATGCTATCTCAATTGCTTTTCTGACAGTTTTAAAACTTACTTTGGTATAAAAAAGAAAAAAAGTAATTGTCTTTGACTTTGTTGCATTTGAATTACTTGACTAAAACTATCCTCGGCTTTGCAAATGCTGTGCGTATTGATTTCGGCCATTATGCGTTTGTGTTACTTGGGGTGTTGACTTGAGTCTTCTGCATATTGAATTTTTGTTTGATTGACTATGGTTTTAAATTCCTCGTTTGTTTCCAGTGGAACTGTTGCAACCGGGCTTCAGCCACTTGTCCCTTGGTTCGTTTTTTTTACTGATGTACACGGCTCGTATGTTTTGGGTGAACTCGTTCACTTTGCTTGCATTTTGTTGAGTTTATGTGATTGGTGATGCCTGATTGTACCCTGTATGCATGAGTTTCATTTGGTTGCATTTTTTTTGCCACACTGAGTCTAATTGCTCGAGTCTGTTTCTTGTAGTATTGGGCACATTTAGGTTGTGTTCATAAAAATCCATTGATGTTGCCTCTGTTTATTATATATATGAGCTGTTGTCAAATTTCAGTGCATACCATATGGAGTTGTATTTATCCAGCAGTGTAGCTTCATGTAAATGATGCATGTTGAACTGTTATCGATTTTTCCTTCTGTCTTTAACAAGTGCTACTGCTGTATTACCATACATGTATATTCATGTATCATTTGGGTCTGCACTTGCATATCTATTTAAACTTGCTATACACATGCATATCTGTGCTCAGTGTGGCTTGGTATCAATGATTTCAGGTTGCTTTGAGCATTTATGTCATACTGTAAATTGTTGTAATAAGTGCATTTCATGTGTACTTCATACTTGAACTTGATGGTTGGACCTAGTTGTCCTATCTGCAGTGCAATGACCACTGTTGCCTTGAGTAGTTGTAGTCTGCATCACTGGTCTTTGCAGTCTAGTTTCCATAGCTTGATGCACATATCTGTCTGCACTTGTCTTGTTGAACTGTAACTGTGCATTTGTATCAACTTGAATATGTTGCATTTGTTGATTCATCATTGTTGCACTGTAGCTTTTGTAGTGACCATTGATGCTGTATTTCTGTGTATATGTACAGTTTCATTGTTGCAGTGATATTTTTGAATTTTTGGTCGAGACTTGTATTGCTTGATGTATACTGTATTGTATCTTGCACTTGTTTACCAGCAAGTGTCACTGCTTATTTCCATTAGCACATGGGTTTTGAATTGTAGCAGTGACCCTGTCCACTGTTGTATTTTGCTTCACCTGATTCTTTTGAAGTTGTAGCCCTAATTTTCATTTAGATGTTACTAGAATTTGTTGCAGTGCCTTGCTGTTTTGACTTATCTGGGCACTGTTTGGTTCACGTTGCATTCACTTGCACACTAGTTCAGCATATAGTTCCTTGTATCAAATTATAAACATGTACACTTCTCTGGGCATCCTTGTTTGCCCATGACCTTTGTGTCCATTTCTTGGTTCAACTGTCTATGCTATGTTGAACTGAACCTGATATATTGCCTTTATACATTTCCCTTTTGTTTCATATTTATGGTTTGGGCTCGTGAAATTCTTATGTTGATGTTCATGCGTGTGCACACTCTTTTACCTTTTTGTGCATGGGACATTCCTTTTTCCTGCACATGTGCAGATGTATATTTGGGTTATGATACATGCACTTGAGTTGAATCCGGTATTCGGGTTTGACCTTGTGTTCGTTTGTGAACTTTCATTGTGTACATTTGGGTTCGCATTTATGTCGTCCAAACTTGACCTCTGCAGTTTTTGATTGCCACACGGTATTCATTGGGTACATCGACACTATAGTGGCAAGGCAGTGCACGCAAGCGTGAACTGCAGCCACACGGTATGGTTTTGTGATATTCTATTTGTTATGACTTATGAATCTCTTTGCGTATTCCATATTCTGTAGTGGCGAGGCAGTGCACGCGTGCGTGTACTGCAGCCCTACATGAATTAATATTTTAATTGATATTTCAATGATTTGAACTGTTATGTTTATTTCAATTCAATATTTCTGAATTGCATTCTGACTTGGTTTAATTACTGTCGTCTATTCATTATTTGATTATTGTTGCTTCTGTGCACTAATAACTGAGTTTGAATTAGACTGACCCGAGTATTATTTTCTTTGAATTTAATACTCGGGTCAGACCGAGTATTTCAGGTTGTAGATATTCTGCTTTGGGTTGCTGCTAGAGCTATGAAGTTCTTTCATATCTTTTGGAGTAGTCGTCGTCATTTGTAGTAGTATGTAAAATTGTATAGGAAGATATGTATTCATGTATATTATATACGTTAATGTACTTGTATATGTAACTTCCTTAGTCGACTATTGTAGTTGTATCATATGTACCGTGTCAAATGTATTGTAACTGACATCAGTTATTATATATATATATATGAGACTTTCGGTTTCATCTGTGTTCCGCATTTATATTATCTGTGTTATTATTTTATATTTACTGTTCTAAACTATTACGAACCATCGTAGTTCGTTTTATACTGGAATTGGGGTATGTCGATGGGAGAAAATAAATCAGAGATGAAAAATGAAAGAATATATATATTTATATCACTCCCATCGAGATAACCAATACTAGTGTAAGGCCAACTATTGATGGCCGCTCCTCAACAGCCTTATTCTCCGTGCTAGTTGACAGCATTACACCGTAGTGTTCTTGGCTAGCGTGGGTATAGAGGTGGGGCGTCACAATTCGATAATCGACTAATCGACTATTTGGTATAGGATATACGTTTCTAAATGAAAACCAAGTTTAATTTACTTTCCATAAACGATAAACACACAAAACGCTATCATCATTCAAAATACAATCAAGCCACACAAAGTATGATTAGTTTACTTAAGTAACTCTTAATCTCTTCCATTTATTTAATTCTTTTATTAATTAAAACTCCTTTATTAGTAAACTTCATTTATCTAATAAACTTCTGCTTTTTCTATCTTTTTCCAAAAGATTCTATTACTTATTATCCTCTTCAAAATATCCACTTTAAGGATTTAAGTACTTTCAAAAATCCATTCGGAGGGTTGAATACTAATATTACTCAAACTTTGTCACTACAAACCCAAAACCATTTCGCTTTTGTTGGTCTTTAAATCATTCTTTTAAAGATCTATTTACTTCCCTAAGAATAATTAAAAAGGATTGAAGATGAATGTGATTAACACATCGTCACAACAAACCTAAAAATTTCCAAATTGTTCCCATCTTTACAAAAGTTTGTTATAAAGATCTAATTCAAGTTCAGATTGACTAGTTGTAACATCCCCTATCTTGAGGTCCGAAGCTAAGAGCTACAGATGCTGCAGTCATCCATAGTATTAACTTCCGGTGAAAAAAATACAGTAATGTTAATGGTATCCAAAATATGAAGCATATGAATTTGAAATAAAATCAGCACAGAATTAAAACATCTTTTGTGATTACATTTCAAATCCATATTTCATATTTAGATACATAATCCCAAAACGTTTCCCAGATTTTGATCAATATAATCATTACAAATTATGCCAAGAGCAACATATGAAGATGCCCCCTTGGATGATTAGAGTACTAAATAAACATGTCTGCCATAAATACATCACAGCGGAAATAAAACTAAATAACTCCTACATAGCTAATTCTTCCTCCTACATGCCTTCAGAAGCTTATTCGGCCAACCTACTAAACCTGAAAAACCTCAACTCTTACTCTACCCAAATTAAATTTTTAGCACCCGAGAGTTTAAAAGGAAAGCATGAACTTCGAGTCAGATATAAAGCCTTGTGTGAATAATACTATTACATCTGGTTTACTGATATTTAGTGAGATCACGCCGCTTAGCGGAATGGGTTTCCCCTCACTAATTCCTTTTAAAACATATCTTTTGCAAATCAGAATCCTGCAACCAAACTGATTAAAACAATAATAGTAATATCATATATGCTTATAAATCAGAAAATCAATGGACTATTTGTCTGAACAATATAGTTTTGTTTGGCTGACTGCTAACCATTTGCTGACTGGGGCCTACCAGAAAAAATAAATAATCTAACTTCAATTAGACACACTCCTGGACGGTTCGTCCATAACTTACTTCTCCCAAGGTCAACTTATCCTAATGGTTTTGCAGGCTCACCAATAACCTATATTTCTCTGTATATTTCTTTCTGTGTGTGAAATCATTTTAGTCTTACCTACGATAAAGCCCTACACACTGGAAATTTGGACTTACATTAGCTAGGGACTATTAGCTAAAGTAAGGCTGCGACCCTATACTAGTCCCATCTGGTATCTAATATCTGAGTCATTTACTTAGGGTTAACTACCCCATTAAATTTTCCTTGAAAACATTTCTTTCAAATCGATTTAACCCTTCGAATCATACTTAAACATGAAAAACATACTTTTTTCATTACTCAAATATTTTTGCCATGATATATGCTTTACATAAAACAATGTTGATGAAAACCAAAATCAATAGGGTTATCCATCCCTGTAAAACAAGTTAAAGCCCTTCTTTAACATAGAAAACATTAGGTTTTAAATCCAAGATATCACCTTCGAAACCCTTTTTTATAAACATTAAACAGTCCCTTTCGAATCCATTGAAAATACCCCTTTCAATATATGTTAACTACTTCACCTTGAAACACTAGGCCGAAAAGTCAAAACATACCTTTCGAAATCTTTAAAAATAGATATTTCGAAATCATTGAAAGTATCCCTTCGAAAGATTTATAAAACCTTAGACATACTATTTTTAAAATATTTTAAACTTTCCTTTCAAAATCATTGGAAGCCTTTCATTTAAAGACTCGAGTAAACCTTTCGAAAACATCGGGGTACCTCCCCTTCGAAACTTACATTATAGACCTTTCGAAAGTATTAAAATTCCCTCCTTATATCAAACCTTTCGAAAGCATTAGGTCCAAGTAAAATTTATAGAACGTAGCTTCGAAACCCTTTAAAACAATTCCTTTCGAAACATTTTTTTTATCTTTTAATAGAACAAATGGTCTTAAAGAACTGGGGCGAAAGCATTACTTTCAAAAGCACTATTCCTAAGTAAAAGAAAGTGGATGGTCTTGAACCAACCCTTTCGAAAGCATGGAAGAGCGGCTTCAAAGTTTAAGGCAAAAGAACCCTTTCGAAAGCACTGTTTGACGGGTTGAATGCGAAGCATGGGTTTCGACCTCTTCGAAATCTTTTTTTTAAAACAATAAGCCAAAACCCATTCGAAAGTTCTTTCTTTATATAAATAGAAGAAAGTTGGTTAAGCCGCAAGTTCCAACCCCTTCAAAAGCCTTATTTATAACCAAAATAGTTCCAAGTTTACAAGAGCTACTTCTACCCTTTCGAAAGCATGTTTCAACTCTATACCTTCCGCCTAACTCCAATCCACTATGTGCCAAGGCATTGATACCATGTGTATTGGTTTCGACTTGGTTAGGGGCGGATGTATGATGTCGAAAGGTGGCTACTATAAGTAGCGAAGCAATATCCTTTACAAAACTGATTTTTATGACCTTTTAAAGTAATATCTTTCCAACTAACTTGCCTTATTTATCAACATATAATTGGTTGCCAATTCATTTACAAAACCTTTTTCTAAAAATGCTGCCGAATTAAGTAATTAACAATTTTAAAACATTTAACAAATTGCCCCTTCTCCTTTTCTAAACATATAAAACATTTGAGTCACATACCTTAAATAATTTTATATCTTTAATAAATACTTAGGAAAATTCTCCAAAAATTCTCATAAATCACTTTTAATGTCTTTTTTAACATATTTAAATTTCTGACCCAAAGCTAATATATAATAGCTGAAAATAATTCAAACCCAATCTTAACATTTTCTTTTCTAGAAAATTCATAATAAATCCACATAAGCTGAGAAAATTATGAAACTTGAAACTCATCTCTAAAATAATGTTTTTGACCTTACCTAAAAAATGCAAGTCAGTAGGATGCCATTTAATAAGTTTTTCAAATCAAAACTTATCATAAAATCTATATGAAGAAACATAAATAATCAACAAGCTTTTATGTGCATTTAAACAATCAAATCATGGCATTTTACTTACAAAATAAATTCAGATCTCATCTTGAAACTAAAAACGATAAAAACAAAATGTAATCTATTATTCACCTTAGCTTGTTATTAAGGAGGTTGACGTTTGCTCTTTTATTGATTTGCTTAAGCTTCCTACTTGAACCCTTTCTTATCTTCCTTTTGTTTTTCCCAAATGGTTGCCGACCAAGCTTTAAGTTTCGTTTGCAAATGTTTAGAATGAATAGGGCGTGAAAGTAAGAAGGGTTTAGGGTATAAGAACTTAGTTTATTCCTTATTTTCCCTTATCTTATTCCTCTTACTTACTTTATTTTAATTCTCTTTGGCTTATAAGTTTATTAAGGAACGACTATCTTAAATTATTCAAATCTCAATCCCTTAACCATTTACATTATTTCGTTTAATTTATCTAATTAAATGTCCTAAATGCTGTTAGTCAAAATTAGGGTCATTACAGACCCTCCTTCTTAATGAATTTCGTCCTTGAAATTACGATAAGGTACTCATAACAATCAATCATAAAGGTAAAACATACCATGAAATAAGTCAGGATAAGTATCCCGAATCCTGCTCTCAGTTTCCCAAGTATAGTCTCTCCCATCGTCACCCCACTGGATTTTGACTAATCTAACTGTCTTATTCTTTAACCTCTTCTCATCCCTCATGACTATACAAACTGGTAAATTCGGTTCCATTGCTAAGTCCTCTAACACAGTCCGTGCTATAGTAGTATCTGGATCTCGAATACACTTCCTTAGAGGAGAAATGTGAAAAACATCGTGTAATCTTGCTAAACTACTTGGTAACTCCACTTATACGTGAATTTCCTAATCCTATCTACAATAGGAAATGGTTCAATGAATCTCCACACCAATTTTCCTTATTTCCAAATCGGATTACACCATTAATTTTTGATACCTTAACGAAAACATGATCTTCAATTGAGAACTCTAAGTCTTTCCATCTTTTATCAACATAATACTTCTGCCTTGACTGAGCTTCCTCCATTCTGGCTCGAATGAGCTAAATCTTTTCTGCAGCCTCTCTAACGAAATCTAGTCCAAGAACTAACCTTACCCCAGTCTCTAAGCAAAAAACGAAAGATTTGCATAACCTTCCATACAAATCTTCAAACGGTGCCATCCCTATACTAGTCTGATAACTGTTGTTATATGAAATCTCCACTAAGTGTAGGTGGACTTCCATGATCCCCTAAAATATAGTACACAAGCTCGTAACAAATCTTATAAGACATTATTAACTCTTTCTATTTGCCCATCCGTCTATGGATGGTGAGCGGTACTCATTTTGAGCTTGGTGCCTAAAGTCTCCTATACACTCCTCTAGAACTTGCAAGTGAATAAGGAATCTCTATCACTTACTATATTACTAGGAATTCCATGCAGTCTAACTATATTCTGCATGAATAATTTAGCCAAAACAGGTGCCGTCCTGGTTCATTTAACTGGAATAAAATGGGTACTCTTGGTCAATCTGCCCACTATAAGCCATACTTTCATTTCCTTGATTCGTAAGATAGAATCCCATTTCCATACTGGAACATCCAAAGGCTGAAGCAACCCACTTGGTTTCTGATATTCACCTTTTATCTGTTGACAGTTCAAACACTGCTTCATCCATAAGCCTACATCCTTCTTCATGCCTTCCTAGAAGAAACTTCTTTTCATGTCTTGATACATCTTAGTTCCTCCTAGATGAATAGTGAACTTTGAATAATGGCATTCTCTAAGAAGTTCTTTAATAACGTTTCCCACATTAGTAACACATAGCCATCTTTTCTCCCTTAACCACCCATTCTAGTCAAGACTGAAATCTTTTAAGCCATCACTCTCTGTTCCATTCCTTAACTTGCTGATCCGTTCAGCTAATAATGGATCTTCCCCTTGCTTACAAGTAATCCTTTCGATCGTCACTGGTCGAACTTCTAAGCATGACAACGTAGCAGTTACCTTACTAGATCTAGTGTCAGATCTCCATTGTATTCTACATGTAATCAATGCTTCCAAATCTTTCCACTCATCTATCAATGCTAATACTGCATTCTGATGTCTCCTTCTATGTGCATCTGCTACATTATTGCCTTTTCTCGGTGTATACTAAATACCAAAGTCATAAGTGGCTAAAAACTCTAACCACCTTTATTGCCTAATGTTTAACTCCTTCTGAGAGAATAGATACTTCAATGACTTATGATCCGTTACAACACGAATCTTTCTCTCAAAAGGTAACGTCTCTACACCTTTAATGCAAAAATTACCGCAGCTAATTCCAAATCGTGAGTTGGAAATCTAACCTCATGGGGTCAGAGCTGTCGAGAAGCATAGGCAATCACTTTATATCTTTGCATTAACACAACTCTAACCCTATTCCACATGCATTCGTGTACATCACTAAGTCCTCATTCCCCTTTGGAACAACTAAAACAGGTGCATTTGTCAATAAGTGGTTCAGCTTTTGGAATGCCTCCTCATACTTATCAATGCAGACAAACTTCACATTTTTTCGAGTTAGCTTAGTCATCGATGCCGCTATCCACGAAAAATCCATATTGAATCTTTGATAGTAACCAACTGGTCCAAGAAAACTCTTTATTTCAGACACTATCTTGGGCCTCTTCCAATTATTCACCGTCTCGATCTTAGCTTAATCTACAGATAGCCCTTTCTCTAAGACCACATAACCAAGAAACTTCACTTCCTTCTTCCAATAATGACACTTTGAAAATTTTTCTTTCAGCTGACGCTGCCTCAATGTCTCAAGCACCACTTTAAGATGAACTTCATGCTCTCTTTCATCTTTAGAGCGTGTCAAAATGTCATCGATGAATACCAACACGAACCAATCCAAGTGCTCTAGGAAAACTCGGTTCATCAAATCTACAAAGAATGCTAATGCATCAGTTATCCGAATGGCATTACTAACCATTCGTACGATCCATATCTGGTTCTAAACGCCGTCAAAGGAATACTATCCTCAGCCACTCTAAGATGATGGAACCCTTTTGCCAAATCCAATTAGGAAAATACTTTGTCTCCCCTCAACTGGTTGAACAAATCGTCAATTCCAGGTAGCGGATATCGATTCTTTATCGTCTTCTCATTGAACTTACGATAATCGATACATATCTTAACGATCCTTCCAGTTTCCTTGAAAACACTACGAATGCTCCTATGGAAAACTGCTTGGTCTGATAAAGTTCTTATTTTCCAAATCCTCCAACTGCACCTTTAGCTCCCTCATCTCGATAGGTATCATTCTGCTTGGTGGTTTACTTACCGGTTCTACGCCTGGTACTAAATATAACCGAAACTCAATATTCGACGGTAGTCCTACTACGGGTTCAAAGACATATGCAAATTCTTTAACAACAAAGACTCTATTTAACTCATCTTCTGCCTTCACTACACCCAACAAAGCATTATCCTCAAAACTAGGGTTTTCTACGGAGTATACTATCTGATCACTACAATCAGGATGTCTAAGTGATATTTTATAATCATGGCAAAATATCCTAGGGTCGTATTTACTTAACCAATCCATACCCAAAATAATTACGAACTCTACAAAATCAAACATAAGCAAACTGCAAACAAATGTATGACCTAAAAATTCAAATTCTGGGTGGACACATCTCATCCCAAGAGTCACATACCCTCTTATCGGATTTGCAAACCTTAAGGAAGTAATTAGGTATGAGGGTTCTAGGTTAAGGTAATAAACCAAAAAATGAGATATAAAAGAATGTGATGCACCGATATCAAATAGAACTCTAACTGTTACACCATAAATAAAAAGCATACCTCCCAATACTGCTTTTCCCTTCTCCTCTACTATTGGTCTTGAGGTAGGTGGTTCCAATGCAAAAATCTTGCCTTTTTCATCCTTGGCTTGCTCCTTGCACTGGTTCTTACAATGTCCAATTTTACCGCAGTTGAAACATCTTACTCCTTTCTTGTCGACAACTTTCTTCCCTTTTCCTGTCCGGCATTCGTGAGCATAGTGTCTCTTATTATCACACTTATAGCAGATAACTTCCGCCTTTCCCTTCTTGGCAGTTCCACCCTTTTGAGCTTCCTTCTTATGGAATAACTTCCTCTTTTGGTTATGCCCTCCTTGAGCTCCCCCTGCCTTAAAGCCATCTCAACCACTAATCAAACAGATCTCTAACATCCGATAATGTGGCCTTAGCAAGTTCAGGCTTCAACCCGTGGATAAACTTCTTAAATAGTACCAACCATAGTGTATCCATATCTCGATAGCTCCTCAAATCTAGTTGCATACTCAAGCACTTTCATATCTCCCTACTTCAACTTAGCAAACATCCTAAGCGGAGTTGACTTAGCAATCTTCGACATAAATCTTTCTTCTAACCCCCATTTGAACATAGCCCAAGTTATGGTATCCTCATTGACTCCAACCGTAACACTGTTCCACCAGTAAAGTACCGCTCCCTATAATTACCTGGAAGTAAGCCTTCTTATCTTCTTATATTAAGTCCCAAATCAGCAAAAATCCTTTCGTATTGAAGTAACCAGCTCTCCACTTTAATTGCATCCTCGTTCCCAATAAATGGTTTTCCTCCCAGCCTAGCGTAATCTCTACTCGATATAGGATAGCTATTGACCACTGGAGTTCCTCTATTTCCACCTTCAACATTTCCTCCAACTAAACCCGCAGCAACTCCAGCCAGCATTATGTTAACGAAGAACTGATACATAGCTCCCATATCTACTTATGACGCTCCAGCACTCAAATTAGCAGCTTGTGCCTGACTTGGATTCCTTCTGGTGTTTGGTCTGGCTTTTACATTGGTTATGGCGCTTCTTTCACCAATGTTAACTCTTCTACTTCTAGAATTCATATCTTACGTCCATAAAATCAGCATTTGAGTCTTTGTAAGATACAAGAGATATGGGAGAATAGAGATAAAGCGTCTATTTATATATAGCTTACAAGCACGTTACTATAGTGTTATCCCATACCCCAATCTTTTCACTAATTCCTTAGGATTATGTTTTCTAAATCATTTTAAGTTTGAAATTTCTTTTAAGTTTTTCGTAAACCTATGCTCTAATACCAAGTTGTAACATCCCCTATCTTGAGGCCCGAAGCTAAGTGCTATAGATGTTGCAGTCATCCATGGTATTGAAGTTCGGTGACAAAATACTGTAATGTTAATGATATTCATAATTTCCGAAGCACATGAATATGAAAAAAATCAACAAAAAATTAAAAAATATTTTCTTATTACATTTCAAATCCATATTTCAAATCCAGATACATAATCCCGAACGTTTCCTAGGTTTTGATCAAATATAATCATTACAAATTCAGCCAAGAGCGACATATGAAGATGTCTCCTTGGATGATCAGAATACTAAATAAACATATCTTCCATAAATACATCACAGCAGAAATAAAACTAAATAGCTTCTATGTAGCTAACTTTTCCTCCTGCATGCCTTCAGAAGCTTATTCGCCCAACCTACTAAACCTAAAAACTTCAACTCTCAATCTACTTAAATTATATTTTGAGCACCCGAGAGTTTAAGCGGGAACATAAACTTCAAGTCAGACATAAAACTTGATGTGAATAATACTATTACACATTGGTTTACTGATATTAAGTGAGACCACATCGCTTACCAGAACAGGTTCCCTTCACTAATATCCCTTTTAAAACATATCTTTTGTAAATCAGAATCCTACAATCAAACCGATTAAAGAAATAATAGCATTATCATATATGCTCATAAATCAGATAATCAATGGACAATCTATCTAAATAATGTATTTTTGTTTAGCTAACTGCTAATCATTGGCTGACTCGGACCTACCAGACAAAATAAATAATCTGTTAGACATGCTCCTGGATGGTCTGTCCTTAACTTACTTCTTCCAGAGTCAACTGATCCTAATGGTTTTGAGGGCTCACTAATAACTTATCTTTCTTTATATAATCCTTTCTCTGTGTTACATCATTGTAGTCTTACCTATGACAGCACCCTACATACTGAAATTTTGGACTTATATTAGCTAGGGGCTATTATCTAAAGTATAGGTTGTGACCCTATACCAGTCCCATCTGATATTCTAATATTTGAGTCATTTAGTTGGGGTAAACTACCCCATCAAATTTTCCTTGAAAACATTTCTTTCAAATCGATTTAACCCTTTAAATCATTCTTAAACAAGGAAAATATACATTTTGCTTTACTTAAATATTTTTCCATGATATATGCTTTACATAAAACAATGTTGATGAAAACCTAAATCAATAGGGTTATCTATCCCTTTAAAACAAGTAAAAGCCCTTCTTTAACTTATAAAACATTAGGTTTTAAATCCAAGATATCACCTTCGAAACCCTTGTTTAAAAACTTTAAACACTCTCTTTCGAATCCATTGAAAGTATCCCTTTCAATATAGTTTTATTACTTCACTTTGAAGCACTAGGCTGAAAACCCAAAACACACCTTACAAAATCTTTAAAAATAGACCTTTCAAAATCATTGAAAGTATCCCTTTGAAAGCTTTATAAAACCTTAGACATACTCTTTTTGAAATACTTTAAACTCGCCTTTCGGAATCATTGGAAACCTTCCATTCAAAGACTCGAGTAAATCTTTCGAAAACATTAGGGTACCTACCCTTCAAAACATACATTACACACCTTTCGAATATTAAAATTCCTTTCTTAAAACAAACCTTGCAAAAGCATTGGGTCTAAGTAAAAGTTTGTGGAACATAGCTTTGAAACCCTTTAAAACCATTTCTTTCGAAATTTTGGGTTTATCTTTTAATAAAACAAAGGGTCTTAAAGAACTAAGGCAAAAGTATTGCTTTCGAAAGCATTAATCCTAAGTGAAAGAAAGTGGATGGTTTTGAAACCACCCTTTTGAAAACATCGAGGAGTTGCATCAAAGTTTAAAGGAAAAAGTATCCTTTCGAAAGCATTGATTCGAAGGGTTGAATGCGACAGTAGGGGTTTCGGCCCCTTCGAAAATTTATTTTAAAAACAAAAGGCGGCAACCCATTCGAAAGCCCTTTCTTTATATAAACAAAAGAAAATTGTTAAGTCGCATGCTTTAACCCCTTCGAAAGTCTTATTTATAACAAAAATAGTCTAAAGTTTACAACAGCTACTTCTACCACTTCGAAAGCTTATTTCGATTCTATACCTGTCGTCTAACTCCAATCCACTATTTACCAAGGCATTGATACCATGTGTATTGGTTTTGACTTAGTTAGAGGCGGACGTATGGTGTCAAAAGATGGCTGCTATAAGTGGCGAAGCAGTATCTTTTACAAAACTGATTTTTATAACCTTTTAAAGTAATATCTTTTCAACTAGCTTGCCATATTTATCAACATATAATTGGTTTTCAATTCTTTTACAAAACCTTTTTCTAAAAGTGCTGCCGAATTCAGTAAGTAACAATGTTAAAACATTAAACAAATTTCCCCTTCTCCTTTCCTAAACATATAAAACATTTAAGTCTCATACCTTAAATAATTTTATTTCTTTATAAAATACTTCAGAAAATTCTCTAAAAATTCTCATAAATCACTTTTAATATGTTTTCTAACATATTTAAATTTTTGAACCAAAGCTAACATACAATAGCCGAAAATAGTTTAAACCCTATTTTAACATTTTCTTTCCTTGAAAATTCATAATAAATCCACAAAAGCTAAGAAACTTATGAAAATCGAAACCCATCTCCAAAATAATGTTTTTGACCTTATCTCAAAATGCAGTCATTAGGATGTCAGTTAATAGGTTTTTGAAATAAAAAATTATCATAAAATCTATATGAAGCAACATAAATCATCAACAAGCTTTTATATCCATTTAAATAATCAAATCATGGCATTTTACTTACAAAATAAATTCAGATCTCATCTAGATACCGAAAACAATAAAAATGAAATGTAATCTATTATTCACCTTAGCTTGTTGTTAAGGAGGTTGAGGTTTGCTCTTGTAGTGATTTGCTTAAGCTCTCTACTTGAACCCTTGCTTATCTTCCTTTTGTTTTTCACTAATGGTGGCCAACCAAGATTTAACTTCTGTTTGCAAATGTTTAGAATGAATAAGGAGTGAATGTTAGAAGGTCTAGGGTATAAGAACTTAGTTTATTCATATTTTGCATTTATCTTATTCCTCTTACTTACTTCATTTTAATTCTCTTTGGCTTGTAGGTTAATTAAGGCACAACTACCTTAAATTATTCAAATCTCAATCCCTTAACCATTTACATAATTTCATTTAATTTGTCTAGTTAGATATCCTAAATAATGTTAGTCAAGATTAGGGCCATTACACTAGTTAATTATCAAGTTCTAAAGATGATTTCTTATATAAATCATGATTCATATGCTTTACTCATTTTCGACAATCCAACTTAACTATTCATCACCCAAGAGTGAAGCTAGTTATGTTTGGGCACTAGTTTCTCCAAGCCTTCCATAGATACTTCGTTCTTGAATCTCACAAATAGATAAGTGTACCTCATTTGCTTTATGTGTTACGTATAATATTAACGATTTCCATAAATAATAAGAAATCAACACGATTAACAAATTTTCGACATATTCCACTAACCTATTCCTCTGTTAAGAGGGAAGCCTAGCAGGTTAGATATCTACTGATCCATTCCTACTCAATATCAACCTTAACTCTCACAAATAGATAAGATTAATTCGTCGGTTTGTTAATGTTAAGCATAATTAATTACTTTTCAAACAAGTAATTAAACAGTCGACCATTTGGCCATTTAACAATTCTAACCTCTTCCTAAACCATTTGTTTATACCTTCAAAAATACTTATAATAGGTTTTAAAACATTTGTCCAAAATATTACCCGAAAATAACAATTTTCCTTACAATTTGAAAATGACAAGTTTTCAACAAAATATCTCTTCTTTAAAAATCCACAATCAATTCTTAAAAAATCATATAAATCTCAAACTACTTTTAAAATACTCTAATATGAGTTAGACAGTACTTTTAAAAATAATGAAACAAATTATTCAAACCTAAAGTCCTTTTTGAAACATTTGACGTTCAAAAATCAAGGTTAAATGGGGCAATTTTGCACTAGAGATCTTTTGGCCATTTTCGAGATGTTACTAAACTTTTTATTATTCACGCTTTTAATAGCAACAAACATACATATAAAAACATTTAAAATATGATGAGAAATCTCTATGGATCTCCTATAAAGTTTCATAACAATTTCCAAAAACAAGGCTATTCCAAACTGCTACTATAGCGACTATCTATATAAGTGCACTTCTAAATCCAAGTCCATTCTAAACAAAGTCCATCTATAATCTATGTACTTTTTTCAAGGTCTATTCACATGTATTATAAGTTCATTCAAGTCCATTCAAATTTTTGTCAATTCTATGTACATGGATCACATATGTTACTCACTTTTAAAGTAAGAAGTTACAACCATTGTTTTCAACATAAGTTAACAACAATTCAAACACCATTAACACAATCAAACACAATATATATGTGTTATATTTTTCATCCATAATAAGATGTTAACTCACCTTTAACCCAACCATAACAAAGATCCAAGAACCAAAGCCTAATCCCACTTGCAACTACCTCCTTCCTCCCCCTTTCCTTGCTTTCACCTTTCTCCTTTGCCTCCAAACCCCCTTTATAGTCAATGGCCTAACCATGTGGGTTGAGCATGGCTTTACTTCTTCAAGTTTTTAATGGTAGGAGGGTTTCAAATATTATGCCAAGACTTGTGGTAAAAATTGAAGTGATTTGGAGTTGATTTGCAACACTTTCTTTTTAGAACATAATAGAGGAAGAAGAAGAGAAACCATTGATTTTAGAACTCAAGCTTTGTAATTGTTTCCGATTTATTCCTAAGGTTGTACCCCTCCTTATATAGGATTAGGAATGTGAATGGGGAAAGACCAAAAACCCTACAAAACCATACTATCATTAATTACACACACCACTTCTCCTTTATCATATGTTGAACACTTAAGCATTTCCATATTTGCTCATTTCCTAAACATCTCCCGTTAGCTCATGCATGACATTATTCATAAAGTTTATTTCCATAAATGGAAATATATTTTTATTTCATTAAATTGATTTCCAAAGCAAATAAGTGTATGTAAAAAAATCTTAACAAATTTTAATAGTCAAAAACTTTTAATAACATTTAATTGAAGATTCAAGTACCTAAATAATTCAAATATTTAAATATGATGTGTTCGAAATTCCAGGTCGTTGCATTCTTCCCCACTTAGAATATTTCATCCTAGAAATTCCAACACAAGAAATAAATGAAAAAAAATCAAATAGCAATATTTAACAGTATTCGAACTTACTTAGTGAAAAAAATTTATGGCTTGCTAATGTTCAAAATCGTCTAATCGCATAAGGATCATAAATAACCTACTAAGCATATCGACGCTCAACAGCCTTAAGTTATTACTTAGTCGATAATTCATGCTACCTCATAACAAATCACCTGAACTCTCCATAAGCCACAAACATAGTATATAAATATACAAAAGCCTGTACAGTTTATAAAAATCATCTATACGCAATATCAAATCAGATCACTTGCTCGATCACCTAAATTTCACTTCCTACTAGTATAGATCACTTGACCTCTTTATTGCGGACTTCAATTTGGCTTCTTGATTAGAAAACTTCGTTCTCCTTACATAGCCATATGCTATGGTAGAAAACTTTAGGATAATATCAATAATCTGTATCAAGTGTTCTCCATCAAGAATCTAGTGAAAAATCCTTGTTTAGACAGGTATAAACCACCTTGAAATCATATACTCGAATACTGGATCAAGAATAGACATGTTGTTAGTCCGTGAGATGCTGGTTTTGATGACAACAACCTTAGAATAGATTATAAAATATAAATACTAACATTATAAGTTTAGATATATATGTATATGCAAGATTTAACCATGCAGGTACTAAGAATGAAGACTGTACAGCATATAGATTCAAGATATCAAGATAAAATATCAAGATAGAAGACTCATGAGTATCGAGACTATCAAGAGTTCAAGATTTCAAGGATAAGTATTTTTATTACTATTAGGAATTTTTGTTAAAATTCGTAGAAAAGCACTAGCATCTTAAAATCCAATTTATTCGTGGAATGGAATCCACTTCGAGCCCATTAAAGGGATGGAATCCTAAGTAGGATGGAACATACGAAAATCTAGTGGGACATTGTTTTGTACCCACTAATTTTAATTCAAAAGATTTTACAAAATTATCTTGTTTTCAAAATGATTTCAAAACTTTCCTTTTAAAAGATTCAAAACCCTCGATCCTGATTTTAAATAATTTTAGCTTCAAAAACATCTTTATTTTCAAAGTCAAATTACTCCTGATTCTAAACTATCTTTTTTAATAATATATTTAACTTTTAAATATTTATACATAGATTTAAATAAAAAATTATGGTTAAATTCTATATATATTATTCTTTATATTTACTTATGAATTTCAACTATAGTCAAGAATATTTATAAAGTTTAAATTAGTTTTTATATAAGATAAAGGTTATTTTCAAAGAAATTCAAAACATCATAAAAGGCTTAGGGATGTCGACATGCCTATGGGTACCATGTTGAAATGGTGACAGTTTGATTCGAATATTCAAATTTCAAAATAAGTGTCTATTCGCCATAACTCTTCATGAATGGACATGGCTGTTGTTCTTCTATAAATAGGGGTCAGTTTCAACGAATTTTTAATCACTTTTTTCTGGTTTTCACTCCTCTTCTTCTTCCTCTTTTCTTAATACATACTTATCATTACTCTACCAAAATCAACATTGAATCATACTCGATTACTTTTAATTTGATTCTCTATCACTATATCTACAAGATTCTCAGTGCTATTCAGAGTTATAGACTTCTTTGTAATCTATTAAGCGAGAAAAGGTGTGATTGTAACCTTGGAAATCAATCAAAAGGGAAAAGGTGTGATTGTAACCTTGGTAAATCAATTGGGTAAACTTGTGGCCCAGAAATCAAGTATCTCTACCCAAAGGATCGAAATTCTGGAGGGTGTACGTCATAGCCTTGAAACCGAGGGTGTAATTGTACAATTGCTTTTGAAAGGAAATCCGTACTTGTGTTGCGGAACTGGATGTAGGGTAACTCCGAACCAGTATAAAATCTGGTGTGTTCTTTCCTTTACTGCTTTTATTTTATTTCTACACTGTGATTGTTTCTGTCATCATATCTGTGTCTGTATATTGCATACTTTTGTGTCTAAATTAACATAAATCGAAAAAGATTTAGTAATTCTTTATTAACACTATTCACCCCCCTCTAGTGTTAATCTTAGCCTTATGATCCGTAATCCGCATTTCTCACAATTGGTATTAGAGCAAGATTTTCAAAGTTTCATAATCTGATTTTGAAAAAGTTTTTAAAATAGCTATATTCGCTAATACTAGTTTAGAAGTATTCAAATCATCATTGTTTCATGAGTCTGCATATAATCAATATTCAAATTAAAGTTATCTACCAAATTTGTTTAATGTGAAGGAATCATGCTTTATAGGTGTTCAGGAATCAACCCACAACGGAAAAATTGTGTAGATCAGAAAGAGCAAATGGATACTTGATAGTGGATTTTCTAGACAAAAGACTGGCAATCCAGATATACTAAATGATAAAATATACAATGACGGAGGATTAGTTAACTTTGGAGGCAATTCAAAAGGATATGTGATTGGCATCGGCAAATTCAGTAATTCTGAAACTCCTACTATTACTAATGTTTTGCTAGTTAAGAATCTGAAACATAATCTGCTAAGTATAAGTCAACTATGTGATAAAGGTTATAAAATTAAATTTGAAAAAGATAAATGTCACATTGAAGATAATAATTCAACCATTATATTTGAGGGAATCAGGAAAAAGAAATATATATTCTTAGTATGAAAGTTTCAAATGACAACCTGTGTCTGTTGGCAAATACAAGTGACCCTTGGATTTGGCACAAAAGATTTGGGCATTTGAATTTCAAACTCCTATCTAGACTGTCAAAACATGACCAAGTAAGAGGTCTCCCTAAAATGAATTTTAAAGTAGATAGTTTATGTGATGCTTGTCAATTAGGAAAACTTAGAAAAAATTCTTTTAAGTTAAAAAATATGATTTCAACTTCGAAATCTCTTGAATTACTTCATCTTGATTTATTTGGTCCATCTCAAATTCTATCAATAAATCATAGTAGATATGTCTTTGTAATTGTAGATGATTATTCTAGATTTACGTGGACAATATTTTTTAAACATAAAAGTGATACTTTTGAATGTTTTAAGACATTCTAAAAAAGAACACAAAATCAATTTTCTCTAAAAATTATAACTATTCGAAGTGATCATGGTGGTGAATTTGAAAATGAAAGGTTTGAGCAATTCTGCAATAAAAAGGGAATAACTCACTATTTTTCATTTTCGAGAACTCCACAACAAAACGGAGTAGTAGAACGTAAAAATAGGACGATTCAAGAGTGTGCGAGAACTATGCTTACAGATAGTAATTTACCAAAGAATTTTTGGGCAGAAGCAGTTGCTACCGTCTGCTATATTTGAATAGAACTTTAATTAGACCTCTAACTGATAAGACATCTTATGAACTTTTTTATTCAAGAAACCTATGGTATCTTATTTCAGAATTTTTGGAAGTAAATGCTTTATTTAAATAAAAAAGATAATTTAGATAAATTTGATCCTAAATCTGAAAAAGGTATCTTTATCGGATATTCTAATAGAAGTAAAGCATACAGAGTGTTTAATTTAAAAATTAATACCATTGAAGAAACAATGCATGTTTCATTTTGATGAAAATTTCAAAAATTTTGAAGATACAAATGACGAAGAGGATTTAATCACTCAAAATCAAGAACCTATTGAAACTAATAATGAAATTGATTATCCTAATAAAAGGACAAAACTTTTAAAAGATCACCCTATAGAAAATATACTGGGAGATATGCAATCTATTGTTAAAACTAGAAATCAACTAGGTCAAATGAGTAATGTAGCTTTTATATCAACTGTTGAACCCAAAAATCCAATAGAAGCATCAACCGATGATTCATGGATTTTGGCTATGCAAGAAGAATTAAATAAATTTACTAGAAATGACGTTTGGGAACTTGTTCCAAGACCAGAAAATAAAAATATAATTGGAACTAAAGGGTTTACAAAAAAAAATGAATGAACAAGGAGATGTAGTTAGAAATAAAGCTCGATTAGTCGCTCAAGGTTATTGTCAAGAAGAAGGAGTAGATTTTGATGAAACCTTTGCTCCCGTAACAAGATTAGAAGCCATTAGGATTCTACTTGCTTTCGCAAATCATAATAATTTCAAATGGATGCTAAAAGCTCCTTTTTAAATGGATTTGTAAAAGAAGAAGTTTATGTCAAACAACCACCACTTTTTGAAAATGATAAATTACCAAATCATGTTTACAAACTTAAAAAAACACTATATGGTCTAAAACAAGCTCCTAGAGCTTGGTATGATAGACTAAGATCTTATTTATTGCAATCTAATTTTGAAATTGGAAAATAGATGATACTCTTTTTATTAAAAGAAATAAAAAAGATATTCAACTAGTACAAGTTTACGTAGATGATATCATTTTTGGTTCAACTAATTTTGAAATGAATAAGAATTTTCTGAAATAATGAAAAAAGAATTTGAGATGAGTCATATGGGTGAGTTAAATTTCTTTTTAGGATTACAAATAAAACAATTAGATAATGGTATCTTTATTAGTCAAGAAAAATACTAAAGACCTAATTAGTAAATTTGGTTTGACTACTGCGTGTGGATAACCCACTCCTATGGCAACCAATGAGTACCTTAGTAAAGAAGATCTCTCGAAAGATGTAGATCAAAAACTATATAGAGGAATGATTGGATCACTAATCTACATTACTGCCAGTAGACCTAATATCATGCATAGTGTCTATCTCTGTGCCAGATATCAATCCCAACCTAAAGAGACCCACTTAAAAGCCGTAAAACGAATCATAAGATATGTTAAACACACATCTGATTATGGTTATTCTACCCTAAAAACGATTCTTTTGACTTAATATCTTACTGTGATGCTGACTATGCTGGTTGTAAATCAGACCGAAAAAGTACAAGTTGGACTTGTCACTTTTTGGGCATTCTCTGATTTCTTGGCTCAGTCAAAAGCAAAACACAGTTTCTTTATCAACAACTGAAGCAGAGTATATTTCTGCTACTTTGGCTTGTTCTCAAGTAATATATATGCAACAAACCTTCAAAGGTTTTTGTTTAAAATTCTCAAAATCTCCAATTTATTGTGACAATACAAGTGCGATAAATTTATCCAAAAATACCACTCAACTTGCTCGAACTAAACATATTGATATCAGACATCATTTTCTCAGAGGTAATATAAGCAAGGAAGTAGTTACTCTCGATTATATCAATTCCGAAAATCAAATTGCTGATGTCTTAACAAAACCTTTAAATGAATCAACATTTACTAAATTAAGAAGAGAATTAGGTATTTGTTCCATAACTGAAACATAAAATATAAATAACAAGTATAATTAACAATTGGTATCAAAATAAATCAAAGAGTTAAATTTTGTAAAGACCATGTCGACATCCCCTAGGCATACATATCGATATATAACGTTTTTGATTTTTTAAAACTTTTCCTACCAAAATTCAAAAATTTAGTTATATATTCTTCTCAATTTCGACTTTTCATTCATTCTCTCTGTTTTCTCTTCATTCTCTCTTCTGAAATAAATAAAATCATGGCTTCATCCTCAAAATCAAACATAAAATCAACTTTCTCATTTCCCTCTCCTACTTCTGGTCCATTCCAATGCACTACTCTCGCTCGTGTGACTAAAATGGAGGAATCTATGAAGGATGTTCTTCAGATGTTGACTGAAATTCAAGTAACTCAACTTCGTATGGCAAAGGAACAGGAAAGGCAAGGCAAGATTCTTAGGAATTTGCAAAAATTCCTAATGGACAACCAGGCCAACTCTATCTTGATCGACGAAGACTCTTCACTCAATCAAGAACAAGAGGCCACCGACGAAGAAGAAGAAGAACCCATGGAAGAAGCACACGAGGAGGATGATGACCGAGTCATGTGTGTTGGAGAAGTATGTTTAGACAAAAATGGGAATCTTTCCGAACAACGTGGAAATTTCTGTTGCCACTATCCAAACTGTTCGATTCATAGATCTCCTATGTTCAGAAACACACATTAGTTTCTTCTCTTTCCTTCCGTTGTTGTTTGTGTTTTTGTATTTTCAAACGCAAATGTAAATACAATCATATACGTAAAAAATAACTCCCGTTCTTTTATGTGTTTTTATTATAAGTATTATTGTGAATTCTTAGTTAGCATAGTTAATAGTTTAGGACTATGTTTTAGTATTAGACTTAAGTGTTGACTATTTATGACAACACTATCATTATAATCACATGTCATAGAGTAATAGTTTAGGGGGAGTTATATAGTATGAAGTTATCTACTTTAGATAAAAAAATATTGAGGACAAAGGGGGAGAAATATAAAATAGAATAGTTAGGTATAGATTAAGGGGGAGTTGTTAGTTTTAGGGGGAGATATTAGGATAGAAATAATATTTTATAAACAAAGGTTGTCATCACCAAAAAGGGGGAGATTATTAGTCCGTGAGATGATGGTTTTGATGACGAAAACCTTAGAATAGATTATAAAATATAAATACTAACATTATAAGTTTAGATATATATGTATATGCAGGATTTAACCATGCAAGTACTAAGAATGAAGATTGTACAGTAAAAGATTCAAGATATCAAGATAAAATATCAAGATAGAAGACTCATGAGTATCAAGACTATCAAGAGTTCAAGATTTCAAGGATAAGCATTTTCATTACTATTATGAATTTTTGTTAAAACTCGTAGAAAAGCACTAGCATCTTAAAATCCAATTTATTCGTGCAATAGAATCCACTTCGAGCCCGTTAAATGGATGAAACCCTAAGTAGGATGGAACCTACGAAAATCTAGTGGGACATTGTTTTGTACCCACTAATTTTAATTCAAAAGATTTTACAAAATTATCTTGTTTTCAAAATGATTTGAAAACTTTCCTTTTAAAAGATTCAAAACCCTCGATCCTGATTTTAAATAATTTTAGCTTCAAAAACATCTTAATTTTCAAAGTCAAATTACTCCTGATTCTAAACTATCCTTTTTAATAATATATTTAACTTTTAAATATTTATACTTAGATTTAAATATAAAATTATGGTTAAATTCTAGGGTGTTTTAGGCTCAAGGAAAAAGTCAGAGAAAAACTTAGTCTCAGGGACAAGAAGTTTGTTTTTTAGGTTGAAAGACACTTTATAGTGTAATTCACAGAATGATAGTTGTAACTATCATTTTCAGTTTACACTAAAAAGTATCCTTCAAACTAAAAAACAAACTTGTTGTCCCCGAGACAAAATTTTTTTGCAACTTCTTCCTTGTGCCTAATTACCTGTAAATTCTATATATATTATTCTTTATATTTACTTATGAATTTCAACTATAGTCAAGTATATTTATAAAGTTTAAATTAGTTTTTATAAGACATAAAGGTTATTTTCAAAGAAATTCAAAATATCATAAAAAGCTTTGGGATGTCGACGTGCCTATGGGTACCATGTCAACATGGTGACAGTTTGATTCAAAAATTCAAATTTCAAAAGAAGTATCTATTCGCCATAATTCTTCATGAATGGACATGGTTGTTGTTCTTCTATAAATAGGGGTCAGTTTCAACGAATTTTTAATCACTTTTTTATGGTTTTCACTCCTCTTCTTCTTCCTCTTTTCTTAATACATATTCTTATCATTACTCTACCGAAATCAACATTGAATCATACTTGATTACTTCTAGTTTGATTCTCTATCACTATCTCTACAAGATTCTCAGTGCTATTCAGAGTTATAGACTTCTTTGTAAGCTATTAAGCGAGAAAAGGTGTGATTGTAGCCTTGGAAATCAATCAAAAGGGAAAAGGTGTGACTGTAGCCTTGGTAAATCAATTGGGTAAACTTGTGGCCCGAAAGTCAAGTATCTCTATCTAGAGGATCGAAATTCTGAAGGGTGTACCTCGTAGCCTTGAAACTGAGGGTATAATTGTACAATTTCTTTTTAAAGGAAATCTGTACTTGTGTTGCGGGACTGGATGTAGGTTAACTTCGAACCAGTATAAATGCGGTGTGTTCTTTCCTTTACCGCTTTTATTTTATTTCTGTATCTGTGATTGTTTCTGTGATCATATCTGTGTCTGCATTGCATACTTTCGTATCTAAATTAACATAAATCGAAAAAGATTTAGTAATCCTTTATTAACACTATTCACCCCCCCCTCTAGTGTTAATCTTAGCCTTAAGATCCGTAATCCTCATTTCTCACACATGCGAATAAAGCGACCTACATAAAACTTATATGTTTATTCTATTTGTTTCATAACTACACGAATATCTTTATCATATTCATTTATCCAAATATTATGTCATTGTACTAAAATCATTTCTGAAATATTTCATTAAAATAACTTCAAGTTAGCAAACCTTTATAACTTAAATTCATACTCATATAATACTATGACATCCTAAGGGTATATATAGTACATCAAATTCATTTTATTTAACATGGATATTCAATAATTCAAGGACTTTTCTTAACTTACTACCTTATCAATATGTGTTATATAAACTCAATTTTATATTTTCACAAAACGCTTAGTTTCAAATTCTATAACGAATTGGATGTTTTCAACTGTCCAAAATCATCGAAAATTCCATTTCGTTTTAACAATGAAAACTATCAAACAACTTATTGTATTATATTGCATATACCATACTTTCCTCATGCATAGGCTACATGTGTGCATGAAATAGCTTAACAAGAGAACTTTTGGTAAACACTGGTTTTCATTTCAAATCATTTTGAAATAATATATACATATAACTTTTGTATATCAAATCTTACTTTGGAATTAAGACAAAATCTGTTTTACCAAAACATCTTTGTAGCATTCACACTTAGAAACTTGAAAATGGATGCTGATGATGTTGAAGTCATTAATAGAATTATTTTCAAGCGATAAGAGTGTGTTCAGTACATCCAAACCATACTTTTGGCATTTAACCAAAATAATTTTAAAGCGTCATCATATACTTCATATAATAATACTAAGTATCATGATCTTAATTTCCCGAATCAATTTTCCAAATATTTACTTCCAAAATATTCTATTTTTCTTTTGGATTATAGTAAATATCTTTAACTAAATTTTTAACTTCATAGTATCACTGAACGCCTTACAGTCAAACCGTGAAACTTAATTTACAAGGTGTTTGTTTCTATGTGTCCACGATTATTGTCTACCCACCCAATGATATAGAAAGGTAAAACTACTCATAAACCGGTCGAGCACAAAATCAACAACAAACAATAGTCATTGCCCCTAACATGCCGAGCATGACTTAAACAATCAGGGTTATAGGGTATTAAATTATGAAAAGCATTAAAATCTAACCAAATACGAATAGGTAAATCATAAATAAATAGTATGCCCTTCAGAATCTACTTTCCCTCCTCAACTATAGAAATAACATAAACCCTAAACTGCTCCACTTTCTTGGGCATAGGACAATCTTTGACAAAATGATCTGGCTGGTGGCAACTGTAACAACCCTTTGGTCCAAACCGCTGTTCCTCCTTGGTTGTTGCCTTTACTAATTACCCTCCACCACCCTTCTTACAGTTCTTAGCAAAGTGGCCATTCTTCCCACACCTATGGAAAACAGGGTTGGACATAAACTTTAACTTCTGAAACTTCCTCTTACTGAACCCAGTTGGTATAGAAGTAACATGCTTCGGTGTAGAAACAACAAGCTTTCGTGCCAAACTCTCAAACCTTAAACCCATATTCACCAAGTTCACAAAAGATCCCAAAATGTGATTATTCATATCCCTCTAGAATTAAGGGCGCATACCCGCAATGAACATCTCGTTCTTCTTTAGCGACATATCAACCAATCCTAACCCGAACCGAGACAATGCAATGAACCGGTTCTCATACTCCGCCACTGTCAAGGCGCATTACTTAAGATCTTATAAGCTTCTAGATAACAAAGTCTTTTTAGTTTTTGGAAGAAACTTCATCATAAACTCATGTTCAAATTAGGTCTAACAGAAGTCATTCTCTTGGACATCTATAGTGATAAAACTCCACCAATCCATGGCTACATCCGTCAGATGTCGTGATGCCAACCTACGCTTCACTGCATCATAAAGCTCCATATCTCAAAATATTCGATCACACAACTTGATCCAAGTCTGGACTTCTATTATAGTTTCCATGCTCCTAAACCTCTTACCTCCTAGCCTTTTATCATCATGAGCAAAGCAAAACTGAAACACCCCACACAATATACCCAAAAAGGACACACTAAAAGATGTGTTGCGTTGTAGGTATAGTAAAACTTTACAAAGACTAAGGTTCATAAGACAAATAAATAATAACATCGAAAACATTTAAAATACTTCATAAAATAAACTTCATTCAAATAAAAGAAGTCATAAAACAGAAAATGTCTAAAATACCAAATACTCCAGTCTTATGAAAAACATAATCTCGGTCATATCATCAGAGTACATAAAATCATCCCTCTCACAAAGTACCAGTACATCCAAACTCAAATGAAAAGAAGAAGAAGAATACATGAAAAAATGAGAAAGCTCCGCAAATGGGTCTCCAAGAAATCGGAGTCTACTGTCCTTGCCTCTACTGGCCTATGAGGGAAAAAGGAGAAATAGAGGAGTGGGTTAGACTAAAAGTCTGGTGAGTGGAAGTAACTACTAGTATTTTCAAGTAAGATAAAGATAATAGACTTAGCAACAGTTCTAGTATAAAAGGAAATAAAGAAAAGATAAAACTGGGATAAAATACCGTTTAACTGTTTGCTTTGGTTTTTTCAATTGTTTGCACTTGTCTTAGATAGCTGCTTTGGTTAGGCTGAAACCCTAATCCTATTTAAAATTAGGCTGAGATCCTAATTCTACCCTTTGATCGGCTTTCTACCTCTATTGTGCCACTGTGAGCTAGTCCTACTCTATGGGTCCTATAACAAAAGACACATGTTTAGCGCTTTGGAATGCAGTAGCGAATCATTTAAACTCAATGATGCACACACGGTCATCGTGGTACACACTCGTTGTCGCCCCCTCTTGTGACCTCTTACCTACCCTAAACAGCGTAAGGCTGCCCAGCCTCACCTGATCTGTTGTGAAACCATAAGTCCGATTCTGATAGGGTCCTGCCCAGCCTCACATAAGTTTGTTGAGACCATTAGTCCTAGTATGAAAGGGGTAGCTGCTGGTACTGGTCCTATCAAACAAAATCTAGTTGCGCCTATTGCCCAAATCCCCCGATTTGAGCCCCTATCTATTGACCACATATCCACCCTAAACAACATAAGCGTGTCCCAGCCCTACCTAATCTATTGTGAGACCATTAGTTCCTAACTGAAGGGGAATGCTGCCGGTACGGGTCCTACTTCTATCTTTGCTTATTAACTTAGTATAAGTCTTTTAAATAAGCCTTTTCTATTATCTCTGTTATATTCGCTTATTAACTTATTCTAAATCTTTAAATTAAGCCTCTTCTGTTAATTCTGCTCTATTAACTTAACTTTGAGTCTTAAAATAAGCTTTTTCTGTTCTTTCTATTTAATTATAACCTATGTTATAATTTCTCTTTTGTCTTATCTTTTTAGTTATAACTACTAGTTATAAACTTGCTTGTAAATGTCAAATTTTCCTATTTCCGTCTATATTCTTTTTATTACGGTTCTTCTTATTTACATCAAAATTTATATAAATTTATTATTCATATATTATAGTCCATATTAGCAAATTATCCTCTTTTTATTAATTTATTCGTGTAAAAAGAAGCAAAAAGAAACTAACATTTACAGGCTTAATTCTAACATACAAAAGATGTAAATAAAATACAAATAATTGTAAATACAGTAAATAAATATAAGTAAATGAATAAAATATCTAAACAAAAATAGCTAAATAAAATAGACTGAAAAGAAATTTAAAAATCAACTGTAAACAACTTACATAGAAGTGGTCTCAAAATTGAAGAAAAACTACAACTATTGAGAACCCTATTATTTTAAATTATTTAAAAATCTAAAATAATTACTTAAACACTCACCTATGGTCCTTAGCTCTTTTCCTTGGCCTTCCTAGATCCAGTTCTAAGGGATAAAATATTTTAATAAAAAATATCTACTCCTTGGAAAAGTATTCCTTTTAGGGTTTATCCTTAGGCAATGAACCAAGATGGAGAAAATCTGAATAAGAAAAATAGATAGGCCTAAGGTCTTATTTATAGTGTCACTTGGGGATCTTAGCCCATTGGATTTGAAGATTAAATATGGTGCAACCACGTCATAGGCTTGATGGGAACCATCTGATGGAAGCATGGACGTAAAGATTCAAAGAAATTGCAAAAACAAGTCACTTCTCGAAAATGGACGATTTCACATCCGAATGCAAATGCGAGTCGACCTTAGCGTTAACTAACAAAAGCTAGGGTCAACCTATAGGTCGACTAGCTATAGTAAGGGTCGACCATAGGGTCGACCTTGCCCTATTTATTTATTATAATTATTGGCATTTTTTGTTTTCCTTTTTAATTTGTAACGTTTTCGTTTTAGCTCCGATTTCAACAATCTATATATGGAAATCGACCAGAAAATTACCATAGACACAATGGTGCAACTCCCATGGATCAATTCTGATAATTTTACAGTTATTTTATTATTTAATTAATTCGTTAATTAGTTATTATAGCTTAAATTTTGGGTTGTTACATTCTCCCCTCCTTAAAGGATTTCATCCTCGAAATCTCCAAGGACAGAAGAACGAAATAAATGTTTTCATCCAAATTCTACAACCAACTACTCAACCATCATTCATTACATCCATTGTCCTTAAGTTCTCTAATGCAATTTATGACATATATGCAAATTGTGTGGTGTCAATGTCCCTAACTAATGCGAAACATTAGGCGGTCTACTGATTTAGTCGACCTCCTTTTTATGCAATCATGTCCATGCTATGTATCCAAATGAATGCAAGTTTGCTGATGATAACTGATAGTTCTATATGCATGCTACAATCATCATCCAAATGCAAGAATCATATGGTAATCATTCATTTATAGCAACCATGGAAGTAAAATGAAAATGCAAATGAGCACACATCCATATGCATATGCTCTAGTTACCTAGTTAAGTCGATCCCTAAGAGGGAATAGTGCCTAATGTAAGTATATGCATCAATTAGCATCCCCTAGAAAACACTTGCAACCACTAGCGTCCATCATACATAACATGTTCTACTAACCTATTTACATCAAATCCTAGCGTCCATAGGTTAAATCCCAAGATCTACCCTCCCAAAGGATAATAAAGGAAAGAACCAATTCAAAAATAAAGATGGAAATAGGAAATTTGAAAATTTTATTATCAAAGAGACTTGGATAAGAGGTACATATTCTCTCCTAATCAATCAACCTTCTTAGAAGTCTCTTTAACCATGTCGGGACCAAGTAGCACTCTCTCTGTAGACTTTAGCCTACATGCAGGTGACTTGCATAGTCTTCTTAAAGAACTTCAAAAGGTGCCATCCCAATGTTAGCTTGAAAACTATTATTATATGCGAATTCCACTAAAGGAAGATGCTCCTTTAAAGTTCCTCCAAAATCAAGAATACATCCCCAAATACATGTGTCTTACTATCTTACGAATATCACCTTACTATATAGTCTACATTTCTGAAGCGACGATCCTAGGTTCTCACTAGTATCCTATATATTTTACAAAAACTTCTATTATTACTTCTAAAGTAATCACTGCTATCTCTTACATAGCCTTACACTTTTTCTGTCACACCTAGGAAATGATTCCAATCTACTCCATATTTAAAAGTTTGGTTTGGTATTTATCATTTCATTTCAATAACTAAAGCTTCTAATTTTTTTTAAAACATCAAATCCCAAAAATTTTGTCTTTAGAAGTGTTATTTTCAAGTTTCCATTAAATTCAAAGTTACTTGGTTACTTAACATTTTATCTTTCTAGACTTGCATTCTTACAGCTTTTTGAATTTACATTATTCCCCAAACCTAGTAAGGAAATCTTAAAAATTCTAAGTTCCAAAACTTATTCCTCTTTTTCTTTTAAAGACCTTTAGAGCTTTCCATAAAAATTTGGATATTTAAATTTAATTGTTACTAAGTTTTTTTGCTTCCAGAAACTTATTTACTTTTTTTTTCACCAAACCATTTTTCTTTAAGATATTTATAAAATGTCCTCATATGTTTTCAAACCATCTTCTTTTCATAGATTTTTTAATTTTGCAAAAACTGGAGTAGATAAGAACAATTATTTTATTAAAAACCCCTTAACTTTCCAATTACCTAACCTTGGAGGAGTTTCTTACTTACTAAAAATCGAGACCTTCTAGAAAGGCAAGCAACCAATGCGCATAATCAGAGGAAAAAATATGAAATTTCCATTGCTTAGCTTTTTCTACTAAGGCTCTCTATAATATCTCTGCTCACTAACACTGTCTCTAATTATTACACTTCTTATTACACCAATGGTTTTATACCTTAATGTATTAAAACTACTTTCTTTTATGAGAAACTATTAACGCTAAAACCTTCTATGAATCCTTTAAAAGAGGACTTCATGTTTATGTGAAATTATAAGGAAATTATTTTATATCTTTTGAAATAATCTATACAATATATGGTGCTTTTCATACCTTGTACATCTCTTTAATGTATCCCTTATAACTTGCACAAAACATCTTTATTTGTGATTTGATTTCATAGAAAATTTTATCATTATTCATTTCATCCCATAGATTAAAGTATGTTTAATCTATATTCTCTTATGATAGATAATTTCTATGAAATTTATTAATTTCCTAATATTTATCTTACAGCCTTTTTTTGAAAGAACACATTTTCAAAACTGTTTTAATATTTTCATAATTAGATAACATTTCTTTATACTTATTTAAATAATAAGTGTACTTACAAAACACTTTATTTCTCTACTTAGAAATTATCTTCAAAACACATTTTTATTTGGATCAAAACAAATGTTACGTAAAACACTGTTACTATAACCCGAAAATACTAATATATTGGATTTAAATAAATTTCATGTACTATGTAAAAACATTTTCCTTGGGAGTCACCTACTATAACAATAGTGTTTTCCACAAATACATCTATTACAACAATAAATGTTGCAACCTACGTTTTCGATACTTAATACACTCTAGGTTTTTTTATATTAAAATCTTTGTTTACCTCTAATGAAACTAGCAAGCTATATATATATATATATATATATATATATCCCCTGTAATTCTTAAAAAAGAATTTCATTTTTAACAAAATCTAAATCGTATAAAAACTAATTTAAATTTCGTACCATTTTTTTTCGAAAACCCAATATTTACTTAAAAATATTAACAATTATATTTTTCAACTTTTCAATTCTAACAATTTCAGTTTATTGGGCTAGACATAAAGTGGATTTCCTTCTTACTACCCTAGGAGTACCCATCTTAAACTTCGGTAATCTCATTTCCTTACCAAAATCTATTATTCCTAATCCACTTTTATGCTTATAGGCACTATCGTTAAATTCACTTATCTAAAACAACTATAAATTTTTTCACTCATTTACACATGGGCTTTCCTCTTTTTTAACTGAACCTACTGTATATCTCCATTTTTCCTACCACTCTTTGGATTTCCACAATCAGAACCTAAATGTACAAAATCGTTTCTCAAAATCTTCTCATATGTAGACCTTCTCTATGCCCTAAAAAATGTACTTTCTTACTCCAAAAGTGACACTTCAAGAATTTTGCCTTCAACTAATGATCGTGAATTATGCAAAGAACCTCCTCTAGATGAATAGCATGCTCTTCCATACCCTTGGAAAACACCAAAATGTCTTCCACGAATACTACTATGAACTTATTTAAGACATCTCGAAAAACATGACTCATCAAATCTACAAAATATGTTGGGGCATTGTTTAGCCCAAAAGGCATAACCAACCACTCAAAGAATCCATTGGGTGTCCTAAATGTTGTCTTATCAATGCTATTGTCAGCATCCCTAAGCTGATGAAATCCAGTGGCTAAATCAAGCTGAGAAAATACCGAAGAGCCAATCAACTGATCGAAAAGATCGTCTATCCTAGGAAATGGGTAACGGTTCTTTATGAGCTTATTCAATTCTCTATAGTCCACGCAAAGTCGAAATGAACCATCCACCTTTGTAGCAATGACGACTGGTGCTCCCCTCTCAGATATGCTCCATTTGATGATGTAGGATCGATTTCACCCTAGGGGGGGTGAATAGGGTGATGGTATAAATTATAAAAATTAATCGCGGAAGCTTATTAATTAATTTTCAATTCAGATCACAGAATAGCAGCACAGATATTGCAGAATATAAATAACAGAAAAAACAGAACAACACAGAATTTACCCAGCTTCGGCAAAACCCTGCCTACGTGCTGCCCCCAAGGTTTCTACTAGAAATTAGATAGTCCCTCGCTTACACACGTAAACTCGCTATACCCGCTATTGACTAATCTAACTCTACGCTCAAAACCCTGACCACAACTCAACCACCGAGTTGCGAATTCCCAAACTACACACCGTAGTTTGTCCCCTAGTCACACGACTAGAAAATTAAAAACGGTTTAAAAAGAAAATATAAAAAAAAACAAAATAAAATAAAATAGCCCTATTTCAAAAATAAAACCCTTATTATAATTTTAAAAAACCCCAAACTAAATTAAGGCCGGCCCAATTATTCTTTCTCTATATTTTTATCGCCCCCGTTCCTTTGTTTGTGATGGCGGCTCTTATTTCTTCGTTCGTTCTTCTACACAAACGAATTAGGGCTTGCGTCTTCGTTCTTTGATCTGAAAATTATGAGAGGCGGCTTTTTTTCGATGCTCTTTAATTTTGGCTATTGCTTGATCTTCGTTGCCCTGGAATTCACGGCTCCGCTTTCTCGTGGTACTGTGATTTAGGGTTTATGGATTTGGCGCTTTGATCCCTTGAATGCTCTGATTTGCGAATTAGGGTTGAGATGATTATCGGCTTGGCTTGGCTTTGCTTTGGTGAGTTCGGTTTCGCTTCAGGTAAATTTTTTAGCTCTGTTCCTCTTCGATTTTCGTATTCGAACTCACCCCTTTATGCCGATGATGATCTGGGGCTTTTATAGGATACGTTACCCTTTAATTTCGTTCGTCTGATTGTTTCAAAATTATTGCTTTGGCCGTTTGATATTTGTTGAACGATGATGATTTATTTGACTTTGTCAATTTCGTATTATCGTTGCTTGGTTGACACGGTTTCGAATTGATATCGTGGTCATCACGATTTTGACTTTGATTAGAAACACGGCATTGATTTCCTTGATTTACCGTGACTCTCTCTTTGACTTTGGCATGTTCGAACTTGATTACCACTTGACGTTGAACTCGGTCGATCATGTTTACTCCAGCCATTTGATTTGAACTTGTAAATTCTTGACTTTTTTTTAAAAAAAAAACTGTTATATGAATTTGCTGTGTAGTCTGCACATATTGATTCCATTCATGTTGATTGTTTGCTTCATGTACCCTTGGTGCTTGTATTTGTATTTGATCGACACTTGCATCATTATCTGTTGTGACATCCATGTGCATCTGTTGTGTCTTTGGTGATGCTTCACCTGTTATGTCTGTAACTTGTAGCTGGACTTGTGTACCTTGTTTCATATTTAAGACTTGAGTCTTTGTGGTCTGGTTGCATGTTCATTTGTACTGATTCATCAGTTCACATTGAACTGTTTCCTGTCATGTTCACTTGCACACTCGAGTTTGTAATCTCTGATTCATGTTGGCTATAGTGTTGTATTTGTTCTCCTGCATGTAGTCAGTTGTAACTGTGTTGGACTTTACTCTGGTTAGCATTTGCACATTTGAATTTGTAATCTCTGATTCATGTTGTGTTGGAACTGGATTAGTGCAGTTTTCACTCTAGTTTGTAACTGCAGCCATGCTTCATTTTGAGTTGCAGTGTTGGTCTGACTTGCTTGAGTTTCACTGCCATAAGTCGTGCATGTGTGTTTATTTGTGTCCACTGATGCTTCGAGTCTGCAACTTGATTGATGCTGTACATATTGCTGTTATGCAGTAATCGAGTTTCACTTGCATTGCCGAGTTATTCTGATGCATCCTTCATGTATTCCCTTGATAATCATGTGCCACTGCATCACACTGTTGCAAGTGTTTCTGTTGAGCATGATTTGTCATCTCTGGTATTTCATGTTGGCCATGTTCTTCACTGTTTATATTGTTTGCATTGTTGTTTGTCTCTATGCTTGATGTCTACATGCATGTGGTCTTGCTGCAGTTTGGTCTCATATTCATTCTTTGATCATGTTGGCTATTTGGTCGAGTTCATTTGAGTCAGTGGAGTTGTTTCATTGTATATATCACTGGTTCATTCCATTGTTTCATGCATGTGACATTGGTGCATTGTCGTGAGTACTTTGTAGTTGCTTCTGTGCCTTCGGTCATGTTGCCTTGTGTTGAATCCAGTTTCAAAACTCGGATTTGACCTTGTGCTTGTGTCGTGATTTTCAATGTTATTGCACGTGAGTTGAACCCGGTTTTTCATTTGGGTTTGACCTGTGCTCGCCTGTCCCTGTAAATCAATCAAGTGTATATATCGGCGTGCACGGCCTTGTGGCATATACAGTAATACACTGTGTATGTCACAAGTTGTTCGTGTATGATGAATTCAAATTTAAATGATGACGAACAACCCAAATAACTGAGGCAAATCATATTTTCAAAATCCATCTTTTATTTTATATTGCAAAAATCTCTCTTTTTCAATTTTACTGCGTTAGTGAATATTTTTGCAGATTGCTCAGATGCTGGATTCAAACTGAATGAAGTTGAAGATAAATATGAGTGTGAGTGATATGTAGTGAGGTGATGATATGTAAAATAGTGATGTAATTGAATTTGTATCAAAGTTGTATAGTGAATAGTGAGAGCTTGAATTTGTATACTATTCAAAATTGTAATAAATATTTGTTTGAATAAAATATTCGTTTGAATTCAAATTCCGTGTTATTTATTTTATTCAACAAATATTTATTTAATCTGTGAAAAATAAAATAGTATATTATCAAATACATTTAAATGAATGTATATATGTTTATTATCATCAAACAAAAATCATATAAGCGCATATTCAACAGATGAAGCCTTTCTCCAATAGCTCACCAATTTGCTTACTCAACTCCTTCCTCTCCCTAGGGGCCATATGTATCACTGACAATGCTACTGGCTTAGCATTGTCATTCAGATAGATCCTAAAGTCGATCTCTTTCTTAGAGGGTAGTCCCCTAAACTCCACAAAAATGTTTGGGAAATCTCCAACGACTGGAACGGAATCTAGCACTTCTAGTGACGAATCAAGGAAGCTCAACATGACTGACTCCTGTTGGTTGCATGAAACCTCGAGAGTCCTACTGCTGCATGCCTCTTGTCTAACGACTCTCCTCTCGTAGTCCAATATCATGCCATAAACGGATACCCAATCCATCCCCAAAAATCCCAATACATAGGCGTCACAGTCAAATTCTACACCAAAAATGAAAATTTTCAAAACCTACAAATCATGGATAAATGTGTCGATCTCCCTATGGGGTTTAAAACAACTATGGGGTCTACTACTTAAGAGATATGTAAGTGCAAACAATCAACCAAGGAACTTGAAATGAAAGAGTGTAATGCTCTAGAATAAAAAAGAGTCCAAATAGGAAAATTTAAAATAGAGATAAAACCTTCCACCATTTTTACTACCTCTATCTGGTCCATACTAGAAGGTGCTGCATTCAAAGTCTGTACTTGTGCTGTAGGTGTGCCCGCTCTCTGCCCCGTCCTATGAGGATAAGCTCTACTAAGGTGACCAGGCTGCCCATAGTTGAAACACGTTCCCTTTATCATTTTATTCTTACAATCCTTTGCGTAATGACAAACAAATCCATAGTTATGACATTTACCGCTTTTCTTGATCCGCTTCTAAGGTCCTCCTTGTTTCCTCTTATCCTTACCCTTCTTGTTCTTCCACCACGACTTCCTCTAGCTTTCTAACTTAGGAACCTCTTTAAGCTCTCCCTTCAGCTGCTAAGATGCAGGCTAAACCCTCTATCGGTCCTCCAATCCTAACAGCCTAAACATTTGCTCTGTATCCTCCAACCTAGCTCATGTATCCTTGAAATCCTCTGTGCCAGAAAACATCTTACTTCCTAGACAAGCGAAATCATTGCAAAACGTAGAAAAATTGGCTACTGTAGGTGGATTAATGGGATCTCCACTTGCCGGTGCTGTATTGGGTGCTTGCCCTTGCACTTCTGGTACCATAGCTCTACGGAACCAGTCAGCCATACTACGTAAAGGAAAGAAAATTTAGGCTCTAAAGGATTGAAAGGAGGTTGAACTGGAATTTGAGGGGAATTTTATAAAAACTCTCTTTTCTAATTCAAAAAACTATTTCTATAATAAGAGTTTCTTTTTGAAGAACTTTTAGTCTGAAAATATGCTACTTTAAAAATAGGTTACTTTTTGGAAAATACTTTATTTTTAAAACAATTTTTTAGGAATCCTATAACCTTAGGCTCTGATACCAAGTGAAACACCCCCACACCCCTTAGTATACCCAAAAAGAACACATTAAAAGATGTGGTGCATTGTAGGTATAGTAAAACTTTACAAAGACTAAGATTCACAAGACAAATAAGTAATAACAGCGGAAACATTTAAAATACTTCATAAAATAAGCTTCATTCCAAATAAAAGAAGTCATAAAACAGAATATGTCTAAAATATCAAATACTCATGTCTTATGAAAAACACAATCTCAATCACATCATCAGAGTACATAAAATCATACCTCTCACAAAGTACCAATACATCCAAACTCAAATGGAAAGAAGAAAAATACATGAAAAATGAGAAAGCTTGGCAAATGGATCTCCAAAAAATCTGAGTCTACTGTCCTTGCCTCAGCTGGCCTATGGAGGAAAAGGGGAAATAGAGGAGTGTGTCAGACTAAAAGTCTAGTGAGTGGAAGTAACTAGTAGTATTTTTAAGCAAGATAAAGTTAATAGACTTAGCAACAGTTCTAGTATAAAAGGAAAGATAAAAATGGGATAAAATACTGTTTAACTGTTTGCTTTGATTTTTTTGATTGTTTGCACTTGTCTTAGATAACTGCTTTGGTTAGGCTGAATTCCTAATCCTATTTTAAATTAGACTGAGATCCTAATTCTACCCTCTTATAGGCTTTCTACCTCTGTTGTGCCACTGTGAGCTAGTCCCATCCGATGGTTCCCATAGCAAAAAGACACCTGTTTATCACTTTGAAATGAGTAGCGAATTATTTACCCTAATCAATGCCGCATGCACAGTCATCGTGGTACACACTCACTGTTTCCCCCTCTTATGACCTCTTACCTACCTTAACCAGCATAAGCATGCCCGGCCTTACCGGATCTGTTGTGAAACCATCAGTCCTAGTCTGATAGGGTCCTACCCAACCTCACCTAAGTGTGTTCTAAGACTATTAGTCCTAGTCGGAAAGGGGAATGCTCTCGGCACAGGTACTATCAAACAAAATCTAGTTGCGCCCCTTGCCGAAACCCTCTGATTTGAGCCTTTATCAATTGACCACTTATCTATCCTAAGTAGCATAAGCATGTCCCAGCCCTACCTAATATATTGTGAGACCATTAGTTCCTAACTGAAGGGGAATGCTGCCGGTACGGGTCTTACTTCTATCTTTGCATGTTAACTTAGTAATAAATAAGACTCTTCTGTTATCTCTGCTATATTTGTGTATTAACTTATTCTAAGTCTTTAAAATAAGCCTCTTCTGTTAATTCTACTCTATTAACTTAACTCTAAGTCTTAAAATAAGCCTTTTCTGATCTTTCTATTTAATTATAACTTACGTTATAATTTCTCTTTTATCCTGTCTTTTTAGTTATAACTACTAGTTATAAACTTGCTTGCAAACGTCAAATTTGTCTATTTCAGTCTATATTATTTTCATTACAGTTCTTCTTATTTACATCAAATTTTCTATGAATTTGGTATTCTTATATTTTATTCCATATTAGTGAATCATCCTATTTTTATTAATTTATTCATGTAAAAAGGAACAAAAAGAACTAACATTTACAGGTTGAATTCTAACGTAAAACATATGTAAATAAAATATAAATAACTGTAAATAACTATAAATGATTGAATAAAATAGCTAAATAAAATAGACTGAAAAGAACTTTAAAAATCAATTGTAAATAACTTATATAAAAGCGTCCTCAAAATTGCAAAAAAACTACCACTATTGAGAACCCTATTATTTTAAATTACTTAAAAATATAAATTAATTACTTAAACACTCACCTATGGTCCTTAGCTCTTTTCCTTGGCCTTCTCAGATCCACTTTTAAGGTATAAAATATTTTAATTAAAAAGATTTTCTCCTTGAAAAAATATTCCTTTTAGGGTCCAGCCTCAGGCAACGAACACAAAAGGAGAAAATCTGAATGAGAAAAATAGCTACGCTCAAGGTCTTATTTATAGTGTCACTTGTTGATCTCAGGCCGTTGGATTTTAAGATTAAATCTGGTGCAACCACGTCATAGGCTCGATGGGAACCATCGGATGGAAGCATGGACGCAAGAGATTCGAAGAAATTGCAAAAGCACGTCACTGCTCGAAACTGGAGGATTTTACGCCTAAATGCAAATGCAGGTCGACCTTAGTGTCGACCAACACAAGCTAGGGTCGACCCAACCTTAGTAAGGGTTGACCTTTCCCTATTTACTTTTATTATTTTTATTATTCGTTTTCTTGTTGAATTTGTAACTTCTTCGTTTTAGCTCTGATTTCGACAATATATATGGAAATTGACCATAAAATTACCACGGACACAAATGGTGCAACTCCCATGGCTCCATTTTGATAATTTCACAAAGTAATTTCTTTAATTAATTATTATAGCTTAAATTTCGAGTTGTTACAAAAACTCATCTAAGGTCTGATCTGCATGACCTCCTCTGTGACATTCATCCTTGGTTCCTCGTCTAGAGCAACAGTTCTTGGTGCTTGATTCCTGCTATTTGTGATGGTACTACCTCGACCACCTCTACCTCTGCCTCCTCAAGTGTTGACGGCTCTACTACTCATAGTCCTTACAAACTAATCAAAGCAAGACTTCTTAGGATACGAAAGGATGGAGTTGTTTTAAAGAAAGAATTACAAGAGAGGATTATGAAGAAAGAGATATTCCTAAAGAATTTTTGAAAAGTCTAGTTTTCAAAGTACAAATACGCTCTTATATGTATAATACACTCGAATCATTCTAGGGTGTCGCATACCCTTACCTAATGAGCCATGCTCTGGTAGAGGCAAGGTATTCGCTCAACCTTGAGCTCTGATACAAGTTGTAACTGCCTGGCTTTTTGACCCCCAAATGTCGACACTAATACATCCACGATATTCATGTGCCGAGCACCCAAGTGCCAGAAAGACCATTTTTTAGAATAAAATAAAAATAAAATTAAATAAAATAAGGAAGAAGGAACACAATATCAGAATCTCACAATGGAACGATCATATATAATATCAAAAGACATTATAAATTATCATCCTAAGATACAAAGTTTTTCAGAGTTAAAGTATTTAGCCCTGACAGTTATAACAGCCCATCCTAACAAATGTTGATGATGCACATAAAGTAATGTAGAAAAAATAAATACTACGATAGGTAGAACTCTAACTCTTCTCTAGAACCTACAAAGCATCCATGGCTAAATCTTGATACATACACGAGGCTGACTCGATCATTGTATGAAAATAACATCCGGATCATTCTGGTAAACCAGCGTGAGAAACTTAGGAACATAACTAACCAGAACAACAATTATTTGAGGTAGTATGAATAACCGCAATGGTTATCCCCTCAAAGAAGCCAAACATTCATTAAATTTAATATAATGATATGATAGATAATGTCTGAGGTGTAGAATATAAATCATATCAAATAACTGTGATGCTTACATTGGTCACGCCACAACATATTTAGGGTACAACCAAATTCGATAAGGCACGTTCGTAGAATGGATTTTTCCGCAGAGATCTGTCCGGAGGATCAAGATCCATTCCCTGCACAAGGGTCGAAAAGTTCCTTCCGGTCATCATATATCTCTAGATAAAATATATTATTAAGGTAAACACAAGAGGCCATCGTCTGAATATAAACATAAACAACGTGAAACAAATATCATCAACTCACTCGTGCAACATATCGATATGTATCTCTAGAATTAGATTTTTTGACATCCTGACATGGGTCGTTAAACCCCAAGTAGTGCATTTTACTCTGTTTTTAGTTATTTTCGACGTTGAGGTTACGTTTGACAACTTTCTCATGAGTCTTCACTCAATCAGCACACGAATCCCTAAGTGGAGTCCTTCCTCTTGAATAGGTCACAAATCACTACATGGATTCGAGCATCTCGAATAGATCTCAAACCTCCATATAGATTCCCTGCATAAGTCCTTTGACGAATGCCAAAAATGTCCTCTCTCTTGTAATACTTCTCAAGATAGAGAGTCTCATACGATAAAATTGTTTGAAATGTCAACCAGCACCTCATACTTAGACTTTAACCTTAGGATTGACATTTTACTTCATAACATTTCACTTCACAACCACTTTCAAAACATAGAACTCGTATACAACTTTTGAAGTGATATTCAATAAGTAAAATACTTACTGATCCTACCTCCTCAAAATCAACCGATGGATTTTTCGATTAACTCAATCCCGGTTCTCTCATAAGTAAGCGAAAGCTATGAGATATTTCGTACCAATAATCCTCCTTAGGGGTTTTTATTGGTATGATATCATGAAGCCTTTAGAGAACTTCTTAAGTCATGTTTTGGTCCATTCGATAGTCGACTAATAGGCTATCTGGTACAAGATAGATGTTTCTAAATGGAAACCAAGTTTTGCTTACTTTCCATAAACGAATAAACACACAAATACAATCATCATCCAAAACACAATCAAGCCACACAAAGTATGATTAGCTACTTAAGTAACTCTCAATCTCTTCCATTTAATTCCTTTATTAATTAAAACTCCTTTATTAGTAAACTTCATTTGTCAAATAAACTTCTATTCTTTCTATCTTTTCCTAAAAGATTCCATTACTTAATATTCCTTCAAAATATCAATTTTACGGATCTAAGTACTTTCACAAATCCATTAAAAAGGATTAAGACTAATGTTAATTAAACATTATCACTACAAACCCAAAACCTTTCGCATTTGCTTATCTTTAAATCATTCTTTCAAAGATATATTTACATCCTAAGTATAATTGAAATGGATTAAAGGCGAATGTGATTAACACATCTTCACAACAAACCCAAACATTTTCCTACTTGTTACTATCTTTAAAAAACATTGTTTTGAAGATCTAAGTTCATATTCAATCAAGTTCAGTATGGACTAATCAACTATCAAGTACTAAAGATGATTGCTTACAAAAATCACGATTCGTATGCTTAACTAGTTTCCGACATTCTAACTTAACTATTCCTCGCCTAAAAGTGAAGCCGGTTAATTTTGGGCACTGGTTGCTTCAAGCCTTTCCTGGACACTACAGTCTTGAGTCTCATAATTAGATAAGTTTACCTCTTTGGCTTTTAATGTTAAGTATAGTAGTAGTGATTTCAATAAACAATAAGAAATCAGCACGATTAGCACGGTTTTGACATTTTCTACTTACCTATTCCTCGGTTAAGAGGGAAGCCTGGTGGGTTAGAGCTCTATTGCTTTGTCCCTACTCGGCATCAGTATTTATTTTCACAAATAGATAAGATTACTTCGTCGGCTTATTAGTGTTAAACATAGTTAATTACTTTTCAAACAAGTAATTAAACAATCAACCATTTGGTCATTTAGCAATTATAATCCCTTTCTAGACCTTTTGTGTGTACCTTAAAAAAATATTTGAAAATACTTATAACAGGTTTTAAAACATTTATCTAAAATATTACCTGAAAATAACAACTTTACAATTTTCCGTAAAACTTGAAACGGCAAGTTTTCAACAAAATATCACTTCTTTAAAAATTCATAACCAATTTTTAGAAATTCATATAATTATCAAACTACTATTAAAATACTCTAATATGTGTTAGGAAATACTTTCAAAAAAAATGAAACAAATCGCTCAAACTTAAAGTGCTTTTTGAAACATTTGAAGTTCAAAAATCAAGGTTAAATGGGGTAGTTTTGCACTTGTGATGTTATGGCTGTTTTCGAGACGTTACTTAATTTTTTACTATCCAAGCTTTTAATAAAAACAAATACACATATAAAAGATTGCAATGGTGGGAAATCCATATGGTGCTCCCTACAAAGTTCCATAACAATTGCCAAAAACAAGGCAATTCCAAACTGCTTCTATAACGATTATCGCTATAAATGCACTTCTAATTCCAAGTTCAATCTAAAATAAAGTCCATCTGTAACCTATATGCTTTTTTCAAGCCCAGTAATATGATTCCATTCAAATCCATTCCAAGTTTATTCAAGTCCATGCACATGGATCACATATGTCACTTACTTTTAAAGTAAGAAGTTACAACCATTGTTTTCAACATAAGGAAACAACAATTTAAACAACATTAGCAAAATCATACACCAAATACGTGTTATACACCTTCTAAATAGGCAGTATATCATAAAAGTTGGTTAAATGGCTTCTGGGATCATTAAGGCAGGAAGCTCGAGAGACGGTTATCAGGCTCGAAAATCGATTGTAATAGGAACTATGGGCAATAGTTGGGCGGATTCGGACCGGGTCCAATCAAGGTGCAATCACTAAAAAGTGACAAGGAAGTCCCCATAAGGCCACATTTCAAATTTCAAGCCAATCGTAGTTCAACGCTCGAGTTATAGGCAAAGGAAGAAATTGTATGGAACGATTGGGAACGATCCATAAAACATCGTAAATCGACGAAGATTGATCAATATCTCAAAATCTAAAAGTTAATGTAGTTGAAACTTTCAAAGCATCACTATATTGAAAAGTGGATCCCACAAAATGATCGCATGAAAAAAGTCCCAAATCTTGGAAAAGAGAACGATTGTTAATTCGTACAAATCAGCCATAACGATCCATAGTTTCACGGAAAATGCGATATCTCACAAACGACACGTCGGAGTTGCACAAAATTTGGATATCAAGTCTCTTAAATCATGAGCACCAATATGATCGATCATAGCTCAAAAGAATGTAATTTTGGAAATTAGGCTGATTGTTATTGGAACGATCGCACAAATTAGCATAACGATCCATAGTTTTACGTAAAACGCGATATCTCACAAACGGTACATTGGAATTGCATAAAATTTAGAGGGTCAGTCTCTTACACCATGGAGCACCCACATGATCAAGCACCTCTATAATCGATCGTAGCTCAAAAGGATGAAATCTTGGAAGTTAGGTCGATCGTTATTGGAACGATCGTACAAATCAACAAAACGATCCATAGTTTTAAGGAAAACACAATATCTCACAAACGATATGTCAACTTGCATGAAATTTAGAGAGATAGTAGCTAACATCATGGGAAAACCACATGAACGATCGCAGCTCAAAAGGATGAAGCATGGAATGATCTCCTATGATCCAATTTCTAGTCAAAACAGCAAAGATCGATCAATATCTCACAAACGGTAAGTCAGAATGGCGCGAAACTTTAGGAGCATAGACTAGAGGCATGGCAGATCCTATAAAAATGATCACAGCCCCATTAGAGTTAGTATGAAACGATTGGCTAAATAATTTTTTGGTGTTTGATTGATCCCAAAGTTTTTGGGTCAGGTCATATGGGCCTAGAGGTTCTTCTGTCGAAATTTCAACTTGATCCATGCAAATCTTCACCTATAAATACAGTGGAATAGGATCATTGCAAGGGACATTTTTTGACAGGCTCTCCTTCATCATTTCTTACCTCTTCTTCCTCTAATTTACTAAGGAAAAAAAATCGTACTTGTAATCTTATAGTATAAATAAAAGATTATTGGAGTGGACGTAGGCCGGAGTTTTCCAAACCCCTATAGAACTCTTGTGTTCCATTACTTTTTCTATTATTTATTCTATGATCTATGTGCTTATCTTTCTATTTGGATATTGTTTTTGAAAATTGATGCTTTCACATACAACTGGGTGTTTATGACCATTTTTGGCACAAACATTTTGGTGCTTTAACTAAGAAGGACTTGTAGTTGCAGATTTGGATGCTAGGATCTTGGATTTGGAAGCTTGGATACTTGGATCTTGGAAGTAGTGGCTAGGCAATCAACAAGGAGACCATTAGAGGATAGAAACCAACATGGAGAGAGTCAAGAGGCTTCTTCTAAAGCTGGAGCAAATCAAACATCTATCTACATCACCAACGATGAAATGGAAACAATGATGGATGTCATGCAGGAGAGGATGTTAAAGATATAGAAGGTGATAATGCAGAATCTACTCCGATAGATTAGACAAGCTAGAGCGCAAAACCAAGGAAATGGAGTAGCAGGAAACGTTATAAGTATGGATAATGGAGCTGGAGCAGTAGGAGCTGAGGAAAACCAGAATTAGGACCAAGGAAACGAAGCTAGCAGGACACAGGACGTAGTAAAATAGCCAGAAGTAGCCCTTGACCAACTAAGAATGATCGAAGCCAATCGTTCTTGAACGATCTATGTCGATCAATCATATTTGGAGGCATGCCCCTTAGTCACGTTGGATCGATCTCAGGCAGGATACCGAGCAGTGCTGTGAAGTTTAGCATTGATCAGAATGCATATGCTTGTCCAGAAGAGTAGATTTCAGGATTCTCCCGTAGACTCGGGGGGTAGGTTGGAGATAAAGATCGAAGACCACCACTGGATGACAATAATAGGTTGGCGGAAGTGATCAGATGGGCTATGAGAGGAGGATTGGTAAATAGGGATTAGAATATATAAATAGGAATCACTTTGCTCCTAATATTAGACAAGCTAGGAATCCCTCGGAGTTTAAACTACCAACGCTTGAGACATATGATGGAAAAACGGATCCCGTTGTTCATCTAACGGGATACATAGGCACATGGAAGTACCAGAGGCATTGGAGGAAGTCATGGCACGCTGCTTTCCCTTTTGCTTAACGGATATAGCTGCACTATGGTTCCAACAGTTGGAAAGCAGCTCTATTAGCACTTGGACGGAATTGATTGAAAGGTTTATGAGGCAATTTCGGGTCCATATCATGAGACCCAAGAGTGTGATGACTTTAACATCGATGAAGCAGTGGAAAGGAAAATCACTCAGGGATTTCTTAACCAGGTTCAATGCGGTAGTAGCTTCGGTGGATCAATCGAATCGGTCAATGGTTTTGATGGTAGCAGTTTCAAGGATTTCGAATAACATGGATTTCAAGATATCGTTTGAACAGAATCCCCTAGTGGATCTTGGGGAATTTTACTATGAAGCGGAAACGTTTTTTCTACATGAAGATGTGAAAGATGATAAAGAGGGAAGAAAGGAAGTGGATATTTATGAAGTTAAAGGTGGAGGTCCGCTCGAGGATGGTTCAAACAAGGATAAAGAAAAAGGGAAAGCAGAGGATGGTTCTGATGGATCTACGCAACCACGGAGGGAACCGTGATTCACCTCTTACATGAAATTGACTTGGAACAGATATATCTGGATACGAGGGCACAGCTCCCTTATCGAAGGCCAATGAGGAGAGAGCCTATGAACAACGAAAAGAAATCAGAAAAATACTGTCTATTCCATGAGCTGGACGTGCATAGTACAAATAACTGCAGGCACTTAAAGGATGGGATTGAGGAACATATACGAAACGAAAGACTTTACAATATGTTAGAACTAGGGCAGCGGTAGTGGAACTGGAGCAACCATTGTAACAACTCGGAAATTAAGCTATAATAATTGATTAATGAATTAGTGAAATAGTAAAATAACTTTGTGAAGTTATTAGAATTGAGCCACAGGAGTTACACCATTGTGTCCATGGTAATTTTCTGGTCAATTTCGATATATGGAACGTCAGAATCCGAGTTAACATGAGAGAATTACAAAATAAACAAGAAAAGAAGTAAAAAATAATATATTAGGCTAGGTCGACCCAAGGACCTAACCACGCCCTAGGTCGACTGGCCATTTGAACTAGGGGGAGGAGCAGTCGACCGCCTAATCGACCTGCCTTGGGTAATGAACGAAGGAAAATTTCTTCTTTCATGGCCAAATTTTGCACGTCATTTGCCTTACTTAGCTTCATCTGGTCCTTCCGTAATTACATCCGATGGATCCTATTTAGTCTGTGACGTGGTTGCATCCTATTCAATATTCAAGTCCAAAGGTCTGAGATCCACTTCTACCCCTATAAATAAGATCCTAGGCCCAACAATTTTTATCATTGTAGATTTTCTCCGCTTGGGTTCACCTTTTCAAAAAGGACCCTAAAAGGAATAACTTTCCAAGGAGAGAATCGTTTTAATAAAAATATTTTAATACCCTCAAGTGGATCCAGGAAGACCAAAAGGAAAGAGCTTAGAACCACAAGTGAGTGATTGTAATTATTTATATTTTTAAACAATCTAAAATAATAGGGTTTCCAATAGTTGTAGTTTTTCTACGATTTTGGAAATACCTTTATATAAATTATTTTCACTTTTATATTTATTTTCAGTCTATTTCCTTTTAGCTATTCTTTTCAGTTTATTTGTAGCTAATTCATGTTAATTATAACTTTTTCGTTTAATTGTGGTTATTTACAATATTTTAAATTTATTTAGCGTTATTTATGCATTATTTACATCTTTTTCATATGCTTTGGATTTCCTTCTTTGTTCAGTTTTCTTTTATTTCTCCTTCTTCTTCGCGTATGGATTAACATAGATTAAATGCAAATATGGATTAAAATTATAAAAATATTAAAATAATAGAAGATAAGATGTAAATTGTAAATACTATAATAAAAATGGAATTAAGACTGAAATTGAGTCTAATTATGATATAACGTTAGAATTGGATTGGTTAAAGATAATTGGCCTACTTAAAACTTAAAAGTATAACTAAAAAGAGTATAAGACAAAAGAGGTTTAATTTTCACACTTAGACCTTGGGTTAAGCAATAAACATGATTATAGCGTAGGTTATAATAAGAAAAAGAACAGAATGAGGCTTAGTTTAAGACTTAGGATAAATTAATAAGAAAATATAGTGAAGATAATAATAAAGGCTTATTTAAATAATTTATCTAAGTTAATAAGCAAAGATGAAAGTAGGGCCTATACCAAAAACATTCCCTATTAGACAAAATGGTGGTCTCACATTAGCCTGAAGTGAGAGGACGGCATGCTTATACTAATAATGGTGGTAATTTTTCAAATATAAGTCCAAATCACATGGGATTTGGACAAGGGGCGCAACTAGGTATTATTTGAATGACTAGCCAGTATCAACAGCATTTTCCTTATTTTCTATAGACACGGTGTTTCATATAATCCTAAAGTGAGATGAGGGGCACGCTTATGTTGGAGCACAGGTAATAAGAAGATCCAATAGGTGGAGCAACAGGTAGTATGAGCATGGTGGAAGTTATGCGTTCGACTTCCATTTTGGTGTTCGTTAATCGCTATAAGTTCCAAGCGCTTAAGTATGTGTGTCTTTCGTAGGAACCATTACCTTCTATGTAGAGAGCTATATAACGTCTAGTCCATAATAAATACTTTGTGTGTCTTTCACAGACACCATTATACTTTGTGCGTCTTTCATAGATGCCATTACCTAATGTGTAGGGAGTTATATTGCGTCTAGTCCGCAGTAAGGTCTATGGAGTAGCAAGCCGATCAAAAGGTAGAATTAGGTTTCAGCCTAATCTGAAGCAGCTAACAAGGACAAGTGCAAACAATCAAAGTTAACCAATTGCGTTAATTTAGTAATTCGTATTTATTTCCAGTTTATTCCTTTTTCTTCCTATCCTCTTTGTTTTCTTTATATATAGCAGAACTGTTATAAGGTCTATTACTTTTACTTTGCTTAAAGATTCAAGTAATTACTATCATTCACCAGACTTTTAGTCTGACTCACTTCTCTATTTTCCCCCTTTTCCCCCCATAGGAAATCAGGGGCTCTTAGATACTAGGAGACCCTTGCATGTATTCCTTCTTTTTATCTCCAGCCTTTTGTTCTTTTATCGTAATGGCACTGTATTGAGGGAAAGTTTGTGTTTGTACTCTAGTTTTTCTGATGAGACTGAGATTTTTTTCATATGATAATTGTATTTGGAACATATGTGGTTTGTCTGAAGTATTTATGAAGTTTTACTTTTTAAAATCACTTATTGTTTTTAATTACTTCCGCTGTGTTATTATCTATCTATTTTGTCTTTATGAATCTTAGTCTCGGCTAGCCTTAGTTATACTTACAATGCACCATGTTATTTAGTGTGTCCTTTTGCTTATACTAAGGGTTATGGGGTATTTCATTTGGCATCAGAGCCTGGGGTTACAGGATTCCTAAACTTTTTTTTTTACAAGTAAAGTATTTTTCAAAATAACTTGTTCTAAAGATGTTTTTCAGAAATAAACTCTTATAAAAGAAGTAGTTTTTAAGTATAAAAGGGTTTTTATAAAAATCCCCTCAAAGGTCCATTTCAACCTTCTTTTGATTCTTTCAAGCCTAAGTTTTTCTTTTCTTTGGATAGTATGACTGACTAGTTTCGTAGAGCTACGACACTACAGGTGCAATGGCAAGTGCCCAGTACAACACCGGTAGGTGGAAATCCCTTCAACCAACCTACATCAGCCAACTTTTCTAAGCTATGCAAGGACTTCTCTAGTATAGAAGGAAGAACTTTTTTTGGCACAGAGGATTTTCGGGGGGACACAAGCTAGGTTGGAGGTTATGGAGCAAAGTTTTAGATGTTGGATTTGGAGGACCTTATAAGTGGATCAAGAAAAGCAAGAAATGCAATAACGATGGATGGGTTGGTCATTACACAAGGGACTGTAAGAATAAAACGATGAAGGGGAGGTGTTTCAACTATGGGCAGCCCGATCATCTTAGTAGAGCTTGTCCTTAGAGACCGAGGCAGAGAGAAAGCGCACCTACGGCGTAGGGACAAGCTTTGGATGCAGCACTTTCTAGCAGTGATTCAAATAGAGGTAGGAAAATCTCTTTAGGTGGATTTAATCTCTCTTTCTGATTTTTCCATTCTAACTCTTTTCGGTTTTGGAGCATCGCACCCTTTTATTACGAGTTCTTTTGTAGATTGCTTGCACTAAAACATCTCTTTAGTAGTAGACCCTATTGTTGTTTCAAACCCCACATGAGGATCGACACACTTGTTTATGGTTTGTTGGGGTTTGAAATTTTTTAACCTAGGCATGAAGTATGACTGTGATGCCTATGTATTGGGAATTTTGAGGTATGGGATTATTTTGGAAATGGATTGGCTATCCATGTATGGAGCTATATTAGACCGCGAGTGGAGAGTCGTTAGACTAGAGACATGTAGCGGTGGGCCTCTCGAGGTTTCTTGCGACCCGCAAGGATCAGTTAAGTTGAGCTTCCTTTATTCACTCGATTCATCATCATTAGTGTTAGATTCTGTTCCTGTCATCAGAGATTTTCCAGACGTCTTTGGGAAGGTTAGGGGACTACCCCCGAAAAGTGAGATTGACTTCAGGATTTATTTGACTGATAATGCTAAGCCAGTAGCATTACCCATGAGGCACATGGCACCTAAGGAGAAGAAGGAATTGAGTAAGTAGATCTGTAAGCTTTTAGAAAAAGGATTTATAAAAAGGAGCATGTCAGAGTGGGGAGCGCCAGTCATCCTCTCTACTAAGGATGATGGTTCAGTTGATTATAGAGAATTAAATAGCTCGCAAAGAAGAACTGTTATCCACTCCTTAGGATTGATGATAATTTTGACCAGCTAGTTGGCTCTTTAGTATACTCCCAGCTTGAACTAGCCATGGGATTCCATCAGCTTAAAGTCGCTGATGACAGCATTGATAAGACTGCGTTTAGGACTCCAGATGGATTTTATGAGTGGTTGGTTATGCATTTTGGGATAATCAATCCCCCAGCCTACTTCATAGATTTGATGAGCCGCATCTTTAGAGAAGTCCTAAACAAGTTTATGGTTACATTTGTGGACGACATTTCGATGTTTTTCAAGAGTAAGGAGGAGCATGCTATTCATCTAGAGGAGGTTCTTTGTACACTTTACATTCTTCGATTGAAAGCAAAGTTCATGAAGTATCACTTTGGCATAATGAAGTGTGTCTCTTGGGGCATAGAGAAGGTCTACACATGGAAAAGTTTGATGAACAGTTTTCTACATTTAGGCTCGGATTGTGAAAATCCAAAGAGTGGTAGGAAACGTCTGAGGATGTACAATAGAAAAGGAGGTAAGCCACCTATAGATAATTGTAGAAATTATAATTATTTCATATAAGTGGATTTAAAGGTAGTACCTTAGAATAAATATGAATATAGGAACAAATGACTTTAAGTAAGGAAATGAGATTTCCAAGGTTTAGGAAGGATACTCTTAGGGTAGTAAGTAGAAAAATCCACTTTATGTCTAAAATGAAATTATTAGAATTGAAAAAAATTATATAATTGTTAATATTTTTAGTAAATATTAGGTTTTTAGGAATATAGTAAGAAATTTAAACTGGTTTTTATATGATGAAAATTTTGTTGAAAAAGTGAAATTCTTTTTGAAGAACTGTAGAGCGTATATAGCTCACTAGTTTCTTTGAAAGTAAACAAAGATTTAAAATATGAAAACCCAAAGCGTATTAAGTATCGAAAACGTAGATTACAACATTTATTGTTGTAATAGATTTTTCTTGAAAAAGGAAGGGAGCATAAACTATTACGCTACCATTATAGTTAGTGAGTCCCAAGGAAAATGTTTTACATAGTAGGTAAGGGTTATTAGTATTTATTTTTAATTAAATCAATACACTAGTATCTTTGGGTTGTAGTAATGATGTTTTATGTAACATTTGTTTTGAACCCAAATAAAAATGTATTTTTAAAAGATATTTTCTAAGAATAGAAATAAATATGATTTGTGAATACACTTATTATTTAAGTAAGTATAAGAAAATGTTTTCTGGTTATGGATATATTAAAACTGTTTTAAAGATGGATTTTTCTGAAAAGAAAAGAGTACGTTAGATATTTGAAAATTTCTATCGTAAGAGAATATAAAGTAAACATACTTTAATCTAATGGAATGAAAAGAATAATTGTATAATTTTCTATGAAACCGACAAAAATGTTTTGTGTAAGCTATAAGGATTGCATAAAAGAGATGTACAAGATATGGGAAGCACCATATTTTATATAGTCTATTTCCAAAAATATAAAATAAGTTCTTTGTAGTTACACATAAACATGAAATCCTATTTTAAAAGGTTCATAGAAGATTTTAGCGCTAATAATTTCTCATAGGAGAAAGTAGTTCCAATACATTAAGGTATGAGACCGATAGGTACAATAAGAAGATGTTTTGAAAACACATAAGGATATTTTAAAGATATTTTAAAAGGAAATGGTTTAATGAAAATATAAAATTAGATTTTGAAATGAAAAACATAATAAAGGTAGAATTTGAAAATTCAAATTTTATAGAAAATTGAAAATGTCTTTAAAAGAAAGCGAGAAAGAAGCTTTGGACTTTGAATTTTAAAGTTTTTGCCCTTAGGTTTGAGAAATAATTTAAATTCAAAAAGATGTAAGGATGCAAATCTTGAAACATAAAATGTTAAGCAACCAAGTATTTTTGAAATCAAGAAGAACTTAAAGATAACACTTTTAAGGACAAAGATTTTGGGATTTGAAAATCTAGAAACCTTAGTTTTTGAAATGAGAGGATAAATACCAAACCAAGCTCTTAAAAGTGGAACAAATAGGAAACGTTCCCCAAGGAGTGACTGAAAAGGTGTAAGACTATAAAGGAGATAGAGGTAATTACTATTGGAAGTAATAATAGAGTTTCCCGTAAAGCATATAGGGCACTAGTGAGAACCTAGAAATGTTGATTCATGTGAGTAGGCTAAAGAAGAACAGTAAAGTGAAGGACACATATTTTTGATTTTGAAGAAACATGGGAAAACATCTTCCTTTAATGGGATTATCATATGATAATAGCATTAGAAGTGGCATCTTTCAAAGCTCTTTGTGAAAGACCGTGCAAGTCGCCTTCATGTTGGACAGAGGGATTGCCGTGGTTCCGACATAATTAAGGAGACTTCAGAGAAGATTGAGAGAAGATTCAAATCAAGCATCTTTTTATAAAACTATTGTAAATGATTTATTATCACTTCATAGCTAATTAAAATAAATTATTATCATTTAAAAACAATTATTTGAATAATTATTATAATTATTAAATCATTAAATATCAATTTAAATTCATAAATCAATTATTAAATACGAAGCCATTATTGATGATGTCATAAACACATTTTATTTCCCAAAGTAAAATAAATAATTTTATTTCTTATTCTCGTTTAAATGGATAAATAAATGTATGTATCCAACTCTGTGCACAACTTCTAATGATTATAGAGTTGTTTATCGATAAAACGTTTTTTTGGTCATTTTATTGATATTTTTCCAAAGTTTATATTTTTGTAAATACTTATTCAAAATAAGATTACCATCATTATTTATTATTCAAGAATCATAATCTATGTTGAAAAGCTTATATTTGAATATTTTAAAAATAAGTATAATTTATCAAGTAGATAAATTTATGGGACTATACAGACTCCTCTCCATAAAGGAATTTCATCCTTGAAATTACAGCACAAAACCCAAAGGTGTTTTCCCAAATATTTATTTTTTAACTTACTCCCGTTCAATGTTTATAGATCATTCATACGACATATTTGATTCAATCTGCAATTCGAATCCACAACTTTACTTCCGAACTAGCATTGATCCTTCGATTGCGGATTTTTATCAGTCTCGAAAACTTCTATTTTCATTGCATAGTTCTTAACTAAGATAGAAAATGTGAGGATCCGCCTAAAAATCCTCAGCGATGTTTTCACTAAACCATCAAGTGATAAATCCTTTTCGGATATGAAAACCCAATATTCGAATCTTTAGGCCAAATTTGTGTTACGAAATAATTCGTGTAAAATGCATGTACTTTTTAACTTTGCCAAAATATTTAGAAAATCTTGGTTTAAGTTTTTAAACATTTCATAAAGATATAGTTTTATTCTTATGAAATTTTCTCAAGTGGTTTGTGTATTTACATTTGAACAATGTCATAAACAAAGGACATAATTATATTATACATGCTTAATATTTTACATTCATCCTTATCTTACACCCATCGTACTCCTCACATGCTTAAGCCATTCTTATGTCCTTCTAAATCTACTTAGGTTTTCATAATACTGATACAAACATAACTACCTTACAAGCTATACGTATATACACTACTACATTATATTGATACTAAATGGGCGTTTCCAAATCTTCCAATCTTTGATCATAATCACTCCTCTGAGTCCGACGCTGACGGTCCACTTCCATATCCAAAATCAGACAATACTTCTCCATCGTAATCACTATCATCTTGGTCGTTATCGACTTCATTTGAATCCTCAATCTGATCGGTATAAAACATTCACTTCATATGGCAACCGGGGCTGGTTCTGTGGCACATGCCCTAGTCCAACTGGTATTTCTTGTATAATTTCTCCTTCTTTTAGTTCTTCTAAACCTTTCACTTCTACTTCCTTGGGATCCATAAATTCTTCCTCCTTATCCTCCATGTTGTCCGAATGAATGGGGTAATTTGACGACTCCTCGTGCCAAAATAATATGGTCACTGTTCATCCCCCATATGACTTCTTTGTCTCTACTGCTATTGTTTGACTCATTGGATATCATAGTATTCGATTCTTTTTCAGCTTTTGATTCTTCTACCATCGGCTCCTTCTCAGGAATTTCTTCGTTCAATTCAAGTATTGAACATACTAGATCAGTTATTCACATTCATTCTAAGGCATAAGGGGTCTCTTCATCACTAGATATTATAATAAGTTCCAGAGTTGGGAAGATATAGGCATTTCGACCATAGGGTAACTGTCTTTTTCTAATCGGATGTATGAAACTAATTCTCCTTCAATAATGGGCTTGATTTTCTAAATGACCATTTCCTTGTTTCCTCCTCGTCACTCGAAAGAATGATTAGATCATTTTTCTTACCCTAGTTAGCTCCTAAGGTCTACCCTTTCGAATACTTTCTCCCGTAGCTTGAGGGTTTCCACAATTATCAACAACAAACACTCAGTTGCTAAGTTTTTAATTATCTTAACTAGTTCTAATGTTAGGTTATAAATCTAAGTCTATTCCAGCATAAATCCATTTTCACTGCACAACGTTAAGAGTGAAGTTTGCTATGCATATGATATTGTTCCTACCAAACCAATACTTAGAATATATCAAATAAAATCCTTTGAAAATTCTCTTCCCAAAAATCATTCTTTAGATAAAAGTTCTCTTTATCCAGATCCTTTTTCAAAGTATTACTCTTAATCTTCTCAATGTTGTTGTTAAACATCGTACAGTCAAACTATGAAATTTCAATCAAAAGATGCTTATACTTAGATTTTACTAAACTTATTTCTAACTATCATTCAAGTTATAACATATCTAACTACAATTTTTGAAAACATATTTTTTTTATTCAAAATATAATCTTAGGTAAAATTATTTCATTTACCATATTTTTCTTAAACAAAAATCATTTGTGTATCATTAACAAATACGCACTGTTATATAATGTACTCTCAACTCATTTTAGGGTGTTACTAACCCTATCTCTAATGAGTTACTAATCCTAAGTTGTTATTAACCCTATCTCTAAGGAGGCTTTATCCCTACCAGGCTTAGGTGTTCGCTCAACATAAGCTCTGATATCAAATGTGACGGCCAGGCTTTTTGACCCTCGAAAATCGACACAAATACATCCTTGGTATCCATATGCCACAAATTCAAGTGTCGGAAAACCCGACCATTAAGGGTAAAACGAAAATAAAAATAGAACAGTATCTCACACGAATGGAATAACATATATTATTTCAATATATAACCTTTATAGTAGAAAATTTTAAATAGATTTATCAGAGTTTAACTTAACATTAACATGGACAATTATAAATATTTGTCCTTACAAATGCGGAATACAATAGTACATAAGTGTGGTGGAAATGGATAACAATATTCAGAAGAATCTTTTAACTCCATGATCCGAGCTCTTCCAAAATGCTCTAAACAAGACATGACTACAAGGCTGCCCAGAAAATAGGGCACCAAGAGTTTAAGGGAAAGAAAATAAACTCCGAGTCAGTCCTGGGACTGGTGTGAGAAACTCAAAATACGAGCATTGGGAAAACATAAGGTATTTCATAAGACCATGTCACACATAAGCATGGAATTGGTTTTTACCTTATGATAACCAAAATCTTTACTGCTTAAAATTTGGTAACGTTATTTTTAGTGACATTCTTCTAAAAATATTTTTCAATTAAATTTACATAATCTTAGCCGAAATTGTTAAATTATTATAGTCCGACATAATAGGTTTACTACTAAAAACTGAAGGCACTTATTGGAGATTGGATTTCCAAGTGTAGCAAGGTAAGGGACTACCTCCCGTACAATACATCTTTAGAGGGATGTACCAAGGATCAACATCTTTGAAACCTCTACGAATTAAGATCATCCTACCTACATACCTATATGGTGGCGGATAACACCGAGTATGATATCACCCTGGCCATTCTCGACCTATCCGAGAGCTCTCATAACATACACCATAACAAAATATATCTAGAAAGGTGATATCATACCTTAATGGTAGCGAATCACTTACCCCAAAAGCAACCCCGATTTCACAATTCCCCGGTGTGTGGCTTGAGATAATATTTACCTTTCTTAGAACGTTTTCACTTAAAATGCCACATTGCCATTTCTAACAACACACTACTGATTTCCATAAAAGTACAACCTCTAAGCTCGTACGTCTCGGAGAAGGGTGTTAAGTATAAGAGGGGTTAGCTCATACGCCACCAAACAGATGTACGTTTGTGGAGATCAATGCACTGTGATCTTAGAAATGCAATGTCAGATATTCATCCACAGAAGTTGTTTAGGAATAATACAAACTAGAGACACCCTTCTACCGTATCCGATCGGGCATTACCCCTAGGATTAGTATAGAGTAGTCCTTGCATATGAAGATCATAGAATGAAGGGACCAGTCTATTTATTCATCTTGGGAGCTACTCCGATATTATCAACAAGCAACCCTTCTGTCATGAAGATCCCTACCTCCAACTTCATCGTCTTTAACATGTCTTCACTTCGAACTTGTAAATTGGTTCGAAGTGGTTTACAGATAAGAATCACTCAAATTCGATCCCGGTTCCTTTGGACAACTCATCGATAAAAAGATGTCTAGTACATAGGTGATTATCATTTGTTTAATTACTTTCTCTTTATCAAAAAGTATCTTCTAAAGATATATATCTTTAAAACATTTCTTTTCAGCATATACAGAATCGTTAAGCCTCTCTTATCAAATCCTATAATTGCTTAAAATCTTTCTAAATCTTAAAATATTTCCAATTTCATTCTTTACTTAGGAATATATTTTCAAATCATTTATTTAAAGCTTAACAAAGATTTCCCAATCATTACTTTTATAAAGGGTTAAAAACAATGTTATTTAAGACATCGGTCTACTGTAAATCCAAAATAATTAATTTTAAGTAAAAGGAACCAAATTAGTTCAAAATAATTTATTTATATCTTGATAAAAGAATACTTATGTCCAACACATATCATTTTAATAGGTTGAAACTATGTTATCTAAGATGGTAAATCCAAATTAGTTAGTATTTGAGTAAAACGGATCCATCGAAGTTATACTAATTTTACTCAATATCAATTTCCGTATTCAACCATTACCATCCATCGAATAATGGGGAAATCACCTTTTAAATTCATACGAATAATATGTGTTCCCTCCTCGAAATTTAATAACAAGTATAAGAAGATTATCTCTATACAATCCAAGTTATATTAAATTTACAAAAAAATAAAATATTATATTTGCCTCGTTTTCGACATTTCGACCTTATCTATTGTTCGTCCAGGAAAAATGCTAGGTGTGCCATGGCATTGGTTGCTCCTAAAAATCTCCTTAGTTTAAACACCTCGCATATGGATTTCTCGAATAGAAAATCCAGTCTACTCATCGACTTTTGTAACATCCCGCCTTTTCGTACGTTTAAGCAGACACGCATGTCGACTCAAATCATACAGAAGGGCAGATTGTTATTAGCGTGAATAAGAAAAACACAGAAAGAAAGAAAACAAAACAGAATCTAGCAGTGGAATGACAAAATATAATAATCAAGTAATAGTTCATGAAGCTATTTTACAAAACATTTGATTATACTTATGCAACACAAATCATAGTTACACATACCAAAGAATAACAAATAACAATGCAGCGGAACAATGTGATGTAATGGAACAATATAGTAAATAATAGTAATATAATCTTCGTCTTCGTCCTCCAGAAGTAAGGTATTCAAACCCTGAAATTCTCAGGCTGAATCGAGCGAATTGAAAAGACAAAACACTCGAGTCAGAACTAAAAGATCTTGTGTAAGTTAAAATCAACGGTAAATACTATGAGTGGAACGACGTTAGAGATGTTTACGGGATTTGATATCTCCTATCCAATGTCTAACGTGAGTGCAGTAACTTAAGAGATGCTCGAGATTCACATCTCCTAAGGATCCGTTAAACTATCTACTATGTATTATTATATGCTATTATAATAATGTCTAAAGTAAAATCACTTACATAAAAATAGCGTTAAGGCTTTACATTTTCCACCTTAACACATACATTGCCCCTGTAGTCTATTCAGCATCATAGTCCCTCCTGATCGGAAAGCCACCAGAGGATACTCCATAGGTTGTGGCACAAAACCAAAATCGTACAAGGAACGCTAGGGTAGGTGACATGGCACAACTAGGCAATGCCAGGGTAAATATACCAATTACGCATCCGGACTGGTGGTAATGCGTAGCAGCCACTACCGCCCACCTCGAGCCACACTCCTAAAAATAAAAGGTGCGAACCAATCAGTCACATAGTGAAAAAATGGCATATGAAGAAGTGTGTCCGATAAGAGGAGCCACCTCATTGGCCTGGAATCGCTCCTGTTTTAGCCACCTTATGCCAACTCACAGTCATCGGGTCCATGTACATACCTCAATAGAATGTCGCCACCATCCTACTTCATTCTGGAATCTCCACCGTGTACACGGTTGTTAAAGTGATTTTTGGAGTTGGCAGAGAGTATGGCAACTTTCGATCTCGGTCTCTTTAACAACCAAACATTATTATAACACCGCGATCATTTCAAAATAGTTTATACTTCCATACCAAAATATCATTGTCATTACAAAACCATATCAATACGATATCTTTTCCATTTCAAAACCAAATACGATATCACTTCCGTTTCAAATGTATCCATTTCAGAATCACAGCATTTTCAAGGTTATAACACTTTCAAAACCAAACACTTGAAAATATAACATTTTCAATACATAATACCTTGAAATTCATGGCTTCGAAACCATAACTTTCACTACTTAAACAGTTTAGATATTCAAATAGTATATATAATAAAATAGTTTTAAATTTAAAATTATTTTATAAAATAATATAATTTCCTCAACTTCACAAATTGATTCAAATCAATTTGAATCCAAAATTCAATTTATATCAAATCTTAATTCATAAATTTCAACTCAATTCAGTTTTCAATAAACCATTTCAATTTATATCGATTTCGAATACAGATTTAAACCTCAAATAAACCATTTTAATTTCCTTATTTTTCAAAGCTTTAAATATTCCACCATTTCAAAACTAAATTTGATAACTTCATATATACCTTAATTTAACTTCATTGTTATTCAGTTTTGAATATTTACTTAACAAATCCAATATCTTTTAAATAAACCCCAAATTCCAATTCACTAAATGTTCCTTCAATTAATTTAAACTTGAAATATCCATTTTAAATCATCTTAAAAAAAATCAAGTTATAAAAATCATACCTTTTAAAATTTCAAATTTAATAAATTTCAAATCAAACTTATTTGAGTTTAATTCTTAAATAAATTCAATTTCAAATAAATTTCAAATTTATCTTTCAACCTTAATTTATTTAAATCATTATAAACTCTATATTGAAATATAATTTAAATACTTAACCATATTATCTTCAATAAAATCAAACTTTATTATTAAGCTTATTCTATATTAAACCAAATTTATATATAGCTTAAAATCAAGAATAAAATAACATTATATAATATCTAAAATAAATATTTACATAAAACCATATACGTCTTTACAAAACCATAGATATTATTTAAAAATATTTTTATATATAGACCACGGTGTCTATATATAATTTTCTATTCTATGATCAAGTGATACAGATATTTATCATTTCAATCCGCAATTTAATATTTTACGGTTGTATATCAATTCAAACCGCAATCCCGAATTAATAATAATAATAATCCATAACGAACTTGCAGTTTATAACAATATAAACTAAATATCCATTCAACCAATATCAATAATCAACATCCATCACAATCATCATCCAAAACAATCCATAAATATCAATATAGAAACTGATAATAGATAACAAGTATTTAACTGGCAGTTTATATACAATAATAAATTAAATAACAATTTAATTCAAATAAATTCAATTTAACTGAGATGATGATTAAAAATATACCAATCAATCATAAATAAATTCCTAATCACATTGTGAATTAAATTTAACAAATATAAGAAATTTTAGAAGTTGTAAGTGGGTTAAAACAATCACCTTTGAATTTAAATTTAATTTAAATTGAAAATAAGCCCAAAATTTAAACGGTCCCAGAATTCTCCCAAACAAGCGTTAAAATGTCCGTAATTCTGATACGATCCCAGAAAAACAAACCATGTGTGAATCCGAGCTCGTATGAAAAAGTTATGAAAATTAGAAGACTGTAAAATTCCGGTCCTAGGTCGACTTCGGGTTCAACTTCGGTCCGCCGCCTCAAATCACCGGTGCTTGCTTTGAATTTTTGCCAAAACGACCCGGAGCAACCTGAGTTATTTTCTTCTTGACCCGAACTTGCTGCAGGGTTTTTGCCTTTGAAACCTGAAGCGCGACACGAAGTTGCGGCAGATCCGCAATTTTATTTTTTGAAATTGAAATTAATTTTTGGAATATGGGAATTAGGTTTTGTCTGCCATTGGAACGAGGAGTTGAGAAGGAGATGTATATATAGACAAATGAAAATGAGTAGTGGCGAGGGTTTATAACGGGTTATTTATAGGCAAAGTTGAAAATAGAATGAACGAACAAGATTTGACTGAACGATAAATAACCCGAAAAGCCCATCCTGCCTCCGAAACGAAAATGGGTCAACCTAAATATCAAAATAGATTTTTTTAAATATTTTAAATTTCGTGGAATAGGTTTCAAGTCCGAATTCCATCGTATGAAGAAGTTATGTTAAAATCTGCTTATTTCAAATTGATTTCAATTAAATTGATTTATAGATATTTCGAGTCCGTACGATCAAACAATAAGTCTGATCGTTACGAAACTTGAAATCCAACAATAATTCACCGTTATGGATTTGATGAAATTAGTTTTGTCGAAATCCAAGTTAGTGGCCAAAATGGCTATTTTTCAGTCAATTAAATAAATAAACACTAAATTAAATTAACACTTTTCATTCAGATCTTAAAATTTATAATTTTTATCATCTTGGATTACTTTAGTAATTTATAATCCTTTATAACAAATTTCTATTTCAATTTAAAGTTAATTTATTAACCAATTACATTATCAAATTTGAATTTCAGTAAATTTATCGATTATCAATTGAAATTCCAATAAATCCGTTTATTTGATTTTAAATCTTGTTATTCAGCCAATTATTATCTTATGGGTATAATTACCTTTGGTTTATTTTTATTGCATTAATATTTCCCATTTTATCCTAATTTCAGCTAACATAGTATATGATTTCATTTACTTACCATTAATCCATTTGTTATAGATTGATTTCCAAATGATAAATTTCAAATAAACTGATTTGATCCAATTCTAATCTTTTTATTAAGTCTATTATTACTCTATAACCTAGTTAATATTTGCTTGTCTTTTATTACATTCATATATTCAAATTTACATCTTTCCTATGTATTAACCATTATTTTCAATTATAGTAAATTTATCAAATATATAAATTTATTACAATTAAAATCTCAATTAATCTATTCAACTAGGTTTTATTCCTTTATTTTATCTTGTGAACAAAATATACATTTCCCTTTATTTTATTACATTCAGACTTTACAATTACCTAACTCACATTAATGAACATTTACTGACGCAGCGGATTATTCGAAAACAAAACTTCAATCGATGGAATGTAGCAATCGGTGAGTTGAAGATACCAAAATGCCCAAGTTCGTTGATCCAAAGATACCGAACTCTAGCTATCTCAAACACGTTGATAGCGCACTATACCGTGTTCAAAGATCTACGATTCTTCGCACGTTGATCTAGCGCACTAGATTCCGTGAATCGGCTTCTACGATCGTTGAATCGAGCGCACTCGATTAACCGAAAGAGGAGATAGGAGATTACACTCAACTACCAATTGGTATGAAAGCACAAAGCTAACAAAAGAGAATTTTATTCAAAAATCAACCACCTTCAAAATGTACAACACACGCGTATTTATAGGAGTTACAACCCAGCCTTAAGTCGTTCACGACTCATTCCCACAACTCATGACTTAAGGCTTTCGACTCAACAATACAACACAACGCTGTACAACTCATAGGTCGGCACCAACTCTACGCAAGAGATTCACACACGACCGACTCATCATAAGTCGTTGCCGACTTAACTACACAACACGGTTTACACGACTCAAACATAGTAACCACCTGACCGACTCAAAAGTATACGACTCAACAGGCCCAGCCTTATGACCACACCTCCGACTCAAGAAAACAAATAACGACTCAACTTTGCCAAGCGACTCACGACTCAACTTCATACCAACTTAACAAAATACGATTCAACATACAATGCGACTCATGACTCAACCGACTCATCAACTGACCGACTCAACACTCATACGACTCAGCTTCCCAGTTCCTTGCGGCCTGTCTCTTCGAACGATTCAGTTAGGTCGTCCCCTTTGTTCTAATAAGTCGCAAACGACTTGGAGTCTTCGCCTTAGGTCGTGAACTGTGTCCCGTAAGTCGGTAACGACTTAAAATCTCCGAGCTACCCAACTCCAAAGCTTCTTCTTCACGACCTGGAATCATTTTAACACGTGACCGACTTAACTCTTGCGGAATTGTAGATCGTGCTGCATCATCCTCCCCTGGTTGAGAAAAATTCGTCCTCGAATTTGTAAATTCTTCCCTCTCAGATTGTCCATCTCCATAATATGGCACAAGATGCTTAACATTGAATACGTCAGAATTGTAGACATCCTCTGGTAGCTTCAACTTATAAGCATTCTCATTGATCCGTTTCACAACTTCTACAGGTCCAATTTTTCTGGCTTTCAACTTATTATATGCACCCACTGGAAAACGATCTTTGGTCAATACAGCATAAACCAAATCACCTTCGTTAAATTCAACATTTCGTCGCTTTAAATCTGCAAACTTCTTATACTTCTCATTCGATTTCTCCAATCGTTCCTGAACGATTTTATGACATTCAGTCAGCTCATCAACAAAATCAACAGCTCGTTTAATTGTTCCTTTCACCTGTGGTACTACTGCCAGATCCAACGGTCCCCTGGGTAAGTTTGAATAAACAATCTGAAATGGACTGAATCCCGTACTACGATTTATTGCATGATTATGTGCAAACTCAGCTTGGCATAACTTCATGTCCCAACTTCTCAAATTATCCTGTACAAGGCATCGCAACAAATTTCCCAATGACCTGTTAACAACTTCTGTCTGTCCATCTGTCTGTGGATGATAAGCACTACTAAATTTCAGTTTCGTTCCCACCGTCTTCCACAAACTCAACCAAAAATGACTCAGAAAACGAGTATCTCGATCAGAAACAATAGATTCTGGTAAACCATGAAGCCGATAGATCTCCTTGAAAAATAATTGAGCAACACGAACAGCATCCGTCGTCTTTTTGCAAGCAACAAAATGTGCCATCTTCGAAAACCTGTCCACCACAACAAATATCGAATCATTTCCCCTTTGAGTTCTAGGCAAACCCAAAACGAAATCCATGCTAATATCAACCCATGGCTTAGATGGTACTGGTAATGGTATATACAACCCTGCATTCGTTGCTGTTCCTTTAGAAACCTGGCAAATATGACATTTCTCCACGAATCTTTCAACCTCTTTTCTCATCGACGGCCAAAAGTAAGACTGTGAAATCAATTTCAAAGTACGATCACGGCCCACATGCCCTTCCTCATGTAACTCCTTGACAATTTTCAATCTCAAGCTACAGTCCGGTATACATAAACGATTCCCCTTAAACAGAAACCCATCAATTATCATAAATTCATCGGTACTCCCATCCTTCACTTTCTCAACATATTTCACAAAGTAAGGATCTTCTTCAATCATCTCTGGCAGTAATTCAAACCCCGTCACTTCAACTTTCATTGTCGTTAATAAATGACTCCTCCTACTCAAAGCATCAGCTACCCGATTTGTCACCCCTGATTTGTGCTTAACGACAAAAGTAAACTGCTGTAAATATGCAATCCATGATGCATGTCTTGCAGAAATCTTGTCCTGCCCCTGTAAATGTTTCAATGCTTCATGATCTGTATAAAGAACAAATTCCTTCTGAAATAGATAATGTCTCCAATGCTTAACAGCTTGTACAACAGCATAGAATTCAACGTCATATGTACTGTATCTCATCTTTGCCCCTGACAACTTTTCGCTGAAATAAGCAACTGGTTTCCCATTCTGACTCAGAACTCCTCCAATACCAACCTTCGAAGCATCAGTATGCAATTCAAACAATAACTGAAAATTAGGTAAAACAAGAATTGGTGCAGACGTCAACAATTCCTTGATCTTCTCAAAGGCAACTCCCGCTTCTTCTGACCATACAAACTGTTTCCCTTTCATGCAATCAGTAATTGGAGCCATCACGCTACTGAAGTGTGGAATGAATCTTCGGTAGAATGACGCTAGCCTATGAAAACTCCTCACTTCCGTAATCGTCTTTGGCTGTGGCCAATTCCTGACTGCCTCAACTTTACTCTGGTCAACTTGAATACCTTCCCCTGAAACAACATAACCCAGAAATAAAACATTGTGCGTCATAAACACACATTTCTTCGTAGCAACATAAAATTGTTCCTCACGAAGAATAATCAACACTTCCCTCAAATGTAGAACATGCTCCTCCGTACTCCTGCTGTATATCAAAATATCATCGAAATAAACCACGACGAACTTCCCAATGAATGGTCTAAAGATTTGATTCATCACCCGCATGAATGTACTAGGTGCATTTGACAAACCAAATGGCATAACCAACCATTCGTACAACCCCTCTCTCGTCTTGAAAGTTGTCTTCCATTCGTCCCCAGGTCTGATTCGAATTTGATGATAACCACTCTTCAAATCAATCTTTGAAAATATAGTTGCCCCACTCAATTGATCTAACAAATCATCCAACCTCGGCATAGGAAATCTGTAACGAACAGTAATCTTGTTCAAAGCTCTACTATCTGTACACATTCTCCATGTTCCATCCTTTTTCGGTACCAACAATGCTGGCACGACACAAGGACTCAAGCTTTCCTGAACACGTCCCTGTTCCAACAACTCTTCCACCTGCCTTCGTAATTCCTCATGTTCCTTCGGACTCATTCGATAATGTGGTCGATGTGGTAACACTGCTCCCGAAACAAGATCAATTTGATGTTGAATGTCTCTAAGTGGTGGTAACTCCTTAGGCAACTCCTCTGGAAAGACATCTTCGAATTCTTTCAAAATTGGCTTTGCTGCTTCTGGTATTTCAACTTCTCCACTACTCTCTCTCCCAATCAACAAAAATACTTCAGTCTCTTCCTCAACTTCCTTGACAAACTCCTTCAAAGTCAACAGAGTTTTCAATTCCTCAATCTCTTCTAGCTTGCTCTCCTTCTGCTGTTGCTTCTTAGGAACCAAAGTGATTTTAGTACCCTCTAACATGAAACTGTAACTGTTGGCACGACCATCATGTTGTACTGCTCTATCAAACTGCCACGGTCTGCCCAACAACAGATGACACACGTCCATGTCTACTACATCACACCAAATTTCATCTTTGTATTTCTTCCCAATAGAAAAATTAACACAAGCCCTTCGACACACTTTCACTTCACCACCCTTCCTTAACCATGCTAGCTTGTACGGTTTAGGATGCTTCTCAGTCTTCAAGTTCAATTTCCTCACGGCTTCTGTAGAAATAATATTATCACAACTTCCAGCATCAATAACGAACTTGCAAACTTTCCCCAGAATAGTACATGTCGATTGAAAAATATTGCTTCTCAACCAACTACAATCCTCCTCTTGCTTTGGTGTAAGACATGACCTCCTCATCATAAGATTACAACCTTCATCTCCAAACAATTCTTCTTCCTCCTCAACATAAGGTATATTTGAACATTCTGTCTCCTCACCATCATCCTCCTCAACTTCTGCAACCATGGTTCTCTTCTTCGGCTTCGGACATTCATTGCTTTTGTGACCCAACTCCTGACAATTATAACATTTGAAAACACTGCTAGCCTTTGCCTTCTCAGCCTCCTTCACCACTGGCTTTGAAACAGGTTTAGAAACATTAGAACTTCCACCAACACCCCTTGCTTGATTATTGGAATTAGTAAACACACCACCTCCACGTCGTCCTTGCTTCTCCCAAGCTAACGCTTTCTGATGTGCTTCTGCAACGGATCTAGGATCGAACATATTAACCATATCCTGGATCTGCATCCTCAATCCCCCAATGAATCTAGCAGTCAGCTGTTCTTCTGTCTCCATAATATCGTTCCTGGCAATGAGTTGGTAAAATTCATCAGCATAATCACTAACAGACTTCGTCCCTTGCCTCAGATTCTGCAACCTTTGGTACATAAGTGATTGATAATTGTAAGGTAAGAAAGTAGATCTCATCAACTTCTTCATCTTATCCCACGATTCTATCTTTGACTTTCCCATTCTCTCCCTAGTAAGTTTAGTTTGCTGCCACCATGCCAAAGCTCTTCCCCTCAACCTAGTAGCAACCAACTTCACCCTTCGATTCTCCGGGACCTCCTTGAAATCAAAGATTTCTTCAACATTAGACAACCAATCAAGAAATTCTTCAGCTACCATCCCTCCTTTAAATTCTGGAATTTCCATCTTCATACCCGATTCCCATCGACGATCATCTTCAACATCCCGATAAGAATTTCGAACTTGGTGTCGATCTCGATAATGAATACTAGCTCTATCACCCTCTTCAACAAAATCAAAAGTACGTCTACATCGATCTCGACCATTATCATCTCTTCGTTCATGCATGCTTCTTTGACTATGTCTCTCTTCATCTCTATATGCTTCATTGTCAAATTCACGTTGACTTCTTCTTTCTTCATGGGCATAGTCATGATGATCTCTTCGTGATGAAATTGACGTTTCTCTTCAATCTCTACAAGAATGTGGTGATACCCTCCTTTGATTCAAATCATTCATCAATTTCTCCAATTTACCAATGCCTTCATCAAACTTCTCATTAATACGTTGTTCCATAAGCTCGGCTTCTTCTCTACGATACAAAGCTTCAACGTTTTGATGACGATTAGCTCTCCTTGGTGGCATGATTGAAAAACTTCTCAAACTTCAACAATTCGAACACAAAAATTCAAAGCTTCAACAATGCAATAAGTCACGGCTCAACAATGACTCGGCTACAATTTGTTTCGGCCTCCACTTGTCTCGGCAATATGAAACGGCTCAACACTTAACTCTTCAAGGCTTTAGCTCGGCAATGGTTTTACACGGCTCCACACTTCAAATCTTGGCGCGCAAAACTCCAAGACAAAATCCAAACAATATCCAACTCCTCGATCCAAAATGAAATGAATCAAACACTCTAATGTTGTTACAAATTCAACAAGAACACAATGAACTCCTTCAAACTTCAAAAAAACTTCAAAAACTTCAAAAACTTGGCTCCAAGAATCAACTTAGCTATGATTGGCTAAGTATGGCTCTGATACCAATAATGACGCAGCGGATTATTCGAAAACAAAACTTCAATCGATGGAATGTAGCAATCGGTGAGTTGAAGATACCAAAATGCCCAAGTTCGTTGATCCAAAGATACCGAACTCTAGCTATCTCAAACACGTTGATAGCGCACTATACCGTGTTCAAAGAACTACGATTCTTCGCACGTTGATCTAGCGCACTAGATTCCGTGAATCGGCTTCTACGATCGTTGAATCGAGCGCACTCGATTAACCGAAAGAGGAGATAGGAGATTACACTCAACTACCAATTGGTATGAAAGCACAAAGCTAACAAAAGAGAATTTTATTCAAAAATCAACCACCTTCAAAATGTACAACACACGCGTATTTATAGGAGTTACAACCCAGCCTTAAGTCGTTCACGACTCATTCCCACAACTCATGACTTAAGGCTTTCGACTCAACAATACAACACAACGCTGTACAACTCATAGGTCAGCACCGACTCTACGCAAGAGGTTCACACACGACCGACTCATCATAAGTCGTTGCCGACTTAACTACACAACACGGTTTACACGACTCAAACATAGTAACCACCTGACCGACTCAAAAGTACACGACTCAACAGGCCCAGCCTTATGACCACACCTCCGACTCAAGAAAACAAATAACGACTCAACTTTGCCAAGTGACTCACGACTCAACTTCATACCGACTTAACAAAATACGACTCAACATACAATGCGACTCATGACTCAACCGACTCATCAACTGACCGACTCAACACTCATACGACTCAGCTTCCCAGTTCCTTGCGGCCTGTCTCTTCGAACGATTCAGTTAGGTCGTCCCCTTTGTTCTAATAAGTCGCAAACGACTTGGAGTCTTCGCCTTAGGTCGTGAACTGTGTCCCGTAAGTCGGTAACGACTTAAAATCTCCGAGCTACCCAACTCCAAAGCTTCCTCTTCACGACCTGGAATCATTTTAACACGTGACCGACTTAACTCTTGAGGAATTGTAGATCGTGCTGCATCATTTACTCACAATTAAACGTAATTGATTTCCAATCTTAAATTTAGCAGCCCAAATAAAAAGGTAACTTGCAATAAATGTTATAATTATTTTTGTATTACGATCAAGTTTATTATTTCCACTAATTATCATAATTGCTTACATACTGTTGAATTCATTCAGTAACCATAAATTATATACATTCGTTTATTATACAACACTTACCCTTGTTTACTTTATATTCCATTTTATATCCAAATGTAACACTTACAACTAGATTAATAGACCAATTAAACAGCAACTTACCACCGTTACTATAACTATAAATCATACTTTTGTTACATTTCATTTTAGCATTCCTTTCATTATTAGATTACAAATTTTTTTTCCATATTAAATTACTAAAACTTATTAATTTAACAAATTTAATTATTGAAATTTATGGGTCGTTACACTCTCCCCCACTCAAAACTTTCCATCCCCGAAAAGGTAAAAGGAGGGAAAGAAAAATTAAGAAATCAGTATATATCTTATTCAAAAATATTAAATTTATAAAACATAAACTTACAAAATTTAATAATATAAATAAAATATAACAATTTCTAACCATTAAATCCAGTTATATTCAAGTAACAAAATCTTTGGAAAATATTACATAAATTTTCTAAGTCCAAAATCCATGAAAAATTTCGGCAGAGTCTCCTTTGTACGGAGAGGTCTGGGAGAAATTATAATATCAATAAAACAATATATAACATATATTTTCCAAAAAATATGTCCCAACAACGATAAAAACAATATAATATCACTAGAAAACCGTAATTCGAGAACGTACCTATTTGTCGGGCAATTAACGCTTATTTTATGAAACCAAAAGTAGTAGTAATTGCTTACATAACCTGTATTTCACTTATATAATCCAAAAGAGTTAATAATTATATAAAATGAAATATTTAAAGTTGTTTCAACCACTAACAACAAATCGATATAAACAACAATCACTTGCAACTAATGTACAATCATTATATAAAATCAACACAAATCAATTATCCATTCATATCAACAAAACAAATAGTTTGTTCGGGCTTAGACACTTTTAATCACATAAAATGAAAAATAACTTTGAAGTATACCATTTACTCAGCAGTCTTAGATAAGACTCAATAGATTATTCATACATTCTAAGCAATCAGATGTATCTTCCACTAAACAATCCATAAACCAAACAACAACAGATTCTAACATTATTTAAGTTTATTCTTATTAATTTCTTTTCACAAGATTTGTTGTTCATTTTTTTTCCATTCATTCAGTGGTTACTTTCTTTAATTTTACATTTATTTCTTACAAAATTTTATTCCCATTCATTCATTCAATGTTTATTTCATTTATTACTTACAAAAATTCATTTTCATTTATTAATATCAGGTCAATTTCTTTTTATTGCATTATATTTATTCATTCATTACTTAATTTCATTTATTTACCTTAAGTTATACATAGCCGCAAAAATTAACTTGATTTTACAGTCTTTCACTTACAGTTCATCTTCCTACTTATTTTTATAATAAATAACTTCAACATTTACTTAATTTTATAATTCATTTATTTATAGTATTCACGTTCAATTCCATTGCTTAGCATATCAATTCACTTACATAAATTTATAATTACTTACTTACAATACCTACTTTCTATCATGTTTTATTATAGTTACACTTCAATTGTAACTTAAGTTTATAATAACTACAACATCAAATTTTTATTTATTAAAGAATTTCATTGAATACTTTCATTACTTCAAGTTACTTATATAATATCCTATTCCATTTTTTTATTAAACATTACAACTTTAATATTTGGTAAGTTATATATATATGCTTTAAGAATATGATTGAAAGTTAGACAAGTTTTCTCATTTCTTTTAATTAATTTAATGTTCAATAATCATATCCTTTGTTTTATAGGTTACAACTTTCAACTTTCTTGTAATTTCGTTTATGACCTAGCATTTAATCTCTTATTTCATTTAGAAGTTCCAATTATTAATTAGTTACATTCCATTTCACTATAATAATTGAAATTATTAATTAACAAAAACTTAAGAACTAAATACCGAGTTTAATTTCAAATCATTTTAAAATAATAGATAAATATATATACTTACAACTTATGTATCCAATTATATTTAACGCAATTTAAAATTTATACTTGTTTATCAAAATAAATCTGCAGTAAACTACTACAGTGGCCTTCCCACTTAGAAAATCGAAAATGAATGTCAGTAATGCATGCACTCATCACCGTAATTATTTTCCAACGACCGAGAGGGGAGTACAGAACTTATTTCATTCCAAAATTCCTTTAAAGCAATTCCTTCAAATCGTATTGAAATATTTATATCGAAAAATACTTCTAAATAATATTATTATTATATTCCAAAATCATTCGAAAGAAATTTTCAAAACCCCAAAACTTTAAGTTCTAAATTTCCAGTTTTCATTTATTTTATTTTTTAAATCTTATTCCCAACCAATATTTATAAATTTCACTACCTAACAACCAATATATTACAACCAAATATATCATTTATAAATCAATATTTTATATACAAAAATGTATAGTAGGCAAAATTATTTCATTCACCTATATTCGAAACAAATATTGTGTCGTCTGTCCTATTAAGTGTTTAGAAATCTCTATTGATGTCGTTGCGTCCTATGCACCAACCATAATTTATAAATACAAAATGGAAAAAATTAACACAATATTAAAACCTTTTATAACACTAACAAATACGCTCTCTCATATACATACACTCAGCGACCCATTCTAAGATATTACTACCCTATAAATAAAGATTCGGACCCCACAAAGCTAAAATTTATCGTTAAACCTGGCTCTGATACCAAATGTAACATCCCGCCTTTTCGTACGTTTAAGCAGACACACATGTCGACTCAAACCATACAGAGGAGTGGATTGTTATTGGGGTGAATAAGAAAAATAGAGAAAGAAATAAAAAAACAAAATCTCGTAGTGGAATAACAAAATATAATAATCAAATAACAGTTAATGAAGCTGTTTTACAAAACATTTGATTATACTTATACAACACAAAATTAGAGTTACATATACCAAAAAATAATAAATAACATTGCAGCGGAACAATGTGATGCAGAGGAAAAAGTGAAGAAAGAAGGGAAGGAAGGCCGATATTTATATGGGAGAGAGTTCGGCCCAAAATGTTGACCGCATATTGGAGAGAGAGGGATCAACATAAAAGTTTGTCGACCCCTATTAGCAAGGCTCAAAGGAGGGATCAGTATAATGCATGCGAACCGCTACACATCTTTACCATAAAATGAAGAGAAGAGAAAAGGAAAAAACACAAATAGTTGTAAGGGTTTGGCTATGAACATGAATATATTGATATTGTAGAAATTGGCAACGACCCGTAAGTGTTCGAACATGTCCGGGAGCCGACAACCGAAACTTGTATATGAATGTGCATAAGAGTGTCTTAAAATTCCAACCATTTGAAATCAACAAAAATGAAATCAAACCTGAAACCTTTGAGTTCGGGGCTGGACTAAACAAAGAAAGCTTATAAGTCTCGTGGAATTGGATTTATATATATTGATGAAAACATCATTGGATTTATATTGTTACAAATAGACTATGCATCATGGCAATCAGTGAAAAATTCAATGCCTTAAAAAACAATTTCCAAAGGAATATAAATAATTCAAGAAGCTATATGGACTTCTTTTCGACAGTTTAGACTTGTTGTGATTCAAAGCACATCATGTTACCCACGAGACGTACTTTAGGGGGAAAGTATTACCTGGTATCCTAACCCGGCTATATTGAACTGATTGCACAAGACATATTTGATTATTATCAAGTTCGATGACCCCGAAGCAATGGTTGTTAGACCTGAATGTCAGATATAGTTAGATATATGAAGCCAGAATTGGATGGAATTGGTAGATAAATAATGTAGAATGATTCAAGTATGGGATATTGCTTAGTCAGATAAAAAGATCAGTGTGGTTTAGAAACTATTTAGGGATTGGCATGGTTAAGCAAGTAATTATCGACATGATTGAACATACGAGGAATCGACATAGATGAGTATGGGTCGCCATGGTTGACTGGCTTGGAGAGTCATACTTCAATTCACACAGAAAGGCTTAGCCTAGTTGGGTGGCATGGATCGGGATATTCTAAAGAAAAAGATGGAGTGGTGTACTTCATTGGACAGGGATCAACACACTTCGTTTAGTTGGATCGGTATACTTCCGGTCAAGAAGGAGGATCGGCATTGTTGAGTAATAAAGGGATCGGTATGCTATATTGGAAAGTATGATTCGGCAAGCTTCATCGAATAGGGTCGGTGTACAACCCTCTAGAGGGTTCAATAGGGATGAGTTTACAAGTAGAGTTGGATCAAGGACCTATCAATAACTCGAGATCTGTCAATCCAAATGACTTGAAAATTGGAGATTGAACATATTAAAGCATGCAGAAGCCACCATAGGGTTCGCTACCCAAAAGTCAAATAATAAAGGGATCGGTACCTATCCCTCTTCATGAGCATTTGGGCTTAGCGACCCCTCTGGTGGGCCCATATGGGTCAGAATGTCTTGTGGCTGAAGTTTTAGAAAGATTAGAGGTCATATTCACCTATAAGTACTAGCTTAATGGGTCATTCTATGGATCTTTTACGCTGCTATATACTTTATTCTTTATAGTAATCAAGTTTTTTTTATTCCTTGCTGTTGTAATCAGATTGTTAGTTGATCAATAAAGATAATCTTCAAAGTGGACGTAGGCATACAATGCCGAACCTCTATAAATCTCTGTGTTTCTGATTATTGTTCTTTATTTGCAGATAGTTTGTTCTATTCCAGAGTTTTAATTTTATTTTCACCATTTTCTTCTCTATATAAATCTACTCTTTGGTGTTTGTGACCAATTTGGTTGCAAACATGACTTATGGTAGGAATACTCATTCTGACTCGAGGCCGTCCAACATCCCGGACAGGAGGGTGTATTCATGACTACCTAGCATGTTTTCGAGTTAGTTCAAGCTGTTCAAACTTTAAGTGCAGCACCCACCCATCCTCCCATTCATCGCTCAACTTTTACCTACATATGCAATGATTTTGTTGATCTTGGATTGAAGTAATTTTTGAGAACTAAAGGTGTTATTAGATCTTAGGCTTGGTTAAAGATATGCGAGTGGATTTTTACACGCATAGATTTGTCGGGTGCTCATGAAGTTTAGTGGCATCGAGTCAGCTATAAGAGAGGGCTTGGATTGGTATGACTTGCTAGTGGTGTAGATTGATGAGGAAAAGTTGACCTGGGAGTAGTTTAGATCTTGTTTCTAGTTGAAAATCATGCTTGAAGTGGAGAAGGAAACCTTAGCCAAAAGATTCAATGACCTTAAGCAAGGAAGCTCCTTAGTTTTAGAGTATATGGCTACATTCAATTCCTTGTTCAAATATGCATTAGAGCTTATCCGCATACCACTGCACAAGAATAAGAAATTTGTGTGTGGATTGAGGAAGACTCCGAGGAAGGCACACTTGACTCAGCTTGAGGTTTCATTCGAGAAGCTAGAGGATATCACACTAAGACTTGAGGAGGCTGAGAAGGATACTGGTGATGAAGTCTCATGGCCAAAGAAGGAATTCAACCATAAGGGGGAAGGCACCACAAGACGAGCAAAAGTTCGAAGTTCCAAATAAAGAGGTGAAGAAGTAAGATTCCAACTTCAGCAACCAAAGGCATGGTGTTTCCAAATATGAAGTCAAGGATCACTTCAGCAAGAACTGCCCAAGACCTTAGATGTGTTGCTATTACAAGAAGGTGGTTCATTTAGTTTCTACTTGTCCACTTACAGCTCAGAAGTCGGTTGGAGGAAGGTTGAATGTTGTGGAGTCCTCTTGAGGACCTATCCAGCATTAGGTAGCATACCTTTCTTTTCCATTTTCTTAGAATTTTTCCTCTTGTTTAGGATCCTATTTAGGTTTGATCAACATGGGTACATTTTATTCACTCGTTTCGAATTAGCCATTAGTGTTATTTCTTTAGATGTTGGATGTTAACTTCTTTCCTTAGGATCTAGTAGTAAATAATGTTGCATGGTGGAAATTAGTAGATAGTCTTCCACTAAAGGTGACTAGTTGCTTATTGTGATGAATGTATTTTTCCTTATTGGTTTTATATGGATGATAAATAAAGTGTATGCGAACTATAAGTAAAATGAGAATAGAAAATAAATCTATTTATGAATAAATAAGTTAAGGCATACTAACTATTATAATAAATAAATGAAGTATTTTGGTTGCTAAAATAGATAAGTTAATGGTATGTATGATTTCCAAATATAAATATTTTCATATAAGAAAAAAATATTTTGTTCAAGAAGGAAATTTAATTATGGGAATTATTTTATAAAGTAAATAAAAAATTAAGAATTTATTTTTAGTGTCAAATTATCCATTGAGCGTTAAGAATCTTAGTCGATGCGGGTATGCACGGATCAATAGAGATTTCATAGACGCTTAAACGAGTCATCAAGACACGGTAAAAATAAAAATTTATTTTTATTTGGAAGTACATATATTATTTTATAAGGCAATAAAATATTAAAGAAAAATGGTTATCTATGTTTCAAAAATTTGGGAGAAACACTATTGTTTAATAAAAAAAGATTAAAGGATAATTTGAAATAAGTTAATGTTTAAGACAAACATTTGAAACATGGATAATTATATTGAAAGGTAAATTAAAGTGAACTTGAGAAATGATATTTCATGAAATTATTTTTTATTTTAGAACCACATATTTCATGTGAAGCACTTTTCTTCCTTGTGTAAACTTGTTTTATTTTCTTTGTGAGAAATCAGTAATGAAAATTTATTTTTCATATCCTTTGGACTTATAGAAAGGAGATTTAGAAGAATACAACTTAGTATAAGATTATAATTAAGAAGGCTTATAGTTTTGTGTTTTATTTGGGATAAATTAAAAGTTCCTAGTAAAATTGTTGTTGAAAATTTTCTTCAAAATCAACTAAAGTAATATGCTATATCTTTAGATTTATAAATCAATTTTTAATGAACCTTTTTGGTGAAAAAATATAATTCCATAGGTAAGTACTTTTTTGATCATTTTTCCATTTTGGTAATTTGTGGGTCCAATTCATGTTTTAAACAGAGCAATAAGCTATGTCCTTTCGTATATTTTCTGAGCTGAAACCTTAACTATTTTAATCAGAACATTTGAACAGTTAATCCAATTTTAGTAAACTTGTGGTTTCTAGAAAGCTATAATAGTAAGGAAAAACATTTGTCATATAAGTTTTGTCAAATTATTGCATTAGTTAATTGAAAATCGTTGTTTTATGAAGAGGACCTGAGTATTGAAGAGTTTTTAATTTAGAAATTTGAAGTTTTCTAATGATATTAAAGCATGCAATTTATTTTCTTAAATTAATAGAAAAATTGATTTAAGAAGTGCTTTACAAAACCTTGTTAGGATTATTTTTAACAAATTTGATGGATAAATATAAAGCGATTATAAGAACATGGTTGTTTATATACTTGGATAACATTTGTATGTTGGGTAATATTTGAATTTTGTATTTTAGTAAGGAAGTATTACTAAACAAATAGAAAGTGTTATAGATTTTCTCTAATCAAAAATTACGAGGATGGAATTTCTTTAAGGAGGGTGTTTGTAGCAACTTTGAACTTTAGTTGTTTACTTAAAATTAAAATAATGATGTGAATTGTAATTTTAAATGTGAAGTTCGATTTTTATAAAAATCGATAGAGAATTCTTTAAAAATGTAAATCCTAAGCAAAGTGATATTTGAAAATCAATATATGAAGTGAATCTTTTGAGCTTATAAATAGATTCATATTATAAGGGAACTAGAGAAAGTGTAATATTTTATGAAATATAAAATGAATTGGAGGTTAGGATTTTAAAGTTTGATAGATATTTAATGTGATGGTTAAGAAATAATATTGAATTTTAAATAAAAGAAAATTGGATAATAATAAACTATTTCTAACAGGAGTCTTTTCGAACTAAAATATAAGATGTAAATATTTTCATTTTTTATCCTACGGCTTGGTTAATTAGTTAAGCATTTGAGAATTTGTTTTACATCTTTTATTTTGTTAAAAAAGAAGATTTGAAATTAATAAATAGTGATTCATAATTTAAGAAGTACATTTTAATTCACCATAGTATATGGCTTTAAAACATTTGTTAATTATTACATAAATACATTTTTTAATTAAGAAGTTGAAGGAAATAAACATTATTTCATATTGGGTGTAATTTAATTCTTGGCCCAAAACCCATTATGCTATTAGGAGAAGAGAGCTTCTCATATGATAAGCACTGTACGTTAGTTTTCATTATCTATTGTTTGTAGTAAGAAACCAAACTCAGTGCTTTCTCTTTAAAACCTAAACCCAAAATCCTTTTAGTTCAACCTAGATTCACCTGCAAATTAGATTATTTTGAAGCAATTAATTCAAATAAAAGAATCAAAACTCTATTCTCTTCCTATTTAGTGATTTTTGTTTTAGTTTGTAGTTAATAAATTTAGGTTCTCTTTGTGTTTCGATTGAAAAATTCTAGGGTTTTGCTTATTGAAGCAATTTCTACTTGCCGATGTGTTTTATTTCCTAATTCAAGAAGAAAGATGAGTTGAGAACTCACAACTATCCATAATTATAAATTCTCTGATTGAATGAATAAGAAATTATGGACGAACTCAATTTGTTTGTTGTTTTTGATTGCGTATTGTTAGTTGTTGTTGCTCTGTTAAAACTTACTTACAATGAATTGTGTTCAGACTATAATCTACAATGTCCTTCCATTAAGACGTTGTTTGAGAGTTGGATGCTTGCACGCAATGTAAATGAGTTAGAAAAAGAAAAACTAGGATGGCGAAACCCAAAATCGAAGTGATGAAGCATAGGAGATCGATTGGCGTGCTGCCTGGGGCATGCTTTAGGTGCAACACTGGTCAACCGATGCTTCTAGACCGATTGATCGATCAATGGCCTGGAGCATGGTCTAGGTAGTGCCTCTTGTCACCCTGTTTGCCATGTTGATAGTTCTTTTTCCTGATGATTTGCCTTGCCCTGTTGCACTATTTTGAAGTGTGATTGTGATGATCTATTTGTTTATTTCGAGAAGTCCGAATCTTGATTTGGAGACCGTAGTTTACATAGAGAAACTATTCTATATTGCGTTATCGATTACACTATTTGAGTTCATGGATTTGCAAAACTCTTTATAAAGGAAGTTCCATTTCAGGCAAATTGTTTTCCAACCTATGTGTAAATATCCTTTTAAATAGAAGTATATTTATAAAATATAGGTATATAGTAATAATTACAAAGTTGTTTCGAAGCAAGTTTTATATGTATAGATATGGATTGAATCATGTTTTCTACTATATGTATGTATACTCTAAACTTTAGAAAGGGATTCGGAGAAAGATTTATAGTTTCAAATACAAATGTATTCATGTTTTCTATTTATATTAATATTAGACTTTTAAGAAAATATTTAAAAGTGAATTTAAAATAAAACTATTTTATTATACAAACACACATTCTCACTTAGATGAGAAATTGAATAAATGGTCCAGTAAAACAAGTGGTATGAAATGTTTTCGTTTACTTCACCGGTTAGTTCTTAGACTTGTTCGAATGAAAATTTATTTACACTAGTGGGAATTTACAATCACTTAGTAAATAATTAAGTAACGCTAAGTGGTTATGAGACATTGCGCGGTACTTATCTACACTAATGGAAGTATATCACAATTATCGAGTGAAATTTAATAACTTATAGTAAACATTTGAGTAAACTCGAGTGGTTATGTGACATACGATCATTACTTGAATGATTACTTTTAGGAAGTATATAATACTTATTTTGTTGAATTTTCAGACTTGTCCTTGGGTGATATATTTTAGGCGTATTAAATGGGATTTCAGGCCCATCTTGTGTTACTCGTTTACAAATTAGATATGACTTACGATGTTCTCGTATTTGTGTTGACTTGCAAAATGCTTGTCTATTAGGCTAGCTACTGATTATGACTTGCGATGTGCTCGTATCTGGGGTTGACTTGCAAAATGCTTGTCTTATAGTTGACTGGCGATGTGCTTATTTAATTGTGCACGAATTGCACCTCGATAATTATTGACTTGTGATGTGCTTGTCTTTCGTGTGCATATATGGTTGTGTCACGACCCGTAATCCAGTTTGTTCAAAAATCAACATCAAATACCTTACTTGTATTCAACAGCCGGAGATTCAAACGTTGAACACCAGTTCAGGTGGGGCTTATAGCAACACTAGATGAATATACACAGCGGAAAAGAAAGATGATTTCATTAATCAACACCGCAGATACAACATCAGATTACAACACATAACCACCATCATAAGAGATTCATTTATACACGATACAACAACAAACGATAACACCAAAGTGGAACCATAGAGTCTACAAAAAGGAAAGAGCGAGAATCCAAACCAAGCACCACCTTCCAAACTTCAAAGCTTCCAAAATACGACAGCTTCCAAAATACTTCAACTATCCAAGCTAGCTCCAAAAATGGATAACCTACTTCTAGGCTGCCCGTGTGGAATTATGGGCACCCAGAGTTTAGGAAGGGAACAATAAACTTCGGATAAGTCATAGGACTGGTATGAGTAAACAAAACAATTGTTTGAACAAAAACAATTTATAAAAGAAATCTGATATGCTCTTTGGAAAATGAAACTTCCATAAAACCTCCCCGCACACACACAATGCAACCGCACAATTGGAGGAGATTTCTTCTTATGATAGTCAAACATGCTTGATACGAGAGAATTCTTTGATATTATTATTAGTGCATAGTGTAGAAAACTTTTCGAAAAAATAATATCAATCTTAGCCAGCAAACCACATTTCGTCCTGTGCCTACTATAGCTACCATGTTTTATGGCAGGTTACCGCCATGTTGCATGGCAGGTTATACAACTAAAATCGTACATGGCTCGTATTGTTTCTTTGGATTTTCAAAAAATGGTCAGGCTAAGAAACTTCCTATGCCACATGGATACGCCTTTGCAGGGACGTTCCGAGAACCTAACCAGATCTCTGCCAACACAAGGCAGGGTTACCTCTGTAACTAGGTAACTACTACACAAGTATGTCATCCCCTGATCGTTACCGACCTTTATCCGAGGGCTCTCAACCACAAAGCAACAACCACAAAGTAATGAATTTGTAGCAACCACATAGATAAAATATTTGGGCTCCATACCTTGATATTACCTTTTTCCAGAAGGAAATAGACATACCCTAAAGGGTGTGACCCTCATAACCTTGCCGCATCTTTCCTGTTTTGACCATTTCCGAGATGTAAGGTCTGACGAGTTCTCGTCCACAAAGCTACGCTTTACACAAAATCCATGCTTCGATCAACAAATGATCAGCAGCTTTCAGCAACACTCAGCAGCATTCAGCATGCCACACTACCAAATTGGGAGTATATCATTAATAACCATCAACTACATAGCCTTTGATGTCGTACGTCTCAGAGAAGGGTGTAAAGCTAAGAGAATAAATTCTCCGCCACCAAACAGAAATATATTTGATAGAGATGAGCTTTATATCTCAAAGTGTAATATCAAACATACAACCATACAAGTCCATACCGGGTTTGAATGGAACCGAAGGAACTTCCAAAGATGCCTTTGCCATCCGGCCTCCACAATCCCGATCGGTCTCCCCACTACATATGGAGATCTCTATACTAGAGCAACTCAGTGCAGATTCATTCGACAGTTTATCCTATCGTTCTCGAAGATACCCAGTCTTCACCACCGTCTTCAATTGCTATCCATTTCATCGTATCACTATTGGGAATGAGTTATATGACATAAAGTCCTCTCCCGGATAAACTGAATAGTGAGCGCTTAATTTAAAAACACGTGGAATATCATTCACAAAGATTCACCATTAAGGTTCGATGTGGGTTTCGGCTATCCAACTGGAATCCGACCCCATGTCGCATCAAAATTCAAATGTCGTTTTACAGGCTAAGGGGTTTCCACATTCATATAGAAACAAATCACAGATATCACAGTTCAATTCGCAGCAATTCACATCACAAAGTATCACAATCACATAACAAGAGTATCAATCAGTTCAAGGCATTCAATTAATAATCAATCATCTATAAGTAAGATGAATTAACAATGTGATTATAATTCATTAATCATATAGTTATTTTCATTAATTATCTTTAATTAATGATTAATTATCCTTAATTATTAGTTAATTAGTCCTTAATTAGTAATTAATTAATCTTAATTTACCTTCATTATTTAATTTTTCGTTAATTAATATCCTTAATTAATTAATCTTTAATTATAAATTAATTAACTTAAATCAATAATTAATTACTTTAATCATATAATTAGTTAACCTTTAATTAAGTAATTATTATTCAATTATTATGTAACTATAAATTATTTAACTTAATTAATCACTTAATTATCATTAAAAACATTAATTAACAATCCTTGTAATTAGTTAACATTAATACATAAATTAACTCAAGATATTTGGGGTTAACTAACGATTTAAAAAAATTCTTTTAATTAACTTTTTTAATTTCATTATTTGTTTTAAAATAATTTGAAAAATTAATTCATAAATGGTGATCGCATAATTAGATAAACTTAATTACTTCTTCACTAACTTTAAACTTAAAACAAAATAATTAATTAAAGGATAAGTTAAAATGTTAAAAAAATTGAATTTGGTTTAAGGTTGAAAAACTTGTTTTTAGATCAAACCCAAGGTCTCCTCGAGCATCACCCAAGTCAAAAAGCCACCTGCTTCGAGTCTCTCCTCAAACCAACCCGAGTCGCCTTTTGACCTTAAAATTTGTTTAAGATTTTAGAAATAACCAGGTGCAACCCAAAATTTTCTCGAACCTATACTCGAGCCTGTACCCATATCTCCCGTAGAACACTTCGATGCAATCATCCCTATTCCCAAACTCCAGCCTGCTGACACAACTAAGGCCATGTGCACGTGTACTGGTGGTCCGATCATCTCTGGTCGATGCTACGACCCTTGGCAAGTCAACGACAACCACCCCACATCACTTGGCCACCCAGAAACCTTGAACGACGGTGAACTCACGATTTTGCAACACGACCGTCTTGTTCTCCCTCCTCCGACCATCATAATTTACGTGATCGTAGCCAAAGTTTCGCCGACGACTGATGCTTCGATCCCCCCATGTCCGGTGTGTTCTGGTTCGACGATGATGTTGTAGTTGAACAAGTTCTGACCAGTACCAAATACATGCTTTAAACCCCAGATCATCGAATTTTAGCCACCACGATGATCGAAAATTTTTCTGAGCATTTTTCCTGAGCTTGTCCATCCCTTGGCTACCAACAGCCACGATCCCGAGGCCTCTCTGATCATCGATCACCAGAATTTCCCTTTAAACCCAATATCATTCAACCCTTAAGTTCTCGGCCAATACTTAATTAAAAATTTTGATTTTTCTTTCAAAAATAATTAATTTCAAAAAAAAAATCAGATGGTATAACTGAAACTAAAATTCATGATGTTTGAATTTTTACACATTTTGAGTTTTGCCTGTATTATCCAATTTCCAGAAACAGTCTTGATTTATTTTCCTTAAATCTATTTTTAAAACTTAAATCATGTTTAAATAAACAATTTTTGTTTGAATTTTAAAGTCTAACAATGATTGAAGAAGAAGAAATAGATCTTTTTGAACAGGTTTTGGAAACCTGGGAACAACAGAGGCAAATTTTCCTGGTACCAGACATGCACAGTCATCCTTGCATAAATGTACATATACCGCTTGCGTGTAAACCGTTTACAACTTTATTTCGAGCATCAACACAAACAACAAATATCATTCCAAATTTTTAAAGAAATTTACCCACCTATCAACCTGAAACCGAGGGCTTGTTTGGGTTTTTCTTTTAAAATTTGAAAGCTGTTGATTGCTGAGTCTTTTGATCTTGAACTTTAAAATCCGATGTTGATTATTGAATTGATAACTTGCTTGCTATTTGTTTATAGACCTTGAGCTTGAATCTCTGTTTGCTTCAGATCTTTGTTTTACTGTTTGATATAATCTCAGGCTTTTAGTTTTGAAGAAAAAATGGTTTTGTTACTTTGATATTGAGATGGTCTGATCTTAATTGCTTTGTTTACTTGATTTTCTTTGTTTAAGGTTTTAAAGTTTTACAGGCTTGGTTTGAAATTATGTGGTAAAAGCAATGAGAAGGGGAAGATGTAATGATTTATATAACTTATTTCTACTATTTTCAAAATAAAAGAAAATAAAAGGAATTCTGACACTTGTTAACTTTCTTTCTTTATGAACTACACTTGTAAATGTATTTGTTAAAAATTAAACACTTGTTAAATTGGAAGTCTTATTAATCAACACTTGTAATTCACATGAATTAAAGGTTTTTTAAATAAATTTAGTATTACATTTTCCTCATTTTATAAATACATTTTTTTCTTTATTATACTTATACAATTTTAAAAGAGAATGGTTTTAAAATTAATTATATACTAAATAAATTACGCTTATATGTGTTTTTCATATCCAAATTATTTTACTAAGGTTTCATTTAAATTTTCAAATTCAAATTAAAATTCAAAATCAAATTCAATTACCAATTTAAATTAAATTCAAGTACGAATCCAACCATACATATATTTAAATTCAAATAATTTACAATTTTGTTTATATATATATATATATATATACAAATCAACGCTCAATTAATTTGTTTTGGAATTTTCAAAATTAATTGCAGTCTAATTCCAAAATTTATATTAATCACTAATTTTAAATTTTATAAAAATTTGGAATGTTATCAATTTCCCCCCTTAAGAAAATTCGTCCTTCAAATTTGAAAGAGAGAGAAAGACAAATAAAGAATATACGAATACAAAAAAGATAGAGAGATGGCTTACCAACTAAGCCGGAATATCCACTCTGCAATTGGAATAGGACTCCTGCATGCTATCCTTTGTTTCTCAAGTACAGTCGTTTGAATCACCACTCTATTGCACTTTAACTAGTTTCATAATTTTATTTCTCGGCTGCTTTCATCACGATCAATTATTTTCAATGGATCTCTTTTAACGGCCAGATTTGGTGTGATCTCCAAATCCCGCTGTGCGGCCACTTCAATGATAAAGTCTAGGTCGTGCATATATTTCTGAAGATGTGAAACGTGAAACACATCGTGTATGCTAGATAACCGGCTGGGCAGCTGCACTCGATATGCCAGAGGACCGATCCTTTCTAGTATAGGAAAAGGACCAATATGTCGCGGTGCTAGCTTACCAGTTTTTCCAAACCTCAACACTCCACGCATTGGAGAAACTTTGAGGAAAATAGAGTCTCGAATCTGGAATTCTGAATCCCTTCTTCTGAGATCAGCATAACTCTTTTGACGACTTTGAGCAGTTTTCAACTTCTTTCGAATAAAATCAACTTTCTCGATGGCCTCCTTTATCATATCTGGTCCAAGAACGAGTCTATCACCTGACACGATACAACACGCATGTGATCGACACGGACGACCATATAAAGCTTCGAAAGGAGCCATCTCGATACTGGCCTGATAGCTATTATTATATGAGAATTCAACCTGATGCAAATGGTCCTTCCAAGAACCGCCAAAGTCGAGAATACAAGCTTGCAAAAGGTCTTCTATGATTCGATTTATTCTTTCTGTCTGCCCATTAGACTGCGGGTGATAAGAAGTGCTGAAGTTCAGTTTGGTTCCCAATGCGCTTGAAATGCCTCCCAAAATCTGCTAGTGAAAATCAGGTCACGATCACTCACTATTCTGTTGGGTATTCCATGGAGATGGACGATCTCTTTCACATACAACTTTGCCAGACTTGCCGCTGTTCGGTTAGATTTTGCTGGGATGAAGTGGGTAGTCTTGGTTAGACGATCCACTATAACCCAAAATGCCTTATTACCTTTCTGAGTTCTTGGCAAACCGTCTATGAAATCCATAGACACTTGATCCCACTTCCATTTAGGTACTTCCAACGGCTGAAGTAAAACAGCCATTTTCTTTTGATCACTTTTGATTTGTTGACAAGTAGCACAACGACTCACATAAATAGATATATCCATTTTCATTGTTTCCACCAAACTTTTGATATCTCGATACATCTTATTAGCTCTTGGATGGATGCTGAGTTTAGACTTGTGACACTCGTCCAAAACTTCCCGCTTAAGGTCAGGATGTCTGGAACACACATTCTGCCTTTCAGTCTTACAATTCTATTCTTATCGACCTCAAAACTGGAATTTTCACCACGACGAATTTTACTATAAATTTCTAGAAGAAACTTGTCTTCTTTCTTTTTACTGGCAATCTTCTTAGAAGAGTAGGAGCGACAACAAGATGAGCAAGAAATGCATGTTTCCTACTCAAAGCATCGACAACTACATTGGCTTTTCCAGGCGCATACAGAATATCTAGGTCATAAGAAACTAGAAATTCTAACCAACGTTGTTGTCTCAGATTTAAATCCTTCTGGGTAAAGAGATACTTTAGAGATTTATGGTCGGTGAATAATTCAAAATTTTCACCTAAAACAAAAAGTGTTTATTAAGTATAAATATTAAGTTAAACTTTTTAAATTCTTATGAAAGCTGAGAGAGATTCTTACCCAGAAGATAGTGTCGCTAGATTTTCAAAGCAAAGATAACAGCTAAGAGCTCTAGATCATGGGTTGGGTAGTTTTTCTCATGTGGACGTAATTGTCTACTCACGTAGGTAATTACTCTACCATTTTGCATTAGCACTGCACCCATACCATCACCATAAGCATCTGTATAAATAGATAAGCTTGATTCCCATTAATAATAGCGAGAACAGGAGCAGTAGTCAATCTCCTCTTTAACTCCTCGAATGCTTTATCACATTTCGGAGTCTAATCAAACTTGGCATTCTTCAATGTTAGCTTAGTTAACGGACTAGCCAACTTGGAAAAATCCTAGACAAATTTTCGATAATATCCAGCTAAACCCAAAAAATTTCTAACTTCTTTTGGAGTAGTGGGTTTCTTCCAGTCAAGAATAGCAGAAACCTTGCCCGGGTCAACAGAGATTCCTTCTTCGTTAACAATGTGACCGAGAAGTATAACTTCTTTTACCTACAAATGACACTTGGAAAATTTGGCACAAAGAATGTTTCTCCTTAAAATATTCAAATGCTCAGCATGTTCCTCATCAGTTTTGGAGTAGATTAAAATATCGTCAATAAACACAAGAATGAATTTGTTTAACACTTCTCGGAACACACGGGTTATTAAGTCTATGAAGTATGTAGGAGCATTGGTTAGTCCGAAAGGCATGACTAACCATTCATAGAATGTGTCAGGACCCTTGAAAGCAGTCAAGTGAATACAGTCTTCGGCAATTCGTAGCTAATGGAATCCCTAGGCTAGATCCATCTTTGAAAAGAATCGAGCGTCGTGAAGCTGATCGAACAGATCATCGATCCTAGGCAACGGAATTTTTTTTGAAATTTTCAAATTAATTTTCAATTTAATTTCCAAATTAAATTTCAGAAATTCAAATCAGTTACTAATTTTAAATTGATAAAATTTGGGAGTTACAGATTGTGAATTTATATGCTCTTATTTTATGGTTCCTATCAATATGATATTTTGTTTGTGAATGAGAATATTTATTCTTTAAGTCATGAAGCTTTATATGAAGTATTAGTAGATTAGTGAAGTACAATCTATGGACATTTATCCTTGATGTTTGTGCAAGTACATTATTATTATGGACTCACCTTTTATGATAATTGGAGATAGTATGACTCATTTATTTTACATTAATCGGGCAAGATCAAGACTTGATAGGTGCAGGGACTTTTGGCTTTCGAAGTGAGCTAGCTTGGGTAGAAGTTTATGCCAGTTTATATATATGTCATAAGTTCATTTTGAGATATTGTCTTATTTATGACGTATCTTATTTGAGATGTAGACTCATTTTATATTTTTGGGCTTTGCCTTGATATATGTATATGGGTATATGTGAGTCTAGTTCATTTTCTTATTGACTCACTTTATGATATACGATGTATCTTGTACTATATTTATTATTGCGATCTGTGACTCTGTGTTTGCTATTATGATGTATATTGTTCTGTTCTATTTTAACCAACATGTCTATTGCTTTGTTCCAAGATTATTCACATCTATATATGATGGTATGAGGTAAATAATAATGTGATAGTGTTGGCCCAAAGAAATAGATACATGTGCTCTCTTCTATCCAGCTTTATTCTCTATATTACTCGACAATATTCCTTGTAATATTCTTGGGTATTATGGGCATAAAGGTAGGGAGTTATAGTAGTATTCTCAAGTTAAGGTTTCTATATGACATATTCATCCTAAGATTTGACGTTTTACTTACTTATTATTAACTAATAAGAAACCCTTCAACAAGTCATTCCGTAATTATCTAATAAATATGAGTACGTAACCGTTAGTTCCTCTGCATCCATGAGTATTATACTGCCCCATATTTGGAGAGGGCTACGTACTCTAGTCTCAACAGAGTATCGATATCCTTTCTCGAAACATCTTGACCAATAATATTTAAAACAAAATGTCATTTCATTTTGTGATTAATTAATCATGGTTGCAACTATATGCAAGTACAATTACATAAAATTTTATTTAGGATTTTCTTAATTATATACCATGATTTAGTTAATTATTTATATCACAATATAACAAATTATATAATAGAAAAACAAACATCTTTATTATGAATCAATTGATCACAAAGTTATATATTTATCAATTACATAATTTCCATTAAGGCATACCACTAACTCTTTCAATCCCCCACTTGCACTTGGTTTTTATTATGGAATATTAATCCTTTCCTCTTAGTAGTTCAGAGCCGATCAAGTTAGTCCCTCGATGAACGGATTTGCTAAATCATTTTACAAGCTACTCTATCATCCAATATTTCTCCATTGTTAATAAACTTACTTTATCACGTGGAACTTTTGGAGTATGTAGCTAGACACCTTGTGAGCCCTAGATTTTTTCATAATATGTATCATTGAATTGTTTTCTTGAAACCTATTCTTGGGATACTCAACATTTGGATATTAATTTGTGTATTTGTGTGTACTTTTGTTATTATGTTGCTATTCAAGGCGATATACACAACCATTTGGCTGAATCAGCCACTACCTCTTGCTTGGAATATTTCCAACTAAAAACTTCCTAACTAAGGATGGACATGAATTTAGGATTGACAAACTATATTTGATATCACTTATAATGTTCGAGTCCAAGTACTCCTTTATAAGGAGTTTGTCCTTTCCGTAAACAATTCTCTAGCATCTCGCAAATACTCGAGAATGCTTATAACTACCATTTCGCAATCTGAACATGGATTTGATACTTGCTCAATGCATCAATTACATAAGCAAATTATGACATGGTAGACATTATAGCATGTATGATAATTCCTATTGCTAATGCAAAAGGAATCCCACTCATATGCTCTATATTAAACATTTTAATTTGGTGTCTATGCATATCGTAGGGATAATCCCAACATCCTTTTATAATCGAATTTAAAAGATGTAGTCTTCAAATCCTTATACTGAGAATTAAACAACCAAATTAAAATTGACATTAACATAGGGACATCATTAATCATCAGTATGTCGATAGTTTATAAATATCTTATTACCTTTTAATACTCTTTCTTACAGAAACATGCTTCCTCTATCTCTTGATTAATAATCAAACTCTTTAATTTCCATGTCAAAATATTTTCTCAATTATTGTAAAAAAACTACCCTAAAACAGGCCTAAATTCCAACCCAACAAAAGGCTCATCGAAATTTAGACCCATTTTAAAGGTGGTTATTAGGTGGTAAAGTAATAAAAACATAGAGCTAGAACTATTATTTCAGAACTTACACTGAAAGGAACAAAATACAATAGCAAATTGTACCCATTTATTTAAAATATAAATTCAAATGTCATAATACAGAACAAATCATAGTCTCCCCAATATGTTACATCATTTGTTCAAAAGTATTCTTTCGTCGGTACAATAAAAACATCTTAAATGAATAACAATAACTGCCACAAGCTTTGCTCACACCATCTTCAAGCATCTCCATCGCCATAACTCCTTCCTCAACCTTTGTTGTAATGAGGAGGGAGTCAAAATAAAAAGTGTCTGGTGAAAAAAACCTCGGGCCTTATTATTTCAGTACTTGGGAAGTATATGTCAAATAGGAACATGTCTTATATGTTTTAAAACCATTTAATACTTTATATAAGGAAAGTAGGAGGTCCTCAATCAACCACTTAATACCTTCCATTCTCGAAGCAGGTTTCATAATCCCATAACACATAACCTACGTCATAAATATCTAAGAATGCGAGAGATAGAACCTAAGCCACTTAATACCTTTTAATGGAAAATAGGAAGACTCTGACCATTTAAGACCTCAATTGTGATAGGCAACCATTATTTAATATCTATTACCAAAGAGAACTCCACACAGGTATCTATCTAGCTGACATTGCACAAAAATTTCTTCGGACACTTAATACTTCATATTGAAGCTGACCTTTTCAAGATATCCTTAATCGCGCCTAAACTCAATCAATACTATTAAATACATCATTTAGGAGATAGGAAGGCCCTCAAACATCCACTTAATACCTTCCATTCCCGAAGCAGGTCTTATGTCTTATGACCCATACCCCACGGTAACGTCTCGTATTAGTCCTACTATTCGTAGCTATCGGTAGCCAGATTATCTGGACAGATTTACCCTACAGAATTGGGACTAACCTCATATCACCATAGTTACTTATCATAGGTGATGTCTCACGTCAGCCTCAAAGTCACACTACTAGTAGCCAGATTAGCTGGACGGACTTCCATGTGTCCTCTGACTAACCTCGGATCACCGAGACTTAGTCATATTATAACACTCTTAATATATTATCACATTCCTCACCATGTCCATTAATTAAGCATTACAAGAATTCCTTCTTATTTTTCCTTTTAATTACTTTCCTAAGGGGATTAATGGCAATTAATACCTAATTAACTATGCAATTATAGGTTATAATTGTACCTATTTACGATAATTAATTTACAAATAAACACACACTGATTTTTTCCCATTCTATAGAGATTATGCCTTAACTGATGTTCAAATGCCAATTTATTTTAGCAATAATAATACAAGTCCTTTTTCCATATTACGAGTGGTTCCATATTTCCAATATCCAAAACAAGGGATTTCAATATCCTTAATAAACGATTTAATATTCATATCCAAAAATTGCAAAAAATCGACTTATACATAATAAAAAATTCAAATCAATCTATCACATCAAATCAATGGAATAATCTCAAAAATAGAAATTGCAATTTTAATTTTAGCTTCCATTTAACCCATTTTTTACAATGAATTAAAGTGCAAAAATTCTCTTTTATTTTCATATGGAATAAAATAGCGTAAAACTACAAATAAACTCATACTTTACACCCTATTTCTTAATTTGAACTTCATAATCAAATTGGAATTAAAAAGGAGTGGAATAGAAATTGAAATCACCAAAGACTGCAAAAACGATATATTCCAACAGTTTAATGTAAACAATTAAGAATTGACATTTCGAATCATAAGAGTTTTGATGGGTTTTATTTTGTTTTATTTTCATGAACCCAAAACCCCTAAGGCATATTCAAATCCATAATATACTAAACAATTACTGGAATAAAAATACTAAGGTTTCCACTCATAGATTATCCTTAGCCTTTCTTGTATAAATTTCCAATGCTAAAGTACTCTTTTCTAAATCTCTTCTTTTGATATACATATATATATATATATATATATATATATATATATATAGACACACACAGCAAGGGATTGATATGTGTGTGTGTAACTTTGTTAGATTTAGAGAGGTTGGAAGAGAAAAGAATAGATTAATATAATAATTCAAAGTGAAATACAATCCTTACCTGAATTCCTAATTGAATTTCTGAATCTAATTGAAAAGAGAAAGTGGCATAGGTTCGATGAATTCCTAAATTATTTTGTGAATAAAAGTAGAGAGGGTAGGGTCCTATTTATATGGGTTGAAACACACCAGAACTATAGGATGAAAACATGTTAAAATGGATAAATCTGGATCGTTCGTTGATAAGAAAAGCCTAGCTGCCACCAACAGGATTGGTCAACTACGTTATATGCGCCGGTCGACCTGTTGGGGTCGGTAGTCAACCCCTTAACCTATCTTTAGGAATGTAATTAATTTAAACCATTCATTTTATTTAATTATTTATTATACTTTTAACGTTAATGATTCCTTAATATCCAAGTCTAATATTAGTTAATTTTCAAATTACAAATTTAATTATTTATCTGAATTTGAATCCGAATTACTTTAGACCTAAAAACTTCAAATGCCCATAACTTCTTCATTTGAGCTCTGTTTTTAGCATATTGTATTTAGAAATAGATTAAATTGCACTACAAACACAATGGTACAACTTTCATGGCCAAATTCCAACTTTTAACAAATTCCATTTGTACCCCACTTAATTTAATTTATTTATGCAGTTCTTACTGATTTTATGGGATGTTACATTCTCCAGCTTATAAAGGATTTCGTCCTCGAAATCTTTCCAAAGGACAAACAGCGTAACGCATAATTACATTCATGTTATATAACCAAGTTATATACACATCCCACTACTGAACTAAAGTGTAATGTGATTATGTACTACAGACATACTAAAGTGAGCTCAAACCTGGCATGAGTGTGTAATCATGTCATGAAAGTATGTATGCAGATACCCTAAACATGCATAAATATTTCAAAATGAGTGTAAAATGGTAGTAAAAAGTGTGGAAACCATCCCCTACCATCAATTCTAGTAACCACGATGAAACCAAAATCCTAATTTTAGAGAGAAAAAATTACCATTGAAAAGCTCTGGGTGAGAGATCTTTATCTTCTCTTTAGTTTTCCGTGTATTTTCCACTGTGTTATCTCCCCATTGCACTCGGACCAATCTAATATTTTTTGCAGAGCCTCTTAGTTCTATGTCCATAATACATGCATTAGGACAAGATGCTGTTGGCTTCGTCTCTACATCACCAATCGATCTGGCTCTAATACAATGGCAGTTTCATGATGGCATTTCTTAAGGTGAGAAATAAAAAACATTATGCACTCCAACCAATCTGTCCAGAAGCTCCATGCGATAAGCAAGTCTTCCCATATTTTCCAAAACTCAAAATGGCCCAACAAATCTAGGCTCTAACTTTCCTGACTTGCCAACCTTTCTAAGTGGAGAGACCTTGAAAAAGATCATATCTCCTACCTCAAATTCTAGCTCTTTTCTTCTCTTATCTGCATAAGATTTTTGGTGATCTTGTCCCCTCTTCATTATTTCTAGATCAATCCTCTTCTTCCATGGTATCGTGGATCAAATCAGGTCCGAGCAAAATTTTGTTGGTGGTTTCCCACCAATAATTAGGCGATTGACGTGGCCTTCCATAAATGCTTCAAAAGGTGTCATACCAATCGTTGCTTGATAGCTATTATTATACGCGAAATCACCAATGGTAGGTGCTGCTCCTAATGCCCTTCGAAGTCCAAGATGCAACCTCCCAACAAGTTCTCCAAAATCCTATTTACCGTTTCTGTCTGACCATCAGTTTGTGGATGATAAGGCATGCTAAGATTCAACGAAGTTCCAAAAGCGTCTTGCAAACTCCTTCAAAACTTTCTAATGAATAAGAGGTCCTTATTACTAATAAAGCCAGTTGGAATGAATGTAGTCAAACTATCTCCTTGATATAAATTTGCATGAGAGATGCGGCAGTCCTATTGTTCCTAAAAAGAATAAAGTAGGCACTCTTATTAAATCTATCTACAACAACGAAATGGCTTCATTACCGCTATGACTCACAAGCAATCCTTCCACGAAGTCTATCAAAATGTGTTCCCATTTCCATGTTGGAATCTCCGAAGGTAATTGTAACCCTCTGGGCTTCCCTTGCTTAGCCTTCATCTTCTGACATGTTAAACTTTAGCAGCAAACTCGACTACTCTTCTGTTCATTCCATGCCAAAAGAAAATCATTTTCATATGCTTATACATTTTATCTCCTCCGTGGTGGATAGTCATCTTAGATTGGTAACATTCCATAAGCAATTCTTCTAATATGCCATCAATCATTGAGACACAAAGGCATCCATCCCTTCTCTACCATCCCTCCTCATCAACTGAATATCTATTGGCATGTCCAAAATACTCTCATCTCCACAACTTCTCCAAAATCTCCACTAAGTTCTCATCCTTCCTCTGCCCAAGTACAATATGATCCATTAAAGCTGGTCTAACCTCTACTACATGTAAAAAATCTTGGATGGGTTCTGTTAGCGGTTGGAAGTTAAAATTTGAGAGATAATCCAACTGTCTCCATTCACATATAGTGCTTAGGGTAGCATTCCTTGACTAAGAGCATCGGCAACTCTTTTCAAAGGGTATATTATATACCAAAATCAAATGATGCTATAAATTCCATCCATCTTTGCTACTTAAGATTTAAATATTTTTGAGAAAATAAGTATTTGAGTGATTTATAGTCAGTGAATAACTCAAACTTTTCTCCCAAAAGATAATGCCTCCACATTTTTAAAGCAAAGACAATAGCTGCCAATTCCAAGTTGTGAACTTGATATCTTTTCTCATGGTCCTTCGGTTGTCTACTAATATAAAAAAATACCTTCTCTTCTCGCATTAGAACTACTCATGATCTTATGCCACAAGTATCTGTAAAAACCATAAATTGTTTGGTCCTACTGAGAATGGTGAGCACATGTGCACTAGTCAATAACTCCTTGAGCTTCTTAAATGCCTCAATGCATCTATTATTCCAAGAAAAGGTTCTTCTTAGTTAAGTGGGTTAATGGGGCTGCTATTCTTTCAAAGTTCTTTATGGACTTCCTATAGTTGCCTGCTAACCCTATAAAACTTCTAACTGTTGAATCACTAGTTTTTGACTCATGACAAAGCAAGAAAAGGAGAATTCACAACAAAAAGAAAACGGACTATGGCTATATCATCAAAGACTTTTCATCTATGCTTTCACTATCTAGTATGTATGATTGAGTCTTAGAATTATGTTAAAATCTATCCTCAAGTAGTCCGCGCTTCATATGTCACATCAAAAATCAAAACAGAAGCATACTTATAAAAATGTCATAGCCAGTCCACTGACCAAACCAAACTAGTCGACTGATTGTGTACATATACAATATGCACTGTTTATTTTTTAAATATATTGCATAGTCAGTCGACTGACCAAGAACGACCAGTCGACTGACCTGAGACCAACTGCCATATTTTCAAAAAGACGTCATCTTCTCCGAACGGATGTAGCCCTTCTCTGAACGGAAATAGTTGCTTTTTTTCGTCAGAACCCTTCACCAATGGCAGTAACTCTTCAACTACTATATATAGATACTCCCAAACACTTCATACTTACCGATTTTCATTCTGACTATCTAATACTCTTCTTGTGCTATAATCTTTGCATTCAAACAGCGATCATACTTTCTACTGCTTCGAATCTACAAATAACTTTCTTAATCTTTGATTCTTAGCATGACCTTCTCTTCATATCTTCACATACATTTCATATATACTTGAGGATTTGATTATAGGAGGCTTGTACTATCAGAGACAAATTAGTGTTATCAAGAACACATAGTGTCAGATATTCTTTGTATTAGTGAAGTCCCCTTCTACTGCTGAGGCGAAAATCCTGTTCTGCTGGTTAGGTGTCTGTTCTGCTGCTCAGACTGTGTATACCTGTTCCTCCGGAATAAGTGAGGATTGTTGTTAGTTAAATACCAGAACGAGTCTCAGACTGGATGTAGGACTGTGCTCCGAGCCAGTATAAAATTTCTGGTGTCATTTACTATACTACTTTTATATTCCGCACTATTTATACTCTGTGTTACTTTTATCCATATTATACGGTCCTCTACACTTACATTTGGTATCAGAGCGAGGTTTCTTATAACCGTCATAAAGTTATCTGATATCTTGCTAATATGGAAAATAACACCAGCACTACCACTAACACTGTCACTAACACTAGTTTTATTGAAGGTCAATCCACTGCCCGACCTCCATTTTTTAATGGTTGAATTATAATTATTGGTCTACTTGTATGAGAATTTATATGCAGTCTAATAGTTTTGAATCATGGAATATCACACAGAATGAATAAACTCTTCCTACTGAAGAATACTCCACTTGGTCAAACACACAAAAATTAGATGCTACTGCCAATGTTAAAGCTATGAACATGTTATTTTGTGCTCTAGATAGAAATGAATTTAATCGTGTTAGCATGTGTCAAACTGCTTATGACATATGGAGGACGCTTAAAATCACTCATGAAGGAACTAACAAAGTCAAACAAAGCAAGATCTCCATGCTTAAAAATCAGTTTCAAAACTTTAGAATGAAACAAGATGAATCTATCAATGATATGTACTCTAGATTTCAAGATATCTATCATTCACTATTAGGATTAGGAGAAAAGTACATTGATTTTGATATTGTATCCAAAATCCTAAACTCTTTAACGGATGAATGGGAAAGAAAAGTCTTGGCTATTGAAGAAGCTAATGACCTCTCTACCATAAAATCTGAAGAGTTAATAGGAAATCTAATGTCCTTTGAAGTGAATTTGTAGGCAAAACGAGTACAAGCACAAGACAAAAAGAACATAGCATTTCATGCTGAAGAAGAAAAAGATGAAGATTCAGATGAAGAAGATCTAGCATTTATTGCCAAAAATTTCAAAAAGTTTTTGAAATTCCGAAAAAATAACAAAAATAATGGAAAAAGAAATTTTCCAAACAAACCATCATCCTTAGTTCTAGAATGTTTCAATTGTCATAAGAAAGGTCATATTCAGAAGGAATGCCCAGAATTAAATAAAAAATATTTCAACAAAGGCAGAAAAGACAAGAAAAAGAAAGCATTCTTGGTAACATGGGATGATTCAGACATTACTTCATCAGAGAACAGTAGTGACAGTGAAAACGAACAAGCAAATGTCAGCTTCATGGCTACTGAAAACGAGGTTAGTGATTTTACTTTTGATGATATGATTGAAATAAATTTAGAACTAGTTGATACTTTGAAAAATCTCAAAAGAAAATATAAGGAGACTCGTGAACATCAGAACAAAGCAGAAGCCGAAAGAGATATGCATAAGGATGAAAAAAAATACTAGAGGAAGAACTTGAAAAATTACAAGAATCATTCTCTAATATCAATTCTCAAAATTGAAACTCAAAAAGAGAAGAATGACGCTCTTGTTTCTGAAAATCATGAACGAAAAAAAAAGTAAAATTGATAGAATTGGATAATACTAGTCTCAAAACTGAGTTAGAAAGCATCACCAAAAATGTTTCGAACTTTAATAAAGGAAGAGAAACTTTATCAAAAATTATTGATAGCTCTCAATCTGTTTCAAGTAAGAAAAGATTAGGATATGTTAAGAAAACAATAGCTCCACCTAAAAAGAAAATTAGGAGAAATGATAATCCTATTACAGTTCGGACAAAAAGGAATTTTTACACAAAAAGCATAAAAGTTTGGGTTCCTAAAACAAACAACTGTTTGATTAGGAAGAAATATATAAACACCTTTGTAGAAACTGTTCATAAAAATAAAGATTATATTTTTAAATGGGATACTGAGCCCTATTGGGTTTGGTTTCCTAAGATTTAACTTTTAGGACCCTATTAAAAAAGGTGGGTTATATTATATTTTTTGTAGTCCCACTCAAGAAAAAAGGAAAATGGATACTCGACAGTGTTTGCTCAAAACATATGACAGGAGAAAAAGATATGCTATCGAATATTATTTACTCAGATGGAGGCTCCATCACATTTGGAGACAACTCTAAAGGATATATCATCGGCAAAGGCGATGTGAGCAACAATGGTATTTCAAATTTACCTCTTATTTCAAATTTTTTACTTGTCAAAAATTTAAAACATAATTTACTTAGTATCAGCCAATTGTGTGACAAAGGATTCAAAATCACTTTTTCTGAAAACAAATGTTGTATTTTCGATCAAAATCGAAATCTTATCTTTAAAGGAAATAGAGACAGAAATATCTATGTTCTGAATATGAAAATAAATCATAATTCAGATATGTGTTTAATAGCTAAAGAAAATGTTCCTTGGTTATGGCATAAACGATTCTGTCATATTAACTTCAAAACTATAAACAAGTTATCTAAAAATTATTTAGTGAAAGGTCTACCAAAAATGAATTTTAAAATTGATCATTCTTGTGATGCATGTTAGTTAGGAAAGTTAACCAAGTCATCTTTTAAATCTAAAAAGGTCATTTCAACTTTACAACCACTTGAATTACTACATATGGATTTATTTGGACCAACATAAGTACAATCCATTAGTCATAATAGATATGTGTTTGTTATTGTTGTTGATTTTTCTAGATATACTTGGACTATTTTTATGAAAAATAAAAGTGATACCTTTGGTAATTTTAAAACTTTTCAAAATTCTAAAAATTTGAAAATCGAAAACATAAGAAGTGATTATGGTGGTGAATTCAAAAATGAAGCCTTTGAATATTTCTGTAAGAAAGAAGGGATATTCCATAATTTTTCTTTCCCTAGAACTCCACTACAAAATGGGGTTGTAGAACGTAAAAATAGAACCTTACAAGAATGTGCAAGGACTTTGTTAAATGGAAGTACGTTACCAAAACATTTCTGGGATAAAGCAGTTGCAACAGCTTGTTATGTTTTGAATCGTGTTTCTATTCGACCACTAACTAAGAATACTCCTTATGAACTTCTTAATGGACGAAAACCAAATATTTCTTACTTTAAAGTTTTCGGTTCAAACTGTTTTGTTTTAAACACAAAAGATCATCTTGGTAAATTTGATCCAAAATCCGATGAAGGGTTCTTTCTAGGATATTCGGATCGAAGCATAACTTATCGAATTTATAATAAAAGAACAAATATTATCGAAGAAACACTTCATGTATCTTTCGATGTGAATTTTAAATCAATCCAAAGAATAAGAGATGATGAAGATTTCCCTGATAATACCACAAACACAGAAATTTCAAATCTTGAAAATAATGAAAACATTATTCACAATAACAATGAATTAAGATCTCCACCTAGATTATTAAGAGATCGTCCGTCTGATAATGTTATTGGAGAACTCAATTCATCTGTTAGAATAAGAAGTCAACTAAATAAAATGGGTCTTGTAGCCTTCCTTTCTCATATTGGACCTAAAAATATTAAAGAAGCATCTACAGATGAAAATTAGTTAATCGCTATGCAAGAAGAACTAAACCAATTTGAGAGTAATGACGTTTGCGATTTAATTCCACGGCCTAGTGATCAATCAGTTATTGGTACAAAATGGGCTTTTAAAAATAAAGCAGATAAGCAAGGAAATATTACTAGAAATAAAGCTTGATTAGTTGCTCAAGGCTATAATGAAGAAGAAGGAATTGACTATGAAGAAACGTTTGCTCTAGTCACTAGACTAGAAGCAATACGAATCTTACTAGCATTTGCATGTTTTCATAACTTTAAATTATATCGAATGGATGTCAAAAGTGCTTTTTTAAATGGTTTTATAAAAGAAAATGTTTATGTCGAAAAACCTCCATTATTCATACACGAACGATTTCCTAACCATGTTTATAAGCGTAAAAAAGCTTTATATGGTTTGAAACAAGCACCCCATGCTTGGTACGATCGTCTTAAAAGTTACTTAATAGATTCTAGTTTTGAAATTGGAAAGGTTGATCAAACTCTTTTTATTAAAAGAAATAAGCAGGATGTTTTAATTATCCAAATATATGTTGATGATATTATCTTTGGTTCTACAAATGAAAGACTGTGTCAAGAATTTTCTAGAATAATGACTAATGAATTTGAAATGTCACATATGAGTGAGTTAAATTATTTTCTTGGCTTACAAATAAAACAACTAGAAAATGGTACTTTTATTAATCAATAAATTTTTTGTAACAATATAATTAATCGCTTTGGTATGGAAAATACTTCTACCAAACCAACTCCTATGCGTACAACCATACATCTTGATAAAGATGAAAATGGCAAAAGTATTGACCAAAAATTATATCGAAGTATGATTGGATCATTACTATATTTAACAACTAGTAGACCTGACATAATGATGAGTGTTTGTTTGTGTGCACGATTTCAAGCAGATCCCAAAGAGTCACATTTACGAGCAGTGATACGCATACTACGGTATCTTAATAAATCCAAGGATTTTGGACTATTCTATTCAAAGGAATGTCCTTTTGAATTAGTATCATATAGTGATGTTGATTTTGGAGGAAGCTGGACAGAAAGAAAAAGTACAAGTGGGAATTGTCATTTCATTGGACGATCTCTTGTATCTTGGTTTAGTAAGAAACAAAACCGTGTTTCATTATTGACATGTGAAGCAGAATATAATTCTGCAGCTCTGGCATGTGCTCAAGTTATCTATATGCAACAAACACTACAAGATTTTGGTTTCAATTTATCTAAGTCAACTATTTTCTATGATAATTCTAGTGCTATTAATTTATCTAAAATCCTGTTAAGCACTCACGAACAAAACACATTGACATTCGTCGTCATTTTCTTTGGATAATGTTGAAAAGGATTTGATAAATCGAGAATTTGTTTCCTATGATAAACAATTGGCAGATATATTTACAAAACCTAAATGAAAACACTTTCATTAATTTAAGACGAGAACTTTGTATTATCTCTTTTTAAAATTTATAAATTTTATATACATTATTTGTATTGGTAGCTTCTCAAAACATATCTTGACAAAATATATATATATATACATATATATATATAACTCTCACACAAATTTTATCATAATAAAAAAAATTTATGACTCAAGAGAGACTTGAACCCATGACCTCTCCTTTGTTGTGTTTCAAATGCTTCCTACCATTTGAGCTATGATTGTTTCTTGTTTCATCTAGAAGATTTATTTTAATTATTCTAAAAAATTTCGTTCAAAAACAAAATAACATAGCCACAGGAGCTCGAACTTGGGTCTCCTAGCTGGTAGTTCAATATCTTACCAGTTGTACTATGTATATTTTCCTGCAAAGGCATATTTTTCTTTCATTCTTAACCATTTATCCTTCGAATAATTCTCATCCACTATTTTTTATCTCTGGCTATTAGCTATTAATTGTTTATAACCTCACATTCACAGCTCAAATTCAATTATAAATTTGCATTACTCTCATTTTTTTTCTAATCATTCTTACAAATTTTTTTAAGCAAATTTTAACCTTCAAGTTCCTCTTTGTTATCAATGGCCTCTCACGACTCTTATGATTCCTCAAACTCCAAATTGTCCTTTTCTACTCCGACATCCTTTAGCTATACTCCATCCTTGCCAACACCTACCCTTGTGCATGAACTAGGTCGATATCACACTGGATTCTCTCCAAAACCTAAGAAGTCTCGAAAATCATTGTTTGTTTCTCCAAAAACAAAAGAAAAAATTGATGAAATCCATCATTATAAAAAGGAGCAAATTAATCTACAAATAGAAATGTATTATGAACAACGGATGAATTCTAGTCGCCTTAGCTTTATAGAATCAATTGCTTTTAAATTTTGTGGAAAATCATCTAAGCATGACGTTGTTGAACCTTCAACGTCTCGTCGGCAAAATTCATCCGGCTGGAATAAATGGGAACGAACTCCACCTCAACCTTTGGCATCTTCAAACTCATGGGAACGCCAAAATTATTGGTCTCCTTTGCAACCTTATGTTGAGAACACCAAGATTGAACCACAAGAATCCTCTCCAAAAACCCCTAAATAATCAAGTTTTTTGCTTTATTGTTCTATGTTTACTTGGATTTTCTTTTTGCATATGTTTGTTTTCTAATATTGTTTGAATAAACAATTTTTTAAGCTTCACTGCATTCTTTATCTACAGTCATTTGACTGATATTTCAAACCAGTCGACTGTTTACAGGGTGAACAAAATCTCGGGATATCAACCAGTCCACTGGTTCATATGGGTCAGTCGACTGACTGTAGAGTAAAAAACTCTCGGGTTACCAACCAGTCGATTGACCCACCCCGACCAGTCGACTGGCTGTACAAAAAGACTTCAAATCTGTTTTTTCATCCTCTATTCACTTTACCCTCTTCGTTTTTACTGCCTCCAAAACCCTGGCCCCGGTTTTTCTTTCAGAAATTTCTCAAAAATCTTCAAACTAATGACCCCTCCTAAATCTAAACGCTCAAAACAAGGCTCCTCATCCTTTATTGACATTCACGTTGCTCATTGGCTATATGATGCAACTGCAATTGAACGGTGGGAGAAGATGAAGAACTCTAGGATTTTTGAAGGCTCTTTTATGGTTTATTCTTATTTTGGTGCCTACTCTCTTCAAGAATTGATGTGAAGATGTGGCTTAGAATCACTCCTTGACTACAATGCAAAGCTCCACAATATCAATCATCTTATGGTAAAACTCTTCTTCGCCAATTTAAATCTTGGTCACCAACAACCATCAAATCCAAATAATTGTGTGCGGAGTTTGGTATGTGGACAAGAAGTTTTCTTTTCCTTTGATAGAATGGCACATATACTCCAATCCCCTAATGAAGGAATAGATTTAAATGATGTAGAATGCAATCCAAGAAAAAGAGATAGAATAAGTCATATGTTCATGGGTGATGACATGATTGAATTGCGTTCTAAACTCCTTCGTCCTAAAGCAAGAGTTTTATACAAGACGCTTATGCGCTCTATTTTACCCCGAACTAAATCATATGAACTAATTTATCCGAAAAATTTCAGCACTTTATGCCATTTGGGGAAACATACGAGTTAATTGGTTGCGTTGTATAATGGATGAATTTCACACCTTTAACCATGGGAATATGCATGTTATATATTTTGGTGAATATATTATGCGACTACTTCTAGATGTGGGTGTTCGTCAACCGAATTCAGAATTCTCAACTGTCGGAATGATAAATATACGGACCATGAGCCTTATGATGCTACCTACACGACCGCCACCTTTTACTTCATTTGAAGATTGGAAGCATCAACAGGCTCAACAACAACAATCTGGAGTCCTACAATTCGAGAACCGGTCGTGCAACAAGAAGAAGGCGATATTCGCTTAGCTACTTCCTCTAGCACCCGTGAATCCATCGAAATTCTCTCCCACAATCAACTTATTTTGGATTCTAGACTCAATAAAATGGATAAGAAACTCGATAAAATCAAAGATTTCTTTTCTACATTATGGGATGCATTATCTTGTTCTTCCTCAACTGCTGCCACGTCTATTTCTCAAGGAAAACGCCCCACACCTCGATTTACATGGTCAACTTCCGAAGAGCATACTAGTAGTGACACTAGTGGCACAGGTAATAGTGCTCAAGGAGCTTCTAGACCAGGAAAGGAGCGCGCACCAGAGGGAGAATACAATTGGGATCTTGATCAGTAGATCTTTTGGTGAGTGAGTTGGGTATGAATTATTTGCTTATCTAAAAACTTTATTGTTAATTTAAACAAATTGAATCTTGCAACTTATTTATCTGTTGAGACTTGTACTAAATAGTCTCTCTTTGATATTTATCTCTGCACTTTACATTTATATTTTGTTTGCTGTCTCTCCTTTTTGTCGATCACAAAGGGGGAGAAGAATTGTCCTAGTCATCTTTATGCAGGTACAAGAAACATCATATATTTAGGGGGAGTATTTTATATTTGTTCTCTAGGATTCTTTAATATATACAGGTTTGCCATCAATCAAAAAGGGAGAGAATGTTGAATCACTAGTTTTTGATTCATGACAAAGCAAGAAAAGGAGAATTCATGACAAAAAGAAAACGGACTATAGCTATATCATCACAGACTTTTCATCTATGCTTTCACTATCTAGTATGTATGATTGAGTCTTAGAATTATGTTAAAATCTATCCTCAAGTAGTCCGCACTTCATATGCCACATCAAAAATCAAAATAGAAGCATACTTATAAAAATGTCACAGCCAGTCGACTGACCAAAACCAACCAGTCGACTGACTGTGTACATATACGATATGCACTGTTTATTTTTTAAATATATTGCATAGTCAGTCGACTGACCAAGAACGACCAGTCGACTGACCTAAGACCAACTGCCATATTTTCAAAAATACATATTCTTCTCTGAAAGGATGCAACCCTTCTCTGAATGGAAATAGTTGCTTCTTTTCATCAGATCCCTTCACCAATGGCAGTAACTCTTCAACTACTATATGTAGATACTCCCAAACACTTCATACTTACCGATTTTCATTCTAACTATCTAATACTCTTCTTACGCTATAATCTTTGCATTCAAACAGCGAAAATACTTTCTACTGCTTCGAATCTACAAATAACTTTCTTAATCTTTGATTCTTAGCATTACCTTCTCTTCATATCTTCACATACATTTCATATATACTTGAGGATTTGATTATAGGAGGCTTGTACTATCAGAGACAAATTAGTGTTATCAAGAACACACAGTGTCAGATATTCTTTATATTAGTGAAGTCCTCTTCTACTGCTGAGGCGAAAATCATGTTCTGCTGGTTAGGTGTCTGTTCTGCTGCTCAGACTGTGTATACATGTTCCTCCGAGTTAAGTGAGGATTGTTGTTAGTTAAATTCCAGAAGGAGTCTGGCACTGGACGTAGGACGGTGCTCTGAACCAGTATAAAATCTGTGGTGTCATTTTACTATACTACTTTTATATTCCACACTATTTATACTCTGTGTTACTTTTATCCATATTATACGGTCCTATACACTTACACTAACTTTTGATACATTCGCAGGAATTCTCCATCCTTAAACATCTTCCATTTTGGCGGACACCGTGTCGGTCCTTGCTTAGAAACAATATGCCCAAGAAATCTTACTTCCTTCTTTCAGAAGTGGTATTTAGTAAATTTGGCCTTAAGCTGGTGCTTCTTAAGGTTTCTAGTACATCTCTTAGTTGGTTCTTATGCCCTTTTTCACTTTTGAGAATACCAACGTATCATCCACAAATACAACGACGAATTTATTGAGTTTCCCCGAAAACACCTTGCTTATCAAATCTACAAAGTTTATGGGGACTTTTGCCAACCCAAAAGGCAATACTTCTCACTCATAGAGTCCATCTGGTTTATGAAATGCAGTCTTTGATTTACTTTCTTATGCAATTCTCAACTGATGAAATCCGGTTGCCAAGTCTAATTGGGAAAAGACTTTGGATCCCATAAGTTGGTCGGACAAGTCATCAATCATAGGTAGAGGATAACTATTTTTTCTTGTTAAATTGTTCAACTCCTTATAATTGATATAAAGTCTTAGTGAACCATCCGCCTTGGTAGCAAAGAAAATAGAGCACCCCACTCTGAGTTAACTCAACGGATGAATCCTTTCTGTAATATTTCAGAGATCTTCTTGCCTAACTCTTTTCTTTCTTTGGGGGCCATATGTTTTAAGGGCAGAGCGATTGGCCTAGCTCCCTTCTCCAAACATATTCTAAACTCGATCCCTCTATAAGGTAGGAGGCCTGCGACTTCCTCAAATACATTAGGAAATTCATAGACTATAGGTCTGGATGATGGCTTACAAAAAGGTAGGCTTAGCGAGTATAAATAGCTTGACTCAACTGAGTCTTAGGGTGTAAAACGAACATCTAGATCACGACCTCTAAAACTCTTTAATCGTAAAACCCTTCTATCATAGTCAAGAATTGCTCCATAAGATCCTAACTAATCTATACCCATCATAAGTCCATACCCCTCAAAATTTAGAACGTACACATTACATATGAAATCAACGCCGCATATGTCGACAACTAGGCCTTTTAAATTGAAGAGAGATGCGTTGACACCCCAATAGGATTGAAGACCACTATTGGACTTATGATAATTTGAGCTTGAAGGTTTAAGAAGTTAACTATATTTCTAGCTATAAAGGAATGTGATGCTCCAAAATAAAATTGGGTACGATTAGTAACCCAAAGAACAAAAGTTTACCTTCTAATGTTGCCCGCCCCTGATATTTAGGTGTCTATTCAAAGTAAGGACAACCTCAATAGCATAGACTTGTCCACTTTACCCTTGCTTTGCCAACTTAGGATAATGTTTCTTAATATGTCCTTCTTCATGGCAATCATATCGCTTCCCTTTAAAAGTTTCTTTCGTCAAACTCGCCATATAACTTTAGCTTCAGGATCCTTTTTCTGGCATCTCTTAATCCTTCTTGACTTTTCCCTTTGGCTTCTTGTTTGACCAAAAGCTTCCCTTTTTGGACCCTTCTTGCTTTTGGGTAAGCCTACCCTTCTTCTCCGCCTCCTTTTCATCTACATTTGATGAATGCAACAAAGGCATTTCAACCAATTTTCATATGTAGCACCTATGGGACTTGGGTCAACATCATTTCTCTCATCAGGGAGTTTAGGCCCTTCACGAACTTCATGGCCTTTTTCATTGGTGTATTTATCAAGCTCACCCTAAACTTAGCAAAATTCATAAACTTATCAACATACTCCTTTATGGTAAAGTCTCCTTGCTTAAGCTGTATGAATTTCTCCAATCGTAGACTCACTTCTGCACTCGACATAAACCTTAACTCAAATATGTTTTTATATTCATCCCAAGTGAAAAACTCTATCAGCATTTTCTCCAGTTACTAAGTTCCCCCAATCTAAAGCTTCCCCTATAAGGTGCTAAGCAGATATCCTCCTCTTTAACTGACCTTTCCAGCCATGTCCTTGGAATATTCTCTCACATTCAATAATCCATGCTTTAGCTTCCACATATCCCTCGATTCTAGAGCATGTATTTCCCCCTATATTAGCAAAGTCCTTAGTATCATAGGGAAGTCAATAGGACAGGGTGTTGCATTGGCGGGTGGGGTAGTAGGTGCCACCGGTGCAGTTGAAGGAACAGGGACTTGCTCAACATGCCTGAGGTTTTGTTTAAACCATTTGGGCATCCCATGAATGGTTGGTTTTTCTTGGGCAAGGATCCTAGTTTCAAAAGAGAATGATTATCAACCATATCAACTATCTATTGGTTGAATCTTTAGTTACCATTTCCTAAGATAGTATTATATGATGAAAGAAAAGGGTTGCCTAGTGTGTGCATGTATGTTCAAAGAAATAAGGGAGAGTGTGTATGCGTATGTGAGTGTGTGTGTATAATAAGAATTTTTGTAAACCTTTTGAAAAGCTTTTTCAAAAATAACAAGTACATCTCTAACATTTATAATTTCCTCATTGATCAGGTAACCTATGATTTGATACCAAATGCATAAACTCGCCCTGAAATATGCTAAAATTTGACCCAGAAAAAGGCCCATCGAAACTTAGATCCATTTTAAACCTGGTTGTTGGCTGGTAAAAGTAATAACAACTCAGAGCTCTAACTATTCTTTTAGAACTCACAGTGGAAGGAACAAAGTATAATAGCCCCATTTATTTTAAAATGAATTCCAATGTCATAATACAGAACAAAACAATGTCCCCACAATAACAATTTCATTATTTGTTCAAAAGTATTCTTTCATGGGTACAAAATAAAAATATTTGCCACCAGTTTTGGTCACACTGTCTTCAAGAATCATCATCTTTATCATTCCTTCCTTAACTTGTGTTGTAATTTGGAGGGAGTTAAAACACTAAGTGTCTAGTGAATAAAAACCTCAAGCCTTATTATTTCAGTGCTTGGGCAGTATGTGTCAAAATAGCAACATGTCTTACGTATTTTAAAACCATTTAATACTTCATATAAGGAAAGGTGGTGGGCCCTCGATTAACCACTTAATACATTTCGTTTTCGAAACATGTTTTCTAATCCCATAACCCATAACCAATGCCATAAACATCTAACATTGCGAGAGATAGAACCTAAGCCGCTTAATACCTTTTAATCGAAAATGGAAAAACTTTGACCATTTAAGACCTCAATTAAGGTAGGTCCCCATCATTTAATACCTATTCCCAAGGCAGACTCCACATAGGTATTTATCTAGTTGACATTGGATGGAAATCTCTTCGAACACTTAATACTTCCTATTGAAGCGGGCCTTTCCAAGATATCCTTAATGTGCCGAAACCCAATCCCGACCATTTAATACTTCATTTAAAGAGAAAGGCAGACCCTCAAACAACCACCTAATACCTTCCATTCTTGAAGCAGGTACTACACCTTATGACCAGTACCCCATGGTGACTCTCACATTAGTCCGAGTGTTTGTAAGTACTGGTAGCCAAATTAGCAGTGCAGGTTTACCCTTTAGAATTAGGACTAACCTTGTGTCATCATAGTTACTTATCATAGGAGATGTATCACATCGGACCTAAAGACACAATGCTAGTATCCAGATTAGCTGGGCAGACTTCCGTGTATCTCTTGACTGACCTTGCATCACTATGACTTATTCATATTTATAACACTTAAAATATTATCTAATGCCTCACTGTAACGACTCAAAATTTTATCACTTTGATTTGTGAATATTTAATTTATTTTAAACATTCAATTAATGGTTTAGTAATCTAATAACCCTCATTCAATCTATACCTGGTGATTGAATTCATTTTGAATTTTGTTAACTAAAATGGGTAGTTCGATGAAAAACTGAAAATGTGATCGAAATCCCTTTTTTTGGATTTTTTACTTTTTGTCAAACGACTAGTTATAGAAAATGGTTTATATATACTCTAATCAATATTTAAATGTTTAGAGATATTACTTTAAAATAAATGAAAATATAAAAATAAGGATTTATAAAAAATTGAAAATGTACATTTAAATTTCAAAAGAATAGATTGATTTGAAATGGTGAGATTCTTTAAGTCTGATAATAAGCAAAGGTGCATATAAAAACCATGAGATCGAATATGTTTTCTTGTGCTTGTACTTAGGTGACTTGTTGGTGGCTTAGATAAGATGCAAGAGTTGAATTTTTGAATTAAGGGGCATTTTTGGTATTTAGTATTTTCTATTTTATTTTATTATTTCATCTTATTAATATACTATCCTCATTTTAATTCATACTTCTAAATTTCATCTTCTCACCTTATCTACTTCCATGATTTTTGAAAAAAAAAAATATCTCTCTTGTTAGGCAATGAAGAACAATGGAAACAATGAAAAATATAAATATGCTTCTTTTTCTTTCCATCTTCCTCTCCTTATTTTATTTCCAGTAATAGAGAAAGTTACCAAACCAAAATTCAAAAAATCAAAATCAATTAGATACTCCACCAAAAGTCTTAAAACAAGTCGTGTTGAGTGTGTTATGATGAGATCTACCAATTCATGTCTGTTTAGTTATGTTTGAAGTTAGTTTGGGGGTGTTCAGGTTTTACTGTGAAAATAGGGCTTTGGTTTTTGAGTCATAGGGAGTAAATTTGGATGAGGCATTTTTAGATTCGAGTTGTTGGGTGAAGGACGGTGATGGCCAAAATTTAGTGGGGTGCAAGTCATCGAGTGAAACATGACTTGGCGATTGTCGTGTTCGGATCTAGAAGTCACAATCGTCTTGGGTGGTTTGAGCTTTATGCTATGGTATGGGTTGGGGTTCCCACATGAGGAGAGGTATGTTGGCAGTGGTTCGACGTTCTCGATGGTCCGAGCTGCATGTGCACGCACACACATGTTCATTGAAGTGAGTTTCCAGGAAGTTCGATGGAGCAAAAGGAAATATTTGGGGAAGAAGATCGTTCTCAAGTGGGTTAGGTATAGTAGCAGTTGGGCTGGGCTGAATGATTGTGGGTGAGGATATAATTAACTTAATTGTTTAAATTATTCAATTAATGTGTGTTTAACTTTGACTTAGGATAACTCACTCATAAGTAATTCGATTTACCCGTGGATATTAGCATTGGACTCGTGTTGACGAGTATAATATTGTGACATAATATGTCGAAAGTTTTAGCAATATATAAATTTATGGTATAAATATAGGGATTGAATTTAGTTACGTTATTCGAAATAATAACGTCGTTAAATAAATTATACTTATTAGTGATACCTATTAAGCCAAACAAAACATAGATCTATTAAAAAAACTGAATAGATTATTTTAGGACATTTATTTAGCATAATAAAACACCATTCTATTATAAATAAATTGTATAGATTATTGATGACATCTATTCAGCGGAATAAACCCCCTTCTGTAATTTATTTAATTTGGACATTTATTCATATGCCAGTTAATTAATATGTGAACTAATTAATGTTGGAAAAATTGATGTGTTAATCATTGATGGTTAATTTTGGATTTGATTTTCATGCATGTTGCTTACATGAGTACCGGTTATGTGACTTGAAAAGTAATATGGAATTAGATGGTAACTTGATTCAGTACAATTGTAGTCGCTAAGCCTCCTTCCGAATTAGCAAAGTTATGGATTTAAATCAATTTCAAATCTATAACAATTTGAGGTTAAATGTTTACGAGTGATGTTTTAAAATTTGTTACTTTATTTTCTTGTTAAAAATATTTTAATGTAAATTATTTAATTATATTAATAATGATGTCTAAAGTTAATTATTTTATTAATGATGTTTCCAAGTTAATTATTTTACTAATGATGTTTTGAAGTTAATTATTTTAATAATGAAGTTTAAGTAAATTATTTAATTAGTGCTATTTAAAGTTAATTAACTGATGTAATTAATGATGTTTAAAGTGTCAACTGATTTAACTAACTATATTTTAAGTTAATAAAGTGATTTATTAAAGGTGTTTATAAATAATAATAGAGTTATAAAAGGAGATTCACGAATGATATTTTGTAAAGGAGATTATAAACAATATTTTATAAAGAAGTTTTATAAGAGATATTTCGCAAGAGAGATTTATAATTGATAATTTAATGATAATGTAAATTCTGTTATATATATATATATATATATATATATATATATATATGATTTATAAAAATGGGTTTGGGAATAGTAAAAGGATTTTATAGAAGTTTTTTATAAAAGAGTAAAAAAGGGAGATTAATAAATACGTCTATAAATAGAAAAGAGTCTTATAAATAGAAAGGAATTTTAAAAATAATTTTAGAGATTTATAAAAAAAATTATAAATTAACTTGGAGATTTATAAAAGTATTTGTAAATATGAAATAAGCTCATAGAAAGGGAATTTTTTAAAGTTAATTGTGACCTCACAAGCCTCACAACTCAGAAATGACTAGAACAAAGGATATGCAACAAAGCTATGTGGTTCCTACCATTAGGAGCAGTCATTCCTCGATCTAGAATCGTTATTTATGGATTTGGTGTGCACACAAAGAGTAGGGTCAGGGTTGGTGCACATTGTTTTCGAGCCTTGGTCCCGAGGAATGATGTAATCCAGTTTGTCATGTTAAAGGTGTAGTCGACTCTGTGTTTATAGGGGATTCATGTGAGGCCCTCGATGCCTTTTTCCAGAGTTGTACTATGGAAGATGATACCCAATAGCATTGCCATTGATAGAAATCTAATCTCCAATATGTACCTTTACGGACTTATTTGTGCCCAAGTATGTTTAATTGTGAGATGTAAGCATTTCAGCTATTTTATATACTTATTTTCCCTTCTAGACATTATTAAAATATCATTGGATTTTCTAATATAACTGTTTTGGTTATCTTAAGGTAAAATCCTGTCCATTTTTATGTGTGACCTGGTTATACAAGATAACTTTATTTTGAAAGGTTTTATAAAACATTAAAAATCTATTTGATAGTGTTTCTCATGTTGGTTATACTAGACTGATCCGGGTGTTATTTTTCTTATAATGCTCGGGTCAACCTGAGTATATTTTTTAGATGTAGTTGAACATTTTGAAGCTTAAGGAGACGAGTTGGATCCTCCAAGGCATGTTCATGTATTTTATCTTCAATTGTTTTGTTCTTTTTGTATTTATCAGAAATTGTAAGGATAAGTTGTTATAACCGTCTAGGGTTTGATTATAGGATAATTATACTATCATTAATGTATGTGTATTAATTTTTTCTTTTTGTGTTGTTCATCAATATATTACAGATCCATAGTCACGTTGTGAGATTTTGTTCTACGTTTTCTTTTGTGACGGCCCATAATTTTTGGATGTTTGAAATTGGAATATTTAATTGAATTTAAATATTTAAAAGTTAATTTTAACTTGAATTACAAATATCGCTATTTATTTATTGAATTTAAAAAATTTGAGATGGGATAAAATATGAAATCTGGAGTTTTAAGCCTGTTAAAAATAGTTTGAAGGCTCATAAAATTTATATTGATAATACTGAAGATAATAGAAGTGTTAAAAATTTAATCTAACAGTGATTTGTTCAGTTTTGAAAATTTTATCGTTTTAAATTGTTTAAAAATAGCCTTCTGAGGCACGGTCTCGGAATTCAATGATTAGACCATAAGCCCTAATTTGATCTCGTCTCAACTCCACGATGATTAGAAAAATTACTAAGCATTTTACTCAAGCTATCCTACCCGTCAGCAAGCTTTACCCAAGATCACGTGATGAACCGTATTGCCGATCACCAGAAATTGCTAAAAAACTCGAATCTGTTCATCTTTGCTTTACTCAATGAATGTTTGCTTAAAAATGTTGATTTAACTTTCAAAAATCATTGTTTGTGATAACGATACAGATAGTATTCTTGAAACTAAGATTTATAACATTCAAATTTCTACAGGTTTTGAATTGTGACTGTATTATCCAAATTTTCAGAGAAGCTTTAGTTCATTTTTCTTGAATTCATTTTTACAACTTAAGACATGTCAAAACAAACAACTTTTGTCTGAATTCTGAGATCAAACAAGGATCAGAGGTAGGGGAGTTGGATTTTGTACAGGGTTATAAGTTTCTATAACCTGGAACAAAGATGATTCAACTTTAAACTGACAGGCACAGGCAAAGATATGCATATATTCATGGATTTTGTGCATACAACAAATGTTCAAACTTGTTTAAATCCTATATTCAAACAACACATCAAACATCAGAGCTTAAAACATTTACTCACCTGAAAAGATTTCTTAAAACATAGAGCACTTTATTTTGTCTTTGAAAACCTGCAGTTTATCTTCTTTGAATCCTGTTTTGATTAATTGAATGATTTGCTTAAGTGTGTAAAATAAGGTGATGTTTTACTTTATTTTAGGTTTGCTAAGTTTTGGTTTGATCGAATAAAACTAAGTTGCATTGCATATATAAAACAAAATTTATAGGGGAGGCTTATTTGGTTAAGCTGGTTTTTGTTTTTTTTATTTGCTCAGATTTTATTTCTTTGCCTACAATTTTTGACCAGACAAACTTCCTTTGGGGGCTGAAATGATTTCTTTTTTTTTCATTCGAATGACCCATTTTTGTGCTGAGAAGAAATGGTATTAAATGCTCATGTTCCCATCCAAGTTTACATAGAATCCTATTGATTTTTTTGTGTAAATACTTCTTTGTTTTATTTGTAGATTTTTTTTGTTCTTTCTTGCTTGCATAATTTCACGTACATACTTTTTTTTGTTTGATTGCCTCGCTTGATATAAGATTGTCATAGTTGTTTTTTTATAGTTTGTAACTTACCTTATATATTTATGTTTTAACACAATTCTTGTTTGTTATACATTTTTTTTATTTTATCCTTTGTTTATTTAAAGCTTAAACTACCAATATTTTATTTATATTCATATATTTTTCTTTTCTTATACTTTATATTAATAATATTTTATTTTGTTTTGAAACTTTTCAAATTAATTTACAAAAGTTCAAATAAGTCACCAAATTTAATTTAAACAAATTTTGGAATGTTACAAAATCCGGGTCAGTCATGGGACTGGTATGAGTAAACAAAAACAGTTGCTTGAAATAAAACAGTTCATTTTTATCCAAAGCAAAAAAAAAGAATTTGAAAGAAATAAGCAATGATTTTTGAAAATGAAACTGCCATAAGGCCTCCCACCACACACATAATGCAAGCGCAGACTTGAAGGAGATTTCTCCTTATGACAGTCAAAAATGCTTGATACGAGAAAACTCTTTTAAATACTATTATTAGTGCATAGTGCAGAAAACAATTTCGAAAGTATAATATTAATCTTAGCCAGCATAGACATTTCGCACTATGCCTACTATAGCAACCATCTAAACAGTGGTGACCACCATTAGTAAATGGCAGGTTATACAACTAAAACCGTAAAGAGCTCGTATTGGATGATTGGATTTCCAACAAATGGTCGGACAAAGGAACTTCCCACATAAAATGGAACGCCTCTGGGGGGACGTCCCCGAGAACCTAACCGGATCTCTGCTACACAAGGCCAGGTTACCTCTGTAACTAGGTAACAACTGACATGAGTATGCCACCTTCCGGTCGTTACCAACCTTTATCCGAAGCGCTTCACAACCGACGACCACAAAGCAATAAGTTTGCTGCTACCACAAAGTAGGTATCTGGGCTCCATACCATGATACCACTTATAATCCAGAAGGAAATGGACATACCCTCAAAGGGAGCTACCCCCAAATAACCTTGCTGCCACGATTCCTGTTTCGACCATAACCGGGTTATGAGGTTCGATGAAGTCTCGTCCACAAAGCCATGCTTTTTCACCAAGCCATGCTTTCAACAAATGATCAGCAGCGCTCAACATGCCACGCTACCAAATTGGGAGTATATCACTAATAACCTTCAACTGCATAACCTCTGAGCTCGTACGTCTCAGAGAAGGGTGTTAAGCTAAGAGAATAAATTCTCCGCCACCAACAGATATGTATTTGAAAGAAATCAGCTTTATATCTAAATTTGTAATGCCAGACATACAACCATACAAGTCTGTTTCGGGTTCGAACAGAACCGAAGGCACTTTCGAAGAAGCCCTTTCCGGGCATCCACAATCCCGATCGGACTTCCCATCACTTAGGGAATCTCTATACCGTAGCTACTCGGTGCAGAGACAATCGATAGGTATCCTATCATTTTCGAAGATGCCCGGTCTTCACCACCGTCTTCAATTGCCATCCATTTCGTCGTATCACATATTCAGAATGGGTTATATGACACAAAGGTCCTCTTCCGGCTAAACCGTATAGTGAGAGTTAAATTTGAAAGCACGTGGATGTATCAATCACAAAATTTTACTTGTTCAATGTGGGTTTCAGATAACCAACTGGAATCTGATTCCCTGTCGCATCGAAATTCAAATGCCGTTTTACGGACCAATGGGTTTTCACAATCACACAGAAATAAGTTCATCACAGATATCACGGCTCAGCACAAAGCACTTAATATTACATAGCATCACATCACATAACAGAAATATTGATCCAACACACAACATTCAAGAACAATCAAAACATCTTCAATTAAGATAAATAAACCATGTGGTTTTAAATTTATTAACCGCATAATTACTTTCATTAGAAATCTTTAATCAATGATTATTAATTGCAATCGATTAAGTCTCAATCACCTTTGTTAATTAATTATTCCTTAATTAATTATCTTAATTAAGTTCAAATTATTTAACCTCTATTATTAATTAATTAAATCTTTAATATTAAATAGTTAACTAAGTAATTAGTTCTTAAGAAATTATATTTGCAAAATCATTAATCGTTTTAATAAACCAAAAGATAATTTAAATTACTGATTATCTTTTTAAACCTTGTTCAATAAATCACCTTTATCACATTAGATACCTTAAAAGGTTAAGATTTAGTTTAAACAACATTTTATCTTAATTTTCATTTAAATTTCATCATTTAATATAAATGACTTTATAAAATGATGTATTAAAAATTAAATAAATTAAAATTTAATTACTTTAAAACACATCTTACTTAAATCCTTGATTTATTCAAACTTAGGTCGAAGTCATAAATTTGAAACATGTTTTAAAAGTGTTTAAAGGTTTAAAAAAAATTTAAAGTAGAAACTATTCTACGTATTGATCTCGAGAGTCCCGTCGAGTCATGCCCGAGAATTTTCCTTACTTCGGGTTATATCAAAAATTTACCCGAGTGCCAAAAAAATTTCAACTTAATTTTTTTTTTTTGTACTATAACTTGGCGCCCCAGAATTTTTACTCGAGTTGATACTCGAGTCACCACACGTTTTTCCCCATACTTACTTCGAGCCCATATCCTTCTTCCCCAAACCCACCTACTGATACAATATTTGTACCGTGCACATGTACAGTTGGTTTGATTGCCTCAGGTCGATGCTACGGTCATCGACCAGTCGACAATCATCAACACGACACACCAAAACACCCGCATTGCAAAACGTTGATGAATTTGCAACTGAATCTTCAACCAAAATTCGAACAAGATTGAGCCACTTTTAAATTCCTCGTTCTGCCTCGCCTGATCATCAGAAGTTACGACACTCCACCCTAAGCTTTGCCAGCCTCTCCTGTTCCTGATGATCCTGGTCCGATGATCTCTGGTGGCCTAACGGCGGTGCAGAAGTCACGTTTCTAACCTCGACTCAATTTAGACCTTAAACCCTAATTTGATCTCGTCTCAACTCCACGATGATTAGAAAAATTGCTGAACATTTTTCTCAAGCTACCCTACCCCCCAGCAAGCTTTACCCAAGATCACGAGATGAACTGTATTGCCGATCGCCAGAAATTGCTAAAAAAAACTCGAATCTGTTCATCTTTGCTTTACTCAATGAATGTTTTCTTAAAAATGTTGATATAACTTTCAAAAATCATTGTTTTTGATAACGATTGGATAGTATTCTTGAAACTAAGATTTATAACATTTGAATTTCTACAGGGTTAGAATTATGACTGTATTTTCTAATTTTTCAAAGAAGCTTTAGTTCATTTTGCTTGAATTCATTTTTACAACTTAAGACATGTCAAAACAAACAACTTTTGTTTGAATTCTTAGATCAAACAAGGATCAGAGGTAAGGGAGTTGGATTTTGTATAGGGTTTTAAGTTTCTATAACCTGGTACAGAGATGATTCAACTTTAAACTGACAAGCACAGGCAAAGATATTCACATATTCATGGTTTTTGTGCATACAACAAATGTTCAAACTTGTTTAAATCCTATATTCAACAACACATCATACATCAGAGCTTAAAACATTTACTCACCTGAAAAGATTTCTTAAAACAGAGAGCACTTTATTTTGTCTTTGAAAACCTGTAGTTTATCTTCTGTTGAATCCTCGTTTGATTAATTGAATGATTTGCTTAAGTTTGTAAAATAAGGTGATGTTTTACTTTTTTTCAGGTTTGCTAAGTTTTGGTTTGAACGAATAAAACTAAGTTGCATTGCATAAATAAAAGAAAATTTACAAGGAAGGCTTATCTGGTTAAGCTGGTTTTTTTTATTTGCTCAGATTTTATTTCCTTGCCTACAATTTTTGACCATACAAACTTCCTTTGGAGGCTGAAATGATTTCTTTTTTTTCCATTCGAATGACCCATTTTTGTGCTGAGAAGAAATGGCATTAAATGCTCATGTTCCCATCCAAGTTTACATAGAATCCTATTGATTTTTTTGTTTAAGTACTTCTTTGTTTTATTTATAGATTTTTTTGTTCTTTCTTGCTTGCATAATTTCACGTACATGCATTTTTTTTTTGGTTTGATAGCCTTGCTTAATGTAAGATTGTCATAGTTGTGTTTTTATAGTTTGTAACTTACCTTATAAATTTATGTTTTAACACAATTCTTGTTTGTTATACATTTTTTTATTTTATCCTTTATTTATTTAAAGCTTAAACTACCAATATTTTATTTATATTCATATATTTTTCTTTTCTTATACTTAATATTAATAATATTTTGTTTTGTTTTGAAACTTTTCAAATTAATTTACAAAAGTTCAAATAAGGCACCAAATTTAATTTAAACAAATTTTGGAATGTTACAAATGCCGCAGATTCAATCGTTGAAATTCGACTCGTGCCAGATCTTATAACCCATTAAGTACAACAACACAACGGAAGAAATGAATAATATTATTGATATACAATATTTGTTACAAGCGAATATCAATACAAATCCGAGCTAATATAACAGCGGAAAGATAATCTTCGACAGAGGAACACTAATATTATTTTCAAAAGAAAGAAGGATATAAATCCCAACAACTCCATCACTAAAGCCAATGCTCCAAAAACTCCAAGCTCCAAATCGAAAGCTCGAACCATCATCAACGCTGAACTCATTGCAATTGCAATCCCAAACGCGATTGCTAAACCAAAAGCTTCAAAGATCCAAAGACCGAAAAAGATTTCCAAATGCTACCAAACCAAAGACTTCGAAGGCTATCGAATCTACACCTACTATTTGATTATCTGAAAAACTCGCCTCTAGACTGCCCATGTGGAAAATTATGGGCACCCAGAGTTTAGGAAGGGAACAATAAACTCCAGGTCAGTCATGGGACAGGTATGAGCAAACAAAACAGTTCTGTCTTTTTAAAACAAACAATAGAAGTAGAAGAAATTCACTATGCTTTTGGAAAATGAAACTGCCATAAGGCTTCCTGCCACACACACACCATGCAAACGCAGAATTGGAGGAGATTTCTCCTTATGATAGTCAAAAATGTTTGATACGCAAAAACCATTTGATATTATTATTAGTGCATAGTGGAAAATATTTCGAAAGTATAATATTAATCTTAGCCAGCATACAACCATTATTGTATGCCTACTATAGCTACCATGTTCAATAGCAGGTTACCGCCTCATTTCATGGCAGGTTATACGACTAAAACCATACAGGGCGCGTATTGTTTCTTTGGATTTCCAACAAATGGTCAGGCTAACGAACTTCCTTAAAAATAGGACGCCTTTGGAGGGAGCCCCCAAGAACCAAAATGATTCCCTACGAATACAAGGACGGGTTACCCCTTCCTGGAAGTAACACCTGAAGTAAGCCATCCCCGGTCGTTACCGACCTTTATCCTGGGATTCACCAACAAATAGCAACAATCGCATAGTTAAATATCTAGGCTCCATACCATGATATCACTTTTATCTAGAAGGAAATGGACATACCCTAGGGGCGCGACCCCTAAAACCTTGCCGCAACATTCATGTTCCGATCATTTTCGGGTTGTGAGGCTTGACGAAGTCTCATCCACAAAGCTACACTTTTTCACAAAGCCGTGCTTTAATCAACAAATGATCAGCAGCACTTCGTATGCCACATTACCAAATTGGAAATGTATCACTAATAACCATCAACTACATAACCTCTGAGCTTGTACGTCTTAGAGAAGGGTGTTAAGCTAAGAGAATAAATCTCCACCACCAAACGGAAATGTATTTGATAGAAACCAGCTTTACATCTCAAAGTGTAATGTCAGCCACACGTCCCTATAAGTCTGTTCCGGGTTTGAACAGAATTGAAGGCACTTCAAAAGAAGCCCTTGCAAATCCGGGTATTCACAATCCCGATCGGACTCCCCATCACATATGGAGATCTCTATACCAGCACGACTCAGTGCAGAGACATTCGACGGGTTATCCTTTCATTCTCAAAAATACCCGGTCTTCACCACCGGTCTTCAAATGCTATCCATAACGTCGTATCATTATTCGGATGAGTTGTATGACATAAGGTCCTCTCCCGGCTAAACCGAATAATGAGCACAATATTTAAGAACATATGGATATTAGGATCTCAGTTTTATCAACACTTTAAAACCCAAAACTTTCCTTTCAAATGGTTTCAACAAATTACCATTTTCAAATCTTTTAAATAAAAAGATTCACTTCACAGAGTTCTCCCATCTTTGACAAAGATTCATTCACAGATTTCCAAACAATTTCCATTTCAAATCTTTTATAGAAAGGATACACTTTTAAGATCCCTTTTCAATTTGAAAACAAAGTATACCAATCTTTAACAAAGATTCATTCATATTCTTTCAAAATAATTTCCCTTTCAAATTGGATTAACTCATCCAATCTCTAAATCAAAGATTTAATTCATAGCTTTCAAAACCATTTCCAAAGATTCATTCATAATTTGGAAACCATTTTCATTTCAAACTTGAAATCTTTTCAACACAGATTGAAAATCCTTTCTTATATGAAAACTTTAATTATTTGAAAACAATTAGTTTTGGTTTTGGAAAAATCCGATTTCATTTGCCCGAGTTAAAGCCATTCAAGTATAAAACTAGGGTTAAATTCTAATTCCCAAACCAATACTTTTAAAATGGTTTTAAAACCCATATAAACACCTTTATAACTTGTATAGCCTTTTTAAACCATAATTTTCCAAATAAAAAATTCAATTTCAAATCTTGAATTCAAATTTAAATCAAATTATTTAAATTCAAAACTTTGTCTAGTTATTAAAAATAAATTTTAGCTATAAAATTCTTTTTCAAAAGCTTTTCATGTTTAACCTAATTCCATTTCCAAAACTATTTGGATTCAAAATTCAATTTTAAAAATATTTCAAAAATCTGTGACTTAACCAATTTCCTCATGCGATCCATATTTGTGTGTGTATGGTGTAGTCCAGGGGTTTTACCTAATAGTGCAACAACATCAATCATCACAGATTCAAGCAACATCAATATTGATAAGCGGTATAATTTATAATGCCCGCCTTCATTCATTGATTCACAGATAAATAATATAAATTTATTATAGATAAACAAATTACATTCATCACAGATCACACCAAAAGAATTCATAGCACAAAGTATAACATATCAGGGATATCAAACAATATAAGGCATTCCACACATTTCAAACATCCATAAGTAAGATTAATCACTCATCTGATCAATTTAAATCAGATTTATCACTTATGAATAAATTATTAATCTTGGTTAATTAATATTAATTAATTACAATCCATCCTAATTAATTATTATTTAATCATTTATTAATTAACCCTTTAATTATAAATTAATTAACTAATAATCAACCTTAATTAGTAATTAAATCATCTTTTAATCATTAAATAACTAACCTTTAATTATTTAATTATCCTTTTATTAATTTTACTTAACTAATTAAATGTTAATTAATTATCATGTAATTAATCATAATAAATGATTATCCCTAATCACTGTCATTAATTAATCTCTACTTGATTAATTATCCTCAAATTAATTAATTACATTAATTAGTTAATCTTTAATTATCCTTTAATTATCAAGTAATTAACCTTTAATTACTTTTCATTAATCATACTAATTAATTACTTAACTAATCATTTAATTATCATACTTTAATTAATCACATTAATTTATTAGCCCTTAATTAATTACCATTTAACAAATTATCCTTAGTTAATTTTTAATAAGTGATTATCCCTAATCACTTAATCATTAAATAATTATTTTTAAATCAAGTAATTATCTTTAAATTAATTACCATAAGTAATCTTTAATTTATCACATAAATGAATTAATCACCTTGATTTATTTTACTTTAATTAATCACATTAACTAAATCTTTAAGAAATTAAATTTTAATCCCTTGAATTACATTGGGTAATTTATCCTTCTAAATTACCTTTATTAACTAATAATTTATCAATTAATTATCATTCAAATCTTAAAATCTTTGAAATAAATTCATTATCAACTTATTATCTTAAAATCTTTAAGTTAAATTAATATAAGAAAACTTTTAATCATATTCAAAACTTGGATTAATATTTGCAAAAGAATTTGTTTTAACCAAAAATTGTTTAAAATTTAAAATCTGCTATACTTAAATACTCACGCATGCAACTCGTTAAAAGACCCGAGCCCATCCTCTTCCTACCCGAGTATCAACCCGAGTAAAACTTCGTCGTTCCTAACCCAAATCTCATGTGCACATACCATCTGGTGCACGTGCACCTACCGCCGGCAACACTTCGGCACCTACGACCATCATCGCTAAGTCAACTACGATGTCTATAATCCACTGAACCACTCAGCATTTTCAATCGAGTACCAAAACCAAATTCGAACCCATTAGAGTCCCCTGGAACAAATAGTCCGGCCAAAAACTCGCCTCGCACAGGCGAAGCCGACCACCATAAAACGCCATTCTTCGTCTGAAGCCTCACCACGATCCTCTACCTCGATTCCACTACGACCGGCCTCCTCCGGTGCTCCAATGACCAAGCGGCAACCAATTTTTTGACCACGACCTCAAAGCCTCCTTAAACCCTAATTCGACACCACGCCGCTGCCTCGGTGATCAGAAAATTCATCACACATTTTTCCCGAGGTTCCCATCATGCCAGCTTTCACCATGATCAACTCGACACCCAAAACCATCGTCGATCACCAGAATTCGACGTTTTAAACAAATCTGTTCAACTCTTAATGTCACTCAAATTATCGAGTTAAAAACCTTGATTTTAATTTTAAAAATCATGGTCTTCAAAAAAAATCACATTATGTAATTGAATCGAGATTTTAAACATTTGAATTTTTACAAAATTTAAAGTTTCACTATACAATTTCGTTCCAGTAAGATTTTCTTTCAAATTCCTCTAAAAGAAAAGTATTTAAAGCTTGGATCTTGATTTTTACAACATGTCTTATAAATGCCTAACAGCCTACTCAAGATTAGAGGAAGAGTTTAAGTTTTTAAACAAATTTTGAAACCTATAAATTTTAACCAGAGGCAAAATCATGTCTGTTTCCAGACATCCACGGTTACACCCATATATATATTTATATATACACACAGATAGGCAACAGTTTCAACTATTAATCATAGCATCAATGACAACCGCAGGTTCAAACCATAAAATGGTAGTTTGCTCACCTTAAAAAGGAAGAAATAGAGCAGCTCTTAAATCTGACAGAGGAGCAGAGATCAGGATTTAAAATAAATTTGCAAATTGGAATTTCTTTTGAGACTGGATTTTGATTTGTTGAGTTGCTGAATTGGCTGGGACTTATTTTTGAAACTGAAATTGCTTTGAACTCAAGAATGTGATCTTTGCATTGTTGAATTTTGATCCTAACTTGTTTTGATTTCAAGTTGATGATGAGATTATTTCTTTCCCATTGTTTCCAGATTGAAGATTTTGCTTCAGATTTTGATTTGATTTCTTTTTCCAAACTTGTAACGCCCCTTTTCGCACGGTTTAAATCGACGATAAACCACACGTCAGACTTAAACCATACAGAAGGGCGGATTGTTATGGGTAAATAAGAAAAAGTAGAGGAAGAAAAAACAAAATAGAATCTTGCAGCGGAACGATAAAATATAATAAATCAAATATACATTTCATGAATCTGTTTATGAAATATTTGATTATACTTTTACAATATATATCAGTACACATACCAGAGAATAATAATCAACGCAGCGGAATTAAATATTGTAGTGGAATAATATAGTAGATAATAGTACTACAAATCTTCGTCTTCGTCCTCGAGAATAAAATCTTCAAATCATGAAACGCTCGGACTTACCCGAGCGAATTGAAAAGACAAAACACTCGAGTCAGAACTAAAAGATCTTGTGTGAGTTAAATCAACTATAAATAATATGATTGCAGTAACTTAAGAGATGCTCGGGATTCCCATCTCCTAAGGATCCGTTAAACTATTTACTATGTAGTAATATTCGCTATTATAATAGTGTCTATTAATAAAATAAACTTACTTTTAAATAGCATTAAGGCTTTACATTTTCCACCTTAACACGTAATAGTCCCAGTAGTCCATCCAATATCATGGTCCCTCCTGATTGGGAAGCCACCAGAGGATACCAAACGAGCTACGGGAGAAAACCAAACTCGTACAAGGCGCGCTATGGTAGGTGACACGGCACAACTAGGCAATGCCAGGGTAGATATACCAATTACGCTTCCGGGTCGGTGGTAACGCGTAGCTACTGCCCACCTCAAACAACACCCCCAAATCAAAGAAATCAAAAGTGGCCACTGAATCAATCCAAAAGTCAAAGTATAATATCGAAGGGATGTGTCCGATCAAAGATGGTACCTCATTAACCCGTCAACTCTCCTGTTTTAGCCACCTTATGCCAACCCAGGGGAGTTGGGTCCACGTATTTACCTCAAAGGAAACGTCGACACCATCCTACTTCATTCTGGTTGCGTACACGGTTGTTAAAGTGGTTTTCGGAGTTGGCAGAGAGTATGAAAACTTCCGATCTCGGTCTCTTCAACAACCAAACGTTATTATAACACCGCGGTCTTATCAAAATAGTTTATATTTTTAAAACCAGAATATAATATCCATTTCAAATCCATTTAAATACGATATCATTTCCTCTTTTTTAAAACCCAAATAAAATTTGATATCATTTTCAAATATATCCATTTCTAAAACTATAACATTTCAAAGTTATAATATTTCGAAACAAAAACTTTAAATATAGCCTTTCAAAACATAAAACTTTGAATTTCATAACTTTGAAACATACTGCACCACTTAAATGGTTTAAATATTAAATTACTTTATATAGTAAAATAGCTTCTTCACCTTCACAAATCAATTCCAATATGGATTTTAAATTCCCAAATAAACCAATATAATACCATATATTTCAAAGCTTTAATTATTCCACCATTTCAAAACTTATTCTTTGATAATTTCATATATATCAATTTCAACTACTATTATTTAGATTTGAAATGTTTACTTAATAAATCAAATATCATTTTAGTAAAACCTTTAGACTTCAAATAACTAGATATTCTTCCAATTACATTAACTTGATAATATTCATTTAATCAAAATTTGATATTCATTTAAATCCTCTAAACAAAATCAAGTTATAAAATCATAAACTTTAAATCTCAATTTATTTACATTTCAAATCAAAATTTTCGAGGATAATTGTAACGACCCGGTATTTTCAACCATTCGCATCCGTACATGTCAGACTTGAGTTATTCAAAATACCGCGTTGTAAATAAAATTTGGCAAATCTCAGAATATACGGTAAATAAATAATCACAGAATCATAGACACAGAAATCAGAATACTCGCAGCGGAATAAAACAACTTAGTGGTTCATGAAGCCACTATCACATAGTCTCAAAAAGTATAAATTACATAGTTTTTAAAACCAAATATAGTTTGAATCAACCATAGAAAAATCCAAATTTATTTGTCTCTATTACATAAACTAAGATAAAGAAATGAAAGGAACTTTGACAGCAGCTTGAAAAGATGATCTGCAGAAGCCCTAGCTTCGAGGATGAAGTCCGAACTGAAACTCAGGCTGACCCAAGCGTAAGAAATAAACACAAACACTCGAGTCAGGGTATACATACTTATACAGTGTAAGCTAATTCAAGTGAACTGTAATATAAAGGCAAGTAACTTAAATGATGCTTGGGACCGCCATCCTCTAAGGATTCGTTAAACTATTTACTATGTAGTAATATTTTGCTATTATACTAGTGTCCATTAGTAAAATAAACTTACTTTTAAATAGCGTTAAAGCTTTACATTTTGCATCTTAACACATAATATATTCCCATAATCTATACAGTACCATAATCTCCCCGGTACTGGGCGTCGTCTGAGGGCACTCCATAGGTATGTTACAAAACCAAAATCATATAAGGCTCGCTAGGGTAGGTGACATGGCACAATTATGCAATGCCAGGGTAGATATACCAATTGCTATCTGGACCGGTGGTAATGCATAACTGCTACTATTGCCCACCTCGAACAACACTCCCAAATTCAAAGGTGCACACCAAACAATCACAAAGTAATGGAATGGCATACGAAGAAGTGTGTTCGATCAAAGGTGCTACCTCATTAGCCCGAGAATCGCTCCTGTTTTAGCCACCTTATGCCAACTCACGGGAGTCGGGTTCACGTACATACCGAAAAGAACGTCACCACCATCCTACTTCATTCTGGGAACTCCAACACGTACACGGTTGTCAAAGTTGTTTTCGGTATCGACGGAGAGTATGCCCATATCTGATCCCGTCCTCTTTAACAACCAACGTTATTATTACATGTGGTTGTAATTTCCAAAAATAGTTTATATTTCAATCAAAATACTACACTTTAAACTATTTAACAGTGAAGTTATTATTCTTACAAAATCCATTATAAATCCTAATAGTTTAGCCTTAATTCATTTGTATCAACTACAGCACTTGCAAAGTGCAGTAATATCCTTTACAACAGATTTGAGTAAATTAAATTTTCAGACCTCAATATAATTTCAGCAAAATTTAAACCTTTATTTAGACAATTAACTTATAAAATCAAAATTTCCACTTTGAAATAGTCATTTAAATTTACTCAAAAATTTAAGAATTTTATAAATTTTGCAAATAAATATCAAACTTCTCTATACTTTACTTATTAAAATCATGCGCAAGGTTTCTATAAATTTTTACTTAACAATTAAGTTTAATTACCACTTCAAAAATAGACTTATTTCCAATTTAATTCTTAAATTACCCTTTCTCTTAAACCAAACTTCACTTTTCCCAAGTTTAATTATATTCAAAATTTTATTTTTACATATTTAATTTATTAACCTTTTAACTTATAAAAAATTTAATTAACTCCTTATTTTTCATTTAAATTCAATTTATATCAAATTTATTTATTTTATTTACTTAACGTGAAATTTTTCCTTCACAAGAATCAAATTCCAAAATAAATTTATATTCCAAATTCCAACTTAACCCTTTATTTATTTATATATATTCAATTTGTATAACATCAAAAAAAGCATTTTAATTCAATTCAAATCAAAAAAATATACAAATCTAAACTACTTAAATTTTTCTAGAAATGTGTATATATATATATATATATATATAACCACGGGTCTGTATAATATTTTCTACCCTAGGTAAAGTGGTACAGATAATATATCATTTCAATCCGTAATTTACAAAGAAAATCCTGGGTTCTATCATTTCAAACCCGCAATCACAAGTTAAATAAATGACTAAATAAATAAATAGATAAATATCGTTCGGGACTATCATTTCAGTCCGTAACGATTAAATTCTACAGGAAACTTGCATGTGATAAAAACAGTAATTAAACAAATAGTATAACAGCATAAATATAACAGTATATAATATAACTGATGATGTGTAAATTCAAAATAGGGTTTCTAACATCATAAAATTTATCACAGGTAATTAGAATATAAAATAAAATCATTCTATAATTTCACTCGTTATTAATTTATAGATCTGTAAGTATGTTTGTCGGGTGAGAATACTCACCTCTATGATGCTGAAGATTTGGATTCAAAACTATGATAACCACACCAAAAGCAGCATACAGAAGGCACGATCAAATATTGGAAGATGAGACAAACCGATTCTTGAAATAAGGTAAATAAATAAAACTAAGTATACGAATTTAATTACGATCATAGCAAATTTGAAACAAGATTGAATTAGAGAAAATTTGACACAAATGGCTCGACCACTCCACTTCCCGACTCGACCCATCAATACAAAGGCTCGGCCTGCCCATTTTATTTTACAAATCAAAATTTACAAAATAAATTTATACTTTAAATTTTTGATATTTATTTATTACATATTTAACTTTGTATAATATCACTATACTTATAAAAATCCCTTTTTTATCCAAGTTTAACAAAATATTATAACATTCTAATTTAAAAAAATATGCATCATGCACGTCACGGCAGTGGGAAAATGACTCAAATCATGCACAGGTGGCTAAACTTTCATAATTGGTACTCGTCTCTTTTTTTTCTTCTTCAATAGCATATGCGCTGTGATAAAATACAAGGTGGCGCATGCCTATTTTTTTTTCTATTCTCTTAAAACAAAAGTGGTGAAAGTAAAAGTTTGATTGGTTTGAACCAAGGCTAGAGGAGGTTTTGCCATGCACGCACTCAAGCCAGTGAACAACTGCTATATGAAATCAGTAATATGGATTTAAGTGAAAAGTTTAAACATCAAGGCTCGGCTATGCATTGATATTGGAATAGGCATGTCGGTGCTTCTAAGGGCTTAGAGGTGGTGAGCTGCTCAAACTCACGGCCAGATCAGGTGTATTAAGGGGAGGGAAAGGGTTTGCACTGGAGTGGTGGCGGAGGTGTGGAGTTGGTCATGCCAAGGTGGTGGAGGCACTTGTAGATAACAGTAAATGTGAACAAAGAAACACGAAAAAAGAAGAAGATAAAAGAGAAAATCGGCATACCTGATACACACTCAAGGAGGAAGCAAGGGGGAAGAAGGTTGAAGCCAAGATGTAGTGAAATTTTTTGAGGTGGTGAATTATGTGAACATGGGTCTTTATTTATAGTCTGAGTTTCACAAATCACGTGTAAAAGAAACTGGCAAGAAATTTTATTTGATTGTGCGGAAGAACGGCAAGTAATAATGAAATTTTCGAACGTGCTTTAATAATTAAAAACTTGCGTTGATTAAAACGTAAGAAAATGATAAAGTGGGAAATGCGCAAATGGGGTTATGCGAAATTTTAAGGTAAGAAAGAAACGAAATTTTAAACGTGTTTGCATTTCAGGGAAGATGCGCTTTATAATTAAAAAGGAGTAATAAATGAGTTTGGAACAGTTATAGGATTCATTTCTTTCCAATTTGGAATTGCATTGTTACTGATTAATTTATTTATTTATCTAAGGTAAGAAATTTTTAGAATGCGTACTAAAGACGCAATACTTAAATCAAACACACGCCTAATTTTGTAACAAAAGTATTGCTTTTAAATTTATACGTTATCTTATGTAGTAAATATACGTTAAAATATTCCATCAAATAACGCGCCATTTAAACGTGAAATTAAACAGCCTATTATTACACTACTTATTACTTAATTTGAATTTTAAATTTGTTTACATTGGTTTGATTTACTTAACATTTAATAAGTAGACTGATGTATATACGTAAAATTTATTTCCTTTCACAATATTTATTACTTTAAAAAGTATACAACCAATATCAGTAAAATAACCGCAAAATAAGTATTATATACATTATATCTTATACAAAAGATTTGATTTTATTAGCTAAGGTATGAAATTTTATGAGCGTGTACTAGACGCAAAATTTTAATTGAGTTGACAAAAGTAACGTGATTAAAAATATTCGTTTCTTATTTATCTCTTTTACCCAATATTAATTTCTTAATTAAAAAGGTATATAACCATAATAAATAAAAAAATCGCGAAATAAATATTGTACATATATATACTTTATATGAAACATTTGAACTTAGAAGGGTTAAACTTAAACCAAAAACAAAATTACAGAAATTTCCTATATTTATTAAAATTTTGGGCAATGATTTCAAGAAAAAAAATGAAAAAGAATTAAAGAAATAGTTTATTAAATTGAACAAGGCTTAAAAATTTACACACAGTACCACTAGCTTGGAAATATTTCTACCACACCTTAAAACAAATAAAAACCAGTGAATAAAATAAAACAAACTGAAATAAAGTGAAAAAGAAAATAAAACTTATGTTTTAGGAAAATAGAAAGATAAATAAAGAAAATAGCTTAATTTATTGAAACTAGCTTAAGAAAATTGCAAACATAATCCACTTAAATTTGGGAAATTGCAACTCTTCTTGAAAATGGTTTAAAATAAATATTTGAGAAAAAAATAAAGTGAGAATGAGAATAAAATAAGTTCTTGAGAAAGATATAAAATAAATATAGAATTTCTTAAATTAATTGAAGTTGGAAATTAGGAATTGTAAATAAAATACAACTAACACTGGAAAATGTCAATTATGCTTTTAAAAATGTTTTAAAACCAAAATATATATAAAACAAGTTATTTTACCCCTGAAAACATAAATTAGATCATTACATGACTGCATAAATATTATATATATAATTTAAAGTAAACAATTTTGTTAAATACAGCATATTACACATAATAGTTAAAAAGGCATAACTTTCACATTATAAATCAGATTTCAACGGAACAAAAAGCAGTATTCTTAAAATTTTATTTACTTTCAAAATAAAAGATAAAATTCAAAATTTTAAACTTTTAAATTTTAAATTTAAAAGTCAAAGTTTGACCATATTGATAAAATTCACATTTGCGAAAAATATTCTATTAATTCATATATGGAATTATAATCCACATCAAAATTTATAATTTAAATAACAGAATTATCTAAATTAAATAAATAAAACATTTATTAAAATTTTTGGGTTGATACATAGAAGGTTTGGATGGCAAGCAAAGTGAGAGTAAATGCTAAGAAACAGAAAAGACATAAGTTAAGGAGAAAGAAACGTATATATGTTTTATTCTTAAATGCAAATGAAAATGAGGAGTTTTGAAATGAGAAATAAATATCTTGTATATGATTTGCAAATGAGAAATACATGGCTAGGAAAAGAGTTTGTATGGATAAAGCAAGAAATAAAGAGGCCGTGTAGAAGAAGGCAAGAAATCAAGCAATGACCCGATGGATTTAATTAATTTCTTTCCTTTGTATTAACAGTTGTTCTTAATTATATTGAATTTGTTAAATGTGTACATTTATTATGATTGAATCCTCAAATAAATTCATTCAGATAAGTTTCATTCTTTTATATTACCTTATGAATAAAATATGCATTTCCACATTAACATTCCTTCCTTATTTTATTACAAAGTTTATTTTTCTTCATATTAAATTACCAAAATTTTATCAATTTAACAATTTTAATTATTAAAAATTTATGGGTCGTTACACTCTCCCCCACTCAAAACTTTTCGTCCTCGAAAAGAAAGAAGGTAGGAGAATAGAAACAACCTGAAAGAAAACTAAATTGAAACTCAAAATAGAATCATTAATCTAAACCATACAAATTCAATTTTAAATTAATAATTGATTTCATCTATTTAATTTCACTTAAGTTAAATTTAACTATTTCAAATTTCATTACTTTATCTTCCAAATTTCTTAAAATAAAAATTTCTAAAATCATAAGTTTGAAAATCATTTGTTCTACTCAAAAATGTGTTCAATAAATTAATTTCTTCTTTATTCCTAATTATAATTAAATTTATTTCTCTCAATATATTTTTATCATCTATGTTAAATATGTTTACACTTATTACAAATGATTAAATTTTTTCTTAGTTCCTTTAACATCATTTTATTTTGTAAATTATTCCATTAACCTTTTATTCTATTTACCTCTGTTAATCTTTTTATAACTAGAATTTAAATGTATAACATTTATTATAACCACTCAAATTTTATTTATGAAATCTTTTTATATTGTACATTATCCAATTACATTGTCAACTTTTGAAAATCAAGGTAAGTTATATTGAAATGCAATTGAGTATTATACAAATAAAACTTTCAAATTTAATTAGCTCAAGTTTGAATCATTTATTCAAAGTTTTGATTTTCTTTTTATAACTGAAATTTATTCTTCAAGATAAAATTTAAGAATTAAATTTCTGATTCCCTTCAAACCATTTAGAGATAAATAAATATATGTACATAATATGTCAAATCAAATTTAAATCATATATCTATATATTATAAATCAAGTCATATTTTAGAAATTCAAATCAGTTAAATTCTCAAGGTAACATTGTAGCCAGACTACAGAATGGTCTTTTCACTTCGAAACTCGAAAATGAATGTCGATGATGTTGCAGTCATCACTGAAATTATTTCCCAGCGACAAAAAGAAGAGCACTGATTTTTAAAGCTTCAAAATTCTTTGGAAACAAATTTCTATTAAAAAATAATTTAAATAATATATCCTTTTAAAACTTTAAACACGGGTTTGAAACCATCGGAAATTTAATTTTTAAGTTCTTGTTTTAAGTTCATTTCTATTTCCAAATTAATTTATAACCATTGTTTATAGTTCAATTATTTATATGAGATAAAACCCATGGTTTACAAAACCATAAATAAAATCAAAGACTATTATCTCTTGACAACTAGTTAAATTAATTATAAAATTTTGGAAATTATACTTACATATAATATTAGATTGTTTTTCCAAATATAGGAATAAATTATCAAAGCAAAGATAGAGATTCAAATTTGATGGACTCAAATCAAAGAGAATTTTGATTTAAAGATAAGTTGGAATCAGAAGATCCGATGATTAAATAACAGAATAAGGAACTGGATAAGTTTATATAAATCACGGGCAACCTTAACCGGGTCAACCGTGACTTAAAGAATAAGATCGATGTGGATTTTCTGGGGTAAATCTACATTCGATCTAGAGAGATAGAGCTCGGAATAAGCAAAGATACTAGCATCTAAACCGAGGATAAATATAATCTCTGGTGAATCAATGCTAATTATAAAGGAGTTTCACCACTTTATTAGAATATTGGCGAGACCGCCAATTCACTATAAAGATCATTCAAAGTGGAGTTATGGCATACTCCAGAATCGAAAGAAGATGAATAGTGAGGGACACGAATGAACTTTATAACCGCAAGGAACATTCCAAAATTCAAAGGAAATCGAATCAAAAGGAAGAGATTCAAGCTCGAATGAAAGTGATTCTGTAAATCAAATTTACCATACATTCTAAGTTCTGCCTAGAGCCAAAGCACTGTTACCAAATGTAACGACCCGGTATTTTCTACCATTCGCATCCACACATGTCGGACTTGAATTGTACAAAATACCGTCTCAAAATATATAGTAAATAAACAATCACAGAATAACAGACACAGAAATCAGAATACTCGCAGCGGAATGAAAATAACTTAGTGGTTCATGAAGCCACTATCACATAGTCTCAAAAAGTATAAATTACATAGTTTTTAAAACCAAATGTAGTTTGAATCAACCATAGAAAAATCCAAATTCATTTGTCTCCATTACATAAACGAAGATAAAGAACTGAAAGGAACTTTGACAGCAGCTTGAAAAGATGGTCTGCAGAAGCCCTAGCTCCGGGGATGAAGTCCGAACTGAAACTCAGGCTGACCCGATCGTCAGAAATATACACAAACACTCGAGTCAGGACATACATACTTATACAGTGTAAGCTAATTCAAGTGAACTGTAATATAAAGGCAAGTAACTTAAAGGATGCTTGGGACCGCCCATCCTCTAAGGATCCGTTAAACTATTTACTATGTAGTAATATTTTGCTATTATAATAGTGTCTATTAGTAAAATAAACTTACTTTTAAATAGCGCTAAGGCTTTGCATTTTTCCCCTTAACACATAATATATTCCCATAGTCTATACAGTACTGTGATCTCCCCCGTATTGGGCGTCGTCAAAGGGCACTCCATAGGTATGGTACAAAACCAAAATCGTATAAGGCTCGCTAGGTTAGGTGACACGGCACAACTAGGCAATGCCAGGGTAGATATACCAATTGCTATCCGGACCGGTGGTAACGCATAGCTGCTACTACCGCCCACCTTGTACAACACTCCCAAGTTCAAAGGTGCGCACAAAACAATCACAAAGTAATGGAATGGCATACAATGAAGTGCATTCGATCAAAGGTGCTACCTCATTAGCCCGAGAATCGCTCCTGTTTTAGCCACCTTATGCCAACTCACGGGAGTCTGGTGCCCGTACATACCTAAAAGAACATCATCACCATCCTACTTCATTCTCGGAACTCCACCGCATACACGGTTGTCAAAGTGGTTTTCGGTATCGACAGAGAGTATGCCCATATCCGATCCCGGTCTCTTTAACAACAAACGTTATTATTACCCGTGGTTGTAATTTCCAAAAATAGTTTATATTTCAATCAAAATACCACACTTTAAACTATTTAACAGTGAAGTTATTATTCTTACAAAATCCACAATAAATCCCAATGGTTTAGCCTTAATTCATTTGTATCAACTACAACACTTGCAAAGTGCAGTAATATCCTTTACAACGGATTTGAGTAAATTAAATTTCAGACCTCAATATAATTTCAGCAAAATTTAAACCTTTATTTAGACAATTAACTTATAAAATCAAAATTTCCACTTTGAAATAGTCATTTAAATTTACTCAAAAATTTAAGATTTTTATAAATTTTGCAAATAAGTATCAAACTTCTCTATACTTTACTTATTAAAATCCAGTGCAAGGTTGCTATAAATTTTTACTTAACAATTAAGTTTAATTACCACTTCAAAATTAGAATTATTTCCAATATAATTCTTAACTTACCCTTTCTCTTAAACCAAACTTCACTTTTCCCAAGTTAGTTATATTCAAAATTTTATTTTTATATATTTAATCTATTAACCATTTAATTTATAAAAAATTTAAATAACTCCTTATTTATTCATTTAGATTCAATTTATATCAAATTTATTTATTTTATTTACTTAACTTCAAATTTTTCCTTTACAAAAATCAAATTCCAAAATAAATTTATATTCCAAATTCCAACTTAACCCTTTATTTATTTATATATATTCAATTTGTATAACATTACAACAAGCATTCTAATTCAATTCAAATCAAAAAAAATACAAATCTAAATTACTTAAATTTTTCCAGAAATATATATATATATATATATATATATATATATATATATAACCACGGGTCTATATAATATTTTCTACCCTAGGTCAAGTGTAACATCCCGCCTTTTCGCACGCTTCAAATCGACACACATGCTGATTCAAACCATACCGAAGGGCGGATTGTTATGGGGTAAATAAGAAAACAGAGAAGAAATAAAACAAAATAGAATCTCCCAGCGGAAGGATAAAATATAATAATAAAATATACAGTTTATAAAACTGTTTACAAAACATTTGATTCTTCTTTATACATTTAAATATCAGAGTTTACATATCAATAATATCAATGCAGCGGAATATAGTGTGAGTGTAGTGCAATACTATAAATAATAATAATACAAATCTTCGTCTCCGTCCTCCAGAGCTAAATCTTCAAATCCTGAAACGCTCGGACTGACCCGAGCGAATTTGAAAAGACAAAAACACTCGAGTCAGAACTAAAAGATCTTATGTGAGTTAAATTAACAGAAATAAATATGAGTGCAGCAACTCAAGAGATGCTCGGGATTTACATCTCCTAAGGATCCATTAAACAATTTACTATGTAGTATATCGCTCTATTATAATAGTGTCTATTTGTAAAATAAACTTACTTTTTAATAGCGTTAAGGGGTTACCCATATAGCCCTTAACACAGAATATATTCCCATAGTCTATACTTTAAAACCAGAATATATTCCCATAGTCATTTAAAAATAGTTTATACTTTAAAACCAGAATAAAAATTTCCATTTCAAACTATGAATACGATATCATTTTAAAACCCAAAACAATATGATATCATTTTATCCAAACATATTTCTTTTCCAAAATCATACTGCTTTAAAAAAATTTATAATATCTGGAAACCAAACATTTGAATTATACTTTCAAAACATAATATTTCGGAATTCATACTTTTAAAAACCATAACTTCTAAAACTTGAATGGTTTGGATATTCAACGAATGTAAAATAAATGGTTTAACTTTAAAGTTACTTTGTAAAGAAAAATAATTTCCATGGCTTTTCAAATATATTTCTTTATTTAAAGTTTAAACCATAATTTAAATATCACTCCAAGTTCCAAAAACCCCTTCAATTTCTAAATATATATATCCATTTGGAATATTAATATTTCAAAATTAAAGTTGGATTTTCTTCTTTCAACAATTAATATTCAATTATTTAGTCTTGAATATTCATATAAATTCCAAAAAAAAAACCTCCAATTTCTAGCAATTAAATATTTTCTCAAATTTACTTTATACTAGAATTTTCATTTTATATTTATCTTGGAAAATCCAGTTAAAAATGTCATACCTTAAAATTTCCACACTTAAACATATAAGATAAATTTCCAAATTCCATTTTCTCAATTTTTCATTTTTATTCAACAGGTTTATACACAACTTAATTTTCAAAATTTTAACTTCATATGTATATATATCGAAGAATAATATTTTATAAAATATCAAAATCAAATTTTTATAAACCGTATCCCATCCAAACCATAGAAATCACTTTAAAATAATTTATATATAGACCATGGTGCCTGTATATAATTTTCTATCCTATGGTCAAGTGATACGGATATTAATCATTTCAATCCGCAAATAAAATTTTGCGGTTGTATATCATTTCAAACCACAATCCCGAATGAAACGAAAAATGCATGATAACTTGCAGTTTAATGATATAAAATAAAACATCCATTCATCAACATCATCCATCATCCAAATCACAATCATCATCCAATAATAATTCAATATCAATATATATATGATAATATATATCAGGTAATAACTGGCGGTTATATTCAAAAATAAATTTAATCAACTATTAAACTAACCGTTTATATTTAGTAATAAATTTTATAACTGTTTACTAGCAGTTCTTATGCAAATAAATAAATTCTAACTGTCAATTGATATGCAATAAATAAAATAAATTAACAGTTAAATTAAATAACGCGATTTAGAAAATATGATGAACAAAACATGCCAAACAGTTATAAATAAATTTCTACTCATATCTAAAATAAATTTAACAAACATAAAAAAATTTAGAAGTTGTGAGTGGGTTAAAACACCCACCTTTTGAATTTAAATCGAATTTAAATCCGATTTAAACCCAAAAATTTGACAATCTTCAAATCTGTCTAAACCAACGTCAAAGCGTCCGGAATTTAATTACGATCCTAACAAAAGAAATTTCGTGTGAAACGGATGTCATACGGGAAAGTTATTCGAGTTAAACGATTTGAAAATTCGAAAATAAAATAAATAAACAAAAGATAACCTCTCCCTTGCAACTCGTCCACGTCACCATCCCTGTAGGCTATAGTAACCCTATCTAACCAAACCAACGATCGCTGCTTCGACCTGGAACGCTGCCGTAGAACCACGACCTGCCGCCTTGCTCCCCTCGACCTGAAACCCTAGTGTAAAATTTGCTCAATCTAGCCGCCAATTTGAGGAAACGACTACGCCGATCGAATCCCCTCGACAATCTCCTTCCAATGGTACAATCAATTCGATGATCCATCGTCGTTCATCGGAACGTGATGAACGGTCGATATTAGTTCAGTATTTTCTGGACGAACAGGGCTTCATACTGGAAAACGAATCACGGATCTGGGTTACGCTCTTCGAGAGCTTCAACATATAATTTTTTCGAATTTTTCTAGAGAGTTTGAATTTTGACTTTTGATTTGAATAGAATTGGATCTGACATTTGCATCCATTTGAGGAGGAGAAGGAGCTGAAGAAAAGAACGTATAGCAAAAGAGAATAAAAAGGAGGCTAGGGTTTATAATCGTCTATTTATAAGTAGGGTTGGATTGGAGTAGATAGACCAGATAGATGAACGTGCGGAACAAACTATGGCCCAAAAAGCCCGTTCTAACCCCGGAACGAAATTTATTAAACCCATATATCCAGATAGGTATTTTAAAATATTCTGAACGCGATGGAAAAAGTTTCACGTCCAAATTTGATCGTATGAAGAAGTTATGATGAAAACAAAATTTCCAAATTGATTTCAAATTGATTTTAGTTAAATCGATTTCAAGGCGTTTCGCATTCGTACGATCAAACGAAAAGTCTGTTCGATACGAAACTTGAAACCCTACAATAATTCACTGATACGGATCCGATGAAATTGGTTTCGTCGAAATCCGAGTCCGTGACAAAAATGGCTATTTTTATACTAATTAAATAAATTAAAAATTAGTCAATTAAATCAAATTTCCCATTTCTTTTTGATAATTGACGATTCTTATTACTATAAATTTTTCAATCACCTATACTAATTTAACAAAATTTAACTTGTCGAATTTAAAATTTTAGAAATCCCCAAATTTCATTAATTTCATCAAATTATAAATTAAATTTCCAAAATATTAATTAAATTTACTTTCCATTATTATTGTCAAATAGAAGAATTTATCATTGGATTCATATTTCAATCTGTAAATATTTCCAATTTCATCTGAACTTCTATTTACATAATTCCTAAATATTAAATTTCAAATATCACTTCAATTAACGTTAACGTAATAATTATTTATTATTTATTGCAGTTGATTATCAGTTACAATTAATATACTAAATAGATGGTAAACCTTGAATACTGGTTATCCTTAACGTTTTATTTCCCATTTAATTGCAACAACGCAATTCCAAAAATTTAACTCAATTAAATAGACAACTCTTTATATTCTAAATCAATTGCAATGGTTTAAAAGTTGCTAAATTTTGATTTCAGTAATCCCTTTAATTCGATTCAAAATCGGCAATTACCTATTAAATGCCCCAAAATTCCTATTAAATAAATCTAACAAATCTTTATCATCAATTAGATGAATTAAATATTGCAATCAAACTATTGCGTTAAATAATTTTCGTTTCACTTTAAAGTATCTAAATTAGCCAATTACAATACTTATTACCCAAATAACTTCAATCTCTTCCAAATAATATTTACATAATTATTTTAAATATTGAATCCATTTAATTGCAATAAATTCAATTGATTGCAAATCAATTCCAAATAATTTTGATTTTTATCCAGTTACAACTTAATATTAAATCAGTTTTCACTTAACTAACAAAGCCATTATTACTTAGAATTTCATTACATTTTATATTTTCACATTTTCCTTTTGGTTTCATTTCTTTTCCCGCATAGTTTAAAAAAAAGGGGATTTTCCTTGGTTACAACTTATTTGGATCCAACATTCTTCATTTACCAATTTATTCCACTTTAACTGCAGTAATTTTGGGGATAAATTGAATTTGATTTCAGATTAAAATTGACAACCAATAAAATAAGTAACGTACAATAATTATAGTGATTCACTCTATTTCACATATCTACATTCAGTTACTACCTTAGATAAGTTTACGCTTCTCCTTTAAATCTTATCCAATTATGACCTAGCAGTCGTTTCAATTAATTGGATTGTATTGAATTTGGTTACCAATCAATGCCATTTACATTACTGCCTTAATCTACACAGTTACTATTAGAAAATCTTATTGTATTGGTAAACTTAATATTTGCTTTAGATTACCAGTTTTGAATTTTTATGCTTAAGAGCAACAATTTACCCTTTCCACTTATTATGTATTGCTACATTGGTTACTATAACATTGAATTCATAAATTTACCACGAATTACATCATTGCATAAATAAATGCAATCTTCCCATTTGTTTTCTTATACTTATTTCTTAGCCTATAAATAACAGTTTACATCACTTAAATTTTCTTGTCATTTAGTCATTTGCTTCATTATAAATTTCAAATCTTAATTTCTTTCTAAATTAAATTATTTAAATCTTATTAAAATGACCAATTTACGTTATTTCAATCTATTGCCATATAAACATTTAAATAGTTAACCTTTAATTACAATTACTATATCTAATTCCTACACTTACTCAAATAAAATCTTAAGACTTATATTTCATTCTAAATTAGATTAGAAATCATATTAAATTAACTTATTTAATATCATCAAATTTAACGGGTCGTTACACTCTCCCCCACTCAAAACTTTTCGTCCCCGAAAAGGAAAAAGAAGGGAGAAGGAAGAATAAAACAGTACATCTTATTTCAAATATTAACTTATAAACAATAATTTACTAAATTAATTTCCTTAAATTAAATATACCCGTTTTATAATCATTATATCCTTTTATACTTAAATAATTAAAGTTTGGAAAACATTTTCAACAGAATTCTAAGTCCAAAATTTTCGGAAATTTTGGCAGAGTCTCCTTTGTACGGAGAGTTTCGGGAGAAGATATAATATTACATATAACAAAATATCATATATAATATTCAAAATAATAAATCCCAACACGGGAAAAATATACAAAATAACGCTACAAAACGTAATCCGAAAACTTACCTATTTGTCGGGCAATTTACGCTTATTATTATGGAACCAAAAGCAGTAGCAATTGTTTCCATAACCTGCATTTCACTTATAAAAATCCAAAAGATTAAGTATATTATGTATAGTGAAATATTTAAGTGGTTTCAATCGCGAACAACAAATCAATACAACAACCATCAATTTTAACAAACAGCACACACAACAAATTCAAAGCAACCATTCAACCAAACAAATAAATAGTCGTTCGGGTTCAAAACCTTTAAATCGTACGGAATGAAGAATAAACCATCAAGTGCATCATTTACTCAACAGTCTAAGATAAACTAAATAGATTATTCATTCATTCCAAATCCAATTTTCAAATTATTTTACCCAAACAACCATAACCAAACAACAACAATTCAAACAACAATCAACTTAACCTTTTATTAATTTCATACCTTTGTTGTTTAATTTCTCTTTTTATTCATACCACATAAATTTTCCTTTTATAGTTTACATTTATTTCTAACAAACTTTTAATTTAATTTACTCATTCAATGTTTGTTTCAGTTATTTTTTTTTAACTTATTACTTACAATTATCCATTTATATCTATTGAGGTTATGTAAATTTCTGTTATTTGTATTACATTTAATGCACTTCTCAATTTCAATCATTCATTAAATGCTTACATTCTATTATATTTAATTACAGTAACCCTTTTTAATTACACTAAATTCTTAACCTTATAACATTCATTCTTATAAGTAAAGGATTTTATTAATTTATTACCTAAGGTTTACAGTCATTTATTTATATTACCTACTTTCCATTTTATTCAACAGTAGCATTTAAATCATACTAAATTTTATAACCATACACATCAATCCCTATTTATTAAAGAGTTTCGTTTTATTTACTTAAGTTTAAAATCACCTATTTATAATACTTACCTTTAATTTTACTAAAATTTCAATTATAACTTAAGTTTATACCATTTAATTCTTATTTACAATAGCAATTCATTGAATACTTCATTATTTCCAAAATTTCTACTTGTATAATATTCTATTCCAATCACTTATTTAACATTTCAACTTTTCATATTTGGTAAGTTATATATGTCAAAGAAAATGCAAAAGAACTTATACAAATTTTATCTCTTCTTTTAATTAAATTTAATGTTCAACAATATTACTTTTTGTCCCATATGTTAAAAATTTCAAATTTTCCTTTATAACTTTGCATTAATTTCTTGCCTAATTTAGAGATTTCAATTCATCTATTACTTACCTTTTATTTCACTAAAATAATTTAAACAATTAATTAATGGAAATTTAAGAATTAAATACCGGGTCAAATTTCAAATTATTTTAAAAATAATAAATAAATATATTCTTATAACTTATATACCTCTAATTATACTTAAAACAATTAAAATTTTGATATTTTCAAAATAAATCTGCAGTAGAATTTACTACAGCGGCCTTTTCCCTTTGAAACTTGAAAATGAAAGTCGATGATGCGGCCGCCATCACCGAAATTATTTTCCAGCGACAGAGAGTAAAGTACAAACTTATTTTTCCAAAATTTTCTTTTAAAACAATTCCTCCGAATTATAATGAAATATTTATATCGAAAAATATATATAGCAATATTATTATACTTCAAAATCCTTTTAAAGCAAATTTTCAAAATCCCAGACTTAAGTCCTAAAACTTCCAAATTTCATTGATTTTAAATTCAATCTTATTTACCTATAATATATAAATTTTATTCCTAACAACCAATCTATTGCAACAAAATATATATATATCTTTTGGAAAAATTTATTTTATATATATAGAAAATATAATAGGCAAAATTATTTCATTCACCTATATTAAAAACAAATATTATGTCGGTCTGTCCTATTAAGTGTTTAGAAATCCCTATTGATGTCATAGCGTCCCATGCACCAACCAGAATTTATAAATACAAAACGGAACAGATTAACACAATATCAAAATCTTTTTATAACACTAACAAATACGCTCTCTCATATATATACACTCAGCGACTCCCATAGGGTATTACTACCCGATTAACAACCCCACAAAGCTAAGGTTTATCGCTAAACCAAAGCTCTGATACCAACTGTAACATCCCGCCTTTTCGCACGCTTCAAATCGACACACATGCCGATTCAAACCATACGGAAGGGCGGATTGTTATGGGGTAAATAAGAAAACAGAGAAGAAATAAAACAAAATAGAATCTCACAGCGGAAGGAAAAAGTATAATAATAAAATATACAGTTTATAAAACTGTTTACAAAACATTCGATTCTTCTTTATACATTTAAATATCAGAGTTTACATACCAATAATATCAATGCAGCGGAATATAGTGTGAGTGTAGTGAAATACTATAAATAATAATAATACAAATCTTCGTCTCCGTCCTCCAGAGCTAAATCTTCAAATCCTGAAACGCTCGAACTGACCCGAGCGAATTTGAAAAGACAAAAACACTCGAGTCAGAACTAAAAGATCTTATGTGAGTTAAATTAACAGTAACTCAAGAGATGCTCGGGATTTACATCTCCTAAGGATCCGTTAAACTATTTACTATGTAGTATATTGCGCTATTATAATAGTGTCTATTTGTAAAATAAACTTACTTTTTAATAGCGTTAAGGGGTTACCCATATAGCCCTTAACACAGAATATATTCCCATAGTCTATACAGTACCGTAATCTCCCCCGTACTGGGCGTCGTCAGAGGGTACTCCATAGGTATGGTACAAAACCAAAATCGTATAAGGCGCGCTAGGGTAGGTGACACGGCACAACTAGGCAATGCCAGTGTAGATATACCAATTGCTATCCGGGCTGATGGTAACGTATAGCCGCAGCTACCGCCCACCTCGAACTAACACCCCAAATCAAAGAAATCAATAGTGGCCACCGAACAATCCAAAGTCAGAGTATAGTATCGAAGGAGTGCGTTCGATCAGAGGAATGACCTCATTGGCCCGAGAATCGCTCCTGTTTTAGCCACCTTATGCCAACTCACGGGAGTTGGGCCCACGTATTTACCTTACAGGAAACATCGCCACCATCCTACTTCATTTTGAAATCTCCACCGCGTACACGGTTAGTCAAAGTGGTTTTCGGTATCGACAGAGAGTATGTCCATATCCGATCCCGGTCTCTTTGCTAACCCATCGTTATTATAACACCGCGGTCATTTAAAAATAGTTTATACTTTAAAACCAGAATAAAAATTTCCATTTCAAACTATGAATACGATATCATTTTAAAACCCAAAACAATATGATATCATTTTATCCAAACATATTTCTTTTCCAAAATCATACTGCTTTAAAAAAATTTATAATATCTGGAAACCAAACATTTGAATTATACTTTCAGAACATAATATTTCGGAATTCATACTTTTAAAAACCATAACTTCTAAAACTTGAATGGTTTGGATATTCAATGAATGTAAAATAAATGGTTTAACTTTAAAGTTACTTTGTAAAGAAAAATAATTTCCATGGCTTTTCAAATATATTTCTTTATTTAAAGTTTAAACCATAATTTAAATATCACTCCAAGTTCCAAAAACCCCTTCAATTTCTAAATATATATATATATATATATATATATATCCATTTGGAGTATTAATATTTCAAAACTAAAGTTGGATTTTCTTCTTTCAACAATTAATATTCTATTATTTAGTCTTGAATATTCACATAAATTCCAAAAAAAAAAACTCCAATTTCTAGCAATTAAATATTTTCTCAAATTTACTTTATACTAGAATTTTCATTTTATATTTATCTTGGAAAATCCAGTTATAAATGTCATACCTTAAAATTTCCAGACTTAAACATATAAGATAAATTTGCAAATTCCATTTTCTCAAATTTTCATTTTTATTCAACAGGTTTATACACAACTTAATTTTCAAATTTTTAACTTCATATGTATATATATCGAAGAATAATATTTTATAAAATATCAAAATCAAATTTTTATAAACCGTATCCCATCCAAACCATAGAAATCACTTTAAAATAATTTATATATAGACCATGGTGCCTGTATATAATTTTCTATCATATGGTCAAGTGATACAGATATTTATCATTTCAATCCGCAATTTAAAAAAATAAAATTTTGCGGTTGTATATCATTTCAAACCACAATCCCAAATGAAACGAAAAATGCATGATAACTTGCAGTTTAATGATATAAAATAAAACATCCATTCATCAACATCATCCATCATCCAAATCACAATCATCATCCAATAATAATTCAATTTCAATATATATCTGATAATATATATCAGGTAATAACTAGCGGTTATATTCAAAAATAAATTTAATCAACTATTAAACTAACCGTTTATATTTAGTAATAAATTTTATAACTGTTTACTAGCAGTTCTTATGCAAATAAATAAATTCTAACTGTCAATTAATATGCAATAAATAAAATAAATTAACAGTTAAATTAAATAACGCGATTTAGCAAATATGATGAACAAAACATGCCAAACAGTTATAAATAAATTTCTACTCATATCTAAAATAAATTTAACAAACATAAAAACTTTTGGAAGTTGTGAGTGGGTTAAAACACTCACCTTTTGAATTTAAATCGAATTTAAATCCGATCTAAACCCAAAAATTTGACGGTCTTCAAATCTGTCCAAACCAACGTCAAAGCGTCCGGAATTTAATTACGATCCTAACAAAAGAAATTTCGTGTGAAACAGATGTCATACGGGAAAGTTATTCGAGTTAAACGATTTGAAAATTCGAAAATAAAATAAATAAACAAAAGATAACCTCTCCCTTGCAACTCGTCCACGTCACCATCCCTGTAGGCTACAGTAACCCTATCTAACCAAACAACGGCCGCTGCTTCGACCCGGAACGCCGCCGCTGAACCACGACCTGCCGCCTTGCTCCCCTAGGCTAACCTCGGCCACGTCTTCCCCCGAGTCCCCAAAACCAGCGCCTCCTCGAACAACGACATCGGTTGGTGCTGTACATGTAACAACCCGCATATTTAACGATTTTATAATTAAATGATTTATTTAAGTATAGCGTCGTTAGTCGGATTTTGGGGTCCGAAATGTTACTTTCTGCAAACAGCCGAATTGGAGCTCGAAACCACCTCCATTGAGTTCAAAGCGTCATTTGCGATCTTTTTGAGTATAATCTTTGGTATATTTGGACTAAGTCGAATTTTGCTACTTTTTCTGCTTGGGCTTTAGCTTTGGGTTCAGCCCCAAACCCCACTTAACCCTCTAACTCAGCCCATCTCCTCCCATTCATTCATTCCTACTCCTCTTCACTTCTAAACTCAAGCTCCAACTGAAATGGGGGAAAGGAAGAGGAAATAGCAACTCCCAAGCCTTAGTTGCTCTTGATAATCCAAATTCTTGCTCCAAATTCAAAGAGAAGGATAGGTAAGCCTCTTCTCCATCTTCTCCATCTCTTCTCCTCTTCAATTTCAGAAAATATCCTAAACCTAATTTAGGAAAATATGTGTTTTATTCTTAGATTGAAGCTTGTTGAGTAAGAGTGAAGAGTGGTTAGCCTTTCCTTTGCATTTGAGCTTCTTCTTCTTGTTCTTGAGTTAAAAGGTGTGTTTTGAACTCACATCTACTTCTCTTGATTTCATTGATGTTAGGTATGAATTCCTAACACCTTGTTCATATGCACTTGCAATTGGTTTGGGTTGAATTGGGGAATATTCCAATTTTTAGTGTTTTGGGTTCAAATCTTTGAAATCCTAACTTTGATGTTTTAATCATGTTTTGGTGATGCATCGAGGAACATATAGGGCCGGGTTGTCAATTGGCATAAGCCTTTAGAGCCAATGTTCGTCCGATTGCATTTTGGGAGAGTTTGCTCTTCATTTGAATAAGGCTGGAAAACAGCCCAGGCATGATTCAGTCGACTGAACACTCTGTTCAGTCGACTGAACCTGAAACCCGAGAATTTCCAGGCATGATTCAGTCGACTGAAAAACTCTGCACAGTCGACTGAACCTGGAAACAGAAAGTTTCCTGAACCTGGAAAATTTCCAGGTACAGGGTCAGTCGACTGAAAAACTCTGTTCAGTCGACTGAACCTGTTGTTTCAGCCCACTTTGCCTTTTTTGATTGAATTTCCAATTTGAATCGATTCATGATGATCCCATGTATGATTATCAATTGTTTTGACTTTGATGGTTCCTTTCTAATTTTAATCCACGGGTTTTTATAAAATAATCTCTCGAATCGCATTTAAAAGTTCGTTTCTCTAATTTATAAATTCTATTTAAAACACACACTTTCGCACTTCGAACGAAGTGGAAGGGTGATTAAATGGTTGGGCAAAACATGGACCATGAATTTGTGCGTTTATCTTTCCGATTAATCCTTGACCTATTCGATTGATTGTTTTGACCTTCGGGTTTGGTTTATCGATGATATGAGGTAAACTTTGTACTGCTTTGAGTGTGAAAGGGACTGACGGATAGTAAACCGTTTAGTGCGAACGAGTGGTTATGGGACATACGTTAACACTTTTCGGATTCCTTTTCGAGAGTTGTGACACATTCCGCCAGTTAGTGGTGTACAGTACTGGGTCTTTGACCTTCACCACTACGGCTTGTCGCCCTATAGTATCGCTCTGATGTTGGCGTTATGTGCCGCATGGGTGATGTTGGGTTTGTGCCTTCGGGTTTGTCGCCTATATAGTTTCGCTCTAATGTTGGCGTTATGTGCCGTATGGGTGATACTTGGGTTTGGAGCCTTCGGGCTTATGGATCCTTGTTGTACAGTACTGAGCTCGAGCAATCATATGTTTCATTGATATTATATTCCCTTGGTATCGCCCATCGTGTTGGTCTGTTTGAGCCGCATGATGTATAACGATTACCTTGTGGGACTTGTATACCTTATTGGTATTTGTTATTTGCCATTCGGCTTGTTTTGGTATATTCGTATCCTTTGTTTCTATATGTTGCCGATGATATGAGGCTTGTTCTATATGATTCATCTCTGGTTGATGATTGTGTTTTCTCCTCTGGAGATATTTGTTATTCTGTATGACCTTGCAGGTTCATTATTGTTCAGTTTATCTAATTGATTTGTTTAGCTAGACTGACCCGGGTATTTTATACTCGGGTCAGACCGAGATGTTTCAGGTTAGGTGCTTTGGACTTAGCCTCTTTTGCTTCCGCATGGACTATTCCGCTGATTTTTTTTTGTCTTAGCTTTTTGTGTAGTCCTTTCTGTTATAACTCTGATATGTATTCTATTGACTCGTCTGTATATTGTGGTTTTCTATACCACTTGACATGTATTATTTTGTATACTCTGCTTTGTATCAGTATATGTGTGTATATGATGGTTTACTGTTCTGTGATGTATATTACATTAGAGTTGTTATATTCTGTTCTGATAGATCCTCTAGTCACCTCTGGTTTTGTTTTAAGTATTCATTGGACATGTCGATCTGCTTGGTAAGGTAATTGTCGATGTATTCAATAGATAATTAAAGCAAGGCCATAGATGGTCGCTCCTAAACAGTCTTATTCTCCGTGTTAGCAGACGGTATTATCTATTAATACTCTTTGCTAGCATGGGTATAGAGGTGGGGCGTCACAGTACACCCAGCAGCCGCCACGTTTTTATGAAACCCTAGTGCAAAATTTGCTCAATCTAGCCGCCGATTTGAGGAAACGAGTACGCCGATCGAATCCCCTCGACAATCTCCTTCCAATGGTACAATCAATTCGATGATCCATCGTCGTTCATCGGAACGTGATGAACGGTCGATGTTAGTTCAGGATTTTCTGGACGAACAGGGCTTCATACTGGAAAACGAATCACGGATCTGGGTTACGCTCTTCGAGAGCTTCAACATATAATTTTTTCGAATTTTTCTGGAGAGTTTGAATTTTGACTTTTGATTTGAATAGAATTGGATCTGACATTTGCATCCATTTGAGGAGGAGAAGGAGCTGAAGAAAAGAACGTATAGCAAAAGAGAATAGAAAGGAGGCTAGGATTTATAATCGTCTATTTATAAGTAGGGTTGGATTGGAGTAGATAGACCAGATAGATGAACGTGCGGAACAAACTATGGTCCAAAAAGCCCGTTCTAACCCCGGAACGAAATTTATTAAACCCATATATCCAGATAGGTATTTTAAAATATTCTGAACGCGATGGAAAAAGTTTCACGTCCAAATTTGATCGTATGAAGAAGTTATGATGAAAACAAAATTTCCAAATTGATTTCAAATTGATTTTAGTTAAATCGATTTCAAGGCGTTTCGCGTTCGTACGATCAAACGAAAAGTCTGATCGATACGAAACTTGAAACCCTACAATAATTCACTGATACGGATCTGATGAAAATGGTTTCGTCGAAATCCGAGTCCGTGACAAAAATGGCTATTTTTATACTAATTAAATAAATTAAAAATTAGTCAATTAAATCAAATTTCCCATTTTTTTTTTGATAATTGACGATTCTTATTACTATAAATTTTTCAATCACCTATACTAATTTAACAAAATTTAACTTGTCGAATTTAAAATTTTAGAAATCCCCAAATTTCATTAATTTCATCAAATTATAAATTAAATTTCTAAAATTTTAATTAAATTTACTTTCCATTATTATTGTCAAATAGAAGAATTTATCATTGGACTCATATTTCAATCTGTAAATATTTCCAATTTCATCTGAACTTCTATTTACATAATTACTAAATATTAAATTTCCAATATCACTTCAATTAACGTTAACGTAATAATTATTTATTATATATTGCAGTTGATTATCAGTTACAATTAATATACTAAATAGATGGTAAATCTTGAATACTGGTTATCCTTAACGTTTTATTTCCCATTTAATTGCAACAACGCAATTCCAAAAATTTAACTCAATTAAATAGACAACTCTTTATATTCTAAATCAATTGCAATGGTTTAAAAGTTGCTAAATTTTGATTTCAGTAATCCCTTTAATTCGATTCAAAATCAGCAATTACCTTTTAAATGCCCCAAAATTCCTATTAAATAAATCTAACAAATCTTTATCATCAATTAGATGAATTAAATATTGCAATCAAACTATTGCGTTAAATAATTTTCGTTTAACTTTAAAGTATCTAAATTAGCCAATTACAATACTTATTACCCAAATAACTTCAATCTCTTCCAAATAATATTTACATAATTATTTTAAATATTGAATCCATTTAATTGCAATAAATTCAATTGATTGCAAATCAATTCCAAATAATTTTGATTTTTATCCAGTTACAACTTAATATTAAATCAGTTTTCACTTAACTAACAAAGCCATTATTACTTAGAATTTCATTACATTTTATATTTTCACATTTTCCTTTTGGTTTCATTTCTTTTCCCGCATAGTTTAAAAAAAAATGGGATTTTCCTTGGTTACAGCTTATTTGGATCCAACATTCTTCATTTACCAATTTATTCCACTTTAACTGCAGTAATTTTGGGGATAAATTGAATTTGATTTCAGATTAAAATTGACAACCAATAAAATAAGTAACGTACAATAATTATAGTTATTCACTCTATTTCACATATCTACATTCAGTTACTACCTTAGTTAAGTTTACGCTTCTCCTTTAAATCTTATCCAATTATGACCTAGCAGTCGTTTCAATTAATTGGATTGTATTGAATTTGGTTACCAATCAATGCCATTTACATTACTGCCTTAATCTACACAGTTACTATTAGAAAATCTTATTGTATTACTTAACTTAATATTTGCTTTAGATTACCAGTTTTGAATTTTTATGCTTAAGAGCAACAATTTACCCTTTCCACTTATTATGTATTGCTACATTGGTTACTATAACATTGAATTCATAAATTTACCACGAATTACATCATTGCATAAATAAATGCAATCTTCCCATTTGTTTTCTTATACTTATTTCTTAGCCTATAAATAACAATTTACATCACTTAAATTTTCTCGTCATTTAGTCATTTGCTTCATTATAAATTTCAAATCTTAATTTCTTTCTAAATTAAATTATTTAAATCTTATTAAAATGACCAATTTACGTTATTTCAATCTATTGCCATATAAACATATAAATAGTTAACCTTTAATTACAATTACTATATCTAATTCCTACACTTACTCAAATAAAATCTTAAGACTTATATTTCATTCTAAATTAGATTAGAAATCATATTAAATTAACTCATTTAATATCATCAAATTTAACGGGTCGTTACATCAAGTGTTGCGGATAATATATCATTTAAATCCGTAATTTAAAAAGAAAATCCCGGGTTCTATCATTTCAAATCCGCAATCCCAAGTTAAATAAATAACTAAATAACTAAATAGATAAAAATCGTTCAGGCCAATCATTTCAGCCCGTAACGATTAAATTCTACAGGGAACTTGCAGTGTGATAAAAACAGTAATTAAACAAATAGTCTAACATCATAAATATAACGGTATATAATATAACTGATGGTGTGTAAATTCAAAATAGGGTTTCTAACATCATAAAATTTATCACAGGTAATTAAAATATAAAATAAAATCATTCTACAATTTCACTCGTTATTAATTTATAGATCTGTAAGTATGTTTGTTGGGTGAGAATACTCACCTCCATGCTGCCGACGATTTAGGTTCAAAACTATGATAACCACACCGGAAGCAGCGTACGGAAGGCACGATCAAATATTGGAAGATGAGACAAACTGGTTCTTGAAATAAGGTAAATAAATAAAAATAAATATTCGAATTTAATTACGATCATAGCAAATTGGAAACAAGATTGAATTGGAGAAAATTTTACACAAATGGCTCGACCACTCCACTTCCCGACTCGACCCATCAATACAAAGGCTCGGCCTGCCCATTTTATTTTACAAATCAAAATTTACAAAATAAATTTATACTTTAAATTCTTGACATTTATTTATTTACATATTTAACTTTGTATAGTATCACTATACTTATAAAAATCCCTTTTTTATCCAATTTTAACAAAATATTATAACATTCTAGTTTAAAAAATATGCAGCATGCACGTCACGACAGTGGGAAAATGACCCAAATCATGAACAGGTGGCTAAAATTTCATAATTGAAACTCGTCTTTTTTTCTTCTTCAATAGGCATATGCGCTGTGATAAAATACAAGGTGGCGCATGCCTATATTATTTTTCTATTCTCTTAAAACAAAAGTGGTGAAAGTAAAAGTTTAATTGGTTTGAACCAAGGCTTCAGGAGGTTTTACCATGCACGCACTCAAGCCAGTGAACAACTGCTATATGAAATCAGTAATATGGGTTTAAGTGAAAAGTTTAAACATCAAAGCTCAGTTATGCATTGATATTGGAATAGGCACGTCAGTGCTTCTAAGGGCTTAGAGGTGGTGAGCTGCTCAAACTCACGGCCAGATCAGGTGTATTAAGGGGAGGGGAAGGGTTTGTACTGGAGAGGTGGTGGAGGTGTGGAGTTGGTCGTGCCAAGGTGGTGGAGGCACTTGTAGATAACAGTAAATGTGAACAAAGAAACACGCAATAAGAAGAAGATAAAAGAGAAAATCGGCACACCTGATACACACTCAAGGAGGAAGCAAGGAGGAAGAAGGTCGAAGCCAAGATGCAGTGAAATTTTTTGAGGTGGTGAATTATGTGAACATGGGTCTTTATTTGTAGTCTGAGTTTCGCAAATCATGTGTAAAAGAAACTGGCAAGAAATTTTATTTCATTGTGCGGAAGAATGGTAAGTAATAATCAAATTTTCGAACGTGCTTTAATAATTAAAAACTTGCGTTGATTAAAACGCAAGAAAATGATAAAGTGGGAAATGCGCAAATCAGGTTATGTGAAATTTTAAGGTAAGAAAGAAACGAAATTTTGAACGAGTTTGCATTTCAAGGAAGATGCACTTTATAATTAAAAAGGAGTAATAAATTATATTGGAATGGTTATGTGATTCATTTCTTTCCCAATTGGAATTGCATGGTTACTGGTTAATTTATTTGTTTATCTAAGGTAAGAAATTTTAGAATGCGTACCAAGGACGCAATACTTAAATCAAACACATGCCTAATTTCGTAACAAAAGTAACGCTTTTAAATTTATACGTTTTCTTATGTAGTAAATATATGTTAAAATATTCCATCAAATAACGCGCCATTTAAACGCGAAATTAAACAGCCTATTAATACACTATTTATTACTTAATTTGAATTTTAAATTTGTTTACATTGGTTTGATTTACTTAACATTTAACAAGTAGACTGATGTATATACATAAAATTTATTTCCTTTCACAATATTTATTACTTACTTTAAAAGTATACAACCAATATCAGTAAAATAACCGCAAAATAAGTATTGTACACATGTATATCTTATATAAAAGATTTAATTTTATTAGCTAAGGGATGAAATTTATGAGCACGTACTAGATGCAAAATTTTAATTGAACGTACGCTCAAATAATTGACAAAAGTAACGTGATTAAAACTATTCGTTTCTTATTTATCTCTTTTACCCAATATTAATTTCTTAATAAAGGTATATAACCATAATAAATAAAACAATCGCGAAATAAATATTGTACATATATATACTTTATATGAAAGATTTGAACTTAGAACTCAGAATTTAAAATTTCAATTAGGGTTAAACTTAAACTAAAATCAACATTACAGAAATTCCTATATTTATTCAAATTTTGGGCAATGATTTCAAGAAAAATAATGGAAAAGAATTAAAGAAATAGTTTATTAAATTTAACAAGGCTTAAAAATTTACACACAATACCACTAGCATGGAAAAATTTCTACCACATCATAAAACAAATAAAAATCGGTGAATAAAATAAAAAAAACTGAAATAAATTGAAAAAGAAAATAAATAATTATATTTTAGGAAAATAGAAAGATAAATAAAGAAAATAGCTTAATTTATGGAAACTAGCTTAAGAAAATTGCAAATATAATCCACTTAACTTTGGAAAATTACAACTCTTCTTGAAAATGGTTTAAAATAAATCTTTGAGAAACAAAATAATGTGAGAACGCGAATAAAATAAGTTCTTAAGAAAACTATGAAATAAATAACGAATTTCTTAAATTAATTGAAGTTGGAAATTAGGAATTGTAAACAAAATACAACTGACACTGGAAAATGTCAATTACACTTTTAAAAACGTTTTAAAAACAAAATATATACAAAACAAGTTATTTTACCCCTGAAAACATAAATTAGAACACTACATGACTACATAAAATATTATTTATATAATTTAAAGTAAACAATTTTGTTAAATACGGCAAATTACACACAATAGTTAAAAAGGCATAACTTTCACATTATAAATCAGATTTTAATGAAATAAAAAGCAGTATTCTTAAAATTTTATTTACTTTCAAAATAAAAGATAAAATTCAAAATTTTAAAATTTAAGATTTTAAAATTTAAAAGTCAAAGTTTGACCATATTGACAAAATTCACATTTCCGAAAAATATTCTATTAATTCATGTGTGGAATTCTAATCCACATCAAAATTTATAATATAAATAACAAAATTATAATAAAAAATTTATTAAAATTTTTGGCTTGATACATAGATGGTTTGGATGACAAGCAAAGTGAGAGTAAAGACGAAGAAACAGAAAAGGCATAAGTTAAGGAGAAAGCAACGTATATATGTTTTATTCTTTAATGCAAATGAAAATGAGGAGTTTTGAAATGTGAAATAAATCTTCTTGTATATGATTTGCAAATGAGAAATACATGGCTAGGAATAGAGGTTGTATGGATAAAGCAAGAAATAAAGAGGCCATGTAGAAGAAGGCAAGAAATCAAGCAATGACCCGATGGATTTAATTAATTTCTTTCCTTTATATTAACAGTTGTTCTTAATTATATTGAATTTTTTAAATGTGTACATTTATTACGATTGAATCCTCAAATAAATTCATTTAGATAAGTTTCATTCTTTTATATTACCTTATGAATAAAATATGCATTTCCACTTTAACATTCCTTCCTTATTTTATTATAAAGTTTATTTTTCTTCATATTACATTACCCAAATTTTATCAATTTAACAATTTTAATTAAAAAATTATGGGTCGTTACAATAAGTCTTAAATACTTTAATTCAAATCAAATTCACATTTATCTTCCAACCCTAATTTTATTTGAGTCATTATAAACTCTATATACAATAGAATTTAAATAGATACTTAACCATTTTATATAAAAGAAATCAAACTTTATTATTTAACTCATTTTTATCAATCAATTTTATACATAGCTTAAATTCAAGAATTTAACTATATATATATATAAAATAATATTTATATAACATCAAAATTTAATATTTATTAAACCGTATTCTTTCCAAAACCATAGAAAATCAATTCAAAATAATTTTATATATACACCGTGGTGCCTGTATATAATTTTCTATCCTATGGTCAAGTGATACAGATATTTATCATTTCAATCCGCAATTTAAAAATAAATTGCGGTTGTATATCATTTCAAACCGCAATCCCGAATCACAATAAATGCATAACAACTTGCGGATTATGATGATATAAATAAAACATCCATTCATCCATCATAAATCCTACATCCATCACAATCATCATCCAAAATAATAAATCAATATAAATATACAAATGATAATATATAACAGGTAATTAACTGGCAGTTATATTCAATAACAAAGATTTAATCTAAATAAATGCAATAACTGAGATGATGATTAAATATACGGAAAAGTCATAAATAAATGCATAATCACAACAAAATTTAATTTAACAAACATAAGATATTTTAGAAGTTGTGAGTGGGTTAAAACACTCACCTTTTGAATTTAAATTGAATTTAAATCCAATTTAAAATCAAAAATTGAACAATCCCCAAATTCGTCCAAACCAGAGCCAAAATGTCCAGAATTCAGATACGATCCTAACAAAAGAATTTGCGCGTAAAACGGATATCGTATGCAAAAGATATTCGAATTAAGAGATTAGAAATCAAAAATAAAATAAAAATAAAAATAACAACACTCACACAAGAAAATTGCCATGTCTCCAACACAGAACGCGCGCCCTCCTTCTTCCCAGAAATCAAACGCACGCACGTGAACAGGAAAAATAAACGACACCCTAGTTCGTTCGAAACAAATTCCAGCCGCCACCACAAACTATCGACTCGATCAACACCTCCGAGCACCTTCCCATCAACGGCCGACCCCCATGCCTCCACGTGCGCAGCCCTAGACCACTAGAGAACGACCCGCCGTCGTCCCCTTTGACAACCATTCACGGCCACCACACTTCGATATAGGCCAAGCGGCTACCACCTAACGACTCCCCTTGCCGAGCTCTTCAATACCCAGAAACCGATTTCCCAATTGTCGTCCCAAACAAAAACGCCCAATTCGACTTTGACCATGATTTCTGATCAATCCGGTCATTGTCTCGAAAAACGAATAGCAGATGTAGGTTCGTATTATTGAGAACTTCGATATATATTTTTTCCAAATTTTTCTGACGAGTTTGAATTTTTGAAGTTGATTTTTGAATTGTAATTTGAATTGGATAAATTAGGGTTTACAGCCATTGAGGAAGAGGAGCATAGAAGTTTCTTGTAACGCCCCGAAAATTTTCGACTTTCGAAAATTCAACATCGACACTCACTTTATCGACTGTCGAGAAATCGAAGGCCAAAAACCGGAATGTTATGGGTTTTAAAAAGAATTTAAGAAAAAGAAAAAGAAAGAAGAAGGGATAAGAAGGTAGAAAATAGAGAGGAGAGAATAGAAAACAGAAAATAGAAAATTTTAAAATAGAAGAAAAAGAGAATAGAACGGAAAAGAAAAATAGAAGAAGATAGGACGGAATAGGAAACAACAGAACAACAACAGAATCTCACAATTCGCAGCGGAACAACATATAATAATAAATGAATAATCTTTAAAACAAAGAACTATCAGTTATTACATTTTATACATTACATTACATCATATCATCAGAGTGTACAACATCATACAACAACCAACAGTGCATCGGAAAAAGAAATACTACATAAACTAGTAATACGCCATGCCATCCAGCTTGCCTCCAGCAACTCCAGAATATCCTGATAAACCTAACTCTTGACTGCCCGTGTGGAAATTGGTGGGCACCCAGAGTTTAGGAAAGAAAACAATAAACTCCAAGTCAGTCATGTGACTGGTGTGAGAACTCAAAACAGTTTATTTATCTTTAAAATCAAAATAGAGGAATATTTTTAAATTCAATTCGCAATGCTTTTAAAAATGAGACTACCATAAGGCCTCCCGCACACACACACATGCAAACGCAGAATCGGAGGAGATTTCTCCTTATGATAGTCAAAGATGCTTGATACGCATTTAAAATAACATTTGATATTATTATTAGTGCATAGAGTAGGAAAAATTTATTTCGAAAGTAGAATATAAATCTTAGCCAACATACGACCATTATCGTATGCCTACTATAGCTAACTATGTTCAATAGCAGGTTACCGCCACATTCCATAGCAGGTTATACAACTAAAAACGTACAAGTTTCGTATTGTTTCTTTGGATTTCCAACAAATGATCAGGCCAAGGAACTTCCCATTGCCACATGGAAACGCCTCTGGCTGGACGTCCCCGAGAACTTAACCAGCTCTCTGCCAACACAAGGCCGGGTTACCTTTATCACTAGGTAACTACTACACGAATATGGCATCCCCCGGTCCCATTGGACCTTTTAACCGAGCGCTCGTCACCAACAACACCACACAGTAATAAAATATAGTGTTTCAACATGAGTAAGTATCTGGGCTCCATACCATGATACCACCCTTTCCAGAAGGAAATGCACATACCCTAAAGGGAGCTACCCCTCATAACCTTGCCGCATCTTTCCTGTTTTGACCATTCCGGGGTGTGAGGCTCGACGAAGTTTTGTCCACAAAAACATACTTTATACAAAAGCTATGCTTTGGGTCAACAAATGATCAACACAATGATCATCAAGATAGACGATCAAATAAACGATCCTATCACAATAATCAACACGATGATCATTTCAGCATCACTCAGCATGTCACATTACCAAATTGGGAATATATCGCTGATAACATTCAACTATATAACCTCTGAGCTCGTACGACTCAGAGAAGGGTGTTAAGCTAAAAGAATAAATTCTCCGCCACCAACAGAAATATATTTGAATGAAATCGGCTTTATATCTCAACTTGTAATGTCAGACATACAATCCATACTAGTCTGTTCCGGGCTCGAACAGAACCGAAGGCACTTACAAAGAAGTCCTTGCAATCCGGATATTCACAATCCTGATCGGATTTCCCATCACTTATGGAATCTCTATACCAGGAGCGACCCAGTGCAGAGACAATCGATAGGTCATCCTATCGCTCTCGCAAATACCGGTCTTCAACACCGATCTTCAAATGCAATTCATAACGACGTATCACATATTCGGAATGGGTTATACGACCCCATGGTCCTTTCCCGGTTAACCCGAATAGTGAGCGATTATTCAAAAATAAGTGTGGCATTCAAATTCAAACAAATCACATCAATTACCCATTCAAAGGGAAATATTGATAGTCGACTATTGAACTATCAATGGATATGCACACATCACCAGATTCCAAATAATTTTCCAAATTATTTATTTTCCAAAATATCTTTACAAGATATAAAATTTCAACACTTCAAAATAAATCAATATTTATTTTTCTAAACCAATCTCACTTTCTTTTATAAATTCCTTAGTGAATTTATATTTCAAAATATCATGCATATACAATTTCAATTATCCATTTCAATTTATCTTTAAAAAGATAAATTCTAATTATTCACTTCATATTGGAAAACATTTCCATACTTATTTATTCATAAGTAATTCACAAATCTTTTTATTTTCAACCTTGGAAAATATTTAATATACTTAAATCGAATTAAGTATATATTTCATTCTTTAAGGAAATCATTCTCTTAAACATATTTATTTGGGCCAAAACGAATGTTGCGTAAAACATCGTTACGACAACCCAAAATCACTAGTATAGGGATTCGGAATTAAAAATAGATATATAAATCCCAATACTATACAAAACATTTCCTTTCGGAAATTATTTACTATAACAACAGTGTTATAGTCCACCATTCCCTTTTATTTCTCGAAACATCTATTTCAACAATAAATGTTGAAATCTATGGTTTCGAATCTCCATGCATTTAAAACATCGTTAGATCGTTTTAATTCTGTTTAAAATATCACATTCAAAACAATTTCTTTAACATATTATTCACTATTCAAAAACGTGAATATACTACGTTAACACATTTCATCATTTCTATACATTTTATTTCAAAGGATTATTCACAGTCAAAACGTGAATATAACTCCATTAATAGGTTTCAGCAATTTACTTATCAAAATAAGTCGTTTGCGAATTTATAAAACAACGTTTATAAATCCCTTTTCTATTTATCTTATAGAAACTTCTTTTTATAAATTCCTTTATTAACCTATTCCAGTTTATAGCTAAATTATAAACTAAACGTTCATATTATAAGTTAATTACTTATAAAACGATTATTTTACAAAATCGTTCTTTTAAAGACTTTCCAATTTATAAATCTTATAACTTATAAGATCCATTTATTTAACCAATCTATTCTTCAAATAATTTCACCAAATTTATAAATCTTACTATTTATAAATTTCTTTTATAACTTCATAGTTTATAATTCCATAAATTTCATTCATTTATGAAATTCATTTCCACTTCATTCAAACACTTATAAAAACTCGTTTTATAATGTCTATATTTCAATTTATAAATATCCATTTATAAATTTCTTAATATAAATCAATTTATATTATTCTTTTAAAACGTCTTTAAACTCCTTTATAATTTCACCATTCTATTGATTTATAAAATAATTAAATTTTATAAATCCTATTTTTAATCTTTTCATAATAGATTCAAAAATCCAATTTAAACTATTTTTTTTATAAAATCATATATCCCATATTTCTCAAAAATCAACTTTTAACTATATTTCACAAAATCATAATTTTTATAACTTTAAAAATTATAACGTTTATTTATTTATAATGGATCAATTCCAAAAATATAGTATACTTTCAAAATCACTTTTAAAATCATTTTAAAATTCCCAAAATTTGGTCCAATGATGCTACACACCAAATAGTCAATCACGACTACAACGATATCATATATCAATATGAAAATCCATCAAATATCAAAATATCTGAAATCAAATAAAAACTGTTGAGGAATCCAGTTGGATCCCTCCAACCTGTTTTCCTGCATCCACAAACATTAGCACAATACCAATTTCGCTCCAGTACGAAATTATCGCGGTATATGTTCTTATTAAATATTATCCGCTTAATAACGGCGCAATAGGGTCTCATCCGCTAAACAAAAAATGCGAGAAATCAATAACTCCAATATATACATATGCCAATATATATATATTGCTACTATATATAATACCAATTTCACTGTTTATGAAATATTCGCGGTATATGTTTTTAATAAATAACATCCGCTTACTAACGGCGTATAATGTCTATTTTAACAATCAATAGATATTAATCAACATTCAAACATGCATTCAAATATTTTAAATCTAACTATTTAAAATAAAATCGAAACTGATTCGATTGAGTGAGAAGTTCTCACCTTGATTTTAATTTCCGTTTTAGCGATTTATTTCGAATAAAATTAAACGGACGTTTAATTTTACCCAAAATTCTCACTAACTCCAAACGACTCCAAACCAACTCCATCGCGTAGTGCTCGTCCATACGATTCCAACGCAACTGAGTTTGCATTTTTTCGACCTCGTATGAAAAAGTTATGAATATTTGAAGTTACACGATTTTTATTTATATAAATTACAACAAAACTTTTATATTTTAAACCTAGCTTTTAATCACGGCCACAAGATCCAACATCCTTCCATCATGACCGCACCCTTCCTCCTCCTTCATCACGTTCTATCTACAGATTATTTTCCGTAACATGAACCCATCATAGCAAAACTAGGGTTAGACATCTCCACCTCCTCGACGAACTTGAACGCGATCAGGATGCGCCAAATCGAAGCCACGACCAATAGCTATGCTCGGCTGCCCTGGGGTGGAGCTCGGCCCCTCCTTGTGCTCTGAAATGCGTGCGCAACCTGTAGGTGTCGGCCCCCATTTTCTCCTCCTCTGGTCAACTAAACATCATCTCGCCCGTATGGATTGAAAGCTCTCGTCGCGCTCTTCAACTTTGCTGTTGAACACTTTGGCTAATTCCTTGTAGATTGAGAGTGATTGAGGAGAGAAGAGTACTAATTTATGGCCATTGAATTATAAGAAGGTGGCGGCTACAGATTTTAGCCCTAGGGTTTTAGTTTTTGTGAAAAAATGAAGAAAAGGGGGGGTTTTATAGAAAATTTCACTAATTACTATTCACCCGGAATTTCCGAACTCCAAACGAAGCGTGCCGGTTGGCGTTTCTAAGGTTTACCCCGCGTTCCGAACACAATGGAATGTGTTTCGGAAGCTAATTCGGACATCTGTGCGAGTTATGGCTGCAAACGCTCAATTTAAATTAAACCGATTTAAATCGATTTCTAGGCGTTTTAATTCGTACCGGACAAACGGTAAATCCAATTGACTTGAAATTTGAAACCTTACAATAATATCACATTACGGATCTGATGAAACTGGTTTCGTCGAAATCCGAGACTTTTTGAAAAATGGCTATTTTAGCTCGCCAAATTTAAATTAAAAATAAATCGATGCGTTTCGAGCTGCCACGATCAAACGATAACTCCGATTGACACGAAAATTGAAATCCGGTAATAACTAACTATTACGGATCCAATGGAACTAGTTTCGTTCAATTCTGAGACTGTTCAAAAATTGGCTATTTTACAGTCGATTATTAAATATTAAAATATTCAATTTTCACAAATTAACTTTTAATTCGATTTTAAAAGTTCTAAAATATCGTTCTAACTTCAATATGATAAAATAAAATTTTACAAATCATTTTCTATCATATTTAACCCAATTTACAATTATTTCCATAATTTAACGTATTAAATTATCGATTTAATTATTCAATTAAATCCAAAAATTCAAAATAAAATTTATTTGACTTATAAATTTACTTATTAATATTTAAAATTAATTAAATATTCAAATTTTAATTTCTAAAAATCCTGGGTCGTTACATTTCTGTACATATAGAAATGAGAATAGTGGCTGCTGGGGTTCATAACAGGGTATTTATAGACAACTGAAATAGAATAGATGGACCCAATTTATAAACGTGCTGAACGATATATGGCCCAAAAAGCCCGTTTCGACTCCGGAATGAAATTGGGTCAACCCATATATCAAAATAGATGTTTTAAAATATTTTAAAAGCAATGGAAAAGTTTTGAAGTCCAAATGCCATCATATGAAGAAGTTATGACAAAATCAAATAATTTCAAATTGATTTTCAATTGATTTCAATTTATCGATTTCAAGGCGTTTCAAGTCGTACGATCAAACGACAAGTCCGATCGATATGAAACTTGAAAACCTACAATAATACACCGTTACGGATCCGATGAAATGGTTTCGTCGAAATCCGAGTCAGTGGCCAAAATTGCTATTTTTACAGTAATTAATAAATGTATAATTAATTAATTAAATCCAATTTGAAATTTCAATTCTAAAATTGATAATTTTATCACATTTATATTTCTCAAACATTTACAATGATTTAAACAAATTAAAAAGTCAATTCAAAGTTGATAAATTTATCAATTCCAGTATTAACCTCTATTCCATTCAATTCAGAAATTATACATTTAATCTCCAAAATTTCTATTAAATTTACTTTTCATTCTACTATTTAATTCATTATTAACAAACGGATGAAACAAATATTGGAATCAAAATCCATTACATTAACATTCTCACTTTTCATCTAAATTCCCATTTATGTAATATTTAAATAGTTAATTTCATTTAATTGCAATTAATCCTTTTATCATAAATTAAATTCCAATATATTAATAAAACTTAATTTCCGTTCCTTTTATTCAACCAATAAAATTTGACATTATCTTCAATTATTTATTACAATCAGTTAAGATCTTACCATTGGTTCCATAAATTTATTTGCACTAAACATTAAGGTTCATTTAACTCAAATTGATTTCCAATCTTATTAGTAAACCAAATAAACAGGTAGCTTTGAATTTTATTACCCAACTTACTATTTGAATCAATTATAACTTTACAATCTTAACAAATTCATAAATTGTCAATTGCCAAATATATACACTAATTACTATTAAATGTTCTCAATAAATTTATTTACTTGGTTTCAAACTTTCTTTACATCAATTCCTACCTTATAAATAAATCTATGTTTCTATTTAATTTACATTTATTAAAAATTCATTTCAAATTCAATTAAAAATAGGTAACATACAATGAGTATTACCGTTACCCTTTAATCACATAAATAAGCTTTTATTACTTACAAATCAATGTTGGCATTTATTTTCATACTGCTAATTTTCATTTACACTTCCTTTACTATATTAATAATCATTAAAGTAACGTTTATTATCAACAACGAACATTAAAATTACATTTCTAACATTGATTGTATGAATCTTCAATTTATTACGTATTATTTCATCAGTAAATATAACTTTGAATTCGTTTCCCAATTTACTAATTTTAATCAATTAAACCTTACAATTGTTCAATAAATTGGGATTGCACTAAATTTGTCATTTATCCACTTGTCATAACCTTATTTCCTTAATTTACGTTCAGTTGCTATTAAGAAATATATTATTGCGTTGGTTTATTCAACAGTTACTTTTATTTACTCATTTTCTATTTTATAACCAAATGCAAAAATTTACACTACTGCACTACTAGGGATTTAACTCCAATGGTCAATAATTAATTTTAATTACCCTTGCTACATTCATTCTTAGCATTTTCTTCATCATAAATTATAAGAATTTTATTTCTTTCTAAAGTTTAAGAAAAAAATTCTTATAATTCAACAAATTTAATTATCGAAATTTACGGGTCATTACAAGACTTTTTATGGTTTATAGTTTTGTTTTGAACTTAATCCACTTGTGGTTTGAGATGCACTTGATTGTTTCAGGTTTGATTTCTTTTGTTTCTTTCTTTAAATGTTTTGCTCAGATTTCCTTTTCTTTTTCTTTCTTTTTCTTTTTGATCTCATTTCTCAGTTTTGAAAAATAGAGGAGGCAATGCAATAGCCTGGTTACTATCTTGGATTCATAATGTTTTATCTAATTCAAACTAAAAAGATGAACGCCACTTGTCTATATTAAGTCATATTAATTTAACACTTGTTAAATCTTATGTCTCTTATTTACACTTGTTTATGCTTGTATTCACATTTTTTTACAAATGTATTTTACATATTTTTAAATATTTACTATTGTCATCAACTTGTAATTTTATGTAAAAACCCTTATTTCATTTAATTTGATATTTTTATTTTAAACCCTTTAATTATTTATATTTTATATCTAAACGTATGTAAATATTTTACATTTTTAAGTCATGAATATACAAACTATATTTATTTATTTCAAAAGAAAATGTGTTTTAAATCTTTTTATCAAATTTAATAAATAAGTATAAAATATGTATAAATTTGCATTTAATGCTTTAAATAGTTTTTTGTAAATTTTAATTACCACAATTTCACAATATTACTTTCATATCAAAATTCCTATTAATGAAATTGGAAAACAAACCTTTATTAATTGAAAATATAATGATTTCAAATCCAATCTATTCTTAACATATTTATTCTCAAATCCTAAATAAAAATTCTATTCACAATTTATTGAATTTTCAAATCAATTCCTTTATTTACAATCTTTTGATATATATTCATTAAAATTTTCAAATCAATCCACAATTAAACTTATAATTAAAATATTATTCAAATTATTTATTTCTGAGTTTCCAATAATCATTAATGAGTGAATACCTTTTAAAATCATATTTATATACATTTATATTAGTAAACAAACAAATATCTATTTAAATTTGGAAAATACCAAATTAATTCAAAATTAAATTTCAAAAATTAAATTAATTACCAAATTAAATTTGGTTTAAAAATAGGAATGTTACATTTTGGAATCATGTGCAAATAGTCTATCTAAATCATTATTTAGAATTTTTGCTTTAACAAAGATGTACCAAAATTCAAAGTCATATTGAGTGGCAATTTTGAGATAGAATCCTATTTAATTCAAACACATTGACCAACTAATCCATTATGCTAATTCCAACTGCATCGATCTCCCTTCTGAAGAAACACTCGAGGGAGATGGATCGTATCCCTTCTGGTACAACCATCAAAATCATATTTCAATAATGTGCTTGGAATCTTTTCTAGATTTTGGCATCCTGTCATATGATAGAGTCTACACCATTTATGCCTTATTGACAATTGAGGAAATTGTTATTGCTAAAAATTCTTTTTTTTGATATTGATAAGAAGCTCGTATTTTCTCTTTAGTGTGCGAGAATTCTTGTTAGACATTTTAATGAGTTGTTTCTGCTTTAGCCTTAGTTTATTTTATTTCAACTTATATAATCGGCTTTTATGTTAGAGTCTTTGTATCGTATCCAATACATATATAATATTTATTCAATTTTGAGTTCATGAAACTTATGTTCATAACATAAATTTATCACCCATTGTTTGTCAGTCCCAAACTCCTTTTGGTTGATCCACACAAGATCCTACATGAGCAAATTTTTTTTGTAGCCTCTTAGCTCATATGACCTATTAACTTCTTCACCTAGGAGATATAAAGGTTTCTAAATAACTCATCTCTTAGTAGAGCTCGTAAACTATGCTTTAGATGAAATTAAATTTAACATATGTACTTACTCTTAAGTACATATCCTTATAGAAAAAGTTATCATCTTCCATTATCAATCATACTTTGTCTAACAAAGCCTGATCACTCCTTACTATTACATCATTACGTATCATATGGAGGATTGACTTTGAAATTGAATCTTATTAGTTTTAGGTACTCTTTGAATTATTTCCAATATATACTAACCTATTCGATCAACTCGAATTGTTTTGTCCCCTTTACACGTTATGTTTTCTAATTCCATTTTATATTAAATGGTTTCACCATACACATACAATTTGCATATCAAATACACATGCTCATGCCTGCGTTAATTCAACCTATAAATTTATTGAAGTAGGTAGACCATTTTAGCCACATTAGACCGTGGATTGCAAATACACACACATGTGTGTGTGTGTCAATCCATATAGTTCACTAACTCTTTTGTTACTCCTATTGACTGTGTCACTTTCCCTAAATCATTTCAGATACAATTCATCGGTATCATTTGGTTCGTTGTCATATGATTAAAGAATTATTTCATCATAATATGGCTTAATCTAGAAGTCCAAAATAACTATAGAAAATTTTCAATACTTTAGTTTTTTTTCATAGCTAATGCATGATTTTTGTTATAAAAACAAACACCATAACTATAATAGATTTATTTTATAATGAATATTCATATTAAAAAAATTATATCTATTTTTAATCAATACTAAAAATTATTATATTTTATGAATAATATTTGATATATATACGAGAAACCTTTTGTAACTTGACGCATCCATTAAAAGTTTCATATGGTAAGCTCCCACTATTTTCACTATTACTATAGTAGAGTATGAAATATAAAGCTCCAATCAACCCCTTATTACAAGACATTTATTTCATCCACGGTAACTAGTTTACAGTTGAGAGTTTTAGGTCAAATATCTTTAACTCAAAGAAACAAATCTAATAAAAAAATTCTATAATAAAATTACCTTTTAAACATAAATCACATTTATCATTCCATTTTATATATACTGTTACGGCCGAATTTACCGTAGTCTTCGAATAGACTTAAACGATTGAATCGAAAGAGCAAACAATGAAGAAATAACCTAAGGACTTTGGGAATATCATAAAAGGAAAGAAAAAGGGAATGACCCCTGTTTTTTATGATTTAGTCATCAATAAATGGTTGTCTTTGAGTTATTATAGTTTTAAGTATAGTCATAATTCTGCTAAAGCTTTTGTGCTTAAACTTAGAAAACTCAGGAGTTTTCTTAAAAATTGGAATAAAAATATTTTTGGTAATATTAAAATTAAAAAAGATAATATCCTAAATGAGATGCTTAAGCTGAATAAGATTGAAGAATCTAGACATCTAAATTTAGGTGAGAGAAATGTTCTGAATAATTTGAAAGAAGATCTTAATTCTATTCTTGAAAAAGAAGAAGTCATGTAGAAACAAAGATCAAAAATTCAATGGACCAATGAAGGTGATAATAACAACAAATTTTTTCATAATATAGCTAATAGTAGAAAACGTAGTAATACAATTAATTCCATTTTAGTTAATAATGTGGAATTAGTTAAACAACGTGATCTCAACAATGCTTTCACTGATTATTATAAAGAAATCTTTGGCATTAAAAACAAGCATAGAGTTAGTGTTAGATGGAATGATCTTTATCCATCCGTCTCTAATATTAATCTTTTTGATTTAGAGGTTCCTTTTACTAAAGAGGAAACCCGAAAAGCCATTTTTGATTTGCCAGAAGATAAATCTCCGGGCCCGGATGGATTTCCTATTTTCTTTTATCAATCTTTTTGGGAGGTTTTAAAATTAGACTTAATTTGTATCTTTAATGAATTTTATAATGGTAATCTCCAATTAGGTCGCTTTAATTTTGCTAATGTTATTTTATTACATAAAAAAGTTGGTGCTGATACTTTAAAAGATTTTAGACCCATTTCATTGATTAATTGCTCAGTTAAAATTATTTCTAAAGTTTTAGCTAATAGACTAGTTTAAAAATGGATGATTTAATAGACTGTTCTCAATCAGCTTTCATTAAAGGAAGAAATATCACTTATTGTGTAGCAGTTGTTCAAGAATACATTAATCTTTGTTGTAAAAATAATATAACTTGTGCTATTTTAAAATTAGATTTTGCTACGGCTTTTGACTCGGTTGATTGGGATTTCCTTATTGATATTTTCCTTGCCAGAGGCTTTAGTAATAGATGGATTAACTGGATCATTAACTTGCTTAAAACTGGTAACTCAAGCATTATGGTTAATGGAATTTTGGGTAATAAAATTCAATCCAAGAGAGGATTGAGGCAAGGGGATCCTTTATCACCCCTTCTGTTTAATTTAGCGGCTGATGTTTTGTCTAAGATTATTAAGAATGCTGTTAATAATAATCTCTTAGGTTTTATTGGTAATGATATTTCGAGTTTTGGTTTGTTTGTCCTTCAATTTGCTGATGATACTTTGCTTTTTTCCTCTCATCTTCCTAGGCACATCATTTCTCTAAAGTTTATTCTTTATAGTTTTGAAATTTTATCAGATTTAAAAATAAATTTTGATAAAAGTTCAGTTTTAGTTTTAAACGATTTTGATAAAGTTGAAAATTTAGTTGCTAATTCTTTAAATTGTAATACTATGAGTTTTCCTTTTGACTATCTTGGTTTTGTTATTAGACCTTCAAAACTTAAGCATGAAGATTGGTTTTTAATCATTCATAAAATTAAAAATAGGATTACTAATTGGAACGGGAGATTCTTATCTAGAGCTGGTAGACTAGTTTTGATAAACTCTGTTTTATCAGCTCTCCCTATCTATTGGATGTCTATGCACCTCTTTCCTGATTGGGTGATGGATAAAGTAGATAAAATTAGAAGAGACTTCCTTTGGAGTGGCGATAATCCAAACAGTAGCATTAAATGTATAGTCAATTGGGATATTGTCTGTAAGTCCAAAAAAGAGGGTGGTTTAGGTGTCATTAATTTACGTAATATGAACTTGTCTCTTCTTAGTAAATGGTTATGGAAATTCAGAGATACTAGTGATAATGCCCATTTGGAAGGTGATTATTTCTAAATTTTACTACAATGGTAGTTATAATCTCTATCAAATTAGTCCTTCGATTTATCGTAATCTTTCATATTTTTGGAAATCCATCTTAAAATGTAATGATATTTTCAACTTAGGTGTAAATATTATTGTTCATTCTGGTAATAACACATCTTTTTGGCATGATAGTTGGATTTCCGCTACTCCTCTTAAGATTGAATTTAAAGATTTATATGATATTTGTAACTATAAATTTGCTTTTATTTCTGATGTTTTCAACTCTGAAAGTGACCCTCCTTGGATTTCAATTTTAATAGTATTTTAGTAGGCTCAACATTTAGACAGCTTTATTTGCTTTATACTATGCTAAATATCTACAATATTGATAATGATAACGATTATATTAGTTGGGAGTGGGATAAGAGTAAGAAATATTCTTCTAATTCCTTTTACAAATTCATTAACTTTTCGAGTGTTTCTGACAATTGTTTTAAATTTATTTGGAAATCTAACACTCCTCCAAAATCTAAGATCCATATGTGGCTTATCATTCATGGTAAATTGAATACTATTGAACTTCTAAAAAAGAAAAATATTATTATTAATAATAATTGTTATTTTTGTAACACATACTCTGAAGATATTAATCATATTTATTACGAATGTATGGATACTCATTTTATTCTTATCAAGACCCTTAATATTTTTGATTTTAATATTAGTTCTAGAGGTACTAATTTTTTTTTCTATTGGAACTCTTTTAGATTTAATTTCAATAAGGATTTTAGATACTTGCTTGATACTATATTTACAGTCTCTTGTTGGTTCATTTGGTTTAAGACAAATCAAAGGATTTTTAATAATAAAAATAATCACTATAATATTTTGATTATTTTAATTTCATCTTTCTGTTTAAATTGGATTTCTCATCCCAAATATAAATTAGCCAAAAATAATTGCTTTAAAGATTATCTTAACAAGGTTAGAAATAATATTAACATATTCAAACTTAACTTTAACAATTTTGACCCTAATAATATTTTTATTAATTTCTATTCTAATTTAAATAATGTTCACATGACGCAGTATAATTTTCTTCCTATTTTAGGCCCTTAAAGTAGTTTCTTGTTTTGCTTTTATCTCTGTTTGTATTTCCTTCTTTTTAGTCCTTTAGAATTGTTAGCTTTTGGTTCTAGCTTTTTCTTGCTTTCATTTTGGTTTTATTCTCACATATATGTATATAAAATCTATTTATATACATATATGTGATTCATTCTAACTTGGTTTTCTTGTTTTGTTTCAGGTTTGGTTTAGACAGGTTGCTAGTTTTCTCTTGACTGGTTTTCAGGATAGCTTGCAGCTTTGTTCTGGTTGGCAGGATTACTTTTCACAGGGATTCCGTTCGCGTCTTGCATTCCTTGGTGGCTACTCAGTGTCTTCTGAGTGGAGTTCTTCTTTTTAGTTCTCCCCTTGGTGTTCTTCTTTTTGGTTCTTCTCTTTTTTGTGGTTGTTGTATTTTAGTTTCTTTGGGTTTAGATACCTCTAACACTCTATTATCGGGCGGTGGCCTTGCCGGAGCTCGGTATTAGGGTTTTTGGCCGGTGGCGTTGCCGGAGCTCATTTGAGGGGTATCTACTTCTTTATTTTTTTCTAGTTGATAGCCTTGTCACCTGCCAGGCATGTTGGAAGCTCCATTATATTTGTTATATATATATAGCTTCATGTGTGCTCTCCTCGTTTTTTAGAGGATCACACATTTCTCTTAAAAAATGAGCAAAAAAAGTTGAAAGTTTGGAGGTTTAAGTTTTCTACAAAGCCAACTCGAAGCAAACCCACGAAATCCTCAGATCAGACTCGAAGTAGGATAGCCTTGGATAAGCTCCAAATGTGACCCGAAGCAGTCTATGCAGAAACCCCAAGCGCGACCCAAAGTTGGTTCGGCACCAATCCAAGTGGTTGGATCGGTACCAATCCATAGAACTTTAGGGACGAACACGCAAAAGTCTCGGGTCTGACTCCAAGTAAGGGAAGGAAAACTCAGAGCACAATAATCACAGAAAATCTTAAGATCGCGCCCAAAGCAAACAGTCAGATTTCTCAGGTCAGACTCCAAGTCAGTTCAAGTTAACAAAAATGGATGCAAGCACAAACCACCACCAAAATCAAAAATCCAAAAATCCCCTAAAATATTAGATTGGTACCGATCCAACCCCATGGATCAATACCAATCCAGCAAATTGCACCCACTTTTTCCCAACTTCCTCCTAATTGCAAGTTTTGGTGTTAGAAGCTTATCCCATGTTGCATTTTGTCAATCCCTTGCAATTCCCCATCGATCTCCACAGGCACTTGAATCAGCAACTCCATTCATCCATAAATCCATCAGATGGACTTAGAAAAAGGTTAATAATAAAGCGAACAAGTTTAGAATTATGAAGCTAACCACAAATCGAGCTAGGAAAAAGCATTCAAAATAGTCCATATGACCATTTCATGGAACGATACCGATCCAAGACCGTGGATTAGTACCGATCCAAGAATTTTGATGAGGTGTCCACCATTTTTTCTAGAGAACAAGTCCTTGGTATGGAGAATGAGGTCAAGATCACGAGGATGAGTTTTCACAACATCTACTGCTATAAATAGGAGGTCAGGGCTCATTTTAAAGGATTTGTTTTTACTTCTCTAAAACTTTTGTATAATTCTCTTGTACACTCATGGAATTATACCGATTCATAAGAACAAAAGTGTAAACAACACTATAAACCATCAATAAAGTTAAATGGACGTAGGCCAAGATTAGCTGAACTGCTATAGAATGTTGTGTGTTATTTTCTGCCTCTTTTTAATTTGTTTTTCTACATTTTTTATTCTTGATGCACTCATTCAAGTGTTTGTGCCATTTTTGGTTCAAACTGATGTGCATGCAAATGTGCATATTTTTACCACCATATTTAATCTATTTAAATTAAATAAATGATCATATCAGGTATTTTAACTTGTGTAAACCAAATTCAAATTTTTTCAGATTGTCACATATTCATCATCATATAGGGACAAAATGGTCAATTTTATGCATATATTAATTTTCTAAAATTTAATTGAAAATTTCTATGTTATTCTGTAGTAATTTAAATTCAAATACAAGTGGCTTCATAAAGATACATGCATGCACAAGAGTGAATACAAAGGAATGGAGATGGAAATAATTCATTTCATGGATCATGGAGGACCCCACCTACCCACATACCTTCATGTACAAATTAGAAGCCAATGCACATACTAATAGAGTTTAAAGCTTCATGCATACTTAAATGATGATTATCTTATGCTAATGGTTACTTGGCCACCATACTTATTAAGAGGTAGTTTGCACATTCACCAAAAATAGGGATTAGGATTTCTAATTTGTATTAATACCCCTTATGCTTTATGTAATCTCTCCTCCCCTTGGTTAGTTTTAGTTTAGGAACAAAAATAATCAACGCCCTTCTCTTTTCTTTTTCATGGCTAATTAGCCATTTTTTTATTTCATGTAGTTTTTCTTATATGCAATATTAATTAATGTCCTTTTACATTTACATGCTCTCTTTCTTATTTTGTTAGTAGCTTAGTTCATTTTTCATGCAAGTAGATTTTTTTTTTCTTTCATTTAGCTCTCTTTTCCTCTTTGTTTTATTCTATGTTGCAAGCTATAATTGTTGATATGATAACAAATATGAGAGGCTGAACCCCTTCAATTTAGGGGTAATGAAGCTCTCTAATCATGTAGCTTCAACATAATTTGATGTTTATGTCTCTTTTGTGCTTAACGGAAAGTTAGATGTTTGTGTGATTTTTTTTTTAATATTGAGTTTGATAGCTTATGTTGTTCAAAACAAATAGGCTATGCTTAGTCATATGAATCACTAATTACCTCTTCATCTACATATAAGCATGGTAATAGAAGTGGATGTAGAATCAAAATTTGATGGTTTATGTTTCCAACTTAATAGTTAATAAGCCATGCTTAAGTATATTCTACTTTTAATTTCATGTCATTTTCATTAAGCTTAGTAAGTGGGTTAGAGGGTGCATTAAAGTTTGATCGTTTAAGTGTGTTTATTAATAACATAACTAGGCCATGCTTATGATAAACGCACCAACTAAAATCATAAATGACCAAAAAGACATCATAAATTCTTTATATTGATTTATGTGATCATGAGAGGGGATTTGCCTCTAAATTGTTCTTTAATCTCATATTTTTATTCTCCGTAGTTTTAGTTTGTTTTTACCTTTTTTTAGTTAGTTAACAATCCCTCCATTCGGTTTAATTTGATTGAATATAATTTCATGATCTAAACAATTCCCTGTGGATCGATCCGTACTCGCATACGTGCTACAATCGCACACCATGCACGTGCGGTAGTTTTTAGTTTGAAATTTATCGGCGATTTTCTCAATCAATAGAAAATTCGTCATTTGACATAAACATATAGAAAATTTGTTTCGAACGTCTTTTCACGAAGTAGACCATTCATTCTCTTCATCCCAACTGTGGCAATTTTGCATGGACTATCAAACATTTGCTTTCCTTTCTAAATGGTCTAACAATTAAAAGGTAACTCTCAGTAGAAGAACACACTGAATTTTGTAAAAAAGAGCACTTGAAAATCCTTAACATTTTATGGTTATCGAATAGGTTGCACTTATAAATATGATCGAAACTATAACAAACCACCTTTCTTACTCTGAAAGACGAGCCACTAAGGGTAAAAGAAAACGAAAGATAAGATAGAAGAGAAGAAACTAACAATACGGAATCTCATAATGCAACGGAATGATATATATTACTTCACATAATATATTACAAAGTCATTTTTAAAATGTTACATCAAAGTCATTCTAATACAAATTATATCCTAGGACAGTTATAACAGCCTATCCGTAGTAAAATACAATGGAAAACAAGGTAATAACTAGTTATTGTGAAGCCACCTGCTCCAAGCTCCTCCAAGATGAATCTGTAGGAAAACCTAAACTACTTGGCTTCCCAATCAAATTTGAGCATCTAAGAGTTTAGGAAAAAGGAAAATAAACTCTGAGCCAGACATAGGCCTAGTGTAAGTAATGCATAAGTCTTTAACTTTACAAAAATTCTTAAATCAAAGGCATCTCATAAGACCATGCCAAACATAAACATGGACGAGTTTTTACCTTACGATAACCAAAACATTTGTATATCAAATCCAATGACATTATAATAATGTCTATAGTACAAATACTTATTAATCATAGCCGAAATTGTTACATTATATAAATTCCAGCGTACTAGATTCTACAATCAAAACCATAAAGGCTCTTATTGGAGAATCGATTCCATGCAATGACTGAGCTACTAGGGTATCGCCCGTCATGGTGCATCTCTTGATAAAATCACATTGAGGACCTCGCAAGGATCCCCTACCAACGGAGAACCGACCTACCACATGACTAGTAGTAACAAATAGATCACCCCTTAGTTAATGGGCCCCGGGGCATACAAATGAGAGATAATATCAAATCAGGATAGGGATGATCATATCTTAATTGAGGGCAACCCACTTAGCCCTGCTGCATCTCCCATGTTTTAGTCATTCTCGATTGATGAGGCTTGAGGCTATGTTTTATCTTTTATATAGCACTTCCCACTTAGAATGCTAACACTGGCCTCCAGGCAACAACGCAATGCTAACATTCATCTATACAAGTTATTCAGGATATGAATAAACCGAAGGCACTACTTCTACTACATCCATTTTAAAATCACCCACAGGATTAGTAGCAAGCAACCCTTGCACTTCAAGGAGCTCCATCTTCAATTCCATCACTTCAAAATGTATTCACTTCGAAACGCTTGAGAGAGATCCTAATGGTAGCACTTTTCCATTTAGAAATGTTTTTATCCCAAGAACATTTTCAAATATTATTATTAACCAGTAAACCGTGAAAAACATTTTGCCAAAAACATCGGGATTTAAACTCTCGAATTCTTTTATTTAATACATATGTAACGCCCCACCTCTATACCCACGCTAGCCAAGAACACTACGGTGTAATGCTGTCAACTAGCACAGAGAATAAGGCTGTTGAGGAGTGACCATCCGTGTAATTGCTTTGTGCGAGCATCGATATGTCAGATAGTATAGCGTGCAATTCTTTTCAAGTGGAAATCCGACATGCCGACACAAACTCAAAGCTACTACACAGTGGCTATAATATCTTCGGAGACAAATATAGAAATAAACATAACACAAATCAGTCACAGACAATTCATATCACAAAGGCGGAAATAGATATGAATATAACACATGAAAGTGTTCATCAGAGTAGTGGTCTAAAAAGATCCACAATATCACAAAAGAATAGTTACACGAACGACACAAAGAATAAGTATGGAGTCTATATCTCTAATGTATACAACAAAAAAACTACTAATCTAAGTAGTCAACCAAAAGTCAAAGAAATCAATCCCAAGAGAGAAGTCAAGCTGAAGCACCTGTAACATCTCGGTCTGACCCGAGTATTATTTAATAAGAAAATAATAAACGGATCAGTCTAACTATAAATATCAGATGAAACGATATAGAATCAGAGTTATGACTAAACACATAATAATCATAAGGCCAAGCTGTGATATATAAGTAGTTGATAATCAACAAGAGATTAATCAATATCACAAAATCTACACAAGAATCAAACAAGTGTCATACTCTTTATTTCGTTCATCAAACCACAAATATTGACGATAATATCAATGTCAATCACAAAAGTCAATGACGCACAAATTCCAGAAGACTACAAAAGAAATCCAGAAATCACTAAAGTCAATGACACACAAATTCACCAATGCACAAATATCGATAAGGCTTATCAATGGAAATCACGAAAAATTGGTGAAACACAAATTCTAGAAATCATCTCAAGAAATCCAGAAATCACAAAGGGGGGGAGGCCTATCACAAACAGGAGCATAAAGCTCACTAACACGTGTACCACAAACGGAACGCTAATTCCATGGTCGCTAACCATCACAAATTGAGCCGAAGCTCCACAAACGGCCCGAAGACCATGGGTTGCTACCCCATCACAAATTGAGTCGAAACTCCACAAAACGGGGTTTAGTCTCCCTCGCAGACAAAGAGACATCGCACATTGCTAGTCTAAATCACAAAGATGATCGTCATGATCAACGAGAAGTGTCAATTACACTAAGCTAGTAAATATATGAGTTTAGCTTCATGTCCCATAACCACTTGCTTAACTTAAATATTTACGAACAAACTGTAGATTTCCACTAGAAAATTGTCACAAGGGTTTCAATCGAACAAGTCCAAGAATTAACCAACAAAGTGAACGCAAGCGTTTCATACCACTTGTTTTACTAAGTCGTTTAATTAGATTTCTCATACGAGTGAGGTAAAGATTTATATATACTAATAGATTGGAAAACGATTTTATAAACGAATTTGGTATTAAAATAGTATTGAAATCGTTTGAGGAAAAAGTTTTGATATTTACTACTAGTATAGAAAACCTTTATATTTTTAAAGTGACAAATCACAAAGAAGATTGTAGGAACAATCAATCACTAAGATTCACATTCGAAAACGTGAATAAAATCCAAAGAAATCGATATAAAATCCATCAAAGTGGATATATCTAAAATTCCCAAAGAAAAGGTCATCCAAGTCGATAATAAATGACAACAACAAAAGGGAGACAACACGAATCGATTAAAGTTGGATATTCAAACGGATTAGCAAAATAGGCTAATCTGGCAATTAACAGCAGGTCGGTCGACCGGACTCCCTGAGTCGGTCGACCGAGCCTTAAACAGAGGAGTGCTTATGCACTCGGCAGCAGGTCGGTCGGCCGACTCAGGGAGCTCGGTCGACCGGACCTATTGCCAGCCTCTTCCCAGCCCATAGTAATGAGCTCCAACCTCGTCCAAATTTCATTCTCTCGAGCAACGACGCTAAGGGTTTATGCCAATCGACTACCCGGCCCTATATGCTCCTCGATGCATCACCAAAAACATGTTCAAACATCAAAGTTAGGATTTTTAACGAATTGAACTCAAAACACTAAAAATTGGAATATACACCAATTCAATCCAATCCAAAAGAAAATACACACGAATAAGTGTTAGGAATTCATACCTAACATTCGAAGATAATTCATAGACTTAGATGTGAGATTAAAAATCTCACATTTTCACAAAATCAAACAAGAAGAAGCTTGAAAGCAAATGGAGAATCTACCTCTCTTCAACACAACCCAAATGAGCTTGAATCTAAGCTCAAAACAAGAACATTCCCAAAATTAGGTTTAGGAATTTCTGAAATTGGTAAGAGAATAAGTTGGAGAAGAAGAAGGAGATGCTTACCAATGGGTTCTCATAGATTTTGGAGCAAGAACTTGGATTTTGCTATGGAACTAGGGCTTGGAGTTTTAATTTCAACTTCCACTCTCCATTAACATAAAAGCTTTGAGTATTAGGAAAATAGAAAAGAAGTGAATGAACAGGAGGGGGTTGGAACTGAGTTAAGTGGGGTTAATGGGCTCAGCCCAAACCAAACCCAAAGTGAAAAGTAGCAAAAATCAACTTTCTCCAAACATATCGAAGCTTATACTCAAAAAGGTCGCAAACGGCATTTTAAACTCAATGGGAGTGGTCCCGAGTCCTAATTCGACCGTATGCAAAAAGTAGCTTTTCGGACTAAAATCCGACTAACGATAAAATATTTAAATAAAATATTTAAATATAAAATCGATAAATATGCGGGTTGTTACAACATACATTTTTATAAATCGAATTTATCAAATACTCTTTTAAAGGAAATCATTCTCAAATATTTTTATTGCAAAAATATTCTAGCTTTCTTATACAATTCATCCTGTAAGTATTATTTCAGGAATATTTAAGTTTATTTTTAGTAAACTTCTTTTATAAAATTTTAGTTTAATACGACCAACTTTTATTCAATCATTTCTTAAATATTTATTTCAAAATATTCCAATTTTCTTTTTATAAAACAACATTTATTAAAACCTAATTTTATCAAATAAACCTTTATAAAATCATGTCTAAAATATTCATATTTTATTTTGAATAAACAACCCTTAGAAATCAGTTTTTAATCAACGTTATCAACGACGCCTTATGTCTAAATTGTGAAACTTAGCTCACAGTTTCAATGTTCCCATAATTCCTACCACCTAATCCAAATTTCAAAAAGGAAGATCCAACATAGACTAATGGATAATAATCAATGCACAGAAATGGGCAAGCATGACCAATCAAATCCTAGATGATAATGATGGAATACTACCATTCCTAATAACTAAGACTAACTGTATTTAATTTTCTTTGAAAAATTATTCATTTATATAAAATAAATATATTTCCAGGTGAAATGTAATGACCTGTAAATTCACAAGTTAGAAAAATGTGAATTAATTTGAAAATTATAAATTAAAAGTTTATTAACTCAAAAGAAATGATTTGAGCCTAATAGATTAGCAGCATTCCAAGTTTAACGAATATGTGTGAAATACACTATTTGGGCTAGTATCGATAAAAGTCTCGAAGACCGAGATATCGATAAAAGTGTTCTGAAGCCCAAACGATCGTGCATGAACCTGTATACATACACTTATATTTGTATCTAAGGATGGTTATGAAATAAAAATATTTATTTTATTTTCAATAAAATGAGTTTTTCTCAAAATAAATATCTGGGTTTTTTTACACACTTATTTTTTATATGAACCATAATAAGTAATAAAAATATTTTCTTGTTTATGGCCAGGAAAACGATGATGTTGTCATCATTTTAAAAATTGCCATTTAAGGAATGTTTTCGGTAAATTGAGTTTAACTCATTTAATAATCATTTTTATTATTAAATAAGGTGTTTCTAATAATAAATAATAATGGAAATATTATTTATTAATTTCATTTACAAATATGTAAAGTTTAACTAAAAAATGAAAATGTGACCGAAATTCTGAATCAGTATTCGTTTCGGTTTAACAAACGGAAGTAGTAATCGATCAATGAAACGTTGAAGTGCACATACGCACACTCATATGAAGATAGAGATATATGTGTGTAGATATGTGTGTATATGTTTATACATGTGTATATGTGTGTATGCATAAATTGTTGAACAAAAGCTAGGGGAACAACACATCTAAGTACATACACAAGTTAACACACTCACCTACACTCAAGTAAACTAGCATATGGGTGTGTAAGGGGGTAGGACGTGTGATGTGAGGTGTGTAAGGTGGGTAGGGACGAAAGGACAAGGGGGTGTGGGTCATTTGGCTCAAGAAAGGTCACCGGACGGCGTAGCTTTGACTTAGGAACATTCGTGTGGAGTTTGGTTAGCTTGTGGTGAGAATTCCTTTGTTGTTTCTTATATAAAGTTAAGAAATTTGTGGTTTAAGCCGATGACATGTATAAATATGTATTTTTGTATTTAAATGTTTGGAATATGTTTGTGGTGGCTAGATCTATGAAGTTAGTGAGCCGAAAGGTAGAAAAAGTTAGTAAATAACTAGATCCGGAAAAGTTTGTAAGAAAAACATTGAAAAGTAAAAAACTATACATTTCTTTGTTTGCTAATGTTGTGTATCATAATTATATGATTGTTCGGATGCTATAATCAAGTTTGTATGTTTTATAATTACTAGATAATGCTGAAAAGTCACGTTAATACACGTCGTTAAAAACAAAGAGAATCACTTTCCTTGTTTGAATGAACGAAGTGTATATGGAGATAAATCTTGTTTAAGTCATTTTAAATTGTTTTAATATAATTTATGAGAAGTTGAAGTGTTCTGGATAAGTTTCAAAACCATTTATCCAAGTGGTAGAAATCGAGCTCGCCGCGTTGCGATAGTTCGTGAATAGTGATCCATAATTTCAAATCAACATAGAGAATGGTCTTTAAGTCAGGTATTCCTGAAACAAAGTTTCTGTGGTTCAAAATGATAATAGTTTTCAAATGGATAAAGAAAATTAAGAACTCAGCTTAAAATGTTTTTACGTTAAACAAAACAAATTTCCCAAAAAAATATGAAAAGGTCGCTATTTGACCAAAGTATGGATTTGTCGAATTTAATCAACTATTAATTCTTTAAAAATATAAAATAAATTTGTAAATTCATTATCAATATAATAATAAAGTTTGGAAAGATAAAATTGTTTTTATACTTTATAAAAAGTAACATTTTGGAAAATGACCTGAAAACTATTCACTTGCAATTAGGGAAATCAGATTTTCAAATTAAGAGTTTAAAAGAAGTTTTTCAATCCAAATCTTTTTTAAATCTTTTCATAATAATTGATTCTGATATTTTAAGAACTATTTTAGAAAAGACTTATAAAAATGGTCGAATTTTCAAAATAGAATGAATTGTTTAATAATAAACAATATTTGGAAATAAAATCTGAGATGACATTAAACGGCTGTTATTTAAAGGATAAAGAATGTGATAGAGCCAAGGTCTGAGATGAAATTATTACCTACTTGGAAGGCCTCATTTTTTGCCGATAAATATCTTATGTTTGAAATCGAAGTCTTAAGTTACGAATGAGGTATTACCTCCATATGAGAAGTAAAATAATAACAGAAAGAGTTATGCGGCGTCTGTGAGTTTTAGGAAAGAAGATAAGGTAGTCAACAAGATGGGAAATCCATTTGACCGTGTTTATTTCTTAGACGAGGGATGGAACGGATCGAAGGTTGATCCGGGTATCTATCATAGATCAGTTAAAGGTTTTATAAGTTTTGATAAATGATTTGGTATTTATTTCCCTAAGTGAAGATTTTATTAATGAGGCTGAATATTTCCAAATAAACTAGAAAATATGATTTTGTAGAGACTCGTATCTCTAGAAGGTATTTTGATAAAACAAAACGAATTAATGGATTATTAATTACCCATATACTTGTCCCCTTTCTTCTTTCAATCGATGATTGGATTTCGAAGGAACCGGCGTCGGATTTGAGTAATTCCTATCTGAAAAGCACTTTGAACCAATTTACTAGTTCGGATATGTTTGAAGATGAAAATTGTAACGACCCGTGTAAATTCGATGTTTAAAATGAATTAAATTAATAGGATTTTATTTTAAATTTAGAAAGAAATAAAAATCTTATTAATTTATATGAAAGCAAATATTGAAATTTGATGTATCAAGGGTAATTAAAATTTACAAATTAAATTATATATTGCAATTAATAGTAATAGTGGAAATTGTTGCAAATATTGAATTTGTCAATGGAATAAAATATTGATTTACGGAAATTGAATATAAACGGAGGTAATAAAGTAATGCAAGAAAATAAATAATGTAATTAGTACAATCCCTTTTATTTGTAAACTATTGTAAGGTGTTAATTAATTGAAATATCAAAATTTGGAAATAGATTCAAAATTTATATTAGATAAATGAATTGCAACAATTAAAGTTAGTAATTAATAGGTTAAAGGGAATACCAATTTATTCATAAAGTGAATACAAGTGAATGTAACAAAATAAATAGGAAACGCTAATTATTCATAAGTGATGGTTGATGATATAAACATTACTAATTATTAATGTAGTAACGTAAGATGTAAATGTATTTTCAACGGAAATGTAACCTTATTTCTAGGTAGAAATTGCAGGTAGATTTATGAAATGGGGTTTATGCGATAAATAGAATTGAATGTTTCGTTAGTATGAATTTAAGGGAATATGGGGTAAATTGATTAAATCAATAAAAGACAATAAATGCAATGATGATGGGTTAGTAATAAAAGTGAATAGGAAAATGATTGTATAGTAAAAATGGAATTCCAACTTGTTGGAATGAAGTAAATACACTTAGTAATAAATTTAGGATAGGAAAACGAAATGGAAATATTGAATTAGTTAATTCGTATATATATAGAATGGCGATTATTGGATTGTAAATAATAAACTTATTAATTGTGATCAAGAGTTGTGACCACAAGTTATTATGAGTGATACATATATATTTAATTCAATTCAATTGATTTGGAAATCATTGCAATAAATATAAATTAAATGTTACGTTGAATAAGTTAAGGTAATAAATGGAGAATAACGTAAATGTTCTTCATAGATATGATAATTTGAATCTATTGAAATTTATGGAATTTGAATATCACATTTTACGTTAATTGGAGATAAAGATGGAAATAGGTAATAATTGTATTGATTTGTAAGTAGAAATAAATCATTAATGAGAACAAGTATTTAAGATTAACCACCTATTTAGTATATTAAGTTATAACGGAAAATCAATTGCAATAATTAAAAATATATTTATTACATTAATGATAATGACGTAATATTTGAAATATTAAATAGGATGGAACACAAATGTATATAACGATAGAAATGTGAAATTTGGGGAATAGATTCAAAGTTACAAATGAGTTGTTAAAATAATACATAATAAGTGCAAATTGAATGAATCAATGGAAGCATAGATTTAAGTTAGAAAACGATATTTTAGTTTAATTAAAGTATTGCAAAATAAATGAAATTAACGTTTAAATATTTCGTTTATGGAGATTTAACTAAAATTCAAGGATATTAAAATAATAGATTTTGAACCCAACATGGAATCCTTCTACTTAAAATTTTTAGATGGAATAAACATTTGATTATTTAATTGAATAGAGAAAAAGATTTATTTAGTATGTAATTTAATGCTTGTTGGAAACTGTAATTTTATAAACATGTTTGCTTGACTATAAATAAGGATTACAGTGTTCACGTATTTATTTAATTGATTTCATCAATTAGGGTCTGTTTTGAAGTGGAAGATTAAAATTAATTGGAAATAAATTTATTAAAATCTTTCAATTGAAAAAGGAAAAGAAACAAAGTGCAATTAATAAAATTTATGTAAGAATGTTTCATTATGAATGTACATTATTTGGAAATATAAGAATGGATTTAATATTGTATAAGTTGATCATTTTAGAATATAAGAATGTTTACATTTATGAAGTACAAGTAACGAATAAGCATTTTAAGGAAAATAAAAGAATGTTGAGGAAATAAAGTGAACGATTCCATTTTGAATATAAATATAACATTGTAAAAAGAGAAAATTGAATTTTTAAAACAACATTTTTCGGTAGTTAAATAGCAGGCATAGGTTGCACGGAAGTGATTTTATTACTAACCTTGAAATTTAAAATAAATTAAATAATTGAGTTCATAATTACGTGTCGAGAAAAATGTTATTTTTAAATTTGAATTTTTAAATCACGGTTCATATTTTATTTATGTATCCGCTGTCCCCGTTATGTAAATTGGTCTTTTTAAATTTAGTTATGTTGTGGTAATTATATCTTTAATGAGTGTCAAATTTGGTATGTTTGGGGTTAAAAAAAAATTAATTGGGTGAACAAATGTTTTGAAATTTGAATTCGAAAAGTTTTTTATAGAGTAGAGTTGGTCCATTCATTCCCTTTCTAATTAATAATTGTCACACGTTTTTTTAATTGTTTCCTCATTTGTTCCATTACTCATTTCCATTTACATGGTCTAAAGCCTTTTCATTTCATGAACGTTACATACTTTTCATATTTTTATTTCTTTCTTTCACCTCTTTTAATATCTACCATTTTTATTGGGTTGTTCATATTTTTACTTTATTTCAATTCCTACTTTGTTTATATTTAGCTTTTCACTAGTTTCATTCCTCATTCTTGTAGCTTCATTTCATTTTAAAAAAAATTCATCATCTATAGCTTCATTTTTTGTCACTCTTCACCTTCCTTCTTCCTTTTTTCATGTTTCTTCTTCAAATCTCCTTTCTCTTTTTTTTCCAAAGCTTTTGTTTTCCTCTTTCTTCTTCTTATTCTTCAAATCTTCTTCTTTATCAAAGTTTCCTTTTCTTTTTTTGTTGTTGTTGTTCTTCTTCTTCTTTAAATTTTTTTTCTCTTTTAAACCTTATCTTCTTTCCATGTCTTTTTCTTCAAATCCATATTTATATAATCTTCTCTTCAAAACTTTCTATAAAAATAAAATAAAAAATATTAAGATAGCAAGGAAATAAAACAGAATGAGAAAGTAGTTCCATATCCAAATCTGGCTAAGCAAAAAGGTACGCAATACTAAAAATTCCATTGCAAGTTAAATGAAATATATGATGTGATATATAATTTCTTTTTTCTTTTTTTTTGAAATTTCAATCACCATTAATGCGTATAACTTTCTCATACGACCTCCGATTTACGCGAATTTTTTTTTGCTAGGATTGTAATAAATTTCCAGATCTGTTGACGCTAGTTTGGAAAGATTTGGAGACCGTCAAATTTTTGAGTTTAAATTGGATTTAAATCCAATTTAAATTCAAAAGGTGAGTGTTTTAACCCACTCACAATTTCTAAAATTTCTTATGTTTGTTAATTTGACTTTATATAAGAGTAGAAATTTATTTATGACTGTTTGGCATATTTTATTCATTATTTCTGTTCAAACGCATTTATTTAATATAACTGTTAATTAATTTGATTATTGCATATAAATTGACAGTAAAAATTTATTTATTTGCATATAAACTGATAGTTAAACATTTAATAAATTTATTTTGAATATAAACTGTTAGTTAATAACTGTCTTTTATTTCCTGTTATATTGTATATGTCATATATTGATGTTTGTTAAATTGATGATGATTGAAATAAATTGATGATGATTGAAATAAATTGGTTGATGTTTGATATTGGTTGAATGGATGATGTGTTCAATCTTATGTAAACTGCAAGTTATCATGCATTTTCATTTCATTCGGGATTGCGGTTTGAAATGATATATAACCGCATTTTATTTTAAATTGCGGATTGAAATGATAAATATCCGTATCACTTGACCACAGGATGGAAAATTATATACAGGCACCGCGGTATATATATATAAAAATATTTTGAAATGATTTTCTATGGTTTTGCAAAGCTATATATATGGTTTATGGGATATTGATTTGGTCCTTGATAAAGGTTATTTATATATATAGTAATTTTCGGTTTTTAAATTTTGTATAAATTTGATTTGAAGTATAAAATAAAGTTTGATGTTTTTTAGATCAAATACGATTAAGCATTTATTTAAAATTTAATTTCTGGAAGTTCTATTGACTTAAATGAGAATAAGGTTAGAAGATGAATATTAAGTTAAATTGGAATTAAATAAAAAGTTAGAATTTCTAAAGGATATGATTTTTATAACTTGATTTTGTGTTGAGTGATTTAAATGAATATCAGGTTGATTTAAATGAATATATAATAAATTGAAAGATTTTCCACTTATGTGAAGTTAAAGGTTTTCTTAAATTATATTGAATTCATTAAGTAAACATTTCAAGTCTAAATAATAAGTAATTGAATTTGATATATACGGGTTTGTCAAATGAGTTTGTTTTTGAAATGGTGAAATATTTAAAGCTTTGAAACATAAGAATTAAGAATGGAATTGGAAGTTTAAATCGATATTTGGAATTGATTTATGAAATGTAAAGAAGCTATTTTGTTTTATAAAAGTAATTTAATATTTAACCATTTAAGAGATGGAAACTTGTTTCAAGGTTATGATTTTCAAGGTTATGATTTTCAAGGTAGTATAATTTGAAAATATTATATTCAAGAGTTTGATTTCTAAATAATTTACTTTGAAAACCCTATGATTTTGGAAAAGAATGTATATTGGAAAATAAAAATGACATTATATTGGTTTGGGTCTAAATGATGTCGTATTGATTTGGGGTTTTAAAAATATAAATGATATCGTATTTATATGATTTTGAAATAGATGTTTTATTCTGGTTTTGAAAGTATAAATTATTTTAAAGGACCGCGGTGTTATAATAACGTTTGGTTGTTGAAGAGACCGGGATCGGAAGTTGTCATACTCTCTGCCAACTCCGAAAACCACTTTAACAACCGTGTACGCGTGCGGTGGAGATTCCAGAATGAAGTAGGTTGGTGGAGGCGTTTCCTGCAAGGTAAATACGTGGACCCGACTCCCGTGAGTTGGCATAAGGTGGCTAAAACAGGAGCAATTCTCGGGCGAATGAGGTCATTCCTCTGATCGAACGCACTCCTTCGATACTATACTCTGACTTTGGATTGATTCGGTGGCCACTATTGATTTCTTTGATTTTGGGGGTGTTTGTTCGAGGTGGGCGGTAGCTGCGCGCTGCGCGTTTCCATCAGCCCGGATAGCAATTGGTATATCTACCCTGGCATTGCCTAGTTGTGCCATGTCACCTACCCTAGCGCGCCTTCTACGAGTTTCTATTTGTGTCGTACCTATGGAGTATCCTCTGGTAGCTTCCTGATCAGGAGGTATTACGGTACTGTATAGACTATTGGCATTATTTGTGTTAAGGGCTATATGGGTAACTCTTTAACGCTATTAAAAAGTAAGTTTATTTTACAAATAGACACTATTATAATAGCGCAATATACTATATAGTAAATAGTTTAACGGATCCTTAGGAGATGTAAATACCGAGCATCTCTTGAGTTACCGCACTCATATTTATTTATGTTAATTTGACTCACATAAGATCTTTTAGTTCTGACTCGAGTGTTTTTGTCTTTTCAAATTCGCTCGAGTCAGTCCGAGCGTTTCAAGATTTGGAGAGTTAGCTCTGGAGGACGAAGAAGAAGATTTGTATTACTATTATCTATTTTATTCCACTGCACTGTATTCCGCTGCATTGATATTTTTGGTATGTGAACTCTGATATTTAATTGTATATAGAAGGATCAAATGTTTTGTAAACAGTTTTATAAACTGTATATTTTATTATTATATTTTATCCTTTCGCTGTGAGATTCTATTTTGTTTTATTTCTTCTCTGTTTTTCTTGTTTACCCCATAAAAATCCGCCCTTTCATATGGTTTGAATCGACATGTGTGTCGATTTGAAGTGTGCGAAAAGGCGGAACGTTACATCTGGTATCAGAACTTTGGTTTAGCGATAAACCTTAGCTTTGTGGGGTTTGACTCTTTACTAATAGGGTAGTAATACCCTATGGGAGTCGCTGGGTGTATATATATGAGAGAGCGTATTGGTTAGTGGTATAAAAAGATTTTAATATTGGGTTAATCTGTTCCGTTTTGTATTTATAAATTCTAGTTGGTACATGGGACGCTGTGACATCAATAGGGATTTCTAAACACTTAATAGGACAGACCGACATAATATTTATTTTCAATATAGGTAAATGAAATAACTTTGCCTACTATATTTTCTATATATAAAAATATTTTATAATGACATATATTTGGTTGCTATAGATTGAGTGTTAGGTAATAAAAATATAAATAATCGTTGAAACTAAGTTGAAAGTAAAATAAATGAAATCTGGAAATTTAGGGCTTAAGTTCTGGGGTTTTGAAATTTCTTTTGAAATTTTTTTTGGAGTATAATAATATTGTGTATAAGTATTTTCTGATATAAATATTTTAATATAATTCGGAAGAATTGTTTTAAAGAAGATTTTTGGAGAAAATAAGTTTTGTACTTTCCTCTTTGTCGCTGGAAAATAATTTCGGTGATTGGGGCCGCATCATCGACTTTCATTTTCGAGTTTCGAAGGGGAAATGCCACTGTAGTAGTTTTACTGCAGATTCATTTTCGAAAAATATATAAGTTTTGAATTGTTTAAATATAATCAGAGATATATAAGTTGCAAGAATATATTTATCTATTATTTTAAAATAATTTGAAATTTAACCCGGTATTTATTCTTAAATTTCCATTAATTAATTGTTTCAATTATTGTAGTAAAATAAAAGGTAAGTAATTAATAATTGAAACCTCTAATTTAGTTAAGAGATTTAATGCTAAGTTATTAATGGATTTAAAGAAAATTTGAAATTTGTAACATATGAAACAAAGAGTAATATTGTTGAACATTAAATTTAATTAAAGGATGAGATAAAACTTGTATAAGTTCATTTGCATTTTCTTTAACATATATAACTTACCAATATAAAAAGTTGAAATGTTAAATAGGAAATTTAATGAAAATTGGACAAGTAAAAGTAGGAAATGAATTACTCAATGAATTTGCTATTATAAATGAGAATTTAATGTATAAACTTAAGTTACAATTGAAATTTTACTATAAGTGAATATAATTAAAGGTAAGTAATTCAAATGGATGAATATCAACTTAAGTAAATAAAATGGAAATGCTAACAAATTAAACGGGACATGAATACTATTGATAAACAAATGTAAATAAATGAGGGCATGCAATAAATGAACGAAAAATTATAATGAAATAAAAAGAACTGGCATGACCTGAGATAATGGAAATGAAAAATTGTAAGTAATAAGTAAAAAAAAATAACTGAAACAAACATTGAATGAGTAAATGAAATTAAAAGTTTGTTAGAAATAAATGTAAACTATAAAAGGAAAATTTATGTGGTATGAATAAAAAGAGAAATTAAACAACAAAGGTATGAAATTAATAAAAGGTTAAGTTGATTGTTGTTTGAATTGTTGTTGTTTGGTTATGGTTGTTCAGGTAAAATACTTTGAAAATTGGATTTGGAGTGAATGAATAATCTATTTAGTTTATCTTAGACTGTTGAGTAAATGATGCACTTGATGGTTTATTCTTCATTCCGTACGATTTAAAGGTTTTGAACCCGAACGACTATTTATTTGTTTGGTTGAAAGGTTGCTTTGAATTTGTTGTGTATGCTGCTGTTAAAATTGATGGTTGTTGTATTATTTTATATTAGTGATGGAAACCACTTAAATATTTTACTTTATATAAATTGTAACCCTTTTAGATTTTATAGGTGTAATGCAGGTTATGGAAGCAATTGCTCCTGCTTTTTGTTCCATAAATTAAGCATAAATTTCCCGACAAATAGGTACGTTTCGGATTACGGTTTATTTAAGGTAATAAATTTAGTAAATTATTATTTATAATTTAAATATTTTGAATAAGATGTATTGCTATTTAATTCTTCTTTTTCCTTTTTTTTCCTTTTCGGGTTCGAAAAGTTTTGATTGGGGGAGAGTGTAACGACCCATGTAAATTCGATGTTTAAAATGAATTAAATTAATAGGATTTTATTTTAAATTTAGAAAGAAATAAAAATCTTATTAATTTATATAAAACCAAATATTGAAATTTGATGTATCAAGGGTAATTAAAATTTACAAATTAAATTATATATTGCAATTAATAGTAATAGTGGAAATTGTTGCAAATATTGAATTTGTCAATGGAATAAAATATTGATTTACGGAAATTGAATATAAACGGAGGTAATAAAGTAATGCAAGAAAATAAATAATGTAATTAGTACAATCCCTTTTATTTGTAAACTATTGTAAGGTGTTAATTAATTGAAATATGAAAATTTGGAAATAGATTCAAAATTTATGTTAGATAAATGAATTGCAATAATTAAAGTTAGTAATTAATAGGTTAAAGGGAATACCAATTTATTCATAAAGTGAATACAAGTGAATGTAACAAAATAAATAGGAAACGCTAATTATTCATAAGTGATGGTTAATGATATAAACATTACTAATTATTAATGTAGTAACGTAAGATGTAAATGTATTTTCAACGGAAATGTAACCTTATTTCTAGGTAGAAATTGCAGGTAGATTTATGAAATGGAGTTTATGCGATAAATAGAATTGAATGTTTCGTTAGTATGAATTTAAGGGAATATGGGGTAAATTGATTAAATCAATAAAAGAAAATAAATGCAATGATGATGGGTTAGTAATAAAAGTGAATAGGGAAATGATTGTATAGTAAAAATGGAATTCCAACTTGTTGGAATGGAGTAAATACACTTAGTAATAAATTTAGGATAAGAAAACGAAATGGAAATATTGAATTAGTTAATTCGTATATATATATATAGAATGGCGATTATTGGATTGTAAATAATAAACTTATTAATTGTGATCAAGAATTGTGACCACAAGTTATTATGAGTGATACATATATATTTAATTCAATTCAATTGATTTGGAAATCATTGCAATAAATATAAATTAAATGTTACGTTGAATAAGTTAAGGTAATGAATGGAGAATAACGTAAATGTTCTTCATAGATATGATAATTTGAATCTATTGAAATTTATGGAATTTGAATATCACATTTTACGTTAATTGGAGATAAAGATGGAAATAGGTAATAATTGTATTGATTTGTAAGTAGAAATAAATCGTTAATGAGAACAAGTATTTAAGATTAACCACCTATTTAGTATATTAAGTTATAACGGAAAATCAATTGCAATAATTAAAAATATATTTATTACATTAATGATAATGACGTAATATTTGAAATATTAAATAGGATGGAACACAAATGTATATAACGATAGAAATGTGAAATTTGGGGAATAGATTCAAAGTTACAAATGAGTTGTTAAAATAATACATAATAAGTGCAAATTGAATGAATCAGTGGGAGCATAGATTTAAGTTAGAAAACGATATTTTAGTTTAATTAAAGTATTGCAAAATAAATGAAATTAACGTTTAAATATTTCGTTTATGGAGATTTAACTAAAATTCAAGGATATTAAAATAATAGATTTTGAACCCAACATGGAATCCTTCTACTTAAAATTTTTAGATGGAATAAACATTTGATTATTTAATTGAATAGAGAAAAAGATTTATTTAGTATGTAATTTAATGCTTGTTGGAAACTGTAATTTTATAAACATGTTTGCTTGACTATAAATAAGGATTACAGTGTTCACGTATTTATTTAATTGATTTCATCAATTAGGGTCTGTTTTGAAGTGGAACATTAAAATTAATTGGAAATAAATTTATTAAAATCTTTCAATTGAAAAAGGAAAAGAAACAAAGTGCAATTAATAAAATTTATGTAAGAATGTTTTCATTATGAATGTACATTATTTGGAAATATAAGAATGGATTTAATATTGTATAAGTTGATCATTTTAGAATATAAGAATGTTTACATTTATGAATTGCAAGTAACGAATAAGCATTTTAAGGAAAATAAAAGAATGTTGAGGAAATAAAGTGAACGTTTCCATTTTGAATATAAATATAACATTGTAAAAAGAGAAAATTGAATTTTTAAAACAACATTTTTCGGTAGTTAAATAGCAGGCATAGGTTGCACGGAAGTGATTTTATTACTAACCTTGAAATTTAAAATAAATTAAATAATTGAGTTCATAATTACATGTCGAGAAAAATGTTATTTTTAAATTTGAATTTTTAAATCATGATTCAAATTTTATTTATGTATCCGCTGTCCCCGTTATGTAAATTGGTCTTTTTAAATTTAGTTATTTTGTGGTAATTATATCTTTAATGAGTGTCAAATTTGGTATGTTTGGGGTTAAAAAAAATTAATTGGGTGAACAAATGTTTTGAAATTTGAATTCTAAAAGTTTGTTTATAGAGTAGAGTTGGTCCATTCATTCCCTTTCTAATTAATAATTGTCACACGTTTTTTTAATTGTTTCCTCATTTGTTCCATTACTCATTTCCATTTACATGGTCTAAAGCCTTTTCATTTCATGAACGTTACATACTTTTCATATTTTTATTTATTTCTTTCACCTCTTTTAATATCTACCATTTTTATTGGGTTGTTCATATTTTTACTTTATTTCAATTCCTACTTTGTTTATATTTAGCTTTTCACTAGTTTCATTCCTCATTCTTGTAGCTTCATTTCATTTTTTTTAAAATTTCATCTTCTATAGCTTTGTTTTTGTCACTCTTCACCTTCCTTCTTCCTTTTTTCATGTTTCTTCTTCAAATCTCCTTTCTCTTTTTTTTCCAAAGCTTTTTTTCCTCTTTCTTCTTCTTATTCTTCAAATCTTCTTCTTTATCAAAGTTTCCTTTTCTTTTTTTGTTGTTGTTCTTCTTCTTCTTCTTTAAAAATTTTTCTCTTTTAAACCTTATCTTCTTTCCATGTCTTTTTCTTCAAATCCATATTTATATAATCTTCTCTTCAAAACTTTCTATAAAAATAAAATAAAAAAATATTAAGATAGCAAGAAAATAAAACAAAATGAGAAAGTAGTTCCATATCCAAATCTGGCTAAGCAAAAAGGTACGCAATACTAAAAATTCCATTGCAAGTTGAATGAAATATATGATGTGATATATAATTTCTTTTTTCTTTTTTTTTTGAAATTTCAATCACCATTAATGCGTATAACTTTCTCATACGACCTCCGATTTACGCGAAATTTTTTTTGCTAGGATTGTAATAAATTTCCAGATCTGTTGACGCTAGTTTGGAAAGATTTGGAGACCGTCGAATTTTTGAGTTTAAATTGGATTTAAATCCAATTTAAATTCAAAAGGTGAGTGTTTTAACCCACTCACAATTTCTAAAATTTCTTATGTTTGTTAATTTAACTTTATATAAGAGTAGAAATTTATTTATGACTGTTTGGCATATTTTATTCATTATTTCTGTTCAAACGCATTTATTTAATATAACTGTTAATTAATTTGATTATTGCATATAAATTGACAGTAAAAATTTATTTATTTGCATATAAACTGATAGTTAAACAGTTAATAAATTTATTTTGAATATAAACTGTTAGTTAATAACTGTCTTTTATTTCCTGTTATATTGTATATGTCATATATTGATGTTTGTTAAATTGATGATGATTGAAATAAACTGATGATGATTGAAATAAATTGGTTGATGTTTGATATTGGTTGAATGGATGATGTGATCTATCTTATGTAAACTGCAAGTTATCATGCATTTTCATTTCATTCGGGATTGCGGTTTGAAATGATATACAACCGCATTTTATTTTAAATTGCGGATTGAAATGATAAATATCTGTATCACTTGACCATAGGATGGAAAATTATATACAGGCACCGCGGTATATATATATATAAAAATATTTTGAAATGATTTTCTATGGTTTTGCAAAGCTATATATATGGTTTATGGGATATTGATTTGGTCCTTGATAAAGGTTATTTATATATATAGTAATTTTTGGTTTTTAAACTTTGTATAAATATGATTTGAAGTATAAAATAAAGTTTGATTTTTTTTAGATCAAGTACGATTAAGCATTTATTTAAAATTTAATTTCTGGAAGTTCTATTGACTTAAATGAGAATAAGGTTAGAAGATGAATATTAAGTTAAATTGGAATTAAATAAAAAGTTAGAATTTCTAAAGGATATGATTTTTATAACTTGATTTTGTGTAGAGTGATTTAAATGAATATCAGGTTGATTTAAATGAATATATAATAAATTGAAAGATTTTCCAGTTATGTGAAGTTAAAGGTTTTCTTAAATTATATTGAATTCATTAAGTAAACATTTCAAGTCTAAATAATAAGTAATTGAATTTGATATATACGGGTTTGTCAAATGAGTTTGTTTTTGAAATGGTGAAATATTTAAAGCTTTGAAACATAAGAATTAACAATGGTATTGGAAGTTTAAATCGATATTTGGAATTGATTTGTGAAATGTAAAGAAGCTATTTTGTTTTATAAAAGTTATTTAATATTTAACCATTTAAGAGATGGAAACTTGTTTCAAGGTTATGATTTTCAAGGTAGTATAATTTGAAAATATTATATTCAAGAGTTTGATTTCTAAATAATTTACTTTGAAAACCCTATGATTTTGGAAAAGAATGTATATTGGAAAATAAAAATGACATTATATTGGTTTGGGTCTAAATGATGTCGTATTGATTTGGGGTTTTAAAAATATAAATGATATCGTATTTATATGATTTTAAAATAGATGTTTTATTCTGGTTTTGAAAGTATAAATTATTTTAAAGGACCGCGGTGTTATAATAACGTTTGGTTGTTGAAGAGACCGGGATCGGAAGTTATCATACTCTCTGCCAACTCCGAAAATCACTTTAACAACCGTGTACGCGCGCGGTGGAGATTCCAGAATGAAGTAGGTTGGTGGAGGCGTTTCCTGCAAGGTAAATACGTGGACCCGACTCCCGTGAGTTGGCATAAGGTGGCTAAAACAGGAGCAATTCTCGGGCGAATGAGGTCATTCCTCTGATCGAACGCACTCCTTCGATACTATACTCTGACTTTGGATTGATTCGGTGGCCACTATTGATTTCTTTGATTTTGGGGGTGTTTGTTCGAGGTGGGCGGTAGCTGCGCGCTGCGCGTTTCCATCAGCCCGGATAGCAATTGGTATATATACCCTGGCATTGCCTAGTTGTGCCATGTCACCTACCCTAGCGCGCCTTCTACGAGTTTCTATTTGTGTCGTACCTATGGAGTATCCTCTGGTAGCTTCCCGATCAGGAGGTATTACGGTACTGTATAGACTATTGGCATTATTTGTGTTAAGGGCTATATGGGTAACCCCTTAACGCTATTAAAAAGTAAGTTTATTTTACAAATAGACACTATTATAATAGCGCAATATACTATATAGTAAATAGTTTAACGGATCCTTAGGAGATGTAAATCCCGAGCATCTCTTGAGTTACCGCACTCATATTTATTTATGTTAATTTGACTCACATAAGATCTTTTAGTTCTGACTTGAGTGTTTTTGTCTTTTCAAATTCGCTCGGGTCAGTCCGAGCGTTTCAGGATTTGGAGATTTAGCTCTGGAGGACGAAGACGAAGATTTGTATTACTATTATCTATTTTATTCCACTGCACTATATTCCGCTGCATTGATATTTTTGGTATGTGAACTCTGATATTTAATTGTATATAGAAGGATCAAATGTTTTGTAAACAGTTTTATAAACTGTATATTTTATTATTATATTTTATCCTTTCGCTGTGAGATTCTATTTTGTTTTATTTCTTCTCTGTTTTTCTTGTTTACCCCATAAAAATCCGCCCTTCCGTATGGTTTGAATCGACATGTGTGTCGATTTGAAGTGTGCGAAAAGGCGGGACGTTACAAAAATTATTGAAGGCCGAGGAATCTTCTCGGCAAAGAAAGGCTACTTGTTGACAAGGTCCTTAAGGTTTAATCTTTTGGACAGTTCTGATGGAAAAATTACAAAGTAGCGGAAGTTCTTTCTTTGTTTGGAGATCTCCGTTGTATTGAAGTTTGGAGATCTTTATGATAAGCGGATTGCTTGTTGATAACCTTTGGGTCGAGCCTGAGGTAAACGAATGGTAGTGATCCCCTGTTGTGGAATCTGCGATGATGTAAGGGCTTTGGCTACTGAAATTAGGGATGCAGTAGGAAGGTGCCTTCGGTTCATCCTGTTCCTGGATGACTTGTATAACGAATGTTTGACAGAGCATTTTTAATGATTATGTACACTGATTTTTACAAACGTACATCTTCTTAGTGGCGGAGAAGGCAACTTCTCTTAGCTTAACACCCTTCTCTAAGAAGTATGAGCTTGGAGGTTGCATTTTTGTGGAAGTCAATTACTGATCGGTGTATTTGGCAGTGTGGCATTCAAAGTGGAATGTGATGCAAATGAAAGGTAAATATGTTACCTTAGGCCTCATCAACCCAGAATGGCTTAAACAGGGTTTGCCATAAGGCTAAGTGGGTAACGCCCATTAGGGTATGTTCATTACCTTTCTAGATTATCTATTTAGCATCGGCTATGACGTCATATGTTTAAATTATGTGGTGTATGCTATGAGACGTCTCGGACAGGTCGGTTGCGACTGAGGTGATGGCCTATTAGGTTTTATATCTAGAGGAGGGACTCAAAAATGATAGACTGTTCTTGCCAGCAAGAGGAGGGAGACTCCTCGATGCATCGCTCTAGAGGTGTACTGTATGGTAAGGTAGTCTCTTACCTTCCATTGTATGGAAATCCAAGGAACATAGGTGCCATCGGGTTTTGTTTTTATAACCTCGTTGGGAGCGAGTATGTCATTAAATTCAATAATGGTAACAATTTCGGCTATGATTAATAACATTATTTGCAAAATGTTTTCAAAGAATGTCATTAAAAATAATATGATTTTACATATGAATTTTTTTTGTTATCATAAGGTAAAAACCCGTTTCGTGTTTATAAGCGGCGTTGCCTTTGAGATACCCTTATTTTCAAACCATGTTTTTGAGTTCTTATATCAATCACATGACTGACCCGGAGTTTATTTTTGTGACGACCGCCCATAACTCCTGCACTAAACAAGGAAATAGTGCGCTGAAAAGTGTGCCAGGCTGCCATGGACGATCATCAGGGTTAAAGTAAACACAGAATAGTCTATCGTATTACTCACAGCGCAGGGATAAAATACAATAGAGAAATATACATAGTGAAGCTTCACCAAATAGAACCTCATCAATGCACTACAAAACAATTTGATACAAACATCTTAATAGTCAATACATCAAGTCTCACTACATAACACTCATAGAATCATACAAGCAACGGAACATCCAGTACATATAGTAAGAAAATAATATGCAAAAGCCTCCAGCATGTCTTCTTCATCAACAGCGTTGGTCACTGAGAACAGCACCTGTCACCTGCTACCTAGTCTGCCCATCCCAAAACGGATGAACAGCCCAAGGTAATAAGAGTTGAACATAAAACCTTGAGTCAGACAAAAGTCCTAGTGAGCGGTAAATCAACTATCAAACATACCAAAAGAGCATAAAGGGTAAAAAGGAATAGGAACCCAACTCTCCCACTCCAGCTCTTTCTACAGTGATAGCCCCCAGACACACTAAGTAGAAACAAACATAGCAAAACAGACAATTAAAGTAAAGCAATTATCACTCGAGTCAAGGTCGATGTTTTCCAAGTACAAACCCCCAAGGCCTAAACCAAGATCAGATAAGCACCCACAAAGCATCGCTCTTGAGACCGAGTGAAGATACAACCAAAGCATCCAAACATCCATGACTCTGGCTATCACTGTTATCATTGCCTCTATATCACCGTTAATTGAATGACCGGCTCATTCTTTCATCCGTTCGTCAAGGGCTAATGGTAACCCCGGTTCTATACATAACTCTGCACGTCATCGTGACCCGTTCCTAGGACTATCGAATCTGCCCAGAGTACTAGACCTTCAACTATTGGTCTTGGGACTATCGAATCTGCCCAGCGTACTCTTGCTTTGAGCATGCTAGAACCTTCAAGAACGATGAAATCTCAGCCTCCTAATCATCCTCCTTGACGACTATTCTCATACTAGCTCAAGCGCCTCTTGAGCCAACCATTATCAACGAACTCGAACCATATCACCGAGTTATCAACATGCTTGGGATGATCCCGTCTAGATTAAACCAAGGCTATCTCACATCATGCTTTGCTTCATCGCATCATAGCAAAGTCCCATCTCAACATCATGCTTTGCCTCATTGCATCATAGCAAAGTCCCATCTCAACATCATTATCAAATCTATCCATATGAGCTTTATCATCCGCTTCATATGCCACAAGCAGCTTTCCTTATTCAAGAGCATTTCCACTTAGCTTTTGAATCATCTTCGACCAACTTGTCCAAATCAAATCATCAATCAACTAATTTATAACAATCAATCAGATCAATCATTAATCCAAGTAATCAATCATTCAAACAAGATCTAAATAAACAGTTATAACAGTAATGGCAATTTCGTAAATAAAGAGTCCAAATCTAACAAGCATGAATTCTAAGTAATATCTTGATGAATGAACTAGCATAGGTTAACATGTAGTATAGTGGATATCAAAACTTTATGAACGATGGATCTACATGCAGACTTAAGGAAAATGCATGAAATCACTATCTTTAACACACAAACAAGCCACCGATCCAATATACTCCTTTGGGTCCGTGTGAGAGATAACCACCACTCACCGAATCACCTAAACACCTCAAAAGCAACAAACTCCAGATCCGGACAGCGAAGGATCTAGCTTGATCCGTTAAAATTCCGCTTCAAACGATGTAGTCTCTCTTTGAAGAATGTAGATCTTCAATTTTGGCTCTTGGATCTTCGATTTGATCTTAAATCTTGGATGGAAGGAAGCACTAGATTAAAGAAGAGAAAAGAAGTGAAGAAGTGTAGCACTCGAGCTCTCAAAATGGCAGCACTTCGTCGCTTCAAAATCCGGATCCCAAAAAGAGAGATAAGGCCGTGTATTTATAGGCCAAACCCTTAAGTCGTTCGCCCCCCCTAAGTCGGTCACGACTTAACAAAGCCCCACGACTTACGACTCATCAACCCCACGGCCTACCGACTCAAGCCTCTACACGACTTAACTTAGACACGACCTAACGACTCAAGCCTATACGCGACCTAAAACACATGCGCGCGACTTAACACACACGATCTAACACTTAGGCACGACCTAAGACTCAACAGGATACGACTTAGCGACCTAACACACTGCCGCATTTCTACCTAAGTCCTAAGTCGTTTGGACGACTCAACGACTCAACGACTCAATGACTTACGGCCTAAACTAAACCCAGCCGCTAACTCTCTTAAGTCGCCGATTCCCTTAAGTCGTCCCAATCCTTAAGTCGTTCAACCGACCTATCTACTACCCGACCTAAGCTATCACCCTTAAGTCACTCGAACGACTTACCCTCCTTAGGTCGTTAACTCCTAAGTCGCTCAACTATGCCGCTACTATCCTTAAGCCGTCCCAATCCTTAAGTCGCTCATCCTCCTTAGGTCGCTCCACCGACTTAAACTATCACACGACTTAGGCCTCAACACGTCCTAACTTCCTTAAGTCGCTACCCCTTAAACCGTTATCCCTTAAGTCGGCAACCACCACCACTAACTTCTCTAGGTCATTCACATGACTTGGGTTGCTCGGCCGACCTAAACTAACATACGACTTAGACTCAGAACGACTTAACAACACTAACGACCTAATAACAACAATTCTACGATCCTTCGATCCGTAAAAATATGGGTCGTTACATTCTCTCCCCCTTAGGAATTTCGCCCCCGAAATTCCAAACAAACAAGAGCAACCAAAACTATTCTGCATGCCTACCATCCATAGCAATCAACAAACCATGCATCCAATTACTAGCCTAGCATGCAGAATTCTAAGACTAGAACAAGTTACAATGTCATGCGATGTCACGACACCTCACGGTCATACCTTGAAGAGTTCAGGATGAGCTGCCTTCATCCTCTCTTCCTCCTCCCATGTACAGTCGTTAACATCATCACTCCATTGTACCTTGAGCAACTTGACTACCTTCCTCCTAAGCTGTTTCGTGTCAGTTTCCACAACACGAAGCGGTTTACGAGGTCTCTCAACGATTGAATCAATCTCAAAGTCCTCACAACTATCAGCAGAAACCACCGTATTCGAGTTGTGCACATACTTCCGTAGATACGATACGTGAAAAACATTGTGCACACCCGACATCTTTTCTGGTAATTCCAATTTATAGGCGAGCTTTCCAATTCGCTCGATGATCAGGAATGCTCCAACAAATCTCGGAGTCAATTTGCCTTTCTTCCCGAATCGAATAACAATCCTCAGGGGAGAAATCTTCACAAAAACCATATCACCTACGTCGAATTCCAAATCCTTACGACGCTTATCGGCATAACTTTTCTGACGGTCTTGGGCTGCCTTCATTCGTCGCCGAATGATCTCTATGCAATCCGAAGTTTGTCGAATCATTTCTGGCCCAAGTATCAACTTTTCTCCTGTTTCCAACCAACATGTCGGAGAGTTACATGGTCTTCCATACAATGCCTCATACGGTGCCATACCAATGCTTGACTGGTAACTGTTATTATACGAGAATTCCACCAAATGAAGATAATCTTCCCATGATTCTCTGAAGTCCAAAACACATGTTCTGAGGAGATCTTCCAAAACTCGGTTGACTCTCTCGGTCTGACCATCTGTTTGGAGGTGATAAGCTGTACTCAAACACAACTCGGTTCCCAAAACTTCCTGGAAGCTCTTTCAAAATCCACTAGTGAACAATGGGTCTCGATCGTTCACTATGCTTTTCGGAATACCATGGAATCGAACTATCCACTTAACATATAGCTCAGCCAATTTCGATGCAGTCCTGGTTGATCAAACAGGAATGAATCTTGCACTCTTAGTCAAACGATCTACGATGACCCAAATCCCTTCATTTCTTGCTCTGGTTCTAGGTAACCCATCGATAAAATCCATCGATATTTGCTCCCACTTCCATGTAGGACCTTCTAATGGCTGAAGTAATCCACTTGGCTTCTTCTGTTCGGCTTTTACCAACTGGCAGTTCATACATTTGGAAATAAAATTTCCAACATCCTTCTTCATACCTTCCCAGTAATAGATTCTCTTCATATCCCAATACATCTTATTTCACCTGGATGAATTGTTAACTTCGAGTGATGACTTTCCTTCAGAACTTCATTTCTCAATTCATCTATATCGGGAACAACTAGTCGTCCTTGCTTCCGAAGCCAACCCTCTCGATCGACCTCGAATCCTTTATCCTTCTCTAGGTCCAACCCCTATTCCAAATCACGGATAATCTTGACAAGCTTATCGTCTCGCTTTTGGCCCTCGCCAATCCTTTCCACAAGAGTAGGTCTTATCGGTAAGTTTGCCAAAATCTCAAGTTCCAATTCACATCTAGGCCTGAAGTCAAATCCAGCCAAATACTCAAGACTCTTCCGTTCTGAAAACATAGCTCCCATTCTGCATGTTTTCGACTTAACGCATCTGTCACTGCGTTACCCTTTCCCGGAGTATAGGCTATACCAAAATCATATGATGCTAAAAATTCTAGCCATCGTTGCTGCCGGAGATTCAAATCCTTCTGGGAGAAAAGATACTTCAATGACTTATGATCTGTAAACAACTCAAATCGGACTCCCAATAGGTAATGTCTCCACATCTTCAAAGCAAATACAACCGCCGCTAACTCCAAATCATGAGTCGGATAATTCTTTTCATGCGGCTTCAGCTATCGACTTGCATATGCAACAACTTTATCCTTCTGCATTAGCACTGCTCCAAGTCCAGTACCACATGCATCGGTGTAAACCACCATCTCATCATTTCCACTTGGAATAGTCAAAACAGGAGCACTTGTTAGTCGCTCTTTCAGGATTCCGAAAGCTTGCTCACACTTAGCATCCCATCTGAACACCTGGTTCTTTTTTGTCAATCCTGTTAATGGTGCAGCTATCTTGGAAAAGTCTTTGATAAACCGACGATAATATCCTGCTAATCCAAGAAAACTTCTCACAACAGATGCATTCTTAGGTCTAACCCAATCCTGGATCGCTTCCACCTTGGCGGTTTCAACCGCTATTCCACTTCTAGAGATAACATGGCCTAAGAACCTCACTTCGCTCTTCCAGAAGTGACACTTCGTAAACTTAGCCCTTAGCTGCTGTTTCCGCAAGATTTCCAAAACAATCCACAAGTGCGTCTTGTGCTCTTCTTCAGTTCTGGAATAAATCAAAATATCATCCACGAACACAAGTACGAACTTGTTCAACTGATCCCTGGACACTCTATTTATAAGATCCACGAAATATGCTGGTGCATTGGTCAATCCAAACGGCATTACGAGCCACTCATAGAAGCCGGATGGTGTCCTGAAAGAAGTCTTTGGCACACTATCCTTTGCCACACTTAATTGGTGAAATCCCGTTGCCAAATCCATCTGAGAAAACACCTTAGCTTCGTGAAGCTGATCTAACAAGTCATCTATTCTCGGAAATGGATACTTGTTCTTCTTAGTCATTTTATTCAGCTCACGATAATCCACACACAACCTCAACGATCCATCCGCTTTGGTTGCAAACACAACTTTTGCACCCCATTCGGACACACTATGCCGAATGAATCCTTTCAGTAAAAGGTCATCAACTTGCACCTTCAACTCTTGCTGTTCCCTAGGCGCCATTCGCCTAAGAGGCACCACAACAGGTCTGGCTCCCTCAACTAGATCGATGCGAAACTCGATCTCTCTATGCGGCGGTAACCCTTTGACCTCATCAAAGACATCCTCAAATCCATTTGCGATTGGCACCGATGACAGTCCATCCCGTGGAACAACCAGCGAATACATGAAGCTCATGAAGACGCCTTCCTCATGCTTACATCGTATCACAACCTTTCGCCCTTCCACATTCTCGACTGTCACCTCCAGCCTTTCATAATCAACCTTTGCCGCATACTTCCTAAGCTAGTCCATACCCAAAATAATTCCAAACCCCTCAAAGTTCAGAACAAAACAATCACAAACAAAAGAGCAATCATGACTCGATACAACCAGACCACGGCATATCATACACAAACAAGATGAACCCCCAACTGGATTAGTCACAACCAATGGTCTATCAACTATATCCGGTTTCAAACCCAACCGGCCTACAAGTTCATTACAAACAAAAGAATGCGACGCCCCAGTATCGAACAACACTCTAACTGGAACACCACAAATGGAAAGAGTACCTTGAACCACCACACTCTTTCCTTCCTCTTCCGCCATAGGAGCTTTTGAAGATGATGGCACAGCCCTCAAAGCATAAGCTTGCACAATCTGTTTGTCCTTCCGCGGTTCTGGACAATTCCACTTAATATGCCCCAGCTTGTCACAGTTGTAACACTTCAACGGTACCTTTGGATTCTTACAATCTCTGGAGAAATGGCCCTTCTGCTGGCAATTGTAGCAGGTCACTTCGCCCTTCGGCTTCTTCTGCCCATCCTTACCCTTCTATTGCTGCTGCTTCCTCTTCTTGTTCCCACCTTGCTGTGGTTTAGAATCTTCCTTGGTCACAGCAACAACAGATCCTTCCTTAGGAAACATATTCTCATGCCTGAGAGCCTTCTCCACAAGCTTCTCAAACGGATCGTCCAAATGATCCACCAACTGCCTCCCAAGATAAGTGTCCAAGCTTGTCAAAAACTTCTCATTCTTCTGATAAGGAGATTCAATATATGGCCGAGCATACTTGGACAAAGCTTCAAACTCAGAAACATACTCAAGAAATGGTCTTCCACCTTGCTTGAGTTCCATAAATTTCTTAAACAGAACGGATTTCTGAGCTGTAGAAATGAACTTAGCCTCAAATCTAGCTTGGAATTTCTCCCAAGTAATTTCTTCCTCTGGAGTATCAATGGTGATAGAGTTTCACCAATCAGAAGCTCTTCCCTGAAGCTGTCTTGATGCAAGCTTCCTTTTGGTTACATCCTCGATTCCCAAATCACCAAAGATCCTTCTACAAGCATCTATCCATCTCTGGAATTCTATGGTTGATTCTGTTCCCAAGAAAACCTTTCCTCCAAGAGCAGTATAGTCTTTACACAGCTTAGCAAAATCCACCTGTTTTGGAGTTTGAACTTGAACTCCAACATCTACCGTTGGCCCTGGAGCTGGCATCCTTCTCATGATCGAAGTCATCATGGCCTCGAACATAGCAGCATAATCAACAACCCCCTCAGAATCACGACCTTCCCTAGTAGCTGGTCTCGCTCTTCGACTCATTCTTAATATCTATAAAAGAATGATTAGTACACCTTGAGAAACAACTGCATAAGAGGTTCAAATCCTTCTAAGCTACTATATTATATATAGTAATCATCCATCAAAATACAATTACGTCTCTCATACGTAGTTACGTCAGCGAGCATTGGCTAAAATCGATTAACCAAAGCTCTGATACCAAATGTGACGACCGCCCATAACTCCTGCACTAAACAAGGAAATAGTGCGCTGAAAAGTGTGCCAGGCCGCCATGGACGATCATCAGGGTTAAAGTAAACACAGAATAGTCTATCGTATTACTCACAGCGTAGGGATAAAATACAATAGAGAAGTATACATAGTGAAGCTTCACTAAATAGAACCTCATCAATGCACTACAAAACAATTTGATACAAACATCTTAATAGTCAATACATCAAGCCTCACTACATAACACTCAGAGAAACATACAAGCAGCGGAACATCCAATACATATAGTAAGAAAATAATATGCAAAAGGCTCCAGCTCGTCTTCGTCATCAATAGCGTTGGTCACTGAGAACAGCACCTGTCACCTGCTACCTAGTCTGCCCATCCCAAAAACGGATGAACAGCCCAAGGTAATAAGAGTTGAACATAAAACCTTGAGTCAGACAAAAGTCCTAGTGAGCGGTAAATCAACTATCAAACATACCAAAAGAGCATAAAGGGTAAAAAGGAATAGGAATCAAACCCTCCCACTCCACCTCTTTCTACAGTGATAGCCCCCAGACACACTAAGCAGAAACAAACATAGCAAAATAGACAATTAAAGTAAAGCAATTATCACTCGAGTCAAGGTCGATGTTTTCCAAGTACAAACCCCCAAGGCCTAAACCAAGATCAGATAAGCACCCACAAAACATCGCTCTTGAGACCGAGTGACGATACATCCAAAGCATCCAAACATCCATGACTCTGGCTATCACTGTTTCATTGCCTCGATATCACCATTAATTGAATGACCGGCTCATTCTTTCATCCGTCCGTCAAGAGCTAATGGTAACCCCGGTTCTAGACATAACTCCGCACGTCATCGTGACCCGTGCCTAGGACTATCGAATCTGCCCAGAGTACTAGACCTTCAACTATTGGTCTTGGGACTATCGAATCTGCCCAGCGTACTCTTGCTTTGAGCATGCTAGAACCTTCAACAACGATGAAATCTCAGCCTCCTAGTCATCCTCCTTGACGACTATTCTCATACTAGCTCAAGCGCCTCTTGAGCCAACCATTATCAACGAACTCAAACCACATCACCGAGTTATCAACATGCTTGGGATGATCCCATCTGGATTAAACCAAGGCTATCTCACATCATGCTTTGGTGCATCGCATCATAGCAAAGTCCCATCTCAACATCATGCTTTGCCACATTGCATCATAGCTAAGTCCCATCTCAACATCATCATCAAATCTATCCATATGAGCTTTATCATCCGCTTCATATGCCACAAGCAGCTTTCCTTATTCAAGAGCTTTTCCACTTAGCTTTTGAATCATCTTCGATCAACTTGTCTAAATCAAATCATCAATCAACTAATTTATAACAATCAATCAGATCAATCATTAATCTAAGTAATCAATCATTCAAACAAGATCTAAATAAACAGTTATAACAATAATGGCAATTTCGTAAATAAAGAGTCCAAATCTAACAAGCATGAATTCTAAGTAATATCTTGATGAATGAACTAGCATAGGTTAACATGTAGTATAGTGGACGTCAAAACTTTATGAACGATGGATCTACATGCAGACTTAAGGAAAATGCATGAAATCACTATCTTTAACACACAAACAAGCCACCGATCCAATATACTCCTTTGGGTCCGTGTGAGAGATAACCACCACTCACCGAATCACCTAAACACCTCAAAAGCAACAAACTCCAAATCCGGACAGCGAAGGATCTAGCTTGATCCGTCAAAATTCCGCTTCAAACGATGAAGTCTCTCTTTGAAGAATGTAGATCTTCAATTTTGGCTCTTGGATCTTCGATTTGATCTTCAATCTTGGATGGAAGGAAGCACTAGATTAAAGAAGAGAAAAGAAGTGAAGAAGTGTAGCACTCGAGCTCTCAAAATGGCAGCACTTTGTCGCTTCAAAATCCGGATCCCAAAAAGAGAGATAAGGCCGTGTATTTATAGGCCAAACCCTTAATCGTTCGCCCCCCCCCCCCTTAAGTCGGTCACGACTTAACAAAGCCCCACGACTTACGACTCATCAACCCCACGGCCTACTGACTCAAGCCTCTACACGGCTTAACTTAGACATGACCTAACGACTCAAGCCTATGCGCGACCTAAAACACATGCGCGCGACTTAACACACACGATCTAACACTTAGGCACCACCTAAGACTTAACAGGATACGACTTAGCGAACTAACACACTGCCGCATTTCTACCTAAGTCCTAAGTCGTTTGGACGACTCAACGACTCAACGACTCAACGACTTACGACCTAAACTAAACCCAGCCGCTAACTCTCTTAAGTCGTTGATTCCCTTAAGTCGTCCCAATCCTTAAGTCGTTCAACCAACCTATCTACTACCCGACCTAAGCTATCACCCTTAATTCGCTCGAACGACTTACCCTCCTTAGGTCGTTAACTCCTAAGTCGCTCACCTATGCCGCTACTATCCTTAAGCCATCCCTATCCTTAAGTCGCTCATCCTCCTTAGGTCGCTCCACCGACTTAAACTATCACACGACTTAAGCCTCAACACGTCCTAACTTCCTTAAGTCGCTACCCCTTAAACCGTTATCCCTTAAGTCGGCAACCACTACCACTAACTTCTCTAGGTCGTTCACATGACTTGGGTTGCTCGGCCGACCTAAACTAACATACGACTTAGACTCAGAACGACTTAACAACACTAACGACCTAATAACAACAATTCTACGATCTTTCGATCCATAAAAATACGGGTCGTTACAATTTCTTTTCCCTTTAAAATCCGGTTGCCTTATTTTTTCGGACAGCCAAGTAATCAGGTAGCTTGGAGCATTTGGAACAGAGCATTTTGGAGCATAGCATGGAGCATGGGATATTCGGAGCACATATTGATGATTATTTTAAGTTTCCGCTGCATTATGTATTTACCAACATGTAAGGATAGACCGTTATAACTATCCTAGATGGATTAGTACTTACTGTAACTCTGATGTTTCTTTTGGAGTGATTGCATGTACTCTGTATATGTTTAATTAAAGTTTAACTACGTTGCGAAATTCTTTTATTGTTATGTCTTCTATCTTTATTTTTCTTTACCCCACGATAATTTGCCTCTCCAGCACTTGGAATTGCGATACAAAAATACCGAGCATGTATTTGTGTTGATTTCTGAGGGTCGAGGAGGTGGGTCATCACATAAAATTATTTCATTTACCCAAATTTTAAATCAATATTTTATCAATCGATTTTTTCAAGTGTTTAGGAAATCCCTATCAATAACATTAGCTAAACGCATCAATCAGAATTCTTAAGCCACTCAACAGATGAAACAACACAATATATAGCATTTTAATGAAAATAACAAGTACGCGCTCTTATATATACACTCTAAAACTCATCTTAGGGTCTCTCTTACCCTACCTTAAATGAGTCAACCCTACCAAGCCTAGGTGTTTGCTCAACCTAAGCTCCGATACCAACTGTAGTGATCCACTTTTCCCTAAAGTTTAAGCTGGCAATAAACCAAACGTATACAACCCAAATTGAATGGAAAGGCGGATAGTTAGTGAAAAAGAAAGAACAAAGAAGACAAGAAGAAACTAAACAACACAGAATCTGACAGTGGAACGAATAATCTATAATATATAACAAATCTTTACACAAAAACAAAACTGTGATATATGTATTTACAGACATCAATCAAAGCATACTAACCTATTTAGAACGGACAGTTATAAAAACCCGTCCTCACAATTGCTGAATAATATAAAACAATGAATGCAGTGGAAGAAAAATAACTATCTAGGTGAATACGTCGCAAGGCCTCCAGCTCATCACCTGTAGCTCCAAAAAATAACCAACTAAACCTGCAAATATGCTCGGTCTGACCTAAGCATTATAGGAAAACAAAGCCCGGGTCAGTCTGGTAAAACCAACATGAGAAACACAATCAAATGGATTCTTAAGTTTTAAATAATCTTTCAAAAACAAAGGTATATCGTAAGACCACACCACACATAAACACATACGGGTTTTTTCCTTACGATAACCAAAACCCTTTTATATCATAAATCCAAGTGATATTATAATAATGTCTAAGGGCAATAATAATAATAATAATAATCATGTAGTTGTGATGCTCATGAGTGTACATCACAACAATACTAGGCATGTAATCGAAAATCGATAAGGCGCGTTTGTTAACTGTCTAAGATTTCCATGGAGGTGCCTTCAGTGCTTCGAGGAACGATCCTCCTACATAAGGATCAGAGACATCCTTCCGAAGCAGCGCATATCCCTAGTGATGTACCACCAAAAAACATAGCTGGTCTCGCTAAGACCAAGTGCATCGCCTCATGCATGCATAATAACTGTAGGTAACGTGTAGCTAGAGCCAACTACACCCTATGGGTTTGCTAACCCTACTGGCCATGCCTCCTATCTCTGGTTTTAGTCATTCCCGCTGACGAGGCTGAGTCTGGTATTCCAGCATACACACCGCCACCAAATAGGTCACGGAATCCCATATGGATTCCAATACCCCAACGAGTCTCGGAATCCTCGGAATCAGACATAGATTCTCACATCTCAATTAAATCTTGGAATCACACCTGGTTTCCATACCCCAACGAGTTCTCGGAATCACGAATGGATCCCAACATCTCATTATACCACGAATCTCCTCTATAAAACTATATATGGTTTTCGGAGTGGTCGCGGGTTCCGATCATCTCTTATGAGTACACTCTTCCATTTCCTGGATGCTCCCCAAAATAATCGTCGATTTTCGGGATGCTCAAACCGATTCTTTAGGAAATAATCAAACAATACATAAGAGTGGGGATCACCCTCTAACCGTTTAAGTGGATGGATTTCCTTATCATTTGTCCTAGAAGAACGAAATACGTTTATATGTAAAATATAGCACCCCCGATGGTAACTGTTACATATAATCCCCGTGTTTCCCCTAGATATTTCCAGAGTTAAAATCATTCGGTGTTAAGTAGGGAACATTTCCCTAACACCAAATTTAAGAAGGATGGCCATGATTTGTTTGTCGGTTATTTAACTATCAAATAAACAAACATTCCAAACAAAGATTATATTTCCCATAGAAATCACTAAGCCTATTAAATTAATCTTTCATTAATTTAATATCACATTTCAAATACTTGGAAATAACTTCCATATACTCATCTCAAAAGGATAAGTATACTCACAGACCACTATATTTTTGATACTTAGAAAATATAACCATATACTTATCTCAATGGTATAAGTATATTAACAAACCATTTCAATTCCAAAACTTAAGAAACTTTAAAACTTTAAAAACTAAATATGGAAAGTACCGTTCAATATCGACTATGTATCGTAGCTTACACAATGGTTAAGTCGCTATCCCGACGAATCCATAGTAAACTATAGGCAATCCATGCCCCTCGAATTACGCTATGAAGATAATCCATTTCTTCCCAAAACCCTTTTATTTTATAAATATTACCAAATATCTTTACAAAATTTCTTTATAGATCTCCCATCCCATCGCAAAACAATCTTAATGAATCTCAAACCCGTTTACAAAACTTCTCCTTTTAGATCTTTAAAACTCATTTATAAGTTCTTATATAAATATTCAAACCATTTATACAACTCTTCCCATGTTTAAACAACTTATTTAATTAACTCCTTGAGTCCTTAAGGTTCCCTTAATAACCTATGTATTATTTAAAATAACTTAAATAATAAGTTATTATTTTTAACATCCTTCTGTTTCCTTCAAATAGACCTCATTTAAATTACTTCCTTTAAAATCTCATTAATGATACATTAGATAAATTTTTAAACACTATTATTATATAAATAAGTTAACTTCAAAAATATATTAATATAATAATTAATTAACTTTAATGTTATTAAAACAATAATTAATTAACGTTAAATTACTATTAATATAGAAATTAATTATCCTTTAAATATAATTAAATAACTTAAGTCAATATTGATCAATAACTTTAATTAAAATTCAAAGTATAGATAATCTTTTAAATAATTAATTAAAATATAATTAAAACATTTCTAAACCATAACTAAATGACTCTTAAATAGTAATTAAACATTCTTAAATAACATTAGGAAATAACTTTTAAGAATCATATAAATAAATAATTAACTTTAAATCATTATTAAAACAATTATAAATTATCTTCAAAATATTATTAATAAGTTATTACCTTTTTAAAATCTTTTTACTAAAATAAAAATAATTATCTTTAAATCTTATAATACAAATAATTATTCTTAAAATACTTTCAATTCAATAACTAATTGTTCAAAATTAGAAGGAGGTTTAAGGATCACTACGGTACTTAACAAGCTACCATATTATTCAATTAACTTTTCAAGACGATAATAGATATTTACATAATTCACGTCTATGCAAATAAATCCAAAACTTAACCATCATCAGTTAATATATCACTAATTCAAAGTGGCATATCATTTACTATATATAATCAAACGTCCAAAACTGTATAATAGCATAACAGGGATTTATTCTGCTAATTATTTGCCAAATAAATTTAATTAGTGGAACGACATTTTATTCCGCTAAACCGATGTCTAATTACCATATTCGATCTAGTTTAACTTAACAGTATTTTATCTGGCCAAATGAACTTCAATAATTAACATATATAAATTTAAACGATGTTATTATTTAAAATAACACAATTTATAACCTCTCTGTTTCCATATATCATAAATTAATACTTTTCCAAAGTTATTAATAAGTTACACTGCAATGATGTACTCGTTCGCACAAACCCAACGCATAAATCCGCGGGTTAAACAGGTTTCATATGAGCGAGATATGAATTTTCATGGTTAATATGTTGACATAAACAATTAAAACAAAAACAATGTGTGTGTCTATTTCTCACCTAAATGGCTCGGCCCAAGCTTAATTCCTTAGCAAAACCACTACCTACACTACAATGTTTTTCCCAAATTCCCTTTCTTCCTCCATAGCCGATCCATATGCACGCGTTTACGAGTGCATGTGCACACCTTCGTCCCTCCATCGATTATCGAACCACGCCTGCCGCCAAAACCCTCTCCTCTAGTTCGTCCATTTGCGCCTAAGCACCCTCCCTCCGACCACCATTGACGATCAGAGATCCCGAGATAGAGATGACAACACCCAAGTCGCACAAAGTCGTGAACAAAAACTTCCTTCTACCGCCACCAAACACCTCCAGAACATGCACCACTCAACCACGCACACCACCATCCTCCGCCGCAGCTCCCAGACCCAATCGAACGGTGGTCATTCGCCCCTTATCACTAGAAATCGAATGTGATCGAGCACCATAAACCAATGATCATAAACCTTAGTTTTTTCTATTCACGAAAAACCAAACCACAAATCAAAAATCAGCCATGGTCACAACCTCTGGCTCGATCCTACGCTCCTCCCCGACATCTTTGCTTGACCCCTCGACCACCTGTTCGCTGGAAATTATTTTTTGAATGATTTGTGATCATCTCCTCCTCTCCGGTGATTCACAACCCTAAAAATCTTCAAACGAACACTAAAAATCATGATTCGACACTATGGTCCCATCCATATCCTTTGTTCGTCAATCCGTGATCGTCGAAAATGAACGTTTTCTCAACTACTTGCTATTATTTACAGATATCTCTCCAATACTCGATGTAAATTTCCTAAACTATTTTTAGAGTAAGCTCGATTCAATGACGAACAACTTTCATTTTGGCAGTTTTAGATGATTTTGCTAAGATTGGGAGATATTGATTTTTGAATAAGGTGAAAAGTTTGCTTTTCTTTGAACATAAACATAGCAGAGAAAAAGTTTTTGCTCTTTGTACATAAACCTGTTTATATATACTTGCATGATCGTCTTTTCAATCGACAATGAGGAAAAAAGCTGCTGATGGAGGAAACAAGGATGGATAGTGGCGGCTTGGCCAACAGGTAGGTGGTTGGGGAAACAAAATGGCCGCTGTGCACAACTTGTCTGTGTATGTTGGGGGAAAAAGGCCTGGTCACATATATATATGCTTGATTTGAATTGATTTTGGTACTCGGTTACCCTACATCACGTCCGCATCCGAACTAAGAACGATGGAAAATAAAGCAGATCGCATATAACAAATCAATATAGAAAAGTTATTAAATTTTGTGAAGTCTCAAAATGCCAACCTTTTCCATAAAATACGTCAAACGAGAATTTTTTATTTTCCAAATTAAAAATTATAGGAAAATTCTACAAATTAAATTAAAAACACATCATTAGAAATAAGTCTCAGTTTAAAATAGATAATTTATCATATTTTAAATCCAAACCTGAATATTTAAATAAATTAAATATTCAAATTCGAAGACTCAAAAATACGGGTTGTTACACTCTCTCCCTTATAAGAATTTCGTTTCCGGAATTCTAGCCAAGAACACTCAATACTATCTATAAGCCTACAGGATGTTTATGGATCATTCACATACTAATTCTGCTTTGATCACTACTCGAATACGTGACTCCACTTCCAGACCAGTATCGTTCACCCGATTTACTAGTACGGACACTGATCAGGCTCCTTGGATAGGAACCTCTGCTCTCCTTACATAGCTGTAGCTATGATAGAAAACCTTAGTTCCATATCAAGAACGCTCATCAAGTGTTCTTCGTTAAAAATCAAGTAATAAATCATTATTTGGAAAGGTGTGAAACATCTCAAAGCCTTATACCCGAGTATTAGATTAAAATTATAAAGATGGAGAAATGCTCTACATCCATTTACGTACTAATTTTAATTGGTTATTCCAATACTAATTCTATTCCCCTTAAAATATGTATAAAAAACATTTCTATTACTTCATTTAATTTGTAAAACTTATGAAATTCCCTATCATTCCTTAAGGGCATACAAAACTGCAATTCAAACCTTTATTTTGAATTCTCTTATGAATTTTAAACACCTGGGTTTTCATTCAAAATACTTTTTGAAACGACACCGTATACTTTGGAAACTTAAGGATCAAATACTTGGATAATTATTTCAAAAACTTTTGAAATGATATTATACATATTTTAATCCATAACAAATATTTATATATATAGCCCGAATCCTCAAAATTATACCAAGGAAATGGGTACTACCAACCAGTATCATATATTTCCTTACTAAGAAGGATAGTACACAAGAATTTTTTTACCATCCAAATGTATCTCTTACTAATTTTTAGTTATGTTCGAGCCGCCTGCACTAATGAACTTAAAACTACTACTTTCTTTCGAACCCATTTTGAAACAATATCATAAATATATTCCCAACGAAATATTTCAACAAAATATCCAATTCCAATTTGCTTTGGATTCTCTTGGATTCGAACTCGTTCTGACCGTACATTGACAAAGAGAATAATTTACTAAGTGCACAATCCCGTTTGCCTAAGCAAACATCTGATCGTCACTCAAAAGATTATTCTGATCACCACAAAACTAATCGGAACTCATTCCCCAAACCAAATCCAAAGGAACACCCATTTTTCTTTATAATTTTATCTTTCAAAAGTATTTATTACTTGAGAATGTTTTTAGGTAAACTATTTTACCATTTTCACGTGCATTTATATTCTAAAACTATCTCAAATAAAATTATTATTTCTTTTCTCCAAAATTATTTGAAATAATAATATACCCATTTACTTTCTAGTAAATTAAACCATACTTTTGGAAACAAATCAAAATTTATTTTATCAAAACAATTACATAGCGAGATCCTAATGGTAGAAAATTTCCATTTAGAAATGTTTTTATCCCAAAAACATTTTCAATTATTTATTAACTTGTAAACCATGAAAACTATTTTGCCAAAAACACCGGGATTAAACTCTCAAATTCCTTTTATTTAATACACACATTTTTATAAATTGAATTTATAAAATATTCTCTTTTAAAGGAAATTATTCCCAAATATTTTTGTTGCAAAAATATTCTAGCTTTCTTATATAATTCATTCTACAAGTATTATTTCAGGAATATTTAAGTTTCCTTCTAGTAAACTTCTTTTATGAAATTTCAATTTAATACAACCAATTTTTATTCAATCATTTCCTAAATATTTATTTCAAAATATTCCAATTTCCTTTTTATACAACAACATTTATTAAAACTTAATTTTATCGAATAAACCTTTATAAAATCATTTCTAAAATATTCATATTTTCTTTTAAATAAACAACCCCTAGAAATCAATTTTTAAATCAACGTTATTAACGATGCCTTATGTTTAAATTGTGAAACTTAATTCATAGTTTCAATTTTCCCTAAATTCCTACCTACCCAATCCAGATTTCAAAACGGAAGATCCAAGATAGATTAATGATAATAATCAATGCTCAGAAATGGGTGAGCATTTTCGATCAAATCCTAGATGATAAGATGGAATACTATCATTCCTAATAACCAAGACTAACTATATTTAATTTTATTTGAAAAATTATTCTTTAATATATATAAATTATATTTCTAGGTAAAGATATTTCATTTACCAAAATTTTAAATCAGTATTGTGTCAATTGATCTTGTTCGAGGTTTAGGAAACCCCTATCGATAATGTTGGCCAAACGCATCGATCAGAATTCTTAAGCCACTCAGCAGATCAAACAACACAATATGAAACATTTTAATTAAAATAACAAGTACCCAATCTTATATATATACACTCTCAAACTCATCCTAGGGTCTCTCTTACCCTATCTTAAATGAGTCAACCCTACCAAGCCTAGGTGTTCGCTCAACCTAAGCTCTGATACAAACTATAACGACCCACTTTTCTCTACAGTTTAAGCTGATAATAAACTACACATGTCCAACCCAAATTGAATGGAAAGACGGATAATTAGGGAAAAAGAAAGAAGACAAGAAGAAACTAAATACCATAGAATCTCACAGCGGAATGAATAATCTATAATATTTAACAAATCTTTACACAAAAACAAAACTGTGATATATGTATTTAAAGATATCAATCAGAGCATACTAACCTATTTAGCACAGACAGTTATGACAAACTATCCCCACAATTGTTTAATAATATACAACAATGAATACAGTGGAAGAAAAATAACCACCTACGTGAATACGTCTCAGGGCTAGCTCATCACCTGAAACTCCAAAAAATATCTAACTAAGTCTAGAAATATGCTCGGTCTGACTTGAGCATTATAGGAAAACAATGCCTGGGTCAGTCTGGTAAAACCAGCATGAGAAATATAATCAAATGGATTCTTAAAGTTTTAAATAACCTTTCAAAAAAGGGTATCTAGTAAGACCACATCGCACATAAACATGGACGTGTTTTTGCCTTACGATAAGCAAAACCCTTTTATATCATAAATCCAGTGATATTATAATAATGTTTAAGCGAAAAAATTATAATAATCAAGTAGCTGTGATGCTCATAGTGTACATCACAACAATACTAGGTATATGATCAAAAATCGATAAGGCGCGTTCGCCAATTGTGTAGGATTTCCATGGCGGTGCCCTTAGTACTTCAAGGAATGGTCGTCCTGCACAAGGATCAGAGGTATCCTCTCGAAGCAGCATACATTCCTAGTGATGTACCATAAGAAAAACATAGCTGGCATCGCCAAGACCGAGTGCATCGCCCCATGCATGCATAACAACTGCAGGTAACGTGTTGGTGGAGCCAACTACATCCTATGGGTTTGCTAACCCTACTAGCTATTCCCCTTATTTATGGTTTTAGTCATTCCCGCTAATGAGGCTGCGTCACCACATGGATTCCAATACCTCAACGAGTCTCGAAATCACACATTGATTCCCACATCTAAATTAGATCTTAGAATCACACTTGGATTCCCATACCCCAACGGGTCTCTAAATCTCGTATGGTTCCCAAAATCTCATTATATCACTAATCTCCTCCTTAAAACCATATATGGTTTTCGGAGTGGTCACGTTTCGAGTCATCTCTTACGAGTACACTCTTCCATTTCCTGGGTGCACCCTAAACTAATCGCCGATTTTCGGAATGCTCAATACCTGTTCTTTAGGAAATAATCAGACAATACATACGAGCGGGGATAGTCCCCTAATTGTTTAAGTGACGGATCTCCTTATCATTTTTCCTAGAAGAACGAAACGAATTTATACTCACAGTATAGAACCCCCAATGGTAACTGTACCATATAATCCCCATGTTTCCTTAGATATTTCCAGAATTAAAATCCTTTGGTTTTAAGTAGGGAATATTTTCTTACCATCAAAATTAAGAAGGATTACACATTTAGGCTAAGATTTGATAGTCGGTATTTAACTATCAAATAAACAAGCATTCCAAACAAAGATTATATTTCTCACGGAAATCACTAAGCCTCTTAAATTAATCTTTCATTAATTTAATATCACATTTCAAATACTTGGAAATCACTTCCATATACTTATCTCAATGGTATAAGTATATTAACAAACCATTTCAATTCCAAAACATAGAAACTTGAAAAACTTCTAAAATTAAGTATGGAAAGTACCGTTCAATATCGACTATGGATCGTAGCTTACATAATGGTTATGTCGCTATCCCGACGAATCCACAGTAAACTGTAGGCGATCCCTGCCCCTCGAATTACTCCACGAAGATCATCTATTTCTTTCGAATACCCTTTACTTTATAAATATTACCAAATCTATTTACAAATTTTCTTTATAAATCTCCAATCCCATTGTTAAGCATTCTTAATGAATCTCAAACCCCCTAAAATTCTCCTTTTCAGATCTTTAAAACTCATTTATAAATCCTTTTATAAATATCCAAACCATTCATAAAACTATTCCCATGTTTAAACAATTTATTTAGTTAACTCCTTGAGTCATTAAGATTCGCTAAATAACCCATATATTATTTTAAATAACTTTAAATAATAAGTTATTATTTTTAACATTCTTTTATTTCCTTCAAATAAGACCTTATTTAAAGTACTTCCTTTAAAATCTCATTAATGATATATCAGATAAATTTTTAAACACTATTATTATATATATAAATTAACTTCAAAACAATAATAATATACTAATTAATTAAGTTTAAACGTTATTAAAATAGTAATTAGTTAACTTTAAACTAATAATAAATATAATTAAATTACTTAAGTCAATATAATTAATTAACTTTAGTTAAAAATTAAAGTATAGATAATCATTTAAAACATAATTAAAACATTTCTAAACCATAACTAAATAATTCTTAAAATAGTAATTAAACATTCTTAAATAACATTAATAAATAACTTTTAAGAATCGTATAAATAAGTAATTAACTTTAAATAATTATTAAAACAATTATAAATTATCTTTAAAATATTATTATTAATAAGTTATTACCTTTTTAAAATCTTATTACTAAAATAAAAATAATTGTCTTTAAAACTTATAATACAACTAATTATTCTTAGAGTAACTTTCAATTTAATAATTAATTGTTTGAAACTGGAAGGAGGCTTAACGATCACCATGTCAGCATTTGTCGTAAAATACGTTGAACGAGAATTTGTTTATTTTCTAAATTAAAAATTATGGAAAAATCTATAAATTAAATTAGAAATACGTCATTAGAAATCAATCTTAGTTTAAAACATATAATTTATCATAATTTAAATCCAAACTCGAATATTTAAATAAATTAAATATTCAAATTCGGAGACCCAAAAATACGGGTTGTTGCATCTTTATTTAATAAATCTCCTTTCAAAATGTTTTTCTAAAAAATTCGTATACTTATCTCTCTAACATAAGTATATACACAAAAAATTTGTGAATAACTTCTTACTTCCAAATCATGTTTAAAAGGATTAAACAAATTTCGTTTAAATTCGAGGTAAGGATAACCCCATACACTATTCTTTCGGTGTTAAGTTCGAAACGAATTCCATACCACCGTTTTTAAAAGGTCAATTTAGAGAAACCTATATTTCAAATTCTTTTTATATTTCTTTTGATAAATCCTTTTTAATCAAATCTATTTCATCCATGAAATCTCTTTTACTTGAAATCCAAATCCATTTCAAAATACTTTCCAACTTCCCACATTAATTTATAAAGCCCTTTTATAAATATTAAAAATCATTTATAATAACTTTTTTTAAATATCTAAACTTTTTATATAAATTTCCAAACCTTTTTATAAACTTTCTTTATGAATATCCAAATCATTTTCTAGAAGTTCTTTTATAAATACCCCAAAATCATTTATACAACATCTTTATAAACGTTTCCTATTTAAACAACTTCTTAAATAACCTTAAATCAAATTAGCTTCCTTTAAGCAAATCCATTTTATAAATCTCCTTCATTTATGAAAACTTCTTTGCTTAAAAACCCAAATCCATTTACCCAAAGCATTCTATAATTTCCAAATTCCTTTATAAAGTCTTTATAAAAACTTCTATTTTCTATAACATGGAAAACCTTTCCCATTATTTAAAAACATCTTTAATAGAACCATTTGTCAAATCATTCATTAAATATCGTTCAAAATGCAATAACCTTGAAATCATTTCAAAAAGACAATGAAATATTTATCATTACAAAATTCAAATGGAGGCTTAACGACCACAATGATGATTTGAACTTGGTTTTACTTATCCAGCTTAACATGGCACCACATAACAACATGTATATAAGCGATCAACACATAACCATCAATCAACTTAAGTAAATGTCCAAGTTAATTGTAATAGAAGAAAGGTGTTTTGTTTTACTAATAGATTTCATTTAGTTTTCCTCATCATATGGGGCTATTTTAGGGTAAGATACATAGAAATCCCTTGATTTAAAACAATTTGAAAGGAAAACAGTTTAAAACTAAACTGATTACTTAAACTCAAAGCGATCTTAAAAAAATTAAAAATCCTTGTAAACGAGAATCAAATTATTGTTAAACAGTACTTAAACTCTAATTAAAGGTAATTAAACCTTATTAAAGCATAACTAACTTTAATCAAAGATTAGCTAAATAAAACCTTGTTTTAAAATAATAATTAATTAATAATTATCTTAAATAAATAGTTAATTAATAAATAAATAACAATTAACATTAATTGAATAATAAATAATGATTAACATAATTGATTAACATTTAAATTTAAAAATCATTATTAACAAATGATTAAATACCAATTATCTTTATTAATTAATTAATCAATTAAATAATCATTAAATAAATAAAAAATTAAAATATTGTTCTCTAACTACTAAAGTAAAGTAAGAAAATATTTTTTGAAAATATTTTAAGTTAAAACAAGTTTACATGAGAAAATTATTTAGATTTTCCTTACTACGCCTATAGCAACTATCGCTATACAGACCCATAATTTTCAAATATTGAAATTTTGTTTTCTAACTTTTAAAACTTCAACTTTGAACTCTTATCTTCTTCAAAACATGAAAATAAACTTTTGAAAACCAAATCAAAGTTTTAAAACTTGAAAAAATTTCACTTTGAAATAAAATTCAAACTTTCGACAAAAAGCGGATTTCTACATCGCTTTTGGTTAGCGAACCACTAGTTTTGTGTCATGAGCCCACATACAACTCATACAACATTCAATCACAATACCACATCATAACATTATATCACAACCATAAGCAAGAATGTTACTTCACAAATACTAATCAACTTCTCCAATATTCAAGGTATAATCTTTATAACCTACTCAAACTTGGGCATAAGCAATCAACACCAAACCAGCATATATGCATGCATGCACAACATATGACATCACCACATACTTAAGCAACAATTTAACTCATAAATTTTACCACTTTAGAAAGTTAGTAACTTGAGTTTTAAAAACATGAACTTTATTCACCAAACTTTCACTAAATCAAGGCAAACTTTTACCGACTTGAATACAAGCCAGTACTTTGCAAAAATGAAGTCATTGGATGCCTACACATTCAAAATGGGTCTGGCCTTGGACAATTTAGGCTCGATCATGGATGTTTTAGGGTGGATGGGATTGTAACCTAAAAGCGAAGAGGTTGTAGTATATGTAAAAGTGGTTTAGAGGACTAAAGAAAAGACTTTGAGTAAAAAGAAGTGAATTTTCTTACTCTAAAATTTATGAAGAGAAGCCATGGATATATATTTTCAAGCTTTTGGGAATTTGAAAGTAGAGAAGAGGATTGTAAAATGAAAATTATGAAACGGAAGGAGTATCTACAGGCTTAGGAATATATTTGTAAAATATAAAGTGCTTATAATTAAATATATACACATGCATGCATTCCATACCTCCCTTCCATCACTTGTACACATTCCCCCTCCCCTTTTTATGCCTTGAATCATGCTAGAGGTTCCATGTGTGTGTACAGAGGATACGGAGGTGATTTTTGTACATATAAGTGTGTTTATATGTGTATATATGGCTTTATAACATAATTTATCACATCCTTGCATATGTGTGTGTGTCTATATGTGTGTGTGTCTATACACACACAGAGACAAACACACATTATGTAATACTAATCCTAACACTTATAAATGTGTGCATGTTGCACTAAGTGGGCACAACGTTCCCGACAACTTTCGTGTGTCGAAAAGTCAAAAAGTCAGAAATTTCAAAAAACGTTCTTCGATCACATTTTCTATTTTTATTTGAACTATCTATATTGGTAAAAAAAAATTGAAAACTATTTTATCATCATTATTAAATCATTAAAATTGGTTTATTTACTAATAAAAATCCATTTATTGATTATATTTAAATAACCTATTTCAATGTGGTAAAATCTTGGGTCTTTACTAATGTACTTTACCATCATTTCTTAACATTTAAAAGAGTTATATTTTAGTTATAAAACCTATTATTTGAATATTTAAAATTTATTAATATCTGCAAATCAAGACGGTAAAATTCCAGGTCATTACAAAACTAACATTGCAGCGATCGAATTCTTAGGACGGTCTTTAGTTGTGACGCCCCACCTCTATACCCACGCTAGCCAAGAACACTCCGGAGTAGTGCTGTCAACTAGCACGGAGAATAAGGCTGTTGAGGAGCGACCATCCATGTAATTGCTTATCACACGGTGGCTATAAATAATCTTCGGAAACAAACATAGAAATAATCATATCACAAATCAATCACAGATATCCATATTACAAAGGCGGAAGAAGATATGAATATATAACTAACACATGAAAGTGTACATCAGAGTAGTGGTCAGTATGATCCACGATAATACAAAAGAATAGCAACACGTGCTATACAAAAGAATACAACTATGAGTCTATATCTCAAGTGTATACAACAAAAACTGCTAGTCTAAACAGTTAGCCAAAAGTCAGAGTGATGAATCCCTGGGAAGAAGTCAAGCAGAAGCACCTGTAACATCTCGGTCTGACCCGAGTATTATTTAAGAAAATAATAAACGGGTCAGTCTAGCTATAAATATCAGATGACATGATATAACATAAAAGATATGGCATAAACATAAACATCCATAATGACATACCACTATAAGTATGTAAATAATGATCAACAGAAGATCAATCAATAAGAGATAATCAATATCACAAGAATCTTCTCAAAGATTCGGAAAGGGCATCATACCCCAAACTTGTACTCATAACAAGTCAATGACATAAATTCTAGAAATCAATGCAAGAAGTCCAGAAATCATAGAAAAGAGAAAGAGGCCTATCACATGACGGTCCGAAGACCAAGGGGAGCTACCCCACATGTGTGAATGGAATCACACAGATTAAGGTCCAGACTAACCAAAAAGCAAAAAGGTAAGTGTGAGTGGAATCACACAAGTGGTGTCTAGTCTAACCTCGTAACAAGAGACATCGCACAGTTGCTAGTCTAAATCATCAGAATGATCATCATGATCAATGAGAAGTGTCAATTACACTAAGCTAGTAAATATAGAAGTTTAGCTTCATGTCCCATAACCACTTGCTTAACTTAAATATTTACGAACAAACTGTAAATCTTCACTAATAAAATTGTCACAAGAGGTTCAATCGAACAAGTCCAAGAATTAACCAACGAAGTGAACGCAAGCGTTTCATACCACTTGTTTTACTAAGTCGTTTAATTAGATTTCTCATCCGAGTGAGGTAAAGGTTTGTATATACTAATAGATTGGAAAACGGTTTAAGAAAAGAGCTTTGTTATTAAAAATAGAGTTGAAATTGTTTGTTAAAAGAGTTTTGATATTTACTACTAGTATTGAAACCTTTATATTATAAAGTGACAAAACACAGGAGCAATTGTAGAAACAATCAGTCACAAAAATCGCATACGGAGATGTGAATAAAATCCAAGGAAATCAGCTCAATGTTTTTCAGATAAGATCCCCTACGGAGGGGGGGTGGCAACCCCCCAAGGTGGGGGTGCGGGGGCAACGCCACCGCTTACGGGGTTCGACCTGCCCGGTCAGGTCGCGGGGGTCCAAGGGGCAGCGCCCCCGGCGGGGTGCGGGGCAGCGCCCCGACCAAAACGGTACGACCTAGTGAAGACAAAATGAGGTCTAACGACCTAACAACTCAAGGGTCATACGACCTAACGACTCAAGGGTCATACGACCTAACGACTCAAGGGTCATACGACCTAACGACTCAAGGGTTAACTCGTGAACGACTCACGACTTATGGACGAACGACTTAACTCCGAACGACCTAAAAACGGCCAGAACGACCTAAGTGCAGAAAATTCACCAAAACGCTAAAAATTGGAGTTTTTCGCCAATCCAATCCAAACCAAATGCTAACATGCATGCAAAAATGATAGGGAATCATTCCCAACAGTCCAATATAGTTATAGGCTATAATTGTGAGGTAAAAATCTCACCTTTGCACCAAATATCAATGAAAATGAAGTTTTAAGCAAGCAAGGATCAATCCTTCTTCTATCTAAGCACAAGAAGCTTGAATCCAATGTCACCTCTTCTTGAATTTGGAGTAGAAAGATGGATTGCAATTGAATTTGAGTTTTGGAATTTTAATTTCCCATTCCCTCCACCATTAATGCCAAAGCTTGATTAGTTAGGAAATTTATGAAGAGTGAGGAGAAGAGGGTTGGAACTTGGGCTTAATAGGCTAAACTAACCCAAAGTCCAAAGCGGGAAAAGTTAGTGAAATTTCACTAACTCCAAACCTATCGATGTTTATACTTAAAAAAATTGTAAACGACATTTCGAACTCAATGGAAGTGGTCTCGAGTCCTAATTTGACCGTTTGCAAAAAGTAGCTTTTCGGACCAAAATCCGATTAACGAGTTAATATTTAAATAAAATATTTAAATACAAACTCGACAAATATGCGGGTTGTTACATTAGTCTTCCGTCTTTGGTTATTTTCAACTCAACATGATTATTAATGTATTGATCATATTGAACACACGATCTTACACTTCTTGCTTATTTCAAACGAACCAATTTTACCAGGATTTTATACATTATGAACGCGACTTTTGCTATACAACTATTGTATGTGATCAAATATGGACCAAGTATCCATATTCTTGTATTACTTTGGAGTTCTAAATCTCATAGAAGATAATTTACATTCTTGGGCAATAAAAACTTAAGTGACCAAGGTACATATGTATTTAGTAGTTTTATAACTTCACTTTTGCATGGACTTAAAGATACAACATGCAGAATGATTTATTGGTAAGTATTGTTTATATTTCCTGCACGAGCTTAATTTTGTTCATTAGTATATTTTAGTTGATAAACAATTTTATTAATTATATTAATTGCATAAATGTAACGACCCTGAAATTCAGATCCAGTTTAAAATTTTTAAAATTGATTATTTAGTGTAGAATTTCAAATTTTCACAAACAAATTCCGATGCTATTCAAACTTCATATTTGGAATGCGTCTAATTAAACATAGCAACTGGTAAATTTTCGTTCGAAAATATGAAAGTTTATTTCGCGCGTAAACTTACTTCAATTTAAATCAGTTAGTAATCGACGGAAATAAACCGTTTCCGAAACCTAAATATTTTTACATAGAAAAATTCTAAATCGTCTTCTGAGCAAGACGTCATTTTTCGTTTTTCCAAATTCGGACTTCTGCAGCTCCGTCGTTCTTATTTTTCGACGTTTTACTGCATTTTCCTTTAGTAGAAAATTTCAAAATTTTATAATTCAGTCGAATCACTGATATCTGTATACTGTTTTGATCGTCTCGTCGCGCTGACCAAAACGGTATATTTATTTGTGTCAATCGGAGTTCGGCGTTGCAGATTATAATTGGTTAACGGAGTACAAACTGGTCCGTTACGCAGCGCAAACCGGTACCCGTTATAAAACCATTTGGGTTCCATTTCTTCTCATCTGTCTACCTGTCCAAATCAACAGCCATTGCATTTAATACACTCCCTATTCAATATAAAATTTGTGACTTGTCCATTCATTCACTTCAAGCTGTCCTTTGATTTGTCTATTCGTTTCCCTGTTTCGTACGCTACCACTCGGCTTTCAATTTGGACTCTGCATTCAAAGGGAGAAACGTATAGTATAGCATAAAATAAGTATATTCCATATTTATGGTTATAGCTGTCCTCTTTTTCGAAACATCTGCATATTAATTCAACTTTTAGCCTCTCAAAATTTTGCACTGTTCATGCTTTTCTCCTCCTCTGGCAAATCTTCCTGAAGCTTGTCCATTTATTTTCCTTTCAGATTTCATGGCCAAGCAAATATATCCAGTTCTTATATGTCAAAGTTGGATTCTTTTCCCATTTCTTCACACGCCACCTCCATTTATTCACGTTAGCCTTCATCCCGGCCTTCACTACCCCTCTCATGCATGAACAGCAACATGCCGGCCATCACTTCCTTCCGCAACCCAAACTCCACCTCTTCCCTCTTCTCACGATGCTACCACCTACGCCGAGGCAAGCGTCAACCTCCTCTTCCACTTACAACACGCGTACGGTAGCCCACCTCCGCATGAACGCCGCCCGACACCATGCCCCTTCACTTCCTCCTCTCGCCTCCTCACCGTACTTCCACCACTCACATCTCCACCTGCGTCACTCCACCACCGCTCTCCACGTTTTTCCCTCTCCCTCAATTCGGCCATCACCATCCACAGCCACCATACGACCTCCGCTTTCACCTCGCCCAGAGCCGCCACGTGAGCCACATCGGCTAGCCCAGGCCAAACGTCTTTCTCCCCATCTCGCAACCTCCGCCCGCTCCTCCTTCTTGCAAGTGCGCCACCCGAGACCACCCTCATGCAAGCCTTTGGATCCTCCGTGAACAACGCGTGCCCCTCTTTGTTAAGCCGATGTATGTATATATAATCTTTTGCTTGACTTCCTATGTAAATGATTTATTGATGTTAATGTGTACAGTAATCTTGAATATATATTTCAAATCTTAAGATATAAGTATATTTATATTATATGCATGTATATAGTATCGGTTTTATAAGTTATATTAGTTTTTTTTTTATATAAAATATTTATGTTCACTGTATATGCTTACTTTATAAAACTGGAATGTACAAAGGAGGATCAAAGAATCTATCTTTCCTGACTCTTTATTTACATGATATTCTATATAAGCTGTAGGATGGTATATATCAAACCTGCATAAGTACATTATGTGGGATATTTTAAGTTTTGATAAAACTATTAGTTATATGTATATCTATAAAAGTTGATGGTTTGTTTACTATCGTATGTAATAGTTTATATGTATATATTATAATCTGTTGGTTGTATAAATTTTATAGATGTTAGATTATACAGGTTTTGAAATTGTTATTTCAAAGTAAGCTATATGGTTTAATAACACGTCAGTTGTATACATGGGTGTAATTCATGAAAACCGGTTAGTGAACACATAAGTGTATATGGGTTCACATATACCCTGTTAAGTTAGTTATATATTATATACTAAGGTAGATATAAAGATGAAGTATCAGTGCATTAGTGTTGTTGTATTTGAACTGTCTTGTTTTGAAATGTTTATGTAACTGTCTTGCTTTTGATAAAGGGTTTTGTAACAGTTTTTGACAGTTATATATTAGTTATGTAAACTTGTACTATGTAATATATAAGTAGGCTACTTTAAATTAGGTATATATATAATTTGGAATATACATGCATTGACCTTTTGTATTGATTTTAAAATGAAATATAAAGACTTTGATTTCTACTGTGCCTGTTATAAAGGTTATAAGGCTTGTCAACTTCTGGTTTTATATATATGTTAGTTATAATAGGTGACTGCTGCAAACACGACCTGAGTTCATGTTTGACGCATCGTATCTCACTCATGTTTTATCGGAATGGGTTGATTCTATTTTTAAAAAGGAGTTTAAGTTACGTAGTTAATACATGTCAAATTCCAGCGAAATCCGACATCGTTTGATTTGTGGTCGAGGATCTGGAAGTTAGACCCGGGCAGATATTCTTTTGTACTTGGAATTATTTTACACTGCTGCAAACACGACCTGAGTTCATATTTGACGCATCGTATCTCACTCATGTTTTATCGGAATGTGTTGTTTCTATTTTTAAAAAAGGAGTTTGAGTTACCTAGTTTATACATGTCAAATTCCAGCAAAATCCGACATCGTTTGATTTGTGGTCGAGGATCTGGAAGTTAGACCCAGGCAGATATTCTTTTGTACTTAGAATTTATTTTACACTGCTGCAAACACGACCTGAGTTCATGTTTGACGCATCGTATCTTCTCCGTCTTACGTCGGAATCTAGTGATTCTTTGCAGTTTTGAAATACAAGTTTTGATCTTTATTCATACCAAATTTCAGACCATTTCGATATCGTTAGCACATAGAATTATATTGTTAAACCTTGACGTAGGACTTGTTTTGTAATTGTTGCTATGTTGAATGTTTTGATTTGATTTCGGCAATTCCTATTTAACAGTTTTGCTCGTCGATTCGTGCCAATCTTACTTTGCTCTGAGATTCATGCTTGGATTTGTAACTCAATTTCAGTGTCCGTATCAGTGTGCGTATCCGTGCCATCTCCTATTTTCTCTAGCCTCGAAAGGTGAGCATTCACTCACGATTAATATTCTTTTATTTATTAAATTTAATTTCAATTAAAACGATAATTGAAATATGCGACCGTCAGTTATTTACACTGTTATATGCTATTACCTGTATCTGTTCACCTATGACATCTGACACCATTATCTGTTAATTATTTATGCGATGATAATACAGTTTGGTTGACAATTGATTGATTGATTGTTGTTTATATTGGATGTTAAATTTGTAATGTATAAAGTGATAAATATTATGCAATTGAATTCGACGTAGGATAACTAAAAGTTGAACCAACATATATGTGAAATTTGATTAGTTAAATTTGACCATTTTAATTGTTAAATTAATTGACATGTAGAATAGTGATAAATTACACTTTGAACCATTGAACGTATATTGGATTGATTGTTGTAGTATGAAATGGAAATTTAATGACAAGTTTAAAACCGTATAAAATAATAGTGTAATAATCTTTAATCTACATGAAATGATAGTGTAGATTCTAGAAATAATTATATTAATTTGCACAAATAACAATGTGAATTAATACGATTATTTCGGGATTATTTGAATTGATTATTGAATTGTTATTGATTGTTGTTATTGCTTGTTTATTTACTTTGACACCATCCCTGTTATCACACTGCAAGTTCCCTTTGCTATGCTTTGATTTTTGAATTGGAATTGGAATCGGGTTGAAATGATAAATACCCAAAATGAACATGACTTAGGATAGAGAATTAAATAAACCGATTGGTCAATAATTTGATTTGAAATAAAATAAAGATTTTATTTGAATAATAAAGTTTTGGAATAAAATCGAAACGTAAATTTTGATAAAAGGAAAACGTTAATACTGAAAATCTGAAACAAGATATTAATGTAATGACTGATGAAAGGACGTTGTTTGAATTTATTAATAATTAAATTTGGAATTGTTAATAATTAAGTTTGAAATTAGTAATAGTTAAATTTGGAATTTTAAAAATCAAGTCTTGAAATTATTAATAACGAAGTTTGAAATAATTAATAATTAAGTTTTGAATTTATTAAATAATTAAGGGTGGAATTATTAATGAATGAGTTGAAATGATTTAATAATTAAGTTTGAATTTATAATTAAGTTTGAAATTATTAATAATTAAGATTGAACTTATTTAATAAGATTGAATTATTTGGAAATGGAATAAAAATTGAATTCTTTGACAAGAGGAATTGAACTTTGAATAAGTAAATTGGAACTTCGTAAATAATTGAAATTGGGATTCTTTGTTAATTAAGTTTTGGAAATTATTTAAGTAAGTGAATAAATGAAATTGAATTTCTTTGACAAGAAAAAATGCGTTTCATTGAAATAAATGTAAGAATTGTAATTTCAGGAATTTGATTTGACAAATTTAATTTAATTAAATTTGTAAGTTTGATATAATGAAGTTAACTTAAGTGATTGTTTTAATGACTTGGAAATTAAAAAGAATGGTTTTGGATGTTGAATTAACTTAAAGAATATTGAATAAAATCGATAAATAAGTTTAAATTGATTTGAATGTTGAATTTAATCATTTAAATGATTTTCGGAATAAAACTTATATATGAACTTGAATCAATATTTGAATCGTTTAAATAAAATTGAAATTGAACTGTAAGACTTTGAAATGGTAATTTGGGAGTTTTGGAACGTAGATTTTGGAAATTGATTTTTGAAAGACAAATGAAATAATGGTTTACGAATTCTAATTGAAATTGAAATTGATTGTTTTGAAATATATTAAACGACCAATCGGTGTAATTATACGTAGTTATTAAAGAGACCGGGATCGGATATGGACATACTCTCTGTCGATACCGAATACCACTTTAATAACTATTATACGTGGAGTGTTGATCCAGAATGAAGTGGATGGTTTGGTGAACGCGTTGACTGAAGAAGAGAACGATATTGGATGACCCCTGACATGACTAAAACAGGAGCCGCGTCGGGCCATTGAGGTTCGCCACCTCTAGCGGACACACTTCTTCGATACCATATCTATTACTTTTGTGATTCGATTTGGGTGCACCCCTCGATTTAGGAGTGTTGTTTCGCGGTGTTGAGGTAGCTGCTGGCTATGCTCAACATCAGTCCGGATCACGCAACTACTAGTATCCTAGTTGGTATCGCCTCATGTACCTTGTCATACCGATTATCCTATTCGCGACCACTACGTTTTGATTTGTACCTTGAGTATATGGATTGCCCTCTGGTGACTTCCGGTTTTGGGGAAACTACGGTCTTGTATATGCTTTTGGGAATATAAAATGTGTTAAGGGGGATTATGGTAACGCCTTAACGCTATTTTGATATTTTATATTACTGATAGACATTATCTACTTAGCGTATATTACTACCTAGTAGATAGTTTAACGGATCCTTAAAGGATGGTTATTCCAAACATCCTTTGAGTTACTTGTATTTCGATTGCTATTTCACTTGAGTTAGATTTATTGATATAAGAATATTAATCCTGACTCGAGTGTTTTGTGTTTTGCTTTACGCTCGGGTCAGACTGAGTGTACCAGTATTCGAGACTCACCTTTGGAGTTGGAGCTTTGCTTGAAGATCCAGTCATCTATTCTGCTTTCAGTATTCGATGATTCTAGTGATGTATTCTGATTTATATCTGATGTATCGTATTACTCTTTTGTTGTAAACTCTGATGTATCTTATATATTTACATAGTAGCTTCATGAACTACTATCTCTTTTATTTCCGCTGCATATTATACTCTGTGTCTGTGATGTTGTGACTATTTATTTACTGTATATCTCAGTTTTGCCAAATTTAAATTAACAATTCGATATTTTGAATTATTCAAGTCCGACATGTGCGGATGCGAATAGTCCAAAATACCGGGTCGTTACAGTTGGTATCAGAGCTTTTGGTAGCTCTAGGCAGAACTTAGCATATAGGGTAAATGTATTTACAGAATCACTCCCACTCGAGTTTCAATCTCTTCTTCTCTCGTTTCCTTTGAACTTTGGAACGTTCCCTCGGTTCCAAAATTCATTCTCGTCCCTCACTATTCGTCTTTTTCCAATTCTAGAGTATTCCATGACTCCACTTCGAATAATCTTTATAATGAACCAGCGGTCTCGCCAAATTTCGAATGATTTGTAAAGGGGTGAAACTCCTTTACAATAAGCATTGATTTACCGGAGATTTCTGTATCCTCGGTTTACGATGCTATCTATCTTCTGCAATACCTGAATTCTATTTCTTGAGATCGAATGTTGATTTACCTAGGAATTCAGCATCGATCTTATTCTTGAAATTACGGTCGACCAGGTTAAGGTTGGCCGTGAATTAAATAAGCTTATCCATCTTCCGATTCTGTTAATTGAATCATCTTATCTTTTCTTTCGAAATTATTATTGAATCATCTTATCTTTTCTTTCGAACTTATTATTGAATCAAAATTCTCTTTGAATTGATTTCCATCAAATTTGAATCTCTATTCTTATTTTGAAATCCACCCTGTATCGTCAAGCGAGGAAGTGTCTTTAATAATTAATATTAAAAATGTTTTACATATATTGTGTTGTTTGAGTTGTTGATGTTGATTTGGGTTTTCGATCAATTCGTCTGATCAACGTTGTCGATAGGATTTCCGAAACACCTGAACAGAGAAAACTGACACAATATTGTTTTCAAATTTAGTCAAAAAAAAAAAAAATGATTTTTTTTTTTTTTATAAATAAGTATAATTTTTCTGAAATTAAAATGTTAATGAACCTGTTGTCCGAAATGTGAAAAATTTAATTTTCATTTATTGTTTTATAAATAATTGACTATTTCATAAAATAAATAAATGAATGTATAAAGCTTGGTTATATTTTGATTTGGAATTCAAATGGATTTAAACTAGAATTTGAGAATTTAATTTCCGTTGATTTCAAACTTGACTTTAAAGTTTAAAAGGTATATTGCTTAAATTATTTCGAATAGAAATCTTTTCGAAGAAATTTTAGATGTTTAAATCAGTGCTCTACTCTTTGTCGCTGGGAAATAATTTCGGTGATGACGGCCGCATCATCGACATTCATTTTCGAGTTTCGAAGTGGAGAGACTATTCTGTAGCTTTGCTACGGTTTGTTTTGAAAAATAAATTGATTTGAATTTCTAAACATTACTTGATTTATAATATATATTGAAGATTTTAAATTTGATTTGATATATTATGAATATATATATTTATTTTATCTCAAGTTGTTGAAGCTAATCGGAAATTAATTCTTAAAAATTTGTTAAAGGATGATTTTACAATTTTAAATAAAGCCAAATTATTTTATATAAATACTTAGCTTGAAATAACTGGATTGTAAAATTTTATTTGGATAATACTCAATTGCATTATATATAACTTACCTAAATTTACAAAAGTTAATTATGTAATTAAATATTATACAGTAGAAAATGATATCAAAAGAATTTTTAATAAATTGAGTTGTTATAATAAATGTAAATATACTTAATATATGTGATGGGGTATATTAAGTAGAATAAATTTAATAATAATTTGGAATAAAGAAGAATTAAATTTGTCAAAGAAGGTTTGATTATAATAAATGACTTCAAATTTATGATCTTTGAAGTTGTTAATTTAAGAAAATTGGATAATATATAATATAAATTGTCTTTATAAATAAAATGTAAGTACGTATAGTAAATGTTATTCACTTAAATTTTAATTATAAATGTTTATGAGATAAATAGAATAATAAGTTAAATAAATAATAGGTATGATCCATAGAAGAAAATTTTGTTTTGAAAGTTAATAAATTGAATTAAATCAACTTAAGAAAATATCTTGAATTAATTGAATTTAAATTGAATTTCATTTGAAAGGAATCTTTTGTACCTAACATTAATATATGCGAAACCAAATCAATTTTATGAAAGTCTTGAATTTAAAGTCAAATTGTTAAATATAAATTAATTTAAATTGGAATTTCTATAGTTCCAATAAATTGTTTATTATGTAATTCAAGTCTATTTTCTTCTAGGAGTTTCTATTCTCCTACCTCCTTCCTTTTCGGGGACGAAAAGTTTTGAGTGGGGGAGAATGTAACGACCCTGAAATTCAGATCCAGTTTAAAATTTTTAAAATTGATTATTTAGTGTAGAATTTCAAATTTTCACAAACAAATTCCGATGCTATTCAAACTTCATATTTGGAATGCGTCTAATTAAACATAGCAACTGGTAAATTTTCGTTCGAAAATATGAAAGTTTATTTCGCGCGTAAACTTACTTCAATTTAAATCAGTTAGTAATCGACGGAAATAAACCGTTTCCGAAACCTAAATATTTTTACATAGAAAAATTCTAAATCGTCTTCTGAGCAAGACGTCATTTTTCGTTTTTCCAAATTCGGACTTCTGCAGCTCCGTCGTTCTTATTTTTCGACGTTTTACTGCATTTTCCTTTAGTAGAAAATTTCAAAATTTTATAATTCAGTCGAATCACTGATATCTGTATACTGTTTTGATCGTCTCGTCGCGCTGACCAAAACGGTATATTTATTTGTGTCAATCGGAGTTCGGCGTTGCAGATTATAATTGGTTAACGGAGTACAAACTGGTCTGTTACGCAGCGCAAACCGGTACCCGTTATAAAACCATTTGGGTTCCATTTCTTCTCATCTGTCTACCTGTCCAAATCAACAGCCATTGCATTTAATACACTCCCTATTCAATATAAAATTTGTGACTTGTCCATTCATTCACTTCAAGCTGTCCTTTGATTTGTCTATTCGTTTCCCTGTTTCGTACGCTACCACTCGGCTTTCAATTTGGACTCTGCATTCAAAGGGAGAAACGTATAGTATAGCATAAAATAAGTATATTCCATATTTATGGTTATAGCTGTCCTCTTTTTCGAAACATCTGCATATTAATTCAACTTTTAGCCTCTCAAAATTTTGCACTGTTCATGCTTTTCTCCTCCTCTGGCAAATCTTCCTGAAGCTTGTCCATTTATTTTCCTTTCAGATTTCATGGCCAAGCAAATATATCCAGTTCTTATATGTCAAAGTTGGATTCTTTTCCCATTTCTTCACATGCCACCTCCATTTATTCACGTTAGCCTTCATCCCGGCCTTCACTACCCCTCTCATGCATGAACAGCAACATGCCGGCCATCACTTCCTTCCGCAACCCAAACTCCACCTCTTCCCTCTTCTCACGATGCTACCACCTACGCCGAGGCAAGCGTCAACCTCCTCTTCCACTTACAACACGCGTACGGTAGCCCACCTCCGCATGAACGCCGCCCGACACCATGCCCCTTCACTTCCTCCTCTCGCCTCCTCACCGTACTTCCACCACTCGCATCTCCACCTGCGTCACTCCACCACCGCTCTCCACGTTTTTCCCTCTCCCTCAATTCGGCCATCACCATCCACAGCCACCATACGACCTCCGCTTTCACCTCGCCCAGAGCCGCCACGTGAGCCACATCGGCTAGCCCAGGCCAAACGTCTTTCTCCCCATCTCGCAACCTCCGCCCGCTCCTTCTTCTTGCAAGTGCGCCACCCGAGACCACCCTCATGCAAGCCTTTGGAACCTCCGTGAACAACGCGTGCCCCTCTTTGTTAAGCCGATGTATGTATATATAATCTTTTGCTTGACTTCCTATGTAAATGATTTATTGATGTTAATGTGTACAGTAATCTTGAATATATATTTCAAATCTTAAGATATAAGTATATTTATATTATATGCATGTATATAGTATCGGTTTTATAAGTTATATTAGTTTTTTTTTTATATAAAATATTTATGTTCACTGTATATGCTTACTTTATAAAACTGGAATGTACAAAGGAGGATCAAAGAATCTATCTTTCCTGACTCTTTATTTACATGATATTCTATATAAGCTGTAGGATGGTATATATCAAACCTGCATAAGTACATTATGTGGGATATTTTAAGTTTTGATAAAACTATTAGTTATATGTATATTTATAAAAGTTGATGGTTTGTTTACTATCGTATGTAATAGTTTATATGTATATATTATAATCTGTTGGTTGTATAAATTTTATAGATGTTAGATTATACAGGTTTTGAAATTGTTATTTCAAAGTAAGCTATATGGTTTAATAACACGTCAGTTGTATACATGGGTGTAATTCATGAAAACCGGTTAGTGAACACATAAGTGTATATGGGTTCACATATACCCTGTTAAGTTAGTTATATATTATATACTAAGGTAGATATAAAGATGAAGTATCAGTGCATTAGTGTTGTTGTATTTGAACTGTCTTGTTTTGAAATGTTTATGTAACTGTCTTGCTTTTGATAAAGGGTTTTGTAACAGTTTTTGACAGTTATATATTAGTTATGTAAACTTGTACTATGTAATATATAAGTAGGCTACTTTAAATTAGGTATATATATAATTTGGAATATACATGCATTGACCTTTTGTATTGATTTTAAAATGAAATATAAAGACTTTGATTTCTACTGTGCCTGTTATAAAGGTTATAAGGCTTGTCAACTTCTGGTTTTATATATATGTTAGTTATAATAGGTGACTGCTGCAAACACGACCTGAGTTCATGTTTGACGCATCGTATCTCACTCATGTTTTATCGGAATGGGTTGATTCTATTTTTAAAAAGGAGTTTAAGTTACGTAGTTAATACATGTCAAATTCCAGCGAAATCCGACATCGTTTGATTTGTGGTCGAGGATCTGGAAGTTAGACCCGGGCAGATATTCTTTTGTACTTGGAATTATTTTACACTGCTGCAAACACGACCTGAGTTCATATTTGACGCATCGTATCTCACTCATGTTTTATCAGAATGTGTTGTTTCTATTTTTAAAAAAGGAGTTTGAGTTACCTAGTTTATACATGTCAAATTCCAGCAAAATCCGACATCGTTTGATTTGTGGTCGAGGATCTGGAAGTTAGACCCAGGCAGATATTCTTTTGTACTTAGAATTTATTTTACACTGCTGCAAACACGACCTGAGTTCATGTTTGACGCATCGTATCTTCTCCGTCTTACGTCGGAATCTAGTGATTCTTTGCAGTTTTGAAATACAAGTTTTGATCTTTATTCATACCAAATTTCAGACCATTTCGATATCGTTAGCACATAGAATTATATTGTTAAACCTTGACGTAGGACTTGTTTTGTAATTGTTGCTATGTTGAATGTTTTGATTTGATTTCGGCAATTCCTATTTAACAGTTTTGCTCGTCGATTCGTGCCAATCTTACTTTGCTCTGAGATTCATGCTTGGATTTGTAACTCAATTTCAGTGTCCGTATCAGTGTGCGTATCCATGCCATCTCCTATTTTCTCTAGCCTCGAAAGGTGAGCATTCACTCACGATTAATATTCTTTTATTTATTAAATTTAATTTCAATTAAAACGACAATTGAAATATGCGACCGTCAGTTATTTACACTGTTATATGCTATTACCTGTATCTGTTCACCTATGACATCTGACACCATTATCTGTTAATTATTTATGCGATGATAATACAGTTTGGTTGACAATTGATTGATTGATTGTTGTTTATATTGGATGTTAAATTTGTAATGTATAAAGTGATAAATATTATGCAATTGAATTCGACGTAGGATAACTAAAAGTTGAACCAACATATATGTGAAATTTGATTAGTTAAATTTGACCATTTTAATTGTTAAATTAATTGACATGTAGAATAGTGATAAATTACACTTTGAACCATTGAACGTATATTGGATTGATTGTTGTAGTATGAAATGGAAATTTAATGACAAGTTTAAAACCGTATAAAATAATAGTGTAATAATCTTTAATCTACATGAAATGATAGTGTAGATTCTAGAAATAATTATATTAATTTGCACAAATAACAATGTGAATTAATACGATTATTTCGGGATTATTTGAATTGATTATTGAATTGTTATTGATTGTTGTTATTGCTTGTTTATTTACTTTGACACCATCCCTGTTATCACACTGCAAGTTCCCTTTGCTATGCTTTGATTTTTGAATTGGAATTGGAATCGGGTTGAAATGATAAATACCCAAAATGAACATGACTTAGGATAGAGAATTAAATAAACCGATTGGTCAATAATTTGATTTGAAATAAAATAAAGATTTTATTTGAATAATAAAGTTTTGGAATAAAATCGAAACGTAAATTTTGATAAAAGGAAAACGTTAATACTGAAAATCTGAAACAAGATATTAATGTAATGACTGATGAAAGGACGTTGTTTGAATTTATTAATAATTAAATTTGGAATTGTTAATAATTAAGTTTGAAATTAGTAATAGTTAAATTTGGAATTTTAAAAATCAAGTCTTGAAATTATTAATAACGAAGTTTGAAATAATTAATAATTAAGTTTTGAATTTATTAAATAATTAAGGGTGGAATTATTAATGAATGAGTTGAAATGATTTAATAATTAAGTTTGAATTTATAATTAAGTTTGAAATTATTAATAATTAAGATTGAACTTATTTAATAAGATTGAATTATTTGGAAATGGAATAAAAATTGAATTCTTTGACAAGAGGAATTGAACTTTGAATAAGTAAATTGGAACTTCGTAAATAATTGAAATTGGGATTCTTTGTTAATTAAGTTTTGGAAATTATTTAAGTAAGTGAATAAATGAAATTGAATTTCTTTGACAAGAAAAAAAGCGTTTCATTGAAATAAATGTAAGAATTGTAATTTCAGGAATTTGATTTGACAAATTTAATTTAATTAAATTTGTAAGTTTGATATAATGAAGTTAACTTAAGTGATTGTTTTAATGACTTGGAAATTAAAAAGAATGGTTTTGGATGTTGAATTAACTTAAAGAATATTGAATAAAATCGATAAATAAGTTTAAATTGATTTGAATGTTGAATTTAATCATTTAAATGATTTTCGGAATAAAACTTATATATGAACTTGAATCAATATTTGAATCGTTTAAATAAAATTGAAATTGAACTGTAAGACTTTGAAATGGTAATTTGGGAGTTTTGGAACGTAGATTTTGGAAATTGATTTTTGAAAGACAAATGAAATAATGGTTTACGAATTCTAATTGAAATTGAAATTGATTGTTTTGAAATATATTAAACGACCAATCGGTGTAATTATACGTAGTTATTAAAGAGACCGGGATCGGATATGGACATACTCTCTGTCGATACCGAATACCACTTTAATAACTATTATACGTGGAGTGTTGATCCAGAATGAAGTGGATGGTTTGGTGAACGCGTTGACTGAAGAAGAGAACGATATTGGATGACCCCTGACATGACTAAAACAGGAGCCGCGTCGGGCCATTGAGGTTCGCCACCTCTAGCGGACACACTTCTTCGATACCATATCTATTACTTTTGTGATTCGATTTGGGTGCACCCCTCGATTTAGGAGTGTTGTTTCGCGGTGTTGAGGTAGCTGCTGGCTATGCTCAACATCAGTCCGGATCACGCAACTACTAGTATCCTAGTTGGTATCGCCTCATGTACCTTGTCATACCGATTATCCTATTCGCGACCACTACGTTTTGATTTGTACCTTGAGTATATGGATTGCCCTCTGGTGACTTCCGGTTTTGGGGAAACTACGGTCTTGTATATGCTTTTGGGAATATAAAATGTGTTAAGGGGGATTATGGTAACGCCTTAACGCTATTTTGATATTTTATATTACTGATAGACATTATCTACTTAGCGTATATTACTACCTAGTAGATAGTTTAACGGATCCTTAAAGGATGGTTATTCCAAACATCCTTTGAGTTACTTGTATTTCGATTGCTATTTCACTTGAGTTAGATTTATTGATATAAGAATATTAATCCTGACTCGAGTGTTTTGTGTTTTGCTTTACGCTCGGGTCAGACTGAGTGTACCAGTATTCGAGACTCACCTTTGGAGTTGGAGCTTTGCTTGAAGATCCAGTCATCTATTCTGCTTTCAGTATTCGATGATTCTAGTGATGTATTATGATTTATATCTGATGTATCGTATTACTCTTTTGTTGTAAACTCTGATGTATCTTATATATTTACATAGTAGCTTCATGAACTACTATCTCTTTTATTTCCGCTGCATATTATACTCTGTGTCTGTGATGTTGTGACTATTTATTTACTGTATATCTCAGTTTTGCCAAATTTAAATTAACAATTCGATATTTTGAATTATTCAAGTCCGACATGTGCGGATGCGAATAGTCCAAAATACCGGGTCGTTACAATAAATTTATCGAAGTAGATAATTTTATTTTTTACAGCGTATGTTCTTATATTAGAAAGGTTAATGTAATCTTTTATTTTTCTAATAAGTCTCCCACTAGATTTTCATATTATCAAAACCATAAGAGAAATACAGAAACCTTTCGATTTCTCTAGTGGGTGTTTTGACTTGCCTACCTTAGGATTCCAACCTTGAGTTTCCTCAACGAATCATAAACCCGTAAGCGAAGGATAACTCTTTATCAGCTGTATCATACAGAACTCTGTACCATGGCCTTTGCTCTAATTTTGAACTAGACCTTGTGTTTTCTTAACAAATCCAGGGTTATTATTCACTCTTACTTATTATTTCACAACGTCCATGTCTATATAATATGTCAAAAGTACTACACATAACAACTCTTACGTGAGTTTCCTCAACAACTAGTGTGTATGCAAGTAATCTATCAACATATAAATGATAGAGAGCAATATGCGTTAAGGATTTATTTTGAGTGATACCGATTTGAGAAATAATGAATTTTTTATGGAAGTGCCTCATGATATAGGTGTCTCGCACGTCTGAAGTTACGGTATACATACCATACAAATGTGTTTATTCCAAAAATCTATTTTTGGTTTATTTCAATTCCACTTAAAATTAATTTATGCGTATAATTATATTAATTCAATTTATTTATAACTATTATAAATTAGTTAAGTTATATAATAGTCATATGTATCCTATTAAATTTAATTAATTATACTTCTTAAATTAATTAACTAATTTATAGAATTTCAATTTTTTTGTTTTATTCATCTTAAACTATTCAAGAAGAATATTCAACTATAACTTTTATAATTTTATGCATATAATATTACACACACACATATATGAATGTATGTATGTGTATTACATATAAACATATATTAACTATTTGATTGATTAATTATTCAACGAAATTTTTTATTAAATAGTTAGCGAATTTCAAAGAAATTACTTAATTTAATTTCTCAAAACAATTTTGAGAAAATAGGAACATTTTAAATTATTAAATTACAACCATTGTAGTTTTTATTTATATATAGAAATATATATACATATATGCACATATATAGTTAACAAACATTCAATTACTTACTATTTATTTAAGCATTTTAATAAATTTTGAAAAGTTTATTTAATTTACCTTAAGTGATTTTAAGATAAATTTTTAAATATAACTTTTACGGTTACATGTACATACATTAGTATATACCTATATTTTAATTAATTAAATACTTATTTAATTAATTAAATTAATTAAACATTTATAAATTTTCTAAAAACTATTAAACTAATTTATTAAAAAATTTTGAAATTTTTGTTTGTTTATTTTATAACCTTTGTACATGTTATATTTTAAACTTAACATTTGAATTTAATATATAGACATATATATACAGGCACATATAGATGCATGTAGATACATACATATGTACATATAAGTTTTCAAAACTTAATCTGAAAATTAGCCCAAGTCCCAATAACTTTAGGGTTTGCAACATTTTGGACTTACTCCATGCATTGGCTTAGGACATTAGCCAAATAGTGGAGAATACTTTTTCTTTTAACTCTAAGCCGATTATAGACACCCTTCAAATAGAAAAGTTTATTAGTTGGCCCCTAATGCTAGCTAATTAGACTACATAGACCAAAGGAGCTCTAATACCATTGTTGGGTCTGGCCTGTATTGCAACAAGTGAAATGGGTTGATTTCAAAAAATTTCCCTATTAGGTTCTTACTGGGCTTATGTAATATATTATTTTGTACTATATCTAATCTACTCATTATAATAAAATCATATTTTGTTTTAAAATATTCTATTTTCAATTAATTAATCATACTAATCAATTTAGTTTAACGTTTATCTGAATATATCATATGTGTATATATATACATACATATATATATATATATATATATATATTCATAACATGATATGGTAACAAAATAACATATAAACATGTGTATAACTATATATATATACATATAAATATTGGGATTTATATCTATTGTATATACATATAATTATACTTACACATACATATGACAAGTTAACATACTTATCGAGAATATAGAAGCTTAAGTACATTCATTTGTTTGATGTACTGTAATATAAGTATATGGTTTGTACACACATTAATAGTACCATATAATTATATATAGTTAGACTCATATATATGTATGTGTGTGTGTAATATAAACATATAAACACACACACACATACACATATGTACATACATACATACACATAGATATATATATATATATATATATATGTAAATTGCTATAAAATCAAGTTTATGTAAATAGTTGTCCAAGAACAATTATTGAAATAAATTTCTGGTTTAAGTCTTTGATTAAGGAAATAACTAATTAGCGTCTAAGAAAAAATGAAAATCTATCCACCTTTCTCTCTTGTATAATCCTAACTAAATTTATATACAAGTCATATAGTAACTTGTAAATTCCATAATTATTCATAGCCTAAAAAGATAATAGAATTTATGATATTAGATAAATTGCAACTTGCATAACACGATCACTAGATACATAAATAAAAGATAAATATACCAACATACTATCGTATGCATATATATATATAACTTTGATTTTAGGTATTAAACAACAATTATATATATGTACGTGATATGATCAAACGTACATATAATTATAACTAAGTTTATATATATGTTTATAAATATATATATATATATATAATAAAAATAATTAACAAATTAAATCAAATTTATTTCTTTAACTAAATGGAAAAAAATATCATAATTCAAAAACAAAATTTAGGACATCAATACACGTTTGATTATAACCAAAATAAATGATCACTGAATAAGCATATACATACATACATTCGTACATACGCATGCGCACACACACGCGCACGCACACACACATATATATAAATACGGCGACAATGGTACGTAGATCTTATTGCAGTGAAGATGTAGTGACAAATTCCTTAGGTTTATAAGTTGATAATGCAAAGACTGGAAATGGACTGAGGCGCTTGGAGACCCACTATCAGCGATAATGAGAACATCAAGCAGAGTCGGATGATGATCGATGATGATACATGAGTTTCGTAGCTTCTCAGTACCCAAGACTTAGTCATGTGAAGCGGTTTCAAGATTACCCACAATTGTAGGTAACTGCCTTATGAAATGGGCGTAACTGTTGTATCGAATTCTTAGACGAAGTAAAAGGACAAGTGCAAAATCTTAGTGCGCTGGACTGAAATACATGATGTTGAAGATATTTGGTGCATGAGATACTTAGAAAAAATGGTTTCTTAGTAGGAAACTGCAATCGATACAGAAAGGGCCGAGCTGAAAATAATATTACTAATTAGTGGTTTGTATTAAGATCTAGTTTTGTATTGCTATGAAGTTTGTTTATGTTGGACTAGATTAGGTTTAGTAGTTCGGTTGAATTGGGTAGATTGGTGACAAGGAGTTTGAGATTGTACGTGTTTTGTATTTGTGTTTGCTGCATTATGCTAGTATGTGTAATATGTTTGTTAATTACTAACTTATGAACCCATTTTCAATATACATATACATATACATATACATATACATATACATATACATATACATATACATATACATATACATATACATATACATATACATATACATATGCATATCCGTGTGTGTATAAATCATTAAAATACATTTGAAAGAGAGGATTCACATATACATAAGATCAAAATAAACAGATCATGTTTCATTGTTGTTTTTCCTTTTCCCTTATGAATTTTTTTTGTATACACAACACATGTAACTATTCAAACTACATTAATATATGGTGGTAATTTAAATATATGTTACATACATTAATTTAGGTCAAGTTAAACACTTATAAGGATATAAGACAAATATAAATTTACCTTAGCATATCCATCCCTTCGTGATACCTTGATTTGTAAATCGACCCTAGATTCTTTGAATCACTACTCAATGTTGCTAAAATAGAATAAATCACTTTATTTTATTTTATTTGATGTTATTTGGGTGAATTTTTTTGGCAATAGGATATAAAATAAAGAGAAAGTGGTGGCCATGAAAGAGAAGGACGGTGAATATAAAATTGAAATTGTGAGAAAATGAGGGGATTTTGTTTTAATAGAGAGAATGGAACATTTCCTATTCTCTTCATTAAAACTTCCCTTTTAATTCTCAATCAAATCTCATTCACATCCCTTCTTCTCTCTAGTTGGTAGGCCACATCATTCCATCACATGGATAATTATTTCCAAAAGCCTATTAAGCAGCTGACTATATTTAAAACCTATTTAGATATATACCGACATCATATATCGATATGTATATATAACTTCTATATATACATCCAAATAATTACTTACAATACCTAAAATATCAAATAAATGAATAAATAATATTTCCTAAATATTAATTAATTTAATTAATTATAACATTTATAAAGTAATTAAATTACATGGTTTTTTAAAGAATTCACAAATGTGGTTATAAGACTCAGAGGTATGAATTCAATTAATGATTAATATTAAACAATTCAAATATTAACGTCCATACGTCACCTTAGCTAGTGGTGTGACAATTTGGCCAAATTCACCGCATATAGATCTTTTTGGTAAAATCCATTCGTATTTTCTTAACCGATACCTTTCTTTATAACTATACCAGTTTAGGATATGTGAAATTTGGTATTTTTCAAAATTCCAATATTATTCACATTTAACTAGATTTTTCTAAAAACAAAGTCCTTGGTCAACTATAGCATTTCCTATTAACCGTACTACTCTGGTTAAAGATTTTTTTTCACTCTTAATATTCCAACTCAGACCCAACTATAGTCGCGTGATTGATCGTCATGTCATGATTTAAATATAATTAAAGTGGAGTAAGTATTCTCAATGCGAGGGAACCGTGTAACATCGTCACTCTGATTTTCTTGTTTGACTTAGTTGTGATTAGCCATTAAGAAAATCTCTAATGAGTCATTCCATAGTTATCTATAAGTTCATAACCCCTTGGTGCCTCTAACAGCCATACCTAACATTTGGACAGCGTCAGGCACTCTAGTCTCAGTAGATGTATCGATATCTTTTTGTGAAACATCTTCACTAGGAATATTTAAAATAAAATGTTATTTCATTTTATGATTAATTACTTATAATTGTAACTATTTGCAACTACAATTACATAACATTTTATTTGAGAATTTTCTTTGTTATATACCTTAAATTAATCTCTTAATTATTTATATCTTTTATAACAAAGTATATAAAAGAAAACAAACCTTTATCGCAGACAAGATTGATCATAGAGTTACATATATGTGACAATTACATAATAGCCTCTATGACATACTACCAACTCTTTTAAGGTTACATGGAGTACTGAGTACTATTGGTAGTGACCGAGACCCATTGTTTGCTGATGAGTTTTCGCCAAACCTACAGAGTGCCTTAGGTTCAGAGTTAAGTATGAGAAAAACATTCCATTCGCAGATAGAAGGACTAACCGAAAGGGTCAATCGAGTACTGGAGAACTTTTTGCGAGCATTCATGCTAGACTTTAGTGGATATTAGGAGGATCCCCTCAACCTAGTGGAATTTTCATATAATAGTTACCAATCTAATATTAGGATGACACCTTTTGAGGTTGTACGAAAGACCATGTAAGTCACCTATTTATTGGGTTAAGACAAGAGATAGGCTCATGTTCGGATCAGATCTTGTGAGAGAAGCTTATCAAAAGGTAAAGTTAATTTGGAAAAGAATGAAAGATGCCAAATCAAGACAGAAGAGCTACATTGATAGGTGGCGGAGAGACTTGGGGTTTGATTTGGGAGATCATGTATTTGCTGAAATTTCGTCGATGAGATGCACCATGAGGTTCAGAAAGGTTGGGAAATTAGTGCTAAGATATGTTGGCCTATTTTTGTTACTTGAGAGGATAATTAAGGTATTCTACAGGACATATTTATCGAGTACTTTAGGTGGGGTCTATAAAGTGTTTCAATAATATATTTCAAAGATGTCTCTAAGACCCTGAGGTGATAGTGAATCTAAGAGCTATGGATGATTTGGTTGTTGAACCAAATATGACTAATTTTAGAAAACCTATTCGGATTATACACCAAGATGCAAAAAAGCTTCGGAATAAAGAAATGATGCTTGTACGGGCCTAATGGAGCGAGGACTAGAAGGATTGTACTTGGGAAATGAAGGCAAAGTCGGGAGGGCTTATCTAGAGTTTTTTACTTAGACTTTGCTTGAGTGTTTGCACTGTACTTTATAGACTGTACATATGCGTTGTTATGGTTGATTTTATTATGTATTAGTTGATGCATCAGTATATTTTTCCTTGTGATACATGATAAAACCGGACCGATTAGCAACGAGTAAAATAGGTAAATTTCAAAATTTTCTCTAATTGGATCATAATGGGCCTATAAAGTTTAGTGGTTGTACTAGATCCAATCTTTTTAGTTTAAACAGAATCATATTTTGTTTAATTTTCTTGATTTAATTAATTAACGTATGTTAACTTATTTAACACTTATATGTTTTAAGTATATAAATAAATAGTTATATGTACGTATCGGTGTAATGTTAAGCATCACAAGGTCTACATGGTTGATGATTACAAAAGTAGATATTGGGGTTCATATCCACAATGTCCACAATGTATTATAAAAGTGTTAATTATCTCGAAACATTGTTTAATATATTTAGAAAAAAATATAAATATAAATTTAAGAAATTATTTATATATAATAAAATATAGTTTTGACTTTGCCAATAAATTTTTAATTCAAATTTTGTATTTAAAACATCTAATAAGAATTAGTAAAATATTTTAAAATTCAAAACTAGATCTTAAATATATCTGTTAAATATCTTTAATTAAATTGAAATATGTATATTTTTACAACATTATTATTATAAACAAAACTAATATTTATTTACTAAAATTTATATATATATATATTATATTTATTTATTTAAAATGCACAACACTATTTTAATATATGAATAAATAATACACACACACATATTATCAAATAAATATTTTAAAATTATTATGTATGTTATTTAGCTACAAAGGAAATTAGTATTTAAAAAAACTAATTTTTATTAAAAGAATATATATATATATATATATGTATGTATATGTATATGTATATGTATGTTTGTTTATATAATAATATTAAAAATAAACATTGTACTAAACAATAATGAAGTATGATTTTTCTTTTGTTATGAGAATATTTTTAAAATTATAATAGTTGAAAATAATTCAAATTATTAAATTATATTTATTGTTTTAAACTTTTTAAGGTATTTTAGGTATAAAAGTTTATAAATAATCATTTAAAATAAAAGATAAATATTTATAATATTTAGAAAATTAATATATATATATATATCAAAATACAAACATGGTCGAATTTAAAATATTTACATATATATTTTACTTTTAAACATTGAATTTAGATTAGTAGTTTCATGTAAATTAATTATTCAATATAATCTAACAAATATTAGTATTTGTGGGCAGGCAATTTCACGTATAAAAAATCATTATAATGATATAAAAAACATATAATAAAGAACGTATATAACAAAAAAATAATATACATAAGAGAAATAGTCTTTATGTAACGACCTAGAACTTCACTACTTTAATTTGAAAATATTTAATTAATTTTAATATTCAAATAATAGATTTTTTAATTCAAATAAAACTCTTTTAAATAATAAATAATGATTGCAAAATATATTTCCAAATTTTTTTACAAAAATATATAATTCGAAGAAAAATCGGAAATGTGACCGGAATTCGTTTTTCGAATTTTCCTCGACTAAAAGTTGTTGAAAATATTGTGAACACTTTAGCGGAACCATACACATTTATAAATAAGTTAGGTATATATTATATGTATTAGTGTGTGTATCCCTATGCATTCATATTTAGGTATATGAGGTTTAAAATATAACATAATAAAAGAAAATGCCACATCATAGGCCAACCTAAGTACATCTAAGTACTATAACATGTGGGCCAAGGTGTACATGGAGGGGACAAGGGGGTCAGTGTTAGGTACAAGGGTGGAGGCAAGCATGGTGAGGTCGCACAAGGAGGTGGAGGGTAAAGTACAAGGGGTAAATTGGTAATTTAATTTATACACTTAATATATATACAAATTTCCTAATTCTTATCATTATTTTCTCATTTCATCCCTACTTTATAAAACTCCTCCAAGCTTTCATAGGTTCTCTAATGGCTGCCAAAGAATTTTTAAAGTTTTAAAACCCTTAGATTTATCGCTTTTAAATAGCCTTTTCATTTCTTCAATTTTTCCTGCTCTTCCTTCTACAATATATTTCTCATGTCTTATCCAAAGGGAGATTTTCCATTTTCAAACTGTAGAAAATTCTAGGGCTACAACATTCATGTGTACGACTTCTTCAAATTTTCACCTTAGCCATGTCCAATTCTCATTTTTATCAGACTCATTTTTGGACCCAGATTTTCAAGTCCGAAAATACCTCTTCTTTTAGCCATATCTTCCTCAAAATAGATTCAAATTAAGTGAATTTTTTTTGGAATTGTAGAAAAAAGAATTTTCAAGAATTTCTATGTGGAAACTTTACCAAATTCCATGAGTAACTTGTCCGAAAATAAGTTGGAAGATCACCCTTTTCAGGTTATTTTGGATAGCTTAAGGTGAGAAAAGCTTGTTTTTATTTAAAGTTTCGAACTTTAAATTTTTGTTATTTTGGTTATGAAAATATATTGCTTGATTTTTTGAATGTTGATGTATGTATGTGTGTGTGTGTGTATTTTCTTGGATGGTAATTGTATGTGTTTGTATGGAAATTTAACCTTGACTTGAAAGAGTAATCTAGAAGTAATATAAAAGATATAAAGTTGTGATCTTTGTTATGTTTGTGTTTGGATAAGTCTATGTATATTGTAATCATGAATACGTATATTAAGGAAAGTTTAGCACTTGAATTTATTAGGCAGTGACGAAGAAATCTTTTGTTTTAAAGATTAGTTCACTCAAGAATTGTTTTTGAAAAGTTATAAGCCTTAAACTTTGATTTGGCTCCTAAAACCTTATTTTTTTCAAAATCTTGTATTAAGTTACAAAAGTGTTTAGTATATGAAAGCTAAGAAGTTTAAAGTCATTTGTTATATTAAACAAGTTTTGAAAATTATAGGTCATTTAGTAATAGCCGCTATAAATACAGTTTGTAAAAATAGACTCTTTTTGAAATCTAAAATGTTTTCACTTAAGTATCTTTTCTGAAAAGTGTTTTCAAAACAAATTAACAAAACTAGTTATTAAATTAATTAACTAATTATTGATTTATTTAATGATTAGTTAACTAAATTAAGTTAATAAAATTAGTACTTAATCATTAGTTAATAAAGGGAATTGATATTTAATTATAAATTAAGTAAGTTAATTAATTAATTAAAGACTAATTGTTATTTAATAATTTTTTTAAAATTAATTATTATTTAATTAATAACTAAAGGTTAATTATTATTAAAATTATTATTTTAGAAAGGGTTTAAATACTTAATTAATAAGATTTATTTATTCTTAAATGAAGGTTTAATTTATTATATGATTATTAATTAAGGTCTAAAGTATAATTTCTAAATTAAGGTTTAAGTAATTATTTAATTATTAATTGTGACTAATTAATAGTTAATTACATATTTAAGAGGATAATTATTATTTAATTGTTTATTTAAAGTTAATTACTGTTTGATAATTAATTAATGTTCAAACGTTATTAAGAAATGGGTTTAGTTGTTAATTAATTACTGAATAAAGGTTTTGATTTTAAATCACATATTTCTGAAAGTCAATTTTCGTTTAAAGCGGTGTATTTTTTAAAAATGTCTGTAAGACCAAGGGATTTTTTGTCGATTTCCCTTAAGTAACCTCAAATGAATATGAAACCCAATGACATCTGTTTAGCAATAAAAATCACCATTCTACTAATTAATTTGCATATGACATTTGTTTGGTAGAACAAATCATAGTTCTACTATAATTCACTAAGTAGGGATGTGTTGACATCTTTTAGGAATAATAAAAATCCATGCTACTATTGTATTAACTTGGATATGTGTTTAGAAGAACAAATCCCCTTTTGTTGTAACTTGGACATTTGCCTATATGTGATTGGTTGTTATGTGTTGTTTCCTTTTACATATCTTCTTGTTATGTAAATGCCCATATTATAACTTAGATAAGTTAACTCAATAAAACAAACCATTGTGGTCACTATGCCCCTTCCTGATTTTTATGAAGTCAAATGTTTCAATTTTTTCCTTTTGGATAATGGTATAAATTTTATTACATTTTAAAATATTAAAGGATAATTAAGCAATTTTTTTATTAAAGGTCTTTGCAGTAATTTGATACTTTTTAAATGATTGCTTAAAGTCATTATTTTGCTAATGTGGTTTAAATATTAATTAAATGAAGAATGTTTAACTAATAACTTCTTTATTTTGAGGGGTTTTGTAACATCCCGCCTTTTCGCACGATTTAAACAGACACACGTGCCCATTCAAACCATACGGAAGGGCGGATTGTTATGGGGTAAATAAGAAAACAGAGAAGAAATAAAACAAAATAGAATCTCATAGCGGAAGGATAAAATATAATAATAAAATATACAGTTTATAAAACTGTTTACAAAACATTTGATTCTTCTTTATACAATTAAATATCGAAGTTCACATACCAATAATATCAATGCAGCAGAATACAGTGTGAGTGTAGTGCAATACTATAAATAATAATAATACAAATCTTCGTCTTCGTCCTCCAGAGCTAAATCTTCAAATCCTGAAACGCTCGGACTGACCCGAGCGAATTCGAAAAGACAAAAACACTCGAGTCAGAACTAAAAGATCTTATGTAAGTTAAATTTACAGAAATAAATATGAGTGCAGTAACTCAAGAAATGCTCGGGATTTATATCTCCTAAGGATCCGTTAAACTATTTACTATGTAGTATATTGCACTATTATAATAGTGTCTATTTATAAAATAAACTTACTTTTAAATAGCATTAAGGCTTTACATTTTCCACCTTAACACGTAATAGTCCCAGTAGTCCATCCAATATCATAGTCCCTCCTGATCGGGAAGCCCCCAGAGGATACCACACGGGCTACGGGAGAAAACCAAACTCGTATAAGGCGCGATAGGGTAGGTGACACGGCACAACTAGGCAATGCCAGTGTAGATATACCAATTGCTATCCGGGCTGGTGGAAACGCGCAGCACGCAGCTGCCGCCCACCTCGAACAAACTCCCCCAAAATCAAAAATAAAAGTGGCCACTGAATCAATCCAAAGTCAAAGTATAATATCGAAGAGGAGTGTCCGATCAGAGGAATGACCTCATTGGCCCGAGAATCGCTCGTGTTTTAGCCACCTTATGCCAACTCACGGGAGTTGGGTCCACGTATTTACCTTACAGGAAACGCCGCCACCAACCTACTTCATTCTGAAATCTCCACCGCGTACACGGTTAGTCAAAGTGGCTTCGGTATCGACAGAGAGTATGTCCATATTCGATCCCGGTCTCTTTGCTAACCCATCGTTATTATAACACCGCGGTCATTTAAAAAAATAGTTTATACTTTAAAACCAGAATAAAATTTTCCATTTCAAACTATGAATACGATATCATTTTAAAACCCAAAACAATATGATATCATTTTATTCCAAATAAAATTCTTTCCAAAAACCATACTGCTTTAAAATTTATAATATCTGTTAACCAACCATTTGAATTATACTTTCAAAGTATAATATTTCGAAATTCATAATTTAAAACCATAACCTCTAAAACTTAAATGGTTTGGATATTCAACGGTAAATAGAATAAATGGTTTAACTTTAAGGTTACTTTGTAAAGAAAATAATTTCCATGGCTTTATAAATATTTTCTTTATTTAAAGTCTAAACCAAAATTTAAATATCACTTTCAAGTTCCAAAACCACTTCAATTTATGTGTGTATATATATATATATATATATATATATTCATTTGGAGTATTTATATTTCAAAACTAAAGTTGGATTTTATTCTTTCAACAAATTAATGTTCTATTATTTAGTCCTGAATATTCACATAAATTCCATAAATAAACTTCAAATTCTAGAAATTAAATATTTTCTCAAATTTACTTTATACTAGAAGATTCATTTTTATATTTATCTTGGAAAATCTGGTTATAAATATCATATCTTAAAATTTCCAAACTTAAACATATAATATAAATTTCACATTCCATTTTCTAAATTTTCATTTTTATTCAACAGGTTTACACCCAGCTTAAATTTAAAATTTAACTTCATATATATATATATAGAAGAATAATTATTTATAAAATATCAAAGTTAAAATTTTATAAATCGTATCCCATCCAAACCATAGAAATCACTTTAAAATATTTATATATAGACCACGGTGCCTGTATAAAATTTTCTATCCTATGGTCAAGTGATACGGATATTTATCATTTCAATCCGCAATTTAAAATAAAATGCGGTTGTATATCATTTCAAACCACAATCCCGAAAAAATGAAAATGCATGATGACTTGCAGTTTATACAATATAATTATAGCATTCATTCATCCAAATATCAATCATCAATTGCAATCATCATCCAATTTTAAACAATCATCGATACAGAGCATATGAATTATACAGGAATCAATAACAGATATTAACTACAGTTTATATTCCATAATAAATTTAATGATTGTAATCTAGCAGTTTATACGCAAAAATAAATTCTAACTGTCAATTAATATGAATAAATAAACTAAATTAACAGTTAATTTAAATAAATGCGAATAAGCAGATACGATGAATAAAACATGCCAAACAGTTCTAAATAAATTTCTACTCATATCAAACATTAATTTAACAAACATAAAAACTTTTAGAAGTTGTGAGTGGGTTAAAACACTCACCTTTGGGATTTAAATTGAATTCAAATCCAAATTTAAACCCAAAAATTCGACGGTCTCCAAATCAGTTCAAACCAGCGTCAACAGATCCGGAATTTAATTACGATCCTAACAAAAGAAATTGCGCGTGAAACTGATAACGTATGAGCAAATTATAGCGATAAAACGATTTGAAAATCAAAATTAAAATAAAATAAACAAATAAACACTACCTCCATTCAACGTGGCCGAGTCAGCAAATTCAAACGTCACTCACGCGACCCCTCTTCCTCTCGCGTTCGAACAGAAAGCAATACTCCAAAACCCTAGCGCGCCGCCACCCAAAACCCGCCTCCACACTCCATGGCTCCTCGATCAGGTTGCGCCAACGGTCCTGCCACCACGAGCCGACCCTGCACCTCGAACGCCGCCTCTACCGGTGGCCATCCAAGCACCATGCCATAGCCCCCTTTTTTGGTTAACCGCGGCCAATCACGAGCCTACCCAGACGAACGAATAACAGATCCGGGGCCTGCGCAACACCACCTTCCCAACGCCGCCAGCCGATCGCTTTGCCATCGCAGATACACCGTTGGATCATCCAACATCCAATACGAACGACCAGAATGGATTTGCAGTTTCTGGACAAACGATGCCTCGAAACCAAAAACGAATTACACCATGAGATTACGTGTTCCGAGAACTACGACATATATTTTTCTCAAATTTTTCTGGGAATTTTGAATCTTGACTTTTGATTTTGAATTGTAGATAGATCTAGGTTTTGCAACCATTGAGGAAGAGAAAGAGATGAAGAAAATGAACGTACAGACAATTCATAGAAGATGGAGGCTAGGGTTTATCACAACATATATATAGACAAATAGTAGTATGCTAGGTGGACACGAATTACGAACGTGTTAAACGATAGTTGGCCCAAAAAGCCCATTCTGACCGCGGAACGAAATTTATTAAACCCATATATCCAAATAGGTATTTTAAAATATTCTGAACGCGATTGGAAAAGTTTCACGTCCAAATTTGATCGTATGAAGAAGTTATGCTGAAAACAAAATCTCTAAATTGATTTCAAATTGATTTTAATTAAATCGATTTCAAGGCGTTTCGCGTCCGTACTATCAAACGACAGGTCCGATCGATACGAAACTTGAAACCCTACAATAATTCACCGATACGGATCCGATGAAACTGGTTTCGTCGAAATCCGAGTCCGTGGCCAAAATGGCTATTTTTATATTAATTAATTAATTGCTTAAATCCAAATTTCATAAATTTAATTTCTAAAATTGGAAATTTCATCATCTTTACTACTCAAACGTTTACAATGGTTATAGCCAATCTAAATGTCAGTATAAAGAAAATAAATTTATCAAGTCAAATGTTAATCTCATTTTATATAATTAATTTTACCAAATTCACAAAATTATAAATAAAATCCTTAGAATTCCAATTTAGCCAAATAAATTAATTTCTATCCCATTCCAAATTCTAAATAGAAGGGTTTTACCATCTGGATTTAAAATTTATTGTTCCAATATTTCCCGTTTCAACTCCAGTTTTAAATTACCGTAAAAATTTACATTTACTTTAAATTTATTGCAATAAATCCAAATTACCATATCTTAAATCCAATTTAATAAATAAAGCTTGATTCCCCTATTAACTCATTTGATTTCAATTGACTTTTATACCATAAATTAAATTCCAATATATTAAATAAACTTATTTTCCATTTCTTTTACTCACAAATCATCGTATTATAAAGATATTTACGAAGTATTGGTTTTCATTCATTATTTATTATATATTACTTAAATGAATTTACTATTCAAGTCCGTTAAAATTTTATTACCAATCCATCTACCTTTCCTAATAGATTTTGAATTCCATTCAATTTATAACAAATCAAAATTTTCATTCACTCTTTATTATAAACCCAAATCTGCAACTCATTACCTTATATAAATGTCCTCAAATTTTTATTTATCATTATAACTCTACGATCTATATCATTTTTATTGATTGATTTCTATACAATTGCTATTACTTTACATTAAATTACTATTCAATGTATATTTATTCATCAATCAAATCCGATATTTACTTTCTATCCTTCTATTTGATAAACAACCTAGTAAACCCCTTTTTTATATACATTCATTCCATTCCATTCATTTATGGGTATTGTATTGGAATTAAATTTATTAACTAATACTAACATCACTAACAACAGTGTGGCCATAGATTTAGATTTAATTAAATAAATTATATGAATGGTTAAAATTTGGTAATTATCACAAATGCCCACTATATATGTATTAATTACTACTTATTATTTGGATTCATTTATAAATTTACTAGTTGCCTTTGTCTTCTTATTTCCTATTTACTACCAAACTTCCTGTTTAGTTATAGCTTATCAATATATAATCACCTAGGCAAATTAATTTATTACCATTTTATTATCAACAACATTCATTACAATTACTTATCAACACTTATTGCATTGGTTTATTCAACGGTCACTTTTATTTAGTCACTACCTATTTTACAACCAAATGTACAATCTCCACTATTTATTTATATTAATGAATCCCATTCAAGTTAATATTTTTATTAAAATTCCCTAATTCAACATTTATATTGGTTTCTCATATTTAACTTATAACTAAGTATGACAATTTACATTATTCACATCCATTGCCATATAAATATTAAATTATTAACATTAAATTACAATTACTATATCTAATTCCTACATTTACTCAAATAAAATCTTAAGACTTTTATTTCATTTAAATTAGATTAGAAATCATATTAAATTAACTCATTTAATATCATCGAATTTAACGGGTCGTTACAGGTTTTAATTATTGATTTTATCAAAGGAACCTATTTGATTAAGTTTACTAAAGAAGTTTTATTTAAATAAGGATAATTTATAAAATATTTTTATAAATGATTTGGATATTTATAAAAGATTTAATAAATGGTTTTTGATATTTATAAATGAATTATATAAAATGATTTTGGAGATTTATAAAGAGTTGTATAAATGGCTTTGATATTTATAAAAGAGTTTCGTAGATTAACTTGGTGGTTTATAAATAGTTTTGTAAGTGGGTTTGGAATTTAAGTAAAGGAGATTTCATAAACAAAAGAGATATGTTAAATAAAATTAAAATTTATAAAAAAAATTAAGATTTGATTTCCTCTAACTGACATTCTTAATTTTGATGGTATGGACATTCCTTCCACACTTAACACCAAAGGAATATTGTTTGAGGTAATATTTATCTCTAATTAAAATAACGTTTTGTTTTGATCCTTGGATTTGATTTGTAAATGAGAATTGTTTGACAAATGTTTTGTAAATAACTTATGTCTGTGAGATAAGTATAAGGATGTTTTTGATAAGCACTTTTGAAAAAAGATTTTAATAAATGAAAGATTTATTTAAATTAGGCTTAGTTGTTGCTATGGGTAATTAAATCTCTGAATTATTATTGTTTTATTATTCGATAGTTAAGTAACTGACTATCAAATCTAGAACAGTTTTAACTCAGGAAGTATGTTGGGTATATTCGAGCACCAAGATGAGAACTCAATAATTATATCATACTTCCAAAGAGCCAAAATTGAGTTAGCCAAAAATTATCGCTTATTTTGGACACCAATTTTTGGATTTATCTAAAACACACCAATCTAATAACGTTCATGATGAAGTACGATATGAAGCTATACTATTCTTCCTGAGGGTGATTCCAAAATGGAAGATAGTAAAATTTTAAATGCTTGTTCGATCTTGGAACAACTTGTATAGATGAATTCTAGCATTACATCTCTACTTGGAGGAAGTGTCAGCATTCAAAGATGCATGTTAGTAGAAGAGGTAAAAGCATAGCCTTAGGGCTCACAACCCGAAAGAATAACTAAAACATGGTATGCAATAGAGCCATGTGGTTAGCTACCATTAGAAGCCGTCATCCCATTCTAGATTATTCCCTAGGGTTGTTTTTCACTCAAGCATCAAAGGGCAAAGTAAAGCAACCTCGGTGTTAAAGGGTAAGGTAATCCGGATTGTCATGTTAAGGGCAGGCAGGCTCTTTGTAATAGAGGGGCCGATGCGTTCGTATCCCTCATGTATATTTTCTAGAGGTGTATCATCGAAAGGTAGTCCCTTATCTTTCCATCATTGGAACCCATTCTCCAATACGAATCTTTATGGATTTTGATGTGTCTAATTATGCTGAAATGCGAGTTGCAAGCATTTCAGCTGTATTCCCTATTTATTTTAAACCTAGACATTATGATAATAGCACTGGATTATTTATAATAAAATATTTTAGTTATCGTAAGGTAAAAACTAGACCGTGTTTATACGCGGTGTTGTCTTACGGGATACCTTTTATTTTGAAAGGTTTTTCAAATATAGTAATCCATATGATTTGTTTTGAGTTTTTCTCATGCTAATTTTACCAAATTGACCCGGGCGTTCTTTTCCTATAATGCTCGGGTCAGCCGGAGCATATTTTCTAGATTTAGCCGGATCCTTTGGAGCTTTTAGGCGACGAGTTGCATTCTTCAAGGTGTATTCACTTATCGTGTGCTGTTTTGTTGCTTTTTATCTGTTTGTATTTATCTAAAATTGTAAGGATAGACTATTATAATTGTCCAAGTTGTTAATAGGTTAGTGTACTCTAATGTTGTGTATAATAAAGATGAATTCTTTTTTTAAAGACCTGTTCATATTATATATTACTCATCATGTTTTATGAGATTTTGTTCTACCTTTTTCTTTCTTTCACCCTAAACTACCTATCTTTCGTACACATAAATGATTGGCACATGAATATTGAGGATGTATTAAGTGTTGTCTTTTGGTGTAAGAAAGGTCGATCGTTTCATTTGGTATCAAAGTGCAAGGTTGAGCGAGAACCTTGGACCTGGTGGGGTAAACTCATTTGAGATTGGGCAAGAGAGACCCTAGAACGAGTATGAATGTATTATCTATTAGAGCACGTATTTTTTAGTGATTACAAAATGTTTTATATTGTGTTGTTTGATATGTTGAATGGCTTAAGAATTCTAGTCGATGCATTTGGCCAATGTTATAAATAGGTATTCTTTAAACACATGAACAAGTCCAACCAACGCAGTATTGTTTTAAAATTGGTAAATGAGATAATTTTACGTAGGATTATACTTTAATTATTAAGGAAAAAATTTCAATTTTTTTTATAGATATCTATGATATGATTGTTGTTAGAAGTAGATAATATTTAATTATTATCATGAGATTTGATTAGTCAAGCTCGTCTATTTTTGAGTATTGACTATTTTATGATATGGTAGTAGTTTTTCCTTTTAAGTATAGTTTGGGTTGATATAATTTGTGCGAATATTAAATCGAACATCCTGTGAATTAAGTTTCACAGTTTGACTATAAGGCGTTCGATGGCAATGTTGGGCTAAAATTTGGTTTTAATAAAAAGGTTTTTATTAATGGAAATATTTTAGATGATTTTATAAAATTTGATTTCATAACTCACGATTATAAAATATATTTTGAAAATAAGATGGATTTTCAGAGGATTTAAAATCTCGATGGATTTGATACACTTTTCAAGCAATTCTTAGGAAAATGGTATTACTAGAAAATATTCTAAAGTATAAATATTTTGAAAGAGAATTTGACAATAAGATTTTTCTATAAACAATTTGGGGAATGAATCTTGATCTATTTTGTGATGATCAGAATAATCTTCTAAGTGACAATCAAATGTTTTCTTAGACAAATGTGGTACTGCACTTAGTAAATTATTCTCTTTGTCATTGTATGATCGAAACGGGTTCGAATCCGAATGAATCCACAGTAAGTGGAAGATAAATATTTTACTACAAACTATTCAGTTGGAAAAATATGTAATATTGTTTCGAAAGAGATTTGAAAAGATGAGGCTTTCACAATTAACTAGTTCGAGTGACTCGTAGGTGATAAAAAAATGGAAAAGGGATGTGTTCAGATGGTAAACACTTCCCTTGAGTATTACCCTTCCTGGTAAGGGGATATATGATATTATTGGTAGTACCCAGTACATTGATACCATTTTGGAGTTACTCCGGCTTTATGTAGTTTTCTAAAGGTTAAAATAAAGTATCATTTCAAAATGTTTTTGAAATAAAACCTGGGTATTTTTGTTCCTAAGTTTTCATAACAATAAGGTATTTTGACTAAAGAGTGGATTAATAAATGAAGTTTTAAACTTAATAAAAAGGATTAATAAACTTTGTTTTTTTTAAATGTTTCTTTTCATTTTAAGATCTAGGAAGTGAAAAAAATTATTGGATGTTATTGCGCCAGCTAATAAACATTTTTACCCTGAAGTGTCTATGAAAAAGTAGACTCTAGGTCGGAGTTTGGATACCAACATCCTACTCTTCCTAACTGATTACTAGACCAAACAGGTAAAGAAGTTGTATTGGTTGACTCAGTATTGAGACCCAAATTATTTTGGGCATACAGTTGAATAATTAAAAGTGAATGGAATTATAAATCAGATGTTTCGTACATACTCTTAGAATGCTGGGGTGTATTATACAACTTACTACTGTAAAGTTGTTTTACGAAAGGATTACAAAAACAAGTTGTACCAAAAAAAAACTTGAACATAAGTTGGAATTGTTATGAAATATTTTCATAAATATATTTTGGAGGGGGGGTAGAAAGTAATTGATTAGTAGAGACCCATAGAAAAGTATGTAAGTTGATCCTTCCTCGTTTTCATATAATTCTCGATCCGAGATATGTGTACATGACCTGAAGTGTTTCGCATCATTCCAAATAAGGATTTACCACTCGATTTTTGATAGCAAACACTTGATGAGGGTTCTTAATACGAAACCAAAATTTTCTATCATGATTTATTGTTATGTAAGAAGAATGGAGATTTTTAATTAAGAAGCATAATCAGAGTCCACAATAGGAAGTCGGTTGAGAGATACTAGTTCGAAAATAAAGTTATGTATTCGAGCGAGTGATCAATTCAGATTTTGCATAGGAATGATCTATGTACATCATACAGGCTAATGAGTAGTGCTAAATGTTTCTGGGTTAGAGTTGTGGTAAAATTTCAGGGACAAAATACTTTGAAGAAGGGAGAATGTAACGACCCAAAATTTCACCGCTTTAATTTAGGAATAGTTAATTTATTTTAAATATCCAAACAATAGATTTTACATTTAAAATAAGATTATTTTAAATAACAAATGATGACTGTGAAATAGATTTTCAAATTTGTTTACAAAATATACAGTTTGAAGAAAAATCGAAAATAGTCAATTGTTGAATCTCCCTAAGGGAAACCTTTTTTCAAAGAGATTAGGTTCCGCAACTGCGACTGATGCAAGCCATCTAAGTCCGTATCGGCTGAAAGTCCTGGCTAAATCCTCCGGGAGTCAAGGTGCCAGAACAACTATGAATTTGTCTCGATCTACCAGATTCCGAAGTAACAAGATTTATTTTTCGAATTTTCGACTTTTCGTCGGCTAAAAGTTATTGGAAACATTGTGAACTCTTTAGTGTAACTATACACACTTATACACAAGTTAGAGTATAAATGTATATGTATTAGTGTGTAAATGTATACATATGTATTTATATTTGGGTATATAAGGTTTAAAATATAATTTAATAAAAGAAAATGTCACATCATAAGCCAACGTAAGTACACTTAACTACTAAAACATGTTGGCCAATGTGCACATGAAGGGGACAAGGGGTGGGCGTGAGGTACAAGGATGGGGGCAAGCATGATGAGGTGGTGCAAAGAGGTGGAGGGTAAAGTAAAAGGGGTAAATTCATAATTTAATTTATATAGTTAATATATATACAAATTTCCTAATTCTTATCATTATTTTCTCATTTCATCCCTACTTTATAAATCTCCTCCAAGCTTCCATGAGTTCTTTAATGCTATCAAATAATTTTTAAAGTTTTGAAAACCTTAGATTTATCATTTTTAAATAGCCCTTTCATTTCTTCGGCTTTGCCTCCTCTCCATTCTACCATATTTTTTTCATATCTTATCCAAATGGAGATTTTCTTTCTTTCAAACTGTAGAAAATTTTGGTGGCACACCTTTTATGTGTACTACTTCTTCAAATTTTGAACTTAGCGATATCCAAATCTAATTTCTTTCAGACTCATTTTCGGACCCATATTTTCAAGTCCGAAAATACCTCTTCTTCTTTTGGCTATATCTCCCTCATTATGGATTCAAATCGAGTGACTCTTTTTTTGAACTTATAGAGAAAAGAATTTCCAAAAACTTTCCTAGTGGAAACTTTTCTAAATCGTCTATTAACTTGTTCAAAAATCAGTTGGAAGATGACCCATTTTTGGGTTATTTTGGATAGCTTACGGTGAGAAAAGCTTGTTTTTATATGAAGTTCCAAACTTTAAATATTATTATTTTGGTTATGAAAATATATCGTCTGGTTTGTTAATGTTGATGTATGTATATATGTATTTTCTTGGATGGTAATATTTACGTGTTTGTATGGATGACTTGAAAGAGTAATCTAAAAGTAATATGAAAGGTATAAAGTTCTGATCTTTGTTATGCTTGTGTTTAGACGGGTCTATGTATGTTGTATTCCTGAATACGTTAATGTATTTTAAAGAAAGTTTAGCATTTGAATTTGTTAAGTAGCGGCATAGAAATCCTTTGTTTTAAAAATTAGTTTAGTTAAGAATTGTTTTTGAAAAGTTATAAGTTTTAAACTTTGATTTGGCTCCTAAAACCTTGCTTTTGTTTTCAAAATCTTATACTAAGTTATAAAAGTGTTTAGTATGTGAAAGCTAAGAAGTTTAAAGTCATTTTGTAAAAATGAACTCTTTTTGAAATCTAAAATGTTTTTACTTAAGCATCTTTTTGAAAAGTGTTTTTAAAACAAATTTTAAGTAATAAATTTAATATTTGATTTATTTAATGATTGTTTAATTAATTAGTTAAGTTAAAATAATTAGTACTTAATCATTAGTTAATAAAGGGAATCGGTACTTAAATATAAATTAAGTTAGTTAATTAATGAAAGATTAATTATTATTTAAGAATTTATCTAAAAATTAATTATTATTAAATTAATAACTAAAGGTTAATTATTATTAAAACTATTATTTAAGAAAGGGTTTAAATATTTAATTAATTACTAATTAAGTTAAGATTTAATTAATAAGATTTACTTATTCTTAAATGAAGGTTTAATTTATTATATAATTATTAATTAAGGATTAAAGTATAATTTAATTCGAAATAAAGGTTTAAGTAATTATTTAATTATTAATTGAGATTAATAAATAGTTAATTACTTATTTAACAAGATAATTATTACTTAATTATTTAATTAAAGTTAACTATTGTTTCATGATTAATTAATGCTCAATAATTATTAAGAAAAAGGTTTATTGTTAATTAATTACTGAATAAAGATTTTGATTTTAAATCACTTATTTTTTAAGGTCAATTTTCTATTAAAGCGAACTATCTTTAAAAGAATTTTTAAACCTAAGGAATTTCTTTGTCGATTACCCTTAGGTAACCTCAAATAAATATTGAACCCAATGACATATGTTTAGTACAGTAAATCATCATTCTGCTAATTAATTTGTATATGACATTATATTTACTTCGATATGTGTTTAGCAATACAAATCCCCACCTACTATTATAGTAACTTGGACATTTGCCAATATGTAATTGATTGTTATACGTTGTTTTCTTTTACATATCTGCTTGTCATGTAAATACCCATGTTATAACTTGGATAAGGCAACTCGATTAAACGGGCCATTGTGGTTACTAAGCCCTTCTTGATTTTTATGAAGTCAAATATTTCATTTTTTTTTTCTTTTTGTTAATGGTTTAAAGTTTATTAAATTTTAAAATATTTAAAGGATAATTAAGCAATTATTTTATCAAACATGTTTGGAGTAATTTAAAACTTTTTGAATGATTTTAAAATCATTATTTTTCTAATGTGATTTAAATTAGTTAAATGAAGAATGTTTAAATAATAACTTGTTTATTTTAAGGTGTTTTAAATAATTGATTTTAACATTAAAGAAGTTTTGTTTTAAATAACGATAATTTATAAAAGAGTTATTTATAAAGGATTTGGATATTTATAAAAGTGTTTTTATAAATGATTTTGTATATTTATAAAAGAAATTCTATAAAATGATTTTGAAGATTTATAAAAAGTTATATAAATGTTTTTGATACTTATAAAAGAGTTTTATATATTAACTTGGTGGTTTATAAAGAGTTTTGTAAGTGGGTTTGGAATTTAAGTAAAGGAGATTTCATAAACAAAAAAGATTTGTTAAAAGGACTTATTGAAGCAAATTTATATATGAATTTGAGATTTGTTTTCCTAAACTGACCTTCTTAATTCTGGTGATATGGATATCCATTCCACACTTAACATTGAAGGAATATTGTTTGAGGTTATCTTTATCTGCAATTTAAATAATATTTTTTTGATCCTTTGATATAATTTGTAAATGAGAAATCTTTCACAAATGTTTTATGGATGTACTTATGTTCATGAGATAAGTATACGGATGTTTTTCATAAACACTTTTGGAAAGAGATTTTAACAAATGAAAGATTTATTTAAAATGAGGCTTAGTGGTTGCTATGGGTAATTAAATCTCTGAATTGTTGTTGTTCGTTTATTTGATAGTTAAATAATTGACTATCAAATATGGACCTGTTTTAACCTAGGAATTATGTTGGGTATATTCAAAGTTCCCTAACGAGCTCCCGAATACTTATTTCATACTTCCAAAGAACCAGAATTGAGTTAGCTAAAAACTATCGCTTAATTTGGAGACACCATTTTTTGGATTTATCTGAACCACTCCAAACTAATAATGTTCATGATGAAGTATGACATGGAGCTATACTATTTTTCCTAAGGGTGATTCCAAAATGGAAGATAGTAAATATTTGAATGATTGTTAAATATCGGAACAACTTGTATGGATGAATACTAGCTTTGCGTCTCTGCTTGACGGCGCTGTTAGCATTCCAAGATGTATGTTAGTAGAATTGATAAAAGCATAGCCTTAAGCCTCGTAACCCGGAAGAATGACTAAAACAGGGTATGCGGCAACGCCATGTGGTTAGCTACTATTAGGAGCCATCATCCCATTCTAGATTGTCCCTTATGGTTGTTTCGCATGTAAACATCGAAGGGCAAAGTAAAACGGCCTCAGCGTCAAAGGAGTGAGGTAATCCGGCTTGTCATGTTAAAGGGGCAGGTCAGCACTGTGTAGCACAGGGGCAGATGCATCTGTAGCCTTCAAGTATATTTTCTAGAGGTGTATCATCGGAAGGTATTCCCCTACCTTGCCATCGTTGAAACCCATTCCCCAATACAAACCTATACAGATTTAGATGTGCCCAACTATGTTAAAGCTTGAGATGCAAGCAATACGGTTATATTGCGTATGTACTTTAAACCTAAACATTACAATAGTTTCACTGGGTTTTTTATAATAAAATGGTTTAGTTATTGTAAGGTAAAAAACTCGCCCGTGTTTATAAGGGGCGTGGTCTTATGAGATGCTTTTTATTTTGGAAGTTTTTTCAAATATGTAATCCATAAGATTTTTTTTGAGTTTTCTCACAATGGTTTTACTAAACTGACTCGGACGTTGTTTTCCTATAATGCTCGGGTTAGCCCGAGCATACTTTCCAGATTTAGCTGGATCCTATGGAGCTTTCAGGAGACAAGATGGATTCTCCCAAACATATTCACGTAACTTATATTCTTCCACTGTTGTTGCTTAGTTATATGTCTATATTTATCAGAAATTGGAAAGGCGGACTGCTATAACTGTCCAGACTGATAATAGGTTAGTGTACTTTGATGTTTTGTATAATAAATATGATTTCTTTTGTAAAGACTTTTTCATACTATATATTACTTGCCACGTTTTGTGAGATTGTTTTCCGCCTTTTCGTTCTTTAACCCCAAACGACCTATCTTTCAAACACTTAAATGATCAGCACATGAATACTGAGGATGTATTAAGTGTCATCTTTTGGTGTATGAAAGGCAGATCGTTACACTTTGGTTCATATGCCGATTAAAATTGTCTCTTAGATCCCTATCCAGATGTGCAAAGTCCAAAGTGCCACAACTCAAAAGAGTTTTTATTTTATTTGGTTTGCCTTATAGCTCGGCTATAGGATGGAGTACATTGGTTATGGCAGACAAGGATTGGGAGAGATGGCGCTAAAAAGTAAACTAAAAAGTGAAGGCTTAGATTTACTTAAATATGGGATCTAGTAGAAATATCTTTCCACCACCCACTCTTACTAATCATGCACTAATATCCTGTCTCCCTCCTCATTTTAGACAACCTAACCTAGGTTAATAATGGACGAAATGTGTAACGATCGAGAGTTTTCGTTGCCGAAAAAATCGAACCGTTAGGGTTTAAGAAGAAGAAAGGGGTAGAAGAAGAGAGAAAAGAGAGAAGAAACAGAAACAAACAACAGAACAGGAAATAATATCAGAATCTCACAATCGCAGCGGAACAATATATAATAGATAAATGAATAATCATTTAAACAAAAGAACTATACATTTTATACATACATCACAATACATCATATCATCAGAGTGTACAACAATACAACAACGGAAAGAATACTATATACAATAGATAATAGACTACGCTATCCAATGCTCGCCTCCAAATCTGCACGGCAACTCTCGAATCCAGAAAAACCTGATAACCTAACTCTAGACTGCCCGTGTGGAAAATAGTGGGCACCCAGAGTTTAGGAAAGGAACAATAAACTCCAGGTCAGTCATGGGACTGGTGTGAGAACTAAAAACAGTTTATCTTTAAACAAGCAACAAGAAAATTTAAATTTTTAAATCCGCAATGCTTTTTGGAAAATGAAACTACCATAAGGCCTCCCGCACACACACACAATGCAATCGCAGAATCGGAGGAGATTTCTCCTTATGATAGTCAAAGATGCTTACTACGCAAAATTAAATCATTTTTTTTGATATTATTATTAGTGCATAGTGTAGAAAACAATTTCGAAAGTAGAATATAAATCCTAGCCAACATACGACCAGTATCGTATGCCTACTATAGCTACCATGTTCAATAGCAGGTTACCGCCACATTCCATGGCAGGTTATACAACTAAAACCGTACAGGGCGCGTATTGTTTTGAATCGATTTCCAACAAATGGTCAGGCTAAGGAACTTCCTACTGCCACATGGGATCGCCTCTGGCGGGACGTCCCGAGAACCTAACGTTACGGTTAGATCTCTGCCAACACAAGGCCGGGTTACCTCTGTAACTAGGTAACTACTACACGAATATGTCATCCCCCGGTCCTTTGGGACCTTTATCCGAGCGCTCGATCCAACAACACCACACAGTAATAGATATAGTGTATCAACATGAGTAAGTATCTGGGCTCCATACCATGATACCACCCTTTTCCAGAAGGAAATGACATACCCTAAAGGGAGCGACCCTCATAACCTTGCCGCATATTCCTGTTTCGACCATTTCCGGGGAGTGAGGTCCTGACGAAGTCTCGTCCACAAAGCTACGCTTTGTGCAACAAAGCCATGCTTTGGGTCAACAGATGACCAAAGCAATGATCACAAAGATAAACGATCAAGCAAATGATCATATCACACATGACCAACCAATGATCATCACACAGCAGCACTCAGCATGTCACATTACCAGATTGGGAATATATCGCTGATAACCTTCAACTACATAACCCCTGAGCTCGTACGTCTCAGAGAAGGGCGTTAAGCTAAGAGAATAAATTCTCCTCCACCAACAGAAATGTATTTGAAAGAAATCGGCTCTAATTCTCAAAATGTAAGGTCAGACACGTAACCATACAAGTCTGTTCCGGGTTCGAACAGAACCGAAGGCACTTCCAAAGAAGCCCTTGCAATCCGGGTATTCACAATCCCGATAAAATTTCCCATCACAAAGGAAATCTCCATACCGTAGCTAACGATGCAGAGACAATCGATAGGTCATCCTATCGTTTTCACAAATACCCGGTCTTCAACACCGGTCTTCAAATGCTATCCATAACGACGTATCACATATTCGGAATGGGATATACGACACAAAGGTCCTCTCCCGGCTAAACCGAATAGCGAGCGCTTATTTTAAAAAATAGTGTAGCATTCAATTTCAAACAATCACAACAAATACCATCCAAAGGTAAATACTGATAGTCGGTTATTTAACTATCAATAAAGATGCGCCACATCATCAGATTCCAAATAATTTTCCAAAATTATTTAACCCCAAAAATATCTTACGAGAGATATATACATATATACACCATTTCCAAATAATTGCCCCAGTTATTTGTTTTACCAAAACCACTTCACGATAAAATTTCCACACTTAATCAATTGAAAAACCAATTTTCAATTCACCTTAACCATTTGAAAACTAATTTCAAATCACCTTAACCATATATACATTTTGAAAACAAATTTCAAACCCCCAAATAAATCTTTAACGATTTAAATTTAACTTACGTTTCAAATTCGTAAATTATATCCCATACTTAAAAATAAATCAACATTTATTTTTAAACAAATTTCCCTTCCCCTTTCAAATTCCATAGTGAATTTCCCAATTCCCAAAGATCTACACATACCCGATCCTCAAATCAATTTCAAAATATTCACTTCCAATTTACCTTTAAAAGGTGAATTCTCAAACATTCCATTTCATATTGGAAAACACTTCTAAACTTATTTAATAATAAATAATTCACAATTTAATTTCTTTTCAACAATTTCGAAAATATCCAATACACTTAAACCACCGTTAAGTATTTATTTCATTCCTATAAGGAAAATATTCTTTTATTCAAATTTATTTGGGTTAAAAACGAATGTTGCGTAAAACATCGTTACGACGACCCAAAACACTAGTTTATGGATTTGAAATTAAAAATAGATATATAAATCCAATACTATACAAAACACCTTTAATTCGTTTTTAATTCCATTTAAAACATTTCTTTCCCAAACATACCCATTTTATTTAATAATCTATTCACTATTCAAAATAGTGAATATAGCCCATTTAACAAATTCCCATATTCAATTTATCAAATTCGATGGATTCCGAATTTATAAACACAGTTTATAAATTCCATTTCTATTAATAACCTCGGTTTTGAAATCTCTTTTATTCACCGGATTCAATTTATAAACCCAATTATATGCCCAAATTCCATTTTTATAAGTTAATCACTTATAAAACTTTTATTTTCCACACCTATTTATTTTACAACTTTCAAGATTCACAAATCTATAATTTTTTTAACGAACCCCATTTTATTACCCTTTTCAATACTTTATAACTCGTCTCATAATTCTTTATAAATTTAGATTTATAAATATCCATTTATAAACATCCTCTATATAGACGATCTATAATAATTACCCAAAACCCCAATTTAACCATTTAATAAAATCAATTGATTTTAAAATTTTCCTTTTCGGTTATATTTCAAAAAATATATATATATATATATATATTTCTGAAACATAAAAATTTATCCATCTATTTATTTTAAAATTTAATCAATTCAAAATTTTTTATAAACCATATTCTTTGAGAAATCACTTTTAAACCCCTTTTTAATTCAAAACCGTTATTTTTTTAATTTTAAAAAAAAAATTGAATCCGATGATGCAACGACATCGAATGGTCAATCACGGGAATAACATCATATATCAATGTGAACATCAACAATCAACATAATATTCATAAACAGATAAATATGTGAGGAATCCAGTTGGATCCCTCCAACCTGTTACCCTGCATCCACAGACGTTAGCACAATACCAATTCCACTTCAAGGTGGAATATCGCGGTATATGGGATTTTATAAAATATCCGCTTAATAGGCGGCGCAATAGGGTCTCATCCGCTATACGAGGCGGGAAATCAAAACCAATATATACATATGCCAATATATATATATTGCTATTTATAGTATATATCCTACTATATCTACTACCAAAATCAAACAGCAATCATCAATCAACATTTACTATTTAAAATTTTAAACCAAACTGTTTGATTGAGTGAGGAGTTCTCACCTTAGCTTTTATTTGCAGTCCATTTCCATTCCAGCTTGATTTCACGATTTTTTTTTTTAAACCTTGTATAAACAATTATATAATTAATTAACACTCGAACCAATCAAATTACCAATTTTCATTTTTTGATTGTTTAATTAACTAATAGTTTTATTTAAACCAATTTCTTTTTATAACTTCTATATTAAATTTAACAAATCTTCTTCTTATGAAATATTTTCAGTGACTTATAAGATAATCTATATAGATTTAAAAATCTATTTTTTTGCATAAACTTCTCACATTCAAAATTTCAGCCTTTTTAAAACCTTATCTATGACAATACATATTTTTAAACAAAAATACGAATGTGAACTTATTCATTCCTACTGCTCAACATTAAAAATTTATATGTTAAAAACTTATATAATTTTTTTGGTTTCTGCATATATCTAAATTTTAATTAAAACAACTGTTAATCAATTTTCTTCTTCTGTTTACTGTATAAATTATGTATTTATATATATATATATATATATTATTTAATTTCAAACTAATTTTTTTTTTACTTACTGTAAATATTCTTTTCAAAAAAAAAAAAAAAAAAAAAATTAATAAAATTTTCGATTAATTAACTAACTGCTAATTTCAAATAAATGAAAAAAAATCAGTAATTTATCTACAAGCTTAACTTGAGTAAACATTAAATTAAAATGTTATATATAAAAATTTGAATTACCTACATATGAACAGGAAGCAAATGGCGAGTTTCCCCCAAACTTTCTCACTCGTCCAGTCATCGCACATCGCCACAACGATACCCAAATTCTCCAAACCCTAGGTCGATCAACGTTCAACAGATCCGCGACCTGCTATCGCCGACTTCGCTGCTTCGACCCTTCGAAGACCCCATCGGCTCTGACGCCTTGCTCAATGACGCCGCCTGAGGTTTGTGATCGCTTGCCCTAGTTTTCGACATCAAGTCGACCGCCACCACGATTTCTGTCGCGCGAGACCACCCTGTCGCGAGCTTCGTGGCATCGAGTTGCTGGCCTTGGTGGGTCGTGTTCAAGATTGAATTCGAACGAGATTGCCTTGATTCTTCAAACGAGGCTTCGGCCAATTGTGTTTTTTTTTTCTTCGTGAAACTGAAAGGAAGAGGAAGTAAAATAGAAGGGGCACACGCGATTGAGATGAAGGAACAAAACGCTCGGCTATTATTTCTTGCTGAGATAAATATTTTTTTTTTTTGATTTTTTTTTGAATCTGTTTTCATTATTTTCCTTCTTGCGTGAGATATTAGAACGAAGTCGAAGGGAGACAAAGGTACGCGATTAACAGAGGGTAGGTCTGCTTGAACAGCATAGGGTGGCTTTGAAATGACAATGGCTGATGTTGACCAATCATAGATTTAAATTTAAATTGAATTCGATTAAATTCCAATGCGTTTACTCTTCGTGTGCTCACATAACGACACCGAAAAATACGAAATTTGAAATCCGGTAATAATTCAATTTACGGACCCAATATTCAATTATTTCTGGAATTCCGCTATTAAATTATCGATTTAATTATCCAATTAAATCCAAATATTCGATAAATAAATTATTCGACTTAAAAATCCCACTTATTAATATTTAAAATTAATTAAATATTCAAATTTAAATCATCAAAAATTCTGGGTCGTTACAATCTTCCCCCCTTAAAAGAATTTCGTCCTCGAAATTGCAAGTTAAGGAGAATGATTCTTAATCCGTTTATTATTTTTCCAAAACTAATAGTTTTATCAACCTTCTAACACCAATCTTTTTATTAAAGATTTACTATCATTTCAATTAGCTTTCCAACTTCAATTATAGGTTTCAAACAACATTGTTTACTTAACAATTCAAATTTAAATTTAAATTCAAATTTCAAACTTTCAAAATTTTCTCAAAAATTTTCTAACACCCGAAATTTTCGAAAAATTTCGCAAGCGTCTCCTTTGCGCGGCTAGCTCGGTACAACTACAAAATGGCACTACGGCCCCTCAGAATCAAAAAGAAAAGAGAAAGCCAAGTGGCTAGAGAAGGAAATCATCAAATCTCATACTAAAATTGAAATACGTACCTTTTTGTCGAGCAATTCAATTTTTTACTTCAAAATCAAAATCCCAATTCCATTATACACCTGTATATCCTGCTAATAGTAGTATCCAATTCCAACATTCAAATCATTTTGTCAATTCAATTACAAAACCTTTCAACATATGCTTCTTATACATTTTTAGTTTACTATAAGTTGCATATTCAATTTCATTCGTTTTCGATTAGTTTACATTCATTAATTATATTCACATTAGTTTACTTCCAAATTGGATCAAATTCAGTTCATATTCAAATTCATTTACTTCACTTTCAATTTGAATTCAATTACATAGCTTTCAAATTTTACTAATTCAATTTCATTAACACTTAATGAATTTACATACAATCAAATTTACATACAGTCAACCAACAAGCAAATAACAACCAATGTATATCCGATACAACCAAATTTATTTATTTTACTTACATGCAATTTGGTTCAACAGTTTCAGTTCCAATTAGTTTAACATTTAATTGATTTTCATTCAATTATTCTACTAGCTTCAAATGAATTTGCACTTACATACATCATTTCATATCAACTTATTTACATTCGATTGATTAATTTTCAATCATACTTTAATTCAATTGCTAATTCTTTTACAAATAAAATTGAACTTCATTTATATAACTCAAGTTCACATCATTTAATTCACTTGATTATTTTACTTCGATACAAAATCAATTTTTTTATTCAACTTCACTTAAGTTATACTCTATTTAACATCATATGTTCAATTAAACTTAAGTTTCCACTTATCAATCCAATTCGGATTTCAATTCTAAAGTAAGTTCTATTTAACTTTTACTTGAGTCAAATTCATATCAACCTTCAATTTCATATTTCACTTTACTTAACTTAATTTCTTAACCACTTCAATAATTGGTTTCACTTACATTTTCCCATTCTATAATTTATACAGCTTATTATACAACTTCCAACTCATATTATAAGTTCAAAACCTTTTTCACTTATATTTAACAATTTCCAGTTGAATTTTAATTTCAACTTTGTTTATTACAACAAAACTTCAATTTTAAATTCATTATTGTAGCAAATCCATCACATAGAAACTCGAAAATGATACTGATGATGCTGCAGTCATCATCATTATTATTTCCCAGTAACAATAGTGAATCAGTGCTAAATATTCTTTCAAAATTTCCTTTTATTTATAAATTACATCTATAATCTTACTTATAAAATTTCACTTCTTATATATATAAGATTATTTCACAATTGTAAATCATTCTAATTATAACTTCATACTTATAATTCATTGGTTATACTATTATTCTTTTACAATTGTTGCTTTCATTTAACTTATTCAAACAACTTTTAATTAACTTATATATATTTATATTTCAAACAATCAAACAATCAATTATACACACACTTCAATAATTCTTGAAAAAATTATTTTCTTATATAGAAAATATAGTCAAGGTAAAATTATTTCATTTACCCAATTTAAAACAATATCGTGTCGAGTTGTTCTATTCAAGTGTTTAGAAACCCCTTCGATCCAGTTGTACAGACTGTGCCGACGAAGGTTCATATGCCACTCAATAAACCAATCATCACAATATAAAACAATTTTATATTCACTAACAAATACGCGCTCATATCTATTATTACACTCACACTCATTCTAGAGTACTACTGACTCTATCTCTAATGAGTAATACCCAACAGAACCATGGTTGTCGCTTAACCACATGCTCTGATACCAAATGTAACGATCGAGAGTTTTCGTTGCCGAAAAAATCGAACCGTTAGGGTTTAAGAAGAAGAAAGGGGTAGAAGAAGAGAGAAAAGAGAGAAGAAACAGAAACAAACAACAGAACAGGAAATAATATCAGAATCTCACAATCGCAGCGGAACAATATATAATAGATAAATGAATAATCATTTAAACAAAAGAACTATACATTTTATACATACATCACAATACATCATATCATCAGAGTGTACAACAATACAACAGCGGAAAGAATACTATATACAATAGATAATAGACTACGCTATCCAATGCTCGCCTCCCAATCTGCACGGCAACTCTCGAATCCAGAAAAACCTGATAACCTAACTCTAGACTGCCCGTGTGGAAAATAGTGGGCACCCAGAGTTTAGGAAAGGAACAATAAACTCCAGGTCAGTCATGGGACTGGTGTGAGAACTCAAAACAGTTTATCTTTAAACAAGCAACAAGAAAATTTAAATTTTTAAATCCGCAATGCTTTTTGGAAAATGAAACTACCATAAGGCCTCCCGCACACACACACAATGCAATCGCAGAATCGGAGGAGATTTCTCCTTATGATAGTCAAAGATGCTTACTACGCAAAATTAAATCATTTTTTTTGATATTATTATTAGTGCATAGTGTAGAAAACAATTTCGAAAGTAGAATATAAATCCTAGCCAACATACGACCAGTATCGTATGCCTACTATAGCTACCATGTTCAATAGCAGATTACCGCCACATTCCATGGCAGGTTATACAACTAAAACCGTACAGGGCGCGTATTGTTTTGAATGGATTTCCAACAAATGGTCAGGCTAAGGAACTTCCTACTGCCACATGGGATCGCCTCTGGCGGGACGTCCCGAGAACCTAACGTTACGGTTAGATCTCTGCCAACACAAGGCCGGGTTACCTCTGTAACTAGGTAACTACTACACGAATATGTCATCCCCCGGTCCTTTGGGACCTTTATCCGAGCGCTCGATCCAACAACACCACACAGTAATAGATATAGTGTATCAACATGAGTAAGTATCTGGGCTCCATACCATGATACCACCCTTTTCCAGAAGGAAATGACATACCCTAAAGGGAGCGACCCTCATAACCTTGCCGCATATTCCTGTTTCGACCATTTCCGGGGAGTGAGGTCCTGACGAAGTCTCGTCCACAAAGCTACGCTTTGTGCAACAAAGCCATGATTTGGGTCAACAGATGACCAAAGCAATGATCACAAAGATAAACGATCAAGCAAATGATCATATCACACATGACCAACCAATGATCATCACACAGCAGCACTCAGCATGTCACATTACCAGATTGGGAATATATCGCTGATAACCTTCAACTACATAACCCCTGAGCTCGTACGTCTCAGAGAAGGGTGTTAAGCTAAGAGAATAAATTCTCCGCCACCAACAGAAATGTATTTGAAAGAAATCGGCTCTAATTCTCAAAATGTAAGGTCAGACACGTAACCATACAAGTCTGTTCCGGGTTCGAACAGAACCGAAGGCACTTCCAAAGAAGCCCTTGCAATCCGGGTATTCACAATCCCGATAAAATTTCCCATCACAAAGGAAATCTCCATACCGTAGCTAACGATGCAGAGACAATCGATAGGTCATCCTATCGTTTTCACAAATACCCGGTCTTCAACACCGGTCTTCAAATGCTATCCATAACGACGTATCACATATTCAGAATGGGATATACGACACAAAGGTCCTCTCCCGGCTAAACCGAATAGCGAGCGCTTATTTTAAAAAATAGTGTAGCATTCAATTTCAAACAATCACAACAAATACCATCCAAAGGTAAATACTGATAGTCGGTTATTTAACTATCAATAAAGATGCGCCACATCATCAGATTCCAAATAATTTTCCAAAATTATTTAACCCCAAAAATATCTTACGAGAGATATATACATATATACACCATTTCCAAATAATTGCCCCAGTTATTTGTTTTACCAAAACCACTTCACGATAAAATTTCCACACTTAATCAATTGAAAAACCAATTTTCAATTCACCTTAACCATTTGAAAACTAATTTCAAATCACCTTAACCATATATACATTTTGAAAACAAATTTCAAACCCCCAAATAAATCTTTAACGATTTAAATTTAACTTACGTTTCAAATTCGTAAATTATATCCCATACTTAAAAATAAATCAACATTTATTTTTAAACAAATTTCCCTTCCCCTTTCAAATTCCATAGTGAATTTCCCAATTCCCAAAGATCTACACATACCCGATCCTCAAATCAATTTCAAAATATTCACTTCCAATTTACCTTTAAAAGGTGAATTCTCAAACATTCCATTTCATATTGGAAAACACTTCTAAACTTATTTAATAATAAATAATTCACAATTTAATTTCTTTTCAACAATTTCGAAAATATCCAATACACTTAAACCACCGTTAAGTATTTATTTCATTCCTATAAGGAAAATATTCTTTTATTCAAATTTATTTGGGTTAAAAACGAATGTTGCGTAAAACATCGTTACGACGACCCAAAACACTAGTTTATGGATTTGAAATTAAAAATAGATATATAAATCCAATACTATACAAAACACCTTTAATTCGTTTTTAATTCCATTTAAAACATTTCTTTCCCAAACATACCCATTTTATTTAATAATCTATTCACTATTCAAAATAGTGAATATAGCCCATTTAACAAATTCCCATATTCAATTTATCAAATTCGATGGATTCCGAATTTATAAACACAGTTTATAAATTCCATTTCTATTAATAACCTCGGTTTTGAAATCTCTTTTATTCACCGGATTCAATTTATAAACCCAATTATATGCCCAAATTCCATTTTTATAAGTTAATCACTTATAAAACTTTTATTTTCCACACCTATTTATTTTACAACTTTCAAGATTCACAAATCTATAATTTTTTTAACGAACCCCATTTTATTACCCTTTTCAATACTTTATAACTCGTCTCATAATTCTTTATAAATTTAGATTTATAAATATCCATTTATAAACATCCTCTATATAGACGATCTATAATAATTACCCAAAACCCCAATTTAACCATTTAATAAAATCAATTGATTTTAAAATTTTCCTTTTCGGTTATATTTCAAAAAAAATATATATATATATATATATATTTCTGAAACATAAAAATTTATCCATCTATTTATTTTAAAATTTAATCAATTCAAAATTTTTTATAAACCATATTCTTTGAGAAATCACTTTTAAACCCCTTTTTAATTCAAAACCGTTATTTTTTTAATTTTAAAAAAAAAATTGAATCCGATGATGCAACGACATCGAATGGTCAATCACGGGAATAACATCATATATCAATGTGAACATCAACAATCAACATAATATTCATAAACAGATAAATATGTGAGGAATCCAGTTGGATCCCTCCAACCTGTTACCCTGCATCCACAGACGTTAGCACAATACCAATTCCACTTCAAGGTGGAATATCGCGGTATATGGGATTTTATAAAATATCCGCTTAATAGGCGGCGCAATAGGGTCTCATCCGCTATACGAGGCGGGAAATCAAAACCAATATATACATATGCCAATATATATATATATATATATATTGCTATTTATAGTATATATCCTACTATATCTACTACCAAAATCAAACAGCAATCATCAATCAACATTTACTATTTAAAATTTTAAACCAAACTGTTTGATTGAGTGAGGAGTTCTCACCTTAGCTTTTATTTGCAGTCCATTTCCATTCCAGCTTGATTTCACGATTTTTTTTTTTAAACCTTGTATAAACAATTATATAATTAATTAACACTCGAACCAATCAAATTACCAATTTTCATTTTTTGATTGTTTAATTAACTAATAGTTTTATTTAAACCAATTTCTTTTTATAACTTCTATATTAAATTTAACAAATCTTCTTCTTATGAAATATTTTCAGTGACTTATAAGATAATCTATATAGATTTAAAAATCTATTTTTTTGCATAAACTTCTCACATTCAAAATTTCAGCCTTTTTAAAACCTTATCTATGACAATACATATTTTTAAACAAAAATACGAATGTGAACTTATTCATTCCTACTGCTCAACATTAAAAATTTATATGTTAAAAACTTATATAATTTTTTTGGTTTCTGCATATATCTAAATTTTAATTAAAACAACTGTTAATCAATTTTCTTCTTCTGTTTACTGTATAAATTATGTATTTATATATATATATATATATTATTTAATTTCAAACTAATTTTTTTTTTTACTTACTGTAAATATTCTTTTCAAAAAAAAAAAAAAAATTAATAAAATTTTCGATTAATTAACTAACTGCTAATTTCAAATAAATGAAAAAAAATCAGTAATTTATCTACAAGCTTAACTTGAGTAAACATTAAATTAAAATGTTATATATAAAAATTTGAATTACCTACATATGAACAGGAAGCAAATGGCGAGTTTCCCCCAAACTTTCTCACTCGTCCAGTCATCGCACATCGCCACAACGATACCCAAATTCTCCAAACCCTAGGTCGATCAACGTTCAACAGATCCGCGACCTGCTATCGCCGACTTCGCTGCTTCGACCCTGCGAAGACCCCATTGGCTCTGACGCCTTGCTCAATGACGCCGCCTGAGGTTTGTGATCGCTTGCCCTAGTTTTCGACATCAAGTCGACCGCCACCACGATTTCTGTCGCGCGAGACCACCCTGTCGCGAGCTTCGTGGCATCGAGTTGCTGGCCTTGGTGGGTCGTGTTCAAGATTGAATTCGAACGAGATTGCTTTGATTCTTCAAACGAGGCTTCGGCCAATTGTGTTTTTTTTTTCTTCGTGAAACTGAAAGGAAGAGGAAGTAAAATAGAAGGGGCACACGCGATTGAGATGAAGGAACAAAACGCTCGGCTATTATTTCTTGCTGAGATAAATATTTTTTTATTTTTGATTTTTTTTTGAATCTGTTTTCATTATTTTCCTTCTTGCGTGAGATATTAGAACGAAGTCGAAGGGAGACAAAGGTACGCGATTAACAGAGGGTAGGTCTGCTTGAACAGCATAGGGTGGCTTTGAAATGACAATGGCTGATGTTGACCAATCATAGATTTAAATTTAAATTGAATTCGATTAAATTCCAATGCGTTTACTCTTCGTGTGCTCACATAACGACACCGAAAAATACGAAATTTGAAATCCGGTAATAATTCAATTTACGGACCCAATATTCAATTATTTCTGGAATTCCGCTATTAAATTATCGATTTAATTATCCAATTAAATCCAAATATTCGATAAATAAATTATTCGACTTAAAAATCCCACTTATTAATATTTAAAATTAATTAAATATTCAAATTTAAATCATCAAAAATTCTGGGTCGTTACAAAATGGATCTCAAATCCTAATAGCAATTAATTCCATTTAAATTTTTATAGATATCGTATATCGATACACACACATATAACTCTGATATATGCACCCAGTTAATTTCTAGTAGCACTTGGAACATTACTAGAGGCTACCCCATTTACTAAATACTTTGAAATGTTAAATAAATCAATAATTAAAACTGCTTCAAAAATTAATTCATTTAATTAATTTACAACACTTTTTAAACAGATTAATTGAGCGGCGATACAAAGATTGAAATGAATTAAGTTATGGGACTCGTAGTTGTGACTTATTTAGTGATTAATATTTAAAAAATTCAAACACTAATGTTTAGACACCATCTTAGCTAGTGCTATGATAGTTTAACCAAATACATCACTTACAAACTCATTAGTAAAGTCTAATTTTATAAATTTGGGCAGTACCTTTCAGTAATGAATATTTACACTAATTCTTTTTGTCAATACTATTTCACATTAGGACTATGGAAATTGGTTTTGATCAAAATTTCAATATCATCAACAATCAGCTCAATTTGTTCATAAACAAAGTCCATGTTTTAAGAATCACATTTATTATTAACCATACTACCTTGGCTGATGATTTTGACATTGAATTGACTACAGTTGACCGTGATACTAACCTTATAAAATTGAGGAGAAGAATTCTCTATTGAATAGTTTAACTTAAAATGCTATAACTCAAAATCCGACGGTAGTTGCAAGATGGTTGCTATGCCATGATTTAACTACAATTAAAGCCTACTTTCCACATTGAAATTCAATAACATTCTCAATCTGAGAGAACCGTTTAACATCGTCACATTAAGATTACCCATTTAAACTAGTTGTTATTAACCAACATGAAACTTTCGGATGATTCATTCCATAATTATCTAATAACTATCAATAAATAACCCTTTGGTGCCCCCGATAGCCATGAATAATAAACTATTCAACATTTAGAGAGCATTGCACACTTTAATCTTAAGGGGATGTATCGATATTCACTCTCGAACATCTAACCAAGAACATTTAAAATAATATGTTGTTTTATATTATGATAATTTTCTCATGATTACAACTCCTTGTAATTTAATATCACATAACATATTATTTATGTATTTCCTATTTAATATACTTTAAATTAATTACTTAATTAATTTTTCAGGATATAGCAAATATATGATAGAATTTAATACCTTCCTAACGAGCAAGATTAGTTATAAAGTTAGATATATAAAACTCCCTTTGGAATATCCTAATCTCTTAATCTTCCATTTACTGTTAGGGTCAATTATGGAATCTTTTTCCTTCATTTTGATCGGTTTGCTCAAAATGATCAAACTAGTCCCTTAGTGAATATATATGCTATATTATCTTAGTTAATAACTTTATCAATCAACTCTCTTCGATGCCGATTAATGGCATCAATAATTTGGAACTTTTTAGAGTATATTTCTCGACTACTGGTAAGCTCTAGGATCTTTCACGATTTATGTCTTGGCATTGTTATCGCATAACAATGTTATAGGATTCTCGACATTTGGAATCACCCCTAGCTCAGTTATAAATTTGTAACGACCCGTAACTTTCGATAATTAATTTTTTTTGTTAATTTAATAAAGTTTTGGGATTTAATGTTGAAAGAAATAAAAATTTGTGATTTAATAATAAGAATATAACGAGAATGCAATGTAATGGTACTAACTTAAGGTAATTAATAACTACTTTAAATGTAATTCAATTAATTAAAAGGTTTAAAATGGTTATAATTGATTATAATTTTAAATTAAGTATAATAATGAATGTATTAATTGATAACTGAATTTTAAGAGCAATTGATAATTTAAATGTTGTATAATTAAATAGTCTGTAATAAATTGTAAATTGGAAAAAATGAATGTTGTGTGAATAACTATAACATTTGTACATAGATAACAAACATACAAATGTGAATAAAAGTTAATGGTGACAATTATTATATGTTACCTATTTATTTAGCCTGTTAAATTAAAATGGGAAATCAGTTGCAATTAATTCACTTAATTAGTGCAGTTAATGTAGGTTAAATTGATAATTGTAGAATGTTAATTCATTAAGTTGTAACCAATGAAAATTTTATGCATGACATGACAATTAATTGAATAAAAAGAATTGGAATCAAGTTTTCTCAATTTATTGGAATTTATGTAACGATCCCGTTTTTAAACCAAATTTAATTTAGAAAATTAATATTTATTTTAGAATTAAATTGTGAATTAATTTGGATTTTTCAAAACAAATAAGATATGGGTTTGTTTATATATATGTATAAGTATATTGTAAATAGAATTTAAATTTGAAATTCAAAAATATAAATATCTTAAATATTCGAATTTAAAAATAATGTATATGTGATTTTAAATCATTTTCTTTTATGATTATATAAATATTAAATAAGTAAATATATTTAATTAAGATACAAAATTTTATTAAAACATATATATATGTATAAACTAAATATAATATATAAATTATATAAAAATGTTATTATCATGGAAAATTACAAATGTAAAACATTAAGACATGAAGTATAACAAGTGTAAGTATATTAACATATAATTAAACAAGTGTAATAATTCTAGTATGAAATTGAACAACTGTCACTTTTTTTTTAATTTTTTTATAGTAAGTAATATGAGAAACAAGATTATATATAGTCCCACCCTTCTCATTTTCTTTCATTTTCACAAACTCCAACCAAAAAGCTTAAACCAGAAAATAAAATCAAAAAAAAAAAAAAACCTGAAGCTGTAATCTATCTCAAACCTGAATTAAAGCAAGCAAAGCAAAGATTTAAAGTTCAATTTAATAATCAAACAACAAAGCATATTAGAGTCAAGATCAAAAATCCAGTTTTCCAGATTTTCAAATTCAAAATCAACTTCCAGACTTTCTGTTTTAAAACTACAGGTGAGTAAACTCCCTTTATAAATTCTTAAAACTGTCATATCTTGTTTGTATGAGATAATACTTGAAAGAATGTTTGTATAGATGAAAGAAAAAGATGACAACATGTATGTATACACATGTAGAAAATGTGTGCATGTTTGGGAACAGGCATGATTGCCTTTGATTTTTGTTTACAGGTTTCAAAATCTTAAATCTCATCCTCTAATCCTTTGTAGGCTTTAAGGTATGAACAAAACATATTTGTAAAACCAAGATCCAAGTTTTAAAAATATTTTTAAGTAAAATTTGGAAGTAATTTTTGCTGGAAATAAGAAAATAGAGTGAAAACTCTAAATCATGTCAAATTCGAATATCATGTTTTCTTGTTTCAATCATATCATCTAAAACGTTTTCGAAAATGATGATTTTTAAAGGTGGAATCATGATTTTTAAGCTTGTATTCATGGAGAACTTGCGAGTTGAACAGAAAGGGGTTCTTTGGCAAATTCTGGTGATCAGAGTAACGATGGGTCTCGGGATCATGGCTAGAGCATGATCGGAGGTCGGGGATTCGGGTAAAATAATCGGAGGATTTTTCGATAATCATGGTGGTGGCATGATGTGGGTTTAGGGTTTTAGACCCAGTTTTGGTCTACTTCAATTTCGAGGCAAGTTCGGCGCCATCGAGGCATCAGACACAACCGGACGTAGGGAAATTAGAGCTTGGGACTTCGATAAGGTTTTGGTTGGAGCATCAGATTTTTCTAGTGACCAGAGGTAGTGGAACGAGGTGGCGTTGGATGATGGGTTCTATCCCAAATGGAGTCGAGATGCTCGAATTCGATTTCGTGAATTTTTTCGAGGTTCTGGGTGGTCGTTTGGGTTGAGAGGATCAAAGATGACTCGCCGATGATGGCATCGATAACCAGAACATTGGCGCTCGGTTGTGCACGAGTACGTGCATCTGGGTGTGTCTGGGTTGTGAAGGAGAAGTTGACTCGAAGTCATTCGCGTGAGGATGAAGATGTAGCTCGGGTCTGCTATCGTGTATTTGCTTGAGTACATAACAGGTTTTAAGTTTTAAAATCAAAACAAAGAAAAAATAGGGTGGCCCGGGGAAGAACTCGGGGGAGCTGGGTTTTGACTCGGGTAACATTCGGGATTGTCTCGGGTAGGTATAATAACAGTTTTCAAACTTTATAACAAAATTCAAGTTTAAATATTTTTTAACTCATTCTTTTAAATACCTGTTTTTATTTAAGTATGGGATTAGTTTAAGGTTTTAAAGTAAATTATTTTTAAGTAATTAATTTTGATCTATTTAATCATGTGACCATTATTTAATTAATTCTTAAGTTATTTAAAATAAATTTAATAGTGTAATTAAAAATTTAATTAAGAAGAGATGCCTTAATTGTTAATTAACTTAAAGGTCTAAGTTAATTTATGTGTTATTGATAATTAATTCCAAGGTTTATTAAACAAAGATTTTTTATGATAATTAAGTAATTAATTGATATAATGGTTTATCTTTTTAATTAATTAAGACCTTAAGTAATTAAAGACTAATTAATTAATAAAAGTAGTTAAAGGATAATTACTTAAAGAATAATTACTTAATATAAGTAATTAAAGAATAATTAAGGTTAATTAATTAATCATTAAGGTTAATTAATTAATAAATAAGGATTAATTAATTAATAATTAAGGATAATTAATCAGTAATTAAAGGATAATTAATGAAGTAATAATGTGATTAATCAATCTTGTTTACGAATGATAAACCTGAATTGAATGCCTTGGGTTGGTTGATATCTTTGATATGTGATTTGTGATACTCTGTGATATGAATTCTTTGGATTGAGTTGTGATATCTGTGATATATTTCTATGTGATTGTGAGCTTCTGAATTGAAATTGTTTACTTAAACAAATTGGTCTTTAAAACGGCACTTGAATTTCGATGCGACCGGGGGTCGGATTCCAAATGGTTATCCGAAAACCACATCGAATCATAAAAGTTAATCTTTTGTTTAAAAGATTATAGATGGAAATTTGTTGTGACTTATGTATCCATATGTTTTTAAAATAAGCATTCATTATTCGGTTAAGCCAAGAGAGGACATTAAGTCATAAAACCCATTAAAATAATGATACGACGAAATAGGATTGCATTTGAAGACGGTGGTGAAGATAGGGTATTTTCGAGAACGAAAGGATTACCTGTCGAATTCCTTTGCACTAAGTTGCTTCGCTATAGAGATTTCCCTATGTGATGCGGAGTCCGGACAGGATTGTGGATATCCGGATTTGCAAGGGCTTCTCCCTTAATTGGACGAAGTGCCTTCGGTTCCATTCTGACCAAGGATGGACTGTATGGATGTATGCCTGACATTACACTTCGAGATGTAAAGCTGGTTTCTATCAAATACATTTCTATTTGGTGGCGGAGAATTTATTCTCTTTGCTTAACACACTTCTTTGAGACGTACGAGCTCAGAGGTTATGTAGTTGATGGTTACTAGTGATATATTCCCAACTTGATAGTGTGGCATGCTAAGTGATGATCATTGGTTGATCGAAGCATGACTTTTGTGAAAAGCGTAGCTTTGTGGGACGAGACTTCATCGTACCTCACACCCCTGAAATGGTCGAAACAAGAATGGATGCAACAAGGTTATGGGGGTCGCTCCCCTTAGGGTATGTGCATTTCCTTCTGGATAAAATGTGGTATTCTGGTATAGAACCCAGATAATTTGCTTATGTGGTTATTGGTGTTGAGGGCCCTCGATAAAGGTCAGTTACGACCAAGGAATGGCATACTCATGATAGTTAGTTACCTAGTTATAGAGGTAACCCGACCTTGTGTTGGCAGAGATCCGGTTAGGTTATCGAGGCATCCCTCCATAGGCGTACCCTTTCGTATAAAGGAAGCTCCTTATCCTTGGCCATTTGTTGGAAATTGAATTATTCAATACGAGCCCTGTACGGTTTTAGTTGTATAACCTTCCATCTAACATGGTAGCTATAGTAGTCATACTATAATGGTACGAAGATGGCTTAGATTAATATTATACTTTCGAAATGTTTCCCACGCTATGCACTAATAATAATATCAAAAGGATTTTTGCGTATCAAGCATATTTGAATATCAAAGGAGAAACCTTCCCCAAATTGCGATCGCATTGTGTGTGTGGTGGGAGACCTTATGGTAGTTTCATTTTTCATAAAGCATAACGGATTTCTTCTTATAATTCGTCTTTGTTCAAACAACTATTTTGTTTACTCATACCAGTCCCATGACTGGAACGGAGTTTACTGTTCCCTTTCTAAACACTGGATGCCCATAATTTTCCACACAGGCAGCCTAGAGTCGGGTTATCTATGTTCTGCGGCTAATTCAGATAGTAGACGTAGATTCAAAAATCTTTGAAGTCTTTGGTTTTGGAAGCTGTTGGGTTTTGGAAGCTTTTGGTTTGGAAGTCTTTTAAGTTTTGGAGCTATTGCACTGAAGTCGCAGTATGTTGGATCCTTTGGAAGACCCTATTGAAGTTATTGTAGCCCTGTTGTTGTTCCGTGTATGTTATTGTTCTGTTGTTGTATCATATATATTGATCTCTGATGTTGGTGGTCGTTGTTGTAGCATGTTGTATCTATGTTGTGTCCATGTTGTTGTATCAATGAAAATCATCATTTTGTTTCTGTTGTGTTGTTATTCATCTAATGTGTTATAAGCTCCAACGAACTGGACTCTGACGTTTGAATCTCCGGCATCCGAATACGAGTTAGGTATTGGATGACGATTTTCGAACGTTGGATTCCGGGTTGTCATTTGTGGTATCAAAGCTAAAGGTTGAGTAAGAAATTTAGCTTTGGAGTATAACTCATTGGGTGACTCATTAGAGATAGGATTAGAAATACCCTAGAATGAGCATATTCCCTAAGATATCTCGTTTGTATGCCTAAATCAAGTTTTCTTATTATTTACAGATAGTGAGAATGAGTGCAAGAAGAGGACAAGGTAGGGGATGGGGAAATACCACTACAAATGGTTGAGACCCTGCAACGACAACAACAGCAACAGAAGGAGCAGCTCTTCCCATCCAACCCCAGTCGAATCTAGAAGATTTAGAAATCGAAGTTTCTCAAGACTTAGAGGGAAGCCATTCATAGGCAAAGAGACTATTGTAGAAACGCAAGCCTGGATTCAATCTTGTGAAAGGATTTCCAAAGGATTGAAGTTGGAAGATGATCAAATGAGGATGATAGATTCTTGGAAGCTGCAGGAAGAAGCTTTGGCATAGTGGGAGACTATTACGTTGACTGAGCCGAAGGACGAATATAGTTGGGATAGATTCAAGAAAGTGTTTGAGCAGAGTTATATGCCTTCAGCTAGTATCTCCAGGATGTATCAGGAGTTTACTGATTTGAAGCAAGGAAGTCTGTCTTTTGAAGAATATTTGAAAAATTTTAACGACCCGGTTTGGTCCTGAATTGGTGAACACCCCTCTTAAGAAGAATGAGAGATTTATTAAAGGGATGAACAAGAAGTTTCATGAAAGGATGACAAGCCATGTGATGGAATCTTTTGCTGATTTGATAGATATAGGATATAGATATGCCACCCTAGATAAATAAGAAATTTCGAAGGAGAAAGGAAGTGGAAGCAATTCAAATTGGAAAAAGAGGAAATTTGGAGGAAAGAAGCCGTGGCAAGGCCTGAAAAGAAGAATATTCAGGAGAACAAGGTGGATGTAACCTGTTTCAACTGTTTGGAAAAAGGACATTATTCAAGTAGTTGCAAGAAGCCCAAGAAGCAAGAAAAGAAGGATCAACCTAGGAAGTCAGGTCAAGAAGCCAGAGGATGCTATTATTGCCATAAACTAGGACACCTAGTTAAAGATTTCCTGACAATGAAGCAGGCTCAAGTAGCAAAGGAGTATGCGATCAAGGATCAACCTTCAACCTCAGGAGCCGATAAAGGGAAAGGAGTTTTGGAAGGTAACCTTCTTATTTATGATAAAGTTGTTAAGGTTCTATTCGACACTGGAGCCACACATAGCTTTATTTCTCAGCAAACCGTAGACGGGTTAAAACTTGAACCTGAATTCGTAGACGAGCCTATTTGTGTGAAGAATCCGGTAGGAGGCCCTGCAAATCTTTGTTTACGTTGTAGAAAGGTTCCTGTCTCGTATTCTCGTCATCATTTCCTATCAGCCTTTCTGTTTTTGACTTTAAAGAATTTGAAATCTTACTTGGAATGAATTGGATAACAAAATATGATGCTAAATTAGATTGTAACAATCGTACGATTTCGATCAAAACCAAACTTGGGAATTTTATGGTGATTTCTTGTGAGGATCCAAGTCCGAAGAGGGATAAGCTAATGTATACTTTAGGGTATCTCGACCCTAGTTTGGAATCCATACCTATTGTTCGAGAATTTCCTGATGTATTTTAAGAGGTTAAATCTTTACCTCCATATGGGGAAATTGAATTCAGAATTGACTTGTTCCCAATCCCCGTCCTATTATGCATGCAAGTCGTAGGATGGCAACAAGGGAAAGAATAGAGCTAGTCAAGCAAACCCAAGATTTACTGGAGAAAGGATTTATACGACCCAGTCTTTCCAGTTGGGGTTCAGCTGTGGCATTCGTAGCCAAGTCTGATGGATCTTTGAGATTGTGCGTAGATTATCGTGCTCAATAAATTAACTCTGAAGAATAAATTTCCTTTGCCCCGAATCGAAGATCTGTTCGATTAATCGTATGGCGCTCGATTCTTTTCAAAGATGGATCTAGCCCAAGGATTCCATCAGCTGAGAATTGATGAAGATTGTATTCATTTGACTGCTTTTAGGGGTCCCGATACATTCTACGAATGGTTACTTATGCCCTTTGGACTAACCAATGCCCCTGCATATTTTATAGACATGATGACCTGAGTATTCCGAGAAGTGTTGAATAAATTCGTTCTCGTATTTATTGATGATATTCTAATCTATTCCAAAACTGAAGAAGAGCATGCCGAACACTTAAGAATAGTTTTGGGAATATTGAGGAGGAATATTCTTTTTGCCAAGTTTGCTAAATGTCATTTTTGGGTCAAAGAAGTTAGATTTCTGGGACATATTGTTGCTGAAGAAGGAATTTATGTAGACCCAGATAAGGTTTCCGCTATCCTAGACTGGAAGCAACCCACAACTCCGGAGGAAGTCAGAAGTTTTTTGGGATTAGCCGGATACTACCGAAAGTTTGGCCAGGATTTCTCTGAGTTAGCCAGTCCGTTAACTAAGCTGACATTGAAGAATGCTAAATTTGTTTGGACTCTGAAGTATGAGGAAGCATTCTAGGAGTTGAAGAAAAGGTTGACTGTAATAGCCCGCAAATCCGTACCCCTTGAGTCAACACTATTCTACAATACTCAAATCAAGTTGTATAGAAATATGAACCATTTGGGTTAAAGAAAAAGAGGTAGAAGAAGAAAATAGAAAACAATATCAGAATCTAACCATCGCAGCGGACTAAAATATAATAGAAAATAAATGATCTTTACTCAAAATCAAATATATCTGTTTATATATTACATCATCAGAGTACATCGATCAACGGCTCAACAACAACATACAAATGGATACACAACTCAACAGCGGAATATATATATATATACAAGTACGAATGTACGTATCGTCCTCCAGCTCGTCTCCTGAGCTCCACAGCATCACATCCTGTATTCTATAATACTCGGTCTGACCCGAGCATTACAGTTAAATAGCACCCGAGTCAGTCTGGATTACCAGCGTGAGAAAAACACACCCAATTGATTATTAAAGTTTCAAAAATCCTTTGAAAACAAAAGCATCTCGTAAGACCACGCCACAAATAAACATGTCGGGTATTTACCTTACGATAGCTAAAACAATTTTTATAGAAATCCTCTGATATTATAATAGGGTCTATATACAAATACTTATAAAGTAGCCGAAATTGTTACATGATTAAATTCCAGCTACTAGCCACAGAGTGGGTAATACAAACAAAACTCGTACAAGGCTCGTAGGGAGAATGGATTTCCAACTAATGACTAGGCTCTGGGGTACCACCTGTCACAGTACAGGGCCTAGATCACCGTACCGAGGATTACTCCCTTCATCCCCTGCAATACAAGGCCGGAACCATTCCTTACTGAACAGTCCCGAACAAGATAAACCCCGTGGTTGGCGCGACCAACCACCCACTAAGACGAAATAAAAAGAAAGGGACATCTAGACAGGGGAAATATCTTGTCCTGCTTGGGCATGACCCACCTAACCTTGCTGCATATCCCATGATTTTCGGTCATTCCCGGTTGATGAGGCTTGAGGCTAAGCGTTACCTTTAGAACGTTTTCACTTAGAATGCCCATCGTCCACCTGACGATGTTTCGCAAGCATTCGTCCATACAAGTCCGTCCCGGGTTCGAACGGAACCGAAGGCACTATTCCTACTACATCCATTTTGGAAATATCCTCAGGATTAGTAGCGACTAGCCCTTGCACTTCACTGCTCCGTCTTCGAATCCAAAATCGTTTACACGAAACATACAAACCGGATCGAAGTGGTTTTCGAGAAATAAATCTCGATCCCGGTCTCTTCGAAACGATCAGCGCATTTGTCCAATATTGATAGTCGGTTATTTAACTATCAATTAATATTCACAAACAACCATCAACCAATAAATAATTTTTCAAATTATTTATTAACCTCAAAATATCTTCACAAGATATATTTCTATGTTCAATCCTTTGAAAACAGTTTCAAAACCATCATTCTTTTCAGAATCAACTTTCACAAATATTTTATATCTCCTCTGAAATCACCAAGCACAAAACTAGATTTTAAAATAATTTAAAACACTTTATTTTGAAACATTTAAGTTAAAATTACTTTAATAAGTTGTTAAAATTACATACTATATGAATGTTTGAAATAAGGTTATAAAACTAGATTTCTACTTTTAAAACAAAATACTAAGTTACTTCTTAATAATTACTGCTAGAATAGATTAAAGAAAATACTTACTTTAAACTTTAAATAATAGAAATAATAAATTTTTCAAAACTTGCTTTCTTTAAAAACAGCTTTAAAACATTTAATTTATATTTACAATTTTACCTTTTAAAACATGTACTTGGCCATCCAGAGAAAGTTCCAACTCAATCACTTAAATCAATTTCCCCGAAATTGATTTCCAATTTATTGTATTTGAAGTAAGTTTCTTTAATTACTCAATTCATTTCAAAAATTCATTAGTTACGGACTTATTATTATTGTTATTATTTTCCGTTTGATTTTAAACCTTTTAAGTAAAATATACGAATGTCAGGCTTTTCCCATTTCTTCTTTATTCCTTAAGTTAAATCTTAAATATTAAATAAATGTTTGTTTTTATTAAATAATATCATTGAAGTTTCAAACTTCATTAACCTTCTGCTTATTAAAAAATTCCTTTCCATATACAGAATTTTATTAATTAAAAAGTGATACAAATGAAAGTTATCACATTCTTCCTGCAGTTTCCAAAACTTTAAAAATTATAGGATTTAGATAAGAAACGCAAAAGTTATGCACAAAATACTAGCTCAGGTTTGCATAAAACAACAGGACAGCGAGTTTACAAGAGGTTTTTCAACATTTTAATCAACTAATTTCAGAAAATGATACGAGTAAAAGTTATAGGACTTTCCATTAGCTTTCCGGAATGACTAAGATCGACGAATTTGGATCAACGGTTCAAAAGTTATGACCATTTTACTAAAAACATTAAACTTAGCCTGAACTTATGCATTTGCAGGACAGCGACCAACAATTTCAATTTTAGCATAGAAAACATCGAAATCAGGCAAAATGAATAAAGCAAAAGTTTTAGCTTAGTTCCTAAGCTTTCCAGAACATTCAAAATTTCCAAATTCCGATAAGAATTGTAAAAGTTATGGATAAAACAATTCTAAGATTTGAATTTCGCAACTTATGTCATTTTGTCTCGGGACAGCGATAAACAATTACAATTTTGGCCAAGATAACATCGAAATTTTGGAAAACTCAAAACATAAAATTTTTAGAAAAAAGTCTAAGCTTTTTGGAACATCTAAATTTATCAAAATCGGTTGAGAAACGAAGAAGTTATGGCCAATTTAGTTTCAGCCTTAAGCACAAAGCTAATATTGGTTTTGTTCTCGGGATTACAGTACAAAGGTTCAATTTTGACATAGCTAACATCCAAATTACAGAAAACACAAAACATAAAAGTTATAGCACATGAAATAAGATTTGCAGAACATCCAAGAAATTAAAATTTCATTAAGGATTGAGAAAGTTATGGTTAAATTACTAAGCCGCGTTTTTGATAGAACCGAGCCATTTTTACTTATTACTATCATCTCTTCAGGAATAACATGAATACTAGAAATTAAATAGTTTTTCTCACCTTAAACTTGTGTATTTGACTTGACTCTTTTTCCCTAGCTTTCTCCAAGCTTTTTCACTTTATCTTACTTTTGTTTTTGCTTTGTGAAAGTATCCAAAATAAGTGAACATTTCGACCCTTTATATATTAATTTTCAAGGCTAGTTTGGTAATTTTAGTTTTGGACACTTGTCTTCTTCTCTTTGTACAAGCTTTAGAATGTTGACACATGTCTACTTAGGTGTCTTAAGATGTTTCTACACATGGACACCTAATGGGGTTATGTGTCTACTTAGGTGTCTTAAGATGTTTCTACACATGGACACATGCCCTTCATTTTTTTATGCAAGCTTTATTTCATGACACATACCTTATTTAGTAATCATTTAAGGTGTTCTAGAAGTGTACACCTAAGTGATATATGTGTCATATTCTATTTCATCTTAAGATAGGTGTATGGTCTATATTATACCACTTGTCTTCACCATGTCATGCCACTTATCCTATACTTATACATACTTATACCTTTTGTATTATTATAAATATAAATACAATAGAGATGGTGTATACAAGAAGCTTGACTAATTAAATTATTATCAATTAAATTTTTAGCGTGTTTATATATCGTACACTCACACACTAACTCTGATCACAACGAAATTTGAAATTCGATAATAATTCAATATTACGGACCCAATGGAACTGCTTTCGTCAAATTCCGAGACTGTGCCTCGGAAGGTTATTTTTAAATTCAATTTAAACGATGAAATTTTCAAAACTGATCAAATCATTGTTGAATTTGATTTTAACACTTCTATCGTCTTCAATGTTATCAATATAAATTTTACAAGCCTTCAAATTATTTTTAACAGGCTTAAAATTCTAGATTCAACAATTTACCCAATTTCTAATTATTAAACTCTATTATTTAATTATCAATAAATAGTGATATTTGTATTTCAAGTTAAGATTGCTCTATTGAATATTTAAAATCAATTAAATGTTCCGATTTTAAATGCTCGAAAATTCTGGGTCGTCACATTGACCACTCCTCCCGTTCTTGCTATTATTAACGGGAATCAAGGTTTATCTCTTTACACAGATGCATGTGGTGAAGGTGTGCGTGCTGTTCTAATGCAAGAGCGTAGAGTGATTGCCTACGCGAGTAGACAATTACAACCACATGAGAAGAGCTACCCGACCCACGATCTTAGGGTTTTGGCAGTTATCTTTTCTTTGAAAATCTGGCGTTATTATCTTTTGGGTGAAAAATTTAAATTGTTCACCGACCATAAACATTTGAAATACCTTTTCACCCAGAAGGATTTGAATCTAAGGCAGCAGCGTTGGTTGGAATTCCTAGCGTCATATGACCTGGATATTCAATATACACCTATTGAAGCCAACATGGTAGCGATGCTTTGAGTAGAAGACATGTTGTTCTTGCTTATCTAGTTGTCACTCCTACTCTTCTTGAGAAGATCGTTAGTAAGAAAAAAGAAGATAAGTTTCTTCGAGAAATTTATGGGAGAATACTTCGATGCAAAGATTCCAGCTTTAAAACTAAAAATAGGGGAATTATAAGACTGAAAGGGAGGATTTGTGTCCCAGACATCCCAGATTTCAAAGGAGATGTATTTGACGAATGCCATAAGCCCAAGTTCAGAATCCACCCAGGGGTTAATAAGATGTATCGAGATATTAATAGGACTTTCTGGTGGAAAACAATGAAGGGAGATATATCTATTTATGTTAGTCGATGTGCAACTTGTCAACAAATAAAGAGTGATCAAATGAAGATGGCAGGTTTACTCCAACCACTGGAAGTTCCTAAATGGAAATGGGATCAAGTGTCTATGGATTTCATATGTGGTTTGCCATGAACTCGGAAGGGTAATGAGGCAATTTTGGTTATTGTGGATCGTCTGACCAAGACTGCCCACTTTATCCAAGTTAAATCCACCCGAACAACAACGAGTTTGGTAGAGTTATATGTGAAAGAGATTGCTCGACTCCATGGAATACCAAGTAGCATACTGAGCGATCGTGACACGATCTTCACTAGCAGATTTTGGGTGGCAATTCAAGCCGCACTAGGAACCAAGTTGAACTTCAGTACTGCTTACCATCCGCAGTTTGATGGGAAAACTGAGAGGATAAATCGAATGTGGAAGATCTTTTGCATGCTTGTATTCTTGATTTTGGAGGTTCATGGGAGGACCATTTGCATCTGGTTGAATTTTCATATAATAATAGTTATCAGGCTAGTATTAGAATGCCTCCTTTCGAAGCATTGTATGGTTGTCCGTGTAGATCACCTGCGTGTTGGATTGAGTTGGGTGATAGGCTTGTTCTTGGTCCGAACATGATAAGGGAAGCTACTGAGAAGGTTGATTTTATTCGAAAAAAGTTGAAAACTGCCCAGAGTCATCAGAAAAATTATGCCGATCGTAGGAGGAGAACTTTAGAGTTCTAGGTTGGAGATTCAATTTTCCAAAGGTTTTCTCCAATGCATGGAGTTTTGAGATTTGGAAAGACGGGTAAGCTGGCACCGTGATATATAGGTCCTTTTCCTATGCTTGAGAGGATCGGTCCTTTGGCTTATCGAGTGCAGTTACCTATTTGGTTAGTTGGCGTACATGATGTGTTTCATGTTTCACACCTTCGGAAATATCTGCACGACCCAGATCATATTATTAAAGAAGCCTCTCAATAGGATTTACAGATCACACCTAATTTGGCAGTGAAGAGGGAACCATTAAAGATTATTGATCAAGTTGAAAAGCGATTAAGGAATACAGTGGTGAAATTGGTTAAAGTTCAATGGAGTGGAGATCCAAATGATTGCACTTTGGAAACATAGGAAAGCATGCAGAGGTACTATCCCAAGTATAGAGTGGATATTTCGGCTTGATCTGGTAAGTCATTTCTTTATCTTTTTGTGTATTCATATGTTCTTTATTGTCTTCCTTTCTTTCAAATTTCGAGGATGAAATTTTCTTAAGGGGAGAATCTGTAACGATCGCATTTTTAAACCAAATTTAATTTAGAAAATTAATATCTATTTTAGAATTAAATTGTGAATTAATTTTAATTTTTCAAAACAAATAAGATATGGGTTTGTTTATATATATATCTATATACAAGTAGATTGTAAATAGAATTTGAATTGGAAATTCAAAAATATAAATATCTTAAAAATATTTGGATTTAAAAATAATATGTATGTGATTTTAAATCATTTTCTTTTATGAATATATAAATATTATATAAGGAAATGTATTTAATTAAGATATAAAATTTTATTAAAACATATGTATAAATATAAACTAAATATAATATAATATATAAATTATATAAAAATGTTATTATCATGGAAAATAACAAATGTAAAACATTAAGACATGAAGTATAACAAGTGTAAGTATATTAACATATAATTTAACAAGTGTAATAATTCTAGTATGAAATTGAATGTCACTTTTTTATAGTAAATAATATGAGAAACAAGATTATATATATCTCTCTATCCCACCCTTCTCATTTTATTTCATAAATTTCACAAACTCAAACCAGAAAAGTTTAAATCAGAAAATAAAATCAAAAACAAAACAAACCTGAAGCTATAATCCATCTCAAACCTGAATTATCTCAAGCAAAGATTCAAAGTTCAATTTAATAATCAAACAACAAAGCAGATTAAAGTAAAGACCAAAAATCCAGTTTTCCATATTTTCAAATTCAAAATCAACTTCCAGGCTTTCTGTTTTAAAACTACAGGTGAGTAAACTCCCTTTATAAATTCTTAAAACTGTCATATCTTGTTTGTATGAGATAATACTTGAAAGAATGTTTGTATAGATAAAAAAAAGATGACTGCATGTATATATATACACACACTTGTAGAAAATGTGTGCATGTCTGGAACAGGCATGATTGCCTCTGATTTTTGTTTACTGGTTTCAAAAACCTGTTCAAAAACTTAAATCTCTTCCTCTAATCCTTTGTAGGCTTTAAGGTATGAACAAAACATGTTTGTAAAACAAAGATCCAAGTTTTAAAAATATTTTTAAGTAAAATTTGGATGTAACTTTTGCTAGAAACAAGAAAATACAATGAAAACTCTAAATCATGTAAAATTCGAATATCATGTTTTCTTGTTTCAATTATATCATCTAAAATGTTTTCGAAAACGATGATTTTTAAAGGTGGAATCATGATTTTTAAGCGTGTATTCATGGAGAACTTGGGAGTTGAATGGAAAGGGGTTCTTTCGCAAGTTCTAGTGATCAGACTAATGATGGGTCTCAGGATCATGGCTGGAGCATGACCGGAGGTTGGGGACTCCGAGAAAAATGATCAGAGGATTTTTCGATCATCATGGTGGTGGTACGATGTGGGTTTAGGGTTTTAGACACAGTTTTGGTCGACTTCAGTTTCCAGGCAAGTTCGGCGTCGTCGAGGCATCGGACACAACCAGACATGGGGAAATCGGAGCTTGGGACTACGGTAAGGTTTAGGTCGGAGCATTAGATTTTTCTGGTGATCGAAGGTGGTGAAACGAGGTGGCTTTGGATGATGGGTTCTGTCCCAAGTGAAGTCGAGATGCTCGAATTCGATTTCGTGAATTTGCTCGTGGTTTTGTGTGGTCGTTTAGGTTGAGAGGATCAACGATGACTCGTCAGCAATGGCATTAATAACCAGAATGTTGGCGATCGGTTGTGCACGTGTACGTGCATCTGGGTGTATCTATGTTGGGAAGGAGAAGTTGACTCAAAGTCATTCTCGAGAGGATGAAGTTGTAGCTCGGGTCTGCTATCGGGTAGTTGCTCGAGTATATAACATGTTTTAAATTTTAAAATCAAAACAAAGAAAAAATAGGGTGGCTCGAGGAAGAACTCGGGGGAACTGAGTTTTGACTCGGGGTGACACTCGGGATTGTCTCGGGAAGGTATAATAACAGTATTCAAACTTTAAAAAAAAAATTCAAGTTTAAACATTTTTTAACTCATTCTTTTAAATAATTGTTTTTATTTAAGTATAGGATTAGTTTAAGGTTTTAGAGTAAATTATTTTAAAGTAATTAAGTTTAATTTATTTAATCATATAACCATTATTTATAAATTAATTCTTAAGTTATTTAAAATAAATTTAATAGTGTAATTAAAAAGTTAATTAAGAAGATGCCTTAATTGTTAATTAACTTAGAGGTCTAAGTTAATTTATGTGTGAATGATAATTAATTCCAAGGTTTATTAAACAAAGATTTGTTTATGATAATTAAGTAATTAATTAAAATAATGGTTTATCTTTTTAATTAATTAAGACCTTAAGTAATTAAAGATTAATTAATTAATAAAAGTAATTAAAGGATAATTACTTAAAGAATAATTACTTAATATAAGTAATCAAAGAGTAATTGAGGTTAATTAATTAATAATTAAGGATTAATTAATCAATAATTAAGGATAACTAGTAAGTAATTAATGAAGTAATAATGTGATTAATCAATCTTGTTTACGAATGATAAACCTGAATTGAATGCCTTGGGTTGGTTGATATCTTTGATATGTGATATGTGATACTCGGTGATATGAATTGCTTTAGATTGAGTTGTGATATCTTTGACATATTGCTGTGTGATTGTGAACTTCTGAATTGAAATTGTTTACTTAAACAAATTGGCCTTTAAAATGGCACTTGAATTTCGATGCGACCGGGGGTCGGATTCCAGATGTTTATCTGAAAACCACATCGAATCTTAAAAGTGAATCTTTTGTTTAAAAGATTATAAATGGAAATTTGTTGTGACTTATGTATCCACATGTTTTTAAAATAAGCGCTCATTATTCGGTTAAGCCAGGAGAGGACTTTAAGTCATAAAACGCATTCCGAATAATTATACGACGAAATGGGATTGCATTTGAAGACGGTGGTGAAGACCGGGTATTTTCGAGAACGAAAGGATTACCTGTCGATTGTCTCTGCAATGAGTTGCTCCGGTATAGAGATTTCCCTAAGTGATGGGAAGTCCGGTTGGGATTGTAGATATTCGGATTTGCAAGGGCTTCTTCCTTAATTGGATGAAGTGCTTTCGGTTCCATTCAGACCTAGGATGGACTTGTATGGATGTATGTGTGACATTACACTTTGAGATGTAAAGCTAGTTTCTGTTAAATACATTACTGTTTGGTGGCAGAGAATTTATTCTCTTAGCTTAACACCCTTCTCTGAGACGTATAAGCTCAGAGGTCATGTAGTTGATGGTTACTTGTAATATATTCCCAACTTGGCAGTGTGGCATGCTAAGTGCTGATCATTGGTTGATCGTAGCATGGCTTTTGTGAAAAGCGTAGCTTTGTGGGACGAGACTTCACGAACCACACACACCGGAAATGGTCGAAACAGGAAAGGATGTAGCAAGGTTATGGGTTTGCGCCCTCAGGTTATGTGCATTTCCTTCTGGATAAAATGTGGTATTCTGGTATGGAGCCCAGATAATTTTCTTATGTGGTTGTTGGTGTTGAGGGCCCTCGATAAAGGTCGGTTACGGCCAGGGATGGCATACTGTGACAGTTAGTTACCTAGTTACAGAGGTAACCGTACTTTATGTTGGCAGAGATCCGGTTAGGTTCTTGAGGCATCCCTCTAGAGGTGTTCCCCTTTGGATAAAGGAAGTTCCATAGCCTTGGCCATTTCTTGGAAATCAAATCACTCAATACGAGCCCTGTACGATTTTAGTTGTATAACCTGCCATCTAACATGGTAGCTAAAGTAGGCGTACTATAATGGTACGTGTGCTTGCTAAGATTAATATTATACTTTCAAAATGTTTTCCACACTATGCACTAATAATAATATCAAAAGGATTTTTGCGTATCAAGTATATTTGACTATCATAAGGAGAACTCTTCCCAAGTGTGCGATTGCATTGTGTGTGTGGCGGGACACCTTATGGTAGTTCCATTTTCCAAAAAGCATAATGGATTTTTATGTAATTTGTCTTGGTTCAAACAACAGTTTTTGTTTACTCATACTAGTCTCATGACTGACCCGGAGTTTGTTGTTCCGTTTCTAAACTCTAGGTGCCCATAATTTTCCACACGGGCTGCCTAGAGTCAGGTTATCCGTGTTTTGGAGCTAGTTCAGATAGTAGATGTTGATTCAGAAATCTTTGAAGTCTTTCATTTTGGAAGCTATTGGGTTTTGGAAGCTTTTGGTTTGGAAGTCTTTGGAGTTTAGGAGCTTTTGCATTAAAGTCGAAGTATGTTGAATTCTTTGGAAGACCCTATTGAAGTTATTGTAGCCCTGTCGTTGTTCCACTATTATGTTATTATTCTGTTGTTGTATCATATATATTGATCGCTGATGTTGGTGGTGGTTGTTGTAGCATGTTGTATTCTTGTTGTATCCATGTTGTTGTATCAATGAAAATCATCATTTTTTCCGCTATGTTGTTATTCATCTAATGTGTTATAAGCTCCAGCGAACTGGATCTGACATTTGAATCTCCGGCATTCGAATACGAGTGAGGAATTGGATGTCGATTTTCGAACGCTGGATTGCGGGTCGTCACAATTTAAATTATAATAAATGGAGTTATTACAATTAAATGCTAGAATTGGCCGATGCTTCGCACATGGGCTGTTTATATTATTGTAAACGGAGAGCAAGGGCATTTTCGGAATTTCAAAATGACGTCGAGTAAATTAATTCAACGAATTTTCTTTATTAGTAGTGGAGATAATTAAAGATTACGATAATGAAAAGTAAGATGAAAATGGTAAAGTATTAATGTAATAAAATATATAACAATGTTTACTATATTCATAAGGAAAAAATTGATTCAATAAAGCTAGGAAATCAAGATAAATAAATTAATTGGTGTTTTAAATTTTAATTACTGTGTAAAACTAACGAAATTTCAATATAATTGGAATATAGTAGTTAATACAAATAAAAGATGGAAATTGTAGCATATTACTGAAATAAGATATAAATAGATGTTAACATAGTTAATTGAGTAATGATGATTGAATATAAAGATTGAAATCAAATTTAGTCAATTTATTGGAATTAAATTATATTTGACTGGATTAATTGCAGTTGGAACCCAACACTACGTTTTGAAAAATAATGAAATTTGTTAGTTAATAAATATTGAGTTGCAAAGTGAATTAATTAATTTAATACTAATTTATTTAATTAACGTGAGAATAGCCATTTTGGCTATTGACTCGGATTTCGATGAAACCAGTTTCATCGGATCTATAACAGTGAATTATTTCAAGTTTCGTAGCGATCGTACTTATCGTTTGAACGTACAGACCGAAACGCGTGAAAATCAATTTAATTAAAATTAATTGATATCAATTTGAAACAAGCTGATATTAAGTTAAATTCTGTATAAAATTGAATTAGGATTTGGAACTAGTTCCAATGAGTTTAAAAATATCAAAAACCTATATTTCGATATATTGAATGACTCATTTTCGTTTCGAGAACGAAACGGGCTTTTCGGGTCGTTGTTATCGTTTCGTTCCAACCCTGCCTATATATAGGCTGTTATAAACCTAGATATTTCTCACTTCATTAGTTTTGTACGTACAGCTCCTACCTCCTTCTCAAACGACAGAACATCAAACCTAATTCCCAAACTCCAAAACCTAATTTCAATTTCGAGAGAGAAAATTTGCGGATCTGTTCAACTTCGGTTCGCGCTTTGGGTTCCAAAGGCAAAAACCATGCAGCAACTTCGAGTCAGGAGGAAAATGACTCGGGTCTCGGGTCGTTTTGGCAAAAACTCATAAAAAGCACTGAGGATTTGAGGCGGCAGACCGAAGTTGAACCCAAAGTCGACCCAGACCAGAATTTTCAATATTATAATTATCATAACTTTTTCATACAAGCTCGGATTCATGCGTGGTTCATTTCGCTGGGGTTGTATCAAAATTTCGGACATTTTGATGTTAGTTTGGACATTCTAAGACTAATGAATTTTGAGCCCTATTTTGGATTTCAAATCGATTTGAAATCAAAGGTGAGTGTTTTAACCCACTCACGATTACTAAACTACCTTTTGTCAGTTAAATTTAATTTATGATGTTACTTGAAATTAATTTATTGATGTTTAGTGTGTTTATCATTCTAGTTAAATATGACTTTTATTGCATTTAATTATCGTTTAATTTAATATTGAATTTAAATTGTCAATTTACTACCTTTTATTGATTATCATTTATCCATTAATGTTTATTGATTGATTTGGATGATGATTATGATGGATGTTTGATTTTTGATATTCGATGATTGGATGTTGTATTTTATATTGTTATAACACTGCAAGTTCCTTATGGGTTGATGATACATACCTGAACGATCTATAGATTAGGGAAAAATCGTTATGGGTCGAAATGATAGACTTGGGCGATTTTATGGATTTTTATTTAATTCGAGATTGCGGTTTGAAATGATATATAACCGTAAAATACTAAATTGTGGATTAAAATGATAAATATCTGTATCATTTGACCCTAGGGTAGAAAATTATACGTGGACAACGGATTGATTAAATTATATGATTTTTGAATCTTTGATATTTTTAATTCAATTAACTAGTATTTTGAAAAAGAAATTATATAAATTGAAGTATATTCAATAATTAAGTGTTAATGCTGAAAAGGGAATTGATTTTATGAATTATTCAAGAATTTAAATTGGAATTTCAAGGTTGAAGTGTCGAATATAAATCAATTTACGGAATTGAGTTATTGGAAATGTTTGGATATAACTTTGAAATATATTTAAACTAATTAAAACTATTTTATCAATTTAAACTATTTTAATTTATTTTAATCTATAGTGGCCTATTTAATAAAATTTAATCTATTTACTATTTTAAACTAATTAAACTTGTTTAATCTATTTTAAACCCATTTAATATAATTTAAATCTATTTAATATATTTTAAAATATATTTAATCTATTTTAAAATCTACTTAATATAATTTAAATCTATTAAATCTATATTTTATCTATTTAAATCATCGTAAACTTATTAAATCAAATTTAAAACTACTTAAATTATTTTTACCATTTAAACCATTTTCAAACTAATTAAACTATTTTACAACTATATAAATTATTTATAATTACCTAAACTATTTTCTAAAATTTCAGACTTTGTAAAGTTGAAGTATTTATATCTAAATCCTTAATGATGATACAACCAAAGTTGGAATTGATACATTTTTGTGAAATGACATATTTGAGTAAATAAGATGATTTTGAAATGAAGAATTAATTAACAGAACTTATCGATTATTTCAAAGTGAATGTGAATTTCAAAAGTGAATATGATTTGAATGTAAATATGGTTTGGAAGTGAATATGATTTTGAAAGTGAATATGGAATATGATTTTGAATGGGATATGATTTGAAATTGAATATGATATTTTGGTATAAGTTGTGAATTGACTTTTTGAAACGTAAAGAACCATCCGGTGTGAATAAGAGTTTAGTTGTTAAAGAGACCGGGATCGAATATTGTCATACTCTTTGCCAATACCGAAAACCACTTTAAAAACTGTGTACGTGGTGGAGATTCCAGAAATGTAGTAGGATGGTTTAACGATCGATTTCTGTATAAGGTATGACTTGACCCTGACTCCCGGTAGTCAGCTTAGATGTGACTAAAACAGAAGCCACGCCGGGCTAAGTGAGGTCATTCCTCCTCCTATCGGGCACATTTCTTCGATACCATTCTATTACTTTGTGATTGGTATGGTGGCCACCCCTTGATTTTGATTTAGGAGTGTAACTGAGGTGGGCAGTAGTAGCTGCCATGCATCACTACCGGTCCGGATATGCAATTGGTATATCTACCCTGGCATTGCCTCGAGAGCCACGTTCACATGCCCTAGCATGCATTCCGCAAGTTTGTTTTGTACCATACCTAAAGAGCGCCCTCTATGTAAACCTCCAGTTTACGAAGGAGCGTACGGTACTGTATAGACTATGGAAATATATAAAATATGTTTAGGGGGATATGGGTAATGCCTTAATGCTATTTTAATACTTTACTGTAGACACTATTATTATAGCGTATTGTACTACATAGTAGATAGTCTAACAGTCCTTAAGAGATGTGAATCCCAAACATCTCTTAAGTTACTGCACTTACGTTAGACACTGGATAGGAGATGTCAAACCCCGTAAATATCTCTAACGCCATCACACTCATACTTACCGTTGATTTAACTTACATAAGATCTTTTAGTTCTGACTCGAGTGTTTTTTCTTTTTAATTCGCTCGAGCTAGCTTGAGCATTTCAGGGTCGAAGACCTTATTTCTGGAGGACGAAGATGAAGATTTGTACTAGTATTATTTATTATATTCCGCTGCATCATGTTGTTCCTTTGCATTTATTTATTTATTCATGTTTATGTAACTCTGTTGTTTATATTATAAAAGAATAGTCCAGTGTATTTATAAAACAGCTTCATGAACTATTATTTGATTATTATATTTTGTCATTCCGCTGTGAGATTCTGTATTTGTTTTATTTCTTTCTCTTTTTCTTATTTACCCCATAACTATCGTCCCTTTTGAATGGTTTGAGTTTGGCATGTGTGTCTGCTTAAACGACCAAAAAGGTAGCTTGTTATAGTTGGTATCAAAAATTTGGTTTAGAGATAACCTTAGCTTTATGGGGTCTGACTCGTATTAAATAGGGCAGTGATACCCTAGAATGAGTCGTTGAGTGTATATATATAGGAGAGTGTATTTGTTAGTGTTATAAAAGGATTTTGGTATTGTGTTAATTTGTTCCATTTTGTATTTATAAATTCTGGTTGATGCATAGGACTCTATGACATTGATAAGGATTTCTAAATGCTTAATTGGGTAGATCGACACAATATTGTTTCGAAATATAGGAAAATGAAATAATTTTGCATATTATATATTTTTGTATATAAAACAATGAATTTTATAAATTATATATTTAGTTGTATTAAATTTGTTTGTTAGGTAGTGAAATTTATAAATATTGGTCGAAAATGAGATTGTAAATAAAATAAATATAAATTGGAAATTTTAGAACTTAAGTTCTGAGATTTTGAAAATTTCTTTCAAGGGATTTTGGAATATAATAATAGTATTATTTGGAAGTATTTTTTTGATATAAATATTTCAATATAATTTGAAAAAAATGTTTTAAAGGAACTTTAGAAAGAAATAAGTTCTGTGCTACCCTCTCTGTCGCTGGAAAATAACTTCGGTGATGAGTGCATGCATCATCGACCTTCATTTTCGGGTTTCAAAGTGGGAAGGTCATTATAGTAGTTTAACTGCAAATTTGTTTTGATAAACCGATATAAATTTCAAATTTAAATATGATTGGATATAAGTTGTAGGTTTATACCTATATATTGTTTTAAATGATTTGAAATGGAACACGGTAATTAGTTTATAAATTTCTATAAATAAAGATTTCAATTACTATAATGAAATGAAAATTTAACTATTTAATAATTGGAACTTCTAAAATGAGAATAAGAAATTAAATGCTAAGTTATAAATGAAATTACAAAAAATTTGAAATTTGTAAACGTAAACTTAAGGATATGAAAATGAGAAATGATAACTATTGAACATATTGCTAAAAAAATAAATAAATAAGATAAACTTGTGTAAAATTCAATTGCATCCTTAGAGACATATATATAACTTGTCAAAATATTAAAGTTGTAATGTTGAATAGGATATGTAATGGAATATTATACAAGTAAAACTTAAGTATGAAAGTGTTTAGTGTGGGATTTACTTCATAAATTAGAATTTTGATATTATAATTGTTATACACTTAAGTTATAATTGAAATGCTACTAATTAAATGTAATAGGAAGGTGGGTACTATAAATAAATGATTATAAACTTAAGTAAATGTTTAGAGCTATTTATAATTAAAGTGGATAATAAAACGAATACTATATTAAACTATATGATTATAATTTCAGAAGGTTGAAATGACTCAGAAAATAGATTTAATATTCAATGACACTATGTAAAGAAATGAATGTAAATTAAAAAGTAAGAAACTTAAGCATGAACTTATGCACCAATGAATATTGATATCTAATGGAAATCAAGTATATAAGTTTATAAACGTGTAACATCTTGGCATTTTCAACCATTCGCATCAGCACATGTCGGACTTGAATTGCTTAAAATATTAGTTTGTTAATTTATATTTGGCAAAACTCATCATATACAGTAAATAAAGATCATAGAATCACAGACACAGAGTAATATAACAATAATGCAGCGGATACAAAAGAATAGTAGTTCATGAAGCTACTATATATATATATATATATATATATATATATATAACAGACTTAAATAAGATACAACAGAGGTCTCGAATACATAGATGTCTCAATACAATAGACAAATACAAAATCTGAATACATCACTGTAATCAACTAAATAACTGAAAGCAGAATCGATAGATGGATCTCCAAGCGAAGCTCCAACTCTAAAGGCGAGTCCCGAATACTGGTACACTCAGTCTGACCCAAGCGTAAAGGAAAACACAAAACACTCGAGTCAGGATTAACATTCTTATATTAGTAAATCCAACTCAAGTGAAATATCCACTGAAATACAAGTAACTTAAAGGATGTTTGGGATACCCATCCTCTAAGGATCTGTTAAACTATCTACTATGTAGCAATATACGCTATTATAATAATGTCTAAAGTAAAGTAAACTATTAAAATAGCGTTAAGGCATTGCCCATATCCCCCTTAGCACATTTTATATATTCCCATAGTCTATATAGTACTGTAATCTCCCCCGTACTAGGCGTCGTCAGAGGGCACTCCATAGGTATGGTACAAAACAAACTCGTAGTGGTCTCGATAGGGTAGGTGACACAGCAGAACTAGGCAATGCCATGGTAGATATACCAATTACACTTCCGGGCTGGTGGTAACGTATAGCATCCACTACCGCCCACCTCGGAACGCATTCCCAAAATAAAATAAAACAAGTGTAGCCACCAAATTAATCACAAAGTCAAAATATAACATCGAAGCAATGTATCCGATCGGAGGAGCTACCTCACTTGGCCCATCGATTGCTCCTGTTTTAGCCACCTTATGCCAGCTCACGGGAGTTCGGTCCACGTAAATACCTCATATAGGATCGTTGCCACCATCCTACTTCATTCTGGAATTTCCACCGTGTATATGGTTGTTAAAGTGGTTTTCGGTATTGGTAGAGAGTATGACAATATCCAATCCCGGTCTCTTTAACAACCAATCGTTATTTTAACACAGCGGTCATTTCAAAATAGTTTATACTTCAAAACAAAAATATCATTGCCATTTCAAAACCATATCAATACGATATCACTTCCATTTCAAAACCAAATATGATATCGTTTTCATTTCAAGTATATCCATTTCCAAAATCATAGGACTTCAAAGTTATAACACTTTCGAAACCAAAACACTTGAAATTATAACACTTTCAAAACATAATACTTTGAAATTCATAACTTTGAAAACATAACTTTCACCACTTAAACAGTTTAGATATTAAAATAGTATATATAATTAAATAGTTTATAAAGTAAAATAGTTTACATAAAAGAATTATAAGTTAAATAGTTTATATTAAAATAGTTAGTATATTAAAATAGTTAGTATATTAAAATAGTTTTATATTATAGTTTATATAATAAATGATTTATAGTTATATAGTTCACGTTAAAATAATTTATAAAGTAAAATATAAAATAGTTTAAAATATAACTAAAAAATACTTTATATAATAAAATAGTTTCCTTAAATTTCACAAAACAATTCCAAATCAACTCGAATTCCAAAATTCAAATTTAATCAAATCTCAAATCGTCAATTTCAATTCAATTCAGTTCTCAATAAACCATTTCAAATAATATCGATTTCAAAAATAGATTTGAACCACAAGATAAACCATTTCAATTTCAGTATATTTCAAAGCTTTAAGTATTCAACAATTTCAAAACTAAATTTGATAATTTCATATATATCTTAATTCAATTTACTATTATTTAGTTTTGAAATATTCACTAAATAAATTCAATATCTTTTAAATAAAACTCAAACTTGAAATATTCATTAATCACCTTAAACCAAAATGAAATTATAAAATCATATCCTTTCAAAATCTCAAATTCAATAAGCTCCAAATTGATTTTAATTAAATATAATTCTTAATTAAATACAATTTCAAATCTGTCTTCTCAACCTTAATTTAATAAAATCATTATAAAATTTGTATTAAAATATAATTTAAATAAATACTTAACCATATTGTATTTAAATTAAATCAAACTTTATTATTAAACCTTTTTCTATATTAAAACAAATTTTTACATAGCTAAAAATCAAAAATTTAACTATATATAAAATAACATATATTTAACATCTAAAATCAATATTTATATAAAACCATATATATTTCTTTACAAAACCATAGAAATCATTTTCAAAATATTTATAAACGGACCAACGGTGTCTGTATATAATTTTCTATCTTATGGTCAAGTGATACAAATATTTATCATTTCAATCCACAATTTAAATATGTACAGGTATATATTCTTTCAACCCGCAGTCCCAAATTTAACTCAATGAAAATCGCTTGGGTTTATCATTTCAACCCATAACAATTTTCTCCCATTCTACAGATCGTTCGGTTATGTATCATTTCAACCCATAGGGAATTTTATACTAACATGGAACTTGTAGAGTGATAACAGATATAAATATAATAGGCATAAATGATCAATATAAAAAACAGATAATGGTGTCAGATGTCACAGTTGAACAGATACAGATAATATCATGTATATAGCAATGTAAGTAACTAACAGCAGCAAATTTCAGTTGTCGTTTCAATTGAAATCAAATTTAATAAATATAAGAACATTAATCGTGAGTGATTGCTCTCCTTTCAAGGCTAGAGATGAACGAGAATGAGATAAGTTACAGATCCAAGCACGAATTCCAAAACGAAGCAAACAAGATTGGCACAAGTTCGACGTACAGATCTAATAACAAGAATCGATGAAAACGAATCAAATCAATTTTGATATAAGTTGAAAATATATAAACTTGATTATTATATTATATATGTATCATCCTAATAATTTAAATTAAGACAAATATTAAAATAATATAAGATTCAAAATAATTTTTCCTTAAAACTCAAGTATTAAGAATCAAAGATATATACATATATATATATATTATACTTTTCTTCATAAACCCATATATTTAAGATCAAAATATATATAAATTATATTTAAACGAGTACATATAACTCAAACTATATGGGTATAGGTCATACATCTCCAAAATATCTAGGCAACCTACAACTTTTTATGTAAAAATAATTACACATTTAATTAAAGCATGCCACCGGATAAATTACCGTATATATACACACACACTCTTTAATAGTTATAACAGATTATAACTTATAGGGTATAACACTAACAAAACATAACTATGTACTATTTACTTACAAAACATTGTCATATTTACTCATAATAGTATATGCAACTCAGTTTATAAGTAATATAGTTGTAAAGCTTCGTACATATTAATATCTATATATGTAAACAATACATGCATGTAGTAGTAAAATGTCTGAAAGCAATATCATAAACATAATTCTACATATATCTAGTCAATTATATAACTAGTATATTGCAGTAACAGAAAATATATTTCTATCTTATAACTTACTATATATACATATAACACTGCCTTTATATTACTATCAGCCCACTATAAAAAATGCATATACAAACTTATATATACATAATAATATATAAACAAACCCATATATAAATTTATACTGACATAACTTTTTATATATGCTGTAACATAAATATAAGTCACCAATTCATATAAATAACTAACATATTTTATACTTAAAAATTTATCCAACTTTATACATATGTGAGCTAACATATACTCCGATACACACACACACACACACACACATAAAACAATATATAAGTATATATACAAACTGAAAAACTGAATAGAAAAAAAAAAAATATAAAATACCAACGTAGCCTATACCCATCATATGTATACAACAGATAAAATAAATGTACATATATGTATACTTTAATAATAATAAAACTTGTTTAACAGAAATATATACCTTCAACATTTTGTTTTCTCGTACGTATATATACATATGTATGTATACACAGATAGGTGTTGAGGTCGAGATAGACAATAGAGACAGAAGGAGTTACGGGCGGAGATTGGAGGCTACCGCACAATGATTCGATGATGAAGGCAGGGTACGGCGGCGGGGCTGCAAGCTTTGGTGGGGTGGCCGAGTTGATGAATGCTTTGGATTGTGAAGTGGAGAGGAAGTGGATTCGGCCAACTACAACCGTAGTTTGGGCATGAGCCACGCTTAGATCGATGTCGAGCAGTGGAAGGCTCGTTGAGGGATGGCCATGTGGTAGGTTGGGTTTTGGTTGAGAGGGAGGGCGAGGCTTGATGGCAAGTAGCTTAGCCGAGCTAAAAGGTGGCCGGGGTGAATGCCTTGGTGGTTCGGCGAGTGGGAGGAGAAGGTCAAGGTGGATGGTGGCAAAGGAAACAGGTCGGCATGGCTGAGCAGTGGGATGAAGGAGAATACTACTTATTAAAATATAATGGTTATTATTTTGTAAATAAAGGAGGATGAACTGGTTCAAAGTAAATAAAGAAAACAAACAGAGAATGGAAAAAAAAATTGAACCAAACCATATATTGAAATATTAGGAATAGCTAAAGTCCAAAGCTGAATTGTTGGGAATATATGGTTGGTGGCTATTCATTATCATAGTGGAAAATGAAAAGACAAAGGAAAAACCAAAAGCCAAAATACGAAACCGATAAGGCTAGCATTTTTGCCGGTTTCATCGCATACTAAACTTCGAAACACACAAATGCATATACTGCAGAGATCAGCACGACGAGACGATCAAAATGGTATACAGATGTCAGTGGTACGATCGTCTGATCAAAAGTCGATAATCGGTACCGAAAATGATGTTGATTTGCCGAAAATAAGGTAGACCGAGCAATAGTAGTCCAAATTTGAAGAAACGAAATATACCATCTCACTCAGAAGATGATTTACAAATTTTCTATATAAAAATATTCAGGTTTGGAAAACATTTTTTTATCATTGATTTTAACTGATTTGAATTAAAATAAAATTTTCACAAGAAAATAAACTTCCATATTATCATATGAAAATTTTCCATTTTCTATGTTTAATTAGACGTATTCCAAATATTAAATTTTTATTTCCAAATTTTATTATTTAAAATTTCAAAAAATTCAATTAATTAAATAAATAAAACCACTAAAATTTATGGGTCGTTACACTCTCCCCCACTCAAAACTTTTCGTCCTCTAAAAGGAAGGAGGTAGGAGAATAGAAACAACCCGAAGGGAAAATAGTTTGGAAAATAAAATAAAACGATTAGTTTAAACCATATAAATTTCAATTTTTAATTAATTACCATCCAACAATTGATTTTAAATTCAAGGTATTTCATTAAATTGACTAAATTTCGATTTATAAATATTTAATACAAAAAAAATAGTTTCCTTCAATCTGAATTTAATTTAATTTGTCTCATTTACTATTCATTCAACTTATTATTCTATTTATCTCTATTAACACTTTATAATTAAAATTTAAGTGTATAACATTTATTATAACCACTCAAATTTTATTTACAAAATCATTTTATATTGTATATTACCCTATTGCATATTAACTTCTGAATAATTTAGGTAAGTTGTATTGGAATGTAATTGAGTATTATAAAAGTAAAAAATTTCTAATTCAATTATTTCAAGTTTAAATATTTATTAAAATTTTTGGCTTCATTTATAATTGAAATCACCCCTTTAACATAAATTTAAGAATTAAATTACCGATTTTCTTCAAAGCATTTAGAGATAAATATATATTCAAATCAAATCTAAAATCATATATATATATATATATCATTCATCAAGTCATACCTAAGAAATTGAAGTCAAATTCATTTTTTTCAAACAAAGTGTAGCAAAGCTACTGAATGGTCTTTCCACTTCGAAACTTGAAAATGAATGTCGATGATGTGGCCGCCATCACTGAAATCTTTTTCCAGCGACAAAAGAGGAGAATACTGATTTAAAACCTTTAAAATTCTTTGGAAACAATTTCTATTCAAAAATTCTTTTATATAATATACCCTTTAAAATTTTAAAACTAAAGTTTGGAATCACCAAAATTTAATTCTGAAATTCTTAATTTAAATCTATTTAAATTTCAAACATGGTTTATGAAACAATAATTGAAAATCAAATATTATTACTTTAAACATCCAATTTAGTTAACTATTTAATTTCAAAAAATTTACTTATATATATAATATAATATAATCATACAAAATTTATTTAATTTACCAAATTCGAAAACAATATTGTGTCAGTTTGCTCTGTTAAAGCGTTTTGGAATTCCTACCGATAGCGTTGATCAGACGAATCGATCGAAAATTCAAATCAACATTAACAACTCAAACAACACAATTTATAAAACATTTTTATATTAATTTCAGATATACTCCCTCACTCGATGATACAAAATGAATTTCAAAGTGAGGATAGGGATTCATATTCAAGGGGACCCTAATCAAAGCAAATTCTAGCTAAGAAGATAGGCTTGAGCGGGAGATAAAATAATTAAATTTCAAAATTGGAAGATGGATATACTGATATTAATCGTGGGCAACTTAACAGGGTCAACCGTGAATTCAAGAATAAGATCGATGCAGAATGCAGAGGCAAATCGATATTCGATCTCTTGAGATAGAATTTGAGCAAGGTAAGAGATAGCAGCATCTAAACCGAGGATACATAAATCTTTGGTGAATCGATGCCTGTTGTAAAGGAGTTTCACCCCTTTACAAATAATTCAGTGGAGCTATGGGACGCTCCAAAATCAAAGAATTTAGATAGGGGAAGACAAGAATAGATTTTGGAACCGTGGGGAACATTCCAAAATTCAATGGAAACCGAGTCAAAGAGGAAGAGATTCAAGCTCGAACGAAAGTGATTCCGTAATTAAATTTACCTTATATGTTGAGTTTTGCCTAAAACCAGGGCTCTGATACCACATGTAACATCCTGTTATTTTCAACCATTCGCATCCGCACTTGTCGAATTTGAATTGCTCAAAATATCAATTTTTTAATTTTTATTTGGCAAAACTCATCATATACAGTAAATAAAGATCACAGAATCACAAACACAGAGTAATATAACAATAATGCAGCGGAAACAAAAGAATAGTAGTTCATGAAGCTACTATATATATAACAGAGTTAAATAAGATACAATAGAGGTCTCGAATACGTAGATGTCTCCATACAATAGTCAAATACAAATTCTGAACACATCACTGGAATCAAATGAATAACTGAAAGCAGAATCAATAGGTGGATCTCCAAGCGAAGCTCCAACTCCAAAGGTGAGTCTCGAATACCGGTACACTCAGTCTGACCCGAGCGTAAAGCAAAACACAAAACACTCAAGTCAGGATTAACATTATTATATCAGTAAACCCAACTCAAGTGAAATATCAACTGAAATACAAGTAAATTAAAGGATGTTTGGAATACCCATCCTCTAAGGATTCGTTAAAATATCTACTATGTAGTAATATACGCTATTATAATAATGTCTAAAGTAAAGTAAACTATTAAAATAGCGTTATGGCGTTACCCATATCCCCCTTAAAACATTTTATATATTCCCATAGTCTATATAGTACCGTAATCTCCCCCATACTGGGCGTCGTCAGAGGGCACTCCATAGGTATGGTATAAAACAAACTCGTAGCGGTCTCGATAGGGTAGGGGACACAGCATAACAAGGCAATGGAAGGGTAGATATACCAATTACACTTCTAGGCTGGTGGTAACGCGTAGCAGCCACTACCGCCCACCTAGGAACACACTCCCAAATAAAAAAATCAGGTGTGGCCACCAAATCAATCATAAAATCAGAATATACTATCGAACGAATGTGTCCGATTGGAGGAGCTACCTCACTTGGCCCATCGATTGCTCACATTTTAGCCACCTTATGCCAACTCACGGGAGTTGGGTCCATGTAAATACCTCATATGGGATCGTTGCCACCGTCCTACTTGATTTTGGAATCTCCATAGCATACACGGTTGTTAAAGTGGTTTTCAGTATTTGCAGAGAGTATGACAATATCTGATCCCAATCTATTTAACAACCAATCGTTATTATAACACCGCGGTCATTTCAAAATAGTTTATACTTCAAAACCAATATATCATTGCCATTTCAAAACCATATTAATACGATATCACTTCCATTTCAAAACCAAATACGATATCATTTTCATTTCAAGCATTTCCATTTCCAAAATCATAGCACTTAAAAGTTATAACACTTTCGAAACCAAAACACTTGAAATTATAACACTTTCAAAACATAATACTTTGAAATTTATAACTTTGAAAACATAACTTCCACTACTTAAATAGTTTAGATATTAAAATGGTATATATAATAAAATAGTTTATAAAGTAAAATAGTTTATATAAAAGAATTATAAGTTAAATAGTTTATACTAAAATTGTTAGTATATTAAAATAAAACATATTAAAAATAGTTTATATAAAAAATGATTTATATTAAAATAGTTTACATTAAAATAATTTATAAAGTAAAATATAAAATAGTTTTAAATATAATTTAGAAATACTTTATATAATAAAATAGTTTCCTCAAATTTCACAAATCAATTCCTAATCAACCTTAATTCCAAAATTGAAATTTAATCAAATCTCAAATATTTAATTTCAATTCAGTTCTCAATAAACCATTTCAAATAATATCGATTTCAAAAATAGATTTGAACCATAAGATAAACCATTTCAATTTCAATATATTTCAAAGCTTTAAGTATTCAACAATTTCAAAACTAAATTTGATAATTTCATATATATCTTAATTCAATTTACTATTATTTAGTTTTGAAATATTTATTAAATAAATTCAGTATCTTTTAAATAAAACTCAAACTTAAAATATTCATTAATCACCTTAAACCAAAATCAAGTTATAAAATCATATCCTTTCAAAATCTCAAATTCAATTAGCTCCAAATTGATTTTAATTAAATATAATTCTTAAATAATTACAATTTCAAATCAATTTCAAATCTATCTTCTCAACCTTAATTTAATAAAATCATTATAAACTCTATATTAAAATTTAATTTAAATAAATACTTAACCATCTTATATTTTAATTAAATCAAACTTTTTTATTGAACTTTTTTTATATTAAAACAAATTTGTACATAGCTAAAAATCACAATTTAATTATATATAAATTAACATTTATATAATATCTGAAATCAATATTTTATAAAACCATATATATTTCTATCCAAAACCATAGAAATCATTTTCAAAATATTTACATATAGACCAACGATGTTTGTATATAATTTTCTATCCTATGTTCAAGTGATATGGATATTTATCATTTCAATCCGCAATTTAAATATATACGGGTATATATCATTTTAACTTGCAATCCCAAATTTAACTCAATGAAAATGCTTGGGTTTATTATTTCAACCCATAACGATTTTCTCCTATTCTACAGATTCTTCTGGTATGTATCATTTCAATCCATAGGGAATTCTATACTAACAGGGAACTTGCAGAGTGATAACAGATATAAATATAACATGCACAAATCATCAATATAAATTACAGATAATGGTGTCAGATGTCGCAGGTGAACAAATACAGATAATATAATATATATAGCAATGTAAATAACTTAGAGCAGCATATTTCAATTGTCGTTTCAATTGAAATCAAATTTAATAAATATAAGAACGTTAATCGTGAGTGAAAACTCACCTTTCGAGGCTAGAGATGAATGAGAATGAGATGAGTTACGAATCCAAGCACGAATTCCAAAATGAAGCAAATAAGATTGACACAAGTTCGACGAACAGACCTAATAATAGGAATCGATGAAAACAAATCAAATCAGATCTGATATAAGTTGAAAATATATAAACCTTATTATTATATTATATAATATATATATATATATATACATATATATATATATATATATATCTTCCTAATAATTTAAATTAAGACAAATATTAAAATAGTATGCGATTTCAAAATCATTTTTCCTTAAAACTCGAGTATTAAGAATCAAAGATATATATATATATATATATATGTATGTATATTATACTTATCTTCATAAACCCTTATATTTAAGATCAAAATATATATCAATTACATTTAAACGAATACATATGACTCAGATTATATAGGTATAGATCATACATCTCCAAAATACTTAGGCAACCTATAACTTTATACATTAAAATATATACACATCTAATTAAAACATGCCATCGAATAAACTACAGTATACACACACACACGCTCTTTAATAGTTATAACAGTTTATAACTTATAGGGTATAACACTAACAAAACATAACTATGCACTATATACTTACAAAACATTGTCATATTTACTCATAATAGTATATGCAAACTCAGTTTATAAGTATTATAGTTGTAAAGCTTCATACATATAAATATCTATATATGTAAACAATACATGCATGTAGTAGTAAAATGTCTGAAAGCAATATCATAAACATAATTCTGCATATATCTAGTCAATTATATAACCAGTATATTGCATTAATAGAAAATATATTTATATCTTATATAACTTACTATACATACACATAACACTACCTTTATATTACTATCAGCCCACTATAGCAAATGCATATACAAACTTATATATACATAATAATATACAAACAAACCCATATATAAGTTTATACTCACATAACTTTTTATATATGCTATAACATAAATATAAGTCACCAATTCATATAAATAACTAACATATTTTATACTTCAAAATTTATCCAACTTTATATATAAGCGAGCTAACATATACTTCAATATATATACATATAAAACAATATATAAGTATATATACAAACTGAATAAACAGAAAAAAAAATATAAAATACCAACGTAGCCTATACACATCATATGTATACAACAGATAAAATAAATGTTCATATATGTATACTTTAATATATAATAAAGCTTGTATAACAGAAATATATACCTTCAACATTTTGTTTTCTCGTACGTATTTATACATATGTATATTTACACAAATAGGTGTTGAGACCGAGACAGACAAGAGAGAGGGGAGGAGTTGAGGGTAGAGATTGGAGGCTACCGCATAGTGGTTCGACGATGAAGGCAGGGTATGGCGACGGGGCTGCAAGCTTAGGTGGGGTGGCCGAGTTGATGGAAGCTTTGGATTAGGAAGTGGAGAGGAAGTCAATTCGGCTAGCTACAACCGTAACTTGGGCGTGAGTTGCACTTAGATCGATGTCGAGTAGTGGACGGCTTGGTGAAGGATGGCCATGTGCTCGGTTGGGTTTTGGCCGAGAGGGAGGGCGAGGCTTGATGGCAGTTTGCTTGGCCGAGCTATAAGGTGGTCGGGGTGAATGCCTTGGTGGTTCTTCAAGTAGGAGGAGAAGGTCAAGATGGATGGTGGCGGAGGAAACAGGGCGGCATGGCTGAGTAGTGGGATGAAGGAGAATACTGATTATTAAAATATAATGGTAATTATTTTGTAAATAAAGGAGGATGAACTGTTTCAAAGTAAATAAAGAGAACGAACAGAGAATGGAAAGAAAAAAATGAACCAAACCATATATTGAAATTTTGGAAATATCAAAAGTCCAAAGTTGAATTGTTGGGAATATAAATGGTTGGTGGTTATTCACTATCACGGTGGAAAATGAAAACACAAAGGAAAAACCAAAAGTCAAAATAAAAAACCGATACGGCTAGGAGTTTTGTCGGTTTCATTGCATATCGGACTTCGAAACATACAAATGAATATACTGCGGAGATTAGCACGATGAGACGATCAAAACGGTATATAGATGTCAGTGGTACGATCATCCGATCGAAATTCGATAACCGGTACCGAAAATGCTACTGATTTGCCGAAAATAAGGTAGACGGAGCAATAGTAGTCCAAATTTGAAGAAATGAAATATATCATCTCGCTCAGAAGATGATTTACAAATTTTCTATATAAAAATATTCATGTTTGAAAAACATTTTGTTATCGTCGATTTTAATTGATTTGAATTAAAATAAAATTTTCACAAGAAAATAAACTTCCGTATTATTAAATGAAAATTTACCGTTTGCTATGTTTAATTAGACATATTCCGAATATCAAATTTTTGTTCCAAATTATATTATTTAAAATTTCACAAAATTCAATTAATTAAATAAATAAAACCACTAAAATTTACGGGTCGTTACAAAATGTAAGCTAAACCATAATAAAATGTATGTAATACTTGAATAATGAAATCATTAATTACTATAAACAATTGAATGGATATGACTTATATAAGAAATGAATGTAAGGCAATGAAAAGAATTTGACATTATATGAATAAATGAAAAATGAATTTTATAAGTGATGAATGGAGATAAATGAATTAATTACTGAATGAACGAATGTGAAATTATTTACAAAAAAACCTATATAGTACTTTAAGAATTGATTTACACATGTTTAAAATTTTATGTATGATTAATATATGTAAGAAAATGTAAATAACATATGTAAATATATGAATGTAAATTAATGGAATTAAGTATTATATGAATGAATATGAATTGAATTTGTGAGAAATAAATGTAAATTAAAGAAATGATCATTGTATGAAAAAAATGAATAACAAATGTTCTGAAAGGAAATTTATAAGAAAACTTAAACAATATTTAGAATTTGTTGTTTGTTTTGGCTTTAGGTTGTTTGGGAAAGGATACTTCTAATTGTTTGAATGCATGAATAACGTATTGAGTTTTATCTAAGTCTATTGAGTGTATGGTATACTTAGTTGTTTATTTGTCATCCTATACAATTTAAAAATGTCTAAACCCGAACAAACCATTTGTTTTGGTTTCTATGGATGGATGATTAATTATTTTGATTGCATGTGATGGTTATCTGGTTCTATTTGCAAATGCTTGTTGTATGCTGTTTGCAAGTGAATGTTGCTATGTTGGGATGATTTTTTTGAAGCAACATAAATATCTCTCTTATATAATTATTAACTCTTTGGATTATATAATCGAAATACAAGTTATGGAAGCAATTGCTATTGCTTTTGTTTTCATAATTTAAGCGTTATTTGCCCGACAAATAAGTACATTTTCGGATTACGGTTTTATAGCGATATTATATTGTTTTTCCTGTGGTTTGGGATATTTTATTTCGAAATATATGATATATATTGTTTTATTGATATTATTATTTCTCCCAGACCTCTCCATAAAATGGAGACTCTGCCAAAATTTTCCGTGAATTTTTGGACTTAGAAAATTTTATGAAATGTTTTCCAAATTTTATTAGTTTGAATATAAAAAGATTTAATTTTTTATAAATTGATATATTTTATTTAAATTATTTAATTTTGTAAATTAATTGTTTATATATTTAATATTTTGAATAAGATATATTAACTATTTGATTCCTTCTATTCCCTTCTTTTCGTTTTCGAGGACGAAATGCTTTGAGTGGGGGAGAGTGTAACGACCCGTAACTTTCGATAATTAAAAAAAAATTGTTGATTTAATAAATTTTGGGATTTAATATTGAAGGAAATAAAAATTTGTGATTTAATAATAAAAATATATAGGGAATGCAATGTAATGTTATTAACTTAAGGAATTAATAACTGCTTTAAATGTAGTTCAATTAATTAAAAGGATTAAATTGGTTATATTTAGTTGTAAAGTGTAAATTAATTGTAATAATGAATGTATTAATTGATAACTGAATTAGAAGAGCAATTGATAATTTAAATGCTGTATTGATTAAATAGTCCGCAATAAATTGTAAATTGGAAAAAATGGATGTTATGTGAATAACTATAACATTTGTGTGTAGATGACAAACATACAAATGTGACTAAAAGTTAACGATGACAATTATTATATGTTACCTATTTATTTAGCCTGTTAAATTGAGATTGGAAATCAGTTGCAGTTAATTCACTTAATTAGTGCAGATAATGTAGGTTAAATTGATAATAGTTATAGAATGTTAGTTGAATAAGATGTAACCAATGAAAATTTAATGCATGATATGACAATTGATTGAATAAAAAGAAACAGAATCAAGTTTGCTCAACTTATTGGAATTTAAATTATAATAAATGAATTTATTACAGTTAAATGTAATTAAAGATTACGGTAATGAAAAGTAAGATGAAGATGGTAAAGTATTAATGTAATAAAATATATAACAATGTTAACTATATTCTTAAGGAAAAAACTGATTTAATAAAGGAGGGGAATCAAGATAAATAAATTAATTCAGGTTTTAAATTATAATTAATGTGTAAAACTAAAAAAGTTTCAATACAATTAGAATATAGTAGTTAATACAAATAAAATATGGAAATTGTAGCATATTAGTGAAATAAGATATAAACAGATGTTAACTATGTTAATTGAGTAATGATTGATTGAATATAAAGATTGATATCAAATTTAGTCAATTTACTGGAATTAAATTATAATTAATTGGATTAATTGCAGTTGGAACTGAATACTGTATTTTGGAAATTAATTAACACTGATATTTTATGTAAGCTTGTTTTAAATTATTATACATGTCTAAGTAATTAAAAATGATGAAATTTGTTAGTTAATAAATATTGGATTAAAAATGAATTAATTAATTTAATATTAATTTATTTAATTAACGTGAAGATAGTCATTTTAGCCATTGACTCGAATTTCGACAAAACCAGTTTCATCGGATCCGTAATAGTGAATTATTGTAGGATTTCAAGTTTCGTAGCGATCGCACTTGTCATTTGAAGGTACAGACCCGAAACGCATGAAAATCAATTTAATTAAAATCAACTTTAAATAGGATGATTTTAAGTTAACTTTTGCATACAGTGGAAATAGGATTTGAAGCTAGTTACATTGAGTTTAAACATATCTAAAACCTATATTTTGATATATTCGATGACCCATTTTCGTTTTTGGAACGAAATGGGCTTTTCGGGTCGTTGTTATCGTTTCGATCCAACCCTCCTTATATATAGGTTATTATAAACCTAGCTATTTCTCACTTCATTATTTTTGTACGTACATCTCCTTCCTCCTTCTCAAACGACAGAACATCAAACCTAATTCACAATTTCCAAAACCTAGTTTCAATATATATATATATATATATATATATATATATATATATGTATGTATGTGTATATATATATAAATGTATATTTATATTTTGCTGATATGTACCAACTTCGATAGCGCTTCGGGTTCCAAAGGCAAAACCCTGCAGCAACTTCGGATCAGGAAGAAAATGACTTGGGTTTCGGGTAAATTGGCAAAAACTCAGAGCGAGCACCGGGGATTTGAGGCGGCGGACTAAAGTTGAACACCAAGTCGACCCGAGACTAGAATTGTTCAATATTATAATTATCATAACCTTTTCATACGAGCTCGGATTCACACGCGGTTTGCTTCATTGAGATTGTATCGAAATTCTGCACATTTTGACGCTAGTTTGGAAAAATACTGTGACTATTGAACTTTGGGCCCTATTTTGGATTTCAAATCGATTTGAAATCAAAGGCGAGTGTTTTAACCCACTCACGATTACTAAACTACCTTATGTTAGATGATGTGACCTGATATTAATTTGTTGATGTTTGGTGTGCTTAAATTGTCATTCTAGTCAAATTTGACTTTTATGGCATTTAATTATCATTTAATTTAATATTGAATTTAAATTGTCAATTTAATACATTTTATTGATTATCAATTATCATTGATGTTTATTGATTGATTTGGGTGATGATTGTGATGGATGTTTGATTTTTGATATTGGATGACCGGATGTTGTATTTTATATTGTTATAAGACTGCAGGTTCCTTATGGGTTGAAATTACACATACCCGAACAATATGTAGATTAGGGAAAAATCGTTAGAGTTGAAATTATAGACTCGAGCAATTTTATGGATTTTTATTTAATTTGGGATTGCTGTTTGAAATGATATACAACCGTAAAATATTAAATTTCAGATTGAAATGTTAAATATCCATATCGTTTGACCCTAGGGTAAAAATTATATACGGACAGCGGATTGGTTAAATTAAATGATTTTTGAATCATTGAAATTTTGAATTCAGTTAACTAATAATTTGAAAAAGAAATTGATTTATATAAACTGAAGTATTTTCGATAACTCAAGTGTTAATGCTGAAAAGGGAATTGATTATATGAATTATTCGAGAATTTAAATTGGAATTTCAACGTTGAAGTGTCGAATATAAATGAATTTATCGGAATTGAGTTATTGGAAATGTTTGGATATAACTTTGAAATCTATTTAAACTAACTAAAATTATTTTATCAATTTAAACTATTTTAATTTATTTTAATCAATTATAACCTATTTAATACAATTTATTCTATTTTATCTATTTTAAACTAATTAAACTTATTTAATCTATTTTAAATCCATTTAATATAATTTAAATCTATTTAATCTATTTTAAAATTTATTTAATCTATTTAAAAGTCTACATAATATAATTTAAATCTATTAAATCTATATTTAATCTAGTTAAATCATTTTAAACTAATTAAATCAAATTTAAATCTATTTAACTATTTTTACCATTTAAACTATTTTCGATCTAATTAAACTATTTTAAAACTATATAAATTATTTATTATTTCCTAAACTATTTTCTAAAATTTAAGACTTTGTAAAGTTGGAGTATTTATATCTAAATCCTTGATGATGATACAACCTAAGTTGGAATTTGGAATTGATACCTTTTAGTGAAATGACATATTTGAGTAAATAAGATGGTTTTGAAATGAAGAATGAACTAATAGAACTTATCAATAATTTCAAAGTGAATGTGAATTTCAAAAGTGAATATGATTTGAATGTAAATATGATTGGAAGTGAACATGATTTTGAAAGTGAATATAATTTAAAGTGAATATGATTTCTAAAGGCATATGATTTGGAATTGAATATGATATTTTGGATAAATTGCAAATTGACTTTTTGAAACGTAAAAGAACCATCCGGTGCGAAATAAACGTTTGTAGTTAAAGAGACCCGGATCAGATATTGTCATACTCTCTGCCAATGTCGAAAACCACTTTAACAAGTATGTACGTGGTGGAGATTCCAGAAATGAAGTAGGATGTTTTGTCGAACGATTTCTGTATAAGGTATGACGTGACCCTGACTCCCATGAGTCAGTTTAGATGTGACTAAAACAGGAGCCACGCTGGGCGAAGTGAGGTCGTTCCTCCTATCGGACATATTTCTTCTATACCATTCTATTACTTTGTGATTGATTTGGTGGCCACCCCTTGATTTTGATTTGGAAGTGTGTTCCCACCAGTCCGGATATGCAATTGGTATATCCACCCTATAATTGCCCCGAGTGCCATGTTCACTTGCCCTAGCGCGCCTTCTATGGGTTTGTTTTGTACCATACCTATTGTGTGCCCTCTATGTAAATATCCAGTTTACGGAGGAGCGTACGGTACTGTATAGACTATGGAATATATGAAATGTGTTAAGGGAGATACTGGTAACACCTTAACGCTATTTTAATACTTTACTTTACTGTAGACACTATTATAATAGCGTATTGTACTACATAGTAAATAGTTTAACAGATCCTTAGGAGATGTGAATCCCGAACATCTCTTAAGTTAATACACTCACATTAGACACTGGATAGGAGATATGAGAACCCCATAAACATCTGTGACGCCATCATGCTCATATTTACCGTTGATTTAATTTGCATAAGATCTTTTAGTTCTGACTCAAATGGTTTGTCTTTTCAATTCGCTCGGGTCAGCCTGAGCATTTCAGGGTTGAAGACTTTATTTCTGAAGGACGAAGACGAAGATTTGTACTAGTATTATTTATTATATTCCGCTGCATCATGTTGTTCTGCTGCATTTGTTTATTTATTTATGTATTCATGTTTATGTAACTCTGATATTTGTGTTGTAAAAGAATAGTCAAATGTATTTATTAAACAGCTTCATGAGCTGTTATTTGATTATTATATTTTGTCATTCTGCTACAAGATTCTGTATTTGTTTTATTTCTTTCTCTTTTTCTTATTTACCCTATAGCTATTTGCCCTTTTGAATGGTTTGAGTCTGGCATTTGTGTCTGAATAAATGTCCAAATAGGTAGGTTGTTACAAAATTTGTGCATTATATATATACATCTTATGTTATAGCTCTATTTAAGGCGATATACATAGACTTTTGATTGAATCGGCTAGAGCTTTGATGTTTGTAACATTTTCAAGTTAAATTTTTTAACTAAGATTGATCATGAATTTAGGATTGACATGTTATACTAGATATAACTTATGAAGTTCTAGTCTATATCCTTGTTCATAAGGAGTTCGTTATTTTTATAAATATTTCCCTATTATTTCATAAATACTCATGAACGCTCTAAACTATCATTTTGTGATCTTAATTTAGATTTGATACTTGCTTTATATATTAAATACATAAGCAAAATGGGATACTGCTGACAATACAACATATATAATAATTTCTATTTCCAATGTATAAGGAATCCATCTTATATGCTCCATATCAAAAAATATAATATGGTGTCTATGTATATCATTTGGGACATTCCCAACATCCTTTTATACTGATGATAAAAGATGTCTTTGCAAACCATGTACTAAGAATTAAACAACAAAATTAAATCCGATTTCAACATTGATCGCCGTTAACAATCCATTATAGTATGTTATTTACTTATAGTTTAGAAATACATTTATCCCTTATAATGTTCTTTTTTATAGACCTAAGCCTTCTTTGCGTTTTGATTGACATTCAAACCATTTGATTTCTTGTCAAAATATTTGCACAATTTTGATGCTTACTCCCACAGATTTTAAGATGCTTTGGTTATTATGGGAAAACAGTCTATTTTAAATTGCTATTTAGGATTTCTGTTTCAACATATACGAATCAAATCGGGTGATAATTTTGAAAGTAAAATCCGAATAAATTTAAGCACATTGAATGATGAATTTATTACATTAATTTCAATAATTGAAATTTAGGTCATTATTCTTATTAACGTGGCTTTATATATCATAACTTCATTGAATTTTTTTTGAAGTCATTTTTGCAATCGATGGATCATATTCCTTCAAATACAAATGTAAAATAATATTTTAATATTGTATTTGGAATTGATTCAGGATTTGCGCATTGTGCCACATGGAGGAGTTAATACTCTTCATACCTTATTGACAACCGAGGAATTTTTTTACTCGACACTGATATGTAACTAATAATTTCTCTTTAATACATGAGAATTCTTATTAGTCATTCTAATATGTTGTGCCCATTTAAGATTGTTAATTTCATTTCATCTTTCCTAATTAAATTTACTTGTGGATTATATCCAAATCCATCTTACTACTAATAATGGCTAAACGAAATTCCTTCACCATGAAGTTGGTTCTTTGAAAAAAAATTGTTTCTTAGTATGATGGAATGGGCATTTAAAATATTTTACACACTGCCTTTACATATGTATAAAACTTATTTAGTTTTTAGTTTATGAAATTCATGTTCATAACATAAATTGGTCAATCGGCATTGGCCTGCTCAAAACTTCTTTGGATGATCCATACATGACCCCTCATGAACAAATATTACATGCAGCCTCTCGACTCAAACAACTTGTCAAATCCTTAACCTAGGATATGTAGGAATGTCTTATGAACATTTATCTTGTATAATCTCGTAAACTACGCTTTAGATGAAATTTAATTTAACCTACGTACTTACTCTTAAGTACACGTCCTTATAGAAAATAGTTAACTCAAATTCGCTGATCATTAATCAAGCTCTGTCCAGCAAAGTTTGATTACTTCTTATCGATGCATCATTATGTATAGTAGAGAGGAATGACTTTTGGGATTGAATCTTATTTTTTTTGGATACTTTGAGTATTTTTTTATAATATACTTAGCAATTAGATAAATCGAACTAATTCCTTTTGTTTTACACGTTATGTTATCTTCTTCTATTTTACATTTAATGAAAATAACATAGAAATACCACATGCTTATCAAATATACATGTTCATGCCTGCGAATTAATCGGTGAATTAACAAAGTATATAGAACCGTTTTGGTATCATTAAACCTACGATTGCATACATATGTACGTATGTACATACACACACACATCAATCTGAAGAGTTTACCGACTCTTTGTTTGCTCCTACTAAATGGATTCTTTGGTTTGAGTCATTTGAGATACAATTCACTATTATCATATGATTTAGGATTATATGGTAAAGAATTATTTCTTAGAGATATGGCTTAGTCCAAATTTTAAAATAATTGTTAAATTTCAGATACTTTTGCATTTTATAATGCATTGCTTTTGTTATGAAAATAAATACCATTATTACAGGTTTATCTTATAATGAATATTTATGATATTTATATTAAAATTAAATTTTATCCATTTTTAGCGAATACGGACAAACAGTTATTATTTTTGAAATAATACTTGGTATATTTACGGTGACAACCTTTTGTTACTTGATGCATCTAGGTATCATATTTTATGCCTCTGCTATTTCCACCATTACTACAACAACATAAAAAATATAAAGCTTTATTAACCACTTATTATGGGATTTTATTTCATCCACTATAACTAGTTTATAATCGAGAGTTTCATGTTAAATATCTTAAACTCAAATAAATGACTCTCATAGAAAATAATTTTCTATAAGAAAAGCACATTTGGAATAAAAATAACATTTCTCATTCCATATTAAGTATTTACGAATATTTTATACAGTTCTCATTTTCGATGTCTTTTTGTAAAGTAGAGAAGATCGTTCATCCTCTTCTACCCAACCGTGCCTAAATTACATTCACTCTCAACATTCGCTTTCCTTTCTAAATAGTCAAACCATTCAAATAAAATCCTTATTACAAGATTGCATCAAACTCCTCACAAAAATTCATTGGAACGTCCTTATCTTCTAAGGATATCGAATTAGTTGCACCTCACGTAAATCGATCAAACTAACATTTCAGTAATCGAATTCCTAGGTCCATATGTGCTTCTTGTTTGGTATTACATCTAACATAATAAGATCCTTAATGCAATTAATCATATTGGATACACAATCTCACACCTTGATTTACTTGCTCATTTAGAACGAACCAAATTCATCGAGATTCGTACTTTATGAATCGTGATTTTTCACCGTATAATATGTTTATTATAAATATGGATCAAATATCATTATTTCAGTATTGTTTAAAAGTTCAAAACTCAAAGAAGGCAATACACGGTCTTGGACTAATAAACTATCAAGTGATCAAGACATGAATGTTTTAGTAGTTGTATAATTTTACTTTCGTATAGTTTTGATGTGACAAAATGCCAAAAGTATATTGGTAAGCATATTTTATATTTCAATGTTAATCTTTATTCTTTTCATTAGTATATTTTAATTGATAAACATTTTATTAATTATATTAGTTGCATAAATTTATCGTTGCAAATTATTTAACTTATATAACATATGTTCTTATAATACTAAAAAGGTTAAATGTGTTCATTAATTTTCTAATAATGCTTCTACCTAGATTTTATTGTTCCTCAAAACACTAATAGAAATATAGGAATCTTTCAATTCCTTTGGAAAGTGTTAGGACTCACTTCCCTTGGGATTCTGACTTTAAGTTTGCTCAATAGGTAATTGGCCTGCAAGCGATATATAACACTTTATGGTTTTATCATATACAACTCATAACCCATAGGCTTTGTCCTTATCCCATCTCACCCTTGTGTTTTCTCGATAAAATGAAAGAGATTATCACTCTGTTACCAGATTTTTAGCCAACCTAGAAAATTTGATAATAATGGGATATTAGCTAGAATAATTAGCTAATATCTTAATTAGAAAAAAGAGAAATGTATTGATACTTGTATTTAGTAAAGTAAAGAGACCGTGGTTTAGAGTGGTTTGACCAATGGCTGTCTGTGTCCTCTATGAGGAGCCTTTTATTATATTGCTTTGATTATAATAGCCTAAATTATAGGATGGAGTTGTTGAAAATACAAAGGAATTCTCTTCTTTAGGCTAAATTTTTTAAACTTTGTGAAGTTGTACTATATGGTGTATTTATATTGGCTAAACTTAATGCTTGGATGGCTGAGATTGGTCAAATCAAGCCTAAGGAATTCTTTAAACTACTGTAGGAAATATACAATTGATGATCATGCCAGTGCGACAACTGGTAGTTTGTAGAGCATGGATATAGATAACTGGTGTGCTATACTATGGAAATGCCTCCAAAACATGGCAGATGGAATGGGAGTAGGAGGTAGCTGTAGCAAAAATACTAGAGTGTCAGCTAACCGCAAAAAAGGATGCTGCATAGTGGCGCCTTTGTCATATGAGCTATACTAATGGATGTCAGCCTTTTGAAGAAATTATACATGGGGGCATATTTTAGGTCGTAAATGGGGGCTCGATGGTTGTAGATATAGCTGAGGGAAGCTAGGGCTTCTTATAGATGTTGGCATGCTGGCATAAGGATTATAGTGAATGTGTAGGCATTTTTGATAGCTGGATGGCTACATAACCTGACCATCAAGGGACCCTAACTTCTTAGAATAATCCACCTCGATCTTGTTGCTCACAGGCGGGAGGTCGACCGTCGATCTTGACAAGGTTGGTAAGGTATATTATGAATGGGCCTAGGCAGGTCGACAAGTGGGTGCAAAGCGGACGGGTTATTCCCCAAATGGAGTTGATTCATGGGCTTCAATCAGTGCATTCGGGTTGGATCGATTAAGGAGACGAGCGTTACAATATGTGGGCTAAATGAAATGGAGATATTTAAGCTAGCTGACCCATTTATTTATTTGTAAGAAATATGTGCAACATTCTACACCCCAGCCTTGCCTATACACGAGGGCAGGCTTGTCATGCATTTAATGCCACATCAAATGTAACGTTTCACATCATCGATAAAATGACAGAGATGGTTCGTTTTCCCTGAACCTGCAGCGGTAAATTGAATTTTGACATGGGGATTTGATAGGTACATTGATTACACCTAGATGGTTCAGATCTTCTCATACATGGCAATTCCATCGTCCTACGTCGTTCCCATCACGTATATATCCTTCTCCCTCCTTCGTTCCAATATTTACTGGAATTACAAAGGTATTCTATCATTAAGAGACTGTGAACACTTCCCTTTTGTATAAAAAAATTGATTCTTTCTTCCAAATCATCAGTAAGTGTTATCTGGCATTTTTACTCGGTTATATTAAACTTATTGCACAAAACAGATTCGACTGCCATCAAGGTCCACGACTCTAGAGTGGTGATTGTAGGGCACAGGTAAAGAAGGTAATATGAAGTTAGGATTGAATGGAATTGATAGAGGTCCAGTATAGAATGTTTGATATATGAAATATGGTTCAATTCATAGAAGGGTTCGGTATATATTGGCTCCAACAAGAGGGTTCGACATACTACAAAGCACAAGAGCATTCTTATGGAAAACAATAAATATCTCAAGATCTACAAATACAATGCCTATGAAATTTAAGGAGAAAGATATAAGGACCCTAGGGAACCTACCCTAGGGATCGCACATCAAAAGGATAAGTTTGGAGTGATCGGTATACATCCCTTGGACGGGATCGGCAGAGAGCAGTATACAAGCAATGTTGAATCAAAGATCAAGCAATAAATCAAGCGTCGATGATCCAAATGACATGAAATTTAGTGGCCATGCATGTATTTTTTATAAGGAAGCTACCATAAGGATCGGTACCCGTCGTTCCTCTTTGGGAATTGGGCCTAGCAATCCCTCTGGTGGGGCTATGTGGTTTAGAATGTCCTTCAGCTAAGATTCTAAAGAGATATTTGGTCATCTTCGTCTATAAATACCGGAAGTATGGGTCATTCTGGGGATCTTTACATTGCTTGTTACTTTAGACTTCATTGTAATCAGATTCAAAAGTGATTAATAAAGAATAATCTTCAAAGTGGATGTAGGCATACAACGTCGAACCACTATAAATTTCTGTGTCCTTAATTATTACTTATTCTTTATTGCTTACTTATTCATCTACTCAATTTAATTTTGCTTTTCTTTACTTACTTCTTTACAGAATCTATTCTTGGGTGTTAGCGACCATTTTAGGTGCAAACATTTTGGTGCTTTCACCGAGAACCTTGATTCTCAGCTTACTAGGATATCTTTGTTCCTACTGGAATGGATAAATCCCTAAAGGAGATCTGTAGTTACCTTCAAAGAGTTGCTCATACTACTCAGATTTGCAGAAATCTAAGCAAAACTATCAACAATGCTGAGGAATACTAGATCTACTCCATAGAGCGTAGAAGGAAATGAGAATTCTAGCATCTAGGAGGCCCAAGCATCAACCAATGGATGTGAATGTTAAACTAATTGAAGTTTAGAATCCCACTGAGTCTATTTCAAGAGATGAGTTTCATAGTATAATAAGAGAGTTGATGGATCCATCGGCAATTAAATCAATAGATTCAGACTAGTATCAACTAAATGAACCAACTCAATCAGCAGCAGCAAGGGAAAGCAAGGAGGGACCCCACTCCTTACTCGGCATCCGAGAGTTCTAGCTTATAAGATGAGTATCATATGCATAGGCATCGTAGAATAGATGAATATCGCGCCAACTCTTCGGTGCGTCAACCGGCAGACCATCATGGTCTGCCAAGATCGATCAATGTTGATCCCTCTATAGGAATCGGTATCGATCCCTTCTCCTAAAGAGGGATCGATCCCTTCTCCTAAAGAGGGAATAACCCCATACATCATGGGAATCAGATTGGAGCTACTTCAGTTGGTTTGAATGCTAGAGTTCAATTGAATGCTGACCAAGTGCTTCCCCGGAATGATGAGGAAGTGAATTTACAAGATATACATCGAGGAGGTGGTGAACCAAGAAGGTATGGAAAGTTCCGCGGACATCGACCAGACCATTCACGTGAGGTGGAACGCGACCACGCTTGGTACTGACTATCCAAACCCCGGACTAATCGGCAATGATCAAAAATTTAGTGAGAGAGAGCTACAGCTTGACCAACGATGACTGGGGAATATCGAGAAGCTGTACCCCGTTTACTGATAATGTTCTACATGTGGAGTATCCAAGGAGGTTCAACATGCCATCGATGCCTGTTTGCACAAAAAATGGGCAAACATCTCCAAGTCGTGCGATTTGGTTGAATTTATGTGATTATTAGTGATTTGGATGAGTTATGCAAATATGTAAAAAGCGGGGACTAAAATGTAAAAGACACACAGATTTATAGTGGTTCGGCCAGAACGTGCCTACGTCCACTTTATATGTTATTCTCCTTTCACTATTCAGATTACAAGTACAAAGCCTTGATTACAAATATATGAAAGTAGTTTGAAAGTTCCTTCCGTGCTTGAGCTCTCAAACTTGTCTGCCATTGTTGTACCCCTGCCCCTCTATTTATAGAGTGAGGCTGGGGGCAGGGGTCCTGGATGTGTATAGCTACTGACGGGCCTGGGCTGGAGCAATTCTGTCCTGGCGGCATCCTGGTTCGGTAGTGTTTGGAGTGGTTGGAGTTAGGTTCGGTAGGGAAGTGGTTCGGTGGCGATGGGTTTTGGACCGGTGGAGTGGTGGTCCGGTATGGTTTGGGAGAAGGTTGGTTCGGCGAGGTTTCATTCGGCATGGGTGCTTGGTGGATCTGGTCCGGTGGTAGAGGCGAGGACTTGGTCCGGTAGGAGATGGAAACTATGTTGGTTTGGTTCAGTAGTGGGGGAGATGGTCTGGTTCGGCTTTGGCTTGGAGGTTGGTTCGGCAGGAGCTGGTCCGGTAAGAGCTCGTTCGGTGGTGGGAGGGAGCCGGACGAAATTCCACCCAACACATGCCCCCCAAAGTAGGGTGTGTGCATATACACGGCGTGCTTTGTTTTGGAGCTTGCGTGTTGCATCCGGTCTCCTAGCACCGAACCAACTGGTCCGTAGTTGACGTTTGCTTATAAATAGTGGACCAACGCTTCTGTTATTCCTCATCAGCCGAACCATACATCCTTCTCTACCGAATTTGATTATCTGCCGAATCGAACGCATAGCCGAATCAAATACTTTCTTTTGACGAACCTGGTGAGGCATTTCTCTGCCGGATGAACTTCTGTACTGTTCTACCGAATGTACTCGGGACCTTGTGTACCGAATGAAGGCTTACTTATTCATTTTACCGGATGAACCGAATGTGCCTGAGGGTTGAATGCCGGATGAGATAATGCGTTCGAATACCGAATGGAATTATCACCGGATGAGCTCGGGAAGTGTAGTGCCGAACGAGCTCCCGCCTTGTTTTACCGAATGAACTGAAAGGCTTTCAATGCCGAATGGACTTTTATACGTGAACTATTAGTGAAACTCTAGATTTATATACGCTGGCTCGCTTTATACACTTGCTTGCTTATATCTCTGTATTCCTTGTACTAACAACACGTCTTTCGTTTTTGTGTATGCAGATAAAATGTCTCAAAAAGTGGAAACCCGATCCGATAAAAGGAAGTCCAAGGACAAAGCAGAGTCCTCCCTAGTGCCTCCAGTTCGGGCCGTACGTTCTGGGCCTGCTCCGCGATCGCTAGTAGATGGGTATGGCCCCCAGGAGCTCTTGAATTCTCCGCCCGACTGCTTTCCTAGCTCCCTCAGGGAGGAGCAGCTTGATGTCATCTCTCGCTCCTTTGGGATTGACAGGGCTAGAATGCTATTGCCGGGAGATGGAGTGATGCCGTATAATCCCCCCGAAGGATATTTTGCATACAGTAGGTACCACTGCATGTGTGGGGCCATTCCTCCCATCAACACCTGGATAGTTAGCTTCATTACTTATCTGAAGGTGGCTCCTTTCCAGCTTCAACCCAATTCCTACGCCATCTTGGTGTGCTTATACATCATTTTCCAGAGAAGGTACGGGCGCCCCCTTCCAACCGGGAGATCCGGTATCTATATAACTTGAGGGGCTATAAGAAGGGATCTCCGTACGTTAGCTTGGAAGCGGCTGTTCCTTTCAAACCAGTCCTGGACCTATACTTAAAGTTCACCATGTTTAAGAAAGAATGGTTTTTTATCAGGGACGATTCTGTCTCATTCCGCCTCTTCACTTCTGGCTGTAAGTTGAACTTTATTTACAGTTTCTTTGTTCCGACTGCCGTGCTCCTTCTGATATGCTTCTATTTCTTGCTAGCGGCAGGTAGCTTTGCAGTCGTAAAGAGTGATTCCCTGGTCCAGATGGCTGCGGAAATAAAGGCCATTTCGGGATGGGACAGGTCGGCTTCTTTCCTGATCAGGAATGCTACTCTCCTGGAGCACAACTTGATCCTGCCACACCAATCCGTGGTTAAGCAGAGAGACACGGCTGAGGAGAAGGCTGCCAAAGCCAAGGAAGGGGCCACGGTGAAGAGTGGCAAGAGGGCACCTTTTACAAAGCCTCCCGTTGTTGGGGGCAAGAAGCTCAAGAAGTCCGACGGCCCCTCTCCTAGTACGTGCCCACTTGCTCCGGGAGAGGAAGATTTGGAGGAAGATAGGGGTGAAGGTGAAGGAGGAGATTGACAAAGCGGTAGCGGCGTTGGTGCCTTAACCTCCGGGAAAGCGGGAGAGATTCATGAGTGGACGGATGATGCTTTCCTTCAAGCTTTTGGGGAGCCGAAGGAAGGATCGGCTTTGGCTGAGAAGGCAAAGGGGGTTGACAAGACTGGGGCTGGCGTCGATCCATTTTCTGAGAGTTCTTCAACTAAGGCGATTCCAGCGATTCAAGGTGAACTTTTGACTTCTGCAGACTCCATTTATGATAGGGACTTAGGAATATTTTATGGTTCGCTTCCGTCGTGGACTGAGATTCAGGACTTATTGCACTATCCTATTCCTCCGCAGGGTTTGTATACCATACGTGCCTTCTCATTCTTTTTAAGTTAACACATTTCTTGAACAACGGATCATTGCATGTTCGTAACACTTGGTTTTTATTCCAGGAGCAGGTAAGGCGGTCAAGTCATCAGATACCCGGCACCGCCTCAAACAGTATAAGATACTCAAAGCTTCTGCCAAACCAAAGCCGCCAACTAGCCGTTCTGGGGATGTAGTTAGATATCGCCCTTTTCTTGGAGTCATTGAGGAAGATATGCAAAAGAGGAAGAGGGGCCGATCTTCGTTTGAACCTTCTCCTGGCCCCCAGCCTCCATCCCAGCTCATCCATGACATTACTGAAGAGGATACTGAGCTTAAGCCTTCCCCCCATCCGTCCGTCATCCAGATAGACCGTCCTGGTTTGGATCGCAACCCGTTCGCCGGCCACCCGGATCTGGACCCGAGTTTTTAGGATATCTCTTTTGACGAGGTCACGGGTGAGCATCTTCTTCCCCGCAATCCCATGGTACGGGTGCTTGATGAGGCTAAGTCGTTAGACCTCGATTTACTTACTACTCGGATTGTGACCATGGGGAATGAGGCCAAGGCAAGAATTGATCGGGTGGCTGAGGAAACCAAAAGGCTAATGGAGCATCACGCTCGATTGGCCAAGGCTGGGGAGGAAATCGGAAGCGCTAACATCCGGTTGCGGCTACAGGTTTCTGATCAGGCCAAACAGCTTGCCGATCAGGCTATCCGAATTTCTCAGCATGAGGCAGCCTCCAGGCAGTTGAAGGAGAATCTGGAAAAGGCCAGAAGGGCGGAATTGCGAAAAATGGAGGCTGCTTGGAAGGGGCGGATTGATATGGCCATTGCGACGGTGGATGAGGTTCGGAATGCGGATCTTGAGCAGATTGAAGAGTTGTCTGGGAGGCTTGAGGCCGCAGAGCTTGCTCAGGCCAAGCTAAAGGAAGAGATGGAAGAAATGAGGAGGTCTCTTCAGGCTGACTGCTTGAGATATCGATCGGAGAGGGATGTTGCCACCGCTAAGTTGCTGTCCTCCGAAGCCCGGGTGAGGGAGTTTGAGGAGAATGAGGGGATGATGGATGAGATGTTGCAGGATATGTACTTCCGTACTTGGAAGCAGGGCAATCTATCCTAGATGGATGACTACCCCCGGGTTATGGCTAGGATATATCTCCGGGCTTTGGAGGAGGCCAAGGCTGATGCAGATAAGGAAGGCGGAGCGGCTTTCAGGATGGATGTGCTTACCGCTCAGTTCTCGAAGGAGGAGAAGGTAGCGGTGAAGGAGGGGATGTGGCTGCTTGCCGCGGAGGAAGCTGGCGTGCAGTTGGAGGATGAGGACCAAGGAGCGGATGCTGGTGAGTCTTCCTCTTTTTAGCTCGTCATAGCATGATCGTTTTATTGTTGGTTTAATGGACTCTTTTCCTGAATTGGACAGGTGGGGCCTCTGGTCAACATGCTGGGAGTTTCGACCCTGCAGTTAAGTAAATCCAGAGGGTAGGCAGGATGAAGGCGGAGCCCTGATGGAGTTGACGACTTGACCTGTTCTGCATAGTTTTCGGTTTTCTTGACTTTCCTGTCTAAACTTAGTCAAAAATGTTAGTGCACTTTCATATTGTAATTATGTCATTGAACGACTCTATGTAATTTTATAACATGAGCTGATTCTGCTATATTTTGAATGCTGCCATCATTTTGATGTGTTATATAAGAAATATAATTATGCATATGTTTGTGATTTGATTGGGTTTGGTGCTAAGCTCTTGCTTGAAATATAATTTCATGTTTTGCAATGTTACGAATAAGTTATAGCTACATGTTTATGTACAAGAGAAGAGAGTACCGCCCTTCATGTTTTAGCTGAAGGGGGTAGCTTTGAACGTCTTGTGTAACTGACCATGGATGCGGCTCAGTATGCTCATGAGTGAGTGCCGTCGATGTGCTTAAGTTCGTGGCAAACGGGTTTTGTAGTCACTTTCCCTAGCTGTGGGTCTTGGAGACATTTGTCACCCATCTTACGCCTCCGCGGGGAGTTTTCTTTTTTACCACAGCCGCACTTAAGACACAACGAAGCCGAGATCGCGCACGGTAACTACCCGGACCATTATGGTCCGTAATCGTGGGTATTATTCGATTTACCGTGGCCGGCTAGCGTGGGTGCCGTTGACCGTGAACTACCCCTGGCTGGCCACACCTTATGTTGGGGCTTAAAGTAGGTTCACAGTTGCCGGCGAGCCGAACGCCGTAATGAGCTGCCATCGGCTATAGTCGGCCTTTGTGATGACTTATAATCGGCTCATTACAGTTGGCTTTGAGGGCAGTCGCGAGCAATGAGTTAACCCGCAGCAGAGGGATGCTGGAGCAAAAGTGTCTCATTGGCGGGTGCATAGAATCGTATAATACCTGTTAGGTTTTGTCCAGGCGAAGCTGCGCTGTGGTGCGTCTTGAGTGGAAATGCCATAGGACTTTGTTCAACAGAAAAGGATAAAGCTTAACAAGCAGCCAAGATATAAAGGAACAAGTTAAAAGAGACATGATTTTTAAAGTGGTTCGGCATGAAAATGCCTACGTCCACTGATTCTCTTTGTTAATTCACTTCATATGGGCAGTACAAGTTAAGAAAAGTATCGACGGAGGTGTCGGATGTTCCATGCCCTTTGGAACACCTCTCCGTCCACTGTTGACAAAATATAAGCTCCGTTGTGGAGATCTTTATGAATTACATATGGTCCGTCGCAGATGGGGTCCAGTGCCTCGGGGCGCGGAAAGATTCGCTTGAGGACAAGATCTCCTTCTTGTAAGCTGCGATGTTTGATTCTGGAGTTGTATTGTGCTGCCACTTTTTGCTTGTGCGCTGCCGCTTTGAGCGATGCATCATTTCTTCTCTCCTCAATTAGATCCAAAGACATAAGGAGGATTTCTTCGTTCTCTTTCGGGTTGTAGTGGATCCTACGGTGAGAGGGCCCTACAGTTTCAACTGGGAGCATGGCCTCCGATCCGTATGCCAAAGAGAAGGGAGTATGCCCTGTTGATGTTCTGTAAGATGTGCGATAGGCCCAAAGTGCCGTAGGAAGTTCGTCCACCCAAGCGCCTTTCGACTTTTCAAGTTTCTTCTTGATTAGGGTTTTGAGAATTTTGTTGACAGCTTCGACTTGTCCGTTTGCCTGAGGATAAGCCACCGATGAGAAGCTTTTGTGAATTCCATGCTCTTGGCACCAGTCGGCGAATTCTTCGCTGTCAAATTGAAGTCCGTTGTCTGATATGATCTTGAGTGGGACTCCGTACCTGCACAGAATATTTTTGATCAAGAAGTTGATAACTTTTGCTGAAGATATTTTATTTAGGGGTTCCGCTTCCACCCATTTGGTGAAATAATCGACTGCCACTATAGCATATTTGACTCCGCCTCGGCCTGTTGGCAGTTCGCCAATCAAGTCAATTCCCCATACAGCAAAGGGCCAAGGGTTGGTCATTTGAGTAATCTCATTTGTGGGTAGTCGAGGAATCTTGGCAAATTTTTGACATCTGTCACATCTCTTGACGAAGTCTAAGGCGTCTTTGTTTAAGGTGGGCCAGTAATATCCATATCGGAGTATCTTTTTTGCCAGAGTCTGCCCTCCAGTGTGATCTCCGCAACTTCCTTGATGAATGTTGAATAAGATTTCCTTGGCTTCCCTTCCAACGACGCATCTTAACAAGGGGCTAGAGAAGCCACGCCGGTAGAGGATGCCTTCATGCATGGTGTAGCGGGAGGCTTTCTTCAAGATTTTCTTGACTTCGTCACGCCTATCGGGTAGTGTGCCATCTTGTAAATACTTCCGGATAGGAGTCATCCAAGTTTCTTCTTCGATCGCAGTTATCAGATTCACTTGTTCGATACTTGGGGCTAGCTGTCTTGAGATGGTTGATGCTCCGGAAATGATGCTGTTCTTCATACTAGCATGCTTTGCTAGTTCGTCGGCCTCTTGGTTCTCTTCTCGAGGAATGTGTTTGATTAGATAGTGGTCCAATTGATCGAGCAGCAGCTTGGTCTTCTTTAGATATGCCGTGAGTCGTTCTCCACGGGTCTGGAACTCTCCTAGTACTTGGTTCACGATAAGTTGAGAACCACTATGAAGACATAAAGAACTGACTCCAATTTCTAAGGCGAGTTCCAATCCTGCTATTACTGCCTCATATTCTGCATCGTTGTTGGTGGCAGCGAATTCCAATCTTAATGCATAGTACAGCTTCCTTCCCCTGGGGGTGATTATCACAATACCTGCCCCCGAGCCCTGTTCGTTCGATGCTCCATCTACAAAGAGGTTCCACTTGATATCTTTTGCTATTTCAGACTGATCCTTGCCTTCGTTGTTAGTGAATTCGGCAAGGAAATCGGCCATGGCTTGTCCCCTGATGGCGGTGCGAGGATGGTAGGTGATGTCATATTGGCTTAGTTCAATGCACCATTTGAGAAGTCGCCCAGAAGTGTCGGGACGATGGAGCACCTGTCTTAGCGGTTGATCGGTTAGAACCCTGATGGAGTGAGACTGGAAGTAGTGTCGCAGTTTTCGTGATGTGATTAGTAAACAGTATGCCAATTTCTCAAGTTTGGTATATCTGGCTTCTGCCCCCGTAAATCTCTTGCTTACAAAGTATACCGGGCGTTTCGTGTGGTCGTCTTCCCTTACTAAAGTGGCGCTTAGAGCATGAGATGATACAGCGAGGTATAGGTATAGCTCTTCGCCTTCATTTGGAGTTGAGAGCACTGGTGGTCTCTGGAGGTGTTCGATTAGGTTAAGGAAAGTTGTTAAGCATTCGTCAGTCCATTCGAACTTTCCCTTGTCCTTTTTTAGAGCTTCGAAGAAAGGGACACACTTGTCAGTTGCTTTAGAGATGAATCTGCTTAGGGCGGCCACCTTCCCGTTTAGGCTCTGCATTTCTTTTCGAGTGGAAAGTATCCTTATTTCGTTCAGAGCTCGGACTTGTTCAGGGTTTGCTTCAATCCCCCTGGCATGAACGATGAATCCCAAGAATTTTCCCGATGATACTCCGAAGGAGCATTTTAGGGGATTCAGCTTCATTCCATATTGGCGGAGTACCTGAAACATCTCGCCCAGGTGGCTCACATGATCGTCGGCTTTCCTTGACTTTACTAGCATGTCGTCCACATATACTTCCATAGTCCGTCCTATTAATTCTGCGAACATTTTGTTGACGAGGCGCTGATAAGTAGCTCCGGCGTTTTTGAGTCCAAAAGGCATGACTTTGTAACAGTATAATCCTCGGTCAGTGATAAAGCTAGTGTGGTCTTGATCGGGAGCGTGCATGGGAATTTGGTTATATCCGGAGTATGCATCCACAAAAGATAAGAGTTCGTGCCCGGCTGTACTGTCTACAAGCTGGTCGATTCGGGGGAGCGGGAAGCAGTCTTTCGGGCAAGCGTCATTTAAGTTGGAGAAATCGATGCATGTTCGCCACTTCCCATTAGCTTTCTTTACCAGTACCGGGTTGGCGATCCATTCCGGGTAGATGGCTTCACGTATGAAATCGTTGGCAAGTAAGTTCTTTACTTCTTCCTCTAGGGTTGCTGATCGTTCTGCCCCCATGCTTATCTTTTTCTGCTTTACTGGCACCTTCGTGGGATCGATGTTCAGTACGTGGCATGCTACATCTGGGGAGATTCCTGTCATATCAGCGTGCGTCCATGCAAATACATCCATGTTGTGGCGAAGAAAATCAATGAGTTGATCCTTTAACTCTTCTTTTAGTTGAGATCCGATCTTCAATAGTCTACTCGAGTCATGTTTGTCTACAGCTACGAATTCCATAGCCTCTGCAGGCTCGGCGGTGGCCTCCTCCTCTTCGTCCCTAGGGTCTAATTCGTTGAAAGGATCACTGGTATATCGAAGAGGAGGGGCTTTCTTTATTTGCTATGCTTCCAAGCTTTTCATGCAGAGAGTAGTCTCTGCATTTTTCCCTTTATCTTTTCTGCGGTTATTGTGGAGTTCAGTCACATAGCAGTCTCGAGCAGCGTCTTGATCTCCCTCCACTTCTCCTATTTCGTTATCTGTTGGAAATTTCATCTTCAGGCACCATAGGGCTAGGACAATTTGGAAGTCGGACAAGGCTGGTCTTCCCAAGAAGGCGTTGTAGGCCGAATGGTTCTCTATTAGTACGAACGTTTGTTTTCATACAGCGGAGCGGGGATGACTGCCTATTTCGACAAAGAGATCCAGTTGCCCGAGGGGTAACTTTGCATCTCCAGTGAAACCATGTAGTGGTTTGTTGCAGGGAGATACATCCTTCATTGACAGCTTCATTTTGTCGAAAGCATGCTTGAATAGGATATTTACTAAACTTCCAGTGTCTATTAAAATTCGAAAAACTTTGGCTGGACCGAACCAGGCAGAGATGACCATAGGGTCCATGTGTGGGTACTGCCTTCCCTCTAGATCACGCCTACTGAATGTGATGTCGTCACTCTCTTTTCGCTTTGGGTGGCGTTCTTCTGTAACAGAATTAACGTAGCATTCATTGTTTCTAAGTGACTTGCCGTATCTTTCCATCTCTGCCCAACTTCTGTCGGCGATGTGTGGTCCTCCTGATATGGTATGGACCACTATCTTCTCTTGACTAGAGCCACTGGTGTTGCGATTTCCTCCTCCTACCCCCGGGGGGTGGGGGTAGCCCTGGGTTCTCATTGGCAGGAGTTGGAGCCCTGTTCTGGCTTTTTACATAGTGTTCCAGTCTCCTTCTTCTAATGTGTTCTTCAATCAAGTCCCGGAGATGGTGGCATTCATTTGTGTCATGCCCATGTGATTCATGGAAGCGGCAGAACTTTCCAGACTTTAATGCGTTATCTGATTCCTTCTTGTGTGGAGGGCGTTTGTATCTAACTTCGTCTTGAGTGGCTAGGAAGATGTTTGCGATTGTTTCATTCAAAGGGATGTAAGAGTCAAATCTTGGTCCTGGTCGATATAAGCGCTTTTCTCCCTTCTTGCCCCCAGCATTGTCTCTAAAGTCAGTTCTTCGAACATCTTTTGCTGCAGCGGAAACCCTGTCTGGAGCTATCTTAGACTGTTGCCCTGATTGCCTCTCAGTGGCAGCGTCTTCAAGCCTCATATACTTTCCAGCTTCATGGAAGAAGTCAGGTAATGTAGCTGGTTTTTCCTTGGTTAGTCTCCTAGCAAATTTAGTATCCAGATGTACACCACTGCAGAGGGCCATCAGGACAAGTTTCTCATCGGCATCTTGAACTGCTGCCGCTGCGGCATTGAACCGTGTTAGGTATTGCTGCAGTGTCTCTCCAGGTTTCTGTTTGACAGTAGATAGGGAGTAAGCATCCTTGGGTTGTTCCACATGAATGCGGAATTGGCTGATAAACTTCTCCTTCAACATTTTCCATGAACTGATGGACCATTGGGGTAGGTGGTAGAACCAGGAGGTAGCTAGATCTGCCAAGAAAAGTGGGGAACATTTACATAACACTCCTTCTGTTTCTCCGCTCATGAGTAGATGCTGGGTATATCTCTGTAAGTGTACGATGGGGTCAGAGGTTCCCTTGTAAGGTTCCATTGTTGGCATTTTCCATTCCCGGGGGGTGATGGCAGTTTCGATATTGCGGGCGAAGGGGCTGGTTACCCTAGCGCCTATTCCCCGATCCCTTTGCTCTCCTTGGACGCATTCTCTAAACAATCACGCCATCCTTTCGTCAGAACTTGGAGCGGATAGAAATGAGTTTGGTTCTTCCCTGCGGGATCGATCTCGTCCAGATGACCTGTAGGGATGGTATAGTCTATCACTTCTGACGTTATCCAGTTGCTGTCTTTGGTCTTCTGGGGGCATGCTGGGGTCAGCCATAGTTGGCCCTTGCCTTGATCTTCCCCTTCTGGGTTCTGTTCTCAGCACTTCCTCGGGTCCAACTTCGGGCTGGACTCCAGCTCGGCCCCTTCTACTGGTGTTCTCATGGTTAGGTAGCATGACAGGCTCAGCTACATCCGTCCCCTGCCTGGCACCTCCCCCGTTGGGTTCGGTTCCAAGTGTCTCCTCGGGTCGGAATTCGGGCTGAGTCCGGGCTCGGCTCCTACCATGGTTGTTTCTATTGTTAACTTCTTCGAAGAAGAAAGGCCTTTGTCGCCTCCCAGATCCTCCAGATTGGGACTCACCCCATGATTCGGTGTTGCGGTTGGATTCTTCAGCATCCCTTAAGCGTGACATGAGTTGGTCCACCAAGGCTTCTTGTTGAGATGTGAAGCGGTTAGTTACTTCAGCCACAACCCTGTCCAGATCTGCCCTAGTAATTGGTTGTTCCGCGGCGGGGGCTGTTGGGTTTGCCTGATTTTCATCTGGTACTGCTGTTAAAACGGGGTGATTTTCTTGATTTGGGGCCACTGGATCTGGGATATTGCTAGTTGCAACGTTCTTTCCTTTGTTAACATCTCTCCTTTGCCTGGAAGTCATGTTGTCGGAGCAAGGAACGATGCTGTGAGGAAGAAGGTTGAGTAGGAGAAGCTGTAGCTCCTGAGTTCAACTCTCAGTGAAAGCACCAAAAATGTTTGCACAAAAAATGGGCAAACACCTCCAAGTCGTGCGATTTGGTTGAATTTATGTGATTATTAATGATTTGGATGAGTTATGCAAATATGTAAAAAGCGGGGACTAAATTGTAAAAGACACACGGATTTATAGTGGTTCGGCCAGAACGTGCCTACGTCCACTTTATATATTATTCTCCTTTCACTATTCAGATTACAAGTACAAAGCCTTGATTACAAATATATGAAAGTAGTTTGAAAGTTCCTTCCGTGCTTGAGCTCTCAAACTTGTCTGCCATTGTTGTACCCCTGCCCCTCTATTTATAGAGTGAGGCTGGGGGCAGGGGTCCTGGATGTATATAGCTGCTGACGGGCCTGGGCTGAAGCAATTCTGGCCTGGCGGCATCCTGGTTCGGTAGTGTTTGGAGTGGTTGGAGTTAGGTTCGGTAGGGAAGTGGTTCGGTGGTGATGGGTTTTGGACCGGTGGAGTGGTGGTCCGGTATGGTTTGGGGGAAGGTTGGTTCGACGAGGTTTCATTCGGCATGGGTGCTTGGTGGATCTGGTCCGGTGGTAGTGGCGAGGACTTGGTCTGGTAGGAGATGGAAACTGTGTTGGTTTGGTTCGGTAGTGGGGGAGATGGTCTGGTTCGGCTTCGGCTTGGAGGTTGGTTCGGCAGGAGCTGGTCCGGTAAGAGCTCGTTCGGTGGTGGGAGGGAGTAGGATGAAATTCCACCCAACAATGCCTGCCTACGAGGGAAAACCGACCCTAGGCAGCATATTATAAGATAAGAATAGATAATAGATTCTGCTCGATTAGATAATGAAACCATGTGTAGATGCTTTCCCATAACTCTATCTGGAATAGCAACAATGTGTTTCGTAAGATTACCCCCATGATAAATTTCTAGATTCGATGATTTGGAATAAGGTTTATGGAGCAGTTTCGAACGCACACAACTCACCCTAAGGATGTAATGTCCCTGTCCAACATGATCCAGGCTCTAGGAGAATTATTGAAAGATTATTTGGAGAGATTTCATACAACTGTTATGAAAATCAATAATCCGAATGACCATGCAATAATGATGGCCATGACGAGAGGGATAGATCCAGAATTTTATTTCAGCGATTGGTTAGTTGGTAAGCCACCCCCGATGCTGGAACGCTTTTATGCAAAGGTGGCTTGGTATGTGAGAAAGGAGGAAGCCAAGTCCTCTAAGAAGAATAATGTTGCGAGACCGAGCGAAGAAGGGGTACAAAGTAATATCGCAGTAAAGTAGTCTGATGATAGCCTAAGAAAAGTTCAAGTGAATGTCCAAAATAAGTTGAATCAACAAAAGATTGACGATGATAGGGCTTGAGAACAAAAGAGGGATAACCTAGGATTTTGATGCATGTTACTTGCACACCGTTGATACATCCTTAGAGAATATCTATTTGTCTGCCTACAATAATATGCAATACAGAAAACCACCTCTAAAAGAATCAATGGAGAAGTAGAAACAAACGGGAAAATAGTTCCATGAATTCTGTGGACATAGCACGAATGAATGCAGGCATCTCCAGGATATTATCGAAAAGATGATTCGAGAAAGGAAGTTGCAGCAACTTGTAAAAACCCTGCAGGATGGCAGGCAGGGAACATCGAACCCCAACCGAAGACATGCACCACACAGAGCTGAGGAGCCTACACAAGCTGGTGGAAGATTAGTAATAAATATAATAGTCGGGTGACTGCATTCGGCACATAAGAGTTGGCATGAGATGGAGTGCAATGCTAGCTCGATTAAGCATGTGGATTTTGAATATTGTTTGAATATAGAAGATGGAGCTCTAGCAAAACAGCAACGTATAATGGCAGAGGACATCGTGTTTAGAAACGAGATGTACACAAGGTAAAGGCTCTGACATCGAATCAATGGTCATTTCGACCATGATCTGTCCTGCTTTGGTGATAAGGATATTGATTGAGTGTGGAAGTTCTATAAATACAATGTTCAAAAAAGCCTACGATCAGATGAGTATGGAAGCCAATGACTTAAAGCTGTCTAAGGCCCGCATACAATGTTTTAACATTGTTGCAACTAAAGCCATTGGTTACGTTAAATTACCTGTAGAGTTGGGAGAAGGTGATCGTAGGAGAGTGCGAATCTTGTCGTTCGTGGTTTTTGATGTTGACTCTCCTTACAACTTTCTTTAGGGCTGACCGGCCCTAGTCGAACTCTGGGAAACCCTTGCCCCATAGTGTTTAACTTTGAAGTTTTCGACAGATAATGGTGTTGGGTTGTTCACGGTGATCAAGCGACTGGACGTACCTGTTATGTAGCTGAGTTGAGGGATGCTCAATGCAAAGAGAAAGGTAAGGGTATAGACAAGACTATCCGCATCCAAGCTACCGAAGATCGACAACTAGCACCTGGGCCTTAGCTTGGGCACCACAGTCGGTTCTGTAGAGATATAGATCCGAGAGATGATGAGGATGAGCCTAAAGAGACCAAGGTTGCACCGGTTGAGCTGATGATTGACATCACAGTTAGCCACGATGACCTGTCATGGGTCCTAAAGATCGGATCACAGCTTAGCCCTCCGATGATGAAAGAACTTAATGGACTTCTCCGAGAAAACCTAGATGTGTTTGCATGGACTTACTCTAACATGTGTGGAATCTCACATGCCACTGTGAGTCATGCATTGAATATCGACCAAAGGCATGTCCCAATGAAACAAAAAAGACGTGACTTAGATCTGGAGAGATTTTCCATTATTAAAGAGGAGGTGGATAGACCCAAAGAAAATGGATGTATCCATGATGCTATCTAACCTAAGTGGGTACTAATCCTGTGATTATGAAAAAGGGGAATGGAAAATGGAGAACATGCAGTGATTACTTAGAATTGAACAAGGCGTATTCGAAAGATAGTTTTCCCTTCCAAGGATTGACCAGTTGGTGGACTCAACCGCAGGACACAGAGTGCTATCTTTCATGGATGCATACTCGGGATATATTCTAAATCCCAATGCACATTCCTGATCAAGAGCATACTAGTTTCATTATCTATGTTGGATTATATTGCTATGTGGTGATGACGTTTGGACTAAAGAATCCAAGAGCGACTTACCAGTATGTAATCAACAGGATGTTTAAAGATCAGATTGGTAGAACAATAGAAGTTTATGTGGATGATATGCGCGTGAAGTCACGACGATCAAGCGACCACATTAGAGACCTGGTAGAAATCGGTATCCTCCGACATTATAAGATGAAAGTTAATCCTTTGAAGTGTTCTTTTGGGTAACATCAGGGAAGTTCTTGGGTTTTTTATTAATGCCCGAGGAATTGAATCTAATCCAAAGAATGTTCAAGCTATTTGCGATATCCAAGCGCCAATGACTATCAAACAAGTACAGTGTCTGAATGGGAAGGTTGATGCCTTAAGCCTATTCATTTCTAGAGCTACCGACAAATGCATTCCTTTCTTTGACTTGATTGGGAAAGGAAAAAGATTCTTCGAACAGACATAGGATTGTAAAGACGTGTTTTAAGCTTTGGTGAATCACTTGGAGAGAGACCCCTTATCTTGTCAAATCCGGTGGATCAAGAGGATTTATACATCTATCTGGCAATGTTGGTACATGCAATAAGTGGCGCATTACTTCATGAGGAGAATTGAATCCATAGACCAGTTTATTATGTCAGCAAGTGATTGACGGGAGCTGAAAGGAACTATCTGAAAATAGAAAAACTGGCATACTGCTTGCTGAATACATCACGAAAGCTCCGCCGATACTTATAGGCACACCAAATCAATGTTAAAGATAACCAGCCATTTTGAAAGGTCCTGTAGCGAACTGAGACATCTAGAAGATTAGTCAAGTGGAATATCGAGCTTAGTAAATTCGATATCACTTATCTCCCTTGAAGGGCTATCTATGGTCAGACACCGGCAAATTTTATAGAAGAATTCACTACGCAAGATGATTACCCGAAGAGCAGCAAAATCCCTACTATACTGTGGAAATTGTATACTGATGGATCATCCAATGATCATTGTTCTGGAGTGTGCTTGTAACTCCTGAAGATCGATTGGTCTGTTTTGCTTTAAAGCTTGATTTTCCAATGACAATCAGCAAAGCTGAGTACGAGGCTCTCATCGTTGGACTTAGATTTGCTAGAGAACTGGGAATAAAGTCTCTTGAAATCTTTTGTGATACACAATTGGTAGTATACCAAATCTATAACGATCCGATATTTTCAACCATTCACATCCGCACATATCGGACTTGAATTGCTCAAAATATCGTGTTGTAAAAATAAATTTGGCAAAACTCAGAACATACAGTAAATAAATTAATCACAGACCATAGACACAGAGTAATATAATGCAGCAGAAGCAAAAAGATAGTAGTCCATGAAGCTACTATAAAAATGCATCAGAGTTATACAAGATACAACAGAAGTTTAATACAATAATCAAGTACAAAGCTGAATACATCACTGGAATCAACTGAATAACCGAAATCAACTGAACACTAAAATTGAGATAGATAGCTGGATCTTCAAGCAAAGCTCCAACTCCGAAGGTGAGTCCCTAATGTTGTATCACTCAGTCTGACCTGAGTGTAAAGCAAAACACAAAACACTCGAGTCAGGACATACATACTTATACAATGTAAACCAACTCAAGTGAACTGTAATATAAGGTACAAGTAACTTAAAGAATGCTTGGGACTGGCCATCCTCTAAGGATCCGTTAAACTGTTTACTATGTAGTAATATTTCGCTATTATAATAATATCTACAGTAAAATAAACTTACTTAAAAATAGCATTAAGGATACAGTACCGTAATACCTCCTGATCGGGAGGCTACCAGAGGATACTCCATAGGTATGACACAAATCAAACTCGTACAAGGCGTTCTAGGATAGATGACACGGAACACAAGGCAATGCCAGGGTAGATATACCAATTACGCACATGGGCTGGGGGTAACGCGTAGCAGCTACTACCGCCCACCTCGAGCCACACCCCCAAATCAAAAATCAAAAGTGGCCACCAAATCAATCTCAAAGTAAGAATATAATATCGAAGGAGTGTGTCTGATAAGAGGGGCTACCTCCTTGGCCCGAGATCGCTCCTGTTTTAGCCACCTTATGCCAACTCTCGGGAGTTGAGACCACGTATATAACTCAAAGGACGTCGCCACCATCCTACTTCATTCTGGAATCTTCACTGCATACATGGTTGTTAAAGTGGTTTTCGGAGTTGGCAGAGAGTATGACAACTTCCGATCTACCAACAAGATTCATTTAACCATTTAAATTCAATGTTAAATAATATTCATTTCAAAGTTGTAGCATTTATAAGTTTATTCATTCAATTATAAACTTTCCAAAACATTGTATATTTCAGCTACATTAAAATTTCAATTTTTAGCCAATTGAACTTATAAAAATCACCTTTCCCACTTTAAAATATTCATTCGGATATCATTTAACTTATGACTTAATAAGATAAAATTTTATCAATAAATGTCCAAATTAAACTATAATTCATTTATTCAGTCAAAAACACATTCTTTTACTTCTTTTATTTCAACAAATAACTTACCACTTTATTTTAAAATACCCACTTCATAAATAAGACTAAATTCCCATTTACTTACTTAACTTAACAATTTCAATTAAAACCAAATTTCCAATTATCAAGTTATGTCATATTTTGAAAATACATTTTTCCACTCAAATCATAATTATTCAATTTCCAAACATTCCATTTCATAAATAAAGTAATTTATCATAGTAAATATAACAGTAAATTTCTTTGTAAATTTATTCATTTAGGCATCAATTAAACTATAATTTCAGGCTAAATACATTTATTACAAAATGTGCAACTAGAATTGTATTTCATTTTATCAATTCAAAGGACATCATTTATTATTTCATAAAATAAAAATTGATTGCATGTAACGACCATGATTCTAAATCACTATCGTAATAAACATTTTTAAAATCTGTAACGACCGTGATTTTTGAATTACCATCAGGGTAAGTAATTTAAATAGAAAATTTTAAATTTAAAATTCAAAAAAAATGATGTAAAATCTGTTGCAAAGTCAGTATATGCTTGCAACGGTTGCACGTTGAAAGGAAATGCACCTTTTGCCTTCACGTGAAAATTACGGTCAGTTGGAACATTTTTGATTTACACCAATAATTTTGTAAAAGCATGCTGCAACTAAGTTATGAAGCAAAGTTGAAACATTTTACTTTGGCCGTCACGCACATTTTTTTTTCTTTTGCAAAACGAAATAAAAACATTGTGCGCCATCATCATTTATTGGCAGTAAGTCTTTTCTTACATCTTAGGCACGTTTTGCCTTTAATGCAGATGTACAATAGTGAAGAACAGTTCATCCTTTGCTGACTTATGCAACATTTGAAATAAATAATATAGTATCCATCATCGCTTTCCTTTTGCTCAATTCATGTAGCCTGCCTTTTTTCTCTCATTCTTCTTGTTGCTCTCTGAAACGCATTAATGGTAGCTCCAACTTGAATCTGAGTACTAGCAATTTTGGAGAAAATTGAAGTGGGTTTTTAAAGCTCACGTTTCTAATATAAACAGATATTACCTTAGTATATCTGCATAAATTCTCTTCGCATACGCTATTACTTGATTGTCACTTGCCTGTGTATAGTTGTGCCTTTAGCCAGGCTTGTTCCTATATTCACATATAATTGTTGCTTTGATACCATGCATTCATCACTTCAGCTCTAAGGTGTTTTTGATATTGCGTGAAATGCCTACCAGAGATCATTCGGTCATCTGCATGTAAGGCCAATTATTGCATTTGTATTCAACTTAGTGTACGGGCAGTGATGTGCAGGCATAGGGTCGAATGGCCAGATTTGTTAGAAAACTTCTTCATTTTTCTGTTGTACGTAAATGTAAATTGTGTCTTCATGCATATATTTCAAGTGCATGGTACCTTGTGTGCATATTTTTGTTTCAGGCCAATTGTTATAAAAATTTCGTGCGTGTAAATATGGGGTTAAATGGGGTAGTGTTCTTTTCAAAAGCAGGTCCATTTTCATTTATTAATACCTTTGCTTTTGTACGTGTTTATTATACTTGTAATTGAGTCAAGTTTTGCATTCATGTTTCTTTTTATAAGCCTCTGAGTCATATTGATCTATTAAAAATTGAGTTTTGAACATGCAAATAAGCATTGTCTATAGCATATTGATCTGTTCTTTTGCACCTTCCTTCTTTGTTAGCATGCGCAAGTTTCCAAGACCATTTGTTAAAAAAAAAAAATTCGTGCATGTATTTTATTTGAGTGAGTAATGCATTTTATCAAAACAAAGCTCCACGTCATTTTAGTTTCATTTGCATTGCGTGAAGAATAAGGTGCACACACGTGCCAATGGGAGTCCCAGTATTGTATATTACTTTGCAAATTGAGTATTAACATATTACATGCACATGTTCAACTCACTGGCAAATAATTTAATTTGTGTATTGTAGTCAGTACTTGTAGGAAGTATTGCCAATTCTCATTATAATTTGAACGTATGAAATTATAGTGAGTCCAGGTTATATCAATTTTTTTTCCACATTCATTATATACGTGAGTTCCGTTGATTTAAGTCAACCGGTGCTTGTTTTTAATGAAAATTGGTTGCCGTTATTTTATAACGAATTTTACACCGGTATTATATTTGGATGCGAATTGTTTTGATGAGATTTTGACGTTTAAAAATTACTTTCGCTTTGACTTCAGTAACCATCAATTAAAAGTGAATTTTCAAGCGGTTATCCCGCAACGCTGATTTGGTATCCGTTTTACGGTGTTTTGTGAAGCACAATTTCCTCGTCGAAATTGCTACAGATGTTGATGTTTTAATCACGGTTTTTAAAAATTGTTTTAAAAATAAAATTGTTTCCAAAAAATTTACAGTTTGCGCTTTCAAAAGAATGAGGAAGCGATTTAAACAATTTAGCAAAATTGAGGACTATGAACCCTTACTTTTACTGATTCGGTTAATTACAGACTTGTCCGTTTGAGAACGTAACATGTTATTTATATAAAATACACAATTTTGCACTTTCAAGGAAACGATGAAGAGATTTAAGCGATTTAGAAAAAGTGCGGAGTATGGAACCGTACTTTTACTAATTTGGTCAATTCCGGACTCGTTAATTGAAACATTTGCTGTTGTTTGATGATTCTGATGATTTTGTTGGGATTTCGAGCCACTCTACTAGACCTTCGGGTCATCTGATGGACCTTCGGGTCAATTACCAGTACTAGACCTTCGGGTCACTCTACGGACCTTCAGGTCATCTGATGGGTGCCAAAAACTATAGTACGTGGTAGGCTTCGGCCATCTGAGACGCACGTGCGGCGTAGCTAAAACTCGCCATCTGCTGGACCGATCCACTTTTATGTTGATTTTTCAAGTTATCTTATTTTGATTTCTAGATTTTTCGACTGCTGTTTTTTAGTTATCTTTTTTGATTTCTAGGTTTTGTGAATTACTGCTTTGAATTCCATTATGAATTTGGAAGTTGAGTTTGTGTATAATCTCATCTAAGATTATAAATTTTTTTATTGCTATTTTGAATTCAATTATGAATTTGAAAATCGATTTTGATGGAGTTTAAATTGAGATTTCTTAAATTAAACTATACTGATTATTTATGTTAAATGGTCTCAATCGAGACTATAATTATTTGTTTAAGTGTTGTTTATCATACACTTATTTCTGAGTTTAAATTAGACTGATCTGTTTACTATTTTCTTTTAAATAATACTCGGGCCAGACCGAGTTATTTCAAGGTGATCACTATCTCTGATTCTGTAGCAGCTTCAGCTTCTGGGATTTCACATCATCTTTTGTCTAGCCTCCGAGGAGTACTTGTGGTTATTTGATTCTCGTCTTATGTATGTTGATATATATGTTTCTGTACATTTGGTTCATGTGAACTATCGATTGTTGTAGCATGTATTCCAGACTTGTCTTCTGCTATATATCTGATATCTCTATTCTGATGTGATTATACTATCAGTGTTGTTGTTATTATGAGTTGTTCTGGATTTTTCTTTAGTGACTGTAGTTTCATTTTAGATTTGGATTGAATTTATATATTTAGGAGTAATTTTCACAACTCCTATCTATGTAATCAATACTCGTCTAAGGCATAACTTACGGATGGTCGCTTCTAACAAGCCTTATTCTTCGCAATAGCAGACGTTATTCCTTATAATAACCTTTGTTATTGTGAGCATAGAGGTGGGGCGTCACAGCTTGGTATCAGAGCTGAAATTCAGAACAAATTATAATATACATAGAACAGAAATAGAATGGAACATGTGTTACAACTATTCGAGGGTATGATTCGTGCCTTTTCTAATCTATTCCTTCCACTTTAACATGTGGAGCATGTCTAGGAATAAATCTCATATTCCATAGTATTCCCTTTGTTAATTTCTTATCAATTGTGTATTATTTTAACTAATTCTTACCCTCTCTTGTCTCTCAGCCTATGGCTGGAAGAGGTAGAGCGAAGCGTTCTTCTGTAGGCCCGTCTAGTGGTTCTCATCCGGACGGTGTCTATATGTCAGCTGATCAGTTTATGGAGCTATTTCGGGGTACTCAGCCTCCTATTGCTACTCCCGCGGCTCCTAATCAGAAGTCTGCCTTCGCCCGCATGTGTGGTGACTATTCCCACCTCGGAGACAAGCCTTTCAAGGGATCGGAAAGCGTTATGGAGGTTCAGACTTGGTTGCACACTTGTAAGCGAATATTTTCTCGGATGGATCTTTCGGATCATCATCGCATTCTCGTGGCATCTAGTATGTTGCAGGAGCATGCGCTTGATTGGTATGAGCTCTTTATAGCAGAAGTTGATGAGTCCTCTCTCTCTTGGATTTAGTTTAAGGAATGTTTTGAACTTAAGCTCGTTCCTGAATCGGAAAAAGCTAATCTTGCCCGTAGTTTCCTTGAGTTGAAGCAAGGAAAGTCAACTGTTTCTGATTATGTTGCATCTTTCGAGGCCTTGTCCAAATACGGAGTTGAGTTCATTAACACTCCATGTAAGAAGAATCTTCGTTTTATTGATGGTTTGAAGAAGTATTTGAAGAAAGTTCTTTTGCTTCAGCTTAAGCTCTCTTTTGAGGAGCTTGTTGATTCGGCCCTTTGACTTGAAGCTGTTGAAAAAGAACGTGATAGTTATGATGATGTTGAGGTTTCTAAGAACCCCAACAAGAAGAGGTTTCCATTTCATAAGCCTAATTCTTCCAACCAGAAAAACAAGAAGCAAGCTACCGCTAGTTCTCAGCCTAGTATTGCACCTTTTGTTCAGAGGGCGTGCTATAATTGTAGTTCTCTGGATCATCTTCACCTTAATTGACCTAAGCCTCGCATTTGCCGCTATTGTAAGAAAGAGGGTCATTGGATTTCTGATTTCCCTACTGCTTCTAGGGATCTCAAATCTGGGAAGCTTAATGTTGCTAAAGCTTTTGGTGTTTCTTCTCGGCCCAAAGGTATTACTCCTTCTGTTTTGGAAGGTTTTATTCTATTTCATGGCCGTTCTATTAGAGTTCTTTTCGATATGGGTGCATCGCATTCATTCGTGTCAAAGGAGGTTTTTGATATTATTCATTTGGATGTTGTTACTCTTTGTGACCCTTTGAGGATCGTAAATCCTATTGGCGGATCAGCTACTCTTGGTTTGTTGTGTGTTGATGTTGAGATTTTTATTTGTGTTTTCTCCTTTCATGTGAATCTGCATGTTATGGATCATCTTGGTTTTGATATGTTATTGTGTATGGATTGGGTCGCCCGTTATGAAGTTCAAATTCTATGTCCCGAAAGAACTTTGTATCTCAAGCATCCCGACGCTATCTAGCAGTTATCTATTATATATAGAGACGTGGATCATCCTTCTAATGCTCTCATTTCTTCCTTCGAATCGGAGGTATCATTGCTAATATTCCGGTTGTTTATGATTTTTCTGATGTTTTCGAGCCTATTTCTTGTTTACCGCCGAAGAGGGTAACTGAGTTCCATATTATCTTATCTCTAGGGCACATCCTATCAGTCGTCCTCCCACGAGGATGTCTGCTAAGGAAAATGAGGAACTCAAGCAACAATTATCTGAGTTGGAAGCCAAGCATTTTATTAGTTCTAGCTCGTCTACTTGGGGCGCCACCGTTGTCTTCGTTAAGAAGCCAGATGGTACTCTTAGGCTTTGTATTGATTACCGCAAGCTTAACGAGCTCACTATCAAGAATAGCTATCCATTACCTAGGATCGATGACATGTTCGATTAGTTAAGTGGCGCTAAGCTCTTCTTCCAACTTGATCTTGCTACCGGTTTTCATTAGTTACGAGTTGCGGAAGATAGCATTCCTCTTACCGCATTCCGCACTCGTTATGGTTCTTACGAATTGCTAGTTATGCCGTTCGGTTTGACAAATGCTCCGACGTATTTTGTAGATCTTATGAATCGGATATTCCGGGAATATCTCGATAAGTTCGTCTTGGTTTTCATTGATGATATTCTTATTTATTCCAAATATGAAGCCGATCATATTCAGCATTTGGAGGTTGTTTTGAGCACCCTTCCTCTGCATCATCATTATGCCAAATTCTTCAAGTGTCACTTCTGGAAGAATAGGGTGAAGTTTCTCGGTTATATTGTTTCTTCCGATGGTATTTCTGTTGATCCTGCCAAGATCGAATCTATTCAGAATTGGAAGAGGCCCGAGACTATTACTGAGATCCCTAGTTTTCTTGGATTGGCAGGTTATTATCGCCGGTTTATTAAGGAATTTTCTTGTATTGCTTTACAGCTTACCGCTCTCACGAGAAAAGCCGTTCCTTTTATTTGGTCGGATAAGTGTGAGAATTCTTTCTTGAAGTTAAAGGATCTCCTTACCCATGCTCCTATCTTAATGGTTCACGAAGGGAATCATGATCTTGTTGTTTATACCGATGCCAGTGGTTTTGGGCTTGGTGTTGTTCTCATGCAAAAGGATAGAGTAGTTCCTATGCTTCTAAACAACTAAAGCCTAACAAGATTCGTTATGCTACCCATGATTTGGAGTTAGCCGCTATAGTCTTTGCTCTGAAGATTTGGTGACATTATTTATTGGGCGAGCGTTTTATTCTCTTCACTGATCACAAATCTCTAAGGTATTTATTTACTGAGAAAGAGCTTAATATGAGGCAACAACATTGGCTCGAATTTCTTGCTTCATATGATTTCGATATTCAGTATACCCCCGGTAAGGGTAATCGACTTGCTGATGCGCTTAGTCGCAAGCAGCTGGTTGTTGTTTCCATGATGCTAGCAGAGTGGAATATTTTGGAAGCTTTATCTCTTTGTGATATTAGAGATCGTCCTTCAGTTTCTGATTCTCCCGTACTTTTATTTAGCATGGAAGCTCGACCTAGTTTGTTGGATCGTGCCTAAAAACAAGATCCACATATTGCTTATCTTATTCAGGGTTGTAAATCGGAATCCCAAAGTGATGATCTAAAGGATTTCGATATTGATATTCATGGTTTTATTTGGAAGAAGGGAAGGTTGATCGTGCCTGATGTTCTTGACCTTAGAAATGACATTCTTGATGACTGTCATCGTTCTAAGTACACTATCCATCCGGGTAGTAGTAAGATGTATGCAGATATGAAACGCTTATACTATTGGGAGGGTATGAAGCATGATATTGCAAGTTATGTAAGTCGTTGCATGACTTGTCAACTTGTTAAAGCAGAACACCAGCGTCCCAGTGGTCTTTTGCAGCCTCTTGAGATTCCATTATGGAAATGGGATCAGATTTCCATGGACTTCATTGATGGTCTACCTCGTTCGAGGTCAGACTATACCAGTATTTGGGTGATTGTTGACAGATTGACTAAGTCAGCCCATTTTATTCCTATTAAGTCCAATCAGACTGCTCCATTGTTAGCTAAGCTGTTTATTAAAGAAGTCATTCGACTTCATGGAGTTCCTAGTTCTATTGTTAGTGGCAGAGATCTGCTTTTTACTAGTGGTTTCTGGCAGAGCCTTCAGAAAGCTTTGGGCGCTAAGCTTGGTCTTAGTACAGCTTATCATGCATAGTCTGACGGTCAGACTGAAAGGGTGAATCAAGTTTTAGAGGATCTCCTTCGAGCTTGCATTCTTGATTTTGGTGGTAGTTAGGAAGACCTCTTGTCTCTAGTTGAATTTTCTTATAACAATAGTTTTCAATCCAGTATCGGTATGGCTCCTTTGAAGCTCTTTACAGAAGACCATGTCGATAACCATCTTGTTGGTTGGAATCGGGGGAAAAGTTAGTTCTCGGCCCCGATTATATTCGTGATTCTTCTAAGAGGATTGATATTATCAGACAGAGAATGAAGGAGGCTCAAAATAGGCAGAAATCTTATGCCGATCACCGTAGGAAGCCTTTGGAATTTTTTGTTGGCGATCTTGTATTCATTCGTGTTTCCCCGATGAGGGGTGTGGTGCGTTTTAGTAGCTTTGGGAAATTGGCTCCTCGTTATATTGGACCGTTTCCTATTACGGAACGCGTTGGCGCAGTTGCTTATCGTGTATCGCTACCTGTTCAGTTTTCAGGAATTCACGACGTATTTCATATATCACAGCTTCGTCGATGCCTTCGATATTCAGATTCAGTTATTGATCCTCATATGTTGCAAGATCTTGAGATCTCACCCGACATGTCTATTGTGCAAAATCATATTCGTGTGCTAGCTACGGAGGTGAAACGCCTTTGGAACAAAGAGGTTCCGCTCGTGAAGATTCAATGGTCCGTAAACCCCAAAGATTGCACTTGGGAAACCAGAAAATTCATCGAGCGTTCTTATCCCGGTTTTCTCTCCTCTTCGGGTGTGGGTCAGAATTCTTATCCATCTTTTCTATTTTTATCTTTGTTGTGATAAATTGTTTACGTTATCGACTACTTCTAGTATGAAAATTGCAGGGACGCAATTTTTATAAGGGGGAGTCCATAACGACTATGATTTATAAATCACTATCGTAATAAACATTTTTAAAATCTGTAACGACCGTGATTTTTGAATTACCATCAAGGTAAATAATTTAAATAAAAATTTTTAAATTTGCAAAGTTAGTATACGCTTGCAAACGGTTGCACGTTGAAAGGAAATGCACCTTTTGCCTTCACGTGAAAATTAAAGCCGGTTGGAACATTTTTGGTTTACACCAATAATTTTGTAAAAGCATGCTGCAACTAAGTTATGAAGCAAAGTTGAAACATTTTACTTTGGCCGTCACGCACATTTTTTTTCTTTTGCAAAACAAAATATAAACCTTGTATGCCATCATCATTTATTGGCAACAAGTCTTTTCTTACATCTTAGGCACGTTTTGCCTTTAATGCAGATGTACAATAGTGAAGAATAGTTCATCCTTTGTTGACTTATGCAACATTTGAAATAAATAATATAGTAGCCATCATCACTTTCCTTTCTCTCAATTCATGTAGCCTGCCTTTTTCTCTCTCATTCTTCCTGTTGCTCACTGAAACGCATTAATGGTAGCTCCAACTTGAATCTGAGTACTAGCTATTTTGGAGCAAATTGAAGTGAGTTTTTAAAGCTCACGTTTCTAATATAAACAGATATTACCATAGTATATCTGTATAAATTCTCTTCGCACACGCTATTACTTGATTGTCACTTGCCTCCGTATAATTGTGCCTTTAGCTAGCCTTGTTCCTATATTCACGTATCATTGTTGCTTTGATATCATTCATGCATCACTTCAGCTCTAAAGTGTTTTTGATATTGCATGAAATGCCTACCAGAGATCATTCTGTCATTTGCGTGTAAGGCCAATTATTGCATTTGTATTCAACTTAGTGTACAGGTAGTGATGTGCAGGCATAGGGTCGAATGGCCAGATTTGTTAGAAAACTTCTTCATTTTTCTGTTGTACGTAAATGTAAATTGTGTCTTCATGCATATATTTCATGCGCATGGTACCTTGTGTGCATATTTTTGTTTCAGACAAGTTGTTATAAAAATTTCATGCGTGTAAATATGGGGTTAAATGGGGTAGTGTTCTTTTCAAAAGCAGGTCCATTTTCATTTATTAATACTTTTTCTTTTGTACGTGTTTATTATACTTGTAATTGAGTCAAGTTTTGCATGCACGTTTCTTTTTATAAGCTTCTGAGTCATATTGATCTGTTAAAAATTGAGTTTTGAACATGCAAATAAGCATTGTCTATAGCATATTGATCTGTTCTTTTACACCTTCCTTCTTTGTTAGTATGCGCAAGTTTCCAAGACCATTTGTTAAAAAAAAAATCGTGCGTGTATTTTATTTGAGTGAGTAATGCATTTTGTCAAAACAAACTCCATGTCATTTTAGTTTCATTTGCATTGCGTGAAGAATAGGGTGCATACACGTGACTATGGGAGTCCCAGTATTGTATATTACTTTGCAAATTGAGTATTAACATATTACATGCACATGTTCAACTCACTGGCGAATAATTTAATTTGTGTATTGTAGTCAGTACTTGTAGGAAGTATTGCCAATTCTCATTATAATTTGAACGTATGAAATTATAGTGAGTCCAGATTATATCAAATTTTTTTTCACTTTCATTATATACGTGAGTTCGGTTGATTTACGTGAACCGATGCTTGTTTTTAATGAAAATTGGTTGCCGTTATTTTATAACGAATTTTACAACGGTATTATATTTGGATGCGAATTGTTTTGATGAGATTTTGACGTTCAAAAATTACTGTCGCTATGACTTCAGTAACCGTCTATTTAAAGTGAATTTTCAAGCGGTTATCCCATAACGCTGATTTGGTATCCGGTTTACGGTGTTTTGTGAAGCGCAATTTCCTCGTCGAAATTGCTACAGATGTTGCTGTTTTAATCACGGGTTTTAAAAATTGTTTTAAAAATAAAATTGTTTCCAAATTTTTTACAGTTTGCATTTTCAAAAGAATGAGGAAGCGATTTAAATGATTCAGCAAAATTGAGGACTATGAACCCTTACTTTTAGTGATTGGGTTAATTCCGGACTTGTCCGTTTGAGAACGTAAAATGTTATTTATATAAAATACACAATTTTGCACTTTCAAGGAAACGATGAGGAGATTTAAACGATTTAGCAAAAGTGCGGAGTATGGAACCAAACTTTTACTAATTCGATCAATTCCAGACTCGTTAATTGAAGCATTTGTTGTTGTTTGATGATTCTGATGATTTTGTTAGGCTTTCGAGCCACTCTGCAGGACCTTCGGGTCATTTGATGGACCTTTGGGTCAATTACCAGTGTTAGACCTTCGGGTCACTCTGAACACCTTCGCGTCATCTGATGGGCTCAAAAAACTCTAGTACTTGGTAGGCTTCGGCAATCTGAGATGCACGTGCGGCGTACCTAAAACTCGCCATCTGTTGGGATCGATCCACTTTTATGCTGATTTTTCTAGTTATCTTATTTTGATTTCTAGATTTTTCGACTGCTGATTTTTTAGTTATCTTTTTTTATTTCTGGATTTTGTGAATTGCTGCTTTGAATTCTATTATGAATTTGGAAGTTGAGTTTGTGTATAATCTCATCTAAGATTATAAATTTGCGTATTTCTGTTTTGAATTCAATTGTGAATTTGAAAATCGATTTTGATGGAGTTTAAATTGAGATTTCTTAATTTAAACTATGCTGATTATTTATGTTAAATGGTCTCATTCGAGACTATAATTATTTGTTTAAGTGTTGTTTATCATACACTTATTTCTGAGTTTAAATTAGACTGATCCGTTTATTATTTTCTTTTAGATAATACTCGGGTCAGACCGAGTTATTTCAAGGTGATCACTATCTCTGATTCTGTAGCAGCTTCAACTTTTGGGATTTCACATCATCTTTTGTCCAGCCTCCGAGGAGTACTTGTGGTTATTTGATTCTCATCTTATGTATGTTGATGTATATGTTTATGTACATTTGGTTCATGTGAACTATCGATTGTTGTAGCGTGTATTCCAGACTTGTCTTTCGCTATATATCCGATATCTCTGTTCTGATGTGATTATGCTATCAGTGTTGTTGTTATTATAAGTTGTTCTGGATTTTTCTTTAGCCACTGTAGTTTCGTTTAAGATTTTGATTGAATTTATATCTTTGGGAGTAATTTTCACAACTCCTATCAATGTAATCAATACTCGTCTATGGCATAAGGCATAACTTACGGATGGTCGCTTCTAACAAGCCTTATTCTTCGCAATAGCAGACGTTATTCCTTATAATAACATTTGTTATTGTGAGCATAGAGGTGGGGCGTCACATTGCAATTACTAGGTTAGACTTCAAATTCTATATTTAGTAACTTTAATTATTAAGTTATTTATCACAATTAAAGCTCTTTAAATTACCATTTAAGGCCAGATAAAGATTTTTAACTTACAATTTAAATCCAATTATCATTTATAAAATTTTAACTTATTGGAAGCCAATTTCTCTTTATATGTTTAAACCAATAAATCAACTTTTTAAATCAAAAATCCATATATTTAAAGATTTAAAATACTTAATAATTTTAGAAGACTATCATAAAAATTTATCCATGGGCCTGTATAAATTTTCTAACCTAGGTCAAGTGATACAGATATGAATCATTTCAATCCATAATTTAAAAAAGAAAAATCCAGGTTCTATCATTTCAAACCTGCAATCCCAAGGAAATATAAATACAATAAAAATCACTCGAGGCTATCATTTCAGCTCATAATGATTTTTCTTTATTCTAAAGTTCGTTTGGGTATGTATCCTTTCAACCCATAGTGATAGGAAACTTGCAGTGTGATAAACAGGAATAAAATAGCAGTATAGAATTAAATATCATAACAGATGATGTAATATTTATATAAATAGCATTTAACAACGTATAAATATATAGCATGGGCATATATGAACATAACATATCATTTTACATATTCACTTGTCATCATTTCTGTAACATCCTGCCTTTTCGCACACTTTAAACCGACACACGTGCCAATTCAAACCATACGGAAGGTCGGATTGTTATGGGGTAAATGAGAAAGATAGAGAAGAAATAAAACAAAACAGAATCTCACAGCGGAAGGATAAAATATAATAATCAAATATACAGTTCATGAAACTGTTTTACAAAATAATTTATTTTTCTTGTGCAATAAATATCAGAGTTACACATACCAATACAACAATGCAGCGGAATTAAATGGTGTAGTGCACTAGTATAAATAATAATAATACAAATCTTCGTCTTCGTCCTCCAAAGCTAAATCTTCAAATCCTGAAATGCTCGGACTGACCCGAGCGAATTTGAAAAGACAAAAACACTCGAGTCAGAACTAAAAGATCTTATGTAAGTTAAATTTTACAGAAATAAATATGAGTACTGTAACTTAAGAGATGCTCGGGATTTACATCTCCTAAGGATCCGTTAAACTATTTACTATGTAGTATATTGCGCTATTATAATAGTGTCTAATTGTAAAATAAACTTACTTTTAAATAGCGTTAAGGCTTTACATTTTCCACCTTAACACAGAATATATTCATATAGTCTATACAGTACCGTAATCTCCCCCGTACTGGGCGTCGTCAGAGGGCACTCCATAGGTATGGTACAAAACCAAAATCGTATAAGGCGCGATAGGGTAGGTGACACGGCACAACTAGGCAATGCCAGGGTAGATATACCAATTACGCTTCCGGGTCGATGGTAACGCGTAGCCGCAGCTACCGCCCACCTCGAACAAACTCCCCCAAAATCAAAAATAGAAGTGGCCACTGAATCAATCCAAAGTCGAAGTATAATATCGAAGAGGAGTGTCCGATCAGAGGAATGACCTCATTAACCCGTCAATCGCTCCTGTTTTAGCCACCTTATGCCAACTCACGGGAGTCGGGTCCACGTATTTACCTTACAGGAAACGTCGCCCCAACCTACTTCATTCTGGAATCTCCACCGCGTACACGGTTAGTCAAAGTGGTTTTCGGTATCGACAGAGAGTATGTCCATATCCGATCCCGGTCTCTTTGCCAACCAATCGTTATTATAACACCGCGGTCATTTAAAAATAGTTTATACTTTAAAACCAGAATATAATCCATTTCAAAACCATAATATTACGATATCATTTCTTCTTTAAAACCCAAAAAGATTCATTTTGATATTATTTTATAAAACCCAAATCAATGATATCATTTCCCAAATATAAATCTTTTCCAAAAATTATGCCACTTTTAAAATTTATAATTCCTTGTAACCAAATATTTGAATATTAACTTTCAACATAATACTTCGAAATCCATAGTTTTTAAAATCATTACTTTCAAAACTAAATGGTTTGGATATTCAACAGTATATAAAATAAGTGGTTTAACTTAAATGTTACTTTGAAAAGAAATATTTCTCGTGGCTTTACAATACCTTTCTTTATTTAAAGTTAAAACCAAAATTTAATATCGCTTCAAGTTCCAAAACCATTTCAATAAATTCATATATATACGTATATCCATTTTGAGTATAAATATTTCAACTAAAGTTGGATTTTATTCTTTCAAATCAAATGTTCTATTAATTAGCCTTGAATATTCACATAGAATCCATAATTTATAAGACTTCAATTTCTAGTAATAAATTATATATATTTTCCAATTCAGGTTATACTAGAATATTCATTTAATTTATTTTGGGAAAATCCAATTATAAATATCATATCTTAAAATTTCCAACTTAACATTTAAACATAGGATATAAATTATCAAACTCCATTTACTAAATTTTCTTCCATTTTAATAAAGAGATTTATACACCTTTTTATTTCAAATTTTTCAACTTCATATGTATATAAATATGGAAGAAAACATTTATTCAGTATAAAATTTAAGATTTTTATAAACCGTATTCCATCCAAACCATAGAAATCACATTAAAAATAGTTATATATAGACCACGGTGCCTGTATATAGTTTTCTATCCTATGGTCAAGTGATACGGATATTTATCATTTCAATCCGCAATTTAAAAAAAAAACTGCGGTTGTATATCATTTCAAACCGCAATCCCGAATGAAATGTAAATGCATACTAACTTGCAGTTTAATGATATCCAAATAAAACATTCATTCAACAACACATCCATCATCCAATCACAACATCGATCAATATCAATCAATAACAATTATATATATGATCATATATAACAGGTGATAACTGGCAGTTTATTCAAATTAAATTTATCAACTATTAATCTAACAGTTTATTCAGTAATAATTTATACAACTGTTAGCTAGCAATTCATATGCAACAAAAATTTCCAACAGTCAATTAATACACAATAAATCAATTAAATTAACAGTTAAATTTAATAAAATGCAATTCAACAGATATGAATGAAATAAACATGCCAAATACTCATAAATAAATTTCTATTCATTTCTAAAATTTATTTAACAAACATAAAAGCTTCTAGTAATTGTGAGCGGGTCAAAACACTCACCTTTTGAATTTAAATCGAATGTAAATCCGATTTAAACCCAAAATTTGACGGTCTCTAAATTTATCCAAACCAGCGTCATCAGATCCGGAATTTAATTACGATCCTAACAAAAGAAATTTCGTGTGAAACGGAGTTCGTATGTGAAAGTTATCACAATTAAACAATTTGCAATTGAAATAAAAAAAAAATTAAAAATAAACAAAACAAAAATAAAATACCGTGCCACATCCACCTTCCCTCGTGAAAAACGCATATGCTTCTTCTTGATTGCTAACTTTGTTCCGTAATTTTTCTTTTATTTCGATTTACTTTAATTTTCCTCCTTATTATATGAATGTATGTATTTTAAAAGGTTTGAAAGAAAAAGAAGATTTGAAAAAGAAGAATTGAAAAAAAATGATTAAAATAAGAACTGAAAACGGAAGAGAAGATCTAGATTTGAAAAGAAGAAAGTTTGAAATAGAAGTAAATTTGAAGAAGAAGAAGAAGAATATTTGAAGAGAAAGAAAAAAAAATTAAAATGAGAGATAATAAGGAGCTTTGAGAAAAACAAGAAAAAAGAAGAAGAAGAAGAAGAAGAAGAAGAAGAATAGCATGGAGGCTAGGGTTAGAGTTAGGAGAAACAAAATGTAATAGAAGAATAAGAAGTAGGTTATTTATAATTATTGGAAAGAAATAAAGTAAATATGAACAAACTTGGTTTTGAAATATAGTAAATATGAACAACCTTTTTAAAAGTAGCAGGTATTCAAAAGAGGTAATTATTTATTAGAAAGGGAATGAATATGGAGGGACAAAATAAATGACACGTTTCGTTAGTTTGATTCTAAATTAATTAAGTGCTAGATACAGAAAAGTTTGAATACATCATATATATATTCATACTTTAACTGTGTGACAAAATTGCTAACATACATCAAGTACGATTAATTGGTGACAATATATAGGAATAATCAACAATAAATGTGGATGCAATCACATAAGGATCTAATAGGGAAGGAGATAAAAGTAACAACGTTGATTAATTCCACTTTCCCACTTTAGCCAATCCAATTACAAAATTTAAAATTTTATAAAATTTCTCTCCTTTGATTTCTTAAACAATTTTAATAACTAACAACAAGTTCTATGTTAATTCAATCATTAATCATTTCGCCAATTACCAAATTAAATTTCAATTATTCGCAATAAATCAAATTATAAATTTTTCATTCCAATAAATAAAATAAATCTTGATTTTTTTTTCTTCCATCCTTATTAATTCCACAACTTGTTCAATTTGAAAATCATTATCATATTTTCCAAATGTTACCTTAATTTAACACTTATGTAACGTATTATTAGATTCGTTGCAAGATTTCAATTTCAATCCCCATTTCTTAATATACTCAAATTCTGGACATTTTTATTTCCTTACCCATAAGTGTAACATTTATTGCCAATTCCATCCAAATTTAACAGGTAACCCTTAACAATGTTTTCAATCCAAAGGTTATACTTAAGTTTACATTGTATTCTACAACTTATCATATTATGAAGAAAATTCACATTATTCCCCAATATTACCTTAATTCATATTAACTTAACATTAAATTTACTCTTCATTCTATTATTAAACTATTAGTATTAAATAGATGAAATTAACATTGGTTTTACACTCTATTACGTAGATATCCTTAAATTTTATCTAAGTTTATATTTACATAATATTCCAACATTAAATTTCATCCAATTTTTTTTTCTTCCTTTTTATTTTAATTAAATCCAATTTCCCTAAAGTTACATTCAAACAAGTAAATTTTGATTTCCAATCAATCATTATACTATAACATTCTTAACATTTTTTCATTACACTACTAAATTCTACCTTGATAAGTTTACGCTTCTATTGCTTTACTTTCACACTTCCGTTAAAATATAAATAAATTCTAAAGTAACGTTTATTGTTGACCCCGCCATTTTAATTACTCATATTTAGATGAATGTTATTTCAAATAAGTTCATTGACTCATTTAAATTAGGTAATTTATAGTAGTTGTTATCCCACCCTTACAATTATTTCCTACTAACGTGCTACCAACTCCTTTAATTAAAATTTGAATTCCAAACCTTATTTAATATACTAAGTAAGATAAATAACATATATAGATTGCTACCAACTTTCCTTTTCTTGCATCTATGTGTTTATTACTTGACACACCAGTAAATATTACATATATACAAAATTCCGTTATCACTTGCCTAACAAGGTTATTATCACTTAAGATCTCACTGCATCCACATTTTCACATTTTTATTTCCTAGTTTCTTTACTTTATTCTACATAATTTATTACAAATGGGATTTTCTTTGGTTTACATCTTATTTGTATTTAACATTTCTCAATCACCAATTCATTTCACTTTAACTGCGGTAAATTGGCGGATAAATTGAATTTGATTCCCAAAATCTAAATTAACAAGAAACAAGGGTAGGTAACATACAATAGTCATTACTCCAAATTCTAGTCACCTAAATAGTCTTTTATTCCTTGCAAATAAATGTTACTATTTATTTTCATAGTACAAATCTCAATGATTATCCCATTTTAATTTGCTTAGGCCATTTATTTCACTATACATATCTACATAAATGGGTAATTTATTCAATTCATTAAGTGTCAATTCTATTAAGCCCTGTTTATATCTTTATGCATTCTTCTATAACTTTACAAAAGGGAATAACTTTTAAACTCATACACTTAATAACAAAACCGTTATAAATCCAATAAACTTCCAAATCCAAGTTTGTACACATTTTACACAACTATTATGATTTCTCACAAACGTTGAATTTATTAAATGACCATTTATTATAATTTAATTCCCTTAATTGAATCAAATGCTTATTATTATATATATTCTTTTCATTCTACCATTCCTTCCCATTATAAATTCATTAACGTATTTACACATCTCTATCTTTCAAATATAAAATAACCAAACTGATTACAAACACTGTTTCTATCAATTTTCATAAGTTTGTTCAAAACTATACTTTTGTTTACATAAAATAAATTTTATGTTTCTATTAGTTTTCTTTTCCTTTCACTACAGGCATAAATTATTACTATCTACACTAATTACATCTTTGTATTAATGAACACCATTTAAGTTAATATTTATACTAACATTCACAAATTCAACATTTATTTGTTTCTTCAAAATTACTTTAAATCAAGTTGTGAAAATTTACATTATCCACATCTATTATCATAAATTTTTATAGTTACACTAAATTGCAACCACTATACCAAATTTCTACATTTATTTTTAACCAAATTAGAAATTATATTAATTCATTTTATTAAATATCATAAATTTAACGGGTCGTTACAATCTCCCCCACTCAAAACTTTTCGTCCCCGAAAAGGAAAAAGAAGGGAGGAGGAAGATTTACAGTGCATCTTATTTCAAATATTAACTTATAAACAATATTTTACTGGATTAATTTCCTTTAATGAAATATACTTGTTTTATAATCATTATATCCTTTAATGAAAATTTTGGCAAAGTCTCCTTTGTACGGAGGGACTCTGGAGAAAATATAATATCCAAATATACAAATATATTACACATATTATCCAAATAAAATATCCCAACACGGGAAAATATATAAAATAGCGCTTTATACGTAATCCGGAAACGTACCTATTTGTCGGGCAATACGCTTATTATTACGGAACCAAAAGCAGTAGCAGTTGCTTCCATAACCTGTATTTTCTTATAAGCCTAAAAGGTTAAATATTTATTTTAAAATGAACTATTCTAGTGGATTCAATCATTCATATCCAATCAAATGCAACAACCATACATTTTAACAAACAGCACACACCGCAAACAAAATCATTCAATCAAACAAACAATTAGTTGTTAGGTTCAAATTCCGAAATTGTACGAAATGTAAAATAACTATCAAGTGCATCCTTTACTCAACAGTCTTAGATGGAACAAAGATAGATTATTTCTCCATCCAACAACTTCAAAATTCCTTACCCAACAACCATACATCAACCAAACAATTCAAATCAACACCAAAATAGCTTATTATACATTTATTTCATACTTCAGTGGTTTGATTTTCTTCCCTTCATTTATGAGGGATTTCTTTGTTCTTACAAGTTTTATTTTCCAATTATCCCAAAATTCATTATATTTGTATTTCCTTTTATTACTTAAGTTTCCTTTTATTACCTAAGTTTATAAAATAAATTCTCATTAATAACAACAAATATTTTGAATATCTTCATTTCCTTACTCTTCACTTGTAAGATTTCCCTTAAATTCTTAATCTGCTAACATTCATTCTTATAAGTGGAAGTTTTTATTTATCCATTAACTATGAATTGCAGTCATTTAATTTTTCCTACTTTCCATTATATTAGAATAGGGAAGATTAAAACATACTTAAGTCAATAATCATACAATCAATTCTTATTTTGAATTTCATTTTATATACTTAGGTTCATATCATCTATTAATAATTCTTAACCCTTTTTTAGTAAAATTTCAATTATAACCTAAGTTTATACCATTAAATTCTTATTATAACAGTAATTTATTGAATACTTCATTTTTCCTAAATTCCTACTTGTAAAATATTCAATTCCAGTTTCTCATTTAACACTTCAACTTTTATATTTGGGTAAGTTATTTATGTTAAGGAAATTGCAATTGAACTTATACAAGTTGAATCTCAATTCTCTAAATTAAATTTGATGTTTATCCATATTTCTCTTTGTCTTATATGTATGCAAATTCCTCTTTATAACTTTGCAATTATTCTCTTATTTAAATTAGAGGTTTCAATTCATTTATTACTTAACTTTTATTTCACTACAATTTAACAATTGATTAATTAATGGAGAATTTTAGAATTGGGTTCCGGGTCAGATTTCAATTTATTTCAAAATAATAGATAAATAAGTTCTTACAACTCAAAATCTCTAATTATAGTTAGAACAATAAAAGAATTTTTTTTTTTTTTTTTTTGTTTTTGGTTTTTTTTTGTTTTTTAGAAAATTTCATAATAAATCTACAGTAGAATTTACTACAGTGGCCTTTCCCCTTCGAAACTCGAAATGAAAGTCGATGATGCGGCCGTCATCACCGAATTTATTTTCCAATGACAGAGAGGAAAGTACAGAATTTAAATTTTTTTTTTTCCAAAATCTTCTTTAAAACAATTCTTCCAAATTATACGAAATATTTATATAAGAAAATACTTATAAACCGATCCATTATATTTCATAAATTCTTTGAAAACAAATTTGGAAAAATCCCGGACTTAAGTTCTAAAATCTCCAATTTGATTTATTATAATTTCAACTTAGCTTCAGTTATTATAAATATTTTATTTCCTAACACCCAATCTATAGCAACCAAATATATATATATCTTTATAAAAATATTTTTATATATAGAAAATATAATAGGCAAAATTCTTTCATTCACCTATATTAAAACAAATATTATGTTGGTCTGTCCTATTAAATGTTTAGAAATCCCTATTGATGACATAGCGTCCCATGCATCAACCAGAATTTATAAATACAAAGCGGAACAGATTAACACAATATAAAAATCTTTTTATTAATACTAACAAATACGCTCTCTCATATATATACACTCAGCGACTCCCATAGGATATTACTACCCTATTAACAAAGAGTCAAACCCCACAAAGCCAAGGTTTATCGCTAAACCAAAGCTTTGATACCAGATGTAACATCCTACCTTTTCGCACACTTTAAACCGACACACGTGCCAATTCAAACCATACGGAAGGTCGGATTGTTATGGGGTAAATGAGAAAGATAGAGAAGAAATAAAACAAAACAGAATCTCACAGCGGAAGGATAAAATATAATAATCAAATATACAGTTCATGAAACTGTTTTACAAAATAATTTATTTTTCTTGTGCAATAAATATCAGAGTTACACATACCAATACAACAATGCAGCGGAATTAAATGGTGTAGTGCACTAGTATAAATAATAATAATACAAATCTTCGTCTTCGTCCTCCAAAGCTAAATCTTCAAATCCTGAAATGCTCGGACTGACCCGAGCGAATTTGAAAAGACAAAAACACTCGAGTCAGAACTAAAAGATCTTATGTAAGTTAAATTTTACAGAAATAAATATGAGTACTGTAACTTAAGAGATGCTCGGGATTTACATCTCCTAAGGATCCGTTAAACTATTTACTATGTAGTATATTGCGCTATTATAATAGTGTCTAATTGTAAAATAAACTTACTTTTAAATAGCGTTAAGGCTTTACATTTTCCACCTTAACACAGAATATATTCCCATAGTCTATACAGTACTGTAATCTCCCCCGTACTGGGCGTCGTCAGAGGGCACTCCATAGGTATGGTACAAAACCAAAATCGTATAAGGCGCGATAGGGTAGGTGACACGGCACAACTAGGCAATGCCAGGGTAGATATACCAATTACGCTTCCGGGTCGATGGTAACGCGTAGCCGCAGCTACCGCCCACCTCGAACAAACTCCCCCAAAATCAAAAATAGAAGTCGCCACTGAATCAATCCAAAGTCGAAGTATAATATCGAAGAGGAGTGTCCGATCAGAGGAATGACCTCATTAACCCGTCAATCGCTCCTGTTTTAGCCATCTTATGCCAACTCACGGGAGTCGGGTCCACGTATTTACCTTACAGGAAACGTCGCCCCAACCTACTTCATTCTGGAATCTCCACCGCGTACACGGTTAGTCAAAGTGGTTTTCGGTATCGACAGAGAGTATGTCCATATCCGATCCCGGTCTCTTTGCCAACCAATCGTTATTATAACACCGCGGTCATTTAAAAATAGTTTATACTTTAAAACCAGAATATAATCCATTTCAAAACCATAATATTACGATATCATTTCTTCTTTAAAACCCAAAAAGATTCATTTTGATATTATTTTATAAAACCCAAATCAATGATATCATTTCCCAAATATAAATCTTTTCCAAAAATTATGCCACTTTTAAAATTTATAATTCCTTGTAACCAAATATTTGAATATTAACTTTCAACATAATACTTCGAAATCCATAGTTTTTAAAACCATTACTTTTCAAAACTAAATGGTTTGGATATTCAACAGTATATAAAATAAGTGGTTTAACTTAAATGTTACTTTGAAAAGAAATATTTCTCGTGGCTTTACAATACCTTTCTTTATTTAAAGTTAAAACCAAAATTTAATATCGCTTCAAGTTCCAAAACCATTTCAATAAATTCATATATATACGTATATCCATTTTGAGTATAAATATTTCAACTAAAGTTGGATTTTATTCTTTCAAATCAAATGTTCTATTAATTAGCCTTGAATATTCACATAGAATCCATAATTTATAAGACTTCAATTTCTAGTAATAAATTATATGTATTTTCCAATTCAAGTTATACTAGAATATTCATTTAATTTATTTTGGGAAAATCCAATTATAAATATCATATCTTAAAATTTCCAACTTAACATTTAAACATAGGATATAAATTATCAAACTCCATTTACTAAATTTTCTTCCATTTTAATAAAGAGATTTATACACCTTTTTATTTCAAATTTTTCAACTTCATATGTATATAAATATGGAAGAAAACATTTATTCAGTATAAAATTTAAGATTTTTATAAACCGTATTCCATCCAAACCATAGAAATCACATTAAAAATAGTTATATATAGACCGCGGTGCCTGTATATAGTTTTCTATCCTATGGTCAAGTGATACGGATATTTATCATTTCAATCCGCAATTTAAAAAAAAAACTGCGGTTGTATATCATTTCAAACCGCAATCCCGAATGAAATGTAAATGCATACTAACTTGCAGTTTAATGATATCCAAATAAAACATTCATTCAACAACACATCCATCATCCAATCACAACATCGATCAATATCAATCAATAACAATTATATATATGATCATATATAACAGGTGATAACTGGCAGTTTATTCAAATTAAATTTATCAACTATTAATCTAATAGTTTATTCAGTAATAATTTATACAACTGTTAACTAGCAATTCATATGCAACAAAAATTTCCAACAGTCAATTAATACACAATAAATCAATTAAATTAACAGTTAAATTTAATAAAATGCAATTCAACAGATATGAATGAAATAAACATGCCAAATACTCATAAATAAATTTCTATTCATTTCTAAAATTTATTTAACAAACATAAAAGCTTCTAGTAATTGTGAGTGGGTCAAAACACTCACCTTTTGAATTTAAATCGAATGTAAATCCGATTTAAACCCAAAATTTGACGGTCTCTAAATTTATCCAAACCAGCGTCATCAGATCCGGAATTTAATTACGATCCTAACAAAAGAAATTTCGTGTGAAACGGAGTTCGTATGTGAAAGTTATCACAATTAAACGATTTGCAATTGAAATAAAAAAAAATTAAAAATAAACAAAACAAAAATAAAATACCATGCCACATCCACCTTCCCTCCTGAAAAACGCATATGCTTCGTCTTGATTGCTAACTTTGTTCCGTAATTTTTCTTTTATTTCGATTTACTTTAATTTTCCTCCTTATTATATGAATGTATGTATTTTAAAAGGTTTGAAAGAAAAAGAAGATTTGAAAAAGAAGAATTGAAAAAAAATGATTAAAATAAGAACTGAAAACGAAAGAGAAGATCTAGATTTGAAAAGAAGAAAGTTTGAAATAGAAGTAAATTTGAAGAAGAAGAAGAAGAATATTTGAAGAGAAAGAAAAAAAATTAAAATGAGAGATAATAAGGAGCTTTGAGAAAAACAAGAAAAAAGAAGAAGAAGAAGAAGAAGAAGAAGAAGAATAGCATGGAGGCTAGGGTTAGAGTTAGGAGAAACAAAATGTAATAGAAGAATAAGAAGTAGGTTATTTATAATTATTGGAAAGAAATAAAGTAAATATGAACAAACTTGGTTTTGAAATATAGTAAATATGAACAACCTTTTTAAAAGTAGCAGGTATTCAAAAGAGGTAATTATTTATTAGAAAGGGAATGAATATGGAGGGACAAAATAAATGACACGTTTCGTTAGTTTGATTCTAAATTAATTAAGTGCTAGATACAGAAAAGTTTGAATACATCATATATATATTCATACTTTAACTGTGTGACAAAATTGCTAACATACATCAAGTACGATTAATTGGTGACAATATATAGGAATAATCAACAATAAATGTGGATGCAATCACATAAGGATCTAATAGGGAAGGAGATAAAAGTAACAACGTTGATTAATTCCACTTTCCCACTTTAGCCAATCCAATTACAAAATTTAAAATTTTATAAAATTTCTCTCCTTTGATTTCTTAAACAATTTTAATAACTAACAACAAGTTCTATGTTAATTCAATCATTAATCATTTCGCCAATTACCAAATTAAATTTCAATTATTCGCAATAAATCAAATTATAAATTTTTCATTCCAATAAATAAAATAAATCTTGATTTATTTTTCTTCCATCCTTATTAATTCCACAACTTGTTCAATTTGAAAATCATTATCATATTTTCCAAATGTTACTTTAATTTAACACTTATGTAACGTATTATTAGATTCGTTGCAAGATTTCAATTTCAATCCCCATTTCTTAATATACTCAAATTCTGGACATTTTTATTTCCTTACCCATAAGTGTAACATTTATTGCCAATTCCATCCAAATTTAACAGGTAACCCTTAACAATGTTTTCAATCCAAAGGTTATACTTAAGTTTACGTTGTATTCTACAACTTATCATATTATGAAGAAAATTCACATTATTCCCTAATATTACCTTAATTCATATTAACTTAACATTAAATTTAATCTTCATTCTATTATTAACCTATTAGTATTAAATAGATGAAATTAACATTGGTTTTACACTCTATTACGTAGATATCCTTAAATTTTATCTAAGTTTATATTTACATAATATTCCAACATTAAATTTCATCCAATTTTTTTTCCTTCCTTTTTATTTTAATTAAATCCAATTTCCCTAAAGTTACATTCAAACAAGTAAATTTTGATTTCCAATCAATCATTATACTATAACATTCTTAACATTTTTTCATTACACTACTAAATTCTACCTTGATAAGTTTACGCTTCTATTGCTTTACTTTCACACTTCCGTTAAAATATAAATTAATTCTAAAGTAATGTTTATTGTTGACCCCTCCATTTTAATTACTCATATTTAGATGAACGTTATTTCAAATAAGTTCATTGACTCATTTAAATTAGGTAGTTTATAGTAGTTGTTATCCCACCCTTACAATTATTTCCTACTAACGTGCTACCAACTCCTTTAATTAAAAGTTGAATTCCAAACCTTATTTAATATACTAAGTAAGATAAATAACATATATAGATTGCTACCAACTTTCCTTTTCTTGCATCTATGTGTTTATTACTTGACACACCAATAAATATTACATATACACAAAATTCCGTTATCACTTGCCTAACAAGGTTATTATCACTTAAGATCTCACTGCATCCACATTTTCACATTTTCATTTCCTAGTTTCTTTACTTTATTCTACATAATTTATTACAAATGGGATTTTCTTTGGTTTACATCTTATTTGTATTTAACATTTCTCAATCACCAATTCATTTCACTTTAACTGCGGTAAATTGGCGGATAAATTGAATTTGATTCCCAAAATCTAAATTAACAAGAAACAAGGGTAGGTAACATACAATAGTCATTACTCCAAATTCTAGTCACCTAAATAGTCTTTTATTCCTTGCAAATAAATGTTACTATTTATTTTCATAGTACAAATCTCAATGATTATCCTATTTTAATTTGCTTAGGCCATTTATTTCACTATACATATCTACATAAATGGGTAATTTATTCAATTCATTAAGTATCAATTCTATTAAGCCCTGTTTATATCTTTATGCATTCTTCTATAACTTTACAAAAGGGAATAACTTTTAAACTCATACACTTAATAACAAAACCGTTATAAATCCAATAAACTTCCAAATCCAAGTTTGTACACATTTTACACAACTATTATGATTTCTCACAAACGTTGAATTTATTAAATGACCATTTATTATAATTTAATTCCCTTAATTGAATCAAATGCTTATTATTATATATATTCTTTTCATTCTACCATTCCTTCCCATTATAAATTCATTAACGTATTTACACATCTCTATCTTTCAAATATAAAATAACCAAACTGATTACAAACACTGTTTCTATCAATTTTCATAAGTTTGTTCAAAACTATACTTTTGTTTACATAAAATAAATTTTATGTTTCTATTAGTTTTCTTTTCCTTTCACTACAGGCATAAATTATTACTATCTACACTAATTACATCTTTGTATTAATGAACACCATTTAAGTTAATATTTATACTAACATTCACAAATTCAACATTTATTTGTTTCTTCAAAATTACTTTAAATCAAGTTGTGAAAATTTACATTATCCACATCTATTATCATAAATTTTTATAGTTACACTAAATTGCAACCACTATACCAAATTTCTACATTTATTTTTAACCAAATTAGAAATTATATTAATTCATTTTATTAAATATCATAAATTTAACGGGTCGTTACAATTTCACATTTATAAAAGTACGTATATCTATAGTGAATAATTCACCTTTTAAAAGATAGAATTGAACATCAAACCCAAATCTAAACTCCGCAAAGCACGAAAAGGCATGAAAAAGCATTACTATATTCTTTTGAGTGGATGAAGAGTCGGATCCAAATCTTGTATACAAACAATTACACAAACATAAATGTATAATTCAACATACAAGACTATGAATCAAACAATGAACAATATGGATCAAAGGGACATAACCTTTTGATAAAACAAAGCAAGATGCAAACTTGAGTGAAAAGAAAGCCCAAAATCCACATCTTGTACATAACAAAATAAAGCAAACAAATATCCCAAACGTAGGAACATGATTCAGTACAAAGAATAGAGATTACAACAATGAAAAGATAGGAAATAAAATGACATAACCTTGATTGATCAAAGCACATGGCTTGGTTTGGTCAAGGTTTTGGTGATGTCGTCTTCATGGTGGTCACGGCCTTAGATGGTGGTGAGGAGGAGTGATGATGGTCGGTCAAACATGGTAGCCGAGGATTTTGATGGAGCAGACAAGATAAATAAAAGATAAATAGAGGAAAAACGAAAGAAGAAAAATGGAAAAACAATTAGGAAAAGAAGCCATTACTTACAGGAAAATTTCTTACGTGAAGATGCAGATTAAATGACATGTGGGAAAGTGTTTTGTATGTGAATTATTAATTACTAGAGGAGTTTTTTTTCACGGCTTAATCAAGTGGAAAGAAATGGTATAATGACCTTGACTCGACCTTCAAAAATCGGCACCGAATATATCACCTATATTCAAATGCCGCAGATCCAAATGTCGAATCTGGTTCGTCAGAGCTTATAACACATTAATTATAACAACACAACGGAAGAAAAAGAATATATCAATAAACAACATTGATACAATATCTGATACAACTGAATGATACAATGAATATCAATATACATCAGAGATATGATACATGACAATAGCAGCGGAAAGAAAATATAACACCAGCAGGGGAACAATATCTCCAATATAGTCTTCAAGAGAGAAAGAGAGATAGAATCCAGAACTGTAACTCCATCTCCAAAGCACCAATCCAGAAGTAGCTCGAACTCCCAATCAAGATGAAGTGAAGCAACTCAATCCAAATGCGATTTCCAAATCCTAAGGCTGAAAGCTATCGAATCTACACCTACTATTCGATTATCTGAAAAACCTAACTCTAGACTGCACGTGTGGAAAATTATGGGCAGCCAGAGTTTAGGAAAGGAACAATAAACTCTAGGCCAGTCATGAGACTGGTATGAGAAAACAAAAATAGTTTATCTTTAAAACAAACAGCAAAAGAATTTAGAATTGAAATCCGCAATGCTTTTTGGAAAATGAAACTACCATAAGGCCTTCCGCCGCACACACAATGCACACAATGCAAACACAGAACTGGAGGAGATTTCTCCTTATGATAGTCAAATATGCTTGATATGCGAAAACCATTTGATATTATTATTAGTGCATAGTGCAGAAATAATTTCGAAAGTATAATATTAATCTTAGCCAATATAGACATCTCGAACTGTGCCTACTATAGCTACCATCTAAACAGTGGGGCGCCACCATAAGTAAATGACAGGTTATACAACTAAAACCGTACAAGGCGCGTATTGAAGATTGGATTTCCAAAAAATGGTTAGGCTAAGGAACTTTCTACTACAACATGGGTACGCCTCTGGAGGGACGTCCGGAGAGCTTAACCACCTCTATGTCAACGCAAGGCCGGGTTACCTCTGTAACTAGGTAACTACTACACGAGCGTGCCATCCCCGGTCGTTTACGACCTTTATCCTAGGCGCCTCTCAACCATAAAGCAATCACAAAGTAATAGATTTGCAATGACCACATGAGTTAAGTATGTGGGCTCCATACCATGATACCACCCATTTCTAGAAGGGAATGACACACCGTAAAGGGAGTGACCCTTATAACCTTGCCGCATATTTCCTGTTTCGACCATTTCCGAGGTGTGAGGCCCTGATGCAGTCTCGTCCACAAAGCTACGCTTTATACAAAAGCCATGCTTTGATCAACAAATGATACACAATAGCACTCAGCATGCCACACTATCAAATTGGGAGTATATCACTGGTAATTGTCAACTACATAACCTTTGAGCTCGTACGTCTCAGAGAAGGGTGTTAAGCTAAGAGAATAAATTCTCCGCCACCAAACAGAAATGTATTTGATAGGGATAAGTTTTATATCTCAAAGTGTAATATCAGACATACAACCATACAAGTCTGTTTCGGGTTGGAACAAAACCGAAGGAACTTTGTCCAGTAAAGGAAGAAGCCCTTGCAATCCGGGCATCTACAATTCCGATCGGACTCCACATCACATATGGAGAACTCTATACCGGAGCAACTCAGTGCAGAGTCAATCAACGAGTTATCCTGTCGTTCTCGAAGACACCCGGTCTTCACCACCTGTCTTTAAATGTTATCGTCGTATCACTATTCGGAATGGGTTATATGACCCAAGGTCCTCTCCCGGCTAAACCGAATAGTGAGCACAATATTAAAAAACATATGGATATAGGATTTTAGTTAAGTCACAACATTAAAATCCAAAACTTCCCTTTCAAATGGTTTAAACCAATTACCATTTCAAATCTTTAAACAAAAAAAATTATTTCACAAATTTCACTTAATTTCACAAAGATCCATTCACGGATTTCAAAGCGCTTTCATTTCAATTTGGATTAACTCATTCAATCTTTAAATCAAAGATTTAATAGCTTTCAAATCCGTTTCCAAAAATTCATTCATAACTTGGAAAACTGTTTCATTTCAAATTTGAAATCCCTTTAATACAAATTGGAAACTCATTTCTTATATGAAAGCTTTTATTATTTGAAAACAAATAGTTTTCGTTTTGAAAAAATCCGATTTCATTTATGCAAGTTGAAATCTTAGGTTAAATTCAAATTCCTAAAACAACACTTTTAAAATGGTTTAAAACCCATATAAACTAGTATAACCTTTTTAAATCATAAATAGAATTCAATTTCAAATTTTGAATTCAATTTAAATCAAATTTCAAAACTAAATCAAGTTTTTCAAAAATAACTTTTATCTTTGAAATTCCTTTTCAAAAGCTTTTCACTTTAAACCTAATCCATTTCCAAAACTATTGAATTCGAAATCCAATTAAAAAATTGACTTAACCGATTTCCTCATGCAATCCATATTGTGTGTGTATAAGTGTGGTCTAGGGGTTTTACATAATACAAGTGCGACATCATCAATCAGCACAGATTCAAATACAGCAATATATTTGATAAGCGGTATAAACTATAGCGCTTTTCTTTATTCACAGAACACAGATAGAAAATACAAGTATATTGCAAATAAATAAATTACATTCATCACAGATAATAAGTTACATTTCACAGCTGATTCATTTCATCGAACATCATATTTCAGGGATATCACACAATTCAAAGCATCCAATTCAATCCAAACATTCATAAGTAAGATCAGTTAATTGTCTAATTAATTTAAACCAGATTAATTACTTATGAATTACTAATTTTGGTTAATTAACATTACAAATCATTTTTGATTTTTTATTCTTTAATCATTTATTAATTAACCATTAATAATAAATTAGTTAACCTTTTATTATAATTAATCAACCTTTAATTATTAAATAATAACCTTTAATTATTTAATTTTCCACTTAATTATTAAACTAATTATCTATAATTATTTATGATAAGTGACTATCCCTAATCTTAAATCAATGTTGATCACTTGATTTATCCACCTTTAATCATTAATTAATTACTTTTAATTAAGTAATTATCTTTAAGCAATTAATTGATTTCATTAATTAATTTTCATTAATTAATTACATTAATTAATTAATCCTTAATTATAAATTAATTAACCTTATATTAACAATTGATTATCTTTAATTAATTACAATTATAAATTAATTAATCATTAATTAATAATCATTCCTTAATCACTTTCATAAATAAATTAAATTTTAATTAATTAATCATTTTCAAATTAATTACCTTTATTAATTAATCACATTAATTAATTATCATTTAATTTAAATATTCTTTAGTCACTTGGTTAATCAACTTTAGTCATTAATTAATTACTTTTAATTAATAAATTAACCTATCATCGTTATTACTTTAAAATAAACAATTTTAAACATTCAATTTAAAAATTAAATCTTTGAGAAACTTGTTTAAAACCTTATTTTTTTAAATTATCTTTTCAAAATCTGGTTATGCTTCTTATAAAACTTTAAAAGCCTGAAAACAAATTTTCTTTCTATGTTTCAAACCCTGGTTATGTTTAAATCAGAAAACATGTTTATATTTCAGAAATATGAGAAACCTGCTGTTTGACAAAACGATCCCAAGGCATTTCAAACTTTTCCCAAACTCAACCTCGAGTATTTTCACTATTCACTTCGAGTTCACCCCGATGAAACTTCAACTTCCGCAATGAACAAATTTCCCAGACGTATAAACCCATGTATTCTACGACTTCGAGACAAGTACCGATCTCCTTCGAGTCCAACCATCGGTTTTCTTGAGACCATCCCCAAGTGGCCTCATCTTTCTCAAACACCCCAACTCTTAGACCTGAACACACACGCGTGTACGTGCACAGTCACACGGCGCCGCTCCGCTCCGGCCATTATCTCCACCATCTACAAATCTCCGATGAGCCTGTCGATGAACTTCAACCATCTAGATTTTCAATCAATTGGGCGAATCAAAATCGAACCACTTGAGCACCCCCTAGAATGAAACTACCACCCAGTAAATCGCCTCGTCCTGCCGACCAAGGTCACCAGAGAACTCGCCACCTTGTCCATAGCTTCACCACGAAACTATGCACCGTTACCCCCATGACCGATCGCCTATAGTGTCTCGACGATGATGCAGAAACCATTCAAACTTGGTCGACCGAAAACCCTACAAACAGACCTAGCCGTCGCCAGGGTCCACTATTAATCCGATTACCTTTTTCCGAGTATCCCCCAGCTTACATCCTCTTTCAACAACAACCATGACTGTCATAGCTCACGTGATTGCCGTAGATTAACTGAAAATCGATTTCTGATCATCTCGAATTTTCTCAATGATTATATACTTAAAAATCATGAAAAGATTTTCAAAAATCATAATTTTCCAACATGAATTAATCCGTATAATCCAAACTTGATATAGAGTTGATAAATTTTCTAACCCATTTTAGCTTATCACTGCAATCTAAATATTTTTAAAATGATTACTAAATAAATTTTCCTGAAACCATTTTTAAAATAAATCTTACATCATTTTTAACAATTTCCCTTTGAACATCAACACCTATACTGGATTGTTATGAAGAGGATTTGATTCTTGAGGTGGATTTAGTCTATAATATTAAAACAGAGATATGCATATGCAAAGCATAGACATGCATACATCCATTCACACATATATGTACATGCAGAGATTGATCATTTTTCACAGCAGTTACTTCACAAAGCATCATAGATTCAAATTCAATAGAGGGTGGGTTTGCTCACCTGAAGTTTGGAAGCAGAGAACAAATTTGATTGCTTAAACCTAGAAATGTTTTTGAAACTTGGAACCAGATTCCTTTGAGCCTGAGACTTGATTTAAATGATTTGATTCGTGTTTTTTTAATTGCTTGAACTTCCTTCTTTTTCTTTCTTTTTTTGAGTCCCTCAGATTGAAGACTTTGATTTCTAGAAAACAAAGAACTTAGACTTGATGTTGAACCGATTTGTTGCATGCTTTTGATTTCAACTTTATTGTGTTGAGATGAGTAGTTGTTTCAGGTTTGTATTTTGTTTTTGATCTTGCTTTTCCAGGTTGATGAGTTTTACTAAGTTGTTTCTAGCATTTTTATTCAGCTTTAAATTGAACTAAAACTTTTCTTTTCTTTTATTTACTTTTATTTTGCTTCAGGCTTTTGAAACTTACAGATTTGAGAAACATTTTTTTTCTCTAGGTTTCAGATTTGAGATAGTTTGTTTTTTGATTTCAGGAAGTGAAGATGAACGAATATGCAAATGTAAACAGCCTTGTTTACCCATTTCTCATTTGTATATTGGTTAATTAATTTTAAAAGAAGAAACTTGTTTTTGCAACTTGTTCACCTTAAGCCAACACTTGTTAAATTTCTTATTGCATGGTTTACACTTGTTCAAAACAAGTAATATTATGTTTTAGACTTTTATGTAAATAAATTTCAAATTTATGGTTTAAATCTTGTTTACAAATAAGTTTATAACTTTGTTTTTAAACCTTACTTTATTTATAATTTCAATTGTAAATGAATACTTTCCTTTTTACATTACCATATGTTTTAATGTTACATACAATCTATGTTTTTATTATTTTCAAATGGTATTAGGCTTTATTAATTTTAAAAAAAGTAAATACATATTAAGCCTTTATATTCATACATTTTAATTTGTACTTATACAAATTTATAACAAATGATTTTGAAATCAAATTAGATTATATACCTACAATTCTAATTAGATACATATAACTTGTTTTCCAAAATACAACCTTTAAATCCAATTAATTTTATAAAAATATTAATTATTGAATTTCAGTCTCAAAATCAAATTTCCAGTAATAATCTATTTATATAAATAAACATACACCTTATTTATTTTGGAAAATTGAAATATACCCAAAAATTCTATTAACAATATATTTCATTCTTAGAACTTTCAGCTTAAACTTTAATTCAATTTATTATTTTCAAATCCAAATAAATTCTCAATTAATTCACAATTGAATCTAAAATTTAATTTAATTACTAATTAAATTCGACTCAAGAATTAGGATTGTTACAGATTCCCTCCATCCTTAAGAAAATTTTGTCCTCCAAATTTGCAAGGGAGACAACAAAGAATGGATACACAAAGGTAGAGAAACAGTTTTCCAGATCAAACTGAATATATATTCTGCATTTGGCTTACCAAATCAGAATATCAACAATATGAGAACAAACTCATACAATTATTTCACAAGATACTCGGGTCCTCCGGTCTACGAATATGCAAGGGCATTGATTAGTTGGAAGGGATAACTAATCATTCGTAGAATATATCGGATACCAGAGAATAGATAGATAGATTAAATCTTCTATAGTTTCTCAAACACTAGGTATGGATTCCAAATTCAGATCGGAATACCCCAAAGTTTACACCAAATTGTCCCTCTTCGGACTTCGATCTACAAAAGAAATTACAATAGAATTCCAAATTTGGTTTTATACGATATCGTTTTATTTATACAATTCAAATTTAGCCTTATATTCTATTAACCAATTTTTTTGCAAAAAAAATTGCAAATTAATTAGAGTTTTAGAACGAAAAGCTGATAACGAGAATACGAGGTAGGAACTTATCAACACGATTCGTAGGGTCACCATCACACCGAAACTTCTCCTTGCAGCTTCCACGAAGATATCAAAGAATTTTTAAATCGAATCAAAGGAGATTGAGAAGAAAGTTGTTTCCACTGTTGTAGTGTATTGACCATTTATAGTGGTACTCCCCTGTCCTCTATCTCGTCCTTTTCTTGCACTCATGCTCACCATCAGTGGATAATAAGAGAATATACTAAGGCGTTCGAACGGATATCTTAGGGATATACTCATTCTAGGGTATACTTCACCCTATCTCTAATGAGTTACCTAAAGTTATACTCTTGAGCTAAAGTTTCAACCTTCAGCTCTGATACCAATTATAATGACCCTGACTCGACCTTCGAAAATCGGCACCGAATATATCACCTATATTCGAATGCCGCAGATCCAAACGTCGAATTTGGTTCGCCGGAGCTTATAACACATTAAGTATAACAACACAGGGGAAGAAAAAGAATATATCAATGTACAACATTGATACAATATCTGATACAACTGAATGATACAATGAATATCAATATACATCAGAGATATGATACAAGAAAATAGCAGTGGAAAGAAAAAATAACACCAGCAGCGGAACAATATCTCCAATATGGTCGTCAAGAGAGAAAGAGAGATAGAATCCAGAACTGTAATTCCATCTCCAAAGCACCAATCCAGAAGTAGCACGAGCTCCCAATCAAGATGAAGTGAAGCAAATCAATCCAAATGCGATTGCCAAATCCTAAGGCTGAAAGCTATTGAATTTACACCTACTATTTGATTATCTAAAAAACCCAACTCTAGACTGCCTGTGTGGAAAATTATGGACACCCAGAGTTTAGGAAAGGAACAATAAACTTCAGTCAGTCATGGGACTGGTATGAGCAAAAAAAAAATAGTTTGTCTTTGAAACAAATAGCAAAAGAATTTAAAATTGAAATCCGCAATGCTTTTTGGAAAATGAAACTACCATAAGGCCTCCCGCCGCACACATAATGTAAACGCAGAATTGGAGGAGATTTCTCCTTATGATAGTCAAATATGCTTGATGCGCGAAAACCATTTGATATTATTATTAGTGCATACTGCAAAAATAATTTCGAAAGTATAATATTAATCTTTCTAGCATAGACATTTTGAACTATGCCTACTATAGCTACCATCTAAACAGTGGGGCGCCACCATAAGTAAATGGCTGGTTATGAAACTAAAACCGTACAAGACGGGTATTGAAGATTGGATTTCCAACAAATGGTCAGGCTAAGGAACTTTATACTCCCACAGGGTACGCCTCTGGAGGGACGCCCCGAGAGCTTAACCAGCTCGCTGCCAACACAAGGCCGGGTTACTTCTGTAACTAGGTAACTACTACACGAACATGCCATCCCCCGGTCGTTTGCGACCTTTATCCCAGACGCCTTTCAACCACAAAGAAATCATAAAGTAATAGATTTGCAGTGACCACATGAGTTAAGTATCTGGGCTCCATAACATGATACCACCCTTTTCCAAAAGGGAATGACATACCCTAAAGGGAGCGACCCTCATAACCTTGCCACATCTTTCCTGTTTCGATCATTTCCAGGGTGTGATGTCTTGATGCAGTCTCGTCCATAAAGCTACACTTTATACCAAAGCCATGCTTTGATCAACAAATGATACACTGCACCACTAAGCATGCCACACTAACAAATTGGAGTATATCACTGATAATTGTCAACTACATAACCTCTAAGTTCGTACGTCTCAGAGAAGGGTGTTAAGCTAAGAGAATAAATTCTCCGCCATCAAACAGAAATGTATTTGATAGAGATCAGTTTTATATCTCAAAGTGTAATGTGAGACATACAACCATACAAGTCTATTCCGGGTTCAAACAGAACCGAAGGCACTTTGTCTAGTAAAGGAAGAAGCCCTTATAATCCGAGCATCCACAATTCTGATTGGACTCCCGATCATAAATGGAGAACTCTATACCGGAGCAACTCAGTGCAGAGTCAATCGATTGGTTATCCTATCCTTCTCGAAGACACCAGTCTTCACCACCGGTCTTCAAATGCTATCGTCGTATCACTATTTGGAATGGGTTATATGACACAAGGTCCTCTCCTGGCTAAACCGAATAGTGAGCGCAATATTTAAAAACAGTTGGATATAGGATTTCAGTTAAGTCACAACTTTAAAATCCAAAACTTCCCTTTCAAATGGTTTAAACCAATTACCATTTCAAATCGTTAAACAAAAAGATTTATTTCACAAAGTTCACCTAGTTTCACAAAGATCCATTCACAGATTTCAAAACACTTCCATTTCAATTTGGATTAACTCATTCTATCTTTAAATCAAAGATTTAATAGCTTTCAAATCTGTTTCCAAAAAATTCATTCATAACATGGAAAACCATTTCATTTCAAATTTGAAATCCCTTTAATACAAATTGGAAATTCATTTCTTATATGAAAGCTTTTATTATTTGAAAACAAATAGTTTTCGTTTCGGAAAAATCCGATTTCATTTATACAAGTTAAAATCTTTGGGTTAAATTCAAATTCCCAAAGCAACACTTTAAAAATGGTTTAAAACCCATATAAATTTGTACAACCTTTTTAAATCATAAATATAATTCAATTTCAAATTTTGAATTCAAATTTAAATCAAAATTCAAAACTAAATCAAGTTATTCAAAAATAACTTTTATCTTTGAAATACCTTTTCAAAAGCTTTTCACTTTAAGCCCAATCCATTTCCAAACCTATTTGAATTCGAAATCTAATTAAAAAATTATTTTCTAAAATCTGTGACTTAACCGATTTCCTCGTGCAATCCATATTGTGTGTGTATAAGTATGGTCTAGGGGTTTTACAAAATAAAAGTGCAACATCACCAATTAGCACAGATTCAAATACAGCAATATATTTGATAAGCGGTATAAACTATAACGCTTATCTTTATTCACAGATCACAGATAAATAATACAAGTATATTGCAGATAAATAAATCACATTCATCACAGATAATAAGTTACATTTCACAGCTGATTCATATCACGGAACATCATATATCAGGGATATCACACAATTCAAAGCATCCAATTCAATCCAAACATTCATAATTAAGATCAGTTAATTGTCTTATTAATTTAAACAAGATTAATTACTTATGAATTACTAATCCTGGTTAATTAACATTACAAATCATTTTTGATTAATTATTCTTTAATAATTTATTAATTAACCATTAATAATAAATTAATTAACCTTTAATTATAATTAATCAACCTTTAATTATTAAATAATTAACCATTAATTATTTAATTTTCCATTTAATTAATTATCTTTAATTAATTGATTAACCCTTAATTAATTAATTACCATTAAACTAATTATCTTTAATTGGTTACTATAAGTGACTATCCCTTATCTTAAATCAATGTTAATCACTTGATTTATCCACCTTTAATCATTACTTTATTACTTTTAATTAAGTAATTATCTTTAAGCAATTAATTGATTTTGTTAATTAATTTTCATTAATTAATTACATTAATTAATTAATCCTTAATTATAAATTAATTAACCTTATTTTAATATTGATTATCTTTAATTAATTATAATGATTAATTAATTAATCCTTAATTAATAATCATTCCTTAATCACTTTCATAAATAAATTAACTTTTAATTAATTAATCATTTTCAAATTAATTACCTTTATTAATTAATCACATTAATTAATTATCATTTAATTAAATTTTTCTTTAATCACTTGATTAATCAACTTTAATCATTAATTAATTAATTTTAATTAATAAATTAATCTATCATCATTATTACTTTAAAATAAACAATTTTAAACATTCAATTTAAAAATTAAATCTTTGAGAAACTTGTTTAAAACCTGATTTTTTTAAATTATCTGTTGAAAATCTGGTTACGCTTCATATAAAACTTTAGAAGCCTGAAAACAAAATTTCTTTCTATGTTTCAAAACCTGGCTATGTTTAAATCTAAAAACATGTTTATATTTCAGAAATTGGAGAAACCTGCTGTTTGACAAAACGATCCCGAGGCATTTCAAACTTTTCCCAAAATCAACCCCGTGTATTTTCTCAAGTCACTCCGAGTTCACCCCCGATGAAACTTCGTCTTCCTCAATGAACAAATTTCCCAGACGTATAAACCCATGTATTCTAGGACTTCGAGAAAAGCACTGATCTCCTTCGAGTCCAACCATCGGTTTTCTCGAGACCATCCCTAAGTGGCCTCATCTTCCTCAAAAACCCTAACTCTCAGACCTGAACACACACGCATGCACGTGCACAGTCGCACGGCGCCGCAACGCTCTGGCCATTATATCCACCGTCTATAAATTTTCGATGAGCCTGCCAATGAACTTCAACCATCCAGATTTTCAATTAATTGGGCGAATCGAAATCGAACCACTTGAGCACCCCCTGGAATGAAAATACCACCTAATAAATCGCCTTGTCCTACCGACCAAGGTCACTAGAGAACTCGCCACCTTGTCCATAGCTTCGCCACGAAACTATGCACCGTTACCCCCATGATCGATCTGCTATAGTGCCTCGACGATGATGCACGGTCGACCAAAAACCCTACAAACACACCTAGCCGTTGTCAGGGCCCACTATTAAACCGATCACCATTTTTCTGAGGATCCCCCAGCTTACATCCTCTTTCAGCAACAATCACGACTGTCATAGCTCACGTGTTCGCCGTAGATTAATTGAAAATCGATTTCAGATCATCTCCAATTTTCTCAATGATTATATACTTAAAAATCATGAAAATATTTTCAAAAATCATAATTTTCCAACATGAATTAATCCCTATAATCCAAACTTGATATAGAGTTGATAAATTTTCTAACCCATTTTAGCTTTTCACTGCAATCTATATGTTTTTAAAATGATTACTAAATAAATTTTCCTGAAACCATTTTTAAAATAAATCTTACATCATTTTTAACAATTTCCCTTTGAACATCAATACCTATACTGGATTGTTATGAAGAGGATTTGATTCTTGAGGTGGATTTAGTCTGTAATATTAAAACAGAGAGATGTATATGCAAAGCACAGACATGCATACATCCATTCACCCACATATATACATGCAGAGATTGATCATTTTTTACAGCTATTACATCACAAAGCATCATAGATTCAAATTCAAAAGGGAGTGGGTTTGCTCACTTGAAGTTTGGAAGCAGAGAACAAATTTGATTGCTTAAACCTGGAAATGTTTTTGAAACTTGGAACCAGATTTCTTTGAGTTTTAGACTTGATTTAAATCATCTGATTCTTGTTTTTTTAATTGCTTGTTCTTCCTTCTTTTTCTTGCTTTTTTTGAGTCCCCCAGATTGAAGACTTTGATTTCCAGAAAACAGAGAACTTGGACTTGATGTTGAACCAATTTGTTGCATGCTTTTGATTTCAACTTGATTGTGTTGAGTTGAGTAGTTGTTTCAGGTTTGTTTTTTATCTTGCTTTTCCAGGTTGATGAGTTTTATTGAGTTTCTTCTAGCATTTTTATTCAGCTTTAAATTGATCTGAAACTTTGCTTTTCTTTTTTTATTTCCTTTTATTTTGCTTCAGGCTTTTGAAACTTCTCGGTTTGAGAAAATTTTTTTTCCTGGTTTCAGATTTGAGAAAGTTTGTTTTTTGATTTCAGGAAGTGGAGATGAATGAATATGCAAATGTAAATAGCCTTGTTTACCCATTTCTCATTTGTATATATTTTGATTAATTAATTTTAAAAGAAGAAACTTGTTTTTGCCACTTGTTCACCTTAAGCCAACACTTGTTAAATTTCTTATTGCATGGTTTACACTTGTTCAAAACAAGTAATATTATGTTTTAGACCTTTATGTAAATAAATTTAAAATTTATGGTTTAAACCTTGTTTACAAATAAATTTATAACTTTGTTTTTAAACCTTACTTTATTTATAATTTCAATTGTAAATGAATACTTTCCGTTTTACGTTACCATATGTTTTAATGTTACATACAATCTATGTTTTTATTATTTCCAAATGGTATTAGGCTTTATTAATTTAAAAAGTAAATACATATTAAGACTTTATATTCATACATTTTAATTTGTACTTATACAAATTTATAACAAATGATTTTGAAATCAAATTAATTATATACCTACAATTCTAATTAGATACATATATATTGTTTTCCAAAATACAACCTTTAAATCCAATTAATTATATAAAAATATTAATTATTGAATTTCAATCTCAAAATCAAATTTCGAGTGATAATCTATTTATATAAATAAACATACACCTTATTTATTTTGGAAAATTCAAATATATCCAAAAATTCTATTCACAATATATTTCATTCTTAGAACATCCAGCTTAAAATTTAATTCAATATATTATTTTCAAATCCAAATAAATTCTCAATTAATTCACAATTGAATCCAAAATTTAATTTAATTACCAACTCAATTCGACTCAAGAATCGGGATCGTTACAAATGGCAAGTAATTAATGTTTTAAACGTCTAGAGATTTGAAGGGATTTATTACCTATTTAATAAAAAGGAACAAATGGAAAATGAGATGAGATACTTCCTTTTTCACGTGGATTGATAGGTAATAGGTGGCTAGGGTTTTGAGGAATAAGCTATGAACAACTATGGTGGGAAATAAATAGATAGCAAATAAAAAGGTAACAAATAAAGCAAATGTACGTATGCCAAATTAAAGCAAAGTAACATACGTCAATTTGCTTTGTTTCCTTGCCATTAATTAAAAGGTATATACAATAGAAACATTCAATAAACAAAAATAAATAAAAGATATACACAGGAAACATCTAATAAATAAAATTTTAAAAAGATATGCCTTTAATACAATATAACGTATAGCCTTTGATTTTCTCCAACTCTTTATAAAAGATATAAACAAATAAATTCCAATAAATACAATAAGGGCCTAGACAAATAAATAGAGAAATAAACAATGAGATGGATGTAGAAATATAGATATAGTATAGACATACATAAATTTATTCGTGTAAACATTGTATTTTATCTAATTTTAGAAGTATAAGTTTAAATCTCCAATAAATCCATATATTTGATTTCTCAATTTTGTTATTGAATAAACTATTAACTTATCCTCTTATGGGTAATATTAACATTGTTTTATATACTAATACATTAATAACTTCCCAATTCATCCAAAATTCAATTAAATATAGTAATTAATTTCAGTTACTTACCCTTAAATTCATTTATTATAGATCACATTCCAATTAAATAAAATTGCTTCCAAAAATTTGATTTGGTTCAATTGCCATCTTTATACTAGGTCCATTATTACTCTATATACCTAGTTACATTGGTTTTATATCCCATTTTTACAAATTTATTACTCTTTAAATAAATTTACATTTCTATTTAATTTATACATTCACACCTCCCGTTACTGCATTAACTCTCATTAATGACATTAAAGATTTCCTATTACATTTATAGACTAAGTAGGCAACTTATAATAGCTGCTGCCATTACCCTTTAATTTACACTTAAGTTTATTATAGATATTCAACTAATTATTATAATTACTTACCTAATATTGAATTCATTCTATTGCTATTAATTATACTAATTCATTTATTTACACCACTTAACCTTATCTACTTATATTTAAATTTATTCTCACACATAACAATTACTAATTAATTCTAATTACCATTGTTCAATGATTAAATGATAAAGTTTTTTTTTCTTTCTCTTTATATTAAGTTATCAAAACTTATTGATTTACAAATTTAATTATCGAAAATTTTACGGGTCGTTAAGATTATCAAGCTAAAGGATAATGGCTTGCTCCATACCATACTCAAGTCCAAGATTTATTAACTGTGAGTACTGCGACATTTCACATATTCCACGGGATCAAAATAGAGAGGCTGATTTATTGAAAAAATTTGCTAGCACTAGCGATGCATAATAGATGGGCTTAGTTCCGGTCAAAGTATTAAATTCCCCGAGTATAAACCTGATAGAAATCGACTGGATATTAGAGACGGAGCCTAAGCGAGAATCATGGATGACTCCGATTAAAAACTATTTGCTAAAAGGAGTCCTACCTAAACAAAAAATTGAAAAGCGATAAGTCCTTTGTAAATCTTCACGCTATATCATGCAAGAAGGATTTATGTACAGAAAGGGTTTTTCTATTCCCCTACTTTGGTGTTTCACTCATGATGAGATAAAATGGGTCTTAGAAGAAGTTCATGAAGATGAATATGGCGATCACACTGTAGCAAAGAAATACTCCGTTACATGTATTATTGGCTAACCATCAATTGGGATGTTGTTGACTATATAAGACGATGTGACAAGTGCCCAATATATGCAAAAATTCAAAGAGCTCCGCCGATGGAAATCACGTAAATGGTCAGTGCAGGCCATTTTCCATGTAGGGTATAGATATTATCGGTTCATTACCGATCTCTAAAGGTGGTGCAATGTGCGCTATCTTCGCAGTTGATTACTTCACCAAGTATGTCGAAGCAGAACATTTAGTCATAATCACAATTAAGAAAGTAATCAACTTCATTTTTCAAAACACCATCTATCATTTTGGTCTTCCATGAACTACTGTAAAAGACAATGGGACTCAATTCAATGATACTAAACTCAAAGACTTTCTCGAAGGTATCATATTGAAAAGAGGTTTGCAATAGTCGCTCACCCTCAAACAAATGGATAGGTTGAAGCTGTGAACAAAATTATAAAGTCCATTCCCAAGAAGCATTTGGAAAAGGCTAGCAGCAAGTGGGTGGATAAACTCCCGACGGCACTTTGGACTTATAGGACTACCCACAAGTCTGCGTTTGGCCATACTCCATTTGCCCTTGCGTACGGTTTTAAAGCCATCATTCCTGTTGAGCTCGAAGTTCATTCTCATCAAGGTACTAACTACGATCCCAAAACAAATAAAGATCTCCTATTGGAATCTCTCGACTTTATATATGAGAAATGCGAGGAAGTCGATTTGATGGCCGCTACGCATCGGCATCGAATTCCACGATACTACAACATTAAAATCTGACCTATAACCTTTGAAATTGACGATCTTGTCTTGAAATGGGTTTTTCCTGACTCATCGTACACGAATCCAATCTGAAGGCCATATGTCATTGAATAGAGGCTTGGAGAGGGAACTTTCAAGCGAGCAACTGTTGATGACATTACACTCCCAATGACGTGGAATAGCGAGTATTTGCGACGCTATTTCACTTTGTTTATTTCTTTTTCATTCAGTTGTATTTGCTTTTAGAATTTGCTTTAGCATTTGACTTTCCAAAAATGTAATAAGATAGATTATATCATTCTTTCCATTTAGCAAATAAGATTTTGAACTTCCTTTATATTTATGTTTGTTGTAGCATTATGTATTGGTTACATGACGAAACTGATAGGTGTCGATATGCCCGAATATGTTCCTAGAGTTTGGAATTAATCAATTATGCTAGTTTTCGATGGAACTAAACAAGATGAGCGTGGTTCGATTGTTCATTTGATAACTCTCGTTTATAATCCAATATGGAATACCTAATACGGAATGGATGTGACTAGACCATACGATGATCGAATAAATCTCACCAAACGATGGGACTAAAATAAAATAAGAGCGATCATGTCACGATAGATCGCTCGCCAAATCAAATCCCAAACTTGGGGGAAAATCAATTAATTAAGGAAAGTACGGTCCGACTGCTCTCCAAAAAACTCTCAGTCTCTAGAGTGCGGACTAGAATATAAATATAAATCAGGTGTTAATCGACCACCCACGAAATACTTTAAGTCCCTAGAGTGTGGGCTAGAGTACAAACATAAATTGGGTGCGATTCGACCACCCACTAACTAACTCTTATCCCCGAGTGTGGATATGAGTATAAACAGATAGATGAGTGTGGTTCGACCATTTACTATTCCATGAACTCCAACGCGAAACCGATAGGAGGAGTATAAACTCGCTAAGGATGGAGCTCGACCATCCAACGTCTAACCCCGCTAACCCAAGACTGAAAGTAGGAGAATAATTACTCAAACCGCTGAATTCGATGGCTTAACACTAAGGCTCTAGCCCAGTGTTTCATGCGACTCAAGGCCATGAAAACATGGAGAACTTGGGATAGAGCTAGTGGATTGTTATCAGAATTAACGAACAACAGATTACAAGTACACTGAATGGAAAGTAAGAGTTCAACTACTTAAATAATAGTTCACATGAGAGTTCAATAGAAAACAAAAACTTCTATTCACATGGTAAGTTTCAAAATAGTTGTACAAGTTTATTAGAAAAACCAGGGGTCGTACCCGTACAACCACGACTAACAAGTAAGCAAATAACATCTCTGCAAACTATGTACACACTGAGCCAAAGCGACGGTTATTTCTTCAATTTTCTCTCCTTTTTGGATTTCTCAAGAGTGGCGCAGTTTGTTTTGATCCTTTACCACCTTTGGTAGGGGAGCGTAGGAAGCTTGGAGGGAGTTCACTAGGAATTGATCCACTGAGCGGAATGACTTGTAGTGGGACGAGGTATGGATCATCAATGTCCACCTCGGGGGGATCAGCTTTGGCCTTTCTCCTCGGCTACTTCTCCTTCTCAATGGGCTCCTTCAAGCTGATCTCAACAGTGCATTTGAAGGTGCCAGTAATCATAACATTATCAATTCATCCACCGGCAGCGGACCTTCAGCCTTATCATCGTCGAGTGCTCTGATGACTTGAGCATCGGGCCTTGGAATATTGTTTGCTGCTAGAATCTCTTTTGATTTCGTTTGTTGCTCCAAGGCAGCGTCACTTTTAGGAGTTTGGCTAAGACCCAGATGACATGCGGATTTTTTAAAACAAGGAGATAAGCCTAAAACCATTAGGCTTGAAGAACAATACCTCTCGAAGAGTGGAGAGTAAAGTGGAATACCTATGTCCGGCTGGCTCCTGGTAGTCATCGGAGTGCCCCCTTCCAGAATAGGGGTCAACACTTTAGATTGGTAACTAGGTTTAACAGGATCATAGGAAATCTTACCCTGGGCCAAAAGAAACTGACATTCCAACCGCTTGGAAAGAAGAAGGGCCCTAAGGATCAGATCCGAGGATTTAGCAATATTTTTCCCTTTACTGGAAGGCACTAAAATGTCAAAATATCGGATTCTTACGACAATAAGGTCTAGGGGTCATTTCCACGAAGGATCTCCTACACCAATTTCTCTTCATCTAACTCGGCTTCGCGCAGCTCCCTTTTTTTCATCTTGACAATATGCTCCAGGCTTGGACGAGTGACCCAAGATAAACTTCGCTAAGAAAACTCAAGTCGCGGTGGATGAGGAATTTAGCATTGTATTCGATGATTAGTGGACCAAACATGTCCTTAATTTCATTCCGATCAGAATCTTTAGCATTATCCACCTAGGCTTCAAATTTTTGCATCATCTCCTTGCAGCCTTTCTTTCTTGCCTCTTTTTTATGGGCTTTTATTTTGGCAAGTTTCTAGTCAAGTTTGATTTTTAGACTCCGGGCTTCAATGGCTTCCTTGCAATACCTCTGCAATTCTTCCTGTGTCTTAATTTTCTCTTCCTTTGCTTTCCTAAGAAGCTCGTCAAGCTCCTTAACGCAGCGGGCCAAGACATCTTTCTCCTTTTGCAAGGAATCCTATTCCAGAGATTGTGCGCCGTTGCGATTGAGAGAAACATTGAGTTCCTTCATATGGGCAGCTTCGAAGCAACTCACTACCTCTAAAGTTACCTTGGCACTCTTTTTTGTCTGAGAAAGTTATGTTGTCAACTTCGATAACTCATTATCTTGGTGCTTGATTGTATCTTTATTGTGGATCACCTATTGTCTTAGGCGATCTATTTCATATTATCACTCGATTGACACCCCAGAGATATTTCCCACTAAGTGTTGGAATGACTCATGCTGCATGATCATCGTTAACACATGCAAGAGAGCTTTCTTTAGCATGCCTCGAGATCATATGAATGTTGGAAAGGAACTTATGCCCATTGAAACAGATTTTTGAGGAAAATGGCCTTAAGTTTGACCAATTTCTCCACTGTGGAAGTAGTAGGAGCAGCGGTCGGCATAGACGGATCGGAAGCAGCAATTGGATGCTTGCTTTATCTATGGTCATGAAGTTTCTCGAAGCTAGAAGAACCATAGTACTGCTCGTGTGATGTGGCAATTTGAGGTCCCTGATAGAAAGTCTGATCTCTACTATAAACAGGAGGATAGGCCGATCTTCCTGTGGAATGACTGAGAGTGGGACTTACGCTTGGAAGAAGAAGATTCCATTTAATGACGACTTTTTGCCTGTCCATCTTCTCCTTCCCTACGCCTACCTGATTCTGAGCCGCGACTAGATCCATAATGCATCGAAAAACCTCTTATGCGATCAAAAGCTCGAGTTCGAGTCATTGCACCTACAAAGTCCAAATGAGAACATATAAGTAACCATTATGCAAAATATTAATGAAGAACATGTAGTGAAGTGCATGTGATTTTTAGTGTCCTAGTGTCCCCCTGACAGACTAGTAGCTGTAGCCTTGCTTATAGGCGTTTTCTCTCCTCTATCAGTAGGAAGAATGCCTTCAACACTCCTCGCAAGAGAATTGAGCCCCTTGATATTACTTTTTGGGAAGTCATGGGTCATAATGTCATCGGGAATCTGGAGATTTGGAAATCCTTTCATTGAACTTTCTAAGTATTGGGAAGATGACTCGTCGTCAGCAGATGTGATAACAAATTCAAGGTCTTTAGCAGTTTTTCTTCTATGAAGTTTATATGCCAGTTTCTTCCTTCTCTTAGTTAGCATTTGGGATTGCATGCCTTGTGACGATTCGATCACAGGTGCCTTGCCTCGACCTGCATCAGTGTCGCTAGGCTTATTGAATTGGACATCCCTAATTTTTCCTTCTTCAACGTCATCCTGACTTGTTAGGGGCATGATAGGATTGTTAAAATCCCTTTGTTACTCTATGACATTTCTTGGTAATGCTGCACTTCCCAAGGAGCCCAGCGCTACGACCCTCTTCTAGCAGCCTGATAGAGACAATAACTCGTCAGTTACGAGAAGTCTAATGTCTCCATCTTCGACAAAGGTAGCAAGAATAGCAGAGATAGCTCTTGAGAAACTAATGCCCTCAGAACATGGGTAGACACCTGTGGATTTTCAGGATGTTAGTTGATTCAAAAATATGACTTGGATTAACGGACTTAAGAGGGAAGCGAAGACAATACTCACGGCCTTTCAACCATCGCTTTGCGAAGCCAGGCGAACATTAAATATAGAATCACTTGTTTAAAAAGAGAAAGTTTATTCCAAGCACCTGTTAAGACTTGGCAGTTGGGTGAGGGCTTAAGAAAAACATAGGAAAGACTTCCTGACCGTCATCTAAAGTTACAGCTGAACCTTATGTCCTTAGGAGTTGGCAGGCAAAATAGAACGCTCGTGAATAGTAGAAAAGTTCCATGGAGAAAGGCGTAGTTGTTCAGGTTAATTTAAGTGGGATATATTCCAAGATATCTTAACATTTCCCGAATAAACGAATTGAAGGGCGACACACATCCATCCTGGCATATGAATTTGTTACATGCTATGTACCCCTTCGAGGGCAAGTGAGGCTTTTCATTTGTTGAAGGAACTAGGACATCTTCGAATGGAATTCCATGTATGGAACATAACCTATGAAGGGCAGCCTCACCATTTTGAGAGGCTTGAGAATCTATCGGGTTATCTAATAGAAAGAGCCTTCTATTGCATTAGGCGCAAGACTTACATCCTCCATCGGGAGGATGGGAACATTAGGAAAAAGGTTGACTGATGGGATAGAAACTTTTATTTGTTTGACCTAATGACCAGAAGAAAGCCTGTCAGATATAGTCACGAAGCTTGATTCTGCTTCAAGATTGCTACGCTACAAGGCTAGTCTAGAAGACATTACAGATAAACGCTTTGAGCATCTAAAGTCCATGTTAACTATATTCAGTAGACAATCGAGATTAGAAAAATTCATGTTCCCTCCATGCTAAGTGTGAGCTAGTGTGGTTCATTGTAGTGTATAATAGAAATAAATAATTTTAAGTAAGAGAATGAAGTTAAATGACAAGACTTTGGATTTCGACCAAAGTGATCGTCATCACTGGCCGCCTCAACTGGCGAGATTAATCGATTGTGAAAGCTTTGGGATCGACTATCGGCATATTAAAGTGCAAAATCAGTCATTCAAGTTCATATGCTAAGTTTAAGTTCATGTTGAAAGTTCCAAGGATTTGATTATTCGATCTCAAGTTTGATAGTGAATATGCAAGTTCTATTGTTCATCCTCATCATATATTCAAGTTCATTGAGGTGAATTGGTGGTAATTGTTCAAACATTTGGATGAGATTTCAAGTTAAAAAAGCATATATGCCGATCCCTACGTGTCAAACCCTTTATATCGATCCCTATCCTAAAGCATTTTTACCGATCCCCCTCCTTAACCTAGTAGTACCGATCCCTTTCCTTCTACAAATCCTACCAATACCTCTCCTCAACTTAGAAGTACAGATCCCTCTCTCCTAACAAACACCATCGATCCCTTTATTTGAGCAAAGGCTTGTTGATTCCTAATCCCACCAAGCCGATCCATTATGCCAATGTCTCTCCTAAAACAAAGCTAATTGATCCCTCTACTTTACCATCCTCTCTTCAAGCCTCCATACCAATCCCTTGTTATCAAACGAAGGATCGGTCTATGTCCAAATCTCCAACACAATTCCCTCCTCCACTCTCTCTTCTTCACTCCCCTCATCATTATGTCGAGCCCTACACATTTCCACACCCAGTCTTCCCGAAAAAACCTATGCCCTTAGTCATCCACTACGTCATGTGTCAAACTAACGCCAATGAAGTAGAATCCATTACCTCATCTTAAATTCGAAAGCAAAATGGGAAGCTTACCTAAATTTATCATAGGCAACATGTGAAAAGGAATAAGGATTAGGCTATGATTTGACTGGAAGGTGGAACGATGATCTAAGTTTAAATAGGAAGATGGATTAATTGGTTAGAGAAATGGATGAGTGGAAGGGATCGGGTTTTCTTTTTTAAAGTAAGGAGAGTTCAGTTATAGGAAAATAGATGGAAAGAAAACGAATGAAAGAATAGTAAAAGGATGGAATTTTAGAGTTAGCCTATATAAGGAAGCAGGGGGGCCGGTTGTATGTTTGACGTAAGATAGGGAGGGATTGGTTAATAGCATATCAACCCCTATTAGCGTGCACACAAAAAAGGGATTGGCTAAACGCATGACGATCCCTACAAATGTTTCTAAAAAAGAGAAAGGAAGAAAATAGGGAGTAAGGGATCAGCCATGAACATGTACGCAAGTAAATATAAGCATGAAAATTATAAAAAAAAGCATGAACATACAAAATGCAGGGAGAGTTGGCGATGACCCATGAACGTATGAGCACGTCCGAGAGCCAACGACAAGAACATATATACGAGCATATATGTATATGACCTAGAAATTTCAATTTAAAAAAATGATCAAACCTGAAGATTGCAAGTTCGAAGGCGGACCAAATAACCAAAACTAGCTAGAATTATGGAACCGGACTTTCATACATTAACTGATGGAATGTATCCTCGATTTATACCATTGGAAACTGGCCAAGCGTCATGACGATCAATGAGAAATACAACACCTTGGAAAACTAACTTGGCAGCTAGATAGTGACTATTCAAAAAACCGGATGGATTTCTTGTCAACGACTCTAACTTGCTTCAATTAAAAGTAAGTTATGTTCATCACAAGACGTACTTTGGGGGCAAGTGTTATCCGTCAATTTTACCTGGTTATATTGAACTTATTGCATAAGACAGATTCGACTACCATCAAGGTCCATGCCTCCAGAGTGGTGATTATGAGGTTTAGAAGTCAAGTATAGATGGTAATATTAAGTTAGGATTGAATGGAATCGATAGAGGTGCAATGTATAATGTTCAAAGTACGAAACAGGTCCAATGTATTGGAGGGATCGACATAGATTGGCTCCAACAAGAGGGATTGGCAGACTTCAAAGTACAAGAGCATTCTTGTGGAAAACAATCAATATCTCAAGATCTACAAGTCCAATCCCTATGAAATTTGAGAAGTAAGATATAACATCCCTACGGAACCCACCTTAGGGATTAAACATTAAAAGAGAAGTTTGGAGGGATCGATATACATCCCTTGGAAGGGATCGGCAAAGAGCAGCATCCAAGCTATCTTGAATCAATGATCAAGCAATAAACCAAGCTCCAATGATCCAAATGACACGAAATTTAGAGGCCATACATGTTTTTGTGTAAGGAAGCTACCGCAGGGATCGCTCCCCAAAATTCGACCAATGTAGGGATCGGTACCGATCCCTCCTCTTTTGTAATTAGGCCTAGTGATCCCTCTATTGGGCATATGTGGTTTAGAAGGTCCTTCGGCCAAGATTTCAGAGAGATATTTGGTTGTCTTCGTCTATGAATATTGGGATAATGGGTTATTCAAGTGGTCTTTGCACTGATTATTACTCTAAACTCCATTATAATCAGATTCAAAAGTGATTTGTAAAGAATAATCTACAAAGTGGACATAGGCATACAACGCCGAACCACTATAAATTTCCATGTCTTTGATTATTGTTTATTCTCTGTTGCTTAATTATTCATCTACTTGGTTTAATTTTGCTTTTCATCCCTTATTCTCTATTAAAAAATTATTCATGGGTGTTTGCGACTATTTTAGGTGCAAACAGTAAGTGACCTCTTTGTACTTTGATCTATGCATTTTTTGTGGTATACAATTGTTTAGTTATCACCTTTTCTAAAAATGATTTTTTGTTGGTAATTTTCCTCTGGTTGGAATATTGTGATAATGCCCATTTAGGATTTGTCACTCATTGTTGCTTAAAAATCGTTCTTCGATGAAATTTCTAGGAGAATGTTTTTAGCCTTTGATGTTTGACTATTGTTGTTGTACTACTATCGGCGGTCATTAGATGTCGAGCCTTATAAATAGCAAGAAAAACTCAAGCTTTTAGGTGCCATCACTGCTGAATCGTCATCACTTTATTAGTAGCAGGAAGAATTCAACTCAGACTCATAGGAAGGTCTGGGTCAACTGATGACCCACGTTAGCATGAGGGTTACGGTTGTTCTCAGGACAAGTTAGAATTATTCTTAAATGGATTGGAGGTGGTTCAGTAACATAGGTGACTTTTTTATCAATTGCTTGTAGCTGAAGGTGCTTCCACTAGCGGTCGATAGACCATCCTACGGGGCCTCCACTATTCGAGAGGGCCGGATCGACCTCAAACATTCTTTGGCCGACTTTAGCTATGAGAACATTGCTCCTATGTACTAACTACTTGTAGACATGCCCAATAACCCCTCAACGAGGCACTTTTCCTAGTCAATGGCTTACTTGAAGGCCGAGGTGGCCCTTTCTTTACACTAATTCTTCATCAAGTTTTTAAACACACACATTTTGATATTGAGTCAACTAGACCTGAACAGCTATTGTGACGCCCCACCTCTATACTCACACTAGCCAAGGACACTACGGAGTAATGCCGTCAACTAGCATGAAGAATAAGACTGTTGAGGAGCGACCATCTGAGTAATTGTTTTGTGCAAGCACCGGTGTGTTAGATAGTAAAATATGCATTTCATTTCAAGAGGAAATCCGACACACCGATAAAAACTCAAAGCTACTACACAATGGCTATATAATCTTCGGAAAGAAATATTGAAATAAGCATAACACATATCAGTCATAGATATCCATATCACAAAGGCGGAAATAGATATGAATATAACACGTAGATGTGTATATCAGAGTAGTGGTCAAACAAGATCCACAATATAACAAAAGAATAGATACAAGTGCTAGATAAAAGAATACGTATACGTCAAGGAGTCTCTATCTCGAATGTATAACAACAAAAACTACAAATCTAATGTAGTTAGACGAAAGTCAGATGATGGCTCCAAATAAAGAGTCAAGCAGGAGCACCTGTAACATATCGGTCTGACCCGAGTATTATTTAATAAGAAAATAATAAACGGATCGGTCTAACTATAAATATCAGATAATAATGTGATGAAATAAGAGATATAACTAAACGTATGATAACAATAATGCCATACTATGAATAGTATACAATTGACAACAACAAAAATCATACAATATCTCAATAACCTCAAAGCACCAAAAAGAATGTCATATTCTTTATTTTATTCACCAAACCACAAATACTGACATCATATCGATGCCAGTCATAAAAAATTGGTGAAACACAAATTCTAGAAATCATCAATTAGAAATCCATAACCACTAGTCTAGCATCATATCGCTAGTCTAAATCACAAAAAATGATCATCAAGAAGTGTCAATTACACTAAGCTAGCAAATAGATGAGTTTAGCTTCATGACCCATAACCACTTGCTTAACTTAAGTATTTACGAACAAATTGTAAATCTCCACTCGAAAGTTGCCACAAGAGTTTCAATCGAACAAGTCCAAGAATTAACCGATGAAGTAAACGCAAGCGTTTCATACCACTTGTTTTACTAAGCCGTTTAATAAGAATTCTCATACGAGTGAGGTAAAAGTTTGTATATACTATTAGGTTGGAAAACGGATTTATAAACGAGTTTGATATTGAAAATATAGTTGAAATCATCTTTGTGAAAGAGTTTGAATATTTAATACTAGTATAGAAACTTTTGCGTTTTGACGTGATAAACCATAAAGATGATTGTAAGAACAATCAATCACCCAAAATTTCACGTTCAAAGACGTGAATTAAATCCAAGAAATCAATTCCAAATCCATCAAAATGGATATACCCAAAAATTCCAAAATAGAAGTCAGCAAAGTCGATAATAAATGATAACAACAAATCGAAAAACCATGAATCGATAAAAATGGGAATTTCAAGCAAAATAGGCTAAATAGGCAAAGTAAGCCAAATATAAGTAGGTCAGTCGACTGGCTCTCTGAGAACAGTCGACTGGTCAATTGCGTGGAAAACTCTCAGGTTCCAGGTCAGTCGACTGAACTCAGAGGGTCAGTCGACTGGTGCCTGTTTCCCAGTATTTCCTGCCTATACAAATGAAGAGCAAACTCAACCAATTCACAACCGGACAAGCAATGGCGCTAGGGGTTTATGCCAATCGACAACCCGACCTTACAGGCCCTTCAATGCATCACCAAAAACATGTTCAATCAACTAAGTTAGGATTTTCAAAGATTTGACTCCAAAACACCAAAAATTGGAATATTCACCAATTCAATCCCAACAAAAAGAAAATGCACAAGAGTAAGTGTTAGGAATTATACCCAATAATCAAAGATAGTTATAGACATAGATGTGAGATAAAAATCTCACCTTTTTCACAAAAACAAGGATAAAGAAGCTTGAAGTAAAGGAGGATCAACCACTCTTCAACACAACCCAAAGAGCTTGAATCTAAGCTAAAAAGAAGAACATTTCCTAAATTAGACTTTCGGAATTTTTGAAAATGAAGGTAGAATGAGTTGGAGAAGAAGAGGATGCTTACCAATAGCTTCAGTTTGAATTTGGAGTTAGAGCTTGGATTTGCAATGGAACTAGGGCATAGGAATTCTAATTCTTTTTCTCTTCCCCCATTTTTATGAAAGCTTAAAGTTATTAGGAAATTAAAGTGAATGAAGAGAAGTGGGGGTTGAGCTAGAGTTAATAGTTTAGGCTAACCCAAACCCAAAGTCCAAAGTGCAAAGGTCAAATTTTTAGCTAGCTTCAAACGTATCGAAGTTTATACTCAAAAAGGTCGCTTACACCATTTTGAACTCAATGGAAGTGGTATCGAGTCCAAAGTCGGCTGTTTGCAAAAAGTAACCTTTCGGACTAATATCTGAATAACGATGCTATATTTAAATAAAATATTTAAATACACAATCGTAAAATATGCTGGTTGTTACAGACTCCCCTCCTTAAAGAAATTGTGTCCTCGCAATATTTAAGAAGAAAAATAAAAAGTAACAACCATAAAACCATATCAACACAAAATAAATTTGAAAGAAGAAGTTCACCTCAAAGAGCATGGGGAAGTAAGTCCGGATGTGTTCGCTCGATGAATTCCCTAGATCCCAAGAACAATCCATAGGATTTAAGGACCGTTGAACTTTCACAAGAGGAACATCCTTATTTCGAAGGCGTCTCACCTCCGAAGCAATGATACGAATAGGATGTTGCTTATAAGTCAAATTAGGTGAAACTTCAATTTCTTCCACAATACTGGGCTCAAGAATAGAATCGGAATCTTGAAGGCATTTCCGTAATTGAGAAACGTGGAACACATTATGAATAGCAGAAAACTGAGCCGGTAATAAAAGGCGATAAGCCATGGAACCAATACGTTCAGTGATGGAAAAAGGACCAATATAACGAGGTGCTAACTTTCCCGATCGACTGAAACGCACCACACCGTTCACAGGTGAAACATGAATAAACACAAAATCTCCCACATAAAATTCTAATTTCCTTCTTCGGTTATTGGCATAGGATTTTTTCCTACTTTGAGCTTCTTTCATTCTATGACGAATAGGATCAATCTTTTCTGTGGAATCATGAATAAAGTCTAGACCAAAAACCAGCTTCTCACCAGCCTCAAGCCAACAAGAAGGAGATCGGCATGGCCTTCCATAAAGTGCCTTAAAAGGTGCCATACCAATACTAGAATGGTAGTTATTATTATAGGAAAACTCAACAAGAGAAATATGATCTTCCCAGCTTCCACCAAAATCAAGAACACATGCACGAAGAAGATCTTCAAGAGTTTGATTCACACGCTCGGTTTGTCCATCGGACTGAGGATGATAAGCGGTGCTAAAGTTAAGCTTTGTTCCCAAAGCTTTTTGAAGACTCTTTCAAATCCACTAGTAAACAATGGATCACGATCATTAATAATAGAAGTAGGAACTCCTTGCAATTTAACAATTTCTTTAATAAAAAGCTTGGCCAAAAGAGGTACGGTCCGATTGAACCGAACTGGAATAAAATGGGCAGATTTTGTAAGTCTATCGACTATCACCCATAGGCTATCATGACCCGAACGAGAACAGGGAAGGCCATCAATAAAATCCATGGAAATTTTGGTCCCACTTCCAAATTGGAATGTCCAAAGGTTGCAACAACCCAGTAGGCCTTTGATGCTCGGCCTTAACGAGTTGGCAAGTCATGCAACACCTAACAAAGTTAGCAATATCAGATTTCTTCCCATCCCAATAATAAAGTCGCTTCATATCTGCGTACATTTTACTACTACCGGGATGAATGGTAAATTTAGAACGATGAAAATCTTCTAAAATATCTTTACGAAGATCATAATATTTGGCACGATAAGTCTACCAAATTTTAAAATACCGCCATGAGAATCGACATCAAGGTCTTTAGTACCTTCAATATCAATTTTATCCCTACAACTTTGGCTAAGAAGAGCCAATTCAGGATCTACCCTTTGAGCTTCAAGAATGAGGTCTAAAAGAGAAGGATGAGCCTCAAGGCTACATAAAACAAGAGATGAAAATAAATTGGATTCACGATCTCAAATCTCACAAGTGGATAAAGTCTCGAGATCATTCCATTCGGATATCATCATAGAAACAACCGCTTGTTGCTTACGACTAAGTGCATCAGCAACGCGATTACCCTTTCCGGGAGTGTAAAGAATATCAAGATCATAAGATGCAAGGGATTCGAGCCAACGTTGTTGACGCAAATTAAGTTCCTTTTGAGAAAATAAACACTTCAAAGATTTATGATCGGTATAGAGAATTAATTTCTCTCCCAAAAGATAATGACGCCAAATACGAAGGGCGAAAACAATAGCCGCGAGTTCTAAATCATGAGTGGCATATCTAGTCTCAGTACGCTTTAATTGCCTAGAAGCATAAGCAATAACACGTTCTCTTTGCATAAGAACGGCCCCAACCCAACACGACTAGCATCAGTATAAACAATAAGATCTTGGTTCCCCTCGGGAATTACAAGGATGGGAGCATTGGAAAGGAGTTCTTTTAATTTCTGAAAAGAAGCTTCACATTTGTCCGACCAAATGTATTTAACTCCCTTCTTTGTCAAGCTAGTAGAGGCACGACAATTTTAGAAAAGTCTTTGATAAAACGACGATAGTAGCCCGCCAATCCAAGAAAGCCATGGATTTCCATAACACTCTCCAGTCTCTTTCGATTTTGAATCGCCTGAATCTTTAAAGGATCCACGAAATTCCTGATTCAGAAATAATATGGCCAAGAAATTTCACACGAGATTGCCAAAAGTGGCACTTAGAAAATTTTGCTTTCAATTCATTGCTCCTAAGAGTTTCCAACACAATCCGAAGATGCATTTCATGCTCCTCCTCGGTTGTAGAATACACAATAATATCATCTACAAAGATGAGAACAAATCGATCGAGAAAGTTTTTGAAAATTCGATTCATAAGGTCAGCGAAATAAGCCGGAGCATTCGTTAAACCAAATGGCATAACAAGCCATTCATAAGATCCATAACGCGTACAGAACGATGTCAAAGGAATGTTATCCTCTGCAATACGAAGCTGATGGAAACCGATTGCGAAGTCTAACTGTGAAAAGACTCTAGCACCACTAAGTTGATCGAATAAATCATCAATCCAAGGTAAGGGATATTTATTCTTGATAGTAAAATCATTAATCTTGTGGTAGTCAATGCAAAGCCTAAGTGTACCATCGGATTTCTTCACAAAAATAGCAGAAGCTTCCCAAGGAGAGGAACTAAAACGAATAAATTGCTTCGTCTCCAATTCGGATAATTGTTTGCGTATCTCCTTGTTTTCTTTATTGGACATACGATAAGGAGGACGAGTGATAGGTAGAGCTCCAGGGATTAGATTAATTCTGAACTCAATTGCTCGCTTAGGTGGTAATCCTAAAACATGGTCAAATATGTCGGAAAATTCACGAACAACGTGAATAAGAGAAATGACATCTTCTTCATCATCATTATCGTTATCATGAGGATTTAAAGAATATAAAGATGCAGCCAAGCTGTAATCCGAATCTTTAAGAACAATAGAAATCTGCTTAACAGATTGAGGATGTCGAAGATGAATAGTCCGCTCAGGACATAGGATATGGGCTCCATAACGGTTAAGCCAATCCATTCCCAAAATCATTCTGAAGCCCAAGTAACGCATGACATTCAAATCGGCTTGGAAATAAAAATCACATAAAATAATCTCGACATCTTTACAAAGTAAAATAAGTGTTGCGGATCCACCAACCGGATTCACAATTCTCAAAGAAGTCATTAAAGTCATAACACTTAAAGAAAAAGTATCAACAAGTTCTTTTGATATAAAAGAATGGGATGCGCCCGTATCAAAAAGAACTCGAATAGGTTGACCACAAAACATAATAATGCCATCAAGGATAGAATGAGAAATACCTTGACCACGAGAAGTTTTACGAGGAGCTTGCACAACATTTAGCTTTCCCTCCTTCCTGCCCTGAAGTTTGGGACATGAAGATAAAAGATGACCCGAACTTTTGCAATAACGACAAGAGAGAGGTTTTAGACATCTATTGGCATAATGGTCCTTAGAACCACAATTGTAGCATTTCCCACTACTAGGGGTAGGAGTCCTTCCTGCCGAAGCTACTTCCTTCCCTTTCTTGTTGGGTTTTGGGCCTTTGAATTTAATAGGCCTTTTCTTGTTGTTGTTGAAGTTTGGTTTGGCATTAACAACTTCAACATCACTCTCTCTATCTGCCTCTTCAAGTCGAAGAGCAATATCAATAAGTTGATCGAAAGCAACTTCCAATTTCAGAAGTAATGGCTTCTTGAGATTCTTATTCAAGCCATAGACGAACCTCTGATTTTTCTTCAATGAGGTATTTACGTTCTCGACCCCATATTTAGAGAGGGATTCGAAAGATGCGACATAATCTGCCACAGAAGATTCACCTTGAACAAGGTCAATAAAACGACAGGCCAAAGTCACCTTTTCAGCTTCCGGCACAAACTTTGATTCGAACCTTCCCCGGAATTGTTCCCAAGTAAGATCAGCTTCAATAATTTTAGAAACAAGAAGCTTAAACCAATCTAATGCTCTCTCTTGGAGCATGCTAGAAGCCACTTGGACATGATGGAGATCAATAAGATTCATGCGAGTAAAGATGCGATCGCATGTTCTAAGCCAAGCTTGGACTTGAGTGACGCTTTCGGAACCCCTAAATAGCTTCCTACCCAAGTTGGTATAGTCACCGCACAAGCATGCAAACCCGGATTTAGGGTGAGTAGGCTCTGGAATGGGTCCGACAGCCTGAGCATTCTTTACGAGATCTGGAAGCTGTTGGGCAGACATAAATACTCCATCTTGAGGAGTAGCATTTGATTGACCGGTGCTGGGACGACCTGGTCTAAACATTTATCTTCTTTAAGAAAGAGAGAAAGAAGAATAAGGTTAATCTTAGAATGAGTATAAAACAAATCTTGATTGATAAAACAAGGCATCACAAAGAAAATAGGATAGAACAGGTCCAATGACTCGAATAAAATCCTAAGGCACGACTCCTAAGATGGACTTAGGACGATGATCCTTGCTAAATTATTCCACATTGTTCCGAAGTTTGGCTCTGATACCAAGCTGTGACGCCCCACCTCTATACTCACACTAGCCAAGGACACTACGGAGTAATGCCGTCAACTAACACGAAGAATAAGGTTGTTGAGGAGCGACCATCCGAGTAATTGCTTTGTGCAAGCACCGGTGTGTCAGATAGTAAAATATGCATTTCATTTCAAGAGGAAATCCGACACACCGATACGAACTCAAAGCTACTACATAATGCCTATATAATCTTCAGAAACAAATATAGAAATAAGCATAACACATATTAGTCACAGATATCCATATCACAAAGGCGGAAATAGATATGAATATAACACGTAGAAGTGTATATCAGAGCAGTGGTCAAACAAGATCCACAATATAACGAAAGAATAGATACAAGAGCTAGACAAAAGAATATGTATACATCTAGAAGTCTCTATCTCGAATGTATAACAACAAAAACTACAAATCTAATGTAGTTAGACAAAAGTCGGATGATGGCTCCAAATAAAGAGTCAAGCGCAGGAGCACTTGTAACATCTCGGTCTGACCCGAGTATTATTTAATAAAAAAGTAATAAACGGATCAGTCTAGCTATAAATATCAGATAATAATGAGATGAAATAAGAGATATAACTAAACGTACGATAAAAATAATTCCATGCTATGAATAGTATACAATTGACAACAACAAAAATCATACAATATCTCAATAACCTCAAAGCACCAAAATGAATGTCATATTCTTCATTTTATTCACCAAACCACAAATAGTGACATCATATCGATGTCAATCATAAAAATTGGTGAAACATAAATTCTAGAAATCATCAATTAGAAATCCAGAAATCACAAAAAGGGGGAGGCCTATCACAAAACGGGAGCATGATAACTCACCAACATATCACAAACGGGACGCTATCCCATGGTCGTTAACCATAGAGCTGGTGCAACGACGTAGTATAATATCGGTACGCCCGAGGAATGTAAAACTCGAATAAGTAGAAACAACGACGTAGTACAACGGTACGCCCGATGATCCTGATAAGCTGGTACAACAACGTAGTACAATGGTACGTCCGATGGACCGAACTCCATAAAAGAACATGGGTCGCCAGCCCACAAAAAAATGAGTAGAAACTCCAAAGAATACATAGGTCGTTAGCCTATAAAAGAAATGAGACGAAACTCAATAAAACGAGGTACCGTCCCCTACGTGGACAAAGAGGCATAGCATATCGCTAGTCTAAATCACAAAAAATGATCATCAAGAAGTGTCAATTACACTAAGCTAGTAAATATATGAGTTTAGCTTCATGTCCCATAACCACTTGCTTAACTTAAGTATTTATGAACAAATTGTAAATCTCCACTCGAAAGTTGTCACAAGAGTTTCAATCGAACAAGTCAAAGAATTAACCGATGAAGTAAACGCAAGCGTTTCATACCACTTGTTTTACTAAGCCGTTTAATTAGATTTCTCATACGACTGAGGTAAAGGTTTGTATATACTAGTAGGTTGGAAAACGGTTTAAAAACGAGTTTGATATTGAAAATAGAGTTGAAATCATCTTTGTGAAAGAGTTTGAATATTTACTACTAGTATAGAAACCTTTGCGTTTTGAAGTGACAAACCATAAAGATGATTGTAAGAACAATCAATCACCCAAAATTTCACGTTCAAAGACGTGAATTAAATACAAGAAATCGATTCCAAATCAATCAAAATTGATATACCCAAAAATTCTAAAATAGAAGTCATCAAAGTCGATAATAAATGATAACAACAAATCGGAAAACCATGAATTGATAAAAATTGGAATTTCAAGCAAAATAAGCTAAATAGGCCAAGTAGGCTGAACACAAGCAGGTCAGTCGACTGGCTCTCTGAGAACAGTCGATTGGTCAATTGCCTGGAAAACTCTCGGGTTCCAGGTCAGTCGACTGGACTCAGAGGGTTAGTCGACCGGTGCTTGTTTCCCAGTATTTCCTGCCTATACAAATGAAAAGCAAACTCAACCATTTACGACCGGACGAGCAATGGCACTAGGGGTTTATGCCAATCGACAAACCGACCTTATAGGCCCTTCAATGCATCGCCAAAAACACGTTCAATCAAGTAAGCTAGGATTTTCAAAGATTTGACTCCAAAACACCAAAAATTGGAATATTCACCTATTCAATCCAAACCAAAAGCAAGCGCACATGAATAAGTGTTAGGAATTGATACCCAACAATCAAAGATATTTATAGACATAGATGTGAGATAAAAATCTCACCTTTTTCACAAAAACAAGGATAAAGAAGCTTGGAAATAAAGGAGGATCAACCACTCTTCAACACGACCCAAGGAGCTTGAATCTAAGCTCAAAAGAAGAACATTTCCTAAATTAGACTTTAGGAATTCCTGAAATTGAAGGTAGAATGAGTTGGAGAAGAAGAAGAGGATGCTTACCAATAGCTTCACTTTGAATTTGGAGTTAGAGCTTGGATTTTCAATGGAACTAGGGCTTAAGAATTCTAATTCTTTTTCTCTTCCCCCATTTTTATGAAAGCTTGAAGGTATTAGGAAATGAAAGCGAATGAAGAGAATTGGGGGTTGAGCTAGAGTTAATAGTTTAGGCTAACCCAAACCCAAAGTCCAAAGTGCAAAGGTCAAATTTTTAGCTAGCTCCAAACATATCGAAGTTTATACTCAAAAAGGTCGCAAACACCATTTTGAACTCAATGAAAGTGGTATCGAGTCCAAATTCTGCTATTTGCAAAAAGTAACCTTTCGGACTAAAATCCGAATAACGATGTTATATTTGAATAAAATATTTAAATACACAATCGTAAAATGTGCGGGTTGTTACAGCTATACACCCCTGGCTAGGCTCTACATTGTCTACTGCAAGATGGGTCTTCCCAAGCTTGATCCCTCACTTATCCATTTGATCTTCAAGCTTTATTAGAAATGCTCCTTTGAACTATGGTCTCCCCAACAAGGTGTCGTCTCATAAATGTTGGTTCTTCTTCATTCCAATGGCTATCAACCTGGTCCTTAAAACTTGGGTCTTTAGCATGCCTTTTATGTTTTCCTTTTCTTTGTTGAAGAATACTTTGACATTGATCTTTTAATAACTAGTTCTTCTTCTGTCACAACAATCTCTATAAGGACCGAGATGAACTCTTCCTTATACGGGAATGATGGGTCCTAGTTTCGAGACCCGTGGAGTTACCCGTCCAAGAATTGCATCGAAGATGAGAACGTTGAATTGTTTGAGTTCTTTCTAAAGTCAAGTATTGGAGCATCTAGTAGAGCGAGAAAAGTGAGTAATGGACAGTAAATAAAGGTGGGGCAGCCGCTCAGCCTTAGAAATGAAGATCGGTTCGCTCTCTCCTTTTCTCCCTGTTGAAAGAGTTAGCTCGTGTCGTGAGATGTTTGGTCAAGTCCTATAATAAGCAAAACCTTCGCTTTGTGTTGCTGAGACATGCGTCTAAGGAGAAATGCAAAGTGAGCTGGGGAGCCGAGTGACGCGCTACTACTTGACTTGAGTGCCAGCCAAGAATTTCAGGGGCTTTCAGTAAGAATTTCAGGGAGCCTTTCGAATCACTTTCATGTTGGCATCGAAGTCCTGTTGCTCGTTCCCCCACGGAGTACCTATAGTGATGTCAAAGTACCAGTGACCATGATGGTTGGGTCAGGCTTGGTTATGATGACATTGAGTTGGCGGTGGAGGAAGATTCAGCATTCAGTCTTATTCAAATGGAATTACATGGGGATGAGCATACTAGTAGCTCTATGGGACTATAAGCACATCTTGTAGGTTCAACTCCTACTCTCGTCTCAAGAGAGGGGTCCTTCCTCTTGTGATGCCATACCTCCTAAAGATAGCACTACCCATTAGTTTAAACCGTTAGGTGAGCTTGCGCTTCCTTTCTTCGTCTATCATAGTCCCAAACCAAGGAGGAAGTCTTACGGGTGCGTTTGCCGACCGTAGAGACTACAAGCCAACTCACTTCTATTCTTGTTGGGATTGGATAGAGATGGAGAATCTCTATAGATCATAGTAGTTCCGCTCTAAATAGTATAGGAAACAATTTCACTTTACGGCCAACCCTCCTAAGTTGACGCCTATTCGGAAGGTGGCCAACGGGAAGTGGGATTGAGGTGCGTAGCCTCGCACTATAGGATAAGTAGATGCCGCAAGAGGTCGGAAAGTAGGACCAATCCAAAGCCTTCTTTCGAGAGGAAAGAGTAGAGAGGATATTGCAACTATTGCTCCGACCATGTCAACAAATGATCTTATTGTCCCCGTCTTAGATTCTTTCTCTATGTAGTAATATACTTACATACCCTTTGTGCTAGATTAATGCCATCAGACTAGCTTGTTATATAAGACATATCTACAGAGACTTATGATTAAGGATTCAATCTAAGGCTTTTGCTTATCCCGCGGAAAGGAGATTGGGGAGCCCATTTGGAACCTAGCGATGATCCTGAATGAAGCCAATCTTTACTAGGTTGGACTATTAGGCCCAAGGCAATCCATAGGAGGAGCTTTCGTAGCCAGGACCCACAATGCATGATTAACTAGACTGACGGGGACCATTATTAGATGGGAGAGAGCAGCTACATAAGGGTTGAAGCTGATGACAAGGATGGGACCTTTAAGTAGGGTTCGAACCGACGCCATGGTGATGATTAAGGTAAGTGGGTGCCTTTCAACTCGGTCCTTGCAGTGGACATCATGATCCCTCGTTATGACACCAGAATAGGTTGGTCATAAGATTACACTAGCTCATCCGGGATGCTTGAGCCGTAAATACGGGCAATTGGACACGAGAGCCGAATATGTCGACCAACACAGGCTCCTCCTTTGGGAACTTCTCCACCCATGGCACTTTGGGACAAGTTCTTCAAAACATGCCCCTTAACACATACAACCTTGAGGGGGCTCATCTTAGCAGTAGTAGCATAGGGTCTCCTTATCCTCCCTTAACTAGTAAGCGATGAGGTGATCAATTTGTGGACGATATCTTCGCTTTGTACTGCTTCCTTCTTTAATTCTTTCTTTGCTCTTCTCTGACTCGTGCTATTGTTTTTTTTGGAATGATCTATTTGAGCTTGGATGTCGCTTTTGATACTGCCTCCACAAGGGGAACACATTCAGAGAGTCCTACAATGCATCCCCGTATTGGCATTACCTAACCACAACTAACCAACATAGGTGCCCTACGCATACACCGACCAGCTCCTGACCGCCTAGTAGGAGGGGAAGATTTTTTCGTCGGCTAGCCTACCCCTGCATGAGGAGGAAATGGTTAAAGGGGACAAGAGGAGGAGGAGGTGTGACATAAGAGGTCATCTAAGGAGCCTCAAATTTCAACGTTAGAGAGCTCAGGGAGTGTCATGTCCTATGGATTCTCTAAGGAATTGGATGTGATCTTACCCTGATTAGGAGAGGAAGAACTTGAGGTGGTAGGCGACCACTCTAAAAGCGGTTGAAGCAAATGATGACCTTCGAATGTTGACATAGGTGTTGTCCAGGTGGCGATGGTAGCCATGTACAAAAGGCATAAGGTCTGGTTGGGATGGAAAACTCATCCCCTAGATGAGTTCCTTAACTCTCAACTTTCGAAGCTTACTTAGTAAGGGTCCTTCTAATTGGTAAAGAATCTCTTCTCTTTTAGCAACTTATACCTTGAACTGCTTGTCACGCATACTGCGACATGAGCCAATCATATTCACTCGGGTCTGGCTAATCTAACTAAGCAGTTGGAGGAGGAGAAGACAGCATATCAGTAGGTGGAAGAAGAGAGGAAGGAACTATGGAAGAGGGCTTAGGATGCTGAGATAAGCGAAGTGGCTTCTGAGATGAAGGCTTTGATGGTAGAGCTGTGTAGTTAATTCCCCGTTATTACCCCGCTACAACCCTGCTATATCTCATAGCGGATTTCTACCACTACAATTTATCCATATAGCCCAGAATATAGCCTTTCCGCTTTAATCCCCGCTATTTCCGCTATATCTCGTTATTTCCGCTATATTCCGCTATTCCTGCTATATCTTTTAATAAAATGAATTAAAAATTGCATTTATACATTATAAAATTATGAAACAAATTTATTTGATTTAATTTTTAATATATTTCAGAAATGAAAATACTCTAATATTCTACCAAATTCAATTATGTTATATAACAGTTTTTCGTTTATTTAAAGTATATTCGCACATGTTTTTATTTAAAATTATTTATGTATTATTTATAATTCAATTGAATGATAATTTTTCATTTAATTACCATTTATATATTTGTAAAAACATTAAGTACAAGTTTTATATGCTATTTTAGAGCCATCCGCTATATCCCGCTATATCCTCGCTGTATCCCCGCTATGACTTTTTGCACCTCCACCGCTTTGAATCTACCGAGCGCATTAACTATACAGTGGTAGAGTGGTCTCGAAACATGGCTAAGCGAGCCATAGAGCTTCCTATCGACGAAGCTGCTGTAGAGAGGAAGAGGTTTGAGAAGGAGCTTCAACAGTTAAGGATGGGCCTGGAGGAGAGCTATAATGAAGTGGATGAGTTGAGGGATACGCTTCTGCAACATCTCGACTGCTCCACTTAGGGGGAGGTCATGACCTTGAATGCTCGGTGGGATGGTAGGTTGAATAGGATGTTAAAGCTGATTGTTTCAGACAACTATCATCTCCCATTGTCGGTTTCTGCTATTTCTCCAAAAGAGTAAGAGGTGGTCCGTCGAGGATGCGGTGGATATGGTGGCATCTGAGATGTCCCCCCTCCCTCAAGATTCTTAATCCAAAGCAAATTATCCCCCTAATGGATGGACCAAGCAGGCCTACCTCTTTTGATGATCTATCAGTGAATAAGGATCTAATTTTTAATGATAACTGCCATAATACCATGATCTTTCCTCCCTCATAAATAGTAGGATTGGTTTTCCTTTTTCTTTCTTAAATGATGCCTCGATTGGGCTATGATCATGTTTGTAGATATTTAACATTGCTTATATTTTATGTTGATGGTTGGCACTATTGATTAGTTTCATCCATTTGAATTATTCTTGCTTGTCATTCCTTTCTTTTGTTAATCATTGCACATACTTAGGGGGGTGTGCGTGCGTGTATATGTATATATATATTTGCACGCCCTCAAGCTTAATTTTTAAGATTTAAGGCCAGGCTGCTCTGCTGTCCCTGGTTTCCGTAAGTAATGTCTATAAGTAAATGCGTAGGCTATTTAAGCGCAAGATAACATAAGAAAATACGACAAAATCAAAGAGAATTTTGGGAAATAAGACTTATCTTTCAATCAAGTTACTTAGCCTGCATATTTGCATGACTAGTGCGGGCCATTGCAAAGTTCAAGCATTGGGGTTATGATATGGGTAGCTGCTTAGGTATCAGCATATCATTCCCTAAAGGGAAGTGTGTAACATCGTAGGTGAACAAATTAGGACCATTACCAGGATGGTCTCGCCATGGATTCGCTGATGCTTCTGGTAAAGGGAAGAGCATTGAATGGCTTATGCATTCTATGAGGCAGCACCACAAATGCCTGGTTCAGAGTTACAACATGGGTATTTGCATCGTCACGGCACTAATGCCTCGGCCCGCCATGGAGACGTGCTGCATAATTGGCAACTGAATCGGGACCCCTGTTGCAGTGGTCTCGCCATCAGTTTGTCGATGCGTTGATTAGAAAGGGAGTGTTGAGTGGCTTGTGCGTCTCCATAGAGTAGAACAACGGATGCCTGGTTCAGAGTTATAGTAAGGGTAATTGTGCCATTAGGGCGCCAATGACCCATCCTGCCTAGGAGATGAGTAGCATTATAGGAGAGTGAATCGAGACCACTATGAGGGCAGTCTCACCATTGGTTTATCAATGCCTCGATAAGGAAAAAGCATTGAGTGGCTTATGCATCCCCATGGAGAAGCACTACAGAAACATGGTTCGAAGTTATAGCGTAGGTAACAACACCCCCAAGGAGCCAATACCCCATCCCATTGAGGAGATGGGCAGCATCAAGGGCGAAGAAATTAGGACCACTATGGGGGTGGTCTCGCCATCAGTTCATCGATGCCTTGGCTAGGAAAAAAGCGTTGAGTAGCTTGCACATCCCCATAAAGCAATTTTGTGGGCATTACCCATTGGCAGAGGTGGGAAATTGGCCTGGCCCCTTCGGATAGCTGACTTTTAGGGAGCCCCAGTGATGGTGGAGGCCTGGATAAGTTAGTTCCACTACATTATTAGTTCATGAATTTTCCAAGGACTTTCCATTTGCATTCCATATACCGAAATAGAGGTGATACAAGTCATATTGCCTTATAACCTAACATTACTATATAACCCTATAATAATGGCTTACAATTTTCGAACATAATATTCCCGTAGGAGCTTCGGGTTCCAAGAACGGGATAATTTGGATCCATCATGATTCGAGATGTGGTATGCCTCATTGGCGAGGGAACCAATGATTACATATGTGCCTATTAAATAGGCCCTAGGACTCCTTCAATTGGATCCTTCATGTTGGTAAAGACACGATGCAAAACTAGGTCCTCAACTTTGATTTGTTAGAGTTTTACTCTCGCATTAAATGTTTGCTATCTTCCTCTTGTATGCTTTCATAGTAGCTCAGCTTCAGCTTAGTTCTCATCTAATCCGTCAAGTTTGAGCTCAAGCAGCTCTCCATTGTTCTCGAGGTCGTAAGTGAGATGCTTTCGAAATGGTATATCAGCTTTGACGGCAAGGCCAGAGAGAAAGGAGAGTGCCCGATTGATGTGTGGCAACTAGTGCGATACGATCAGAGTATGACCAGGAAGTCTTTAGCCTAAATTCCTTTTTTCCTTTGCAAGATGCTTCTTTATATTATCTTGATGGTTTTATTCATACCTCGACCTATCCATTGGCCTGGGGATTGGCAAAGGAGGAGAAATACTTTTCTATTCCATTCCGGTTATAGGACCCTTGAAACAGTCCACTTTCAAACCGAGTTCCATTGTCAGTGACCATCATCTTTAGGTTTCCATATCGATAGACGGATCACAAAGTTGAGGATTTTGGATGTGGTGACCCCTATGAGAGGCTCTGCCTTAACCCATTTCATGAAGTAGTGACATCAACTTTATCATGGTTTAATCTGCCTTTAGCATTTGACAGCTTGTCGATTCGGTCTACAACCATCAAACGGCCAAGCAAATGCCATGGTTGGATAGTAACACCCTTAACAGATAGTTTCTTTGCTAGGTTTCCCCCCACCATGATCCCTACAAAAACATTAATGCAATTCCCCTGGTATGTAGCTGGCCTCTTCATTGGTGACACATCTTTGAAGGGGAGTTAAGTGCCCCCATCGGTAGAGCTTCATATCCACAATTGTGTAGTGGGTGACCGGTATAGGATCTTTCGGGCCACTTTCCTTTCAATAGGTAGATCACCACTCATAAGGTATTTAATCAGTGAGTTCATCCAAGAGTCAAGGCGAGCTTTATCGATTTCCATGGTGCTTGCCCCTGGTTTAACACAAGGGGTTAGTCACACTTCCATTGGGCCCCATGGGATATTTCCTTTAGGATTATTGGCTGCTTTGGTCAATTGGTTGGCTTTCACATTTCTTCCTCAAGGAATCTATTCTAACTTGGAACTGGTGAAGGTGAAGATGAGCTTCTTGGCTTCTACCACATAAAGGTCCAACATCTTTCCTTTAACTTGGAAGTAGTCTTCAATCTAATTGACGACCAATGGTCGTTGAACATATGTAATGATTCCACTCATAACTCTTTTTCCATCCCAAGACCTGCTAGGACAGCTTTATTTTGGCTTCATTGATTCTGGGCTTGAAGCTTAGGTGGACAGCGAAGCAAAGTTCCTTAACATTGGATATGACCATCACCATTCCTTCCTCTATGCCTTTCTTGTTAGAGGTACCATCGATGTACAGTTGCCAAGGGGATAAATTCCTTTTCGCCCCTTCACTGCCGCTTTGGGGATGAAACACTTGGCTATGTAATCAGCCAAAACCTGGCCCTTGATTGAGTTGTAAAGGTGGAATGTGATGTGATCCTATCCAAGTTCCATGGACCATTTCAACAGTTGATCCGTTCCATCTGGCTAGCTTAATGCATGTCAAAGGGCTGACTGGTAAGGGCTTTGATGGGATTAGAATGGAAATACAACCATAGGCGTTGACCGATCATGAGTAGAAAGTAGGCTATTATTTCCAATTTGGAAATATTATTTCATGTTAACCTCTTGTTGACACAGTAGATGGGGTGGTGGACATTTTCTTCATCATGGATCAAGGCGATGTTGATCGTACAGTAAGTCACCGCAAGATACAAATACAGGTCCTCCCCAACAATTGGCTTTGGTACCATTAGAGGTGTGGTTAGGAGTCGTCTTAATTACTTAGTGGCTTTGGAGCAATCTTCGCTCCATACAAATTAATTCTTCTTCTTGACGAGATCAAAGAAGGTTAATAGTGGTCCATGGCTTTTGACACAAAGTGTACTCTGTGCTTATTTGGCTGTGCAAAGAACCTACATCTCTTAAGTTGCCTGAATTTTATCAAGATTGGCCCCAATGCCCTTGGAGTGCACGAAAAAGCCAAGGAATTTTCTAGATCGTACCACTAAAGAACATTTCCTAGGGTTAGGCTCCATGTTGTATCTGCAAAGGATGTCAAAATTTTGGTCAAATTCTTCATACGTCCCTTGGACCTCTCATCCTTAACCAACATGTTATCCATGTAGACCTCCACTGAGCATTCAATTTGATGAACAAACATACAGTTAACAAACCATTGATATGTTAACCGGCATTGCGAAGGCTTAAAGACATGACTCAGTAGCAATAGAGCATAGTGTTCGTGATGAAGAGGTATGTCCCTAGTCTACGCCATGTATAGCAATATAGTTATACTCAGATAGTCATCCATGAAGGTGAGTAGCTCGTGTCTATTGGTTACATCTATGAGATGGTCAATCAAGAAGAGTACCGAGTTGGGTGTCTTAATTGCGTATGTCGCTACACAGATGAAACCATTCACTGCAAGTTTCTCTACATCCTCCTTGAGTGCCTTATACCACTCGAAGTTGTGTGGTCGTCTACTCTGTCAAATTGGATGGGCTGTTAGGTCAACGTTGAATGCAAGTCATATAGTTGATGGATTGATATCTCTTATATCGGTATGCCCTTATGAAAATATATTCTGGCTCTCCCTCAAGAAAGAAATCAACTGGTCTCTTACTTCCGAGCTCAACTCTTTTCCTATATGAACGACCTTACTGAGGTCGTCACTGGCAATCAAATCCGGCTTGAGTGGCATGGTCGGCCTTCTCTCGGGAATGGAATCCCCATTCAAGGATCAAGGGGGTCATTATTATCATCTTGAACATTATCTTCCATGTTATAGTAGTCCAATGTGTATATTGTACGCTTAATAACACCTTCGGTCGGCACTAACGCATGAGTTCGAACCGAAAGGCCGCTGTTACCCCCAACACCCACAAGTGAGTCCTCTAGCACCAAAGGGGAGGGACTAATAGTGTCATCTATCGCAATATACCAGTTGGATTTAATATGTTCATTCCATATAGCAATGAGTTCTTAGGTCTTTCTCGAGCTAGCCAGGGAAAGATTATTTCTACCGGCAATGCCATTTTGACATGGTGCAGCAATTAAGACTTGCAAATTTTCTTCCAATAACCGAGGTGACACCAACGTGAATGTCCGACTTGTCACCATTAATGGTTTCCAATGCCATTTCTTGCTGCATATGAGCATTCCTTCCTTGCTTATTGTACGGAGATGATATACCAATCTCTGGAAGATTGTTGGCTGCCACGAACACATCTTACTCCTCCTTTAGTTGGAAATTTCATTATAAGGCAATGGCAAGCTGCTATTGCATCCATATCTATCAGCGCTGCCCTACCTACTAAAATATTATGCACGGCTGAACATTCCACCACAGCGATTGTTGAAAGTGACCACATGAGAAGTAACCACTATGGGTACTATGCCAACTCCCCCGAAACCATAAATGGGTAATGCGCATGGAGCGTGATTGTAAGTAGGAAGCTTCAACCTATCAGAAACATCTTTAAAAATCACATTAGCGAAGCTGCCGTCATCAGTAATGACCCAATGGACCTTTGTAATTGCTATGTTGATTAAGATAACCATGAGTTTATAGTAGGGGGAGCTAGCTCCTCTGCTAGCTTTTAAGGTGAACGCAATATCGGTGGAGTCCTTATTGACCCAAGGGATCTTCGACGCCTAGTGGCCTACTGAATAAATATGGTCGAAGTTCTCTCCTATATTGGTCTTGACTCCATCGACTACCGCCACCTATGTATGGACGACCAAATTTTGATAGGATCTCGATATTGATCGTGGCTACATATTGTCATCTTCTTACTGAGGCAGGGTAGGCAGGGTTTGCCGAGCGTTATGTTGTTCCACCTACTGCATGACATACTGAACCAACACCCTTTTGTGGATTAGCTGCTCCATCTCATCCTTTAAGTGCCGAACTTATTGGTTGAGTGGCCGTTGAAACGGTGGAAATCACGGTATTTACCATTTCCGTTAGGCTCCTCCATCAGACCTGGCTAGGAGGGAGCAGGCGATAGAAATGCGATGTGGTTACGTGTGGCAAGATAAATAGTTTCCATGTCATGGTTTAAGGTTGCATAACGGAAGTAACTGGGCTTGAATCATGCTCCATCCTTAGAATAATTTTTGTTATTTTCCTACGATTCTAATACTATTCTTTCAGTGATTATCCTGTCTTTAGCTAGTCATGCTCCTCTGGCTGCTTTCATCATCACTATCAGAGATTTGTGCCTCCTCTACCTTGATGATATCATTTTCCCTTTGGTGGAAATTATTAAGGAATGAGGCAGGATGCTTCTACAATCCCTTCCACATATAAGACTGATTCTTCACCCTTGAACAAAGAGCTACCACCAAGCTTTTATTTTTAACCCCCATTACATTCATTGATTCCATGTTAAAGCAACTAACATATGAGCCTAGCAATTCATTTGGTCCTTATCTTATACTCCCAGCTCGTAGGCCATCATTATTCTTGTCTTCAATGCGAAGAAGGTGTTCTTGAAATCAGAACATAATTCGGCCCATGAATGGATATGTAAACCGGGTTTTTAACCAAGCAGAATTCAAGCTAGAAGGTCAAGACCAGGACGAAGCGACTCGAGAACTCGAAAACATGATAAGGAGCAGGGAATTGGATTCGGGATGATAATTCATTGGAATTCGAGCTAAGTAAACTACCGGTACCGAGAGGTTTTTCTTTCCATGTAAGTCTTCAACAACTGCATGCACTTCATTTACAACTCCAACTGGTCATCACCAAGAGCTTTTTTCAAAGATTCGACAAGCAACTTCAAATGTTGATAAGAAGAAAGCAAAGAAGGCAGAGTAAGTTAAGCGTGATCAAGTATATTATCATAAAGAACTTGATATTCATTGGAAAGAACTTAAAACACCTCGTAAAGGAGATAGAAGTATGATGCAATTGGAAAAGTTAACCCATCGCTAAGCAAAAGCTCTCGGTACTAAGAGGTACTTTTGGCACGTGGGCCCACATTCTCATGTGTAACCACTGGGCTTTCTCCTGGACTTCAACTCAAGTGGGCTCCTGAACCTCCACAGTTGTTTCTCTATAAATACTAACCTTACTACAACCAGAAAAGGATCTTAAGTGATCTTCACTCTGCTTCTTCATTATCTCATATCTTCCTTATTTAATAGTCACCTAGAAAGCTACTGTTGGTAGTTCTAAGCAATAGGACCTTTCAAACCCTTGTATCAATTCTCCATAATCAAGGTCATCAAAACTATAAAGTAGATGTAGGCCGGATATTGTCGGACCACTATAAAAAATCTTGTGTGTTGTTGTTCTATTTCAGTTATTTTGTTATTATCTACTAGATCTAGGTCTCACATGTTCCCTACAACATATCTTTGGGTATTGATCCATTTTGGCCTCAATATTTGGTGCTTCCACCCAGAATTGAACTCAGGCTTAGACCTAGCTCTATACTTTGGGTTGGAAAGATCAAGAATTAAGATCTAGAAAACTTGCTTAAAGAACTTGAATGGTTGCTAACAGCTAGTCATGGCACGAAGAAGATCCAATTGATCCTCAAAAGCTATGGCTGGAGGTGATGAAGGGAATGCTCACCAAATTGAAGTTAATAATCAACAGACGATTCTAGAATCCATTACTTAATGGGAAGCAGTTTCCAGATGAGAGCTTGATAAAATGCTACAGGAGTTGAACCAGAAGATAATGGATAGTTAGAAAGCTTTGATAGATAAGATGGATTATTTGTTAACCCTGCAACCACCAAGTACTAGAGGACTAGAAGGGAAACTTCACTTGGGATAGAATAGGAAAATACTTATGTTTCTGGCCTAAACTAAAGAGATGGGAAGTAAAAATAGCAGTTTTGAATCACGTATTTGTCGAAGGACTTGTAGGAGGAAGCGTGAGGGCTCTCTTGCAAGAAAACCACTGGTACCGAGAGGAATCCTCTCAGTACCGAGAGGAATTTAAGAGGGAGTGATGCTTAGGAAGGTGATGCAATGGTGATTTCTGATGAAGAAGTGGATTTATAGCTTGGTGATGATGGTTTTAAGTAGAACATTTACATTGGTGGAGATGGAGTTTAGATAGACATAGCTTAACCAACTCGATGCCTACGAAATACTGAAGGAATGGTTCTTCCAGAGATAGGATGACCTAGACGTCAATCGGCAAATCGAGACCATCTACAGAGCCAAAAGCTTGACATAGACCTTGATAGTCCACCTTCCAACTACCATGCTAGTGAAAAGTACATAGCGGATATGGTAAAACTATTGGTAGTGGAAAGAAGAGGCTGAAAGAATGAAGATTGGGGTTCCACACCAAGTAGGACTCCGTGCAACGAAAATATCCCAAGAGAAGTGTAACCTTCAAAGTCCACAATGCCAACCATGCCATTGTACAATAGGACTACTCATCCTCGACAAGATTTACTCGAGTGTGAATGGAAATGGACGGTGCTAGCACTACGAGTGCTATTTGATATAGATGTTTTCCCATTTCCTTGGAGGGAGTCGTGTCGATGTGGTTTACTAGGCTCGCAACGAGATACGATGGCTTTCGATGAATTGGCTAGGAAATTTCTAGAGCAGTTCTAACTACATGCTGCACCACCTAAGGACGTGATGTGCTTGTCGAGTTTATCCTAAAGGCCTAAGGAAAGGGTTCTTAAATTAGTTTAATGCGGTTGTTACTGAAGTAAGTTATCCAAATGAGGATCTTATATTCATGGCTTTAGCCCAAGGCATTCACTCATATATGGATTTTGCAAGATGGCTAAATGTGAAGCAGCCTATAACCATGGAGGAGTTCCATTGAAAAGGATAATTAGTTTCTTTGCTTGAAAGAAGCATGTTTAGCTTCAGGGAAAGCCGATGACGGAATTGAAGGAGGTTGTCCAAACTAACGCGGCAATACATGTTGGGAACTCCGTTAATCAAAGGAAAAGGAATCAAGACACTAACAATTGGGGTAATGAAAATAGGAAACGTCTAAGGAATGTGAAACCGGAAGATTAGTCTCCTCTAAATGATCTTTTGGGAATCATACACCTTACTACATAAGGAACAGAACGATATAAAACACTGCCCACGTGGGAGGTTACTGGCAGGAAAGGCATTCTAGAAAACACTGTCATTTTCGTGAACCTCGTGGACAAAAATGAATAATTTCCGACATTTGAGATATATGATCGAGGAGCTGATAAGGAATAACAAGCTCTAGCAGTATGTTAACGAACCACTGAACGGTGGTAAACTTGAAGGATCCCAAGGGATGTTGGCTCAAGGAAGTCAATCTAGACCCAATAAAGAGAGTCCCAAAAAAATTGATAGAAAATTGGTTATTAAATGAGACTTAAGCAAGCCAATCGGACGAAAAATGAAATGGTAACCTATAGTGTGCCACTTCGTCTAATTATATCTAGTTTACTTTACCTCCTTTTTTCAAATAAGCCACTGGAGGATTCTGCAGGCGATGTAATAAGGCAGGACTTTCTACTCTTTACATTCATGAATAAAGTTACCTTCTTGAACTAGTGGAACCACATTGTTACGAGCAGAACTCCCGTGCCCCATGATTAGTAGCATGGTCGAGGAAATGCTCCTCAATCCTTGAATGATGGATAGGGAGCATGGACTCTTTAACCATTAGGTCAATGGGGAAAATCAACCCTCAACCTTTTGAGAACCAGTCGATGGGAAATATGTGATGATAAAAAGGTCCAAACCACTAGTCGACGAAGAAAATCGATCCTTAATCTTCTTAGAACTGCCATTTCCTGGATAGGTAATGCCAGGAAGGTTCAAACCCTTAGGTCGACTGTGAAAATCAACCCCAACCTTCTAAGAACCAGCATTGCTCAAAGACAGGCGATGTCGGGAAGGTCCAAACAGCCAGGTCGATGGGAAAAATAGCCCCTCCATCTTTTGAGAACCGGCGTTGACCAAAGATAGGCGACATTCAGGAGGTTCAAACCCTAGGTCGACAATGAAAATCGAGCCCAACCTTCTAAGAACCGATGTTGCTCAAAGATAGGCGAAGCCGAGATGTTCTAAACCACTGGGTCGATGGTAGAAGTCAACCCTCAAACTTTTGAGAACTAGCGTTGCCTGGAGACAGCGATGCTGGAAGGTCTAAACCGCCGGGTCGATGGGGAAACTCTACCCTTAATCTTTTGAGAACCAGTGTTGACTGAAGACAGGCGATGGTAGGGAGGTTCAAATCGTCGAGTCGATGGTGAAAATTGACCCCAACCGTCTAAGAACCGGTGTTGCCTAGAGATAAGCAACGTCAGGAAGGTCCAAACCACAGGGTAAATGGTAATAATTGACCCTCAATCTTTTGAGAACTGACATTACTTGGAGATAGACAAAGTCAAAAAGGTTCAAATAGTTGGGTTGACGGTGAAAATCAACCCAACCTTTTGAGAACTAGCATAGCCCATAGATAGGAGGCACCATGAAGGTCTAAACCTCTAGGTCGATGGTAAAAATTGACCCTCAACCTTTTGAGAGCCGATATTGCCTAAAGATAGGTGATGTCGGGAAGGTCCAAACCACCATGTTGATCGGAAAAATTGATCCTCAATCTTCTGTAAACTGGCTTTGCCCAAGAGACTGATGACCTCGAGAAGTTTAAACTGCCAGGTCGACGGGAAAGTTGACGATCAAGCATCAAAGAACCGGTGTTGCCTGGAGATAGGCATCATCGGCAAGGCCCGAACTTCCGAGTGTGCAGGGAAAACTGGCCCTCAATCTTTTGAGAACCAATGTTGCCTGTAGATAGCAATGGCAGGAATGCTCAAACCGCCAGGTCGACTTGAAAAATAAACATCGATCTTTTGGGAATCGAGGTTGCCCTGAAATAGGTGAAGCTGGAAAGGTTCAAACCGTTGAGTCGATGGGGAAAATTGACCCTCGAACTTTTGAGATCTAGGGTTTCCCAAAGATACGCAATTCCGGGAAGGTTTAAACCGCAAGATTCACCTTGAAATTTAACTATCAACATTTTGAGAATTAGCATTGCCCAAATATAGGCGACATCGAGAAGGTCTAAAACTTACCCCTTCCCCTCCTAAGAATCTGGCATTGCTCGAAGATAGGCAACGTCAGGAAGAAACCAACTTCTCTCCTTCAGGAATTGGGCGTTTCCCGAAGATAGGCGGTGTCAGGAAGGGAAATATGTTACCTCTAGGAATCTATTATTGCCCAAAAATAGACAATGTCACGGACAAAAATCATTAGTCTCCAGGAATTCGTTGTTGTTAGAAGATTGGCAATGATGAGAAGATTCGTCAACATATTCAAGAATAGATTAGATGATTCATTCCCAATTTGCAAGAAAATATCACCGTTCAAAGATTGACGATGCTAAGGAGGGACCCTTAGAATGGAAACATTGATACATTGGCTTTTAGAGATAGAACTCGAAGCTTGATCGAATCTTCAACCGTACCTTCAGGAATCTATCACTGCCCAAAGATAGAAGCATCATGAATGTACCAAATTCTAACCTTTAGGAATTCGACAATGCACAAAGATAGGCAATGTAAGGAAGGTACAAGCCAAAATCTTCAGAGATCTAGCATCACTCGAGATAGGCGATATCAAGATGGCTTAATCGTAAATTCTACTGGCACGTGCCATCGCTCGGGTGGGCCATGCCAAGAATCAACCTTTGGATTCAAACCCTTCGTGTGCTAGTTTTCAGATATAAGAGGTAGTCTACAATCGAATTTATGACCTCAAACCCAAGGAACTCAATTGTTGCCTAAAGATAGGCAATGTGAAGAAAGGAATGCTTGGAATTAAGCAACTAACTCGTCGGTTCAAGGAGATAGGAACTGGTGTGCAAGCTAGATCCTAGAGACCACAGAGGAAGTAGAATCATGGACGACTCCTGTAAAGGACTATTTGCTCAAAGGAATTCTCATTAGAGAGAGGGATGAGAAGAATAGACTCTTTTGGAAAGCATCGCGATTCATGGTGCAAGATGGAGTATTTTACAAGTGAGAATTCTCCTCCCCCCACTTTGGTGTTTTACAAAGGATGAAGCTACGAAGATCCTCATGGAGCTCCATCAGGGTAGTTGTGGAGATCACATCGGTGATAGACCTTGGCAAAGAAAGTGTTTCACTATGGATAACTCTAGTCGACGATAAATCGAAGTGTTGCTGACTACACCAAACGATATCATCGATTCCAAAAATGTGAAGATCCCAAGAGCTCCATCGATGAGACTTACGCAAATGGTCATCCCATGGCCATTTGCGATTTATGGAGTTGACATTATCGGTGTACTACTGGTTGCGAAGGGAGGAGCTAAGCGTTCTATCATTGCAGTTGGCTACTTTGTGAAACGAGCTAAAGTAGAATCGCTTTCCATGATCAAGAAAAAAAAGGAAAATAGAAAAGTAGAAGCAATGATCCCGATAAAATTGGATTTAACTCATACGAGTGCCAAGACCCATAATGGAAATATATGAACGAGGAGTGAATATTATAAATAATGTCTCCTAGCGATGGGGAGTAGTGCAAAACTTGGACTATTTACAATGAAAGATGTCCGAGGGAAACTCGACCTAAAACATCATGAACCTACCATTACCCAAAGATAGGTAACATCAAGATGGTATAACCATACAGGGGTTTATTAGATAATTCTACCCTAGATTGAAGGAATAGACTATTGGTTGGAAGTAGGTAACATCAAGAAGGATGCTTAAAACTGAAAAATTCACATGCGAGTTTTTGGAGATCGAAATAAGTGCACATTGAACTCCCACAACAGTGCTAGCAGCTAAGTGGAATATGCTTGGTCGAGAATAAGCAAGGATAATCATGGAGAATCAAAGGCTAACATCGTTGGACTTTCTCGATCCAGAATAAGGATAGGGAAAACACACTTAGACTGGGGGCAATTGGATAATTTTCCCCATAAAATTTAGCTACTACTAGCGCCTGAAGTCATGCATTTAAAAAAAATAGGTTTCTTAAAAAGGGGTTAGTTTATGAAAAAAAATCATGCAATAAGAAATAAACATCCTAGTAGCTGCTCCCAGGCAGTAAGGAGCGGTGTGAAACTAGGATTTTTCCTGACTAATTGTTGGTCGAAAGGAACACAACCAAACACAAGTAGGAATAACTACAAAGTTGGTTAAATGACGGCTCTGTTTCGCCAAATAAAGCACTTTGGATCCTATATTCATGGCCGAGTAATGGAATACCGCCAAAGCAATTGCAGGGATTTTATTTATATGTGTAAAGTTGTAGAATATAAGCATAAATGCACACTAAAAAACGTATGATATAGGAAAATTATAGTACCAACGATGATATTAGTAGAGATAGTGAGGGCCGCTCCCATACAAACACAACCTACTTAAAGCAAAACAAATAGTACATAGACCAAAAGGAACAATGGTGGGCCAACAAGCTAAGGGAGACCCCTACTTGCTCTTCTCTCTTTATCCAAGGCCTTTAAGGCTATGAACTCATTTAGAAGAGAAGGCGGATTTAGCAATGGCCTTTTAGGAACAACTTTTCCTCGTAATTCGACAATGATCGATCACCTAGGCATAACAGGAATAGAAGGTGATGCTTGAGTTGTAGAGAACCCAGCTTTAAGGGGAGTAAACGTACCATCACCAGGCTTGAAACGCGGTGGTCAGTGAATCATTCTAAACAAGGGAACTTGACGTTCAATATAGCCAGGTATGTTTTAATTTAAATAGTAAGCTTGTGTGACTAATGTACAAACTCTGAAGGATGTCGATGTGTATTGGCCAATCAGAATCCGAGCCTTGACTGAGGCAAGTGAAAATTGTTAACCTATGCCATATGAATCCCATGTCCCGCACACAACAAAACGGAACATCCCGTGTAAATAGCTCGCTCATGCTGGAAAAATAAACCACACCGCATGATGGATTCGTGAATCAGATCTTACCTACTATCAATAAACAATTGATAATCAAACTTCTGTCTTGAGAAATGTAGAAGCATTTCTTTTTAAGGACATAGGAAGTGCAGCAATAGGAAAAGCATAGCAATGGAATCAACCAACACGACTGTTCCTAATGTGAACTGTATTATTGAAGTTCAAGTGGCAATACAAGAACAATTGTGCATTGAAAGAGTCAGCCGTAGATAGAGAGTCAATGAGTCTCCAAAGCGATGTGAATATAAGCTAGGACATGCTTGAGATCCCCCATAGGTCAAGCACAACCCAAACTTCGACTATCTCACCAAGAAGCAATTGGTTGAACCACCACCATCATCTCCATTGCTACAGAAACCGTAATTCCTCCATCCTTGGATGAATTTCACTCCATAGCTAGTAGAAACCAAGGACTGAAATCTTTCGGTGATGACTTGAAGGATTCAGAATTGTAAGTTATCGATGGTAACAAAAAAGTAGAAATGAAAACAATATGCAGCGAAGGGAGAGCTAGCTCCCCTAAGGTATGTAATGATCTCTGAAGCATAGATCAAATCTCCAAAGCATATATTTTGTCCTTAGCATGAAAAATACAATTCTATTAATGCAAAGCAGTTGTAGGAACATTTGTTGGACAAAAGCAATGCCTCGAAGTGGTCCTTAAATGATTAATCGAATTTAAGAGACAGTGTGTCAGAGCTTGTCTTGATCCAGAGTACGCTTTGTTTTGAATGAAAGAATGCTCTGGGGGCAAGTGTTAATTGGATTTTTAACCAAGTAGAATTCAACTAAAGTAGTAGGTCAAGACAAGAATGAAATGACTTGAACTATCGAGAACGCGATTATAAGGAGTAGAGAATTGGACTCAGGAAGATTGATTGGAATTTGAGCTAAGTAAACAACTTGGTACTGAGAGGAACATCTTGGTACCAAGATGTTTTTCTTCCCACATAAGTCTTCAACAACTATATGCACTTCATCTATAACTCCAACCGGTCGTTATCAAGAGCTTTTTCCGAAGATTGGACAAGCAACTTTAAAGATTATGAGAAGAAAGCAAAGAAGGCAGAGCAAGTTAAGCATGATCAAGTATATTATCATAAGAAACTTGATATTCATTAGAAAGAGCTTAAAATACATTGGAGAGGAGATAAAAGTGTGATGCAAACGGAAAAGTCAAACCATCATCGAGCAAAATCAGTACAAAGAGGTCCTTTTAGCACGTGGGCCCACGTGCTAACATGTACACTACTGGGCTTTCTCCTGGACTTCAACTCAAGCGGGCTCCTGAATTTGCACAGTCATTTCTCTATAAATACCAACCTTAAAGTAGCTAGAAAAGGATCATGGTTGATCTTCACTCTGCTTCTTTATCATCTTCTATCCTCCACATTTAATAGTCACCTTGGACGCTACTATTGGTAGTTCTATGCAATAAGACCTGTCAAACCCTAGTACTAGTGACTTCATTTCTCTATCATCAACAGTCAATTAAAAAATTAAAGTTGATGTAGGAAAAAGATTGCCAAACCACTATAAAAATCTTCTTTCTTGTTGTTCTATTTCTGTTATTTTGCTATAATCTACTAGATCTATCTCTCATAGGATCCCTACAACATATCTTTTGATGTCGATCCATTTTTGGCATAACCAAGTTACTTCCAGCCTGTAGATGAACGAACTAACAGGATGTTGGCCCAGTCCGAGTGGAGGGAAATATGAGACATTTTATGTATTGGAGATCTTACCTATTCCAGTTAATGAAATGAAGGTGATGGCATAATCAGATGGGTCGACACTCCAATCATATTTGTTCATGGGAGGCAGGACATACCTGTGGTGAATATGAGCATCAATGATCTTTTTGGAGAATGGGTCTGTATTCTCGTCTGATCCCCATTCCTCTGTCACCAAGCTTTCTAATCCGAATCCTATAAATCTGGTGGCACATGGTGGCCATTTCTTTTCAAAGGCTGACATGTCATGGATGAAGATGGTCCTTTATAATGGAGAAGCTTCTCAATCGCCTATCTGATGTTAGGGATTTATGGCGATAATATGGTAAAGGAAGAATGGTGACACCTGATGGAGTAGGAGACCTGCTCCTAATAATCGATAGGGACCTCGCTGGATTAGGTCGTCTTTCTCGGGATGTAACATCTCCCTACTTGCAGGCCCAAAACTAACAGTTACGGATGCTGCAGTCATCCATAGTTATTAATCCTTGGCAACCAAATACAACGGTCTTAGATACATTGATACACAGAAACACATGAATATGAAAAAATTAAAACTTCAAACAAGATCACATTCCATTTCAAAGCATTTCTAATTCATTACATAATCTTATAAGCATCGACCATGTTTAGAGAAAATATATTTGTTACAATATACGCCAAGAGCGACATATGAAGTTGCCCCTTTGGATGACTAGAGTATATACAGGCAATATAACAACTGCCATTACAAACAAAACAGCGGAACCAAATAAAAGAGAACTCTAAATAGCTAACATGGCCCCTACACGTCTTCGAAAGCTTTATTCCTCTAATAAGGTACCAGAAACCTTAACTCTCAAACTACCTAAAATCAATTGAGTACCTAAGAGTTTAAGGGGAAAATATAAACTTCTAGTCAGATGTAAAGCCTGGTATGAATAATAATATAACGTCTCTAACCATTTAGATGTCTAGCGAGACCACGCCGCTTAGCGGAATAGATTTTCCCCTCATTAGTATTCGAAAACCTTTTTTTAAACCATATATTGTGCTCCTGTACCCACAATGGTTAAAACGATTCAAAGCAGTATAATGTGATGATATGCAAGATAAATGAATCAATTCTAAATTACTCATCTCCATTAATTCTAACTAACTATCTCAATTATAGTTTCTAGGATTGCTACTAACTAATAGTTTTCATAGGCTGACTAATAACCGGTAAAATATTAAGGACTCCCTGTCCAATTACATAGTTTTCATGGGGTCACTATAAACCTATTTGTAACTCCAATATCTTTACTCTTACCCTAGTTTTCATGGGTTGACTAGGAACCAATTGGTGACTCAAGTATCTTTACTCTTCTTATTCTTGTTTTCATGGGACGACTAGGAACCTATTGACCTTTGTCAATACCTTAATCCAGATATAGTTTTCATGGGCTAACTACAAACCTACTGGCCCTTGCTAGTATCAAATCATAGTTTTCATGGGCTTACTATGAACCTCTCTTTCTGACAACTTCCTTTATACATAGTTTTTATGGGCTAACTATGAACCTATTGGCCACTGCCAATATCTTTTCCTATACACAATTTTCATGGGCTCATAAAGAACCTATTGGCCCCTACTAATGTCCCTTTTTAATGTTTTAGCATCAATATTCCTGTCTTCCAAACCTCCTGGATGCAATTCTATTCACCCAGGAGTTAAGTTAATTTATATTCACTACTGGGTCAACCTAGCTGGTTGTCCTTCCCCAAAATTCAGCTATGGGTCCAAAACAATGTAAATATATACATATATGAAGAAGCGTACAGAATAACTTATGTAATCCCTTTAACCATTTTAAACAAAGAAAACTTCTTCAAAAACTCCGTTTAAAAACACTTTATTTAATTATGCCATGGTTTTCTTTCAAAAATGAGATTGGGTTATTTCTATGAAAACTAAGGTTTTTGAAATCTTCAAAACCTTGCTATCGATTTCATTCGATAACCTCCTTCGAAAGCGTGTAAAACTCTTTTCAAAACATTAGGGTCCTACCTTTCGAAACACTTAAAACATCTCTTTCGAAACCTTTCGAATGTAATAAAGTATTACTTAATAACACTTAGAAGAATAGCCTCGAAACCATTGAAAGTACCCCTTTCGAAACCATTGGAAGTAACCCTTCCGAAATCATTGAAAGTCCCCATTTCGAAACCATTGGGTTTATACTTAAAATATTATTTGGGTCAAAGTGAATATAAATGAAAATACCTTTTTTGGAACCATCCTTTATCATATAAAGATATTAGGGGAAAACACGATGGCATCGGCACCATCTCTTTCGAAAGCTTCAAACCATTTAAACAAAGCATTGAAGGGTAGCGTCGAAACCCCTTTTGAAGCCATTGCCTTTGAAACCCTTGGACCCTTTCAAAATCATTTAAGAAGTGGCTTAAAACATCTTTAAAAACAAGCATTACCTTTCGAAAGCTTGATGACGTAAATACACTGGAAAGGCTAAAGAACGGCAGCAAGACTTCGACTAGGTCGGAACGCCTTCTTTCAAAAGAATTATTTTATAAGTAAAGGAACCCATTCACAAGCAAACATAAGTTGATGACAACCCCTTCGAAAGCTTTGGAAAAACTCTTTCGAAAACATATGCTTCAACTCCTTCGAAGGCTTAAATAAAACAAAGGCAGGATCTTCTCTTCTTAAAATAAACAAAGGAATTACCCCTTCAGAAGCAATGCTTTTGACACCTAGTCTTCCGCCTTTCTCCAATCCACTACGTACCATCTAAGTGATACCTGGTGTAATTGTTTCATCTTAGTGGGTTTCGACTTGATTGAAGACGGAAACTCTGGTTCAAAACGTACTTCTAAAGAAGGCGAAACCAACTGTTCTAGGTAAACTTGATTTATTACTAACTAAAGCAAACACTTTCTAACTAACCTGCCACATGTAAACAAAAGATTGGTTGCTTTAATTTATCAAATTCTTTACAAAATTAACTACAGCTAATTTTAGATTTGAACAATGGTTAAGTTAACAAATAAGCCCTTCCATTAAGCAAAACCAATATTGCAAAGAAGTCCTTCTTCTAAAATAATTTAATTTTGCATAGCAAATCACTTAGGAATAATCCCAAAAATTCCAAAAATTCACTTTAATCATGTTATCTAACATATCAAAATTTCAGACCCAAATTCTTAATATATTTCGAAAATAAATTTATAAACCCAATTAACCATATTTGCCTTTAAAAATTCATAACAATATTTCCATAACTTGGAAAATTATCAAAATTAAAACTCAACTCCAAATCATGTTTTACATAACATAAAAATTTTCCATGACATTTAAACATCAACATAAATCGGTTTTCCCTAAAACCGTGGAATCATATTTAAACGTCCTTGTTTAAATAAAATAAATTGTGATTCAAGCATATCATCATCCAAAGTACCATAAAAACGAAATTACCCTTAAATCAGTAAACATATGATTATAAAAAAATAGATATAGAATTATTATTCACCTTGATTACGATAAGGATATTGGATTGAGATTAATTTCCCTTAAGCTTGAATCTCTAGCTATACTTTGATTTCCCTTCAATTAATGGTCGGCTCCTCTTTAAGTTTTGTTTGCACTTTTAAAATGATGTGAATCGGAATGAAATAGTAGGGAATGAGAATATATAATGGTAAGGGTTATGTGTGGCAAATTCTTGACATACCCTTATGTAAATTAATTAACTTATAACCCATTCTTAAGCCGATCTAATTATTTTATTAAGCGCGGCTTGAATTATATTTATTCAAATCTCAACCCCCTTATCACTTAACTTTTACATTATTCTATTTAATTTATATAATTAAACCTCCAAAATAATGTTATCAAAAATTAAGGGTGTTATAGGCTCTCCTCCTTAAAGAATTTCATCCTTGAAATTTAGTAAGGACCAAATACTAAACATAGCAATCATCAGTAATAACTCCTAACAATCATACTAGTCTACCTGACTAGGAATTATCAATATAAATCTAATATAGACATACCCTCAAAGCAGATCAGGAAAATTATCTCAAATCTTGTCCTTTACCTCCCAAGTACAATCCTTCTCGTTGTTGCTCCATTGAAATTTCACCAACTTGACTGCCTTGTTTCTTAATCTTTTCTCATCTATCGTTACAACCCGAAATGGTTATCTAGCAAAAGTCAAATTAGGCTCTACTACTAGATCGTCCAACCCTGTTAGAGGAATAGTAATCTTTGGATCATGCACATGCTTGCGAAGATGGGACACGTGAAATACATTATGGACACCTGCCATACTGCTTGGCAACTCTACTCTGTATACGAGCTTTCCAATCCTTTCTATAATCTGGAATGAACCAACATATCTCGGTGCCAGTTTCCCTGACTTTCTGAACCGTACTACACCCTTCGTCGGTGATACCTTAACGAAAACCCTGTCTCTGACTGAGAACTCCAGGTCTTTGATCCTCTTGTCTGCGTAACTCTTCTGTCTAGATTGAGCTTCCTTTATCCATTCTCGGATCATCTCAATTTTCTCTATCTCTAATCATATCTGGACCTAGGATCAACCTGCCTCCGGTTTCTAACCAACATGCTTGTGATTTACACGACCTTCCAAACAAAGCTTCAAAAAAGGTGTCATTCCTATACTAGTTTGGTAACTAATATTATAGGAAAATTCGACCAAATGTAGGTGAGCCTCCCAAGATCCACCAAAGTCCAACACACAAGCTCTCAACAAATCCTCGAGTATCTTATTGACTCTTTTTGTCTGCCCGTGTGTCTGTGGGTGATATGTTGTACTCATCTTGAGCTTAGTACCTAATACTTCTTGTAGACTCTTTCAAAATTAACTAGTGCACAATGCATCTCTATCACTGACTATGCTACTAGGAACTCCATTTAGTCCAACTATGTTCTTCATGAACAACTTTGCCAAAACTAGTGCCGTCCTAGTTGACTTTATCGGAATGAAATGGGCACTCTTGGTCAATCCGTCCAATATACTTTCATTTCCTTTATTTGACCCTGGAAACACGTCTCTAAAATCCTTGGATATCGAACCCCATTTCCAAACCGGGACCTCTAGATGCTAAAGAAACTCACTTGGCTTCTGATGTTCGGCCTTCACTTGTTGACAGTTTCACACTGCCTAACACACACGCCAACATCCCTCTTCATACCTTCCCATAGAAGCTCCTCTTCATATGTTGATACGTCTTTGTCCCTCCAGGATGAATCGTAAACTTGGATCGTTGACATTCCCTAAGAACTTCTTTCCTTAAGTTATCAACATCTAGAACACATAATCGTCCCTTCTTTCTCAACCATCCCCTCTGGTTAAGACAAAAATATTTCAAATCATCGATCAGTTCCAACCTTAAGCCTTCCAATCCTCTTAGCTAATAGTGGATCCTCCATTTTCTTAGAAGCAATTCTCTCGATAAACACTGGTCGAACTTCTAAACAGGACACCATGGCAATCCTCTGACTAGAAATAGCAGGCGATCTTAACTGTACTCTACAACTGGCCAATACTTCTAGATCCTTCCATTCTGCCAAGATAGCCAACACAACATTCTGTGTCTTCTACTAAGAGCATCCGCTACCTTTTTACCTTTCCCTGGTGTAGACTGTATACCAAAATCATAAGCAGCCAAGTACTCTAGCCGTCTCTGTTGTCTCATATTCAGCTCCTTTTGAGAGAATAAGTATCTCAAAGACTTATGATCAGCATATAGCTCAAATCTCTCCCCTAAGATATAATGCCTCCAAATTTTCAATGCAAAAATCACCGCAGCCAACTACAAACCATGAGTAGGATATATCACTTCATGTGGTCTAAGCTGTCGTGAAGCGTAGGCAATCACTTTACCCTTCTGCATAGACACAACTCCCAATCTAATCCCACATGCATCAGTATACACCACGAACCCTTTGTTTCCATCTGGAACTACTAAAGCTGATGCATTGGTCAACAAATGCTTTAACTTAAGGAATGCTTCCTCACATTTGTCGAACCAAACAAACTTCGCCTACTTTCTGGTAAGCTTAGTCAAAGGTGGTGCTATCCGCGAGAAATCCTTAATAAATCTCCAGTAATAGCCAGCAAATCTAAGAAAACTTATGATCTCGGTCACTGTCTCTAGCCTTTTCTAGTTATTAAAAGCTTTGATCTTATCTAGATCGACTGACAACCTTTTCTCTAAAACCACGTGACCAAGAATGGGTTATCTTTTTAATTTACATTTATTTCTTGCAAATTTTCATTTATTTATTGTACTTTCCTTTCATTGGTTCAATATTTATTTCAATTATTTATTTATTACTTACAAATCTTATTTCATTCATTAATGCCATCATTTATCAATTATTACATAATTTCATTTATTAATATTCATGTTATTCATGCTATTCATGTTTTAATTCAATTCCTTTGCACATTAATTCATTTACTAAAGTTTACAATCATTTATTTATATTACTTACCTTCTTATTAAATTAGTAGCATTTCAATTATACTTAAGTTTATAACACTACAATATCAATTCTTATTTATTAAAGAATTCCATTAATTACTTTCATTACCTCAAGTTAATTATTTGTATAATATCTATTTCATCTTCTATTAACATTTCAACTTTTTACATCCTTTGGTAAGTTGTATATATGTTTAAAGAATGCAAATGAACTTATACAAGTTTACTTCATTTCTTTTAATTTAATCTAATATTATATCCTTTATTTCATAGGTTAAAATTTCAAATTTCATTTGATACTATTTATAACCTAGCATTAAATCTCTTATTTCCTTTAGAGGTTTCAATTTATTAATTACATACGTTCCAATTCATTACAGTAATTGAAACTATTAATTAATGGAAACTTAAGAATTAATTACCGGGTTTTATTCAAAATCATTTTAAAATAACAGATAAATGTATATACTTACACTTTATATATCCAGTTATATTTAAAGTAGTTTAAAATTTATATTTGTTTATCAAAAAAAAAATCTACAGTAAAACTACAACAGTGGCCTTCCCACTTCGAAACTCGAAAATGAATGTCGATGATGCGTGCACTCATCACCGAAATTATTTTCCAGCGACAGAGTGGGGAGTACAACTTTATCTTTCCAAATTTTCTTTTAAAACATTTCTTTCAAATTATATTGAAATACTTATATCAGAAAATACTTCTTCCAATAATATTATTATTATACTCCAAAATCAATTGAAAGAATATCCAAAACCCCGGAATTTAAGTTTTAAAATTTCCAATTTCCTTTTTATTTTTATTCTCAATCTCATTTTAACTATTATTTATAAATTTCATTAACTAACAACTAATATATAGCAACCAAATATATATATCATTTATAAAACCTTTATTTTATATATAGAAAATATAATAGGCAAAATGATTTCATTCACCTATATTAAAACAAATATTATGTCAGTCTGTCCTATTAAGTGTTTAGAAATCCCTATTGATGTCATAGCGTCCCATGCACCAACCAGAATTTATGAATACAAAAAGAAATGGATTAACACAATATTAAAACCTTTTATAACACTAACAAATACGCTCTCTCATATATATACACTCAGCGACTCCCATAGGTTATTATTACCCTATTAGTAAAGAATCAGACACCACAAAGCTAAGGTTTATCGCTAAACCAAAGCTCTGATACCAGATGTAATGTCCCGCCTTTTCGCACGCTTTAAATCGGCACGCGTGCCAATTCAAACCATACGGAAGGGCGGATTGTTATGGGGTAAATAAGAAAAATGAGAAAGAAATAAAACAAAACAGAATCTCACAGCGGAAGGATAAAATATAATAATCAAATATACAGTTCAAGAAGCTGTTTACAAAATATTTAATTTTACTTATACAATATATATTAGAGTTATACATACCATAGAATATCAATAGTGCAGCGGAATACAATAGTGTAGTGGAATAATATGGTAGATAATAGTACTACTAATCGTCGTCTTCTTCCTCCAGAGCTAAAATCTTCAAATCCTGAAATGCGACTGACCCGAGCGAATTGAAAAGACAAAACACTCGAGTCAGAACTAAAAGATCTTATGTAAGTTAAATCAACAGAAATAAATATGAGTGCAGTAACTCAAGAGATGCTTGGGAGTTACATCTCTTAAGGATCCGTTAAACTATTTACTATAATATGAGTGCAGTAACTCAAGAGATGCTTGGGATTTACATCTCTTAAGGATCCGTTAAACTATTTACTATGCAGTATATTTCGCTGTTATAATAGTGTCTAATTGTAAAATAAACTTACTTTAAATAGCGTTAAAGGGTTACCCATATAGCCCTTAACACAAATAATGCCAATAGTCTATACAGTACCGTAATACCTCCTGATCGAGAGGCTACTAGAGGATACTCCATAGGTACGACACAAATAGAAACTCGTACAAGGCGCGATAGGGTAGGTGACACGACACAACTAGGCAATGCCAGGGTAGATATACCAATTACGCTTCCAGGTCGATGGTAACGCGTAGCTGCTACTACCGCCCACCTCGAACAACACCCCCAAATCAAAGAAATCAAAAGTGGCCACCGAAACAATCCAAAGGTCAAAGTATAATATCGAAGGGATGTGTCCGATCAAAGGTGCTACCTGAATTAACCCGTCAATCGCTCATGTTTTAGCCACCTTATGCCAAATCACGGGAATTGGGCCCATGTATTTAACTTAAAGGAACCGCCGCCACAATCTAACTTCATTTTGGAATCTCCACCGCATACATGGTTGTTAAAGTGGTTTTCAGGGTTGGTTGAGAGTATCCTGGTCTCTTCAATAACCAAACGTTATTATAACACCGTGGTCTCTTCAAAATAGTTTATACTTTAAAACCAGAATGAAATATCCATTTCAAAACCATATACTTACGATATCATTTCTATTTTAAAACCCAAATCAATATGATATCACTTTTATTTCAAATATAACTTTTTCAAAAATCATAATACTTTCAAATATATATACCTTAAACCCATAGCTTTGAAACATAATTTTCAATACTTAAATGGTTTAATAATAAATTACTTTATAAAGTAAATTAGCCATTTAATTTCTCAAATCAATTCCAAATACAGATTTGAATTCCCAAATAAACCATTTAAATGTCCATATATTTCAAAGTTTTAAATATTCCACCATTTCAAAACTAAATTTTTAATTCATATATATATGCCAAATTCACTTTACTATAATTTAGTTTTGAAATACTTACTTAATAAATCCAGCATCCTTTAAATAAAACTTTCAAATTCAATAATTGAATATTCCTCAGTTTATTTAGACTAGATATATTCACTTAAATCATCTTAAACCTGAATTTAGTTATAACACCATATTTTTTTTAAATCTATATTTCAATAAGATCTTAATTAAATAAAATCTCAAATCAATTTCAAAACTATCTTCTCAACTTTAATTTATAAAAATCAATATAAACTTTATATTAGAATATAATGTAAGTAAACACTTATCCATAATGTATTTTATAAAATCGACTTTATTATTAAACTTACTTCACACTTTAAACAATTTTATACATAGCTTAAAACCAAGAATTTAACTATATATAAAATAACCTTTATCAAATATCCGAAATCAAATCTCATAAAACCATATATATATACATATATTTCTTTACAAAACATAGAAAATCATTTCAAATTATTTATATATATATACACCGTGGTGTCTGTATGTAATTTTCTATCCTATGGTCAAGTGATACGGATATTTATCATTTCAATCCGCAATTTAAAAAAAATGCGGTTGTATATCATTTCAAACTACAATCTCGAATGGAATGAAAATGCATGATAACTTGCAGTTTATAGCAATAAAAATACAGCATCCATTCATCCAATATCAACCATTAACCATTTATCATAATCATCATCCATATTCAAAAAATACATCAATATAACAGGTGATAATAACAGGTACCAACTATCAGTTTATATTCAAAAATATAAATTATAACTGTTTAACTGGCAGTTTATATGCAATAAATAAATAACAATTTAACTAGCAGTTAATATGCAAGAAATAAATAACAATTTAACTAGCAGTTAATATGCAATGAATAATTAAGTAACAATTAAATTAGATAATTTAATTTTACTAGGATGATGATTAAAATATATCAAACAACCATAAATAAATTTCAAAACACATTATATATCAATTTAACAAACATAAGAAATCTTAGAAGTTGTGAGTGGGTTAAAACACTCACCTTTTGAATTAAAACTGAATTTAAATTCAATTTAAACCCAAAATTGCACAGTCTCCAAATTCGCCCAAACCAGCGTCAAAAATCCGGAATTCCAATACGATCCTAGCAAAAAAATCGCACGTAAAACGGATATCGTATGTGGAAGTTATACGCGTTTGAACGATTTAAATTTAAATTAAAATAAAACAAAAGAAAACAATACTCATCCCAAAAAAATTTAGCCACGTCATCCTCATAATTCCTTGCGCACGCAACAGCTTAAGGTAACTCATGTTAAAACCCTAAACACGCCGCCGCTTACACGAACGTTGCCCCACCTTTGACCGACCTGACCACCCTCCTATGCGCCGCCTCTGACCTCGAGACCCACGCCAACTAGCACGCCACGATGAGCCATATCCAATGATACCCATGCGACCCATGATTTCTCACCGTCGCCGATAGGGTTTTACAACCCTATTCCTTGATTTCTGACCATCCCCAGCCACTATAGGCAATGCGACCACTTCAGATTGACTTCCAACACCACTCTCCACAAAACCCATATCTCAATTTCTCTGATTGAGGCCAAAATCTAAAACCCCCAAATTGCCATGTAGGGTTCGCGAATTTTGAGCTTTGACCGAGTTTTTAGGATGATTCGAGCATCATTTATAGAAACGAATACTTGACGTAGATTCGTATCGATGAGATCTACGACATATATTTTTTTCAAATTTTTCTGAGGAGTTTGAATTTCACTTTGTTTTAGATTTGAATTTGATTTGCTTGGATTTAGAACTTGTTTGTCTGCCATTGAGGAAGAAGGAGAATAGAATGACTAGTACGTATAGACAAATGCGAAATAGGGAGTCTAGGGTTTATAACGACATATTTATAGACAAATCTGAAATAGAAAGGATCAGATAAGATAGATGTATGCGCTAACGATGAATGACCCGAAAAAAGCCAGTTCTGACCCGTAATGAAATCAGGTACACCCATATGTCAAAATTGGTGTTTAAAAATATTTTTAATGCAATGGAAAAAGTTTCACGTCAAAATTCCATAGTATGAAGAAGTTATGCTAAAATAAATATTTTTCAAATTGATTTCAATTTATTAATTTCAAGGCGTTTCGAGTCCGTATGATCAAACGACAAGTCTGATCGCTACGAAACTTGAAACCTACAATAATTCACCATTACAAATCTGACGAAACTGGTTTCGTCGAAATCTGAGTCAGTGGCCAAAATGGCTATTTTTCCATTAATTAATTAAATCAAATTTTCAATTTTATCTCAATAATTGACAAATTTCAACATTTTTAACTTCTTAATCATTTACAACGATTTAAAAAATTTTAAATGTCAATTTAGAGAAGGTTAATTTATAAATTTCAATATAAATCCTCAATTTCATTAATTCACAAATTATAAATAAAATCCCAAAATTTCATTTAGTTAAATAAATTAATTAGTATTCTATTCATTCCTGTCAAATAGATGGATTAAATATTGGATTCAAAACTATTACATAAATTTCTCATATTATCTTTATTTCAAATAATGTATTATTTAACTATATTCAATTTCATTTACTTGCAATTAATTCTTTTATTAAATTTTAAATTCCAATAAAATTAATAAAGCTTTATTCCCGATCGATCCCTATAACTCAACGATTTGTCCAATATGAATAACCTTAACACTACTTACAAATATTACCTTAACTAACATCAACGTAATATTAAATAATAATTGTTGTAACAAATTTCAAAGTTTAAAGTTACAAGCAACCTACATAGGTAACATACAAAAGTCGTTACCGTTAACCTTCAGTCACATAAATAGGCTTTTATTGCTTACAAAACAATGTTACCTTTATTTTCATAATGCTAATTTTATTTACTCTAGCCATTACTACATTTATATCCATTAAATTAATATTTAATTACCTTTATTCGAAATAACCGTTTATCACCAATATACTCTTTATAATACTTGTGTGGTTATTCTCCACAAACATTTACCATCCATCCTTTTATTTCACCCATTATCTATAATTAAAGTCTCAATTTAATTTATTTATCTTGATTTCATTCTTTTATTACACCATTTATTTCTTTACAAAATAAAATAACATTTAAACTCATCAATGTAATACCAAATTTCATTTTATATCCAATAGATTTCCAAATCAAAGTTTATCCACATTTCAAACAACTACTATAATTACGCCCAGAACATTGGTTTTTATTAAATGACCCTTTATTAATATTAAAATTTCCTTAAATTACATTCAGTTACCGTTTGACAATGTGTTCTTTCATAAATCAATTCAGTACTTACTTTTATATTTCTCCATATTCAATTATATCCAGGTATAATACTTACCCTATTTCATTTATTGCAGTTTCATTAAATCTATCCAAATTTTAGCTTTAATAACCATTGTTATACTTTATCCTTGTTATTATTCATTGCTCCTTTATAAATTTTATTCGTTTCAATATTATTCCATTTATTACAATTGCTCATTTAAATTCTAACATTCACTTCAGTGTAAATTATAAGATTTTATTTCTTTCTAAATTTAATACACAAATCATATTAAATTCAAATTTAAATCTTCAAAAATTACGGGTCGTTACAGATTACCTCAGCCTTCTTTGCTATTTGTCATTCTAAGATGATGTGTTGCTCATTTGAGCTTTGTTATCTTTTTTGGAAATGACAAAACCTGAAGAGCGAGCGGAAGCCAAGCTATGTGGGGTTGCTCCCATTGGGGCATTATGACATCTGCTCAATATTTGGTCTAGATATTTGTGCACCAAGATGTGAATTACTCGGTCGGTAACCGTTGGCGGGGTCCAACTTGGACTAGTCCAAGAGCCATTGGAATTTTCAAGTATATATTCTTGAGGTATACTTTTGTTAAGGAGGGTGCACACTCCTAGTCATTGTTGGAGATTCTCCTTATTTGATTCAAACCTTTGAATGGGTTTTCTTTAATTACAACAAGAAGAGTCAACCACTCTTCGCGGTGTTCAATTATTGGTTTTGTCCATTCTATCGAGTTTGGAGTGTTATCTTATTTATCCCTTCTATCGAGTTTGGACTGTTGTTTTGTTTTATCCATTCTATCTAGGTTCGATTTTGATTCAGATTATTTCCATTGTTTCAAGTTTGAATGTTATACTAACTATACCCATCGTCTATGTTTAGATTTGTTCCCTATTGTTCATTTCCACTTTTGTAATGTTTGGTTGTTTCTTATGTAGGAGAAAACCTGTTCAACGTTAGCGCATTGTCTCATATGTTATTATTTATTTACATCCCATTTGTTTCATAGTTTTACTTATACTAGAAATTTTGTCTGACCCGAGTTGTTTAGTCTCCTTAGACTATTAGGTATCCAATTATATTTGAGTAGTTCGAGAATAATAGGTTTGTCTTTGGAGCACTTTGAAGATGACATATGGGCAGGAGGCTCCTTAGTTATCTAGTTACTTATTTCCACCATACGATTATGTAGGTGTATTTTGTATCAAATTTGATGAAAAGTCAGAACGTATAGATATCAACCTATTAGATGTGGTACTTTTTTACAACTCTAATGACTCCTTATAAGGATTATTATATGTAACCATTCTGTGTGAGGTTTATCTACTCGGTACTTATCTTTCGGACGCTTGGCAATGGCACATTAATACCATAAAGGTATTAAGCGTCATTTCTTGAGGACGGATAGGTGGGTCGTCACAAATGGTATCATAGCTTAGGTTTTGCGAACCTTTAACCCCTGATGGGGTAAACTCTCTAAGGATAGGATTAGTAATATCTTAGGATAAATATGAGAGTATAAATATATACTGAGTGTGCATTTGTTAGTGTTATAAAAATGTTTTATATTGTGTTGTTTGATCCATTGAGTGTTATATGAATTTTGGTCGATGCGTCTGATAAGCATTATCAATAGAGATTCATAAACACTTGAACAGATTTACCAATAAAGTATTGTTTTAAAATGGTAAATGAAATAATTTTATTTAGGAATATTATATATATATATATATAATGTTTTTCAAAATTAATATAACTGCATGGTTGAGTTGATTATTAGAAATGATAAAATTTCATTAGTATCATTTAGGATTTGACTAGTTATGGTCATCCAGTTTGAGCATTAACTATTGTTGAATAGTTCATAAGGAATTTTCCATAGTAAGATGTAGGTCGAGTAGATGGGAATTAGCGAATCTTGGAATGAACCCCTTGTTAATTAAGTTTCACGGTTTGATTATAAGGTGTTCGGCGAAAGGGTTAAGTTAAAAGTCATCTTTTAATAATGTTAAGCTAAAAGTAAACTTGTAAATAAAAGTCGTTTAATATAATCTAAATGTAGGAAAAAAACTAATAGTAATTATAATAAAATAAATAAATAAATAAATAAAATTCAGGGGATAAATATTAGAGAAAAATTAAATATAATAAAGGACAATCATTTAAATGTAAGTTTAACTCACATACAAATTTGCGATATCATATCTATAATGGTATAAACTATTTTTGAATTCTTGGATGATAGTTAGTGTAACGATCCCGGATTTAAACTAAGTTTAAATTGATAATTAATTTAATTTTTGAATAAAAATTGTGAAATTAATTGTTAAATTGATTTGAGTTTCTCTAAATTCAAATAAAATATGTGTTAAATCATTTGAATTTAAACCTTACATATATGTGAATATATCTGTATATGTGCGTATATGAGTAGGTTTGAATTTATATATATATATATATATATATATATATATATATATATTGGATTTGAATTTAAATTTTAAGTAAATGGTTTAAAAATAATTTGAATTTATAAATAGATATATATAAGATAAATTATAAAATATAAAGTTAACACCTTAGCTAAAATATAACAACATAATAAATATAGAATCTTTTTATATTACAAAGCATAAGACAAAGTAATATGACTAAAGAAAAACAAAGTATGTTCAACTATGTATAAACCAAAGAAAGATAAGTATGTGGGCTTGAACAACAAGGAATAAACATCTAGATATTTATGTACAAACAATTAAAGGGATAAGCACAAAGATATGAAGAAGAAAAAATATACACGAATGTACTTACCAAATAAATAAAAAGTGTAAAAAAGAAAGGAAACATGCATTTAATGCATGAATCTTTATTACACAAGAAAGATATCATTAGCCACCAAAGAAAAGAAATAAAAATCTGCCAGTCAATGAAAAAAATCTCCGCCTGTTGTGCTAAAAGGATTATAATCACCCTGTATTTGTGCAAAACATAATATCACTTTGTACAAATGACATCAACATGTAAGCTTCTTTCATACATCAGCCTCCTCAGTTTTGTCTATTCAAATCTGTGTACATCTGAAGTAAATAGCATCATCCAATCTTAAACAAAGGTTCAATTTAAACAACAATCTAAACCAACTCAAACCAAAGATTCAAGAGAGGTTTCCAGTTAATAGTTCAAAGCTTATTCAAATAGCAGTTCTCAGGCTGATTCAAAAAAAGATATTTTCCGTCCATTTTCTCTGGAAAACAAAGTGAGTAAACAATTTAAATTTAAGCTAAGTATGCATATATATATATATATATATATATATATATATATATGTTGCTTGTGAAGTCTGAGATTGAAGTTGCTTTGTTATGCATATATATATATATGAATTTTTCTCTGTATTTATAATTATTGGTATGTGTGTTTGCCTAGTCATATTTGGTATCACCTCTGTTTTTAGAACATAAAAGTTCGAAAGAAAAAAAAACCACAGAAAAATCAAATCTTTGATCTTTGTTAGGCCGGAAGATGTGAACACAATAGTTTTATTTGATTGTAAATGAAAGTTAAAAACTTATTTCTAGCAAAATAAATGTAGGATGAGTCTGATATTTCATAGAACAGATGAACTTGTATAAAATATGATAGAATCAAATATGATAAATGGTTGAATCAAGTATATAAGTGGAATCATCAGTTAAAAATATGATTTTTAAAACAAAAATTTTGATTTTTCATTAAGTATGTTGAGAGCGGTTCCTAGTTGAATAGAAAATGCCGTTCTACCAATTTCTAGCAATCGAAAAATTATTTGATCTTGAAACTTTTCATGAAGCAAGTCTGCTAATCAATTATATTTGGAAAAATGTTAAACAATTTTTCCATTGAAGAAGATGTTGGAGAGAGGCAGCTTTAGGGTTTAACGTTCAAATTTATCGTGGACGGAAAAATGGTGGTCGTGCCACCGTGGAGTCGCTGGAGCAGATCGGTCGTGGGGGGATCAGGAGCTTGGGTTGCGGCGGTGTTACAAGTGAAGTTTGGTGGCATATGGGTGTCGGCGTTGCCTGGACGAGGTGATTGATGGTCGAGATGGTTTTCGTCTGGAGCTTGATTTGTCAATCTTTGCTTTCGTGATCGATTTGAGTGTCGAGTTGTTGCGTTCGCAAGAGAGGGTGAGGGCCGACTTGTTCGTGGTCGACTCTGGTGCCGGAGCATCACCGTGGGTGAGTGAACGTACACGCTAGGTCATGTACACGTCATTGAGTTTTGGGGTTGTGACTTTCTCGAGTAAGAATAGATTTGCCTCGGGGAAGACGTTGTGTTGCTCGGGTGCGTGAATGAAAATGCGTGAGTTCTGCAGTTTATTAAAACTTAGCTAGAAAATAAAACTAAAAAAAGAAGAATGGTAGGGGAAGAAGAAGAACGAGCGTGAATGGAGAGGGCTCGGGAAAAGGAGGAAAAGACTCGAGTGTTTACTCGAGTAAATTGAAATCTTGCTCGGGTTGTTTCCCAAAACCACGAATAATAATAGTAAGTTAACTTTTTGAACAAAGTTAAGTGGTGATGACTAATTAATAAATGATAATTTTAAGTCAAGCCTCCATTACCAGTTAACAAATTAAGTAAATACTATGCCAAGTTTTGGAATTCAATTAATACTTTAAATAAGAAATTAATATAAAACAAGTGTTAGAATTTAATTAATATTAAAATTTTCAAATTTGTAATAAATTGATTTCAAAGTTTAAAGAAGATTTTAAATGTTAATTAAGATAAATAATAATAATTGTTATTAGTTGTTTAAAAAGGGTAATTAAGATGATAAATTTACAATTGTAATTAACTAGGTGATTAGAGATTGATTGATTTGAAATTAAAGATTGGTTAGTTAATAATTAAGTGTTTAACTAATTTGTAATTACGAATTGTTAATTAGATAATCAAAGTTAATTAAATTATAATTGGTGGTCAATTAAGATAATTTATTTAAGGAATAATTAATTTGAAAAAATAATAATTAATCATTATCGATAGTTAATCATTGATTTAAATAAATCAATAAAAATAGTCAGGTGATTAGTTCATTTAAATCACTTTCACCTTAAATCGAAGATGATTGACTATCATTAGATGTCGTGCACTGGATTGACATTTCTGTTTGTGATTATGATACTGTGTGATGTGAACGGCCTTATGGTGTACAGTGAATTGTGATTTGTTACTGTATATATATGTGAAAACCCCTTTGCCCGTAAAACGGCATTTGAATTTCGATGCGACAGGGAGTCGGATTCCGGTTAGTTATCCGAAACCCACATCGAATCGTAATAATGAATCTTTATGATTGATAAATTTATTTTATCTATGAATCTATGAATAAAGATAAGCTTTATGAATTATACCGCTTATCGATATTGATATACCTGTGATGATTGATGTTGTGCACTAGTGTGTAAAACCCCTGGACTACACTTGTACACACACAAATATGGATTGCACGTGGAAATCTGTTAAGTCACAGATATTTGAATTTTTAAAATAGTATTGAATTTGAATTTAAAATTCAAATAGTTTTGGAAATGAAATTGAATTAAATATAAAAAGCTTTTGAAAAGGAATTCCAAAAATAGAAGTTATTCTCAATAACTTAATAAAGATTTGAAGTTTGAATAATTTGATTCAAATTGGAATTCAATATTTGAAATTGAATTTTTTATTTGGTATTTATGATTTAAAAAGGATTATACAAGTTTATATGAGTTTTAAACCATTTTTAGTGTTGTTTTGGGGAATTGAATCAACCCAAAGTGTTTAACTTGTATAAATGAGATCGAGTTTCTCCGAAATAAAACTGGTTGTTTCAAATGATAAAAGCTTTCCTATAAGAAATGAACTTTCAAATTTATATTAAAGGAATTTAAGTTTGAATTGAAATAGTTTTCCAGATCATGGATGAATCTTGGAAACGAGTTTTGAAAGCTATGAGATAAATCTTGATTCAAAATTTAAATGAATTAATCCAAGTGAAACGGAAATTGTTTTTGAAATCCGTAATTGGATCTTTGTGAAACCGAGTGAACTTTGTGAAACAAATCTTTTTGTTTAAAAGATTTGAAATGGTAATTTGTTTAAAACATTTGAAAGAAAGTTGGAACTATTAAGTTGTGACTTAATTGAAATCCCATATCCATATGTTTTTAAATATTATGCTCATTATTCGGTTTAGCTGGGAGAGGACCTTTGTGTCATACAACCCATTTCGAATAATAATACGTCGCTATGAATAGCATTTGAAGACCGGTGGTGAAGACCGAGTATTTGAGAGAACGATAAGATGACCTATCGATTGTCTCTGCACTGAGTAGCTATGGTATAGAGATTTCCTAAGTGATGGGAAGTCCGATCGGGATTGTGAATACCCGGATTGCAAGGGCTTCTTCGGAAGTGCCTTCGGTTCTGTTTGAACCAGGGACAGACTTGTATGGTTGTATGTCTGACACTACACTTTGAGATATAAAGCAGATTTCTTTCAAATACATATCTGTTGGTGGCGGGGAATTTATTCTCTTAGCTTAACACCCTTTTCTGAGACATACGAGCTCAGAGGTTATGTAGTTGAAGGTTATCAGCGATATATTCCCAATTTGGTAGTGTGGCATGCTAAGTGCTGCTGTGTGTTGATGATCATTGGTTGATCATTTGTGATCAAAGCATGGCTTTAGTGTAAGCATAGCTTTGTGGACGAAACTTCGTCGAGCCTCACAAACCGGTAATGGTCGAAACAGGAATGATGCGGCAAGGTTTCAGGGGTAGCTCCCCTAGGGTGTGACCATTCCTTCTGGAAAATGGTAGTATCATGTTATGGAGCCCAGATACTTACTCATGTGGGCACTGTAGTATATTTATTACTGTGTGATGTTGTTGGTGTTGAGAGCTCTCCGATAAAGGTCCCAAAGCACCGGGGGTGGCATATCTGTATGTATTACTCCTAGGCAGGGAGGAACATGGCCTTGTGTTGGCAGAGAGCCGGGTAGGTTCTCGGAGCGTCCCACCAGAGGCGTTCCCATGTGGCAGTAGGAAGTTCCTTAGCCTGACCATTTTTTGGAAATCCATTCATCCAATACATGCCCTGTAAGGTTTTAGTTGTATTACCTGCCATCTACTTATGGTGGCCCCCCACTGTTAGGATGGTAGCTATAGTAGGCATAGTTCGAAATGTCTATGCTGGCTAAGATTAATATTATACTTTCGAAATGTTTTCCACTGTGCACTAATAATAATAATATCAAAATGGTTTTCGCGTATCAAGCATGTTTGACTATCATAAGGAGAAATCTCCTCCAATTCTGCGTTTGCATGGTGTGTGTGGTGGGAGGCCTTATGGTAGTTTCATTTTCAAAAAAGCATTGCGGATTTCAAATTTAAAAATCTTTTGATTTTTTAAAAGACCAAATGTTTTTGTTTGCTCATACCAGTCCCATGACTGACATGGAGTTTATTGTTCCGTTCCTAAACTCTGGGTGCCCACAATTTTCGACACGGGCAGTCTAGAGTTTGGTTTTTAAGATAGTCAGGTCTAGTAGATTATTTGGAGCTAGTTCAGTCCGTGGACAACTGACCTTGCTTATCTTGGTGTAACGGTGATGGTGGATCGAGCTTGAAGTTTGGAGTTCTAGCTTTGGAGCTTTCGGATCAGAGTTTTAGTATTGGATTCTATGAAGACTTATCTCATATTATATCGTGTTCCGCTATATTCTGTATTGCATATTCTTTGATGTTGATGATTATCATTGTATCAAATTGATGTATCGAATATTGTATTCATGTTGTATCAGTGATATCATCTTTTATTCCGCTATTTTATTTATCATCTAATGGGTGTTGCAAGCTCCCGCGATACGAATTTGATGTTGTTGTCGGACATCGAGTTCGGGTCGTGACAAATTGGTATCAGAGCTAAAGGTTGAGTAAGAAATTTAGCTACGGAGTGCAACACATTAGATGGATCATTAGAGATAGGGTGAAGTATACCCTAGAATGAGTACAACCAGTGGAATCAAAATCCAAATTTCTCAGTCTATTCTTTTTATCCGTTGTTATTCTCTAAGATATTTCGTCTGAATGCCTAAATTGGTTTTCTTACTATTTACAGATAGTAAGAATGAGTGGAAGAAGAGGACGAGATAGGGGACAAGAAAGTACCACTATAGCTGGTCAAAGCCCTGCAACGACAAATATCCTCATTCAATCACAATCAAATTTGACTGATGTATATCGAAGCTTTTCTAGACTTGGTGGAAAACCATTCACAGGCAAAGAGACTGTTATCGAAGCACAAGGCTGGATTCGATCATGTGAAAGGATTTTCAAGGGACTAATATTGGAAGATGATCAGATGCGATTGATAGCTTCTTGGCAACTCCAGGAAAAGGCTTTAGTTTGGTAGGAAACGGTTACATTGGATGAGTCGGGGGATGAATTTACTTGGAGTCATTTCAAGGAAGTGTTCGAGCAGCGATATATGTCGTCGGCTGGTATCTCTAGAGTGTACCAGGAGTTCATAGATTTGAAGCAAGGAAACTTATCATTTGAGGAATACTTAAACAAATTTAATGTATTATCTCGATTTGGTCCAGAATTGGTGAATACACCGTTAAAGAAGAATGAAAAGTTTACTCGAGAATGAACAGGGAGTTTCAGGAAAGGATGACTACTCACGTTAAGGAATCTTTTTCTGAATTAATTGATATGGGTTATAGATACGATACTTTGGATAAGCAAGAAGATCCGGAAGAGAATGGAAATACAACTAATCTGAATTGGAGGAAAAAGAAATTTGGTGGAAAGAAACTGAGGAAAGATAAAGGAAAGAAGAATATATAGAAGAAAAAGGTGAAAGATGTCACTTATTTCAACTGCTTGGAGAAAGGCCATTACTTGAACAAATGTAAGAATCCTAGGAAACGAGGAAAGAGAGAGCCATTTATGAAGCCAGAACAGGAATGTAGGGAATGTTGTTATTGCCACAAGCCGGGACATAGGATTATGAATTGCCCAACACTGAAGCAAGTTCAAGCAGTGAGGGCCTTTGAAATCAAAGGTGATTTTTTTCAACCTTAAAAGCTAATTAAGGAAAGAAATTTTATAACGTAATCTTTCGTTTACGATTAAATTGTTCGAATTTTGTCCGACATGAGAACTACCATAGTTTCATTTCTCAGTAAATCGTAAATGAATTAAATCTTAAATCTGAAATCGTAATCGAATCTAATTCTGTCTATTTCATTGGGTTTCGATAAAATCTATGAATGGTTAGTTATCCCTTCGAACTAACCGATACCCCTATATACTTCGTAGATCAGGTAACCCAATTGTTTCGTAATTGATTGAGTTTGTTCTCATATCTATTGTTGATATTCTAACTTGGTAAGCCAAATGCAAAATTGATATCCAGTTGATCTGGAAAGATATTTCTCTGTCTTTCATCTATCTTTGTTGTCTCCTTGGCAAATTTCGGGGACGAAATTTCTTAAGGGGGGAATCTGTAACGATCCCGCATTTTAACTAAGTTTAAATTGATAATTAATTTAATTTTTGAATAAAAATTGTGAAATTAATTGGTAAATTGATTTGAGTTTCTCCAAATTCAAATAAAATATGTGTTAAATCATTTGAATTTAAACCTTATATATATGTGAATATATCTGTATATGTGCGTATATGAGTAGGTTTGAATTTATATATATATTGGATTTGAATTTAAATTTTAAGTAAATGGTTTAAAAATAATTTGAATTTATTAATAGATATATATATAAGATAAATTATAAAATATAAAGTTAACACCTTAGCTAAAATATAACAGCATAATAAATATGGAATCTCGTTTATATTACAAAGCATAAGACAAAGTAATAAGACTAAAGAAAAACAAAGTATGTTCAAGTACGTATAAACAAAAGAAAGATAAGTATGTGGGGTTGAACAATAAGGAATAAACATCTAGATATTTATGTACAAACAATTAAAGGGATAAGCAAAAAGATATGAAGCAAGAAAAAATATACACGAATGTACTTACCAAATAAAAAATATACGTGTAAACAAGAAAGGAAACATGCATTTAATGCATGAATCTTTAGCACGCCAAGAAAGATATCATTAGCCACCAAAGAAAAGAAATAAAAATCTGCAGTCAACATACAATGAAAAAAATCTCTGCCTATTGTACTAAAAGGATTATAATCACCCTGTATTTGTACAAAACATAATATCACTTTGTACCAATGATATCAACCTGTAAGCTTCTTTCATACATCAGCCTCCTTAGTTTCGTCTATTCAAATCTGTGTACATCTGAAGTAAATAGCATCATTCAATCTTAAACAAAGGTTCAATTTAAACAAAAATCTAAATCAACTTAAACCAGAGATTCAAAAGAGGTTTCCAGTTAACAGTTCAAAGCTTATTCAAATAGCAGTTCTTAGGCTGATTCAAAAAAACAGATATTTGCTGTCCATTTTCTCTGGAAAACAAAGTGAGTGAACAATTTAAATTTAAGCTAAGTATGCATATATATATATATATATATATATATATATATATATATATATCTGTTGGTTGTGAAGTCTGAGATTGAAGTTGCTTTGTTATGCATGTATATATACATACATATATATATGAATTTTTCTCTGTATTTTTAATTATTGGTATGTTTGTTTGCCTAGTTATATTTGGTACCACCACTGTTTTTAGAACATAAGTTTGAAAGAAAAAAAAACCGTAGAAAAATCAAATCTTTGATCTTTGTTAGGCTGGAAGTTGTGAACACAATAGGTTTATTTGATTATAAATGAAAGTTAAAAACTTATTTCCAGCAAAATAAATGTAGGATGAGTCTGATATTTCATAGAACAGATGAACTTGTATAAAATATGATAGAATCAAATATGATAAATTGTTGAATCAAGTATATGAGTGGAATCATCAGTTAAAAATATGATTTTTAGAACAAAAATTTTGATTTTTCATTAAGTATGTTGAGGGCAGTTCCTAGTTGAACAGAAAATGCCTTTCTACCAATTTCTAGCAATCGAAAAATTATTTGATCTCGAAACTTTGCATGAAGCAAGTCTAGTAATCAATTATATTAGGAAAAATGTTAATCAATTTTTCTATTGAAGGAGTGTTGGAGAGAGGCAACTTTAGGGTTTAACGTTCGAATTTATCGTGGACGGAAAAAAGGTGGTCGCGCCACCGTGGAGTCGCCGGAGCAGATCGGTCGTGGGGGGATCAGAAGCTTGGGTTGCGGCGGTGTTATAAGTGAAATTTGGTGGCATATGGGTGTCCGCGTTGCCTGGACGAGGTGATTGATGGTTGAGATGGTTTTCGTCTGGAGCTCGATTTGTCAATCTGTGCTTTCGTGATCGATTTGAGTGTCGAGTTATTGCGTTCACAAGAGAGGGTGAGGGCCGATTTGTTGGTGATCGACTCAGGTGCCGGAACATCACCGTGGGTGAGTGCACGTACACGCTGGGTCGTGTACAAGTCAGTGGGTTTTGGGGTTTTGAGTTTCTCGAGTAAGAATAGATTTGCCTCGGGGAAGACGTTATGTTGCTCGGGTGCGTGAATGAAATTGCATGAGTTTTGCAGTTTATTTAAACTTAGCTGGAAAATATAAAAAAAGAAGAAAGAAGAACGGTAGGGGAAGAAGAAGAACGAGCGTGAAGGGAGAGGGCTCGGGAAAAGGAGGAAAAGACTCGAGTGTTTACTCGAGTAAATTGAAATCTTGCTCGGGTTGTTTCCCAAACCCGCGAATAATAATAGTAACTTAACTTTTTAAACAAAGTTAAGTGGTGATGACTAATTAATAAATGACAATTTTAAGTCAAGCCTCCATTACCAGTTAACAAATTAAGTAAATACTTAGCCAAGTTTTGGAATTCAATTAATACTTTAAATTAAGAAATTAATATAAAACAAGTGTTAGAATTTAATTAATATTAAAGTTTTCAAATTTGTAATAAATTGATTTCAAAGTTTAAAGAAGATTTTAAATGTTAATTAATACAAATAATAATAATTGTTATTAGTTGTTTAAAAAGGGTAATTAAGATGATAAATTTACAATTGTAATTAACTAGGTGATTAGAGATTGATTAATTTGAAATTAAAGATTGGTTAGTTAATAATTAAGTGTTTAACTAATTGGTAATTACGAATTGTTAATCAGATAATCAAAGTTAGTTAAATTATAATTAGTGGTCAATTAGGATAATTGATTTAAGGAATAATTAATTTGAAAAAAGTTTAATTAATCATTATCGATAGTTAATCATTGAATTGAATAAATCAATAAAAATAGTCAGGTGATTAGTTCTTTTAAATCACTTTCACCTTAAATTGAAGATGATTGACTATCATCAGATGTCGTGCACTGGATTGACATTTCTGTTTGTGGTTATGATACTGTGTGATGTGAATTGCCTTATGCTATACTGTGAATTGTGATTTGTTACTGTACATATATGTGAAAACCCTTTTGCCCGTAAAAAGGCATTTGAATTTCGATGCGACAGGGAGTCGGATTCCGGTTAGTTATCCGAAACCCACATCGAATCGTAATAATGAATCTTTGTGATTGATAAGTTTATTTTATCTATGAATCTGCGAATAAAGATAAGCGTTATGAATTATACCGCTTATCGATAGTGATATATCTGTGATGATTGATGTTGTGCACTAGTGTGTAAAACCCTGGACTACACTTGTACACACAGAAATATGGATTGCACGTGGAAATCAGTTAAGTCACAGATATTTGAATTTTCAAAATATTTTTGAATTTGAATTTTAAATTCAAATAGTTTTGGAAATGAAATTGAATTAAATATAAAAAGCTTTTGAAAAGGAATTCCAAAAATAGAAGTTATTCTCAATAACTTAATAAAGATTTGAAATTTGAATAATTTGATTCAAATTGGAATTCAATATTTGAAATTGAATTTTTTATTTGGTATTTACGATTTAAAAAGGATTATACAAGTTTATATGAATTTTAAACCATTTTTAAAGTGTTGTTTTGGGGAACTGAATTAACCCAAAGTGTTTAACTTGTATAAATGAGAACGGGTTTCTTCGAAATAAAATTGGTTGTTTCAAATGATAAAAGCTTTCCTATAAGAAATGAACTTTCAAATTTATATTAAAGGAATTCCAAGTTCGAATTGAAATAGTTTTCCAGATTATGGATGAATCATGGAAATGAGTTTTGAAAGCTATGAGATAAATCTTGATTCAAAGATTTAAATGAATTAATCCAAGTGAAATGGAAATTGTTTTTGAAATCCGTAAATGGATCTTTGTGAAACCGAGTGAACTTTGTGAAACAAATCTTTTTGTTTAAAAGATTTGAAATGGTAATTGGTTTAAAACATTTGAAAGAAAGTTGGAACTATTAAGTTGTGACTTAATTGAAATCCCATATCCATATGTTTTTAAATATTGCGCTCATTATTCGGTTTAGCTGGGAGAGGACCTTTGTGTCATACAACCATTTCGAATAATGATACGTCGTTACGAATAGCATTTGAAGACCGGTGGTGAAGACCGGGTATTTGCGAGAACGATAAGATGACCTATCGATTGTCTCTACACTGAGTAGCTATGGTATAGATATTTCCTAAGTGATGGGAAGTCCGATCGGGATTGTGAATACCCGGATTGCAATGGATTCTTCGGAAGTGCCTTCGGTTCTGTTCGAACCAGGGACAGACTTGTATGGTTGTATGTCTGACACTACACTTTGAGATATAAAGCAGATTTCTTTCAAATACATATCTGTTGGTGGCAGGGAATTTATTCTCTTAGCTTAACACCCTTCTCTGAGACATACGAGCTCATAGGTTATGTAGTTGAAGGTTATCAGCGATATACTCCCAATTTGGTAGTGTGGCATGCTAAGTGCTGCTGTGTGTTGATGATCATTGGTTGATCATTTGTGATCAAAGCATGGCTTTAGTGTAAGCATAGCTTTGTGGAAGAAACTTCATCGAGCCTCACAAACCGGTAATGGTCGAAACAGGAATGATGCGGCAAGGTTTCAGGGGTAGCTCCCCTAGGGTGTGACCATTCCTTCTGGAAAAGGGTAGTATCATGTTATGGAGCCCAGATACTTACTCATGTGGGCACTGTAGAATATTTATTACTGTGTGATGTTTTTGGTGTTGAGAGCTCTCGGATAAAGGTCCCAAAGCACCGGGGGTGGCATATCTGTATGTATTACTCCTAGGCAGGGAGGAACCTAGCCTTGTGTTGGCAGAGAGCCGGGTAGGTTCTCGGAGCGTCCCACCAGAGGCGTTCCCATGTGGCAGTAGGAAGTTCCTTAGCCTGACAATTTTTTGGAAATCCATTCATCCAATACATTCCCTGTAAGGTTTTAGTTGTATTACCTACCATCTACTTATGTTGGCGCCCCACTGTTAGGACGGTAGCTATAGTAGGCATAGTTCGAAATGTCTATGCTGGCTAAGATTAATATTATACTTTCGAAATGTTTTCCCCTATGCACTAATAATAATAATATCAAAATGGTTTTCGCGTATCAAGCATGTTTGACTATCATAAGGAGAAATCTCCTCCAATTCTGCGTTTGTATGGTGTGTGTGGCGGGAGGCCTTATGGTAGTTTCATTTTCAAAAAAGCATTGCGGATTTCAAATTTAAAAATCTTTTGATTTTTTAAAAGACCAAATGTTTTTGTTTGCTCATACCAGTCCCATGACCGACATGGAGTTTATTGTTCCGTTCCTAAACTCTGGGTGCCCACAATTTTCGACACGGGCAGTCTAGAGTTTGGTTTTTCAGATAGTCAGGTCTAGTAGATTATTTGGAACTAGTACAGTCCATGGACAACTGACCTTGCTTATCTTGGTGTAACGGTGATGGTGGATCGAGCTTGAAGTTTGGAGTTCTAGTTTTGGAGCTTTGGATCAGAGTTGCAGTATTGGATTCTGTGAATACTTATCTCATATTGTATCGTGTTCCGCTGTATTCTGTATTGTATATTCTCTGATGTTGATGATTATCATTGTATCAAGTTGATGTATCGAATATTGTATTCATGTTGTATCAGTGATATCATCTTTTATTCCGCTGTGTTATTTATCATCTAATGGGTGTTGCAAGCTCCTGCGATACGAACTTGATGTTGTTGTCGGACATCAATTTGGGTCGTGACAGTTAGATTTGTTGATTGATTAATTGAAATTAATCTGGATATTCCATTTAAAGGTCGTTATAGAATTTCCGCTATACCATCATTTATTAAATATCATTCCCTAAACCCTTGTGTGCGTCTGAACTTGAGCTTGTGTTTTCACAAAAGTAGATGGTTAAATTCATTAGTCATTTTGATTAATGATATTTTAAATTTATTAATCATTTTAATTAATGATGTTTGAAATTAATTAATCTTTTTGATTAATGAGAGTTGAATTTAATTAGATCAATTTAATTATTGATATTGAACTTTAATTAATCGTTTTAATTAATGATTGGTTAATTTAATTTATTATTTTAACTAATAGAGTTTTGGAAATTTAGTTAATCATTTTAACTAATGATATTCGAAATATAATAAATCTTTTCGTAAATTTGATTAATTATGTAACGACCCGCTATTTTGGACCATTCAAATCGACAATAAAACCATACATGTCCGACTTGAATAATTCAAAATACTGAATTATTAATTTAAATTTGGCAAAACTTAAACATATACAGTAAATAAATCAATCACAGAATCATAGATACAAAGTGGTACAATAATATGTAGCGGAATAAATGAATAGTAGTTCATGAAGCTACTACATAAACATCAGAGTTAGAAATAAAGTACATCCGAAAATCTAAAATACAATGAGGTATTTGGTACGAACCAATGACTCCTCTGAAATAATCAACTGGAAAGCTGAAAGCTGAATCGATAGTTGGACCTCTAACGAAGCTCCAAACTCCAAAAGTGAGTCTCCAATGCTGTGTCACTCAGTCTGACCCCAGCGTAAAGCAAAACACAAAACACTCGAGTCAGGATTAACATTCTTATATCTATAAATCCAACTCAAGTGAAATATCAACTGAAATAAAATTAACTTAGAGGATGTTTGGGATACCCATCCTCTAAGGATCCAAGGAACTATCTACAAGGTAGAAATATACACTATAACACCGTGGTCATTTCAATTTTATTTATATTTCAAAACTAAAATATCATTTTCATTTCAAATATCTCTATTTTCCAAATTAGTGTGTATGTATATATATCCAATAATTTATGAAGTAAAGTATTTTTATTTCCTCAAACTTCACAAATCGCTTCAAAAATCAACTCGACCTTCCCGTTCAACTTTAATTAAATCAAAATTTATCAATTTCCATTCAATTTAGTTTTTGACTAAACTAATTCAAATTTTATCTATTTTAAATACAGATTTGAACCAGAAAATAAACCATTTAAATTTCAATATAATTCGAAGTTAATATATTTCGGAGCTTTAAATATTCAACATTTCAAAGACTAAACATTGATAGCTGCGTTTATCTCCCAACTTGAATTCACTATTATTTAGTTTTGAAATATTCACTTAATAAATTCAATATTATTTATATGACCTTAAATTTACATTTTCTATATATTACCTTCGATTTCTTTAGACATGAATCATCCATTAAATTTTTTAAATAAAAATTCAAGTTATAGGATCATATGTTAAAGTTTCGAATTTAATAGTTTCAAATTGATTTAACTAAATAAAATCCTTAATTAATGACAAATTCAAATAAGTCCCAAATATATCTTCAAACCTTAGCTTATAAAATTTATTCAACAAATCTATTTCAGAAATACAAATTTAATAAATCCTTAAACATATTTCATATTAATAAAATCAATCTTAATTAAATTATCTTAATATTAAATCTATATATAAAATAACCTTTATATATAATACTTTAAATCAATATTCATTAAAACCATATATTTCCTTTCAAGACCATAGAAATTATTTTCAAAACATTCATATAGACCACGGCGTCGATGTAAAATTTTCTATTCTATGTACAAGGGATACAGATATTTATCATTTCGATCCGTAAGTTAAATATATACGGGTGGATATCATTTCAACCCGTAATCCCAAATTCAATTCAAATGAAAATCGCTTGGGTTTATCATTTCAACCCATAACGAAATTCTCCTATTCTAAAATCCGTTCGGGTATGTATCATTTCAACCCATAGTGATTTCTATACTAACAGGGAACTTGCAGAGTGATAACAGATATGAAAATAATAATAACAACAGGCATATATCATCAAAAATAAATATAAACAATAGGATATGTTGTCATATCCCATAAGTGAACAGTTGCATATAATAGCATATATAACAATTTAAATAACTAAAGCATCATATTTCAATTGTCGTTTCAATTTAATAAAATTTAACAAATAAAAGAATGTTAATCGTGAGTGATTTCTCACCTTTCGAGGCTAGAGAATACAGAAGATGACATGGATACGCACACTGATACGGACACTAAAATTTGAATTATAAATCCGAGCACGAATTTCAAAGCAAAGTAGGATTGGCACGAATTGGACGAACGAGGCTGATAATCAAGAATTTATGAATTGAATCAGAACCAGTCTGATATATACATAAATTTTTGCTATTTTAATAAAAAGCAAAATTGCATCCCTAAGAAAAAATTAAAGTCGAATCACACACGCACACATATATATATATGTATGTGTACATATATATAATTTACCTTTTTTCATACATAAACCAATAGTTTTAACATTTGAAATAAAACATATATGTTAAATAAAAGTCTTATAATTTTTCCAAACCATTTTAATTTTTACACATAGATCAAAATTTCTATTTACAAATCTAAGACCCAAACCAACCCATACGACCTATGTATATAATATCATTAAGATTTATATTTTAAAATAAGATTAATATATAAAATTTCAACAGATTACACTGTTCAAATCTCATTTATAAACTACTATATGCATATGGTAAAAAATCCACTTCACAATACAATTATAAATTTTAAACACTTTACCTATATATAAAAACTAATATATAACTACCCATACATAAAAAGTAAAGCCTATACACAGACTTATATAAAATTTTAGACAACGGATGTACGAATTACTTATATAACTTATATTATAACTTATTTTATAAATATATATAATACTGTAACCTGTGCATACCGAAAGTATAAGTTTGAATGTAAACTTTATACAATATATATAAATAGCAACTAGTACAACTCTAATATATATATATATATATATATATATATATATATATATATATTATTTATTATTATTATTATTATTATTATTATTATTATTATTATTATTATTTTTGCAAAAGCAACTAGTCTACACTAAAACACATATACACCCTTAACTTTTATGCAAATATGCATGCCAACTGAAACGAAAACTTATATATTAGTAAACTAACTCCATACGTAAGTGTATGCAAAGTATATAGATATATATATAAGGCCATAAAGATATATCTATAATTATTATAACTTTATATAAATATATGTCATATACAAACTTAGGAAAATAAACAACTTCAAAAATCCTATACAACTTCCATAATAATAAGATGTAAATTGACCTTCAAATAAAAGTTATAAACCTGTTTATTATAAAACTATATATATAAAATAACGGATTCACAAAACTTATAAAACAAATCATACAATATGGTTTGTAAAATATACATATATGGACTCAAAGTTAAAACAAAAATGAATATAAATCTACTTGCCAAATATGCAGACTCCATTTGCAGATCCAACACAACTCACACATATTAAATATGCATACACTTCTAGAAACAAAACAAACTTTTCAAAAAAAAAATGGAAACCACGTTTGGTATATATATGTATTCAAATCCAACAACTTTATATAAACCACTATATGTATGCATCTTATATTTTTATACCACTATCAATATATCATAACTATACTCCATATAAACAAATATGCATACCAACTTTGAATGCTAGAATATGCATCAACAGCACGTACAGGGGACGTGTATTGATAAAATCAACCATACCATAACTAAATATAAAACTATATAATATATATATAACACCCGCAAATATAAACTTAACTTACATATGCCTGGTTATGCGAATAGTAGAGGAAAAAGGGGAGGGTCGCTGCATCTTCGATGGATATTGCGCAAGGGGTAGAGTGGGTTCGGTGGAGGAGCGGAGTTTGGAAAAGGTGAAGGAGAGGCTGAAATTTGTAGTGTCAGGCAAGTTTATATAGAAGAGGAAGAAACAATAGAGAGGGAAAGCAGAGAAATCTAGGAAGAAGCAATAAAAAGGGAAGAAAATACGAACAGAAGTAAATGGAAACGACTAAATAAAAGTAACCAAAGAAATAGCACAATCACGTGCTATGATTCAGTGGAGGATTTAAGGCAAAATATTCATGTTGATTCAGGAAAATAATCAAAGCAAATAAATGGTAGCACTTTTGAAATTTGAACGGAAGGAAAGAGAAAAGTCACAATTCCGGAAAGATATCGAAGTAACAGCTACGTATTTATTCAAGAGCTATTAAAGCAATTTTTAAATTGTGAAGGCAACATTACTCTGCGTTATATTTTTAAAATAAGAATGCTGAATGAAAATCAACAGTCAAATATGGTGCGGTGTAAATGGCAAGGGTTACGCTGATTACTGAATAAAATAAAATGAATACCTTATTTATTTTTTAAGACGGTGGAAAAATGAAGAAGTAAAAGGTCAGTGAAAGTAGGAATGAATATATTAGAAAAGTAACGATTCTAGTAGCAATGGTCATCTTAGATTAAGTTGAAAATTTTATTACCGTGGCTATGGTTCAAATTTTTTTTTTGAAAGCAAGGAAACCAAAAGGTCACAATTAAAGGTAAGCTTTAAATTTTTAATAAATACAAAACGTATCTAAGTTTATACGTTTATAACTTTCCAGCTCTAGTGTATATATACAATGAACGGTCATAATGAAAGAAGTGGAAACAGGGAGCGTAGGAAAGGAAAGGTTAGAAAAATATAATTTTCACCGTTAAATTCCGGAGATTAATAAGGTAACGCATCTCTTTAATGAAATGTACAGCAACGGTCACAAGCCAAAATTTAGCTGAAAGTTTAAAGAAATGAGGGGAAGATGGGTTTTTAAATTATTCACTTCCCAGAATTAATATGTCAATGAAAAAAAAAAAGGAGATGAATCAGGGAAACGTATTATACTTATATATAACTATTAAACAGATAGATGGAAGAAAAGGTGAGCAGGTGAGTAAAGTGGAAACTAATTTATGAGCGAAATGGAATGTGAACTATTGCCTGGGAAGAAAATAGAACAGATTAAAAATTAAAGGCAATGGACTGCTGAAATTAAATGAGTATAAAATGTGTAAAAAGTTATATACTGAAATGGCTATAAATTTCAATTTTTATTATAAAACGGAGAATAATGAAAGGCAAAATGAACCGTTTGAAAATAAATAAAAGAAATGATGGAAAATAAAACAGTTGTGCCTTGAATTTCCCGAAATAAATTATTTTATGAACATCAATTATTACTGACTTAAATTGAACAGAATCACACCCTAAAATATACTTTCTTAATTTTTGATGAAAATTTATCACTTGCCACATTTAACTATACGTAATCCAAATGTAAAATTTTATTTCAAAATATTATTATTTAAAATTTCTCAAAAATCAAATTAAATACGCTAAATAAAACCATTAAAAATTAACAAAATTTTATGGATCGTTACACTCTCCCCCACTCAAAACTTTTCGTCCCCGAAAAGAAAGAAGGTAGGAGAATAGAAACAACCAGAAAGATAAATAGATTGAAAGACAAGGATAAACAATTAATTTAAGACCATATAAATTTTTCTAGAAAATATTCATTTGAAAACTTCATTTGCAGTTCAATTATCTTTAATACTTTAAAATTTTTCAAAACCCATTTGTAAAATTTCCTGCTTCCCTTATAAATAACATTTATATGTTTGAATAACACCTTTATAAATATATATGAAAACTATTTGGAACAGTTATTCACATCCTTGGTTATATTTTCAAGGAAGTTACTTGACAACATTAGATCCATAGTTTATAAATTTACTAATTTATCTTAAGACACTTTCAACATTATAGATAAATTAATACTCATTTCTTAAATATGTTATATTAAATTAATAACTTCTAAAATATTAATGACACTAATGATTTACTATTGAACCATGTAGTATATAAATAGACAATATTTTAAAGATTATATTCAAAAAGGGAAGGAGGGTAGATTCGAAAAAATGGAATACAGGTGAATAAATAAAGCTGAGCAGATAAGGTAGGTTCAAAGGGATAGTATAGGGCTCGAATAATTAAATCAAACCATAAATTTTTAATCCCAAATATTAATACAAAATTTCTTTGTTGGAAATACCATTATAATAAAATACTTTTATATCGAAATAAAATTTTCCTTTCAAAAATAATTTTATAACTCGATGTTTCAACAAGTTTATCCTCGTTCTTGCAGAATCTGGCCATGCGTTGATCAGGCGCAAAGCTAGAATTCTTCAAGTACTTAGTAGACCTGTTTCAACATCCAGTGAAAATACTTGAAAAACCTTTAAAAACAGATATGGAAAGTACAATCCAAACAAAACAATCAAACTAAAACCTTTGCCCAACCATGGTTCGCAGATATACAATGGTTACGCCTGGATCCCCCAGGAAACATTCTGTATCCGTAAGCCTTCTCAGCCCTTCGAGTTACGCCATGATGACTAGTAGGGTGCATGATACACAATGGTTGCGCCTGGGTCCCCCAGGAAACAATCCATACCCCTAGGCCGTCTCAGCCAGGCAGTTTCGCTACTAATGCGACCTACACAGATTGCAGGATACACAACGGTTAACTCTGGATCCCCCAGGAAACAATCCGTACACCAAGGCCAGACTCAGCCAGGCAGTTGCGCTATGCAGTCGCGAGAGAAAAAAAACCATGGGTTACGCCATGGCGGGAACACTCGAGTATCACATCCGGAAAACCAAAAATCAGAGAGAATTGTATCGATAGAATGAATCCACAATGTGGCCACAAAGCAGATATCAAGCAGAAGGCACTTTCCATATCTTTACTTCAAAAAGTATATATCATATAGTACCTTTCCAAATACTTTCAAATATCATACTTATATAAAGTCCATTATATATAGGATTCCTTTTCCAAATCGAATACTTTCCAAATCAATAGTATATCAAATCATACTTATATAGACTTCGATTATAAAATAAAATTCTTTCCAAACTGAGTATCTTTCAAATCAATAGATTTCAAATCAACTTCATACTTATACAAATCCATTTTATATAAGTTCGACCACTCCCGAGTCAAGTATTTAGTAAATCAAGGTTCTCAAAAAATTTCTCGTTTCAATAACATTTTAGTTTCAAGATCATATATGATTTCACCAAATTTTCTTCCAAATTAAATATATTCAGTTTCAAATTTTCTTAAATAATAGGTTTAGAAAATAATCCAAACTTCCAAATCAACAAAATTTAGGTCAAACAAATTCATTTCCAAAATCACCATATAAGTACTGGTTTAATTCTAATCTAACTTCAAAACCAAAATTCTTCTCAAAATCAGTTATACTCAAAATGGTTTCTAAATTTATAATTATCCTTTTAAAACCTTTAACTATTTATTTCTATATGAAAAATCCAATTTTCCTTTTTCAAATTATTTATTTAACAAAAGTTTCAAATTTTCTTAAGTCATACTCTTTATACTTTAAACATACAAAACTAAACTTGTATTCTTTATCAAATATTTTATACTCTTCGAAATTTCTTAGTTTTAAAATTTTAAACCTTGATTTGGAAGTGCTCGAACCTTCAAAATAGTTAGTGAAATCAAATTTCAAATCCAAAAGTTGGAAATCAGCAGCAAATCAGTAAATCAAATTTTTATAAATAGAGTTATACTAAATCAAATCGAAAACTAGAGGATTGAACACCGGCTTTCTTTAAATCATTTTAAATATATATACATATATCTTTCCAATATCGAATTCTACTTCGGAATTTGAAATCAAAATTTGTTTCACAATATCACTCGCATAGAAAAGCTACTAGAGTGGCCTCTCCCCACTCTGAAACTCGAAAATCAATGTCGATGATGCGTGCACTCATCACCAAAATTATTTTCCAGCGACAAAGTGAGTTCTGGACTTCTATTTTTTTAAAACTTCTTTGAATTTTTTTTTTCGAAATCCTTGGAACTCATTGGAAGTCATTTGAAACATTTCTTATTCAGAAAATACTTTCAAATCTTATTATTATATATTTCAAAATCTTAAACCAAAATTCAAAAATACTGGTGTCCAATCTCTTGAATTTCAAATTCAAAACCTTTCAGTTATAAATCATTTTTATATTAATAAATTTTCTTATAATATTATCAAAATTTCAAATCTTTTCGAAACTTCAAATTTTCTTTTTTTTAAAGGTATATAATCCTTATCGAAAACATTTCACTTTTATATATAGGATAAAATCATACTTATCAAAATAATAATTTCGATAAATAAAATAATTTCAAACATAACCCGATTTTCAAAGGGTGATTCACGGATGGATTTCAAAGCAAAGCTAGAGATTCAAATTAGAGGGACTATAATCAAATAGAATTCTGATTCGAAGATAGACTCGATCGAAGATGAGATAATTAAATTACAAAATAGAAGATGGATATACTTCTGTAAATCGCGGGCGACCTTTACCGGTCAACCGTGATTCCAAAATTGGATCGATGTAGAATTCTGAGGCTATTCGACATTCGATCACCAAAGATATAATTCGAAATAACAAGAGATAGTAGCATCTAAACCGAGGGATACATAAATCTCCGGTGAATCAATGCCAATTGCAGAGGAGTTTCACCCCCTTTACAAATCATTCAGTGGAATTATTGGATACTCCAGAATCAAAAGAATATAAATAGAGAGAGACAAGAATGAATTTTGAACCACAGGGAACGTTCCAAAGTTCAAAGCAAATCGAGTCAAAAGAAAGAGATTCAACTCGAACGAAAGTGATTCTGTAAATAAATTTACCATATATGCTAAGTTTTGCCTAGAGCCAAAGCTCTGATACCAACTGTAACGATCCGCTATTTTGGACCATTCAAATCGACAATAAAACCATACATGTCCGATTTGAATAATTCAAAATACCGAATTGTTAATTTAAATTTGGCAAAACTTAAACATATACAGTGAATAAATCGATCACAGTATCACAGATACAAAGTAGTACAATAATATGCTGCAGAATAAATGAATAGTAGTTCATCAAGCTACTATATAAACATCAGAGTTAGAAATAAAGTACATCCGAATATCTCAAATACAGTGAGGTCTTTAGTATGAACCAATGGCTCCTTTGAAATAATCAACTGGAAAAGCTGAAAGCTGAATCGATAGTTGGACCTCTAACGAAGCTCCAAACTCCAAAGGTGAGTCTCTAATGCTGTGTCACTCAGTCTGACCCAAGCGTAAAGCAAAACACAAAACACTCGAGTCAGGATTAACATTCTTATATCTATAAATCCAACTCAAGTGAAATATCAACTGAAATATAATTAACTTAGAGGATGTTTGGGATACCCATCCTCTAAGGATCTAAGGAACTATCTACAGGGTAGAAATATACATTATAACACCGTGGCCATTTCAATTTTATTTATATTTCAAAACTAAAATATCATTTTAATTTCAAATATCTTTATTTTCCAAATTAGTATATATATATATATATATATATCCAATAATTTATGAAGTAAAGTATTTTTATTTCCTCAAACTTCACAAATCGCTTCAAAAATCAACTCGACCTTCCCGTTCAACTTTAATTAAATCAAAATTTATCAATTTTCATTCAATTTATAACTAATTCAAATTTTATCTATTTTAAATACGTATTTGAACCATAAAATAACCAATTAAATTTCAGTATAATTCGAAGTTAATATATTTCGAAGCTTTAAATATTCAACATTTCAAAGACTAAACTTTGATAGTTGCGTTTATCTCCCAACTTGACTTCAATATTATTTAGTTTTGAAATATTCACTTAATAAATTCAATATTATTTATATGACCTTAAATTTACATTTTCTATACATTACCTTTGATTTCTTTAGACATGAATCATTCATTAAATTTCTTAAATAAAAATTCAAGTTATAGGATCATATGTTAAAGTTTCAAATTTAATAGTTTCAAATTAATTTAACTAAATAAAATCCTTAATTAATGACAAATTCAAATAAGTCCCAAATATATCTTCAAACCTTAGCTTATAAAATTTATTCCATAAATCTGTTTCAGAAATACAAATTTAATAAATCCCTAAACATATTTCATATTAATAAAATCAATCTTAATTAAATTATCTTAATATTAAATCTATATATAAAATAACCTTTATATATAATACTTTAAATCAATATTCATTAAAACCATATATTTCTTTTCAAGACCATAGAAATTCTTTTCAAAACATTCATATAGACCACGGCGTCGATGTAAAATTTTCTATTCTATGTACAAGGGATACGGATATTTATCATTTCAATCCGTAAGTTAAATATATACGGGTGGATATCATTTCAACCCGTAATCCCAAATTCAATTCAAATGAAAATCGCTTGGGTTTATCATTTCAATCCATAACGAAATTCTCCTATTCTAAAATCCGTTCGGGTATGTATCATTTCAACCCATAGTGATTTCTATACTAACAGGGAACTTGCAGAGTGATAACAGATATGAAAATAATAATAACAATAGGCATATATCATCAAAAATAAATATAAACAATAGGATATGGTGTCATATCCCATAAGTGAACAGATACAGATAATAGCATATATTAAAATTTAAATAACTACAGCATCATGTTTCAATTGTCGTTTCAATTTAATCAAATTTAACAAATAAAAGAATGTTAATCGTGAGTGATTGCTCACCTTTCGAGGCTAGAGAATACAGAAGATGACATGGATACGCACACTGATACGGACACTGAAATTTGAATTATAAATCCGAGCACGAATTTCAAAGCAAAGTAGGATTGGCACGAATTGGACGAACGAGGCTGATAATCAAGAATTTATGAATTGAATCAGAACCAGTCTGATATATACAGAAATTTTTGCTATTTTAATAAAAATCAAAATTGCATCCCTAAGAAAAATTTAAAGTCAAATCATATATATATATATATATATATATAATTTACCATTTTTTCATACATAAACCAATAGTTTTAACATTTGAAATAAAACATATATGTTAAATAAAAATCCTTATAATTTTTCCAAACCATTTTAAGTTTTACACAGATCAAAATTTCTATTTACAAATCTAAGACCCAAACCACCCCATATGACCTATGTATATAATATCATTAAGATTTATATTTTAAAATAAGATTAATATATAAAACTTCAACAAATTACACTGTTCAAATCTCATTTATAAACTACTATATACATACGGTAAAAAATCCACTTCACAATACAATTATAAATTTTAAACACTTTACGTATATATATAAACTAATATATAACTACCCATACATAAACAGTAAAGCCTATACACAGACTTATATAACATTTTAGACAACGGATGTACGAATTACTTATATAACTTATATTATAAATATATATAATACTATAACCTGTGCAGACCGAAAGTATAAGTTAGAATGTAAATTTTATACAATATACATAAATAGCAACTAATATAACTCTAATATATATATATATATATATATTATTATTATTATTATTATTATTATTATTATTTTGCGAAAACAACCGGTCTACACTAAAACACATATACACCCTTAACTTTTATGCAAACATGCATGCCAACTGAAACGAAAACTTATATATTAGTTAACTAAGTCCATACATAAGTGTATGCAAAGTCTATATATATATATATATATAAGGCCATAAAGATATATATATATATATAATTATTGTAACTTTATATAAATATATGTCATATACAAACTTAGGAAAATAAACAACTTCAAAAATCCTATACAACTTCCATAATAATAAGATTTAAATTGACCTTCAAATAAAAGTTATAAACCTGTTTATTATAAAACTATATATATATAATAACGAATTTACAAAACTTATAAAATAAATCATACAATATGGTCTGTAAAATATACATATATGGACTAAAAGTTAAAACAAAAATGAATATAAATCTACTTGCCAAATATGCAGACTCCATTTGCAGATCCAACAAAACTCACACATATTAAATATGCATACACTTCTAGAAACAAAACAAACTTTTCAAAAAAAATGAAAACCACGTTTGGTATATATATGTATTCAAATCCAACAACTTTATATAAACCACTATATGTATGCATCTTATATTTTTATACCACTATCAATATATCATAACTATACTCCATATAAACAAACATGCGTACCAACTTTGAATGTTAGAATATGCATCAACAGCACGTACAGGGGAAGTGTATTGATAAAATCATCCATATCATAGCTAAATATAAAACTATATATAATATATATATATATATAAATAACACTTGCATATATAAACTTAACTTACCTATGCCTGGTTATGCGAACAGTAGAGGAAACAGGGGAGGGTCGCTGCATCCTCGATGGATATTGCGCAAGGGGAAGAGTGCGTTCGGTGGAGGAGCGGAGTTTGGAAAAGGTGAAGGAGAGGCTAAAATTGTAGTGGCAGGCAAGTTTATATAGAAGAGGATGAAGCAATAGAGAGGGAAAGAAGAGAAATCTAGGAAGAAGCAATAAAAAGGGAAGAAAATACGAACAGAAGTAAATGGAAAATGTAACCAAAGAAATAGCACTATCACGTGCTATGATTCAGTGGAGGATTTAAGGCAAAATATTCACGTTGATTCAGGAAAATAATCAAAGCATATAAATGGTAGCACGTTTCAAATTTGAACGGAAGGAAAGAGAAAAGTCACAATTCCGAAAAGGTATCAAAGTAACAGCTACGCATTTATTCAAGAGCTATTAAAGCAATTTTTAAATTGTAAAGGCAACGTTACTCTGCGTTATATTTTTAAAATATGAATGCTGAACGAAAATCAAAAGTCAAATAAGGTGCGGTGTACGTGGCAAGAGTTACGCTGATTACTGAATAAAATAAAACGAATAACCATTTATTTATTTATTTTAGATGGTGGAAAAATGAAGAAATAAAAGGTCAGTGAAAGTAGCTATGAATATATTAGAAAAGTAACAATTCTAGTAGCAACGGTCATCTTAGATTAAGTTGAAAATTTTATGATAATTTATTACCGTGGCTATGGTTCAATTTTTTTTTTGAAAGCAAGGAAGCCAAAAGGTCACAATTAAAGGTAAGCTTTAAATTTTTAATAAATACAAAACGTATCTAAGTTATACGTTTATAACTTTCTAGCTGTAGTGTATATATATAATGAACGGTCATGAAAGAAGTGGAAACAGGGAGCGTAGGAAAGGAAAGGTTAGAAAAATAAAATTTTCACCCTTAAATTCCGGAGATTAATAAGGTAACGTACCTCTTTAATGAAATGTACAGCAACGGTCACAAGCTAAAATTTAGCTGAAAGTTTAAAGAAATGAGGGGAAGATGGGTTTTTAAATTATTCACTTCCCATAATTAATATGTCAATGAAAAAAAAGAAAGGAGATGAATCAGGAAAACGTATTATACTTATACATAACTATTAAACGGATAGATGGAAGAAAAGGTGAGCAGATGAGTAAAAGTGGAAACTGATTTATAAGCGAAATGGAATGTGAGCTGTTGCCTGGGAAGAAAATGGAACGGATTAAAAATTAAAGGCAACGGACTGCTGAAATTAAATGAGTATAAATCGTGTAAAAAGTTATATACTGAAATGGCTATAAATTTCAATTATTATTATAAAACGGGGAATAACGAAAGGCAAAATGAACCATTTGAAAATAAATAAAAGAAATGATGGCAAATAAAACAGCTGTGCCTTGAATTTCCTAAATTAAATTATTTTATGGACATCAATTATTACTGACTTAAATTGAACAGAATCACACCTTAAAATATACTTTCTTAATTTCTGATAAAAATTTATCACTTGCCACATTTAACTATACGTAATCCAAATGTAAGCTTTTATTTCAAAATATTATTATTTAAAATTTCTCAAAATTCAAATTAAATACGCTAAATAAAACCAATAAAAATTAACAAAATTTTATGGGTCGTTACAAATTATCTTTTGGAATAATTAATATTTTTTTAGATTTATAACATAGATTATAAATTTGGTTAATTATATTTTCGGATAATTATTGTTATTTAAGTCTAATAAATGATTTTAAATTTGATTTATTTTCTTAAAGAAAATTTATGTAGTTATAAAGTTTTAAGAAGAACTTTATAAATCATCCCCAGGACAATCAATATTGCTTTAAATTTATAAATGATGTTCATAAATGAGAAAATCCTTTAAAAGGAATTATTTAAAAATAAAGCTTAGTGTGAATTGTTTTGGGTTAATGGTTTAAAATGATATTTGGTTTTTGACCCTTTTTTTAATACACTTAGTATGATAAATTTGTCTTTTAAAGGAATAATTCAAAAAGTTTTTGGAAAATTTAGATCTCGGAATTTTTTGAAAGAATTTCAAAAGATATTGAGAAAAGTAATGCGGTATTATTTAGAAATATTTCTAAAATATAAATATTAAAGAAAAAAACTTAAGTAGAAATGGTTTTTCTTTAAATAAGTAGGAGGAAAACATTTTGGCTAGTTTTGTGGTAATTTGAATAATCTTCTTAACGACGATTAGATGTTGCTTAAGCGAATGTTGTGGAGTATTTAGTAAATTATTCTCTTTACTGTAGTGCGATCAAAATCAATTCAAATCCGAACAAACCCAAAGTGAGTTTTAATAAACAAATTGTTTGAAGTTCTTTCAATATATGTATGTATGTATGTATGTATGTATGTATGTATGTATGTATGTATGTATGTATGTATGTAGTATGCTTTCAAATATGAGTTTTGAAATTTATAACTATGAATTTTATCTTTGAGTTCTCTTAGTAGGGTATTTATTTAAAAATGTGTATATATATACAAAGTATTTTCAGTAAGAGATTATTTTGATAAATGAATTTTACTCTTAAATAATAAATGAGGTAATTTAACACTATTTTAAATTGGTTAGATTGGATATGAAGGTTTTGCTAACGTTGTTGTATCAAAATCACAGATATTATTTAACGTCTAAGCAATGTAAACTAATGGGTGTTATTGGGCCAATCCATAAACATCAATCATTATAACACCTTAAGATAAAAAGGTAGGAAGGTTTTAATAGACATTGTTTTATTAAAATCATAGCTTTTGTTTAAAACATATAAGTTGTAAAACTATTTGCTGTTTTGGGTCAGCCTACAAACATCGTCCATTTTAACACTCTAAGTTAAAGAGGTCGAGAGGTTGACTCAGTTTTAAAAGACCCCAATTTTGATTTGATCTTCACCTAAATTGTGAAAAGAAAACTAAAATTTATGTTTTGTATATACTCTTAGGATTTAGAAAGGTATTATACAAGTAAATAAAGTGAAATAAGTTATTATTTGGTGTTTTATAATGAAATGACCTCATAAAATATTTTTAAACTAAGATCAAAATTTATGAAATAATTCATAAACAATTTTGGTATTGAATAAAATATTAAATGCAAATTTAAGTGATTCAAAAAGATTGGTGTAGTCAAGAAACCAATAATTTTAGAATATAACTTTCAGTTTGTCCAAGTAAGTTTGGATAATCTTCTGAACAATAACTAAAGGCTAATGAGAAAAGTGTAACGACCCAAAAATTCCGAACCCGAAAATTCCAGATAGTTAATGAAAAGAAGAAAGGACATAGAAGAAGAAGAACAGAAAAGAAACACACAAACTCACATTCGCAGCGGATAAAAATATAATATCAATAATAATAGTTATACCAAGAAAACTGTATCTATCAATTAACATCGATATATCAGAGTTACAACAATTTTATACAAACATTGAACAGATACAATACAACATGTCCAGATATACAACTATAATATATATAGCGGGTACGCTCCATACGTTCCTGCTATCCAGCTCGCCTCCTGAGGTCCAAAGCGTCCTTACCTGGAAATCTGTAATACTCGGTTTGACCCGAGCATTGCATCAAAGTAACACCCGGATCAGGCTTGAAACTAGCGTGAGTAAACTCATCTAACAAGGAATAACAAAACATACAACTTATCTAAACCCGGGGGTAACTCAAATAGATTCACCACTTCACAAGTTGTTAGACGCCACTTATTTCACATATCAATTTCTAAGTACCAAAAACTTTGGTTAAATGATCCAATTCACTTAAATCGTTCCAATTTAGCCAATTGGTTTCACATATCAATTCATGAAGAATCGAAGTAGTTTCGGATATTTAATAATACCCGACTCCGGTCTCTTCGAATCTAATGTCATCTTAATCCCAAATTATTTAAGATAAATACAATTCAACTTTAAATACAGGGTGTCACAGTAATTCATCATCAATAGATAACCACAGCATCACAGTTTAAATCAGACATATCATATCACATAGCATCACGAATCACATATTAAGGATAACAATTAATCCAAGGCTTCCAATATCATTCTAATATCCATACACAAGGTTGAATTAGCCATACCAGTCTAACTAATTTAAATATATTAGATTAATTACTTCCATCATCTTTAAGTTCTGCTCACTCAAAATTAATTAATTGCAAATCCATTAATTAATCATCCTTTAATTATCATTTTAGTTACATTAAGTAATTAATCTTTAATCAATTACTCAAATTAATAAATCTTTACCCATTCACATTGATTACATTAACCCTTAATTAATCACACCTATTAATTAAGTCCCTTTAATTAATTCCCTTAATTAACCAATTCTAAATCAAATCAAAAAACAATTCTTAATTGATTACACCAAGTAATCAATCCTTAATTACTTCCATTAAGGAATTTCCATTTTACATTCTTTCATCGAGTAATTACTCCTTTGGTTAATCAATTTAACTTTTAATTGCTGATTAACTCTTACCAAATTAATCCTTTAGTTACTTACATCAGTAATTATCATTTAAGTAATTAGTCTCTAATTAATAACCAATAAATCTCAAATTACCAATTAATTAATTAATTAATAATCCTCAATTATGAACAAATTATTCTTTAATTTATTCATTAATTTAATTAATCTATAATTGCCCAAAATCTCAATTGATTTTAAGCTAAAACATAAACCTTTTAATTAACCACTTAATTTTATTTTTAACTAAGGCTAAAATAACTTAAGAACGAAAATAATTAAACAAGACATACCACTTTACTTAACTAAGTATTTAAAACATTATCATATAAAGAAATTGATTTAAAATTAGTTTAAAACTTGCTTTTCTATTTAATTTAAACTTGCTATAATTACTTCGAGTTCAACCCGGAGCCTACTCTGAGATAACCCAAAAAAAATTCCCTTCCCTCTTAAAATTTGGTTAATTTAAAATTTAAAACCAGTAATAGTTTATTTAAAACTTCCCAACCCTGCTATTATATAAACAACCGAGCTAAAAACAACAACTCCTAAATTCACTCGAGCCAAAACCCTATGGACTTGCACTCAAACCGGAGAACTCAACATCTTCTTCCCGAGGCAAACGAACACCCAGTTACAACATACACACGCAGGAACACGTATACGTGCACAGACGGCCAGAACATCTCGGACCATCGTGGTCGTTGCCGACATGTCAACAACGCTCATCTCATCTGATTCCGACCATCCAGGCTCAAATTAATCGATTGGAACCAAACCGAGCAAACTCGAACCTCCTGGAACAAAGCAACTTCGCCTGAAACTCCCTTAATTTACGTCGTCGACCACCAGAAGTCCTGAGACTTTGACCACACACTCTTCAGCCATCCACACGGCAATTCCACTTGGTCCAATGTAACTCGAACTACCAGCGGCGACGCCCTGATCTTGTTTCCATATTCAACTAAAATTAGGGTTTAAACACCTTTCGACCCACCGCCGACGCCAGAGTCCATTATTGCCTCAACCACCATTTTTCCCTACAACCCTGACCCTTCCTCCACCTCCAGTTGAAACACCGACCACCCAGAATGCTCTGACCACCAGAACTTGCTCTAAAACCCAATTCCAGTCAATTCCCAAATTCACATTCATTCCTTAATTAAAATTTGTGATTTTAATTTTAAAATTCCTAACATCTAAAATGGATTCAAGTCATAATCTTGAAATAGTAAATTAAAGTAACTGGATTTATCATGTTTTAAAAGAATTTTACTGAATTCTATTTCCCAGATGAGTTGCTAAAAATCTCTACTTAAATTCATTTTTAAAAATTTAATCTTAGCTTAAACAAACATTAATGTTTTAAGACCAAATCCTGAATGAAATCAGATTAAGAGCAGCATGAAAATTTGGTTTAAACTTGATAATCCTGTAACAAGAACAGGGGATCAATACAACATAAACATGCACACTCCTTAACACAACCAAATAAATAAAAGTACTACACTTATATATACAAACATGCAGAGCATTTTCACCATAAAATTTCAAAGCAACTTTATTTGTCTACTTAACCTTTTATTAAAAAAAATTACTCACTGTATTAGTAAAAAAGAGGTAAGCCCTTAAGATCTGAAACTGCTACTGATTTCAAACTGTTTTAAGAAGAAAAACTTACTCACTGATAGATTATGATGATGCGTGCATATACATATTCATAGAAATTCACTTATATATCCAACAAGCACCCTTTTTCTATCAAACAAGTCATATTCATAATGTTTCTGCTGATAGTTCTTGCATGCATAAGTTAATAAGGAATTTTGCTTCTCTTTTTTTTCGGAGGAAAAAAAAAACAAGATTGCTCGCAGGCATTAAAAAACAATACGGAGGAACCAAGTTAAGCTTACTCACCTTGCATTTAACAGAGAAGCTTGTATTTGAAATTTGGAAAGGCTTTTTAGAACTTTAATCTTGTTTTACTACATTGCATTTCTCCCTGATTACATTTGCATGTTTCCAGAAAAAAGAATTGCAGACTTGGTTGATTTAAAACAGAAATGGAGGAGATCTGCAGGCTTTAGGATCAAATTTCTTTCCAGGTAAGTGTTTTGAAGAGGCTACAAGTTTAACTAGATTTGCATTCCAGGTTTTGAAAATGGTTTCTGGCTCTATTTTGTTTTTAATCTTTGCTTTGCTCAGGTTTTAGATTTAGAACTGATCTTGTTTGATTTTTTTTTCCTCTTTTCAGATTTTGATTCCCCATATTTTGAAAGTGAAAGAAAATGTTTAAACTTAAAAAGTTCATAACCATTTTTCTACTTTTATTAAGTTAAATTCAAAAAGAAAATTAAGTTTTGCCACTTGTATTCGTTATGCTAGCACTAAGCTAACAAATGTCAATATATGTTACCATTAGCTTCCTCTTGTATTTTACATGTTTTATAGATTTACCAATATTAAAGACTTATTTTAAATATTTCTTATGTTTTATGTGTTTAACTTCTCTTTTATTTATATATAACTTTTTAAAGAAAAATGATATTGTTTTCCAATTGCTCACTTATAAATAATTTATATAAATATACTATTTTTTTAAGTAATTTATTCACTATAATATTTATGAAATAAGGCAATAATAACTTATTAGAAAATTATAAAAATCCCAAATTATATAATTCTATAAGTATCTTATATATGAATGGTAACAATCAAATTTTATTTTGCTTTAAAATAGAAATTTATATTATCAGGATTTATTTAGATCAATGGTAAAATCAGTAAATTATCCAATACCATATGTTCATAAATCCGGGTTATCACATTCCTTCCCCCTTTGAATCTTTTCGTCCTCGAAAGAACGAAGCCAGAATTTATTAAATACTTTAAAACCAGTTAAAATATTCTTTGATTATTTTAAAACACTTAAAAACCTATATAATATTTTCAAAATAGTTTTTATAGAAAATATCATTTTATTACTTGATGTCTCAACAAGTCCATCATCGTTCTCACAGAAATTCGGTCACACGTTGATCAGGCGTATGACTGAAATTCTATAAGTACTTAGAGGACTCATTTTCAACACCTAGTGAAAATGCTTGGAAAATAATTTTATTGAAAACATAGAAAACATTTTTTTTGAAAATAGAGGATATATCTTTGGTGAGAATGCTTTGGAAATCATCACCCCCATCCATGGTCGCAGTTACATTCCAGGGTTACGTTGCCGTCGCTGCAAAAGTCCATGTAACTACATGCTCTCTACGGCCTCTCGATTACGCCATGGATCCCACAAAACAGATCACAGTTACATACAGGGTTACGTTGCCGTCGCAGCAAAAGTCCATGTAACTGCAGGCTCTCGGCGGCCTCTGATTTTCGCTGTCGAAATGAAACCTCTCCACTCCTACGTAGGTCGTAGTCTGCCGATTAAAATCAAACGCAGACTGTTGGCTCTCAGCGGCACACACGACTTTCTCTATGTTATACCATAGGTCGCAGTCTACCGATATAAAATCAAACGCATTCTGTTGGCTCTCAGCGACACACACGACTTTCGCTATGGTGTACTCTACTCATAATCCTCAGGAACTAGTTTTGTCCGGACTCCTCACAGGATCAACTTTAGAACCCCCTATTGGGGCTCAAAGCAGCACCACCCGATGGCACTCCTGAGAAGTTCATTTCAAGGGAGCGCCTTTTTCCCCAGAGCCATCATCAAAACATTTTATACTATACACATATAGTATCTTTAAATCATACACCTAGTATGATCTCATACAAAGCTCCTTTACTAAAAATCGATTATTCCAAAATCGGTAATTCTCAAACTAGGCTTTCCAAATTCAATATTGATTTTACCCAAAAATCCAAAGCCTTTCCAAATCCAAAGGTTCCCAAAACCTTTTTACAAAATCCTCATAAGATCTTTTATATATATACATACAGATATATATAATTTCTCTTAAAAAAACTTGGATCATTTTAAACTTGTATAAAATTCCTTTTATACTCCAAAACACCTTCAAAATCCTTTTCTTCTGGCATGAGATTCAACAAGGGGAGTTTCATCTTATAAAACAAAGATATTTAACTTTGTTCACTCAAAATCAAATATTCAAATTTGATTACTCTTTTCAATATCATTTTCATTCAAATCCATACGATGTACACATATCATCCGTACACTATACCAATCTGATCGCTCACTCGATCACACAATTTCACTTCTGAACAAGTATCGTCCACCCGATTTCCTAGTACGGACTCAGATCTGGTTTTTTGATCAGAAACCTTCATTCTCCTTGCATAGCCTAACTATGATAGAGAATATCCAAAACCAATCAACAATCCATATCCAGGTTCGCCGTCGAAAATCGAGTGAAAAATCCCACCCGGATCGATATAACTATCTCGAAATTCTGTGTGCTCGAATCTGGATCAAATCACTATGCGAATAACATACGTACACCCTACGTATTTGTCTTATTGGTTATTAGCCAAATTAATTCAATTTCTATTCACATTCACTTTGATTTTCATTCACTTACTCACAATTGCTTCAATCTATTTGGATTATCACCTCTATTCCTATCTCGATTGGGTATTTAACCAATAACAGTTTGAACTCCGACCTGTTTATTAGGAAAATAGCTTGAAAATTTTAAAATAGATAGGTAGTTGGAAAATAATTATTTTTTTGTAAAATAGGTGTAAAATAGTTTAGAAAATAGTTAAAATAATTATATAAATTTTAGATAGTTGCAAAATATAGTAAGATAGTAATTAGTTTATAAAATAATTGAAATATAGTAATTAGTTTATAAAACAGTTGGAAAATTGTTAAACAGTTTCAAAAATAATTGTAAAACAAGTATAAGATAATTTGGCTTTTAAAAGAAAGGTTGTATATATAATGAATAGCTTGGAAAAATAGGTTTATATTAAAACAATTTATATTAAAAATAGTCCAGAGTCAAAACTGTTCACTTCCCAATCTTCATTCTCAATCAATTCAATTTAAATTTCCTCTTCCATTTAAATTGACCCAATTTCAATTTAAATAACTTCAATTTCCATTGAAATCTATTTAACTCAATTCAAGTTGGATTTCTCAGTTTCTTTCCAAATTTTACTTTATTCAACCTTGATCTCCAATTATATTAATTCAAATAAATTTTAATTGAACTAGTTCCACTTTCAATTTACTTCATCTCCAGTTTGAATTAATCCCAAATTCAAACTCCATTTCCAAATCAAGTTGAATTATTCTTGATTTCCTCTCAAATTCAATTCAAATTCCATTTGAATTTAAAATTATTCAATTTTGATTATAATTCCAAATTATTCAAGTCAATTTGGACTAATTTCAAATTGCCCACTTCAATTTCAAATCGTTTCCAATTAATCCAATTCAATTTTCCCTTTGAATTTTATACTCATACATCTTCAATCACTATTTCAATTAACTCAAATCAAATTCAATTTGAACTAATTCAAATTTCAAATCCAAGTCATCTCGAATTATATAAATTCGAGTGAATACTTCAAATGTTGATTTAATTCCTTTAAATCAATTTTCCTTTAAAGTTTTTAAACAATTCAATTCTGAGTCCAAATTTCAAAATTCCATTTTAAAACATCCATCAAATTCCAAATTCCAGATCTCAAACCCATTTGAGATCACAAAAACTCTCCGTTCAGATTAACCATTTAACTTCCCAAGTTAAATTCCAATTTCATCTTGAAATTTCCAAATCAGGTTGATCATTCCAACTTATTTAATCTCTTCCAAGTTAAACTCAATTCACTTAATTCAATCAACCTTACCTAGTTTTAACTTCTATTTTCAAATTTTGAACTTCTCATAAATAATCTTCCCACTTATTAAGTTCAAAAACTTATCACCATGGGTATCATATATCATTCCAGATTTAAAATTCAATATTAAGAGTTTCTTTCAAACCATCCTTGATATTATGTATATCCGCACATATACATATTAATTTCTTTTACATACCAAGTTAAACTTTAAAATTTTAAACCACCTTTGGTTTTTAATTCAAAACAAATTTCTTTTAAATTTTCAAACAACTCTTGTCTGAAATAGGACCATTTCATTCAATTGCATTAAATAATATTATTTATTATTTCTTTAAATTGATTACGTCATTAATTAATTCCAATTAATCACATTCGGTAATTGACTTATTTCTTAATTACCTTCATTAAGTAATTGTCCCATAAATTACTTACCACTAGTTACTTCATTAAGTAACTCCCTATTTATTTATCATTTCCAATTACTATCCATTGATTAATCTCATTAAATAAAGTTTAATTAATTACATAAATTAATTGATTATCCTTACCCTGACACTTTTCCCGTATTCAAGATTTAATTTCAGTTTGAATTCATTTCAAACTTCTTTATTTAATTTCAATTTGGTTGTATTTCTATTACTTCTCAATTTAATTTCAATAATGTAACAACCAATTCCTTTACTATTTGTTAGAAAGATACATTGCTTTATATATCAAAATATAATCTTATATAAAACCATTTAAAATATTTATATAAGAAAATAACAAGTATGCTCTCTCATATATATATACACTCAACTCATTCAAGGGTACCACTTACCCTATCCTTAATGAGTAATCCCACCAGAGCCAAGGTTCTCGCTTAACCTTTAGCTCTGATACCAAATGTAACGACCCGAAAATTCCGAACCCGAAAATTCCAGATAGTTAACGAAAAGAAGAAAAGAGATAGAAGAAGAAGAACAGAAAAGAAACACACAAACTCACATTCGTAGCGGATAAAAATATAATATCAATAATAATAGTTACACCATGAAAACTTTATCTATCAATTTACATCGGTATATCAGAGTTACAACAATTTTATACAAACATTGGACAGATACAATACAACATGTCCAGAAATACAACTATAATATATACAACGGGTACGCTCCATACGTTCCTGCTATCCAGCTCGCCTCCTGAGCTCCAGAACGTCCTTACCTGGAAATCTGTAATACTCGGTCTGACCCGAGCATTACATCAAAGTAACACCCAGGTCAGGCTGAAAACTAGCGTGAGTAAACTCATCTAAAAAGGAATAACAAAACATACAACTTATCTAAACCCGGGGGTAACTCAAATAGATTCACCACTTCACAAGTTGTTAGACGCCACTTATTTCACACATCAATTTCTAAGTACCAAAAACTTTGGTTAAATGATCCAATTCACTTAAATCGTTCCAATTTAGCCTATTGGTTTCATATATCAATTCATGAAGAATCGAAGTGGTTTCGGGTATTTACTAATACCCGACTCCGGTCTCTTCGAATCAATGTCATCTTAATCCCAAATTATTTAAGAGAAATACAATTCAACTGTAAATACAGGGTGTCACAGTAATTCATCATCAATAGATAACCACGGCATCACAGTTTAAATCAGACATATCATATCACATAGCATCACGAATCACATATTAAGGATAACAATTAATCCAAGGCTTCCAATATCATTCTAATATCCATACACAAGGTTGAATTAGTTATACCATTCTAACTATTTTAAATATATTAGATTAATTACTTCCATCATCTTTAAGTTCTGCTCACTCAAAATTAATTAATTACAAATCCATTAATTAATCATCCTTTAATTATCATTTTTAATTACATTAAGTAATTAATCTTTAATCAATTACTCAAATTAATAAGTCTTTACCCATTCACATTGATTACATTAACCCTTAATTAATCACACCTATTAATTAAGTCCCCTCAATTAATTCCCTTAATTAACCAATTCTAAATCAAATCAAAAAACAATTCTTAATTGATTACACTAAGTAATCAATCCTTAATTACTTCCATTAAGGAATTTCCATTTTACATCCTTCCATCAAGTAATTATTCCTTTGGTTAATCAATTTAACTTTTAATTACTGATTAACTCTTACCAAATTAATCCTTTAGTTACTTCATCAGTAATTATCATTTAAGTAATTAGTCTCTAATTAATAACCAATAAATCTCAAATTACCAATTAATTAATTAACTAATAATCCTCAATTTTGAACAAACTATTCTTTAATTTATTCATTAATTTAATTAATCTATAATTGCCCAAAATCTTAATTAATTTTAAGCTAAAACATAAACCTTTTAATTAACCACTTAATTTTATTTTTAACTAAGGCTAAAATAACTTAAGAACGAAACTAATTAAATAAGACATACCACTTTACTTAACTAAGTATTTAAAACATTATCATATAAAGAAATTGATTTAAAATTAGTTTAAAACTTGCTTTTCTATTTAATTTAAACTTGCTATAATTACTTCGAGTTCAACCCGGAGCCTACTCCGAGATAACCCAAAAAAACTTCCCTTCCCTCTTAAAATTTGGTTAAGTTAAAATTTAAAACCAATAATAGTTTATTTAAAACTTCCCAACCCTGCTATCATATAAAAAACCGAGCTAAAAACAACAACTCCTAAATTCACTCGAGCCAAACCCTATGGACTTGCACTCAAACCCGAGAACTCAACATCTTCTTCCCGAGGCAAACGAACACCCACTTACAACATACACACGTAGGAACACGTATACGTGCACAGACGGCCGAAACATCTCCGACCATCGTGGCCGTCGCCGACACGTCAACAACGCTCATCTCATCTGATTCCGATCATCCAGGCTCAAATAAATCGATTTGAACCAAATCGAGCAAACTCGAACCTCTTGGAACAAAGCAACTTCGCCTGAAACTCCCTTAATTTACGTCGTTGACCACCAGATGTCCTGAGACTTCGACCACACACTCTCCAGCCATCGACACGGCAATTCCACTGGGTCCGATGTACCTCGAACTACCAGAGGCGACGCCCTGATCTTGTTTCCAGATTCAACTAAAATTAGGGTTTAAACACCTTTCGACCCACCGCCGACGCCAGAGTCCATTATTGCCTCAACCACCATTTTTCCCTACAACCCTGACCCTTCCTCTACCTCCAGTTGAAACGCCGACCACCCAGAATGCTCTGACCGCCCGAACTTGCTCTAAAACCAAATTCCAGTCAGTTCCCAAATACACATTCATTCCTTAATTAAAATTTGTAATTTTAATTTTAAAATTCCTAACATCTGAAATGGATTCAAGTCATAAACTTGAAATAGTAAATTAAAGTAACTGGATTTATCATGTTTTAAAAGAATTTTACTGAATTTTGTTTCCCAGATGAGTTGCTAAAAATATCTACTTAAATTCATTTTTAAAAATTTAATGTTAGCTTAAACAAACATTAATGTTTGAAGACCAAATCCTGAATGAAATCAGATTAAGAGCAGCATGAAAATTTGGTTTAAACTTGATAATCCTGTAACAAGAACAGGGGATCAATACAACATAAACATGCACACTCCTGAACACAACCAAATAAATAAAAGTACTACACTTATATATACAAACATGCAGAGCATTTTCACCATAAAATTTCAAAGCAACTTTATTTGTCTACTTAACCTTTTATTAAAAAAAATTACTCATTGTATTAGCAAAACAGAGGTAAGCCCTTAAGATCTGAAACTGCTACTGATTTCAAACTGTTTTAAGAAGAAAAACTTACTCACTGATAGATTATGATGATGCATGCATATACATATTCATAGAAATTCACTTATATATCCAACAAGCACCCTTTTTCTATCAAACAAGTCATATTCATAATGTTTCTGCTGATAGTTCTTGCATGCATAAGTTAATAAGGAATTTTGCTTCTCTTTTTCTTCAGAGGAAAAAAAAAAAAAGATTGCTCGCAGGCATTAAAAAACAATACGGAGGAACCAAGTTAAGCTTACTCACCTTGCATTTAACAGAGAAGCTTGTATTTGAAATCTGGAAATGCTTTTTAGAACTTTAATCTTGTTTTACTACATTGCATTTCTCCCTGATTACATTTGCATGTTTCCAGAAAAAACAATTGCAGGCTTGGTTGATTTAAAATAGAAATGGAGGAGTTCTGCAGGCTTTAGGATCAAATTTCTTTTCAGGTAAATGTTTTGAAGAGGCTACAAGTTTAACTAGATTTGCATTCCAGGTTTTGAAAATGGTTTCTGGCTTTATTTTGTTTTTAATCTTTGCTTTGCTCAGGTTTTGGATTTAGAACTGATCTTGTTTGATTTTTTTTTCTCTTTTCAGATTTTGATTCCCTATATTTTGAAAGTGAAAGAAAATGTTTAAACTAAAAAAAATCATAACCATTTTTCTACTTTTATTAAGTTAAATTCAAAAAGAAAATTAAGTTTTGCCACTTGTATTCGTTATGCTAGCACTAAGCTAACAAATGTCAATATATGTTACCATTAGCTTCCACCTGTATTTTACATGTTTTATACATTTACCAATATTAAAGACTTATTTTAAATATTTCTTATGTTTTATGTGTTTAACTTCTCTTTTATTTATATATAACTTTTTAAAGAAAAATGATATTGTTTTCCAATTGCTCACTTATAAATAATTTATATAAATATACTATTTTTTTAAATAATTTATTCACTATAATATTTATTAAATAAGGCAATAATAACTTATTAGAAAATTATAAAAATCCCAAATTCTATAATTCTATAAATATCTTATATATGAATGGTAACAATCAAATTTTATTTTGCTTTAAAATAGAAATTTATATTATCAGGATTTATTTAGATCAATGGTAAAATCAGTAAAGTATCCAATACCATATGTTCAAAAATCCGGGTTATCACAAAAAGAATGGTACCCTTAGATAATTATTTATATTTTGGGCAATCAAGAAAGTTTTGGTCCTAAGTTACGAGTTTATTGTTAATCCTTTGACATTTTAAATAATGGTGAATGTTAGATTTTTCCATTATGGAATTGGAATGACTGATAGTGTTATTATATTCCTTTACGGAATTTGGTTGATTTTATTTAATAGAATTTGATCGATTGGTTGTGTATTATTATATACCATAGTATATAAAGTTAAAACTATAAACCAAGGTTTTTGAATTGTTGTTTATGAGGACGTAAATCCCGGTGCTTTTGAAAAAAAAGTGATTTTGAAAAATTTTGGAAAGAAATAATGATTGTTCACTCTAGTTGTTGTATTTGGTGGAACTGGAATGCCAATGGATGCTCCATGTTGTTTTGATTCTAGAGTTTTACTTGCTTTACTTTGAGGACCTCCTCCTAGCCATTTTTGGTTTTTTTTGATACATTTCTTTCTGGAAGAAATTTGAAAATAAATTTTTGAATATAAGAGCACAGGCATTTAGTTCTAAATTTACCTTTTGATATGATTTTATGCATAGTATTTTATTTCAAGGTATTCTTTGAATTTGGCTGCAAATAGAATTATATCATTCTAGTTTTTGCTAGATTAGTTACATCTAATTAATATGATAGGTATTTCTAGGATAGCTTGTTCTCTAAGATAGCATTATGGTAAATTTGGAAGACGAAATTATTTTGAGGGGAGAAGAATGTAACGACCTGGAATTTCACCACATTAATTTTTGATTACTTAATTAATTTTAATATTCAAATAATAGGTTTTATAATTAAAATAAAAAATCTTTTAAATAATAAATATTGAAGATAAAATAGTTTTCAAAATTAATTTACAAAAATATTTAGTTCAAAGAAAAATAAAAAAATGTGACTGAAATTCGTTTTTCAAATTTTTGACGTTTCATCGTATAAAAGTTGTTTGAAATGTTATGGGTGTTGTTTATATTTGAAACAATATTTAAATGATTAAGAATGTAAATTATTTAATATATATTGATATATATATAGGTATATGTACTTAAGTATATACATATATATACTAAAAGATGCCTTAAAAGACATGATTTGACCCTTTGGCGACTCGAGTAAAAAATATGTTTAAATACATTTTCTTTGACATGATGAGGGGGAAAAGGTGGAGGTTGAAATGGTATGTATGGTGGAGGGTGTCGAGGTGGCAAAACAATATGGAGGTAAAGGACAAAGGGTGTTTAGGTAATTCACATTTTCACTTGCTCATAAATAGCCTTTCATCTCTTTAAATTTTCCTCTTCTTCCACCGTTCAAATCTCTCTCATGTCTTATCCAAATTAAGTTATTCATTTTTCAAACCATATAAATTCCGGTGGCTACAAATTTTATGCGGACTTCTTCAAATTTCGAGCATAGCTATGTCAAAATATCAATTGTTTACAGAATGTTTTTTGGCTCAGACTTTGAATTTCAAAAATGATCCTCCTTATTTTAACCATATCTTCTTCAAAACTAATCAAAATTAAGTGATTATTTTTTGAACTTATAGAGAAAATAATTTTCTAAAACTTCTCTATTTACCACTTCTCCAAAATCCGAGAGTAAATAATCCAAAAACCAGTTGAAAATGACCTATTTTCGGGTTCATCTTTTAGAATTCGATGATTATCCAAAGTCACTCCACTTTACCAAAACAAGTTTCGCTTCCTTCTACTTTCAAGGCCAAGCATACCTAGTGCATTGGGGGTCATCTTTTTTCAGGAAAGGAGGTGCCAGGTCATACCCTAAGTTAGCGAGGGTTTGGATAGCTTTCGATGAGTAAAACTACACCTTCTTAAACCAATTTTATACTATGTTAATGTTCATGTTAATAGCCTATGAATACTTGTTGTATGTGTGAAGTGATGCTTTGGTTGTTTGTTGTTTCATGCTTTGAAAAGTTATCGCATTTGAAAGTAAGTAAGCATGCTGTTAGTTATATGAAAAGTTGATACATAAAGTGAATATAATTGTTAGTAAATAATTATTACATGATATATCATCATTATTTACCTTGTATTGTTCTTAAACCAATGCTATATGATGTTTGGTTATCATAAGTTTGTTTACCGAATTGCCCATATAGAGATAGTCGTTATATCGGCACTTTTGGAAAATCACCTTCTAACGAAACGTTTGGTTTCATTATCGTGCTTGAAATTATTATACAAGTCAAGCAAGTTTTTGATTAGTGGTGTTTTCAAACAAAATTAATTATTTTAATAATGATTATTTAATTAATTAATTACTTAATCAATTAATTACTTAATTTATAAGGATAAAGGTTAACTAATTACTTATTTAATGATGTGTTTTAAATTTGACTAATTACCTGGTTAATGATTGTTTAAATTAATCAGTCGTTTTATTTAATGAGGTTTAAATTTCATTAATCGGTTTATTTAATATTGTTTAAGGATAATAAATTATTCGATAATGATGAATTAAAGTTAATTAATCAATTTTCTAATAATGCTTTTAAATTGATAAATCTTTTTAATAAATGATTTTTAAAATTAATCAACTTGTTTTACCTCTAATTAATCTTTCCTTTATTGATGTTTATAATTAAAAAAGATCATTTTTAAATAGTGAGAATTAATTATTATTTATTTAATTTAATTAATTATATTTAAATTTATTAATTAATTGAATTAATGATATTTTAAAGGGATTTACCATTTTTAATCAAGGTTATTGGAGTATATTAATCAAATTAATTTACGAAGTTTCAAAGTGAATTTATCAAAGTAACAAATATGATTTGACTTTTTTATTCATTTTAAATAATGATAATTAGTTGTTTATTAATTTAATTTATTATATTTTACTAATTAATTGAGTTAATAAGGTTTAAAAGTGGTTTACCCTTTTATTATTTAAAGACATTTGAAGTTCAAAAATCAAATTGTGTGATGAAGTTTAAAGTTAATTAATCAATGTAATAAGGATGTTTTAGGTTATTAAATCCTTCTTCAATTGATGTTTTAAAGTTAGTGAACTCTTTGAAAGCTAATATTTTTAATGCGAGTATAAGCATAAATTCAGGTTTTTAAATGAAAAGGTTTGATTCGTTAATGGAAATGAATTAATTTTCGTAAATCGATTCACTTATATGGGAATGATTTATTTGTATACTTAGCACTATAAGTCGAAGAAGTAAGCTTGTCTCTATTTCAAAAGTTAAGAATAATCATGAGACATGACTTTGAGGTAACACTACCTTGACTTTTCCTGTATTATTGTTAACTAAGAAATAGTACAAGTTGAAACTCGATGAGTGGTGATAAGTATACAGGGACTAATTTCCATATATGATCATTTTATATCCTCGATAGTTGGTTTCTCAACTATTGCTTACCTCAGCCTTCTTTGTTATTTGTCATTCTAAGATGATGTGTTGCTTATTTGAGCTTTACTATCCTTTTTTGCAAATAACTTACCCAAAGAGCGAGTGCAAGCCAAGCTATGTGGGGTTCCTCCCATTAGGGTATTATCGCATCTACTCTAGATTTGGCTCGGATATTTATGCACCAAGATGTGAATTACTCTGATACTCGGTAGTCGTCAGCGGGGTCCGGCTTGGGTGTTTCCTAGAGCCATCAGAGTTCTCAAGTATATGTTCTAGAGGTATACTTTTGGTAAGGGGGTGCATCCTCCTAGTCATTGTTAGAGATTTTCCTTATTCAATTCGAACCTTTGAGACCATTTTCTTTAATTACAATGGGAAGAGACAACCACTCTTCGTAGTGTTCAATTATTTGTTTTATCCATTCTATCGAGTTTTGACTGTTATCTTAGTTAGTCCATTCTATCGAGTTTAGACTGTTGTTTTGCTTTATCCATTCTGTCCAGTTTTGATTTTTATTTAGACTATTTTCATTCTTTCAAGCCTGAATGTTATATTAATTATGCCCATCATCTATGTTTGGATTTGTTCCTTATTGTTCATTTCCATTTTTGTTATGTTTAGTTGTTGCTTATAGGGGAGAAAACCCATTCCGCGCTAGCAGCGTGGTCCCACATGTCATTGTTTAAATACACTTCATTTGTTTCATAATTTTACTCATACCAGACATTTTGGCTGACCCTAGTTATTTATTTTTCCTTAACTCTTGGGTACTCAATTATATTTGCGTAGTCCGAGAATAGCAGGTTTTTCTTGAAGCTCTTTGAAGACAACGGGATGAGTAGGATGCTCCTTAGCTATCTTGTTACTTATTTCCGCCGTATGATTATGTAGAGCATTTTGTATTGAATTAATGAGAAGTCGGAATGTATAGCTGTCAATATTTTAGATGTAGTACTTTTTTTATAAATATGATAACTCCTTATAAGGAGTAATCTTTTGTAATGTAACATTTTATATTATATGTAACCATTCTGATGTGAGGTTTATCTGTTCTATCTTGTTCTGGTCTTTATTTTACCCTAAGACAACTTATCTTTCGCACGCTTAGGCAATGGAACATGAATATCAAGAAGGTATTAAGTGTTGTTTTTAGGAGTCAGAAAGGTTGGTCGTCACATAACTCATCTCCTTCGATTCAAAAAGGGAAGAGACCGTCCCCCTACATGATTATAAAAGCCTAAAAGGGGTGTAAGTTGATAGAGAAACTCCACATTAACGCTCGGCTTTTAGAATGAATACTTCTTTGTTCGATGTCCGAGGGGTTAAACGTCTCTAACTATCTGGAAGCAAGCTTCATTTTCTTAACTTCTACCATACTGGAGGTTCCAAGTCTCTAACTTGCTACATATTTCATTGCAGATATCCCTACTTGAGATGGCAGCGACGAGCATAGAGAAATGCTCGATACCGCGCAAAGCAGCGAGAGCTTCTTAGCGCTCCAAGGACTTCCTTCTGACCAATGAAAATCTCCGGACGTACTGCTTGCTTCACTCGGGAAGATCCGTTGTGACCGAGTCCCCAGCCTCAAGCAATTCTAGAATGCGAACCCATTCCTCTACTTCATCTCGTAGCTCCGACAAGAATGCTCAAGGAGATGTAGTTGGTTAGTAGGGTGAATTACAACCTGGAGACGCTCTTAAGATTTAAGCTGACTTGCCTACCGAAGAAGTTATCCCGAGGAGTAGGGATGAAACAAATAGGACGCCCCCGATGCCGGAGGAGGATGAGCTGATCCAGAGGAGAGAGGGGAAACAACCGTCAATAGTAGAGGAGGCAAAAGAGGTTGCAGATAATGAAGATGGTAGTAATTTTCATGTCATCGAGGAAGAGGATGATTCCTATAGTGAATCATCAAAGATGATCCCTGATCTCCTCCACTCACCTCCCCAACATAGCTAATTACTAAAACAATAAGCTCTCGACATCCTATCTCTCCTCCTCTAGAATAGCTAATTACCAAGACTTCTTAGTCAATCGGAGGCTACGTTACGGATACCCGTCTAGGAGACGCAACACATTCACACCCATTAAGAGACATCTCCATTAGTATGCGAAAATTCTAGGACTTCACAATCGTCGATATTATAGGCGAGACTGGTTCTAATATAATCTATCTTCGAGAGGTTTCTTAAACGAAGTTGGAGGAACTCCGACTTAGAAACCATGCCAAAATGATTGGCAGTGCATATAGAGGGTCACTGGCACTACACACTTTAGTTAGGATCATAGACACGCATCCTTGCATTAAATATAATTTAGAAGTTCCAACATTAATTTCATTCTTCTCCTTATTTTAGATACGATGGGTTGTCGATCTTCAATTAATTCTACCAACACTCTAGGTCTTATAAATATTAGACTCCGAATCTAGCTCAACGTCCTCACTATGAAATTGATGAGGAGAGAAGGAAAAGCAAGGATACAGAGGCCAATGATGAAGCTCGTCGTGCAGAGAGAACTGCCTCTCTTTGAAATCTTGAGACATTCCATGAGGATTTGGAAGCTAGGTTTAAGTGGAAATGTATTGTCCAAGCTCTTTCTGATGTGAATTGGGCAAACTACTAGCAGATCCTTTCCTATGAAGTAGAAAATGATGACTATATTATAATAATCAAGGATCATGATGACAAGATGGCTCAGTTGAAGATAGATAGAGATGTCACCTTAAAGGGAAAGACTGTAAGTGATAAATTGTTGAAAGAAGCGACCGGGGCCCATGAAGAGCATGCCTTGTGATTAAAGATTATCCTAAAGACACTCACGAGGAATCATTCAAATTGAAGGGGCGAGTCACTAAAGGAGAGAATTACATCAAGGCTGAGGACCTAACCATCGCTGAACATGCTGCAGAACTCACTCTGATCTATGAGGAGAATGCAAAATTGGCCAAAGAAAAGCTTGAATTAGATAAGTTAGTGGTCGAGATCGATCACTTAGTTACTTAGGATGAACTTGCCAAACTCTAGAGATCCTATGAAGACATGATGACTCGAATAGATGCTACCATAATACACTTCTATGTTTGCACCATCATGCATAAGGGGAGCTTGAAGTGGCTAGGAGATAACTACCCCAGGACTTTCACCATCGTCTAGGAGGAAGTATCGATCAAGTCTGAGCAGGCTAGGGACATACGCTTTGGGGAAGAACTAATGGTTTCTTAACTCAGTTCCGAGGACATAGACTTTCTTATGGCTGGAAAAGAGATTTTGAAAGAAGAAAGGGAGAGAGTTGCTGCTGAGGCCGCTGCTGAGACTTTCGTTGGCCCGATTTTTTAGTTCAAGGTGAAACATCCGCTTCCAAAACTCAAGGACTAGCAGTAGCCATTCCTGCATCTACAAGGGTCTGTTCTACAACCGCCTGCACCCTTCCATCTTCTGAAGCTATGCACAAGCCGTATCTTCCTCTAGTTATTGAGAGACCAATTGAAATGGAAACCGACGAAGGGGGCTTTGAAGTCGAAATTCACGATCAAACTCCAGGCTCGATTATTTTCTCTCATTTCTCCAGTCCTCCAAAAGCTTCATTTCACTCCAAAATCCTTTACTAAACTATACAACAACATCTTCCAACTTGTAAGTCAACTATCTTTCCTGTCTCTACCTCCAGCTGCATAGGACTCGAGAGCTGATGCCATCTTCGCTGCTTCCAACACTGCCTCCATGGCAGTTTCATATTCAATTCCATTTTACACTCCAGCCCTGGACCAGACTCTTTGTAGATAGGAGAATTACAGAACGTGGAGGATCTATCCATGTCTCAAGAAGAAGATATGACAATCACAAGTTGGTCAGACCCGACTAATAAGGAGATGATGGCGGAGAAACTTAAAAGGGAGAAATAATGGATGCAATTAAATAAGGAGATAGAAGAAATCAAGCGAAAGACTCCAACTATAATCAATCTTTGAAAGCCAAAGGATGGAGCCACAACTGTTGGAGGAACTAAGGGATCAGACCCTGCCACAGGAGGAGTGTGCGCACTTGGAGGGTTGCGTTGCCCCTAGTAAGGAAAGCAAGAGAAGGTCAAAGTTGGAGGCTCATTCATGGGAGACTATGAAAGGTGGCTGGAACAACAAGAGAGGGAAGACTTGGTAGCATGTGTGTCAGTTGGGTGTTTTGCATTTTGTGTCAATGTATCCATTGAGTCTATGTTTTACCTTTTTTGATTTTGAAACTGGCAGATATTGTGTGGGTATGGCCCCTACAGTTTGTTACTCTATATAAAAAATATTAGTAATGAAAGATTAATATTTCTATTATAGTCTCTCTTGTGTACTTTTCTTTCTTTTTATGCATTGTGCCTGTTCGTTTATCACACAGCTTTGTGCTTGTAAATAATATTTTCACGGTTATCTAGCATACTATATTACTTAGCTCTATTGTGACTGTTTCCCAAGGGATTGACCAGGCAACTTAGTACTCGGCCAGAAAGGAGTGCTCGGCACAAAGTAGCGCTCGGCCAGAAAGGAGCGATCGGCACAAAGTAGCACTCGGCATCAGGAGAGCGTTCGGCCAAATTAGGTTGTTTGGCCTCCAGGACAAGTTCGGCATCCAGGACACGTTCGGCATCCAGGATACGTTCGGCATTGAATGTCGTTCGACCAATTAAGATCGTTCGGCCAAAAAAAAAGGTTGTTCGGCCTCCCACATGCGTTCGGCCAAGTACGTTCGGCGAGCCTAGATGGTTCGGCATTCTGGCTTGATTCAGCGAACCCCGATCGTTCGGCATTCATGCCCCATTCGACCTGCATCTCTCATTCAACCTCCCGCCTCGCTCGGTCTAAAGAGGGAAGACTCGGCATGGCTCGTTCGGCATAAGGGGGGAAGGCTCGGCATGCTTCGTTCGGTACAAGAAGGAAGACTCGGCATGCCTTGTCCGGCCTCCCTGGTTCGGCGTACAGTACATAAACTACTTGGACCAAGTTATTCGGCCACCTGGCCCACCAGGGAAGTCCAACCCGCTTTCGTCTATAAATAGAGAGGCAGGGACACAGAAAACAGGATCAGATTTCAGAGAACACAGGGGAGACTCTGCCTCATCCAAACCTCATCCAAGACTTCTACTTTTATTTCACAATTGTATTCGAATACTTAAAAGCGGATTATATCTGTAATCAAGTTTAAAAGTGAAGAAATAAAGGATCAACTTCAAAGTGGACGTAGGCTACAACGCCGAACCACTATAAATTCTGTGTTCTCGTCTCCCGCATTTTAATTTATATTATCTTCTCTATTTTAATTTATCTTCTTCATTAATCTCTCTACACAAACTCACTAAGGGTGTTAGTGACCAATTTTGGCGCTAACATTTTGGCGCTTTCACTGAGAATCGAATTCTCAGATTGTGAGGATCTACTTTGTAGCTACTGGATTGCATAAATCCCCCGAAGAAGATCCGTAATTATTCATAAGGCATCTGTTGGTTCTACTCAGAGTTACAACCAACGACTCTACCGTGGGAAGACCACGAATAAGATCAACCTCCCAAAATGTAGATGCCCGCGAAACCGCTAGTGTTCAACAACTTGGACCTAACGATCAACAAGCAATTCGAGGCACGGGGCCCTCCAGCCAAAACCAAGCGGAAGCTGTTTCACGAGCAGAATTGAATGACTTGATAAAAGAGCTTACGGAAAGCAGAAGGCAACTCGCTGAGAAAATGCAAGTTAATGCTGACCTCATGGCCCAACTTGCTCAACAGCAGCATCAGAATGCTGGAGGTAGCCCTGTCCCCTACCCTGAAGATGATAGCTCAACTTCAGCTGATGAACCTCCCAGGCGTAGACGCCGCAAGGATGAAGATGACCAAGCAGGTGCCACTGATCGCTCTACTCGAAATCAAGCCCATGGAGCGGAACCCAACCTTCCTCCTACCATACATACCCCGGATTTGACAGCTATGGTCAGGCAGTTGATGAGAGAGAATCAAGGTTTGACTAATGAAGATTGGAGAATGTCTAAGAGTCATACTCCCTTCACAGATACCATTCTACAGGCTAAATACCCAAGGAAGTTTAACATGCCCACCATACCCGCCTATGAAGGAAAAACTGACCCTAGACAACATGTAATGAGGTATGGATGGATGATGGATTCAGCATGGGCCAACGACGCGACTAAGTGCAGGTGCTTTCCAATAACTCTGTCCGGAATTGCCACCATGTGGTTCACTCGACTTCCTCCACGGTCAATCTCAAACTTCGACGAATTAGCAAGGAAATTCATAGAACAATTCAGGATACATGCCACTCGACCCAAGGATGTGATGTCCTTATCAAGCGTGACCCAAGCTCCTGGAGAATCACTGAAAGTATACTTGCAGAGATTTCGTGTTGCCGCTACTGAAGTGAGCAATCCAAATGACCACGCGATTTTGATGGCAGTAATGCGTGGAGTGGATCCAGACTCTGAATTTGGGGATTGGTTGGCGGGAAAGCCACCAGCTACGTTGGAACGTTTCTATTCGAAAGCCCACCGGTTCATAAGGAGGGAAGAAGCTCGGTGGATAAGGAAAGACAAGGCATCAGGGTCCGTTCAGGAGTCTGTAAAGGGCAACATCGCCATGAAAGCAACCGACGATAACCCTGGAAAGACTCAGGCCAGCATCCAAAATAAGCCCGGGCAGTCTAAGGGAACTGGAAGTGGAAATCCTGGAAAGAAGAAGGAAACGGGGAGATAGAAGTCAAGGATCCCAACCTACAACGAATACACTCCACTGAATGCGTCTATTGAAAACATCTACTTATCGACCTGCAACACTTTTCAATACAGAAAACCACGCCCTAAGGAATCAACAGAGGAGCAAAAGCGGACTGGAAAGTATTGCCGCTTTCAAGAGTCTTATGGGCACAACACAGACGAATGCAGGCATCTCCATGACGCTATTGAGAAATTGATTAGGCATAAGAAGCTGCAGGAATTCGTCAAAGATGCGCCAGAAGGAAGACAAGAGACTTCAGACCCCGGACGTGGCCCAGCTCTACACCAACCAGAGCAACCTACTCGAACTGTGGGAAGATTGATTATTAACACAATCGCTGGTGGACCTCATCCTGCGAATAAAAATTGGCAGGAAATGGAGCGATATGCTAATTCCTTGAGACATACAGAGCATGAGTGTTGTTCAAATGTGGAGGATGGAACTCCCGCAAAGCAGCAGCGCACGATGCACGACGATATTGTATTCAGGAATAGAGACGCGGATAAGGTGGAAGCTCCCACCATCGATACATTGGTCATATCCGCAACCATCGGACCGGCATTCGTAAGGAGAATCCTAATAAGTTCCGTTAACATCATCTTCAAGAAAGCGTATGACCAAATGAAGCTGGAGACTAAGGATTTGAAGCCATCCAAAGCCTGAATCCATGGCTTTAACGGCACAGACGCAGTAGGATATGTGGAGTTACCAGTTGAACTGGGACAACGTGAACGCAGGAGAGTGCGAATCCTACCATTCATAGTGCTGGATGTTGATTCACCATACAACGTGTTTTTGGGATGACCAGCCCTCGCAGATTTCAGGGCAGCCATGGCCCCATGGTGTCTTACACTGAAATTCCCGACGGACAAAGGAGTTGGCGTAGTGCATGGCGACCAAGCAACCGGACGTGCATGTTACGTGGCTGAGCTGAGAGAGGCCCAGTGCAGAGAAAAGGGGAAGACTGCGGACAGCATCGTCCGCATCCCGAATTCTGATGATTGACAATTAGCGCCCGAGCCCTGGCTCGGGCGACATTCTTGGATCGTTGGAGACATAGATCCGAGAGACGACAAAGGGGAACCCAGGGAACCAGACGCAGCACCGGCCGAACTAACAATTGATATTCCAGTTAGCCACAGCGACCCGACACGAGTTCTTAAAATTGGGTCACAGCTCGATCCCCTAATGGCAGAGAATTTATCTGATTTCCTCCGAGCGAATCTTGATGTCTTCGCCTGGACACACTCTGATATGCGTGGGATTTCCCCTGCAATTGCGAGCCATATGTTGAATATAGACCCGAAACACGTACCTGTGAAGCAAAAAAGGAGAGGCATGGACCCGGAGAGGTCTACAGCTCTCAAAGAGGAGGTGGATAAACTCAAAGCAATGGGTTTGTCCTCGACGCCCTCTACCCGGAATGGGTGTCCAACCCTGTGTTGGTAAAGAAAGCAAACGGGAAATGGAGAACCTGCGTTGACTATTCCGATTTAAACAAAGCATGCCCGAAGGATAGCTTCCCGCTACCACGAATTGATCAACTGGTCGATTCAACTGCAGGGCATGAGTTATTGTCATTTATGGATGCATACTCTGGAAACAACCAAATTCCGATGCACATCCCAGACTAAGAACACACCAGCTTTGTCACAAATGTTGGGTTATACTGCTATGTAGTGATGCCCTTCGGACTGAAGAAAGCCGGAGCAAATTACCAGCGTCTGGTAAATCGAATGTTCAAAGATCAGATTGGGAAAACAATGGAAGTCTATGTGGATGACATGCTTGTGAATTCACGGCAGTCAAACGACCACATTCGAGACTTGGCGGAAATGTTCGATATACTGAGGCTCTTCGAAATGAAAATCAACCCCCTGAAGTGTTCTTTCGGCGTAGCGTCGGGAAAGTTCTTGGATTTCATTGTGAATGCACGAGGAATTGAAGCTAACCCGGAAAAGATCCAGGCCATCCGAGATATACAGGCACCTAGAACCATAAAACAGGTACAGAGCTTGAATGGAAAAGTAGTTGCGCTCAGTCGATTCATATCCAGAGCCACAGATAAGTGTGTTCCTTTCTTCGATGTCATAAAGAAAGGAAAGAGAAACTTCGAATGGATGGCTGACTGCGAGGAATCATTCCGAGCCCTGGTAAGACACTTGGAAAGTCCTCCAGTGTTGTCAAAACCAGTAGACCACGAGACGTTGTACGTATATTTGGCTGTGTCTCAACACGCTATCAGTACAGCCCTAGTTCGCGAAGAAGACAAGGTTCAAAGGCCGGTGTACTATGTTAGTAAACGACTGACGGGGGCAGAAAAGAATTATCCAAAGATCGAGAAACTTGCCTATTGCCTGGTGATTGCATCACGCAAGCTTCGTCCCTACTTTCAGGCGTACTCAATCAGTGTTTACACTGACCAACCCTTGCGACAGGTACTCCAACGATCGGAAACTTCCGGTAGGATGCTAAAGTGGAACATCGAGTTAAGCCAGTTTGATATCACCTACCTGCCGTGAAGGACCATCTAAGGGCAAGCATTAGCTGACTTCGTTGCTGAGTTCACCATTCTGGATGAACCGAGTGAAAATCACAAAGTAACCCCTCCTGCCCGATGGAAGATGTTCACTGACGGGGCATCTAACGACCGTTGGTCGAGAGCTGGGATAGTTCTGGTAACTCTCGAAAACCGATCGATTTGCTACGCTTTGAAGCTCGAATTTACAGCGACAAATAACGAAGCCGAATACGAAGCACTGATTGCTGGCTTAAGACTTGCCAATGAACTGAGGGTAAAATCCATCGAAATCTTCTGTGACTCACAGCTGGTGGTATGTCAGGTACGGGGAGACTACCAAGCGAAAGGACAGAGGCTGGCTCCTTATCTTGCTCGGGTCCGGGAGCTACTAGTAAACCTGGAATATTATGACATTTCGCATGTCCCGCGCGAACAAAACAGGGAGGCCGACTCGCTGGCTAAATTCGCGAGTACTGGCGATGCATAGCAGATGGGATTGTTCCCTGTCGAGACTCTGCTTGCTCCAAGTATAGACATGATGGAGATAGATCTCGTCTTGGAGACCGAACTCGAAAGGGGATCATGGCTGACCCCGATCAAACAATACTTGCTATACGGGGACTTACCTGAGAAAAGAAGCGAAAGACGCCAAGTCCTTCGTAAGGCTTCGCGTTATGTAATGCAAGACGGGATAATGTATCGGAGGGGATTCTCGACCCCCTTACTCCGGTGCGTGGCCCATGACGAGGTAAAACGGGTGTTGAAAGAAGTCCATGAGGGAGAATGTGATGATCATACCGGGGGGCAAACTTTGGCGAGGAAAATCCTCCGCTATGGATATTATTGGCCGACTGTAAATCGGGATGCTGCAGACTATGCGAGAAGATGTGACAAATGCCAGATATATGCAAAGATTCCGAGAGCTCCGCCAACGGAACTCACACAAATGGTTAGTCCCTGGCCATTTGCAATGTGGGGAATCGACCTAATTGGATCTCTGCCCATAGCCAAAGGAGGCGTGAAATATGCAATAGTGGCAGTCGATTATTTCACCAAGTGGGCGGAAGCAGAGCCAATGGCCACAATCACCATCAAGAAATTCATTAATTTCGTTGTACGAAATATCATATGTCGTTTTGGCCTCCCACGGACCATCATAACGGACAACAGAACTCAATTCGAAAGCAAGGAATTCAAAGAGTTCTGTCAGAGGTATGGCATTGAGAAAAGGTTCGCAGCAGTTGCTCACCCGAAGGTGAATGGGCAGGTAGAAGCCGTCAATAAAATCATCAAGTCCATATTGAAGAAGCGTTTGGAAAAGGCTAGAGGCAAGTGGGTGGATGAACTCCCAACAGCGCTTTGGGCCTATAGAACTACCCACAAGACCGCGACTGGCCACACACCATTCGCACTGGCGTACGGCACGGAAGCCGTCATACCCGTAGAACTTGAAGTTCCATCACACCGGGTAACCTATTACGATCCTGCGTCAAACCTGGATCTCCTATTGGAATCATTAGACTTCATTGATGACAAACGCGAAGAAGCTGATTTGAAAGCAGCCTCATACAGACACCGAGTCGCTAAATATTATAATGGAAAAGTCCAGCCAAGAACCTTTAGTGTGGGAGATCTCGTTTTGAAACGAGTCTTTCCAACCCCTTCGCACATGAATCCCGCATGGGAAGGTCCATACGTCATCGAACGGAGGCTTGGAGAAGGAAATTTCAAGCTAACGACCGTCGATGGTGCGACACTCCCTCGAGCATGGAATAGCGAGCATTTGCGGCGTTATTACACTTAGTCTGTTTCCTTTATGCGGTAGTTGCATTTATTTCCAGTATGCTTTCTTCTTGGCATGTAATAAGATAATCTGGCTTGTTTTCATCAATAAAGGCTTGAAGCCATCTTTTCCATGAATGACCAATGTCTCTTCGTATGATATTCCTATGACGCGCAATTAAAAATTATGATATCCTGGCTAGCGTACGAACGCTTATAATAAATGACAAAAAATCTCCAAGTCCCCAGAGTGCGGACTGGAGTACTCTAAGTCCCCGGAGTGCGGACTCGAGTATAAACGACAAAAAATCTCCAAGTCCCGGGAGTGTGGACTGGAGTACTCTAAGTCCCCGGAGTGCGGACTCGAGTATAAACGGCAAAAAATCTCCAAGTCCCCGGAGTGCGGACTCGAGTACTCTAAGTCCCCGGAGTGCGGACTCGAGTATAAACGACAAAAAATCTCCAAGTCCCCGGAGTGCGGACTGGAGTACTCTAAGTCCCCGGAGTGCGGACTCTAGTATAAACGATTCAAAATCTCCAAGTCCCCGGAGTGCGGACTGGAGTACTCTAAGTCCCCGGAGTGCGGACTCGAGTATAAACGACAAAAAATCTCCAAGTCCCCGGAGTGCGGACTGGAGTACTCTAAGTCCCCGGAGTGCGGACTCGAGTATAAACGACAAAAAATCTCTAAGTCCCCGGAGTGCGGACTGGAGTACTCTAAGTCCCCGGAGTGCGGACTCAAGTATAAACAATTCAAAATCTCCAAGTCCCCGGAGTGCGGACTGGAGTACTCTAAGTCCCCGGAGTGCGGACTCGAGTATAAACGACAAAAAATCTCCAAGTCCCCGGAGTGCGGACTGGAGTACTCTAAGTCCCCGGAGTGCGGACTCGAGTATAAACGATTCAAAATCTCTAAGTCCCCGGAGTGCGGACTGGAGTACTCTAAGTCCCCGGAGTGCGGACTCGAGTATAAACGACAAAAAATCTCCAAGTCCCCGGAGTGCGGACTGGAGTACTCTAAGTCCCCGGAGTGCGGACTCGAGTATAAACGATTCAAAATATCCAAGTCCCCGGAGTGCGGACTGGAGTACTCTAAATCCCCGGAGTACGGACTCGAGTATAAACGATTTGAAACCTCCAAGTCCCCGGAGCACGGACTGGAGTACTCTAAGTCCCCAGAATACGGACTCGAATATAAACGATCCGAAATCTCCAAGTCCCCAGAGCGTGGACTCGAATACAAATGACTCGAAATCTCCAAGTCCCCGGAGCACGGACTGGAGTACTCGAAGTCCGGTATATAGACTTAATTTCAAGCAGTTCAGACCTCCGAGTTCCTTGAATAGGAACTACGATGCAAATGACTTGGATATGTCAAGTCCCCAACACACGGGCTATGAAATATTCTAAGTGCTTGAAGCACCAAGTGGAGACTGATCAAATCAAGGGAAGCTCCCAAGCCATGTAAAGACGAACCAAGAAGTCTAAGTTACCCATAACAATTCAGATTTCAATCACAACCATAAAAGAAACTGAATAATAAAAGTCTTTTGAGAAGACAAAAGTGAGGATAAAATTTTATTCACAAAAAGCTTCCCGTTACAAAAACGCTCCGAAGTCCGGAGCCAACAACCTATTTACACAGCCTACAAAAATTAGTACATGACTTAAACTAGTTCTCGCTGAACGGGGACGACGGCCATTTCTTGTGTTTCTTTGACTTCTTCCCGGATGGTTCCTTCCCAGAGCGCTTACTCTTGGAATCCTTCCCTGACGGAGGGGTGACGACCGAAGACGTAGGGGGAACATCCATGGGCTGGGACTTGCCAGGAAGAATGACCTTCAATGGTTTGTTCAGAGGATCGTCCAGGTCCACTTCACGCGGCTCGACCTTGACTGAGGTCGTATCTCTTTTCTCTTTCTCGAGTCGTTCCTTCATGCTCAAGTCGGATGTGTTCTCAGAGGCGCCTGTGGTTTCTACTTCGAAACTCTCCGAGGAAGAGTCAGATTTGCCTTCATCCAGGGCCCCGATTACTTGAGCATCTGGACCAGGATCTCCGCCGACTTAAGTAGCCTCACTCGCCTTTATCTCTACCTCCTTGGCGGCATCGCTCCTCGGAGTGGGCTCGGGGTCAGAACATCCTGCACGGAAGGCACGGAAATAAACAACTGTTAGAACACAACAACTTCTGAGGGAACGAGAAAGATCTTTGTGAAGCCCAGAGGTTACTCACCAGATGCCGGTGGGTTCTCAGTCGCCAGGGGTGTCCCGCCCTCCGGGATGGGAGATAAAACATGAATGCCAAGCCCGGGGGCTTCCGGGTCATAACCAACGTGCTGCTCGAAGGGATCAAGTGTTGACCGACTGGCCGATTGGGTAGGCACGCGAACTGGGGGCACAACGCCGGAAGGGTCCGTAGCCACCTCTTTCCCTTTCTTGGAGGGAGAACCTTTGCTGTAGAGGGCTTTAGCCGCCGATAAATCTGAAGCCTCCTTCCCCCTCAGGAATTCTTTTGTCAATGCTTCTTCATCGACCTCATCGGCGCCGCTCTCAACCTTCCTGATCTGAATCAGGGTCTCCCATGCCTCGGCCAATGACTCAAGGTAGCCGTCGCCCAGAAAAGTTAGATCTCGATGCATGAGAACTCGGGCATTGAACTCAACGATGAGCAGGTCGAATTCGGTCTTTATCTCCTCCATGCCTTCTTCCCTGGCTGCCTCGAGGCGAGAGTCGATGTCGACAGTTGCTGCCCTTTTACCTTCCTCACGGGCCTCATTCCTCAGTGCCTCAATTTTGGAGAGATCGTCTTCAAGTTTCCCCTTTAAGAGCCGGGTGGCGATGATCTCATCACAATAGTGCTGTGCCTCAACCTGGGCGGCCACTTTCTCTTCCTTCTCCTTATTGAGTTGCTCCTCGAGCTCCTTAACTCGCCTATTAAGCACATCTTGCTCCTTCTGGACAGAATCCTTCTCCAAGGCCAGAGCTCCGCTCCGTTGAACCGCTTCGTCAAGCTCTTTCTTATGAGTCAATTCAAGCCGAGAGACTGCCTCGGCGGTATCTTTAGCATTCAGACGAGCAGCATCAAGCTCGGACTTGTAAGTAGCCAGCTCTTCGTCCTGGGCCTTAATGATATCCCTATCATGGATGGCCTCGAGTTTTATACGATCGATTTCGTGCTAGCGCTCCATAGAGACTTCAGAAAGTTTCTCAGCCAGATGGACGAACGCGTCATGTTGCACGTAGACGTCATTGGTACAGGCGATAGCATTTTGTTTGACATCTTCGGGAATAGGATGAATCGCCGGGAGGAACTTTAACCCATCAAAACAAATCTTCGGAAACTTAGCCTTAAGTTCGTTCAATCTCTCCGACACTGTCGGGTCCGTTACGGGAGCGAGAGGAGACGGCTTTGAAAGTTCGCCCTTCCTATGAGAATCTCGGGAGTGCCGGGTAGAAAAAGAGTCAGAGTGTTGGTACCGGGGAGCATCAGAATGCGACCTCTTATGGCCACGTTTGTCTTTGCTTCGCTCCTGATAAGAAGAGGTCTCCTGGCGGTGTTCGGGCTGATAATAAGTTTTCTTCCGGGATGACGAGTCCCGGGCATGATAATCTCGGTCGATGTCGTTGTCTCTGTCTCGGCGCTTCCCGAGGCCTGAGTCCCGACTAGACTGGCGTAAAGTCGACGAACCACGAAGGCGGTCGTATCCGTGAGAGCACCCCATGTCACCTGCAATCAAACAATAGAGAATTAGCGAGAGAGCAGAATGGTGAAAGAAAAGTAGGTGCAAAGTGAAATGCATGTGTCTGTGTGTGTCCTAGTGCTACCCCCGACGGACCAGTGGCTTTGTTAACGGGAGTTTTTTCCCCTTGGATCGGGGCCGGGACGCCCGCATCACCCCTGATGGGTGAGCGAAACTTAAACAGCTCCGGGTCATCGAAATCATAGTCGAGAAAGTCGTCGGGAATGGAGAGGTTCGATAAGCCTTTCAGAGAACTTCCAACGCGCTGTGAAGAAGCCTCTTTCTCTGGCTGAACAGGCATAGCTTTGGAAGTCCCACCAACCTTCTCCTTCCTCAACTTGCACGCCAGCTCCTTTCTCCCCTTCGAAGGGGAAGATGACGTTTCGATATCATGAGCTTCAGCTGCAGGACCTAAATCCTCACCTCGCTTTTTAGGTGGCTCGCCTAGAATTTCCCCTTCTTCCGGAGCTTCAAGAGAAGGGCGAACGGATGATTCAGGTAGCTTTTTCCCTCTGACGTGTACGGGCTTTGGAAGCGAGGCGCCCTCTGGAAGACTAACCCGGCGGCCAGGGGCTAGCAAACCGAACTTTGATAATGACTCGTTGGAAATGAGGGCTCGGATATCTCGCTCTTCAGCAGGAAGAGCTCTAATGGCGTCGACAGCATCGGAGTACCCTCGGCCCTCGGGACGTGGGACGAGATCTGAAAAAATAGAACAATGAGTTAGGAGAAGTTCAACCTCAATCGGGAACGGACATCAACTCAGAGAAAGGACTTACTTCCTTCAACCCACCGCCTCGCAAAGCCTTGGGGGCAGCACACGTAAAACCACTCCTGTTTGTACAGGGCGAATTTGCTACTCCACGCGCTAGTGAAAAGTTGGCACTTTCGATGTGGCTCAAGAAACATGTAAGAAGGGCTTTCTCCCCGTTTCTTGGTTATATAGATGTACCTTATATCGCCGGAAGTTGGAGGCCTGGAGAAGACGGCCATGAAAAGCATGTACGTGCCATAAATGAAAGCGTGACCATTTGGATGAAGTTGAGACGGGGCGACGTCCAGATACTGCAGCACGTCGTGAAGGAATAGATTGAAAGGTGGCACGCTACCAACCCAGCACATGAACTTGCTACACGCCATATATCCCGCTGGGGGCAGATGTGGGCGGTCATGCCCCGACGGAACGAGCACGTCAGCAAACGGAATGCCATGAATAGAACATATCCGCTTAAGAGCGGCCTCAGTGACTCTCGAAGCCTGTGAGTCAACTGGGTCATCCAGTAAAATCGACGATTCCAAAGTATCGGGAGCCCAGTCATGAACGGGAGAAACTGACGGGTCAGTTGTGTCGGGGGCCGTTCGCTTAGAAGACGGCCCAGGTTTGTCGGAAAGCGTAGCAGAACTGGATCTTTTGGACATCTTGAATAAATAGCAGACCCAACCAAGCACCTGTGTGAACTATACTCGAAAAATAATCGACGTTAGAATTAACAACGCAGATAACCCCCCCCCCCCCCACCCCCCCGTGTGGTGTGCGAACTAGTGCAATCAATCGTACATGAGCATTTAATATAACGTCAAGCCTAAAAACATCGCTTCCGAAAACCGTCATTGCTGACCGTCTCCGAAAGCCTTCTGAATAACGATTGCAGTAAGACACTAAAGGTATTTATGTATGGTTGGCATGTTAAGTATATTCAGCATTTGCTTGTGTTCGTCATTTAGGTCTGTTCGGCACCTAGTTATGTTCGGCATGATAGTTTGTTCGGCATTCACTTGGGTTCGGCATTAAGATCTGCTCGGCGCCTAGCTATGTTCGGCATGTTAAGAGTGTTCGGCATTTAGGTATGTCCGGCATGTGTATGTGTTCGGCATTAGGGTTTGCTCGGCATCTAACTACGGTCGGCAGGACAGTTTGCTCGGTTAACTGATGGCTCGGCAAGGCCATTGTTCGGCCTACATCCATCGTTCGGCCAAAGCTCAGTTCGCACTGAGAATGTGACGTTCGGCCAGAGTACAATTCGGCCAAATCAACGCCCGGCCTTGCCGCTGGCTCACACTTCACCCATCTAACCCCTTTGTTCGGCCATCGTTATGCCGTGCCAACTAAGATCATGACCGAGTCCAAACACTCGGCATATCCTCCATACCTTCCTCTCCTCCACCGAACACCCACTAAAAATCCTACAAGGCATTCGAATTTAGCTCTCTCTCTCCCTACCTCTAGACGCTCGACCTTGGAAACACTCCAAATCGAACTCGAGTCCTCACCAACATTAAATCTATGCGAATCGATGGGAAATTGCCAGAAAAGAAACTCGGGTGAGAAGACTGTACCCAGTACATGAATCGAGCATAGCAAAGTTATGAGGAACTCTTGAATTCTGATCGCACGAATGGCTTGAGAGCTCGGAATTGTAAAAGCAAGAAGTGAGAAAAGAGAAGGAGAAGAGGTCGGGTTTTATAAGGGAAAAGAGGAAGTTGAAGAGTTTCTGACCGGCTCTACCGGTCAAAATGCTACCGGCACTTGTCTCGTTCGGCTCGATCATTCGGCGTACAAAGTCACTCGGGGTAACGCATCGTTCGGCCTTCTCTGCTGCGTTAGGCCAAGGGAGCCTTATGACCCTCAAGGGTGACGACCAAGGTTTAATCAAAGTGCATCACGATCGGTCACGTAATACACTTTGGGGGGCAAGTGTTTCCCAAGGGATTGACCAGGCAACTTAGTACTCGGCCAGAAAGGAGTGCTCGGCACAAAGTAGCGCTCGGCCAGAAAGGAGCGTTCGGCATAAAGTAGCGCTCGGCATCAGGAGAGCGTTCGGCCAAATTAGGTTGCTCGGCCTCCAGGACACGTTCGGCATCCAGGACACGTTCGGCATCCAGGATACGTTCGGCATTGAATGCCGTTCGGCCAATTAAGATCGTTTGGCCAAAAAAAAGGTTGTTCGGCCTCCCACATGCGTTCGGCCAAGTACGTTCGGCGAGCCTAGATGGTTCGGCATTCTGGCTTGATTCAGCGAACCCCGATCGTTCGGCATTCATGCCCCATTCGACCTGCATCTCTCATTCAACCTCCCGCCTCGCTCGGTCTAAAGAGGGAAGACTCGGCATGGCTCGTTCGGCATAAGGGGGGAAGGCTCGGCATGCTTCATTCGGTACAAGAAGGAAGACTCGGCATGCCTTGTCCGGCCTCCCTGGTTTGGGGTACAGTACATAAACTACTTGGACCAAGTTATTCGGCCACCTGGCCCACCAGGGAAGTCCAACCCACTTTCGTCTATAAATAGAGAGGCAGGGACACAGAAAACAGGATCAGATTTCAGAGAACACAGGGGAGACTCTGCCTCATCCAAACCTCATCCAAGACTTCTACTTTTATTTCACAATTGTATTCGAATACTTAAAAGCGGATTGTATCTGTAATCAAGTTTAAAAGTGAAGAAATAAAGGATCAACTTCAAAGTAGACGTAGGCTACAACGCCGAACCACTATAAATTCTGTGTTCTCGTCTCCCGCATTTTAATTTATATTATCTTCTCTATTTTAATTTATCTTCTTCATTAATCTCTGTACACAAACTCTCTAAGGGTGTTAGTGACCAATTTTGGCGCTAACAGTGACCACTAAGATACTCCATTCTACATGACAAAACTGTGGTGTTTCTCGATTTAGCCGGCTCTGTGGCTGTTTTCTATTTTAGCTCAATCAAGCTTATCTCGAGCACGTGTTAGTGTGCACGCCTCTCACTTCACAGAGTTGGTTACTACGAATGCTGGAATTAAGCGTTCAATAAGGGAAAAAGTATTATAGGAAACTATTCATTCGCCCCCGGTCTGAGTTATGTGGTAGTCCCTATATCTGGGGACTTGCGATTTCGTTGCTCGTTGTCGAACCTTTAGTCCCATTTGTTGTAGCCTATCTCTAGACGACTCTCGGATCCGGGATGGATTGGATAAATTTTCTCCGTCGACCCTGTGGTTTAGTGTTCCTCGATATTGCTAAAGCGATGTTGGTCTTTGGAAATTGAGAATTGATTTTCCTCCAATCCTATAATTAGAAGCTTTCTCGGTGTTGCGAGGGTAATGCCGGAACTTAGAAAATGTGATAGTCTCTCAATGTTGTTGGGGTAACACTAATGACTAGAAAATTGAAAGGATTCCTAGCGCTGCTGGGAAAGACTAGTACTTAGAAGTTGGGATCATTTTCCTATCGACCCAGTGGTTTTGGGAGTCCATAATTCTTGTCCAAAGATTAAGAAGTATTTTCTCGATTGGATGGATTTTTGAGTTTCACATAATAGTATTGCTCACAAAAACATGGTTCCATTAGTATAAGAAGTATCATATGGCTCATTGCATGGCGCACAAGAGTATGAGCCTTCCCGATGTTGTCGGAGAAACGCCGGTTCTCGGAAGGTTTGGATTGATTTTCCCCGTAAATCCAACGGTCTAAGTCAATTTTCCCCATCGACAAGGCAGCGTTGTACCTTCCACATATTACTAGATCAATGCTAGTTCTTAGAAGGGTTATATCGATTTTTCCCATTAATTTAATAGTTCAATCGATGCTAGTCCCCCAGCTTTGTACCTTCCACATGTTAATAGTATTATTCAACCAGGCTTTATGTCAGACTCGAAGTTTATGTTTTTCCCCTTAAACTCTCGGGTGCTCAAAATTCAATTTAAGTAGACTAAGAATTAAGGTTTTTCAGGTTTATCCGGTTGGACGAATAAAGCTTCTAAAGACGTGTAGGAGGCAAAGCTACCTATATGGGATCTATTAAGTTTTATTCCCACAGTGGTGTATTAAGATTAATATGTCTGTTTATTACTTTGGTCATCCAATGGGCCACCTTCATATGTCGCTCTTGGCGTAATTCGTAATAATTTTATTTGGTCAAAACCAGGAAATCATTTGGGATTATGTAATGAAATATTACACATGGTTTTTGCAATTTAATCGGTGAAAAAAAAATTGAATCTGTGATTTTGTTTCATATTCATGTGCTTTTAATATTATGGATACCGTTAGCATTACCATATTTTGTCACCAAAAGTTAATGCTATAGATGACTGCAGCATCTGTAATGCTTAGCTTCAGGCCTCAAGATAGAGGATGATACACAAAGTTAGCAATGCAACCATCTAAACCATGAGAGCTTTCTGACTATTGGCAAATTTTTGGTTAAGATCGTTGATAACCTTATTAAGCTTTCCTTTAGAAACAACTTCCTATTGAGTAGAAGATCCAGGTAGCGGATTTCCAATGTATACTTTTATTTGGTGGGTGTTTGCATCATCACCACAAAATATTTCTCATACAAATCTTCCAAATGTAGACTTTCCTTTTCTTGGAGCCATTGGAATAGCAAAACTTTAATTTCTCCCAACAAACTTCCCGGATCTAACTTTTGGATCTTATGCAATCAAAAATGGAGAGCTAGATCAGTGCCTAGGTTCAGTTCTCTCAATAAAAAGCACCTAAATGCTAATGCCAAAATGGATTAACAACAAGAATAGGTTGTAGGGAACTTGTGAGACCTAGAGCTAGCAGATAACAGTTGAAATAAAAGGAAAATAACAGAAATAAAGCAGAGAGACACAATATTTTATAGTGGTTCGGCAATTTATGGCTGACGTCCACTTTATAGACTACTTATAGATTTGATGTAGTTTGTTCGATACTATAAGATTTGAGAGAGAATCGGTCACTAATACAGGGTTAGATAGATTCTAAGTCCTAGAATTGCCTAAAGTAGCTTCCTTGGTGACTATTGTATGGAGATAGAAGAAGAAGAAGAGGCATAGCTTTGGTCTATGGTCTTTATTTATAGAGGTAGAGAAGGTGTTGGGTCAAAAGCCTGTTAATGGTAGAGTCTAGTACTCGGCCTAGGTTTGTACAAGAAAATTCAGAATCACCCGAGTTTAAATAACAACTCGATATCGAGTATTTTCCTTAAATGGAAATGACTCTACCAATTTTCACTTCCTTTCTACCTTCGAGTGGATGTGTTTGTGCCTTTTCTCTAGTAATTTGATTGGTGTTGGTGATAGTTCCTTCATCACTTGGATTGTTTTGCTGTTTGAGTTGTCTTCTTTCCAAACATGATGATTGGTCATCAAATCCTAATTAGAACACTTGGGTATGAGCTACAGGAATAGATAATGGATGGCATGAAGTTGAGGAGCCAATATAGGATAAGATAATGACTTAGTATCGAGTTAAATGACTTGATGTCGAGTTGTTTCCTTAAGCTATTTTTGAGTCAATTTTTCCTGAGCCTCTTCTTTGCTTCTTCTTAGCATGCTTGCCATTCAAGTCATTTCATCTTTGCCTTGATGTCTAGCTCCTACTGATTTCTGCTTGGTTAAAAACCCTGTTAATAGATTATTTGATATATCTTAATATCAGAATCCATAGTCAAGCGATTCCCAACGCCCACTAGAAAAATCAAAAGATTTAACCTTTCTAATCGAAGCCTTATTATAAAAATGAAATGAATACAGTTAACATTTATAATATTGTAAGAATATGTGTTATATAATATTAAAATAATCTACTTAGATAAATTTGTCCATCCATTATAATTGATAAAAAAATTATCAGTTAATATCTACAAATGAACTAAATCAATATTAACATAGAAAAATACAATATACTTAACCATAAATCTTTTTGCATGTTGTCAATTCAAGACCCATGCAAGTGCCAAATTATACAATGCCTAAACACATTTGTACCTTTATTACTTAGGTATTTTTTTGCCTGAGACTATTTATTGTATGAGTTACGAACTCTAGAACAATACAAGAATATGGATATTTGATTCATATTCAATCACATATAAATAGCATATAGTGAATAGTTGTGATTCATATGTTTCAAACTTCACTGAAATTAGCTCAATCAAAATGAGCAGGTAAATCATGACGTGAGTTCATGCATTTGATTATGTTAAGGATCCCATTATGTTAGATGCAGCACTAGACCAAGGACTACAAGATGGACCTCGGAACCCGGTCACTGAAATTTCAGTTTTATCGGTATAGATAAAGTACAACTTATTCAATATCCTTAAATGTTGAGGATGACCGAATGCATTTTTATAAAGATTTCGTTATGTTCTTGTAGTAAGGGTCTCCTTTCGCATAGTTTGACCATTTGAAAAGGAAAGCGAGTATATGAGAGTGAATGTAATTTTGGCACAGTTGGGATGAAAAGACGTAAAGGTCACCTCTGCTTCATGAAGAGACATTGGAAATGGGAGTTGTACAAAAATAGTAAAATGATATTTAAAATGGAATAATAAATGTGATTTCTATTCCAAATGTTTTTTCATATAGAAATTGTTATCTATGAAAGTTATTTCTTCGAGTTCATGATGTTTGAACTGAAATTTTCAGCTATTAACTAGTAACACAGTATTAAACATTTCGGTAATTAGAAATTGAATGGAGCTTTGTATTTTTCACGTTATTATAGTAATGAAAAAAATAATAGGAGCATACCATATAACACTTCTTATTGGATGCATCAAACTACGAAAAATAATTTTCGTAAATATACCGTATATTATTTATGAAATAATAACTATATCAGAATTATTATAGATAGATATAATTTTATTTTTACATGAATATTATTATAGGACAAAATTATAATAAATTTGTTTTTAAAAAAAAGTAATGCATTTATACATAATTTAAAAAATATTTTGTAGTTATTTTTAAAAGTAAAATTCTTTTCTAACCGAAATACATTTATATGTAATTATTATATATTTTTTATTATTTAATTCAATGTATATTATTTAAATTATTATATATAATCAATTTATAATTCAATTTTAGATTAAAAAATTTGACCAAAAAAAATTCTTATATATGTTTTTAATTTTAATTTTATAATATATGTACACATTTATAAATTCTTTTGCATTGTAAATTGTTTTATGTGTTTTAAAAAAAATTATATATACACCCATACATATATTAATAAAAAAAATTTGAAAAAAATTTAATTTTTTTAATATAACTGTTATATATTTAGATTTAATAAAGATATTTTAATTAATAAACTTAAGATCCGAATTTAAATTTAAATTTTTTGGCCAAGTCTTAACATGATATTTTAATTATAAAGTTTGAATTTATAATTTAATGACTTAGTCAAAATTAGATTAGACATTTCAAAATTTGTGTATACAATTTCAAATTTCAACTAAAATTTATTGATTGTATAAATATATTAAATATTTTTGTGAGACGACCATCACATATATAAGTAGCGAATGTATACATTATAGATGCGGATACCAACATCTACATATGTATAACTATGTTCACTGATATATGTAGCACATGCACGACATATACACATGAGTTTATACGGATATACTCATATACTATATATATTAAAATATTTAATTAAATAAGTTATAAAACAAACAAAATATGGTTTCATTTAAATTAACTAGATTTGATCTAATTCGAACCTTTAGACTTCATAGGCCCAATATGACCCAAAATAGGATTTATATTCAATCAACTTATCATAAATATAATACTTTTATATCAAATGCACATGTTCATATTCATGATAATTCATATGTGAATTTTATTGATGTAAGTGCATCCTTTTTGGAAACATTAGATTTTGAACTATATACACCTATATATATCATTCTGAAGAGTTCATTAACACTTTTGTCACTCCCACTGAATGGTTTCTTTACCCTTAATCTTCTGAGATCTAATTCATTAGTACCATATGATTTATAATCATATGATTATTGAATTATTCATCAAAAATATTACATGGTTCGTAATTCCAAAATTCGAAAATAATTGTAAAAATTTCATATACTTTGTTATAAAGCAAATGCCATTATTATACCTATAACGAATATTCATATCAAAATAAAACTAGATCCATTTCCAATCAATACCCAAGAAAATTATTATTTCATAAATAATATATGGCATATTTACGAAAATAATTTTTCGTAATTTGATGCATCAAATAAGAAGTGTTATATGGTATGCTTCTACTATTTTCGCTACCAAAATAATATTGTACGAAATACGAATCTCCATTCAACCACTTATTACGGAATTTTATTTCATACATTATAAGTAGCTTCCGTCGAGAATTTTAGATCAAATATCTTGAACCTTAAAAAATAACTTTCGTAGAAAAAAATTTTGTATATGAAAATACATTTGGAATAAAAATCGCATTTCTCTTTCCTGTTAAGTGTATTTTATTATTTTATACAATTCTAGTTTCCAATGTCTTTTCATGAAGTAGAGGTGATCACGCACTCTATTCATCCTAAATGTGCCTAAATTACATTCACCATCGTGCATTCGCTTTCATTTTCAAATGGTTGAACCATTCAAAGGAAAATCCTTACCACAAGACCAAAAGAAATCTTTATAAAAATGCATTAGGTCATTTAACATTTAAGGATATCGAATAAATTGCACTTTACGTAAACAAATCAAATTGAAATTTCAATGATCGAAATCCTAGATGCATATTGTAGCTCTTGGTCTAGTACTGCAGCTAACACAACAAGATCCTTATTATAATCAATTGTATTGAATACACGACCATGTATCAAGGTTTTCTTTTTTATTTCAAACGAACTAATTTCATCGAATTTTCATACATTACGTATCGCAATTGTTCATCATGTAACAATTATATGTGAACGAATATGGATAAAATATCCAAATTCTTGCATTGCTTTTAGACTTCAAAAATCGTAAAAGATAATACATAGTCTTGTATAAATAAACATTTAAGCGAATAAGGCACAAATGCTTTAGTGGTGGTATAAATTGGCTCTTACATGGGTCTTGAAGTGATAATATGCCAAGAGATCTATACTTGGTATATTTCTATTCTTATTTAGCCTTACTTCGGTTCATTCATACATTTTAACTCATAAAAATTTATTAGTTATAATGGTTGTACAAATTTATCTAACTACATTATTTTAACTTGAAGTAACATAAATTCTTACACTATTAGAAAGATAAATGTGTTCATTTCAGTTTTAAAATAAGACTCTAATAGATTTTTTATTTTTCTTAAATCCGTAAGATAAACATAGAAATCTTTCGATTGCTTTGGTAAACATTAGGATATATTGGTTTTATTTTAAATAATTAAAATTATTTATTGGTTGATTGGATGAATTGATAAATTATTATTTTCAGTTGGATGTTATATTACACATATTAGTAGTTGGATATATTCCCGCCGATTAGAGCGGATGAGACACAATGCGCTCGCATAATAGTGGATGACCTTTCTTATTGAGAAATCTCGCCTCAAAGCGGGATTATTATTATTTTATGTTATATAACATTTGTGGTTGTAGGGAAATAGGCTGGAAGGATCCAACCAGATTCCTCAAAAATGTTGATTTTTATTTCATATATAGGGATATATGATGTGTTTGAATAATCTGTGATAGATTATGATATGATTTGATTTATTGGATGCAATAGTAGCGCTAGCCTTGATTTTGGTATTATTTATAACATAAATAATATTTTTGAATTAAAGGAAATTCAAAGGCGAATTTGGAAATGAAAATAATTATATTGAATATTAGGATTATTTTAAAGGAAATTGATTTGGATAAAATAAACGATTGGAATTTGGATATTTATTTAGCTATTTTTTAAAATGATTTCAAATAGAGAATTTTAAATTGAGGATTTTTAAACGATGGGATTTTAAATGAGATTCTTAAAATATGGAATAGGAGTCGAAATCGAGATCCGAGTGGTTCTGGAATATAGTTTGGATTATTTAAGAAATAGATTTACAAATAGAATTTTAATTGAAAATCGATTTATAAATGGATTTTAGTAATATGAACCTTTTATAGCTAGAAATGAGTTTATAAAATTTATAAAAAATGAAGTGAAATGATTATCATCTGATAAGTTGGAAATATAAATTCACAGTAAGGATTTATGATGGGATATAGGAATCGGTTAAAAAGAAATAGTAAATTCTATTTGGAATTTGGGAATAGTTATGAAATTGAAAATGTAAAACGATTTGTGATAAATCGAGAGAGATTTATAAATGCTAAAATGGTTATATTGGATTTAAAATAGAATTTTATCGAGAAGCTAAGTTTTATTTTTAGAAAGGGATTTTTTTTATTCAACTATGTAGTTTAAAAACTGTTTTAGTATTGAAAATATTTCGAAAAGTTAGTTATTAAAATATTTGATATTAGTTGAAATGAATTATAATTTTTATAACAAGCTTGGTGAATCGATTAGTATTATCTACAAAGGAATTGGAAATTGGTATAATTGTTTCTTTAAAAGTGTTTTCGAAATTTTAAATGAGTACTTAAACATATTTTGAAAATAAACTATTATTCTTTAAAATACTCATTATTTCATTTATGGAATAATACGTAAACCAAGTTATTAATGGAGTTGGTTTTGTAAGAGGATTTTATAATGGAACTCTGGAAACTTAAGAAATTTCCAAAATGTTTTAGATACGGGAACTTGAATCTAAATTCAAAAAGGAAGTCATAAATTGTTAGTTGGTATTATAAATAAATATAATTGGTTTTTGGAAATTGTAAAAAGGAATTTATTAATAATTCCGGAGATGTGGGATATAAGTTATGTAATATTTCCTAAGTTTGATAATAAAATGATTTTGAAGAATATGTTTATAAATATTTTCCTAAGTATTGAAAAGAAGGTTTTGTAAATATTTTAAGTGTGAAATAAATGGTATAGAAATATTTTTCTATTGTTATAAATTGAATTCGGAAATATTTCCAAGTGTTGATATGGTTTGAAATATCCTGTTATGGATTTAAGTATTTGAAATCGTTTTCAAATATTGAAATGCTGGAAAAGATTTGAATATATATCTTTGTAAAGATATTTGAAATAAATATTTTGAAAGATTTATAATATAGTCTAGTGACTACTCATGTGTTATTTGATAGTTAAATGATCGACTATCAAATCTAACCAAATCGTTGATCGTTTCGAAGAAACCGAGATCGGATTCAATTGTCCGGAAACCACTTCGATCCAATTTAAGCGTTATGAGTTGTGAAATCTTAAGGATAATGAAGACGGTGATCTTTGAAGAGATTGGTTTGTTCAGGCCCAGAACAATTTGTATGGATGAATGCTATTGTGGCATTGTTTCTTGGAAGGCAGTGTTAGCATTCCAAGTGGGATTTCTATTCAAAAGGTAAAACGTAGCCTCAAGCCTCATCAATCGGGAAATGACTAAAACAGGGCATGAAGTAGGGCTAAGTGGGACGCTCCCGTTAGGGTATGTCATCATTCTTTAGATTACCCTATTTTGATGGATTTGGTTGTTTATGAGAGATCTCGGTTAAGGCTGGAAGACCGGATGATGATATATTCGGTACTACTAGTCAAGTGGTCGGTCGGTTCTGTGTGGCAAGGTACAAGATGTTCTTGTCAAACCTGGGTGCATTGGTCTAAAGATGCACCCATCGGAGGTAGTTCTTTACCTGGTTATAGTATGGAACCTGTTCTCCAATACATGCCTTTACTGTTTTGATTGTAGAACCTAGTATGCTAGAATTTAATTAATGTAACAATTTCAGCTATTTTAATAAGTATTTGTACTTAGACACTATTATAATATCACAGGATTTTCTATAAAACGTGTTTTGGTTATCGTAAGGTAAAAACTCATCGTGTTTATGTGTGGCATGGTCTTACGAGATACCTTTTGATTTCAAAGTTTTTCTTATAACTTTAAATCCAATTGGGTGTGTTTTCTCACACTAGTTTCAAGACCGACTCGGGTGTTATTTTATTATAATGCTTGGGTCAGACCGATCATATTGCAGATTAGTTTGGATGCGTGGAGCTTCAAGAGACGAGATGGAGGCCCAGAGACGTATTCAGATAGACGGTTATTTTCCACTATATTCATTGTTGTATTTATTAGCAATTGTGAGGACAGACTATTATAACTGTTCAGGCTAAGATAGGGTAGTACTCTAATTGATGTCTGTATATACATATATTACAGTTTTGTTTTTGTATAAAGATTTATGGTATATTATATAGATTATTCGTTCAGCTGTGAGATTTTGTGCTGTTTAGTTTTCTTCTTATATTCTTCCTTCTTCTTCACCACTAATAATCCGCATTTTGTCCAATTTGAGCTGATATGTGTGGTTATTGTTAGCTTAGACTGTACATAAAAAAGTGGGTCTTTACAATGTGGTATCAGAGCTGTAGGTTAAGCGAGAACCCTGGCTTTAGTGGACAACTCATTAGAGATTGGGTCAGTAGGACCCTAGAATGAGTTTGAGTGTATATATACATGAGCACGTATTTTTTAGTGATATAAAAAAAATTTATATCATGTTGATTGTTCAATTAAGTGGCTTATGGATTTTGGTCAATATGAGTAATTAACGTCATTGATAGGGATCTCTAAACACTTAAACAGAGCAATTCGACATGGTGTTGTTTTGAAATTGGGTAGATGAAATAAATTTACCTGGATTATATTTTATACATCAAGGAATAGTTTTTCAGAAATTATTAATATATGGTGTGCTTGGTTGTTAGAGAATAATAATATTTGATTATTATTATTATTATTATCATTTGTTGATTGTTATTTATGATCGAATAAAGGTTGATACTATAATGTAAACAAGATTAGCAGTTAAGAGGTGATTTTAGATAACCAAAGTGAGGGTATATGAATGTATAGTTTATAAATGTGATTTATAAATTGAAATGAAATGAAATTTCAAAAGTATATTATAAACATGGTTTATAAAAGCAATTTATAAATTAAAAGGGTTTAAAGGCTGGAAATTTGGAAATTTAACTCCTATTGGTTATAAAAAAAAATCAAAAGGTTTTGGGGAAATAATAGGGATATTGATGGGAAAATATTTTTGAAACATTTTTAAAGGGTTTTAAAGGAAATAAAAGCACCGAACTCACTTCGCTCGCTGGAAAATAATTTCGATGATGACTGCAGCATCATCGATATTCATTTTTGAGTTTCCAAGAAAGGAATTGCTACCGTCAGAATTTTGTTTTAGTAAAACTAGTTTTGATTTTTAAATCCAAAAGAATGATTTGATACACCAAGGGAGTGTGTGTGTGTGTGTGTATGTATCTATATGTATATATATATATATATGCTTTCGAGAATGATTTGAAATACTTTAAAACAAAGTTACTTTCGGATTTTCATTTAAAATGTTTTATTGAATATAAGTAAGTTTGATAACTTATGTAATTTGGAAATTTGCAAGTCAAAGCAATGTTTTAAAATTGTTGAATGTGAATGCAGAATAGTAAAAATTTGAAATTGAACTTGGAATGGAAGTTAACTTAAATTAAGTTAAACAAAGTGGAATTTAAAATTTTAGCTTAAGTTAGGCTAAATGAAATAATTTTTGGATATGAATTGAGGAATGAACTAATTGAATAAATTAGTGAGTGAATATGATTTTGGAATATGGTTGAAATATTGATATTTAACAATGGATTTGAGTGAAACAAAAATTCGATTGGATATAAAATGGATATGGACTTAAAATTGTACAAAATATTTTAAAATGAACTTAAGTAAACAAATTCTATGGAATGATGTTTAAGTGATAATAGTATTAAGGAATATACTATGTAAAGAAGTGAATGTGAGTAAATAAGGGAATGTGATTCAAGCAATGTGAATAAAGATTGTAAATAAGTGTAAATGAAATGAATGAGAACGGGACAAAAGCGAATAAAAAAAATTGGGTATAGCTAAGAAATGAATCAAAATAAATATGTAAGTTATATGTACATTATTTTATTTGCATAACGATTTGATCCATATTCGAGCATAGAATTTCGAGATATTTAGGTTGATCCGAGTTAGGATTTTTCACTCGATTCTCGACGGCGAACACTGGATGTGGATTTTTGATTGACTCTGGGATTCTCTATCATAGTATATGGCTATGAAAGGAGAATAATGGTTTCTGATCAACGAACCAAATTGGAGTCCGCACTAAAGGGTCGCGTAAACGATACTGATTCAGAAGTGAAATTGTGTGATCGAGCGAGCGATCGGATTGATATTGCGTACGAATGATATATGTACATCGTACAGTTTTAATAAAGAAAATGTTAGAAATTGAAAATGCAAATTAATATGATTTTGAATTATATGTTTGGATATCACTGGTACACAAGTGTAGATATATAAAAGAAAGAGCTTATTTGATGTCTTTGATACCATGAGAAAATTGGTTGCCCAACAAAAAGGTACATGTTTAAATTGTTTTTTGAATTTGATGATTTTATGGTTGAGCCACTTGTCTTTTGTTTCCTTTTGTTGGTTTGGGCCCGTAGTGGCGATTTGTAGTTGTTCTGATTTAGCCGCGCAAAGGAGACGTTTGCGAAATTTTCTGAAAATTTAATAATATTTTTTATATCTAAAATTTGATTTTGAGTTATAATTTGAAATGATTTAGTGGATAATATTAGTTGGAACCCATGGATGAAATTCAAGACAAGGAAAGGATGATAATGGGGTTTCAGCAAATTTATTTTGGGAAGTTAAAAGTTTAATTGGATTTGGGAAGTTATTTCAACTAATTTATTTTAGATAAGAAATGGGTTTGGGTATTTTCCTACCTTGGCAATTTCGTGGACAAATTCATTTAAGGGGGGAAGAATGTAACGACCCAGAGTTTTGATCATTTATAATTAGAATATTTAATTAATTTTAAATATTGAAAAGATAATTCTATAGGTTAAATAACTTAAATTTCAAAAATAGTGATTTAATAGATAATTAAATTACTGAATTTAATAATTGTAAATTGGTTTAATAATTAAATCTTAGATTTTAAGTTGGATAAAAATGATCTAAAGGCTTATTAAATTTCTATTAATAAGAATAAACGTAATAAAGCTTTTAAATTTGATGTAAAGTGATGTAGCTAGTTTTGAAATTTACTCGTTTTAATTAACGAATGAAAATAGCCTTTCGGGGCACAGTTTGGATTTCGACGAAACTTGTGTCATTGGGTCTGTAATAATGAATTATTACGCCGCCAAATTTTATAGCGATTAGACGTATCGTTTGGTCGTACGAGATAGAAAACACGTTGAAATTAATATTGAAAATTTAATATAATAATTGGGTTCAAAAAGCTTTCTTCTACGTACGATCGAATTGGGGCTCGAGACTAGTATCATTTCGTTCGGAATAGGGGTATGATATTAGGAACACCAGGCGGCATGCATCGATTGGAGTTAGGGATTTTAAATTACTATAAATGAGATATTTTGGAATTTAATAATATTATAAAATTTTAAAGTCAACCGTACTCAGTCTAACAGCCACCATATCTGTACAAGCCACCCTACACTACCTTCATCTTCCCTGTTTTTTTAAACGCATAACAGAGACTTAAATAAAAAAATCAAAATATCAAAATTTGCTTAATAAAAAAAATTGAAATGGGCATTTAAATTCTTCTCTCGACCAGATTTTTCCACTGGTATGTTGTTTGAGAGGTGTGACGCTTGTTCTTGAATGCAACAGTAGACAGTCGAGTGGGTTGATGTGTTAGGGTTAGCTATAGGTTGAAATTAAAGCTTCAATGATCGAATTAAGGGTCATATTGATGTTCGTGGTAGGAAGGAGGATCAGCGGCAAAGGTTTTGCAAGGCACAGTAGCTTGGAGCAGATCGCAACATCTGCTATGTCGTGTAGGGGAGGGCACGGTCGTGAATTGATAGGGTGTTCAGGCTTCAACTTGAAGGGTCCGAGAGGTGAAGATCGAGAAGGGAAGTTCATCGATGGGATCATTTTAGGAAATCGTGGAGTTTGGGTGAGGTATTAGCGTGTGTGTACATAGGAGTGTGCACGGGATGGATACAGGCGGGAAAGAGAGATTGGGGAAGAAAAGGAGGTGGGGAAAAGTTGTAAATAATTGGATGTTATAAATTGTTATTTAATTATTATTGAAAAACCCGATAAATTATAAATTGCATGACTCTCTCATACGAGGTCCTATCGAGACGAAATTTTTTGTGTTGCGCCCGTGATGACGAAAGCTTCGAAATGAAACTAGACTGGATGGATTTGGAGATTGTCGAAATTTTGGGTTAAAATTAAATGCCAGTTCGATTTTAATTCAAAAACGAAACTTTTTGGCAAATTAAAAATCCAGGTGAGTAAATCTCACTCATTTTGGATAACTGTATTTATTTTGAATACTTAAAATTATTTATATGTTGATTGGATGAATCGATAAATTATTATTATCAGTTGGATGTTATATTATATATATTAGTGTATATATTAGTTGTTGGGTATATTCCCTCCGATTGGAGAAGATGAGACACTATGCGTCCGCATAATAGCAGATGACCTTTTTATTGCGATAACCCGCCTCAAAGCGGGATTATTATTATTTTATGTTATATAATATCTATGGTTGTAGGGAATAAGGTTGGAGGGATCCAACTGGGTTTCTCAAAAATGTTGATTTTTATTTCATATATAGTGATATATGATGTGTCTGAATAATCTGTGATAGATTGTGATATAATTTGATTTATTGGATGTTATAGTAGCCTGGCCTTGATTTTTGTATTATAAATACCATAAATAATATTTCTGAACTTAAATTGAAATATAAATGCGATTTTGGAAATGAAGATAATTATATTGAATTTTGGGATTATTTTAAAGGAAATTGATTTGGATAAAATAAACGATTGGATTTTGGATATTTATTTAGCTAGTTCATAAAATGATTTCAAATAGAGAATTTTAAATAGAGGATTTTTAAACGATTGATTTTTAAATGAGATTCTTTAAACATGGAATGGTAGTAGAAATCGAGATTCAAATGGTTTTGGAATATAGTTTTGATTATTTAAGGAACAGATTTATAAATGGAATTTTAATTAAAAATCGATTTATAAATGGATTTTAGTGATATGAACCTGTTATAACTAGAAATGAGATTATAAAATTTATTAACAATGAAGTGAAATGATTATTATTTGATAAATTTGAAATATAAATTCATGGTGAGGATTTATAATGAGATATGGGAATCAGTTTAGAAGAAATAGTAAATTCTATTTGGAATTTGGGAATAATTATGAAATTGGAAATATAAATCTATTTGTGATAAATCGAGTGAGATTAAACAACATTGAAATGGTTATATTATTTTTTTTTTAAATTTATCAAGAAGTTAATTTTTGTTTTTGGAAAAAGATTTTTATTTATTCAACTTTGTAGTTTAAAAACTGTTTTAGTGCTGAAAATATTTCAGAAAGTTTGTTATTCAAATATTTGATATTAGTTGAAATGAATTATTATTTTTATAACAAGCTTGGTAAATTGATTAGTATTATTTATAAAGGAATAGGAAACTGGTATCGTTGTTTGTTTAAAAGTGTTTTGGATATTTTAAATGATTACTTAAACATGTTTTGAAAATAAACTATTATTCTTTAAAATACTTATTATTTTACATATGGAATTTAAAGTTAAGTGATTGGGATTTGTTAATAAATACTCTCAAGATTTGTAAACCAAGTTATTTAAAGGAGGTGGTTTTGTAAGAGAATTTTATATTGGAACTCTGGAAACTTAAAAAATTTCCAAAATGTTTAAGATACGGGAACTTCGAAAATGAATCTAAATTCATAAAAGAAGTCATTAATGTTAGTTAGGATTATAAATAAGTATAATTGGTTTTTGGAAATAGTAAAAAGGAATTTATTAATAATTCCGGAGATTTGTGAGATAAGTTAAGAAATATTTCCTAAGTTTGATATTAAAATGATTTTGAAGAATATGTTTATAAATATTTTCCCAAGTATTGAAAAGAGGGTTTTGGAAATATTCTAAGTGCGAAATGAATGGTATAGAAATATTTTTCTAAGCGTTATAAATTGAATTCGGAAATATTTCTAAATGTTGATATGGTTTGAGATATCCTGTTATGGATTTAAGTATTAGAAATCGTTTTCAAATATTGAAATACTGGAAAAGATTTGAATATATATCTTTGTAAAGATATTTGAAATAAATTTTATGAAAGATTGATAATATGGCCTAGTGACTGCTTATATGTGTAATTTGACAGTTAAATAACCGACTATCAAATCTGACCAAATTCATTGGTCGTTTCAAAGAGACCGGGATTAGATTTAATTACCCTAAAACCACTTCGATCCAATTTGAGCGTTACGAATTATGAAATCTTAAGGATAATGAAGACAATAATCTTTGAAGAGATTGGTTTGTTCAAATCCTGAACAACTTGTATGGATAAATGCTATCATTGCATTGTTGCTTGGGAGGCAATGTTAGCATTCCAAGTAGGATTGCTATTCAAAAGGTAAAACGTAGCCTCAAGTCTCATCAACCGAGAAATGACTAAAACAGGCATGTAATAGGGCTAAGTGGGTCGCTCCCATTAGGGTATGTCACCATCTTTCTAGATTACCCTATTTCAATGGATTTGTTTGTGCTTGAGAGATCTTGATTAAGGTTGGAAGACCGGGATGATGACATATTCGGTAGTACTAGTCAAGTGGTAGGCTGGTTCTGTGTAGAAAGGTGCAAGATGTTCTTGTCAAACCTGGGTGCATTGGTCGAGAGATGCACCCATCGGAGGTAGTTCCTTATCTGGTCATAGTATGGAATCCATTCTCCAATACGTGCCTTTACGGTTTTGATTGTAGAGCATAGTATGCTGGAAATTAATTAATTTCGGTTATTTTAATAAGTATTTGTACTTAGACACTATTATAATATCACCGGATTTTCTATAAAATTTGTTTTTGGTTATCGTGAGGTAAAAAACCCATCGTGTTTATGTGTGGCTAGGTCTTACGAGATACCTTTTGATTTCAAAGATTTTCTTATAACTTTAAATCCAATTGGAGGTATTTTCTCACGCTGGTTTTCAGACTGACTCGGTTGTTATTTTATTATAATGTTTTGGTCAGACCGATTATATTACAGATTAGTTTGGATGCTTGGAGCTTCAAGATACGAGTTGGAGGCCCAAAGACTATTCCCACAGATAGTTATTGTAACGACCCACAAATCCGTACCCGTTGAGTTAACATTATTCTACAACAATCAACTCAAGTTGTACATAAATACAAACCATTTGGGTTAAAGAAGAAGAGGTAGAAGAAGAAAATAGAAAACAACAGCAGAATCTAACCATCGCAGCGGAATAAAATATAATAGAAAATAAATGATCTTTACTCAAAAATCCAATATCTCTGTTTATATATATTACATCATCAGAGTACATCAAACACAGCTCAACATCAATATCATACAAATGGATACACAACAACTCAACACAGCGGAATATATATATAAACAAGTTCGGGAGTACGTATCGTCATCATGCTCGTCTCCTGAGCTCCACGGCATCACATCCTGTATTCTATAATACTCGGTCTGACCGAGCATTACAGTTAAATAACACCCGAATCAGTCTGGAATACCAGCGTGAGAAAATCACACTCAATTGATTATTAAAGTTTCAAAAATCCTTTGAAAACAAAAGCATCTCGTAAGACCACGCCACAAATAAACATGTCGGGTTTTTACCTTACGATAGCTAAAACACTTTTTATAGAAATCCTCTGATATTATAATAGGGTCCATATACAAATACTTATAAAATAGCCAAAATTGTTACATCTATTAAATTCCAGCTTGTGACGCCCCACCTCTATACCCATGCTAGCCAAGAACACTACGGAGTAATGCTGTCAACTAGCACGGAGAATAAGGCTGTTGAGGAGCGACCATCCATGTAATTTCTTTGTGCGAGCACCGATATGTCACATAGTAAAGCATATTTCATTTAAGGAGGAAATCCAACATACCGATACAAACTCAAAGCTATGACACGGTGGCTATATGTAATCTTCGGAAACAAATATAGAAATAGACATAACATAAATCAGTCACAGATAATTCATATCACAAAGGCGGAAAAAGATATGAATATAACACATGAAAGTGTACATCAGAGTAGTGTCAAACAAGATCCACAATATCCCAAAAGAATAGCTACAAGTGTTTCACAAAAGAATAAGTATACATCATAGAGTCTACATCTCGAATGTATACAACAAAATAGACTACAATCTAAGTAATTAGCCGAAAGTCAGAATAATAATCCAAGATGAGAAGTCAAGCAGAAGCACCTGTAACATCTCGGTTTTGCCCGAGTATTATTTAATAAGAAAATAATAAACGGATCAGTCTTACTATAAATATCAGATAAAATGATATAGAATAAGAGATATGACGGAAATAAAGGTATGATAACCACAAGGCCATACTATAATAAGTATATAACAAAAATCAACCAAAGATTAGTCGATATCACAAGAATTTTCTCAAAGATAAAAAGAATGTCATACTCTATATTTTTATTCACCAAACCATAAATATTGGCAATTAAATCAATGCCAATTCACAAAACGTTGATGACACACAAATTCACCAATACACAAATATTGATAAAGATTATCAATATAAATCACAAAATTGGTGGAACACAAATTCTTGAAATCATCACAAGAAATCCAGAAATCACAAACAAAAAGGGAGGCCTATCACAAACGGAAGCATAAAAACTCCCTACACGTGTATCACAAACGGAACGCTAATTCCATGGTTGCTAACCATCACAAATTGAGCCGAAGCTCCACAAACGGCCCGAAGACCATGGGTTGCTACCCCACCAATTTGGGTCGAAACTCCACAAAACGGGGTTTAGTCTCCCTCGCAGACAAAGAGACGTCGCACATTGCTAGTCTAAATCACAAAAATGATCGTCATTGATCATCAAGAAGTGTCAATTACACTAAGCTAGTAAATATATGAGTTTAGCTTCATGTCCCATAACCACTAGCTTAACTTAAATATTTACAAACAAAATGTTGATCTCCACTAGAAAATTGTCATAAGAGATTCAATCGAACAAGTCTAAGAATTAACCGGTGAAGTAAACGCAAGCATTTCATACCACTCGTTTTACTAAGTCGTTTAATTAGATTTCTCATACGAGTGAGCAAAAGGTTTGTATATACTAGTAGATTGGAAATCGGTTTGAGAAAACAAGCTTTGTAATAAAATAGTGTTGAAATCATTTGAAGAAAGAGTTTTGATATTTACTACTAGTATAGACAACCTTTGTATTTTAAAGTGACAAATCATAGAAGTGATTGTAGAAACAATTAATCATAAAATTCACATTCGAAGACATGAATAAAATCCAAAGAAACGGATAAAGAATCCATCGAAATAGATATCCAAAAATCCCTAAAAAGGAGTCATCAAAGTCATAATAAATGATAACAACAAATAGGATCATCACGAATCGATTTAAATTGGAAATTCAATCCAAAAAGGCAAATTGGACTGAAACAGCAGGTTCAGTCGACTGAACAGAGTTTTCAGTCGGCTGACCCTGTACCTGGAAATTTTCCAAGTTCAGGAAACTTTCTATTTCCAAGTTCAGTCGACTGAACAGAGGATTCAGTTGACTGAATCATGCCTTGAAACTTTCGGGTTCCAGGTTCAGTCGACTGAACAGACTTTTCAGTCGACTGAATCTTGCCTGGCTGTTTTTCAGCCTATTCAAATGAAGAGCAAACTCTTCCAAAATGCAACCAGATGAACGTTGGCTCTAAAGGTTTATACCAATCGGCAACCCGGCCCTATATGCTCCTCGATGCATCAACAAAACATGATCAAAACATCAAAGTTAGGATTTTAGAGATTTGAACCCAAAACACTAAAACTTGGAATATTCACCAATTCAACCCAAACCAAAAGCAAATGCACATGAATAAGTGTTAGGAATTCATACCCAACAACCAAAGATAATTATAGACACAGATGTGAGATAAAAATCTCACCTTTGAACCCAAAACAAATGAATGAGAAGCTTGAAGACAAGGGAAGGTCAACCAAACTACAATCTCAACACAAGAAGCTCGAATCTAAGCTTAAAAGAAGAACATACCCAAAATTAGGTTTAGGAATTTCTGAAATTGATTAAGAGAATGAGTTGGAGAAGATGAAGAGAAGCTTACCAATGGGTTCTCTTGAATTTGGAGCTAGAAGTTGGATTTGCTAATGAAGCCTAGGGTTTTGGAGTTTTAGTTTCACATCTCTCCCACTATTGATGCTTTAGAACTGAAAAGAGGAGGAAGTGAGAGTGAATGGGGAGGAGTGGTTCAGATTTGAGTATAAGTTAAACATAGGGCTGAACCCAAACCCAAACCCAAAGTGAAAATGATCAAATTTTTGACTAGCTTCAAACATATCAATGTTTATACTCAAAAAGGTTGCAAACGACATTTTGAACTCAATGGGAGGGGTCTCGAGTCCCAATTCGACCGTTTGCTAAAAGTAGGTTTTCGGATAATAATCCGACTAACGATGAAATATTTAAATACACAATCGATAAATATGCGGATTATTACAGACTCTCCTCCTTAAAAAATTGCGTCCTCGCAATATTTAAGAAGAAGATATATAGTAACAACCACAAGAGCATATTCAACACAAAAGAAATCTGAAATAAAAGATTCACCTTAAAGAGCGCGGGAAAGTAAGTCCGGATGTGTTTGCTCAATGAACTCTCTTGATTCCCAAGAACAATCCTTAGGATTTGAAATCCATTGAACTTTCACAAGCGGGACATCTTTATTTCGAAGGCGTTTGACCTCCGAAGCAATAATACGAACAGGATGTTGCTCATAAGTTAAATTCGACGAAACTTCAATTTCTTCCACAACACCGGGCTCAAGAATAGAATCGGAATCCTAATGACATTTCCGAAGTTGAGAAACGTGAAACACGTCATGGATAGCAGAAAATTGAGCCGGTAATAAGGGGCAATAAGCCATGGAACCAATGCGTTCAGTGATAGGAAATGGCCCAATATGTCGAGGTGCTAACTTTCCTGATCGACTGAAACGCACAACACCTTTCATAGGTGAAACACGAATAAACACAAGATCTCCCACAGAAAATTCTAATTTCCTTCTCCGGTTATCGGCATAGGATTTTTGTCTACTCTGGGCTACTTTCATCCTACGACGAATAAGATCAATCTTATCTGTGGAATCACGAATAAAATCTGGACCTAAAACCAGCTTCTCACCGGCCTCAAGCAAACAAGAAGAAGATCGGCATGGCCTTCCATAGAGTGCCTCAAAAGGTGCCATACCAATACTAGATTGGAAGCTATTATTATAGGAAATTTCAACAAGTGAAATATGATCTTCCCAACTTCCACCGAAATCAAGCACACAAGCACGAAGAAGATCTTCCAGTGTTTGATTCACACGCTCAGTTTGTCCATCAGACTGGGGGTGATAAGCGGTGCTAAAATTAAGATTCATTCCCAAAGCTTTTTGAAGACTCTTCCAAAATCCACTAGTAAACAATGGATCGCGATCACTAACAATAGAAGTAGGAACTCCATGTAATTTAACAATCTCTTTAACAAAGAGTTTGGCCAAAAGAGGAACGGTTCGGTTAAGCCGAACGGGAATAAAATGGGCGGATTTAGTAAGTCTATCAACTATAACCCATAAGCTATCATGACCCGAACGAGAACGGGGAAGGCCATCGATAAAATCCATGGAAATTTGGTCCCACTTCCAAATTGGAATTTCTAAAGGTTGCAGTAACCCACCGGGCCTTCGATGTTCGGCCTCAACGAGTTGGCAAGTCATGCAACACTTAACGAAGTTAGCGATGTCAAGTTTCATTCCCTCCCAATAATAAATTCGCTTCATATCAGCGTACATTATACTACTACCGGGATGAATGGTGAATCTAGAACGATGCGAATCTTCTAAAATATCTTTACGAAGATCACTAATATTTGGCATGATAAGTCTACCAAATTTCCGAATGCCGCCACGAGAATCGATATCAAAGTCTTTCAAACCTTCAATATCAATTTTATCCTTAATATTTTGGCCAAGAAGTGCCAATTCAGGATCTAGCTCTTTAGCTTCGAGAATGCGGTCTAAAAGAGAAGGATGAGCCTCAAGGCTACATAAAACAAGAGATGAACACAAATCGGAAACGTGATCTCGAATCTCACAAGTGGATAAAACCCCGAGATCATTCCATTCGGATATCATCATAGAAACAACCGCTTGTTGCTTACGACTAAGTGCATCGGCCACGCGATTTCCCTTTCCGGGGGTATAAAGAATATCAAGCTCATAAGCTGCAAGGAACTCGAGCCAACGTTGTTGACGCAAATTAAGTTCCTTTTGAGAAAATAAATACTTCAAGGACTTATGATCGGTGTAAAGAATAAATTTTTCTCCTAAAAGATAATGACGCCAAATACGAAGGGCGAAAACAATAGTCGCAAGCTCTAAATCATGAGTGGCATATCTAGTCTTGGCTGACTTTAATTGCCTAAAAGCATAAGCAATAACTCGTTCTCTTTGCATAAGAACGGCACCCAAACCAACGCGACTAGCAACGGTATAAACAACGAAATCTTGATTCCCCTCGGGAATAACAAGAACAGGAGCATCGGAAAGGAGTTCTTTTAATTTCTGAAAAGAAGCTTCACATTTGTCCGACCAAATGTATTTAACACCTTTCTTTGTTAAGCTAGTAAGAGGCATGACAATTTTAGAAAAGTCTTTGATAAAATGACGGTAATAACCCGCTAATCCGAGAAAACTACGAATTTCCATCACACTCTCCGGTCTCTTCCAATCTTGAATCGCTTCAATCTTTGAAGGATCTACGTAAATTCCGGATTCGAAAATAATATGACCGAGAAACTTCACACGAGATTGCCAAAAGTGGCATTTAGAAAACTTTGCCTTTAATTGATTTCTCCTAAGAGTTTCCAACACAATCCGAAGATGCTTTTCATGCTCCTCCTCGGTTTTTGAATACACAAGAATATCATCAATAAAGATGAGAACAAACCGGTCGAGGAAGTCTTTAAAAACTCGATTCATTAAGTCAACAAAATAAACCGGGGCATTCGTTAACCCAAATGGCATAACAAGCCATTCATAAGATCCATACCGAGTACGAAACGATGTCAAAGGAATGCTATCCTCTGCAATACGAAGCTGATGAAAACCGGTAGCCAAGTCCAATTGTGAAAAGACTCTAGCACCACTAAGTTGGTCAAATAAATCATCAATCCGAGGTAAAGGATATTTATTCTTGATAGTAAGATCATTAAGCTTGCGGTAGTCAACGCAAAGCCAAAGGGTACCATCGGATTTCTTCACAAAAATAGCTGAAGCTCCCCAAGGCGAGGAACTAGAGCGAATAAATTGATTCGTATCCAATTCGGATAATTGTTTACGCATCTCCTCATTTTCTTTATTGGACATACGATAAGGAGGACGAGTAATAGGTTGAGCTCCAGGGATAAGATTAATTTTGAACTCAATTGCTCGCTTAGGTGGCAATCCTAAAACGGGTTCAAATATGTCGGAAAATTCACGAACAACGTGAATAAGAGCAACGACATCTTCCTCATCATCATTATCGACATCACGAGGATTTAAAGAATATAAAGATGTAGTCAAAGAAGAATCCAAATCTTTAAGAGTAACAGAAATCTGCTTAACAGATTGAGGGTGTCGAAGATAAATAGTCTGCTCAGGACATAGGATTTGGGCTTCATAACGGCTAAGCCAATGCATTCCCAAAATCATTCCAAAGCCTAAGTAACGCATGACATGCAAATCGGCTAGGAAAGGAAAATCACACAAAATAATCTCGACATCTTTACAAAGCAAACTAAGAGTTGCAGATCCACCAACTGGATTCGAAATTCTCAAAGAAGTCATTAAAGCAACAACACTTAAAGAAAAGGTATCGACAAGTTCCTTTGATATAAAAGAATGGGATGCACCCGTATCAAAAAGAACTCGAATGGGTTGATCACGAAATATAATGATGCCATCAAGGATAGAATGAGACATACCTTGACCACGAGATGTGTTGCTAGGGGCTTGAGCAACATTCAACTTTCCCTCCCTCTTGCCCTGAAGCTTGGGGCATGAAGATATAACATGACCGGGACCTTTGCAGTAGCGGCAAGAGAGAGATCTAGGACACTTGTTCGCATAATGGTCCTTCGAACCACAATTATAGCATTCCCCACGACCAAAGGAAGAAGTCTTTGCCACAGGGGTTGCTTGCTTCCCTTTCTTATTGGGATAAGAACCTTTGAATTTATTAGGCCTTTTCTTGTTATTGTTGAAGTTTGGTTTGGAACCTACCACTTCAACATCATTTTCCCTATCTGCCTCTTCAAGACGAAGAGCGATATCAACGAGTTGGTCGAAAGAAACTTCTAATTTTAGAAGCAATGACTTCTTGAGATTTTTGTTTAAGCCATAGACGAACCTCTAGTTCTTCTTCAATGGGGTGTTGATGTATTCAACCCCATATTCGGACAGCGACTCGAAGGAGGCGACATAATAAGTCACGGAGGACCCACCTTGAACAAGGTCTATAAATCGTCGAGCCAATGTCACTTTCTCTGCTTCTGGTACAAATTTCAACTCGAAGCGTTCCCGAAATTTCTCCCAGGTGAGATCCACTTCATTAATCTCGGAAATAAGAAGTTCGTACCAGTCCAATGCTCTCTCTTGGAGCATACTGGAGGCCACCTGAACTTGGTGAAGATCAACAAGGTTCATGCGAGAGAAGATTCGATCGCATGTCCTTAACCAAGCCTAGACCTCGATAATAGTTTCAGAACCTTTGAATGGCTTCCCACCCAAATTGGTATAATCGCTGCACAAACGTGCAAATCGCGACTTTGGGTGAGCAGGTTCCGGATTAGCTCCAGCTACTTGAGCATTCGTGACAAGGTCAAGAAGTTGCTGGGTAGTCATAAAAACTCCATCCTGGGGAGTAGCACTAGATTGACCGGGGCTGGGACGGCCTGGTCTAACCATTTCCTTTCCTTTAGAAAGAAATAAAGAAGAAGAAAAAGGTTATTCACTAAATGAATATCAAGCAATCTTGATAGATAAAGCAAGGAATCATAAAGAAAACAGGATGAATCGGTACGAAGACTCGAATTAAATCCTAAGGCACGACTCCTAAGAAGGACTTAGGACGATGATCCTTGTTAAATTATTCTACATTGTTCCGAAGTTTGGCTCTGATACCAAGCTGTGACGCCCCACCTCTATACCCACGCTAGCCAAGAACACTACGGAGTAATGCTGTCAACTAGAACGGAGAATAAGGCTGTTGAGGAGCGACCATCCATGTAATTTCTTTGTGCGAGCACCGACATGTCAGATAGTAAAGCATATTTCATTTAAGGAGGAAATCCGACATACCAATACAAACTCAAAGCTATGACACAGTGGCTATATATAATCTTCGGAAACAAATATAGAAATAGACATAACATAAATAAGTTACAGATAATTCATATCACAAAGGCGGAAAAAGATATGAATATAACACATGAAAGTGTACATCAGAGTAGTGTCAAACAAAATCCACAATATCCCAAAAGAATAGCTACAAGTGTTTCACAAAAGAATAAGTATAAATCATAGATTCTACATCTCGAATGTATACAACAAAGTAGACTACAATCTAAGTAATTAGCCGAAAGTCATAATAATAATCCAAGATGAGAAGTCAAGCAGAAGCACCTGTAACATCTCGGTCTGGCCCGAGTATTATTTAATAAGAAAATAATAAACGGATCAGTCTTACTATAAATATCAGATAAAATGATATAGAATAAGAGATATGACGGAAATAAAGGTATGATAACCACAAGGCCATACTATAATAAGTATATAACAAAAATCAACCAAAGATTAGTCGATATCACAAGAATCTTCTCAAAGATAAAAAGAATGTCATACTCTATATTTTTATTCACCAAACCATAAATATTGGCAATTAAATCAATGCCAATTCACAAAATGTTGATGACAAACAAATTCACCAATACACAAATATTGATAAAGCTTATCAATATAAATCACAAAATTGGTGGAACACAAATTCTAGAAATCATCATAAGAAATCCAGAAATCACAAAAAAAAGGGGAGGCCTATCACAAACGGAAGCATAAATACTCCCTACACGTGTATCACAAACGGAACGCTAATTCCATGGTCGCTAATCATCACAAATTGAGCCGAAGCTCCACAAACGGCCCGAAGACCATGGGTTGCTACCCCACCAATTTGAGTCGAAACTCCACAAAACGAGGTTTAGTCTCCCTCGCAGACAAAGAGACGTCGCACATTGCTAGTCTAAATCACAAAAATGATCGTCATTGATCATCAAGAAGTGTCAATTACACTAAGCTAGTAAATATATGAGTTTAGCTTCATGTCCCATAACCACTAGCTTAACTTAAATATTTACGAACAAATTGTTGATCTCCACTAGAAAATTGTCACAAGAGATTCGATCGAACAAATCTAAGAATTAAGCGGCGAAGTAAACGCAAGCGTTTCATACCACTCGTTTTACTAAGTCGTTTAATTGGATTTCTCATACGAGTGAGGAAAAGGTTTGTATATACTAGTAGATTGGAAATCGGTTTGAGAAAACGAGCTTTATAATAAAATAGCGTTGAAATCATTTGAAGAAAGAGTTTTGATATTTACTACTAGTATAGAAAACCTTTGTATTTTAAAGTGACAAATCATAGAAGTGATTGTAGAAACAATCAATCATAAAATTCACATTCGAAGACGTGAATAAAATCCAAGAAACCGATAAAGAATCCGTCGAAATAGATATTCAAAAATCCCTAAAAAGGAGTCATCCAAGTCATAATAAATGATAACAACAAATAGGATCATCACGAATCGATTTAAATTAGAAATTCAATCCAAAAAGGCAAATTGGACTGAAATAGCAGGTTCAGTCGACTGAACAGAGTTTTCAGTCGACTGACCCTGTACCTGGAAAGTTTCCAGGTTCAGGAAACTTTCTATTTCCAGGTTCAGTCGACTGAACAGAGGATTCAGTTGACTGAATCATGCCTTGAAACTTTCAGGTTCCAGGTTCAGTCGACTGAACAGACTTTTCAGTCGACTGAATCTTGCCTGGCTGTTTTTCAGCCTATTCAAATGAAGAGCAAACTCTTCCAAAATGCAACCAGATGAACGTTGGCTCTAAGGGTTTATGCCAATCGGCAACCCGGCCCTATATGCTCCTCGATGCATCACCAAAACATGATCAAAACATCAAAGTTAGGATTTTAGAGATTTGACCCCAAAACACTAAAACTTGGAATATTCACCAATTCAACCCAAACCAAAAGCAAATGCACATGAATAAGTGTTAGGAATTCATACCCAACAACCAAAGATAATTATAGACATAGATGTGAGATAAAAATCTCACCTTTGAACCCAAAACAAATGAATTTGAAGCTTGAAGACAAGGGAAGGTCAACCAAACTACAATCTCAACACAAGAAGCTTGAACTAAGCTTAAAAGAAGAACATTCCCGAAATTAGGTTTAGGAATTTCTAAAATTGATTAAGAGAATGAGTTGGAGCTAGAAGTTGTATTTGCTAATGAAGACTAGGGTTTTGGAGTTTTAGTTTCACATCTCTCCCACCATTGATGCTTTAGAACTGAAAAGAGGAGGAAGTGAGAGTGAATGGGGAGGGGTGGTTCAGATTTGAGTATAAATTAAACATAGGGCTGAACCCAAACCCAAACCCAAAATGAAAATGATCAAATTTTTGACTAGCTCCAAACATATCAATGTTTATACTCAAAAAGGTTGCAAAAGACATTTTGAACTCAATGAGAGGGGTCTCGAGTCCCAATTCGACTGTTTGCTAAAAGTAGGTTTTCGGACTATAATCCGACTAACGAAGAAATATTTAAATATACAATCGATAAATATGCGGGTTGTTACACAGCTACTAGCCACAGAGTGGGTGATACAAACAAAACTCGTACAAGGCTCGCAGGGAGAATGGATTTCCAACTAATGACTAGGCACTGGGGTACCACCTGTCACAGTACGTGGCCTAGATCACAGTACCGAGGAGTACGCCCGCTCCCCTGCAACACAAGACCGGGACTACCCCTGACTGGATAATCCCGAGTGAGATCACCCCGCGGTTGGGATCAGCAACCGCCCACTAAGCCGAAATAAAAAGGGACATCTAGGCAGGGATGACCTCACCCTGCTTGGGTGCTACACACCTAGCCTTGCTGCATAACCCCTGATTTTCAGTGATTCCCATTTGATGAGGCTTGAGGCTAAGCGTTACCTTTTTAGAATATATCCCTTAGAATGCCCATCGTCCACCTGACGATGTTTACGAAAGCATCATCCATACAAGTCCGTCCCGGGTTCGAACGGAACCGAAGGCACTACTCCTACTACATCCATTTTGGAAATATCCTCAGGATTAGTTGCGACTAGCCCTTGCACTTCATTGTTGCATCTTCGAATCCAAACTCATTTTCACGAAACGTACAAAACGGATCGAAGTGGTTTTCGAGAAATAAATCTCGATCCCGGTCTCTTCGAAACGATCAACGTATTTGTCCAATATTGATAGTCGGTGATTTAACTATCAATTAATATTCACAACATCCATCCAATAATAAATAATTTTTCAAATTATTTATTAACCTCAAAATATCTTCACAAGATATATTTCTATTTTCATAAACCTTTGAAAACAGTTTCAAATCATTTTCTTTTTCAGAATAAACTTTACCAAATATTTTCTATCTCCACTGAAATCACCAAGCACAAAACTAGATTTTTCTAGAATAATTCAAAACACTTTACTTTTTAAAATATACTTCAAAACATTTATTTTAAAAACTACTTCAATAACTTATTAAAAATACATACTATATGAATATTTGAAAATAAGGTTATTTAATAAAATATAAAACTTGATTTTCACTTTTAAAAACAAAATACTAAGTCACCCTTTGAATAATTACTACAATATAGATTTGAAAAATATTTACTTTAGAATTTAAATATTTTAGAAATAATAAATTTTTCAAAACTTGCTTATTTTAAAAATAACCTTTAAACCTTTAACTTATATTTAAAAATTTACTTTAAAAACTTACTTGGTTGTCCAGATAAAAATTCCAACTTCAATCACTTAAATCAATTTCCCAAATTGATTTCCAATTTACTCCCTTCGAAATAAATTTCTTTACTTACTCAGTTCATTTCAAAATTCATTAATTATGGACTTTATTATTATTATTATTTTCCGTTTGATTTTAAACCCTTTTAACTGAAATATACGAATTTCAGCTTTTCCCAATTTCTTCTTTACTCTTTTCAATAATTTAAATCTTAAATATTAAATAAATGTTTTGTTCTTTTAATTAATATCACTGAATATTTAAAATTCATTAACTTTCTGTTAATTCAAATTCCCTTTCTGTACTCAAGATTTATTTATTAGAATTTTAAAGTCACTTTATTTCTTTTCCAATTCATTCTTAAATTTATTCAAATTTCCTATAATTATTTTACTTACAAATTCACTTCTTTTATTTTCTTTCCAAAATCCAATTTATATATTTTTGGTAATTCATTATACCCAATTATTCCCAATCGAACTATAGCATTCAATGTTCCAATAAAGTTCATCATAGAATATCAAATAATCACAACAGAGGGTATTAAATAATTTTAAATAAATGTTGAGGGATCCAGTTGGATCCCTCCAACTTGTTTTCCCTGCATCCACAGACGTTAGCACAACATAAATATCTTCACTATAAAATGAGGGAAATCAATCATTCCAGGATGTAGTTTATACTGCTAGATATTACATCAATCAATTCAACCATTCAAACAATTATTTAAATTTAATCACTTAAATTTAAATTTAAAATTTAAATTTAACTGAGTGATATTAACTCACCTTTGCTTCTGTTTGTAGTCCACTTCAATTCTGACTTGGTTCCCAGTTTATAACCTTATATAAACATTACATGATTTATTAATATTTGGATTAACCGATCAGTTAATTCCTAATACTTTGGTTTTAACTATTAATTTGGTTATAGATAAATTTTCCCTTAAATAAATATTTGAACTATTGAAAAATCACTTACCATTTTGAAAATAAACTAGTAAGTGTATAATATGTATTTATTTCTAGACACATACATGCTTAAAAAAGTAATCTATATTCTCATTTAAGTTCTATTTTTCCTGAGCTTATATACATATACATTTCCTGCTTAATAAACTAATCAACTAAAAAAATTGGTTTAAATTAATTTTCCTGAAATAAAATTTTTTAGTTACTAAAAATTTAATAAGTTTACCAAATAAATTAATCTCCCCGTTACATTATTACTAATACAAAATTAAACTAATAAGTCTGGTTTAAACACATTAGATGATTTGTTAATATTTGGAAAGTTTGGACAATTATTTTCCTTTAATAAATTTCTTTTTAGTAGATAAACAATTAAAATAAGTTAATTAAACAATTTTTTTTCCAAACCCATTATTAAAAACAAACCTAGCAGATATTTAAAATATGTATATTTATTTTATTCTTTTTTTTAAATTTGCCTATATATATATAATTAAAACTAATGTAAGTTTTAAACTTGCTGTAAACATTTTCCTGCCTATATATATATATATATATATATATATTAATTTTAATTAAACAAAATTTTAAATTATACCTTACTGTCGAATCTCTGCTCCCTTCAAGCTACCCACGCGAATGCCATCCCCTTCGCACGCGAGACACACACGCCTCCTAACCCTAGATGAACAAGCGACCTCGTGCAACTTCCTCCTCATGCAAACGCAACTCAATCGCGAACCATCGTCCTCGAAATCGCGATGCTCCAATCCCTAGTTCACTGTTTCGGTCGCAAGACTCCAAATGTCGCTCCACTTCCCTCAACACTCGAGCGCCATGTAACGACCCATAAATTTCGACAATTAAATTCGTTAATTTAATAGGATTTTGTAATTAATTTTTTGTAGAAATAATAAAGGTGATAAATTAATATTGGATTCAACGCTAAATGAAAATATAACAATGGTAATTAAAAACCTATTTATAGTAAATTGAATAAAATTCAAATGAATTAAGTAGTAAGAAAGATTTTTACCTGGATATAAATTGAATATGAAGAATATAGGGTAGGCATTGAATTAGTTAATGTAAGAACACGTTGTTACAGTAATAAATTGTAATTAATGGTAATAATGTTGATATTAGCTAATAAATTAAATTTCAATGTAATACCCATTAGTGAATGGAATGAAATGGAATTTATGTAAATGTATACTAGGTTATTAATCAAATAGAAGGAAACAAACGTAAATATCGAATTAATTAATGAATAAACGTACATTGAACAGTAATTGAATGTAAAGTTAATGGTAATTGTATAAAATCAATATAAGATAGTGAATTGCAATAATTGTGGGTTGATAATAAGGTGTGAATGGGAAATGATTGTTAAGGTAAATGAGTACTTGGTAATAAATTTAAACGAACTTAAATATTGAATTTATTTAATTAATATACATATAAGTAATGATTAAATAAAATCCAATACTCTGTAAATATCTACAATATTTGAATGGAAATAAAGTTTTATTAATATATCGGAATTTAATTTATGATAAAAAGGTTAATTGCAATTAAATGAGTTAAATATTTAAACGGGAATCAAGCTTTATTTATTTATTTGGATTTAAAATATGGTAATTTGGATTTATTGCAATTAGTTGAAATTAAATATAAAATTTTACGTTAATTGGAAATTTAGTTGAAATTGGAAAATATTATGTAATAACTTTGAACCAATGTTGATTTCACCCATTTGACTGTAATGGATTGAATAAAAAGAATGAATAGTGAATTCAATGGAATTATTGAAAGGTTAATTTATAATTGATAAATATAACGAAATTTGAATTTACGCTGAAATTTATGATTGAATCAACAATTAATTGACATCTAAATTGGTTTAAATCACTGAGATTGTTTAAGAAAACATACTGTTAAGATTTGTAAATTTCGGAAGCAAAATTGAAAAAGTGATTTAATTAATGAATTTTTAATTTATTTAATTAATGGAAAAAATAACCATTTTGGCCACTGACTCGGATTTCGACGAAACAAGTTTCATCGGATCTGTAACGGTGAATTATAATAGTGTTTCAAGTTTCGTAGCGATCGGACTTGTCGTTTGATCCTACGGACTCGAAATGCCTTGAAATTTATGCAATTGAAATCAATTTGGAAAATTTAAATTTAGCATAACTTCGTCATATGATGCAATTTGAACCTGAAACATTTTCCATTGAATTTAAAATAATTTAAAACACCTAGTTTGATATATGGGTTGACCCAATTTCGTCCTGGGGTCAGAACGGGCTTTTTGGGCCACTTTGTCGTTTGCGCGTATTCAACCGCCCTAATTCTCATTTGTCTGTACGTAAATTCATTCTATTTCTCGTCTTACTCAATGGCAGGAAAAATTCTATATTTTCAGATCCAATTGCAAATCAAATCCAAAGCATAAAATTCAAACTCCTCAGAAAAATTTGAAAAAAAAATATATCGTAGATCTCAATGATACGAACCTACATCTACTGTTCATTTTTCGACACAGTGATCGGATTGATCAGAAATCGAGGTCAAAGGCAAATTGGGCGTTTTTTTTTGGGGCGACAATTGGAAAATCAATTTCTGGTTATTGTAGATCTCGTCATGGGCTTCGAGATAGTGGTGGCCGTTTGACTTGAATCGAACCGTGGTGGCCGGAATTGGCGTTTTAGAGTTCGAAATCACCATTTTCACGTGGCGACGCGGCGATCTATGGAACACCAGAGGCCGGCGGCCTCTGGCCAAAGGTAGAGGGGAAGGAGGCGAGTTCGTAGGCGGTGGTGCCATGGCCTATAGCGGCCTGTGGTGGCGTGCGTGGTCGGTCAAAGTCGGTGACGTGTGGGTTCATTTCTGGCGTGCGTTACTGGAACAAAATGGTGATGACGTGTCTGATGTTAGTGGTGAAATTTTAGTTTCTTTTATTTTATATAAATTTAATTTCGATCGCTCTAACTTTAATAACTTTCGCATACGATATCTGATTTACGCGCGGTTTCTTTTTTTTAGGATCGTATTGAAATTCCGGACTTGATGACGCCGGTTTGGACGAATTCTGAGACGGTCAAAAATTGGGTTTAAATTGGATTTGAATTCAATTTAAATTCAAAAGGTGAATGTTTTAACCCACTCACAACTTTTAAGATTTCTTATGTTGGTTAAATTGACTTATGACGTGTTTAAATTTTTATTTATAGCAGTTTGGCATATATTTCATCATTTTCTCAGTTAAACTGCATTCATTTAATTTACGCGTTATTTAATTCATTGTTGCATTTTTCAACTGCCAGTTAATTATTAATTAATTTATTCATTGCATTAAAACTGCCAGTAAATAGTTATAATTTATTTTTGAATATAAACTAATAGTTGATACCTGTTATTATCACATGTTATATTTGATGTATTGTTGAATTTGGATGATGATTGTAATAAATGGATGGATGATTTTGATGGATGGATGGATGTTTATTTATATTGACTGCAAGTTGTTATGCATTTCTTTTTATTCGGGATTGCGGTTTGAAATGATATACAACCGCATTTTATTATTAAATTGCGGATTGAAATGATAAATATCTGTATCATTTGACCATAGGATATAAAATTATATACAGGCACCGCGGTATATATATAAAATTATTTTGAAAGGATTTTTGGTTTTGGGTAGGATACGGTTTAATAAATATTAATTTTTGATCTTATATAAAATCTTATTTTATGTACATATATAGTTAAATTATGAATTTAAGCTGCGTATAAATTTGTTAAATAAAATAAATAAGATGAATAATGGAGTTTGATTATTTTATATTATATGGCTAGGTACATGTAAGATATTGAGAATATATAGAGTTTTAAATGATTTAAATCAATTAATATTAGGAGTTAAATTGAAAATTTGATTTGGAATCGAGTTTAATTATGAATTTAACATCATAAGTTAATGTAGAATTTATTAACTTGAAATTTTTAAAAAAGGTATGATATTTATAACTGAATTTTTATCCAAGATGAATTAAATGAATATTTCTAGTATAAATAAATTGAAGAAATTTTTTAGTTAAAAGTAATTTGAGTTTTATTTAAATGATTTAGGATTTATTATGGAAATATTTCAAACTAAATAAATAGGACTTTAAATTGTTGAATAGAAATTTCCAACCTTAGTTCCAATTATTTTTTAATATTCAAAGTTTGAAATATATTGAAACCGAAGTGGTTTATTGAAACTCAAAGCGATTTTAAAGTTTATGGATTTTGACTTAACCTTTAATGAAATAATTTGTAAGTCGCGGAAATTATTTTTTTATAAAGAAATTTTAAATTCAAACTATTTTATTCTATATACTTTTTGAGTATCCAAACCATTCAAGTTTTTGAAGTTATGGTTTCAAAGCTATGAATTTCGAAGTATTATGTTTTGAAAGTTATAATTCAAATGTTTGGTTTCCAGATATTATAAATTTTAAAGCAGTATGATTTTGGAAAAGAAATATATTTGAAATAAAAAAAATATTGTTGATTTGGTCTTTATGAAAATAATATCAAAATGAGTTGTTTTGGAAATGGAAATGATATCGTATTTATGGGTTTTGAAATGGATAATTATTTTCTGGTTTTAAAGTATAAAGTATTTTAAAGACCGCGGTGTTATAATAACGTTTGGTTGTTAAAGAGACCGGGATCGAAAGTTGTCGTACTCTCTGCCAACTCCGAAAACCACTTTAACAACCGTGTATGCGGTGGAGATTCCAGAATGAAGTAGGTTGGTGGCGGCGTTTCCTGTAAGGTAAATACGTCGACCCGACTCCCATGAGTTGGCATAAGGTGGCTAAAACAGGAGCGATTCTCGAGCCAAGGGGGTTAGCGCCCTTTATCGGACACATCCCTTTGATACTATACTCTGACTTTGGATTGATTCGGTGGCCACCTTTATTTTTTTGATTTTGGGGGTGTTTGTTCGAGGTGGGCGGTAGCTGCGGCTATGCGTTACCACCAGTCCGGATAGCAGTTGGTATATCTACCATGGCATTGCCTAGTTGTGCCGTATCACCTACCCTAGCGCGCCTTATACGATTTTAGTTTTGTACCATACCTATGGAGTGCCCTCTGACGACGCCCAGCACGGGGGAGATTACGGTACTGTATAGACTATGGGAATATATAAATGTGTTATGGTGGAAAATGTAAAGCCTTAACGCTATTTAAAAGTAAGTTTATTTTACAATTAGACATTATTATAATAGCGAAATATACTACGTAGTATATAGTTTAACGGATCCTTAAGAGATGTAAATCCCGAGCATCTTTTGAGTTACTGCACTCATATTTATTTATGTTGATTTAACTTACATAAGATCTTTTAGTTCTGACTCGAGTGTTTTGTCTTTTCAATTCGCTCGGGTCAGTCCGAGCGTTTCAGGATTTGAAGACTTTATTTCTAGAGGAAGAAGACGAGGATTTCATTATTATTATTAATACTATATTATATGGTTCCACTACACACTGTATTCTGCTGCATTGATATTATTGGTATATGAACTCTGATAGTTATTGTATAAAGAAGAATCAAATGTTTTGTAAATAGTTTCATGAACTGTATATTTGATTATTATATTTTATCCTTCCGCTGTGAGATTCTGTTTTGCTTTATTTCTTTCTCATTTTTCTTATTTACTCCATAACAATCCGCCCTTCCATATGTTTTGAATTGGCACGTGTGTCGATTTAAAGCATGTTAAAAGGCGGGATGTTACAGTTGGTATCAGAGCCTTGGTTTAGCGATAAACCTTAGCTTTGTGGGGTCTGACTCTTTATCAATGGGGTAGAAACACCCTATGGGAGTCGCTGAGTGTATATATATGAGAGAGCGTATTTGTTAGTTTTATAAAAGGGTTTTAATATTGTGTTAACCTGTTCCATTTTGTTTTTATAAATTCCGGTTGATGCATGGGACGCTGTAACATTAATAGGGATTTCTAAACACTTAATAGGACAGACCGTCATAATGTTTGTTTTAATATAGGTGAATGAAATAATTTTGCCTATTATATTTTCTATATATAAATTATAAATAAGATATATATTTGGTTGCAATATATTGGTTGTTAGGTAATAAAATTTATAAATAATAGATGAAATTAGATGGAAAATAAAATTGGAAATTTAGAACTTAAGTTCTGGGGTTTTGGAAATTCTTTCAATTGATTTTGGAATATAATAATAATACCATTAGAAGTATTTTCTGATATAAATATTTCAATATAATTTGAAATAATTGTTTAAAAAGAAATTTTGAAAAGAAATAAGTTATATACTCTCCTCTCTGTCGCTAGAAAATAATTTCGGTGATGAGTGCATGCATCATCGACTTTCAATTTCGAGTTTCGAAGTGGGAAGGCCACTGTGGTAGTTTTACTATAGATTTATTTTGATAAACAAAAGTGAATTTTTAATTTGTTTTAAATATAATTGGATTTATAAGTTGTAAGTATATATATTTAACTATTATTTTTAAAATAGTTTGAAATTTAACCCGGTATTTATTTCTTAAGTTCCACAATAAATAGTTTCAATTATTCTAGTGAAATGGAATCTAAGTAATTATTAATTGAAACTGTAAATGAAATAAGAGGTTTAATGCTAGGTTATTAATGGTATTAAATGAAATTTAAAATTGTAACCTATGAAATAAAGGATTATCATTGAACAGTAAATTAATTAAATAAATAAGAGAAACTTGTATGATTTTAGTTACATTCTTAAAAACATATATATAACTTACCAAATATTTAAAAGTTGAAATGTTTAATAAGAAAATGTAATGGAAATTATACAAGTAAAAGTATGTAATGAAGGTGTTCAATAAATCGCTTTTATTCATAAGAAGTGATGATATCGGGATAAGTTAAGTTATAATTGAAATTTTACTATTAGTAAATATAATAAAAGGTAAGTATTACAAATTGATTGTAACGACCCGTAAATTTCGGTAATTTAATTTGTTTATTTAATAGGATTTCTAATTTAAATTTAGGAAGAAACATAAATCTTATTTATTTATAGGAAAGAGAATGTTGAAATTTGATGTATCAAAGGAAATTAAAATTTACAAATTGAATTATATATTGCAATTAATTGAAATAGTGGAAATTGTTGCAATTGGATATAAGGTTAGAAATAAGTAAATAAAGGCAAGTATTGAATTCATCAATGAAAATAAATTTTATTTAGTACAATCCCTTTTTATTAACTATTGTAAGGTGTTAATTAATTGAAATGGAAAATTTGACAATAGATTCAATTTGCATGTTGGATAATAAATTGCAATAACTAAAGTTAGTAATTAATGGGTTAAAGGGAATACCAATTTACTCATAAAGTGAATATAAGTGAATGTAATAAAATAAATAGGAAACAATAATTATTTATAAGTGATGGTTGATGTAAAAGGAATAATTAATTGGATCTAGAATCTTAATTTGTATATGTGCATATATTTATGATGGAGAATAAAAGGGTAAAATAATAATATACAAGTATATTAAACGTTATATTAGTGGGTTACTAGTAAATTCCCTCATTACCAATAAAGATGCCTTGATGATAATTAATGACATAACGGAAAAGAGTAAATGTATTCATTTGAATATTAATTGAAATTGGATAGGGGTTTTAAGTAATAATGTTAATTCAAGGTAATTAATGATAAATTTAAGTAAATAATAATGAATAGTGATTAATTCAAAATTTGTAACACATATTATAAATTACCTGCTTATTTGTTAATGAGATTAGAATTTGAAATAAGTGATAATACAATAAATGAATATTACACAAATTGAAACTGAAATAACGTTCGTTTAAATGTTGAGTAATTATAGGGTCGTAATTATTATAAGCGTTACTTTAAAAATTTATGTTTAATTGTGAAATTAATACAAGATAGTAATTTGGGTAATAAAAGGTATAAAACTAAGAGATATATTGCAGAGAATATTTAGTTGTAATTAATATATTTGACATATATAATAAGTGATGATTTAATAAAAACCAATACGCTATAAACAACAAACTTATAAATGTGGGATTTAGAGTTTGACAACAATTATTATGAGCTATATATAGTTCATTCAATTTAATTTGTAAATCATTGAAATAAATGTTACGTTTAAATAAATTTAAGTAATAATGGAGAATAACGTAAATAAATTCTTCATTAAATGATGGTTAGTGTATATAAAGAATGGAGATAAAGCTTTATAAATTGGTTTGAATCTAAATTTAATGAAAGGATAAATTGGAATTAAATGGATTATATGTTTGAAGTTTACGTAAACTTTAATTTAGATGAAAGGGTAGACATTTATGTAATAGAGTATGAATCTATTATTAAGTTTATTTATAAAATGGCAGTTGGGTAAATGAAAGGGTGCAAAAGTAAGCTTGTCAGTATATTGAAGTAATGTATGATAATAGGTTTAATTGAAATAAATGAAAATTTAACATCTAAATATTACGTTAATAGGAAGTAATTGTTCTACTTATCATTTCATTCATTTAGCCCATTTTGAAACTTAATCAACAGAAATTAATGTAATTGAAAATTTTCAATTAATAGGAGAGAGAATACTAATTGTAATAGGTGCAATTAAAAGCAGCTTATGTTTTGTGAAATATAAGAAAAGTTTTGATTCAATGAAAAAAAAACATTTACATCAATAAAATGAATGTTTCATCTGTGAATGTAGGTTTAGTTTAATTTAAATAAAAAATAGAAAGATTAATTTTATAGAAAGAAATGTATGTTTATTTGAACTGTGTTTAGCTTACAGACTGATTACAAGAATAGGAAAGTAATCTATTTATTACTCTTGTGTATAAACAATTTTTCTATTTTTTTTATGTATTTTAGTTATTTGTTTTAAAATTTAACCTTGTAAGTGATTGCAATTAATGTAGTTCAAATATCTCAATTAAAAGAAAAGAAAACGGTGATTTCAATTAATAGATTTAATTATAAAAAAACGCACGTTCTGTGGTAAACAAAAAGGGTGTTTCAATGGTAATAAGAGATCATTTTGGGAAAAACAAATCAAATGTTTTCATTTTTAAGGTAAGTATAAAAAATTATTATGCATAGACAAAAACCCAAATGCGTAGAAATTCGAATATTACTTGAGTTAATGAAGTAATTTTGGTGTGTTTAAGGTTAACAAAATTTATTAAGTAAACAATTGTTTTGAAATTTGAATTCTAAAAGTTTGTTTACAGTATAGAGTTAGTCCATTCATTCCCTTTCTAATTAATAATTGTCTCTTTTTAATACCTGCTACTTTTAAAAAGGCTATTCATATTTACTATATTTCAAAACCAAGTTTGTTCATATTTACTTTATTTCTTTCCATTCATTTTCCAACTTCATTTTTCTGAAACGTCATTTCATTTATTTCTAATTAATAGCGGTCTCTCTTTTCAAATATCTTTGATCCTAAACCTAATTCTAACCTTATAAATAAGATATGACGCAAATGAAACCACGACCTCCATTCTAATCTTCTTCTTTTTTCCTTTTCTTTTCTTTTTCTTTTCTCTTCAAATCTCCTTATTATCTCTCATTTTATTTTTTCCTTCCTCTTCAAATATTCTTCTTCTTCAAAATTTTCTTCTATTTCAAACTTTCTTCTTTCTTTTCAAATCTAGATCTTCTCTTCCATTTTCAGTTCTTATTTTAATCATTTTCTTTTTCAATTCTTCTTTTTCAAATCTTTTTTTTCTTTCAACCTTTTAAAAATACATACATTCATATAATAAGGAGGAAAATTAAAGTAAATCGAAATAAAAGAAAAATTACGGAACAAAGCTAGCAATCAAGAAGAAGCATACGCGAGGGAAGAGTGGATGTGGCACGGTATTTTATTTTTGTTTTGTTTATTTTTAATTTCTATTGCAAATCGTTTAATTATGATAACTTTCACATATGAACTCCGTTTCATGCGCGATTTTTTTTGTTAGGATCGTAATTAAATTCCGGATCTGTTGACGCTTGTTTGAATGAATTTGGAGACCGTTAAATTTTTGGGTTTAAATTGGATTTGAATTCAATTTAAATCCAAAAGGTGAGTGTTTTAACCCACTCACAACTTCTAAAATTTCTTATGTTTGTTAATTTGACTTAAGATATGAGTAGGAAGTTATTTATGACTGTTTGGCATGTTTTATTTATCACCTCTGTTAAATCGCATTTATTTAGTTTAACTGTTAATTAATTTTATTATTGCATATGAATTGACAGTTAAGAATTTATTTATTTGCATATAAACTGATAGTTAACAGTTAATAAATTTATTATTGAATATAAACTGTTAATTAATACATGTTATTTATTACCTGTATAATTTATATGCTCTATATCGATGATTGTTTAAATTGGATGATGATTGCAAATAATAGTCGATGATTGATATTTGGATGAATGGATGCTACTTTTATATTGTATAAACTTCAAGTCATCATGCATTTTCATTTCATTCGGGATTGCGGTTTGAAATGATATACAACCGCATTTTTATTTTAAATTGCGGATTGAAATGATAAACATCCTTATCACTTGACCATAGGGTAGAAAATTTTATACAGGCACCGCGGTAAATATATAAAATTATTTTTGAAATGTTTTACTATGGTTTTGTAAAGCTATATATATATATATATATATGGTTTATGGGATATTGATTTGGTTATTTATATATTTATATATAGTAAATTTTCGGTTTTTAAGCTTTCTATAAATTTGATTTGAAGTATAATATAAAGTTTGATTTTTAAGATCAAATACGATTAAGCCTTTATTTAAAATCTAATTTATGGAGCTTTTATGACTTAAATGAGAATAAGATTTGGAAGATGAATATTAAGTTAAATTGAAATTTAATAAAAATTAAAATTTTTAAAGGATATGATTTTTATAACTTGATTTTTTTAAAAGTGATTTAAATGAATATCAGGTTGATTTAAATGAATATATCAAGTTTAATAAATTGAAAGATTTTCCAATTATGTGAAGTTAAAGGTTTTACTTAAATTATATTGAATTCATTAAGTAAACATTTCAAGTCTAAATAATAAGTAATTGAATTTGATATATATGGGTTTGTCAAATGAGTTTGTTTTTGAAATGGTGAAATATTTAAAGCTTTGAAACATAAGAATTAAAAACGGTATTTGGAAGTTTAAATCGATATTTGGAATTGATTTGTGAAATGTAAAGAAGGTATTTTGTTTTATAAAGGAAATTTAATATTTAACCATTTGAGAGATGGAAATTTGTTTCAAAGTTATGATTTTCAAGGTAGTATAATTTGGAAATATTATATTCTAGAGTTTTGATTTCTAAATAATTTACTTTGAAAACCCTATGAGTTTGGAAAGAATATATATTGGAAAATAAAATGACATTATATGGGTTTGGGCCTAAATGATATCGTATTGATTTGGGATTTTAAAAATATAAACGATATCGTATTTATATGGGTTTAAAATGGATATTTTATTCTGGTTTTAAAGTATAATTATTTTAAATGACCGCGGTGTTATAATAACGTTTGGTTGTTGAAGAGACCGGGATCGGAAGTTGTCATACTCTTTGCCAACTCCGAAAACCACTTTAACAACCGTGTACGCGGTGGAGATTCCAGAATGAAGTAGGTTGGTGGAGGCGTTTCCTGCAAGGTAAATACGTGGATCCGACTCCCGTGAGTTGGCATAAGGTGGCTAAAACAGGAGCGATTCTCGGGCCAATGAGGTCATTCCTCTGATCGGACACTCCTCTTCGATATTATACTTTGACTTTGGATTGTTTCAGTGGCCACTTTTACTTTGATTTTTGGGGGAGTTGTTCGAGGTGGGCGGTAGCTGCGGCTACGCGTTTCCATCAGTCCAGATAGCAATTGGTGTATCTACCCTGGCATTGCCTAGTTGTGCCGTGTCACCTACCATACTGAGCCTTTACTACGAGTTTCTATTTGTGTTGTACCTATGGAGTGTCTTCTCGTAGTCTCCCGATCAGGAGATATGCAGGCACTGTATAGACTATTGGCACTATTACGTGTTAAGGTGGAAAATGTAAAGCCTTAACGCTATTTTAAAGTAAGTTTATTTTACAAATAGACAATATTATAATAGCGCAATATACTATATAGTAAATAGTTTAACGGATCCTTAGGAGATGTAAATCCCGAGCATCTCTTGAGTTACCGCATTCATATTTATTTATGTTAATTTGACTCACATAAGATCTTTTAGTTTCGACTCGAGTGTTTTTGTCTTTTCAAATTCGCTCGGGTCAGTCCGAGCATTTCAGGATTTTAAGTTTTAGCTCTGGAGGACGAAGATGAAGATTTGTATTACTATTTGCTATATTATTCCACTACACTATTTAATTCCGCTGCATTGATATTTATTGGTATGTGAATTCTGATATTTATTGTATAAAGAAGAATCAAATGTTTGTAAACAGTTTTATGAACTGTATATTTATTATTATATTTTATCCTTCCGCTGTGAGATTCTGGTTAGTTTTCTCTTGTTTTTTTTTCTTATTTACCACATAACAATCCGCCCTTCCGTATTCTTTGAATTGGCATGTGTGTCGATTTAAAGCGTGCGAAAAGGCGGGATGTTACATTGATGATTATAAACTTAAGTAAACAAAATGGAAATGCTAAGAAATTGAATGGGACATGAATACGATTGGTAAATGAATGTAAATAAAAGAGGTCATGCTATAATAAATGAATGAATAATTATAACGAAATAAAAGGAACTGGCATGACCTGAGTTAATGGAACTGAATAATTGTAAGTAATAAGTAAAAATAAATGAAGCAAACATTTAATGAGTAAATGTAAATTTAAAAGATAAATCACTGTATAAATAAAAAGATAATCAAACAACAAAGGTATGAAAGGAAATTAATAATAAGTTAAGTTGACTGTTGTTTGGATTTGTTGTTGTTTAGTTGATGGCTGTTTGGGCAAGGATACTTTAAAAATTGGATTAGGATAAATGAATAATCTATTTAGTTTTATCTAAGACTGTTGAGTAAATGATGCGCTAGTAGTTTATTCTTCATTCCGTACAATTTATAAGTTTTGAACCCGAAGACTATTTGTTTGTTTGATTGAATGGTTGCTTGTATTGGTTGTGTATGCTGTTTGTTGAAATTGATGGTTGTTGTATTGATTTGTTGTTAGTGATTGAAACCACTTAAATATTTCACTTTATATAAATTTTTAACTCTTTTGGATTTTATAAGTGAAATACAGGATATGGAAGCAATTGCTACTGCATTTGGTTTCATAATATAAGCGTTAATTGCCGACAAATAGGTACGTTTCGGATTATGGTTAATAGCGTTATTATATTTTTCCCGTATTGGGATATAATATTTTGGATATTATATGTGTATATTGTTATAACTGATATTATATTTTCTCCAGAGCTTCTCCGTACAAAGGAGACTCTGCCAAAATTTTCCGTAAAATTTTGGACTTAGAAATTTTTGAAATTATTTTCCAAACTTTATTGATTTAAGTATAAAAGATTTAATGATTGTAAATTTGTACATTTTATTTAAAGTAACAAATTTTGTAAATTTAATTGTTTATAAAAATTAATGCTTTAAATAAGATATATTGATTTTTAAATTCTTCCTTTCCCTTCTTTTTCCTTTTCGGGGACGAAAAGTTTTGAGTGGGGGAGAGTGTAACGACCCTTAAATTTTGACAATTAAATTTGTTAATTTAATAGGATTTTGTAATTAAATTTTTGTAGAAATAATAAAGGTGATAAATTAATATTGGATTGAACGCTAAATGAAAATATAACAATGGTAATTAAAAACCTATTTATAGTAAATTGAATAAAATTCAAATGAATTAAGTAGTAAGAAAGATTTTTACCTGGATATAAATTGAATATGAAGAATATAGGGTAGGCATTGAATTAGTTAATGTAAGAACACGTTGTTACAGTAATAAATTGAAATTAATGGTAATAATGTCGATATTAGCCAATAAATTAAATTTCAATGCAATACCCATTAGTGAATGGAATGAAATGGAATTTATGTAAATGTATACTAGGTTATTAATCAAATAGAAGGAAACAAACGTAAATATCGAATTAATTAATGAATAAATGTAAATTGAACAGTAATTGAATGTAAAGTTAATGGTAATTGTATAAAATCAATATAAGATAGTGAATTGCAATAATTGTGGGTTGATAATAAGATGTGAATGGGAAATGATTGTTAAGGTAAATGAGTACTTGGTAAAATATTTAAACGGACTTAAATATTGAATTTATTTAATTAATATACATATAAATAATGATTAAATAAAAACCAATACTCTGTAAATATCTACAATATTTGAATGGAAATAAAGTTTTATTAATATATCGGAATTTAATTTATGATAAAAGGGTTAATTGCAATTAAATGAGTTAAATATTTAAACGGGAATCAAGCTTTATTTATTTATTTGGATTTAAAATACAATAATTTGTATTTATTGCAATTAATTGAAATTAAATATAAAATTTTACGTTAATTGGAAATTTAGTTGAAACTGGAAAATATTATGTAATAACTTTGAACCAATGTTGATTTCACCCATTTCACTGTAATGGATTAAATAAAAAAAATGAATAGTGAATTCAATGGAATTATTGAAAAGTTAATTTATAATTGATAAATATAACGAAATTTGAATTTACACTGAAATTTATGATTGAATCAACAATTAATTGACATCTAAATTGGTTTAAATCACTAAGATTGTTTAAGAAAACATAGCTGATAAGATTTGTAAATTTTGGAAGCGAAATTGAAAAAGTGATTTAATAATGAATTTTTAATTTATTTAATTAATGGAAAAAATAACCATTTTGGCAACTTACTCGGATTTCGACGAAACCAGTTTCATCGGATCCGTAACGGTGAATTATAATAGTGTTTCAAGTTTCGTAGCGATCGGACTTGTCGTTTGATCTTACGGACTCGAAACGCCTTGAAATTTATGCAATTGAAATCAATTTGGAAAATTTAAATTTAGCATAACTTCGTCATACAATGCAATTTGAACCTGAAACATTTTCCATTGCATTTAAAATAATTTAAAACACCTATTTTGATATATGAGTTGACCCAATTTCGTCCCGGGGTCAGAACGGGCTTTTTGGGCCACTTTGTCGTTAGCGTGTATTCAACCCGATCCATTTATTCTATTCCAACTTTCTCTATAAATATCCTGCTATAAACCCTAGCCGCCCTAATTCTCATTTGTCTGTACGTAAATTCATTCTATTTCTCGTTGTAACGACCCGTATTTTTACGGATCGAAGGATCGTAGAATTGTTGTTCGAAAGTCTTAAGTCGTAAGGCTTAGGTCGTAAGGCTTAGGTCGTAAGCCTTAGGTCGTAAGCCTTAAGTCGTAAGCCTTAAGTCGTAAGCCTTAAGTCGAAAATCTTAAGTTGTAAGTCTTAAGTCATAAGTCTTAAGTCGTAAGTCTTAAGTCGTAAGTCGTGGGTCTTGATGAGTCGTGACTGACTTAAGGGGGCATACAAGTTAAGGATTTCAGCCTATAAATAGGAGTGCCTATCTTCATTTTTGGAATACGGATTTTGAAGCGACGAAGTGCTGCCATTTTGAGAGCTCGACTACAACACTTCTTCACTTCTTTTCTCCACTTTAATCTTGTGCTTCCATTCAATTAGATTGAAGATCAAATCGAAGATCCAAGAGTCAAAGTTGAAGGTCTACATCCATCGAAGAGAGATTTCATCGTTTGAAGGGAAATCTTGTCGGATCAAGCAAGATCCTTTGCTGTCCAGATCTGAAGTTGTTATCTTTTGAGGTGTTTAGGTGATTCGGTGAGTGGTAGTTATCTCTCACACGGACCCAAAGGAGTATATTGGATCGGTGGTTTGTTTATGTGTTAAAGATAGAGATTTCTTGCATTTTCCTTAAGTCTGCATGTAGATCCATTGTCTATGAAGTTTTGGATACCCATTTTGCTACATGTTAACTTATATAAGTTTATTCATCAAGTTTTAGAGATATTTGCTAATAATTCATACTTGTTAGATTTGGACATTTTAATTACGAAATTGCCATTCTTGTATAATTGCTTATTAGATCTTGTTTGAATGTTTGACTGCTTGGATTAATGATTGATTTGATTGATATATTGTTGCAAATTAGCTAATAGTTGATTTGGACAAGTTGGTCGAAGATGATTCAAAAGCTAAGTGAAGAGGCTCTTGAGTGGTGAAAGTAGCTTGTGGCATATGAAGCGGATGTTAAAGTTCATATGGATAGATTCGATGATGATGGACTTTGCTATGATGCGATGAAGCTAAGCATGATGTGAGATAGCCTTGATTTAATCCAGACGGGATCATCCCAAGGATGTTGATAACTCGATGATGCGGTTCGATTTGGTTGATAATGGTGGGCTCGAGAGGCGCTTGGGATAGTATGAGAATAGTCGTTGAGGAGGATGACTAGGAGGCTGAGATTTCATCGTTGTTGAAGGTTCTAGCATGCTCAAAGCAAGAGTACGTTGGGCAGATTCGATAGTCCCAAACACGGGCTGCGATGACGTGCTAGTACTCTGGGTAGTTGCGAAAATTCCTAGGCACGGGCTGCGATGACGTGCGAAGTTGTGTCTAGAACCGGGGTTGCCATTAGCCCTTGACTGACGGCTGAAAGAATGTGCCGGTCATTCAATTAACGATGGTATCAAGGCAATGATAACAATGATAGCCATGGTCATGGATGTTTGGTTGTATTGTCACTCGGTCTCAAGAGCGATGTTTTGTGGGTGCTTATCTGACCTTGGTTTAGGCCTTGGTGGTTTGTACTTGGAAAACATCGACCTTGACTCGAGTGATAATTGCTTTACTTTAATTGTCTGCTTTGCTATGTTTGTTCTGCTTAGTGTGTCTGGGGGCTATCACTGTAGAAAGAGGTGGAGTGGGATGGTTGGGTTCCTATTCCTTTGTACCCTTTTATAATCTTTTGGTATGTTTGATAGTTGATTTACTGCTCACTAAGACTTTTGTCTGACTCAAGGTTTTATGTTTAACTCTTATTACCTTGGGCTGTTCATCCATGTTGGGATGGGCAGACTAGGTAGCAGGTGACAGGTGTTGTTCTTAGTGACTAACGCTGCTGATGACGAAGACGAGCAGGAGGCTTTTGCATATTGTTTTCTTACTATATGTACTGGGTATTCCGCTGTTTGTATGATTCTCTGAGTGTTATGTAGTGAGGCTTGATGTATTGGCTATTCAGATGTTTGTATCAAATTGTTATGAGTTTATATGATGAGACTTCTGTTAGAGCGTCACTACGTATACTTTCTATTGTATTTTATCCATGCGCTATGAGTCATACGATAGACTATTATGTGTTTACCTTATCCTAACGATCATCCGTGGCTGCCTGGCACACTTTACAGCGCACTATTTCCTTGTATGGTGCTGGAGTCATGGGTGGTCGTCACATTTGGTATCAGAGTTTTGGTTAATCGATTTTAGCCAACGCTCGCTGACGTAACTACGTATGAGAGACGTAATTGTAATTTTGATGGATGATTACTATATATATAATATAGTAGCTTAGAAGGATTTGAACTTCTTATGCAGTTGTTTCTCAGGGTATATTAATCATTTCTTTTCGATATTAGGAATGAGTCGAAGAGGGAGACCAACTGCTAGGGGAGGCCATACTGTTGAGGGGGCTGCTGATTATGCTTCTATGTTCGAGGCTATGATGACTTCGATCATGAGAAGGATGCCAGCTCCGGGGCCATCGGTAGATGTTGGAGTTCAGGTTCAAGCCCCAAGACCAGTGGATTTTGCTAAGCTTTGTAAGGACTATACTGCTCTTGGAGGGAAGGTTTTCTTGGGAACAGAATCAACCATAGAAGTCCAGAGATGGATAGATGCTTGTAGAAGGATCTTTGGTGACTTGGGAATTGAGGATGTGACTAAGAGAAAGCTTGCATCAAGACAGCTTCAGGGAAGAGCTTCTGATTGGTGGAACTCTATCACCATTGATACTCCAGAGGAAGAGATCACTTGGGAGCAATTCCAAGTCAGATTTGAAGCTAAGTTCATTTCTACAGCTCAGAAATCTGTTTTGTTTAAGAAGTTTGTGGAGCTCAAGCAAGGTGGAAGACCAGTTCTTGAGTATGCTTCTGAGTTTGAAGCTTTGTCCAAGTATGCTCGGTCATATATTGAATCCCCTTATCAGAAGAATGAGAAGTTTGTGACAGGCCTGGACAGTTACCTTGGGAGGCAGTTGGTGGATCATTTGGACGATCCGTTTGAGAAGCTTGTGGAGAAGGCTCTCAGGCATGAGAATCTGTTTCCTAAGGAAGGATCTGTTGTTGTTGTGACCAAGGAGCAAGGTGGAAACAAGAAGAGGAAGCAGCAGCAGCAGAAGGGTAAGAATGGTCAAAAGAAGCCGAAGGGTGAAGTGACCTGCTACAATTGCCAGCAGAAGGGCCATCTCTCCAGGGATTGTAAGAATCAGAAGGCACCGGCGAAGTGCCACGACTGTGATAAGCCGGGGCATTTCAGGAAGAATTGTCCGGAACCGAGGAAGGACAAGCAGATTGTGCAAGCTTATGCTTTGGGGGATGTTCCATCATCTTCGAAAGCTCCTACTGCAGAAGAGAAGGGGAAGAGTGTGGTGGTTCAAGGTACTCTTTCCATTTGTGGTGTTCCGGTTAGAGTGTTGTTTGATACTGGGGCGTCGCATTCCTTTGTTTGTAGTGAACTTGTAGGCCGGTTGGGTTTGGAACCGGATATTGTTGATAGACCATTGGTTGTGACTAATCCAGTTGGGGGTTCGTCATGTTTGTGTATGATATGCCGTGGTCTAGTTGTATCGAGTCATGATTGCTCTTTTGTTTGTGATTGTTTTGTTCTGAACTTTGCGGGGTTCGGAATTATTTTGGGTATGGACTGGCTTAGGAAGTATGCGGCAAGGGTTGATTGCAAGAGGCTGGAGGTGACAGTCGAGAATGTGGAGGGTCGAAAGGTTGTGATACGATGTAAGCATGAAGAAGGCGTCTTCATAAGCTTCATGTATTCGCTGGTTGTTCCACGGGACGGACTGTCATCGGTGCCTATCGTGAATGGATTTGAGGATGTCTTTGACGAGGTCAAAGGGTTACCGCCGCATAGAGAGATCGAGTTTCGTATCGATCTAGTTGAAGGAGCCAGACCTGTTGTGATGCCGCTTAGGCGAATGGCGCCTAGGGAACAGCAAGAGTTGAAGGTGCAAGTTGATGACCTTTTACAGAAAGGATTCATTCAGCGTAGTGTGTCCGAATGGGGTGCACCAGTTGTGTTCGCAACCAAAGTGGATGGATCGTTGAGGTTGTGTGTGGACTATCGTGAGCTGAATAAAGTGACTAAGAAGAACAAGTATCTGTTGCCGAGAATAGATGACTTGTTTGATCAGCTTCACGGAGCTAAGGTGTTTTCTCAGATGGATTTGGCAACGGGATTTCACCAGTTGAGAGTGGCAAAGGATAGTGTGTCGAAGACTGCTTTAGGACACCATCCGGTTTCTATGAGTGGCTGGTAATGCCGTTTGGATTGACCAATGCACCAACATATTTTGTGGATCTTATGAATAGAGTGTACAGGGATCAGTTGAACAAGTTTGTACTTGTGTTTGTGGATGATATTTTGATTTATTCCAAGACTGAAGAAGCGCACAAGATGCATTTGTGTATTGTTTTGGAAATCTTGCGAAAACATCAGCTGAGGGCTAAGTTTTCGAAGTGTCACTTCTGGAAGAGTGAAGTGAGGTTCTTAGGCCATGTTATCTCTGGAAATGGAATAGCGGTAGATCCCGCTAAGGTGGCAGCAATCCAAGATTGGGTTAGACCTAAGAATGTATCTGATGTGATAAGTTTTCTTGGATTAGCAGGATATTATCGTCTGTTTATCAAAGACTTTTCCAAGATAGCTACACCATTAACAGGGTTGACGAAAAAGAACCAAGTGTTCAAATGGGATGCTAAGTGTGAGCAAGCTTTCGGAATTCTGAAAGAGCGATTGACAAGTGCTCTTGTTTTGGCTATTCCAAGTGGAAATGATGAGATGGTGGTTTACACCGATGCATGTGGTACTGGACTTGGAGCAGTGCTAATGCAGAAGGATAAAGTTGTTGCATATGCAAGTCGACAACTAAAGCCGCATGAAAGGAATTATCCGACTCATGATTTGGAGTTAGCGGCGATTGTATTTGCTTTGAAGATGTGGAGACATTACCTATTGGGAGTTCGATTTGAGTTGTTTACAGATCATAAGTCATTGAAGTATCTTTTCTCCCAAAAGGATTTGAATCTTCGACAGCAACGATGGTTAGAGTTTTTAGCGTCATATGATTTTGGTGCAGCCTATACTCCGGGAAAAGGTAACGCAGTGGCAGATGCGTTAAGTCGAAGACATGCAGGTTTGGGAGACATGTTTTCGGAATGGAAGAGTCTTGAGTATTTGGCTGGATTTGACTTCAGGCCTAGATGTGAATTGGAACCTGAGATGTTGACAAACTTATCGATAAGACCTACTCTAGTGGAAAGAATTGGCGAGAGCCAAAAGCGAGACGATAAGCTTGTCAAGATTATCCGTGATTTGGAATCTGGATTGGTCCCAGAGAAGGATAAAGGATTCGAGGTCGATCAAGAGGGTTGGCTTCGGAAACAAGGACGACTGGTTGTTCCCGATATAGATGAATTGAGAAATGAAGTTTTGAAGGAAAGTCATCACTCAAAGTTGACAATTCATCCAAGTGGAAATAAGATGTATCGGGATATGAAGAGAACCTATTACTGGGAAGGTATGAAGAAGGATGTTGGAAATTTTATTTCCAAGTGTATGAACTGCCAGTTGGTAAAAGCCGAACAGAAGAAGCCAAGTGGATTGCTTCAGCCATTAGAAGTTCCTACATGGAAGTGGGAGCAAATATCGATGGATTTTATCGATGGACTACCTAGAACCAGAGCAGGAAATGAAGGGATTTGGGTCGTCGTAGATCGTTTGACTAAGAGTGCAAGATTTATTCCTTTTCGATCAACTAGGACTGCATCGAAATTGGTTGAGTTGTATGTTAAGTGGATAGTTCGATTCCATGGTATTCCAAAGAGTATAGTGAGCGATCGAGACCCATTGTTCACTAGTGGATTCTGAAAGAGCTTCCAGGAAGTTTTGGGAACTGAATTGTGTTTGAGTACAGCTTATCACCCCCAAACAGATGGTCAGACCGAGAGAGTCAACCGAGTTTTGGAAGATCTTCTCAGAGCATGTGTTTTGGACTTCGGAGGATCATGGGAAGATCATCTTCATTTGGTGGAATTTTCATATAATAACAGTTACCAGTCAAGTATTGGTATGGCACCATATGAGGCATTGTATGGAAGACCGTGTAACTCTCCGACATGTTGGTTGGAAACTGGAGAAAAGCTGATACTTGGGCCCGAAATGATTCGACAGACTTCAGATTGTATAGAGACCATTCAGCGACGAATGAAGGCAGCCCAAGATCGTCAGAAAAGTTATGCCGATAAGCGTCGAACAGATTTGGAATTCGACGTAGGAGATATGGTTTTTGTGAAGATTTCTCCACTAAAGAATGTTATTCGATTCGGGAAGAAAGGAAAATTGACTCCGAGATTTGTTGGACCATTCCCGATCGTCGAGCGACTTGGAAAGCTCGCTTATAAGTTGGAGTTACCAGAAAAGATGTCGGGTGTGCACAATGTTTTTCACGTGTCGTATCTACGGAAGTATGTGCACGACCCAAATACAGTGGTTGCTGCTGATAGCTGTGAAGATTTGGAAGTTGATCCAGTTATTAGAAGACCTCGTAAGCCGCTTCGTGTTGTGGAAACTGACACGAAACAGCTTAGGAGGAAGGTAGTCAAGTTGCTCAAGGTACAATGGAGTGATGATGTTAACGACTGTACATGGGAGGAGGAAGAGAGGATGAAGGCAGCTCATCCTGAACTCTTCGAGGTATGCCCTAAGGTGTCGTGACATCTCATGAATTTGTAACTTGTTCTAGTCTTAGAATTCTGCATGCTAGGCTAGTAATTGGATGCATGGTTTGTTGATTGCTATGGATGGTAGGCATGCAGAATAGTTTTGATTGCTCTTGTTTGTTTGGAATTTCGGGGGCGAAATTCCTAAGGGGGAGAGAATGTAACGACCCATATTTTTACGGATCGAAGGATCGTAGAATTGTTGTTCGAAAGTCTTAAGTCGTAAGGCTTAGGTCGTAAGGCTTAGGTCGTAAGGCTTAGGTCGTAAGCCTTAAGTCGTAAGCCTTAAGTCGTAAGCCTTAAGTCGAAAGTCTTAAGTCGTAAGTCGTAAGTCGTAAGTCTTAAGTCGTAAGTCGTGGGTCTTGATGAGTCGTGACTGACTTAAGGGGGCATACAAGTTAAGGATTTCAGCCTATAAATAGGAGTGCCTATCTTCATTTTTGGAATCCGGATTTTGAAGCGACGAAGTGCTGCCATTTTGAGAGCTCGACTACAACACTTCTTCACTTCTTTTCTCCACTTTAATCTTGTGCTTCCATTCATCTAGATTGAAGATCAAATCGAAGATCCAAGAGTCAAAGTTGAAGGTCTACATCCATCGAAGAGAGATTTCATCGTTTGAAGGGAAATCTTGTCGGATCAAGCAAGATCCTTTGCTGTCCAGATCTGAAGTTGTTATCTTTTGAGGTGTTTAGGTGATTCGGTGAGTGGTAGTTATCTCTCACACGGACCCAAAGGAGTATATTGGATCGGTGGTTTGTTTATGTGTTAAAGATAGAGATTTCTTGCATTTTCCTTAAGTCTGCATGTAGATCCATTGTCTATGAAGTTTTGGATACCCATTTTGCTACATGTTAACTTATATAAGTTTATTCATCAAGTTTTAGAGATATTTTCTTATAATTCATACTTGTTAGATTTGGACATTTTAATTACGAAATTGCCATTCTTGTATAATTGCTTATTAGATCTTGTTTGAATGTTTGACTGCTTGGATTAATGATTGATTTGATTGATAGATTGTCGCAAATTAGCTAATAGTTGATTTGGACAAGTTGGTCGAAGATGATTCAAAAGCTAAGTGGAGAGGCTCTTGAGTGGTGAAAGTAGCTTGTGGCATAAGAAGCGGATGTTAAAGTTCATATGGATAGATTCGATGATGATGGACTTTGCTATGATGCAATGAAGCTAAGCATGATGTGAGATAGCCTTGATTAATCCAGACGGGATCATCCCAAGGATGTTGATAACTCGATGATGCGGTTCGAGTTGGTTGATAATGGTGGGCTCGAGAGGCGGTTGGGCTAGTATGAGAATAGTCGTTGAGGAGGATGACTAGGAGGCTGAGATTTTGTAACGACCCGCCTTTTTGGACAGTTTAAACCGACGATCAAATACACATGTCGATTCCAAACCATTAAAAGGGCAGATAGTTATTGGGGTAAATAAGAAAAGAAAAGGAAGGGAAATAAAGGAAATGAACAACACAGAATCTCACAGCGGAAGGCTAAAGTATAATAATAAAATAACAGTTCATGAAGCTGTTAATTAAATGAATACATTTGAAATGAATACATTTGATTATTATTATACAACATTTATCAGAGTTACATACACAACAAATATCATACAACAATGCAGCGGAATGGAATGAATATAATAGTAGTAGATAATATACCAAATCTTCGTCTCCGTCCTTCAAGGAAATGATCTTCAACATAAACTCAAAACTCAGGACTGACCCGAGCGTAATGAAAAGAAAAACACTCGAGTCAGGACTAAATATCCTCATGTAAGTTAAGTCAATCGTAAATAAATATGAGTGTAACGGCGTCAGAGATGTTTACGGGGTTTGACATCTCCTATCCAGTGTCAACGTGCGTGCAATAACTCAAGAGATGTTACGGGATTTTCCATCTCTCAAGGATCCGTGAAACTATATACTATGTAGTAATATACGCTAAGTAGATAATGCCTATCAGTAATATAAAGTATCAAAATAGCGTTAAGGCGTTACCATAATCCCCCTTAACACATTTTTATATTCCCAAAAGCATATACAAGACCGTAGTTTCCCCAAAACCGGAAGTCACCAGAGGGCAATCCATATACTCAAGGTACAAATCAAAAACGTAGTGGTCGCGAATAGGATAATCAGTATGACAAGGTACATGAGGCAATACCAACTAGGATACTAGTAGTTGCGTGATCCGGACTGATGTTGGGCATAGCCAGCAGCTACCCCAACACCGCGAAACAACACTCCCAAATCAAGGGGTGCACCCAAATCGCATCACAAATGTAATAGATATGGTATCGAAGAAGTGTGTCCGCTAGAGGTGGCGAACCTCAATGGCCCGGCGCGGCTCCTGTTTTAGTCATGTCAGGGGTCATCCAATAATCGTTCTCTTCCTTCAGTCAACGCGTTCACCAAACCATCCACTTCATTCTGGATCAACACTCCGCGTATAATAGTTATTAAAGTGGTTTTCGGTATCGACAGAGAGTATGTCCATATCCGATCCCGGTCTCTTTAATAACTACGTATTATTACACCGTTGGCTCTTTTACATTTCAAATCGATTCATAATTGATATCAAAATATCATGTTCGCTTTAAAAATCAAATCCATTTCAAATATCATTTTATATCGCTTTTACATAGTAATATTCAAAGCCCGAATTAGGGTTAAATCTTTAAACAAATCAATTTTCGAATTTAAATCAAATCCCAATTTTTAAATTTCAAAGTCTCGACTTATATTACTTAACAATTTCTTTTAACCAAATTTATTTCAACTTTCCAAACCCAAATTTCGATAAATTCGATTTCTATAAATTTATGTCTATTTATAACTTTTAAACAAACATATAAATAAATTTCAAATCGACGATTTTAAAAATTATTCATTTAGCCAATTCGGTGTCCGTATATAATTTTCTATCCTATGGCCAAGTAATTATTTATTTCAATTAAATGTCAGGGATGAGCATATATTACTTAAATTAAATCACAGTATCATATGTATGCATAACAGGATATATATAAGCAAATAAACATCCAAACATCAACCAATAACATCGTCGAAATACATCGTCCAATAGGCAATACAATTCAAGGCAATTTCATAGTTATCGATGTCGGGTGATTAAATTGCAATTCAATTTCAATTTCAATTTAACTGTCAAATTTAAACTTCAACGATTAATTCGAACGACAATCTATATGACCATTAAATTTTTATCAAACAACGACAAATAAAATCATAACACTACATAATGACAATTTTAACTAGCATAAAGATATTCAGTACGTTGTGAGCGTTATAAAACACTCACCTTGATTTTACGATTTTAAATCAAATCGAACGACGTTCGATTTAACTCAAAATTTTCTCTAGCTCCAAATGATTCCAATCCAGTTCCATTGCGTAGTCCTCGTCGATACGATTCCAACGCAAAAAGTTTCGTGCGTTTTCGACCTCGTATGAAAAAGTTATGCTATTTTAAAGATTGAACGATAATTAAATCTAATTTTTAATCTACAATTTCTATATATATATATACATATTTTTTTTTTATTTATTTACCCAGAATCAAATCTGACCGTCCCTCCCTCTACCATCAGATCTGGACCGCCAATTTCCACCTTCCTTCATCACGTTCTCTTCCAGTATTCGCGCGCACAGCATGAACCCATAGCCGCCACATTAGGGTTAAAATTTACGACCACCACGCTCGACGAGAACACGATCAGGTTACACCACTTCGAAGCCACCGCCTAACTCCACCTTCACCATCAATAGCCTGAAGCTCGGCCATCCCCTCTGCCTCGAATTGCGTGAAAAACGCAGCAGCTTCAATCTCGATTTCCCGTTGATCCGTGGCTCCGTTTCCGATCATCTCCGTATGGATTTGAAGAGCTCGTCGAGATCTACACTTTTGCTTTTGGAATTTTTTGATTTCGTTGAACGGATTGAAAGATATTAAGGAAAGAAGATCGACAATTTCTGGCCATGGAATAGGTGGCGGCCATGATTTAGAATTAGGGTTTCTGGATTATAATAATAATAAAACTGTCTCGGTTTGCGTGCGTATTTATATAGGTAGGTCTAAAATCATCCGAACTCCAATCGAGACGTGCCGCCAGGGGTTTATAAGGTTTTACCTCCATTCCGGACGCAATGGAACTAGTTTCAAGGCCTAATTCGATCATATGTGAGAGTTACGGAAATAAACGATCAATTTTAAATTAAACCGATTAAACGATTTCTACGCGTTTTGGCTTGCCCCGGACAAACGGTAAATCCGTTTGACTTGAAATTTGAAACCTTACAATAATATCACATTACGGATCCAATGAAACTAATTTCGTCGAAATCCGAGACCGTTTGAAAAAATGACTATTTTTAACTCGCCAAATTAATATTAAACAATTTCAACGCGTTTCGAGCTGCCACGGTCAAACGACAACTCCGATTGCTACGAAAATTGAAATCCAATAATAACTAACTATTACGGATCCAATAGAACTAGTTTCGTCCAATTCTGAGACTGTTCAAAAATTGGCTATTTTTCAGGCGATAATTAAATATTAAAATATTCAATTTTCACAAATAAATTTTAAATTCAGTTTTAAAAGTTCTATAACATCACTATAACTCCAATATGATAAAATAAAATTTTACGAATCATTTTTAATCATATTAAACCCGTTATTCAATTTATCCAATAAATTCCAGTTTTAAAAATCTTATTAACTCTATTATAATCCCAATAGATTCAACATTTATTATTATTCCAAATGACTTACAATTTCTTTCTATCACTAAATCACGAAATCTTATTAAATTAGCTATTTTAATTATCGAAAATTTACGGGTCGTTACAGATTTCATCGTTGTTGAAGGTTCTAGCATGCTCAAAGCAAGAGTACGTTGGGCAGATTCGATAGTCCCAAACACGGGCTGCGACGACGTGCTAGTACTCTGGGTAGTTGCGAAAATTCCTAGGCACGGGCTGCGATGACGTGCGGAGTTGTGTCTAGAACCGGGGTTGCCATTAGCCCTTGACTGACGGCTGAAAGAATGTGCCGGTCATTCAATTAACGATGGTATCACGGCAATGATAACAATGATAGCCATGGTCATGGATGTTTGGTTGTATTGTCACTCGGTCTCAAGAGCGATGTTTTGTGGGTGCTTATCTGACCTTGGTTTAGGCCTTGGTGGTTTGTACTTGGAAAACATCGACCTTGACTCGAGTGATAATTGCTTTACTTTAATTGTCCGCTTTGCTATGTTTGTTCTGCTTAGTGTGTCTGGGGGCTATCACTGTAGAAAGAGGTGGAGTGGGATGGTTGGGTTCCTATTCCTTTGTACCCTTTTATACTCTTTTGGTATGTTTGATAGTTGATTTACTGCTCACTAAGACTTTTGTCTGACTCAAGGTTTTATGTTTAACTCTTATTACCTTGGGCCGTTCATCCATGTTGGGATGGGCAGACTAGGTAGCAGGTGACAGGTGCTGTTCTTAGTGACTAACGCTGTTGATGACGAAGACGAGCAGGAGGCTTTTGCATATTGTTTTCTTACTATATGTATTGGGTATTCCGTTGTTAGTATGATTCTCTGAGTGTTATGTAGTGAGGCTTGATGTATTGGCTATTCAGATGTTTGTATCAAATTGTTATGAGTTTATATGATGAGACTTCTGTTAGAGCTTCACTATGTATACTTTCTATTGTATTTTATCCATGTGCTATGAGTCATACGATAGACTATTCTGTGTTTACCTTATCCTAACAATCATCCGTGGCTGCCTGGTACACTTTACAGCGCACTATTTCCTTGTATGGTGCTGGATTCATGGGTGGTCGTCACACTCGTCTTACTCAATGGCAGAAAAAATTCTATATTTTCAGATCCAATTGCAAATCAAATCCAAAGCATAAAATTCAAACTCCTCCGAAAAATTTGAAAAAAATATATATCGTAGATCTCAATGATACGAACCTACATCTGCTGTTGGTTTTTCGACAAAGTGACCGAATTGATCAGAAATCGCGGTCAAAGGCAAATTGGGTGTTTTTGTTTGGGGCGACAATTGGAAAATCAGTGTCTGGGTATTGTAGATCTCGTCATGGGCTTCGAGATGGTGGTGGCCGTTTGACTTGAATCGAAGCGTGGTAGCCGGAATTGGCATTTTAGAGTTCGAAATCACCATTTTCACGTGGCAGCGCGGCGATCTATGGAACACCAGAGGCCGGCGGCCTCTGGCCGAAGGTAGAGGGGAAGGAGGCGAGTTCGTAGGCGGTGGTGCCTATAGCGGCCTGTGGTGGCGTGCGTGGTCGGTCAAAGTCGATGACGTGTGGGTTCATTTCTGGCGTGCGTTACTGGAACAAAATGGTGATGACGTGTCTAATGTTAGTGGTGAAGTTTTAGTTTCTTTTATTTTATATAAATTTAATTTTGATCGCTCTAACTTTAATAACTTTCGCATACGATATCCGATTTACGCGAGGTTTCTTTTTTTAGGATCGTATTGAAATTCCAGACTTGATGACGCCAGTTTGGACGAATTCTGAGACGGTCAAATTTTAGGTTTAAATTGGATTTGAATTCAATTTAAATTCAAAAGGTAAGTGTTTTAACCCACTCACAACTTTTAAGATTTCTTATGTTGGTTAAATTGATTTATAACGTGTTTAAAATTTTATTTATAGCTTTTTGGCATATATTTCATCATTTTCTCAGTTAAATTGCATTCATTTAAGTTACGCGTTATTTAATTCATTGCTGCATTTTTAAACTGTTAGTTAATTATTAATTAATTTATTCATTGCAATAAAACTTCCAGTAAACAGTTATAATTTATTTTTGAATATAAACTAACAGTTGATAGCTGTTATTATCACATGTTATATTTGATGTATTGTTGAATTTGGATGATGATTGTAATAAATGGATGGATGATTTTGATGGATGGATGGATGTTTATTTATATTGACTGCAAGTTGTTATGCATTTCTTTTCATTCGGGATTGCGGTTTGAAATGATACACAACCGCATTTTATTATTAAATTACGGATTGAAATGATAAATATCCGTATCGCTTGACCATAAAATAGAAAATTATATACAGGCACCGGTATATATATAAAATTATTTTTGAAAGGATTTTTGGTTTTGGATAGGATACGGTTTAATAAGTATTAATTTTTGATCTTATATAAAATCTTATTTTATGTACATATATAGTTAAATTATTGAATTTTAGCTGTGTATAAATTTGTTAAATAAAATAAATAAGATGAATAATGGAGTTTGATTATTTTATATTACATGGCTAGGTACATGTTAAGATATTGAGAATATATAGAGTTTTAAATGATTTAAATCAATTAATATTAGGTGTTAAACTGAAAAATTGATTTGGAATCGAGTTTAATTATGAATTTAACATCGTAAGTTGGTGTAGAATTTGTTAACTTGAAATTTTTAAAAAGGTATGATATTTATAACTGAATTTTTATTCAAGGTGAATTAAATGAATATTTCTAGTATAAATAAATTGAAGGAAATTTTAGTTAAAAGTAATCTGAGTTTTATTTAAATGATTTCGGGTTTATTATGGAAATATTTCAAACTAAATAAATAGGACTTAAATTGTTGAATAGAAATTTCCAACCTTAGTTCCAACTTTTTTTTAATATTCAAGTTTGAAATATATTGAAACTGAAGTGGTTTATTGAAACTGAAATCGATTTTAAAGTTCATGGATTTTGACGTAATCTTTAATGAAATAATTTATAAGTCGCGAAAATTATTTATTTTATAAAGAAATTTTAAATTCAAACTATTTTATTCTATATACTGTTTGAATATCCAAACCATTCAAGTTTTTGTAGTTATGGTTTCAAAGCTATGATTTTCGAAGTATTATGTTTTGAAAGTTATAATTCAAATGTTTGGTTTCCGGATATTATAAATTTTAAAGCAGTATGATTTTGGAAAAGAAATATATTTGAAATAAAATATATATTATTGATTTGGGTTTTATGTAAATAATATCAAAATGAGTTGTTTTGGAAATGGAAATGATATCGTATTTATGGGTTTTGAAATGGATAATTATTTTCTGGTTTTAAAGTATAAAGTATTTTAAAGACCGCGGTGTTATAATAACGTTTGGTTATTAAAGAGACCGGGATCGGAAGTTGTCATACTCTCTGCCAACTCCGAAAACCACTTTAAAAACCGTGTACGCGGTGGAGATTCCAGAATGAAGTAGGTTGGTGGCGGTGTTTCTTGTAAGGTAAATACGTGGACCCGACTCCCGTGAGTTGGCATAAGGTGGCTAAAACAGGAGAGATTCTCGGGCCAAGGGGGTTAGCGCCCTTTATCGGACACATCCCTTCGATACTATACTCTGACTTTGGATTAATTCGGTGGCCACCTTTATTTGTTTGATTTTGGGGGTGTTTGTTCGAGGTGGGCGGTAGCTGCGGCTATGCTTTACCACCAGTCCGGATAGCAGTTGGTATATATACTCTGGCATTGCCTTGTTGTGTCGCGTCACCTACCCTAGCGCGCCTTATACGATTTTAGTTTTGTACCATACCTATGGAGTGCCCTCTGACGACGCCCAGTACGGGGGGGATTACGGTACTGTATAGACTATGGAAATATATAAATGTGTTAAGTTGGAAAATGTAAAGCCTTAACGCTATTTAAAAGTAAGTTTATTTTACAATTAGACATTATTATAATAGCGAAATATACTACATAGTAAATAGTTTAACGGATCCTTAAGAGATGTAAATCCCGAGCATCTTTTGAGTTACTGCACTCATATTTATTTATGTTGATTTAACTTACATAAGATCTTTTAGTTCTGACTCGAGTGTTTTGTCTTTTCAATTCGCTCGGGTCAGTCCGAGCATTTCAGGATTTGAAGACTTTATTTCTGGAGGAAGAAGATGAGGATTTCTTTATTATTATTAATACTATATTATATGGTTCCACTACACACTGTATTCTTCTGCATTGATATTTATTGGCATGTGAACTCTGATAGTTATTGTATAAATAAGAACCAAATGTTTTGTAAACAGTTTCATGAACTGTATATTTGATTATTATATTTTATCCTTCCGCTGTGAGATTCTGTTTTTCTTTATTTCTTTCTCATTTTTCTTATTTACCCCATAACAATCCGCCCTTCCGTATGTTTTGAATTGGCACGTGTGTCGATTTAAAGTGTGTGAAAAGGCAGGATGTTACACGCCATCTCCAGAAATCGCGACATCCACGAAGTCAACCGCAACCTCCCCACGCATCGGCGAGCTCGCGAACACACCCCCCATACATCGCCTCGATCGACAATAAGATTCGGTGAAATCGAAGTCGCGTTCGATATGAATGAAATTGAAGAAGAGGAGATAGATCTGGTTTCGATTAGTACAGGGGACTACGCGATTTAAAGAGATCGGCCATTTTTTTTTTGCCTGCGTTCGATTTGAGGAAACAAGGCTTCGGCCATTTTTAAAGATTTTTTTTCTTCGTTTGAAAATGTCTTCGTTCTGAAGGAATAAAGGGTTTGTCGGTTTTCACAGGAATAAAGGGTGGCTGGTGGAAAAGATTTTGACAGGTGAAAAGATGTAAGATATTTAAATTAAACGATTAATTATTTTCCAGACATTTTTATCTCGTGCGCTCACACGATGACTCTGAATGCTACAAAATTTGAAACCCGTTAGTAATTCAATATTACGGTTCCAATGGAACTTCTTTTGTCGGATTCCGAGAATGTACCTTGGAAGACTATTTTTAAATTCAATTTAAACTATAAAATTTTAAAACTGAACAAACCCCTGTTAATTTCAATTTTACAACCTCTATTATCTTCAATATTATCAATATAAATTTTATAAGTCTTCTAATTATTTTTAACAGGCTTAAAACTCCAAATTCCGCATTTTACTCAACTTCAAATTATTTAATTCAATAATTTAATTATCAAATAAATTGTGGTATTCGTAATTCAAGTTAAAATTACTCTATTGAATATTTAAAATCAATTAAATATTTCGATTTTAAACGCTCAAAAATTTCGGGTCCTCACATTCCTCCCCGCTTAAAAGAATTTCGGCCCCGAAGTTACTAATTAGGAAGAATGGTCCAATACTCGTTTGCTTATTTCCAAAACCAAACAATTCAACATCCAACCAACTATCTTTTTATAAAAGACTCATTATCCTTCTTATTAACTTTCCAAGCTTTTCCATAGTTCGCAAATAACTTTACTTATACTATCATTCAAATTATAATTCAAAACCAAATTTAAAATTTTCAAAATTTCTCAAAAATTTTCTAACTCTCTAAATTTCCGAAAAATTTTGTCGGCGTCTCCTTTGCGTGGCTAGCTCGGTACAACTACAAAAGGCCTCTATGGCTCCCAAATCCAAAAAGAAAACAAAAGGCCAAGTGGCTCGATCCAAAAACCCAATCAAATTTCATATAGAAACTTAAACACATACTTTTTTGTCGAGCATTTCAAATTTATCTTCTGAAATCAAAATCAATTCTCTTTTCCCTTTATTTTACCTGCATATCCTGCTTAGCACTAATATCCATTCACAACTTTCAAAACATTTTATCTACTTCCTTACAAAATGTCAATATTTATTTATTTGAATATTAACTTAGAATATATTTGTAATATCAATTTCCAAATCAAGAATTTATCATTGCTTACTTAAATTAGTATAAGTCTTTTATGTGTTCCTTATATTTATTTTCATCTTACCAGTTTAGTTTATATCTGTTTCTATCCAAATTGGTTTTTTCATTTCCATATGAATTCAATTTATCTTCAATTCTAAATATTAAATTTTACTTTTCATTTATACTGATTCATGTCTTTACTTTAAATTAGTTTCATTTATTAATTTATTTCAATTTCCAGTTTAAAATCGTTTTGTCGTTAACAAAATTTTCCAAAAATTTTCAAAAATTTTCTAACTCTCAAAATTTTCGAAATTTTTTGGCAGAGTCTCCTTTGTATGGAGGAGCTTTTGCAATTTGACAAAAGAGATAAATATATATACATCGATCCACCTGGTCGGAAAACCAAAAATGGTTCATATTTCCTATTTTTATTGCGTAGGCGTACCTTATTTAGCATTTTAAGTAAGCGGCTTATAATTTTTAGCAACTAGCGCAACCAAATCCAGCCACACGGCTTCCAAGTACCTGTACTTACTCAATTTAAACCTGTAAGTGCTATATATATAAAGTTTTATCAATATTTCACTTATTTGCAATGGTTAAACACATGAATTCTAAAAGAAATTTACACCAAACATTTTTCTGTAAGCAACTTATACAATTTTCATGCTAATTCAACCGTTTCCATTAATTTATAACCATTTTCATTCAATTTGAATAGTTTTCAATCCATTCGTGTACAACTTCATCAATTTGAATGGTTTAAAACTCAGTTGCTTACATTTAATTTATTTTTAATCAAACTGAACTCATATTTAATTCAATTGCTCTCAAAATCAATTTATTTTACTCATATCAATTCATAGCATCTTAATTACTTCCATTATGCAATTTGATGAGATCTATGTGAATAAATAAGTATTTATGTTTTATAACCAATTTAAATGGATTTCAACTCAATTTATACTTAATTCTATTCCATTTTTAAATTTATTCACAACCCATATATTCTCATTTCATTGTATTTTAAATTTGAACACATTCACTTGCATTTCATTTTATTAACCAAACTAGTTCATTCAAAACCATTAACAACTTAGGTTCATCTTCATTACCAATTAAATTTCTTTTTTTCTTAATTCTATCTCAATCAAATCTCATTTTAAATTTACAATGATTAGCTACTATAAAATTTAACTTTTCAGATTCGACTCATTCAATTGGTTGCATGGCCATTTCCAATTTATTACCACTTATTTGGATTTTATTTACAATTCAAACTATTTCTATTTTGATACAATTTCATTTTTATTCGATACATTTCAATTATATTATTTTGTTGACACTTCAAGTTAAATTTTTGTTTATAACTCAAGTTCTGAATCCATTAGCCATTTTCAATTTACCGCCCAATTTCAAGAACTCACAATTCAATTTCATTTACTTAACCAACAAATTTAAGTCGAATTTGATTTATAACTTGAGTTTTATTTCCAATTACATATTTCATTATCTAATTTATTATCTAATTAGTTTTTCCACAATTTAAAATTTAGAACTTGGTTTTAATCTCACAATCTATTCATAAAATTTGTCTTAAGTTCAATTTATTTTATAATTCAAGTTTGGATTTTTATTTATTTTCCAATTCATCAAACAATAATTATTCTTATTTATAATTCAAGTTTGGATTTTTATAATTCAAGTTGGATTCTTAAGTTACAACTTATTATTTTACATAGCATCTAAAGCGGCTGCTTGCGCAGCATAGGGTGTTCCCCTTCTTGTGCCTTTGAATCCAGAAGTACCGGCGGAGGCCCAAGAAACCACTCGACCTCGTACATCTAGGCTTGAATATATTCTTCTTTTATTTTTTTAACTCAAGCCTTATGCTTATTTATAACCCAAGCATATTTTTATTACCATGGGTTTTAATTCCTTTATAAGTTATTCTGATTTATTCATTTCAATCTAATCCTTATCCAACTTGTTTTCCATTTATTCAGGAAAGAATATAATTCCATTCCAATAACTAAATTGAATTTTTATTCTAATTCAATTTTATTTAAACTCAGATTTATTTAACTCAATTTGATTTCAACTTAATTCGAATACAACCGGATATTATTTCCAGCCTATTCAATTTATTTCAATCCAATTAAATTTTTATTTCCCAATCCATGTTAATTTCATTTTAACCTTTCACTTTAAATTTAAATTTCGAACGTTCAAAGCTTATATTTCTTCCTGATTTAAAATCATCTTAATTTATAAGCTTATAACCTATCTCATCAGAATTTTTTTTTAAACACCCGGCTTTTGGTGTCAAATTATTTTGAAATCTCCAACATCACAAAACACATTTCTCAAAGTCAAACCAATCCTGGTTTTACCCTCAACAAATTTCCTTTGAGATTTTCAAAAACAACTAGCTTTCCTGAACAAATCAATTTGGCAGCAATCCGTCACTTAGAAATTCGAAAATGAATACTGATGATGCGGCCGTCATCATCGGAATTATTTCCCAATATTCCAAGTGATTTCAATGCTATATCACTTACAAAATCCCTTTAAAAAAATTTCCTTTCAGAAATACCTCCAAAAGAATAATGCTATTATTTATCTTCAAAACATTTCCAAATCTCCGGGATTTAAATTTCCAAATCTTGATTAAACCAATTTTAACTATAATTCATTTGCACAGCTTATGCTCACACAAATTCTCATTTGATTATATTTCAATTCATAAATTACGTTTATAATTCATATTTATAAATTTCATTTTATAATGAATTTATTCCTTTAACTTTGGTTATATTTTCAATTTCTAGTTAAAGTTTTCACTCAACAATGATAACAATTTAATATTAGTTTTCCTAACATCCAATCAACCATATATTAGCTAAAATAGTTTGCAAAAACTTTTCTTTATATCAAAATATATTTTTGGGTAAAATTATTTCATTTACCCACATTTAAAACAATATCGTGTCGATTGTTCTATTCAAGTGTTTAGAAACCCCATCAATACGGTTGTCCAGACAATGCCGACGAAGATTCATATACCACTCAACAAACCAATCAACACAATATTAAAATAATTTATATTCACTAACAAATACGCGTTCATATCTATTAATACGCTCAAACTCATTCTAGAGTACTTCGGACTCTAATTTAAATGAGTAATTTTCCACCAGAGCCAAGGTTATCTCCAACCTTGCTCTGATACCAACTGTAATGACCCGCAAATCCGTACCCCTTGAGTTAACACTATTCTACAACAACCAACTCAAGTTGTACAGAAATACGAACCATTTGGGTTAAAGAAGAAGAGGTAGAAGAAGAAAATAGAAAACAACAGCAGAATCTAACCATCGCAGCAGAATAAAATATAATAGAAAATAAATGATCTTTACTCAAAAATCCAATATCTCTGTTTATACATATTACATCATCAGAGTACATCAAACATAGCTCAACATCAATATCATACAAATGGATACACAACAACTCAACACAGCGGAATATATGTGTGTGTGTGTGTGTATATATATATATATATATATATATATATATAAACAAGTTCGGGAGTACGTATTGTCATCCTGCTAGTCTCCTGAGCTCCACAACATCATATCCTGTATTCTATAATACTCGGTATGACCCGAGCATTACAGTTAAATAACACCCGAGTCAGTCTGGAATACCAGCGTGAGAAAATCACACTCAATTGATTATTAAAGTTTCAAAAATCCTTTGAAAACAAAAGCATCTCGTAAGACCACTCCACAAATAAACATGTTGGGCTTTTACCTTACGATAGCTAAAACACACTTTTTATAGAAATCCTCTTTATAATAAGGTCTATATACAAATAGTTATAAAATAGCCGAAATTGTTACATCTATTAAATTCCAGCTACTGGCCACAGAGTGAGTGATACAAACAAAACTTGTACAAGGCTTGTAGGGAGAATGGATTTCCAACTAATGACTAGGCACTAGGGTACCACCTGTCACGGTACGTGGCCTAGATCATAGTACCGAGAAGTACGCCCGCTCCCCTGCAACACAAGACCGGGACTACCCCTTACTGGATAATCCAAAGTGAGATCACCCCGTGGTTGGGATCAGCAACCGCCCACTAAGCCGAAATAAAAAGGGACATCTAGGCAGGGATGACCTCACCCTGCTTGGGTGCTAACCACATAGACTTGCTGCATAACCCTTGATTTTCAGTCATTCCCATTTGATGAGGCTTGAGGCTAAGCGTTACCTTTTTAGAATATATCCCTTAGAATGCGCATCGTCCACCTGACGATGTTTACGAAAGCATTCATCCATACAAGTTTGTCCCGGGTTCGAACGGTACCGAAGGCACTACTCCTACTACATCCATTTTGGAAATATCCTCAGGATTAGTAGCGACTAGCCCTTGCACTTCAATGCTTCATCTTCGAATCCAAACTCATTTTCACGAAACGTACAAACCGGATCGAAGTGGTTTTCGAGAAATAAATCTCGACCCCGGTCTCTTCGAAACGATCAACGCATTTGTCCAATATTGATAGTCGGTGATTTAACTATCAATTAATATTCACAACATCCATCCAATAATAAATAATTTTCCAAATTATTTATTAACCTCAAAGTATCTTCACAAGATATATTTCTATTTTCAAAACCCTTTGAAAACAGTTTCAAATCATTTTCTTTTTCAGAATAAACTTCTCCAAATATTTTCTATCTCCACTGAAATCACCAAGCACAAAACTAGATTTTTCTAGAATAATTCAAAACACTTTACATTTTAAAAATACTTTAAAACATTTATTTTAAAAACTACTTCAATAATTTATTAAAAATACATACTATATGAATATCTGAAAATAAGGTTATTTAATAAAATATAAAACTAGATTTTCACTTTTAAAAACAAAATACTAAGTCACCCTTTAAATAATTATTACAATAATAGATTTGAAAAATATTTACTTTAGAATTTAAATATTTTAGAAATAATAAAAATTTTCAAAACTTGCTTTTTTTTAAATAATCTTTAAACTTTTAACTTATATTTAAAAAATTACTTTAAAAACGTACTAGGTTGTCCAGATAAAAATATTAACTTCAATCACTTAAATCAATTTCCCCAATTGATTTCCAATTTACTCCCTTAGAAATATATTTCTTTACTTACTCAGTTCATTTCAAAATTCATTAATTATGGACTTTATTATTATTATAATTTTCCGTTTGGTTTTAAACCCTTTTAACTGAAATATACAAATTTCAGCTTTTCCCAATTTCTTCTTTATTCTTTTCAATAATTTAAATCTTAAATATTAGATAAATGTTTTGTTCTTTTAATTAATATCACTGAAGATTTAAAATTCATTAACTTTCTGTTTATTCAAATTCCCTTTCTGTACTCAAGATTTATTTATTAGAATTTTAAAGTCACTTTATTTCTTTTCCAATTCATTCTTAAATTTATTCAAATTTCCTATAATTATTTTACTTACAAATTCACTTCTTTTATTTTCTTTCCAAAATCCAATTTATATATTTTTGGTAATTCATTATACCCAATTATGCCCAATTATGCCCAATTATACCCAATTTGCCTATATATATATATATATATATATATAATTAAAACTAATGTAAGTTTTAAACTTGCTGTAAACATTTTTCTGCCTATATACATATATATAAATTAATATTAATTAAACAAAATTTTAAATTATACCTTACTGTCGAATCTTTGCTCCCTCCAAGCTACCCACACACGCCTCCTAACCCTAGATGAACACGCGACCTCGTGCAGCTTCCTACTCGTGCAAACGCGACTCAATCGCGAACCATCGTCCCCGAAATCGCGATGCTCCAATCCCTAGTTCACTGTTTCAGTCGCACGACTCCAGATGTCGCTCCACTTGCCTCAACACTTGAGTGCCATCTCCAGAAATCACGACGTCCACGAAGTCAACCGCAACCTCCCCACGCATCGGCGAGCTCGCGAACACACCCCCCATACATCGCCTCGATCGACAATAAGATTCGGCAAAATCGAAGTCGCGTTCGATATGAATGAAATTGAAGAAGAGGAGATAGATCTGGTTTCGATTCGTACAGGGGACTACGCGATTTAAAGAGATCGGCCATTTTTTTTATTTTGCATGCGTTCGATTTGAGGAAACAAGGCTTCGGCCATTTTTAAAGATTTTTTTTTCTTCGTTTGAAAATGTCTTCGTTTTGAAGGAATAAAGGGTTTGTCGGCTTTGACAGGAATAAAGGGTGGCTGATGGAAAAGATTTTGACAGGTGAAAAGACTTAAGATATTTAAATTAAACGATTAATTATTTTCTAGATGTTTTTATCTCGTACGCTCACACGATGACTCTGAATGCTACAAAATCTGAAATCCAGTAATAATTCAATATTACGGATCCAATGGAACTTCTTTCGTCGGATTCCGAGACTGTGCCTCGGAAGACTATTTTCAAATTCAATTTAAACCATAAAATTTTAAAACTAAACAAACCCCTGTTAATTTCACTTTTACAACCTCTATTATCTTCAATATTATCGATATAAAATTTATAAGTCTTCTAATTATTTTTAACAGGCTTAAAACTCCAAATTCCGCATTTTACTCAACTTCAAATTATTTAATTCAATAATTTAATTATCAAATAAATTGTGATATTCGTAATTCAAGTTAAAATTACTCTGTTGAATATTAAAAATCAATTAAATATTCCAATTTTAAATGCTCAAAAATTCCGGGTCGTCATAGTTATTTTCCAATGTATTCATTGTTTTGTTTATCAGCAATTATGAGGATAGACTGTTATAACTATCGAGGCTGAGATAGGTTAGTATACTCTGATTGATGTTTATATATACATAAATGACCATTTTGATTTTTTGAAAAGATTTATGTTATATTATAGATTATTCGTCCCACCATGAGATTCTATTTTTTAGTTTTCTTCTTATCTTCTTCCTTCTTCACTTCTAACAATCCGCCTTTTTGTTCAATTTGAGTTGACACATGCGGTTTATTGTCAGCTAGAATGTACAAAAAAAAGTGGGTCGTTACAGTATGTATCTTACCTCGTCTAACCAATATATTTATAGTGCTATACATAACATCCCTAGATTTAGGAAGATCAACAACTAAAGAGTATGCAAGTATTCTATATATAAATGGTAGAGAACAACTTATATATTAAGGATTCATAATCTTTAATGTATATACATTAAGTGATATCGATTTAGAAAACAATGTATTTCTTATGAAATTCTCTCATATTTATGTGTTGGGCACATCGAAAATCATGATATACGTACAATACGTAAGTACTAATTCCTTGAACCTAAGTTGGGTTTCGTATGGTTCCATATAAGTTTAACACATTCGTATTATATAAGTTTAATTCACATATAATCTTTTATAGTCTATTTAAATTATAATATTCGTATATATTATTAATTAAATCTTATTTAATTAATTATAATTTATTAATTTAACTAAAAATTAAAGTATTTTGAAATTAAAAATTGTATTTTATTCATCTAAAATAATTCAGAATGAATATTAACCATAACATTTATTGTTTTATATACATATGTCAATTAACATATATATGTGTGTGTGTGTGTGTGTTTGTATGTATGTATGCATGTATGTTTTATTAATTAACATTTAGTTAATTTCAAATTAAATTTTTATTTAATTAAAACAATTTTTAATTAAATAATTTAGTAAATTCTAAAAACTTTATATTTTAGTTTACCTTAACCAATTTAAGAATATATATATTTAACAATAAAATTTATAAATAATTATATTCACGTAATAGCTAAACCTGGGTCAAACCAATGTGCTTAATTCAAGTGAATTAGGGCGCTTGAGTAAGAATGAATTTTTACTCAAATGGTGCAAGAAAAGAGTTCAAAGAAAGTCATTATGCAAATTGTAATATGTTCGAGTCCTCTTTTATTAAGTCATGAAATTAAATTTGGTCATTCGACCATTAATGAATTTTTCAGAGCTTTATATTTATCCCAAAGAAAAGGAGGAAGAAAATACATTCAAAAAAATAGTGCCTCTTTGGTGGGGTACATGTCTATTGATAGAAAACTCCAGCCATTTAATTTGTAGCACGTGTCACCTAGGGTGGACGAGTGGTGGAGATTTAATTTCATTCGTAGATCCTTGCGTTTATATTATGATGGTATCTGTTAGCTTCCTTCACGAGGACTCGATTATCCTAATTTTTAATTTACAGTGGCTTGAGGACTATTCACGATAGCCATGAGGAGTTCTTCATGTTAGCGTCAAGATCTATTTCATTTGGCTCTAAGGAACACTTTACGATGGTTTTGAGAGATTCTTCATGATAGCTTTGATGTTACAAGAAACACTTTGCAACAGTCTTAAGGAGTTCATCATGACGATTATGAGGGACTTTCACGATAGCTTTGAGAGATTTTTCACTATAGCTATTTTAATGGCTTTTCTCTTGATGTCTCCCATATCTCTTTTAATAATGACCCTAAGAAATGTTCCATAAAATCTTTAATATATTACTCCACGATGGCTTTAATGCTTTATTTTACGATGGCTCCAATATTTCATAGGCTTCGATAATGTACTTCACAATGGCTCTAATGCTTCACATCGCAATGGCTCCAATATTGCACGATGGCTTCGGTGTATTACTTCATGATGGTTAATGCTTTACATCGCGGTGGCTTCTACAATTCATGTTTAAACTCAACACACGATAACCTAACGGCTTTCTCGATTATCCCACAATGGCTTTTTGAAAAATATATCACGATGACATAAACCTTCCATAAATGGCTCTATATCATTTCCCCTTTCATAGCTTCATTTCCAATCAGGATGATTACCGGGGTTGCTTTTCAATGGCACTTGCACATGTCCCATGATAGCCTTCGTTGTGTTTTTTATCTCACGATAGCTCCAGTATACATCCCACGAAAACTCTCATGCATATTCCACGAAAGTTTCCCACTTTGTTAACCTGTAATGACTAATATATTTAGGGTATAACACCTTTCTTTAGGAATTCTTAGGGTATAACATTTCCTCCTCTCCCTCTTTTTTGAAAAGTTTAACATAACTAATTTCCTTCTATATCGTTAAATGTTGTTTTAAGAGTTACAACTCTTATTAAAGCTTTCTCCGACCTTTCTGACTTCTAGTTAGTTCATTTTATGAGCAACATCTTCAATGATTCTATTTTATACGCATCTTTATGGTAGGACCAAAGGCTTTCTCATCCATCTCCTTTGGATGCTTTGACCAGACCTGGTGATGGTATCAAAGGCTTTATTGACCATAACACTTTGGATGGCTTCTTTGGCCAAACCTTATGGCGGGATTAAAAACTTTCTTGTTCTTCTCCCTTGGATGGTTATTTTGACTAGGTCCGGTGGTAGGATTAAAGGATTTATTGACCACCACTCTTCGGATGGTTACTTTGGCCAAGCCTTACAACTAGACCAAAGGCTATCTCGTCCATCTTCTTTGGATAGGTGCTTTTACCTGACCCGACGATGGGATCAAAAGCTTTATTGACCACTACTCTTTGGATGGTTACTTTGGCCAGGCCTTTAGTGGGACCAAAGGCTTTCTCATCCATCTACCATGGAGGAGTGCTTTGACAAGGCTCGAAGATGGGCTCAAAGGCTTTATTAACCACCACTCTTTGGATGGTTGCTTTGATCGGACCTTATTGTGAGATCAAAGGCTTTCATGCTCATCTCACTTGGATGGGTGCTTTACCAAGTCCGACGGCAGCGTCGAATGCTTTATTGACCACCACTCTTTAGATGCTTCTTTGGCTAAGCCTTACAGTGAGACCAAAGGCTTTTTGTCCTATATTGGATTTGAGGGGTGCTTCTGCTCAATAAACCTTATCAATCTTATCAGGTCATAAGCTAAGTTAAACATAATGCATCTGAATCTGAGGGTTATCTCCTAAGCACGTATTCTTCGATAATCAACTTATGTTGTAAAGTATGGTCTCGAATGCTCGACATTCCATGTTCTTGAGATTGCATTCCTATTAGGTCAACTTAGTTGATAGGCTCCTAAGGGAATAACTTCATGAATGACCAGTATTCCTTCCCAGTCGGTCCCAATAGGCCAACTACGGGGTTCTTCATGTTTTCCATTACTCTTCTCAATTCTAGATCTCCCTTTTTGAACACTCTTTCTTTTACCTCAAAATTATTGTATTTAGAGATCCTTCGTTGATATCTGGTTGTCCATATAGCTACCTGATCTCTTAGTTCGTTGAGTAGATTGAGTTTTTTTCCCTTATCTCTTGGTTTGTTTCATAAGCATAAGTGATTCTTTGGCACAATGGGACTTTGATTTCAACTAGTAGCATTGCCTCAAATCCGTAAGTCGGGGAGTGTGGGGTATGCCCAGTTGCTATTCTTGTGGAAGTCTAGTAGGACCACAAGACAAGAGGAAGTTCTTCTGTCAAGTTCCCCTTAGCTTTTCCTAATTACTTGTTCAAGAGTTTTTTAATGATCTTATTTTTTGCTTCCGTGGCTCCATTAAGCAACAAAGATGAAAAAACTGTTATTATTCCATTCCTTTAACAGAAACGAGTACTCTTCACTTCCAAATTGAGTCTCATTGTCGAAGATTATTTTAATTGGGAGCCTAAATCAGGTGACTATATTTTTATGACAAACTTCAAAACTTCTCAAGCATTTATATTTGGTAGTGGTTCAGCCTCTACCCACTTAGTAAAGTAATTGATGGCTACCACGGTGAACTTTTCTTATCCCTTGGAGATAGGAAGAAACCCAATCATGTTAATTTCCCATACATCCAAAGGCTAAGGGCTAGCTGTAATAGTTAAATTGCTTGGAGGAAGCTGTGGTATTCTAGAAAAAATTAGACATTTGTGGCAACTTTTCATGTAACTCATGGCTTCTTCTGTCATTCGCAGCCAGTAGTATCATTTCCTCCTAACACTCTTTGCTAACTTTTGTCCTATTAGAATGATCTCCACAAAATCCTTTGTGTTCCTCTCTTAACATTTTCGCTCCTATTTTGGTGTGATGCACCGCAAGTAAGACATTGAATTCCCTTTCCTGTACAATATTCCCTCAATTATGGTATACGAAGGAGCTTGATATCTTAGTTTTTGTGCTTCTCTTTTATCTTTTGGTAGCAACTCCTTCTCGAGGTATTCTACCAAAAGGTGTCATCCAACTTTTTGTATCTTGGTTTTCATGGGCATTTATTTTTTCAGAGGCTACATTGTCATTAATATTTTCGTGAACATTCCCTCTAATGATTGATGGATGTTGTAGTTGTGATTTGGTCAAAACCAAAATTCAATTGTTGGACTCTTCTTTCCTTTCTTTAATGTTAGAGCTCTACTGGAATCCAACTGGGATGATTTAGACCTCAGGCACTCCTCGGGAACTTGCTATCCCTAAGCGTCTGCTTGTGCATTTCTTTCTCTTGGTATTCGATGTATGGAAAAAAAATTCGAACTAGACTAGCATCTCGTGGATTCTTTTAACATATCGGGCTAAGCGAGCATCTTTGATTTGAAATATCTTATTTTGCTAACTTACCATTAGTCATGGAATGCTGAATATTTTGATCCTTGGGATTTTGAGTTGTTGTGATTGTGTTAATCCTACTATCATAGACTCATATTTGACCAAGTTGTTGGCTTTTTAGAATCCCAGTTTCATGGCGTAATGTATTATATGTCCATCAGGGGTAATCACGATAAAGACTGCTCCAGCACTATGTTCGTTTGATGCCCCATACACATACATCTACTATTTTGATTCATGTTTCTTTTCCTTTTCTAGTTGTTCTTCGGTAAATCTTGCACACTCCATAACAAAGTCTACTAAGGCTTGTCCTTTAATCGATTTCTTGGGTAAATACTCAATGTCGTATTGATTACGCTCCATTCCCCATTTTGCCAATCTTCTAGATACTTTAGGTTTGCTAATTACCTATCTTAATGTATAATTGGCCAAAACCTTCATCGAATAGGCTTGAAAATATGACCATAGCTTTAATGCTATTAACAAAAGACAATATGCTAGCTTCTCTATAATTGGGTACCTGGTATGCACATCATTTAACCTTTTACCAGTGTAGTAAACCAAGAATTGAATTTCATTTTCTTATCTTATTAAGACTGAGCAGATCACATATTTTGAAATGGCTATGTACAAGAATAAGTATTCTCTTTCCACAGGGCTTAAAGTATCGATGGTTTCTCTAGATGATCTTTTAATTCCTGAAAAGCTTTATGGAAATCTTTTGTTCATTCGAAGGTTTACTTTTCCTGATTACACCAAAGAAAGGAATACATTTGTCTGTTGCCTTCGATATAAATCGACTAATGGCTGCAATCCATCTGTTTAGTCCCATTACATCCTTGCACGTCTTTGGTGGTTTCATATCTCCAGTGGCCTTTATTTAGTAAGGATTAACATCGATTCCTCTTGCACTTACAATGTATCCCAGAAACATACCGGTCTGAATTCCAAAAGAGCATTCCTATGGATTCAATTTCATCTTGTACTTTCTTAATATGTCGAACATTTCCCCTAAATCTTCCACATAACCACTTTCCTCTTTTGATTTTACCAAGACGTCATCCATATAAACTTCCAAGTTTTTTCTAATCTGGTCTCTAAACATTCAATTCACAAGTGGTTGATATGTTGCTTCCTCGTTCTTCAATCCAAATGGTATCACTTTGTAAAAATACATTCCCTGGTCTGTTACAAAACTAGTATGCTCCTCGTCGGACTTAAACAATGAAATGGTTGTACCCGAATAGGCATCCATAAAGATAGCAATTTATGGCCATTAGTAGCATCAACTAATTGATCAATTCAAGGAAGTGGATAACAATACTTCTGTAACATCCCCTACTTGGAGGTCCAATACTAATGGCTATAGATGCTGCACTCATCCATAATTATTAATCCTCGGTGACCAAATATGGTAATGTTAGATACATTGATACACTGAAACACATGAATATGGAAAAAAATTAGAACCTCAAACAAGATCCACATTCCATTTCAAAACATTTCAAATTATTATATAATCCCAATACGAGAACCATGTTCAGAGAAAATATATTTATTACAATATACGCCAAGAGCGACATATGAAGATGCCTCTTTGGATGATCAGAGTATATATAGGCAATTTAACAACATTTCCTTTACAATAACAACATACGGGAATCAAAATAAAAGAGAAATCTCGATAGTTATCATGCCTCCTACATATCTTTGGAAGCTTATTCGTCTAAGGAGGTACCTGAAAACCTCAACTCTCAAACTACTCAAAATCAATTGAGTACCCGAGAGTTTAAGGGGAAAACGTATACTTCGAGTCAAACATAAAGCCTGGTATTAATATTAATCTACCGTTTAAATCATGCCTCTTAGCGGAATGGATTATCCCCTTGCTAGTATTCTAAAACCTTTATAAAACCATAGTATATGCTCCTGCATTCACAATGGCTTTTACAATTCAAAACAATATGATGATATACGAAATAAGTAAATCAATTAAGGATTACCTATCCCCATTCATTTTTTGACTATCTGTTACATTTATAGTTTCTAGGATCACTATTAACCTATTAGTTTTCACGGGCTTACTAATAATCTATTTAATGATTAAGGACTCTCGTCCAGTTACATAGTTTTCATGGGATCACAAAGAACCTATTGGCCTTTTCCAATATCATCATTATTTCATCGGTTTTTCCTAAAACTATTGGTAACTCCAATAAATTTTCCCTTATCCTAGTTTTCATGGCTTGACAAGGAACCTATTGACTTTTGTCAATATCTTAATTCGGATATAGTTTTCATAGCTAACTACAAGCCTATTGACCTCTGCCAATATCAAATCATAGTTTTCATGGGCTAAGTATGAACATGTCTTCCTGACATCTTTATAAATACATAGTTTTATGGGATTACTATAAACCTATAGGCCCATGCCAATACCTTTCTTGTACATAGTTTTCATGGGCTTACTATAAACCTATTGGCCCCTGCCACTGTCTTTAATTAATATTTTAGCATCATATACTCTGGTCTTCCTGACCTCCTGGATGCAATTCTACTCATTCAGGAGTTAATTGAATTTATATTCACTACTGGGTCAACCTAACTGGTCGTTCTGCCTTTCCCCAATTTACAGTTATAGGTCCATTACAATATAAATATATTCTAATATATATATGAAGAAGCAAACATAATAATACCAACCCTATGGTTTAATATCCTTGAAATCATTTTATATAAAACTTGGTTAATCCCTTTAACCCTTTAATCAAGGAAAACTTCTTCAAAACTCCATTTCGGAACCTTTTATTTATGCCATGGTTTTCTTTAAAAATGAGACTGGGTTATATGTTTTGAAAACTAAGGCTATTGAAACCTCAAAACATCACTTTCGAAACCCTTAGATAACCTCTTTCGAAAGCATAGAAAACTTCTTTTTAAAACATTACATATATACCTTTCCAAGCTCTTTAAATCATCTCTTTCGAAACCAAAATATGCCTTTCGAAAGTATCAATACATTACTTAATAACCCTTAGAAATATAGCTTCGAAACTAATGAAATTACCTTTTTCGAAACCATTGGGTTTTTCTTTAAAAACATCTTTTGGGTCAAAGTCAACATAAACGAAAGTACCCCTTTCAAAACCTTTAATCATCATATAAAATTATTTGGAGAAAGCTTGATGGCATCAACACCATCCTTTCGAAGGCTTCAAAAGCATTAAGTAAAACATTTAAGGATAGCATCGAAACCCCCTTTCGAAGCCATTGCCTTCGAAACCCTTGAACCCTTTCGAAAGCATTTAAGAAGTGGCTTAGTATAAATTTAAAAAAAGGCTACCTTCGAAAGCATTGATGATTTCAATACACTTGAAAGGCAAAAGAATGCAGCAGGGCTTCAACTAGGTCGGAACCACCATTTTCGAAAGCACTGTTTTATAAACAAGGAACTCATTCGAAAGCTTATAATTGTAAAACATAAAATGGAAACTCCATCGAAAGTCATTCGAAAACCCCTTTCAAAAGAATATGTTTCCACTTCTTCAAAAAAATTAGTAAAACAAAGGCAGGCGCTTAACATTTTAAAACAAAGTAAAGGTATTGACCCCATCGAAAGCAATGCTTTCGACAGCATGCCTTCCACTTTCTCCAATCCACTTTGTATTAATATCAATCATACCATGTGTATTTGTTTTGGCCTAGGTAGGTTTCAACTGAGTTAAAGCGAAAGCATTGGAGCCGAAAGGCACTTCTGAAAGAGGAGGAACCCACTTTTCTGTGTAAATCCGTTTTAATGCCAATTAAAGCAAACACCTTCTAACTAACCTGCCTACGTGTAAGCATATGATTGGTTGCCCCAATTTCTCAAATTCTATACAAAATAACCGCCGCTTGATTCCAGATCAAGATTAATATAACAAACAAGCCCTTCCATTAAGCAAAACCAATCATGCAAATAAGTCTTCCTTCTAAAATAATTTAATTTCAATAGCAAATCACTTAAGAAAAATCCCTAAAATTTATAGAAATTCACTTTTATCATATTATCTGACATATCTAAATTTCAAACCCAAAGTTCTTAATATAATTTCTGAAATAAATTTATAAGTCCAATTAACCATATTTTCCTTTGATAATCGTTCCATAGCTTCGAAAATTATCAAAATTAAAACCCAAATCCAAAATCATGTTTTACATAACATAACATAACATTTTTCCATGGTATTCAAGAATTAATTTCAATCGATTTTGCCCTAAAACCCCATAAATCCCCATTTAAACAATCTTGTTTAAATCAAACAAATTATAATTCAAGCATACCGTCATCCAAAGCATCATAAAACAAATTTAATCTTAAATCCAAAAACATACGATCATGAACAAAATAGAGAAGGTATAAATTATTATTCACCTTGATTAAGATAAGGAGATTGGATTGAGATTAAGATTTATTCCACTTGCCTTAATCCTTGGCTTGATTTGAATTTTCTCTTCTTTTTCTTCCTAGTAATGGTCGACTCCTCTTCTTATGTTTGCGTTTTATTTTTATGAAAATGAGAAATGAACGTGAATGGCTTAAGGAACTAAAATATGCAAGGGTTATGGTAATAGGATGTGTCTATTTCCCTTTACACCCATGTGTAATTTAATTAGCTTACAAACCATTCTTAAGCCTATTTAGTTTATTAAGCACGGCCTCTATGTGTTTATTCAAATCTCAATTCCCTTATCTCTTAATATTTACATTATTCTATTTAATTTAACTAATTAAATCTCCTGAATAATGTTATCAAAAATTAGGGGTGTTACACCTTCGACATGCCTTATTTGGGTCTTTGTAATCACTACATGTTTTCCATTTTCCGTTAAACTTTTTAACTAACACTGGATTTCCAGCACTTTGGGTGAAAGACTTCCCTGATGAATTTGTTCCCTGGTAATCTCTTTACCTCCTCCTTCAGCGTCATAGTTCGACTTCTGATAAATATCCTCTTCTTCACCACATCAAAAAAAAATTAGGATTAATTGAGTTCATAACATGTTATAGTTGGGTCATTTCACTTCATGTTGGCGTGAGTACGTGCGAATACATCCATGTTCGGTTGTAAAAACAAATTCAACCACGTACTTATTTCTTTGTTTATTCCCTTGCCTATTTCCATGATCTTGGTAGAATCTCGAGAGTCTAGCTTTATTTCTTCTAGGTCCTTCATGAATTGTGCATTCTCCTATTTGTCCCTAGAATCCGTGTCCAACACAAGTTCTTCTGAGATATCTTTTTATCTTTAATAACTTGGTTTAATTCCTTACACTTTCTTTTCCTTGTTCAGAATTTGGTCTCCGAGTTGGTTACTTGGTTTGTCTTTGTTTGAAGTGGTGATTTATTTTCCTTAGATATCATTTCCCAAGGACTGATATGCGGTGGCCTTTTGTTTTAGTTCTAGTTATTTAACTCAAATCCGTAACAAATATAACAACCCAAAATTTAACCCGTAATAATTTATTTTTTAATTAATTAAATAATAAAATAACTTTGTGAAATTATCAGAATTGAGCCACGGTAGTTGTACCATTGTGCCCATGGTAATTTTCTGGTCAATTTCCATATATAGAACGTTAGATCCGAGTTAATATGAGTATAGAACAAAATAATCAAAGAAATGGAATTATATATATATGACACAGGTCAACCGGTCGTTCGATCTGGGCAAGAGGGCAGTGGACCGTCCGGTCGACCTGCCTTGCCTTTTGGCAAGCAAATGGACGTTCTTTCGAATGAATCAGCAATGATTGAACACGTAATTTGCATCGCTTTAACTGATCTGGTCCCTCCGTTTCTGCATCAGATGGCCCTTATTCAACATATGACGTGGTTGCATCCTATTCAATCTCCAAATCCAATGGTCCAAGATTTTCTTCTACACCTATAAATAAACCCCTAGACCTAACACTTTTTGTCATTCTAGGTTTTCTCCAATTGGGTTCACCTTTCTAGAAAGGGCCCTAAACGAAATAATTTTTCCAAAGGAGAAAATCATTATAAATTAAATTATTTTACAACTCTCAGTGGATTCGGGATGACCAAAGGAAGAGCTTAGGACCGGAGATGAGTGATTGTAATTATTTTAAGATTTCTTTAAGTAATTTAAAATAATAGGGTTTCCAATAATTGTAGTTTTACTACGATTTTTGGAATAGCCTTTTTAGTAGTTTATTTACAGTTTTTTAGAATTATTTTCAGTCTATTCCCTTTTAGCCATTCTTTTCAGTAATTTTAATATTTTTGTTAATTATAGCTTTTCCGTTTACTTACAGTTTATTTATAATATTTTAGTTTATTTACTTTTATTTATACATCTTCTTTCTGCACTTTGGATTTTCTTCAGTTTTCTTTTATTCCTTCTTCTTTTTCATGTATGGATTAGAATAGGATTAACGCAAATACGAATTAAATTGTAAGAAAATTGAAATAACGTAATATAAGATGTAAATTTCAAAGACGGTAATATAAATGGAATTGGGCTAATTATGCCTAATTATGACGTTAATTAGAGTTAATTAAAAGGATTGTCCTAGTTATAACTTGGAATTATAACTAAAAAGAGTAAAAGATGAAATAAACTTATTTTCGCACTTAGACCTTGGGTTTAAGTAAAAAGCATGATTATAACATAGGTTATAATCAGAAAAAGAACATAATAAGGCTTACTTTAAGATTTAGGAGAAATTAATAAGCACAGATAGCAGTGAAAAATGTAAAGGCTTATTTAAATAATTTACCTAAGTTAATAAACAAAAATGAAAGTAGAACCTGTACCAAATAGCATTCCATCTTAGACAAAACGGTGAGCTTAAGGCACAGTTATGCTAAGAATGGTAGTAATTGGTCAAATTGAAATCCAAATCACGGGGGATTTGGATAAGGGGTGCAACTAGATATTGTATGGATGAAGGGACAGTACAAACAGCATTTCTCTATGGATTCTATGGACACACGGTGATCTCAAGTTTTCCTGAAGTGGGATGAGGGGCACGCTTATGCTGGAGTTGGAGGTAATAAGAAGACCCAATAGGTGGAGCGTAAGGTAGCATGGGCATAGTGGAAATTACGCGCGCGACTTTCATTTGGGTGCTCAATAATAGCTACGAGTTCCAAGCGCTTAGCATGGATGTCTTTCATAGACTCCATTGCCTTCTATGTAGGAAGCTATATATGTCATCTGGTCCACGGTAACATTTTGTGTAGGTAGTTATATATAATGCTCCATGGTAAATAAATGCCTTCTGTGTAGGGAGCTATATATGTCATCTAGTCCATAGTAGCATTATGTGTAGCAAGTTATATATAATGTCTGGTCCATAGTAAATAAATGCCTTCTGTGTAGGAAGCTATATATGTCGTCTGATCCACATTGACCTTCTGTGTAGGGAGTTATATAGCGGCTGGTCCGTAGAAAGGTACTATAAGTAGCAGGCCGATCAAAAGGGTAGGATTAGGGTTATATCCTAATTACAGGATTAGTAATTCAACCTAATCAAAGCAGAAATTAAGGATAAGTGCAAGAAATCAAAGTTAAACTATCCTATAAATTAGGCAATATTAAATCGTACTTATTTTTAGGTTATCTCTTTCCTATTTCCTTTATTCTCGTTATTTATGCTAGAACTGTTGTGGAGTCTATTACTTTTATCTTGCTTTCTAGTAATTACTCTCATCCATCAAAGTTTTAATCTGAAACACTCCTCAATTTTTTTCCTTCCCGCCATAGGCAATCAAGGAAGAAGTCATTAGATTATTATTGCTTGGTGGTTTCTGAAAGGAGTTCTCTAATATGTATTTCTTTTATTTCAGCTTTATTTCTTTTTGTGTACTGGCTTATTATGAGGGATATTATGTACTATGATTTTGAGACTATGAAATTTTATTTCATAAGACATGATAGGTTTTGAGATATGGATGTTGTATTTGGTATTTGATTTATTTATGAAGTAATTATTAAACTTTTTTTTAATTAAGTTATTATTTTAGTTTCCGCTGTTTTTACCTATTTTTGTCTTATGAATCTTAGTCTCTAATAGTTTCAGTTATATCTACAACGCACCACGCCTTTTAATGTGTCCTTTTGGGTATACTAAGGGGTGTGGGGTGTATCAACAAGATTCGCTCACTTTATTATATCGCCCAAGAGTTGCAAAATATATTTCGTGTGAGCTAGATTGTTGGCCAACGTGTTCCCCATCCATATTTACAAAGAAGTTTAACTAATAGATGTTTTGGTGGAATGAATGTGTTGATTTCATCTAGTGCTGGTCTCCCAAAGAATGCATTATAGTATAAAGGTCGATCCCTGATAACGAATAGGGTTCTAAATACCCTTAAGCATGGTGAAGTGCCAATTTGAACGCACAACTTGAATTGGTCGATCGTCGTAGAACATTTATTATTGAATCCAAAGATCGATTCTAGGCTTGGCTCTAGCTTTTCTTTAGGAATTCCCATATACTAAAAGGCATTGTTAAAAATGTCGTTTACTGCACTACTGGTGTCTACAAGGACCTTGGATACGAGCGAAGGCCCAATTTGAGTGGTTATCATGAGGGGATCGTTATGGGGTTCTTAACTCCTCTTAGATTTTTCGGGGTTATCACCAAGTCCGTCATTAGGATAGAACCCTTAAATGATTTCAAGGGAGGCTCTTTATAATATATCCATATTCTGGCCTCTTTCATATACCTACTCCTTTACCCTTTACTCAAGCCTACAATATGTGGTCCTCCATGAAGAAAATCAATGTGATTGATCAATTAGAATAGATCATGAGGGTGTCATTTTCCAAGATATTGGTGTTCTTATCTGGTGGTTTTTCATTGCGTGGGGATTTTGGGTCAGTCTTTACTAAATCTTCTAGAACTCCCTTCCTGATCATGTTCTAAATAATCGCAGCCAAAACTTGGCGTTCACTGGTTTTGTGCCCATTCACTTTGTGGAAAGCACTATAGTCTCCTCCTTTATTTGGTTTTGGGTTTTTTCTTTCCTTGAAAGACACTCAATAATCGATTTCATCCTTGGTTATGGCATATATATAGAAAATAGGCTGGCTTAGTTCTATAGTTTTCGCTTTGGTGAACTCATCCACTTTCTTACTTGGTTGGAATTAACTTTTCTTTTCCTATCTGATTCCTCTTGTTATGAAATATTTCATCCACCTGCACAACTTGTTGGCTTGAAAGTGAAGATCCAGTTAGTCTTTGCATCCATGGATAAACAATTCTTTCCAGAAAGTTGTGAATTCTATTAGTCCAGACCGCCATCATCGTTTCCCTATCACTTACTCCCTCAGGCATATTACTTCTACATTAAACTACTTTAGGTAGTTCCTTAATAGTTCCTTGGGTTTCTATTTGATTTTAGCCAATACACTCGCATCAATTGTTGGTTGGTTCTTTCGAAGTACAAAATTATGCTAAAAATTCATATGCAAGCTTCCCCTAAGAATAGATAATATTTCCTTGTAGTACAGATACCATGTCATTGTGGCTCCAAAGAATATGATTGGAAATAACCTGCATCGCACCGCCCTTAGGGGTATAATTTAGATCCATTTGGCTTTCAAATGCCATAAGATGATTATCAAGATAGATGGAATTTTAACATAGGATAGTAAGGGTTCGGCTATAATTTTCTCGATGAACGGTGCTCCCCATAAATTATTGTTAACCTTAGGATCCATCATCCTTTTTCCTTTTAGATTGGCCATATAATTTGTCATCTTGTTAGCTAGATCTCTCAAATATGCTTCATCATTTTTGTAACTTTCCCATTTTAGCATATACTGGTTCTGTGAAACCGAGCTTGCAGACTGTTCAAATGGTGACTTTGGACTCTTGTTTGGTCTTTGAGTCAAGCAATTTTCCCCTAATCTCTATTGCCCCAAAGCACTTTTTCCAACATTTTTACTTTTCAAGTTTGATTCTTTTGCTTTCCTTTGTGACAAACTTCACAATGGCTCTAATGCTTCACATCGCGATGGCTCCAATATTCCATAATGGCTTTGATGTCTTACTTCATGATGGCTCTAATGCTTTACATCACGGTAGCTCCTACAGTTCATATTCAAACTCAACATACGATAACTTAACAGCTTGCTCAATTATCTCACGATGGCTTTTGAAAATCGTATCAGATGACATAAATCTTCCATACAATGGCTCTACATCATTTACCATTTCGTAGCTTCATTTCAAATCACGATGATTGCCGGGTTTGCTCCTCGATAGCTCTTGCTCATGTCCCACAACAGCTTTCTTTATTGTTGTTATCTCACGATAGCTCTGCTGTACATCCTACGATAGCTCTTATGCATATTTCATGAAAGCATCCCACTTTGTTAACATGCGATGAGTAATATATTTAGGGTATAACACATTTCGTTAGGCATCCTTAAAGTATAGCAATATGTGTACCGGTATATATGCTTATTTAAATTAATTAATTATTTAATTAATTAATCCATTTAATTAATTGGTAAATATTTTTGAAAATATTAATTCATTTTTAAAAATATTTTTTGAAAAAAAATTTGATAAACTTTATAAAATTTATTTTATATTTTGCATTCAATTTATAAATTCAATTTCTTTTCAATTTTCAAACTGAATTTTGACAACCAGCCAAAGGCCTAAATCAATTTGGGCCTTTACAATTGGGCTAGCCTTTTGGACTTACTTTATGATTGAGTCAGACCAGTAGCCAGGGATGGGAGAATACTTGATTAACCAACCCAAGCATCTACGCCATATTCTAGAACTCAAATGATGGATAGGCTTTATTAGTGTGCTTTAAAGTGCAAATTTAGGCCACATGGATCATTAGGGTTTCGATGCCATTATTTAGAACCGGGCCAGTTGGAAACGGGTGAAATCGGTGGGTTTCAAACTATTTTGGATCGTAGTAGGCTTATAAAGTCTAACGAGCAGTACTAGTCCAACCAAGATTATTAAAATAAAATTTCATTTTATTTAGTTCTTATTTATTCAATTAATGAGTTTAAATTAAAATGACTAGTAATATATTATGGGGATATCATTACATACACATAAGTATATGCAACGCACGTGCAACATAATAATACGTACATAGTTAATGTATACACATATAGATGTTGGGATTTGCGTCTATAAATATGCATTAGTCATTTGCATACACATTGAATATCTCAATTATTGTTTAAAACTTACATACATACATATATATATATATATATATATATATATATATATATTAACCTCGAAATTAATTTATACTAAATAAAATCACATATTCTTTTAAATATCAAAAAATATATAGTTTGAAAAGGTTAATGAAATTTGAATTGAAATTTAGTATCCAAAATATCTAATTTTTTACTTAGTAAAATAATTTGAGTTTCAAATTTAAATCTATAAAATACAAAATAAAATATCCATTAATAATTTAACATGTATATATATTATAATATTGCCGAAATAATTTTTTAAGTTATTTAAAACATAAAATAAAGCGTATAATTATAACAATAAAATAAAAATAAAAATTTAAAATTTTATATACCTAATTCATTTTGGCCATAATGAAATTTTTTAAAAATATAATTTCTGAAACCATCTTAATTTTATTATATATATTATTTAAGATAACTATTAATTTAAAGCATTAAATATAAATACATTAATATATATTCAATAACAAAAACAATATATTTTTAAAATCTGGAAACTATTTAATATATATATTGATTTTTCATAAATTGAAAATATGTATCATTTAATTAAATGAATTAATAACAAATAACATATTAAATAATAAAATTGATATTAATGTTTTCAAAAATATGAAATGTATATAACAAAATACCATAGCTGAAAATAAAAACATTTTACTTTCTCATAATTATCAAAAATAATTATTTTAATCCAATTAGTGATATTTAACTACATATGAAACAGGAGATGGCTAATGTGTATATAAAATTGTTATATATTTACTATCTATTGCATGACAAATATAACATAAAATGTAGATTAGATTTTATACCTTTAGGATGATGCCGCTAAACACATACTGGTTGATGGGTTCTCACAGATTTTCTTTGAATCGATCTCCTTGCACTACAACTACTTGGAGTACTACTGCTTTGTTAATTTGATGTAATGTTATTCATGCATTTATGGTCATGTTTGATAGTGGGAAGTTGCACAAGGGTTAAGGAAGAGGAGGAAGAATCAAGCAGATAAATGGTATATGCTAGCTTGGTTTAAATAGGAGAGTAGAATAGACATATTATCCTCCTTCAACTACTTCTTTACTAAGTATTCAAATCTATATCTTAAATTCAAATCTATCCCTACCCACACCCCCTCTGATTCATGGTTGGCCATAACATAACCTACATGGGCCACCATATGCTCCAAACCCGTTTAATAAGTAATATCATTTAAATCATACTTAAATGCATATTGATATCATATACTGAAACACTCATATGTAAATTTTATATGTGCAACTAATTAATTACTAATGACACCTAGGAAATACTAAAGGCACTTAATACATCAAATAAATAAGTAATTAATATTTCATGAATATTAACTAATTTAATTAATTTATAACAATTATAAATCGATTAAATTATATGGTATTTCGAAGAATTCATCAGTATGGTTGTGCGAGTCGTTGGTGTAAATTTAGTCAACGAGTAATATCAAACTATTCGAATACTAACGTTCACTTGTCACCTTGGCTAATAGAGTGACAATTTAGCTTAACTTATCGCTTGTACACATTATCAGTAAGATCCAATTTTACAGTTTAAGAGATACCTTTTAGTAACGATGATTAATGTGAGAAATGCGGATTACGGATCTTAAGGCTAGAATTAACACTAGAGTGGGGTGAATAGTGTTTTAAGGAATTGCTAATTCTTTTTGGGTTTATATTAATTTGAACACAAATGTATGCAATATTCAGATACAGATATGATCACAGAATCAAACACAGATGCAGAAATAAAGTAAAAGCAATAAAGGAAAGAACACACTGGATTTTATACTGGTTCGGAGTTACCCTACATCCAGTCCCGCACACAAGTACGGATTTCCTTTCAAAATCAATTCTCACAATTACACCCTCGATTTCAGGGCCACGAGGTACACCACTCCAGATTCACAATCCTTTAGGTAGAGATACTTGATTTTACGGGCAATAAGTTCACCCAATTGATTTCACAGGCTACAATCACACTTTTTCTCGCTTGATTGATTTCACAGGCTACAGTCACACCTTTTCTCACTCAATTAATTACAAAGAAGCCTATAACTCTGAATAGCACTGAATCTTGTTAAGATAGTGATAGAGAATCAAACCAGAAATGATCTAGTTAGATTCAATGGTGATTTCGGCAGAGTAATGGTAAATATGTATGTAAAGGAATGTGGAAGAAGAAGAGGAGTGAAATCAGAGAAAATATGTATATAAATTCGTTTAAAACAGTCCCTATTTATAGTAGAATAACAGTCTTGTCCATTCGTGGAAGGATATGATGAATAGACACTTCCTTTGAAATTCAAATTTTTGAAATAAACTGCCACCTTGTCGACAAGGGTATCTTGGGGTTGTCGACAGGCCTAAGCAATTTTTGGTAATTTGTTTTTCTTTGAAAATAACTTCTAGATGCCAGTGCTTTTCTAGGAGTTTTAAAAAAATTCCTAACTAAATTACTTATATTAAAATCTTGAACTCTTGATAATCTTGATACTCATGAGTCTTCAATCTTAATATCTTCAGTCTTGAATCTCTATATTGTACTGTCTTCATTCTTGGTACATGCATGGTTAAATCATACATATACACATATGTCTAAACTATAATGTTAGTATTTATATTTTATAATCTTATTCTAAGGTTGTTGTCATGAAAACCATCTTCTCAGGGACTAACAATCTCCCTCTTTTTGATGATGACAACCTTTGTTTATAAAATATTACTTCTATCCTAATAACTCCCCCTAAAACTAATAACTCCCCCTTAATCAATGCCTAACTATCCTTTTTATAATTCTCCCCCTTTGTTATCAACAAAAACCATCCTAAAATCGTAAAAATAAAAATCTCCTCCTTAAACTAATACTAGAACTGTAACGACCCATAAAATTTAAATAATTTATATAATGAACTTAATTGGATTTTTGGGAAATTTTTAATAATAATATTTGAAATAAAGTTTTAAAAATTTGGATTTCTTTAGCTCCATCGATCTTATTTTTCAGTGTTTTGATGCACTTTCTCGTAATAGAAAATTCGAATTTTTATAATTCAAATCGTACCACCAATATCTGTATACCGTTCTGATCGTCTCGTCGTACTGATCGCAGCGGTATATTTATTTCTGTATTTTGAAATCCGAATGCACAACGGAAGCAATAAATTGTTCGTTGTAACGGTACCCTAAATTGTGACTTAACTTTTTCCTTTGCGTTTCAAAATTTGAAATGTGATGCCCAATCAAGCTATTAATTGCTTTACTTGTTTTCTGAATCAATGTGTAGCTGTTACTTTTTCTACCGTTCAAATTTTTATTACTTTAATAATTTCTCCAATTCACGTTCAAATGTTCATATTCCTAGCTATTAATAAGTTCATATTCCTAGCTATTAATAAAATTATAAATCAGTGTCCTACTTAATTTGTGGCATACGTTCAAAGCATTTGGTTTTTATTTCTCAGCACCGTTGCTATTAAGTCCAATCATGTATGTACTGTAACCGGTTTGAAAATCAAACGTATACGTTTTAACGGTTCATTTTTTTTGTGCCTCATCATTTCCCCTCTTCCGTGCTCTTCTTATATGAAAACGTATACTAACTTTGTACTAAATTGATATTCCAAACCTGTTCATTCCCTTTGCTGTGAGCTGTTTTTCCATCTTCTCTCTTCCATATTTCTACTTCTTCTTTTTCATTCCAGAGCTTCAAAAAAAAACAGAGAGAACAGCTCCTCCTTAAGCCATACCGAGCACCAACCGCCTTCATTCCTGGTCCCCTCTCTCTTGTCCTCCGCGACTCCACCTGGACAACCACCTTCGCTCTTCTGAACTTCCCCTGCCGAGCCCCTGTCGCAACCACTAAAACCCGGTTCGTAGCCGAACAACATAAAGCCCCGCTTGCCCTCACCGTGAACCACCACCCTCCACCTGAAACGCCAACAACCTCCCCTCACCGGGCGACCCTGACCAAGCCTCACAGTGTTCGGCCTCGCGTCCAAGCATGGCCTCGACCACCTGCAGCATCCACTCTAATTCTCCTCCTTCATGTAGCCGCTGAAACCACTCTCGCCAAAAAAATAAGCACTTGTATTTGTTTGATCTGCACCTGCTAGTCCTCACCGCCGTGCCCCTCCTTGCCCATAACATTCTCCTAGCCTGCTCACCACACCCAGCCGTTCGCCTTCAACTGCTGCCTCTCTGCCTCACGCAGCATCCATCGAGCAGCCATGAAACCTCCTCTCCCATTCACATCGCCACATTTGAGTTGCATCTTTTTTTAAGGTATATTTATATGATATAGCTCTTTTGATTTTAAATTATATGTCAAAATTAAATTTAGATTCTTTTACAATGGAATTTCTTTCGAATTATGTGTATATATTTTATAAGCTCAGAAAAGTATAAATTAACATAGGTGTATTTATATTATATTTAGAGTAGTACAACTTGAATCTAAGAAGGGTATATTTGCTGTTGTATATAATGTAGCAAATATAAAGTTATATATAGCAGTTTATAAAATGAAATTGGACTGGGCGAGTTACTGAGGTTTTATATGTGTAGTATTAAAGTGGATATATATATATATATATGATTGGTAACTTTAAAGCTTGAGCATACATTTGTTTTCGTTTATTGATGTAAATGTGCACTGTAAAACTTAAACATACAATTTGAATCTTAGGCTAGTATATTTTTATACACAGGTAGTATATAAGTGAATTTTATTTAGTCTAATGTTTGTTTGTGTATATGAGTCATTCTCCATATTTATAATAAGTATATATTGGCACTTTACAGTTGTTTCAATCTTTATTTTTGTAGTATTACAAAATACGTATACTTTAGTATTAAGTATATTAGTAGTTGAGTAAATGGTTGCAGTAGATATATACATATATATATAGGTGTAAGTGTATGTTGCGGGAGTTATAAATATTCAAATATATTATGCGTATGTTATAAAATCTGTTTACAATTTTTAGAGATGAAAACTGTAGTTACGATATATGTTTTAAAAATTATATAGGGTTGTTACAATGGATAAGTTAGATCGGTATTCATATATAAAGAAGTATATACTATATCTTTTATTGTTTTGTTATGCCTAGAGATATGTAATAATATATATAGTCTATGTATGATTTGCTAGGTCCTTATATATTAAGTTTTGATTTTTTTTAACTACCGATTTTTTTCATTGGCTATATATGTTTAAATGTATACGTTTTAGAGTAGATGGTTTTCTTGTGGGTGTGTGGAGTATGTATGTATGTATATTATTTAAAATGAGTGTTTGACCTAAACAGTGATTTTTGAAAGAAAAGTAATAGTATAATAATCTTCGTTTCAATTATATCAAGCTAATTTGATCCGTTCTCATCAATTTCTATCTATTCAGCTATCTGTTGCATTCATGCCCATCTTGTTCCGCTTTGAATTCTTGTTTGGGGTTTACAATTCACTTCCTTGCCCATCCATCTCTCTAGGCTCGAAAGGTGAGCAATCACTCACGATTAACATTCTTTTATTCATTAAATTTGATTTCAATTAAAATGACAATTGAAATATGCTGCTGTTAGATTTGAATTGTTATATATGCTGTTATCTGTAACTGTTCACTTATGGGATATGACACCATATCCTGTTGTTTATATTTTTCTTTTATTGATGATATGTGTCTGTTATATTATTATAATTATCTGTTATCACTCTGCAAGTTCCCTGTAGTTTAGAATTCACTATGGGTTGAAATGATACATACCCGAACAGACTTTAGAATAGGAGAAAATCGTTAGGGGTTGAAATGATAAAACCAAGCGATTTCCATTTAATTGAATTTAGGATTACGGGTTGAAATGATATCCACCCGTATTTATTTAGTATACGGATTGAAATGATAAATATCCGTAGCACTTGACTATATGATAGGAAATATATACAGACACCGTTGGTCCATACAAATATTTTGAAATAATTTCTATAATTTTGGAAAGAAATATATGGTTTAATAAATTTGATTCTTAAGATATTATATATATGGGAATTTTATATATATATTTGGCCGTAATATTTGATTTAAATTAGATTGATCTAATAAATATAATATGGTGAGTATTTATGTAAATCTATATTTCAAATAGATTTTTCTTGTAAAAAAAATTGAATAATTAAGATTGGGAAATAAATTGGGTTTATTAAAATGGTTTTTAAATAAGGATTAATTTAATTAAATCAACTTGAGATTTTTGAATGGGGAATTTAAAGGTATGATTTTGTAACTGGGTTTTTGATTTAAGGGATTTAATGAACATTTTACGTTTAAATAAATTAAAGGAAATATTGAGAAAAATGTAATTTAAGGTTACTTAAATGATATTAAATCTAAGGAGAAAATATTTCAAGGCTAAATAATAATTTGGTTAAGTCAAGATCTTTATGAAACTATTAAATTGAACTTTGGGGAATGTAGAATATTAAAGCTTTGAACTATACTAGAATTTAATCGGTTTATTTGAGTTTCAGATCTGTATTTGAATCAATATAAGTTGAATTTATTATTTAGAAAACTGAATTGAAATAAAATTTAGTTGAAACGTTTAATACTTAAAGTTTTGAAATATATTGAACATAAAGGGTATTTTGTGATTTCAAATCCGAATTTGAGATCGATAAAATTGAAGTGGTTATTTTAGAAATTGAGTTGAATTTAAATTAATAAATTGAGATTGAAATAGATTTAAATGGGGTGGTCGGGTTGATGTTAAACGATTTGTTAAGTTGGGGGAATTGAAATTTCTTTACTGTACAAATTATTTAATATATAAAAATACTATTTGGGAAGTATAGAGATATTTGAAGTGAAAATGATATTTGGTTTTGAAGTATAAATTAAGTTGAAAAGACTACGGTGTTATAGTGTATATTTCTATCTTTTAGATAGTTCCATGGACCCTTAGAGGATGGTTATCCCAAACATCCTCTAAGTTAATTATATTTCAGTTGATATTTCACTTGAGTTAGATTTATAGATATAAGAATGTTAATCCTGACTCGAGTGTTTTGTATTTTGCTTTACGCTCGGGTCAGACTGAGAGATGCAGCATTTGAGACTCATCTTCGAAGTTGGAGCTTTGCTTGAAGATCCAGCTATCTATCCCTTCAGTCATCCAGTTGATTGGTTCAGAGAAGCCATCTGTTGCATTGGAGACTTCATGGCATTTGAACTATTCGGTTGTATTTTATTTCTAACTCTGAGGTATATAGTAGCTTCATGAACTACTATTCTTTATCTATTCCGCTGCATTGTATTACTCTGTGTAAGTGATCTATGATTGATTTATTTACTGTATATTTTAAGTTTTGCCAAATTTTATTAACAATTCGGTATTTTGAATTATTATAGTCGGACATGTACAGTTTTATTGTCGATTTGAATGGTCCAAAATAGCGGGTCGTTACAGTTGGTATCAGAGCTTTGGCTCTAGGCAAAACTTAGCACATATGGTAAATTTATTTACAGAATCACTTTCGCTCGAGTTGAATCTCTTCCTTTTGACTCGATTTCCTTTGAATTTTGGAATGTCCCTCAGTTCCGAAATTCATTCTGTCTCTCCCTATTTATATTCGTTTGATTCCGGAGTATCCCATAACTCCACTGAATGATTTGTAAAGAGGGTGAAAACTCTTTTTCAATTGGCATTGACACCGAAGATTTCTGTATCCTCGATTTACGATGCTGCTATATCTTGTTATGCCGAATTCTATATCTCTGGCGATCGAATGTCGAATTGCCTCAGAATTCTACACCAATATAATTTTGGAATCACGGTTGACCGGTAAAGGTCGCCCACGATTTATAGAAGTAATCTCATCTTCGATCGAGTCTATCTTCGAATCAGGATTCTATTGATTGGAGTTCCTCTAAATTAAATCTCTATCTTTGTTTTGAAATCCATTCTTGAATCATCCTTTGAAAATCGGGTTTTGTTTGTATTTTTGAAATTGTTTATACCGAAATTTTATTTTGATAACTATGATTTTTTATATATATATATAAAAGTGAAAATGTTTTTGATAAGGATTATATACCTATATATATAAAGCAAATAATAAACGTTATTCTATATAAAAGGTTTTGAAAGGATTTGAAATTTTGAAAAATTATAAGAAATTGATTTATATAAAAATGATTTATAACTGTAGAGTTAAATTTGAAATTCGAGAATTGAATTCCGGTATTTTGAAATTGGTTTTAAGATTTTGGAAAATGTACAAAAATAATACGATTTAAAAGTATTTTTCCGAATAAGAAATGTTTCAAATGAGTTCAAATGAATTCCAATAATTTTGAAGAAATTTCAAAGAGGTTTTCAAGAAAATAGAAGTCCAGAATTCACTTATGTCGCTGGAGAATAATTTCGGTGATGAGTGCACGCATCATCGACATTGATTTTCGAGTTTCAGAGTAGGGGAGAGGCCACTTTAATAGCTTCGCTATGCGAGTGATTTTGTAAAACCGTTTTTGATTTCAAATTCCGAAGTATAATTTGATATTTTCGAAAGATATATGTATATATTTGAAACAATTTAAAGTGAGACCGGTGATCAGTCCTCAAGTTTTCAATTTGAGTAGTAATAACTCTATATATAAAAAATTTGATTTCCAACTCTTAGATTTGAAATTTGATTTCATCGACTATTTTGAAGGTTCGAGCACTTCCAAATCAAGGTTTAAAAGTTTTAAACTAAGAAATTTCGAAAAGTATAAAATTTTTGATAAAGCATATAAGTTTAGTTTTGAAGAGTATGACTATTTTTAATTATACTAATATGGAATTTAGTTTTGAACTGTTTTGGAAAAAAAAAATTAATTTCAAATAATGGTTTTCAGAAAGGTAAATTGGAGATTTCGAATAGAAATAGATAGTTTAAAAGTTTTAAAGTGATGATTATAAATTTAGAAACCATTTTGAGTATAATTGATTTTGAGAAAATATTTGGTTTTGAAATTAAATTGAAATTAAAAACCAGTACTTATATGGTGATTTTGGAAATGAATTTCTTTGACTTGAATTATTTTAATTTGGAAACTGGGATAATTTTCTAAACCTATTATTTTGGGAACTTTGAAATTTAGATACTTAATTTGGAAGAAAATTTGGTGAAATCCTATATGATTTTGAAACTGAATTGATATTGAAATGATTTGAAATTGAGACTCTTATATTGTTAAGCACTTGATTTGGGAGTGGTCGAACTTATATAAAATGGATTTGTATAAGTATGAAGTGATTTGAAATCTATTGATTTGAAAGGTACTCAATTTGGAAAGAGAATTTTTTTTATAAATCGAAGTCTATATAAGTATGATTTGATATACTATTGATTTGGAAAGTATTCGATTTGAAAATGGAATCTTATATATATATATATATGGATTTTATATAAGTATGATATTTGAAAGTATTTGAAAAGGTACTATATGATATATATTTTCGAAGTAAAGATATGGAAAGTGCCTTCTGCTTGATATCCGCTTTGTGGCCACATCGTGGATTCATTCTATCGATATTATTCTCTCTGATTTTCGGTTTTCCGGATGTAATACTCGAGTGTTTCCCACCGTGGCATAACCCATGGTTTTTTTTTCTCTCGTGACTGCATAGCGCAACTGCCTGGCTGAGTCTTGCCTAGGGGTACGGATTGTTTCCTGGGGGATCCACGCGTAACCATTGTGTATCATGCAATCTGTGTAGGTCGCGAATAGTAGCGCAAGTGCCTGGCTGAGTCTTGCCTAGGGGTACGGATTGTTTCCTGGGGGATCCAGGCATAACCATTGTGTATCCTGCACTCTATTAGTCATCATGGCATAACTCGCAGGGCTGAGAAAGCTTACGGATATGGATTGTTTCCTGGGGGACCCAGGCATAACCATTGTGTATCTACGAACCATGATCGGACAAAGGTTTTGGTTTGGTTGTTTGTTTGGATTGTACTTTCCATATCTGTTTTTAAAGGTTTTCAAGTATTTTCACTGGGTGTTGAAACAAGTCTACTTAGTACTTGAAGAATTCTAGCTTTGCGCCTGATCAACGCATGGCCAGAGTCTGCAAGAACGAGGATAAACTTGTTGAAACATCGAGTTATAAAAGTATTTTCGAAAGGAAAATTTGTTTTGATATAAAAATATTTGGATATAATAGTATTTTATTATAAAAGTATTATTATAAAGTTATTTATTATAAAAATATTTTTCCGAACAAAGAAATTTTGAATTAATATTTGAAATTTAAATTCTTATGGTTCAAGATTAATTATTCATGCCCGATACTATTCCTTGCATCTACCTTATCTGCTCAGTTTAGTTATCCACCTTGGTTCTGTTTTCCAAATCTACCTTCCTTCCTTGTTGGATATATCCTTTTAAAATATTGCTTATTTTTATACTACATTGTTAATAGAAAATTTTGGTGTTATAAATATTTTAGAAGTTATTAATTTAATAAAACATATTTAAAGTAAATGATTATCGATTTATTAATAATATTTGAAGGGTAGCTTGAGAATTTTTTTATAAACTTATGAACTATAGATTTAATGTTTTCAATAGCTTCTGTGTAAATATAACTAATTGTGTAAATAAAATTGTTTTCAAACAATTTCATATATTTATTGGGTGTTATTTAAACATATTTAATCCCAATGGGTTTTGAAAAATTTTAAAAAATTATTATGGTATTATAGAAAATTGAATTTCAAATGAAGTTTTCAAATCGATATTTTAAATAAAATTTGTGTAGTTTTAAAGTTAATTGTTTATCTTGTCTTTAAATCTATTTTCTCTCTGGTTGTTTTTATTCTCCTACCTCCTTCCTTTTCGGGGACCAAAAGTTTTGAGTGGGGGAGAGTGTAACGACCCATAAAATTTTAATAATTTTTATAATGAACTTAATTGGATTTTTGGGAAATTTTTAATAATAATATTTGAAATAAAGTTTTAAAAATTTGGATTTCTTTAGCTCCATCGATCTTATTTTTCTATGTTTTGATGCACTTTCTCTTAATAGAAAATTCGAATTTTTATAATTCAAATCGTACCACCAATATCTGTATACCGTTTTGATCGTCTCGTCGTACTGATCGCAGCGGTATATTTATTTCTGTATTTTGAAATCCGATGCACAACGGAAGCAATAAATTGTTCGTTGTAACGGTACCCTAAATTGTGACTTAACTTTTTCCTTTGCGTTTCAAAATTTGAAATGTGATGTCCAATCAAGCTATTAATTGCTTTACTTGTTTTCTGAATCAATGTGTAGCTGTTACTTTTTCTACCGTTCCAATTTTTATTACTTTAATAATTTCTCCAATTCACGTTCAAACGTTCATATTCCTAGCTATTAATAAAATTAGAAATCAGTGTCCTACTTAATTTGTGGCATACGTTCAAAGCATTTGGTTTTTATTTCTCAGCACCGTTGTTATTAAGTCCAATCTTGTATGTACTGTAACCGATTTGAAAATCAAACGTATACGTTTTAACGGTTCATTTTTTTTGTGCCTCATCATTTCCCCTCTGCCGTGCTCTTCTTATATGAAAACGTATACTAACTTTGTACTAAATTGATATTCCAAACCTGTTCATTCCCTTTGCTGTCAGCTGTTTTTCCATCTTCTCTCTTCCATATTTCTACTTCTTCTTTTTCATTCCAGAGCTTCAAAAAAAACAGAGAGAACAGCTCCTCCTCAAGCCATACCGAGCACCAACCGCCTTCATTCCCGGTCCCCTCTTTCTTGTCCTCCGCGACTCCGCCTGGACAACCACCTTCGCTCTTCTGAACTTCCCCTGCCGAGCCCCTTTCGCCACCACTAAAACCCGGTTCATAACCGAACAACATAAAGCCCTGCTTGCCCTCACCGTGAACCACCACCCTCCACCTGAAACGCCAACAACCTCCCCTCACCGGGCGACCCTGACCAAGCCCCACAGTGTTCGGCCTCACGTCCAAGCATGGCCTCGAACACCTGCAGCATCCACTCTAATTCTCCTCCTTCATGTAGCCGCTGAAACCACTCTCGCCAAAAAAAAAGCACTTGTATTTGTTTGATCTGCACCTGCTAGTCCTCACCGCCGTGCCCCTCCTTGCCCATAACATTCTCCTAGCCTGCTCACCACACCCAGCCGTTCGCCTTCAACTGCTGCCTCTCCGCCTCACGCAGCATCCATCGAGCAGCCATGAAACCTCCTCTCCCATTCACATCGCCACATTTGAGTTGCATCTTTTTTTAAGGTATATTTATATGATATAGCTCTTTTGATTTTAAATTATATGTCAAAATTAAATTTAGATTCTTTTACAATGGAATTTCTTTCGAATTATGTGTATATATTTTATAAGCTCAGAAAAGTATAAATTAACATAGGTGTATTTATATTATATTTAGAGTAGTACAACTTGAATCTAAGAAGGGTATATTTGCTGTTGTATATAATGTAGCAAATATAAAGTTATATATAGCAGTTTATAAAATGAAATTGGACTGGGCGAGTTACTGAGGTTTTATATGTGTAGTATTAAAGTGGATATATATATATATATATATATATGATTGGTAACTTTAAAGCTTGAGCATACATTTGTTTTCGTTTATTGATGTAAATGTGCACTGTAAAACTTAAACATACAATTTGAATCTTAGGCTAGTATATTTTTATACACAGGTAGTATATAAGTGAATTTTATTTAGTCTAATGTTTGTTTGTGTATATGAGTCATTCTCCATATTTATAATAAGTATATATTGGCACTTTACAGTTGTTTCAATCTTTATTTTTGTAGTATTACAAAATACGTATACTTTAGTATTAAGTATATTAGTAGTTGAGTAAATGGTTGCAGTAGATATATACATATATATATAGGTGTAAGTGTATGTTGCGGGAGTTATAAATATTCAAATATATTATGCGTATGTTATAAAATCTGTTTACAATTTTTAGAGATGAAAACTGTAGTTACGATATATGTTTTAAAAATTATATAGGGTTGTTACAATGGATAAGTTAGATCGGTATTCATATATAAAGAAGTATATACTATATCTTTTATTGTTTTGTTATGCCTAGAGATATGTAATAATATATATAGTCTATGTATGATTTGCTAGGTCCTTATATATTAAGTTTTGATTTTTTTTTAACTACCGATTTTTTTCATTGGCTATATATGTTTAAATGTATACGTTTTAGAGTAGATGGTTTTCTTGTGGGTGTGTGGAGTATGTATGTATGTATATTATTTAAAATGAGTGTTTGACCTAAACAGTGATTTTTGAAAGAAAAGTAATAGTATAATAATCTTCGTTTCAATTATATCAAGCTAATTTGATCCGTTCTCATCAATTTCTATCTATTCAGCTATCTGTTGCATTCATGCCCATCTTGTTCCGCTTTGAATTCTTGTTTGGGGTTTACAATTCACTTCCTTGCCCATCCATCTCTCTAGGCTCGAAAGGTGAGCAATCACTCACGATTAACATTCTTTTATTCATTAAATTTGATTTCAATTAAAATGACAATTGAAATATGCTGCTGTTAGATTTGAATTGTTATATATGCTGTTATCTGTAACTGTTCACTTATGGGATATGACACCATATCCTGTTGTTTATATTTTTCTTTTATTGATGATATGTGTCTGTTATATTATTATAATTATCTGTTATCACTCTGCAAGTTTCCTGTAGTTTAGAATTCACTATGGGTTGAAATGATACATACCCGAACAGACTTTAGAATAGGAGAAAATCGTTAGGGGTTGAAATGATAAAACCAAGCGATTTCCATTTAATTGAATTTGGGATTACGGGTTGAAATGATATCCACCCGTATATATTTAGTATACGGATTGAAATGATAAATATCGGTTGCACTTGACTATATGATAGGAAATATATACAGACACCGTTGGTCCATATAAATATTTTGAAATAATTTCTATAATTTTGGAAAGAAATATATGGTTTAATAAATTTGATTCTTAAGATATTATATATATGGGAATTATATATATATATTTGGCCGTAATATTTGATTTAAATTAGATTGATCTAATACATATAATATGGTTGAGTATTTATGTAAATCTATATTTCAAATAGATTTTTCTTGTAAAAAAATTGAATAATTAAGATTGGGAAATAAATTGGGTTTATGAAAATGGTATTTAAATAAGGATTAATTTAATTAAATCAACTTGAGATTTTTGAATGGGGAATTTAAAGGTATGATTTTGTAACTGGGTTTTTGATTTAAGGGATTTAATGAACATTTTACGTTTAAATAAATTAAAGGAAATATTGAGAATAATGTAATTTCAGGTTACTTAAATGATTTAAATCTAAGGAGGAAATATTTCAAGGCTAAATAATAATTTGGTTAAGTCAAGATCTTTATGAAACTATTAAATTGAACTTTGGGGAATGTAGAATATTAAAGTTTTGAACTATACTAGAATTTAATCGGTTTATTTGAGTTTCAGATCTGTATTTGAATCAATATAAGTTGAATTTATTATTTAGAAAACTGAATTGAAATAAAATTTAGTTGAAACGTTTAATACTTAAAGTTTTGAAATATATTGAACATAAAGGGTATTTTGTGATTTCAAATCCGAATGTGAGATCGATAAAATTGAAGTGGTTATTTTAGAAATTGAGTTGAATTTAAATTAATAAATTGAGATTGAAATAGATTTAAATGGGGTGGTCGGGTTGATGTTAAACGATTTGTTAAGTTGAGGGAATTGAAATTTCTTTACTGTACAAATTATTTAATATATAAAAATACTATTTGGGAAGTATAGAGATATTTGAAGTGAAAATGATATTTGGTTTTGAAGTATAAATTAAGTTGAAAAGACTACGGTGTTATAGTGTATATTTCTATCTTTTAGATAGTTCCATGGACCCTTAGAGGATGGTTATCCCAAACATCCTCTAAGTTAATTATATTTCAGTTGATATTTCACTTGAGTTAGATTTATAGATATAAGAATGTTAATCCTGACTCGAGTGTTTTGTGTTTTGCTTTACGATCGGGTTAGACTGAGAGATACAGCATTTGAGACTCATCTTCGAAGTTGGAGCTTTGCTTGAAGATCCAGCTATCTATCCCTTCGGTCATCCAGTTGATTGGTTCAGAGAAGCCATCTGTTGCATTGGAGACTTCATGGCGTTTGAACTATTCGGTTGTATTTTATTTCTAACTCTGAGGTATATGGTAGCTTCGTGAACTACTATTCTTTATCTATTCCGCTGCATTGTATTACTCTGTGTAAGTGATCTATGATTGATTTATTTACTGTATATTTTGAGTTTTGCCAAATTTTATTAACAATTCGGTATTTTGAATTTTTCAAGTCGGACTTGTACGGTTTTATTGTCGATTTGAATGGTCCAAAATAGCGGGTCGTTACAAGAACAAAGTATAGTAAATGAAATGTGAAGACATTAACATAATTATAGTATAATTATTCAATACATAAGTATGTATAAGTATATTTCAAACAATCCAATCAACACGCGCATCAAATCCAATCATGTCAAACAATTCAAACAAATCAATCAAATCAAACAAGTCAATAAAGTCAAACAAGTCAATCAAGTCAATTAAGTCAAACAAGTCAATCAAAACATACCAAACAAATCAAAAACTAATAATCCTATACTATAAGAAATACTACAAACTCTCCCTAAATAAAATACACTCGTTATGTATACATGTATGCAATATGTAGTTTGTAATGCAGTATGAAATGTATGGCATATGCAATGTAGCATGAGATAATATGCAAAATGAAGTGCAACTTGTGATGCAAATGATTATGATATTTCATGCATTGTAATTTATGATGTAATATGGAATGAAATGTGATATGAAATAGGATGCATAATGATATGTAATATGAAATAAAATGATAACTAAGTAAAAATAATAATATGCAGAATGATATGATGATATATATCATGGTAAGAGATATTCACATTATAAGATAAACATAAGCGATAAGAAATATTTAATTGACAAGCATATATATATGTCAAACTATTTATTATAAATCACTTCAACCAAACAACGAAAATACACACCAATTACTAGACTAAGGAAACTAATGAATGGGACGGAAAGAGTAATAAAGACAAGAGTTTAAAGGTTATAAATGGTATTAAAACTATAACATATTCATGAAAGGTAGTAATCAAATTTAATATCAAAATCAAATCTAAGAAATATGGACTTAGACTATATATGATCAAATATGGTTTTTATAAAAATTAATACCCTCCTTATTTAATTCTTTTAAAATAATTTTTTTTAACCTAATTATTTTTTTTAAGAACCCAAACTTTTATGTTTATAAATACTTAACTTAGTAATTAAACCTATAAATTAAATTATTATTGATTAAAATATTTAGAAACATAATTAAACACCTTTTAGTTTTTTTTTTAAATATCATAATAAAATATGATGTAACAAAGATTGAAAAACTAAAATAAACATGTGTCATATTTAGACTTCTTACATTAAAAAATTAAACATGAAATTAATTTTAAAATATTTTAATATAAGGTAGAAAATAGCTCTAAAAAGAATAGAGAAAAATACTTAGTTTAAATATCGTTTTTTATATAATTTAAAGTTTCAAACAGAAAAGACAGCATTTACATAATCCTATAAAAAGTTTTTGCAATAAAAAATATTCAAAACATTATAAAAAAGAATCTACAGTATTTACCAAATGCTGCGAAAAGTTTCTAAAACGCTACAATGTTTCAAAGCACGGAGATGCTATAAAAACAAATTTGCAGCACCTAAGCAACGTTCCAGAAGAAAAGACAGCATTTCAAATATACTATCTATTGTTCTGGGCCTGATTTTAACATGATTTGTACTAATTTACGACTAGATATTCAAATGTGAATAATTGATTTTTTACTCAATTTTTTATAGTATTTAATTAACATAAAAAAATAATGAGAAAACATGTGTAAAGACACTTGGCATTATGCATGTAAAAATGCTTTTCTATTTAGTGTAGTTGTAATAAATTAGTAGTAAGATTTTATTTGAAAGAAAACACATTTTACAAAACTTTAAAAAAAATTAGAGTGGTACATCGAAATTTATGTCATGGTGTGTCGATATGTACACCTAAATATCAAAACTTATAAAAGAGATAAATTTCTATACCTGACTAAATTCATAAATATATTGTAACAACCCGATATTCGTGTCGAATTATAATCGACAATTTAAACGATTAATATTGACACAAACTTCTATTTGAAGTTTTTAAATTTTGAATTAAAATTGATTTATAAATTGATAAAAGAAATTTAGGACTTTAAATAAAAGTTTTCTTTTTATTTTTAGTTTTTTTTTATTTACTTATTTGGCCTTACTTTTTATTTTGGGCCGTGAAAAAATTTAAATACCCAATCTCCCATTCTTCTTTTATTCGTTTGCAACCCGATCCCCCCTTTCATTTTTGATTCGCGTGCCCTAATCGATCGAGAGAAGATTAATGGCGGCATCATCTCGTTGTTCGCTCGTCTTCCCTCCGTTGCTCTAGCGTCGCGCGTCTCTGTGATGCTCGACTGCCTCAATTCGTCGACAAGGTGAGTGAACTATCACTCACATCTACTTCATTCTTAGGTCGTTCGTGTTTATTTCGATGTTGATGATTTTGTTATCTGTCTTGGTTCGATTTCGTGTTTTCTTGGTTGTGATTTTCCTGATTTGTACTTTACTCAAATTAATACATTTTCATGTTACTTGGTTAACTCGATTTTGGTTTCGAGCTGTTTAATATCTCGCGACCATCACCGTATTGATTTCTTGCTTCCTGGTTAGCACGGCACCGTTTGTCTTTGCTACGAATATGTGATTTTTGTTTCGGTGATCGATGTTTTTGACTGGATTTGTTTTAGTGTTTTCTGGGTTATCTTGGCACTGCTTGGTTTCGTAGATACCGGGGCTTGATATACATTCGACTTCGGCCACTTCGTTTGTGTATGTGATTCCCTGACTTTACATTATTTTCGGCCATCGTCATTGCTTAGATATCGAGTTGCAATTTTATACTGGGAAATCAATATATTCTATTCGGGTACATGCTCGGCCCAATTCAGCTACACTGTATATATACACGATGCACTTGATTTACTTGCTGCCTTGACCGTGTCACTGAGTTCATTGTATTGCTCTTTGTGCGTATTGTTTCGACCTATGTAGTGTTTATGCAATGGTGATCTGGAGTTGTTTCTTTGTTTCAGTTTTCTCTTGTTGGTTTTCTTCTGGCTTTTGGTCTGGAGTACATTGGTTCATTCTTTCGACCATGTGACTGCTGAGTTCATCAGTTGTTATATCATGTGCTCGAGCTCTATCCCTTCTTGCACACTGATTCATTCGAGTAGTACACATATATGTATTCTTGTGTATACTTGTTGGTGTTTTGTTGGTCTGTAGCTTTATACTGCCACCTCTAATTCAATTAGTGCTTGGGCATTTATCAACTAATTGGAGCTTGTTATATTTTGACATGTGCACTGCAGTCACTTTGATGCATTTTCATGTTGTCTTCGAGTTCTGTCCACTATTGCATTCATTGTTTGCAAAATTAGTTTCACTGCATCTCCACATACCTGTTACACTTGTAGTGTACCATGTTGGTTCATTGTATTTTGATGTGGGTTTGAGCACCACTGATCTGATAACACTTGCATCAGTCAATGTTGTAGCATTGTGAACAGGTGTCCTTATTGATGCATATACTTTTTCCACTGGTTGTTCGCTTCGGTTCTGCTGCGTTAGGCAGTGGCCTTATTTGCTGTGCATGTCACTGCTGAGAGTATGCTACTCTGAAGTCTGATTTTCATGTCTTGCTCTTGTGTTTTAGTGATGCACTTGTCTCCACAACTATTTCTTGCATGTCGCCACCTACATTGTATTTGTATCCATGCATGAATTTGATTGGATAGTGAACTTTACCCTTTAGTCAGAGCTGCTGCAGTCTCCAACCTATACCCTTTCAAACTGATTCATTGCATCGATGCATTGTATTCATTTGCATTTGATCACTATATTTCAGTGGTGACATTATTCTTAATTAAAGCTGTTTTGTGTCTTTTACGGTCATGTTGAATTTGGGAACATTGAGGTTGAGTTTGTTGTTGCATTAAATCTGGACTTCCTTTGATTCAATTATTGTTGCCATATTGTTTGTTTTGCCTCCATTCTGCAGTATCTTCATGTTGGACCACTGCCTTTGTGTACTTGGTCATTCGAGTTGAGTCAATTTACAGTTGTGTTGAGTCATGATAGACATGACTTGACCTCTGCAGTATAGATTTGTTGTCAATAGTTGGAGGTATGATGACGTCTTGTACTGTAGTGGCAAGGCAGTGCACGCAAGCGTGAACTGCAGCCACGCGGTATTGAGCTTTTGGGTACATCATCACTGTAGTGGCAAGGCAGTGCACGCAAGCGTGAACTGCAGCCACACGGTATGGCTTTTATGATATTCTATCTTATTTTGATGTATTGATCTTTTGCATACTCCATATGCTGTAGTGGCAAGGCAATGCACGCGTGCGTGTACTGCAGCCCTACTCGAAATAATATTTATTGATGTTTCAATGGTTTGAACTGTTTTGTTTATTTCAATTCAAGGTTCTGAATTGCATTCTGATTTGGTTTAATTACTATCATCTATTCATTATTTAATTATTATTGCTTCTGTGCATTAATAACTGAGTTTGAATTAGACTGACCCGAGTATTATTTTCTTTTGAATCTAATACTCGGGTCAGACCGAGTATTTCAGGTTGTAGATATTCTGCTTTGGGTTGCTGCTAGAGCTATGAAGTTCTTTCATATCTTTTGGAGTAGTCGTCGTCATTTGTAGTAGTATGTAAAATTGTATAGGAAGATATGTATTCATGTATATTATATACGTTAATGTACTTGTATATGTAACTTCCTTAGTCGACTGTTGTAGTTGTATCATATGTACCGTGTGAATGTATTGTAACTGACATCAGTTATTATATATATATGAGACTTTCTGTTTCATCTGTGTTCCGCATTTATATTATCTGTGTTGTTATTTTATATTTAATGTTCTAAGCTATTATGAACCATCGTAGTTCGTTTTATACTGGAATTGGGGTATTTCGATGGGAGAAAATAAACCAGAGATGAAAAATGAAAGATATATCACTCCTATCGAGATAACCAATACTAGTGTAAGGCCAACTATTGATGGCCGCTCCTCAACAGCCTTATTCTCCGTGCTAGTTGACAGCACTACACCGTAGTGTTCTTGGCTAGCGTGGGTATAGAGGTGGGGCGTCACAGCTTGGCATCAGAGCCTGGGGTTTAGAACAAATATAAAACATAACTTAGATAGTACATGTGTTACAACTATTTGTCGATGTTTTATTTCACATCTTTATCTTAAGATCATCTTTGATTTGTTAGGAATGAATTCCTAACGCTTATTCGTGAGCATTGTTGCTATTCTCTGTCGCACTTGCTCACTTGAGTTTACACTTCTAAGTATCAGTGTATATACGCTCTATCAAGTTGCATATTGCTGCAACTAGTACCCACTTCGATTTGAACTCGCATTGTTTATTCGAACTACTATATATATGCATTCTTATCTCTGATTCGTGTACTTAATGCAGTTTCCATACAATTGGGTTTTGGGTATCAATCTTTGAGACAAATTGCATTCCAATTGTCGACTCTGTCTGTTTATCCATGGTTTGTTGGTTTTCATGTGCCTCTCTCTGATAGTTTTAAAATTTCTTTGGTATAAAAGAAATTGTCTTGGTCTTTGCCTTGTCGATATCGACGTTGACTTGACTTTTACTTTTGCTAAAGTCATTCAAGCATTTATACTCGTTCTGCTTTGTTTTTCCAATTGTTGATCGGTTCTTCTTTTCCGGTTAGTTGTTATCACCTTTGTCGACTTTGATAACTTCTATTTCAGGAATTTTGGGTATTCCTACTTTGATGGATTTGGAATCGAAATTCTTTGTATTTTATTCACGTCTTCGAATGTGAATCTTAGTGAATTGATTTGGTTTTCGAATTTAATCGATTCTTGATTATTTCCCGATTTGTTGCTATCATTTATTAGCAACTTTGATGACCTTTTCTTCGGGATTTTTGTGAACATACCTTTCGATGAATTCGGTATCGATTTCTTTGGATTCTATTCACGTCTTCGTATGTGAATTCTTGTGAATGATTGTTTCTACAATCATTTTTGTGATTTGTCACTTTAAAAATATAAAGGTTTCAATACTAGTAGTAAATATCAAAAACTCTTTTATCAAAATGTTTTCAACTCTATTTTCAATACCAAACTCGTTTTTGAAACTGTTTTCCAATCTATTAGTATATACAAATCTTTATTTCACTCGTATGAGAAATCTAATTAAACGGCTTAGTAAAACAAGTGGTATGAAACGCTTGCGTTTACTTCGTCGGTTAATTGTTGGACTTGTTCGATTGAACCTCTAGTGACAAATTTTATTAGTGAAGATTTACAGTTTGTTCGTAAATATTTAAGTTAAGTAAGTGGTTATGGGACATGATGCTAAACTTTTACATTTACTGACTTAGTGTAATTGACACTTCTCGTTGATCATGACGATCATTTTTACGGTTAGACTAGGCCTCATCGGTGTGATTTCGTCTCACACATATCTCTTGGGCTTTGAGGATTGTCTAGACACCACTTGTGTGATTTCATTCACACATACTTTTCTTTTGATTGTGAGGTTAGACTAGACACCACTTGTGTGATTCCACTCACACATACCTCTTTTGATTTTTTGGTTAGTCTGGACCTCAATCTGTGTGATTTCGACTCACACATGTGGGGTAGCGCCCCACGGTCTTCGGGCCATTCGTGTGTCAAAATTAATGGCTTGCAACCATGAGATAGCGTCTCGTTATGCGTTGCACGTGTTGATGATTTTTCATGCTCGCGGGTAGGTGAGATTCCGTGCTCCCGTTCTCGCTTTGCGTTGCACGTGTTGATGATTTTTCATGCTCGCGTGTAGGTGAGATTCCGTGCTCCCGTTCTCGCTTTGCGTTGCCCGTGTTGGTGATTTTCATGCTCACGTGTAGGTGAGATTCCGTGCTCCCGTTCTCGCTTTGCGTTGCACGTGTTGATGATTTTTCATGCTCGCGGGTAGGTGAGATTCCGTGCTCCCGTTCTCACTTTGCGTTGCACGTGTTGATGATTTTTCATGCTCGCGTGTAGGTGAGATTCCGTGCTCCCGTTCTCGCTTTGCGTTGCCCGTGTTGGTGATTTTCATGCTCACGTGTAGGTGAGATTCTGTGCTCCCGTTCTCGCTTTGCATTGCACGTGTTGGTGAGTTTTCATGCTCGCATGTAGGTGAGTTTTCGTGCTCCCGTTCTCATTATGCGTTACATGTGTTGATGAATTTTCATGCTCGCGTGTTGGTGAGTTTCCATACTCTCCTTTGAGTTTTCATACTCTGTTCGAGTTTTCATACTCTGTTCGAGTTTTCATACTCCGTTCGAGTTTTCATACTCCGTTTGAGTTTTCATACTCTGTTCGAGTTTTCATACTCCGTTTGAGTTTTCATACTCTGTTCGAGTTTTCATACTCCGTTCGAGTTTTCATACTCGTGTTCGAGTTTTCATACTCTGTTTGAGTTTTCATACTCCGTTTGAGTTTTCATACTCTGTTCGAGTTTTCATACTCCGTTTGAGTTTTCATACTCCGTTTGAGTTTCCATACTCTCCTTCGAGTTTTCATACTCCGTTTGAGTTTTCATACTCCGTTTGAGTTTCCATACTCTCCTTCGAGTTTTCATACTCCGTTCGAGTTTTCATACTCCGTTTGAGTTTTCATACTCTGTTCGAGTTTTCATACTCCGTTTGAGTTTTCATACTCTGTTTGAGTTTTCATACTCCGTTTGAGTTTTCATACTCTGTTCGAGTTTTCATACTCCGTTTGAGTTTTCATACTCCGTTTGAGTTTCCATACTCTCCTTCGAGTTTTTATACTCCGTTCGAGTTTTCATACTCGCGTTCGAGTTTTCATACTCCGGTTCGAGTTTTCATACTCGCGTTCGAGTTTTCATACTCCGGTTCGAGTTTTCATACTCGCGTTCGAGTTCTCATCCTCTTAGCTTGTGTTTTCTGGATTTCTTGTGAGGATTTCTAGAATTTGTGCTTCACCAATTTTCGTGATTTCTATTGATAAGTTTTATCAATTCTTGTGCATTGGTGAATTCGTGTGTTATTGACTTGTTACGAATACAAGTTTAGGGTATGATACCCCTTTCTATCTTTGAGAAGATTCTTGTGACTCTTTGGATGAATGAAAATCCACTTATCGAAGTTGCTTCTGATGTCGTTGTTTTAATCACATATTTTAAAAATTGTTTCAAAATATAAATCAAAATTGTTTTCAAAATTTTTACGATTTGCGCTTTCAAAAGAATGAGGAAGCGAATTAAACGTTTCAGTAAAATCGAGGACTATGATCCCTTTCTTTTGCTGATTCGCTTAATTCCGGACTTGTCCGTTTGAGAACGTAAAATGTTATTTATTTAAAATACACAATTTAACACTTTCAAGGAAACGATGAAGTGAATTAAACGATTTAGTAAAACTCGTGGTTATGAGTCATGTGCGTTTGCTATTTCGGTTAATTTCGGACTCGTTAATTGAAAATTTTGTAATTTGAAATTTGATTACCGTTGTGGTAATTTCTGATTATCGTTTTGATAATTGGATGTTTATGATTTCTGATTTATCGTTTTTGATAATCAGATATTTATTGTTTCTGATTATCGCTTGTGATAATCAGATATTTGAGATCTAATTATCGTTTGTGATAATTAGATATTTGTGATTTGATTATCAATTGTGATAATTAAATAATCGTTGATTCGTGATTTCTGATTTATCGTTTTTGATAATCAGATATTTATTGTTTCTAATTATCTATTGATAATTAGATATTTGAGATTTAATTGTCGTTTGTGATAATTAAATATTTGTGATTTAAGATTGATTTTCGATTTTGATAATCGAATACTTGTTGATTTGATTATCGTTTTTGATAATCGAATATTTGTAATTTGAGATTTCTGAATTATCTATTGATAATTAGATTTTGTTGATAATTTGTGAATTTCCTTTATGAAATTAAAAGATTTCTTTGGCGTTTATATTGTACTACGCCAGTGTACCGGCTCAATTTTCTGCTATTCATGACGTTTTCCACGTCTTCCAATTACGGAAATGCCTTTGGGATTTCCGATCTTTATTCTTGAGCCCGGTATTATTGAAGAAATTGAAGTTTCACTAGATTTGACTTTGAGCAAACACGTTCTGGCTTGCTCCTTCATGCTCTTTATGGTGAACTTCATATTTCGAATTTCTTCATCTTGTGATGATATGCTCTTTTGGTTGTTACCTTTTGTCCATATATTCCTTAAGATTGCGAGGACGCAATTTCTTTAAGGAGGGGAGTCTGTAACAACCCGATATTCGTGTCGAATTATAATCGACAATTTAAACGATTAATATTGACACAAACTTCTATTTGAAGTTTTTAAATTTTGAATTAAAATTGATTTATAAATTGATAAAAGAAATTTAGGACTTTAAATAAAAGTTTTCTTTTTATTTTTAGTTTTTTTTTATTTACTTATTTGGCCTTACTTTTTATTTTGGGCCGTGAAAAAATTTAAATACCCAATCTCCCATTCTTCTTTTATTCGTTTGCAACCCGATCCCCCCTTTCATTTTTGATTCGCGTGCCCTAATCGATCGAGAGAAGATTAATGGCGGCATCATCTCGTTGTTCGCTCGTCTTCCCTCCGTTGCTCTAGCGTCGCGCGTCTCTGTGATGCTCGACTGCCTCAATTCGTCGACAAGGTGAGTGAACTATCACTCACATCTACTTCATTCTTAGGTCGTTCGTGTTTATTTCGATGTTGATGATTTTGTTATCTGTCTTGGTTCGATTTCGTGTTTTCTTGGTTGTGATTTTCCTGATTTGTACTTTACTCAAATTAATACATTTTCATGTTACTTGGTTAACTCGATTTTGGTTTCGAGCTGTTTAATATCTCGCGACCATCACCGTATTGATTTCTTGCTTCCTGGTTAGCACGGCACCGTTTGTCTTTGCTGCGAATATGTGATTTTTGTTTCGGTGATCGATGTTTTTGACTGGATTTGTTTTAGTGTTTTCTGGGTTATCTTGGCACTGCTTGGTTTCGTAGATACCGGGGCTTGATATACATTCGACTTCGGCCACTTCGTTTGTGTATGTGATTCCCTGACTTTACATTATTTTCGGCCATCGTCATTGCTTAGATATCGAGTTGCAATTTTATACTGGGAAATCAATATATTCTATTCGGGTACATGCTCGGCCCAATTCAGCTACACTGTATATATACACGATGCACTTGATTTACTTGCTGCCTTGACCGTGTCACTGAGTTCATTGTGTTGCTCTTTGTGCGTATTGTTTCGACCTATGTAGTGTTTATGCAATGGTGATCTGGAGTTGTTTCTTTGTTTCAGTTTTCTCTTGTTGGTTTTCTTCTGGCTTTTGGTCTGGAGTACATTGGTTCATTCTTTCGACCATGTGACTGCTGAGTTCATCAGTTGTTATATCATGTGCTCGAGCTCTATCCCTTCTTGCACACTGATTCATTCGAGTAGTACACATATATGTATTCTTGTGTATACTTGTTGGTGTTTTGTTGGTCTGTAGCTTTATACTGCCACCTCTAATTCAATTAGTGCTTGGGCATTTATCAACTAATTGGAGCTTGTTATATTTTGACATGTGCACTGCAGTCACTTTGATGCATTTTCATGTTGTCTTCGAGTTCTGTCCACTATTGCATTCATTGTTTGCAAAATTAGTTTCACTGCATCTCCACATACCTGTTACACTTGTAGTGTACCATGTTGGTTCATTGTATTTTGATGTGGGTTTGAGCACCACTGATCTGATAACACTTGCATCAGTCAATGTTGTAGCATTGTGAACAGGTGTCCTTATCGATGCATATACTTTTTCCACTGGTTGTTCGCTTCGGTTCTGCTGCGTTAGGCAGTGGCCTTATTTGCTGTGCATGTCACTGCTGAGAGTATGCTACTCTGAAGTCTGATTTTCATGTCTTGCTCTTGTGTTTTAGTGATGCACTTGTCTCCACAACTATTTCTTGCATGTCGCCACCTACATTGTATTTGTATCCATGCATGAATTTGATTGGATAGTGAACTTTACCCTTTAGTCAGAGCTGCTGCAGTCTCCAACCTATACCCTTTCAAACTGATTCATTGCATCGATGCATTGTATTCATTTGCATTTGATCACTATATTTCAGTGGTGACATTATTCTTAATTAAAGCTGTTTTGTGTCTTTTACGGTCATGTTGAATTTGGGAACATTGAGGTTGAGTTTGTTGTTGCATTAAATCTGGACTTCCTTTGATTCAATTATTGTTGCCATATTGTTTGTTTTGCCTCCATTCTGCAGTATCTTCATGTTGGACCACTGCCTTTGTGTACTTGGTCATTCGAGTTGAGTCAATTTACAGTTGTGTTGAGTCATGATAGACATGACTTGACCTCTGCAGTATAGATTTGTTGTCAATAGTTGGAGGTATGATGACGTCTTGTACTGTAGTGGCAAGGCAGTGCACGCAAGCGTGAACTGCAGCCACGCGGTATTGAGCTTTTGGGTACATCATCACTGTAGTGGCAAGGCAGTGCACGCAAGCGTGAACTGCAGCCACACGGTATGGCTTTTATGATATTCTATCTTATTTTGATGTATTGATCTTTTGCATACTCCATATGCTGTAGTGGCAAGGCAATGCACGCGTGCGTGTACTGCAGCCCTACTCGAAATAATATTTTATTGATGTTTCAATGGTTTGAACTGTTTTGTTTATTTCAATTCAAGGTTCTGAATTGCATTCTGATTTGGTTTAATTACTATCGTCTATTCATTATTTAATTATTATTGCTTCTGTGCATTAATAACTGAGTTTGAATTAGACTGACCCGAGTATTATTTTCTTTTGAATCTAATACTCGGGTCAGACCAAGTATTTCAGGTTGTAGATATTCTGCTTTGGGTTGCTGCTAGAGCTATGAAGTTCTTTCATATCTTTTGGAGTATTCGTCGTCATTTGTAGTAGTATGTAAAATTGTATAGGAAGATATGTATTCATGTATATTATATACGTTAATGTACTTGTATATGTAACTTCCTTAGTCGACTGTTGTAGTTGTATCATATGTACCGTGTGAATGTATTGTAACTGACATCAGTTATTATATATATATGAGACTTTCTGTTTCATCTGTGTTCCGCATTTATATTATCTGTGTTGTTATTTTATATTTAATGTTCTAAACTATTATGAACCATCGTAGTTCGTTTTATACTGGAATTGGGGTATTTCGATGGGAGAAAATAAACCAGAGATGAAAAATGAAAGATATATCACTCCTATCGAGATAACCAATACTAGTGTAAGGCCAACTATTGATGGCCGCTCCTCAACAGCCTTATTCTCCGTGCTAGTTGACAGCACTACACCGTAGTGTTCTTGGCTAGCGTGGGTATAGAGGTGGGGCGTCACATATATATTCCTAAATGCAACAATAAAGAAGAAATCATGGTAAAGCGTACCAATTGTTGCACTTCATCTTTTTAACTTTTTTGTTCTTCCATTGTCGTCAACCACATATATATATCTTTCAGAATTTAACAACGAGATCTGTTCTATTGCGATGGGCACGTTTTCCGGATCAACGTAGTATATTCATTTGCTGAATTTGATGGCCGTATAGTAGATTGACCAACTTGGGGCCAAAACTTTGAATTTGAATTTTGAATGAATGGACACTTCAACCACTATAAATAGGCCCAACAGTCACCACTTTTCATAAAAATTCCTCTTCTTCTTCCTGTTTTTCTATATGCTATCAAACTTCTAGAAGACATATCTTCGTCGTTTCTTAACGGAATTGGATGAAACCAGCGGCATATCGAAGAGGAAGGCAAGGGCCACAATCTAGTAATAGTATGGTGACGAATTTGGATGGTATTGTGGTGCAACAGGCCGATTAGTAGGAGAAATGTAGAAAATCCCGTACACAGTTTTTTAGTTTTGGATAGCCAAATTCAAACTGTCATATCTCACTCAATTTTGGTCGGAATTTGATGGTCGACCCATCAAAACGACCATGAGAACAAGAACTACAGTCTGGAAAAAGAGTTGGGACAAAATAGTCAAATCTCTGGATGCAAGTTGATTGACGGTTTTGATTTCATTTTCCTCTTTGTTCACTAAAAATTCTCTTGACCATTACTTGGTCATTTCTTAACGTATTCGCACGAAACTAGTGGCATTGCGAAGCAGGTGGAGAGAAGTACGGTATCAAGTCAAGTTGTAGATGCGAACCAAAAGTTTTGTATTGATCTGGAACTTATTTCATTGTCGATTGCCATTATATATCCATTTGTTCTTCTGGATGGATGAATGATTATCTGGTATCTTTTAACTAACGGTCATTAAACGTAACTCTTCTCCTACAAAATAACATAACTTTTTAAAGAATCAAGTAACTTTTCAAAATAACTAAATATTGTTTTAAACAACAATATCATGATGATTTTGTGACATATTCATATGAAAACAGTGTTAATAATTTTATCAAAAAATTGCCATTTTAAAAATTTTCAAAATTTAAATTATGAAAACTTTGAAAACCTTGCTCTGATACAAAATGTGAGAAATGCGGATTATGGATCTTAAGTCTAAAATTAACACCAGAGGGGGGTGAATAGTGTTTTAAGGAATTGCTAATTCTTTTTGGGTTTATATTAATTTGAACACAAATGTATGCAATATTCAAACACAGATATGATCACAGAATCCAACACAGATGCAGAAATAACGTAAAAGCAATAAAGGAAAGAACACACCGGATTTTATACTAGTTTGGAGTTACCCTACATCTAGTCCCACACACAAGTACGAATTTCCTTTCAAAATCAATTCTTACAATTATACCCTCGATTTCAAGGCCACGAGGTACACCACCCCATATTCACAATCCTCTGGGTAGAGATACTTGATTTTACGGGCAACAAGTTCACCCAATTGATTTCACAGGCTACAATCACACCTTTTCTCGCTTGATTGATTTCACAGGCTACAATCACACCTTTTCTCACCCAATTAATTACAAAGAAGCCTATAACTCTGAATAGCACTGGAATCTTGTTGAGACAGTGATAGAGAATCAAACCAGAAATGATCTAGTTAGACTTAATGGTGATTTCGGCAGAGTAATGGTAAAAATGTATATGAAGAAATGTGAAAGAAGAAGAGGAGTGAAATCATAGAAAATATGTATATAAATTCGTTTAAAACAGCCCATATTTATAGTAGAATAACAGCCATGTCCATTCGTGAAAGGATATGACTAATAGACACTTCTTTTGAAATTCAAATTTTTGAAATAAACTGCCACCTTGTCGACAAGGGTATCTTGAGGTTGTCGACAGGCTTAAGCAACTTTTGGTAATTTGTTTTTCTTTAGAAATAACTTCTATCTTGTATTAAAACTATTTTAAACTTTATAAATATATTTAACTATAGTTAAAATACATAAATAAGTATAGAGAACAATATTTTGGTATATATAACATTTTACTATAATTTTATATTTAAATCTAAGTATAAATATTAAAAGTTAAATATATTAAAAGTTCAATATATTAAAAGATAGTTTAAAACCAAGGATACTTTGATTTTTAAGATAAAGATTATTTTGAGGCTAAAAGTATTTTAAAACCAGGATAAATGTTTTTGATCTTTTTAAAAGGAAGATTTTGAAATCATTTTGGAAACAAGATATAATTTTGTAAAACATTTGAATAAAAGTTAGTGGATACAAAACAATGTTCCACTAGATTTTTCGTAGGTTCCATCCTACTTAGGGTTCCATTCCTTTAACGGGCTTGAAGTGGATTCCATTCCATGAATAAAATGGATTTTAAGATGCCAGTGCTTTTCTAGGATTTTTAACAAAATTCCTAACTAAATTACTTATATTGAAATCTTGAACTCTTGATAATCTTCATACTCATGAGTCTTCAATCGTGATATCTTCAGTCTTGAATCTCTATACTGTACAGTCTTCATTCTTGGTACCTGCATGGTTAAATCCTGCATATACATATATATCTAAACTATAACGTTAGTATTTATATTTTATAATCTTATTCTAAGGTTGTTGTCATCAAAACCATCTTCTCAAGGACTAACAGTTAACACCAATTCTTTTTGTCAACACTGTACCACTTTAGAACTAAGGGAATTTAATTTTGGTTAAATATCATCCACATTCAACTCGATTAGTCCTCAAACAAAGTCTTTAGTTCAATAATGACCTTTTTTATTGACCATACTACCTTATCCAGAGACTTTGACTTTAGTTGACTATAGTTGATGATGATATTAACTTTGTATAACTAAGGAGACGAATTCTCTATTGAGTGATGTTTCACTTTCAAGCTTCAACTTAGATCTAACTATAGTCGTTCGATGGACGACATGCCATAATTTAACTATAATCAAAGTGGATTATCCTTATTGTAGTTCAATAGTAATATCAAGCCTAGAGAAGTACGTAATATCGTTACTTCGATACTTCTTGTTTGACCTTAGTTATAATTAACCAACAGGAAAACCTTGAATGTTAAATTCCATAGTTACCCAATAATTATCAATACATAACCTCAAGTGTTACATTTCATGATTAATACAAAAACAAACATTTGGAGAGCATTACAAACTTTGGTCTCAACGGATATATCAATATCCTTTCTCAAAACATCTTGGCCGAGAATATAAAAAATAGTATATTATTTTATTTATGATAATTTTATCATGGTCATAACTCCTTAATTATGATCATATAACATATCATCTTATGAATTTTCTATTTAATATACTTTAAATTAAGTACTTAATTAATTAAATCACCATATAACATAGTATATAATAGAAATCAAATACCTTTATAATGAACAAGATTGGTAACAGAGTTAGATGTATGTAAAAAGTTACATAATTTCCCCTTGGTCACACACCACTAACTCTCTCAAGCTTCATCTATGATCGATTGATGTATGTACGGATGACTTTTATACTAGCTTCATCTGCGGTCGATTGATGTATGTATGGATGACTTTTATATTTGCTTCATCGATGATATGTGTACGTATTCACATAAATGAAATTCATAAAATGATAAAACAATTCAATACTCAATAAATAGAAAATTAACATTCAGAAAGCTTTTTACGACAATGTTTAATATCATATAAACATATAATTAAACACGATCAATAAAATGTATTCCATTAGTCTTTTCGAAGTCTTTTATGTGAGGTTGCATTACGATATGCAGTTGATCGATATGAAATTGGAATTCATCATCGCTAAGTCGCAAGTTTGGATGGATATATCTAGCATAGGAGTAGCGCGCTCATAGTCAAAATTTTGTTCCATACCTCTTTCATCTTCAAGAATCATATTTTGTAAGGTTACCCAAGTGTACGTAATCAATGTCATTTTCCTTGGAGACCATATTCTACATGGATTGCTTATTATAGAAAATTTGGGCTATGACACACCAAACACTCTTTCTACATATTTTCATTGTCCTTGTATTGTCGCAAATGTTGATTGTTTTCTAGTAATAGACTAGGAATTTTTTTTCGTAATGGTGCCTTGTTTTGTGAATTCCATCACCAATTCAATATCCATGGTCATATGTGTTACTGCTAACGGTAAATGAAACGGGTGTTGTTTTAACAAGCATTAAATCGTTAAATAATATTGATCTCTCAACAATATTAACATCATTATTGAATACAGGCACACCAAAAAATGCATGCCAAATGCATAAATCATATGAAACAGCTACTTCAGAAATTAAAGTCAATTTTTGTTATTAACCTTAATACGCACCTGTAGTGCTTTCATGTAGTTCTTCCATTCCCAGTACATGTAGTCGATACTTTCTAACGTTCCATGTCATTGATGGCTACCAAGCACTACAAGTCCACTTCATTTGGCATCCACAAATATTGAGCTCCATAGATATCTATAAAATCTTAACAAAATTTATAGAGTGCTTATGGCATTGTACTTTCCCCAATCGCAAAGAGTCATCAAACATATATGTTGGGTTATCGTATGCTAACATTCTCATAGCAATAGTAACCATTTGATGTCTACTCAAACACTTATTTTGGATGCATTTGGCTTAAAGATAAAATATTTTTTATAAGCTTTCACATCTTTCAAAATTCTGGTGAACAATGGACGTCCTATTCTAAACTTATCTACGGTGTATATTAGATTTTGTGCAATATAATAGTGGTGTATATTTTATTCAAGTGTTGGTTCAAAGCTATAAATCGTCTGGTCCATGTTCATCCAATTCTAATTGAGGTCACGAATAGGATAAGAAAAACTATATGAAAATAGGTCCATTCGAGATTGTTCGATGTTTTTCTATTAATCGTACATTGTCCGTCTATTGCCCAGCTCATACGAAGAATGTTGAATTTAAACCTTGTTAGTCCCATATCTGTCTGAGTCTCTTAAAGGACATGACTTGGATATATCTTTATGCAGCCTGGTATGAACCATTTAAACCCTTACAAAATAATCATCCATCAATTGCTGATGGAATATGAAATGATGATGATTAATTTATCGTCTACCTAAGACAAATCTTCCACATTGACGAGATGTTTTCCTAATTTCTTCTTCTTATAATTGCAACCAGCAAGTTTCATACTCTATTTGGACCTTTTCTATTTCATCATAATCGAAATCGCTATCGAACGCTAGAAATTTTGACATGGATTTGTAGTAGGATGAGGTATAGATATGTTGAAGAATTTAGTTGTGTGAAAACAATTCATATTATCATGTTTATATAGGTTTTAAAAATTAGTTATTATGTAGCCATTATAGGCACCTATTTAATAGGCATCCAACAAATCATATACCCATTAAACAGACTCCAAATCTAGGCGCCTGTTAAATATAAGCATAGTTTGGTTATATATTTGACCAAATTAGTCTCAATTTCATAGTATTACGGATCGTAATCAACTATTAGAAGCTGATTTGGGTTTTGGATCACATAATCTTAATCTCTAGACCCACCATTGGAGATGATTTAAGGATCATACATTTTGAGATATTCTCATGTGCAATTCTCTAAAGCACATGAGATTGTGCCTCCACGGTTTCATCAATTCTATAATAAAGTGGCATTTCTTATTGATTTGTCCCCAGGACTGGACCTATCCAATGTTGATGGCTTGGGCAAATAAAATACTACCAAATAGGGAGATGGTCCCGCTTCCCAAGTTAATATACTGGCTTCTCCATCCCTGGCTGTCTTTGTAGGCTTGTTATTATCTCTTTGTCTCTCTCTCTCTTGTTCTCCACTAGATCCTAGTAGTTCTCACTTTACTAACTTCACATATTCAAACTGGGTCTAGCTATAGTTCCCCTATGGCTACCTTATTATGACTTCACCCTAGTCAAAAACCCATTGTGGTATGTGTTTCCTCGTCCGTGCATCAAAATGACTTTCTTATCCTTATTTCTTTATTCTTAAGAGTAATGGGAATGTTAAGCGTATGCTCTAGGGGAAATTCTAAAATTTATCATGAATTATTAACACTATAATCACATCTCATTCAAAATAAAATGTGTTTGTTTCTATTTATACTTGTTATATTTTGATATACTAATTAAGTATTTAATTTAAGCAAAGACTAGAAAACCTTAGATAATATGTTGTGTGATAATAATTACAAAAATTTGTGATCATAAGAAAATTGTCAAAACATAAAATAACTTATTATTTTATATTTCTTGGTCAAGATGTTTCGAGAAAGGATATCGACACATCCATCGATACCAGAGTGCGTAACACCCTCCAAATGTTAGGCAGTGTATTACTCATAGTTGTTGAGGGCCCCAAAAGGTAATATACTTAGCTATAGAATGACTCGTTTGAGAGTTTCCTGTTAAGTAATTACAACTAGGTCAAACAAAGAAATTTACGGTGACAATGCTACATAGTTCCTCGACTTGATAATACCATGGACTGCAATATGGATACTCCACTTTGACTATAGTTAAATCATGGCATGAAAATCCATCGAGCGACTATAGTTGGGTCAGAGTTGAAGCATTAGAAGTGAAACCCTATTCAATAAGGAATTCCTCTCCTTGGTTGAATAAGACTAGTATCACGATCAACTGTAATCATCTTAAAGTAAAAATATATGGCTAGAGTAATAATAAATGTTATTATTGAACCAAGGAAGTTGTTTATAAACTAATTAAGTTAAATAAGGATGATATTTGAATTTTGATCAAAACCAAATTCCATAAATCCTAAAGTGACATAGTATTGACAAAGATAATGTGTTTAAATTATCATTACTATAGGGTACTGCTAAAGAAATATAAAATTGGATTTTTATTCAAAAGATCTATAAACCATGAATTTGGCCAAATTGCCACACCACTAGCTAAGGTGGCCTGTGAATGTTAATATTTGAATTTTTTAAAATTAATTATTGATTGAATTCACACGTTTGAATCTCACAACCGTATTTGTGAATTTCCAAAAAACCAAACGATTTAATTAGTTTATAAAAATTGTGAGTTAATATTTAAAAAATATTCATTATTATTAATTTATTTGATATTTTTTGATTTGTAATTATTTAGATGCATATATAAAAATTATATTTTCATACATCGATATACAATATTAGTATATTTTTAAATGAGTTAAATATAAGATAATTGTATGAAGGACCTTTAGAACCTTTGCGCCATATAGGTGGTAAATAATGACTGGCATATATGTAGAAAGAAGGGTGAAGTGATAGAAAATTAAGGGAATAATTAGAGAAGTTTTAATTAAAAAATGAGAAAGGTTCTATTGTATCTATTAAAACAACCCATAAATTTCATTTCTTTTATTCATTATTCATTCTCCTCTTTTCTCCAAGCCAAGGCTGAAAATATATCCATCGTTTTTAAGAAAAACTCAACCCCAACTCAAATCGATATATCAAATATTAAAGAGCTATGCGGTTCATCCATCTCTTGGAAACATTGTGTGTTGATTTTAAGAATTTTGAGAAGGATTCATAAATCAAGGTGTCACTTATTGACCAGATCAATAAGGTAAAACTCCATTTTTATATTTATATTTAGTTGTATCGCTTTACAATGGTTATATATATATATATATATATATATATATATATGTATGTATATATGTTTTTATGTATGTATGTATACCATTACCCCATCATGATTTATATTTGACATAATAATCTAAATAATTAATTGGATTATTTGATTTTATTTAAGTCATTTGTTTAAAATTGAAAATGTATATATATGTAAAATCATACTTTTTTCTATACATATGATTCAGTATATATGTAATGATTTGCTTAGGTAATATATAACTTTATGAGTTAAACAATATTGATTTGAATTGATTTTGAATCATTTTGAAACATATAATACATTAACATCTTGTTTTAAACTTTATGTATATGTATGGATTTTAAAATTCCTTATGATTAGTTTTTCTAAAATTGCATTAATTTTGAGTGATAAAATTATATATATAAGCATTTAGAAATATGTGAATCTTATGTTTATAATAAAAATAATTAATTCAATATATACAAACACACACACACACACACACACACACACACACACACATATATATATATATATATATCTTTTTGTGTGTGTATATGTAACACCCTACATATTATTGGCTTGGTTTTTAAATAAATAATTTAAATATTAATTCATTAAATTATGGAATGCCCCTTGTACTCGAATTTTGTAGGCGAATGAATTGGGACTCGAAACAACCCTAGTTGAGTTTAATTTTCTATCGTGAGAAAATAAATATAAACTTGACTATGTTTAGAGTCCGGTAGTTTTTAAAGTGAATAGTGTTTTTGGTTGGATGAAATGAAATTGGGCCAAGCCCACTAGTTTGCCCCTAATTTAACTTATATGTAGCTAATTCATCTGTCATTTTCATTCCAACTTTTCATTCTTCTTCCTCTTCTCTATTTACTTTCATAATTACCCCGTATTCTCTCCTTAATCTCTAAGCCCTAAACCCTTCAACTAAAATTCCTAAATTCAAATAAAAATCACCATAATTCCACTCATGGAATTCTCTACAAAACCCATCAAGGAATTAGCTAGAAGTTCTGATTTGGAGCTTCATCTATGATTTAAAGAGAAGGAAAGCCTGAGTTTTGGTGATTAGAGCTTACTTTGGGAAAGAGAAGGTGAGTGGGATGATTCTCCAACTATATTTACTAGTTAATATTCATTATTTCGTTTATTGATGATTATGGAATTATATGAAGTGGTTTGGAGACTGTTTGGGTTAATTTAGGCTTTTATCCATGTTATGACCATGATTATTCATCTCATTATTTTTTTAATACCTTAATTACTTTTTTTGAAACATTTAGTAAGCTTAGAAATGGATTTTAGGATAATTGAGTGATTATATGTGATGTTGCGATGGATTAGAGATTAATTAGATGACATGATTAAGTACATGTCGTTTGTTAGTAATAATAAAACTAATTTAAATGGTTTTAGAAAAGTTATTAGGTTAATTAAGTAATTAATAAAGCTTAATTAGTACTTATGAATTTATTTAAAAGTAAAGAAACGATCTTTATTGGTGAATGAGTTTTTTATAAATATTATTTATGAAAAGGGATAATTTTGTAAACAAATAAAAGTTGTGTTTTATAAAATAGTATAAAAGTGATATTTATAAAAAGGGTGTTTATAATAGTATGAATGAATCTTAATTAGCATTTATAAAAAGATTATATGGTTTTATAAATGTGTGTGTGTGTATTTGTGTGTCGTATGTGTAGTTTTACATTATCTTAATCTAGAATTAAATATTTTGAAATAATTTCTAACTATAAATTTTTTATCGGATTAAAAACAACTAAAACTTCATCTAAAATTCTGATTATTTCAATTATTAAGTATATATTTTATTCAAAGATATCTTTTTTAAAAACATGTGCAACGCATATGTCAAAGTACTCACATCTGATAGAAAATATTAACTTTCTTTTCAATTTCATTTGCAAACAATTTCCAATCAAACAATTTTTTCTTTTGTAATTAGTAAACAATGACATGAGTTAAGTCCAATAAAAAGAACAATAGTTGTTTAGTTAAATAATTAACATTTTAAATCACATCAAAATCTTCTTTAAAAAGGTTTTTTAACTCTTCTATATATAATCTTTTTGTTACCGAGATATTTAATCAAAAATAATTACAATCAATAAATATTGATATATGTTGAACAATCATATTGCTTATGTTAAACTTCCGACGAGTTTTACATATACTGAATTACTGTTATGATAACCAAAAATGACATTTAAGCTTTTAAATTTGAAATTGTAGTCTTTCATATGAAGACGTTGTCATTTGTATTATTTATTTTGTATTTTATGTGTTTATTGTGTATCATATGTATTAATCATTTTATCTTGCACACAAACAGAGCGCGTGCCATTAGATCCCATATGAATATACACTCAAGAGACGGAGATAATGTAATGACCTAGAATTTTAGATACTTCGTATCAAAATATCTGAATTAACTAAATATTTGAATCTTGGATTAAATGTTATTAAAATGATTTAATAAGATTTTTAACCCCCCTTTATATCATAATTATTGATGGTAAACTTATTTTGAAAAAAATGTTTACAAAAATAAATACTTTGAAAAAATACCAATAATGTGACTAAAAATCGTTTTATCGATAAATACCTTTTTAACCGTCAGAAGTTGTTTAAATATTTTTTGACACACACTTATTTTCTTAGGAAATTAATAAAATGAAATAAAACTTTTTATCATTTATAGAAATAAACTTATGGATGATATCATGGGTGAAGTCATCAAAATATTTAAGAGAAAGCATAAATGGAAATACTTAAGTGTTAAGCAAATGATAAAGGAGAAGTGATGTTTGTAATTAATGTTAGGTCATTGTGAGGGGTTTTTGGTCATTTAACATCTCATTTCCTAGCCTATGAATAGAAAGGAGGGGTGCACTTCATAACTCACTAATTCACTTAAGTTTGAGATGAAGTGCGAGAATTAAAAATGGTGAAAGTGCTTAAGCATTAATCCACTTATTATTCTCTAGCTTTTTCATGTCTTAAACAAATCATCTCCAATCTCTTTTAAACTTTGGATACAGACCTAAAACATTATGGGAAGCATGATTATCAAGTAAAAAGTGAGAAAAGATGAGAGGACTAGGGAGGTCATGGAGGGGGCCATGAGCATGTGAGGAGGAGAGGAGGCGTGGCTTTGGTTCGAAAGTGCTAAAGGTTGGATCTTTAGTGTAACGACCCGTTAAATTAATAATATTAAATGAGTTAAATTAATATAATTTCTAACCTGATTTAGAAAAAAAAAAGGCTTTAAGATTTATTTGAGAAAATGTAGTAATTTGTTATAGTAATTGGAATTTAATGTAACAATTTAATTTTTATGACAATAGTTTTGGATAATGTAATTGTCACACTTTGTTAAAAGTTAATGTTAAGAAACCAATAAATGTTGAATTAGTGAATATTAATAAAATATTTACTAGAATGGGATTCATTTAATATTAAAATAAATAGTAGGATTGTTTCATTTGGTGACCGTTGAATGAACCAATGCAATAAGTGTAGATAAAAAAATTTATGAATATTGTTCGATAATGAATGTACTTAAAAACGGTAATAAACTTAATATAAGAAAACAAAGGCAAATTGTGTATTAATTAATGAATTCATGAATCAGTGTATGGACTTAGTGTAACTATACGTAAATGTACGCAATAAGGTTGTGAAACACCAATGATTTGGATTTCCAATTTATATTAAACATAATGTTGGTAGAAATTGGAATTCACTGTTGTGTGAAATATATGAGAAATCAGGTCAAATGTAAATTATACCGTAGATGATATACTCTTTTAAACAGTAGGATTTTTAAATAAATAAACGTTTCACTTAGGTTTCAATTGGATAACTTATGTAGTTTAATGGAGAATCAATTGCAATTAATTGCCATAAATTAGTGATGATAGGGTAGTTTGATTTGGCCTTTAAGAAGCAAAGAAAAAGAAAGCCAAGATTTATGAATTCATTTGCAATGTGAAATGCAAATCTTGTGGATTGTTTTTTTTTTTTTTTACAAATGGAATTAATATTTAACCATTACGTTAGTGGAGTCTGATAAGTTAAGGTAGATAATCAATGGTAATTTACCTAATTCAAAGGATATATTAATATAAATATGGGTAAAATGAGGTTAGACCAAGGATATAATATTAATTGATTTTTAAGGCTTAATTAATACGTGAAATAGACAAGATTCTACATTCAAACATTTATACAAAGCTAAGTTGTAAATAGAAGTACCAATGTAATATAATGTAAATAGATGGGAATCAACATTTATTTATTTATTTAATGGAATTTAATTTCTATAGTATGATAATCGCAATTAAATGAAATTGAAATAGCTAATTTATACGTTAGTTGAAATTTAGCTGGAATATGAGGATTTTTAATGAAATAGTGAAATCAAATGGAAATAAGGTTTCAATTATACATTGGAATTTATATTCACCATAAAAGGTTAATTGAAAACCAAAGGAGTTAATAAAGAAATCAAGCTTTATCTATTAATTTGGATTTGAGATATGGTAAATTGGATTTATTGCAATAATTAATTCTATAAGATGAGGTTAATACTTATTCTATTTATAATTAGACCAAATTGTTGATATAGATTTTTTTGAAAGCAGAATCTATAAATCAATTTGAGTATCAAATTCAATAATTGCGCTTATTGCATAAATAAAGGGAATTTAACGTTAAATATTACGTTACTGAAATTTAAAATGAACTTTAAGAATAATATTGTGAATCATGAACCAAAGTATGTGGCATCCCTATTTGGATAAAGAATGAGTATATAAAAGTTAAAATCTAATATACGGGGTTTTGAGCATTTAATTTTATAATTCTTAAATATAGGAAAGTGCAGAAATTAACACTGCAAATTGATATACTTATAATTTTAATTCACATCCAAGCTTGTTAAATCATTTGAAATTGATTAAATTATATAAGTAATAAAATTTGGACAATTTTAGAATATAATATAAAATTTGGATTTTTGTAATTTATTTTGATTTATTTAATGAATATAAAAATAGCCTTTTTTGTCACGGACTCGGATTTCGATGAAACCAGTTTCATCGGATCCGTATCGGTGAATTATTATAGGGTTTCAAGTTTCGTATCGATCGGACTTGTCGTTTGATCGTACGGGCGTGAAACGCCTTGAAATCAAATTTAATTAAAATCAATTTGAATCAATTTGGAAATTTTGTTTTCAGCATATCTTCTTCATACGATCAAATTTGGACGTGAAACTTTTTCCATCACGTTCAGAATATTTTAAATTACCTATTTGGATATATAGATTTAATAAATTCGGTTCCGGAGGCATAGCGGGCTTTTTGGGCCATAGTTTGTTCCGCACGTTCATTCTACGGTCTATCTACTCTATCTCTAACCCCTCTATATAAACCTAGCTACAAGCCCTAGCTTCCACCTAATTTCTTTTCATCTGAGCGTATACTTTCTTCAAGCTCCTCTTCTTCTTCAATGGTTGCAAAACCTAGATCTATTTCAATTCAAAATTTCAATGAAAATTCAAACTCTCCAGAAAAATTCCATAAAAATATATGTCATAGTTCTCAGTGTTCGTAATCTGCTGGTGTGATTTGTTTTTCGATTGGAGCTATCGTTCGTCCAGTAAAATTCAAACCATTTTCGGCCACTCATCATCGTCGCAACAAAAGTCATCGGATCGGGAAACCATTTCTGGGTTTTGACGAGGGAACGTAGGGGAGTGCATCCGTGTGGTTGATTTCGAGAATTGATGGTCAGATCGACGCAAATTTTTGGATTAGGGTTTAAGTTTTGTGGCGGCTACCAGTAGTTTTTCTCGATCGCTCATCACCAGAGGTGGAGGCGGCGGCGTGGGGGTCGCTGGGGGTAGCATCTCTACAGGCGGCTGCTGTGGCCGACCGCGGCGTGAAGGGGTGGGCGATGTCATGGTTCCTTCGATGTGGTGCTTCCTGTACGTGCGAACGCGAGTTAAGTTCCCTGTTCAGGGATGCAAGTGCGGTCACGTGAAGGTGAGGAATGGACGTTACCTTATTTTTATTTTTGTTTTGTTTTATTTATTTCTAATTTCAATTTCAAATCGTTTAAATCAAATAACTTTCTCATATGAACTCCGTTTCGCACGAAATCTCTTTTGCTAGGATCGTAATTAAATTTCAGATCTGTGACGCTGGTTTGGACAGATTTGGAGACTGTGCAAAATTTTGAGTTTAAATTGAATTTAAATTCGATTTGAATTCCAAAGGTGAGTGTTTAAAACCCACTCACAACTACTAGAAGCTTTTATGTTTGTTAAATTAATTTTAGAAATGAATAGCAATTTATTTATGAGTATTTGGCATGTTTATTTCACTCATATTTGTTGAATTGCATTTATTAAGTTTAACTGTTAATTTAATTTATTTATTGCGTATTAATTGATAGTTAGAATTTATTTGTTTGCCTATAAACTGCTAGTTAACAGTTATATAGATTATTACTGAATATAAACTATTAGATTAATAGTTGTTAAATTTAATCTGAATAAAATTGCCAGTTATTACCTGTTATCTATTATCAAATATAAATTATTATTGATTGATATTGCTTGATGATTTTGATTGGATGATGGATGATGTTGATGGATGTTTATTGAATATCATAAAATTGCGAATTATCATGCATATTTCATTTCATTCGGGATTGTGGTTTGAAATGATATACAACCGCAAAATTTTATATCTTTTAAATTGCGGATTGAAATGATAAATATCCGTATCACTTGACCATAGGATAGAAAATTTTATACAGGCACCGCGGTCTATATATAACTATTTTAATGTGATTTCTATGGTTTGGATGGAATACGGTTTCTAAAAATCTTAAATTTTATATTGTATAAATATTATTCTTTCATATATATACATATGAAGTTGAAAATTTTGAAATTAAAAGGTGTATAAAAATCTTTATTTAAAAATGGAAAAAAATTTAAGAAAATGGAGTTTAATAATTTATATCATATGTTTAAATGTTAAGTTTGGAAATTTTAAGATATGATATTTATAATTGGATTTTTCCTAAAATAAATTGAAATGAATATTCTAGTATAATTTGAATTGGGAAAATATATATATTTTATTACTAGAAATTGAAGTCTTATTATTTATGTATTTTATGTGAATATTCAAGACTAATTAATAGAACAATTGATCTGTTGAAAGAATAAAATCCAATTTTAGTTTGAAATATTGTTACTCAAAATGGATATACGTATATATAAATAAATTGAAGTGGTTTTGGAACTTGAGAGAGATAATATAAATTTTGGTTTAGACTTTAATAAAGAAATGTATTTGTAAAGCCATGAGAACTATTTTCTTTACAAAGTAACATTTAAGTTAAACCATTTAATTCATATACCGTTGAATGTCCAAACCATTCAAGTTTTTTTTATAGAAGTTATGGTTTTAAATTATGATTTTCAAAATACTATGCTTTGAAAATATTTGATTTTCAGACGATATGAAGTTAAAGCATTTTGATTTTTGGAAAAGAATTATATTTGGGATAAGTGATAAAATATGGTTTTGGGTTTTGAAATGATATCGTATTCATGGTTATGAAATGGAATGTTTATTCTGATTTTTAAAGTATAACCTATTTTTAAATGGCCGCGGTGTTATAATAACGATGGGTTGGCAAAGAGACCGGGATCGGATATGGACATACTCTCTGTCGATACTGAAAACCACTTTGACTAACCGTGTACGCGGTGGAGATTCCAGAATGAAGTAGGTGGTGGCGACGTTTCCTGTAAGGTAAATACGTGGACCCGACTCCCGTGAGTTGGCATAAGGTGGCTAAAACAGGAGCGATTCTCAGGCCAATGAGGTCATTCCTCTGATCGGACCCTCCTCTTCGATATTATACTTTGATTTTGGATTGATTCAGTGGCCACTTCTATATTTTGATTTTGGGGAGTTAGTCCGAGGTGGGCGGTAATTGCGGCTACGCGTTTCCACCAGCCTGGATAGCAATTGGTATATCTACCCTGGCATCGCCTAGTTGTGCCGTGTCACCTACCATACCGAGCCTTTACTACGAGTTTCTATTTGTGTCGTACCTATGGAGTATCCTCTGGTAGCTTCCCGATCAGGAGGTATTACGGTACTGTATAGACTATTGGCATTATTTGTGTTAAGGGCTATATGGGTAACCCCTTAACGCTATTAAAAAGTAAGTTTATTTTATAAATAGACACTATTATAATAGCGCAATATACTACATAGTAAATAGTTTAACGGATCCTTAGGAGATGTAAATCCCGAACATCTCTTGAGTTACTGTACTCATATTTATTTATGTTAATTTAACTCACATAAGATCTTTTAGTCTGACTCGAGTGTTTTTGTCTTTTCAAATTCGCTCGGGTCAGTCCGAGCGTTTCAGGATCGAAGATTTTAGCTTTGGAGGACGAAGACGAAGAATCCGTATTATATTATTTATAGTATTGCACCACACTCTAAATTTCCGCTGCATTGATTGTATTGGTATGTGTAACTCTGATATTCATTGTATAAGTAAAATAAATATTTTGTAAACAGTTATCATGAACTGTATATTGATTATTATATTTTATCCTTCCGCTGTGAGATTCTATTTTGTTTTATTTCTTCTCTGTTTTTTTCTTATTTACCTCATAACAATCCGCCCTTGCGTATGCTTTGAATTGGCACGTGTGTCGGTTTAAAGTGTGCGAAAAGGCGGGATGTTACAGTTGGTATCAGAGCTTTGGTTTTAGCGATAAACCTTAGCTTTGTGGGGTTTGACTCTTTGTTAATAGGGTAGTAATACCCTATGGGAGTCGCTGAGTGTATATATATGAGAGAGCATATTTGTTAGTGTTATAAAAAGATTTTGATATTGTGTTAATCTGTTCCGTTTTGTATTTATAAATTCTGGTTGGTGCATGGGACGCTATGACATCAATAGGGATTTCTAAACACTTAATAGGACAGACAGACATAATATTTGTTTTTAATATAGGTGAATGAAATAATTTTGCCTATTATATTTTCTATATATATAAAAATATTTTTATAAAGATATATATATATATATATATTTGGTTGCTATAGATTGGGTGTTAGGAAATAAAAATATTTATAACAATTAAAGCTAAGTTGAAATTATAATAAATCAAATTGGAGATTTTAGAACTTAAGTCCGGGATTTTTGAAATCTTCTTTCAAAGGATTTATGAAATATAATGATTTGGTTTATAAATATTTTCTTATATAAATATTTAGTATAATTCGAAAGAATTGGTTTAAGAGGATTTTGAAGAAAATAAGTTTGTACTTTCCTCTCTGTCGCTGGAAAATAATTTCGGTGATGACGGCCGCATCATCGACTTTCATTTTCGAGTTTCGAAGGAAAAGGCCACTGTAGTAAATTCTACTGCAGATTTGTTTTGAAATTATTTAAAATTTTAATTGATTAAAGGTAATTAGAGATATAAAAGTTGTAAGAAATTAATTATCTATTATTTCAAAAATAAATTGAAATTTGACCCGGAATTTAATTCTAAAATTTTCCATTAATTAATTGTTAAATTTTAGTGGAATAAAAAAAAGTAAGTAATAAATGGATTGAAAACCTCTAATAAGTAAGAGAATTAATGTTAAGTATAAAGGAAGTTAAAAATTTAAATTATAAATAATGGTAAAGATTTATTGGAAAATCAATGAATTAAAAGAATTGAGATTAAACTAGTATAAGTTCAATTGCATTTCTCTTTAAACATATATAACTTACCAAATATGAAAGGTTGAAATGTTAATTAAGAGATTTGAATAGAATATTATGCAAGTTGAAATGTTGGAAATTTTGGATTATTCTATGAATTGCTATTATATAAATAAGAATTTAGTGGTATAAACTTAAGTTATAATTGAAATTTTACTGAAAATAAGTCAAGAATTATTAATAGGTGATATGAACTTAAGTAAATAAAATGAAATTCCTTAATTTATAAAGTTTGATTGTAGGGTTATTAACTTAAGTATGAATTAAATACTACTAGCTAAATATAATGGAAAGTAGGTAATATAAATAAATGACTGCAAACCCTAGTTAAAGAATTTGTAAATTCCTTTACTTATAAGAATGGATATTTTAGGGTTAAGAATTTAAGGGAATTAAAAAGGGTTACTATAAATAAGTAATAGAATTGTAATTTATAAAACAAATATATATTAATTAAAGGAATTGAGAAGAAACTTGTAAATTTTCACTTACATTCTTAAAACATACATAACTTACCATATAATAAAAGTTGCAATGTTAGTAAGAAAATGTAAGGGGAAATCTTACAAGTGAAGCTTGAGGTAATAAAGGTATTCAATAAATTTGCTGTTATTAATGAGAATTAATTGTATAAACTTAAGTTAAATTGGAAATTTTACTATATAAGTAAAGGTAAGTAGTATAAATAGATGATATAAACTTTAGTCAATAAATTGGAATGCAAATATAATGAATTTTGTAATAAATGGAAAACGAAAATTGTAAGAAATAAAGAAATCCCTCCATAAATGAAAGAAAGAAAATCAAACCACTGAAGCATGAAATAAATGTATAATAAGTTAATTTGGTTGTTGGTTTGAATTGTATTGTTTGATTTATGATTGTGGGGTAAGGAACTTGAAGTTGTTGGATGAATAAATAATTTATCTTTGTTCCATCTAAGACTGTTGAGTAAAGGATGCACTTGATAGTTAATTTCATTTCATACAAATTTCAAGTTTGAACCCAAACAACTATTTGTTTGATGGATTAAATGATTATTTTGTGTGTGTGTGTGTGTGTATGTTGTTTGTAAGGTTGATGGTTGTTGAATTGTTTGGTTGATTAATGATTGAATCCACTTGAATAGTTCACTTTAAAATAAATATTTAACCTTTTAGATTTTATAAGTGAAATGCAGGCTATGGAAGCCACTGCTACTGCTCTGGTTCCCTAATAATAAGCGTGTTGCCCGACAAATAGGTACGTTTTCGGATTACGTTTAAAGCGCTATTTTATAATTTTGCCCGTGTTGGGATAATATTTTGATAATATATGTAATATATTTGTATATTTTGATATTATATTTTCTCCAGAGTCTCTCCGTACAAAGGAGACTCTGCCAAAAATTTTCGTAAATTTTGGACTTAGAATTTTGTTGAATATTTTCCAAACTTTAATGATTTAAGTATAAAAGGTTATAATGACTATAAAACGGGCATATCTCATTTAAGGAAATTAATTTAGTAAATTATTGTTTATAAGTTAATATTTGAAATAAGATGTAATGTTATATTCTTCCTTCTCCCTTCTTTTTCCTTTTCGGGGACGAAAAGTTTTGAGTGGGGGAGATTGTAACGACCTGTTAAATTAATAATATTAAATGAGTTAAATTAATATAATTTCTAACCTAATTTAGAAAAAAAAAAGGCTTTAAGATTTATTTGAGAAAATGTAGTAATTTGTTATAGTAATTGGAATTTAATGTAACAATTTAATTTTTATGACAATAGTTTTGGATAATGTAATTGTCACACTTTGTTAAAAGTTAATGTTAAGAAACCAATAAATGTTGAATTAGTGAATATTAATAAAATATTTACTAGAATGGGATTCATTTAATATTAAAATAAATAGTAGGATTGTTTCATTTGGTGACCGTTGAATAAACCAATGCAATAAGTGTAGATAAAAAATTTTATGAATATTGTTCGATAATGAATGTACTTAAAAACGGTAATAAACTTAATATAAGAAAACAAAGGCAAATTGTGTATTAATTAATGAATTCATGAATCAGTGTATGGACTTAGTGTAACTATACGTAAATGTACGCAATAAGGTTGTGAAACACCAATGATTTGGATTTCCAATTTATATTAAACATAATGTTGGTAGAAATTGGAATTCACTGTTGTGTGAAATATATGAGAAATCAGGTCAAATGTAAATTATACCGTAGATGATATACTCTTTTAAACAGTAGGATTTTTAAATAAATAAACGTTTCACTTAGGTTTCAATTGGATAACTTATGTAGTTTAATGGAGAATCAATTGCAATTAATTGCCATAAATTAGTGATGATAAGGTAGTTTGATTTGGCCTTTAAGAAGCAAAGAAAAAGAAAGCCAAGATTTATGAATTCATTTGCAATGTGAAATGCAAATCTTGTGGATTGTTTTTTTTTTTACAAATGGAATTAATATTTAACCATTACGTTAGTGGAGTCTGATAAGTTAAGGTAGATAATCAATGGTAATTTACCTAATTCAAAGGATATATTAATATAAATATGGGTAAAATGAGGTTAGACCAAGGATATAATATTAATTGATTTTTAAGGCTTAATTAATACGTGAAATAGACAAGATTCTACATTCAAACATTTATACAAAGCTAAGTTGTAAATAGAAGTACCAATGTAATATAATGTAAATAGATGGGAATCAACATTTATTTATTTATTTAATGGAATTTAATTTCTATAGTATGATAATCGCAATTAAATGAAATTGAAATAGCTAATTTATACGTTAGTTGAAATTTAGCTGGAATATGAGGATTTTTAATGAAATAGTGAAATCAAATGGAAATAAGGTTTCAATTATACATTGGAATTTATATTCACCATAAAAGGTTAATTGAAAACCAAAGGAGTTAATAAAGGAATCAAGCTTTATCTATTAATTTGGATTTGAGATATGGTAAATTGGATTTATTGCAATAATTAATTCTATAAGATGAGGTTAATACTTATTCTATTTATAATTAGACCAAATTGTTGATATAGATTTTTTTGAAAGCAGAATCTATAAATCAATTTGAGTATCAAATTCAATAATTGCGCTTATTGCATAAATAAAGGGAATTTAACGTTAAATATTACGTTACTGAAATTTAAAATGAACTTTAAGAATAATATTGTGAATCATGAACCAAAGTATGTGGCATCCCTATTTGGATAAAGAATGAGTATATAAAAGTTAAAATCTAATATACGGGGTTTTGAGCATTTAATTTTATAATTCTTAAATATAGGAAAGTGCAGAAATTAACACTGCAAATTGATATACTTATAATTTTAATTCACATCCAAGCTTGTTAAATCATTTGAAATTGATTAAATTATATAAGTAATAAAATTTGGACAATTTTAGAATATAATATAAAATTTGGATTTTTGTAATTTATTTTGATTTATTTAATGAATATAAAAATAGCCTTTTTTGTCACGGAATCGGATTTCGATGAAACCAGTTTCATCGGATCCGTATCGGTGAATTATTATAGGGTTTCAAGTTTCGTATCGATCGGACTTGTCGTTTGATCGTACGGGCGTGAAACGCCTTGAAATCAAATTTAATTAAAATCAATTTGAATCAATTTGGAAATTTTGTTTTCAGCATATCTTCTTCATACGATCAAATTTGGACGTGAAACTTTTTCCATCACGTTCAGAATATTTTAAATTACCTATTTGGATATATAGATTTAATAAATTCGGTTCCGGAGGCATAGCGGGCTTTTTGGGCCATAGTTTGTTCCGCACGTTCATTTTACGGTCTATCTACTCTATCTCTAACCCCTCTATATAAACCTAGCTACAAGCCCTAGCCTCCACCTAATTTCTTTTCATCTGAGCGTATACTTTCTTCAAGCTCCTCTTCTTCTTCAATGGTTGCAAAACCTAGATCTATTTCAATTCAAAATTTCAATGAAAATTCAAACTCTCCAGAAAAATTCCATAAAAATATATGTCATAGTTCTCAGTGTTCGTAATCTGCTGGTGTGATTTGTTTTTCGATTGGAGCTATCGTTCGTCCAGTAAAATTCAAACCATTTTCGGCCATTCATCATCGTCGCAACAAAAGTCATCGGATCGGGAAACCATTTCTGGGTTTTGACGAGGGAACGTAGGGGAGTGCATCCGTGTGGTTGATTTCGAGAATTGATGGTCAGATCGATGCAAATTTTTGGATTAGGGTTTAAGTTTTGTGGCGGCTATCGGTAGTTTTTCTCGATCGCTCATCACCAGAGGTTGAGGCGGCGGTGTGGGGGTCGCTGGGGGTAGCATCGGTGCAGGCGGCTGCTGTGGCCGACCGCGGCGTGAAGGGGTGGGCGATGTCATGGTTCCTTTGATGCCGTGCTTCCTGTACGTGCGAACGCGAGTTAAGTTCCCTGTTCAGGGATGCAAGTGCGGTCACGTGAAGGTGAGGAATGGACGTTACCTTATTTTTATTTTTGTTTTTTTTTATTTATTTCTAATTTCAATTTCAAATCGTTTAAATCAAATAACTTTCTCATATGAACTCCGTTTCGCACGAAATCTCTTTTGCTAGGATCGTAATTAAATTTCGGATCTGTGACGCTGGTTTGGACAGATTTGGAGACTGTGCAAAATTTTGAGTTTAAATTGAATTTAAATTCGATTTAAATTCCAAAGGTGAGTGTTTAAAACCCACTCACAACTACTAGAAGCTTTTATGTTTGTTAAATTAATTTTAGAAATGAATAGCAATTTATTTATGAGTATTTGGCATGTTTATTTCACTCATATTTGTTGAATTGCATTTATTAAGTTTAACTGTTAATTTAATTTATTTATTGTGTATTAATTGATAGTTAGAATTTATTTGTTTGCCTATAAACTGCTAGTTAACAGTTATATAGATTATTACTGAATATAAACTATTAGATTAATAGTTGTTAAATTTAATCTGAATAAAATTGCCAGTTATTACCTGTTATCTATTATCAAATATAAATTGTTATTGATTGATATTGCTTGATGATTTTGATTGGATGATGGATGATGTTGATGGATGTTTATTGAATATCATAAAATTGCGAATTATCATGCATATTTCATTTCATTCGGGATTATGGTTTGAAATGATATACAACCGCAAAATTTTATATCTTTTAAATTGCGGATTGAAATGATAAATATCCGTATCACTTGACCATAGGATAGAAAATTTTATACAGGCACCGCGGTCTATATATAACTATTTTAATGTGATTTCTATGGTTTGGAAGGAATACGGTTTCTAAAAATCTTAAATTTTATATTGTATAAATATTATTCTTCCATATATATACATATGAAGTTGAAAATTTTGAAATTAAAAGGTGTATAAAAATCTTTATTTAAAAATGGAAAAAAATTAAGAAAATGGAGTTTAATAATTTATATCATATGTTTAAATGTTAAGTTTGGAAATTTTAAGATATGATATTTATAATTGGATTTTTCCCAAAATAAATTGAAATGAATATTCTAGTATAATTTGAATTGGAAAAATATATATATTTTATTACTAGAAATTGAAGTCTTATTATTTATGTATTTTATGTGAATATTCAAGACTAATTAATAGAACAATTGATCTGTTGAAAGAATAAAATCCAATTTTAGTTTGAAATATTGTTACTCAAAATGGATATACGTATATATAAATAAATTGAAGTGGTTTTGGAACTTGAGAGAGATAATATAAATTTTGGTTTAGACTTTAATAAAGAAATGTATTTGTAAAGCCATGAGAACTATTTTCTTTACAAAGTAACATTTAAGTTAAACCATTTAATTCATATATCGTTGAATGTCCAAACCATTCAAGTTTTTTTTATAGAAGTTATGGTTTTAAATTATGATTTTCAAAATACTATGCTTTGAAAATATTTGATTTTCAGACGATATGAAGTTAAAGCATTTTGATTTTTGGAAAAGAATTATATTTGGGATAAGTGATAAAATATGGTTTTGGGTTTTGAAATGATATCGTATTCATGGTTATAAAATGGAATGTTTATTCTGATTTTTAAAGTATAACCTATTTTTAAATGACCGCGGTGTTATAACAACGATGGGTTGGCAAAGAGACCGGGATCGGATATGGACATACTCTCTGTCGATACCGAAAACCACTTTGACTAACCGTATACGCGGTGGAGATTCCAGAATGAAGTAGGTGGTGGCGACGTTTCCTGTAAGGTAAATACGTGGACCCGACTCCCGTGAGTTGGCATAAGGTGGCTAAAACAGGAGCGATTCTCAGGCCAATGAGGTCATTCCTCTGATCGGACCCTCCTCTTCGATATTATACTTTGATTTTGGATTGATTCAGTGGCCACTTCTATATTTTGATTTTGGGGAGTTAGTCCGAGGTGGGCGGTAACTGCGGCTACGCGTTTCCACCAGCCTGGATAGCAATTGGTATATCTACCCTGGCATTGCCTAGTTGTGCCGTGTCACCTACCATACCGAGCCTTTACTACGAGTTTCTATTTGTGTCGTACCTATGGAGTATCCTCTGGTAGCTTCCCGATCAGGAGGTATTACGGTACTGTATAGACTATTGGCATTATTTGTGTTAAGGGCTATATGGGTAACCCCTTAACGCTATTAAAAAGTAAGTTTATTTTATAAATAGACACTATTATAATAGCGCAATATACTACATAGTAAATAGTTTAACGGATCCTTAAGAGATGTAAATCCCGAACATCTCTTGAGTTACTGTACTCATATTTATTTATGTTAATTTAACTCACATAAGATCTTTTAGTCTGACTCGAGTGTTTTTGTCTTTTCAAATTCGCTCGGGTCAGTCCGAGCGTTTCAGGATCGAAGATTTTAGCTTTGGAGGACGAAGACGAAGAATCCGTATTATATTATTTATAGTATTGCACCACACTCTAAATTTCCGCTGCATTGATTGTATTGGTATGTGTAACTCTGATATTCATTGTATAAGTAAAATAAATATTTTGTAAACAGTTATCATGAACTGTATATTGATTATTATATTTTATCCTTCCGCTGTGAGATTCTATTTTGTTTTATTTCTTCTCTGTTTTTTTCTTATTTACCCCATAACAATCCGCCCTTGCGTATGCTTTGAATTGGCACGTGTGTCGGTTTAAAGTGTGCGAAAAGGCGGGATGTTACATTTAGGCTTTTAGTGATGGTGGAAGATGGTTCTTTGTTCTTGTGGCTTTGTGCTTGGGTTTGGAATGGATCTAAGTGTATTATCTCACTATAATATAAATATATGTTGTGTGCAAAGCATAAAGTTAAAGTCACATTAACAAAGTAAAATTATAAAGTTTGGACCCCCTCTTGCTTTTGAAAGCAAATGATAACTTTATATTGTATAACATTACTTCTATTACCCTTTTCAACATGTGTCGTGGCATTGATTTGATTTTTAAATGGTTATTTAACTTATATGTTAAATTGAAGTAAGTTTGAAAGTGTTTGAAGCGAGAAAAGTCGTTATAAGTTCCTAGTCCCTTGTTTTCGAGAATTTTTTAAATAAATGGAAAGATATTCCTAGAGATTTCTTACCATGGCTTTTAAGTACCCAATGGTAGTACTTACTATAAAAATTTCAATTCCTAAATAATTTGTTAAAGTAGTTACAACTAATCACAAAGATCGTTCTTTCAAATGTTGTTCAAACAAGGACTTTTAACAGCATTTATAAATGTTGTGGTAAGCTGCTTATGGTTTTAAGTGTTTAAAAATGATATATAAATTTGGTATTTTCCTCTAAAAATTTAAGAGATGCTTTCAAACATGTTTTGAAGTATATTAAAGTTGGTTTGAAGTTTAAATATATTATTGATAATCATATATAAATTTCGGAAAAGATAATTGATTAGGCTTAACACTAAAAGCCGACGAGGTAGACTTCTCTATTTTTGAGAGTTAAAATCGATGTTGAGTAGGGATATTTAATAAGGAATATTTAAGTTGAAATGTCGAAAACGTGTTAATCTTGTTACTCGCTTACTTGTTTAAAAGGTAATTAACTTTGTTTAACGCTAAAAGCCGACGAAGTATGTTTATCTATTTATGAGAGTTAAGATTGATGTCATATAGGGACAAAGCAATAAAGCTTTAACTAACTCGGCTTCCCTCTTGGTCGAGGAATATTTAAGTCAGGAATATTGGAAACGGGTTAATCATGTTGTTTGTTACTTGTTTATCGAAATCATTAATATTGTACTTAACACCGAAAACCGACGAGTAAACTTGTCTATTTGTGAGATTCAAGAATGAAGTGTCTAGGCAAGGCTTTGATGCAACCAATGCTCTGACTTACATGGTTCCACTCTTGAACGAGGAATGATTAAGTTGAAATGTTGGAAATGAGTTAAGTATATGAACATTGATTTGTATAAGCAACTGTTTTGACTAGATAATCGATTAGTCGATGATCGAACTTTACCTATCATTAATGATCTTTAAAAAAATGTTATGAAGATAAAGAATAAGTGAAATGGTTTTGGATTTGTTATGACAATCTGTCGATAACATTCATCTTTAATCATTTTTTATTATACTTATAAATGTAAATAGATCTTTAAAATAATGTTTTAAAGATAAGCATAAGTGAAATGGGTTTGCAGCGACAATGTATCAGTAACATTTGTCTTAAACCTTTTGAATGGATTTGTGGAAGTACTTAGATCCTAAAAAATGGATATTTCAAAGGAAATTATAAGTAAGGAATCTTTTAGAAAAAGCAAAGGTTTAAAGTAAGAAACCTTGTTAATAATTTATGAATATATTTATACCATTTAAGATAAGTATATGGATACTTCTTAAAGTATTGAAAGAGTACAAATGAATAGTATAAATTGATAATGAGGTTTTGTTAGATAAAAGATGTTTTACTAATAAAAGATGTTTTAATTAATAAAAGTAGTAATTAAATAAAAGGGATTAGAAGTCGCTTACGTGACTTAAAACAAGCTTTATATGACTTGATCGTGCTTTGTATGTTTACTCGTTTATGGAAAATATTTAGCTGTATACTTAGCACTAAAAGCCGATGAAGTAGGCTTGTCTATCTGTGGGAATTAAGATTGATGTTCGTGTAGGGATATGAGCAACAGAGCTCCAACCTACCTGCTTCACTCTTGATCGAGGGATAGTGTGAGATGAAAATATCAAAAACGTGATATGTATATGAGACTCAGTTTTCAAATGCAATCGCTCTCATTATCATTGGATGACCAAATTTATCGATTCAGTCTTGAAGGGACCGTGATCGGTAAATTTTTACTTACTCAAAACCACTTTAAGACTGAGATACATGTTCTTTCACTTGGAAGTGGATATGTTCGAGATGCTGGAATTCATGTTGGTTTCGAGATCTATTCGAGATGTGGGAATTCATTGAGAATTCGTGTTCTGTATGAGTGATGAAGACTCGTGTGAAAGATGCCTAATTCAACATCAACATCGAAAATGGCTAAAGACAGAGTAGGCTCAACAATCTGGGATTTGGCTGACCCACGACAGGATATTATCAACTCCAAATCTAGAATATGCTTATCGATATGTTGTTATCGAGGGTTGACGATATTTTGTACCACGTGGTTCATGTTTATGTTCGGACGTGGACCTTTATGTTTACCATATTGTATATTTTATCTATATATATACGGTGCTCGAAAGGTGTTTTCTGATCCTTATGCATCGAAATCTGCTTCAGTTTACTGGAGGCATCTTCATGGAATATCCATTATGCGAACGTTCCTTATTGGATTTGATTGTACCCCTAATATGCTGTTGAATATAACTAATGTAACCATTTTGGATACGTTATAATATTTATATTCTACACCCTAGACATTATCTATTATATCACCTTATGTACTTATTAGATGGTGGTTCTTTTAAGGGAAAACCATTATGACATTCTATGTGGTATCAAGGGTACTGTTATATGTTGATCACATATTTCTTGAGATTCTCATACTAGATTTATGTCTGACGTTTGGTTTTTGTTTTCCCTAAATTCCTTGCGTGCTCCTTCGAGTAGTTTGAGAAAGATGGGTTTTCATTGATGTTCTTTGGAGCTCGAGAAGACGAGCTGGACATTTCACCTACCTTGATATTCTTATTTCCGCTACATTACTATTATATGTATCAACATTTGTGAGGACGAGTTGTTATAACTATCCAGACTGATGATGGTACTTAGGTTTTGTAACTCCTAAATTTCTGTATCGAAGTAATCCATTGTACTGTTCTTTTGATACTATATATTATCATTCCGTAGTGAGATTCTGATATTATGCTCCTTCCTAGTTCTATTTCTCTTTCTTTTTAATTTACTGTTAGCACCAGAATTGGTCACTAACACCCAAAGGAAGATTTGTGTAGAGAGATTAATGAAGATAGAAAATTAAAATAGAGGAATTTATGCAGAATTAATTGCAAAAACTAGAACACCAGGTTTATAGTGGTTCGTCGTAACTGCCTACGTCCACTTTGAGTTTAATCTTTATTTCTTTTCTATACAATTGAACACAGATACAATCTGTACACCAACTACTCGAATGCAAATGCTAACTGAAAAAGATTGATTCTTGAAAGCGGTAGAGTCTTCCCAATGTTCTCGAAAAAAGGTCCATTTCACTATGCCCCTACCCTTCTATTTATTGGCGAAGATAGGCTGGACTCCTCTCACGGGCCCAAGAACAAAGTACCTCGGCCCACAGTAGGTGACTTCTGCGCACTGGGCCAGGCATGCCGAACGAGGAATGCCGGTCGACAATTGTTTAATCGATCGTGGAGTGACTCGAAGCAGAGTCATGTCGAATGCTCTTGCTTTGTTGTGCGCTTGACAACTTGCTAACACCTCTAGTATGCACTGAGCCAGGGATGCCGAACATCAGTTGCTGAGCGACCTTGTTGTGTGACTTTGACAAAAAACGTTGTCAAAGAATGCCTAGTGATGGTAATCTCGAGCGATGGCTTCTGAACTCGAGATGCCAAGCGATGGCAGTCGAACCAAAGAATGTCGGGCGGTGGAGTTAGAACCTTAGATACCAAGTGATGAAGTAAGGCCGATCGGTACCTAGGCCGAACTAGATATCCCTATCGAACATCATTCGAATGCCGAGCGAGGTATTTATGTCGAGCGAGGCATTTGTGCCGAGTGACACTTGTATGCCGAGCGGGGCATTTATACCGAGCGACACTTGTATGCCGAGTGAGGCATTTAGGCCGCACGACACTTGTATGCCGAGCGAGGCATTTATGGTGAGCGATGTTTTGCCCTAAGGTTTGCTTGCTTGACGAACCTCTCGTTACCGGGTCAAACAACCAGGTAACACTTGCCCCCCTAAGTGTGTCATGTGAGGCAACACGACACGCTTTGAGCCAATATCCAACGACGGTCAGAGCACTGCAGTCCTGAGTCAATTCCTTTCCTTCCTTTCTTTTACACATAAACAAGGAGCCACTCAGCATATGGATGCCGAACGACTTGTTCAGCAAGTCTTGTGCCGCTCGGCATAACTGCTTACCAAATCATCGAGATATCTTAATCGGGCCGCGTGTTGATGCTCGTTCACCTCCCTCTCTTCATATATAAAAGCCAATACTTCTCCTTTTCTTCCCTTTACTTCTACTTCCACTGTATAAGATTTTCTAACTTGCCTTCATCCAAACTCCTGCTAACACCTCAATCTTCCTCTTTCTTCCTGAGTCAAGTACGTTTGCCTCACAACCTCTCCCAATTACGAGCCTGAATGGATTTCAAATCCAAATCAAGCATTTCCCTAATCTTCAACCCAATCTCTTAGGTACGAACTTTTCACTTGATTGACTCTCCCAATTAGGGGTTTTGTATGAGACTCGAATTCACGACTTTCTTTCAAACCATGGATGGTAGGAGTTGTCTAGTTGAGGAAGGTAAATTTGAGGTTTAAACATTCCTATGGGTTAAATGGAGAGGAGGAAGGAAGAGGATACCGGTGGCATCCAGTACTTAGGATTCCGTTGGGTTGTCGAGTGAGGGGAGAGGAAGTGTTGTTGGCTCGGTAGGAGTTAGCGAGATTAGGAAGTGTTGGCTGAGCGTTAACGTTGAACTACAAGGTTGTGCGGGAGTCTACTAGGTTATAGGTTGGGCGTGTTGTTCGAATGAGAGTGGCGTTCGGTGAGCAACTAGTAGGGTGTTTAAATTACACAAAGAAGTGAGTTGGAGGAGAATGTTTGGTTCGGTTGGTATGGGTGATTTCTGGACCCAGGGACAGTGGCTCGGTATTGTCCAGTATGAAGGAGAGAGTAAGGTTTAATCACCTGGGTGTAGTGCTATGGCCTAGTTAGGACCGTGAGTTAGGTTCGGTGTACCGAGAAAGTGCGGCTCGGTATGACCTCCGCACGCCGAACGGTGGAGAGAGTGTTGGAGAGAAGAGTGAGTGATTCAACAATGTTGGCCAAGTACGAAGTTCGGCTCCGGGCCTTAGGGGTCGGCATTGATATTCATTGCCGTCCCCACTTAAGTACAGCGCATACCCAAACTTCATACTCCCATGTGTAACGACCCGTAAAATTCAATAATTAAATTGGTTAAATTAATTAGATTTTCATAATTAAATTTAGAAAGAAATAAAAAAATTATAATTTATATTGAAGTAAATGTTAAGAATGAAATATAGCAATAGTAATTAAAACTAATTATTTGTAATTTGAATAAAATTCTAATAAATGAAGTAGTGAAAGTGTTATACCATGATATAAATTTGAATTAAGTAATGAAATAACACGTTGTTAACAGTAATTGGATATAAATTAAGGAAATATGTTAATGCAAGTTAATAGTTAACGAACTTGAATGGATATGCCAATTAAATAAAATAATTTAAATGGTATGACTTAGTTATAAATGGAATATAATAAAAACAAATGTAATTATTGTATTAATGTGTGAAATAATATGATAGATGGAAATTGTTTGTGAAGAATAAACATACAAGTATTATAAAGGGATAATGGTGACAAATGGTAGTTATTACCAGTTAATTTACCAATTACAAATAAGGGTAATTAAATGTTACTTTAATGATAATTAATATAATAGTGGAAAGTGTGAATGTAAATTTAATAGAAACATAAATTTATTTATAAGGTAGTAATTTATGCAATAAAAGTATGAAACCAAGTAAATAAATTAATTGAGAGTATAAATCTTAATTAATGTACATATTCGGCAAATATAATAAAATGGAAATAGTAGTTAATACAAAGGAAAGATGGATATTTGAATATAGTAGTGTAATGAAAGACCAACAAATCATTCCATTGAAATCTAATTTATAATAAGTGTTATTATTGTAGAAATTGAAATTAAATATTATGCAATTGAAATAAAGATGAAAATTGAAATATTGAAGTATGTAATGCAAGGGTATCATAAATGGTAATATTTGGTAATAAATTTAATACAAGAAAAACAAAGGTAAATATTCAATTAAACAATGAATTAATAATAATAAATAGTAATTGAATAAAATCAACGTTCTGTAGTAATTGTTTGGAAATGATAACTTATATAAATATGATTCAGGGTTAGTGGCAACAATTATTATAAGTAATCATTTGTTTAGTCCACTAAATCAAGTTTGTAATCAATTGCAATGAATCACAATTTAAGGTTATATTTGTATAAATTAGGGAGTTAATTGAAAACAATGCTAATTCTATTTATAATATGACAATTGGTTGATTTAAAGAATAGAAAGCAAGATTTATTAATTTAATTGAAGTGTAAAATTCAATAATTGAATTAATTGCAAATAAATGAAATTAAACATTTAATTATTACGTTAATAGAAATTTAGATGAAATCTGATAATATTAAGGTAATAGATTTTGAATCCAATGTTAATTTCATCCGTTTGATAATAATGAAATGAATAATAGAATGAAAAGTAAATTAAATAGAATTATTGGAAATTTAATTTAAAATTCTGAATATAATGAAATTGAAAGTTAACACTGAAATTTATAGATTAATCAACTATAAATTGACATTTAAATTTGTTTAAATTAGGGTAAATTATTACGAAAATTGAAAGGGGTAAAATTTGTCAATTATAGAATTGAAATTTAAGATTTGATTTAATTAATTAATTATAAATTTATTTAATTAATGTAAAAATAGCCATTTTGGCCACTGACTCGGATTTCGACGAAACCAGTTTCGTCGGATTCGTAACGATGAATTATTGTAGGATTTCAAGTTTTGTAGCGATCGGACTTGTCCTTCGATCGTACAGACTCGAAACGCCTTGAAATCAATGAAATTGAAAACAATTTGAAATAAATTGATTGTAGCATAAGTTTCATACGATGGAATTTGGACTTGAAACCTGTTCCATCGCGTTTAAAATATTTAAAAACATCTAATTCGATATATGGGTTGACCTAATTTCGTTACGGAGTCAGAACAGGCTTTTCGGGCCATTGTATCGTTCAACGTGTATATCCAATCGATCCGATCCATTCTATTTTAGCTTTGTCTATAAATACCCTGTTATAAACCCTAGCTTACCTCTATTTCTCATTTGTCTATACGTACAATTCATCTATCTCTCCTCCTCAATGGCAGACAAACAAATTCCCACTTCCAGATCCAATTGCAATTCAAAACCAAATCAAAATTTCAAACTCTTCAAACTATATCATATTTTATGTCGTCAGAAAGCTTTCGAAGAGCGCATCTCAATTCTGTGATTCATTTTTCATTTTGATTCATCGTTTGATCAGAAATCTTCGAAGAATTCTCGGCCGTTCATTGTGTGCCGATGAACGTTGTCGGATCGCAAAATCAATTTATGGGTTTTGAAGAGTGGACGGAGGGGAGTTCATCGGCGGTGTTCACGTGTCGATCTGATGGTTGGATTTGCGGCAATATTTCGATTAGGGTTCAAGAACTAGGTGGCGGCTGCTTCTATTTGTCACGTCATGGGTGGGATCGACACGAGGCAAAGTAGGAGGAGCACGGCGACTCAACTGGGGAGGGGGCATGCGGCCGTAGGTGGCGTGCGACGCTGCCGTTGGTGGCGGTTCATGTTCTGTGTGCGCGAATTAGGAGAACGCCTGGGAGAAGATACTTGCGTGGCAAAAAATTTTGGTGAGTGTTGTTTTTTTTTTTTTTTGATTTCAAGTCTTCTAATTCGAATAACTTTCACATACAATGTCAGTTTCACACGCGGTTTTCTTCGCTAGGTTCTTATTGGAATTTTGGACATTTTGACGCAGATTAGGTGAATTCTGAGGCTGTTTGATTTTTGGGTTTAAATTGAATTTAAATTCAATTTAAATTCACAAGGTGAGTGTTTTAACCCACTCGCAACTTCTAAAATTTCTTATGTGTGTTAAATTTATTTCTGATGTGATTAAAAATTTATTTGTTGCTATTTGGTATATTTTTATCATCATTTCAGTTAAATTAAAATTATTATTGCATTTAAATTGCCAGTAAAATTAATTTATTATTTAATACAAACTGCCAGTAATTACCTGTTATTTATTATCTGTTCTATAGTGATGTAATTGTTGAATTGGATGATGATTGTGATAAATGGTTGATGGTTGATATTGGATGAATGGATGTTGTATTTATATTGTATAAACTACAAGTTGTTATGCGTTTTTGTTTCATTTAGGATTGCGGTTTGAAATGATACATAACCGTATTTTATTCTAAATTACGGATTTAAATGATAAATATCTGTATCACTTGACCATAGGAAAGAAAATTATATACAGACACCGCGATTTATATATATATATATTTTGAAATGATTTCTATGGTTTTGTAAAGAAATATATGATTTTTATGAGATACTGATTTGGATATTTTATAAATGTTCTTTTATATATAGTTAAATTCTTGGTTTAAGCTATGAATAAAATTTGTGTTAAAGTACAAAATAAATTTAAGAATAAAGTTTGATTTTATTAAAATAAAATATGGATAAGTATTTACTTAGATTATATTTTAGTATAGAGTTTATATTCATTTTTATAAATCAAGGTTGAGAAGGTAGTTTTGAAATTGATTTGAGAATTAACCTAATCAAGAATTGTATTTAATAAGAAACCATTTGGAACTTATTGAAATTGAGATTTTAAAAGAATATGGTTTTATAACTTAATTTGGGTTTAAGGTGATTTAAGTGAATAAATTGAGGAATATTCGGTTATTGAAATTTGAAGCTTTATTTAAGGGATATTGGATTTAGTAGGCAAATATTTCAAAATTAAATAATAGTAAAAGTGAAATTGGTGTGTATATATATATATATGAATTATAAAATTTAGTTTTGAAATATTGAATATTTAAGCTTTGAAATATATTAAATTTAAAATTTAGAAATTCGGGTTGTTTTGGAATTGATTTGTGAAATTTATGAAGCTACTTTGTTTTATAAAAATATTTTAATATTTAATCCATGTAAGGGTGGAAGTTATGTTTCAAAGTTATTAATTTCAAAGTATTACGTTTTGGAAGTGTTATAGTTTTAAGTCTTTGGTTTCGAAATTTTATAACCTTGAAATACTATGATTTTAAAATGATATCATATTGATTTGGCTTTTTAAAACGAAAATGATATCATACTTATATAGTTTTGAAATGAATATTATATCCTGGTTTTGAAGTATAAATATTTTACAAAGACCGCGATGTTATAATAACATTTGGTTGTTAAAGAGACCGGGATCGGAAGTTGTCATACTCTCTGCCAACTCCAAAAACCACGTTAACAACCGTGTACGCGGTGGAGATTTCAGAATGAAGTAGGATGGTGGCGGCATTTCCTTTTAGGTAAATACGTGGACCCGGCTCCCGTGAGTTGGCATAAGGTGGCTAAAACAGGAGCGATTGACAGGCTAAGAAGATAGCACCGTTTATTGGACACATCCCTTCGATATTATACTATGACTTTGGATTGATTCGGCGGCCACTTTTGATTTTTGATTTGGGGGTGTGGCTCGAGGTGGGCGGTAGTAGCTGCTACGCATTACCACCGGTCCAAAAGCGTAATTGGTATATCTACCCTGGCACTTCCTAGTTGTGTCGTGTCACCTACCCTAGCGAGCTTTACTATGAGTTTGATTTGTGTCGTACCTATGGAGTATCTTCTCGTAGTCTCCATATCAAGAGATATGCAGGTACTGTATAGACTACTGGCGCTATTACGTGTTAAGGTGGAAAATGTAAAGCCTTAACGCTATTAAAAGTAAGTTTATATTACTAATAGACATTATTATAATAGCAAAATATTACTACATAGTAAATAGTTTAATGAATCCTTAGAAGATGTGAATCCCGAGTATCTCTTGAGTTACTGCACTCACGTTAGACACTAAATAGGAGATGTCAAATCCTGTAAACATCTCTGATACTGTTCCACTCATATTGTTTATTGTTGATTTAACTTACATAAGATCTTTTAATTCTGACTCGAGTGTTTTGTCTTTTCAATTCGCTCGGGTCAGCCTGGGCATTTCAGGATTTGAAGACCGTATTCTGGAGGACGAAGACGAAGATTTATTATTATTAGTTATTATAGATTCCACTGTACATTGTTCTTCTACATTGTTATTGATTATTCTCTGGTATGTGTAACTCTGATATGTATTATATAAGTATAATCGAATATTTTGTAAAATAGCTTGATGAACTGTATATTTGATTATTATATTTTATCGTTCCGCTGCAAGATTCTATTTTGTTTATTTTTCTTTCTCTATTTTTTCTTATTTACCCCATAACAATCCGCCCTTCTGTATGCTTTAAGTCTGACGTGTGTGGTTTATCGTCGGTTTAAAGCGTACGAAAAGGAGGGACGTTACATCTGGTATTAGAACTTTAGTTTAGCGATAAAACTTAGCTTTGTGGGGTCTGACTCTTTATTAATAGGGTAGTAATACCCTATGATGAGTCGTTGAGCGTATATATACATATATGAGAGAGCGTATTTGTTAGTGTTATAGAAAGGTCTTGATATTGTGTTAATTTTTTCCATTTGGTATTTATAAATTCTGGTCGGTGCATAGGACGTTATGACATTAATAGAGATTTCTAAACACTTAATAGGACAGACCAACACAATATTTCTTTTGAATATAGGTGAATGAAATAATTTTGCCTATTATATTTTCTATATATTAAATAAAAAAATTTAAAGGTTATATTTGGTTGTAATATATTGGGTGTTAGGTAGTGTAATCTATAAATATTAGTAAAGTAGGATTTGAAAATAAAATAAATGAAATCGGAAATTTAGGACCTAAGTTCTGGGATTTTTTGAAAATCTCTTTCAAAGGATTTTGGAATATAGTAATAATATTATTAGAAGTATTTTTTAATATAAATATTTCAATATAATTTGAAAGAATTGTTTTAAAGAAATTTTAGAAAGAAATAAATTCTGTACTACCCTCTCTATCGCTGGAAAATAATTTTGATGATGAGTGCATGCATCATCGACATTCATTTTCAAGTTTCGAAGTGGGAAGCCACTATAGTAGATTTACTGCAGATTTATTTTGATAAACAAATATAAATTTTTAAATTTTTTTAAATATAATTGGATATTTAAATCATAAGTATACATTTATCTATTATTTTAAAATGGTTTGAAATTAAACCCGGTATTTAATTCTTAAGTTTTCGTTAAGTGATAGTTTCAATTAGTGTAGTGAAATGGAATTTAACTAATAACTGAAACCCGAATGAAATAAGAGATTTAATGCTAAGTTAGAAATGGTATTAAATGAAATTTGAAATTTGTAACCTATGAAACAAAGGATAAACTTGTATGATTTTCAATTACATTCTTAAAAGCATATATATGTATATAACTTACCTAATAATAAAAGTTACAATGTTTAATAAGAAAATGCAATACGATATTATACAAGTAAAAGTTGAAGTAAAGAAAGTATTTAATGAAATTCTTTAATAAATAAAATTTGATGTTGTAGTTATTATAAACTTAAGTATAATTAAAAATGTTACTATGAGTAAATATAATAGAAAGACAAGGATTATAAATAAATGATTATAAACTTAACTAAATAAATTGAAATGCTGAGAAACTAAATAATTGTAAGAAACAAGTGAAAAAAAATGTAAATTAAAAAGATAAATCACTATATGAAAGAAAAGAAATCAAACAACAAATATTATGAAATGAAATAAATAAGAATGAATTTGATCTATTTTCTGAAATTGTTGGTTGTTTGTTTTGGTCTATGGTTGTTTGGGCAAGGATACTATGAATTTGTTTGGATGTATGAATAATCTATTTAGGTTCATCAAAGACTGTTGAGTAAAAGGTGCACTTGATATTTTATTTTTCATTCTATACAATTTAAAGTTTTGAACCCGAACAACTATTTGTTTTGTTTGATATGGATGGGTAGTTGAATTGTGCTGATTCTATATGATGGTTGTATGTTGTAATTGCAAGTGATTGTTGTTATTTGACATTGATTTGTTCGCTAGTGGATGAAACTAAATTAATATTTCATTTTATATAATTATTAACTCTTTTTGAATTATATAAGTGGAATACAAATTATGGAAGCAATTGCTACTGCTTTCGGTTTCATAATTAAACGTTAATTGCCCAACAAATAGGTACGTTTTCGGATTACGGTTTATAGCGTTATTATATTATTTCTCCTGGGTTGGAATATATATTATTTTGAAAAATATATGTTATATATCGTTATTTTGATATTATATTTTCTCCCGAGCCTCTCCGTACAAAGGAGACTCTACCGAAATTTTCCGTAAATTTTAGACTTAGAAAATTTTAAAATGCTTTTCCAACTTTATAAATTTGAATATAAAAAGATTTAATTGTTTATAAATCTATATATTTTATTTAAATTATCCAATTCTGTAAACTTATTGTTATGAATATAATGTTTTGAATAATATATATTGATTTATAAGTTCTTCTTTTCCCCTTTGTTTCCTTTTCGGGGATGAAAAGTTTTGAGTGGAGGAGAGGGTAACGACCCGTAAAATTCAATAATTAAATTGGTTAAATTAATAAGATTTTCATAATTAAATTTAGAAAGAAATAAAAAAATTATAATTTATATTGAAGTAAATGTCAAGAATGAAATATAGCAATGGTCATTAAAATTAATTATTTGTAATTTGAATAAAATTCTAATAAATGAAGTGGTGAAAGTATTATACCTGGATATAAATTAAATACGAGAAAATAAAGGTAAGTTATGAATCAATTAATGAAATAACACATTGTTAACAGTAATTGGATGTAAATTAAGGAAATATGTTAATGCAAGTTAATAATTAATGAACTTGAATGAACATGCCAATTAAATAAAATAATTTAAATGTTATACTTAGTTATAAATGGAATATAATAAAAACAAATGTAATTATTGTATTAATGTGTGAAATAATATGATAGATGGAAATTGTTTGTGAAGAATAAACATGCAAGTATTATAAAGGGATAATGGTGACAAATGGTAGTTGTTGAAATTGAGGAATATATAGTTATTGAAATTTGAAGCTTTATTTAAGGGATATTGGATCTAGTAGGCAAATATTTCAAAATTAAATAATAGTAAAAGTGAAATTGGTATATATATATATATGAATTATAACATTTAGTTTTTAAATATAGAATATTTAAGCTTTGAAATATATTAAATTTAAAATTTAGAAATTCGGGTTGTTTTGGAATTGATTTGTGAAATTTAAGAAGCTAGTTTGTTTTATAAAAATATTTTAATATTTAATCCATGTAAGGGTGGAAGTTAAGTTTCAAAGTTATTAATTTCAAAGTATTACCTTTTGGAAGTGTTATAGTTTTAAGTCTTTGGTTTCGAAATTTTATAACCTAGAATACTATGATTTTAAAGCGATATCATATTGATTTGGTTTTTAAAACGGAAATGATATCGTACTTATATGGTTTTGAAATGAATATTATATCCTGGTTTTGAAGTATAATTATTTTGAAAAGACTGCGATGTTATAATAACGTTTGGTTGTTAAAGAGACCGAGATTGGAAGTTCTCATACTCTCTGCCAACTCCGAAAACTAATTTAACAACCGTGTATGCGGTAGAGATTTCAGAATGAAGTAGGATGGTGGCGGTGTTTTCTTTGAGGTAAATACGTGGACCCGACTCTCGTGAGTTGGCATAAGGTGGCTAAAACAGGAGCGATTGACGGGCTAAGAAGGTAGCACCTTTTATCTGACACATCCCTTCGATATTATACTCTGACTTTGGATTGATTCGATGGCCACTTTTGATTTTTGATTTGGGGTGTGGCTCGAGGTGGGCGGTAGTAGCTGCTACGCGCTACCACCGGCCCGGAAGCGTAGCTGGTATATTTATCCTGGCATTGCCTAGTTGTGCCGTGTCACCTACCCTAGCGAGCTTTACTACGAGTTTGATTTGTGTCGTACCTATGGAGTATCTTCTCGTAGTCTCCTGATCAGGAGATATGCAGGTACTGTATAGACTACTGGCACTATTATGTGTTAAGGGGAAAAATGTAAAGCCTTAACACTATTTAAAAGTAAGTTTATTTTACTAATAGACATTATTATAATAGCGAAATATTACTACATAGTAAATAGTTTAACGGATCCTTAGGAAATGTGAATCCCGAGCATCTCTTGAGTTACTACACTCACGTTAGACACTGGATAGGAGATGTCAAATCCCGCAAACATCTCTGACGCTGTTCCACTCATATTGTTTGTTGTTGATTTAACTTACATAAGATCTTTTAGTTCTGACTCGAGTGTTTTGTCTTTTCAATTCGCTCAGGTCAGCCTGGGCATTTCAAGATTTGAAGACCGTATTCTGGAGGACGAAGACGAAAATTTATTATTATTAGTTATTATAGTATTCCACTATATTCTCACTGTTCCGCTGCATTGTTACTGATTTTTCTCTGGTAATCGAATATTTTGTAAAACAGCTTCATGAACTGTATATTTGATTATTATATTTTATCGTTCCGCTGCAAGATTCTATTTTTTTATTTTTCGTTCTCTGCTTTTTCTTATTTACCCCATAACAATCCACCCTTCTGTATGACTTAAGTCTGACGTGTGCGGTTTATCGTCGTTTTAAAGCGTATGAAGAGGGGGGACGTTACACCATGCCTTAGCACAGAACAATGAATAATGACGGCAATTTAAGCATATCAAACAGATTTTGACGGATAACTCCTCAATTCCATTAACTATAAACCAGAATCCAACTTGATGAAAACACATAATAGCCTTCAACATATAGCGCCAATGTTCAAGTTCAAAACTGAAACCATCACAGGATAGGCTCTCGAAGACGGTCAATGATGACGGTCTCTGAAGATGATAGTTCAAAGCTTAACTTTACTTCATCAGCTTCACGACTTTTAATTATTTTACATTTATATTTGAATGATTGCACTAGTTCACAAACCACACAGGGGAAGCACTCTTGTCGTTATGTCTAATATTGATTGTCTTTCAAGTATAGTTCAAACAGATGTTCATCCAAATTCGACGCTGATTGAAGATGTCTTGAAAGTCGAGTTCTGCTACAGTCTCAGATAAACGTGAGTCAATTTTTCAACAAGAAGTAGTGGGAACTTCAAATCCGTCAACAATTCCTGTATGGAATATCCCGAGTCCAACGATTGCATCTGTTGACTTGGCTCCTGATGCCCTAGACGAAACTATCATCCTAGACAATCCTGTTGATTCTCAAGCTTCGAGAATCAATGAAAACGCTCTACGTCGACTATGATCAAATCATGGAATTCCTTTTGACGATGTACTTGTTCCATCGGGACAAGATCATCCTCACTTGCCCCTTACCGATATACCTCCTGCAACAAATTCATGTGCTGGGTTGGTAGTGTGCCACTATTCAACTGCTTCCTCCTTGATGTGTTGCAATATATCGAGATCGCCCCAACACAGTTACATCCCAACAGTCACATGTTTATATATGGCATATGCATTCTCTTCATGAGCATTCTATTTAGGCTCCCTACTCCCTATGACATCCGTTATACGTTTCAAAAGGCAGTCCGACGGCCCATCTTTCGTATTCCTTGAGTCGTATAACAAGTGCCAAATCCTGACTGGAGCGTGGAGCAAATTCGCCCGGTATAAGCAGGAATGATTTTACATGCGCTGTCCCCCTGGCTTTGCAAGGAGATGACTGGAAGGGAGTAAGTTTCTTTTCTGGATCAATACTTGTATTCGGTGGAAAGTGCGTCCTTTCTAAACCCTTTCTCTACTTTTACAGGTATCAGACCACGTCCCGAAGGCTCCGGGTACTCTGAGGCTGTTGAAGCTATTCGAGCTGTTCTCGTGGAAGATCGGGATATCAGATCCATCATTACCAATGAATCGCTCTCCAAATTCGAGCTGTTGGCGGAAGGTCGAAGAATAAGTCTTCCTCATGACATCACTATAACTGGGTCTGCCTTAGAAAAAGGCAAAAGGCAAGCTGGGCCTTCAACACATGGTGCCCCCGACACACCCGAGGAAGGCAAGATTAGAGAGACCGAGGTGTCAGAAACACCAGGTGAAAACATAAGTCCTGCTCTGGAACCAGTGGTCGGGGCACACGGCACTGATGTAACGCCTCCCCCTTCGGAGGGAAAAAAGAAATTGGCTTACAAATTGAGGAAAAAGACTATAAGCAGAACCTCAAAGGTCACAATTACTCCAATGGAGAGAGAGCAGTCTCCACAACACTTAGATGGTCCACTGAAAGGCTTATCTGACCTCACTATTCCTAACGACTTGCTCAATTTTGGCTTCGACGATCCAGAAGCCCTAAAACTTCATTCGTCCGCGAGAGGCAGTAAAGGCGTTCAAGCCCATAATCAAGGAGAAAAAACTCCGATAAGTAAAGCCAAAGAAACTGGTCCGTCAAGGGAAACACTAGGACACACACAATGAAACTTACACTTCATCTTGTACTTAAAATTCAGTCATCATGTGATTCTGGTTAACTCGTGTTTTACTTAATTTATGTGCAGGCGATATGGGACACTCCCACGGAATTGACCGCCTTTGCGGGTCATCTATTTTTCATCATTCTGGCCAGGATTCGGGCTCCGGCAGATGCCGGGATAGAGATGACGACAGTGATAGGGACTATCGCTCCCAGAACTCATCATCTCAAAAGAAAACTTATCATCACTCTTCATTCCATCACGATCCTCCCTCTCTCCCGGAGCAAGGCAAGGAGAAATCCGGTCACAAGGGGTCCCATCCGATACTCCCCGCGACCAACACTCCGGTTCATCCAGCACCAGGCAATCTCGGCAACTTCACAAAAACCCGTAGTCCCTAGACAAACTCCTTCTGCCCCTGCACATGATCCATTGATAGCGGAAAGGCTAACCGAGCTTAAGGCCATGTTCCCAAAATTATGCTTTGACGGTTTGAAGTTTCTTCTAGCGATTCATCACATTCCGGGGCATGTCAAACAAAGTGCCATCGCTTGCAACAATGATGTCTATGTTCAAAACGACGCATTTGTTCATTTAGCAGAGAAAGTGTCAGAAGTTTCTATCGAACACTAACATGAAATTGATCGTCTGAAGCTTGAAGCCATTCATGACAGAGATAGCATTAAGGCTCAGGATGAAGAGCTTTCCTCTTACAAATCTCAGCTTGAAACTGCTCAGAAAAATGCTAAAGACACAGCTGAGGCAGTTAATCGTCTGGAGGCCACCCATAAGAAAGAGATCGACGAAGCGATTCAACGCTGCGGCGTCTTGGCTTTAGAGAAAGACTCCGTTCAAAAGGAGAGGGATGCGTTCGCTCAGCGAGTCAAAGAGTAGGAAGAGCTACTTCTCAAAGAGAAAAAGGAAAAGACTGCTGCTCAATAGGAGTCGCAACGATATTGCAACGAGATCATTGCTACACGACTCCTAAAGACAAAGCTCGATGAAGAACTCTCCAAGGTCGAAATGCTAAAGGGTGAGGCCCGTGAAGAGGGAAAAAGGTCGGCGCTCATGAAAATTGATTCTCACCTTGAGGCGGCCACTAAGGCTGGTAGGGAGGAAGTCAAGTGCATGTTTGATCCGCTTATAGTCGAGTATAATGCTCGAGTTCTCATGCATCGTGACCTTACATTTCTTGGCGAGGATTACCTCGAATCTTTGGCCGAAGCATCGGAAACTTTGATAAAGATCAAAAAGTTTGAGTTGGGCACTGAAGAGGTTGACGAAGAATCTTTAGTGAAGGAATTCCTCCGAGGGAATGAGCCTTCAGACTTGTCTGCAGCGAAGGCTCTCTATAGCAAAGATTCCTCCTTGTCAAAAGGAAAGAATGGCATTGCCGGTCCATCTGGAACCGAGTCTCCAGCTCCTTCCCCTACTCAACCGACTGGTTGTCCCGCACTTGATCCCTTCGAGCAGCACGTTGGCTACTAATCAGAAGATCCTGGCCTTGACATTCATGTTCTATCTCCCATTCCAGAGGGCGAAACTCCCCGGACGGTTGAGAGTCAGCCAGGTACATAACTTCTCTTTTCAAAGCTCAAAAGACCGTCGTTTTCGACGAGTAGTTAATGTATTCTAACATTTATCTCTTATGATTTCGTATAGGCCGTTCTGATCCTGAGTCAACTTCAAGGAGCGATGATGCCACGGAGAAGGAGTAGAAGACGGGTGAGGCAATTCAAACGGGAGAGATTCTCGGTCTTGGCGCTCAAGTAATTGAGGCCCTTAACGAGGACAAGTCTGAAAATCCGTCACCCGTTGAAGAAGATTATGAGGTTGAGATTACAGGCACCTCCGGACATACTTCTAGAATGAGCACGAAGGAGCAACTTATGGAGGAGAAGAAGAAGAAAGTAGAAATCTAGATCGAGCCCCAACTAGTGGAACTGGACGATCCCTTAAACAAGCCTTTGAAGGTCATTCTCCTTGGTGGGTCCAGGCCACTAGAAGTTCCACTTCCTTCCTCGAATGTTATTCCCTAGCAAGCAAAGCATCTAAGCGAAAACGCATGAGGGAGAGTCCCCTGAAAAACCGAGGAAGGAAAAGAAACCAAAGAAGTAGTTGTCATACTCATTCAACGAGAGTTGGCCTAGATTATGTAATTATTTCTATTTGTTTTCATAGGAAATGTAAATAGACTTTTGGTTCCGAGTTTTAGGAAGAATTGTAGCGGAACTTCGTTTTGGGTTAAAATAAAACTTAGTTCTTTTGTCTTTCGAATGACTTCTGTTTTATAGCTTATTGTCTAACTCGTTGCCATAACTCGACATTCGGTGAGTTACTCGAGCTCCGGTTCACCTCCATGTGACTCGGAAATTTTTTGAGAACCGTAAATCCTCTGTTTCATGCTTTGGGTACTTACAATATCTTTAGTCCGCACACTGGGGACTCAGAGTACTCCAGTCCGCATTCTGGGGACTTGGAGATTTTAATTCGTTAGAGTACTCCAGTCCGCACTCTGGGGACTTAGAGTACTCCAGTCCGCTCTCCGGGGACATGGAAATTTTAAGTCGTTTATACTCTAGTCCGCACTCTGCGGAATCAGAGTACTCCGGTCCGCACTTCGGAGACTTGGAGATTTTAAGTCGTTTATACTCTAGTCTGCACTCTGGGGACTCAGAATACTCTAATCTGCACTCTGGGGACTGGGAGATTTTAAGTCGTTTATACTCTAGTCTGCACTTTGGGGACTCAGAGTACTCCAGTCTGCACTCTGGGTTGGATATTTTAAGTCGTTTATACTCTAGTCTGCACTTTGGGGACTCAGATTACTCCAGTCCGCACTCCGGGGACTTGGATATTTTAAGTCGTTTATACTCTAGTCCGCACTCTGGGTACTCAGACTACTCTAGTCCGCACTCTGGGGACTTGAAGATTTTGAGTCGTTTATACTCTAATTCGCACTCAGGGGACTCAATGTACTTCAATCCGCACTCCGGGGACTTGGAGATTTTTTAATTTTTTTGCGCGTTCGTACGCCAGACAGAAAAATGTAACTTTAGTTTTTTTCCATAGAATTATCAGACACGAAATCATCAATAATTCGTGGAAAAGATGGCTTCAAGCCTTTATTAATAAAAACAAACTAAATTATCTTATTACATGCCGAAAACTAAGAATCAACGAAATAAAAATATACTTGAAATAATTGCAACAAAAATACGAAAGAAATAGACTAAGTATAATAATGTCGCAGATGCTCGCTATTCCACGCTCGGGGGAGTGTCGCGCCATCAACGATCGCTAGCTTGAAAGTTCCCTCTCCAGGCCTTCGTTCAATGGCGTATGGATCTTTCCATGTTGGATTCACATGCGATGGGACCGGGAAAACTGGTTTCAAAATGAAATTTCCCATAACAAAGACTCTCGGTCGGAATTTTTCATTATAATATCGAGCGACTCAGTGCCTACATGCAGCCGCCCTTAAATCAGCTTCCTCACATTTTTCATCAATGAAGTCCAGTGATTCTAGTAAAAGATCCTGATTCGTCATAGGGCCATAATGAGTTACCCGATGTGAAGGAACTTCAAGTTCCATGGGTATAATATCTTTCGTGCCATATGCCAATGCAAATGGAGGGTGGCCAGTCATGGACTTGTGGGTGGTTCTGTAAGCCCAAAGTGCTGTTGGAAGTTCATCCACCTACTTGCCTCTAGCCTTTTCCGAACATTTTTTCAATATGGACTTGATTATTTTGTTCACGGCTTCTACTTGTCCATTGTCTTTTGGATGAGTAACTGCTGCATACCTTTTTTCAATGCCATACTTTTGAAAAAATTCTTTGAACTCCCTACTTTTGAATTGAGTTCCGTTGTCATTAATGATAGTCCGTAGGAGGCCAAAACATCATATGACGTTTTGTACAACGAAATCTATGACCTTCTTGGTAGTGATTGTGGCTAAGGGCTCTGCTTCTGCCTACTTGGTAAAGTAATCGACCGCAACAATTTCATATTTTGCACACCTTTGGATATGGGCAAAGATCCGATTATATCGATCCCCCACATTACAAACGGCCAGGGACTAACCATTTGTGTGAGTTCCGTCGGTGGAGCACTCGAGATTTTTGCATGCTTCTGACATTTTTCAAATCTCCTTACGTAGTCTGCAGCATCCCGATTTACAGTTGGCCAATAGTATCCATAGTGGAGGTCTTCGTTGCTAATGTCTGCCCCCCAGTATGATCACCACATTCTCCTTCATGGACTTCCTTCAGGACTCATTTTATCGCATCATGGGCAATGCACCGGAGTAAGGGGGACACGAATCCCTTTCGATACATTATTTCATCCTGCATTACATACCGTGAAGCTTTACGAATGACTTGTCGTCTTTTGCTCTTTCTTTCGGGCATGAGCTCGTGTAGCAAGTATTGCTTGAATTGGGTCATCCATGATTCCTTCTCGATTTTTGTTTCTAACAGAAAATTTATCTCCATCATATTTATACTCGAAGCATGTAAGGTTTCGACGAGAACCTATCCCAATTGCTGCGCATCGCCATTACTTGCAAATTTGGCCAATGAATCGGCTTCTCTGTTTTGTTCACACGGGACATGTGAAATATCGTAATTTTCTATGCTAACAGCTCTTGAACCCGAGCAAGGCATGAGGCAAGTCTCTGTCCCTTTGCTTGATAGTCCCCTCGCACCTCGTACACCACTAGTTGTGAGTCACAAAAGATTTCAACCGATTTTACTCCCAGTTCCGTAATAAGTTTCAAGCCAACAATCAATGCTTCATACTCGACTTTGTTATTTATAGCTAGGAAATTTCGCTTCAAAGCATAACAAATTGATCAGTTTTCGAGAGTCATAAGAACTATATCAGCCCTAGAGCAACGGTCGTTAGATGCCCCATCGGTGTACAGTTTCCATCGAATAGGGGAATGACATCGTGACTGTGTAGTTCGTCTGGCATGGTGAATTCAGCGATGAAGTCTGCCAGCGCTTTCCCTTGTATGGCCCTTCATGGAAGGTAGGTAATATCGAACTGACTCAACTCGATATTCCATTTTAATATCCTTCCAGAGGTTTCTGGTCGTTGGAGTACCTAACGCAAGGGTTGATCGGTATAAACACTGATCGAGTATGACTGAAAGTACGGACGAAGCTTGCATGATGCAATCACTAAGCAGTAGGTCAATTTCTCAATCTTAGGATAATTTCTTTCGGCCCCCGTTAAACGTTTACTGACATAGTACACCGGCTTTTGAACTCGGTCATCCTCGCGAACCAACGCTGGATACGGCCAAGTACATATACAATACTTCATGGTCTATAGGCTTCGACGGCACCAGGGGACTTTTCAAATGCCTTACCAAAGATCGAAATGTGTTCTCACAGTTGGACATCCATTCCGAATTTCTCTTTCCTTTCTTTATTACATCAACGAAGGGAATACGCTTATTTGTGGCTCTGGATATGAAACGACTCAGCGCGGCCACTTTTCCGTTCAGGCTTTGTACGTGCTTTATAGTTTTGGACGCTTGTATGTCCCGAATGGCTTGAAACTTTTCCGGGTTAGCTTCAATTCCCCGCGCATTAATAATGAAACCCAAAAAATTCATGATGCAACACCAAAGGAACACTTCAAAGGATTGATTTTCATTCCATAATATCTAAGTATATCAAACATCTACGCTAAGTCTCGAATGTGGTCGTTTGACTGTCGTGACTTCACGAGCATGTCATCCACATAGACTTCCATTGTTCTACCTATCTGGTTTTCAAACATTCGATTCACCAGACGCTGATAAGTCACTCCCGCATTTTTCAATCTGAAATGCATCACTACATAGCAACATAGCCCAACGTATGTGACAAAACTGGTGTGTTCCTGGTCTGGAATGTGCATCGGGATTTGATTATATTCTGATTACGCATCCATAAATGACAATAACTCATGTCCTGTCGTTGAGTCGACCAGCTGGTCAATCCTGAGTGAAGGAAAACTATCCTTAGGGCATGCTTTGTTCAGATCAGAGTAATGTACGTAGGTTCTCCATTTTCCGTTTGCTTTTCTCACTAATGTTGATACGCGAAGATTTTGATCAATGACAATGTGATTTAACAAATAAGGAAGAAATATATGCAATACTAAAGGAAGATCGATGAAGACCAAACAAACATAAAGTGTTTTTTTATATATGTCTTAGTCTAGATTTATTGTTAAAATCTATCCTCAAGAGGCTTGCACAAATATTAGAAAACATTTTATAAACTTCATTTTCAGTTAAGTTTTCACTGTGCATATTTTATAAGTTCAGTCGACTGAACAGGAACAGCCAGTCGACTGAAACTGGAACAAATTTATACACATGCACAGTTTCAGTCGACTGAATTTGCTCCCGAAAATTTTACTTCATATTTTCAGTTGACTGAATTCCCTGCTCAGTCGACTGAATTTGAACCTGCGAATTTTCTCTGAAAAGACACCTTCTTCCTCCCAAAAGTTGCAACCATTCATCAATGGAAATGGAAGCATCTCTTGTTTGCAACCTTTAACAACAAATGCACCTCTTCTACAAGTATATATACATGATTCTAACATCATTTAAGGCACCGAATTCTCTTGCTTTAATCTTACTGTTCTCTTGTTCATATTCTCTAGATATTCTTAAAGCAATCGCTAATCTATTGCTTGAATCACTGTTTTTGTTTATAATATTCTTTTGATTCATAGCAATTCACATTTTCTAAATCTTCACAAACACATTGCATACTCTCGAGGATAAGATTATAGGAATATTGTACTACATTAGACTCATTAGTGTTGACAAGAACACAACAAGTCGAATAGTGATTTTTAGTAAATTGAGTTGAAGTTCTCTTCGGTAGTTGAGGCAAGAAATCTCGTTCGGTTGTTCGGGTAAGTTGTAAACTTATTCCTCCGGGTGAAGTGAGGGTGTTAGTTAGTGAAATTCCTAGGTGAAGCTTAGGGACTGGACGTAGGACGAGAGGTCTGAACCAGTATAAAGTCTTGGTGTCTACTTTACTTATTGCTTATCGTTATTTATCTATATCATTCCGCTATTTCATATTATACGATCCTACCGCATAGCCTACTCTTTCAATTGGTATCAGAGCAAGGTTGTCCTATAACCATAGCATCGTTATTAGACATATTGATAATATGGAAAATAACGCAAGTACAAGCACAACATCTGCCTATAGTTCTACATTTGCGGAAGGACAATCTACCCAAAGACCTACTCTATTCAATGGACTAAACTATAACTATCGGGCTACAAGGATGAGGATTTATACGCAAGCAACAAGTTTTGAAGCCTGGAATGCTACTCAAGCAGAGTTCGTTGTACCCACAACCGATTATCCTACATGGACACAAATTCAAAAGAATGAAGCTAGTGCAAATGCCAAAGCTATGAATATGCTATTTTGCGCCCTGGATAGAAATGAATTCAATCGTGTTAGCATATGTACTACTGCATATCAGATATGGGAAACACTTAAAGTCATACATGAAGGCACAAACAAGGTTAAACAAACAAAGATATCCATGCTGAAGAATCAATTCCAAAACTTTAGAATGCGACAAAATGAATCCATCAATGACATGTACTCAAGATTTCAAGACATTCATCATGCTCTAATCGGACTAGGAGAAAGATACACGGACTTTGACATTATGTCTAAAGTTCTAAATTCACTCACTGATGAATGGGAGAGAAAAGTACTAGCAATCGAGGAAGCAAATGATCTATCTACAATGAAACCAGAAGAATTGATTGGAAATCTTATGTCGTATGAAGTAAATATGCAAGCTAAGAAAGATCAAGCTCAAGAAAGAAAGAATGTTGCTTTTCATGCGGAAAAGGAAGAATCAGAGTCTGAAGATGAGGATCTAGCATTTATAGCCAAAAATTTCAAGAAATTCTTAAAGTATAGAAAAGGAAACAAAAACGGATTCAAAAAGAATTTCTTGAACAAACCTTCTTCCTCAAATATAGAATGCTTCAATTGTCACAAGAAAGGACACATGCAAAAAGATTGTCAAGAACAAATGAAGGAAAATCAGAAAAGCTTCAACAACAAAAACAAGAAGGATAAATTCAAAAAGAATGCATTTTCTGTAAAATGGGACGATTCAGATTCATCTTCATCCGAAAATGATAGTGATAGCGACAATGAACAGGCAAATGTATGCTTCATGGCTCAAGAATCTGAGGTAAATAATTTAACTTTCGACGATTTAATTGAAGTAAACACTGAACTTTTAAGTACAATAAAAACTCTTAAAAAGAAACTCAAAGAAACTCGTGAAAATCGAAACAAAGCTGAATTTGAAAGGGATATGTTAAAAGATGAAAAGAAAATCTTAGAAGAAGAACTTGAAAAAGTTCAAGAATCTCATTCAAATTCGGAAACTCAATTATCACTTTTAAGTCAAGAAATTGAAACTCAAAAAACAAAGAATGATATAATTGTTTCTGAAAATCATGAGTTAAAAACTAAGATTAGACAAGTTGAGTTAGAAAATAATATTCTTCAAGCTAGATTAGATAACATCACTAAAAATGTTTCTAACTTTAACAAAGGAAGAGAAAATTTATCTAAGATTTTAGAAAATTCTCAATCCTCTTCAAGTAAACATGGATTAGGATATAAAAAGGAGTCAAAAATTTCTAAAAAGAAAAATACAAATTTTAAGAGGAATATGGATTCAAAACAACAAATAATGCTAAAGAAACCTATTAAAACAAAAGTAGAAAACAAGGTAGTTAAAATTTGGGTACCAAAGACTAACAATGTATTAATAAGAAATAAATATATTAAAACATTTATGGATAATATTCATAATAATGAAAACTATATTTATAAAAAGGATACTAAACCAAATTGGGTTTGGTTTCCTAAATTCTAACTTTTTAGGACCCTATTAAAAGTTGGGTACCAATAATTTCATATTTATTTTCAGATCCCACTCAAAAGGAAGAAATGGATATTAGACAGTGGTTGTTCAAAACACATGACCGGAGACAAAGATATGCTTACAAACATCACATACTTTGATGGTGGCTCAGTTACCTTCGGAGACAATTCAAAAGGCTATAGCATTGGCAAAGGAGATGTGAACAATTACGGTACATCAAATTTACCTTTTATAACAAATGTTTCATTAGTTGAAAATTTAAAACATAATCTACTTAGCATAAGTCAACTATGTGACAAAAGTTTTAAAATAACTTTCTCGAATAAAAAATGTAGTATTTTTGATCAAAACCAAAATCTAGTTTTTGAAGGAAATAGAGATAGAAATATTTATGTTTTAAATATGAATATTAATCATAATTCAAGTATGAGTTTACTTGTCAAAGATAATGATCCTTGGTTATGGCACAAAAGATTTTGGCATATAAATTTTAAAACTATTAGAAAACTTTCTAAAAATAAATTAGAAAGAGGTCTAATAAAATAAACTTTAAAATAAATAATCTTTGTGATGATTGTCAAAAAGGAAAATTAACGAAATCATCTTTCAGATCTAAGAAAAAATATTTCGACTTTACAACCATTAGAATTACTACATATGGATTTATTTGGACCAACACAAATTCAATCCATTAATCATAATCGATACGTATTTGTAATAGTCGATGATTTTTCAAGATATACATGGACTATTTTTATGAAAAATAAAAATGAGGCTTTTGAGCATTTTAAAACATTTGTCAAAAGAATTCAAAACACTAAAGATTTGAAAATTAAAAATATTCGAAGCGATCATGGAGGCGAATTCGAAAATGAACTTTTTGAAACTTTTTGTAAAAAGAAAGGAATAAATCATAACTTTTCTTTTCCTAGAACTCCTCAACAAAATGGAGTTGTAGAAAGAAAGAATAGAACATTACAAGAATGCGCAAGAAAATTATTAAATGGATGTTCTCTACCAAAACATTTTTGGGCAGAAACCGTTGCTACTGCATGTTATGTATTAAATAGAATATCAATTAGACCATTAATTAAAAATACTTCTTATGAACTATTTAATAATAAAAAGCCAAATATATCTTATTTTAAAATATTTGGATCAAAATGTTTCATTTTAAATACAAAAGATCAACTAGGAAAATTCGATTCAAAAGCTGATGAAGGAATTTTCGTAGTACTCGGAACGAAGTAAAGCATATCGAGTATTTAATAAACGAACAAACTTAATTGAAGAAACTTTGCATATATCTTTTGATGAAAATTTTAATAAAAATTTTAATATAAAAGATGATGAAGAATTGATAAATATAGAAGAAACAAACCTTGAAAATAATAATAATGAACTAAGATCTCCTCCTAGAATATTACGAGATCATCCAACTCAAAATATAATAGGAGAAATAAATTCTCAAGTTAGAACAAGAAATCAACTAAATAAAATGGGTCATGTAGCTTTCATTTCATCAATAGAACCTAAAAATCCAAAAGAAGCATCAACAGATGATTATTGGATTATCGCAATGCAAGAAGAATTAAATCAATTTGAACGTAACGATGTTTGGGAATTAGTTCCCCGTCCTAATAATCAATCAGTAATTGGAACAAAGTGGATTTACAAAAATAAAGTAGACGAACAAGGTAATATAACAAAGAATAAAGCAAGACTAGTAGCACAAGGGTATAATCAAGAAGAAGGTATTGATTTTGAAGAAACTTTTGCTCACGTTGCAAGACTTGAAGCAATACGTATACTATTAGCCTTTGCATGTTTTCACAATTTTAAAATTTATCAAATGGATGTTAAAAGTGCATTTTTAAATGGTTTTATTAAAGAAAATGTATATGTAGAACAACTTCCTTTGTTTATACATGAAAAATATCTGGATCATGTATTTAAATTAAAAAAAGCACTATATGGTCTTAAACAAGCACCTCGTGCTTGGTATGAAAGACTTAAAAGTTATTTATTAAACTCGGGATTTAAAATTGGAAAAGTAGATCAAACGCTTTTTATTAAAAATACTACCAAAGATATTTTAATAATTCAAATATACGTAGACGATATTATTTTTGGTTCAACAAATGAAAATTTATGTGAAGAATTTTCAAATATAATGACTAATGAGTTCGAAATGTCTCATATGGGAGAATTATCATATTTTCTCGGACTTCAAGTCAAACAATTAACAAATGGAATTTTTATAAACTAAGAAAAATATTGTACTAATTTAATTAAACGATTCGGCATGGAAAACACTTCTGCTAAACCTACTCCTATAAGTACCATTACACATCTCGATCGAGATGAAAATGGCAAAAGTGTAGATCAAAAATTGTTTAGAAGTATGATAGGCTCCTTACTTTACTTAACCGCTAGTAGACCTGACATAATGATGAGTGTTTGTTTATGTGCACGTTTTCAATCCGATCCTAAAGATTCACACTTAAGAGCAGTAAAACGAATAATGCGATATCTTAACAAAACTAAAGATTTCGGTCTTTTCTATCCAAAGGAGTGTCCATTTGAGTTAGTATCATTTAGTGATGCTGATTTGGTGGATCTCGAACAGATAGAAAAAATACAAGTGGTACTTGCCATTTCATTGGAAAATCACTTGTATCTTGGTTTAGTAAGAAACAAAATTGTGTCTCGCTTTCCACCTGCGAAGCAGAGTATATATCAGCTGCTTTAGTTTGCACTCAAGTTATATACATGCAACAAACACTTAAAGATTTTAATATAGATTTAACAAATTCTACAATATATTGTGATAATACAAGTACAATAAACTTATCTAAAAATCCGGTTAATCACTCTCGTACAAAACATATAGATATTCGTCACCATTTTCTACGTGACAATATCGAAAAAGGAATAATTAATTTAGAACATATTTCAACCAAAAATCAAATTGCTGATATATTTACTAAACCTCTATTAGAAAACTCCTTCATAAAATTACGACGAGAGTTAGGAATAATGTCTTTTAAAGATATCGTATAGAGAAAAATCTATACAATTCAGTCGACTAACACTATCTGTTCAGTCGACTGAATAAAGAAAATATGGGATTTTCAATTTATTTTTCAAATATGTTACATAATATATTGTCAAATAATGTTCACCATACATTTTTAACAGAATTATGGTAACCATTAAATCATTAAGTGGATGAAAAACTTTAAGGAATTACAACCACTATATATTTAGAAAATTCCTACCATAAATATATCTTAAAAATATTATTTTTCACAACTCATTCTCACAAATAAAAGTTTTATAAAAATGTCATCCAACAACTCTCTTTCCCCGATCAACATCACCTCTTCTGTCGAAAACACTCCAACATCTCCAAAACTTCCCACTCCAACACCGACACATGAGCCAGTTTTCAAATGGAACAATTATCGTACCGGCTACACACAAGAATCCAAGAAAGCAAAACGCGGACTCTTTATTTCTCCAGACACAAAAAGAAAGATTGATGAAATTCATCACTTTCAACAACAACAAATAGATCTTCAACGAGAATTATACTTCGAAAAAAGGTTACGGCTAGACGTTTAAGCTTCCTTGAGCAAATCGGTTTACGATTTTGTGGATCAAAAAAGAACGAAGTGGCTGAACCCCTACCTCGCCCCGTTAGCTCACTTGATCCATCTTCATCTTATCGTACACCAGTCGATCCTATTAATCCTTGGATGTCTCCTAAGACTCCTCAATATAGTTCAAATTCATGGGATATCAATTATATGAAGAATGAAGGGAAAATGAATCCAAGTCCATCCCCTAAGAAATAGTTAGTGTTGAAATCTATTCATGATATTACATCTATATAATTATAATTATTTCCTTGAATAAAGAGTTTGCCTTCAAAATTAACAAAGAGCAACAAAATACATACGTCAGTCGACTAAAACCCCCTGTTCAGTCGACTGAACTTATGACAGAATGCAAAATGTTTAACAGTTCAGTCGACTGAATCTTCTGCTCAGTCGACTAAAATAATAACAGAAACTTTCAGGCAAATATTCAGTCGACTAAAAACTATGTTCAGTCGATTGAATTCAGCCCAGAAAATTTTCGGCCTTCAATTCAGTCGACTGCACAGAGTATTCAGTCGACTGAACGCCAATTCCCAGGAAAACTTCCTCTTTTAACCACCAAATTTTACCCTACCAATTCACTTTTTACCTCTTACAAACTTTCTTCCCCAAATTAATTTCGAAACCCTAGCCCCCAATTCCTCAAAATCCACTCAAATCTCACCCAAATGGCATCAAAGAGATCAAGAGCTTCATCTTCTTCATCCTCCGAGCCAATTGATGCTCAAATAGCACAATGGCTTTATGATGGAACCGCTGTCACTAGATGGAATAAGATGAAGAATTCCCGAATTTTCGAGCAATCTTTCGTTAATTTCTAAAGCTTTCAAACCTACAACATCCAAGCGTTAACAGATCCAGCAAGTTTAACTTCTCTCTTAGATTTGAAAAGAAATGACCATGCCATAAATCATGTAATGGTCAAATTATTTTATGCTAATCTTAATCTTGGACACCAAACTCCAAGAAATCCAAACAATAGTGTTTGGAGTATGGTATGTGGAAAGAAAGTTTGGTTTTCCTTGGATAGAATAGCACACATTTTAGAATCACCAAATGTCGGGAGAAAGCTAGAGGAGATAGAATTCAATCCACATATTCGCGACAACATAAACCATCGATTTATGGATGATAATATCAACTTTAGAGATTTTAAGTCCACCTCTCTTCGACCTATGGCAAGAATCCTCCATAAAGCCCTAATGAGACAATTACTCCTCGCACGGGCTCGTACGAAATTGTCTACCCAAATAACTATCGAGCTCTATATGCTATTTTTGGCAATATACAAGTCAATTGGGTACATCTTATTCTTGATGAGTTTCTCACTTTTAATAATGGCAAAATGCGCACTATCTACTTTGGAGGATACATCATGCGACTTCTCCTTAATGTCGATACGCCATTACCTAAGTCGGAGAATACAATGGTCCATCAAATTAACCACCGGACCATAAGCCTAATGCAACTCCCATCTCGACCTCTTCGCATAATATCACTCGCCGAATGGGAAGCAAGGCATCAAGAACAACAACAACAACAACCTCAACCTCACCACGAAGAACATCTTGAGGAAGATGATGAAATTCGTCTTGTTGACTCAAGCTTCACTACCAACCAATCCTTGGGGATATTGTCAAGAAATCAACAAATTCTTGACACTCGTCTTAAAAATGTAGATCATAAGCTTGACAAAATCAAAGGATTCTTCAACAAGCTATGGGATGCAATCTCTTGCTCAAGCACCACTACTGCTTCAACATCTCGCGGCAAATGTCCTGCACCTACATTTACATGGACGACATCCGAAGAGCACATAAGTAGCAGCGCAAGCGGAGCTAGTTGTGGCCAAGGAGGAAGAGCGCACAGACCACCAACAGGAGAACCCGTCATACGTGAACCAACAGGAAGAGAAGGTTCATATGACTAGGATAGAGATGGGTAAATTGTTTATTTTTGGATTGATGTGTATTTTTCTAGGGCTTGTATAAATAGCCATTTTATGCTTGTTTGTCACAACATTTTTTACTTTTCTTAAATTATGCAAATATTCTCTATGCTTCAGTGATTGTTTTGATAAATTATTACTACTATTGGTTCTTCATTTTTGTCGATGACAAAGGGGGAGAAAATCTATGGTACTAACTTTGTTTTGTAGGAAAGATAGTGCATACATTCAGGGGGAGAAAATAAGTAAAAACATCTCTAGAATAAATCAGTATTGTCATCAATCAAAAAGGGGGAGAATGTTGATACGCGAAGATTTTGATCAATGACAATGTGCTTTAACAAACAAGGAAGAAATATATGCAATACTAAAGGAAGATCGATGAAGACCAAACAAACATAAAGTATGTTTTTTATATATGTCTTAGTCTAGATTTATTGTTAAAATCTATCCTTAAGAGGCTTGCACAAATACTAGAAACATTTTATAAACTTCATTTTCAATTAAGTTTTCACTGTGCATATTTTATAAGTTCAGTCGACCGAACAGGAATAGCCAGTCGACTGAAACTGGAACAAATTTATACACATGCACAGTTTCAGTCGACTGAATTTCCTACACAGTCGACTGAATTTGCTCCCGAAAATTTTACTTCATATTTTCAGTTGACTGAATTCTCTGCTCGGTCGACTGAATTTGAACCTGCGAATTTTCTCTGAAAAGACACCTTCTTCCTCCCAAATGTTGCAACCATTCATCAATGGAAATGGAAGCATTTCTTGTTTGCAACTTTTAACAACAAATGCACCTCTTCTACAAGTATATATACATGATTCTAACATAATTTAAGGCACTGAATTCTCTTGCTTTAATCTTACTATTCTCTTGTTCATATTCTCTAGATATTCTCAAAGCAATCACTAATCTATTGCTTGAATCACTGTTTTTGTTTATAATATTCTTTTGATTCATAGCAATTCACATTTCCTAAAACTTCACAAACACATTGCATACTCTCGAGGATAAGATTATAGGAATATTGTACTACATTAGACTCATTAGTGTAGACAAGAACACAACAAGTCGAATATTGATTTTTAGTAAATTGAGCTGAAGTCCTCTTCGGTAGTTGAGGCAAGAAATCCCGTTCGGTTGTTCGGGTAAGTTGTAAACATATTCCTTCGGGTGAAGTGAGGGCGTTAGTTAGTGAAATTCCTAAGTGAAGCTTAGGGACTGGACGTAAGACGAGAGGTCCGAACCAGTATAAAGTCTTGGTGTCTACTTTACTTATTGCTTATCGTTATTTACCTATATCATTCCTCTATTCCATATTATACGATCCTACCGCATAGCCTACTCTTTCAACTAACACGGTGTTAGACATCCATTCAGGATAGAGGGCGTCGCGGACGAACCCATTGGCTTTGAGTTTGTCCACCTCTATCTTAGAGCAGTGGACCTCTCCGGGTCCAAGCCTCTCCTTTCTTCTTTACTGGTACGTACCTCGGGTCTATGTTCAACATATAACTCGCAATAGCGGGAGAAATCCCGCACATATCAGAATGTGTCCAAGCGAAAACATCCACATTCGCCCCAAGGAAATCAGTGGGATCCTCGATCATCGAGAGGTCGAGTTGTGATCCAATCTTAAGTACTCGCAATGGGTCATCTAGGCTGACTGGAATGTCAATCGTCAGTTCAGCCGGTGTTGCTTTTGCGTCCCTGGATTCCCCATCATCATCTCTCGAATCTATGTCTCTATAGATCCGATCGTGTTGTCCGAGCCAGGGCACGGGCACTACTTGTCAATTTCCAGCTTCGGCTGCAGATGGAGCTGTCTGCAACCTTTCCTTTCTCTCTCCGCTGGGCCTCTCTCAGCTCAGCCACATAACACACCCAACCAGTTGCCCAATACCCATGCACAACACCAACTCCTTTGTTTGTCGAAAATTTCAAAGTTAAACACCAAGGGGCCAAAGCTGCCCGGAACTCTGCTATGGTCGGTCGACCCAGAAACACATTGTACGGAGAATCGACATCCAAAACGATGAAAGGCAGGATTCGGACCCTCCTACGTTCTCCATGCCCAAGTTCAACTGGCAGTTCAACATATCCCGCTGTACCGGTTGTTTCACCATTAAAGCCATGAATACAGGCTTTAGATGATTTTAAATCCTTCGTCTCCATCTTCATCTGGTCGTATGCTTTCTTGAAGATGATGTTAACAGAACTTCCACAATCAATCAAAATTCTTTTCAGAAATGCCGGCCCGATTGTCGCGAAGATGACCATCGGGTCAACGATAGGAGCCTCCACCTGATCAGCATCTCTGCTCCTGAAAACTATATCGTCCGTCATCGTTCGCTGCTGCTTAGCTGGGGACTCTTCCTCCATATTTGAACAATATTCAAAATCTGCATGCCTTAGGGAGTTAGCATACCGCCCCATTTCCTGCCAATTCTTATCCATAGGGTGAGGTCCACCGACTATCGTGTTTATGACTAGTCTATCTACATTTCGAGCAGGTTCCTCTGGATGGCGTGGAGATTGCCCGCGTCCGGGGTCAGATGTTCCTTGTCTATCTTCCTGCGAGTTCTTGACAAACTCCTACAACTTTTTGTGTCTAATCAGCTTTTCTATGGCATCGTGGATGTGTCTACATTCCTTTGTATTGTGCCCATAAGTCTCATGGAAGCGAAAATACTTCGCAGTCCGATTTTGTTCCTCTGTTGACTCCTTTGGGCATGGCTTTCTGTATCGAAGTGTTACAGGTTGATACGTAAATATTTTCTAGAGATGCATTCAGAGGAGTGTATTCGTTGCAAGTTGGAATCCTTGGCTTCCATTTTCCTGCTTCTCTTTCCTTTCCAGGATTTCCTCCTCTAGACCCTTTAAATTACCCAGGCTTGTTTTGGACATTGACTTGAACCTTCCCCGAGTTATCATCGGATTGTTTTACAGCAATGTTGCTCTTCACAGCCTCCTGACCAGGCCTTGGTGCCTTATCTCGTCTCGTCCACCTGGCTTCCTCTCTTCTTATGAATTGATGAGCCTTTGAATAAAAACGCTCTAGCATAGCCGGAGGCTTTCCTGCCAACCAATCTTCAAACTCCGAATCTGAATCCACTCCTCGCATCACAGCCATCATAATTGCATGGTCATTTGGGTTGCTAACTTCAGTAGCCGCAACGTGAAATCTCTGTAAGTACTCCTTCAACGACTCCCCTAGAGCTTGGATTACACTGGATAGGGACATCACGTCCTTGGGACGAGTGGCACGTATCCTGAACTCTTCTACAAATTTCGTTGTCAATTCATCAAAGCTGGATATAGACTACGGAGGAAGTCGAGTGAACCACAAGGTCGCAATTCCGGAATTCCGGATAAAGTTATTGGAAAGCATCTACACTTAGTTGCATCATTTGCTCTATCTGAATCCATCATCCATTCATATCTCATCACATGCTGTCGGCGATCAGTTTTCCCTTCGTAGACCAGGATAGTTGGCATGTTAAACTTCCTGGGGTACTCGGCATGTAGAATAGTATATGTGAATGGAGTATAACTCCTGGATATCCCTCAATCATCATTAGTCAAGCCTTGATTTTCTCTCATCAACTGTGTGACCATAGCCGATAGGTCTGGGGTTTGTATGGAAGATGGCAGGCTGGAATTTGTTCTACGAGATCATTCGGTTTGATGTCCCCTCTATTGGCGACCTACCAAACGTGTATCTTGGGGACTAGCTTCATTAGGGCCTTGGTGAGTCGAGCGTCCAACTTCCACTCGCGCAGATCCTAAGTTTTCTGCTCCAGCTCGGTTATGATTACCTTGATGTAAGTGAGGCGCCATGGCTCCAGGTAAGGAACTTAGACCATCCCTGGTTGATTGATCTGTGGCACCTGCTTGTGTTGTTTCAGTTTTGCGGCGTCTACGCCTGGGAGGTTCATTGGATGAAGCCGAGCTATCAGATGAGGAGTAAGGAGCGGGGCTACCTCCAACATTCTGATGTTGTTGTTGAGTAAGCTGAGTCATAAGGTTGGCGTTAGCCTAAATTTGTTCGCTAAGTTGCCTCCGGCTCTCCATGAGTTCTCTCATCGGGTCGTTGAACTCCGTTCTGGTGACAACTTCCATCTGGCTTTGGACGGCGACAGTCCCTGCGTCCAGATTAACTTGCGCTTTGCTTGCTCCTACTTGTTGGATGCTAGCAGTCTCGTTAACATATGCGTTGTGCGAGGCTGATCTAGTACGAGGTCTTCCCATTATAGAGTTATTGGTAGGAACTCTGAGTAGAATCAATGAGCTTCCTGTGAATGACTTGGATCTCCTTTGGGGATTTCTTCAATCCAGTAGCTACAAAGTAGATCCTAATGACCTGAGAATGTGACTTTCAGTGAAAGCACCAAAATGTTAGCACCAGAATTGGTCACTAACACTCAAAGGAAGATTTGTGTAGAAAGATTAATGAAGATAGAAAATTAAAATAGAGAAATATATGCAGAATTAATTGCAAAAACTCGGCGTAACTGCCTACGTCCACTTTGAGTTTAATCTTCATTGCTTTTCTAAACAATTGAATACGGATACAATCCGTACACCAACTACTCAAATGCAAATGCTAACTGAAAAAGAATGAGTCTTGAAAGCGGCAGAGTCTCCCCAATGTTCTCGAAAAAAAGTTTATTTCACTGTGTCCATGCCCTTCTATTTATAGACGAAGATAGGCTGGACTCCCCTCACGAACCCAGGAACAAAGTATATCGGCCCACAGTAGGTGACTTCTGCGCACCGGGCCAGGCATGCCGAACGAGGAATACCGATCGAGAATTGTCTGGTCGATCGTGCAATGACTCGAAGCAGAGTCATGCCGAATGCTCTTGCTTTGTTGTGGGCTTGACAACTTGCTAACACCTCTAGTATGCACCGAGCCAGGGATGCCGAATGGCAGTTGCCGAGCGACTTTGCTGTGTGACTTTGACAAACAACGTTGTCAAAGAATGCTGAGCGATGGTAATGCCAAGCGATGGCTTCTGAACTCGAGATGTCGAGCGATGGTAATGTCAAGCGATGGCTTCTGAACTCGAGATGTCGAGCGATGGTAATGCCAAGCGATGGCTTCTGAACTCGAGATGTCGAGCGATGGTAGTCGAACCAAAGAATGCCGGACGGTGGAGTTAGAACCTTAGATGCCGAGCGATGAAGTAAGGCCGATCGGTACCTAGGCCGAACGAGATAACCTTGCCGAACATCATTCGAATGCCGAGCGATGTTTTGCCCTAAGGTATGCTTGTTTGACGAACCTTTCGTTACCGCATCAAACAACCGGGTAACATTTACCATAACAATTCGTCCTTCCGATATTTGAATGCTCGATACACGTATATCGTAGATGTATTAGTGTCGACATTTGAAGGTCAAAAAAACAGACCCTTCCAGATATCAAAAGTTCTAAACGTCTCCAATAATTTGGAGGAATATACACACAAAAAGAGTGATGTGAAACGTGTATTTGGATCTCACACGGGTCCCACCTCTCTTCTATAGGTAAAAACCGCTGTTGCTGCAAAAGTCAGGAGATTTGGAGCATAATTCCTAACTTATATATTGATTCCATCAAGTGCATAATCATAATATCACGCTTCAACAAACACGACAAAACTCTTCAAATACAGGGGAGAAAAGAAAGAAAAGAAATTGCAACCAATATCTTACATCGACTTCCGCATGCAAAAACAATGTGAACTTTAATAGACATCACATCATGCATTTCCCCAATGATTAAATCATAAGAACAAAAGAGAATAATCAATTCATTTGCTATTTGAGGCAGCATAAATGGGAGCCAGCCACCAAGCTACGAAAGCAAAATAAAGTCTGAAAGTTATCCATTAGAGTAAGAGCTGAAGGAAAAACTACTGATTTATAATCTCTTTGAACATGTATTCTACGTTTGTCTTTGTCCACCTTAATCTCATTCCAAAACAGTCTCTAATATATATTGATGCTTACAATTATCATTCACATTGATCGAGTCCAATTTGTGATTGTATAAACTATGGAAAAGTTTGTAGATTTGCTGATATAATTTTCATGTGTCATATAGCTGGATTTGCTTCTTTGTAGGCAGTATTTTTGTTGATGAGCTCTACATGCCAATTTTTCGTAGTCTTGTCCATGAAATTAAACTTTGATATGCGCATTACTTTGTTGTGGTATTTATACAGCGTGCTTCTGTGTCCTACACTTATGTATGTTATTCCTGCAGCTTCTATCTGGCTATAGAGATGAGCCTGAAAAAATTTAAACAGGAAGATGGCAAGTCTCAGTAGCATATAGAATATTAAATTCACTGTGAAGCTACTGTTATACTTTGGAAATGGTGTACAGCAAAGTTGGTAAACAACAATATGGAACTGCAGTTACATGAAGAGATTAAATTACAAGACCAACAACTAGATAGAATAAAAGATTTGGTCAAAGCTAGAATTCACTTTTTGTCTATATACAAGGAGAAAGGTATGATGGTATTTTTAATCAAGCTAATAAATCTGAACTTTTGAGTTACTTAAAGTGATTGAAAGCAATGTCACGATTAAAGGTCTAAATTCAAGTAAAATAATGGAGAATAGACAAATGTTCGAGTAATGAAATCTGCCCATCATTCGAACTGGACCTTAAGTTCAGAAACTAAGGCATACACATGAACGTTTAAAAGATGAACGGACAAGTATTTTCTATTATCTTCTTTTGGAACAGAGATGTTTATGCATATACGAATATCGGGTCAATCTGTACATTTTCTTTGTAGTATAAGTTAATAACTTCTACAGACAAGACAAGGAAAAAAAATCCACCTCAAGCATAAAGAATAAAAACTATTAAGCCTGTAAAATGCTTATAGGAGGATTGGATGTAACCTGATTCCACTTTCTGGAAACTGATCTAGATCTGATTGAATGCCAACCACATTACAACATGAAGTGAGTAATACTGTAATAGTACCCACAAAATTGGGTAGGTTTAATATATCTGCATGGATGCGTATGCATGTGTATTCTCTGGTATACAAAGAACATACACTCCGCAGTATACAAAGACATGCAATTTTAGGTATCTTCATTAATAGTTGGAGTAGAGCAACAATTATAAAAAAAATTAGTACGACCGTGAAGTTCGAAAATAACCTTACTATACACTAATGAGGATCATGAAATCACATGTTCGAATCCCGCTCATTGCAAAAATTAATCTATATTATTGTTCATAAAGTTTGGAATATAATTACAATTATAGGTTCGAATCTCTATAATGACAACCTTTCACACATATTTTCTCTTTCTATTTTCATTTTAAATGCCTTTTTTCTACTAACTATCAATTAATATGTATTTATTTTTCATTTATTTCAGAGCTATATCGAATGCACCTTTCATTTCGATTTTTGTATAATTTTAGCAAACTTTATGAATTTTCCTTTTTAATATTTGAAAAAAGAAGGAGATGGAGTTTTGGCACAACGGTTAGGTCACCCATATGGTGATCTGGGCCAGGTTCGAGTCCGGAAGCAGCATATTCGCAATGCAAGGGAAATGTTGCGTACATTATCGACCTCTCCAGAGTCCGCTATCGTGCGGAAGCCTCATGCACTAGGTTCCACCTTTCAATATTTGAAAACAAACAACTATTTCACCTAATCATACATACAATCTTTTCTTTAGGTAACCTTCTCCATGGCGTTTAGTTTTTTTTTCTCATATCTAAAAGATTTTCTAGAACAAAATTATTATAGAAGAAAATTAAGATTATATATACAAACAAACATACAAGCATGCATGCATGTGTGTATTTGTGTTTTACATTATTTTAACATAAAATTTCATATTTTGAAATCATTTCTGATTATACATTTTTCTATAATAAAAAAGTTATCAAACTGAAAACAACTAAACTACAGGTAAATGTCTTTTTTTTTCAATTAAACATGTATTTTGTTTGAACATATATTTTTATACGCACCATCAATGCATGTGTCAAAGTACTCAAAACTGGAAAATATTAACATTCTTTTCGGTCTCATTCATAAACAATTTCCAATCGACTTAGTTTTTGTTTTTACGATTAGTAAACAATGGCAAACTATGAGCTAAGTCTAATAAAACGGAAAATATATATTAAGTCAAATAGTATGATTAGCATTGTAAATTACATCAAAATACTCTTTAAAAATACTTTGAACTCTGTCATATATTATCTCTTTACTACTGACATTGATGTGTAGATCGGAAAAAGAAGTAGAGAAAAACAACTGTTACAATAACATTTAATAAGTTAGTATTAAACTTCCTTACAAATTTTAGGGGGACTACACCCAGAAAAAAAATTGTTATGATGATTCTATCAAATAAAATGATTTATTGTTGTACCCCTCATACGAAGCAAAATTCGGTAGCACCCCATCGAAAGATGAAGAAAAAAAATGGTGATGGTTCACCAATAACCATTTTCGGCGAGATATGATCAGAGAGAGGAAAAAAAAAGGCAAGGAGTCACCAAAATAATTAGGGCAGTTACGGATTTTTCTTCTATTAAGGGAGGAGGGGCAAAAAAATTTGATATACCCATAGTAAGTTTCCAAAAAATGAAAAAATAACCCCATTCCCCCTCCTCCAAATTTGAAGTCCATTTAACAATGCCCTATTAAAAAAATAACATTTAAGGTTCTAAATTTCAAATATAACCTTTTATCTTTCATGTGTAGAGCGTGAACCCTTTGTACCATTAATTACTATTTTCACACGCATATCATTTGCATCATTTATTTTGCATTTTATCTGCCATTTGTATTAATCATTTTAGATCTCGTCAGTATACATGAGTCGTGAATTGAATGAATAAATATCACATACCTCATTGTCCTCATCTAATGCACTAGTAGATTCGTCCAGTAACACCAGATTTGGCTTTGACAGTATTAAACGAGCAAATGCAAGGCGTTGTTGCTCACCCAAAGAAAGTACACTAGACCACTCGCACATTTTATCCAAACCATTGGATCTAGTTAAAATGTCACGTAGTCGGACAATTTCTAGAACTTTGATCAAATCATCATCGGTAGGTTTTTTCATTTCAGCACTTTCCAAGCTTGGCTGTTCAGACAAAAAGGAAGGACCTTCTGAAATGTAAAATGTAGAGAGGTTAATCAAACATTAGGGTTTTTCGTAGTTTCAAACACAAAATGACACAAGGGTAAAATAAGATTCGATTAATAGTTTCATAGACGGACCATCTAATTGAGAATTATTTGAAGTAGGGAGTGACATGTCATGCCAAGTTGGATATAGTAATTGTTGACGAAGTGTTCCCAAAACCATATAAGGTCTTTGAGGCAAGAAAAATACACCCTTCGTTCTTTTGATTTTTGATCCCATGTTTTCAACATAATTACCATTTGGGGCTTCATTTGAAACATTAAAAATGATATTTCCTTCACCGGTATCCCACAAGCCAGCTAAAGCTCTCAAAAATGAAGTCTTACCGCTCCCACTAGGACCCATAACCTGTTTCAAAAAAAAACATCTAGACTTGTTCTTTCTGTTTTACAGATACAAAAATATGAAACTTGTGAAATATCATATAAGTAGAATCTGGTGGTAAATTAGTCCAGCTTTTGAAATTAACTCTATTACCTTTACCCTTGCACTCCTTTAGATGAAAACAATACTCTAGGTAGTAATAGCTATAATTGTTATTTCTTATAGAAATTTCAGTTTTAGGAACATTGCTACACCGTTTTCAAAAAAAAAAACTCAACCCCGGAGGGAAGAGCTCCTTGCCTAGAGAGAATCCGCCAAACCTAGGAAGGTTTAAGCCGGCCCCAGCACAGTGGTTTGATGTTCCCAAACGTAATATAGAATTAACGAGAATCCACCTCTACGCTTTGAGGGCTTTGAGGGGAGTAGGGCAAACGGATATCGAACTCGCGACCTCATTAGCATGAAGCAAGTGTCTCAACCACTGCGCCGCTACTTGCGGACATTTTTTTTTTTTTTTTGCTACACCTTTTAGATAGAGTTTGAAGATTTTAAGAGACAGAATAGTTCAAAATGCCGACTCCAAAGTGCAAAATAATAGTGTGTCTAATACAAGGATGGATTGACATTTTTTCCCCCAAGGAGCCCACTTACCAGAAGGTGATCGCCATCATGTATCACCAAGGACAAATCTTTAATGAGGATGTTACTGCTTTTTGGAGTTTGTAATGTCAAATTTTCAATCTCCAATAGGTTTAAGCAGCTGACATCAGATGTAGATCCATTTGTGGTCAAAGAATTACACATTACATTTTTATAGGTCAAGTTAATCTTGGTGGCACAATCAGATTCAGATTTATTCTGCATATCATCAAGAATATCATCAAACTCACCTAAATGCAAAAGAAAATAATTATGTTAGGTTAATCAAGGACAAAATACTGGCGTCAGAACAGGCGTGTATCATGCAAAACCAGAGCATGTTTTAAACTATTACAAAATGATCAAAACTATTTATTTATTTACTTTACCTAGACGATCAATTACCGCTGAGAAAACGCTTATTGCTTGGAATTGGTATACTATGAGAGAAAAGTCGCCGAGTATGTGATTAAAAGCAGACACTGACTGGTTTATCACACCAAACTCTATTTTTCCTGAAAAATACATTGGGGCAACAACAGCAGCAGGAAGAATTTGAATCAAATAGCGGTATCCACTTGTGAAGAATTCCAAATTTCGTGAAGAAATCAACAATTGCTGCAGTCAGTATATAATTCATTGGCAAAACAAAATTTTAAAGAATTAAAATTGGTAATACGGACAAAAGTTGAATCGTTGACTTCCAAAGACTTTTGTGGATAGCAGTTTTCAAGTTATTTTTTAGTTTAATGGTGACTGTGAATATGATAGTCAGACATAAAGTTCTGGTTAATTAACAAACTGTTATAAACTTTAATGGTCAGATTTTGAAACCTACACTTAAGTTTTCAAAAGCCTTCTTGAACCGTTCAAGCAATAGCTGCCTTTCGTTTTCTTCACCACCATAAAAAGCAATAGATTCGGCATTTTCACGAACTCGTACAAGTGCATAACGAAAATCTGCTTCCTTTTTCTCTTGCATAAAATTTAAAGAGACTAGCCCCTGCAATGTGTATGATTAAAAAAAATGTAATATTGCAAATGCCAAAAAATATGTGTAGAATTGATTAAGCAATAAAGAGCAGGAGTAAGATGGTTATACCAAGAGAACCATTATTTAAACAGTAAGTAAAAAATTGTAACCAAAAAAAGATGAGCTTTCTAAATAGCTTCATCCCATTATGTGCTAAACATATTATTGTGTTATTTCATGCAACATGTCCAATTGAATAGTAGATGTATTTCCTTTCTTTCTTTTTCCTTTTTCCCCCTCCTTTTTGTTATTACGGTGCCGGAAAATAAAAAGGGAAAAATGTTCAACATTACCTTGCCTAGAAATATGCTAATAGCGGTGCCTCCAAGCGAGTATACTATAAGCACAATAAATAATGGTGGATAAATTCCAAACAAAATGTTACTAAACGATATCAAATCCACAGCTGCAGTAAAGAGAGTCAATGAAAATGACAGTGCAGTCCCTGTAAAAGCACTCAAATCATCAACAATCCTCTGGTCCGGGTTATCAACTATAGATTGTGATTGAATTTTGTAAAATGCTTGATTCTTTAAATATCGCTCCATGTAGTAGCTTGTCATCCAAGATCGCCATCTCAGAGAAAGAGTTTCCCTAGCATAATCTTTTAAAACAAAAATCTGCAATTAAACGGACAAGAAAATGAATATAGCTTATTAGAAATTCCTTGGAAGTAAAAGTAGTACCTTGTAAGCGTTAGCTACATCACGTTCAAATTCAGACAGTGATAAATATGTTAAATGTCAATATTATATTTGAATTTAAGTTATTTTAATTTTTAAGATTCTTGCCAGTACTGAAATCTGACCATAGCAAGAAATCTACACGTCTAACATGAGGATTGGTAGCTGTGAAGTTAACTGAGAAAGTTACAGAATTATCATTATCATTTAAAAACTAGACCCACTAAGGAGATCATATTGAAATCAGATTACTTGCATATCTGAATTCCAAACATCTTTGGTTGAGGTTTACTTATAACCTAAAATTTAATTGACAAGTATGTACTATATCATTTCCCTCTTCTAGGAAAGAAATACAGCCAATTTTGCACAGTCGAATGTAAACCATCATGTAAATCACATGAACAATCTCTGCTTTCTATGTTTTAACATGTGGTTGATGATAAAAAAAGCATCGGGACTAATCATATTTTGGCTCATGATAAAACATCAGGGTCATTTTTAAGTAACTAACATGCTGGAAAGCATTTTATGAACAAAAGTCAAATCTAACGCGAGATTACATGACGGTCATAACTGGACATCATGAAGAAAAACTTACATGTGCTACAAAGATTATTGTTACAGCAGGAACACGGAACTATACCTAAAAAAGAGCAGCAATTTGCTCACCGGAATTCCGCCAGCAAAAGCTCCTAAATAGTAGAGAAGTTGTGTTTTGAACTGATCTGCATCCTTGTCTTACATATACACAGAAATAAAACAAAAACATATGATTAGCTATTTCTCAGTGCACATATAGGGTATTTTATTATTACTGGCAAGAATTAAAAAGCAAGAACAAAACTTACTGGCTAAAGAATTATAAAAATCACGCCCAAGAAAATTAAATCCAACACTAATCCCTGTTGTTCCTAAAGTGAGAGCAAACACGGCAGCAAGCCTTACTCTTGCTTGCATTTTATCATCTGATGACCAATACGGAATTGCCACTTTCCAAAATCGTTTTGCAAGTGTTTGAAGACTGGGACCAACCCTCCTCTTGTCCTGAGTGCCATGACTTAAATAATCAATATAGCTGTTATAATATGCATATTAAATTTTATACATGTTAGATCAATGCACTGTTGACGTAATTAACTTATTTGGTCATAATGATATTGTTATTTGGTTTAATAGGTCTAATACTCAAAGAAGATTCTGATTTTGGATAAGTCATGGAATGAATTTTTCACATCCAACCGAAAAGGTCAAATTGTTGTATACCCTTCATTGTTTTCTTTTTTCTTTTTATTATCTAAAAAATCAAGCCTCACAAAATCAAACTTGGAACAATATAATCTCAACAAAGACATACCTGAAGTCAAAAGGTTGGCAGGGTGGCTGTAGTACATAAACTTATGAAAACAAATATTCTACAGATAGAATGTACAGAGAGCAGACTCCCACGCTCATCCTTATTTGGCTCTGCTACACACACTCAATATTCTATCATCCATTGTATCATATTCATTTCTTATTTTTGAAAGGAAAAAAAAAAGGCTTGTCAGTGACTTATTTGTTTGTTCTTGTACACTATGCAAGTTATTTGATAATTCTTAATTTCTGTGTCTCTTTTTGGGATTTAAAGGAATCACTCATTCGTTTAAAATTATTAATAATATCTCCTACAACTATCTAATCACAAACTTTGATCAAAACAAAATGTAACACAACTTAGTATACTCGGTTCAATAAGGATACAACTTGTTGGATTAGTATTTGATTTTAGTTTGAGTTTAATTTTGATCTTCATATGTAATTCAGTTTCATTTGTTTCAAATAATATATATTCAAAAAGTGGACTAACCCCAAGGGGATATTTTTCTGTTGTGTGTGCAGAACCTAAAATGTTATGGAGTTTTTATTGCACTATAAATGTTCAACAATTACATTCTTGTACGATTAAGTGCAAAAAAATAAGCTCCAACCTCCAGTTTCTTTCCATTTGCAGTTAGAACTTGGCATATGACAGTTTTATCCATCGGAATACCATGGATATCTTTCCCCTAGAGAAATTATTTATAACTTGTATAAAAATCGTGAATGTCTTATATGCTATATTTCACAAAACGTTGGTTTTTTTTTCCATTATTATTATGGCACAAGAGGTTAAAGAACACACACGTGCATGCACACGTATATTTTGACACACACACACACATATAATCTGTATCTTCGTCGTTACTCATGTTAGGTGTAGCTCGCATTGTATTAGAGCGGGTGCGTAGATTGGATTACGGTTAGTCACACATCGCAAGATATTCTAAAACAGATGAGCATATATATAGCATTGATAGCATGTAACAAGGAATTCTTTTGTTAGTCCTTGAGATGATGGTTTTGATGACAACAACCTTAGGACTTGTTATAAAAAATAAATACTAACATTAAAGTTTAGATATATATGTATATGCAGCATATAAACATGCAGTACCTAGAATGAAGGCTGTATAGTATAGAGATACAAGACTGGTGAATTTAAAGATCGAAGATATCAAGATTGAATACTCATGAGTATCAAGAAATCAAGTTATCAAGATTTTAAGATTTCAAACAGTACAAGATAATGTAGTTAGTCTATAATTATGTTAAAACTTCTTGAAAACACTTACATCTTTATTCAAAATTTATTCGTGGAATGGAATCCACTTCGAGTCTGTTAAAGGAATGGAACCCTAATGGGAAGGAACCCACGACAATATCTAGTGGAACATATAGTGGTCCTATTTTGAAATCCACTAATTTTATAAAAATGTTTTTCGAATATATATATTTCTTGTTTTTTAAAAAATATTTTCAAAACTTTTTTTTCAAAAAGACATCTCTCTTGGTTTTAAAAATTTTAGCCTCAAAACAATTTTATCATTTTTAATACTTTGATTTCAAAATTGTTCTTGTTTTTAAACTATCTCTTATTTTAAATTTAAATATTTACCTTTAAAATATTAATATACTCAGATTTTAAATCACTTTATAGATTAAAATTATATATATTAAAAATTACTTTCTAAACTCTTTAATACGTTTAAACTATATTCAAATATATTTACAAAGTTTAGAAATTGTTTTGACAAATTATAGAAACCAATTTTAATAAGAAAATCAAAACATCAATTTTACTTTGAGCATGTCGACATCCCTCAACCTCCCATGTCGACATGGTAACCGTTATTTTCAAATATCAATTTTCAAAAGAAGTGTCTATTCGTCGTATCCTTTCATGAATAGATATGTTTGTTGCTCTGCTATAAATATCAGTAAGTTCTCAACGAATTTTTTCCAAGATTTCATTTATTTTCTCTCCTCTTCATCTTCCACATTTATTCTAAAGAATCCTAAACCATATTCTAACGAAATACCAAGTGAATCAAACTTCTGTCAATCTCTCCATAAGATCTCAGTGCTATTCAGAGTTATAGAATCTTTTGTAAATCAAACTGTTGAGTAAAAGATGCAGTTGAGCCTTGAAATCAATTGGGTGTGATTGTAGCCCCAGAAATCAATTGGGTGTGATTGTAGCCTGGTTAAATCAAGAGAGTTTGCCTGAACTCGAATACAGAAGAGTGTACCTCGTACCTTAAAACCAATGGTGTAATCTGGAGATTATTTTGATAAGAAATCCGTACGATTGTACGGGACTGGATGTAGGATAACTCCGAACCAGTATAAAATTCTGGTGTGTTCTTTTCTTTACTGCTTTTATTTAGTATTTGCATCTGTGTCTGATTCTGTGATTATATTTGTGCCTGTGAATTGCATTTGTTGGTGATTAAATTACATAAGTTTCAAAAAGGTTTAAAAAATCTACAAAACACTGTTCACCCCCTCTAGTGTTATTCCAGCCTTAAGATCTGTAATTCGCATTTCTCACATTCTTTTTGTTACAATAAATATTTCCATGAAGATATATGTGCTCTAAGGGGATATAGGGATATCAAATCATGACGCTGGCACTAAAGGAGCTTCGTTCAGTGATCTTGCATTTTCTACAGTAAATGAAGTGTGCACATAGCGGAAGATGCAAGGGAGTGCCGAAAAATTTCAACAGCTCACATCAAAATAATATGTTTTTTTTCAACCATGGTTCAAAGTTCCGACCAATATGCCGGAATTCCAACCACTCATGTTCGGTTCCAGTGATGAGGCCGAAATTTGCTTAATAATCCTGTTCCAACAATTGAATATAAAAAAATCATAGGTTATAGCAAAATGTACTCGAAGAAGGGAGAGCGAGGCAGCTCAAGCAAGGAAGAAAGACAGAAAAATTGTCAATTAGGGATAAAAAGACAACATTTAGTTGATTAGTGGTTCATTTGTGAATTAGAGTTTTTTTTTTTGGCCTGGAAGAGAAAAAGCCTATTCTTTTACGGTAAACTGTAGGAATTAGTTTGCTTTGCTTTTGGATTTGGGCCTGCAGTGTAAAGTCTTAAGCTTTATTTTTTAAATTTCATGGGTTTATATTATTTAACTTCATGTGTCTATATTATTTAACTATTTGATGATTGTTTTAAATTCCAGTAAAAAAAAACACTAAGTTGTTGAGAATTATAAATACATTTATACAAATTTGTAATATTTAGCCATTTCATGATGTAGTTATATAAAAAAAGGTTGCAAAGAGTAAAAATATCTAGAACCGGAATTGAGACGGAATTTGAGGAATTTCCGAAACGAAACCAAAATTTCAAATATTAACATATGACCAAAACGGAATAGGAAAATAGAATTTTGAACCATGTTTTCAACAACAATTTGTGCAAGTTTTTGACAGAATTCCAATTCACAGTTAATTTTATTCGAAGTAAAAATTAATATATGCAGTTATACCAGTGTATTGTCACAACTTGCATGTAGAGGTTGAACATTTTTCCACCTGATTCTACGTTCTTCTGACTAGCTATCATATTGTGCCTTCTTAATCATTTCACTACCAGATTATACCTTCTTTTGATTATTCTACCACCAATTTAAATGGCATAACTTGATGTATTCACATGTTATTTGTAGTTACAATTTTAGAATATGCAACTGTTAAGCTAATTAAAATTGAAAAAAGAAATGATTACACTGTTAGAACTGGAAAGATTCATTAATCTACTTGCTTACATGTCAATATTTGTCCTCAATCCTCGTTATCAAATTAAAAATAAAATATTTCCAAGTTATATGTGATAGATGATTAAATCAGAATATTTAAGTTTAAAGACAGAAGAAACGTGTGCGCATGTATGTTTGTGTGTATATTGTCCAACCAATGCTTTCTTCAAAATGTCAAATACAATCGGTCAGGTGGTAAATTTTGAAATCAAATCTCTTAAGACATCTAATAACCAACTTTAAGAAAGAAAAAACAAATCATAAAGATCACCCATTCTTCTTAGAAATAATGAAAATTTGATGTAGTCAACACTGTTGATTATGATATGCATCAACACATTTTCATCATAAAAATAGACAACCGTCAAATATTTTGACTAACTATATTATATACAAAAAAGGTAGTGCATGTTCTATGGGGACATACTTATTATTGTATTTCTTTAGTTGATATATGGTTATTTGGATATTCCTTGTTATATCTAGTTGGAGCAATAGATCTATCATTCATGCAGCATTGCATCAAGAATTTAGTTTTCATGAAGAGGTGGCAAAAGTGTTTATAAATGCATTGACAGGTATATTTTTGGTAGCCAGATGAGGTGTAGCTCATGATTCTAGTGTATTATCTGATACAGTTTGCAAACCACGTTCTAAATTTCTACTCCCACATCTCCATGTTAACTTTATATATAGTTGTTCAGATTGTGCATATTTACAAATAGTCAGTGGCTTGCAGAAATCTTAACCACCTGGGGGAGAATTGACATCGTTGAAACTTTTCAAATTTGTTATAATAGTTTATTATTTTTCAATGCAATTTACTACCTTTTTTACTTTAAAAATCATACTTTAATACACCATCCCACGTCGCGAGAAAGAATACCATAGTTACGTATATACCCAGTCTTTGTCTGACGACAACGTCAGGGTCTTTTGATAAACAAAATCTCACATATTGATCTGGCCCATTAGACGGAGGTGACTAGTTCGTATATTATTTGTGTTATTGAGGTACAAATGGTTATTGAACTTGGACAAAGGGGTTCCACAATAGTCCTTGGTTTTCTGTCTTTGGAAATACTAGCTCATTTGTTCAATTTATAAATTTGATTTACTGTTGAAAGTACTACATATGTGACTTAGTTCGCATAGAAATAGGTTTTATCTCTCCACCTTATAATCAAAGTGAAAGATTAATGATTGTCGAGTTGGAAGTACGAACAAGTTATCGATGAAGAAAATTTATTTAACCGAGTGCATACTGCATTAAGAAATGAAAAAACGAAGAAGAAACAATTGGTATTAAGTCTGTACTTCCAAAATTTAATTAATAACTGTCATTTATAGCTTTTACACTCAAAAACGTATTGTTATATGTGGGCACCACGGTCATCTTTGTTGAAATTCATTCAGTGATCCATTATTCAATGTCGGCACCACATAGTCATCTTTGTTGAAATTTATTCAGTGATCCATTATTCAGTATCAGAATGTTTAAAAATTGCACTTTTAAGTGATGCCGCAAATTAACAATCGGAATAAGTAATGGAAAACAAAATGACAAACACCTTTAAAGTCATGTTTTTAACTTAGATGTGAACATTCTGACAGTTATTCATCTACCCCAACGAAAATCAACACGTATCCATGCACCATGTTGTGAAAAAGGACTCGATGCAGAAGATAAAGAATTTAATAGTTTCTCAATAGATGATAAACATCATAAAAATATCTTGTACTTACGAGGGTGAAGGTTTGACAGTATAAAGAATTCTTAACAAATATACATATGCATGGAAATATGCAAATAAAATTATGTCTTAATACCTGTTGGGGGAAAAACCCTTCGGATGATCAGTCTAAGAGAATAAAAAAATCCAATGCAGCGGAAAAACAACAAATTGGATCGTGATTGTAGTGAGACGATACAAACAGAGATAAACACCAGAACAGATGATCACAGATCAATGCAATGCAGAAAAATAAATAACGCCGGCATTTATAATGCTTCCACTACCACGAGGCAGTGTACGTCCACTTGGAGAGATAAATCTTATTAATCACTGAAAGATCAGAGTTACAAGATTGATTCATTTTTGAAGGCTATACATAAAAAGATTTAACAATACAGACAAAATTCTACAAAGTTTCAACTATCTAGGATAGCTCAATTGTTGTCCCGAAGCTCCACTATTTATAGAGTGGAGAAATGAGGAGCAGCTGCCATGTGGCAGTCCTGAGGTCTGATTCAGCATTTCTGGTCCGGCATAATTTAGTTCGGCAAAACGCCGAGCGAAAAATTTGGAACGGCATCTCCAAAATACCAAACGAAAAAATTTCGTTCGGCAAATCACCGAACGAACTTCTTCCTTCTTTGTCAAACGACTTCTCCAAATCACCGCTTCAAATATTTGGTTCGGTCCTCCCCAATGCCGAACGAAGTTTCTACATCTTCCATGTCGAACGAACTTCTTCCTTCTTTGCCAAACGAACTTCTCCAATCACCGCTCCAAATATTTATTTTGGTCCTCCTCAATGCCGAACGAAGTTTCTACATCTTTCCCAAATCGCGTTCTACCGCTCCAAATCTTCATGCTACCGCTTAAAGCCCTAGCATCCTCCTTCATTCGGTGATTTCAACTTCTGCTCCTAGAGTTTCTGCTTCTCGCTGATGTTGCGTCTTGGAACTAAGGTAGCAATTTCTAACAATCTCCACCTTGATACCAAATTCCAAACAAGTCTTCCAATTTCATCTACACCTTCATGCTCCAAGCATTGGATACTTACCCAATAAGTTTCGACAATGTCATTTTCCATTACACTCTGTCAACGAACTCCGACAAGACACCGTCTGTCAACAACATGTTCGAAGTACCCAGTCTGTGTAGAATCTATCAATCTTTACCATGAAAACAAAAGACTCTATGAACCATCTCAACTCTCCACCCATGGCACCTAGCACTTTATTAAGTGAATCAAGTCCAAGCAACGCTCGAACTTAGCAACAGACAACGACTTAGTAAACATGTATGCTGCATTCTCCTTTGTGTAAATCTTCTGAAGACGAACTAGCTTCTCTTCACTCATCGAGACAAGAAATGACTACCTCGCCTCAATGTGTTTCGTCCTCGAGCTGAATGCCAAATTTTCAGCTAAGTATATTACACTTTAATTGTCACAATACACATCCACGCCTTCATATACGAAGTCTAAATCACACAACAATCGCCTTAAATAGAGCGTCTCCTTAGCTGCTTCAACCGCAGCTATGAGTTATGCCTCTGTAGTAGACAAAGCCACAATCGTCTGCAACCTCGCTCTCCAACTAATCGTTGTCCCAGCAATGGTGAACGCATATCCTAAGGTTGACTTCCTTCGATCTCTATCACCGGCATAGTCGGAATCGCAAAATCCAACCAAACTGAAATCTCTTCCTCTGCCGCCAAAGACAAGTCCATGGTTTGAAATTCATCTAAGGTATCTAAAGATACACTTCATTGCTTCCCAATGCGTCTTTCCTGAATTTTCCACGAAAGCGGTTTTCACGTCCAGTTGCTCTAGCTTCAAGTCATGAGCTACGACGATAGCGAGCAAAATGCGGATGGACGTATGCCTCACTGTTGGAGAGAATATCCCATCATACTCCAATCACTTTCTTTGTGAAAACTCTTTAACAACTAGTCTAGCCTTGCATCTCTCATCATCCTTCAACTTGAACACCCACTTGCAACCTATGGCTCGGCTTTCTTGAGGAGATGGTACCAAATCTCAAGTCTTATTCTTCTCCACCGATTCTAACTCATCTTCCATAGCGCATATCCACTTCGAACTGTCACATGACTTCAAAGCTTCATCAAGGTCAAGCGGCTCCTTATAAACCACATATAGGGCATAGTCAAACTGATCACCAAGACTAAGGTTTGCAAATTGTCAATCACCATACCTTTCGAGCGGCATAATAATCATACGACTGATCTAGATAGATACTGCTTCGTCTAAAATCCTTTCAGCTCCACCTTGAGCTGAACTTCCTCTAGATTCATGCACATCACCAGCACTACTAGAAGGTACCTATGGACTATCCTGTGATTTTTCATCAACTGTGTTTTCCTCGACAGCATCAACAACAACCCTAATATTTGGCTGGAACACGAAAACTTCTTCCATCTCCTTAGGTCTATCAGAATCTTCTAATGTGATAAGTAGTTTCTTCTTCGGATTGAACATAGCAGACTCATCAAAAGTAACAGGTCTGGAATGAACAAACTTCCGATTAACAGGGTTTCAAATTCAATACCCTTTGGTACCATCGGTGTATTCCATTAGTTTGCCACTGTATTCTCTAGCCTCCAACTTGTCATCACCTATATGGTGAACGTACACAGGACAATCAAAAATTCGAAAGTAACCAAGATACACTGCTTTACGTATCCACTTTTCCTCTGGAATCTTCTCATCTATGGTTGTGCACGGAATTCGATTTATGATATGTGCGGCAGTTGATAATGCCTCAGCCCAAAAGCCTCTATAGAAGCACGCCGTCAATCTCAAGCAACGAGCCTTCTCTAGTAGAGTCATTTTCATCATTTCGGCTACCTCATTAGATTGTGGATCTCCGGGTGTAGTGAAATGTCTTTGAATGTCATACTGTCTCAAAAAGTCGAGGAACTCCCTAGAGACAAATTCACCGCCATTATCAGATCTCAGCATCTTCAACCTGGAACCAGATTAGTTCTCAACAAGCGCTTTCCAGTTTTTGAACTTCTCAAAACTCTCTGATTTGGCCTTCATCATATACACTCATACTTTTCAAGAAAAATCATCAATAAAGAGATAAAATACTTTGCTCTTCCAAGAGAAGGAGTAGCAACCGGTCTTCAAACATTTATATGCACGTACTCAAGTACTCGCATCGATCTGTGGAGTCCAACTCCAAAAGATACTTTAGTTGCTTGCCTAACACACTCCTGGCAGAAGTCCATCTTGTCGAAGCTTTCTCCTTTGATCATTTTCCGTCTTCGAAGCACTCTAAGCCGTTCTCTGAAATATGACTCAACCTGAAATGTCAAAGCTTTGTGGCATCCAAAGCACGAGAGCTATCTACTCCAACACACGACTCTCCAAGAACTGTGATTCCTTTCAGACTATTCTTCTCGATAGTTACCTTGCATTCCAAAAATGCCAATTATCCTAGAGAAATTAAGTACTTCCGAAAATCTGGAACATACTGAACACCTGTCAAATTGCATATCACTCCATCAAACATCTTAATCCTCGTTGTACCTTCATCCATTGCTTTATAGCTAGCATCATTACCCCTAAAAATAGATCAACATTCTCGTCCAACGAAAGAACTGAAGTAATCCTTATTAGACGTCATATGAAAAGACGCCCCCGAGTCCACCCAATAGTCTGAGACATCTGATACTGCTGCAAACAACACGTCGTCAAATACAGACTTCTCCACCGCAAATGATGGCGATCCGTCTTCTTCCATCTTTTTTCAATATGGACAATCCTTTTTCCAATGACCAGGTTTCTTGTAGATAAAGCACTTTCCGTCCTTAGATTTTCCTCTCTTGCCATTATTAGGCTTCCTTGACTTAGAACGCTCTCTAGAGTGTCAATTCTTATTATCTTCTCTACCTCTTTCAACAAACAGACCGTGATTACTTCCACCTTTACTTTCTTCACTTATCTTCTTCATCTGATCTCTCAAGCCCTCGGATAGAAGGCCTGACTTCACATCTTTCACTGTCAATGTGTTTCTAGCAAAGATAAAGCTGTTAGTGAAACCTGTGTAACGCTCCGAAAGAGAACACAAAAGAATCATTGTCATTTGCTCCTCATCCATTTTCAAGTCAACAGTCTTCATCTTCATCAAGAGATCATCAAAGAAATTAAGATGTTCTTTCACTGAAGTACCATCTCTCATCTGCATGGTGAAAAATGTCTTCGGCAATATCAGACAGTTAGTCAGATATTTCTTCAAGTATTGATTTATTAGTTTGGCCCAAATGCCCCTAGCAGTGATCTCACTGCTAGTCTCTGAGATAACATTCTCCCACAGCTGGTTGTAAAGTAGTAAACGTCTATTTCTCCATCTCTTCCTTTCCGCGACTGAGATGTCAACTGTCAACTCCTCAGGGGCAAACACTACTGGATGGACTTCATTCTTCATTAAAACAGCCTTCATCCTCCATTGTCACTTCTCGAAGTCTTTCACATTTCATTTCTCAATTGCCAACTATGATCCTGCCGCGATATACATCCCTCTAGTATAAGGTCTTGTAACAACTGGAGTCGCTTCATCTTCTGCCATAGCGTCTAACACTCCTCAATCAACTTGGCAGCTATGATACCAGACTGTTGGGGAAAATACCTTCGGATGATCAATCTAAGGAGATAAAAAACCCAACGCGTCGGAAAAACAACGAACTAGATCGTGATTGTAGTGAGACGATCATAACAGAGATAAACACCAGAACAGATAGTCACAAATCAATGCAATGCAGAAAAATAAATAACACCAGTATTTATAGTGGTTCCACTACCGCGAGGCAGTGTACGTCCACTTAAGAAGATGAGATTTTATTAATCTTGAAAGATTAGAGTTACATTATTGATTCACTTTTGGAGACTATACATAAGAATTAACAATACGAACAAAATTCTGTAAAGTTTCAGCTCTTTAGAATGGCTCCATTGTTGTCCCGAAGCTCCACTATTTATAGAATGGAAAAATGAGGAGGGGTAGCTGCTATATGGCAGTCCTGAGTTTTGATTCGGCATTTCTGGTTCGACATAATTTGGTTCGACAAAGCGTCGAGTGGAAAATTTGGACCGGCATCTCGTTATCTCCAAAATACCGAACGAAAAAAATTTCGTTCGGCAAATTACCGCTCAACCCCAAATCGCGTTCTACCGCTCCAAATCTTCATGCTACCGCTTCAAGCCCTAGCATCTTCCTTCATTCGGTGATTTCAACTTCTGCTCCTATGGTTTCTGCTTCTTGTTGTTGCGTCTTGGAATTAAGATAGCAATTTCTAACAATACCAAGCTTTGAGGTTTCGATCGAAACAATGAGATTCCAAACATTCCGTTTCGATTTCATTATAGGCCGAAACGAATCGAAATCGAAACTCCGATTCAATAAAAGTACTATTGAATTTTCAATTTCATAGAAGAAACTCAAAAATAAGTAATTTCAGTTTCAAACGAATATTCAAAATTTGACATTTTAACTAAGAAAACATATGAAATCATAAAATAATTAAATGGTGTAACTATAAAAAGTTAATAATGAAGTAAAGAATAAACATTTTTTAATATTACATATGTTATGATTATTCGGTATTCTTCGTCTATACCTTATTTTTCAGTTAAAGAGAAATTATACATTGTTCAAAAAATTAAACAAATATGTGTAATATTCCAAAACCGAAACCCCCGAGATTTACGAATTATATCGAAATTTCTAAAATTACAAAAGATCGAAACTAAGATATCGAAATAGCTGATCAAGATCGGTAAGGTCGGAAAGTAGATAACAAAAATGATTTTGTCGTAATGATTCGGTAAAAATATATGCAGACTGATCCTTAAGGATACAAATCTAAAACCAAGTAAACTTTGTTGAGCATGCTAACGAACAAAACAATAATCAACCTCAATGTGCTCCATGCTAGCATGAAATATTGGATTCATGGTTAAACAATAATCAACCTCAATGGCGATCAACTGGATGAATAGCCAAATCAATGTTTTGTATAAAAAGTAAGAAGTCGAGTTCATTTGTAAAGATGAAGCTTCTCGAACTATAATGTCAGAAGAGGATGTATGGTGAAAATAACAAAGGGTTCCCCTGACAAGAAGATGGACAATTGAAGGTGAGTGCATCACTGACAAACCTTGGTTACAAAAGAAGCAATTTAAGCCAAATAAGAAGTATTGAAGACCACCAAACTATAATAATAGGTGGGATCGGTCAAAACAGGACTACAAGTTAAATACAGATCAACAGAAATACTAAGATGAGTTGTACAAGGCTTAGCACCGGCACCATACATATTAGCTCTATAAGGAAGATCTTCAATGTAATCCTTTGGAAATGGAAATAAAATAATGGGATGTTCTGTTACTTCAACGCTAAGAAGAAAAGATAATGGAACAAGAATTTTCAAAGAAGACTCACGCTGCAAAGCAAGTGATTGCAAGCATGCCGCAGTAGGTCTTGTAAGAATTATATCATCCACATAAACTGAATGATGGGTAACAGTAAAATATCAACCCCAAAGAGTAACTTATCTGACCAAACCATTCAAATGGAAGTTGAAAGGATAGATTATCAATAATGATATAAAACCTTTTTGAAAATACCTAAGATATGTGTTGTGGCATCGGTATGTACTTCATGGGAAAATTTAGAATTGCCTAGATTTTTTCAAAAAAAAAGGATGGATTAAACCCTTATAGAACGCAGAGAAGTGTTAGCGCAAGAGGCGAAAAACTTCAACGTTCAAAATTAGACTTAAGCAATGGTACCGATCTCATGGAGCCTTCATAAAACATATAGAGATTTGTGTAGCTTACAAACATGATTTGGAAACCTGGTATCTACATATCTAAACGACCGTTACCTCTTCTACCTACCGCATAGGAAACTGGAGCTTTGGCGCAACGGTTATATCACCCGCATGGTGATCTGGGCGTCCAGGTTCGGGGCCAGAAACAGCATCTTCGCAATGCGAGGAAAAGACTGCGTACATTATCGACCTCCTCAGAGCCCGTCATCGTGCGGTAGCCGCGTACACTAGGTTCCACCTTTATAAACCTCTTCCACATATAAACCAACAAAAATAAAATAAAAAACACTTCATGTATTTAGTTAACAAATTGGCCAAGGATGAATTATAGCTAAGGTAACCATTCAAACTGTACAAGATTTAATGACATGACTAACAGTTTCAAATGTTTTCTTACTGATTAAAGTCATTCACAACTAATTTTGTTTTGCACCTTTCAAGGGTGCCATCAACTTTTATTTTACTACAAAAATACTCATTTGCATTGAACCAAATTCATGTTTTGATATGATGAAACTATAAAGGGAGTTCCATCTTCCAAAAGTGCATAATATTCTTCATTCCTAGCATGATGATTTAGCCTGATCATGACTACTTGGTTCAAGAAAATTGTGAATAATTTCAAGGTGCTTAAAAGCAATCAATGTTTAGGCATAAAAAGATCAACATTCCATCAGTGACTATATTATGGTTATTAGTATTTAGTAACAAAAGAGGAGGGTAAGGAAAGCCCGGTAAATTTAGATTTGAATATTAAGGAGAGTCAAACTAGGGTGTTCATGGAATATGACGATGTAAGGATAGAAGATGAATCTGAGTTGGTGTGTTATGATATCCAACGAATGGACATGCTTATGGGGTTGATTACTGAAAATTGATTTAGGTGAAGGCTGATCGAATATGGGAGTAGTGGAGATGGATCGATAAGTGATGACGCTTGAATTGGAATTGAGTCGAGCGATTGCATTTGGTACAAATTTGACAAAGGTTCGCTCGGGTTAAGCCATTAAAATAGTAAACGAACTAGCCATGGATAGAGAAATTGGAAGCTTTAAAAGGAGTAGGATTAGTTAAAGGAGGAGGAAAACAAAAGGAATAAGACTACATGTGTTGATGTCAATTGCGATGATGAAGGTAGCTGAGAATGAGACCAATGTACGACTGCATGTGCCAAGTATATGATGAGAACATTTATAACCTATATGTGTTGCATCATAGCCAAGAAAATCAAATAAAGATGAGTTAGGTTCAACTTTATATAATCGACAATTTCTAACTTACTGAACACCAAGATAGCCATGTGCAAGGTTATATGTAATCAGGTACCCTTTGAAGTAGAACCTCCTAGAAAGACTAGATACTTTTGAATTTAGATGGGATAGGGTGACAAAGTGACACTTAATCAGGTCGGAACTGATGCCTGTAATGAAAGAGTGGCAGTCACAACAATACTTCTATGTCAGCGTTCAGCTAATCCATTCTGAGAAGAAATATAAAAACAGTGATGGATGCCAGTATTTTAAAGAGTAAATTTTCCATATTCACCACCATTATCAAATTGAAAATCACAAGTTTTGTATTAAACAAAATTTAAATATGTTTACATAATAACAAAAATATAGAAAGAGCATCGTACTTTTTAGAACAATAATTGATAATTGATTTGATGTTCAAAGGATACAGACCTAAGACCTTTTGATCAACATTGTAACCAACGACATTAACGCTTTACTAGTTGTCCTCGACAAAAAGGAGCATCATACATAAGGTATATCCAAGTAAAATCACCAAAGGAGTCAACAACTATGATGTAAAAACAAGATCTTCATTAAATTATACTAAAGATGGACCCAAATATTAAAAAATGACTAAGATCAATGGATTAACATAAATAGTAAAACTCAAAGATCAATATCTACTTCATCTCGCTCGAGATTTCCCCAAAAATATCCTTTTTACTTCAAACCTAATTAGCTTGTTGGGTACTCCTCTTTCCTGAGATATTAAGATTTCGATCGGAGACGTGGATCGGGATGTCAGTTCAAAGATTTGATATGAAATCTGAACTTTGAAGCCTTGATAGATCTAGAGTAAAAACGATGCTCATGGTTTACTTTCAAAACAAGAATGAACAACAAAATTTAAAACAGATAGAAACTAGAAGTTGATGATGAGACATAACTGTGTGCAACTTTAAATGCACTAATCGATGATGCCAAAACTGTAGAGTAGTTAGTTCTTCTATCATAACAGTCATAGAGGGAGAAACTAAGACAAAGTAATAAGCATCATCCTTAAGTATGCCACGAAGAACTAACTTCTTCATGAACTCGTTATCCACAAGACATAAACTAGTAAATTCAAATAGAACTTTCATACTCGACAAAACTGGGAAACTAAAAGAAGATATGTGAAAGGTTAAAACACACAAAATGTTAGATAGCAGAAACTTACAATTCAGATGAGGTAAAATATAATTGTGGTTTGCTAATATCTTTATTAATAGTTATTAATAGTTGGATTGGCAGCGCAATCCTTTGGTCTGACCGTGAACTTCCAAAATTGCCTTTTGTATGTAATTCTTCATTAATAGTTGTAATATATTTGCTGTTACGCTCTTTTGGTATCAGCATGAAATACCAAAAATGCCTCTCTACGGATATTATTAAGACGAGTGTTACGACACACGTTTCACGCGTGAATTGTTTTCCTTATAAATTGAATATGTTTAAATCAGTCAAAAAAATAATTTTTTATTTTCAAGTGATATTAAGATTTGTATATTTGTAAATAAGTATTTTGAATCTTTAAAGAAAGTTTGATTTTAGATTCTATTTATAGAAGCGTTTTAAATTTGTAAAGCGTGTTTAATTGTTAGATCCTAATTTTTAAGGGTGTCTGAATTTGTAAAAGAAGTTTAATGTTAGATCCTATTTTTAAAAAATTAAAATTTGATAATATATAAAGGGATGTTTTTGGTAGTTCGCGTTGATACCAAAAAAGTGTGACACCGAATCTACTACAACTATTATTAAAGATTAAGCATCGTCTAAAGTTAGGATCTGACAATTAAGTTTCTTTTACAAATTCAAAATTTTATCTACAAATATTTACCAAGTATTATTATCACTTAAAAATATGATCTAGCAAATAAACTACTTTACAAATTTGTTTTTTATTAATTAATAATATAAATAAAAATTTAAACTCACTAGAAATTAGATATCGCAACTTAGAAATAAATTTTTACGTATGATTCAACACAAAAATATGACTAAATATATATATATGAAAATTATTTCTTTTGAGCATATTAAATAAATTCAAATTGTAGAAAAACAATTCAGCCTTCTTCATCATGCGCGAAGCCCTTGATGAATGCTCGTATGAGATAGAAAGAGTAGAGCCGCTCGCAACTCTTACCTTATGAGGACTCATATACCCCAAATAAGATTGTAAGTCGGCTTTGTTGTTTATCATATGATTAGAAGCATCACTGTCTAGAATGTAATTAAATGTGCTAATCAGGGTAGGTTTTGTAGCATAGGCAGAAGGTGGAGAAAATTGTGAAGGGCATGGCCTTTTCTTTTGAGGTTGTTTGTGTGGTAGCTTAAAATGTCTGCTAAATCTTTTAGAACGATCATATGCATCATGATTTTGCTTATCTAATAACTAACAAATAATGATCGAATTCCACTAGTTGATAATTCCAGATTAGATAAAGGTTAACCAAAGTCTCTCAGCCAAAAGCAGAATACTGACATCGAGTACTTTAGCAAGAATAGGTTCACTCGTATAATAAACAAACAAGAACTACCACCATCTTTGATAGGTGGACATAGGAAAACGCATATATCACTGCGTTCAAGATCATAAGTCATGGAAACAATAAGCTCGTGGAAACAATAATGTTGTAGTTGAGGAAATGACATCATGATAGAGGTTACAGAGGTAGGTGATGGAATAGAAGAAGTAAAGACCCAAAAAAAATAGTGGTAGATGACTGCTCTGAAAAGGAGGACATTGGATCCAATAATTGCTCTGTTACCATATATTGAGATAAAGATTTTGATGGAAAATACAAAGAATTTAAAGGAGAAGACAACAAATTTGACGGTATTACACTAACTATCTTGTATTTATTAAAGTAGTAAACTTCATATGCTACCTAGGATTGAACAATAAAAGGAAGTAAATAACCTTAATCAATATACATACATGTGATAATATATTAAAAATTTGATTACCAAAGGGACTTTCATTTCTGATAAGAAGAATAATAAAAAGGTGTTTTTGTTGAGAATATAAAATTGTTATAGCTATCGCTAAAATTTTATTTTCTCCTTTGAAAAAACTGATCAAATATCATTTGTACCTTTTATATTTGTAAACCAAATGTTTTTCTTTCGCAATATTCTTTTTTAAATATCAATATTTTTACTTTTGATTTTTGATTTATTTCGTAAAAGTTTAAATCTTGAAATGCAAAAGTTGAAAATATTTAGTTTCATAAAATAGAATTTCAAAAATATTCTGGTTTCAAGATTATTTTAACCATGGAAATTTTGAATTTTCCAATTTTTAATGTTGAAAAGATTCGATTTAAAAAAAATTATGAAACATAATTTATAACAATTGACTAATTTATAACAATTGAATCTTGAAGATTAAAATTTTGAAAAACTAATTAGGTTTTGGAAAAGCTGAGTGGAAATTTTTGATTTAGACAGCCACCAAATTGGAAAATGTTGATTTAAAGTTTTGAATTTTGAGGCTTTCAAAATAAATTTAAAAAAAAAGTAAATGGTACCAGAAAAATATGCAAAGGCGTTTTGATCATCATAAAGAAATATAAAAGCACCATATCCAAAAATGTTTTTTCTCAATTTCAAAAATTCATTTTCATTTTTCCACTTGTCCAACCATTTCCCTTTATATTATGTATGTATTTTTCTTTAAGAATCTTCAGAATAAATTATACCGTTATATTTCTACTCACATAAATCAAATATTTTCCTCATATTGCCAAATATATTGTGTATGATATGAATAGCTTATTCTAAGAATAAGAAGAAACCAAAACCCAGTACCAATATCCCCAAATTTCTAGACTCGCCAATCGGTTCAACAAAATATAACGATCGAACTTACGTTTGACATAAGGAAAGGCACATCAGACATAAGATTTACGTCTTCAGTCAAATAGCCACCATTCAACGCTAAAAAATACAGGGATCAAAAGGGACATAAGTCTCGCATCCTAAAAAAATACAGGAATCAAAAGGGACGTAAGTCTTACATCCGTTATAAGCTTTTGCACATTTGATGTAAGCCCCAAGGTTATAAAAAAAAACCAATAAATAAAGCTTCTCAATTTTTACTTGTTTACTTTCCCTTTATTCACTAACCACCGTTAATATATGGGAAGTAAACAAAATAATATTCAAGTTGAAATTGAAATTCAAAATCAAAACCTAATTGAGAACCAAATTTAGTCAAAAATCAATATAGTTTGAAACCAAAATAATCAAATGGGACTGTTGAATATTTCAAAATTATAATGGGTTTGATGTTTATTTTGGAAGAAAAAAAAAGATGGGATATTAGTCCCACATTGTAGAAAATAGTCTTTGTATTTGTTTAAATATGACTCTCACGAGAAGGTTGGACCATTTGAACATCTAATTGTTTTCTCTTGAGTTGAAAAGGGTGGTCATGCACGTTAACACAAGCGAGCTCGTCGTCGTTCGTCCGACTGAGCAGATCGGGCCTGGTCGGATCGGATTTGAATTCAAATTATATACTAGAAGATAGTTTGGAGGAAATACCAAAAGAAACTCCTACAAATAATGATGCGTTTAAGAAGAAACGTGCAAAGATTAAAGAATACAACTTTCTGTCTAGAGAATGCATTCTGAATACATTACCTACTTCCGTCTACAATGCACACAGAAGCCTGGAAACGGCATAAGAACTCTGCAAAGCAAATATCGCATATTCGAGGCAACTAACAAAAAATTCCTGAATTGTAATTTTGTGGATTTCAAAATGACTGAAAATAAGTCAATTATTGGACAAGTTAGTAAAATATTGGGTATAATAAATCAACCCAAAGATGCCAAGATTAATCTTCCTAAATCGTTTAAAATCGGAGTCATAATTTCTAGACCCGTCCGTTCTTGGAATGACTAAAAGAAAAAATTAAAACATCCAAAAACGGACTATGATTTAGAAAGTTTACAAAGTTACATTCGCATTGAAGAGAACTCTCGTAAACAAGAACTAAATGATAGTCAACAAACCAAATTTCATTCTAAGGCTAATAATGTTAAAATAACAAATTTATTGAAGCCTACGGATGAGACACGGTTTAACAAAAAAGGTCATCCCAAGAAAGATAAAAAGAAAGATGTTTGCCATTTCTGTGACAAACGCAGCCACTATGCTTGATTGTCATCTACGAAAGAAAATAATTTAAAGTGAATATGGCCAAAGACTCACTTATGGTTGTAGTACAAGAAGCAAAATATGTTGATGACATAGAAAATTATTGGTTACTTGATATTGAAGCAACCATTCATACATACAAAGATTGTAGTCCCTACAAGACCTACGAGGAAGTTGACGGGGAAGACAATCAAGTTAATGGGGAAAATAATATTCGCAGCAAAGTAATTGGAAAACACACTACGTAACTTCCATTCACCTTTATAAATGTTCTTACTTAGATTAATGTATTTCACGTGTCTGATATTTGTAAGAATATGATCTTTGGATACCTTTCTAATAAAGTTGAATTTAATAAAGTTGATGTTATCCAAGAACGGCAAGTTCGTTGGACAGTGATATTCTTGTAATGGCATGATAAAGTTGAATTTAATAAAGAATACTTCACTTATATTGTTGATTCTGTTAATTTATGGCATGCTAGATTAGAAAATGTTAATTATGGTTTAATTAAAAACATGAACAAGTTAGAATTAATTTCTGATTGCAATTTTGAATCTATCTATAAATGTGAAATATGTGTTCAAGCAAAAATACATAAAAAAAATCTTTTAAATCTATAGAAAGAAAATCCAGTTTACTAGACTTAGTATATAGTGGTGTTAACTTAAAAGGTCATATAACTAATGGCGGTAACAATATGCCACATTCTGTTTGATGATAAGAATTTGATAATAAGAGTGATACTTTATTCAAACAAAGCACTCATTATGATGTCTCAGAGGCTCAAACTCATGATCTCTAGAAGATTTGTCTAAAGCATCGTACATCTAACCACTTGAGCTATGGTCCATGATAATATTTTCACATTTATTGATGGTTATTCTAGATATGCGTATACTTATCTAATGAAAAACAAAGATGAATTTTTAATAAGTTTAAAATTTGTAAGCCAGAAGTAGAAATGCAATTATGACTTAAAAAAGTGTTACATTTTGATCGTGATGGTGAATAATTTTAAAATAATTTCACATTATTGTGTAAACATGGTTAGATGCTCCATATACACCTCAACAAAATGGAATCGCTGAAAGGAAAAACGGAACATTAACAAAAATGATTAATGTTATGTTCATTAGTTCAAATTTACATAACACTTCATGGGATAATTTCATATTATCTACTTGCTATATTTTAAATAGACTTCCTTCGAGAGAAAAAATGATGTTTCCCCTTATGAATTTATTGTAAATTCAATTTATCAAGACTCAATGTTTGGGGTTGTTTGGCTCATGTTAGAAAACAGATCCTAAAAGACCAAAATTAAGAAATAGAGCATTTAAGTGTGCCTTTATTGGTTATTTGATATTTTTGAAGTAATAGAATCTGCATATGTAAAATTTCTTTAAAATAGTATATATTTCAAAATCAAATTGGTGAGAATCAACTGGTATCATCAAGTCCAAAATATATTAAATCTAATGATAACAATGATGAAGATTATACATCTTCTCAAAACAATGAGAACATATTAATACTTGAAGAAAATACTAAACGTAGAAAAAAAGAGCTAGAATAGAAAAGGACTATAGTCCCTATTTCATTACATATCTAGTAGAAGGTAGAAAAAAGTAAGGATGAAATTCTTAATAAAAATAGATATGTAATGAATGTTGATATTGATCCTAAAACTTATTCTAAACTACGAGTTTCAGAGATGTCATTTTCTAGAAAGAAGCTATCAACAATGAAACGAATTTCAATTCAGACAAGCTAAACTCGAATTTTGACTAATTTACCTCCTGGTGCTGAACCAATAAGATGTAAATGGATATTTAAGAAAAAGTTAAATACAGACGGATCCATTAATAAATTTAAAACTAGATTAGTTACTAAGGGTTGTAAACAAAAACATGAAGTATATTGTTAGTGAGATTTTTTGTCACACCACACCTAGACGAAAATGGAGTACTTTAGTAATAATTACTTCGAGGATTTAAAACTAAGAAATTTAAGTAATATTAACATTACCTTATGTAGTAATTGTGTCATTGAAAGCTTACATAACTAAGTAGTTGCACTTTAACTTTCATTAAAATGTCAAACCGAATTAGTACTTTAATTTAAGTAAAGACTGAACAAAATTTAACACTGAAATCTAGATGAAAATAAGCTAAAATGCAGAAAAGTAAAAAAGACAGAATTTTACGTGGTTCAGTATTAACGAATCCTACGTCCACGAAGGAAATGTCACTTTCTTCTTTATATTCCTTGGTACATATTTCAATGGTAGAGAGTACGAGACGTAGGAAATGTCACTTTCTTCTTTATATTCCTTGGTACATATTTCAATGGTAGAGAGTACGATGATTTTTCTTTTTGAACCTTAAAATACCAGATCAGGAAAAAGATCTCCTTTTTGGTACAATGTTTTTTCTATTAATAGTATAAAGATACACGTGGATTACCACGTTCCTTTTTCCACTTTCGATTTTCGTCCACGTGTCATCCATCTGTGTTGTTTATTTAGTGTGCATGGATTGCTGGTGTGTTATTAGTGAGATATCGTGATTTGAGCGGTTGAATTTTCGGTTTTGACATGAGATCTGAAATTGAAGCGGGAATGTTTGAATTTGAGGTTGGAGGTTCCAAAATTGAATGAGCACTGAATTCCCTCTCTTCAAAGGGTGGATGATACAGGCACTACTTTCTTTCACAAGTGTGTGTACGGCAAGCCGATGTCCCTTTTTTCTTTGGGGTGAACTGCGCCGCTTTTCACCTTTTGTCTTAAAAAATGGTTGCTCCGTTGATCTGCTCTAGGCATTGATGATATTTACAAGGTTAGGTAGGGTGATCATGTTGTCATTGTGAAGGCAATCACTTAATGTGATTCAGCGTCGAGCTACTCTAAGTGATGGACTGCACGGGTTATTGATAAGGGAGACTTATATCTCTGTCGTTTATCTATGAGCGTGGATCTATGTTGGTGAACTGTTTGAACGGCCCTGCGTGCAGCCCTTGGAATGCTCTTCACTCCGCGTGGTATTGCTTAGATAGTCCTCAGTGAGGGCAATGCAGATCCGTTCTTGGAGGTATTAGCAATGTACATGCTTTAGAAATGATATTAGGGTTTATTCGTCCCCTTGAGTGCAGCACGGTTCTTCTCTTTTGAGCTCATATTTCAGTGGCGGTGCGTTGTGCTTTTTCACTCTTTTCTAGTGTCAAAGAAAAAGAGGGGGCAGCACATTCTTATTTTCCTTCGGTGCAAGATCTTAGTACAGTTCTACTATCCATATATATTGGCTCGTGAGTGCAGTATGTCATTGGTCGCGTGCGTCTTTTTAAGTGAAGTGTGTTATGCTTTGACGCCATTTATACAGCTTCTTGTGTCACAGCGCAACATTAACATTTTATTGTTATTTGGGATTTTGATTACGCTATTCCGTGTATTATAGTTGTAGATCGTCTACTGCACCCTATGACTGTGTCCAGTTTTGGACTCGGTATCATAATGTAACACTGGGAATGTGGGGATCAGCGCAGTTTGAGTCTTTATTGTTGTCTTACAATTTCTGAGCGCAGTATTTTCTTGACTTCGCTTCATTCTTTAACTCTCTTCTTTGTAGTTAATTTTTTATTGTGAGAGCATTTCGTTTTGATCTTAGTGCTTACGCCATATCGCCTTTAGCGGGATTCGGAAAATACGGGTGTTAACATATATTACTTTGATATATATATGCTCATATTGCTAGCGTTTCTTATATTCTTTGTTTATTAGCACTTGCATACATTCATAATTTAGTTATACACCACATAGATGTGAAAACAGCTTTTTCTAAATAATGATTTAGAAGAAAAGACATATATGGAACAACCAAAAGGTTTCATAAATCTAGACTAATAAAGTTTGTAAGTTGGTAAAATCTCGTTATGGTCTAAAACAAGCACCCATGCAATGGCATGAGAAGTTTGATAAAGTAGCATCATCAAATGGCTTTGTTGTTAATGATGCTGACAATTGTATTTATAGCAAATCAAATAAAACCGGTAGTGTTATAATGTCTTTGATTACATACTAATATTTGGTTTTGGTATATCTTGTGTGAAAGAAACAAAGAATTTTCTTTACTTTTAGTTTGATACGGAAGACTTAAGACAGATTGATGTGATCTTAGATACCAAAATCATAAGAAAAAAGGAAGAGTTGGTACTAACAAATCTCACTACATTGAGAAGTTCCTTAAAAAGTACAGTCATTACAATGACAACATAGCTCCAACTCTTTTAGATCCTAGTAATAAATTAGTAAAGAATGTTGATCCTACTATTTATCAACTTGAATATTCTAGTATTATTGAAAGTTTGATGTATGTTATGCACTGCACTATGCCAGACATAGCACACGTTATAAGCGTGTAGTGTCAGTTTACAAGTAATTCAGGTTACGAACATTGAAAAGGTATTTCTTGAATTTTAGCTTATTTAAAGGAACCATGGACCATGCCTTATTTTATAAATGATATCTTCATGTATTAGAATGATATAATGATGCGATCTGTAACAATGTACAATCCAAATCCAAGTCTACGACTGGATGGTTCTTTACATTAAGATGTGTTGTTGCGTCTTGAAGTTTCAAGAAACAGACTTGTATTTCTAATTTAACAATGTTGTCAAAATTAATTGCATCAACAGGTGCATGTAAAGAGACTGAATGGCTTAGGTTCTAGAAATTTCTCTATGGAAAAAGTTATCTTCTGCGATCATGAATAATTATGATGATCGGGCTACGATTTATAATATTTCTAATAAAACATATAATTGAAAGTCTGGGCATGTGAGTCTTAGACATCAAATGAAAAGACAATTACTCAAAAATGATATTACAATCGATCACATAGAAACGAAGAAAAACTTGACTGACTCACTGACTAAGAGTCTTCCAAAGACAATGGTTTCTATAAAACGACGAAACTATGGTTTGTTGATGAAGGTTGATTATTCTTAACAGAAATCCAACCTACGTTTTGAAAATGACAAACAAGGTTCAATGGGTATAAATAAGTTAAGAGAATGATTATGGAACACTAAAACAAATCACTCATTTATGAATTAGTGCTGGATTGTGCATGAACTAGGATGGATGAAAATCTGTAATAAGTCTGTATAACTAACAAGGTGTACTACATAAACATCTTATGAAACTTATCTGTATGAGTATGGAATTCAGACCGTTTCGTAAGAAAGCAAGACTGCTTTTTAAAATAGACTCATGAATTCAGGATTAAGCACGTGATCATTAACCACACATAACACACTGTTTACATAAATCAATATATGTGGTTGTTCTGCTTCTATCATAAGGATATTTAGTTCAAGAATAATTCACCAAAGATCTCGATAGGATTTTGAAGGGTATACGCTAAGTGAATGTTCAAATTCAAAAATAACTCTCAGTTATGTATTGGTTTCTATGATGATGTAAATTTTTCATCTTTGAATTAAGTCAGCTTGATCCCACTTGGATACATGGACAGTCACATAACTGATGTAGTTATTCCTTTTATTTATTTTGATAATGAAGTGTAAATGTTGGATATTTTCAAAATTATTTTAGGTTTGATGTTTATTTTGAAAGAAAGAAATAAGGGATATTAATCCTACATTGTAGAAAATATAGTTATATTTGTTTAAATATAAGACTCTCATGAGAAGATTGAACCATTTAGACACTTGACTGTTTTCTCTTGAGTTAAAAAGAAAGATCGTGCATGTTAAAACACATATGCGAGCCGCCGCCGCCGCCGCCGCCGCCGTCCGACCGATCCGAGTCGAGTTTGGATTCAAATAATATGTTTGGACAGTTCTAGCAAAACTTTTAGCCCGTTTATATACCTGAAACTTTGAATTCGAACGGCTGCAAAGACGATGCAAAGACGGGAGAAATGACTGTTGCAAACATCTGCACGCCAACGGACGCATCTTTCTGAATATATGCGCGAAACCAACGGACATAACCATTGAAGAAGCACCTTTTGGTGTTTGAACATGACTCTTCACTGCTTAAATAAAAGGCAGTATGAAATTTATTTCGGTACAAAAAATTTCTACTTCATTTTCATACTCCTTTATTGCATTATCAGTCTTTGATTAAAAGAGTATTCTCGGTCGGATCAAAGAAGTACAAACTTTAAATCCGATTCGCTATTGAAAGACTTCATTGAATCCCAAAGTCAATAATTCGATAACATTTTTGTACTTTGAGTGTTGAATTATTGTCTAAAATAATCTTATACAAAAATCCTTGAAGTCGAAAGTATAGTACACATCATCATCATACTGGAAGCACCGAGTATTTCCACCAAAACCAATGTCGAAATAAGGTTAAATCTGTATCAATTTGCAAATGCAACGCCATTCACTCAAATGAAGTTCAATGGCGAGTTCAACATCGCGTTAAGAGTGAAAATCGCAAAAATTAACACATTTCATTTAATGCAATAGTTTATTTGATGTTGTGTTTTATCTAACACAATGTTTCATTCAATGCGTTACTTTATCAGATGTACTGTTATAATTTATGCAAGTGTTGGTTGAAATTTATTAATGTGATTTCTATTGTCGATACATTATTAGCTAAAATAAAATTTCATTAATTATTAAATAAAATTTATTGATTATAATTGCAAATTATTGAATGTCAAATTTGAATTACGAATAATAAATTAAAATTAACTTGTAATTTATCTACTAATGATTCTTAATTAGGAAACTTATATTCAAACATCAAAAAACATAACATACCCTATTTTTTTCCTTACGTTACTAAATTATCCTTTTTAATTGCATCTTGAGTCCTTTTCTTATAACCCGTCAAATTAAAACCTTAAAATCAACTCGATATATTTTGATGAAGAATTTAATGGAATTGTTTATCATTAAACCGAGAATATCATTTAAGACAACTTTCGCCAGTGAGTGCTCTACTAGTTTCAAAGTATTTAACTTTATTTTCATAAATCGAAGTTTATTTTGTTAAAATTGAGAAAAAATTTAAACAAAAAATAGTGGTAGAAATTAGGGCAGAATCTAATTTGATGATATTCTCGGTGCCCCCAAAAAATAGTGAGTGCCCCCAAACATTTCCCTTTACCGTCCTGCTATTTCACAAAAAAAAAGTCCCCCTCTTCCTTTTCTCTTCCCACCGCATTTATTTAATACATACCCTTCTTCCTCAATTTGTTCTTCCCTCTCAGCTTTTCTTTGTATCACGAAAAATTCAGTCAAAAGAAATTGACGTCATCAAGCAATTTTATTTTTAATCATCCATATAAAAATAATTATTAAGTCATAATAATGATTTTTTTATTTAATAGGGCTAATGTATCCAAGGCTAGAATTAGTTTTGAGAAACTATTAACCAAAAGCATGGTTCTTTGAAGAATAAAATAGGGCATTTTTTATAGGACAATCTGACATTTTTCTATGCCTTTAATTGCTGTGTACCTACAATCATTTTGTGGAAGTTACCTCTTTCAATTTTGCTCAAACAATTTGAAGTTGTTCGCATTTTAATTTTTTGCATGGTGAGAAAATTTGATGCTAGGCGAAGAGGTTCCTGTACAAAGGACAATAGAGGAGAGATGGTAAATTGGTATATGGTTGTTATTTTGGTTCTGCGGGGGTGAAGGGAAAACCATGGGGTGGTAATAGCCATGGTCAGAAATTAGAGTTTTTTTTGTTGAATTTGTAGTTTGTGGCAAGAATGGAGCCCTATGCAGTCTCGAGAATTAATAGCTACTCGAAAAAGGACCAAAGATCACTGAAAAACAGATAACTTTTGTACTGGTGCAAGCTACATTAAATCAATGAAAAAGAATAATTACTTATATCGGACAAAATCAAACTTCGCGGACTTGTTATATATGTAGATTTACAAGATTAGTTGAAAATTACCATATCGTCATCGTCGCCAACTGAAGAAGCACTGGTTTCATCAACGGAAGCGGAGGACCTTACGAGGCTCCGACGATTGGAAGCTCGCCGGCGACGATTCATTGACAAATGAGAGGAAGAATTATGAGAAAACTGAGATGATGAGAAGTACGATAACGAATTTGGTTTAGATGAATCTATTGATAATATCGAGGGGTTTAATGCATTAATGGGAAGTGGCATCTTTATTTGTTTCTTTTTTAGGTTTTTGCAGGAGAGGGGATTTTGGTGAACTGGTAAATTTGTTCGTGTTTTTGGATATAGACAGCCTCACACTATCTATCCTTTCGTTCCTCGTAGAAAAACTACGTCTTTGTATGCTTGTACAGAGAGGTGCAAATTTTCTATTGTAAAATAGTAAAGCATAAGAATTTTCTCTCATTCTTCTCAACTAGTGTGAATCCGTGTTTCGCATACGGATCACACTCAATCTCTTATCATCATAACATGTTTAAATGATTTTTATGGTTCATTGACTAAGAAATAGCGATCTTTTTTATCAATTTTCAAATAAGTTTGCATTTTGTCTAAAACTTGTGTATAAATCTTTGAAAATAGTAATGCAGATAGTACTGCTGCTTGATAAACATTTGCAAAATACCGAGAAAAAATGATTTGAAAGATAAAATTTCCACATAATACACATATAAATTTATTGTGTACATCAGCTGTTGCTCAATGCATCAGTTGTATTATATGTAACTTCATTTGGTGAGATGTCTTTATCAATCATTTCCTTTAATACTTGATGTCGTTGATTCCATTTGTTGCTTCGGTAATAACTATCTATAAGAGTAGTGTAGGTAACAACATTTGATTTACACCTGATCATTGATCCAAAAATGCCAAAAGCAACGTTGACATGATTCATGAGAACGCAAGTGTTGATGATGATCTCATAACTGACTATGTCTAGGAACATATAATGCAGCATCATATTATTGTAGAATGATAAAATTAGAGGATAAAGAGATTTATTTCTGTTTTGAACGATTCTTGTGAAAATTATGTTAAATCTAAAGCATACATATTTTATGTCTGAAGTGTTGGAATTAGCAACCATTATTCAATAATATTTATTTTAATGTGAAGAATATCATTGTATTTCTTTTACAGTCAAAGCAAATTCAATATAATAAGAAGCATATAATTGTATTTAATGCTTTTGAGCTTTCTGGTTCCATTTCTAATTCCATCTAACATTTTTGTTGTATTTTGGTAATGTTGGATTTCACCAGACTTGACTGCAATTTGTGAAAGTAGAATCGGATGCTGGAAATTTTCAAAATAATCAACGACATAAATTAGTTAAAAGAAATAAAATCAAACAGATTTAATAAGTTTAATAATATGAATAATCCGAAAAATTATGATTTAAAAAAAATTAGCGATCAACAATGTATATCATTGGAAAGCATATTAAATTTGAGATTTAATAGTGAAATCGATTCTTAAATCCAATTAATGTAGAAAAAGCTATCACATTTCAAAGTTTGGAATAGAAAGAAATTAAAAACTTGACTGTTCGTTTTCCAAAACATAAAGGAGGCATGTGTGCTCTTGAAATCTAACTCAATAATAGTATTATAGTATAGATTCTTTCAAAGTGGATATTTTATTTTAAAAATCTTATAATTTATCACTTTACCATTATTTTAGTAAACTTTTTACATTATTTTACATTCAAATACCTACTTTTAAACAAATCTACAATTATTTATAAATTTTTCACGGTTCTCTTCTAAATTTTACATTACAGTCCACACATTTAAATTAATTACATAATCTAAAATTTAAACTAATTGATCAACTTAATCAGCTAATGTTTATTAATAAATCCTAAAAGATGAAATTTTGATATGTATACTACATGCTCATCAACAAATTAGTAAAAAAATCATTTAGATGTAAAAATATATACATATATATATAAATCACATAACATAAATTATATACATTAATGATAATAATAATTTTATTTTATAATTTATTTACTAAATGAATTTATATCACACTATAAAATTCTATTGACTTCAAATACCTAAAATTTTAATTTTTTTACAATTATTTAGAGACTCTCTCAATTATCTTCTAATATTTTACATTCAGATCCATATATTTAACTAACCGTGTAATCTTAAATTTAAATTATTTAAGTAAATATGATTAACTAATATTTATTAATCCATCTAATAAATCATAGAAATACAAGGATTTCAATATATAGAATATTCATGAACATAAAAAAATAATAAAATTATTTCTTCTTTATTCAGATATATAAAGATGTTTAAATCATATAACATAAATTGTATACATAAATAATAATAACTTTTATTAATTTCTAATTCATTTATCTCAAAAAATTTATCTTACATCACATAGTATAATTTCATTTTTAATAACCTTCAAAAGATAAATTTATATTTTACAGCGTTACGATGTGAGTGGAAAGAGTACACTGATAAAAATTAGATTATATAAACATTTTCACTTTCAACGTGTTATCAAATCATACCCAACTCATAACTCAACTAAATACTACATAACATTATGTTTCGTAATTATAAAAGTCGTAAGTATGACCCTCCTATAAGAATATGAAATCTATGGTTCACTTTAAGAATAAAATTATTTAAAAATGAAAACTTAATAACGAATAAAAGTTTACATGCCTGATTCAAAAAAAAGTTCACATGTAGATAAGCTAACCATAAGATCTACGCTCTTCTCGGTTACAAATTTATACAAAGTTCTTCCCAATTTTCTTTAACTTTTTTACATTTATCTTCTTATATTTAATTAGGTATGTTGATCATTAATTCAAGTTATTCAAATAAATTCAATTATCTAAGATTCATTAATTCATTTATAAATCCTTTAAAAAAGATGATAATTCAATATATATACAACAATCATATTAACAAAATGGTGAAGTTACTTATTAACTCATACATATAAAAAAATATCCCATAGCATAAATTATTTTACATATATGCGGTATTAACAATTTTACTCTATAATTTTTGAGTTAGGATATTAATTTTTTCAAAGATATGCAGTTAGCGAGTATTGAACCTTCAACCTTATATCCAAGAATTGCAAGTCGTTTTAGTTTATGGTTAATCTATCATTATAAATTTATTATATATCTTCCATAATAAAAAATAATTTTGGCAATAATTAAAATGTAAATACTATTTTTTAACAACATTACCGTGTGCAACGCACGGATTACACACTAGTTTTGTAAATTGCTGGATTTAAATTGAAAACCATTTGCCGTTGTGGAATAAGGACTGAAACAGGAAAAACAGTATGAAATTGATTAGAACCGTTCAATGATTTTGTATTGTCTCTATGTTATTCGAACTTGCTTACGTGAACAATTTATAGGATCCTCTTTCAATATAACGCGACATCGTTGCATAGTCTTTTTTTAGTTCATCGAATAATCATTTTATCTCATCAAAATAAATTGTTTTTACTTTATGTTGACCTAAAAAATGGACCACCACCCTGCTTTGAGTTTGAAAGCACCAGTCATGTTCTAACATAGCAATATCACAGACAACAGATATAGATAAAGAACAATACATGAAAGATGACATAGAATTTTTAAAGTAGTTCGGCTATTAATGAAGCTTAGGCCCACTTTATAATTTTATTATAGACTGGTTGTTGTTACAATAGATGTTTGATTACAAGGCTTTAATTATTTTCTAGCTAGATTGAATCTCTAGAGTTGGAATCCAGTGGAGAATCACAGTGAATTCCTTTGGAGACTGCTATGAGGAAGATAGAGAGTGAGAAATGTTTCTAGCGGAGCTTCAACAACCAATCCGGAGAAGATCCTATTTATGTTGCAGGTGGGATGGTATTTACAGAGATCCAAGAGCTTCTGGACCAGGCATGTTTATCAACTGCTCGTAGGTAGGTAGGAAACAACCCATGGGGGACTTGGCTCGCAACACAAGGCAGAATCATCGGTCATTGCCGACCCATGGCCTATGGGTTGTTGGTGACCCAACCCTGGCTTATGGGTCGCTGGCGACCCATAGCCTACGGGTGGCTACCGACCCGACCCTTATGGGTCGTTGGCGGTCCATAGACTTGGCATGCTTGCGAGCCAATGTCTTGGCCTCTTTCGTAGTATTCATTGGTCATCTGATTTAAAAGTTTGAGGGGAGGCATGGGTCGGCGATGATCCAAGCCCTTATGATTCTTTGGAGTCTAGAATTGGAGATGCTTTGATAGTCTTTTATCATAGTTGCTTCGTTTTGATGGCAATTCTCTAGCTATTTTTGCTCAGCTGCTGATTGGGCTGAAAGAATGTTGGCCCCTTGGTTTAGTCGATCTCAGCCGTTGCCTTAGTAATATAGCCTGCCTATCGTTCACTCCTTGCCTTAGCCTCTCTGGTTAAGTTTAAACCATTCTGATAACACGAGATTGTTCTGTCTCCTATTGGATCCTATTGGGTTAAAAACCAGGATAACATTAGCCCCCTAGAGTATGCCTTCGTTGAAAACAAGGCATGCTCTGTAAGTAACTTTTTTTTAGTCTTCATTTTCTAAATTCTAGTTTATCATGTCAAGGTTTCCATGCAAATTAGGCTTTGACCGTTGAATTTTCGATATGAATCGTCAGAGTCCACCTTAAGATGTTGTTCTCAATTGACCGACTTCTGATAGCCTTTCATTTTTTTTATTTCAATCTGAATTTCAATTCCTGGTATTGGTGATGCAATCCTTGCTCCATAATTTACGCAAGGGTTTAGGTCGGTGAGTGAGTGCATGATGTAGGTTTAGAGTTGTCCTAAATAGTTTTGATTCGACCGGCAATGAAACTATGTTTTGTCTTGAAAGATCGTATGCCATTCTAGAGCGAAGTCTTGCTCTTGGCCTTTAACTTCATTCGTTCGAGGACTTGGTTAAGATCCTATAGATGTTTTTGAATTCTAATGCGACGATTTATTCCAGAATCAGATATAGGGGATGATCCAATCGTATTGCTCTTCCTATTTTCGTATTCTAGTGATCCTGAAAAGAAAAGCTCCCCGTGCCGCCTCGAACAGCAGCTCTGTGATCGATTATTGATCGATGATGGGTAAGTGTGGAAAGATAATTTCAAAAGACGATATGGATTATTTCCAAATGTATGCAATCTATCTACACTAGATTATTTGTTCGTAGTTTCGGAATACTAGACTCTTCTCATGTGGATAACATGTTGCATCTGCCCCGGTCAACGCTCAGGAGCCGATTGGTCAACATACGTCGACTTCCCTTGGATTCCAAGCGTTAATTATGCGGGGATATTATTTTAAGTAAAACATACCTAATAGGGTTGAATGCCAAGTTTTGTTGTTGAAAATGACTTTTCATTCTTCCAATCTTTAGTCTAGCGGAGAGACTTCCGCTCCTCCAGAAGTTGGGTCCTTCACAACTTAGGCTTCGCTTATTATCCCTATCATATTGGGATGATTGATGACAGTTAAATTACGAGGCATAGTTGCTCTTGTAGAGTTGTAGTTGAACTTCGATTAGGCACAACTTCAATCTTCGGAAACTAGTGCATGAGTCGTCCGAGTGTGATTGTCCTTCCTTTGCATTTTTCAAAATTCAATGCACAATAGCCTCTGTCTTCGGGAACTATTGGCTTAATTGCTTGATTCCTAGCATTTCTTTGTATCGCTGTTGCAGTTCTTGTGCTCATGTGCAACATACTCGTTTATTATTGCTCCACATGTGTAAGTAATACTTATGCAGTCATTTCGGCACATTTTATTTCATAGCTTTGTTCAGGACTATGAAGTAGCTTGGTCTAGCCAGTTCTGTAGCTAATCCCTACTTATGATCAACTGAGTTCATTTTAACAAAGTGCCGGTGTAAATGCCTTAGTCTGTGGGGCTGATTACTTTGACTACCAAACCAAAATATTTTGGGAGATTAGGCTCCTAAACAATAAGTTCGATTGCTCCAGTTTGATTGACACGGTAGCTCCTACCTTCGAGAATTAAGGACTTTGTTGCTTTATACCAGGATTTGAGTTTTGTAATGATGTCGGCACGTATTAGAAAGATGCATTTCTGGCATCTTTTGCTAAAGCAAATTCTTTTGAGTCTAACGTCGAGATCCTAATCATGTGTTGGTTTCTATCTTCGGAAACTCATACATGGATGACTCAACTCTATGGATCTTTCCTCGATGTTGTGAATCTTCAGATAGCAGGAGGTTCCAGAAGGTGGGGCTAAAGATTCAATCAAGCTCTTGCTTCTGCTTTGAAAAGCTTATGTATTGATAGTTTCATATTGGGCTTTCTTCTTAACATCACCGAACTTTAGATAATGACATATTCCTGCTAGTTAGAACTAAATGATCTAGTTAGACCGTAAGTAGGTCATCGATCCTTCTCGTCATTACCAAACTATGAGCGATGATGGATTTCTGAATGTTAAACCCTTCACTTTCTTGGTCGGTGATTTTGTTGCTAGAAAGCTCTGTTTTATGGTACAGAATTGTTGTCTAACCAACCTCGCTGTTATTTTTTTTAGACTTTTCAAACATTTCTTTCAATCAAGTATCTATGCTTCTATACCTTCTTGAGGGACTGGCTATTTTGAATGCATGTATTCGAGCGATTATGAGAGATGGAAATCTATGAGGTGAATTGCTCAATTGCCCTCGGTCTTCTCTCAATCTCATTCTAGAATTGAGGAAGTTGGGGAAGTTTACTACCAACCTTCCATTATTTCTCCCGTTTGTCCTTGGCCGTGCATACTCTTCTCGGTTGCCGACGTTGTCATTGAAGTTTTGTTCATATGTCAACTCCTGTCTTTGAGGATTGATAACCTAGCTGCTTGGCTCCAAGCAACATTTACTCGAGGCCGCCTATCTTTTGGCTGTATCCAAATTCTTTTTAAGTTGAATTTAGGTAATTTGGTTGTGCGCCGACTTTCATCCTTAGAAATTAGTACATGGGAAATTCAATCCTGCGATTTCCTTTCGACGCTGCTGTATTCCTGTGTAGTAGCTGATTTCTGTGATGAAAGGTCGAATAGTCCGACTGACCTATGAAAAAATATGTCTTTCGGTCGTTGTTTGTCATTGAGCAACATTAGATTTCGGAAGGGATGGTAGAAACTCAATTGAGGACCAACTTCTATCTCTAGAATCTAGTGCATCGATGGTTTTCTATGATGAATGTTTCTCATCAGCCCTGTAGATTAAAGTTTTCCTAACATTGCCTGGGCAAATACCGGTACTTAGCGAGTAGAATGTTTCCCGAAGTTGCCAGGGCAACACCGGTACTTATGAAATAGAAAGTTTTCTAGCATTGCCGAGGCAACACTGGTACTTATGAAATAGAAAATTTTCCCGGTGTTGCCAGTGCAACACCGGTACTTGAAAGATAAAGGAAGGCCTTGGCGTGGGCGAGGCAACACCGACACTCAGGATGCTGTGATTTATTTTCCCCATCGATTTGGCGATGCTCTCAATCCAGTTGGGTACAAGTTTCGACCTTCGATGGTTGGATTGTAGAAGTATTTCGGAATGGTGAGAGTCCCAGGCATTTCTACTGCTTAGCTTTGTTTATAACCGTCATGTATTACCCTTGTAGATGCAAGGTTGTTGCTTAACAAATTCCATAATTATTCTTCCTCCTACCGATTTTTGTTATGGTCTAACAACTATCTATGGAACCCTTCATTTTTGGGTGGAACCCTTATTTCTAGGTGTCAAATTCCAAGTTCTTATAAGAAATCAAAAATTGTGGAGCAAGTCATCACAATGCCCCCGGTATGATCGCGTTCATTCCTATACTGATCATGGACCGGTAGAATTTGGAAATGATTGTCTTAAATCCATGGCACCTAACCTTGCTTGTTTCAGGCTATACACATTATGCTAGGATAATAGCATTACTGCGGATATTAACCTTATTCGTTGGTTCCAATCTTTGGGAATCAATGGTTTAGTTGCTCGATTTCGAGTGTTCTCTCCTTGCCGTAGTCTGTCTTTGGATAACAGTTGGTTTTCCACAAGTTAGGGTTTGAGACCTTAGTCGAGCACCTGATCCTATTCTTTGGAAGCTGGTGTTTTGATGATTTGATTTAGGAACAGCCTTCCGTCGTCATCTATCTCTAGACGACGGTAAGTTCCTCCTTTTATTGCAAGTTAGAGAGATCTTTTATCCTGACCAAATGTTAATGTGTTATATGCCCTTTAATCCAGGGGGCTGATATTCTGAACAATTGATGTGAGACTTGATGTTTTGGGTGGCTCCCTGGATGCCTCCGGTCAAAGGTACATCGCAGCTTCTATTTCTAGGAACTTGTGACTTGGGTATCTTGAATTTTGACATTTTGTACATTAACTTTGGTTAAAGATGAGAATTCTTTGCCGGCTTCTTGGTTTGTGAGCTTTGCAGCACTGCCGAAGCAACGTTGGTTCTCTTGGGTAGTGGCAGTCATCCTTGTCAATCGAAGTGTGCCGCTTTTGAGAGTGCTTGGCTTATGAAATGCACGTCTTTTAAGAGTGCACGCCTCATGGGATCGATACGATCCGCAGACCCGGGACGATTTGGAATTTCTTGACACTGAGGAGTTTGTTGATATTACCAGCAGTGACACCACTCCCGAAATGAGGCAGAAGCTACAAACAAAGGGAGTAAAGGGGAGCAATGGAAGGGAGCACTGAGGAGCTTATGTGGAGATCAATCTTACTTTTTTTCTTTTTGAGTCATTTTGTTCAAGTGCAGAGTCCGCACTTTGTGTCCTGATTATAGAGTCTGTATTTTCTCTTTGTTGACCCTTGTTGTATGATACGGCCCCACATTTTGATCCTTAGCATGTATCCTCAATTTTCGGCAGCATTCAAGTAAGTATGCAATTTACGCATAGGTATGTATTGTCAATCATTGAGTTCCTTCCTTCTAGCACCAATTATTTCTGATTGCATGCATGGGGTTTCTCACGCCTCTCGGCGTTGTCTATCTCCGAGCAATGCGAGGAATTGCAGCTTGAGTGCGCAGCTTGTGGGATGCACGGCTTTGGATGCTCCTTGGCATTGCCTATCTCCGGGCAATGCGAGGAGTTTAAATTTTAATGCACGGCTTACGAGATGCACGACTTGTGATGCTCCTTGGCATTGCCTCCTTTTGGGCAATGCGAGGAGTTTAAATCTGAGTGTGCGGCTTATGAGATGCTTGGCTTTTGAGGCTCCTTGGCGTTGCTATCTCCAGGCAATGCGTGGAGTTTGAATTCGGTGCTTCTTGTTGTTTCCTATCTCCAAGCGATGCGAGGAATTTGAATTTGGTGCTCATCGGCGCTGCTTATCTTTAGGCAACTCTGTGGAGTTTGAATTTGATGCTTCTCGACGTCGTCTATCTTTGGGCAATGTGGGGAGTTAGTTTTTGATGCTTCTCGGCATTGCCTATCTCCGGACAACGCAAGGAGTTAGTTTTTGGTGCATGGCTCTTGCTATCCCTTGGTATTGCCTATCTTCGGACAACACGAGGAGTTATTATTTTAGGCTTTCCCAATGTTACTAGAGAACCACCGATTCTTAGAAGGCAGGGATCAGGTTCCACTGATCCAGCGGTTTGAGTCGATTTGACCCTGTCAACTCAGCGGGTTGCTTACATGAACACAGTTTTATTGGTTTAAGAAGCTAAATACCATGACTTGGATGTTCAGTCCGTGTTTCTAGAAGATATACACATCCAAATAGATCAGGCTGCTATAGTGGAGAGATCTATGGCTGACCATATGAAGATGGATTGAAGAAAAGGCCTATGGGAGTTCAAGGCATGACTCCTAGCTCTTCGTCCAAATTGCCTTTAGAAAAAGGGTCTGTGACTGGCATACGGTTTAAGAGGAAGAAGAATTAGACATCAAGAATGGTAAAATAGTGGTTGAAAAGAAGTGGGTAGGTATTATGCTAGTATTTCGTTTGTTGCACTACCTAGATCATTAGGTCCGCGGTTGTCAAAATGGCAAAATAATTGATCGGGCATAGCAGAACCGTGGTATGATCAGTCTCAGCCTTTCTTATGGCTATTCAAGTGTGTGTGATGCCCCCATGCCACATGACTATTGGCATGCTTGAACTGTATCCATGGTCTCTCCATAACTCATTCGGTTGCCCCCAGTCCAGTGGACGCAGTTCTCCTATGTGCCGACTCTTGACTTGATTCGAGTTGGCATTTGATTGATCACAAGGTCAATTTTGTTTTGTCTTAGTTTCTTTGAGCCAGTTTAAAGCTCTGGAATTTAGCACTATTTGTCTCATTGGTCCTTGGAAGTGATTCCATTGATTTTGCGGAGTGACTAGTATGATTGTCGATTTATGGCCACAGAGCATGACTTGACTTCGTTGACTTCGGTGCTCTAGATTAGATGACTGCTGATCTTTCGATTTGCTGATCTACCGGTTCACATTCATGGATATTAGTTATATATAAATTTTGCTGATCAACCGGTTCGCCCTCACGACGCTTTAGTCAGTGGAAGACCTTCCCACTGATGAAGGGTTTTGGATCAGATGACCGCTGATCTACCGGTTTGCCTTCATGATGCTTTGGTTCATGAAAGACCTTTGCATTCGCTGTTTGCACAAAAAATGGGCAAACACCTCCAAGTCGTATGATTTAGTAGATTATATGTTGTTCTTAATGGTTTGGGTGATGTATACAGATATATGAAATAGATGGACTAAACTGTAAAAGACACACAGATTTATAGTGGTTCGGCCAGAACGTGCCTACGTCCACTTTATATGTTATTCTCCTTTTCTATTCAGATTACAAGTACAAAGCTTTGATTTACAAGTAACTGAAAGTTGTTTGAAAGTTTTCTCCGTGCTTGAGCTCTCAAACTTGTCTGCCATTGTTGTACCCCTGCCCCTCTATTTATAGAGTGAGGCTGGGGGCAGGGGTCTTGGATGTATACGGCTGCTGGTGGGCCTGGGCTGGCGCAATCTGGCCTGGAAGAGTTGGTCCAGCATGCCCTGGTCCGGTGGAACTTGGTTCGGCAATGGGTGGAGTAGGTTGGTTCGGTAGGAGGTGGTATGTTGTTTGGACCGGTAGTAGGTAGAGTGAGGGTTGGTCCGGTCGTAGGTTGGGGATGAGCTGGTTCGGTTGTCGTGGGATGTTGATTCGGTGGAACCGGTCCGGTGAGATATTGGACCGGTGGGACTTGGTGAAGAAGCGGTCCGGTAGGAGCTAGGGAGTGGTTGGTTCGGTATGAGCTTGGAGGTGGGTTTGGACCGGCAGGTATTGGAGAAGCGTTGGTTCGGTGGTGTCCCCTTGCTCGTTGGTTCGGTGGTGGAAATGCACACAACACTTGCCCCCAAAGTAGGGTATGTGCATGCACATGGCATGCTTTGTTTTAACTTGGGTGTTTTCACCCGGTCATATGTGTCGAACCACCCGGTCCGGTCATCCTGCATTCGTCTATAAGTAGGGGTGTTAGGCCTTCGTTATCCCCTACCCAGTGAAATAGCCGAATCGAATTCCTAACTGCCGAACCGAGTAGTGCTGAACCGTTTCTGACTGCTGAACCGTTTCTGACTGCCGAATCGACTGCATACCGAATCAACTTATCTGCCGGACCAGGTAAGCTTTTTTTTCTACCGAACGATTTTTCAATGTCGAGTTTCCGAATGAACTTAATGTCTTTGATTCACCAAATGGACCCGAGGGGTTTTAAGTACCGAATGTCCCTTTGACACATTGAATTGCCGAATGAGACTCCATGCTCGAACCACCGAATGAGAACGGGAAACGCTGAATGAACTCATTCTTGAATCACCGGATGAACCCTGAGACTCCGATTACCGAATGAAATTTTACATTTGCTTTACCGAATGACACTGGGAGTTTGAGCGTTTTGATTTATGAGTGAAATTTCAGACTATATGCACTTGCTTGTTTATATCTTCTGTTATAACAATATGTTTTTCCGGTGTTGCAGATAATGTCTTGCAAAGTGGAAACTCGATCAGAAAAGAGAAAGTCATCGGATATAGGAGAGTCCCCCGTTGTGCCCCTAGCCCAGCCAGGACCGGGACGACAGGGACCTGCCCCGAGGTCATTAGTGGACGGATATGGCCCTTAAGAGCTTCTGAACTCTCCTCCCGATTGCTTTCCGAGCTCCCTTAAAGAGGGACAACTTGATGTCATCGCTCGTTCCTTTGGGATTGACAGAGCGAGTATGCTGTTGCTGGGAGATGGTGTGATGCTGTATGACCCTTATGAAGGATATTTCGCCTATAGCCGGTACCATTGCATGTGCGGGGCCATTCCTCCGATCAATGCCTGGATAGTCAGCTTCCTTACTTACTTGAAGGTGGCTCCATTCCAGCTTCAGCCCAACTCCTATGCTATCCTGGTGTGTTTGTTCATCATTTTCCAAAGGAAGTACGGGCGCCCCCTTCCAACCGGGAGATTCGGTACCTATATAATTTGAGAGGTTACAAGAAGGGGTCCCCATACATCAGTTTGGAATCAGCCGTGTCCTTCAAGCCGGTCTTGGACTTATACTCGAAGTTCACCATGTTTAAGAAGGAATGGTTCTTCGTCAAGGACGACTCCGTTTCTTTTTGCCTTTTCACCTCTGGCTCTAAGTTGGATTCCATTTGTAATTTCTCTGTCCCGACTGCAATGCTTCTTCTTATATGCTTCTGTTTCTTGCTAGCGACAGATGGATTTGCGGTCGCGGAGAATGATCGCCTGGTACAGATGGCTGCGGAAATAAAGGCCATTTCGGGACGGGATAGGTCGGCTTCTTACTTGATCAGGAACGCCACTTTCCTGGAGTACAACTTAATTCTGCCACGTCAATCTGTGGTTAAGCAGAGAGATACAAACCGAGGAGAGGGCTGCCAAACCTAAAGACGGGGCTACTGCGAAGAGTAGCAAGAGGAGACCTTTCTTGGTACCTCCAGTCATCGGGGAAAGAGGCTTAAGAAATCTGATGGACCCTCTTCCAGTACATGCCCAGATGTTCTGGAGGAGGAAAGTGGAGAGGAAGAAAGAGGCAAGGAGAAGAGCGGAGGTGATGGAGAAGGTGACGATGGTAACGGTGGCGAAGGGCAGAGTGGTAGTGGAGTTGGTGCCTTAACTTCTGGGAAAGCGGGTGAGATTCAAGAGTGGACGGATGATGCCTTCCGTCAAGCCTTCGAGTGGTTGGGGGAAGGGCCGGCCTTGGTGGAGAAATCGAAGAAGTCTGATAAGGCCGGAACGGGTGCCAGTCTATCTTCTGAGAGTATTTCAGCTAAAGCAACTCCGGCGGTTCAAGGTGAATTTTTAACTTCCGTAGACTCCCTTTATGATAAGGACTTAGTAATATTTTATGGCCAACTCCCGTCCTGGAATGAGATTCAGGACTTACTGCAGTATCCCACTCCCCCTCAGGGTTTGTAAAATAAACGCGTTTTCCTACTCCTTTTAACATAACATATTTCTCGGATCATAGTTTCATGCATGCTTGTAACACTTGGTTGTTATTCCAGGAACGGGTAAGGTGGCCAAGACATCAGATATTCGGCACCGCCTTGAACAGTACAAGCTACTCAAAGCTTCCGCCAAACCGAAGCCGTCAACTAGCCGTCCCGGAGATGTGGTTGGCTATCGCCCTCTTCTCGGAGTTATTGAAGAAGATATGCAAAAGATGAAGAGGGGCCAATCTTTGTTTGAACCTTCACCTGGCCCTCAGCCTCCAGTCCAGCCTATCCATGATATTACTGAGGAAGATACCGAGTTTATGCCTTCCCCACATCCGTCCGAAAATCCAACCGTCACCCCGATAGACCACCCTGGTTTGGTTCGCAACCCATTTGCCGGCCACCCGGATCTGGACCCGAGTTTTCAGGACATTTCTTTTGACGAGGCCACGGGTGAGCATCTTCTTCCCCGCAATCCCATGGTACGGGTGCTTGATGAGGCTAAGTCCTTAGACCTCGATTTGCTTACTACTCGGATTGTGACCATGGGGGATGAGGCCAAGGCAAACATCGATCGGGTGGCTGAAGAGACCAAGAGGCTAATGGAGCATCACGCTCGACTGGCCAAAGCTGGAGAGGAAATCGAAAGTGCTAACATTCGGTTGCGGCTAAAGGTTTCTGATCAGGCCAAACAGCTTGCCGATCAGGCTATCCAGATATCCCAGCAGGAGGCGGCCTCCAGATGACTAAAGAAAACCATGGAAGAGGCTAGCAAGGCTGAGTTGCGAAAAATGGAGGTGGTTTGCAAAGAACGAATTAACATGGCCATCGCAACGGTGGATGAGGTTCGGAGAGCGGATCTTGAGCAGGTAGAGGAGTTATCTGGAGACTTGAGGCCGCAGAGCTTGCTCAGGCCAAGCTGAAGGAGGAGATAGAAGTGATGCGGAAATCCCTTCAGGCTGACTGCTCGAGATACCGATTGAAGAGAGATGCTGCCGTCGCACGGCTGTCGGCTTCTGAGGCCCGGATGAAAGAGTTTGAGGAGAACGAGGGGATGATGGATGAGATGCTCCAGGACATGTATTTCCGAACTTGGAAGCAGGGCAACCTGTCCTGGATGGACGACTATCCCCGGGTCATGGCTAGGATATATCTTCGGGCTTTGAAGGAGGCTAAGGCCGATGCAGATAAGGAAGGTGGTGCGGCTTTCAGGATGGGTGTGGTTACGGCCCAATTTACTAAGGAAGAGAAGGTAGCGGTTAAGGAGGGCATGCGGCTGCTCGCTGCGGATGAGGTAGGCGTGCAGCTAGATGATGATGATCAGGAAGCAGATGCTGGTAAGTCTTCCCTCTCAATCTTTCCTTAACTTGATTGCGTATAATTTATCTGATGGATTCTTTTCCCGAATCGGACAGGTGGGACCCGTGGCCAGCATGTTGGGAGTTCTGACCCTGCGGTCAAGTAGATCCCAGAGGGCGAGCATGATAGAGGCGGAGCCCTGTTGCAGCTGATTATTTTTTGGCCTACTTGGCATTCCTGTATATACTAGTCCCAAAACATTAATGTACTTTTGGGTTGTAATTATATCATTTTTAATGAACTGCTTTATTTTTTGACATATAATTTCATAACATAGACCGATTCTGCTATATTTGAATGCTTTTGTTACTTTGATGTGTTGCATAAGAAATACAGCTGCGTGTTTATGCATGTGATTTAATCGTATTTGATACTAAGTTTCTGCTCAAAATATTATTTCATGTCTTGCTATGTCCATATGATGTGTGAATAAATTAAAGCTACATATTTGCATACAAGAGAAGAAAGTACCGCCCTTCGTATTTTAGTTGTAGAGGGTTGCTTTGAATGTCTTGCGTGACTGAGTATGGAATGTAGCTAAGTGTTCCGCCATCCGGATGTGAGTTCATATTTCCACAAGCGAGAGTTCCCCTATTTTGTGACCTGTACTTTAGGGACTGTTATATAGGATAGGAGAAAAGTTTTTAAATGAAATGGAAATATGAGAAACAGTAAAACTTCTAATCACGGAAGGCCGTCGATATGCTTAAGTTCGTGGCAAACGGGTTTTGTAGTCACTTTCCCTAGCTGTGAGTCTTGGAGACATTTGTCACCCATCTTACGCCTCCGCGGGGAGTTTATCTTTTTTACCACAGCCGCACTTAAGACATATCGGAGCCGAGATTGCGCACAGTAACTACCCGAGCCATTACGGCCCGTAATCGTGGGTATTATTCGATTACTATGGTCGGCTAGCGTGGGTGCCGATCGTCAACCGTGAACTACCCCTGGTTGGCCACACCTTATGTTGGGGCTTAAAGTAGGTTCACAGTTGCCAGCGAGCCGAACGCCATAATGAGCTGCCATCGGCTATAGTCGGCCTTCTTGATGGCTTATAATCGGCTCATCACAGTTGGCTTTGAGGGCAGTCGCAGCAATGAGTTAACCCGCAGCAGAGGGATGCTGGAGCAAAAGTGTCTCATTGGCGAGTGCATAGATTCGTATAGTACCTGTTAGGTCTTGTCTAGGTGAAGCCGCACTATGATGCGTCTTGAATGGAAATGCAGGAATTTGTTCAATAGAAAAGGATAAAACTTAACAAGTAGCCAAGACATAAAGGAACAAGTTAACATGAGACAAGATTTTTAAAGTGGTTCGGCACGAAAATGCCTACGTCCACTGATTCTCTTTGTTAATTCACTTCATATGGGCAGTACAAGTTAAGAAAAGTATCGACGAAGGTGTTGGATGTTCCATGCCCTCTGGAACACCTCTCCGTCCACTGTTGACAAAATATAAGCTCCGTTGTGGAGATCTTTATGAATTACATAGGGTCCTTCCCAGACTGGATCTAGCGCCCCAGGGCGCGGGAAGACCCGTTTGAGGACAAGATCTCCTTTTTGTAAGCTGCGGTATTTGACTTTAGAGTTGTATTGTGCTGCTACTTTTTGCTTGTGAGCTGCTGCTTTGAGTGCTGCATCATTTCTTCTCTCCTCAATTAGATCCAAAGACATGTGGAGGAGTCCTTCGTTCTCTTCTGGGTTGTAGTGGATCCTTCGTTGGGAAGGCACTACAGTTTCAACTGGGAGCATGGCCTCCGATCCGTATGCCAAAGAGAAAGGAGTATGCCCTGTTGATGTTCTGTAAGATGTGCGGTAGGCCCAAAGTGCCGTAGGAAGTTCATCCACCCAAGTGCCTTTTGACTTTTCAAGTTTCTTCTTGATTAGGGTTTAGAGGATTTTGTTGACAGCTTCGACTTGTCCGTTTGCCTGGGGTAAGCCACAGATGAGAAGCTTTTGTGAATTCCATGCTCTTGGCACCAGTTGGTGAATTCCTCGCTGTCAAATTGAAGTCCATTGTCCGATATGATTTTGAGTGGAATCCCGTACCTGCATAAAACATTTTTGATCAAGAAGTTAATAACTTTTGCCGAAGATATTTTATTTAGAGGCTCCGCTTCCACCCATTTGGTGAAATAGTCAACTGCCACTATGGCATATTTGGCTCCGCCTCGGCCCATTGGCAGTTCGCCAATCAAGTGAATTCCCCATATTGCAAAGGGCCAAGGGCTGGTCATTTGAGTAATCTCATTTGTGGGCAGTCGAGGAATCTTAGCAAACTTCTTACATCTGTTGCATTTTTTGACGAAGTCCAAGGTGTCTTTGTTTAAAGTGGGCCAGTAAAACCCGTATCGGAGTGTTTTCTTGGCTAGAGTCTGCCCTCCGGTGTGATCTCCGCAACTTCCTTGATGGATGTTGGACAAGACTTCCCTGGCTTCCCTTCCAGCGATACACCTTAATAAGGGATCAGAGAAGCCGCGCCGATAGAGGATGCCTTCTTGTAACGTGTAGCGGGAAGCTTTCCTTAAGATTTTCTTAGCTTCGTTACGCTCGTCGGGCAGTGTGCCATCTTGTAAATATTTCCGGATAGGAGTCATCCAAGTTTCCTCTTCGATTGCAGCTATCATATTCATTGTCTCGTAACTCGGGGCTAGTTGCTGTGAGATGGTTATTGTTCGGGAAGCGGTGCCGTCCTTCATGCTAGCTTGCTTTGCCAGTTCGTCGGCCTCCTGATTCTTCTCTCGAGGAATGTGTTTGATTAAATAGTGATCCAACTGATTGAGCAGCAGCTTGGTCTTCTTTAGATATGTTGTGAGTTGATCTCCTCGAGTTTGGAATTCTCCCAGTATCTGATTTACAATAAGTTGAGAATCACTATGGAGACATAAAGAACCGATTCCAATCTCCAGGGCAGGTTCTAATCCGGCTATCACTGCTTCGTATTCTGCGTCATTGTTGGTGGCAGCGAACTCCAACCTTAGGGCGTAGTGCAGCTTCCTTCCCCTGGGGGTGATTATCACAACACCTGCCCCCGAGCCTTATTCATTTGATGCTCCATCAACGAAGAGATTCCACTTGATATTTTCTGCTACTTCAGATTGCTCCTTACCTTCGTTAGTAGTGAATTCGGTAATGAAATCAGCTATGGCTTGTCCCTTGATAGCGGTGCGAGGATGGTAGGTAATATCATATTGACTTAGTTCAATGCACCACTTAAGTAGTCGCCCAGAAGTGTCGGGGCGATGGAGTACCTGCCTTACAGGTTGATCTGTTAAAACGCTGATGGAATGAGATTGGAGATAGTGTCGCAGTTTCCGTGACGTGATTAGTAAACAGTACGCTAGCTTTTCAAGTTTAGGGTATCTGGCCTCTGCCCCTGTAAATCTCTTGCTTACAAAGTATACGGACCGCTGTGCGCAGTTGTCTTCTCTCACCAAAGCGACGCTTAAAGCATGGGACGACACAACAAGGTATAGGTATAGTTCCTCGCCTTCATTTGGAGTTGAGAGTACTGGTGGTCTCTGGAGGTGTTCGATTAAGTTAAGGAAGGCTGTTGAGCATTCGTCAGTCCATTCGAACTTTCCTTTGTCTTTCTTTAGAGCTTCTAAGAAAGGGATGCATTTGTCGGTTGCTTTAGAGATGAACCTGCTTAGGGCGGCCACTTTCCCATTTAGGCTTTGCATCTCTCTTCGAGTGGATGGTATCTTGATATCTTGCAAAGCCCGAACTTGTTCGGGATTTGCTTCAATCCCCCTGGCATGGACGATGAGTCCCAAGAACTTTCCCGACGATACTCCGAAGGAGCACTATAGAGGGTTCAGCTTCATTCCATATTGGTGAACTACTTGAAACATCTCGCCCAGGTGGTTTATATGATCGTTGGTTTTCCTCGATTTTACTAGCATGTCATCCACATAAACTTCCATAGTTCTTCCTATTAGTTCCGCAAACATCTTGTTGACGAGGCGCTGATAAGTTGCTCCAGCGGATTTAAGTCCAAAAGGCATTACTTTGTAGCAGTACAATCCCGGTCAGTGATGAAACTAGTGTGGTCTTGATCGGGGGCGTGCATAGGGATCTGATTATATCCTGAGTATGCGTCCATAAAGGATAAGAGTTCATGTCCGGCTGTGCTGTCCACGAGCTGATCGATTCGGGGGAGTGGGAAGCAGTCCTTCAGACAAGCGTCATTTAAGTTGGAGAAGTTAATGCATGTTCGCCACTTCCCATTGGCCTTCTTTACCAGCACCGGGTTAGCGATCCATTCAGGGTAGATGGCTTCTCGTATGAAGTTATTGGCAAGTAGGTTTTTTACTTCTTCCTCTAGGGCTGCTGACCGTTATGCCCCCATGCTTCTCTTTTTCTGCTTTACTGGCACCTTGGTGGGATCGATGTTCAGCACGTGGCATGCTACGTCCGGAGAAATTCCTGTCATGTCAGCGTGCGTCCATGCAAATACGTCCATGTTGTGGCGAAGAAAATCAATGAGTTGATCCTTTAATTCTTCTTTTAGTTGAGATCCGATTTTCAATAGTCTACTTGAGTCATGTTTGTCCACAGCTACGAATTCCATAGCCTCTGCAGGCTCGGCGGTGGCCTCCTCCTCTTTGTCCCTGGGGTCTAATTCATTGAAAGGATCACTGGTATATCGAAGAGGAGGGGCTTTCTTTAGTTGCTATGCTTCCAAGTTTTTCATGCAGAGAGTAGTCTCTGCATTTTTCCCTTTATCTTTTCTACGGTTATTGCGAAGTTCAGTTACATAGCAGTCTCGAGCAGCGTCTTGATCTCCCTCTACTTCCCCTATTCCGTTATCTGTTGGAAATTTCATCTTCAGGCACCAGGGGGCTAGGACAATTTGGAAGTCAGACAAGGCTGGTCTTCCCAGAAAGGCGTTGTAGGCCGATTGGTTCTCTATTAGTGCAAATGTTTGTTTTCGCACAACAGAGCGGGGATGACTTCCTATTTCAACAAAGAGGTCCAGTTGCCCGAGGGGCATCTTTGCATCTCCAGTGAAGCCATGTAGCGGTTTGCTACAGGGAGACACATCCTTCATTGACAGCTTCATTTTGTCGAAAGCATGCTTGAATAGGATATTTACTGAACTTCCAGTGTTAACTAGAATTCGGAAAACTTTGGCTGGACCGAACCAGGCAGAGATGACCATAGGATCCATGTGTGGGCACTGCCTTCCCTCTAGATCACGCCTACTTAATGTGATGTCGTCATGCTCTTTCCGTTTCGGGTGGCGTTCTTCCATAACAGAATTAACGTAGCCTTCATCGTTTCTAAGTGACTTACCGTATCTTTCCATCTCTGCCCAGCTTCTGTCAGCGATGTGTGGTCCTCCTGATACGGTATGGACCACTGTCTTCTCTTGACTAGAGCCGCTGGTGTTGCGATTTCCTCCGCCTACTTCCGGGAGGGGTAGCCCTGGATTCTCATCGACAGGAGTCGAAGTCCTATTCTGACCTTTCACATAGCGCTCTAGTCTTTTCCTTCTGATGTGTTCTTCAATCAAGTCCTGGAGATGGTGGCATTCATTGGTGTCATGTCCATGGGATTCGTGGAAGCGTAGAACTTTCCAGACTTGAGTGCGTTATCTGATTCCTTCTTGTGCGGGGGGCGCTTGTATCTAACTTCATCTCGGGTGGCCAAGAAGATGTTTTCGATTGTTTCATTCAAAGGGGTGTAAGAGTCAAATCTCAGTCCTGGTCGATATAAACGCTTTTCTCCCTTCTTGCCCCCAGTATTGTCTCTAGAGTCATTTCTCTGAATATCCTTTGCTGCAACGGAAACCCTGTCTGGAGTTGCCTTAGCCTGTTGTCCCGACTGCCTCTCAGTGGCAGCATCTTCAAGTCTCATATATTTTCCAACTTCATGGAAGAATTCGGGTAAAGTAGATGGTTTTTCTTTCGTTAGTCTTCTAGCAAATTTAGTATCCGGGTGCATGCCACTGCAGAAGGCCATTAGGATAGGTTTCTCATCGGCATCTTGAACTGCAGCCGCTGCGGCATTGAATCAGGTTAAATATTGCTGCACTGTCTCTCCAGGCTTTTGTTTGATATTAGATAAGGAATAAGCGTCCTTGGGTTGTTCCACATGAATGCGAAACTGGCTGATGAACTTTTCTTTCAACATTTCCCATGAGCTGATGGACCCTTGAGGTAGATGGCAGAACCAGGAGGTAGCTAGATCTGCCAAGAATAGTGGGAAGCATTTGCACAATACTCCCTCTGTTGCTCCGCTCATGAGCATATGCTGTGTGTATCTTTGTAGGTGTACGACGGGGTCAGAGGTTCCCTTGTAAGGTTCCATTGTTGGCATTTTCCATTCTCGGGGGGTGATGGCAATTTCGATATTACGGGTGAAGGGGCTGGTTACCCTAGCGCCTACCCCTCTATCTCTTTGGTCCCGTTGGACGCACTCTCTGAACAATCGCGCCAACCTTTCATCAGAATTTGGAGCGGATAGAAATGAGTTTGGTTCTTCCCGGCGGGATTGATTCCATCCAGATGACCTGTAGGGATGGTATCGTCTATCACTCCTAACATTCTCCAATGGCTACCTCTGGTCTTCCGGGGGCATGCTGGGGTCAGCCACAGTTGGCCCTTGCTTTGATCTTTCCCTGCTGGGTTCTCTTTTCAGCACTTCCTCGGGTCCAACTTCGGGCTGGACTCCAGCTCGGCCCCGTTCCTTGGTGTTTCCATGGCTAGGTAGCATGGCGGGCTCAGCTACATCCGACCCTTGTCTGGTACCTCCCCCGTTGGGTTCGGTTCCAAGCGTTTCCTCGGGTCGGAATTCGGGCTGAGTCAGGGCTCAGCTCCTACCATAGCTGTTTCTGTTGTTAGCCTCTTCGAAGAAGAAAGACCCTTGTCGTCTCATAGATCCTCCAGATTGGGACTCACCCCATGATTCAGTGTTGCGGTTGGTTTCTTCGACATCCCTTAAGCGTGACATGAGTTGATCCACTAAGGCTTCTTGTTGAGATGCGAAGTGGTTAGTTACTTCAGCCACAACCCTGTCCAGATCCGCCCTTGTAATTGGTTGTTCCGTAGCAGGGGCTGTCGGATTTGCCTGATTTAAATTTGCTGTTAGAACCTGACGATTGTCTTGGTCTCTGATCACTGGATCTGGGATACTGCCAGTTGCGATGTTCTTTCCTTTGTTGGCATCTTTCTTCCGTCCGGGAGGCATGTTTTCTAAGCAATGAACGATGTTGATAGGAAAAGGGTTGAGTGGGAGAAGCTTGAAGCTTTTAGCTCGAGTTCTCAGTGAAAGCATCAAAAATGTTTGCACAAAAAATGGGCAAACACCTCCAAGTCGTATGATTTAGTTGATTATATGTTGTTCTTAATGGTTTGGGTGATGTATACGGATATATGAAATAGATGGACTAAACTGTAAAAGGCACACAGATTTATAGTGGTTCGGCCAAAACGCGCCTACGTCCACTTTATATGTTATCTCCTTTTCTATTCAGATTACAAGTACAAAGCTTTGATTTACAAGCAACTGAAAGTTGTTTGAAAGTTTTCTCCATGCTTGAGCTCTCAAACTTGTCTGCCATTGTTGTACCCCTGCCCCTTTATTTATAGAGTGAGGCTGGGGGCAGGGGTCTTGGATGTATACGGCTGCTGGTGGGCCTGGGCTGGCGCAATCTGGCCTGGAAGAGTTGGTCCGGCATGCCCTGGTCCGGTGGAACTTGGTTCGGCAATGGGTGGAGTAGGTTGGTTCGGTAGGAGGTGGTATGTTGTTTGGACCGGTAGTAGGTGGAGTGAGGGTTGGTCCGGTCGTAGGTTGGGGATGAGCTGGTTCGGTTGTCGTGGGATGTTGATTCGGTGGAACCAGTCCGGTGAGATATTGGACCGGTGGGACTTGGTGGAGAAGCGGTCCGGTAGGAGCTAGGGAGTGGTTGGTTCGGTATGAGCTTGGAGGTGGGTTTGGACCGGCAGGTATTGGAGAAGCGTTGGTTCGGTGGTGTCCCCTTGCTCGTTGGTTCGGTGGTGGAAATGCACACAACATTCGCGAAGGATTTTTTGGGTACGATGACTGTTGATCTACCGATACACCTTCATGATGCTCTAGTTCGTGAAAGACCTTCGCATTCGTGAAGGGTTTTCTAGATCAGATAACCACTGATCTACCGGTGCACCTTCACGACGCTCTAGTTCATGAAAGACCTTCGCATTCACGAAGGGTTTTTTGGATCAGATGACCGCTGATCTATCGGTGCACCTTCACGATGCTCTAGTTCGTGAAAGACCTTCACATTTGCGAAGGGTTTTTTGGATCAGATGACCGCTGATCTACCAGTGCACCTTCACGATGCTTTAGTTCGTGAAAGACCTTCGCATTCGCGAAGGGTTATTTGGATCAGATGACCGCTGACCTATCGGTGCACCTTCACGGCGCTCTTAGTTCGTGAAAGACCTTCGCATTTGCAAAGGATTTTTTGGATCATAGGATCGCTGATCTACCGGTGCATCTTCATGACGCTCTAGTTGTGAAAGACCTTCGCATTCGCGAAGGGTTTTTTGGATCTGATGGCTACCGATCTACCGGTGCACCTTCATGACGCTCTAGTTCGTGAAAGACCTTCGCATTCATGAAGGGTTTTTTGTGGTCGGATGTCCGACGACCAAACAGCCTTGGATTGATAATTTATCGATTCCAAGAGGAGTTTTGGGTTGTTTGTCTGATGGCCTGGCGGTCCTAAAGCATTGATTCATCGACTTCAAGAGGGATTTTTCGGATTCAGCTTGAGGGAACACCGTTTTATCGGTTCATGGAATGGGATTCTCCCCACAGCATTACGGATGAAACTTGGCAAACAGACGATCGATTCATGTCCATTTGATAGTTGCGGCTCTTCCCATTAAGTCAGGAAAAAGCAGGTGATGAATGACTTGATAACATCCATGCTGGGGTCGGATAATTGAGTCTTGCACAATTTGCTTCGTATTCTTTCTAACAAGCAGAGATAATGAGTTATTGAGTAGGCAATTAAGTTGTGTCTATTTCAGGCAACAATCACGTCCATTTGTTGAAGTCTCGAGTAGATCAGCAGGCAGCCAACCGTGACTACTTCGAGTCTAATGTGAAGGCTGCTGAGTGGATAGTCTATCATGTCTACTTTCTATTGGATTCTAAAATTATCGGGTTCTTTATTCTATGCTTAGGCATTACAAATTAGGGGTATATAGTTGCCGATGAATGATCGAATCATATTCGTCTTGATGAAACTCCATAGGTTCGATCATGACCTGTGGAGATTGGCTGGCGGCCAACTCTAGGTACTTGGTCACCTGCATCATTTTGGAAGTAGTTTAGTTCTACTTGATCATAGCTCACGACATAAGTAAAATTAAAATAAAATAATTCAATGAAGATCAGAATAAATCTCATTGATAAGTGAAGCAGCATCATATGCTCGCTATTCCACTTTGCCCCTAGTTCCTTTTAGCGAGTGGCAACCCTTAATTGTCTAATTGATAATCAGAGTTCTTTGTTGATAGGCGTCGGATGTTTCCTGCTCGCCATACTGCAGGGATTGCACATACTATTTAAGCTTTCAATTTCATATTAACTTTTCGATCACATCTTGGAGATGTTTGTAATCGCCCGTGTTAGGACCGTGTGCACATTGGAATACAAAACATTCCCTGGATTTTCTCTGGACTGGTTGACTTTCTCCATGATGGTTTTCAGTATTGCTCTGAGTTGTGAGTATCGAAGTAGAGGCTATTAATTGAATCGTTCAAAGGATCATATGAGTCGAATTTTGAGATCCTAAGTCGTATCCTAGAATCCGAGTCCTTAGCCAATAGGCATGTATTGTTCTTTCTCCTAGTTTACTCTACCTCCTCCTTGCTTAGCTTCTGATTTACTTTGTAATAGAGACGATCCAAGGTCGTAGGAGGCTCTCAAGCTAAGTAGCTATCAAAATCTATCTAGCACCTGAGAATAAATTAGATAATAACATTACATAATTGGTGTGAGTCGCTTAAACTACTCGACAAACTTCTGATTGGTTGATTGAACGAGGAGATGGATTTGGGCGATAATCGCATAAATTGCATAATCGGTGCACCTTCGACGAATATAGGAATTCATGAGATGTAGTATTGGGTTTCTTTTCCCTGAGTAAACCGATATGATTGGTACATTGAATCTCCTTGGATATATTGCACACTGAGTGGTTTCAATGAATAGGCTTCGACCGGGGGAGATGCTTTCGTCATCGGCAATCTAATTCTTTTCTAAGTTACAGTTACTTGTTATGCTTCTGAATGGTGTATGCATGCCTGAGATATGAGAAAAGCAAGGTAGACTAGTATTGACGGATCAATGGTAAGTTACTTGGAGTCGGACTCGAGAAAATCAGCTAGTTACTTTGGAGTTAATTGTTGGTTTGCTTGGAGTCACTAAATTCAGGGGCTTGATGGTCGACGCTTGGAATCACTTTGGCATCTGCTTAGAAAAAAGCATGGTTTATCAAAGTCTAGCTTTGGGCCGATGTTCCTTGGGTTCGCTTCGAATCAAATGGGTGATCATCCGAGTTCGACTTCGAGTCAGCACTAAAGTGAGTTTTTCAACGACCATTTCGATGATGTTTGATGATTTTCGACGACGACCATTCATGATTTGATGATATGAGCTCGATGATAGGATTGGAAGCTGGTCAGTCAGGAGTAGTCACAATATTCCATCCTCATTCTTCTTGGAGATCCTCCGATTGCTTCCTTTTGACTATATCCCCTACAAATGTATGGATCACTAGGCTATAGGTCGCCAAGCTATGGATCGCCGGGCTATAGGTTGCTAGGCTATGGATCGCTAAACTATGTGTCGCCAGACGACGAACAAAGCTGAATGTATGGATTGCTATGGATCGCTAGGCTATGGGTCGCTAAGCTATGGATCGCCAGGCTATGGATCGCCAGGCTATGGGTCGCCAGGCTATGGATCGCCAGGCTATGGGTCCCCAGGCTATAGGCTGTTAGGATATGGATCACTATACTATGGGTCGTTGGGCTTTGGATCGCTAGGCTATGGATCACTAGCGACCCATAGCGATCCATGGCCCAAGGATCGTTAGCGACCCATATACTTGGGTGACTTATGAGTTTTGCGTTTAGTATCGCATCTACTATCTCATGTTGATGTTCTCCATCACCTTGGCATGTATTGGCTTGCTTTTTCTCCGATCCTTCTTGGATGGTTCTTCTGTTCTCAACAACAAACCTTTTAAGCAGAGAATAAGGATCTAACTTCAGGATCTATGCGATCCAACGTAGATAGCTAGATCTGAACCCTGAGTTGGAGTCCTCAGTGAAAGCACCAAAATATTGACTCAAAAAAATAGACCAGCACCATGCTTTGAGTTTAAAAGCACCAACCCTGTTCTGATAGAGCAATATCACAGACAACAGATATAGAAAAAGAATAGTAAAAGAAAGATGAAAGAGAATTTTTATAGTGGTTCGGCTGTTAATGAAGCCTACATCCACTTTATAGTTTTATTATAGACTGATTGTTGTTACAATAGATGTTTGATTACAAGGCTTTTATTATTTTCCAGCTTGATTGAATCTCCAGAGTTTGAATACACTGGAGAATCACGGTGAATTCCTTTAGAGACTGTTGTGAAGAAGATAGAGAGTGAGGAATGTTTCGAGCAGAGCTTTAGAAACCGGTCCGAAGAAGATCCTGTTTATGTTGCAGGTGGGATGGTATTTATAGAGATCCAAGAGCTTCTAGGCTAGACCTTTTTATCAACTATAGTAGGTAGGAACGACCCATGGGAGACTTAGCTCGCAATACAAGGCAGAACCATGGGTCGTTGATGACCCATGACCCATTGGTCACTAGCGACCCGACCCGACCCATGGCCTATGGGTCACTGGCGACCCGTGGCATATGGGTCGCTGGCGACCCGACCCATGGCCTATGGGTCCCTGGAGACCCATGAACTTGGCTTGTCTACGAGCCATTGTCTTGGCCTCTTTCGTGGTAATCTTTAGTTATCCGATTTGAAGGTTTGAGGGAAGGCATGGGTCGGCGATGATCCAAGCACTTAGGATTTTCTGGAGTCTGGAATTGGAGATACTTTGATAGTCTTTTATCATAGTTGCTTCGTTTTGATGGCAATTCACTAGCTATTTATGCTTAGCTGCTGATTGGGCTAAAAGAATGCTGCCCCCTTGGTTTAGTCGATCTTAGCCATTGCCTTAGTAATATAGCCTGACTATCGTTCACTCCTAGCCTTAGCCTCTCTGGTTAAGTTCTAAGCCATTCCGATAACAAGAGATTGTTCTATCTCATGTTGGATCTTATTGGGTTAAAAACTCGGATAACACTTTAAACTCTCACAAATTTTTGGCAAATCCTAATTTATTCTTCTACAAGGCAAATCAAACTTTTCATAGTTTCTTTAATCTTCATTTCTTCTTTCCTACTCCAATCCCTTAATCGGTGTTTCTTTCCTCACTTTTTCAAATGATTTTATGATGATTGTAGTTGGTGAAAGTAGAATTTGATTGTACACATAAATTGAATATAACATTCTTTTCAATAACATGTTTGGATCAATTGTATAGTGGAAAGTTTGCTTTAACCAAAAAATGGAATAACGTTCCCAAAACGAATAAAACAGAGAGATTTAACAAAATAAATTGGAAAAATAGGGAATTTTTGTAGTGATTTGACAAACCCGAGGCCTACGTTCGCTGTTATATTATTGCTTTTGGAATTTAATCACAAATACAAAGGATTTTGAGTTCTAATAGTCAAGAATAGCAAATAGTAACTTCTTTTATGACTAGGGTTGTGTAGAAAGAAAAAATAAAGAAGATGAAGTGCTCTCTAAATTCGTTTTTCAAATGCTCTAAGTCTTGTATTTATTAGGAAATCATCTAATAGAATCACCAGATCTCGACACACCAAATCTAACTTCAGATCCGAAAATATAAGAGAGGAAGACGGAGTCCTCCGGCTAATAAAATCATCTTGTTACTGACCAGAAGTGTCAGTACCTTCCTGATTTTTTTATGGCAAACTGTGTCATCTTCCTACTTCGGTCTTCTATCTTCGATCCTTTGAACCCCAAGCACTTTTCCTTACAAATTATGTTGTTTTCAAGGGGTTCTAATATCTCTAACGCTTGTCTTCTTTCCTTAAGAGCTTCTTGGGAGTTATTCACCTACTCCTTGAGAAATGCACCCCCAAGACAATCACTTAAGTCAATAATTCATGGATATTAGCTCCAACATCAACTATGGTCCACAAGAAATGCTCAGTACCGACCTCTCTTCCTTGCTCCGCTTTTGCACCAACTTCTCTAAATTCCTTCTATTATCCTTTCAAGCATACCCTCGTGTCCTTGAACTATCTCGTCTTCATCCTGATGTCTAGATTCAATTGTAAGCCGTTTGGTCAAAAAGCCGGATAATACTTGCCCTGTAGAGTATGCTTCTTTTAAAAACAAAGTGTGCTCTGGACCAAGACAATCGTATGCCATTGTCCATGCAAGTCTGTTGGTTATTCCAGAGTTGCTTCAAAGCGTTGCTTTTATTCCTTGGATATTTGTTCAATTGCTTTATATAGTAGAAATTCTATTCTTCGTACTAAGGACAAGATGTACACTCTGGATATCACTCCACGCCTTGAACAGGTAGGTACCATTATTCTCATTTTTTCCTTTCTTTTCCTTCTTTTCCCTTTTACTTTCAATCAAAACTTCATGTCAGTATCGAGCTCTTTAGATTGGTACCGAGATGAATTGCTAAGTCAGCCCGGTAATATAAATAACTAGTGCTTAGAGAATTATTCCTATCCTCACTTTTTCCTTGTTCTTGTTCTTGTTCTCGACTTCTTCCCTTTGTTAATTACTCATGACCAGATCTCCTTGCTTCCCAGCGTTCGCCGTCAAACTTCCCAGATCGCTGCCAACTTCATAAACATGCCGCTACCACCTAATAGCCATCTCGATCGTCGCTATATCAACTGGAGATCTCGTCGTTGATTTCCTCGAATCCTAACATGAATTTGAATCCAAATTGGTATAAATGTGGGTATCTAAGGCTATTAGCATGGCTGTGGCCTAGTGATTTCCTTCAGCCACATCGTTATTCGTCCTTGGCCTGTTTTTGATCTTAATTTTGGTGATTAGGTGATCGACACTCACTTTGATTTCCTGGTTGTTACAAACATTTCTATAACAACACGCCATCTACAACGACTCGACTCACGTCTTAAAGTGGAACTGGCATCGTGGACCGCGAAGACGGCAGATCGTTTTTAAATAAATTATAAAATGGACCACAAAGCTATCTACAATATACTATATTTTTTGAAACTCATAGCGGAAGGAATAAAATATAACAGTAATTAGTAATACAATCCCAAACACATAAAATAAATACAAAATTAATTAAATTCCAACTATAACATCTCTTTATAGTGATAATGGAGATAGTGTAGTGTTTGAGAATAAATGACATAAAAATTGTAGATAGCTAATGGATAAAGAAATGCGTGCCTCCATTGTACCATCATGCCTCCAAGTCACCATTAGTCCTCTCTACCAACCTATCAAGGCATAACTAAAAAGAAGGAAATGATAGAAGAGGTCAAGCATACGTTCAATGAGTGAAATGCACCATATAAGTGTATAATATTAATAAGTTAGTAAACCAACGCTTATGCTCGAAAACCATACCTTAACCTATGTCACCTTCACCAAACAAGTCAGCTAAAAAAAATACAATACTATAACGACAATATAAGATAAGGCCTCAATAAATCTAACCCATATCTAATTGTATACATTCGATCAAACCAAAGGTCCTCACTCTCACGCTAAGGACTGACTGTAACATGATTGACCCAAAATCCCAACGTGTTATTGCCAAAAACGAACATGGCTCGCTACTGAAGAACTATATGTCTCAGCCCACTATGGTCAAATCATAAACGACTGGCTATTGGAGAATTACACGTCCTAGCACACTATCGTCAAAATCGTGGACGACTCACTACCGAGGTACTGTATGCCTTAGCCCGCTATCGTCAAACCGTAAGCGACTAACAATTGAGGAACTCAATGTCTCAGCTTATTATCGCCAAATCATAAGCGACTCGCTATTGGGAATGTAATGTCTCAGTCCACTATTGCCAAACCATAAGCGACTCGTTATTGGAAACGTAATGTCCCAGCCCATTATCACCATATCAAATAACGTATAACTAATCAACTTAAACAAGACACTTTTCATAAGTGTTTCAAAACATAACAATCAAGATACTAAAATGTTCCTCGTCTTGCCACGATCATAACGCCATAAACCGCGTGTGAAACAAAGGTCTTATGTGGGGTTATAAGCGTTTTAAAGTCAATGCAATATTGTAATTTTCAATATAATTATAGTATTTAATTTACTTTCTTCTCCACTATAGTATTCGATTTATCCTCTCGTTGCTTTGAAGCCCATCATTGCATTAGAAACAACACCGCCATGCCATGTCAGAGCCACCGGCACCCAATTTGACACTACCGACAGTCGCCTTGTCCCCTGCGCTACTTGATGCCAACGATCACCATACTTCCGACCACCCTGATAACCACCACCATCACTGTCCTTTTAGCCCAAATCTAGGACACCATGCCACCATTTACCATGATCGGTTACCAGTACAAAGCTCTACTCAACTTCCCTATGTGATGGTAGCCCGCAATCGTCCTGTCGTTCCTATTTTACCATTGGATTGAATTGGACGGCCCACATTCATCGAACTTCCGATGCATTTTTTATCAATCCGTCCATCCAATCGACAAAATAATACCACCAGTTGATTCATGTCATCGAGAGCTATAATTTTGATATATAATATGCTTAGTTTGAAAAACCTATATATTCTGCACTTTTTAAATTAAAGGTAGGGTAATGGTTGTTAATTACAATCGATAAAAATTATATATTTAACTATCTAGCCATGACATACAACATTCTAATCAAGCCATATATAAAAAAAATTAGTTTTTTATTATTTATATCATTATAATTTAGTTTAAGTTCATAAGAGGTGAGTTACTAAGTCTTACTAATATATATACACAATGATGATAAATTACGCTCATCGATTAGCTGTGCATCTTCTCTGATTTGATGTAAATCATTCCTCTCCTTCGCTGTCTAGAATTTACATGCCTCCAGAACTGTAATTTCGTGATAGTTTCCGTTTATTTGAGCAGCTCTCTTCATGGTAGAAATTTACTATTTCGCCATTTATGTTAAGATTATAATTTTACCCTTTAATTTAATTATTTAATTTCATAAAATTACGGGATCTTACAATTTCCATCTTTCCTAGGCTAATAATGAGTACGACCCCGAGTCGATGCTAAAACAACCCGAGCTATAACAAATTTTTGTTTTCCCAATGCCAACTCCGAGTCATCTTAGCCCTCGCTTCAGGTCTTCCCCATAGTTGCAATAGTCCACCTCTTTTAAATTTCAATTGCAACCTCCAAGAAAGTGTGGTCGATCATTAACCATCTTCAGTTCGATAAGATGATTCCCTTTCAAAGATCAGCTACATTAAACGTGCTCTAGCATGCGAGTAGTCCCATTGCATCGTACTTCCAATTACTGCACTTTTCGTGTTCCTACAAAAGAAACATTTGCGTCCCTTCGAACAATGGTTCCATTATCGATTATCTGCCGATAATAGGTAAAATATGATGTATTATTCCATCATGCGGCATGACTCGTTTTCCAACACAAGGGGGCTATCTACATAGAATGGTCCATTCGTCGTGTATAGGACATGGGATTCGCATTGTATAGATCGACGCTTTAATTGCCTCGGTCGATGTTTAGAATCCGATTAATCAACACGCATCGACTTTTATCAAATTTAGGACATTGGTTACATGAGTTCACATTTAAAATAAAAATTTGAATTAAAACATACCTGATCGTGATCAACATCAAGTTAATGACAAACTACTCTTTAAGATTACATGTTAGCATTGAGTCGTTAACTCCTCCTGAAGCTAGTTATACCGCTGCTTCGGCTTCAACTCCTACACCTTCCCGACCTGGGCGCTCGATCACTGCTAAGTTACAAAGAATGATAGTGTTAGCAAAATTAATTTAAGATCAACCTCCTCCTCTAAATGAATAGATCGGCTTATTGATTCTAGATGATCTGCCAAAATGGATGCCAATGGGGCTAACTGCCAAATCACTTGGGACCATCTATCATCAACATAGGATCCCTAAAAATGACGGTCTGCTTCCAACACAAGGCCAACGAGCACACAACCCTTCGATGGCTATACAACTTGCAACGAATACATGTTCTTAGGCGGCAATGTATCGCCCTTCAATCCATTCTCATTTATGTTCCTTTAGGAGCACGAGCTTACTCCTACTCAAGTCTAGCCCAACAAATATGCTTTGTTGGGTTCTATGTACGTTGTATTCATGAACCAATTTCAACGACCTCCTACCTTCAAAGATCTAACACACATCCTCAATTTGAGGCAATGAAGGGAGTCTCCTTCTTACATGATCATCGAGGCCTGGTGCTGATGCGAGGTCATCAAAGCGTTCCATAAAAAATGTTCGTATTTTAAGAATGAATATTTCTTTGTTCGATACCCATACGAATTCAATAGGTGATGGCTTTTCGAAAGTGGGATCCTTTCCTTTACGTTCTTCTTTGTGCCTCGACTTTCACCTTTCGAATATTTAAGTTGTTATCTCTTTCCTTCATAGATGTTCATGCTCTATACATAAGCATGAAACATTCTAAAACTCTTAAAACCTTGAAGAGTCTCCCCGTTCGATTCTGATCACCACTATCTCCTGACAAATGAGACCCTTCGTCACTGCAACGTTCTACACCCCGATCGCTTTGACATTCCTACTGATATTCCACCAAGTAGTTTCAGGATGCCAACCAGGTCTTCTTCCCACATTTGCAGTTCCTGCGATGACATCCAAGGAGGCATTAAAGGCCCATCTGGTACTACAAACATCATGGATAGAGCAGTGGAACCGTGAAATGAAACTAGAAGAAGAGGAAAGATCCAAAATAGAAACAATCCACGAGGAAGGAGGGAGAAGAGAAGAAGGAGAAAGAGAAGATGAAGAAGATGACGAGCGTTCTGATCAAGAAGGGGATGAGTCATATGGACAGACGTCTCTAGAAGGCACTGATCTTCTTGGCTCACCGTGCTTAAAATGAATAATCATCAAGAGTTCATAGTGAATCGCAGAACCAAGCACAATGCCATTAACCAAGGCGGTTCCTTTAACTGGTTCTTTTGATGATATTTTCAGTTTATTGAGCACATCGATGTTCTAACAATTAATCTCCTTAAAGAAGGCTCTTCTGGCTTCAGTTTTCCCTCTGTGGGCATCCTTGCCGTAGGAAGTAAGAGCCCATCCTTACTTCCTTCTTAACACAGTCAGTAGAGTGCTTAGGGTGACACAACACACCATACACTCTTAGGATCACAAACACACATTCTTTGCATCGATTCATGGTCCAATGTTCCAAAGCTAATACTATTCTTTTTTTTAAGGTATAATAGGCAGAAATCAATTTGGTTATCTTCATCACGGTGTTTCAGAGTAAAGGAAACACATCCTCATCCATACCACCTCACTCTAGCTATCATAGGGAGCGAGAAACAGATGAAAAGAGGGCTCATCGAAAGGAAAGGGAGTGAGGCAGAAATCGATCACCAAGCAGAAAGGGACATAAGGTAGAGGCAGGCTAAAGAGAACCAATCCTATGACCATGGAAAAAGGCATAAAGATTCACAAGATCGCCATAGTTTCTCTTCCAGTGTTCCGCCTCCCCGATCTCAACTCCCCTCATAACGGTAAACTCCAACACTATGCTCTGTGTCCACTACTATTACTCTTCCCCTCAATCCAAAGATGCTTCTGTCCATCTAGCTCCTCATCCAGCCCTATGGAGCCGCATGCAAGCTGCCTTCCTAGAACTTTGCTTAATCGAGGGTCATGTTCGATCGTGACATCAAAGACATTCCTAACGAGGGAGGTGAATCGTAGGGTTGGATGGGTCCAAGAACTTGTTGACCAGGGATACGAGTGGAAGAAACTATGTTTTGCCCTCTTCAACGTCAACCAAATCAATCAAAGAACATCCAATTGTTTGAATCAAAGAAAAAGACCTATGATAGTCTTATAGAAAGCTACAAGAGGGACTTGGAGAAGGTCAAAAAAGAAAGAGATATAGCTCTAGAATTCAAGAAAAAGGCAAAAGACCTGGTCATTGTGATGAAGAAAGCCTATAACCAGGCTGAGATTATAACGAAAAATATCATAAAAACTGCTTACGAAGACAATACCGCTTTCAAAGTGCACTTCACATCCAAAGGCATGGTCCTCCTATAGAATGACAAAACTATCAAGGACCAGGCAACCGAAATATAGAAGCTAAAACAAAAAGGCTTGAATCTAAATAGATGTTGATGAAAACAAAGAGGATGGAAGCCCGGGTCGATTATGTTGTAACTATGAGGGATCTAAACAAGCTAAAGTAGAAGAAGGCTAAAAAAGAGAAGAATTAAACTCCACTATTCAACGGTTCTTTGCCAATGTCATATAATACAAGAACTTAAAGTGGTTGGGGAGTACATATGTCATTACTCTTGTTGATGCTTTTGAGGAGGTACTACGCCATGCAGAAGCGTTTGGTGAGGACCTCAACGAAGAGGAGCTAAAAGCCAAATACCTTGATGCCGAGGATATTTTGAAACTTGAAGAAGGAAAGGCGATCCTGGCGATAGAGGATGCCACTACTGCTAAGGCTACAACTGAAGCACCTGCTGGTCAGAGTGCATCGGGCCATGTAGAGTCTCCATCCCTAAAATCCAAAGAGTTCACAGTAAAGATTCCATCGTTTGTGGGGGCAAGCTCCAAGCCCACCCAAATTATTCTAGTTTCCTATGACAACCCGCACCTTCCGACATATCGATCCAAAGCTTAGGATGACTTTCGGACTCACTTTGATGCCAAGAGTATGGGTTATTAGGGTTTTTATCATTTCAAAGACTAAAGATACAAGGATAAAATCTAAAATATACTACAGTTCCTGATCCCACGGCGGAAAGCAGAAGAATATTTATACTAAAAAATAGTCTTCTCGAGAAATATCTAAAACATAGTCTCAAAACAGCACATGGTCAAATCCATGGTATAAAAAATACATTAAATAGTCTAATAAAATACTAAATAGGATAAACTGTACATGGAGAGTAACATGAAATATAAAGCAACTTTAATGCTAAGCTTTCCTCTCCAAGTATTATCGTTGGACCTATTACATGGTACCCTATCCCCCTGTGGTGGGGTAAAAGAAAGGAAAAGAGGATGGGTCAGAAAAAAGTCTGGTGAATGACTACATCATTAATATATGGTGATCATATGAAACTGACTTTAGTAATACTCTATATGAACTAGGTTGCCCTGCAAATGTCTATGAATTATTTGTTTCTTAATTTAAGGGGTTTAATTCAATACACATACCTATATATGACTTGTATAGGCTCATACTTAGGGTTGAACAACTAATCGAACCTTAAGATAATTAATAATCAACTAATAGCTACCAGAACTATTCGAATGGGTTTTATAATTTTCGACCATGGGACTACATTTCCTACAACTACAACTGCATGTAACTAATCCAACATAGGTTTTTCTACAATTTCCAACCATGGGACTATATTCCCACAGCTACGACTACATGTATTCTAGTTATCCATTGAGGGGGAGCCTACAATGCCGACTCGCTGAAGTGTCACATCGTCATTGCATTTATATCCATCTCTCAATAGTAACGTAACACCTCTTATTGCACCACGCTAGGATCCATCAACAACATAGCATCATGATATGTCATCATGAATACCAAGGAATTCCCATCGAATATCAACCTCCACTAAATAAATAACCTTTACCCTACTTATACTAACATCCATATATATATATATATATATATATATATATATATAATATACACCACTAATTTATTTCTAACTTATGCCTTAGACCGAGGTTCATATTGCGCTCGGAAAACGCTAACCGGTCGACCGCTTGCTCCTGGAATAGTCGACCGCTTGCTGTCAACCGACTCTAGTGAACGATCGACATGTCATCATCGTTTACTGTTTTTGAATCATAGATTGTCGTTCATTTTTTTGGCTAATGATTATTGTTCATTTTTTTGTTAATGATTATCGTTCCTAAATTCCGTTACAGTAAATTTATAATTTGATTTTCAGCTAAGTAACTTGTGAACGTATAATTTATAATTATCAAAATTCATTGCAATCAGTTTAACCTAGATTTAACATCAACATTCATAGGTTACATCAATTCTCATCATTTTGATAAAAAGGGTATACTTAGGTTTATCAGTTCCTTAATTTACAGGTTAACATTAGTCACATCCAGATTTAAAAAAGAGGAATCATATTCACACAATTACTATTGAATTTCCAATTCGATTAAACAATGTTTTTAATTCAATTTCTAACAACCTAGATCAAATAGTGTATACTAAATTGTATGTAAATCATCTAATTAACAATGAACCTACTCACCTCAAATCCAAGCCATTCCCTCTAAATTATGTTTGTTATCATCACTATTTGCTAGATCTCCACTTGATTTATCTTTCTTCAAATTCTCTATTTTTATTTATTTTGAGAAACTTATGATTTGAGAAGGAAGAGATTTGAGTTTTCAAATGAGTGGAGTTTGGTCGTACGTTGAAATTTTGTGAATTAAGGTTCACATTAAGATGGTACTTATAGGGGTGCAAATTTACCTGGCCCATTCAAAATACAATCTAATCTCCATTGCTTAAAAGTTATACTATCAAATCTGTGTCGTTGGCCTAACCAAACCTTAGCTGCAATTCGTTAACCGATTAATTAGTCCCAATCTACCCGTCGACCGATAGAGCTTTCTATTTTTTAAAATATTTGCTTCCTTATTTTTTTATCTAATATTCTATTTTTGAAATTTAAAACTTTTATAACTTCTTCATACTAGCTCTGATTTAAAAAAGATATATATGAAAATGGTCTAGAAAATCGTCAAGAACACAATGGTTTAAGTTTCGTAACTAAATTCGAACGTTTGTGAAAATTTCATTTTTGCCCTTATTATATACAAATATAATTCTTTTATTAAATTTCAGCTTAAATTTCTAGGAGTTACATTCTCCCCCTTAAAAGGATTACATCTTCGAAATCTCCAAGGATGAAAAATATAACTAGTGCATACAAAATCAATAACTGCAACCATCAACTCATCCATCATCCACTACCAATCGTTGTCCTTAGTAAAATCTCTAATGCAATATGTACATGTAGGTGTGGAATGCATATGAACCTATACTAATGCAAAAATCAGGCGATCTCCTAATCTAGTCGACCTATTGAAATGCCTGTGCTTATGCCATGTATCCAAATATGCGCAACATCCTATATAACTATATACTTGGTAATTCTACATGTATGCTCAACCATTCAATCGATATGCAACTATTATATGCATACGACTCAATGAAATAAAACAAGTGATGGGGTGTGTATGTGCACGCATGCTTGTAGCTAACTCAAGAGTATATTGAAAGTGTGCTATGGATCGTGTAATATGGAATATGATAATATAGAGTATAAAAATGATAATAATACTGTAAATAGTGCGGAATAAAAAGCAATATAGTAAAATGACACCAGAGATTTTTATACTGGTTCGAAGCACCGTCCTACATCCAGTCCCAGTCTCCTTCTGGAATTTTACTAAAACAACAACCCTCACTTAACCTGGAGGAACAGGTCTATACAACCCCTGAGCAGCCGAACAGGGACCTGAGCAATAGAACAGTATTTTGCCTCAACAGCCGAAGAGGACTTTACTCGCCTGAGCAGTAAAACAGGACTTCAACTAATACAAAAGATATTCTGACTAATGTGTGTTCTGATAACACGGATTTGTCACTTGTAGTACACCCTTCCTATAACCTTTTCCTCAAGTATGATGTGTATATTTAAAGTTTATGGAGATTAGAAAGGAATAGTATTTCTTAGAATATATAAATCTGATTTAAGCAATAAGTATGCAAGAATAAGAAAGTTAGATAAGAGAGAAAAGCAGAGAAAAGCAGATTCTGTGTTTTGAAATCAAGTTAGAATATGTATTTATAGATGTTAAAAAGCAGCGACCATTGGCGAAGCGTTTCGGTTGAAGTGTTGTGTCCAAATCTCTTTATAGAGGTTCGTAACTCTTCACAAATGGTCGTGTCTTTTCAGAAAAATATAGCAGTTATAGAAATTCAGTCGACTGAACCTCTGGATTAGTCGACTGAATATTCAAACGAATTTTAAATAAATATTTGAATATTTGTACACCTGTGCATGTTGCACAAAAATTGTCAGGTTAGTCGACTGACCTGGTAATTTCTATGCAATTTGCACATTTTTACACAGGTTTACGAGGCTGTTTATAGATATTTAGTCGACTGAATGACTTGTTCAGTCGACTGAATTATGCTGATAATCAAAAATTACCATAGATCATTTGGTTAGAGCATTTTCCTTCTAAACCAGTGACCCGGGTTCGAGCTTCGCTCCATGCATTTTTTGAAAACTTGATTTTGATTAAAATATGCATGCAAGTTTATTTGAATGTGAATGATGATTCCTGAGGAAAGATTTCAACAAAGTACTAAACTAGACTCTATATACATATTTGATGACTATTGTTAAAAAATATATAACTATATAAACCATACTTTGAGTCGTTGAGTCCGGATGTTGTCGTAGTCGTAGATTCGTGAATTGTTGTTTCATGTTAGCAATCAAAACCAGTGATCCAACATTCTCCCCCTTTTTGATGATGACAACTCCATTTTCTACGGACGAATTTTCGACAAGCTTTGTTGACTTTTCTCCCCCTTAATCTGAGCTTGCACCGTTTATTCCTGCAAATAGCGTTAGAGCAATATCTTTCTCCCCCTTTGTCATTGACAAAAAGGAGAGTTTATACGATGATATAAATTATATTTTACATAAGTGTTAACATAGAATAATATAAAACAAAATAACTACTACTTATATTGTAAGGTATCAAAAAAATTAACATTTAAAGCATGCGATACCAAAGGTTCTTATAATTTCCTAATTTTTAGAAAACCATACCTATTTGGGTGTGGTTGAACCTTTATAAATATAAATTTCATTATTAACTATCATATCAAAATAATCATCAATGTATTTTTCTCTATTTTCCAATTAACAGGAACCCAAATACTTAGATAATTTTTATTCATATGTCCCGTCAATGATTTTGTACTACTAAAGAAATTATAAACATTATTGGTCATAGCGGTATTTGAATTTCTATAAAAATTGGATTTAGACTTTTCTCGTAATCTAGTACTAGCACTAACATATTTACTATACATGAAAGCGTGTCTAGTGTTATTTCTACGATCTGTTTTATTATATCCTAAACCACTTTTATCATTTAAAGGTCTAAAACTAGATAAAATCATGTTTAAATCGTTTTGACCTTTATTAAATTTTGTGACTTCAGTGTTAAGTTTATCAAATTTATCCCTAAAGTCATAATTATTATTTTCAAAAGAAATATTACTATTATTCAAAATATCAATTTTCTTATTTAATTCAAAATTCTCGTTTTTTAACGTATGGTTCTTATTTTTGAAAAGGGAATTTTGAGATTCTGAATTATCTAAAGAGGATTGTAATAAATCATCTTGTCTTTTCAAATCAAAAATTTCTTTTGAAAGTTTCTCTCTCTTTTTCAAATATGGTGTTTTATTCATCTAGAGAATCTTTAATAGTTATAAAATTATTCTTTAAAACACCAAGTTGATTTTCTAAATCTAACTTCTCATTTTTCAATTTCTCATTTTCACGTTCTACAAATTTCATCTTTTCTAAAATAATGAAATTAAGCTTTGAAATCTTATCGCTAATACTAACTAATTCATTATTATCTTTTATTGAAATTTTAAATCAGAATGTACCTTTTTGTAGTCCTCACTGGTGGCTTTGACAGGGATTTTGCCCGTTGTATTTCGATTAGATTGTTTTCTGGCCATTATTCTATGATGTTATGACGATCGATAGAATTCCAGGGTTTTAAATTATCAGATAACCGTGTTATGGTTATATGATGACCTTGCTCTGATACCAAATGAAAGTGTGCTATGGATCGTATAATATGGATATATGATAATACATAGTATAATGATGATGATAATACTGTAAATAGTGCGGAATAAAAAGCTGTAAAGTAAAATGACACCAGAGATTTTTATATTGGTTCGGAGCACCGTCCTACGTCCAGTCCCAGACTACTTCTGGAATTTCACTAAAACAACAACCCACACTTAACCCAGAGAAACAGGTCTATACAATCCCTGAGCAGCCGAACAGGGACCTGAGCAACAGAATAATATTTTGCATCAACAGCCAAAGAGGACTTCACTCGTCTGAGCAGCAGAACAGGAATTCAACTAATACAAAAGATAGTTTGACTATTGTGTGTTCTGATAACATGGATTAGCCACTTGTAGTACACCCTTCCTATAATCTTTTCCTCAAGTATAATGTGTATATTTGAAGTATATGAAGATTAGAAAGGAATAGCGTTTCTTAGAATATATAAATCTGATTTAAGAAATAAGTATGCAAGAATAAGAAAGTTAGATAAGAGAGAAAAGCAGAGAAAAGCAGATTTTGTGTTTCGAAATCAAGTTAGAATATGTATTTATAGATGTTAAAAAGCAACAACCATTGACGAAGAGTTCCGGTTGAGGTGTTGTGTCCAAATCTCTTTATAGAGGTTCGTAACTCTTCATAAATGGTCGTGTCCTTTCAGAAAAATATAACAGTTATAGAAATTCAGTCGACTGAACCTCTAGATCAGTCGACTGAATATTAAAACGAATTTTAGATAAATATTTGAATATTTGTGCATATGTACATGTTGCACAAAAATTGTCAGGTCAGTCAATTGACTTGGTAATTTCTATTCAATTTGCACAGTTTTACACAGGTTTACTAGGCTGTTTATAGATATTCAGTCGACTGAATGACTTGTTCAGTCGACTGAATTCTGTTGATAACCAAAAACCACCATAGCTCATTTGGTTAGAGCACTTGCCTTCTAAACTAGTGACCCGAGTTTGAGCCCCACTCCATGCATTTTTTGAAAACTTGATTTTGATTAAAATATGCATGCAAGTTTGTTGAAATGTGAATGATGATTCTTGAGGAAAGATTTTAACAAAGTACTGAACTACACTCTAAATACATATTTTATGACTCTTGTTAAAAAATATATAACTATACGAACCATACTTTGAGTCATTGAGTCCGGATGTTGTCGTTGTCGTAGATTCGTGAATTGTTGTTTCATGTCGGAAATCAAAACCAATGATCCAACATATATTTGCCTACGTGTGCCAAGAATAAACAATTACATTCATTAGCATGCATCATCCAAAACATGTCCTATTGACAATGTCCACGACCATTCCTAACATCCAATGGTCCCTACTTATGGGTGTACTAAGCTAGAACCTAACCCTAAGTAGTCTATACTTATTCGACTAACATACCAGAAAAGAGTTGTGGGTAGGTAGCTTAGATCCTTTCCTTAGGCTCCTATGTACTCTCCGCCGGATCATCTGCCCAATGGACTTTAACAAGCTTGATATCCTTGTTGCAGAGTCGCTTTGTATAATGCTCAAGAATACAAGTGGTTGCACTACGAATAAATAACTCCCTCTCAACCTCTACCGCCTCTAGCCGACTCGGCTTGACTACAACGGTTGTATCATGTAGGCACTTTTGCAAGTGTGACACATGGAAAATGTCGTGTACTCTCACTAACTTCTCATGAAGCTTCACCCTATACGCTAATTTTCCAACTCTACCACTAATCGAAAAAGGTCCTGCAAACCTTGATGCTAGCTGTAACGACCCAGAATTTTTAGAAATTAAAATTTGAATATTTAATTTATTTTAAATATTTATAAGTGAATTTATAAGTCAAATAAATTTTAATTTGAATTATTGAATTTAATTGGATTATTAAATCGATAATTTAATATGTTAAATTATGGAAATAATTGAAAATTGGGTTAAATATGATTGAAAATGATTTGTAAAATTTTATTTTATCATATGGAAGTTAGAATGATATTTTAGAACTTTTAAAATCGAATTAAAAGTTAATTTGTGAAAATTGAATATTTTAATATTAAAATCGACTAGTGAAAATAGTCAATTTTTGAACAGTCTTAGAATTGAACGAAACCAGTTTCATTGGATCCGTAATAGTTAGTTATTACCAGATTTCAAATTTCGTGTCAATCGGAGTTATCGTTTGATCGTGGCAGCTCGAAACGCATCGATTTATTTTTAATTTAAATTTGGCGAGCTAAAATAGCCATTTTTCAAAAAGTCTCGGATTTCGACGAAACCAGTTTCATCGGATCCGTAATGTGATATTATTGTAAGGTTTCAAATTTCAAGACAATTGGATTTACGGTTTGTCCGGTACAAATTAAAACGCCTAGAAATCGACTTAAATCGGTTTAATTTAAATTGAGCGTTTACAGCCATAACTCGCATATACTTCCGAATTAGCTTCCGAAACCTGTTCCATTGTGTCCGGAACGCGGGATAAACCCTAGATATGTCAGTTTCGGAGCGTAAATCGGAGTTCGGAATTTCCGGGTGAATAGTGTCGAACGAAACTTTATAAATACACCACCACTCTTCATAATTTGATAAAAAAAATAACTAAAACCCTAAATTTTAACCCTAGCCGCCACTTATTCAACCAAAGGCCAGAATTGTCTCTCACTTCTTCATCAATCTCTCTCAATCCGTAAGGAATTACGCGAAGTGTTCAACACGGAAGTCGAAGAGCTCGACGAGAGCTTCGATTCCATACGGTGATGATCGGAAATGGTGCAACGGAGAGGGAGCTAGGGGGGCCGTTCTCTTCAGGTCACGCACGCCTTTATGGGCTGTAGAGCAGGCCGAACTCAAGGGGGAGGCAGGCGTGGGTAGAGGGGGTGTTGTGCTTCGCGATGGCGGTGACGTGATCGAGTATAGTCGAGTGATGTGGATGCAAATGCTAACCCTAGTAATTGCTAATGGGTTCGGCTATAACCTGTGCATGCATGAAGATGAAGGAGATGCAGGGAACGGCCTGATGGTGATGGGCTTAGATCCTAAGGCTAGGATTGGATGAAGGTTGTAAATATAAAATTTATGTTGAAATTGTTATATAAAATCGTGTACAATCTTGTAAAATCAATAACTTTTTCATACGAGGTCGAAAATGCGCGAAACCAGTTGCGTTGGAATCGTATGGACGAGCACTACGCAATGGAGTTGGTTTGGAGTCGTTTGGAGTTAGTGAGAATTTTGGGTAAAATTAAACGTCCGTTTAATTTTATTCGAAATAAAAGCTGAAACGGAAATTAAAATCAAGGTGAGAATTTCTCACTCAATCGAATCAGTTTCGATTTTATTTTAAATAGTTAGATTTAAAATATTTGAATGCATGTTTGAATGATGATTGATATCTATTGATTGTTAAAATAGACATTATGTGCCGTTATTAAGCGGATGTTATTTAATAAAAACATATACCGCGAATATTTCATAAACAGTGAAATTGGTATTATATATATATAATATCAATATATATATATTGGCATATGTATATATTGCAGTTGATTGATTTCCCGCATTTATTTGTTTAGCGGATGAGACCCTATTACGCCGTTATTAAGCGGATAATATTTAATAAGAACATGTACCGCGATAATTTCGTACTGGAGCGAAATTGGTATTGTGCTAATGTTTTTGGATGCAGGAAAACAGGTTGGAGGGATCCAACTGGATTCCTCAACAGTTTTTATTTGATTTTCAGATATTTTGATATTTGATGGATTATCATATCGATATATGATATCGTTGTTTGTCGTGATTGACTATTTGGTGTGTAGCATCATTGGACCCAGATTTTGGGATTTTAAAATAATTTTAAAGTGATTTTTGAAAATATACTATATTTTTAGAATTGATCCATTTTGAATAAATAAACGTTATAATTTTTAAAGTTATAAAAATTATGATTTTTAAGAAATATAGTTAAAAGATGATTTTTGAAAATAAGGAATTAATGACTTTATGAAGAGTTTAAATTGGGATTCTGAACTTGTTATAAAAAGTTTAAATATAGGATTTATAAAATTTTATTATTTTATAAATCAAAATGGTGAAGTTTTTAAAGGAATTTAAAGACGTTTTAAAGAATAATATAATTTGATTTATATTTAGAGATTTATAAATGGATATTTATAAATTGAAATATTGACATTATAAAACGAGTTTTTATAAGTGTTTGAATGAAGTGAAAATGAATTTCATAAATGAATGAAATTTATAGAATTATAAACTGTGAAGTTATAAATGAAATTTATAAATAATAAGATTTATAAATTTGGTGAAATTATTTGAAGAATAGTTAGGCAAAATAAATGGATCTTATAAGTTATAAGATTCATAAATTTGAAAGTCTTTAAAAGAACGATTTTGTAAAATAATCGTTTTATAAGTATTTAACTTATAATATGAACTTTTAGTTTATAATTGAGTATAAACTGGAATATGTTAATAAAAGAATTTATAAAAAGGAAGTTTTTATAAATAAATAGAAATAGAATTTATAAACGTTGTTTTATAAATTCGCAAATGACTTATTTTGATAAGTAAATTGTTGAAACCTATTAATGGAGTTATATTCACATTTTTGAATAGTGAATAATCCTTTGAATTAAAAATGAATAAAAGGATGAAATTGTTAATGAAGTATATTCACGTTTTTGAATAGTGAATAAGATGTTAAAGAAATTGTTTTGAATGTGATATTTCAAATAGAATTAAAACGATCTAACGATGTTTTAAAATGTGTTGAGATTCGAAACCATAGATTTCAACGTTAATTGTTGAAATAGACGTTTTCGAGAAATAGAAGGAAATAGTGGACTATAACACCGTTGTTATAGTAAATGATTTCCGAAAGGAAATGTTTTGTATAGTATTGGGATTTATATATCTATCTTAATTTCGAATCCCTATACTAGTGATTTTGGGACGTCGTAATGATGTTTTACGCAACATTCGTTTTGGCCCAAATAAATATGTTTAAGAGAATGATTTCCTTAAAGAATGAAATATATACTTAATTTCGATTTAAGTATATTGAATATTTTCTAAGTGTTGAAAATAAATAAAATTTGTGAATTACTTATTAAATAAGTATGGAAATGTTTTCCAATATGAAGTGATATTTAGAATTTATCTTTTTGAAGATAAATCGAAAAGAAATATTGAAATGAATAATTGAAATCGAATATTCATTGATATTTTGGAATTATAAATTCACTAAAGAATTTATAAAGGAAGTGGAATTTGTTTAAAAATAAATATTGATTTATTTTTGAAGTGTTGAAATAATATATCTAGTGAAGATATTTTTGGAAAATAAATAAATTGGAAAATTATTTGGAATCTGGTGATGTGTGCATGTCCAGTGATAGTTAAATAATCGTCTATCAATATTTCCCTTTGAATGGGTAATTGATGTGATTTGTTGAATGTGAATGCCACACTTATTTTTGAATAAGCGCTCACTATTCGGGTTAACCGGGAAAGGACCATGGGGTCGTATAACCCATTCCGAATATGTGATACGTCGTTATGAATTGCATTTGAAGATCGGTGTTGAAGACCGAGTATTTGCGAAAGCGATAGGATGACCTATCGATTGTCTCTGCACTGGGTAGCTCCTGGTATAGAGATCTCCTAAGTGATGGGAAATTCGATCGGGATTGTGAATACCCGGATTACAAGGGCTTCGTAAGAAGTACCTTCGGTTTTGTTCGAGCCCGGAACAGACTTGTATGGATTGTATGTCTGACATTACAAGTTGAGATATAAAGCCGATTTCTTTCAAATATATTTCTGTTGGTGGCGGAGAATTTATTCTTTTAGCTTAACACCCTTCTCTGAGACGTATGAGCTCAGAGGTTATATAGTTGAATGTTATCAGCGATATATTCCCAATTTGGTAATGTGACATGCTGAGTGATGCTGAAATGATCATTGTGTTGATTATTTGTGATAGGATCGTTTATTTGATCGTCTATCCTTGTGATCATTGTGTTGATCATTTGTTGACCCAAAGCATGGCTTTTGTATAAAGTATGTTTTTGTGGACGTGAATTCGTCGAGCCTCACACCCCGTGAATGGTCAAAACAGGGAAGAAGCAGCAAGGTTATGAGGGGTAGCACCCTTTAGGATGTGTCCATTTCCTTCTGGAAAAGGGTGGTATCATGGTATGGAGCCCAGATACTTACTCATGTTGAAAACACTTTGTTATGATTGTGTGAATTGATTACGAGCGCTCGGTGATAAAGGTCCCAAAGGACCGGGGGATGGCATATTCGGTCAGTTGTTACTCAGTTAGGGGTAACCCGGCCTTGTGTTGGTAGAGATCCGGTTTGGTTCTCGGGGATGTCCATCCAGAGGCATTCTCATGTGGCAATGGGAAGTTCCTTGGCCTGATCATTCGTTGGAAATCCAAAGAAACAATACGTGACTTGTACGGTTTAGTTGTAGAACCTGCCATCTAATATGGTAGCTATTAGTAGGCATAATATAATGGTACCTATGCTGGCTAAGATTTATATTCTACTTTCGAAATCGTTTTATACACTATGCACTAATAATAATATCAAAATTGATTTGATTTTAATGCGTATCAAGCATCTTTGACTATCATAAGGAGAAATCTTCTCCAAGTCTGCGTTTGCATTGTGTGTGTGGCAGGAGGTCTTATGGTAGTCTCATTTTTAAAAGCATTGCGAATTGACTTTAAAAATATCCCTCTATTTTGATTTTAAAGTAAATAAACTGTTTTGAGTTCTCACACCAGTCACATGACTGACTCGGAGTTTATTGTTTTCCTTCCTAAAATCTGGGTGCCCACCAATTTCCACACGGGCAGTTAAGAGTTAAGGTTTATCAGGATATTCTGGATATTCTGGAGTTGCTGGAGGCAAGCTGGATGGCATGGCGTATTACTAGTTTATATAATATTTCTTTTTCCGCTGCATTGTTTGTTGTTGTATGATGTTGTTGTACACTCTGATGATATGTTGTAATGTAATGTATAAAATGTAATAACTGATATAGTTCTTTGTTTAAAGATTATTCATTTATTATTATATGTTGTTCCGCTGCGAATTGTGAGATTCTGATGTTGTTCTGTTGTTTTCTATTCCGTCCTATTTTCTTCTATTTTAAAAGTTTTCTATTATCTTTCCTCTCTCTCTTCTAAATTTTCTGTTCTCTTTTCTATTTTCTTTTCTCTCTATTTTCTATCTATGTTCTCTATTCTCTTTTCTTTTTCTCCTATTTTAAAATTTTCTATCTTCTTCTCTCCTCCCTATTTTCTATCTCTTCTTCCTTTTTCTTAAATTCTTTTTAAAACCCATAACTTTTCGGTTTTTGACCTTCGAATTCTCGGCAGTCGATAAAGTGAGTATCGATGTTGAATTTTCGAAAGTCGAAAATTTTCGGGGCGTTACATTTGGTATCAGAGCTGATGGTTAAGCGACAACCATGGTTCTGTTGGGTATTACTCGTTAGAGATAGAGTCAGTAGTACTCTAGAATGAGTTTGAGTGTAATAATAGCTATGAGAGCGTATTTGTTAGTGAATAAAAATTGTTTTATATTGTGTTGACTTATCGGTTGATTGTTTATAGATTCCAGTCGATGTAGTCTTGCTAACTATCGTAGATAGGAGTTTCTAAACTCTTAAACAAGATAAACCGACATAATATTGTTTTAAGTTGGGTAAATGAAATAATTTTACTTGATTATATTTTATATATGAAGGAATAATTTTTCATAATTATTAAAGTGTATATAAGTTGATTGTTTAGTTGTTTGAATAATCTAAATTGAAGAATAATTGTATAAGCAAAAGAATCATAAGAATTGAATTATAATTAATGTGAATTACAATTGTGAATAAACTTATATATATATAAGAAGTGAAACTATATGAATATGAGTTTGTGAATAAAAATGAATTTTTAAAGTTAAATGGAAGTATAACTTAAGAGATGTTGAATGAAGTTGATATTAGTATCAAACTAAATTAATAAAGTTAAGAGATAAATGTGAACTTAAGTTATGTAAATGAAATTCGATTTTGAAATTGAAATGAATTGAATGAATGGATTGAATATTAATCAATTGAATGTGAATAGTTGATATGAAATAATGAATATAAGTGTTAATTCATTGAAATCTAATGTTATTGGAAGTTGAATAATAGAATGAAAATCAATTAAATTAAACCAATTGTAAGCAAAAGAATTTGGTTGAAATTAATATATATACATTGGTTGTTATATGATTGTTAGTTGATTGTATATAATTCATTAAGTGTTAATGAAATTGATTAATGAAATTAGAAGCTAAATTAATTGAAATCCAATTGGAAGTTAAGTAAATTTTGAATAGAAGTGAATTTGATTTGGAAGTGAACCAACTTGAATATGAATTAGTGAATATAAGCAAATTGAAAATGAATGTTGATAAAATTCAATGTAAATAAATCAAATGTGATTTGAATAGAAAACCCTTTCATTGAATATTAATGAGAATATGAATGAATATTATTGATTATGAATGGTAGTTGGTTGATGTTGGCATTTGTTGTTTTACTACATTTGCTATGTGACATATATAGTTGTTATGGAGATATATGTGGTATATTGAGATTATTTCCATATATGCATGTTCTCATGTTGTTTGTTGAGTGATTAGTAGGTGCGGATCGCGTTTGCTTCGCATTTGGAGCTCGCTTTTGCGCTATATTAGCCGTATATGCTTGCTAATAAAATATAAGGTACATATCTCAGATTAAATATCGCACTTTTATACTTTTTTCCCTGCGGGATGCCTCATTACTTGATGAGATGTATATTTGTGATATATATACTGTCATTTTTTTTTCGGATCGAGCCGCGCAAAGGAGACTATGGCGAATTTTTCCGAAAATTGAAGGCGTTAGAAAAATTTTGAGAAAATTGGAAATTTTGAAAACTTTAACTTTGATTTTGGAATTGAAAGTTAAACAATAGTAGTTGTTTTTGAAAGGATAACTAAGTATGATTTCAAAACTTAGTAAGGTTATTGTAAGAAGTTTAATTATGAATTTTGGAAAATTAATAACTTCTATAACTTTTCTTACTTGTAATTTCGAGGACGAAATTCTTTTAAGGGGGGAAAATTGTAACGACCCAGAATTTTTAGAAATTAAAATTTGAATATTTAATTTATTTTAAATATTTATAAGTGAATTTATAAGTCAAATAAATTTTAATTTGAATTATTGAATTTAATTGGATTATTAAATCGATAATTTAATATGTTAAATTATGGAAATAATTGAAAATTGGGTTAAATATGATTGAAAATGATTTGTAAAATTTTATTTTATCATATGGAAGTTAGAATGATATTTTAGAACTTTTAAAATCGAATTAAAAGTTAATTTGTGAAAATTGAATATTTTAATATTAAAATCGACTAGTGAAAATAGTCAATTTTTGAACAGTCTTAGAATTGAACGAAACCAGTTTCATTGGATCCGTAATAGTTAGTTATTACCGGATTTCAAATTTCGTGTCAATCGGAGTTATCGTTTGATCGTGGCAGCTCGAAACGCATCGATTTATTTTTAATTTAAATTTGGCGAGCTAAAATAGCCATTTTTCAAAAAGTCTCGGATTTCGACGAAACTAGTTTCATCGGATCCGTAATGTGATATTATTGTAAGGTTTCAAATTTCAAGTCAATTGGATTTACGGTTTGTCCGGTACAAATTAAAACGCCTAGAAATCGACTTAAATTGGTTTAATTTAAATTGAGCGTTTACAGCCATAACTCGCACATACTTCCGAATTAGCTTCCGAAACCTGTTCCATTGTGTCCGGAACGCGGGATAAATCCTAGATACGTCAGTTTCGGCGCGTAAATCGGAGTTCGGATTTTCCGGTGAATAGTGTCGAACGAAACTCTATAAATACACCACCACTCTTCATAATTTGATAAAAAAAATAACTAAAACCCTAAATTTTAACCCTAGCCGCCACTTATTCAACCAAAGGCCAGAATTGTCTCTCACTTCTTCATCAATCTCTCTCAATCCGTAAGGAATTACGCGAAGTGTTCAACACGGAAGTCGAAGAGCTCGACGAGAGCTTCGATTCCATACGGTGATGATCGGAAATGGTGCAACGGAGAGGGAGCTAGGGGGGGCCGTTCTCTTCAGGTCACGCACGCCTTTATGGGCTGTAGAGCAGGCCGAACTCAAGGGGGAGGCAGGCGTGGGTAGAGGGGGTGTTGTGCTTCGCGATGGCGGTGACGTGATCGAGTATAGTCGAGTTATGTGGATGCAAATGCTAACCCTAGTAATTGCTAATGGGTTCGGCTATAACCTATGCATGCGTGAAGATGAAGGAGATGCAGGGAACGGCCTGATGGTGATGGGCTTAGATCCTAAGGCTAGGATTGGATGAAGGTTGTAAATATAAAATTTATGTTGAAATTGTTATATAAAATCGTGTACAATCTTGTAAAATCAATAACTTTTTCATACGAGGTCGAAAATGCGCGAAACCAGTTGCGTTGGAATCGTATGGACGAGCACTATGCAATGGAGTTGGTATGGAGTCGTTTGGAGTTAGTGAGAATTTTGGGTAAAATTAAACGTCCGTTTAATTTTATTCGAAATAAAAGCTGAAACGGAAATTAAAATCAAGGTGAGAATTTCTCACTCAATCGAATCAGTTTCGATTTTATTTTAAATAGTTAGATTTAAAATATTTGAATGCATGTTTGAATGATGATTGATATCTATTGATTGTTAAAATAGACATTATGCGCCGTTATTAAGCGGATGTTATTTAATAAAAACATATACCGCGAATATTTCATAAACAGTGAAATTGGTATTATATATATATATAATATCAATATATATATATTGGCATATGTATATATTGCAGTTGATTGATTTCCCGCATTTATTTGTTTAGCGGATGAGACCCTATTACGCCGTTATTAAGCGGATAATATTTAATAAGAACATGTACCGCGATAATTTCGTACTGGAGCGAAATTGGTATTGTGCTAATGTTTTTGGATGCAGGAAAACAGGTTGGAGGGATCCAACTGGATTCCTCAACAGTTTTTATTTGATTTTCAGATATTTTGATATTTGATGGATTATCATATCGATATATGATATCGTTGTTTGTCGTGATTGACTATTTGGTGTGTAGCATCATTGGACCCAGATTTTGGGATTTTAAAATAATTTTAAAGTGATTTTTGAAAATATACTATATTTTTAGAATTGATCCATTTTGAATAAATAAACGTTATAATTTTTAAAGTTATAAAAATTATGATTTTTAAGAAATATAGTTAAAAGATGATTTTTGAAAATAAGGAATTAATGACTTTATGAAGAGTTTAAATTGGGATTCTGAACTTGTTATAAAAAGTTTAAATATAGGATTTATAAAATTTTATTATTTTATAAATCAAAATGGTGAAGTTTTTAAAGGAATTTAAAGACGTTTTAAAGAATAATATAATTTGATTTATATTTAGAGATTTATAAATGGATATTTATAAATTGAAATATTGACATTATAAAACGAGTTTTTATAAGTGTTTGAATGAAGTGAAAATGAATTTCATAAATGAATGAAATTTATAGAATTATAAACTGTGAAGTTATAAATGAAATTTATAAATAGTAAGATTTATAAATTTGGTGAAATTATTTGAAGAATAGTTAGGCAAAATAAATGGATCTTATAAGTTATAAGATTCATAAATTTGAAAGTCTTTAAAAGAACGATTTTGTAAAATAATCGTTTTATAAGTATTTAACTTATAATATGAACTTTTAGTTTATAATTGAGTATAAACTGGAATATGTTAATAAAAGAATTTATAAAAAGGAAGTTTTTATAAATAAATAGAAATAGAATTTATAAACGTTGTTTTATAAATTCGCAAATGACTTATTTTGATAAGTAAATTGTTGAAACCTATTAATGGAGTTATATTCACATTTTTGAATAGTGAATAATCCTTTGAATTAAAAATGAATAAAAGGATGAAATTGTTAATGAAGTATATTCACGTTTTTGAATAGTGAATAAGATGTTAAAGAAATTGTTTTGAATGTGATATTTCAAATAGAATTAAAACGATCTAACGATGTTTTAAAATGTGTTGAGATTCGAAACCATAGATTTCAACGTTAATTGTTGAAATAGACGTTTTCGAGAAATAGAAGGAAATAGTGGACTATAACACTGTTGTTATAGTAAACGATTTCCGAAAGGAAATGTTTTGTATAGTATTGGGATTTATATATCTATCTTAATTTCGAATCCCTATACTAGTGATTTTGGGACGTCGTAATGATGTTTTACGCAACATTCGTTTTGGCCCAAATAAATATGTTTAAGAGAATGATTTCCTTAAAGAATGAAATATATACTTAATTTCGATTTAAGTATATTGAATATTTTCTAAGTGTTGAAAATAAATAAAATTTGTGAATTACTTATTAAATAAGTATGGAAATGTTTTCCAATATGAAGTGATATTTAGAATTTATCTTTTTGAAGATAAATCGAAAAGAAATATTGAAATGAATAATTGAAATCGAATATTCATTGATATTTTGGAATTATAAATTCACTAAAGAATTTATAAAGGAAGTGGAATTTGTTTAAAAATAAATATTGATTTATTTTTGAAGTGTTGAAATAATATATCTAGTGAAGATATTTTTGGAAAATAAATAAATTGGAAAATTATTTGGAATCTGGTGATGTGTGCATGTCCAGTGATAGTTAAATAATCGACTATCAATATTTCCCTTTGAATGGGTAATTGATGTGATTGGTTGAATGTGAATGCCACACTTATTTTTGAATAAGCGCTCACTATTCGGGTTAACCGGGAAAGGACCATGGGGTCGTATAACCCATTCCGAATATGTGATACGTCGTTATGAATTGCATTTGAAGATCGGTGTTGAAGACCGAGTATTTGCGAAAGCGATAGGATGACCTATCGATTGTCTCTGCACTGGGTAGCTCCTGGTATAGAGATCTCCTAAGTGATGGGAAATTCGATCGGGATTGTGAATACCCGGATTACAAGGGCTTCGTAAGAAGTACCTTCGGTTTTGTTCGAGCCCGGAACAGACTTGTATGGATTGTATGTCTGACATTACAAGTTGAGATATAAAGCCGATTTCTTTCAAATATATTTCTGTTGGTGGCGGAGAATTTATTCTTTTAGCTTAACACCCTTCTCTGAGACGTATGAGCTCAGAGGTTATATAGTTGAATGTTATCAGCGATATATTTCCAATTTGGTAATGTGACATGCTGAGTGATGCTGAAATGATCATTGTGTTGATTATTTGTGATAGGATCGTTTATTTGATCGTCTATCCTTGTGATCATTGTGTTGATCATTTGTTGACCCAAAGCATGGCTTTTGTATAAAGTATGTTTTTGTGGACGTGAATTCGTCGAGCCTCACACCTCGTGAATGGTCAAAACAGGAAAGAAGCAGCAAGGTTATGAGGGGTAGCACCCTTTAGGATGTGTCCATTTCCTTCTGGAAAAGGGTGGTATCATGGTATGGAGCCCAGATACTTACTCATGTTGAAAACACTTTGTTATGATTGTGTGAATTGATTACGAGCGCTCGGTGATAAAGGTCCCAAAGGACCGGGGGATGGCATATTCGGTCAGTTGTTACTCAGTTAGGGGTAACCCGGCCTTGTGTTGGTAGAGATCCGGTTTGGTTCTCGGGGATGTCCATCCAGAGGCATTCTCATGTGGCAATGGGAAGTTCCTTGGCCTGATCATTCGTTGGAAATCCAAAGAAACAATACGTGACTTGTACGGTTTTAGTTGTAGAACCTGCCATCTAATATGGTAGCTATTAGTAGGCATAATATAATGGTACCTATGCTGGCTAAGATTTATATTCTACTTTCGAAATCGTTTTATACACTATGCACTAATAATAATATCAAAATTGATTTGATTTTAATGCGTATCAAGCATCTTTGACTATCATAAGGAGAAATCTTCTCCAAGTCTGCGTTTGCATTGTGTGTGTGGTAGGAGGTCTTATGGTAGTCTCATTTTTAAAAGCATTGCGAATTGACTTTAAAAATATCCCTCTATTTTGATTTTAAAGTAAATAAACTGTTTTGAGTTCTCACACCAGTCACATGACTGACTCGGAGTTTATTGTTTTCCTTCCTAAACTCTGGGTGCCCACCAATTTCCACACGGGCAGTTAAGAGTTAAGGTTTATCAGGATATTCTGGATATTCTGGAGTTGCTGGAGGCAAGCTGGATGGCATGGCGTATTACTAGTTTATATAATATTTCTTTTTCCGCTGCATTGTTTGTTGTTGTATGATGTTGTTGTACACTCTGATGATATGTTGTAATGTAATGTATAAAATGTAATAACTGATATAGTTCTTTGTTTAAAGATTATTCATTTATTATTATATGTTGTTCCGCTGCGAATTGTGAGATTCTGATGTTGTTCTGTTGTTTTCTATTCCGTCCTATTTTCTTCTATTTTAAAAGTTTTCTATTATCTTTCCTCTCTCTCTTCTAAATTTTCTGTTCTCTTTTCTATTTTCTTTTCTCTCTATTTTCTATCTTCTCTCTTCTTCTCTTTTCTTTTCTTAAATTCTTTTTAAAAACCCATAACTATTCGGTTTTTCGGCAACGAAAATCCGCGTACGTTACACTAGCTTTTCCGAACTACAAATCTCATAACATGCCTAAGTAGTGAAACCTTCACAAAAACCATTTCACCTACTACGAACTCTAATTCTATTCATCTATCAGTGTAAGGCTTTTTCTTATCCTATGCGATTTTCATCCTTCTATGGATCAAGTCTACCTTCTCTAATGTCTCCCTTTCCATATATGGTCCAAGAATAATCTTATCTGTAGTGTACTACCAACATGGTGGTGATCTACAGGGTCTACAATATAACACCTCAAACGGTGCCATCTCAATATTCGCCTGATAGCTGTTATTATAAATGAACTTCACTAATGGTAGGTGATCCTCCCAAGAGCCTCTAAAATCCAATATGCTTATCTGAAGTAAGTCCTCTAATACCCGGGTTACCCTCTCCGTCTATCCATCGTTTTCGGGTGATAAACGGTACTCAAGCTCTACTTGATGCCTACGCCTCTTATATACTCCTTATGTAGACTCCTCAAGCTCAATGAAATAGGTACTTATTTTTGTTATTATATGTTATACCTTCCGCTATAAGATTCTAAAAGCATACATAGGTAACTCTATATATTGTTCATTGTATCAATTTTACCAACCAACAGCCAGTCTGGAAAGGAGCTAAGGTTCTATGGGCTTTTATTAGATCAAAAATTAGGCCCGTTCCGAGGAGGGTTGTTACATTTAGTATTGGAGCCTAGGTTGCCCGATCAAAGAGAATACGTATATGCAAGAGCACATATGTCTTATTTTGAAAATATTTTCAAAACCTTATTATTTATATATATATACACATACATTTATGAACATATGCGAACACCCTAGGCATATTTTGATTTAACTAGTATTGCTATTGTAGGGATTCAAGATTAATCTGACATTTTGATCCTGTAGATAATTGATATTGGGTGAGAGTAACACTTCTATAGTCCGAAACCATCTCACTCAAGAGATACCCACAATTTTGGATATGCATCACAATTCAGATAGTATCTAAGGCTAGTGGGGCAAGTTCCCATTCGTCAACAATCTGTACCAATGGCACCGGTTGCTCCACTTGTTGAACCAACACCCTACCTACTAGAGTTCCCAATGATGCGTTAAGATTTTTAGAATATGAGAGGACATGCATTTTGGAGGGTAGTAGATTTTGTGGCAGCCGAGGTATTGATTAACAATTCTGACTGTATATTCCATAAGCTAGGAAAACAAGATCAGATTAAGAGGTGGATGGCTGCATGGCACCTAAAGGGAGAGGCACTGAATTGGTGGACTGTAGCTATTCAAGAGAATAAAGAGGAAGGAATTACTTAGGCTGAATTCAGAGCCCACTTCAAGTCAAGATTCATGTCCAAAGCTGAAGTGAAGTTGCAGTTGGAGAAGTATATCTAACTAAGGCATAGAGACTCCATGGTGAAGGAATATATCATAAGTTCATGAAATTAGCTATGTTTAGGATGAGACTAATTGGCACCCCTACCAAGAAGGTGATGAAGTTTGTAAAAGGGATAAATTCTCCACTTAGGGAACTACTGCTAATTTAAGTTCCCGTTGGCGCCATCTATGAGATGATAGTGGAAATGCTGCTGCTTCAGACAGTTCGCTTAGAGGAAAAGTAGAAGTTAGGACAGGCGCGAAATCAAAGTGAAGCAAAGAAAGACGGATTTTGGATGGACAAGATAACCAAGAGAAAGATTAAGAAAGGGGGCGTGACATGTCATAGATGTCAGAAGAAGTGGCATATTACTAAGGACCGCAAAGTGAGTCTAATGAGGGAAAGTTTAAGGGGAGGTGTTATCAATGCCATGAAGGACACTATAAGAACCGGTGATCGAAGCTAGCAAACGAAGGACAAAGTGGGTAAGATTATTCCACTGAGGCTGCACCTATCTCAAGCAAAACATCTCCCGAGGATAAAGGGAAAGCTATAGTGGAAGGTACAACTATTATTAAAAAATACTATTCATACCTTATTTGATTTTAGAGCATCACATTCATTCATAGCTAAGAATGTAGTTAATTCTTTACGACTAACTACCTAATATGTCACAATCCCTTTAGTTGTGTCAAATCCTATCAGGAGATCGACACACCTTTCTATGATTTGCAAAGACCTAGTGGTGGATATATGTAATGTTGATTTTATATGTAACAGGTATGTTTTGGGTTTTGAGGGTATAGGCTTATCCTAGGGATGGATTGGTTATCTTAATATAGGGTTGTCTTAGATTATGAGAGGATCATCGTTTGGTGAAGGAGTTGTAGGGGCGAGATATTTGATGTTCATTATACAGTCCAAAACTCAGTCAAATTAAGCTATTTATGTTCTCTTAGCCTATCACAAGATGAGCTTTCATCTGTGGCCATAGTCCGAGACTTTCTTGATGTTTTTGAAGAAGTCTCCAGTCTCCCACCCCGAAGGGAGATCGGATTTAGGATTGACTTGAAGAAGGACGCAAGATCTGGTGCGCTATCATTGAGGCATATGGCCCCCAAAAGAAAGGTAAGAGCCGGATAAGCATAATTCGAACTTATTGTTGAAGGGATTTATTCGCCATAATGCTTTAGAATGGGGAGCCCTACTTTTCTTTGCCACTAAGGTAGATGGCTCTTTGAAGTGTGCATTGACTATCGAGAGCTTAACAAGCCGACCAAGAAGAATATGTATCCCTTCCCTAAGATAGATGACTTATTTGACCAGCTTGTTGGAGCCAAAATCTTTTCTTAGTTGGACTTAGCTACTGGATTCCACCAATTGAGAATACCTTAGGATAGCAAGAAAAGACCGCTTTTCGCACTCCAGATGGACTTTATGAATGGAATGTAATGCCTTTTGGATTGATGAATCCCCCCTGCATACTTTATAGACTTGATGAGCAAAGTCTTTAGGAGGCAGCTGAATAAGTTCGTCATAGTATATGTGGATGATATCCTAGTATACTCTAAAAGTTAAGGTGAGCATGAAAATCACTTAAAGGACATACTAGAGACCTTAATAAGGCGCCAACTAAAGGTCAAATTCTCAAAGTCATCTGGAGGAAGGAGGTAAGATTTCTCGGTCATATTATTTTCGAGAAGGGATAGTCAGTCGATCCTGCTAAAATGGAAGCTATTCAAGACTAGAAGATTCCAAAGAATACTATGGAAGTTAGGATTTTTTTGGTTAGCGGGTTACTAAAGGAAGTTCATTAGGGAATTTGTAAATATAGCAGTCCTATTGGGTTGACTAACCAAGAAAACTTAGTTTTTGCATGGGATAGAAACGCACGGAAGATTTTGAGAAGTTGAAGGAGATGTTGACTAGTGCACCATGCTAACTCTTCTAGATGAATCGAAGCTTTTTACCATTTACATTGATGCATGCAGTATGGGTTTAGGAGCTTTTTTTATGCAAAAGGCAAAGTGATAGCCTATGCAAGAAGGCGGTTGAAGGACAACGATTAGAGGTATCTCACTTATGATTAGAGTTAGTTGGCATCATATTCGCTTTGAAGATGTGGTGGAACAATCTTCTGGGGGAAAGGTTTGAGTTATTTACCAACCGCAAATCTCTTAAACGCATATTTTCCCAAAGGGACTGAACCTTAGGCAATAAAGGTGGATAATGTTTATAGCACTGTATAACTTTGAGTTTCGGTATACCTCCGGTAAAGAGAATGTTGTGGCCGACACCCTTAGCCAAAGGCATGCTACTCTTGGTGCTATATATGAGTGGAGGCAGTTGGAGTTCCTTTCAAATTTCAATTTCCAATCGCCATCAAAATTCACTCCAAGTTATCTTACGACTATGGAAGTAAGGCCAGCATTGATGGACCGCGTCGACCAAGAACAAAAGAGAGATGCGACAATAGTCGACATTTTGGACAAGTTAGGTAGGGGAGAGCATTTCCTCATATTTGTAGTTATTCGATCGACGAAAGAGGGTGGCTATGGAGAGATGTAAGATTATGTATTCCAGTAATGGTGGATGTTCTGGAACAAGTTCTGGCTGAGTGACACCATTCTAAGATGACCATCATCTCGACGAGGATAAAATGTATAGGGATATAAATCATATTTTCTATTAGCCAAGAATGAAGAGGCGAGTTGCAGAATATGTCACCAAGTGTTTGACGTGCCAAAGGTTAAAGGCAGAACGAGGAAAGCCCAAAGGTCTATTATTCCCGTTAAAGGTACAGGCTTGGAAATGGGAGCATATATTGATGGACTTTATAGACGGGTTGCCTAGAAGTGGATAAGGCAATGAAGCTATATGGGTTATAGTGGATAGACTCACTAAGAGTCCCCACTTTATTCCTGTAAGGAGTAGTAGGACGGCAGCATCTCTAGCATAAATATATATCAAAGAAGTGGTACAATTGCATGAAATTCTAGTTAGCATTTTTAGTGATAAAGACCCATTATACCCTAGTGAGTTTTGGAGGAGTTTGCAATAAGCCTTAGGTGCGACATTGAATCTTAGCACCGCATACCATCTGTAGACTGACGGACAGACCAAAGGATGAACATAATTTTGTAGGATTTGCTGAGGTCTTGCATCATAGATTTCGAAGGACATTGGAAGCAGCATTTACCCATAGTAAGATTCATGTACAATGATAGTTATCCAACGACGATTGGTATAGCACCCTTTGAAGCCTTATAGAAAGGCCATGTAAGCCATCTTATTGTTGGTGGAAAACTACCGACAAAATTCTACTCAAACCATAATTGATTTGCGAGATTATAGAAAAAGTTGATGTGATTAAGTAGCGAATGAAGACTGCTCAAGACCGACAAAAGTCCTATGCTAACAGGTGAAGAAAAGAGTTGGAATATTCAGTTAGATACATGGTATTTGTTAAGGTTCCCCCTCTTAGAAATGTTATGAGGTTTGACATTGGAGAAGTTGGTGCCGAGATTTGTTCGACCTTTTTCAATTTTGGAAAGGATGGGGAAACTTGCATTTCGAGTAGAGCTTCCGGATAGGTTAGCGGAAGTTTATAATGTTTTTCATGTATCGCATTTGAGAAAATGTTTGCACGACACCGTCACTACATTAGAGCCTGATCAGTTAGTAGATGTGGAGACGGAGCTGATAGCACTCGGTTCCACTGCACACATAATGGAGCAAGGTATAGTGAACTAGGTAAATATGAGAAGGATTCAAATATGGAATCATCCATTTAAATATCTTTTCCAACGTAAGAATATAGTTTTAGAAAACTGGATTTTCAAAATTTTAGATGTTAGAAATGGTGTGCTAGGTATTGGATGGTAGGGCTTGGATGTAAATTTTGTTGAACCATAATTCTATTTGTAGAAGTGTAGGAAAATTTATGTGCAAAACAAAGATTTTGATTTGAAAATTTGCATACATATAGAACTGCCAGTATATATAGGTTGTTTACACCATATTTCCAAATTTTTTTAAACAATGCATTCATATAGGAGGCGTCTACTTAGTATTATTTTGCATACATATCACATGTGTGGTAATACATCATGCACTTGTATATGATTGGCTGCAAAATTGGTTGCACACAGATTGGTTGGATAGCTTTGAATGATTCTGCATTATGTTACATGATTCTGCCCTTGAGGAATTTGACAACGAAATTCCTTTAGGGAGATTATGCAACACCTATAATTTGAATAATAATTAATTTAAAAGAAATTAATAATCAATAAAGACAAAAGTGGATCTTTCACAAACATTGGAATTTATCTATGAAACTTGCACCATTGCATTCAGAATAATTTTCTGATCAATTTTCATATATAAAGTTTAATGATCGGAGTTCGAACGAAAAAGTGATCAACGTTTGAAGATTTTAGATTGGAAATTACTATACATGTATTGGAAATAAATATAATTAACTAACAGTTACTTAACACTTAAGCACAGTTAATGCTAAATTAGACCGGTCAAAATCATATAAAATAACATTTAACAGAAAACAAATATAAAATAAATAAATGTTTAACATATCATGACAACCGTTGGACCCCTTATTGGGACTGGTCGACTAGTGGTAGTATAGCTGTCGATTTCTGGTAGGCTATTGGCCGTGTATTGAACCTAGGTTGAACGACTTGAAGTTAATATAATATAATCTAACGAATGGCATTGATTCGAACTCCTATAAATACAGGCTCAGTTCCTCACTTTTCTTCTCATATTTTCTGAAGCAACAGCTAAGTTCTACCATTCTCTTTTCTCCACAAATTCGAAAATTTATATGAACCATTATATATATATATGTATGTATACATAAGTGGAGAATAACAGAAAATAATTGAGAAGAAGAATAGGGTCGAACTTAATCGCCAAAGCTAAGATAAATTGTAAATCTAAATCCAAATCTAATTTAAATTCAAACCTCTTCTCGGATCTAAATTTCTAATAAATATGTATATTCTTTCGATAAATATTTTGGTAAGAAGAAAGGAGTGAAGTATGAATAACAAGATTTAAATTTAGAGATTTGGAAGCTTATTGGTGAGTGGGAATTATATATTTTTATATAATATTGGATTTATATCATTGAAATCTCTTCCATGTATGCCTAAATGTAAATTTTGGAGTTGTAGGCTTAAATATGCACGTGCAATGAACTTGAGAACCATGACTACATATTCTGCGACTTTTTAACATTAGTTAAATATTGTTTATCCTTGAATTCAGAATATAAGGATGAAAAGAGTCCCTAATGTATGAGATAGTTCATTAAAGATATTTTATAATAATTCCAGGTTTGTTGGTTGAATGATATATATTAGTAAACATGAGTTGGAAGTTGTTATAAATTGGTTTGAGATTTAAGTAGTATTTTAATTTATTGGAACGAAATATGTTTCAATGTAAGTTTCTATAATAGTTTTATAATTATGACTAAAAGTCTATCATTTGAAATAACGAGGAATATGTTGATGTGCACGTAAGTGTGCATATTTTTACTTCCATATTTAATCTAATTTAATTTAATAAATGGGCATATAGGTGTTTTAAAATGTTTAAACCTCAAATTATTTTCAAATCATCATTTATTTATCTTCATATAGGGGCAAAACGGTCATTTTTTATGCATATATTAATTTTGAGAATATTTATTTGCACATTTTATTTTTATTTGTAGGAAAATTTGATGGAAATTACAAGAGGCTTCATGTATTCATGCATGCATAAGAGAGTGAAACAAATGTAGATGGAAATAAATCATTTCATACAACATGGAGAACCTCACCTACCCACATCTATAATTAGGAGCTAATGCACATGTTAGTGGAGCTAAAAGTTACATGCACATTTAATGAAGGATTAAGCTCTTGCTAATGACAACTTGGTGACCATACTTTCTCGAGGGTATTTTGGGTCGTCCCCAAAACTATGGATTAGGGTTTCGGAAATGTATAAATACCACTTATGTTTCATGTAATGAGCTCTTAGCTTCCTCTTAGTTAGTTTTAGGCTCAAAAATAAACAAAAACTCTCTTTTCTTTTTCATGGCTTCTTAGCCTTCTTCTTTTATGCAATATTAATTCATGCTCTCTTTCATTTCATGTTAGTACTGTATATCTTTTTATTTATGCAAGTAGATTAGTTTTTATTTTATTTTAATTAGCTCTATTCTTACTTTGCTTGCATTTTCCACTTATTTATATCTATGTTGCAATCAACATTTTTTGACATGAAAACAAATATGAATAGCTAAACCCCTTAAATTTAGGGGTAATGAACCTCTCTTAATCATGCAGATTCAACATTTTGATAACTTATGATCTCTTTTTGTGCTTAATGACAATATTTGATGTGGTTTAATTTTATTGTTTTAGCTTTGAATTTGATAGCCTATGCTATTAACACCAAATAAATTATGATTAAACAGACGTAAACACAAATTACCTCTTCATCTACATATGATTATGGTAATGAGTGAAATTTAAAATTAAAATTTTGGTGGTCTAAATTACTAATCAATAGTAAATAGATCATACTTAGAATAGATTTTATTTTTAATTTCATTAACATTTTCATGGGAGTTAACAAGTGGTTTAGTGGGTGTGTTAACACATAAACTAAATTCACTAATGGCTAAAAGAGAGATCATAATTTTATTTTGTTGATTTATGTGATCATGAGAAGGAAATTACCTCTAAATTGCCTTTTACTCTCATATTTTTGTCCACTTTTATTTTTTATTAGTTCTAGAAATTTGTAGCTAAACACAATCTCAAATTCTTGGTTTAATTTGATTGAGTATAAATTTTAAAATCAATACAATTCCCTATGGATCGACCCATACTCGCCACGTACTAAAATTGTATGTCGTGCACTTGTAGTTATTTTTAATTTAAATTTATCGGTGGCTTTCTAATCTGATAGGAAATTTTCCATTAAACACAAGCCTAAAAGAAAGAGATGTACAAAATAGGGGTGTTTACCGTATATTTCAAAATAACAGAAAAGATAATTTCATGAAATTACAAACATAACGCGAGTCCTCTTTTAGATAATTTATGGAAAATTACAGTGCTAACATTTTCTTTTAGGAAGATGTAATTCCAACGTACTAAAATGCAAAAATCGATCAGTATAAACTAAAGTATTGCTGGTAGTGATGGCAACAATAATTTAATTATGAACCTAATATATGCGATTTAAGATAAGTTAGAAAATAAAAATAAGGGATGAAATATAAATATAGCAAAGGAGAAATTAAGAACTTATAATAATCAAAGAAAAATAGTCAATAATTGAAAAGGAACAGTAAGTTACATCTAATAGTTATAAGTGAAGGTTAAGAGGTAAAAGATATTTAATTTATCAAATTAGAAGAATGCGGTATAATGAAACAAGGAGCAAGTCATGTAAAAATAACTCAATATTAATAGTTGAACATAGGAGGCATAGTAATTAAATAAATTTATATAGCCTCAAAATTTGTGTTTATGGCTAGTGTAAATTATTGAATCTAGTCAATAAATTAGATTAACTAAAAATTATAGTTTGAAAATGATGTAGTCATTAATATGGGTTAGGATGCGAGATCAGTAATGTTACACAATAGAAGTCTACTATATGAAAGGGGCTACCAATGGTTGTGTAACATTGTATCGAGGTGAGACATCTCTAATTATAGGACTTGTGGGATTATACGTTCGCGTATAGGTGAATTAATATGCAGAAATAGGGTTTACCTCTATCTGAAGTCTTAACGGGCTAAATTGGGTCTGCTTCAATTCCTCTATGAGGTATTTATTAAGTAACCAAATAGGTAATTCCTTGTTTGCATTAGGTAATATGAATGACACAATGAGCATAGCCTCGGCACTATGTCAACAAGGTTTGTAACATATATGCGAGGAGTAGGGCTGTACGCATTGGCCGAAAGTGCCATCAGTCCTGAAGCGGTAAGTAGAAAGACTAAGGTTACGCCTAAATAGACTACACCTCCTACTAATGTAGATCACGTTTGGGACATGCACCACCTCACAATTGTTTGTTGTTAGGTGGTAAGGCTAGATAACCCTTAGTTGAGGTCTTTTAAGCAAATAGGATAGTTGGAAGAGCCGAGCCCATGATAGTTCATGGAGCTAAGTCAATGATTAGTCTCAGTAATGGAGTCCTCAATACGAAGCGGCTTGATATGTCATTAAGATGAGGTAGAATACGGCTAAGTAATTATAATGTCGTTATTAGGCGCTAATGGAAAGATCCTTGGTGTACACAGACAGTTCGATCTAGACACAAATGATGGATACCTGACGCTGGTGCAGAATTACCAATACTAGCAGGTGGGGTGTATCGTACACGTACGTGAAGTCAAGATGACTAAGTTAAGATAGTAGACATAACATGTAATGGAAGAAAATCAGGGTAAACTAGTGTTATGGATAAAGCATGTTATTTATCAAGCATTAAAATGTTGTTCTGACCACCTCCTCGTTACATCCCACATGAAAAATTTAGAGGAATATGTACTAGTACAATGCGGGAATGGTGGAAGGACATATTTTCTTATGCATGTTCTGCAATGACAAGGGCACTAGATACCGGAGGTATTAGCCTTGGTCAATAATTATATGTTTTATTATACTTTACTGTTCCGCTATGAGTTAATATCGATAGCGCTCTGGTATACTTTTATTTTTTACAGAATACCAACACCAACTATTCGTCCCCTAGAAGACTTTGGTTTACGACTTAGCGAAAGTCGGATCCATTAAGATGTAGATGGTTACACTTGGTATCAGAGCTTAGGTTTATCAATCATAGGAAATAAAATATGCTGGGTGAACGTATTTGTATTTTTACCTATAATTATACATATAATATGTTGAATCTTACAAATTTTGGCTATACAAGTAGTTGCAACCATATTCTAAAAAGTTGGGCAGAGCAACCATGAGTTGGAACAATAGATGAAGTTGAAGATATATACCTATCCTTATCACCCCATAGGATATAGGTCCTATCGGAAGGCCTTGACTTATAAAGGGCATGAATGCGACATGTGGATGGTCCCTAAAGCTGGATGGTACTTTACTTGTAGATCCCATAGGATTGCTGATTGATGATGTACGTTAGGTCCAGATAAATGGAAAGTAACGAATCTATATGTTGTAAATATCCAGAAAGGAAAATTGAACTTGTTCATAAAGGAAGGTGTGTAGAAATCACTTCAAGATAATAACTGGATTTTTAATATATTCATAAAGGATATAATTCATAAATAAGTCGAAAAGAAGAAAAGTCCAAAATAATGGACAAAAAAACCACTCTGAGTCTAACCCATATGGAAGAATTTAATAAAAAGTTTGAAAAAATACGTATAATGTATTTGAAACAATTTTCAAGGGATTTATTTAAAAAGTAGAAAAATCCTACTTTTTGAAAAGTAAGTAAATATTAAAGTTTTTCACAAAGTAAAATAACAATTTTTTTAGAATTTCTAGTTGAAATTTAAAACTGTTTAGACTGAAAATTTTGGTAAAAAGAGGTTTTTAAAGAGGTATTCCTTTTGAAACAAAAAGAAAATAGAGCGTATGTATTGTTCTGATCATGAAAATTTTAGGTTTTAAAATTCTTCAAAAGGTGTGGGCAATAGGAAGTTGTGCTGGTTTGCAGTAGGGTAAAAGAATAAAAAGGAGACAAGAACCCAAAAACAAAGCAGTAGGCAAACGCACTGTGATGGTTCAATTAAAAGGACAGTCAATTGAGTGAAAAGCTATATGAAAAGAAGCAATGTAAATAAGAGCAGTTCAGGTAGAAGAAAGTTAAATAGTAGTAGCATTATGAAATATAAATAGAAATAATGTTAGAAATTTATAAAAATAAGCTTAGTAATCAGAAAAAAAAGAATAGTTTTATACGTATGTGCAGTAATTGCCTATACCTTTTAAAAAGTCCCCTTCTTATGCTATAAGAGTCTCCGCTAAGGTTGAAAGTGAAAATAACATAAGTGATAGGAAAATAATAAAATGAAAGTGATCCTTGTCTACTCTGATTTTTATTGTCTAATGTTATAAATGATGTTTTAAAAACACTATAAAGTGCATTTTTGAAAAATGATTTGGTATAAAAAATTGAGTTTTTGGGGTACAATACTTAATAAATGACTTGAGTTAAAACCTCTACTTTTTTAAGATGTAAAATCTTTGTTGTGAAAAGGTTTTAAAGGAAAGGATCGTTCTAAATTAAAAATCTGCTAACAATGACTATGAAGTTTAATATTTTTTTTAAAAGGGTAGTAAAAATCAGACCAACTTTGATATAGAGTAGATAAGGATGACTGCCTAGGTAGGATGGGGTAAAAGTTAAGGCTATGGAGGAAATAACTACAAACGCTCATAGAGTAGAAACAAGGAATCCCCATAGAATCTAAGGAATATTGATACAAACCTAGGAATGTTTTATTTGATGTGTGAGATCCCTAAGTATAAAACAAATTATTTTGAGTAATGATGATAACAATAATTTAATTACGAGTCTAATATATGCGATTTAAGATAAGTTAGAAAATAAACTACAAAGGATGAAATATAAATTAAGTAAAAGGGAAATTAAGAAGTTACAATAACCAAAGAAAGGTGGCCAATAACTAAAAACGAACATTAAGTTATATCTAATAGTGTTAAGTGGAAGTTAAGCCGTAAAGGATATTTAATCTATCAAATTAGAAGAATGTAGTAAATAACATTAAACAACATTAATGAAACAAGGAGTAAGTTATGTAAAAATAACCAAATATCAATAATTGAACACATGAGGCGTAGTAATTAAAATTTATATAGTCTCAAGTTCGTGTTTATGGCGGATGTCAATTATTGAATCTAGTCCACAACTTAGATTAATCAAAAACGATGTCATCATTAATATGGGTTGGGATGCGTGATCAGTAATGTTACACAATAGAAGTCTGCCATTTGAAAGGGGCTACCTGTAGTTGTGTAACAGTGTACTGATGTGAGACATCTCCAACCGTAGGACCCGTGGGATTATACGTTCGTGTGTGGGTGAAGGGAATATACCAAAGTCGGGTTTGCCTCGGTCTGAAGTTTTAAAGGGCCAAATTGGGTCTACTTTAATCCTTTTAGGAGGTACGTATTAAGTAACCAAGTGGGTATTTCCTAGATTGAATTAAGCAATCTGAACGAGAAGATGTGTGTAGTCTTGGCGCTATGTCAGCAAGGTTGGTAACACATATGTCAGTAGTATGGCTGTACACATAGGTCGAGAGCATCATCAATCCAGGAAGCGGTCAGTAAAAAGACTAAGGTTACACCTAAATGGACTACACCTCTTACTAATGTAGATCACGTTTGGGACATGCATCGCCTCACAGTTGTTTGTTATATTGTTTGTTGTTAGGAGGCAAGGCTAGATAACCCTTAGTTGAGGCGTTTCAAGGAAACAGGATAGTCGGAGGAGTTGAGTCCTCAATAGTTCATGAAGCTAAGTTCATGATTAGTCTGAGGAATGGAGTCGTCAATACGAAGTGGCTAGATAAGTCTTTAAGAAGAAGTAGAACACGATTAAATAATTATAATGTCGTTATTAGGAACTAACGGGACGATCGTTAATGTACATAGACAATTTGATCTAGACACGGATGGTGGATACGTGATGCTGGTGCAAAGTTACGATACTAGCAGGAAATGCATCCTTGTCCATGGAGGGACCATGATGCTTATATATAGACACACACATATGTAGTTATTGTATACCTCGAGTAGGTGGGGTGTATCATACACGTACATGAAGTCAAGATGACTAAGTAGACATAGCACATAATGGAAGACAATTGGCATAAACTAATGTTATGGATAAAATATGTTATTTACCAGCCATCAGAACATTGTTCTGACCACTTCCTCATTACAACCCATATGATAGATTTAGAGGGATATGTACTGATACAATGCGGCGAAAGGACACATTTCCTTGTGCATGCTCAGCACCGACAAGGGCACTAGATACTAGAGGTATTAGCCATAGTTGGTAATCATATGTTTTATTATACTTTACTAGTCCGCTATGAGTGTATATCGATAGTGCTCTGTATACTTTTGTTTATTTACAGAATACCAACACCAACGATTCGTACCCTAGTGGACTTAGTTTTTCGATTTAGCAAAATTTCGAGTCAGTAGGATGCAGGTTGTTACACTTGGTATTAGAACTTAGGTTTATCGATCATAGGAAATAAAATACGTTGAGTGAATGAATTTGTATTTTTATCTATAATTATACATATAATACGCTGAGTCCTACAAATTCCGAGTATAGAAGTAGTTGCAACCATATTCTAAAAAGATAGGCAATGCGACCATGAGTTGGAACAATAGATGAATACTTACGTTTACCCCACGAAAGATAGGTCCTATTAGCAGGCCTTGACTTATAAAGAGAATGAATGTGACATGTGGAAGGTCTCTGAAGCTGGATGATACTTGACTCCCTTTTTGAGCCTGGATTGCCCAGTGCTTGTAGATCCCCATAGGATTGATGATGTATGTTAGATCCAAATAAATGGAAAGTAAAGAATCAATACGTTGCAGATATTCAGAAGTGAAAATTGAAATAGTTCCCGAAGGAAGGTGTGTAGAAATCACTCTCAGATAATAAGCAGATTTCTAATATATTCTGAAAGGAGATAACTCATAAATAAGTGGAAAAGAAAAAATTCCATTATAATGGACAAATAAAACCGCTCTGAGTCCAACCCATATGAAAGAATTCAATAGAAGGTTTGAAAAAAATATGTATAATGTATTCGAAATAATTTTCAAGGGATTTATTTAAAAAGCAGATCCTATTTTTGAAAAGTAAGTAAGCATTTTAGCTTTCCGCAAAGTAAAATAACAATTTTTTAGATTTTTTAGTTGAAATTTAAAATTATATAGACCGAAAATTTCAACAAAAAGAGGTTTTAATACAGAGATATTCCTTTTGAAACAAAAAGAAAACATAGCGTATGTATAGCTCGTAGATTTTTCTGATTATGAAAAATTTAGGTTTTAAAATTCTTCAAAAGGGGTGGGCAATATGAAGTTATGTCGATTTTGAGTTGGGTAAAAGAATGGAAAGGGGACCAGAACCCAAAAATAAAGTAATAGGCAAACGCACTGCGATAGTTCAATAAAAAGGACAACCAATTGGGAGAAAAGCTATATGAAAGAAAAGCTGTATGAAGAGAAGCAATGTAAATAAGAGCATTTTAGGTGGAAGAAAGTTAACAGTTGTAACGTTATGAAATATAAATAGAAACAATGTTAGAAATTTATAAAAAATAAGGTTAATAATCAGAAAAAAATGAATAGTTTCCATATGTATGTACGATAGTTTCTTGTACCTTTTAAAAATTCCCCATCTTATGCCATCAGAGTCTCCGCTAAGGTTAAAATTGGAGATAGAATAAGTGATAGGAAAATTATAGAATGGAAACGATCCTTGTCTATTCTGGTTTTTATTGTCTAAATTTATAAACGATGTTTTAGAAACACAGTAAAGTGCATTTTTGGAAAATGATTTGGAATAGAAAAATTGAGTTTTTGAGGATACAAAACTTAATAAATGATTTGAGTTTTAAGAAGTAAATTCTTTGTTGTGAAAAGGTTTGAAGAAAAGGATTGTTTTAAAATCAAATTACTAACAATGACTGTGAAGTTTAATATTTTTTTTTAAAAGGGTAGTAAAAACTAAACCAACTTTGATATAGAGTAGACATGGATGACTGCCAAGGTAGGACAGGGTAAAAGTAAGGGTATGAAGGAAGTAACAATGATTACTCATAATATATGAATTTTAAATAAAAAATATTTTAGTTAAAGTTTTAGAAATTAAGTTTCATTTCCCAGATAATTCAAAATTTTAACTGAAAATGATTTTGCATGAAAAAAGGATTTTTTTTTTATTTTTGGAAGGCCACATGCTTAGCATATGAAAAGCTGGCGAGTTAGCGAATATGAATTTTACTGTATAGCAGAACTGACAGTATGTAAAACATAGAGGGTAACAAGGGATAAGCTATTTTCGCTTTGGAATTATTTTTTACTTACCTTGTTGATAAAGGAATAAAACTAGTTTTGAAATAATTCTATTTTAAAATTCAAAAAATATATTTCCTTATACGGATTGTACTGGGAATAGTTGGAAAAGAATCGAATGCAAAAGAGATTGTTTCAAGGTATAGTGGGATGGTTACATAAGAGAAGGATGGAAATATGGAATTCTCCATTTAAATCCCTTTTCCAACATAAGTATACAGTTTAGAAAACTGGATTTTCAAAATTATGGATGTTAGAAATGGTGTGCTTGGTACCGGATTGTAGGGGTCTGATGCAAAATTGGTTGAACCATAATTCTATTTGAAGAAGCGTGGGAAAATTTATGTGCAAAACAAAGTTTTGATTTTCACAACTTGCATGCATATAGAACTACTAGTATATATAGGTTGTTTTGACCATATTTTCAAAATTATTTTAAAGAATGCATTCATATAGGAGGCTTGTAATTATTATTATTTCTGCGTACATATCATATGTGTGGTAATACATCATGCACTTGTACACGATTGGCTGCAAAATTGGCTGCACATTGATTCGTTGGACAACTTAGAATGGCTGTGCATAATGTTACATGATTCAATCATTGAGGAATTTCGGCGACGAAATTCTTTTTGAGGCGAGAATATAACACACCGTAATTGAACAATAATTAATTTAAAATAAATTAATTAATAATTAGTAAAGCCGAAAATGTAATTTTCACAAACGTTAGAATTTGTCAATGAAACTTGCACCGTTGCATTCATGGTGATTTTCTGATCAATTTTCATATATAAATATAATGATGGGTGTTCAAATAAAAATGTTATCAACATTTGAATATTTCAGATCAGAAATAACTATATAAATAAGTTAACGAATTTCTTCGTCAACCTAAAGGTGCAAGGATGAGAACCATGGCTGCTAATGGAATTTGGAGAGCCTAAGTTTAACCTCAACAAGTGTTGGAAAATAGCGACACTTGGCAGAATTAAGGCTTAAGAGGAGTGACAAGTGAGTTTAGATTCATAGGGAAATCATATGCAAGGCCATGTGAAATCATGTATGCATGAAGTAAATCCATATTAGATAATTATATGATCAGAAGCGAAATTAAGAATAAGAGTGCCTTTGGAATTTGAAGCAATCTTTGATTGACAAATCATATATGCTTTGGAATTCACAAGCAAGTCATAATTCGAGATATCCAATAGTTCAAGTGCTATAATTGGCTCTAAATATCCAAATCAATTTTGTGTTACAAAGTTTAAAATGAGATAATTCGTTAATGATATTGTATAATAATTCCAGATTTGTTGGTTGAATGGTATATATATATCAGTAAACAAGAACTGGAAGTTGCTATAAATAGAATTGGGATTTAAGTAATTTTTAATTTATTGGAATGAAGTGTGTTGCAGTGTAAGTTTCCATAAATCCAATTTTATAATTTGAATAGAAGTGTATTGTTCAAAATAATAAGGAACATGCCTAAAAGAAAGAGATGTACAAAAAGGGGTGTTTTCATATTTTGTACCCTCTATTTCTCTAAAACAGAAAAGATAATTCCTTGAAAGTTCAAACATGACACAAGCCGTCTTTTAGGTAATTTATGAAAATTATAATGTTAACGTTTCCGTTTGGGAAGATGTAACTCCAATGCATTAAAATGCAAAATATCTAAATATAAACCAAAGTATTATAAGTAGTGACAATAACAATAATTGACTAGCACCATAGTCTCAGTGGTCAGGCATTTTGACTTTGGTGCGGAAGGTTACAGGCTCGAAACTTGCGTAGCATAATTCAAACATATATTGACATGTAATATATTGTATGCTACCTGAGATTCATCGTACTAATATGTGTTACTATCTATGTACCCAATTTAAAAAAACAATAATTTAATTGTAAATCTAATATACGTAATCTAAGATAAGTTAGAAGATAAACAGAAAAGGATGAAATACAAATAAAGCAAAGGGAAAATTAAGAAGTCATAATAATCAAAGAAAGGTAGTTAGTAGTTGAGAAGGAATGGTAAGTTATATCTAATAGTGTTAAGTAAAAGTTAAGCAGTAAAAAAATATTTAATCTATCAAATTAGAAGTAAACGGTAAATGACATTAAACAACGTTAATGAAACAAGAAGTAAGTTATGTAAAAATAACTGAATATTAACAGTTGAACACAGATAATTAAATATATTTATATAGCCTCAAGTTTGTATTTATGGTGGATGTGAATTATTGAATCTAGTCAATCACTTAGATTAATTAAAAGTGACGTAGTCATTAGCATGGGTTTCGATGTGAGGTCATTAATGATATACAACATAAGTCTCCCCTTTGAAAGGAGCTACTAGCAGTAGTGTATACATTATACTGATGTGAGACATCTCTGACTGTAGGAACCATGAGATTATACCTTAGCGTATATGTGAAGGGGATATACAAAAGTAGATTTCGCTTTAGTTTGAAGTGTTAAAGGTCCAATTGGGTCTTCTTCAATCCTTTTAGGAGGTATGTGTTAAGTAACTAAGTGGGCATTTCCATGATTACATTAGGCAATCTAGATGGGATGTTATGTCAGCAAGCTTTGTACCATGTATGTAAGGAGTAAGGTTGTACACATAGGTGGACAACATCGTCAGACCTAGAAGCGGTGTAACAACCTGCAACTTTGAAACATTCGTATCCACACATGTTAGACTTGAATTGCTCAAAACAACAGATTTTTAATTTATATTTGGCAAAACTCATCATATACAGTAAATAAATTCAATCACAAAACCACAGACACAGAGTAATATAACAATAAGCAGTGGAATAGATAAATAGTAGTTTACGAAGCTACTATATAAACAACAGAGTTTGAAATAAAATACAACAGAAATCTCAAATAGAGAGTAGTCTCAAGTACAGAAGCAACTGACAAGTCTGAACATAAGTGACTAGAATAAACCGAAATAGCTTAAAGCTGGATAGATAGATCTTCAAACAAAGCTCCTATCTCTAAAGGTGAGTCTCAAATGCTGTGACACTCAGTCTGACCCAAGCGTAAAGAAAAACAGAAAACACTCGAGTCAGGATTAACATTCTTATGTTAATAAATTCAACTCAAGTGAAATGTCAACCAAAATACAAGTAACATAAAGGATGTTTGGGATTTCTATCCTCTAAGAATCCGTGGAACTATCTACTATGTAGTAATATACGCTATTATAATATGTATATAGTAAAGTATAAGTATTAAAATAGAGTTAAGGCGTTACACATATCCCCCTTAACACATTTTATGTATTCCCGTAGTCTATACAATGCCGTACGCTTCTCCGCAAACTGGAGGTTTACCCAGAGGACATCACATAGGTACGGTACAAAACAAACTCGTAGGAGGCGCGATAGGGCATGCACCAAGGCACTCGAGGCAACGCCAGGGTAGATATACCGTTTGCATATCCGAACTGGTGGTAATGCATAGCAGCTACTACCACCACTTCATGACATACTCCCAAATCAAAGGTGCACCCATTCAAATCACAAAGTAATAACCTCACTTGGCTCAGCATGGCTCTTGTTTTAGCCATATCCAGCTGACTCTCGGGGATCAGGGCTACGTAAATACCATATAGAATCATCACCAAACCATCCTACTTCATTCTGTAATCTCCACCACGTACACAGTTGTTAAAGTAGTTTTGGGTATTGGCAGATAGTATGACAATATCCGATCCCGGTCACTTTAACAACCAAACACTTATTTCACACCATGGTCATTTTTTTTCAAGCACCTCATACTTTAAAATCAAAATATCATATTCCTTTCAAAACCATATCAATTCAATATCATTATTCACTTTAAATAATATTCATTTCCAGAATCGTAACACTTTCAAAATCATAACCCTTTCGAAATCATAACACTTTGGAAATCATAATACTTTTGAAATCATAACCTTTGGAAATCATAATAATTTGAAATCATAATACTTCCCATCTAAACAGTTTAGATATTGAAAATAGTATATATATTTAAAATAGTTATAAATTAAAATAGTTTATATTTATTTAAAGAGATTATATCGAAATAGTTTCCAAGTTGGAATTGTTCATCCAATTCTACAAATCGATTCAAATCAACTTAAATTCCAAAATTCCATTCAAATCAATCTCAGTTCATCAATTACAATTCAATTCAAATTCTCAATAAACCATTTTTAATTTATATCGATTTCTAATACAGATTTGAACTCCGAATTAAACCATTTCAATTTCCATAGGTTTCAAAGTTTGAATATTCAAACATTTATAATAACTCAATTTCATAAATTTCATTTATATTTCCAATTCAATTTTTACTATTATTTAGTTTTGAAATATTCATTTAATCAATCCAATGACATTTAAATAAAATCTCAAATCACAAATTTAAATAAAAACTAAATATCCCATTTCAATTTATTTAAATTTGAAAATATTCATTTAATCACCTTTATTCAAAAATCAAGTTATAAAATCATATCTTTAAAATCATAAATTCAATAAGATTCAAATCGGTTTTATTTAAGTAAAATTCTTAAACAAATAAAAATTCAAATCAATTTCAAATTTATCTTCGACCCTTAAATTATTAAAATTATTATAAAAATCTATTTTTAAAATAACTTTTTTAACTAAATACTTAAACATATTATATACTAATTAAATTAAATTTTATTAAATTAAATCTTATTATTAAATCTATTTTATATATTTTAAAAATAGTAAATTATAAGTTCAAATCTTAAAAATTATATTTTCAAAACTAACTTATTAATTTAAAATTTCCAAACATATAATTTTAAAATCCAAAATTTAAACCTTTATAAACATAACGTTTATATATAATATCTTAAAATCAATATTTATTAAAACCATATATTTCCTTTCAAAACCTTGAAAATCATTTTCAAAATATATATAGACAAACGGTGTCTATATATAATTTTCTACCTAATGGTCAAGTGATACGATTATTTATCATTTCAATCCGCAATTTAATTGTCTATTGGTATATAACATTTCAACCTGTAATCCCAAATTAAAAGTCAATGAAAAATTGCTTGGGTTTATCATTTCAACCCATAACGATTTTCTTCTATTCTACAAGATTGTTTGGTTATGTATCATTTCAACCCATAGAGAATTCTAAATTAACAGGAAACTTGCAGAGTGAGAACATATATGATAACATAACAAATCAACAACAGGCATATATCATCAATAACAATTTAAATCATAATATAATAACAGATTATGGTGTCATATGTCACAGGTGAACAGTTACAGGTAATGGTATATTATATATAACAATTAAATAATTAATAGTTCAATCTAGCATTATATTTCAATTGTCATTTCAAGTGAAATCAAATTTAATAAATATAAGAATGTTAAACGTGTGTGATCGCACTCCTTTCGAGGCTAGAGAACACAGAATGAGAAGAGAATGATACAGATACGCACACGGACATAGGCACGATACGGGACACGACAAGTTAGGGATTGCTGCAACAATTCGATATTGAGCTGGTAAGTTAAGATGGGAAAGAGATCGATGGAACAAGATATATTGCATATATATAAATTTCTAAAAATCAATTTAAAACATATTTTAAAATTAATATTTAATTCAAACACATAATATATATATATTTCAAACCATTACTACTCAACACATATTAAAAATTTAAACAAACTTCCACTATAATTGAAAACCAAACAGGATGTATAACATATATATAACTTATATACCCATTTTGTATATTTTTAACAATATTTATTATAAAAACAATAAAAACTTACAATTTGAAATATACATATATATTACAAAGTCATTCACAGTAAACTAGCAACATATTTTATATATATATACATGATATATGAAATCACTTATAAAAATACAGGCATATCTCTGTAAACATATATATACAGTTGCAAAAATATATACATTCAATAAAATATGTAAACTTGACATACATACATATCTTAAAATATAATGTATATAAAAATGCAATATAAACATTATATATTATAACTATATATAATTTGTAATATTTACACATACACGAAAACCTGTAAATACATATATATATAACTTTACATAAAACAAAGCACATTAATTACTCAAAAGAAATATTATACCCTTATAAGTTCCTTGGCCCAAAACAAAACCATATATGCACAAACATACTTCAAAACAATACCTTAAAACATAGATTGACCACTTTAATTATATCTTGCTATATAATATAAAATATAACATAACAGATATAGGATTTTTCTTCTTTTAAAAAATGAAATAAAATAAACTGCAAGCTAGGAGGAAGGCACGACCAACAGGACTATGGAAAAGGTGGCCAATGCAAGGAGTTCGAACCTGATGGTGGCGAGAAAAGATGAAGGCTTGGTAATATGGTGATCTCGGCGGCTCCAGTGGCCGAAGGCTTTCCGGGTGAGGTGGAAAAGGCCGGGGAGATGGTGACTGGGTGCACTAGGGGAGGATTAGCAAGGGGAAGAGGGGTGCTTGAGAGGTCTATAGTGGTTCAAGGTGGAGGGTGTGCCGAAGCAAGAAGGAATGAGGTGGTTGGGAGGAAGTCTAGGGCGAGCACAGCCATAGAAAGGTCGCATGCGAGATGGGAGAGGGAGAGTGAAGGGCAGAGTTCGCAGGCTTTAAGAGCTTCAAATTTGATTTATATAATTTATGCTTTTTTTATACGAATGGCCGAGCAAGAAATGATGAACATGTGGATTTCAATACAAACAAGAAGAGAGATGAACAGGAAAACAAATATATAAACTTAGTTTACTTTATATATATTTTCTCAAAGCTAACCGAACAGAAATAAAGAGTCTGAAAAGAAATGAACGAAAAAATATAAATTGAAATCTAGGAATGGTAAAAGTCAGAAATTGAGTTTTGGGGATACTAAAACAAATGGATGTTTTCATCACATACAGGCATTGCAATGGAAGTGTTAGCTATATTGCAAGGAATTTCATGAAATGGCCTTGTAATAATGTGAGTATTAATAATCTTCAAAGAGGTTTTCTTAGAAATTAGTACAGGCAAGCATCACACAAGGATGAAGAAACAATACAAGTGAGAGGCGAGGAGGAAACTTCGACATTTCACTAGTCATGGCTTCAAGCTCTCATTTGCCATTGTAGAAAACAAGCAATTTTCAAATTTGGATTGGAGAGTATCAGAGATTGGTTCGTTGAGTAGATCGAGACTGGCGGTTGAAGGATGCTGATGAAAGGAGAAACGATAGCCTGATCGGGTTGTAGATAAAGTCGCCTTGTCAGATTCGAAATCTGAATCTAGCGGCTCAGAGTAACAACACTTTCTTTTTTTCTTTAGAGGCATGAAAGGACAACTCAAGCGATGAAAGATAAGAGAGGAGGGAAGAGGGGTACGTGTGTGCTCAAAGAAGGAGAAGGACGATAACAATGGAAGAAAAGGAAATGAAACCTCAAATGTTGCCAAGAAAAGGAAATGAAACCTCAAATGTTGCCATTTCTAAGTTTGGACCTTATATATTTTCTCTATGTGCATCAGTTATTAATGGTCATCATTGCTGAATTTTTCATTAAGATGAACAATAACCAACAAAAATTAGTTTTCCATGGTAATTTAGAGTTATGCCCATATTATGCATTCGTGTCATTAGGATATGTTTAGAGAAGTTTGTTCTCTCATATCGTACTATTGATTTTGAATTTTTATTCTAGCTTCTTGCTAAGATCCTTTGGTAGAAAAGGTTTATTTGGAAACATAAAAATTATCAATAGCACTGTCCAATTGATTATTTCATGTTGGATATGTTTGTATGTTATTTAAGGTAACAACGGTAAAAGTAGTTATCACACTAGTATGTCATGGTTAATACCGAGAAAAACCCATTGGATGGAAAAGATTTGAATTTGAAGCAACGGAAAAAAAATGTTTGCAAATCAAAGATTGATGTTAAAGTGTTCTTTTGTTCATTCTTTGTACATACGCTTTGAACACACGTTGTATTATTTGCGTGCAAATTTATTTTTTTTAATTTAGTTTCTAGGTATGTTTTATACAAATTTTGTTTAACGGTATTTAAGATATGAAATATTATTTTTGCCGTGAATCATTTTCATCATTGGAGTAATGGTACGCAATAATCTCATAACTATATTGGCATGCGTTGTATTGTTAAAGCATTTATCAATTGACACTCTACTGATCATTAAGGATTTGCATCTTCGGCATGGTTAGTACAATGTTGCTTACTCATTCAACTATATAACCACTTCAGGCATTGTTATTGTAACGACCTGTCTTTTCAACCTTTAAATGTCGACACAAATACATCCATGGTATTTACATGTCAAGCACTCAAATGCCGAAAAGACATATTGTTAGGACAAATAAAAAGAAAAGGAACAAGAAAGAAATAACACAGCATCAAAATCTCGCAATGGGATTAGAACATATAACATCAAAAAGACAATACGAACTGTCATTCTAAGATACCTAGCATTTGAGAGTCGCAACCCTAGATACTGCATCAACCTGGACGGTTATAACTGCACATCCTCACAATCACTAATATATATGTACACACACCCATAATAGTAGTGCAATGGGAATAAGAATAATACGACAGGTGAATTGAAGCATCCAGCTTGTCTCTTGATGCTCTAAAGAATATCAATGAAAAGCTACATTTCTTAAGAGCACACGTGGAATTAAGGGAAAGATAAAAACCATGAGTCAAACATAAGTCTGGTATAAGAAACTTAAGAAATATATGATCATCATATAATAGTACTTTCAAGACCAATCAAATCTCCAAAATGATTTTCCCTCAAAAGAATCCAACCCATCTGATAAGCATGCATCGCGATATAATAGATAATGTCTTGGTGTAGAATAAATATCAGAAAATAACCATGCTATTTGCATCTCACAACAAAACAATATTAGATTTACAACTAAAACCGCTAAGGTAGGTTCGGATCTGGATTTCCATGGAGGTCTCATATAACAACCCACGCTTAATGTGGCTTTCGAACTCACGTCATGCTAAGAAATACGAGCTATTGGGTTTTTAAAACATTATAGGGCATAATTGTTAGGCCAAGTACTAAAACATTCTATACTTTCAGATCTGACAGTGAAAGAAATTAAAATATAAGTACTGAAAAATAGACATTTCAAAAAAGCAGTCTTCAAAATACTTTATTTTCCATTTACACTATCAAAGTACAATATATGCTTTACATACTTTTAATACAATAAGTAAATACATAGCAAACAACCAAAATTTGTGAACTCCAATGTGAAGCTCCTTTTTCCACGTACTATGCTCATTCAACTGCTAACCAAGTTACCCTGTGGTGGAGAAAAATGGAAGGAGGGAGCGGATCACACATAAAGTCTAGTGAATGAGTACAAGTTTAATATGATGATCATATGCAGTTGCTGTAATACTACTCCATATGGTATAGAGTGTGATACAAGTGTCTATTAATCCTTAAGAATGTCACATAATGGTTCTTGTCTAATATATTCCTACGCTACAATTTGTATAGACTAATACAATAGATCGAATCTTATGTCTAATGATCGGCCATTGCCCTGGAGCTACCCAATGTAAAAGGCCGCTAGGTCACTAAATATGTAAACACTGCTGCAACGCCACTAAAATGAATACACTGCCCACTTGGCTACCAACCATGAAAGACACCGCCACAAAGCTACTGTGGGCAAAATTCTCACTACTACCACTGCCACTAGGCTGTTGTGGACTAAGCTCCCACTACTATCACCACTAGTAGACTACTGGGAACGTTCCCTCTTACTATACTTGGAGAGAAAGATCCCAAAATGCTGACTTATTGCAATGTCTCATCGTCTATATTCGCTTCCACCTCTAGACTGTAGCATTGGCCTCTTCTTGCACGCTTTAGGTCCTCCTCTCTAATTGTGTCACGAGCATCAAGAATTTGTGAATACTAGGACCAACCGTTGTGCCAGACCTACTACATCAAACATCCGTGTCGGTTGCACACCTACTGTTTGAAACCTCATGTGAGTGCCATTTGCGAAAATGCATTGCCTCGAATCGATTACTATCTTAAATTGGGTAATCAATATTTACCTAACAATGCCACGACCTAGCATCCGCTCCTAGGGAAATAGCTTCCTAACAAGTCCTAACATGCATCCAAGTGCCTTTAAATAGGCCCATAATATTTCACGTTTTCCTATATTATTAATTATAAATTCGGGTCTTAGGCCGAGATTCAATTTGCCAATTTTCGTTATGAACAGTCAATCGCTTATACCCTACCGTTGACCGTTATCGGTCGACCGTGAGGGTTCCCAGGTCGACTGTTTACGAACTAAATTTTTAGTTTTCTCTAGTTTCTTTTGTCGATTGTTTGTAAAAAAAAACTATATACATACATACATACATACATACATACATACATACATGGTGTTTTGACGATAACAACCATACAACAATACTACTAATATGTTTATTGAGTTATTTCAGGTCAAAACGATGATGGAAAAGGTGTAAAGTAAAATGGCTAAAAATATCTAAAGCTAAGATTCAAACCCGGGAGGGTTGAGATATGAACACATGCCCTTATCATTGCACCGCATAGGCTTTTGGAAATTACTATGATTAAGTCAACTGAAAGCCTTGTCCAATCGACTGAACCAGTCGACTAAATATGAACAACTTGACTATTTTTTTAGCAATGCTCTTGGGCTCGATTTTCACACCAAGTCATTCGACTGCTCAATCGAACGACCTGCTGTAAAATGGGTAGTTTTTTTTTTTGAAACGATGTCTTCACGACTCTTCGCTCCAGAAGTTGCATCGCTCCGCTTCATCGGCCACTTCTCTTCATTAATGACAAATTAGAAGGTTGCACTTCTCTTCATAAAATGATTCATTGAGATATTTCATTAACAACATTGCATCCCTACAACATCTATATAAACCCCTAGTAATCTCTGAATCAGGACATAACTCTATGCTTTGATTGAAACTCTAAATTCCTAAAGCAATTTTCTGAGTTCCAAGAAATTCATCTAATTCAGAGATGTCAACTAGTTAGCTTCATCTCCACATCCCATCCTCTAGTCAAATAAACTGCTTATCCTCTGCACCTCCACTCAATATCATTTGGTTTGGTTATATGAGTCCTTGTACATCAAACAAACATTTTGTATATCAAGATACGCTGTTCAAAGAGTAACTTTTTGTTACACTACTTGTAATTGTTATTGAAGTCATGTTTGATTGTTCAAATAGAGTATGCAAACCTGTTCCTTCGGGCAAAGTGAGGGTGTTGATAGTGAAATACTAAAGGGGAACTTTGGGACTGGATGTAGGATGGGAGTTCCGAATCAGTATAAAATCGACTATGTGATCTACTATTATTTGGACGCATTTACTTAGTTTACTACTATCAGACATTTTCGATTCAGTGCATAGCGACTAACAAGTGGTATCAAAGTCTACAATTCTATCGATTGTCACAACATCATAAAATAATGGCCAGAAAGAGAAAATCTAGTCAGAGGTCAAATACAGTCGAGAAAAAGCAAATTTCTGGAAGTGAGCAACAATCTATAGAATCAAGGTACATGTGCTTGTGGGTAATCTAAGATCAAAATCAATACACTTAGAATCCATATATAGTGATCTTTTACAAATGCATGAGAAGTTATTAAAAGATGTTAAAGCATCACAAAAGGTCAATTTTATCGCTTTAGCTAAATTATATAATTGTGAGCGTAAAATTAGTATGTTAACAGAAGAAAATAAGTTGTTAGTAAAACAATCTGAAAATTTTGAAAATACATTGGATGAACTTATTTTACAAAAAAGTTTTCTATTAAAAGATAATGAGCGCTTAAACGATAAAACTACCGATCTTTTAAAGGAAATCAAAATTTTGAAAAATAAAAATATATTTTTGGAAATCCTTTTAAATGATTCTAATTCTGAACTTTTGTCTCTTGAAAAAGAGAATAGGAGTTTTAATGATAAGAATCTAGAAATAATTAAAGAATGTGAATTTTAAAAAGAAAATAGTATTTTGTTACAAAAAGAAATTTGTAATTCCAAAGCTGTTTCTGATAAATTAAATAAGAAACTCACTAAATTTAATAGAGAAAAAGATGATTTATCTTCCTTAACTCCTAATAGTAAAGCTCACAATAATAGAACCGATTTAGACTATAAACAAGATAATTGTAGAAAAAGTACTAGATATGCGTTCCTATATGCACATTTTAATGCTTGTACTAATACTAGAGATAGTTCTAAAACCAATCCATGTCATAATATTACTATGCTTAGAAATATAAAAAATCCTTTGAATAATAAATCAATGACAATTAATGCTGAAATATGGGTTCTTGCTTATCTAATTTATTATGATAGACAATCATACATTAACAATTATTACGACACTGTGATTAACAGTGAAAATATATTTTTAAGAGATTAACTACATCCAAATGGATATGGTTTTATATCTATTGTAAAATGAGTACCGTTTTGCTTACATTTGGCATATCTACTGGACACTCATTGCTTTGCATTATTGTTAAAAAACATCATTTTTGACTTTTCTACGATATTAACCGTTTATTTTTAGTTTTCTTATCATTTTTATTGATTGTAAAAAGGGGAGAAATAATAAGCATATTGATAGGGGGAGTGCATAACTAAATTTAAAGGGAAACATTATACTTAGAGGAAGTATTTATCATATAGTACGCCATGCTCTTTTCCCTTTTTGTTGATGAGAAAAGGGGAGAAGAACATGTGTTTGACATATTTCATATTGACCGTGTCATTTACTATACTATTCCGCTGCATTTACATTGTGTACTACTATCGGCCATTTTCGATCCAATGTATAGTGACTAACAGTCTGCGTTTGAATCTGATTGTTAACAGTGTTTAGTGAACATTAATTGTAGTCTAATTAACAATTTGCTATTTGAGTTTAGGATTTGTCAACTTAGGTTTACCAATTTAAGAAAGAAAGGATATATGCAAATTTTAATTTATATTTAACTGGTAATTTAAAACTGGGGTTTTGACCTATTAACATATTAAATTTTTGGGATTTTCAAACATCCTAATCAATTATAATAGTCTAAATTAACTACAATAATTATCTTATCGAATTTATGCCTACTTATGTTTTAGCTTAAGCTCTTACTAATGCTTGAACATGAGAATTTGGCCCCAAAATCAATAGCCCCTCCTTAGATCTCTTTAGTTCTTCCTTGATTGCTTGCTCTTGCCTCTTACATTGATTTTAGGGTTTTAGAAAATTAGGGTTCGGGAAAAATTTGGCAGTGTGTCATTATTGTAAAGCTTCAACAAGAGATTAGGGTTTCTCTAATGATGTATTTATAGAGTTAGAGTTAGGTCTAGGGCCATTGGATTAGTTTAGGGAAAATTTGGTCCGGTTATCTTAGCCTTAAATTTGCAAGCAACTAATCTTCGCCATTCATCATTATCTCAAAGAATCAATATCCCATGAATTAACATACATATGGGTCGACCACCCCTATGCTTGGGTCGATTGCTACTCGTCGACCTAGAGAGTTCTTGAATCGACCTTAAGCTATGTTGAACTTTAAATTTTTAGTTTTAAATTCTAATTTCATTCGTATGCCCATAATTTCTCCATACTAACTTGGATTACGATGTGTTCTATACGAAGATTATCCGAAAAAACATTACAAACACAATGGTGCCAGTTTCAAAGAAAACTCAAATGTTTGTGGAAAATTTCTTTTTTTAGTCCTTTTTTTTAATTAAATTTACTTTTCTCACTAAATTTTAAATTTTTATTAAATTTCTGCAAATTTTTAGGGTGTTACATCTCCCCAGTATATGGGGGTTGGCCCCCATTACAAGGATCAGAAATCACCGTTTGAGTGTTGTATACCTCTAGATAAAATATACCATAAGGTAAACACAACTCGCTCATGCCCAAACATGTGATGCCAAATATCATCAACTGTCGCTAACAACATCGATAAACATCCCTAAATATGGAGTGATATACCCTTTTGGGTTAGCTAAACCCCTTGAATGTGCATCCTAGTCTATCTTCTATCATTTCTGATAGTGAAGTCACGCTCAACATCTCAACACATGAGTCTTTATCGGTCGAATAGATATTGAACCTCTATATGGATTCCATCATCTTGAACATTTCACTAATCTCTCCATCGATTTCAGAATAAGTCGTTAGATGAATTCTAACTCTGTCCTATCTCCTAGAATCAACCTTAGATAGATAGTACCCTTACTAGCATTGTTTCAAATATTTATGCTGACCTCTCCTTTGGACTTAACCTTAGGATAGACTTCAACTCTATAACATTTTAGGCTATAACCGCTTCTAAAATATAGAACTCGTATATCAGTTTTAAAGTGTTTTTTGGTAAGTAATACCCTTATTCGATCCCAGATTCTCAAAAATAAATTGATAAATTTTCGATTAACTCGATTCTGATTTTCTTAGAAGCAAGCGAATGATATAAAGGAGTACTCCCCAGGGATCTCGTATATATACGTCCTTAAAGCAAGACACATTTCATATTAATGAGTTCTCCCTAGGGGATCTCAAACCATATGAAGCCATGAAACTTTTATATTCTTCTTTAGTTAAATTGGTCTAATATGATGGTTGATTAATTGACTACTTAGAACGAAATGAAAACGACCGCATATGGAAACCAATTCTTGTATACTTATCATGTTTTTTACCTTCTCAACTTACACCACCCCTCGGTCAAGAGTGTAGCTAGTAGGTTAGAGCACTGTTTGCTGAAAATGTATAGGATCTTATATAATGTGAATTATATACTAATGTAAAAGTATGTATTGATAATTTTACCAAGTAGAGTAAATTAACAGAGTATAAATAAGAAAGACAATAAAAGCATGCACACCAGATATTTTATACTGGTTCGGACCTCCCATCCTACTCCAGTCCCGAAGCTCCCCTTTCGTATTTCTTGACCAAAAAACCCTCACTTCGCCCGGAGGAATAGGCTAATACAAAATAATTCTTTGACAATCACGTGTTCCAAATAACATAGATTTTGACTGGTAGTACAAAGCATCTTATAATCTCCTTTGAGTATGTGAATGTGAATATTTTGATTTGAAGGAATTAGTTTGATCAAAAATGGTAGTTTGACTACGATAGATTGGGATTATGTAAGCATATATGTACGACATTGTAAATTGAAAGTTAATAAGGAATCAAAAGAATAGAATCATAATTAATTCAAATTCTCAATCTTTGAACTATATATATATAGGTTTGAATAGATGCATATGAGGAGTTGTTAATGTTAAACAAACTCTACTTGTTTTAATGGCTGCAACCATGGAAGAAGAGATGTTACTATTCAATATGAAATGAAGCATCCTTTTAGATTAGAGTAGTTGTTATATGACAAATTTCTATGGATTTTCCACAGACATCTGTGACTTCAGGCAATGATTTCCTGAAAATATTCATAGACGTCTGTGGATTACCACAGATGTCTGTGGATGACTTTATTTGATTATCATAGTTTTTAATGCCAACTTGAATACACGAATTCGTGTGCATATATATACTCAAGGAGACCTTACAATGTTTTTTTAAGACTTTTAATATACTATTATAACCTGACTAATCATAGCATGGTCATATTAGAGCAGTTGTTATATGACAGACGTTTGTGGATTTTCCAAAGTTGCTTGTGGATTTTTCACAGACGTATGTGACTTCAGGGAATGATTCCTGAAAATATTCATAGACGTCTGTGGATTTCCGACGGATGTCTGTGGATGGCCTTATTTGATTATCATAGTTTTTAATGCCAATGTTGAATATATGGATTCATATGTGCATATATATACTCAAGAAGACCTTACAATGTTTCTCTAAGACTCTTAATATACTATTATAACCTTACTTATCATAGCATGGTCCATAAGTCTTTGTTTGTCTTCGAATCTTAATATTTTTGAGCATGACGATCTCTTGTAGTATATACCTATAATCTTGATAATATATCATATATGTGATTATATAGTTATTGTCATTGAAACCATAAAATAGAGGTTTTAACATTTGCTTCTAAACCCTACTCGAGTATCATTCTTAACTTTCACAAATAGAATAAATCTACTTTGTCCATTTTTAGTGCTAAGTATATGATTAAATATTTTCCATAAACAATTAAATACACAAAACATAATTAAGTCACATAAGTGATTTCTAATCCCCTTTTATTTAATTAATTATTTTATTAATTTAAAACTTATTTTTAAATACATACACACACACACACACATATATTTAAAATACCTTTACAAAAGATATATAGTGCGACGCCAACAAGTTTTCCCCAATATCTTTAAAGGATAAAGAATGGTTTGAAAAGAGATACTTTTGTTTATATTCACTTGACCCAAATAATATTTTAAGTATAACCCAATATTTTCGAAAGGGGTACTTGTAATGGTTTCAAAAGGGGTACTATCAATTGGTTTCCAAGCTATGCTTTTAAATGTTAAATGCTAATGCTTTAAAACATTCGAAAGGTTTCGGAAGGAAGTTTTAAAGTGTTCGAAAGTAGGGGGTCTAATGTCTTGAAAACAGATTTTTATGCTTTCGTAGAAGGGTATCCGGTGAGGTTGAAAGCAAGGTTTCGAAGGAGTCAAAAGGCTTTATTTTTTTCTCAAAAATGAATAACCCAAACTCAATTTTTAAAGGGAAAGCCCACAGTTAATATAAAAGAGTTTTGAAATAGTTAAGTATGAAGTTTATAAAGAAACTTTCCTTGAAGTTTATAAAGAAACTTTCCTTGATAAAATATTAGGTTAAAGGGATTAACCAAGTTTTTATGAAAATGATTTCAAGGATATGAAACCCACAAGAGTGGTATTGTTATGTCATTATGTTTGCTTCTTCAAATATAAAATATATTCACATTATAACGGCCCTTAACTATATTTTGGGGATAAAGGGCGAAAGAACCAGCTAGGTTGTTACAATAATGAATACAAATTGATTAAACTCCTAAATGAGTAAAATTGCATCCAGGAGGTCAGGGAGACCAAAATATATAGGATGCCTAAATATATAGAAGTTGTCAGGGAGACAGGTACATAGTGCACCCATGAAAACTATGATTAGGAAGTTATTGAAGTTACTAATAGGTTCATAGTGATCCCATGAAATCTATGTTATAAAGAGTGGTTGGCAGGGGCTGGTTTATGGTGCACCCATGAAAACTATATCTGGATTAAGTTATTGACAATTGTCAATAGGTTCCTAGTCAACCCATGAAAACTAGGATAAAATAGAAGTTATTGGGGTCACTAATAGGTTTAGGGGAACCCATCAATTAATTAAATTAATTTGCAGGGACCAATAGGTTCATACTGCATCCATGAAAGCTATGAAATAGGACTGGGAGTCCATATTTAAATAAAGGTTATTAGTAAGCCCATGAAAACTAATAGGTTAATAGTGACCCTAGAAACTATAAACATGATAGGGAGTCAATTAAGCAAAGGATGAGAAATCCAGAATGTTTTAACTTGTATGCATATCATCATAATATTTTAAAATTACTATGATTCAACCATTGTGGATGCAGGACCACAATATATGGTTTTATAAAAGTTTTAAGATACTAGTGAGGGGAAAACCAGTTCCGCTAAGCGGCGTGGTCTCACTAAGTTTCTAAATAGTTTAAGATGTTAGATTATTATTCATACCAAGCTTTATATCTAACTCGAAGTTTATGTTTTGCCCTTAAACTCTCGGGTACTCAATTGATTTTGAGTAGTGTGAGAGTTGATGTTTTTAGGTACCACATTAGACGAAAAAAGCTTTCAGAGACGTGCAGGAGACATAATAGATATTTAGAGTTCTCTTTTATTTAATTCTGCTATGTTGTTTGTAACGGAAAATTTGTTATATGGCCTAAATGTACTCTGACCATCCAAGAGGGCATCTTCATATATCGCTCTTGGCGTATGTTGTAACATATATATTTTCTCTAAACGTGGTTTACGATTGCAGGATTATGTAATGAATTGGAAATGATTTGAAACGGAATGTGATCTTCTTTAAAGTTTTAAATTTTTTCCATATTCATGTGTTTCTGTGTATCAATGAATCTAACACCGCTGTATTTGATCGTCGAGGATTAATAACTATGGATTGCTGCAGGATCCGTAGCCATTAGTTTTGGACCTCCAAATAGGAGGATGTTACATTTATTTTTCGTTGCCAATTTATTTTATTCCTTTATTAAATTTTAACGTTAAGCCTTAATTCATCATTTACTTAGCATCCAAGCCAATTTTTGAAATTTAAATCCTAAATTTAATTTCTCATTTGAATTTGAATTTAAACTAAACTAATTTAAAATTGAGAACTTCAAGTGCTCATAACTTCTTTGTTTGAGCTTCATTTTCAGCATATTATATATGGAAACATATCAGAATTTTTCCACGAATGCAATGGAATAACTTTCGCGGTGAAATTCCAACTTTTATAAAATTACCATATCCAACCCTTATCATATTTAGTTCAATTTACTTTATTAATTTATGGTTTATTTCACGGGGTGTTACATTTTTCCCCCTTAAAAAGGATTTCATCCTGAAATCTTCCAAGGGACGAGCAACGTAACTCGCAATACATCCACGTTATACAACCAAGTTCTCTATACAACCATCTACTCAACCACTAGTGCAATGTGATTATTTACTACAGACATGCTAAAATGAGCTTAATCCTAGCATGAGTGTGTAATCGTGTCATGTATGTATTTATGCAAATATCTTAAACATGCATAAAAATTTCTATATGAGTGTAAAGTGACTGTGAAAAAGTGTAACAACCATCTTCTACCATCCAATATAGCAACTGTGATGCAACAAAAATCCTTATTTTCGAGAGGAAAATTACCAACGAAAAGCTCTGGGTGAGTGTTCTTCATCTTCTCCTTGGTCTCCCATGTGCTTTCCACCCGATTGTCCCTACATTATACTCGAATCAACTTAATTGTTTTACTGTGGAGTCTCCTAGTACCGTGCTCCATAATGCATGCAGTGGCATGGGGCATTGTTAGCACCCTCTCAAATTCCCCCACTGATCAAGCTCTACTCTTTTAGCAGTGTCATGAAAGTATTTCCTAAGGTGAGAAACGTGGAAAACATTGTGGACTCCTGCCAACTTGTAAGGAAGCTCCACACGATATGCCAATTTCCTTATTCTTTTCAGAATTTTGAATGCCCAACAAATCTAGGTGCCAATTTAACATATTTTCCAAATCTAAAAAATTTTCTAAGAGGGGAGATTTTAACAAATACCATATCTCCAACCTCAATATCAAGCTCTTTCCTTCTTTTATCTGCATAAGATTTCCAACGGTCTTGCACTACCTTTATCCTCTGTCTGATCAACTCTACTTTTTCCATGGTATCATGGATCAAATCGGGTTTGAGCAACACTTTTTCGGTGGATTCCCAACAATAACTAGGCTATTTATAGTTAACCATAAAGTGCTCCAAATGGGGCCATACCAATCGTAGTTTGATAGCTTTATTATATGAAAACTCAACCAAAGCGAGATGCTGCTCCTAATTTTCTCCAAAATCCAAGACATAAGCTCTCAACAAGTCTTCCAAAATTATATTCACTCTCTTTATGTCCATCGGTTTGCAGGAGACATGCCGTGCTAAGGTTCAATGAAGTTCCCAAAGCTGTTTATAGGCTCCTCCAAAAGTTGCTATTGAACAAGGGTCCCTACCATTGACTATGCTTATCGAAATTCCATGTAGACGAACTACCTCTTTAATATACATCTTGGCGAGAGAGGCACTAGTCCTATATCTCCTAATCTGAACAAAATGAGCACTCCTGGTGAGTCTACCTACAACAACCCAAATAGCCTCATTGCCCTTCTGACTTTTAGGCAATCCTTCCACAAAATCCATTGAGATATGCTCCCACTTCTAAGTCGGAATTTTCAAAGGTAATAACAATCCACCGAGCTTCCCTTACTCGGCTTTAATCTTTTGACATGTCAAACACCTAATAACAAACCCATCTTCGCTCCTCTTCATTCCATTACAAAAGAAAATTCTTTTCATATCCTTGTACATCTTATCTCCTCCGGAATGAATGGTCATCCTTGAGTGGTGGCACTCTATAAGCACATCTCTCATCAAGTTATCAATCATTGGGACGCAAAGATATCTCTCTTCTCAAATATCCCTTCTCATCAACTAAGTATCTCTTAGCATGGGAAAAATGCTCTTCTTTCCTAAACTTTTCCAAAATCTCAACTTACTCCTTGTCTTTTACATGTTTCTGTCCCATATGACCCATCAAGGTTAGTTTGACCTCCATAATTGATAGAAAAATTTGGATGGCTTCTTCTGACAGTTGGAGGTTAAAATTCGAGAGAAACTCTAAATGTATCCATTCATATATAGCACCTAAGAGAGCATGTCACCTACTAATTGTGAGGACAACTATTTCCCTTTTCTAGGGGTATACTGAATACTAAAGTCGAAGGATGCTATACACTTCATCCACCTCTGCTCCATAAGATTCGACTTTTTTTTGGAAAAATAGGCATTTGAGTGATTTATGATCAATGAATAGCTCAAACCTTTTCCTTAAGAGATAATGCCTCCACATCTTCAAGGCAAAAACAATGGTTGCCAATTCTAAATCATACACCGAATGCCTGTTCTCATGATCTTTTAGTTGTTTACTAGCATAGGCAACTACCTTCCCTTCTTACATAAGAACTACCCCTAATCCTATGCCACATGCATCCACGAAAACGTAAAGTCTTGGTTCCATCTAGAAGTGAGCACGAGTGTAGTAGTCAATGCCTCCTTAAGCTTCTCAAAAGCCTTGGTGCATTTATCATCCCAAACGAAAACTAGATTTGTAACGACCCATAATTTTCGATAATCAAATTTATTAATTAAATAAGTTGTTGGGAATTTAATGCTGTGAAAAAATAAAAATTTAAGATTTAATAATGAGATATAACTAGAATGTAATGTTAGTAATGTAATGTTGATTTAAGGCAACCGACAACTATTTTATTTTAATTTTAATTTTTTGGAATGATTAAAAGATTATAATTGGTTATAAATTGCGAATAAGGAAATAGATTTAATTTTTTATTAATTTCTGAAATAATATGTAATTAATTATAGTTGGACAAAATTGTTGTGCAAGTATTTATAACATTGTTTGTAAATAGTAAAACCATAAATGCGTTTAAATTAAGAAAAAGTGACCATTGTGATATGTTACCTATTTATTTCAGCTGTTGAATTAAATTGGAATCAATTGAAATTAACTGTAATTAAGTATTACGTAAATGTAAATTAAGATGAAATTGGAGAACATTAATGTAATAAGATATAAACCAATGTTAATTATGTCCATAGAGTAGTGATTGATTGAATAAAATGACTGAAACCAAATTAAATCAATTTATTGGAATTAAACTATATTAGTTAGATTCAATTGCAGATGAAACTGAACACTGTAATTAGTGTAATATTACAGAGAATTGGTATGAAAATTGTTTTAAATTATTGTAAATGTCCAAGTGATCAAAAATGATGAAAATTTTTAGTTACTAAATTTAAATTAAAAAGCAATTTAATCAATTTAATAATAATTTATTTAATTAACATGAAAATGGCCATTTTTCCCACTGACTCGGATTTGGACGAAACTAGTTTCATCGGATCCACAACGGTGAATTATTATAGGATTTCAAGTTTTATAGCGATCAGACTTGTCGTTTGATCGTATGGACTCAAAATGTGTAGAAATCAATTTGAAATAAGCCGATTTTTAAGCTAACTTCTTTGTAGGATGGAATTTGGACTTGAAACCTGTTCTAATGAATTTAGAATATGGAAAATATCTATTTTGATATATAGGATGATCCACTTTCGTTCTGGAGGCAAAACAGGCTTTTTGGCTCACTATTCGTCGTTCGTACAAATTCGATATGTGTTTATTTTCTTATCGGGCTTTGTTAATATAAATAGTTTTATTATAAACCCTTGATGTTTCTTATTCCATTATTCTATATGTACATTTCCTTCTTATCTTTTCTTTCCAATGGCAGACGAACCAAAACCTAATTCCCAATTTCAAATTCAATTGCAAATCAAAATCATATCGAAAAATCAGACTCTTCCAAACCTATCATATTATATTCCAATTCGAAGCTCTTGATGAGTGTAACCCATATTTGCAATTCATTTTGCAATCAAAGCACCATTTGTCTAGAAATTGAGGATGAATCTTGGTCGTTTATTATAGGGTTTACGATCCAACGGTGGGTCGTCGATCGTTTGACGATCGGAAGGTGGCGTTGGAAGGTGTTGTCAAGTAGTTCGCACCCATACGGTTTATTTGTGCTAAAATTCATTAATTTTTCTAGAAATTTCATTTAAAGTGAATGGCTGCGGTGGTTGATTGGGTATGATGGAGGACGCCTAGTGTGGCGTAGGAGGTTGGCCGGTGATGGGGGAGTTCTCGGCCGTGTGGTTGCATGCGTTTGTATATGCAGTGGCGGTTGTGATGGGTTATCACGATGTCGAGGTCGATATTTCAAGGCTAGGGTTTCTGGGAGATAGAATGTATGAGGTGACATGTAATGTCGAGTTTATTATTTATTTAATTATATTATAAATTTTGTATTGTTCTAATTTGCATAACTTTTGCATACGAGGTCGGATTTACACGCGGTTTGTTCCTCCACGATCGTACCGAAATTTCAGACATTTTGGATATGGTTTGGATGAATTCTGGGACTGCTGAATTTTGGGCCTTTATTTGGATTTGCAATTGATTTGAAATTCAAAGGTGGGTGTTTCAACCCACTCACAACTACTAAATTATCTTATGTAGTTAAATTGAATTTTATGATGTGATTATAAATTATTTGGCTGATGCTTGGTATATTTAAATTCCCATTCCAGTTAAATATGACCTTTATTGTATTTAATCGCCATTTAATTTAATATTGAATTTAACCGTCAATTTAATACCTATTGATGATAACCAGTTAATTGATGTTATATTGTTTGATTGAATGGTGATTGTGATGCATGTTTGATTGTTGATATTGGATGACTAGATGTTATATTTCTATATTGTTGTAACACTGCAAGTTCCTTATGAGTTGAAATGATACACACCCGAATGATCTATAGAATAGGAAAAAAATTGTTTTGGGTTGAAATGATAAACCCGAGCGATTTTATGGATTTTGAATTTTATTAGGGATTGCAGGTTGAAATGATATATATCTGTAAATATAAAATATTGCAGATTGGAACAATAAATATCTGTATCAGTTGACCATAGGATAGAGAATTATATACAGATATCGGATTGGTTAAATAAAATGATTTTAAATCCTTAAATTTTGAATTTAGATAGATGATATTATGAAGAAAATTTGATTTATATAAACCAAATTATTTTTAATAATCTGAGTTTTAAATGTCGAAATTAGAATTGGTTTAAATTGAAATTTTAAAGTTAGATTTGAAGCATAAATAAAATTTATCGAAATTGAGTTGTTGAAATATTTGAATATTTAAACTTTAAAATCTGCTAAATTTGAAATAGTTTGAAGTTATAGTTCGAAAATGGATTTGGAATTGTTATTGATTAAATGGCTTAAAGATGTGTTGAAATGAAAAAAATAGTATAATTTGATATTATTTCTAAATTTATTATTTTAACATAAACTTTTTTAAATATATTGTTCTTAAATCCTGATTTCTAAGATTTTCAAACTATCAAACTAATTTAATATATTTAAATTCACCATACAAATAATTGACTTCATTCAACCATTGTTCCATTATAATCACTCCAATTCTGCATATCAACCACCATACTATTCCATTTGCCTCAAACTACCACTGACCCTCAACCATCAACAACTTCACAAAATATTAACTGCCTCATCTCCACATCCACCACTACAACTTCCCACATCACCGTTCTACCTTACAGTCATCACTTCATCTCACACTTCACCATCAACCTATACATTCCCTCTGTTAACTCCAAATCCTCACTGCCATCAAACCATACAAATGCTTCTCTAGTCACTGCCTTATTTTGTACAAATTATAAAAAATGGATATAGCATGACATAGAGAACAATCACTGTACATTAATAGGCTGATAGTTATTTATTTTGTACAATTTATTAGACATAAATAATAAACATGTTTACCATGCAAAATAGAACTTTTGATGTGTGTGCATCAACTATTTCTCTTTCTTTAATGTTTGTTAAAACTAAACACTGTCCTTAAAATTCTCAAACTCCAACTTTATACTATAATATACGATAAAATTCTCACATTTTGAGCTAAAACAGAAAACTTACTTTGGATTCAACCTTGGTCTTCATTTTAGCATGTTGTTCTTTAATAGGCATATCGACTTCATCCATGCTAAACTGTCTTTTGTGTTGAGATTGCTGAGTGACTTCTTCACTATACTCAATGGAATCATAAGAGTTATAATAAAGCAGCTTGGTAGTCATCAGTTGGAGCAAAGAAACTAGTAGCATCTACAGTGTTGTTGTTGCTATATTACTCTTGACTCAAATAACACGAGTTCAGATTTGGATCCTATTGAGTACTATAATAACCATAATTATTATCTGAACAGACATAATCAGATAGATAATAATCAGATTTCTCATTAAGAAATGGTAAAGGATTAAGAAAAAGAACATTGTTTAGAAGCTACATCTTATCAAGGTTGCTAATGCTAGCAAGCTACACCTTATCAAGCTTGCTACAACAAGCTTGCTTCTCAAGCTTGCAACGACAAGTTTAGTAGCAAGCTTGCTTCAAAGCATGCTTGTTTGTTGTTGCAAGCTTACAACGGCATGCTTTTAAGAAAACTAAGCTTGCTACTAAGCTTGCTGTTGTAAGCTTGCAACAGCAAGCTTACTACTGCTAGCTTAAAAGCAAGCATGCTTATTGTTGCAAACTTGCAACAGCATGCTTTGCAGCAAGCTTGCTACAGACTTGTTACAGCAAGCTTAGAAGCTAGCACGAAATCCCTCGGTTGCTCTACAAACTGCTGAATCAAAATAACATATATGCATGTAAGTATATGAAAGATGGGATGTTTTAGAGCAATAATAAGATCGATAATGGTTCTTGTATTTACCTGATGAAGAGCAGCAGTACTTTTTAAGCCAATCGCCATTAGAGCATATCCTATTATTGATCAGTAGCAGTAAACATATTGATCAGTACAAGTCGAACTGGTGACGAATCGTGTAAAAGGGACACTTACAAACAAGTAATTAACAATAGTTCCTTAATATGATAATGAGAGAACTTACAGTCTGTAGAACATGGGAATAGTAGTAGTTTACTGCTTGCACTAAGGTGGTAAAACACTTATAAGTCACTATGAAGCATGACCAGCATGTGCAGTTGTAATGTACTACATAATCATGACAAAAGCCCATTTACAAAGTTAAGTGGATGCCAAATGAAGCACTATATACCCATGTGAAATTTGTTTTACTGTTATAACTTACTGTACTAATTAGAAAATTTTGGTCAATCATGTTCAGCTATGCAAACTACGGGTTAGATCAATAATGTAGAATTGTAATTTGTAAATATCCATATTTTGAGATGTAGAAGATGATATCACCGATCTATAAAAGCTTAACCTTCCCACAACCATATTACTAAAGATTAAAGGTAATATTATTATAAATTAACATGGTGTTTGCTGAAATAAACAAATCATTACCAATCTTATCATATTTGAAGCATACTATTGAACTGCTCGGGCTTAAGTTCCCTTCCAGCAGAAAATTGCACCTGTATCATTAGCAAGATCCCAATAAGGTAAATTTCAACCTACTCCTTTATACAAACTCCAACAAACATTATTTTTTTGCTAAATCAGATAGCTTTAGAATTCATTGTACCAATTTTAATATAAAGATTAAATTTAACACTTAACCTGAAAACTAAAACAAGCTGCATCATAGCCTTAAGTAAGCTCACTTATTTTACTAACTTGAAATGTTGAAATAGGTGTATAATGCGAACTGAAGCTCATAACTGATATTAAGAACTGAAATTAATATGCCTCGTAGCCTGAAGTGTGATTAATTGATGTGTTAAATTGAATTTGCCTTTGAAATTAGTTGATTACAAATGAAGGGTGACTTAGATTAACAATCACCAACCTTATAAACATTTTGAGACCCATAATTCAAAGGCCAGCAACCACGTCGATGCATCAACCATTGCCAGGTACTGCCATAGCTTCTTCCTCATCGTCGTCGTTGAAAACTCTGCACCTATCATCGCTAGTGAAACTTTGTGGATTCCTCGATACGATGCCAGCCTCATGTGCAATCGTATGCGCTTCCTTCAATCGCCAGCAACCCCTCAGCCACTATCGTGATCGGGTCGACCAGGTCAGGCCCGATCTCAAGGACGAGGCCTCTTCCAGTCACCACAACGTGGCTTGAACTCCCCTTGGACGTCGAGCAGCAACGTGTTGTGCTCTATTTTTCTTTTTCTGCCGATAAAATGATTTAGGGGTTAAGAGGAATTGTGGTTACAGGCTTTGATTTTTGATTTAGGGATTAGGTTAACAAAGTTAGGTGGAGGACACGAATTTAAAATTAGGGTGTACGGAGGGGCTTTTTTGCGTTGGAGCCAAAATTTTCGCTGTGGAGGGAAATTTTCGTTGCTGAGGGAAAATTTTGAGATTGAATATAGTTGTATTGAAAATTGATTAACATGAGAAGATAAATAACTATTGTTTTAATATATATATATATATATGTATGTATATGTATATGGAAAAAATTTGATATGGAGGGAGGTGGATTACTAATTCCATCAACCAACTATTATTTGGAAATTTATTTAATATGACAAGTTTAATATATATAGTAATTGTCTGTTAATTTATTAATTTTGCTCAATTTTTTAAAAAAAATATGAAACTATTATATAAGTAAAAATTATTTTTTAATTTATCCGTATATATTTTTAATAATTACTAAATTTTATTGAATTTGAAAGATCACATCCGCATCCGATAATTATTCGTCCGGTTTTAATTAAAATATAGTAGTTTTTCATGTATTTTAGTGGATACAATGATTGTAATTTGCTATTTAATATAAGTCAAAAATTTAGTATTAATTATTATATAAAATTTATTATTAATTACTAGTATTAATAATGAAGTATATATAAATTATTAGTTTAGTCTTTAATATTTATTTATTAATTATTAATTAATTGTTAAAAATAGGTATCTATTACAACTGGCAAAAAAGAAACGTTGTAATAGGCATCTATTGCAACTGGCAAAATAAAAGAGTTGTTGAAAATAAGTTTATTACAACTTTCTTAAAAAAAGAGTTGTAAGAAATCTTTATTACAACTGACATATTTTAGCAGTTGTAAAAATACAGTTGTAATATGGTCTTTTTGTTGTAGTGTTTTAAACCTATATGATCTATTTTAAATCTATTTAAACTATTTTAAACCTATTTAATCTATTCTAAATCTATTTAGACTATTTTAAACCTATTTAATCTGTTTTAAATCTATTTAATCTTTTCTAAATCTATTTAAACTATTTTAAACCTATTTAATCTATTTTAAATCGATTTAATTGATTTTATTTAATCTATTTTAAATCTATTTAATTTATTTGAAATCTATTAAATCTATTTTAAATTATTTTAAATTATTTTAAACTATTTTAAATCATTTAAACCATTGTAGATTATTTTGACTATTTTAAAACTATATTTTAAAACTATTTAAACTATGTTTAAACTATCCAAACTATTTCTAAATTCCAGACTTTGTAAAGTTGAAGTGTTTATATTTAAATCCTTGATTTAAAAGCAGATATAGTAAAATGATGTTATAATCTAACTTAGGATTTGACATGATATTTTCTAAGGAAATGACAAATTTGAGTAAATATGATGATTTGAAAATATGATTTCAAAGGTGATATGATTTTGAAAGTGAATAAGATTTCGAAAGTAAATATGATTCTGAAAGTGATATGGTTTTGAAAATATGATATTTTCGATATCAATTATGAAATGGTTTTAGAAATTTAAAAGAACCATTCGGTGTGAAATAAGCATTTGGTTGTTAAAGAGATCGGGATTGGATGTTGTCACACTCTCTGCCAATCCTAAAAACCACTTAAATAATTGTGTACGTGGTGGGGATTCTAGAATGAAGTAGGATGGTATGGTGTACAATTCTGTTTGAGGTATTTACATAACCCTGACTCCCATGAGTCAGCTTAGATGTGATTAAAATAGGATCTATACCGGGCCAAGTGAGGTCGCACCTACGATCGAGCACATTTCTTTGATTCCATACTATTACTTTGTGATTGATTTGGTGGCCACCCCTCGATTTTATTATGGGAGTGTGTTCCAAAGTGGGCGGTAGTAGTTGCTATGCGTTACCACCAGTCCGAAAATGCAAATGGTAGAATCCTACTGTGGCATTGCCTCGAGTACCATGTTCACATGTCGTATCGCGCCTTCTACGAGTTTGGTTTGTACCATACCTATGGAGTGGCCTCCGAGTAAACCTCACAGAGGAGCTTACGGTACTGTATAGACTATGGTAATATATAAAATCTGTTAAGGGGGATACGTGTAATGCCTTAATACTATTTTAATACTTTACTTTACGGTAGACACTACTATAATAGCGTATTGTACTATGTATGTAGATAGTTTAATAGATCCATAGGACATGGAAATCTAGGACATCTCTTAAGTCATTGCACTCACGTTGACATTGGATAGGCGATGTCAAACCCTGTAAACATCTCTAACGCTGTTACACTCATATTTATTTATAGTTGACTTGACTTACATAAGATCTTTTAGTTTCGACTCGAGTGTTTTGTCTTTTCAATTCGCACGGGTCAATCTGAGCTTTTCAGTTTATCAAAGACAGCTTCTCTGAAGGATGAAGACGAAGATATAATACTATTACTATTTATTTTATTTATTCCACTGCATCATGTTGTTCCACTGCATTTATTTATTTATTTATTCCTGTTATATGTAACTCTGACCTGTATTGTAACAGTATAATGTTATTTGAAAATAACTTCATGAACTGTTTATTTGATTAATATTTTTTTCTTTCCGCTGCGAAATTCTGTATATGTTTTTCTTTATTTTCCCTTTTTACTTATTTACCCATAACAATCCTCCATCTTTAATGGTCTAAGTTTGACATGAGAGGTTTATTGTCGATTTAAACTGTCCAAAAAGGTGGGTCGTTACATTTGGTATCAGAGCTTTGGCATAGCGATAATCATAGCTTTGTGAGGTCTGACTCATGAAAGACTAGGGCAGTAATACCCTAGAATGAGTCGCTAAGTGTACATATGAGAGAGCGTATTTGTTAGTGTTTTAAAAGTTTTGTATTGTGTTAATTTGTTCTTTTTTGTATTTATAAATTTCGGGCGGTACATAGGACGCTATGGCATCGATAGGGATTTCAAACACTTAATAGGGCAGACCGACACAATATTGTTTGAAGTATAGGTAAATGAAATAACTTTACCTAGTGTTATATTTTGTTTATAAATGGATAATTTTTGTAAATGATGTAGTTTGTTGTGATATATTTGTTTGTTAAGAAGTGAAATTTATAACTATTGGTTGCAAAATGTGATTATAAATAAAATGAGTATCAATTGGAATTTGAGAATTTAGGTTCCGGGTTTGAAATTTTGTTTTCAAAGGATTTTGGAATATAATATTAGTAGTATTTAAAAGTTTATCCTGATATAAATATTTCAATATGGTTTGAAAGAAAGGTTTTAAAGAAATTTGGAAAAAAATAAGTGCTGTACTCCCCGCTCTATCGCTGGAAAATAATCTCGGTGATGAATGCACGCACCATCGACATTCATTTTCAAGTTTCAAAGTGGGTAGACGGTTGTAATAGTTTTACTACACCTTGTTTTGATAAACAAATCTTAAATTTTGATTGCTAAATATGGTTTGATCTAAAAAGGGTATGAATATATACATTATTTTAAATTGATTTGGAAATATAACGCAGAGTTAGTTCTTAAACCTTATGATAATTAGTTGTTTTCAGTAAATGTAATAAAATGAAATATTAACTATTTTAATGCTGGGAAGCAGTTAAGTTGTGAAATAAGAAATTAGATGTTAAGAGATGAACCAAACATAAAGAAATTGAAGGTTGTCACTTATAAATTAGGAAATCAAAATAAGAAAATGTAACTATTGAACATTTTGTTAATTAAAATAAATGAGACAACTTGTGTAACTTTCTATTGCATTCTAAAATCACACACACACACACACACACACATATATATATGTATATATTTAACTTACCAAATTATTAAAAGTTGAAATATTAATAAGAATATGTAATAGAATACTATACAAGTAAACTTAATTAGTGGATGTGTTCCGATGGAATTATTTCTATAAAAAGAATTAAAATGTATAAGAACGTTAGAAACTTGAGTTAATGTTGAAGCCATTTATAATTAAAGTGGGTACTATAATAATTGAATGATTATGACTTCAGAAAACGTTGAAATGATTTAGAAATGGATTTAAGATTCAATAATACTATATATGGAAGAATGAATGCGAAAAGGAAAAAATCTATCATGGTGAATTAAATTGTAAAGAGACTTACATAATAATGGATAATCTAATAATTGAAATGGAAATAGCTTATGTAAGCAATGAATGCAAAGGAATGAAAAGCGAAAAATGGCATTTTATAAATGAATGGAAATGAATTTTTTAAGTGGTGAATGTAAATTAATTGAATAAGCTTTGTATGAATGAATGAAAATAGACAAAACAGTAAATGATATGAAAAGAAATTTGTAAAAATAAACTTAACGACATTTGAAATTATTGGTCGTTTTGCTTATGGAATGTTTGGAAAGTAAACTTCTAACTGTATAAAGATGTATATAAATAATCTACTAAGTTCTATCTAAGAATGTTGAGTGTATGATATACTTAGTAGTTATTTAACATTTTATAGGATTAAATTTTTGGAGCCCGAATAAACCATTTGTATTGGTCGCTATGGATGTATGATTGATTACTTTGATTGCATGTGACGACTGTATGATTTGTTTGCAAGTGACTATGGTTATGCTATGTTGTTTTGTTTGTTATTGATTGAAATAACTTAAATATTTCTCTTCTTCATAATTCGGACCTCTTTGGATTACATTAGTGGAATACAGGTTTATGGAAGCAATAACTGCTGCTTTTGGTTTCATAAATAAGCGTTGATTTCCTGACAAATAGTTACGTTTTCGGATTACGGTTTTATAGCGATATTGCATTGTTTTCCCATGGTTTGGGATACCTATTTTTGAAATATATGATATGTAACGACCTGTAAATTTTAAAGGTTTTAACAACGCAATTAACTGAAATTTGTGAAATTTTAAATAATTGAATTTGGTAATGAAATTTTGATACTTGGAATACGTCTATTTAAACATAGCAAATGGAAAATTTTCATCAGAAAATATGAAAGTTTATTTTGTTATGTAATTTTATTAAATTCAAATCAGTTAATATTTCATAATAATAAAATATTTTCTAAACCTGAATATTTCTATAGAATAAATTTGTAAATCATCTTTTGAGTGAGACGTCATATTTCGATTCGTTAATTTTGGACTACTATTGCTCCGTTTAACTTATTTTCAACGTTTTAATAGCATTTTCGGTACCAATTATCGACTTTTGATAGGATGGTCATATTGCTGATATTTGTATAGCATTTTTATTATCTTTTCTTGCTAATCTCTGCGGTATAATCGTTTGTGTGTTTCGAAGTCCGAGAGACAGCGAAATCTATAGAACCATTTTCGTATCGGTTCCGCAATTTGACTTTTGGGTTTCCTATACTCTTTCATCTATCTACCATGTAATACCAATGGCCATTTGAATTTATTATTTCCTGAATTCAGCATGTGGCTCTCTCTATTCCCAATGGTCAAGATATTTTGGTTTAATCATCTCATCTGTTCACTTGCTTTCCCCTTGTTGGTTCTTCTTTGTTCTGCCATTAGAAAAAAAAATACAATGCATTCTTTATACGGGACCCATTAGCCCCCCTACCCTTCTCTTCTCATTCTTCAAGCCTTCGACCTAACCCCACTACTTCACCATTCCATCACCAAACATCCACCTCCAAACATCTGCCTCCCTCTTTCCCTCGTCTCTGTTGCTCGGCCAGTGACTCCACCAATCCACGCCAACAATTCGACGCCATCATCTTCATGTGTCAGGCCATCTACCTCAGCCTCCATTTTCCAACCGCGAAGCCTCCTCAGCACGCGCCGCATTCTAAGCCTCACGATAACTAACTTTAACCACCTCATCGTCGACAACTCCTCTAGCCTTTCACCCTCTTTGTCTTGGCCGAATGTATATTTCATAAAGGTATAATATACTTTTATTTTATTGTTTGTTATAATATATGCCGCAGTCTTCTTTTCTATATATAAATATGTTTAAATATATATATATATATATATATATATATATATATATATATATTTATGTTGTATGAATTTGTTAGTTGCATGTCTAACTAAAGTCTATATTATAAAGGTAAAGTTTTGTTTTGATTGTTCCATACAAATATATATATATATATATATATATATACACACACACACACACACACACACACACACACATGTTATAGGTAATTCAAAAATCTATTTGTTATGTAAAATTTGTATAAGTGATATACATATACATATATATATATATATATTCATATATAACCTGTTTGTATGTCTGTACTATTTAGTTTATATATATGTTTGTTGTTGGACTTATATGATATATATTTTGTTGTATTCTGGTATATGTATATATTTCTATTTTGTTTAAAATGTTATATTATTCAAATCGTTATATATATAATAGTTTATATACTTTTACATTCTGGTTTATTGTATAAGTTTCGTATAAAATGTTGTATATATGTATGTATATACAAGATGCGTTGTTGTTCTCTTTTTGTTATTCTTCATTTATAGCTTGTAGTTTAGGATTTTATTAGTATTATATATATGATATATGATATTTTAAATGATGCGTATCATATATGCATTGTGTTTATACCAAATTGGGCACAACGGCCTTCGAAAGTATTTGAAGAGATAAAATGAAGAAAGTAAATGTATAAAGAGGATTACCTAACAAACACTTCAAAAACAGATAAGAAAAAACATGTAGAAACACAGATATTTAGAGTGGTTCGACATATAGCCTACGTCCACTATGAAATTGATGCTTTTATTGATATTTATTTACTGATTACAACAAGTTACAGTGGATTACAGCAGTAGATTTCGAGTACAACAATGATCTTTGATTGCAAAATGGTTTCGGCAGAGTCTGGACGAAGGATAGCTAAAGTCCTTTTTCTGTAGACACTGAGATGCTATTTATAGGCGTAGGATGCAAATATCTCGCTTAGATCTCGGAAGACTTCTTCTGGCATGCGGGTGAGCCTACGCGATCAATCTCATGTGATTTGCACATGATCTGGGTGCTTTGTATTAATCTAAACTTCATCCAATTGAGTTGGGATCGATTGTGAATGTTGCTGAGGATGTACGCAAGCTGCTATGAAAATTTGGTGGCATTTGGACCTGTAGATTGTGAGTTATGGTCGATGTAAGCTTGTGCTTTTCGAAGGCTGTTTCCTTCATATCGATGCCCTTCGTATCGCTCTGTTTGTATCGGTCCGAGCACGTGCCTACGAGTCGACGTGGCGCTAAATTCTTAGATCAATCCACTTTTTGTGCCGCGTTGACTGCTTCCTCTCTCGTATCCAATGTCTAAGCCTTGTTCGTATCGATCATAATAACCTTGTTGGCATCGATCGCAACAGCCATGTTCGTATCGACCAACAACAGCTTTGTTCGTGTCGATCATAGCAGCTTTGTTTGTACTGATCAATTGCATCGATCTATTCGTATCAACCAATATGAAATGGATGTTCATGTTGCATTCGATGGATATGAAATAGGTAGGTCTGGTTGGGTACGAAGTATACTCACTTGCTGCTAATTGATATGAAGTCATGCACATCTGATGGGTTCAAACAAGATCGATGCGAAGGAGGCCGATTTCTTGTTGGATACGAAGTAATACTTGCTGATGGATAAGAAGCCGATCGATACGAAATAAGGGATATGACCTGATCGATGCGAAATGATGAACGTGAATGAGTTGATTTCCTTGGCTTGCATCGATCATATCTTGAGCACACGAACTCGGATTGACTTGAAATTTGGAAAAGTTGGCTTTCATAGCTTTTTTGTCATGTCTCGTCAATTGAAGCTCGATCTGGATTCGGACAAAATTAACTGATATCCATTGTGAGCCTGCGTATAACCGATCTTCAGGATGGGCAGTCTTCGGTTTCCAATTAAGTTCTTAGTATCACAGCCTTGCCAAAAGGTAGGATAACATTTGCCCCATAAAGTATGTCTTGTGAGAACACGACGTGCTTTGAAAAGCTGCAATCTAAAAAGTTCCATCTGATTGTTAAACGATTGTTGTCTTCTCGTCGAAAGTTGTGACCTTTGATTGATCCATAGAAACATGAATCATGAATGGTAGATTGCCAATTGTTGTACCGTGTATTGTTGTAATTGATCGCTGTATGATAGTAATCTGTCGTTCGTTGTTGTAATCATCAACAGACTAGTACTCAACTCCTGCGAATTTTAAAGATTGGATGTTAGTCCATTATACATGAATGTAGGTTAGCTTGACTCCCATTAACGCTCGCACGTTCATGAGTCATTGTCAGGTTATATATATATATATATATATATAATTTCGTATTGGCCCACTCCTGAATTAATTTGAAATTCTATTTGTAGCAACGCTTGACGGTTGTTTTGTAGTATCCCTTTGTATCTCCTCTTTTGGATCAATTCGGGATGAATGAACATAGATTTCGTATCGATAGAGTTGAATGGTCCAGATATTATTTTGCAGTGATCTTTTATCGAGGCACTTATGAGGGATACAAATAGTCTAGTTGGTCCTTCGGGTATTATTCATATTGAGGGATACGAGTCTTCATGGGCTATATATTGATGGATACGAATAAAGCGGTTCATATCGATGCATTTCAGATGGACTCGAATTGATGGATACGAATAGCCCTCTTCGTATCCATTTGAGGAGAAACCTGTTGAAACCGGTCGAAATGACTGGGAGACGAATCATTTTGTCTTCTTGGTATAGTGTCCATATAAATACATTCTGTACTTAGCCTATTTTTCATCTGCTTTTACTTTCCAGCTTGTCTTCATATCGATTGAGAAACCAAGAGACTGAAACTGTCTCCATCGAAACTAACAAACCTTCTTAATCCTTCGAATCTACGCTTTTAATCTAGGTAATTAGTCGATTAATTCATGTTAAAACGTTAAGACTCGATTTTCAACACCAATTCAATCAAAGTTGCGGCCTATTCCGGCGTTGTTGATGTGGAAGATGGGTCGAAGCGAGGCCAAGAAAACAACAACGGCGTTTGTGCTTATTAGAGAAGAAGGAGTGAGGAGGGACACGAAGGAATTGGTGGAAGGTTGTTCGACCCCAATTTTGTATCGACAAAAAGTGAAAGATGAATTCGCATCGATCCCGATTGAGAACATTTGTACCGATCCAGGTTGAGAACCTTCGTATCGAATTTGGTGTTGGTGGTTCGTAATGAAGAATTGGAGGATTATGGAAAATTAGGCATACGGTGGTTCGGTCTTTGTTTCGTATCGATGGATTGGGGAAGAAGGCATTTAATTTTCGATCGATTATAACATCAAGTTCCGTATCAAACTCCATGCTCCAATTTCGTATCGATAGAGAGTTCTCAAACTTCGTAACGATCATTTCAAATTATACGGATACAAAAAAATTTATCGATACGAAATCGATATCTCCCTAATTGATATGAAACCAAGTTGTTAGATGGGTACGAAATTAATGCCTTTTGATCGTTACGATATGTGTGCTAATCGACTGATATGAAACCAGCGCCTTCTCATCGATGCGAAGTGACCGGTTTTGACCTATACGAAGAACTCAACCTTGATGGATACGAAATGACCGTATGTCATCGATATGAAGTTGCTCGATAGGAATCGATACGAAGCTACCGATTCCAAATCAATACGAAATTCAATGCTGACCGATCGATGTGAAGTTGGTGATCTAAATCGATATGAAATTTAATGCCTTTTGCAGGACGATCCAAGTTTGAATTTTGATGGATTTGAAATCTTTGAACACTTGAACATTTAGCTCCGACGAGCTTCTACGTTGCATATCTGGACTTAACTATTAAACTGCACACTTGATTGCCTTTTGAAGCTCGTCGATGGAATTGCAACTTAACAATTTTTTTAATGAACTTTAACTTGGATCGGTCTCCATAGTCTGGATGGCATGGTTGTGATGGTCAGCGATGACAGTCACTCCAGTTGAAATTCGAAGTCTCATCGTTTGACTATTTTCTCAAACTCCATAGAATTTCTCAAATAATATGTAGCACTGCACAACACATTCATGCACTTTACACTGGGGAACACGTGGGCTTATTATCTTCTAACGATGGTTTTTGATGAGTTGATCAGTTATGAAATCTTCACATTCTCAACAGCAAGAAATCTGAAGTTCATCTCTTCCAATAATTGACTTGCCAGCCATCGCGGCCTAGGTCATTAATCTAGCTCCGAACAAGTTGCCAGAAGCAACTTTTATCGCAAACCCACAAAATTCTATGCCGTCCAATGTCTTCGAAGATATGTTGGGATGGATATGCCTAAGACACGACATGTCGTTGGATGACGTCTTATTATCGGGGTCAAACAATAGACCACATCCTTCCTCGGAAGGGTTTACCGCTTTCAACAAGCATTCATGCAGAGCTGGAACACTTCCCCCATTCAACCAATACATCCAGGAAGTGTTGGCTTTTTTTGGAATTGCCCCTTCACAACTGCACCCAAACGGATATGCATTACCGAACAGTTTGTTCATTGTATTCATGGAGCATCTTTTCCGACCCCTGACTCCAATTGAAATCAAATACCTATTTAATGTTAAGTTAGGAAGATAGTCCTTCGTTCACATTCCTGGAAGCTGTTAGGAACTGTCAAGTGGTGATTGGCTCTTGGACCAGGCTCAGCTATTTTAAGACAGAACGGTTCTATGTCTGACGCCCTCCAAGATTAGCCAGTCGATGGATAGCCAGATGTAAGTGTCATAATTTTCTACGGTAATTCATGAATTTGTTGTAAGTGATGCTGAATCTCATATCTACTTTCCTTTTATAGCCGTGATTCCATGACCTAAGGGCGTACACTCTAATGAAATAATATGGGACCTTCAAGAAGCGCCGAGTGAAATGAGGGACATTGACTCGGTGCTAACAAATAGAAATTTCAGGACCGTCGTGCTAATCAAGCGAAATCAGAGCATTAGGCTTGAAGGAGTGCTGAGGGCGACTCCGGTGAAATAGGCTAAACAAGAGCACTGTTGGGTGTGTTTCAACCGGTCCAACACCACCGAACCAAATCCCTTCCTATGCATAGCCGAACCAGCCCACTACCGAATCAAACCCCTCCGAACCAAACACCAACTCACTCCCAAGCTACCGCCGGTCCAGTTCCACTAACCACCGAACAACCCACAACCGGACCAAGCTACGCCCTCACCACCGGACCAACACACATACCACTCACTATCGAACCACCTACTGCCGAACCACCTGGTGCCGAATCACCTGCTACCGAACCAACCTACTTCCAATACCCAACCGAACCAACCTCAACCCTCTACAACCAGACCAAGTCCACACCAACTCTCCACCGAACCAAGGCCTTGCCGAACCAACACTGCCAGGCCAGATTGCTTCAGCCCAGGCCCACCAGCAGCTATATACATCCAGGCCCCCTAGCCTCAGCCTCATTCTATAAATAGAGGGGCAGGGGTACAACAATGACAGACAAGTTTGAGAGCTCAAGCACGGATAGAACTTTCAAACAGTTTTCAGATACTTGTAATCAAAGCTTTGTACTTGTAATCTGAAGAGAAAAAGGAGAATAACATATAAAGTGGACGTAGGCACATTCTGGCCGAACCACTATAAATCTGTGTGTCTTTTACAGTTTAGTCCATCTATTTTATATATTTTCATAAAACATCCAAATCACTAAGAACAACACATAATCAACTAAATCATATGACTTGGAGGTGTTTGCCCATTTTCTGTGCAAACATTTTTGGTGCTTTCACTGAGCACAGGAGCTCGAAGCTTCAGCTTCTCCCACTTAACCCTTTTTCTATCAGCATCGTTCATTGCTTGGAAAACATGCCCCTCGCACAAGAAGGAATCAGATAATGCAATTAAGTCTGGAAAGTTCTGCCGCTTCCACGAATCTCATGGGCATGACACCAATGAATGCCATCATCTCCGGGACTTGATTGAAGAACACATCAGAAGGAAGAGACTAGAGCGCTATGTGAAAGGTCAGAACAGGACTTCAGCTCCTGCCAGTGAGAACCCAGGGCTGCCCCTTCCGGAAGTAAGCGGAGGAAATCGCAACATCAGCGGCTCCAGTCAAGAGAAGATAGTGGTCCTTACCATATCAGGAGGACCACACATCGCCGAAGGAAGCTGGGCAGAGATGGAGAGATACGGCAAGTCACTTAGAAACAATGAAGGCTACGTTGATTCTGTTACAGAAGAGCGCCGCCCGAAATGGAAAGAGAATGATGATATCACATTCAGTAGGCGTGATCTAGAGGGAAGACAGTACCCTCACATGGATCCTATGGTCATCTCTGCCTGGTTCGGTTCAGCCAAGGTTTTTCGAATCCTAGTAGACACTGGAAGCTCAGTAAATATCCTATTCAAGCACGCTTTCGACAAAATGAAGCTGTCAATGAAGGATGTGTCTCCCTGCAGCAAACCGCTACATGGTTTCACCGGAGATGTGAAGATGTCCCTCGGGCAACTGGACCTCTTTGTCGAAATAGAAAGTCATCCCTGCTCCGTTGTGCGAAAACAAACATTTGTGCTAATAGAGAACCACTCAGCCAACAACGCCTTTTTGGGAAGACCAGCCTTGTCTGACTTCCAAATTGTCCTACCCCGTGGTGCCTGAAGATGAAATTTCCAACGGATAACGGAATAGGAGAAATAGAGGGAGATCAAGACGCCGCTCGAGATTGCTATGTGACTGAACTTCGCAAACCGCAGGAAGGATAAAGGGAAGGATGCAGAGACTTCACTCTGCAAGAAAAACTTGTAAGCATAGCAATTAAAGAAAGCCCCTCCTCTTCGATATACCAGCGATCCTTTCAACGAATTAGACCCCAGGGACAAGGAGGAGGAGGCTACCACCGAGCCTGCAGAGGCTATGGAATTTGTATCTGTAGATAAACATGACCCAAGTAGATTGTTGAGAGTCGGGTCTCAGTTAAGAGCAGAATTGAAGGATCAACTCGTCGATTTTCTTCGCCACAACTTGGATGTATTTGCATGGACGCACGCTGACATGATTGGAATCTCCCCAGACGTAGCATGCCATGTACTGAACATCGATCCCACCAAGGTGCCAGTAAAGCAGAAAAAGAGAAGCGTGGGGGCAGAACGATCAGCAGCCCTCGAGGAGGAAGTAAAGAACCTACCTGCCAATAACTTCATACGAGAAGCCATCTACCCTGAATAGATCGCCAACCCGGTACTGGTAAAGAAGGCTAATGGGAAGTGGTGAACATGCATCGACTTCTCCAACTTAAATGACGCTTGCCCGAAGGACTGCTTTCCACTCCCCCGAATCGATCAACTCGTGGACAACACAGCCGGACACGAACTCTTATCCTTTATGGACGCATACTCAGGATATAACCAGATCCCTATGCACGCCCCCGATCAAGACCACACTAGTTTCATCACTGACCGGGGACTGTACTGCTACAGAGTAATGCCTTTGGACTTAAAAACGCCGGAGCTACTTATCAGCGTCTCATCAACAAGATGTTTGCAAAATTAATAGGACGAACTATGGAAGTTTATGTGGATGACATGCTGGTAAAATCGAGGAAAGCCAACGATCATCTAAACCACCTGGACGAGATGTTTCAAGTACTTCGCCAATATGGAATGAAGCTGAATCCTCTAAAGTGCTCCTTCGGAGTATCGTCGGGAAAGTTCTTGGGATTCATCGTCCATGCCAGGGGGATTGAAGCAAACCGCGAACAAGTCCAGGCTTTGTAAGATATCAAGATACCATCCACTTGAAGGGAGATGCAAAGCCTAAACGGGAAAGTGGCCGCCCTAAGCAGGCTCATCTCTAAAGCAACCGACAAATGCATCCCTTTCTTCAAAGCTCTAAAGAAAGACAAAGGAAAGTTCGAATGGACCGACGAATGCTCGACAGCATTCCTTAACCTAATCGAACACCTTCAGAGACCACCAGTACTCTCAACTCCAAACGAAGGCGAAGAACTATACCTATACCTTGCTGTATCGTCCCATGCTTTAAGCGCCGCTTTGGTGAGAGAAGACAACCGCGCGCAACGGCCCGTATACTTTGTAAGCAAGAGATTTACAGGGGCAGAGGCCAGATACCCTAAACTTGAAAAGCTAGCATACTGTTTGCTAATCACGTCATGGAAACTGCGACTCTATTTCCAATCTCATTACATCAGAGTTTTAACCGATCAACCGCTAAGGCAGGTACTCCATCGCCCCGACACTTCTGGGCGACTGCTCAAATGGTGCATTGAACTGAGTCAATATGATATCACCTACCATCCTCGCACCGCCATCAAGGGACAAGCCATGGCCGATTTCATTGCCGAATTCACTACCAACGAAGGTAAAGATCGATCTGAAATAACAAAAGATATGAAGTGGAATCTCTTTGTAGATGGAACATCAAACGAACAGGGCTCGGGGGCAGGTATTGTGATAATCACCCCAGGGGAAGGAAGCCGCACTATGCCCTAAGGTTGGAATTCGCTGCCACCAACAATGACGCAGAATACGAAGCAGTGATAGCCGGATTAGAACTTTCCTTAGAGATTGGAGTCGGTTCTTTATGTCTCCATAGCATTCTCAACTTATCGTAAATCAAATACTGGAAAAATTCCAAACTCGAGGAGAACGACTCACAGCATATCTAAAGAAGACCAAGCTGCTACTCAATCAATTGGATCACTATTTAATCAAACACATTCCTCGAGGAGAGAATCAGGAGGCCGACGAACTGACAAAGCAAGCTAGCATGAAGGACGGCACCACCTTCGGAATAATAACCATCTCAAAGCAACTAGCATCGAGTTTCGAGCCAATGAATCTGATAGCTGCAATCGAAGAAGAAACCTGGATGACTCCTATCCGGAAATACTTACAAGATGGCACACTGCCCGACGGGCGTAACGAAGTCAAGAAAATCTTGAGGAAAGCTTCCCGCCACACAATACAAGAAGGCATCCTCTATCGACGCGGCTTCTCCAACCCCTTATTAAGGTGTGTCGCTGGAAGGGAAGCCAAGGAAGTCCTGTCCAACATCCATCAAGCAAGTTGCGGAGATCACACTGGAGGGCAGACTCTAGCAAAGAAAATACTCCGATATGGGTATTACTGGCCCACTTTAAACAAAGACGCCTTAGACTTCGTCAAAAGATGTGACAGATGCCAGAAATTTGCTAAGATTCCACGACTACCAATAAATGAGATTACTCAAATGGCCAGCCCTTGGCCCTTTGCGGTATGGGGAATTGACCGGATTGGCGAACTGCCGATGGGCCGAGGCGGAGCCAAATATGCTATAGTGGCGGTCGACTATTTCACCAAATGGGTGGAAGCAGAATCTTTAAATAAAATATCTTCGGCAAAAGTTATTAACTTCTTGATCAAAAATGTTCTATGCAGGTACGAGGTTCCGCTCAAAATCATATCGGACATCGGACTTCAATTTGACAGCGAGGAGTTCACCGACTGGTGCCGAGAGCACGGAATTCACAAAAGCTTCTCATCTGTGGCTTATCCCCAGGAAATGGGCAAGTCGAAGCTGTCAACAAAATTCTCAAAACTCTGATCAAGAAGAAGCTTGAAAAGTCAAAGGGCGCTTGGGTGGATGAACTTCCTACGGCACTTTGGGCCTACCGCACGTCTTTAGAACATCAACAGGGCATGCTCCCTTCTCTTTGGCATACGGATCGAAGGCCATGCTCCCAACTGAAACTATAGTGCCCTCCCACCGTAGGATCCACTACAACCCAGAAGAGAATGAAGAACTCCTACACATGTCTTTGGACCTAATTGAAGAAAGAAGAAATGATGCAGCACTTAAAGAAGCAGCTCACAAGCAAAAAGTGGCTGCACGATACAACTCCAAAGTCAAGCACCGCAGCTTTCGAGAAGGAGATCTTGTTCTCAAACGGATCTTCCTGCGCCCCGAAGCGCTAGATCCAATCTGGGATGGACCCCATGTAATTCATAAAGATATCCACAACGGAGCTTATATTTTGTCAACAATGGACGGAGAGGTGTTCTAGAGGGCATGGAACATCCAACATATGAAGTGAATTAACAAAGAGAATTAGTGGACGTAGGCATTTTCGTGCCGAACCACTTTAAAAATCTTGTCTCTTTTTAACTTGTTCCTTTATATCTTGGCTGCTTGTTAAGCTTTATCCTTTTCTGTTGAACAAAACCCTATGCAACGGCATCTCCATTCTGGACACTTCACGGCACAACCTTACCTGGACAAGACCTAACAGGTACTATACGAATCTATGCCCTCGTCAATGAGACACTTTTGCTCCAACATCCCTCTGCTGCGGTTAACTCATTGCTCGCGACGGCCCTCAAAGCCAACTGTAATGAGCCGATCATAAGCCACCGAGAAGGCCGACTATTAGCCGAGGCAGCTCATTACGGCGTTCGGCTCGCCGGCGATGTGATCCAATTATAAGCCCCAACATAAGGTGTGGCCAGCCAGGGGCAGTTCACAGTTTACGATCGGCACCCACGCTAGCCGGCCACGGTAAATCGAATAATACCCACGACTACGGGCCATAATGGCCTGGGTAGTTACTGTGCGCGATCTCGGCTCCGATGTGTCTTAAGTACGGCTGTGGTAAAAAAGAAAACTCCCCGCGAAGGCTTAAGATGGGTGACGAATGTCTCCAAGACCCACAGCTAGGGAAAGTGACTACAAAACCCGTTTGCCACGAACTTAAGCGCATCGAAGGCCTTTCGTGATTGGAAGTTTTACGATTTCTTATATTTCCATTTTATTTATAAAAAATTTCCTCCTATCCTCTATAACGATCACTAAAGTACAGGACAAAAAATAGTAGACACTCGCTAATGGGAATAAGAATTCCCAGCTAGATGGCAGGTCATCCAGCTGCGTTCCATATCCGATTACACAAGGCATTCAAAGCTACCGTCTACGGCAAAAACTTGAAGGGCGGTACTTTCTCCTCTTGTACATACGTATGTAACTATAATCACACTAACATTGCAATACATGAAATTATATTTTGAGCGAGAACTTGACATCAAAACACAATTGAATCACTAGCACACGCACAACTATACTTCTTATGCAACACATCAAAATAATGACAGCATCCTAATATAACAGAATCAGCTTATGTTATAAAATTACATGTAAAAAATAAGGTCGTTCGTTGCAATGACATAATTACAACCTGAAAGTACATTAATGTTTTGGAACTAGTATATACAGGAATGTCAAGTAAAACTGAAAATATCCGGATCAACCCAAAATAGTCGGCAGCATCAGAACTTCATCTCTATCCTTCCAACCCCCCAAGATCTACTTGACCGCAGGATAAGAGCTCCCAGCATGCTGACCAGAGGTCCCACCTGTCCAATTCAGGAGAAGAATCTATTAGGTAAACGATAAGCAACCAAGCTATGAAAAGGCTAAAAGGGAAAACTTACCAACATCCGTTTCTTGATCGTCGTCTCCCAACTGTACGCCTACCTCCTCGGCAGCAAGCAGCCGCATGCCCTCCTTCACCGTCACTTTCTCTTCCTTAGTAAACTGGGCCGTAACCACATCCATCCTGAAGGCCATACCACCCTCCTTATCCGCATCAGCCTTGGCCTCTTCCAGATCCCGAAGATAAATCCTGGCCATGATCCGGGAATAGTCATCCATCAAGGATAGGTTGCCCTGCTTCCAAGTACGGAAATATATATCCTAGAGCATCTCGTCCATCGTCCCCTCATTTTTCTTGAACTCCCTCATCCGGACTTCAGAAGCCAACAGCTTTGCAACGGCAGCATCCCTCTCCGACCGGTATCGCGAGCGGTCAGCCTGAAGGGATTTCCTCATCGCCTCCATTTCCTCCTTCAGCTTGGCTTGAGAAAGCTCCGCAGCTTCAAGATTCCCGGATAACTCCTCTACCCGCTCGAGGTCCGCCTTCCGAACATCATCTACCGTTGCAATGGCTATATCGATCCGTTCCTTGCAGATGGCCTCTATTTTTCGCAGCTCGGCTCTGCTAGCCTCTTCCATAGTTTTCTTTAGTCGTCTGGAGGCAGCCTCGTGCTGAGAAATCTGGATGGCCTAATCGGCAAGTTGCTTAGCCTGGTCGGCAATCACTAGCCGCAATCTTATGTTGGCACTCCCAATTTCCTCCCCGGCCTTGACCAGTCAGGCGTGATGCCCCATCAACTTCCTAGTCTCCTCAGCCACCCGATCGATGTTTGCCTTGGCCTCATCCCCCATAGTCACAATCCGAGTGGTCAATCGAGATCCAAAGACTTAGCCTCATCAAGCACCCTTACCATAGGATTGCGGGGTAGGAGGTGCTCACCGGTAACCTCATCGAAGGAAATATCATGAGAACTCGGGTCCAAATCTGGATGACCCGCAAATGGGTTACGAGCCAAGCCGGGGCGATCAACATGAGTAACGGTAGGATTCTCTGATGGATGCGTAGATGGTATGGACTCAGTATCCTCCCCCGTGATATCATGAATAAGCTGGGTTGGGGGCTGAGGTCCAAGTGAAGGTTCGAACATGGAGCGCCTCCTCTCTCTCTTTTGAATATCCTCTTCAATAACTCCGAGGAGAGGACAGTAGCCGACTACGCCCCCGAAACGGTTGGTCGAAGGCTTCGGTTTAGCAGAAGCTTTAAGGAGTTTGAATTGCTAGAGGCGGTGCCGAATGTCTGATGTCTTGGCCGCCTTACCCGTTCCTGAAATAAAAACCAAGTGTTGCAAGCATGCATGAGACTATAATCCAAGAAACATGTGAAGTTAAAAGAGGAGTCAAAAATTCACCTTGAACCGCCGGAGTTGCCCTAGCTGAAATGCTTTCAGAAGATGGACTGGCACCAGTCCCGGCCTTATCAGTTTTCTTCGGTTTCTCCACCAAGGCCGACCCTTCCTCCAACCTCTCAAAAGCTTGGCGGAAAGCATCATCCGTCCACTCTTGAATCTTGCCTGCTTGCCCAGAGGTCAAGACACCAACGCCACACCACTTTGTCCTTCGCCACCATTACCACCATCACCTTCTCCATCACCTCCGCTCTCTTCCTCGCCTCTTTCCTCCTCCGGAACATCTGGGCACATGCTGGGAGAGGGTCCATCAGTTTTCTTGAGCTTCTTCCCCCGACGACTGGAGGTATCGAGAAGGGTTTCCTCTTGATGCTCTTTGTCGTGGCCCCTCCTTTGGATTTAGCAGCCCTTTCCTCAGCCGTATCCCTCTGCTTGACCATCGACTGATGTGGTAGAATCAAGTTGTGTCCCAGGAGAGTGGCATTCCTGATCAAGTAAGAAGCTGACCTATCCCTTCATGAGATGACCTCTATCTCCGCGGCCATCTGAACCAGGTGATCGTTCTCCAAGACCGCAAAGCCACCTGTCGCTAGCAGGAAATAAAAACACATGAGAAAAAGCATTTCAATCAGAATGGAGATTATAAATAAGCTTCAAACTTACAGCCAGAGGTGAAGTGGTGGATAGAAACGGACTCATCCTGGACGAAGAACCATTCCTTCTTAAACATGGTGAACTTTGAATACAAGTCCAGGACCGGCTTGAAGGACACGGCCGATTCCAAGCTGATGTATGGAGATCCCTTCTTGTAACCCCTCAAGTTATATAGGTACCGAATCTCCCGGTTGGAAGGGGGGTGCCCGTACTTTCTCTGGAAAACCACGAATAGGCACACCATGATAGCGTAGGAGTTGGGCTGGAGCTGGAAAGGGGCCACCTTCAAATAGGTGATGAAGCTAACTATCCAAGCATTGATTGGAGGAATGGCCCCACACATGCAGTAGTACCTACTATAAGCAAAGTATCCTTCAGGGGGATTATATGGCATGACCCCCTTCCCTGGCAACAGCATGCGTGCTCTATCAATCCCAAAGGAGCGGGAGATAACATCAAGCTGCTCTTCTTTAAGAGATCTAGGAAAGCAGTCAGGCGGAGAATTCATAAGCTCGTGAGGACCATACCCATCTACTAGCGATCTCGGGGTGGGTCCATGACGTTCCGGCCCTGGTTGAGCTGGGGGCACTACGGTGGACTCTCTTCTGTCCATAGATTTCTTCTTATCCGATCGAGTTTCCACTTTATGAGACATTTATCTGCAAACACAAAGAAGTACGTCGTTAGAATAAGGGGTGTAGAGATATAAACGAGCAAGTGTATACAGCCTGATATTTCGTTCGTAATTCAAGACACCAAAATTCCATTCGGTAGCATGAGCCTAAGGGTCCATTTGGCCCTTTCACTCCCAAAGCCCCCATTCGGTAATTCAAGCCTAAGTTCCCATTCGGTACTCATCCTCCATAAGTTTCATTCGGTAGTCCCGTCATAAAAAATCATTCGACAGAATAAAACTCACCTGGTCCGGCAGTTGAGTAGATCCGGCAAATGAGTTGATTCAGTGGTCGATTGGTTCGGCTATTTCAAGCAAACAAGTTTGGTTCGGTGTTAAATTAATTCGGCTGATAAGGAATAACGAAAACCCTAGGCCCATACTTATAGGCGAAACATAAATAACCGGACCAACTGGCTCGACACACGAGGCCGGATGAGGATGTCCAAGCTAAAACAAAGCACGCCATATGCATACACATGCCCTACTTTAGGGGGCAAGTGTTGGGTGTATTTCAACCGGTCCAACACCACCGAACCAAATCCCTTCCTATGCATAGCCGAACCGGCCCACTACCGAATCAAACCCCTCCGAACCAAACACCAACTCACTCCCAAGCTACTGCCGGTCCAGTTCCACTAACCACCAAACAACCCACCACCGGACCAAGCTACGCCCTCACCACCGGACCAACACACATATCACTCACTACCGAACCACCTGCTGCCGAACCACCTGCTACCGAACCAACCTACTTCCAATACCTAGCCGAACCAACCTCAACCCTCTACAACCAGACCAAGTCCACACCAACTCTCCACCGAACCAAGACCTTGCCGAACCAACACTGCTAGGCCAGATTGCTTCAGCCCAGGCCTACCAGCAGCTATATACATCCAGGACCCCCTAGCCTCAGCCTCACTCTATAAATAGAGGGGCAGGGGTACAACAATGGCAGACAAGTTTGAGAGCTCAAGCACGGATAGAACTTTCAAACAGTTTTCAGATACTTGTAATCAAAGCTTTATACTTGTAATTTGAAGAGAAAAGGAGAATAACATATAACGTGGACTTAGGCACATTCTGGCCGAACCACTATAAATCTGTGTGTCTTTTACAGTTTAATCCATCTATTTTATATATCTGCATAAATCATCCAAATCACTAAGAACAACACATAATCAACTAAATCATATGACTTGGAGGTGTTTGCCCATTTTCTGTGCAAACAAGCGCCTAGGATCATAATAACCAAAGAGGGTGAGGAAGAGAATACACCCACCGATGATGAACTCATAATCAGGCCTTCTGACAGCTTTCAAAGTCTTGAGGAAAGGAGAAAAGGCAACGCTGTAGCGCATAAGCACCACAAATCTTTGAGATGGAAATCTATAATCATGTCTTTGCCTTTTTCCGGTATTAGAATTTCTAAGGCTCCTCCCTTGCAAGTGGAGAACCTTTTTGAAGGGCTTGTTAATATTCCAATCTCGGATTATGTGTCACTTCAACATGACACCGGAATGGAGGAGCTTCATAGTGCTTCAGACTTAAACGAGTCTCTTTCCACAAGCATGGCCGACATTTTCAGTTGGTCGAGGGTTTGCACATACATATACACTTCATGGCACTACACAATTTCCGATCATAAGATGTTTACTTCAGGAGATTACTAACTCTGTTATTCTTTCTTCTTTACAGATACAATGACCAGAAGAGATTCTATGTTGGGAGGTCTCCGCTCTGCGCGAAAATCATCCATCTTGCATTACAAGTCTCGTCGAAGGGAGGACGACAGAAACTACAATCGCAGTTATTCGAGCCAAGAACATTACGAGAGAGAGAGGGATAGGGATAATAGACATCGATCCCGATCGCGATCTCCTCCCCGAGCCCCTATACAACCTTCGGGCCATGGAAAACAACTGGTAGAGCCTCCTCACCAAAAATCATTTTCTCAAATCTTTAGGCCTAAACCACAGCGTCGTAGACATGAGGCCGAAACTCCAGTTGTAGCTGAACAAGCTATTATCGAGCCCACCGGGGAAGAGGCTATTAGAATTGCCCAGTTGGAGAATGATTTTTCAAACTTTTGCTTTGACGGCTTTGTATTCCCCTCTCATTTAAAGAAAATTCCATTGGAAGCAGAGCACAAAATGCATGGTTATATTTATGATATATATACCCAGTACAAGGAGTAGGGGAAAGCTGTAGAAAAAGCATCGGAGGTGGCCTTTGATCGGGCGAATACCATAGAGAAATTAGAAATCGAGCTCGCTCAAAAGGACCAGATTATTCCAGTGCTTAACGACGAAGCCGAATCCTCTCGAAGATTAGAAATAAAGGTCACACAAAAGGCCAATGGGGCAAACTTGGCAATGGAGAGGATGCGGTAGACACATTTTGCCTTGATGGAGGAGATGGGCCACCGAAATACCAATATCACAGCGGAACAGGATGTTGCTCTTAAAGAACTTAATGAGCTCAAAGCCAAATTTTCCGAAATCATCAAGGAGAGGGATGATGCAAATAGCGCGGCCCAGGAGGCATGTGATCAAGCCGTAGTGGTTCGGGGTAAACGAGATGCGGCTACAGCTAAGGTGCGGGAGGTGGAGACTAAGGTCGAGGAAAAAGTCCAAATGGCGGAGTCCAGGCTAGAGGCTAACATTGAAGATCTTCTCATTACTTATAATGCTAACATCTTGAAGCATAAGAGTCTAGCTTGGCTCTATAATTATATGACACATCTATACAACTCCTGGGGCCGATTAGTAGAAGAAAAAGGCTGCCCATCAGGGAGAATTGGTTGATGAATTCGAGCTTGAGAACCGAATGCTGAACGAAGACAAAAGGAAAGTTCTCCATGATGCTATGATTTCATATGAGAAGGAGAAGCTTGGCGCTCAGCACTCGGTGGTCGGAAAAGGTTCTGGTGTCGAGCACTATGATACAATTCCCAAAACTCTCGTGTCGACTCAGCTTAAACCGACTTCTGCGGTTGATTCTCAATCTGTTCCTGCTTACAAACTGGATCAGCCGTAGATATATCAAGTTAGCGAGCAATTTCTGAGGCCGTTCAACTGCTAACAAGTTGAACAGAGGAAGGTACTCTGATCATTTCGTATGCTTATTCATGATTAGGAGCTTCATTTGAAGTGATTACTAATAACATTTCTTTTGTCTCTTTCCAGTGATTGGAGCCACATCAATCATGCCTCCTATAACTCAAGAGTCGCATCATCAGCAGGAGGTAGTTATTACGGAAGCGGCCACGACATCGGCCACTGCACCTACAGATGATGTACAAGGGAGCACACTTTCATTCGATGAACAGATGATGGAGGAACTTCTCAGTCATCGTAATGACCCTTTCTTTGATTTGCTGTTTATCATAAGTGGAGTAGCGCTAAGGAGAAGCTCCTCATTCCTAACCACAAGCATTTTCGACGATGCACAAACACTTCATAAGGAAGAAATTATGGCCGAGATTAACGTAGAAATAGAAGCAGCTTCCCGGACTGGCAGCTTTAGAGGTGGAATAGCGGGCTCTGGTCCAGCCCCGTTACAAATGATATCTCCTGGTTGCACTATTTTCGACACCACCATGCCTATTCCGCCTCCTGTAGTGGACCCGACCCCTCTGAATCCACGTGCTGGAAGTATTCCCATACACTTGAGTTCGGAGGAGGAAATCGATGTAATGCCCCACAAAGGAGATAAGCCACCGAAGGAAAAAGGCTCAAAGAGGAAACTCAGTGCCAGCTTTAGCGGGTCTACACCGAAGAAGAAACTAAAAAAGAAGAAAGAGTAGATATGCTTATTCGGCTCGTTTTTGAGTAGATAGGAATTCCTTTAGCTTTTTTTCGCTATGTATAGATGCGGGTTCGGCACCTGCTAGTAGGATTTTTGGAAATAACTTTGTACGTTAACTCCTTCCGCAAATAGTTGTTTCTATTTTGTCTTCAACTCAATTATTGTTTATTTGCTTTAGTTTTCCAATATTTGAATCCTTGTTCAGTTAACTTGTGAAGTTTTCGACCTTTGGATCGGGTTTTGAGTTTATTTGTTAAGTCATGGGATCACGGCTGTGAGTCATGACTAGACACTACGCTCAACTCCGATGTTCCACTACTTCAGTCAGTGATCGACACTTAAGTTATGTCCCCAGATTCAAGGATGAGTTTTGAAGATCAGTTAGCGATTGCATTTTGCCTCCAATACATCGAGCTTAACGTCGTTGAATTGATGTTGAAACAAGTGAGGGCCGATGGTCGAATCACACTCGCTCACTAGTTGATGATCACATCTGCACTCCAGGGATTTGCATTTGTGCATTGGCTGTCGGTCACGCCTATTTAAGTTTTGAGTATATGTCCACGCTCCGAGGACTTAAGTTGTTTTATGGGTGGTCAGTCACATCCGAGTTATGTTTATACTCTGACCACACTCTGAGGACTCAAAGTTATGTTACGGATGATCGATTCGCATATGGTTTGCGTTTAAACTCAAACCCACTCTATGGGGATTTAGGGTTAGTCGATGTTTATTCTCCAATCCATGCTCTAGGGACTTGGAGTTAATTGCGACCGATACTCTGGTTCATACTCTGGGAATCCAGAATTAGTCGATGTTTGTACTCTAATTCACAATCCAGGAACCTAAAGTTGGTTGATGTTGATACTCTGGTTCACACTTTGGGAATCAGAGTTAGTGTTTGTGCTCCAACTCGCGCTCTGGGACTTGGGGTTGATGTTTATACTCTAGCTCGCATTCTGGGAACTTAGAGTTGATGTTTATACCCCGGTTTACACTCTGGGAACTTAGAGTTGATGTTTATATTTTAGTTCGCGCTCTAGGAACTTGGAGTTGATGTTTATACTCCAATTCGCACTTTGGGAATTTGGAGTGTATTTTTATACTCCAATTCGCACTTTGGGAATTTGAAGTGGATGTTTATACTCCAATTCACACTCTAGTAATTTGGAATTGGCCGACAGATGGTCAGTCACATCTGTTTAGGCATTAGAAATTCGTTTGCACTTCGAGAATGATGGATCTAGAAGGATCATGGATGGTCGGTTCACATCCACCCTGAGTTAACAAGCGAGGTCATTAGATGGACGGGTCCATCCTCCTCAAACTTGGTTAAGATACGGGCAAAGTCGTTAGGTGAACGGATCCACCCTCTTCGAAACCGCATTTATAAGTTTATACTCCAGCTTGCACTCTGGGAGACTGGAGTTAGTTGAAGGATTGTCGTGTATAAATCTTTTTTTGGCTTCAGTGTGGTGACTTGCCCCTAAGCTCGGTTTTCACGTAGTTAGTGGCTGGTCATATCACAATCATTCCCTATTTGAATAAATCCCAACTTCGGGTGGAATTTAGCTCTCTATGCACAGTGATAGTCGTATGACGCATTCAATAAGTCACAGCTCCGGCTTGAAGAGATTGCATTTTATTGCTGAAATAAGAAAATATGGCAAAGTCAGTTGCCTTATTAAGAATTCAAATTTCAAAATGCAGAAACAAATTGCAGACGAAAATAAACTAAATAAATAAAGCCTATCATCTGTAGTAGCGACGAAGACTCTCGCTGTTGCAGGCTCTTGGCAGAGTAAGACCTTCAACGGTCGACAATTTAAATGTGCCATCTCCGAGCTTTCGTTCAATCACATACGACCCTTCTCACATTGGTTTCATGTGAGAAGGAACCGTGTAGATTCTTTCGGGCGACTCGACTTCGGTATGCGACTGCCCTCAAGTCAGGCTCTTCTCGCTTCTCATCCAATAAATCCAAGGATTCAGCAAGTAATATGGCATTTGTCTTCAGATCATAATAAGTCAAACGATTAGAAGGTACTTCAATCTCGACTGGAATAACGGCTTCTGAACCATAAGAAAGAGAGAATGGAGTGTGGCTGATCTCAGACTTATGGGTTGTTCGATAGGCCCATAAAGCCATAGGAAGTTCGTCGACCCATTTTCCCTCGACCTTTTCCATTCGTTTCTTTAAAATAGACTTGATAACTTCATTAATAGCTTCAACCTGTCCATTCACTTGAAGGTGTGCAACTGCAGAGAATTTCTTTTGAATGCGGAATTATTGACAGAAATTCTTAAATTCAACACTGTCGAATTGGGTTCCATTATCAGTGACGAGATGCAGGGGACCAATTCGGCAGATAATGTTATAGACTACAAAGTTGATCACCTTCTACGTCGCGATTGTAGCAAAGGGTTCAACTTCAGCCCACTTGGTAAAGTAATCAACTTCGACGATGGCGTACTTCGCTCCACCTTTGGCTAGAGGTAGAGAGCCAATGATATCGATGCCCCATACTGCAAATGGCCATGGACTGACCATCTGGGTTATTTCGATAGGAGGGGCTCTAGGAATCCAAGCGTGTTTTCGACATTTTTCACATTTTCTGGCGTAGCCCGACGCATCATGATTCATGGTCGGCCAATAGTATTCATATCGGAGTACATTCTTAGCTAAAGCTTGTGCCCGATGTGATCGCCACATTCTCCTTCATGTACATCATGCAACATCGTTTGATTTCATCATGAGTGATACACCAGAGTAAAGGAACAAAGTATCCTCTTCTATACATGACTCCATTCAGAACAGTGAACTGCGAGGCTTTTTGAAGAAAATGTCTTTTTTCACTCCTACGCTCGGGCTATGTTCCATGCTCGAGATAATTTCTGAACGGATTCATCTATGACTCCTTATCGGGAACGACCTCAAATACCCAATCTTTCTCTATCTAATCGATGCTTGGGGAAGACAATGTTTCCATAAGAACGAGTCCCATTTGTCTTACTTCGCATATGCGGTCTAGTTTTGCCAATGAATCAGCTTTTTGATTGCGCTCTCGGGGGATGCAGTAGATAGCATAATAATTGAACTAATTTAGTATCCCCTAGACTCGAGCAAGGTAAGCAGCCAATCTTCGATCTTTGGCCTGGTACTCCCCCCGAACTTGACATACGACCAGTTGTAAATCACAATGAATCTCCACAGCAATGACTTTCAAATTTTGAGCATGCCTCAATCCGGCAAGTAAGGCTTCATACTCGGCTTCATTATTGGTCGCACGAAAATCAAACTTCAATGCATAACATATAGATCAACCCTTGGGAGTTTGAAGTACAACGTCGACACTTGAGCAACGGTTATTTGATGCACCATCTGTATGCAGCTTCCATATATATTTAGAAGATTCATTGGTTTCAGGCAAGTCCTCTGGGATGGTAAATTCAACTATGAAATTTACAGCGACTTGTCCTTGAACGGCTCACCTTGGAGTATAGGTAATATCAAACTGACTTAGCTCGATATTCCACTTGATTAATCTACCAGACGTCTCAGGCCGCGTAAGGACCTGTCGTAATGACTGGTCGATGTAAATGGTGATAGGATGAGCCTGGAAATATGAATGGAGCTTCCTTGAGGCAATAATAAGACAATAAGCCAAATTCTCTAGCTTTGGATAATTTCTCTTAGCTCCGATTAGTCGTTTACTAGTATAGTAGACCGGTTTTTGCACTCGATCTTCCTTCCGAATTAGGGCAGCACTGATTGTGTTTTTTGATACCGCCAAGTAAAGGTACAATTTCACATGATCTATAGGCTTTGACAAAATAAGCGGTGTGGAGAGGTGCCGAATTAGTGCTGGGAATGTGCCTTCACATTCTATGGTCCATTCAAAGTTTCGTTTTCCTTTTTGGATCAAATCGAAGAAGGGAATGCATTTGTCAGTGGATTTAGAAATGAACTTTCCCATTGCTTCTACTTTCCCGTTGAGGCTCTGGACTTACTTTATGGTTCTTGGAGTCTCAAGATTTTTGATCGCTCGGATCTTTTCGGGATTTTCTTCAATTCCTCGAGCATTGACGATAAACCCCAAGAATTTTTCGGATGCGACCCCAAAGTGACATTTTAATGGATTGTGCTTCATTCTGTATTCTTGGAGGATATTAAACATTGATTCCTAGTCTTTAATATGATCAGTGGAGAATCGTGATTTCACTAGCATGTCATCCACGTACACCTCCATAGTTTTCCCAATCTAGTTGGCGAACATCCGATTAACCAATGTTGGTAAGTTGCACCGGCATTCTTGAGCACAAAAGGCCTAACTTTGTAGCAATAGAGTCCCAAATCGTCACGAAGCTGGTATGCTTCTGGTCGGGTAAGTGCATGGGTATCTGGTTGTAGCCTGAATACGCTTCCATGAAGGATAAGAGTTCATGTCAGCCGTTGAATCTACAAGCTAATCGATTCGAGGAAGTGGAAAAATGTCTTTGGGGCAAGCCTTATTCAAGTCTAAATAGTCGATACACATTCTCCATTTCCCATTTGGCTTTCGGACGGGTACAGGGTTAGATACCCATTTTGGGTATAATGCATCTTGAATAAATCCATTCGATTTAGGCTTGTCTACCTCTTTCTTAAGAGTGGCAAATCTCCATGGATCCATACCACGCATTTTTTGCTTGACCGGGATGTATCGTGGGTCAATGTTCAATGTGTGGCTCGTGATGTCCGAGGAGATTTCAATCATATCAGAATGTGTCCAAGCAAACATTTCATGGTTTGCTCGAAGAAAGTCAACCAATTCCTGTTGCATTTGCTGGCTTAACTGAGATCCAATCTTTATCATTCCAGAATCGTCGCTATCGTCAATCGGGACATCAGTCGTCAGTTCGGTCGGAGAAGCTTGACTGTCTTTACTTTCATCTTTGCTTTCGCTATCGCTTGGGTCAAGATCTCTTTGGAATTGGTTGGGGTGCCCGGGCCTGAGCCCAGACATCAACTGTCAATTTTCAACAAAGAAGACGCAAAGAGATTCTTCTACGCCCTTTCTTTTCTCCTTTCGTTGCGCCTCGCATAGAACAACAACATAACATGCTCATCCAATAGCCTGATCTCCTTGAACGACTCCCACTCCACGATCGGTGGGGAACTTTAGAGTTAAAAACCATGGGGCATTGGAAGCCCCGAACTCAACTAGGGCCGGTCGGCCCACGAAAGCATTGTACGGCGATTTTATGTCCAACACAACAAACTACAATATCCGGACTCTCCGTCGTTCTCCGGTTCCTAACTCCACTACAATTCCACCACTCCAATGGGTATGGTTGCACTCCCATTGAAGCCATGAATATGGGATAAACAGGGCTTCAAATCTTTAGCCTCCATCTTCATCTGGTCATAGGCTCGCTTAAACAATATTTTAACAGAACTTCCACTGTCGATTAGAATCCTCTTCATCCAAGCAGGACCTACTTGAGCTGATATGACAAGTGGATCAACAGTAGAGGCTTTGACCTTGTCAGCATCTCTATCTCGAAATACGATGTCTGCAGTCATCGTCTTGTCGGACCCCCATCTTCAAGACTACTACAACACTCGAAGTCCACATGCCTAATAGAACTGGCATACAACTCTATTTTCCTTCCAGCTTCGGTCTATTGGATTAGGACCATCACTAATAGTATTTATCACTAACCTCCCACCGGTACGAGCAGGTTCCTCCTGTCTCCCACGATTAGGTACACGATTTTGATTTGATGGGCCTGCACCTCCAGACTACGGCGCTCGCACAAACTGCTCTAACATCCTTTCTCTTATCAACTTTTCAATGATATCTTGCAAATGAAGGCACTCATTCGTGTTATGGTCATAGCTATCATGGAATCTACAAAAATTTCCCATCTGGATTTATTTATCTGATGATGGTCTTTGGGCAGGTTTCTTATATTGCATGGTATTGCAAGTCAGTAAGTACATATTCTCCAACGACGTATTCAAAGGAGTGTAATTATCAAACATGGGATGCCTACGTGGTGGACCACGATTTTGATCCCGTGTCTTATTTCAATCTCCATTACCTCTCTGCTAATTCTTTTTATTTTGAATATTCAATTGCACTTTTCCAGAACTCTCCTTGAATTATTTAACATACACATTACTCTGGATTTCTTCGACACATGGCCCTACGTTCATCCTTCTTCCTAGACTATTTCGCATCGTCCCTCCTTAAGAATTGGGCTGCCTTGGAATAGAAATGGTCTAATGACGCAGGGGGTTTTCCGGCCAACCAATTGTCGAATTCAGAATCAGAATCGATTCCCTTAGTTAGTGCCATCAGAATGGAGTTATCGTTGGGATTGCTAATCTCAAGACATGCAACATGAAATATTTTAAGATAATGACCGAGTGTCTCCCTAGGAGCTTGAGTGACACTAGACAAAGTGTTAACATCCTTCGGTCTCGTTACATGCATATGGAACTGCTTAACAAACTTTTTCGCCAACTGATCAAAACACGAGATAGATCGAGGTGGCAGACGGGTAAACCACATGGTAGCTATGCCCCCAAGAGAGAATGAAAAACTTTGGGATTTAACCGCATCGTCAGCTCGTGCAGCATTCATCAACCATTCGTACTTCAAACTATGTTGATTGGGATCTGAGCTTCCTTCATAGATGGGTAGAGTTGGCATCCTGAATCACCGAGATGGTTCAGCATAGAGTATATCATTGGTGAAAAGGGTATGACTTTGGGAGATTCCCTAATCGTTTTCAGTAAGACCCTGACTTTCATAGATCATTTGATGTATCATTGTTAGTAAATCTGGCATCCAGACATTTTGAGCGTGAAGTGCAAAGGTGTGGTCAGGTTCCACAATGCGAGGTTGGACCGAACGTGGTCGACGGTCCAGGTATGTTGACCAAGGTGAGGTCGGGTTCCACAATGCGAGGTTGGCCCGAAGTATGTTGACGTTGGGTTGGATCTATTCGGTTTTGGGCATCAACTCCTGGCTCAATAGCAGTGGCGGTAGTGTGGTTGTTTCAACATGATATGGAATAGTACCTCTGTGAGAGGAGGGTACATTCTGATGCTGGTGGACGGGCCAACTCTTGGTTATCCAAGGTTCAGTGCGCACTGATGTCTAGTAGCTTGGGTATAACATCCATCTAGCCATGGACGCGTGGATCTGTGATGATAGTCTGAAGAAGCTGAACTCTCGGTGGATGAATAAAAAGATTGATCCCTCCTGGATCTCCTATGCCTTTGGCGATTCAGCTGATCGGTTAATTCTACGTTAGCGCGCAACTGTTGAGTAAGTTGCTGACGGCTCTGTGTCAGCTCTTTCATAAGCATCTGAAACTCTTCCCTAGTGACAGGGACTTGCGGATTTGATGGTCCTGTAGCATTCTGATCAGTCGGAGATAGCTGGGCGGGATTCTGTCAATCCCATCCTTTTGGATCTATAGCAGTAGAAGTGGTCCTTATGTTAACTACGGTTAATAGTGAAGCTCTTTCCTAGACTTGATGCAAATCTGAATAGGATGGAAGAACATTGAACTCGAGATCTGGATCTTCTTCTTAGATTTGTGCAATCCGATATCGATAGTAGATCCAACAGGTAGGAGAAAACACGGTTCTCTCAATGGAAGCACCAAAGTGTTTGTACCAAAATTAGGCACAACACTCTTTGGAAGTATTTGAAGAGATAGAATGAAGAAAGTAAATGCAAAAGGAGGATTACCTAACAAACACTTCAAATACAAATAAGAAAAAACACGCAGAAACACATAAATTTAGAGTGGTTCGACATATAGCCTACGTCCACTATGAAATTGATGCTTTTATTAATATTTATTTGTTGATTACAACTTGTTATAGCGGATTACAACAGTACATTTCGAGTACAACAGTGATCTTTGAGTGCAAAAATGATTTCGACGGAGTCTGGACGTAGGAGAGCTAAAAGTCCATTTTCTATAGACTCTGGGATGCTATTTATAAGTAAAGGATGCAAATATCTCACTTAGATCTCAGGAGACCTCTTCTGGCACGTGGGTAAGCCCACATGATCGATCTCATGTGATTTGCACACGGCCTGGGATCGATACGAACGAGCTTTATATCGATCAAAACTTCATCCAATTGAGTTGGGATCGATTTCGAATGTTGCTGAGGATGTATACAACCTCCTATGAAATATGGTGGCATTTGGACTTGTAGATTGTGAGTTATGATCGATGCAAGCTTGTGCTTTCGGAAGGCTATTTCCTTCGTATCGACGCCCTTCGTATCGCTATGTTCGAATCGGTCCGAGTACGTGCCTGCAAGTCGATGTGGCGTTAAATTCTTGGATCATCCACTTTTCGTGCCATTTCGACTGCTTCCTTCCTCGTATCCAATTTTAAGCCTTATTTATATTGACATAATAGCCTTGTTCGTATTAATCACAATAACCTTTTTCCTATCGACCATAACAGCTTTGTTTGTATCGTTCATAGTAGCTCTGTTCATGCCAATTAATTGCATCATTTTATTCGTAACAACCGATACGAAATGGACATTCGTGTTGCAGTCGATGTATACGAAATAGGTGGTTCTAGATGGATACGAAGTATAACCACTTTCCACTGATCGATATGAAGTCATGATCCTCTGATGGGTTCGAACAAGATCGATGCGAAGGAGGCCGATTTTCTCGATGGATACGAAGTAATACTTGCTGATGGATACAAACATGCTGAGGCTTGATGGATATGAAGCCGATCGATACGAAATGAGGGATATTACCTGATCGATGTGAAATGATGAACGTGAGTGAGTTGATTTCCTTGTCTTGCATCGATCATATCTTGAGCATACGAAAATCGGATTGACTTGAAATTTGAAAGTTGGCTTTCACAGCTTTACTTGTCATGTCTTGTCAATTGTAGCTCGATCCGGACTCGGACAAAATTCATCGATATCCATAGTGAGCCTAAGTATAACCGATCTTCGGGACGGGCTGTCCTCGATTTCCAATTAAGTTCTTGGTATCAAGGCCTTGCCAAAAGGCGGGATAACACAATGTAAAGGAGAAAACAAGCATTTCACACAAATATTATATTTTGGTCATTGCCTGTAGTCTCTAGTATTAGTTTTTAGTAGGAGAAGAGTATTATATATATTTGTCTGGCCACGTATATATTAGTGATTGTGAGTTTAGATATATATTGTTTTTAAAAAGTGTATATATATTAATATATGAGCATATATGAGTATGGTTTAGTTATATATATGGTTTGTATACACTGCTTATTGTTTAACTGTTTGTTATAAAATAAAAGCAGTATTATATATATTGTCGCAGTATAATATATATGTTACGTTTCATGTTATTCCTTTATATAAAGCCATTTTGATATTTTGTGTGCATTAGTTATATTCTAGCCTGTGTATATATATATACATACACCTGAGTTTAGTTTCTATATATTTTTAGACATTTTATGTGTATAAATTTAACATTGATTTGAAATTTTATATATAAGGAATTTATTTTAAGTATTTGTTCTAAAATTGATTATGATATATATATATATATATATATATATATATATCCCATTTCAGTTTATATCAAGCTGATTTATAGTTCTTGATTTCCAATTTATTAGCTTTGTTCGTTGAACTTATGGCAATCTTTCTTTGCTTTGGAATTTGTGCTTGGATTCATAACTCGTCTCATTCTCGTCCATCTCTAGCCTCAGAAGGTGAGCAATCACTAATGATTAACATTCTTATATTTATTAACTTTGATTTCATTTGAAACGACAATTGAAATATGTTGTTGCTAGTTATTTAATTGCTATATATATATAATATGCCATTATCTGTAATTTGTCACCTGAGGCATATGACATCATGATATGTTATTTATATTTTATCTGTTATTGATGATATATTCCTATTATATTATTATCGTATTTCTTCTAACTCTACAAGTTCCCTGTTAGCATTGAATTCCCTATGGGTTGAAATGATACATACCCAAACGATTTTGTAGAATAGAAGGAAATCGTTATGGGTTGAAATGGTAAACCCAAGCGATTTTCATCAAATTGAATTTGGGATTGCGGGTTGAAAAGATATATACCCGTAGATATTTAAATTGCAGATTGAAACGATAAATATCTGTATCAGTTGAGAATAGGATAGAAATTTTTATATAGACACCTTTGGTCATATATATTTTGAAATGATTTCCAAGGTTTAAAAAGAAATATATATGGTTTTTTATAAATATTGATTTTAAAATATTATATATATAATTTTTTTTATATATGTTTAAATTCTTGATTTTTAAAATTATATGTTTTGAATATTTCAAATTAATAAGTTAGTTTTGAGGACATAATTTTTAAGATTTTATTGATAATTTTTACTATTTTAAAAATATATAAATTAAAGTTTAATATAAAATAAGTTAAGTAATAAGATTTAATTTAATAAAGTTTAATTTAATTAGTATATATTGTGTTTAAGTATTTATTTAAAATTACACATTAAAAGTAGATTTTTATATAATTTTAACAAATTAAGGTTTATAAAGATAAATAGAAATTGATTTGAAATCTTTTTATTTAAGAAATATACTTAAATAAAAACTGATTTGAAACTTATTTAATTTGAGATTTTAAAGATACGATTTTATAACTTGGTTTTGAATAAAGGCGATTAAATGAATATTTTCAAATTTAAATGAATAGAAATGGGATATTTAATTTTATTTAAATTATAATTTAGAATTGATTTAAATGTCATTTGACTAATTAAGTGAATATTTCAACGCTAAATAGTAGTAAAGTTGAATATGAAATATAAATGAATTTTCAAATTTAGTTTCAAAAAAGTTGAATATACTAACTTTGAAATCTACTGAAGTTGAAATGGTTTAATTTGTGGTTCAAATTTGTATTTGAAATCAATATAAATTGAGCGTGGTTTACTGAAACTTAAATTGAATTGAAATGGATAAATTAGAATCTGAGTTGATTTGAATCGATTGTGAAGTTTGAGGAAACTATTTCTATTTTACAAAGTATTTTAATATATATTAAAAAATAATATATATATATTATTTTTAATATAAACTATTTTCAATATAAATTTATTTTAATATAAACTATTTTTAATTTATAACTATTTTAATATACTAATTATTATTTTATATTAACTATTTTATTTATAACTATTTTAATATATATATATATATACTATTATAAATATCCAAACTGTTTAAGAGGAAAGTGTTATGATTTCAAAGTTATGTGTTCAAAGTATTATGACTTTAAGCTATTATAATTTTTTTTAAAGTGTTACGAATTTCAAAGATTTATAATTTCGAAAGTGTTACACTTTTAAATGAGCTATGATTTTGGAAATGTATATTATTTTAAAGTGAGTAATGATCTCGAATTGATATGGTTTTGAAATGAATACGATATTTTGGTTTTGAAGTATGATATTTTGAAATGACCACGGTGTGAAATAAGCGTTTGATTGTTAAAGAGACCTGAATCGTTTATTGTCATACTCTACCAATACCGAAAACCACTTTAACAACTGTGTATGCGGTGGAGATTCCAGAATGAAGTAGGATGGTAGGTGACGTTTCTATTTGAGGTATTTAGTGGACTTGACTCCCGTGATTTAGCTTAAGGTGGCTAAAACGGGAGCAATTAACGGGCCATGTGAGGTAGCTCCTCGATCGGACACACTTCTTCGAGACCATTCTATTACTTTATGATTGATTGGCTGCACCCTCAGATTTTTGAGAGTGTGGATTGAGCTGGGCAATAGCCACGGCTTCGCGTTACCAACAGCTTGGAAGTGTAATTGGTATATCTACCCTGACATTGCCTAGTTGTGCCGTGTCACCTAGCATATCGAGACCGTTATGAGTTTGTTTTGTGTCGTAGCTATGAAATGCCCTCTAATAGCTTCCATTTTACGGAGGTATTATGGTACTGTATAGAGTATGGCACTATAAAATGTGTTATCGGTGATATGGGTAACGCCTCAATGCTACTTTAATAGTTTACTTTACTATAGGCGTATTATAATAGTGTATTGTCATGACCCGGTTTTCCGACCTCCGAAAGTTGACATCAATACGTTTGTGGTATTACATACCAAACAATCGAATGTCGAAAATACCAGAACGTAAGGGAGAAAGAATAAATAGAAAAAGGAATAGAAACAACATCAGAATCTCACAAACGCAGCGGAATAAAATATAATATAAAATAACAACATTTATGCAAAGGAAAGCTGTAACTGTCAATATACTTACAATATATCAGAGTATAATGAATCTGGACAGTTGTAACAATTTGTTCCTAAATACTATCTACATAGTCTATATAATACCCAGTGGAAAATAATCAGTTGTCTCTACCATCCAACTCTTCTCCTGAGCTCCAGAACGTCCCTAAACTGAAAATCTGTAATACTCGGTATGGCCCGAGCATTACAATAAAGTAACATCCGAGTCAGACTGGAAATCAGCGTAAGTAAACCTCTTTAATTTAAAATACTAGAGCTATAAAAATGTCTTTAAAAACCAAGGTAACTCGTCCAACATTACGAGTGCTTATCTTGCTATGACCAACCCTTGTTGCCAACCCATTATTTAAATAATATCTAAGTGTTGTCACTTATTCCGAAACAGTTGGATTTACTTAATTTATTTAAATCTATCCTATTTGACTCTCTAAATCAAACCCGTAAAGATTAAAGTAGTTATCAAATCGAAGTGGTTTCGGATATCGTTGATATCCGATCCCGGTCTCTTCGAATCCAAATGCCGTCTTTAAACCAAGTTGTTTTTAACAAAACAATTCGATTTCAGGATGCCACCTTCATCAATATCTATTCAAATAAAACATCACATATTTTATATTTAACTGTCCATTTCAGATTATTCCAATTCAAATTGTTCTTAGACTAGATTAACTAGTCACATAATTCATTATTTACTTAAAACAAAATTAATTATTTTCAAATTATGTTTAATTACCATTCAACCAATTACAAACCATTTTATTTTATTCTAATTAAAAAAATATGGAATTAACTAATAATTTGCAAGTATAATTAACTTATGACCTTTAATAAATTAAAGGTTAGATCATTTCATTTTGTCATTAACTATTAACTGACTACAATTATTTATTTACTTTAATTAACCCTTAGTAATTAATAAATATTCACCTTAACTTAATTAATTTAAGCTAAATCTTTTTGTTTAACCTAGCGAATTCCTAATCCTAAGGTTTGAGTTAACTTAAGAGTTTTAAATAATCAAAACTAAATTCTTGAAAACCATTTTCTTTTCATTTTCATTCCATTTCTTTTCTTTCCAAAAATCCAATACTTTTACTTTTGATATCTCAAAATATCTAAAATATATTCAGCCAACCCATAACATTCAAAAGCTTCAATTTCAGTATAATCTATCACAGATTATCAAATAAACCACAATCCTAGATTATGAAAATAAATTTCAATATTTTCAAGGAATCCAGTTGGATCCCTCCAACATGTTTTCTTACATCCACTGATGTTAGAAAATTATAAAAATACCAATCCCACTTCGATGTGGAATATCGCAGTATAAAGGGTCATCCGCTATTATGCGTGGCGCACAGGGTCTCATCCGCTATATAATGCGGGAATATCAATCACTCCGATATATATACTACTATATATAATATCACACTAGACCGATAGTAAATTATCAACTCAAGCAATCAATCCAATGATATAATTTTAACTAATTAAATTAATTAGTAATCAAATTCGAGTGAGATTAACTAACCTTTGATCTTTAATTTGCAATCCGATTCAAACCAGTTATTTTCTTCACGGTCTTGGACCATGAACAAACAATGTATGATTTATTAATATTTGAAATAAATCGAACCATCAATTACCATTTATTAATTTAATCTAACTAATAATTTAATCTAAACTTAGTAATTTAATTTTAAACTATTTTTCCAAATTAAATAATATTTTGGTAACTAAAATAATTGAATAAGTAAACTCACCACAGTCCCATATTTATACATAACTAGTAAGTGAAATTAGGTAATTTTATGTGGATATATTTGTATTTATATTTCTTTCTTTTCCTTTAAAACCCATACACTTATAAAAATTAATTTATATAGATTCAGAAATCTAATTTTACATATTTTTTCAAACATTTTTAAAAGTCAAATTTTTTCCCAAATCTTGTCTATATATATTCCTCTGTTTCTTGCATATATCTGAATCTAAATGTGCATGTGTATTTATGTATATTTATACGTACATATTTTTAACTTTTAAATTGAAAAAGACAATGCATTCGATGCCTCACTGCTACCGAACTCCAGGCTACTCGACACCCACAAAGCCCACAAGATTTCTCTAGCATCCACCATGCTTCCTCGATGAACGATCCTCCATGATGCCGAGGCTCGACTTGCCGTCGCGACTCCAAGAACTCACGCTCCGTCGATCTACCAATTCACCGCCGTGCGCCCTTGCGTCCCCTGCCATTACAACCTTAGCTTCGCGAGCTTCCAACGTTGCCTACGACCATCGATGTTGCCGCCAAATCGAGATTGCCTCCTCCCAGGCGATTTGCCACACCCAATGACCATCACACTCTGCCTCGGCCACGGCATCGCGCGCTCGCGCGAGAACGACTCACGTTCCACCGGCTTTCCTACCCTCTCGACTTTTTTTCTTTTGAATTCAAATTGAAGTTCGATTTCAACTGAAGGTTGAAGGGAAAAAGGGTCTCGGTTTGACTTGATTTCGATTTGGAATCTCCTCATTCCGCCATTTACAAACAGAGGGGAAAAAAGGATTTGATTTCGTTCGGCCATTAATTCGATTTTTTTGAATGATAAAGAAACTGCTCGCGTGATTTAAAGAAGACGGAGGGGAACAAGATGTGATATTGAACAGAAGGTGGCTTGCAAAATAAGGCTACGATGCTCTAAAAAGCAAAAGCTACTGAGAAAGAAAAAGGTGTGATGGTGAAAGAATTGCAGCTAAATGTTGGGTTGTATGGGAATATATATATTTAAATTGAATTCAAGTTTCAAATTGTCTCGATAAAGGCTACTTAAAATCATGAACTCCTATCGAGGCGTGCCGCTAGGCGTTTATAATGTTATGCCCCTATTCCGAACAATATGGAAAAGGTTTCGAGTCCTAACTCAATCATATGGAGAAGATAGCTTTTTGGACCCAATTATTATATTGAATTTCGATACAAATTTCAATGCGTTTACATACCGTACGATCACATGACAACTCCAAATGCTATGAAATTTGAAATCGTCACATTCCTCCCCCTTAAAATAATTTTGTCCTCGAAATTAGTAGTTAAGAAGAATGGTCCGATCTCCGTTAACTTATTCCCAAAGCCAAGCGTTTTTGACAACTTTCCCAAAACAATCTTTTATTTAAGATACATTATCACACTTACTAACTTTTCAAACTCTTCCGTAGTTTCCAAACCATATTACATCTTCAACCATTCAAATTATATTTTAAACCAAATTTTAAACTTATCAAAATTTTCTCAAAATTTTTCTAACTCTCCAAATTTTTGAAATTTTTTGCCAGCGTCTCCTTTGCGTGGCTAGATCGCCACAACTACAAAACACCTCTACGGGTCCCAAATTTTCAAAGCAAACATAAGCCAAGTGGCTAGATCAGAAAATCATCAAATTTTATATGAAAATTTTAAACATGTACCTTTTGTCGGGCAATTCAATTTTATCTTCCAAAATCACAAACAACAATTTATCCTTTGCTCTTATAAACCTGTACATCCTGCTTAGCAATAATATCCAATACAGAATTCAAAATCATTTTATTCATTTCTTTACAAAATTTTCAATTCTATTTGAATTCAATTTACCTTTCATTTTTATTCATCACCAAAACTAACTTTTATAAAAGTACTTTTCTATAACTCTTTTATTTCAAAATTTTAGAACACTTTAAAATCTACATAATATTACCAATTTTTTTTATATAAAAATACTTTTTATACTCGATGTCTTAACAAATCCATCCTTGTTCTCACAGAAATTCAGTCAAATGTTGATCAAGCGCAGGACTGAAAATCTATAAGTACTTAGTAAACCCGTTTTCAATATCCAGTGAAAATACTTGGAAAAACTTTTATGAGAATGCTCTGGAAATCATCACCCCTTCCATGGATCGCAGTTAGCCCGATGATTACGTCGCCATCCCGACGAAACCCATAGAAAACTGTAGGCATCCGCACTCCTCGATTACACCATAGAACCGCCACAGATCATGGCTATACCCAGGGATACATTTTTATCGCAGCAAAAACCATGTAACTGTAGGCATCGGCTCCCTCGAATTTCACTGTCAATGAAACTTCACCACATAGATTGCAGACTAAATCAGTCGAGTCCCAATGTAGCATGTGGGCACTCACTGCCACACGAATTTCACTATGTCCTTATAGACCTCAATCTACCGATGGTACGTCATTCTCCCAACGAAATCAAACATAGACTTTAGGCAATCGCTGCCCTTCGACTCACACTATGGAAACGCAGTAGATCGCAGTTACATCCAGTTACACTACCATCACAGCATAACCCCAATGTCTCGGTAGGCATCAGCGCCCTCGACTTTCGCTACCCCAATCACAATCCACAGAAACTACAGTTTAGTATGGACATCCTCTGAGATTAAAATTTAGAACCTTCTTATGGCTCAAGGCACAACCACCCGTGGATCTCCAACTGTAAGTTTCAACTCTAAATGGGAGCGCCTTTTTCCCCATAGCATTCTCAAAACATTTATACTATACACATACAATATCTTTCAAAACATATTCTTTAAATGTTTCACATATAAACTTCATAATCGATATCACAAAAATCGATAATTCTCAAACTTGGCCTTTCAAATTCCCAAAATTGATTTTACCCTAAATCCAAAATCCTTTCAAAATCAATTGGTTCCACTCTGACCAGTTTGAAATTTAGAAAATAGTTTGAATAGTCTAAAATAACTAAGTAGTGGTAAAATAGTTAAATAGTTGTAAAATAGTTGTAAAATGGTTAAATAGCTATTATAAATAGTTTGAGTTGTAAAAAAAAGAAAGGTCGTATAGTAAATAGCTTGGAAAAATATATTTAAGACAGTTTATATTAAAATAATTTATTTGAAAATAATTTCAGAGTCAAACTGGTTCAATTTCCCAATCTCCCACCTAAATTGATTCAATCCAAGTTCCAGTTTGAATTAACTTCGAATCCCATTCTAATTCCAAACTTACATTTGAATTTTAAACTTATATAACTTCAATTACCATTCCAATTAATTCATTTCAATTTTAAATTTGAATTAATTCCAATTCCATTTCCAAATTTTAAAAGTTCTCGATTTATACCAATTCGGGTTAAATTTTCAAATTTTTATTTAATCCATTAAATCGAGTCAATCTTTAACATTTAATTTAACAACCCAAGTCCCTGTTAATTCAATTCTGAGTCTAGATTTCAAATATTCATTTTACATTACATGTACTTGAATTTATTTCAAGGTTCGAGTGAGAGTTCAATCTTCTTAAACAAGTCAACTCTCGGAATTTAATTGATTTCCCAATTTTAACTTCAAACTTTGAAATCCAATTCTTAACAAGTTCAGTTGACAAGTTCATTTTAAATCTTAAGTTCAAAGTGATTTCATTTTCATAAGTTCAATCTTATTTCAAGAAATCAAAATCATTTAATTAATTTCAACTTAATGTTTTATTTCTATTTAATTTTGACAACGGATGTATATCATTTCAATCCACTTCTTAATTCATTCAAAACAATCAAATTTATAGAATTTGAAACCAATTTGAGACCATATACAACTCCCTTTTAAATTTAACCTATTTAACTTCTCTAAGTTAAATCTCAATTTCATATTGAAATTTTCCAGTTTCAGATTATAGGTCCAAACTTATTTGAATTTCCTAAGTTAAATCTCAATCCATTCAATCCATTTAAGCCTACTCAATTTAAATTTTCGATTTGACTTTAAATTTTCTTTCAATATCACTTCCCACCTATAAATTAAAAACTTATTTTACTTTGGGTTATACCTCTCACTTTTATAGGGATTTCAGAATTCAACACTTAGTATTTATTTCAAATCAAATTTGATATTATGTATATCCTCATATATATGTATATACACACACGCATATTTATTTCATTTGCACACCCAATCATATTTCCCATTTTAAACCATTCTTGTTTTTAATTCAAAACAAATTCCTTCAGAATTTCAAACAACTCTTGTTTTAAAACAGGATTCTTATATTCAAAATATCCTGAATAATTACCTATTATATCTGTTAACATTTTGAAACAATTCCAAATTTTCTGGACTTAGATTTTAAAAGTTCACAATTTAAATCTATTTCAATCTATAAATCATACTTATATAAATGGTTACTTCCTTTAAACATTTCATTCTTCTTAATCATTGTTTATTTTAGAAATAAACATCCCTTTATTAAGATCCGACAACCAATTATTATCATACCAAGAAACCAAACACACCATACATTCCATCATAATTCACTATAAAATATAATAAATGTAACTTATTTGAAACACTTTGAAAATTCCCTTGAATTTCTGGGATTTAATTTTAGGGTTTGAATCCATTTTTACTTAGCTTATTTGTAAAGTTAATCCTTACTCAAATTTCAATTTGGTTATGCATGCGTTACCACTTAAATCTTATGGCCTTATTTAATTTTAATAACAACAACCAATTACTTTAATATATATAATAATTAGAAAAGCTACTTCTTTATATATCAAAATTTAAACTTATATAAAAATCATTTTTAAAACTGTATTTAAAATCAATATATAAGAAAAATAATAAGTACGCTCTCATATAATACACACAACTCATTCTAGGGTATTACAGACCCTGTCTCTGATGAGTAATCCCCACTAGAGCCAAGGTTCTCGCTTAACCTTCGGGTCTGATACCAAAATGTCCCGGTTTTTCGACCTCGGAAAGTTGACATCAATACGTCCGTTGTATTACGTACCGAACAATCGAATGCTGGAAATACTAGACTGTAAGGGAAAAAGAAGAAAGAGGTAGAAAAAGGAATAGAAACAACATCAGAATCTCACACACGCAGCGGAACAAAATATAATATAAAATAACAACATTTATACAAAGGAAAGCTATAACTGTCAATATACGTATAGTATATCAGAGTACAATGAATTTGGATAATCGTAACAACTTGATTCTGAATACTGTCTACACTGTCTATATAATACCCGGTGGAAAATAATCAGTCGTCTCTGCCATCCAGCTCGTCTCCTGAGCTCCAGAACGTCCCCAACCTTAAAATCTGTAATACTTGGTCTGACTTTTCGTGCATTACAATAAAGTAACACCCGGAGTCAGGCTGGAAACCAGTGCGAGTAGACCTCTTTAATTTGAAATACTAGAGCTATAAAATTGTCTTTAAAAACCAAGGTAACTCGTCCAACATTACAAGTACTTATCTTGCTATGACCAACCCTTGTTGCCAACCCATTATTTATATTAATATCTAAGTGTTGTCACTTATTCCAAAATAGTTGGATTTACTTAATTTGTTTAATTCCAGCCTGTTTGATTCTCCAAATCAAACCCATAAAGATTGAAGTAGTTATCAAATCAAAGTGGTTTCGGATATCGCTGATATCCGATCCCGGTCTCTTCGAATCCAAATGCCGTCTTTAAACCAAGCTTTTTAACAAAACAATTCGATTTCAGGATGCCGCCTTCACATAAAAATCCCATCAATATCTATTCAAATAAAACATCTCAAATTTTATATTTAACTATTCATTTCAGGTTATTCAATTTCAAACTGTTCTTAGACTAGATTAACTAGTCACACAATTCATTATTTTACTTAAAATAGAATTAATTATTTCCAAATCATTTTAATTACCATTAAACCAATTACAAACCATTTTATTTTATTCTAATAAAAAAATCTTGAATTAACTAATAATTTGCAAGTATAACTAACTTATGACCATTAATAAAATAAAGGTTAGATCATTTCATTTTATCATTAACTATTAACTAATTACAACTATTTATGTACTTTAATTAAACCTTAGTAACTAATAAATAATTGCCTTAACTTAATTAATTTAAGTTAAATCTTTTTATTTATCCTAGCAAATTCCCAATCCTAAGGTTTGAGTTAACTTAAGATTTTTAAATAATCATAACTAATTTCTTGGAAAACCATTTTCTTTTCATTTTCATTCCATTTCTTTTCTTTCCAAAAATCCAATACTTTTACTTTTGATATCTCAAAATATCCAAAATGTATTCATCCTATCTATAGCATTTAACAGCTTCGATTTTAATATAATCTATCACAGATTATCAAATAACCACAATCCCAGATTATGAAAATAAATTTCCATATTTTTGAGAAATCTAGTTGGATCCCTCCAACCTTTTTTCCTGCATCCGTGGATGTTAGCACAATATAAAAATACCAATCCCACTTCAAGGTGGAATATTGTGGTATAAAGGGTCATCCGCTATTATACGGGGCGCATATGGTCTTACCATCTATATAATGCGGGAATATCAATCACTCCAATATATATACTACTATATATAATATATCACCAGACCGATAGTAAATTATCAATTCAAGCATCAATCCAATAATTTAATTTTAACTAACTAAATTAATCAGTAATCAATTTCGAGTGAGATTAACTCACTTTGATCTTTAATTTGCAATCTGATTCAAACTAGCTATTTTCTTCACGATTTTCGACCTTGAACAAACATTATATGATTTATTAATATTTGAAATAAATCGAACCGTCAATTACCATTTATTTGTTTAATCTAAACTTAATAATTTAATTTAAACTTAATAATTTAATCTAAACTTAATAGTTTAATCCAAACTTAATAATTTAATTTTAAACTAATTTTCCTAAATTAAGTAATATTTGGTAACTAAAATAATTGAATAAGTGAATTAAACAAGTTAATCACGACAATCCCTTATTTATACATAACTAGTAAGTGAAATTAGGTATGTAAAATTTTATATGGACAAATTTATATTTATATTTCTTTCTTTTCCTTTAAATCCCATACACTTATAAAAATTAATTCATATAGATTTAGAAATCTAATTATATATATTTTTTCAAACAGTTTTAAAACTTCTGTTTTTTCCAAAATCTTGTCTATACATACATATATATATGTATATGTATATGTATTCCTCTGTTTCCCTACATATATTTGAACCTAAATGTGCATTTGTATTTATATGTATTTATACGTACATGAAAAGAACAATGCATTCGATACCTCACTGCTATCGAACTCTAGGCTGCTTGACACCCTCAGAACCCACGAGACTGCTCGAACATCCACCACGCTTCCTCGATCAACGATCCCCCATGACGCCGAGGCCCGACATCCCGTCGCGACTCCAACCACTCACCCTCCGTCGATCTACCAATTATCCGCCGCACGCCCTCGCATCCCCTTCCATCACAACCCTAGATTCGTGAGCTTCCAGCATCGCATACGACCACCGGGGCAGCCTTCAAATCGAGGTCGCCTCCTCCCAGGCGACTTGCCACACCCATCGGCCATCGCACTCCGCCTCGGAAACGGCATCGCACGCTCGCGCGAGAACAACTCCCAATCTACCGACCTTCTTGCTCTCTCGTCTTTTTTCTTTCAAATTCGAATTGAAGTTCGATTTCAACCGAAGATTGAAGGGAAAAAGAGTCTCAGTTTGATATGATTTCGATTTGGAATCTCCTCATTTCACCATTTTTAAACAGAGGTGGAAAAAAGGATTTGATTTCGTGTGACGCCCCACCTCTATACCCACGCTAGCCAAGAACAATCCGGAGTAGTGCTGTCAACTAGCACGGAGAATAAGGCTGTTGAGGAGCGACCATCCATGTAATTTCTTATCACATGGTGGCTATAAATAATCTTCGGAAACAAACATAGAAATAATCATATCACAAATCAGTCACAGATACCATATCACAAAGGCGGAAGAAGATATGAATATATAACTAACACATGAAAGTGTACATCAGAGTAGTGGTCAGTAAGATCCACGATAATACAAAAGAATAGCAACACGTGCTATACAAAAGAATACAACTATGAGTCTATATCTCAAGTGTATACAACAAAAAACTGCTAATCTAAACAGTTAGCCAAAAGTCAGAGTGATGAATCCCTGGGAAGAAGTCAAGCAGAAGCACCTGTAACATCTCGGTCTGACCCGAGTATTATTTAAGAAAATAATAAACGGGTCAGTCTAGCTATAAATATCAGATGGCATGATATAACATAAAAGATATGGCATAAACATAAACATCCATAATGACATACCACTATAAGTATGTAAATAATGATCAACAGAAGATCAATCAATAAGAGATAATCAATATCACAAGAATCTTCTCAAAGATTCGGAAAGGGCATCATACCCCAAACTTGTACTCATAACAAGTCAATGACATAAATTCTAGAAATCAATGCAAGAAGTCCAGAAATCATAGAAAAGAGAAAGAGGCCTATCACATGACGGTCCGAAGACCAAGGGGAGCTACCCCACATGTGTGAATGGAATCACACAGATTAAGGTCCAGACTAACCAAAAAGCAAAAAGGTATGTGTGAGTGGAATCACACAAGTGGTGTCTAGTCTAACCTCGCAACAAGAGACATCGCAAAGTTTCTAGTCTAAATCATCAGAATGATCGTCATGATCAACGAGAAGTGTCAATTACACTAAGCTAGTAAATATAGAAGTTTAGCTTCATGTCCCATAACTTGCTTAACTTAAATATTTATGAACAAACTGTAAATCTTCACTAATAAAATTGTCACAAGAGGTTCAATCGAACAAGTCCAAGAATTAAACGATGAAGTGAACGCAAGCGTTTCATACCACTTGTTTTACTAAGTCGTTTAATTAGATTTCTCATCCGAGTGAGGTAAAGGTTTGTATATACTAATAGATTGGAAAACGGTTTAAGAAAAGAGCTTTGTGATTTAAAATAGAGTTGAAATTGTTTGTTAAAAGAGTTTTGATATTTATTACTAGTATTGAAACCTTTATATTATAAAGTGACAAAACACAGAAGCAATTGTAGAAACAATCAGTCACAAAAATCGCATACGGAGATGTGAATAAAATCCAAGGAAATCAGCTCAATGTTTTTCAGATAAGATCCCCTACGGAGGGGGGGTCCAGGGGGGGTGGCAACCCCCCAAGGTGGGGGTGCGGGGGCAACCCCCCAAGATGGGGGTGCGGTGGCAACCCCCCAAGGTGGGGGTGCGGGTACGACCTAGTGAAGACAAAAAGGGGGTCTAACGACCTAAGAGGGATAGGGTCGAGCGACCTAATGGTTGCGACCTAGGGGTCTAAGGGGTCAAGCGACTTAGTGGTTGCGACCTAGAGGTGTTCGCGACCTAACGGTGACTCACGACCGAACATGGCCGACTTAACAGAGGTCGCGACCTAACAGGATAACTCGTGACCGACTTAAGAGTTGCGTGACTGAAGGGTTCCACGACTTAAGGGTTGCACGACTTAAGAGTTGCACGACTTAAGGGTTAGGCCAGGAGCGACCTAACGAGATAAGGTCCAACGACCTACGAGTTAAGGGTCCAACGACCTATCGGGATAACTCATAACCGACTTAAGGGTTGCGTGACTGAAGGGCTGCACGACTTAAGGGTTAACTCGTAAACGACTCACGACCTATGGATGAACGACTTAACTCCGAACGAGCTAAAAATGGCTAGAACGACCTAGGGTTAACTCGTGAACGACTCACGACCTATGGACGAACGACTTAACTCCGAACGAGCTAAAAATGGCCAGAACGACCTAGGGTTAACTCGTGAACGACTCACGACCTATGGACGAACGACTTAACTCCGAACGAGCTAAAAAATGGCCAGAACGACCTAGGGTTAACTCGTGAACGACTCACGACCTATGGACGAACGACTTAACTCCGAACGAGCTAAAAATGGCCAGAACGTCCTAGGGTTAACTCGTGAACGACTCACGACCTATGGACGAATGACTTAACTCCGAACGAGCTAAAAATGGCCAGAACGACCTAGGGTTAACTCGTGAACGACTCACGACCTATGGACGAACGACTTAACTCCGAACGACCTAAGTGCAGAAAATTCAACAAAACGCTAAAAATTGGAGTTTTTCGCCAATCTAATCCAAACCAAATGCTAACATGCATGCAAAAATGATAGGGAATCATTCCCAACAGTCCAATATAGTTATAGGCTAGAATTGTGAGATAAAAATCTCACCTTTGCACCAAATATCAATTAAAATGAAGTTTTAAGCAAGCAAGAATCAATCCTTCTTCTATCTAAGCACAAGAAGCTTGAATCCAATGTCTTCTTCTTGAATTTGGAGTAGAAAGATGGATTGCAATTGAATTTGAGTTTTGGAATTTTAATTTCCCATTCCCTCCACCATTAATGCCAAAGCTTGATTAGTTAGGAAATTTAGGAAGAGTGAGGAGAAGAGGGTTGGAACTTGGGCTTAATAGGCTAAACTAACCCAAAGTCCAAAGCGGGAAAAGTTAGTGAAATTTCACTAACTCCAAACCTATCGATGTTTATACTTAAAAAAGTTGTAAACGGCATTTCGAACTCAATGGAAGTGGTCTCGAGTCCTAATTTGACCGTTTGCAAAAAGTAGCTTTTTGGACCAAAATCCGATTAACGAGTTAATATTTAAATAAAATATTTAAATACAAACTCGATAAATATGCGGGTTGTTACATTTCGTTCGGCCATTAATTCGATTTCTTTTATTTTTATTTTTTAAACTATAAAGAAACTGCTCGCGCTATTTAAAGAAGACAGAGGGGAGCACGATGTAATGTTGAAAAGAAGGTGGCATGCAAAAGAAGGCTGCAGTGCTCTGAAAAGCAAAAGCTGCTGAGAATGAAAAAGGTGTGATAGTGAAAAAATTGCAGCTAAATGTTGGGTTTTATAGGAATATATATATACATATTTTTAAATTGAATTCAAATTTCAAATTGTCTTGATAAAGGCAACTTAAAATCGCGAAATCCTATCGAGGCATGCCGCTAGATGTTTATAATGTTATGCCCCTATTTCGAACACAATGGAAAATGTTTCGAGTCCTAAGTCGTTCGTACTAAGAGCATTTTGGACCCAATTATTATATTGAATTTCAATATAGAATTCAATGCGTTTACATACCGTATGATCACACGACAACTCCAAATGTTAAGAAATTTGAAATGCTATAATAATTCATTATTAAGGATCCAATGGAACTGGTTTTGTCGAATTCCAAGACTGGGCCTTGGAAGGCTATTTTTAAATGTCAAATTAAACGGTATATTTGTTCAAACTGAACAAACCACCTTTAAATTCAATTTTAAAAGTTCTATTACCTTATCAATATAAATTTTACAAGCCTTTAAATTATTTTTCACCAGCTTAAAACCTAAGATTCAACATTTTATCCAATTTCCAATTACCAAAAATCAATAATTTAATTGTCAAATAGATAGTGATATTTGATATTCAAATTAAAACTAACTTTAAAATATTTAAAATCAATTAAATATTCTAATTTAAAATATCTAAAAATTTCGGGTCACGTATTGTATAACATAGTAGATAGTTCCATGGATCCTTAAAGGATGGGTGTCCCAAACATCCTTTGAGTTACTTGTATTTCAGTTGATATTTCACTTGAGTTGGATTTATTGATGTAAGAATGTTTATCCTAACTCGAGTGTTCTGTGTTTTGCTTTATGCTCGAGTCAGACTGAGTGTCACAGCATTTGAGACTTACCTTTGGAGTTGGAGCTTGCTTAGAGATTCATATATTATTCAACTTTCACTTATTCAGTTGACGCCAATGATATATTCAGATTTCGTTATTGTCTGTTGTATTGAGACTTCTATGTGTTCGTGACTTTTGTTGTATCTTGTTTAATTCTGTTATATATATAGTAGCTTCTTGAACTACTATTCATTTATTTTCGCTGTTTATTGTTATATTACTACGTGTCTGTGATTTTGTGATTGATTTATTTACTGTATATGCTAAGTTTTGCCAAATATAAATTAACAATATGATTTTTGAGCAACTCAAGTTCGACATGTGCGGATGCGAATGGTTTAAAACATCGGGATGTTACATGATATATATTGTTATTATTGATATTATTATTTCTCCCAGACCTCTCAGTACAAAGGAGACTCTGTCGAAATTTTATATGAATTTTAGACTTAGAAAATTTTTGTAAAATGTTTTTCCAACTTTTATTAACTTGAATATAAAAGGTTTTAATTATTTATAAATTGATATTTTATTTAAAGAATTAAATTATATAAATTAATTGTTCTAAATTTAATATTTTGAATAAGGTATATTAATTTCTTAATTCCTTCTTTTCTCTTCTTTTTTTCCTTTACGAGGACGAAAAGCTTTGAGTGAGGGAGAGTGTAACGACCCGTAATTTTCAATACTTCAACTTATTACTTAAATAACTTGTTGGGAATTTAATGTTGTGAAAAATTAATAATTTAAGATTTCATAATGAGATATAACTAGAATGTAATGTTAGTAATGTTAATTTAAGACAACCGATAGCTATTTTATTTCAATCCCACTTTTTTTAGAATGATTGAAAGGTTATGAATGGTTATAAATTATAAATAAGGAAATATATTTAATGTTTAATTAATTTGTGAAATAATATGTAATTAATTGTAATTGCATAAAAACAGTGTTGTGTAAGTATTTATAAAAAAATTGTAAATAATTAAACCATAAATGTGTTTATATTAAGAAAAAGTGATCATTGTGATATGTTACCTATTTATTTCATCTGTTGAATTAAATTGGGGATCAACAAAAATTAAATGCAACTAAATTTTACGTTAACGTAAATTAAGATGAAATTGGAGAATATTAATGTAATAAGATATAAACTAATGTTAATTATGTCCATCGAGAAATGATTTATTGAATAAAAAGATTGAAACCAAATTAAATCAATTTATTGGAACTAAATTATATTAATTTGATTCAATTGTAGTTGAAACTAAACGCTGTAATTAGTGTAATATTTACACTGAATTGATATGAAAATTGTTTTAAATTAATGTAAATGTCCAAGTGACCAAAATGATGAAAATTGTTAGTTATTAGATTTTAAATTAAAAAGTGAGTCAATCAATTTAGTAATAATTTATTTAATTAACGTGAAAATAGCCATTTGGCCACTGACTCGGATTTCGATGAAACAGGTTTCATCGGATCCGTAACGGTGAATTATTGTAGCATTTCAAGTTTTGAAGCGATAGGACTTGTCGTTTGATCTTAAGGACTCGTAACGCATAGAAATCAATTTAATTGAAATCAATTTGAATTAAGCTGATTTTTAAGCTAACTTCTTTATACAATAGAATTCGGACTTGAAACCTATTCCATTGAATTTAATGTGAGAAATGCGGATTACGGATCTTAAGGCTAGGATTAACACTAGAGGGGGTTGAATAGTGTTTATAAAGAATTACTAAATCTTTTTAAGTTTATGTTAATTTAGACACAGAGTTGTGCAGTATACAGAAACAAATATGATCATAGAAACAAACACAGATGCAGAAATAAAATAAAAAGCAGTAAAAGATAGAAAACACCGGATTTTATACAGGTTCGGAGTTACCCTACATCCTGTCCCGCAACACAAGTACGAATTTCCTTTCAAAAGTTATCTTGACAATTACACCCTCGTTTTCAAGGCTACGAGGTACGCCCTCCAGAATCACAATCCTCTAGGTAGAAATACTTGATTTTTCGGGAAACAAGTTCACCCACTTGATTTTACGGGCAACAAGTTCACCAAATTGATTTCCCAAGGCTACAATCACACCTTATCTCGCTTGATTAATTTTCAAGGCTACAGTCACACCTTTTCTCGCTAAGTTGATTAAAAAATGCCTATAACTCGGAATAGCGCTAAGGATCTTATTGAGATAGTGATAGAGAATCAAACTATGAATGATCGAGTTCGATTCAATGTTGATTTCAGCCGAGTAATTGTAAGAATATGTATTAAGAAAAGTGGAAGAAGAAGAGAAGTGAAAAACCAAAAAATATGATATAAAATTCGTTGAAACTAACCCCTATTTATAGAAGGACAACAGCCATGTTCATTCGTGAAGAGTTATGGCGAATAGACACTTCTTTTGAAATTTAAATTTTGAACTTAACTGACACTACGTCAGCATGGTCACCATGAGTATGTCGACATCCCAAGGCAATTTTTGATGATTTGATTTTCTTTGAAAATAACCTTTATCTTATATTAAAGCTATTTTAAACTTTATAAATATATTTGACTATAGTTAAAATTCATAAGTAAATATAGAGAATAATATATATAGAATTTAACTATAATTTTATATTAAATAAGTATAAATATTTAAAAGTTAAATATATTATATTAAAAGATAGTTTCAAATCAGGAGTAATTTGATTTTGAAATTAAAGATGATTTTGAGGCTAAAATTATCTAAAATCAGGATAGAGGTTTTTGAATCTTTTAAAAGGAAAGTTTTGAAATCATTTTGAAAACAAGATAATTTTTGTAAAATCATTTGAATAAAAATTAGCGGATACAAAACAATGTTCCACTAGATTTTTTGTAGGTTCCATCCTACTTAGGGTCCCATCCCTTTAACGGGCTCGAAGTGGATTCCATTACACGAATAAATTGGATTTTAAGATGCCAATGCTTTTCTAAGAGTTTTAACAAATTTTTCTAATAAAAATACTTATTCTTGAAGTTTTGAACTCTTGATAATCTTGATATTCATAAGTCTTCAATCTTGATATCTTGAATCTCTATACTGTACAGTCTTCATTAGTGGTACCTGCATGGTTAAATCCTGCATATACATATACACCTAAACTTATACTGTTAGTATTTATATTTTATAATCTATTATAAGGTTGTTGTCATCAAAACCATCATCTCACGGACTAACAATCTCCCGCTTGATGATGACAACTTTTGTTTATAAAATATTACTTCTACCCTAATAACTCCGCCTAAGACTAATAACTCCCCCTTAATCTACGCCTTAATTACCCTATTTTATACTTCTCCCCCTTTGTCATCAACAAAAACAAACTCTAAACTTTATAACTCCAAACTATATAACTCCCCCTCATTCTTGGACTAAAATACCTGCATTAACAACCTTATACAATGGAATATAGAATTAAGAAATAATTATATTGATAGTCGCAATAATGAATCAAAGATTATACACATATTTACATGTTTTGTACAAAAAACATCAATCCATTACTAAATAGCAATCACATTCAAACCAAGCCAAAGCAAATGAAATCAAATCAATCGAAGCAAACAATTCAAATAAAGCAACCAAATAAAATTAAACGTTACGTGGAACTTCCACCTATCTTTCTTCTCCAAAGATAGGGTCTGCTTTAATAGCATCCCAATTATCATTGTCATTGGTGAGAGAGACTAGAGGATGTGCTTCGTTATCATCCTTGTATAGGGAGGAAATCATCCATCGTATTGCATCGAAATGCCTTTCTTGCTCCTTGATCAACCACATTTGACTCAATTCTAAGTGTCGCTGGTTACGAAGAATGAACGAGAGAATATTCTTGAACAAATTAAGAGTTTCTTCAAGATTTTCGGATAAACTGTGAATTAGATTAGCCATACTTGAATTTTCAAAAGAAACGAAGGATATAGAAGATAAGAAACAATTTTCAATGAAGAATTCTGGAAGAAATTGGTATTTATAGGTGTAGAAATCGTTTTAAATGAATAGACGTATGGTAGTTATTCAAATTTCAAATTCAAAATGAATTTTCATTTCTGACCAGTACATGCTGACATGGTCATAGGGGGTATGTCGATATGGGTTAGTGAAAAAATACGACTAAATAGATTTTGTGAATAATTGTGTACATATATATATTTATATGATATACTAACATTTATTCTGGAGATAAGATAAGCTAGATAACAGAAAAGAAATTTCATTTCATTGCATACTAAGATGATACAATGATTAGACATATGAAACTACATGAACTTTCAAATTAAAATAAGCTAAAACGCATACAACAAGATACGAAAAGATAAAACTAGTTAGAAGATGATGATGATAAAGAAAGTCCAAGTTTCTTGCTGACTTTGGAAATGAACTTGTTCATCTTGGATGAAATTTTGTCCAACTTCTTACTAAAAGATCGTTTAAGAATTCGTTGATTCTCAATAATAGTCTTTTGGTTTTTGAGAAGAGTTTTGTTGGACGGATTAAGAGGATAGTCGATGCTTTCCAAAGACGTTTCACCTTCTTATTCTCCTTCTTCAATTTTCATTTTATCCCCTTCTTCTTCTTCCTCTTCCTCTTCTTCCATTTCCTCATGAGCCAAACGCTCTTCCTTTTTGGCAAGGGTCTCAAAAGGTTGAAAAACAAATGGAATTTTCATAAGCGAAATGTTGGAATGATTGAAAACTTTTCTAGAAACTAATTCTTTGCCTTTGAAATCCACTCCAAAGTTAAAAGTCCAAGCGAGATAAATTCCACGGTACAAAGTATTCTCGCCCATTTCAAGATTTTTAGGACGAAGTTCATCTAAAATAACTTACGCCCAATTAGTCATAATTTCCAAAAATAGCAAAAAGTGCTTTGCAACTTTTGAAGTAGGATTGTTAAAATTCCCCGATCTTGGGGTCAAAGTATGTTGCAAAAGAAGATTGACAATTCTTGCTTTTGGTCAAAAATTTCGATTTTTGAATTCAAAATTATCATTCCCTTCGAAAATGTGATAAAATGTCTCACGATCATTTTCATCGATTTTGAAATTAGAAAGATCCATTCCCGTACTCTTGCAATTGAGAATGATACCCAAAAGATCACAATTGAAAACAATTCTAATGCCTTTGACACTACTCCAAATTTCATCCTCATTTCCATTATAAAATCCATGGTTTAAATTAGCATAGAAAATTTTGACAAGATTTGGATAGCAAACAAAATCATTTTGAGAAGCATCGATAAGACTAATAACCCCATTGTTTGCAAAAAAAGAACCAAGTTCATAAGAAGAGAAATCTTGAAAAATAGCAAACTTTATGGGATGGACTTTGGCATAGTTAGCATGATAATGTATGCTTTTATCAACTCAGGATCATTGAATAGTTTCTCTTTTATTTTTCTGGAAATTCTCATGGTGGAGGGGTTGCTTGAAGAATCCATTAAAGTAGAGAGTAGAGAGCTTGAAGTTATGAAGAGAGTTCGAATTTGAAAATGAGAATGAAAAGATATGATAAAAGACAGTGAATAAATAGACTGTCAAAGGACATATTCTCTGATCAAAAGGTAGCTTTTCAAGGAATTGAATGAAGGAAAAGGTGGAGGGAAATTCAAACATTTGAAGTCAAAATTTGAAATTCAAATTCTGGTGCTCATGTCGACATCATGGTGGGGACGATGTCGACATGTGCCAGTGAATTTTCATGAATTATTTTTCCTCGGTTCTCTAATAAATATATATATACTTTGTTATTTTATAATGTCTATATATATATGGAATATTATTGAATTATAGTATATTCCATAATATATCAAAATAATAATAAAAATAATAATAAAATAATAATAGTAAAAAATGTGATGACCCGGAATTTCTAGCAGTTTAAATTTGAATAGTTAATTGGTTTTAAATATTTAAAAGTTAATTTTAATTTTAATTTGAATTTAAGATATCAATATTTACTTGATAATGAAATCATTGAATTGTATAGCTTAAATATTGAATTTTATAATTGAAATTGGGTAAGTTGTTGAATCTGAGAATCTAAGCCTGATTCAAATAATTTGAAAGCTTATAAAATCTATAATGAGGATACTGAAGATAATAGGAAGGTTGAAATTTGATTTAAACGTGATTTGTTCAATTTTGAAAATATATCGTTTAAATCGAATTTTAAAATAGCCTTCCGATGCACAGTCTCGGAATCCAACAAAACTAGTTCCATTGGATCCGTAATAGTTGGTTATTATCGGGTTTCAAGTTTCGTAATGATTGGGGTTGTTGTGGGAGCGTACGACATGTGAACGCGCTAAAATTTTTAACGAAAAAAAAAATTGAACACTTATTTACTTATATACGCATTGACCAAGTCAACTATGGATCCTTCTCGAGTACGCCTGTTTTCTTCCGTTATCACGCAAATCTTTCTTTACCCTTAAAAAAAAAATCAAATCAAATCACCTTCTGAAGGAAGCCAAAGCCTTCGTTATTTTAAATCGAAAACTTGCCTCTTTCTGTTAAAAAGCATGTATTTCATCTTAACGGAAAAAAAATCTTAGGAAACAAAATAATGGACGAAGCCAATTCCCCACCTTTTCAATTCAGTCCTGTTCACAAATTCAGATTTGAAAATTAAGTCGACGGCTTCTTTCCATAAACCATGGCCGTAGTTCGAAGTCGCAACGGCATGGGGTTCGAATCGAGCGAAGTTCGTCGGCAAAGGGAAGGGGCTCTCGAACTTTAGGGTTTCGCATTTGTTTTGGGGGAGACACGATTTAAGGGAGGAGGTGAGCATCGACTACACGAAGGCGAGGTATCGATCGATCATGGGTGTGCTCGATTCGACTTATTGATGCCGAGAAGCCAGAAGAAGGCGCGCACTCGCGAGTGAGTGGTGGTAGCCGTCGTCGAGTTCGATGAGGAGACAGCTGGCACATTAGGTGGAGGGAGCTTCTCTGGAGTTTCTCGTTGGCCGATGGGGAGGAGAATTTGAGGTGAGGTGGGAGGCTCTGTGCAAAGTCGACAGTAGATGATAATCGAGGTGCAGGTGAGTACTCTCTGGATTTGTATCAAATTTAACTGGAATTTGGGAAATTTAGTTTCAACTTATGAAGACAGCAAGTTTAAAATTTAAATCTGCTAGTTATTAAGAAATATATACATACATATATATATATATATATATAAAATAATAAGATTTAATTACCAGGCTTGATGTAATAAATTATAATTCAGTGAGAGCGTTTAAATTAATTAATCAACTTATTGAATTTTTATAATTCGATAAGGAAGACTAGTCGGAACTAAGGTAATTAGTTAATTACATCAGTCAAATGAGGATTTAATTGCTCGAGATATTCAATATTAACAAAATCATTTAATATTATACAAGGTCTGATTTCTGATGGAAACAAGCTGGTTTGGGTGGATTGAAAATTTAAAAGGGAAAAACAAAGGGTGAGTAAATCTCACTTTGTTGGGTTTTCCTTTATTTAAATTCAAATAGGTAAAGTTCAATAATTGGTAGAATGATTAGGAAAATTGGATGTACCATGTTGATATTTTGATTTGGATGATTCTCGAATTAGTTGTGGTTTGACTCGAATATTGGGGTTCAAGTTGTTTAAAATTTAACTCATGATTAAGAAACTGTTTTATTTTTAAGTTAATAACGGCTTAATGAATTATGATTCATTAAAATGGTAAAGTAATTACACAAATAATTAATTAATTCAGTTAAGTATTAATTTGGGTTAATGAATCTAGTAATTAATGGTTGGACTTAATTGATTAATTAAGTTTAAGTTAATTAGTCAAGTGTAAGTAATTCAGAATAATTATTGGACGGTTTGGTAAATAATTACTTAAGGAAATTAACAAATTATAACTATTTCATGGAATAAATCAAGAGATTAATTAAGGATATTAATTAAGGAGAAATTTGATTTACTTAATAAAAGTAAATAAATAGATAATGAATTACAGATTGAGATTAATCGGATGAGATTAATATTGTGGTTGAATGAAAGTAAATAATTTGGATTAGAACAAATTAAAATATAATTGGAAACAATTAATTAATATAATTAACGATGTAATTGAAGATTTATTAAGTAAGATTAATTAATCAGGTATAAGTGACATAGGAGAGGTTAATTAGTAAAAGTAATTGAGGATTAATGTAATTAAATAATTAATTAATTCGTGAAGATATTAAGATTTCTAAATACTCTTAGTTGAGACTAATTAGTATTGTGAAGTTAATTTAAGGGAATTACTTGAATGAAATAATAAAAAAAAATTGATCTAGGGTGATCAATTAAGAGGAATAGTGAAGGGTTTATCGCAAACTGCTTTTTGTAGGATGAAGGCGAAGATTTAATACTATTACTATTTATTTTATTTATTCCACTACATCATGTTGTTCCGCTGCATTTATCTATTTATTTATTCATGTATTATGCAACTCTGATTTGTATTGTAAAAGTATAATCAAATGTTATTTCAAAATAGCTTCATGAACTGTTTATTTGATTATTATATTTTGTTATTCCACTGCAAGATTTTGTATTTGTTTTTCTTTCTTTTCTAGTTTTCTTATTTACCCCTAACAATCCTCCCTTCTGAATGGTTTGATTTTGACAAATGAGGTTTATTGTCGATTAAACTGTCCAAAAAGGTGGGTCATTACAAGATTCTTCTTAGTCGATAGGGTTAAAGGGATGCTACTTGTGCAAAGCTCTTGATGAACTTCCTATGGTAGTTTGCTAACCCAATAAAACTTCTAACCTTTGATGCATTACTAGGAACCTTCCATCCTTGAGTAGCTTCCACTTTAGTAAGGTCCATCGCTAATCCTTTCTTCGAAACAATATGCCCAAGGAACTCAACTTCAGTTTTCCAAAAGTGGCAATTAGAAAACTTGGCTTTGAGTTGGTTTTTTCTCAAGTTCTCCCATACCTCCCAAAAGTGGTCTTCATGCTCCTTTTTTCCTTTAGAGAAAACAAAATATCATCAACAAACACCACGACAAATTCATTAAGTTGTCCTCTAAATATTCTACTCATCAAATCCACAAAGTATGTTGGGGAATTTGTCAGACCAAAAGGCATTACTTCCTACTCATAAAGTTCACCTGACGTATAGAACGCGGTCTTCGGCTAGCTTTCCTCTATAATCCTTAACTGATGGAATCACGTTGCTAAGTCTAATTAGGAAAAGACTTTAGCTTCTATAAGTTGGTTGAAAAAGTCATCAATTCTAGGTAGAGGGTACATATTTTCCTTGTCAACTTGTTCAACTCCTTATAATCGACACAAAGTCTTAAAGCTCTAACTACCTTAGTAGAAGAAACGAAGGGGCTCCCCACTCAGAAGTACTTCTACAAATGAATCCTTTCTTTGATAGCTTTGAGATTTGCTTATCCAATTCCCATCTTTCTTTGGGGGCCATATGTCTCAAAGGCAGAGCGATGGGTCTTGCATCCTTCTCCAAATCCATTTGGAACTCCATCTTCTTATTGGTTGGGAGACCCGAGAACTCCTCGAAGACATCAAGAAATTCACAAGCTATGGGTACAGATAGTGGTTCTCGATCAATAGATGGATTTAGTGAGTATAAGTGGCATAACTCAATTCAAATCGGTCCTTGAGTTTATCCAAGAGAATATCCTGCCTGGGGGCTAATCAGTCATAAAGTTCCACCAATTTAAAGCTTCCCTAAGGTGCCAAGCTGCCACTCTTCTTCTTAACTGATCAAGCCAACCAAGCTCTCTAAATATCTTCTCATAGTTACCAATCCATACTTTAGATTTCGAATATCCTTCAATTCCAGAGCATGACTTGCCTCCCATATTGAGAAAGTCATTACATAGTTTAGAAAAGTCAACAAGACGGGGCGCTGCATCAACAGTCGGGGCATTGGGTGCTACCAGTGCAGCTGGAGGAATAGATATCTGCCCGGTAGCCCTAAGATATTGTTTAAACCATTCGAGCGTTCCACGAATGGGTTGTCTTCCATGGGTAGGGTTCCGTTATTCGGAAGAAGATTGGTTATCATCGATATCAACTATATGTAGGTTAAACCTTTAGTGATGATTTCCTAAGATAGTATTTACGTGTTGAAAGAAAAGAAATGTTTGCCTAGTGTATGTATGTATGTTCAAGAAGAGTGGGGGTATATATATAGTAAAAATTCTTCTAAAAATTCTTTTTGAAAAACTTTTTTTTTTCAAAAATAACAAATACGTCTCTCATATGTATAGTTTTTGAAGGAACTGGGACAGCCCACGGCGGTAAAATGAGTGAATTTCAGAAAAATTTACCATTTTGGATCTTTGATGGGCCTATGAAGTCTAAATTTCATTTAAAACTTTTCTAAGTTTGGTTTAAACAAAATCTTGTATTCTATTCAGAATATTTAAAGAGAAGTTTAAATAAATTTAATTTAAAATGTATAGTGTATCAAATACAACTAACATTTATTTATAAGTGTTAATGTATAGGGAATAAACCTTTCATTTCTTTCTCTAAAATAAGAATTAATTGAGAGCATTAATTGTATTAAATGGAGAGAGAAACCTTTCATTTTTTCTTTAGTTTGAATTGATTGATTCATTAAATGCCATTATTGATAATTTATCCATCGCAATATTTATTACTATGTCCATATGTATTCTAACTGTACAATTTGTAGTTTGAGATTTATTTATTTAATTTTATTTATACAAGTATACACGCACACAGATATATATATATACACACACATATATTTATGTGTATATATATGTACATCTATATATGTATATATCATATACATATATATACGTGTGTGCATGTGTACCATCATAATCTATGAAGGGTATAATGTGACCGTAAATACAAGTTGGGATTTACATTGCAACAGACACATTAGCTCATTTTATGTGTACAGTAATTTGTCCAAATATGTACTTGTATAATATGTCAAAACAAAATACTAACATATGTGTATATATTTTTTTGTGAAACTTATGTGTGTGTGTATACATGCACACACATAATACATATATATATATAGTTAATTGAATAAAACAGTTTCTCCCATAACAAATTGATGTAAAATTATTATATTATAATAATACAAGTTTTTAAAATTTAGAAAATTTGGAAAAACAATTTGGGTATAAGATTGATTTATGGAATTTTAATAATTAAAATAATATTTTTATTAAATAATTGATAATAACCCATAATCAAATTAATTCTTAAAAATAGAATGTCAAATTGAAAAATTCTAAAGAACTTTCTTAAGATATCTGAGATATATTTTGGGTTTATGAAATTTTTTTGGAATTTTCTCAAAAGAAATTATATTTTTAATTAAATAATTAAGTACATTTCAAAAATTAACAAATTCAAAAATAAACAAATTAATTTATAAAAATCTAAAAAAAATATTTGAAGGTTACGGATACAAATTTAAGCTTTAAAAGTTTTTTTATATTTTTTGCAACTGGAACTATATTTTTAATTAAATAATTGATTGCAGACCAAAAGTTAATTAATTTTTAAAAATAATTAATTAAGTTTTAAAAATAAAAAAGTTTTACCGTAATCTTGCTACATGGTGTAGCAAATATAAAAATAAAAAATAAAAACTTTGAACCATTAATTATTTTATTCATAATAAACAGTTCAAAAAATCATTAAATAATAATAAAATATGTATATACATAGTCAATAAAATAAATTATATTTTATGATTCATAATAGGTATAAATCATCATAAGAAAATTTTAAGATTAAATATATATGGCTATAAACACATATACAATTATACATATTCATAATTTGCAGATCTCTTTGTGTATGTGTATTATAATAAAAATCAAAATTAAAACCTTTTTTTGAATATTAGTTCAACAATAAATCAATAAATAAAATATTATAATAAACACATAACCAATCTAATTGTAACAAACACAGGCATTCACAAAAATCTCACCTATCTAAATAATAAACAAATCTGAACACAAATAGAGGATTTGGATGTAAATCAACATTTATACGATAGACTTAAAATTAAAAAAAATGATAATAAATAAAAAGTGCACCTCCTAATGAAGCCTTTGAGTCCATGTTGAACAATGATTTCTCTTCTAAGAACAATTCATAATCCATCAGGTTGCTAATCCAGATTTGGAGACCTTCCACTACAAATTAGTATTTTTAATTTTTAATTAGATTTGGTAATTCAGGGATGATTTTAGAGGAAAGTTGCTGCCATTAAATTGAGGAAGAGGATGAATAAAATGGTAGCTCAAAAAATGAATTAGCTTTAATTAGGGTTTGAGATTAACTTTCATATGGATAGGACAAGAGAGAAAACAATGATCTCAACTACACATCTCAAATCCTAATCATACATGCTGTAGCCATCTCCTATCTTTCTTCAAACCAATGCCTATCCTCTTCAAATTTCATGGTTATGAGCCTATTTAACCCAAATTAAATATGAGCAATCATATTTAACATATTTTGTTATCGATATCTCGTATCGATCAAAATATTCATAACTTCTATAATGTATGTAAAAAAATTATTTCTCAAATCACATTCAAAATTCATAATTAATATTTCATAAATATTAATTTATTTAATTAATTTTCAACAAATATAAACTAATTAAATTGTTTGGTCTTAAGGAGTTCATCTTTCGGTTGTGCGACTCTTGGGTGTAAATTCGGACATCAATTAAATCGAACTATTCGAACGTTAACGTTCACACTTCACTTAGCAGGTAATATAATATTATGGTCAAATTTATTGCTTACTCGTTTTCAAAAATATCATTTTAATTTAATAAGCATTACCTAGTTGTGACAATTATTTGCACCAATTTTCTTCGTCAAAACTATATCACTTTGGACTTGCTGAATTTGGTAATGGTCAAAATTCCAACATCATCTACATTGAAGTCTGTAATGCAAATAATTAAGTCCTTAATTTATTAATAATAGTTATTATCAATCGAACTATTTTGGCCAGGGATTTTGACTTTGGGTTGACTTAAGTTGACCGTGACACTAACTCCATAAAACTGAGAAAATGAATCCTCTCTTGAATAGTGCTTCACTTCCAATACCTCCACCCGACCCAATCACTCGATGGATGCTATGCCATGATTGACTATAATCAAAGTGGAGCTTTCATATTAAGGATTCATAATATTCTCAATTCAAAAGAACCGTGTAAATTTGTCACATCGATATTTTCTATTTAACCTCGGTTATATTAACTAACAGAAAGAACCGAATGAGCCATTCCATAGTTATCCCATAACTATTAATACGTAACCCCTAGGTGCCCATAGTAGTCATATGTAATACACTGCCCAACATTTGGATAGCGTTACACACTCTACTCAAACGGACACATGGATATCCAGTCTCGATGCATCTTGACTAGGAACATTTAAAATGATATATTTGTTTCATTGTGATAAATTACACACAGTTACAACACTTTATAACTACTATCGCAAAACATACCATTTATGGATTTTCTATTAAGTATAATTTTAATCAAATTAATTAGTTAATATAACCACGTTATGTCAAGTATATAATAGAAAGAAAACACCTTTATTTCAAATAAGATTGGTCCATGGGTCAAATATATGTAAAAAAATTACATAATTGCCCCATATGGCAAACACCTACCTCTATCAATCTCACACCTACACTTGGGGTCAATTATGAAATCTTATTACAACATTCCTAATCGGTTTTCTCCAAACCAACTGGGTTAGTCCCTTTGTGAATGGGTATGTTATTTTGTTTCAATTATCCACTCTGTCAATCAATTCTCTTTGACGATGATAATGTTTTATCATGTGGAACATCATGGAGTATGTCTCCCAACTTCTGGTAAGTTCTAAGGTCAGTTATGAACTATATTGCGACATTATTATCATATAACAATGTTATGAGATTCTCAACATTTGGAATCAGTTTAGTTATTAATTTGTATACTTATATATTTATATACGTTTGTTTTTATTGTGGTGCTATTCAAGATGATGTACTTAGCCTTTTTCATTGAACCAGCCATGATGTTTCATTTGGAACATTTCCAAATTTAAGATTCTTAACTTGAATTTATTATTAACAAACTGTACTCAATATCACTTATGGTGCTTGAGTCAGAACACTCCTCCATAAGGAGATTTTGTTTCTTTAACAATTCTCTAGTATTTCATTACACGAGAACACGTCAAACAACCATTTAGTGATATCAATTTGGATTTGATATTTTCTTCATGTAAAATCATGATATCATAACCAACACATGTATGATAATTCCTATTGCCAATGCATTAGGAACTCACATGTCCCATATTAAACAATTTAATAAGGTATATTTACATATCGATTTGGGAAATTCCCAATATTATTTATATTCACTATAAAAACATCATTTACATTCCAAAGTTGAGTATTACTAAAACAACCAAGGTTGATTTTAACACAAGTACACCGTTAAAATCAACAATGTGTTGTTTACTTACAGTTTAGAAATATCAATGTACTTTTTAACATTCTTTCTTATGAACACATGCTTTCTCTACACTTTGATTGAAAATCAAACAATATGATTTCTATCAAAATACTTATTCAACCTTGATGCTTATAAAATGATACTTTCGTATCATTTCTTGGATCATATCAAAAGACTCACAAACTCAATATCGCTTCTAGTGACTATGAGGCACTTTTGGTTAATATGTGTAAACAACCTACCCTAATTCTTTATTTAGAATTTTTGTTTCATACATATGTACCAAAACACTAAGTCTTATCAAGCGATAATTTTGTAAGTATATCTGAATTAACTTGAGCATGTTGAATACCAAATCTATTATGCTAAGTTTAACAATTGAAATTTGCGATATTATTCTTATCAACATTGCTCTCTCAATTCCAACAGTATTAGTATTTCTCATAAAGACAAAATCTCAGCCGATGAAGCACATCCCTTCATTTACGACCATCAAAATCATATTTTGATAGTATACATGGAATTCTTTTGGATTTGCGCGACCATGTAGAGTCAACACTCTTAGTGGTTTAATAAAACAACCGAGGATTATATAATTTCGACATTAATAAGAAACTCATAGTTTCTCTTTGATGTACGAGAATGCCAATCTAATGCTATGTGTTCGGTTAGGTTAGATAGTTTCATTCCATCTCATATAATCAGTTCAATCTACAAATCGTATCCAATGCCATTTAACTACCAATAATTCCTCAAAGAAATTCCTTCATAACAAAATTGGTATATCTTGAAACAACAACTGTTTCTTACTGTAAATAGAATAGGGATTCATAAATGCTTTATAAATTTCTTTATTTTAAAACTTATTTGATTTTAGTTTATAGAAATTACATTCAGAACATAAATATGTCATTCAGTGACAGTCCTTTCCAAAATCCTTTTAAGTAGATTTATACAAGATCCCTTGTGAACAATTATGACATGCAATCTTTTGACTCGCGTAACCTGCCAACTCCTTGTTTTATAATTTATTGGAGTTTCTAATAAAGCCTTATCTTGTAAGAATTTGTATTATGTTATCAGATGAAATAATATTAATCTTATGTACTACTCTTAAGTATGTAACCTTATAGAAAGAAACTAACTCAACTTCACTCACAATTAACCATACATTGTCCAACAATGTTCGATTACTCCATATCGATGCATCATTATGTATCACATGATGGAGTTATTTAGAGATTGTATCTTTATTCATCTTATGTAGGTTTGAAACCTTTTCCAATATACTCACACATTCGATCAAAGCGAATAATTTCTATCGCATGTCATTTTTACTTCTGTTTTATATTCAAAGAGTTTACCATCGACATACTACATGTGTATCAAATACGCATGTCCATGTCGATGATGACTCGTTAGTGAATATGACGAAGTATGTGGAACCATTGTAGTATTTATAGATTTAAGATTTTACACATCTATATGTGTCAATCCGAAGAGTTCTTCAACTATTATGATGCTCCCAGTAAATGAGTGCATAACCTTTTATTATTTGAGATACAATTAAAAAGTATCATATGATTCAAAATCATACAATAAAATTATCTTCTCCAAACTACGGCTTAGTTTATAATTTTAGAATATCAGTAAATAATATTAGGTACTTCGGTATTTTCCAATGCGTCACTTTTGTTATAAAAAAATACACCACGTTATAGTTTTATTTCGCAACGAATATTCATAATAATCATAGAAATATAGCTATGTCTATATTTTTAGTCGATAACCAAAAATACTCATTATTTCATAAATAATGTTCGGTAAGTTTTATGAAAACAATTTTCATCATTTAATGCAATCAATAATGCTATATGACATGCTCCACCTATTTCCACCATTACCATAATAGCATACTAAATTCGGATGTCCACCATTCACTTAATATAGACTTGTTTATTTCATATAATGCAACTAGTTTACCATAGAGAGTTCTTTGATCGAATATCTTGAACTCAAAGAAACAAATATCATAGAAAACAATTTTCTATATGAAAATAAATTTTGTAATAGAATCATGTTTCTCATTCTAATGTTAAGTATCAATCATTATTATATTACAATTCTCATTTCCGTTGTTTCTTTATGAAGAAGAAATGATTATCCACTCTCTTTATCCTACCTATACCTTAAATCATATTTACTCTTATACATCCATTTTCCTTTCTAAATGGTCAAACCATTCATAAGAAAACCCTTACTATAATATCGTAACAAACTCTTTACGAAAGCACTTTTGATTATCCTTGACATTTAAGGACGTCAAATATGTTGCTCTTTGCATAAACTATTAAATTGATATTTCAGCGATCAAGTTCTTATATCTATCTTTTAGTTTTGGTATTGTGCTACAATTAACACAATATGATCTTTTATGTAATCGAGCAAATTGAATACTCGATCTCATAGTACAGTATATTAGCTTATTTTGAATGAATTATATCCATTGAAGTATAATACATTACGAATTTGGACCGTTTACCATAAAACATTTATATGTGATAGTATATGGATCAAACATCCATCCATAGTCTTGTGTTGCTTTTAGAGTTTGAAAGTCATAAAATGCAATACACGGTCTAAACAAAATAAACACGTAAGTAGTCATTTTACGAATGTAGTAAGTAGTTGTAAAAATTAGGCACTTGCATGGGTGTAGAAAACATTAACATGCAATAGGCATTTAATAATGGGTATTATATTTCCATTTGTCAACTTTCAATTTAGTTCGTTTGTATATGTTAATTGATAAACATTTTATCAATCATATTAAATGCACAAATTTATCATTTTAGATAATTATAACATTCTTTAACATACGTTCTTACAATATTAGGAAGGGTAAATGTTACTATTTTATTTTTTTAATAAGGCTTCCAATATTATTTTATGTGTCACAAACCCAAAACGAAACATAGAAGTCTTTCAACTTCACTAGTGGGTGTTAAGACTCGTATGCCTTGGGATTCTGACCTCGAGGAAAGCTCAACAAATCATTGGCCCGTATACATCGGATAACTCTTTATCGATTGTATCACATGCAACTCCTAACCCTTGGTATGTTATCCTAATATCGCATTTACCTTGAGGAAAGATTAACAAGTAATGTGGGACTATTCACTCAAGCCTATCATTTCGCGATGGCCTAAGTATAATGCACGTACCTTGATAAAGATCAACAAATACATGCGGTTATCTTACCTCGTCTATTCAATATACTAATAGTACTAAACATAACATCTGTAGCTTAAGGAAAGCTCAACAACTAAGGAGTATGCATGTAATCTACTAATATATAAATGATAGAGGACAACTTTATATTTAAGATTCATAACTTTTAATATATTATATCGAGTGATATCGACTTATGGAATAATGTATTTCTTATGAAATACTCTCATGATTCTAGTGTACAACACATCAGAAATCATGGTATATAAACGTTTACGTATATATTTATTCCTTAAGTCTATTTAAGGTTTCTTTAAGGTGAATTATTATATAACTTTTATAACTTAGTTAACTTAAATAATAGTCTTATGTACAATATTATATTAATGAAATATTATTTAATTAATTTTAACAGATTGACTCTTTAATTAATTTTAATTAATTAACTCTTTAATTAATTTTAATTAATTAACTCTTCAATTAATTTTATATTGTAATTCCAATAATATGTTTTATATTAGACATATATACTGTAACCTGCACATTCTAACGTAATAGTATAACCCACATATGTATCTTATATATGTGTAATTTATTTAATTAATTAACCTTTAATTAATTTATTCAATTGTACAATTTTTATTTAGTTTTATTAATTTCAAAATTTATCTTGTATATATACATGTAAACTTATGTTATCCTAACCATTTTAAAATAACATAACACATATCAACGTATATAACATATGCATATATGTATCAATTAATTAACATATTTAATTAATTCATTTTATTAATCTTATTAACAAATTTTAAAATTTGAAATTAGTATGCAAATATTTTCAAACATTTTTGAAAATATCATTACCCTTTCAAACATTTTGAATTTCAAACATTTTGAAAAATTATGTCGTATTATGACTTTTATAATAAACATGTTTTTATCTTAATTTTCAAAACAATTTTGAAAACTAGCCCAAGGCCCAATTCAAATTGGACCTTTTCTATTAGGGGAAGCTTTTGTACTCACTCACCTTTTAGGCCAAGTTGGTAACCAAATAGGACAAGGTACTTGATTATCCAAGTCCAACCCTAGACATTATCTTTCTAGACACCGTACTTAGTAGGCAAGTTTAATTAGTTAGCCATAACATGAATAATTTGGACCGTATCGGCTACTATGCTCCGATACCATTAACGGAAACAGCCTGCAACAGAAGAAATGGGTGGATTTCAACTTTTTTCTACCAATTTGGATCTTTAATTGGCCTACAAAGTCTAAATTTCAATTAGAACTTTTCTAAATTTGGTTTAAATAAAATCTTGTATTCTACTTAAAATAGTTAAAGGGAAGTTTACATAAATTTAATTTCAAATGTGTAACAACTCGATATTTTCAGCCATTCGCATCCACACATGCCGGACTTGAATTGCTCAAAATACCGCATTGTAAATAAATTTAGAGCAAATGAAATACGAATCACAGAATCACAGACACAGAAATATCAGAATAACTCACAGCGGAAATTAAAATACCATAGTAGTTCATTAAGCTACTATAACAAACTCTCAAACATATACAATAGAAATCTCAAATACATAGCAGTTTATAAATACCAGAGCTGAAATAGAACAACTTAAACTGAAAAGAAATAGATAACTAGACAAGCAGAATCTCCAGCGATTCCTAGCTCCAGAAAAGAAATCCAAAACTAAGCTGTAAATACTCATGCTGACCCGAGCATAAAGTAAAACACAAAACACTCGAGTGAGGACATATATACTTATATAATGTAAACCAACTCAAGTGAACTGTAGTAGTAATGTACAATAACCTAAACGATGCTTGGGATCGTCCATCCTTTAAGGATCAGTTAAACTATAAATTAAATACATCCCGTGGTTAAAATTTCAAAATGGTATTTTATACTTCTAAATCAAATATCATTTAAAACTTCAATATCATTCATAAAATCATTCCAAAATATCAAAATATCATATCTTTCAAAACCTCATTCAGTTTTATTAAATTTAAATACCATTTCAAATCACAATTCAAAATGATTTATATTTCAAATCAGAATACTCCATTTAAACCAATTAAATATTCCAATTAAACCAATTAAATATTCCATTTAAATCATTTAAATATTCCATTTAAATCGTTTAAGAGTGAAGTTATTATATTTAATAATTAAATATTCAATTCTTAAAATTTTACCATTTTTAGAATTCATTTATCAACTTTTATTTATTAAAATAATGAAATTTCAAGTTTTCGCAGCATTTAGAAAATGCTACGGTAAATTTACATTTGAAACAATTCATTTTAACAAAGATAGCATTTACAAAAATGTTGTAATAGGTTTTAGTTTCAAATAAAAGCTTTAGTTCAATTCTACGACTACAGCACTTACGAAGTGCTATAATAGCCCCTAGTTCCTTTTTCCTTATAGTTCATTGTATCAACTACAGCATTTACAAATGCTGTAATATCCTTTACTTAAGAAATGATAGCATTTTAGAAATGCTGTTAATTAAAATTCAGGGTTGTCAATACAGTGTCATAAACAATTATATATTAATTTAAACCAATTTTAACTTATAAAAAATCATAATTTCTCACTTTAAACAATCATTTAAATACCCTTATATTCATGATTTTATAAAGTTAAATTTCCATTCAAAAGTCAATATTTAATAATAATTCACATATTAAATTCAAAAATTACATTTCAATTGTTTATAATTAAATTTTAACTTAACTCTTAAGTTTAAATCTCCAAATATAACTTATTTTCATTTTTATTTACTTACCTTTAAAAAATTCACTTTAAACAAAATTCATAATTCCACCTTAAATTATATTTCAAAATTTAACTTAAATATTAATTTATTTAACCTTTTAACTTTACTCAAAAATCATTAATATATTATAAAATAATTTTAAATTCATTTTAATTCAAAATATTATAAATTTATCATATTACATATTTAATTTAAATTCCATTTATCACCAAATTATAATTTCCAAAATAACTTACATTTCAGATTTTCTAGCTTTACCATTAATTTCACTTATAAATTTTCAGAAAATCAATAATACTTTACAATAATCATTTTTAATAAAGTTTGAATCAAAATATTATAATATTTACATTTCTAAAACATTTTAAATTTTTTAGAAAAACATATTTTAACCACGGGTCTCTATAGCATTTTCTAGCTTAGGTAAAGTGATCACAGATAATATATCATTTTAACCCGCAATTTACAAAGAAAAACTGGGTTTTATCATTTCAAACCCGCAGTCTCAAGTAAAATAAAATAATTGAAAATTGTCCAGTCCTATCATTTCAGCCCATAATGATTTTCCCCTATTCTAAAGTCCGTTCGGGTATGTATCATTTCAAACCATAGTGATTCTAATCTTAAGGGAACTTACAGTGTGATAAACCGATATAAATAACAGAATAGCATTATATAACAGTAACAGACGATATAACAGGTAAATAAGCATGGGTGAACATCATATGATCATAACATAGCAAATATAACATGGTGATATATTTTACAGATTCAAATGTGATCGGTTTACTAGTCATATAAGTATAAATCTGTCTGGTGAGAATAACTCATATGTATAAGCTGGAGATGACAACCAAAATACACAAACTAAGATCCACAAAGGCACGATAGCATGACAATGATTGGAGTGTGGAAGAGGAAAAGCTGATAGCCTTGTTACATAATAAACAAAACAAAGTACAATATGTAAATTTCAAACCAAACTATTATAAACAAAGTTAGAAATATAAGTACAATACATAGCTGAACTTTTTGCACCTTCATTCAACCACTTATGCTTTAACTATGGACTGTAAAAGCACTGTAATGGGATGGTTTTGGATCAGGTTTGGATCAGGTTGAGATCGAGTTGAGGTTAAATAGATTGGCCATAACAATATATGAAGGAGATGAAGGCATATGTGTACATCAACACACAACTACAAGCAACAACATGGATTTCAAGGTCTAAATGTCTTCCACCAAGGGACTATTGGACATGGCCTGATCTGGTATGATCAATTACAGGAGGGGAATGGGTCCTAGGCTCAGGTTGTGGCTGGTGGTGGTGGTGGATGGTCGCCCAATGCATGATGGTGGAGTGGTGGATCAATGGAAGGCTCGGCTATGAAGTTTTAAGGTGGAGTTTCATCATTTTTTTTGTGGATCAACATCCTATAGGGCTTTGGCATGGATGGTTAGTGGAGCGAAGGGGATGGTGGCTGGAATAGGTGGTGGTGGAGGCGGCCAAGGGGCTGGAGGTGGTAGGGACGAACACAAAGAGGATGAAGCAAGTGCAAAAATCACTTTATTCAAGTATAAAAAGTGAAAAAAAGAAGAAATTTTTACCAAACTTTTGCTTGGATGATGGCCGAATTTTTTCAGGTTGAGAAGCTTTCCTATACATGAAAATGAAGTGGGTATGCAGCTGAAGCAATGAGATATGGCCAGCAATTGAATGCATGTGATGTAACGACCCGATTTTTCGACTTTCGAAAGTCGACATTAATACGTCCACTGTATCAACTGCCGAACAATCGAATGCTGGAAAACCAAACCGTTAGGATTAGAGAAGAAGAAGATAGAAGAAGAAACATAAACAATAACAGAATCTCACATTTCGCAGCAGAACAACATATAATATATAAATGAATAACCTTTAAATCAAAGAATCATATCTGTTATTACATTACATCACATTACATATAATAAATCGCTTGTCCAAATATATACTTGGAAATATTTTAAAGTAAAACTATTTTTAAACACTTTATTATAAAATATTAATTATAAAAATATTATACTATCATCTCATATAAAACTTCAAGTCCAAACTAATTTTTAAAATAAAATCAGTAAATAGAGTAAAATTATTTTAAATAACTATTTTCTAAAACAAATATCAATTAAATCTTTTAAAACAGTCACTTCTAATAATTAACTTAAATAAATATTTACTCTAAAGATTTAGAAACAATTTACAAAAATACTTTCTTCACAAATATCATTTTACAAATTTTAGAACTTTAAAATTTATATTTAAAAGCTACTTTCAAAACATACACGGCTTTTCGAGAAAAATACACTTTTATTTCAAAATGGTCCACTTAGACCAATTTAATAAACCATTCTTGGTTTATTTCGATTTTACAGTCCAAATACGTAAATTCCTTTCCTTTATAAATTCCATTGTGAATTCAAATTTCCAAATATCCATTGATATATGATTTTTCAAATCGATTCCCAAATATCCACTTCCAACACCAAATCAATTTTCCATATTGATTTCCCAAAACTATTTCAAACATCCAAATCAATTTCCAAATGGATTCCCCAAAGGTTTATTTTCAATCACCAAAATCAAATTCTAAATTGATTTCTAAATTTTGTTTTAACATCGAATCAAATTTCAATTTGATTCCCAAAGATTTATTTTCAAATGCCAAACCAATTTTCATTGGATTTCCAAATTTTTCATCTTTTCCCTTTATTTTTTTCCCAAACTATTTAAAATCCGAAGTTTTAAATAAATCCTTCAACTTCTCAACAACATTTCTCAAAATCCATTTATAAAAATCTTTCCCCATATTTTGAAATTTACTCAATAGGATTTCACTATAGATTTTATACTTAAATTCAAAAATCCAATTTTATTTGTTTCTGGTACCTTATGACACCAAAAATATATTCGGCTAAATTTTAGCCTACAATGATTCCAATTACAATATAATCACACAGAGATTATAAATAATTTAACACATAACAAATGAAACAAATTCAAGTGTTTGAGGAATCCAGTTGGATCCCTCCAACCTGTTTCCATGCATCCACAAACATTAGCACAACAACTAAATACCAATTCCACTTCGAGGTGGAATATCGCGGTCTATGGGATTTATAAAATATCATCCGCTATTATGCGGCACAATAGGGTTTCATCCGCTATATAATGCGGAAAATCAACTCCAAATACATATATAATACCAGTTCCACTTCGAGATGGAGTATTGTAGTATATGGGTTTAATATAATAACCTCCGCTATTATGCGACGCATATGGTCTATTTTAAAACAAATAATAACAACCATCATCCAAGCACACAATCAACAATTTTAAATTTAACTATTTAAAATCAAACTGGAAATTCCAATTTAAACTTGAGTGAGAAGATCTCACCTTGAATTTGCAATCCATTCCATTACAGACTGTTTTCTCCACAATTTTGGCCTTGTATAAACATTTATACAATTTACAAATATTCGAAATAAATCGAATAATAAATTTTCATTTGATAATTAGAAGTTCACCAATGATTTTATTTTGAACTAATATTTTAATCTCGTTAAATTTTTAAACCAATATTTAGTTTTTTTCTTTTTTTCCTCTGCATGCATGCTGTATATATAAATTTTAAAATTGCATATACATATATTTCCACTATATATACATATATATATATATATATTCTTTCTTCTGTTAACCTATGAATGTACAATTAGATCAAAATAAAATTACCAAATGTCTCGCAGTCGATCGCGATGCACCAGAGTATGACGTACGACCCACTAACGGCCGGAATGGAGCCACCTTCTGTCACGAACCGCCATCTCGACGCAAACCCTAGCTTCGCCGCCCCTTCAAGCATTGAATCGAAGTCGACCCACTTGCCTCGAGCACGCGAGCTCCACCCAGGCACCTCTACTAGAATAATCGAAGTGTTAGAAATCGAGCTTCCGATCTTGATTTGAATCCCTTTTTTTCCATGCGATAGCCTCACAAATTCATCGAAGTTGCCGCCTCTGCTTCGATGTCGAAGATTCCGATTGCATGCGATCGATTTCAATTTTTTTTTTCGGATTTTTTAAGAGAGAGAGCCGCCATCCCTGCTTGGATCGAAGTCGAGCCGACCGAAGCTTTGAATTTGTTTCGCGATTTGAATCCCTTTTTTTTCTGGAGAGTGCGTCCATTTTCCGTTTTAGGGTGAAGTATAACTGGAGATGGAATCCAAAGTTCGGCTATTATTATCTGAGCGTTTAGATTTTTTTTCTTGGCACGATGCAATGAAGAGAAGAGACACGATGATGTTGCGTGTACGAGTGGAGACGGTAATTTGAAGGAAAGGCGGCTGAATGTTGGGTTGTAGGAGAATATCTCGATTTCGTGGCTTAATGTTGCGAACTCCTCTCGAGGTGTGCCGCTAGACGTTCATAATGTTACACCCCTATTTCGAACGCCTTGGAAAAGGTTTTGAGTCCTAATCGATCGTATGAAGAAGATAGCATTTTGGACCCAGTTATTATATTAAATTTCGATTTAATTTCAACATGTTTATCAACCGTACGGCCAAACGATCACTCCAAACGATACGAAAATTGAAATCCGATAATAATGCGATATTACGGATCCAATGAAATTGGTTTCGCCGAATCCCGAGACTGTGCCTCGAAAAGCTATTTTTTAAATATCTATTTAAACGATAAATTCTAAAACTAAACGAATCATTTTCAAATTAAATTCTGAAGCTTCCATTATCTTCAGTATTATCAATATAGATTTTTCAAGCCTTAAAAATATTTTTAAACAGCGTAAAACTGAAGATTCAAATTTTTACCCATCATTAATAAATTAAATTCAATAATTTAATTGCCAAATTCATATTTATATTCGAAATTCAAGTAAAACTAAATTCCAAATATTTAAAATCGATTGAATATTTCATTTCAAATGTTAAAAATTTCTGGGACGTCACATCCTTCCCCCTTTAAAAGAATTTCGTCCCGAAATTTTTAGTTTGGAAGAACGATCCTTAACCCGTTCTTTATCTTTCAAAAACTAAACGGTTCTATCAACTTACCAAAACAAATCTTTTTATTAAAGATCCATTATCATTTCAACTAGCTTGCAAAATCTTCATAGTTTCCAAACGACTTCAATTACTTCACAATTCAAATTTAAATTTAATTTCATATTTCAAACTTTCAAATTTTTTCCGACACCCTAAATTTTCGAAAAATTTCGCCAGCGTCTCCTTTGCGCGGCTAGCTCGGTACGACTACAAAATGCCTCTATGGGCTCCCAAATTCCAAAAGAAAACAAAACACCAAGTGGCTAGATAAAAAACCCAATCAAATTTCATACTGAAATTTAAATACATACATTTTTGTCGAGCAATTCAAAATTTATCTTCAGAAATCAAAATCAGTTTTCCTTTCTTTTTATAATACATGTATATCCAATTTAACCATATCCAACTACAGATTCCAAAATCATTTTATACATTTCCTTACAGAAGTTTCGTATCTACTTCTATTCAAATTTGTTTTTCCATTACCATATGACTTCAATTTATCTTCAACTCTGAATATTGAATTTTATCTTCCATTTATAACTGATTCATATTATTATTTTAAATTAGTTTCATTCACTAATTTACTTCAATTTCAGATTTGAAATTGTTTATCGCTAACAAAAATTTTTCAAAAATTTCTAACTCTCAAAATTTTCAGAAAATTTTGGCAGAGTCTCTTTGTACGGAGGAGCTTTTGCAATTTGACAAGAGATATAAATATATATACATCGACCCACCCGGCCGAAAAAAACAAAACAGTTCATATTTCCTATTTTTATTGCATAGGCGTACCTTATTTAGCATTTTTAAGCAAAGCGGTTTATTATTTGCATTTTAACGCGACCAAATCCAGCCAAACGGCCCCCCTATACCTGTACTTACTCAATGTAAACACGTAAGTGATATATATAGGAAATTCATTTACATTTTACTCATTTCAATAGTGAACACATAGTTTTCATAAGCAATGCGCTCAAAATAATTCCCATAAGCAATTTATAAGGTTTCAATACAAACTTAATTTCTGACAACTACATTCCATATCATTTCCATTCAATTTCAATGGTTTACAACACACTTTCTTTCATTCGATTCATTTTTAAATGAAACGAACTCATATCTATTTCAATTGATTCAAAAATCAATTCTATTGGCTTTCCTTAACTCATAGAATTTTATACAATCACGTTTGCGTCAAACGACAACTATTTCTATGCAAATTTCGACGATATTCACTTAATAGAATATCCAATCTAGTTTATAACTAACTTAAAGTGATAGAAACTCAATTTACTCTTTATTTCGACGATATTCACTTAATAGAATATCCAATCTAGTTTATAACTAACTTAAATTGATACCAACTCAATTTACTCTTTATTCTATTTCATTTACTAATTGATTCCGTTCAATTCATTTTGCATTTCATTAATCAAACAAGTTTCATTCACAACCAATCCATAAAACTTGACAACAACCATTTCACAATTTTACTTAAGTCGAGGTTTTATCCAATATTTACTGAAGTTATTTCAATTCAAAACTCAAATTTATTTTTCCTTGTAACACTTCCAAACTTAAATCCTTGATTTGATTTTCATTTATAAAATCCATTCCATCGACTAATTTAATTAAATTAGTTTTACTCACTTATCCATTTTAAATTCTAACTTTCCATTCTCAATTCATCTTGCATTTATTTTATCAATAACAAAGAAAATTTCAATTTATTTCTACTTGCTTGAATTTATCTGCAAATTTAACTCACAATTGAATTTTAATTTAACTGATTCAACTTTCCTATTTCATGAATTAATTAATTATCATATTAGTTTACTTGAATTCAATCCATTTTATTTTTATTTTTCCCATGTTTGGATTTTTATTCAACTTGATCCAAGTCAAATCTCATTTCAATTTATAAAAACTCATTTATACATTCACATTACCAATTTCATTCCGTTAATGAATTTTATTCCAAATTATAAATCACATTTACAATTTCATTTACAATTCCCATTTTTATATGAAGTCATTCCCTTATCCTTTCAATTCATATTTATAAATTTCATTTCTTTAATGAATTTATCTCCAAATATTTGGTTATACCATTATTTCTTATTAAATTTCCATACAATAATGATGATAATTCAATATCATCACTTCCTAACAACCAAGCAACCATATATTATAATAATTCATAGAAAATTTATTTCTTTTATATACAAAAATAGTTTGGGTAAAATTATTTCATTTACCCTATTTTAAAACAATAATGTGTCAGTTTATCTTGTTTAAGAGTTTAGAAACCCTTATCGATACAGTTGGCCAGAATGCACCGACCAGAATCTATAACAATCAACCGATAAGTCCACACAATACAAAACAATTTTTGTATTCACTAACAAATAAGCGTTCGTATCTATTATTACACTCAAACTCATTCTAGAGTACTACTGACTCTATCTCTAATGAGTAACACCCAACAGAGCCAAGGTTGTCGCTTAACCAAATGCTTTGATACCACTTTGTAACGAATCGAACTTTCGACTTTCGAAAGTCGACATTAATACGTCCAATGTATCAACTGCTGAATAATCAAATGCCGGAAAAGCGGAAGAAAATATAACATATACTAGTCGACATTAATACGTCCAATATATAAATGAATAACCTTTAAAACAAAGAATCATATCTGTTATTACATTACATCACACTACATTATTAGAGTGTTACAACAACAAAAAGCGGAAGAAAATATAACATATACTAGTGATACGCTTCGCCATCCAGCTTGCTTTTGCTCTCCACAGCAACTCCTGAATTCCAAATTGACTTGATAACCTGACTCTAGACTGCCCATGTGGAAATTTGTGGGCATCCAGAGTTTAGAAAGGGAACAATAAACTTCATGTCAGTCATGGGACTGGTGTGAGATCTTAAAAACAGTTATTTTTCACAAAGAAAATAAAACGAAATCCGTTATGCTTTTAAAAAAATGAAACTACCATAAGGCCTCCCGCCATAAACACAATGGAAACGTACACTTTGGGGAGAATTCTCCTTATGATAGTCAAACATGCTCAATACGCAAAATCTTTAGATATTATTTTTAGTGCATATTGCAGAAAACATTTCGAAAGTATAATATTAATCTTAGCCAGCATACAACATTTTGTCGTATGCCTACTATAGCTACCATGTTCAATAGCAGGTTACCGCCATATTCCATGGCAGGTTAACAACTAAAACCGTACAGGGCGCGTATTGTTTCTTTGGATTTCCAAAAAATGGTTAGGCAAAGGAACTTCCTACATCGAAATGGGTACGCCTCTAGAAGGACTCCCCGAGAACCTAACCGGATCTCTACCAACAAGGCCGACGTTACCTCATGCTTTAACCAAGCTATAACATAGGTAACTAACACACAAGTATGCCATCCCTGGTCGTTAACGACCTTTATCCGAGGATCCTAAACCACAAAGCAACATCACACAGTAATAAATTTATAGTGTCCACACGAGTTAAGTATCTGGGCTCCATACCATGATACCACCCTTTATCCAGAAGAAAATGGACATACCCTAGGGGCGCGACCCCTAAAAACCTTGCCGCAACATTCCTGTTTCGACCATTTCCAGGTTGTGAGGCTCGACGAAGTCACGTCCACAAAGCTACTCTTTTTTCACAAAGCCATGCTTCGATCAACAAATGATCAGCAGCACTTCGTATGTCATATTACCAAATTGGGAATGTATCACTAGTAACCATCAACTACATAACCTCTGAGCTCTTACGTCTCAGAGAAGGATGTTAAGCTAAGAGAATAAATTCTCCGCCACCAACAGAAATGTATTTGAAAGAAACCAGCTTTACAACTCAATTTGGAACGTCAGACACACATCCATAAAAGTCTGTTCCGGGTTTGAACAGAACAAAAGGCACTTCCGAAGAAGCCCTTGCAACCCGGGTATTCACAATCCCTATCGGACTTCCCATCACTTTGGAAATCTCTATACTGTAGCTACTTAGTGTAGAGACAATCGATAGGTCATTCTATCATTCTCGCAAATACCCGGTCTTCACCATCGGTCTTCAAATGCAATCTCATTTCGTCGTATCATTATTCGGAATGGGCTTTATGACACAAAGTCCTCTCCCGGCTAATCCGAATAACGAGCACTTATTTTTAAAAATAAGTGTTCATTCAGATTTTGACAAATCACAACAATTTCCACTTTGATCTTTTAAATAAAAGATCTATCACAATCACAAAGGTTCGATGTGGTTTTCGGATATCCACTTGGAATCCGACCCCCGATCGCATCGAAATTCAAACGTCATTTAAAGGCAAATATTGATAGTCGGTTATTTAACTATCAATTAACATTCACAACATTTAATGGATTTCAAATAATTCCCCCTAGTTATTTATTTCCAAATATCTTTGCAAGATATATTTTAACACTCCAACCATTTGAAAACACATTTCAAGTCACTTTTCAATCCTTTGAAAACAAATTTCAAATCATTTTTCACTCGTGGAATAAAATTCCCGAAATCATTTATTTCCACTGAAAAATCTGCCGAGTTCGAATAATTTAAAATAATTTAAATCGCTTGTCCAAATATATACTTGGAAATATTTTAAAGTAAAACTATTTCTAAACACTTTATTTTAATATATTAGTTATAAAAATATTATACTATCATCTCATATAAAACTTCAAGTCCAAACTAGTTTTTAAAATAAAATCAGTAAATAGAGTAAAATTGTTTTAAATAACTATTTTCTAAAACAAATATCAATTAAATCTTTTAAAACAGTCATTTCTAATAATTAACTTAAATAAATATTTACTCTAAAGATTTAGAAACAATTTACAAAAATACTTTCTTCACAAATATTCTTTTACAAACCATTTTAGAACTTTAAAATTTATATTTAAAAGCTACTTTCAAAACATATTCGGCTTTTCAGAAAAAATACACTTTTATTTCAAAATGGTCCACTTAGATCAATTTAATAAACCCTTCTTCATTTATTTCGATTTTATATTCCGAATCCGTAAATTCCTTTCCTTTATAAATTCCATTGTGAATTCAAATTTCCAAATATCCATTGATATAAGGTTTTTCAAATCGATTCCCAAATATCCACTTTCAACACCAAATCAATTTTTCATATTGATTTTCCAAATCTGTTTCAAACACCAAAATCAGTTTCCAAATGGATTTCCCAAAGGTTTATTTTCAATCACAAAAATCAATTTCTAAATTGATTTCAAAATTTTGTTTCAACATTGAATCAAATTTCAATTTGATTCCCAAAGATTTATTTTCAAATGCCGAAGCAATTTTCAACGGATTTCCAAATTTATCTTCTTTTAAAAATAAATCACTTTATTTTTTTCCCAAACTATTTAAAATCCGAATTTTAAAATAAATCCTTCAATCCTCAACAACATTTCTCAAAATCCATTTATAGAAATCTTTCCCCATATTTTGGAATTTATTCAATAGGATTTCACTATAGATTTTCTACTTAAATTCAAAAATCCTATTTTATTTGTTTTTGGTATCTTACGACACCTAAAATATATTCGGCTAAATTTTAGTCGACAATGATTCCAATTACAATATAACCACACAGAGATTATAAATAATTTAACACACAACAAATGAAACAAATTCGAATGTTTGAGGAATCCAGTTGGATCCCTCCAACCTGTTTCCCTGCATCCACAGACATTAGCACAACAATTAAATACCAATTCCACTTCGAGGTGGAATATCGCAGTATATGAGATTTATAAAATATCATCCGCTATTATACGGCACAATAGGGTCTCATCCGCTATATAATGCGGAAAATCAACTCCAAGTACATATATAATACCAATTCCACTTCGAGATGGAATATCGCGGTATATGGGTTTAATATAATAACCTCCGCTATTATGCGGCGCATAGGGTCTATTTCAAAACAAATAATAACAACCATCATCCAAGCACACAATCAACAATTTTAAATTTAACTATTTAAAATCAAACTGGAAATTCCAATTTAAACTTGAGTGAGAAGATCTCACCTTGAATTTGCAATCCATTCCATTACAGACTGTTTTCTCCATAATTTTGACCTTGTATAAACATTTATACAATTTATTAATATTCGAAATAAATCGAATAATAAATTTTCATTTGATAATTATAAGTGCACCAGTGATTTTATTTTGAACTAATATTTTTAATCTCAACAATTTAATTTTTAAACCAATATTTACTTTTTTTTCTTTTTTTTCTCTACATGCATGCGGTATATATAAATTTTAAAACTGCATATACATATATTTCCACTGTACATACATATATTTATATTTTTTTTCTTTCTTCTATTAACCTATGAATGTACAATTAGATCAAAATAAAATTACCAAATGTCTCACAGTCGATCGCGGTGCACCAGAGTACGACGTCCGACCCACTAACGCCCTGAACGGAGCCACCTTCTGCCGTGAATCACCATCTCGATGCAAACCCGAGCTTCGCCGCCCTTCAAGCATTGAATCAAAGTCGACCCACTTACCTCGAGCGCACGAGCTCCACCCAGGCACCGCCGCTAGAATAATCGAACTGCTAGAAATCTAGCTTCTGATCTTGATTTGAATCCCCTTTTTTCCATGTGATAACCTCACAAATTCATCGAAGTTGCCGCCTCTGCTTCGACGTCGAAGATTCCGATTGCATGCGATCGATTTCGATTTTTTTTCGAATTTTTAAGAGAAAGATCCGCCATCCCTGCTTGGATCGAAGTCAATCCGAATGAAGCTTTGAATTTGTTTCGCGACTTGGATCCCTTTTTTTCTGGAGAGTGCGGCTATTTTCCATTTTAGGATGAAGTATAACTAGAGATGGAATCCAAAGTTCGGCTATTATTATCTGAGCGTTTAGATTTTTTTTTCTTGGCACGATTCAATGAAGAGGAGAAACACGATGATGTTGCGTGTACGAATGGAGACGGTGATTTGAAGGAAAGGCAGCTAAATGTTGGGTTGTAGGAGAATATATATATAATTTAAATTCAAATTCAAAACATCTCGATTTCATGGCTTAAAATTGCGAACTCCTATCGAGGCGTGCCACTAGGCATTTATAATGTTACATCCCTATTTCAAACGCATTGGAAAAGGTTTCGAGTCCTAATTCGATCGTATGGAGAAGATAGCATTTTGGACCCAGTTATTATATTAAATTTCGATTTAATTTCAGCGCGTTTATCAACCGTACGGCCAAAGGATCCCTCCAAACATTACGAAAATTGAAATCCGATAATAATACGATACTACGGACCCAATGAAATTGGTTTCACTGAATCCCGAGACTGTGCCTCGGAAAGCTATTTTTTAAATATCTATTTAAACGATAAATTCCAAAATTGAACGAATCATTTTCAAACTAAATTCTGAAGCTTCTATTATCTTCAGTATTATCAATATAGATTTTTCAAGCCTTGAAAATATTTTTAAACAGCTTAAAACTGAAGATTCAAATTTTTACCCATCATTAATAAATTAAATTCAATAATTTAATTGTCAAACTCATATTTATATTCAAAATTCAAGTCAAACTAAACTCCAAATATTTAAAATCGATAAAATATTTCATTTCAAATGTTAAAAGTTTCTGGGTCGTCACGTGTGATGTTTGGTGTGAAAAGGTAAGTTGAAATGTGAAAAGGCAAGGTATACAAAAGGACAAAACTCTTCATATTTCCATAATTCTTTTTAAATTTTTAAATACATGTAAAATACTAATAAATACAGATAAAAACACGAAAATATGATAAATTTACAAAAATAAATTAATAAATATTAATTAAATATAATTAAATTAAGAAAATAGCAAAAATTGTAAACTAAGCTTTAGAAATAGAAAATAAATGCAATAAATCTTGGAAAAATTTTAACATCACTTTAAAAATGTTTTAAAATAAAATATATACCTAACATGTCATATAACACATATTAGAACATGATTTGACAAATAAAGTATTATTTATATAAATTAAAATAGATAATTTTATTAAATAAACCAATTTACATCCAATATTGTAAAAAACATAACTTTCACAATATAAATCGGATTTCAATGAAACGAAAAGCAGTATTCTTAAAATTAAATTTATTTTCATAATAAAGGATAAAATTAAAAAATTAAAATATTTAAATTTTAAATTTAAAAGTCAAAGTTTGACCAGATTGACCAAAATTCCACTTTTTTGGAAATATCCTATTTATTCAGGTTTGAAATTATAATTCACGCAAAAATCAAAATATACTCTTACAATAACAAAATTTGTTCATCCTAATAAATAATATAAAGTTTTTAAATCAGTAGTTTCAATTTAAATAATAAAAATGAACAATTAAAATAATCACAAAATACTGGGTTGTTACAAAATGTGTAGTGTATCAAATACAGCTAACATTTGTTTATAAGTGTTAATGTATAGGGAATGAAACCTTTCATTTCTTAAACAAGAATTAATTTAGAGCATTAATTGTATTAAATTGAGAGAGAAACCTTTCACTTTCTCTCTTAATTTGAATTGATTGATTCATTAAATATTATTATTAATAATTTATTCATTGCAATATTTATTACTATTTTTATATGTAATCTAACTATACAATTTGTAGCTTGAGATTTATTTAATTTAATTTAATTTTATTATACAACATATATGTGCGTATTTGTGTGCGCGCGTGTGTGTACCATACACACACACATATATATCGGCGTGCATGTGTAACATCATAATCCGTGAAGGTTATATGGACGTAGGAATTTACATTGCAACGGATACATTAGCTCATTTAGTGTGCACTATAATTTGTCCAAATATGTGCTTTTATAATATGTCAAAACAAAATACTAATATGTTTGTGTTTATATATATATATATATATATATATATATATATATATATATATATATATATATGCGTATGTGTGTATAATTGATTGAATAAAAAGTTTCTGCCATAACAAATTAATGTAAAATAATTATATGATAGTAATATAATTTCTTAAAATTTTAGGAAATCTGGAACACATTTTGGGCATAAGATTAATTTATGGAATTTTAAAATTAAAACAATATTTATTATTAAATAATTAATAATAGCCCGTAAAATAATTAATTCTTAAAAATAGGAAATCAAGTGGAAAATTTCTAAAAAAATACATTCTAAAGATATCTAAGACATATTTGGGGATTAGGAAAAATTTATGGAATTTCCTCAATTGAAATTATATTTTTAAATAAATAATTAATCTCATTTCAAAAATAAATAAAATAAAAAATAAAAAATTATGTTATAAAAATATGAAACTTTTTCTATAGGTTCCAGATACATATTTAAGCCTTAAGAATTTATTTTAGAATTTTCTCAATTCATATTATATTTTTAATTAAATAATTGATTGTAGGCCAAAAGCAAATTAATTTTTTTAAAATAATAAATTAAGTTCAAAAAATTTGAAAATTTTACTTTAATCTTATTACATGGTGTAAAAAATATAAAATTAAAATTTTAAACCATTAATTATTTTATTCGTAATAAACATTTCACAAAATAATTAAATAATAATAAAATATGCATATACATATTCTAAAATATTTTTATACTTTATGATTCATAATAGGTACAAATCATCATAAGAATATTTTAAGATTAAATATGTATGATATATAAACATATATACAATTATACATATTCATGATTTGCAGATCTGTACACACACACATATTAATGTAAATCAAAAATAAAATCTTTTTTCAGAAAATTAATTCAATAATAAATCAATAAATAAATATTATAACAAACACATAACCAATCTAATTGTAACAAACACATGTATCCACAAAAATCTCACCTAATCTAAACAATAAACAAATCTGAATACAAATAGAGGATTTGGATGTAAATCAACTTTTGTATGATAAACTTAAAATCAAAACAATGGTAATAAATAAAAGAGCACCTCCTAATGAAGCCTTTGATTCCACGTTGAACAATGATTTCTCTTCTAAGAACAATTCACAATCCTTGAGGTTGCTAATCCGGGATTAGAGAACTACTACTACAAATTTGTTTTATAAATTTTGAATTGGATTTGAGAATTTTAGGGATGATTTTAGAGGAAAGTTGCTGCAATTAGAATAAGGAAAATGAAGAAGAAAGTGGCGGTTCAAAAAAGAATTAGCTTGTAATCAGGGTTTGGCTTCGGCTTTTATATGGATAGGACAGGGGAGCAAACAATATCTCAGCCTCACATCTCAAAGCCTAATCACACAGGTTGTAGCCATCTCGTATCTATCTCTGAACCAATGCCTATCCTCTCCAAATCTCATGGGTTGTGATAACATTTAACACAAATTAAATATGTACAATCATATTTAACATATTTTGTTATCGATATCTCATATCGATCAATATATTCATAACTTATATAAATATATGCAACAATTTTATTTCCCAAATCACATTCAAAATTCAAAATTAATATTTCATAAATATTAATTTATTTAATTAATTTATAAAAATTATAAACTATTTAAATTATTTGGTCAAAAAAGAATTCATCGTTTTGTTTGTGTGACTCAGGTATAAATTCAGTTAGCGATTAACATCGAATTATTCGAACGTTAACGTTCACATTTCACTTAGAAGGTGGTGTGATATTATGGCCAAATTTATCACTTGCTCATTTTTGGGGAAATCTCATTTTAATTTAATAAGCATTACCCAGTTATAAAAATTATTTACTCCAATTCTCATCGTCAAAATTATATCACTTTGGACTTGTTAAATTTCGTAATGGTCAAAATTCCATCATCACCCACAATCAACTCTATCATCCAAACATAAAATCTTTGGTTCAATAATAACAATTATTATCAACCAAAGTACTCTAGCCAGAGATTTTGACTTTGGGTTGACTTGAGTTAACCATGATACTAACCCCATATAACTGAGCAGACGAATCCTCTCTTGCATAGAGCTCCACTTCTAATACTTCCACTCGTCCCAACTATAGTAATTCGAGGGACACCATGCCATTATTCGACTATAATCAAAGCGGAGCTTTCATATTGAAGATTTGTAGTATTCTCAAGTCAAAAGAACCATGTGAATTAGTCACATCGATATTTTCAGTTTGACCTTAGTTTTATTAACCAACAAAAAACAACTGGGTGAGTCATTCAATAGTTATCCCATAACTATTAGTACGTAACCTCCAGGTGCTCTCAGCAGTCATAAGTAATATACTACCCAACATTTGGAGAGAATTACGTACTCTAGTCTCAACGGATACATCGGTATCTAGTCTCGGTGCATCTTGACTAGGAACACTTAAAATGATATATTTGTTTCATCATGATAAATTATTCATGGTTACAACACTTTGTAACTACTATCACAAAATATATCATTTATAGATTTTCAATTAAATATACTTTTAATTAAATTAATTAATTAATATAACCACATTATATTAAGTATATAATAGATACAAAACACCTTTATTTCGAACAAGATTGGTCAATGAGTTAGATATATGTAACAAATTACACAATTGCCCTCTAGGGCATACCCCTAACTCTATAAATTTTTACTTGTGGATCGGATAACCTAGAGCTCTGATACCACCCTGGAAAAGGCCTAAATTTTGACCCAGAAAAGGCCCATCGAAACTTTGATCCATTCTAAGGCAAGCTATTAGTAGTAAAAAGAAATAATAGTACAGAGCCATAACTAAACTTTCAGAACTCATAGCGGATGGAACAAAATATAATAGTAAAGTGTACCCATTTATTTCAAAATCAGAAAAATGTAGTAATAAAAAATACCATAAAAAATATAATATAAAATATGTTACAACAATTTTTAAATCCATGTGTACACATAAATATAAATAATAATAAATATTATCATTTGCCACGCTTCCTCATCTTTAAGCATCATTATCGCTATCATCCCACCCTTAATACGTGTCTAAAGATGAGGGAGCCAGAAAAACAAGTGTTTGGTGAATAAAAATGCCGAATCTTGCCTTTTTAGTACTTGGGCGGTATATTTCAAAGTAAGAATATGTCTACAAACACGAAATCTTTTAATACTCCTTTGTAAGGAAAGGAGGCGGGTCCAACCACTTAATACCTTCCATTCGCAAGTAAATCCTATATCTCAATCATATGTTATAAATAGCTATTAATGGAAGAGACGGTAGCCAAGCCACTTACAAATTCCCAGTGGAAAATAGGCAGACCTCGTCATTTAAGAACCAATTCCAAAAGCGTGCTCCTCAATGGTACTATCTAGTTGACCTCATATGGAATCTTATAGGCCATATAATACTTCCAAGTGGAAAATAGGCATGCCCCCTCATTTAAGGCCTAATTCCAAAAGCGAACCCTGTAGAGATACCACCTCCCTTTGCAATTTAATACTTCAACTGGAGAAAAAATCGGGTCCAACCACTTAATACCTAAACCCCGAAGCAGGCTCTTCGTCTTGTGGCCCATACTCATAATGTCATCTTATATTAGCCTTTTATTCGTAGGAACTGATAGCTAGATAAGATGGGACGATTTTTCCTATAGAATTTGGAACTAGCCTCACGTCAATATAACTATTTATCATAAGGATATCTCACATCAATAAGAGTGTACACGAGTACTGGTTGCCTCAATGTGAAGGGTAGACTTTCATCATGTAATTATATTGACCTCATATCCCTATGACTTAGCCACAAATCAATGCACACACATACACATTCATCTCATTGTTTCATAAATAAGGACTTATAAGGAATATTCCTTATTACGCCTTAAAATAATAAGTAGGATATATACGAGTTTCCCCTTATTTTCACCTCAAGATCAATTACCTTCCTAATAGGGGAAAATAAATGTAAATAAGTGCCTAATTAACTACACCATATAGGCAATAGTTATATGTTAATCACACAAATAGAAATAAATAAATATTCGCGCTTAACAAGTTCTAAATGCACGTATTTTACGCCTTGAACTAGCCTAAATTGTCTATTCCCTAACAAATTATTATTACAAGTCCTTTTTCTTCGTTTTTCAAGGTTACTGTAACGACCCAGATTTTTCGACATTTAATTTTGAATGTTTAAATGGTTTAAATGTTGGATTTGGAATATGTCTTGACTTTTGAATAACAAGATTTGTTTGGAACGATAGTATGAATTAAAATTTCAAATATAGCGATTTATCGTAATACAAAAAGAGTGAATAGTTGAAATTTGAATTGAATATTAATCAAAACAATTTCTAATGTCGATATAAATTCTATTTGAATTATAATTGAGTTAGTAAGTTTTTAAAATTTGAATTTCAAGTACTTTCGTCTATTTTGAAAATCGTTCGATTTAATCGATGCGTTAAAATAGTGATTCGAGGCACAACCTCGGCATTCGACGAAACCAGTTCCATTGGATTCGTAATAGTGTACTATTATCAAATTTCAAATTATGTAGCATTTGGAGTTACCGTTTAGTCGTACGGAATAGAAACGCGTTGAAATTTATGTTGAAAATTTAATATAATAATTAAATTCAAAAAGCTATCTTCTACATACGATCGAATTAGCTCTCGAAACTTGTTCCATATCTTTTGGAATAAAGGTATAATATTAGAAATGCTAGGCGGCATGCTTCAATAGGAGTTCAAGATTTCGATTATGCTAAAACGAGATATTTAGAAAATTTAATAATATTATAATTTTCTAAAGTCAACCATTATCCTAAACCCAGCCACCCTAAGACTGCACGTGCCACCTTGCCTAATAATTTAGCCGCCTCGTTTAGATTAAAATCGTGACATTCCCTTTTCAAATAGAAAATTGAATCAATTCGAAATGAAAAAAGAAAAAAACAATGCCACGATCGTACAGAATTGAAGAGGGGAGGTAGCTCGCTTTAGGAGCGGGGCATGCATGCGGGGAGGAAGGCAGCGACTTTGGTGGTACGTTTCTAGCGAGGAGGTGAAGCTAGGGTGAGAGCGATCGAGGCTGGTGGTCTTTGAGTTCATCGTGGTCGCGGTGGCATTTGGAAAGGGAGCAGTCCCGTTGTCTGGTAGTGCATACAAAATGTGAGGGGTCGAGAAGGTGTGGATATTGACGTGGAGTCGGCATGGCAAGCCCGAGGGGGAGCGGCAAGGAATGGCAACATTCGGCGACGATGGTGAACAGTTGGTGAGGAAGTGCGATTTGATAAGAGAAGGTATAAAGTAATTTGTTTTAATTAAATTTAATAAAGGTAATTAACTAGCTAATGAGGGATTAGTGAAATTAATTTATAATTTAATTAGTGAATCTCGTAAACGCCATTATTAATTTATACGAGGTCCAAAATTTACGTAACGAAACACGTTGGATTCGTAGCGGTGAATACTACGCAATGGAATAAATTTGAAATTGGAACAATTAACAATTTCGAAAAATCAAGGTGAGTAAATCTCACTTACTTTGGTTGACTAGTTTAATTTATAGCAATTAAAAAAAATTTATTATTGGATAATGGTTGAACTGATATATTATTATCAGTTGAATGTTATGTTATATAAATTAGTACATATATTAGTAGTTGGATATATTCCCGCCGATTGGAGCAGATGAGATCCTATGTGCCCCGCATAATAGTTGATGATCCTATATTACCGCGATATCTCGCCTTGAAGCAGGATTAGTATTTTATGTAGTATAACATTTGTGGATGCAGGGAAAGCAGGTTGGAAGGATCCAATTGGATTCCTCAAATATATTGATTGTTTTTTATATATAACGATATATGGTTTGATTAAATGATCTGCTTGGATTATTGTGTGATTTGATTCATTGGATGCTAAAGTAGTATTGACCTTTTTTAAATACCACAAATATTATTTTTGAATTTGAATGAAATTAAAGAGGATTTTGAATATAAAAATATTTATATCGAATTTGGATTACTGAAAGGAAATTGATTTGGATAAAATAAATGATTTGATTTTAGGATTTGTACTTATCTATTCGTAAATGTTCTAAATAGAGATTTTAAAATAATTTATATAAAAGATTTTTAACAATGATTTTTTAAATGATATTTCCAAAATTACGGAAAAGAAGTTGAAATCGATATTTAAAGTAGATTTGTAAAATAAATGAGATCTACAAGAAATGGATTTATAAAAATGAAATTTTATAAATGAGATTAATTTTACAAACTATTGAAACTCAAAGGAGTTTATAAATCTATAAACGATGTTTATAAATAAGGGAAAAATTATATTAGTTGATAAATTAGGAATATAAATTCACAGTGAATTTAAACTGAGATATGGAAATCAATTTTGGAAAAAGTAGACGATTCTATTTTTGAAATATGAGAATGGTTAAGAAATCAGAATGAAATCGACGTGTTATGAATCGAGAGAGATTTATAAATTGGAATTGGTTATTGAAATTCTAAAAATATTTTTATCAAGAAGTAAAGTTTGTTTTAAAAGGAAAATTTTATTTATTCAAACTATGTAATTTAAAGCTTTTTAGTATTAAAATACTTTGAAAAGTGGATTTTTCAAATATTTAATATTATTTGGAATAAATTCTAAATTTTATAATAAACTTTGTAAACCGATTAGTTTTATTTAAAAATAAATTGGAAATGAGTTATCGATGTTTATTTAAAGTGTCTTATTGTTTTAATAATTACTAAAATGTTTTTTTTAAAATAAATCATTTTACTTTAAAAATACTTATCATATATATAGAGTTTTGAAGTGATTGAAATTATTTATAAATCCTCAAGAGATTTGTAACGAGTTTTATTTAATGGATATGATCTTGATAAGAGGAACAAGGGATTTTGGGAGAAAATGGAATTTCGAAAATATTGAATTATGGAAACTTCGAAAATGAATTAGAATTCATAAAAGAAGTTAGAAATGGGTGAATTATGGATGAGTATAATCGATTTTGCAAATTTTAAAGGAAATTAATTTATGAATTCTAGAAACTTATGGAATCCTTTGAGTTAAGGAATTTACAAAATAAACTGAAAAGGATTTTGAGAAGTATGAAATAAATGAAATATTTCCTAGGTATTGAAAATAAAATGATTTTGGAAAAATATACTTATAAATATTTCCTAAGCATTGGACTTGAAAGATTTGAAATATTTTAACCACAGAATGATTTATATAGAAATATTTTCTAACCAATGAATTATAAATTTGAATTCGAAAATATTTCTAAGTGTTGAAATGGTTTTAAAATATTCGGGTATGGATAATATTTGGAATTGTTTTAAAATGTTGGAATGCTAGAAGAGAATTGAATATATACCTTTGTAAAGATATTTTGAATAAATATTTAAAGATTAAAATATGGGCCTAATGACTACTTATGTGTGAAATTTGATAGTAAAATAACCGACTATCAAATCTCGCAAAATTCGTTGATCGTTTCGAAGAGACTGGGATCAAATTTAATTATCCGAAAATCACATCAATCCGGTTTGAGCATTATGAATTGGGATATAGTAAAGATAGTGAAGATGGTGATTTTGGAGATTCGGTTTGTTCAGATCGTATTGATGAATGTTATCATTGCATTATTGCTTGGAAGGCGATATTAGCATTCCAAATACGAATGCTATTCTAAAGGTAAAACGTAACCTCAAACCTCATCAATTGGGAATGAGTAAAACTGAGTAGATGCGACAGTGCTAAGTGGGTCGCTCCTAAGCAAGATATGTTATCACTTTTCTATATACCCTCAGATATAATATAATTATGGATATGGTTGTGCATGGAAAAGAGAGCGCTCGATTAGGGTGGGAACGTTTGGGGTGATAAATATTCAGTACTATCCAAGCCAGGGGTAGGCCGGTCTTGTGTTGGCTGGGGATCCAGGAAAGGTCCTCAGTACATTTTTTTTCTAGAGGTATACTGTGGCGGGCGGTACCCTAGTAGCCCAGTCATTGTATGGAATCCAATATCCACTATGAGCCTGTACGGTTTTAGCTGTATACCAATCATGCTGAAACGTGAGATGCAAGCATTTTAGCTATTTTATAATTTACTTTCTGTATACACTGTCATAATATCAGATGATTTTGACATAAAATGTTTTGGTTATCGGAAGATGAAAACCCATCGTATTTATGTGTGGTGTGGTCTTACGAGATACCTTTGTTTTCAAAGGATTTTGATAACAGTAATAATTCAAATTAAGTGTGTTTTCTCACATTGGTTTTGCAGACTTACTCAGTGTTAGTTTATTATAATGCTTTGGTCAGACCGAATATTACAGACTCAGGTTAGGATGTTTTGGAGCTCCGGAGACAAGCTGGAAGAATCTCAGGCGTATTACACGTACTTGATTGTATTCCGCTGTGTGTATGCTATATATTCAGCACCTATGAGGACATTTTATTATAACCATCCAGATTTATTTATTGATTGTTGTACTTTGATAATGGTATGTATATCAACAGTTACATATTCTTGTGTATAAAGATCTGTTATTATGTATTATATTTTGTTCTGCTGTGATTGTGAGATTCTATGTTATTGTTTCTATTTTCTTCTATCCATTTCCTTCTTCACCCCCAATGATCTGGTAATTCCATTCAATTTGAGCTGGACATATATGATTTATTGTCGACGCAATGAGTACGGAGATACAGGTCATTACAATTACATGGAATTCTGACGTCCAGAACAGGGAATAAATATTCATAATCAAAACTGCAATAACAAACTTATAAATAAAACAAAAACTCAATTTATTACACCAATTCAATGGAATATCTTAAACAATAAGAATTGCAATCTAAACCCGATTTTCTATTCAACTCCTCTTTTAAAAGGAAATAGATAGGAATAAGTGGTGTAAATTACGAATAGAATTCATAATATAAATCACTTATTTTATTGAAGGATCACAAGTTGACCAAAAGAAGAAGTGAAAATTGAATAGACTACGAAATTATTAAAAATTGCACACACGAAACAAATCACGTCAAATTAATGTAAATAATTAAGAAAAGGAATTTTCGGGGATTTTATCTGCCATAATTTCAAAATCCCAAAACCCTTAAGACATATTCAAATCCAATAGAAATACACTAAATAATTTCTAAAAAGAAACACTAAGATTTCCACTCATAGATTAGCATTAGCTTTACTCAAACGGATCTGTAGCCTTCTGATCTCTTTCAGAATCTCTCTCTTTTTCTATATACACACACGATAGGGAAGGGATATATATTCATTAGGTTTAGAATAATTGTGTAACAGCCCGCAAATCCGTACCCCTTGAGTCAACACTATTCTACTCAAATCAACTCAAGTTGTACAGAAATACGAACCATTTGGGTTAAAGAAGAAGAGGTAGAAGAAGAGAAAACAAGAAACAACATCAGAATCTTACCATCGCAGCGGAATAAAATATAATAGATAATAAATAACCATTACTCAAAAATCAAATATCTCTGTTTATATATATTACATCATCTGAGTACATCAATCACAGCTCAACATCAACATCGATAACATACAAATGGATACACAACAACTCAACACAGCGGAATATATATACAAACAAGTATGGAAGTATGTATCGTCATCCTGCTCGTCTCCTGAGTGCCACAGCAACATATCCTGTATTCTATAATACTCGGTCTGACCCGAGCATTATAGTTAAATAACACCCGAGTCAGTCTGGAATACCAGCGTGAGAAAATCACACTCAATTGATTATTAAGGTTTCAAAAATCCTTTGAAAACAAAAGCATCTCGTAAGATCACGCCACAAATAAACATGTCGGGTTTTTACCTTACGAGAGCTAAAACAATTTTATAGAAATCCTCTGATATTATAATAGGGTCTATATACAAGTGCTTACAAAATACCCGAAATTCTTACATGATTAAATTCCAGCTACTAGCCACAGAGTGGGTAATACAAACAAAACTTGTACAAGACTCGTAGGGAGAATGGATTTCCAACTAATGACTAGGCACTGGGGTACCACCTATCATAATACGTGGCCTAGATAACCGTACCGAGGAATACGCCCACTCCCCTACAACACAAAACCGGGACTACCCCTTACTGGATAATCCCGAATGAGATCACCCCACGGTTGGGATCAGCAGCAGCCCACTAAGACGAAATAAAAAGGGACATCTAGACAGGGATGACCTAACCCTGCTTGGGTGCTACCCACATAGCCTTGCTGCATAACCCCTGATTTTCAGTCATTCCCATTTGATGAGGCTTGAGTCTAAGAATTACCTTTTTAGAACATATTCCTTAGAATGTCCATCGTCCACCTGACGATGTTTCGCAAGCATTCATCCATACAAGTCCATCCCGGGTTCGAATGGAACCGAAGACACTATTCCAACTACATCCATTTTGGAAATATCCTCAGGATTAGTAGCGACTAGCCCTTTCACTTCACTGCTCCATCTTCGAATCCAAACTCGTTTTCCCAAAACGTACAAACCGGATCGAAGTGGTTTTCGAGAAATAAATCTCGATCCCAGTCTCTTCGAAACGATCAACGTATTTGGCCAATATTGATAGTCGGTTATTTAACTGTCAATTAATATTCACAACATCCATCACAAAATAAATAATTTCCCATATTATTTATTAACTTCAAAATATCTTTACAAGATATATTCTCACTTTCAAATCCTTTTGAAACATTTTTCAAATTATCTTACTTTTCTCATAATAAATTCCGAGTATTTCCATTTCCACTGGAATCACGAAGCACGACTTTAGATTTTTAAATAATTTTAAATTACTTTATTGTAAAATATGTTTAACATTTAATTTAAATTTTTTTACTTTAGTACTTAATTTAAAATAATACTTTAGAAATAATTCAAATAAGTTTACCTTATAAATATAACTATTTTTTTTCTTCTTTAAACAAAATACCAAATCATCCTTTAGATAATTATGACAATAATGGATTAAACAAAAAACTTACTTTGGAATTTACATTAAAATATCTAAATTAAAACTACTTCAATAATTGATTAAAGATATATACTATATGAATATTTTAAATAAGGTTACTTTATAAATATAAACTAATTTTAACCTTTAAAACAGAATTACTAAGTCACTCTTTATAAATTATTACTACGGTAATAGATTTGAATAAATATTTACTTTAGAATTTAAACATTTAGAAAAAAACTAAATTTCCAAGAACATACTTTATAAAACAACATTAAAACCTTTATTTTATTTAAAAAAACTTACCTTGAAAACGTACTTGGTTATCCAGAGAAATATACTTCTCTTCACAACCTAAAAAAATAAATCACTATTTAATTTTAAACAATTTTCTCATTCCTTTAATAAATTCCCACCTTGAGTTTATTCTTTCGAATATCCAATTTCAAACACTTAAATCAATTTCCAAATTGATTTCCAATTTACTTCATTTATTCAAAAATCCTTTAATTTCAGATTTTATTCCTTAATTATGATTTGAAATACTTTTAATTGAAATACCAGTTTAGATTTCTCAATTTACTTCTTATTCCTTTAAATAAATTTAAAACTTTAAGTTTTTAAAATAATTCTTATTCATTTAAATTAGTATCACATAATTTTATAATTCGTTAATTACTGTTTATTCAAACCCTTTCTTTTCATACTCGAAGTTATTTATTTGTATTTAACATACTTCCATTTCTTTTTTTTCAATTCATTCTTAATTTATTAAATTTTCTAAGATTGTTTCATTTACAAATTTACTTCCATTATTTTCTTTCCAAAATCTAATTTATATATTTTTGGTAATTCATTATACCCAATATATATATATATATATATATATATATCCAATCAAATCATATCATTCAATATTCCAATATATTCAACATAGAATATCAAATAATCACAACAGAGAATATTAAATAATTAATGTTGAGGGGTCCAGTTGGATCCCTCCAACCTGTTTTCCCTGCATCCACAGATGTTAGCACAAAATAATATGCCAATTTCAAAATTACTATACCAAAGCACATCAATCAAACTCAACCATTCAAACAATTATTTAAATTTAATCATTTAAATTTAAATTTGAATTTAACTGAGTGAGATTAACTCACCTTTTATTTTATTAGCATCCATTCCAATCCAGCTTGTTCTTCATTATTTTTGACCTTGTACAAACATTATACAATTTATTAATATTTGAAATAAATTGAGCTATTAATTTCCCTTAAATATTTGAATTCAGTTTAATAATTTGTACTTAAACTAATTCCTATAATAAATTGTTTCCAGTAACTAAGATAAATTAAATAGGTTTATTAAATACATTAATTACCCTAAACAATATTTTAAAATTCCTATAATTTTTCCCAAAATCTTCTATACACATTTTTATGTTTATCTATTTATTCTAAATTTAGAATAGCTATCGATTTCATACATACACAAATCTAAATTTATTTCTTCTCTGTTTACGAGCATATGTATACATACATACATATATATACACATCGGGGAAAGAAAGAAAATAAAACAACAATACCTCACCGCACCACTCTGGATTCGAACCACCACCACAACGTGCCTAAAGCTGCGCCCAAAAATCACGCTACGCCACCAATAACCCCCACTGCCTTGTCGTCGATCGTCACTCGCGACACACAGTGAATACGATGAACCTCGCTCGAGTTCCTAGCGCCACCTGGCCTTCACGCGAACCCCACTCACTCTCAAAGCCTTCAACGCCACCACCCACGAAATCGCTAACCCTCCCTTATGCTTAAAACCCTAGATCGAAGGAGTGACCGAATCGAACTTCGATTCCCTTCTCGTGAACATCGCTTGCCCCCCTTCTTCCACGAGCCGATCGATTAGAGAATAGAGTTAACGAACTCGGTTTTGGAGATTGAGGCTATGACCATTTTTTTTCTTTTGAATTGATTTTCGATTGGAAAGTACGAAAGGGAAAAACACGATTTTGGTTTGGAGTTGTACTAATTCGAAAAAAAAGAGGGGTTTCGGCCATCAACGAAGGGAAGGAGAAAAGGAATTGAGCGGCCATTATCATATTTTGATTTTCTTTTTCTTTCAAAATGTTTTAACTGAGGGAAAAAATAAGGTGCCGTGTTTAAGGTGAGAAGGGGACAAAATCTGATGTTGGCATGCAGAAGAAGGAATAGCAATAGTGATTTCGAAAATGTTGTGATGTGAATAAAGTTTCGGCTGATGGGGATTAGTACGTGAATATATATGTAATTTTAAATTGAATCTTCGATGTAAATGTTCAACACGTTTATAGATCGTATGCTCATACAACAACTCCGATCAATACGAAACTAGAATCCGATAATAATTCAATATTACGGACCCAATGGAACTGGTTTCGTCGAAATCCGAGACTGTGCCTCGGAAGGCTATTTTTAAATTCAATTTAAACGATATAAATTTCATAACTGCACAGATCACTATTAATTTCAATTTTAAAACTTCTATCGCCTTCAGTATTATCAATATAAGTTTTATAAGCCTTCGAATTAATTTAAACAGGCTTAGAAATCTCAAATTCAACATTTTACCCAACTTTACTTATTTAATTTAATAATTTAATCATCAAACAAATTGTGATATTTGAAATTCAAGTTAAAAATTAACTTTTAAATATTCAAAATAAATTAAATATTCCGATTTCAAAATGCTCAAAAATTTTCCGGGTCGTCACATTCCTCCCCCCTTAAAAGAATTTCGTCCCCGAAATTACTAGTTAGGAAGAATGGTCCAATACCCGTTACTATTTCTCCAAACCAACAATTTAACATCCAATCAATTATCTTTTTAATAAAAGACCCATTACCTTTCTTACTAACTTCCCACACTCTCCCATAATTTCAAACTATATAATTTGATTAACCATTCAAGTTCCAGTTTAAACCAAATTTTGAATTATCAAAATTTTCTCAAAATTTTTCTAACTCCCCAAATTTCCGAATTTTTTTGCCAGCGTCTCCGTTGCGCGGTTAGCTCGGTACAACTACAAAAATGGCCCTATGGCCTCCCAAATCCAAAAGGAAAACAAAAGGCCAAGTGGCTCGATCAAAATCCCAATCAAATTTCATACCAAATGTAAATTCATACCTTTTTGTCGAGCATTTCAAATTTATCTTTTGAAATCAAATCCAATTCTCCTTTCCCTTTATTACCTGCATATCCTACTTGACAATAATATCCGATCACAATATTCCAAAAACATTTTATCGACTTCGTTACGAAATGTCAATATTAATCCATTCCAAATATTAACCTAGAATATATCTAAAGATCAATTTCCAATTAAGAACTCACCATTTCTTTCTCAAGTTCAGTATAAGCATTTTATATGTTTCTTATATTTATTTTCACCTTACTATTTCAGTTTATACCTATTTCTATTCTATTTTGACTCTTTCATTTTCATATGAATTCAATTTATCTTAAACTCTAAATATTTAAATTTTATTTTCCATTAATAACTAATTCATATCATTACTTTAAATTAGTTTCCTTTACTAATTTACTTTAGTTTCCAATTTGAATTCGTTAGTCGTTAACACAATTTTCCAAAATTTTCTAACTCCCAAAATTTCTGAAAATTTTTGGCAGAGTTTCCTTTGTACGGAGGAGCTTTTGCAATTTGACAAAAGAGATAAATATATATACATCTACCCACCCGGACGGAAAAACCAAAAACAGTTCATATTTCCCATTTTTATTGCGTGGGTGTACCTTATTTAGCAATTTAAGCAAGCAGCTTATTTATTTAGCAGTTGGTGCAATCAAATCCAGCCCAACGGCTTTCAAATACCTGTACTTACTCAATTTAAACATGTAAGTGACATATATATAAAATTTTATCAATATTTCACTTACTTGCAATAGTTAAACATATGAATTCTAAAGAAATTCACCAAACATTTTTTATTCCGTAAGAAACTTATACAATTTTCATACTAATTCCACCGTTCCAATTAATTCATAAACCATTTTCATTTAATTTGAATGGTTTTCAATCCATTCGTATACAACTTCATCACTTTGACTGGTTTAAAACTCAATCGCTTACGTTTAATTTACTTTTAAAGCAAAACGAACTCATATTTAATTCAATTGCTCTCAAAATCAATTTATTTAACTCCTATCAATTCATAGAATTTTAATTACTTCCATTTACTTCCAATGACAATTTATTCTATGCAATTTGACGAGATCTATGTGAATAAATAAGTATTTATATTTTATAACCAATTTAAATGGATTTCAACTCAATTTATACTTAATAATTTAATCATCAAACAAATTGTGATATTTGAAATTTATTCACAACCATTTATTTAGCTCGACACATTTCATTTCAATTTTATTCACAATCTATTCATTTGCGATTAATTTCTTATCCGCATTCATTTAAAACCATTCTATTAACTCGAAAACATTCTATTGTTCATATTGTCTCCAAGTTATTTCAATTCTTTAACATTTTAAATGGTTTACAATTATTTAATTAAGAATTCCCTTCCATTTATTTATTCAGTATAATTAGTTTATCCACTCAATTCATTATGAATTTTCATTTCCTTAAATATTATTTACAACCCACCAAATTCTATTTCGATCCAAATTTATTTTTACTTGATTCAAATTCAATCCAATATTATTAAACTTGGTTTTAAGTTGAATTCAATTCAACCCTCCCCCTTATATTTAGCTTAAGTCAATTTATTTTGATTTATTCAAATTTTGTACTTAAGCTCATTTTCATTTTATCAAATAAATATTTTTCTCTTCCATTCAACTTAATTCTATCTCGGTTAAATCTTAATTCTATCTCAGTTACAAACATTATTTTTTTTTTTAAATTTACAATTTCATTTGATTAGTTATTATAAAATTTAACCTTTCAGATTCAGCTCATCCAATTGATTACGTGGCCATTTCCAATTTATTTCTACTTATTTGGATTTTATTTGCAATTCCTGCCATTACTATTTTAATCTATTTCATTTTCCTTTATTCGACACATTTCCAATTATATATAATTTGTTAACACTTCAAGTCAAATTTTAATTTATAACTCAAGTTCTGATTCCACTATCCATTTTCAATTTACCATCCAATTTATTAACTCACAATTCAACTTCATTCTCAATTACTTTCACTTCATCAACAATTTAAGTCGAATTTAATTTATAACTTGAGTTTATTTCCAAACTTCGTCATAAACTCACCATTCAATTACATTAACTAATTTATTATCTAATTAGTTCTTCCCCTGGTTAAAATCCAACACTGATTTTTAATTCCAATTCAATTTTATTTTAACTCAGATTTATTTAACTCAATTCGATTTCAACTTAATTCGAATACAACTGGATATTATTTTCAGCTTATTCAATTAATTTCAATCCAGTTAAATTTTATTTCCCAATCCAAGTTAATTTCATTTTTAACCTTTCACTTTAAATTAAATTCCCAACATCCAAAGCTTATATTTCCCTGATTTAAAAATCATCTCAATTTATAAGCTTACCACCTATCTCTTCAGGATTCTTAAACACCCAGCGTTGGTTTCAATTTATTTTGAAATCTCCTACATCTCAAATCATATTTCTCAAAGGTCAAACCAATCCTGGTTTTATTCCCAACAAATTTCCTTTTGAGATTTCCAAAACAATGAGTTTTTCTGAACAAATCAGTTTTTTGGCAGCAATCCGTCACTTAGAAATTCGAAAATGAATACTGATGATGCGGCCGTCATCATCAGAATCCAAGTGATTTCAATGCTATATCACTTTCAAAATCCATTCAAAACACGTTTTCTTTCAGAAATACCTCCAAAACAATAATACTATTATTTATCTTCAAATAGTTCCAAATCTCCGGTATTTAAATTTCCAAATCCTGCTTAAATCAATTTTAACTATAATTCGTTTGTATAGTTTATGCTTATAAAAATTTCCATTTGATTATATTTCAATTCATAATTTACATTTATAATTCATGTTTATAATTTCATTTTATAATGAATTTTATTTCCTTAAATTTAGTTACATTTCAATTTCTAGTTAAATTTTCACTTAACAATGTAATACTTTAATATTATCATTTCTAACATCCAAGCAACCATATGTTAGATAAAATAGTTTACAAAAACTTTTCTTTATATCAAAATATATTTTGGGTAAAATTATTTCATTTACCCATATTTAAAACAATACCGTGTCAATTGTTCTATTCAAGTGTTTAGAAACCCCTTCGATATAGTTGTACAGACTGTGCCGACGAAGGTTCATATGCCACTCAATTAACCAATCAACATAATATTAAAACAATATATATTCACTAACAAATACGCGCTCATATCTATTAATATGCTCAAACTCATTCTAGAGTACTATGGACTCTAGTTTAAATGAGTAAATTCCCACCAGAGCCAAGTTTATCACCAACCTAAGCTCTGATACCGCTGTAATAGCCCGCAAGTCCGTACCCCTTGAGTCAACACTATTCTACCCAAATCAACTCAAGTTGTACAGAAATACGAACCATTTGGGTTAAAGAAGAAGAGGTAGAAGAAGATAAAAAGGAAACAACATCAGAATCTAACCATCGCAGCGGAATAAAATATAATAGATAATAAATAATCTTTACTCAAAAATCAAATATCTCTGTTTATATATTACATCATCAGAGTACATCAATCACAGCTCAACATCAACATCGATAACATACAAATGGATACACAACAACTCAACACAGGGAATATATATAAACAAGTACTGGAGTACGTATCGTCATCCTGCTCGTCTCCTGAGCTCCACAGCATCATATCCTGTATTCTATAATACTCAGTCTGACCCGAGCATTATAGTTAAATAACACCCGAGTCAGTCTGGAATACCAGCGTGAGAAAATCACACTCAATTGATTATTAAGGTTTCAAAAATCCTTTGAAAACAAAAGCATCTCGTAAGAGCACGCCACAAATAAACATGTCGGGTTTTTACCTTACGATAGCTAAATCAATTTTTACAGAAATCCTCTGATATTTTAATAGGGTCTATATACAAATACTTACAAAATAGCCGAAATTATTACATGATTAAATTCCAGCTACTAGCCGCAGAGTGGGTAATACAAACAAAATTCGTACAAGGCTCGTAGAGAGAATGGATTTCCAACTAATGACAAGGCACTGGGGTACCACCTGTCAGAGTACGGGGCCTAGATCACCGTACCGAGGAGTACGCCCGCTCCCCTGCAACACAAGACCGGGACTACCCCTTACTGGATAATCCCGAATGAGATCACCCCGCGGTTGGGATCAGCAACCGTCCAATAAGCCGAAATAAAACGGGACATCTAGACAGGGATGACCTCACCCTGCTTGGGTGCTACCCACCTAGGCTTGCTGCATAACCCCTGATTTTCAGTCATTCACATTTGATGAGGCTTGAGACTAAGCGTTACCTTTTTAGAACATATTCCTTAGAATTCCCATCGTCCACCTGACGATGTTTCACAAGCATTCATCCATACAAGTCCGTACCGGGTTCGAACGGAACTGAAGGCACTATTCCTACTACATCCATTTTGGAAATATCCTCAGGATTAGTAGCGACTATCCCTTGCACTTCACTGGTCCATCTTCGAATCCAAACTCATTTTCCCGAAACGTACAAACTGGATCGAAGTGGTTTTCGAGAAATAAATCTCGATCCCGGTCTCTTCGAAACGATCGACGTATTTGGCCAATATTGATAGTTGGTTATTTAACTATCAATTAATATTCACAACATCCATCACAAAATAAATAATTTCCTATATTATTTATTAACTTCAAAATATCTTTACAATATATATTCTCACTTTCAAATCCTTTTGAAATAGTTTTCAAATTATCTTACTTTTCTCAAAATAAATTCCGAGTATTTCCATTTACACCGCAATCACCAAGCACAACTTTAGATTTTTAAATAATTTTAAATTACTTTATTGTAAAATATGTTTAACATTTAATTTAGAAAAATTTTCTTTAGCACTTAATTTAAAATAATACTTTAGAAATAACTCAAATAAGTTTACCTTATAAATATAACTATTTTTTTTCTTCTTTAAACAAAATACCAAATCATCCTTTAAATAATTATGACGATAATGGATTAAACAAAAAACTTACTTTGGAATTTACTTTAAAATATCTAAATTAAAAATACTTCAATAATTTATTAAAAATATATACTATATGAATATTTGAAATAAGGTTACTTTATAAATATAAACTAGATTTTCACCTTTAAAACAGAATTACTAAGTCACTCTTTATAAATTATTACTACGGTAATAGATTTGAATAAATATTTACTTTAGAATTTAAACATTTAGAAAAAATAAATTTCCAAGAACATACTTTATAAAACAACATTAAAACCTTTATTTTATAAAAACTTACCTTGAAAACGTACTTGGCTATCCAGAGAAATATACTTCTCTTCACAAGCTAAAAAAATAAATCACTATTTAATTTTAAACAATTTTCTCATTCCTTTAATAAATTCCCACCTTGAGTTTATTCTTCCGAATATCCAATTTCAAACACTTAAATCAATTTCCAAATTGATTTCCAATTTACTTCATTTATTCAAAAATCCTTTAATTTCAGATTTTATTCCTTAATTATGATTTAAAATACTTTTAATTGAAATACCAATTTAGATTTCTCAATTTACTTCTTATTCCTTTAAATAAATTTAAAACTTTAAGTTTTTAAAATGATTCTTATTCATTTAAATTGATATCACATAATTTTATAATTCATTAATTACTGTTTATTCAAACCCTTTCTTTTCATACTCGAAGTTATTTATTTGTATTTAACATACTTCCATTTCTTTCTTTTCTCAATTCATTCTTAATTTGTTAAATTTTCTAAGATTGTTTTGTTTACAAATTTACTTCCATTATTTTCTTTCCAAAATCTAATTTATATATTTTTGGTAATTCATTATACCCAATATATATATCCAATCAAATCATATCATTCAATATTCCAATATATTCAACATAGAATATCAAATAATCACAACAGAGAATATTAAATAATAAATGTTGAGGGGTCTAGTTGGATCCCTCCAACCTGTTTTCCCTGCATCCACAGATGTTAGCATAAAATAATATGCCAATTTCAAAATTACCATACCAAAGCACATCAATCAATCTCAACCATTCAAACAATTATTTAAATTTAATAATTGAAATTTAAATTTAAATTTAACTTAGTGAGATTAACTCACCTTTTATTTTATTAGCATCCATTCCAATCCAGCTTGTTCTTCATTATTTTTGACATTGTACAAACATTATACAATTTATTAATATTTGAAATAAATTGAACTATTAATTTCCCTTATATATTTGAATTCAATTTAATAATTTGTACTTAACTAATTCCTATATTAAATTGTTTCCAGTAACTAAGATAAATTAAATAGGTTTATTAAATACATTAATTACCCTAAACAATATTTTAAAATTCCTATAATTTTTCCTAAAATCTTCTATACACATTTTTATGCTTATCTATATATTCTAAATATAAAATAGCTATCGATTTCATACATACACAAATCTAAAATTATTTCTTCTCTATTTACGAGCATATGTATACATAGATATATATATACACACACACACACACATCGAGGAAAGAAGGAAAATAAAACAACAATACCTCATCGCACCACCGTGGATTCGAACCACCACCACAGCGTGCCTAAAGCTGCGGCCAGAAATCATGCTACGCCACCAATAAACCCCACTGCCTTGTCGCCGATCATCACTCGCGACACACAGTGAATACGATGAACCTCGCTCGCTTTAAAACCCCACTCGCTTTCAAAGCCCTCAGCGCCACCACGCGCGAAGTCGCCGACCCTCCCTTATGCTTAAAACCCTAGATCGAAGCAGTGACCGAATCGAACTTCGATTCCCCTCTTATGAACGAGCGCGCGAACGTCGCTTGCCCCCTTCTTCCACGAGCCGATCGATTAGAGAATAGGGTTAACGAACTCAGTTTTGGAGATTGAGGCTACGGCCATTTTTTTTCTTTTGAATTGATTTTCGATTGGAACGCACGCAAGGAAAAAACACGATTTTGGTTTGGAGTTGAACTAATTCGAAAAAAAAGAGGGGTTTCGGCCACTAACGAAGGGAAGGAGAAAAGGAATCGAGCGGCCATTATCATATTTTGATTTTGATTTTCTTTTTCTTTCAAAATGTTTTAACTGAGGGAAAAGATAAGGTGCCATGTTTAAGGTGAGAAGGGGGACAAAACCTGATGTTGGCATGCGGAAGAAGGAATAGCAACAGTGATTTCGAAAAAGTTGTGATATGAATAAAGTTTCGGCTGATGGTGATTAGTATGTGAATATATGTATATATATAATTTTAAATTGAATCTTCGATGTAATGTTCAATGCGTTTATAGATCGTATGCTCACACAACAACTCTGATCAATACGAAACTTGAAATCTGATAATAATTCAATATTACGGACCCAATGGAACTAGTTTCGTCGAAATCCGAGACTGCGCCTCGGAATGCTATTTTTAAATTCAATTTAAACGATATAAATTTTAGAACTGCACAGATCACTATTAATTTCAATTTTAAAACTTCTATTGCCTTCAGTATTATCAATATAAGTTTTATAAGCCTTCCAATTAATTTAAACAGGCTTAGAAACCTCAAATTCAACATTTTACCCAACTTTACTTATTTATTTTAATAATTTAATCATCACAAATTATGATATTTGAAATTCAAGTTAAAAATTAACTTTTAAATATTAAAAATAAATTAAATATTCCGATTTCAAAATGCTCAAAAAATTTCTGGGTCGTCACAAATTGGAGATGAATAGGATAAAAATGGATTGGAAGAGGAAGAAACAAATAGGAAATAAGTTGAATCCTTACATGAATTTTCTATGGAGTTTCTAAATCTTATTAGAGAAATAGCAATGATAGAGTTTCATCGTATTCTCCAAAATAATACGAATAAAAGTGGAGAAAATAGGATCCTATTTATAGGATTTGAAACACACTAGAACCGTATTATGGAAGTAGGTAGGAAATGGGTAAATCTAGAGCGCACAACTGAATAGAACATAACATAAAACCCTTGCCGCCACTGGCAACTATCGTTGCCAAGCGGTCGACCGCCGTTGGATGACCGGTCGACCGCTATCTTATTTAGAGGCGTTTATTTTACTTCCAGTTGCCAAATTATTTACTCCCTAAATAACTTTCTAACGTTAAGCCTTAATTAATCATTTACATAAACCCCAAGCTAATTTTTGATATTTAAATCTTAAACTTGATTTCTCATTTGAATTTAAACCAAATTAATTTAAATCTGAAAACTTCAAATGCTCGTAACATTTTTGTTTGAGCTCCGATTGTAGCATATTATAGATGGAAGCATACCTGGATTTCGCTATGAATGCAATGGAACAAATTTGGTAGTTAAATTCCAATTTTTATAAAATTCCCATATTCATCCCTTATCATATTTAATTCAATTTACTTTTATTTATTTATGGTTCATTTTGCGGGGTGTTATAGGTAATAATGAATGTTATTATTATACAAAGGACATTGTTTATGGACTAACCAAATTGAACATGGAGGATGTTGGAACTTTGACCAAAACTAGATTCCATAATTCCAAAAGTGGTATAGTGTTAACAAAGAGAATTGGCGTAAATAATCGTTACAAATTGGTATTGCCTAAGAAATTATAAAATATGATTTTACTGATAATGTCGGTAAGCGATGAATTCGATAAACTGTCATAGCACTAGCTAAAGTTACATGTGAACGTTAGTAAATTAATTGTTCAATATTAATTGCTGATTAAATTCACACCACCATATTTGTGAATTCTTCAAAAAAACCACATGATTTAATTAAGTTATAAAATTTTGTATTTGGTTAAATAAATTAATATTTAAGAAATAATAATAATTATTTAATTTATTTGATATTTGGGAGTTATTGATAATTATCTGGATGGATATATAAAAGTTATATTTGTGCACACCGATATACGATATCGATGTAACTTTAAATGAGTTTAAATTGAAGATAATCGCATTAGGGATTTATGGAAATTTTTCCATAAGATGGAAAAAATGGACGGCCTCATATTGAAGATAGAGAGGTGGTAGGAGAGAGAAAATTAAAGGGAATTGATTATGAAAGTTTAAATTAAAAGAATGGATAAAGTTTCATTCTTTGTATTAAAACGAATCCACTAATTCATTCATTTACTTTTCTCCTTACCATGGCCAAAATCTTATTATTCCATTTCATAATTTTTTCCAAATCCAAAATCAAATGAAAATAATGAAATACAATAAAATACTAGTGGTTCGTCCTTCACTTGCAAAGCTTGGTGTGGTTCTACATTTAAATCCAAGGAGAAATCTCAAATCAACGTATCACAAAGGGCTGAATCAATAAGGTAAATATTTGGTTTACGCATTTAAGCATGTTTAACCTTGACCCAAATTTATGTGTTTGATGTATATTTAAATTGCCATTGTGCTTTAATGATTTATTACATTTGTTGTTTACAAATTAGATTAAAATCATGATAATTTATTATCTTGAATTTTTTTAAAAATCATAATAATTTATTATCGACTTAGTCAAGGAATAATTTTGACATTTATTTTGTTAACTGTTTTCACTTCTATACACGCACAGGCACACACATATATACCTAAACTATAATCATGGAAGTTTGTTTATACCATACATGCTCGCACATAGACAGACATACATATTTATAAATGTCATTTCTACATAAAATTAAAATTAAAGATATGTGTATTTCATAGTATGTTTATTTATTTATTTTAAACAACTATTGGTGTATCTTTTCATGCAAGTTGCAATTTTCTAAGTTCGTATGCACTATCTCTCTTTTAGCTATGAATAATTTGTGGAATTTACAAAAAAAAAGAATTGAATCTAAACTTATGATTTTACATGTGAAGATGGAAATGGTTTCCAAAATTTTAGATGTCAATTAAATATTTCCTTAATCAAAGATTTGAATTTAAAATTTATTTCATTAGTTGCTCCTGAATCATTATTTACATAAATATATTTAAATGACGATGTATGTGACGACCTGAAAATTTTAACGATTTAAAATAACATGATTATACAAATTGTTTTCATGAAATTGAATAATAAAAATTAGCAATGAAAATTTGATATTTGAAATACGTCTATTTAAACGTAGCCAGTGTCGGATTTTCATTTGAAAATTTGAAAGATTGTTTGTTTGTGAAATTTATGTTTAAAATATTAAATTAGTTAAATCAAATAAAAATAAAATATTTTTGAAATCTTAATATTTTTATATAATAAAAATGAAATCATTTTCCGAGTGAGACATTGTATTTCATTTCGCCAAATTTGGACTGCTCTAGCACCGTTTATCTTATTTTCAACGGTTTAGCAGCAGTTTGGCAGCGAAAATTGACTTTTGACAAGATGATCGTATCGCTGATATTGTACACCATTCAATTCATCTCATCGTGTTGATCTCCACAGCATATCCATTTCTGTATTACGATGTCTAGTACGCAGTGAAATCAACGAAATGGTTTGCCGTATCGGTTCTACATTTTTGCCTTTTGGGTTCCTTTGTCCTTTATTCTCCACTGGTTGAATGTAAATAGTTATTTGCTTGTAGTATTCCAAGAAATAGCTACAAATTTTCTCATTCCTACCATTTCAATATATTGTTGTTTCGTTTCCTATGTTGGTTCATTTGCTTTCCTCTCCATTTTTCCCTCTATGGTTCTCCTTCACCAAAAAATATATTTTATATACGAATATATATATATATTAAGCAGTTTTTTTTTTGAATACCCAGGAGAACCCGGCGGACCGGTAAACTCCTGAGGAGGGTATAGTAAAGCCGCTCCGCTGATCCAAGCCCCCATACCCCCCAGGTAAATTTATATAGGATAGGGAAGTGCATGATAGGAATCGAACCTGGGTCTTTTTACCAGAACCCAAGCCTCCTTTCGACTGCGTCGTACTTGCGGACAGCAGTTATATTTATATATATAATATAAAGCATACAATTACCCAGATCTCTATTTCCTTAGCCTTGTTCGTTCACTGTGCACCGAAACCCACTTCCACCTCATCTTCCCTTCGCTTTACTTTTACCTCGGTTGCTCCTTCCCCATGTGAGAGCCGACGACCCACCCTCACCCAAGCAGCACGCACACAACCTCACACCAAAGCCCTTCTGTCTTAAACCCGTACGCCAAGCAACCTCTCCACCTTCCCACGTCGTCACCCCCGCATGACACTGAAGCAACCTACCCCATCACGCCTACTTCCAAATGGCCACCTAAACCTGCTTCCACTATGGCTGCCATCTTCGCCCTTAGCTCCGACCATAGCCAAGTCTTCCATAGCCGTACCATCCCAACACTCCTTCACCAATGCACCCGTCATCCACGTGAGCAACAGATCCCACCATGACCGAACTCTCACCTCATCAGTGCTATGCCCCACCAACCGAGCCGTGCCTTATCCAAGCCTCCACCTCTGACACCGAGAACTGGCTTTGCTGCCAAAGCAGACCTGCTACCCTAAAATGTACAATCCAGCAGCCCCGCTACCCTGATCCGACCCAAGCGCAGCCTCGCCTTTTGTTTCTATATAAATATTTTTTTCAAAATATTGTTTAAATTTTGTTTTAAAAAATATATTTTTTTAACTATTGTTTAAACAATAATATATATATATATATATTTTGAAAAACATAAGTTTGCTTTGAGAACAACCTGTACGCATCGAACTACCTTGCTTTCGTACTGTATATAATATATACTTCTACTTTATATTATATATATATAAGCTTTTACATGGTGCTTTCGTATATTTTTCTGTTTTAAATATATAATATATGCTGCTTTTGTATTATATATAATATAATATAGTGTTTCAAGCATTTACTTCATGTTATATATATAAGCTTTTATATATAGTTTGCTTATGTATTGAGATACTACTTGTTTCCTTCATCCTGTCGAAGCCGATTCCATCGGTTCGCTTTGCTCTAGCCCGCTCGACTACAACTCCAGCCTCTACTTCTCTTTCTCTGAAATAAAAGAGAGCAAGCTATATATACTTCATATGTGTATATATATATATATATATATATATATATATATTTTGTAACGCCCCGGAAATTTTCGACTTTCGAAAATTCAACATCGATACTCACTTTATCGACTGCCGAGAAATCGAAGGCCAAAAACCCAAAATGTTATGGTTTAAGAAAAAGAATTTAAGAAAAGAGAAGAAGAAAGAAGAAGAGAGAAGGAAGAGGAAAGATAGAGAGGAAAGGAAACAGTAAAATAGAAAAGAAAGAAAATAAAGAAAACATAGAACGGAATAGAAAAACAACAGAACAATATCAGAATCTCACAATTCGCAGCGGAACAACATATAATAATAAATGAATAATATTTAAACAAAGAACTATATCAGTTATTACATTACATCACATTTCATTACATCATATCATCAGAGTGTACAACAATAACAACAACAACAGTGCAGCGGAAAAAGAAATACTATATAAGTAATACGCCATGCTATCCAGCTTGCCTCCAGCAACTCCAGAATATCCAGAATATCCTGATAAACCTAACTCTTAACTGCCCGTGTAGAAATTGGTGGGCACCCAGAGTTTAGAAAGGAAAACAATAAACTCCAAGTCAGTCATGTGACTGGTGTGAGAACTCAAAACAGTTTATTTATCTTTAAAATCAAAAATAGAGGAATATTTTTAAAGTCAATTCGCAATGCTTTTAAAAATGAGACTACCATAAGGCCTCCCGCACACACACACACATGCAAACGCAGAATCGGAGGAGATTTCTCCTTATGATAGTCAAAGATGCTTGATACGCATTTAAAATAACATTTTATATTATTACTAGTGCATAGTGTAGAAAAATTTTATTTCGAAAGTAGAATATAAATCTTAGCCAACATAGACATTTCGAACTATGCCTACTATAGCTACCATCTAAACAGTGGTGACCACCATAAGTAAATGGCAGGTTCTACAACTAAAACCGTACAAGTTTCGTATTGGGAATTGGATTTCCAACGAATGATCAGGCCAAGGAACTTCCCATTGCCACATGAGAATGCCTCTGGATGGACATCCCCGAGAACCAAACCGGATCTCTACCAACACAAGACCGGGTTACCCCTAACTGAGTAACAACTGACCGAATATGCCATCCCCCGGTCCTTTGGGACCTTTCACCGAGCGCTCGTAATCAATTCACACAATCATAACAAAGTGTTTTCAACATGAGTAAGTATCTGGGCTCCATACCATGATACCACCCTTTTCCAGAAGGAAATGCACACATCCTAAAGGGCGCTACCCCTCATAACCTTGCGGCATCTTTTCTGTTTTGACCATTCACGGGGTGGAGGCTCGACGAAGTCACGTCCACAAAAACATACTTTATACAAAAGCCATGCTTTGGGTCAACAAATGATCATAGAAATGATCACAAAGATAAACGATCAAATAAATGATCCTATCATAAATAATCAACACAATGATCATTTACAGCAACACTCAGCATGTCACATTACCAAATTGGGAATATATCGCTGATAACATTCAACTACATAACCTCTGAGCTCGTACGTCTCAGAGAAGGGTGTTAAGCTAAGAGAATAAATTCTCCGCCACCAACAGAAATATATTTGAAAGAAATCGGCTTTATATCTCAATTTGTAATGTCAGACATACAATCCATACAAGTCTGTTCCGGGCTCGAACAAAACCGAAGGCACTTACAAAGAAGTCCTTGCAATCCGGATATTCACAATCCTGATCGGATTTCCCATCACTTAGGGAGTCTCTATACCGTTGCAACTCAGTGCAGAGACAATCGACAGGTCATCCTATCGCTTTCGCAAATACCGGGTCTTCAACACCGATCTTCAATGCAATTCACAACGACGTATCACATATTCGGAATGGGTTATACGACCCCATGGTCCTTTCCCGGTTAACCCGAATAGTGAGCGCTTATTCAAAAATAAGTGTGGCATTCACATTCAAACAAATCACATCAATTACCCATTCAAAGGGAAATATTGATAGTCGGTTATTGAACTATCAATGGATATGCACAAATCACCAGTTTCCAAATAATTTTCCAAATTATTTATTTTCCAAAATATCTTTACAAGATATATTATTTCACACTTCAAAAATAAATCAATATTTATTTTTAAACAAATTCCACTTTCTTTTATAAATTCCTTAGTGAATTTATATTCCAAAATATTCATGCATATACGTTTTCAATTATTCATTTCAATTTATCTTCAAAAAGATAAATTCTCAAAGTATTCACTTTATATTGGAAAACATTTCCATACTTATTTAATAAGTAATTCACAAATTTTATTTATTTTCAACACTTGGAAAATATTCAATATACTTAAATCGAGATTAAGTATATATTTCATTCTTTAAGGAAATCATTCTCTTAAACATATTTATTTGGGCCAAAACGAATGTTACGTAAAACATCGTTACGACGTCCCAAAATCACTAGTATAAGGATTCGAAATTAAAATAGATATATAAATCCCAATACTATACAAAACATTTCCTTTCGGAAATCATTTACTATAACAACAGTGTTATAGTCCACCATTTCCTTTTATTTCTCGAAACATCTATTTCAACAATCAAAGTTGAAATCTATGGTTTCGAATCTCAACACAATTAAAACATCGTTAGATCGTTTTAATTCTATTTGAAATATCACATTCAAAACAATTTTATTTTTTTTAACATATTATTCACTATTCAAAAACGTGAATATACTACGTTAACACATTTCATCCTTTTATACATTTTATTTAAAGGATTATCCACAGTTCAAAAACGTGAATATAACTCCATTAATAGGTTTCAGCAATTTACTTCTTAAAATAAGTCGTTTGCGAATTTATAAACAACGTTTATAAATTCCTTTTCTATTTATTTTATAACAACTCCTTTTATAAATTTTCTTTATTAACCTATTCACTTTATATCTCAATTATGAACCAAAAGTCCATATTATAAGTTAAATACTTATAAAACGATTATTTTACAAAATCGTTCCTTTAAACTTCATAATTATAAATCTTATAACTTATAAGATTCAATTATTTATCCAATATATTCTTTAATAACTTCACAAAATTTATAAATCTTACTATTTATAAATTTCATTTATAACTTCACCACTTATAATTTTATAAATTCCATTCATTTACAAAATTCATTTTCACTTCATTCAAACACTTATAAAAACTCGTTTTATAATGTCAATATTCCAATTTATAAATATCCATTTATAAATCTCTTAATATAAATCAATTTATATTATTCTTTAAAACGTCTTTAATCTCCTTTATTATTTCACCATTTTGATTCATAAAATAATTAAATTTTATAAATCCTATATTTAAACTTTTCACAATAAATTCTAAAATCCCGATTAAAATATTTTATAAAATCATTAGCATCATATTCTCAAAAATCAACTTTTAACTTATATTTCTCAAAAATCATAATTTTTATAACTTTAAAAATTATAACGTTTATTTATTTAAAATAGATCAAGTTCCAAACATATAGTATATTTTCAAAAATCACTTTATAAATCATTTTAAGATTCCAAAACTTGGTCCAATGATGCTACATACCAAATAGTCAATCACGACAACAACGACATCATATATCGATATGATAGTCAATCAAATATTAAAATATCTGAAATCAAATAAATACTGTTGAGGAATCCAGTTGGATCCCTCCAACCTGTTTTCCTGCATCCAAAAACATTAACACAATACCAATTTCGCTCCAGTACGAAATTATCGCGGTATATGGGATTTAAATATTATCCGCTTAATAGACGGCGCAATAGGGTCTCATCCGCTAAACAAAAAAATGCGGGAAATCAATAACTCCAATATATACATATGCCAATATATATATATTGCTATTATATATAATGCCAATTTCACTGTTTATGAAATATTCGCGGTATATGTTTTTAATAAATAACATCCGCTTACTAACGGCGCATAATGTCTATTTTAACAATCAATAGATATCAATCAACATTCAAACATGCATTCAAATATTTTAAATCTAACTATTTAAAATAAAATCGAAACTGATTCGATTGAGTGAGAAGTTCTCACCTTGATTTTAAATTCCGTTTTAGCGATTTATTTCGAATAAAATTAGACGGACGTTTAATTTTACCCAAAATTTTCACTAACTCCAAACGACTCCAATCCAATTCCATCGCATAGTGCTCGTCCATACGATTCCAACGCAACTGGTTTCGCGCGTTTTCGACCTCGTATGAAAAAGTTATTGATTTTACAAGTTTACACGATTTTAAACTAATATAAATTTACAACTTATAATTAAATTTTAAACCTAGCTTCTACAGGCCGTTAGATTCACTGCCACAACATCATGACCGTGCATTCCATCTTCCTCTATCACACGTTCTTCCTTCAGGAAGTTTGCCGCACACAAAACCCATTATAGAAAACTAGGGTTAGCATTTGCTCCTCCATCACTCGATATAAACTCGATCAGGGAGCTCCATGTCGAAGGCCATAGCTTGCTCTAGGTTCGGCCCTAACCTCTCCATGCTCGGCCACTCTTTGATGCTCGCGCGCGCAAGTATACACGGCGCGCACGCAGCCACTCTCCCCCTTCCACGCGACGCCAAACTCCATCATCACCTTATGGATTTAAAGCCCTCTTCATGCTCTACAATGTTGTAGTTGATCACTTTGGCTAAAACTTCACGGATTGGAAGAGATTAAGGAATGGAAATTGAAAAATTCTGGCCATTGGTTTGTAAAGAGGCGGCTAGGGTTTTGGATTAGAGATTTTTTTTTATTTATTTATGAAGGGTAGGGGGTATATTTATAGGAAAAATTCGAACATTATTCATCCGGAAATTCCGAACTCCGATTTACGCACCGTAACCAGCATTTCTAGGGTTTACCCCGCGTTCCGGACACAATGGAACAGGTTTCGAAAGCTAATTCGGACATCTGTGCGAGTTATGGCTACAAACGCTCAATTTGAATTAAACCGATTTAAACGATTTTCTAGGCGTTTTAATTCGTAACGGACAAACGGTAAATCCAATTGACACGAAATTTGAAACCTTACAATAATATCACATTACGGATCCGATGAAACTAGTTTCGTCGAAATCCGAGACTTTTTGAAAAATGGCTATTTTAACTCGCCAAATTAATATTAAAAATAAATCGATGCGTTTCGAGCTGCCACGATCAAACGATAGCTCCGATTGACACGAAAATTGAAATCCGGTAATAACTACCTATTACGGATCCAATGGAACTGGTTTCGTTCAATTCTGAGACTGTTCAAAAATTGACTATTTTCACTAGTCGATTTAATTATTAAAATATTCAATTTTCACAAATTAACTTTTAATTCGATTTTAAAAGTTCTAAAATATCATTCTAACTTCCATATGATAAAATAAAATTTTACAAATCATTTTCAATCATATTTAACTCAATATTCAATTATTTCCATAATTTCACACATTAAATTATCGATTAAATTATTCAATTAAATCCAATTATTCAAATTAAATTTTATTTGACTTATAAATTCACTTATTAATATTTAAAATTAATTAAATATTAAAATTTTAATTTCTAAAAATTCTGGGTCGTTACAATCTTCCCCCCTTAAAAGAATTTCGTCCTCGAAATTATTAAGTAAGAAAAGTTACAGAATTTATTAATTTTCCAAAATTCATAGTTAAATATCTTACAATACTTTACTAAGTTTCAAATCATACTAAGTTACCTTTTTCAAAAACAACTACTATTGTTTAACTTTCAATTCCAAATCAAAGTTAAAGTTTTCAAAATTTTCCAATTTTCTCAAAAAAATTTCTAACGCCTTAAATTTCCGGAATAATTCGCCATAGTCTCCTTTGCGCGGCTCGATCCGAAAAAAAAATGACAGTATATATATCACAAATATACATCTCATCAAGTAATGAGGCATCCCGCAGGGAAAAAATGTAAAAGTACGATATTTAATCCGAGATATGTACCTTATATTTTATTAGCGAGCATATACGGCTAATATAGCGCGAAAGCGAGCTCCAAATGCGAAGCAAACGCGATCCGCACCTACTAAACACTCAACAAACAACATGAGAATCATGCATATAGACAATAATCTCAATATACAACATATAGTAACATAATAACTATATATGTCAACATAGCGAATGCAACCAAACAACAAATGCAATATATATTCAACCATCAACCAACTATAATCCATAACCAATAAATATTCATTCATATTTTCATTAATATTAAATGAAATAGGTTTTCAATTTAAATCATATTTGATTCATATACAGTGGATGTTTTTACTAACATTCATTTTCAATTAGTTTATATTAACTAATTCATATTCAAGTTGGTTCACTTCCAAATCAAATTCAATTCTATTTAAGATTCACTTAACTTCCAATTGAATTTCAATTACTTTAGCTTCCAATTTTATTAAATCAATTTCATTAACACTTAATGAATTATATATAATCAACTAACAATCATATAACAACCAATGTATATTAATTACAACCAAATTCCTTTGCTTACAATTGGTTTAATTAATTGATTTTTATTCAACTTCCAATAACATTAGATTTTAATGAATTTACACTTACATTCATTATTTCATATCAACTATTCACATTTAATTGATTAACATTTAATTGATTAATATTCAATCTATTAATTCAATTTAATTTCTAAAGTTGAATTTCATTTACATAACTCAAGTTCATATTTATCACTTAACTTTATTAGTTTACTTTGATACTAATATCATCTTCAGTCAACACCTCTTAAGTTATATTTCATTTAAACATCACTTAGTTTTACATAACTTAAATTCCTACTTATAAATAAATTCAGATTCTAAATTCTAAAGTAAATTTCCATTTATCTTTAAATTCATTTTTATTTATAACTCATATTCATAAATATATTCATATAGTTTCACTTCTCATATGTATAAGTTTATTTCACAATTGTAAATCACTTTAATTATAATTCAATTCTTATAATTCTTTTTTTTATACAATTATTCTTCAATTTCGATTATTCAAACATCTAAACAATCAACTTATATACACTTTAATAATTCTTGAAAAATTATTCTTTTATATATATATAATATAATCAAGGTAAAATTATTTCATTTACCCAATTTAAAACAATACTGTGTCGATTTATCTTGTTTAAGAGTTTAGAAACCCCTTTCTACGATAGTTAGCTAGACTACATCGACCGAAATCTATAAACAATCAACCGATAAGTCAACACAATATAAAACAATTTTTTTATATTCACTAACAAATACGCTCTCATAGCTATTATTACACTCAACTCATTCTAGAGTACTACTGACTCTATCTCTAATGAGTAATACCCAACAGAACCATGGTTGTCGCTTAACCATATGCTCTGATACCAAATGTAACGCCCCGGAAATTTTCGACTTTCGAAAATTCAACATCGATACTCACTTTATCGACTGCCGAGAAATCGAAGGCCAAAAACCCGAAATGTTATGGTTTAAGAAAAAGAATTTAAGAAAAGAGAAGAAGAAAGAAGAAGAGAGAAGGAATAGGAAAGATAGAGAGGAAAGGAAACAGAAAAATAGAAAAGAAAGAAAATAAAGAAAACATAGAACGGAATAGAAAAACAACAGAACAATATCAGAATCTCACAATTCGCAGCGGAACAACATATAATAATAAATGAATAATCTTTAAACAAAGAACTATATCAGTTATTACATTACATCACATTTCATTACTTCATATCATCAGAGTGTACAACAATAACAACAACAACAACAGTGCAGCGGAAAAAGAAATACTATATAAGTAATACGCCATGCTATCCAGCTTGCCTCCAGCAACTCCAGAATATCCAGAATATCCTGATAAACCTAACTCTTAACTGCCCGTGTGGAAATTGGTGGGCACCCAGAGTTTAGGAAGGAAAACAATAAACTCCAAGTCAGTCATGTGACTGGTGTGAGAACTCAAAACAGTTTATTTATCTTTAAAATCAAAAATAGAAGAATATTTTTAAAGTCAATTCGCAATGCTTTTAAAAATGAGACTACCATAAGGCCTCCCGCACACACACACATGCAAACGCAGAATCGGAGGAGATTTCTCCTTATGATAGTCAAAGATGCTTGATACGCATTTAAAATAACATTTTATATTATTACTAGTGCATAGTGTAGAAAAAATTTATTTCGAAAGTAGAATATAAATCTTAGCCAACATAGACATTTCGAACTATGCCTACTATAGCTACCATCTAAACAGTGGTGACCACCATAAGTAAATGGCAGGTTCTACAACTAAAACCGTACAAGTTTCGTATTGGGAATTGGATTTCCAACGAATGATCAGGCCAAGGAACTTCCCATTGCCACATGAGAATGCCTCTGGATGGACATCCCCGAGAACCAAACCGGATCTCTACCAACACAAGGCCGGGTTACCCCTAACTGAGTAACAACTGACCGAATATGCCATCCCCCGGTCCTTTGGGACCTTTCACCGAGCGCTCGTAATCAATTCACACAATCATAACAAAGTGTTTTCAACATGAGTAAGTATCTGGGCTCCATACCATGATACCACCCTTTTCCAGAAGGAAATGCACACATCCTAAAGGGCGCTACCCCTCATAACCTTGCGGCATCTTTTCTGTTTTGACCATTCACGGGGTGGAGGCTCGACGAAGTCACGTCCACAAAAACATACTTTATACAAAAGCCATGCTTTGGGTCAACAAATGATCATAGAAATGATCACAAAGATAAACGATCAAATAAATGATCCTATCATAAATAATCAACACAATGATCATTTACAGCAACACTCAGCATGTCACATTACCAAATTGGGAATATATCGCTGATAACATTCAACTACATAACCTCTGAGCTCGTACGTCTCAGAGAAGGGTGTTAAGCTAAGAGAATAAATTCTCCGCCACCAACAGAAATATATTTGAAAGAAATCGGCTTTATATCTCAATTTGTAATGTCAGACATACAATCCATACAAGTCTGTTCCGGGCTCGAACAAAACCGAAGGCACTTACAAAGAAGTCCTTGCAATCCGGATATTCACAATCCTGATCGGATTTCCCATCACTTAGGGAGTCTCTATACCGTTGCAACTCAGTGCAGAGACAATCGACAGGTCATCCTATCGCTTTCGCAAATACCGGGTCTTCAACACCGATCTTCAATGCAATTCACAACGACGTATCACATATTCGGAATGGGTTATACGACCCCATGGTCCTTTCCCGGTTAACCCGAATAGTGAGCGCTTATTCAAAAATAAGTGTGGCATTCACATTCAAACAAATCACATCAATTACCCATTCAAAGGGAAATATTGATAGTCGGTTATTGAACTATCAATGGATATGCACAAATCACCAGTTTCCAAATAATTTTCCAAATTATTTATTTTCCAAAATATCTTTACAAGATATATTATTTCACACTTCAAAAATAAATCAATATTTATTTTTAAACAAATTCCACTTTCTTTTATAAATTCCTTAGTGAATTTATATTCCAAAATATTCATGCATATACGTTTTCAATTATTCATTTCAATTTATCTTCAAAAAGATAAATTCTCAAAGTATTCACTTTATATTGGAAAACATTTCCATACTTATTTAATAAGTAATTCACAAATTTTATTTATTTTCAACACTTGGAAAATATTCAATATACTTAAATCGAGATTAAGTATATATTTCATTCTTTAAGGAAATCATTCTCTTAAACATATTTATTTGGGCCAAAACGAATGTTACGTAAAACATCGTTACGACGTCCCAAAATCACTAGTATAAGGATTCGAAATTAAAATAGATATATAAATCCCAATACTATACAAAACATTTCCTTTCGGAAATCATTTACTATAACAACAGTGTTATAGTCCACCATTTCCTTTTATTTCTCGAAACATCTATTTCAACAATCAAAGTTGAAATCTATGGTTTCGAATCTCAACACAATTAAAACATCGTTAGATCGTTTTAATTCTATTTGAAATATCACATTCAAAACAATTTTATTTTTTTTAACATATTATTCACTATTCAAAAACGTGAATATACTACGTTAACACATTTCATCCTTTTATACATTTTATTTAAAGGATTATCCACAGTTCAAAAACGTGAATATAACTCCATTAATAGGTTTCAGCAATTTACTTCTTAAAATAAGTCGTTTGCGAATTTATAAACAACGTTTATAAATTCCTTTTCTATTTATTTTATAACAACTCCTTTTATAAATTTTCTTTATTAACCTATTCACTTTATATCTCAATTATGAACCAAAAGTCCATATTATAAGTTAAATACTTATAAAACGATTATTTTACAAAATCGTTCCTTTAAACTTCATAATTATAAATCTTATAACTTATAAGATTCAATTATTTATCCAAATATATTCTTTAATAACTTCACAAAATTTATAAATCTTACTATTTATAAATTTCATTTATAACTTCACCACTTATAATTTTATAAATTCCATTCATTTACAAAATTCATTTTCACTTCATTCAAACACTTATAAAAACTCGTTTTATAATGTCAATATTCCAATTTATAAATATCCATTTATAAATCTCTTAATATAAATCAATTTATATTATTCTTTAAAACGTCTTTAATCTCCTTTATTATTTCACCATTTTGATTCATAAAATAATTAAATTTTATAAATCCTATATTTAAATTTTTCATAATAAATTCTAAAATCCCGATTAAACTATTTTATAAAATCATTAGCATCATATTCTCAAAAATCAACTTTTAACTTATATTTCTCAAAAATCATAATTTTTATAACTTTAAAAATTATAACGTTTATTTATTTAAAATAGATCAAGTTCCAAACATATAGTATATTTTCAAAAATCACTTTATAAATCATTTTAAAATTCCAAAACTTGGTCCAATGATGCTACATACCAAATAGTCAATCACGACAACAACGACATCATATATCGATATGATAGTCAATCAAATATTAAAATATCTGAAATCAAATAAATACTGTTGAGGAATCCAGTTGGATCCCTCCAACCTGTTTTCCTGCATCCAAAAACATTAACACAATACCAATTTCACTCCAGTACGAAATTATCGCGGCATATGGGATTTAAATATTATCCGCTTAATAGACGGCGCAATAGGGTCTCATCCTCTAAACAAAAAAATGCGGGAAATCAATAACTCCAATATATACATATGCCAATATATATATTGCTATTATATATAATACCAATTTCACTGTTTATGAAATATTCGCGGTATATGTTTTTAATAAATAACATCCGCTTACTAACGGCGCATAATGTCTATTTTAACAATCAATAGATATCAATCAACATTCAAACATGCATTCAAATATTTTAAATCTAACTATTTAAAATAAAATCGAAACTGATTCGATTGAGTGAGAAGTTCTCACCTTGATTTTAAATTCTGTTTTAGCGATTTATTTCGAATAAAATTAGACGGACGTTTAATTTTACCCAAAATTTTCACTAACTCCAAACGACTCCAATCCAATTCCATCGCGTAGTGCTCATCCATACGATTCCAACGCAACTGGTTTTGCGCGTTTTCGACCTCGTATGAAAATGTTATTGATTTTACAAGTTTACACGATTTTAAACTAATATAAATTTACAACTTATAATTAAATTTTAAACCTAGCTTCTGCAGGCCGTTAGATTCACTGCCACAGCATCATGACCGTGCATTCCATCTTCCTCTATCACACGTTCTTCCTTCAGGAAGTTTGCCGCACACAAAACCCATTATAGAAAACTAGGGTTAGCATTTGCTGCTCCATCACTCGATATAAACTCGATCAGGGAGCTCCATGTCGAAGGCCATAGCTTGCTCTAGGTTCGGCCCTAACCTCTCCATGCCCGACCACTCCTTGATGCTCGCGCACGCAAGTATACACGGCACGCACGCAGCCACTCTCCCCCCTCCACGCGACGCCAAACTCCATCATCACCTTATGGATTTAAAGCCCTCTTCATGCTCTACAATGTTGTAGTTGATCACTTTGGCTAAAACTTCACGGATTGGAAAAGATTAAGGAATGGAAATTGAAAAATTCTGGCCATTGGTTTGTAAAGAGGCGGCTAGGGTTTTGGATTAGAGATATTTTTTTTATTTATTTATGAAGGGTAGGGGGTATATTTATAGAAAAAATTCGAACACTATTCATCCGGAAATTCCGAACTCCGATTTACGCGCCGTAACCAGCGTTTCTAGGGTTTACCCCGCATTCCGGACACAATGGAACAGGTTTCGAAAGCTAATTCGGACATCTGTGCGAGTTATGGCTACAAATGCTCAATTTGAATTAAACCGATTTAAACGATTTTCTAGGCGTTTTAATTCGTAACGGGCAAACGGTAAATCCAATTGACACGAAATTTGAAACCTTACAATAATATCACATTACGGATCCGATGAAACTAGTTTCGTTGAAATCCGAGACTTTTTGAAAAATGGCTATTTTAACTCGCCAAATTAATATTAAAAATAAATCGATGCGTTTCGAGCTGCCACGATCAAACGATAGCTCCGATTGACACGAAAATTGAAATCCGGTAATAACTAACTATTACGGATCCAATGGAACTAGTTTCGTTCAATTCTGAGACTGTTCAAAAATTGACTATTTTCACTAGTCGATTTAATTATTAAAATATTCAATTTTCACAAATTAACTTTTAATTCGATTTTAAAAGTTCTAAAATATCATTCTAACTTCCATATGATAAAATAAAATTTTACAAATCATTTTCAATCATATTTAACTCAATATTCAATTATTTCCATAATTTCACACATTAAATTATCGATTAAATTATTCAATTAAATCCAATTATTCAAATTAAATTTTATTTGACTTATAAATTCACTTATTAATATTTAAAATTAATTAAATATTAAAATTTTAATTTCTAAAAATTCTGGGTCGTTACATATTTCCATTTATATAGTTAGTTTTGATTTGTTTTTTATTCCAAGTTATCAGCTTTGTTCGTAGAATTCATGTTCCCTCGCTTTTCTTTGGAATTTTTCATTTGGATTTTTCGATTTTCGAGTTCGGGATTCAAATTCATAGCTTGTTTGTGTCATTAAATTCCATAGCTTCGAAAGGTACGTGATCACTCAAGATTGACATTCTTATTTAGTAAATTGATTCCAGATGAAATGACGATTGAAATATGTTGATAAATTTGAATCGCTAGTTATTTAATTGTTGAATAAGATATGTTGCTATTTAAATTGTTCACCTATGTTAATTGACATATGACACTATTACCTATTGTATATTATTTTCCATTGATATGTTATGCTATTCTATATAATTATTATATTGTTCTCACTCTGCAGTTGAAATGATACATACCCGAACGATCTTACAGATCAGAGGAAAATCATTATGGGTTGAAAAGATAAACCTAAGCAGTTATCATTGATTGTAAAATTTTGGGATTGAAATGATATACATTCATAAATTTTAAATCATTGGAAATTGAAACAATAAATATACATATCACTTGACCAAAGAATAGAAAATTATATATAGACATCATTGGTCTATTTTTGAAAAATGGTTTCTAAAGTTTTAAAATGAAATATATGGGTTTTACTAAATATTGATTATTTTTAAATATAACATAAAGATTTTATTTTAATATATGTGTAAACTTAGATTTTTTTCTTTTAATTGTATGGTTGGAAATTTTTAATTTATAAGTTAAGTTTTGAAAAATATAAATTTTTAGATTTTACTTATAATTTTATTATTTTAAATATATATAAAAGAAAATTTTATGTAATATATTGAGTAAAATGAGATTTAATTTAATAATAATTAATATAATAAGAATTTAATAAGAATTTGATTTTACTAACATATATATAAAATATGTTTTAAATATTTATTTACAATTCATATTAATATTTAATATAGAGTTGGTAATGACTTAGGTAAATAAAGATTTGAAAAGATAAGTTAAAGTGGACTTGAAATTTTATTTGTTTAAGAATTGTATTTAAATAAAATTTTGATTTGAAACTTATTACTTTTGAGATTTTAAAGATATGATTTTTATAACTTGATAACTGGGTTTTGATTAAAGGTGATTAAATAAATATTTTCAAATTTAATAAGATTGAAATGGAATATTTAATTTTGGTTTAAATTTGTAATTTGGGATTAACTAAATGTTTATAAAAATGATCAAGTGAATATTTTCACATTTAAATAAAATTTAAGTTGAATTTTGAAATATAAATGAAATTTATCATATTGAGTTATTGTAAAATGGTTTGAATATTTAACTTTGAAACCAATTGAATTTGAAGTGTTTTAAATTTGTAATTCAAACCTAGATTTGAAACCGATATAAATTAAAATAGTTTTAATGAGAATTTGGATTGAACCTTTAACCCTTTTAATTAAAATTGTTGAACTGAGATTGATTAAATTGAATTTTTGGAACTGAAGTTGATTTGAATTGATTTGTGGAATTGGAAGATACAATTCTAATTTGAAATTATTTCGATATAAACTCTTTATAATATGTAAACTATTTTAATACATAAACTATTTTATTATATAAACTATTTTAATACATAAACTATTTTAATATATAAACTATTTTAATATATAAACTATTTTAATTTATAAACTATTGTGTGGTTATGATTTTTGGAAATGAAATGACTTAAAGTGAATATGAGTTTTGAAGTAAATTTGATTTTGGAAATGAAATGATTTAAAGTGAATATGAGTATTGAAGTAAATATGATTTCGAAAGTGATATGATTTCGAAAGTGAATATGATTTCGAAATTGATATGATTTTGAAATGAATATGATATTTTGATATAAAGTATGAACTGTTTAAAATAAAATGACCATGGTGTGAAATAAACATTTGGTTGTTAAGGAGACCGAGATCGGATATTGTCATACTCTCTGCCAATACCGAAAACCACTTTAACAACTATGCACGTGTTGGAGATTCCCGAATGAAGTAGGATGGTTTGGCGACGATTCTGTATGAGGTATTAATGCAAACTTGACTCCCATGAGTCATCTTGATATGGCTAAAACAAGAGCCATGCTAGGCCAGGTGAGGTCACTCCTCCGATCGGGTACATTTCTTCGATACCGTTCTATTTACTTTGTGATTTGATTGGATGCACCTTTGATTATGGGAGTGTTTCTCGAGGTGGGTGGTAGTAGCTGCTATGGTTACCACCAGTCTAGATCCGCAAAATGGTAGTATCCTACCTTGGGCATTGCCTTGTGTGCCTTGTCACATGTCTTATCGCGCCTTCTACAAGTTTGGTTTGTGCCGTACCCACGGAGTGCTCCCTGATAGCCCACTTGTTTGGAGGAGTTTACAGTACTGTATAGACTACGGCAATTATATAAAAATATGTTAAGGGGGATATGGGTAACGCCTTAATGCTATTTTAATAGTTTGCTTTACTATAGACATTATATATGTAGCTTATTATACTATGTATGTAGATAGTTTAACGGATCCTTAAAGGATGGAATCCCAACATGCTTTAACTTATTCTTATTTCACTTGGCATTTCACTTGAGTTTATTTACTTGCATAAGAATGTTAATTCTGACTCGAATGTTTTGTGTTTTGCTTTATGCTCTGGTCAGACTGAGTGTCACAGCATTGAAGACTCACCTTTGGAGCTTGGAGCTTTGCTTGAAGATCTGTCTCTGTCTATTCAGCTTTCCAGTTATTTCTATTTATTCCTATTGTTTTGTTCATACTTTTCATTGGCATTTGTATTAGAAACTTTTATGTATTCGAAATTTTCGTTGTATTTAGTTTTAAACTCCGATGTTCTACAGTAGCTTCATTAAATACTAGTTATCTATTTCCGTTGCTTATTGTTGTATTACTCTGTTTCTATGATTCTGTGATTGATTTATTTACCTTATATGCTAATTTTTGCCTAAAATAAATTAACAATATGTTGTTTTGGAAATTCAAGTCCGACATATGTGGATGATTGTCAATTTGAATGGTTCGAAATACCAGGTCATAGTAGTTGGTATTAGAGCTTCGGTTTAGGAAAACCTTTGCATATGGAGTAGAAACTCATCAGAAACAGGGAAGTGATACCCTAGAATGAGCAAAACCAATTACAGAATCATCTTCATTCAAGTTTGAAATTCTTTGTTAGGATTCTCTTTGATTAGGATTTCTTTTGAATTGTGGAACTTTCCCTTTGTTCTGAAATCCATACGTGCCTTCTTGTTCGTTTTCAACTTGATACCGGAGCGTCCTAAAGCTCTATTTCTGTTGATCTCTATAATAAATTAGAGTACATTTTCCAACCTCAATTTGGCAACTTCATCCCTATTTGTGACTAATCCCATTGGCGATCCCCCCAACATTATTATGATTTGTTATGAAGTGAAACTCCTTTACAATAGGCATCGATTCACCAGAGATTTCTACGTCATCGGTTTTGATGCTGTTACTTCTTGTAAATCCCAAACTGTTTCTTTAGTAGATGACTAGGGAAATTCTCTTGTAATTGGTTTAGCAATTTCCTCAGGATTATGCAAGCAGTTTTATATTTTCGCTTGATTCTCTGCCTAATGATCTTGACTTCCCGATAGTCAAGGATTATCTTGATGTTTGGTGAAGTCACTTATCTCCCTCGTTGGGTAATTGAATTTCCCATCCATATTATTCCTGGAGCTCGACCTGTTGTGCTTCCTCTCAGACGAATGTTTTCTATGAATGGTTAGTCATGTCCTTTGGATTAACCAATGTTCCTGCCCTCTTCGTTGATCACATGAATCGCGTTTGCCACGATGCTTTCAACATGTTTGTCTCCATTTTCTTTGATGATATTCTCGTCTTTCTAAGTTTCGTTGACCCGGTTGAGATCACCGCGATTAATATAAGTCTATCCATCTTTCCTCTTTTGTAATTTAATTATCTTCTCTTCCTTTCGAGCCTATCTTTTTTATTAGAATTCTCTTTGATTAGGTCCCCACTAAATTTGAACTCTATCCTTGTTCTAAAATCCATTCTTGAATCATCCTATGAGAGAATTTTGAGTCATTTTATATTGTAACTGAATCATTCTATCATTTGTAATGGACATAAAAGTGTTTTATATTGTGTTGTTTGAGTTGTTAAGTTTGAATTTTGGGTTTCGATCGATTCGTCAAGCCAACGCTTTCGATCAAAATTCAAAAACACTTGAACAGAGAAAACTGACACATTGTTTTTTTCGTAATTGGTAAATGGAATAATTTTATGTATGATTATATATATAAGGTATAATTTTCTGAAATTAGGTAGTTAAATGAATTGGTTGTTAGAAATGATAATACTAGATTATCATTTATAGTTTTGTTAACATTCCTAAACCATAACTATTGTTGCATGTTATGAGGAGTTTATTTTTTTAAAACATGGATTATAAATTTGATTTGAAAATGCAATGAATTTAAATTAAGGATTTGAGAATTTAATTTTCAGTGCTTTTCTAAATTTGGTTTTTGAAGTTTTGAAAATATATTATTTAAACATATTTTCGAATGGAACTTGCTTCCAACGAATTTTAAAAGAAGTAAGCCAGTACTCTCCTCTTATGTTATTGGAAAATAATTTCGGTGATGACTATAGCACCATCGACATTCATTTTCGAGTCTCAAAGTGGAGAGACCACATAGTAGCTTTACTACACTTATTGAAAATGGATTTGATTTGAATTTTTAAGTATGATTTGATGTATAAGAATATATATATATATATATATATATATATATATATATGTATGTATGTATGTATGTATGTATGTATGTATATGTATATATTTATTTCAAATGGTTTGAAGTGAAATCGAAAAATTCTCTTAAGTTCTATGTTAAGTGATGGTTTTCAATTATTGAAATGAATCAATTTTTGAATAATTAGAATGTTTAATATGAGAAATGGAATTCAAACAACTTGAAATGGTTGAACTAGGATAAATTTATTTGTATAATATTCAGTTGCATTCTAAAACATATATAACTTACCTAAAATATTCACAAAGTTAAAATGTTAATGTGAATATGTAATTGAAGGCTATACAAGAGAAACTTAAGTAATAAAATGTTCAAATTAATTATTTGCTTAATAGAAATGTTGTAAATAAAAGGTAAATCTGTATAGTGCTCAATCACACTCAAAAACATATATAACTTACTTGGAAAAGTTTGAATGTAATGAGAATATGTAATTGAATAATATACAAAATAAATGTATGTAATAAGAGAATTGAAATTTATATGATTTTGAATTAATTGTTGAATCTGGTATTATGAATTTTGAATCTATCTTTCTTTTTAGTAAATTTTATTCTCCTATTTCGTTTTTTTTCGAGGACAAAATTTTTTGTGTGGGGGAGAGTTAACAACCCAGAAATTTTAACGATTTAAAATAATGTGATTAACTAAATTTTTTTCATGAAATTAAGTAATAAAAATTTAGCAGTGAAAATTTGATATTCTGAATACGTCTATTTAAACGTAGCCAGTGTCAGATTTTAATTTGAAAATTTGAAAGATTGTCTGCTTGTGAAATATTTAAAGTATTAAATCGGTTAAATTAAATGAAAATAAAATATTTTCGAAATCTGAATATTTTTATATAATAAAAATAAAATCATTATCTGAATAACACCTCGTATTTCGTTTCACTAAATTTGGACCGCTCTAGCACCGTTTATCTTATTTTCAATGGTTTAGCAGTAATTTGGCAGCGAAAATCGATTTTTGATAGGATGATCGTATCATTGACATCTATATACCATTCTATTTGTCTCATCGTGTTGATCTCCGTAGTATATTCATTCTTGTATTTCGACGTCCCGTATGCGAAAAATTGGCGAAACGATTTGTCTTATCGGTACTACATTTTTGCCTTTTGGGTTCCTTTGTCCTTTCATTGTCCACCGGTTGAATATAAATGGTTATTGCTTTTAATATTCTAAGAAATAGCTGCAACTTTTCCCATTTCTACCATTTCAATATATTGTTGTTTCATTACCTTTGTTGGTTCATTCGCTTTCCTCTCCATTTATTTCTCTACTGTTCTTCTTTAACAAAAAAAAATTATTTTATATACGAAAAGAAAAAATATTAAGCAGTTATATATATAATACAAAGCACACAATTATCTAGATCTCCATTTCCTCAGTCTTGTTCGTTCACTTTTCACTGAAACCCACTTCCGCCTCATCTTCCCTCTGCCTCCCTCTAGCCTAGACCGCTCCTTCCCCACGTGACAGTCGGCAACTCTCCCTCACCCAAGCAGCATGCACACAACCTCACGCCAAAGCCCTTCCGCATTAAACCCGTATGCCAAGAAACCTCTTCACCTTCCCACGTCATCACCCCATGCATGTGACACCGAAGCAATCCACCCCATCATGCATGCTTTCGAATGGCCACCCAAACCTGCTTTCAACATGGCTGCCATCTTCGCCCTTAGCTCCAACAACAGCCAAGTCTTCCATAGCTGTACTATTCCAACGCTCCTCCGCCAGCGCACCCCATCATCCATGTGAGCAAGTAGATCCTACCATCGTCAAACCCTCACCTCATCAGTGCTCCACAACATCAATCGAGCTGCGCCATCTCTAACGTCGAGCACTGGCCTTGCTGCCAAAGCCAACATACTACCTTAAACTGTACAACCTTGCTGCCCCACTTCGCCTGATCCGACCTAAGCGCAACCTTCCCTTTTGTTTGTGTGTGTATATATATTATTTCCAAAATTTTGTTTAATTTTTTTTAAAAAAAATGTTGTTTTAAGTATTGTTAATATATATATATATATATATATTGAAAAACATAAGTTTGCTTTGCTTTGAGAACAACTTGTACATGTCGAACTACCTTGCTTTCGTATTGTATATAATATATACGTCTAATTCGTATTATATATATATATATAAGCTTTTACATCCTGCTTTCGTATATTATTTTACGTATATAATATTGTTTTAAGTATATAATATATGCTACTATGGTATTATATATGATATAATATAGTGTGCCAAGCCACTACTTTGTATTATATATATAAACTTTTACATACAAGTTGCTTATATATTGATATAATGCTTGTTTCCTTCATCCTATCGAACCCGATAGCCACTGGTTCGCTTTGCTCTAGCCCGCTCGACGACAACTCCAGCCTTTACTTCTCTTTCTTTGAAAAGAAAGAGAGAAAGGTATATATATTTCACACACACACACACACACATATATATATATGTTTCCATTTATATAGTTAGTTTTGATTTTTTTTTTCCGATTCCAAGTTATCAGATTTGTCTGTCGAATTCGTGTTACCCTTACTTTGCTTTGGAATTTGTCATTTGGATTTGTTGATTTTCGAGTTCGGGATTCAAATTCATAGATTGTTTGTGTCGTCAAATTCCATAGCCTTGAAAGGTGAGAGATCACTCATGATTGACATTCTTATATTTAATAAATTGATTTCACATGAAATGACAATTGAAATATGTTGTTAAATTTAAATTGCTAGTTGAATATGATATGTATTATTTAAATTGTTCACATATGTTAATTGACAAATGACACCATTACCTATTGTATATTATGATCATATTTGCCATTGATATGTTATGCTATTCTATATTATTATTATATTGTTCTCACTCTGCAAGTTCCCTGTTAGTTTAGAAATTCCCTATAGGTTGAAATGATACATATCCGAACGATCTTATAGATTATGAGAAAATCGTTATGGGTTGAAATGATAAACCCAAGCGGTTTTCATTGATTGTGAAATTTTGGGATGGCGGGTTAAAATGATATACATCCGTAAATATTAAATTATTGCAGATTGAAATGATAAATATCCATATCGCTTGACCATAGGATAAAAAATCATATATGGATACCGTTGGCCTATTTTTGAAAAATGATTTCCAAAGTCTTGAAAGGAAATATATATGGGTTTTAATAAATATTGATTTTTAAAAAATATAAAATAAAGATTTTATTTTACTATATATGTAAAATTAGATTTTTTTTTAATTATATGTTTGGAAATTTTAAATTTATAAGTTAAGTTTTGAAAAATATAAATTTTAAGATTTTACTTATAATTTTAAATATATATAAAATAAGAATTTATGCAATATATTTAGTAAAATGAAATTTAATTAAATAATAATTAATATAATTAGAATTTTACAAGAATTTAATTTTACTAAAACATATATAATATGTATTAAATATTTATATACAAATTATATTAATATTTAAAATAGATTTTGTAATGACCTAGGTAAATAAATATTTGAAAAGATAAGTTAAAGTGGACTTGGATTTTATTTGTTTAAGAATTGTATTTAAATAAAAATTTGATTTGAAACTTATTAATTTTGGGATTTTGAAGATATGATTTTTATAACTTGATAACTTGGTTTTGATTAAAAATGATTAAATGAATATTCTCGAATTTAAATAAAATTGAAATGGAATGTTTAATTTTGATTTAAATTGTAATTTGAGATTTTATTTCAATGTTCATAAAAATGATTACCTGAATATTTTAAAATTTAAATAATATTTTAGTTGAATTTTGAAATATAAATGAAATTTATCAAATTGAGTTATTGTAAAATGGTTTGGATATTTAACTTTGAAACATATTGAATTTGAAGTGGTTTAAATTTGTAACAACCTGGATTTGAAACCGATATTAATTAAAATGGTTTTAATGAGAATTTGAACTGAACCTTTAAAACTTTTAATTGGAATTGTTGAGCTGAGATTTATTTGAATTGAATTTTTGGAATTGAAGTTGATTTGAGTTGATTTGTGGAATTGGAAGAAACAATTCTAGTTTGGAACTATTTCGATATAAACTCTTTTTAATATATAAAATATTTTAATACATAAACTACTTTAGTATATAAACTACTTTAATATATAAACTATTTTAATTTGCAAACTATTGTGTGGTTAATATATTTGGAAATGAAATGATTTTAAATGAATATGAGTTTTGAAGTAAATACGATTTCGAAAGTGATATGATTTCGAAAGTGAATATGATTTCGAAAGTGATATGATTTTGAATTGAGTATGATATTTTGATATGAAGTATGAACTGTTTAAAATGAAATGACCACGGTGTGAAATAAACGTTTGGTCGTTAAAGAGCCTGAGATCGGATATTATCATACTCTCTATCAATGCCGAAAACCACTTTAACAACTATGCACGTGGTGGAGATTTTAGAACCAAGTAGGATGCTTTGGTAATGATTCTGTATGAGATGCGGCTAAAACAGGAGCCATGCCAAGCCAAGTGAGGTTGCTCCTCCGATCAGCCACATTTCTTCGATATCATTCTATTACTTTGTGACTTGAATTGGTGCACCTTTGATTATGGGAGTGTGTCTCCAGGTGGGCGGTGGTAGCTGCTATGTGTTATCACTAGTCTGGATCTGCAAAACAATAGTATCCAACCTTGGGCATTACCTCGCGCGCCTTGTCACTTTCCTTATCGTGCCTTCTACAAGTTTGGCTTATCTCATACCTATGGAGTGCTCCCTGATAGTCCACTGGTTTGGTGGAGTTTGCAGTACTGTATAGACTATGGAATTTATATGAAAATGTGTTAAAGGGGATATGGTTAACGCCTTAACGCTATTTTAAAAGTTTACTTTACTATAGACATTGTATATGCAGCATATCGTACTATGTATGTAGATAGTTTAGCGGATCCTTAAAGGATGGAATCCCAACATGCTTTAAGTTATTTGTATTTCACTTGGCATTTCACTTGATTTGATTTACTTACATAAGAGTGTTAATCCTGACTCGAGTGTTTTGTGTTTTTCTTTATGGTCGGGTCAGACTGAGTGTCACAACATTTGAAACTCACCTTTGGAGCTTAGAGCTTTGCTCGAAGATTTGTCTTTGTCTATTCGGCTTTTCAATTATTTCAGTTTATTCCAGTTGTTTTGTTCAGACTTATCATTGGCATTTGTATTAGAAACTTTTGTGTATTTGAGATTTCTGTTGTACTTAGTTTTAAAATATGATGTTCTATAGTAGCTTCATGAACTACTATTTATCTATTTTCGCTTCTTATCGTTGTATTACTCTTTGTCTGTGGTTCTGTGATTGATTTATTTACTGTATATGCTAAGTTTTTCCAAATATAAATTAACAATCTATTGTTTTGAGATAGTCATGTCTGTATGTGGATGATTGTCGATTTGAACGGTTCGAAATACCATGTCTTTAAAATGTACATATACAAACACATCGATACATATGCCATATCTCGTTTTGTTGTAATATTATATCATAAATTTGCACTTTACACCCTTTATGTTCATGTTACCTTTCACTTTTTCGAAACTGACAAATTTAACTCCTAATTAATTGCATATTTATCACATTTATGATCTATTAAGTTATTTCCATAATTAATAATATGACTCTTTACATAGCTAAATGATAGAAAAATAACTCTCAACCAAATCACACTTATTTCAAGTCTTACATTTTGTCACACGGTTTGAAAGAACATATTTGATATGTTCTTACCATTTCAAATTTCAGATCTAATAAACATTAAAGTAGATTAATTAATATGATCAATTAATTAAAATAAGAACAATATTATGATTTTATTAAAATCAACTAGATAGGATCTAGTGAAACTCATTAGACTTCATAGACTCATTATGATCTAAGTAGAGAATTTCTTTTTGAAATTCATCCAATCTATCCACTGCCGACTGGCTCGGTTCTTTACTAATGAAACTTGAATCCCAAACTAATGATTCCTAAATTTTACAACAAATGATCCTTGTATATATCTTTAGAAATTCCATAGATTTGATAAGCCCATCATTTTATATTAAAATCATTCGATTTTATTCACTTCGTTCAATGTTGTTTTATTGCGATATCTTTTGTATAATTTCTCGATATTCATTCTTTAATATATATTCTTTTTTGAAGTATATTTGTTCACCTCGCTTTGTTTTATATTACATTTCATGTTTGATTGTACTTTAAACATTCAATTGTATAGATCGATTATTTTGCGGTTTTTAATATATGCACATAAATCTATGCATTATAGTAATGTGCACCTATAGATTTAGCTTCATTTTGCAGCTAAAACCAACTTTTTACTAATAAGAACCAAAACCATTCACATACATATACTTCTTATCGAATTTCGCAAAGTTGAGTATGTGAAAACTTCAAAACACATTCAACTTCATAACACATACAACTTCAAAACACATACAACTTTAAAACACATGCAACAAAATTTCTGTATCACGCTATTGGGACTCTTCCACATTGGTTTGAGATTAAACTTCTTCATCCTAGTCTCATCTGCAAAATTAAATTCAATACCTAACAAGTAAATCATAGTTACAATAGATACAATAATTCCATAACAAGTAAAATTAATAAGCACAAACACTAAACGAATGTAACAACTATGTAACGTTTTTTCGTACATATATACATAAAAAAGGGTTTCCAACAGAGAAATTTAAGCCATAAAATCAAATTTATTTGCACAAATAAGATGCAACATATTAATAGTACTTTTTCGATGCTTATACAAGATAATAGTACCTGCCATTAGACTTGTTAAATGGGTTAGGTGGGGTCAAATGGGTTAGGTGGGGTTTGACCCAACTCATTTATGACCAATTCTTTTTGACTCATTTAACCCATTTAATAAGTAGGTTACCTATTTAACTTATTTAAAGAATTAAATTTTATTTGACTAATAAAAAACAAATATATATAAAATAATTCTAATTACGATTTTTACGTTTTTATTCGATAAAAATCAAAATTTAAAAATTTTAAATTTTAATTCTAATTTTCATTAAAAATCAAATATGGGGATGTGGTTGCCTGCTATTTTCTATGTACAACTATCAGTCTCCATGCAGAACTAGAGTGTGCGTTAACAATATGAAGTATCCGAGTGTTTCATATTTTCTGTAATTTAGGTGGGAGTTAATCGGTCGATGTCTCGCTTGATTCTGAGTTTGTATGTAGAAGTTATTTTGGTATGAACAAAAAAATAGCGGCTTCTACACTAGGCAGAGTTCAAATATGGGGATGTGGTAGCCTGTTATTTTCTAAGTACAACTATCACTCCCCAATGAAAACTACAATGTGTATTCTAAATTTTTATCTTTAAGTTCTTTGATAAATGGATAAATGGGTTATCTATTATCCCCTTTTAAAAATTGGTCAACCCAACCCGTAACCCTTTTAAAGAAATTCATAAATGGGTTGGACCAACCCATTTATAAGTATGGTAAATGGATTGGACCATATTTTGATAGGTCTTCCCGCCTTCATATTTTTTTTCTGAATTGTAATTTTTGGTGCTCAAGTACAGTAACCATTTTTGTTGAATGCAGTGGACATTGATGATTCAGCGAAAGATCGAATAGACTATAATATATGAACATGGGATATTTAGAAATTTGAAACGAAAAGGTTAAGCATACTGCCATGCTAATTTTGAACAAAAGTACTTGGACACCATGCCTCATCAATATTGAACATTGCAAGGGAAACTCCAGGACTTCTGTAATCATAAACATTTAACTTTGTAGGTGCATCACAATTCTCTAGATCATAATAACAATGAAATTTGGTATGATCAGAGAAATAGTAAACCATGATACTTATGTGTATAACACTGTGCTTATCAAAAACCATTTTAAGCCTTCCTAGGTCTTTAATGGCTATATCAGTTGCACGATATTGATCTCCAAATGCATGTCAACCAATGCATATAAGTTTCTTCCAACCTACATGTCCTCATATGTTTTACCAAACGAGTCTAATATGAAATTATGTTGTATTGAAAAATCACAGACATCTTAGTCTATAAAGTTAAACCAAAAATCTTAAGTCAACTCTTCTAATTTTTGAATAATATACAGTTTAAAGCATTTAGAAACATCTAAGTTCCAGAATCATTGTTATCCAACTTGTCGTTTTCAAACACTATACCTACAAACACGACTCCATGAAATTAATGCTGATTTTATGCAACTATTTTGAATAAACATAGAGTTACAATTTTCCTAGTTTGGAAGTAAAGAATTCAATCCAAAGGTCATATTTCAACTCTTCTAAAAACTTGTATATAATCTGAAGTATATGGATATCATAAAAACTGCAAAATAATAGTTTTCCAGCACATTTAACCTGTCATTAATTTCAAAGTACTCTACATACAAACATGGTGTTAGAGGCCTTTATAGATGAATGAGATACTGTCTCACATCGCCAAAAGTAAGTTAGTACTCATGTTTATATACTACTTCCCTCAAACTCGTATTGGCTCTTAGGGTTAGATAATTTTGTGCGAGGGTGAGGACCTATATGGTCATGAACTAACATGCGCGCCGCCGCTAGCTCGTACCGAACCAGATGCAGATCTAATAACAATGGACCATGTTATATTTTTGCTGCACAGAAGTAAACAATTTTCTACTGTTTAAATGACTGCTGGATTTGATTGGATGCGGATTTCCTAAGGAAAATGACCGTTGTGAACTGTTTGAACGGACGTTGTTTTTCAAATAGAAATAGGCATTGCAAATGAAGGGACGTGACCGATGCAAACAAAGAGGTGCGACTATTTTTGGACATTGCAGACAAAGGGATGCGGCTATTCCTAACGGACCCCATTAGGAATTCGCCTATAAAAGGAGCAGGAAACCTAATTAGTTTTCTTTCCCATTTTTCTCTTCTTCCTCCTCGTTTCTAAAAACTCTAAAATCTGTGTGCTTCTACGTATCAAATAGAAGATCATACACACCATAATCTCGAGCGGCTCATGCCTATTGTATCTTGGGAGACTTTGAATAAAATCTAAAGATGTTATCAAATTAGTATACAAAAACAGAGATGAACCACTTATAAACTCGTCACACAAGTTTACAAATCAGATTTCCACGACTTCTGGAATTCTGTATTAGTAATTTTAAATAATAACTATGTTGTAATTAATTTACAACAATAAACTATAGCAATAAAAAAAAATTGCCACTATAAACAAGCATTGTACTGCTTTGCAGAAACAACACGAAGTTGAAACGGAAAGATTACAATAGGCCTAATCCGTTTAGTGGAAATGATGACGACTTTGTGACATGGTAGAATCAAATGTTGTTTTATCTCACCACGTTAGGAATGCATAAGTGCATTGAGGAGGACGAAGCAAAGCCCAAAGATGGACAGACTAGAGAAAAAGACTCCGATGTTTTTTTCTCAAAATTGACTCATGGAAGAATTCAAACTTCCTATGTAGAAACTACATTCGAAATTGTTTGGATAAAGTACTGTATAAAGTGTATCGGCCACACCGGATAGCAAAATCTCTTTGGACCGCACTTGCAAATAAATACAAGATGTGGAATGTTAGTTTGAAGAAGTTCATAGTAGATAATTTTATGAAATACAAAATGTGGATTCCAAATCCATAACTAGTCAAGTGTAGGAACTCCAACTTATATCCATAAATTTGACTCAAAGGGACAAAAAGTCGGAGAATCATTCCTAGTTGAAGCGATCATGGGAAAATTACCACCATCCGGGAGAGATTACCGCAACTATCTGAAACATAAGAAAAAAGAGTTTTCCTTATCTCATTGTCAGATTAAAAATTGGGCAGATAATTGTGGAGTGACACAACCCAAAGGCGAAGAGGCACTTGTTACAGAAGGGTCAAAGAAGAAAGAACGCTTCAATAAAAAAAGAAAAAAAGAAAGGCACTGGATAATCAATCCAAAGATAAGCAAACCAAGAAGTTCAAAGGAGAATGTGGGTCTTTGGAAAGATTGGCCACATGGCTAAAGATTGTAGGCACAAGAAGACGAATGACAATCGGTGACAAATATAGTGGAAAATTTGAGTTCAACCATTGAGGAGATGAACTTTTCAGGAGTTGTTTCATAATGCAACTTAGTACAGAACCCTACACAATGGTGGGTAAACACAGGTTGCTACTCGTCATGTCCATTCTGATATATCCATAATCTCCGCTTACAAGAAATACGATCAGGAAGAAAAACTCTACGTGGGCAATTCTACAGTTTCCATGATTGAAGGTAACGGTTCCATCATCCTCAAATTTACATTCTAAAAAACTGTGACACTAAATGAAGTTCTTTATGTTTTGAATATCTGCAAGAATCTTATCTCTGGACCTATGCTCTCAACGAAAGGCTTTCGTATAGTCTTCGAGTCAGATAAAGTAGTTCTGTCTAAGGATGGAATTTATATAGGAAGGGGCTATTTATATGATGGCCTATTTAACACAAATGTAGCTGTAGTTGGTAATAAAACTATGTATTCTGATTGTGCTATTAATAAAAATGAAGTTTCTTATTTGGTTGAGCATGAAATTTTACTATGGCATGATAGATTAGGACATATAAATTTTCGAAAAATGAAAAAATTAACAAACTTGGGATTAATTCCAAATTCCAAGTAGATAAAACCTACAAATGTGAGACATGTGTATAAGCAAAATTTGTTGAAAAAATTATTTCATACTGTTGATAGAAGCACTGAACCACTAGGTTTAGTTCACACTGATTTATGTGATTTTAAATCATTACCTATAAGTGGTGAGGAAAAGTACTTTATAACTTTTATTGACGACTATACACGATATTGCTATGTATACCCTTTAAATAGTAAAGATGAAGCAATTACATCGTTTATAAAATATAAGGCTGAAGTAGAAAATCAGTTAAATAAAAAGATCAAGATTTTAAGATCTGATCGAGGTGGAGAATATGAATCACCATTTGAAAAATTCTATGCAGAAAATGGTATGATCCATCAAACAACAGCTCCATATTCACCACTGCAAAATGTTATTGTTGATAGAAAGAACAGGATATTAAAATATACGATTAATGCAATGCTATTGACCTCTGGCCTACCGACGAACTTGCGGGCGAGCCTTAAATATGGCTAACCACATATTAAACAAGGTTCCTCACTATAAAACAGGAAAAATTTCATATGAGTTATGGAAAGGACACATACCAAGTTTCAAATACCTTAAAGTGTGGGGTTGCTTGGCAAAAGTTCTAGTTTTGCCTTCCAAGAAAGTCAAACTTGGACCAAAAACCATAGACTATTACTTTCTAGGGCTAGCCCAAAATAGTAATGCCTACAGATTTTTGGTATTCAAGTCTGATATAGCTGATGCTAATGTAAATACAACCATAGAATCGAGAGGTGCCTCATTCTTTGAAGATTCCGCACAAAAGGAATGAAGGAAATTATATCCTTAAAAGGACAAGAGAAGAATCAAGCAAGCCACATGAAGATGAAAATCATCATGAAATTAAGGAAATTGGATCAAGAAGAAGCGTAAGGGCAAGAACGTCCAAGACATTTGGTTCAGAATCTCTAACATAAATGCTAGAAAACGAACCTCAAACATACAAGGAAGCAATGTCATCTTCTAAATTTTCATATGGGAAAGAAGCAACCAAAAGTGAAATTGATTCAATTCTAAGTAATAAAACTTGGGAAATTGTTGATCTTCCACTTGGAATAAAACTGATTGGTTGCAAATTGATCTTCAAAAAGAAGATGAAACTAGATGGCTCCATTGACAAATATAAACCAAGATTGCTAGCGAAAGGATAGCGTCAAAAGGAAGGTATAGACTTCTTTGAGACTTATTCATCAGTTCAATGAACAATCTCTATATGAATGTTAATTACAATTGCATATATATAAAATCTAAAGATTCATCAAATGGATGTAAAGATGGCATTCTTAAATGGAAATCTTTATGAGAAGATTTACATGGAGCAACCCGAGGGTTTTATTTCCAAAGGAAATGAAAACAAAGTATGTAGATCAGTAAAATCATTATACTGGATAAAATAAGCTCTAAAACAATGGCACGCAAAATTTAATAGTGTCATAATGAAAAATGATTTCCATATAAATGAATGTGATAAATATGTTTACTATAAACAAGTTGGACAATTATACATGATGATTTTTTTATTTGTAGACGATATGTGTAGCGATCCCGGATTTTTACTAAGTTTAAATTGATAATTAATTTAATTTTTGAATAAAAATTATGAAATTTATTGGTAAATTGGTTTGAGTTTCTCCAAATTCGAATAAAAATATGTGTGTTTATTTTATTAAAGTATAATTAAGTTTTATAAATGATTCCTTTAAAAGTTGTGTAAATATAAATGAATGCAAATGTAAAATAAGGCAAAAGAAAAAAAAATATACTACAAAATATATATATATATATATATATATATATATATAAAGACATACAAGGCAATAAGTATGTAAGTTAAAATAAATATTTAAGTTAGAAATAAATTAGACAAATTCAAACAACATGTAAATAAATTATATAGTTTCATAAGATATAAAGTGAATACATTAGGATAAATTCCAACAACAGATTAACTATAGAATTTCATTTATATTACAAAGCAAAAGAAGACACTAATATATATATATATATATATATATATATATATATATATATATATTCAAGTATGAACATAAGTATGTTGGCTTGCATAAGAAGACAGTAACATATTTCAAGTATGTATATTTATAATAAAATAAAAAGAAGATAAAGAAAATTAATGCAGCACAACACAACATATCATATCAGCCACTAAAACAAGATTATCAGCCACCAAAGTGAGAAATATCAGCTTAGTTAAACAAACAAGAAAAATTTTTGGTCAGGTATTGTACAAGCAAAATATTAATCACCCTGTAAACTTCTTTTATATATATCAAACCTTCATCTCAGTTTCGTTCATCAAAACTGAGTAAAACTGAAGTAAGCATCATCTCAACCTTAAACAAAATTCAATTTTAAACAATAATACAAATCAATTCATACCAGAGATCAAAAGTAAGGTTCTCAGTTAGAAAATTCAAGTCTGTATCAAAGAGTAAGAAGCTATGTTCATTTCTTAATCAATGTGAGTAACATCAAAATTAAAATGGTTTAAAATATATGGTTCTGTTGCATGCTTATCTCTGAAATTTAGTTTATTTGTAAGTGTATTGCTTTTATCATATCTCTGATGTATATAGGTATTCATTGTATCATCATTGTATCTGGTTATTGTATCAGATATTGTATATATTGATATTATTCATTTCTTCCCATGTGTTGTACTTGATGTGTTATAATCTCCGGCGAATCAGATTCGACGTTTGGATCTGCGGCATTTGAATATGAGTGTCGTATTCGGTGCCGACTTTCGAAGGTCGAGTCAGGGCCGCTACATTTGGTATCGGAGCTAAGGGTTAAAACTTTAGCTCAGGAGTATAACACATTAAGTAACTCATTAGAGATAGGGTGAAGTAAACCCTAGAATGAGTATATCCCTAAGATATCCGTTCGTATGGCTCAGTAAATTCTCTTAATATTCACTGATAGTGAGTATGAGTGCAAGAAGAGGACGAGATAAGGGATAGGGGAGTACCACTATAAATGGTCAATACCCTGCAACAGTGGAAATAACTTTCTCTATCAATATCCTTTGATTTGATTCCAAATTCTTTTGATTGCTTCGTACCGGATACGAGAAGAAGTTTCAGTGTGATGGTGGCCCTACGAATCGTTGTGGGAAAATCCTTACTTCGTATCTTCCTCGTTTTCTTATCAGTTTTTCGATTTAAACTTGAAATTTGGAACTGAATTTTTTTAAATAAATTGGAAATATTAAATTGAGTCAAATTAATTAATAGAATATGAAGCTAAATTTGAATTGAATCGATGAAACGATATCGGTTAAAACCAAATTTGAAATTCTATTATAATTTCTTGGGTAGATCGAAGTCCGAAGAGGGACAAGTTGGTATATACTTTGGGGTATTCCAACTTGAATTTGGAATATATACCTAGCATTTGAGATATTATAGGAGATTGAATCTATCTATCTATTCTCTGGGGTCCGATATATTCTACGAATGGTTAGTTATCCCTTCGAACTAACCCGTGCCCCTGCATATCCGTAGACCGGTGGACCCGAGTATCTTGTGAAAAAAATTGTATGAGTTTGTTCCCATATTGTCGATATTCTGATTTGGTAAGCCAAATGCAGAATAAATATTTAGTTTGATCTAAAAAGATATTTCTCTATCTTCCATCTATTTTTGTTGTCTCCCTGGCAAATTTCGAGGACGAAATTTCTTAAGGGGGGAATCTGTAACGATCCCGGATTTTTACTAAGTTTAAATTGATAAATAATTTAATTTTTGAATAAAAATTATGAAATTTATTGGTAAATTGATTTGAGTTTCTCCAAATTTGAATAAAAATATGTGTTTTTATTTTATTAAAGTATAATTAAGTTTTAAAAACGATTCCTTTAAAAGTAGTGTAAATATAAATGAATGCAAATGTAAAATAAGACAAAAGAAAAAAATAATATACTACAAAAAAAATAAAAAAATAAAAATATATAAAGACATACAAGGCAATAAGTATGTAAGTTAAAATAAATATTTAAGTTAGAAATAAATTAGACAAATTCAAACAACATGTAAATAAATTATACAGTTTCATAAGATATAAAGTGAATACATTAGGATAAATTCCAACAACAGATTGACTATAGAATATCATTTATATTACAAAGCAAAAGAAGGCATTAATATATATATATATATGTATGTATGTATGTATGTATGTATGTATGTATGTATGTATGTATATGTGTGTGTGTGTGTGCGTTCAAGTATGAACATAAGTATGTAGGCTTGCATAAGAAGACAGTAACATATTTCAAGTATGTAGATTTAAAATAAAATAAAAAAGACAAAGAAAATTAATGCAGCACACCACAACATATCATATCAGCCACTAAAACAAGATTATCAACCACCAAAGTGAGAAATATCGGCTTAGTCAAACAAACAAGAAAAATCTATGGTCTGGTATTGTACAAGCAAAATAATAATCACCCTATAAACTTCTTTTATACATATCAAACCTTAATCTCAGTTTCGATCATCCAAACTAAGCAAAACTGAAGTAAGCATCATCTCAACCTAAAAAAAATTCAATTTTAAACAATAATGCAAATCAATTCAAACCAGAGATCAAACGTAAGGTTCTCGGTTAGAAAATTCAAGTCTGTGTCAAAGAGGAAGAAGCTCTGTTCATTTCTTAATCAATGTGAGTAACATCAAAATTAAAATGGTTTAAAATATATGGCTCTGTTGCATGCTTATCTCTGAAATTTAGTTTGTTTGTAAGTGTATTTCTTGTATCATATCTCTGATGTATATAGATATTCATTGTATCATCATCGTATCTGGTTATTGTATCAGATGTTGTATATAATGATATTATTCATTTCTTCCGCTGTGTTATACTTAATGTGTTATAAGCTCCGGCGAACCAGATTCGACGTTTGGATCTGCGGCATTTGAATATGAGTGTCGTATTCGGTGCCCATTTTTGAAGGTCGAGTCAGGGCCGCTAAAATATGCTAATCTATGATCCAAATAGTAAGGTAATAGAGACCATAAAGAAAATGTTAATCAACAATTTCGACATGAAATATTTAGGATTTGCAGACGTTATTTTGGAAATCAAAATAATAAAAACACCTAATGGAATTGAACTATCTCAGTCACACTATGAAGAAAAAGTGATTGAAAAATTCCAAAACTATGGAATTAAAGGAGTAAGAACACCTTTTAATCCATCAGAAGTACTACATAAACACACTAATGAGTGTGTAATGCAACTGGCATACTCTTATGTAATAGGATGTCTAATGTACCTCATGAATTACATAAGACTAGATATAGCTTATGCAGTAAGTCAACTGAGCAGATATACAAACAACCAAAGGAAGGAATATTGGAGAGCACTAATGAGAGTGTTGGGATATTTAAAGAGTATCATGATCTTTTCCCTACATTACGGAAAATATCCTATCGTCTTCGAAGGATATAGTGATAAAAACTGGATTTCTAGTTTAGAGGAATCTAAATCAACTAGTGGTTATGTCTTCGCCTTAGCAGGAGCAGAATTGTCATGAAAATCTAGTAAACAAACTTGCACAGCTTGATCCACTATGGAATCAGAGTTCATCGCTTTAGATAAAGCAGGCGAAGAAGCAGAATGGCATCATCATTTTTTAGAAGGTACTCCATTTTGGTCTAAACCTGTACAGGCCATATGCATACACTGTGGTAATCAAGCAGCGTTAAGTAAGGTGCAAAACTTTGTGTATAATGGAAAGTCCCGACATATTCAATGTCATAACATAGTTAACTAGTTACTCTCAAATGGAACTATTTTCATTGATTATGTGAGAACTACTGATAACCTTACGGATCCATTTACAAAAGGTTTATCAAGAGAGAAAATAGACTACGCATCAAGGGGAATGAGTTTAAAAGCCTAAACCAACAAGAGTTATCTTATACGGAAAACCATCCTTGCGACTAGAGATCCTACGGACTAGGATCAATGGACAAACCAGTTCTGAGAAACTCAAGAAGTAATGCATTTGTTTGGAGTTATTCCTACTCCATTCCTATGGTGCATAATATAATGCATACCTTCAGAAGTATTAAATGGTTAAAGCTATGCTTTTTAATGATGACCATATCTTGAAAATAACAAGTGGGGTATATGTAGGATACTCTTAACGGTTGCGATCACCTATATTAGTGTGAGATGGGTCGGTTCTATGAGAATGTTAAAGGCTTAAATTCTCTAAAACACTCACAGAACCAAATTTGTTCAGGACCAAAATGAACACAACCAAAAGATTGGATATGAAGGGAAACAATACTTTGTAAAGCTTATTATCTCGTTATGCACAAACGACCGACAGTTCAAGATGAAATAATTCATTGATTAGCCAAGTATATCTGATAAGTTTTAACTAGGGAAAGTTCAAAGTGAAATATCTACTTATCCTCGACGTAGCATTATTTCCATATGAATTGTGTGATATTACGCTTTGTGTAGGGGAGACATATATCATCATTTATATGAGGGATTATTAGAGGCCTTTAAAGATGAACGAGATATTTTCCCACATCGCCAAAAAAAGTTATTACTCATGTTTATTGTAACGACCCGTAAAATTCGGTAATTAAATTTCTTAATTTAAGAAGATTTTGGCAACTTAATGTTGAAGGAAATAAAAATTTAGTGAATTATTAATGGAAATAATAACATGGATAAGATTGGTAAGTTATTTTTAGTAACTTGAATGTAACAGTATAAATGTAAGTTAATTGTCAATAACTTGGATGTAATTCCAATAACTGAAACAAATGTAAATGTTAATTATATTCTTATTGTAATAAAAGAATGTTACCAAGATGAAGTGATTAATTTGATTTAAAATCTTAATTAATGTGTGCATTAGTTTATAATAGGATATAAAAGGTAAATTCATAATTTAAAACGTTGGCTTACTAATAAAATAATGTATAAGGAATGGAAATGGAATAAATTAGTGTATGAACTAATAGTAGCACTTGTTGTAAGCTATTAAGTAAATTAAAACGTAACAGTGCTAATTTAGGTTAACAAATTAATAGGTTGAATGAAATGACAATTAATGAATTTATTTAAAATTGTAAAGTTATAACATAATATATGGTAAGTGGTTGGGAAGAATGAACATACAAGTATTTTAAAGGGTGAAATGGTGAAAAATGGTTGTTCACAGTTAATTCACCAATTACAAATAAAGATAATTAAATGTACTTTAATTATAATTAATATAATAACGGAAAGTGTGAATGTAAATTTAAAAGGAAACGTAAAATTTATTTATAAGATAGTAATTGGTGTAATAGAAAGCTAAATAAATTTATTAAGAGTATTAATTGTAATTGGGTGTAGATTAAAGTAATAACATTAATGCAAGTTGATAAATAATTAATTTAGTGTAATCCCAATTAATGGAAACCAATTGTAAGGTTATAATTGATTTAAATTGGTAGATTAGGAAATAAATTCAAAGTTATATTTATTGACTATAAATAGAAATATTTGGTAATAAATTTAATATAAGAAAAACAAATGCAAATATTGAATTAATCAATGAAGTAATAATAATAAATAGTATTTAAATCAAATTTTGTAAGTTGGAAATAATATAGATGCTACGAATACAAGGAAACAAGTGTAGATATTGAACTAATTGGTGAATTGGAGTAAAATTTATGAAATAGGATGAGAACAGTGTATGTAGTCAATTTCAACACTTGTTTGTTAGTGAGAACTTATAAGTGTAATTTAATGATAATGGTAACAATTATTTTAAGTTAACCATTTATTTAGTCTAATAAATTAAAACGGGTAATCAATTGTAATAAATCTAATTAAATGTTATCTTAATGTAAATTAAGGGAATTATTGGAAATAGTGTTAATTCTTTTCCCTATTATGACTATTTGTTAGATCAAAAGAATGGATAACAAGAATTATCAATTTACTAAATTTAATTTATAATAATTGGATTTAATTGCAGATAATTGAAATTAAATATTTAAATATTACGTCATTTGAAATTAAGACGGAATGTGAGAATATTTAATTTAATAGATTTTGAATCCAATATTCATTTCATCTGTTGAAAATAATGAATTGAATAATAAAATAGAAAGTGAATTTAATAGAATTTTTGGAAATTTAATTTATAATTTTGAATTTAATGAAATTGAGGATTAATATTGAAATTTATAAAGACATTTAAATTTGTTTAAATCATTGTAAATGATTGAGGAGTCATAAGTGATGAAATTTGTTAATTTTCCAATTGAAAATTAAAATTTGATTTAATTAATTAATTTTTAATTTATTTAGTTAATGTAAAAATAGCCATTTTGGCGCTGACTCGGATTTCGACGAAACTAGTTTCATCGGATTCGTAACGGTGAATTTTTGTAGGATTTCAAGTTTCGTAGCGATCGGACTTGGCGTTTGATCGTACGGACAGGAGATGCCTTGAAATCAATTTGGAAAAATTTGATTTTAGCATAACTTCTTCATACGATGAAATTTGGACTTGAAACCTTTTCCATTGCATTTAAAATATTTTAAAACATCTATTTGGATATGCGGGTTGACCCAATTTCGTTCTGGAGTCAGAACAGGGCTTTCGGGCCATTCATCGTTCAGCGCGTATATCCAATCGATCTGATCCATTCTATTTCAACCTTGCCTATATATACCCTGTTATAAACCCTAGCCTACCTCTATTTCTCATTTGTCTGTGCGAACAAATTTCTTTCACCTCCTCAGTTTAATAGCAGACAAACACCTAATTCCAACTGCAATTCACAATCAAAATCAAATTTCAAACTCCTAAAAAAAAATTCAGTAAAATTATATATCGAAACTCTCGATGTACGCATCTCAGATCTACAGTTCGTTTTTGGTTTTGAATCACCGTTTGTCCAGAAATCATAGATCAATTCTCGGCCGTCCATTGGGCCACGATCAACTGCGACGGATCATCAAATAGTTTTTGGGTTTTGGAGAGTGGATGATGGGGAGTTCATCGGCATAGTTTGTGCGTCGAATCGATGGTCGGATCCGCGCCTAAAATTCTATTAGGGTTTCGAATCTATGGCGGTGGCTGCTTGTTGCTTGAGGCGGTGGTGATCGGAAGCGAAGTCGAGGAGGCTAAAGCATTTCGCGGTTTTTTCCTGTGGCGCGGTGGGCCTGGTAATGTGCGGCGTCGACGGCGCGCGACCATTGTCATGGCAGCCAGATTTGCACGATCGAGTTTCTTTAGTTTTAGGGTTCTGTAGGTGCTGAGATGACGTGGAATTTTTTTTATTTTTTTATTTATTTGAATTTGAAATTAGGTAACTTCTAACGATCATAATTTTCACATACGAATACCAATTCACGCGCGGTTTTTTTTTTGTTAGGATCATATTGAACTTCCAAACATTTTGGCACTATTTGGACGAATTTGGAGACTGTCAAATTTTTGGGTTTAAATTCAATTTAAATTTAAAAAGTGAGTGTTTTAACCCACTCACAACTTCTAAATTTTATTATGTTTGTTAAATTAAATTTTTGTTGTGATTATGCATTTATTTATGACTTTTCGTATATTTTTGATCATCATCTCAGTTATTGCATTTATTTAAATTAAATCGTTATTTATTTTATTATTGAATATAACTTCCAGTTAAAATACCTGTTATATATATTATCGTTTATATATTGATATTGATTAATTGCTTTGTATGATGATTATGATGGATGTGTGATCTGTTGATGGATGAATGGATGTAATATTACATATTATTTTAAACTGCAAGTGTAATGCATTTTATTTATTCGGGATTGTGGTTTGAAATGATATATAACCGTAATTTTATTTTAAATTATGGATTAAAATGATAAATATCCATATCACTTGACCATAGGATAGAAAATTATATATAGACACCGTCGGTCTATATATATATATATATATATATATATATATATATATATATTGAATTGATTTCTATGGTTTTGGAGAGAAATATACGGTTTAATAAATAATAAATATATATATATATATATTGAATTGATTTCTATGGTTTTGGAGAGAAATATACGGTTTAATAAATAATAAATTTTGATATTATATCAATATTATTTATATATATAGATAAATTCTTGAATTTAAGCTATGTATAAACTTGTGTAATAAAAATAAGCTTATTCATGGAGTTTGATTGTTTTATATTATATGGTTAAGTACCTATTTAAGATATTGTATATATATAGAGTTTTAACGACTTAAATAAAAATTAATTTGGAAGATAAATATGAAATTGGTTTAATTTAAATTAATTAAGAATTTTACTTGAATAAATGTTATTTGAAATCTAAATAAAATTGAGATTTTAAAGGGTATGATTCTTATAACTTAATTTGGTTTAAAGTGATTTAAATGAATATAAAGCTGAGATAAATGAGTATATCAAGTTAAATAAATTGAAAGAATATCCAGTTGTTTGAAGTAAAAAGTTTTACTTAAATTATATTGGATTTATTAAGTAAACATTTCAAATCTAAATAATAGTAATTGAAATTGATATATATATATATATATATATGTGGAATTATCAAAGAACTATTTTTGAAATGGTGGAATATGTAAAGCTTTGAAATATGTAAATTGAAATGGTTTATTTGGAGGTTCAAAATCGGTATTTGGAATTTATTTGTGATATTGAAGAAGCTATTTTATTTTATAAAGTAAATTAATATTTAAACCATTTAAGTATGATAAGTTACGTTTCAAAGCTATGGGTTTCAAGGTATATAGATTTGAAAGTGCTATGATTTTGGAAAAGGGTATATTTGAAATAAAAATGATATCATGTTGATTTGGGTTTTAAAAATAGAAATGATATTGTATTTACAGGGTTTTGAAATGGATATTATATTCTGGTTTTAAAGTATAAGTTATTTTGAAATGACCGCGATGTTATAATAACGTTTGGTTGTTAAAGAGACCGGGATCGGAAGTTGTCATACTCTCTGCCAACTCCGAAAACCACATTAACAACTGTGTACGTGGTGGAGGTTCTAGAATGAAGTAGGATGGTGGCGGCATTTCCTTTGAGGTAAATACGTGGACCCGATTCCCGTAAGTTGGCATAAGTGGCTAAAACAGGAGCGAATCTCGGGCCAATGAGGTAGTACCTTTGATCGGACACATCCCTTCGATATTATACTTTGACTTTTGGATTGATTCGGTAGCCACTTTTAATTTTTTTTTTGTTTGGGGGTATGGCTCGAGGTGGGCGGTAGCTGCGCGCTACGCGTTGCCACCAGCTTGGATAGCAATTGGTATATCTACCCTGACATAGCCTCGTTATGCCATGTCACCTACCCTATCGCCCTTGTATGAGTTTGGTTTTCTCCCGTAGCCCGTGTGGTATCCTCTAGTGGCTTCCCGATCAAGAGGGACTATGATATTGGATGGACTACTGGGACTATTATGTGTTAAGGCTATATGGGTAACCCCTTAATGCTATGAGAAAAGTAAGTTTAGTTTACTAATAGACATTATTATAATAGCGAAATATTACTACATAGTAAATAGTTTAGCGGATCCTTAGGAGATGTGAATCCCGATCATCTTTTGAGTTACTGCACTCACGTTAGACACTGGATAAGAGATTTCAAATCCTGTAAACATATCTGACGCTGTTACACTCATATTATTTACCGTTGGTTTAACTTATATAAGATCTTTTAGTTCTGACTCGAGTGTTTTGTCTTTTCAATTCGCTCGTGTCAGCCTGAGCATTTCAGGATTTGAAGCCTTTATCTTTGGAGGACGAAGGCGAAGATTTATAATTATATATTATAGCATTCCACTACTTTCACATTGTTCCGTTGCATTATTAATATTCTCTGGTATGTGTAACTCTGATATGTATTATATAAGTATAATCAAATACTTTGTAAAACAGTTTCATGAACTGTATATTAGATTATTATATTTTATCGTTCCATTGCAAGATTCTATTTTGTTTTTTTCTTTCTCTGCTTTTCTTATTTACCCCCTAACAATCCACCCTTCTGTATGGTTTAAGTCTGACGTGTGTGATTTATCATCAATTTAAAGCATACAAAAAGGCGGGATGTTATATTTGGTGTCAGAGCTTTGGTTTAGCGATAAACCTTAGCTTCGTGGGGTCTGACTCTTTATTTATAGGGTAGTAATACCCTATGATGAGTCGCTGAGTGCACATATATGAGAGAGCGTATTTGTAAGTGTCATAAAAGGTTTTAATATTGTGTTAATTTGTTTTGTTTTGTATTTATAAATTCTGGTTGATGCATGGGACGCTATAACTTCAATAGGGATTTCTAAACACTTAATAGGACAGACCGACATAATATTTGTTTTAAATATAGGTGAATGAAATAATTTTGCCTATCATATTTTCTATATATAAAATAAAATTTTATAAATTTTATATATACTGGGTTGCAATATATTGGTTGTTAGGTAATGAAATTTATAAATAATAGTTGAAATAAGATTGAAAATAAAATAAAATAAAATTGGAAATTTAGAACTTAATTTCCAAGCCTTTGAAACTTTCTTTTCTTGTGGATGATTTTGAAATATAATAATAATATTTTAGAAGTATTTTTTGATATAAATATTTCAATATATTTGAAAGAATTACTTTAAAGAAACTTTGAAAGGGAATAAGTTTTGTACTTCCCTCTCTCTCGCTGGAAAATAATTTCGGTGATGAGTGCATGCATCATTGACATTCATTTTCGAGTTTCGAAGTTGGAAGACCACTGTAGTAGTTTTACTGCAGAGTTGTTTTGATAAACAAATAAAAATTTCAATATTTTTTATATATAATTGGATATATAAGTTGTAAGTATATTTATCTATTATTTTAAAATAATTTGAAATAAAACCCGGTATTTAAATTCCTATGTTTCCATTAATTAATAGTTTCAATTATTGTAGTGGATTGGAACGTAGGTAATTAATAAATTGAAACCTCTAAAGGAAATAAGAGAGTTAATGCTAAGTTGTAAATTTAATAAAAAGAAATTTACATTTGTAACATATAAAACACAGGATATTATTATTGAGCATTTAATTAATTAAGAGAATTGAGAAAACTTGTGTGATTTTCAATTGCGTTCTTAAAAGAATATAGGTATAACTTACCAAATAATAAAAGTTACAATGTTAATAAGAAATTGTAATAGAATATCATACAAGTAAAAAAATTGAAATAATGAAGGTATTCAATGAAATTCCTTAATAAATAAGAATTTGGTGTAGTAGTTTGTAACAACCCGCATATTTGTCGAGTTTGTATTTAAATATTTTATTTAAATATTAACTCGTTAATCGAATTTTGGTCCGAAAAGTTACTTTTGCAAACGATCAAATTAGGACTCGAGACCACTTCCATTGAGTTCGAAATGCCGTTTACAACTTTTTTAAGTATAAACATCGATAGGTTTGGAGTTAGTGAAATTTCACTAACTTTTCCCGCTTTGGACTTTGGGTTAGTTTAGCCTATTAAGCCCAAGTTCCAACCCTCTTCTCCTCACTCTTCATAAATTTCCTAACTAATCAAGCTTTGGCATTAATGGTGGAGGGAATGGGAAATTAAAATTCCAAAACTCAAATTCAATTGCAATCCATCTTTCTACTCCAAATTCAAGAAGAAGATATTGGATTCAAGCTTCTTGTGCTTAGATAGAAGAAGGATTGATTCTTGCTTGCTTAAAACTTCATTTTCATTGATATTTGGTGCAAAGGTGAGATTTTTATCTCACGATTCTAGTCTATAACCATATTGGACTGTTGGGAATGATTCCCTATCACTTTTGCATGCACATTTGCCTTTGGTTTGGATTGGATTGGCGAAAAACCCCAATTTTTAGCATTTTTGGAAATTTGCTGCACTTAGCTCGTTCTGGCCACTTGACTCGTTCGGTGATAGGTCGCAAGGTCACTGGGTCGTAGGTCGCAGGGCTTTAGGTCGTTCGCGAGTTAAGCCTTAATTCGTAGGTCGCTCACGAGTTAGGCCTTAAGCCATAGGTCGCTCGCGAGTTAAGCCTTAAGTCGTAGGTCGCTCACGAGTTAAGCCTTAAGCAGTAGGATGTTCGCGAATACCTTAGGTCGTGAACCCTGTTAGGTCGTTAGGACTATAACTCGTTAAGTCGCGAATACCTTAGGTCGTGAACCCTGTTAGGTCGTTAGGCCTATAACCCGTTAAGTCGCGAATACCTTAGGTCGTTAGACCCTTGAGTCGTTAGGTCGTTAAACCCTTGAGTCGTTAGGTCGTATGACCTTATAACCCAATAGGTCGTTGGACCTTTAACTCATAGGTCGTTGGACCTTATCCCGATAGTTCGCGTGACCCCTTAGACCCTTAGGTCGTTAGACCTCATTTTGTCTTCACTAGGTCATACCGTTTTGGTCGGGGCGCTGCCCCCTGGACCCCCGCGACCTGACCGGGCAGGTCGAACCCCGTAAGCGGTGGCGTTGCCCCCGCACCCCCACCTTGGGGGGTTGCCACCCCCCTGGACCCCCCCTCCGTAGGGGATCTTATCTGAAAAACATTGAGCTGATTTCCTTGGATTTTATTCACATCTCCGTATGCGATTTTTGTGACTGATTGTTTCTACAATTGCTTCTGCGTTTTGTCACTTTATAATATAAAGGTTTCAATACTAGTAGTAAATATCAAAACTCTTTTAACAAACAATTTCAACTCTATTTTTAATAACAAAGCTCTTTTCTTAAACCGTTTTCCAATCTATTAGTATACACAAACCTTTACCTCACTCGGATGAGAAATCTAATTAAACGACTTAGTAAAACAAGTGGTATGAAACGCTTGTGTTCACTTCGTCGGTTAATTCTTAGACTTGTTCGATTGAACCTCTTGTGACAATTTTATTAGTGAAGATTTACAGTTTGTTCGTAAATATTTAAGTTCAGCAAGTGGTTATGGGACATGAAGCTAAACTTCTATATTTACTAGCTTAGTGTAATTGACACTTCTCGTTGATCATGACGATCATTCTGATGATTTAGACTAGCAACTGTGCGATGTCTCTTGTTGCGAGGTTAGACTAGACACCACTTGTGTGATTCCACTCACACATACCTTTTTGCTTTTTGGTTAGTCTGGACCTTAATCTGTGTGATTCCATTCACACATGTGGGGTAGCTCCGCTTGGTCTTCAGACCGTCATGTGATAGGCCTCTTTCTCTTTTCTATGATTTCTGGACTTCTTGCATTGATTTCTAGAATTTATGTCATTGACTTGTTATAAGTACAAGTTTGGGGTATGATGCCCTTTCCGAATCTTTGAGAAGATTCTTATGATATTGATTATCTCTTATTGATTGATCTTCTGTTGATCATTATTTACATACTTATGGTGGTATGTCATTATGGATATTTTATGTTTATGCCATATCTTTTATGTTATATCATGTCATCTGATATTTATAACTAGGCTGACCCGTTTATTATTTTCTTAAATAATACTCGGGTCAGACCGAGATGTTACAGGTGCTTCTGCTTGACTTCTTCCCAGGGATTCATTACTCTGACTTTTGGCTAACTGTTTAGATTAGCAGTTTTTGTTGTATACACTTGAGATATAGACTCATAGTTGTATTCTTTTGTATAGCACATGTTGTTATTCTTTTGTATTATCGTGGATCTTATGGACCACTACTCTGATGTACACTTTCATGTGTTAGTTATATATTCATATCTTCTTCCGCCTTTGTGATATGGATATCTGTGACTGATTTGTGTTATGATTATTTCTATGTTTGTTTTCGAAGATTATTTATAGCCACCGTGTGATAAGCAATTACATGGATGGTCGCTCATCAACAGCCTTATTCTCCATGCTAGTTGACAGCACTACTCCGTAGTGTTCTTGGCTAGTGTGGGTATAGAGGTGGGGCGTCACATAGTTGTTATGAACTTAAGTATTATAAATGGAATTTAGTAATAAATGAAAGTAAATAAATGAAATTAAGTAGTATAAATGAATGATAATAAACTTAAGTAAATGGTTGAAGCTATTTATAATTAAAATAAGTAGGAAAATGATTGTAATGCAAATAGAAGAAATTGCATTATATATGGATAAATGAAAATTGTAAGAAATAAATGTAAATTTAAAAGATAAATTATTATATAAATTAAATTCATAAAAATTAACTTGATTTGGGAATTTGTTTTTTGTTTGGTTTATAGTTGTTTGGGTAAGGATACTTTAAATTTGTTTGGATGTATGTATAATCTATTTAGTTTCGCCTAAAACTGTTGAGTAAAAGGGCATACCTAGTAGTTTATTTTCATTTCGTACAATTTAAAGTTTTGAACCCGAACAACTATTTGTTTTGTTTGATATGAATGGATAATTGATGTGTATTGATTTATGCGATGGTTGTTTGCTTGTTGCAAGTGATGGTTGGTATGTTGATTGTTTGTTGTTATTTGAAACAGATTTAAATATTTCATTTTATAAAGTTGTTAACCTTTTGGATTTTAAAAGTGATATACAGGTTATGGAAGCAATTGCTACTGAATTTGGTTTCATAATTAAGCGTTTGTTTGCCCGACAAATAGATACGTTCCCGGATTATGGGTTTTATAGCGCTATTATATTATTTTTCCAGTGTTGGGATAAATTATTTTGGAAAATATATGCATATATTATTATATTTGATATTATACTTTCTTTCGAGCCTCTCCGTACAAAGGAAACTCTACCAAAATTTTCCGTAAATTTTGGACTTAGAAATTTTTTTTGAAAATGTTTTTCAAACTTTACTAATTTGAGTATAAAGGGAGTTAATAATTATAAATTGATATTTTATTGAACTTGTTAAATTTTTTAAATTTATTTGTGTATAAATATAATATTTTAAGCAAGATATATTGATTTCTTAATTCTTCTTTTCCCTTCTTTTTCCATTTCAGGGACGAGAAGTTTTAAGTGGGGGCGAGTGTAATGACCCGTAAAATTCGGTAATTAAATTTCTTAATTTAAGAAGATTTTGGTAACTTAACGTTGAAGGAAATAAAAATTTAGTGAATTATTAATGGAAATAATAACTTGGATAAGATTGGTAGGTTAATTTTTAATAACTTGAATGTAACAGTATAAATGTAAGTTAATTGTTAATAACTTAGATGTAATTCCAATAAGTGAAAAAATGTAAATGTTAATTATATTCTTATTGTAATAAAAGAATGTTACCAAGATGAAGTGATTAATTTGATTTAAAATCTTACTTAATGTGTGCATTAGTTTATAATAGGATATAAAAGGTAATTGATAATTTAAAACATTGGCTTGATAATAAAATAATGTCTAAGGAATGGAAATGGAATAAATTAGTGTATGAACTAATGGTAGCACTTGTTGTAAGCTGTTAAGTAAATTAAAACGTAACAGTGGTAACTTAGGTTAATAAATTAATAGGTTGAATGAAATGATAATTAATGAATTTATTTAAAATTGTAAAGTTATAATATAATAGATGGTAAGTGGTTGGGAAGAATGAACATACAAATATTTTAAAGGGTGTAATGGTGAAAAATGGTTGTTACCAGTTAATTCACCAATTACAAATAAAGATAATTAAATGTACTTTAATGATAATTAATATAATAACGGAAAGTGTGAATGTAAATTTAAAAGGAAACGTAAAATTTATTTGTAAGATAGTAATTGGTGTAATAGAGCTAAATAAATTTTTAAAGAGTATTAATTGTAATTGGGTGTAGACTAAAGTAATAACATTAATGCAAGTTGATAAATAAATAATTTAGTGCAATCCCAATTAATGGAAACAAATTATAAGGTTATAATTGATTTAAATTGGTAGATTAGGAAATAAATTCAAAGTTATATTTATTGACTGTAAATAGGAATATTTGGTAATAAATTGAATATAATAAAAACAAATGCAAATATTGAATTAATCAATGAAGTAATAATAATAAATAGTATTTAAATCAAAATTTGTAAGTTGGAAATAATATAGATGTTACGAATACAAGCAAGCAAGTGTAGATGTTAAACTAATTGGTGAATTAGAGTAAAATTTATGAAATAGAATGAGAACAGTGTATGTAATCAATTACAACACTTGTTTGTTAGTGATAACTTATAAGTGTAATTTAATGATAATAACAATTATTTTAAGTTAACCATTTATTTAGTCTAATAAATTAAAATGGGTAATCAGTTGCAATAAATCTAATTAAATGTTATGTTAGTGTAAATTAAGGGAATTATTGGAAATAGTGTTAATTATTTTCCCTGTTATGACTATTTGTTGGATTAAAAGAATGGATAATAAGACTTATAAATTTACTGAATTTAATTTATAATAATTGGATTCAATTGCAGATAATTGAAATTAAATATTTAAATATTACGTCATTTGAAATTAAGATGGAATGTAAGAATATTTAATGTAAGAGATTTTGAATCCAATATTTATTTCATCTATTGAAAATAATGAATTGAATAATAAAATGGAAAGTGAATTTAATAGAATTTTTGGAAATTTAATTTATAATTTTGAATTTATTGAAATTGAGGATTAATATTGAAATTTATAAATTAATCATCTCTAAATTGACATTCAAATTTGTTTAAATCACTGTAAATGATTGAGGAATCATAAGTGATGAAATTTGTTAATTTTCGAATTGAAATTTAAAATTTGATTTAATTAATTAATTTTTAATTTATTTAATTAACGTAAAATTAGCCATTTTGGCCACTGACTCGGATTTCGACGAAACTAGCTTCATCGGATCCGTAACGGTGAATTATTGTAGGATTTCAAGTTTCGTTGCGATCGGACTTGGCGTTTGATCGTATGGACTTGAAACACCTTGAAATCAATTGAAATCAATTTGGAAAATTTTGATTTTAGCATAACTTCTTCATACGATTGAATTTGGACTTGAAATCTTTTCCATTGCATTTAAAATATTTTAAAACATCTATTTGGATATGCGGGTTGACCCAATTTTGTTCCGGAGTCAGAACATGGCTTTTCGGGCCATTCACCATTCAGCGCGTATATCCAGTCGATCCGATCCATTCTATTTCAACATTGCCTATATATACCCTGTTATAAACTCAAGCCTACCTCTATTTCTCATTTGTCTATGCGTACAAATTTCTTTCACCTCCTCAGTTCAATGGCAGACAAACACCTAATTCCAACTGCAATTCAAAATCAAAGCCAAATTTCAAACTGCTCAAAAAAAAATTCAAAAAAATTATATATCGAAGCTCTCGATGTACGCATCTCAGGTCTGCAGTTCGTTTTTGGTTTTGAATCACCATTTGTCCGGAAATCGTAGATCAATTCTCGACCGTTCATCGGGCCACGATTAACAGCGTCGGATCATCAAATCGTTTCTGGGTTTTGGAGAGTGGACGATGGGGAGTTCATCGGCATAGTTTGTGCGTCGAATCAACGGTCGGATCTGCGCCTAAATTACGATTAGGATTTTGAATCTACGGCAGCGGCTGCTTGTTGCTTGAGGCGGTGGTGATCGGAAGCGAAGTCGAGGAGGCTAAAGCATGCCACGGTGTACTCCTATGGCTCAGCGAGCCTGGCAGTGTGCGACGTCGATGGCGCACACGATCATCGTCACGGCGGCCAGATTTGCACGATCGAGTTTCTTCAGTTCTAGGGTTCTGTAGGTGCTGAGATGAAGAGGTGACGTGGAATTTTTTTTATTTCTTTATTTGTTTGAAATCGAAATTAGATAACTCTATGGTTATAATTTTCATATACGAACACCAATTCATGCGCGGTTTTTTTTGTTAGGATCGTATTGAAATTCCAAACATTTTGGCACAGGTTTTGACGAATTCTAAGACTGTTAAATTTTTGGGTTTAAATTGAATTTAAGTCCAATTTAAATTCAAAAGGTGGGTGTTTTAACCCACTCACAACTTCTAAAATTTCTTATGTTTGTTAAATTAAATTTCTGTTGTGATTATGCTTTTATTTATTTCTTTTCGTATATTTTTAATCATCATCTCAGTTACTGCATTTATTTAAATTAAATCATGATTTATTTTATTATTGAATATAACTTCCAGTTAAATGCCTGTTATATATATTATCAGTTATCTATTGGTATTGATTGATTGTTTTGGATGATGATTATGATGGATGGGTGATATATTGATGGATGAATGAATGTTGTATTACATATTATTTTAAACTGCAAGTGTTATGCATTTTATTTCATTCGAGATTGCGATTTAAAATGATATATAACAGTAATTTTATTTTAAATTACGGACTGAAATGATAAATATCTGTATCACTTGACCATAGGATAGAAAATTATACACAGACACCGTTGGTTTATATATATAAATATTTTGAATTGATTTCTATGGTTTCGGAAAGAAATATACGGTTTAATAAATAATAAATTTTAATATTACATAAATATTATTTATATATATATATAGATAAATTCTTGAATTTAAGCTATGTATAAATTTGTGTAATAAAAATAAGCTTATTCATGGAGTTTGATTGTTTTATACTATATGGTTAAGTACATGTTTAAGATATTGTGTGTATATATATATATAGAGTTGCAATGATTTAAATAAAAATTAAGTTGGAAGATAATTATGAAATTGGTTTAATTTGAATTAATTAAGAATTTTACTCGAATAAATATGATTTGAAATCTAAATAAAATTGAGATTTTAAAGGGTATGATTCTTATAACTTGATTTGGTTTAAAGTGATTTAAATGAATATAAAGTTGAGATAAATGAGTATTCAAGTTAAATAAATTGAAAGAATATCCAGTTGTTTGAAGTAAAAAGTTTTACTTAAATTATATTGGATTTATTAAGTAAACATTTAAATCTAAATAATAGTAATTGAAATTGATATATATATATATATATGGAACTATCAAAGAACTAATTTTGAAATGGTGGAATATGTAAAGCTTTGAAATATATAATTTGAAATGGTTTATTTGGAGGTTCAAAATCGGTAATTGGAATTTATTTGTGATATTGAAGAAGCTATTTTATTTTATAAAGTAATTTAATATTTAAACCATTTAAGTATGAGAAGTTATGTTTCAAAGCTATGGGTTTCAAGGTATATAGATTTGAAAGTGCTATGACTTTGGAAAAGGATATATTTGAAATAAAAATGATATCATATTGATTTGGGTTTTAAAAACAGAAATGATATTGTATTTACAGGGTTTTGGAATGGATATTATATTCTGCTTTTAAAATATAAGTTATTTTGAAATGACCACGGTGTTATAATAATGTTTGGTTGTTAAAGAGACCAGGATCGGAAGTTGTCATATTCTCTGCCAACTTCGGAAACCACTTTAACAACCGCGTACGCAGTGGAGATTCTAGAATGAAGTAGGATGGTGGCGGCGTTTCCTCTGAGGTAAATACATGGACCCGACTCCTTTGATTGGCATAAGGTGGCTAAAACAGGAGCGATTCTCGGGCCAATAGGTAGCACTTTTGATCGGACACATCCCTTCGATATTATACTTTGACTTTTGGATTGATTCGGTGGCCACTTTTGATTTTTTTTATTTGGGAGTGTGGCTCGAGGTGGACGGTAGCTGCGCGCTATGCGTTACCACCAGCCCGGATAGCAATTGGTAGATCTACCCTATCATTGCCTAGTTGTGATGTGTCACTTACCCTATCGCGCCTTGTACTAGTTTGGTTTTCTCCCGTATCCCGTGTGGTATCCTCTGGTGGCTTCCCGATCAGGAGGGACTATGATATTGGATGGACTACTGGGACTATTACGTGTTAAGGTCTATATGGGTAACCCCTTAATGCTAAGAAAAAAGTATGTTTATTTTACTAATTGACATTATTATAATAGCGAAATATTACTACATAGTAAATAGTTTAACGGTTCCTTAGGAGATGTGAATCCCAAGCATCTTTTGAGTTACTGCACTCACGTTAGACACTGGATAGGAGATGTCAAATCCCGTAAACATCTCTGATACCGTTACACTCATATTATTTACCGTTGATTTAACTTACATAAGATCTTTTAGTTCTGACTCGAGTGTTTTGTCTTTTCAATTCGCTCGGGTCAGCCTGAGCATTTCAGGATTTGAAGCCTTTATCTCTGGAGGACGAAGGCGAAGATTTATAATTATATATTATAGTATTCCACTACTTTCACATTGTTCCGCTGCATTATTAATATTCTCTGGTATGTGTAACTCTGATATGTATTATATAAGTATAATCGAATATTTTGTAAAACAGTTTCATGAACTGTATATTAGATTATTATATTTTATCGTTCCATTGCAATATTCTATTTTGTTTTTTTCTTTCTCTGCTTTTCTTATTTACTCCATAACAATCTGCCCTTCTGTATGGTTTAAGTCTGACGTGTATGGTTTATCGTCGATTTAAAGCGTACAAAAAGGCGGGATGTTACATTTATATACTACTTCCCTCAAACTCGTATTGTCCATTAGGGTCAGGTAATTTTATACAACAGGGAAGGAAATCTGATCAGTTTCCTACTTCGAATTTTCTCTTCTTCTTCCTCGTTTCTAAAAACTCTTAAATTTGTACGCATCTGTGTACACAGAAGATCATGCACACTACAATCTCGAGCAGGTCATGTCTGTTGTATCTTGGGAGACTTTGAATAATGTCTTAAGGAAAATGTTTTGACAAGCCTCAAACGAAATTTCCTTCTTCATCCTGTTATATTTCTTGTTAATTTATATACATCGTTCTGTAATCTTTCCGTTTCAATGTTGTATTGTCTACGAAGTAGTATAATGCTTGTTTATCGCTATAGTTTAACACGGTAATTTATTGTTGTTATTGCTATAGTTTGTTGTTGTAAATTAATTACAACATAGTTGTTGTTTAAAATTACTTACGCAGAATTCCAAAGTAGTGGAGATCTGATTTGTAAACTTATATGACGAGTTTATAAGTGATTCATCTCCATTTTCGTATGGTGATTTGATAGCACATGGCTCCATCAAGCAAGAACTTTAGTTGTTGACAAATGACTAATAAAAAAAGGAAGTACTTAATGATAAAATACATGACATTGTTGTTGAATAAAATAACTTTGCATTACATTTCATGTTAGCAACCACAATCCTCTAGACAATCGGTTCTGTAAATATTAAACTGTACTTGAAATATTCGTGGTGTATTCCCACAAAGAATTGGCTCATGGAATGCAGCTCTTGAATACTAATTTTCATGAATAACAACTTAGGAATAATATAGCTGTATGCATTGGAAAATATGCTATACTACTAAATATACTGGTAGAGGCAGGAGATCACCTGAAGCAGTCATCGTTTAGGGGAGCACTTCTGACAGCGCGATGTTTCTTCTAGCGCGAGTGTTTCACCATCGTGGCACGTATCAATCACGTGTTCAAATCATCATTGATGTAGAAGCGTTAGCTTCTCTATTGTTTGGAATATTTTATAAAATTTTAAATTGGTTAAGAATTTTAATATTTTAATTTTTGAATTTTATGAAAATTTCAATTTTTTTCAAATTTTATAAATATTTCAAAATTATTTTATCAAATTTCAAAATTTTAAATTTTTTGAAATTTTAGATATTAAATAAATCATCATTATAAATATCAAATATTAAATATTAAATATTACTTCTTAATTATTAAATATTTAATACAAGTCTCAATTATTAATTATTTAATAATACTGTATAATTATTAATTCTTAAACTTAAATATTAAATATTACTTCTTATTTATTAATTATTGATTTATTAGTTATTTCTTCTAAACTATAACTAAATGTTAATTATATGTGTATATTGGTGATTATTAATTATTAGCATTTTTATTAATTATTAATTGAAGGAACAAATACCTTTTGGTTTCAACTGTTATAACCATTTATTGTTTGAACTTAAATTCAAATTCAAATACAAACATTATAAACCTTTTTTGGACGAGACGCTACCCCTTGGTCCCCCGCAACCTAACTGGCCAGACCGATCGCCATTAGCAAGGGCATTGGTCCCACACCCCCACCTATGGGGGTAGCCACTCTCCTTCCCGGACCTCCCCCTTCATAGTGGCAGCCAATTTAGATAATTTTATATTTAAAAAACTTCTAACAACTAATGTCAACAATGCTCAAGACTAAAACGTTGTTAAAAACTTGTGTAACAACTGCAAATTATTGAAAGTTGTAAAAAAACAAGTTTACTGCAACTTTCAGTAAAAGTAGCTGCTAAAGACATCCAGACAACGGTCATTTTTTGAACGTTTTAAAATAATAATTTTTAATAGGGTCATTGTGTTTTAATTATATAAAATTTTACATAAATATAATAGATTCCTTATTTCGTTTATTGAAAATGATCATTCCCAAGAAAAGGTCTTAACCAAATAACTTAGTAATATTATTTTTTTATAAACTTTGAGGAAATATCAATATTTACAATGGTTGAAACTAATAAATTGTTATGGATCTCAATTACAACCGGCTACAACAAACAGTTGTTAAAAATACGTTATTGCAACTATTAGGAAAAACAAGTTGTTAAAAATACATTTAACACACCTGTTAGAAAAAACCATCTGGTAAAACTTTTTATTACAAGTTCATTTTGTGAACATTGTAAATAATTAGTTGTACTAGGATCATTTCATATAGTGGCACCAAAATATTAAAACAATATTTGGTCCGACACCCAAAATTCTTTGTAGATATGATATTTTTATAAGTTCCAAATATGCTCATTATTAGTCAAAAAAATATAATTTAAATACATATACAATGTCCTTCTTTCATAAGTCGTTATATCAATAATACAAGTCATCTCCTTGTTCATAGTTTAAAATAAAAATATGGCATATATGAAATTTCCTATTTCTATTGGTCCTTATGTTTAAAAATTCAAATCATCTTCTTCTTCTTAGGCCATTAAGAATCCTCAAGCTCTCGAGAGAGCTTAGAAATCTCAAGTTGCCAAAAATTATTTGTGCTAAGAAAGGGAAAGAAGAACGAAGTCCCTTCTAATGTGGGGGTAGGTCCCTACTTATATTAGTTGGAGAGTCATGCAGCTTGCTCATATTGGTCAATTAGATTTGAAGCAAATCGATGACTTGGCAAGGTGGATGGTCTTGATTGTGCCATATGTCATAATCTTTAGATTCGAGTAGTTCAAGTGGATTTCATCTTAGTCGTGACATTGATGAAAGTGGCATGCTTGCATAAGAATGCTTTGAAACTTTTATCACTGGTTAAACACAAACTCCTTCCCGTTGCACTAGCTCTTTATTTAGTTTACTTATCTCCATCCATTTGTGTTGAATGTCTTCCATATCTTCTACCCTTGTATGTTCTTGCATTAATTTGCCTAATGAGAAATTATTAACATATTTTAATAAGTATATCTTTTGTAGTATCCCCAACGTTTCCATTTCTTCAGTAGTTTTCTCTAATTAATTGCATTTATTCTTATATCTTTGAGAGCTTCTCCATATCATCGATAGCTCTTTTTATCAACGATGGCTCTTTTGTATCATCGATAGTCCTTCTGCATCGACGATAGTTTTTTGTATCGTTGGTAGCTTATTGTATCGACAATAACTCTTTTATGAATGATAGTTATTTTATATTATTGATAGCTTTCAATTTAAACAAGATATAACTTCCTTCCTTGACTTGCGATAGCTCAATCTTTTAACTTATGATAGCTCCTTTTGTTGACTCACGATAGCTACATCCCCTACATGTGATAGCTTTATGCCTCGACAGCTTCACATATTGACATGTGATAGCTTCTATTCCTTGACATTCAATTACTTTCTATTTCTTGATATTCGATAGCTGTAACGACCCATATTTTTAACGATCGGAGATTTAAATAGTTTATTTAAATATTTAATCGTTGATAAAATGAAAGCCCAAAAATGTAATTTTTCACATACGTTCGAACCAGTACTCAAGACCATTTCCATTGAGTGCAAATTGACATTGCGAATTGAAATGAGTATAAGGATCGTTATATTTGGAGATTGAACAATCCATGGCCGAAACGATCTCGAAATACGCGAAATTAGCATTGCATGATGCAGCTTAAATGGCAACAAGGTTAATACGGTTGGATTTTGAAAAATGAAGTGATGTACGCATACGATTTTTATGGCAGTCGTGTGATCGTATGGACTCAAATCACATGACCATTTATTTGAAAATATAAATAAATGGAATATAATATTATTACATAAATCCTAAATCAAATCCTCTTACCTTTGTTTTTCCAATTACATTTCATTGTTCATATCAAAGAGCAAAAATCATGTGTAGGATTGATTTCACCCTAAAGGGGGTGAATAGGATGATACTATCAATTATAAAAATTATTGCGGAAGTTTATATAAAATAATTTCAACACAAATATAGCAGAATAATAAAAAGCAGAAAATAGAACATGCAAATTTACCGAGCTTCGGCAAAACCCTGCCTACATGCTGCCTCCAAGGTTTCTACTACAAATTAAGTAGTCAGACGCTTACGTATATAACCTCACGACACCTGCTATCGACTAACCTAACTCTATGCTCAAAACCCTACCACAACTCAGCTAATGAGTTGCGAATTCTCGAACTACACCACCGTAGCTCATCCCCTAGTCACACGGCTAGAAATTACAAAGGTTTAAAAGAGAAAATACAATAAAAACAATTAAAACCAAAAACCCTAATTTAAATAAATATACCCAAATAGAAAACTGACCCAAATAAAATATAGAGATAAAAAAATGCCCCCTTTTCTTTTATTATTTCGGACTGAATCCTTTTCCTTAAAATTGTCTACGTCTTCGTTGCTCGTTCGTTCCTCAAAAATTAGGGCTTCGTGAAATTCGAAGGTGCCACTTTCCGTTGATTAATCGAAATGATTCTCGTGCTTGCTTTGACGATTAATTGTCTTCTGATAAGTGCATAGCTCCTTCAAATTTGATCGAGTTCAGCATGAATTGGTATGTGATTTTATGCTCTTTGCATTATTGGTTAATTTCCTTGAACTCGATATTCTATCTGCCGACGATGTTGATAGATAGATAGGATTCGAAGTCCTATAAATTCGATCGTATATAATTTTGAATTCTTCTGTTAATTTATGCTCGGCCATTGTTTTTTTATTGAATGTTGGAGATTTCTTCTGACTTGTTTACTTCGTATAATTTCATTTACTACCTTAATACGGTGTTGATTTCGGACTTGGTTCGTTCTTTTTACCTTGGTCATCACGGCTTTTTTTCTGGCTTGTTTGATTTCTTGACAACAACAGCTTTGATTTTTTTGGACTTTGAGATGAGAGTTGACTTTGTTCATTCACATCTGGCTTTGATTTATATTTATTTGAACTTTCCTTGGTTATTTTTGAGATTTCAATCTGTAAAAAATGTTCGACCTTGACTTCGTTGAAAATGTAACCAATAGTTGCTTGATTTGTTCATTGTATTGTTGCGTTTGAAACTGCATTGCGTTGTTGTTTCGTTGAGTCTGTTGTATCGGGTTAAACTGCTTGCATTCATATCCTTGATGTCTCATTGTTTTAAACTTGTTTATCACCGTATATGTACATTTGGGTTTCGCTATGTTTGCTCTGGACTATCTACTGCCTCTTGGTTCCACTCCACATATATGTTCACGCATGTATATATTCTTCGAGTTGCTTTAAGTCTTCATGGAACCATAATGTCACTGTATGTTGTGTTTGATGTGCATCTGTACTTGAAGTCGTAGCCTTGTCTCTTTGTAGTCTGGTATAGGTAGCATCCCTTCCATGTGTACATTTATGTGTGTACTTGGTTTCTGTTGGTCTTGTTCTCCTGCACTGTTCTATCCACTGATATTTAAGTCCATTCCTTTCGATGTCATCCCTTCTCTTTTGTACTTAAACTCGATTGGACTTTATATGCCGAGATGTTTATGTATATATATGGATTACTATCTGGACTGTCTGATTGCATTTGAATTGTGTACTTGAGCCTTGTTGCAGCTGCAATCACCAATGTGTATTTTGTATTTCTGTTAGTTGAGATGAACCAGTTCATTGTATTCATGTGAACTTCATTGTTTTGTTTTAATCTGGTTCATGTATATGCTCCATTTGTATATCCACTTGAGTCTGGTTCACTTTGAACTTCATGTTTGTTCTGACATCGCACCTGAGTTGAATCCAGCTTATAATTGGGTTTGACTGTGTGTTCACCTGTCCCTGTGATTTTATCAAGTGTACATCGGTGTGCACGGCCTTATGGTATGTGCAGTGATACACTGTGCATGTCACAATTCATTCGGGTATGATGAATTCAAAATGATTACGAACAACCCAAATAAATAAGGCAAATAATATTTTCAAAAATACTTTTTATTTTACACTGCAAAAATATTTTCTTTTCAATTTTACTGCGTTAGTGTTTATTTTGCAGATTACTCAGATGTTGGATTCAATCTGGAATAGTTGAAGATAAAATACGAGTGAATGAATGAAATGTAGTGAGATGCATTTGTAAATGAAAAATTGTGATGTGATTGTAATTGAAATTTGTATATAGTGAAAGCTCAGATTTGTACTATTCAAAATTGTAATAAATATTTGTTTGAATAAAATATCTATTTGAATTTAAATTCTGTGTTATTTATTTTATTCAGCAAATATTTATTTAATTATGTGTAAAAAATTAGTACATTAACAAATACATTTAAACGAATATATATATATATATATATATATATATGTTTATTATCATCAAACAAAAATCATATACTTGCATATTTCAACATCATGGCTGACCCCTTTCATTCTTCTTTAAACATCTAGATCAAGAGATTTACTCCACTATAAATCATGTTTGATTCGTTGAGATCATATCGATGAGGGCTTCAATCTCTCACCCTCAATCTGATGTACGGTCGCTATTGGTCGAAATCGATCCATCCATTTTTGATATAGGGTTAGAGATCGATGGAGATTTAGGCGACGAGAGGCATATCAGCGATCTTCATTGTATTTCTCATGGCAAGGTGCATCTCCTTGCCATATGTGTGATCCACTTGAGCTAGGTCTGATATTTTTGGCATGACGTTAGGTCAAGGTAGACGCGATCTAAGGGAGGTGTGCAGTCGAGATGTTCTTGGGTGAAGACTGGAGGGAACGCGAAGAGAAATGGCTTGGCGAAGACGGATTGGAATTTCACTGATTATCGAGCGAGATATTAGGGAAAAAAGAAGAGTGAAATGCAGACCATGGTGTGCATTCTTGTTCATGTGTACACGATAAAGAAAGAGGAAGAAAGATTAAGAAATTAATTAAGGTAATTAAGGTTTTAGTTAGTTAATTAATCATCCAGTTAATATTGATTCTTATTTCGATCATACCTTTTGCATATACGGTACGTTTTGGATGTGGTTTTTTACGTTGGGATCCAATTGGCGAGACTGTATTTTGGCACTAGTTTGGATAAATTTGGTTAAAGCAAGTGATATTGTCTCTTGGTTTTTACTATGGTTAATTATTTAGTGTTATATTGACGAACGGGAATGAGATTTGATTTTTAAACGTAATATTATTGTTATTATTATACGATAGCTATATTTTTATAAAAGAATATATAAATATTTTAAAATGATTTATATAGTATATCGCGTACTTTCCATCATCGTGCTATAGTTAGTGAATTATTAGATTAGATATATATTAATTTTATTTTCCACATTAATTGATATAGATGGATTTTTTATGTTGTATGCATGTTGTTTTGGATGGATTTATGGTTGTTTGGGTGTATGTTTGATTGTTTGGCTTGTTTGTTTTGGTTGAAAACACCAATTAGCGATGATTTAATTTTTGGTAGCATCTTGTGGAATCTCGCACACAGGGAAATCTAAAGAATGAGATGTTATAGAAGAGGATTCGGGATACGTGCCGACGGATCTGGGTTTCAAAGTGGATGCTGGATGTTTTCGTTTGGCTTGTATACAATCGTTCGGTTAAGTACAATACCAAGGTGGATGGTATTGATCATGGTAGAGTTATCAATATTCATCATTATTGTCGATTGGCGATTTGGTTGATATGTGGCTTGGATGTTGATGAGATATCTTGGTGCACGGCGTGATGGTTACTTCGTGTGACCGATTTAGAGTTTGGATGTTACTAACTTACGACGAGTGATATTGATGGTAAGGCAGTGATGTGGTGCTTCGACTTGGTATTTTGACGGTGAGGCAGGGATGTGGTGCTTCGACCTAGTAGTCTGATACCACAGATAGTGTCTCGATGATGTATGGAGTAAGCTTTGGGATGATAGTATCAGGACTGTATGGATCATGCTAGATGTGACGCCCCACCTTTTGGATAGTTTACATCGACAATAAACTACATTGTCTAACTCAAACCATTCAAATGGGTAGATTACCAATGGGGTGAATAAAAAAATAAGAGAAAATAAGTAAAACAAAACGCAGAATCTCACAGCGGAATAATAAAATATAATAAATAAATAAACAGTTCGTGACGCCGTTTTACAATATTCATTTGATTACAAAAATTTTACAACATAAACAGAGTACAATCAACATCATACCAATAATGATGCAGTAGACCAATACTAATAATATAATATATCAAACTCTATCTTCGTCCTCTATAAATGATGTCTTCAAACATTGAAATGCTCAGACTGACCCAGGCGTAATGAAAAGACAAAACACTTGAGTCAGAACTAAAAGTTCTTGAGTAAGTCAAATTAATAACACATATAACAGGAGTGTAATAGCGTCAAAGATATTTATGGGGTTTTACATCTCCTATCCAGTATACAACGTGAGTGCAATAACTTAAGAGATGTTATGAGATTTTCCATCTCCTAAGGATCCGATAAACTATCTATATGTAGTAAGATACACTATATATGTAATGTCTAATCGATGAAATGAATATTTCTTAGCATTAAGGCATTACATTAATCCCCTTTAACACTTTTTTAAGCAGGCAGTTTATGCAGGCCTTGTAACACAACCAGTAACATCGGTAGCCAGTGAGTCCCCTATAGGCACCTTACTAAAAAAAATTGTAGTGGGCACAAATAAGGATAAAAAGTATGATAAGGTACGTAAGGCGATGCCCAAGGTAGGATACTACTGTTTTGTGTTTCTTGACTGTTGGTAACCCCTAACGGCCAACTGTGTCCAACACTCACAAAATCCAAAGGTGTGCACCAATCAAGTTTCAAAGCAAAGATGGTAATATGAAGAAGTGTGTCCGGCTACTCGCATTTGTCAGGTATGGCTCCTGTTATAGTCATTTCAAATTGGCACACAAGTGTCAGGGTCTATCCACCATTGTTCTCTTTCTTAAAATCCAAGAAACGCCACCAATCTAACCACTTCATTCTGGATCATCCACTGCGTACACAGTTGTTAAAGTGGTTCCAATATTGATAGAGAGTATGCCAGTAAGAGGGATCGGTCTATTTAACCAAACGTCATTTTTCACACTGGTTGGTTCCTTTTCATTTCGAAACCAATTCATATTTGATATCAATATATCACATTCACTTCAAAAATATCAATTTATTTCAAAATACCATATGTGATATTCCAGAATTTATGGCAATATAAATTTAATAATTTGTGTTTAAAATTAAATTGATTTGATAATTTCTGTTAGTAAATTTGATTTGATTTAATAGTCTTCTTTAATAAATATTTAATTAGTAAATTTAGATAAGTTAATGAATTTTTTTTCTATTTATAATGTATATATATTTATATATATTTTAAATAGATGAGTTTGGTTTTAAATTCAATTAATATAGCATATTTTCTAATTATAATATTTTGGTAATTGGGAAATTATGATTTATTTTTGATTTAAGCCTTTCAAAGCTATTTAATAAAATAACTAAATGTTTTTTAATACATAAGACAAATTTTTTATTTGTTTAAAATATATTTTAACTTAAGTTTGAATATTAATTCTGATTAAAATAAAGTTATAAAAATGTTTGTTTTACTTATTTTTAAAATATTGATTAATAAATGTGATTTGTAAATTAAATATGAAGTTTAAAATACAAATTAAAATATGAAACATTTATTCATTTAATTAACAAGTAATTTATAACCTCTTTTATAAATTCATTTAAATTATATAAAATATTATTTTCAAATGATTGATATATGTATTGTTTTTATTTATAATTATATTTTGTTTATTCTTTAAAAATTATTTATCTATATAACTAAGTACTTGCAAACTGATTAATTAAGCTTAATATTTCATTAACTTTAATCATAAATACAAATTATTTAAAAGGACATGCGTACGTATATAAAAGCATAATATAACATGTGTTAAGAGATTAAACAAGGTAATTTACAAGTGTTAAAATTTAAGACATGTGTTAAATTTTAATTTTTCTTTGATTTTAATTAAATCATAAATAAGATATATAAACTCATGCCATCTTCCATTCTTTTTCTTTCCTCATTTTCAATTCTAAAACAAAGAATTCTTTCAGCTGAAACAATACTCAAATCAAATGCATATTCCTGATTCATTTTCAAAATCCTGCATTTCATTTTCAAGCAAACCTGAGAATTATTTCATGCATACAACAATCTTAACCAGCATGCAAATCATCTTCAAAATCCCTGTAACACATTCCCCCCAAAACTGAAGCAATCATTTCCAAACAAAAGAAAAACCTGCAAGTTAAAATACCTGCATGCAACAATCTGTTTCCAAAAGCCTGCATTTCCCTCTTCAAAAACTGAAAAATCAAGCAAACCTGCTCGCATGAAATTTTTCAAAGCTGGAAGCATTTTAAAGCAAGTTTTAAAAGCATCAAACAACTCAAGTCTTAAAAGCATTCAAACAGGATTTTAAAGGATTCAGAAGCTTTTCAAAAACTGATGCTTTGTTCTACATGTTTAAAATCAGGTGAGTAACTCAACTTTTAAAAAAAAATTAAGTAGGTAAAGGTTGTTTTCATGCTTTTAAATTAGAATGAATATATATATATATATATATATATATATATAAATTAGCTGTGAATATATATATACATGTGAATATGTTTATGTGTGCATGTTGTTAACTGTTACATTTCTGCTCCTAAATTTCAAACTTCTGTTTGATTATAAAATCCATTATCTTTTGATTAAAATCTTGGTTTAGATTTAAGGGTTAAACAAGATATGTTTATTTCACCATAAACTATAGTTTAAATTTTTTATTTAAGATTAAACAATCATGTATCATCTCTAAAGTTATAAACAGATAAACAAACTTTAATTTGTGAAATTTTCAAGTAAATGATTTGAAGTTTCCGGGTTATAAATCAAATCTTCATACAAAATCATGAATTTTAAACCAAAAATTTCAATTTTTATTGTTAAAACCAGTGAGCAGTTCTAGTTTCACTGCATTTTACTTTTGGAGTTAACACAGATGATTTATGTGTTCGATTGAGTTGAATTTGTTTCTGGAGAAGGAGGAATTATCAGAGATGGTGAGAAAATTAATGGATAGGGTTGTTTTTCGTTTTTGAGGTTGTGATTGGGATTTGAATATTTGAACCCTAGTTTTCTGGGTTAGGAAAGAAGTGATCATTTCGGCAAGTATAGTTGATCGAGTTCAACTATTCCTTGGGAACTGGAAGATGGTGATTTGTCGAAGGCTTCGTCGGAGTTTTAGTGGTGACGGTGGCCGGAGACGCGTGAACAAGGTGTTGACAGGTTGAGTTTTGTTTTGGTTATATCTGTTCCAGGTTTGAAACCTTTGTCTCGATTTTGTTTTTGAGCATTTACTGATGGAATTGGTGTATGGCTGATCTGAGTTGTTGATCAACGACTATGGGAAGGTCGCGTAGTTGGTCAGTGGTGGCCGGAGGCACTGTACAGGTGCACAGGGGATGATGGGTTATGCTGGTGAAAGGTTGGATTGGGTTTTTAGTGGCCTCGGGATTGTCTAGGGTAAATCGAGTTTTAGCTCGAAGCTGATATAGTTTTGACTCGAGGTATATTTAAGGGAGACTCGAGCTAATGTGTTGTTGCAGGTTTTAATAGAAACAGAAACCTGTTTCGGTTTTTTTTAAATTAGACGTAAAGTTTAAATGTAAACTAAATTTTGAACTAAGTTTAAAACCTGAATTTAAATATGAATTCAAATAGTTTAAATCTTGGTTTTTGAAATAATTTGAATTTTGAAAATTTATTTGGTTTTAAAATTTTAAGTATAAAAGTATATTGATTTAGAATTTAAACTGTAAGTTTTAAATTGTAAAATAGAAATTGAAAATAAGTTTAATTTCTAGTTTTTGAAATCTGGAAATTTGTGTTGAGTTTCAGTTTTTAAAATAAAATAAAGTTTAAATTTAAATTGTTTAAATTACTTTAAAATGGTTAAATGATTTGAATTTAAAATGGAGTTTAAAATGTAAGTAAGCTTTTAAAGATTTAAGTTTAAATCTTGAATAAAGGATTCAAGCTGTATTTCAATTTTGAAATTAAAAGAATTTTTTTTTAAATTGAATTTATTTTAAATAACTTAGAATGTTTAAAGTATATTTTTAAACTAATTTGAATTTAAAAATGAATTGGATTTAAATTCTTTTGAAACTTCTTGTAAATGGATGTTTCTTTTAACATATGAGATAAAAAGGATTTAAATTGTTTTTAAAACCTTGTTTAAATAAAATTGTATTCATTTTAAAATAATAAAATTTTAAAATGAAATTTAAAGTGAAATTTAAAGTAAATTCGAAACAAAGTGTTTTAAAATACTTTAAATAAGTAAGAAATGTTTTCTTAAATTAAGTTAGAGTTTAAGAATTTGGATTCATTTAAATTATTAAGTTAATTTAGATGTATAATTAATTATTTAATTAATTAATAATATGGATGATTAATTAAGTAATTAAGAATTTTAAATTAATTAATTAATATTTGAGGATAATTAACTATGGTTAATTAATCTGTAATTAGTGATTATTAATTAGATTTTAATTAATGATTAAAGAATTAATTAATCAAGTAATTAAGGATTAATTAAGATTGTAATTAACCCTTAATTAATTAATAATTAGAGATTAATTAAATTGTAATTAAATATTAATTAATTTGTAATTAATAATGGTTAATCTGAGTTAATTTCTTAAGAAAGTAATTAAAGATTTGTTAATGAAAGTCATTAACTTAAGATTATTTAATAATTAATTAATGTGATTAATTTCGATAATTAATTAGATTAATTAACCAATAATAATAATTTTTGAAATTGTTTAAGTTTAATTACTTAATAAAAGTAATTAATGAACTAATTACTTGATGTAATTAATTGTGTTAATGTGATTAGTTTAGATTAATTAATTAAGTTTAATTAATTTAAACATTTGTTGATTTGATAATTAATTACTTTATGTAATTAATGGAATTGTAATTACCTAGGGAAGTAATTAACTGTTAATTACTGGATGTAATTAAAGAGGTTTTATTTATGGAAGTAATTTAGATTAAATTACTTTGTAATTAATCAAGGGATTAATTGGGATAATAAATTAAGGAGTAATTTATTTAATGAAATAATTTTGGGAAGTTAATTACTGGATTGTTATTAATCAAGGGTGATTAATATATGTGTGGTTTAATTGAAGATTAATAACTTAATGTGATTAATTTATATAGAGAGATTAATTAAAAATGTAACTAGAAATCATTAATTAATAAAATTAATGATGAATTGATTTATTAAGGAATAATTAATAAATGAAGTAATTAATTAATAAATGATTAATGTAATTAACTTTAGTTAATTAATTGATTAAGTAATTAAAAGTTAATTATTGTAAGGGTTAAGTATAATTAACTTGTGTAATTCATTTAAGGGCTAATTACTTATTGTAATTAGGGAATTGTTAATCAGGAATGATTAATTGAAATGAAAAAATAGGACGGTGATTAATTAATTGATTTGTTATTAATTAATGGTTAAGTAAGCAAGACCATAATGATGAAGTAATTAATTTAATTCATTTTAAATTAATTAGAGATTAAGTAGTTAATTTAATTCATTTAAATTAATTATAGATGGTGTTATCATTAGATCATTACTTATGTTTGATGGATGATATTGGTTGCCTTGAATGGTTTGTAATCTTAGCTATGAGATGGGTAATGTTATGAGATATGGATGCGTTGGTTGCATTGTGATGATGATATGGATTATCTATTTATAATGATGATATGGATTATCTGTTGGTGATGATAATGTTGATTATCTATTATGAATCTGTGAATTATCTATCTGTGCGTATATAGATAATGAATTGAATTGTTTTAAACTCTAAAACAACTTGGCCTTAAAAGACACGTTTTGGATTCGATGAGACAGGGATCAGGTTGCCATATTTGGATATCCGAAAACCACATCGATCCAAATTAACGTTCGGTCATGAATCTGAAGTGAAGATGAAGATTCAGAGTGCAAGGGTTATCGTCGTTAACTCTGAGGGTGATTCCAAAATGAGTGTAACGAGATAATGCCTTCGGTTTCGTTCGATCCCGGAACGAACTTGTATGAATTGAATGCTTTCGAAACATTGTTAGGTGGACGATGAGCATTCTAAGTGATGTGTCCTAGAAAGGTAATCGTAGCCTCAAGCCTCATCAACCGGGAATGGCCAAAAACATGGGAGGTGCAGCAAGGCTAAGTGGGTCATGCCCAAGTAGGACGAGATTTACCCCTATCTAGATGTCCCTTTATTTCGGCTTTGTGGTGCGGTTGCTGATCACAACTGCGGGGTGGTCTTGTTCGGAACTTTTCAGTAAGGAATGGTTCCGGCTTTGTGTTGCAGGGGATTAGGAGTGATCCCCGGTACGGTGATTTAGGCCACGTACTGTGATGGGAGGTACCTTGGTAGCCCTGCCATTGTATGGAATCCAAAATCCAATAAGTGCCCTCGGTTTTGATTGTATTACCCACTTTTGTGGCTAGTAGCTGGAATTTAATAGATGTAACAATTTCGGTTATTTCATATTTACTTGAAAACCCTAGACCTATTATAATATCACTGGATTTCCTATCAAATGTTTTGGTTAGCGTAAGGTAAAAACTTTTCCATGATTATGTGTGGGAAGTCTTATGCGATACCTTTTCTTTTCAAAGGCTTTTCAAAGTTAAGCAACTTTAACCTGTTACTCACACCAGACCCATGTCTGACCCGGAGTTTATTTCTATTTTTCTTAAACTCTTGGGTACTCTAAATTTTACGAGTAGCCAAGGGATTCAGGTTAGCTTTGATGAATTATGGAGGAGCAATGGAGCAGGAGGCTTCTGTGTGTAGATATATAGTTTTTCGCTGTGTTGGTATCTTTGCGTGTTTATCTTTATTGTGTTTTGAGTTGTAATAACTAGACAGGTGTTTATAACTGTCTAATATGTGTGTTTATGCTGTGTAACTCTGATTGGTGTTGTATATTATGTAATACTTATGTTATTAATATAATTTATTCATTCCGTTGTTTAAGATTCTAGTGTGGTTTCTTCTTTCTCTTCTTTCTTTTCTCTTTTCTATCCCTTTCTTTCTTCAAGATGATGCGATTTTCTGGGAGTAGAAAGTCGGGTCATCACACCATATTTACTCAAAATAAGTCATTTTCACTTGAAAATGTCATTTCAAATCCCAACTTAGGTTATAACCTCATTTATCCACTTTTGCATTTAAATCCACGATTTAAATATAAACATTCCAACTTTGCACAGATTTTAGAAAATAATTTGAGTAGATATAATGGTTGAAATAGTTTGAAATAAATTGGTTTGAGTATCGAAAATTGTTTATATAGTAAAATAGTTTGGAAAAATCAAAATAATTTGACTATTAAAAATATAGATTTTAAACAGTTTATATTATAATAATTTATTTGGAAAATAGTATCAAATCTAACTGTTTCTTTCCACTTTCAACAAATTTGGACCTATGTCTATATTTCAAATCAACAAATCTCAATTTCCAACCTTTCAATTCAATTGACTCCATTTCGATTTAATTTCAAATCAACTTTATTTCAATTTCAATTCGAATTAACTTCAATTTTTGAAACGTTCATTTTTAACTTCAAATTCAATTCAACAATTCAGTCCAATGATTTAAATTTCAATTCGATTCTTATTTTAAACCATTTAAATTTATGTCAATTTCAAGTCCAATTTCAATTTACTGATTTAAAACACTTAAATTCAATTAAAACTCATTGTTCAATTTTACGACCCAAATCTTTAAAATAATTCAATTTCCAAAATTAAAGTCATATACAATTACAACTTCACACTTCCAATTCAATTCTTTAAAACAATTTCCTTTTAACCAAATTCAATTTCAAGCTCGAATTAGAAAATAATTCATTTCATATGTATCCAAAATTTACTTCTTCTAAAACATATAATTTAATCAAAATCCAAAAACTTGGGATTTTAAAAACCATTGCATTTAACCAATCTGGTGTCCGTATATAAATTTCTACCCTATGGCCAAGTGATCAGTTATTTCAATTTTAATTTCAAGATGGATATATATCATTTCAATCCAAATCAAAGTATCATAGGTATATATCATTTCAACCTATTTCTTAATTTATTCAGAATAATTCAAATAACAGTTTATATGCTATCACATAACATACATAGTGATAGTAGGGAAATATAAAATAAATAAACATCCAATCATCCAAAATGTCAACAAATAGACATCCATTACAATTAACGTCCAAGACAGCCAATAAATCACAATAATTAACTGGCTATCAATATCGGCTATTGAATTAGCAATTCAATTTCAATATTAATTTAAATGGTAATTTAGTTTAGTAAAATTCAATTTCAATTAAAATGTCAAATTTAACAACCAAACACGAACCAATAAAATTCCTATCACTTCATAAATTTAATTCAACTAACATAAGAAGATTTAGTATTACATGAGTGGGTTAAATCACTCACCTTTGATTTATAGTTGATTAATAATCCAATACATGCCCAAAATTTGAACAGTCTCCAAATTCAACCAAACTGGTGTAACAACCCAGGAATTTCTCACCAATTTGTAATCAGCATTAAACGATTAATTTGCTAGCTGATTGCTGTTGTTGTTGGAATTTTGAATCTGGTTTAAATTCTTTTGAAATTTGTTAAGGTTTGTGGACTTAGAAAAAAAATATCGGGCCACATTTCTTTTTGGTATTTTGTTATCAAACGAATACCGTTCCCATATAAAAATTTTGGACCCGTTCTTTTTTTCGTTTGCATTCGTTTTAAAACCCTAACCAAAACAAAGAAAATAAAAATGGTGGCGGCCTCGTTCTTCCCCCATTCGTTTCGAAATTAGGGCTCGGTCAATTCGAAGAAGCCGACCCTAGAATGCTCGATTTTGTCGATCGCGGGTGCTCGCTTCAGCAATCAACTCCTTTCTTCGAGTTCCACGGCTTCGACTCTAAATTGTTCGATCTTTGGTCGCTAACGGCTGCTTCGTTTTGCAAAGGTGAGTGACCCTCACATCTAATTCAAGTTCGAATATTGGTTGTCTTTCGTTGTTTAATTCTTTTGACGATGTTGTTTCGCTTTGACATCGACTCGCTTTGTTGCATAAATTTTTGGTTGGTTTCGACTTGATTTTATAGATGATGGATGCTTCTCTGACTTTATCGAGTTAGTATAAATTGATGAAATTCCGGTCAGTTGCTTGGAATAGTTCGGCATTGACTTTGACTTGGTCTTTTGGAGTTGTAACTTGCACTGTACTTTTGTTGTTTGCATTATGCATGTGTTCATCTGATATCATGAATCTGATATCATGAAGTAACTTGATTATAATACGTACTTCATTATACATGTGAGTCTGAGTTGGATACGTTTGCTTTTGATTCTATGACTCTCTTTGACTTTGTTATTGTTCGAACCTGTTGTAATTGGGCTTGAGCAAACTTGAGGTCTGGAGTAGTTTTTTTTTCAGTTTGGTATTATTGGTTTTCTTCTGGCAATTGGTTCTGAGTTGGAGTAAGGGTTCTCACTGACTTCGGTTCTCTGTTGTATCCTTTTTGTTGATGGTGCTTTACGACTGTTGCATTTGTTTCTTTTTGATTTGAGTCGAGACTGTATTGAGTTATATCTGTACATCCATTTGTTTGTTTGTATGTATCATTTGGCTTCAAGTTGCTGCTGCATTTGCTCCAGTAATTCGTGTTGTTTTGTAGTTGTTGTCCACACATGTACATGCCTCACCGCAGTGTATATATTTGCATTCATATTCCTGCTTGTGCATCACCTTATATCTGTCGCACTTGTGTTTTAGTTCCACCTCAGTGCTTCTTTGGCCTTGTTTATTTGTGATTCCCCTACTTTTGTTATTTTATGAACTCGTGCAAACTTGCACTGTAAACTCCCTTCTGCCATGTGCAATTGGGTTCGACACTGTCTTGTGGCTTTGTTCGAACTACCTATTTAAGTGAAGTTGATTTTGAGTTGTGTTGCCTTGCTTTCAGTCCTGGGTATACATGAACGAAATTTGAATCTCGCAGCGTTGTCAGATATGCATTTGGATTTGTTTCTAATTGCACTTGTACTATTTTGTTTGTCATATCTTTGGTGATTTCACCATCACTTTGTTGTCTTCATGCTGTACCACTGCCTTGTGCACGTGGCCATTCGAGTTGAGTCGTTTTGCAGTTGAGTTGAGTCATGATATTAGTGACTTGACCTCTGCAGTTTCATTTTGTTGCATTTTTGTCATGCTGAGTTTTATTGTTCTGGTTCATGTATGTGCATGTTTTGCCTTTGTGCATTAGCGTGGTTTGTTGCATCTGAGTTTCATTGTTCAGATTTATAGCATTGAAGTGTACACTAACAGTACATGTCACTTTTCATTTTGATGAGATGATGCCATTGGTTTCTAATTCATTGAGCTTTTGCGTAATTTATCACTGTTGTGGCGAGGCGGTACACGCGTGCGTGTACTGCAGGCACATAGTGTTGATGTTTTTAACTGATATTTCTATTGTTTGAACTATTTGGTTTATACAATTCAATATGCTTTGAATTGTATTTTGAATTGGTTTAATTTGATGATTTTATTATTATTGCTTCTGCGCATTAATAACTGAGTTTGAATTAGACTGACCCGTGTATTATTTTCTTTTGAATGCAATACTCGGGTCAGACCGAGTTAGTACAGGTTGTAGATATCTTGCTTTGGGTTGTTGTTTGAGCTATGAAGATCTTTCTTATCTTTTGGGAGTTGTCGTGTCATAGTATAGGTTGATATGTATTCATGTATATTAGTCGATAATTACTTGTATATGTAACTTTTCGAGTCGGCAGTTGTAGTTGTATCATATGTAGTGTATCACATGTATTGTAACCGACATCGGCTATTATATATATGAGACTTTTTGTTATCTGTTTCCGCATTTATTTATATAATCTGTGTTATTATTATATCTACTGTTCTAAACTAGTATGAACCATCATAGTTCGTTTTATACTGGAATTGGGGTATGTCGATGGGAGTAAATAAATCAGAGATGAAAGATGAAAGAATATATATACCACTCCTATCGAGATAACCAATACTAGTGTAAGGCCTAACTACGGATGACCGCTCCTCAACAGCCTTATTCTCCGTGCTAGTTGACAGCATTACACCGCAGTGTTCTTGGCTAGTGTGGGTATAGATGTGGGGCATCACAACTGGTTTCATATTGTTTGGAATTTCGATACGATCCCAATAGAAGAAACCGCGCGTGAATCCAAGTTCGTTTGCAAAAGGTATTGATGTTAGAAGGTTGAAATTTTAAATTTAAATTAAAATAAAATATAAGGGCATTAACGTAATTTTTCTTACCATCCTAAAACTTAACGTCTCGTACGCACGCCAACCATGTTTGCTGAACCCATTACAGCTTCCTTCTAATCGAATGCCTTCGCTTCCATGTGCTGCTACGCCACGATCGAGCACCACCATCGATCTCGCTAAGGCCAGGCGCACCTACCAGCCCTCGCATGACCATCCACAGTTGCGGGAAGAGCCACGGCCACCGCCCCACTTATTCGCCAGATCTGGCGAACTCGTGCATCCCACACATGATCCAATCATAGAGATGAATTCCATACATCCTCCTTTACCCAGCAGTGCTCCCCGATCATCGTTTGGTCGACGATACACCATCGAATCCAAATCCTAGAATGGACGGTCGAAAATAAATCGTCAATTTCTAGACAAACAATGCCTCCAATCGAAAAAAAAATTTAGACATAAATTACTTTCGTCATGAGCTTCGCGATGATATATTATATGATAGGGTTTAAGCAGTTTGGATTTTAGAGTTTGATTTGGAATTGCAATTAAGGTTTGAGATATCTGCCATTGAGAAGGAACAGATAATGGACAGATAAGAATAGAAATTAAACGTGTAGAAAATGGAATAGAAGCAGCTAGGATTTATAACAACATATATAGGAAGAGATGGGTAAGAATGAATGGAATAGATCGAATGGGTCGAAGCGATAACAAAAACCCGAAGAGTCTGTTTCGTTTCCGAAACAAAAATAGGTCATCCCATATATCGAAATATAGGTTTTCAATATTTTTAAACTCATTGAAACTAATTTAAAACCTCGATTCCATTGTATATAGAAGTTAGCTTTTAAAATCAAATTATATTCATTTAAATTCCTTTAATTGATTTCTACACGTTTAGAATTCGCACGATCAAACGATATGTCCTATAGCTACGAAACTTGAAGTCCTATAATATTTACTATTACGGATCCGCTGAAATTGGTTTCGTCAAACCCAAAATAGAGCCCCAAAAGACTAATTTTACACATTAATTAAATGAATTATTATATTAAAATCAATTTAATCACTTTTAAATTCAAATTTTAAAAGTTAACCATTTTATCATTCTTGATCACACAGAAATTTAATGATCTTTTTAAATTCAAATTTCCATGTTAATTTAAAAATTACATTAATTCCAACATTAAATTACATTAGTAATAAAATCCTCACTTATTATATTTTAAATTTCAACAAATTATATTATTTTGGTTTAAATGTTCTTATATTAAATCAACTATTACCTTATGAATTTATTCAACATAAGTTTCCATTTTATTATTATGATACTCTACAGTTGACATTCTTTACCATTTTAATTGCAATATTTCAATTACATTAATTTTACTGATTTCTAAATTAATTTCAAATGGATTGAATAATAAGATGAGAAATAAACAACTGTTACATCTTAGTAATTTAAACAGATTTCTAATTTATTGTTTACGAACAAAGGTTAATAGATTTACTTACTAAATAATTGACTTCATATTGCATGTTAAAACCAACCAAATTAACTAACTTTGATTTATCCTTTTAATACAACATTTAATTTTATTCCTATTTAACTTTCATTACTACCATTAATTAGAATTACATTAAACAGTTGTCAATTATATTCAATCGACATTATTAAATGGGGAATTTTGCTAGAAGGACAATGTGACGCCCCACCTCTATACCCACGCTAGCCAAGAACACTCCGGAGAAGTGCTGTCAACTAGCACGGAGAATAAGGCTGTTGAGGAGCGACCATCCATGTAATAGCTTATCACACGGTGGCTATAAATAATCTTCGAAAACAAACATAGAAATAATCATATCACAAATCAGTCACAGATATCCATATCACAAAGGCGGAAGAAGATATGAATATATAACTAACACATGAAAGTGTACATCAGAGTAGTGGTCAATAAGATCCACGATAATACAAAAGAATAGCAACACGTGCTATACAAAAGAATACAACTATGAGTCTATATCTCAAGTGTATACAACAAAAACTGCTAATCTAAACAGTTAGCCAAAAGTCAGAGTGATGAATCCCTGGGAAGAAGTCAAGCAGAAGCACCTGTAACATCTCGGTCTGATCCGAGTATTATTTAAGAAAATAATAAACGGATCAGTCTAGCTATAAATATCAGATGACATGATATAACATAAAAGATATGGCATAAACATAAACATCCATAACGACATACCGCTATAAGTATGTAAATAATGATCAACAGAAGATCAATCAATAAGAGATAATCAATATCACAAGAATCTTCTCAAAGATTCGAAGGGGGCATCATACCCTAAACTTGTACTCATAACAAGTCAATGACACAAATTCCAGAAATCAACACGAGAAATCCAGAAATCATAAAAAGGGAAAGAGGCCTATCACATGACGGTCCGAAGACCATGGGGAGCTACCCCACATGTGTGAGTGGAATCACACAGAATGAGGTCAAGACTAACCAAAAAGCAGAAAGGTATGTGTGAATGGAATCACACAAGTGGTGTCTAGTCTAACCTTGCAATGAAAGAGACATCGCGCAATTGCTAGTCTAATTCATAAAGCGATCATCAAGATCAACGAGAAGTGTCAATTACACTAAGCTAGTAAATATAGAAGTTTAGCCTCATGTCCCATAACCACTTGCTTAACTTAAATATTTACGAACAAACTGTAAATCTTCACTAATAAAATTGTCACAAGGGGTTCAATCGAACAAGTCCAAGAATTAACCGACGAAGTGAACGCAAGCGTTTCATACCACTTGTTTTACTAAGTCGTTTAATTAGATTTCTCATCCGAGTGAGGTAAAGGCTTGTATATACTAATAGATTGGAAAACGGTTTAAGAAAATATTTACTACTAGTATTGAAACCTTCATATTTTAAAGTGACAAATCACAGAAGCGATTGTAGAAACAATCAATCACAAAGATCACATTCGAAGATGTGATAAAAATCCAAGGAAATCAGCTCAGGAAGTTCGGTTGAATGTTCTTCAGATAAGATCCCCTACGCAGAGTTATACGGGGTTCGACCTGCCCGGTCAGGTCGCGGGGGTCCAGGGGGCAGCGCCCCGTCACGGTACGACCTAAGTGAAGACAAGCGGCTTACGACCTAAAGCAAAATGAGGTCTAACGACCTAAAGAGTTCGCGGCCTAAGGGATACGACCTAAGTGGCGCGACCTAGTGGATGACAGGTCATACGACCTAAGGGTAAGGTCGGAGGCGACCTACGACTTAGTGGGGTCGAACGACTTAAGGACATCCGACTTAACAAACAGGTCATACGACCTAAGGGTAAGGTCGGAGGCGACCTACGACTTAGTGGGGTCGAACGACTTAAGGACAGCCGACTTAACAATTCGCGACTTAGAGAGGCTTAGGTCGGATACGACCTACGACCTAGTGGATGACAGGTCATACGACCTACGACTTAGTGGGGTCGAACGACTTAAGGACAGCTGACTTAACAAACAGGTCATACGACCTAAGGGTAAGGTCGGAGGCGACCTACGACTTAGTGGGGTCGAACGACTTAAGGACAGCCGACTTAACAATTCGCGACTTAGAGAGGCTTAGGTCGGATACGACCTACGACCTAGTGGATGACAGGTCATACGACCTACGACTTAGTGGGGTCGAACGACTTAAGGACAGCTGACTTAACAAACAGGTCATACGACCTAAGGGTAAGGTCGGAGGCGACCTACGACTTAGTGGGGTCGAACGACTTAAGGACAGCCGACTTAACTCTTAACTCGCAGCCGACTTAGCACTCTAACTCGTGAACGACTCAACACAGGCGAACAGAAATACAAAGGCGGTGACTTTTCAACGCGCGCGACTTACGACTTAGGCTTAACTCGTGGACGACTTAGCGATGGCCAGAAACGACTTAACTCCGAGGCAGTGCGACCTAACTGCAGTTTTTTGTCAAAAACGCTAAAAATTGGAGTTTTTCGCCAATCCAATCCAAACCAAATGCAAATGCACATACTAAAGTGATGGGGAATCATTCCCAACAGTCCAATATAGTTATAGGCTAGAATTGTGAGATAAAAATCTCACCTTTGCACTAAAATTTATGAAGATGAAGCTTGAAAGCAAGGAGAAGCAATCCAAAGCTTGAATCCAATACCTTCTACTTGAATTTGGAGTTGAATGATGGAGTTGCAATTGAATTTGAGCTTGGAGTTTTAATTTCCCATTCTCTTCACCATTAATGCTAAAGCTTGAGTTAGTTAGGAAATTTATGAAGAGTGAGGAGAAGAGGGTTGGAACTTGGGCTTAATAGGCTAAACTAACCCAAAGTCCAAAGCGGGAAAAGTTAGTGAAATTTCACTAACTCCAAACCTATCGATGTTTATACTTAAAAAGTTGTAAACGACATTTCGAACTCAATGGAAGTGGTCTCGAGTCCTAATTTGACCGTTTGCAAAAAGTAGTTTTTCGGACCAAAATCCGATTAACGATTTAATATTTAAATAAAAATATTTAAATGTAAACTCGATAAATATGCGGGTTGTTACAGACAAGCTTTGTAGTTCAATTATTTTCTAGGACACACATCCATGGAAATTAATTTCAAGGTCAAAGTCACCAAAATAATTAATCTTAAGGAAAAAATCAGCAGTCCGATTACTTTTAAGGACATAATTTCAAAGGTTTTTAGGCCTAAGAAACTAATTAGTTTACATTTTGTCCTTAAACATAATTATTTCAGTTGTGTGTGCTAGAAACTAATTGCACTTGCTAAAGGGGCACTTGTGTCTAATTTCCACTTATTAAATTATATTCTAATAATTGTTTTCCATTTATAGTCAAAAAAATTTAGTTTTTGACAATATTAAATCCTAGAATCTTGTTAAATTTAATATTTTTAATTATAAAAAATATGGGCCGTTATAATCTCCCCCACTCAAAACTTTTCGTCCCCGAAAAGGAACAAGAAAGAATCAAGAGGCTTGATATTTTTTATTCAAAATAATAAATTTATAACAATTAACTTACATATTTAAGCTTATATAAAAAACTACAAAATTTTCTAAGTCCTAAATTTACGAAAAATTTCGGTAGAGTCTCCTTTGCACGGATAGGTCCGTAAAAATAACAATATCGATAATTATATTGCATATATAAATTTCAATAAAAATGACATTCCAAACCATGAAAAAAACAATAAAAATCATTACAAAACTGTAATCCGAAAACGTGCCTATTTGTCGAGATGACAAAACTTTATGTATTAAACCAAAAGCAATTGTTATTGCTTCCATAAACCTGTATCTCACTTACATAATCAAAAACAGTTAAAACTACGTAAAAGAGAAGTACATTAGTTGTTTCAATTAATAGCACAAGTAAGACAACATATGTAATAACCATATGCAAACAAAAGCAGTACAACCATCATATGCAACAAAAGAATCCATCGCACAACCGTATCAATCAAAACTAATGGTTAGTTTAGTTCAGAATTTTTCATCGTACGAGGATGGTAAATAAACTATCAAGTGTACCTTACACTTAACAGCCTTAGATAATTACTTAATAGGCAATCTCAAACAATTTGAAGTATCATTTCCCAAACGTCCCATAAGCCAAAACAACAAAGATTTTTAAAGATTATCTAAGTTTATTATGTTTGTTATTTTTCACATCGTTTACTTTCCATTTATTTCGTTCATTCATATAAAATCATCTGTTATTAATTTACATTCATTTATTGACATAAATTATTTCCCATTCAATATTTGGAATCATCAGTAAATAAATTCTTAATGTATTACATATGTTTCTCGCAGTTTAATTCACATTTATTATGTATATAACTTGATTTCCATTTGATATTAATATTCATAAATGAATTATTACTTAAGTTCATCTAAATTTAATTCACATTTATTGCTTCAAATACAGTATCATTCAATATTAAATCTATTTATAAATCATTTTGGTTAGTCAAGCTTTTGCTTGTATACTATTCTATTACGTATTCATATTTAGCATTTCAGCCCTTTTTTTAAACATTTGTGGTAAGTTTTATATTTTTTTTTAGAATGTAATTGAGTGTTATACAAATTTATCTTATTCATCTTAGTTAAGAAAAATGTTCAGCGGTTTACATCTTAATTTTCATTATCTTTTAGTTTACAAGTTACAGATCTCTAATTTCTTTATAGTTTCATTAAAAGCTTAGCTTTCAATTTCTTATTTCTTTTTTTAGAAGTTTCCAACTATTAAAATTTCACTTTATTTCTACAAGTAAAATCATTAATTAATAAAAACTTAAGAATTTAAAAACTGGGTTCATTTCAAATCATTATGAAATAATACATATACTCGTATCTTTAGTATATATGATATCATACTTAATAAAATAAAAATAAAATTTGTTTATGGAACCAAATGTGTAGCAAAGTTACTAAGTGGCCTCCCTCACTTTAAAACCCAAAAATGAACGTCGATGATACTGCGTAATCATCATCGAAATTATTTTTCAATGACAGAAGAGAGGAGTACATAACTTATCTCCTTTTTAAAATTATTTTAAAAACATTCCTTTCAAGTACCCATTGAAAACATTTTGAAACATTCGATTTGCAAATACTTCAAATAATATTAATATATCTTTTTCTCTAAAAATTTGGAGAACCAATTTCAAAACACCAGGATTTAAGTTCTCAAATTTTCATTTAAATTCATTTATTTGTAAATTTTAATTAATACCATATTTATTAAATTACATTTTCTATAACATACAATAGTCAATAGTTTAAGAACCATAACCAACTAACGAATAAGGACAATAAACAAATATTATCATTTCCTAACAAACAACACACTAAAAATAACAATATCAATGTATAAGAAGATAATTCATTTAAATACAGATATAATATAATACTCCATAAAATTATTTCATTTACCAATTTCAAAAAAACCAATACTGTGTCAGTTTACCATTTTCAAGTGTTTAGAAATCCCTATTGGTTTCATATAGTCCTATATACCGAATAGAATTTACGAATACTAAACAGAATAAATTAACGATGCAAAACATTTTTACAACACTAAAAAATATGCTCTCTTATATATACACACACACTTAGACTCATTCTAGGGTATTAATAACCCTATCTCTAATGAGTTAACCCTAACGGGCTAAGATATCTCTAAACCAAAGCTCTGATACTAACTATGACCCTCACCTTTTTGGACGGTTTACATCAACAATAAACCACACATGTCTAACTCAAACCATACAAAAGGGAAGATTGTCAAAGGGGTGAAAATAAGATAAAAGAAGGAATATAAAACACAGAATATCGCAGCGGAATGACAAAATATAATAATCAAATCAACAGTTCATGAAGCTGTTTTACAATATACATTTGACTACACAATTTTACAACGTAATCACAGTACAATCAACAACATAACAATAATGATGCAGCAGAATAATACTAATAATATAATATACCAAACTCCGTCTTCGTCCTCCAGAAATAATATCTTCAAACACTGAAATGCTCAAGCTGATCCGAGTGTAGTGAAATGACAAAACACTCGAGTCAGAACTAAAAGTTCTTGTGTAAGTCAAATTAATAACACATATAATAGGAGTGTAATAGCGTCAAAGATGTTTACGAGGTTTTACATCTCCTATCCAGTGTACAACGTGAGTGTGATAACTTAAGAGATGTGATGAGATTTTCCATCTTCTAAGGATCCGTTAAACTATCTATATGTAGTAAGATACGCTATATATGTAATGTCTAATCAATAAAAAAATATTTTTCTTAGCGTTAAGGCTTTACATTCATCCCGCCTTAACACACTTTTAAGTAGATAGTCTATGCAGGTCCTATAACACAACTAGTAACGTTGTTAGCCAGTGAGTCCCTCATAGGTACCATAACAAAACGAAATCGTAGTGGGTGTGAATAAGGATAAAAAGTATGAAAAGGAACGTGAGGCGATGCCAAAAGTAGAATACTACCATTTTGCATTTCTTGATTGGTGGTAACCCCTAACGATCCACCGCGTTCAACACTCCCAAAATCCGAAGGTGCACACCAATCAAATTTCAAAGTCAAGATGATAATACGAAGAAGTGTGTTTGCTAGAGGTAGCTAGCCTCATTGGTCAGGTTTGGCTCCTGTTTTAGTCATTTCAAATTAACACAAGTGTCGGGATCTATCCATCATCGTTCTCTTTCTTCAAATCCAGCAAATGGCACTAATCCAACTACTTCATTCTGGATCATCCACCGCATAAACAGTTGTTAAAGTGGTTTCAATATTGACAGAGAGTGAGCCAATAAGAGGCCCCGGTCTCTTTAACAAACAAACGTCATTTTTCACACCAGTTGATTCTTTTACATTTCGAAACCAATTCATATTTGATATCAAAATATCATATTCACTTCGAAAATATCACTTCATTTCAAAATACCATATTTACTCAAAATATGTCATTTTCAGTTAAAATTATCATTTCAAATCCCAACTTAGGTCATAACCTCATTTATCCACATTCACATTTAAATAAACGATTCAAATATAAACATTCCAACTTTAAACAATTTGAAATTTTAGAAAATAATTCGAATAGTTATATTAATTAAAAGGGGGAACTATGGAAAGGACAAACTTTGAAAAAAAAAGTAGGCTGAAGGACATGAAGATTATTTTAAGGCTGAAGGACAAATGCTAGCTATAATTAGCATTATATTCAACTTTTACACTATAAAAATGCTAGATTTATCTAGCATCATATTCTATTTTACACTACACGAAATGCTAGTTACAACTAGCGTTGTTCTTCAGCCTAAAAAAACCTTATAATCCTTCAACTTAAATTTTTTCTAAGTTTGTCCTTGTGCCAATTTTCCTGTAGCTTAAATAGTTTAAAATTGTAACAGCCCATAATTTTGTAAATATTTTTAATTAAATTTTTATTTGAAAACTTTAATTTTTAAATTATTTAAGATTGAATTTCTAGAATTTTCCAATGTAACTTTGGAATTTGTTGGTAATTCATTTTCCAAATATAATAAAATAAACATTTTCTGAAAATCTTATATTTTGGTCAACTCTGGTCAAATTTTGAATTACAGTTTAAATTTTTAAATTTGAGTTATTAAGTTCTAATCTTTTTCTTTGAAAATGTATTTTATTTTAATATTATTTCTGCTTTTCGTTTCGTAAAATTCTGTTTTATACTTTTAAATTGGATAAATTACAGTGTTTTACACACAATGATTTTTGATGTTTTATTTTCTATCTTTTTCTATGTTTATTCTCTAAATTTTATTTTCTATTTTATTTGTATAAACATTGACTATATTTATTTGACTTTTGATTGGTTTTATTTTCAATAATAGATTATAAATTTCAAGAGACATAGGTTACTTATTTTTATTTGTTGCCTTTTCCTTTTCCCTTGCCTTTCCATTTGCATAGCCAATTACTTCCCACATTCATAGCCGTGATTTTCTCCTATCAATCACATACATATTGTTCATCAAACTCCTCTTTTCATTACATGCAAACAAAGGAAATTTTTTAATTAAATACATGAAGTTATTTATTTTATATTATTGCCATTTTATTTTCCAAACCATTCAAATTCTTACCTTTTTATTTCCAAACCTCTTTATTAATTTCTAGCCATTTCCTCCTCATTCCTAGCCATGAATTTCTCTTCTCATAGCCATGCATATCAGGTTGAAAATTCAGTACAAAAATTTATTTCCCATTATGCTCTCATTTTTCATTTGCATTTAAGAATAAAATATATATAAGTTTCTTTCTCTTTAATTCTTTCCTTTTTGTTCTCCTAGCATTTACTCCTTTTCTAGCTGTTTCCCTACCTTTTTCTTGCCGTGAATCTCTCCAATCACGCATAAAAATCTTCTCAATATCTCACTTTCCATTTGCATGAAAATAATTAATATATACAAGATCTTTTCCTTAACTTTTGCCTTTTCTTTTGCCTAACACTTCACTTTCTTTAGTCGTCCACTTCATCATCTTTAGCCGTTCATATTTTGTTGTAACCCTAGTAAACCACATACTGAAAAACTCCTCATCTCATTATCATTTGCGTGAAGAGAAAAATACAACAAGCTCAAGTTAATTCCATGGCTTCTCCTTTCTCTTCTTCTTTTTCTATTTTCCTTTTTTGTTCATGTCTTGCTCTGCCTCTACCATGCCTTGGCCGAGCCACTTATGTTGGTTGAAGCAAAGGTTGTGTCATTTCTATCCCATATTTTTCTATTGTTTTAATATCTATTCTTTGTATTGAATCATGTTCTTATGTTTGTGCTATTTTTTTGCATACAAGAGTGGATCTTGGCTCTCTTTTCGCTCAAGTTTGCATCGTGCTTTGTCGTACCTTTTCGTGCTTTGTGGAGTTTATATTTGTATCTTGAATTTGATTCTAGCTTTTAAAAGGTGAGTTATCACTCTAGACTTACGTACTTATACAATTATGAAGTGATGACAAGTGAATATATATAAATTGATATGTTATTCATATATGCCTGTGATGTGATAATATGATGTTAAACGCTGTTTAGAAATTTGTTACATCATCTAATATGCTATGTTATATTTTACTGTTCGTTTTATTTACTGTATCACACTACAAGTTCTCTATCACTGTGGATTGAAATAATACATACCCGAACGGACATTAGAATAACGAAAATCATTTTGAGCTGAAATGATAGGCTCGAGCGATTTTTATTGTATTTTATTTACTTGGGATTGCGGGTTTGAAATGATAGAACCCGGATTTTTCTTTTCAAATTACGGATTGAAATGATACATATCCGTATCACTTGACCTAGGTTAGAAAATATTATACAGGGCCATGGTTATATTTTTAAATAATATTCTCCTAATAATTAATTAAGTATTTTTAAATGATATTTCCCTGAAAGATTATTAAGTATTTTGAGTTTTATAAATATATTAAAATTTTAACTTAAAAAATTGATTTAAGGCTTTAATTTTAAAGGTGTATTAGTTTTCTATAAGTTAAATTTTCATAAAGTTAATAATGGGTTTAAGTTGAATTTAAGATCTTTATTGATGATAAATAACTTAATAATTAAATGTGACTTAATACAGGAGTTTCAAATCTAACCAAATAAATGTCATGAAAATTTTAATTTATGAAATGGACATGTTTTGTGTAATAAATAATGTATTTTGAACTGGTAAAATGGAATACAGTTTTAATTGGACAATTTGTAATAAAATTTATTTAACTAGAAAATCATAGTTAATTGATGTCTAAATTAATAGATCTATGAAGAAAATTTAAGTGTTATATTAACTATGATAAAATATTCTTTTGCGAAATGTTATGTTTTGTAAGATAAATAGCTATGACTTTAAAATGGAAAATTGTAAGTTAAAACATACATGTGAGATGTAAGTTTAATTAATATTAGTTGATTAATATAATAAATGTTCTTTACTGCATTAACAAAAACGAAAGAAACATATAAAGTTTTAATCAATGCAAGAAACATGTAAAGTTTTAATTAATGAAAGCAACGTGTAAAGTTCTTATTAATGAAAGAAACGTGTTAGGTTTTAATTAATGAAAGAAACATGTAAATTTTTAATTAATGTAATATTGATTAAAATAATAAATGCTCTTTATTGTAATAGAAAACATTTGATAATGTAAGTTTTAATTAGTGTAATATTGATTAAAATATTAAATACCCTTTATTGTAATAAAAATGAAAATTAAAATGTACATTTGATGATGTAAGTTTTAATTAGTGTAATATTGATTAAAATAATAAATGCTCTTTACTTAATAAAAATGTAAATTAAAACGTACATTTGATGATGTAAGTTTTAATTAGTGTAATATTGATTAAAATAATAAATGCTCTTTATTTTAATAAAAATGTAAATTAAAACGTACATTTGATAATGTAAGTTTTAATTAGTGTAATATTGATTAACTTCAAATTTTCGAAATGTTCATTTTTAACTTCAAATTCGATTTAAAAGTTCAATCCAATGATTTAAATTTCAATTCGATTCTTATTTTAAACCATTTCAATTTATATCAATTTCAAGTCCAATTTTAATTTACTGATTTAAAACACTTAAATCAAATTAAACCTCATTATTCAATTTTAAGATCCAAATCTTTAAAATAATTCAATTTCCAAAATTAAAGTCATATATCAATTACAACTTCACATATCCAAGTCAAATTTTTAAAACAATTCCTTTTAACCAAATTTAATTTCAACATTTCAAAGCTTGAATTAGGAAATAATTCAGTTCATATAAATCAAAATTTTATTTCTTTTAAACAATATTATTTAATCAAAATCCAAAAATTCAATATTTTAAAAACCATTGAATTTAACCAATCCAGTGTCCGTATATAATTTTCTACCCTATGGCCAAGTGATCAGTTATTTGAATTTTAATTTCAACGATGGATATATATCATTCAATCCAAAGCAAAGTGTCATAGGTACATATCATTTCAACCTATTTCTTAATTTATTCGAAATAATTCAAATAACATTTTATATATTGTCACTTAATATATAGAGCGATAATAGAGAAATATAAAATAAATAAACATTTAATCATCCAAAATGTCAACGAATAAACATCCATCACAATCAACATCCAAATCAGCCAATAAATCACCACGATTAACTGGCTATCTATATCGGGTATTAACCTACCGATTCAATTTCAATATTAATTTAAATGGAAATTTAATTCAATATAATTCAATTTTAATTATAATGCCAAATTTAACTACCAAACAGAAACCAATAAAATTCCTATCACTTCATAAATTTAGTTCAACTAACATTAGAAGATTTATATTGCGTGAGTAGGCTAAACCACCCAAACTTGATTTATAGTCGATTAAAAATCCAATAAAAGCCCAAAATTTGAATAGTCTCCAAATTCAACCAAATCAATTTCATATTGTCTGGAATTTCGATACGATCCCAACGGAAGAAACCGCGTATTAATTTGAGTTTTATGCAAAAGTTATTGATGTTAGAAAGTTGAAAATTAAATAAAATAAAATATTGGGGCATTAATGTAATTTTGCTTACCATCCCCAATTCTAACATCTCATACGCACGCTAACCACATTTGTCGAACTCATCACTGCCGCCTTCTGATCGAACGCCTTCGCTTCCACATGCCGATAAGCCACGATTGGGCACCATCATTGAGCTCGCCAAGGCCAAGCGTGCCTACCAGCCCTCGCGCGGCCATCCACAGTCGCCGGAAGAGCCACGGCCACCGCCCCACTTATTTACCAGATCTGGCGATCTTGTTCACTCCAGACACGATACAACCATATAGATGAACCCTTACATCCTCCTTTACCCAGTAGTGCTTCCTGATCGTCCAATGGTCGACGATCCACCATTGGATATTCCAAATCCTAGAATGGACGGCCGAAAATAAATCACTAATTTCTGGACAAATAGAGCCTCTAATCAAAAAACGAACTATAAATGCAGATTACGTTCTTCAAGTGCTTCACGATGATAAATTATATGGTAGGGTTTAAGCAGTTTGGATTTTGTAGTTTGAATTGGAATTGTAATTAGGGTTTGAGATGTCTGCCATTAAGAAGAAACAGATAATGGACAGATAAGAACAGAAATTGAATGTGCAGAAAATGGAATAGAAGCGGTTAGGATTTATAACAACATATATATAGGCAGAGATGGATAATAATGGATGGAATAGATCAAATAGGTTGAAGCGATAACAAAAACCCGAAAAGCCCGTTTCATTCCCGAAACGAAAATTGGTCATCCCACATGTCAAAATATAGGTTTTCAATAATTTATAAACTCAATGAAACTAATTTTAATCCCTGATTCCATTGTACATAGAAGTTAGCTTCAAAAATCAAATTATATTCATTTAAATTCCTTTAATTGATTTCAACGCGTTTCGAGCTCGCACGATCAAACGATAAGTCTGATCGCTACGAAACTTGAAATCCTATAATAATTCACTATTATGGATCCGATAAAACTGGTTTCGTCGAAATCCTAGACAGTGCCCAAAAGACTAATTTTACAAGTTAATTAAATGAATTATTATTTAAAATCAATTTAATCACTTTTAAATTCAAATTTTAAAAGTTAACCATTTTATCATTCTTGATCACATAGAAATTTAATAATATTTTTGAATTCAAATTTCAATGTTAATTTCAAGATTTAATCATTACATTAATTCCAAAATTATGTTACAATAGTAATAAAATCCTTGTTTATTATATTTTAAATTTCAACAAATTTTGTTATTTTGATTTAAATGTTCTTATATTAAATGAACTATTACCTTATTAATTTATTTAACATAAGTTTCCATCTTATTATTCTGATACTCTGCAGATGACGTTCTTTACCATTTTAATTGCAATATTTCAATTACATTAATTTAATTGATTTTTAAATTAATTCAAATGGATTGAATAATAGATGAGAAGTAAACAACTATTACATCTTAGTAATTTAAATAGATTTCTAATTTATTGTGTACAAACAAAGGTTAATATATTTACTTACTATATAATTGATTTCCTGTTGCATGTTAAAACATACTAAATCAACTAACATTGATTTCTCATTTTAATACAACATCTAATTTTATTCCTAATTATCTTTCATTGCTACCATTAATTAGAATTACATTAAAAAGTTGTCAATTTCACTTAACCAACATTATTAAATTATATAAATTTTTTCATTTATAAATCATAAAATTTAAAATTTTGACAATATTAAATTCCAAAATATTATTAAATTAATATTTTTAACTATAAAAATATGGGTTGTTAACCAAGACCTCTGGCTTCGGATGCCATGATAGTAGGTTCTTCAATCGAGAGCTTAGGTGGAGAGCATGATCTAGGATGGCAGTTTGGATTGGACTGAGGCTGTGGATAGTGGATTGGGTTAAGTGTAGGGCTCATGGCCATAAACTATAGTGAGCCAATATGGTTCGAATCTGTATCGAGTAAGTAAGGCTCGATGGATGTGTTTGTGACTAGTGATCGTTGATGACTCGAACTGTTTTCTATCGTGCTCAAAGCAGGGGTACTATTTATGGGTGATACCCCGAGGGTTGGTAGCAATGGTCGTGTACTTGGACCACCCCGAGGGGGTTCTAGTGTCAAGCAAGTATGGGAGAGTACCAGGCCGTGGCAATATACGGGATCGAAATAGACCCATCTATACGTGAGTACGACAAACAGCTGGGATTTCCATTAGTCCTTGACAGTTGTAGAGGATTATACGAGTCATCATATATCTAGCACATTGGATGACTGTCGGTGTTGTTTAATGGATGCTATGATTGTTATGGTTGCTCACTAGTCACATATCACCCTAGGGATGTCACATTAGGTAGGTATTGTAGTAGGGATACCTAAATACCCTGACTTGTCTTAGCATGGAGTAGATATGGATGGAGATACCTAGATACATGAAGTTTACTTAGTATGGAGTAGGGACTATAGGTAAAGATACCTAGTGTAACGACGCAGAATTTCTGTCAATTAAAACTTATATATTTAATTGATTTTAAATATCAATAAGTGAAATTTATAAGTCGAGTAAATTTTATTTCGAATAATTGGATTTAATTGGATAATTAAATCGATAATTTAATATGTGAAAATACAGAAATAATTGAAAATTGGGTTAAATATGATTAAAATTGATTTGTAAAATTTTATTTAATCATGTTGGAGTTAGAAAGATGTTTGCGAACTTTTTAAATTGAATTTAAAGTTAATTTGTGAAAATTGAATATTTTAATATTTAAATTGACGAGTTAAAATAGCCATTTTTCAAACAGCCTCGGATTTCGATGAAACTAGTTTCATCGGATCCGTAATGTGATATTATTGTATGGTTTCAAATTTCGTGTCAATCGGATTTACCATTTGTCCGGGGAAAGCCAAAACGCATAGAAATTAGTTTAAATCGATTTAATTTAAATTTGATCGTTTATTTCCGTAACTCACACAGAAGATCGAATTAGCCTCCGAAACACATTCCATTGTGTTCGGAACGCGGGGTAAACCTTAGAAACGCCAACCGGCACGCTTCGTTTGGAGTTCGGAAAATTACGGATGAATAGTGTTTTGGCTATTTTTTCTATAAAAGGACCTTCATCATTCATTTTGCACTCAACACCCTGGCTAAGGTTTCATCCAGGAGCCACCGCTTCTAATATTACCAAAGGCCAGAAAATCATATTCTTTCTCCTCCAAATCCACCAAATCCACACATCAATTCACGAAACTTTCTAAACGAAAGTAGCAGAGCACAGCACGAACTAGATATCCAACGGTGGATTCGAGCAATCATCATCGTTTGGAGGCGAATTTGGGCCGAGAACGTGGTCAAGTCGTGCACGTTTTTCATGAAGATAGGGAGTCCGAACTTCACTGGCTTCTGGCCATTTGTAGCACTCGAGTTGAGCTTCGGATTGATGGCCTTTGATTGACGTGAAGATGATCGTGGAGGGGTGCGTTCGAAACCCTAGATGGTCGGCCTTTGTGTTCAATTCGCGTGCGAACCTGGGTTGGAGAAGAAAGAGCATGTGGCTGCGATTTCCTTTGGCAAAAACATGTGGCTTAGATTGTCTTAGGTTATAAAAAAATTAAAAGAAATTGTAAAGTGTTTATATTATAATTCGTTCAAATGTTTAAAAAGCTGTAACTTTTTCATATGAGGTTGAAAAATTACGAAACGAATTGCGTTGCAATCGTTTTGTCGAGCACTATGCGATGGAACTGGATTGGAGTCGTTTGGAGCTAGTGAAAATTTTAGGTAAAATTAAACGCTCGTTTAATTTTATTCGAAAAAAAACGCTAAAACTATTATCGAAAACTCAAGGTGAGAACTTCTCACTCAATCGAATAGTTTCGATTTAAATTTTAAATAGTTAAATTTAAAATTATTGATTGTATGCCAGAATGATAAATTATTATCTGTTAATGATTGCAATAGACATTATACTCCGTTATTAAGAGGATGTTATTTATTAAAAACATATACCGCGATAATTCCATCTTGATTGGAATTGGTATTATATATGTACTTGGAGTTGATTTTCCCACATTATATAGCGGATGAGACCCTATTGCGCCGCATAATAGCGGATAATATTTTATAAATCCTATATACCGCGATATTCCGTATTGGAATGGAATTGGTATTGTGCTAACATCTTTGGATGCAAGGAAACAGGTTGGAGGGATCCAACTGGATTCCTGAACTGTATTGATTTATTTACAGATATTGTGATATTTTTTGATTATCATATTGATATGTGATGTTTGTTGTCGTGATTGACTATTTGGTGCTGTAGCATCATCGGATCCATTTTTGAAGTTTTAAAATAATGATTTTGATTTTAAAAAGAATTTTTAAAGTGATTTTTGAAAGTAAACGTTTTATTAAATTTTGAATTGTTAAAATAAATAAACATTAAAATTTTATTATTATAAAAGTTATAGTTTTGGAAATAATACTTAAGTATAATTTTGGAGTTATATAAGTTTTAATAACGTTTTGTAAATTATTAAAAGGATTGGTTTATTTAAATTAAGATTTTTGAATTATTATAAACGGTTTATATAAAAGATTTCTAAGATTAATATTTATAAATTAAAGATATAGGAATTGTGAAACGAGTTTTATTAAGTGTTAAAATGAAGTATAAATGGATTTCACAAGTGAATAAAATTTATAGATTTATAAATTGTGAAGTTATAAAACGAATAGATTTTTGTAAAATAAAGGACTTATAAGTAATTAACTTGCAAATTAGATTTTCGGTATAAAATTGAGTTATGAATTGAAGTGTTTAATAAAGGAGATTTATAAACCAAAGTTTTATAAATAGAAATGGAATTTATAAAAAATATTTATAAATCCGAAATCAATTGAATTTGATAAATTTAATATAGAAGGCTATTAAAGGAGATATATTCGCGATTTCGAATAGCGAATTATCCTTGAAATAAAATGTGTAGAAAATATTGAATTTGGTTAGTGAAGTATATTCACCATTTTGGACAGTGAATATATTATTAAAGAAAATAGATATGTTTTTGGGAAAGTGATATTATAAAATAAAGTTAATTGTTTTAAAGATGTTTTAAAATGTATTGACTATGAAACCATAGATTTCAACATTCATTGTTGAAATAGACGTTTCGAGAAGTAGAAGGAAATTTTGGACTATAACACCGTTGTTATAGTAAATGATTTCTGAAAGGAAATGTTTTATATAGTATTGGGATTTATATATCTATCTTAATTTCGAATCCTTATACTAGTGATTTTGGGTCGTCGTAACGATGTTTTAAATAACATTCGTTTTGACTCAAATAAATGTGTTTGAAAGAACGTTTTCTTTAAAGAATGAAATATATGCTTAATTTTGATTTAAGTATATTGAATATTTTCCATGTTTTGAAAATAAATGGATTTGTGAATCACTTATTATTAAATAAGTATAGAAATGTTTTCCAATATGAAGTGAATATTTTGAGATTTTATCTTTTAAAGATAAATTGAAAATGAATATTAGAAATCGATTTGGAAATCGTATATCATAGATATTTTGGAATTGTAAATTCACTATGGAATTTATAAAAGAAAGGGAAATTTGTTTAAAAATAAACGTTGATTTATTTTTGAAGTGTGGAAATAAATTTACGGATTTGGATCGTAAATATAAAGAAAATCGTTAAGGATTTATTTAATTGGTTTAAATGAACCATGTTGAAATGAAAGTATTTCCGCGTAAGGAAAATATTTGAAATTTGTTTTCAAAAGAGGTAAAGGTGAAAAGTTATTTGAAAATTTTTTTTTCAAATGGTTGAAGTGTGGAAATTATATATCTAGTAAAGATATTAGGGAAAGTAAATAATTTGGGAAATTATTTGGAATCTGGTGATGTTGAGCATACCTATTGATGGTTAAATAATCCGATTATCAATATTTACCTTTAAATAGGTATTTGTTATCATTGCTTGAATTTGAATGCTACACTTATTTTTGAATAAACGCTCACTATTCGGGTTAGCCGGGAAAGGACCTTGGGGTCGTATAACCCATTCCGAATATGCGATACGTCGTTATGGATTGCATTTGATGACCGGCGTTGAAGACCGAATATTTGTGAAAACGGAAGGATTACCGTCGAATGTTTCTGCATCGGCTGATCTCCGATATAGAAATTTATTACCCTTTGTGGTGGAAACTCCGGTCGTGATTAGTGAATATCCGGATTGCAAGGAATTTTTTGTTAGTGCCTTCGGTTCCGTTCGATCCCAGAACGGACTTGTATGGATGTGTGTCTGGCGTTGCAATTTGAGATGTAAAGCTGGTTTCTATCAAATATATTTCCGTTGGTGGCGGAGAATTTATTCTCTTAGCTTAACACCCTTAGAGGTTATGTAGTTCATGGTTACTAGTGATACATTCCCAAATTGGTAATGTGGCATACGAAGTGCTGTTGAGCATATGTGATCAAACCACAGCTTTTATATAAAGCGTGGCTTTGTGGATGAGACTTCGTCGGACCTCACACCCCGAAAATGGTCAAAACAGGAAGGATGCGGCAAGGTTATTAGGGGGCAGCGCCCCTTTAGTGTATGTCATTCCTTCTGGATAGAGGTGGTATCATGGTATGGAGCCCAGATACTTAACCTATGTTGTTGCTGCAAATTTATTGTTTTGTGATTGTTGGAAATCGAGGATCCTCGGATATAGATCGGTTACGATCGGGGAATGACATATTCGTGTCAGTAGTTACCTAGTTTGAAAGGTAACCCGACCTTGTGTTGGCAGAGATCCAGTTAGGTTGTGACACCCCACCTCTATACCCACACTAGCCAAGAACACTACGGAGTAGTGCTGTCAACTAGCATGGAGAATAAGGCTGTTGAGGAGCGACCATCCATGTAATTGCTTATCACACGGTGGCTATAAATAATCTTCGAAAACAAACATAGAAATAATCATAACACAAATCAGTCACAGATATCCATATCACAAAGGCGGAAGAAGATATGAATATATGACTATCACATAAAAGTGTACATCAGAGTAGTGGTCCATAAGATCCACGATAATACAAAAGAATAGCAACACGTGCTATACAAAAGAATACAACTATGAGTCTATATCTCAAGTGTATACAACAAAAAATGCTAATCTAAACAGTTAGCCAAAAGTCAGAGTGATGAATCCCTGGGAAGAAGTCAAGCAGAAGCACCTGTAACATCTCGGTCTGACCCAAGTATTATTTAAGAAAATAATAAACGGGTCAGTCTAGCTATAAATATCAGATGACATGATATAACATAAAAGATATGGCATAAACATAAAATATCCATAATGACATACCACCATAAGTATGTAAATAATGATCAACAGAAGATCAATCAATAAGAGATAATCAATATCACAAGAATCTTCTCAAAGATTCGGAAAGGGCATCATACCCCAAACTTGTACTCATAACAAGTCAATGACATAAATTCTAGAAATCAATGCAAGAAGTCCAGAAATCATAGAAAAGAGAAAGAGGCCTATCACATGACGGTTCGAAGACCAAGGGGAGCTACCCCACATGTGTGAATGGAATCACACAGATTAAGGTCCAGACTAACCAAAAAGCAAAAAGGTATGTGTGAGTGGAATCACACAAGTGGTGTCTAGTCTAACCTCGCAACAAGAGACATCGCACAGTTGCTAGTCTAAATCATCAGAATGATCGTCATGATCAACGAGAAGTGTCAATTACACTAAGCAAGTAAATATAGAAGTTTAGCTTCATGTCCCATAACCACTTGCTTAACTTAAATATTTACGAACAAACTGTAAATCTTCACTAATAAAATTGTCACAAGAGGTTCAATCGAACAAGTCCAAGAATTAACCGACGAAGTGAACGCAAGCGTTTCATACCACTTGTTTTACTATGTCGTTTAATTAGATTTCTCATCCGAGTGAGGTAAAGGTTTGTATATACTAATAGATTGGAAAATGGTTTAAGAAAAGAGCTTTGTTATTAAAAATAGAGTTGAAATTGTTTGTTAAAAGAATTTTGATATTTACTACTAGTATTGAAACCTTTATATTATAAAGTGACAAAACACATAAGCAAGTGTAGAAACAATCAGTCACAAAAACCGCATACGGAGATGTGAATAAAATCCAAGGAAATCAGCTCAATGTTTTTCAGATAAGATCCCCTACGGAGGGGGGGTCCAGGGGGGTGGCAACCCCCCCGCTTACGGGGTTCGACCTGCCCGGTCAGGTCGCGGGGGTCCAGGGGGAAGCGCCCCGGCGGGGTGCGGGGAAGCGCCCCGTCCAAAACGGTACGACCTAGTGAAGACAAAATGAGGTCCAACGACCTAAAAGTTAAGAGTCCAACGACCTATAGGTTCACGCCACCTAGGTGGAATGCGACCTACGAGATAGGCAAGTGGAACGACCTAAAGATGAATGGGTCGAACGACCTAACGTGAGCACAGGTGAAGCGACCTATCGGTCCAACGACCTAAGGGGAAAAGGCAACCTAGGTCTAACGACCTAACTGCTCACGACCTAAGGGTCTAAAGGCCACGCGACCTAGAGGAAAATAAGGTTAAGCGACCTAAGTGGGTTCGCGACCTAACGACATAAACAGTCGAGCGACCTAACGACAAAAAGGGGCGAACGACCTAATAGGTGCGCGACTTAAAGCCATCGCGACCTAACGACCTAACAAGGTCATACGATCAAGTGGTTTCCAACGACATAATGGTGCAACGACATAAGGCCAAACGACTTAAGGGTTCCAGCGGAGAGCGACCTAAAGGAGGCGCGACCTAAAAGAGACGCGACCTAAAGGAGGCGCGACCTAAAAGATGCGCGACCTAAAGGAGACGCGACCTTAAAGAGGCGCGACCTAAAGGAGACACGACCTAAAAGAGGTGCGAGCTAAAGGAGACGCGACCTAAAAGAGGCGCGACCTAAAGGAGACGTGACCTAAAAGAGGCGCGACCTAACTCAAACAAGCATTTTGATGACCCAGAGTCATGCCGAGCGACCTAGACCCAAACGACCCACGACCTAGCAACCTTGCGACCTACGCCCTAACTCCGAGCGAGCCAAATCCGGGCAGAACGACTTAAATGCAGGAAATTCACCAAAACGCTAAAAATTGGAGTTTTTCGCCAATCCAATCCAAACCAAATGCAAATGTGCGTGCAAACATGATAGGGAATCATTCCAAATAGTCCAATATAGTTATAGGCTAGAATTGTGAGATAAAAATCTCACCTTTGCACCAAATATCAATGAAAATGAAGTTTTAAGCAAGCAAGAATCAATCCTTCTTCTATCTAAGCACAAGAAGCTTGAATCCAATGTCTTCTTCTTGAATTTGGAGTAGGAAGATGGATTGCAATTGAATTTGAGTTTTGGAATTTTAATTTCCCATTCCCTCCACCATTAATGCCAAAGCTTGATTAGTTAGGAAATTTATGAAGAGTGAGGAGAAGAGGGTTGGAACTTGGGCTTAATAGGCTAAACTAACCCAAAGTCCAAAGCGGGAAAAGTTAGTGAAATTTCACTAACTCCAAACCTATCGATGCTTATACTTAAAAAAGTTGTAAACGGCATTTCGAACTCAATGGAAGTGGTCTCGGGTCCTAATTTGACTGTTTGCAAAAAGTAACTTTTCGGACCAAAATCCGATTAACGAGTTAATATTTAAATAAAATATTTAAATACAAGCTCGATAAATATGCGGGTTGTTACATAGGTTCTCGGGTCGTCTTTCCAGAGGCGTACCCATGTGGCAATGGGAAGTTCCTTGGCCTGACCATTTGTTGGAAATCTAAAGAAACAATACGATCTTGTACGGTTTTAGTTGTAGAACCTATCATTCACTTATGGTGGTCACCACTGTTTGGATGGTAGCTATAGTAGGCATAAGTGCGGAATGTCTATGCTGGCTAAGATTTATATCTTTACTTTCGAAATGTTTTCTACACTATGCACTAGTAATAATATCAAATGTTTCCTTTTAATGCGTATCAAGCATCTTTGACTATCATAAGGAGAAATCTCCTTCGATTCTGCGTTTGCATTGTATGTGTGTGCCGGAGGCCTTATGGTAGTCTCATTTTCTAAAAAGCATTGCGAATCTATTTTAAAAATTATCCTGTACTTTGTTTTAAAAAAAATAAACTGTTTTAGTTCTCACAGCAGTCCCATGACTGACTCGGAGTTTATTGTTTTCCTTCCTAAACTCTGGATTCCTGCAAATTTCCACACAGGCAGTCAAGTGTCAGGTTTATCAGGATATTCTGGAATTCAGGAGTTGCAGGAGACAAGCTGGAGGGCATGGCGTATCATTTAGTATATAGTATTCCTTTTCCGTTGTTTGTTGTTGTACTCTCTGATGATGTAATGTAATGTAATATGATGTAATGTAATAACTGATATAGTTCTTTATTGAAAGATTATTCATTTATCTATTATATGTTGTTCCGCTGCGATTGTGAGATTCTGATATTGTTCTGTTGTTTCTTTCTGTTCTATTCTATATTTTTCTCTCTTCTTCTATCGTTTTCTTCTTCTTAACCCTAGCGGTACAGTCTTCCGGCATTCGATTGCTCGGCAGTTGATACAGTGGACGTATCGATGTCGGTTTTCGAGTGTCGAAAAATCGCAACGTTACATTTGGTATCAGGGCATATGGTTAAGTGACAACCATGGCTCTATTGGGAATTACTCATTAGAGATAGAGTCAGTAGTACTCTAGAATGAGTGTGAGTGTAATAATAGATACGAGTGCGTATTTATTAGTGAATATGAAATTGTTTTATATTGTGTTTGCTTATCCGTTGAGCTGTTTATGAATTCTGGTCGGTGTGGGGTGTACAACCGTAATCGATAGGGGTTTCTAAACTCTTAAACGAGATAAACCGACATAGTATCATTTTAAATTGGGTAAATGAAATAATTTTACATTGATTATATTTTATATATAAAGGAATAATTTTTCAGAATTATTAAATATATATGAATTGATTGTTTGGTTGTTGAATAAGTTAAATAAAAACAACAGCTGTGAAAGAATGAATTATACAAGCAAATGAATTATAAGTATGAAGTTATAATTAAAATGATTTACACTTGTGAAATAATCTTATATATAAGAAATGAAATCATATAAGTAAAAGGTTTGTAAATGTGATTTGTAATTTGAAGTAAAATTCCAAAGGAATATTTGGAAATGTTTTGAAAGGGTTTGCAATTTGGAAAAGATTAAATTCCTTTTTGGCTTTGAAAATGGTTTTCAAAGGTTTGGAAAAAAATGTTTTGGAGAAATTAAAGCTCTAAACTCTTTTCGGTCGCTGGAAAATGATTCCGATGATGATCGCGACATCATTGGTGTTCATTTTCGGGTTTCCAAAAGTGGGATTGCTGCCAAATTGTTTTAAATGGAAGTTGTTTGGAAAATTTGAATTTGGGTTTTGAAATTCAAAGGGTAATTGAATTGATTTCAAAAATGGTTTTGAAAGGTTGAAAAGACTCTGGAATCCCATTTAAAATATTATGGGAATGATAAATGAGTTGATAACTTATACAATTTGAGTTTTAATAGAATAAATTTAACTTAAAGGATGGAGTTAAATTAAATGAAGTATAAGTAAATCAATAAAAATCCAAGTGGTAATTGTTGAATATAAGTTGTATAACTTATGAAATGAGAAAATGAAAGTGAAACAAATTGTTAAAAATGGTTAAACGATTTGTTAAGCAAAATAAATCTGAATTTGAATAAGTGATGAAAATTGACTTTGGTAAAAGTTAAATAGAAATGAAATCCGAATTGGATTTATAAGTGGAAACTTAAGTTAAGTTAAACAAATGGTGTTTGAAATGGAATATAACTTAAATAATGTTGAATAAAGTTGATTTTGGTGTCGAAGTAAATTAATCAAGAGAAGTGATGAATATGAACTTGAGTTATATAAATGAAATTCAACTTGAAATGTTAAATGAATTAGCAATTGAATTGATAAATGGATGAAATATTAATCAATTGAATGTAAATAAGTTTATATGAAATAATGAATGTAAGTGTTAATTCATTAAAAGCTAATGTTATTCGAAGTTGAATAATTGAATGAAAATCAACTTAATATAAACCAATTGGAATTAAAAGTGTTGAACCAAATTGAATGTAAAGAAATATAAATTGAATAAATTTGGGTGTAATGGATGTACATTGGTTGTTATATGAATATTAGTTGATTATATATAATTCATTAAGTGTTAATGAAATTGAATTGACAAATTGAAAGCTAAAGTAATTGAATCCAAATTGGAAGTAAATGAATATGAACTGAATTTGATTTGGAATTAGAAGTAAACTAATGTGAATTTAATTAGTGAATACAAACTAATTGGAAACGAAGGAATGAATGTTAATTAAATCCAATGTAAATGAATCAAATGTGATTTAAATTGGAAAACCAATTCATTGAATATTAATGAGAAATGAAAGAATATTGATTTGGTTGTGAATTGATTTGGATAGACATTGATTGTTGGATGTTTATTAGTTGGATGATAGTTGTTTGATGGTGGCATTTGTTGCTTTTATTGCATTTGCTATATTGGCATATATAGTTGTTGATATATGTTGTATATTAATATTATTTTCATATATGCATGTTCTCATAGTTTGTTGAATGTTTAGTAGGTACGGATTGCGCTTGCTTTGCATTTGGAGCTCGCTTTCGCGCTATATTAGCCGTATATGCTCGCTAGAAATATATAAGGTACAAATCTCGGATTAAATATCGTACTTTTATACTTTTTCCCTGCGGAATGCCTCATCACTTGATGAGATGTATATTTTTGATATATATACTGTCATTATTTTTTTCGGATCGAGCCGCGCAAAGGAGACTCTGGCGAATTTTTCCGAAAATTTAAGGCGTTAGAAATTTTTTGAGAAAATTGGGAAAATTTTGAAAACTATAAATTTGATTTGGAATTGGAAGTTAAACGATATAGTTGATTTTGAAAAAGATAACTAAGCATGATTTGAAAACTTAGTAAAGCATTGTAAGAAGTTTAACAATAGATTTTGGGAAAGTTAATGTATTCTGTAACGTTTTCTTACTAGGTAATTTCGAGGATGAAATTCTTTTAAGGGGGGAAGTTTGTAACGACCCAGAATTTCTGTCAATTAAAATTTGTATATTTAATTGATTTTAAATATTAATAAGTGAAATTTATAAGTCGAATAAATTTTATTTCGAATAATTGGATTTAATTGGATAATTAAATCGATAATTTAATATGTGAAAATACAGAAATAATTGAAAATTGGGTTAAATATGATTAAACTTGATTTGTAAAATTTTATTTAATCATGTTGGAGTTAGAAAGATGTTTGTGAACTTTTAAAATTGAATTTAAAGTTAATTTGTGAAAATTGAATATGTTAATATTTAAATTGACGAGTTAAAATAGCCATTTTTCAAACAGTCTCGGATTTCGACGATTCATCGGATCCGTAATGTGATATTATTGTATGGTTTCAAATTTCGTGTCAATCGGATTTACCGTTTGTCCGGGGCAAGCCAAAACGCATAGAAATTAGTTTAAATCGATTTAATTTAAATTTGATCGTTTATTGCCGTAACTCGCACAGATGATCGAACTGGCCTCCGAAACACGTTCCATTGTGTTCGGAACGCGGGGTAAACCTTAGAAATGCCAACCGACATGCTTCGTTTGGAGTACGGAAAATTACAGATGAATAGTATTTTGGCTATTTTTTCTATAAAAGGACCTTCATCGTTCATTTTTCACTCAACACCCTGGCTAGGGTTTCATCCAAGAGCCGCCGCTTCTAATATTACCAACGGCCAGAAAATCATATTCTTTCTCCTCCAAATCCTCCAAATCCACACTTCAATCCGCGAAACTTTCTGAACGAAAGTTGTAGAGCACAACACGAACTAGATATCCAACGGTGGATTCGAGCAATCATCATCGTTTGGAGGCGAATTTGGGCCGAGAACATGGTCAAGTCGTGCACGTTTTTTATGAAGATAGGGAGGCCGAGCTTCACTGGCTTCTGGCTGTTTGTGGCACTCGAGTTGAGCGTCGAATTAGTGGCCTTTGATCGACGTGAAGATGATCGTGGGGGGGTGCGTTCGAAGCCCTAGATGGTCGGCCTTTGGGTTCAATTCGCGTGCGAACCTGCGTTGGAGAAGAAAGAGCACGCGGCGCGATTTCCATTGGCAAAAACGTGTGGCTCAGATTGTCTTAGGTTATAAAAAAATTAAAAGAAATTGTAAAGTGTTTATATTATAATTCGTTCAAATGTTTAAAAAGATGTAACTTTTTCAAAGGTTGAAAAATTACGAAATGAATTGCGTTGCAATCGTTTTGTCGAGCACTACGCGATGGAACTGGATTGGAGTCGTTTGGAGCTAGTGAAAATTTCGGGTAAAATTAAATGCTCGTTTAATTTTATTCGAAATAAAACACTACAACTATTATCGGAAACTCAAAGTGAGAACTTCTCACTCAATCAAATAGTTTCAATTTAAATTTTAAATAGTTAGATTTAAAATTATTGATTGTATGCCAGAATGATAAATTATTATCTGTTGATGATTGAAATAGACATTATACGCCGTTATTTAGCGGATGTTATTTATTAAAAACATATACCGCGATAATTCCATCTTGATTGGAATTGGTATTATATATGTACTTGGAGTTGATTTTCTCGCATTATATAGTGGATGAGACCCTATTGCGCCGCATAATAGCGGATAATATTTTATAAATCCTATATACTGCGATATTCCGTATTGGAACGGAATTGGTATTGTGCTACAATCTTTGGATGCAGGGAAATAGGTTGGAGGGATCCAACTGGATTCCTCAACTGTGTTGATTTATTTACAGATATTGTGATATTTGTTGATTATCATATTGATATGTGATGTTTGTTGTCGTGATTGACTATTTGGTGCTGTAGCATCATCGGATCCATTTTTGAAGTTTTAAAATAATGATTTTGATTTTAAAAGAATTTTTAAAGTGATTTTTGAAAGTATACGTTTTTATTAAATTTTGAATTGTTAAAATAAATAAACATTAAAATTTTATTGTTATAAAAGTTATATTTTTGGAAATAATACTTAATTATAATTTTGGAGTTATATAAGTTTTAAATTACGTTTTGTAAATTATTAAAGGATTGGTTTATTTAAATTGAGATTTTTGAATTGTTATAAACGGTTTATATAAAAGATTTCTAAGATTAATATTTATAAATTAAAGATATAGGAATTGTGAAACGAGTTTTATTAAGTGTTAAAATGAAGTATAAATGGATTTCACAAGTGAATAAATTTTATAGATTTATAAATTGTGAAGGTATAAAACGAATAGATTTTTGTAAAATAAATGATTTATAAGTAATTAACTTGCAAATTAGATTTTCGGTATAAAATTGAGTCATGAATTGAAGTGGTTAATAAAGGAAATTTATAAACCGAAGTTTTATAAATAGAAATGGAATTTATAAACATTATTTATAAATCCAAAATCATTTGAATTTGATAAATTTAATATAGAAGGCTATTAAAGGAGATATATTCGCGATTCCGGATAGTGAATTATCCTTGAAATAAAATGTGTAGAAAATATTGAATTTGGTTAGTGAAGTATATTCATGATTTTGGACAGTGAATATATTATTAAAGAAAATAGATATGTTTTTGGAAAAGTGATAATATAAAATGAAGTTAATTGTTTTAAAGATGTTTAAAAATGTATTGACTATCGAAACCATAGATTTCAACATTCATTGTTGAAATAGACGTTTTGAGAAATAGAAGGAAATGGTGGACTATAACACCGTTGTTATAGTAAATGATTTCCAAAAGGAAATGTTTTATATAGTATTAGGATTTATATATCTATCTTAATTTCGAATCCCTATACTAGTGATTTTGGGTCGTCGTAACGATGTTTTACGTAACATTCGTTTTGACTCAAATAAATGTGTTTGAAAGAACGTTTTCTTTAAAGAATGAAATATATACTTAATTTCGATTTAAGTATATTGAATATTTTCCAAGTGTTGAAAATAAATGGATTTGTGGATCACTTATTATTAAATAAGTAGAAATGTTTTCCAATATGAAGCGAATATTTTGAGATTTTATCTTTTAAAGATAAATTGAAAATGAATATTAGAAATCGATTTGGAAATCGTATATTCATAGATATTTTGGAATTGTAAATTCACTATGGAATTTATAAAAGAAAGGGAAATTTGTTTAAAAATAAACGTTGATTTATTTTTGAAGTGTGGAAATAAATTTACGGATTTGGATCGTAAATATAAAGTAAATCGTTAAGGATTTATTTAATTGGTTTAAATGAAACATGTTGAAATGAAAGTATTTCCGCGTAAGGAAAATGTTTGAAATTTGTTTTCAAAAGTGGTAAAGGTGAAAAGTGATTTGAAAATTGTTTTCAAATGGTTGAAGTGTGGAAATTATATATCTAGTAAAGATATTTTGGAAAGTAAATAATTTGGGAAATTATTTGGAATCTGGTGATGTTGAGCATACCTATTGATAGTTAAATAATCCGACTATCAATATTTACCTTTAAATAGGTATTTGTTGTGATTGCTTGAATTTGAATGCTACACTTATTTTTGAATAAGCGCTCACTATTCGGGTTAGCAGGGAAAAGACCTTGGGGTCGTATAACCCATTCCGAATATGTGATACGTCGTTATGGATTACATTTGATGACCGGTGTTGAAGACTGGATATTTGTGAAAATGGAAGGATTACCATCGAATGTTTCTGCATCGGCTGATCTCCGATATAGAAATTTATTACCCTTTGTGATGGGAAATCCGGTCGTGATTAGTGAATATCCGGATTGCAAGGACTTCTTTGTAAGTGCCTTCGGTTCCATTCGATCCCGGAACGGACTTGTATGGATGTGTGTCTGACGTTGCAATTTGAGATGTAAAGATGGTTTCTATTAAATATATTTCCGTTGGTGGCGGAGAATTTATTCTCTTAGCTTAACACCCTTAGAAGTTATGTAGTTGATGGTTACTAGTGATACATTCCCAAATTGGTAATGTGGCATACGAAGTGCTGTTGAGCATATATGATCAAACCAAAGCTTTTTTATAAAGCGTGGCTTTGTGGACGAGACTTCGTCGGACCTCACACCTCGAAAATGGTCAAAACAGGAAGGATTCAGCAAGGTTATTAGGGGGTAGCGCCCCTTTAGTGTATGTCATTCCTTCTGGATAGAGGTGGTATCATGGTATGGAGCTCAGATACTTAACCTATGTTGTTGCTGCAAATTTATTGCTTTATGGTTGTTGGAAATCGAGGATCCTCGGATATAGATCGGTTACGATTGGGGAATGACATATTCATGTCAGTAGTTACCTGGTTTGAAAGGTAACCCGGCCTTGTGTTGGCAGAGATCCAGTTGGGTTCTCGGGTCGTCTTTCTAGAGACGTACCCATGTGGCAATGGGAAGTTCCTTGGCCTGACCATTTGTTGAAAATCCAAAGAAACAATACGATCTTGTACGGTTTTAGTTGTAGAACCCATCATTCACTTATGGTGGTCACCATTGTTTGGATGGTAGCTACAGTAGGCATAAGTGCGGAATGCCTATGCTGGCTAAGATTTATATCTTTACTTTCGTAATTTTTTCTACACTATGCACTAGTAATAATATCAAACGTTTCTTTTTAATGCTATCAAGCATCTTTGACTATCATAAGGAGAAATCTCCTCCGATTCTGCATTTGCATTGTGTGTGTGCGGGAGGCCTTATGGTAGTCTCATTTTCTAAAAAGCATTGCGAAACTATTTTAAAAACTATCCTGTACTTTGTTTAAAAAAAATAAACTGTTTTAGTTCTCACACCAGTCCCATGACTGACTCGGAGTTTATTTTTTTCCTTCCTAAACTCTGGGCGCCCACAAATTTCCACACGAGCAGTCAAGAGTCCGGTTTATCAGGATATTCTGGAATTCAGGAGCTGCAGGAGGCAAGCTGGAGGGCGTGGCGTATCATTTAGTATATAGTATTCCTTTTCCGCTGTTTGTTGTTGTTTGTTGTTGTACACTCTGATGATGTAATGTAATGTAATATGATGTAATGAAATAACTGATATAGTTCTTTATTGAAAAATTATTCATTTATCTATTACATGTTGTTCCGCTGCGATTGTGAGATTCTGATATTGTTCTGTTGTTTCTTTCTGTTCTATTCTATCTTTTTCTCTCTTCTTCTATCTTTTTATTCTTCTTAACCCTAATGGTATGGTTTTCCGGCATTCGATTGCTTGGCAGTTGATACAGTGGACTTATTGATGTCGGTTTTCGAGCGTCGAAAAATCGCAACGTTACACCTAGATCGACAGATACTGAGTATGGTATACCCTTTTTATGATGTTATAGAGTAGCTTATTACTTATGTTTATGTGCTGAGTCTGTGGTTGCAGGGACATGTCAGATATAGTTTATATACCCTCTGTTCCATATATTATCGAGTTTTATAGTATTTTGGGATTTGATATCACTCACACCAGACTACTGTTTGACTCGAAGTTTTACGTTTTGCCTCTTATTATCTCGGGTACTCTTAAATGAATAGATTAGGAGCAGGTGGATGATTATGGAGTTCTATAGGTGGACTGATAGAAGGTGATGGTTATCTATACTTATATGTGCATTGGTTATTACATTTCCGTTGTGTGATACTATAGAGCCTTAACGATGTTGATTTTCTATTATGAGACAACATACTTGTTGAGTTTACTTTCCCACTGTATAAACTCTATTACGGTGTTGTGTAACTTTATGGATCTTTATTCAGATGATTATTTCACACTGTTATAATTGTCTCTATTGTTTTATACCTGTATTGATTACTATATTTACTGTAATATGATGTTAGATATGTGAATGGTAATTTGGTTAGTTGATGCTTCCTTTTTCTTCTTTTTCCATTTTTTTCTCTTCTATTTCTTCATATTGTTTCTTTTTCTTTCCTTTGACTACCGTTCTGCACCGCAGGTGTAGGGCATTTGTTACATTTGGTATCAGAGAAAAGGTTACCTGATTGACCTTAGTTGATACCGCAATCCAGTAGACAAAGGTTGGGATTTGTAGCCTTAGATTGGATCTAAAGAGTGTATATATACGAGAAAATTCGTATTTGTTATAAATTTTTCTTTTCAAAATTATATAGTAGTATATATAGTATATGAGTTAGGTGCACACATGAGCACAATTGATGCATTTTTCTTTGTGAGAGACAGACCATCCTTATTATAGAATATGAATGATCTGGCATCGTAGAGTTGGTGCGGAACATTTCCTCGATGCTCAGTTTGTTCTGGATGGTTACGGTACTTAAGTGCAATTGGTTAGAGTCGAGTATGTCAAGCTATACATAGACCATAAGAGCTTAGGAGCAGGCCATTCCTTGGAACAGATTTGACTATTGGAAGGCAAGTTTGGCTGGTTTCTTGCAGAAGGATTTTCAATGACTTGGAGTTAAATGATGCATTAGGTAGAAGTTAGCCTTCGATGACTCCAAGGACGAACGATGAGCTAGTGGAGTTTTTTTATAGCTCTGATTCTCGAGGACCGATTTCCATAGGACTAGTTTAGAGTTTGCTTCGAAGAAAATTTATCTTGACTTTTTCAAAGTCGATCTTGGTTAGGGATTTCATCGATTTGAAGTGAGGCGATATGTCTGTATTGGAGTATGTGGCCAAATTAAATGAGCTATCGAAATATGGTCTATTTTCCCGTTGATATTCCATATAAAAAGTATGAAGAGTTTATCATTGGCTTGAGTGATCATCTTGGGAAGTGATCGACTGATCATATTGACGAGGGATTCAAGAAGATGATCGGGAAGGCTTTATGATTATATGGCCTGTATCCAATTTAGCAGAGTTGTCCCGAACTAGCTATGTAGTGATAAATCGAGAAGCATATGTATTGATCGCCATTTCGATTTTTTTGATTGCTCCATCAACGAAAGAGAAGGGAAATAGCGTCACCGTTTGAGATATGCTTTCCGCATATGATGGTTCCATGCGTGTTCTATTTGATGTCAAGGTTTCTTGTTCCTTCATATCTAGACCCGATGGTTAGATGTTAGGATAGAGACTTGAGATAATTACTGATCTTTGATCGTGACAAACCTAGTTAGGGGCTCAACCAGTTTATACGTAGTTTGTCGAGATCTTGCCCTTTTGAGTCATGGTTGTTTGTTTCTTAGGCATTGATTATTTAGGGTTTAGTTGTATTGGTATTATAGTTTAAGAATGGACTGGCTGAAGGGGATATAGAATAGTGGTGGATTGTGAGAGGTCGTTGATGACGGTCAGGGTTGTGGAGAAGCAAATGGTAGTGATTGGCTGCTTGTAGAGGAGCCTTGTGTATTCGCTCGATATTTCATAGATAGGGTGTCATCCGTGCCTGTAGCTGGAGTGTGTCCGGACATACTCGAGGAGGTGACTAGATTACCACCATATAGAGATAGAGTTCTGTAATGATCTAGTCAAAGGACTTGGACCAATAGATATGCCTTTAAGGCATGGGAGTCTCAAGAGCTTAGGAGATTAGAGGTGCGAGCAAATAGCCTGTTTAGGTAATGATTCATCCATGGGTGTATATTTTTGATAGGATACACCTATTGTATTTTTCAATAGGATGGATGGCTCTTTAGAGTTGTTTGTTGGTTGTTGTTAGCGGATGAGATGACGAACATGTTCATACTGCTTTGTTGATGACTTACTCGATTAGCTCTATGGCATGAGAATGTTCTCTTAGTTAGACCCGCCATGAGGTTGCAATAACTAAGAGTAATTTAGGTGAGTGTGCTGATTATATTGTTTCACACACTACCTTGATTTTAGGTTGGTTATGTTGTTCGAGCTCAATGTGTCGACATATGTTATGGGTCTCATGAACCATGATTAGAGTGGTCACTTGAGTAGGTTGTGCTTATGTTCATTGATGATACTTTCATCTACCTATAGACGAAAGAGGAGCACATGACATGATTAGTGATGAGATTTTGAAGGTATCACTTATGAAGGAGGGGAGTGGGATTCTTCAGTAATGTTGTTTCAAAGTAAGACGTCACTGTAGATCCTTTAGTTACAGCAATTCAGAATCTAGATAGATCGAAGATAGCAGTATCATTGACCTATTGTATGGGAGAGGATCGTACTTTTGTTTGAGACGTGAGATGTAGACACGCCTTAGTGAGTCTGACCGAGAGGTTGACGAGTACATTGATGGTACTCATTCCGAGCGGGAATGAAGAGATAATAGTATGTACTTTCTTGTGGTACTTAACTAGGCATGGTAGTGATATCGAGAGGTAATATCCAACTCTTGGTTTAGAGTTGTAGGTGATAGAGTTCGTTTTGGGAATATGGAGGCACTATCTGTTAGGAGAGGAGTTCGAGCTGTTCAGTGATTCCACGTCATTGTAATATCTCTTATCTGAAAGGATTTCGAACTTCACCTATAGTAATGGTTGAAGTTCTTAGCTTCCTATGGTTTTGACATTTCGTAGACGTTTGAAAGGAAATGTGGTGGTTAGTATTCGAGTAGGAGACGTACTAGTTCTGGAGCGATATTCTTAGAGCGGGTATTGCCCGAGCTTATCACTGGTTACGACTCCAGTACTCGATGAGCTTTGGCCGAGATGGCTAGTTTGACCGTCAGACCTACTTTGATTTAGCTGATTGGTACTAGTCAAAGGCGTTAAGCTTGACTAGTGGAGATTGTGACTGTATTAGAAGAGCGAATAGTGTTTGACGAAATGACGTAGTGCGGACCGATGGAGACTGTCGGTTCCATAGAGATTATTTGTTCTCGAGTAGTGAGAACATGTGTTTTGGGACTGCATCAAAGGATTACCGATGACTAAGGAAAGAGAGATAGCATTTGAGTCAGAGTCGACTGGTTGACAAGTGATGCTAGATTTGTATTTCCTAAGTCCAATAGTACGACAACCGTTTTTATTATTGCTTAGGGGATGAATTTGTAGGATTCCATCTTGTGCACAGAGCATTGTAAGTGGCCAAGACCCGTTGTTCAATAATGGCTTTTGGGAGAGCTTACAAGAGCCGTTTGGATATTTGGCACTAAATGGATTAGATGATATTGAGACTGAACCATAGACTTAGAGACCTCATAAGCCTATTCATATCGGTAGATATGATACGAATCAGGTAGGAGGAAGTCGAAGGAGTATTAGAGTTTAGTGGAATGAAAGTGAAGAGGATGGGGTAAGGTAGACTATGGACAGCATGAGGACCATTAGTCGGGAGCCCTTTAGATGGTGGATTTTGTTTTTATCGTCAGCTTTCATTATGGATATCATATTGGATGTTTATACTAGATGGTTAGGTATTCTGTATGCTAGCATAGGCATGGATGTTACTTTTGGATGTTAGATCTTACGTATGCACGTTCGATTTGATTGTTAGCATAATTATCAAGGCACGCCTAGGCTCAAAAAAGCTCAGGCACACGTTGTGCGTCTTTTTGCAGTTTGAGTGCGCCTTTTTGCAGCTTAAGGCACCTTTTTGCAAAATTCAAATTTTAGTTTACAAAATAATTAAATCAAAATTTAAATAGTTAAATGAATTATAAAATATGGTTTAAAATCTAAAATGTAGATAATAAAATATTTAAATAGTTGAATGAACTATAAAATATGGTTTAAAATTTAATTGACAGTTAGTAAAATAGTAAATCAAACTTGTATAAAATGCACACATAAAGGCTCAAGGTTCAAAAAAGCCTAAGGCTCGTAACTTGTGCGTTTTTGCACCTAGTGCCTTAACTACATTTGAGATGATAGTTTATGTTTATATGGTTGTTAGGCATGCGGGGTAGTTATTGTTTGGTATAACATTCTTGTTTGATATTGCTATAGGTGATCTAGTATAGTTAAAGATATGAGTTGTATACATATATTTGTTGCAGTAGAGTTTTTTGGACTGAATGGTCCAAGGAGGTTCTACTGAATTTTTTAGAACCTGATTGATTTTTGAGGGCCGATGAGTTAGGAGACGTTCTCTTTGCTTTGTGATATCAGGGACATAAATTTTTTAAGGTGGGGAGAATGTAACAACCCTTGTTGTAATGATCAGATATTTAAATATTTAATTGTTAATTAAATGAAAGCCTAAAAATGTAATTTTTCGCATACGATCAATACTCAAGATCGCTTCCGTTGAGTTCAGATTCACACTGCAAATTGAAATGATTATAAGCATCACTATATTTGTAGATCGAATGATCTGATTGCCGAAATGATCTCGAAATACGTGAAATAATCATTTTGGAATGCAGTCTCAGATGCCAATGAGGTTAGTACCGTTGGATTTGGAAACATGGGGTGATATACGCATATGAGTTTTGTGGCAATCGGACACGTCGTGTGATCGTACGGACTCAAAATGCACGATCATTTATTTGCGAATTTAAATAAAGGTAATATAATATTATTATATAAATCCCAAATCCCCCATTTTTCCAATTACATTTCACTGTTCATATCAGAGAGCAAAAATCATGGCCGATCCCTTTCATTCTTCTTCAAAAATCTAGATCTAGAGATTTACTTAACTAAAAATCATGACGTTTAATTCGTTGAGATCGTATTGACGAGGGCTTCAATGTCATTTCCTCGATTTTATGTGCGGTCACCAATGACCGAACTCGACCCGTCCACCGTGTATCTAAGGTTAGAGATCGATTGAGATTTAGGCGACAAGAGGCAGATCGGTGATCATCATTGAGTTTCCCATGGCAAGGCGCATCTCCTCACCAAGTTTGACGAGGTGCGATCCATTCGAGTTAGGTCTAATATTTTTGGCCCAACGTCGGGTCAAGGCAGACACGATTTAAGGGAGGCGTGAGGTCAAGATGTTCTTGGGTGTAGATCGGAGAGAACGCGAAGTGAAATGGTTTTGTGAAGACAGAATGCAAATTCATTGATTATCGAGTGAGATATCAGGGAGAGGGGAAGAGTGAAATGCACGGGCATGGTTTGCTTTCTTGTGCACGCGTTCAAAAAAATGAAAGAGGAAGAAAGATTAAGAAATTAATTAAGGTAATTAACGTATTATTTATTTAATTAATTATCTAGTTAATATCGATTCGTATTTTAATCATATCTTTTACAACAAGGTCCATATTGGATGCGGTTTCTTGCATTGGGATCATAATGGCGAGATCTGCATTTTGGCACTGGTTTGGACAGATTTGGCTAAAATGAGTAATATTGTCTCTCACTTTACTATGGTTGATTATTTAATGTTATATTGACGTTCAAGAATGATTTTTGGTTTTTAAACATGATTATAATTATTATTATACAGCAGCTATATTTTTATAAAAGAATATATAACTATTTTAAAATGATTTATAAAGAATATCATGTATTATCCATCGTCGTGCCACAGTTAGTGAATTATTAGATTAGATATATTATTGATGTTATTTCCCACATTGATTGAAATGGATGATCATTTATGTTGTATGTATATTGTTTTAGATGGATATATGGTTGTTTGGATGTATAGATGTTTGGATGTATGTTTGATTGTTTGGCTTGTTTGTTATTTGGCTGTTTTGGTTGAAAATGCGGGTTAGCAGTGGTTTGATTTTAGGTAGCATCTTGTACGTTGGAGTTCCGCAAATGAGAAAATCTAATGAACGAGATGAGTTACAGAAGTGGGTTTAGGATACGTGCAAACAGGTCTGGGTTTCAAAGTGGACGACGGACGTTTCTGTCACTTAAACGTTTGGTTAAGTGCAGGATCATGGTGGACGGTATTTATCATGGTAGAGTAGTCGATGTCCATCATTGATGTCGATTGGCGCAGACATTGATGAGAATCATGGTGGGCGACGTAATGGTTTGTTCGTGTGACCAATTTATAGATTAGATGTTATTAACCTACAACGAGTAATATTGATGGTGAGGTAGTGATGTGGTGCTTCAACCTGGTGATTTTGATGGTTAGGCAGGGATGTGGTGCTTCGACCTGATAGTCTGATACTGTGGATAGTGACTCAATAATATAAGCAGTAGGCTCCAGGATGATAGTATAAGGACTGTATGGATCATGTTGGACCTCGACCTTCGGATGGCATGATAGTAGGGTTCTTCGATTGAGAGCTCCTGCGGAGCGCAGGATTGACGTTGGAAGCTCGGATTAGAGTGAGGCTGTGGATAGTGGATTGGGTTGAGTGTTATGGCTCGTGCCCAAAAATTGTAGTGAGCCAACGGGGTTTGAATCCGTATCGAGTGAGTAGGGCTCGAATGATGTGTTTGTGCCTAGGGATCGTTGATGATTCAGAGTGTTTTCTATCATGCTCGGAGCAGGGACACTATATGCGGGTGATACCCGAGGGCTGGTAGCGATGGTCGTGTACCTTGGACCGCCCCGAGAGGGTCTAGTGTCAAGCAGGAACGGGAGAGTACTGGGCCGTGGCAGCATATTAGGGTTGAAACAAACCCGTCTGTAAGTGAGTATGGCAGAGAACCGAGATTTTCACTAGTTCTTGACAGTTGCAGAGGGTCGTATGAGTCATCATATTTCTGGCACATTAGGTGATCGTTAGTATTGTTTGGTGGATACTATGTTTGTTATGCTTGCTCACTAGTCACATGTCACCGTAGCGATGTCACACTAGGTAGGTATTGTGGTAGGGATACCTAGATATCCTGACTTGACTTAGTGTGGAGTAGGTATGGATGGAGATACCTAGATACCTGAAGTTTACATAGTATCGAGTAGATATTATAGGTGGAGATACCTAGGCATCTTGATAGATACTGAGTATGATATACCTTTTTACCATGTAATATAGTGGCATATTGCTTAAGTTTATGTGTTGACTCTGTGGTTGCATGGACATGTCAGGTATGTTTATATACCTTTGTTCCGTATATTATCTGGTTTTATAGGATTTTGAGATTTGATATCGCTCACACCAATGACCAGACTGTTGTTTAAATTGAAGTTTTATGTTTTGCTTCTTGTTATCTCTGATACTCTTAAATTAGTAGATTGAGAGCAAGTGGATGATTATGGAGTTCTACAGGTGAACCGACAAGAGGCAACGATTATCTATACTTATATGTGCATTTATTATTATATTTCCGCCGTGTGACACTGTGGAGCTTTGACAGTGTTGATTTGCTATTATGAGATAGTGTACCGGTTGAGTTTACTTTCCCGTTGTATAAAATCTGTTACGGTGTTGTATAACTTTGTGGATCTTTATTCAGATGATTATTTCACGTTGTTATTATTGTCTCTATTGTTTTATACCTGTATTGATTATTATATTTACTCTGATGCGATGTGAGATATGCGAAAGATAATTTGGTTAGTTGATGCTTCCTTTTTCTTTATTTTCCATTCTTTTCTCTTTTATTTCTTCATCTTATTTCTTTTTCTTTCCTTTGACTACCGTTATGCGCTGTAGGTGTAGGGCGGTCGTTACAAGAACTCTATTCCTTGACATACGATAGCTTGATTTTTTTGACACTCGATAGTTTTCTCCTTTGATGCTTGGTCGTTTGGTTCCTTTACCCTCGATAACTTCATTCCTTAAGAAATTTGAGTATAACAAGAGTTCTGCCAATTACACTTGCCATGACCCTAAATGCTTCTCAGGGCCGGCTCTAGGGCTATACTGAGCAAGCAGCCGTCTAGAACAACCGACTCGTCAGAGTATGTTGTGTGTTGATTATATTCAAAAGGTTTACTTGCTTGGTTGGTTGAATGCACAATTATTCTTTATGAGTTTAGGACTTCAATTTTCATAAGCAACAATGTCATTTTTTTTCCCTCTGTCCCGTCGCTTATGCCTAAGGTAAGCCAATGCGAGCTCTGATGCCTCTTGATCAATAATGATGATTCCGCCATCAAAGAAAATATTAATCGTTTTTAAAAATTGTTGAAGGTTATTCAGATCTACCAGGAAGATCCTGTTTTCTCTTGGAAGGATTTTCAAGTCGCCATTTTATTTCCGCGTACTGTGAATGTAGGCGTTAAGTGAGGGGCCAACATATGCTGTAATAGTATTTTCCCATCATTTTTTTCCTCTTTAACAAATGCTTTCCTTAATCACGGCAAACTTTTTATTACTTATTGAAATGTGAGGGAAGTACTGTGAATCGAAATCTTGATTGTCTTGTTCGAGACAATATCCTTCCACAACTTACCGCCCAGAGCCTTATTAAACGTCGTTGACTTCAGGCCGGAACCACTTGGAGCCGCCTTCAACTGGTCTGGATCTTGGGTGCAAGAGATTCTGATCATTTCTTTGTCTGGTGTTTGCTTTTAATCCAATTTCTTCTTAATGGACCCTTTATGATCTTGAAAGATCGATCTCTTTAGTTTCTTGTTCGTAACAAGTTCGAATCTGTCGTTGTCGATGACAGATCTATTGGCGATTCTAATGTGAGAAGAAGAAGGCTTATTGAGGGTTTATCTTGGTTAAGAAATTATTGGAGGAGGGATTATGATTGAGGGATTGTGAGTTTTCCACCATGGCTAGACAGTGAGAGCCTCTTCTATTGCATAAGTTGTTGGAGATTGTAATACAGTCCCACATCTTAAAATATAGTAAGTAATCTCACTATATAAAGAAAGTAGGGATTCACAATTAAAAGAGCATGGAGAGAAGAGATTGGTGCAAGTCACTATATATTAAATGTCAAAGATTATGTACTTACGGCACGTGGGCAATTGAATTGGCTGTTTTAATTTTTGAACCGCCGTACAGTCGCGTCCATTGGCCTGCAACTGTCACCAGAAACGGTTGCATCTGTTCAGGATGTCTGTTCGCTTGCTACAAAATCGTGGCAGGGTCGCACAGAAAATATATATCTCTTTTCTCTCTTGCTCTTCTTCTCTCCGTCCTCACTTATTCAAGCAAGCAGAAACGTTCTGGTTTTTTGCAGTTGATTGCTGCCTGCAAGAAACCGCGCTTTGTTGTATCCTGGAGGAGTACCGCCAATCAACTCTTAAGCAATCTACGTTGTAGTGGAGGCGATCAATTCCTTAAAGACAGCGTCGTTCAGACATGCCTCAAAGCATATCCTGGTTCACTTCTCCGCATTCAGTCTTTCTAACATAAGTAACATCAGAATGACTATGAATATGATGTGGATATGATCCGGGTTTTAACTATCTCGATTTTTGCAACTGTTACAACCTCAAACAAATCAAAGAATAACATTGATAGGCTACGTGTGCGATTATGCATTGGTAAATAATACGGCGGTACGGCTATTGTCACCCCGTTATTTGCTCTTCACCACTGATTAAAAATTTAGAATTTTAATTCCAATTATATCCTTTAACAATTAATTGGATAATTTGTCCAGTATATCTATCATCTTCCATCTTCATTTCGGATGCATTTTATAGTAAATCAACATAACATTTAAGCGTCGAAATAGAAAAATCCACGCTACAAGCATAGGCTGTTATAAAACACAAGTTATGTCTCATGGGTCAATTGAAACAACTTGAAAGGGACAATGGAAAAATTAAAACAATGTTTGTTTTAAATGTGAAAATATGAAATTCGACGTCAGCAGCAGTAGGCGTTGTAATATACTACACCTCCCATGCACCAGGCATTGAAAGTTCAGAATCCACGCTTATATACTAAATAAATAAAGTTACAGAAACACAAGGCACACAAACAAAATAAAGTTCACAGCAGCAACAAAATAAAGATAAGCAACACTAACTAAATAAATATAAACAACACTAACAAAATAAAGTTGACAGAAATAGAAGCTGCACTAACAAAACAAAGTTTACAGCAGCTACACTTTGTATAAGAAGCTACACTAAAATTCAAAGTTTACAAATAAAATAAGCAACAAAATAAAATTGACAGGAATTCAAAGTGCAGAGGAAAACAAAGTTTACAGCAACAAAATAAAGTCACACTTACTAACATTCAAAGTTTATAGGAATTCAAAGTTTATAGGGGTTTAAACAAAAAGTTTCAACAATCTCATGACAACTAAGCCTTTTTTAAACAAATCGAGCACATATCTTTCTTGATTCTTTCCGTTATTGTTTTCTGTTGTTTTGAAATTGCTGGGGATTTTTTTTGAAAAGAGATAGCAGCTGCAAAAAGAAAGAAACGTGACTAAAAATGTAGTAATGACATTTTTGGAATAAACGGGGTGGGAAGAAAAAAGAATGAGGTGTGCGTTTTATTTTCTAATTAATAAGGGTGAAGAGCAAATAACGGGATGACAATAGACAGACCCATAATACAAATGTTCACAACTTGAGAGCAATGTTCCCTTTATGTGTGAACTATATGAACATCTAGAATATGCCACGTTTTTATCAGTCCTTAGTGCATTTGCCCTGTCAATATTCATTTTAAATTGTTTGAACAAGATTTAAACAAAAAGAACATACTAAAATATACTTCTTATCGTATCAGATACCTCGTGATTTTGGCTTTTTATTCCTTCATATGCAAATCTTTGTGGTTCACCTTCCTATCTGCTTCCGCAACTTATTCCATTCAGTTTGAACTTGGACAGAAAATAATATAAAGGCAGCACTGTTATAAACTTATAATCCTAGAATAACCAAGATTCAGTTTATTTTTTTACACATACAGTTTTCGTAATGGATTTCGACCACTTGACTTGGGATGTCATCTGTTATGGTCATAGAGCATCAAGTGGGTTACATCATCGGATCTTTTGATGTAAACCCAAAATACCCTTGGTTCAATAATTATTCTACTCATCTTGTGTCAAGTCAAGTTCACAGTCAATAGTTAACAATAGCTAAATGCATACTACCATATATCAAATGAAATGCATTTGGATGGCCATGAAATAAGAGCAAGATGAATGGATAAAGATCAACATAAGATCAACATATCTGAAAAAAGAGGAAATGTTTATGTAGCATGACTGACATTCATATTAGTTAATAACTATACAAACTAAGGGTCTTCCATCTGCAATAGAGGTGCAATGTTCCCTCGGGTAATATGCCCATATATCTAATCACACACTTTCTAATCATATAATTAATAAATATATGTAGATATTATTCATAGCAACGGGAGAGGTGATGAATGCTGATTCAGTCTATACTCTATTAGTCAGGTATGCATTCTTCTTCCTCCGGAACCAGACTCCCTTTGACAATTATAGTACACAGCAGCAACAGGAGATCCAAGATTGTAAAGCTCTGCAAAGTCTCTGGTATTAAAATTTTGGCGCCATCCTGGAGCGTATACAGTTTGCCTGCCAGCTGCCTGCCGAAATAACACCAACGCTAATCGATGAATGCCAAGTGTCGGTTTAGGGTTCTCATAGGGCACTACTACTTGTCCTGCATATACAATCAATGAAACAGACATGAGTTATGTGAATGTTTATGCTCTAATGCAGGAAATACACTTGCTTTGTTTATCAATCAATAGAGCACATTAATTATCTTTATGTGATCAAATGATGATTTATTGTTTCCAAACTAGAACTGTATATTTATTGTTTCCCTTCTCTATTTAATGACTTAAGCAAGTTTAAAAGAAGTGGCATCCATATTGGAGCTGAGATGCGTAATTAAAGAAGAAGAATAAGAACTTACCATAACTGGCATCTGTGGTTCCAGGTATGTCAGTGACCAACCTAACGGAAAAGCTACCTTTTAATATAATTAATTTCACGTGTAATACCATAAACAGAGTCAATAATAGTTTATAACAAAAGGCTGACTACAGCTATGTGTTTGTTCAATTGTTCTGCACAGTTGATCTCTGTTTCAGATTTTTATAAACAATCTTAATAAAAAAATATGTACATGAACCAAGCTGCCGTTGTAAGCATTATATCCAGTTATGTAGCATAGCATTGTAAAATTTGTTCAACTGTTCAATGTCATATTATGTACCCACCAGAATATATATTATTATTTATCTTAGAGTAATTTAAATCAAGAGATCGCTCAATATATAGCTTAGAGGCAAATTTTGACCTTGTTAGTAGATTCATATTAACTTACTATACCATTTTATTCTATTTTTTTGAAACTACAAAGCATAACACAAATTACAAAACAAATGCAACTTATGAAACTAACCAGTGGAGGTATTCTCTTAAATTAGGGTCACTTGGACTAGGCGAATCTGGGTCAACCATCACCTGTAGGTAAATGTATGTATTTCTTTAAACTTTCACTGGAAATATCAACTCTATTTTATATCATAGTAATCACAACACAATAATATAATCAAGTTTATATATAATGGTAGCTGAGGATACTAAAGGTTTTGCTTTACTATCGAACCATGAATAATCCTTTAAGTCAATTCTCCTTTGCCAAACAATATTACAAAATGAATGAAAGTGATTTAATCACGTTCTCTACCAAGAAGAGTGTACTTGTCATTCCTCTTGAACGATTAGAGGTAACATTGTAAATTTACAAGTGGATGTGTCATGTATAAAAAGAAAGATAAATTTTTATCTTTCTCCTCTATACATATAAACACGATAATCATAGATGATAGATATTCCTATAAAGCTAACGGTATCAAATGAATGCTAAAGCAATATAAAAAGAAAAGATAAGTTCTCATCATTCTCCTCTGTACATGTATGATAATGATGTGTATTTTTACAAAGCTAACTTCTCATGCCACATTTTTTTCAATTATCTATACATGCATGCAAATGCACTTCACATCTGAACCTCAAGCACAAGTTCTATTTATTTATTTATTTTTGACTATTTACAGTATGAAAAAAAGGTCAACTTGGTGCAAACAGAACTTCCTACTGTATAATTGACATGGATAAAGTTCCATCAGATGTATAAGATGCAACCAAAAAAATTCATTAGAATTTTAAGATATGTCTTACAAGTGTGTAGAAGGTTCTGAAGTCATTTCCTCCAACTTCAACTTTTGGTTGGCTAACAACTTGCGAAGGTTTGAGTTCACGGCCATTGCAGACATCTTTGGACCCGTATGTCACCTTAAGTGCAACTGTCTTCACAAACGGGTCCAAAACATCACCAATTATCTTACCCAGAACTAAAGGATCCCTATTCATATAATTGGTTTAAAAGAGATTTAAGGGGGAGACAAAAATTACTTGAAGAGCTCCTAAGTTTGTTAGTTATGTTGCATAGAAATATGACCTTTGATGATCTTATATATGTTGATATAGTTCAAATATGCATTGTACTTACCTGTGGTAGTTAGATAGAATCTATTTGTTCTCTGGTCATGCTAAACTTGCTGTCACTTTTGTTAGCTTTTTTTATTGTAGCCATAAAGGTGAATAAGGTATCAAAACATTAATTTGTATCGGTTTCAAAACACTTGTTCGAGGAAAAATACCAAAAGATGGTGGAGTCATATCTCTATCCTTATTGCTTAGACAAACTAAGAACAGTGATAACTAGGTCGCAACAAAATCATGTGATGTGTAGAATAACACGCAGAACATGAATACCGCAAGAACACAGGAAAGAATTCTACACCAAGGTGGTGTTGAACATCATTGCTATGTTTTTATAATCAGATATGGAAAATATTTGTAATAACAGACCCACATCCACAAACAATATCCATATATCAATATCAATTATTTATGTGTATGCGTAAACATACATAAATAAAATCAGAGCTAGTATCAATAGACTCCCTTCTTTAGCACCATTTTTAGCCATCTAATATCAACCATAAGTTTATAATTAAATATTAGATCCATTTGACAGGAGAGAGGAAGAACAAATATCTAAATAAAAACTTACGGCTGATACGAGAAGGTTGCAAAATGATGTTAAATAACGGGGTATTGATCCTAGCTCATGTGTGGGTACTGTGTGTGTATGTGTGCGCGCGCGCACACATGTATACACACACATGTATGTATGTAGGTGCGTGTGTGGGAAATCAACTATACTTCATATATGCTACACCTCAATCAACATCACGGCTGTTTCTAGAGTTACAAGGTTTGAAATGAGACCAAACTTCAAAGATGTTTAATCTATATTAAAGACATCATTCTCAAAATAGTTGAGATTATTTTAAAAGCCGTGTTCAATAATCTCCTTTAATTTCCTTGCACTAAAAATTTATATATATATATATATATATATATATATATATATATATATATATATATATCGAATTTAGCTAGCTAAATAACTCATGAGGATGTGTCTTCTTTTTTTTGTTTGAAAAAAAGGGAAAAGAAACATGATGGTTAAAGATGAAGAACGACTATAGTGTTTTCTTAGAAAACGTCGTTCAACAATTTTCTTCTAAATAAAATACGAATTGCTTACGTTATTTGCATTTTTTTTAAGTTCGCGTCATTTTTTAGTACTCTCTAGGGTTTTACTAAACCCTATTTTGTTATGCACCAGGAATTGGTCAAATCCTACTGGTATGCACTCCATGAGATGATCAAAATTTAGTGCTTTGTCCAATATAGGAATTGATGAAACCTTAGTCTGGCAAGCTCATGGAATTCTTCAAAGCATTTGCAAAAACTTAACAGTATTCTGGCAGTCCTAAAAAAATTCGGACTACAATTTGGGACGAAAAAGAAGATAAGGATTGAGTATGAAGATTCTGAAATTTAAAGATGAAATTTATGTTTTTTTTATAGGTTGGGTAGCAAAAAAGAAAAGAGTGGAATTTTTTTAAAAACAAACATCGAGTTGTGAGGAAATTATGGGAGGCTGAGTGATTTAGCAAAATTTGAATTTTTAGTGTTACGGGAGGCTGAAAGAAAAGATGGAATCCAGTGCACGAGGCTCCGCACAATAGCGAGCTTTGAGGAGATCGATGATGCACGCAGCCTTTCCCTCAAGAGGTTGTTTCCAAACTCAAACCTAAACCCTCCTGTCATCATGCAGATGACCTAACCGTTGTGCCAATGTTCTACCTGAAATGCCAATAAAGTTAATATCAACCTTTGAAATATTTACTTTATCTATCGATTTGAAATATTATGTTACTAGACGAACTAAACTTTTATGAGGATGACAAGATCATAACAATAAACGGGTCCTATATATAAGCTGTTGAAATATTAAACTTGATTTGTTAATTTCTAGAAGTTTCTTATTATTAAAGTTTCTAGAGTCTTCATGTAATTGATAGAATTTGGTGAGAGCTCTAGTATATTAGTTGCTAGAATAAGAGTTATATATTAGTTATGTTTCTAGAGTTGTCTAAAGAGAAAGTTCTAGAGTTGTCAAATGAGTCATATTTCTAGAATATTCTATATCTAGAATGTTCTATTGAGTCTTATAAATAGAGAAGTTCTCCCCTCATTTTGTTTCAATCAATCAAGCAAAAAATAAATCATCAATAAAGAAAAGTTTTTTACAATAAAATAAAATAAAAACCCCTCTTTCTTATATTCTCTCCCTCTTTCTCCAAAAATATTCAACAAAGTGGTATAAGAGCGAGAATTTTTTAAAAGGTAGAGATGGCGAATAATGGTGTTCCCTACAAGTTCCAATGCTTACCAAGAAAAATTATGATAATTGGAGTTTAAGGATGATGGCTCTCCTTGGAGCACACGACGTGTGGGAGATAGTTGAAAATGGCTATACTGAACATGAGAATGAAAACGGTTTGTCTCAAATTCAAAGAGATGGTTTGAGAAAATCAAGGAATAGGGACAAGAAGACTCTTTGTCTAATTTATCAAGCATTGGATGATGATACCTTTGAAAAAATTTCTAAATCAAACTCGGCCAAAGAAGCATGAGAGAAGCTTTGAACGTCTTACAAGGGAGCTGGTCAAGTCAAAAAGGTACGTTTTCAAACTTTAAGAGAAGAGTTTGAAACTTTGCATATGAAAGAAGGTGAACTTGTTTCTGATTACTTCTCAAGAGTTTTAGTGGTTAGTAATAACGTTAAAAGAAATGGTGAGAAGTTAGATGATGTAAGAATTATGGAGAAGATTTTTAGATCATTAGATCTAAAGTTCGAACATATTATCGCCATCATTGTAGAAACAAAAAACTTGGAGACCATGTCAATAGAGGAACTTCTAGGCTCATTGCAGGCTTATGAAGAAAAGAAAAGAAAGAAGGAAGAGACTGCGTAGCAAGTCCTTAAGAAACAGATTGACTCAAAAAAGGAAGAAAGTAATCGAAGACAACAAAGATGGGGCGGTGTCCAAGAAAGAGGAAGAGGTCGTGCATATGGACGTGGATGAGGTTGGAGGCTCAACTATGAAAACAACAACAGCAATAACAGCAAAAGAGGAGAAAGCTCAACAAGAGGTCATAGGAGAGGAAATTCAAGGCATGACAAGTCACGTTTTAAATGCTACAATTATGAGAAATTTGGACATTATGCTTCTGAATGTAGAGCTTTAAAACAAAATATAGTTGAAGAGAAGATCAATTACGTTGAAGAAAAAGCCAAAAAGATGGTATTTTGCTGCTGGCTTATGGGGAAAAGAAAGAGTAGTTAATCTCCGAAAGTTTATGGGAGATTGTCAAAAATGGTTATGAATGGCCATACGATTGGGAGAATATGTCGCAAATTGACAAGAAAGCGTTTGCGAAATTACGGTGGAATGATCATCGTGTTCATGTTGTGATAAGTAAGAACGTTGATGAAGTAACTTATGATCATATACTTGAAGAAGGTTCCACAGAAGAGTCGTGGAATTTGATGAAAGAAAAATATGGAAAGAATAATGCGAAAATAATAGAAGAAGACAATCTGATTGATGAGAAAGAGAAAACGAAGAATAATGAGAAGGGGAAAGATACAGAAAAATTGCTGAAATTTGAGGAGTTGGAGAAGGATAAAGTGAAAGAAGAAGGAAAACGTATAGATCATGAAAAAGAAGAACATAAAGAAAATAAAGTAAGCGAAGATGACGTCAATGACAAAGAGTACGAAAGAAAACGAGATGAAAACGAAGAAGACATAAATCAAGGAAATGAAATTCAAGAGTTTGGAAGAGATTTGAAATATGTGCAAAAATCTGAAGTGGTGGAAACGGAGAATGTTAAAAAAATAGAAATTAGATTGGACAAAAACTACAAGAGCGAAGTTATGAAAGAATGCGAAGGTAGAATATATGACTCATGCAAAATTTATGGTACCGAAATAAGGCGGATGTTGGAACGCTTAGTTTATGGAAAATCCAATTGTAACGAAGAAGGACGATATGAAAGAGATAAAGCAAGAATCTGTGAACTTGTACCGAAGATCACAACGTTTGGTAAGAAGGTCAATGCAATGAAGAAAGTTTGGATAATATCTCTATTACTGCCGAAGCACGTGAAATATAAAGATTTCAAGCATTACTTGGTATTACAAATCAAGTTTAAAAGGGGGTGCTGAAATATTAAACTTGATTTGTTAATTTATAGAAGTTTCTTATTATTAAAGTTTCTAGAGTCTTCTTGTGTTTGATAGAATTTGGTGAGAGCTCTACAATTTTATATTAGTTGCTAGAAATAAGAGTTATATAATAGTTACGTTTCTAGAGTTGTCTAAAGAGAAAGTTTTAGAGTTGTCAAATGAGTTATGTTTCTAGAATATTCTATTGAGTCATATAAATAGAGGAGCTCTCCCCTCATTTTGTGTCAATCAATCAAGCAAGAAATAATTCATCAATAAAGAAAAGTTTTCTACAATAAAATAAAAAATCCTCTTTCTTATATTCTCTCTCTCCTTCTCCAAAAATATTCAACAAAACACGCAGCCAGCATGCAGTATACCGCCTTTTCCACAAAAAGCTTGCAAGCTAAGTCGAAGTGTTATTTTGTTTCTTAAGAAGCTGTTGTGGTGTTCAAATAACCGAGTTGGTATTTATATGTATAATTCATAATTGATAATTCTAGTGTCATGTTAATGATCAGAAATTACACCATTTTCCAGGATGTTACAAAAAACTTAATGCATGACATCCTTGGATGTTCAAACTTTGTGTTCTTATTTGTCCCATTGAATCTCAATCATCTATTTCAACTATTTAATTTATATGCGGGATTCACCATATTAAAATAGACGGCGGCGATGGATAAATGAGTGACTGATGTGTAGTGGTATACGAGGACGGGTTAATTGTGAGTACAGAGAAATAACTAGGTGGAAGCAAATATAAATAGTGTTTTCAAACAAGCTGAGGTGATTCAAAAAAAATTTCTCAAGTGTTAAACACTCTTTTGTGCTTAGCAACGAGCTAAGAAAACTGCTAAGCTATTAGCATAACAGCTTTTTTGACCAATTGTCAATTACATGGTATACAAAAAATATAGGACCCGTAAAAATGGAGGTCCCGGATATTGCACCACCAACCCATCTCAATGACCGCCCTTGACATAATGAGGAAGCTGTGGAGCATCTGCTATGAATGTGTTAGTAAAGATTGAATTTACTTCAACGTACAATACAAGATGGTCGTGCACTTGTTAAGATTGTTTGTGTGAGATGGCGGCTTTCTTTTTCAATTATGGCAAGTTATTTAGGTAGTAAAAGTGATCCACAATTGTCAATTTGCATTAGTCTGCGTTAAAATACCTTCTCATCTTGTTATATATATATAGCGAAAGTCTATTTAGACACAAAATATAGACACAATTGGTGACACAAAGAATCTTCACCATTGTATAGCCCCTGAATTCCATCTTCTAAATAAAGAGAGAAAAATCCAACGGTCCGGATCTTTTGTGTCACCATTTTGTGTTCAATTTTGTGTTCAAATAGCCGGCCCTATGTATATATATTACTAAAGTTATAGTTATCTTAATGCACGACCGCATTCATTTCGGGGGAAAAACAAGGATGATGGTGAAAGTGTGCTAATGTTATTTATAACTTAAGAACTTACTGTGATTTTACCAAATACGTCAAGCATAAGTCAAGCTTAAATTTCTATTCAATTGTACGGTTAAAGAGACAACGATCAACATCTTTGAAAATTTATGCAAAACTTTACCCGTACAAAGAGGCGTGGAACCCATAAATGAGCTGTTATCGCTGTTTAACCCAAGTGCTACAAAAAACCGCTTTAACTGTACTATAACACTATCACAATTATCCTACAGAAAATTGTTGCAAAAACTGCTGCAAAGTTGATGTTTCAAAAACATTTTGTAATCTGTTGCAAAAACGTCGCAAACAGATTTTTTCAGAAAATAAGCAGTAAATATAGAATCAGTAATCAAATTACCAATCAATCTGTTCGAGTGTAGTGAATACTGTTGCCTTGAAACGATATTGCTCCCTGTATGCACCGTAGGTTGTGAGCAATTTGCTTCTCAGGATGAAACATACCAACCCCGCAATGTCGTGCTTGCAAGCGGAGCGACGAAGAACTGAAGAGAATATAGAATCAAGAACAGTGTTAAATGTGAAAGAAGAGCGGTAGAAAAAAAGAAAAGAAATAATTACTTTTCGTTTTCTCTGTGCCTATATATAGGCTCGAGGAGGTGTCTATTGCAAAGTACCAACAACCAATCGTCAATTGCAAAATGCTAAGTGCCTGTAATACGCCTCAAACGTCCACGCAGCGGGTGCGGGATCGGGAACGGGCGTGGGCGCGCGCGCGTGCGGTGCGTTGCACCACCCTCTAAGATGAGTTGTGGTTTTATGTCTCTCTTTTCTTATTGTAAGTATAATATGAACTATATCTTAGTATATAAACACATATTGTTTATTATATTCCAAGATATGGGACTATTCATATTCTAGGCATTAGATGTCTCATATATCCCAATGCACAATTTCACTTTTCCAACACCTCTCTATTATCTTACTCATTATTTCCAACAATCCCAGTATAAATGAGTAATTGTTCGACTATTCTTAATTTCACGAAAACATTTAACGTATTAGTTAAAGTAGCACTATTAGCTTTGAACATTGCTAGTGATTACCTATTTGAATCACTGGCGAATCAGTAGACTTAGGATGTCCTAGAACTGTAAGCCTTTTGTGTAATTCTAAAACAGAAAGCACACGATAAATGCTTCTTATATTCCATCGTTCTCTGTTTGTGTTCGTTTTTGCTATGAACACCTGCCTAGTCTCATGAGTACTTAGAGAATTCGGCCTTATAATTCTCTTTGGAGCGGAGCCTTCGCACTCACGTAGGTGATTCTGTAAAGGTTATTCGTAATTCCCCGCTTTGTTATTTAGTACTACCAAGTACATACATCATTAAAAGTATCAAAACTTATCCTATTATCCAACAAGTATTGCACTGACTTAATAGAGGAATGGTTTGAGTGTATGCCAGTGCTTTTAAGTTTATCTTAATTTTAGTTGTCCCTTTGAACCTAGATCTTGGAATCTCCAATCAACTAGGTAGGGTTTCCATTTTAGAGAAACTTTTTAGTTTATGGGCCTTAACGCCATTCCCATCGACAAAGTTTGAACTTTCTCTCTAGGCAAGCCTTTTTCTAGTGGATCCGTAATGTTATCTTTTAACCTTACATAGTCTATAGTGATAACTCCATTAGAGAGAAGTTGTCTTACAGTTTTGTGTCTACGAAGAATATGTCAAGACTTTCCATTGTATAGTCTACTGTCAGCTCTTCCTATAGATGATTGAATATCATAATGTATACATATTGGAGGTACAGGTTTTTGCCAATTTGGAATGTCTTCCAAAAAGCTCCGAAGCTAGTCTACTTCTTCTGCGGCTTTATCTAGAGCAATAAACTCTGATTCCATTGTTAACCTTGCTATGCAAGTCTGTTTGGATGACTTCCATGAAATTGCTCCATTTCCTAATGTAAACACATATCCACTTGTGGATTTTGTGTTTTTTGAGCCAATTATATAATTTGCATCACTATATCCTTCTATTATTGAAGGATATTTTTCATATTGCAAAACATAGTTCTGCGTATGCTTCAGATGTCCTAGAACTCTGATTATTGCTTTCCAATGATTTTTACTAGGATTGCTAGTATATCTACTTAGCTTGCTTACAGCGTATGCAATATCAGGCCTAGTGCAGTTCATGACATACATAATACTTCCTAGTATTCTAGAGTACTCAAGCTGATATATAGCATCTGTTAGCGTCAAAATTGGTCGCTAACACCCAAATCCAAGCGAAAGCACCAAATCGCAGTCACAGCTCACAGATAGAATATTCGTAGAGAGTAATAATGTGAAGAACAGTCAAAATTAAAATGAATGTAGTAAAGAACAACAGATTTTATAGTAGTTCGGTCGACTCCGGCCTACGTCCGCTCTAAAAATTTCCATTTTATTGCTATTATAATCTGTTACAATCCAAAGTCTTAACAATGGCTAACTGCCTTAGCCTTCAAGGAGAGAAAGTCAGAGAGCCGAAAGAAGATCCTTCCAACTGGAGACCCCCATGCTGGATTTATAGGAAAATCCTGGGTTGTTGGGCTTTCGGAGTGCTTTGGGCCTACCAAGATCTTGGCCGAGCTCGCACCTTTCATCTTGACCGACCCCAAGCCACACCGAGCCAGACATGGCGACCAAACCACGAAGTCCAGATCTAAGCCGACCTACATCGTCTTGCCAACCCAAACCATACTGAGCCACCTCCAATGCCGAACCACCCCACCAATGCCGAGCCGTGTCACCACGATGCCGAGCCACAAGACGAATATCAATGCCTAGCGACCCTGACCGAACCTCAATGTCGTGCCGAGCGACCCTGTTCTCACCTCAATGCCGAGCGACCCTATTCTCACCTCAATGCCGAGCGACCCTGTTCTCACCTCAATACCAAGAGACCCTGATGTCGGGCCACCTTCGCCTACGACTTATGCAAATGCCGAACCACTATTAACCGACCTGCCTGAACTTCCATACCATGACCGAACCATGCCATGCCGAACAGCCGAGCCACATTGTCGAACTCCTAACACACCGAACCAGTTCATTCCGATCGAACGACCCATCCTGACCGAGCATCTATCTGTCCAACCAGCTTACACTTGTCATATTCCAATCTCAACAAACAAGTAGTCGACTTAATTAAATCTGCCTATCAACGGTCTTGCGAAAAGGCGTTGTTAACACTTGCCTCCCAAAACATGCCTTGCTTTGGAAGGTGTGTTTTGAATAGCCCCAAGTCCGATATCCAAATTCCATATCTTATCCACATCCATACTTCCTGATTCATAATCCGATCCATTTTATCCAAGTGTCATTGTTGTTTCCTTATCCAAATCTACAACTTCTCTAAGTCGATATCCAATTCCGAATCCAGTAACCAAATCCTTAGCCAAATCCATGTCCATCTGAACTCAGAGACCGATTTCTAATCCATCCATATCCAATAACCAATAATCACGTCCATGACCTCCTGGGTCGATGTCCAAATCCGAGAATGTTCCGGGTCCATGCTCAAATCCTTAGTTGTTCATAGCCAATACCCAAATCTGTAACCTCTCCGGGTTTTTACCAAGCGTAGTCCACACTTGACAACCTGTGTTAAGTAATTCCATGGTGTTCCTAGTTCAGTGTCCCTGAATGCCGAATAATGCCGTGTTATAAGTCCTAAGCCGAATCCTGATCGCTCCGGACCCTTGCTGAGCATAGTCCATACTCGATGACCTGAAGTAGTAACCGATTATATATAGCCTAAGTCCTAGATCGAATCCTGGTCTCTCCAGACCCTTGCCGAGCATAGCCCATGCTCGACGACCTTTTAGCCAAGATCAATGAAAAATCCAATTAAAATCCAATCCGAAATCCAAATCCAACCAGAAAACTAGAAATCCATATCAAAAGTCCAAATCAAAATCCAAATAAAAAATCCGACATCCAAACTGAAATCCAAACCAAAAAACCAACAAAAACGCGAGTTCAATCCATACTTCAAAACCAAAGCAGAAAAAGCAAGTGTCCAAATCATAAGGAAAAAACAAATTTCACAAACCGGAGCGTCTCGGTGACCATCATCTCAGAGCATGCCTAAGGGTTATCTCTGACCCCGTATATGAGTAAGCGATTTATCCATTTGCCAGGAGTTTGTTACTTATTCCAAACCATCACGATTAGTTGATGACCAACCGTCCACCATTCCTGGGCCTCATGCCCTCGTCGTTCAATGTAGGTTGTGGCTGCTCCTGTTCTACCGCCACATTCCGAGTTCCGACATATTGCTACAACTGACCATTCCTTACATGCTCCTCGATTATATCCTTTAGATGCCTGCAGCTGTTAGTATCATTCCCGCCCAAGTCATGAAAGAGACAGTGCCTTCCTGATGTCCTTTTGCGTTCTGAGGGCTCCCTTCTTGCCGGCTTTCAATAAGAAAGGTGATCTCGAGTATCCAAGAATATCCGTCCGGTGTTGCATTCAATCCTGTGTAAGTGGAGAACTTTGGTTCTCCCCAACGCTTCCTTTCTCCTTTATCCTTGTCCTTACCCGAGCTTTCACCGGGCAGTCCTCCATCCTTAACCATGTTTACTTCCTTTGACCTCATGTCCAAACATGTATCCTCTTGTCTAAGAAATCTCCCGAGATCCAATGGTGGGTCCCTTATCAACGATACTTTAAAATCCAAATTTTATCTGACTCCTGATACCGCAGCCATTAGAACCATTGATGGATTCGGCTAATCCACCGAAGCAACTATTGCATTAAATTAAGTTAAGAATGTCCTGAGCGATTTATCCGCCCCTGCTTAACTGACGTTAGTGTCATCACATTTTTTGGCCTTTTTATGTGAACTCGAAACTGTCCTAAGAACTTATCCACCAGCTATATCCACGTCCCAATAGATCCATCCTCTAACTGTCTGAACCATGTAGTAGCTATATTGGTCAAGTACAGGGGAAACATCGAGCCATGACCTCCTCTGTTGCCCCCCCAGCACTTTCATATGCCTCGTGTACCTGATCAAGTCAGTGGGATCCGTCTTTTCGTTGTATACTTCCAGAGTGGGTAGCTTGAAATCAGGCAGATTCCTAGTTATCCTGATATTCCGAGTAAATGGACTTTTGTTGGCTCCCTCCAAATATCTATTTTTCAGACCTCCACGAATGGTTCATCTGATGATATCAGCCAATCCGGTGTTACCTACTAAGGGTTGCCCCTTGTCCATGTTTCCTAACTGCCCTCCTAGTCCATGAGGAAATTTTGGCACATATTCCTCGTCACGTACTCCCGTGTTCCTATTGACGTCGGGCAGCGTAGCGTTATCCGGTATTCCTCCAGGAATTTGGTCCGGCATTACCTGGTGGTGTGCTCCCAAGTCTAGATCCATCCAGATTGTTAGTTGTTTGTTGATTGGAAGCTGCTCTCGCTGAATCACACCATCTACCTACTGATTGAGTTCCTCTTGTCCATTTCCAAGAACTTGAACACCTATAGTTCCTGATTGTCCAAATTGCCTAAGAAGAGCCTGCATCATCTCCTCTTGCAGTTTCATCATCTGCTCCTGCACAGAATTCATCATAACCTGCATCTCGTCCCGAGTGATGTGGACGGAGGCTTGATTAGCTCCAGAGGAAGCCTCCTGACTTCCCTCTTGCTGATTTCTTTCCGCTGCTTGTTTCCTTGTTGGTGGTCTAGCCATTTCTTTTAAAAATCCAAGTCTTTAAGCTTCTGAATCCAAAATCCAAGCTTCAAAATCCCCGAGTGCTAGCTTTCTCGGTGAAAGAACCAAAATGTTAGCACCAAAATTGGTCACTGACACTCAAATCCAAACGAAAGCACCAAATCCCAGTCACGGCTCACAGATAGAATATATGTAGAGAGCAATAATGTGAAGAACAGTCAAAATTAAAATGAAAGAAGTAGAGAACAACATATTTTATAGTGGTTCGGCTGACTCCGGCCTACGTCCACTCCATAAATTTCCTTTTTATTGCTGTAATAAGAGATTACAATTACAATCCAAAGTTTTAACAATGACTAAGTGCCTTAGCCTTCAAGAAGAGAAAGTCAGAGAGCCGAAAGAAGATCCTCCCAATTGGAGACCCCCATGCTGTATTTATAGGAAAATCCTGAGTTGTTGGGCTTTCGGAGTGGTTTGGGCCCACCAAGTTCTTGGCCGAGCCCGCACCTTTCATCTTGACCGACCCCAAGCCAAACCGAGCCACACATGCCAACCGAACCACGAAGTCCATATCAAAGCCAACCCACATCGTCTTGCCAATCCAAACCATACCGAGCCACCTCCAATGCCGAACCATCCCACCAATGCCGAGCCGTGTCACCACAATGCCGAGCCACAAGACGAATATCCATGCCGAGCGACCCTAACCGAACCTCAATGTCATGCCGAGCCACCCTGTTCTCACCTCAATGCACAGTGACCCTGTTCTTACCTCAATGCCGAGCGACCCTGTTCTCACCTCAATGCCGAGCTACCCTGTTCTCACCTCAATGTCGAGCGACCCTGATGCCCGGCCATCTTTGTCTACAACTTATCCAAATGCCGAACCACTACCGACCGACCTGCCTGAACTTCCATACCATGATCGAACCATGCCATGCTAAACGGCCGAGCCACATGGTCGAATTCCCAACACACCAAACCACTTCATTCCGACCGAATGACCCATCTTGACCGAGCATCTATCTGTCCAACCAGCTCCAACTTATCGTATTCCAATCTCGACAAATAAGAAGTCGACTTAATTAAATCCTCCTATCAACGGTCTTGCGAAAAGGCGGGTTAACACCATCATCGGTGTTTTTTACCAAATTTTTGTTCATATCCACTAGTGATTTTTCTACAGTTATATTATGCTGCTTGAAACTTTCAAGTATTTTGGCAATGTAATGTGATTGAGAATCGAATATCCTTGTGACGTCTTCATAATTTTTATACCTAAGATCACATCAGCCACTCCTAGGTCTTTCATGTCGAATCTAGATGATAACATATCCTTCGTAGATTTTATTACAGCTTTGTTATTTCCTAGGATTAACAAATCGCCAAGATAAAGGCAGACAATGACATATCCAATATCAATATGTTTCATACAGACACATTTATCCGACTCATTTATCTTGAACCCATTTGATAACATAGTTTCGTCAGATTTCTCATGCCATTGTTTTGGCGCTTGTTTAAGGCCATAAAGTGTTACTAATTTGCATACTTTATTCTCATTTCCTAGGCTTAAAAACCCTTTGGGTTGCTACATATATATTTCTTCTTCTAGTTCACCCTTCAAAAATGAAGTTTTCACATCCATTTGGTGTATTACTAAATTCAGTATGGTTGCGATTGCAATGAGCATCTTAATTGATGTGATTCTAGTTACTGATGAGTATGTATCAAAGTAATCTAGATCTTCCTTCTGTCTAAATCCTTTGACTACGAGTCTTGCTTTATACTTGTCTATTGAGCCGTCATCTTTTAGTTTTTCTTAAAGATCCATTTGTATGCTAGTATTTTTGATCTTTTAGGTAGATCTACTAGTTTCTATGTATGGTTTTGCAAAATGGATTTAATTTTACTATTGACGGCTTCCTTCCAATAAGGAGCATCGGGAGATGACATTGCTTATTGGTATGCTAGAGGTTCATTTTATATCATATATGCATAGAAATTGGGTCCAAAAGTTCTAGAGGTCCTCTGCCATTTGCTTCTTCTTGGTTCCTCTAACTTTTGTTCAATATTACTTTCATGCATGCTTTGATCAACATTATCCTCGGTAGTTTTTGGATCTCTTGCTCTTTTTTGAACAATAGTTTCAATAGAGGGTTTTAGAGGATAGATATGTTCAAAGAATCTAGCATTTCGAGATTTGATAATGATGTTTTCATGAATATCATCAATTTTAGATTTATACACCAAAAATCGATATGCACTACTATTCTGAGCATACCCAATGGATATGCAATCTATAGATTTTGGTCCACTTTTGACTTTTTCGATTTTGGTACTTCTGCTTTGGTAAGACACCCTACACTATTAAGTATTTATAGGATGGTGGTCTGCCTTTCCACGGTTCATGTGGAGATTTTGAAGTCTTCTTTCGAGGCACTTTATTTAGAATGTGATTAACAGAAAGTATAGCTTCTCCCCGGCAATTATCTGGTAGACCAAGGCTTATGATCTAGGCATTTATCATTTCTTTAAGCATACGATTTTTACATTCTGCTATACTGTTCGTTTGCGGGGAATATGGTGCCATTGTTTGGTGTATGATACCATGTTCGGCGCAGAACTCCTCGAAGGGAAATTCATATTCTCCTCCTCTATCACTTCTTAAAGCTTTTATTTTCTTGTTAAGTTGATTCTCAACTTCTGCTTTATAATGTTTAAACATCTCGAATGCCTCGTCCTTGCTTCTAAGGAGATATATATATATATATATATATATATATATATATATATATATAACAGTATCTTGTACAATCATCAATAAAGGTAATGAATACCTTTTTCCACCTCTAGTTTGGCACATTTTTAAGTCATACACATCTGTGTGTATTAGGTCCAGAGGTTCAGTTTCTCATTCAACGTGGTGAAACAACGTTCTTGTCAATTTTGCTTCTGCACAAACTTGACATTTATAGTTAGAGTCTTATTTGCTTTTTGGTATAAAATCTAGATTAATCATTTTCGCAAGGTATCAAAATTTACATGGCCTAACCTAGAATGTCATATGTTAGAGGACTCAACACTATAAGCAGAAGATTCAACTTTATTCATATCATTGTTTGGTACAATAGTGGTTGCATTTGCTTTAAATAAACTATCACATATATATATATATATCCTCTTCCTACATACACTCTGTTCTATGATAGCACAAATTTATCAACCACAAAGGTGAGTTTGAAACCATGCTTGCCAAGTAACGACCCTGAAATTAGTTCTCGCGAATTTTCGTAACGTGAAGAACATCACTCAAAGTAAGTTCCTTTCCAGAAGTTAGTTTTAGTACTACTTTTCCCTTACCTTCAACCTTTGATGCAGATGAATTTCCCATGAAAAGTTGTTCATCAATAATTGTGGTTTTGTAGGTTGTAAACAACCACTTATTTGCACATATGTGTCAAGTGACTCCTGTGTCTACAAACCATTCCTTTGAGTTACCAACAAGGTTGCATTCTGATACTATTGCATATAACTCCATATCAGAAATGCCATCTGAAGTTTCAACCATACTTGCTTCTGATTTCTTCTTTTTAGGTTCCTGACATTTGGCTACTTTGTGCCCTTTCTTTCCACAGTTATGCATGAACCTTGAAATTTCTTTGACTTCTTAGGAGCATGCTCACGTTTCCTCTTGTTAGGTTTGTTTGATTCGACTACATTTGCTTTGGTAGGCACTACAAGCGAAGTCTTTTTCTCAGATTTTCTGTTTCTTCCTCGATTCTCAGTCGGACTACAAGTTCCTCCATAGTCATCTCCTTGCGCTTATGCTTAAGGTAATTCTTGAAATCTTTCCATGATGGAGGAAGTTTTTCAATTGCAGTGGAAACCTGGAAGGATTCGCTTAAAGTCATTCCTTCATCATGTAATTCGTGGATAATGACTTGTAGCTCTTGAATCTGCTTGATTACGGTCTTTGCATCAATCATTTTGAAGTCTAGAAACTTTCCCGCTATGAATTTTTTCATGCCTACATCTTCAGTTTTGCATTTCTTATCCAATGAAGTTTAGAGTTCTTTGGAAGTTTGAGCAGTACAATATACGTTGGACTATTGTCGAGACCATTTAAGATATAGTTCTTGCACATGAAATCAGAACTCTTCTAGACATTCAAGGCTTCTACTTTAGTTGCATCGGGTTCCAATTTTCGATTATGGAAGCATCTTCTATAAGAATTTTGCAAGGCCCAAAGTCGTCAGATAGAATAGCATCTTTTGTTGCCAGCACTTAAAGTTCATCCCTGTGAACTTTTCAAGCCTTTCTCTATGAGATATTGCCATTGTTGGAATCAGAGGCGCAGGCTGAGTGTTAGTCACAGCTTGAGTTGGTGCAGAGTTGTTGTTGCTATTCTGAGACATCACCGTCTACTGATTCAGTGAACAAGCAATATTGTTTCAAGAGTGTTATCGCTGTGTAACTCAAGTACTACAAAAAACCGCTTTAACTATACTATAACACTATTACAATATGTTATAGAAAACTGTTGCAAAAACTACTGCAAAGTTGATGTTTCAAAAACGTTTTGTAATCTGTTGCAAAAACTTTGCAAACAGAATTTATCAGAAAATGAGCAGTAAATATAAAATCATTAATCAAATTACCAATCAGTCTGTCCGAGTGCAGTGAATACTGTTGCCTTGAAACAATATTGCTCCATGTACGCACTGTAGACTGTGAGCAATTTGCTTCGCAGGATGAAACGACCAACCCCACAATGCCGTGCTTGCAAGCGGAGTGACGACGAACTAAAAAGAATATAGAATCAAGAACAGAGTTATGTGTGGAAGAAGAGCGGTAGAAAAACAAGAAAAGAAATTATTACTTTCCGTTTTTTGTCTACCTGTGAAATACGTATTGTAACTATAATAAGGACTGCTAAGATGGTTGTGGTTTTATGCGTCTCTTTTCTTATTGTAACTATAATAGGGACTGCATCTTAGTATATAAACACATATTGTTTATTATATTGCAAGATGTGGGACTATTCATATTCTAGACATTAAATGTCTCTAATATTTCAATGCACAATTTTACTTTTTCCAACACCTCCCTGTTGTCTTACTCATTATTTCCAACATGGACCACATGCATAGACTCCATTAGTGGATATAGTTTTACACCAAAATTTGGGAGATGTTTAGCATTTTTGTAACTATAAATAGCTGGTATAATTTCATCAATACAACAAATTCCATATTCTAAGATATAAGTGACCACTGCTGTTCACATAGAACCTTGTCTTCAAAAATACCACAAGTAAAAACCACCAAACATTGATTTCATTTTAGATTTGTTGGCCCTCTTAAAGTTTTGATACACGGTTTATGCTTGTGAAAGACGTTGATCATATCCAAACCATATTTCACTGCATAAAACACATTTTACAACTGGGTGTTTGAGGACAGTAAAAATATTTCTTAGACTTGCCTACCCAGTAAAATGATACCAAAAAATTAAGGTTGAATGATCCAGAATCCTTAGCATGTACGATAGACGAACGACGGAAGAATAGATTGTTCTTCATGTTTTTGTTATGTTCCAAAATATAAACAACAAATTTATTTTGTTTTTCATGTTCCAGAAAAAATCAAAAGCACTCTCCGTCGTCTTTCCATTTCATCACCGTCATCTTTTAAGTTTTATTCTCCGCTCTTGTCGTATCTTGTGCTAAACTTTGAAAACTCAAAATTACACTTTTTATGTTTTTAACTGCAATTTATAGGATTAAAATTCTAACTCTTAATCTGGTACTTTTGTTTGAAAACGAAAACAAATGTCGCTGGTCACTTTATTTTCTTGTTCAATGTGAAATATTCAATGTTGATAACCCGACGAAATTCATTCATAAAATCTTATTTATACGTTCTCTCTAATCTATATTTAATTCGGAAATGTCAAGGCAAGCAAAGACAAACAAAGATGCTGCCGAGCTTGTCTTGTTTCCCATGAAAATTTGTCTCTGTGGCACCATAAGTTTCGAAACAACAAATCATATCACCATGTGATCAAGTAGCAGCATTAATAATGTTGGTGACACATCACATTTTGTGGTGGAGAAGAAAAATACCGACATAATTGATTGCAAGCCAAATTAAGGTGGCTTAGATATCAAGCATTGCCATTTTGAGAAACTGTCTGAAAGCTATCTTCAAAGAATCATTTCCTTCGGTTTAGAAGAAAGGGGAGATGAATCATATACGTGTTAGCATTAAAAAAAAAAGCCCCCACTTATGACAGATTTTCTACAGCCTCCACGTAGAATGTGATAGAAGGATGAATAAGAGATACGAGATACTATATAAATAGAGTAATGCTACATTAACCGAAAGTGGAAGATGCGAATTTGCGGATGTGAGAATTGAAGGTGGAAAATAGGAGGCCGGAGATAAAAGAAGGATTTGGATTGTTTTCGTACAAAATGACAAACAAATAACCGGGTAAAGTAGCATTTTCGATATAAATAAGAGTCTACGATTTTAAGCAATGACAAAGAGCCAATATTTTGCACGTGATATGCAATATAATATTGGTTTTTATAGATGTAGAATCTATATTATCTATACTGAAATATTTATACTATAACATGAATGCCCAGTTCAATTTTAAAAGCACGCAAGCCCTTTGAATTTTGACAACTCAACGGTCTCTCGATTTATATCTTCTTTTCATCTGTTACTTTTTTTTTTTTTTTTGAATCAAGGTAAATAGGGCCCGGCCCAAATAATACAACAAAACGGGTATAAGCATAATACCCGCAACCACTCACCCAATGCAACAACACAATACAAACCCTAGCTGCAGAACAAACCAAAACGAACTAAAATGAAACAGGAAAAGGAAGAAAAATGGCGGAGGCGATTTACAGTGTCTCCTCTCCATTCTTCAAACCACTAGTTTCACCACGTTCCCAGTACGATAAATCTTCGTTCATCTCTCTTCTCATGCCTCGCTGACTATTACAGTTACTCGAGAAGCATATATTATGTGAGACACTGGCTCTACTGAATCTGCTAGTATCAAGGGGATTTTTGCTAGATCTAGTGTCATTGTGACCTAGATCTGACAATTTCTTCTCATAATCTCCATTATTCACACTGCTGACTCTCAAGTTCACGTTATTAGCGTCGAGAGTATGCTTGAGATAAGTATCTCTGTCGTTATCAATATCAATATGCTTATTGACAGTAGTAGTGACTAGATCTCGATATTTGCAGAGACTATTATCTTGATTCAGCTTGTTATTATGCTCGGTTTGGACAATTTTCGAGCGCAGCAAGTAGGTTTCAAGGTGCTTGCTACCAGCTTCAGAACACCAATCATCAGCAAGGGAAGTAAATTTGTGATTTTTAACTAATTTTTTGGATTTCTGCAGAATAATCTTGCTATCAGAAAAAATAGTAATCCACACTTGTTCTTTACTTCTGCTGTTTTTGTTGTGCACGCGAAGATTTCTCTCTTTCCACAAGTTGAAAACAGCCGTAGTTAGTAAGATGTGAGCAAAGTCCATTTCTTTAGATTTAACTCTGAACATGTTATTTATAAGCTTAATAATATTGAGCAGATCCATATGCTTGTTATCATCAATATTCAACGTAGCTTTAATCTGATTCCAAATGTAGACAGAGTAGCTGCATTCAAAAAATATATGATTAGAATCTTCATTACACATATTGCATAGGGAGCAGAGTGAATTCAAATTATTTCCCCATTTGTTTAATTTGTCCCAAGTTGGCAATCTGTTTCTAACTGCAAAGTATGTACAGAATGCCATCTTGGGACAATTCACCCTGTTCCATATGCAATTGTACCATTCTTCAGTTGGGTGTTTGCTTCTAATAAAATTCCAAGTAGCTTTAAAGGAAAACTTCCCTCTGCTGTTGGCTTTCCACTCCCAGTAGTCATTTTCTGCAAAAGCATCAATTTGTATTTTGCAAATCTCATCTTTATGGGGATTTGTAATAGGATGAATATGAGGTTGCCACTGATTATTAATTATGATATCTGAAACTTTATTGTTAGAACCACCACAAATAACAAGGCTATTCCACCCCACTCTATTAATAAAAGTCTCATTTTTAAACCAAGGATCAAACCATAAACTAGTCTCTTTGCCATTTTTGAATTTTCTTTCAATCAGTAATTTACCAATATCTCTACTGTTTAAAATATGTTTCCAAGTGTTTGATTGGTTACTATTATAAACAGTAGACCAGAAATTATTGTGTTTCAAATATTTAGACCTCATCCATCTTGCCCATAAAGAATCAGAGTTTAAGAATCTCCAAAATAATTTTAAATGGCAAGTAGTACACAGATCCTTAATATTTCTAATGCCAAGACCCCCTTCATTTTTTGGCCTGCATACATTCTCCCAACTGATTTTATGGTATTTGCCTTTCCATAAAAAATCTGCACATCTACTTTCTAATTTTTTAATAGATGTAGCTGGGATTTGAAAAGATTGAATCCAGTAAAGAATAATAGCATAAATGACAGTTTTAATAAGTTCTAGTCTACCAGCTATTGACAGCAACTTACAAGACCAAGTTTCCATTCTATTCTGAATTTTATCAATAAGGGTAGAGCAATCAGAGTCTTTAATCACATTTGTAGAAAGAGGCAGACCTAAGTATTTTATAGGAAGAAATCCCTCTTCTATTTGTAAAATATTAAGAAATTCAGTTTTGTATTTACAGTATTTACTGAAATATGCTTTACATTTGTTCACATTTAATTGAAGACCAGCATACTTTTTTAAGTTTTCAAAAACTGAATTAATTGAGACTGCATTATCTTTATTGGCTTTAACAAACACCATAAGATCGTCAGCATATATCAAATGATTGATACTAGGTTGGATTCTGTTTATAGGTTGAACAGCACCTTTAATACTCTCAATTTCCATAAGGATAGAAAAATACTCCATTACAATAGCAAAAAGATAAGGAGATAGGGGGTCTCCCTGTCTCAGCCCCCTATTTGATTTAATAAATCCTTCTGGTTTTCCTTGAATCAGGATAGAAAATGTAGGAGTATCTATACATTCAAACACCAAATCACAAAACTTTTTAGGAAATCCCATACATTTCATGATGTGATGAATAAAATGTCTATTAACCTTATCATATGCTTTCTGTAAGTCAATTTTAATGCAAACATTATCACCCTGTTTAGAATTGAATTTTCTTACCATCTCATGAGCTAACAGAGAATTTTCATTTATGAGTCTACCAGGCACAAAAGCACTCTGATTTTCTGACACCAGAAAAGGCAAGAATACTTTAATTCTATTACTAAGAATACTAGCAATAATCTTATAGATAAAGTTACAACAAGAAATAGGCCTATAATCACTGATACCAGTGGGATTTTTATTTTTTGGAATAAGAGTTATAAAAGTATGATTTAGACTTTTAAGAATTTTGCCATTGTTCATAAACTCAGTAACAACATTCAAAACCTGTTGTTTAATATATTCCCAGTTATTTTTGTAAAATTTTGCATTAAAACCATCAGGACCCGGGCTTTTATTATCCCCAGCATTAAATATAATAAATTTAATTTCATCAATGCTTACAGGGGCTAATAGAATTTCAGAAGCATTATGATTTAATATGGTTTTGCAAGTTATATAAGGGAAATTCTTATTAAAATTTGTTGAAAAATATAGATCTTTATAAAAATTTATAGCATTTTCAGCAACTGTATCATGAGCATTAGTTAAATTTCCCTCTTTATCAATAATACATCCTATGTTATTTAAATGCTTTCTACTGCTCATTTTAGCATAAAAAAATTTGGTACAGTCATCACCAACCGTTAGCCAATCTACTTTAGCTTTTTGTCTAGCATTGACAGACTCTTTATGCATTTCATTAGATAGTTCCTTTTGATTCAGAAAAAATTTATTAATCTCATTATTATCAGCAGGATTGTTATCAGCATTCATTTGAAGAACTTTACCCTCTTTTTTCAAACAGACAATTTTATTTTTATTTAAAAGGATGTTTTTATTCCAGTTTTTGAGATTGTTTTTGGTGAATTTCAAAAAACTATAGAACTGGTATTGATTAGAACCACTGCAAGCAAAATTATAACATTTTTCCATTAATGGTTTATAATCTTTTTCCAACATCCAGCTATTTTTAAATCGAAAAGGAGGAGCTTTAGTAGCAGAATCATTATTTATAAAAAGACTGACCAAAAGAGGAGTATGGTCACTTAAATTCTGCTCCAGAGTGGAACAAATATTATTAGGAAATTTATTTAAAAAGTCTTTATTATATAAAACTCTATCTAATTTGCAGTGAATGTTTTTGGCTATACCAGACTTCCAAGTGTATTTATTACCACTAATCACTGGTTCAATAAGACCAGACTCTAATAAGAATTTGTTGACTCTATCTAATTTATTATGAGGGATTTTAATCCCCCGAACTTCTCATTAGCATGAAAAACAGTATTAAAATCACCAAGTAAAATCCAGGGGAGATCATATATCAAATTTAAGGCTTTAAGTTTATGCCACAAAGTATTCCTTTCTATATCAAAATTGCTACCATAAACACTAGTAACTTGCAAGTTGAATCCACCTACATTTTCAAAACAGCAATCTATAAATTGACTATCCTTGTTTATATTAATATTGGTCCAGATATTAGAATCCCAAAGAACAATGATTCTACCTTTACAGCCACAATCATTGTTATGAATTGCTTTCCAATTTCTGGATAGTTTCAAGCCAAATTTTTCAAAATTCTCATCATTCAATTTATTTTCAATTAAAGCAACAATAGATGGTTTATAAGCATTGATCATTAAGAGAATATCTGACTGTTTAGTAGGGGTATTCATCCCCCTAACATTCCAAGCAAATATAGACATATATAAAATATGTATCAAATAGTACCTGACACCATTGTGCTTTTACCTCTCCTCTTTTTCTCAGCCCCTTTAGCTTTTAAGTTTGTAGACATATGCTCCCATTCTGGATTGATTGAAATATATTTTTGCTTAAAGGCTCTTTTCTCTTTGTTGCCTTTTATCTTACCAGATGATTTCATTTTAGTGATATGTAAATCAGATAAATCAAATTCCTCTATGATATCTCCCTTCTCTGATTTATCTTCCTCCATATGTGCAGATTCTGGAATCTTGATTGAAGAAATATCAAAAGAGTCTGTGCAAGGCATGACTGATTCAACAGAGTCAGTCACTGCAGCCTGCTCTGAAGGGGGATCTCCCTTGCGTGGCAGTGTTGGGTTGCTTTTTATTTTCTCGGCATCTGCAGCAAGTGAAGAGGAAGGATCCTTCTTTGTTATTCGTTTCCTGAATGGAATTTGGAGGCAATTGAATTTGGTTGATTATTTTTGTAACCTGGTCTGTACATAAACATGGCTCTGAGACATGGGGGGTTTCAGAGTTAAAGAACTGTATTTTATTACCCTCTTCCATACTTGTCAGATTCATATCATTAGATATATCAGTGCTTTCTTTAAACTGATGAACTTCCATAGCCATGATCTGATCATTTTGGTCAGTGAGCTCTCTATTATTGTTTTCTTGATCGAAAGTGATATCTTCTTGATTGATTCGATCTTTGTTTCCCTGAGATTTTTGATGGATTTTTGAAGTTTCACTGTTTCTCGGTTCTTGAATAGCTTCATAGTTATTTTCTTGAATAGCTGGTAAATCTTTATCATTCTTTTTGGGGATCCACATCTGTTTCGGGTTGCATTGTTCAGTGTGATGCCCGAAACATTTACAGATACTACACTTTGGTGGAACCCATTCATATTCAACTTTCTGTGAAATGATTTCACCATTATAAAGATTTAAAGAAATTTCATTTGGGAGTTCATCAGTTGCAGTGACTTCTACAAGAAGTCGAGCATAATTCAATCTCGATTTCATGGCAGTTGCTGCATCCATCTTTATGGGTTTTCCGATTATACTTGCCATGATGCTAAATGCCTCTCTGTCCCAAAGTTTAAGGTTAACACTGGGTAGCCTTACCCATATCGGCATAGTTGACAGAAGATCTCTGTCCAACTTCAAAGATTCAGTCCACCTTCTCATTATGATGAGTTTGCCATTGTAGAAGTAAGGGCCATTTTGAATTATAGAATTGCAGTCTTGCGGATTATTGAACTTAATTAGAAAAAACCCATTTTCCCTCGAGAATATTTCGAACTCATCTTTTGGTTTCCAAACACGTTTAATATATTCCTTGAAAAACAAGAAATAGGGTTTGCTGCTTACCACATAAACCAAGATGGAGTTATTCCAGCACTCAGTGGCTCTCTTACAGACATCTTCCTTAACAACGCCGTATTTCTTGTTATTAATTCTAATGGGTGCAATGGTTTCAAGACTGCATTCTTCATCCCTTGGTTCCTTCGATTGCTCAGAAACTATATCAGCCCAACTTTTCTGCCCAAGTTCTCTATTCAAAGAGAACTTTGTTGGTGGTTTACTGATTTGCATCAGTTTGGTCTTGTCTTGTACGGAGGAGTTGGTCATATCCTTCTTTCTCTGTATATCTCTAGATTGAGACCAATTCTGGTTATTTCTTGGCTGATTTCTTCTATGCAATCTCGGCTGAACCAATTGGAAGCCCTCATTATCAATGATGATATTATTATTATTTGGCTTACTGATATGAGATTCAGGTGGCCTGTCTTGAGGAGAAAGACGGGAGAGAGGAGGATTAGATTGAGATTTGAGAGGGATTTTGTTTTCTCCCATGGCAGAAGAAAACCCTAAAAAAAAACCAAAACCTTCATCTGTTACTTTTTCCTTCTTTGCCCTCGTTGAGATAAAAAATTTGCAATTTGCAGCCCACCCACACCAAATAAAATTAAACGCCGTCACTTCAAAATCTCACGTTTCACCCTTTTCGTTTTCTCCAAACCCTACCGGTGGTAATAACGGCGACTGCGTATTTGGAGGGTCATCCCAAAAGGAAACCGTCTTCCAGCTTCGCCCTAAATGTATACTGGTGATTGTTGGACCTTATTTCTTTTCCATCTTCTTCCTAGAGGTTGCATCGGCACCAGGTAGTCGTTCCTCCCTATCTTTACGCTTCTCTTTCTACGTTTATTCCCGCTTAGTTGGTTCTTCAATGGCTGAGTCACTTTAGCTCTCCTCTTTATATTAGTTGTTCATCTGCCATGTTTGACTTTCAGATAGTTGATTGCTACCTCATTGGCCGAGGTCTCCTTCGGTTCAGGTATGTTATTGCTGTTATCCCTTTTCGTTCCTTTAGTTCTGATTGTTTGCCTCTGTGCAAGCACGTCTGGAATTGGGGTTTTTCTATCATTTCTTTATTAGCAACGTTGATTTGGTTGATTTGATATAAGGCTGAACTTACGTAGAAAACAATTAAATTGAAATATCTATTAGGATCCACCTAATCCTACATTCAGATGAACAGAAACAGATTGCATTAATTAATGCATCTATGCTACCACACATAGAGTCCCTTATATTAGAGAAATCGAAGTTTTTGTCCATACCATAGAGTACTTCATACACAATACTTCAATCAAATGCCTATAATGGATAGAAAACAGAAGCGGTAACTACTAATGCTGTTGGAAAATATCAACTTACTCATGCAAATCACAGTTCATTAAACTTTGAAGAAACATTGATTTATTAACTAAATCTCACACTTTATTTTTCTATGCTTGGTTAGACTCACTAATAGTGAATCAAATATTAAACTAAATGAAGAGCTGAGTACACAGTTATTTGATTATCTATTTTGTACTGTATAGAATTTTTTTATGCGCTTCATTTAGTTCGATGCTGCCAAGAAATTTGAAGATCATTCAGGTTTACTCTACATCCCTGTTGAATAATATTTTTTTTCCCAGGCATTTCCCAACATGTACTGCCATGACTACCACCACCACCACTACTACCACTTGCGGACTAATTTGTAATGCATATTTTTTTAAATGCAAGGCATTTTTTAAAATCAATATGATGGTGTCGAATTATTTCAAATTACATATTTACTAAAAGCGTACTCAAAAAATTTACATAAACAGTTTTTAATGAACTCACCAAAAATGGCTTTGTAGTTATGCTATTATTTGTTTTTACATTTTTCTTCATGTTAGGCACGTAAAATCTTTCATTCAATGGATGACTAGTACAGCTTGATAATATTCGATTCACTGTTAATGAGCCCAACCAATCTTTAATATAATTTTTTTCTGCCGGTATTTGTACAGTTTATCGTATTAATTTTTAGGTAAATCAAAACACCTACAGATCCTTTTACAATGCTTATATACTTTTTGCTTGCTTTTTCTCCTCATATCTGTTAAGGGAAAGCGATTATTTGTTTCCAAAACAATCCATGGATCTATAACACATCATAATAATATAAGAACTATATGTGGGTATTCTGGTCCTTTTACACATTTTATTTCTCGACTCATAGTCAGTGCTTTACACATTATATTTTCAAAATTGGAACGTACAGGAATGAATTCAGCCAGGCCAGAAATGAATGACATAAAAGGTGTTTTAGCACATCATCTTTTTGGAAGGAGTAATGAAATTTGTGATTCTAACAAAGTCATATTTTAGACAGTTACCTAAAAAATCTGTATTGTGGCCTCTTGTTAAAAAATTTGGGCAAGAAAAACCTGTTCATCTAAGGTTCGAATTGTGCAAAATATTATAAAAAAATAAGAATGGAAATAATCTTTAAAACTTTATGGCAGAGAAGACTGTTCATGGGAAGAATGATATCCCATATGTAAAATTTCAATAAATTTACCAAAACCGGTTCTTTTCAATGATATTTGTCATATGTGTACTCTAATTCAAATATTTTATTTAATCCCTTATTATTATTATTTATCTATTTATCGGCTTAATAACTATGGGCTGATGTTTACACGATGCATAACAAATTTATTATTGAGTATTAAGCTACTAATATTTTATATGCTGTAGGCTGGGGCGTTGACTGCAAGATGACGTGAGATGAAGCGCTTGAAGTTACCAGCATTTCAGGATGGCCAAACCTAATGTTAATTGATGTACATAATACAATTTCACTTAAGTCAGTATTATGATACATTTATCTTTCTATGCTACTTTGTTTAAAAGTTTAACGTTCATATTTTATTTTAATTGAACCGAATATGGTAGTTTCTTTAGACAGCTGTAATGATGCAGATCTTATAATACTGGTGATTCTACAATTAACCTTTGTACTGCTGCAGATTTCTTGTTGTGTAACTTGGATAATCTGCATGTTATTTGGGTCTATTTGTTGAGTGCCATTTCACAAAAGCGTCTGCTTAAATTTATTTCAGCATAAATATTAATATGATCCAAGTCAACATTTAATGATCGTAACTCTATGTAACTCTACAAATATCCTATACATTATATCTAGACTGCGTATGTAACTCTATGTAACTCAAAGCAAACCAGCTTAATTATCAAATAATTCAAAGATGACATACATAAAACAAAATTAATTACTGAATCTAAAAAATTATTACATAATGTTAGTCGACGACAACTGTGTGCGTAGCACGGGTTCGCACTAGTATTATGATGATTAGCGAGTTTAGTTTCAAAAGCACACAAGCCACTAGAGTAATTTGAGAAATGAACAGTCGCGATTATTATTTATTTCTTTTCGTGCCCGTACCTCCTCACTAAATCATAAAATAATCTGCTTGCCTTGCTTTATTCGTCCAATAGCTCTGACCTTATTACCTAACACGAATTGTGGGGATGATGTCAGAATAATCTTCGATAAAGCAATAGTAGAAGTGAGTCAATCATCAAAAGTAGATTTCTCAGCCTGCTACTCTTCTTGGCAACTTCCCCTAATCCCGTTTTCCCCCATTATCTTATTCCTATGGATTTGCTACCCTAGGTCCTTCTCCTTCGGTCACGATGTGTCGTTCTCTGGGTCGATTCAGTATCGAATATTCTCTGATACCCGATTCCTTCACACGTTTAACCCTACCAATTCAGTTTGTCCCTATGCCGTTTGGAACAGCTATCAGGTACGTATTTTAAATATATTTGAGGAATTTGTTGTGATCTATCCATTTTAAAGTTTAGCCTCAAATGACAGATTTTTAATGGATAAACTATGTACAATGGCTTGTAGATGCTGAAATTACGTGCTACTACTGATTGCATAGGTAAATTTTAGTCATGTGAATATTTGACAAACTCATTAATGTATTTTATTTTTGAATAACTATATATTTTATGCTATTTAGTTATTTGGAGATAGTTTGTTTGATTAAATAATTTATAGGTAAAACCTATTAGGGCATATCTAGTGTGGATTTTCATAATATTTTGCATAATTTGAATTGTAGCTGAATAGATTTTTCTCGCCCAAATTTCTTAATAAGAGCTCACTAAATAGATTTTTTAGGTACCTTCCTTGATATGTTTTGGATATCAAAACATAAAGTTTCACTAGAAATTTCCTTTTATAGAATTCATGTAATTGATTTGGTCGGTGTAATAGATTGATCATGCATGTGTAAGAGAACTGCACTTTTGGGTTGTTTCATTGTTAGTCAACCGAAACAAAATTTGACAAGCTTTATATATTTAACTATTCTTTTAGCATTTTATCTACCTTTTATTATAAAGTAGTCAAATTAAAACCACATCAAAAACTTATTTTTCCAAATCTTTTGTTCTATGATCTATTTTCCCTTTAATGTTAACGAGGCAGTTCTTGGAAAGGTGAAGGGCTTCTTGGGAGTTAGGGCTAAAGCAAATATGGAGCTCAAAGCACGTGCATTTTTATTTGCATATTTCTTCATAACACAAGTGATATGATATCCAGTCAGATGCATATATAATCACGGAGTTCATCAAAAACAGATTATGAAATTGACTCGATGGGAACGAAAAAGAATACATCGAAATGGTAGGTTATTCTCGACTATTTATATTATGATATATAGTCAAGTGTATAAACTATTATGCAAACGGTTTATATATACAATCAGGTTTTAGATATTTGTTGTGGAATATTTGCTCATCTATCCATTTGAGCACTTGAATAGGTCATAATAACCGTGGTTACATGTAAATTATGTCCTCTATTTTAGTTAGTTTTCAAAGTGTGTTGGTAAAAGTAATATAAGTGTTTTTTGGAAGGCTTAGTATTTGAATACACCAGAACCAGTTGTAGCAGCTAAGGCTGTGACTACAAATGAATATAAGCAATCCATTATAACTTCAACAAATAGCTCAGACTCAGAAGACGACAACGATGAAGATGATGATGATAGCGGTACCGAGGATGATTAAAACCCATGTAAGTGAACTAAGATTATTGTCCTCGATTGAGTGAAGTTAGTATTTGATAAATATAACTGCTGTATCACTTATATCAAAAAGTAACAGTCACAATTATTTTGTTTAGTTGATTTACGAGAGGATTGCAAAGACTAACTTAAGGAAAAAACAGTTTTAACGATAGGTAGCCGAATCGCTATAGTAGTTCACCATTCGAGAACATATTTGATTTTATACTTGGTTTTCAAAAATTTGTATGGTCACAGATAATGATTCCTATTGGTTATCAAAATAATGCTCTTATTACTCATTGCAGTCTTTTTTAAAGCATGTTCTAATTAGTTTTTTTTTACATATAATTTACTTGTGTTTTTTTCCACAAAAAAGGTCATAAATTGTTAGGTGTGGCTCGTATTGTATTAGAGTAGGCGCGTAGATTGGATTATGATTAGTCTCACATCGAAAGATATTTTAAAAGAGATCAGCATATATATGGGATTGGTAGCTAGTAACAATAAGGGATTCCTTTTGTTATAAATAAATGTTGCCATGAAAATATATGTGTTCTGGGCGAATGTAGAGATATCCACTCATGACGCTGGCACCAAATGAGCTTCGTTCAGTGGTTTTGCTTCATCTATACTGAATTAAAGTGTGTGCATGGCGGAAGATGCGAGGGGGTGCTGAAAATTACAACATGATATCAGAGCCGATGGTTCGATGGGACCAATATGATGCAGCGTTGACCTAAGTATGCTCCAATATGTGTGGTTTGAGCTCGGAATTCTCATTAAGATGGAGTTATAAGTTAGAACGCGGTCTGCTCCAATCGTGTGAAAGAGAACTCTTTGTGAAACAGTTTGGCCCAACTGCTGAAGGTGATAGCGACCTAATCTAAACTGCTGGAGGTGTTAGCGACCTTATCCAAGTGTTTAAGGACTCTGTATAACTTCAAGTTGAATTGAGAAAAATGCTCGCCAAGGTGGAGATCTGTTAGGTGTGGCTCGCATTATATTAGAGTGAGTGCGTAGATTGGATTATGATTAGTCCCACATTGCAAGATATTCTAAAAGAGATCAGCATATGTATGGGATTGGTAGCTTGTAACAACAAGGGATTTCTTTTGTTACAAATAAATGTTGCCATGAAAATATATGTGCGCTGGGCGGATGTAGGGATATCCAATCATGACGCTGGCATCGAATGAGCTTCGTTCAGTGGTCTTGCTTCATCTACACTGATTAAAGTGCGCGCATGACAGAAGATGCGAGAGGGTGCCGAAAATTACAACACAAATCTAATCTAAACACAACCTTTTAACAACAAAATACACTATACTTCTTTTATTCTAGGTAATTTTTACTCACCTTTAATTAGGTTATTCCTATTTTATTTCCTCTCGGATGTTCTAACTTTGATTTTATATTTAATTTTCTAACGTTTTGTATGGTGATAAATAAAGGGATTATCGATTTTAGAAAACATACTTTTATTACCCATGTTAGTCTTTTGTTTTTGAAATCATGTTCTAATATAGTTTCCTAATAGAATCTATATATGTTTTTCTAAAACAAAATACTAACGATGAATCTGTCTATTTTGACTTCTTCATTATAGGTCTAAATTAGACAGACAATTCATTAATCTTTTTTTTTTCTAACTAAACTGAAAATTTATCAAAGCTTTGGATAGGTTTATTCCTCCATAAATTTTGTATTAATAGGCGGTTGATGTTATAGCTTTTTCTAAACCGTGTTTCCCACTTGGCGGCTAATGATTCATGCTAATTTAAAAATTAATTTTATTACTAATCATATCTGGTCATTTCATCTTTAGAGCATGATACCATTATTTATTGTTTCCTTTGTTTAAACATTGTTAACTACATTAGAGCTTTGTATGGCCATTTTAGTTTAGCAGTCTTGGATAAGAATCTTTATTTTGGATAAAGTTTAAGTGTAATTTGGTTACCGCACTGTAACATCCCGCCTTTTCGCACGCTTTAAATCGACACACATGCCAATTCAAACCATACGGAAGGGCGGATTGTTATGGGGTAAATAGAAAAAAAACAAATAGAATCTCACAGCGGAAGGATAAAATATAATAATCAATGTACAGTTCATAAAACTATTTACAAAACACTTGATTCTTCTTTTTACAATAAATATCAGAGTTCACATACCAATAAATATTAATGCAGCGGAATACAGTGTAGTGGAACCATATAGTATATAATAATAATAAAATCTTCGTCTTCGTCCTCCAGAAATAAAATCTTCAAATCCTGAAACGCTCGGACTGACCCGAGCGAATTTGAAAAGACAAAAACACTCGAGTCAGAACTAAATGAATTTATGTGAGTTAAATTAACAGAAATAAATATGAGTGCAGTAGCTCAAGAGATTCTCGGGATTTACATCTCCTAAGGATCCGTTAAACTATTTACTATGTAGTATATTGCGCTATTATAATAGTGTCTATTTATAAAATAAACTTACTTTTAAATAGCGTTAAGGGGTTACCCATATAGTTCTTAACACAAAATATATTCCCATAGTCTATATAGTACCGTAATCTCCCCCGTACTGGGCGTCGTCAGAGGGCACTCCATAGGTATGGTACAAAGCCAAAATCGTATAAGGCGCGCTAGGGTAGGTGACACGGCACGACTAGGCAATGCCAGGTTAGATATACCAATTACGCTTCCGGGTTGGTGGTAACGCATAGCCGCAGCTACCGCCTACCTCGAGCCACACCCCCAAATCAAAGAAATCAAAAGTGGCCACCGAATCAATCCAAAAGTCAAAGTATAATACGAAGGGATGTGTCCGATCAAAGGTGCTACCTTATTAACCCGTCAATCGCTCCTGTTTTAGCCACCATATGCCAACTCACGGGAGTTGGGTCCACGTATTTACCTTAAAGGAAACGCCACCACCAACCTACTCCATTCTGGAATCTCCACCGCGTATACGGTTGTTAAAGTGGTTTTCGGAGTTGGCAGAGAGTATGACAACTTCCGATCCCGGTCTCTTCAACAACCAAACGTTATTATAACACTGCGGTCATTTAAAAAAAATTATGCTTTCAAAACCAGAATATAATTATCCATTTCAAAACGCATAAATGTGATATCATTTCCTTTTAAAATCCAAATAAATATGATATCATTTTATTTCAAATATATTTCTTTTCCAAAATCATGCCGCTTTTAAGGTTTATAGTACCTCGAAAACAAATATTTGAAATTTAACTTTCCACACAATACTTCGAAATCCATAGTTTTAAAACCATAACTTTCAAAACTTAAATGGTTTGGATATTCAACAGTATATAAAATAAAACAGTTGAATTTAAAATTTCTTTATAACGTAAATAATTTCCACGCTTTTACAATTTTATTTACTTTATATTCAGTCTAAACCCATAACCTTTAGATTCACTTTCAGTTTGAATAAAAACACTTCGATTTCAATATTTTCAAACTTTGAGTATTTAATAACTTTCAAAACTAAGGTTGGGAATTTCTATTCAACAATTCATTGTCCTATTATTTAGTTTTGAAACGTTTACATAATAGATCCATAACCATTTAAATAAAACCTAATTTATTAACACTAAATATTTTCTTCCATTTATTTACACTAGAATTATTCATTTAATTTATCTTGAATAAAAAATACAGTTATAAATATCATACCTTTAAAATTTTCAAGATTAATAAGTTTACACCAACTTGTGGAGTTTAATTTTTTAAATAAGCCCAATTCCAAATAAATTTCCAATTAAATTTCCAATCTTAATTGATTTGAACTATTTAAAACTCTATATATACACAATATCTTAAACCTGTACTTAATCAAAAATAAATTATCAAACTCCATTTTTCAACTTATTTATTTCCATTCAACCAATTCATACATAGCTTAAATTCAATAATTTAACAATATATGTATATATAAAATAAGATTTTATATAAGATCAAAATTAATATTTATTTAACCGCATCCTATCCAAACCATAGAAATCATTTCAAAAATAATTATATATATATACCACAGTGCCTGTATATAATTTTCTATCCTATGGTCAAGTGATACGGATATTTATCATTTCATTCCGCAATTTAAAAATAAAAATGCGGTTGTATATCATTTCAAACCGCAATCCCGAATGAAATGAGAATGCATAATAATTTGCAGTTTATATAATATGGAACACATCATCCATTCACCCAATATCAATCATCAACCAATCTTATTTCAATCATCGTCAATTTAAACAAACATCAATAGAGCATATAAAACATATCAGGTATCAACGAACAATTTATATTCAAAATAAATAAATAAATAAATAACTGTTTAACTAGCAGTTTATATGCAAAATAAATAAATTTTAACTGTATATGCAATAATAAAACTAATTAACAGTTAAATTAAATAAATGCGATTTAACTGAGATGATGAATGAAATATGCAAACAGTCATAAATAAATTTCTGCTCATATCTTAAATCAATTTAACAAACATAAGATAACTTATAAGTTGTGAGTGGGTTAAAACACTCACCTTTTGAATTTAAATTGAATCTAAATTCAATTTAAACCCAAAAATTTGACATTTAACTTATTAGCTTATATCAACACTATTGTCATTAATTGCAAATGGATTACCAAATTTAGCCACTACCCTAAATAACTAACGTAAATTAATCTCCATTAATTCCACGGATTTAACTTTCATTCAATTAATTAATGATTCCCTCAGTTAGCATTAACATAACATTTTTTTTATTTGTATTGCAAATAATTCAAAATTCAATTCCTAATTCTTAATATCCTCTAAATTACAACTTCCAAACATGGTATTAATCATCATTTACGTACCTCTAATTATTTTAATTTACATTAACATAATAAATAATTACCTTTAATGAAATCTATCCCCCAATTTATTATATGCAATAAATTTTGACCTTACAATAGTTTCAATTAATTATTTACATTTATTGCGATTGAATACCAAAATTTATTTAACACATCAAATAAATGAACAATCTATATTCATTGTCACCTATTTTCTTTAAAATTCAGTTATAAGTTTGTTACTTACCAGCCAGGTTATAATAACACTAATTTTTTTTATTCCACTGCTATATATGATATATTTGCATCACATACTTGAATTTTTCAATTTCATCTTAATTCCAATTCACGGTAGTATAATTTCTTACTATAAACTCATTTATAATTTGCATACCAATTAATTAGTTTCAACTAAATAAATTGATTCAATTCAACTCTTTTATTAAGTCTATATAAATCAATATACTATTTCACTGGTAAATGTTTATTTCAATTATTCCTTTATTACTTACAAATCTTATTTCATTCATGAATGCCATCATTTATCAATTATTACATAATTTTATTAATTTACATTCAGTTACAACTAAATTAATACACTGATTTCATTTGTAAATTAAATGCTTACAATTTATAAGCTTTCATTCCAAACAATATTTCAATTTGTACCGGACATTGATTTAATTCAATTTACTATTTAATATTATTAATTCATTAACTAAATTCACTATTTACCTTTGTTCTCTTATATGCAACTCTTAGCCTAGTATAACAATTTACGTCACTTCAATTTATTCGTCATTTTGTTTCAACTGTAAATACTTAGCCTTATATTCCCATGGTTTTATTTCATTCTCAACATTTGCTTCATTATTAATTATAAAATCTTTATTTCTTCTAAATTAAATTTACGTAAATCTTATTAAAATGACAAATTTAATTAACGAAAATTATGGGTCGTTACACGCACTAACACAACCACTTTGAGGATGTGCTTTAATTAATTATTGGTAATAGAAAAAGTGGTTTTTTCTTTTTCCATTTTGTGCAATTAATGTGAATGATCATTTGCATAGATGTACATATTCTTTTCAGGAACCTAATTCTGAATGCTTAACTCTGGCATCAGAATTATCAATTTTTATATTATCACTTTGGTCAAACCCAATTAGTATTACAATTAGAAATAGGAGATCAAAAAACCAAAGCATGTGGCTGACACCTTATCGGGGATGAAGCATTATTGATATGCTTTATGACGAAGACTTTCTTGCCCATGTTGGTCATGCTACATCGCTAACGTATTTGTTGTATATACTACTGAACTAAGTGACTAGAAATACCATCAGTAAAGATATACGTTATTCAAATAAAACTTTTTCTATGTATAATCTTTATAATTTATTGTACATTTTTTTAATCTCAATCAAATCTTGACTTTCATGGTGAAAAAAATAGCATTTGAGTTGAGCTTAAAGTGTTCCCCGATCTTGGATGTTCATAGGCAGCAGTTAACATTGTGTTGCTTTCCATCCTTCTTGCATGAGAGAGATGAATGGTAAGTAGATATGTTATACAGCTTCATAACATGAATGTTAAGTTATAATCATTTACATTTATTATTAATATTTCCTTCTATTATTTTATTTTTTACGAAAATTTTGTTTTGACAACTCATTATAGTCCAAAAATTATGAATTGTGTTTTGAAAATATCGAATACTTATGCCGATTTAAAAAAATAAGGAAGTAAGAATCTTACTTAAATGTTTTCCAGCGTTACTTTTTTTCTTTTTGAAATTTACTTTATCCATTTTTAAAGTAATATGAACTAATCTATATTTTACTGAAAATAAATTAGGTCAACATAGTTCAGGTTCTGAGACGGTGCATTCAGGCTTCAGAATTATAAAACAAGCGAAAGAATAGAGAACTGAATTTTTTTTATTAATAAACATCTAAATATTTCATCCATTAGTTTTAGCTTCCATATGATCCTTTAAAATATGCATGCCCATGTAAAAGCCATGCCGAATGTGTTATACGTCGTACCATTAAGTATGTTAGCTTACAAAAGAAATATTTAAAGATGCACAAATCAAGAAAATGGATCTACTAAAAGTAAAAAAGGGAAAAATTAAGACAATAGTCAAAATTGCAATAGAATATATAACTCTATCCTACCTTGGCTGTGATTATGTAGATAGTATTCTAAAACTAAAAAGAACCAAATGATTTCATTTTAGATTTATATTGTGTGCTTATCCTTTTTTTCATACTCAATCATTTTATTCCCAAAGGTGATGAAATTTGCTCATGTTGTTTTTGATTCAGTTAATATCTGCCTCTAAAGCAAAACCTTCATCAAACAAAGTAGAGGGATGCTTTTTAAAAATATCCCTTACGATTAACGTTTCGACTTTTCATTCGCACAAGATTTGAATATGTCCTAAGTCAATTGTTTTGAGGCCTCATATTTTGTTGGTACCATGTTTGAATAATTGATATTCTTGGAGAGGTATGTTAAAATATTTTGGATGTTGTACAAACTACATTGAGCTTGTATTTTTAGTTTTTTTATTACTAATCGACTGTATTATGATAACCATCACTATGATGTTTGTGTGCCATTAAATTTGTCTTTAATTTATTTATTTGGTTTAATTATTTTTATCTGACTTAACGATAATTTTTATACCTATCTATTGTGTAATATATAGAACACAGTGTCATACATGTAAGAAACTAGAGTTTATATATTCTTCATAACAGGTTAAAAAGCACATTATTAATTTATTTCAAAATATATGTAACATATATACTAATATCTAAAAACGAATTTATCATGGCTTATCTTTAGCATGCATATATTTACATTTCAATTTATGTAATTGTGGAATTTACATATGCTTAGTAAATTTAATCCAAATTTGTTAACCAAAAATGTTTTACCACCATTGTAGTTGTCATTTAATTTCTAGATTACTTCGCTTTATTGATATGGAAGTTCCTTTTATGAACTACAAATGCATGCGTGCACATCCACTCACACATATATGTATGTCGTCAAATTTGCATCTAAAATGAGATTAGTCAATTATGCTACTATTAGTGACAAATTGAGGGAATTACCGGCACTAGGAAGACAACTTCAGGAGTGAAAAACCTAAGGAATTAGAGATAAAACAATAATAATATATATTTTCAAATCCCCTACTTCTTTCGCACTACATTGCCAGTAAATGAAACCTGTAAAAATAGCTAGATATAGTCACATGCATGATATACTTTATATTTTATCAAATCAATGATATTTTATCTATTTCATTTCAGTGGTCAAATTTTTGTTTATAAACAAGCCAAAGTGTATCATCTTATGTTTTTATAAGGAGAGATTTATATTAACAACTGTGACTATAAGTTAGTTGAGTTTCAGTTTTAGATGGCCATATTTTTTGTTAAACAAGATACAACGATGACAAAGTTACTGCTCCATTTTCAAAATTCATGTTAAGCAAAATTTAAATCACACATTATTATTGTCGAGATAACACTATTCTTTTGATTTAAGATAATTTTTTGCGCCAACAGGGTTGGCGCAGTTGGTTGATGGTCCGGACTGCGTGATCGAAGGTCACGAGTTCGAGCCCCAAAATTGACAACCATGTAACAAGTACCCGAAGTATGTGTTTGACAGGCACATACTTCCCTAGAGTTTACAAGCGAAGCTTGGTTCTCTAGGTAATTCAAAAAAAAAAAGATAATTTCTTGCGAGGAGAAAAACTGTTAGCACAAAGGGACTCCTAATTGACAATTTAAGCTTTGCTACATGTAAGTTTTGCAATCATGAATTGGGATTACGTACAAACATATATATGTATATATATACACACACACATACTTATATGTGTGTATGTATGTACATACATAAGGTTCATTGGCACCCACCATTTTGGAGCACCCCTATTATATCTTGAGCTACACTATTTCAAATGCTACATAATTTGGTAGATGTTTAATTCACATTATAAGTATTATCTCTAAAAACATGAGAATATTTCAATATTTGTAGTCCTTCAAAATCATAAGTCAATTATTCAACTTTCAAACAATTATATTAACAACGGAATTTAAACATCAAACATATTATTCTACCTATATTTGACCCAAATTTTGTTGAGATGAAGATAGTTACCAAATTTTTTGCATTTGAATTGTGTAGGTCAAGATATGATGGTTACCAGAGGGATGCTCCAATATAGGTGTCATATATATATATATGTGTGTGTGTGTGTGTGCGTGTGCGCGCACGCGCGCGCGCGTGCATGTGTTGCTCAGTCAAGGAATCCTCTTTTTTGCAGAAAAGTTGTGTTTTCTGTGCTTTGGTTTTGGATCTATCATCCCGAGTTGTTGTTCCAGTCCGACCTCTCTGAATATTTGAAGGTTTCTTTCTGAATCATTTTGCAGCTGGTTTATTTTGAATTTTTAATATTTTTGATAATTGATAACTATAGTGAGGCTAGTTTCTTTTTTTCTTTATAACATGTTCAATCATTCACCTATATATTATCTATCGCTAACAATCATTATGAATTAAGAAGTGGTGAGCGCGACTGAATTTTATTTTATTACATTTTTTGGTTTTTTATCTGCTCATGACCTTCAGTTGATGCAAAAAACTTTCTGTTCATGTTTAATTTTCCGTGGAAAATGAGGAAGAAATTGAATTTATGTGGTTGATGTTCAATACATAATTATGATTAGGAACTGAATGATATTTCTATTCATGTTGATTAAGGCGATACTACTTTTGTTGACGTCAAATGTGTGAGAAATGCGGATTAAGGATCTTAAGACCAAGGACAAACACTAGAGGGGGGTGAATAGTGTTTTAGAGAATTGTTGAATCTTTTTGAGTGTTTGTTAATTTAAACACAAATGTATGCAATATTCAGACACAGATATGATCACAGAATCAAACATAAATGCAAATATAAAGTAAAAGCAGTAAAGGAAAGAACATACCGGATTTTATACTGGTTCGGGGTTACCCTACATCCAGTTCTGCACACAAGTACGAATTTCCTTTCAAAATCAATCTTTACAATTACACCCTTGATTTCAAAGCTACGAGGTACACCCTCCAGAGTCACAATCCTTTGGGTAGAGATACTTGATTTCCCGGGCAACAAGTTCACCCAATTGATTTTCAAGGCTACAATCACACCTTTTACACATGATTGATGTTCAAGGCTACAATCACACCTTTTCTCGCTAAGTTGATTACAAAAAGCCTATAACTCTGAATAGCACTGAGGATCTTGTTGAGATAGTGATAGAGAATCAAATCAGAGATAATCTAGTTAGATTAAATGTTGATTTCGGTAGAGTAATGATAAGAATTTGTATATAGAACCGTGGATGAAGAAGAGGAATGAAAAACCAAAAAAACCGTCTTGAAATTCGTTGAAACTAACCCCTATTTATAGAGGAACAACAGTCATGTCCATTCATGAAGAGTTATGACGAATAGACACTTCTTTTGAAATTTAAATTTTAAACTAAACTGACACCATATTGACATGGGGTACATGAGTATGTCGACATCCCAAAGGGATTTTTGTTGTTTTGAATATCTTTGAAAATAACCTTTATTTTAAATTAAAACTATTTTAAACTTTATAAATATACTTGACTATATTTAAAATATATAAGTAGGTATAAAGAATAATAAATACAAAATTTTACTATAATTTTATATTTAAAATCTAAGTATAAATATTTAAAAGTTAAATATAATATATTTAAAAGATAGTCTAAAAAACAAGGATAATTTGATTTTGAAATTAAAGATTATTTTGAGGCCAAAAGTATTTGAAATCAGGATAGATGTTTTTGAAGCTTTTATAAGGAAGGTTTTGAAATCATTTTGAAAACAAGATATAATTTTGAAAAATCATTTTGAATAAAAGGTTAGCGGACACAAAACAATGTTCCACTAGATTTTTCGTAGGTTTCATCCTACTTAGGGTTCCATCCCTTTAACAGGCTCGAAGTGGATTCCATTCCACGAATAAATTGGATTTTAAGATGCCAGTGCTTTTCTAGGAGTTTTAACATAATTTATAATTAAAGAATAAATTACTTTAATTCTTGAACTCTTGATAATCTTGATACTCATGAGTCTTCAATCTTGATATCTTGAATCTCTATACTGTACAGTCTTCATTCTTGGTACCTGCATGGTTAAATCCTACATATACATATATATCTAAACTTATACTGTTAGTATTTATATTTTATAATCTATTCTAAGATGTTGTCATCAAAACCATCATCTCACGGACTAACATAATGGTCAGCATATGTTGGTAAGAAGTAGTTTCTTAGTTGCAGCAATACTTAAAGGAAGACAGTGACTTACGTTTTCTATTTTCCCCGTAGTGGAATATGAAAGTAACCTCCTACATTTTTTCTACTGCAGTTCCTTGGCAAAAGCAAATAAAAATTAAAGTGTGGAATATCTTCATAGTGATTGAAAAAGCAACTACCACTCATCTATGAGAACTCATTAGTCTTTACTTTGTAATATTGCTTGCATTTCTCTTTCGTATATAGTTTGGGTAGTGAAAGAGAAGCTACATGATAGAATGTCACTAATGCATATAAGTTTTCCACTGACTAAAGATATCTATCTATTATATAAAATCAAATATTGAATGTGCCTTTAGTTCGATCCTTTATTACAATTTCTTTTCTATAAAAACATTCTTTACCAGATTAAACAGATTTATTGGCTATAGCTTTTGCACCTTGTTTTAATTTTTTACCTTATTTAACGATCGCCAATCAAGTATAAAATTTATGTCATTTACTTATTTGTTCAATTTCAAATTTTCCGATTTCATGATGGTGGCAAAGAGTGGGGCCTAAATCAACTTATAATTCAATATAGACTATTAAGGACATGATGCTTAATTTTTAATTTGATTGATTTATTTGACTGTCCTTATTACATATAAAATTTATTTTAAATTTGTTTATTTATTTTTTACCCTTTTCACCTCCTATAAAGATTGCATAATTGTTTCTTTCTTCATTTGCAACTGCACAAGTGCTCCCTTATAAAGTAGCTCATAAACCTTTAATATTTATGATGACTTACTACTTTACAGTAAAAAAAATTTGTGGAAAATAAGGAAGAAATCGAATTTATGTGTTGGATGTTTAAACATAATTATAATTAGGAGCTGAATGATATTTCTGTTCATGTTTGATTAAAATGATAATATTTTGGTTGATGTCGAGCGACCGGCATATGTTGGTAAGAAATAGTTTCTTAGTGGCAGCAGTACTTAAAAACGGGACAGTGACTTACATCTTCTGTTTCCCCCATAGTGGAATATGAAAGAAACCTCCCACATTTTTCTACTTTAGTTCGTACGCAAAAGCAAACAAAAAAAATAAACTATGGAAAATCTTTATGGTGATTGAAAATGCAATTACCACTCATATATGATAAATCATTAGTCTTTAGTTTGTAATAATGCTTGAATTTCTATTTCGTATATAGTTTGGGAAGTGAATGAGAAGCTACATCATAGAATGTCACTTATGCATATGAGTTTTCAATTGTTTAAAGATATATGTTCTACAAAATGAAAGCTTGAATGTGTCTTTAGTTTGCCCCTTCATTACAATTTTTTTCTGCAAAAGCATTCTTTACCAGATTAAACCTATTTATTGATTATAGTTTTTGTACCTTGCTTCAATTTTTTTGCCTTATTTAACGATCACTAACCAAGTATAAAATTTATGTTGTTTACTTATTCGTCCAATTTCACATATTTAGTTTTCCCAATTATGCCATTCATGATCAGTGACAAAGAGTGGGACCTAAATCATCCTATAATTCAATGTAGACTATCAAGGACACGATGCTTAGTTTTAAAATTTAATTGATTTATTTGATTATAATTATTACAAATAAAATTTATTTCAAATTTGATTTATTTTTTTGTACCATTTTCACATTCTGTAAAGATTACATAAATGTTTCTTTCTTTATTTGCAACTGCGCAAGTGCTTCCTTATAAAGAAACTCATAAACCTTAAATATTTTTGATGATTTACTACTTTACATCAATACACTATTAAGTTCTAAATAATTATTTAGAAAACAAACTGTATCACGACCGATAAGAATATAATATTCAAATTCAGGCATTGTTTTATACACACTTAACGTGTAATTGGCTAAAGAGAGTTTTCATTCAACACATGATGAAAGACATAAAAAGAGTTATTCTTAGCTCAACCCGAGCAGTTTTTTGGAGATAGACTATAAATTGCTGATGATTTTACAATGAAGGGGAATACGAAAAACTAATGGCTAAACACAATTTTACTGATAATTATTTGCTTTTGAGTGAAATTATTGTTTTGCTTTGTTGCTATTAAATTTGCAATTATATTAAGGATTTTTGTGAATTTATATCATTTTTCAAAATTAAAAAATATAGATAGCTTTTGAAACTTATTACAACCGCAAATCGGTATTTAAAACAAATAGCGGCGATGAGTCAGTGCTATCTTATGGTATATTTTAATGATGCAGCATGAATGCCTTTTTATTTAATTTTCTTTGTGGTATCTTTTAAAATGGAGCCAATAGGAACTGCTGAAAAAATATATCTCTTTCGACTCCATTCTAAAATGCATCTTAAAGGGACTATAAAAAATGTTCATGGAGTATTTTCAAAATGTGCTAGAAGATAATGTTGACTCGACGTCAAAGTGACAAAACCATATTTATATTCGGAAGTGGTATAAACATGCTTTTTTAATATAAACAATGTATTTTTTGACAATGAGAATGCTTCTTCATTCAAGCAGAGCAATCATTAATCTTCAAAAACAAACTAAAATTTTAAAACTGCCTTATTTTGACAAATAATTAGACTGTATAATAGTTTACACTGATTTGAATACCTTTAATATAATGAAAAACGCCTATCTTTATTTTTTTTAGTTTTGCTTTTTTTTTTCGAAAAATCTATTTTCTAGGATACTTTTTTGTTATTACTTAAATTATTTGCTTCACATTGGAGAGGTTATTACAATTATGATAAATAAAAAATGGAAATATATTTTTACCTATTTATACTGACATAAAATACGTACCAAGTACACTAAAGATAAAGTTATGTTACTTGAAAGGACGATGAATGCAGAAAGAAATAAGACGTTGCAATTTTTCAATAATGATTACAGGAAGCAATAACAAACATCAAGAGTTGGAGGTTATAAAGTGCAAAGATCTAGTAGATTACAATAAGTTCCTCTACTAGTAAATCGAAATGTTTGGGTTAATCCTATATTGCTAAACTTTAAATGCGGTTTTTTGATCATGTTCTATCCTTGGTCTATAATGTTGTTGAATTGTTGAATTGGTGAACGTGTTAGGTTATAACAAGATTTGTATTATCTTTATAATTAACATATCCATGCACGCACAAAATTCAGTTGAAAAAGAGTTTTCATTTTGAAATAATTAAGATGTCAAATGATAATGCACAAAATAGCGTAACTTATTTGTCTCCATTTTTTTACCTATTTAATTGCTATAGTTCTAATACTTTGCTTCAATATTTTACTTTTTTTAATCGATCAAGTAAAATTTATGTTATTTACTTATTCATTCAATTTCACATATTATACTTTCCTAATTTTGCCATTTAGGATAGTTATAAAGAGTGGGACTCAAATCATCCTATAATTTAACGTAGACTATAAGGACAAGATGCTTAGTTTTCAATTTTAATCGATATATTTAACTGTACTTATTACCAATATATTTTAAATTTGATTTATTTATGTTATACCTTTTTCACCATCCATAAAGATTACATAATTGTTTATTTCTTCATATGCGGCTGCACACGTGCCTCCTTATCAAGTAGATCATAAACTTTAAATATGATTTACTGTTTTATAGCAAAATATTATTAAATTCTAAGTAGTTATTTAGAAAATAGATTGTATCATGATCAATAGGAATATAATATTTAAACTCAGACATCGTTCTATGCCAACTTGATGTGTAGCTAAAGAGAGTTTGCCTTAAACACAAGATGAAAAATATAAAAGGAGTTATGCCTAACTCGACCAGAGCAGTTATCGTGGATAGACTATAAATTTGTTGATTCTACACTAATGGATAATAAGAAAAACTAATGCCTAAAAGGTTTTTATGAACACATATTTACTGAAAATTATTCGTTTTAAAAGAAATTATTTTTTACTTTGTTGCTACTGAATACACAATTATATTAAGAAATTTTTAAGGATTTAGATAGTTTATCAAACTACAGAAATATAGACCACTACTGAAACTTATTACGACTATAAATCTTTATTAACAAAGAGTGGTGATGAGTCAGTGTTATCTTATGGCACATTTTAAAGATGTAACATCAATGCCTTTTTTGAATTTTCTTTATGGCGTACTTCCACAAACATTTTCCCTTCTAATAGTCTGGGTAAATTAGTTTATACTCTGATTAGCAACGTAGAGCAAAAAAATACATTATCTTCTCAAGCAATAGGTGGTGGTATAATGTTTTCTGTCATTTATTTTGCAACATGGCACTACCTATTCAAATGGTTAAAGTCTTAAAGAGCGAGCAATGATATTATTTATAATGTTATCTTTGTAACTTTCAATGTTCACTTATAACAAATGCGATCATTTTCAATGATGGATAAAAGATTTATGGCAACAATTCATTGATCAAACAAACTAATAGGAAAAACTCCGTGCGCATAACACAAAGTTAACAAGACAAACTAATATGCAGTGTACATTTTGGAAGTCCATGGTCGGACCAAACAATGTATTTCTGATCCAACTATTAATAAAGATATATATCTACGTTTATATATATATATATATATGTGTGTGTGTGTGTGTGTGTGTGTGTGTGTGTCTCTGTGTGTGTGTGTGCGCGTGTGCGTGTGCGTGTGCGCGCGCGTGTGTGTATGTATGTGTGCGTGCGTGCAAGCATGTGTATGTATTTGTATGTATTCAAAAATCGCTTAACGCTTTCACTTCATTTTATTTTTCATCTAGAGCTACACATTTTATTTTATTTTTAAATCTTCTTTTTGGAAAACAAATATTTTGAGTTCTCATTAACAAATCAAACAAAGTTGAAAATAATTTAAAATTTATGTTTCTATATAGTCATCCATTTATCTATAAATAAATAAATATCTCTTCAATGAATTTTATTTCTTTGAAATGATTTCAAACATTTTTACACGATAATTTTTTCTTTGATATGTTTTTTTAATGATATATAATATCCTCTCATCCGTTCTTGACATATCTTTATTTATAAAACACTTTTGGCTTCTCTCTGGTTTATTTCATAAATGATTCATGATTTTTTTGTAATTTTCTATTTACATGTTCGTGACTATTTCAAGACAATAAATCAATTTTTGTAACTGATGGGTTTGTCATCATTAAAGATGTAAAGTTTATGCAACAATTTTTAAAATTTAGTTCCATCAAATTTTCTTACACAAGTTCTCCCCTTAGTTTAATAGTTGGAATAGATCATGACCATTACAGGTATCTTCTGTGACTAATTTTCAACTTCCATCAACTACGGTATGCATCTCTACCTTCATCTTTGTTCCCCCGTAACGATGTACTATTACTAGCTATGTCCTTCCTGTGTCCATTTTGGATGCTTAAATCTTTTGCTTTGCCAAAGTGTGCATGGATTTTTTTCCCCGCCGTAAATGAACTGTTCAATGGCTAAAATATTATCGTTGCAGTTACTAACACAACACCAAAATGGTGTATTTGTAACGAATGTAGTCGTTACAAATGAAATTTATAACAGATATAGTCGTGAGCGGTACAGGCGTGAGGAATGTCGTTACAAATATTTATAACGGCCTCTACCCGTTATTAGATATATCACTTACCAACGGACTTTGTCGTTAGAAATCTAAATTTTTGTAACGAAATAGGTTGTTATTATCTGCATCGGTTTGTAATGGGTATTTTCCGTTACTTAGTTTCCCCTTTCATGTTGTCATTCTAAATTATCACGACCTTGTCCGTTACAAATTTCATCATTAGTAACACACTTGTTCGTTACAAATTTCATCAATAGTAACGACTATGCTCTTTATAAATTTCGTCTTTAGTAACGAATATGTTCATTACAGCTACCAAACCATGTAGACATGCATTTTTGCTAGCATTTACACTACATAATTGTCTATTATAATACAGTAAGTACATACATATGAAAAATTACAGAATTTCAATAACAATAAACAATTACGCATCCAAACTTCCAACTTAAATTGCACAAATATTTGACAACAAATTAAAGGAAGATTCGAAATTTCACAAGTTCATCATACATAACTAAAGAGCATGAAATCAAAATATTACAAGTTCCAATATTACTTCAAAATAAATTCTAGATCCTACAAACAACGAACACGACACTCAGGCCAAATAACAAAACCTCCATCAATTATATCAAATAGCTTGTAATTACCATTTTGTGGTGGCACTGTAATCATTTGGCTTCAGCCACTGCACATGAGATTCAGAAGCCATGTTGTCATTTTCAGATATCGACCTTTGCTGTGTAACAGAAGTTCCCCTTTCGATAGAAATTTGATTCAATTGCAAAGAAATTGCAGCAGAAGTTGCCTTCTTTGGAAGAGCAACATGATTCTCATTTATATCTGTTTCAACATGGTGTGTCTTGTTTTCTGAAGAGTATATGCTTCCTGAAGCATGATCGTTTATTCTGACTTCAGAATGATCAGCAGCAGCAGCATTAGGAACATGATTGTTAGCCTGTTAGAATACAAAACCAATTATTCAGTTGTATTGTTCCTAAGCACATATTTAGCAAACATATTGTATTACAACTTTGATGCTTTTTTTGTTCTAAAATAGAGGAAGAACCAATTGGAAAATCAGAGTTCGGATTTTATACAAGATGATTAACATTAAAGCCAAAACAATATTTGTCTTGTTAAAGTGCAAAATAATTGCAAAAGCTTTCTTTTACCTTTGCTGCTATTTCAAAATACACAACATAATTTTACATCTTCTTGAAAAATAAAATTGTATATATATAATGAAGGGAAGCCTACCAATTTTTTTTTTTCAAATTTGTGTCGTGAACATCATGAATGCCTAAAGTTTGGAAAATAAACAAAACATTTCTAGCACATGAGAATGTATAATAAGAGATTACCCATGGTGTTAATTTCTTAGTTTCTTCCATCCAACCAGAGCATGATGGTTCGTATTTTTCAACCTTTTCCTGAAGGAACCAAATGTACTCTATAACCTGTAACATTAACGCAAATTAGAGAGATATCTGAAACAATCTGATTTCAATTTCAAAAATTTTGTTGAAAACACTACCTCCAAAAGGAATGATGCCTTGTCCCTCTTCTGATCGCTGTTCGGTTTGATATCTCTAAGCATCTGAAACCTACATCCATTATGTATAAAGACATTCATAAGATTCAAAAATGCTAATCATAATCAAACGAAGATATGAAGAGTACTGTTGTATTGATTTAGCCTACGAGTTTTATACTTTCCTGTCATTAATTTTACTTCTCCTTCTCTGTTCAGTAGCTGAATGTTTTGACCTTGGAGTTGTAGGCTTCTGATCGATTCCACCTTTCCTATCAACTCTAGCATTAACCAACTCTGTTAAAATAGACTATCATATTAGAAAGCTACAACTAAATGAAGTCAATGTACAATATACGTACAAATAACAATAACTATAGTCCAAGGATTTGATTGGAAGGCACAGTAACCTGGTCTGGAAGCACACTCTATCTTTCCAAATAGAACCACTTCTTTGCTTTCATCACCAAACACTCCGCTTGTTTCTAGAACAGAGTCCATCAAGGTATTCTTATCTTGTGCACATGGATCACTGCAATGGTTTAACAAGGTAAGAATTTATGAAATTCACTCAACCTAAGAATAATTAATGGTTATAATTTTTAGAAGATACTAACATGGATGTAAAGCTGGTAGTCGATCGTGCTGCAAAAGGCAATGGCCACTGACCTGACAAGTGAATATCATTAGAAAGGGAAAAATTATATTGAAAGTTTGTTTGTCACCAAGCTAAGGTTACATTTTTTTCCTTTCCAAAATAGTTTCAAATCTTATATGTGATTTCTACGGTAAATGTAGGACATTGGCAACCAAGAATTAAAAAAGAGTACCATCATACATCAACAATACGTGGAAGAAAAGAAAATGTAGTATAAGGTATCATCAAGGCAAATTTACACGATTATCACGAACTGTATCTTTATATTGGGTTCAATTTCTCCGTCCTCAATCTCATGTGTCCCCTGTCCCCCCATAATCTAAACCTTCAGTGTTCATTAATTAATTGATTGATTAAGTAGGTTGATGGAATAAAGAGCTATGGTTGTGTGGTTACGGGGACGGAGGATTTCGTTCTTTAATATGGTTAAGCTGCCTTTAGAACCTAAAAATGCATTTGAGTATAGGAGAAAATTAATAGATAGGACGATGCATTTTTTATCACTTTATCTGCTTAATTACAATCATATAGGAGAAAAACATCCGATTTTGATTCGATATCAATCATTTGATTTGATATATTGTGACGAATAATTCCAACATCATTTTTTTATAAAATCGTTATTTATAAGTCACTCAATTATCAAAATCAACTTATTTTAACTTCATATTTAAATAACATGCAAACAATTTTTAAGTTAAAAGTTACTATTAAAAACTATGAATACTTTTGAGTTATGCAAAGACAAATTTATCAAAAGATACCAATTTTATTTTAAATGCGTACACATTTATTTCATTAAGCTGAAGAAAATTTTGATTTGACACTAAAAAAAGTTCTAATTGATATCTACATGAAGTTATTATTACTTCAATATATAAATAGTTGATAAAACATGCGTTTGTGTGTTGGAAAAACAACACAAAGGATTATTTTCTGAGACGAAACTACTATTTTAACTTTTATTCAAGTAGAAACTTGGGAGTGATGCTAAAATATCACTGTTTTTTGTATTTTATTAGTAAAGAAACGTATCTAATTTGAATCTTAACGACTACACATGGAAAAAACAGCCAAATCATACTTCATGCATAAAAGGAAGGATAAATAGAAAATTACATAAAAACGTTGTTACGCAAAAAACGTGTTAAAATGGAATTGATTCAACAACAAAAAATGCAAATCGGTCACGTGATCTCCATGGCCAACGTGAGCAGAACCGGTAAACGTCCATCTTTCGCTGTCAAACTCAACTCACGTGCTTGTCAATTATACCTTTTTATTCGCATCATATCCATTAATTAGTATCACCTCACCAATCAAATAAAAGTCCAAAAATAAATTAAAAACAAAAGGTAAAACTTACCCCTGAATCCAACCTCCTTCCCATCCGAAGAAGCATGCGGGTAGCCGTAAATAAGCATTTTAAGCATTCCCATCCAACATCCTTTCCATCCGAAAAATTAAAAACTCGTTTAAGCATACTGTCAGGAAACGTACCGTAAATAAGCATTTTAATACACTGAATACAGATATTATTAAAACTCGGAATTGTTGAGGTCTAAAACATATAATAAGTATCAACAGAAAAATGTGTAGCCAATGTTCACCAAATATTTTAAATATGAGATTATGTTACCGAACATAGCATTAAAACCGAAGCCCGTTAGCTCTCTACCGCTAGCATCAGCAGATGGTCTAAATTTTTTTTCTGCAATTGGTCATACAAGAAGATTAAAATTACATCATAATTGGACCTCACGTAGTAGGACATAACTTTGGCTGATATATAAACATTGCAGTAACTTGAACTAATGCAGTTTGATTAGATGATATATTAGAATCATTCCCCAGTTCACTATATTGACCACCAGTGAGGAGCAAATTAATTGTATACATTGAATTGAGCAAATCTATAGTCTATTGGCAAGACTTTTTTTTGATGAGAAACTTTATATGTCAAGAAGTATCATCGTAAGATGACTGTGAAGGCCAGTACTTGGACAAAGTTTGTACTGCAAAATGATGTCGACATTAACTACAACTCAGTTTGATTTGTACTATATTTAGCCAATACTCTCTTTAGTCAAATATATAATTAATAGTAACTGAACTTAGATAAACACTTAATATATGTACATGATCATATGTAATATGCTGTTGGTGAATTAGCTGACATTGCCCTTTGATTTTCTGATGTGTTTAAATTTGATTTGTGCATGTTAAACAATTAAAACATGGGTGATTATAAAATAGTTGATGTCCAGGTACTAGATTGGTAACTACAATTAGATGAGATGATATTACTATGCGCATAGCATGTTCAAAGAATGATTTTGAACTGTTTCCCAAACAATATAGATTTACAGATGGTCTTCAACAACTACATGATTACAAATTTCACCTTAAATGTAGTTTAAAGAAGGTCTGACCGAGATGATAACAAACACAGTTTCAACAAATATAGGCGAGTGTAACAAACACTAAATTTTAGCTACGGTTTGCAGTGAATGTTTAAATAAATTTCTGTTAAGTACCTGACCTTCCCAAGCATACTGTAGCTCCACCACTGCCGTAAAGATATTCAATAATTTGCTTAAAATTTCAGCTCTCTTTTTCATTCATATACTAAGCAAATTTTCCTCACTGACAAAAAGATACACACAAATTCATATACTAACCCAATTCATACTCAGCAAATTCATATACTATGCAAATTTTGCTCAATAACAAAATAATACACAGTCATATGCTAACTGCATTCTTATACTAATCATAGCAAGAGCATAATAAACACGTTGAAATAAATTTCAGAGAGAACACACTAAGCAAGATTAGGATGGTAATCTGAACTACAATCATCTTCATTCTTTCCAGGAACAGGCAGGGCTCTAAAGGACTATTGACATGAACAATGTGCATTCGCTGTTATCACACAAATTACAGTACCTAATTGAAGATTTGGTACGTCACAATACTTAACAATTATGGAGACTATGCCCCCGAACAAAGAGCTTACCCAGAAATGTGCAAACAGGACAGCCTTTGTACCCAACTTCCTTGAATTTTCTTCCAAAGCAAATTAAGCCCACGTCTGAAATAAAAACTCAAGCAACTAATAGCGATCAAGAAATAAGCGAAAGAAATCAAAACGTAAATCAACAGATTTTAATAAAAACTAAAAGCGTTGATACCTTAGATGATTTAGCCCTTGATTTTGCTTGAGAAGGTTTGGCGATTAGAAAAGTAAGCGATTCTGAAGCGCGAATTTGGGGGAGGAAATGGGGATTTGGTGGAAAGTGAAAATAATTTGGAGATTTGCGGCCAAACAAAGTGGGAAGCTTAATGAGCTTAAGCGTTGCGAGTCCTGATGTCATTTTCCATCTTTTACGCTTTTGTTTTCAATTTATTTTCATTTTTACCAAATTTTATAACGGTGTAAAACAGTGATAAACTATTTACAGCTCCTTTTACAACGGCTTTGGAAGTTTTATAACGGGATTTAAGTGTTATTATTTTATAACGGCATTTGATTGTTAGTAATTCATAAATATTTTTGTTGGGAATTTCATGTTTTGGTGTAGTGTAACTTAAGCAAGACTGCACGATACTAACCAGTAACTACTTTTGAAATGCTCTTAACAATTCACATCAAAATTGATAGTTTGAATGAGCTCAAGTTCAAGTAGTTGGTGATTACTCAGAAGTAATTTTTTGGAATGAAATGAATCTTTCAATTCACCTACACATACATAAATTTGCTATCTGTTTTTCCTTTTTACTGATATTTAACTACTTTGACTGCTTTGCTGTAAAAAATCTGAGTATAGAATGTATTCAAAATTTTGTCTAAGATAATTTCTAGCTATCAACTAAAGTTTATTAAAGTCAATTCATTTATTAAACTCAATTTTTTTATTTTATAAAAAATCAAATAGAGTTTAACCTATATTGAAGTTGTACCATATTCAATTATTGATTGACATAAAGAGGGATTGTATTATAAATCTAGCAAATCAGTAACAGGTTACCCATTTTCTACAGTTTTTTGTTAATGTTAAGACTAACAATATACATTCATAATTTCTAATTATTATGTTTTTTAATGGAAACATTAATTTTCAGTTTAACTTTACCAAAGACGACTTCTTGAATGATCCAAATAAACTTTTATGCTTGACCAATGCATAGTTTAACACAGAAACTATTATGTTGATTTTATTAGCCCTTTTTTGGATGTTCCTTTGAAGGCATCTATACCTGTACTAATTTTTTCTTTCGCTTCTCTTTTCTTCTCCAGACACACAATTTGAAAGGAAAGTAAGATGAATTTTATTTTTTCAGGTAGAAGTAACTTTATGCTTTGAACAAGTTATGACTATTAGGACTTTGTAGCCATTATTTTTTCCAGATTTGGTTTTTTTCCTATTCCTTCCCCATTAATTCATCTCATATAATAAGAAATGTGAAACATATTCTTAACGAAGTTGTTCACCTCTTTAAGTGGAAAATCATTTCCGTTCCGTTCTTGATTTTCTAACATTATCACGTACACAAACTGTTTGATTTAAATACATTTGCCTTTTACTCTTTATACACCATTTCAGATTTGTTTATTAATTCAGTTTTTTTTCCATTCTTCCTTTCATTTATTGAAATTCGAGTATTAAGGCTGAAGATTATTCGTACATCAACCATTACTTCATTATGTTGTTACAACTGCAGTTATCGTAATGCCTATATTATTTACCATTTTAAATTCAACCAAAAATTTCTTACGACTTATTTTTGGGATTCCTTTACTCTCCACAATTTTATGTTCTAGATTTTAGACTGATCTATTCTCTTTCTTTATGTTTTTGTATTCAACTTTTTGGCATCGGTTTATAATTACCCACAATTTAAACGTATACTATGTTTGTTTGTAGAAGCTTTATTATGAGAATCTACTTGAGAAATTCACTCATTTCATAAGTTCTCTTTATTCTTTTCACTTTCATAATTAGGGTTTTGATTAATTTCCTTGCCCTCTTTTCTATTTTTTAGTAAATTTTTTGTACAATAACTTGATGAGGATATAATTTACTGAACTATCAAAGCACGACCTTTTCCCTTACCTTCTCTTAATTATACTGGTATAATATCAACTGCACAAACGTTGAACGTATATTGCTTTTGATGCCCTTTCTATTAATATGCTGAATTTAAAGGTAAATTTTTTGAACAAAGAGGCATCATTCATCCTTCATCATTCTAAAATATATGGGAAACATGTTCATGTTAAGAAATTTATAACATTTTGAGAGACGACAATGCTTTTCAAATTAATATTAAATTTTCCACTTGGGTTCCATATTAACGTTCTTCGTTTCTCCCACCTGTAAATTTATGATTGATCTCTATGTTCGCTCCATATACTCTTCTCAATTACCAGTTTCAATAGTTTTTCCTTTCATGCATCACCACAATGACTAATTTATGTTTGTTAACAACGGAACCTCGAGCATGTAATTGTGCAAATTCGTTTTTTTCCATTTAACATGCTAAAATTTTCCCTTTACCGAGAGCGTTACTTTTCACTCATTTTTAATACTCTACATCAACTAACATCTTTCAAACTTTAGTCATACCATATTGTGCCATGTTCTCAATTTTAAGACATTAACTCAGTGCCTTTGCGATAATAACCCATGTCTTTCAAAATATACCTTTACTATTTTTTTAGTTTAGACCACCATCCTTTTGGATTTAAGCATATGATTATTAGTCAAAATGGTTTTACAGCGCTTTTTTTACCTACCTTGTGTTTAAAAGAATGCATATCCATAGAGAAGGCATATTCTACACTTTGTACTCAAACCAGTGTTATAGTTCTATTTGTAATAACAGTTTCTTAGCTTTTAAATTTTAAATATACATTTTTCAAAAATTATTTTATGACTTGCTCTACTTTTTTTTCTTATGGTGAAAATGGGTTTTTTGGATTAATTTCTTTGCTTTTTTTAGTCCTTTTCTTCTTGTTAAGGTGTTTAGGTTTACTTTTGGAACTTGAGACACTAAGTTATGCATGCGATTATTTATTTTACCATCTTTTGAATATGTCGGTAAAATGTTATGCGTCTAAGAGTTATAAGTGCATTGCTTTAAATACATTTCTATAAAAATATCAAATTTGTAAAATTTTAATTCTCCTAATAACAGAGGTACCTTTTCTTTAAAATATGCAGGAATGTATTCATGTTGTGGAATTAAACAGTTTTAAACTAAAAATATTCAGTTTTATAATTATTATTATTTTCCATCCCCCACAAGTGAATTCTTATAATTGATTTCACTGTTTATCCCTTTGTACTTCTCAGCAACGGATCTTAAAATATTCTTTCAAACAAGAACTGCAGTAGTGCAAAAATATCATATGAGTTCAATGAAATCAAATTCAAAGCTATAATTATTCAAATATATTTTTCTAACCAGCTTTATGAAATTTTCCATCAATAAGGTATGTGTCTTTTCGCTAATTTACTCTATCAAATATCACCTTTCACATTTCATTTCTACCATATAACTATATATTTCTTTGTTACAACTCAAATTATTATAATGCCTCTAATATGTACCATTTCTTCCAACCGCCGTTTGATCAAACTTTTTACCGATGTTATCGTATATACAATTCATTATAAGCCTCAACACACCTAAACGAATGCTCTGCTTAAATAAAGTAGCATGTTTATTTTTAAACAATAACACCAAATTATACATATTAATTTCAACATCAATATACATAAATATTTATATAGAAAAATTGTAAAACATTTACTTCAAAATTAATCAAGAATACCCGTTTTCATATGTTTTCTTAATAGTTACATCTTTCAGAAAAATTACTATGTAACTCATTTTTGTATATAAAAACGATTGATTAATTTTGTTCAAATATAAAAATACATAATTCGCATGTAAAAATTACATATTAAAAAAATAAGTTCGATTTGTAACTTATTTTAGCAAATCCACAATATATTGCATAATGGATTCTATTCTTTAGATGTATTTATAAAATTATTGAAAAAATTTCAACAATATATTGCATAATCAATTTGTAACTATGTTTTTTGATTGAAAATGAATATATAGGTAGTAAAACTTACTCAAAATAAAACTATTTTAATGACTTACATAAGTAATAGTATATAATCATATTGAATAACTATTTTAGTACATTAAAACCCAGCTAACTAATCAAACAACTTTTTGGAGATATATCATCGTTATCAATATCACCTTACCAAATTTAATGTTTTTTGATTAGATCTACTTTAAATATAGAGTAAACACATCTTATTTTGGTTTTAGCTCACTTTGGTGAATGGTTACTTTGAATTTGAAGTATTTTGGCACATTTAAACAACTATATCATTTGCTCCTCCATGAGAGCCAAAAATTAATCTTCAACGTGCTTTCCTACTAGAGCCTTATGTTTCTTATTTTCATTTGTAATACACATATGATAGATTGAATTGTATGCTGAGATGAGTTAAAAATGGTAGTGGTACTGATGGTCCATTGACTCACCTTGCTATGTGTATCTATATCTATGGTTCACAGTGAGTATTTGAATATATCTATGTACATTTATCCAGCTGTACAATTGCAAAAGCAGCGAAATTGGCATTATATGCCACAATGAATATATCTATGCATCAACGGATAATTTTTAATACATACTTCAACCTCTAAGTAGTTTGTGAATTATAACATTTTCACTATAATTATTTCGATGAACTTTAATTATGATTATTACAATCAAATATATCTATGTATTTTTAATCCTTGCACATTGTTGTTAATGATGCAACACTATCGTTCAACAATGTTTTTTCATTACCAATATATTAAAATTCTTATACATTTGGATATGGTTTTTGCTACACCCGTGTGCGAAGCATGGGTTCACACTAGTGATTATAAATGATTGTATTATTTTAAAGCCCCATCCAACCACGATTAACTTTCAACCTTGAAATGCCGCGGTTCTGAAAATGAAATATCCTTACGCGTGTATAAGTCAACGTTCCAATCTCAAAACCCAAAAAAACCTCCTAAACCAACCTCTTTAAACAAAATGGTTCTTCAATTTTGAGAATAATAATATAGCTCTGTTATTTTTCTTCACGTAGTTAATTTAATATATAATTTATTAACCTTGACCATCAAAATATAAGATCACCTTATCAATTTTGGATAATATGATACATTATTGTGGTATATTTTATGAAAGTAAACCTATTTTATCTTAAAAAATTAGGAACTTGTTATAGAACGAAGACAGAAACGACGCATGAACTTGAAAATATGCTCAAAAGGGTAAGAAAGTGGCATTAAATGAGTTTCAAACAAAATTGGCCAAAGTGGTCCTCTTGGTACCTGTAGGTATTTTCTCCACTTTAGTCTCCCAAACTATTTACATCCCAAGTACTATTTCAAGTGATTATCCTTGAATATTTTTCTCAAAGAATAGACGAACAATTATAAAGATTGATGAGAAGGAAACAAAGAAAACAGGATAAGACAAAGAGTTTATAATACATTGAAGCAAGGAAGAAGGGAGGGCAGGCGTGCTCACTTCTGGACCTATGGACTTCCACCTGGACCTTAAACTACACGCACACTTGGATTTGCATAGCAGTTTTTTTTTTTATAAATATCAACCGTATAACAATTAAACAATGATCTTTTTCTTCACTTTGGGCACTCCATCTTCTTCATCCCCTATCTCTCCTCCATTGAAGTCACCAAGGAAGCTATTGTCTACTGTTCTAGGACTTAGAGAAGTAGATCCCTTGTACTAGTGATTCAATTTCTCTCTCAAACTCTCTACAAAACTTAAAATCAATAAAATATAAAGTGAATGAAGGCTAGAGATTGCCAAACCACTACAAAAATTCTTGCACATTCTTTACTTTCTTGTTATTTATTCTATATCTAATCCTACAACAGGTTATATTTGGGCATTATGCCACTGTTGGCATTAACATTTTGGTGCTTTTGCTGAGAAATCTAGTTCAAGGTTAGATCTAGGTTGCTATTTTGGATTTAAAGAGGTCCCATGGTTAGATCCATAAGATTTGCTTTGTAGAATTTGAAAACTTGCTGATAGAATTCAATGGCACCCAGAAGAGGAAGATCATTTGGAACGGTGGTTGTGGAGATGAAGAAAATATCTTCCAAACTGAAGTAGGAAACAAGCAGACAGTATCAGGCTTATCTACTCAACATGAAGTAGTTATGAGGGATTAGCTTGATACGATGATGCAAGAGTTGAATCAGAAGATGGCAGATAGTCAAAAAACTTTAATGGAGAAGATGGAGGCTTTGCCAACTCAACAACCACAAAGGACTAGGAGTGATAGGAGAGAATCATCTCCTCCCAAACCTGAAGAAGGGAACTCATCCATTTTTAGTCGAAACAGGTGAAATGAAAAGGGAAACCAAAAGGAAGTGGATACCGAAGCAGCAGATGGAGTTGTTGGAGGAAGTCAAAATGCTCCTCTAAAAAGAAAACCACTTGGTATCAAGAGAATTCAGCTCGGTATCATGTGAAATTATGGAGGTTTGGGAGGACAAGGAGCTGAAGCTTTGGACTTATCTGATTCTGAGGAGGATCTGCAGCTTAAAGATGATGATTATGAGCTAGACGCTGGAGCTAATGAAACTGGAGTTCAAACGGCTATAGCAAAACCAACCGAGCATCAACAGAAAACCGCAAGAGTGGTTCCCCTAGAGGCTGGAGAGCCTAGAAGTCAGTGGGAGAACTGAGAACCTTTGTAGAACCAAATAGTTGGAGTAGCCCCTCCTACGAATACCATGCCAGTGAGGAATACATAACAGACATGATTAAGCAGTTCGTTGAGGTAAGAAATGGTAGAAACAATGAGGATTAGGGTTCCGCACCAAGTGGGACTCTGTTCACTGAAATTTTTTGATGGAGGAATGTCGTAGGAAGTTTACGCTGTCGACAATGCCATTGTATAATGGAATTACCGATCCTAGTTAGCACTTACTCGAGTACAAATAAAACATATATGGTGCTAGAGCGACGGATTATGTTCAATGTAGATGCTTTCCCATCTTCTTGGAAGTTGTTGCGTTGATGTGGTTCACTAGGCTCGCGCCAAGGTCCATATCAGCTTTCAATGTGTTGACTTGGGAATTTATGGAGCAGTTCCGGTTACATGCTGCATGACCCAAGGACGTGATGTCCTCATCGAGCTTATCTCAAGGGCCTAAGGAGTCACTGTAAGGTTTCTTGAGCCGGTATAATGTTGCTATTACTGAAGTAAGTAATTCGAAGGTTGATTTGGTATCCATGGCATTGGTCTCAGGCATCCACCCTGACACGGATTTTGGAAGATGGCTAAAGATGAAGCAACCTACAACCATATAAGAGTTCCACTGGAAGACTAATCGGTTTCTATGCTTGGAAGAAGCAAGCCTAGCTTTAGGGAATGCTGATGATGGATAGTAAAATAAGGATATCTAGAGCAACATGGCAGTAAAAAAATCCGGAGGTAGCGCTGGTAATATGGCAACTAATGTTGGAAACTCTGGTAACCAAAGGAGACAATATAAAGGCCTCGTCGATAGGTATAACGACAACAAGAAACGCCCGAGGAACATAAAACTAGAGGATTACACTCCTGTGAAAGATACATTGGAAAACATATACCTAGCCGCTTGAAGAACAGAATGATATAAGAAGCCTCCTAGAAGGGAGGCAACCGAGCCGGAAAGGTGCTCCGGAAAGTTCTGTCTCCATGAAACCAATGGATAGAACACGAACGAGTTATTGAAATTTGAAGGAGCTTATTGAAGAATTTATAAGGAAGAATATGCTCCAACGGTACATCAAAGAACCACGGGATGATGGCTAAATTGCAAGGCTCCAAGGGCCGCCTGCCTAGGGGAATCAGCCTAGATCGAGCGGAAAAGTTCCCTGGTAAAACGATGGGAAATTAATTATCAACACCATAACCGAAGGACCTCATCCAACAGAGAAAAGCTGGAGGGAAATGGAATGGTATGCGAGCTCGCTTAAGAATGTATCACAGGAGGGCTGCTTTGCTATAGTAGATGAAGCGTCGGCCAAGCAGTAGAGGATAATATCCGATGACATCATATTTAGAAATAGATATGCTGATGGAGTCGAAGCACCAAGTTTCGACCCTATGGTGGTAACATTTGAAATTGGACTCAACAATTGTATGTCCAGTCTTGGTAGACTTTGGGATTTCTGTAAACATACATTCAGGGGAACATTCAATCTAATGAAGATAGACATGGAGGAGGTTATAGCTTGCAAAACCAAGGTTTAAGGATATACAGGTGAAGCAAAACAATCTGTTGGGACGATTGATTTGCCTACAGAGTTAGGAAAGTGAGATCGTAGGATAGTCCAAATTCAGATGTTCGTTATCGTGGATGAGTACTCGACATAAAACGCCTTTTTAGGCTGACCGACCCTCGCTGCCTTCAAAATAGCACTTTCCTCTTGGTATTTAGTGATGAAATTCCTCATGGAAACAGGGTCAGAGTGGTGAAAGGAGACTAGAGCATTGGAAGAGAATGTTACATCGAGAAACTAAGAGAAGCAAAGCGACACGAGAAAGGTAAAAATGTGGAGAGAACTTTCCGCATTCAAGATTCACTAGCATAACAACCAAAGCTTGGACCCTGGCTCCAAAACCGTATCTACTTAGACAAGGCTATGTATCCCAGGAAGTAATTAAAGGAAGGGCAACCGGCATTGGCAGAGCTGACGGCGAATGTTTCAATCGACATTGATGATCCTGCTCGGGTCTTGAAGATTGGATCTCAGCTCAACACTAATCTAAGAAAGGAATTGGTTAACTTCCTCTGAGGAAATTTAGATGTATTTACTTGGACACATTCAGATATGTGTGGGATATCGCCGGAGATAGCGGTTCACACATTAAATATTGATTCAAAGTTCATAATAGTAAAATCGAAAAGATGTAGTTTGGGTCCAAAACGATCCGCTGCATGAAAGGAAGAAGTGGATAAGCTAACAACGAATGCTTTTATCCGAGAAAAGATTTATACCCCGATTGTGTATCCAACCATGTATTGGTCAAGAAGTCAAATGGGAAATGACGAACCTTTATCGACTACTTAGATTCGAATAAGGAATGCCCGAAGGACATCTTCCCTTTTCCCAGGATTGACCAGCTAGTGGACGAGACTGCAAGGCATGAATTACATCATTTATGAATGCTTATTTGGGTTATAGCCAGATTCCGATGCATATGCAGGACTAAGAGAATACTAGCTTCATAACAGATTTGGGACTATACTGCTATCGAGTTATGTCGTTCGGTCTGAAGAATGTCGAAGTCACATACTAGAGATTGGTAAATTCTACGTTCAAGAATCAAATTGGACTGAAAATGGAAGTGTACATCAACGACATGCTTGTGAAATATTAGGTATCTCGGAACCATCTGGATGACCTTTTGAAAATGTTTGAAATTCTATGAAAATATGGAATAAGGTTAAATCCGTTAAAATTTTCTTTCGGAGTACCTCAGGATAGTTCCTGAGATTTATCATAAATGCACGGGGCATCGAGACTAATCAGAAGCAGATTGATGCCTTGAGGAATGTAACCGCCGCAACCATAAAGAAGGAACTACATAAATTGAATGGGAAGATCACTGCTTTGAGTTGGATCATTTCGAAGGCTACTGATAAGTGTATACCCTTCTTCGATGCCCTCAATAAGGGAAAGATAAACTTTGAATGGAATCTAGATTGTAAGAACGCCTTCGAAGAGTTATTGAGGCACACAGAGATACCACCGGTCTTGTCCAAACCATTGGATAGGGATAATTTATTTGTCTGTTTTGCAGTGTCTACTCATGCACTAAGTTTAGCACAGGTATGCGAGGAGGCAAGGATTCAAAGGTCGGTCTATTATATCAGCAAGCACTTTACAGGAGCTGAAAAGTACTACTTAAAGTTGGAAAAAGTCGCATACTACTTGGTGATTACAGCTAGAAAGCTACAACCATGTTTTCAAGCTCATACAATCAAAGTACTAACGAATCAGCCTCTGAAGAACCTGAGACCTCGAGAAGGTTGTTGAAATGGAATATTGAGTTGAGCTAGTATGATATAATTTACCATCCGAGGAGAGCGTTAAACGGTCAGGCCTTGGTAGATTTCATCGTCGAATTTCTTGCCCGATATAGTGGGGTAAAAAAGGATGATTCTACCGCAGTTCCACATTGGAAGCAATTTGTCAACGGTGCTTCAAATGAATGTAGCTTGGGGGTGGGTGTAGTATTTGAAATGTTGAAAGGGTGGTCATCTATTATGAATTAAAGCTTGAATTTCCTACAACTAATAACGAGGATGAGTATGAGACATTAATAGCAGGACTGAGGATAGCGAAAGAAATGAGGATATGGACACTCCAGATATTCAATGATTCTTGGTTGCTAGTTTGCTAAATTAGGAAGGAGTATTCGGCCAAGGGAAGGAGACTATCCCCTTACCTGTTGAAGGCACTGGAGCTACTGGAGGACATGGAGCATTATACAATAATGCACATCTTTAGAGAGGAAAACGCGAAGGTTGATTCATAAGCTAAGATAGCTAGCTCTCGAGAAGCACAAGTATAGGATTGGTTCCGGTGGAAGTTTTGACCACTCCAATTATTGATCAGATGGGCATCGACTGTATCTTGGAGAGCCCAAAGGAACATGAGTCATGGATGACCCTAATCAAAGACTAACAGATCAAGGGAACTCTCCTAAGAGATAGGAATTTACTAAAGAAACCCCTCCGGAAAGCACCTCAATTCATGATGCAAGATGGAGTATTGTATAGGAGAGGATTCTTTGCCCTCTGCTTCGGTGTGTAACAAAGGATGAGGCTAGAAAGATCATCATGAAAATCTATAAGGGTAGCTGTGGTGATCACACCGAGAGACAAACTTTAGCGAAGAAGGCACTTCGCTATGGATATTGCTAGCCGACGATAGACCAGGATGTTGTCGACTATACCGAATGGCGTGGTTGGTGCCAAAGATTTGCGAAGGTTACAATAGCCCCATTGGCAGAGCTTACGCAAATGTCAGTCAATGACCATCTATAATTTTGGGAATCGACATCATCGGTGTGCTATCGATAATAAAGGGAGGAGCCAAATATGTTATCATTGTAGAGAATAAATTATAAAATAGGCAAAAGCGGAACCACTTGCCATGATTACAATGAAAAAAATAATTAACTTCGTAACGAAGAATATTATTTGTAGGTTTGGAGTACCTTAGAAGATTATCATAGATAACGAAACCTAGTTCGAGAGCGCCAAATTCTAACATTTCTACAATCGATACGTGATTGAGAAAAGATTCTTTGAGATGGCACCTCAGTAGGCAAATAGACAAGTGGAAGCGGTGAACAAGATAATCAAATCCACTTTGAAAAAGCAACTGAGTAAAGCTAAATGCAACTAGGTTGATAAGCTTCCACTAGCACTATGGGCTTATAGGATGACACATAAGTCAATAACTGGACACTCGCTTTTCTTTATGGCTTTCAGATCGGTAGTGATGACCCCTATAGAACTGGAAGTCCCATCTCATCATAAAAAGCATTACAACCCGGAGGTGAACAAGGAACTCTTGCTTGAGTCCCTTGATTTGGTTGATGAAAAAAGAGAAGAAGCAGAATTAAGGGTAGCTTCCCACTAGAGAAAGGTAGAGCGACATTTTAATGCCATGTTCGCAGTTACACCTTTGAGATAGGGGATCTCATTTTAAAACGAGTTCTCCTAGATATGGAGGCACTTGGCCTGAACTGGGAAAGACCCTATGCGATTGAACAAAAGCTTAGAGATGGAACGCTCAAGCTAGCAACTGTTAATGGAATCCCTATCACGCATGCATGGAACAGTGACCTCCTATGGCACAACTACATTTAGTTTTCCTAGTTTTCTTTCATAAATAAGCCACCCAAAGATTGAGGGTAATGTAATAATGCAAGACTTGCCACTTCTCCCATTCATGAATACAGTTAGCTTCTTGAAACAATAGAGATGAAGTCTCATAAGCAAAATCCCCTATACTGCGTGATCGGCAGTACAAACGGGAACTTACTCCCCTATCCTTAGATAATGGATGAGCATTATGTTCCTAAGGGCTAATTGAAAATTTGACCCTAGCCTTTAGGAATCTGGCGCTGTCCGGAAATTAGCAGGGTCAAAAAGGTGAAACCCTATCCTTTAGGAATTTGGCATTACCCGAAGATAAGTGACGCTAGGAAGGAAACCCCTATCCTCCAAGAATCTGGCGTTGCTTGGAGATAAGCGATGTAAAGAAGGAAAAACCCAACCTTCAGAAATCTGGCATTGCCCGGAGATTAGCAGCCTTCAGTAAGGTAAAACCTTATCTTTCAGGAATTTGGCGTTACCCAGAGATGAGCGATGCCAAGTAGGACAACTCCATCCTTTGGGAATCTGGCATTGCTTGGAGATTGGCGACGTAAGGAAGGAAAAATATATCCTTCAAGAATCTATCATTGCCTGGAGATAGGCGACACAAGGAAGGAAAACTCTAACCTTCAAAAATCAAGCACTACTCGGAGGTTGGCGACGTCGGGAAGGTAAAACTCGACCATCATGGGATCAGGCATTGCTCGGAGATTGGAAACCTCGAGAGGGGTTGCTACTTAAGGTTAATCAGAAAATTCAGCCCCAACTTACTAAAATTCGTCGTTGCCTGGAGATAGGGAACAACGAAAAGGTTTGAACACCCACTTAGGGATTGATCGAACAATTCTATCCTAACCTTTAGGGATTTACCGTTACCTAAAAATTGGCAATGCCAAGAAGAAACTCTAGGACTCAAACCAATAATGTGCTAGTTATTGAAAAAAAGAAATCGATACACGGTTGGATTTTTGACTTCAATCGCAGCGATTTGATTTTTTTTCTGGGAACAGGCAGCTCAAGAATGGAAACTTGGAATTGGATAATTCATGTGCTTGTTTTTGGAGACTGAAACTAATGTCCGGCTGGATCACAACGACCACGCTAGCGAAAAAGCAGGACATGCTCGGTCAAGGATAAGCCAGGATGACCATGAAATCTTGAAAAACAAGTATTATCTGATTTCTTTGATCCACGATATGAACTGGAAAGGCACATACAGACTGGTGGCAATCAGATAATTTTCCCTATGATATTTCTATCCCATAAATGCCTACATTTGGCATTGGAAGTGCTTAGTCTCGTAAATAGGGACAAGCAGACAACGTAATTGTATAGAAAAAAGAAAAAGCATTCCAACTGCAGCCCTACACTTGCTGGAGCAGGGCGGAGCATAGAAGATGCAAGATTGGTAATTGGTTAAGAGATAATTGATCGAACACAAGCATCGATATCCATAGAGTCAGTTAAGTGTCAGTCCTTATTTCACTAAGTGGGATTCTTTGGCGATTACAGATAGGACAAATAGCATAATACAACCAAGCAATTGCAGGAATATTATTTGTATGCATAGAATTGTAGTAAATAAGCACATTGCATAGGCACATGCGTATATAATATAGGAAAATTGCATTGCAAGTAGTTATATTATATACATGGGCAACTATAAAAAAGGGTATATAAAAGTGTAGGAGAATAAATAGAACAAAGATTATATGAAAAAAGCGATCTTTTCATTACTACAACTTTTATATATACACGATACAGCAGGGACCGATCCCGCACAAACACGGCTTATTCACCACCAAAAGAAAGCCAAAATAGTATGGATCGTACAAAAAAAGAAAACAAACCATCACAAACAAGCTCTAAGTAACCTCTACTTGATCTTCTTCTTCTTTCTGCCCTTATTGTTGGAATGTTGTTTGCGCTTCTTCTCATTTTTAATCACCCTTCCTTTGGGATTTCCGTACTCGGATTTAGTATATTCTTCCCCAGTAAAGGTGCGAGGCTTATCGTTCTTCCCAGTATAAGTCTTGGAGGCTTCGATCGTGAAATTTGGTGGCATCAACTTAAATGTTGGAAGCTTGAATGTGGGGCGTGTAGGAGTGGAAGAACTAGGCTTTATGGTGCTGGGATTACCTTTCACCTTAATTTTCTCGAAGTTCGTCTTCAACCTCTCCGCCATGTATTATGATCAATGGGGTCTACAACGGTGGTTATGATAATGTCTTCCTCATGGGACAAAGAAATATCCTCCTAGTTTTCAGGGCAGCTATTTTCTTAGAATTAGGACCTAGGTCGGAATCGGAGAGAGAAGCAGAGATGACAAGTCCCATGGAGACAGAGGTTGATGCGGTGAAGATAACTGTAGATCCCACACCCCGAGTAGTTGGCGACAAAGCAGCAAGATGCAGTTGACCTACAAGTTGACAAATAGAATGGTAAAGGTTAGTGATGGACTTGTATGAGAACTGAAGCTTCTTGAAGACTGATGAAACAAGAGATATACTTGAGCCTGGACTTTGTTCCATACAAGATTTTACTAATTCCCTCTCTTAAGTCAGGCGCTCCTCTATTTGGCCTGCGAGGAGGGATGTACGGTCCAATGGAGGTTATTGCTGCAGAGGCTGGAATGACGAGAGTGGTTTTAGAGCTAACTCTTACAGATGCAGGAATGTCCATCGCAGGCTCTTTGGATTCTAGATGAATGATTCATGCTGAACCATAGAACTCAGGCCATTGGAAACCCCAATGGAAATGGCAGTTGCGACAGCATCTTCCTTAGCTAGCAAGGCGTTTCCCTCAGCAAGTTTTTAGATATCTTCAGCATTGGGATAATCGACCATCAATTCTTCTTCAAAACAGCTATTCCCAGACACTACATCTCAAAGAAGCACCTCTTCCCATGCATCATTAAGAGTCTTGGGATAATCACTCCCCATCCACTTCAAATTTTTGTTTATAATGACACTAGCGTAAAAATATTGGAGGTTAAGGTTTAGCTTATCCCTCTCCCTAGCCTTTTCCTCATGATGCTCCTTGACTTTTTACGTGGTAATGGCGAGCTCAACATCAACATTGAGTTTTTCAGCCATCAATTTAAGTAAATCGTCAAAAAGTATTTCTTTTTCAGTAAGGAGCTTTAGAATTTCAGTCGCTTGCTCTTCGATGGTTTAGTCCCTGGTACATATGATCCCATTCTTTTTAGTAAGGGCCAGGTCCTTCTCATCAACTTGCAACTTCAGAGCAACACTTTCCAAATAGGTGGTCTTTAGGCAATCTTTCAACATGAGGTTGGCTTGGGAATGTGCAAGCTATATCTCTATCATCGAGCTATCATCCCTCTCCTTGGCTTCTATTGCAGTATCACTTTCGGCCTTCAGTTTCTTCATGTCCTCCTCATGATCCTTTATGAATCTTTCATAAGTTTTCTTTTTAGAGTCAAAGGATGAATACTGGTATTATTAATTTGTTGATAGAGGGCGTAGCAGATTCTTTTCCATTTGTTGCCCTCATCAACATGCCTTTGAACCTGTTGGACATCCCGATCCATCTCTTCCTTTGGAGTGTTTTTAATGCCTTAATCAAACATCATGCCATGTAGGAAAAGGTTGGGAAATGTGATCTGCAGGCATGGTGGAGCAGAAGGAAGAGAACCCGAAGGAGCAGAAATCACTTTAGAGTAGAGAGGAATTGTACCAGTCAACGATTGGGAGGTAGGAACTTGTTCCCGAGAAGAAGTTTAAGGCTCAGTGCACGATGGAACAACGTTAGAAGAAGAGCCATGGCGATCGTGAGATTCTGTTCGTTGCTTGGATGGATCATGCGACAGCCCTTCTTCGACCTTTCTTTTCTTTCTTCGTCTCTCCCTCTTCCTTTCCCTCTCCTTTTCGACCAGTCGATCGTCCTTCACTTCTCGCTCTTTTCGTTTGAACCTTTCCTTATCGGTTTCGCTACTTTGATAGTTGAAGCAAGGCAGATAAGGATCGGGAGTTTGTCCTCTAAACTCACTAGCATTGCATGAAAGACTTCTATACCTTTCCCTAGCCATGGAACCTGAAATGAGAAGAGAAATAGAATAATTGTTGAGATTACTAAAACTAAAATCAGTGAATGCAAGGATATGTGTAATTGATCCTAGTGAAATGGAGAGTGCCGATGACCCCTTAAGTACTCTATAGACCATGCTAGCAAGGAATTAGAGATGGAGTCTCGCCGCCTTCATCCGAAATTCCTCCAAGCGAGAAGCTAAAGTTGGGGGAATTCTCGACAAGAAGATCAATAATTGAAATGTTGAAATCGCTTAAATTAGTGGATACCTAACCAAGAATGTGACCTCAAGGAGTTATTTCACTTGAAGAAAATGTGGTCGGTCCTACGAGCATCTCAAAAGTTTTAATAATGATTTGCTCTAGACACAGCGAGCTTGGAAGTTCAGTGCTCTCGTAGGGTGTCTCTCCGAATGAGTCACCCTTCTCCTCACTAACGTGATAGTCACTATCTCTATCACTAGCGCTCTCTTCTTCCTTTTCCACCCTTAGATCATTCCCTTTTCTCCATCCCGCACTGTCACACTCCTTCGAGATTAGCTGCATTCTAACTCTTTCATTCTGAGCTCTCGAGACGTCACCAAAAACTAGCTCTTCAGCACCCCTTCCAATAGGCTCTTCGGTATGTGCCGTACCCGACGGACCTTCGACTTCCCCTCGAAGATTCTCGCCAAAGCTACGAGTGGTGATAGAAGATTGGGTAGGTATTCTAGAGCCAGTGGGCGGAGGCGATTTGGTAATAGTATATCTACTCGGGAGCAGCAGACCACACCATGTATGATTTTCATTCGTCAAGAGAAGTGTAGTCGTGCGGTGCTGGAAGGTGACCTCCCTTAGTCCCTTTAGTGTGCCAATGTGCTCATTGCGAGCATCTCAAGCCGAAATGCTTGTAAAGAACCAAGTAGTAAGTTCAGCACTTGAACTGAAGTGATCCACACAAGGAAAGGACAGAAGGAAAGAAGCTCACTTTCGGATAGCCAATGCCCATTGAAGATAAATGGGCACTAAACGTAGAAGTACTTGTTTTTGAAATAAGAGCGCTTGTTGTAAAGAGATTCGATGACTTTGCACCTACACCTAGCCTCGATGATCATATAACAAGGAGACTTCTACCTTTGCTTGAAATGCAGGAGGTTGCTAAGCTCCTGAAAAGTTGGAGGTTAAATCAGTTCATGAAAAGCACGTATAAAGAGTTCAGGAGAGCATAACCATTCAGATGGATTTGAGCTGAAGCTAATCTAAGCTCTTGAAGAACAATTCGAAGGATCAAATTGAATGATGGCACAACATCGCTGAGACACAATTATCTATTATAAGCTATAAATCCCCATGGAAGGAGATGTGCTCACTGACCCTGAGTAGGAAGCAACGTGTCACCCTTAGAAATTCCATGCCTGCGAGATTTATTCTGAAGCATTTTCTTAGATAAAACAGTCGACACTTGTTCGAGTGGATCTTACAAAATCGAAGAACAATTTTTCCATGCGCCGATGGAGGCACCTCTTGAAGCGGAACTACCATCCTCTGAAGGTCTGTAGTTATCACCTGCTTGGAAGCAGGGAGTGCAGAAGTAGAAGTCTATGCCATGGTAGACCTGGCTTCAGGAGGAGTAGATGCACCCTTACTAAACTTAAAGCATAGCGATCGATGAGTCATTATGGACAACAAAACTTGGTGTTCAACACGATTAGGTATATTTTATTTTAAACATCGAACCCATGTGACCAACGTTCAGAATCCAAAGGATGTCGTTGTGTGTTGACTAATCGGATCTTGAGCGTTGACCGGGGTATGTGAAAGTGTTAATCTATACAGTGTGAGTCTATTGTCTCATACAGGATAAAGAACCATCCTATGTGCATAGCTCACTCATGCTGGAAAAACAAGTCGCGCCACATGATGGAACTATGTATCAGTTCTTGCCCGTTATCATTGAATAATTGATAATGTAACCATTGTTTTGAGCGATGCGGAAGCTGTTATAGGAACATCGGTTGAACAATGAAGAATGCTATGTAGTAAATGATAAAGATGTTGAGTGATGGAATCTTTCATATCTTGAAGCCTAAACAATATGACCGTTCTCAAACCAGAATCATCTTTTTGGAATATGAACAACATAACAGGATCAAATAGACGTTGATAGAAGTCAGATATGGAAAGTATTAGCACAAAATAGCAACCAGCCCCAAACTTCAACTAATTCCAACTATGACCAAAACCTTCTGAATTATGCATGAACGTTCACCATCTTAATCCAAACCAATCGCTAACCATACGTATACACTATAAGAAAACAGACTTATTATAGCACTGATAGTTAGCGTACGCTGTTTGAAGTATGTAGAAAAATAAATATAAAAATTAACAACGCTATTTCTCTTCTTAAGCGGGCAAAAAAGTACTTCTCGCTTCATTAAACATATTTTCACTGCACGGGTACTTAGCCGCTTCTGTTTCTTTCCTTTTCACCTTTCCCCGCTTTTCTTTCTTCCTTTCTTTCCTTTCCCATCCCTCTCCACATAGAAGTAGAAAACAATATAACCTTGAATCCTCTCTCAAAATTACTTCAAACCCAACAGAAAACCCAAATCAATAGAAATTTCAACAATACCCTGATTTCCCCCCAATTTTTGATTCATTTGGATCTTATGTCCCCCTAAACCCATCTTAGCAAACTATAGATCTCGGATCCAATCTTAAGTTCACCTTGCAATCAAAAGCTTCGGAATTCTTCTTTGAAGACAACGACAACTGATTCTTATCCTTTCCGTTACCAATTGAAACCCTAGAATTTGATGGCGATGACTGCTCGAGATGCTTATTCAGAACATCATTGATTCTCTTCCTATCAATCAAGGGGTGTTGCACTTCAATACTCTTGATCAGTTCACTTTAAAAATCCAATTTTATAAATAAATTTTATTTATATTATGATGCAACAGTTAAAATTACGATTCTATGTTCTTTTTGAAGTTTGTAGTTTATGCTATGCTACCTTTGTAGATTAATTTACCGAATTTCTTATTATTATGATGCTTAGTACTGAAAGTTAGGTTTACAAAGCCTAGAGAAAGAAGATGTTTTGTCTGCTTTTATTTTTAATGGTATTTTTTGTTGATTCTTTCCAATAAATTTATGATCTTTCACAAGGATAGTCCCATAAGTCACATTTTTTCCTTTTGAATAGACGTTAGCTTACAGATGTCCAACTAAAAATCCAAACCAAAGACATAACTAATTATACTCCAATTTGACTACCCAATAAAAATATGTATGTGCAAGTACTGAATTAGTGAAATACGAAAAAAAATGTTTGGTTTTTTTTAACACATGGCCTGTGAGACGCGAAGTTCACATTCAACTGCTGCCCCAATTCCTGAAAACTAGGCTGCACCAACATAATATAGCCAATAAATTGTAAATAATGGCACACCATTGTTGTTTGTTTTCATTTTAACAGAAAATTGCATATGGTATAGATTATGAAAATCAATATTACATTATCATAAAGTGGAACCATGGCAACAATGTTATGCATGGCAAATGCCTCTCTTGGACTAAATCAAGAGTTGTCTATGAAAAAACCAGAGAATAGGCACATGAAAACACCATAAACGTTAAGATTATACCAATGAGTCATTAATGGACGATAATTTTATCTTGTTAAGATGATTACAGATTTAATATTTAATCTAGAACTAAAGTCCTTAAAGTTAATATTTGTGAAACATAATGAAATTAAATGTAAAAGCTTTCTATAAGCTTTGTTGCTAGTTCAAAATACACTTTTTTTTATCGACATTCATATGAGTAATAAAATGTATAAAATGTTATCATAATCAAATGAAGATATGAAGAGTGGTATAAAATGTATAAAATGTGTTGACCTTGAGAGTTGTAGATTCTGATCATTTCCATATTTTACCAATTCTTGCATTAATCAACTTTATTAAAGTTTATATTAACACGTTAGAAAATTATAACTAAATGTAGTCATGTATAATATATGTGAAAAAAAATAACGATAATTCAAGGTTTTGATCAGAAAGCACATATAACCAAATGTGGTTAATGATTGAAATGCTTGTAACAGGGACAAGTAAGGTTCAAAGGTTACACAAAGTACTTCATAGTTATATTCTTAGTCAATAAACAAGAGGTAATTTACATGGTTTAAAGAACTAAACCATGGTTGTATCAATACATTTACAAGTATAAAGATTTCCTATACCTGGATTATATTTTTATAACGTTATATGGAAGATTAATAATGGAATAACTAATAGCTAATGGTCTCCCTCCAGCTCTATTATTGCTAGATATTGCTATTTACAAATATGATGATGAATTGCAAGTATTGAATCTTATGAGTTAACTTTGTACATGGAAGCATCATTGTACTTTCGAAGGTGCAATTGCTTGCACAATATCAATATTTTTAATATTATTTCATGGTCTATATTATACGTAATGCCCATACTTTCTATAAATTCAATAAGCAAAGACAGAACGGCTAAGAACAAATAACAAAGTAAAAGATAGAAAACCGAAGAACAAGCAACAAATAAGAAATCAAATAAGTTACAATGTTTAAAATTTAAAGAAGCAAGGTATATGAGATTCATAAATAAGGGATCTCATGTTGATCTCAAACGTAACATGCTAATAATATCAATGTACTACAACCATGATTAACTTTGCTTTTGGATACAAAGTAATAAAGCATCGAATGAAATGACTATCAATATTATAAAAAAAGCGTAATTAATTACAGAACAAAGTAACTAAGCAATGAATGAAATGCCTAAAGTCTATTGAATAATGCCAAATATCTATTTGTAAATGCTAAAAATAGGTTAAAGTTTCATATAGATCGTTAAGGTTATAAATTATAGGTTTTCTCATATTTTGCATCATTGATTTTTTTTTTGGTAAAAAAGGAAAAAAAATATATATTTCTCTGCATGAAAGAAGGTATGTAAAATTCGATGTAAGAACATATGCGTCAATACATATAGTAATATATTTAAGGACAAGACTAAATGTAAGCATAATTTATAAAATAAGATTCCTCAACTTACATTGGTGATTTCCATAATACTAGAAAATGAGTTCACAAATGTTTAAGTTGTGAATATAAGATATTAAACCTGATTGTTATTTACATTTGCTTGGGTTGAAGTAACTAAATGATAAAAATAGGATTAGTTAACTAACTTATACTTTTAGTTGGTGTTATGTTCAATTTTCTTTTTGAAAATTATCAAAGATACCGAAAGCTGAATAACTCTTGATGTCAACAGAAAGTGCGAGTGATGGGCGATTTCATGTTTCTTCAGTTGGTTCTTCATCAACCGAATCTGCTTCCCCTATTACTTCAAGGAAGAACAAATATAGCAGATCATCACCGTCTAATGCAATGCCTTTGACTTCCATTAAAATGAAAAATACAAGCAACGAAAGAAAATTGTTCCCAGTTGGCCATAAGATCGTAAATTTGAAACCAACAACTGGAATTTCATGCGAGGAAAAGCTTTTGATCAATAAGAAAAGCGACGCCGTATCCAAATTTGAAGCCAAAAGGCTATTTTGGATAAATCGACCAAAATGCTTGGAGGCTGAAATCTGCATCACGCGCTGTTCCATTTGATGGTGATAGAAGTTTTGATTTAGTCATTGATAATTCTGATGAATTTAATGGTGAACATAAAGAAGATAATCTGTCTTTGATTCGTAAGAAGTTGCTGCAAATTGAGAATCAATAGTCTAACTTATTAGACCTCATTCATGTATATATCATGCTACAATTCAATTTACTTTCAATCGATTATTAAAGTTGCGCTATAATTTTCACTGAACTGCAATCTACGTCTGAAAAAACTTAATGCTTTATAGCTTTCGAATTATCTAGTAATTACCAAAATTAAATTCCAAATCACTGTTATAGCGTTCATACTCTCAATGCATGTAATTTTTGAATACTACTTTGTGCAGGTCTTAATTGTTATGTAAAATATATGTTTAGTTCAAACTTGAACATCTGGAAAAAAAAGGGTCAATTTTGATAGAGACACATTAAAATAATTTATTATCATTATAACCACTTTATAAAACTTATTGTCAATATAAACAACATTTTTTAAGTTCAAAAATACATTAATGCTCAATTACAGAAGGAGCAAAGGCAATTTTACAAAATAACTCAGTATATATAAAATGTGCGAAATACAAAGCAGTAGTTCACATAATTTTGTTCTGCTCATTCCAAATATGAGCAACAACAAACTCTTCATATACAAGGCAGAGAGCAAATTATTAAATGATGTAAATCTCGCTCCCCCGTGTAATAGCATTTTTTGAAATTTTAAAATATGTAAGTTTCAAAACATTGTTACGATGATTGTTAGTTTGTGGGTTTTAACTTTTGCATGTCCATATAAACAAAATCCAAAGTCATGGTTGTTTTATGAAATTGGTTATAAGTAACAGATTAGTCAATGTAGTGAAAACTACGATACTAATGTATAATTATAGCTGATGCCGTTTTAATGAAACTGTCTGGAGCAATGAAAATTACAATTTTCCACTGTTTATGTTTTAGTAACTTAGTATCCACGTTGAAACCCAATTCCCTAAACGTTGTGCTAGATTCTTTTTGGCAAATGATTGATTGACTATTTATGGACAATATGAAGATTAGGTTAACCAGTCTCACCATATCAATTTTTTTAGGGAATAAACAACTGTTTATTCATTATAACCATATATTTTCAAGCATTAGTTATACCAAACTAGTACGCTAATAATTTGCTGATATATATCTTGTCCGTCATCTGTAGCGTTTGTGTTTTTCTTTCATGAACAATGATATTAAATGCCAAAAACTTTTATACCTAACTTACTTTTCTAATTTATGAATAAATATATAATTAAGGGATTAAAACCATCCATAACTGCAAATAATTCAACTAAATCAACTTGCTGTCAATTGTTGTGACTATGAATATGTATATGATCATAATCATATTTTTGTCAACTATGCAATTAAACACGAATAAAGGTGCCACTAAATCTCAATCTAAACTTGGTAATCTGATGTAGTCAAGTTCAAGTGGTTCTTTACACTAGCAACTATTATCCAAATTTTCTAAATTACTTAGTAATGCATTAATTCAAAAATGAGGCAGTTTCAGAACATTTTAATGTCTATTTTATCAGTTGATGCATTATATTACATCCAACAAGGTTTTCAAAACATGATTCAATTCGTAAAGCATAAAGTTCAAACTTCAAATCAAAACGGGATTTAAATTGTCAACCGTAGATTCAAAAAAATCCATATTTTAAGTTTTGCACACACTTTGAAACTGATTTTGACGTTCGAGCTTCTACACCTAAGCCTAAACCTCAGTTTTCTATTTTATTCTATTTTTATTTTGTTTGAAATACATTATAAGTTGAATTGTTGATCCAAATAAGTGTATTGAACATATGAGTACATATAGAATGATTTTTCTCAATTACGGTTTTAAATGAGTTTGAATCGAAATGAAAATCAAATCATAAAGGGAGAGAATCAATTTGTAACGGGATTTTGTTTGAAATACATTATACCTTGGTATACTTATACACTTATCTGGCTCTTGCCCATAGCTACCAAGCTAGCATTCAGCTTCTTTATTCAGGTATGTCTTTTCTTATAACTAAACTATATGCTACCTTTTGAACTATTCTGATAACAGAAATTTTATTTGTTTAATGAAACGACCTCTGATAAAACCAAGAAATTATATAATGGACGTCCACCACATTCATTTGATAAAAGTTAGATTAATATGCCTTAACTATGCGAAATCTGTGCACATTAGTAGAAATCTTGTATCTATGCTATAAAAAATACTTGCATGCTGGTAGTCATACCATAAAATCACTTCACCATGCCAGTTGTTTCTTAAATATCATAGATTTTAGAAGTTTCACATCATAGAGTTAGTTTTGCAACCAAGAGCACTCTCAATTTCAGTTAAGTGTCAGTTTAATTGAGACTCAGTTAACTGGGTATCTCCTAATTGTGTCTCAAACTTAGTTGAGCCTCAGTTCAACTGAGACTCAGTTTTGTCGGGTCTTAGTTTCAATCGAGACTCAGTTTAGCCGAGTCTCGGTTTCAAGAACCGAGTCCAACTTAATAACCGAGTCTAATTTTTGAAAACTGACTACACCTATATTGGTATACTGAGAGGACCACTTAGTTAATAACCTCAACGACTAGTTTACGTGATTTGCAAATAGACCACTTCATACGTCATTAATATGCAGCTTGATTTTACTCCAAGTAAATTACTGAGTTCGTTTATTTTTTTTACTCAACTTCACTTGGAAATGCTACTTGATTTTATGGCATGTTGTATACTTTGTATTAGTCAATCACCTAATGAAATAGTGTGATAAATATTTAGTGTTTTCATTATGAATCTGATTTAACTTTGTGTAAACTTTTTTGATGAATTGGTTCTCAAGCATTACTTTTGCTTTACAGGTAGATGACTGTGATGCAAAAAAGGTTGCAATGAGGTATGGATCGAAGTTATTTTTGCTGCTAGAACTACTTTTTGATTTAACGTATGTACTAGTTGCTTTTGTTTTGCTATTACTACTTGTTCTATACTTTGTTTATGAACTATTGATGACGAACTATTTATGTTTGGTGTAACAATATTGTGTATTTTTATTATGAAATCACATACGTTGGTTATCAATTATGTGTCCAAAATGTGATATTGATACAATATGTTGATTTTGAAATGTGGTATTGATATAATATGCTAATTTTGAAATGCGGTATATATACACATTATGGCTGATATTTACTTACAGAAAAGTAGAAAAAACCTAATTGACTTAGCCTTGTAAACAATTTAACGACGGTTTTAAAATGCTGTTAAAAAATTCCACGGCGGGGTTTTAAAAATGTCGTTAAATTGTATCTAAAAACATAACCAAATACAATTACAACACTATTAAAACATTCCACTGTGTTTTTTAAATGCCGTCGAATGTTTTAACAACGCTTTAAAAATGCCGTTGAATTGTTTTAACAGCATTTTTTAAAATGCCTTTAAATTAGACCAAACGCTGTTAAATGATTTCATGACACCAGAAAAATGCTGTAAAAAAGGATATTTAACAGCGCTTATTCCTTGCCATTGTATATCTCTGACATATAACTGCATGTCGATATAAAGAGTATCTAAAAACGATGTTAGTAGCTTTTATAGCGTTCCTGAAACGCTGTTAAAAGGTTCTGTTTGTTGTAGTGATAGTCAAGATTTGGGATCAAGTTGAATCAATGGCGAGAGCTTTTGAGTTGGCGGCTTGAATTGGAATCGGCAATGAGAACATGAGGGGAGTCGATGTGGAGTGAGCTCTCGGTGGAAGGAAGGGACGAATGAAAGTGAAAAGGAAAAACATGTTAAGTGTTTGCTTATATAGCTTTTAGGTCAATGAAAGCTGTCGGTACTGAGAAGATTTTTAGACCTGAAAGTTGGTAGGGAGCACGATAAAAGAAAGAGCATACTCAACAAAGGTGTGTAACGGTCTCCAAATCACAAACCTTGTCCAGAGCACGACGAACAGAGTTTTTAACTATGCACCGCAATTTAAGGAATATCTCCCAGATAATGGCAATGCTTCAAAGAAGTTTCTGACCTATTAGCTGAAATCACGAGATAGCGAGTCAAAACCTATCTTGATCCAAAGTACCCTTGGTTTTCAATGAAAGCATTCTCTAGGGGGAAAGTGTTAACTAGCTTTTTAAAAAATAATATTTTAAATGGAATTTAGAATGTCCGAACGAAGATAAAACAACTCGCGAACTTGGAAACATGTCAGAAGAGCAAGAAATTGGCATTCAACGAGTTTCAAACAAAATTGGCCAAAGTGGACCTCTCGATACTGAGAGGAACCTCCTGGCACCGATAGGTATTTTCTCCACTTTCAGCTTCCCAAACTCTTTACTCCTAAGTACTACCTCAAATGATTATCCCTGAATACTTTTCTCAAAGATTAGACAAGCAATTCAAAGGATTGATGAGAAGAAAGCAAAGAAAGCAGGTAAGACAACCGACATCAAGGAAATCGTTGGAAACAACTCATCCTTCATAGAAAAGAATTTAGAATATAAAGAAGTAAGGAAGAAAGAAGGGTATTTCACCCATAAAAACCTCTTGATATCGAGAAGAACCTCTCAGTACCGAGAAGTCCATATTGCATTTTAGGCTGGGCGTGCTCTCTTATGGACCTATGGACTTCCACTTGGACCTTGAACTACATTGGAACCTGGATCTGCAAAGCAATTTCTTAATAAATAACAACCTTATAACAACTAAACAAGGATCTTTTTATTCACTTTGGGGACTCTATCTCTTCATTCCCCATCTTTCCTTTAATGAAATCACCAAGGAAGCTACTATCTGATATTCTAGGACATAGAAAAGTAGATTCCTTGTACCAGTGATTCAAATTCTCTCTCCAAATCTCTACAAAACTCATAATCAATAAAATATAAAATGGACATAAGCCAAAGATTGCTGAATCACTATAAAATTTCTTTTGTGTTCTTTACTTTCTTGTTTTTTCTACTAAATCTAATCCTACAACATTTTGTATATGGGTGCTGCCACTTTTGGCGTCAACGTAGAGTTTTTATAATTAATATTTATAATCCAATATTCAATGTATTGTGTTTAGAAGTTAATATATTAATTATAATTAGTTAAATTTTAATATTAATTGAAATTTTCTACATTAAATTATAAAAATAAAAATAATGATCAACGTGGTTCGCACAATCCAGTTAATGCAACTCACTAAAATTAGATCTCTTGTACCAATACGGTTGTACTCATGGTTTGGTCTTCAAAACTATGGTAAATTCACTATCATTTGCTTTATCAATTTCCCTACACAAACTCATGTATTTATTTTATATCGGTTCAAGTAGGGTCGATTATAAATGGAAGATTATTGAAACAGTACCTAAGAATGTGAATACAGATATCAGGTAAGCTTCTTTACATATTTCCTACCAAGAAGAGGAATATTTGATTTTTAATAGCAAGAAATTTATAAATGAATTGATGATGTGATGGATATTTAGCCACCTATTTCAACCAACTAATTATAATTCGCCACATAGCCAGCTTCTCACTAAAATATTCTAAGATGGCTTCTCATTAACAATAATCCCGCATACACACAAACAGACAAACATACATATAGACATACATAAAAACATAAATATACATGTATACACACACATGTGTGTGCGTGCGACCGTGCATGTGTTTGTGTGTGCACATGTGTTTACATATATGTATATATGTGTATATGTATGTGTGTGCATATATGTGTGTGTCTATATATGTATATATGGAAGGATCATCAACCCCTTTTATTTAGCCTCCAACGCAGCCCTTAACATTAGCTACTCGTTTTATTTTAAATAATTCTATGGTGCAATAGGAGAGACAAAGCATTATTATTTAAATCGAAACGAGTGGCTGAAATTAAGAGGCTATGTTTGGGGGTTGAATAGAGGGTGTTGCCGATCCTTCCCCATACACACACACATATACAGACACACACACACACATACATACATACATGCATACATACATACATACATACATACATACGTATACATATATGGGAAGGGTTCCGTTACAACTCTCTTCACTATACCTCATCTACACCTCTATTCTTTTTCGACCTATGAAATTGAACGAATATTGTTAGATATGTTATTGCATAACTCAATATCATCTCTACAATGTTTGGCTTAATTTGAACAATCCTAATATCTTCCAAATTGTGTTTTAAATCAATAGTTAAAATAAGTGCTTTAACGGTTGACATTCGGCTTAACATATTGAACATATTAGGAGTTTCAAAATGATCTCGTTTTTATAGACATGATGTTTATAATGTAGGTTGAACATCCCTAATATTTCATTTGATTTGGACTGGTGTAGCACCAAAAACTATAGAGGAGTATATTGAGGTGTAGCAGATCCTTGACACCCCCTATCCCTCTCCTATAGACATAGATATATATCCCGTATTCATACGCGCACGCGCACACCCGTATATATAGACCATGTTATTGTTTGTTGTTTTGTCATATTAAATTAACATATTATTATTGCATACCATCTCCTATATAAAAATCAAATTTAGCATTACTTGAATGTTTGCAAAAGAGGAAGGTGAAATCAATTAATGATGACACATTTATCTCTTGATGTGATTATATCAGGATCTAATTTCATATTTGTTCTCATCTTTAAATACTAAGCAATTATATTCACACTATATGTTTCACATGTCATGCCATTTAGAATTATGGACACATTAGATATATTCATACTTATTCAACGAACATGCCTAATTATCATACATTTTATTAATTAAGAATAAGTCAATATTATTAAAATATAATTTTAGTAAACCGCTATTTTGGATCTAGTATTAAACATTATTTTTCATATGCCTATTGAGATCCAACTAAGGCAAACACTAAAAATTTACAATTACACCCTCTGCGAAATGGATGTGGTTCCTTCGAAGGTATCAGATCCCGAATGGTCTAAGTGGTTAATTAATCAACATTTTGGTCCAACTAATAAACTTTTTGCTAGAAACTGGGGTGGATATAACACAATGTTGGATCTTAAGGCTATTCAGACACTAGAAGTGGTTAATTGTATATTAACTGCTTACTTATGAATATAAAACTGTATTTACCCAAATTGCAAACAGAAAGAAGTAATCATAGAATAAGTAAGTAATAAAGTAAAATGCAGTAATGTAAATAACACCTGGATTTTTATACTGGTTCGGATTAACCAATCCTATATCCAGTCATGCACTCTATCGTGCAGAATTCCACTATAATCACTTGCTTTCCACGGGTGGCAAGAATACATTTACAATCTTGGTTTCACGGGCTACAAGACACACCCTCTTGATTTTACAGGCTACAAGAACACCTTCTCTTTATCACCAACAACAAACTAGGGCAAGTGGTTGTATCTTAAATACAGATTCTTGCAGATTCAATACAATGATCCTATAGACCTTCAATGGCAATATATCTTTGAATTGTTTGAGGAATATGATGAAATCAGAGAGAGAATGATGTGAATTCAAGTACAACTCTCTAATATTATGTGGTTTGCAAATCAGTGAAGAATTGGAGCAAGGAAATTTGAAGAGTATGAAATGCATTTCTTTTGCAAATGTTTGGAGAAGGAGTAAGAGAAAATAAGAATTTTTGATGTTAAAATTCGTTTTTAGAGGCCTTTGTATAGTGGTTGAAGAGACATGTCTTTTGGTGAAGAGATGAAGGGAAATGTATCTTCATTTAAAATTTAAAATTCTAAAAAACTGCTAGTATGTCGACATCCCCCTACCTAGTATGTCGATATGGGTGTGTTGCAAAATGAACAGCAACACTAATAAGTGTTGCAAATTTTCAGCATTTCAAATTACCTTATATTTGTGGATTTTTGTGATTTGGTTGAGGTCAATGGTTGATGATCTTAAAGTATAATTGCCATGAGATCTTTAACAAGATATTCTAAGTTTCAACCAACTCCTCATCACTTCAAACACCTTTATCCTTCAGTATTCTTCTCTAATTGGGTTTTGTTCTTCAATTGCTCTGATTGACCTTCTTGTATAATTCATTTTCTTCCACTATTTTCTTGTTTATCTCTATAAATGTCTCCATAATATATCCGATATGACTGCATAACTCGAAAATATGTTAGTAGTAATATTTATGTGGTTGTTGTCATCAAAATCAATACCTAGGGTACTAACAGTCTCCCCCTTTTTGATGATGACAACCATATATATTTGAGAGATAAAATATAATACTTTTATATTTGACTCCCCCTAACTCTATGCACTCCCCTTATCATTTTTCCTAGTGTATTTATACGTTTTCTCCCCCTTTGTCATCAACAAAAAGGGCGAAAAAGAGTCGCTTAAATCACTGCTAGACAATATGTAGAGTTTGTATATAGAGATAAATGCTTATAAATAAAACACTTGAGGGAAAACCAAATCAATTCAAAACATGAAATAAACTTATCAAATAATAAATGAGTTTTAGAATTACCGACTTTGCTGATGCCAATAACAAATCTTTTTCGTATTTATCCAACGTATAATAGATTTCTTGTCATATGCTTTGAGCATCTGCTATCTGATGTACATTGTTTGGTACCTGAAAAATTATAAAATATGCACACTGGTACCCTTTTTATTCTGGGGTCCATGGGGTTAAGTTTTGGGATGCCAAACCCATAAAGAGTTTGAATGTCATCTCAAAATATAATCATTAGATGAATGACCTTTATTAATATAATTATCAATATATTTTTCTTTTTCAGTATCATCCAACTTTTTTGTAACCCATAAATTAATGAATATATTTGGAGGTTTTAACTTTAATTTCCTAGGTTTTGGTTTGAACTTGGTAGCCTTAACAAACTTAGTATTTTGAATACTATTTGTCGATTTAGCCTTAGGAAAGTATCCAAGTCCATGTTTATTCCTAGTGTGTTTAGATGCAGATAATAATTTTCTAGATTATCCTTCCCTTTGTTAAATTTATCAACATCAGTTTTCATTTTGTCAAAATCCTTATTACGGTTAAGAATAACATTGTCTAGAGATGTTATTTTGTCATTCAGATCAGTGATCTATGACTTCATTGAAAGATTTTCTGATTTTAAGCATTCATTTTCACTTTTTATTTTTTCAAAACTTCCAAGTGTCAAATCCTTTTCATCATTATACCCATTAAATGTTTTAATTTCATATTTTAGACATTGTTTTTCTTCAGTTAACCTTTCATTAAATATTTTTAATCTATTTATCTCTGCCAAACTATTGTTGTACTCTTTCCTAAGTATTTTATATCCCTAATTCATATCATTCAAAACATTAGTAATTTCTTTATTAAAATTCCATCCCTGGTCATCCTTTGCCATGAAGCACATGTTGGCTTTTTATGTTTCCGAATCACTATCACTTGATGATGTATCTGAATCATCCCATTTTGCATTGAATGCCTGTTTCCTCTCCTTATTAAGAGTGTTTGACTTTGATTTCATCAGTTTGGGACAGTCTCTTTTCAAATGACCGGGTTTATCACATTCGAAATACTTAACAACATTTCCATTTCTAGAATTATTGTTGTTAGTTTTTCTAAGTTTGTTTGTTATCTAATACTTCAAGAATTTCTTGAACTTCTTGGACATAAACTTGATACCAGCATCATCATCTGGTTCATCTTTGTCGATCATAGCATTGAGTGCTAGTGATTTCTTCTCAATTGCCTAATTCTCTTTTCTAATCTGCAACTTTACTTCATAAGACATTAGGTTACCAATTAAATATTCTATTTTCATAATACAAATATCATTGGCTTCTTCAATTGCCAGAGTCTTCTGATCCCATTCGCTAGGAAGCGAATTCAAGATCTTTCTGACTTGGTCTTCTTCAGTAATTTTCTTTCCCAATGATATTAACGCATGCACTATATCTTGAAATCTAGAATACATATCAGAAATAGACTCATTTGGTTTCATTTGAAAGAGTTGAAATTGGTTTGTTAGCATATATATCTTTGTTTATTTTACTTTATTGGTGCCTTCATGTGTGACTTGCAGTGTTTTCCAAATTTCATATGCAGAATTACAAATAGACACTCGATTAAATTCATTCCTATTTAAGGAGCAAAATAAAATGTTCACGGCCTTAGAGTTATTAAGTGCTTGTGTCTTTTGGTCTAGTGTCCAATTTGACTATTCAGTTTGAGGTCCTATGTATTCTATTTGGGTAATGTTTCAAATATCCAAACCATTAGACTGCAAATAACATTTAATTCTACAAGCCCAATATGCATAACTACTGCCATCAAATAGAGGGTGTCTAGTGGTAGATTGCCCTTCTACAGAAGTGTTAAAAGATGTGTGACTAGTGTCATTAGCCATTTATACTTTTCAAAAACCAAGTTATGAATTTTTGAAAACCAATGCTCTGATACCAAATGTTAGAAACTGGGGTGGCTATAACACAATGTTGGATCTTATGGCTATTCAGACACTAGAAGTGGTGAATTGTATATTAACTGCTTACTTATGAATATAAAACTGTATTTACTCAAATTGCAAACAAAAAGAAGTAATCAGAGAATAAGTAAGTAATAAAGTAAAATGCAATAATGTAAATAACACCCGGATTTTTATACTGGTTCGGATTAACCAATCCTACATCCAGTCATGCACTCTATCGTACAGAATTCCACTATAATCACTTGCTTTCCACGGGTGGAAAGAACACATTTGCAATCTTGGTTTCACGGGCTACAAGACACACCCTCTTGATTTTATAGGCTACAAGAACATCTTCTCTTTATCACCAACAACAAACCATGGTAAGTGGTTGTATCTTAAATACAGATTCTTGCAAATTCGATACAATGATCCTATAGACCTTCAATGGCAATATATCTTTGAATTCTTTGAGGAATATGATGAAATCAGAGAGAGAATGATGTGAATTCAAGTACAACTCTCTGATATTGTGTGGTTTGAAAATCAGTGAAGAATTGGAGTGAAACAGTATCGATTTGCAAGGAGATTTGAAGAGTATGCAATGGATTTTTTTTGCAAATGTTTGGAGAAGGAGTAAGAGAAAATAAGAATTCTTGATGTTAAAATTCGTTTTCAGAGGCCTTTATATAGTGGTTGAAGAGACGTGTCTTTTGGTGAAGAGATGGAGGGAAATGTCTCTTCATTTAAAATTTGAAATTCTGAAAAACTGCTAGTATGTTGACATCCCCCTACCTAGTATGTCGACATGGCTGTGTTGCAAAATGAACAGCAACACTAATAAGTGTTGCAAATTTTCAGCATTTCAAATTACCTTATATTTGTGGATTTTTGTGATTTGGTTGAGGTCAATGGTTAATGATCTTCAAGTATAATTGCCATGAGATCTTTAACAAGATATTCTTAGGTTCAACCAACTCCTCATCACTTCAAACACCTTTATCCTTCAGCATTCTTCTCTAATTGGGTTTTGTTCTTCAATTGCTCTGATTGACCTTCTTTTATAAATCGTTTGCTTCCACTGTTTTCTTGTTTATTTCTGTAAATGTATCCATGATATATCTGATATGACTGCATAACTCGAAGATATATTAGTAGTAATATTTATGTGGTCATTGTCATCAAAATCAATACCTAGGGTATTAACACTTTTCTATTCTTTGAGTTTCTTAGAATAGCAGTGTCTAGGCTTGAGATTGAATAATTAAGTATTCTCCCTCCTTAGCTACTGGCCCGACCTAATGGGTTGAGTAAGGTTGGCCTCAGGTGTAAGCCCTAGAGTTTTTTTTGGGCCTTAAGCTAATTTTCAAATATGGATTAAAATTTTTAAACATATTTTAAATTTAAATGTTAAGTTTCAAATATAAAATAAAATTTTACTTAAATTATAAAATAAAATTTTAATTTTTAATTTTTTTAAAGAATTAATCTAACAAGTTCTGAAACTTTTATAAATATTTAATTAATATGAGTAGAAAGATAATAAACAGATAAAGAGTAATACATATATAAATATATGTTGATACACACATACACACACACATACACACAACTATAAAGGTTATAGTTGAATATTTATCTTAAAATAGTTCAAGGACAATTAAATAAAATTTCAAAATTTACTAAATTTTTTGATTAAATAAGTGATTTATTTGATATATAATTAATTAAATGTTAATTAAATAAAAATATATAATGAAATATATATATATATATATATTATAAATATAAAATAATTTTATTTCTTAAGCGGAATGACGTCCTCATATACCAGAGGTTGACAAGGAAGAAGGATGGCAGGAGGTTAAACGAAAGGGGAAACAAAACGTGGTCGAGGGAGGATTAGCAAACAAATAAAGGCATGGTCTAAATCTAGGTCAGGAGAAAACCTTCTTAAACTTAGTCAAGATCAGGCAAGACTTGGATATAACTTTTAGGGAAAAATATCGAGATCAAAGAAATCGTAGAATATCATAATCCTCAGTCTGATCCTAAAGGGATTTTTGACGAAATCGACTATCAGCGGTCAAATTAGATGTGGAAAAACTCAATGTTCATATACATGATAGGTAAAAGGTCTTACTATGTCTATTTCAATGTTTGTGTTAAAAGAGAATGGAAACTTGAAGGCAAGTGGGAAGTTTTTTTTGAGGGACAATGGCTTTTATTTCATGAAATTCAAACTCCAAGAAGACTTAGACAAAGTTTTGAATGGTGGTCCATGGTTCATGGACAGTAAACATATTTTCATGAAGAAGTGGGATGCAAATTTCAAATTTGAAAGAGATATCCTTGAACCTATCCAATTTGGATTATATAGAATGACCTACACATCACATTATGGAATGCTAAAGGCATCAATAATTAGCAAGTATTATTGGAAAGCCTGTAGACATTGATGAAAATACCAAACAGTTAAAAGGACTAAAGTATGCTATAGTTATAGTAGATGAAAAATCAAACATTGATTTCAGCAAAACTATAAGAGACAGAGATAAGGAAGTCAGAGTGCATGTGAAAGAGGTGGAATGTGAATATATTCCACCCATATACAAAGAACACAAGTGCTTTGGGCACAGCAGATTGCAGTGCCTAGTCCTAAAAACATAAAATACCGAACAATGGGAGAAAAAGAAACCGTAGAACTATACACTGCAGAGCCTAATACTACACATCTCTTTGAGCATATATGAGCAAAAAGTTAGGGAATAGACAAAAACCCTGAAGTCCCAGAGGGGTTAGAAGTTACTAGGTTAGATACAAACCCAAAAATAATTATACCATAGAAGATTCGGTAATTCATGATGGTAGCCAGGAGGACACCAATTCTCAAAAGCAGAAATAGATGTTAAGGGAGGAACAAAAGGATGAGGAGGTTCAGCCACAACCTGAGTTGTGTTCACTGTTCATGGATGCAAGTGAAATTTTAATTTTGATGAAAAGTTGGATCAAGTGCAAGAGAAGGATACCCTAAAGGTATGTAAGAGATAAGTAGGTTAAACATTAATCTTGAAATCTATGAAGATGAAACATACAATAGTGTGCCAAAAAGTGAAACAACTTTAAAGAAAACCTAATGTATAAAAATCAATTCAATAGGGGGAATAAAAAGTAGGAGCTTGTCAGACCAACATCAGCCCCAATTACTAGGAGCCAAGCATCAACCTCTTAAGCTCAATTCTCTATTGGAATATAAGAGGTCTTAATAATGATATAAGAGAATTAGGCCTCATTAATATTATAAATAAATTGAACCCTATATTTATAATTTTTCTAGAAAATAAAATGGGTGATCGGTCTATTTCTATGTTTGACCGCAATTTTAATGTTGATTGGCCGAGCATAAACAATAATTTAGACCAATCAAATGGGAGAATTATGATTACTTAGCACAAAGCCATTTTGTGAGTTGTATTGATATGGATGAGCAGCAGTTAAAAATAGAGATTACAAATGTGGGACGGCTTGCATTGTGTCCACCTTTATCTATGCCCACAATTAGGCCTCTATCAGAAATAAATTATGGGAGTTAAATTTACACTTATCTAAACAAATCAAAAGAGAATAGATGATATTTAGAGATTTTAATGTTGTTCTTCGCACCAAAGAAAAGAAAGGAGAGCTTACCTTGAAAGTATCACAAACTCCACAATTCAATAATTATGTACAAGCAGCTGGACTCCTGGAAGCATGCCATGATGGCCCAAGATATACATGGAGAAGTGGAGAACCAAAAAAGGGACTCCTGGAAGCATGCCATGATGGCCCAAGATATACACGGAGAAGTGGAGAACCAAAAAAGATTACCTGCAGATTAGGTAGAGTTTCACTAATGTAGAAATTATTAATAAAATGCTTACATTGAATGTAACGGATCTTCCTAGTTCTACTACCGACCACTGCTTCCAATACATTCAATTCAATCATACAATTTTGCAAGCCAAAGGCAAGTCTTTCAAGTATGCAAATCACGAGTGCTTACTTGATGATTACAATGAAATTGTTGACATTAAAAACATAAGGCTTACTGATGGCAAAGGCTAATATAATTTAGTTGTTTTATTGAAAGAAATAAAGAGTAGATTGCAAAAATGGAACAAAATAAGGCCAAAACAACATGACATAATCAACAATCTTCAGAAAGAATGTGAAGATGCTTTAAGCTTACTAGATCAAAACCCCTCTGATGCTACCTTAAATGAAAGATGCTATGCAGTCCAAAAGCAATTGAAAAATGCACTGTAGATTCAGGCTACTGAAATCAAACAAAAAAATAAAAGATAAATGTTTGACACAAGGGGATGAATGCACAAAGTTTTCCTACATAAAGATGTAGTACAGACAAAACGGTAAAAACCAACTCAAACACATTGGTAGAGAATGGAGAAATAGTCACTAACCTAGAGTAATTTGAACAGAAAATTATCACATATTTTATAAATCTGTATAATGGACAGTATGATTCTATCTTACCCCGTGCTAATTGCAGGGGATCAATTAATAATGAAGGGGCTGACATGATGCACACTATCATCTTTGAATAGGAGACTAAGGATGTTATCTTCTCTACCCACATGGACTTTATGTAACATCCCCTATCTTGAGGCCCAAAGCTAAGCGCTACAGATGTTGCAGTCATCTATTGTATTAACTTTCGACGACAAAATACTGTAATGTTAATGTTATCCATAATATCAGAAGCACATGAATATGAAACAAAATCACAGATTCCAAAAGCATCAACTAAACTGATTACATTTCAAAAACATATTTCCTATTCCATTACATAATCCCAAAAGTTTTCCAGGTTTTGATCAAATATAATTATTACAAAATACGCCAAAAACAACATGTGACGATGCCCCTCGGATGATCAAAGTACTAAATAGACAAAACTGTCCTAATACAACACAACGGAAATAAAAATATAAACTCCTAAATAGCTATCCATGCCTCTTGCATGTCTTCGGAAATTTATTCGTCCACCTATCAAAACCTGTAAAACCCTGACACTCAATCTACTCAAATTAATTTTGAGCACCCGAGAGTTTAATGAGAAAATATAAACTTCGAGTTAGACATAAGCCTGGTGTGAAGAATACTATACATATCGGTTTACTGATATTAAGTGAAACCATGCCACTTAGCGGAACGGAATTCCCCTCACTAATACCCTTTCTAAAACATATCTTTTACAAATCAAAACCCTACAAACCAAACTAGTAAAAGAAATCATAGCAATATCATATATGCATATAAATCAGGTAGTAAATGCACTATCTGTGCGAACACTATAGTTTTGTTTAGCTAACTACTAACATTTGGCTAACTCAAGCCTACCAGATAAAATAAACAAATAATCTAACTTCTGTTAGACACACTCCTGGATGGTCTGTCCCTAACTTACTTCTTCCAAGGTCAACTGATCCAAATGGTTTTGCGGGCTCACCAAAAACCTACCTTTACTCTGTATATTCCCTTCTTTGTGTAACATCATTTTAGTCTTACCTGTGACAAAGCCTTACACACTGGAATTTTAGACTTATATAAGCTAAGGGCTACTAGCTAAAGTATAAGGCACGACCCCATGTCAGTCCCATATGGTATTCTAATATAGTAGTCATTCACTTAGGGTCACTACCCCATCAAATTTTCCTTGAAACCATTTATTTGAAATTGATTTAAACCTTTAAATCATATTTGAAGAAGGAAAATATACTATTTGCTTTACTCAAATCTTTTTGCCAAGTTATGTATACTTTACACAAAACATCGTTGATGAAAACATTCGAAACCCTTGTTTAAAAACTTTAAACAGCCTATCTTGCAACCATTGAAAGTACTCATTTCAAAACCATTGAAAGTACCCCTTTCGAAACCATTGAAAGTACCCCTTTCGAAATAAGTTAACTACTTTACTTTGAAACCTTAGGCAAAAAGACCAAAAAATACCTTTTGAAACGATTTACAATAGACCTTTCGAAAACATTGAAAGTATCCTTTCGAAAGCTTTATAAATTCTTAGACATTCTCTTTTCAAAACACTTTAAATATGTCTTTCGAAATGGAAACCTTCATTTAAACACTAAGGTAAACATTTTGAAAACATTGGGGAACCAACCCTTCGAAATCTTTATCATATACCTTTCGAAAGCGTTAGTCCTTTACATAAATCAAACCTTTTGAAAGCATTGGATTCAAGTAAAAAACATGTGGAACAACCTTTCGAAACCATTTAAAATCATTCCTTTCTAAACCTTTGGGTTTGACTTTCAAAATCTCAAAAGGTTTTAAAAGAACTAAGTCGAAAGCAACTCTTTTGGAAGCAATTTCTTAAGTAAAAGAAGTGGATGGTGTCGAAACCAACCCCTTCAAAAGCATTGGCGAAGCGGCTTAGAGTATAAAGCGAAAGAACCCTTTCGAAAGCATTATTTCGAAAGGTTGAAGGCGGTAGCAAGGATTTCGACCCCATCAAAAGCATTTTCTTAAGACAAAGGTGACAGCCTCTTTGAAAGCTTTTTTCTTTTAAAACACTTGACCAAGTCGAAAGGTATCTTATTAGAAAGCATTCTTTTCAAAAGAAAAGCAAGCGGCATTTCCTTTTAAAAGCAAAAAAAGGTCTTGACCCCCTTCGAAAGCCCTATTTCAACTCTATACCTTTCGCCTATCTCCACTCCACCACATACCAAGTTTTTGATACCATGTGTATTGGTCTTGACTAAGGTGGAAGCAAAAGTATGAAGTCGAAAGGCGCTGACGAAAGTGGCGAAACAGCAAAAGCCTTGTAAAACTGATTTTTAACTTCATAAATTAATTCATTTTCAACTAACTTGCTTATTTGTCATTATAGGATTGGTTGCCAATTTATTTTCCAAATTTTGTTCTAAAATGCTACCGAATTTCAGAGATTAATATTTTAAAATATTTACAAATCTCTCATTCTCCTTTTATAAACGTATAAAACATTTAAGTTGCATATCTTAAATAATTTTATATACTTGTTAAAATACTTAGGAAATTCTCCAAAAATTCGCATAAATCACTTTTAATATGTTTTTCAACATATATAAATTTCTGACCCAAAGCAAATTAAAATAGTGTAATTAATTTTAAACCCAATTTAACCGTTTTCTTCACTAGAATAAATCCACATTAATTCAGAAAATTATGAAACTTAAAACACATCTCTAAAATAATATTTCTGACCTTATATCAAAATCGCAAAATTCTATACAAACAACATAATTCATAAACAAGCATATTATATCTATTTATCATTCAAAACATGACAATATACTTTGCAAAAATATTTGGATCCCAACTAAAACCAAAAATAATAAAATGAGATGTAACCTATTATTCGCCTTTTGCTTGTGATTAATGAGTTTGAGATTTGCTTCTTGAATTATATTGATTAAGCTTCCTTCCTCTTGATTTTAGCTTATCTTTCCCTTGCTTTCTCCTAACGTTGGCCGGCCTCTTCTTAGATTTAGTTTTGTTTATGAATGTGTAGAATGAAAGTGGCATGAAGTGTTTATGGTATATGAATATAAATTATTCCTACCTTGCCCTTATTTATTAGCCTTTCTTATTTCATTTTGATTCCCTTTAGTTCATTGTTTAACTAGGCACGACTACCCTTCTATTATTCAAATCTCAATTCCCTTAACCTTTTGCATTTTTTCATTAATTTAACTAATTAATGTCCTAAATAATATTAATCAAAATTAAGGTCATTAACCTCTAGCCCATGCCAGATGGTTGAAATTCCAAGTTCTTCATATGCCATTGGGATGACCTGAAAATTTATTATTGGTTGTTGTTTAGGAGTCATTCACAACTGAAAGATCTTATAAGAACTAAATCACACTTTCATTACTCTCATACCAAAAGTCAACGAGCCAAATAGAATGGAAGACTATAGACCTATAGTTTGCTGCAATATGCTATACATAATTATTACCAAGTTGATGTGCAATAGAATAACTCTCATCCTACCAGATTTAATTTGTGAATGTCAATCAATATTCATGTAGGGGATACATATATTTGATTATTCTCTACTAGCTCATAAACAAGTAAGGAATTTCAGTAAAAAGGGGGAGATAAAGCATGCATTAAAGTGGATCTTTATAAAGGATAAAAGGAAGTTTATAATCCATATGCTGACATGTATGGGATTCCCCACTATGATTATTAAATTAATTGAGGAATGTATCTCTATCCCTGTCATATTCTATAATTATCAATGGGATTGTCAAAGGGTATATTACTGTAACAGAGGATTAATGAAGTGGGTCCACTATTACCTTACCTATTTGCAAGGGAAATGGAATATTTTTCACTTCAATGGAGTTAGTATGTCATTATAGACTATTTCAACCTCTATATAACAATCATCCCTTACTACACCACCTTCTATATATGCTGATGATTTAATTATTATGGTCCAGACCAATGCTAAGGCAGCATAGATCATTATGGTATATTCAACAATTTATAAAAATATGCTAGGCCTAAAATTAAACAATCAAAAGTAAAAAATGTTATTTCAACAAATACTGTAGGGACAAACAAACTGATATTGACATTCTTGACGATAATGAGGGCCTCATGAAATAAGACACCTAGGTGTCACATTATCCTCTAATATGATTACTGATAAAGAATATAGGGAATCAATGACTAAAATTGGACAAAAATTAAATAGTTGGGGATCAAAAATATTATCTTTTGTTGGCAAAATTTAACCGATTCACATTGTGATCACTGCCAAAGTTAGATTCTGAGTTCAAACATTCCAAATTCATGACCGCTCAATCGAAGAAAAAAATCAATTATATGTATGCTAACTTTATTTGGAGGGATTCTGCATGAAGTAAGTTAGACACTAGTCTTTGGAAAGAACCTTGGCTTAATGGCCAAACTTTGATTCCAAAGCTACGCTGGACATGTTAACTAGTATGGTATTGGTGGTTATGACAATAAGGTTGATATTATTATTAACAATGGAAGCTGGTGCGTTGAAAGAATGAGTCCACATGCCATACACACAAATTGGAGTACGTTCCTATCTACCCAAGTATTATTAATGACATTTGAAGATGGAACCCAAAGAAAGATGGTAATTTTTAACTAAATTTGCTTGGGAGGCTATCAGATCTAAACATGAAATCAAAAGTTGGGCTTCAATTATATGGTGCAAAGCTAATAGCCCAAAGATGGCTTTTACTACCTATAAAGCAACTAACTTGAGACTTCCAACTACAGATAGACTTGCCAACTGTGGATTAAGTGTAGATCTACTGTATAAATTACATCAATCACAGAATGAACCTTATCGACAATTCTTCCTTGAATGAAACTACATTAAACAAGTACTTAAACTGGAAAAAAAGACATGCAGACAAAGAAAGGCTTGGAGGAAGAACTGTTACACCTAAGCAGCAACAAAGGGAGATCCGAACTGAGAAAGCAAGTAGAGCAGATAACATTTACAGATGTAGTTCATCATGTTTGAGAAGAAGGGAATCGTCGAGCACTCCAGAAAAAGAAATGAAAGTTGAACAGATTAGCAAATTGATCGAAGTTGACGTTAACATTATTTGTGAATGTATCAAAATAAATCGCGTGCCAATGTTGGTGAGGAGAATGAACATTCTAGAATCCTGGGGCTTTTTTGATTTTCAGCCGCCTTAGTTTTTGTAAGCAGAAAGATGGAAGAAAGACAATGAAGAAAGAGAACGAGAAGTGAAGTGAAAAGGCGGGTAAAGTTGGAATAATTATGCTTCATATTTACCTAACACAAACTTTACCACATCTCTTGATGGGCTGGGTGTTAAACCAAAAATTGATATAACACCCATGAAGTCAAGAATGATGAGCCCATCCTTGATTCGAGTTCATATGTCGATACGACCCAGCATCGTTTGGTTGGTGTTAATTAAATCAAGAATAAGCTTAGCATTTAAGGTTATGTATAAGTGGATATCATTAGGTAACGGATCCATAATGCTTATGGACCTTGGTTGTTTCACATTTTAAAGCCAATATGAGTTCTTGGAACACAATATTCGAGATCTCTTAAGATCACTTGGAACAAGACGTTCGAGGTTCCTTATGGTCACTTGGAATAATATATACAAGAACCAATTTGGTCTTTAGGAATAGAACACTCAAAGTCCTGCATCATATATTCAAGAGAGGATAAGTAGTAAATGTGCGCATTAACCCATTAAGCATGTTAATGAACTAAATAAATAGTCCTTATGTCCATAGTCCAATATCCACATGTATGAGGCAAAATAGAGGCTATGCATATAAACACTTGTTTGGATCAATGTTCATGTGATCATATATAAATAGTATCGCATTTGCTTTAGGCCCAAAGAGGAGCTTCGTTATATGCGTGTACGTGTTTAATAATGTCTAAAATGCACAATCATAGTAATAGGCGTGTCAAAGTTCTCATTTCTTTCAATCGAGGATGATTACAATCAAATTGGAACTTTCCCCAAATCAATTTAGGGTTATAAGAGTTTAATTTTTGAAGGAGAGAAAAGAAATGATTGCGACTTCCTTCATGCCCTTAGGTCCCTATTTATAGGGATAGATGGATTTGGCATGATGCTTATGTCGCCTTTGGCCTGACTTATCTTTGGCACGCCTAACCTTCAGCGATCTTAATCACGTCAAGTATCATAGACGATCTTCGTTATTCTTAATCAATAGGTGGTGGCATCGGCCTGAATCGGCATTGATATGGAACAACATTTATATGGAGTCACATTGATGTGGAGCAACTTGATATGAAGCGACATTGATATGGAGTGGCACTGATCTGGAGCAACATCGATATGAAGCGGCATTGATATGGAGCGTTATAGGTTACATGCAACATTAATAACATGTGGCTAGATGATGTGCAACATGGAATTTATGCGGTATTGATTAAATGTGGCATAGATGTTATACGACATGGAAGTAGCGTAGAACCACATGAGGCTCGATATTGAAAAGAAGCTGAGATGCGACTTTAGAGGAAGGCAACATGAAAGAGTGACAGTATGCGATGTTGACTTTATATGACATCCACCCTTGTTTTGATGAAGCATTTAGAATTTTTAGGTTGTGGCTTATGATATGCAGCTCTCCGATATAATCATCACCTTATTAACATCCATTATTGATGATAAAAGGGTTTGATGAAATGTGATATCAATGGGGTGCGATATAAATTCCTTTGTCTGTATCCTTTAGATGATATTGGAAAACATTTAACCCTCCCTGTATAGCAGAAGCCTTTACACTTAACTGTAAAACCGATAAATTTTTTGCTTTCTCGATTCCTTGTGAGATTTTCTTTCCAATCCTTTTTCACTGTAAAACATAAAGTGAATGATAACTTTTTATATTAACTTTAAACTCAAATTTGATTTTAAGCAACCCATTTTTGGATTTGATTGAGCTATAAGTGGGTGTATTTTGTCCATATTATCTATATGAGTCAAGATTATAAATTTTCATTAAGAGATTAATAAATAGCAATAAATTTTCAAAGGAAGCCCAAAAGATTATCAGCTTGTATCACAAGAGGGAGCATCAGAAATTTCTCTGGCAATGTCATGAATAAAAGACTAGAAACCCATCTGGCAGTAATAGTATTCTGAGCAGGAAGTTAGAGTGTTATTCGAAAAGATGACTAGAAAATCCATCTAATAATAATAGAAGACTAAAAATCCATCTGGCAATAATAGAAGACCAGAAATCCATCTGATAATAATATAAGAGGGAATTCATCTGATAATAAAAGAAGACCAGAAATCCATCTACCAACAACAGAAGACCAAAAATCCATCTGATAAAAATAGAAAAAGAAATCCATATTATATTAAAAGAAGACTACAAATCTATCTAGCAATAATAGAAGACCATAAATCTATCTGATAATAAAAGAAGAAATCCATCTAGCAAAAATAGAAGACTAGAAATTCATCTGATAATAAAAGAAGACCGAAAATCCATTTAGCAATAATAGAAGACCATAAATCCATCTGATAATAATAGAAGAAAAATCCATCTGATAATAAAAGAGGGTTAGAAATCCATTTGGTAATAATAGAAGATCAAAAATCCATCTGATAATAAAAGAAGACCAGAAATTCATCTGGCAATAATAGAAGACCGGTAATCCATCTAATAATAAAAGAAGACCATAAATCCATCTAGCAAAAATAGAAGACCAGAAATCCATATGGCAATAACAGAAGACCGGAAATCAATCTGTTAATAACAGAAGACTAGAAATCCATCTGGCAACAATAGTAAACAAGAAATCCATTTGGCAGTTGAATTTCTTCCACGGATGGTGGATCAACGTTTCCTTTGGAGATTGTTTTGCCATGTTTTGTCGTTTTTCCTCTAGAAGATTGCTCGACTTTTTTTTGAAGCACAAATGGCTCATTTTTGATAGACCTTCCATTAGAAGATTGTTTTTGGATCCATTCTTTAGGATAGAGTTTAGATTTGCTTTTGAATTTGACTGGAACCAGCTTAGGTGATGATATCAACTTAGATCGAACCCCTTATCACCATCTTTGGTGATGGTTTAGGTCACTCTGGTGCATTTGGTTAGCTTTCCTTAAGCGAAAACGTAGACTTACCCAACCTCCCTCTAAGAGGCGCTTTAGTGAGGCCTTCGATGATGGCATTAAAGACCGATCTGGTGCTATAGGTGCTAGAAAAACCAAAGACTCGCCTGATTTCCCTCTAGAAGATGCTTAGTGAGGTCTTTGATGATGACACTGAAGGCTGTTCAAGTGCTCTAGGTAGCTATTTTAAGCGAAACCAGAGACTTATCCGACCTCCCTCAAGGAGGCACTTTAGTGAGGCCTTTGAGATGGCACTAAAGGCTGGTCTGATGCTCTAGGTAGTTACCTTAAGCAGAACCAGAGACTTACCTAATCACCGTCTAGGAGATGCTTCAGTGAGGTCTTTGATGACGACACTGAAGGCATGTCTGGTGCTCTAAGTGGCTACCTTAAGCAGAACTAGAGACTTATCCAACCTCCCTCTAGGAGGTTCTTTAGTGGGGCCTTTAAGGATGCCACTAAAGACTTTTTCCATTTGTTTAAGGAGAGTCTACTCCTGATCCAGTAGACATTCTTATCTCAACTTCTCTATTCCTCTATCGTTGGAAAATATGGTTGCAAATGTTCAACATTCCATGCTCTTGCTATCACATTGCCATCAGGTGGCCCAAGTGGTCCATCGGGTTTTTAGCATTTGCCATAACTTTTCGGAGAACCAAATCTCCTTTTCGAAATAACCTTGCCTTTCTTTTGAGTTGTAATACTAGGATATCCTTCATTGATATTCAGCTGTCCATATGGCTACCTCGTCGCTCAATTCATAATCAGATCTAAGGATTTTTCCTCAATGCTTGATTCGAATTGAATGCATATGCAATTCTTTGATGAGAGGGCTCTTTCACCTAAACTAGGAGCATTGCTTCACATCTATATGTTAATGAATATGAGACATGTCCTGTTGCTGTTTTAGTAGATATTCTATAGGTCCATAATATCAAAGATAACTCTTCTACCTAGTTTCCTTTTTCTTTATCTAACTGTTTCTTGAGCATGGTTTTGATGGTTTATTGGCTGTCTTAATGGTTCCATTTTCCTTAGGGTGAGCTACAGATGAAAATTTCTTGATGATTCCATTTTATTGCAGAATCGAGTGAATTCTTCACTTTTAAATTGAGTTCCCTTATCAGATATTATCTTTTACAAGATTCCAAATTCGGTAACGATATTCTTGATTACAAACTAGAGAACTTTTCCAAAGGTAACATTTGGTAGGGATTTTGCTTCTACCCACTTAGTGAAGTAATCAATGGCCATCGGAGCGTATTTAGCTCCTCCTTTGGAGATAGGAAGTGGTCCTATTAGGATAATTTCCCATATATCGAAAGACCTTGGGCTTGGGATTAAAGTCAATTCGCTTGGCGGGAAGTAATATCCCCTATCTAGAGGACTAAAGCTAAGCGCTACAGATGCTGCAGTCATCCATAGTATTAACTTCCGGCGACTAAATGCGGATATGTTAATGGTATCCATAATATCAAAAGCATTCGAATATGAAACAAAATCATAGATTTCAAAAACAACATTTTACTGATTACGTTACAAAACACATGTTTCACATTCAAATATAAAATCCCATAATCGTTTCCAAGGTTCACATAAAATATAATCATTACACTAATATGCCAAGAGAGACATATGATGATGCTCCCTTGGTTGACCAGAGTAATATAGTCATAACTGACTTAATACAACATAGTGGAATAAAATAAAATAAAAGTGCAACTCTAATAGCTATTCGTCAGCCACCTGCTCGTCTTCTATAGCTTTATTCGTCATCCTACTAAAAACCTGTAAACCTCAACCCTCAACCTACTCAAATCATTTCTGAGAACCCAAGAGTTGAAGGCGAAAAACATAAACTTCGAGTCATACATAAAGTTTGGTGTGAATAATACTATACATCTCGGTTATTTGATACTAAGTGAGACCACACCGCTTAGCGGAATGGGTTTCCCCTCACAAATATCCTTTTAAACACATCTTTTGCAAATCCATTTTCTGCAACCAAAACTGGTTAAAAAGTTAAAGCATTATCATGTAAACATACATATCAGGTAATAAATGAACTATATGTCTGAACACTATAGTTTTGTTTGGCTAACTACTAACCTTTGGCTGACTCGGGCCTACCAGACAATATAAACAAAATAATGTAACACCTGTTAGATACTCTTATTTTAGGTGGTCTGTCCTTAACTATCTGTTAAATACTCCTCTTCTAGACGGTCTATCCCTAACTTAACATCTCCCAAATTCACCCGATCCTAATGGTTTTGTGGGCTCACCAGTAACCTATCTGTATATAAATATATATTCCCTTCTATGTGTAATCATAATTTTAGTCTTACCTTTGACAAAGCCCTACACATAGGAATTTTGGACTAAATTAGCTGGGGCTAATAGCTAATGTATAGCACGTGACCATATACCAGTCTCATCCGGTATTCTAATATTCGAGTCATTTTACTTAGGATAATCTTCCCAAAATTTTCCTTGAAAACCTTTTCACCTGAAATTGATTTAAAACCTTTAAATCAAACTTAAGCAAGGAAAATACATATACTTGATGCTTTACTCAAAATCACCTTTCCATGTTATATATATATATATACACACACACACTTTACTCAAATCTTTATTGATGAAAACATTTGATCCTTTAAAAGTACCACTTTCAAATCCATTGAAAGTATTGCTTTCGAAACCAAGTAAATCCCTTTTTTATAACCTAGGCCGAAAGGCAAAACAGTCTTTCGAAACCATTCTTAGTCATCCTTTCAATCCCTTGAAAAACATTCCCTTCGTAAGCTTTAAAACCTAAGACATTCTTCTTTAAAACCTTTAAACGTTACCTTTCAAAACCATTAGAAAATCTTTCCTTTCAAATCTTTCTAAACAGTTGGAAAACCTTTCCTTTAAGATCTTCCGAAACTATTAAGGAACCACCCCATAGAAACCTTTCTTTAAACCTTTCGAAAACATTGGTGAAACACACCTTCGAAACCATCATTTAAACCTTATTTAAAACTAAACGATTCGAAACCTTTAGGTTTTACCTTCAATTGAGCAAAAGGGTCATAAAATATTTAAGTCGAAAGCATTCCTTTCGAAAGCATTTCTAAGTACAGAAGAGACGGTGTCGAAACCAACCTTCCGAAAGCATTGGAGAAGTGGTAGGTTTTATAAAACAAAGTATACCCTTCAAAACCATTAATTTCGAAAGGTGGAAAACAGTAGCAAAGGGCTTCGATTTAGTCGAAGGCATATACTAAAACAAAGGCGCAACCTCGTAAAACCATTCTTTTAAAACATGACCTAGTCAAAAGAAAACCAAGTCGAAAGCTATACTGTAAAAAACAAAGAAGGCGCATTTTCATTTAAAACAAAGTAGCACTTCAACCCCTGGTTTCGCCTCATGCCTTCGGCCTTCTTTACAATTCACCACGCACCAAGTTTTGATGCCATGAGCATTGCTTCGATGGTGATGTAGGCGGAGGAACTAAGTCAAAAGCTACCTAAGACGGAAGCAGGGTGCCAAAAGTGGCAAAACATGCAATTTTCATGTAAAATTGATGTTTAATCTTTTAAGTAATCATTTTAACTATATTTGTCAAAATATTATCGGCTGTTAATTTTCTTTTCTAAAAGTGCTACCAATATTTAACAAATAAACAATTTAAATCATTTACAAAATACCTCTTCTCCTTTTATAAATATATAAAACATTTATGTCCCATACCTTAAATAATTTTATATATTTATCAAAGAACTTTGGAAAATTCAACAAAAATTCCAGTAAATCAATTTTATATATTTTCTGACATATATTAATTTCAGACCTAAAATATTAATTATTTAGCGGTAAATAATTTATAACCTAAATAATCATTTTCTTCACTAGAAAACTAAACTAAAATCCACATTAGATCAGAAAATTATGAAAGTTGATACCTATCTCTAAAATATCATTTCTGATCTAAATCTAAAATCATAAGGCATTTGGATGTAATTAAATAGGTTTTCCATGTTAAAAATATCATAAAAGCAATATGAACAAGCATAAATCATCAACAAGCATATATAAACATTTTATCCTCCAAAATCATGACATAACATTGCAAAAAAAATTTGGATTATCCTTAAAACTGAAAATAATTAGAAAAGTGAGATGTAGTCATTATTCACCTTAGCTTTGCGATTAAAGATGTGAAATTTGTTCTTAATTAAGTGATTTGATTTTTCCTCTTGAAATCCTAGCTTTTATCTTCTCTTGAGCTTGCCAATGGTAGCTGGCCTTAGCTAGTATTTTTGTTTTGTGAATTTTGAATGGAAGTAAGAATGATGGGGGTTAAGGTTTTAGGGTATATGGCAATGTCTTGTTCATATATTGCTTCTTATCTAACTGCCTTAACATTTTAATTCTTTAGTTCATTTTTAACATGGCATGGCTACCCCTTATTAATCACAAATCTCAATCCACTAATCAACTTACATTATTTTATTTAATTTAACTAATTAAATGTTTTAAATAATATTATTAAAAATATGGGGTGTTACAGACTCCCCTTTATAAAGAATTTCATCCTTGAAATTACAATAAGGTACTCAACATATCAATTAAAAAGGTAAAACATACCATCAAACAAATCAGGATAAGGGTCTCTAATCCTGCTCTCTATCTCCCAAGAACATTCTCTCTCATTGTCACTTCACTGGACTTTCACTAGTCTGACTGTATTGTTTCTTAGCCTTTTCTCATCTCTATGACTATACAAATCGGCTTTCTAACTATAGTCAGGTCTGGTTCTTTTGCTAAATCATCTAACACAGTTGGTGCTACAGTAGTCTCTGGGTCTATAACACACTTCTAAGATGAGAAACATGTAAAACATCATAGACTCTTGCCAAAATGCTCGGTAACTCTACTATGTACGTGAGTTTCCCGATCCTCTCTACAATACGAAATGCTCCTAAAAATCTCGGTGCCAACTTCCCTGATTTCTCAAATCTAATTACAACCTTCATCGGTGACACCTTAATAAACACATGATCTCCAATAGAGAACTTTAAGTCTTTTTTTCTTCTATCCGCATAACTCTATTGCCTAGACTGAGCCTCCTTCATCCTATCTCGAATCGACTCAATCTTTTCTACAGCTTCTCTAACTAAATCTGGACCAAGAACCAACCTATCCCCAGTCTCTAAGCAACAAACGTGAGATTTTCATAGCCTTCTATACAAGCTTCAAATGGTGCCATCCCTATGCTAGTCTGATAACTGTCGTTATACGAAAGATGGACCAAGTGTAGATGGTCTTCCCATGATCTCCTAAAATCGAACATATAAGCTCTTAATAAATCCTCCAAGACTTTGTTAACTCTTTCCATTTGCACATCGATCTGTGGATGTTAAGCGGTACTCTTCTTGAGCTTGGTTCCTTAAATCTCCTAAAGATTCTTCCAGAACTCACTAGTGAACAAGGAATCTCTATCACTAACTATACTACTAGAATTCCATGTAGTCTAACCACATTCTTCATAAAGAACTTAGCCAAAATAGGTGCCATCCTAGTTGACTTAACAGGAATGAAATGGGCACTCTTGGTCAGTTTATCCGCTATGACCCATATACTTTCATTTCCTCTACTAGATATTGGCAACCCGTCTATGAAATCCATAGAAATAGAATCTCACTTCCATACCGAAATATTGAATGGCTGTAGCAACCCACTTGGCTTCTGATGTTTGGCCTTTACCTGTTGACAATTCAAACACCGCTTCACCCATAAGCCAACATCCCTCTTCATACCTTCTTAAAAGAAACTCCTCTTCATATCCTGATACATCTTAGTTCCTCCTGGATGAATAATTAACTTCGAACAATGGCATTCCTCCAAAAATTCCTTCCTAATGTCTCCTACATTCAGAACACACAATTTTCCTTTCTTTCTCAACCACCGATACTGGTCAAGACTAAAATCCTTTAAGTCATTGCTCTCCGTTCCTTCCTTTGACTTTCTGATCCTTCCAACCAATACTGGACCCTCCTCCTATTTAGAAGTGATCTTCTCGATCGATACTGGTCGAACTTCTAAACAAGATAGCACAATAGATCCTCCACCAGACCAAGCCTCAGATCTCCACTACAGTCTACAAGTCGACAATGCTTCCAAATCCTTTCACTCAGCTATCATAGCCAACACTGCATTCTGATGCTTTCTACTAAGCGCATTTGCAACTTATTACCTTTTGCTGGCATGTACTCAATCCCAAAATCATAAGCGGCTAAAAAATCCAACCATCTTTGCTGCCTCATGTTCAGCTCCTTTTGAGAGAATAAATACTTCAATGACTCATGATCCGTATAAAGCTCAAACCTCTCCCAAAAGATAATGTCTCAACACTTTCAATGAAAAATCACCACAGCCAATTCCAAATCATGTACCAGATATCTAACCTTTTGCGGTCTAAGCTTTCGAGAAGCATAGGCAATCACATTATCTCCTTGCATTAACACAGCTCCTAATCTAGTTCCACATGCTTCTATGTAAACTACTAAATCTGATTCCCCTTCGGAACTACTAACACAGGTGCGTGGGTCAATAAGTGTTTTACGCTCTGGAATGCTTCCTCGCACTTATCGGTCCGCACAAACTTCACATTCTTTTGCTTTAGCTTAGTCATCGGTGCTTCTATCTGCGAAAAATCCTTTATAATCCTCCAATAATATCTAGCTAATCCAAGAAAAATCTTTATCTCGGTCACTGTCTCAGGTCTCTTCTAATTATTGACCGCTTCAATCTTAGTCGGATCTACAGAAGACCCTTTCTCTAAGACTATATGACCAAGAAACTTCAGTTTCTTCTTCTAGAAATGGCACTTCGAAAACTTTGCCTTCAGCTGATGCTGCTTTAGCGACTCTAGCACACCTCTAAGATGGACCTCTTGCTCCTTCTCATCTCTAGAGTATATTAAGGCATCATCTGTAAAAACCAACATGGACCTATCTAAGTGCTCTCGGAAAATTTGGTCATCAAATCTACAAAGAATGCCGGTGTATTAGTTAGTCCGAACAGCATCACTAACCATTCGTACGATCCATATCTTGTCCTAAACACTGTCAGAGGAATACTACCCGCTACTACTCTAAGCTGATGAAATCTTGTAGCTAAATCCAGTTGAGAAAATATCTTAGATCCACTCAAATGATCGAACAAGTCATCAATTCTTGGCAATGGATATTGATTCTATCCGGCTTCTTAGCAAACACCGCGGGTGCTTCCCAAGGTGAACTCTCGGTCTAATAAAATTCTTGCTTTCCAAATCCACCAACCGCACCTTCAACTCTCTCATCTCTGTAGGTGTCATCCTGCTTGGTGATCTACTCACCGGTTCTGCGTTGGGTACTAAATCTGTCTAAAACTCAATGTCACGTTTAGGTGGCAATCCAACTATAGGCTCAAAAACATCTTCGAATTCTCTAACCACAAAAACTTGACTTATCTTGTCTTCTAGCTCCATGACACCCAATAAGGCATTTACCTCACAACTAGGGTTTTCTACAGTATGTATTATCCGATCACTATGGTCAGGGTGTCTAACTAATATTTTCCTATCATGACAAAATATCCTAGCGTCATACTTACTTAACCAATTCATATCCAAAATAATTCCGAACCCTATAAAGTCAAACACATGCAAACTGAAAACAAAGGTATGAGCTAACAAATTAAACTCTAAGCGATCACACTTCATCCCAAGTGTCGCATACCCTCCTATCAGATTTGCAACTCTTAAGGAAGTAATGAAGTATGTGGGTTCTAGGTTAAGCTTATCTATCAAACAATGAGATATAAAAGAATGCGATGCACTAGTATCAAATAGAACTCTAACAGACATACCATGGATCTGAAGCGTACCTCCTAGTACTGCCTTCCCTTTCTCCTGTGCTGTTGGTCCTGATGCAGCAGGCTCCAATGCAAATACCTTGCCCTTTCCATCCTTAGTAGCCTCTTTGCATTAATTCGTATAATGAACAATCTGATCGTAGCTGAAGCATATGATTTTCCTCTTCCTGATCACTTCCTTCGCCTTTCTAGTACGACACTCATTTGCAAAATGCCCCTTCTTGTCGCACTTATAACAGATAACCTCAGACTTTCCTTTCTTTGTTGCTCCACTTTTCTAAGCACCCTTCTTATGAAAGAACTTTCTCTTTTGACCCTGCCCAACCTGGACCTCCTTCGCCTTACTCTTCTCCAAAGAAGCAAGAATCTACTGATGTCTTAAAGCCATTTCCACCACAACATTACAAAGATCTCTGATATGAGGTAATATAGCCCTTGCCAACTCAAGCTTTACCCCCCCCGATGAACTCCTCATTCCTCTTCATCACTGTATCCACTGTAGCATACCCATGCCTTGCCAACTCCTCAAATCTTCTAGCATACTCCAAAACAGACATCACCTCTTACTCTAACTCAACAAATTTTCTGAGCAAAGTAGACTGTGCCATCACAGACATGAACTTTTCATGGAATCTCCTCCTAAATTCAACCCACGTCACCATCTCTTCATCCACTCCAGTCGTCGCACTATTCCACCAAAATAAAGTTGCTCCTTGAAGCTGTCTCGAAGCAAGCCTTCTTTTTTCTCATGATTAAGCTTCAAATAAGTAAATATCCTTTCATAATGCAGCAACCAGTTCTCAAATCTTATAGCATCTTCGGTTCCAATAAATGGCTTCCTTCCAAGCCTAGCATAATCTTTACTTAACATAGCATAGTTATTGACCACCGGAGCTTCCTGAACTCCTACTCCAACATTTCCTTCAACCACACCAATAGCAATTCCATCTTGAATCATATTCATGAAAAACTGATACATAGCCCCCATATCCACTTGTGAATCTCTAGCACCAACATTCCCTGCTTGTGCCTGACCTTAGTTCCTTCTAGTATTCGGTCTGGCATTTCCATTTATAATAGTGCTTCCTCCAAGATTCACTCTTCCACTTCTAGCGTCCATATATGTATTCAAACCTCATGAGATACAAAAGAATTATCTAAGAGAGATAGAAGAATAGAGATATAGCACATACAAACATACATACATACATACATACATACATACATACATACATACATACATACATACATACATACATACATACATACATACATATATATATATATATATATATATATAGCAAATACAAGTATGTTACTATAGCGTTATCCCATAGCCCGATCTTACCTCTAATTCCTTAGGATTATGTTTTCAAAATCATTTTAATTTAAAGTTTTTCATAAACCTATGCTCTGATACCAATTTGTAACATCCCCAATCTAGAGGCTCGAAGCTAAGCGCTACAGATGCTGTAGTCATCCATAGTATTAACTTTCGATGACTAATACAGATATGTTAATGGTATCCATAATATCAGAGCATTTGAATATGAAACAAAATCAAAGATTTCAAAAACAACATTTTATTGATTACATTACAAAACACATGTTTCACATACCAATTACATAATACCATAATCGTTTCCCAGGTTCATATAAAATATAATCATTACATAAATACGCTAAGGGTGACATATGATGATACCCCCTTGGTGGACCAAAGTACTATATAGTCATAACAGACTGAATACAACACAATGGAATAAACAAAATAAGACTACAATTCCTAATAGCTATCCGTCGTCATCCTACTAAAAAACTGTAAACCTTAACCCTTAGCCTACTCAAATCAATTTTGAGCACCCGAGAGTTTAAGGGGAAAAACATAAACTTTGATTCAGACATAAAGTCTAGTGTGAATAATACTATACATCTTGGTTATTTGATATTAAATGAGACCATGCCGCTTAGCGGAACGGGTTTTCCCTTACTAATATCCTTTTAAAGCATATCTTTTGCAAAACCATTTCCTACAACCAAAACTGATTAAAACTGTAAAGCATTATTATGTAAACATACATATTAGGTTGCAAATTAACTATCTGTCTAAACATTATAGTTTTGCTTAGCTAACTACTAATCTTTGGCTGACTCAGGCCCAAAATAATCTAACACTCATTTGATCTCCTCTTTAGGATGGTCTATCCTTAACTATCTGTTAAATACTTTTCTCCTGAATGGTCTATCCCTAACTTAAATCTCCCAAGGTCACCTGATCCTAATGGTTTTGCGGGCTCACCAATAACCTATCTGTATACAAATATATATTCCCTTCTGTGTGTAATCATAATTTTAGTTTTACCTATGACAAAGTCCTACACACTACAATTTTGGACTAAATTAGCCGAGGCTAATAGCTAAAGTGTAGGGCGCGACCCTATACCTGTCCCATCCGATATTCTAACATTTGAGTCATTTTACTTAGGGTAATCTTTCCAAAAATTTGCTTGAAAACCTTTTCATCTGAAATTGATTTAAAACCATTAAATAAAACTTAAATAAGGAAAATACATATACTCTATGCTTTACTCAAAATCACCTTGCCATGTTATATATATTTTACTCAAATCTTTTTCGATGAAAACATTTAATCCTTTGAAAATACCCCTTTCGAATCCATTGAAAGTATCCCTTTCGAAACCAAGTACAATGCTTCTTTATAACCTAGGCCGAAAGCGAAAACATTCCTTTAGAAACCATTCTTAGTCATCCTTTCAAAACCCTTGAAAAACCTTCCCTTCAAAAACTTTAAAACCTTAGACATCCTTCTTTAAAACTTTTAAACATTACCTTTCAAAACCATTGGAAAACCATTCATTTCAAACCTTTCGAAATAGTTGGAAAACATTTCCTTTTAGACCTTCCAAAACCATTGGGAAACCACCCCTCAGAAATCGTTCTTTAAACATTTGAAAACATTGGGGAGGCACTCCTTCGAAACCATTCTTTAAACTTTTCAAAAGCATTTGGGTTCAATTTAAAACATGTGGAAACACCTCTCAAAACCATTAAAATTAAACCGTTCGAAACCTTTGAGTTTTACCTTCAACGGAGCAAAAGGGTCATAAAACATTTAAGTCAAAAGCATTCCTTTAGAAAGCATTCCTAAGTTAAAAAAGAGATGGTGTCGAAACCAACCTTCCCAAAACATTGGAGAAGCGGCAGGTTCTATAAAACAAAGTATACCCTTCGAAACCATTAACTTCGGAAGGTAGAAAAGCAACAGCAAAGACATCGACCTAGTCAAAGGCATATACTTAAAACAAAGGCACAACCTCTTAAAACCATTCTTTTAAAATCATTGACCTAGTCGAAAGCATACCAAATCGAAAGCTATACCGTCGAAAGAAATGCAAATGCATTTTCATTTAAAACAAAGTAGCGCTTCAACCTCTTTGAAACCCTTGGTTTCGACCTTCTTTCTAATTCGTTGTGCACCAAGTCTTTGAATCCATGCGTATTAGTTTCGATGGCGATGGAGGCGGAGGAACTAAGTTGAAAGCCACCTAAGATGGAAGCAGGGTGCCGAAAGTGGCGAAACATGCAATTTGCATATAAAATTGATTTTTAATCTTTTTAAGTAATCTTTTTAACTAACCTGCCTTGGTTGTCAAAATCTTGTTGGTAGCTATTTTTTCCTAAAAGTGCTGCCAGTATTTCAGAAATAAACAATTTAAATCATTTACAAAATACTCCTTCTCCATTCATAAATATATAAAACATTTAAGTCCCATATCTTAAATAATTTTATATATTCATCAAAACACTTAGGAAAATTCTAAAAAAATTATAGTAAATCAATTTTAATATGTTTACTAACATATATTAATTTCAGACCCTAAATATCAATTATTTAACCGTAAATAATTTATAGCCCAAATAATCAATTTCTTCGTTAGAAAATTAATATAAAATTCACATTAATTCATAAAATTATGAAAATCGAAACCTATATCTAAAATATCATTTTTAATATGATTCTAAAATTGCAAGGCATTTGGATATAATTAAATAGGGTTTTCAAGTTAAAACATATCATAAAATCTAAGTGAACAAGTACAAATCATCAACAAGCACATGTAAACATTTTATCCTTCAAGATCATGGCATAAAATTGCAAAACAAATTCGGATTATCCTTAAAACCAAAAACAATTAGAAAATTGAGATGCAGTCATTATTCACCTTATCTTTGTGATTAAAGATGTGAGATTTGTTCCTGATTAAGTGATTTGATTCTTCATCTTGAAATTTTAGCTTTTATCTTCTCTTGAGCCTGCTAATGGTAGCCGGCCTTAGCTTGTATTTTGGTTTGTGAAATTTGAATGAACATGAGAAGATGTGGTTAAGGATTTAGGGTATATGGAATTGTCTTATCCCTATATTGTCCCTTATCTATTTGCCTTAACATTTAATTCTTTAGTTCATTTTTAACATGGCATGGCTACCCCTTATTAATCACAAATCTCAATCCATTAATCAACTTACATTATTTTATTTAATTTAACTAATTAGATGTCCTAAATAATGTTATTAAAAATATGGTGTGTTACACGACAAATGTGGGATTCTCGAGAACTTTCGGCACTTGTTGCATTTTTTTGCATAGTCAATGGTGGGTTAGTCATTTGAGGCCATAAAAGCCTTATCTCATGACCTTCTTAGCTAGTTTTATTCCATTAGAATGATCCCACAAAATCCTTCATGGGACCCTTTTAATAGTTTTAGTCCACTTTCTGGATCCACACATCTCAGATGGGGAAGAGAATATCCCTTCTTATAAATATTCCATTCATCATAAGGAAAGTTGGAGCCTGATGCTTAATCCTTCTTGCCTCATTTTTATTGGTCAGTAATGTTCTGTATACTAGGTATTCAACAATGGGTGTCATCCAATTATTCTTGTAGCGATCATTTGTCTCTGAGCAGGAGAATTTCTCTCGAGGAATTTTATTTCCATTCTCTTTTTCCTCCTCTCTATGAGTTAGAGCTTGAGATCTGGTCAATAACATCGATTCGTTTTCTGACTAGGAAATCTTATCCTCTTTACAGGATTTGGTTGATATCCTACTAGAACAATCCTATCTTCTAGTGAGCGTCGTAAACTGGTCATTTTAGCTAAAAATCATCTTTGGAGTTCTTACCTCTTGGTACTTGGTGTATTGCGAAATCCTCAAATTGGTTCAGTATTTTTAACACCTTCTTTACATATAAGACTAGCTTGGCATCATTAGGTATGTTTTTTTCAATTGATTTACCATTAATTGGGAATCATTAAAAATTTCGATTCTAGGAATTTTCAATTGTAGGGCCAAAGTGAGTCCTGCCACCATTAATTCATGCTCATCCACATTATTAGTGGTTAAAAATCCTAATTTCATTGCATAATGTAGGCGATGTCCATCAGGTGTGATAATAACATATCCTGCTCCATCACCTTTTCATTTGAAGCACCATCTACAAATAATTTCCACTTAAGCTTTAGATCATTTTTCTTTTCTGCTATTATTTGATGAAACATGTACACTCGTTAACAAAATTAGCTAAAGCTTGTCCTTTGGTTGCCGCTCAAGGCGAAAATTAAATGTCATATTGACTAAGCTCTGTCCCCCATTTTACCAATCTTCCCAAGGCTTCTGGTTTACTAAAAATTTCTTAAGAGGAAGATTGGTTAAAAGCTTGATTGGATGTGCTTGAAAGTAACCACTTAGTTCTCGTGCTATAAGCATCAAGCAGTATGCTAAGTTTCCCTATCATTGGATATATTGTCTCTACATCTTTTAGCCTTCAACTTACATAGTGTACTAGAAGCTGAATCCTTTTCTCTTCTTTTATCAATACAGAACTAACTGCCTATTCAGATATATAAAGATAAAGGTTCTCTCCATCTACAAGACTAGACAGGATTGGTGGTTTTTCAAGATGGTCTTACAACTCCTCAAAAGCTTTTGTTAGTCTTCTTCTCATTCAAAGTTCTTCTTTTTCTTAATCACATCGAAGAGTGGAATACATTTATCTGTGGCCTTGAAAATGAACCTATTCATAGCCGCCACTCTTTCGCTTATACTCATTACATCTTTACATGTTTTAGGCTCCACCATGTCCTTAATAGCCTAAATTCGGTCAGGGTTCGCTTCAATTCCCTGGGCATTGACATTGTATCCTAAGAACTTCCTAGACTGAATTTCAAAGAGCATTTCTATGGGTTAAGCTTCAGTTGATAATTTTGCAATACCTTGAACATTTCATCGTGATTTTTTAAATGGTTACTCCCTTCATAAGACTTAACTAGCATATCATCCACGTATACTTTCATATTCTGAGCAATTTGCTCCTTAACATTCTTTTTACCAATCTCTAGTATGTGGCGCCTGCATTCTTTAACCCAAAAGGCATTACCTTATAACAATAAGTCCCCTAATCCATTATGAAACTAGTATTATCCTCATCTTTCTTGAACATAGGAATTTGATTGTAGCCGGAATAAGCATCCACTGAAGGTAAATGTTTGTGCCCACTAGTTGCATCAATCAGCTGATCTGTTCTTGGAAGGGGGTAGCAGTCTTTTGGGCATGCCTTGTTCAGATCAGTATAGTCAATACACGTTCTCTACTTACAGTTGGATTTCTTGACCAGCACGGGATTGTCCAACCATTTTGGATAAATTACCTCTCTAATGAACCCATTCTTAATAAATTTTTGACTTCCACATTTAAAGCATCAGATCAAATTTTGTCGAATTATATTTTCTTCTACCGGATAGGTGTGATATTTGGATCTATATTCAAAGCATGACACATAATGGTTGAATCTATTTTGATCATATCAGAATGGGTCTAGGTGAGTACATCTCTGCTGGGTCGAAAAAATTGAATTAACTCTCCTTTGAGTTTGCTATTCAGTTCCTTCTTGATTTTTACCATCTTTATTCGATCAGCTGAATCTATGTATACTTACATAAATCTTTCGTAGACTTCATCTGTTCTTGCTCACCTCTATAATCTAATTTAGTAACTATTTCATCACCTTTTATTTCATCCTCTACCAGGTTTGTTTCCTTTCTCCTCCTTTTCTTTCTAAACAAATTGAAGTTTCTTAATACATGGTTAGTTATCTAAATAGGCTTTGTTTTTGCTTTGGATGACTGGTTTGATGAACAATCATCCATAACCTTATTAGTATCATTTCCAATTAACTCATTTTTCTCTGAGTCATAATAAGAAAGATTGTCCAATTTATATTGCTCAAGAGTGGAAAAATACAGTTCACGAGAGCTAAATCGTTCTCCCCCTATTATTCTCCAATCATTTTTGGTCAAGAATTTCATCATCAAGTGTTTTGGAGAAACAAAAGCATCAACTTTATCTAAAGTTGGCCTCACAAAGAATGAATTGTAATAGGATGGTTGATCCATGATGACAAAGAGAGTCTCGAATGTCAGGAGTTTGGCGGAATTCCCATCTGCACAAAAGCCTTATATTCCTAATAGGAGTTGATCATTTAATGTTAAACCTAAAAATGGGTTCAGATCTCGGCTCCAGCTTCTTCTTCGGAATTCTCATTTGATCAAAAACATGTCTAAAGATCATTTTTACTACACTTTCCGTATCCCCCAAAATTTTGGAAATGACATAGAGTCCAATTTGAGCAGTAATCATGAGTGGATCATTATATATGATGAACTCCTCCTTTTAGTTCTTGTAAACTGATGGTTAGGCTGTGCAGCTGAATTTGGAACTCGGGATTCTTAAGCAGCGGTTCTTCGTAAATAGAGAAAATCCCCTCGTTTGCTTTTCTAACATAACACTCTCTAGCTTCTTTACTGCTTCTAGCTAGATGCAATCATCCATGCAATACATCGTCCTACTGAGGGGCGGTATGAAATCTGGTCGACCATCCCTTCCACTAGGTTGGCAGCATTATTTTGGAGCCTTCGGTTGGGATCATAAGAGCAAGTAACTTTTAACTATCTTTAACAAATTCCTTTCTAGAGTGAATCAAGCATTGGATTATGCTCGCCAAAACACGAAAGTCATCAGTTTTATGCCCATTCGACTTATGATAAGCACAATAGTTTGCCCTCCTTTTTCATTCAGGATTAGTCTTAGCTTTGTATGAGATCTGGAAATCGTCATCTTCCTTTTCCATAGCGAATATGTAAGATAGTGGCTTGTTCAAAGCTATGTGATTGGCATCAGGGATTTCCTCCATCTTGGCTTTTTTATGGTTGTGGTTATAGCCTATTTTCATAGTCTCCTTTTTGGCCTGAGCTTTCTTTTAGCATGAAATATTTCATCCGTAATGAATTTATGCAACGACCCATGAATTTCGTTAATTAAATTTTTCATATTAATAAGATTTTGGAATTAAATTTATAAAGAAATATAATTTTTATAATTTGTAATGAAGTAAATGTTAAGAATTAACCTATGAAATATTATATTGATTAAAATAGACTTAATTAAAAAGGTTAAATTGAATAAATCCTATTTATTGGAACCTAATTTATTGTTATGCAAATTTATAATAAATGAGTTATTGTAAGAAATTGAAATTTGAATAGAATTCTAATGAATGAAAGTAGTGAAAAGATTATACCCGGATGTAATTGTATATGAGAAATAAAGGAAAGTATTAAATTGATTAATGTAATAAAACATTGTAACGGTATTTGATCGTAAATTTTGGTAATAAGGTTAGAACAAGTCGATAAATAATAAATGTAGTGTAATCCCAATTGATTTAAACAATTGTGAAGTTTTAATTGATGGAAAGTAGTAGATTTGGGAAATAGATTTAAAATTTTATCCATTGATACAATAATACGTAATAAATGGAAAATTTATACAATCAATGTTAGATAATTGATCATAATTTTTAATAATTATTAAAATGATAATGGAAGTGTGAATGTAAGTTTAATAGAAACATGAATTTATTAGAAGGGAAATAATTGGTAAAAAGGGCTTGGACTAAGAAAATTCTATTAATGGTTTTAAAACCTTAATTTATATGGGTAATAGACAAGATTTCACATTTGAAATATAGCCATTTAAACAAATCTAAGATGAATATAGGAATATTGGGTAATAAATTTAATATAAGAAAAACCAATGCAAATATTGAATTAATTAGTGAAGCAATAATAATAAATAGTAATTAATTCAAAATTTGTAAGTTGGGAATAATGTAGATTAATATGTGCTAGTTATTTAGGGTAGTGACTAAAATTGGTAATCCATTTGCAATTAATAATAGTGTTGATATAAGCTAATAAATTTAAATGTCAATGCAACACCAATTAATGGATTGAATGTGATTACGAAATTGGAATTAGATAAATGTAGTAACTAATTCAGGGCAAATAAATTTATGGAACAAATGTTAAGATCTTAACTGATGGTAATTAATAATTGGAGATAATGTAAATTCCATTTATAATATGACTATTGGTTAATGAAAAGATTGTAAATCAAGATTTGTTCATTTATTTGAATATAAAGAATTAAGGTAATTGATTTTATTGCAATTAAGTAAAATTAAACATTTATTATTACGTTAATTGAAAGTTTAGTTGAAATTGGAGAGTAGTAATGAAATAGTTTTGAATCCAATGTTTAATCCATCCATAATATGACTATTGGTTGATTTAAAATATAGAAAGAAAGACTTATTAATTTAATTGAAGTATAAAATTCAATAATTGAAGTTATTGCAAAATAAATGAAATTAAGCGCTTAAATATTACGTAAGTGAAATTAAGATGAAATTTGAGGATAATAATGTAATAAACATGATCCAAGGTTAATTTCATCCGTTTGACAACAATGAATGGAGTAATTGTTAATTTATATAATTATATGGAATTATTGAAAATTTAATTTATATTTTCTAAATTTAATAAAATTAAAAATTTAACACCGAAATGGATAAGTTAATCAAATTTAAATTGACTTTTAATCTGTTTAAAACATTTTAAATGATTGAGAAACATAAAAGTGATAAAATTGGTCAATTTTAAGATTGAAATAAAAAAGGGATTTTATTAATTAATTATTCAATTTATTTAATTAATGTAAAAGCAGCCATTTTGGCCACTGACTCGGATTTCGACGAAACTAGTTTCATCGGATCCGTAACGGTGAACTATTGTAGAATTTCAAGTTTCATAGCGATCGGGCTTGTCGTTTGATCGTACGGACTCGAAATGCCTTGAAATAAACGAAATTAAAATCAATTGAAATCAATTTGAAAAATATTGATTTTAGCATAACTTCTTCATACAATGCAATTTGATCCTGAAACCTTTTCCATTGCGTTTAAAATATTTTAAAACATCTATTTTGATATATGTGTTGACCCAATTTCATTTCAGAGTCGAAACGGGCTTTTTGGGCCACTTTGTCGTTAGCGCGTATAGTCAACCCGATCCATCTATTCTATTCCAGTTTGCCTATATATATTCCGGTTATAAACCCTAGCCCTCTATTTCTCATTTGTCTATACGTATATCTTCTTCTCAACTCCTCCTTTCCAACGGCAGACAAACCCAAATTACAATTGCAAATCCCAAAATCAAATCCAAAGTTGAAATTTCAAACTCCTCAGAAAAAATTGAAAAAAATATATATTGAAGCTATCAATGAGCGTAACTCAGATCTATGATTCATTTTTTGTTTTGGTTCATCGTCTAATCAGTGAAAATCGAAGAATTTTCGACCGTTCATCACGTCGAAATCAAACTCGATGGATCAACGAACCGTTTCTGGGTTTTGTAGAGGGGACGATGAGGAGTTCATCGGCATGGGTGATTTGTTGTTTCAACGGCTAGATCTTGCACAAAAAATTGATTCGGTTTCATTTTGTTGACCGACGGCTGCAAATTTTTAGGGCAGTGTGACTAGCTCGTCGACGTGGACGAGGGGAGGACATTAGGCGGGGGGCGCGCTTCACCTGGGGGTCGCAGCGAGTGACTGAAAGCAGGGCGGCTTCGTTTTGCAGGAGGGTTTCATGCGTGCAGCAGTGCATGCGTGCGTCTTCCTTGTAGCGTGCCGTGCGTGATATTCTGGAAGCAAAGGGAAGATGTTGTAGTGACGTGGCAGGTGAATTTATGTTCTCTTTTTTTGATTTTTTTTTGAAATCCAATCGCATTTATCGCTATAACTCTTGCGTACGAACTCCGATTTACGCGCGGTTTCTTTTGTTAGGATCGTATTGAAATTCCGGATTTGATAACGGTTGTTTGGACGAATTCTAAAATGGTCAAAATTTTGGGTTTAAATTGGATTTAAATTCAATTTAAATCCAAAAGGTGAGTGCTTTAACCCACTCACAACTTCTAAAATTTCTTATGTTTGTTAAATTGATATATGATGTGATTTAAAATTTATTTATGGTTATTGGCATATTTTTAGTCAGTGTCTCAGTTAATTTCATTTATTTAAATTAAATTACTATTTAATTTATTCATTGCATTTAAACTGCCAGTTAAATTGTTAAAATTATTCATTGCATATAAACTGCCAGTTAAACAGTTATTTAATTTAATATTGAATATAAACTGATATTTAATATCTGTTGTTTATTATTCGTTCTATATTGATGCTATTGTTTGAAATTGATGATGATTGTGATAAATGGTTGCTGGTTGATATTGTATGAATGGATGCTGTATTTTATATTGTTATAAACTGCAAGTTATTATGCATTTTCATTTCATTCGGGATTGCAGTTTGAAATGATATATAACCGTAATTTTATTTTAAATTACGGATTGAAATGATAAATATCCGTATCACTTGATCATAGGGTAGAAAATTATATACAGACACCGCGGTCTATATATAAAAATAATTTGAAATGTTTTCTATGGTTTCGTAAAGAAATATATATGGTTTTATGAGATATCGATTCGAATATTTGATAAAGGTTATTTGATATATAGTAAAAAAATTCTTGGTTTTAAGCTAGGTATAAGATTGTTTAAAGTATAAATAATTTTAATAATAAAGTTGATTTTATTAAATTATATTATGGGAAGTATTTACTTAAATATTATTTTTATACAAAGTTTATATTGATTTTATAAATCAAGTATGAGAAATAGTTTTGAAATTGACTTGAGATTTTATTTAATTAAGAATTTTACTTAATAAAAATCTATTGGAACTTATTGAAATTTAGATTTTTAAAAGAATATGGTTTTAAAACTAAATTTGGGGTTAAGGTGGTTTAAGTAAAAATATCAAGTCTAAATGAATTGAAGCATATTCAATTTTTGAAATTTGGAGTTTTATTAAAGGGATACTAGATTTTTAAGTACATATTTCAAACTAAATAATAGAAAAAGTGAAATTGGTATACATATATGAATTATAAAATTTAGTTTGAAATATTGAATTTTAAGCTTTGAAAATATTAAATTAGAAATGGTTTATTTGGAGGTTCAAATCGATATTTGGAATTTATTTGTGAAATTAAAGAAGTATTATAAAGTAATTTAATAGTTAAACCATTTAAGTGGTGTAGTAGGTTTTAAAGTTATGAAGTATAAAGTTTTACATTTTGAAAGGCGATATTTCAAGTTGGTTTCGAAATATTATAACTTTGAAATATTATAGTTTTAGAAAAGGATATATTTGAAAATGATATCAAAAATTGATTTGGGTTTTAAAAGAGGAAATGATATCGTATTTATATGGTTTTGAAGCGGATAGTATATTTTGGTTTTAAAGTATAAATTATTTTAAAATGACCGCGGTGTTATAATAACGTTTGATTGTTAAAGAGACCGGGATCGGAAGTTGTCATACTCTCTGCCAACCCCAAAAACCACTTTAACAACCGTGTACGCGTGGAGATTCCAGAATGAAGTAGGATGGCGGCGGCGTTTCCTTTGAGGTAAATACGTGGACCTGACTCCCGTAAGTTGGCATAAGATGGCTAAAACAGGAGCGATTGACGGGTTAATGAGGTAGCACCTTTGATCGGACACATCCCTTCGATATTATACTCTGACTTTTGGATTATTTGGTGGCCACTTTTGATTTTTGATTTGGGGCTGTGGCTCGAGGTGGGCGGTAGCTGCGGCTACGCGTTACCACTGACCCGGAAGCGTAATTGGTATATCTACCCTGGCATTGCTTAGTTGTGCCATGTCACCTACCCTAGCGCGCCTTGTACGACTTTCTATTTGTGTCGTACCTATGGGGTATCCTCTGGTAGCCTTCCGATCAGGAGGTATTACGGTACTGTATAGATTATTGGCATTATTTTGTGTTAAGGGCTATATGGGTAACCCCTTAACGCTATTAAAAAGTAAGTTTACTTTACAATTAGACACTATTATAATAGCGAAATATACTACATAGTAAATAGTTTAACGGATCCTTAAGAGATGTAAATCCCGAGCATCTCTTGAGTTACTGCACTCATATTTATTTCTGTTAACTTAACTTACATAAGATCTTTTAGTTCTGACTCGAGTGTTTTGTCTTTTCAATTCGCTCGGGTCAGCCTGAGCATTTCAGGATTCAAAGACTTTAGCTCTGGAGGACGAAGACGAAGATTTCACTATTATTATTTATTATAGTATTCCACCACGTTCAAATGTTCCGCTGCATTGTTAATATTCCTTGGTATGTGTAACTCTGATATATGTTTTATAAGAATAATCGAATATTTTGTAAACAGCTTCAAGAACTGTATATTTGATTATTATATTTTATCGTTCCGATGCAAGATTCTGTTTTTTGTTTATTTTCTTCCTCTGCTTTTCTTATTTACCCCATAACAATCCGCCCTTCCATATGGTTTGAATTGGCATGTGTGTCGATTTAAAGTGTGCGAAAAGGTGGAATGTTACAATTTATCACCCTAGAAATGGAAAATCTTGTAAATCTCTGCATCCGCGTATATAGAGCTCCTTCCAAAATGTGGTTTGCTCAATCAGACCAGAATGTACTGCCACCGACTTTTCCCTACGGTCATACCTTCTACTTTTAGTGCCTCTTTATTGAACCTCTTCAGATGATCGCCCAATAACTCCCTTGGTTGTTGCTTTGTATTAGCCCGCACAGTGTAGTCGATAGTAGGGTCCATACAAATATAGAACTACGTTGAGAATTCATAAGATAGCTACTTCCAGTAATAGATGGTTTTCTCATGGTAATGCTTGTACAATTTGGCTACTGCACCTTGGAAAGTAATAGGGTAAAGCCTGCAATGCACTACTCTAGATCCATTGTATAGGCCATCTGACTTTCAAAAGCCATCAAGTGATCATCTGGGTCAGTGGTTCCATTATATTTTAAGGATGGAATTTTGACGTGGGGCAGGATCCTAGTGGACATGATCTCATTTGTAAAGGGAGCTTCTCGGTGGTTATTATTGACCCTTTCATCGAGAGTTCTTTTCCTTTAAGGCTTGGCATATACTTTGCCATTTTCTCGACCATGTCTCTTAGGTAAGCTTCATCACCGTGGCAATTGCTTCTAATAGGTTTGTATTCTTTGGAGGTTGAAATTCCAGATTGCTCCTTGGACTTCTTCACTAATCTCCCTTGGTAATTTGCCTTAACTTTTTAACCACCAATGAGCTTGGAGGAAGTTTGTTTGCTTCAGCTTGCTGATGATTTTTCTCTTTTATGGAGTCATGATAAGCTTGCTTCTGTTTTTGCTTTTAAGCAAAGAGGCATCCAAGCCCCTTTTTGGAGACTCCACCTCATCTCCTCCCCCTCCGTTGTGTGGTTGGAGGTTTTGGAAGATATTTGAGCAAGGATTCCTTCACGAAGTTTTTATTATCATCGACACTTGTTGCTCTAGGTCTTTATTTTTAGCTTCACCGTTGGTAGGTTGTGCCGGCTTTGATGGCAGTCAAGGCTCTACATTTCGTAATTGAAGTAGAGAACGACATTTTCTTCTAACATCGTCATTTGTGTGATTTCTTCATTTGGAGCGTTAATTCGCCTTGATCTTCTCATTCTTTTGCAATAAAAATTTAAACAAATTAGTTTGAGAAGAGAATCGGACGGAATCGAAGGTTCGAGCTCTCCTTTTAGCGCCAATTGTTAAACCAAAAAGTGGTATAACACCTATGAAGTCATGAATGATGAGCCAATCCTTGATTTGAGTTCATATTTCAATACGACCAAGCATGGTTTAGTTGGTATTAATTAATTAATCAAGAATAAGTAGCATTCAAGGATAAGTACGAGTGGATATGGTTAGGAAATGGATCCATAATGCTCATGGACTATGGTTATTACACATTCGGAAGCCAATATGATTTCTTGGAACACAATATTCAAGATCTCTTAAGGTCACTTGGAACAAGATATTCGAGATCCCTTAAGGTCACTTGGAATAAGATTTTTTTAAACCTATTTGGTCTTTAGGAATAGAACACTCAAAGTACTCTGTCATATATTCAAAGGAGAGAGAAGATAAATAGTAAATGTGTGCATTATCGTACCAAGCATGTTAATGAAATAAATAAACAGTCCTTATGTTCATAGTCCAATGTCCATATTTATGAGGCAAAACAAAGGCTAGCATATAAACACTAGTTTGGACCAAAGTTCATCTAACCCTATGTAAATTGCATCACATTTGCTTTGGGCCCAAAGAGCTTCATTATATACATGTTCATGTTTAATAATGTTCAAAATGCACGATCATAGTAATAGGCATGTCCAAGTTCTCATTTACTTTAATTGAGCATGATTACAATCAAATTGGAACTTTCCTCAAATCAATTTAGGATTACAACAGTTTAATTTTTGGAGGAGTGAAAAGAAATGATCACCCCTACCTTCATGCCCCTAGGTCCCTATTTATATGAATAGATAGATTTGGCATAATGCTTTATGCCGCCTTCATCCTAACTTATCTTTGGCATGCATAACGTTCAGCGATCTTAATCACGTCGAGTATCATAGACGATCTTCGGTATCATCAATAGGTGGTGGCATCAAACTGAAGCGGAATTGATATAGCGTGGCATTGATATGGAGCGGTATTGATATAGACCGCAATTGAGTTAAAGCGGCATTGATATGGAGCAGCGTTGATGTAGAGCGGCATTATTATGGAGTGGCATTGATATGTAGCGACACTAATGTGGAGCAACATTGATACGAAGTGACATTGATATGGGGTGTTATGGGTTACATGCGACATTGATAACATGTGGTTTCGATGACGTGTGGTATGGAATCTATGCGGTATTGACTAAATGCGGCATAGATATTATCCGACATGGAAGTAGCGCAACATCACTTGAGACTCGGAATTGAAAGGAAGTGATATCACCTGGGATGGGACTTTGGAGGAAGGCAATATGGAGGTGAGGTGGTATGCGACGTTGACTTTAAACGACATCGACCCTTGTTTTAGTGAAGCATTCAATATCTTTAGGTGGTGGCTTACGATTTGTAGCTCTTTGATATAATCATTGCCATGTTAACATGTAGCATTGATGACAGATCAATGGGGTGTGACATAAATTCCTTTATCCGTATCCTTTTGAAAATATATGAATAACACTAGGTTTATTTTGTTTTGTGTGAATCTTATAAAGCCCTTATTATACTAAGTTTTGAGTTATTTGTTGTACTTTGGGATATTAGGCCAAGAGTTTCAACAACAAAAATTAACCAAGTTTCATAAAAAATAATAGAATTTATAATTAATTGTTCATCTTAAATAGTTTAGGATGAATAAAATAAAAATTTGTACAATTTAAATAAAACTTAATTAAATTGGTTGGTTAAATTAAAAACCAAAATAAATTAAATATCATTTAATTAATAAAAACTAAGATTTAATTAATAATATACATATAAATATTATATAAGTTAAATAAATTGCAAAAGTTATAAAAAAATTAAACTTATGTAATTATGTATATTTAAATATGATATAAGTGGAACTGTAAGAAAACCAAACAGATTTTTAGAATAAACACATACGTATGGTATATATACCATGATTTCAAATGTGTCCGACACTAGAATCATGAGGGTATTTCATAAGAAATATATTATTCCTTAAATTAATATCACTTAAAATATATTAAATCTTATCTTTAATATAAATTTTCCTCTATCTTTTATATGTTAATAAATAACTTGCATACACACTATTTACCGAGAAAACCCAAGCTGAAGCTATTATGTGTAGTACTATTAATATATTATTTGGTTATAATAAGATACATGCATGGTAAGAGTGAATAATCTCTCTTAATTTGTTGAGAAAACTCAAGGTTAGGGTCGAGATGAGGGCCAAGACCATGCATAAGAGTTTTATATGACACAATCAATAAAGAGTTATACATCGCTTGTGAGCCTATGATTTGTTGACCATGAAGGATCCTAGCAGTCGGAAATGAGTGAAAAAGGTATATTTCAAAAAAATAATCTAATTTGGTTCTATTGGGCTTGTGAAGTCCAAATGGTTATTTGATGTAATCTAATATTGTTTTAAATAAAATATCATTTATTTAGATTGTTCCAAATGAGTTTCATAAGTTTGATGTTTATATAAATTACAATTTATCGAATAAAATCTTATATGTATACATGTGTAGTAGTTAATTGCTTTGTATTATTATTTTGGCATGTGAAGAGTCATTGTTGATTATGTAAACTATTCAACATGTCATAAATGTAATAAATGTGTAATTAATTAGAAATAACACTTGCTAATTTTATAAAAAAATTCTTTATATTTTACTAAATTTATTTAAAAGTATTTTTATTTAATTAAAATTAAATGAGTTTTATAATTGTATCAAATACACTTATATATGTATAGTGCATGTGTAAAAAATATAAAGTGTACATGGTTAATGTGACCTATCTTGCTGTTGGGATTAACACCGCAATGGACACGTTTATCCTTTTGTACATGCCTTTGTTATCCAAAGCCGTTTATTTATAAATTACATAAAATAAAAATTGTAAATATACATATAATAACAATTATATTTATACATGCATACATTCATATAAATACACACATAAACACACACACACACACACATATATATATCTGTATGTGTGTATCTGTGTGTGTTAAAATATTGTTTTGACTATTTTAAATGTTTTGAATTCAAGAATTAATAATTTTAAATCTTGTTTTAATATAAGATAGGTTTTAAATCAATTTTATAAATTTATACAAAAGTTCCTTTTAAAAAACTTTAAATTGAAATAAAATACATGTATGTATATAAGAAAAATAATTACAAACAATGTTATAAATTTAAAACAATATAAATCTATAAACTTTGTAATTGTATATATGTTATAAACTTCAAGTTAGCAAATAGAAAGCTAGCCTTAACTTATAAAAAATTCAAAGTAAGTTCATAATCTTGCACAAAAGTCCACTTATGAATTTTAAGTTAAAAGAATTTTAAAATTATGTAAACAATAACCAATGAATTTGCATATAAAATCAAAACACATACATGTATTCAATTGTCAAAATGATTTCAACTTGTAAACACATCTAGCTTTTTTTATATTTGCGTTTAAAAAAGTTTACAAAATTATATTAATTTATTAAAATTGATTTCCAAATTAAAATATTTCTTTTGTTTAATCATTAATATCCAAATGAATAAAAAAATTAGATCGAATAACCTAAGCATATATAAATTTGTTGTAAAAAGTTTGTGATCTAAATAATACATAAAAGATGAGAATATAATCAAAAGAAAAGTAGAATAGGGGGATCTAAACTGTATTAACATCATGAATTGCATAATGAAATAATATTATAAAATTACCTCAATGTGAAGCTAAAAATCTCACCATAAATGAAGAATAAAACACCAAGATTTGAAAGAATCAGCCTTTGGATTTTGCCGGGATCTTGAGGTAAATACCACCTAGAATATTTTGATTTTATTTGAATTTTTTAAGGAATATTTTATCCATGAAACCATGGAATTTTTTTGCCACTAAGGGAGAGAGGAGGAGAATAGAAGAAAATGAATTTTCAGGAAGAGTGAATGAATGAAAGAAAGCATTTTTTAAAGGATCACTGAAACCTTTCCAATTTCTTTCATAAAACCTTCCCTCATTAGTTCCGTTTTACACCTTAATCAAATCCCCTCTCCTACTATCATGCATGGTTGATCAAGTACGTGCCTAGATTACCTTTCAAATCTAAATCTACTTAGTAATTATTTGTTTAAATAAATTTATGCATTTATCTATATCATATATCCGTATGTACATATATAACTTTTTTATATGCACTTTATTAAATACTAATGACATTCAAACAAATAAAATGTAATAACTAGTATTCATAAATATTAACTAATTTATAATAATTTAAATTAATCAAATCGTGTGGTTTTTTGGAGTATTCATCATTATGGTTGTACGAATCAAATGTGTAAATTCAGTTAGCAATTAATATCTAACAATTCAAATATTAACGTTCATACATCACCTTAGCTAGTGGTACGACATTTTAGTTGAATTTGTCGCATACACATCAAGAATTTAATTTTACTATTATAAGCGGTACTTGTTAGCAATGATTTTTTACACCAATTCACTTTTTCAAAGTTATATCATTTTATGACATGTGGAATTTGGTTTTGGAAAAATTCCATTATCATCCATATTCAACTTGATTAGCCCAAATACAAAATCCCTGGTTTAATAATAGCAGTATTGTTAATCTTATTGCTCTAGCTAGAGACTTTGACTTTGAGTTAACTATAGTCAACCGTGATACTAACCTCTTATCATTATAGAGAAGACTTCTGTATCGAATAGTGTTTCACTTCCTATGGTTCAACTCAGACATATCCATAGTCACTCAATGGATCACACGACGTGATTTAACCGTAATCAAAGTTGAGTGTCCATATTGAAGTTCCATAGTATTCTCAAGTCGAGGAAATTATGTAACATTGTCACCTCGAGATTATTTGTTAGACCTTAGTTATACCAACAAATGGAAAACTACAGGGTGAGTCATTCCTTTATTATCAAATAACCGTGTGTTCTTAGCCCATTGGCCCCCCAACATCCATGAGCAACACACTGCCCACCATCTAGAGAGTGTTATGTACTCTAGTGTCTAGTCTCAACAAATGAATTGGTACCATTTCTCGAAACATCATGAATAAGAATATTTATAATAATATGTTCTTTTTGTTGGAACTACGCCAGCACGCAATGGGTTAAATGAGTGAATTTCAAAAAAACAATACCATTTTGGATCTCATTAGGCTTATGAAGTCTAGATTATTTTAGGTCTAATCTAAATAAATTTTAAATAAAATCAATATTTTATTTGTTAATTATTAAAATGATTTTATTTTTTATATAAATGATATATAATATGAACATGCGTATCAAATGCACATATACATGTTCGTGTACATGCAACATATAATGTGTACATGGTTTAACATGCTCGTATCTAAGTGCTAAGATTTACACTGCAACAGACACTTTAAACCCATCATATATATGTTTGTTGTCTAATATTATATTAAAATTGATATATATAATAATATATACTTACATATAAATATACATATATATTTAATATACACACACAATTTTTTTTATGCATATACATAAAATAAAATTATTATTTATAAATATTTCTAGCATAATACTAATTCAAAATAAAATATTTAAAATAACTAAAGAAATATTCAAAATCAAAATTATTTCTAGACTCAAAGCATCTCATTTGAATTTAAATGTATATATATTCAATATATATATGAATTAAAAAGTTAATATTTTTATTTTGAAAAATGCATATAACTTTATGTAACGAATTATAATTTAGTCACTTTAAATGTAAATATTTAATCTATTTTTAAATAATTAAATACTAGACTTTATAACTCAAATAGACCTCTTTTATATAATAACTTATGATAATAAAGTTTTTTTGAAATTTTGTTTACAAAAATAAGTAGTTCAGAGAAAGATAAAAAAATGTGACTGGAAATCGTTTTTTGGATTTTTGACTTTTCGTCGATCAAAACTTGTCGGAACTTGTTGTGTACACTAGTGTCTATATGTACACATACATATACAAATAAAAAACCCTTTTTACTAATTAAATGGATTTATCTAATCACATTCTAGAAGATACTTAAGAATGAAGACTTTTTTCTCTTTAAAAGAGAAAAGCACTAAAGTAGTACCTAAAGAAAAGGTAGTGATGCCAAGTGTCCAAGAATGACTCGAGGGATGGCACATGATGATGAAGGGGAAGGGTGTTTCATAAGTTAATGAAGGGCAGTAGCTTAAAATAAGGGAAAGGTGCAGCTCTATTTAAGGAAGATTATGTTTGGTAATTTTTCACTTTTCATTTCTACAAAACAACACCTCCTCTTTACTTATTTTCTTAACATCGTTTGATAAACTTAAGTTCATTTTCTTCTCTAATTCTCTTCCCTCTTCATTGTTTTTCAAAATTCATAAAATAAAATTCCTTCTTTTCTCCTCTAAACGCTTAAACAAGTCACTAAAAACGTTGACAACTACCTCTACATCTCAAGCATACCAAGGTCGAACCCAAAACTCCCCTTAGGCTATGTGTGTGAGCAACTCTAGGCCATCCGGGTCTTTGGAAGCAAGTTTTGCAAGAGGAAGCTAGGTCCGTGTGTAAAATTTTATGGTCGTGGCAAGAAGTAGTAGCTTAGTTGAAATTCATGCTTGTTTAAGTAAGTTAAGCTCACTTAAAAACTACGTTAAAATGAATGATTTTATAGCTTGCTTATGTGTATAATTTTATAATTACTATGGTTGTTTGGTTTAATACCCTATTGGAAGTGGATGACATGTTAGAAATAGATAGGGGACTAGCAAAAGAATTGTAGAAGAATTGTTCGTAGCGAATAGGTCGTGACGAAACACTTTGAAGTGCATATGACATGATTTATAGGGGACTATTATTTTAGAGGGACTCTAAGAAGTTCCTCACCTTTGTGATTTTTATGTATGCTTGTTTATATAAATGCTTGTGAATGTTGCGAGTTATCGTCAACTAACTTGTTATGGATTTTTATGCGACATTGAAATCCCATGCTTTCTTTTAAGTGGTTTACTAGTTTTTTTTCTAGTGATATTTTAAATGATTTTTCTAAACTTGACTCTTATTTTCAAAACTCTTACAAAGATGTTTTAAAGTGGTTTGGAATTTATTTATTAGTTTAAAAATTTTGTTTGCTTTTATAAAGGAAAGATGTTGCTTTTTCAATTAAGTTTTGGTTTAAATAAATGATTTTGGAAAATGTTTTCAATAACTAGTTTGAAATCGAAGACTAGAAATAAGTCTATGGAGTTGGTTTTTCAATTGTTTTAAAAAGATATTGTTTTATGCAAGGGATTTCTTTGTCTATGCCATTACGTAACATAAAACAAATATGATAAGTAGTGATAAAATGTTGACACGTTTATGGTAAGAAAGCCATCTTATATTTAGCACTAAAACTCGATGAGTAGATTTTCTCCTCCATCCATGAGATCTAGAATCAGGGTACTTTAACTAAGGCAAGGCTAGGAGCAACTAGTGCCTCGACTTACCTTGCTTCGAATCTGGGTGAGGAATAGAGAACTCGAAAGGTCATAAGTGTGAAAAGTATAAGGGGATTAATTTCTATAAATAGGTCATGATTAATTAAGTATATAGAAAGTACTTCATCTTATAATTGACACTATATTTCGAGGTATGTAAGATCGTTTCTCTCTATGAGAATTAAGAATGTCATCGAGGCAAGGTCAGTACTCTAACTTGTCCGACTTCATTATTAATCGAGGATAGTATGAGGTTGAATCAAAATGTGGTTATAAGTATATGATGTCCGATTTTCCATATGCAAACTACTTACACCAGATAGTGGTTTGTCCACTATAGACAACTTAACCTATTTTGACTTGGGAAGTATATAAAAGCGTGCTTTCATACGGTTTGAGATCCCCATTAAGGACTCATTCCTATAAAACATAGTTCACTTTTAAGAATGTATGTTCGAGATCCCCCAAAGTGGACTTTTATATTCGTTCGTATATTTCTAAAAGAATTGAAACTAAGTCAATTAGTAATTCATTGTTTTAGTTTGGGGACACTAGTTTCAGATAATATGGTTTATCCAAACCACTTCAAACTAACAAATGCTTCACGTTCTTATTCATCTTAAAGTATGCTATGGAGTTGTACTACCTTTCATGAGGGTGATTCCAAAATGGAATGTAGTAAGTTCGTTTGTTTGATCAATCCCAGAAACAACTTGTATAGATGAATCCTGGTATTGCATTGTTGCTTGAAGAGTAGTGTTCACCTTCCAAGATTGGTTGGCTAAATGGTAATCATTGCCTCAATTCTCACACCCAAAAATGAATAAAACAGAGGATATGCAAAATGGCTTTGTGGTTCGCTACTATTAGTGTATGATCATCCCTGGTCTAGATTGATATTTCTTTGGATTTATGATTCAGAACCGATACGGTTGTTGATCGTAACCGAATATGATTATATTCGGTACTATCCTGGAAGGATAAACTAGTTCTATGTAGGCACGGGGTCCATGTGAGGCTCTTGGTATATTTTCTCTAGAGATGTACCATGACAGGTGGTACCTCAGTTGCGTTGTCATTGTTGGAATCCATTTTCCACTACGTGCTTTACGAACTTGGTTGTATACTAAATATGATGTTGAATGCAACTAATGTAACCATTCCAGCTATGATTATATATTAATATTTGTGACGACCGCCCATGACTCCTGCACTAAACAAGGAAATAGTGTGCTATAAAGTGTGCTAGGCAGCCATGGATGATCATCAAGGTAAGGTAAAAACAGCGGAGTCTATTGTATTACTCACAGCGCATGGGTAAAATACAATAGAAAATAAATATATACATAGTAAAGCTCCACAAAACAGAATCTCGTCAAATAAGCCTCATAATAGTTTGATACGAAAATCTGAATAGTCAATACATCAAGCCTCACTACATATCACTCAGAGAATATACAAGCAGCGGCCAGTACATATAGTAAGAAAATAATATGCAAGCTTCCAGCTCGTCTTCGTCATCAGCATCGTTGGTCACTAAGAACAGCACCTGTCACTTGCTACCTAGTCTGCCCATCCCAAACAGCCCAAGGTAATAAGAGTTGAACATAAAACCTTGAGTCAGACAACAGTCTTAGTGAGCGGTAAATTAACTAACAACATACCAAAAGAGCATAAAGGTAAAAGGAATAGGAACCCAAGCCTCCCACTCCACCTCTTTCTATAGTGATAACACCCAGACACACTAAGCAGAAGTAAACATAGAAAATCATACATTTAAAGTAAAGCAATTATCACTCGAGTCAAGGTCGATGTTTTCCAAGTACAAACCCCCAAGGCCTAAACCAAGATCAGATAAGCACCCGGAAAACATCGCTCTTGAGACCGAATGATGATACAACCAAAACATCCAAACATCCATGACTCTGGCTATCATTGTTATCATTGCTTCGATACCATCGTTAACTGAATGACCGGCACCTTTCTTTCAGCCGTCCGTCAAGGGCTAATGGTAACCCCGGTTCTAGACAAAACTCCGCATATCGTCACAGCCCGCGCCTAGGACTATCGAATCTGCCCAGAGTACTCGACCACCAACTGTAGTCTTTTGGGACTATCGAATCTGCCCAGCGTACTCTTGCTTTGAGTCTGCTAGAACCTTCAATAACGATGAAATCTCAGCCTTCTAGTCATCCTCCTCGACGACTATTCTCATACTAGCTCAAGCGCCTCTCGAGCCAACCATTATCCGCAAACTCGACATCCCTCAAGTTATCAACATGCTTGGAATGATCTCGTCTGAATTATACCAAAGCTATCTCACATCATGCCTTGCCTCATCTCATTCATAGCAAAGCTCCATCTCAACATCATCATCAAATCCGTCCATATGAGCTTTATCATCCACTACATATGCCACGTGCAACTTTTCTATTCAAGAGCTTCCCCCTTAGCCTTTGAATCATCTTCGACCAACTTGTCCAAATCCAACCACTAATCAACTAATTTATAACAATCAATCAAGTCAATCATTAGTCCAAGTAATTAAGCATTCAAACAAGATCTAAAAGCAATTATAACAATAATGGCAATCTTGTAAATAAAGAATCTAAATCTAACAAGCATAATCATGAATAATATCTCTACAACTTGATGGATGAACTTGCATAGGTTAACATGTATTATAATGGATGTCAAATCTTCACGAACAATGGATCTATACTTAGGTTTACGAAAATGCATGAAATCACTATTTTTAACACAAAATCAAGCCACCAATCCAATATACTCCTTTGGGTCCGTGTGAGAGATAACCACCACTCACCGAATCACCAAAACACCTTAAAAGCAACACACTCCAAATCTGGACAGCGAAGGATCTAGCTCGATCCGCCAAAATTCCGCTTCAAACGATGAAATCCCTCTTCGATGGATGGAGATCTTCAATCTAAGCTCTTGGATCTTCGATTTGGATGGAAGGAAGCACAAAATTAAAGAGTAGAAAAGAAGTGAAGAAGTGTAGCACTCGAGCTCTCAAAATGGCAGAACTTCGTCGCTTGAAAATCCGGATCCCAAAAATGAAGCCAACCCGTGTATTTATAGGCCGAACCCATAAGTCGCTCGCCCTTAAGTCGCTCGCGACTTAACGAAACCCCACGACCTACGACCTATCAACTCGAGTATATGCGCGACCTAACATTCAAGCCTTCACGCGACTCAACGACCTAACACATATACGACCTAACACAAACACGACCTAACGATGTTGCCGACCTAATGACTTAACAGTATTGCCGACCTAACGACTTAACTGCTTAAGCCCTTACACGGCCTAACTACACACACGACCTAACGTCTTAACCCTTTACGTGACCTAACACCTTCGCCTTCACGCGACCTACAACCTAAGCCTTATCTCGTCCACGACTTAACTACACAGAATCTAACTTAGGTCGTTTACGACCTAACTTCAATGCGGCATCTAACATAGGTCGCTTACTCCCCTAAGCTGCTAACTTCTAGGTCGCTAAACCCCTTAAGCCGCTAACTACTAGGTCGTTAACTTCCTTAAGTCGCTCCAACCCCCTAAGTCACTCCACCGACCTAAGCTACTATACGACCTAAGCTATCACACGACCTAAGCTATCACACAATCTAACTCCTTAGGTCGCCTAAACCCTTAAGTCGCCGACTTCCTTGGGTCGCTCTGCCTTATCTTTAGGTCGCTCAACACTCAAGATCTTCTACGATCTAACCTCTGGACGACTTAAGCTCTGGTCGACTTAAACTCTGGACGACTTAACAACACTAACGACCTAATAACAACGGTTTTGCGATCTTTCGATACGTAAAATACGGGTCGTTACATTCTCTCCCCCTAAGGAATTTCGCCCCCGAAATTCCAAACAAACATGAACAACCAAAAACTATTCTGCATGCCTACCATCCATAGCAACCAACAAACCATGCATCCAACTACTAGCCTACCATTCAGAATTCTAAGACTAGAACAAGTTACAATGTCATGAGATGACAGGACACCTTATGGTCATACCTCGAAGAGCTCGGGATAAGCTGCCTTTATCCTCTCTTCCACCTTCCATGTACAGTCGTTAACATCATCACTCCATTGTATCTTGAGCAACCTAACTACCTTCCTCCTAAGCTGTTTCGTGTCAGTTTCCACAACACGAAGCGGCTTACGAGGTATCTTATCAACTGGATTAACCTCAAAATCTTCACAGCTATCAGCAGAAACCACTGTATTCGAGTCGTGCACATACTTCCGTAGATACGATACATGAAAAACATTGTGCACACCCGACATCTTTTCTGGTAACTCCAATTTATAGGCGAGTTTTCCAATTCGCTTGATGATCGGGAATGGTCCAACAAATCTCGGAGTCAATTTTCCTTTCCTTCCGAATCGAGTAACATTCTTCAGTGGAGAAATCTTCACAAAAACCATATGACCTACGTCGAACTCTAAATCCTTACGACGCTTATCGGCATAACTTTTCTGACGGTCTTGGGCTGCCTTCATACGTTGTCGAATGATCTCTATGCAATCCGAAGTCTGTTGAATCATTTCTGGCCCAAGTATCAACTTTTCTCCCGTTTCCAACCAACATGTCGGAGAGTTACACGGTCTTCCATACAATGCTTCATACGGCGCCATACCAATGCTGGACTGGTAACTGTTATTATACGAAAATTCCACCAAATAAAGATGATCTTGCCATGATCCTCCGAAGTCCAAAACACATGCTCTGTGGAGATCTTCCAAAACTCGGTTGACTCTCTCAGTCTGACCATCTGTTTGGGGGTGATAAGCTGTACTCAAACACAACTCGGTTCCCAAAACTTCCTGGAAGCTCTTCCAAAATCCACTAGTGAACAATGGGTCTCGATCGCTCACTATACTTTTCGGAATACCATGGAATCGAACTATCCACTTAACATACAGCTCAGCCAACTTTGATGCGGTCCTAGTTGATCGAACAGGAATAAATCTTGTGCTCTTAGTCATACGATCTATGATGACCCAAATCCCTTCATTTCCCGCTCTTGTTCTAGGTAACCCATCGATAAAATCCATCGATATTTGCTCCCACTTCCATGTAGGAACTTCTAATGGCTGAAGCAATCAACTGGGCTTCTTCTGCTCGGCTTTTACCAACTGGCAGTTCATACACTTGGAAATAAAATTTCCAACATCCTTCTTCATACCTTCCTAGTAATAGGTTCTTTTCATATCCCGATACATCTTATTTCCACTTGGATGACTTGTCAGCTTTGTGTGATGACTCTCCTTTAGAACTTCATCTCTCAATTCATCTATATCGGGAACAACTAGTCGTCCTTGCTTCCGAAGCCAACCTTCTCGATCGGCCTCGAATCCTTTATCCTTCTCTGGGTCCAACCTAGATTCCAAATCATGGGTAATCTTGACAAGCTTATCGTCTCGCTTTTGGCTCTCTCTAATCCTTTCCACAATAGTAGGTCTTATCGATAAGTTTGCCAACATCTCAGGTTCCAATTCACATCTAGGCCAGAAGTCAAATCCAGCCAAATACTCGAGACTCTTCCATTCTGAAAACATGGCTCCCAATCCTGCCTGTCTTCGACTTAACGCATCTGCCACTACGTTACCCTTTCCCGGAGTATAGGCTATACCAAAATCATATGATGCCAAAAACTCTAGCCATCGTTGCTGTCGAAGATTCAAATCCTTTTGGAAGAAAAGATACTTCAACGACTTATGATCTGTAAACAACTCGAATCGAACTCCTAATAGGTAATGTCTCCACATCTTCAGAGCAAATACAATCGCCGCCAACTCCAAATCATGAGTCGGATAGTTCCTTTCATGCGGCTTCAGTTGTCGACTTGCATACGCAACAACTTTACCCTTCTGCATCAGCACTACTCCAAGTCCAGTACCACATGCATCGGTGTAAACCACCATCTCATCATTTCCACTTGGAATAGTCAAAACAGGAGCACTTGTTAGTCGCTCTTTCAAGATTCCGAAAGCTTGCTCAGACTTAGCATCCCATCTGAATACTTGGTTCTTTTTCGTCAATCCTGTTAATGGTGCAGCTACCTTGGAAAAGTCTTTGATAAATCGACGATAGTATCCTGCTAATCCAAGAAAACTTCTCATCAGATGCATTTTTAGGTCTAACCCAATCCTGGATTGCTGCCACCTTGGCGGGATCAACCGCTATTCCACTTCCAGAGATAATATGGCCTAAGAACCTCACTTCGCTCTTCCAGAAGTGACACTTCGAAAACTTAGCCTTCAGCTGATGTTTCCGCAAGGTTTCCAAAATAATACGCAAGTGCGTCTTGTGCTCTTCTTCATTACTGGAATAAATCAAAATATCATCCACGAACACTAGTACGAACTTGTTCAACTGATCCCTGAACACTCTATTCATAAGATCCACAAAATATGCTGGTGCATTGGTCAATCCAAACGGCATTACCAGCCACTCAAAGAAACCAGATGGTGTCCTGAAAGCAGTCTTCGGCACACTATCCTTTGCCACTCTTAATTGGTGAAATCCCGTTGCCAAATCCATCTGAGAAAACACCTTGGCTTCGTGAAGCTGATCAAACAAGTCATCTATTCTCGGCAATGGATACTTGTTCTTCTTAGTCACTTTATTCAGCTCACGATAATCCATACACAACCTCAACGATTCATCTGCTTTGGTTGCAAATACAACTGGTGCACCCCATTCGGACACACTACGCCGAATGAATCCTTTCTGTAAAAGACCATCAACTTGCACCTTCAACTCTTGCTGTTCCCTAGGCGCCATCCGCCTAAGAGGCATCACAACAGGTCTGGCTCCTTCAACTAGATCGATGCGAAACTCGATCTCTCTATGCGGCGGTAACCCTTTGACCTCATCAAAGACATCCTCAAATCCATTTGCGACTGGCACCGATGACAGTCCATCCCGTGGAACAACCAGCAAATACATGAAGCTCATGAAGACGCCTTCCTCATGCTTACATCGTATCACAACCTTTCGCCCTTCCACATTCTCGACTGTCACCTCCAGCCTTTTACAATCAACCTTTGTCGCGTACTTCGTAAGCCAGTCCATACCCAAAATAATTCCAAACCCCGCAAAGTTTAGAACAAAACAATCACAAACAAAAGAGTAATCATGACTTGATACAACCAGATCACGGCATAACATACACAGACAGGACGAACCCCCAACTGGATTAGTCACAACCAATGGTCTATCAACAATATCCGGTTCTAAACCCAACCGGCATACAAGTTCATTACAAACAAAAGAATGCGACGCCCCAGTATCGAATAACACTCTAACTGGAACACCATAAATGGAAAGGGTACCTTGTACCACCACACTCTTTCCTTTCTCTTCTACAGTAGGAGCTTTTAAAGATGATGGCACAGCCCCTAAAGCATATGCTTGCACAATCTGCCTATCCTTCCTTGGTTCTGGACAATTCTTCTTGATATGCCCCGGCTTGTCACAGTTGTGGCACTTCACCGACACCTTTGGATTCTTGCAATCTTTGGAGAAATGGCCCTTCTGCTGACAATTGTTGCTGGTCACTTCGCCCTTCGGCTTCTTCTGGTCATCCTTACCCTTCTGCTGCTGCTGCTTCCTCTTCTTGTTTCCACCTTGCTGTGGTTTAGACTCCTCCTTGGTCACAGCAACAACAGATCCTTCTTTAGGAAACAGATTCTCGTGCCTGAGAGCCTTCTCCACAAGCTTCTCAAATGGATCGTCCAGATGATCCACCAACTGCCTCCCTAGATAAATGTCCAAGCCTGTCACAAACTTCTCGTTCTTCTAATATGAAGATTCAATATACGACCGGGCATACTTGGACAAGGCTTCAAACTCAGAAACATACTCAAGAACTGGTCTTCCTCCTTGCTTGAGCTCCACAAAATTCATGAACAGAACGGATTTCTGAGCTGTAGAAATGAACTTAGCTTCAAATCTGGCTTGGAATTCCACCCAAGTAATTTCTTCCTTCGGAGTATCAATGGTGATAGAATTCCACCAGCCAGAAGCTCTCCCTTGAAGCTGTCTTGATGCAAGCTTCCTTTTGGTTGCATCCTCAATTCCCAAATCACCAAAGATTCTTCTACAAGCATCTATCCATCTCTGGACTTCAATGGTTGACTCTGTTCCCAAGAAAAACTTCCCTTCAAGAGCAGTATAGTATTTACACAACTTAGCAAAATCCACCGGTCTTGGAGCTTGAACTTGAACTCCAACATCTACTGCTGGCCCCGGAGCTGGCATCCTCCTCATGATCGAAGTCATCATAGCCTCGAACATAGCAGCATAATCAGCAGCCTCCTCAGCAGCACGACCTTCCCTAGCAGCTGGTCACCCTCTTCGACTCATTCTTAATATCTATAAAAAGTGATTAGTGCACTTTGAGAAACAACTGCATAAGAGGTTCAAATCCTTCTAAGCCACTATATTATATATAGCAATCATCCATCAAAATACAATTACGTCTCTCATACGTAGTTACGTCAGCAAGCGTTGGCTAAAATCGATTAACCAAAGCTCTGATACCAAATGTGACGACCGCCCATGACTCCTGCACTAAACAAGGAAATAGTGCACTGTAAATTGTGCCAGGCAGCCATGGATGATCATCAAGGTAAGGTAAAAACAGCGGAGTCTATCGTATTACTCACAGCGCATGGGTAAAATACAATAAAAATAAATAAATAAATAATTATATATATATATATATATATATATAGTGAAGCTCCACAAAACAGAACCTCGTCAAATAAGCCTCATAGTAGTTTGATACAAACATCTGAATAGTCAATACATCAAGCCTCACTACATATCACTCAGAGAATATACAAGCAGCGGCCAATACATATAGTAAGAAAATAATATGCAAGCCTCCAGCTCGTCTTCGTCATCAGCATCGTTGGTCACTAAGAACAGCACCTGTCACCTGCTACCTAGTCTGCCCATCCCAAAAAGGATGAACAGCCCAAGGTAATAAGAGTTGAACATAAAACCTTGAGTCAGACAACAGTCTTAGTGAGCGGTAAATTAACTAACAACATACCAAAAGAGCATAAAGGTAAAAGGAATAGGAACCCAACCCTCCCACTCCACCTCTTTCTACAGTGATAGCATCCAGACACACTAAGCAGAAGTAAACATAGCAAATCAAACATTTAAAGTAAAGCAATTATCACTCGAGTCAAGGTCGATGTTTTCCAAGTACAAACCCCCAAGGCCTAAACCAAGATCAGATAAGCACCCGGAAAACGTCGCTCTTGAGACCGAATGACAATACAACCAAAACATCCAAACATCCATGACTTTGGCTATCATTGTTATCATTGCTTCGATACCATCGTTAACTGAATGACCGGCACCTTTCTTTCAGCCGTCCGTCAAGGGCTAATGGTAACCCCAATTCTAGACAAAACTTCGCACGTCGTCGCAGCCCGTGCCTAGGACTATCGAATCTGCCCAGAGTACTCGACCAACAACTGTAGTCTTTTGGGACTATCGAATCTGCCCAGCGTACTCTTGCTTTGAGTCTGCTAGAACCTTCAATAACGATGAAATCTCAGCCTTCTAGTCATCTTCCTCGACGACTATTCTCATACTAGCTCAAGTGCCTCTCGTGCCAACCATTATCCACAAACTCAAACCATCCCTCAAGTTATCAACATGCTTGGAATGATCCCGTCTGAATTATACCAAAGCTATCTCACATCATGCCTTGCCTCATCTCATTCATAGAAAAGCTCCATCTCAACATCATCATCAAATCCGTCCATATGAGCTTTATCATCCACTACATATGCCACGTGCAGCTTTTCTATTCAAGAGCTTCCCCCTTAGCCTTTGAATCGTCTTCGACCAACTTATCCAAATCCAACCACTAATCAACTAATTTATAACAATCAATCAAGTCAATCATTAATCCAAGTAATTAAGCATTCAAACAAGATCTAAAAGCAATTATAACAATAATGGCAATCTTGTAAATAAAGAGTCTAAATCTAACAAGCATAATCATGAATAATATCTCTACAACTTGATGGATGAACTTGCATAGGTTAACATGTATTATAATGGATGTCAAATCTTCATGAACAATGGATCTATACTTAGGTTTACGAAAATGCATGAAATCACTATTTTTAACACAAAATCAAGCCACCAATCCAATATACTCCTTTGGGTCCATGTGAGAGATAACCACCACTCACCGAATCACCAAAACACCTTAAAAGCAACACACTCCAAATCTGGACAGCGAAGGATCTAGCTCGATCTGCCAAAATTCCGCTTCAAACGATGAAATTCCTCTTCAATGGATGGAGATCTTCAATCTAAGCTCTTGGATCTTCGATTTGATCTTCGATTTGGATGGAAGGAAGCACAAAATTAAAGAGTAGAAAAGAAGTGAAGAAGTGTAGCACTCGAGCTCTCAAAATGGCAGAACTTCGTCGCTTCAAAATCCGGATCCCAAAAATGAAGCCAACCCGTGTATTTATAGGCCGAACCCATAAGTCGCTCACCCTTAAGTCGCTCGCGACTTAACGAAACCCCACGACCTACGACCTATCAACTCGAGTATATGCGCGACCTAACATTCAAGCCTTCACGCGACTCAACGACCTAACACATATACGACCTAACACAAACACGACCTAACGATGTTGCCGACCTAATGACTTAACAGTATTGCCGACCTAACGACTTAACTGCTTAAGCCCTTACACGGCCTAACTACACACACGACCTAACGTCTTAACCCTTTACGTGACCTAACACCTTTGCCTTCACGCGACCTACGACCTAAGCCTTATCTCGTCCACGACTTAACTACACAGAATCTAACTTAGGTCGTTTACGACCTAACTTCAATGCGGCATCTAACATAGGTCGCTTACTCCCCTAAGCTGCTAACTTCTAGGTCGCTAAACCCCTTAAGCCGCTAACTACTAGGTCGTTAACTTCCTTAAGTCGCTCCAACCCCTAAGTCGCTCCACCGACCTAAGCTACTATACGACCTAAGCTATCACACGACCTAAGCTATCACACGACCTAAGCTATCACACAATCTAACTCCTTAGGTCGCCTAAACCCTTAAGTCGCCGACTTCCTTGGGTCGCTCTGCCTTATCTTTAGGTCGCTCAACACTCAAGATCTTCTACGACCTAACCTATGGACGACTTAAGCTCTGGTCGACTTAAACTCTGGACGACTTAACAACACTAACGACCTAATAACAACGGTTCGATACGTAAAATACGGGTCGTTACAATATTAGACCCTAGACATTATAATAATATCTATGGTTTTAATTATAAATGTTTTGGTTATCGTAAGGTAAAAACTCGTTCGTGTTTAAGTGCGGCATGGTCTTGCGAGATATCTTTGTTCTTCATAAAAGCGTATGTTTTGAGTTTACTCACACTAGGCCCATGTTTGACTCGGAGTTTTTTGTCTTTCCCTTAAACTCTTAGGTACTCTAATTTTTGAGTAGCTAAGTGATCCATTTTCTAACAGATGGATTTCGAAGCAGTATGGAGCAGGAGGCTTCACCATTATCTAATTATCTATTATTTCAACTGTTGTTTGTATATAGTTATGTATCAGCATTGTGAGGCCAGATAGTTATAATTGGCTTGGGCTAAAGTTAGTACTTATTGTAACTTTGATGTTTCAATTTGGGAGTGACTGTATGTACTATCTTATGTTCTATTATATATGATTTCCATGCGTTTTGAGATTCTATGTTCCTTTCTTCTTGTCTTTTTTTACTCCAATAAGCCGTCTTTCGGGCACCTAGATGATCGGCACATGAATACCTTGGATGTAGTAAGTGTCATCTTGATGAGTAAGGAAGGCATGTCGTTACACATTATATATATACATGTATTTTTAATTCTATAAAATACTAATATATAAATAACAAATTATACATACATACATTCGTACAAACATACATACATACATATATATAAAACACAAAATCCAAAATTTCTTTTTGACTTAAATGTTTTGACAAAGTCATAAACTATTTTTATTTCATATGGTTTATAAAATTTGTTCTCTTCTTTCAATTTCATATAGAAATTATGTAAAATATTATAATTTTTTTTTGAAAATTGCCATATCATATCAAACATATGTGTGTGTTAGTATATTATAGTTAAAATTATATATATATATATATATACAAATATACACACATACAAAATGTTTGGTTTTGATATTAATATATATATATATATATACACACACATACATACATATTTTATTTAAAACATATGTACAAGGTAATTTATTAAATAAATTATACATCTAATTATAATGTATGTAATACTAATTTGTAATTCAAAAGTTTAAAATTATTTTGAAAATACTACTACTTAAAAAATGCTTTCTTCATAGCTTAAAATAAAAATTTGCAAAATTATATATACATTTCTTAATTTTATATGACATACGAATAATTATATTGATATGACAGCAACCACAGACACAAATTCGTGATATTGGAATTTCTAATCTGCTTACATACAATGGAATAAATTAATATATAAATGAATAATTGATAATTAGATGTTACCTAATTGTTATCTTGATAAAACACCTTGAATGTTGAATCAAAATTTGGGCGTAGATCTGATCTTAGTGCTTCCAGAATATGTCGTAGACAAGATGTAACATCGCACCTTAAACTAAATTTAATTTGATTTTCTTATGATTACAAATAAGGAGGAATGCTCCTTTTATTTTTGGCTATAAATTGGGTTAGAGGAGGCTCAAAAGGATACATTCGAAGAGAGGTAGGTGATGTTTAATTAGGCAAAGAGATGAGGAAAAAATTGGAGATTTAAATCTTCTTGTTTACCTGCTCCTATTCCTAATTCAAAACCACATTTTGAATTAAAAATTCACTCCACTCCTACCATCATATGATTGGGCAATAGAGAGGGCTATATTGGCCTTAAAACTTCCAAACCCAATTAATATTAATCTATTTTAAATCCAAATTAATGTTTATCGACATATACATATATAACTTTTATACATGCATTATATTCAATAATGATTCAAATAAATCAAATAAGTTTTTTATAATCAATATTTCAAAAATATTAATTAATTTATAAAAATTACAATTTAAAAAATATTAATTAATTTATAAAAATTATAATTCAATTAAATCATGTGGTATTTAGAGTATTCAATGGTTGTATAATACATAAGTGTAAAATCTCACACCGATTAATATCGATAATTCGAATATTAACGTTCACATATCACCTTAGCTAGTGGTGTGACAGTTTGGCCGAATTAATCGCTTATACAATATTGGTAAAATCCAATTTTACTATTTTAAGTGGTCCCCGGTAGTGACAATTCTTTACACCAATTCCCTTCGTCAAAACTATATCACATTAATACTTATGGAATTTGATATCGGTCAAAATTCTAATATCGTCCACATTCAACTTGTATAATCCAAATAAAAAGTCATTGGTTCAAAATAATAATTATTTTTAACCGAATTGTTCTAGCTAGAGACTTTGACTTTGAGTTGACTACAGTCGACTGTGATACTATCCTCATGTAACAAAGGATACGAATTCTCTGTTGAATAGTGTTTCACTTCCACTGCTTTAATTCAGACCCAACTATAGTCTTTCAATGGATGTTGTGCCATGATTAACTATAATCAAATTGAAGGGTCCATATTTAAGTTCAACAGTATTCTCAAGTCAAGAGAACTATTTAATATTGTCAATTCGATATCCTCTATTTAACCTTAGTTATAATCAACTAAAAATTATCAAGGGAGTCATTCTATAGTTAGATATAACTATCAGTACATAATCCCCAGGTGGCCCCAACAGCCATTGCCTAACATCTAGGAGCGCTATTTACTCTAGTCTTAATGAATATATCGATATCCGGTCTCTGTGCATCTTGATTGGGAATATTAAAAAAAATATTATTTATACTGTGATAAATTGTTCATGATTACAACACACTGTAACTACTACCACGAAACATACCACTTATGGATTTCTAATAAAATATACTTAAACTAAATAAATAATTAATAAAACACATTATAACAACTATATAATTGTAACGCCCTACCTCTATACCCGTATTGCCAAAAAGTATTGCTAGAGAATACTATTTTGTGATATGGAGAGTGAGGCTTGTTAGGAGCAACCAGACGTTAATATTCCCTTAGGCTAACACCGGTACGTATTCTTATCTCATAATACTATGTCAATATATCTACCCGATATTGGCACAAAACAATTGGCCCATGGGCTACCAAAATAGAACAATATACAATACATACAAGAGAGCACAAAAGTATTCATTATATATCGCAACAGGGAAAATATAAATCATATGATGATGTATGTGTGAGTTTACAAAGTAGAGTATCTGACCCACTACAAAAAATACATCGAGAACACTGTCTCCTAAAAGCACTAGTCCCTCAACCAAGGTCATCGCGTCCCTAAGCTTACCAAGTCTCGGTCTGACCCAAGTATTATAGAAATAATAAACGGGTAAGACTAAATTTAAATAAAAAGGCATGATATGATCCATAATAACATGATATAGTCATTTCCATAACATAATAATCAGCTAGCATAAATAAAATATAACCATACATGAATCAAAATGAAGCACTATGGCATAATGCATAGAAGCAAACATAGGATATAAAAGAGTCATGGTGAAACACAGGCAAACAAACTTATATAGTCGGTAGGGCAAACACACGGTAAGTTCTTATAGTGTTGAGCTTATGACATGCACTGATATGTATAAGCAAACAATGAATGCAATCTATATGTAATGGACAGACACATGGTAAATCTTTTGATGTAACGCACAGTAAGTCTGTGTTTGGTGGACAAACACATAGTAAGATAGTGGAAGAACGCATAATAAATCCAATGTGCCAATAAGCATTCCTCAAGTTGGGTTAGACGAACACATGGTAAGTCCACAGACAATCACACAGTAAGTCCAATTTGCTAATTAGCGCATCTCAAATTAGGTTAGACGAACACACAGTTAGTCTCCATCTGCCTCTATTGGGGATTTTAGACGCTACTGTTATATTCCAAGGGAACACTAACAAATACACAGTAATGCTTCAGGAGACTTACAAACACACAGTAATTCTCCTATACTCTTTTTGGTACTCGATCCTCTTGTCACCATGTCCTACCTTTTCATGTGATGTATGGCAACCTCAATGGATCATAGTGCTCAAGATCTTAGTTGCACCCTTTGTACTAGACCGTTAGCTCATATGGCATCTGAGGCAGTACAAACACACAGTAAGTACATACTAAAAAGAGTCAAGAACACATTAAGACAGCCAAACACATAGTAAAGCTTGTGATGCCATGACTTGGGGTGTATGTAAAATAAATTCACAAACATACATACAATCTTGGGGATCAATAGTTCCAAGATTAGGCCACCAATGGATCGTCGAGGGTGACCGATGAGTCGATGGTCACAAATTCTATAGCTATTTCTAGCTCTAGATTCGACCACCAATCGTCTCCTCCATCTTTTTGGCGACCCAAGTCGCTCTCCAATGATCTCAGACCATCCTAGACCCTTGCATGCACCAAGATAAACATATATCATCCAAATTCCAAATAAACTGAGTTCTATTTGCAATTTCTTACATCCAACATTCAAATCAAACCATTGAGCCAAAGAAAAAGCAACTCAAAAAACTAGAACAAAAGCAAAAATATATAGTGCATGTAGCGGTTTAAATATAGATGTGAGTTGGTTTAACTCACCTTAACACCCAAAAGCTTACTAATAATAGCCTCTAGCCTTCAAAGTGTCGCTACACTATAATTTCAGCCTCTTCTTCTTCTTTAAACGGTGAAAAGAGAAAATTCAAAGTACAACAAAACTGAAATTTCAAATTATAGGATGATGAGTTTTGGTTAGATAAACATCACCTAATTTTATTGTAATTTTTTTTATTTCTATACGTCTAGAGTTTAGTTGAGAAGGAGGGAGAAATTAGTTTTTTTCCTTTTTATTGCATGTACAGGCAATATCTAGAGAAAGAAAGAAACCTCTCCTTTGAAGTTTTGGGCCAAGATGGGTTTGGTTTGAACCCAATTTAATTTATTTAAATGAAAACAAGTTATTTTCCCTTTTAACTTTATATATGCAAAATGCAAATATATCTCTATCTTTAAAATAATGTTTTACTTAGGTTCACTTTTATTAAATTACTTCTTTGTTTAAATATTTTTATTTATTCTCCTTTTCTTTTCTTTTTCTTATTCTTAGTTCATCAAAATAATCTCATTCACTTTAAAACTTAAAGTATTTAAAATTTATAATTTTATGTACTAACTTTGTTCCAAAATATTGTTATTAAATTTTACTTATTTTTATCAACTAAATTACAAACTTTGTAAAAATTATTAAATTTAACCAAATTTCTGTTTAGTAATAAATCCATATAAACTAAAGTTAGAATAACGGTTCCACAAACAGTTATCATAATTATGGTTCATATTTCTTCCATTACCTTCTTCAAATAGAAATTTTTAAATGTTAACATAAACCACATGTTATCTTAATTTTTTTTTCCTACTTCAATGTAAAATTTCTTCTTAAAAGCAACTTTTTATTATTTTATCGCTTATAAATTATAAACCATCCCTCTTTCAATTTGAAATAACAACATAGATATTGATGGAAATTTCCTCAACCATAAAAATTATCAAATTTATCATTTAAAATCTTTATCTTTTTATTAATACAAATATAAAATTATTTATTAGTTAGTTTCTCAAACCGGAGTTGTTATAGACCCTCCCCGGGTAAGAAAATTGTGTACTTGTAATTTCTCCTTAGGGAGAATCTATAACATATGACTTATTTAATATTAGAACATATCGCAGATAAGGAAAAGAAAGACATCAAACTCATGCGTTGGGGAAAATAATTTAGGATATCTCCAAATCATATATTCTTTAGTCTCCCACGTACAATCCTTTGGGTTTTCTGACATTGCACCTTAACAAGCGGAAAATACTAACTCCTTAGTCGCCTAGTTTCTGAAGAGACTATCTGGATGGGTATCCGCACATAAGTCAATTCTAGAGAGATGTTAAGCATTTGAAACTGCTTAGTCTCTAGCACTAACTCTGAATCACTGAAGCACTTACGAAGTTGAGAAATGTGGAATACATCATGAATTCTAGAGAAATGATCTGGTAAGGCTACATGATGAGCCACTTTCCTTATTCCCTCTGTGATGGGATATGGCCAAATATAACAAGGAGCTAATTTCCCAGATGGACCGAAGCACATTACTCCTTTTAGAGGAGAAACTCTAACAAATGCATGATGTCCAATAAAAAACTCTAAATTATTTCTCATGTGATATGCATAAGACTTTTTCCTATCTTGTGCTTCTTTCATCCTTCGCCCAATTAACTCTATCTTTTTTTGGGCTTCTCAAGCAGAATCGAAACATAAGATGAACTTATCTTTAGTGTTTAACCAACAAGCAGGTGATCGACGCGGTCTACTCAAAAGGATCCATAACGATACTAAACAAGAAGCTGTTATTATATACAAATTCTACCAAATAAATATGATCTTCCCAATTGTCACAAATTCAACAATACAAGCATAAAATAGATCTTCCAAATACGATTTACATGCTTCGTCTGTCCCTGAGACTGTGGATGATAAGCAGTGCTGATGTTGAGCTTCGTACCCAATGCTAGTTGAAGGCTCTTTCAGAATCCACTAGTGAATAGTAGATCCCAGTCACGTACTATGCCACTAGGAACTCTATTTCATTGGAAATTCCAAGCAATCTAACTTTCTCCTTCATATATAATTTGTCTAACAGTAGAGCTGTCCAATTTGAATTTATTAGAATATGGTGAGCCGATTTAGTTAGCCGATCAATAATCACCCACAAACTATCATGCCTATTTTTTGATATAGACAAACCATCAATGAAATCCATGGATACCAGAAAATAAAATTATATGATCATTACTAGATCTATGTTTCATGAGGTAGATAAGTACTAACTAATTTAAATCATAAATCCACTTTACCTGACCCTATTTCCACAATAAAATCTATAAGCTGCAGAAGTCCATTGGACCTTTAATGTTCAGCTTTAACAAGTTGACAAGTCAAGCAATCCTTCACATAATTACCGATATCTTGCTTCATTCCTTACTAGTAGTAAAGATGTTTCATTTTAACATACATCTTACTATCACCAGGATGGATAGTGTGTATATATATAGCAATAACACTAATCCATAATATCTTTACGTGGATTGTCAATATCTAGAACAAAGAGCCTATGACATCTCCGAATATAACCACGACATCAATCTCAAACTTAAATGCGTCAATTGCCACACTCTCCTTTTCAAACTTCTGAAAGAGAACCATAAGATTAGGATCCTGCCTTTGAGCAATTGCTATCGTATCTATGATTGACGATAGGGCTTCTAAGCTAGTTAAAACCACACCCAAATCAATATCTAAAGTTTGTCCCGGACATCACATGAAGCAAGAAGCTCAAGTTCTTTCCATTCAGCTATCATCGTTGAAACTATAGCCTAACGCTTTCAGATTAATGCATCGGCTACCTAATTATCGATTTTAGGAGTTTACTAGATTTCAAAATCATATGCAGCTAGAATCTCCAGCTACCGACGTTATCGCATATTGAATTCTTCCTTAGTAAAGAGATACTTTAGAGATTCATGGTTTGTGTAAAGGACAAACCCCTCTCCCAGTAAATAATAACACCAAATCTTAATTAAAAAGACAATAACTACAAGCAATAAACCATGAGTGGCTTACATGGTTTCATTTAGTCTCGGTTTCCTTAAAGCATAAGCAACTAGTTTGTCTCTCTACATGAGAACCTCTCCCAACCCAGAACTACATGCATTAGTAAAAACTATGAGATCTGATTACCTTCTAGGACTATAAATATAGGTGCCTGGATAAGTAACTCCTTCAACTTTCGAAAAGATTCCTCATATCTTTCAGTCCAAGAAAATTTCAATACTTTTTAAGTGAGATTAGTGAGAGGAAGGGAAGTCTTGAAAGGTATTTAACAAAGCATCGGTAATAACCAGCTAAGCCTAGAAAGCTATGAATCTCTGTGAGATTTTTAGGCCATTTCCAAAACTGAAAGCTATGAAAACAATTCTAAGATGCTTCTCATGTTTATATTCCAATTCCGAATATACTAAATATCATTGATGAATATGAGGACAAAAGTTTCAAGATAATCCCACAATATGTGGTTTATTTGATCAACAATGTAGGCGGAGGCATTTGTTAATCTGAATGGCATCACCTACCACTTGTATGAACCATATCTAGTTTGGAAAGTTGTTAAGAGAATACTATCCTATGCGACTAGAAGTTCGTGAAACTTGGTTTCTAGGTCGAGTTGCAAAAATACTTGAGTACCATTAAGCTGGTCGAACATGTAATCAATTCTCAACATTGGATATTTGTTTTTAATAGTGGGGTCATTCAGCTATATATAGTCAAAGCATAGTCGGAGGGAGCCATCCGCCATTTTCATATATACAGCTTTGGCGTCCTATGGAGAATTACTTGGCTGAATAAAAAGTATTGCTTCAAGTTCAGATAATTACTTTTTCAGTTCCTCATTTTCTTTTTTCCAACATACTTATGGAAGGGCAACTAACTGGCTGAGCTTCGGTAATCAAATAAATTCTAAACTCAATGGTTGTCTTAGGCAGTAACCCAGAAATAGGTTCAGAAACAACGAGATATCATAGACTGTGGAGATTATGGATATCTCTACTTCATCTTGATCAATTAGAATAAAGATCCAACTTTCCTTTGATCAACATCTCCAAGGTTAGTGATAACTCTATCTTTGCAAATGGAATGCTGATGAGACACAAGTCTTTGGGGGCAAAAGAGATGAACTTCATATTTGTCTGGCCAGTCCATTCTCATTATCATACTAATTCCTAGATATTGAATAACATGCAAATCACAAAGAAAAGACAAACAATGAAAATCTAATTCAACATTTTTTTACATATTATACCAAGAGTTGTGGACCCTCCTATAGGATTCCAAATCCTTAGAGATGTGGTCAAGAATACAACATCCAAAGACAAGGCATTAATAAGTTCTTTCAATATGAATGAGTGTGACGTAGATGTATCCAAAAGAAATTTAATAATAAGATCTATAAATATGAGAGTACTTTCTAGTATAGTAGAAGTTTTCCCCTTATGTTGCGAAGGACTACTAGAGGACTTAATGATAAGATGTTTTCCACGTGTATTTTCTTCAGTTATAGGCATAAAGAAAGCCAATGGCCTTCTTTCTTGCATTATCCACAACCATGGCCAAAAATAGTTCAACAAGCTTTGGGATAAACCCTAACAAAGTGGCTTTTCTTGCTACAACTATAACATCCAACCTAACTTGCATTAGACCTCCTAAAATTTGATGCCTTCCTTTTCTTATTATTTTGAAACTTATGCTTAGACTTTTGAAATAGTAACTTCCTCTTATAACCAAAGTCTTTCTTCTGTTAGGAAGCTTCACCACTACTATCTTTTTTTTGCTTCCTCAAGTAGAAGAGACATATACACAAGCTTCTCAAATGTGACTTCCAATTGAGGAAATAAAGCCTTCCTCAAAGACTTTTAGAACCCATACAAGACTTTTTTATTCTTTTTCAATGGGGTGTTAATGAGATCTACCCCATACTTGTAAAATGATTTAAACTTTGCGAAATACAATATGATTGACATTCTCCCTTCCACGAAGTCTATAAGCTTCTTGACATTGCGGATTTCTCAGCCTCAAGAAGAAATTTATGCTCAAAGAAAGTCTTAAATTAATTTCATGTAAAATCAGCCTTCTCTACTGCGGTTGTCATAAGCTCATACCAATCAAGTGCTTGTTCCTAAAGTTGACTGGAAGCATTCTAGACTCTCTGCTGATCTATCATCCCCATGCAAGTAAATATCCACTTGCAGGTCTTAAGTTAAACTTATACTCCTATTACTCCATTTGAACCCTTTAAAGACCTACCACCAAGGCTTGCATTATCGTTACACATACAAGTGAAATTTATTCTTGGAGTATGAAGATTCAAAGTAAGTGCACTAGATATCTGGATACTCCTTAGTAGCTCCAAAAGTTGCTCGATGGCCATGGATAATCCCTCATTGCGTGGACCACCGAATGGTTTGATCTCTGCTCGAGGTCTACCATCAACCATCTCTTACTTCAGCATTGATGTGATTTTCAATCTACGGAAATCAAAATAGAATAATTTTATATATATTAGAATGCACAATATACAAGTACGACCTAGATGACTACCCTCGTAGTCATCTTATATTCCTATTCTTATAGAAATAATTTCTAGATCTACTACTCATCCCAAGGGCAAGGACCCTAAGACTTATAGGCCAAGATTCATGCCTCATATATCCCTATATTGTTTTGGATCTTGTGCTGGTACTACACATGTAATTCCTCATCTCTATACTCATTCTACCAAAGAGTATTACTAAAGAGTACTATATGGTAGTATGGAGAATGAGGCTTGTTAGGAGTGACCATACGTGAATGTTCCCTTAGACCAACACTGGTACATATTATTACCTTAGAATACTATATTAATGTACGTATCCGGTATTGGTACAAAGTAATAAAAAAATAGGCTAAACCAAGATAAAAAAAATAAATAATACATAAGAGAATACAAAATCATTCATCATAGATTGCAGCAGGGAAAATATAATACACAACATAACATAAGTGTGAGTCTACAAAGTAGAGTATTTGACCCATTACAAAAAATATACATCGAGAAAGGAACATAGGTGTCCAAAACAAATATGCCTTACATGTCAAACGTCCATATCAACTAGGAGACAAACAAAAATATATGCACTAGTCTAACAAATAGATATGATCCATAATAACATGATATAGTTATTCCCAAAGCACTAGTCCCTCAACCAAGGTCATCATGCTCCTGAGCCTGCCAAGTCTTTTTTCTGACCCATGTATCATATAAATAAGAAACATGATAGACTGTATCAAAATAAAAAGGTAAGAACATGATATGATCCGTAATAACATAATTTAGTCATTCCCATAACATAAGCATCGACTAGCATAAAAAATATATAAGCATACATGAAGCAACATGACTCACCTTGGCATAATACATAGAAGCAAACATATGATATAAAAAGAGTCATGTGAAATGCAGGCAGCCAAACCTATCTAGCCTATAGGACAAATACAAAGTAAGTCCTTGTAGTAGCGAGCTCACAATTATGCACTAGCTTGTATTAGAAAACAAGGAATGCAAGAAATATGTAATAGATGAACACACAATAAGTCCTTGGATGAATACACAGTAAGTCTAATTTGCTAAAAAGCACCCCTCAAGTTGGTTTGGATGAACAAATTGGTATCACTCGAAATGATCCGATACCAAGGATCGTACTCAGATCGGGAATATAAAATCACAGAATGATCTTAAGGATAGTCCATACTGATCAAGGTGATCGTAAAACCATCACTCAATAACTTTACATTTATTTAATATTATTATATTATTATGTTAAAAAAGAAATCCACGAATAAACTTCTTAAGGATCTAACAACCACTTGTCGCACACCAAAAGGGAGTAAATTCTAAAGTGCCAAATATTTCGACCTTCAATAATCATTAGAATTTAACCAATACGTCCCATACCGTATGGTAAAATCCAAGTATTTACTAAAAGTTAGTAAATATCACTTATTACGGATACCACCAGAAAACCTAAACTACATACTCTTAAGGATCTAGCAACCACTTATCGCACACTAGAAGAAAATACAACCCTAAAGTGTAAAATACTTCCTAATAGTAATCATAGGAATTTAACCAAGGCATCTCATACTACCCGGTGAAATTTAAGTATTTTCTAATAGGCTAGTAAGTTTCACTCAAGCATTTTATTCAATGAGTTATACCACTATAACACCTTTAATTTGGATAACATTATTCAGGAGATTTAATTTGATAAATTAAATAGGTTAATGTAAATGTTAAGTGATAAGGGGATCGAGAAATTAAGGTCGAGCCTAATATAAAATTAGTGGGCTTAAGAATGGGTTTTTGGTTAACTGAGTCACATAAGGGAATATTTGGAATTGCAGGCTGTAGCTCCCACCCTTATATATTTCCGTTCCTACCATTTTCTTCCCATTTACTTCATTTTTGAAAACGCAAATCAAAAGACAAAAGAACGGGTGACCATTAAGAGAAGAAGAGGAATTCAAATTAAAAGCTACAGAATCAAGCTTAAGGGAAATCAATCTCAATCCAATCTCCTTCTCTAGATCAAGGTGAATAATAATTCCGTCTCAATTTTGTTTTGAATCATATATTTTCAGATTTACGATTAAATTCGTTTTTATGATATATTAGATGATGAAATGCTTGATTTAAAATTTATATGGCTTAAAAAAGATTGTTAAAAAGAGGATAAGCATGATTTTAGGGTGAAACCGAGATTTAATAATGTTTAAAGGCAATGGGAAAATTTTATGTTATGAGAATATGATTTTGGAGTTGGGTTTCAATTTTGATACTTTTCCAAGAAATGGAAAGATTATTATGAATTTTCAAAGGAAAATATGATTATTTGGGTTTATAAATATTTTGGAAAATATATTGAGAATTTGGGTCTGGAATTTTGATATGTTAGATAACACGATTAACGTGAATTTCTAGAATTTTTGAGGAATTTTCCAAAGTGAATTGCGATTCAAAATAAATTATTTTAGAAGAGGGACTTCTTTGAAAAATTGGTTTCGCTTAATGGAAGGGCATTATTAATTAACTTAACCATGGTTTAAATCTAGAATAGCGGCAGTTATTTTTGGAAAAGTATTTGAAAAAGTTAAGGCAACCAATCTGGTGTTGATACATGGTAAGTTAGTTAAAGAAAAGTTTTACTTTAAGAAGAACTAAACATGATTTACTCAAAAAATTGGTTACCCCTTAATCTTAGTCAAAACCTACTGTGCCAAAACCAATACATAAGGTATCACATAGGTGATACGTAGTCGACTGGAGGAAGGCGGAAGGTAAGTTGTTGAAAGCATATCTTCCAAAAGAGTCGAAACCTTGGTTTGTTTTTAAAATGAATTATCAGAGTCGAAGCACATGGTTTTGAAAGAGGTTTTAAAAGGTTTCAAAAAGGTTGCCGTTAACTTAAGATTGCTTTCGACTAGGATCCTTTACTTATGAAAGAATGTTTTGAAAGAAGGGGTGTCGACCTAGTCGAATTCCTGCTGCAGTTTTATAGCCTATCGATGGTGTTGAAGATATCAACGCAGTCGAAAGGGTACTTTGTTTTATAGGTTTAAGCTGCTTCTACTAACTTTGGAAAGGGGTTAGGGTTTTCGAAGGTAATGGTTTCGAATGGGGTTTCGATGCCAATCTTCTAATGTTTTACCCAGATGTTTCAATGCTTTCGAAAGGATAGTGCCGACGCCATCATGTTTTCCCCAGTATTTTTATATGATAAAGCATGGTTTCGAAAGAGATACTTTCGCCTATATTCACTTTGACCCAAATAATGATTTAAGTATAAACCCAATGCTATCGAAAGGGGGACTTTCAATGATTTCGAAAGGGTTACTTCCATCGGTGACTTGTTTCGAAGCTAAGCTTCTAAAGGTTAAATATTAATACTTTAATATAATTAAAAGGTTTCGAAAGGTAGAATTTAAAATATAAAAAGGTAGGAGCCTAATGTTTTTGAGTGCTTTCGAAGGAGGTCATCCTATAAAGTTGTAACGACCTGTAAATTTTGAAGAATTTTATAACGTAATTAACTAAAAAATTTCATGAAATTTAAACAATAAGGTTTAGTAATGAAAATTTGATATTCGAAATATGTCTATTTAAACGTTGCAAGTGTCAGATTTTTATTGAAAAATATGAAAGTCTATTTGGTTGTAAAATTTCAATTTTTAAATTTAAAATCACTTAAATTTGATGGAAATAAAATATTTTTGAAATCTAAATATTTTTGTATAATGAAAAAATATGAATCATTTTCTCAGTGAGACGTCATATTTCTTTTTGACAAATTTGGATTGCTCTAGCTCCATCCATAATATTTTCAGTGTTTTAAATTTTTGGCAGCGAAAAATCAAGTTTTGATAGGTAGGCCATATCACTCATATCTGTGTAGCATTCTGTTCGTTTCTTCATGCTGATCTTCATAGTATATTCATTCTTGTAATTCGATGTCCGGTAGGTGGCGAAATCTACGAAACGGTTAGCCATATCAGTATCCATTTTAACATTTTTGTTTCGCTGTTCTTTCAACTGTCCACTGTGAGAAACCAATAGGCATTAGCTATTAATAATTCCCTAAATCCAAATCGTGCTTGACTTTTGCCATCCCCTGTTGATATTTATTCTAGTCCATTTCTCTCTCCTTTTTTTTCGTCATCTTCATTTATGTTCTCGTGAGAAAAAAATAATATAATTTGTAAAATAAAAAAACACATATATTACCTGCTTTCATTTTTGCATTCACCTGCTAACAGGCTTCGTTCTTCTAACCATCTACCCCAACACTTCCACTAAACCCACACGAGCTTAGCCTCGCCTGCAAACTCCGCATCCATCCCACATGCATCCCTTCATCCTCCTCCAAATGCAAGCCAAGTTCCTTAGTGCTTCCTTTTTCTGGATGTGCTCCAACTACACGAAGACCATCACTCAGCCTCATCTCCTCCCCTCACTGCCGTGCTCCACCAGAATCCCCTGCTCCTCCTGCCTCCGCTCCACACTGAACTCAGTGCCCAAAGCCACTGAGCAGCCCATCCCTGACCACATATGCATGCACCATACCTGGATCCAAAACCTCACTATTCCGCTTCCCTTCATTGCTCCACTCTCCGCCTTATGCTCCACCACGCCTAGTTGCCATAGCACCCGAACCCCACCGAGCACCTACAACACAACAGTTCCCCTCAGCAGCTCGAACCGCCCATATACGACAGCTGCAGTTCGTTCATCCTCTTTTGCCTGACTTGTCTGTCTCCATTTTTTTACCACTGCTGCTCTGAGTTTGAACCCTACTTTCTTTCCTTAGTCGAGCAGCATCCAGGAAGTTGCATTTTGCTTTGTTTCGTTAAATAAATTTAAAGAGGGCGGAAACGTGTGTGTGTATATATATTATATTTTTTTTCTATCAACTCTTGTTATCTAAGTTTGTTTTGTTTTGATTTCCATCGAATCCAGTTCATCGTGTGTGTCCGTGTCCGTATCCTTATAGGCGTCGTGTTCATTCCCGTTATTCTATAGCCTCAAAACGTGAGCAATCACTCATGATTAACATTCTTATATTTAGTAAATTTAATTCACATAAAATGATGATTGAAATATGTTGTTAAATTTTGAATTGATTAGAAATTAAATTGTTCAGTATGATATGTTATTATCTGCATCTGTTAACCTATGTTAACTGATATATGACAACATAACCTGGTTTATATATTCAAATTGCCAATTATGATACATGCCTATGGCTGATATGTATGTTATTTTAAATTATTCTCACTATAGAAGTTCCCTGTTAGATAGGAAATCACTTGAAACGATAATACCTGAACGATCTTATAGATTAAGGAAAATCATTATGGGTTGAAATGATAAACTCAAGCGAGTTTTATTGATTTTGAAATTTTGGGATTGTGGGTTGAAATGATATATATTCATAAATTAAATTAGTGAGGATTGAAATGATAAATACCCGTATCACTTGGCCATATGATAAAAAATTATATACGTCCACCTTTGGTCTATTTTTGAAAATGATTTCCAAATTTTTAATTAAATGGGTTTTAATAAACACTGATTTTTAAAATATAATATAAAGATTGTATTTTAATATATGAATAAAATTTTAAATTTTAAATTATATGTTTGGAAATTTTAAATTTATAAGTTAAGTTTTGAAAAGGGTAAATTTTAAGATTTTACATATAATTTTGTTATTTTAAATATATAAAATATGATTTAAAATAGATTTAATAACAAGATTTAATTTAATAATAATTAATATAATAATATTTAATAAGGATTTAATTTAACTAATATGTGCATGTAAAATATGTTTAAAGTATTTATTTAAATTTATATTAAAAATTTGAAAATAGATTTTGTAATAACTTTAATAAATTAAGCTTGGAAGGATAAATTAAAATTGATTTGCAATTTAATTTCTTAAGAATTGAATTTATTTAAGAATTTATTTGGCCTTATTGATTTTGGTATTTTAAAAATAAGAAATTTATAACTTGATAACTTGATTTTGATTAAAGGTGACTAAATGAATATTTTCGAATTTAAATTAATTAAAATTGAATATTTAGTTTTGATCTAAATGTGTAATTTGAGATTTTAGTAAAATGTTTATAAAAGTTATTGGTAAATGTTTTAGAATTAAATATTATTGAGGCTAGGTATCTAATTATTGATTTCATTTAAATTTGTAATTTGAGATTTTATTTAAATGTTTTTAAAAATGATCAAGTGAATATTTTCAAATTTAAATAAATTAAAGTTGAATTTTGAAATATAAATGAAATATATCAATTTAGTTATTATAATTTGTTTGAATATTTAAACTTTGAAATCTATTGAATTGGAAGTGGTTTAAATTTGAAGTTCAAACCTTGATTTGAAATTGATATAAATTAAAAATATTTTTTAATAATGAGAACTTGAATTGAACTGAGATTGATCTAGATTGAATTTTTGAAACTAGAGTTGATTTGAATTGATTTGTGAAAGTGAAAGAAACAATTCTGATTTGAAACTTTTTTCAATATAAACTATTTTAATATATAAACTATTTTTAATATATAAACTATTTTAAATCTATAAACTATTTTAATATATAAACTATTTTTAATATATAAACTATTTTAAATCTATAAACTATTTTAAATCTATAAACTATTTTTAATATATAATTTATTTTAGTCTATAAACTATTTTTAATGTATAACTATTCCAATGTATGTACTACTTTAAATATTCAAACTGTCTAAGTTGGACTATTATGATTTAGATTTAATGGATTTAAATGCAAATACCTTGATATGATGGTTAAAACTATTTTGTGGTTATGATTTTGAAAATGAATATGGTTTCGAAAGTGAATATGATTTCGGAAGTGAATATGATATTTTGATATGAAGTACGAACTATTTGAAATGTAAAATGACCACGGTGTGTAATAAGTGTTTGGTTGTCAAATATACCGGGATCGGATATTGTCATATTTTCTGTCAGTACCGAAAACTACTTTAACAACTGTGTACATGGTGGAGATTCCAGAATGAAGTAGAAAAGTTTAGCGACGTCTATATGAGGTATTAACGTAGCCCTGGTTCTCACGAGTCAGTTTGATGTGACTAAAACAGGAGCCACTCCAGGCCAAGTGAGGTCGCACCTCTGATCGAGCATGCTTCTTCGATACCATTCTATTACTTTGTGATTTGATTGGGTGCACCTTTGATTTAGGAGTGTGTCTTGAGGTGGGTGGTAGTAGCTGCTATGCATCACCACCAGTCCGGACCTATAAAATGGTAGTATCCTATCCTAGGCATTGCCGCACATGCCTTGTCACATGCCTTATCACGCCCATTACGACTTTGGTTTGTACCATACCTATGGGGTGCTCCTTGAGTAAATCACCGGTTTGGTGGAGCTTATAGTATCTGTATAGACTACGAGAATATACAAAAATGTATTAAGGGTGATATGGGTAATGCCTTAATGCTATTTCAATATTTTATTAGTACTATAGACATTATCTATGTAGCATATTGTACTATGTATGTGGATAGTTTAACGGATCCTTAAAGGATGATAATCCGAAACATCCTTTATGTTATTTGCATTTCATTTGGATATTTCACTTGATTTGATTTACTGGCATTAGAATGTTAATCCTGACTCGAGTGTTTTGTGTTTTTCTTTATGCCCGAGTCAGACCGAGTGTCATAGCATTTGTGACTCACATTTGGAGCTTTGCTTGAAACTTTCATCTATTCAACTTATCCAGTTATTTCCAGTTGTTTAGGTTCAGACTTGTCATTTGCTTTGAATTAGAGATTTTTATGTATTTGAAATTTATGTTGTATTTGTTTCAGACTCTGATGTTATGTTGTAGCTTCATGTACTACTATTTATCTATTCCGCCGCTTATTGTTCTATTACTTCGCGTCTATGATTCTATGATTGATTTATTTGTTGTATATGCTATGTTTTGCCAAATACAAATTAACAATCTGTTGTTTTGAGCAATTCAAGTCCGACATGTGTGGATGATTGTCGATTTGAATGGTTTGAAATGGCCAGTCATTACAAGTGGTAGGCAAAACTTAGCATACATAGTAAAACTCATTAGAGATAGGGTAGAAATACCCTAGAATGAGTGGAATTAATTGCAGAATCATCTTCGTTCAAGCTTGAAATTCTTTGTTAGGATCCTCCAAGATTTGGATTTATTTTGAATTTTGGAACTTTACCTTTGTTTTGAAATCCATTCTTATATTTTTCCTGTTTATGTTCTTTTTGACATTAGAGCATCCCATAGCTCTATTTCTGTTGATCTCTGTAATAGATTTGAGCACATCTTGCAACCTCAGTTGGCAACTCCATCCATATGTGTAAATAATCCCATCGATAGTCTCGCCAACCTTAGTATGATTTGTAAAGAGGTGAAACTCTTTACAACAAGCGTCGATTCACTTAATATTTTTATTTCCTTGGTTTTGATGCTGTTATTTCTTGCGAAATCTAACAGTTTCTTTAGTGGACGATAAGAGATATTCTCTTGTGATCGTATGTTGAATGCCTTGGGATTATGCAGGAAATTTTATCTTTTCGCTTGATTCTCAGCCTAGTTGTCACGACCCGAAATCCAGCATTCGAAAATCGACATCAAATACCTCACTTGTATTCGACCGTCGAAGATTCAAACGTCGAACTCCAGTTCAGATGGAGATTACAACAACATTAGATGAATATAAACAGCAGAAACAAAATGAATGTCGATGATCATCATGCAGATACAACATCATCATAATAACCATTACAACATTTATCATCAATATCAGAGTACAACACTTGATATAACAACAGTATAATAGAAATTCCACAACGAAGTGACAATAGAGTCTTCAAAAGGTTCCAACATACTTCTACTTTGATAAGGTCTTCAAAACTCCAAACACTCCAAAGGATATCCAATCCAAAGATTTCCAAAATCCGATAGCTTCCAAATCCACAAGACTTCAAAAGATTCCAAGCCAGCTCTAAAACACGAAAAACCTGCTTCTAGGCTGCCCGTGTGGAAATTATGGGCATCCAGAATTTAGGAAGGGAACAATAAACTCCGAGTCAGTCATGGGACTGGTATGAGTAAACAAAAATAGTTGTTTGTACAAAAAAAAATTTATTAAAGGAAATTGATATGCTTTTGGAAAATGAAACTACCATAAGACCTCCCGCCACACACACAATGCAATCGCAGAATTGGAGGAGATTTCTTCTTATGATAGTCAAACATGCTTGATATGAGAAAATTCTTTTGATATTATTATTAGTTCATAGTGTAGAAAACATTTTGAAAGTATAATATTAATCTTAGCCAGCATAGACATTTCGTACTATGCCTACTATAGCTACCATCTAAACAGTGGGGCGCCACCATTTATGGCAGGTTATACAACTAAAATCGTACTGGACGCGTATTGATGATTTGATTTCCAAGAAATGGTCAGGCTAAGGAACTTCCTATGCCACATGGGTACGCCTCTGGAGGGACATCCCGAGAACTTAACCAGCTCTCTGCCAACACAAGGACGAGTTACCACTGTAACTAGGTAACTACAACACGAGTATGTCATCCCCCGATCGTTTGCGACCTTTATCCGAGGGCCCTCAACCATAAAGCAACAACCACACAGTAGTGAATTTACAACAACCACATTGGTTAAGTATCTGAGATCCATACCATGATACCTCCTTTTTCCAGAAGGAAATGACATACCCTCAAGGGCTGACCCTCATAACCTTGCCGCATCTTTCCTGTTTCGACCATTTCCGGGGTGTGAGGTCGGATGAGGTCTCGTCCACAAAGCTACGCTTTACACAAAATCCTTTCTTTGATCAACAAATGATCAGCAACACACAACAGCACTCGGCATGCCACACTACCAAATTAGAAGTATATCACTGCTAACCTTCAACTACATAACCTCTGAGCTCGTACGTCTCAAAGAAGGGTGTTAAGCTAAGAGAATAAATTCTCCGCCACCAACAGAAACGTATTTGAAAGAAATATGCATTATATCTCATAGTGTAATGTCAGACATACAACCATACACGTTTGTTCCAGGTTCGAATAGAACCGAAGGCACTTCTGAAGAAACCCTCGCAATCCGGGTATCCACAATCCCGATCGGACTCCCCATCACATATGGAGATTTCTATACCGAAGCAACTAGTGCAGAGTCAATCGATAGGTTATCCTATCGTTCTCGTAAACACCGTTCTTAACCACCGTCTTCAAATGCCATCCGTTTCGTCGTATCACAATTCATAATAGGTTATATGACATAAAGTCCTCTTCCGGCTAAATCGAATAGTGAGCGCTTAATTTTTTAAAACACGTGGATGTATCATTCACAAAGATTCAATATCAAGGTTCGATGTGGGTTTCGGATAACCAACTAGAATCCGACTCCCTGTCGCATTGAAATTTAAATGTCGTTTTACGGCCAATGGGTTATCACATTCACAGAAACAAATCACATATATCACAACTCAGCATAAAGCAATTCACAATGCATAGCATCACAATCACATATTAGAAATATCAATCCAATACACAACATTCGACAATAATCAATCATCTTTAATTAAGAAGAATTAATTGTGTGATTTAAGTTAATTAACCACATAATTACTTTCATTAATTATCTTTAATCAATGATTAATTATCCTTAATTATTAATCAAATCTTAATCACCTTTATTATTCCTTAATTAGTTATCTTAATTAATTAATCCTTAATTGTTAATTAATTAAATCTTAATTACTTTTATTTATTAATTATTCCTTAATTAATTAATTATTAATCACAAATAAATTAACCTTAATTATTTACTTAATTAATCTTTAATATTAAGTAATTAATTAAATAGTTATTCTTTATGTAATTAACAAATTATTAATTACTTAACAAATTAAAAGATAAATCTTTTTATCTTTGTTAATTGCTTTGATCACCTTATAACCCTTGTTTAATAATCATCCTTATCAAATTAGTTACTTTAAAAGGTAAAGATTAGTTTAAAATAACATTTTATCTTGGTTTCCTTTTTAATTACATTATTCAATTAATATAATTAACTTTATAAAATAATGTGGCAAAGATAAATTTAATTTAATTACTTTTAAGAAAAATATCTTACTTAAAACTCTAACTAGTTTAAACTTAAATCAAAATCATCTTTCAGAAACATGGATTTAAAATTGTTTAAAAAGTTTGAATTTTATTTTTTTGAAGTAAAACTGTTTTTTACATATTAGTCCCGAGACCTCCTTCGAGTCCCCCCTGAATGAAAATACCACTTGCTTTGAGATTTTTCAAAAATTGACCCATGTGCATGTTTAATTTTTAACTTAAAAATTTTGTTAAGTATTATCCCGGCGCACCACAAATTTACTTCGAGTTTAACTTCGAGCTACCACCCAGATTCTGCGAGAACAGCTTCGAGTCCTATGCTTCTTCCTAAACCCATCTTCATTGATATAAACATATTGCCGTGCACATGCACCAGAGCACCAGCCACCTCCGTTCAACGCTATGACCTTCCACACATCGACATCGATCTCCTCGAGCCTCACGACCACCTAGAATCCCCGAGCAACGATGAATTCACGATCGAGTTATCTGACCCCTCCTGGAACAAAACTGATCCTTACAAAACCACTCCATGCTTCCACCTCCGACGATCGGAGGTCGTGCGATCGTGCTCGAAGCTTCAACGATGACTAATGCTTCGATTGGCGCACATGCGATCGATTCTGGTTCTTTGATGAACTCGCGACAATCAATTTTCCAGTGATGAACAAAACATGGGTTTAAACCCTAGATCGTCGGAATTAGATCACCACAATGATTTGTAAATTTATTCAATAATTTTCCCATGATCCCAGATCATCATACTAGCTACTGCCACGATCGTGTGATCAATTACGTCGTCGATCGTTAGAAAAAGGATGAAACCCAAATTATGTTCATCCATCAATTTCTCTCGAGTTACTCAATTAAAAATCGTGATGTTAATTTTAAAAATTAACATTTTCTAAGATGTTTTAGGTTATAAAATCAAATCAAGTAATTAGAGAAATTAAATTTTTATTATAAAACGAGTTTACAACAATCTCTTGTTCCAGACAACAGACATTAGATGTTTGTTTTTAAAAGTATTTTTAAAATTAAGTTTTGATATATTGGTACACTTTTTGTTTTAACATTTTATCCTAACAATAACTAAAAATAGGGTTTTTGGAACCTGACAGGTTTTCTAGAAACCTAGAACCAGAAAACAGGGTTAAACATATATCCCTGTATATCAACATGCACAGAGAATATAAACACATATACATACATTTTATATACATGCAACCAACTTAACTTCAGGCATGATCTCAAACACAGATTCGAATTCCATAATTTCAAAGTTTACTCACATTGTTCTAGAAAGAAATCAGAAGGCTTTAAATCCTGGAAGTTGAAAACAGACTGCTGAAAATTTGAACTAGCTTGTTTGAATTGATTTGTGATGGTGAATCTTTGAATTTGGTTTGAATACTGAGTTATTCTTCACTTGTTTGAAACCTTACCTCTACAAGCTTGAGCTCTGAATCCTAGGTTTATTTGAAATGAATGAAAAGGCTGTTCTGCTTTGATTCCCAGATTTCAACTGAAGTTGTGTTTGCTTGCTTGATTTTATGTTTGTTTTTCTGATATGTTTGATTTGTTTTTAAAGTTTGCTTTGAAATAATTTTCTGATTTGTTTTTCTCAGATTTTCTTAAGTCTTGAAGGTGAATAAAAGAAATGAGAAAGAGAGGTTCAAGATGTTATATAGTTTCTATTTCCTTTTTATAAATTTTCATAAATATGAAAACAATATAATGACACTTGTAAATTTCTTCATCCATGATTTACACATGTTAATTCATTCATTAAAATTCAAACACTTGTTAATTAATATGTTACAAATCCTCCGTATGTCCTTTGCATGAGAAAAATGATATATATATTTTTTAAAATTGTTTTTCTTATTTTATAAATGCATTTCTCTTTTATCTAAAAATATAAAATTTAATAGAAAATATTTTTAAACCAATTATACATTAAATAAATTACCCATATATATATATATTGTTTTAAATCCTTTACTAAAGAATTTATTTAAAATTTAAATTCAAATTCAAATCTATTCATATATCCATACCTTGTATATAATTTAAATTCAAATGATTTTTTTAAAATATCTATTATTTCAAAATTTTAAACTCAATGGAAATCTTATTCAAATCTATTCAACACTTATTTTATTTGATTTGAAATTTTTTAAATTAATTTCAAATTAAATTCCAAAAATTCAAACAAATTATTAATTTAAACTGATAAAATTTAGGATGTTACACGAGTGATCTTAACTCCACCCCGATAATCAGAGATTATCCTGATGTTTTGGTCCGGAAATTGAATTCCGCATCGATCTTGCTGTCGGTTTTCACCAGCATCGTGTTGATGAGGGGAGCACTCTCAGGATAGCTTTCCGAACTGAGACTGGTTTGTATGAATGGTTAGTCTTGCCCTTTGGATTAACCAATGCTTATGCCTTCTTCGTCGATCTCATGAATCACATTTTCCATGATGTACTCAACAAGGTTATCCTGGTTTTCGTTGATGACATTCTCATCTTTTCTAAGACAAAGAAGGAGCATGAATCTCATTTAAGATAGGTTTTCAAAACTCTTAGGAGCCATCAGTTGAAAGCAAAATTTAAAAAACTTGAAAAGGTTAAAACTAGGATAAAATTTATTTGTATGATACTCAATTTCATTCTAAAACATATATAACCTACATGAATATTCAAAAGTTAAAATGTAATGAGAACATGTTTTTGAATAATATATAATGTAAGTAACAAGATGCCCAAAAATGAAATTTATATGGTTTAATTATTTTATCCGACACTTTGAATTTCGAATCTATCTTTCCTTTCTGTTGCTTATATTCTCCTATCTCGTTCCTTTTTAGGGACGAAAAGTTTTGAGCGGGGGAGAGTGTAACGACCCGTAAATTTTAACGGTTTTTATAACGTAATTAACTAAAAAAATTCATGAAATTTAAACAATAAGATTTAGTAATGAAAATTTGATATTTGAAGTACATCTATTTAAATGTAGCAAGTATTAGATTTTCATCGAAAAATATGAAATTTAGTACGGTTGTGAAATTTCAATTTTTAAATTTAAAATCAGTTATATTTGATGGAAATAAAGTATCAGTACCCTTTTTTAACCTTTAGGTTCCCTGTCCTTTCATTTATCCACCATGAGATACCAACAGGCATCGACTATTAATAATTCCCTGAATCCAAATTATGCTCAACTTTTGCCATCCCTTGTTGATATTTATTCTGGTCCATTTCTATCCCATTTTTTTTCTTCATCTTCATTTCTGTTCTCGTGAGAAAAAAATAAATATAATAATGCGTTCGCCTGTTATCATGCTTCATTCTTTCCACCATCTACCCCGCCACTTCCACTAAACCCATACGAGCTCAGCCACGCCGACAAACTCCACGTCCATCCCACAAGCAGCCTATCATCCTCCTCCAAACGCAAGCCAATCCCCGCTGTGCTTCCTTGTAACAACCTTGTATTTTTTGATTGTTTTAATTGTATATTTTAATTTTTATAATTGAATTCTTGATTTAAAAACTTTATTTTTATCTATTAAAATGAATAATTTTGTTATTTTAAATATAAGTTTTGATTTTAATGTAAATTATAATTTCAAACATGTATAAATTGAATATTTTCCAAAAAAGTGAATTTTGGTCAAAATGGTCAAACTTTGACTTTTAAATTTAAAATTTGAAAGTTTGAAAATTTTTAGTTTTATCTTTTATTATGAAAATAAATAAAATTTCAAGCATACTGCTTTTCGTTTCGTTGAAATCCGAGTTATATTATGAAAGTTATGCTTTTTTTATTATTGTATGTACATTTGTTTTATTTAACAAAATTGTTTATTTTAATTTATAAATGATATTTTTGTTTGCCAAATCTTGTTCTAATTTGTGTAATATGTCATGTTATGAATATATTTTGGTTTTATAAACATTTTAAAGTGTAATTGACATTTTCCAGTATCAGTTGTATATTTGTTTACAATTTCTAATTTCCAGCTTCAGTTAATTAAAGTAATTCTTCATTTATCTTTATATTTTTCTTAAGATCTTATTTTATTATCATCTCCACTTTATTTTTTTCCTCATTTATTTTATTTATTTAACATTTTATTTGTTTTAAAGTGAAATAGAAATTTTATAAGACTAGTGATATTCTATTTGTAATTTTTAAGTCTTGTTTTGAATTTTTAAACAATTTCTTTAGTTCTTTTTTATATTTTCTCTAAATTTAATTATTTATTTCATTTTTAAAATGATTTAAAAATCATTTTATTTCAAATTTTGTTTTATAATAGTTTTAGTAAACAATTTTCCAAAAGCTTATTGTATTTTATCTACAATTTTTCACCCTAGTTTCTATTATTGTGCTATTTTCATAATTATTTTATATTTTTCTAAAATATATTTACTTTTTTATTTTTAAACTTTAGTTTGTTCGGTTTTATATTTTATTTACTGAAATATATATGGTTTATTTTAATTTAAAGGAAATTGAAATATAAAGAGTCAAACCTTTTCATATTACCTGTGACTTTTCGTTTACTTTGACCTTTCACTTGCTTTTGCCTTTTCATATTGTATAGCCGACCATATCTTTTTGCTATTGCCATGACTTCCTCTCATATTCACATGAAATATGTTTCTCATCTTCTCCTAAAAACCCACGGCATGAGAAGAAACAAATGAAATTGCAAATGGCTTCCTTTATCTCTTCTCTTCTTCACAATATCAATGATTTTGCTTCCTCCTTTGCAAAGCTTTGCTTGGCCCTACTCTCCACCATCATCACCGACCATCACCTCCTCCATCTCCAGCTGCAAAATCAGCCTCTCCTCTGTCCATGTCAGACCGTGGCATCCCAAAGATGAAAACACCACAAAAACTCCACACAAACTTGCAAAATCCCTTAAAACTATACATAGCCGACCTTGTTTGTCACCATCACCTTCATAATTCACTTTGGCCACCCCATAGCCGCCACCACCAGCCATCACATCATCTCTGACATCAGCTCCAGACCTTTACCCGACATGACCAGATCTAAAGACCCATGGCCGAGCCCAAGCAATGACAAGGCCGAGCCTTGTTGTGACCAAACATCACCTATTTTGCCTTAACCCTTTATCTTCTTCACTTTGTAACTTCTACCATCACCACCACTTGTGTAGCCATGCTATTTTGATGCCATACCCGAGTTTAACATGATCATGGCAGAGTATATGCTGCACTTTTGTCAAGCATTTGAGTGGCTAAAGCAAAGTCTAATCATATCTTGTCTTTATTGCTTTTATATTTCAGTTTGTTCAACATTGTTTTGTATTGAATATTCATATGTTATATTGTCTTGTTTTGGGTTGTTTACGAGATGATATATTGGCACTCTCCACTCATTTGAATCACTAGTCGTGCTGTATCGTGCTTGTCGTGCCTGTGGAATCGTTGTGTGTGTCATAGTGGTCTTTAGCTTGAAAAAGGTGGGTCCGTCTCACTCTGACATTTAAACTTATGAAATAGTAAATTGATGGCAAGTGTATAGTAATATAAAATGTTTATGCAATTTAATGTTGATCATATGATATGCTATGCCATGTTATTACCATGTTAAAACTGTTAATTATCACCTGACATCTGATATATGACATTATATTGGGATATTGACATTGTTTATATTGTTTATGCATATGTTCACACTGCAAGTTCCCTGTTAGAATAGAATCACTATGGGTTGAAATGATACATACCAGAACGGACTTTAGAACGGGGAAAAATTGTTATGGGCTGAAATGATAGGCCTGAGCGATTTTTATTTATTTTTATTTACTTGGGATTACGGGTTTGAAATGATAGAACCTAGTTTTCTTTTTAAATTGCGGATTGAAATGATACATATCCGTATCACTTGACCTAGGTTAGAAAATTATATACAGACCCCGTGCTATATTTTTAAATGATTTTTATTAAAATATGTATTTCTAAAAATATGAAATTTTGATTTGAAAAAATATATTTTATGGTTTTAAGAAAATTAAATATTAAGTCTTGAAATTGTGAATTTAAGTACGTAAATTTGAAGTAATTGTGATTTTTGACTTTAAATTTTATTTTAAAATGTAAATAAATAATGGAAATTAAATTCAAAGTTTTGAAATGACATTTGAAGTAAAATGTTAAGTTTTATCAAATTTATAAGTTAATAAACAGTGAATTTTGACTGAATAAATGAATGGAGTTTTTAAATTGAATATTTGATCTTAAAATTTTATTGTGTTAAATCATATGTTAAAATGATTTTAAATGTGAAATTTTGTAGTCTAGAAATATGATTTTCAAGTTATAATAATAAAAATTTGGAGTTTTATTATTATTTTTGAAAAGCTAAAACTGAAATCTAGAATTTTATAGCATTTTCAAAATGCTGTAGTCTTTTGACAGCATTTTTAAATGCTATTGTTTTGAATCTAACAAGGTTTGAAATAACTAAATATCTATTACGGCATTTTATAAATGCTTTTATTCTTAAACTAAACCATTTTGGAAATTAAGCTACGATAGCACTTTATAAATGCTGTCTTTGCTATAATTTGACAATGTTTGAAATGTTATAGATTTTAACACTGTTTGAGTTATATTTTAAAGTGTTAAATGATTTAACTTTTGGAAATTTATTAATTGTGAAATTTAAGAAGTTTTGAATATATTTTAATATTTAAATTTGAATTTTTAAGGAATTTAAAGTTGAATTTGAATTTAAATAGGATTTACTTGGTTATGTGTTAAATGGAATGAAATGTAATGAGATAAATGAATTTTTGAATGGAATTTTTAATGTAATATGTAATGATACTTTAAATAATAAATGAATGACTTATTTTATTTAAAAATGATATTTAAATTTGAGTATTTGAATTTGAATTTAAATAATGATCTAAAAATGAGGTTTTGAAAGGATCTGATATTTTAATGATTTTGAAATGGTTTGGAAATGATTTGATCTTTATTTTAATAAAGAATATGAATGTGGAATAATACTTGATTTTGATTTATTTGATAAAGGAATATTTGAAGTTTATATTTGTGTGAAAAGATATTTGGTTTAATTGTAATTTAAATTTATTTAAATAATGTTGGATTTATGAGATGAATATTTCAAAACTAAATAATAATGAAATTAGATTTGAGATATGAATATATGGAATTATAAAGTTTAGTTTTGAAAAGTGGGACATTAAAGTTTGGAAATACAATAAAATTGGATTGTTTATTTTGTAGATCAAATCTACATTTGAAATTTATAAGATTTGAAATGTTTTGTTAGAAAACTAAATTTGAATTGAAACTGATGGTTTGAATTGAATTAAATTGAAAATTTGAAATTTTAGTTTAATGGAATAAATTTGTAAAGTGTAAAGAATTAAAGGATGATTTAAAATGTATGATTTTGAAATGTTATGATTTTCAAAGTGTAATTGTTTCAAGTATTTTTGGTTTCGAAAGAGTTATACTTTGAAAGTATTATGATTTTGAAATGAATATATGTTTTGAAATGTTTTGGTTTCGAAGTATAAACTATTTTGATTCAATAAATAGTTTTGAAATAAAAAAAAGGTTTTGGTTTCGAAATATAAACTATTTTGAAAGGAATATAGTTTGAAATGAAACGATTTGATCTTTTTTGAAGTATAAACTATTTTGAAATGATCAAGGCGTTATAATAACGTTTAGTTGTTAAAGAGACCGGGATCGGAAGTTGTCATACTCTCTACCAACTCCGAAAACCACTTTAACAACTGTGTAAGTGGTGGAGATTCCAGAATGAAGTTGGATGGTGGCTGTGACGACCCCACTTCGTACTCCCAGGAAGTAGCATCGTTAATAAGAAAGAAAGAGGTGAGAAAATAGAAAAAGATAGAGAAGAAAGAACAACAACATCAGAATCTCACAGCGGAACGAATAAAATATATTAATTACATAAGCATTTACATAGTATATAACATCAATCAGAGTAATACATATAGTACATCACATACTAGACAGTTATAAACACCTGTCTAGTTAATACAACTCAATACACAATACATCACAGAGATACCACACAGCGGAACTAAATATATCTAAAACGCTGAAGCCTCCTACTCCATTGCTCCTCCAAAATTCGTCAAAGCTAAACCTGAATCCCTTGGCTACCCGTAAAAATTTGGGTGCCCGAGAGTTTATGAAAAACAAAATAAACTTCGGGTCAGACATGGGTCTGGTATGAGTAACAGGTTAAAGTTGCTTAATTTTGAAAAATCCTTTGAAAACAAAAGGTATCACGTAAGACTTCCCACACATAAACATGGAAAAGTTTTTACCTTACGCTAACCAAAACAGTTGACAGGAAATCCAGTGATATTATAATAGGTCTAGGGTTTTCAAGTAAATAGAAAATAGCCGAAATTGTTACATGATTAAATTCCAGCTACTAGCCACAAAAGTGGGTAATACAATCAAAACCGTGGGCACTTATTGGATTTTGAATTCCATACAATGGCAGGGCTACTGGGGTACCGCCCGTCACAGTACGGGGCCTAGATCACCGTACCGAGGATTACTCCCTTCATCCCCTGCAACACAAGGCCGGAACCATTCCTTACTGAACAGTCCCGAACAAGATACACCCCGCAGTTGGCTGCAGACCAACCGCCCACTAAGCCGAATAAAAAGGGACATCTAGACAGGGGAATATCCTTGTCCTGCTTGGGCATGACCCACCTAACCTTGCTGCACCTCCCCTGTTTTAGCCATTCCCGGTTGATGAGGCTTGAGGTTACGATTACCTTTATAGAACATATTTCTTAGAATGCTCATCGTCCGCCTGACGATGTGTTGAAAGCATTAAATCCATACAAGTTCGTTCCGGGTTCGAACGAAACCGAAGGCATTATCTCGTTACACTCATTTTGGAATCACCCTCAGAGTTAACGACGATAACCCTTGCATTCTGAACCTTCATCTTCACTTCAGATTCACGACCTAACGTTAATTTGGAAACGATGTGGTTTTCGGATATTCCTAATGCGGAAAACCCGATCCCGGTCTCATCGAAATCCAAAGCGTGTCTTTTAAGGCCAAGTTGTCTATTTAGTCTTAACAGTGAATTCAATATTATCAATATGCACAGATAGATAATTCACATCTCATAATAGATAATCACAATATCATCATAAACAGATAATTAATATCATCATCCAAAAAGATAATTAAACATTATCATACTTAAAACATACATCCATATCACATAGACATTACCCATCTCATTCCTGAGATTACAATCAATCAGTGAAATATCCATATCATCCATAAGCAATGATTTATGAATCATAAGCTATAGTTATTTAAAATGAATTAAATTAACTACTTCCAATTTTAATTAATTTAAAATAAATTAAATTAATTACTCATTCCATAAATCCCGCTCTCATAATCAATAATTGATTATAAATCAAATTACTAAATCATTCTCTAATTACAAGAATAATTTAGTCTTTGTTTAATTAAAATGAATTATTATAAATCGTTCATAGCATTTTCACATTTAATTACTTTCCTATTAATTATTCCTTAATTAAACAATTCTTAATTACATCATTAATTATAGTAATTATGATCTTCAATTTATATTCAATTACTTATTTAAATTAATTAAGTGATTAATCTTTACTTAAACACAATTATTAACCACCCCCTTGATTAATAACAAACCAGTAATTAACTATCCTTAATTACTTATTAAAAAATTAATCATTCCATGATTAATTATTCCCATAAATAAATCCTTTGATTAACTATAAAAGAAATTACTCACATTACTTCATTTACAAATCATCTTGTATTAACTTCATCAAGTAATGATCATCCAATTACTATTCTGAGTAATTATGCTCCATTAATTACACTTATATTCACATATATCAAATCATTAAATGATTTCTTAATTTAATCTTATTATCCATTACTTATATATATATTCAAATTAATCATCTTTGCTTTAAATATCTTTTGCAACATTCCAGTAATTTCCTTAATTTATTTACAAAAATAAATCTTGAATAAATCCATTAATTAATTACATTTATATAGATTTATTACCTTTCTAATTATCTTGTTGATTTATTGTTCTCAAATAAATCAATATCATCATTAATTATTAATTAATGATTTCTAATTACATCTTCATTTATTAATTTATATTAAGAATACACATCTTCAAATCATAAATATTAATCCTCTTGATTAATAACAAACAGTAATTAATCATTCAATATTAATTACTTCTCAATAACACTCTAAATTAATTCCCTGATTAATTTTAAGTAATTATATTTCAATTACTTCCATTAATAACATCACCCAATTAATTACATCCCGTAATTATCCTTCAATTACTTCTCTAAGTAATTCAATTCCAAATTATCAGTTAATTAAACTAAATTAATTAACTCGAATCAATTTACATAATTAATAAGTAATTAATTTCTTAATTACTTTTCAATAAATAATTTATAATTAAACTATTGAATTAATTAATTTAATTAATTTATTACTAAATCAATCATATTAATTAATTATAACATCATTTGGTTAATGAACTTCATTAATAATTATTTAATTATCAACTTATATTAATTATTATTAATTAGCCATTATTAATTTTAAAATCTAATCTATAGTTCTAAATCACATATTAGTTAATTAATTCATTAATTAACTTTAATTACTATATTTATACTATAATTACTAGATTAATTAATTTCAACCATTAATTATTCTTACCTAATCAACTTAAAGATTAATGTATATAAAATTCTAAAACTTCATGAATTAAAGTAAATCATTCTCATCTTTGATTATATTTTCACTTCCAATATGTTTTAAAACATTTATTTTGATGTACTTTCTAATTAAAAACCAATTTATCATTAATAAAGTTTTAAAACTAATTTATTTTATTGTTTTCAAACCTCTTTGTAAACTTACATGTTCAAATGCACTTAAACTTATTTAAATAAATTTAAATTATAAAACTTTTTATTTTATTCCAAATCTAGGATTTCAAATCCAAACTCTAGATTCCAAGTTGGAGTTAACTTGTCTAAACTTTTCTTAACACTTTAGATTTCATTTTTTTTTTGAAATCCAACTCTTTGAATACACTTGCATTAAGCACTTTTAAGTTAAAATAATTTAAATTTTGAAAAACTTTATTATTTCCAACCACATTTCAAAACTAACTTAAATTCATGTTTTAAACTTGATTTAAAATTAGACTTGGCTTTTAGTTAAATTTAAAACAAAATTCACAAAACTGTTGGAAAAAAAAACTGTTACAGGTTTTCAAGTCTGTAAACTAATAACCCGACCCCCCCCACTAATTTGCTTCGAGTAACACGCATGTTTCCCTGTGAAAACGAACGAACTACTTCGAGTTCTTTCCTGGCACACACGAGAAACTGAAACCGAAAACCCAACCTGGAAAACACAGTGCCACTCACCCCTCCAAACCTGTCAACGGCACGCACGCGGCGGTCCCACCACCAGAAGCCTCCAAACTCCGGCTACCACTTCGGCCATCACTCCCCTACCTCCCCTCCAATCCACGTGGCACTCGAACGCCTGTGGTGGCCGCAGCGACCAAAACTATAGACTCAGTAAAATTTAGGTTTACGCGCAGAAATTTGCCCACCGCCTCATCCACGTTCATCAAACCACCCTGCGAATATTTTTCCCCCAACCACGCTTCACTCTTACACGAGTGTTCAAGACCCCATCCACCACCAACTCGTGGATCATCACAGATCATCAAAAGTAAGAAATTCGAACCAAACCAAACTGTGCTTACTTCCTCAGCCCAAAAATTATAATTTATGTTTTAAAAATCACGTTATAGTATACGAATTCCAATTACAATCCTGAATTTGTAAATTTAGAAATTCAAAATTTGACTAATTTATAATTTGGTTCAGTTTCTTTGATTTCCAGAGATATTGATAAATTGTTTGGCTTGAAGAAATTTTTAAAACTTAATTTACCTAGTAACAGACAACTTTTGTTTTAATACTAAATTTAAATATCGAGTTAATCAATTGTAAATGATTCTTTAAACCCAAAATCTTATGTTTAAAACACAGAACAGAGAACATATGTGATTAACAGCCTGCACACAAATGTTATTCAATATTCACAGAACATCCATATGTATAAGAATACAAACATAAGCATTCATCTATATAAACAACAATCTTATGCTTTAAATTTATTAAAAAGTTGTTGTTACTCACCAATATGTGCAAGAACAGAGGCACTGTTGTTGAAGCAGGCTTAGAAATTTATAGGCTTCACTTTCCTTGATTAAGCAACAGGCTTGAATACAACTGTAACTTCATTCTACTTTGCTTCTTGAATTTTGTTTAAGTATGGAATAGTTTTTATTTCATATTTTAGTTTGTATGTTCGAATTAGAAGGGTAAGTCTGAGGTATAAATGAAAGAAAGAAGACAGGGATTTAAACAAAGGATTTGTACAGGGTATAAGCAGACAGTTTTATTACTTTGTTTCATGCTATTATGACAATATATAAAATAAAATCTTGTTTGTACAGTTTAACTCCAGAGATATTTTCTTTAATGGTGGCTGACATAAATGCTTAGTGTACTAAAAGATTTTTTCATTAATTACCTTTTTGTTTGCTAGCTTAAGATATATAATACCATCTTCCTAAACAAGCTTCACAAATATATGCAGTTGTGTTATTTATTACTGTCATTTGCTTCATTCAAGTTGGCCTGCCCACATATATATCTTAATATCATCATTTTGTTACTGTCTTTGGCTTTGTTTGTTTACTACGGCCTGCATATGATTTCACTTGTTTGGTTAACATATATTTTATTTCTGTCCTTACTGCTTTACTTCAGCCTGCACACATTTTGTGCTTTTAAACATATAAATATATTTATACTGCAGTTTGTTTTTATCTTTATTTTGTTACAGTCTTCTACTTCAGGTTCATGCCTATCATAATTAAGTGTAATACTTATACAAGCCTACAGATATTTATCTAGATGTTTAAACATATTCATATATATACTACAGTCCTGTTTTTATGTTAGCTTACAAATCTAAAATATCTTTTGTTTCCAGTTTTAATTGTTGACTTGTGTTTAGTTGTGTTATTGACTAGTTATTGTAAATTTGTAAATGTTTGTGAATGCTATATAAATTTATCCAATATGATTATTACTTATTTAACTTATTATATATAGTATGTTAACTTCTAATTTATAGCTTTATGTATATTTTATTTTATTTCTATGTTTAACCTATTACTTAAAACCCTGTATCCCTATATATATATACATTCTTACTTATTTATATTATAAAATATATGATCAACTTGAAATGATAAATAAAATAAATCATCTTTCTATTATAAACTACATATTTTATTAATGTATGTTGATGTATTGTTTGGCAAAAATATATTTAAAACTCATATATATATATATTTTTAAATCCATGTTTTAATCAAGTTATACTAAAAGAAAAGAGAACAAATCTTTTTATTAAATTTAAACTTAAGTTAGAATAAGTTTTAATCTATTTAAACAATTATCTTAAGTATTTAAAACCCTATATTTATTTATTTATTAGCTTTGAAATGTTTGCATTAAATAAAACACAATTTCTAATTCACTAAAAAGTATATTAGTATTTAAAACATAACTTATTAGTTAAACTTTAAAACAAATTCATCTATTTACAATGTATACAAATATATACATATATAAATAGAAAACAAACAATTAAATTTTTAACAGATTAAATTTATCCATTAGATATTTATTAAAAGAAAAGTATCAAATTCAGATTTAATTAATAAAAATATATCATATCAATTTAATATTTAATGCAGATTATTAAATTGATATTGCTAGAAAATTCCGGGTCGTCACATTCCTCCCCCCTTAAAAGAATTTCGTCCCCGAAATTTAAAAGCAAAGGTAATTTAATAATATATTTAAGATTTTAATTAATTTTAAACCATAAGCATATATCAATCACATGCTAACAATCATCACAACCAATCTACTCAATCAACAAAGCTAACTATCCAGACAAAATAGAGTTCTCTAGAGTTTTCCAGTATAATACCGGAATACTCGATCTATAGAATCCAAATAGTCTATATTACTAATCTATAGAAATCTTGGGATCAGAGAAAATTCATACAAAATGAAGTTCCCGACTTCGAAATCCAAATTCCTCCGTCTCTTATCCACCAAATACTTCTGACAATCCAGAGCTGCCTTCAACCCACTGATCAGCTCCACCTTCGCTGATAACTCCTACAACAATCTGAATCCAAAAACAATCTAGTAGAATAATTTCCTCAAAATCAACCAAAACCAAGAACTCAACCTCTACTATCATCAGTAGAAAACATCTTCTCTTTCCCAGAAAAGAAAAACAAATGCACTCCCAACTGCTTCCGCTGCTCAACTCTGATCTAGAGTAGATGAAAATGCTAATGATGCACATAAGCATAACTGGACAACACATGACAAAAATATGATTCAGCAGATCCAAAATAGAACTCAGAAATTCCTCCGAAACTTGAGCTGCTTTACCAATTCCTTTCTTCAGAAACCATTCTATTACTAAGATGAACCATTGGCACTACTTCTGAAATCCAGTCGATACCAAACTCAACTCCTCAGATGCTAAGACAAACCATTGACTTCTTCAAAGATATTCAGAAAAATTTCTGCCATCCCAGAGAATACTTAACTATCGCAAGTCACTTTTGCGATCCACTCAGGTTAATATCCAAAGAAAACTGTTCTCTCCTACCAATTTGAACATCTTAAACTTATCTAGCCAATCCATTGAAGAAATGGATTCACAAAACTGGTTCTGGACTTCGATGACCTCCTCGCGTGCCGGCAGAACAATCTGAGCTGCAACACTGCTACTGATGCCAAAACTCCTTAATCCAAAATTCCTCGGAAAAACTCGGGCCTCAAAGCTAAACACAACATTCAGCTGAACTCAACCTCAAACTAATGCAGACACACTTCCTTGTCCAAAGAGCCTTGAGAACTTCTTCGGAAACAATCCATCGCTACTGCATCTCAACACACAACCACTACTTCTTGAGTTACCAAGATAATATTCTAGCTTCTGCTCACTCACACAATCCAAATCTACTCATCCAATCTTGTACAACAAAACGGACTCCAAATCTTAACAGGTTCCTCAAGAGATTTAGGTGAAATCCTTACACCACAAATTTACTCGAGACGGTATTAGGTCTACAGTCTCGCCAAATATACTTCTAACCACAGGTAGTCGTGTTACACACACCACTACTCAATCTATCCTTATACTTATGTTGGAAAACCCGGACAGGTAATCCAACAAATAGATAGAAAATAAATAAATAAATATATATATATATCAAAATTACAAATACGCTCTCTCAGGAAAGAAATCACTTAAGAGCCTAGGTATTCACTCAACCTAGCGCTCTCATACCACTGTAACGACCCCACTTCCTACTCCCAGGAAGTAGCATCGTTAATAAGAAAGAAAGAGGTGAGAAAATAGAAAAAGATAGAGAAGAAAGAACAACAACATCAGAATCTCACAGCGGAACGAATAAAATATATTAATTACATAAGTATTTACATAGTATATAACATCAATCAGAGTAATACATATAGTACATCACATACTAGACAGTTATAAACACCTGTCTAGTTAATACAACTCAATACACAATACATCACAGAGATACCACACAGCGGAACTAAATATATCTAAAACGCTGAAGCCTCCTGCTCCATTGCTCCTCCAAAATTCGTCAAAGCTAAACCTGAATCCCTTGGCTACCCGTAAAAATTTGGGTATCCGAGAGTTTATGAAAAACAAAATAAACTTCGGGTCAGACATGGGTCTGGTATGAGTAACAGGTTAAAGTTGCTTAATTTTGAAAAATCCTTTGAAAACAAAAGGTATCACGTAAGACTTCCCACACATAAACATGGAAAAGTTTTTACCTTACGCTAACCAAAACAGTTGACAGGAAATCCAGTGATATTATAATAGGTCTAGGGTTTTCAAGTAAATAGAAAATAGCCGAAATTGTTACATGATTAAATTCCAGCTACTAGCCACAAAAGTGGGTAATACAATCAAAACCGTGGGCACTTATTGGATTTTGAATTCCATACAATGGCAGGGCTACTGGGGTACCGCCCGTCACAGTACGGGGCCTAGATCACCGTACCGAGGATTACTCCCTTCATCCCCTGCAACACAAGGCCGGAACCATTCCTTACTGAACAGTCCCGAACAAGATACACCCCGCAGTTGGCTGCAGACCAACCGCCCACTAAGCCGAATAAAAAGGGACATCTAGACAGGGAAATATCCTTGTCCTGCTTGGGCATGACCCACCTAACCTTGCTGCACCTCCCCTGTTTTAGCCATTCCCGGTTGATGAGGCTTGAGGTTACGATTACCTTTATAGAACATATTTCTTAGAATGCTCATCGTCCGCCTGACGATGTGTTGAAAGCATTCAATCCATACAAGTTCGTTCCGGGTTCGAACGAAACCGAAGGCATTATCTCGTTACACTCATTTTGGAATCACCCTCAGAGTTAACGACGATAACCCTTGCATTCTGAACCTTCATCTTCACTTCAGATTCACGACCTAATGTTAATTTGGAAACGATGTGGTTTTCGGATATTCCTAATGCGGAAAACCCGATCCCGGTCTCATCGAAATCCAAAGCGTGTCTTTTAAGGCCAAGTTGTCTATTTAGTCTTAACAGTGAATTCAATATTATCAATATGCACAGATAGATAATTCACATCTCATAATAGATAATCACAATATCATCATAAACAGAAAATTAATATCATCATCCAAACAGATAATTAAACATTATCATACTTAAAACATACATCCATATCACATAGACATTACCCATCTCATTCCTGAGATTACAATCAATCAGTGAAATATCCATATCATCCATAAGCAATGATTTATGAATCATAAGCTATAGTTATTTAAAATGAATTAAATTAACTACTTCCAATTTTAATTAATTTAAAATAAATTAAATTAATTACTCATTCCATAAATCCCGCTCTCATAATCAATAATTGATTATAAATCAAATTACTAAATCATTCTCTAATTACAAGAATAATTTAGTCTTTGTTTAATTAAAATGAATTATTATAAATCGTTCATAGCAATTTAACATTTAATTACTTTCCTATTAATTATTCCTTAATTAAACAATTCTTAGTTACATCATTAATTATAGTAATTATGATCTTCAATTTATATTCAATTACTTATTTAAATTAATTAAGTGATTAATCTTTACTTAAACACAATTATTAACCACCCCCTTGATTAATAACAAACCAGTAATTAACTATCCTTAATTACTTATTAACAAATTAATCATTCCATGATTAATTATTCCCATAAATAAATCCTTTGATTAACTATAAAAGAAATTACTCACATTACTTCATTTACAAATCATCTTGTATTAACTTCATCAAGTAATGATCATCCAATTACTATTCTGAGTAATTATGCTCCATTAATTACACTTATATTCACATATATCAAATCATTAAATGATTTCTTAATTTAATCTTATTATCCATTACTTATATATATATTCAAATTAATTATCTTTGCTTTAAATATCTTTTGCAACATTCCAGTAATTTCCTTAATTTATTTACAAAAATAAATCTTGAATAAATCCATTAATTAATTACATTTATATAGATTTATTACCTTTCTAATTATCTTGTTGATTTATTATTCTCAAATAAATCAATATCATCATTAATTATTAATTAATGATTTCTAATTACATCTTCATTTATTAATTTATATTAAGAATACACATCTTCAAATCATAAATATTAACCCTCTTGATTAATAACAAACAGTAATTAATCATTCAATATTAATTACTTCTCAATAACACTCTAAATTAATTCCCTGATTAATTTTAAGTAATTATATTTCAATTACTTCCATTAATAACATCACCCAATTAATTACATCCCGTAATTATCCTTCAATTACTTCTCTAAGTAATTCAATTCCAAATTATCAGTTAATTAAACTAAATTAATTAACTCGAATCAATTTACATAATTAATAAGTAATTAATTTCTTAATTACTTTTCAATAAATAATTTATAATTAAACTATTGAATTAATTAATTTAATTAATTTATTACTAAATCAATCATATTAATTAATTATAACATCATTTGGTTAATGAACTTCATTAATAATTATTTAATTATCAACTTATATTAATTATTATTAATTAGCCATTATTAATTTTAAAATCTAATCTATAGTTCTAAATCACATATTAGTTAATTAATTCATTAATTAACTTTAATTACTATATTTATACTATAATTACTAGATTAATTAATTTCAACCATTAATTATTCTTACCTAATCAACTTAAAGATTAATGTATATAAAATTCTAAAACTTCATGAATTAAAGTAAATCATTCTCATCTTTGATTATATTTTCACTTCCAATATGTTTTAAAACATTTATTTTGATGTACTTTCTAATTAAAAACCAATTTATCATTAATAAAGTTTTAAAACTAATTTATTTTATTGTTTTCAAACCTCTTTGTAAACTTACATGTTCAAATGCACTTAAACTTATTTAAATAAATTTAAATTATAAAACTTTTTATTTTATTCCAAATCTAGGATTTCAAATCCAAACTCTAGATTCCAAGTTGGAGTTAACTTGTCTAAACTTTTCTTAACACTTTAGATTTCATTTTTTTTTTTGAAATCCAACTCTTTGAATACACTTGCATTAAGCACTTTTAAGTTAAAATAATTTAAATTTTGAAAAACTTTATTATTTCCAACCACATTTCAAAACTAACTTAAATTCATGTTTTAAACTTGATTTAAAATTAGACTTGGCTTTTAGTTAAATTTAAAACAAAATTCACAAAACTGTTGGAAAAAAAAACTGTTACAGGTTTTCAAGTCTGTAAACTAATAACCCGACCCCCCCCACTAATTTGCTTCGAGTAACACGCATGTTTCCCCGTGAAAACGAACGAACTACTTCGAGTTCTTTCCTGGCACACACGAGAAACTGAAACCGAAAACCCAACCTGGAAAACACAGTGCCACTCACCCCTCCAAACCTGTCAACGGCACGCACGCGGCGGTCCCACCACCAGAAGCCTCCAAACTCCGGCTACCACTTCGGCCATCACTCCCCTACCTCCCCTCCAATCCACGTGGCACTCGAACGCCTGTGGTGGCCGCAGCGACCAAAACTATAGACTCAGTAAAATTTAGGTTTACGCGCAGAAATTTGCCCACCGCCTCATCCACGTTCATCAAACCACCCTGCGAATATTTTTCCCCCAACCACGCTTCACTCTTACACGAGTGTTCAAGACCCCATCCACCACCAACTCGTGGATCATCACAGATCATCAAAAGTAAGAAATTCGAACCAAACCAAACTGTGCTTACTTCCTCAGCCCAAAAATTATAATTTATGTTTTAAAAATCACGTTATAGTATACGAATTCCAATTACAATCCTGAATTTGTAAATTTAGAAATTCAAAATTTGACTAATTATAATTTGGTTCAGTTTCTTTGATTTCCAGAGATATTGATAAATTGTTTGGCTTGAAGAAATTTTTAAAACTTAATTTACCTAGTAACAGACAACTTTTGTTTTAATACTAAATTTAAATATCGAGTAAATCAATTGTAAATGATTCTTTAAACCCAAAATCTTATGTTTAAAACACAGAACAGAGAACATATGTGATTAACAGCCTGCACACAAATGCTATTCAATATTCACAGAACATCCATATGTATAAGAATACAAACATAAGCATTCATCTATATAAACAACAATCTTATGCTTTAAATTTATTAAAAAGTTGTTGTTACTCACCAATATGTGCAAGAACAGAGGCACTGTTGTTGAAGCAGGCTTAGAAATTTACAGGCTTCACTTTCCTTGATTAAGCAACAGGCTTGAATACAACTGTAACTTCATTCTACTTTGCTTCTTGAATTTTGTTTAAGTATGGAATAGTTTTTATTTCATATTTTAGTTTGTATGTTCGAATTAGAAGGGTAAGTCTGAGGTATAAATGAAAGAAAGAAGACAGGGATTTAAACAAAGGATTTGTACAGGGTATAAGCAGACAGTTTTATTACTTTGTTTCATGCTATTATGACAATATATAAAATAAAATCTTGTTTGTACAGTTTAACTCCAGAGATATTTTCTTTAATGGTGGCTGACATAAATGCTTAGTGTACTAAAAGATTTTTTCATTAATTACCTTTTTGTTTGCTAGCTTAAGATATATAATACCATCTTCCTAAACAAGCTTCACAAATATATGCAGTTGTGTTATTTATTACTGTCATTTGCTTCATTCAAGTTGGCCTGCCCACATATATATCTTAATATCATCATTTTGTTACTGTCTTTGGCTTTGTTTGTTTACTACGGCCTGCATATGATTTCACTTGTTTGGTTAACATATATTTTATTTCTGTCCTTACTGCTTTACTTCAGCCTGCACACATTTTGTGCTTTTAAACATATAAATATATTTATACTGCAGTTTGTTTTTATCTTTATTTTGTTACAGTCTTCTACTTCAGGTTCATGCCTATCATAATTAAGTGTAATACTTATACAAGCCTACAGATATTTATCTAGATGTTTAAACATATTCATATATATACTACAGTCCTGTTTTTATGTTAGCTTACAAATCTAAAATATCTTTTGTTTCCAGTTTTAATTGTTGACTTGTGTTTAGTTGTGTTATTGACTAGTTATTGTAAATTTGTAAATGTTTGTGAATGCTATATAAATTTATCCAATATGATTATTACTTATTTAACTTATTATATATAGTATGTTAACTTCTAATTTATAGCTTTATGTATATTTTATTTTATTTCTATGTTTAACCTATTACTTAAAACCCTGCATCCCTATATATATATATATATATACATTCTTACTTATTTATATTATAAAACATATGATCAACTTGAAATGATAAATAAAATAAATCATCTTTCTATTATAAACTACATATTTTATTAATGTATGTTGATGTATTGTTTGGCAAAAATATATTTAAAACTCATATATATATTTTTAAATCCATGTTTTAATCAAGTTATACTAAAAGAAAAGAGAACAAATCTTTTTATTAAATTTAAACTTAAGTTAGAATAAGTTTTAATCTATTTAAACAATTATCTTAAGTATTTAAAACCCTATATTTATTTATTTATTAGCTTTGAAATGTTTGCATTAAATAAAACACAATTTCTAATTCACTAAAAAGTATATTAGTATTTAAAACATAACTTATTAGTTAAACTTTAAAACAAATTCATCTATTTACAATGTATACAAATATATACATATATAAATAGAAAACAAACAATTAAATTTTTAACAGATTAAATTTATCCATTAGATATTTATTAAAAGAAAAGTATCAAATTCAGATTTAATTAATAAAAATATATCATATCAATTTAATATTTAATGCAGATTATTAAATTGATATTGCTAGAAAATTCCGGGTCGTCACAGTGGCGACGATCTTGAGGTATATTACGTGGACCCAACTCCCGTGAGTTGGCATAAGGTGGCTAAAACAGGAGCGATTTCAGGCCAAGTGAGGTCATTCCTCCGATCGGACACATTCCTTCGATACTATACTCTTCCTTGTGATTGATTAGATGGCCATCCTCCGATTTTGATATGGGAGTGTGTTTCGAGGTGGGCGTATGTGGCTGCTGCGTTACCACTAGCCCGTGTGCATAATTGGTATATCTATCCTGGCATTGCCTTGTGTGCCATGTCACCTACCATACCGTGCCTTTACTACGAGTTTGTTTTTCTCTCGTGGCCCGTGGAGTATTTTGGGTACTCCCGATCTGGAGATATGCTGATACTGAATGGACTACTGGGACTATTATGTGTGAAGGGTGATATGGGTAGTCCAGAACGCTATTTAAAAGTATGTTTATTTTACTGTAGACATTATTATAATAGCGCAATGTTACTACATAGTAAATAGATTAACGGATCCTTAAAGGATGGGCGATCCCAAGCATCCTTTAAGTTACTGATGCATTTTTGTTACTGTTCACTTGAGTTGATTTACAGTTCATAAGTATTTATGTCCTGACTCGAGCGTTTTGTATTTTGCTTTACTCTCGAGTCAGATTGAGTGAGTTAGCATTCAAGATTCACCTTTTGAGTTGGAGCTTTCCTTGAAGATCCAGCCATCTATTTTGCTTTCTGTATCCAGTGATTTCAGTGATGTATTCTGTATTGTACCTGATGTATCTTGTTACTCTTCTGTTGTATCTTATTTAACTCTGATGTATCTTATTTTTATATAATAGCTTCATGAACTACTATCTCTTTTAATTCCGCTGCATTATTATTTACTCTGTGTCTGTGATATGTGATTATGTATTTACTGTATATTCTGAGATTTGCCAAATTTTATTTACAACGCGGTATTTTGAGCAATTCAAGTCCGACATGTGCGGATGCGAATGGTTGAAAATACCTGGTTGTTACAGTTGGTATGAGAGCTTTGGTAGCTCTAGGCAAAACTCAGTATATAGGGTAAATGTATTTACAGAATCACTTTCATTCGAGTTTAAATCTCTTCCTTTTTAACTCGATTCCTTTGAATTTTGAAACGTTCCTTGCAGTTCCAAAATCCATTCGTGTCCCTCACTGTTTATCTTCTTTTGATTCTGAAGTATCCCATAACTCCACTTCAAAAGATCTTCATAATGAGTCGACGGTCTCGCCAACCTCAAATTTATTTGTAAAGGGGGAAACTCCTTTACAACACCATCGATTCACCTGAGATTCTATATGCTCGGTTTAGATGCTAGTATCTCTTATAATTTCAAACTCTATATCTTGAGATTGAATGTTGATTTACCCAAGAAATCCACATCGATCTTATTCTTTAAGTCATGGTTGACCAGGTTAAGGTTGCCCACGATTTATATAAGCTTATCCATGTCCCTATTATGTTATTTAATCATCTCATCTTTGTTTTCCAACTTATCTTCAAATCATTATTGAGGTGTATTTGTAAACAAATATTTAAATGTTTTATATATTGTGTTGTTTGAGTTGTTGATGTTGATTTTGGTTTCTGATCGATTCGTCTGATCAACGCTATCGATAAGATTTCCAAAACACTTGAACAGAACAAACTGACACAATACGTTTTTTTTCTCAAATTTAGTAATGAAATAAATTTTGTAACTATATTATAATTCATTTTTCGGATTTTATCGAATTGGTTGTTAAGAAATAATATTTGATTTTATATATATCATTATCTCTTGTTTCATATATAAATAATGGAACATTAAAGATGGTTTTAAATTTATTAGGAAATTTAAAATGAATTTAAAACAAGAATTTGAGAATTTAATTTCCAATAGTTCCAAACCTTGTGTTTAAAGTTTTAAAGGATGTACTATTTAATGTATTTTTGAATAGAAATTTGTTTCCAAAGAATTTTAAAGTTTAAAACTAGTGCTCTTCTCTTTGTTGCTGGAAAATAACTTCGATGATGACTGCAGCATCATCGACATTCATTTTCGAGTTTCGAAGTGAAGAGACCGTTCTGTAGTCTTGCTACAATTTTGTTTTGGGAAATTTAATTGACTTAAATTTCTAAAATAAGACTGGATTTATAACATATGCTGATATATGATTTAAATTTGAATGGATATCTATAGTATATGTGCATTTATTTATCTCTAAATAGTTTGGAATTTTATCGGAAATTTAATCCCTAAATTTTATCTTGAAAGATAAATTTTAAGTATCATTTCAAGAATTGAATAAATATTCAATCGTGAAATGATTAAATTAGAAAGTTTTATTTGTATAATACACAATTTCATTCCAATATAACTTGTCTTAAATTTTAGAAGTTGAATATGTAATTGGATAATATAAAATATAAAAAGAGTTTATAAATGAAATTTAGTGGTTATAATACATGTTATACACTTAAATTTTAGTTATAAAACGATTAACAGTGGTAAATAAAGAAAAAGGGTAATGGAATAATTTACAATATAAAATGATGTTAAAGAAACTAAGAATAAATTAAAGTAGTTATAATAAGTGTAAGTATATTTAACATATGTGATAAAATATATTGAGAGGAATAAATTTAATTATAATTAGGAATAAAGAAGAATTATTTTATTGAGTACATTATGAGTATATAAATGATTTTTCAAATCCATGATTTTAGAGATTTTTTATTTAAGATAATTTGATGATAAGATAATGAAATTAGAGATGGTTCCAAACTTATGATCTTATTTTATTTTTCAAACTATCTTCTGATTGTGCTTATTTTCCTTATCTTGCTACAAAATAGGGAAGCTACTGCTTATACCAGTCTGTTTAGAAATCTTTCATAATCTTTAGAAATCTTTGGTACTCATCTTGAATCTGAGCACTGCTTGCCATCCATAGACCGTCGGTCAAGTGGAAAGGGTGAATTAGATTCTAGAAGATCTTTTTCATGCTTGCGTTCTTGATTCTGGAGGATGTTGGGAAGATCATCTCCACCTTGTTAAACTTACCTATAACGACTGTTATCAGGTATAAATTTCAATCTTCTTGTCATCTTTTCTTAATCCTATTTCATTCTATCTTTTTTTGTTTTTCCCCTACCTCATTCCTTTTCAAGGACGAAAAGTTTTGAGTGGGGGAGAGTGTAACAACCCTGTATTTTCTGATTGTTTTAATTGTATATTTTAATTTTTATAATTGAATTTTTGATTTAAAAACTTTATTTTTATCTATTAAAATGAATAATTTTTTTATTTTAAATATAAACTTTGATTTTAATGTACATTATAATTTCAAACATGTATAAATTGAATATTTTCCAAAAAAGTGAATTTTGGTCAAAATGGTCAAACTTTGACTTTTAAATTTAAAATTTGAAAGTTTGAAAATTTTGAATTTTATCTTTTATTATGAAAATAAATAAAATTTCAAGAATACAGCTTTTCATTTCGTTGAAATCCGATTTATATTGTGAAAGTTATGCCTTTTCTAATATTGTATATACATTTGTTTTATTTAACAAAATTGTTTATTTTAATTTATAAATGATATTTTTGTTTGTCAAATCTTGTTCTAAGTTATGTAATATGTCATGTTATGAATATATTTTGGTTTTAAAAACATTTTAAAGTGTAATTGACATTACCAGTATCAGTTGTATATTTGTTTACAATTTCTAATTTCTAGCTTCAATTAATTAAAGTAATTCTTTATTTATCGTTATATTTTTCTTAAGATCTTATTTTATTCTCATCTCCACTTTATTTTTTTTCCTCATTTTTTTATTTATTTAACATTTTATTTGTTTTAAAGTGAATAGAAATTTTATAAGGCTAGTGATATTCTATTTGTAATTTTTAAGTCCTGTTTTTTAAACAATTTCTTTAGTTCTTTTTTCTATTTTCTCTAAATTTAATTATTTATTTCATTTTTAAAATGTTTTAAAAATCATTTTATTTCAAACTTTGTTTTATAGTAGTTTTAAAATTAAGTAAACAATTTTCCAAAAGCTTGTTATATTTTATCTACAATTGTTCACCCTAGTTTCTATTATTGTGCTATTTTCATAATTATTTTATATTTTTCTAAAATATATTTATTTATTTTCTTTTTCAACTTTATTTTGTTCAGTTTTATATTTTATTTACTGAAATATATATGGTTTATTTTAATTTAAAGGAAATAGAAATATAAAGAGTCAAATCTTTTCATATTACCTGTGACTTTTCATTTACTTTGACCTTTCACTTTCTTTTGCCTTTTCATATTGTATAGCGACCATATTTTTTTGCTATTGCCGTGACTTCCTCTCATATTCACATGGAATATGTTTCCCATCTTCTCCTAAAAACCCACGGCATGAGAAGAAACAAATAAAATTGCAAATGGCTTCCTTTATCTCTTCTCTTCTGCACAATTTCAATGATTTTGCTTCCTCCTTTGCAAAGCTTTGCTTGGCCCCACTCTCCACCATCATCACCGACCATCACCTCCTCCATCTCCAGCTGCAAAATCAGCTTCTCCTCTATCCATGTCAGGCCATGGCATCCCAAAGATGAAAACACCACAAAAACTCCACACAAACTTGCAAAATCCCTTAAAACTATACATAGCCGACCTTGTTTGTCACCATCACCTTCATAGTTCACTTTGGCCACCCCATAGCCACCACCTCCAGCCATCACATCATCTCTGACATCAGCTCCAGATCTGTACCCGACATGACTAGATCTGAAGACCATTGCCGAGCCCAAGCAAGGACAAGGCGGAGCCTTGTTGTGACCAAACATCACCTATTTTGCCTTAACCCTTTATCTTCTTCACCTTGTAACTTCTACCATCACCACCACTTGTGTAGCCATGCTATTTTGATGCCATACCCAAGTTTAACATGATCATGGCAGAGTATATGCTCCACTTTGGTCAAGCATTTGAGTGGTTAAAGCAAGGTCTAATCATATCTTGTCTTTATTGCTTTTATATTTCAGTCTGTTCAACATTGTTTTGTATTGAATATTCATATGTTATATTATCTTGTTTTGGGTTGTTTACAAGATGATATATTGGCTCTCTCCACTCATTTGAATCACTAGTCGTGCTGTATCGTGCTTGTCGTGCCTTTGGAATCGTTGTGTGTGTCATAGTGGTCTTCAGCTTGAAAAAGGTGAGTCCGTCTCGCTCTGACATTTATACTTATGAAATAGTAAATTGATGGCAAGTGTATAGTAATATAAAATGTTTATGCAAGTTAATGTTGATCATATGATACGCTATGCCATGTTATTACCATGTTAAAACTGTTAATTATCACCTAACATCTGATATATGACATTATATTGGGATATTGACATTGTTTATATTGTTTATGCATATGTTCACACTGCAAGTTCCCTATTAGAATAGAATCACTACGGGTTGAAATGATACATACCGGAACGGAATTTAGAATGGGGAAAAATCGTTATTGGCTGAAATGATAGGCCTGAGCGATTTTTATTTATATTTATTTACTTGGGATTGCGGGTTTGAAATGAGAGAACCCGGTTTTCTTTTTAAATTGCGGGTTGAAATGATACATATCCGTATCACTTGACCTAGGTTAGAAAGTTATATACAGACCCCGTGGTATATTTTTAAATGATTTTTATTAAAATATGTATTTTTAAAAATATTAAATTTGATTTAAAAATATATATTTTATGGTTTTAAGAAAATTAAATATTAAGTCTTGAAATTGTGAATTTAAGTACGTAAATTTGAAGTAATTGTGATTTTTGACTTTAAATTTTATTTTAAAATGTAAATAAATAATGGAAATTAAATTTAAAGTTTTGAAATGATATTTGAAGTAAAATGTTAAGTTTTATTAAATTTATAAGTTAATAAACAGTGAATTTTGACTTAATAAATGAATGGAGTTTTTAAATTGAATATTTGATCTTAAAATTTTATTGTGTTAAATCATATGTTAAAATATGATTTTCAAGTTATAATAATAAAAATTTGGAGTTTTATTATTATTTTTGAAAAGCTAAAAATGAAATCTGGAATTTCATAGCATTTTCAAAATGTTGTAGTCTTTCGACAGCATTTTTAAATGCTGTTGTTTTGAATCTAGCAAGGTTTGAAATAAATAAATATCATTTTATAAATGATTTTATTCTTGAACTAAACTATTTTGGAAATTATAAGCTACGATAGCACTTTATAAATGCTGTCATTGCTATAATTTGACAATGTTTGAAATGTTATAGATTTTAACACTGTTTGAGTTATATTTTAAAGTGTTAAATGATTTAACTTTTGGAAATTTATTAATTGTGAAATTTAAAAAGTTTTGAATATATTTTAGTATTTAAATTTGAATTTTTAAGGAATTTAAAGTTGGATTTGAATTTAAATAGGGTTTACTTGGTTATGTGTTAAATGGAATGAATTGTAATGAGATAAATGAATTTTTGAATGGAATTTTTAATGTAATTTGTAATGATACTTGAAATAATAAATGAATGACTTATTTGATTTAAAAATGATATTTAAATTTGAGTTTTTGAATTTGAATTCAAATAATGATCTAATAATGAGGTTTTGAAAGGATCTGATATTTTAATGATTTGAAATGGTTTGGAAATGATTTAATCTTTATTTTAATAAAGAATATGAATGTGGAATTATATTTGATTTTGATTTATTTGATAAAGGAATATTTGAAGTTTATATTTGTATGAAAATATATTTGGTTTAATTGTAATTTAAGTTTACTTAAATAATGTTGGATTTATGAAATGAATATTTCAAAACTAAATAATAATGAAATTAGATTTGAGATGTGAATATATGGAATTATAAAGTTTAGTTCTGAAAAGCGGGACATTAAAGTTTGGAAATATAATAAAATTGGATTGTTTATTTTGTAGATCAAATCTATATTTGAAATTTATAAGACTTGAAATGTTTTGTTAGAAAACTAAATTGAATTGAAACTGATGGTTTGAATTGAATTAAATTGGAAATTTGAAATTTTGGTTTAATGGAATAAATTTGTAAAGTGTAAAGAATTAAAGGATGATTTCAAATGTATGATTTTGAAATGTTATGATTTTCAAAGTGTAATTGTTTCAAGTATTTTTGGTTTCAGAAGAGTTATACTTTGAAAGTATTATGATTTTGAAATGAATATATGTTTTGAAATGTTTTGGTTTCGAAGTATAAACTATTTGGATTGAATAAATAGTTTTGAAATAAAAAACGGTTTTGGTTTCTAAGTATAAACTATTTTGAAAGGAATATAGTTTGAAATGAAACGATTTGATCTTTTTTGAAGTATAAACTATTTTGAAATGACCACGGCGTTAAAATAACGATTGGTTGTTAAAGAGATCGGGATCGAAGTTGTCATACTCTCTGCCAACTCCGAAAAACACTTTAACAACCGTGTACATGGTGGAGATTCCAGAATGAAGTTGGATGGTGGCGACGATCTTGAGGTATATTACGTGGACCCAACTCCCGTGAGTTGGCATAAGCTGGCTAAAACATGAGCGATCTCGGGCCAAATGAGGTCATTCCTCCGATCGGACACATTCCTTCGATACTATACTCTTACTTGTGATTGATTAGATGGCCATCCTCCGATTTTGATATGGGAGTGTGTTTCGAGGTGGGCGTATATGGTTGCTGCGTTACCACTAGCCCGTGTGCGTAATTGGTATATCTACCCTGGCATTGCCTTGTGTGCCATGTCACCTACTATACCGAGCCTTTACTACGAGTTTGTTTTTCTCCCGTAGCCCGTGGAGTATTTAGGGTAGTCTCCCAATCTGGAGATATGCTGATACTGGATGGACTACTGCGACTATTATGTGTGAAGGGTGATATGGGTAGCCCAGAACGCTATTTAAAAGTATGTTTATTTTACAGTAGACATTATTATAATAGTGCAATATTACTACATAGTAAATAGATTAACGGATCCTTAAAGGATGGGCGATCCCAAGCATCCTTTAAGTTACTGATGCATTTTTGTTACTGTTCACTTGAGTTGATTTACAGTTCATAAGTATTTATGTCCTGACTCGAGTTTTTTGTGTTTTGCTTTACGCTCGAGTCATATTGAGTGAGTTAGCATTCAAGATTCACCTTTGGAGTTGGAGCTTTCCTTGAAGATCCAGCGATCTATTTTTCTTTCTGTATCCAGTGATTTCAGTGATGTATTCTGGTTTGTACCTGATGTATCTTGTTACTCTTCTGTTGTATCTTATTTAACTCTAATGTATCTTATTTTTATATAATAGCTTCATGAACTACTATCTCTTTCAATTCCGCTGCATTATTATTTACTCCGTATCTGTGATATGTGATTATGTATTTACTGTATATTCTGAGATTTGCCAAATTTTATTTACAACACGGTATTTTGAGCAATTCAAGTCCGACATGTGCGGATGCGAATCATTGAAAATGCCTGGTTGTTACATTCCTTCTCCTGGCCGAGCTCCAACTACACCAAGATTATCACTCAGCCTCGTCTCCTCCTCTCACTGGCGTGCTCCGATAGAATCCCCTACTCTTCCCGCCTCTGCTCTAACACACGAACCAAGCGCCCAAAGCCACCCAGCGGCCCATCCCTAACTACATACGCATGCACCATACCCAGATCTGAAACCTCCCTATTCCGCTTCCCTCCATTGCTCCATCCTCCGCCTTGTTTTCCACCATGCCTTGCCACCCTAGCACTCGATCATAACCCAGCACCTACAACATAGCAGTTGCCCTCAGCAGCTCGAACTGCCCATATGTGGTAGGCCACCGCTCATTCATCCTCTTTTTCCTAACCTGCTCGTCTCCATTTTTCCACCACTATTGCTTCGAGTTCAAACCCGCCTTGCTTTCCTTAGTCGAGCAACATCCAGGCAGTTGCTTTTTGCTTTGTTTTGTTAAATAAATATAAAGAGGGCATAAAGGTGTATATATATACTGTATTATAAATATATATATTGTTTCTATCAACTCTTGTTATCTAAGTTACTTTTGTTTTGATTTCCATCGAATTCAGTTCATCGTGCTTTGCTTTTGTTTTGCCACCATCCAGAATTGGTCGCATCAGCTTTTTGCGTTCCTTTGTGTGCGTGTCTGTGTCTGTATCCGTGTAGGTGTCGTGTTCATTCCCGTTATTCTTTGGCCACGAAAGGTGAGAAATCACTCACGATTAACATTCTTATATTTAGTAAATTTAATTCATATGAAATGACGTTCGAAATATGTTATTAAATTTTGAAATAGTTAGAAATTAAATTGTTTAGTATGATATGTTATTATCTGCATTTGTTAAGCTATGTTAATTGACATATGACACCATAACCAGTTGTATATATTTAAATTATCAATTTTGATATATGCTTGTTGCTGATATGTATGTTATTTTAAATTATTATGTTATTGTTCTCACTCTGCAAGTTCCTTGTTAGATAAGAAATCACTATGGGTTAAAATGATACATACTGAATGATCTTATAGATTAAAGAAAATCGTTATGGATTGAAATGATAAACCCAAGCGATTTTTATTAATTTTGAAATTTTGGGATTGCGGGTTGAAATGATATATACCCATAAATTAAATTATTGCTGATTGAAATAATAAATATTCGTATCACTTGAACATAGGATAGAAAATTATGCAAGGACATCGTTGGTCTATTTTTAAAAATGATTTCCAAAGTTTTGAAAGGAAATATACAGGTTTTAACAAAAATTGACTTTTAAAATATAATATAAAGATTGTATTTTAATATATGAGTAAATTTAGATTTTTAAATTATCTATTTGGAAATTTTAAATTCATATGTTAAGTTTTGAAAAGGGTAAATTTTAAGATTTTACTTATAATTTTATTATTTTTAAATATATAAAATAGATTAATAATAAGATTTAATATAATAATAATAATTAAAATAATAATATTTAATAAGAATTTAATTTAACTAACATATGTATGTAAAATATGTCTTAAGTATCTATTTACATTTATATTAATAATTTGAAAATAGATTTTATAATAACTTTAATAAAATTAAGGTTGGAAGGATAAATTAAAATTGATTTTCCATTTAATTTGCTAAGAATTGAATTTAAATAAGAATTGATTTAGTCTTATTGATTTTGAAATTTTAAAGATATGAAATTTATAACTTGATAACTTGATTTTGATTAAAGGTGACTAAATGAATATTTTCAAATTTAATAAATTGAAATTGAATATTTAGTTTTGATTTAAATATGTAATTTGAGATTTTATTTAAATGTTTATGAAAGTGATTGGTGTATGTTTTAGAATTCAATACAACTGAAGTTAGATATTTAGTTATTGATTTTATTTAAATTTGTAATTTGATATTTTATTTAAATGTTATTAAAAATGAACAAGTGAATATTTTCAAATTTAAATAAAATTAAAGTTGCATTTTGAAATGTAAATGAATTTTATCAAATTCAATTATTGTAAATTTGTTTGAATATTTAAACTTTGAAATCTATTGGATTGGAAGTGGTTTAAATTTGTAGTTTAAACTTGGATTTGAATTTGATATAAATTAAAAATGGTTTTTAATAATGAGAACTTGAATTGAACCTTTAAACTTTAATTTGAAATTGTTGAACTGAGATTGATTTAGATTGAATTTTTTGAACTAAAGTTGATTTGAATTGAAATGTGAAAGTGGAAGAAACAATTCTGATTTGAAACTATTTTTAATATAAACTATTTTAGCATATAAACTATTTTTAATATATAAACTATTTAAAATCTATAAACTATTTTAATATATAAACTATTTTTAATATATAATCTATTTTTAATACATAAGCTATTTTAATCTATAAACTATTTTTAATATATAAACTATTTTAATATATAAACTATTTTAAACATAAACTATTTTTAATATACAACTATTCCAATATACATACTACTTTCAATATTGAAATTGTTTGAGTTGGACTATTATGATTTAGATTTAATGGATTTAAATGCAAACACCTTGATATGATGGTTTAAACTATTTTGTGGTTATGATTTCGAAAGTGAATATGGTTTACAAAGTGAATATGATTTTGAAAGTTAATATGATATTCTGATATGAAGTATGAACTATTTGAAATATAAAATGACCACAGTGTGAAACAAGCATTTGGTTGTTAAAGAGACAGAGATCAGATATTGTCACTCTTTGGTAGTACCGAAAACCACTTTAACAACTGTGTATGTGGTGGAGATTCCAGAACGAAGTAGGCTGGTTTGGCGACGTCTATATAAGGTATGAACACAGTCCTAACTTCCACGAGTCTGCTGGATGTGACTAAAACAGATGCCACGCCGGGTCAAGTGATGTCGCATCTCCGATCGAGCATGCTTCTGCGATACCATTCTATTACTTTGTGATTTGATTAGGTGCACCTTTAATTCAGAAGTGTGTCTCGAGGTGGACGATAGCAGCTGCTATGTGTAACCACCAGTCCGGATCCGCAAAATGGTAGTATCCTACCCTAGGCATTCCTCGTGTGCCTTGTCACATGCCTTATCGTGCCAATTACGACTTTGGTTTGTACCGTACCTATGGAGTGCTCCCTGAGTAAACCACCAGTTTGGTGGAGCTTATGGTAACGTCTTAATGCTATTTTAATATTTTACTTTACTGTAGACATTATCTATATAGCGTATTGTACTATGTATGTAGATAGTTTAACGGATGCTTGAAGGATGGGAATCCCAAATATCCTTTAAGTTATTTGAATTTCACTTGGACATTTCACTTGAGTTGATTTACTGGCATAAGAATATTAACCCTGACTCGAGTGTTTTGTGTTTTTCTTTATGCTCGGGTCAGACTGAGTGGCACAACATTTGAGACTCACCTTTGGAGCTTGGAGCTTTGCTTGGACATCTTTTATCTATTCACTTATCTAGTTATTTTAGTTATTTCCCTTTTTTTAGGTTCAAACTTGTCATTTTCTTTGTGTTAGAGATTTCTATGTATTTGAGATTTATGTTGCATTTGTTTCAAACTATGATCTTATGTAGTAGCTTCATGAACTACTACCTCTCTATTCCACTGCTTATTGTTCTATTACTATGTGTTTGTGATTCTATGATTGATTTATTTATTGTATATGCTACGTTTTTTCCAAATATAAATTAATAATCTATTGTTTTGACCAATTCATGACATGTGTGAATGATTGTAGATTTGAATGGTTCGAAATGACCGGTCACTACAAAAGTTGTAAGCTAGGTTTCGAAAGCGTCGAAAGGTTTTATAACCAAACTCTACTTTTTAAAAAGGAAAAAACCCATTGCTAAAATTAAAGGAGTTTTGTAATGGTTTTGAGAAGAAGCTTTCTTTGATAAAGTAATAGGTTAAGGCTATTAGCCATGTTTAATATTAAACCCACAGGAGTGGTATTGTTGTACAAGTATGATTGTTTTTCAAATATAAGTATATTCACTTTATAGTAAACCCATAACTGCATTTTGGGGATAAAGGGTAGAAAAAACAGCCAGGTTAACCCAGTAGTGAATATGAATTGATTAAACTTCTGAATGAGTAGAATTTTATCTAAGGGGTCAGGAAGACCAGAATATATGATGCTAAAATATAAAAAAAGATATTGGCAGGGGCCAATAGGTTCTCAGTAAGCCCATGAAAAATGTGTATAGAAAAGATATTGGCAGGGCCAATAGATTCTCATTAAGCCCATGAAAACTGTGTATAGAAAGATATCGGCAGGGACCAATAGGTGCTCAGTAAGCCCATGAAAACCGTATATAGAAAGATATCGACATGGATCAATAGGTTCATAGTTAGCCCATTAAAACTATGTGTAAAGTAAGATGTCAAAAAGATAGGTTCATAGTAAGACTATAAAAACTATGGCTTGATACTTGCAGGGGCCAGTAGGTTTGTAGTTAGCCCATGAAAACTACATCCGAATGAGATATTGATAGATGTCATTAGGTTCCTAGTCAGCCTCAGAAAACTAGGATAAGAAGAAAAGATGTGGGAGTCACCAATAGGTTTCCAGTCAACCCATGAAAACTAGGATAAGTGTAAGATATTGAAGCTACCAATAGGTTCATAGTTATCCCATGAAATCTATGTAAGTGGACGGGATGTCCTTAAATGTTTAACAGATATTAGTTAGCCCATGAAAACTAATAAGTTAATAGTAATCCTAGAAACTATAATTGAGACAGATAGTCTAAAAATGAATTGGGATGGGTAATCCAGAATTGATTCATTTGTTTTGCATATCATCATATTATACTATTTTGATTTTTTTAACCATTGTGGATGCAGGAGCACGGTACATGATTTTATAAAGGTTTTGAGATACTTGTGAGGGGAAAACTCATTCTGCTAAGCGGCATGGTCTCACTAGATATCTAAAAGATTTTAGATGGTAGATTATTATTCATACCAGGATTTATGTTTGACTCGAAGTTTATGTTTTCCCCATAAAATCTCGGGTACTCAATTTATTTTGAGCAGTTTGAGAGTTCAGGTTTTCAGGTACCTCTGTAGACGAATAAGCTTCCGAAGACGTGTGGCAGCCATGAAAGCTATTTAAGATCTCTTTTATTTTAATTTCATTGTGTTGTTTGTAATGGAAAAGTTTTTATATTGCCTGTATATACTCTGATCATCCAAATGGGCATCTTCATATGTCTCTCTTGGCGTATGTTGTAATAAATATATTTTCTCCAAGCGTGATTTGCGAATATGGGGATTATGTAATGAACTGGAAATATTTTGAAATGAAATATGTTTCTATATGAAGTTTATTTTTTCCATATTCCTGTGTTTCTGTGTGTGAATGAATCTAACTTCACCATATTTGGTCGCCAAGGATTAATAATATATATATATAATATAAGTATGTGTTCCTCTCTCTCTTAGATTGTTCTTATGTATCTTACTAAGGCCCAGATGCAGATTTACAAGAACGAAGATATGGAAATAGGAAACGAAAGAGGAAATCTAGGTGGAGGAAGCACCATAACCAATGGAAATGCTCGACCTAATACTAGGAGGAACCAAGGTCGACAAGCTAATGCTAATCCAAATGATGAAGCCAATGTAGTGCTAGAAATTCGCCAGTAGATGTGGGGATGGTGTCTCGGTTGTTAGCCAATCTTATGCAAGCTGGAGTTGCTGGTAATGTTGGAGGAGCTGATCATGTGGTTCTGGTTAGGAATAACTATGCTAAGCAAAGTAGAGACTACACCAGTTTTGGTGAAAGCCGTTGTTGGAACAGAGGATGATGTTGAAGTTGAGAACTGACTTTTGCACTATGAAAGGGTCTATACTAATCTAGGCTTGGATGATAGGAAAAAGATAAGCTAGCCTCTAGGCAGTTGCAAGGGGCGATGCTTCACTAGTAGAATAGTGTGACCGCCGAGGTACTAGAGGAAGAGCTGACGTAGGCTGATTTCAAAAGGAGGTTTGAGCAAAGGTTTCTGTTTGAGGTTGCTAAGTCGACGTTGATGAGGAAGTTCATGGATCTAGTTCGAGGAGAGATGTCAGTGATCGAGTATGCTGCTAAGTTTGATGAGCTATCTTGATATGATATGCTATGGTTGACACTGATATCAGAAGGAATTAAAGATTCGTTCCAGGATTAAGACCAAAGCTTGCTAGATGACCATGACCCTTATCCGAGAACCTTGTAATATTGTGGTGGAGATGGCCATTCACCATGAAGAGATGCTTACTGTTTCCGCTAAAGAGAAGCCAGTTGAATCCCATGGTCCTCAGGGAAAGAAGACGAAATTCTTTAAGAAGAAGGGAGCGCAGAAAACAGATGTTGTCAAGAAGGCAAAGGCTGATTTGGTTTACTACAAATGTGAAAAGAAGGGTCATTACGCAAATGAGTGTCGGTCAAGCAAGGGAAAGAAGGCTGCAGATAAGAAGAACGTGAAATGCTTTAACTGTGATCAAATGGGGCATTACAAAAACCAGTGTCAAAAGCCAATCAGGGCCGACAAGAGGAATGTCTTTGCTGTTGGACCATCAGCTAAGCCTACTGCAGCTGATAAGGGAAAGACTTTAATGGAAGGTATGTTTTTGCTTCATAGTATACCAGTTAGGATACTATTTGATATCGATGCATCACACTCATTTATATTTCAGTGTTTGGTTGATAGGTTATGCTTAGAACCAACATATCTTGTTGCTTCCTTAAGGGTTGCGAATCCAATAGAAGGGTATGCAATTCTACGGATGAGATGTGATCAATTAGAACTTTATTTGTTAGGTTATATGTTTGCATGTAGTCTCTATGTTTTCGATTTTGTATATTTTATAATTATTTTGGGTTTGGATTAGTTAAGGAGGTACAAGGCCAGTATATTCGACGAGGATGGGGCGATATCTTTGAGACACCCTGATAGTCATAATTAAATTATATTCTCAATAAAGAATTCTGACCGGATTAATTATGCTTTGTTAAGTGAAATGGAAGTGGGAGAAGAGCTAAGTCAGGTTCGAATAGCAAAAGAGTTTGCAGATGTCTTTGAGCCAGTCACAGGACTACCACCGAAATGAGCTGTTGAGTTTCGGATAGATGTTGTGCTAGGAACTGAACCTATGAGTAGACCACCTAGCAAGATGACACCGACAAAGGTAAAGGAACTGAAGGTGTAGCTAATGGAAAGGAAGGAATTTTATTAGACCAAACAATTCACCTAGGGGAGCGTCCGCGATATTTGTAATGAAACTAGATGGGTCGTTGAGGATGTGTATCGACTATCGTAAGTTAAACGAAAGGACGATAAAAAAAAGTATCATTTGCCGAGAATTGATGATCTGTTTGATCATTTGAGAGGAGCCATGGTGTTTTCCCACTTGGATTTGGCAACAGGTTTCCATCAGTTGAGAGTGGTAGAGACGGTATTCCTTTAACTACATTTCGGACTAGATATGGTTCATATGAATGGTTAGTAATGCCAATCGGGTTGACGAATGCACCTACTTTCTTTGTGGATTTGATCAATTGAGTCTCTCAAGAGTATTTGGATAGATTTGTGTTGGTGTTTATAGATGACATTTCGGTATACTCTAAGGATGAGAGAGAGCATGAACATCATCCTAGAATTGTGCTAGAGACGCTGAGGCATAATCAGCTAAAGGCGAAGTTTTCCAATTGTTATTTTTGGAAGAAAGAGGTTAAGTTTCTTGGTCGTTTGGTTTTAGAGAAAGGATTGTCATTTGATCCAGATAAGATCGAAGCTGTAAAAAATTTGAAGAGACCAGAGACGGTGACCGAGGTTGGAAGTTTTCTTGGACTTGCTGGCTACTACTGGAGATTCATCAAGGATTTCTCAAGGATAGCAGTGCCTTTGACTTACTAGGAAGGAAGAGAAGTTTATTTGGTCCGACTCACGTGAGGAAGAATTCCTTAAGTCAAAGCATTTGTTTCCCAATGCTCTAGTTTTAGTAGTTCCAGATGGAAACCAAGGGTTGGTAGTATACACTAATGCATGTAAGACTGGATTAAGAGCAGTATTGATGTAGAAGGGCAAAGTAATTGCTTATGCATCTAGGCAGCTTAGACTGCACAAAGTAAGATGTCCTACTCATGACTTAGAGTTGGCTGCGTTGATTTTTGCCTTGAAGATTTGGTGGCATTATCTCTTAGGAGAGATTTGAGTTGTGTACCGATCATAAGTCTTTAGTTATTTATTCTCTTGAAAGGAGTTGAATATGAGATAGCAGAGATGGTTGGAGTTTATGGCTGCTTATGATTTTGGTATAGAGTATGCTCTTGGGAAAGGAAATAAAGTAGCAAAAGCTCTTGGCAGAAGACATCAGAATGTGGTGTTAGCTATGTTGGCAGAATGAAAGGACCTATAAGCCTTGGCCAGTTGTGATGCACAGTTAAGATCGACTGCTAGTTCTAGTAAGACTGCCGCCATGTTGTCCTATTTAGAAGTTCAACAGTGTTGATCCAGAGAATTGCTTCTAAATAGAAGGAGGATCCACTATTAGCCAAGAGGTTTAGAAGGCTTGAGGTTGGAACTGAGGTCGATGGTTTGAAAGATTTTTATCTCGACCCGAGAGGATAGTTGAGAAAAAAGGGACGGGTATGTGTTCCAGATGTGGAGAACTTGAGAAGAGAAGTTCTTGAGGAATTTCATCGATCCAAATTTGCGATCCATCCTGAAGGGACCAAGATGTATTAGGATATGAAGAGGATCTTTGAATGGGAAGGCATGAAGAGGCATGTTGGCTTGTGGGTTAGGCAGTGTGTCAACTGTCAACAAGTGAAGGCCGAACGTCAAAAGCCGAGTGGGTTACTTCAGCCTCTGCAGATTCCAGTATGTAAATGTGATTCGATATCCATGGGTTTCATAGATGGGTTGTCAAGGTCAAGGAGAGGAAATGAGAGTATATGGGTTATTGTGGACAGGTTGACCAAGAGTGCCCATTTCATTCCAGTAAAGTCGACCAGGATGGCACCTGTTTTGGCGAAGTTGTTCATGGGGAATATAGTTAGACTTCATGGATCTCCTAGTAGCATAGTCAGTGACAGAGATGCTTTATTCATTAGCGAATTCTGGAAGAGTCTACAGGATGTGTTAATAAGCTCAAGATGAGTACCACATATCGCCTACAGATGGGGAAGGCAGAGAGAGACAATAAGGTACTCGAGGATTTATTGAGAGCTTGTGCGTTGGATTTTGGTGGATACTTAGAGGAACACCTACGTTTGGTTAAGTTTTCCTATAATAATATTTACCAGACTAGTATAGGAATGATGCCTTTTGAAGCTTTGTATGGAAGGCCATGCAAATCCCATGTATGTTGGTTGGAGACTGGAGACAGATTGGTCTTAGGTCCACATTTGGTTAGGGAGGCGTCAAAGAAGCTTGATTTTATTTGATAACAGATGAAGGAAGCTCAATCCAAACAAAAGAGTTAGCAAACAAGAAGCGTAAATACCTATAGTTCTCAGTTGGAGAAAGGGTTTTCATAAAGGTATCACCGATGAAGGATGTGGTATGGTTTGAGAAGTCAGGGAAACTGGCACCAAGATATGTTGGTCCATTCTAGATTTTAGAAAGGATTGGAAAGCTCACACATATACTAGAGTGGCTGAGCAGTATGGCAGGTGTTTGTAATGTACTTCACGTGCCTCATCTTCGCAAGTATGTGCATGATCCAGAGGCTACTATTCCTCCAACAGGGTTGGAAGATCTAGTAGTAGAGTCAAATTTACTTTTGTTAGACAACCAATTCGGGTTGGAGTGAGAGATGAGAAAAGATTGAGGAACAAGAAAGTCAAGTTGGTGAAAGTTCAGTGGAGCGACAACAAGAAGGATTGTACTTGGGAGATAGAGGACACGTTTCAAAATAATTATCCTGATCTGCTTTGAGGGTATGTCTATATTATATTTATATAGATATTTCCTAATCAGGTAGACTAGTATGGTTGTTAGAAGTTGTTACAGATGATTATTATGTTTGGTATTTTGTCCTTACCAGATTTTAAGGACAAAATTCTTTAAGAAGGGGCGCCTGTAACAACCCTAATTTTGATAACATTATTTAGGAGATTTGATTAGATAAATTAAATAGAATAATGTAAATATTAAGTGATAAGGGAATTGAGACTTGAATTAATTAATTAAGGCCGAGCCTAATATAAAATTAATGGGCTTACGAATGGGTTTTGGTTGATTAAGTCACATAAGGGCATATTAGGAATTGCCGCCCATAGCTCCCACCATTATATATTTTCGTTCCTACCTTTTTCTTCCCATTCACGTCATTTTGGACAATGCAAATCAAAAGATAAAAGAATGGCCGACCGTTAAGAGAAGAAGACGAATTCAAATTAAATGCTAGAGAATCAAGCTTAGGGGAAATCAATCTCAATCTAGTCTCCTTATCTAGATCAAGGTGAATAATAATTCCATCTATATTTTGTTTTGAATCATATAATTTTGGATTTAAGGATAAATTTGTTTTTATGATATATTGGATAATGATATGCTTGATTTAAAATTTAAATGGTTTTAAACTAAATTGTTTAAAAGAGGATAAACATGGGTTAGGGTAAAACCGAGATTTAATGACGTTTAAAGGACATGGAAAATTTTATGTTATGAAAAACATGATTTTAGAGTTGCGTTTCAGTTTTGATAATTTTCGAAGCTATGTAAATATTATTATGAATTTTCAAAGGAAACTATGGTTATTTGGGTTTATAAATTTATTTTGAAGAATATATTGAGAATTTGGGTCTCGAATTTTGATATGTTAGATAACATGATTAAAGTGATTTTTTGGAATTTTTGGGGAATTTTCCAAAGTGAATTACTATGCAATATAAATTATTTTAGAAGAGAGACTTCTTTGCAAAATTGATTTTGCTTAATGGAAAGGCTTAATTGATTAACATAACCATGGTTTAGAACTAGGTTAGTAACAGTTTTTTTGGAAAAAAAATTGAAAAAGTTAAGGCAACCAATCTGCTGTTGACACATGGCAGGTTAGCTAGATAAAAGTTTACTTTAAGAAGAAACCAGATTTACTCAGAAAATTAGTTCCGCCTACTTTGGAAAGCACCTTCCGACACAGAAGCTTCCGCTTTCATCTTAGTCGAAACCTACTATGCCAAAACCAATACACAAGGCATCACATAGATGGTATGTAGTGGGTTGGACGAAGGCAGAAGGGAAGACGTCAAAAGCATACCTTTCGAAGGAGTTGAAACGTTGGTTAGTTTTTAAAATGAGAAGCGTCCCCCTTTGTTTTGTTTTATCTTTCGATGAAGTCGAAGCACATGGTTTCGGAAGAGGTTTTAAAGGTTTCGAAAGGGTTTCCATTAACTTAAGATTGCTTTCGACTGGGATCCTTTACTTATGAAAGAATATTTTGAAAGAAGGGGTGCTGATCTAGTCGAAACCCTGTTGCCGTAGTATTAGCCTTTTGATGGTGTTGAAGATATCAACGCAGTCAAAAGGGTACTTTGTTTTATAAGTTTAAGCCGCTTCCAATAGCTTTCGAAAAGGGGTTAGGGGTTTCGAAGGTAATGGTTTCAAAAGGGGTTTTGACGCCAACCTTATAATGTTTTACCCAGATATTTCAATGCTTTCGAAAGGATGGTGCCGATGCCATCATGTTTTTTCCAATGTTTTTGTTTGATAAAGGTTGGTTTCAAAAGAGAATCTTTCGCCTATATTCACTTTGACCCAAATAATGTTTAAATATAAACCTAATGCTTTCCAAAGTGAAACTTTCAATGATTTCGGAAGGGTTAATTCCATCGGTGTCGAAAGGGGTACTTTCAACTGGTTTCGAAGCTTAGCTTCTAAAGGTTAAATATTAACACTTTAATATAATCAAAAGGTTTCAAAAGGTAGAATTTGAAGTATTAAAAGGCAGGAGCCTAATGTTTTTTGAGTGCTTTCGAATGAGGTCATCCTATGAAGTCGAAAGCAAGGTTTCGAAGGTATCGAAAGGTTTATAACCCAAATTCTATTTTTAAAAAAGTGAAAAACCCATGGAAAAAATTAAAGGAGTTTTGAGAAGAAGATTTCTTTGGTAAAATAATAGGTTAAATGTATAACCATGCTTTATATTAAACCCACAAGAGTGGTATTGCTGTATTAGTATGATTGCTTCTTCAAATATAAGTACATTCACTTTATAATGGACCCATAACTGCATTTTGGGGATAAAGGGTAGAAAAACCAGCTAGGTTAACCCAGTAGTGAATATAAATTGATTAAACTCCTGAATGATATGAGCATGGGCCAATGGGTTCTCAGTAAGCACATGAAAATTGTGTATAGAAAAGATATTGGCCGGAGCTAATAGGTTCTCAGTAAGCCCATGAAAACTATGTATAGAAAGATATTGGCAGGGGCCAATAGGTTCATAGCTGTCCCATGAAAACTGTGTATAAAAGAAGATGCCAAAAAGACATGTTCATAGTAAGCCCATGAAAACTATGGTTTGATACTTGCAAGGGCCAGTAGGTTTGTAGTTAGCCCATGAAAACAATATTCGGATGAGATATTGACAGATGTCAATAGGTTCCAAGTCAGCCTATGAAAACTAGGATAAGAAGAAAAGATATTGGAGTCACCAATAGGTTCCTAGTCAACCTATAAAAACTAGGATAAGTGTAAGCTACTGGAGTTAGCAATAGATTTATAGTGGTCCCACGAAAACTATGTAATTGGACAGGGTGTCCTTAAATATTTAACCGGTTATTAGTTAGCCCATGAAAACTAATAGGTTCATAGCAATCCTAGAAACTATAGTTGAGACAGATAGTCTAAAAATGAATGGGTTTTTTTACGTGTCATCATATTATTCCATTTTGAATAATTTTAACCATTGTGGATGCAGGAGCACAGTACATGGTTTTATAAAGGATTTGAGATATTAGTGAGGGGAATACACAATCCGTTAAGCGGCGTGGTCTCACTGGATATCTAAATGATTTGAGGTTAGAGTATTATTCATACCATGCTTTATGTCCGACCCAAATTTTATGTTTTTCCCTTATACTCTCAGGTACTTAATTGATTTCGAGTGGTTTGAAGTTGAGGTTTTCAGGTACCTCTTATGATGAATAAGCATTTGGAGACATGCAGGAGGAATGATAACTAGTTAGATTTCTTTTTTCTTTTGATTTTGCAGTATTGTTTGTAATGGAAAAGTTGTTATATTGCCTGTATATACTTTGATCATCCAAGAGGGCATCTTCATATGTCACTCTTGGCGTATGTTGTAATAAATATATTTTATCTGAACGTGATATGCAAATATACGGATTATGTAATGAATTGGAAATATTCTGAAACGAAATGTGATTCTATATGAATTTTAATTTTTTTTCCATATTCTTATGTTTCTATATATTAATGAAACTAACTTCACCGTATTTGGTCGTCGATAATTAGTAACTATGGATGACTGCAACTTCCGTAACCGTTAGTTTTGGGCCTCCAAGTAGAGGGATGTTACATGTTGGTATTAGAGCATAGGTTTATGAAAATTTAAAACATTTTTCTCTACTGAGTTTATTATTTAAACACTTATTATAATTTTCCATAAATCCATTCATTATTTAAATTAATAAAAATATTCACAAATTTTCTAAAATATTCCATAACTCTGAATTGTTCCAAGATTTTACTTATACACACAAAGTTGTCTTCAATTTTCATATGTTCACAAAACCATATTTTAGAACCATATTTAATTACTCTTCAAAATCCATATTAAAATATAATCATTTTATTTAGAAATAAACTAAGTTTTTACCTTTCAAAATTTCATTTCCTAATTCCATGAATCCTAAATCATTTATTTAATAAAATTATAATACTTAATTCCAAATCAAAAGTCATTTCTTGTAAAAATAGATTAGATTTGTATTTCCAAAGTCATATTCTAGATCCATAAATATTTTACTAAACATACTTAAAACATAAAATAACTTGCTAAACAAAATCATTTTTAATATTTATTAACTTAACTTAGAATTAATTCTAAGATTTACCAATATAAATAATTATATTTCGTAAAATTACTTGAATATGAAGCTTATCTATTGATTTCATTTAGCTCAAATTTATGATTGAAAAATCTACAGTTTTGACCATATAAATCTCATAATTTTACAAAAATTAAAACATGAAAGTTGTAGATAAAAGTCTCCATTTTCAAACAAGAAAAAGTTCATCCAATTTGGATTTACGGTTCATAAGTTATGATCGAAAAACTTTCAGATTTAAATTTGTTAACTCTCTCTTTCATTGACAGGTGATGCAGCGCGACCTACGGAAGCACAAGGCTTAGGTCGTTCACGAGTTAACGAAGGTCGGCCCCGACCTAACGGGTCACATGAGGAGGAGGAACGGCCTAACAGGTCACATGGGAAGGAGCAACGACTTAACCAAGCCTTAAGTCGTTCGGCATGTTTAGGTCATCTACGACCTATAGCTACAAGCGACCTAACAAAGCAGAAGGTCCAACCTCGCGAGTTACAAGATTCGAGGCAACATGTCTTAGGTCGGTTGCGACCTAATGGAATGCGGCTGAAGGAAGAAGCAACACTTGAGTTATTCTCTAGGTCGCTAACGGGTTACGACTTAACAAAGTCACGACCTAAAGCATCAGGACGTTATGAAGATGAAGCGCATGAAGGCCTTAAGTCGCTGAAGGCTAAGTTGCTGCCGGGTTATCTTCAGTAGGACATTCACGACCTAAGTAAGTCATAAGTCGTAAGTCATGACGTTATGTTGTAATTTGTTTGTATTTTCCTTGAGTCGTTGAATGTTGAGTCGTAAGTCGTTTGAATCTTATGTCGTGAGTAGTTAGGTCGTCTACGACCTAAGTGATGAAATATGTTGTAGTTCCGTAAGTCGTAGGTCGTTTGTGATTTAGGCGCTATGTGTCTGTTATGTCGTAGGTAATCTGGGTCGTGTGTTTTAAGTCGTGTACGACTTAAGTGTTTGAGTCGCGTTATTGATAGGTCGTTGCCGACCTAAGGGTGAGTCGTAAGTCGTGTACGACTTAAGGAGACGGTTGTAAAAATGCTATAAATAGGGAGTGTGTTGTACATTTCAAGGGAGTTGATTGTTGAATAAAAACTTTGTGGATTGCTGTGTGCTTTCATCTAAATTGATAGTTGAGTGTGATCTCCTATCTCCACTTTCGGTTATTCGAGTGCACTCGAATCAACGATCGTTGAAGCCAATTCACGGTATCAAGTGCGCTTGATCAACGTTTGAAGAATTGTAGATCTTCTTTCACGGTATCGTGCGCATTCAACGTGTCGAAGATAGCTAGAATTCGGTATCTTTGTGATCAACGAATTTGGGCATTTCAGTATCTTCAATCCACCGTTTGCTACTTTCATCGATCTATATCATTTTGTTATTATCCGCTGCGTCAGTTTTTGGTATCAGAGATGGACTTAGCCAATCATAGCTAAGACGAGTCTTGGAGCCAAGGAGTTTGAAGTTGGTGTTCATCATGTTCATCTTGAAGTTGCAACAAGTTATAAGCTTTCGATCCATTTCATTTTGGATCAAAGTTGGAAAGGTGTTTGAGTTTGAGCCGAGTTGGGTAGAGCTGTACATCACTTGTTTAAGCCGAGAGTTTGAAGTGAACGCCGAGCATAACTTTGTGTTAAGTTTGGACCGTGCATCAGTTTGGTATTATTGGTTGAAGTTAGGGTCGAACTTGTTGAACTTGTGCGGGCTAGTTGAAGTTTGATTTGTAAAAGATTTGTGAAGTTTTGAAGTGTTTGTATTGATTTAATCATGCCGCCGAGAAGAGCTAACCGTCATCAGAATGTTGAAGCATTGTATAGAAGAGAAGAAGCCGAGCAAATGAAACAACGCATTAATGAGAAATTTGATGAAGGTATTGGGAAGTTAGAGAAATTGATGAATGATTTAAATCAAAGTCAAAGGAGGAGATTGCCAGTCTCGAACCATGGAGGAAACCGAGTTTCTCCATCGGTTACGGAAGCGAGAAGGGTATCACCGCAATCTTTTAGAGAGAGAAGAGAAACATCAATTTCATCAAGAAGAGATCACCATGAATATAGACATGAAGAGAGAAGAACTCCACGTGAGTTTGAAGATGAGCCATATCGAGATGAAGAGAGACATAGTAGAAGAGACATGCGTGATCGAAGGGATGTTGATGGTCGAGATCGATATAGACATACATTTGATTTTAATGAAGAAGGTGATAGAGCTAGCATTCATTATCGAGATCGAGACCAAGTACGAAATGTATATCGGGATGTTGAGGATGATCGACGTTGGGAGTCCGGTATGAAGATGGAAATTCCAGAGTTCAAAGGTGGAATGGTAGCTGAAGAATTTTTGGATTGGTTGTCTAATGTTGAGGAAATTTTTGACTACAAAGAAGTTCTTGAGAATCGAAGAGTTAAGTTGGTTGCTACTCGATTGAGAGGTAGAGCTATGGCGTGGTGGCAGCAAACTAAACTTACACGGGAGAGAATGGGAAAGTCAAAGATTGAATCATGGGAGAAAATGAAGAAACTGATGAAAGCTACATTTTTACCTTACAATTATCAATCACTTATGTATCAGAGGTTGCAGAATTTGAGGCAAGGGACGAAGACTGTTAATGATTATGTTGATGAATTTTATCAACTGATTGCTCGAAACGACATTATGGAGACGGAGGAACAACTGACTTCTAGATTTGTTGGAGGGTTGAGAATGCAGATTCAAGACATGGTAAATATGTTTGATCCTAGATCTGTAGCAGAAGCACATCAGAAAGCGTTGGCTTGGGAGAAGCAGGGAAGACGAGGAGGTGGTGTGTTTCTTAATTCCAACAATCAAGTGAAGGGTGTTAGTGGGAGTTCCAATATTTCTAAATCTGTCAGTTGACCAGTTGTGAATGAAGTTGCGAAAGCGAGGGTCAACAATAGTTTCAAATGTTATAATTGCCAAGAAGTGGGTCACAAAAGTAATGAATGTCCGAAGCTGAAGAAACGAACTATGATTGCTGAAGTTGAAGGTGAGGATGTTGGGGAAGGTTATTCTAGTCCACTTGAGGAGGATGAACAGGATGTTGCATCAGGAGATGAAGGATGTAATCTCATGATGAGGAGGTCTTGTTTAATACCGAAGCAAGAAGAAGAGGCTAGTTGGTTGAGGAGTAAGATCTTTCAGTCAACGTGCACTATTCTGGGAAAGGTTTGTAAATTTGTGATTGATGCAGGAAGTTGTGACAATATTATTTCTACCGAAGCTGTGGGAAAGTTGAAGCTGAAGACGGAGAAGCATCCAAATCCTTACAAGTTAGCGTGGTTGAGAAAAGGAGGAGAGGTGAAGGTGGACAGGCGAGTTCGAGTTCCATTTTCTATTGGAAAGAAGTATAAAGACGAGATTTGGTGTGATGTTGTGGAAATGGATGTTTGTCACTTACTTTTGGGAAGACTATGGCAATATGATCGAGCAGTACAGCATGATGGTCGGACCAATAGCTACAGTTTTATGTTTGAAGGTGTTAAGATCATTTTGGTTTCAAAGAAGAGACAGCAAGGAGAGAGCAAGTCAGAAGAGATTGAGGAGCCGAAGACTTTATTGACTTTGAAGGAATTCATTGAAGAAGTAGAGGAGAGTCCCGAGATGTTTTTGTTGATTGGACGTGAAGCTACTAAATCTGTTGAAGTTCCTGAAGAAGTAAAGCCAGTATTGGAAGGATTCAGTGATGTGTTTCCTGAAGAGTTACCAACGGAGTTGCCACCGTTGAGGGATATTCAACATCAGATAGATCTTGTGCCAGGGGCAGTATTACCACACAGGCCACATTACAGAATGAGTCCTAAGGAGCATGAGGAACTAAGGAGGCAGGTGGAGGAGTTGTTAGAACAGGGGCGTGTTCAGGAGAGCTTGAGTCCTTGTGCCATGCCAGCCTTATTGGTACCCAAGAAGGATGGTTCGTGGAGGATATGTACAGATAGTCGGGCTCTGAACAAGATCACTGTGAGATACAGATTTCCAATGCCAAGGTTTGATGATTTGCTTGATTAGTTGAGTGGAGCTGTTGTGTTCTCGAAGATTGACTTGAAGAGTGGATACCATCAGATTCGTATTAGACCAGGTGATGAGTGGAAGACTGCTTTCAAAACCAAGGAAGGGTTATACGAATGGTTGGTTATGCCGTTTGGTTTATCAAATGCACCAAGTACTTTTATGAGAGTGATGAACCATATTTTCAGACCATACATTGGGAAGTTTGTGGTAGTTTATTTTGATGATATTCTGATCTATAGTGCTAGTACAGAAGAGCATATTCAGCATTTGCGGAAGGTGTTAATTATTCTTCGTGAAGAGCAGTTTTATGCAGCAACAAAGAAGTGTGTGTTCATGACTCGAAGTGTTTTATTTCTGGGATATGTTCTATCGAAGAAAGGAATTCAAGTGGATGAAAGTAAAGTAGAAGCTGTCAGGAGTTGGCCACAGCCAAAGACAATTACTGAAGTGAGGAGTTTTCATGGATTGGTATCTTTCTATCGAAGATTCATTCCACACTTCAGTAGCGTGATGGCACCAGTTACTGATTGTATGAAGGGGAAACAATTCTCTTGGACGGAGGAAGCTGGGGTTGCTTTTTAGAAAATCAAAACGCTATTGACAACAGCACCAATTCTAGCTTTACCGGATTTTCAGCTGTTGTTTGAATTACATACTGATGCCTCGAAGGTTGGGATTGGAGGAGTTTTGAGTCAGAAAGGAAGACCAGTTGCTTATTTCAGTGAGAAGTTATCTAGAGCTAAGTTGAGGTATAGCACTTATGATGTTGAGTTTTACGCAATTGTTCAAGCTGTGAAGCACTGGAGACATTATCTGTTTCAGAAGGAGTTTGTTCTTTACACTGATCATGAAGCGTTGAAGCACTTACAAGGGCAGGATAAGATTTCAGCAAGGCATGCATCGTGGATATCTTATCTGCAGCAATTTACGTTTGTCGTGAAACATAAATCAAGAATTACGAATCGTGTAGCAGATGCATTGAGCAGAAGGAATCACTTGTTGACTACAATGAAGGTTGAGGTGATAGGATTTGAATTGTTGCCAGAACTGATTGAAGAAGATCCTTACTTTAAGAAATTTGTTGAGAAAGTCAAGGAGGGGAGTGCTAATGAATTTGTGTTGATGGATTGTTTTCTGTTTAAAGGGAATCGATTATGTGTTCCAGAGAGCAGTTTGAGAATGAAGATTATCAAGGAGTTGCACGAGGAAGGACATGTTGGCCGTGATCGTACATTGCATTTGATTTCTCAATCTTACTTTTGGCCGTCAATGAGGAAGGAGGTTGAAAGGTTTGTGGAGAGATGTCATATTTGTCAGGTTTCGAAGGGAACCGCGACCAATGCAGGGTTGTATATGCCGTTACCTGTACCAACTAAACCTTGGATTGAAGTGAGTATGGATTTTATTTTAGGGTTGCCTAGAACTCGAAGGGGTAATGATTCTATATATATTGTGGTGGATCGTTTCTCGAAGATGGTACATTTTATTGCTTGTAAGAAGACGGCTGATGCTGTTCATGTTGCTCAGTTATTTTTCAAAGAGATCTATCGACTTCATGAATTGCCAGAATCTATTGTGTCGGATAGGGATACTCGTTTTCTGAGTCACTTTTGGTTAAGTTTGTGGAAGATGGTCGGAACGAAGCTGAGTTTTAGTAGCGCTTACCATCCACAAACTGATGGGCAGACGGAGGTTGTGAACCGATCATTGGGAAATTTACTACGGTGTCTTGTGAAAGATAATCTAAAAAGTAAGGATATGAAGTTATGTCAAGCAGAGTTTGCACATAATCATGCGGTTAATAGAAGCACAGGTTACAGTCCATTTCAGATTGTTTATTCAAACTTGCCAAAGGGGCCGTTGGATTTAACGACAATACCACAACCAAAGGGGATAGTTAAAAGAGCCGCTGATTTTGTTGATAATTTGACGGAATGTCATAAAATCGTTCAGGAATGATTGGTGAAGGAAAATGAGAAGTATAAGCGAACTGCAGATTTGAAGCGACGAAGTGTTGAATTTAATGAAGGTGATTTGGTTTACGCAGTGTTGACAAAAGATCGTTTTCCGGTGGGAACGTACAATAAATTGAAGGCACGGAAAATTGGTCCAGTTGAAATTCTAAAGAAAATCAATGAGAATGCGTATCAATTGAAGTTACCAGAAGGTGTTCATACTTCTGATGTTTTCAGCGTCAAATATTTAATTCCGTACCATGGAGCTGAACTAGTTGTGGAAGAAGATGATGAAAATTCGAGGTCGAATTTCTATCAACCAGGGGAGGATGATGCAGCACGACCTACGGAAGCACAAGGCTTAGGTCGTTCACGAGTTAATGAAGGTCGGCCCCGACCTAACGGGTCACGTGAGGAGGAGGAACGACCTAACAGGTCACATGGGAAGGAGCAACGACTTATCCAAGCCTTAAATCGTTCGGCATGTTTAGGTCGTCTACGACCTATAGCTACAAGCGACCTAACAAAGCAGAAGGTCCAACCTCGCGAGTTACAAGATTCGGGGCAACATGTCTTAGGTCAGTTGCGACCTAATGGAATGCGGCTGAAGGAAGAAGCAACACTTGAGTTATTCTCTAGGTCGCTAACGGGTTACGACTTAACAAAGGCACGACCTAAAGCATCAGGACGTTATGAAGATGAAGCGCATGAAGGCCTTATGTCGCTGAAGGCTAAGTTGCTGCCGGGTTATCTTCAGTAGGACGTTCACGACCTAAGTAAGTCATAAGTCGTAAATCGTGACGTTATGTTGTAATTTGTTTGTATTTTCCTTGAGTCGTTGAATGTTGAGTCGTAAGTCGTTTGAATCTTATGTCGTGAGTAGTTAGGTCGTCTATGACCTAAGTGATGTAATATGTTGTTGTTCCGTAAGTCGTAGGTTGTTTGTGATTTAGGCGCTATGTGTCTGTTATGTCATAGGTAATTTGGGTAGTGTGTTTTAAGTCGTGTACGACTTAAGTGTTTGAGTCGCGTTATTGATAGGTCGTTGCCGACCTAAGGGTGAGTCGTAAGTCGTGTACGACTTAAGGAGCCGGTTGTAAAAATGCCATAAATAGGGAGTGTGTTGTACATTTCAAGGGAGTTGATTTTTGAATAAAAACTTTGTTGATTGCTATGTGCTTTCATCTAAATTGATAGTTGAGTGTGATCTCCTATCTCCACTTTCGGTTATTCGAGTGCGCTCGAATCAACGATCGTTGAAGCCAATTCACGGTATCAAGTGCGCTTGATCAACGTTTGAAGAATTATAGATCTTCTTTCACGGTATCGTGCGCGATCAACGTGTGAAGATAGCTAGAATTCGGTATCTTTGTGATCAACGAATTTGGGCATTTCAGTATCTTCAATCCACCGTTTGCTACTTTCATCGATCTATATCGTTTTGTTATTATCCGCTGCGTCAACAGGGTAGCGAAAAATGATTTACTTTCACAAAATCTCATTTTGGCTCAAAAATAGGATTAAAACATTTTCTTACCAAAATCACCCAATTTATCAAAAATGAGAAAATCCATCTTCTAAAATAAGATATCATGACAAATAGGTAATTTAACTTTAAAAATCCCCATTTTTTAAAATAAAATTACACAATATTAGGAAACACTTACACATTATTTAACAAGTTTCAAAAGAAAATTTTTAACCCCAATAAATTTCTTATTTTGCTCTTCCAATTTTTATTTAAATAAAACACTTAATATTCAAATGTACTTCAATAAATATGAAATCCAATTTCTTATTAAATTACAAGTTTAAATCATTCCTAAATTTAAATTTACAACACTGAAAAATCAGGTTTGTTACAGTGTGTTTCCAAACCTAATCAGTAGTTGCACATTTTAAATCCATATTGAATGTACATCGATATCTTATGACGATACGTATATATTTAATTTTATATACACACTATATTCAATACTAATTTAAATAAATCAAATAAGAATTTATAATTAATATTATAGTATTAATTAATTTATAAAAATTATAGTTTAATTAAATCATGTGGTATTTACTGTAACATTCTCGAATTTTTGAACAAGTTTAATTTGACAATTAATTTAATTTTTGGAATTAAATTATGAAATTATTGGTAAAATAATATGAAATTTTCAAAACAAATAAAAATATGTACTTTAAATAGAATTTTGGATTGGAATTCAAGAATAAGTATTTATTAATTTGAATTTGATTTGAATACTCTAAGTTTTGAGATGAATAAAATTATTTTCTAATTTTAATATATGATATATTGGAAAGTTATATTTTTAAATTAATATAGTAAGAGCTGTTTAAAACAAAATTTCATATTATTTAATATACATATCTCTTGAAAATCAATAAGAATTAAATTAAGAGTTTACATACCTTCTTTTAAATTTGTTTGAACTAAATTTGTATATATATGAGTGTAAGAAAATAAAATAGATAAACACGTTTTATAAATTAAAATAATGCAAGGTTTAAAAACAATTTGTAAATTAATTTTGAGCAAAGGATTTAAACATAAAATGTTTATAATTTAACAAGTGTTCATGTTTAAACAGGCTTCATCTCATTTTCTTTGTATATATTCAAAACAAGCATGTACATCAAAACCTGGAAACCAGAGCAAAAAGGAAAAAAAAATACAGATCAAGTTCAAGTGCATCCCAATCAACAAGTTGATGAAGTTCAAAATTGAAAACCAAGAATTGAATTCCAGATTTTCAGATTCAAAGGAATCAAAACTGAATCAAAGTGCAACCTGGAAACGAATTCAACCTAAAAACAAGCCTAAAAAAAAATCAAACTAAGCAACTTTAAAACTGAAAGCAATTCAACGAGACCAAGCATGCAAGATCAACTACCTTCTCAAATAAATCAAGATCTAGATCAAAAGTGAATAGCATTTCTAGACTTCAAAATCAATAACAGGTTCACTGTCTCTGTTCTCTTCATGCACAGGTGAGAAAACATCATTTTAAACCCTTATGTTTATATCTAAGTAGTGTGTGATGATCTTTGAAGTTGTGATGTGAAATATGTTTTTATGATTGAGTAAATATGCCTGCATGTTTATAGAAAATGTATTTGTATGCCTGTATACATTTGCCTCTGTTCTTGTTTTATGCTTTGGCTTGAATAAAAAAAACATAATCTCCCAATCCAATCAATATTAGACTTTGATATCTAAATAAAAGTTGCTTGTTATTGTATGATAATGGATTTAAAAATAGTTCCATGGTTTTAAATTTTACAAATTATTTTTAAAGTTTTAAATAACAGTGAAAATCTTATATGGGTTAAAAATCAACTAATTGGGCTACAGGAATGAATTCATTTCTGGAAATCATGAATTTTAATATTCATTTCGTGATTTTTAGTTCAATAAATCTTGTGAATTCTTGTGTTTTCATTTTTGGCATTCGAGTTGATTGTCGATGAACGGCATGGTGGAGTTGTTCGATTTTTGAACTGGGGGTGGTCTGATTGATGGGGAGTGCAGGAAAAATGCAGGTGGATTTTATCGTTTGTCGAGGCAATGGAATTTTGGTGATATAGGGTTCGATGGTCATTTGGGAACGAGGTGGTTTGCAGGGCAATGGCGATGGCCATTGGGAATCGGAGTTGATCGCAATCATGGGGATGGCTGCTGGATGGTTCGACGAAGCTTTGGTGATGATGGCAGGAATTCTCAAGGTCGGAGGCGATGGCAGGGTGCGAATTTCTGGCAGTAATGGTTTTTGGACTTGGTCAAAATGGGTTCGATTTCATTTCGACGATGTTGCTTTTGATCTGGGTTCTCGCTTGACTTTGTAGGGGTTCGAGTGGTCATTGAAGGTGGTCGCGACGATCACCAGTGGTCGGCGATGCTGGTGTACGTGCACCGCGTGCACGTCATGTCAGGGGGGAGTTGCTCAGGCCAGTTCTCGAGTTTGTGAGGATTTTTCTTGGGGAAGGCTAGTGTTATTTTGGTGTTCGACTCGAGTTATGTAAGTGTTTTCAAAAGTGTTAATCTGTTAAAAAGTTTTTTGGGTTTTAAACAATTTTGTTTAAAAGAAAACTTTAAACAAGTTTAAAGTTGAAGATTTTGAAAATGATTTAGTTTTTAATAAAAGTTTAACAAAGTTTTAAGGTGAATTGAAGTGAAATATTTTTAAGGATATGTTAATTAAGTTTTAAAGTTTGAATATCTTTGTTTTCAAAGGTAATGCTTTTAAGTTTAAAAACAAAGTAAAAATAAGTTTAAAATATAATTAAAATAGATAAGTTTTAAAGATATGATAATTAAGTTTTTAAAATAACTATATGTTAAAGATTTATTAAATAACTTTGAAAAGGATTTTCAAAGATTTAAAGGTTAAATTAAATGTTTGAATTGTTTTGTTTAAAGTAAATTTTATTTTCGAATATATAATTGACTTCTAAATGGTTTCTAACGAAGTACGAAAATAAATATCTAATTTAAATAGAGAATTCATTCTTAAATTAGTCGGAGTTGAGATTAAATTAAGGAATAATTGATTTTTCCTTAATTGATGTTTAAATTGAAATTGAAAGTAATTAATTACTTAAAGATAATTACTTAATTGAAAGTAATTAATGATCAAAGGTGGATTAATCAAGCGATTGAAGAATAAGTAAATTAAGGCTAATTAATTTGAATGATAAATTAGTAAGGGTAATTAACTTGGGAATAATTAATTAATTTAAGGTCAAATTAGTTAATGAAAGTGATAAAAGGATGATGTATTAATTAAAGGTTTACTTCCTTAATTATTTAAAGGATAATTAATTTGTGTGATTAGTTAATCAAGGTAATTAATTTAGGAATAATTGATTAAAAGATAATTACAAAATTATGGGGTTAATCAATTTATTATTAATGGTTAATTAATAAATGATTTAAGGATAATTAATTAAGATGATTGTAATTAATTTATGTTAATTAACTAGGATTAGTAATCAATCTAATTTGAAATTATTAGATAACTAATTTATCTTCCTTATGGATGATTGTACTCTATTGAGCTGTTGTGAATTGTTTGATATCTCTGCTATGTAATGCTGTGTGATGGATTGATATATTTGATATATGATGTGATGCTATGTAGTATGAAATGCTTTGTGCTGAGCCGTTATATCTGTGATGAATATACTATTGTATGAATATGAAAACCCTTGGCTCGAAAAATAACATTTGAATTTCGATGCGACAGAGAGTCGGATTCCAGTTCGTTATCCGAAACCCACATCGAATCGTAATAGTGAATCTTTGTGACTGATAAATTTACTTTATTTGTGAATCTGTGAATAAGGATAAGCGTTGTAGATTATACCGCTTATCGATATTGCTATACTTGAATCTGTGATGATTGATGTTGTTGCACTATTGTGTGTAAAATCCCTGGACTACATTATACACACACAAATATGGATTTCACGAGGAAATCGGTCAAGTCACAGATTTTTGAAATAGTTTTAAAAGTTGAATTTTAAAACCAAACGGTTTTGGAAATGGAATTGGGTTAAATACGAAAAGCTTCTGAAAAGGGGTTTTTAGGATAAAAGTTATTATGAATAATTTGATAAAGATTTGGAATTTAAATAATTTGATTTAAATTTGAATTCAAGATTTGAAATTGGAATCTATGTTTGAAACTATGGTTTAAAATGGTTATACAAGTTATAAAGGTGTTTATATGGGTTTTAAACTATTTTAAAAGTATTTTTTTAGGAATTTGAATTTAAACCAAGCCTTATACTTGAAGGGCTTTAACTCATGCAAATGTAATCGGATTTTTCCGAAACGAAAACTATTGGTTTTCAATTAATAATAGCTTTCATATAAGGAAAGGGTTTCCAATTTATGTTGAAAGATATCAAATCAAAATAGTTTTCAAAACTATTAACTAATCTTTGTAAAAGATAGTCAAACCTTGATTTGAATTTGAAGAACATTTTAAATGATGTATCTTTTATATAAAAGATTTGGAATGGAATTGTTTTGTGGAAATGATTTTTGAAAGCTATGAATTGAATCTTTGATTTAAAGATTGGATGAGTTAATCCAATTTAAAAGGGAAATCGTTTTGAAAGGCTATGAATGAATCTTTGTTAAAGATTGGTGAAGTTTGTTTTCAAATTGAAAAGGGATCTGAAAAGCGTATCTTTTGTATAAAGGATTTGAATTGGAAAGATATTAATGAATCTTTGTGAAAGATTGGTAAACTTTGTGAACTTTGTGAAGTGAATCTTTTGTTCAAAAAAGATTTGTAAATGGTAATTTGTTTAACCATTTGAAAGAAAAGTTTTGGGTAATAAGTTGTGACTTAACTGAGATCCCATATCCATAAGTTTTTAAATATTGCGCTCATTATTTGGTTTAGTCGGGAAAGGACCTTGTGTAAGATAACCCATTCCGAATAGTTATACGGCGTTATGGATAGCAATTGAAGACCGGTGGTGAAGACCGGATATTTTCGAAAACGAAAGGATTTCTTGTCGAATGTCTCTACATCGGCTGATCCCCGGTATAGAGATTTGAGCACCCTTTGTGATGGGGAGTCCGGACGTGATTAGGAATTATCTGGATGTGCAAGGGCTTCTTTATGAAGTGCCTTCGGTTCTGTTCAAACCCGGAACAGACTTGTATGGATGTTTGTCTGACGTTACACTTTGATATATAAAGCTGGTTCCTATCAAATACATTTCTGTTTGGTGGCGGAGATTTATTCTCTTAGCTTAACACCCTTCTCTGAGACGTACAAGCTCAGAGGTTATGTAGTTGATGGTAACTTGTGATACATTCCCAGTTTGGTAATGTGGCATACGAAGTGCTGCTGATCATTTGTTGATCGAAGCATAGCTTTTGTGAAAAGCATAGCTTTGTGGACGAGACCTCATCGAGCCTCACAAACTGGTAATGGTCGAAACAGGAAAGATGCGGCAAGGTTTCAGGGGTAGCACCCTTAGTGTATGTCCATTCCTTCTGGAAAAGGGTGGTATCATGGTATGGAGCCCAGATACTTACTCATGTGGACACTGTAAATTTATTAATGTGTGATGTTGTCGGTTTTGAGAGCTATCGGATAAAGGTTGCAAACGATCGGGGGTGGCATATCTTAGGTTTTACTTCCCAAGAAGGAGGTAGCCGGCCTTGTATGGCAGAGAGCCAGGTAGGTTCTCGGGGAGTCCCTCCATAGGCGTTCCCATGTGGCAATAGGAAGTTCATTAGCCTGACTATTTGTTGGAAATCCAATCACCAATACGCGCCTTGTACGGTTTTAGTTGTATAACCTGCCATCTAATATGGTAGCTATAGTAGGCATACTATAATGGTACGTATGCCGGCTAAGATTAATATTATACTTTCGAAAATATTTTTCTACACTATGCACTAATAATAATATCAAAGAGTTTTCTCGTATGAAGCACATTTGACTATCATAAGGAGAAATCTCCCCCATGTGTGCGATTGCATTGTGTGTGTGCCGGGAGGCCTTATGGTAGTTTCAATTTTCAAAAAGCATTATGGATTTCAATTTAAATTATTTTGTTGTTTCTTAAAAGATAAAATGTTTTTGTTTGTTCATACCAGTCCCATGACTGACCCGGAGTTTATTGTTTCCTTTCTAAACTCTGAGTGCCCACAATTTTCCACACGGGCAGTCTAAAGTTGGGTTTTTCACATAGTAGATATTGATTCAGTAGCTTTCAGCTTTCTCTTTGTAATTCTTTGGAGACTTTGGATATTGAAGTTTTTGGTCAAGATGACTGACCTTGCTTAGCTTGGTGCAACTTGATGGTGGTTCGTGCTATTGCTGGATTGGTGCTTTTGGAGTTAGAGTTGCTGTTGCTATCAGGAGTTATTTTGGTTCCGCTGCTATATCATATTGTTATTCCACTGTAGCATTGTTATCTTATTACTTTGATATTGATTCATATTGTATCATTGTTGTATCGAATGTTGTATATCAATGATATTCATTTCTTTTCTTCCGTTGGGTTGTTATACTTAATGTGTTATAAGCTCCGGCGAACCAGATTCGACGTTTGGATCTGCGGCATTTGAATACGAGTGTCGTATTCGGTGCCGATTTTCGAAGATCGAGTCAGGGTCGTTAGATTTGGAGTATATAACATTGTGATTGTGTGACTCAATGTTTTAAATTCAGTTAGTGATAAATGTCGAACAATTAGAATATAAATGTTCACAAGTCACCTTAACTAGTAGCGTGATAGTTTGGACGAATTTATTACTTGCATAATTTCAGTAAAAATCTAATTTTACTATTTTAAGCGGTCCCCGGTAGTGACAATTATTTACATTAATTCTCTTTGACAAAACTATATAGCATTAGGACTTATGTAATTCAGTATTTTGTCAATATTCCAATATTTTCGACATTCAACTTATATAATCCAGCCATAAAGTTCTTAGTTTTATAATAATATTTATTATTAGCCGATCTACTCTAACCAGCTATTTTGACGTTAAGTTTATTATAGTTGACTGTGATACGGACCTCATATAACAGAGGACATGAATTTTCAATTCAATAGTGTTCCACTTCCAATGCTCAACTATAGTCATTAGATGGACACCATGCCACGATTTAACTATAATCAATGTGGAGTGTTCACATTGATGTTCAACGGTATTCTCAAGTCGAGAGAACATTTTAATATTGTCACTTCAATATCCTCTATAAGACCTTGGTTATATTAACTAACAGAAAACTATCGAGTAATTCCATGTTTATCCAATAACTATCGATGCATAACCTCTTGGTGCCCCCAGCAGCCATGAGTAATACATTGCCCAACATCTAGAGAGTGTTATGTACCCTAGTTTCAATTGATGTATCGATATCCAATCTAAGTACATCTTAGCAAGGAATATTTAAAATGATATCTTTAAGTACGTTGTGATATATTACTCATGATTATAGCATATTATAATACTATCACAAAACATGCTATTTATGGATTTTCTATTAAATATACTAAAATTAACTAAATAACTAGCATAACACATTATAACAAGTATATTTAAAAAGAAATATGCCTTTTATTTCAAACGAGATTTTATTATAGAGTTAATAATTTATAATAAAATATAGAATTGTCTCTAAGACATACCCTTAATTCTACACATTTTCCTTCAAATGTTGAAGTATAGTGTAACCTGGAATATAAAGGCTTATGATTAATCGATATTCTTATCAAATTTGTGAGAAAGTAAGAGTTCGAAAATAGTTTTGGCATTTTCCTTTAAAATAATGAAGAGTGTAACATGGAACATAAAGGCTCATGATTCCTTAATATTAAATTAGATATATGAAAAGCAAGGTTTCCTCAATATTACTATTAATTTTACAAAAATTAAAATTTTAGGAAATATTTGTAGCTTGTTAATTTGATTTTTGAATTCTAAAGAACAAAAAAATTAAGAATATTACAGATTTTAAATGCAACCTAATAATTGTATAAGACTTTAAGTAGAGATGGACAAAGACGATCCCAGTATGCCGTAGACAACTTTTATGATCATCTGATCCGAATTTGGGGGTGTCGATGCATAAAAGAAGCTAAGCAAGGAAAGGATTCTGCTTAGTTGAGTAAATCGTACGACTTGTGAAGTAATTTTTCATATTTTATGTGAATATATTATCAGTTTTACTACGTTTAATGCTTTAGTTGAATTTTTGTATGCTACTAATAAGCAACATATTTGTATTTTTAAGAGATGAGATGTCATATTTTCAATTTAATTTTCAATGTAAAACCAAATATAACATAACTATAGATTATTTCCACAAACACTACTAAAACTTCTTCAAAACCCATTTTGAAAGAAAAATTAAGTCATTAAAATATAGTCCTGAAAAATCCCATTTTGTTTATTTTTAAAAACTGATTGAATTCATTAATTACATGGCAATGCTTTCATATTAAAGAAGTTGATTATTGTTGAGCACAATATGGAAGATTATGTAAGATCAAGAACCACTTTAGATTGACCCAAAATTTCAACCGAAAGGAATTAGGAAAAAATATAAGCAAATTGATCTGTATAACATTACCAAATGATCTTTATACGCTAACAAATAGTTTACCAAGTATGTTTACAAATGAAGTAAATTATTCTGGAGATGGCGTAGAAATTTTAGAACTAGCATCATGTATATGTTTCCATATGAACATTAACTAAATAGGCATTCCGATGTTATTATATTTTCTCTTATGCAACTTTTTATTCTAAAACTCTTTTCATCAATCCGTCATTTCAAGACCTTAAATACAAAACCAACCCTGATCTCAAACTGATAAATAAATAAATAAATAAATAAATAGGAACCCAAATATCAAATCCAATATAGATACAAATTCTAATCTTGAAGATAATCAAATTGTGAACTCAAATATTAAGTATTACAAATCTTCAAATCAGCTTTCAGTCTTCAAATACTAAATTTATGTTGTGTTGTGAACATCTTATAAAAGATAAGGGTTCATAGTAGTTGATACTTATAGGACTTCAGCCAAATAGATATCCATAAATCAAAATATCAAAATATAACTAGAATTAAGGTTTATATAATACCCATAATTTTACAAAAGTTAATTTAAAAGAAATTAATTAATAAATGATAATGCCAAAAAATGGAACTTTTACAAACATCAAAATTTAGGTAAGAAACTTACGCCATTGGGTTCGTGGTAATTTTCTAATTAATTTTCATATATAAAGTTTTTCGATCGGATCTCAAATGGAAAAATGATTAATGTTTGAATTTTTTGAATCAGAAATAATTATATGTATAATTACGATATTGAAAGTAAATTAACATCAAGTACTAAGGTTAACGAAAATTTAGGCCTTACGAAATGTAATCGTTAAATCAAATCTCAAAAAATGTATGAAGGGAGAAACAAATGAACATGATTGATTAACCAAGTAATTAAATGAAACAAAATTACAGCACATAATTAATTTCATTTAAAACAAGCACAGGTCGACCAAGAATGCACCCAGGTCGATTTGTAGAGATGGACCATGGGCATTGGATGGTTGATCGGTTCTTTTTTAAAATCAATAATAATTGTAGCCAAACGGACCGGATTTAATAAAGTTTAATCTAATAACTAGCATTGATTTGAACATATATAAATATAGACCTAGATCCTCCCTTCTAAACTCATATTTTCGAACCGACGATGGAACTCTTGCATTTTCTTCTCTCCTATAAACTCTTAATTCTTAGAAATAGTTCTACCTTATGCATATATACAATTGGAGAATCATAGAAGGTGATTAAGGAAGAGAATAGGTTCAAATCGAATCGCTAAAGTCGAGGTCAACTGTAAAGACGAATCTAAAATGCAAATCAAATTCCAAATCGCTTTTCTAATTCGCATCACTGATAAATCTATGAATTCTTGAAATATATAAATATAAATCCAAATAGGGATAAAAGGGAGTTATACTCGAATAATAGTGATTTGATCTAGAGATTTGAAAAGATAAAAAGTTTAATCTAGAGATTCTAGTCATTATTTCCGCTAACAATTCACAAATTTTTATTCTCTTCAATATTAAATTACAAAATCTTATTAAATTAACAAACTAAATAATCGAAAATTAACGGGTCGTTACACTCTCCCCCACTCAAAACTTTTCGTCCCCGAAAAGGAAAAGAAGGGAAAAGAAAGGATTATATAAACAATATATCTTATTCAAAAATATTAACTTTATAAACAAAAATTTACAAAATTAATTAATTAAAATAAAATACACCAATTTATAAAAATTAAATCATTTTATACTCAAATTAATAATGTTTGGAAAATATTTTTCAAAATATTTTCTAAGCCCAAAATTTACAGAAAATTTCGGTAGAGTCTCCTTTGTACGGAGAGGCTCGGGAATAACAAATATAACAATATATAACACAATATTACAAAATAATATATCCCAACAATTGGAAAAACCATATAATAGCGCTAATAAAACCATAATCCGAGAACATACCTGTTTGTTGGGCAAACAAACGCTTAATTATGAAACCAAAAGCAGTAGCAATTACTTCCATAACCTGCCATTCACTTATATAATCTGAAAAGAGTTAATAATTATAAAAAATGAAATGTTTAACTTGTTTCAACCACTAACAGCCAAATCAATATAAACAACCATCATTTGCAGCCAACGTACAATCATCATATGAAATCAAAATAAAACAAATAGTTGTTCGGATATGTGACACGGCACAACTAGGCAATGCTAGGGTAGATATACCAATTACGCTTCCGGGCCGTTGGTAACGCATAGCCCAAGCTACCGCCCACCTAGAGCCACACCCCCAAATTAAAAGAATCAGAAGTGGCCACCGAATCAATCCAAAAGTCAGTATAATATCGAAGGGATGTGTCCGATCAAAGATGCAACCTCATTAGCCCGTCAATCGCTCCTGTTTTAGCCACCTTATGCCAACTCACGGGATTCGGTTCCATATATTTACCTCAAAGGAAACGCCGCCACCATCCTACTTCATTTTGGAATCTCCACCACGTACACGGTTGTTAAAGTGGTTTTCGGAGTTGGCAGAGAGTATGACAACTTCCGATCCCAGTCACTTTAACGACCTAACGTTATTATAGCACCGTAGTCATTTCAAAATTATTATACTTCAAAACCAAAATATTATTTCCATTTCAAAACCATATAAAGCCGATATCGTTTCCATTTCAAAAACCAATCAATATGATATCATTTTATTAAGACCTAAATCAATAAAATATCATTTTTATTTCGAATATATCCTTTCCAAAATCATAGTGCACTTTCATAATAATAATATTTTGAGACCAAACGCTTGAAATATAACCTTTCAAAACATAATACTTCGACTTTCATAGCTTCTAAACCATAACTTCCAAAACTTAAATGGTTTGGATATTCAAACAATATATAAAATAAAATAGTTTGAATTTAAAATCACTTTATAAAGTAAAATAATTTCCTCGACTTCACAATTTTATTCACTTTAAATTAAATGTCAATTCATAACTTTCAACTCACCTTCGATTTCAATAAACCATTTTAATTTCAATATATTTCAAAATTTGAGTATTAAATAATGTCAAAACTAAGGTTGATAATTACGATTCAACAATTCAATGTTCTATTATTTAGTTTTGAAATATTTGCATAATAAATCCATTATCCTTAAAACAAACTCAAATTACAAATTACTAAATATTTCCTTCAATTTAGTTATAGTTGAAATACTCATTTAGTTCACCTTGGCCCCAAAATCAAGTTATAATAATTATACCTTTTAAAATTTCCAATTTAATGAATTTCACATCAACCCTTTAGAGTTTAATTTTTAAATAAATCTAATTTCAAATAAATCTCCAATTTATCTCCCATCGTTAATTTATTTAAATCATTATGCACTCTACATTAAAATAAAATTTAAATACTTACTCACATTTATTTTAATAAAAAATCAAACTCTATTATTAAACTTAATTTTTTATTTAGCAAACTTATACATAGATTAAATTCAAGCATTTAACTATATATAAAATAATATTTATATAATATTAAAAAAACAATATTCATTAAACCATATATTTCTTTCCAAAACCATAGAAATTATTTTCAAAATATTTTATATATAGACCACAATGTCTGTATATAATTTTCTACCATATGGTCAAGTGATACAGATATTTATCATTTCAATCCGTAATTTAAAATAAAAATACGGTTATATATCATTTCAAACCACAATCCCGAATGAAATAAAAATGCATAACAACTTGCAATTTATAATAATATAAATACAACATCCATTCATCCAATATCAATCGTCAACCATTTATCACAATCATCATCCAATTCAAATAATAACATCAATATAGAACAGATGATAAATAACAAGTAGTTACTGATAGTTTATATTCAATAATAAATTAAATAACAATTTAACTAACAGTTTATATGCAAAAATAAATTAAATAACAATTTAATTAAATAAATTTCAATTTAACTGGAATGATGATAAAAATGTACCAAACAGCCATAAATAAATTTCTTATCACATCAGAAATTAATTTAACATACATAAGAAATTTTAGAATTTGTGAGTGGGTTAAAACACTCACCTTTTGAATTTAAATTGAATTTAAATCCAATTTAAACCCAAAATTTGAACTGTCTTAGAATTCGTCCAAACCCGCGTCAAAATCTTTGGAATTTTAATACGATCCCAATGCAAAAACCCATGCGTGAAATAGACCTTGTATGCACAAGTTACACGAATTAAAACATTATACAATTTGAATTGAAATTAAATAATAATAAAAACAATAATGTACACGTCACCTTCGTTACCCCCGTAACACGCAAACCCGCTTCATTTGGTTCGAACTGAAGGTAGTCGCCCCCCAAGGAAACCCTAATCCCAAATTTGCCGACCACGCGAGCCTTTCCACCAGAATCCGAGGCCGCCACCCTCTCGCTCACTACGGGCCGCTCCTCATATGTGCGCGTGGCTCGCTCTTGTTGCCGAAGAACCGATCGTGCCACCGTCCCTTCCACCTAGAATCTTGGCGAATCCAAGCATCTTCGAGACAAACGAACGATAGATTGGGCTCTACTTTCCATCCTCTTCGCAAACGCGGCCCCTGATTGTGACGCCCCACCTCTATACCCACGCTACCAAAGAGTATTAATAGATAATACCGTCTGCTAACACGGAGAATAAGGCTGTTTAGGAGCGACCATCTATAGCCTTGCTTTAATTATCTGTTGAATACATCGACAATTGCCTTACCAAGCAGATCGACATATCCAATGAATACTTAAAACAAAACCATAGGTGGCTAGAGGATCTATCAGAACAGAATATAACAACTCAAATGCAATATACATCACAGAACAGTAAACCATCATATACACATATACTGATATATAGCAGAGTATACAAAATAATACATGTCAAGTGGTATAGCAAACCATAATATACAGACGAGTTCACAAGAATACATATCAGAGTTACTACAAAATGGGACTACACAAAAAGCTATGACAAAAAGAAGCTAGCGGAGTAGTCCATGCGGAAGCAAAATAGGCTAAGTCCAAAGGCACCTAACCTGAAACATCTCGGTCTGACCCGAATATAAAATACACGGGTCAGTCTAGCTAAACAAATCAGTTAGATAAACTGAACAACAATAAACCTGCAAGGTTACAAAGCATAATAGATATCTCCAAAGGAGATAACACAATCATCTAACAAAAGATGAATCATATGATAACAAGCCTCATATCATCGGCAACATCTAGAAACAAAGGATACAAATATCCCAAATCAACCCTAAAAGGCAAATAACAATTACCCATAAGGTATACAAGTTCCACAAGGTAATCGCTACACATCATGCGGCTCAAAAAGACCAACACCGAAGGGCTATACCAAGGGAATATACATATCAATGGAACATCAGAAAATTGCTCGAGATCAGTACTGTATAAACAAGGATCCGTGAGCCCGAAGTCTCCATACCCAATATTCACCCATGCGGCTCATAACGACCAACATAGAAAGCGATACTATAGGGTGACAAACCCGAAGGCACAAACCCAATACCACCCATGCGGCTCATAAAGACCAACATCGGAAACGATACTATAGGGCGACAAGCCGTAGTGGTGAAGGTCGAAGACCCAGTACTGGACACCACTAACTGGCGGAATGTGTCATAACTCTCGAAAAGGAATCCGAAAAGTGTTAATGTATGTCCCATAACCACTCGTTCGCACTAAACGGTTTACTATCCGTCGGTCACTTTCACACTCAAAGCAGTACAAAGTTTACCTCATATCATCGATAAACCAAACCCGAAGGTCAAAACGATCAATTGAATAGGTCGGGGATTAATCGGAAGGATAAACGCACAGATTCATGGTCCGTGTTTTGCCCAACCATTTAATCACCCTTCCACTTCGCTCGAAGTGCGAAATTGTGCGTGCTTTAAATAGAATTTATAAATTGGAGAAGCGAGCTTTTAATACGATTTGAAGAAATCATTTATAAAACCCGTGAATGAAGTCAAAAAGGAATTATCAAGGTCAAATATGCATAAACAACTAATCGGAATCAACAAGCATTGATTAAATTTGGAAAACTAAACGAACAAGGCAAGTTGGCAAAAAAACAGCATATTCAGACGTCTGAAAGAAGGGATTCAGACGTCTGAATCTGGAAATCAATTTATTTCCCAAAACAGAATTCAGACGTCTGAATCCTAACATCCAGACGTCGGAAATTTGCAATATTTTGCCTATTTCCTTTCTGGTCGAAATTTAGCCAATTCAGACGTCTGGAATATAAATTCAGACGTCTGAATCTGGGAATAAATTTCTTCCCAAGAACAATATTCAGACGTCTGAAATGGGCATTTTAGATGTCTGAAACCAGATGGCCAGGCATTTCCTGAACCTAGGCCAACTATGTCCAAACAAATCGAAAGCTGTAACGACCCGTATTTTACGTGTCGATATATCGTAGAATTGACAGGTTGTTAGTGTTGTTGATGTTGTCTCTAGCCTGAGTCGTTTAGGAAGTTAATTCGTGTGCTTAAGTGTTAAGTCGTGGCCGAGTTAACAAGGCTTGGGTCGTGTTCGAGTTAGGAAGTGAGTCGCATACGAGTTAACAAGTTAAGGCAGTGAACGGCTCATGGATGAGTCGTGTACGACTTAAGGGAATGGGTCGTGCACGAGTTGTAAAGTTAACTCGTGTGATGATGAGTCGTGACCGAGTCAGTGGAGCCATAGGCTTACGAGTTAACATGATATGAGTTGAGTCGTTAACGACTTATAGGTGTTAGCGAGTTATAGGTTAGACCGACTCATAGCTTGGACGAGTCAGTGGCCTTGAGTCGTTAGCGAGTTATAGTGTGCAGGGTAGCTAACGAGTTAGTGTTCTTTACGTGTTACCGGGTTAAAGAGTTACCGAGGTAAGGATTAACTCGTGTACGAGTTAGTAGATATGGCCGAGTTAACAGGTTAGAAAGTTAGGTCGTAAGTCGTCTGGAACGACCTAGCGTGTTTGCGACCTAACGAGTTAGTAAGGCTTGTGTGTTAGCGAGTTACGAGTTAGCAGAGTGTTAGGTCGGCGGCGAGTTAAGGAGATAGGTTGTTAAGTCGTTTGAACGACTTAAGGGTTGAGTCGCTTTGGTGTTAGGTCGGCATGCTAGTTAAGTCGTCAGGCGACCTAGGACTTAGGAAATGCGGCAGTGTGTTGAGTCGTGTGACAGTTGGGTCGGCGGTGCGTTGAGTCGTTAGGTCGGCCTGTGTTTTAGGTCGCGTCTGGGTTAAGTCGTAAGTCGGCCTTGGTTGTATGTTGTGTTGGTTAGGTCGTAGGTCGTAGGGGCTGATGAGTCGGCAACGACTCATAGTTAGGTCGGGGACGACCTAAGGGGCGACGACCTAAGGGGTTTCCAGCCTATAAATAGAGGGGTTTGGCTCACTTTTTGGCACCGGTTTTTGAAGCGACGAAGTGCTGCCATTTTGAAGACTCGACTACAACATTTCTTCATCTTCTTTTCTCCATTCCAATCAAGTGTTAGCATCCATCCAAGATCGAAGATTTAGATTGAAGATTCAAGTGCCAAAGTTGAAGATCTTCATCCGTTCGAGCTAGATTTCATCGATTGAAGCGGGATATTGCCGGATCAAACCTTGATCTTCGCTGTCCAGATCTGAAGTGTGTAGTTTTTGTAGTGTTTGGGTGATTTGGTGAGTGGTAGTTATCTCTCACGCGGATCCAAAGGAGTGTATGGGATTGGTGATATTTTTATGTGTTAAAGTTAGCGTTTTCTCGCATTTTCCTTAAGTCTGCATGTAGATCCATCATGTTTGAAGATGTTTACCTTTAGAAGTTATTTATCAAGTATTAGAGATAAAACCCATGTTTAGATTTGATAGATCTATGCTAAAAACCATGATTTCACATATGTTGGACTTTTGCACACTTAATTACGAAATTGCCATTATAATTGTTATTGCTTAATATATCTTGTTTGAATGCTTGAATGTTTGAATGAATGCTAGATTTGATTGTTTCCAAGTTAGCTAGTAGTTGATTTGGAACAAGGTGATTGAAGATGATTCAAAAGCTACGGAAGAAGGCTCTTGAATGGTGAAAGCTGCTTAAGGCATATGTAGCGGATGTTGAAGCTCATATGTATGATGTTGAGATGGAACTTTGCCATGATGCGATGAGGCAAACCATGTTGTTGAGTTGAGATCTTGCTTTGATGTGATGAAGCGAGGCATGTTGATATCTTGAAGGGTAGTTCAAGTATGATGTGAGTCTTGGCTTAATCCAGGCAGGGATCATTCCAAGCATGTTGATAACTTGAAGGGTAGTTCAAGTTGGTTGATAATGGAGCTGCTCAAGAGGTAGCTTGGGCTAGGTTGAGAATAGTCGTCGAGGAGGATGACTAGGAGGCTTGGACTTTATCGTTGTTGAAGGTTCTAGCAAACTTAAAGCAAGGGTACATAGGGACGCCTAAAAGACTACAGGAAGGTAGTCGAGTACTCTGGGCCAAGAAGATAAGTCCTAGGCACAAGGCAGTGTGCGGAGTTTTGTCTAGAACCGGGGTTACCATTAGCCCTTGACAGATGGCTCAGGAAGGAGTCGGTCATTCAATTAACGGTGATTTCGAAGCAAGGTTAACAGTGATAGCCAGAGTCATGGATGTTTGGTTGTATTATCATTCGGCTTCAAGAGCGGTGTTTTCTGGGTGCTTATCTGATCTTGGTTTAGGCCTTGGGGGTTTGTATTTGGAAAACATCGTCCTTGACTCGAGTGGTATTCGCTTTACCTTAATTGTCTATGTTGTTATGCTTGCTTCTCCTTAGTGTATGTCTGGGGCTATCACTGAAGAAAGAGGTGGAGTGGGATGGTTTGGTTCCTATTCCTTTTATCCTTTATACTCTTTTGGTATGTTTGATAGTTAATTTACTGCTCACTAAGACTTTGTCTGACTCAAGGTTTTATGTCTCCTCTTATTACCTTGGGCTGTTCATCCATGTTTGGGATGGGCAGACTAGGTAGCAGGTGACAGGTGCTGTGCTAGGAGTTCTACGCTAAAGATGACGAAGACGAGCAGGAGGCTTTGCATATTAGTTTTCTTACTATATGTACTGGGTATCCGCTGCTGTATTTGGTTGAGTGATTTGTAGTGAGGCTTTCATGTATGGATTTGAGTAGATGATTGTATGAAACAACTGTGATGCTTATATGATGATGTTCTGTTCTATGGAGCTTCACTATATTATATTTCTCTATTGTATTTTATCCATGCGCTGTGAGTTATGCGATAGAGATTCTTCTGTTTTGTTTTACCCTGACTATCGTCCATGGCTGCCTGGCACACCTTTTAGCGCATTATTTCCTTGATTTGGTGCGGGAGTCATGGGCGGTCGTCACATTTGGTATCAGAGCTTTGGTTAATCGATTTCAGCCAACGCTCGCTGACGTAACGACGTATGAGAGGCGTAATTGTATTTTGATGAATGATTACTATATATAATATAGTAGCCTGGAAGGATTTGAACTCCTTATGCAGTTGTTTCTTAAGGTGTTCTAATCATTCTTATTACAGATATTAAGGATGAGTCGAAGAGGGAGACCAGCTGCAAGGGAAAGCCGTGCTGATGAAGGAGCTGTTGATTATGGAACTATGTTCGAAGCGATGATGACTTCGATCATGAGAAGGATACCAGCTTCAGGATCATCAGTGGATGTGGGAGTTCAAGTTCAAGCTCCAAGACCGGTGGATTTTGCTAAGCTTTGCAAGGATTATACTTCTCTTGGAGGAAAAGCTTTCTTGGGGACGGAGTCGACTATTGAGGTGCAGAGATGGATTGATGCATGTCGAAGGATCTTTGGTGACTTAGGGATTGAGGATGCAACTAAGAGAAAGCTTGCATCGAGACAGCTTCAGGGAAGAGCTGCTGATTGGTGGAATTCTATCACCATTGATACCCCAGAAGAAGAGATTACTTGGGAGCAATTCCAAGTTAGATTTGAAGCCAAGTTCATCTCTACGGCTCAGAAGTCTGTTTTGTTCAAGAGGTTTGTAGAGCTCAAGCAAGGTGGGAGACCAGTTCTTGAGTATATTTCTGAGTTTGAAGCTTTGTCCAAGTATGCCAGATCGTACATTGATTCTCCCTATCAGAAGAATGAGAAGTTTGTGACTGGTCTGGATGCTTATCTTGGGAGGCAGTTAGTGGATCATTTGGACGATCCATTTGAGAAGCTTGTGGAGAAAGCCCTTAGGCATGAGAGTTTGTTTCCTAAGGAAAGTTCTGTTGTTGCTGTAACCAGGGAAGGATCTAAACCACACCAGAATGGCAATAAGAGGAGGAAGCAGCAGCAACAGAAGGGTAAGGATGGCCAGAAGAAGCCGAAGAGCGAAATGACTTGCTACAACTGCCAACAGAAGGGCCATCTTTACAAAGATTGTAAGAATCCCAAAGTGCCGGGAAAGTGTTACAACTGTGATAAGCTGGGACATATCAAGAAGGATTGTCCAGAACCGAGGAAAGATAGGCAGGTTGTGCAAGCCTATGCTTTGGGGGCTGTTCCATCGTCTTCGAAAGCTCCTACTGCTGAGGAGAAGGGGAAGAGTGTGGTGGTTCAAGGTACTCTTTCTATTTGTGGTGTTCCAGTTAGAGTGTTGTTTGATACTGGAGCGTCGCATTCTTTTGTTTGTGATGAGTTGGTATGCCGGTTAGGTATGAAACCGGATATTGTTGATAGGCCATTGGTTGTGACTAATCCGGTTGGGGGTTCGTCATGTTTGTGTATGATATGCCGTGGTCTAGTTGTGTCGAGTCATGATTGCTCGTTTGTTTGTGATTGCTTTGTTCTGAACTTTGCGGGGTTCGGAATTATTTTGGGTATGGACTGGCTTAGGAAGTATGCGGCAAGGATTGATTGTGAGAGATTGGAGGTGACAGTCGGGAATGTGGAGGGGCGAAAGGTTGTGATACGATGTAAGCATGAAGAAGGCGTCTTCATGAGCTTCATGTATTCGCTGGTTGTTCCACGGGATGGACTGTCATCGATGCCAATCGTGAATGGATTTGAGGATGTCTTTGACGAAGTCAAAGGGTTGCCGCCGCATAGGGAGATCGAGTTTCGTATCGATCTAGTTGAGGGAGCCAGACCTGTTGTGATGCCTCTTAGGCGGATGGCACCGAGGGAGCAGCAAGAGCTGAAGGTGCAAGTTGATGACCTTTTGCAGAAAGGATTCATTCGGAGAAGTGTGTCCGAATGGGGTGCGCCAGTTGTGTTCGCAACCAAAACGGATGGATCGTTGAGGTTGTGTGTTGATTATCGTGAGCTGAATAAGGTGACTAAGAAGAACAAGTATCCATTGCCGAGAATAGATGACTTGTTTGACCAGCTTCACGAGGCTAAGGTGTTTTCTCAGATGGATTTGGCAACGGGATTTCACCAGTTGAGAGTGGCAAAGGATAGTGTGCCGAAGACTGCTTTCAGGACACCATCCGGGTTTTATGAGTGGCTGGTAATGCCGTTTGGATTGACTAACGCGCCAGCATATTTTGTGGATCTTATGAATAGGGTATTCAGAGATCAGTTGAGTAAGTTCGTGCTTGTGTTCGTGGATGATATTTTGGTTTACTCCAGAACCGAGGAAGAGCACAAGACGCACTTGAGGATTGTTTTGGGAATTTTGTGGAAACATCAGCTGAAGGCTAAGTTTTCGAAGTGTCACTTCTGGAAGAGTGAAGTGAGGTTCTTAGGCCATGTTATCTCTGGAAATGGAATAGCGGTTGATCCCGCTAAGGTGGCAGCGATCCAGGATTGGGTTAGACCTAAGAATGCATCTGATGTGAGAAGTTTTCTTGGATTAGCAGGATATTATCGTCGGTTTATCAAAGACTTTTCCAAGATAGCTGCACCGTTGACAGGATTGACGAAGAAGAACCAAGTGTTCAGATGGGATGATAAGTGTGAGCAAGCTTTCGTAATCCTGAAAGAACGACTGACAAGTGCTCCTGTTTTGACTATTCCGAGTGGGAATGATGAGATGGTGGTTTACACCGATGCATGTGGCACTGGACTAGGAGCGGTGCTAATGCAGAAGGATAAAGTTGTTGCGTATGCTAGTCGACAACTAAAGCCGCATGAAAGGAATTATCCGACTCATGATTTGGAGTTAGCGGCAATAGTGTTTGCTTTGAAGATGTGGAGACATTACCTATTGGGAGTTAGATTTGAGCTGTTTACAGATCATAAGTCGTTGAAGTATCTGTTTTCCCAAAAGGATTTGAATCTTCGACAGCAACGGTGGCTAGAGTTCTTAGCATCGTATGATTTTGGTATAGCCTATACTCCAGGGAAAGGTAACGCAGTGGCTGATGCGTTAAGTCGAAGACATGCAGGATTGGGAGCCATGTTTTCGGAATGGAAGAGTCTTGAGTATTTGGCTGGATTTGATTTCAGGCCTAGATGTGAATTGGAACCTGAGATGTTGGCAAACTTATCGATAAGGCCTACTCTTGTGGAAAGGATTGGCGAGAGCCAAAAGAGAGATGATAAGCTTGTCAGGATTATCCGAGATTTGGAAGCTGGATTGACTCCGGAGAAGGATAAGGGATTCGAGGTCGATCGAGAGGGTTGGCTTCGAAAGCAAGGACGATTGGTTGTTCCCGATGTAGATGGATTGAGAGATGAAGTTCTGAGGGAAAGTCATCACTCGAAGTTGACAATTCATCCAGGTGGTAATAAGATGTATCGGGATATGAAGAGAGCTTACTACTGGGAAGGTATGAAGAAAGATGTTGGAAGTTTTATTTCCAAGTGTATGAATTGTCAGTTGGTAAAAGCTGAGCAGAAGAAGCCCAGTGGATTACTTCAGCCATTAGAGGTTCCTACGTGGAAGTGGGAGCAAGTGTCGATGGATTTTATTGATGGTCTACCTAGAACCAGGACAGGGAATGAAGGGATTTGGGTTATTGTAGATCGTTTGACCAAGAGTGCAAGGTTCATTCCTGTTCGATCGACAAGAACTGCATCGAAGTTGGCTGAGTTGTATGTGAAGTGGATTGTTCGATTCCATGGTGTTCCGAAGAGTATAGTGAGCGATCGAGATCCGTTGTTCACTAGTGGATTTTGGAAGAGCTTCCAGGAAGTTTTGGGAACTGAGTTGTGTTTGAGTACAGCTTATCACCCTCAAACAGATGGTCAGACTGAGAGAGTCAACCGAGTTTTGGAAGATCTTCTTAGAGCATGTGTTTTGGACTTCGGAGGATCATGGGAAGATCACCTTCATTTGGTGGAGTTTGCTTATAATAACAGTTATCAGTCGAGTATCGGTATGGCACCATATGAGGCATTATATGGAAGACCGTGTAACTCTCCGACATGTTGGTTGGAAACTGGAGAAAAGCTGATACTTGGGCCAGAGATGATTCGACAGACTTCGGATTATATAGAGATCATTCGACAAAGAATGAAGACAGCCCAAGATCGTCAGAAAAGTTATGCAGATAATCGTCGAAAGGATTTGGAATTCGACGTGGGTGATATGGTTTTTGTGAAGATTTCTCCATTGAAGAATGTTATTAGATTCGGGAACAAAGGAAAGTTGGCTCCGAGATTCGTTGGACCATTCCCGATTATCGAGCGAATTGGAAAGCTCGCTTATAGATTGGAGTTACCGGAAAAGATGGCGGGTGTGCACAATGTTTTTCATGTATCTTATCTACGGAAGTATGTGCACGACCCAACTACGGTGGTTTCTGCTGATAGCTATGAAGACTTGGAGGTTGATCCTGTTGTTTCGAGACCTCGTAAGCCGCTTCGTATTGTTGAAACCGATACGAAACAGCTTAGGAGGAAGACGATTACGTTGCTCAAGGTACAATGGAGTGATGATGTTAACGACTGTACATGGGAGGAGGAAGAGAGGATGAAGGCAGCTCATCCAGAACTCTTCGAGGTATGGCCCTAAGGTGTCGTGACATCTCATGAATTTGCATCTTGATTTCTATCTTAGAATTCTGCATGCTAGGCTAGAATTGGATGCATGGTTTGTTGTTTGCTATGGATGGTAGGCATGCGGAATATCTTTGATTGCTGTTGTTTGCTTGGAATTTCGGGGGCGAAATTCCTAAGGGGGAGAGAATGTAACGACCCGTATTTTACGTGTCGATATATCGTAGAATTGACAGGTTGTTAGTGTTGTTGATGTTGTCTCTAGCCTGAGTCGTTTAGGAAGTTAATTCGTGTGCTTAAGTGTTAAGTCGTGGCCGAGTTAACAAGGCTTGGGTCGTGTTCGAGTTAGGAAGTGAGTCGCATACGAGTTAACAAGTTAAGGCAGTGAACGGCTCATGGATGAGTCGTGTACGACTTAAGGGAATGGGTCGTGCACGAGTTGTAAAGTTAACTCGTGTGATGATGAGTCGTGACCGAGTCAGTGGAGCCATAGGCTTACGAGTTAACATGATATGAGTTGAGTCGTTAACGACTTATAGGTGTTAGCGAGTTATAGGTTAGACCGACTCATAGCTTGGACGAGTCAGTGGCCTTGAGTCGTTAGCGAGTTATAGTGTGCAGGGTAGCTAACGAGTTAGTGTTCTTTACGTGTTACCGGGTTAAAGAGTTACCGAGGTAAGGATTAACTCGTGTACGAGTTAGTAGATATGGCCGAGTTAACAGGTTAGAAAGTTAGGTCGTAAGTCGTCTGGAACGACCTAGCGTGTTTGCGACCTAACGAGTTAGTAAGGCTTGTGTGTTAGCGAGTTACGAGTTAGCAGAGTGTTAGGTCGGCGGCGAGTTAAGGAGATAGGTTGTTAAGTCGTTTGAACGACTTAAGGGTTGAGTCGCTTTGGTGTTAGGTCGGCATGCTAGTTAAGTCGTCAGGCGACCTAGGACTTAGGAAATGCGGCAGTGTGTTGAGTCGTGTGACAGTTGGGTCGGCGGTGCGTTGAGTCGTTAGGTCGGCCTGTGTTTTAGGTCGCGTCTGGGTTAAGTCGTAAGTCGGCCTTGGTTGTATGTTGTGTTGGTTAGGTCGTAGGTCGTAGGGGCTGATGAGTCGGCAACGACTCATAGTTAGGTCGGGGACGACCTAAGGGGCGACGACCTAAGGGGTTTCCAGCCTATAAATAGAGGGGTTTGGCTCACTTTTTGGCACCGGTTTTTGAAGCGACGAAGTGCTGCCATTTTGAAGACTCGACTACAACATTTCTTCATCTTCTTTTCTCCATTCCAATCAAGTGTTAGCATCCATCCAAGATCGAAGATTTAGATTGAAGATTCAAGTGCCAAAGTTGAAGATCTTCATCCGTTCGAGCTAGATTTCATCGATTGAAGCGGGATATTGCCGGATCAAACCTTGATCTTCGCTGTCCAGATCTGAAGTGTGTAGTTTTTGTAGTGTTTGGGTGATTTGGTGAGTGGTAGTTATCTCTCACGCGGATCCAAAGGAGTGTATGGGATTGGTGATATTTTTATGTGTTAAAGTTAGCGTTTTCTCGCATTTTCCTTAAGTCTGCATGTAGATCCATCATGTTTGAAGATGTTTACCTTTAGAAGTTATTTATCAAGTATTAGAGATAAAACCCATGTTTAGATTTGATAGATCTATGCTAAAAACCATGATTTCACATATGTTGGACTTTTGCACACTTAATTACGAAATTGCCATTATAATTGTTATTGCTTAATATATCTTGTTTGAATGCTTGAATGTTTGAATGAATGCTAGATTTGATTGTTTCCAAGTTAGCTAGTAGTTGATTTGGAACAAGGTGATTGAAGATGATTCAAAAGCTACGGAAGAAGGCTCTTGAATGGTGAAAGCTGCTTAAGGCATATGTAGCGGATGTTGAAGCTCATATGTATGATGTTGAGATGGAACTTTGCCATGATGCGATGAGGCAAACCATGTTGTTGAGTTGAGATCTTGCTTTGATGTGATGAAGCGAGGCATGTTGATATCTTGAAGGGTAGTTCAAGTATGATGTGAGTCTTGGCTTAATCCAGGCAGGGATCATTCCAAGCATGTTGATAACTTGAAGGGTAGTTCAAGTTGGTTGATAATGGAGCTGCTCAAGAGGTAGCTTGGGCTAGGTTGAGAATAGTCGTCGAGGAGGATGACTAGGAGGCTTGGACTTTATCGTTGTTGAAGGTTCTAGCAAACTTAAAGCAAGGGTACATAGGGACGCCTAAAAGACTACAGGAAGGTAGTCGAGTACTCTGGGCCAAGAAGATAAGTCCTAGGCACAAGGCAGTGTGCGGAGTTTTGTCTAGAACCGGGGTTACCATTAGCCCTTGACAGATGGCTCAGGAAGGAGTCGGTCATTCAATTAACGGTGATTTCGAAGCAAGGTTAACAGTGATAGCCAGAGTCATGGATGTTTGGTTGTATTATCATTCGGCTTCAAGAGCGGTGTTTTCTGGGTGCTTATCTGATCTTGGTTTAGGCCTTGGGGGTTTGTATTTGGAAAACATCGTCCTTGACTCGAGTGGTATTCGCTTTACCTTAATTGTCTATGTTGTTATGCTTGCTTCTCCTTAGTGTATGTCTGGGGCTATCACTGAAGAAAGAGGTGGAGTGGGATGGTTTGGTTCCTATTCCTTTTATCCTTTATACTCTTTTGGTATGTTTGATAGTTAATTTACTGCTCACTAAGACTTTGTCTGACTCAAGGTTTTATGTCTCCTCTTATTACCTTGGGCTGTTCATCCATGTTTGGGATGGGCAGACTAGGTAGCAGGTGACAGGTGCTGTGCTAGGAGTTCTACGCTAAAGATGACGAAGACGAGCAGGAGGCTTTGCATATTAGTTTTCTTACTATATGTACTGGGTATCCGCTGCTGTATTTGGTTGAGTGATTTGTAGTGAGGCTTTCATGTATGGATTTGAGTAGATGATTGTATGAAACAACTGTGATGCTTATATGATGATGTTCTGTTCTATGGAGCTTCACTATATTATATTTCTCTATTGTATTTTATCCATGCGCTGTGAGTTATGCGATAGAGATTCTTCTGTTTTGTTTTACCCTGACTATCGTCCATGGCTGCCTGGCACACCTTTTAGCGCATTATTTCCTTGATTTGGTGCGGGAGTCATGGGCGGTCGTCACAAAAGCGATCGGATGCGTGTTGATTATGGGCTTACGTCAAACGACTACCCAACTTTAACAACACCCCCAAACACTTCGAACAACATAAACATCAACCATATAAGGTTTTACATAGATTTGGATTCAAAAATCATAATTTGGCAATTACACCAAAATAATCCAAATCGAAAGCAAAAGCATATGAACAAGTGTTAGGAATCCATACCCAACATTAATGAAACCAAGAGAAGTAGATGTGAGTTCAAAACTCACCTTTAACCCAAAAACAAAGAAGAAGGAGCTTAATCACAAGGAGAAGACAAACCAATCTCTACTTCAACTCTACTAGCTTCAATCTAAGATCAAACAAGTATTTCCTAAATTTAGGTTTAGGAATTTCTGAGATTGAAGAGAGAAGGAGATAGAGAAGATGAAGAAGAGGCTTACCAATAGCTTCTCTATGAACTTGGAGCAAGAATTTGGATTTGCAAGAGAAATTAGGGCTTGGAGTTTATATTTCCCATTCTCTTCCCCCATTTTCAGTTTTGCTTAAGCTTAAGAAATGAAAATGTGTGAATGGGAGGAGAGAAGGGCTGAGTTGGTTTATACTAACAAATGGGCTGAACACAAACCCAAAACCCAAATAGAAAAGTTGCAAAAATTCACAAACTCCAAACATATTGAGGCTTACACTCAAAAAGATCGCAAATGCCATTTTGAACTCAATGAAAGTGGTTTCGAGTCCTAATTCAGCCATTTGCAAAAAGTAACATTTTGGACCTAAATCCGACTAACGACGCTATATTTAAATATAAAATCGTTAAATATGCTGGTTGTTACAGATCTCCCCTCCTTATAAAATTGCGTCCCCGCAATTCCCAAAGATGATATTTGTAACAACTACATACATACAACATTCAAAAGAAAAGAAAATAACCTCGAGATGAAAAGATATACTCACCGTTTCTAAGCAAAGATAAAAAACCCGGATAGGATCGCTCAATAAACTCTCTGGTTTCCCAAGTATAGTCATTGAGATTAGCGGACCATTGAACTTTAACGAGCGGCACGTCCTTGTTCCGAAGGTGTCGCACCTCCGTGTCAAGTACGCGAATAGGTTGCTGTACAATAGATAAGTCCGGTGAGACCTCAAGCTCAAGCAAATCAGGAGAATCAGTAACAGAATCCGATTCCCGAAGACACTTCCGAAGTTGCGAGACATAAAACACGTCATGAATGCCAGATAAATGAGCTGGAAATGAAACTCTATAAGCCACAGGGCTAATACGTTCAGTAATAGAAAACGGTCCTATAAAGCGAGGAGCCAATTTCCCAGTCGTACTGAAACGCATAACCCCTTTCAAAGGAGAAACACGAATAAAAACAAGATCACCAATCGAGAACTCGAGAGGCTTCCTACGGTTGTCAGCGTAGGATTTCTGACGACTCTGTGCCTCTTTCATTCTCAACTGGATAAGATCAATCTTCTCGGAAGAATCACGAACAAAATCTGGACCAAGAATAAGCTTCTCTCCAGATTCCAACCAACAAGAAGGTGATCGACATGGTCTTCCGTATAAAGCTTCGAAAGGAACCATACCGATACTAGACTGAAAACTATTATTGTAGCAGGACTCTACAAGAGGTAGGTGATCCTCCCAACAACCATCAAAATTACAAATACGGAGAAGATCTTCCAAGATACGATTCACCCGTTCAGTCTGTCCGTCAGACTGCGGATGATAAGCTGTACAATGAAAATTAAGCTTTGTTCCCAAAGCTTGCTGAAGACTCTGCCAAAAATGACTCGTGAATAAAGAATCACGGTCACTCACAATAGAACTAGGAACACTGTGAAGTCTCACGATTTCCTTGACATACAAATTAGCCAAATACGAAGCAGACCTATTAGACTTAATAGGAATAAAATGAGCAGACTTAGTGAGGCGATCAACAATAACCCAATGCTAGAATGGCCCGATCTCGAACGAGGTAGGCCGTCCATGAAATCCATAGAAATATGATCCCATTTTCACAATGGAATCTCAAGAGGCTGAAGAAGACCAGAAGGACGCTGATGCTCGGCCTTAAAACGCTGACAAGTTATGCAATTACTCATATAACTCGCCACATCGCGTTTCATGCCTTCCCAATAATAAAGACGATGCATATCGGCATACATCTTACTACTACCGGGATGAATAGTATTGTGACGACCCAACTTCCACTCCCAGGAAGTCGCATCATCAATTAAGAAAGAAAGGGATAGAAGAAGAAAAGAAAGAGAAGAAGAAGAAACAACACATCTGAATCTAAACAGCGGAACGAATAAATTATATTAATAACATAAAATATTACATAGTTTACAACCACTATCAGAGTACACAGATATACACATATACTAGACAGTTATAAACACCTGTCTAGTATTTACAATATAATACAACTTAGAAACAATCACAGAACACACAGCGGAATACTATAAATCTAACGCAGAAGCCTCCTGCTCCATTTGCTCCTCCATAATTCGTCAAAAGCTATCCTGAATCCCTTGGCTACTCGTAAAAATTTGAGTACCCAAGAGTTTATGAAAAACAAAAATAAACTCTGGGTCAGACATGGGTCTGGTGTGAGTAACAGGTTAAAGTTGCTTAATTTTGAAAAAAAACTTTTGAAAGAAAAGGTATCACGTAAGACTTCCCACACATAAACATGGAAAACTTTTTACCTTACGCTAACCAAAACATTTGATAGGAAATCCAGCGATATTGTAATAGTGTCTAGGGTTTTCAAGTAAATAAGAAATAGCCGAAATTGTTACATGATTAAATTCCAGCTACTAGCCACAAAAGTGGGTAATACAATCAAAACCGTTGGCACTTATTGGATTTTGGATTCCATACAATGGCAGGGTTACCGGGGTACCGCCCGTCACAGTACGTGGCCTAGATCAACGTACCGAGGAGTACTCCCACTCCCCTGCAACACAAAGCCGGACCCATTCCTTACTGAACAGTTCCGAACAAGACAACCCCGCAGTTGGTGTACATTCAACTGCCCACACAGCCGAAATAAAAGGGACCTCTAGACAGGGATCAATCTTGCTCTCCAGTGGGTGCGACCCACGAAGCCTTGCTGCACCTCCCCTGTTTTAGCCATTCCCGGTTGATGAGGCTTGAGGCTATGATTACCTTTAGAGGACACATCTCTTAGAATGCTCATCATCCACCTGACGATGTTCTGAAAGCATTCAATTTATACAAGTTCGTTCCGGGTTCGAACGAAACCGAAGGCATTATCTCGTTACACTCATTACGGAATCACCCACATAGTTAACGACGATAACCCTTGCACTCTAAACCTATATCTCGAATCTATAAGTACTATTCCGTCAAACTCATTACGGAATCACCCACAGAGTTATACTGACGTATAGCCCTTACAGCTCGAGTCTTCACTTGCTCCACTTAGATTCACGACCTAACGTTATTTGGAATTGATGTGGTTTTCGGATATCCAAATATGGAAACCCGATCCCGGTCTCATCGAAATCCGAAGTGTGTCTTTTAAGGCCAAGTTATTTTAAAGGTTAAACAATTCAATTTCATTCTCTATATACACACAGATAGATAAATCATAGATTCACACAGATAATCAGCATTACCATCATATCAGATAAACCATACTATCATTATCCAAAAAGATAATCTATATCAACATCACAATGCAACCAATGCATTCAAATCACTCAACATTATCTATCTCATATCTGAGATTCAAATCATCCAAAGCAAACAACATCATCTATCTATATAAACAACGATTAACCACACCAAATATAATTAATTTAAAATGAATTAAATTAATTACATCATTCCATTAATTTAAAGTAAATTAAATTAATTACTTCACCAATATCATCCTTGCTTATCATTATTGATAATTTATCAATCAAATAATTAATCTTCATCCAATTATTCATTTCAATTAATCATCCCTGATTAATTAACTCTTAATTACATTCAAGTAATTATTTACTAATTTATTTCTCAAATTAATTATATTTAACCAAATACGGTAATTAACCTTTAATTACTTCCTTTATTAATTAACTATAAATTAATTACATCACTTCTTAATTAATTACTTTAATTAATTACCTTTAATCATTTATTATTGATTAATTAATCTTAATTAATCAATCTTAATTACATCATTAATTATAATAATTAATGATCTCTAATTACATTTTAATTACTTACCTTATTTAAATTAATTACATTAAGGAATAAATCTTAATTTAAAACATAATTGTTAATCACCCTTGATTAACCCAATGCAGTAATTAACTTCCCTTAAATTACTTCACCAAATAAATTAATTACTCCTTAATTAATTCTAATTAATCCTTTGATTAATTTACAAAGTAATTATACTCAAATAACTTCATTATCAAATCACTTATAATTGATTACATATAGTAATTACCCATTAATTACTTCTCTAAGTAATTCCTCTTCATTTAATTACATTAAGTAATTATCCTCCATAAATCATCAAATGATAAATTTTAAATTAATTAAAATGAATCAATTAACTTAAACTAATCAAATTTAGACTCAATTAATTACAATAAGTAATTAATTCCTTAATTACTTCCATAAGTAATTATACTTAATATCCTACACAAATGATTATTTTTAAATTAATTAATCTAATTAATAATTAAAATTAATCACATAAATTAATTATTAAATAATCCTTAGTTATTGACCTTTATTAACTATTAACAACTCATTAATTATTTTCTAAAATAATTAACTTATTTTAAATCATTATTAGTTATAAATTAATTAATCATTAATTAATCTATTAATTAACCCCTAATTAATTAAAAAATCAAGTGTAAATTAAAACTTAATTTATCCATTATTACTTGATTAATTAATTATTAATCATTAATTCGAAACTAATTTTATTTAATTAATCATTCTTAATTACAAATTAATTATTCAAAGAATAATTAATCCTAAACTCTTAAGATTAACCCTTAATTACATTCAAGTAATTATTTGTTTCATTAATTTATTAAATAAATTAATTATTCATTTAATTACCCTAATAATTAAATGAATTACAAAACATTTATTTTTAACTTTAATAAGTTTAAATTCAATCTCAAACCTTAATTGTTAAATACAACTTTTATTATAAAAGAAATTTCACAAAGGTCAAATAAATTTCTTTTAAAATTAAAACCATTTAAATTTTTACATTACCAATCAAATTTGGTTTTAAACACTTAAATTTATAAAACTTAAATTCATTTTAAAACCAAGATTCAAAATTAGATTTGAATCAAATTTAAACTTTATTTAAACATTACTACTTATTTCAATTTCAAATTTAAATTCAAATTCTTTAAAATATTTTAAACAATATACTCTTTTAAAGTTATTTTAAAGAAAATTTAAATTTAAAAACATAATCATTTCAAATTTCAAATTTCAAATTTGAAATAAGGCAATTTCTAAACTTCAATCATTAGCCCGAGCTGACTCAAGCAACTCGAGTAACTCGAATAACAAACTTCATCCTAAAATCTATTTAAATCTCAAATAAAACAGGTTTATACAAACCTGTGCTAACAGGTTTACCAAACACTGATACAAAATTAAAACCCTAGACCTCATCAATTTCCTTCGAGTCCCAATCCCCTTATCTTCGAGAAAAACTACAGAACTACCCGAGACAACACTGGAAAACCCATTTACCCCAAAACACTGATACATCATGATCAACGTGCACCTGCACCGTCACGGCAACCTTCTCCGACCACTCACGACCAACCACACAAGTCATCGATCACCCCCTAAAGCCATTCCAACCTTCGAATCAAATCCAGAAATCCCAAATCGATTTTAAGCACTCGAACTCGAAATACTACAATAATGTCGCAACCTGGAAAAGGCTTCACCCACCCAATCCTGACCACCAGAGAGACTTCGTCTCCGGCCACGACTTACTCCATGCCCCAATTATCTCCCCCTTGAGTTTGAAATAACTCGGTCGCTTCTCGATGTTACATTTGCACAATTTCATCGAGTTATAGAAAAATAGGGTTAGAAATTTCAATCCCTAATTACTTCTGCCTTAACGCTATAATCCACCATCAAACATTTTCCCATTCAACTTTGATCAACACTCGATCATCAGAGGAAACCCTGGCCACCCAATCTCTCTGAGTTTACAGATTTCACCCAAAACATGTTTTCTGGATAAAGCAGTAATGCTCACCCATTTCCAAACTGAAATTCCTAATTTTAGTTTTAAAATTCATGTTCTAGATAATGTAATTAGTTTATCAACTTTAATCAATGAATCTAGCAAATCAAATCCTTATTTATTATCAAAGTGTTCTGTTGTTTTTAAATTTCAGAGGCACTTCAGATTTTTTTCTTTTTTTATAAAATTTTAAACTTTAAACTCATATTACCATACCATATTGATTGTATCTTAAAGCTTTCACAGATTAAATCAAGAGAAGTAGAGATTTTAGAAATTCCTGAACCAGGAAATTTATGCACAGCAACAAAAAATAATAATCACACAGCCACTTGCACAACTACAAACATCCAACTATATATATAAGTAAAGTGCATGCAAACATAATTATTTCCAAAGTAAATAAGCAACTAATTATACTTAAGTGTATTCAATAAAATGTTACTCACCTTGAATAGGAACAGAGCACATGAGCTTCAGATTTTATCTGTTGATTTATTTGCTTTAAAACTTCAAATTGCCTTTTTAAACTACAAATGCTCTTGCTCTAAAACTGCAGATTTATTTCTTTGTTCCTTGATTCATGTAATTACAGATTCACTTGCATGCTTATTTCTAGGTGATCAGTTGTAGGCTTCTAGAGAAAAGATGCATGCAAATTTTTCCAGAAAAGAATATGCAAGTTTGTATATATTTTTTTAGAGACAGAAAGGAATTTGCAAGCTTTACACAAATTTGCAAGTTGATTGCAGGTCTACATGCATTTCAGGTTGGTGAATATGATTCAGATAGTTTTCTTTTTGGTTTTGAGTGAAATAGGTTTTGCAGATTTTTTTTCTGTTTTGAAGAAAGATGAGATTGCAGATTTTAGATCTGAAAACTTTTCTTAAGTTTGAAGAAGAATAAGAAAAAGAAAAAATGAGGTTAAGAAGAAATGTATTTGTATAAGTATATTTTGATTTTAAAAATAAAATGAAAAAGAAAATTTTAAACATTACACTTGTTCACATTTTAACATTTGTCACTTAATTTATTTTATGGCTCAACATGTGTCATTTGAGTGTGTTAAGAGACTAACACATGTATTAAGAAACCTACACATGTATATTAAAAGTGTTTTAAATTTTAATTTAAATTGTTTATAAATACTTTAACTTATTTTATTTCATATGTATATATAAATGAATTTTATTTCCTTTTAATTTTAGAAAACAAAACAAAACAAGTTACAAACAAAAGCTTATTCAAATATTTTTAAGTGTTTTATTCCTTTAAATTTTCAAAACATTGAATTCCAATTTAAATTAAATTATAAACTCCAATTTAAAAATCAAGTTATATATATGCATATATAACTCTTATCAAATTTTAAAATAACAAATCCTATTGCTACAAATCTATTTATGTTCAAAAGAATTTAAGTATTATAATTTTTATTCAAAAATAACAAATTAAGTAATATCAAATAATTTGTAAAAGAGATTATAACAAACTAAAATCATTTGCAATTTACATTGTAAATTCTTATATATAAATCCCAAGTAATATAAAGTAAAACTTAGCTTTCAAATTTATCAAATTTTAAATTAATATTTTTAAGCTAAATAAAATTTCAAAACAAATAAGATTTGTCATAATATAAACTATAACATTATTTTTTACATTTCTTTGAAAAGGCAATTCCTAAATCAAATTTTTTAATTTACTAAAAATAAACTAGAATTAGAAAATCAATTCATTCACTAATTTAAAAATCAAAATTTATCAATTTACAATATATACAAATATATATTATAAACAAGAAACAATTTACTTAGTTAAAAAGATAAAATCTTTCAACTTAAATATTTATTAAAACATGATTATTAAATCAAATTCCAAATTTGTTATTAAAATTATCAAATCAGATTAAATTTATAACACGGATTATTAAATTTATATTGCCCAAATTTCTGGGATATTACATTCCTCCCCCCTTAAAAGAATTTCGTCCCCGAAATTTAAAAGTAAAGGTAATTTAATAATCTATCTTAAGATTTTTATTTTAAAACTCAAGCATATATTATCAAACATATGCTAACAACCATAGCAACCAATTCAAACAAAACAAACCTAATTATCCAGAAAAACCTGGATAAAATTTTCATGAGTTTCCCCGGTATAAATATCGGGATACTCGCTCTATAGAATCTAACCAATCAATACTATTAAGCTATAGAGCTCCTATCCAACTAAATCTTCAAAACTAAACAGGATATCAGACTACAGACGAGTGTGAATCAACAATCACATCCTCCTGAACTGCTGGTTCCACAACCAGAGATAAACCATACACGTATTCCCTCAGAGATACGTGAAACACATCAAATTCCAGTTATCCAAACTGACAATTCAACTTTGAAAATCAAACACCAATCCTCACAAAAACATAGAAAAGATCCAAAACATCTCGGAGCTGACTTACCTAGTCTTACTCAATCTTATAGCTCCTTAGATCGGAGAAAAATTTACCTAAAATCAAATCTCCGACTCCGTAATCCAAATTCTTTTGTCTCTTATCCACCAAACACTCTTGACGATCCTGGGTTGCCTTCAACTCTCTTGATCAGCTCAACCTTCGCTAATGTCTCTAGAAACAAACTGGACCAAAACAATCCAACAAAACGATCTCCTCAAGATCAATTCCAAACCAAGAACACCAACTCTACTCCACAAATATCAGAAGACTAACTTACTTCTCTTATCCAGAAAAGATAAAACAAAAGCATTCCCAAACTGCTTCCGCTGCACAACTCTGATCTGTAGCAGAAGAAAAACTCGAGCACAAACTGGATAACACATCACAGAAATATGGTTCAATATATCCATAAAAGAAAATTCAGATGCCCTATCTGAACCAAAGTTGCTTCACTAAACCTCCGGTATCACTCCTAGAATCCAGCCGATAAGAAAACTCAGCCTCTAGGTACGGACAAACTTTCCATAGCTCAAGAGAACACTCAAACTATCGCAAGTCACTTTTGCGATCAACCAGTCCAATATCCAAAGAAAACTGTTCTCCCTTTACCAATCAAATCAGCTTACGCTTAACTAGCCAATCCATCACAGAAATGGAACCCACTCTGCTGCTTCTGAATTCTATCTTCAGAAAAACTGATAACCAGAAAATCTTCTTGCTGGCACACAGAACACTCCGAACTGCACTGCTGACATCGACGCCAAAGACTTCCTAATCCAAAGCTCTTCGAGAAACTCAGGCTTCAAACCGGACAGAAACATCCTGCTGAATCCAGCCACAACACTGATGCAGACTCACCTCCTTAACTTGTTCCAAAGAAACTTCTTAGGAAACAATCCACATTTACTGCATCTCATCACGCGGCTACTATTCCCTAAGATATCAGGATACCATCATTCTCTTCTACCTAGCCGATAGATCCAAATTCTACTCATCCAATTCAAAGATAGACTTCGAACCTTAACAGGTTACCTTCAGAGATCTATGAAATCCTTACTCTCTACACAACTTACTCGAGATGGTAGTAGGTCTACAGTCTCGATAGAATCACTTCCAACCTCATCGCCAAACTTCAACCAAGGGTAGTAGTCGTGTTACACACCCACTACCTTATCTACCTTTATAACTTATATTGGATAACCCGAACAGGTAACCCAACAAATAGGTAGAAGTAAATATATATATATATATATATATATATATATATATATAAATACAAATACGCTCTCTCAAGATAGACACCACTCCAGAGCCTAGGTATTCACTCAACCTAACGCTCTGATACCACCTGTGACGACCCAACTTCCACTCCCAGGAAGTCGCATCATCAATTAAGAAAGAAAGGGATAGAAGAAGAAAAGAAAGAGAAGAAGAAGAAACAACACATCTGAATCTAAACAGCGGAACGAATAAATTATATTAATAACATAAAATATTACATAGTTTACAACCACTATCAGAGTACACAGATATACACATATACTAGACAGTTATAAACACCTATCTAGTATTTACAACATAATAAAACTTAGAAACAATCATAGAACACACAGAGGAATACTATATATCTAACGCAAAAGCCTCCTGCTCCATTTGCTCGTCCATAATTCGTCAAAAGCTATCCTGAATCCTAACCTGAATCCCTTGGCTACTCGTAAAAATTTGAGTACCCAAGAGTTTATGAAAAACAAAAATAAACTCCGGGTCGGACATGGGTCTGGTGTGAGTAACAGGTTAAATTTGCTTAATTTTGAAAAAAAACTTTTGAAAGAAAAGGTATCACGTAAGACTTCCCACACATAAACATGGAAAAGTTTTTACCTTACGCTAACCAAAACATTTGATAGGAAATCCAGTGATATTATAATAGTGTCTAGGGTTTTCAAGTAAATAAGAAATAGCCGAAATTGTTACATGATTAAATTCCAGCTACTAGCCACAAAAGTGGGTAATACAATCAAAATCGTTGGCACTTATTGGATTTTGGATTCCATACAATGGCAGGGCTACTGGGGTACCGCCCGTCACAGTATGTGGCCTAGATCAACGTACCGAGGAGTACTCCCACTCCCTTGCAACACAAAGCTGGACCCATTCCTTACTGAACAGTTCCGAACAAGACAACCCCGCAGTTGGTGTACATCCAACTGCCCACACAGCCGAAATAAAAGGGACCTCTAGACAGGGATCAATCTTGCTCTCCAGTGGGTGCGACCCACGAAGCCTTGCTGCACCTCCCCTGTTTTAGCCATTCCCGGTTGATGAGGCTTGATGCTACGATTACCTTTAGAGGACACATCTCTTAGAATGCTCATCGTCCACCTGACGATGTTCTGAAAGCATTCAATCCATACAAGTTTGTTCCGGGTTCGAACGAAACCGAAGGCATTATCTCGTTACACTCATTACGGAATCACCCACAGAGTTAACGACGATAACCCTTGCACTCTAAACCTATATCTCGAATCTATAAGTACTATTCCGTCAAACTCATTACGGAATCACCCACAGAGTTATACTGACGTATAGCCCTTACACCTCGAGTCTTCACTTGCTCCACTTAGATTCACGACCTAACGTTATTTGGAATCGATGTGGTTTTCGGATATCCAAATATGGAAACCCGATCCCGGTCTCATCGAAATCCAAAGCGTGTCTTTTAAGGCCAAGTTATTTTAAAGGTTAAACAATTCAATTTCATTCTCTATATACACACAGATAGATAAATCATAGATTCACACAGATAATCAGCATTATCATCATATCAGATAAACCATACTATCATTATCCAAATAGATAATCTATATCAACATCACAATGCAACCAGTGCATCCAAATCACTCAACATTATCTATCTCATATCTGAGATTCAAATCATTCAAAGCAAACAACATCATCTATCTATATAAACAACGATTAACCACACCAAATATAATTAATTTAAAATGAATTAAATTAATTACATCATTCCATTAATTTAAAGTAAATTAAATTAATTACTTCACCAATATCATCCTTGCTTATCATTATTGAAATTTATCAATCAAATAATTAATCTTCATCCAATTATTCATTTTAATTAATCATCCCTGATTAATTAACTCTTAATTACATTCAAGTAAATATTTACTAATTTATTTCTCAAATTAATTATATTTAACCAAATACGGTAATTAACCTTTAATTACTTCCTTTTTTAATTAACTATAAATTAATTACATTACTTCTTAATTAATTACTTTAATTAATTGCCTTTAATCATTTATTATTGATTAATTAATCTTAATTAATCAATCTTAATTACATCATTAATTATAATAATTAATGATCTCTAATTACATTTTAATTACTTACCTTATTTAAATTAATTACATTAAGGAATAAATCTTAATTTAAAACATAATTGTTAATCACCCTTGATTAACCCAATGCAGTAATTAACTTCCCTTAAATTACTTCACCAAATAAATTAATTACTCCTTAATTAATTCTAATTAATCCCTTGATTAATTTACAAAGTAATTATACTCAAATAACTTCATTATCAAATCACTTCTAATTGATTACATATAGTAATAACCCATTAATTACTTCTCTAAGTAATTCCTCTTCATTTAATTACATTAAGTAATTATCCTTCATAAATCATCAAATGATAAATTTTAAATTAATTAAAATGAATTAATTAACTTAAACTAATCAAATTTAGACTCAATTAATTACAATAAGTAATTAATTCCTTAATTACTTCCATAAGTAATTATACTTAATATCCTACACAAATGATTATTTTTAAATTAATTAATCTAATTAATAATTAAAATTAATCACATTAATTAATTATTAAATAATCCTTAGTTAATAACCTTCATTAACTATTAACAACTCATTAATTATTTTCTAAAATAATTAACTTATTTTAAGTCATTATTAATTACAAATTAATTAATCATTAATTAACCCCTAATTAATTAAATAATTAAGTGTAAATTAAAACTTAATTTATCCATTATTACTTGATTAATTAATTATTAATCATTAATTAGAAACTAATTTTATTTAATTAATCATTCTTAATTACAAATTAATTATTCAAAGAATAATTAATCCTAAACTCTTAAGATTAACCCTTAATTACATGCAAGTAATTATTTGTTTCATTAATTTATTAAATAAATTAATTATTCATTTAATTACCCTAATAATTAAATGAATTACAAAACATTTATTTTTAACTTTAATAAGTTTAAATTCAATCTCAACCTTAATTGTTAAATAAAACTTTTATTATAAAAGAAATTTCACAAATGTCAAATAAATTTCTTTTAAAATTAAAACCATTTAGATTTTTACATTACCAATTAAATTTGGCTTTAAACACTTAAATTTATAAAACTCAAATTCATTTTAAAACCAAGATTCAAAATTCTATTTGAATCAAATTTAAACTTTATTTAAACATTACTACTTATTTCAATTTCAAATTTAAATTCAAATTCTTTAAAATATTTTAAACAATAAACTCTTTTAAAGTTATTTTAAAGCAAATTTAAATTTAAAAACTTAATCATTTCAAATTTCAAATTTTAAATTTGAAACGAGACAATTTCTAAACTTCAATCATTAACCCGAGCTGACTCAAGCAACTCGAGTAACTCGAATAACAAACTTCATCCTAAAATCTATTTAAATCTCAAATAAAACAGGTTTATACAAACCTGTGCTAACAGGTTTACCAAACACTGACACAAAATTAAAACCCGAGACCTCATCAATTTCCTTCGAGTCCCAATCCCTTTATCTTCGAGCAAAACTACAGAACTACCCGAGACAACACTGGAAAACCCATTTACCCCAAAACACTGATACATCATGATCAACGTGCACCTGCACCGTCACGGCAACCTTCTCCCACTCCTCACGACCAACCACACAAGTCATCGATCACCCCCTAAAGCCATTCCAACCTTCGAATCAAATCCAGAAACCCCAAATCGATTTTAAAGCACTCGAACTCGAAATACTACAATAATGTCGCAACCTGGAAAAGGCTTCACCCACCCAATCCTGACCACCAGAGAGACTTCGTCTCCGGCCACGACTTACTCCATGCCCCAATTATCTCCCCCTTGAGTTTGAAATAACTCGGTCGCTTCTCGATGTTACATTTGCACAATTTCATCGAGTTACGGAAAACTAGGGTTAGAAATTTCAATCCCTAATTACTTCTGCCTTAATGCTTTAATCCACCATCAAACATTTTCCCATTCAACTTCGATCAACACTCGATCATCAGAGGAAACCCTGGCCACCCAATCTCTCTGAGTTTACAGATTTCACCCAAAACATGTTTTCTGGATAAAGCAGTAATGCTCACCCATGTCCAAACTAAAATTCCTAATTTTAGTTTTAAAATTCATGTTCTAGATAATGTAATTAGTTTATCAACTTTAATCAATGAATCTAGCAAATCAAATCCTTATTTATTATCAAAGTGTTCTGTTGTTTTTAAATTTCAGAGGCACTTCAGATTTTTTTCTTTTTTTTCTTTTTTATAAAATTTTAAACTTTAAAATCATATTACCATACCATATTGATTGTATCTTAAAGCTTTCACAGATTAAATCAAGAGAAGTAGAGATTTTAGAAATTCCTGAACTAGGAAATTTATGCACAGCAACAAAAAATAATAATCACACAGCCACTTGCACAACTACAAACATCCAACTATATATATAAGTAAAGTGCATGCAAACATAATTATTTCCAGAGTAAATAAGCAACTAATTATACTTAAGTTTATTCAATAAAATGTTACTCACCTTGAATAGGAACAGAGCACATGAGCTTCAGATTTTATCTGTTGATTTATTTGCTTTAAAACTTCAGATTGCCTTTTTAAACTACAAATGCTCTTGCTCTAAAACTGCAGATTTATTTCTTTGTTCCTTGATTCATGTAATTATAGATTCACTTGCATGCTTATTTCCAGGTGATCAGTTGTAGGCTTCCAAAGAAAAGATGCTTGCAAATTTTTCCAGAAAAGAATATGCAAGTTTGTATATTTTTTTTTAGAGACAGAAAGGAATTTGCAAGCTTTTCACAAATTTGCAAATTGATTGCAGGTCTACAGTGAATATGATTCAGATAGTTTTCTTTTTGGTTTTGAGTGAAATAGGTTTTGCAGATTTTTTTTTCTGTTTTAAAGAAAGATGAGATTGCAGATTTTAGATCTGAAAACATTTCTTAAGTTTGAAGAAGAATAAGAAAAAGAAAAAATAAGGTTAAGAAGAAATGTATTTGTATAAGTATATTTTGATTTTAAAAATAAAATGAAAAAGAAAATTTTAAACATTACACTTGTTCACATTTTAACATTTGTCACTTAATTTATTTTATGGCTCAACATGTGTCATTTGAGTGTGTTAAGAGACTAACACATGTATTAAGAAACCTACACATGTATATTAAAAGTGTTTTAAATTTTAATTTAAATTGTTTATAAATACTTTAACTTATTTTATTTCATATGTATATATAAATGAATTTTATTTCCTTTTAATTTTAGAAAACAAAACAAAACAAGTTACAAACAAAAGCTTATTCAAATATTTTTAAGTGTTTTATTCCTTTAAATTTTCAAAACATTGAATTCCAATTTAAATTAAATTATAAACTCCAATTTAAAAATCAAGTTATATATATGAATATATAACTCTTATCAAATTTTAAAATAACAAATCCTATTACTACAAATCTATTTATGTTCAAAAGAATTTATGTATTATAATTTTTATTCAAAAATAACAAACTAAGTAATATCAAATAATTTTAAAAGAGATTATAACAAACTAAAATCATTTGTAATTTACACTGTAAATTCTTATATATAAATCCCAAGTAATATAAAGTAAAACTTAGCTTTCAAATTTATCAAATTTTAAATTCATATTTTTAAGCTAAATAAAATTTCAAAACAAATAAGATTTGTCATAATATAAACTATAACATTATTTATTACATTTCTTTGAAAAGCCAATTCCAAATCAAAAATTTTAATTTACTAAAAATAAACTAGAATTAGAAAATCAATTCATTCACTAATTTAAAAATCAAAATTTATCAATTTACAATATATACAAATATATATTATAAACAGAAAACAATTTACTTATTTAAAAAGATAAAATCTTTCAACTTAAATATTTATTAAAACATGATTATTAAATCAAATTCCAAATTTGTTATTAAAATTATCAAATCAGATTAAATTTATAACACAGATTATTAAATTTATATTGCCCAAATTTCCGGGATATCATAAGTATACTTAGAACGGTGACAGTCATCAAGAATGTCATGCCTAAGCGTAAGATCAGAAGGAACAAAAAGACGGTTCTTCTTACGAAGACACCCATGAGAATCAATGCTGAAATCCCGTAACGCCTCATCACAGGATCCAGACTCACAAAGCTGAATAAGATTCAACAAATCAGGATCACGCCGTTGGGCATCCGCAATACGATCCAATAAAATGAGTCGAGCTCCCAAACTAAATAATAGAATAGGAGTATCAGAAGATGAAGCTCGATCACGAATTTCACTAAAAGATGAAGTCTCATGAATATCCCATTCGGCAAGCATCATAGAATTAACAGACGAATGTTTGCGACTAAGCGCATCAGCAACACGATTACCCTTTCCAGGGGTATACTAGATATTAAAATTATAAGAGGCAAGAAATTTGAGCCAACGTTGTTGACACAAATTAAGTTCCTTGTGAGAAAATAAATAATTTAAAAATTTACCTTTTATAAGTCAATTTATTGTGTCAAATTGTCTCATCAAAGTGTTTAGGAGATTCCTATCGATAACGTTGATCAAGCGCATCGACCAGAATTCTTAAAGCACTCAATGGGCAATACAATCACAAAATCATCTTCTATATAATGAAAATGGCTCTTAAAAACTTTATGAATACTCTTTATTCTTTTCAAGAATAAAAATCCTACTTATAAATATCTTATGAAAAAGATTTGCAAAATTTTAAATTGCTAATTTCATCCAAAATCAATAAATACAAAAAGGGAATCATCGAGATATTCGCAAAATACTCGATTCATAAAATGGATGAAATGGGCAAGACAAATTGAATGACATAATAAATCATTCATAAGAATCACAACGAGTGCGGAATGCGGTAAGTGGAGTGCTAACCTCTGCAACTCGTAGCCAAATGAAAACTGGTGGCAAGGTCGAGCTGAAAAAGGCCTTAACACCACTCAAAAGAATGCTTAGGTGATAATCCTAAGACAGGACCAAAAATACTGGAATATTCTCAATCTACATGAATGAGAGAAACAACACTCTCCTCATCATGATGGCTTGAAGAATAAAATGATGCCATCAAATTGGAATCGAAATCACAAAGAAAATAGAAATCTGTTTAACAGATTGAAAATGTCGAGGATGAATAGTCCACTCGGGATATAGGATATGACTTCATAATAATTAAGTCAATCCTTTCAAAAATATCAATTCCGAAGCCTAAGTAACGCATAACATGCAAATTGGCTCGGAAAGAAAAATCACATAAAATAATCTCGACATTAATACAAGCAAATTGAGCGTTGCGGATCCACCAATTCGGATTCGCAATTCTCAAAGAAGTAACCAAAGAAGAAACATCCAAAGATAAATCATCGAAGAGCATCTTCGATACGGAAAAATGCGAAGCCCCCGTATCAAAGAGAACTCGAATACAATAGTCAAGAAATAAAATAGAACCTTCCTAAACAGATGGAGATGTACCTTTTCTCCGAGAAGAACCTCTAGAAGCATCTGTTATCTTTAGCTTGCCAGATAGAGGATTATTCGAAATAATAGGACAAGTGAAAATACGATGGCCTTCCTTCTTGCAGTAGCGGCAGAAGAGAGGCTTAGGACAAGCTCGAATCATATGATCAGGGGAACCACAATTGAAATACTTTCGAGTGGAAGGTGTTCCAGCAGACTGAGACTGAGAATTAGATTCGACGGCATTTTCTTCTTGGAAGGGAAAATTTTTCGCTTATTGAATGGAAACTGCCTCTTGTTGGCGTTCTTGCGAACCTCAACATCATTCCCACAATCACACTCCTTCTCGAAGGCTTCGAGATGAAGTGCCGAATCAACCAACTCCTCAAAAGAAAGCTTAAGCTGGAGCATTAAAGACTTCTTAAGACATTTCTTAAGACCAGATACAAACTTCAGATTCTTCCTATACGTGGTACTAATGAATTCAAGACCATACTTAGATAAGGCCTCGAAAGATGCAACATATTCAGAAACGGAAGACTCCCCTTGCTTCAACCCAAGAAAGCGTCGGGAAAACAAAGCTTTCTCAGATTCAGGAACGAACCTGAGTTCGAATCGTTCCTGAAACTGAGTCCAAGAAAGAGCAGACTCATCAAATTCAGCTAAAAGAAGCTCGTAACAATCAAGGGCACGCTTTTGCAATAAGCTAGAATTTACCAGAACTCTATCATGGTCAGAAGGATCCATGCGAGAGAGAACATGCTCGTACAAGAGAACCCAAGCCTGGACCTCAAGAACAATCTCAGAGCCTTTAAATGGCTTCCCTCCAAGATGAGAAAAATCACTGCACCAACGTGCGAAGGTGGACTTGCATGGAGGAGATGTTCGAGTAGGAGCCGGAGGTTGTGTGCTCCTAAACCACACCAAAAACTGATCGGCAGATATATAAACGTCGTCCGGATGCGAGTTACTGGATTGCCCAGCATCCGAGCGTCGTCCTCCGTCTCTTCCAGCCATAAGCTGAAAGTTAAGATAAGGAAAAGATTATTTACAAGGTAGATATCATTAATCCAAATGTGGGATACTACAGAATGTTAAATGCATTCCTAGACGTATTCCCAAAATTCTATCTACCTCCCAAAAGCACAGAAGGAATAGAGAGAGACGATGATTTAAATATTTATATCACTTATACACTTTGATGTATCGTAATATGTGCATCTATTCTGTGTTTATCATATTTGGTTCTGAACCTCGCTCTGATACCACGCTATGACGCCCCACCTCTATAACCACGCTAGCAAAGAGTATTAATAGATAATACCGTCTGCTAGCACGGAGAATAACGTTGTTTAGGAGCGACCATCTATAGCCTTTGCTTTAATTATCTATTGAATACATCGACAATTGCCTTACCAAGCAGATCGACATATCCAATGAATACTTAAAACAAAACCATAGGTGGCTAGAGGATCTATCAGAACAGAATATAAAAACTCAAATGCAATATACATCACAGAACAGTAAACCATCATATACACATATACTGATACATAGCAGAGTATACAAAATAATACATGTGGTATAGAAAACCATAATATACAGACGAATTCACAAGAATACATATCAGAGTTACTACAAAATGGGACTACACAAAAAGCATGACAAAAAGAAGCTAGCGGAGTAGTCCATGCGGAAGCAAAATAGGCTAAGTCCAAAGGCACCTAACCTGAAACATCTCGGTCTGACCCGAGTATAAAATACACGGGTCAGTCTAGCTAAACAAATCAGTTAGATAAACTGAACAACAATAAACCTGCAAGGTTGCAAAGCATAATAGATATCTCCAAAGGAGATAACACAATCATCTAAGTAAAGATGAATCATATGATAACAAGCCTCATATCATCGGCAACATCTAGAAACAAAGGATACAAATATCCCAAATCAAGCCAAAAAGGCAAATAACAATTACCCATAAGGTATACAAGTTCCACAAGGTAATCGCTACACATCATGTGGCTCAAAAAGACCAACACCGAAGGACGATACCAAGGGAATATACATATCAATGGAACATCAGAAAATTGCTCGAGCTCAGTACTGTATAAACAAGGATCCGTGAGCCCGAAGACTCCATACCCAATATCACCCATGCGGCTCATAACGACCAACATAGAAAGCGATACTATAGGGTGACAAACCCAAAGGCACAAACCCAATACCACCCATGCGGCTCATAAAGACCAACATCGGAAGCGATACTATAAGGCGACAAGCCGTAGTGGTGAAGGTCGAAGACCCAGTACTGGACACCACTAACTGGCAGAATGTGTCATAACTCTCGAAAAGGAATCCGAAAAGTGTTAACGTACGTCCCATAACCACTCGTTCGCACTAAACGGTTTACTATCCGTCAGTCACTTTCACACTCAAAGCAGTACAAAGTTTACCTCATATCATCGATAAACCAAACCCGAAGGTCAAAACGATCAATTGAATAGGTCGGGGATTAATCGAAAGGATAAACGCACAGATTCATGGTCCGTGTTTTGCCCAACCATTTAATCACCCTTCCACTTCGCTCGAAGTGCGAAATTGTGCGTGCTTTAAATAGAATTTATAAATTGGAGAAGCGAGCTTTTAATACGATTTGAAGAAATCATTTATAAAACCCGTGAATGAAGTCAAAAAGGAATTATCAAGGTCAAATATGCATAAACAACTAATCGGAATCAACAAGCGTTGATTAAATTTGGAAAACTAAGCGAACAAGGCAAGTTGGCAAAAAAACAGCATATTCAGACGTCTGAAAGAAGGGATTCAGACGTCTGAATCTGGAAATCAATTTGTTTCCCAAAACAGAATTCAGACGTCTGAATCCTAACATCCAGACGTCTGAAATGGGCAATATTTTGCCTATTTCCTTTTTGGTCGAAATTTAGCCAATTCAAACGTCTGGAATATAAATTCAGACGTTTGAATCTGGGAATAAATTTCTTCCCAAGAATAATATTCAGACGTCTGAAATGGGCATTTCAGACGTCTGAAACCAGATGGCCAGGCATTTCCTGAACCTAGGCCAACTATGGCCAAACAAATCGAAAGCGATCGGATGCGTGTTGATTATGGGCTTACGTCAAACGACTACCCAACCTTAACAACACCCCCAAACACTCTGAACAACATAAACATCAACCATATAAGGTTTTACATAGATTTGGATTCAAAAATCATAATTTGGCAATTACACCAAAACAATCCAAATCGAAAGCAAAAGCATATGAACAAGTGTTAGGAATCCATACCCAACATTAATGAAACCAAAAGAAGTAGATGTGAGTTCAAAACTCACCTTTAACCCAAAAACAAAGAAGAAGGAGCTTAATCACAAGGAGAAGACAAACCAATCTCTACTTCAACTCTACTAGCTTCAATCTAAGATCAAACAAGTATTTCCTAAATTTAGGTTTAGGAATTTCTGAGATTGAAGAGAGAAAGAGATAGAGAAGATGAAGAAGAGGCTTACCAATAGCTTCTCTATGAACTTGGAGCAAGAATTTGGATTTGCAAGAGGAATTAGGGCTTGGAGTTTCTATTTTCCATTCTCTTCCCCCATTTTCAGTTTTGCTTAAGCTTAAGAAATGAAAATGTGTGAATGGAAGGAGAGAAGGGCTGAGTTGGTTTATACTAACAAATGGGCTGAACCCAAACCCAAAACCCAAATAGAAAAGTTGCAAAAATTCACAAACTCCAAACATATTGAAGCTTACACTCAAAAAGATCGCAAACGCCATTTTGAACTCAATGAAAGTGGTTTCGAGTCCTAATTCGGCCATTTGCAAAAAGTAACGTTTCAGACCTAAATCCGACTAACGACGTTATATTTAAATAAAACATTTAAATATAAAATCGTTAAATATGCGGGTTGTTACACTGATCGTCGATTGGTCGGCGATCCGTCGTTAGGTCATCTAACCTTACATGAACGGCCGTGAATTGTTTTGCGATTTCTCGATAAACGATGGTCCAAATTGGGAAATGAATTATAGATCTGAGCTGCGCTCATCGAGAGCTTTCCAACGATATAAAATATGATATAGTTTGGAGAGTTTGAAATTTTGGCTTTGAATTTGATTTGTGATTGCAATTGGAATTTGGTTTTGGAAATTTGTCTGCCATTGAGGAAGAGGAGGAACATAATGAATTGTACGTACAGACAAATGATAATGAGAAACAATTAGGGTTTATAACGAGGTATATATAGGTAGGTCAGAAATAGAGATGAATGGACACGACTGATTAGGACCATTGAACGATAAATGGCCCGTAAAGCCCATTCTACCTCCGGAATGAAATTGGGTCGTCTCATAAATTAAAATAGATGTTTTTAAATATTTTAAACGCAATGGAATAGGTATCAAGTCTAAATTCCATCGTATGAAGAAGTTATGCTAAAATCAAGTTATTTCGAATTGATTTCAATTGATTTCTAGGCGTTTCGAGTCCGTACGATCGAACAACAAGTCCGATCGTTACGAAACTTGAAATCCTACAACGATTCACGTTACAGATCCGATGAAACTAGTTTCGTCGAAATCCGAGTCCATGAACAAAATGGCTATTTTTACATTAATTAAATAAATTAATAAATAAATTAATAAAATCAAATTTTCAGTTTCAATTCTATAATTGGCAAATTTTACCATTTTTAAATTTCTTAATCATTTACACTAATTTAAACAAATTTAGATGTCAATTTAGAGTTGATTAATTTATCAATTTCAGTGCTAACCTCAATTTCATTAAATTCAAAAATCATAAATTTAATTTCCAATAATTACATTTAATTTACTTTTCATTCTATTATTCAATTCATTATTATCAAATAGATGAAATTAACATTGGGTTCATAATCTATTACATTAATATTCTCCCATTCCATCTTAATTTCCATTAACGTAATATTTACATATTTAATTTCAATTATTCGCAACTAATCCAATTATTAATTTGAATCCCAATAAATTAATAAATCTTGATTTTCCATTCCTTTTATTCAACCTATTATCATATTATCAATAGAATTTACTTTGGTTACATCTTAATGAATTAATATCTTCACTTACAAATCTAATCTACAATAACCGCAATAATTAAGTGAATTGATTGCGACCGATTCCTAAATAATTTTTAATATATTAAATGATGTGTAACCTATAATAATATTAGTCACCATTTACTTTAAATCACATTTATAACACCTTTAAGTTTATTATCGTAAACAAATGTTACAACTTACCTCTATAACACAAATTTTATTAAATTACCACTAATTATGTACTAGTTCATAAGTTTATACACACTTACATTTATTTACTTACATTCAATTTATAACCAAGTTATAACCTTTACATCATTTCAACTAATTGGGATTTCATATGAATTGTTAATAGTTAACTTATATTAGTATTGTTACACTTCATTCTAGTCATTATTTCTACTAACAATTCACAAATTTTTATTCTCTTCAATATTAAATTACAAAATCTTATTAAATTAAGCAATTAAATTATCGAAAATTTATGGGTCGTTACACTCTCCCTCACTCAAAACTTTTCGTGCTTAAAAAGGAAAAGAAGGGAAAAGAAAGGATTAAATAAACAATATATCTTATTCAAAAATATTAACTTTATAAACAAAAATTTACAAAATTAATTAATTAAAATAAAATACACCAATTTATAAACATTAAATCTTTTTCTACTCAAATTAATAAAGTTTGGAAAATATTTTTCAAAATATTTTCTAAGTCAAAAATTTAAGAAAAATTTCGGTAGAGTCTCCTTTGTATGGAGAGGCTCTGGAATATCAAATATAACAATATATAACATAATATTTCAAAATAATATATCCCAACAACTGGAAAAACCATATAATAGCGCTAATAAAACCGTACTTCGAGAACGTACCTATTTGTCGGCAAACAAACGCTTAATTACGAAATCAAAAGCAGTAGCAATTGCTTCCATAACCTACATTTCACTTATATAATCTAAGAAGAGTTAATAATTATATAAAATGAAATGTTTAACTTGTTTCAACCACTAACAACCAAACCAATATAAACAACCATCATTTGCAACCAATATACAGTCATCATATGAAATCAAAACAAAACAAATAGTTGTTCGGGTTCAAAACTTTAAATTGTACAGGATGAAAATAAACTACTAAGTGTACCATTTACTCAACAGTCTCAGATGAAACTAAATAGATTATTCATACATCCAAATAATTTTATAGTATCCTTGCCCACACGACCATATACCAAACAATCAACAATTTCAAACGATAGATCAAGTTCATTCTTATTAATTTCATTTGTTTTCATTCATTTATCCATAGTATTCATGTTCCATTAAATTTCTTAGCATTTCAATTCATCTACTTAAGTCTATAATCACTTTTTTATAATACTTACCTTTCAATTATACTTAAGTTTATAACAACTTCAACATCCAATTCTTATTAATTAAAGAATTTCATTGAATACTTTCATTATTTCAAATTTTCACTTGTATAATGTCCTATTACATTTCTTATTAAACATTAGAACTTTTAACATTTGGTAAGTTATATATATGCTTAAAGAATGCAATTGAAAATTATACAAGTTTACCTCAATTCTTTTAAATTAATTTAATGTTCCATAATCCTATCTTTTGTTTTTATAGGTTACAAATTTCAACTTTCTGGAAATTTCATTTATAACCTAGCATTTAATCTCTTATTTAAATTAGAGGTTCCAATTATTAATTAGTTACATTCAATTTTACTACAATAATTGAAACTATTAATTAGCGGAAACTTAAGAATTATATACCTGGTTAAATTCAAATCATTTTAAAATAATAGATAGATATATACACTTACAACTTATGTCCAGTTATATTTAAAACAATTTAAATTTTTATAATTGTTTATCAAAATAAATCTGTAGTAATACTACTACAGTGGACTTCCCGCTTCGAAACTCAAAAATGAATGTCGATGATGCAAACACTCATCACTGAAATTATTTTCTAGCGACAGAGAGGGGAGTACAAGACTTATTTCTTCCCAAAATTTCTTTAAAACAATTCTTTCAAATCTTATTGGAATATTTATATCAGAAAATAATTCTAAATAAAATTATTATAATATTCCAAAATCATTCAAATTTTTTTTCCAAAAGTCCCGGAACTCAAGTTCTAAGTTTTCGATCTTTCATTCATTTATTTCAATCTTATTTTCAACCAATATTTAAAATTTTCACTACCTAACAACCAATATATTACAACTAAATATAACCTTTATAAAATTTATTACTTTATGTATTGAAAATATAATAGGCAAAATTATTCCATTCACCTATATTCAAAACAAATATTGTGTCGGTCTGCCCTATTAAGTGTTTATAAATCCTTATTGATGTCATAGCGTCCTATGCACCAACCAGAATTTATAAATACAAAACAGAACAAATTAACACAATATCAAAACCTTTTATAACACTAACAAATACGCTCTCTCATATATATACGCCTAGCGACTCATCATAGGGTATTATTACCCTATTTGTAAAGAGTCAGACCCCATAAAGCTAAGGTTTATCGTTAAACCAAAGCTCTGATACCAGATGTAACATCCCGCCTTTTTGTACGCTTTAAATCGACGCAAACCACACACGTAAGACTTAAACCATACAGAAGGGGGGATTATTATAGGGTAAATAAGAAAAAGAAGAGAAAGAAAAAAAATAGAATCTTGCAGCGGAACGATAAAATATAGTAATTAAATAAACAATTCATGAAGCTGTTTACAAATCATTTGATTATACTAATACACTATAAAATCAGAGTTACACATACCAGAGAATAATAATTACAATGCAGCGGAACAGTATGAATGCAGTGGAATAATATAATAAATAATAGTAATAAAATCTTCGTCTTCGTTATCCAGAAATAAGGTCTTCAAATCCGAAAACGCTCAGGCAGACCCGAGCGAATTAAAAAGACAAAATACTTGAGTCAGAACTTAAAGATCTTATGTAAGTTAAATCAACAGAAATAAATATGAGTGTAACGGCATCAGAGATGTTTACGGGATTTGACATCTCCTACTCAGTGTCTAACATGAGTGCAGTAACTTAAGAGATGCTCGGGACTCACATCTCCTAAGGATCCGTTAAACTATTTACTATGTAGTAATATTTCGCTATTATAATAGTGTCTAATAGTAAAATAAACATACTTCTAAATAGCGTTAAGGGGTTGCCCATATAGCCCTTAACACTTAATAGTGACAATAGTCTATACAGTACCGTAATACCTCCTGATCGGAAGGCTACCAGAGGATACTCCATAGGTATGACACAAATCAAACTCGTACAAGGCATGCTAGGATAGGTGACACGCACAACTAGGCAATGCTAGGGTAGATATACTAATTACGCTTCCGGGCCGGTGGTAACGCATAGCCGAGCTACTGCCCACCTCGAGCCATACACCCAAATCAAAATAATCAGAAGTGGCCATTGAATCAATCCAAAAGTCAAAGTACAATATCGAAGGGATGTGTCCGATCAAAAGTGCTACCTCATTAGTCCGTCAATCGCTCCTGTTTTAGCCACCTTATGCCTACTCACGGGAGTCGGGTCCACTTATTTACCTCAGAGGAAACTCCGTACCATCCTACTTCATTCTGGAATCTCCACCGCATACACAGTTGTTAAAGTGGTTTTTGGAGTTGGCAGAGAGTATGACAACTTCCGATCCCGGTCCCTTTAACAACCAAACGTGATTATAACACCGCGGTCATTTCAAAATAATTATACTTCAAAAACAAAATATAATTTCCATTTCAAAACCATATAAAGCCGATATCATTTCCATTTCAAAAACCAATCAATATGATATCAATTTATTAGGACCTAAATCAATACAATATCATTTTTATTTTGAATACATCCTTTCCAAAAACATAGCACTTTCAAAATAATAATATTTCGAGACTAAATGCTTGAAATATAACCTTTCAAAACATAATACTTCAAATTTCATAGCTTCTAAACCATAACTTCCAAAACTTAAATGTTTTGGATATTCAAACAATATATAAAATAAAATAGTTTGAATTTAAAATCACTTTATAAAATAAGATAATTTCCTCGACTTCACAATTTTATTCACTTTAAATTAAATCTTAATTCATAACTTTCAGCTCACCTTCAGTTTCAATAAACCATTTCAATTTCAATATATTTCAAACTTTGAGTATTAAATAATTTCAAAACTAAGGTTGATAATTACGATTCAACAATTCAATGTTCTATTATTTAGTTTTGAAATATTTACATAATAAATCCATTATCCTTAAAAAAACTCAAATTACAAGTAACTAAATATTTCCTTCAATTTAGTTATACTTGAAATAATCATTTAATTCACCTTGACCCCAAAATCAAGTTATAATAATTATACCTTTTAAAATTTCTAATTTAATAAATTTCACATCAACTCTTTAGAGTTTAATTCTTTAATAAATTTAATTTCAAATAAATCTCCAATTTATCTCCCATCCTTAATTTATTTAAATCGTTATACACTCTATATTAAAATAAAATTTAAATACTTACTCACATTTATTTTATAAAAATCAAACTCTATTATTAAAGTTTAATTTTGTTTAACAAACTTATACATAGCTTAAATTAAAGCATTTAACTGTATATAAAATAATATTCATATAATATCAAAAAAAATCAATATTCATTAAACCATATCTTTTTTTCCAAAACCAAAGAAATAATTTTCAAAATATTTTATATATAGACAACGGTGTCTGTATATAATTTTCTACCCTATGGTCAAGTGAGATGGATATTTATCATTTCAATCCGTAATTTAAAACAAAAATACGGTTATATCATTTCAAACTACAATCCCGAATAACAATATAAATACAACATCCATTCATCCAATATCAATCATCAATCATTTATCACAATCATCATCCAATTCAAACAATAACATCAATATAGAATAGATAATAAATAAAAAGTATTTACTGGCAGTTTATATTCAATAATAAATTAAATAACAATTTAACTGACAGTTTATGTGCAGAAATAAATTAAATAACTATTTAATTCAATAAATTTCAATTTAACTGGAATGATGATAGAAATGTAGCAAACAGCCATAGATAAATTTCTAATCACGGCATAAATTAATTTAATACACATTAGAAATTTTAGAAGTTGTGAGTGGGTTAAAACACCCACCTTTTGAATTTAAATTGAATTTAAATCCAATTTAAACCCAAAATTTGAACAGTTTTAGAATTCGTCCAAACCAGCGTCAAAATCTTTGGAATTTTAATACGATCCCAACGCAAAAACCCGTGCGTGAAACGGACCTCGTATGCACAAGTTACGCGAATTAGAACATTATACAATTTGAATTGAAATTAAATAAAAAAAAATAACGTACACGTCACCTTCGTTACCCTCGTAGCACGCAAACCCGCTACATCTGGTTCGAACTGAAGGTTTCCCCCCTCCAGGAAACCCTAATCCTAAATTTGTCGACCACACGAGCCTTTCCACCATAATCCGAGGCTGCCACCCACTCGCTCACTGTAACACCCGATATTTTCAACCATTCGCATCCGCACATGACAGACTTGAATTGCTCAAAATACCGCATCATAAACAAAATTTGGCAAATCTCAGAATATATAGTAAATAAAATCACAGGTCACAGTCACAGAGTATTAATAGTGCAGCAGAGAAGTAAATGAAATAGTAGTTCATGAAGCTACTATGTAAATATATCAGAGTTAAATAAAATACAACAAAATAAATAGAGTACAACAGAAGTCCCAAGATGATAACCAAGTATAAGCAGAATAGAACAACAGAACCGGAATGGATAAAACTAGATAAGCAGATAATCTTCAGCGATTCCAATCTCCAGAAAGTGGAATCCAAATCTATGAATAATTCAGGCTGACCCGAGCGTAAATAAAAATACAAACACTCGATTCAGGACAATATATACTTATATAATGTAAACCAACTCAAGTGAACTATAGTAAAGGTACAAATAACTTAGAAGATGCTTGGGACCGCCCATCCTCTAAGGATCCGTTAAACTATTTACTATATAGTATATTGCGCTATTATAATAATGTCTAGCAGTAAAATAAACATACTTTTAAATAGCGTTAAGGCTTTACATTTTCCACCTTAACACAAATAATGCCAATGGTCTATGCAGTACCTGCATATCTCCTGATCGGGAGACTATGAGAAGATACTGCATAGGTACGACAGAAACAGAAACTCGTAGTAAAGGCTCGATATGGTAGGTGACACGGTACACAAGGCAATGCCAGGGTAGATATACCAATTACGCACACGGGCTGGTGGTAACGCAGCAGACACATACGCCCACCTCGGAACACACTCCCATATCAAAATCGGAGGATGGCCATCTAATCAATCACGAGTAAGAGTATAGTATCGAAGGAATGTGTCCGACCAAAGGAGCTACCCCTTTTGGCCCGAGATCGCACTTATTTTAGCCACCTTATGCCAACTCACCGGAGTTGGGTCTACGTAATATACCTCAAGAACGTCGCCACCATCCTACTTCATTCTGGAATCTCCATCGCGTACACGGTTGTCAAAGTGGTTTTCGGTATCAACAGAGAGTATGCCAGATATCTGTTCCCGGTCTCTTTGCCAACAATCGTTATTGTAACCCGCGGTTATAACTTTTAAAATAATATTTTTAATTCAAAATAGAATATCATTTCAAATCCAAATCTTTATCAAAATAAAGATTAAATTAATTCCAAACCATTTCAAAACATCATATCTTTCCAAAACTTCCTATCAAATCATTTCAATATATCAAAATATCATATCTCTACAAAACTTCATTTCCAATCATTTTAATATATCAAAATAACATATCTTTACAAAACTTCATTTTCAATCATTTTAATGTATCAAAATATCATATCTTTACAAAACTTCATTTCCAATCGTTTCAATATATCAAAATATCATATCTTTACAAAACTTCATTTCCAATCATTTGAATATTTCAAAATATCATATCTTTACAAAACTTTCTTTCAAATCATTTTAATATATCAAAATATCATATCTTTACAAAACTTCCTTTCAAATCATTTTAATATATCAAAATATCATATCTTTACAAAACTTCCTTCAACTCATTTTAATATATCAAAATATCATATCTTTACTAAACTTCCTTTCAAATCATTTTAATATATCAAAATATCATATATTTACAAAACTTCATTACCAATCATTTTAATATATCAAAATATCATATCTTTACAAAACTTCATTTCTAATCATTTTAATATATCAAAATATCGTATCTTTTCAAAACTTCATTTCCACATCAAAATATCATATCTTTGCAAAACTTCATTTCCATATCAAAATATCATATCTTTACAAAACTTCATTTCAAATCATTATTCATTTCATTCAATTTAAAATACCATTTCAATTCACATTACAAAACATTTTATATTTCAAAAATCATTTTAAATCATTAAAAATGAAGTTATTATATTTAATTATTAAATTATTAAATTTCCAAAATTTTCAACTTTCAAAGTTTGTTTATTCACTTAAGTTTATCAAAACAGTGAAAATTTACTTTTTGTAGCATTTAGGAAACACTACGGAAAGTTACATTCAAAACAGTTCAATTTAACAAAAGACAGCATTTAAAAATGCTATAATAGGGTTTACTTAGATTTCAAATAAACTTAGTTAAATTCATTATAGCACTTACATAAATTGCTATAATAGCCTTTAATTCAATTTAACTTTTTAGTTAATTATCGTCAACTACAGCATTTACAAATGCTGTAATATCATTTACATTGCAATTAATAGCATTTCAAAAATGCAGTTAATTAACTTCAAATATTCAATATAATTTCACAACCAATTATATTTTTATTTAAAACATTTTTTAACTTATAAAATCATACATTTTCATATTTAAAAACATCTTTTATTTTTCTTAAGTTCATGATTTTATAAAGTTAAATTTCCATTCAAAAATCAAGATTTAATAATAATTCACTTATTAAATTTCAACATTAAATTTTAAATTCATTGCATTAAATTTCAACTTAACACTTAAGTTTAAAATTTAAAAATATAACTTAATTTCAATTTTATTTATTTAACTTAAAATTCACTTTTAAGACAAATTCACAAATTCCCATTTTGGTTATATTTGAAAATTTCAACCTAAAAAAAATCAATCATTCCACATTTTAACTTTATATTCAAAAGTCATTAATATATTAAAAATCACTTTAAATTCATTTTAAATTCAAATTATCATAAATTTATCATCATTTCATATTTAATTTAATTTCCAATTATAATTAAATCAAAATTTCCAAAATAACTTACATTCAAATTTTCTAACCTTTCCATAATTTATTTAACTTGTAAATTTCCAGAAAATCAATAATACTTTACAAAAATAATTTTTAACTAATTTTAAATCAAAATATTATAATAATTACACTTCTAAAATATTTTAAATTTTTTAGAAAAACAAATTTTCACTACGGGCCTGTATATAATTTTCTACGCTAGGTAAAGTGATACGGGTAATATATAATTTCAACCCGTAATTTACAAAGAAAATCCGGGTTTTATCATTTCAAACTTGCAGTCCCAAGTAAATGAAAATAATTGAAAATCATTCAGGCCTATCATTTCGGCCCATAACGATTTTCCCATATTCTAAAGTCCGTTTGGGTATGTATCATTTCAACCCATAGTGATTCTAATCTAAAGGGAACTTGCAGTGTGATAAACTAATATAAACAACAGAACAGCATAATATAACAGTAACATATGATATAACAGGTGCGTAAGCATGGGTGAACATCATATAATCATAATATAGCAGGTGTGATATGGTTATGCATTTTGTTTTACAGATTCAAAAGGGATCAATTTACTAGTTATATATGTACATATTGTCATGTGAGAATAACTCACATGTATAAGCTGGAGAAACGATCAAAAGCACAAACTGAGATCTTCAAAGGCATGATAGCATGAAAAAGATTCGAGTTTGCAAGAACCAAAGATTAATTGCCTTGAACACATTCAAACAAGACAATACAAACAACATAAGTTTTCAACTAAAAATACGATTAAACAATGTTAGAGATAAATGCAAAATCATCTGCAAAGTCTTTGCACTTGCCTTCTACCACTAATGCTTCAGATATAGGTAGAAAGGCACAGATAAAGCAAGGACAAGGATCTGGTTTGTGTTCATAAGAGGTCGGCCAAACATGTATGGGATGGAGCAAAAGTGATGATGCACGAGATATGTGCAAGGATTACAACTACAAGGCAAAATATCATGAATTCAAGGCAACATTGGCTCGGCCCAAGCAAGACCAGGCACGGCCATCTTTGTAGTGGGATGGAGGATGGTGTGGCAGAGGGTTTCATGTCATCCATGGGTGGTGGAGGTGGAGTTGGTGGCAGCCAAAGGAAGGTTGAAGGTGATGAAGGCACAAGTGTTAGCTATGGTGCATATAGGTGAAGTTTGTGTAGATTTAGGTGGAGTTTGATCAACTATTGGGCACGGCCAATGGCTTGGGGCTGGAGAGGAGGTGGTGGGTGGTTCATATGGTGGGGGAGGCAGCCATAGTGGCTGGAGTGGTGGAGCCGAACCTGAAGTAGAAGAGAAGGCAAGTAAAATCAACATAAACAAGTCGAAAAACAAGAAGAATAAAATTAAACAAAGAAAAGAAAAAAGAAAATTTACCCAAACTTCTCCAAGCTATGGCCAAAATTATTTTTTTCAGTTTGATAAAAAGAAATGTACGTGAATGATGAGTGAAGGTGGTCGGCTGAAAGATGTGGAAATAATGGCTAATTGATGAGAAAGTAAGTTACAAATATGAAAGGTTGGAAAATAAAGAGCCATTGGAAACCAAAAGTCAAAACCTTTTCAAATTACCTTTAATTTATTTATATAAGTTTATTTTGATGAAAATAATAATAATTTCAGTGAAAAATTCGAAAACATAACAAAATATAAATATATATATAAATATTTATTAATTATATAAGGTTAAAATAAGAAAATCGCACAAAATTGCAAACTGGTCTAGAAAAATGGAAAATAAACAGATTGAACTTTGGAAAATTTATATGGACTTGTAAAATTATTTATAACAAAGATAATAACATAAAATAAAAATGTATTCACAAAATAAATATATAAATTTTAATTAAATATAATTTAAATGAAGAAAATAGCAAAGAAAAGAGAAACTAGGCTTTAAAATAGAAAATAAATTCAATAAGCTTTGGAAAAAATTCAAAAATTACTTTAAAAATATTTAAAAGTCAAAATATAAATAATATAATATAAATATACAAATTATAATAAGATATATCAAGTAAAATATCATTTATATAAATTAAAACAAAGAATATTGTTAAATAACCCTATATACACACAATATTGTAAAGGGTATAACTTTCACAATTTAAATCCAAATTCAACGAAACGAAAACCAGTATTCATGATATTAAATCTATTTTTATAATAAAAGATAAAATTCAAGAATTCAAATATTTAAATTTAAAATTTAAAAGTCAAAGTTTGACTAGTTTTGACCACAATTCCATTTTTCAGGAAAATATTCAATTTATACCAGTTTGAAATTATAATTCATATAATAATCAAAATTTATATTTAAAAATGAAATGTTTGAAATAAAACAAGTTTAAAATAATTTCAAAATAAAATAAAGTCAAATTTAAATTACATGCAAAAAAACCAGTATTCATGATATTAAATCTATTCTAAAGTCCGTTCGGGTATGTATCATTTCAACCCATAGTGATTCTAATCTAAAGGGAACTTGCAGTGTGATAAATTGATATAAACAAAAGAACATCATAATATAACAGCAACATATGATATAACAGGTTTTTAAGCATGGGTAAAAATCATATAATCATAATATAGTAGGTGTGATATGGTTATGCATTTTTTTACAGATTCAAAAGGGGTCCATTTACTAGTTATATATGTACATATTGTCAGGTGAGAATAACTCACATGTATAAGCTGGAGACAACGATCAAAAGCACAAATTGAGATCTTCAGAGGCATGATAGCATGACAAAGATTTGAGTTTACGAGAATCAAAGATTAATTGCCTTGAACACATTCAAACAAGACAATACAAACAACATAAGTTTTCAACTAAAAATACGATTAAACAATGTTAGAGATAAATGCAAAATCATCTCCAAAGTCTTTGCACTTGCCTTCTACCACTAATGCTTCAGATATAAGTCAGAAAGGCATGGATAAAGCAAGCACAAGGATCTGGTTTGGGTTCATAAGAGGTCGGCCAAACATGTATGGGATGGAGCAAAAGTGATGATGCATGAGATATGTGCAAGGATTACAACTACAAGGCAAAATATCATGAATTCAAGGCAACATTGGCTCGGCCCAAGCAAGACCAGGCACGACCATATCTATAGTGGGTTGGAGGATGGTGTGGCAGACGGTTTCAGGTCGTCCATGGGTGGTGGAGGTGGAGTTGGTCGCGGCCAAAGGAAGGTTGAAGGTGATGAAGGCATAAATGTTGGCTATGGTGCATATAGGTGAAGTTTGTGTAGATTTAGGTGGAGTTTGATTAACTATTGGGCACAGCCAGTGGCTTGGGGCTGGAGAGGAGGTGGTGAGTGGTTCAGGTGGTGGAGGAGGCGGCCATGGTGGCTGGAGTGGTGGGGCCGAACTTGAAGTAGAAGAGAAGGCAAGTAAAATCAACATAAACAAGTAGAAAAACAAGAAGAATAAAATTAAACAAAGAAAAGAAAAAAGAAATTTTACCCAAACTTCTCAAGGCTATGGCCGATTTTTTTTCTTCAGTTTGATAAAAATAAATTTACGTGAATGATGAGTGAAGGTGGTTGAGTGAAAGATGTGGAAATAATGGCTAATTGATGAAAAAGTAAGTTACAAATATGAAAGGTTGGAAAATAAAGAGCCATTGGAAACCAAAAGTCAAAACCTTTTCAAATTACCTTTAATTTATTTATATAAGTTTATATTACTGAAAATAATAATAATTTTGTTCACAAATTCTAAAATATAACCAAATATAAAATATATATAAATATTTATTGATTATATAAGGTTTAAATAAGAAAATAGCACAAAATTGCAAACTGGTCTAGAAAAATGGAAAATAAACAGAATGAACTTTGGAAAATTTATATGGACATGTAAAATTATTTATAATAAATACAATAACATAAAATAAAAATGAATCCACAAAATAAATATATAAATTTTAATTAAATATAATTTAAATGAAGAAAATAGCAAAGAAAAGGGAAACTAGGCTTTAAAATAGAAAATAAATTCAATAAGCTTTGGAAAAATTCAAACATCACTTTAAAAATATTTAAAAGTCAAAATATACATAATATAACATAAATATACAAATTATAAAAAGATATATCAAGTAAAATATCATTTATATAAATTAAAACAAAGAATATTGTTAAATAACCCTATATACACACAATATTGTAAAGGGTATAACTTTCACAATTTAAATCCAAATTCAACGAAACGAAAACCAGTATTCATGATATTAAATCTATTTTTATAATAAAAGATAAAATTCAAGAATTCAAATATTTAAATTTAAAATTTAAAAGTCAAAGTTTGACTAGTTTTGACCACAATTCCATTTTTCAGGAAAATATTCAATTTATACCAGTTTGAAATTATAATTCATATAATAATCAAAATTTATATTTAAAAATGAAATGTTTGAAATAAAACAAGTTTAAAATAATTTCAAAATAAAATAAAGTCAAATTTAAATTACATGCAAAAAAACCAGTATTCATGATATTAAATCTATTCTAAAGTCCGTTCGGGTATGTATCATTTCAACCCTTAGTGATTCTAATCTAAAGGGAACTTGCAGTGTGATAAATTGATATAAACAAAAGAACATCATAATATAACAGTAACATATGATATAATCAAATCTTAAATCAACAAATATTTAATTATCAAAAACGATAATCAAATCTCAAATCAACAAATATTTGATTATCAAAAACGATAATCAAATCAACAAATATTCGATTATCAAAAACGATAATCAAATAAACAAATATTCGATTATCGAAAACGATAATCAAATCAACAAATATTCGATTATCGAAAACGATAATCAAATCAACAATTATTCGATTATCGAAAACGATAATCAAATCTCAAATCAACAAATATTCGATTATCAAAAACGATAATCAAATCAACAAGTATTCGGTTATCAAAAACGATTATCAAATCTCAAATCAACAAATATTTGATTATCTAAAACAATAATTAAATCTCAAATCAACAAATATTCAATTATCAAAAACGATAATTAAATCTCAAATCAACAAATATTTAATTATCAAAAACGATAATCAAATCTCAAATCAACAAATATTTAATTATCACAATCGATAATCAAATCTCAAATCAACAATTATTTAATTATCTCAAGCGATAATCAAATCAACAAATATTCGATTATCAAAAGCGATAATCAAATCAACAAATATTTGATTATCAAAAACAATAATCAAATCAACAAATATTCGATTATCAAAAACGATAATCAAATCAACAAATATTCGATTATCGAAAACGATAATCAAATCTCAAATCAACAAATATTCGATTATCAAAAACGATAACCAAATCAACAAATATCCGATTATCAAAAACGATAATCAAATCTCAAATCAATAATTATTTAATTATGTCAAGCGATAAGCAAATCTCAAATCAACAAATATTTAATTATCAAAAAAGATAATCAAATCTCAAATCAACAATTATTTATTTATCAAAAACGATAATCAAATCTCAAATCAACAAATATTTAATTATCACAATCGATAATCAAATCTCAAATCAACAATTATTTAATTATCAAAAACGATAATTAAAACTCATAACATCAAATATCTAATTATCACAAACAATAATTAGAAACAATAAATATCCGATTATCAAAAACGATAATCAGAACTCATAACATCAAATATCTAATTACCTACAGATAATTAGATTCAACAAATATCCAGAAATCTATTAAGATATTCTAGAAAATCAACATAAAAGGTGGATCGATCCCATCATATGGCAAGTTTTAGCTACGCCGCACGTGCATCTCATATGGCCGAAGCCTACCAAGTACCGTCATCATAATTTTGGCGCCCATCATATGACCCGAAGGTCCAACATATGATCCGAAGGTCTGGTACTGGTATTTGACCCGAATGTCCATCATATGACCCGAAGGTCCATCATAGTGGCTCGAAAGCACACGAAAATCATCAAATATTTCAATTAACGAGTCCGGAATTAACCAAAATAGCAAACGCACATGTCCCATAACCACGAGTTTTACTAAATCGTTTAATTCTCTTCATCGTTTCCTTGAAATTGCAAAATTGTGTATTCCAAAAATAACATTTCACATTCTCAAACGGACAAGTCCGGAATTAAGCGAATCGGTAAAAGAAAGGGTTCATAGTCCTCGATTTTGCTGAAAACGTTTAAATCACTTCCTCATTCTTTTGAAAGTGCAAACTGCAAAACTTCTAAAAACAATTTTATTTATTTTATAAAAGTAATAATTTACATTCTCAAACGAACAAGTCCGGAATTAAGTGAATCAGTAAAAGAAAGGGGTCATAGTCCTCGATTTTGCTGAAACGTTTAAGTCACTTTCTCATTCTTCTGAAAGCGTAAACTATAAAATTTTTGGAAAACAATTTTATTTTTAAAACGATTTGCAAATCCGTGAAAAAACAGCAACATTAGTGACAATTTCGACAAGGAAATTGCACTTCTCAAAACACCGTAAAAACGGATCTCAAACTCAGCATTGCGGGATTACTGCTTGAAAATCCACTTTAAAATATGACGGTCACTGAAGTCAAAGCGACAGTGATTTTTAAACGTCAAAATCTCATCAAAATAATTCGCATCAAAATATAACACCAGTGAATTTCCATTCATCAAATTGTCAACAAACACCGTGATTCAAAAAATCTAGCACCGGTGTGAAAATCCCGTTATAAAAATAACGGCAAGGAAATACGTTTCATAACCAAGCATCGGTTCAACGTAAAATTAATGTAGTAACGTGCAACTCATGTTTGCACGCACACTACCAAATGAACAAAGAAAGCATTCTATTATATCTTCAATTAAGATATTTTAAAACAACTAAAATCTAATCAGTTATGATTAGCACCACAGAAAACCAGCAAGAATTTCAACAAATCAAACCACTGGTTAAACAGAATAATGAAAATAAATTCATTTTCATATTTCGATTTTTAAATCAAAATAATTATCAGTTGTACTCAGCGAAGCAGTCTCACTGTTTTCGCTGCGCACTCTGATAAATAAAACACAATTCACTTTTATTTTTAAATACAGATATTTAAAAATTTCATCAAAATTTCAAAACTTTAGTTTTGACTCAAAGCACAATAAAACATCGACTGATAGTTGTAACACATGTTCCATCTAAGTTATGTTTTATATTATGTCCATAAACCCCAAGCTTTGATACCAACTGTGACGCCCCACCTCTATACTCACAATGACGAAGAGTATTAAAAGAAATACTGTCCGTTATTAAGAAGAATAAGGCTGGATAGGAGCGGCCATCCGTAATTAGGCCTTACACTAGTATTGGTTATTTCGATAGGAGTGGTATATATTTTTATTTTTCATCTCTTATTTATTTACTCCCATCAACATACCCAATTCCAGTATAAAACGAACTACGATGGTCCATAATAGTTTAGGACAATAGATATATTAATAACACAGATAATATAAGTGCGGAACAAAGATAAGACAAAAAGTCTCATATATACAATAACTGATGTCAGTTACAATATATGTGATACAGTACATATGATACAACTACTACTGTCGACTCTGATAGTCACGTATACAAGTACATTATCGTAAATAATATACATGACTATACAACATCCTATACTAAGACAAGGCCTACTCCAAAAAAGAATGAAAAGACTTCATAGCTCTAGCAGCAACCCAAAGTAAGATATCAATAACCTGTAAATACTCGGTCTGACCCGAGTATTGCATTCAAAAGAAAATAATACACGGGTCAGTCTAATTCAAACTCAGTTATTGATGTGCAGAAGCAATAATAATTAAATAATCAAATAGACGACAGTCCCAATAAATTTACCTATCCGATTCTTAAATAAAGAAATCGGATATCGATAAATATAACACATAACAGTGTTAAACAACAAATCAGCAGATTCAAATCATCAGCAAAGATAAGTGAAAAGAATATCAATGAAGATAATTTAGAAAACGACAGAATTGCCGAAACGACAATTAACGACAAAAATCTAATTATTAAATAAATAATTAGAAACTCAGAATCTAATTATCAAATAGATAACTAGACAACACCAAAATCATCAAATTAAACTAATCAAAATACAATTCAAAACATATTGAATTGAATAAAAGAAACAGTTCAAACAATTGAAATATCAATTAAAAACTTCAAATCCAATAGGGCTGCAGTGCACGCTTGCATGCACTGCCTCGCCACTACGGTGATGAACGTCAATTCGAGTAGGGCTGCAATTCACGCTTGCGTGCACTGCCTTGCCACTACACTGATGATGTACCCAAAAGATCAACGAACCAAAATCAATGAAGGTTCAAAAATCAATTCAAAATGTCGATACTGTGTGGCTGCAGTGCACGCACGCGTACACTGCCTCGCCACAACAGCAGATACAGAGATAACAACAAGGCACAAAGGCCAATGCTTAAGAATTCACAGTGCAAACAAATGCAATAAGCAGGTGAATGTAATAACACTGCAGACTTCAAGAAGGTAACAACTACCACAAATGCAAGAAGGTCAAGTCACTGACTCAACACATCTGCAGCACCAACGCACACTGCAGTGGTACAACTACACAAATAGAAGGAGGGTGAGGGCACCAGAGGTATGGCACCACAGCACACGAACACATATATATCAGTGAAACCATAGAGCAACAGCCAGAATGCATAAAACTGGACAGAGCAACCCATGCTCGAAGTGAATGGTGGTAGAGTAAGTGCAACCCGAAGCAGCACAACTCAAATGAGCAAGTGCCCCAGAGAAGGTAGTACATATAGAAAGGCCAGGCAACACAATGCAAATAAATTCGACAAAGTATTACACAAGCTCAAGATAACTGCATCACAAAAACAATAGCAGGTATACAATTTCGAACACAGCAAGACAATGCCAAAATGGTCAAGAGAAGATGACAACTGTGGTATAGTGGACCACACTGAAACCAGAAGTATATAAGTCAATGCAATGCAAAGCACAACAGACTCAAAGAGGAATGAAACTGGGTCAAGCAAGTGCAACAACAAGTGTCACAGCCTCAGCAATGAAATGGTTCTAAAATAACCATATATGAACACAGTCTCGACCAAAACAGCACCAGCCTCATCGTGAAGCTAATGCAAACACAAAAGTGCAGTGCAACTCAATGATGCAGCATTTTTAATATGTACCAATATGCTATGCAGTGAAACCAAAAGTGTACAAGTCCAACTAAAATAACCAAGGTGCTATCAAATGAACATGGTAACACTGCAGACAAATGCACAGTTGATTACATGAAAAACTTGTATACAGTGGCCAGTGAATAACTAAATGAAATTGGACCAAATTCAACTCAAATGTAAACTATATCACACCTGATGCAGTGACCATATGGATGCAAACAAATACATCTACTTCATGTAAATGAAAAGAGTAAAGTCAAGACTAATGCCAACAGTTAAAGGCCAATGTTATGGAATTTCATAAACAAGTTCAAGTGTGCTACTGGGAAAATGCAACAATCTATGCAGGCTTGAGAAAACAGTGTTCAAGATTGAAGCTAACAGTACAGGAATCTACGAATTTAAACGACTCAAGTGAAAGTGCCAAATATGTCAGGAATGAACTATCAAAACATATTTCCAGTATTGACCCAAATATGGCCAGAGACGAGACATCAACTACAATGCTCAAAACTAACCCCAAATTCAAATATGCATTGACCAAACAATGAAACAAAACCATAAACAAGTGTTCAACTGCAAAATATCAATATACTGCAAATGCGACAGGTAAGAGATGAACACAGAGATGGTCAGAGCCGAAGCTCACAAAGGCCGAGAAATCAAAGCCAGTGACAAAAATGAAAAGAAATCAAAGTAAATTTTCATTTACTAAAGACAATGGAAAAAAAAATGCTCGAAGCTGAAACCATGTCGAACAAAGAGTCGAACAAGTCAAGCCACAATCAAAAAATCAACAGCCCCAAAATCAACTCAAGGCAGAAAAGTATCAACAACGAACAAAAATCAAATCGAAGCCGAAGACCACGTAAGCAGTAAAAGCAAACAAGGTCGAACAAATTCGAATTAGATGTGAGCAATATAAATTACTCACCTTTTTGCCAAATCGAAGCAGAGAGCATCGAAGTCGAACACGAACGAATTGAAGAAGCCGATTGTCGAAGCCCTAATTTTTGGAAACCAAGCGAGCACTAGAAATCGGCAGCAAAGCTCTAGCTGCTGAAGATTGAACGAGCGTTGAAGTCGACGCCCCTCATTTTGAAAAGCCCTAATTATTGAACGAAGAGGAAGGAGGACGAAGTCGCCATTTTCGTTCCTCTCGATCGATGTTGTTCGTGAATTAGGTTTCGAATGAACCAAAAAATAAAAAGGGGAACGGGTTTTTACCCTTTGTAAATTTTCACGGCCCAAATAAAAAAAAACATGGACCACTATTAAATTTTTAAAACCCATCAATCTTACTAAAAATTTGTAAAAGAATTTTAATTCAAATTTAAAAACTTCAAATGGCAATTTGCAACAATATTAATCGTCTAAATGTCAATTATCAATTGATGCGAAATACCGGGTTGTTACAGACTCCCCTCCTTGTAAAAATTGTGTCCCCGCAATTTTCATAATTTAGGTCGTTAATAACAATTATTTTTCTAACATAAAATGGTTAAGCTAGAGAAATAAGGTCGAGAATATAAACGCCAAAGAAATCTCTTAATTTCTTAAAAGAAATTCACAAATTCTCAACAAAAATTTAATTATCAATAGATAATTCAGAAAAGAGCGAAACTGGATAAATACGATCATCAATAATATTTAATTATCGATTAGATAACTAGAATACGGAAACCACAAAATGGTAATATCTAATTATCGATACGACAATTAGAAAACAGAAAAATCTAATTATCAACAAAGACAATTAGAAAACACCAAAACACAAATCGCAAAACTGCCAACATCTAGTTATCAATCAGATAAATGGAAAACAACAACTATCTAATCATCAAACGATAATCAGAATTCTCAAATCAACAAATATTCAATTATCAAAAACGATAATCAAATCTCAAATCAACAAATATTTAATTATCACAATCGATAATCAAATCTCAAATCAACAATTATTTAATTATCAAAAACGACAATCAAATCACAAATCAACAAATATTTAATTATCACAATCGATAATCAAATCTCAAATCAACAATTATTTAATTATCAAAAACGATAATTAAATCTCAAATCAACAAATATTCAATTATCAAAAACGATAATTAAATCTCAAACAAACAAATATTTAATTATCACAATCGATAATCAAATATCAAATCAACAATTATTTAATTATCAAAAATGATAAATAAATCTCAAATCAACAAATATTTAATTATCAAAAACGATAATCAAATATCAAATCAACAAATATTTAATTATCACAATCGATAATCAAATCTCAAATCAACAATTATTTAATTATCTCAAGCGATAATCAAATCTCAAATCAACAAATATTTAATTATCAAAAACGATAATCAAATCTCAAATCAACAAATATTTGATTATCAAAAACGATAATCAAATCAACAAATATTCGATTATCAAAAACGATAATCAAATAAACAAATATTCGATTATCGAAAACGATAATCAAATCAACAAATATTCGATTATCGAAAACGATAATCAAATCAACAAATATTCGATTATCGAAAACGATAATCAAATCTCAAATCAACAAATATTCGATTATCAAAAACGATAATCAAATCAACAAGTATTCGATTATCAAAAACGATAATCAAATCTCAAATCAACAAATATCTGATTATCTAAAACGATAATTAAATCTCAAATAAACAAATATTCAATTATCAAAAACGATAAGTAAATCTCAAATCAACAAATATTTAATTATCAAAAACGATAATCAAATCTCAGATCAACAAATGTTTAATTATCACAATCGATAATCAAATCTCAAATCAACAATTATTTAATTATCTCAAGCGAAAATCAAAACAACAAATATTCGATTATCAAAAACGATAATCAAATCAACAAATATTTGATTATCAAAAACAATAATCAAATCAACAAATATTCGATTATCAAAAACGATAATCAAATCAACAAATATTCGATTATCGAAAACGATAATCAAATCTCAAATCAACAAATATTCGATTATCAAAAACGATAACCAAATCAACAAATATTCGATTATCAAAAACGATAATCAAATCTCAAATCAACAATTATTTAATTATCTCAAGCGATAATCAAATCTCAAATCAACAAATATTTAATTATCAAAAACGATAATCAAATCTCAAATCAACAATTATTTATTTATCAAAAACGATAATCAAATCTCAAATCAACAAATATTTAATTATCACAATCGATAATCAAATCTCAAATCAACAATTATTTAATTATCAAAAACGATAATTAAAACTCATAACATCAAATATCTAATTATCACAAACAATAATTAGAAACAATAAATATCCGATTATCAAAAACGATAATCAGAACTCATAACATCAAATATCTAATTACCCGCAGATAATTAGATTCAACAAATATCTAGAAATCTATTAAGATATTCTAGAAAATCAACATAAAAGGTGGATCGATCCCATCATATGGCGAGTTTTAGCTACGCCGCACGTGCATCTCATATGGCCGAAGCCTACCAAGTACCGTCATCATAATTTTGGCGCCCATCATATGACCCGAAGGTCCAACATATGATCCGAAGGTCTGGTACTGGTATTTGACCCGAATGTCTATCATATGACCCGAAGGTCCATCATAGTGGCTCGAAAGCACACGAAAATCATCAAATATTTCAATTAACGAGTCCGGAATTAACCAAAATAGCAAACGCACATGTCCCATAACCACGAGTTTTACTAAATCGTTTAATTCTCTTCATCGTTTCCTTAAAAGTGCAAAATTGTGTATTCCAAAAATAACATTTCACATTCTCAAACGGACAAGTCCGGAATTAAGCGAATCAGTAAAAGAAAGGGTTCGTAGTCCTCAATTTTGCTGAAACGTTTAAATCACTTCCTCATTCTTTTGAAAGTGCAAACTGCAAAACTTATGAAAACAGTTTTATTTATTTTATAAAAGTAATAATTTACATTCTCAAATGAACAAGTCCGGAATTAAACGAATCAGTAAAAGAAAGGGGTCATAGTCCTCGATTTTGCTGAAACGTTTAAGTCACTTTCTCATTCTTCTGAAAGCGTAAACTATAAAAAATTTGGAAAACAATTTTATTTTTAAAACGATTTGCAAATCCATGAAAAAAACAGCAACATTAGTGACAATTTCGACAAGGAAATTGCACTTCTCAAAACACCGTAGAAACTGATCTCAAACTCAGCATTGCGGGATTACCGCTTGAAAATCCACTTTAAAATATGACGGTCACTGAAGTCAAAGCGACAGTGATTTTTAAACGTCAAAATCTCATCAAAATAATTCGCATCAAAATATAACACCAGTGAATTTCCATTCATCAAAATGTCAACAAACACGGTGATTCAAAAAATCTAGCACCGGTGTGAAAATCCCGTTATAAAATAACGGCAACGAAATACGTTTCATAACCAAGCATCGGTTCAACGTAAAATTAATGTAGTACGCACACTACCAAATAAACAAAGAAAGCATTCTATTATATCTTCAATTAAGATATTTTAAAACAACTAAAATCTAATCAGATATGATTAGCACCACAGAAAACCAGCAAGAATTTCAACAAATCAAACCACTGGTTAAACAGAATAATGAAATTAAATTCATTTTCATATTTCGATTTTTAAATCAAAATAATTATCAGTTGTACTCAGCGAAGCTGTCTCACTGTTTTCGCTGCGCACTCTGATAAATAAAACACAATTCACTTTTATTTTTAAATACAGATATTTAAAAATTTCATCAAAATTTCAAAACTTTAGTTTTGACTCAAAGCACAATAAAACATCGACTGATAGTTGTAACACATGTTCCATCTAAGTTATGTTTTATATTATGTCCATAAACCCTAAGCTTTGATACCAACTGTGACGCCCCATCTCTATACTCACAATGACGAAGAGTATTAAAAGAAATACTGTCCGTTATTACGAAGAATAAGGCTGGATAGGAGCGCCATCCGTAATTAGGCCTTACACTAGTATTGGTTATCTCGATAGGAGTGGTATATATTTTTATTTTTCATCTCTTATTTATTTACTCCCATCAACATACCCAATTCCAGTATAAAACGAACTACGATGGTCCATAATAGTTTAGGACAATAGATATAATAATAACACAGATAATATAAGTGCGGAACACAGATAAGACAAAAAGTCTCATATATACAATAACTGATGTCAGTTACAATACATGTGATACAGTACATATGATACAACTACTACTGTCGACTCTGATAGTTACATATACAAGTACATTATCGTAAATAATATACATGACTATACAACATCCTATACTAAGACAAGGCCTACTCCAAAAAAGAATGAAAAGACTTCATAGCTCTAGCAGCAACCCAAAGTAAGATATCAATAACCTGTAAATACTCGGTCTGACCCGAGTATTGCATTCAAAAGAAAATAATACACGGGTCAGTCTAATTCAAACTCAGTTATTGATGTGCAGAAGCAATAATAATTAAATAATCAAATAGACGACAGTCCCAATAAATTTACCTATCCGATTCTTAAATAAAGAAATCGGATATCGATAAATATAACACATAACAGTGTTAAACAACAAATCAGCAGATTCAAATCATCAGCAACGATAATTGAAAAGAATATCAATGAAGATAATTTAGAAAACGACAGAATTCTCGAAACGGCAATTAACAACAAAAATCTAATTATTAAATAAATAATTAGAAACTCAGAATCTAATTATCAAATAGATAACTAGACAACACCAAAATCATCAAATTAAACTAATCAAAATACAATTCAAAACATATTGAATTGAATAAACGAAACAGTTCAAACAATTGAAATATCAATTAAAAACTTCAAATGCAATAGGGCTGCAGTGCACGCTTGCATGCACTGCCTCGCCACTGCGGTGATGAACGTCAATTCGAGTAGGGCTGCAGTTCACGCTTGCGTGCACTGCCTTGCCACTACAATGATGATTTACCCAAAAGATCAACGAACCAAAATCAATGAAGGTTCAAATATCAATTCAAAATGTCGATACTGTGTGGCTGCAGTGCACGCACGCGTACACTGCCTCGCCACAACAGCAGATACAGAAATAGCAACAAGGCACAAAGGCCAATGCTTAAGAATTCACAGTGCAAACAAATGCAATAAGCAAGTGAATGTAATAACACTGCAGACTTCAAGAAGGTAACAACTACCACAAATGCAAGAAGGTCAAGTCACTGACTCAACACATCTGCAGCACCAACGCACACTGCAGTGGTACAACTACACAAATAGAAGGAGGGTGAGGGCACCAGAGGTATGGCACCACAGCACACGAACACACATATATCAGTGAAACCATAGAGCAACAGCCAGAATGCATAAAACTGGACAGAGCAACCCATGCTCGAAGTGAATGGTGGTAGAGTAAGTGCAACCCGAAGCAGCACAACTCAAATGAGCAAGTGCCCCAGAGAAGGTAGTACATATAGAAAGGCCAGGCAACACAATGCAAATAAATTCGACAAAGTATTACACAAGCTCAAGATAACTGCATCACAAAAACAATAGCAGGTATACAATTTCGAACACAGCAAGACAATGCCAGAATGGTCAAGAGAAGATGACAACAGTGGTATAGTGGACCACACTGAAACCAGAAGTATATAAGTCAATGCAATGCAAAGCACAACAGACTCAAAGAGGAATGAAACTGGGTCAAGCAAGTGCAACAACAAGTGTCACAGCCTCAATAATGAAATGGTTCTAAAATAACCATATATGAACACAGTCTCGACCAAAACAGCACCAGCCTCATCGTGAAGCTAATGCAAACACAAAAGTGCAGTGCAACTCAATGATGCAGCATTTTTAATATGTACCAATATGCTATGCAGTGAAACCAAAAGTGTACAAGTCCAACTAAAATAACCAAGGTGTTATCAAATGAACATGGTAACACTGCAGACAAATTCACAGTTGATTACATGAAAAACTTGTATACAGTGGCCAGTGAATAACTAAATGAAATTGGACCAAATTCAACTCAAATGTAAACTATATCACACCTGATGCAGTGACCATATGGATGCAAGCAAATACATCTACTTCATGTAAATAAAAAGAGTAAAGTCAAGACTGACGCCAACAGTTAATGGCCAATGTTATGGAATTTCATAAACAAGTTCAAGTGTGCTACTGGGAAAATGCAACAATCTATGCAGGCTTGAGAAAACAGTGTTCAAGATTGAAGCTAACAGTATAGGAATCTACGAATTTAAATGACTCAAGTGAAAGTGCCAAATATGTCAGGAATGAACTATCAAAACATATTTCCAGTATTGACCCAAATATGGCCAGAGACAAGACATCAACTACAATGCTCAAAACTAACCCCAAATTCAAATATGCATTGACCAAACAATGAAACAAAACCACAAACAAGTGTTCAACTGCAAAATATCAATATACTACAAATGCGACAGGTAAGAGATGAACACAGAGATGGTCAGAGCCGAAGCTCACAAAGGCCGAGAAATCAAAGCCAGTGACAAAAATGAAAAGAAATCAAAGTAAATTTTCATTTACTAAAGACAACGAAAAAAAAAATGCTCGAAGCTGAAACCATGTCGAACAAAGAGTCGAACAAGTCAAGCCACAATCAAAAAATCAACAGCCCCAAAATCAACTCAAGGCAGAAAAGTATCAACAACGAACAAAAATCAAATCGAAGCCGAAGACCACGTAAACAGTAAAAGCAAACAAGGTCGAACAAATTCGAATTAGATGTGAGGAATATAAATTACTCACCTTGTTGCCAAATCGAAGCAGAGAGCATCGAAGTCGAACACGAACGAATTGAAGAAGCCGATTGTCGAAGCCCTAATTTTTGGAAACCAAGCGAGCACCAGAAATCGGCAGCAAAGCTCTAGCTGCTGAAGATTGAACGAGCGTTGAAGTCGACGCCCCTCATTTTGAAAAGCCCTAATTATTGAACGAAGAGGAAGGAGGACGAAGCCGCCATTTTCGTTCCTCTCGATCGATGTTGTTCGTGAATTAGGTTTCGAATGAACCAAAAAATAAAAAGGGGAACGGGTTTTTACCCTTTGTAAATTTTCACGGCCCAAATAAAAAAAAACATGAACCACTATTAAATTTTTAAAACCCATCAATCTTACTAAAATTTGTAAAAGAATTTTAATTCAAATTTAAAAACTTCAAATGGCAATTTGCAACAATATTAATCGTCTAAATGTCAATTATCAATTAATGCGAAATACCGGGTTGTTACAACGTAATATACCTCTAGAACGTCGTCACCATCCTACTTCATTCTGGAATCTCCACCGCGTACACGGTTGTCTAAGTGGTTTTCGGTATCGACAGAGAGTACGCCAGATATCTGATCCCGGTCTCTTTGCCAACCAATCGTTATTATAACCCGCGGTTATAACTTTTAAAATAATATTTATACTTCAAAATAGAATATCATTTCAAATCCAAATCTTTATCAAAATAAAGATTAAATTAATTCCAAACCATTTCAAAACATCATATCTTTCCAAAACTTCCTGTCAAATCATTTCAATATATCAAAATATCATATCTTAAACTTTATTTCCAATCATTTTAATATTTCAAAATATCGTATCTTTACAAAACTTCATTTCCAATCATTTCAATATATCAAAATATCATATCTTTACAAAACTTCATTTCCAATCATTTCAATATATCAAAATATCATATCTTTACAAAACTTCATTTCCAATCATTTCAATATATCAAAATATCTTATCTTTACGAAACTACCTTTCAAATCATTTTAATATATCAAAATATCATATGTTTACAAAACTTCATTTCCAATCATTTTAATATATCAAAATATCATATCTTTACAAACTTCATTTCCAATCATTTTAATATATCAAAATATCATATCTTTTCAAAACTTCATTTACATATCAAAATATCATATCTTTACAAAACATCATTTCCAATCATTTTAATATATCAAAATATCATATATTTACAAAACTTCATTTCAAATCATTATTCATTTCATTCAATTTAAAATATCATTTCAATTCACATTTCAAAACAGTTTATATTTCAAAAATCATTTTAAATCATTAAAAATGAAGTAATTATATTTAATAGTTAAATTATTAAATTTCCAAAATTTTCAACTTTCAAAGTTCATTTATTCACTTAAGTTTATCAAAACAGTGAAAATTCACTTTTCGCAGCATTTAGGAAACGATAAGGAAAGTTACATTCAAAACAGTTCGACTTAACAGAAGACAGCATTTTAAAAATGTTGTAATAGGGTTTACTTAAATTTCAAATAAACTTAGTTAAATTCAACAATTATAGCACTTACATAAATTGCTATAATAGCCTTTAATTCAATTTAGCTTTTTAATTCATTATCATCAACTACAGCATTTACAAATGCTGTAATATCATTTATATTGCAATTAATAACATTTCAAAAATGCAGTTAATTAACTTCAAATATTCAATATAATTTCACAACCAATTATATTTTTATTTAAAACATTTTTTAATTTATAAAATCATACATTTTCACATTTATAAACATCATTTAATTTTTCTTAAGTTCATGATTTTATAAAGTTAAATTTCATTCAAAAATCAAGATTTAATATTAATTCACTTATTAAATTTCAACATCAAATTTTAAATTCATTGCGTTAAATTTTAACTTAACACAAGTTTAAAATTTCAAAATATAACTTAATTTCAATTTTATTTATTTAACTTAGAATTCACTTTTAAGCCAAATTCACAAATTCCCATTTTGGTTATACTTCACAATTTCAACCTAAAAAAATCATTCATTCCATATTTTAACTTTATATTCAAAAATCATTAATATATTAGAAATCACTTTAAATTCATTTTAAATTCAACTTATCATAAATTTATCATAATTTCGTATTTAATTTAATTTCCAATTATAATTAAATCAAAATTTCCAAAATAACTTACATTCAAATTTTCTAACCTTTCCATAATTTATTTAACTTATAAATTTCTAGAAAATCAATAATACTTTACAAAAATCATTTTTAACTAATTTTAAATCAAAATATTATAATAATTACACTTCTAAAATATTTTAAATTTCTTAGCAAAACATATTTTAACTACGTGCCTGTATATAGTTTTCTACGCTAGGTAAAGTGATACGGGTAATATATCATTTCAACCCGTAATATACAAAGAAAATCCAGATTTTATCATTTCATACCCGCAGTCCCAACTAAATGAAAACAATTGAAAATCATTCAGGCCTATCATTTTAGCCCATAACGATTTTCCACTATTCTAAAGTCCGTTCGGGTATGTATCATTCAACCCATAGTGATTCTAATCTAAAGGGAACTTGCAGTGTGATAAACTGATATAAACAACAGAACAGCATAATATAACAGTAACATATGATATAATAGGTGTGTAAGCATGGGTGAACATCATATAATCATAATATAGCAGGTGTGATATGGTTATGCATTTTGTTTTACAGATTCAAAAGGGATCAATTTACTAGTTATATATGTACATATTGTCAGGTGAGAATAACTCACATGTATAAAGCTGGAGAAACGATCAAAAGCACAAACTGAGATCTTCAGAGGCACGATAGCATGAAAAAGATTCGAGTTTGCAAGAACCAAAGATTAATTGTCTTGAACACATTCAAACAAGACAATACAAACAACATAAGTTTTCAACTAAAAATACGATTAAACAATGTTAGAGATAAATGCAAAATCATCTCCAAAGTCTTTGCACTTGCCTTCTACCACTAATGCTTCAGATATAGGTAGAAAGGCACAGATAAAGCAAGGTCAAGGATCTGGTTTGGGTTCATAAGAGGTCGGCCAAACATGTATGGGATGGAGCAAAAGTGATGATGCATGAGATATGTGCAAGGATTACAACTACAAGGCAAAATATCATGAATTCAAGGCAACATTGGCTCGGCCCAAGCAAGACCAGGCACGGCCATCTTTGTAGTGGGCTAGAGGATGGTGTGGCAGAGGGTTTCATGTCATCCATGGGTGGTGGAGGTGGAGTTGGTGGCGGCCAAAGGAAGGTTGAAGGTTATGAAGGCACAGGTGTTAGCTATGGTGCATATAGGTGAAGTTTGTGTAGATTTAGGTGGAGTTTGATCAACTATTGGGCACGGCCAGTGGCTTGGGGCTGGAGAGGAGGTGGTGGGTGGTTTAGATGGTAGAGGAGGCAGCCATGGTGGCTAGAGTGGTGGGGCGGAACCTGAAGTAGAAGAGAAGGCAAGTAAAATCAACATAAACAAGTTGAAAAACAAGAAGAATAAAATTAAACAAAGAAAAGAAAAAAGAAATTTTACCCAAACTTCTCAAAGCTATGGCCGAATTTTTTTTTTTCAGTTTGATAAAAAGAAATGTATGTGAATGATGAGTTAAGGTGGTTGGCTGAAAGATGTGGAAATAATGGCTAATTGATGAGAAAGTAAGTTACAAATATGAAAGGTTGGAAAATAAAGAGCCATTAGAAACCAAAAGTCAAAACCTTTTCAAATTACCTTTAATTTATTTATATAAGTTTATATTAATGAAAATAATGATAATTTCAGTCACAAATTCGAAAATATTACAAAATATAAATATATATAAATATTTATTAATTATATAAGGTTAAAATAAGAAAATAGCACAAAATTGCAAACTGGTCTAGAAAAATGGAAAATAAACAGAATGAACTTTGGAAAATTTATATGGAATTGTAAAATTATTTATAAAAAAGATAATAACATAAAATAAAAATGTATTCACAAAATAAATATATAAATTTTAATTAAATATAATTTAAATGAAGAAAATAGCAAAGAAAAGAGAAACTAGGCTTTAAAATAGAAAATAAATTCAATAAGCTTTGGAAAAATTCAAACATCACTTTGAAAATATTTAAAAGTCAAAATATAAATAATATAATATAAATATACAAATTAGAATAAGATATATCAAGTAAAATATCATTTATATAAATTAAAACAAAGAATATTGTTAAATAACCCTATATACACACAATATTGTAAAGGGTATAACTTTCACAATTTAAATCCAAATTCAACGAAACGAAAACCGGTATTCATGATATTAAATCTATTTTCATAATAAAAGCTAAAATTCAAGAATTCAAATATTTAAATTTAAAATTTAAAAGTCAAAGTTTGACTAGTTTTGACCACAATTCCATTTTTCAGGAAAATATTCAATTTATACCAGTTTGAAATTATAATTCATATAATAATCAAAATTTATATTTAAAAATGAAATGTTTGAAATAAAACAAGTTGAAAATAATTTAAAAATAAAATAAAGTCAAATTTAAATTATATGCAAAAAAATTCTAGGGTTGTTACACTCACTCCGGGCCGCTCCCCTTAGGTGCGCGTGGCTCACTCCGGCTGCCGAAGATACCATCGTGCCACCGTCCCTTCCTCCTAGAATCGTGGTGAATCCAAGCATCTTCAAGACAAACGAACCATACATTAGGCTCCTCTTTCCATCCTCTTCGCAACGGTGGCCCCCGATCGTCTATTGGTCGACGATCCGCCGTTGGGTCATCTAACCTTACATGAATGGTCGTGAATTATTCTGCGATTTCTCGATGAACGATGGTTCAAATTGGAAAATGAATTATAGATCTGAGATTCGCTCATCGAGAGCTTTCCAATGATATAAAATACGATATAGTTGGGGATTTTGAGATTTTGGCTTTGAATTTGATTTGTAATTGCAATTGGAATTTCGTTTTGGGAATTTGTCTACCATTGAGGAAGAGGAGGAACAGAATGAATTGTACATATAAAAAAATGACAATGAGGGACAATTATGGTATATAACGAGGTATATATAGGTAGGTCAGAAATAGAGATGGATGGATACGATTGGTTAGGACCGTTGAACGATAAATGGCCCGAAAAGCCCGTTCTGCCTTCCGAATGAAATTGGGTCGTCCCATATATCTAATAGATGTTTTTAAATATTTTAAACGTAATGGAACAGTTTTCAAGTCCAAATTCCATCATATGAAGAAGTTATGCTAAAATCAAGTTATTTCAAATTGATTTCAATTGATTTCAATTAAATTGATTTCTAAGCATTTCGAGTCCGTACGATCAAACGACAAGTCCGATCGTTACGAAACTTGAAATTCTACAACAATTCACCGTTATGGATCCGATGAAATTGGTTTTGTCGAAATCCGAGTCCGTGGCCAAAATGGCTATTTTTACATTAATTAAATAAATAAATCAAATCAAATTTTCAGTTTTAATTCTATAATTGACAAATTTTACCATTTCTAAATTTCTTAATCATTTACACTAATTTAAACAAATTTAGATGTCAATTTAGAGTTGATTAATTAATCAATTTCAGTGTAACCTCAATTTCATTAAATTCAGAAATCATAAATTTAATTTCCAATAATTCCATTTAATTTGCTTTTCATTCTATTATTCAATTCATTATTATCAAATAGATGAAATTAACATTGGGTTCATAATCTATTACATTAATATTCTCACATTCCCTCTTAATTTCCATTAACGTAATATTTAAATATTTAATTTCAATTATTCGCAACTAATCCAATTATTAATTTAAATCCCAATAAATTAATAAATCGTGATTTTCCATTCCTTTTATTCAACCTATTATCAATAAATTTACTTTGGTTACATCTTATTGAATTAATATCTTTTTTTACAAATCTAATCTACAATAACCGCAATAATTAAGTGAATTGATTGCGATTGATTCCCAATTAATTTTTAATATATTAAATGACGTGTAACCTATAATAATATTAGTCACCATTTACCTTAAATCACATTTATAACACCTTTAAGTTTATTATCGTAAACAAATGTTACAACTTACCTATATAATACAAATTTTATTAAATTACCACTAATTATGTACTAGTTCATAAGTTTATACAAACTTACATTTATTTACTTACATTCAATTTATAACCAAGTTATAACCTTTACATCATTTCAACTACTTAGGATTTCATATGAATTGTTAATAGTTAACTTACATTGGTATTGTTACAATTCATTCTAGTCATTATTTCCACTAACAGTTCACAAATTTTTATTCTCTTTAATATTAAATTATAAAATCTTATTAAATTAAGAAATTAAATTATCGAAAATTTATGGGACGTTACACAATAGAAGTCTGTCCACTGCAAGGGGCCATCAGCAGTTGTGTAAACATTATATTGATGTGCACATATCCAACTGTAGGACCCATGGAGTATATATGGTTGTGTACAGGTGAACGAATACCACCGGTAGAGTCTACTTCAAGGAATAAGGGAAGGATATTGCCTTGATTGCATTAAGCAATCTAAATAGGATGGTGAGTGGCTCGACGCTATGCTAATATAGTATTGGTACTGAATTAGGAGTGGAAGTCGTATATTGGTTGAGTGCGGTAGCGGTTTAGAGTAGTCAATACGGGAAAAAAAAAGGGTTACACTTAACGGGCTACGTGTCCTACTAGGGTTGGTCATGTTAGTGAGGGCACCGCCATTGTTGTTTAATATTTTGTTTGTTAGGGTAAGTCCAGTCAACCAATAAAAGAGTTCTTTCAAAAAGGGATGGAGTAGTCTATGGAACCAAGTCTTCTATAGTTTGTGGAGCTGAGTCCATAATAGAAAGCAAACAGCTTGTAAAACCCCAAAACAAAGCGAGATAGAATAAGGCTGAATTAAAGAAATGCCATTATTAGGCACTACGGGAGTTCCTTATTATACATGATGATGCAGACACGATATTGCATTAGCGATGGATCCTGACGACGTGCTGTGTTATTGATACTAGTGGAGATAGTATCTTAGTCCAAATGGGAACCGTGGTACTTATATTTTTATATACATATGTAGTTATGATCTACTTTGGGTAGATGGGACATGGCGTATGCAAACATGGAGTTGAGACGACTAAGTAAAATGATAAGACATAACATGGAATGGAAGAAAATTGGCATAAACTAGTGTTGTGTGTAATTTCACCAGTTATCAGAGCATTGTTCTGACCACCTCCTCATTACAATGCACATGATAACTTTAGAGGTACATGTACAAGTTAATGGTAGGAATGGTGGAAGGATAGGTTTTCTGATGCATGCTCGGCACTGATAAGGACACTAGACATTGGAAGTGTCAACCCTGGTCAGTAACTATATGTTCTATTATACTTTACTATTCTACTGTGATATATATCGATATTGCTCTGATATGCAATCATTTATTAATTTCCAGGATACCAAACCAATGACCCGTACATCGGTGGACATGGATTTTCGATATGGTGAAAATTCAGGCACATTGAGTTACATGTTGTTACATTTGGTATCAGAGCTTAGGTTAGTCGATCTTGACAAATTAGGAAGTTTTGAGTGAATTTATTTGTATTTTGCCTATAAATATAAATATATTATATGCCAAATCCTATAAATTCAAACTATAGATTAGTTGCAATCATACGCGAAATATGGATAAGTTGATTATGAGTTGGAACAATGGATAAAGTTGAAGATGTACACCTACCCTTATTAACCCATGGAAAATAGGTCGTATGGAAAGGCGTTAACTTAAGAAGAGCATGAGCGTAGCATATGCAAGGTCCCTAAAGCTGGATAGTACATGACTCCCTAGTTGGGCTCCCAATAGTCCAATGATTGTAGATCCCCATATGATGCCCACTGATTATGTACAGAAGGTACAGATAAAGAGAAAGCAAGAATCCATCTGTTGTAAATGTCTTGTAGCAATAGAGTTCCTAAAGGATGGTGCGTAGTAGGCCTCTAAGATGATAGCCGAATTTTAATACTTGGAAAAAGAAGATAAGTCAAAAACTGAGTTGAAAAGAAGAAAGGTCCAAAAAAAGAGGCAAATGAAAATCCACTCTAAGTCCGACCCTATATAAAAGGAATTTATCATAGAAGTTGAAATAATTTTAATATTAAAGTTTGATAAAATATATGTATAATATATTTCAAATGATTTTCAAAGAGACTATTTGAAGGTAGAAAAAACCCTATTTTTAAAAAGTAAGTAAATATTAAATTTTCAAAAAATATATAAATAATTGTGTTATATTAAATAAAACGTTTTAGTAGAAAATTTAAATTTGGTTGGACCGAAAATGACAATAAATGGTTATAGTGGAGCATATATAGCTCGCTGATTTTTCTAAGATGAAAAATTTTTAGGTTAGAAAATTATTTTTAGGGTAGGACCATAGGAAGTTTTAAAATTTTAAAATAGGGTAGAAAGAACGGGAAAGAAGATTAGAAACCAAAAATAAAGCTGTAGGCGAACGCATTGCAATGGTTTAACTAAGGAGATAGTAAGCAATTGGAATTAGAATAGTTTAGGTAGAGGAAGGTTGAATAGTAATAACATTATAAAATATAAATAAAAACAACATTAGGAATTTATATAAAATAAAATTAGTTATTACAAATAACCTTAGGAGGTTATATTAAAAATAATGCTAGTTATCTAATTAGAAGCAGCATAGGAAATCAAAGGAGAATCAAAGAAAAATAGACATTTTCCATTATTGTGTGCATTTATTATAAGTACCTTTTAAGAATCCCCCTCATATAATATTAGAGACTCTGCCAAGGATTGGAAGCGGAGATAGTATGCGTGATAAAAATATGTAGAGTAGGAATTGTTCTTACCTGCTTCAGTTTTTATTGTTTAAAAATTAGAAAGGATGTTTAGAAATACTATAAAGTACATATTTTGAAAAAAAGCAGTTTGGTATGACAATTGTGAAAAGCTTAATAAATATTTTGAGCAAAAATCCTAATTTTTAATAAGTAAAAGTAAAAAAGGTCTTTAAAAGGAAAAGAACTTTTATAAATTTAGTTGTGGTTTTAATAGTTAAGGCACCGAGGTATTTGTAAAATTTGCTAAAAAGTTTTTAATTTGTACTTTCAATGATAAAATTTTGGGATTTTATAAAAAATTAGTTATAATTTTTGAAAAAAATTGATGAAGACCACCCCAAATTTTAAATATAGAGCAGACATGAATGACTGCCCATGTAAGATAGGCTAAAAGGTAAGGCTATGAAGAAAATAGCGATGACTACTCATAGAGTAGCAATTACTAGTGAGAACCTTGGAATGTTTTGTTAGGCATGTGTGTAAGCCATAATAAGAGCCACAAAGGAATGATAAATGATATTAAAGTACATTTTTACGAGTTCTAGGATATGCTCGTAGGAAAGATCAATGGTAAAGGAAATGAATACATATAGAAGACACTGGTAGACTCAAAGTTAAAGAAGGCAAGATAAAGGGTGGAAAAGTTATTCCGCCAAGCCAGTTGCTAAAGAGATTTTCAAAAGGTGCATAGTTTGTATATCATACCCACTATAGTGTAGGAGGATGCACAATTACATAATTGGGTATGGTAATGGATGTAATAGATGGACCTTATTCATCAGAAGTTATAAAGTTAAGATATGTGGGTTGAGGGAGTCACATTAGAAAGGTCCATAGGTAGTAGTAGCTGGTAGTTAGTAGTAGTTGTTGTATTTCCTTCCGGTGGTTATTTTCTTTTTGTTTGGGCCGTAAGCATTAGTTGTTTCTATTATGTAAAAGCGCATACGATGCTGATGGAAATGTTTCTTTTTATGTGTTTTCTATGTGGACCACGACAATATTGAGAAAACAATAAGACAAGAAAATTTTAGAAAAGTCGCTTAACTAATGCAAAAGGAAAGAAAATAGTAAATGGCTGGAAGAATAAAATAAATTAAGAAAATTTATTTAATAAGCTACTAAAGTAAAAGAAATAAGATTTAAAACCCAAAAATTAGAAATTCTTAGGGAGTAAATTTTGGGAAAGCGTAGAACGTGGGAAAGTTGTTACGAGCCATGGGTCAATGTCCCTATACCTTGAAAGCTGAAATTTTATAATCAACCTGTTTGCTTATTGATATTATAAAATAAAATAAAAGTTTTTGAAAAGTTTAAATTTACCGCATGGTATGTCACCATGGAAGTTAAACTATTGACTAAATCCTGATTGCGTAGCATGTGGCATAATTTGTTTTGAAAAAAAAATATGAACGTTTGAAAAAAATTGTTCAAAATTCTTGGTTTTGAAAAATAAAATACTTTTATGAAAAGGTCTTGAAAAAATATAAATGTCTAAAATATAATTTTTTTTAAATATTTTAAAATTAATTTAAGAAGATATTGAGTAGAAAAGGAGGAAATTTTTTGATTTTTGAAATGCCGTATGTAACAACCCGCTATTTTGGACCATTCAAATCGACAATAAAACCGTACATGTCCGACTTGAAAAATTCAAAATACCGAATTGTTAATTTAATTTGGCAAAACTTAAAATATACAGTAAATAAATCAAACACAGATCGCAGACACAGAGTAATATAATGCAGCGGAATAGAAAAATAGTAGTTCATGAAGCTACTATATACATCAGAGTTTAAAATAAAATACATTAGAATCTCTGGAATACAGAAAGGTCTTCAGTACGAGCCGATGACTTCTCTGAACCAGTCAACTAGAAAACTGAAAGCTGAAACGATAGTTGGATCTCCAAATGAAGCTCCAATCTCATAAGGTGAGTCTCGAATGCTGGATTACTCGGTCTGACCCGAGCGTAAAGCAAAACACAAAACACTCGAGTCAGGATTAACATTCTTATATCAATAAATTCAACTCAAATGAAATATCAACTGAAATACAATATACTTAAAGGATGTTTGGGACGTCCATCCTCTAAGGGTCCATAGAACTATCTATAGGGTAGAAATATACACTATTACACCGTAGTCATTCACTTAATTTATACTTCAACCCAACAGTCAATTTTTACTTCGAATAATCATATTTCCCAAACTAGTATCTATATATTGAGTAAGGTATGTAGTACAGTATTTCAATTTCCTGAACTTAACAAATTGTTCACATCAACCTGGCCTTCCTATTTAAATTAAATCCAATCTCATTTTATCAGTTAAATCTTCCTAAAATTCCCACTTAAATTTATAATTCTCAAATTTGGATTTGATATCCCAATTTTCCCTTTTATTTCAATATGTTTCCATATTTTAAGTATTCAACATTTTAACCAAATTTTTCCCAATCTAGTTTCTAAATAAAATTCCCAATCTAGTTCAAACTCAAATTTCATTTAATTCGATTAGTTATCTACATAACCGATTCGACTATCTTGGTTCCAAATACATATCCGAATTTCTAAACCATTTAATTACACTATAGTTCATAGCTTATAGATAACAATTTAAATTTGACAGTTTCATCTAGATTCTCGATTTTTTTTTTCATCGTTATTATCCAGTCTTGAACCCTCCCTTATTCGATTCAATATCATTTTAGTGATCATGAATTACACTGTTAACGAAAAAATTTAAACGCTAACACCCTGGTGTATAAGATGTGATTGTGAAAGCACCACCCGTTTGTACGGGAAACAGAAATAAGCAGAAAGTATGTAGAAAAACGGTAAGAGACACAGTATTTATAGTGGTTCGGCTTATAATCCAGCCTACGTCCACTTTAATCTTTTTATCACTAGTTTGATTACAATTCTTTACAAGATCTTTCAATTACAACACACTTCAAGTGATAGGATATGTGAAACAAGTAGCTCAAGCTTTGATGTTGACAATCATCTTCAAATCCATGGTGAATGTGGATGATTCCTTCATGGAGTTCCTTTAGAAGTTTGTTGGATCTAAAAAGCTTTGAAGTCGTCTGGAATTCGGCAGAGTAATGGCGCTTGAAGAGAATGAGCCCCCAAAAGGTCTTTTGCATGTTGGAGATGGTTTCATATTTATAGAGAGTTCTGGGCGGAAAAAGTGCTAAGTCCTAACTCGTGGCCGACTTAAGATAAGTCGTGTTCGACTTAAGGTAAGTCGTCCCCGGGTCACTGAGCCGAGTCTATGGCAGTTCCCCTTTTTTGAACCCATCCCTAAGTTCTAAGTCGTGTGCGAGTTATCTGGCTGCAATTGCTAATTTCCCTTCTTAAGTCGTATACGACTCTTTTTATGTCGTAAGTCGTAGTCGACTTAACCAATTGCAACTGGTTTAAAGCAAGTCTTAACTCGTAGACGAGTTAAGAGGTGTGTCTTTAGGTCGTATCCTCCTTAAGTCGTATAACTTCTTTAAGTCGTAAGGGTCTTAAGTCGTACAAACTGCAGTTATCATTAAGTCGTAGGCCATCAATTTCCTTAAGTCGTAAAGACCTTAAGTCGTTAGCTTTTCTTAACTCGTATGCCTGCTAACTCGTAGAAGATCTTAACTCGCAGAGGATTAACTCGTAGAGGCTTAACTTGTGGAAGATCTTAACTCGTACACTTGCTAATTTGTAGATATGCTAACTCGTAAAGGCTTATCTCGCAAGTAGCTTAACTCGGGTACTCCTTAACTCGTAGGCTGCTTATCTCGTAAGCTTGCTAACTCGTAGAGGTCTTTAAGTTGTAGGAAGTTGCTGACTCATGTATCCTTTAACTCGTACATGCCTTGAGTCGTACATGCCTTGAGTCGTACATGCCTTGAGTCGTACATGCCTTAACTCGTGGACCTGTTAACTTGTGAACGAGTTAGGGTTAACATTTGCCCCTCGAAGCACACGCTTAAATCGTAAGTCGTGTGCTTCGACTTATCATAACTCGGTCATGTCGTTTCAAATCCCAACCTTTCCAGATATAAAAGCCTGAGTCGTCCTTCTTCTCATCACTTAACCTTTTAAACTGCTTTCTGCCATTAACGCATCTTCAAGCTCTCCGAGGCGATTTCGACCCGATTCATCTCTGATTCTTTCTAGCATCAAACAATCGTAAGAGATCTTGCTTCAAACTTCGACCGTTAACCATTGTTACTTTATGTATTCAGTTCATCATCTTTGGTTTGCCCCATTCAAACCCTGCGAATTCTATTCGAATTGATTACCGATGAACTAAAATTCATCTGATTTGGCCTATGGTGATTCGCGCTTTGGGGCGATTCATAGTGTAACGAGTTAAGGTTGTCGCTGCTGAAGAAGCCAAGGATGAACAGGTTAAGAGATTTGAAAGGGAGGCGAGTTGGTCGAATAGGTTGATTGAAAATAACAAGGGATCGTCTCATATATGACTCGGCTTCTTCCATGTGACTTAGCGATTTCCATGAGCCGTAGCCGAGTTAAGACTTGGAGGATTTCTAGTTGTTTTGGATCAGAGCCTTTCTCCTGTTCCCCGAGTTACGACTTAGGACTTAGAGGATAAGCAGCTTGATGTGTTTGATGGCTGAGGATAGGAACGACTCATCCCTTGAGTCGGTTGCGACTTAGTACTTGAGTCGGTTTTGACTTAGCACTTGAGTCCGATACGACTTAGCACTTGTGTTCGATACGACTTAGCACTTGTGTTCGATACGACTTAGCACTTGTGTTGTTTTTTTTTTTTTTTTTTTTTTTAGGATCTGCTTAAACCTTGAATTGTTGCAGTGATGTTGAACTGTTGAACTTTGATGCCTTCTTTTACAAATTACTTTGACTCGCAAGTTAACAACCTGTCCAATACAACATTTACAGAAAAACCGGGGCGAATATACTGCCATTGATCGCCCTCTTCGAATGACAGATTAGCTAATAACAGTCATTAAACTTAAACAGATTGTGTGAATGAAGTGCTCAACTTATTAACTTCAAGTAAAATACTAAAGCAATACTGAAATAGTCAATTAAAATTGACCAGCTCGCATTAATATTATACTTGAACTAAAGACTAACAAGTTCTGAAATTTTTGTAATCGATCAATCGTCGACTAGTTTTATTTCAGTTATATTTACTTGTTATTATTATTTTTTTTTTTTGTTTTTTGCACAACACTTCACACTTTTTTAGGAAACGTGCACCTTCATATTTGAATATCCAGTTGTTTGTGTAGAATGACTTCTCAGGAAGGTGATACAACAGTTCGGACTGGAGAGGTAACTGTTCTTCCGGCTCCACTGGTTAATCCTCCCGAAAGAGCTCCTACTTCACTATCATACAAAGTTTTTCGCCAGTTGTGTGCTCAGTTTGGTATCGTTGAATCAGATGCCATTCTTCCCGAAAGAAATAACACTGCCGATATAGCTCCTTCTGGCTTTGTGACAATTAACCGGCAAATGTGCCTAAGTGGAGGCATTCCTCCTTTCAACGACTTTTTCCAACAACTTCTCCGTCAACTGGCCATTGCTCCATCCCAGCTACACCCCAATGGCTATGCCATTCTAATGGGGTTGTGTGTGCTTTTTAGGAGAACACTTGATCGACTTCCAAGCTTTGGTGAAGTTTGTTATCTATGCTCTTTTTCTCGGACTAAGGATCATCCTTCCATTACTGTTGTGAGGAGCGCCCGAAACCGCAAACTGATTGTTGGCCTCCCTGATACTGCTCACGGGTTTTTAACCCAATTCTTCTATGTTCGTTGCCCTCCGGGGTTTTATGGTGTGTGGAGAGTTGGAAGTAAGGGCGTTCAGCTTTATTCCTGACACATGTTTTCCTTATAAAATCTTTTCATAGCCTGAGTAGTTAGATGTTAATTTCCCTTTTTACTTTTCGAAAGATACTGATATTTTAAGTTTTTTCTCCTTTGTAGAGAAAGCACCGAGTCAAACTCAAGCTTCTCCTCCCCCGGTGATCCTTCCTCCATCTCTTCAAGTGGCGCCTCCCTCTGCTTCTCAACCTGGGTCACAAGAAGAACAAATATAAGCTCTCCATGGCCTGGATGATCCCATTGCTTCGCAAGAGCAAAAAGATGAGGGACTTGAGGGAGGTGACATATCTCCGGAGCGGACTCCTTCTGACGATATAACTTTATCTAAACTTGTCACTCCAGGAAGTGAGTCTTCCTCAAAGAGGAGAAGGAAGCAAGGAGCATCAAGGAGGAGAGGGAAGATAATCACTGCCACTGAAGAGGAGCCAGAAGTTGGGCCAGCTGCGCCTACCTCTCCTTCCTCCCTTATACCCACTGGTCGACCTGAAAAGCTGATCATTCGGCCGGGTAAAGGGTCTAAAGGCAGCAAAAAGAAGTGAAGATCTTCAGTTTCTAGTTTTTTGTGTTTTGCATGTACTGGCCGAGAATTGTGCGGGTACCGGCCCCCGCTTTTCTTTATTTTGAAACCTGTACCTGCGTTGTAATTGAATAAAATGATTCCTCGTTTGTACAAACTTTTGTTTGAATTAAAGAATACATTTGTTATTCGTTTTGGCATGAGTTTATTTGATATTGCAGCGAGCTTATGGTATGTTACTTGAGCGTTACCTTTTGCTGGTTTAGTTATACCATATTGTGTGTAATTATACTATATTGCCCCCATTCCATAAGTATGCTGCAATATTCTATACCTCGAGGGGACTTACACTCTTATTTGCTAAAGAATAATTATTTTATTCTTTAAAGAAAATTTTATAGAGTACAACTCCCTTCGTATAAGTTTTTACGCTTGGTCGTTCGAAGAAATCACTTTTTTCTTTTGCTTATGTGCATATCTCATCAAGTGAATTCCTCTATGTGGTAAAGCGGACCTCTGAAGGGTACTTTAACTTCTTTTCTTTTTACGATCATTTCCCACAGTAGGCAAATTACTTTTCCTTTGAAAGTTAAAGTACGCTTTTGATGAGGATTTTTTTTTATAGAAAGTTGTACCTCTGAGGAGGGATTTTTTCACGTTTCAACACTTGGAAGTTTTATTTCAATCTCGGTGAAACGTGTACCTCCAAAGAGTTATGCTTTAGAAATCCTTTTCACGTTTCAACACTTGGAAGTTTTATTTCAATCTCGGTGAAACGTGGGTTTCCAAAGAGGTCTTTTTTCTTAATTGTGTTCCCGGGAGGGGGTTGTACCTCTGAGGAGGGATTTCTCACGTTCCAACACTTGGAAGTTTTATTTCAATCTTGGTGAAACGTGTACCCCCAAAGAGTTGTGCCTTTGAAGAAAGCCTTTTCACGTTTCAACACTTGGAAGTTTTATTTCAATCTCGGTGAAACGTGTGCTTTCAAGAAGGTCTTTGTTTTTACATTTCAACTTTGGTGAAGTGAAATTCCGAAGAGCGGCTGCTACACTTCAACTCCTGGTGCGCCATTGGGCCTCCGAAGAGGGCTTTTATTTTGTTTACATTTCAACTCTGGTGAAGTGAAATCCCGAAGAGCAGTTATAACACTTCAACTCCTGGTGAAATGGGCCTCCGAAGAGGGCTTTTATTTTGTTTACATTTCAACTCTGGTGAAGTGAAATCCCGAAGAGCGGTTATAACACTTCAACTCCTGGTGAAATGGGCCTCCGAAGAGGGCTTTTATTTTGTTTACATTTCAACTCTGGTGAAGTGAAATCCCGAAGAGCGGTTATAACACTTCAACTCCTGGTGAAATGGGCCTCCGAAGAGGGCTTTTATTTTGTTTACATTTCAACTCTGGTGAAGTGAAATCCCGAAGAGCGGTTATAACACTTCAACTCCTGGTGAAATGTGCCTCAGAGAGGGTTTTCATCGCCTGGAAGTTACTCTCTCATGGTTGGAGGGTCATGACTCCTCCAATCTTTTTTGTTGAGTAGAGAACTTTCTTTTTTGTGGCATATGACCCATTAGAGGTCTTTTATTATCCGAAGAGTTGCGCCTCCGAAGAGGACTTGTGGCGCTGATGGTAGCTTTGGTTGTTCCTCTGTTCACTTGCTTATGCCTTTTCAGCGATCCTTTTTTTTTTTTTTTTTTTTTTTTTTTTTTTCTTTCTTTTCAAGTTTTCATCCCCCTTTTTCTCACAAGTGGCTTGTTTAATCCAAGGAAGTGTACTTCATTGCCAGGCAAGTTCGTGAGAACGGGCACTAGCTTCCTAATTGGATGTTTGTTTGTTTAAACAATCTCAATTTATCAGCAAGGGCTCGTTCCTATCGAAATCATTAGCCGTTCAATTGAAGCATTTCCTATCTAGGATTTGAATTCGGGGTCTTTGTGACTTGAAATTTGTTTGTTGAATGATGGTGAGAATCGCTCGGTCTTATTATGCGCAAGTTTTATCTCCACTGTCTGCAAAAATTTAAATCGATATTTCAGCAATACATTTTGTGTATTTTTATATCGAAAACAAAGCAAACATATAATGATAATAAGGAACACAAGATTTATAGTGGTTCGGCCATGAAATTGGGCCTACATCCACTTTATATTCTTTCATTATTTACTTGCATCAGTTTCACAATTGCTTTCAATTACAGGAATCATACATTCATAATTCTTTTTACAATGTTTCAACAAAATTTTCAAGTAAAGTATGGACGCAAGTGATTGCTGTTCCATGCCCTTGGAATTTGATCTCCATCAACTGTGGTGAGCTTGAATGTGCCGTCAAGAAGTTTCTGACCTATCACATACGGTCCTTCCCAATTTGGCCCAAACACACCTGTCGCAGTCATAATTCTTTTTAGGACTAGATCTCCAATTTCAAAGCTGCGTTGACGAACTTTGGAATTGAAATGTCTGGCTATCCTTTGCTGATGAGCTGCAACTCTGAGGTTAGCTTCATCTCTTTTTTCATCAAGGAGATCCAGCGCTTCAAGTTGCAGCTTTTCATTTTCTGCTTGATTGAAATGGATTCTTCTGTGTGAAGGGACCTCTGTTTCAACCGGGATCATTGCTTCCGATCCGTATGCTAACGAAAAAGGAGTATGCCCAGTTGCAGTTTTGTGAGTAGTTCTGTATGCCCATAGTGCAAGTGGTAGTTTATCGACCCAACCACCTTTTGCTCTTTCGAGTTGCTTTTTGATGGTTGATTTGATGATCTTGTTCACTGCTTCCACTTGCCCGTTTGCCTGCGGATGAGCTACTGCCGAAAAGCTTTTCTGGATTTTGAATCGTTTGCAAAAATCCTGGAATTCCTCACTTTCAAACTGAGTACCATTGTCTGTGATTATTTTTTGAGGCACACCGTATCTGCAAATGGTATTCTTGGTCACAAAGCTTATCACTTTCTTAGAAGTGATAGTAGCCAATGGTTCAGCTTCAGCCCACTTAGTAAAATAATCAACCGCAACAATAGCATATTTAATCCCTGATTTAGCGGTTGGTAGCGGCCCAATGAGATCCATTCCCCAAATTGCAAATGGCCATGGACTGATCATCTGTGTGAGTTCGGTAGAAGGTGCTCTAGGAATTTTGGCATATCTTTGGCACTTGTCACATTTTCGGGAGTAATCTGCGGCATCCCGATTAATTTCTGGCCAAAAATATCCGTATCGGAGAATTTTCTTTGCTAATGTTTGACCACCTGAATGATCACCGCATTCTCCTCCATGCACTTCAGTTAGGATTGTTTTGGACTCTTCCCGGGATACACATCGAAGCAATGGCATTGAGAATCCTCGTCTGTATAATTGACCATCCTGGATTATATATCGAGAAGCTTTTCTCAGTAGCTTTTGTCGTTCTTTAGAGTTTTCTGGTAAAGAGCCATTGAGTAGATACTTTGTTATTGGAGTCATCCATGATTCTTGCTCTTGCGACATACTCATAACCCAATCGATATCCATTTCATCAATGCTCGGATTTGACAAAACTTCCACTGGAACTAACCCTAAGGATTGGGCTTCGCCAGAACTTGAGTATTTTGCGAGAGAATCTGCTTTCATGTTTTCTTCTCGAGGAATATGACTTATCGTGTAATGGTCGAATTCACATAAAAGTTCCCAAGCCTTTGACACATAAGCGGGCAGATTTCCTCCTTTCGTTTGAAACTCCTTCTTGACTTGGCATACTATAAGCTGAGAATCACTGAAGATCTGTAACGCTCGAATGTTTAGTTCTTTAGCAATTTTCAAACCAGCGATCAGAGCTTCATATTCTGCTTCATTGTTTGTTGAAGGAAATTCTAATCTTAGCGCATAGCATAATGACCGGCCTTCAGGAGTTTCAAGAACAATTCCAGCACCTGAACAGTAATCATTTCTTGCGCCATCTACAAACAACTTCCATTGGGTTGGGGAGTTCTCGATTGTTTCTTCCTCGCTGTTACCCTTGTCTGTAAATTCTGCAATAAAATCTGCCAAAGCTTGTCCGTTGATCGCTTTTCTAGGATGATAAGTGATGTCATATTGGCTCAATTCAATATTCCACTTTAAAAGGCGGCCCGAAGTCTCAGGGCGAAACAAGACTTGCTTTAAAGGTTGATCAGTGAGGACTTTGATAGGATGAGCCTGGAAATATTGCCTCAACTTTCTTGAGGCAATCAATAGACAATAGGCGAGTTTTTCCAACTTGGAGTAATTCATTTCTGCCCCAGTGAGTCTTTTGCTGATATAGTAAACTGGATGTTGAATCCTTTTGTCTTCCCGTACCAGCGCTGCACTTAAAGCATGAGATGAAACTGCCAAGTATATAAGAAGATCCTCGCCATCGCCGGGCCTGGAAAGTATTGGAGGCGTTTCCATATGTTGAATCAATTCTTCAAAAGCTTTCTGGCATTCGGGAGTCCAGTCAAAGTTTTTCTTTCCTTTCTTTAGAGCGTCGAAGAATGGAATGCATTTATCAGTAGCTTTGGATATGAACCGACTTAAGGCGGCAATTTTTCCATTGAGACTTTGCAATTCCCTCTTTGTTTTAGGAGCTTTGACTTCTTTTAGAGCAGTGATTTGAGCTGGACTAGCTTCAATGCCCCTAGCGCTCACGATGAAACCCAAGAACTTCCCAGATTCTACCCCGAAAGAACATTTTAAAGGGTTAAGCTTCATTCCGTATCTTCGGAGAATTGCGAACATTTCTGCTAAGTGTTCGATGTGATCCACTGCTTTCTTAGATTTTACTAGCATGTCATCAACGTAAACTTCCATAGTCTTTCCCAACTGCGGTTTGAACATAGCATTAACCAGTCTTTGGTATGTTGCCCCCGCATTCTTCAACCCAAAGGGCATAACTCTGTAACAGTAAAGACCGACATCGGTGATAAAGCTTGTGTCCTCCTGATCTGGCTCATGCATCATGATCTGATTATATCCGGAGTAGGCATCCATAAAAGACAACAATTCATGACCCGCTGTTCCATCTACCAGTTGATCGATCCTGGGTAATGGGAAGCAGTCTTTGGGACAGGCCTTGTTTAGATCTGAAAAGTCGATGCACACTCTCCATTTACCATTGGCTTTCTTAACTAGCACTGGATTTGAAACCCAATTTGGATAGGTAGATTCTCTGATGAAATTATTCTCCATGAGCCGGTCAACTTCCTCTTTCAATGCTGTCGACCTTTCTAGACCTTGGATTCTTCTTTTCTGCTTTACTGGCGTGAACTTTGGGTCAATATTCAGAGCATGTACCGCAACTTCTGGGGATATTCCGCACATATCGGCATGGGTCCAAGCGAAAACATCCAGGTTTGCTTTCAAAAAAGATATCAAGGCATTCTGAACTGACACATTAAGTTGTGAACCCACATTCAGCACCTTGTTTGGGTCCTTCAGATCAACGGGCACCGGTATCGTTGTTTCTGCTGGTACCACCCTACTCTCCCCCGCACTGGCCTTTCTAGGATCCATCACTTTTCGTGCCCCGCTATGCTCGCCAGTGCAGGGTCCGCCCTGTAGTTGCTATAGGGTTGGTGTTTTGATGCGGATTGGGGTTGCCGCATCTTTCCCCATTTCTCTCTTCCTTGTTTCTCGCAGCTCTGTCATATAACATTCTCGCCCAGCGTTCTGGTCTCCTTTAATAACTCCTACCCCATTGTCTGTAGGGAATTTAATAGTAAGACACCATGGGGCAAGGACAGCTTTGAATGCAGCAAGAATAGGTCGACCAAAGAAAGCATTATAAGCAGAAAATTCATCTACTATCACAAAAGTCTGCTTGCGAACTACTTTTCTTTCTCCTTCTCCGAGTTCCACAAGCAAGTCAATGGTTCCTACTGGTTGCTTTGGCTCCCCAGTGAAGCCAACAATCTTCTGAGATGAGGCTTGCACATCCGCCATCGGGATTCTCATCTGGTCAAACGTTTTCTTGAAGAGGATGTTGCAAGATGCGCCGCAATCAATAAGAACTCTTCTGACAATAGCCGGTCCAATACCGGCCGAGATGACTAACGGGTCCAAAGTAGGGGCCTCAATGCCCGTGGAATCTCTAGCCCTGAACACAATATCATCATTAAAAGTCCTTTGTTGTTTCAGGGGTGTAGAGTCCTATAAAACAAAGACATTCTCTTCAGTTGGCATATGTTTCAGAGCTCGAGTGTACCTCTCCATTTCACCCCAGCTTCTGCCTGCTGGGTGGGGTCCTCCTGTGATGACATTAATAACTGGCCTTCCAGATTCATGTCCTGCGGCCTTCTCATTTGTCCTGGGCTGATGAGCAAGAGCTTGTTGCCCCTGACTTGACGAAGCAGGATCATTACCACTCTTCTTCACAAATTGCTGCAGCTTATTTTCTCTTAGCAATTCTTCGATTATATTTTTCAATTGACGGCAGTCGTCTGTGTCATGACCAGGCTGATTATGGAAGCGACAGAACTTCCCACTTTGCACAGCTTTTCTTCCGGTTCTGAGAACAGGAGGTTTGGGATACTCAAAAGAATCTTTTGTAGCCAGGTAGATGCGCTCTGGTGTTTCTAACAAAGGAGTATATTCTGATGGCTTGAAGGATCGAGGCTTCTTCGAATTGTGTTGTTTCCTTCCATCATTATTTTCTCTTTTCTGTCCCACAGATCCATTCTTACGTGGCGCAGCAGTGTTGTCTTCAGCTTTCTCTACTGTTGCCTTTGCCGGGACAGGACGGCTTTCCAAACGCATGAATTCATCCGCCTTTTTGTAGAACTTTTCCAGAGAATTTGGCTCCTTCATGTTCAGCCACTTTCCGAATTCACTTGACTTATCAATAGCTCTCATCAAATAGGTCAAGACCATGCGGGGTTCTGCATTATCCACCTCAGCTAACGCTATATTAAAGCGATTTAAAAAAGACTTGATAGTTTCCCCCGGATTCTGTTCCAAACCGGATAACGACATGATGTCTTTTGCCTTTGAAGCATATAGCCTAAATTGCTCTTTAAATTTCCTGGTTAGGTCTGAAAACTGATCGATGGACCGGACAGGTAGTTTTGTGAACCAAAGCAGAGCTACCCCTTCCAAATACACAGGAAAATAGCGGCATTTTATCTCGTCAGAAGCTCTGGCACCTGTCATGTGCCAATCATATTTGTACAGGAACTCATTTGGATCACTTGTCCCTTTGTAAGCTGGAATGGTCGGAGGGACGAACTTCCTTGGGAATTCAGCTTTTAGGATCTTTTCAGTAAACGGAGTCTTGCTCGGAGCGAAACCCCACTCTTTCTCATCTTCGACCCTTTGCATACTTTCTTTCATAATCTGTCGAACCATACCAGAAAGATATTCTTCGTCATTCCTATTTCTGGATCCTCCAGCCTCAGGCAATGTCTGTTCAAAGGGGCTAGCAGCCCTTTCGGGAATGTTTCTAGTTTCAGCATCATGGACATTACCGACAAAGTTCCTTTCATTATTCGCAGGTTGACGGTTTGCCCCGAGCAGATCGTTTAACCTATTCAGAATCAGAGCATTCTGAGCATTCTGAGCTTCCAATTGCGCGTTCTGGGCATTTATTTGCTGATTCAACCCAAAGATAGCAGCGTCCAATTCCGCTTTTGAAACTCCAACAGCTGGAGTGGCTTGATTTGGTGTTGGGGAAGTGGAGGTTCCCTCTTGAATGTTTGCAGATCTCACAGATTTACTTTTCCTTCCAGGAGCCATGATTTCGGATAGACTTCTGGTTCTTAAAGAAACTCTATCTACAAATCTTTCTGAAACAATGATGATAGATGTCCTGAGTTCAATTCTCAGTGAAAGCACCAAAATGTTAACGAAAAAATTTAAACGCTAACACCCTGGTGTATAAGATGTGATTGTGAAAGCACCACCCGTTTGTACGGGAAACAGAAATAAGCAGAAAGTATGTAGAAAAACGGTAAGAGACACAGTATTTATAGTGGTTCGGCTTATAATCCAGCCTACGTCCACTTTAATCTTTTTATCACTAGTTTGATTACAATTCTTTACAAGATCTTTCAATTACAACACACTTCAAGTGATAGGATATGTGAAACAAGTAGCTCAAGCTTTGATGTTGACAATCATCTTCAAATCCATGGTGAATGTGGATGATTCCTTCATGGAGTTCCTTTAGAAGTTTGTTGGATCTAAAAAGCTTTGAAGTCGTCTGGAATTCGGCAGAGTAATGGCGCTTGAAGAGAATGAGCCCCCAAAAGGTCTTTTGCATGTTGGAGATGGTTTCATATTTATAGAGAGTTCTGGGCGGAAAAAGTGCTAAGTCCTAACTCGTGGCCGACTTAAGATAAGTCGTGTTCGACTTAAGGTAAGTCGTCCCCGGGTCACTGAGCCGAGTCTATGGCAGTTCCCCTTTTTTGAACCCATCCCTAAGTTCTAAGTCGTGTGCGAGTTATCTGGCTGCAATTGCTAATTTCCCTTCTTAAGTCGTATACGACTCTTTTTATGTCGTAAGTCGTAGTCGACTTAACCAATTGCAACTGGTTTAAAGCAAGTCTTAACTCGTAGACGAGTTAAGAGGTGTGTCTTTAGGTCGTATCCTCCTTAAGTCGTATAACTTCTTTAAGTCGTAAGGGTCTTAAGTCGTACAAACTGCAGTTATCATTAAGTCGTAGGCCATCAATTTCCTTAAGTCGTAAAGACCTTAAGTCGTTAGCTTTTCTTAACTCGTATGCCTGCTAACTCGTAGAAGATCTTAACTCGCAGAGGATTAACTCGTAGAGGCTTAACTTGTGGAAGATCTTAACTCGTACACTTGCTAATTTGTAGATATGCTAACTCGTAAAGGCTTATCTCGCAAGTAGCTTAACTCGGGTACTCCTTAACTCGTAGGCTGCTTATCTCGTAAGCTTGCTAACTCGTAGAGGTCTTTAAGTTGTAGGAAGTTGCTGACTCATGTATCCTTTAACTCGTACATGCCTTGAGTCGTACATGCCTTGAGTCGTACATGCCTTGAGTCGTACATGCCTTAACTCGTGGACCTGTTAACTTGTGAACGAGTTAGGGTTAACATACACTTTACCCAAATTTCTTAAATTTTATTAAACGTGAAATATTTCATTCGATAAATTTCAATTTGATTTAGATAAATAAATCCTTATCTAAATACCATTTCAAAATAACCCAACTTTATTTCCCAATCCTAATTGTTCAATATTATTGCAAAATTTTCCGAAATAAAATTACATAAATATTTATCATAATTTATGTATTTAATCACATCTTGATTAAACTAGATATAATTAACTCTATGTTTATCATTTTCCCTTTTATACATGTATTTAAGAATTTACACATAAATAAAACCATATATTTCTTATCATATGGTCAAATGTTACGAATATTATCATTTCAATCCATACACTAAATATATACGGGTGGATAGCATTCCACCCGTAATCCCAAATTTAAATTAAATAAAACCCGCTTGGGTCTATCATTTAAACCCATTTCAATTCAAAACAACCATAACAAAAGGGAATTGCAGTGTGATGACAGGGATGGTGTCAAAGTAAATAAACAAGTAATAACAACGGTCAATAACAATTCAATAAGTAAATCAATAACTCCGAAATAATCGTATTTATTCGCATTGTTATTTGTATAATTATTTCTAGAATCTACACTATCATGTCATGTAGATAAAGATTATTACATTTTAGTTTTTCACTTGTCGTTCCATTTCAATTTCATTTTAATACTACAATAATTAATCCAAACTACGTTCAAGGATTTAAAGTATAATTTATCAATTTCTACGACAATTAATGGGTCAAATTTAACTAATCAAATTTACATATGGCGGGGTCAGGTTTCAAATAAATCAAGGTCCGTCATGTGTAATCCGTCTTAATTTGTAAACTATACTACCCCAAATTTAACTAGCAAACTAGTTATCACTTAACAGTAGTAATTAACATCCAATTTAAACGATAATCAATCAATCAATCAATTATCAACCAATCTGTATTATTATCCCATAATTAATTAACCGATAATGGTGTCAGGTGTCACAGGTGGGCAGATACAGATAATAGCAGTCATAACAGTAAAACAACCAACAGCAGCATATTTCAATTGTCGTTTCAATTGAAGTCAAATTTAATAAATAAAAGAACGTTAATCGTGAGTGATTGCTCACCTTTCGAGGCTAGAGATGAACGAGACCAAGAGCGAATGGATACGAGCAAACCCAAAGGTCGAACAAGCGAGACAGTGACAAGGCTATAATGGCTGCGACGAATATGATATTTTTCAGTGATAAGTCAAGATGGGCACGAGATAGAGGAAGTAAGATACGTTAAATATAAATTTTATAACAATCAACATTAAATTTAAACACCAATCATAAAAATAAAAATCTATACTTATACACATATTTTAAACCAATATACAATGAAATCTTTATATTTAATATTCAAAAATAAATGTTCATACTAATATCGATACAAACTTATCTTGTGATACTAAATATTGTACGTATATAAACTAGCGTAAACTCAACCCACCAATCAAAGAAAACTTTTTTTTTTATAAACATATTGTATATATATACTACTACATACGTTTCAAAATACCATCTTCAAAACAATATATATTATATACATATATATATAAATTTATTTACAACCCATAAATAATAAAATATATAAAATATACTAACTACTCCGTTACATATAAAACTGATATAATATTCACCCAGACAAGTGTCTTAAAATTAGTTATATTTACATATAATCATACTTAAAGTATACAGATATATAAGTAAATTGGAAGATCATAAAATCCAGATTTTATAAACTTATATATATAAAAAAAATCTTTACACAGTAATTAGCAAAAAAAAAAACAAAACAAAACCCAAAACAATCGCATGAGCCCTATAACCTGGGGAACGATCACGATCTCCACTCAAATCCTCATGCAACCGAAAGAAATTATTATTTCATATATATATATATATATATTTATATATTAATCAAAACTGATATATTATAAACATAAACAAAATGATCTAAACATGCATACACAACAGTAAGATGGAGAACCAATGACAAAAACTTCAGGCAAATAAGTCTTTGAAGAAATAAAATAAACCTACCTATAGTGTTCACCACTTCCAAAGCAGACTCGGGTTTCGAAGGATGTGGCAACGGTGGATTAATTGATGGGTTTGCTGTTGAAGGCGGATCCGGGTTGAAGCATCGGGTGTAGGAGGTTTCGTATGGGAGAGGCGCTATTGTTATAGGGTGGAGGCCAAGCTAGTTCAAAGCTACATGGGAGGTGGAAAGAAACGAAGGTGACTGCTGCTCGTTATCTGTATGCGTTTCGTGTGTGCTTTTTTTTTTTTTATATATGGCAGCGGATGAAGGTGGAAAGGAGGGTGCAAATTGTGTTCTGAGAGCAAAAATGAAAAAAATATGAAGAGAGGGGAAGAAGAATAAATAGAATGGATGTTATGCGTGATTTCAGGGGATTGATAAAAGTAACGTCTACGTAAAAAAATCAAAAGTGCAAGTGAATGTTTAAAAGAAAGGGAAACAGCGCTGAAGGTGCGAATAAAATTTTCAAATCAAAAGAAACGTGAAGTTGCCCATTTATTTATCAAACGTGATTTAAGCCAAATAAAAGGAAACGAAGAGTAACAGTCAGAAATTAGTACGCAATTAATTGAATAGAAACCTTCCCTGAGATTCAGTTGACTTAATTAAAACAAATTTTATAAATTTAGCTTGGAGTACACGGTAAACGTTAGAAAACAAATGAAAAAAAAAAAAAAGTCACGGATTTGGTTCAAAAGGAAAGGCAATGAACCGTTGAAATTTAGAAAGGCAAGAATATAATCAAAAGGGGAAACGTACACTTTTTTTTTCCAGGAATGAATACAAGTTCAAGAATAATAACGTTAATATAAATTTATTTTATAACGCTAGGATATCGTGGAACGAAGGAAACAAATTTAAATGTACCGAGATAACGTATGGCATTTTATACGTTTTCAAACTTTTGAAATGGCATAGGATGGTAATAGCTGTACACCGATTGAGAAGCCTTTAAAGCAATTTATTTTATTGCCTGGGATTCACGTTCCAAATTTTTTTTTTTTTTTTGAAACGGAAGGAAGCAATAAAGTCACAGATAAATGAAATTGTAACAGTCTCCCAAATTCAGCTGACAAATAATAAAGCAATTGATAATAGGTGCGCGTTTAAATTTTGAAACGCCAAAAGAAATCAAATGGTAAGGAATTTATATAACAGTACATTATACGTTTTTTTTTTTCACCCCATAAGAAGGCTGAACGCACATCACTTGAAATGGAAAGGCAAAAGTAAAGCGCGATGATTCAGGAAGTAACATAAGGAATAAAATATCAACGGTCAAAAGTTATGATTTAGCTGAAAATTTCAAGTAATAAATTTATTGAGTAGCACGTTTCAATTTGAGCAAGAATAAGTATGAAATGGAAGTAGCAATAGAAAAATGGAAGTGAAACGTATTCACTTTTTGCCTTATATAAAATATTATATAAAGTAGATAAAAGGAAATTTCCACGTTCGAATCATTAAAGCGATAAATATTTGTATCGGCCAACACGTGAATCCAGGAAAAAATAAAGGTAAGCTATTTATTGTTTTGCAACCGATAAAATTTTGAACAGTAAGAAAATAAAGCAATAGTCACAGTGGAGTCCCTTGATTTTGTGCAAATGAAATTTATTAAAGCAATTGAAATTTAACGATAGAAAAGTCACTGCTATGCATTGATTCAGAAATCAATTCATAGCTTGAATTTAATAGAATTACCAAATAAATAAACTTCCATAAAATAAATTGAAAATTTACCATTTGCTATATTTAATTATACGTAATCCAAATATTAACTCTTTATTTGCAAATAAATTTATTTAAAATTTCACCAAAATCCAAATTAAATACGTTATAAAACCAATTAAAATCATTAAAATTTTATGGGTCGTTACACTCTCCCCCACTCAAAACTTTTCGTCCCCGAAAAGGAAGGAGGTAGGAGAATAAAACAACCAGAAATAGATTGAAATACAAGATAAATAATTAATTTAAAACTATATAGATTTTATTTGAAATATTTATTTGATAACTTCATTTGAAATTTAGTTTTCTTTAATACTTTAATACTTTTCAAATTCCTTTGAAAACCATTACTCACATTATTACTTATATTTACAAAGAAGCTATTAAAATATTAAATCCAAAATTCACAAATTTTTATTTTGTTTCAAGATACCTTCCAAATATTATTATTAGATCACAAATCATTTTTTAAAGTATCTTTTATTTTAGATAAATAACTGTTTAAATATTTATAACACTAAAATTTCTATTAAACCATGTAGTATATAATTAAACAATATTTTAAAGGATATATCCAACAAGGAAGGAAGGTAGATTTGGAAAAAGGAATCAAGGTGAATAACTAAACTGAGCAGATAAGGTAGATTCAAGAATAGAATCGGGCACGAGTAATAAATATAGAACCATAAGAATTTAAAATTTCAAATATTAATTCAAAATTTCTTTGTTGAAAATACTTTTATAATAAAATACCTTTATAAATAAATACTTTTATATTGAAACCAATTTTTCTTTCGAAATACTTTTATAACTCAATGTTTTAACAAGTTTATCCTCGTTCTTGCAGACTCTGGCCATGCGTTGATCAGGCGCAAAGCTAGAATTCTTCAAGTACTTAGTAGACTTGTTTCAACACCCAGTGAAAATACTTGAAAAACCTTTTTTAAAAAAAAACAGATATGGAAAGTACAATCCAAACAAAACAACCAAACCAAAACCTTTGTCCGATCATGGTTCGCAGATACACAATGGTTACGCCTGGTTCCCCCAGGAAACAATCCATATCCGTAAGCTTTCACCGCCCTGCGAGTTACGCCATGATGACTAGTAGGGTGCAGGATACACAATGGTTACGCCTGGTTCCCCCAGGAAACAATCCGTACCCCCAGGCAAGACTCAGCCAGGCACTTGCGCTACTATTCGCGACCTACACAGATTGCAGGATACACAATGGTTACGCCTGGTTCCCCCAGGAAACAATCCGTACCCCTAGGCAAGACTCAGCCAGGCAATTTCGCTGTGCATTCACGAGAGAAAAAGAAACCGTGGGTTACGTCACGGTGGGAACACTCGAGTATTACATCCGAAAAACCAAAAATCAGAGAGAATAATATCGATAGAATGAATCCACGCTGTGGCCACAAAGCGGATATCAAGCAGAAGGCACTTTCCATATCTTTACTTGGAAAATATATATATATATAGTACCTTTTCAAATACTTCCAAATCTCGTACTTATATAAAGTCCATATGTATAGGATTCCTTTCTAAATCGAATACTTTCCAAATCAATAGTATATCAAAACATACTTACATAGACTTTGATTATATAAATTTTCTTTCCAAATTGAGTACCTTTCAAATCAATTGATTTCAAATCACTTTCATGCTTATACAAATCCATTTTATATAAGTCCGACCACTTCCCAAATCAAGTGCTTAATTATACAAGTTCTCAATTTCAAATCATTCAATATCAAATTTAGTTCCAAAGTCATATATGAATTCACCAAATTTCTTCCAAATTAGATATCCTAATTTCACAGTTCCCCAAAATAATAGGTTTAGAAAATTATCCCAGTTTCCAGATTAAAATAATTCAAGTCAAACAAATTCATTTCCAAAATCATCATATAAGTACTGGGGTTTTTTTTTTTCAATTTAATTTTCAAAACCAAATATTTTCTCAAAATTTATTATACTCAAAATGGTTTCCAATTTTATAATTATCCTTTTAAAACTTTTAAACCATCTATTTCTATTTGAAATATCCAATTTACCTTTCTGAAAACCATTATTCAACTATTTTTTTCTTTTCAAACATTTCAAAACTAAATTTATATACTTTATCAAACATTTTATACTCTTCGAAATTTCTTAGCTTTGAAAATTAAATCTCGATTTGGAAGTGTTCGAACACTCAAAATACTTAGGGAAATCAAATTTTTCAATTCAAGAGTTGAAAATCAACAATAAATAATCAATTATTAAATCTGAAATTCGAGGACTGAACACCGGTCTTACTTTAAATTGTTTCAAATATATACATATATCTTTCGAAGATATCAAATTATACTTAGGAATTTGAAATCATAACGGTTTTACAAAATCACTCGCATAGCAAGATATTAAAGTGGCCTCTCCCCCACTCTGAAACTCGAAAATCAATGTCGATGATGCGTGCACTCATCACCGAAATTATTCTCCAGCGACATAAGTGAGTTCTGGACTTCTATTTTCTTGAAAACTTCTTTGAAATTTCTTCAAAATTATTGGAATTCATTTGAACTCATTTGAAACCTTTCTGATTCGGAAAAATACTTTTAAATCGTATTATTTTTATATATTTTCCAAAATCTTAAAACCAATTTCAAAATACCGGAATTCAATTCTCGAATTTCAAATTTAACACTTCAGTTATAAATCGTTTTTATATAATCAATTTCTTATAATTTTTCAAAATTTCAAAATCCTTTCAAAACCTTTTTATATAGAATAACATTTCTTATTTGATTTATCCTTATCGAAAACATTTTCACTTTTATATAAAGAATAAAATCATAGTTATCAAAATAATAATTTCGATATATAAAACAATTTCAAAAATGCAAACATACCCGATTTTCAAAGGATAATTTTAAGAATGGATTTCAAACAAAGATGGAGATTTAAATTAGAGGAACTCTAATCAATAGAATCCTGATACGAAGATAGACTCAACAAAGTTGAGAAAATCAAAATACAAAATAGAAGATGGATATACCTCTATAAATCTCGAGCGACCTTAACCGGGTCAACCGTGACTTCAGGAATATAAGTGATTCGGAATTCTAAAGCAAATCGACATTTGATTGCCATAGATAGAATTCGGCATATAGATATAGCAGCATCATAAACCGAGGATACAGAAATCTTCGGTGAATCAATGCCAATTGCAAAGTAGTTTTCATCCCCCTTTACAATCATTTAGGGGAGTTATTGGATACTCCAGAATCAAAAGAATATAAATAGAGAGAGACAAGAATGAATTTTGGAACCGAGGGACATTCCAAAATTCAAAAGAAATCGAGTTAAAAGGAAGAGATTCAACTCGAACGAAAGTGATTCTGTAAATAAATTTACCATATATGCTAAGTTTTGCCTAGAGCCAAAGCTCTGATACCAGCTGTAACAACCCGCTATTTTGGACCATTCAAATCGACAATAAAACCGTACATGTCCGACTTGAAAAATTCAAAATACCGAATTGTTAATTTAATTTGGCAAAACTTAAAATATACAGTAAATAAATCAAACACAGATCGCAGACACAGAGTAATATAATGCAGCGGAATAGAAAAATAGTAGTTCATGAAGCTACTATATACATCAGAGTTTAAAATAAAATACATTAGAATCTCTGGAATACAGAAAGGTCTTCAGTACGAGCCGATGACTTCTCTGAACCAGTCAACTAGAAAACTGAAAGCTGAAACGATAGTTGGATCTCCAAATGAAGCTCCAATCTCATAAGGTGAGTCTCGAATGCTGGATTACTCGGTCTGACCCGAGCGTAAAGCAAAACACAAAACACTCGAGTCAGGATTAACATTCTTATATCAATAAATTCAACTCAAATGAAATATCAACTGAAATACAATATACTTAAAGGATGTTTGGGATGTCCATCCTCTAAGGGTCCATAGAACTATCTATAGGGTAGAAATATACACTATTACACCGTAGTCATTCACTTAATTTATACTTCAACCCAACAGTCAATTTTTACTTCGAATAATCATATTTCCCAAACTAGTATCTATATATTGAGTAAGGTATGTAGTACAGTATTTCAATTTCCTGAACTTAACAAATTGTTCACATCAACCTGGCCTTCCTATTTAAATTAAATCCAATCTCATTTTATCAGTTAAATCTTCCTAAAATTCCCACTTAAATTTATAATTCTCAAATTTGGATTTGATATCCCAATTTTCCCTTTTATTTCAATATGTTTCCATATTTTAAGTATTCAACATTTTAACCAAATTTTTCCCAATCTAGTTTCTAAATAAAATTCCCAATCTAGTTCAAACTCAAATTTCATTTAATTCGATTAGTTATCTACATAACCGATTCGACTATCTTGGTTCCAAATACATATCCGAATTTCTAAACCATTTAATTACACTATAGTTCATAGCTTATAGATAACAATTTAAATTTGACAGTTTCATCTAGATTCTCGATTTTTTTTTTCATCGTTATTATCCAGTCTTGAACCCTCCCTTATTCGATTCAATATCATTTTAGTGATCATGAATTACACTTTACCCAAATTTCTTAAATTTTATTAAACGTGAAATATTTCATTCGATAAATTTCAATTTGATTTAGATAAATAAATCCTTATCTAAATACCATTTCAAAATAACCCAACTTTATTTCCCAATCCTAATTGTTCAATATTATTGCAAAATTTTCCGAAATAAAATTACATAAATATTTATCATAATTTATGTATTTAATCACATCTTGATTAAACTAGATATAATTAACTCTATGTTTATCATTTTCCCTTTTATACATGTATTTAAGAATTTACACATAAATAAAACCATATATTTCTTATCATATGGTCAAATGTTAAGAATATTATCATTTCAATCCATACACTAAATATATACGGGTGGATAGCATTCCACCCGTAATCCCAAATTTAAATTAAATAAAACCCGCTTGGGTCTATCATTTAAACCCATTTCAATTCAAAACAACCATAACAAAAGGGAATTGCAGTGTGATGACAGGGATGGTGTCAAAGTAAATAAACAAGTAATAACAACGGTCAATAACAATTCAATAAGTAAATCAATAACTCCGAAATAATCGTATTTATTCGCATTGTTATTTGTATAATTATTTCTAGAATCTACACATGTCATGTAGATAAAGATTATTACATTTTAGTTTTTCACTTGTCGTTCCATTTCAATTTCATTTTAATACTACAATAATTAATCCAAACTACGTTCAAGGATTTAAAGTATAATTTATCAATTTCTACGACAATTAATGGGTCAAATTTAACTAATCAAATTTACATATGGCGGGGTCAGGTTTCAAATAAATCAAGGTCCGTCATGTGTAATCCGTCTTAATTTGTAAACTATACTACCCCAAATTTAACTAGCAAACTAGTTATCACTTAACAGTAGTAATTAACATCCAATTTAAACGATAATCAATCAATCAATCAATTATCAACCAATCTGTATTATTATCCCATAATTAATTAACCGATAATGGTGTCAGGTGTCACAGGTGGGCAGATACAGATAATAGCAGTCATAACAGTAAAACAACCAACAACAGGATATTTCAATTGTCGTTTCAATTGAAGTCAAATTTAATAAATAAAAGAACGTTAATCGTGAGTGATTGCTCACCTTTCGAGGCTAGAGATGAACGAGACCAAGAGCGAATGGATACGAGCAAACCCAAAGGTCGAACAAGCGAGACAGTGACAAGGCTATAATGGCTGCGACGAATATGATATTTTTCAGTGATAAGTCAAGATGGGCACGAGATAGAGGAAGTAAGATACGTTAAATATAAATTTTATAACAATCAACATTAAATTTAAACACCAATCATAAAAATAAAAATCTATACTTATACACATATTTTAAACCAATATACAATGAAATCTTTATATTTAATATTCAAAAATAAATGTTCATACTAATATCGATACAAACTTATCTTGTGATACTAAATATTGTACGTATATAAACTAGCGTAAACTCAACCCACCAATCAAAGAAAACTTTTTTTTTTTTATAAACATATTGTATATATATACTACTACATACGTTTCAAAATACCATCTTCAAAACAATATATATTATATACATATATATATAAATTTATTTACAACCCATAAATAATAAAATATATAAAATATACTAACTACTCCGTTACATATAAAACTGATATAATATTCACCCAGACAAGTGTCTTAAAATTAGTTATATTTACATATAATCATACTTAAAGTATACAGATATATAAGTAAATTGGAAGATCATAAAATCCAGATTTTATAAACTTATATATATAAAAAAAATCTTTACACAGTAATTAGCAAAAAAAAAAACAAAACAAAACCCAAAACAATCGCATGAGCCCTATAACCTGGGGAACGATCACGATCTCCACTCAAATCCTCATGCAACCGAAAGAAATTATTATTTCATATATATATATATATATTTATATATTAATCAAAACTGATATATTATAAACATAAACAAAATGATCTAAACATGCATACACAACAGTAAGATGGAGAACCAATGACAAAAACTTCAGGCAAATAAGTCTTTGAAGAAATAAAATAAACCTACCTATAGTGTTCACCACTTCCAAAGCAGACTCGGGTTTCGAAGGATGTGGCAACGGTGGATTAATTGATGGGTTTGCTGTTGAAGGCGGATCCGGGTTGAAGCATCGGGTGTAGGAGGTTTCGTATGGGAGAGGCGCTATTGTTATAGGGTGGAGGCCAAGCTAGTTCAAAGCTACATGGGAGGTGGAAAGAAACGAAGGTGACTGCTGCTCGTTATCTGTATGCGTTTCGTGTGTGCTTTTTTTTTTTTATATATGGCAGCGGATGAAGGTGGAAAGGAGGGTGCAAATTGTGTTCTGAGAGCAAAAATGAAAAAAATATGAAGAGAGGGGAAGAAGAATAAATAGAATGGATGTTATGCGTGATTTCAGGGGATTGATAAAAGTAACGTCTACGTAAAAAAATCAAAAGTGCAAGTGAATGTTTAAAAGAAAGGGAAACAGCGCTGAAGGTGCGAATAAAATTTTCAAATCAAAAGAAACGTGAAGTTGCCCATTTATTTATCAAACGTGATTTAAGCCAAATAAAAGGAAACGAAGAGTAACAGTCAGAAATTAGTACGCAATTAATTGAATAGAAACCTTCCCTGAGATTCAGTTGACTTAATTAAAACAAATTTTATAAATTTAGCTTGGAGTACACGGTAAACGTTAGAAAACAAATGAAAAAAAAAAAAAAAAGTCACGGATTTGGTTCAAAAGGAAAGGCAATGAACCGTTGAAATTTAGAAAGGCAAGAATATAATCAAAAGGGGAAACGTACACTTTTTTTTTTCCAGGAATGAATACAAGTTCAAGAATAATAACGTTAATATAAATTTATTTTATAACGCTAGGATATCGTGGAACGAAGGAAACAAATTTAAATGTACCGAGATAACGTATGGCATTTTATACGTTTTCAAACTTTTGAAATGGCATAGGATGGTAATAGCTGTACACCGATTGAGAAGCCTTTAAAGCAATTTATTTTATTGCCTGGGATTCACGTTCCAAATTTTTTTTTTTTTGAAACGGAAGGAAGCAATAAAGTCACAGATAAATGAAATTGTAACAGTCTCCCAAATTCAGCTGACAAATAATAAAGCAATTGATAATAGGTGCGCGTTTAAATTTTGAAACGCCAAAAGAAATCAAATGGTAAGGAATTTATATAACAGTACATTATACGTTTTTTTTTTTCACCCCATAAGAAGGCTGAACGCACATCACTTGAAATGGAAAGGCAAAAGTAAAGCGCGATGATTCAGGAAGTAACATAAGGAATAAAATATCAACGGTCAAAAGTTATGATTTAGCTGAAAATTTCAAGTAATAAATTTATTGAGTAGCACGTTTCAATTTGAGCAAGAATAAGTATGAAATGGAAGTAGCAATAGAAAAATGGAAGTGAAACGTATTCACTTTTTGCCTTATATAAAATATTATATAAAGTAGATAAAAGGAAATTTCCACGTTCGAATCATTAAAGCGATAAATATTTGTATCGGCCAACACGTGAATCCAGGAAAAAATAAAGGTAAGCTATTTATTGTTTTGCAACCGATAAAATTTTGAACAGTAAGAAAATAAAGCAATAGTCACAGTGGAGTCCCTTGATTTTGTGCAAATGAAATTTATTAAAGCAATTGAAATTTAACGATAGAAAAGTCACTGCTATGCACTGATTCAGAAATCAATTCATAGCTTGAATTTAATAGAATTACCAAATAAATAAACTTCCATAAAATAAATTGAAAATTTACCATTTGCTATATTTAATTATACGTAATCCAAATATTAACTCTTTATTTGCAAATAAATTTATTTAAAATTTCACCAAAATCCAAATTAAATACGTTATAAAACCAATTAAAATCATTAAAATTTTATGGGTCGTTACACCGTATGCTTAGCACAGGGAAAAGTTAACGCGTTAGGAAGTAGAAATTTTACTATGCAGCAAAAGTAAAAGTAAAATAAAATACGGTTAGAGACAAAGAAAAAAGCTGTTTAACTATGGAGTCACTTTCTCTGTGCCTTGTCATTAGTAAACTAAACTGCATTTAAAATAATTCTATTATAAAATTTAAAGATTTAAAATAAAATGTATTATGTAGACTAAATTTGGAAAAGTTGGAAGAGAATTGGGAGTAAAAGAGGAGGTTCCAAGTTATAGTAGAAAAAGGGGTACATAAAAGAAGGATGGACATAAGGAATTTTCCATCTAGCCATTTTTCCGGCATAAGAACATAGGTTTAAAAAACTAAAATTTTCTAAAATTTGGATGTCAGCAATGGTGTGCTAGGATTTTGGATGAGAGGAATTGGATGAAAAAGTTGTTGAACTATATTTCCATTCGTGGAAGTATGGAATAATTTAGATGTAAAACAAAGTTTTTAATTTGCAAAATTTACATATGTATAGAATTGCTAGTATGTTTAGGATATTTGCATCATATTTTCAAAATTGTTTTAAAAAGATGCATTCAAATAAGGGGAGTCGATTTAGAATTTCTTAGTATGCATATCATATATGTTGTGATACACCGTGTACTTGTACACGATTGGTTGGAAAATTGGTTGCACATTAATTGAATTGTTAGTTTAGAATGGTTGTACACTGTCCAGTCCTTGAGGGATTTCAAGGAATAAATTCTTTTAAGAAGGGGAGAATGTAATCCCGTAATTTTACGACAATTAATTTAAAAAGTTATTAATTAACAAATGATAATGCCAAAAATAGAATTTATACAAACGTCGGAATTTGGTTACGAAACTAACACCAATGGGTTCGTGGTGATCTTTTAATTAATTTTCATATATAAAATTTTCAAATCAAAGCTCAAACGGAAAAGTAATTAACTTTTGAAGCATTCTAATAGAAAATAATTATATATGTAATTACGGTAATAAAAGGTAATTAACATTAATTACTAACGTTAATGGAAACTTAAGCCTTAAAAACCTTTAACGTGACAAGTACCATTGTCCAAGTGGTTAATTGATTCGGCTTTGGTGCAAGAGGTCACAAGTTCGAAACTTGCTTTCGAACGTTTATGGACATGGGATATGTTGTCTCAATGATTTGTTGTATATAAAGTACCATTTCAAAAAAAAACCATTAACGTTAAATCAAATCTCAAGAAATGTATAGAGGGGAAATAAATGAACGTGACGGTTAAATAAATAATCAAATCAAACAAATTTATGGCACATGGTTAATTTTGTTTAAAACAAGCATAGGTCGACCAAGGATGCATTTAAGCCGACCGGTAGAGGTCGACGGTGGCATTGGGCGGTCCATCAGTGCCTAGTTAAAATCAATAATAAAATTTTGCCAAACGGCTGGATTTGATACGGTTTAATCTAACGATTGACAATAATTTGAACCCCTATAAATATAGACCTAGACCTTCACTTTTAAACTCATATTTTTGGAGTGAAGACGGACCTCTTCTATTTTTTCTTCTCCTTTAAACTCTAAGTTCTTAGAAATAGTTCTAGCTTATACGTATATACAATTGGAGAATCGTATAAGGTGATTGAGGAAGAGAAGAGGTTCAAATCAAATCGCCAAAGCCAAGGTAAACTATAAATTCGGATCTAAAATACAATCAAATTCCAAATCTCTTTTCCAATCTTGATCTTTGATAAATCTGTGTATGCTTGTGGTGTATAAATCCAAAAAGGGATAAAAGATGTTTAAATTAGAATAACGAGGATTAGATCTGAAGATTTGGAAACCTAAAAAGTGGAGTGAGAAATTATATATTTTTATATAGTGTTAGATTTATATCATTGTAAATCTATTCCTATGTGCCTGAAATGTAAACTGGTGTTATAGACCAAAATTTATACATAAAATGAAATTATAAATCCTACCTACTTATTCTATTATTGATAACTTGAATGTATTTTGTATGTGTGTAAATCTTGAAATATTGGGTATTTATATTCCGAATCTCTGAATATATATATAATGGTTCCATATTTGCAAATTTAGAATGAGTTATGCAAATAAAATGTTAGTTTAGTTATTACAGTAATTGTAGGGATTTAAGTAGTATTCTAATTTATTGTATTATATAACATGTTGCAATGTGAATTTCTATGCATTATCAAGTTTCAGATTTATAAATAAAAATGTAACGGTGAAAATAACAAGGAATGCAACTAAAAAGAAAGAAATGTATAAAATAGGTATATTTAAAGAGATGTATAAAATAGGGATACTTACTGTATTTTGTATTGTCTACTTCAATAACTCTTTAAGGATAATTCCTTGTAAATCCAAACGTAACACAAATTTCCTTTTTGGATAAGATATAGAAATTTACAGTGCTAACCATCTCATTTGGGATAAATGTAATTCCAATGCATTAAAATACAGAAATCCCTAAGGAAAAATCAAAAGATTATAAATGTGGTAAAAATAGTATAAGAAAAGAATATATGCAATATAAGTAAAATGAAAGTGAAATAAAAGAAAAGAAAAGATAGACAAATCATAAATTAAAATAAGAAGGGTATAGATAGTCCTCTAATGCTAGATAGGGAACTAGGTTAAAAGGAAATGAAAATAGAAAGTAAAATTGTAGAGAAAAGGGAAAGTAAAAGCGGAAAGGCAATTAAATCTTTTAAAAAGAAAGTAGCAATGACCTTAAACTAGATTAGATGTAAACACATAAAGAAGTAGAGACATATTATTAACAATAAAACAACAGAGGCACAATAATTAAACAAGGATGAATGAAGATATATATATATATATGTATGTATGTATGTATGTATGTATGTATGTATGTATGTATGTATGTATGTATGTATATGTACGTGTATATATATATATTTATTTATTTATTTATTTATTTAGCCTCAAGTATGCATTTACGACAGGTGTGAATTGTATATGTAAATAACTTTAATAAACGAGAATGACATTATCATTAGAATGAGTTGGAATGCAAGTTCGATAGTGTTATACAATAGAAGTCTGCCCACAATAAAAAGCCATAAGCAATTATGCAAACGTTATACTGATGTTGGACATATCGAACTGTAGGACCCATGGAGTATATGCACTTGTGTATAGGTGAAGGAATACCCTCAGTAGAGTCCACTTCAATGAATAAGGGAAGGGTATTGCCCTGATTGCATTAGGAAATCTAAATAGGATGGTGAGTGGCTCGATGCTATGTCAGTATGTGTTGGTACCAAATCAAAAGTAGGAGTTGTACATAGGTTGAGTACATCATGGATTCAGAGCGGTCAAAATGGGAAAGATAGGGTTACACCTAAGGGCTACGCCTCCTACTAGAGTAGGCCACGTTAGATAATGCACCACTATAATTCTTTACGAGTTTTATTTATTAGGGCAAGACTAGTTAACCCAAAAAAAGTTCTTTCAAAAATAGATGGTGTAGTTCGAGGAGCTAAATCCTCTATACTCCATGGAGGTGAATCCATAATAGGAAGTAGATAAGTAGTAAATCCCCAAAGCAAAGCGAGATAGAATGAAGCTGGATTATAGTAACATCGTTATTAGGCATTGCAGGAGTTCCTTGGACACGACGATGAGGATGTGATACAGCATTGGCAATGGATCCTAACGGGCTCTGAGTTATAAATACTTGTGGGGATAGTATCTTGGTCCAAAGACGGATTGTAGTACTTACATATTTATATATATGTACGCAGTTTTGGTCTACTTCAAGTAGATGGGGCATGGCGTATGCATACGTGGAGTCAAGATGACTACATAAAATGATAAGACATACATGAAATGGAAGGCAATCGACATAAACTAGTTTTATATGAAAAACATATATTCACTAGTCATCAGAACATTGTTCTGACCCCCTCCTCATTACAACCTACATGATAGCTTTAGAGGTACAAGTACAGACGCATGGCGGGAACGATGGAAGGACAGGTTTCTTGATGCATGCTCGACACTTATAAGGACACTAAACATTGGAATTGTTAGCCTTGGTTAGTAACCGTATGTTCTTTTGTACTTTATTACTCCTTTGTGAGATATGTCGATAGTGCTCTGATATACAATTATTTGTTTATTTGCATGATACCAAACCAAAGATCCGTTGATCCATACTTTGATGGACTTGGATTTTTGATTTAGCGCAAATTCAGACCCATTGGGGTGTGGGTTGTTACATTTTCCCTTACAATTATAGCAGACGACGACTACAACAATACAAAATGTGGTAGGTTGTAGCAGTGACCGCGGTAAAGGTAGAGGAGAAGAGATCGCGCTATTGGCAAAGGAGCATAGATAATGATGCAATAGTCTGGTGTTTGAGGGAAATGATGGTGATTTGGTTTATTTCAAAACAACAAGGTGAATCATGGTTGAATGAGTGGAAGAAGTGAGAAGAAAAGATTTTTCAAGAGGGTTATAAAAGATAGGTAAGAAGAGCTAAAATTAAAGATGGTTAGTGAAATAATTATATTAAAAGATTGCCATAAAAGTATTAGGAGAGTTGGCTCCCATATTTTTTGTTTGGATATTCATAGAGTTATTGATTGTTGTTTTTTATTTAATTAATGTAGGTATACATAAAATATAGCTTTGTGCATTAAAATGATGTTGTTTGATGTTTTCAAAAGCGCTTTTTCTTATGAAATTAAACATGCAAGATCTAATTTGGTTGTCACACTCAGCTAAGCAGGAAAAGAGGCTGAACACTGCTTGTCATCCCACTCTAACCAAAAATTATGGTCTCTGACCTAAAGAAAATGATGAAGGATTTTCTTATTATAAGCAACCGTCTAGTGATATGGAGTTAGGAGATGGTTAGGAGCAATTCCATGTTGATTTTAGATTATACACTTTTACACTAGATTTGGTTTGTAGTTGGAGTTTTAAGTTTGGGACTTAGAAGATCATGGCCATGGAATTTCAAATCAAGCTAAAATAAATAAAATGAGAAGGAATAACGTTCTCTTTGCTAGAATGGAAATGTATCGGGCTTAATGGGTGGGTTGGTAACCCATTTAGCCTAGTTAAAAATGAAGGCTTTTTCATATTTAAAATGTTAGTGATTGTATTTTAAATAATTTATTCAACTTTTATTTTATATAATCTATCTTTAACCTCCAAAGCTTAGCTTTTACCAATTTCCACCTCAAATAATATTTTAAAGCCCGTTTTATAATTCTAATATAATAATATACCTTATATACATTACTTGCATTGTTTATTAACGAAAATACATACAACGTTATATTTTAACCCATATAATTCAATTTAAATCCTTTTATAATTTATTTTATATCTCAAGCAACATTTTAAACCCATATTAGATAATTTAAAGCAATATAATACTTTAATATCATTACTAGTTCACCTATGAATAAAATATACACTAGCTTAAAATTTCATAAAACTGGACATCAATAAAATTTTACATTCCACTTTAACTTATTTATGAATATATCTTCTTTCTATTTCACCATCAAACATTTTTATTAAACTCAAATGAATTTTTATTCACTAAGTACACTTAACTTTATAAATTATTAATTCTAGCTTAACAATTTTCACATCGCTTTATAAAAATATTATTTAATTCAAAATATTGGGTATATCTCCGTGCTAGGTAGTTACAAGTTGAATGAGAATACATTTATAAACAAAGGAATAAATAATATATAGAATTTAAAATGTAAATGAAAGGAGCGAAGAGGAATTCAAAATACATTAGAGTCTTAAGTGGAAAATTCCAAGCCCTTAACAAATTTGTTAAAACACTTTCCCACTCCCATATTATTACTATGTGAACCCTATTTTTCCAAGCCATGCTTAGGAAACTCTAATCTCCAATAATAAAATCGACTCCACTCAAATAAATTATAGGATAGAGGCAAAGTAGACGGCTAGAAAGGGGAGAGGCTACATGCACCGATGCTCGACTAGGGTGGCGTGATATATGGAGGTGTGTAACAACTAATAGAGGGAGAAGACACATCCATATGGGGATGAGTGTAAATCCTCCACTTAAAGACCCGAAAATGAATGCCGAAGATGCGAAATTTATCACCAGAATTAGTTTACAAGCAAAAAAGTGGGTTCAATTTTTCCTCACAACTTTAAGTAAACAAAGCAGCCAAATATTTTCCATTACATAAACTTTTCTTCGCATTTATATTTCCTAAAACGTAGCCATGTAGGGGTAAATATAATAAAAACATAAATAGTAATGTCATGCTCAAAATATGACGATGTCATTATGAACACTGAACCAATTATATATTCTGGTTTTACAACAACGAAATAAAAGAAGACATTATTAACTACTAAGCTTCATGCTTCGGTTTTGGTGTTTTTACTCACTTAGCCTACTCGAATGAGTGCTAATGAGCTTATAGGGAAGAAAAAACAATGAAAACACAGGTCTGGCCTGATGTTTAGTATGATTAATATTTATCCTTATGTATAAAATTATAGTGAGACCACGACACCAAGCGAAACATATTTTCCTCTAACTACATCATCAACAACAATCTTATCATCTTCAAATATATTAAACATCATACCATTAACATAACCACAAAGGCATAAATTTCAACACAAGTATATACTTATTATCAACATGATATGATCCATTTCGTATATTTGCTGGTATCAAGTTTCCACTAAGGCCTTGCATACTCATCCCAAAGCCATTTAGTGAAATTCATATTAAGGGTTGCCATGCAAGCCTTATACCTTTATCCTTATGCAATGTTAAGGTTTTACATTTTGGTTGCCACATAGACCTTACACCTTCATTACCTAATTTTATGGTTTTACATTACAGGTTGTCGCACAACCCTTACAACTATCTTTCCTAAGTAATGCAATGGTTTACATTATAGGTTGCCCAGTAGGCCTTACAGCTATCTTTCCTAATTAATGAAATGGTTTTACATTGCAGGTTCTTACACCTCTCCTTCCTAAGCAATGCAATGTTTTATGTTATAGGTTGCCACAAGGGCCCACCTTTCTTCCCTAAGTAATGCTATGGTTTTACATTATAGGTTGCTACACAGGCCTCTTCCATCTCAATCAATGATACAACTTATCGTTTCTTAGCTTACCTCAATCTTTAGTCATTCTCAACTATACAAAGTTATCCCATTTTATCTTATCATTATTTATTTTATGACTTGGCATGCTATAAAATTGAAGTTAACTATCATGGAAATTGGCTTTCATAATGCTTCCAATAGCATCCATGTTTGGCTATTGTCTCTATAAGTTTCACATGGAAAAGCTACCATCCATATAGCTATCGACTCTATAATATAAGTTATCGACCCTATAGCTATTGTGTCCATGAGATGCTATCAATCCTATACACTTTAGATATCGATTTTATACAATAAAGTGCAATTGAGCCCATACACTTTGGTTATCGAGTTCATAGAATAAGGCGCCATCGAGCCTATACACATTAGCCATGGGTTTTATATAATAAAAGATATTGCGTGTATTATTGAGCGCTATCGAGCTATAGCTTTTGTATGCTATCAAGTCTATAGCCATTTTATGTTGTCAAGTCTACAACAAGTCTATAGCCTTTCAATGCATCGAGTCTATAGGTTTTGTATGTTATTAATTCTATAGCTTGCTATCGAGTTAATAACTTGTTATCGAGTTAATAACCCGCTATCCAGTTTTTATTACTTACGATGGAGTTAATAACTTATTATTGAGTTTATAACCTGCAAGTGAGTTTATAAGTTGCCATCAAGTTTATAGATTAATGTTATCTATTTTATAACTTTCAAATGCCATCAAATTTGTAATATTCATATGTTATCAAATTTTTAGGATTAAATGTTGTCACCTTTTGTAACATCCCGCCTTTTCGCACACTTTAAACCGACACACGTGCCAATTAAAAGCACACGCAAGGGCGGATTGTTATGGGGTAAATAAGAAAAACAGAGAAGAAATAAAACAAAATAGAATCTCACAGCGGAAGGATAAAATATAATAATAAATATACATTTCAAAACAGTTTACAAACACTTGATTTGCTTTATACAATAAATATCAGAGTTACACCTACCAATACAATCAATGCAGCGGAACAGTATGAGTGTGGTGCAATACTATAGATAATAATAATACGGATTCTTCATCTTCGTCCTCCAAAGCTAAAGTCATCGATCCTGAAACGCTCGGACTGACCCGAGCGAATTTGAAAAGACAAAAACACTCGAGTCAAAACTAAAAGATCTTATGTGAGTTAAATTAACAGAAATAAATATGAGTACAGTAACTCAAGAGATGCTCGGGATTTACATCTCCTAAGGATCCATTAAACTATTTACTATGTAGTATATTGCGCTATTATAATAGTGTCTATTTATAAAATAAACTTACTTTTAAATAGCGTTAAGGCTTTACATTTTCCACCTTAACACGTAAAATGCCAATAGTCTATACAGTACCGTAATACCTCCTGATCGGGAGGCTACCAGAGGATACTCCATAGGTACGACACAAATAGAAACTCGTAGTAAAGGCATGATAGGGTAGGTGACACGGCACAACTAGGCAATGCCAGGGTAGATATACCAATTGCGTACCCAGGCTGGTGGAAACGCGTAGCCGCAGTTACCGCCCACCTCGAACAAACTCCCCAAAATCAAAATAAAAGTAGCCACTGAATCAATCCAAAGTCATAGTATAATATCGAAGAGGAGTGTCCGATCAGAGGTATGACCTCATTGGCCTGGGAATAGCTCCTGTTTTAGCCACCTTATGCCAACTCACGGGAGTCGGGTCCACGTATTTACCTTACAGGAAACGTCGCCACCACCTACTTCATTCTGGAATCTCCACCGCGTACACGGTTAGTCAAAGTGGTTTTCGTTATCGACAGAGAGTATGTCAGATATCCGATCCCGGTCTCTTTGCCAACCCATCGTTATTATAACACCGCGGTCATTTAAAAATAGGTTATACTTTAAAAATCAGAATAAACATTCCATTTCATAACCATGAATACGATATCATTTCAAAACCCAAAACCATATTTTATCACTTATCCCAAATATAATTCTTTTCCAAAATCAAAATGCTTTAACTTCATAACGTCTGAAAATCAAATATTTTCAAAGCATAGTATTTTGAAAATCATAATTTAAAACCATAACTTCCAAAACTTGAATGGTTTGGACATTCAACGGTATATGAATTAAATGGTTTAACTTAAATGTTACTTTGTAAAGAAAATAGTTCTCATGGCTTTACAAATACATTTCTTTATTAAAGTCTAAACCAAAATTTATATTATCTCTCTCAAGTTCCAAAACCACTTCAATTTATTTATATATACGTATATCATTTTTGAGTATCAATATTTCAAACTAAAGTTGGATTTTATTCTTTCAACAAATCAATTGTTCTATTAATTAGTCTCGAATATTCATATAAAATCCATAAATAATAAGACTTCAATTTCTAGTAATAAAATATATATATTTTTCCCAATTCAAATTATACTAGAATATTCATTTTAATTTATTTTGGGAAAAATCCAATTATAAATATCATATCTTAAAATTTCCAAACTTAACATTTAAACATATGATATAAATTATTAAACTCCATTTTCTTAATTTTCTTCCATTTTTAATAAAGATTTTTATACACCTTTTAATTTCAAAATTTTCAACTTCATATGTATATATATATGGAAGAAAAATATTTATACAATATAAAATTTAAGATTATTATAAACCGTATTCCATCCAAACCATAGAAATCACATTTAAATAGTTATATATATACCGCGGTGCCTGTATATAATTTTCTATCCTATGGTCAAGTGATACGGATATTTATCATTTCAATCCGCAATTTAAAAGATATAAAATTTTGCGGTTATATATCATTTCAAACCACAATCCCGAATGAAATGAAATATGCATGGTAATTTGCAATTTAATGATATATAATAAACATCCATTCATCAACATCATCCATCATCCAAATCGCAATCATCAATCAATATCAATCAATAACAATATTATTTTTGGTACTACATAATAGGTAATACTGGCAATTTTATTCAAATTAAATTTAACAGCTATTAATCTACAGTCTATATTCAGTAATAAATTATATAACTGTTAACTAGCAGTTCATATACAAACAAATAAATTTTAACTGTAAATTCATACGCAATAAATTAATTAAATTAACAGTTAAACTAATTAAATGCAATTCAACAGATATGAATAAAATAAACATGTCAAATACTCATAAATAAATTTCTATTCATTTCTAAAATTAATTTAAACAACATAAATGCTTCTAGTAGTTGTGAGTGGGTTAAAACACTCACCTTTTGAATTTAAATCGAACTTAAATCCGATTTAAACTCAAAATTAGACGGTCTCCAAATCTGTCCAAACCAGCGTCATCAGATCCGGAATTTAATTACGATCCTAACAAAAGAAATTTCGTGTAAATCGGATGTCGTATGTGAAAGTTATTCGATAAAACGTGCTTGAAAAATCAAAATAAAAATAAAAACAAAATAAACAAAAATTACTCTCACAAATCTTCCACGTCACGCGCGTTCCGGCTTGCCCTCCCCTGTACACGAAGAACGCACAGATCCATGCCCTAGCCGCTACCCAAACTTGCTCGACGCCGGCCTCCACACCTAACTCCACGACCATCGAGACACACCGCCGAACTCCTCTCCTAAAACAGCCCCTATAGCCTAGATGTGGCCACCTCCGGCTCTCCCTGGCCCCACGACGTCACACGCCATCTACAGCTCATCACGGCGAATTTACACGCCTCCGACCCAAGTGAACCGTATGGATGAACGCCTTAAAGCCTCATCTACGTTGCAACATCATCGGATCGAGCTAACAACTCAAATCTACTGTTGAATCGAGCAATTATCTATGAACGGCCGGAACTGTTTTGAATTTTCCAGGACGAACGATACCTCCAATTGAAAAACAAATTACATCATGAGATTACGTGTTTCGAGAACTACGACATATATTTTTCTCGAATTTTTCTGGATAGTTTGAATTTTCATTGAAATTTGGATTGGAGTAGATCTAGTTTTGCATCCATTTGAGGAGGAGAAGGAGATGAAGAAAAATGTACGTACAGCCAATGGCAATAGGATGGAGCTAGGGTTTATAACTGTATATTTATAGTTAGGGTTGGGTTAGAGCGTATAGACTAGAAGGATGAACGTACGCCACAAACTATGGCCCAAAAAGCCCGTTTAGACTCCGGAACAAAATTCGTCAAACCCATATATCCAGATAGGTGTTTTAAAATATTCTGAACGCGATGGAAAAAGTTTCGCGTTCAAATTCGATCGTATGAAGAAGTTATGCTGAAAACAAGATTTCCAAATTGATTCCAAATTGATTTTAATAAAATTGATTTCAAAGCGTTTCGCGTCCGTACGATCAAATGACAGGTCCGATCGATACGAAACTTGAAACCCTAAAATAATTCGCTGATACGGATCCGATGAAACTGGTTTCATCGAAATCCGAGTCCGTGACAAAAATGGCTATTTTTATATTCATTAATTAAATTAAAATAAATTACAAAAATCCAAATTTTATATTATATTCTAAAATTGTCCAAATTTTATTACTTATATAATTTAATCAATTTCAAATGATTTAACAAGCTTGGATGTGAATTAAAATTATAAGTATATCAATTTGCAGTGTTAATTTCTGCACTTTCCTATATTTAAGGATTATAAAATTAAATGCTCAAAACCCCATATATTAGATTTTTAACTTTTATATACTCATTCTTTATCCAAATAGGGATGCCACATACTTTGGTTCATGATTCAAAATATTATTCTTAAAGTCCATTTTAAATTTCAGTAACGTAGTATTCAACGTTAAATTTAATAAATCCTGTTATTTAATAATTATTGCTTAGAACCTGATTTTAATCTTCCCATTATCTATTTAATTCCTTCTAGAATCACAGCTAATATTTGTCATCCCTTCATTACCCAAATGTTCTTATCCCATCAAACTTTAAGTTATCGAAATATTAAATGTCAATTTCTTTTAATTGCACTAAATTTATCTATTAAAGGTTGCACTTAACCCAAATACATAAAACTTGCCCAATTTCTCCTTAAATCAATAACCTTCATATATAAATATGTTTATCATAAATTTTATCTACTCTTCCTTTTTAGGTAATGTCCTATATATTAGATTTCCATGTAATTTGCAATAAATCATACTCGTAGTTATATCACATTAAATGAATAAATAAGTGTTGACTCTATTCTTTCGATTCAACATTGGTTTACGTTATATTTCATTAATATTTCTACATACATCAGGATTTTTAAAAATGGTTGTAACGTGAAATCTCGTCTACTTCCCATTTTATATTTAAGGCTTCTAAAACCGATTCATATCATTTCTCTAGTCCAAATTTTATTAATATAATCTTAAATTTAATTTATTCCTATCGATGTAATGGTTAAACACAAATTTCACTTATTTGCAATAAATCCACAAATTGGATTTCAAATTTTCAAATAAATAAATAAATTTTAGTTTATCACTTCTTAAATACCCAAACGTCAATGCCTTAATTTAAACTGCATTTATTACATTTTATAAAATCCTCCATCTTAAGTGACAAATCAAAACTACCCTAACTACACAATTTATGGTAATTAATTCCAATTGCTTTTCCATTAAACTACATAAATTGTCCAATTGCAACCTACGTAGAATGTTTATTTATTTACAATCCTACTGTTTAAATGAATTGATCCTTTTTGGTATAATTCACATTTGACTTGATTTCTCATTTATTTTGCAAAACAGTAAATTTCAATTGCTACCAACATTATATTTAATATTAGATTTCCAATTAATTCTATTGGAATCAATATATCTTTATATATATACTTTACGTATAAATATCTAAATTACCAAATCAAGTACATTTATTAGAGACAACATTCGATAAAATTACTTATCACACTTATTGCATTGATTTATTCCAACGGACACTTTTATTTAGTCACTATTTATTATTACAACCAAATGTACAATCTCCACTATTTATTTTATATTAAATGAATTCCATTCTAGTAAATATTTTTATTAATATTCACTGATTCACATTTATATTGGTTTCTTATATTTAACTTATAACAAGGTGTGCAAATTTACATAGTTCAAATCTATTTCCATGTAACTATTAAATTGTTACATTAAATTCCAATTACTATAACAAATTACTACATTTTCTCAAATAAAATCTTAAGACCTTTATTTTATCCTAAATTAGATTAGAAACATATTAATTTAATTCAGTTAACATTATCAAATTCAACGGGTCGTTACAATCTCCCCCACTCAAAACTTTTCGTCCCCGAAAAGGAAAAAAGAAGGGAGAAGGAAGAATAAAACAGTACATCTTATTTCAAATATTATTTATAAACAATAATTTACTAAATTTATTTTCTTAAATAAAATATACCTGTTTATAATCATTATATTCTTTTATACTTAGATTATTAAAGCTAGAAAACATTTTCACAAAATTCTAAGTCCAAAATTTACGGAAAATTTTGGCAGAGTCTCCTTTGTACGGAGAGACTCTGGAGAAAATATAATATCAAAGTATACAAATATATTACATACATTATCAAAATATTATCCCAACACGGGAAAATTATATAAAATAGCGCTAAAACGAAATCCGGAAACGTACCTATTTGTCGGGCAATTACGCTAATTATTGTGGAACCAAAATCAGTAGCAGTTGCTTCCATCACCTGTATTCACTTATATGATCTAAAAGGTTAAATATTTATTTTGAAGTGAACTATTCAAGTGGATTCAATCATTAATCAACCAAACAATTCAACAACCATCAACCTTACAAACAACATACATACACAAACAAAGCAACCATTTAATCCATCAAACAAATAGTTGTTTGGGTTCAAACTTGAAATTTGTATGAAATGAAATTAACTATCAAGTGCATCCTTTACTCAACAGTCTTAGATGGAAGATAGATAGATTATTTATTCATCCGACAAATTCAAATTCCTTACCCAACAACATAAATCAAACAATAACAATTCAACCCAACAACCAAATTACTTATCATACATTTTTTTCATGCTTCAGTGGTTTGATTTTCTTTCTTTCATTTATGGAGTGATCCCTTTACTTCTTACAATTTTCATTTTCATTTATTACAAAATTCATTATATTCGTATTCCAATTTATTGACTAAAATTTATATCATCTATTCATACTTCTTACCTTTCTTATGTAGTAAAATTTCCAATTTAACTTAAGTTTATACAATTAATTCTCATTAATAACAGCAAATTTATTGAATACCTTTATTACCTTACTCTTCACTTGTAAGATTTCCCCTTACATTTTCCTACTAACATTGCAACTTTTTATTATATGGTAAGTTATGTATGTTTTAAGAATGTAAGTGAAAATTTACAAGTTTCTTTTCATTCCTTTAATTAATATATATTTGTTTTATAACCTACAATTTCAACTTACCTTTAATCTCATTTATTTATTTAATGTGGAAGTTTCCATTATATTTAATAGTAGTAACAGTTTAATTACCCACTTTCTATAATATTTAATTACAGTAACCCTTTTTAATTACACTTAAATTATTAACCCTTTAACCTTCATTTAAAAATAAGGAATTTTATTAATTAATTACTTAGGGTTTACAGTCATTTAAATATTACTTACTTTCTATTATATTAGAATAGGGGGAATTAAAGCATACTTAAGTTAATAACCCTACAATCAAACTTTATAAATTAAGGAATTTCATTTTTTTTACTTTCTTAAGGTTAAAATCACCTATTAATAATACAACCTTTAATTTTAGTAAAATTCCAATCATCACTTAAGTTAATACCATTAAATTCTTATTTATAACAGTAATTTATTGAATACTTCATTTTTTTCCAAAATTCTACTTGCATAATATTCTATTCCACTCTTAATTTACATTTCAACTTTTTATACTTGGTAAGTTATTTATGTTAAAGAAAAAGCAAAAGAACTTATGCAAGTTTAATCTCAACTCTTTTAATTCATTGATTACTTCTTTTATTTCACTAACCTAAATTTTTACAACTAATTAATGGAAATTCAAGAATTAATACCGGGTCAAATTCCAAAATTTCTTTAAAATAATAGATAATTAATTTCTTACAACTTTTATATCTCTAATTACCTTTAAACAATTAAAATTTTAAATAATTTCAAAACAAATCTGCAGTAGAATTTACTACAGTGGCCTTTCCCTTCGAAACTCGAAAATGAAAGTCGATGATGCGGCCGTCATCACCGAAATTATTTTCCAGCGACAGAGGGGAAAGTACAAAATTTATTTTCTCCAAAATCCTCTTTAAACCAATTCTTTTGAATTATACTAAATATTTATATAAGAAAATATTTATAAACCAAATCATTATATTTCATAAATCCTTTGAAAGCAGATTTTCAAAAATCCCGGACTTAAGTTCTCATATCTCCAATTTGATTTATTTTAATTTCAACTTTGCTTTAATCATTATAAATATTCTATTACCTAACACCCAATCTATAGCAACCAAAATATATATCTTTATAAAAATATTTTTATATATAGAAAATATAATAGGCAAATTTATTTCATTCACCTATATAAAACAAATATTATGTCGGTCTGTCCTATTAAGTGTTTAGAAATCCCTATTGATGACATAGCGTCCTATGCATCAACCAGAATTTATAAATACAAAACAGAACAGATTAACACAATATCAAAATCTTTTTATAACACAAACAAATACGCTCCCTCATATATATACACTCAGCGACTCCCATAGGGTATTACTACCCTATTAACAAAGAGTCGAACCCCACAAAGCCAAGGTTTATCGCTAAACCAAAGCTCTGATACCAACTGTAACATCCCACCTTTTCGCACACTTTAAACCGACACACGTGCCAATTAAAAGCACACGTAAGGGTGGATTGTTATGGGGTAAATAAGAAAAACAGAGAAGAAATAAAACAAAATAGAATCTCACAGCGGAAGGATAAAATATAATAATAAATATACATTTCAAAATAGTTTACAAACACTTGATTTGCTTTATACAATGAATATCAGAGTTACACCTACCAATACAATCAATGCAGCGGAACAGTATGAGTGTGGTGCAATACTATAGAATATAATAATACGGATTCTTCGTCTTACTCCTCCAAAGCTAAAGTCATCGATCCTGAAACGCTCGGACTGACCCGAGCGAATTTGAAAAGACAAAAACACTCGAGTCAGAACTAAAAGATCTTATGTGAGTTAAATTAACAGAAATAAATATGAGTACAGTAACTCAAGAGATGCTTGGGATTTACATCTCCTAAGGATCCGTTAAACTATTTACTATGTAGTATATTGCGCTATTATAATAGTGTCTATTTATAAAATAAACTTACTTTTAAATAGCGTTAAGGCTTTACATTTTCCACCTTAACACGTAAAATGCCAATAGTCTATACAGTACCGTAATACCTCCTGATCGGGAGGCTACCAGAGGATACTCCATAGGTACGACACAAATAGAAACTTGTAGTAAAGGCACGATAGGGTAGGTGACACGGCACAACTAGGCAATGCCAGGGTAGATATACCAATTGCGTACCCAGGCTGGTGGAAACGCGTAGCCGCAGTTACCGCCCACCTCGAACAAACTCCCCAAAATCAAAATAAAAGTAGCCACTGAATCAATCCAAAGTCATAGTATAATATCGAAGAGGAGTGTCTGATCAGAGGTATGACCTCATTGGCCTGGGAATAGCTCCTGTTTTAGCCACCTTATGCCAACTCACGGGAGTCGGGTCCACGTATTTACCTTACAGGAAACGTCGCCACCACCTACTTCATTCTGGAATCTCCACCGCGTACACGGTTAGTCAAAGTGGTTTTCGGTATCGACAGAGAGTATGTCAGATATCCGATCCCGGTCTCTTTGCCAACCCATCGTTATTATAACACCGCGGCCATTTAAAAATAGGTTATACTTTAAAAATCAGAATAAACATTCCATTTCATAACCATGAATACGATATCATTTCAAAACCCAAAACCATATTTTATCACTTATCCCAAATATAATTCTTTTCCAAAATCAAAATGCTTTAACTTCATAACGTCTGAAAATCAAATATTTTCAAAGCATAGTATTTTGAAAATCATAATTTAAAACCATAACTTCCAAAACTTGAATGGTTTGGACATTCAACGGTATATGAATTAAATGGTTTAACTTAAATGTTACTTTGTAAAGAAAATAGTTCTCATGGCTTTACAAATACATTTCTTTATTAAAGTCTAAACCAAAATTTATATTATCTCTCTCAAGTTCCAAAACCACTTCAATTTATTTATATATACGTATATCCATTTTGAGTATCAATATTTCAAACTAAAGTTGGATTTTATTCTTTCAACAAATCAATTGTTCTATTAATTAGTCTCGAATATTCATATAAAATCCATAAATAATAAGACTTCAATTTCTAGTAACAAAATATATATATTTTTCCCAATTCAAATTATACTAGAATATTCATTTTAATTTATTTTGGGAAAAATCCAATTATAAATATCATATCTTAAAATTTCCAAACTTAACATTTAAACATATGATATAAATTATTAAACTCCATTTTCTTAATTTTCTTCCATTTTTAATAAAGATTTTTATACACCTTTTAATTTCAAAATTTTCAACTTCATATGTGTATATATATGGAAGAAAAATATTTATACAATATAAAATTTAAGATTATTATAAACCGTATTCCATCCAAACCATAGAAATCACATTTAAATAGTTATATATATACCGCGGTTCCTGTATATAATTTTCTATCCTATGGTCAAGTGATACGGATATTTATCATTTCAATCCGCAATTTAAAAGATATAAAATTTTGCGGTTATATATCATTTCAAACCACAATCCCGAATGAAATGAAATATGCATGATAATTTGCAATTTAATGATATATAATAAACATCCATTCATCAACATCATCCATCATCCAAATCGCAATCATCAATCAATATCAATCAATAACAATATTATTTTTGGTACTACATAACAGGTAATACTGGCAATTTTATTCAAATTAAATTTAACAGCTATTAATCTACAGTCTATATTCAGTAATAAATTATATAACTGTTAACTAGCAGTTCATATACAAACAAATAAATTTTAACTGTAAATTCATACGCAATAAATTAATTAAATTAACAGTTAAACTAATTAAATGCAATTCAACAGATATGAATAAAATAAACATGTCAAATACTCATAAATAAATTTCTATTCATTTCTAAAATTAATTTAAACAACATAAATGCTTCTAGTAGTTGTGAGTGGGTTAAAACACTCACCTTTTGAATTTAAATCGAACTTAAATCCGATTTAAACTCAAAATTCGACGGTCTCCAAATCTGTCCAAACCAGCGTCATCAGATCCGGAATTTAATTACGATCCTAACAAAAGAAATTTCGTGTAAATCGGATGTCGTATGTGAAAGTTATTCGATAAAACGTGCTTGAAAAATCAAAATAAAAATAAAAACAAAATAAACAAAAATTACTCTCACAAATCTTCCACGTCACGCGCGTTCCGGCTTGCCCTCCCCTGTACACGAAGAACGCACAGATCCATGCCCTAGCCGCTACCCAAACTTGCTCGACGCCGGCCTCCACACCTAACTCCACGACCATCGAGACACACCGCCGAACTCCTCTCCTAAAACCGCCCCTATAGCCTAGATGTGGCCACCTCCGGCTCTCCCTGGCCCCACGATGTCGCACGCCATCTACAGCCCATCACGGCGAATTTACACGCCTCCGACCCAAGTGAACCGTATGGATGAATGCCTTAAAGCCTCATCTACGTTGCAGCATCATCGGATCGAGCTAACAACTCAAATCTACTGTTGAATCGAGCAATTATCTATGAACGGCCGGAACTGTTTTGAATTTTCCAGGACGAACGATACCTCCAATTGAAAAACAAATTACATCATGAGATTACGTGTTTCGAGAACTACGACATATATTTTTCTCGAATTTTTCTGGATAGTTTGAATTTTCATTGAAATTTGGATTGGAGTAGATCTAGTTTTGCATCCATTTGAGGAGGAGAAGGAGATGAAGAAAAATGTACGTACAGCCAATGGCAATAGGATGGAGCTAGGGTTTATAACTGTATATTTATAGTTAGGGTTGGGTTAGAGCGTATAGACTAGAAGGATGAACGTACGCCACAAACTATGGCCCAAAAAGCCCGTTTAGACTCCGGAACAAAATTCGTTAAACCCATATATCCAGATAGGTGTTTTAAAATATTCTGAACGCGATGGAAAAAGTTTCGCGTTCAAATTCGATCGTATGAAGAAGTTATGCTGAAAACAAGATTTCCAAATTGATTCCAGATTGATTTTAATAAAATTGATTTCAAGGCGTTTCGCGTCCGTACGATCAAATGACAGGTCCGATCGATACGAAACTTGAAACCCTAAAATAATTCGCTGATACGGATCCGATGAAACTGGTTTCATCGAAATCCGAGTCCGTGACAAAAATGGCTATTTTTATATTCATTAATTAAATTAAAATAAATTACAAAAATCCAAATTTTATATTATATTCTAAAATTGTCCAAATTTTATTACTTATATAATTTAATCAATTTCAAATGATTTAACAAGCTTGGATGTGAATTAAAATTATAAGTATATCAATTTGCAGTGTTAATTTCTGCACTTTCCTATATTTAAGGATTATAAAATTAAATGCTCAAAACCCCATATATTAGATTTTTAACTTTTATATACTCATTCTTTATCCAAATAAGGATGCCACATACTTTGGTTCATGATTCAAAATATTATTCTTAAAGTCCATTTTAAATTTCAGTAACGTAGTATTCAACGTTAAATTTAATAAATCCTGTTATTTAATAATTATTGCTTAGAACCTGATTTTAATCTTCCCATTATCTATTTAATTCCTTCTAGAATCACAGCTAATATTTGTCATCCCTTCATTACCCAAATGTTCTTATCCCATCAAACTTTAAGTTATCGAAATATTAAATGTCAATTTCTTTTAATTGCACTAAATTTATCTATTAAAGGTTGCACTTAACCCAAATACATAAAACTTGCCCAATTTCTCCTTAAATCAATAACCTTCATATACAAATATGTTTATCATAAATTTTATCTACTCTTCCTTTTTAGGTAATGTCCTATATATTAGATTTCCATGTAATTTGCAATAAATCATACTCGTAGTTATATCACATTAAATGAATAAATAAGTGTTGACTCTATTCTTTTGATTCAACATTGGTTTATGTTATATTTCATTAATATTTCTACATACATCAGGATTTTTAAAAATGGTTGTAACGTGAAATCTCGTCTACTTCCCATTTTATCTTTAAGGCTTCTAAAACTGATTCATATCATTTCTCTAGTCCAAATTTTATTAATATAATCTTAAATTTAATTTATTCCTATCGATGTAATGGTTAAACACAAATTTCACTTATTTGCAATAAATCCACAAATTGGATTTCAAATTTTCAAATAAATAAATAAATTTTAGTTTATCACTTCTTAAATACCCAAACGTCAATGCCTTAATTTAAACTGCATTTATTACATTTTATAAAATCCTCCATCTTAAGTGACAAATCAAAACTACCCTAACTACACAATTTATGGTAATTAATTCCAATTGCTTTTCCATTAAACTACATAAATTGTCCAATTGCAACCTACGTAGAATGTTTATTTATTTACAATCCTACTGTTTAAATGAATTGATCCTTTTTGGTATAATTCACATTTGACTTGATTTCTCATTTATTTTGCAAAACAGTAAATTTCAATTGCTACCAACATTATATTTAATATTAGATTTCCAATTAATTCTATTGGAATCAATATATCTTTATATATATACTTTACGTATAAATATCTAAATTACCAAATCAAGTACATTTATTAGAGACAACATTCGATAAAATTACTTATCACACTTATTGCATTGATTTATTCCAACGGACACTTTTATTTAGTCACTATTTATTATTACAACCAAATGTACAATCTCCACTATTTATTTTATATTAAATGAATTCCATTCTAGTAAATATTTTTATTAATATTCACTGATTCACAATTATATTGGTTTCTTATATTTAACTTATAACAAGGTGTGCAAATTTACATAGTTCAAATCTATTTCCATGTAACTATTAAATTGTTACATTAAATTCCAATTACTATAACAAATTACTACATTTTCTCAAATAAAATCTTAAGACCTTTATTTTATCCTAAATTAGATTAGAAACATATTAATTTAATTCATTTAACATTATCAAATTCAACGGGTCGTTACACCTTTATAGGCTTTCTCATGTACGTTATTGCATATATGCTATCAAGCTTATACAACGGCTATCAAGTCTACAAGATGGAAATTCATATTTATGTGGTAAATCGATATATAACTTAACAAAGTAACTACCTTTTGGTTGTCTTTACACTGGTATTTCTTTAATTTTTCACGTTTAGAATTGTACTAAAAATCTCAGCAACAAGCCATGATTTAATCCCTTAATTATTCCTTAATTAATCCCTTTCTATTATTATTTCATTAATCCAGGATATTTTTTGCCTTTCCATTTAATTCATATTAATTCAAAAATTATGGGAAAATCCATAAAAAATATCAAAAAAATCAAAATTTCTTTCCTTTACCTTTTGTAAAAATTTCAAATCAAAATATTAAAATTTTATATTACTAAACATCAATTTACAGCCTAAAACTGCCCATTTTCACTTTTGAAAATTAATAATAAATCATTTCACATCCAAAAATTATGAAATATAAAACTATATTTTTTAATTTTATAAACATTATACCTAAATTTCAACTCATTTGAAGGTGATTAATCCTTGTTTTACTTTAAAACATAACATTAATAAGGTCATTTAACAACAAAATTTATATAGAATGAATCTATCGTTATCAACACATGTATGTCAACGTTTGACAAAAAGCTAAAAACACATGGCATCCTAATCAAAACTAATTGGGAAACCAAATTGGGTTAATATTATACACGTAAGTTAAAAGCTTGATTAAGATCCCTTCTTTTAGAAATGAAAGCTTATGCTTGTCTTTGGTCGATTTTCGTCCTCTTTCTTCCCTTAGTTAATGGAAAACTAACTTGGGTATTTGTTAAGTTTTAGCGAAATAAGAGAATGAGGGCAATAATGTGTTTTAGGGGCATAAGAGTTAATGAGTTGGGCTTGGGCAAAAATCTCATCCTTACTTAGTCTTATTAATTCCTTAATCCCTTGTTATATAATTCCGTTCATTTAATTGATTCATTTATGATCAAAATTATTCTTATAGTATTCTTTTAATTATTATTTAATCAAATCCCTATTAATAATCTCTCCCTCCTCCTCCCATTGGCCGCCTATGTTTATACAACACAAAGGTTTATATTGGCATTTGGATCGGTCTTCTCACGAATTAATATACTGGCGACGAAGATAACATAAAATATATAGAATGATGCTGAACACAAAAAGTCAAAGTTGAGATCAAAGTATTATCATTTATTAGTCCCATATTATGATACTCTAAAATATAGGGTGTTACAAAGGGTAATGGCTTGGGTCGGTGGTGCGGGCTGTGTTGGGGCAATCATGTCGATCTTGTAGGAACTCGCAATGTGGCTAAGGGTGATATGAGCTTGTCACGAGTGGTAGGTCAAAACATGGAGGATGATTTTGACGTAGATGATGGTGGCTTACATTGATGGCATGGAGTAAGCAATGTGTGGGGTGCTCCATGGTGAGTGATTTCAAAATTAGTTCCATACCTATATTGTTTTATAATATCCAAAAATAGGCGTTGATTATATATTGACTGAAATATGATTTGCAAATACACACATACACACATATCCAATTTTAGGAATTTTAAATTTTAAACTTTAAACTGTTACCCTTATTTAAATCCATAATAGGATTAATAATTATTGGCATGTTGAATGAAATATCATATAATTATTAGTTTAGTGAAAATAATGTTTTGTATAACATTTACGAGTAGTTTATTGATATTACATGGTACAAACATCATTTTTTAAAAACTAAACAAACACACACACATGTATGTATACACACACATACACACATATATATAACGGAAATTTTAGAAGGAGGTATATAATTATTGAGGTATTGGAATAAATCTACACTGAGATATAAACAGAGAAATTTGATTAAATAATGGTTATTAAACTTATTTAGAGGTAGTATCCATACACACACATGTAAATTGAATGTGTGATATTAAATAATAAGAGGAAATAACAATCTGGAGAATAATATATACACACATATATAATGTGTGTGTGATTGGTATATAAAAAACTATTAATAACATTGAGGGCTTGGAGAAAATATGAGAATTTATCTTCATTCGATTTAGATGATATTTGGAGTTCTAAAAGTATAATTTTTAATATCTTGAATAAAGTTATAATATCGAATGGCACAGGACTATTTGAAATAAATTTAAGTCTATTATAGCGACCCGACTTTCTATCATCAGAAAATCGCATCACTAATTAAGAAAGAAAGAGATAGAAGAAGGAAGAAAGAAAAGAAAAAGAAACAACACATCAGAACCTCATAGCGGAACGATTGAAAATATGATATAGAACATACACATAGTATCATATACATCAGAGTACACAAATAAACATCTCAATTTAGACAGTTATACATTTCTAATACAATACAAGACATCATACAGAATAACAACACAGCGGAAACTCTAACTATATATCTACACGCTGAAGCCTCCTGCTTCAAAACTCCTCCAGATTTCGTCAAGGATAACCTGAATCACTTGACTACTCATATATAATATGAGCAAGAGTTTAATAAAATAGAAAATAAACACTCGGGTCAGACAGGGGTCTTGTGTGAGTAAACGATTTAAGATTGCTTAACTTTAGAAAATCGTTTGAAAAGAAATGGTATCACGTAAGACTTCCCACACATAAACATGGAAAAGTTTTTACCTTACGCTAACCAAAACATTTGATAGGAAATCAAGTGATATTATAATAGTGTCTAGGGTTTTCAAATAAATATGAAATAACCGAAACTGTTACATGATTAAATTCCAGCTACTAGCCACAAAAGTGGGTAATACAAACAAAACCGTAGGGTCTCGTAGGAAGAATTGGGTTTCCATCAATGGCAGGGTTACTGGTGTACCGCCCGTCACAGTACGTGGCCTAGATCACCGTACCGAGGAGTACGCCCGCTCCACTGCAACACAAGGCCGGGACCATTCCTTACTGAACAGTCCCGAACAAGACCACCCCGCAGTTGGCGGCAGACCAACTACCCACAAAGCCGAAACAAAAAGGGACATCTAGACAGGGATGTATCTTGCTCTCTAGTGGGAGCTACCCACGAAGCCTTGCTGCACCTCCCCTGTTTTAGCCATTCCCGGTTGATGAGGCTTGAGGCTGCGATTACCTTTATAGGACACATCTATCTTAGAATGCTCATCGTCCACCTGACGATGTTCTGAAAGCATTCAATCAATACAAGTCTGTTTCGGGTTCGAATGAAACCGAAGGCACTATCTCATTGCACTCATTTTGGAATCACCCTCAGAGTCAACGACCATAGCCCTTGCACTCTGAATAACCATCTCAAACCTATAAGCACTATTCCGTCAAACTCATTACGGAATCACCCACAGAGTTATACTGACGTATAGCCCTTACACCTCGAGTCTTCACTCGCTCCACTTGGATTGACGACCTAACGTTTAATTGGAATCGATGTGGTTTTCGGATATCCAAATATGGAAACCCAATCCCGGTCTCACCGAAACCAAACGCCATTTTAATGTCCAAGTTGTACTTAAGGGATTTTAAACAATAGATATTTCAAAAATATCACTTAACATAAATGGATGATTTATATTACACAGATAGGTAATCCACTATTATCACATCTCAGATATATCACATTCATATCATCACATATTAACTAATGACATATAATATCAACCAATATCATATAATATCAACCAATATCATTAACTCATTCAATGATGCTTATCAACCAATCAATAAACACCCATACACAAGGTTGATCCAACTTAAATAATTTAATTAATCCTTAAATTAAATTAATCCTTACTCAATCACTTGGATTTATCATCAATCCATCTTACATTCATTAATTAATTACAAATTAATTAATAAACATCACTTAATTATTCACCTTAATTAATTATCCTTGATTAATTATCTCTTAATTACTTTAAGTGATTATTCATTAATTACAATATTAATTAATCATCTTGATTAATTACTTCCTTAATTATACCAAGTAATTACCTCTTAATTACCCCTTTTAAATTAATCATATTTGATTAATTATTCCTTAATTATTCTGATAATTATTCCTTAATTATCCTTTAATTAATCACACCTGAATAATTACTTTTAATTAATCACACTTGATTAATTACTTTTAATTGATCATATTTAATTAATTACTTTTAATTAATAATCTTTAAGTAATTACTTTTAATCAATCATCTTTAATTAATTACTTTAAATACACTAGTAATTAAAACTTAATTATAAATTAATTATCCTTAAATTATTAATTAATAATTAATTAATTATTTCCATTAATTAAATAATTTAAACCTTTAGTTAATTTTATTAATACAAGTGATTAACCCTTAATCACATCCACTTAATTACTTTCATAAAGTAATTATCCTTTTCTTACTTATCTCCAGAAATCAATTACTTAATTAATTATTTAACTTAATCATTTAAATTTAATTAAATGATTCTATATTAAAAAGGTTCTTAATTTAGAAACCATTATCTTAATTAAATCATTTATATTAACCAATAACACTTGATAATTAAGAATAATTTAATTATATCAATTATCTTCACAAATTTATTTATCTTCAATTAGATCAAAATTTTAAATTACTTAAGGAAATCTTTATTATACTTGATTACTAAATCTTAATCATTAAACCTTAATTTAAAATATAACATAAAAATAAATCAAATATAAATTAAACAACTTAAACATTCACAATAAAGCTTTTAACATTTTAAACTTTACAAAGTTGTTTAATAAAATTTAATACAAACTTTGTTTCAAAGTTCACTTATTTTATTTTTACAAACTTTCATATTTATTGTATATAAAACTTGTTTGAAACATAACTTTGAAACAAATTTAGCTTTATAAATAAACTTGTTTAACGTCTGTTTTAAATCTTTGAATATCTACACAATCATGTTATAATTGTTTTTAACCTTTAAAACTTTTACTGTTAAATTTACAGTTTTAAACTTCCTGTGCCCAAACTAAAACGTGCTCTCCAAACTCGAGCAACCACAGAAGTTCTTTCGCGACAACTCCGAGCCAACCCTACAAATTCTCGAGACTGCCCCGAGTTTCCCTACCTCTTCTCCTGCTTCGAGCCAAATTCCTAAATACCTGGAGTAGTACATGAGCTCCTACCATCTTCCTTCCAAAATCCATCCCCAGTCACACAACCGTGCACGTTAACGTGCACAGCTCCGCCGCACGACGCCTAACTCCGCTCTTGCCTCCATCACACCTCTCTCGACCACGTCAACCCCTTGAGTCACCCAGAACCCTGAAACAATCGAGGACCGAAAAATGCCTATCGAACCCAACAGTTGAAACTCCATCACCACTACACTTGACCACCGCCGACCATCTCCCTCACTAGAGATCACGCCGCCACTACCCTAGCTCCACCACAACTCCCAGATCCTACGGCACCAGTGCGGTCTACTCTGGTAGCCTCACGACGCCTTGAAGTCGCGATGAACACATCGGCCAAAATCATGAAATAAAACCCTACAAGATCGAACTATGGCCATCTCGACCCATTAAAAATTACCACAGTAATTTTCCTATGATCAATGACACACCAACCACCTTCAACCTCAACCACGTCCACTGATTCGCCGTTGTTCGCCATTAATTGGCCGAAATGCCCAAAACAAGAAACTCGAAAATTCTCTTTGAATTCTAATCTAAAAATCAAGAAACAGATCTCAAAAATCATGATTTGGCATTATGAATCCAATTATGAGATCAAAAACTAAAATTGATTTAATAATTTTTTTGACCCAAATTGTATTTTACTGTAAACTTACAATCCCTGAGTAAAATATGCACTTTAAAATCCTATAAATATTTTTGGGTGATAGGTTATTCATTTACAAACAACTTCTATTAACACATCCAAGGCCCATATGAATCCAGAATTAAGATACTGAATTTTATGATGAAACTGTCAATTTTAAATTTACACAGAGTATAAATTTTCATCTACCCAGGCATTCAACTATCTTAATTCAAACATGCACTCAATTCTAATCCAAGTACTCAATAATATTAAGATACTCAACCATAATAACATGATGAAATTCAGGTTTAAACTGTTTTTAAAAGGAATTGTTTACTCATAAAATTTTTGCAGAAGACAGAGCAGAAGATAGAACTGCATTTTTTTTCTTTCCAGGCTTTAGAATTTTCTCTGCATGTTGAAATTTAGATTTCTTGTCTGCATTTCTTGATGATTGAATTTGCTTGCTTCTGATTCCATTTGAAAATCTTGCATTTGAAATTTTCAGATTTTCTTCTATAAGTTGTATTTCCCAAATTTGCAGGTTGATTAGTTTTCCAGATTTACTTCTCCTTATTTTTGATCTTTGTTTCCCCTTTTTTTCATTTTGTTTTGATTTGCATTCATTTTTTATCTTTGATTCAGAATGAAGAAAATATTTTTCTGAAGAATAAAACTGTTCTTTTTATCATATTTTTATTTCTTTCAGATTTTTAAATTAAAGAGAATTGACACTTGTTTCATTAATACTCTAGTTTGCTTACACCTAAGCTCAAAGATTTACAAGTGTTGTTATGTGTTATTTAATATTCACAAATGTTATTCTCTAATTTTTATAAATGTTTAAAATGTGATTTTCTTTTTAATGATCTATTTAAGCTATATACATATATTTATGTAATATTATAAAATGTTTTTATCATATAAAAATAAACTTTAGACTTTAATAATTATCTTAAAAGTAAACTCATATAGGCATTTATAAATAACTTATATTTTAAATCAATTTAATTTTATCACTTGTTTATAAATTGAAAAACTTAGTTTATCTCTTTATATAAAAATTCTTAAAACAATTCTATCTTATGATAAAATTAAGATGAAGAAAAATAAAAACAAATGATTTTTTTTAAAATTTAAATCTTATTTAAAACTCAAGTTGAACTATAAGTTTATAATAATAAGAAATTAACTTTGTTATAAAAATTTAAATCTCAATTATCATTTCAAAAGCATTAAATCAAATCAAATTTTCAAATTTCAAATTATATATTAAAGTTTGAAAACTCTTGTTAAATTCAAATCAATATTTTTTTTCCTATTTCAAATATATATACAAATATATATACATATTTCAAATAGAAAACATTTCAACATTATATTTGATAGTTACTGAATTAAAATTTGAAACACAAAACAAATCATAATATATATATATTCATATATATTACAATTTGAATATATATATGCTTCTTAAAACTTCCTATTTACAAGATATATCAATACATATATATTATAAATAGAAAATATTTTTGATTAGCTTCTGGAAAATAAATCTTACCAATTTTAAGTTGCCAAAATAAATATTCCAAATTAAAATATTATAAATTTTCAAAAGAATTAAATTTGTCAATTCATATAGTTAAGAAAAATGTTTATAGATATTAACAAATTATTATCATAAATCTTTAAAATAATTTTAACTTATCAATTTATAATGTAAAATGATCAAATCAATTTAATTATTATCAAAGATTATTATATTGATATTGCTCAAAATTCCGGGTCGTCACATTCCTTTCCCCTTAAAAGAATTTCATCCCCAAAATTTAAAAGCAAAGATAATTTAATAACCCAGCAAAAGAATTTAAATTTTAAACAGTAATCACTCAATCAATCATAGCAACCAATTCAAGCAAACAATTTTATCTATCCAGGAAAATTCTGAATAGAACTTCCTAATATGATCTAGAGTTTCCCAGATACCTATTCTGGAATACTCGATCTACAGAATCTTAATTAACTATACTACTATAACCAAGAACTCCCTCATCTGATCCTACAAATCTGAACAAGATATCAGACCAAACTCAAATCCATCTCAACCCCCAGATTCTTCTAAACTACTGATTCTATCACTCGAAGAATCATACACATATTCCTCATAGGTATGTGAAATATAACGAATTCCAGTTATCCGAACTGGCAATTCAATCCTGTAGATCAAAATCTAATCTCTAGAGAACACAGAAAAACTCAAAATACCTCCGGAGCTATCTCTCCAGTTTTACCAAGTCTTATATCTCCTTTGATCGGATAAAACTAAGTCAATATCCAAGTTCTAACTGCACATTCCAAATCTCCTCAATTCTTAACTGCCCAATTCTTCAGATGATCCTGAGTCACATCCATTATTCCTGATAAGCCTAACCCTTGCTGATTGCTTCATGAAACAACAGCACCAACTCAAACCAAATCTCCAGACCCTACTCAACAAAATGGCTCTCCCAAAAATTTGCCGAAATCCAAAACACATCTCTATTCCACAAGCATTAGTGGACTTCAAACCTATATCTCATAACTGAATAGCCAAACAGTTGCACCTAACAACCTTACCTTCAAATCCAAAAAATTCCTTCATACATGAATTTCCTGTAGAAATCCCTTACTGCAACATCCGGTTGCTCCATACTAGAATAGTTGCCAACTCGCTTCCCCTGCACAACTCTGATCTAAAGCAGATAAGAATGCCATCGAAGAGCACAAGCAAAATCTTTCTCCGTACACTGTTCATCCAACTCATAAAAATCTTAGTGACCATTCCACTTGGTCAAAACATTTCAACAAAATCTCAACTTAGAATAAGATGATCAATCCCTCTCCAAAGAATCTTGAGCTGCCTCACCAAACTCTTCTTGCTCTAAGAGTCATCCCACTATATGGTTGAATCATCAATATCGCTCTTAGAATCCAGGTCGATAAGGAAACTCAATCTCCGATGCTGGAATACCTCTGATTTCCTCAAAAATATCTGGAAAAATCTCTGACTACATTAATGGCTTTTACCTCCATATGAGATGCCTCAATCCCAAACCAAAGAATACTCAAAGATTCCCAAACTAATCGCAAGTCACTTTTGCGATTCCACTCAGTTCAGATTCCAAAGAACTGTCTCCCCAACTAGAACCGTTTTTCCCATTCAAGATCAATTCTTCCAGAATGGCTTATCTACCAGAAAAACTGATAGATCACTTCCAAGAAATATCCTGCTCTGCTGAGCTTCCCAAAGAAATGGACAAGCCTTCACTAACTGCCTGGTCTACTGATAGTAGAATCCAAAGATTACTGAATAATCGAAGAAACAGATCCACGCTGCTGCTTCCAAACTTCACTTCAATGATACAGCTAAGCCAAAGATCTTCCTTAACCACAAGCTCCTGAAACTCAAAACTATCATCCATTCCGCCAAAAATCCTTGAGACGAGTAGACATCTTCTCAAGAAACTTGGCTCCAAACCAAACACCAACCACTCATCTTCTTAAGAAAACAATTGAGACCGTGTCCGTAATGAGGTAACTCATCGACCTTAGTCTCCTACTTTAACAAAGATAAGACACCCTTACATGAGATCCAGAAAATCTCTAAACATCTGAATCTTCTCTGCAGTAGGCATCACAGTTCTCTTAACACCATCTTAATCTTACTCCAAAAGAACATCCTCAAAACCATCTATGGAAACTGTATCTCATCACACAGCTATTCCTTCTTGAAGTCACCAAGATACCATCACCAGCTTCTCCTCGACTGACAGATTCAACTCTTGGAAATTCTGCTCACTTGAGAGCAAATCAACCTCACACTTCAAGAATATACTCCAATTGTTGCAAATACTTCCTATGGACTCAAAGAAATCCTTTCTATAATCCACAAAGCTTATTCGAGACGGTATTAGATCTACAATCTCGAAAGATACACCTCCAACCACAACATATAAGCCTCTTCCATTAGTGGTAGTTGTGTTCCACACACTCCTACCTTATCTACCTTTATAACCTATGTTGGAAAATCCGAACAGATAACCCAACAGATTAGGTAGTTATATATAAGTGTGTATATATATATATATATATATATATATATATATATATATAAATTACAAGTACGCTCTCTCAAGATAGACACCACTCCAGAGCCTAGGTATTCACTCAACCTAATGCTCTGATACCAACTGTAGCGACCCGACTTTCTATCATCAGAAAATCGCATCACTAATTAAGAAAGAAAGAGATAGAAGAAGGAAGAAAGAAAAGAAAACGAAACAACACATCAGAATCTCACAGTGGAATGATTGAAAATATAATATAGAACATATACATAGTATCATATACATCAGAGTACACAACTAAACATCTCAATTTAGATAGTTATACATTTCTATCTAATACAATACAAGACATCATACAAAATAACAACACAGCGGAAACTCTAACTATATATCTACACGCTGAAGCCTCCTGTTCCAAAACTCCTCCAGATTTCGTCAAGGATAACCTGAATCACTTGACTACTCATATATAATATGAGTACCCAAGAGTTTAATAAAACAGAAAATAAACACTCGGGTCAGACAGGGGTCTGGTGTGAGTAAACGGTTTAAGATTGCTTAACTTTATAAAATCCTTTGAAAAGAAATGATAATAGTGTCTAGGTGTGATAACCCGGATTTTGGACATCTGAAAATGGGTAATTAACTGTTTTAATCAATTGAACGGATAAAATGCTGATAATAAAAGACCTGGGTGTGTAAGTGAATTTGGAAATGTAATAAAAAAAATTTAGTATAAATATTTGGATAAGTATTTATTTGATAATCTCTTAATTTAATTAATTTTAAATTGGCAAGATTGTTATTTCAAACAATAATAATTATGTGTTGTTTATATATATATGTATAAATAAAATTTAAAATAATTATTTACAGGTTGAATTTGTGTTTGTTTATATGTATATATTTTGAATTTAAGTTACATCATATATAATTTTATGTATGAATAAAATTTGTTTTATATTAGATTTTATTTATAAATTAAAATAGCTTGTAGATGTATAAATAAGAATAAACTTGTTATATAACTAAAATAATGGTGAGTGATTTTTAAATAAGGATTAAACATAAATTCTTGTATTTAGCATTTGGAAAATCCTTATAACATGCAACAAATACACTTGTTATATTAATAATAGGTTTGTACATTTGTAAGCCAAGGGAAAGTGTACACTTACAAGTGGGATACTTACCAATTAATTTTTGTAAAAAAAAATGAATCAAGGAAAAGAGGCAGGCTGCTCTTTTTCTTCTTCATATTCAAAACCAAACAAAGTTTCAACCTGAAAATTAAGTCAGTAATCAAATAAAGATCAAGCAAACAAATGCAAATCTGAAGCAAAATAGAATCTGAATTTAGTTAAAACCTGCAATTCATTCTGCTGCAAATTCAAATGGGATGAAGATTTACTCAGCATGTCAACAGCAGTTCATCACCAATTTGAAGCATGCATTCAAATTTTTTTTCCAGCAAAACCAACTCAACTTAAACAAAGAAGATCAAACAAATCTGGACACTTTTAACCTGGAAAGCAAAATTGCTCCTCAGTTTGTGGCATATGCAGGTGAGTAACAAAAAAACTAAGTAGCCTAAAGACTGGTTGCATGCTTTTTCTCTGGAAACAGTATGTTTTGTGTGATATATAAATAAATTGTTTGGATGTATATATGTGTGAATTTCTGTTGTATTATGTATCTCTGTTATCAGTATTCAAGTTTAAGTTATGATCAAAATCCATATACTCTGGATCCATTTTCTGTTAGGACTTAGTCCATTAACAAAAGTTGTTTGTTTACCCTAGATTAAAGATTTAAAATTTTGATTTAAGCTAAATTTATTTGAATTTGCTCTGGAAACTCAGTAGAACTGTGCAAAATTTGTCTATGTTAAAAATTCAGACACATTAATTCACTGGTTCAAGCATATAATCTGGAAATGTATCAAAAATCATGAATTTTAAAACTGGAATTTTAATTTTTAGAAGAAGGTTCAGGGAGTAGATTAGGTTTGATCAATTTAGGAGTTTTGGGTTGCCTCTGGTGTTTTGGTGACTCGGCTTGGTCGGAATTCATACTGGTGGCAGTAGAGCTATCAAAGAGATCAGCAAAAATGTCAGGGCGGTGATCTAAGTATTTTGGTGGCAGCGGTGACCAATTTTTGGTTCTTAACCCTAGATTTGATGGTGGCCAGTAAATGATCAACTACGTTTTCTCTGGTGGATCGAGTGTTTCGGATTTTATGGAAATCGAAACGTGGTGAGGTGGTGGAGCTAGGGATCGGGTTGCGAGATCTCCGGTGACTTAAGGCGAGGGGTCGAAGGGAGTTTCTGATGAACAGTTTTGTTCAGAGGCAAGTGGAGTAGCTAAATTTTTGCTCTTGGTTCAAATCGATGATCGTGAAAGTTGTTGGAGATGAGGTGTAGGTGATGTGCCGGAGATTTTCGCCATGATCGGAGCTGCTCCGATGAACTGTACATATGCACGCATGTGTCTCTGTGCATTTGGAAATTTGGTGGTTAGAGGAGAAGGGATGTCTCGAAGTAGGTTCCGTGGTTTCGCTGTTCTGGCTCGAGTAAGCACTCGTGTAGGATTGGATAGGTTGACAGTTAACCAACGTTTAAGTTTAATTAAAAAAAACTGGTAGAAGAAAAGGGAAGCTCGAAGTTATGGGAAGGATTTCTCGGGATAGTTTGGTTTGGAACCCGAAGTATTTTAGGGTTGGCTCGGGTAGTATGTTCCAGGCTTTAAGTAAACAGAAACCTGATTCTGTTTGATAAAAAAAAATTAAGTTTAAATGTAAACTAAGATTTAAAATAAGCTTAAACCCCAGTTGAATATGAATTTAATTGTTTGAATCTGAGTTTGAAATAAATTAAGACTTTAAACTTGAATGGTTAAATACTTTAAGGGTGTTTAAGTAGTTTGAATTTCTAAAATAAGTTTTAAATTGTAAGAAGAGTTATCTAAATTCAAATTTTAATATGTATTCAAAATTTTGGAAGTGAAGGAAAGTTTTAAAATTTAAATTGTTTTAATCAATATGAAATATTTAATGTATAATTCAAATTGATTTGAAATTAAATATGCATTTTATTTAAGATCCTTTTAAACTTCTTTATTAAATAAGTATTTCTTTAACTTGTAAAATAAAGGAGTTTTAGAAATGTGTTTTAAACCTTGTTAAAGATAATTTGTATATCATTTTAAACCTTTAAACTTAAAATGAAATTTTGAAGGTAAATTTAGAGTAAGTTATTTTAAATACCTTATAAATGATAATTTGATTATTAATAAGAACAAAGTTTAATCTTAAGGTAACTTTAGAATTTAATGATTTGTAATTTCATTTAATTATTAGGGTAACTTAATGGATAATTAATTACTTAATTAATTAATGGAATGGATGATTAATTAAGGAATTAAGAGTTTTTAAATTAATTAATTAATGATTAAGATTAATTAATTAAGGTTAATTAATCTGTAATTAGGATTATTAATTAGATTTTAATTAATAAAGAATTGATTAATCAAGTAATTAAGGATTAATTAAGATTGCAGTTAACACTTAATTAATTAAATAATTAGGGATTAATCAATTGGTAATTAAATAATAATTAATTAGTAATTAATGATGGTTAATCTGAGTTAATTGCTTAAGAAAGAATTGAAGAATAGTTAATGAAGGTCATTTAACAATTAATTATTGTGAATAATTTTAATAATTAATTAGATTAATTTTATTGATAATAATCAGTTGAGGAATTGTTTGAGTTTAAATACTTAATAAAAGTAATTAAGAAATTAATTACTTAGGTTTAATGTAATTAGTTTAGATTAATTAATTAAGTTTAATTAATTTAAACACTTGATGGTTGATGAATAATTACTTAATGTGATCAATGGAAGTGTAATTAATTAAGGAAGTAATTAGTGGTAATTACTGGATGTAATTAAAGAAGTTGACGATGAAAGTAATTTGGATTAAATTCCTATGTAATTAATCAGGGAATTAATTAAAATAATTAATTAAGGGTAATTAATTTTTGAAACAAGTAATTAAGGGCAGTTAATTACTGGATGTTATTAATCAAGGGTGATTAACAATTATGGTTAATAATTAGTTAATGAAGTAATTAAACGTTAATTACTGAATTTAGTTAAGGATAATTAATTTGTGAAATTAATTAAGGGCTAATTACTTAAATGTTATTAAAGGATAAATAGAGTGATATTGGAAGCCTTTGATTAATTGTTATCCCTAATATATGGTTCGTAATGCTATGTGATAAGATATGTTTGATTTGAAACTGTGATGATGTGGTTATCTATTGTTGATGAATTATGTGACACCCTGTATTAAAATTTGTGTTGTATTTCACTTGAATAATCTAAGTTAAGTTGACAATGGTTTCGAAGAGACCGGAGTCGCGTATTAGTAAGTACCCGAAACCACTTCGATTCATTGAAAATTGATATCTAAAATCAATAGGCTGAAATGGAATGGTTAAAGTGAATTGGACCATTTAATCTAAGTTCTAGCACTTAGAAATTGATGTGAGAAATGAGTTGTGTCTTTAAGGACTTGTGAACTTGTAGATTGATATAAGTTATCCCGGATTCATTGCCAGTTGTATGCTTATGTATTTATGTTAGAAGGGTTTACTCACGCTGGTTTCCAGCCTGACCCGGGTGTTACTTTGATGTAATGCTCGGGTCAGACGGAGTATTACAGATTTTCAGGTAAGGACGTTCTGGAGCTCAGGAAGGCGAGCTGGATGGCTGGAACGTATGAAGCATACCCGCTGTGATATGTAGTTATATCTAGGACATGTTGTTTCATAACTGTCCTGTATTGTGTAAATGTTATAACTCTGATATATGGAAATGTAAATGTACTGATACTGTTCCTTTTTGTAAACTGTTATTATGTGATATTATATTTTGATCTGCTGCGAATATGAGGTTTTTGTGTCTTGTTTCTGTTTCTTCTTCTTCTATCTCTTCTTATTTTCTAACTATCTGGAATTTTCGGGATCGGAATTTCCGGATTGTTTCATTTGGTATCAGAGCTAAAGGTTAAGCAAGAACCTTGGCTCTGGTGGGATTACTCATTAAGGATAGGGTAAGTGATACCCTAGAATGAGTTGAGTATATATATGAGAGAGCGTACTTGTTATTTTCTTATATAAAGATTCTAAATGATTTTATATAAGAATATATATTTTGATATATAAAGCAATATTTCTTTCTAATAAAATATTAAGGGAATTGGTTGTTAAATTTTTGGAATTAAATTAAGAATTAATATAATACCACCAAATTGAAATATGGAATTGGAATTAAATTAAGCGGTATTAGTAATACAACCAAATTGAAATTAAATAAAGTTAAGTTTGGAATAAATTCAAACTGAAATTAAATCTACAATTTGGGAAAAGTTTCAGGATAAGGATAATCAATTAATTTATGTAATTAATTAAACTTTATTTAATTAATAAATGGATAATAATTGGAATTGATAAATAAGAGGGAGTTACTTAATGAAGTAACTAAAGGTAAGTAATTTAAGGGGCAATTACTTAATAAAGGAAATTAAGAAATAAGTTAATTACCGAATGTGATTAATTAATGATGTAAATAATTTAAAGAAATAACAAATAATATTATTTAATGCAATTGAATGAAGTGGTCCTATTTCAAACAAGAGTTGTTTGAAAATTTAAAGAAATTTGTTTTGAGTTAAAAACCCAAGGTGGTTTGAAATGAACTCTAAATGTTGAGTTTTAAATTTGGAATGAGATGTGAAAACCCAAGTGATAAGTTTTTGAACTTATAGATGAGAAAGTATTTTGAAATTTGAATAGGAATTCAAATTGTGCAAATTTGACTGAATTGAGTTTAACTTGGAAGAAGTTAAATAAGTTTGAATGATCAACCTGATTTGGAAATTTTAAGGTGGAATTGGAATTTAACTTGGAAAGTTAAATGGTTAATTTGAATTGGAGTTTGTGTGATCTCAAAATGGGTTTGAGATCTGGAATTGGAAATGGATGGATGTTTTATAATAATTTGAATAATATCATCCCATTGTTATTGGAAATATTTAAATTGTGAAATTGGATTTGCTCAAATGAATGAGAAATGAAGTATGGTAATATATCCATTGTTGAGATAAAATTGGGTAATAAATTAAATTGTTTAAAAGCTTTTAATAAAGGTTAACTTGGTTTAAAGGGTTAAACCAACCTTAGTGAATTTAACTCGAATTTATATAATTCGAGATGGTTTAAATTTGGAATTTGAATTGAAATTTGATCAAATTGAATTTGATTTGAATTAATTAAATTTGTGATTAAAGATGTATAGGTATAAAATTCAAATGGAAAATTTGAATTGGATTAATTTGAAATTAGTCCGAATTGATTTGAATAATTTGGAATTGTAATTAAAGTTGAATAGTTTTAAATTCAAACGGAATTTGAATTAAATTTGGGAGGAAATCAAGAATAATTTAACTTGATTTGGAAATGGAGTTTGAAATTGGGATTAGTTCAAACTGGAGTTGAAATGAATTGAAAACTGGAACTAGTTCAACTGAAATTTATTTGAATTAGTAGAATTTGAGATCAAGGTTGAATAAAGTTAAATGTAGAAAGAAACTGAGGTTAATTCAACTTGAATTGGGGTTGAATCAATTTCAATGGAAATTAAAGTTATTTAAATTGGAACTGGGTCAATTTAAGTGGAAGTGGAATTTAAATTGAGTTGATTTGGAATGGAGATTGGGAATTGAACGGTTTTGACTCTGGATTATTTTTAAGATAAATTATTTTAATATAAACCTATTTTTCCAAGCTATTCATTATATATACAACCTTTCTTTTAAAAGCCAAACTATCTTATACTTGTTTTACAATTATTCTTGAAACTGTTTAACAATTTTTCCAACTGCTTTATAAAGTAATTACTATATTTTAACTATTTTACAAAACTAATTACTATCTTACTACTATTTTACAATCATCTAAAATTTCTATAATTATTTTAACTATTTTCTAACTATTTTACACCTATTTTACAAACTAGTAATTATTTTCCAACTACTTATCTATTTTTAAAATTTTCAAGCTATTTTCTAAATAAACTGGTCGGAGTTCAAACTGTTAATGGTAAAATACCCAATCGAGATAAGAATAGAGGTGACAATCCAAATAGATTGAAGCAATTGGGAGTAAATGAAAAAAAATCAAAGTGAATGTGAATAGAAAGAGATTAATTTGGGTAATAACCAATAAAGAAAATACGTAGGGTGTACGTATGTTATTCTATTCGAATAGTGATTTGATCCAGACTCGAGCACAGAATTTCGAGATAGTTATATCGATCCGAGTGGGATTTTTCTCTCGATTTTCAACGGCGAACCTGGATATGGATTGTTGATTGGTTCTGAATATTCTCTATCATAGCCAGGCTATGCAAGGAGAATGACGGTTTCTGATCAAGAAACCAGATCTGAGTCTGCACTAGGAAGTCGGGTGGACGATACTAGTTCGGAAGTGATATTGTGTGATCGAATGAGCGATCAGATTGGTATGGCGTACGAATGATATGTGTACATTGTACGGATTTGAATGAAATTGATATTGAAAAGAGTAATCAAAATTAAATATTTGATTTTGAATAAACAAAGTTATATATCTTTGTTATATAAGATAAAACTCCCCTTGATGAATCTTTTGCCAAAAGAAAATGGTTTTTGGAGGTGTTTGAAGTATCAAGGAGTTTTATACAGGTTTGAAATGATCCAAAGTTTTAAAAATTATATATATATCTGTATATATATGTACAAAGGATCTTATGAGGATTTTAGAAAAAGTTTTGGAAACCCTTTGGATTTGGAAAGGCTTTTGATTTTTGGGTAAAATCAATATTGAGTTTGGAAAGCCTACTTTGAGAATTATCGATTTTGGGATAATCGATTTTGTGTAAAGGAGCTTTGTATGAGATCATACTAGGTGTATGATTTAAAGATACTATATATATATAGTATAAAATGTTTTGATGATGACTCTGGGGAAAAAGGCGCTCCCTTGGAATGGACTTCTCAGGAGTACCACAGGGTGGTGCTGCTTTGAGCCCCAAGGGGGGGTCCTAAAGTTGATCCTGTGAGGAGTTCGGACAAACTAGTTCCTGAGGATTATTGGGTAGCGAAAGTCGAGGGCGCTGGTGCCTACAGGGGAATTTGGGTTATGCTGTGACGACAGTGTAACTCGATGTCACTGCGATCTACTGTGGGGACCATAGAGAAAATCGTGTGGAGGATGAGTGTCAACGGTCTACACTTGATTTTGCCGGGAAGGCAACGCAACATCGGTAGACTGCGATCTATGGACAAGTGGAGTGGAGAATTTTCATTCTTTTGGAAGTGAAATTCGAGGGCGCTGATGCCTACAGTTATATGGGTTTTTGATGTGATAGCTACGTAACCCCAGTTGTAGCTGCGATCTGTAGCCGGTTCCATGGTGTAATCGAGGGGCGCGGAGGCCTACAGTTATCTATGGATTTTGTTGGGATGGCAACGTAACCATCGGGTTAACTGCGACCATGGATGGGGGTGATGATTTCCAGAACATTCTCACCAAAGATATTTCCTCTATTTCAAAATGTTTTCCATATTTTCAATAAAATTATTTTCCAAGCATTTTCACTGGGTGTTGAAAATGGGTCTACTAAGTACTTATAGATTTTCAGTCATACGCCTGATCATCGTATGACCGAATTTCTGTGAGAACGATGATGGACTTGTCGAGACATCAAGATATAAAAAGATGTTTTTATAAAACTATTTTATAATATTGTATAGATTTTAAAAGTATTTTAGAAATGATCAAAGAATATTTATCAAATTTTAAGCATTTTATAAATTTTAGCTTCGTTCCTTTTCGAGGATGAAAAGATTCAAAGGGGGGAGGAATGTGATAACCCGGATTTTGGACATCTGAAAATGGGTAATTAACTGTTTTAATCAATTGAACAGATAAAATGCGGATAATAAAAGACCTGGATGTGTAAGTGAATTTGGAAATGTAATAAAAAAAAATTAGTATAAATATTTGGATAAGTATTTATTTGATGATCTCTTAATTTAATTAATTTTAAATTGGCAAGATTGTTATTTCAATCAATAATAATTATGTGTTGTTTATATATATATATATATATAAATAAAATTTAAAATAATTATTTATAGGTTAAATTTGTGTTTGTTTAAATGTATATATTTTGAATTTAAGTTACATCATATATAATTTTATGTATGAATATAATTTGTTTTATATTAGATTTTATTTATAAATTAAAATAGCTTGTAGATGTATAAATAAGAATAAATATGTTATATAACTAAAATAATGGTGAGTGATTTTTAAATAAGGATTAAACATAAATTCTTGTATTTAACATTTGGAAAATCCTTATAACATGCAACAAATACACTTGTTATATTAATAATAGGTTTGTACATTTGTAATCCAAGGGAAAGTGTACACTTACAAGTGGCATACTTACCAATTTAATTTTGTAAAAAAAAAATGAATCAAGGAAAAGAGGCAGGCTGCTCTTTTTCTTCTTCATATTCAAAACTAAACAAAGTTTCAACCTGAAAATTAAGTCAGTAATCAAATAAAGATCAAGCAAACAAATGCAAATCTGAAGCAAAATAGAATCTGAATTTAGTTAAAACCTGCAATTCATTCTGCTGCAAATTCAAATGGGATGAAGATTTACTCAGCATGTCAACAGCAGTTCAACACCAATTTGAAGCATGCATTCAATTTTTTTTCCAGCAAAATCAACTCAACTTAAACAAAGAAGATCAAACAAATCTGGACACTTTTAACCTGGAAAGAAAAATTGCTCCTCTGTTTGTGGCATATGCAGGTGAGTAACAAATTTTTCTAATAAAAAAAATATAAGTAGCCTAAAGACTGGTTGCATGCTTTTTCTCTGGAAACCGTATGTTTTATGTGATATATAAATAAATTGTTTGGATGTATGTATGTGTGAATTTTTGTTGTATTATGTATCCCTGGTATCAGTATTCAAGTTTAAGTTATGATCAAAATCCATATACTCTGGATCCATTTTCTGTTAGGACTTAGTCCATTAACAAAAGTTGTTTGTTTACCCTAGATTAAAGATTTAAAAATTTGATTTAAGTTAAATTTATTTGAATTTGCTCTGGAAACTCAGTAGAACTGTGCAAAATTTGTCTATGTTAAAAATTCAGACACATTAATTCACTGGTTCAAGCATATAATCTGGAAATGTATCAAAAATCATGATTTTTAAAACTGGAATTTCAATTTTTAGAAGAAGGTTCAGGGAGTAGATTGGATTTGATCAATTTAGGAGTTTTGGGTTGCCTCTGGTGTTTTGGTGACTCGGCTTGGTCGGAATTCATATTGGTGGCAGTGGAGCTATCGAAGAGGTCAGAAAAAATGTCAGGGCGGTGATCTAAGTGTTTTGGTGGCAGCGGTGACCAATTTTTGGTTCTTAACCCTAGATTTGATGGTGGCCAGTAAATGATCAACTACGTTTTCTTTGGTGGATCGAGTGTTTCGGATTTTAGGGAAATCGAAGCGTGGTGAGGTGGTGGAGCTAGGGACCGGGTTGCGAGATCTCTGGTGACTTAAGGCGAGGGGTCGAAGGGAGTTTCTGATGAACAGTTTTGTTCAGAGGCAAGTTGAGTAGCTAAATTTTTGCTCTTGGTTCAAATCGATGATCGTGGAAGTTGTTGGAGATGAGGTAGTTGTAGGTGATGTGCCGGAGATTTTCGCCATGATCGGAGCTACTCCGATGAACTGTACATATGCACGCATGTGCCTCTGTGCATTTGGAAATTTGGTGGTTAGAGGAGAAGGGATGTCTCGAAGTAAGTTCCATGGTTTCGCTGTTCTGGCTCGAGTAAGCACTCGTGTGGGATTCGATGGGTTGACAGTTGACCAACGTTTAAGTTTAATAAAAAAAAAGAAACTGGTAGAAGAAAAGGGAAGCTCGAAGTTATGGGAAGGATTTCTCGGGGAAGTTTGGTTTGGAACCCGTAGTATTTTAGGGTTGGCTCGGGTAGTATGTTCCAAGCTTTAAGTAAACAGAAACCTGATTCTGTTTGATAAAAAAAATTAAGTTTAAATGTAACCTAAGATTTAAAATAAGCTTAAACCCCAGTTGAATATGAATTTAAGTTGTTTGAATCTGAGTTTGAAATAAATTAAGACTTTAAACTTGAATGGTTAAATACTTTAAGGGTGTTTAAGTAGTTTGAATATCTAAAATAAGTTTTAAATTGTAAGAAGAGTTATCGAAATTCAAATTCTAATATGTATTCAAATTTTTGGAAGTGAAGGAAAGTTTTAAAATTTAAATTGTTTTAATCAATTTGAAATATTTAAAGTATAATTCAAATTGATTTGAATTTAAATATGCATTTTATTTAAGATCCTTTTAAACTTCTTTATTAAATAAGTATTTCTTTAACTTGTAAAATAAAGGAGTTTTAGAAATGTGTTTTAAACCTTGTTAAAGATAATTTGTATATCATTTTAAACCTTTAAACTTAAAATGAAATTTTAAAGGTATGGAGCCCAGATATTTTACCTATGTGGTTGCTGCAATCTCGTTTACTGTGTGGTTGTTGCTCTATGGTAGAGGGCCCTCGGATAAAGGTCGCAAACGACCGGGGGGTGGCACACTCGAGTAGTAGTTACCTAGTTACAAAGGTAATCCGACCTTGTGTTGGCAAATAGCTGGGTAGGTTCTCGGGATGTCCCTCCAGAGGCATACCCATGTGGCAGTAGGAAGTTCCTTAGCCTGACCATTTGTTGTAAAAAGCTAATTCAATTTCTAACTTGAATCCACACAACAAATTAAGATTTTTAAAACAAGAATGGCGATTTTTAGTTGCTTATGCTATGAGCAGTTCACAGTTGAACAAAATTTTCTTTTTGACCATTTTCTAGTGATCGATCCAATATTGGGTGATGAAATTTTGTTTAAAGCAAGTTTAAACATTGATGATTTCAGGAAAATTGTCGAATAATTTTTCTATTACACGAATTGAAGAAACAAGGTAAATTTAGGGTTTGTAGTCGAGTTTTGGAAATGTTTGGAAACGAGGTGATTTCGCCACCTCTGATGCGTCGAGTTGCACGTGCTCAAGGGGAATGGTAGAATGGGGTGTTGACGTGGTGTGGACGGAGTGGGAGCTTCTCTGGTGGTCTGAGAAACGGGGGCGAGGCAATTTATTGAGGAGGGTTGAGTTACAGTTTTTCGGACGCAAGGTTTAATTTCGATTTGGAAAAATTCGTGTCGAATCGAGTTTTGATTTCGTATATAGGGAAGTTTTGCAACTTGCCGAAGTTATTGGAGTTCTCCAGAGCAACGGCGAGACGCCGTGCCCGTGTACGGAGTCGATATGGTGTCAGCATTGTGGAGAGGTGAATGACTCGAGTCGTTACTCGAGAAAATGGAGGGCGTGCTTCGGGGTGGAACGCGAATTCTCGAGCCTGGAACACGCGAGCCTGGAACAGTTGTTTAAGTTCAAACTTAAGCTAAAAAAATAATAAAAATAAGAAGAAGAAAGTATGTGAGGCACGAGAGAGTAACTCGGGGAAACGTAGGGGGAAACTCGAGCGTTTACTCGGGTAAAAATCCAGGCATGCTCGGGTTTGCTTCAAAAAGGGGTTAAGCCTTTAAAATTTTAAAGTCAACATTGTTAAACAAATTTTAGTACTAATGAAGTATCTAATGTTTGACTATTTTAAGTTAAGAAATTATTTCAAGTTTTAATTAATCAAGTGAACACATAAGAATGTTTTTAAACCTTAATTAATATCTTAATTAAGTAATTAACTTAAGTTAAGTATTAAATTTAATTACCATTAAAGTTTTCAAGTTAGTAATAAATTGATTTCAAAGTTTAAGGAGGTTTTTTTTAAATGTTAATTAAGATAAATAATTGTTAAAGGGTAATTAAGAATGATTAATTAATTTATAATCATAATTAACTAAGTGATTAGAGATTAATTTATAAATTGTAATTAAAGATTGGTTAATTAATAATTAAGTGTTTAATTTATTTGTAATTAAGAATTATTAATTAGATAACTAAAGTTGATTAATTTATAATCAGTAGTTAATTAAGTTAATGGATTAAAGAATAATTAATTAATAAAGTTGATTAAGATTTAATTAATTTATCATTAAGAATAATTAATCGTTCATTTAAAATGATCAATAAAAATAGTTATGTGGTTAATTCATTTAAATTACATTCACCTTGATTGAAAAATAATTAACTATTGTTGTGCACTGGATTGATATTTTTGTTGTGATTATGATGCTGTGTGATGTGAATTGCTTTGTGCTGAATTGTGATTTGTGATTTAATTCTGTATTGATGTGAAAACCCTTTCGCCCGTAAAACGACATTTAAACTTCGATGCGACAGGGAGTCGGATTTCAGTCAGTTATCCGAAACCCACATCGAACCCGAATGTGAATCCTTGTAATTGATACATCCACGTGTTTTAAAATTAAGCGTTCACTATTCGGTTTAGCCGGGAGAGGAGCTTTGTGACATATAACCCATTCCGAATAGTGATACGTCCAAAATGAATAGCATTTGAAGACGGTGTTGAAGACCTGGGTGTCTTCGAAAACGATAGGATAACCTATCAAATGTCTCTTCACTGAGTTGCTCCGATATAGAGATCTCCACATGTGATGGGAAGTCCAATCGAAATTTTGGATACCCAGATTTGCAAGGGATTCTTCCTTTACTAGACGAAGTGCCATCGGTTCTGTTCGAACCTGGAAAAGACTTGTATTGTTGTATGTCTGACACTACACTTTGAGATATAAAGCATATTTCTTTCAAATACATATCTATTGGTGGCAGAGAATTTATTCTCTTAGCTTAACACCCTTCTCAGAGACGTACGAGCATAGAGATTACGTATTTGAAGGTTATCAATGATATACTCCCAATTTGGTAGTGTGGCATGCTAAGCGATGCTGTGTATGGATGATCATTTGTTGATCATTTGTGATCAAAGCATGGCTTTCGTGTAAAGCGTAGCTTTGTGGATGAAACCTCATCGGACCTCACACCCCGAAAATGGTCGAAACAGGAAAGATGCGGCAAGGTTACGAGGGTCGCACCCTTTAGGGTATGACATTTCCTTCTGGAAAAAGGTGGTGTTATGATATGGAGCCCAGATATTTTACCTATGTGGTTGCTGCAATCTCATTTACTGTGTGGTTGTTTCTTTGTGGTAGAGGGCCCTCGGATAAAGGTCGCAATTGACCGGGTGGTGGCACACTCGAGTAGTAATTACCTAGTTACAAAGGTAACTCGGCCTTGTGTTGGAAGAGAGCCGGGTAGGTTCTTGGGACGTCCCTCCAGATGCGTACCCATGTGGCAGTAGGAAGTTCCTTAGCCTGACCATTTGTTGGAAAATCCAAAGAAACAATACGAGGCCTGTACGGTTTTAGTTGTATAACCTTCCATGCAGCGTGGCGGTAACCTGCCACAAAACATGGTAGCTATAGTAGGCATACAATAATGGTTGTATGCTGGCTAAGATTAATATTATGCTTTCAAAATGATTTTCTACACTATGCACTAGTAATAATATCAAAGAATTTTTCCCGTATCAAGCATATTTGACTATTACAAGAAGGAATCTCCTCCAAGTCAGCGATTGTATTATGTGTGTGGCGGGAGGTCTTATGGTAGTTTCATTTTCCAAAAGCATACCGGATTTTCTTGTAAAAATCTGTCTTATTTAAAAGCAACTATTTTTGTTTACTCATACCAGTCCCATGACTGACCTGGAGTTTATTGTTTCCTTTCTAAACTCTGGGTGCCCATTATTTCTCCATGGGCAGCCTAATAGCAGGTTTTCGTGTTCTAGTGTTAGCAATATTTTAGAGGCTTTTACGTTGGAGATATTTCGGAAGCTTTGGATATCAAGGTGCTTAGTTTTTGGAAGTCCTCTATCGCTTCATTCCTTTGAAGATTTTTTGGCATATGATCACTTGTGGTTCTATTATGATGTTCTATTTGGAGTTGTGATATATGTATTATGATACTCTGATGTAGTAATGGATATTATGATGATGTTATATCTGTGATGTAATACATGATATTCATTCTGTTTCCGCTATTTTATATTCATCTAATGTTGTCATAAGCTCCATCTGACTGGAGTTCGATTTATGAATCCTTGGCAGTCGAATACAAGTGAGGTATTTAGTGTCAATTTCGAACATTGTATTTCAGATCGTGACAAAGTGGTATCACAGCTGAAGGTTGAGTAAGAACTTTAGCTACGGATTATAACACATTAGATGGCTCATTAGAGATAAGGTTAAGTATACCCTAGAATGAGTATAACCGAGATCGAAACTCCAAATTTTCTTAGTCTATTTCCTTTAGTTGCTGATATTCCTTAAGATATCTCATCCGAATATCTAAACCAATTTTCTTACTAATTACAGATAGTAAGAATGAGCGGACGAAGAGGAAGAGCTAGAGGCGAGGAAATGCCACAGCACCTAGTCAAGTTCCCTTAACAGTAGAAGCAGCCATATCTATTCACAATCAGCCGAATCTGGTTGATTTATATAAGAGTTTCTCAAGGCTTTGTGGTAAGTCGTTCACCGGCAAGGAATCGATTGTTGAGGCCCAAGCATGGATCAGATCATGTGAAAGAATCTTTAGAGGGCTGAAGTTGCAAGACGATCATATGCGACTTATAGCTTCTTGGCAACTTCAAGAAGAAGCCTTAGCATGGTGGGAGACAGTTAATGTAGGGAAGCAAGAAGACGAGTTTACTTGGAGAGATTTAAAGAAGTATTTGAGAAGCGCTATATGCCATTGGCTGGAATTTCTCGAAGGTACCAGAAATTCATGGACTTAAAGCAGAGGAGTTTGTCATTCGAGGAGTATATAAACAAATTCAATGAATTGTCTCGTTTTAGTCCAGAGCTGGTAAACACACCTTTAATGAAGATTGAAAGGTTCATTCGTGGGATGAATAAGAATTTCCACGAAAGGATGACTGGCCACGTCAAAGAATCCTTTTCAGATTTGGTTGATATGGGGTACAGATATGCTACACTTGACATGTAAGAAGCCCCGCTGGAGAAAGGAAATTCGAGCAATCAAAATTGGAAGAAGAGGAAATTTGGAGGCAAGAAACCATGGAAGGGTAAGGAGAAAAAGAAGAGCAATCAGGGAAGCACGGCAGAGAATGTCACTTGCTTCAATTGCCTAGAAAAAGGCCACTACTCAAACAGCTGCAAGAAGCCAAAGAGAGATCAATCCGCACAAGGAAAGCCTAGGAAATGTTATTATTGTCAAAAATTGGAACACAGAGTTAAAGATTGCCCAGTCATGAAGCAAGCTCAGAAAGCCAAGGTGTGACGACCCGACTTTCTACTCCCAGAAAATCGCATCATCAATTAAGAAAGAAAGGGATAGAAGAAGAAAAGAAAGGAGAGAAAGAAGAAACAACACAAGAATCTCAACAGCGGAACGAATAAATTATATTAATAACATAAGTATTTACATAATATACAATACCAACCAGAGATACTCAGCATACATATCACATATACTAGACAGTTATAAACACCTGCCTAGTATTTACAACATAATACAACACAGCACAGAGAACACACAGCGGAACTAATATCTACAACGCAGAAGCCTCCTGCTCCATTGCTCCTCCATATTCGTCAAAGCTAATCCTGAATCCTAACCTGAATTCCCTTGGCTACTCGTAAAAATTTGAGTACCCAAGAGTTTATGAAAAACAAAAATAAACTCCGGGTCAGACATGGGTCTGGTATGAGTAACAGGTTAAGGTTGCTTAACTTTTAAAAACCTTTTGAAAAGAAAAGGTATCACGTAAGACTTCCCACACATAAACATGGAAAAGTTTTTACCTTACGCTAACCAAAACATTTGATAGGAAATCCGATGATATTATAGTAGTGTCTAGGGTTTTCAAGTAAATAAGAAATAGCCGAAATTGTTACATCTATTAAATTCCAGCTACTAGCCACAAAAGTGGGTAATACAATCAAAACCGTTGGCACTTATTGGATTGTGGATTCCATACAATGGCAGGGCTACTGGGGTACCGCCCGTCACAGTACGTGGCCTAGATCACCGTACCGAGGAGCCACCCTAAATCCCCTGCAACACAAGACCGGGACCATTCCTTACTGAACAGTACCGAACAAGACAACCTCGGCAGTTGTTGCAATCAACTTCCACACACAGCCGAATATAAAGGGACTTTTAGACAGGGATCAATCTTGCTCTCCAGTGGGAGCTACCCACGAAGCCTTGCTGCACCTCCCCTATTTTAGCCATTCCCGGTTGATGAGGCTTGAGGTTTCGATTACCTTTATAGAACACATCTCTTAGAATGCTCATCGTCCACCTGACGAAGTTCTGAAAGCATTCAATCCATACAAGTTCGTTCCGGGTTCGAACGAAACCGAAGGCATTATCTCGTTACACTCATTACGGAATCACCCACAGAGTTAACGACGATAATCCTTGCACTCTGAATCACCATCTCGAATCTATAAGCATTATTCCGTCAACTCATTACGGAATCACCCACAGAGTTATACTGACGTATAGTCCTTACACCTCGAGTCTTCACAAAGCTCCATTTGGATTTACGACCTAACGTTATTTGGAATCGATGTGGTTTTCGGATATCCAAATATGGAAACCCGATCCCGGTGTCATCGAAAACCAAAGCGTGTCTTTTAGGGCCAAGTTGTTTTAAAGTTTAAAACATTCAATTCAATATTATCTATATACACACAGGAAGATAATTTGCAACATCACAATAGATAATCAATATTATCATAACATCAGATAATCTATATTATCAACTCAAACAGATAAATCATATTATCAACTCAATGCAACCATAACATCCAAGCCACACAACAACATTTATCTCATAACTGAGATCTCAACCATTCAGGGAAATAAATATCAACCATTATTCATAAGCAATCACTTATCAATCCAATCTATAATTAATTTAAAATGAATTAAATTAATTACTTCTTCCTTAAATTAATTCAAAATAAATTAAATTAATTACTTATCCAAATAAATCTTGCTTATACATCAAAGAATTATTCTTAACAAATTACCCTAATTAATCATCTTGATTAATTATTCTTTAATTACATTCAAGTAATTAACCTCTAATTAATTTCACAAATTAATTAATTCAAACCAATCCCTGTAATTAATCTGTAATTACTTCATTAATTAATCATAATTAATTACATTAATCCTTAATTAATTACATTAATTAATTCTTTATTGATTAATTGTTCTTAATTAATCCTTAAGTATATCATTAATTATATAATTAATGATCTCAAATTATTTCATTTAAAATAACTTCGTTAAATTAATTATCAATTATCTCTATTGATTAATCATTCTTGATTAATCACATTAAGTAATTAACTTAAATTAATTTCATCTCTTAACCTTTTCAAATAACTCAATTATCTAGACCTAAATTAATTACACTAAGCAATTAATTATTAATTACTTACCTAAGTAATTATTCAACCTACAAATTACATATTAATTACACTAAGCAATTAATTCCAAAACTGCTCCATTAAATTACATCCAGTAATTTATTTTCTTCACTAATTAATTTTCCATTTGTAATTACTTCTCAAATCAATTAATGATTTATTTAAATTAATTAAACTTAATTAATTAACTTAATTAATCAAAATAGACTTAATTAATTACAATTAGTAATTAATTTCCTTAATTACTTTCACTAAGTAATTATACTTAAATAATTCACACATGATTATCTTTAAATTAATTAATACAATTAATCATTAAAATTAATTACATTAATTAATTATAAAATAATACTATGTTAATGACCTTCATTAACCAATAACAAATCTTTAATTACTTTTCCAAAGTAATTAATTGGATTAATCAATATTAATTCTTAATTTATTTAAAGAATCTCATTAATTAATCTCAAACTAATCAAGTGATAATTAAAACTTAATTAATTATTACTTAATTGATTAATAATTTCAATTCATTAATTAAATTAATCAAATCTTATTTAAATTAATGTCTATATCACACTTTAATCAAATTTAGTTAACTTACTTAATCTTTTAATTACTTAAATAACCCTCAATTATTTAATTAATATCCTAATTTTTATTAATTAAATTAATTCATTATGAACTTAATTACCTTGATTAATTAATAAATTATTAAGTTCAAAACAACTTAATGATAATCATTAATTCCATTAATGATTTGATTATCATTATAAAAAAAATTAAAAACAAATTGCTTTTAAATTTTCTAAATTCCATTTTAATTAAAATTTAAAATGAAATCAAATTTAAACAAGACTCAATTATTAGGCACTTTTATTTCATATTAAAGAAGTACTTAAGGGATTTTATCGTAGTTTAATCCCTAACCAATTTAAATAAAATTGAAACTATACTTTAAATATTCAAGTTATTTTAAAACATTCAAATTAAAATCTTATTTTCATTTCAAACTAGGATTCAATCATGTTCAGATTCAGATTCAAAAATTTAAATTTAAAATCCTGTTTGAATTTCATTTTCAGATTTATAAAACATATGTTATAAAATACTGAAATATTCAAGTTTAATTATAACATTAGAATCTATAACTTGTTTTCTTTTGAAATCTTTCAGATTCAAATTCAAATTTGAATTCAGGATTTTAGATCTAGATTTTAACTTAAATTTCAAATCTTATTTTAAAACCTTATTTCCAGATTTTAAACTGCCTTATTAAAAATACTGTAACAAGTTCAGTTGTTAAACTTTCCATTCTATAAAATTTATTTATTTTGAAAACAAGAATTCAAATTTATTTTCAATTCATAATTTAAACTGGGTTTGAACCTTCCTTAAAATCTGGCTCTGTTTCTTTTTTTTTATGTTAGATTTAGCTTAAAATTTAAAACCTGCACATTGTCAGGTTTAAATTTTCTAAACATTTTATTTTAGCAAATTTCTATTTGAAATCTGGAATTTCAAATATATTTGAATTCATGATTTTAAACTTACTCCAAATATAAGTTTAAACCTGCTTTTCTCTCTTTTTAGTTAAATTTTGTTTTTTTTAAAAGAACAACCTGAAACTGTCAGGTTTCAGAAAGACCTGAAGAAATAAAACTGCTCGACCTCACCCATTTTACTTCGAGTCTTACTCTATATTACTTCGAGCAAAAACATATATGACCCGAGTATTTCCCGAGTTCCATCATCATCACATAATCCAAAAATCAAACCCATATCCAAAACCTGGAAACCACAGCCGACCCAAACTGAAAACCTGTCAACACTGATTTCTCCCTCCTTCGACCATCGATGAAGCTAAAATTCCGGTCACTTCCTCCTCTATGGCCTAGCATCCAATTCCCAGAGTTTCTCGACACTCGATCAATCCTAGTGGCAAATGATGATCGAGTTCTTTCTTTATTAAAACCTTAGGGCTTTAGACAATACCTCACTCCTCTTGCTAATTCAAGAACCAATCTACAAATTTGATAATTTTCCTGATGTTCCTGATCACGCTACTACATACAGCAGAAACTACAAATTCCTAAAGTTCTAAAATCATCAGCATTTCCCAATATCAACTTTTTAGTTTATTCAAGAACTGCGTCCCAAATCCTCAATTAAAAATTGTGATACTGGTTTTAAAAATCATATTTTTTACTTATGTAATCAAATTACAATACTGACTTTATAATTTAAATAGTTTTGGTTTTTTTTTTGTTTAAAATGCACTGAAGCTTATAAATTTTCAGAGACAAACAGGCTAATTTTTTTTTAACCTACTTAGAAATTTTACACATTAATCCATGATAAATCACAACTTTGTTTGATAATCAAATCTCATCAAAAGCAAGATCAAGTGATAAGGAATTTAAATCAAAATTTGAGTCTATGAACAACACAGAGCATAGCACATAAATAAACACAGCATACATCCTGGAAATAGTCATATTAGACTTAACTGGTATATTAATTCAAATATATAAACATGCAACCAAATTATGTTTTAAATTTTGAAAAGTTACTCACTTGGTTGACAGAAGAACAGAGCACAAATTCCCTGATCTTGAAACTGCAATTGCATTAGCTTCCTACCCAATAATTATATGCATGCAAACTTCACTATGCAGAAATTCCCAGAGATGAAAAATGCAGGTCCATGTTTATGCAGTAACTTCCAGGTTGAAAAGAAATGCAGTTTGCATTTGTAACTTATCCCAAAATTAGATGCATGCAGGTTGATGTTCTTGTTACAGGTTAAAACTTGATTTGTAATTTTGTTTGGGAAGTGAATTACAGATTCTAGTTTTCGAGAGGAGTTACAGATTTCAAAGTTTGCAATGCAGGTTTTTGATTTGAGAAAAATTTGATCTTAGTTTTGAATGAGGAGTGTATTACATATCTGTTTTTGAGAAGCTTTAAGTTTTCAGGTTTTTAAGTGTAGTATATTTTTGATTTCTTTTGATTTTAAAAAGAGGATAAGGGAAAAAATGAGAATGTTTATAAGGCTGAAATTAATTTATCAAAATAAAGAAAAAGATAAAAGAAAACAATGACACATGCCACATTGCTTGATTTACAACTAACACATGTTGCATAGATCGCTAATTTGATTACACTTGTTTTAATTAAATTAAGTTATATATTTAAATGTTTATAAAAGGGTTTTCTTAAATTTAATTTATGTTAGAATGAATATACATATATTTATGATTTACTTCTTTTAAGAAAATGTAAATAAAACTATTTATAATTTAAAACTTACAAAATATTTTAAAGAATCAATAAATTTGAATTTCAAAATAAAATTGCCCAATCAAATTAATTCTTTGAAAACCAAAATCAATTTATTCAAGTTAAAAAATGAAGATTCTATTTCTTTTTATATTTATGAAAATAGAATGTTTATTAATAAGGTTTAAAATAACAATTAACAAATTTTCTATGATTTATAAACAAATTATAAATCACTTTTATATTTAAATGAATTTAAAACATATGTTATCTCATATTTTAAACTGATATAAAATATACTCAAATCATATTTAAATCAAATAATATTTAAAAAGAAATAAAATCAATCTTTTATTTAAATTTAAAACAAAAATTTAAACTAAGACAAATTTTAAACAATTAGATTTATTTAAATATTATCAAACCACATAGTTACTAATTTAAGTAGATTTTTAAAAGCTAACTATTAATTTCAAGCAAAATTTCCTAATTACTCAATATCTTATTAGAATAAAAAAAAAACTGACTTCATTTGTTTATTATCATGTAAGTTAAATTCCAAACGAAGATAAACTATAATATATATATATATATATATATACACACACACACACACAGAAATATATGTACATTATAATTTAAACATTTATTTTAGCTTTTAAAAGATAAATTCACAAATTAAGTATTATTTAAACCTGATTATTAAACCAAAACATATTTTATTAATCAATATTGTCAATATCAATTTAATTTTATATAAAGATTATTAAATTGATATTGTCTAAAATTCCGGGATATCACACAAGGTGTACACAGTCAAAGACCAACTTGCATCTTCCAAAGTAGAAAAAGGGAAAGGAGTTCTGGAAGGTAATCTCACTATTTATGATAGCATTGTTAGAGTTCTGTTTAACACGGGCTCTACACATAGTTTTATCTCTCAACAAGCTATTAATGAATTGAATCTTGAACCTGATTTAGTTGATAAGCCTATATGCGTAAAGAATCCAGTTGGAGGTCCTGCGAACCTTTGTCTTCGATGTAGAAACGCTCCCATCTCATATTCTTGTTACCAATTCCCTATCAGTCTCTTTGTCCTTTATTTTAACGAGTTTAAAGTCTTACTCAGAATGGATTGGCTAGCAAAATATGAAGCCAAATTGGATTGCAATAAACAATTAATTTCGATTAAAACCAAATTTGGAGATTTCATCGAGATTTCTTGTGAGGACCCTTGTCCTAAAAGAGAAGGGTTGATGTATAACTTGGGTTAACTCGAACCCAGTCTGGATTCTATACACATTGTTAGATATTTTTCGGACGTGTTTGAAGAAGTGAAATCCTTACCTCCACATCGAGAAATAGAATTCAGGATTGACCTAGTACCTAATCCTCGTCCTCTCATTCACCCAAGTCGTAGGATGGCGCCCAGGGAAAGGGTTGAATTAATCAAGCAAACTAATGATTTGCTAAATAAAGGATTAATTCATCCTAGTGTTTCTGAATGGGGTTCAGCCATCGTGTTTGTTGCTAAATCGGATGGATCATTGAGATTGTGTGTAGATTACGACGATCTCAATAAGCCGACTCTCAAGAATGAATTTCCTATACCTAGAATTGATGATCTGTTTGATCAATTGCATGGCGCTCATTTCTTTTCGAAGATGGATCTAGCCCAGGAGTTCCATCAACTACGAATCGCCAAAGATTGTGTACATTTTACCGCTTTCGGGGGTCCTAATATGTTCTACGAATGGTTATTCATGCCTTTTGGGCTAACCAATGCTCCAGCATACTTCGTAGATCTTATGACTCGTGTATTCCGAGAAGTATTGAATAAATTTGTGATTGTGTTTATTGATGATATTTTGGTCTATTCTAAGGCCGAAGAGGAGCATGTCGAGCATCTTAGAATCGTTTTGGAGATATTAAGGAGGAATATTCTATTCACAAAATTTTCCAAATGCCAATTCTGGGTCAAAGAAGTTAAGTTTCTCGGCCATATTGTTAATGAAAAAGGAATTTTTGTCGATCCTAGTGAAATTTCCGCTATTCTTGATTGGAGGAAACCCACTATCCTAAAAGAAGTTTGAAGCTTTTTGGGTTTAGCAGGTTATTATCGGAAGTTTGTTCAGGACTTTTCTAAGATAGCTAGTCCGTTGACTAAGCTAATAATGAAGGATGTAAAATTCAATTGGACTCCGAAATGTGACGAAGCTTTTCAGGAGTTGAAGAGGAGATTAACCACCGATCCTGTTCTCACTATTGTCAACGGGAATCAGGGATTATCTGTTTACAACGACGCTTGCGGTGATGGTTTGGGTGCGGTATTAATGCAGAATGGGAAGGTAATTGCCTACGCGAGTAGACAATTACGTCCTCATGAAAGAAACTACCCAACCCATGATTTGGAACTCTTAACTGTTATCTTCGCTTTGAAAATATGGCGACATTATCTTCTGGGTAAAAATCCTTTCAACTTTCCTAACAATTTACGAATTTAACTTAACTTAACAAAATACCTGATGAACTCTCTTTCTTTAGGTGAAAAATTCGAATTATTCACCGACCACAAATATTTGAAATATCTCTTCACCTAGAAAGATCTAAATGTGCGACAACAACGTTGGTTGGAATTTCTAGCATCTTATGACCTAGATATTCAATATACACCCGGAAAAGCCAATATAGTTGTCGATGCTTTAAGTAGGAGACATGTTGTTCTTGCATATCTTGTTGTCACTCCAACTCTCCTTGAAAAGATCGCCAGCAAGCAAACTGAAGACAAGTTTCTTCGGGAAATTCGTAGAAGAATATATCGAGGTGAAGATTCTAGTTTTGCAATTGATGATTATGGAGTTATAAGAATGAAAGGCAGAATATGTGCCCCAGACATCCTTGATCTGAAACGAGAAGTTTTAGATGAATGTCACAAATCTAAACTTTGCATCCATCCAGGAGTTAACAAAATGTATCATGATATCAAAAGAACTTTCTGGTGGAAGACAATGAAATGGGACATATATATATGTGAGTCGTTGTGCTACTTGCCAACAAATCAAAAGCGATCAAAAAAAATGGCGGGTTTAATTCAGCCTTTAGAGGTACCCAAGTGGAAATGGGACCAAGTATCGATGGATTTCATCGATGGTTTGCCTCGTACTCGGAAAGGCAATGAAGCAATTTGGGTCATTGTGGACCGTTTGGCTAAGGCAGCCCACTTTTTGCCAGTGAAATCTACCCGCACGGCAGTAAGTTTAGCCGAGTTATATGTGAAAGAAATCGTTTGTCTCCATGGTATTCCTAGCAGTATAGTGAGTGATCGTGACCCGATCTTCACTAGTATATTTTGGGAGGCATTTCAAGACGCATTGGGAACAAAACTAAATTTCAGCACTGCTTATCACCCATAGTCTGATGGGCAGACGGAGAGGGTTAACCGAATCTTAGAAGACCTATTGTGTGCTTGTATACTTGATTTTGGTGGTTCGTGGGAGGACCATTTGCATCTGGTCGAATTCTCATATAACAATAGCTATTAAGCCAGTATAGAGATGGCTCCTTTTGAAGCTTTTTATGGTCGTCCGTGTCGATCACCCACATGCTGGATTGAGGCAGGTGATAGACTCGTCCTTGGACCAGATATGATTAAAGAAGCCACAGAGAAAGTTGATTTTATGGGGAAGAAATTGAGGACGGCTCAAAGTCGTCAAAAGAGTTATTATGATTGCAGAAGAAGGGATTTGGAATTCCAGATTGGAGATTCTGTCTTTCTCAAAGTATCTCCAATGCGAGGAGTATTAAGGTTCGGGAAGACCGGTAAGCTGACACCACGATATACTGGTCCTTTTCCTATTCTGGAGAGGATCGGTTCTTTAGCCTATCGAGTGCAGTTGCCCAGCAGGTTATCTGGCGTGCATGATGTGTTCCACATTTCTAATTTTCCGAAATATGTGCATGATCCAGATAGTATTATTGAAGAAGTTGCTCAACAGGATCTCGAAATCACTCCCAATTTAACAGTTAAAAGAGAACCGATAAAGATTGTAGATCGTGATGAAAAGCAATTGAGGAACAAAGTTGTGAAACTAGTTAAAGTTCAGTGGAGTGGAAATCCAAAGGACTGCACTTCGGAAACCGAAGATAATATGCGAAAATCATATCCCAATTGCAGAGTGGATATCACGGCTTAAACTAGTAAGCCATTTCTCTATCATTTTCTGAATTCGTATATTCTTTGTTTACTTTTCTCTCTCTTTCAAATTTCGAAGACAAAATTTTCTTAAGGGGGGGTATCTGTAACATCCCAAAATTTGTTAATTTAAATTTGGTAACTTATTTGAACTTTTGAAATTTAATTTGAAAAGTTTCAAAAGAAATAAAATATTATTAATATTAAATATTACAAAAATATATGGATATAAATAAAGTATTTGGTAGTTTAAGCTTTAAATAAATAATAATAATAAAATTATAAAAAACAAGAACTTGTGTTAAACACAAATATATAAGGTAACTCATATGGATACATAAGATAATTCTAGTAAAAAAAAATAACATATGAAATACATATGGGTTTGCATGTGAATTATGTAAACAAGGAAATAATAAAACAAAAATGTATGCAAGAAGATAAAACAGAACAAAGATGTACATACAAAATTCAAATGGATTTGCATGTAAACAGAAATGGGAACATAAGCATTTAATGCTATCTATTCTCAGCACAAATAAAATCATTTCAGCCTCCAATTGAAAAAAACATCTCCAGTCAAAGAAAAAAATCTGACCAAAAGAAAAGCTCATACTAGATAATACCTACCCTTATACAAACTGTCTTCTTTATATATACATCTATTCCATTTCGTTCATCAACTTAACAAATCAGAGAAAAGAAGTAAACATCATTATCTTACAAACTTAAGCAATTCATTCAACTAAACAAAACAGGATTCAAAAGAAGAACAAACTGCTGTTTTTAAAACACAGAATTGCCCTCTGTTCAATCTTGTTTCCAGGTGAGTAAACATAGATTTTAAAATTTAAGTATGTTTTAAAAACTGAACAGGTGATTCTTTGATAATATTGTGTTTTATCTTTGAATATAGTGTTGTGTTATATATAGATTGTTCTATGAAATATTGAGTAAACTGTAATTCTCTGTTATTTGTTACAGGGTTAAATATTTATCCAAACTCAAATTTTTTTTTCATCAAATCATTGTAAAGCTTTAAGTTCTCAACAAAACAAGATGTTTAAACCTCAGTCAAGATTTCTAAATCTGTTTTAAAACTTGTTAGTAAAATATACTCTGGAATTTTGTTTTACAGGTAAACAAATAATATTTCGATAAATTTGATTGTTGTAAAAAGCTAATTCAATTTCATAACTTTAATCCACACAACAAATTAAGATTTTTAAAACAAAAATGGCAATTTTTAGTTGCTTATGCTATGAGCAGTTCACAGTTGAACAAAATTTTCTTTTTGACCATTTTCTAATGATCGATCCAATATTGGGTGATGAAATTTTGTTTAAAGCAAGTTTAAACATTGATGATTTCAGGAAAATTGTCGAATAAATTTTCTATTACACGAATTGAAGAAACAAGGTAAATTTAGGGTTTGTAGTCGAGTTTTGGAAATGTCTGGAAATGAGGTGATTTCGCCACCTCTGATGCGTCGAGTTGCACGTGCTCCAGGGGAATGGTAGAATGGGGTGTTGACGTGGTGTGGACGGAGTGGGAGCTTCTCTGGTGGTCTGAGAAACGGGGGCGAGGCAATTTATTGAGGAGGGTTGAGTTACGGTTTTTTGGACGCAAGGTTTAATTTCGATTTGGAAAAATTCGTGTCGAATCGAGTTTTGATTTCGTATATAGGGAAGTTTTGCAACTTGCCGAAGTTATTGGAGTTCGCCAGAGCGACGGCGAGACGCCGTGCCCGTGTACAGAGTCGATATGGTGTCAGCATTGTGGAGAGGTGAATGACTCGAGTCGTTACTCGAGAAAATGGAGGGCGTGCTTCAGGGTGGAACGCGAATTCTCGAGCCTGGAACACGCGACCCTGGAACAGTTGTTTAAGTTCAAACTTAAGCTAAAAAAATAATAAAAATAAGAAGAAGAAAGTATGTGAGGCACGAGATAGTAACTCGGGGAAACGTAGGGGGAAACTCGAGCGTTTACTCGGGTAAAAATCCGGGCATGCTCGGGTTTGCTTCAAAAAGGGGTTAAGCCTTTAAAATTTTAAAGTCAACATTGTTAAACAAATTTTAGTACTAATGAAGTATCTAATGTTTGACTATTTTAAGTTAAGAAATTATTTCAAGTTTTAATTAATCAAGTGAATACGTAAGAATGTTTTTAAACCTTAATTAATATCTTAATTAAGTAATTAACTTAAGTTAAGTATTAAATTTAATTACCATTAAAGTTTTCAAGTTAGTAATAAATTGATTTCAAAGTTTAAGGAGGTTTTTTTAAATGTTAATTAAGATAAATAATTGTTAAAGGGTAATTAAGAATGATTAATTAATTTATAATCATAATTAACTAAGTGATTAGAGTTAATTTATAAATTGTAATTAAAGATTGGTTAATTAATAATTAAGTGTTTAATTTATTTGTAATGAAGAATTATTAATTAGATAACTAAAGTTGATTAATTTATAATTAGTAGTTAATTAAGTTAATGGATTAAAGAATAATTAATTAATAAAGTTGATTAAGATTTAATTAATTTATCATTAAGAATAATTAATCGTTCATTTAAAATGATCAATAAAAATAGTTATGTGGTTAATTCATTTAAATTACATTCACCTTGATTGAAAAATAAGTAACTATTGTTGTGCACTGGATTGATATTTTTGTTGTGATTATGATGCTGTGTGATGTGAATTGCTTTGTGCTGAATTGTGATTTGTGATTTAATTCTGTATTGATGTGAAAACCCTTTCGCCCGTAAAACAACATTTAAACTTCGATGCGACAGGGAGTCGGATTTCAGTCAGTTATTCGAAACCCACATCGAACCCGAATGTGAATCCTTGTAATTGACACATCCGCGTGTTTTAAAATTAAGCGTTCACTATTCGGTTTAGCCGGGAAAGGAGCTTTGTGACATATAACCCATTCCGAATAGTGATACGTCCAAAATGAATAGCATTTGAAGACGGTGTTGAAGACCTGGGTGTCTTCGAAAACGATAGGATAACCTATCAAATGTCTCTTCACTGAGTTGCTCCAATATAGAGATCTCCACATGTGATGGGAAGTCCAATCGAAATTGTGGATACCCAGATTTGCAAGGGATTCTTCCTTTACTGGACGAAGTGCCATCGGTTCTGTTCGAACCTGGAAAAGACTTGTATGGTTGTATGTCTGACACTACACTTTGAGATATAAAGCATATTTCTTTCAAATACATATCTATTGGTGGCAGAGAATTTATTCTCTTAGCTTAACACCCTTCTCAGAGACGTACGAGCACAGAGATTACGTATTTGAAGGTTATCAATGATATACTCCCAATTTGGTAGTGTGGCATGCTAAGCGATGCTGTGTATGGATGATCATTTGTTGATCATTTGTGATCAAAGCATGGCTTTCGTGTAAAGCGTAGCTTTGTGGATGAAACCTCATCGGACCTCACACCCCGAAAATGGTCGAAACAGGAAAGATGCGACAAGGTTATGAGGGTCGCACCCTTTAGGGTATGACATTTCCTTCTGGAAAAAGGTGGTGTTATGATATGGAGCCCAGATATTTTACCTATGTGGTTGCTGCAATCTCATTTACTGTGTGGTTGTTGCTTTGTGGTAGAGGGCCCTCGGATAAAGGTCGCAATTGACCGGGTGGTGGCACACTCGAGTAGTAGTTACCTAGTTACAAAGGTAACTCGGCCTTGTGTTGGCAGAGAGCCGGGTAGGTTCTTGGGACGTCCCTCCAGATGCGTACCCATGTGGCAGTAGGAAGTTCCTTAGCCTGACCATTTGTTGGAAAATCCAAAGAAACAATACGAGGCCTGTACGGTTTTAGTTGTATAACCTTCCATGCAGCGTGGCGGTAACCTGCCACAAAACATTGTAGCTATAGTAGGCATACAATAATGGTTGTATGCTGGCTAAGATTAATATTATACTTTCGAAATGATTTTCTACATTATGCACTAGTAATAATATCAAAGAAGTTTCCCGTATCAAGTATATTTGACTATCATAAGAAGGAATCTCCTCCAAGTCTGCGATTGCATTGTGTGTGTGGCGGGCGGTCTTATGGTAGTTTCATTTTCCAAAAGCATATCGGATTTTCTTGTATAAATCTGTTTTATTTAAAAGCAACTATTTTTTTTACTCATACCAGCCCCATGACTGACCCGGAATTTATTGTTTCCTTTCGAAACTCTGGGTGCCCATTATTTCCATACGGGCAGCCTAATAGCAGGTTTCCGTGTTCTGGTGTTAGCAGTATTTTGGAGGCTTTTACTTTGGAGATATTTTGGAAGCTTTGGATATCAAGATGCTTAGTTTTTGGAAGTCCTCTATCGCTTCATTCCTTTGAAGACTTTTTGGCATATGATCACTTGTGGTTCTATTATGATGTTCTATTTGGAGTTGTGATATATGTATTATGATACTCTGATGTAGTAATGGATATCATGATGATGTTATGTCTGTGATGTAATACATGATATTCATTTTGTTTCCGTTGTTTTATATTCATCTAATGTTGTTATAAGCTCCATCCGACTGGAGTTCGATGTTTGAATCTTTGGCAGTCGAATACAAGTGTGGTATTTAGTGTCAATTTTCAAACATTGGATTTCGAATCGTGACAATCGAGATATGATCTTCGAGAGCTTTCCGATGATATAAAATATGATATTGTTTTGAGAGTTTGAATTTTTGGCTTTGGATTTGATTTGGATTTCGGAATTAGGGTTTGCAGCCATTGGAAAGAGGAGCTAAATAGGAATTATATGTACAGACAAATGAGAGTTAGGGAAGCTAGGGTTTATAATAGGGTATTTATAGACAATGTTGAAATAGAATGGATCAGATCTATTGGATATACGCGTTGAACGATGAATGGCCTGAAAAGCCCGTTTTAACTAAGGAACGAAATTGAGTCAACCCATATATCAAAATAGATGTCTTAAAATATTTTAAACACAATGGAAAATGTTTCAAGTCCAAATTCTGTCGTATGGAGAAGTTATGCAAAAATCAAATTGATTTCAATTGATTTAAATTAATCGATTTCAAGGCGTTTCAAGCCCATACGATCAAACGACAAGTCCGATCACTACGAAACTTGAAATCCTACAATAATTCACCGTTACGGATCCGATGAAACTAGTTTCGTCAAAATCCGAGTCAGTAGAAAAAATGGCTATTTTTACGGCTAATTAAATAAATTAATATTAAATAAATTAAATCACTATTTAAATTCAAATTCTACAATTCATAAATTTTATCATCTTGTATTACTTATTAATTTATAATTCTTTAAAACCAATTCTCATCTCAATTTAAAGTAAATTAATTCACCAATTATAGTATTTATTTCATTTACTCAAAATAATCCCTTTATTATAAATTAAATCCAATTAATTCTAATAAATTCCAATTAAACTGATTAGATTCAATTCCAACCCTTTAATTAAGTCTTTTATTAATTTGTAACGTAGGTAACACTTGTCTCATATTTCATTCCATTTATATATTCAAATTTCCAACTTCCCTCTGCATTAACTATTATTCCCGAATATTTTGAAGTTGTCAAATATATACATTTGTTATAATTAGAACCTCAATTAATTTATTCAATAGGTTTCATTCCTTTATATTATCTTATGAATAAAATATGCATTTCCGTTGCTCTATTACATTTACACTTTACAATTACAGTTCTTAATCATTTTTAGGAGACATTTATTTTCATTTAAATGTAATTGTTTTCCAATTAATTTGGTAGACTAGATATATTCTGGTAATTTATGATGATTGTTACCATAGCCTTAACATTTCACTTAGGCTTAGTATTTCAATTAATTATTATAATTAGTTACATCATATGAATTCATTTTATTACCATAAATCATACAATAATTCATATATTCATACAATATTTAACTTTATTTACTTATAATAAAATCTCATTCCCAAATATAACAGTTACAACAAATTAACAGGGTAATTAAATAGTAATTTACGATCGTTACTATTACTAGGATTCATATTAACTACAATTAATATTCTCAATAAATTTATTAACTTGGTTAAAAAAAATTATTACGTCAATTACTGCTTTATAAATAAACTTACATTTCTATTCAATTTACATTCACCTTTTCCGTTATTATATTAATTATCATTAAAGTACATTAAGTTATCTTTATTTTATTTGGTGGATTAACTAGTAACAACCATTTGTCTCCATTATACCCTTTATAATACTTGTATGTTCATTCTTCCCAACCAATTACCATCTATTATATTATATCTTTACAATTTTAAATAAATTCATTAATTGTCATTTCATTCAACCTATTAATTTATTAACCTAAATTAGCACTGTTACGTTTTAATTTACTTATTAGCTTACAACAAGTGCTACCATTAGTACATACACTAATTTATTCCATTTCCATTCCTTATACATTATTTTATTAGTAAGCCAACGTTTTAAATTATTAATTTACCTTTTATATCCTATTATAAACTAATGCACACAATAATTAAGATTTTAAATCAAATTAATCGCTTCATCTTGGTACATTCTTTTATTACAATAAGAATATAATTAATATTTATATTGTTTCACTTATTGGAATTACATCCAAGTTATTAACAATTAACTTGCATTTATACTGTTACATTCAAGTTATTAGAAATTAACTTACCAATCTTATCCAAGTTATTATTTCCATTAATAATTCACTAAATTTTTATTTCCTTCAATATTAAGTTACCAAAATCTTCTCAAATTAAGAAATTTAATTACCGAATTTTACGGGTCGTTACACTCTCCCCCACTCAAAACTATTCTTCCTCGAAAAGGAAAAGAAGAATTAAGAAATCAATATGTCTTACTTAAAATATTAGATTTATACACAAATAAATTTACATAATTTAGTAATTTAAATAAAATATCAATTTATAACTATTAAATCCCTTTATACTCAAATTAGTAAAGTTTGGAAATCATTTTCAAAAAAAAATTCTAAGTCCAAAATTTACGTAAAATTTCGGCAGAGTCTCCTTTGTACGGAGAGGCTCGGAAGAAAATATTATATCAATATAACAATATATAACATATATTTTCCAAAATAATATATATCCCAACACGGGAAAACAATATAATAACGCTATAAACCGTAATCCGAAAATGTACCTATTGGTCAGGCAATTAACGCTTATTTATGGAACCAAAAGCAGTAGCAATTACTTCCATAACCTATTTATCACTTATATAATCCAAAAGGGTTAACAATTATAAAAAATGAAATATTTAAAGCTGTTTCAAATAACAACAAACAATCAACATACCAACCATCACTTGCAACAAGCAAACAACCATCACCTAAATCAACACACACCAATTATCCATTCATATCAAACAAAACAAATAGTTGTTCGTGTTCAAAACTTTAAATCGTACGGAATGAAAATAAACTACTAATTGTACCCTTTTACTCATCAGTCTTAGGCGAAACTAAATAGATTATACATACATCCAAACGGTATCCTTACCAAACAACTATAAACCAAACAAAAAACAAATTCCTAAATCAAGTTAACTTTTATTAATTTCATTCATATAATAATTTATCTTTTAAATTTACATTTAATTCTTACAATTTTATTCAGAAATAACTTCAACTTATTTACTTAAGTTTGAAATTTCTTACTTACAATACCTGCCTTCTATTCTATTTAATTAGTATTATTTCAATTATACTTAAGTTTATAACAACTACAACTTCCAATTCTTATTTATTAAAGAATTTCATTGAATACCTTTATTATTTCAAATTTTTACTTGCATAATATTCTATTACAATTTCTTATTAACGTTGTAACTTTTATTATTTGGTAAGTTATACCTATATGCTTTTAAGAATGCAATTGAAAATCACACAAGGTTTTCTCAATTCTTTTAATTAACTAACTGCTCAATAATAATATCTTTTGTTTTATATGTTACCAATTTAAATTTCTTTTTATTTAATTTACAACTTAGCATTAACTCTCTTATTTCCTTTAGAGGTTTCAATTTATTAATTACCTACGTTCCAATTCACTACAATAATTGAAACTATTAATTAATGGAAACTAAATAACTAAATACCGGGTTAAAACTCAAATCATTTTAAAATAATAGATAAATATATACTTACAACATATATATCCAATTATATTTAAAATAATTAAAATTCATATTTGTTTATCGAAATAAATCTGTAGAAAAACTACTACAGTGGCATTCCCACTTCGAAACTCAAAAATGAGTGTCGATGATGCAGCTGCCATCACCAAAATTATTTTCCAACGACAAAGAGGGGAGTACAGAACTTATTTCATTTCCAAATTTCTTTCAAAACATTTCTTTCAAATTATATTGAAATATTTATATCAGAAAATACTTCTAAAATATTATTATCATATTCCAAAATCATTTGAAAGAATTTTCAAAACCCCGGAACTTAAGTTCTAAAATTTCCAATTTGATTTATTTTATTTTCAATCTTATCTCAACTATTATTTATAAATTTCATTACCTAACAACCAATATATTGCAACCAAATATATATATATATATATCATTAAAAAAAATTATTTTATATATAGAAGATATAATAGGAAAAATTATTTCATTCACCTATATTAAAACAAATATTGTGTCGGCCTGTCCTATTAAGTGTTTAGAAATCCCTATAGATGTCATAGCGTCTCACGCACCAACCAGAATTTATAAATACAAAACGGAACAAATTAACACAATATTAAAACCTTTTAGTAACACTAACAAGTACGCTCTCTCACATATACACTCAACGACTCACCATAGGGTATTACTACCCTATTAGTAAAGAGTCAAACCCCACAAAGCTAAGGTTTATCCCTAAACAAAAGCTCTGATACCAGATGTAACGTCCCGCCTTTTCGCACAGTTTGAATCGATGATAAACCTCACAAGTCAGACTTAAACCATACAAAAGGGCGGATTGTTATAGGGTAAATAAGAAAAAGTAGAGAAAGAAAAAAACGAAATAGAATCTTGCAGCGGAACGATAAACTATAATAATCAAATATACATTTCATGAAGCTGTTTACAAAATATTCGATTATACTTATATAATACATATCATAGTTACACATACCAGAGAAACAAATAATAATGCAGCGGAACAAATGTGATGCAGTGGACTAATATAATATATAATAGTAATACAAATCTTCGCCTTCTTCCTCTAGAATAAAATCTTCAAATCCTAAAATGCTCGGACTGACCCGAGTGAATTGAAAAGATAAAACACTCGAGTCAGAACTAAAAGATCCTATGTAAGTTAAATCAACGGTGAAATATGAGTGTAATGGCGTCAGAGATGTTTACGGGATTTGACATCTCCTATCCAGTGTCTTACGTGAGTGTAGTAACTCAAGAGATGCTCGGGATTCACATCTCCTAAGGATCCGTTAAACTATTTACTATGTAGTAATATTTCGCTGTTATAATAATGTTTATTAGTAAAATAAACTTACTTTTAAATAGGGTTAAGGAGTGACCCAATATTCTCCTTAACACGTAATAATGCCAATACTCTATACAATACCGTAATACCTCCTGATCGGGAGGCTACCAGAGGATACTCTATAGGTACGACACAAATAGAAACTCGTACAATGCGCGCTAGAGTAGGTGACATGGCACAACTAGGCAATGCCAGTGTAGATATACTAATTACGCATCCGGGCCGGTGGTAACGCATAGCCGCAGCTACCGCCCACCTCAAGCCACACCCCCAAATCAAAGAGATCAAAAGTGGCCACCGAATAAAAACAAAAGTCAAAGTATAATATCGAAGGGATGTGTTCAATCAAAGGTGCTACCTCATTAGCCCGTCGATCGCTCTTGTTTTAGCCACCTTATGCCAACTCACGGGAGTTGGGTCCACGTATTTACCTCAAGGAAACGCCGCCGCCATCCTACTTCATTTTGGAATCTCCACCGCATACACGGTTGTTAAAGTGGTTTTCGGAGTTGGCAGAGAGTATGGCGACTTTCGATCCCGGTCTCTTTAACAACCAAATGTTATTATAACACCGCGGTCATTTCCAAATAATTTATACTTCAAAACCAGAATATAATATTTATTTCAAAACTATATAAATACGATATCATTTCAATTTAAAAACCAAATCAATATGATATTCCTTTTATTTAAAATCAATATAATGTCATTTTATTTTAAATATACACCCTTTTTCTTAAAATCATAGCACTTCCAAATTTTATACATCAAAACCAAATATTTGAAAATTTACCACCTTTAAACCTAATGCTATGAAATTCATAACTTCAAAACATTTCAATTTCTATAAACATTTCAATTTCAATATATTTCAAGGCTTTGAATATTCCAAAATTTCAAAACTAAATTTGATAAATTTAGATTCAAAAAACTCAAATCTTCTATTATTTAGTTTTTTAAATATTTACATAATAATCCCATTTTCATTTAAACAACTCAAATTTCAAATAACTAAATATTTTCTTCTATTCGTTTATACTTGTAATCATTTAATTCACCTAGACCCAAAAATCAAGTTATAATAATTATACCTTTTAAAATTTTAAATTTAATAAATTTCACATCAACCCTTTCGAGTTTAATTCTTAAATAAATTTAATTTCAAATAAATCTCCAATTTATCTCCCAACCTTAATTTATTTAAATCATTATGCACTCTACATTAAAACAAAATTTAAATACTTACTCACATTTATTTTAATAAAAATCAAACTCTATTACTAAACTTAATTTTTATTAAACAAACTTATACATAGCTTAAGTTCAAGCATTTTACTATATATAAAAATAATATTTATATAATATCAAAAATCAATATTCATTAAACCATATTATATAAAATAATCAAACTTTATTATTAGGCTTATTTTATATTTCGAAGCATATTTATATATAGCTAAAATCTATAATAAATTTGATGTTTATATAACATCTAAAATCAATATTTATATGACCCTTAATTTCTTTACAAAACCATAGAAATCATTTCAAAATATTTTATATATATATAGACCGCGGTGTCTGTATAAAATTTTCTACCCTATGGTCAAGTAATACGGATATTTATCATTTCAATCCGTAATTTAAAATAAAATTACGGTTATATATCATTTCATACCGCAACCTCACTTGAAATAAAAATGCATAATAACTTGTAGTTTATAACAATATACAATATATCATCCATTCACCCAATATCAATCATCAACCATTCATTACAATCATCATCCAATTTAAACAATAACATCAATATAGAGCATATACTAAATAACAGGTAATTACTGACAGTTTATATTCAATAATAAATTAAACAATCTATCTAACTGGTAGTTTATATGCATTAATAAATTAAATAACAATTTAATTTAAATAAATTTACTCTAGCTGAGATGATGATTTAAAGTATGCCAAACAGTCATAAATAAATTTCTAATCACATCAAAATTTAATTTAACAAACACAAGAAATATTAGAAGTTGAGATTGGGTTAAAACACCCACCTTTGGAATTTTAAATTGAATTTAAATTCAATTTAAGCCCAAAATTTGAACAGCCTCAGAATCTACCCAAACCAGCGCCAAAATGTCCAAAATTTTAATACGATACTAACAAAAGAAACCGCGCGTGAATTCGAGTTCGTACGCAAAAGTTATTAACATTTGAAGTTAGGCAACTAAAATTTAAATTAAATAAAACAAAACAACTCACTCACCCCAGGCCACATCATCATCTTTATTATTAACGCATACAGGTCAGAGCATTCGAACCGAGGGACACAGAGCCGTTACTCCCACCTTGACCCACCGTTGACCGCGAATTTCTCTCGCCTACGGCCATTAGAGGCCGACCGACCTACCCCAACGAACTCCACCTCAAACGCCGCGCCCACTCTACCACTCGCGACCGTCGATTTCGCATGAAGTTGATGCATCCATCGCCGCTTTTCCAACCCTAGTTGAATTAATTCGACGAATCCAACCGTTAACTTCACGAACGAACGCCATGGATGAGAAGCACTCGTCGATCTCTACGCCCTCCAATTTACGATCGGGCGAAGATGATTACGGCGTGATGGATGGTCGTTATTAAATCGACCAATTTCGGCCAGCCAGAGACCTAGTCCAAAAACAAACAGCAGAATCGAGATACGCTCTTCGAGAGCTTTCCGATGATATAAAATATGATATTGTTTGGAGAGTTTGAATTTTTTGCTTTGGATTTGATTTGGATTTGAGAAATAGGGTTTGCAGCCATTGGAAAGAGAAGCCGAGAAGGAATTATACGTACAGACAAATGAGAGTTAGGGAGGCAAGGGTTTATAATAGGTTATTTATAGACAAGGTTGAAATAGAATGGATCGGATCTATTAGATATACGCGCTGAACGATGAATGGCCCGAAAAGCCCGAAATGAGAGTTAGGGAGGCTAAAATCAAATTATTTCAAATTGATTTCAACTGATTTCAATTGATTTCAATTAATTGATTTCAATTAATCGATTTCAAGGCATTTCAAGCCCATACGATCAAGCGACAATTCCGATCGCTACGAAACTTGAAATCCTACAATAATTCACCGTTACAGATCCGATGAAACTGGTTTCGTCGAAATCCGATTCAGCAGCCAAAATGGCTATTTTTACGGTTAATTAAATAAATTAATATTAAATAAATTAAATCACTATTTAAATTCAAATTCTACAATTCATAAATTTTATCATCTTGTATTACTTATTAATTTATAATTCTTTAAAACCAATTCTCATCTCAATTTAAAGTAAATTAATTCACCAATTATAGTATTTATTTCATTTACTCAAAATAATCCCTTTATTATAAATTAAATCCAATTAATTCTAATAAATTCCAATTAAACTGATTAGATTCAATTCCAACCCTTTAATTAAGTCTTTTATTAATTTGTAACGTAGGTAACACTTGTCTCATATTTCATTCCATTTATATATTCAAATTTCCAACTTCCCTCTGCATTAACTATTATTCCCGAATATTTTGAAGTTGTCAAATATATACATTTGTTATAATTAGAACCTCAATTAATTTATTCAATAGGTTTCATTCCTTTATATTATCTTATGAATAAAATATGCATTTCCGTTGCTCTATTACATTTACACTTTACAATTACAGTTCTTAATCATTTTTAGGAGACATTTATTTTCATTTAAATGTAATTGTTTTCCAATTAATTTGGTAGACTAGATATATTCTGGTAATTTATGATGATTGTTACCATAACCTTAACATTTCACTTAGGCTTAGTATTTCAATTATTTATTATAATTATTTACATCATATGAATTCATTTTATTACCATAAATCATACATTAGTTCAAATATTCATACATTACTTACCTTTATTTTCTTATAATAAAATCTCATTCCCAAATATAACAGTTACAACAAATTAACGGGACAATTAAATAGTAACTTACAACCGTTACTATTACTTGGATTCATATTAATTACAATTAATATTCTCAATAAATTTATTAACTTGATTAAATTTTTTTTATCACATCAATTACTGCCTTACAAATAAACTTACATTTCTATTCAATTTACATGCACCTTTTCCGTTATTATATTAATTATCATTAAAGTACATTTAATTATCTTTATTTGTATTTGGTGAATTAACTAGTAACAACCATTTGTCTCCATTATACCCTTTATAATACGTGTATGTTCATTCTTCCCAACCAATTACCATTTATTATATTATATCTTTACAATTTTAAATAAATTCATTGATTGTCATTTCATTCAACCTATTAATTTGTTAACCTAAATTAGCACTGTTACGTTTTAATTTACTTATTAGCTTACAACAAGTGCTACCATTAGTTCATACACTAATTTATTCCATTTCCATTCCTTATACATTATTTTATTAGTAAGCCAACATTTTAAATTATTAATTTACCTTTTATATCCTATTATAAACTAATGCACACAATAATTAAGATTTTAAATCAAATTAATCACTTCATCTTGGTACATTCTTTTATTACAATAAGAATATAATTAACATTTACATTGTTTCACTTATTGGAATTACATCCAAGTTATTAACAATTAACTTACATTTATACTGTTACATTCAAGTTATTAAAAATTAACTTACCAATCTTATCCAAGTTATTATTTCCATTAATAATTCACTAAATTTTTATTTCCTTCAACGTTAAGTTACCAAAATCTTCTTAAATTAAGTAATTTAATTACTGAATTTTACGGGTCGTTACATTTAATTAGTAGCATTTCAATCATACTTAAACAACTACGACATCAAATTCTTATTTAGTAAAGAATTTCCTTGAATACTTTCATTACATAAATTTACCTATACAATTTCCATTACATTTCCTCATTAAACATTACAATTTTTTATACTTGGTAATTTATATATATGCTTTAAGAATGTAATTGAAAGTTATACAAGTTTTTCTCATTTCTTTTAATTAATTTAATGTTCAAAAATCATATCCTTTGTTTTATGGGTTACAAATTTCAACTTTCTTGTAATTTCATTTATAACCTAGCATTTAATCTCTTATTTCATTTAGAGGTTCTTAATTAGTTACATTCCATTTCACTACAATAATTGAAACTATTAATTTACGGAAACAACTAAATACCAGGTTCCATTTCAAGTCATTTAAAAACAATAGCTAGATGCATACGCTGACGATTTATATATCCAATTATATTCAAAAAAATTGAAATTTATATCTTTTTATCAAAATAAATCTAGAGTAAAACTACTACAGCAGCCTTCCCACTTTGAAACTCGAAAATGAACGTCGATGATGCATGCACTCATCACCGATATTATTTTCCAGCGATAGAGAGGGGAGTGCAGAAGTTATTTCTTTCCAAAGTTTCTTTAAAACAATTCTTTCAAATTGTATTGAAATATTTATATCAGAAAATACTTCTAACCATTATTATTATATTCCAAAATCATTTGAAAGAAATTTTCAAAAACCCTGGGACTTAGGTTCTAAATTTCCAATTCATTCATATTATTTAAAATCTTATTTCCAACCAATATTTATAAATTTCACTACCTTACAAACAATATATTACAACCCAAAATATATCATTTATAAAAAAATTATTTGTATATAGAAAATATAATAGGCAAAATTATTTCATTCACCTACATTCAAAACAAATATTGTGTCGGTCTGTCCTACTAAGTGTTTAGAAATCCTTATTGATGTCATAGCGTCCTATGCACCAACCGGAATTTATAAATACAAAACAGAACAAATTAACATAATATAAAAACTTTTTATAACACCAACAAATACGCTTTGTCATATATATACACTCAGCGACTCATCATAGGGTATTACTACCCTATTAATAAAGAGTCAGACCCCACAAAGCCAAGGTTTATCGCTAAACCAAAGATATAATATTCGCTTTAAATCGACGATAAACCACACACGTCAGACTCAAACCATACAAAAGAGCGGATTTCCATTGGGGTGAATACGAAAAGAAGAGAAAGAATAAAACAAAACTGAATCTCACAGCATAATGACAAAATATAATAATCAAATAACAGTTCATGAAGCTATTTTGCAAAACATTTGATTATACTTATACAACACAGATCAGAGTTACACGTGCCGGAGAATAATAAATAATGCAGCGGAATACATGATGCAATGAATTATAATGAATAATAATAATACAATCTTAATCTTCGTCCTCCAACAATAAGGTCTTCAAATCCTGAAATGCTCAGGCCGACCCAAGCGAATTGAAAAAACAAAACACTTGAGTCAGAACTAAAGATCTTATGTAAGTTAAATCAACGGTAAAATATGAGTGGAACGGAGTCAGAGATGTTTATAGGGTTTGACATCTCCTATCCAGTGTCTAATGTGAGTGCAGTAACTTAAGAGATGTTCAGGATTTACATCTCCTAAGATCCGTTAAACTATATACTATGTAGTAATATACGCTATTATAATAGTGTCTAATAGTAAAACAAACTTACTTTAAAATAGCGTTAAGGCTTTACATTTTCCACCTTAACACATAATAGTGCCAATAGTCTATACGGTACCGTAATACCTCTTGATCGGGAGGCTACCTGAGGATACTCCATAGGTATGACACAAATCAAACTCGTACAAGGCACGCTAGGGTAGGTGACATGGCACAACAAGGTATTGCCAGGGTAGATAAACCAATTACAAATCCGGGTTGGTGGTAACGCGCAGCGCGCAGCTACCGCCCACCTCGAGCCACACCCCCAAATCAAAAAATCAAAAGTGGCCACCAAATAATTCTCAAAGTCAGTATAAAATATCGAAGAAGTGTGTCCGATCAGAGGAGCTACCTCATTGACTCGAGAATCGCTCCTGTTTTAGCCACCTTATGCCAACTCACGGGAGTCGGGTCCACGTTCATACCTCAAAGGACAACGCCACCATCCTACTTCATTCTGGAATCTCCACCGTGTACGCGGTAGTTAAAGTGGTTTTGGGCATTGACAGAGAGTATGCCCATATCCGATCTTGGTCTCTTTAACAACCAGCCGTTATTATAACACCGCGGTCATTTTCAAAATAGTTTATACTTTAAAACCAAAATATCATTGCCTTTTCAAAACCAAATCAATACGATATCATGCTCACTTCAAATATATCATTTTCCAAAATCATAGCACTTTCAAAGTAATAACACTTCGAAATCAAAAACACTTGAAATATAACACTTTCAAAATCATAATACTTTGAAACTCCTAACTTTGAGGCATAACTTTCGCCACTTAAATGGTTTAAATACTAAAATACTTTATATAATAAAATAGCTTCTTCAATTTCACAAATCAATTCCAAAACAACTCGAATTTCTAGATTTTAAATTTAACCAAATCCCAAATCTTAAATCTCAATTCAATTCAGTTTCCAAATAAACTATTCCAAATTATATCGATTTCAAAACAGATTTAGTCCGCGGAATGAACCATTTCAAATTCAATATATTTCAAACTTTAAGTATTCAACAATTTCAAAACTAAGTTTGGTAATTTCATATATATATATATATACATATATATAACAAATTCAATTTTCTATTATTTAGTTTTGAAATATTTTACTTAATAAGTCCATTATCATTTAAATAAACCCAAATTACAAATAACTAAATATTTCCTTCAATTTATTTATACTTGAAATATTCATTTAATTCACCTTAAGCCAAAATCAAATTATAAAAATCAAACCTTTTGAAATTCAAATTTAATAAATTTCACATCAAACTTATTTGAGTTTAATTCTTAAATAAATTCAATTTCCAATAAATTTCAAATTTATCTTCCAACCTTAATTTATTTAAATCATTATAAACTCTATATTAAAATATAATTTAAATACTTAACCATATTAGCTTCAATAAAAATCAAACTTATTATTAAGCTTATTCTATAGTAAAACAAATTTATACAAAGCTTAAAATCAAGAATAAAATAACATTTATATAACATATAAAATCACTATTTATATAAAACCACAAATTTCTTTACAAAACCATAGAAATCATTTCAAAAATATTTTTATATTTATAGACCATGGTGTTTGTGTATAATTTTCTATCCTATGGTCAAGTGTTACAGATATTTATCATTTCAATTCGTAATTTAATATTTTACGGTTGTATATCATTTCAAACCGCAATCCCGAAATAAATGAAAAATCAAAAACGAACTTGCAGTTTATGATTTGCAATTTATAACGATATAAAATATAACATCCTTTCATCCAATATCAACCATCAAACATTTATCACAATCATCATCCAATTCAGTCAATAACATCAATACAGGACAGATAATAAATAGCAGGTATTTACTAGCAGTTTATATTCAATAATAAATTAATTAGTTATTTAATCCAAATAAATTCAAATTAACTGAGATGATGATTCAAAATATGACAAATAGTCATAAATAGATCTCTAATCACATCATAAATCAATTTAACAAACATAAGAAATTTTAGAAGTTGTGAGTGGGTTAAAACACTCACCTTTGAATTTAAATTTAATTTCAGTTTAAATTTAAATTCAAAATTCAAACAGTCTCCAAATTCATTCAAACCAGCGCCAGAATATCTGTAAATTCAATACGATCCTAACAAAAGAAACTGTGCATAAATCGAACATCGTATGCAAAAGTTATAAACATTTGAAATTAAACAATTTGAATTAAAATTAAAATAAACAAACCAGATAAAAGCTGCCACGTCTTCTTGTTCCTAACACATGAACCCCACCTGCACCGTTCATGACTTCGCGACATTCACAACCGCTACCCTCGTCGCTGGCTACCGTGGCTAGTTAGAAACTTCTCCCCGTGATGCGTGACCCTCCCGATCATCCTCTCGATGAACGACGTCAAAAAAAACACGGCATATGGATAGCCGCCGCCACCTTTGCTCCAACCCTAGTCGAATTTTTACCGACGATCAAGCCGTGATCAACTCAAGTGACCACCGCTAATGAGCAGCGCGCGGTTCTCTCTACGCGGTCGTAACTTTAATTTGGCGATCCATCGAGGTTGATCGTCGCGTGATGAATGGTCGTGCATAGTTCTTAAAATTCTGGACAGACAATGGTTCGAATTGAAAAACAAATTACAGATCTAAGATGCGCTTGTCGAGATCTTCAAATCGATATATAATTCGATATAGTTTGAAGAGTTTTAATTTTTGATTTGTAATTTGATTTGGATTTGCAATTTGGGAATTGGTTTTGTCTGCCATTGGAATGAGGAGTTAAGAAGAAGATGTACGTATAGATAAATGAGAATAAGGAGTGGCTAGGGTTTACAATGAGGTATATATAGGCAAAGCTAAAAATAGAATGGACCAGATTAATTTGGATTGAAGGTTGAACGATAAATGGCCCGAAAAGTCAGTTCTGCCTCCAGAATGAAATTGGGTCATCCCATATATAAAAATACTTGATGGAATAGCTTTCAAGTCCTAATTCTATCTTATGAAGAAGTTATGCTAAAATCAAGTTATTTCAAATTGATTTCGATTGATTTTACTTAAATTGGTTTCTAGGCGTTTCGAGTCCGTACGATCAAACGACAAGCCCGATCGCTACAAAACATGAAATGCTATAATAATTCACCGTTACGGATCCGATGAAACTGGTTTCATCGAAATCCAAGTCTGTGGCCAAAATGGCTATTTTCCAGTTAATTAAATATATTAATATTAAATTAAAATTTCAAATTCAATTCCATAATTAACAAATCTTATCATATTTGATTTCTTAAACAATTACAATACTTTAAACAATTTCGATATCAATTCAAAGTTAATTAATTTACCCATTTTTGTATTTAATTTCAATTTTAATAAATTTATTAATTATCAATTGGAATTCCAATAAATCCATATTCTCAACTAATTTATAAAATCAATTATCAACATATCATTTCATAGGTAATATTAACATTGGTTTATAATCTAATACATTACTGATTTCTCATTTCATTCTAATTTCAATTAACATAGCATTAATTTCATTTACCTATGCTAAATCCATTTATTATGAATTGAATGCCAATTAAATAATTCCAAATAAACTGATTTGATTCAATTCTAATCTTTTTATTAAGTCTATATTACTCTATAAACCTAGTTAATACTCGTTTGCCTCTCATTAATTAATATATTCAAATTTCCATCCTTATTTATTACTTTCAATTATATTAAATTTGTCAACATATACATTTATTATAATTAATATCTCAATTAATTTATTCAACTTGGTCTCATTCCTTTATTTTATCTATGAATAAAACATACATTTCCATTTATTTTATTGCATTCGCACCTTACAATTACTGTCCCCACTCACATAAATGAACATTTACTTTTGTTTAAATGTAATTGATTTCCAATTAATTTCGTAGGCTAATTATATAGGTAATTTATGATGATTGTTACCACAACCTTAAATTTACATCTAAGTTTATTATTTTCAGCTCATTATTATGATTACTTCCATAATACTGAATTCATTCAATTACCATTAATTATATACTAATTCATTTGTTGATACAACAATTACATTTACTTACTCATATTCAATTTTATAACCAAGTGCAACAATTTACACTATTTCATTATTGGGATTTCACTTCAATTGCCAATATTTAACTTTAATTACCATTACTACATTTTATTTTGGCATTCTCTTCATTATTAACTTACAAAGTTTCTATTTTTTATTTCCTCCAAATTTTAATTAACAAAATCTCATTAAATTAGCAAATTTAATTATCAAAATTTTACAGGTTGTTGCAACATGGGTTTTAAGTACGAATTACACTATCTATCCCTCAAGGATTCCAGAGACGAAATCCTTTTTAAGGGAGGGGGAATGTAACATCTTAAGAAATTAATTAATTAATATTAAGGCAAAAAATGAAAATTTTGCAAATATCGGAATTTGGCCATGGAAGTTACACTACTGCATTTATGACAATTATCTGACAAACTTCTATATATGAAGTTCTGTAATCAAAGCTCAAATGAAATGTTGTCGAGGTTTTAAGTTTTCAAATTTAAAATAATTAAAGTTAATTTAAATTTGAAAATGCACTTAATTTTAAAATTTTAAATTTAAAGTTAAATTGATTGGTAAACTTAGGATTTATGGAAGCGTTAAAACAAATGTTAAATATAAATAAGGTATTAAATAAAACAAAAGCAGTAACTTTTTTAATGTTCCAAACAAACATGGGCCGGTTGACTACCAGGCTGTCGACCAATGAATGCTAAGGCGGTTATGGTTTGGTGAGGCGCGAACAGTCTGAATTTTATTACTTTAAACCGACTTAAATCCTACAGTTCTTCTGCCTTCTTACCACTATAAATATGGGGCTAGCCTCCTCACTTTTATTCATAAATTATTTGGAAACATATGCGAAGCTTTGTCAATTTCTTTTATACGATTTAGAACTTCTTAGAATTTTCAGTTAAGGGATTTTATACATTCAATATTCAATTTATAATTCCATTCTTCTCCATTCCTTGAAATTTTGAATCTAATCCACATACAATCCAATTGTTGTGTATTTCAAAAGGAAGAAAACTGAAAATAGATTAAGAGCAGACGTAATCAAATGCTAAAGAAAGCTGGGAATCCTCTTTGAGTGGAAATCTCAGTTTTTCTAATTTTAGTAATTGTATAGTATAATTTGGATTTGATGTATTCCTTGGAGATTTTTATTTAGGAAAGCACCAAACTAAAACTTTAAAATTCCACCAAAGCGAAATGTCAATTCTTATGTTATTGGAATCTTCATTGTCTATATTAACATAGTAGATTTCGTATAGTTATTGAAATTTGAATATTTACATTGTATTCCACTTTCAAATTTTCTCTTTCGATGTGATTAAGGGTTCCAAAAAGAAAATAAATTAGAAAATGGAGTATAAAGCATGGATTACCCAATTCATGGTTTGTTCTGCCTATTTCCTTAAATAAATGTGAATCCCTTTTTCATTTTTAGGAAAAAATTGAATAGAGTGTAAAAGGGTCTGAATTGTATGTTCTATTGGTAATGATTCTATTATTTTAATATAAAATAAGTTGGTAGTTGATTCTATTTTCTTATACAAGTCTATTGTTGGGCTAAGGATATTAGCATATTTGCATGTTATGATGTGGAGTTAGACTTGCGTAAATAGGAAGTTTTGACATTTGAACGATTCGTATGGGATGCAAAATCTTCGCACGCTTAGGAGTACTTAGTTACATACATGCATATTTATATATTAGCATATAAATAGTGTATTAATCGTGGTGTAGTATTAGGTTAGTAATTAGCACTAAACCCTCCTTAAGAAATAAGTTGAGATAATTATAGAAATTAATTTATAATTAAAGGCAAAATAAGAAGATTTCCTAATAAGGCCTTAAAATGAAATGTGATAAGGTATATATGATAGTATGTTAAGAGAGTGGAAATTATGACTAAGTTATAAGGATATGAGGTCAGTCAAAAGCACACAGAAGTCTTCCCAGCTAATCAGGTTACCAACATTGTGACTTTGGGATTGATGTGAGACATCATCCATAATAAGTACCCACAGAGGATGCGGGTTTAGTCCCAATTCTGTAGGGAAAGTTTACCCAGTTATTCTGGCTACTAGGGCCTATGAATAGACGAACTAATGTGAGACGTTACAGTTTGGGTTACAGATTATAATGTAGAGGACCTGCTTGGGGCTAAGGGTAAGTGACTATTTTAAAGTCTGCCTCTTCCCCACTTAAGGACTATTAAATGGTCAGGGATATTGCTTAGGCATGCTAGTAGGAAATTTCGAGAAGGTTCCGCTTAGGGTTCGAGCTGTTAAGTGGCTATTATTTGGTCCGCCTCTGACCATAAAGAAGTATTAAGTGGCATTATAAGATTTTATATAATGTGCGCTAAAGAGTACCAGAGAGGGGTCCACCTTGAGTTAGGTATTAAATGATGGAGAACTGTATAGGATATAAGTATTAAGTTGCCAGAGTTTGCCTAATTCCTGTTAAAAGAATATCAATTGGCTTGGATACTTTCTCCAATATTGTTAGGACATAATTGACAGTAGATGTGTAGGACTGGGAAGGGCCCTTGGCCTATAGTTGAAAGTGAGTTATAGAGTTGGATTAGAAAAGTGTAGGTTACAAAATTGTACTGGAAGGGCTTTAGGGCTTACGGTCGAAGGTATTTCATGTAGAATATAGTTAGGATGTCTAAGACTTATTCCTATCTAAATTATACTACCCAGGTACTCATATAGAAAGAATTGAAATTTTTATTCACCAAACATTATTATACAAACTCCTTCCTCATCACAATACGGTTAGAGAAGATGATGCAAATTTAAGAGATACAGGCAGAGGCAGAGTCTTGTGGCAGTTATCGATCTACTTATGCTTTTATACATTTTGATGTATCTATTTCAGACATGATGTTGTTGTATTTTGAGATATTGTACTTTAAATATTGGGAAGTTATGTTTTGTTGTGATATTTGAATTTTCTATAAAATGGGTACTATTTCTATTATATATTATGGGTTCTATTGTGAGATTCTCATAGTGTAGGTAGAAAGCATTGTGTATTATTCACTGCATCAATTTTACCAACCAACAGCTAGCTTTGAGACGTGCCTAACATTCGATGAGACTTTACTGGGTCAAAAATTAGGCTCGTATCCCGATGATTTGTTATAGTTGCGGAGGCTAATGATGACTTGGCACCATGAATCAACTCCATAAAAGTTAGAGATAGAGAGTAGAACCTCTTTTTAAAGTTGTATGCATACTGAATATTTTCAAAAGTGAGCTCCAGGCCTAAATGTCAAACAAAGTTCATGTAGGCGTAGGAGAATATATCATATCCATTCGGGTGAACCTGAGCTAGATCTAGCTCCAGGAGTTGAACCATCCTTCTGAGAAAGTGATTTATTAGAGGAATGGCTCTAAACATGCACATATATCGGTTACAAGTAGTGTAACCCATTGAGGGATTGTATGCCATCTGATGTCGCAGTGGAACTAGGGTCTCCTCTTAGGAATACTATGACGTTTATTTATTCTCTTTCATTAACCTCGATACCAGGGAATCATGCAGTTTGTCGAGGATCATAACTATAACGATCAGATATTCAACCCTCGAAAATCGACACCAATACGTTCACTATATTACATGCCGAGGATCGAATGCTGGAAAACCCAATTGTTAGGGGAAAGAAGAAGAAAGAAGAAAAGAAGAAAAACTAAACAATACAGAATCTCACAGCGGAACGAATAATCTATAATATATCACAACTCTTTACACAAAAACAAAATTATAATATGGATATATATATATATACACAAACATCAATCAGAGTATACAAACCTATTTCAACCTGGATAGTTATAATATTCTATCCTCACAATTATTGACAACACATCAATAAATACCGCAGAAAATATAACCATCTATGTGTATACGTCTCTGGGTCTCCAAATTTTCACTTAAAACACCAAGCATCCTAATCTGAACCTGTACTACTCGGTCTGACCAGAGCATTATAATAAAATAACATTTGAGTCGGTCTGGAAAACCAGCATGAGAAAACACTCCAGCTTGAACTTAATGTTTTCAAAAATCCTTTGAAATCAAAGGTATCTCGTAAGATCACGCCACACATAAACACGATGGGTTTTTACCATGTGATAACCAAAACACTTCTATGGAAATTCCAATGATATTATAATAGTGTCTTAGTACAAATACTTATTAAAATAGCCGAAATTGTTACATTAATTACATTCCAGCATATTAGGCTCTACAATCAAAACCGTATGGCACGTATTGGAGAATGGATTCCATACTATGATCAGGTAAGGAACTACCTCCAATGAGTACATCTCTAAATCAATGCACCCGGGTCTGACAAGAACATCTTGTACCCTGCCACACAGAACCGGCCTAGCACTTGACTATTAGTACTGAATATGTTGTCATCCCGATCTTCCGACCTTTTTGGGATCTCATGCATAAACGATCAATAAATATATAGACGTAGAGTGTCTAGAAAGATGATGACATACCCTAATGGGAGCGACCCACTTAGTCCTGCTACTTGCCCTGTTTTAGTCATTTTCTGGTTGATGATTCTTAAGGCTACATTTTCCTTTTAAGAATTTTACACTTAGAATGATCATTGCCCTCCAATGGCAATGTGCCGATAGCATTCATCCATATAAGTTGTTTTGGGTCTGAACAATCCAATTGTAACAACCGATATTCTCAGCCATTCGCGTCCGCACATGTCGGACTTGAATTGCTCAAAATATTGCATTGTAATAAAATTTGGAGCAAATAAAAGCAATCATAGAATCACAGACATAGAAATATCAGAATAACGCGGAAATAAAATACCATAATAGTTCATGAAGCTACCATAACAAAATCTCAAAACAAAATACATAATATTAGTCTGAAAACAAACACAATAGAAATCCCAAATACATATAAGTTCACTAATACAAGAGCTGAAATAGATGAACTGAAACAGAAATAGATAAATAACAAGATAAGAAGAATCTCCAGCGATTCCTAGCTCTAGAAAGAGAAATCCAAAGATGTGAATACTCAGGCTGACCCGAGCATAAAGTAAAACACAAAACACTCAAGTCAGGACATACATACTTATACAATGTAAACCAACTCAAGTGAACTGTAGTGGTAATGCACAATAACTTAAAGGATGCTTGGGATCGCCCATCCTCTATGGATCGTTAAACCATCAATTTAAATACATCCAAAATCACAAGGCATACAGAGAAGTGTACCCGTGGTTGAAATTCCAAAATGGTTTATAATTTCAAATTAAAATCATTCATTTAAACCATAAAAAGGTGGAGTCATTATACCTTCAAAACAAATATTAAATTGCCAAAAATTTAGCCTTTTCACAGTTCATTTATTTACTTAAATACATTAAAACAGAGAAATTTCAACTATCGCAGCACATAGAAAATATTACGGTAAGTTACATTTGAAATCAATTCAATTCACAAAAAACAGCACTTAAAACTGCTGTAATAATTCAGTTATATTCAAAAATCTTATTTCAACCAACTGTAGCGCTTACAAAGTACTACTGTAGTTCTTTTATTAATTTCAGGTTTTATTTTTTTTTTATTTTGCAACTACAACACTTACCAAGTGCTATGGTAGTTCTTAGTTAATTTTAGCCTTTTAGTTCACTTGCATCAACCACAACACTTACAAAGTGTTGTCGTATCCTTTACAATAGATTTTAAGTTAACTTCAGAAACAATAGCATTTCTAAAGTGCTGTAAATTAAATTTCTAGATTTTCAATACAATTTTAACAATAATAAAATTCCAATTTAAACCATTTTTAACTTATAAAATTTCATATTTTCCCACTTTAATGATCATTTAAAATACCCTTTAATTTATGATTTTTATAAAGAAAAATTTATACAAAAATCAAATTCTAAACAATTCACTTATTAAATTCAAGCATACAAATTTTCCATTCTTTACATTTTAAAAATTAACTTAATAATTAAGTTTTAATTACCATTTCAAAATATAAACTTAATTTCCATTTTATTTTCTTAAATTAAATTTTATTTTAAACCAAATTCACCTTTCCAAGTCAAGTTATATTCAAATTACATTTTTAAGTATTAATTTATTTAACCATTTTAATTCATATAAAAATCAATAACACTTTATTAAGTAATTTTAAAATCTAATTTAAATCCAATTATCATATTTTATTCACTTAACTTAAAATCCATTTTTAAACAAAATTACAAATTTCAAAATTAAGTTATATTTCAAATTTCAACTTAACCATTCATTTATTTCACATTTTAACTTATAGATAAATCATTAATGCTTTATAAAAATCATTTAAATTCAATTTAAATCAAAATCTCATAATATTTACATTTTAAAATACTTTAAAAGTTCTACAAATATATATATGTATATAATAACCACGTGTCTATATAATATTTTCTAAGCTAGGTCAAGTGATACGGATAATATATCATTTCAATCCGTAATTTACAAAGAAAAACCCGGGTTATATCATTTCAAACCTGCAATCCCAAGTTAAAATGAAATAAATAAAAATCGTTCACGCCTATCATTTCATCCCATAACGATTTTTCCTTATTCTAATGTCCGTTCGGGTATGTATCATTTCCACCCATAGTGATTCTATTCTACAGGGAACTTGCAGTGTGATAAACATATATAAATAACAACATAGTAACATATGGCAGTAAAAGATGATATGATAGGTTTATAAACAGGTAACAGATGATATGACAGGTTTATTAATAGGGTGATCATCATATAAATCATATCACATGCAGGTATAACATGATTTAGCAGTTTACATATTCACTTGGTGTCGCTTCACAGTTTATACAAGTAAAGATGTCAAGTATGATTACTCACTTGTTTCAAGCTGGAGATAGCAAGATAAAGCACATAACGAATTATATAAAGCATAATGACACGACTTTAGAATCGAGTGGGAAGAGAACTAAGCTAGTGATCATGTGAACAACACATAAAACAAGACAAATATAAATATGATTTCAACATATAATACGTATTGGAACAATTTAAAATAAAAGCAATAATGAACAAATTGTTTTGACCATTGCCTCAACCATCATATGCTCATCCTAGGGGTCTTGTGTACTCGGCCTAGTGGCATTTTGGGTCGGGTATAGGTTCATAAAGGCACGGCTAGAAAACTGTGAAGTGGTGGAAGTTACAAGGTGGGAATACAAAGGGATTAGGGCAAACAAGTGGATATTGGTGCAACCATATGGCTCGGCCTGAGGTGATGTGGGCTCAACCATGCAAGGTGATGGTCAGGTGAGGTCTGAAGTTTCGGCCAGGGTTGGTGGAGGAGCAGATGGTGGCGGCAATGGGGGTGGCCAAGGTGGAAAATGAAGGGGTTGTGCAAAATAAGGCTCGGCTATGGCATATTGTGATGTGTTTGTGGAATATTTGTGGTGAAACCAACATAAGAGGATGTTGGCCTTGATTGGACAGAGGGAAAGGAGGGTTATGTGGCCGTGGATGGTGGTGGAGTTGTTCGGTGGAGGTGATGGAGGGGTATGGCCGAGCAAATACATGAAGGATCTAAGGCAAAAATTAAATAAAAATCAATAAAAATGAAAAGAAAAGGTTGAAAAAGAAGAAGATATGACCACATTTTTTTCTCATATCTGAAAAGGGCGTGTGTTGTGAAGTGAGAAAGGGATGATTTATTTGAATTACAAAAAGAAGGTCATAGCTATGAGCTAGGGAAAGGACGGCCCAAAGTATGAAGAGATGTGAAGATGGAAGGTCAAAAGTTTAAGGCTTTAAGTCTCTTGAAATTTCCACTTTTCTTTGTTCAAATAAATCAAAATAAAATCATGTAAATAAAGTAAAATGAATAAAAATAAATTGAAAATGAAATAATTAAATAAATTTTAGAAAAAATAGAGAAATATAAAAATATAGTTTAATATATGTAAACTACTATTGAAAATTGAAAACAAAATATAACTAGTTTTGGAAAAATAACTACTACACTTTAAAAATGTTTTAAAAATAAAATATATACCTAGCACGTCATATTACATATATATACACAATTAGAACAATATATGACAACCAAAAATATTATTATTATAAATTAAAATAAACAATATTGTTAAATAAATCAATTTACACACAATATTGTAAAAAGCATAACCTTCACAATATAAATTGGATTTCAACGAAATGAAAAGCTATATTCTTGAAATTTAATATATTTTCGTAATAAAAGATAAAATTAAAAAATTCAAATATTTAAATTTTCAATTTAAAAGTCAAAGTTTGACCATATTGACCAAAATCCACATTTTCTGGAAAATATTCTATTTGTTCATGTTTGGAATTATAATTCAAAAAAACATCAAAATTTATATTTAATATAATAAAATTTATTCATTTTTATAAATATAATAAAGTTTTTAAATCAGACATTTAAGTTAAAAGAATTAAAATTTAAAATTTTAAAAAAATTACAAAGTACAGGGTTGTTACACTCTCCCCCGCTCAAAACTTTCCCCGAAAAGGAAAGAGCAAGAAAAATAAGGAAAAGCAAGGTAGAAAAAGCAAGTAGTACTTGAAAAAAACAATTCCAGATTCGAAGCACGAATGCTTTCCTCCGTCTCCCAGGTACAATCTCGATCATCAGTACTCCACTGCACTTTGGCCAGACTAACAGATTTCCTTCTTAGCTGCTTCGTACCTTTGTCGACAATACGAAGTGGCTTACGCTCGACGGTCAGATTAGGCTAAATATACAAACTATCAAGAGTAGAAGGCTGAACAAAAAGAGATGGGTCATGAAGATACCAGAGAAGATTTGAGATGTGGAATACAACATGCATCCAGAAAGCTTCTCGGGCAAATCCAAACGATAAACCAAAGAACCAACTCTTTCCACAATGCGGAAAGGACCCTCGAAGAGGAAGATGGTAGGAATAGCTAGAAGGGAAAATAGTTTGAAAGACAAGGACGAACAATTATTTTAAAACTACATAAATTTCAATTTTTTAATTTTTTTTTATATTTAACATTTTAAACATTTTATAATACGATGTATAGTCATTTGATTCAAATTTGTTGATTCGAAGTAAACAATATTTAAAACATTATAAATTATTTAGAAAAGTAAAATAAATGATCAAAATATCCTTTATATATAATACTTTATCAAAATACTTTTATAACTCGATGTCTTTACAAGTTTACTCTCGTTCCTGCAGACTCTAGCCATGCATTGATCACGCGCAAAGATAGAATTCTCCCGGTACCACGTAGACTTGTTTCAACACCCAGTGAAAATACTGGAAAAATTTTAAAAACAGATATGGAAAGTACAATCCAAAAAAATCAACCAAACCAAACTTTGTCTAACCATGGATCGCAGATACACAATGGTTACGCCTGGATCCCCCCGGAAACATCTGTATCCGTAAGCTATATCAGCCCTACGAATTACGCCATGATGACTAGTAGACCGCAGATATACAATGGTTATGCCTGGACCTCCCGGGAAACATCCGTACCCTTATGCTATCTCAGCCAGTGGATTTTGCTACTAAATAAGACCTATATAGATCGCAGATACACAATGGTTACGCCTGGATCCCCCAGGAAACATCCGTACCTTTAAGCCATCTCGGCCAGGCGAATTACGCTATGTAGTCGCGCTCATAAGACCATGTAGATCACCATGGAATTCGATGGACGCTCGAGTATCATGTCCAGAAAACTCAAATCAGGGAGAATAATACCGATAGAATGAATCCACAATGTGGCCATAAAGCGGATATCAAGCAGAAGGCACTTTCCATATCTTTACTTTAAAAATATGTATCATATAGTACCTTTCAAATCCGTTCAAATATCATACTTATATAAAGTCCATCATATATAAGATTTTATTTTCAAATCGAATACTTTCCAAAATCAATATCATACTTATATAGACTTTGATTATATAAGATTTAAATTTCAAATTAAGTACCTTTCCAAATCAATAGTTTTCAAATCAACTTCATACTTATACAAATAAATTTTATATAAGTTCGATAGCTCCCAAATCAAGTGTTTAAATAAACAAGGTTCTCAATTCAATTCCTTTCAATAACGTTTCAGTTTCAAAATCATATATGATTTTGCCAAATCATTTCTTCCAAATTATATATATTCAGTTCCAAAGTTTCTTAAAATAATAGATTTAGAAAATAATCCTGGTTTCCAAATCAACAAAATTTAAGTCAAACAAATTCATTTCCAAAACCATCATATAAATATTGGTTTTTACTATCCAATCTATTTTAAAAACCAAATATCTTTCTCAAAATCAATTATACCCAAAATGATTTCTAAGTTTATAACCATCCCTTTAACACCTTTAAACTATTTATTTCCATATATGGAAAATCAATTTTACCCTTCGAAAATTACTTAGCTTTAAAAATTAAACCTTGATTTGGAAGTGCTCGAACTTTAAAAATAGTCGAAGAAACCATATTTAAAATCCAAAAGTTAGAAATCACCCAAATCAGTAAATCAATTTCAATAGATAAGGTTATACCAAAACAAATCTGAAACTCGAGGACTGAACACCAGCTAACTTTAAATCATTTCATATAAATATAAATATATATATATATACACACATATGTATGTATATGTACATATATCATTGGAATATCAAACCATACTTCAAAATATGAAATCAAAATTTGTTTCCCAACATCACTCGCATAGAAAAGCTACTACAGTGGCCTCTCCCCCACTCTGAAACTCGAAAATCAATGTCGATGGTGCGTGCACTCATCACCGAAATTATTTTTCAGCGACACAAGTGAGTATTGGACTTCTATTTTCTTGGAACTTCTTTGAAATCGTTTCGAAATCATTGGAATTTATTCGAATACATTTGAAATATTTCTTATTCGAAAAATATCTTTAAATCGTATTATTATATATTTTCCAAAATCTTAAAAACCGATTTTAAAACACCAGGGTTTGATTCCTCGAAATTCAAATTCAAAACCCTTAAGTTATAAATCATTTTTATATAAATCAAATTCTTATAAAATTTTCAAAATTTCAAATCCTTATCGAAAACATTTCTCTTTTATATATAAAATGTGGTCATCCTTATCAAAATAATAATTTTGATGTATACACAATATCAAAATACAACCAAACACAAATTTCCCAAGGAATGATTCAAGGATGGATTTTAAAACAAACAGAAATTCAAATTTAGAGGAACTCTAATCAAATAGAATTCTGATTCGAAGATAAGCTCGAACGAATATGAGATAATTTAATTACCAAATAGAAGATGGATAAGCCTATATAAATTGCGAGCGACCTTAACCAGTAACCTGTGACTTCAGGAATATAATCAATGCAGAAATCTAAGGCAAATCGACATTCGATCGACAGAGATAGAATTCAGATATAGCAGAAGCTAGATAGCATCGTAAATCGAGGATACATAAATCTCCGGTGATCTATGCCAATTGTAAAGGAGTCTCACCCCTTTACAAACCATTCAAAGATTTGCAGAATCGCCTTGTTCTTATAGAGGTCATTCGAAGTGGAGTTGTGGAATGCCCAAAATCAAAAGGATAAAATAAGGAAGCCAAGACTGGATTTCAGAATAAGTAGGAGCGTTCTAAAGTTCAAGGAATCCTAATCGATAAGAATCCTAACCAAGAGATTACTAGCAAGGTGGATACGGAAGGAATGAAGTTTAGAAAATCTTGATTTCAAAATAAGAAAAAATTTATACCAATATAATCTTTGAAAATCCTTTAAAATCATTTGGAAATCATTTTATACTTCAAAAATAAGTTCTCTCACAAAGAAATGATTCTGAGAATGATTTCACTCATTCTAGGGCATTTCCACCCTATCTCTAATGAGTTTTTGCTCCGCAGGCTATGGTTTGCCTAAACCAAAGCTCTGATACCAAATGTAACAACCCGATATTTTCAGCCATTCGCATCCGCACATGTCAGACTTAAATTGCTCAAAATACCGCATTGTAATAAAATTTGGAGCAAACAAAAGAAATCACAGAATCACAGACACAGAAATATCAGAATAACTTGCAGTGGAAATAAAATACCACATCAGTTCATGAAGCTACTATAATAAAATCTCAAAACAAAATACATAATATTAGTCTGAAAACAAACACAATAGAAATCCCAAATACATATAAGTTCACTAATACAAGAGCTGAAATAGACGAACTGAAACAGAAATAGCTGAATAATAAGATAAGCAGAATCTCCGACGATTCTTAGCTCCAGAAAGAGAAATCCAAAGCTGTGAATACTCAGGTTGACCCGAGCATAAAGTAAAACACAAAACACTCGAGTCAGGACATACATATTTATACAATGTAAACCAACTCAAGTGAACTTAGTGGTAATGCATAATAACTTAAAGGATGCTTGGGATTGCCCATCCACTAAGGAACATTAAACCATCAATTTAAATACATCCAAAATCATAAGGCATACAGAGAAGTGTACCCGTGGTTAAAATTCCAAAATGGTTTATAATTTCAAATAAAAATCATTCATTTAAACCATAAAAAGGTGGAGTCATTATACTTTCAAAACAAATATTAAATTCCCAAAAATTTAGCCTTTTCAAAGTTCATTTATTCACTTAAATACATTAAAACAGTGAAATTTCAGCTTTCGCAGCACTTAGAAAATGCTACGGTAAGTTACAGCTGAAAATAATTCAATTCAACAAAAACAGCATTAAAAACTGCTGTAATAATTCAGTTATATTCAAAAATCTTATTTCAACCAACTACAGCACTTACAAAGTGCTATTGTAGCTCTTTTATTAATTTCAGGTTTTTATTTTTTTATTTTGCAACTACAATACTTACCAAGTGCAATAGTAGCTCTTAGTTAATTTTAGCCTTTTAGTTTACTTGCATAAACCACAGCACTTACAAAGTGTTGTCGTATCCTTTACAATAGATTTTAAGTTAACTTTAGAAACAATAGAATTTCTGAAGTGCTGTAAATTAAATTTCCAGATTTTCAATACAATTTCAGCAATAATAAAATTCCAATCTAAACCATTTTTAACTTATAAAATTTCATATTTTCCCGCTATAAAATGATCATTTAAAATACCCTTTAATTATTGATTTTTATAAAGAAAAATTTATAAAAAAAATCAAATTCTAAATAATTCACTTATTAAATTCAAGCATACAAATTTTCCATTCATTGCATTTTACAAATTACCTTAATAATTAAGTTTTAATTACCATTTCAAAATATAAACTTAATTTCCATTTTATTTTTTTAACTTAACTTTTATTTTAAACCAAATTCACCTTTCCAAGTGAAGTTATATTTCAAATTACATTTTTAAGTATTCATTTAGTTAACCATTTTAATTCATAGAAAAATAAATAACACTTTATTAAGTCATTTTAAAATCAAATTTAAATCCATTTATCATATTTTATTCACTTAACTTAAACTCCATTTTTAAACAGAATTACAAATTTCAAAATTAAGTTTTATTTCAAATTTCAACTTAACCATTCATTTATTTCACACTTTAACTTATAGAAAAATCATTAATACTTTATAAAAATCATTTAAATTCAATTTAAATCAAAATCTCATAATATATACATTTTAAAATACAATAAAAATTCTAGAAATATATATATAATAACCACGGGTCTGTATAATATTTTCTAACCTAGGTCAAGTGATATAGATAATATATCATTTCAATCCGTAATTTACAAAAAAAATCTGGGTTCCATCATTTCAAACCCGCAATCCCAAGTTAAAATGAAATAAATAAAAATCATTCAGGCCTATCATTTCAGCCCGTAACGATTTTTACTTATTCTAATGTCCATTCGGGTATGTATCATTTCCATCCATAGTGATTCTATTCTACAAAAACTTGCAGTGTGATAAACAAATATAAATAACAACATAGTAACATATGGCAGTTACAGATGATGTGACAGGTTTATAAACAGGTAACAGATGATATGACAGGTTGATTAACAGGGTGATCATCATATAAATCATATCACAGGCAGGTATAACATGATATAGCACTTTACATATTAACTTGGTGTCACTTCACAGTTTATATAAGTAAAGATGTCAAGTGTGATTACTCACTTGTTTCAAGCTGGAGATAGCAAGATAAAGCACACAACGAATTCCAGAAAGCACGATGACATGACTTTAGACTCAAGTGGGAAGAGAACCAAGCTAGTGATCTTGTGAACAACACATAAAAAAGACAAATATAAATATGATTTCAACATAGAATACATATTGAAACAATTTAAAATAAAAACAACAATGAACAAATTGATTTGACCATTGCCTCAACCATCATATGCTTGGCCTAGGGGTCTTGTGTGCTCATTCATAGAGGCATTTTGGGTCAGGTATAGGTTCATAAAGGCACGGCTAGCAAAATGTGAAGTAGTGGAAGTTACAACGTGGGAATACAAAAGGTTTAAGGCAAATAAGTGGATATTGGTGCAACCATATGGCTCGGCCTGAGGTGAAATGGGCTCGTCCGTGCAAGGTGATGGTACAGTGAGGCCTAAAGTTGCAGCCATGGGTGGTGGAGGAGTAGGCGGTGGCGGCTATGAGGGAGGCCAAGGTGGAAAATGAAGGGGTTGTGCAAAATAAGGCTCTGCTATGGCATATTGCGATGTGTTTGTGGAGTTTTTATGGTGAAACAAACATAAGAGGATCACGGCCTTGACTGGATAGAGGGTAAGGAGGGTGATGTGGCCATGGATGGTGGTGGAGTTGGTCGGTGGAGGTGATGGAGGGGTATGGCCGAGCAAATACATGAAGGATCTAAGGCAAAAATCAAATAAAAATCAATAAAAATGAAAAGCAAAGGTAGAAAAAGAAGAAGACATTACCATGTTTGTTTCTCAGATCTGAAAATGGCGTGTGTTGTAAAGTGAGAAAGAGATATTTTACATGAATGACAAAAAGAAGGTCACGGCTATGAGCTAGGGAAAGGACGACCTAAAGTATGAAGAGATGTGAAGATGGAAGGTCAAAAGTTTAAGGCTTCAAGTCTCTTGAAATTTCCACTTTTCTTTGTTCAAATGAATCAAAAATAAAATCACATAAATAAAATTAAATGAATACAAAATAAAGTGAAAATGAAATAATTGAATAAATTTTAGGAAAAATAGAGAAATATAAAAATATAGTTTAATATATGTAAACTAGTATTGAAAATTGAAAACAAAATATAACTAGTTTTGAAAAAATAACTACTACACTTTAAAAGTGTTTTAAAAATAAAATATATACATAGCATGTCATATTACACATATTTACACAAATTTGAACAAGATATGACCACCAAAAATATTATTATTATAAATTAAAATAAACAATATTGTTAAATAAATCAATTTACACACAATATTGTAAAAAACATAACCTTCACAATATAAATCGGATTTCAACAAAACGAAAAGCAGTATTCTTAAAATTTAATCTATTTTCATAATAAAAGATAAAACTAAAAAATACAAATATTTAAATTTTAAATTTAAAGGTCAAAGTTTGACTATATTGACCAAAATCCACATTTTCTGGAAAATACTCTATTTATTCATGTTTGGAATTATAATTCACATAAAAATTTACATTTAATATAATAAAATTTATTCATTTCAATAAATATAATAAAGTTTTTAAATTATAAATTTCAGTTAAAATAATTAATATTTAAAATTTAAAAAAAATCATAAAATACAGGGTTGTTACACAAATCTCTTCAAAGACCACCGTCTTCATTATCTTCACGATATCACCATTTGCAACACTCAAATCGGATCGAAATGGTTTTCGAATAATTCAATACAATCTTGGTCTCTTAGAAACGATCCACAAATTTGGCTAAATTTTATAATCGGTTATTCAACTATCAAATTAAACACGTAAGCAGCCACTAGGCCCATATTATAAATCTTTCAAAAAACATTTATTTCAAAATATGTTTACAAGGAATATATTTAAATCTCTTCCTGTATTCTAATATTTCAAAATAATATCAAATACTTAAATCCATAACAGGATATTTCAACCCATATCAATACTGAGATATATTTCCAAATCCAACTTATAATTCATTACATAGAAAAATATTTCTATACAAATCATTTCATCGCCAAAATATCGCCAAAACCTTTAATTCCAATACTTAGAAAAATATTACAAGTCTATTTCCCAAATCATTCCTAATATCCATACTAAGGAAATTTTCATAGCTTATTTCCATTGTATGAGTAAAACTATAAACAAAATAGGATTTCCACCTTTTGCACTTAATAAGTACTTGCAAATTCATTTGTGAATTCTCAACCCATTATAGCTTATATTATAAATTCCCAGAATCCATTTCAAATTCCTTTTATAGTTTCACAGAAATTATCAATTATACTTATTTATGATCAACTAACAATTTATAACTTCTTTTGAATTTAGATTCATTTTTCAAAGTTCTGCTATCTAAAAAAATTTCAAAATTTCCTTTTCACAAATGTCTTAAGTTCCCAAATTCCATTATATGATTCTCTTATAAAATCATATCCATTCAATACCACCCTATTTACAAATCTCGATGGTATTTATAAATAACTTTAATAAATTTCTAAGACTTTACCTTTTAAAATAAGTATTCTAAAGTAAAATAATAAAATTTCAAACATATTTAAGTAACTATTTAAAATATCACCACCTTTGTTAAATAACAATGATAGCTAATTTTCAATTCATTCATAAATAATAATAATATATTTTTAAAGCTTATTATGAAAATTAGAATTTATTTCAATAAATATTAAATATTTAAGTAACTAGCTTTCTGAAATATTTTAGTCCAATTAATAATTTAAGAAATAAAAATTCTTTTCTAAAACAACTTCACTTCTTGATAAAAAAATACTTTTTAACTCTAATATAACCATTTTTGTACATATAAACTCCCTCAATTTATCATAAGCCGATTTATATTTCCAAATTCACAACTATTCCCAAATTCCAAAATAGAATCCATCATTTCTTTCTTAACCAGTTTCCTTATCTCATTTTAAATTCACAATGTGAATTTATATTTTACACTTACAAATGATAATCATTCCACTTATTTATAAACATCGTTCATAAATTTTCATAACTCATTCCCAGTTTATACAGGTTTATATTACAAAAATCTATTCTAACTAAAATTCCACTTATAAATCAATTTCTTAAATAACCCAAACTATATTCCAAAGCCAATCAAATCTCGATTTTGACTTCGTTTCATATTTTTAAGAATATTATTTAAAATCCATTGCTAGAAAATCCCCAATTTAAAATTATTTATTTGAAACCATTTTACGAAATAGCTAAATAAATATCCAAAATCAAATTGTTTATTTTATCCAAACCAATTTCATTTTAAATAGTCCAAAAATCTAATATAATTATTTTCATTTCCAAATTGCCTTTGAATTCCTTTTTTAATTCAAAATTATTACTTATGGTATTTAAAATACCAAAATTAGTACTGTTTGCACAAAAAATGGGCAAATACCTCCAAGTCGTATGATTTAGTTGATTATATGTTGTTCTGGATGGTTTAGGTGATTTATGCAAATATATGAAATAGATGGACTAAACTGTAAAGACACACGGATTTATAGTGGTTCGGCCAGAACGTGCCTACGTCCACTGTATATGTTATTCTTCCTTTTCTATTCAGATTACAAGTACAAAGCTTTGATTACAAGTAACTGAAAGTTGTTTGAAAGTTCTATCTGCGCTTGAGCTCTCAAACTTATCTGTCATTGTTGTACCCCTGCCCCTCTATTTATAGAGTGAGGCTGGGGGCAGGGTTCTTGGAGGTATATAGCTGCTGGCGGGCCTGGGCTGAGGCAATCTGGCCTGGTAGTGCTAGTCTGGTACGCCTTCCTCGTGTTGGTTCGGTAGGAGGTGGTATGTGGTTTGGTTCGGTGTTGCTTGGAGATGGAGGCTTGGACCGGCATTGTGTGGTTCGGAGTAACCGGTCTGGTGAGATGTTGGACCGGTGGGACTCGGTGGAGACGTGGTCCGGTAGGAGCTAGGGAGTGGTTGGAAATGGATTGGTTCGGCAGGTATGGAAAGGGGCTGGTTCGGCAGGGGATGGTTCGGCATGTAGGGGAGAAACCTTGGTCCGGTGGTGAGAACTCGCCCAACAATTGCCCCCCCAAAGTGGGGCATATGCCTACATGTGTCGCGCTTTGTTTCGCATTCAGTTTTAAGCACCGAGCCACATGGTCCGGTCACTGATGCTTGCTTATAAATAGGGGCCACGTGCCTTCGTTATTCCTTACCAACCGAGCCGACCCTTTTGCTGAATCAAACTCTTATTTTCGCCGAATCAAAGTGTTAGCCGAATCAGGTGAGACCCCTTTTGCCGCCGAATGATCTTTTATATCGTTCTACCGAATGAACTTGAGGATTCTGAGTACCGAATGAATTGGAGAGTATGATTGCCGAATGAGCCTTCATATTTGTAATGCCGAATGAACTCTGTGAAGTTCAAGTGCCGAATGGGTCTTGTGCCTTGGGCCACCGAATAGGTTTGAGAAGCATTAGTGCCGAATGAACTTTCGATTTTGAACTACCGAATGCACATATGTACTTGAATTATCGGATGAAACCGGAGGCTTCAAGCACCGAATGTTCTTTTATATTTGCTTTACCGAGTGATCTTGAGAGTTTGAATGCCGAATGATCCTTATGTTTGAACTATTGATTGAACTCTGGGACCCTGAATGCTTAATGAATCTCTAGCTTTTCATGTTTCGACCTACGAATGAAACTCTAGATTATACATACTTGCTTTTTTATATTTTCATACTCCTTGTTCTAACAACATACTTTTGTTTTTGTGTTTGCAGATAAATGTCTCACAAAGTGGAAACCCGATCAGAAAAGAAAAAATCTACGGACAGAAGTGAGTCTTCCGTCGTGCCCCCAGTCCAGCCGGGACCAGCGCGTCATGGACCTGCCCCGAGGTCATTAGTGGACGGATATGGCCCTCAGGAGCTCCTGAACTCTCCTCCCGATTTCTTTCCGAGCTCCCTCAAAGAAGGGCAATTTGATGTCAGCGCTCGCTCCTTTGGGATTGACAGGGCGAGTATGCTGTTGCCGGGAGAGGGTGTGATGCCGTACGATCCTCTGAAGGATATTTCTCTTACAACCGATACCATTGTATGTGTAGGGCCATTCCCCCAATCAATGCCTGGATAGTCAGCTTTCTTACCTATTTGAAGGTGGCTCCATTCCCACTTCAGCCCAATTCCTATGTTATCCTGGTGTGCTTGTTCATCATTTTTCAGAGGAAATATGGGCGTCCCCCTTCCAACCGGGAGATCCGGTATTTGTACAACTTGAGAGGCTATAAGAAAGGGTCTCCATATATCAGCTTGGAATGGGTCGTGCCCTTCAAGCCTGTCCTGGATTTGTATTCGAAGCTCAGTATGTTCAAGAAAGAATGGATCTTCATCAAGGATGACTCTATTTCCTTCCGTCTTTTCACTTCCGGCTATAAGTTGAACTTCATTTATATTTTCCTTGTTTCGACCGCAATGCTTCCTCTTATATGCTTTTATTTCTTGCTAGCGACAGGTGGCTTTGCGGTCGTGGAGAATGATTCCTTGGCTCGGATGGCTGCGGAAATAAAGGACATTTCGGGACGGGATAGGTCGGCTTCTTACCTGATCAGGAATGCCACTCTCCTGGAGTACAATTTAATTCTTCCACGTCAATCTGTGGTTAAGAAGAGAGATACAGCCGAGGAGAGGGCTGCCAAAGCTAAAGACGGGGCTACTGCGAAGAGTAGCAAGAGGAGACCTTTCTCGGTACCTCCAGTCATCGAGGGGAAGAAGCTTAAGAAATCTGATGGACCTTCTCCCAGCACATGCCCAGATGTTCCGAAGGAGGAAAGTGGAGAGGAATAAAGAGGCAAGGAGGAGAGCGGAGGTGATGGAGAAGGTGACGGTGGTAACGGTGGCGAAGGGCAGAGTGGTAGTGGCGCTGGTGCCTTGACTTCTGGGCAAGCGGGTGAGATTCAAGAGTGGACGGATGATGCCTTCCGTCAAGCCTTCGAGGGGTTGGGGGAAGGGCCGGCCTTGGTGGAGAAGTCGAAGAAGTCTGATAAGGCCGAGACGGGTGTCAGTCTATCTTCTGAGAGTATTTCAGCTAAGGCAACTCCGGCGGTTCAAGGTGAATTATTAACTTTCGCAGACTCCCTTTATGATAAGAACTTAGTAATATTTTATGGCCAACTCCCTCCTGGAATGAGATTCAGGACTTATTGCAGTATCCCACTCCCCTTCAGGGTTTGTAAAATAAACGCATTTTCCTACTCCTTTTAACTTAACATATTTCTCGGATCATAGTTTCGTGCATGCTTGTAACACTTGGTTTTTATTCCAGGCACGGGTAAGGTAGCCAAGACATCAGATATTCGACACTGCCTTGAGAAGTACAAGCTACTCAAAGCTTCCGCCAAACCAAAGCCATCAACTAGCCTTCCCGGAGATGTGGTTGGCTATCGCCCTCTTCTCGGCGTTATTGAAGAAGATATGCAAAAGAGGAAAAGGGGGCGATCTTCGTTTGAACCTTCATCTGGCCCTCAGCCTCCAGTCCAGCCTATCCATGATATTACTGAGGAAGATACTGAGTTTATGCCTTCCCCACATCCATCCGAAAATCCAATCGTCACCCCAATAGACCACCCTGGTTTGGTTCGCAACCCATTTGCCGGCCACCAGGATCTGGACCCGAGTTTTCAGGACATTTCTTTTGACGAGGCCACGGGTGAGCATCTTCTTCCCCATAATCCCATAGTACGGGTGCTTGATGAGGCTAAGTCCTTAGACCTCGATTTGCTTACTACTCGGATTGTGACCTTGGCAGATGAGGCCAAGGCAAACATAGATCGGGTGGCTGAAGAGACCAAGAGGCTAATGGAGCATCACGCTCGACTGGCCAAGGCTGGAGAGGAAATCGGAAGTGCTAACATTCGGTTGCGGCTAAGGGTTTCTGATCAGGCCAAACAGCTTGCCGATCAGGCTATCCAGATATCCCAGCATGAGGCGGCCTCTAGACGACTAAAGAAAACCATGAAAGAGGCTAGCAAGGCTGAGTTGCGAAAAATGGAGGCTGTTTGCAAAGAACGAATTGACATGGCTATCGCAACGGTGGATGAGGTTCGGAGAGCGGATCTTGAGCAGGTAGAGGAGTTATCTGGGAGGCTTGAGGCCGCAGAGCTTGCTCAGGCCAAGCTGAAGGAGGAGATGGAAGTGATGCGGAAATCCCTTCAGGCTGACTACTCGAGATACTGATTGGAGAGAGATGCTGCCGTCGCACGGCTGTCGGCTTCCGAGGCCCAGATGAAAGAGTTTGAGGAAAATGAGGGGATGATGGATGAAATGCTCCGGAACATGTATTTCCGAACTTGGAAGCAGGGCAACCTGTCCTGGATGGACAACTATCCCCGGGTCATGGCTAGGATATATCTTCGGGCTTTGGAGGAGGCTAAGGCCGAGGCAGAAAAGGAAGGTGGTGCGGCTTTCAGGATGGGTGTGGTCACGGCCCAATTTACTAAGGAAGAGAAGGTAGCGGTTAAGGAGGGCATGCGGCTGCTCGCTGCGGATAAGGTAGGCGTGCAGCTAGATGATGATGATCAGGGAGCAGGTGCTGGTAAGTCTTCCCTCTCAATCTTTCCTTAACTTGATTGCGTATAATTTTGTCTGATGTATTCTTTTCCCGAATCGGACGGGTGGCACCTCTGCCCAGCATGCTGGGAGTTCTGACCCTGCAGTCAAGTAGATCCCGGAGGGGAGCAGGATAGAGGCGGAGCCCTGCTGCAGCTGATTATTTTTTGGCCTTCTTGGCATTCCTGTATATACTAGTTCCAAAACATTAATGTACTTTTGGGTCGTAATTATATCATTCGTAATGAACGGCTTTATTTTTTGACATGTAATCTCATAACACAGACTGATTCTGCTATATTTGAATGCTTTTGTTACTTTGATGTGTTGCATAAGAAATATAGCTATGCATGTGCTAGTGATTTAATTGTGTTTAACGTTAAGTTCTTGCTTAAACAATAACTTATGTTAGGTAACGTTAGTGTGATGTGCGCATAAATTATAGCTACGTATTTATATACAAAAGAAGAAAGTCCGCCCTTCAAGTTTTAGCTGTATATGGGAGCTTTGAATGTCTTGTGTAGCTGAGTATGGAATGCAGCTGAGTGTCATGTCATCTAGTTGTGAGTTCCTATTTCCATCGGCGGGCATCTCCTATTCTGTGTCCTGTACTTTAGGGATCGTTATAGAGGATAGGAGGAAAGTTTTTATAAATAAAATGGAAATATAAAAAATAGTAAAACTTCCAATCACGGAAGGCCGTCGATATGCTTAAGTTCGTGGCAAACGGGTTTTGTAGTCACTTTCCCTAGCTGTGGGTCTTGGAGACATTTGTCACCCATCTTACGCCTCCGCGGGGAGTTTATCCTTTTTACCACAGCCGCACTTAAGACATATCGGAGCCGAGATCGCGTACAGTAACTACCCGAGCCATTATGGCCCGTAATCGTGGGTATTATTCGACTTACTGTGGCCGGCTAGCGTGGGTGCCGATCGTCAACCGTGAACTACCCCTGGCTGGCCATACCTTATGTTGGGGCTTAAAGTAGGTTCACAGTTGCTGGCGAGCCGAACGCCGTAATGAGCTACCATCGGCTATAGTCGGCCTTCTTGATGGCTTATAATCGACTCATTACAGTTGGCTTTGAGGGAAGTCGCGAGCAATGAGTTAACCCGCAGCAGAGTGATGCTGGAGCAAAAGTGTCTCATTGGCGAGTGCATAGATTCGCATAGTACCTGTTGGGTCTTATCCAGGTGAGGTTGCTCCGTGAAGTGTCCAAAATGGAAATGTCGTTATACATGATTTTGTTCAACAGAAAAGGATAAAGCTTAACAAGCAGCCAAGATATAAAGGAACAAGTTAGAAAGAGACAAGATTTTTAAAGTGGTTCGGCACGAAAATGCCTACGTCCACTGATTCTCTTTGTTAATTCACTTCATATGGGCAATACAAGTTAAGAAAAGTATCGACGGAGGTGTTGGATGTTCCATGCCCTCTGGAACACCTCTCCGTCCACTGTTGACAAAATATAAGCTCCGTTGTGGAGATCTTTATGAATTACATAGGGTCCGTCCCAGATTGGATCTAGCGCTTCGGGGCGCGAGAAGATCCGCTTGAGGACAAGATCTCCTTCTTGTAAGCTGCGGTGCTTGACTTTGGAGTTGTATTGTGCTGCTACTTTTTGCTTGTGAGCTGCCACTTTAAGTGCTGCATCATTTCTTCTTTCTTCAATTAGATCCAAAGACATGTGAAGGAGTTTTTCATTCTCTTCTGGGTTGTAGTGGATCCTACGGTGGGATGGCACTACAGTTTCAACTGAGAGCATGGCCTCCGATCTGTATGCCAAAGAGAAAGGAGTATGCCCTGTTGATGTTCAGTAAGATGTGCGGTAGGCCCAAAGTGCCGTAGGAAGTTCATCACCCCAAGCACCCTTTGACTTTTCAAGTTTCTTCTTAATTAGGGTTTTGAGGATTTTGTTGACAGCTTCGACTTGTCCGTTTGCCTGGGGGTAAGCCACAAATGCGAAACTTTTGTGAATTCCGTGCTCTTGGCACCAGTCGGTGAATTCCTCGCTGTCAAATTAAAGTCCATTGTCTGATATGATTTTGAGTGGAACGCCGTACCTGCATAAAACATTTTTGATCAAGAAGTTAATAACTTTCGCCGAAGATATTTTATTTAGAGGCTCCGCTTCCACCCATTTGGTGAAATAGTCAACTGCTACTATGGCATATTTGGCTCCGCCTCGGCCCATTGGCAGTTCGCCAATCAAGTCGATTCCCCATATTTCAAAGGGCCAAGGGCTGGTCATCTGAGTAATTTCATTAGTTGGTAGTCGAGGAATCTTTGCAAATTTCTGACATTTGTCGCATTTTTTGAAGAAGTCTAAGGCGTCTTTGTTTAAAGTGGGCCAGTAATACCCGTATCGGAGTGTCTTCTTGGCTAGAGTCTGCCCTCCGGTGTGATCTCCGCAACTTCCTTGATGGATGTTGGACAAGACTTCCCTGCCTTCCCATCCAGCGATACGCCTTAATAAGGGATTAGAGAAGCCGCGCCGATAGAGGATGCCTTCTTGTAATGTGTAGTGGGAAGCTTTCCTTAAGATTTTCTTAGCTTCGTTACGCTCGTCGGGCAGTGTGCCATCTTGTAAATATTTCCGGACAGGAGTCATCCAAGTTTCCTCTTCGATTGCAGCTATCATGTTCATTGTCTCGTAACTCGGGGCTAGTTGCTGTGAGATGGTTATTTTCGGGAAGCGGTGCCGTCCTTCATGCTAGCTTGCTTTGCCAGTTCGTCGGCCTCCTGATTCCCTTCTCGAGGAATGTGTTTGATTAAATAGTGATCCAATTGATTGAGCAGCAGCTTGGTCTTCTTTAGATATGCTATGAGTCGTTCTCCTCGAGTCTGGAATTCTCCTAGTATTTGATTTACAATAAGTTGAGAATCACTATGGATACATAAAGAACTGACTCCAATCTCCAGGGGAAGTTCTAATCCGGCTATCACTGCTTCATATTCTGCGTCATTTTTGGTGGCAGCGAATTCCAACCTTAGGGTGTAGTGCAGCTTCCTTCCCCTGGGGGTGATTATCACAGCACCTGCCCCCGAGCCTTGTTCATTTGATGCTCCATCTACGAAGAGATTCCACTTGATATCTTCTGCTATTTCAGATTGCTCCTTACCTTCGTTAGTAGTGAATTCGGCAATGAAATCAGCTGTGGCCTGCCCCTTGATAGCGGTGCGAGGATGGTAGGTGATATCATATTGACTCAGTTCAATACACTATTTAAGTAGTCGCCCAGAAGTGTCGGGGCGATGGAGTACCTGCCTTAACGGTTGATCGGTTAAAACTCTGATGGAATGAGATTGGAAATATTGTCGCAGCTTCCGTGACGTGATTAGCAGACAGTATGCTAGCTTTTCAAGTTTAGGGTATCTGGCTTCTGCCCTTGTAAATCTCTTGCTTACAAAGTATACGGGCCGCTGCGCGCGGTTGTCTTCTCTCACCAAAGCGGCGCTTAAAGCATAGGACGATATAGCAAGGTATAGGTATAGTTCCTTGCCTTCATTTGGAGTTGAGAACACTGGTGGTCTCTGGAGGTATCCGATTAAGTTAAGGAAGGCTGTCGAGCATTCGTCAGTCCATTCGAACTTTCCTTTGTTTTTTTAGAGCTTCGAAGAAAGGGATGCATTTGTCGGTCGCTTTAGAGATGAACCTGCTTAGGGCGGCCACTTTCCTATTTAGGCTTTGCATCTCTCTTCGAGTGGATGGTACCTTGATATCTTGCAAAGCCCGAACTTGTTCGGGGTTTGCTTTAATCCCCCTGGCGTGGACGATGAATCCCAAGAACTTTCCCGACGATACTCCGAAGGAGCACTTTAGAGGGTTCAGCTTCATTCCATATTGGCGAAGTACTTGAAACATTTCCTCCAGGTGGTTTATATGATCGTTGGCTTTCCTCGATTTTACCAGCACGTCATCCACATAAACTTCCATAGTTCGTCCTATTAGTTTCGCAAACATCTTGTTGACGAGGCGCTGATAAGTAGCTCCGGTGTTTTTAAGTCCAAAAGGCATTACTCTGTAGCAGTACAATCCCCGGTCAGTGATGAAACTAGTATGGTCTTGATCGAGGACATGCATAGGTATCTGATTATATCCTGAGTATGCGTCCATAAAGGATAAAAGTTCGTGTCCGGCTTTGCTGTCCACGAGCTGATCGATTCGGGGGAGTGGGAAGCAGTCCTTCGGGCAAGCGTCATTTAAGTTGGAGAAGTCGATGCATGTTCGCCACTTCCCATTAGCCTTCTTTACCAGCATCGGGTTAGCGATCCATTCTGCGTAGATGGCTTCTCGTATGAAGTTATTGGCAAGTAGGTTCTTTACTTCTTCTTCGAGGGCTGCTGATCGTTCTGCCCCCATACTTCTCTTTTTCTGCTTTACCGGCACTTTGGTGGGATCGATGTTCAGCACGTGGCATGCTACGTCTGGGGAGATTCCTGTCATGTCAGCGTGCGTCCATGCAAACACATCCATGTGTTGGCGAAGAAAATCAATGAGTTGATCCTTTAATTCTTCTTTTATTTGAGATCCGATTTTCAATAGTCTACTTGAGTCGTGTTTGTCTACAGCTACGAATTCCATAGCCTCTGCAGGCTCGGCTGTGGCCTCCTCCTCTTTGTCCTTGGGGTCTAACTCATTGAAAGGATCACTGGTATATCGAAGAGGAGGGGCTTTCTTTAGTTGCTATGCTTCCAAGTTTTTCATGTAGAGAGTAGTCACTGCATTTTTTCCTTTATCCTTTCTACGGTTATTGCGAAGTTCAGTTACATAGCAGTCTCGAGCAGCGTCTTGATCTCCCTCCATTTCTCCTATTCTGTTATCTATTGGAAATTTCATCTTCAGGCACCATGGGGCTAGGACAATTTGGAAGTCGGACAAGGCTGGTCTTCCCAAAAAGGCGTTGTAGGCCGAATGGTTCTCTATTAGTACAAACGTTTGTTTTCGCACAATGGAGCGGGGATGACTTCCTATTTCGACAAAGAGGTCCAGTTGCCCAAGGAGCATCTTCGCATCTCCAGTGAAACCATGCAGTGGTTTGTTGCAGGGAGACACATCCTTCATTGACAGCTTCATTTTGTCGAAAGCATGCTTGAATAGGATATTTACTGCGCTTCCAGTGTCTATTAAAATTCGGAAAACTTTGGCTGGACCGAACCAGGAAGAGATGACCATAGGATCCATGTGTGGGTACTGTCTTCCCTCTAGGTCACGCCTACTGAATGTGATGCCGTCATTCTCTTTCCGTTTCGGGTGGCGTTCTTCCATGACAGAATTAACGTAGCCTTCATCGTTCTTAAGTGACTTACCGTATCTTTCCATCTCTGCCCAGCTCCTGTCGGCGATGTGCGGTCCTCCTGATATGGTATGGACCACTATCTTCTCTTGACTAGAACCGCTGGTGTTGCGATTTACTCCGCCTACTTCTGGGAGGGGTAGCCCTGGGTTTTCATTGGCGGGAGCTGGAGTCCTGTTATGGCTTTTTACATAGCGTTCCAGTCTCTTCCTTCTGATGTGTTCTTCAATTACGTCCCGGAGATGGTGGCATTCATTGGTGTCATGTCCATGGGATTCGTGGAAGCGGCAGAACTTTCCAGACTTGAGTGCGTTATCTGACTCCTTCTTGTGCGGGGGCCGCTTGTATCTAACTTCGTCTTGAGTGGCTAGGAAGATGTTTTCGATTGTTTCATTCAAAGGAGTGTAGGAGTCAAATCTTGGTCCTGGTCGATATAAGCGCTTTTCTCCCTTCTTGCCCCCAGCATTGTCTCTAGTCACTTCTCCGAACATCTTTTGCTGCAGCGGGAACCCTGTTTGGAGCTGTCTTAGCCTGTTGTCCTGACTGCCTCTCAGTGGCAGCGTCTTCAAGTCTCATATACTTTCCAGCTTCATGGAAGAAATCAGGTAAAGTAGCTGGTTTTTCCTTGGTTAGTCTTCTAGCAAATTTAGTATCCGGATGTACACCACTGCAGAGGGCCATTAGGATAAGTTTCTCGTCGGCATCTTGGACTGCGGCCGCCGCGACGTTGAATCGGGTTAGATATTGTTGCACTGTCTCTCCGGGTTTCTGTTTGATATTAGATAAGGAATAAGCGTCCTTGGGTTGTTCCACATGAATGCATAACTGGCTGACGAACTTTTCTTTCAACATTTCCTATGAGCTGATGGACCCCTGGGGTAGGTGGCAGAACCAGGAGGTAGCTAGATCTGCCAAGAATAGTGGGAAGCATTTACACAACAATCCCTCCGTTGCTCCGCTCATGAGCATATGCTGGGTGTATCTCTGTAAGTGTACGATGGGGTCAGAGGTCCCCTTGTAAGGTTCCATTGTTGGCATTTTCCATTCCCGGGGGGTGATGGCAGTTTCGATATTGCGGGTGAAGGTGCTGGTTACCCTAGCACCTATCCCCCGATCCCGTTGCTCCTGTTGGACGCACTCTCTGAACAATCGCGCTATCCTCTCGTCAGAACTTGGGGCGGATAGAAATGAGTTTGGTTCTTCCCTGCGGGATTGATTCCGTCCAGATGACCTGTAAGGGTGGTATCGTCTATCACTCCTGACATTCTCCAATGGCTGCCTCTGGTCTTCCGGGGGCATGCTGGGGTTAGCCGCCACAGTTGGCCCTTGCCTTTATCTTGCCCTGTTGGGTTCTGTTCTTAGCACTTCCTTGGGTCCAACTTCGGGCTGGACTCCAGCTCGGCCCCGTCTACTGGTGTTTTCATGGTTAGGTAGCATGACAAGCTCAGCTACATCCGACCCTTGCCCGACACCTCCCCCGTTGGGTTCGGTTCCAAGTGTTTCCTCGGGTCGGAGTTCGGGCTGAGTCCGGGTTCGGCTCCTACCATGGCTGTTTCTGTTGTTAGCCTCTTCGAAGAAGAAAGACCTTTGTCGTCTCCCAGATCCTCCAGACTGGGACTCACCCCATGATTCAGTGTTGCGGTTGGATTCTTCAGCATCTCTTAAGCGTGACATGAGTTGATCCACTAAGGCTTCTTGTTGAGATGCGAAGCGGTTAGTTACTTCAGCCACAACCCTGTCCAGATCCGCCCTTGTAATTGGTTGTTCCGTAGCAAGGGCTGTCGGATCTGCCTGATTTAAATTTGCTGTTGGAACTGGACAATTGTCTTGGTCTCTGATCACTGGATCTGGGATACTGCCAGTTGCGATGTTCTTACCTTTGTTAGCATCATTCTTCCGTCTGGGAGGCATGTTTTCCAGGCAATGAACGATGCTGATAGAAAAAGGGCTAAGTGGGGGAAGCTGAGGCTTCGAGCTCCTGCCGCTCTCAGTGAAATCACCAAAGATGTTTGCACAAAAAATGGGCAAACACCTCCAAATCGTATGATTTAGTTGATTATATGTTGTTCTGGATGGTTTGGGTGATTTATGCAAATATATGAAATAGATGGACTAAACTGTAAAAGACACACAGATTTATAGTGGTTCGGCCAGAACGTGCCTACGTCCACTGTATATGTTATTCTTCCTTTTCTATTCAGATTACAAGTACAACGCTTTGATTACAAGTAACTGAAAGTTGTTTGAAAGTTCTATCCGCGCTTGAGCTCTCAAACTTGTCTGCCATTGTTGTACCCCTGCCCCTCTATTTATAGAGTGAGGCTGGGGGCAGGGGTCTTGGAGGTATATAGCTGCTGGCGGGCCTGTGCTGAGGCAATCTGGCCTAGTAGTGCTAGTCTGGTACGCCTTCCTCGTGTTGGTTCGGTAGGAGGTGGTATGTGGTTTGGTTCGGTGTTGCTTGGAGATGGAGGCTTGGACCGACATTGTGTGGTTCGGTGTTTCTTGGAGATGGAGGCTTGGACCGGCATTGTGTGGTTCGATGTAACCGGTCCGGTGAGATGTTAGACCGGTGGGACTTGGTGGAGACGTGATCTGGTAGGAGCTAGGGAGTGGTTGGAAATGGATTGGTTCGGCAGGTATGAAAAGGGGCTGGTTCGGCAGGGGATGGTTCGGCATGTAAGGGAGAAACCTTGGTCCGGTGGTGAGAACTCACCCAACAAGTACTAGTGCTACTATAGCATCCAATATATCAAATCACATAATAATCCATAACAAACTATTCAATCACGTTATATATCACTATATATGCAAAACAATCAATATTTTTAAGGAATCCAGTTTGTAATGACTCGATTTTCGGTTAAGCCGGGAGAGGACTTTGTGTCATATAACCAATTTGAATAATGATATGACGAAGTGGGATTGCGTTTGAAGATGGTGTTGAAGACCGGGTATTTTCGAAAGCGAAAGGATTACCTGTCGAATGTCTCTGCACCGAGTTGCTCCGGTATAGAGATTTGATCACCCTTTGTGATGGGGAGTCCGGACGTGATTAGTGAATATCCGGATGTGCAAGGTCTTCTTTGGAAGTGCCTTTGGTTCCGTTCGATCCCAGAACGGACTTGTATGGATGTGTGTCTGATGTTACACTTTGAGATGTAATGTTGGTTTCTATCAAATACATTTCTGTTGGTGGCGGAGAATTTATTCTCTTAGCTTAACACCCTTCTCTAAGACGTACGAGCTCAGAGGTTATGTAGTTGATGGTTACTAGTGATATATTCCCAATTGGGTAATGTGACATACGAAGTGCTGCTGATCATTTGTTGATCGAAGCATGGCTTTTGTGAAAAGCGTAGCATTGTGGACGAGACTTCGTCATGCCTCATGACCCAGAAATGGTCGAAATAGGAATTTGCGGCAAGGTTTTTAGGGGTCGCACCCCTAGGATATGTCCATTTTCTTCTGGATAAAAGGTGGTATCATGGTATGGAGCCCAGATATTTAACCTATGTGGTTGTTGCAAATTTATTACTTTGTTGCTATTTGTTGATGGATCCCGGGATAAAGGTCGGTTACGACCGTGGATGGCATACTTGTGTGGTAGTTACCTAGTTACAGCTTGGTTAAAGCGTGAGGTAGTGTCGGCCTTGTTAGCAGAGATCCGGTTAGGTTCTCAAGGGCATCCTTCCAGAGGCGTACCCATTTCGGTAAAGGAAGTTCCTTAGACCGACCATTGTTGGAAATCCAAAGAAACAATACGCGCCCTGTACGATTTTAATTGTATAACCTGCCATGGAATGTGGCGGTAACCTGCTATTGAACATGGTAGCCATAGTAGGCATACGAAGAATTGTGGTATGCTGGCTAAGATTAATATTATATTTTCAAAATGTTTTCTACACTATGCACTAATAATAATATCCAAAGGTTTTCGCATATCAAGCTTTTTTGACTGTCATAAGGAGAAATCTCCTCCTAGTGTGCGTTTGCATTGTGTGTGTGGCGAGAGGCCTCATGGTAGTTTCATTTTCCAAAAAGCATAGCGGGTTTCTTTTTATTTTCTTTGTGAAAATAACTGTTTTTAAGTTCTCACACCAGTCCCATAACTGACCTGGAGTTTATTGTTTCCTTCCTAAACTCTGGGCGACCATAATTTCCACACTGGCAGCCTAGAGTTAGGTTATCAATTAGATATGGATGGATTGCTATGGAGATCTAGAGGCAAGCTGGATGGCGAGACGTATTATCTATACTATGTAGTATCTGCTGCGTTCGGGTTTGTGTGAGATAAATTTCTATGTGGGCAAGTCATTAAACCTGCCAGTGTTGTGTGTTGTTGTTGTACTCTGATGTTGTATTGTAATAACGTATACAGTTCTTTTGCTTTAAGGATTATTCATTTATATATTATATGTTGTTCCGCTGCGAAATGTGAGATTCTATTATTGTTTATGTTCTTCTTCTATCTTCTTCTTCTTAAACCCTAACGGTTCGATTTTTCCGACATTCGACCGTGCGGCATTGGATAAAGTGGACGTATCCATGCCGACTTTTGGAAGTTGAAAAATCGGGTCGTTATAAATGTGGTATCAGAGCATTTGGTTAAGCGACAACCTTGGCTCTGGTGGGTGTTACTCATTAGAGATAGAGTCAGTAGTACTCTAGAATGAGTCTGAGTGTAATAATAGATATGGGCGCATATTTGTTAGTGAATATAAAATTGTTTTATATTGTGTTGACTTATCGGTTGATTGTTTATAGATTCTGGTCGGTGCAGTTTGGCCAACTGTATCGATAGGGGTTTCTAAAATCTTAAACAAGATAAATCGACACGATATTGTTTTAAAACTAGGGTAAATGAAATAATTTTACCCAAACTATTTTCGTACATGAAGGAAATAATTTTCCGTAAATTATTATAGAAGTATATGGTTGCTTGTTTGTTAGGAAGTAATAATATTGAAGTATTATCATTAATGTTGAATAAGAAATTGAAATGATAATGAACACCTAAGAAATAAATTTATATACAAATAGAAATTATAAATATAAATTGTAAATGTGATTTATAAATTGAAGTAAAATTCCAGAGGAATATTTGGAAATTTTTTTGAAAGGATTTGAAAATTTTGAAATTTGGAAAAGTTCAAATCCCTTTTGAGTTTGGAAATGATTTTCAAAGGTTTTGGAAAAAATGTTTTAAAGGATAAAAGCTCTAAACTCTTTTCGATCGCTGGAAAATAACTTCGGTGATGACTGCAGCATCATCGATGTTCATTTTCGAATTTCCAGGAGGGGAATTGCTGCCAAATCATTTAAAAATTAAAGTTGTTTGCAAACTGGGTTTGGATTTTGGAAATTCAAAATATAATTTGAATTGATTTCAAGGATGATTTTGAAAGGTTGGAAAGGCTCTGGAATCCTATTTATGGAATATAAATGAGTTGATAACTTATACAATTTGAATTTTGATAGAATAAATTTAACTTAAAAGTTGGAGTTAAATTAAAGTAAGTATAAGTGAATCAATTAAATGATGTGAATTTAAAGAAAAGTCTAAGGAGACTGAGTAAAATGATTATTTGAATAACATTTATTAAGTCGAAAATAAATTGAGGTAGAGATAAACGAATTGGAATTGAGTTTGAATTATGGAAATAAATTTGTGAATGAACAAATGAATTTACAATGGCAAGTAAATGAAAGTGACATTGAATGTTGAAATTCATTTCGAATTTGTAAGCAAATAGAACTGGAATTGGAATTGAATTTGATTTGTGATAAACAAAGCGAAGTATTGAAATAAAATTAGTAAGTGTAACTAATTGAAGGAATGACAAATTTAACATGGTTTGAAATGAATTGAATTCAATAATTGTAAATGAAAGGTGAATTGAATTCATATAGAATTGGAAATCTAGTTTAATATAAGTGGTTATAAACCAAAATAGTGAATTGAAAATAAATTTTTGAGAATGAACAAAATAACAAAACTGGAATTGAAACTGAATATTGAAAACCAATTTGAATTGTGTGAAATAAAATGAAGTTCTAAAATTAGTTCGAAGTAAATTGAAGATAATAAAGGTGGAAAAAAATGGTTTGAGATAAAATGAATTGGAATTTGTAATAAATTAGTAAATGAAATTGATTTAAAATAGTGATATGAATCAGTTTGGAATGAAAGATAATTGACAAACTTCAATATTCAGAAGGTAAACTGAATCCAAATAAATTGAAATTGTAAATTGAATTCAAATGAAATTGAAAATGCAAGATTGAATGAAAATGGATATATAACTTCAATAGTAAAGTAAAAATGGTATAAGAAGTATATATTGAATTTTTTTTAAAGGAATGTGAAAAATAAAATTGAATGTTGCAATTAGATATTATGGCTAGCAGAATATACAAGTATGTTACAGGAAAAAGAAAAATTGGAATTGGGATTTTGATTCGAAGATAAAATTGAATTGCCTAACAAAAAGGTATGTATTCAAATTTCAATATGAAATTTGATGATTTTCTTTCCCGGCCGCTTGGCTTTTCATTTTCTTTTTGAAATTTAGGGGTCGTGGTGCCATTTTCGTAGTCGTACCGAGCTAGCCGCGCAAAGGAGACGCTGAAGAAATTTTTCGAAAATTTAGGGAGTTCGAAAAATTTTGAGAAATTTTGAAAATTTAAAACTTGAATTTAAATTTAAATTTGAATTGTTAGGAAAACAATGTTGTTTGGGAACCATGAAAGATTTTGGAAAGTTAGTTGAAATGATAATGGATTTCTAATAGAAAGATTTGCTTTTGTAAGTTGATAAAACTATTTGGCTTTGGGAAGATAGCGAATAGGTTAAGGGTCATTCTTCTTTACTTGTAATTTCGGGGCGAAATTCTTTTAAGGGGGACGGATGTGATGACCCGGAATTTTTGGTATTTGAATTTAAAAATATTTAAGTGATTTTAAATTTTTGAAAGATAGTTTAGCTTGAATTTCAAATATGAATACGAATTTGGCAATTAAATTATTGAATTGAATTTACTGAAGTTGGGTAAAAATTTGAATCTTCAGTTTTAAGCTGATTAGAAATATTTTCAAAGCTTCAAAAATTTATATTGATGATACTGGAGATAATAGAATTTTTTTTAAAATTGAATTTGAAAGCGATTTTTTCGGTTTTAAAATTTTATCGTTTAAATCGATATTTAAAAAAAATAGCCTTCGGAGGCACAGTCTCAGAATTTGACGAAACTAATTCCGTTGGATCCGTAATATTGTTTTATTATCGGATTTCAATTTTCGTAGCATTCGGAGTTGCCATGTGATCGTGCGATTGATAAACGCGTTGAAAATTAAATCGAAATTCAATTTAATAACTGGGTCGAAAAAGCTATCTTCCATATACGATCGAATTTGGACTCGGAACCTTTTACATTGCATTTGGAATAGGCGTATAACATTATAAACGCCTGGCGGCATGCCTCGATTGGAGATCGAGATTTTGAGTTGCGAAATGGAACGATTTAAATTTTAAATTTGAATTTAAAAACAATATATATATGTGTGTGTGTGTGAAATTAATATAATATTATCTCACAAGGAAGATTACAAGTCCCGGAAACTTACAGCACGTGTCACCATTTACGACACGCGTTTAAAATATAGAAATAATTAGCCGAAGGAACATAAACAAGGAAAAAAATCATCTAATCCTCTTTTAACGAAAACATTTTTCTTTCGTCCTCGTTCAAAGGAAAATCAAGAAGGGATTAAAACATTTTTAAATTTGTTCAAAACCAAATCGAGTTTGTTTTTCCCCATTCTCAATTTAAATTCGCGAATGCCTTTCTCCGGCTCCTCAATTCAAATTCATATTAGCTCGGCAACCTGGTCGTTATCGATTTTGATTTAAGGGGCGGCGATAATGCAATGGCCGAGGGTTGTTCGCGTTTGTTCACACGATTCCTCGTGATACTGGCGGTAGTATTGAAGGATCGAGGGAGGTCGGGAATTCTTTGGTGCGATTTGGGATCGAGCATGGGGGCGCAATGATGTTTAGTGGCAGTCGAAGTGGGATGCACGATTTTCAATAGCATCGCGATCTGCTTGCGTGCAGGCAAATAATGGTGGTCGCGATTATCGATGAGGAGCAGTGTAAATCGTGGCGGCCTACAAGGAGGAGTCGCGTACAAACACAGGCGAATCGGCCTGGTAGTGGGAAGACTCGGTTCAAAGTCTGTAGGTATCTATTTTCTTTTTAATTAGTTTATTAAATTTATACATTTATATATATACACATTTTACAGAGAAGAAAAATAATAATAAAAAAAGTATATATGTATATATATTTTGACAATAAGGATTGTTTTCTGTTTAGTTCTCAAATTGAAGAATTTAAATATATATATATATAAAAATTTATAAGATTTCGGAAAAGAAAATGTATATTATTTTAAAATATCGGTTTATTTTTTTGTTAAAATCAATCATTCGATAAAATTAAACTATTGATTAGTTAAATTATTTTTTGTATAAGGGTTTCAAAAGAAAAGAAAATATTTTGTAAAAAAGGAATTAGTTTAAAAATCAAATTTTAATTTTTGAAATTTAAATCATTGGTTTATTAAATTTATCCAATAGGAATTTAAATTTTTCGATTTATTCAAATATTAATGTAAATCATCTAATATTTATACAAGGTCAAAATCATGGAAAAATAAGTCAAACTGGAAATGGGTTGCATGCATAAGCAAAGGTGAGAACTTCTCACTCAAAATTTTTTGCTTGGTTAAATTTAAATGAATAGATTTAAATTGGTTGATTGTGTGCTTGGATTGATGATTGTTATCAATTGGATTGAAATAGACCCTATGCGCCGCATAATAGCGGAGGTTATTATATTAAACCCATATACCGCGATATTCCACCTCGAAGTGGAATTGGTATTATATATGTATTTGTAGTTGTTGATTTCCCACATTATATAGCGGATGAGACCCTATGCGTCGCATAATAGCCGATGATATTATTAAATCCCATATACCGCGATATTCCACCTCGAAGTAGAATGGGTATTTAATTGTTGTGCTAACGTCTGTGGATGCAAGGAAACAGGTTGGAGGGATCCAAATGGATTCCTCAAATTGTATGAATATTATTTCATATGTGTGATGTGATTGATTGATAATCTGTGGATGATTATATTGATGATTGAAATTGATGAAGGCTATAGTTTAGCTGAATATATTTTTGGTCTCGTAGGATACCAGAAATATGAAATTGAAATTTTGGAAATTAAAGTAGAAAAGCCTAGACCATAGCAATTAAAGTATAGAAGTTCATTTTAGTAATCATATCGAATTAATTCCAAAATATAGGAAAAGATTTTAATAAAGGAATTTTAAGTAATATTGTTTAATAGTCAAAGAATTTATTTAAAATTCAGATTTTAATGGTTTGGGAGGAATAAAGGGATTTATTTCAAGAAGGAAATAAATCTTTGGGAAATCCATTTGGAAATTGATCTTAGTGATTGAAAAATTAATTTGGAAAATCAATTTGAAATTGATTTGATATTTGAAAAATTAATTTGGGAAATCAATTTGAAATTGATTTGATATTTGAAAATTAATTTTATAAATCAAATTGGAATTTTATTTTGTGTTTGAAATAAATTGAAAATCAATTTGGGATTTGATTTGGTTTGAAGGTGATATTTGGAAGTCGATTAGAAATTCGTATATCAGTTGATATTTGAAAATGCAAATTCACAACGGGAATTTGTAATGGAAAGGGAAATTTGTTTTAAAAATAAATATTGGTTTATTTTTAAAGTGTGGAAAGGAATTTATAGATTTGAAATGCAAATTGAAATAAATCAAGAAGGGTTTTTTAATTGGTTTGAATGGACCATTTTGAAGTGAAAGTGTACTTTCCCTGAAAAGCTGAGTATGTTTTGAAAGTAGCTTTTAAAGTATAACTCAAAAGTTATAAAGTTGGTTTTTAAAAGAATATTTTGGAGAAATTATTTTCTTATGTTATTTTGAAAATCTTTAGAGTAAAGATTTATTTAGTAAATTTTAGAAGTGATTATTTAAAGATTTAATCGATAATTGTTTTAGAGAATGGTTATTTAAATATTTATAATCTATCTACTAATTTTATTTTAAAAATTAGTTTGGACTTAAAGTTTATATGTAATATTAGTATAATGTTTTTATAACTAATATTTTAAGTAAAGTGTTTAAAATAGTTTTTATTTTAAATATTTCCATATATATATATATATATACACATTTGGATAAGTGATCTAAATTATTTTTAGAAGTATTCGGACTTGGCAGATTTTCAGTAGAAATAAATGATTTCGAGAATTTTATTCCACGAGTGAAAAGTGTTTTGAAATTCGTTTTCAAAAGGATTGAAGTGTGAAAATATATCTTGTGAAGATATTTTGAAAATAAATAATTTGGGAAAATTGTTTAAATATGATGATTGTTGTGAATGTTGTTGATAGTTAAATAACCGACTATCAATGTTGGCCTTTGAAATGGCACTTGAATTTGTTTTCAAAACAAGCGCTCGTTATTCGGTTAAGCCAGGAGAGTTCTTTGTCTCATAAAACCCATTCCGAATAATGATACGACGAAATGTGATTGCGTTTGAAGATGGTGTTGAAGACCGGGCATTTTCAAAAGAAAAAGGATTACCTATTGAATGTCTCTGCACCGAGTTGCTCCGGTATAGAGATTTGATCACCCTTTGTGATGGGGAGTCCGGACGTGATTAGTGAATATCCGGATGTTCAAGGGCCTCTTTGGAAGTGCCTTCGGTTCCGTTCGATCCCGGAACGGACTTGTATGGATGTGTGTCTGACATTACACTTTGAGATGTAAAGCTTGTTTCTATCAAATACATTTCTGTTGGTGGCAGAGAATTTATTTTCTTAGCTTAACACCCTTCTCTGAAACGTACGAGCTCAGAGGTTATGTAGTTGATGGTTACTAGTGATATATTCCCAATTGGGTAATGTGGCATAGGAAGTGCTACTGATCATTTGTTGATCGAAGCATGGCATTTGTGAAAAGCAAAGCTTTGTGGACGAGACTTCGTCGAGCATCACAACCCGAAAATGGTCGAAACAGTAATGTTACGGCAAGGTTTTTAGGGGTCGCGCCCCTAAGATATGTCCATTTTCTTCTGGATAAGAGGTGGTATCATGGTATAGAGCCCTGATATTTAACCTATGTGGTTGTTGCAAATTTATTTCTTTGTTGCTATTTGTTGATGAATCACGGGATAAAGGTCGGTTACGACCGGGGATGGCATACTTGTGTGGTAGTTACCTAGTTACAGCTTGGTTAAAGCGTGAGGTAGCTCCGGCCTTGTTAGCAGAGTTCTGGTTGGGTTCTCGGGGGCATCCTTTCAGAGGCGTACCCATTTCGGTAAAGGAAGTTCCTTAGCCTGACCATTGTTGGAAATCCAAAGAAACAATACGCGCCCTGTACGATTTCAATTGTATAACCTGCCATGGAATGTGGCGGTAACTTGCTATTGAACATGGTAGCTATAATAGGCATACGAAAAAATGTGGTATGTTGGCTAAGATTAATATTATATTTTCAAAATGTTTTCTACACTATGCACTAATAATAATATCCAAAGGTTTTCACGTATCAAGCATTTTTGACTGTCATAAGAAGAAATCTCCTCCAAGTGTGCGTTTGCATCGTGTGTGTGGCGGGAGGCCTTATGGTAGTTTCATTTTGCAAAAAGCATAGTGGTTTTCTTTTTATTTTCTTTGTGAAAATAACTGTTTTTAAGTTCTCACACCAGTCTCATGACTGACCTAGAGTTTATTGTTCACTTCCTAAACTCTGGGTGCCCATAATTTTCCACACGGGCAGTCTAGAGTCAAATTATCAATTGGATATGGATGGATTGCTGTGGATATATGGAGGCAAGCTGGATGGCTAGACGTATTATCTATACTATGCAGTATCTGCTGCGTTCGGGTTTGTGTGAGATGAATTTCTATGTAGGAAAGTCATTAAAACTGCCAGTGTTGTGTGTTGTTGTTGTACTCTGATGTTGTATTGTAATAACATATACAATTCTTTTGTTTTGAGGATTATTCATTTATATGGTACATGTTGTTCCGCTGCGAAATTTGAGATTCTGTTGTTGTTTCTGTTCTTCTTCTATCTTCTTCTTCTTAAACCTTAACGGTTCGGTTTTTCCGGCATTCGACTACGCGGCATTGGATACAGTGGACATATCGATGCCGACTTTTGGAAGTCGAAAAATCGGGTCGTTACACAGTTGGATCCCTCAAACCTGTTTTCCTGAATCCACAAATGTTATATAACATAAAATACCAATCCCGCTTCAAGGCAGGACATCGTGGTAATATAGGGTCATCCACTATTATACGAGACACATAGTGTCCCATCCGCTTCAATTGGCGGGAATATATCCAACTACCAATTCATATACTATTGTATATAATATACATCTAACATATAATAATTTATAAATTCATCCAATTAGCCAATAAATAATTTATAACACTTTAAAATAAAACAAGTTATCTAAATGAGTGAGATTTACTCACCTTGATTCCAGCTAGTGCTTAAGCGTTCCGTTCGAATTAAAATTAAACAAGCATTTAATTTTAATCCAAATTTATGTTAGCCCCAGTCGACTCCAATCCAATTCCTATGTGTGATATTTGCGGCTACGAGTGCAACGTAACTCGTTTTGTTCAATTCTGACATCGTATGAAGAACATACAATATTTTAAAGAATTACGATTTAAATAAATTAATTAAAAAACTTAATTTCAAACTTAAAACAATATAACCTTCATGTTTCTAAGCCCGGCCGGTTACTATTTCTCTCCTCCCCTCTTTTCTTCTTTCCCTCTCCAGTAAACTATTATGCATGACACGAATGTGCATGAGTCTCCAGAGCCACCAGCGATAAATTCGACATCACCCACACCACCGTCCTCGTCCCACCCATCACCTTAATCTTCCCTCCGATCAACCCCCTTCCATCGCCTGCGAGCAGCTATGAGCCAATCCCCTATTATGACGCGATCCACCATCATCCATCACGGGCTATGAAACTTCATCTCCTGTGCCAATCAGCACGCTGAACCTAAAATCTTACCACCATAACTCCAATCAAGACTTCAGTTTTATCAAAATGCAAACCCTAGCTCAAAAATGCTCGTTCGCCCTTTACTTCGAGCCTAAAATGACGATGCACCCCTAATGGAGCTTATCAGATCAATGCTCTTGGTGAATTATGATTTTTAAAACTTGTTTTAGATTTTTACGTTGAGTAGATTTTGAGATTTAGATTTTTGAAATTCCAGATTTTCTTTTTTTCTCTATTGCTTGCCCACTGCGATTAAATAGAAAAGGAGCAGGTAGATCATAGGTAGGATTGCTGGAATGAGAAATAGATTGGGTTGAAACGATAGGTTGGAGGCTGTGGTCAAATCGACACATGTGTGTGTATATAATTTAAAATTCGAAAATATCTACCTATATTATCGAATCCCAATCGAGGTGTGTCGTGTAGCATTCCTAACGATATACCCCTATCCGAACGCAATGGAATAAATTTCGGAACCTAATTTGATCGTATGGAGAAGATAGAATTTTGAACCCAATTATTATATAAAATTTCTGATATAAATTTCAACGCATTTTTATTCCATATGGCCAAACGATAACTCCAAATGCTATAAAATTTGAAATCCGATAATAATACACTATTACGGATCAAATGGAATTGGTTTCGTTGAAACCCGAGACTCTTCGCCAAAAGGCTATTTTTATATGTTAATTTAAAAGAGTTAATTTAAAATTTTGCTAAATCACTTTTAAACCAAATTTAAAAGCTTTATTACCTTTATTATCATTAATAGAAATTTAATAAGCCTTTAAAACATTTTTATCCAAATAAAAATCCAAGATTCAATTATTTAAACGATTATCGATTAAATCACTATATTTGAAATTCAATTTATTAAATCTATAAAATTTACCCTTAAATATTTAAATCAATTAAATATTCCAATTTCAAATATCCAAATATCTGGGTCCTTACATTCTTCCTCCTTAAAAGAATTTCGTCCTCAAAATTGCCAAGGTGGGAAAAATGTCTAAACCCATTCTTTTTCTAAAATAAATTAGTTGAAATAACTTTCCAAATCCAGTTAAGCCTTCAACTCCCCAAAATCAATTTGTTGTAACCTTGCAATTATTTTTAGTAAGTTCCTAAATTCATCCAAGGATTCCAACTAATATTATCCATTCCATCATTTCAGGTTACAATTCAAAAACCAATTTTTAGTTATCAAAACTTTCCTCAAAATTTCTAACTCCTTAAATTTTTGAAACATTTTACCAGCATCTTTTTTGTGCGGCTATATCAAAACAAGTACAAATTGCCACTACGGGTCCATACCAACAATGAAAAAAAAAGCCAAGCGGCTCAATCATAAAGCAATCAATCGATCAACAATATAAACATGTACCTTTTAGTCGAGTAACCCAAATTCCTTATGAATTCAAAGGCATCAAATTAGCTCTTGCTTTATATATACCTGCATCTTATTTCTCAACGACGTGTTATCATATAATTCAAAATTATATTAATTTGCATTTCCAATATTTGCTTTACTTAAGCCCGTACGATATACATATATTATTCGTACGCAAAAATCTAATATGATCGCTTGCTCAATCATACCATCTCGTTTCCGAACTAGTATCGTTCACATGACTCTCCAGTGCGGACTCATATTCAATTCCTTGATCAGAAACCGTCATTCTCCTTGCATAGCCATATACTACGATAGAGAACTCCAGAATCAAACAAAAATCCACATCCGGTGTTCACCGTCGAAAATCGAGTGAAAAATCCTAACTCGGATTGATATAAATTATCTCGAGATTCTATGCTCAAATCTGGATCAAACCGTTATATGAACAAAATAATATACGTACAACTTATGCATTTATTCCGATTAATTTCTTAGCTACACCAAATTCCTTTTATTCACATTGATTATATTCACTTTCAATTTTTCACTATCATTATTTACAATGCTTAATTCACATTCCCGTATTTATTCACATTCACTTCTTTACCTAGTATATTCCTTAATACTATTATCATTTAAACAACACACCATAGAATTTGTTTACTTAAGTTCATTTAATACAACTTAAGTCTGTATCCATTTTAATAAAATTCAATTTCAATTCCACTTAACTCAAGTTCAATATTTCAACCATATTCCAAAAATCATATACAGATCATTAATTAAATTAGTTAGTCTAATTAGCCTATTTCATCAATTTATTTCGATCTCAACCAATTCCACTTCGAATTTTTTTTAAACTTTAGTCTATCTTGGCTAATCTTCTAAATTTCACTTTATATAACTTAATTTAATTTAAATTTCATTACATGGTTCAATTTCAAATTTTCCTTTCTTGCATTCACATTCAACAATTTTAAAACATTGCTTTAACTTGCTAATTTCCAAATTTTGTAAGTTATCAAATTTATTTTTTTCAAAGTTTTAATGAATCAGTTTAAACGAAAATCCCAGAATTTAAACACCTTGCTCTTAAGTATTTCAAATTATTTTTGAAATCATACACACACATAGGAAATCCCTGGCATATTAAATTATTCTTTTGCATTTCAAATCAAACTAGTTTTACCAAAACAAACTCCAATGGTAGCAATTCCTCTCTTGGAAACTCGAAAATGAACGTCAATGATGCTGTAGTCATCATCGAAATTATTATCCAACGACCGAAGTGAATTTAGTGCTTTTATTCCTTCAAAACCACTTTTAAATAATATTTCCATTATTTCCATTCATGAAACAGTTTCTAAATAATGTTATTGGTATCTTCCAAAGCCTAAAAAAACATTTTCAAAACCAATGGGATTTAAATTCCCAAATTTTTCAGCTTTTAAATCCTTTATAAATCATTTTTATAAACCCTATAATATAATATACTTCAGGAATTCCATTTCGTTACAATTTATTAATTTACATTTACAAATCATATTTACATAATTCCATTTTGTTATATGAAATTATTTATTGACTTTTGATCTTATTTTCATTATAATATCAAATTTTATTCAATCACAACAACAACAAATGATAATAATATAACATTATCATTTCTTAGCAACCAAGCACACCATATATATATACCATAATAATTTTCCTGAAAGATTATTCCTTTATATATAAAATATAATCAAGGTAAAATTATTTCATTTACTCATTTCAAAACAATACCATGTCGAATTGCTCTATTCAAGTGTTTAGAGATCCCTATCAATAATGTTAGTTACCCTTATTGACCAGAATCCATAAGCCACTCAACTAACCAATCGACTCAATATTAAAACAATTTTATATCACTAACAAATATGCGCTCATATATATATACACACACTCAAACTCATTCTAGGTGCTATTGATCATATCTCTTATGAGTTGCCCCACCAAAGCCAAGTTTCTTGCTTAACCTTTAGCTCTGATACCGACTATAACGATCAGATTTTTGACCCTCAAAAATTGACACTAATACGTTCACTACATTACATGCTGAGAAATCGAATGCTAGAAAACCCAATTGTTTGGGGGAAGAAGAAGAACAAAGATAAGAAGAAAAACTAAACAATACAGAATCTCATTGTGGAAAGAGTAATCTATAATATATCATAAGTTTTTACACAAAAACAAAACTTTAATATGGATATATATACAAACATCAATCAGAGAATACTAACCTACTTCAACCTAGACAGTGATAACAGTCTGTCCTCACGATTGCTGATAACACATCAAATACCTGGAAAATATAACCATCTACGTGAATACGTCTTTGGGTCTCCACCTCGTCTCTTAAAACTCCAAGCATCCTAATCTGAACCTGTAATATTCAGTCTGACTCGAGCATTATAATAAATTAACACAGAAGTCAGTCTAGAAAACAAGCGTGAGAAAACAGACCCAACTTTGATTTAATTTTTTAATTATTTTCAAAGATCCTTTGAAAACAAAGGTATCTGGTAAGACCATGCCACAAATAAAGACTATGGGATTTTACCTTACGATAACTAAAACACTTCTATAGAAAATCCAGTGATATTATAATAGTGTCTAAGTACAAATACTTATTAAAATAGCGGAAATGGTAACATTAGATAAATTCCGGCATATTAGGCTCTACAATCAAAATGGTAAGGCACGTATTGGAGAATGAATTCCATACTATGACTTGTTAAGGAACTACCTCCGATGAGTACATCTCTAGATCAATGAACCTGGGTCTGACAAGAACATCTTGTACCCTGCCACATAGAACTGGCCTAGCACTTGACTACTAGTACCGAATATGTCATCATCCCAGTCTTCCGACCTTTTTGAGATCTCATGCACAACCAATCCACACATACCCTAATAGGAGTGACCCACCTAGCCCTGCAACATGCCCTTGATGAGGCTTGAGGCTATGTTTACCTTTCATGGATTTTACACTTAGAATGCTCATTGCCCTCCAATGACAATGTGCTGATAGCATTCATCCATACAAGTTATTCTGGGACTGAACAAACCAATCTCTTCAAAGACCACCATCTTCATTATTTTCACGATATCATCATTCATAACGCTCAAATCACATCGAAGTGATTTTCAAATAATTAAATCCGATCCTGGTCTCTTCGAAACGATCAACGAATTTGGCAAGATTAGATAGTCGGTTGTTTAACTATCAAATTACACACATAAGCAATCACTTGGCCCATATTATATATCTTTCAAAAAATCATTTATTTCGAAATATCTTTACAGGGCATGTATTCAAATCTCTTCTAGTATTTCATTATTTGAAAACGATTTCTAATACTTTAGCCATAACAAGATATTTCAACCTATATCAACACTTAGAAATATTTTCGAATCCAACATTCAATTCATTACTTAGAAAAATATTTCTATACAAATCATTTCGTCCCTAAAATATCTCCAAAACCTTTAATTCCAATACTTAGGAAAACATTATAAATCTGTTTCCCAAAATCATTCCCAATATCCACACTTAATAATTATATGAGTATAATTAAAAACAAAAGAGGATTTTCCCTTTTTCACTTAATTAGCATTTACAAATTCATTGGTGAATTCTTAACCCATTATAGCTTATTTTACATATTCGTGGAATCCATTTCAACTTTTTTTTACAATTTCAAAGAAATTATCAATTATACTTATTTATGATCAACTAACAATTTATAACTTCTTTTGAATTCAGAATCATTTTCCAAAGTTCTCGTATCTAAAAAAAATTTGAAATTTCCTTTTCTCAAATCTCTTAAGTTCCCGAATTCCATTATAAGATTTCTCTTATAAAATCACATCCATTCAATACCACCCTATTTACAAATCTCGAGGGTATTGATAAGTATCTTCAATAAATTTCCAAGACTATACCATTTAGAATAAGTATTCTAAAGTAAAATAATAAATTTTCAAACACATTTAAGTAATTATTTAAAATATCACCACCCTTGTTAAGTAACAACGATAGCTAATTTTCAATTCATTTGTAAATAATAATAATAGATTTTCAAAACTTATTATGAAAATTAGAATTTGTTTCTATAAATATTAAATATTTAAGTAACTAGCTTTTTGAAATATTTTATTCCAATTAATAGTTTAATTTATAAAAATCCTTTTCTAAAACAACTTCGCTTCTTGATAAAAATATTTTTTAAAAGTCCAAATATGACCATTTTTATACATGCAAACCTCCCTCAATTTATCACAATCCGATTTATATTTCCAAGTTCACAACTATTCCCAAATTCCATAATAGAATCCATTATTTCTTTCTAAGACGGTTTCCTTATCTCATTTTAAATTCACATTGTAAGTTTATATTTTCCATTTATCAAATGATAATCATTCCACTTATTTCTAAACATCGTTTATAAATTTTCATAAGTCATTCCTAGTTTATACAGGTTTATATTGCAAAAAACTATTTATAAATCTATTTCTAACTAAAATTCCATTTATAAATCTATTTCCTAAATAACCCAAACTATATTCCAAAGCCAATCAAATCTCAATTTCGATTCCATTTCATATTTTTAAGAATCTTATTTAGAATCCATTATTTAAAAATAACAAATTTAAAAAACTCTATTTGAAACCATTTTATAAAATAGCTAAATAACTATCCAAAATTGAATATATTATTTTATCCAAATCAATTTCCTTTTAGATAATCCAAAAATCCAATATAATCATTTTCATTTCCAAAATAGCCTTTGAATTCCATTTTTGAATTCAAAAATATTATTCATTGTATTTAAAATATCAAAATTAGGACCAGTACTACTATAACATCCAATATATCAAATCACACAGCAACCCATAACAGATTATTCAATCACATCATATATCACTATATACAAAAAACAATCATTATATTTGAGGAATCAAGTTGGATCCCTCCCACCTGTTTTCCTGCATCCATAAATGTTATATGACATAAATTACCAATCCCACTTCAAGGTGGGACATCACGCTAATATAGGGTCATCCGCTGTTATACGGGGCACATAATGTCTCATCCACTCCAATCGGCGGGAATATATCCAACTACTAATACATATACTACTACATATAATTACATCCAACAGATAATAATTTTAAATTCATCCAATCAGTCAATAAATAATTTATAACAGTTTAAAATAGAACAAGTTATTCAAATGATTGAGATTTACTCACCTTGATTCCAGTTAGTGCTTAAGCGTCCCGTTCAAATTAAAATTAAACAAGCGTTTAATATTAATCCAAATTCCTGCAAGCCCTAATTGACTCCAATCCGATTCTTATGCATTGTATTTGCAGATACGAGTGCAATGCAACTCGTTCCGTTCAATTCTGACATCGTATGAAAAAGATACAATATTTTTAAGACCAACGATTTATATAAATTAATTAATAAACTTAATTACAAACTTAAAACTAATGTTACCTTAATATTTCTAAGCGCGGCCCGCTACTGTTTCTCTTCTCCTCCTCCTCTTCTTTCCCTCTCTTATAACCTATTATGCACGACACGAACGTGCACAAGTCTCCAGAGCCATCAGCGATAAAGTCGACATCACTCACATGAACGCCTTGCTGTCCTCGTCCCAGCCATCACTTTAATCTTCTCTCCGATCAACCACCTTACATCGTGTGCTGGCAACCATGAGTCCATCCCCTATCATGACACGATCCAGCATCCTCCATCACAAGCCATGAAACTTCATCCCTAGTGCCAATCACCACGCCGAACCTAAATCCTACCACCATAACTTCGATTGAGGCTTCAATTTTATCAATACACAAACCTTAATCAAAAACTACTTGTTCGCCCTTTACTGCCGAGCCTAAAATGATGATGCACCCCCAATTGAGCATACCGTATCGAAGCTCTTGGTGAATTATGATTTTTAGAACTGGTATTAGATTTTTCCATCGAGTAGATTTTGAGATTTAAAATTTTGAAATTCCAAACTTTTTTTCCTCTGTTGCGTGTTCACTGCATTTAAATAGAAAAGGAGCAGGTAGATCATAGGTAGGGTCGTTGGAATGAGAAATAGATTGGACTAAAATGATAGGTTGGAGGCTGTGGTCAAATATATATATATATATATATATATATATATATATATATATATATATATATATATATATATATTTAAAATTCGAAAATATCTACCTATAATTTTCAAATCCCAATCGAGGTGTGCTGCCTAGCGTTCCTAATATTATAACCCTATTTCGAACGCAATGGAACAAGTTTGAAACTTAATTCGATCGTATGGAGAATATAGCTTTTTGAACCCAATTATTATATAAAATTTTCGATATAAATTTCATCCCGTTTCTATCCTGTATGACCAAATGATAACTTTAAATACTATGAAATTTAAAATTCGATAGTAATACACTACTACGGATCCAATGGAACTAGTTTCGTCAAAATCCAAGATTTTGCCTCGAAAGGCTATATTTTTATATGTTAATTTAAACGAGTTAATTTCAAAATTAGCTAAATCACCTTTAAATCAAATTAAAAATATTTATTACCTTTATTATTAGTAATATAAATTTAATAAGCCTTTAAATCATTTTTATCCAAATAAAAATCCAAAATTCAATTATTTAATAGATTTTCAATTATTAAACTCTGCAATTACATTATCTAATAAATCATTATATTTGAATTCAAGTTATTAAATCTATAAAATATACTGTTGAGTATTTAAAATAAATTAAATATTCCAATTTCAAATATCCAAAATTCTGGGTCGTTACAATAACACCCACAAAATTAACATCTGGAGTAATGTTGTCCTCCATGGGCACATAAGGAGCTAGCTGTAATGATTATTTGGAATATCTTTTAAATCTCCTAGCTATAGAAGGATTTGAGTGGAAGTTAGAGCAAAAGAGAAACCTACCATCGAAGGAGCGACATTTGATGTATAGGGACCTACACCAACGACAATGAGATGCCCTAAAGATTAAGGGTTCCCATTCTAAACTGAAAGCTTGGAACGAGCATCGTCCGGTATGATTTTAGTTTATATATTCACTTTGAATAAACCTCATGTGTAGCCTATGTATAGGATCCAACGGATCTCGACGTGTGTTGACCAATCGTGTTTTGTACATTGTCTTGGGTAGTGTTGTGTATCAATTTATGCAATGTATGTCCTATGTCCTTGGAATAGTGTATAAAAGCACTCTATGTAGGTAGCCCACGCATGTTAGTAAACGATCTCCAGTAGGTGATCGAACTGTTTGTTGGATATTATGTGTTAACATAAGATTTACATTATTGAAAATGGATTATATCTAAGGTGGTAAGAGCCTCTCTTTGTAGGTGTTTAGGTATGTGATATTTGATTTTGAATGTCGATAAGATGGTTAACCTAGAATGTGCCGGCTCTCAAATTTGTTAAGTGCCGAGATGCATTCAATTAGACAGTTCCCTGAATCATGGCCAAGATACAAATTGATACTTATAGTCAACACAAATGAAATTGGCCTTGTTCTTTTCTTCACAACCTCCACCTTAAGTATAGTTCACGCCATACAAAAAATTATTATGTGATCGGGGCTATTTGTACCAAAATTGGGCACAATACTCTTCGGAAGTATATGAAGAGATAAAAATGAAGAATAGAAATGTAAAATGAGGAATATCTAATAAACACTTCAAAAAAAAATGAAAACATGCAAAAACACAGTGCTTTAGAGTGGTTCAGCGTATAGCCAACGTCCGCTATGAAGTTGATGACTTCATTGATATTCGCTTGCCGATTACAATCGTTACAAAGGATTACAATGGATTATAATTCTGAAATTTGAGTACAACGGCAGCTATGGAGTGCAAAGTTGAATTCGACAGAGTCTGGACGTTGTAGAGCCAAAAGATCCTTCCTCTGTAGGCCCTGGGCCTCTATTTATAGGCGTAGGAGCAAATATCTCACTCAGATCTCGAGAGACTTCTTCTGGCACGTGGATGGGACCACACGATCGGTCCTGGGCGATTTCGACTCGATCCATGATAGCTACGAATGAATTTAGTATCGATCAAGATTTGATCCAATCGAGTCGTAATTTGGCAGGACCATTCTTGAGGTTGTACGTAAGCTCCAGTGAAAATTTCATATCATTTGGACTTATGGATTGCGAGTTATAATCGATGCAAGATTGCATTTTCTTTAGGCTGCTCTGTTCGAATCGATACATTCGCATCAATTACTCCGACTCGATATTGGGAACGTGCTTATGAGTTGACATGGCGTGTGATTTTTGGATCGATCCGTTCTCGATGCAGAGTTGACTGAGTCATCCTAATATTTTTTCCTAGTTCGTATCGATGACGCTGCCTTGTTCTCATCGGTGGAGGATGCACAGTTCGTATCGACGGAAGTTCCTCAGTTCATATCGATCATGTAGCCTGTTGTTCGCATCCAACCGAACTAGCTCTGTTCGTATCGATTATCGTTGATTGGTTCACCTCGATCAAAAAGTTGACATTCGCGTCAATCTGTAATGTGTCCTTCGTATTGATCTATCGCTGATTGATACAAAGTACGTGAACAGATTGATCGATTCGAAGTGAATGAAACGATCGATACAAAATGACAATCCATCCACGGATACGAACTAGTTGATGACGATGGATATGAAGTATGGTCGCTTGGGTCGATATGAACATGCGGGGTACGAAGAAAACCACCTTTGGATGGATACGAAATGGACTCCCGTGTTGTGGTTGATGGATGCGAGTGTTTACGCCAAAATTGGTCACAAACCCTGAATGCCGTGAAAGCACCAAACTATGAACACAAGTCAGCAATATTCCAAACACAGATCGCATATCAAAGTAAACAACGAACAACAATCTAAGAATAACGAACAAAAACACGGAGTTTATAGTGGTTCGGCTATCTTCGGCCTACATCCACTCCAAAGTTTTATCTTTTATTGATTATCATTGCTGGTTATAGGTGATTACAACGATTACAATGAAGATATTAGAGTACAACAGCGATAGTAATGTGTAGAATTGAATCCGGCAGAGTCTGGGCGTTGAGTAGCCAAAGGATCCTTTTTCTGTAGGCTTCAGGGGGTTATTTGTAGGCGTAGGAGGCTGGTATCGCGCTCAAACTTCGGGAGACTTCTTATGGAACGTGAGTGGGCCCATGCGACCGACCCCACCAAGTTTCGACTCGATCTGTGATCGATACGAAACAATTTCGTATCCATCAAAAAATGATCCAATCGGGCTGAAACTTGGCAGGAATGTTCTTTGCCTTGTAAGAGAGCTACTATGAAAATTTCGTTGCCTTTGGATCTGCAGTTTTATAGATATGATCGATTCAATCTCGTGTTTTCCGTAGCCTGCTGTCTTCGCACCCATGCTTTCGCATCCATCTGCTTCGTCTCGATCAAGGCACGTGCCTATCGGCTGACGTGGCGTTTCTTCCCAGGCCAGATCCTAAATTCGTGCCGAGTTGAAGGTTTCTTCCTTCGAATCATGTCTGTCCTTCGCCGCTTTGAACTTTTCTTCCCTTGATTCGCCTCACATCTATACTTTGCTTTCGTTCGTGCCGATAATTTTTCTTTGCATCTGTATCCAACTTCTTGCATTGTGTCGCTCTTCGTATCGATTTCAGGAGTGTGTTTCGTATCGATCTATCCGATCGATACGAAATAATGTTATGCGAGGCATTATTGATCGATACGAAAAACGCACGAAGGGCCAATCATATGGATACGAAGCTAGACACTAATGGATACGAACGAAGCCTTACCTAATGTACACGAATTAGATAGCTTCCTATGGGTACGAAAGTGCCAAATCCTTCTATTACCGATACTAAACGATCGAGTCGAGCCGATCGATACTAACGATACCGATTCGAAACCTTGCTTGACGATCGATACGAAATGTATCGACTCTTACCACCACTATGCTCTGTCTCTGATCAATACGAACAGTATCGACTCGAAATGCCATCTACCGATCGATGCAAAATGCATCGATACGAACCATTCCATATGCGTCTTAGGCCATCCATATCTTGTGCATACGAACTCCGATCGACCTGAAATTTGAAACATAGCTTCTTCTTGCTTTGATCATCATCTCCAATGATTCCATCCTAATCGGAGCTCAGCCAAGTTTTAGCGACAACGATTGCAGCCTTGTTTCCAATCGATCTCCAATTCAGCTATCCATCATTCCTTGCCAATTTGTTGATATTCCAGCTTTGATCAAAAGGTGGGATAACATTTGCCCCCTAAAACATGCCTTGTGATAAAAAGGCGTGTTTTGAATAGTTCCGAATCCGGTATCCGAAGTCCATAGCCATATCACTAGAGTACATCATCCTTGACTGCTCCGAGTCGATGCCCAATTCCAAATCCAATAACCAAAGCCTATAGTCAATTCCGTATCCATTTGAACCCAATAACCGAGTTCTAATCCATCCTTATCCAATAGCCAGTAACCAAATCTAGGACCTCTCCGGGTCGATATCCAAATCCATAACCTCTCCGGGCTCTTGCCAAGCGCAATCCACACCTGACGACCGTGGTCCAGTGTCCCTGGACGTTGAGCTAACCTCTCCGGGTTCTTGCCAAGCACAATCCACACTTGGCGACCGTGGTCCAGTGTCCCTGGACGTTGTACAATGCCATGGCTTAAGTCCTAAGCCGAATCCTGGTCTCTCCGAACCATTACCGAGCATAGTCCATACTCAGCGACCTGAAACAATAATCGATAATATGGGGCCTAGGTCCTAGGCCGAATCCTGATCACTCCAGACCCTTGTTGAGCATAGTCCATACTCAAAGACCTGAATAAGCCAATTCGCCACATGCGGACGAAGAGACTTACCCCTTGCCAGATATAATCCATACCCGACGACCATTTACCAAAAACCAGATAAAAATCCAATAAAAATCCAATCCGAAATCCAGATCAAACCAGAAAATCAGAAATCCAAACCAACATCCAAAATAGAAAACAATCATCCAAGCGAAAATCCAAATCAGAAAGCAAACAAAACTAGGAGTTCAAACCAAACTCTAAAATCAAACCAGAAAAATCAGTATCCAATCCGAAAGCAAAAGACAAATTTTACAAACCATAGCATCGCGGTTTATCATCATTCAGAGCATGCCTAGGGGCTATCTCTGTCCCCATACATAAGTAAATGACTTTGTCGTTTGCTAGTAGCTTGTCACTTATTTCATATTATCCTGGTCAATGGATAATCAATCGACCATCATCCCTAGACCTCACATCATCGTTGCTCAAGGTAGGCGGTGCTCCTGCTCCACCGCTGCATTCCGAGTTCCGACATATTGTCGCAACTGTCTATTCCTTACATGCTCCTAGATTATATCCTTCAAGTGCCTGCAGCTGTTGGTGTCCTGCCCATCCAAATCATGGAATAGGCAGTGCCTTCCTGATGCCCTCTCTTGTTCAGAAGGCTCTCTCCTAGCTGGCCTTTGGTAAGGAAGGCGATTCCGGGTTTCCAAGTATATCCGCTCCAGCATCTCGTTCAATCCTGTGTATGTGGAAAACTTTGGATCCATCCATCGCTTCCTAGCTTTTTTAGAATCATCGTCCAACTTCCTTTTTCCTTTATCTTTATCTGAACCTCTACTGGATGGTCCTCCACCCTTAGTCGCATTTACTTCCTTCATCTTTAAGTCCGCACAAGCATCCTCTTGTCAAAGGAGCCTCTCAGCTTCGTGAAAGAATTCCCCGAGATCCAGTGGTGGGTCTCGATCAAAGATACCTTGAAATCTGAATCCTCCCTGACTCCTGACACTGCCGCCATTAAAACAATTGATGGATCCGGCCGATTCACCGAAGCAACTATCGCATTGAATCGAGTTAGAAAAGCTCTAAGTGATTCATCCGCCCTTTGTTTCACCGACGTTAGCATCATCACATTCTTGGGCCTCTTAATATGAACCTAAAATTTCCTTAGAAACCTATCCACCAGCTCCGTCCATGTTCTGATAGACCCTTCTTCCAACTACCTAAACCACATTGCGGCTATATCTGTAAATACAAGGAAAAACATCAGGCCATAACTTCCTCCGATGCCCCCAGAACTTCCATGTATCTAGTATATCTGATCAGATGATCTGTCGGATCAGCCTTGCCATTGTATACTTCCACAGTAGGTAGCTTGAAATCAGGCGGATTTTGTGCCATCCTGATTTCCCGTGTGAACGGACTCTTGTTCACCCCTTTCAAATCTCTATTAGTCAGACCTCCACGCATATATATCCTGATAATCTCAGCTAATCCAGCATTATCTGTCAAAGGTTGCCCCCCATGCCCCCGAGGGAATTCTGGTACATACTCCTCATGCATTTCACTAACGTTAGCGCTAGCTCTAGCCTGTTGAACACCATCCATAGGCCTTCCGGTATCACATCCTGCGGGCCTGCCCCCAAGCCTTTGTTGATTGCCCTCTGATTTTGTATTCTGTCCTCCATTAGGCTCCACAACCTTAGTTCCTTGCTCCACATTCGCAGTCACTATAGTCAGTCCAAGGTTTTGCATTCCTGCATCTCTCGTCTGTTCGAAGAAAGTCTGCATCATTCCTGTTGACTTTTTAACAATCTCTCCTGCAATGAATTGGCCATAGCCTCCATTTCATCCCTGGTTATGTAGACCGAAGCTTGTCCCTCTCCGGCTTCGGAGGATGCTTCTTGACTTCCTTCCTGTTAGCTTCTCTCAGCTCTTTGTCTCCTGCTTGTTTGACGAGTCATTGTCTTTCAAATCTAAACTCTTCACTCTTTTCAAATCCAAACTTCAATCCGATGTAACGGGTGCTAGTCCTTCTTAGTGAAAGCGCCAAAGTGTTTGTGCCAAAATTGGTCACAAACCCCGAATGCCGTGAAAGCACCAAACTATGAACACAAGTCAGCAATATTCCAAACACACATCGCAGATCAAAGTAAACAACGAACAGCAATCCAAGAATAACGAACAAAAACACGGAGTTTATAGTGGTTCGGCTATCTCCGGCCTACGTCCACTCCAAAGTTTTATCTTTTATTGATTATCCTTGCTGGTTATAGGTGAGTACAATGATTACAATGAAGATATTAGAGTACAACAGCGATAGTAATGTATAGAATTGAATCCGGCAGAGTCTGGACGTTGAGCAGCCAAAGGACCTTTTTCTGTAGGCTTCAGGGGGCTATTTATAGGCGTAGGAGGCTGATATTGTGCTCAAACTTCGGGAGACTTCTTCAGGCACGTGAGTGGGCCCACGCGACCGACCCCACCAAGTTTCGACTCGATCTGTGATCGATACGAAACAATTTCGTATCCATCAAAAAATGATCCAATCGGGCTGAAACTTGGCAGGAATGTTCTTTACCTTGTATGCAAGCTACTGTGAAAATTTCGTTGCCTTTGGATCTGCAGTTTTATAGATATGATCGATTCAATCTCGTGTTTTCCGTAGCCTGCTGTCTTCGCACCCATGCTTTCGCATCCATCTGCTTCGTCTCGATCAAGGCACGTGCCTATCGGCTGACGTGGCATTTCTTCCCAGGCCAGATCCTAAATTCGTGCCGAGTTGAAGGTTTCTTCTTTCGAACCATGCATGTCCGTCGCTGCTTTGAATGCTTCTTCCCTTGATTCACGCTCACATCCATACTTTGCGTTTGTTCGTGCCGATAATTTTGCTTTGCATCTGTATCCAACTGCTAGCTTTGTGCCGCTCTTCGTATCGATTTCAGGAGTGTGTTTCATATCGATCGATACGAAATAATGTTATGCGAGGCATTATTGATCGATACGAAAAACAGTCGAAGGGCCAATCATATGGATACGAAGCTAGACACTAATGGATATGAACGAAGTCTTACCTGATGGACACAAACTACGATAGCTTCCTATGGGTACGAAAGTGCCAAATCCTTCTATCACCGATACGAAACGATCGAGTCGAGCCAATCGAGTCGAACCGATCGATACAAACGATACCGATTCGAAACCTTGCTTGACGATCGATACGAAAAGTATCGACTCGAACCACAACTATGCTTTGTCTCTGATCGATACGAACAGTATCGACTCGAAATGCCATCTACCGATCAATGCGAAATGCATCGATACGAACCGTTCCTAATGCGTCTTAGCCCATCCATATCTTGTGCATACGAACTCCGATCGACCTGAAATTTGAAACATGGCTTCTTCTGGTTTTGATCATCATCTCCAATCGATTTCGTCTTGATCGGAGCTCGGCCAAGTTTTAGTGACATCGATTGCAACCCTATTTCCAATCGATCTCCAATTCAGCTATCCATCATTCCTTGTCAATGTGTCGATATTCCAGCTTTGACCAAAAGGTGGGATAACAGCGAAGTAGGAATAGCCGATCGATACGAAGTGCACTCATATGCCGATGGATTCGAACAAGATCAATACGAGCCAAGGCTTTATGATGGATACGAAGTGACGTTAATTCCTTTGATTTACATCGATCACATCTGGAGCATACAAACTCCGATTGGCTTGAAACTTGGAAGGTTGGCTTTCATAGCTTTACTTATCATGTCTTGTTAATTGTAGCTTGATCCGGACTCGGAAAAAATTCATCGACGTCCATAGTAAACCTATGCTTACTCGACATTCGGGATGATTGATCCTTGGTTTTCAGTCAATTCCTTGATATCTCGGCCTTGCCAAAAGGTGAGATAACATTTACCCCCCCCCCCAAAGTATGTCTTGTGATAACATGACGTGCTTTGAATATCGCATCTTTCATCCTGGATTGCAATTCTTGACTGATTCTTCAGTAATATGAACTGTTGACTGCTAACTTTATACCGTGTACTATTGTAACCGATTTATATGACAGCGATTAGCTGTTTATTATTGTAATCGTCATCACGTGAGCATTTGACCTGTGAATTTTGAGAATTGAAAATTGAAAATTAGTCTGACATATGTGCATATATGTTAACCTGACTCTTGTCAACGTTCGCGCGTTTAAAAGTCGTTATCGGTTTTCTTGCATCGAATTCCATATCAATCCTCTCCTAAATCGATGTGAAATTTGAGTTGTAACAACGTTTGCGGTTGTTTTGGAATATACCTTCATATCGATCCTCTCTTGGATCGATGTAAAAGGTTAAAAAATTGTTTTCGCATCGATGTCGGTTGACACGAATTTACTTGTTGTTTTAATGCAGTTCACATCATTAGATATGAACTTAGACGGGCTTCAAAACGATGGTTGCGAAATTATCATTTCGTATCGATAAATTTTTGATGGATCTGTATGACTCAAATGAATTCCTGCGTATCGTTCATATTGATAGGTCGCTGATGGATATGAACAATGACATTCTAGATCGATGGCGAGTAGAGGCGAGCAATTGCGCTTGGGTCTAATATGCACAGACGGACACGAACAGAGCTCTCATAATGATGGCACTGTTGACCAATTTAGCCAGTCGTCTTAACAGGGAGACGAAACTTTTTTCGCCTTTACCTCCTATCCATATAAGTACCTTTGTACACAGCCAAATTTTTATATGTTTTCACATTTCCTCTGGCTTTCATATCGATAGAAGAAACGAAAAAGGAAAACTACCTTCATCCCTAAATTAAAATAGTTCTCTAATCCCTCGATAAGGCTTTTAAATTAGGTAATTGGTTAATAACTATACTCTATAAATGATGAGACTCGAATTTAATTCCCAAAAAACTTATATCCACGGCCGATTCTGGTGATGAGGAGGCCGGAGATGGGTCGGAGTAAGGACCAGGAAGGTCGGAATGGCTTCAACGTCATTTGGAGAAGAAGGAGGGTAGATGGATAGGGATTTTTCATTCTTATCGATTGAGGAAATGTGCCTCGTATCATTCTAGAAAACAATCAAAGTTCATATCGATGGGTCACCAGTAGAATTTCACATAGAGGATGAGTGGTTTTGTATCGTTGGGTGATGGTTGGAGTTCGTATCGATCCATATGGTATGAAAATCTAATTATGCGATCGATACGAAGCATCGACTCTACCAATCAATACGAAGACGCGGGATTAAGATTGATACGAATTGGCTCCAAGGTGATCGATACGAAGCCTTTCCCTCTGCAATCGATATGAACGAAACTCTCGATGACCTATTCGAAGTTGACAACCTAGGATCGATACGAAATGGATGTTATGGATCGATCCAAAGTCGCTGGCCTTAATCTATACGAAACTAAGGCCTTTGATCAATATGAACCATATACTTTTTGGGCCGATGTGGGTTGAACCTCGATGAACCTGAAACTTTTTTCACATTTGAACACCCAAATCCAACGAGCTTCAATCTTGCGTAATTGGATTTGACCGTTTCACTGCATTATTGACTATCCTTCGAAGCTCGTCGATGGAATTGTAATTTAACGCAATTTTAAAAAACTTTAACTCGGATCGGTCGCTATAGTCCGGATGGCACAGTTGTGACGGTCAGCGATGACGGTCACTCCAGTTAAATTTTGAAGTCGTGTCGTTTGCATGTTTTTTCATACTTTGTTGAATTTCTAAAGTAATTTGCAGCACTGCACTGCATAACACATTCACACACTTCACACTGGGGGATGCACGGAATTATTATCATCTAATGATGATCTATCATAAGTTAGTTAGTTATGGAACCTTCAAGTTCACAACAGCAGGAAGTTCAGAGCTCACTCCTCCCAACAATCGAGATACCGGCCATAGCGGCCGAGGTTATAGATCCGGCTGCGGATGAGCTACCAAGTGCTATGTTTATTGGCAATCCGCCAGACACTATACCATCCAACATTTTTGAAGACATGTTGGGATGAATATTTTTAAGGCACGGCCTGTCACTAGACGATGTGCTATCACCGGGACCGAATGATAGACTGCACTATCCACCAGAAGGGTTTACTGCATTCAATCGTTATGCATGCACGTCTGGAACACTTCCTCCATTCAACCAATACATTAGGGAAGTGTTATCTTTTCTTGGAATCACTCCATCTCAGATGCACCCCAATGGATACACACTGTTAAACTGTTTATTGATCTTATTCAAGAGTCGGGGTGATAGCCCTTCTTGTACATTCCTAGAAGCGGCCAGAAATTGACGAGTGGTTACGGGGTCATGGACCATGTAGAGCTACTTTAAGACGGAATTGTTTTATGTTCGTTGCCCCCCAGGGTTCGCTCGCTGATGGCTATTCAGACGTAAGTACCGCTGTCTTCTTAAGTAGTTAATAAGATGATAATAACCGATGCCAAACTTATATCTCTTTTTCCTTTACATCTGTAATTCCACGACCCAAAGGTGAGCATTTCAAAGAGATAGTTCAGGTTCTTCAAGAAGTTCCGAGTGAAGTGAGGGACATTGACTAGGTCTTGACGGATAGAAATTTGAGAATCGTCGGATTGATCAAGCGCAACCAAAGTAAAAGGCTTGAGGGAATGCTACGGGCTGCCTTGAAGAAACGAGCTATGCATAAGACGCCCAGAGTTGTTATAATTGAAGGGGTTGATCTAGAAAGATCGCCCACCGATGATGAACTTGTGGTCGGGCCGTCTAATGCTTTTCAAGATTTCGAAGAAAAAAGAAAAGGCAAGGCAGCTGCTTTCAAACGCTCTAAATCCATTAGATGGAAATCTACGATCATATCTTTGCCTATTCTTGGGATTAAAGTTTCAGAGGCTCCTCCTTCGCATGTGGAAAACCTCTACGAAGGGCTCATCGATATCCCAATCCCGAATTATGTGTCACTCCAGGATGACGCCGGGTTGGATGAGCTTCAGTGTGCTTTAGATTTAAGCGAATCTCTGCCCACAAGCATGGCCGACATTTCCGGTTGGTCGGAGGGTTGCACATACTTATACATTTCATGGCACTTCATAATTCCTGACCATAAGTTGCTTACTTTGGAAGATTATTAACTCTATTCTCCTTCTACTTTATAGATACAATGTCCGGTCGATGCTCGATGTTAGGGAGTCTTCGAAAAGCTCGTCGATCTTCAACATATTATGAGTCACGTAGAAGAGCATGGATAGGGACTATGACCTTGGATACTCTAGTTAGGAGTGACACGACAGATATAGGGAGTACAGATACCAATCACAATCTCGTTCTCCCCCTCCTAGAAACCCTACATGCCTCTTCTTTATACTTCATGTCCTCCGAAAACTTCGTGGCACAAGCCGTCTCTTCACATCTCAAGGCCAAACTCACCATCATAGAACTGAAACAATGGCTCCCGTAATTGCAGAGCACGTCCCTACCGAGCCTACAGGTGAAGGAGCGATTAGACTTGCCCAATTGAAGAAGGATTTTCCATATGTATTCTCTTTCGGTTATATTTTCCCCGCACTTAAAGAGAATCCAGCGGAAGCTGAGAACACATGCACGATTACATCCATGACATTTACACTCAATACAAGGAGTAGGGGGAAATCACGAAGAAAGCATCGAAGCTGGTCTTTGAGCGTGCAGCCACCATTGAAAAGTTAGAGACCGAGCTCGCCTAGAAGGATCGTATTATTCAGATGCTTTATACTTAAGCTGAATCCTCCCGAAATCAGAGATGGAGGCATTCAAAAGGCCGACGAGGCCAGCTCGGCCATGGAGAGGATGAGGCAATCACACTACGCCCTGGTGGAGGAGATGGGTCATTGTAACACCACCGTTACTGCCAAGAGGAATGCGGCCCTCAAAGAACTCAACGAGCTTAAGGACAAATTTTCTGAGATTGCCAAGGATAGGGATGATGCGACCAACACAGCCCAGGAGGCATATGAGCAGGCCATAGTGCACCAAGCTGAACGGGACGCGGGAATGGCTAAGGTTCGCGTAGTGGAATCTGATGTTGAGGAGAAGGTTCGGATGGCTGAGTCCAGGCTAGAGGCTGATATAGAAGATCTTCTCGTCACCTACAATGCTAACGTGCTGAAACATAGAAATTTGGCCTAGCTCAAAAACTATTCGACAAATCTCTATAACGCTTGGGGCAAATTGGTTGAGGAGGAGAAGGCAGTGCATCTGGGCAAATCATTCGATGAGTTTGAGCTCAAGAATAGTGTGTTGACTGAAGATGAAAGGAAGATTCTCCACAAGTCGATGATTTCGCACAAAAAGTACAAGCTTGGTACCCAATGCACGGAAGTAGGGGAAGGTTCAAGTGTTGAGCATCACGATACAAGTCTGGATATTCTAGCACCAACTCAATCTGATCCTATATCAGCGGTTGAACCCCAATCTGTCCCTGCTTATCATCTGGAATAGCCGCAGCTATCTCTTGCTAAAGAGCACACTTCTGAAGCTGCGTAATTGAGTAAGGTACTCTAAACTTTCTTCTCTCGTTCCCAAAACAAAAGGCTTGATTTGAAGTGCTTACTAACAGTTTTTCTTTTTCTCTATCCAGTGACTAGAGTTACAGTGATAGTGCCTCTTGCAACCCAAGAATCACATCAAACACAGGAGGCCATCATTCATGAGGCGATTATCACAACGATCACTGCTCCGATTGATGGGACGCAGGGGGCGCACTTTCTTTTGGCGAGCAGATGATGGATGAACTCCTCAGTCGCCACAGTGACCCCTTTGCGGACCTACTATTTGTCATAAGTGGACTTATGCCTGCTACTAGCTCTTTAATGCAGATCACTGATGCCCCTAGTGAGACTCAATCGAATCAAGAAGAAGAAATAAGGTCCAAAATCAATGCTAAAATGGAAGCAGCGAATTGCGGTGACAGATTTGGAGGTGGTATGGCGGCGCCTGGTTTAGCTCCATTGAGAATTATATCGCCCGGCGGTATAGTTACTGACACCAGCATGTCTATTCCACCTCCTATAGTCGATCCAGTTCCTTCGACTCCAACTTCTGGAAGCATCCCCATACACTCGAGTTCAGAGGAAGATGTTGAAATCATGTCCCCACCATGAGATCGGCCGTCGAAAAGTAAAGGCACTAAGAGGAAAATTACATGCGGCTCTGGTGGGTCCATGCAGAAGAGGAATCCAAAAAAGAAAAAGGAGTAGATAGGCCTCTTTGGCACAATTTTTGTAGATAGAAATTTTTTTTGCTTTCCTTTCATGGATCGTGTATAGATGCGGGTTCGGCCCCTGCTAGTAAGAATTTTGAAAAAAACATGTATATAAATTTTTTCATAGTTAATCGAAATGAAATTCTTTTTTGGCCTCAACTTTATTATTGTCGTTTATGCTTAAGTGTTCCAGTATTGAATTCTAGTCCAGTGCACTTGTAGAGTTCCAACCTTTGAGTCGAGTTTGTTTTGTTTGTCAAGCCCAGAAATTACGGACACGAGTCATGATCAGGGATTAAGTTGAACTTTGAAGTTGCACTGCTTCAGTCAATGGTTAACACTTAAGCTCTGGCCCCAGTTTCGGGGACGAGTTGTAAAGATTGGCCAGTAATCGCATTTCGTCTTCGTTTTGTCGAGCTTAGCATTGTCGAATCGATGTTAACACAGGTGAGAGTTGAGTAGTCGAGTCACGCTCGCTCACTTAATAATGATTATATCCGCTCTCTGGGGATTTGTATTTGAACTTCGACAGTTGATCACGCCTGTTTAAGTTTTAAGTATTTTTCCACATTCTGGGGACTTAAGTTAGTTTATAAGTGGTCATTCGCACTCGAGTTATGTTTATACTCTGACCACACTCTGGGAACTCAGTTATTTGCGATCGATAATCTAGTTCGCACTCTGCGAATCCAAAGATAATCGACGATTGTACTCCAGTTTGCACTTCGAGAACTTGGATTTGGTTGATATTTATACTCTAACTCGCACTTTGGGAATTTGAAGTTGATGTTAATACTCCAACTCACGCTCTTGGAATTCAGAGTTGATGTTTATACTCAAATTCACACTCTGGAAATTCGGAGTTGGTGTTTAACTCTAGTTCGTGCTCTGGGAACTTAGAGTTGACATTTATACTCCAATTCCCACTTTGAGATTTGGAGTTGGCCGACAGATGGTCAATCACATATATTTAGGCCATTAGGATTTCGTTCACACTCTAGGAACGATGGATTTACCAGGATCATGGATGGTCGGTTTACATCCACCCCGAGTTAACAAGTGAGGTCGTTAGATGGACAAGTCCATCCTCATCAAAATTGGTTAGGATACGGTCGAAGTCATTAGGTGGATGTTTCCACCCTATTCGGAACCGTATTTATGGGTTTATACTCCAACTCGCACTTCGGGAATTTGGAGTTAGTTAGAGGATTATCATGCATCAATCCTTTTTTGGCTTTGGTGTAGTGACTTGCCCCCGAGCTCGGGTTTCACTTTAGCGAGCGGCTGGTCGTATCATAGCCACTCCCTATTTGAATAAATTCCACCATATGATGGAACTTAGCTCTTCATGCGTCGTGATGATTGCATGTCACATTCAATAAATCATAGCTCTGGCTCAAAGAGATGGTAAAATATTGATAAATGAGAAAATACGGCAAAATCAGTTGCCTTATTACAAATTCAAATTTCGAAATGCAGAAACAAACTGCAAATGGAGAATAGACTAAAATAAATAAAGCCTGTCATGTGTAGTAGCGATGTAGACTCTCGTTGTTCCAGGCTCTTGGCAAAGTAAGACCTTCAATGGTCGATAAGTTAAATGTGCCATCACCGAGCTTTCGTTCAATCACATACAGTCCTTCCTAAGTTGGTTTCATGTGCTAAGGAACCGGAAAGATTCTTTTGAGGACATGATCGCTAAGTTCAAAGGTTTGGGGTTGGACCTTAGCACTGTACAATCGAGCGACTCGACTTCACTACGCGGCTGCCCTCAAATCAGCTTCTCGCGCTTCTCATCCAACAAATCCATGGATTCAGCAAGTAATATGGCATTTGTCTTTAGATCATAGTAAGTCACACGATGAGAAGGTACTTCCATCTCGACTGGAATGATGGCTTCTGAATAATAGGATAGAGAAAATGGAGTATCTCTGGTCATGGACTTGTGGGTTGTTCGATAAGCCCATAAAGCCATAGGAAGTTCATCAAACCACTTGCCCCCGGCCTTTTCTAGTCGCTTCTTAAAAATAGACTTGATAACCTTATTAACAACTTCAACCTAGCCATTCGCTTGAGGGTGTGCAACTATAAAGAGTTTCTTATGGATGTGAAATCACTGGCAGAAATCCATGAATTTAACGCTGTCGAATTGGGTTCCATTATAAGTAATGATGGTATGCGGGAGACCAAATCGACAGATAATGTTGCAAACTACAAAGTTGATCACCTTCTTCATCGTGATTGTAGCAAGGGGTTCAGCTTCGGTCCACTTGGTAATGTAATCAACTACGACGATGGCATACTTCGCACCACCTTTGGCGAGAGGTAGACAGCTAATGATATCAATGCCCCATACTGCAAACGGCCATGGACTGACCATTTGGGTTATCTCAGTAGGAGGGGCTCTAGGAATTCGAGCATGCTTTTGAAATCTATCACATTTACTGGCCTAGTCTGCTGTATCATGGTTTACAGTTGGCCAATAATACCCGTATTAGAGTACTTTCTTAGCGAGAGCTTTCCCCCCGGTGTGATTGCCACATTCTTCTTCATGTACATCATGTAACACTCACTTAATTTCATCGTGGGCGATACATCGGAGTATAGGATACATCGGAGTATAGGAATGGAATACCCACTTATATATATGACTCCATTCTGAATGATGAACCGCGAAGCTTTACGAAGAATCTGTCTCTTCTAACTCCTGCGTTCGAGCAGCATTCCATGCTCGATGTAATTTCGGTACGGAGTCATCCATGACTCCTTGTGGGGAGTGATTTCAAATGCAAAGTCTGTCTCCATCTGATCAATGCTTGAGGAAGCTAATGTCTCCACAGGAACAATCCCCATTGGTTGTGCTTCACCCGTACTTGCTAACTTTGCCAATGAATATGACTTTTGATTGCGCTCACGCGGTATGTAGAAGATGGCATAATAATCAAACTGATTAAGTTCCTGGACTTGAGCTAGATAAGCAGCCAGTCTTCGATCTTTGGCCTGATATTCACCCCGAACATGGCATACGACTAATTGCGAATCACAATAAATTTCCACAGCAATAATTCTCAAGTCTCGGGCGAGTTTCAATCCAGCAAGCAAGGCTTCATATTCAGCTTCATTATTGGTCGCATGAAAATCAAACTTCAGAGCATAACATATGGATCGACCTTCGAGGGTTTTAAGTTCTATTCCAGCACCTGAGCACCGGTCGTTGGATGCGCCATCGGTATGCAGCTTTTAGATATATTTGGGAGATTCACTGGTTTCGGGCAAGTCCTCTAGGATCGTAAATTTAGCTATGAAATCCGCTAGGACTTGTCCTTGAATTGCTCGTCTCGGAGTGTAAGTGATATCAAATTGGCTCGGTTCAATGTTCCACTTGAGTGACCTACTAGACGTCTTAGGTCACGTAAGGACCTGTCATAACGGCTGATTGGTGTAAACTGTGATAGGATGAGGTTGGAAATACGGACGGAGCTTCCTAGAGGCAATAACGAGACAATGAGCCAACTTCTCTAGCTTCGGATAATTTCTCTCATCTTCAGTTAGTCGTTTACTAATGTAATGGACTGATTTCTGCACTCGGTCTTCCTCCCGAACTAAGGCTGCACTGATTGTGTTTTTTGATACTGCCAAGTAAAGGTATAATTGCTCGTGATCGATGGGCTTTGACAAAATCATCGGTGTGGAGTGATGTTAAATCAATGCTCGGAATGTGCCTTCATACTTCGTGGTCCATTCAAAGTTTCGCCTCCCTTTTCGGATCAGATCGAAGAAGGGAATGCCATGTCGGTGGATTTTAAAATGAACCTGCTCAATGTTGCTGCCTTCTCGTTGAGGCTCTGGACTTGCTTTATGGTTCTTAGAGTTTGAAGATTTCTGATTGCCCTGATCTTTTCGGGATTTTCTTTGATTCCTCGAGCATTCATGATGAACCCAAGGAATTTCCCAAATGCGACTCCAAAGTGACATTTCAGTGGATTGAGCTTCATCCTGTATTCTCGAAGGATGCTAAACATTACTTCCAAGTCTCTAACATGATCAGTGGAGAATCGTGACTTCACCAGCATGTCGTCCACATATACTTCCATGGTCTTTCCGATCTAGCGGGCAAACATTCGATTGACTAGTCGTTGTTATGTAGTCCCAGCGTTATTGAGTTCAAAGGGCATGAATTTATATCTTTAGAGTCTCAGATCGATCACAAAGTTGGTATGCTCTTCGTCGGGTAAGTGCATGGGCATCTGGTTGTAACCGGAATAAGCATCCTTAAAAGATAATAACTCGTGCCCAGCCATTGAATATACGAGCTGATCAATTTAGGGAAGTGGAAAACTATCTTTCGGGAAAACTTTGATCAAGTCAGAGTAATCAACACACGTCCTCTATTTTCCATTTGGCTTTCAGACAAGTACAAGATTGGATACCCACTCTGGGTATAAGGCACCTCGGATAAACCTATTCGATTTCAACTTATGGACCTCTTCTTTAAGGGCGGCAGATCACTCTGGATCCATACCATGCCTTTACTGCTTGACTGGGATACACCACGGGTCAATATTTAGGGCATGGCTCGCGATGTCCGACGAGATCCCAAACATGTCAGAATGCATCCAGGCGAATACGTCGAGATTCGCTTGGAGTAATTCAATCAATTCCTGCTGCATTTGTTGGCTTAATTGCCAATCTTTATCATCTTTGAATCATCATCATCGTCGATCGAGACATCGATTGTCAGTTCGGCCAGGGAAGCTTGACTGTCTTTAGTTTCATCTTTACTTTCCATGTCTCTAGGGTCACGATCCCTTTGGAAGTGGTTAGGGTGCCCGGGCCTAAGCCAAGGCACCAATTGTCAATTATCAGCAAAACGACCACAAAACGATTCCTCTACGCCCTTCCCTTTCTCCTTTCGTTGTGCCCCTTGCAGCTTAGCAACATAACATCGGCAGCCTGATCATTTTGAACGACTCCAACCCCTCGATCGGTAGGGAACTTTAGAGTCAAGCACCATGGGGCAATGGCTGCCCTGAATTCAGCAGGGGTCGGTCGGCCCAAGAAAGCATTGTAAGGGGAGTCTATATCTAAAACAACAAACTGTTGTATCCAGACTCTCCGGCGATCTCCAACTCCCAACTCCACTGGTAGTTCCACCACTCCAGTGGATATAGTAGCAATTCCATTGAAGCCGAGGATCCGAGATTGGCAGGGTTTCAAATCTTTGGCTTCCATCTTCATTTGATTGTATGCTTGCTTAAACAAAAATATTTACAGAGCTTCCACTGTCAATCAAGATCCTCTTCATCCAAGCATGACCTACCTGAGTGGATATGACAAGTGGATTGATAGTAGGGGATTCGACCTTATCAGCATCCCTATTTCGAAACACGATGTCATCAGTCATTGTCCACTGTTGCTTGACCAGAGACCCATCATCACAACTACTACAACACTCGAAGTTTGCATGCCTAATGGAGCTGGCATACAACTTCATTTCCCTCCAGCTTCGGTCGGTTGGATGAGGACCGCCACTTATTGTATTTATCACCAACCTCCTGCAGGTACGAGCAGGTTCCTCCTATCTTTCCTGGTTTAGTACACGATTCTAAGATGATGGGCCTGCACCTCCTGATTGCGGTGCCCACACAAATTGATCCAACTTTCGTTCACGTATCATCTTTTCAATGAGATCTTGTAAATGGCGACACTCATTTGTATTATGGCCGTAGCTTTCATGAAATCTACAAAGCTTGCCTGTTTGGATTTTCTCTCTGAGATGGCTTCGGAGCAGGCTTCTTGTACAGCATATTATTGTAGGTTTGTAGATATACATTCTCTAGCGACGTATTCATTGGAGTATAATTATCAAACATTAGAGGTCTACATCGCGGGCCACGGTTTTGATCTCATTTTATTTATTTCCATTATTCCTCTGTTGAATTTGCTTGTTCTTGATATTCAACTGAACTTTCTCGAAGCTCTCGCCGGACTGTTTAACCGCAGCATTACTTTGGATCCCTTCCATACTGGACCCCGCCTAATCCTGTTTCCTAGACTATTTCGCATCCTCCCTTCTCAAAAATTGGGCTGCCTTGGAGTAGAAATGGTCCGTTGATGCGGGAGGCTTCCCAGCCAACCAATTCCCGAACTCGGAATTAGGATCAATCCCCTTAGTCAATGCCATCAAGATAGTGTTGTCATTGGGATTGCTTATCTTTGCACACGCAACATGAAACCTCTCTAAGTAACGTCTATGTGTCTCTCCAGGAGCTTAAGTGACACTAGATAGAGTGTTGACGTCTTTTGGCGTTGCTACATCCATCCAGAACTGCATAACAAACTTGGTTGCTGGTTGGTCAAAGAAAGGAATAGATCGGGGAGGCAAACGAGTGAGCCACATAGTGGCTATGTCCTCCAAAGAAATAGGAAAATTACAGCATTTAACTTCATCATCAGCTCTCGCAGCATTCATCAGCCATTCGTATTTCAGGATATGTTGATTCGGATCAGAACTTCCTACATGGACTAGTAGAGCCAACATTCTAAATCACTGAGGAGGTTCAACATAAAGTATCTCATCTGTAAAGGGAGTACGACTTTGAGAGATTCCCTAGTCGTCATTTTTTAAGGTCTTGACTCTATCGAATCATCGGACGAATCATAGAGGGGGATGCCTGGCAAGTGTACATTCTATGCACATTGAGCCAAGGTGTGGTCGGGTACCATAATGCGAGACTGGGCCGAACGTTGTCGACGGTCCATGTCTTGCCTCCTTGGTTCCAAGTCTTCAGCGACGTATGGATCGGGAGTACGTCCACGCTGATGACGGTTTAGATCTGGCTGATTCTGGGCATCAACTCCTGGTTCAGTAGTGGCGGTGGTAGCACGGTTGTTTATGTGTAGTGAGGAACAGTACCTCCCCAGGAGGAGGGTCCAGTCTGGAAGCTAGTCGATGGGGAAACTCTCAGTTGTCCAACGTTCAGCGTAGGTTGATGTCTGATGGCTTGGGTGTAGCTTATGTCCAGTCGTGGGCATGTAGATCTTTGATGATAGTCAGATGAGGCTGAACTTTCGATGGATGAGTAAGAGGTGTGATATCTCCTGGATCTCCTACGCTTTTGGCAGTTCAGCTGGTTGGTCAATTCTAAGTTGACCCGCAGTTTTTCAGTCAGTTGTTGCCGACTCTGGGTCAACTCTTGAAGTAGCATTTGAAATTCTTGTTTGGTAATCAGGCCTGACGGATCTGAAGGTCTGGCAGCAATCTGTTGGATGGAGGCAATTGCGTGGGATTCTGTCTATCCCGTCCTTCTTGATCTGCAGCTGTAGAGGCGGTCCTTATGCTAATCATGACGAATAGTGAAGTCCTTTCTAAGATCTGATGCAAATCTGAATAGTTTGGAAGGATCCTGGAATTGAGATCTAGATCTTCCTCTTGGATTTGTGCAATCTGTTATCGATAGTAGATCTAACGAGCGGGAGGAAAACTGTGTTTTCTCGGTGAAAGCACCAAAGTGTTCATACCAAAATTGGACACAACACTCTTTGGAAGTATTTGAAGAGATAAAAATAAAGAATAGAAATGTAAAACGAGGATTATCTAACAAACACTTCAAAAACAAGTATGAAAACACACATAAACACAGCAATTTAGAGTGGTTCGGCGTATGGCCTACGTCCATTATGAAGTTGATGACTTTATTGATGTTCACTTATCGATTACAACTGATTACAATGGATTACAGCAGATTATAGTTCTGAAATTCGAGTACAACAGCAGCTATGGAGTGCAAAGTTGAATTCAACAGAGTTTGGACGTTAGAGAGCCAAAAGATCCTTCCTTTGTAGGCCCTGAGCTCTATTTATAGGCGTAAGAGGCAAATATCTCACTCAAATCTCGAGAGATTTCTTCTGGCATGTGGGTGGGCCCACACGAATGATCCCTGGCGATTTCGACTCAATCCTTCATTGATATTAATGAATCTCGTATCAATCAAGATTTGATTAATTCGAGTCGAAACTTGACAGGAACATTCTTTATGTTGTATGTAAGCTCCCATGAAAATTTCATAGCATTTGGACTTGTGGATTGCAAGTTATGATCGATGCAAGATTGCGTTTTCTTTAGGCTGTTCTGTTCGAATCGATACGTTCGCATCGATTACTTCGACTCGATATTAGGCACATGCTCATGATTGAAGTGGCGTGTGACTTTTGGATCGATCCATTCTCGATGCCGAGTTGATCGATTCGTCCCAATATCTTCGCCTAGTTCATAACTATGATGTTGCCTTGTTCGCATCGGTGGAGGATGCATAGTTCGTATTGATGGAAGTTCCTTAGCTCGTATCGATCATGTAGCCCGTTCTTCGCATCGAATAGAACTAGCTCTGTTCGTATCGATTACCTTTTGATTAGTTCATCTCGATCAAAAAGTTGACATTCGCATCGATCTGTAATGTGTCCTTCATATCGATCTATGGCTGATCGATACAAAGTATGTGAAAAGATTGATCGATTCAAAGTGAATGAAATGATCGATATAAAGCGACAATCCATCCATGGATACGAACTAGTTAATGATGATGGATACGAAGTATGGTCGCTTGGGTCGATACGAACATGCGGGGTGCGAAGAAAACCACCTTTGGATGGATACAAAGTGGACTCCCATGTTGTAGTTGATGGATGCGAAGTAGGCAATAGCCGATCGATACGAAGTGCACTCGTATGCCGATGCATTTGAACAAGATCGATTCGAACCAAAGCTTTATGATGGATACGAAGTGAGGTTAATTCTTTTGATTTGCATCGATCACATCTTGAGCATACAAACTCCGATTGGCTTGAAACTTGGAACTTTGGCTTTCACAGCTTTACTTGTCATGTCTTGTTAATTGTAACTTGATCCAGACTCGAATAAAATTCATCGACATCCATAGTGTACCTGTGCTTACTCGACATTCAGGATGAGTGATCCTTGGTTTTCAGTAAATTCCTTGATATCTCCGCCTTGCCAAAAGGCGCGATAATAGGGGCAACAATAATTATGGATGGCAAGAGTGATAGTATGGATTAGCGATGACATGGCAAGAGAAGTCAAGTTAAAGCGGTTGCGTTCATAATACAAATGATGTGACAACCTAAATTGATGGTCAAAATGTAAAAAACAAAGGCAATGGTTCAACTTTAGAATGGCAACTCGAGATGGAAGTTCAAGTTCGAATGGATAGATGGTTTTTATAGGTTAGTGGTAGTGACTTGATCGAGATCTAGTGATGGATTCATTGCATTTGAAGGCTTTAAGTGCCTGATATTAGACATTTGAATCAAGCAAACTTTTGATGGATCTAGACCTTAAAACAATGAAGAAATGGATTAAGAATCTAAGGGGTTGTTTGGAATGTCGGGATGACATAGCATAACTTGGTGCAAAATTAGTGCAAGTCAATCATGCCAGTACTACCATGATTGGTTTAATAGGGACCCCTTTTTAAAATGGATGTGAACAACTTCAATACTTTGGAGAAAATGACATGCTTTACATAGAAAAAAGCATATCGGTACCACATGATTTGTAGGAGCAATTTTGACTATGAAGTTAAAAGACTTGAAGATGTGAACACATATAAATAAAAGAGAAATAACACCGAGCAAAATCATGTCTGCACCGACATGAGATGGTCGATACTAATATGATTTGTGTTACAAAATTTACTTGTCCTTTCTTCCTGATTTCATGGATCTAATCTTTTACCAGTCTTTCATGAGCTAGGGATTTCGATGGATGAATTTGCCTATAAATAGCCATCTTAGAGCAACGAAAGAAGGACTTTTTTGAATTAATTCCTATTATCTCTTTATGTTATATTTTCCATAAAGTGCCTTCAAAATTTTTTTAGTATATTTTCTAGATATGAAATATTGTAATTTAATTGTACCTACGAAGAATGTTAATCAATAAAATGAAAGTTAGTGTAGGCAATGACTTAAGGCCGAACCACTGTTAAATTTTGTATTTTCATGCTATTTAATTTTATTTTTATCTTACTTATTCTCATTTTGGATTGATATAGGTTGTTATGCCATTTTTAGCCCAACATTTTTTATGCTTTCATTGAGATTTTTTTTTCAGTGTAGATCTAGCTTACAATTTTGGATTTGAAGTATACAAAAGGTGGATCTAAGAGTGTTTATTGTAGGTTCGAATTTGTATGGATTTAGAAGATAAATCTACTATAGATTTGAAAGAAATGACCATAAGGAATACTTCTTCTACGTCTGGAGTAATTGCTGGAGGTGAAGAAGGCTCTCCGCATAATGAAGAGAGCTTTTGAATGCTATGCTAGGACCTTCATTCATGTAGGAGATAGTGAAAAAGACAGGGTTGTACAAGATTATGGCTCAATTGGATAAGAGGATATGGGAGAGTTATAACACTATCTTTAAAAGGGTGGATTTTTTTCCATGATGTATCAACAATCATAAAGGCATAGGAGAAGCCACATGATTCAACATCTTCAGATTCTAAGGAAAAAAGTTCATCTTTGTCATATCAGAATCAAAGGGATGTCAAGCAGAAAATGAAGAGAAAGAGTGCTATAACATTAAGGAAGCAAAGTCAAGAACTGGTGTAGGCCAATCAAATACCAATCAAGCTTGTATTTACCACAATCATATTGGTATCGAGTTGATTCCTAATACTGGGTAGGAAGAATTAAGTGAGGCTTTGAGTTTGTCTAACAGTGAGGAGGATCTACAAGATGTTGGTAATAATGTAGGACAAGATACTGGTATGTAGACTATTAGTATTTAAACGAGTGCCTCAAAACTAGTAAGGAGTCAAAGTGGGTTTGGATGAATAATCCACATAGAGACATAGGAGCCCAGATGTCATGTGACAAACCCAGAGCACTTACCAAGTCAAACACTTAGGACAGTCCCTGACGATCACTGTTTAGCTACCCAAACCAGCTAGGAGATATAGCATATATATTGAAGAGGTTGTTGAATGGAATCAGCATAGAAGTAATGACGAGTATGGTTCATTGCCTAGCGGACCCTATTCACCAATGCCATCTTATATGAGAGTTATTTGAAAACATTTGTAATGCTAATGATGCTGTCTTATGATGGAATGACCGATCCAAGGCAACATCCACTGAAGTATGAATGGCGCATGGATTGTGCCCATGCTATCGATGTAGTAAGATGTATAGGCTTTCTTATATTCTTAGATGGTGTAGTAATAATGTTGTTCACTTGGCTTGCACTGATGTCTATATCACATTTTGGCTAGTTAGCAAAGAGATTTGTGGAGTGGTTCAGGCTCCATATTGCATAACCAAAGGACGTGACTTCTTTTTTGAATGTCCACCAGAATTCCAAAGACACTCGAAGGACTTCTTGAAATGATTTATTGCTATAGTGATGGAAGTAAGTAATTCCTGGAAATTGTCTTAATAGCATTGGTTAATGGGGTTAACCCGAGAGCTAAATTTGGTAGATGGTTGAAAAGAAAACAACTCTCCACTATGGAGGAGTTCTATAGAAAGACGTCTTAACTTCTACACTTGGACAACGCAGTTTTGGCTATTGGTTTGTTAGGAAACGGTCAGCATGGACCAAGTGATGTTATGCAAAGTAATGTTGCTAATAAATAGAGTGGTGAGAACATTAAAAACATTACTATGAATGTTGGAATTCATAACACTAAAACCAAGGCATTTGTGGGAAGAAGCAAGACACCAAAAAGAGCACAAGGTATGCAAGACCTGGAGATTACACTGTGCCAAACGATTCTGTTAAGAATATCCACCTTACCACGTAAGATAATGAAAACTATAAGGAGTTGCCTCAAATGGGGGCTGATGAGCATGAAAAACATTCAGGGAAGTATTGTCATCTCCCCGAAATGCATGGGTACAAGACCAATGAATGTTGACACTAAGAGATGTGACCGAGGATTTGATCAGGATGAAAAGCCTACAGCAGTAGGTGAGGAACCATAAGCTGGTGGCCAAATGAATGATGGACCCTAAGGGAAGATCGTCCAAAGGGATTAGGCTGGATCTACTAGAGAAGGATAAAGATAGCCTGAGAGAAAGATCTTAATCAAACTATCACTGGAGGACCTCATCTTGTAGAGAAAAGGTAGAAAGAGATGGAATGATATGGCAGTTCATTGAGGCATGTACCTAAGGAAACGTGCTCGCCATAGATGATGAGACACCATCAAAATAGTAGAGGACGATGAATGATGACATCACTTTCATAAATAGAGGTGTAGAAGGGGTGGAAGCGCTAACCCCATGGTGATTCCGGCCATCATAGGGCCCACAACTGTGCACTTGGTCCTGGTTTATTTTGAGAGCTTGATCAATTTTTTTTAACCAACCTTTGATCAAATGCAAATTAGTGAGAAGGCCGAGTCCATTTTAATCTCATATTTATGGATTTACCGAAGAGGCTAAGGAGCATGTTAGTTGCATTGATTTATTTGTGGAATTAAGCGAAGTAGACCGCAAGATGGTGTGGTTATAGACGTTCGTTATGGTCAACTAATATTCATCCTCTAATGTTTTCTTCGATCGACCAGCCCTTGCTTGTTTCAGAATTGCACTCGGTCTATGGTGTTTAATGGCAAAGTTCCCCGATGATAAAAAAGTAGGAGCAATTCAAGGTACTTGTCGAGAAGTGTATGTCGTGGAGCTCAAAGAGGCAAAGCAATTGAAAAAGGAAAGAATGCAGAGAAGTATCTACATCAAAACTGTTGTTTCATAGCAACCACCGCCTAATCACTGGCTCGGGTCCCATACCAAGTTCTACAAACCTATATACCCTAAAAAAGAGCCAAAGGATGCGAGGGCGGGTCTAGCAAAACTGACAATCAATATACCAATCGATGACGGCAATCCTATATAGGTTATAAAGGTCATTTCGGCTTGGCATAAAGATATGAAATGAAATGATAGGGTTTCTCTAGAAAAACCTAGATGTCTTTGCTTGGACGCATTCCAAATGTTTGAAATTTCACCAAAGATAACATGATATGCATTGAATTTGGATAAAAGATACCCTCCTATGAAGTAGAAAAGACATTGCACGGATCCAGAGTGATCTGCTGCTTTGAAAGAAGTGGACAAGCTACAGGAAAATGAATTCATCCACGACGCTCTATATCCGAAATGGGTGTCAAATCCAATGTTGGTCAAAAGTGAAAATGAAAAGTGGCAGACATGAATTGTCTATTTTAAACTAAATAAGGCATGCATGTAAGATAGCTTCCCATTTCCAAGGATCGACCAACTTGTAGATGGAACAGCCGGACATGAACTTCTACCTCTATGGACGCATGCTCTGGTTACAATCAAATAGCAATGCACGTTTCAGATTAAGAGCATACAAGTTTCATTACTGATTTGGGACTGTACTATTTACTGAGTGATCCCATTTGGTTTGAAGAATGCTGGAGCTATTACTAATGAATGGTGAGTAATATGTTCAAAGATCGGACTAGATGGACAATGGAGGTCTTTGTGGATGATATTATTTTGAAGTCACAACGATCAAAGAATCATGGGGATGACCTCTAAGAAATGTTTTATGTACTTCAGAAGTATGGAATGAAGCTTAATTCACTGAAGTTTCTTTCGAAGTTATACTGGGCAAGTTCTTCGGTTTCATTGTTAACTCAAGGGGCATTGAGGCTAACCTAGGAAAGATCAAAGCATTGAAATAGATTAGTGCCTAAAAGACAGGGAGACAAATTCAAAGCTTGAAAGGGAAGGTCATAACACTGAGTAGATTCATCTCAAAGGCAATTAATAATTTCGTTCTTCGATGCCAACAGGAAGGAGAAAAGAAAGTTTTACTAGATGAAGCGGTGTCAGGATACATTCCAAAATTTGCTTGAGCATATGGAAAGACCAAATTTTTATCAAAGCCTTTGTAAGGAGCAGAACATTTTACATAGAGGTATCTGCTCATGAACTAAGTGCAGATTTGTTGTCGAGGAGAGCAGAATCCAAAGGCCAGTATACTATATCAGAAAATGGTTCACTAAAGTAGAGTAGAACTATTCAAAGCTAGAAAATTGGCATACTATTTATTGATTGCTTTGAGGAAGTTGCGATCATACCCCAGGCTCACGTGATAAAAAGTGCTTACTGATCAACCATTGAGACAAGTTTTACATCGACTTAAGGATTTGAGAAGATTAATAAAATGGAATATCAAGCTGAGCCAATACAATATAACATACCATTCTAGGAAGGTAATCTGAGGATAGGCGTTGACATACTTCATTTTGAGTTCACCATTCGAGATGGAGAAGTGGAAAAGATTTGGTCCAACCGAATGGAAATTATATGCAGATGGAGCTTCTAATAAACATGATTTGGGGTAGAAGTGATTCTTGTAAGCCAAGAAGGGTGAGCATATGCTACGCTCTAAGGCTAGAGTTCCCGACGATAAACAATGAAGTCAAATATGAATCATTGATTACAGGACTTAAAATGGTAATATAACTGGGAGTCAACACATTGCATATATTCAAAGACTCTGAATTGGTGGACTATCATATGAAAAAAGAGTTTCAGGTTAAGGAAGGAAGACTTACCCCTTACCTGACCGAAGTTTTGGAATTACCGAATGATATTAAATGATAAACGATATGCACATAACTAGGTAAGACAATATGAAAGAAGTTTCACTAACAAACTAGCTCTGAGGATGTGTGGCTTTTAGGACTCGTTTCGGCAGAAATTTTGTCAGCTTTAAGCGTCAACCAGATGGATGTTGATTATGTCTTGGAGGCTAACGAGGAAAAATTTGTGAATGACTCCAAGTAAAGAATATTTGCCAAAAGGAGCTGTCTTGAATGGAAAAAATGAATGATGGAAACTCCTATGTAAGGTAACTTGATTCATTATGCAAGAAGGAGTTCTGTATAAGAGAAGATTCTCGATGCCTTATTAAAGCTTTCACATAAGACGAAGATAAGAAAATTCTTATAGATATGCAGGAAGGTTGCTATGTTGATCACATTAGGGGGCAGACATTAGTAAAGAAGGTTCTTTGCTATGGATGCTTCTAACCAATAGTCAGCCGGTAGGTGGTTAACTTGTCCAAAAGGTATGATCAGTGCCAAAGATTTGTGAAAATGCCAAGATTCTCATCCATTGAGCTTTTGCAAATGGTTAGCCTATGACCATTTCTATTGTGGGAATAGATATTATCGGTGTCATACCGATGTCAAGAGGTGGAGTGAAATATGCTGTAGTGGTTATGGACTACTTCACAAAGTGAGCAAACTGGAACCACTCGCTTCGATCACTCTAAATAATGTGATTTACTTCATTATGAAGAACATTTTATATACATATTAAGTTCCACAGAAGATAATCACTTATAACGGAACTTGGTTCGAGAGTGCCGAGTTAAAAGAATTACGCGTTTGGTACCAAATTGAGAAGACCTTCTTGGTAGTAGCACAGCCATAAGTGAATGGACAGGTGGAGGCAATGAACAAAATCATTAAATACAACATCAAGAAAAGATTGAAGAGAGCGAAGGGAAAAAAGATTGATGAGCTACCACTTGCATTGAGGGCTTATATGACAACTCACAAGTCTGCGGCTGGCCATACTTAATTCGTATTGGCCTACAGAACCGAAGCCATGATTTCATCAAATTCAAAGCCCCTTCTCACTGAAGAATGCACTATGATTCTAAGATGTATGAGGACCTCTTGCTCGAGTCTCTTGACTTAGTTAAAGAGAAATGACAAGAGGCCGATTTATAGGTAGTTTCTCACCAAAAATGAGCAGCGAAGCTAGTTAAGGCCAAGATCAGAAACCACACCCTTGAGATATGTGATATTGTATAGAAATGGGACTTTCTCGATATTGGGAACTTAGTTCAAATTGGGAAGGTCCCAATATGATTGAATAGAAGCTTAGAGATGAAATTTTGAAGCTAACAACTTTTGATGGGACCCCAATTTCATGGGCATGGAATAACAACACATACAATGCTATTTCACTTATATTTACTTTTTTGTAAATAAGACATTATGTTTTGTAGGACAATATGTAATAAGGCGGAGTATGCCATTCTTTCAATTTTATATAAAATTGGCTTTTAGAATCAATGGGACTGTATTCTTAAAAGTCTGGCTTTGTGTTGCTGATTAGTACCAAACTAAGACACTCTATGTTTTGAAAAACCAAATTTCTAGGTACCTGGAGACATGTACCAATGAAATCCTTTGATGCATGATTGGATTATTGGAGTATAATTGTCCTGTGGTTGATCGGATGACTGCCGTAATATATCTAATCTTTGACTAGTGCACGAAGATAGGCAAGGTCAAGGATTAATCCTCAAAGATAGGCATCAGACCAACAATTTCCAAAGATAGGAACAGATATTGAATTCTTGTTATAGGATGATGATAAGCGAAGATGGACGATAGAGCATCTTTGACCAATGCCTAGAGATAGGTGGGGTTGGGATGGATGTCCACCAAAAAACATCTGAGTCATCAGTTCCTAAAGATAAGAGTCTATGTATAGTTACAACCTTGGTTACGACCCAACATATGATGATAAACAATATTGGTTAACGGAGTGTCTTTGATGATTTCCCAGATTTTTGCTGAATCAAGGACAAATGCCTAGAGATAGGCATCCTGGACAACAATTCCTAGAGATAGTATTCAACACAAAATTAAAACTATTGAAACTACAACCCCTTTACGGCTGAATGGAATATGTCCAACCAAAGGTAAACAAGGAGGTTACAGAATTGTTTAAGTAACACATCCCTGTTTATGGTTGAGCGAGATACATTCAGCTGAAGATAAATAAGATTAGCTAAAGAAATATAATTTTGTTTAATCAAATAAGAAACACGATGGCTATGATCAATAAAACTAGGTAATGAAATGAAGAAATTTGTTTATACATGTGGAGTTACAATAAATAATGACATTTTCTAGACCACAAACACAAGCATGAATGGGATATAAGTAATTAAATTATGGATGATTATATTATACATGTAGGTGAGTATATAGGTAGCAAAAAATAAAAATGTAGTAATGTAAATAAGTAAAAGGTTGAACATAAATCAATCCTTTTATTTTTATAGATTTTTGCATAAGATTTGCGAGGGCCACACCCATATAACCTAATCCTATATACACAAGAAAAAGGAACTCCAGCCGGCTGAAGTGTGGAGATCAAAACAACCAGAAGGACTTCTTTATGCCTAGCTCTTGCTTAATACTGATCTTAGAGATGTCAATTTCTAGTATCTTAGCTATGGACATAGTGTTAAGAACATTTGCACTGGTAACTTCTAGAGAGAGACAAATCAACCCCCTCCAGTCGCTCTAATGCTCCTATTTTCTTTATGTCAATGTCGGGCCAAAGTAGGAAAGATGGACTAGGAGAGTAGATATGGTAGTTACAGTAGTAGATGTTGTCGTGATAGCACTTAGGCTTGAAGCATGAGTAGTTGGCGGCAGATGAAGCAATGATGGATGACCTATAAATTCAGAGATAGAAAGGTAAAAGATTAAAGATGTCGTCCTGCAAGAACTGAAGCTTCTCAAAGACTGGGGAGAATAAAGATATACCTTGAGAGGTTGGTGTGTCCTTTGAGGGAGATTTTACAATTTCTCCTTCTTTTAGAGACTTATGAGTCGAAGGCATAGCAGGAGGATCTGTGCGAGGAATGAGAGCTGTGGCATTTGGACTGTACCCACAAGAAGTGCTTGTATCGGGAGGTGTAGATACAGGCATTTGAGTCATAAAAGGCTCCATAATGGTTTTCATAGAAATAATGATGTCCACTAAAGGCTCCTTAGGATTGAATTGGATTCGTCTGCATGATCTAATGAGCTGGGACTAGCAATAGGCACCTGCTTTTCGATTGCAACCTTTGATGCCAAAATGGTATTTTCTTTAAGAACTCTTCATTGTTGTCTTGGCTGGTACTTTTGACCCTTCATAATAATTCTCTTAAGCATTAGCATGTTTTTTAGGATTATCATCTCCTAGCCACTTTTGATTCTTGGTTTATATAACATTAGTGAAAAATTAGAGAAGAGTGACTTCTATTTCTTTCTCAGTTTTAATAGCCTTATCCTTAAGGTCTTTTGTTTTCTTCTACGATGTCGACCAGCTTGACTTTAAAATTGGCACTCGTCATGAGCCTTTTTGTTTGAATCCCACTTAGCTTTGATTTAAGACTAAAGTGCCTCATTTCCAATTTCTTTCTCCTTGGCCTTCTTTTCGAACAATGCTGGCTGCGTGGGCGGCCGTAGATAAGATTTTATTAATAGGGCCTCTTTCACGTGGACGACGGCTTGCTCGATCAGTCTTTGTTGGGCATCCTTGGTAGACTTTGCTTTCTCATCATTTCATTTTATAATAGCCAACTCTTGGTTATATATGATGTATATTCAATTATGATTATGCAACCCAATTTTGAAGGTGTGGATGATTAGCTAACTAGCATGGTTGATTTCAAAGAGCCTTTGGCAAGTTTCTTCCACTCAAATAGTTGTTCCGCAATATGCAATGTCCAACAAGGCCTTCGTTAGCATAACTACTAGGGAAGTCCTAGACATTGCAATCGAACATAAACCCCTCAAGATAGTAGCTAGGAAGAGAAGCTTGCAAACAATAATTGGTTGGCCTTTGAGGGGTGGACTAGGAGCAATGTGATGTGTCGGGTTTGTGAGATTACAAAGATTAGGCAAGGCTGATGATTTTAAATTAAGAGGGAGCCGAGGAAACGGTAGCAGGTCGAGAGGTGGAGGAGAGACGTGGTAAGAAGATTGTTAGTGTTGTGAATATTGAGTTTGCGAGAACTATTATAGGTGGAAATCAAAGCAGTGCCCAGAGCGATCGAGCGATTCCCTTTACCCCTCACTATGATGCTGATTTTCTTTAGCATCATGCATTTCTTGTTGTTTCCTTCATTGCCTCTTGGTATATGACTAGACATAAACCATAGCACTTGAAGTAATCTTCAAGAGCTGATGAGCGATGTTGGTCTACGTCCGCACGAAATTTTCCCATTCTATTGTCTCTCCTTATTGTACTTGAAAAGAAGATGATTTATATCAAAACCAAAGCACTAGATTAAGAATGAGTGCTAAGTGTTTGTGCTTATGATCTTATAAGTTTTGAAGTGTTGTGATGACCGCCCTACACCACCGACACCTAATATACATATATAAGTGCACTACTGCGGTACTTGGTCGATGTAGGACGATTATTAAAGGTAAAAGAAAAGAAAATTAATCAGAGAACCTACTGTATATCTCATAGCGTATTAAATAAAATATAATTGCCAATATAGATAAAAAAAATAAGAGAGACAGTGACAACTAAGTGATTAAATATCAAAGTACAGATCTGAAAAGTTATACAACATAACAATAAAATTTATACACCTATATAAACCCAAAATACTGTCTCATAACAATAAGCAAACGCTGTCAAGGCCCCCACAATGTTGCACAGTAGAGTAAGCATAGTAGTCCATGTATATAATACGAGCAAGTTCCATCCAACTTTCCTTTATACAGCTACTGGGTATCACCAAGACCTACTATCTAATCTACTCATTTAAGAGTATTCGAGATAATAAGAAGCAAAACGTAAAATCTCGAATCATGCAACAGTCTAGTTGAGCAATTAAATATCTTAAAATGCTATACAAGTCGATACAATAAGGAATAAATGATATAAGAGTCATACCTGACTTGTCCCTACATCCAAAGAGTCAGTACATAACATTTACAATATGCTACACTATTATCATAATGAAAATGTAATACATTTTAAGTATAGTATCGGGTGTCTGGGTATCCATGTCCGAAATACCTACACCAAGTGACTACTCTAGAATGATATTCGACTACTATAGAAACCATAGAAAACATAGCGTCCATCAAACAATACTCACTATCACTCAAGTGCTTTGGATATATAATAACTCGTATGACCATCCTATACCAAAGATCAATGGAAAAGTCTCAGTTCTCTGGTACTCAAAATCCATGCCACTCGGTAGGCTAGGAAAACTAAATTTCACATCCTAACAGTCCAGGGTATATGGATCATGTCCTAGATCCATAGGTATACATCCTAATACCTATTGAGCATCCTCACCTATTTCTTCTTTACGAGAACACTAGAACACTTCAAGTATCAATGACCACTTTGTACACGTCTTCGAACCCGTCCTAGTTTGATTCATTCCATCATCGTTGATGAACCCTTCCTACCTTTCTTCATTTCCATAGTAGAGCACATCCTAGCTCCACTTCACAAGCTTGCGTCCTAGAAACTATCAAATCATATCTTCCCATAATAGAGCATGTGTTAGCTTGAATTTGCAAATTTGCATCCAAGAACTTGTGCTTATGGGCTATCACCACGACTCTCGTCCAAGAGCCATCATCATCAGAACACTTCTTGATCTCCTTGTCAGTCATAGAATCGATGTCTCAAAGTCACGAAGCCATCACATTAAAGCACTCCAACATCACTTGGATTCTTAACCATCGGTCTTCATCATGCTATCACATCTTCATCAAACAATGAACAAATGAACAAACACCTCTAACACGACGCAGAGACCACACACTTCACCCCCAGAAGTTCCACCCCAATCTGAGTGTATTATTAGGCTAGTACCGACATGAATTGACCGGTACCGAGATGAGCTTTGGTCCATATTTTTGTCCCTTGGCCTTCATTCTTGTGAAGTCTCTTTGCCAATATCCCTATGAAACCTTCCTGAAGTTAGTATCAACCTAATCTCTTAGTGTAGTTTTTAACTTTGAACTTCCCAAGACTTCTCTCCTTGCTTTCTTGAAGTCCAACTCGAAGCTCCTAGGCACTTGACCTGAAGTGAACACTTGCACTGACTTGTTTAACATCGACCTTCATCAAAACCTAACTCAATACTTGCCTCAAGATTCTCCCACCAACAAACCGAAGTACCTTGGCCTCTTACTCGAAGCTTGTCCTAAAGCATTTCTTTATTGAACGATTTTGACCTTCCTTACTTCAAGTCGGTACCAACCTGAAGTTCTCCCTTTAAGATTTTTCCAATCGAGTCGTGACCTGAGCTGTGGACTCCTCTTCTCCTCTAAAGCCCCTCCTCCATGTTTCAAACAATCCTAAGAAGTTTTTACTTCATTTTGCATAATTCAACGACCTATTTCCTAGCCGTGTTAAAAGACTAACAATCCACTTCAAATAATTCATCTAAATATATAAGGACTTCACAAGCATTCTTACATCATAATCAAGCAAATCAAACATGTTTAATACATAAATGTAGCCTAGATCTAGCATTTACACAAGATTGGCAATAAGGTCTAAAAGAGGTTATTAAATCGCCAAAATCCAGTTTTAATCATTATAGCTCATCCATAAACAGATATAAAGGTGTAGCTAAAGCTCAAACGTCAAATCATGTTTATTACATCAAAAACACTAAATTTAACTACATAGACAAACACAAAATAGTGAAAGATCAACAATCACTCACCTGGTACTCAATTGCCAATTTAATTCTTCAAATCTAAGAAGGGACAGTATGAACATGGATTCTAAGACATCCAAAATGGTCGATCTACTATTTCCTTCACTAATTATCCTTCTGGTGATGATTTAAGCAAATATTAGTGAGGAAAAAAAGAATCTTTTTAAGAAATTAAGGCTAGTGGAGGCTTAAAAATATTTTGGGAAAGTGAGAAATGATTTGGAATAGTCCCATCAGTGCCCCTTAGGCTCCAATTCTTAAATGGGTTAGTGGCCAAAAGTATGGGTTAGCCTAATTACCAATTTAAACTATCCAGCAACAACCAAATATCAGAACAACCATAACTTTCAAACGGTAGGTCATTCCCTATTATGACCACTTGATGAATGGGAAACCATCATCCTGATGTAATGGATGTGGTTTAAGACCATAACTCGATTCTTACCAAAAGTTATAGGCCATGCAAGATTTCAAGGGTCAAAATGGTCACATAACATCATACAAATTAAATAGAAATATTTTACAATCCTAAGAAATATAAAATATTGGTCGTTGCACTCTTCCTCCCTTTAGGAATTTGGCCCAAAAATCATTAAACAATCAAGGAATAGGCAACCAAAAGTTACCCAACATGCCTAACAACCATAAGCAACCACCAAACATATAAAATAAGCAACCATGCAACAAATAGAATAGATGTACCTATCCTAGCATATGAGATACTAAATTATCTTATATGAAATATGGTAAATAGTAAGCAATACCATGGAAGAACTATTGAAATGCAGCCTTCATACTCTCCTCAATTTCCTACGTGCAATCGCCTTCTCTTTTACCCAAACTGAACCTTAACTAACTCCACTATCTTCCTCCTATGCTACTCCATATCACATCCAACGATACGAATAGGCCTACGAGGCCTCGAAGGTTCTAGTTCAATCTCAATATCATCAAGTTGATCCGATGTAATTATCATGCCTGAATCGTGCACAAACTGCCATAAATGAGAGACATGGAAGATGTTGTGCATGTCTACCATCTTTTGAGATAAATCGGCCCTATATGCAAGGTTCCCAATCCTCTTGAGTATCGGAAAAGGACTTATGAATCTCGGCCCCAACTTCCCTTTATGACCAAATCGAATAACATTCTTCAAAGGCAAAATCTTCACAAATACAATACCGCCGATGGAGAACTCCAAATTTCTACATCTCCTATCAGCATAGCTCTTTTGCCTATCCTAGGAACCTTTTAATCTCTATAGAATGACTTCATTCTACTTCGAAGTCACTCTAATTATTGCTGGCCCTAATATCAGTTTCTCGCCCACTATCCACCAACATAATGGAGCATAAGGTTGCCATACAATGCCTCATATGGTGCCATACCAATACTAGACTGATAGTATACACTCTATTGGATGCCATGAACCCCCAAAATTGAGTACACGTGCCCGTAAGAGGTCCATTAATATACATTTCACCCTCTCGGTATGTCCGTTGGTTTATGGGTGATAAGTTGTAGTGAGATGCAGCTCGGTCCCCAATGCCTCTTAAAAGCTCTTCCAAAACCCATTGCTGAATAAAGGGTCTCAATCACTCACAATGTTCTTCAACACACAATGGAATCATACAACCCATTTCACATACCACTCAGCCGGTTTGAATGCCTTTCTACTAGATTTAACAGGTATGAATCAAACAGTCTTCATTAATCTATCAACTATAGCTGAAATGCTAACACACCCTACTCTGAACCTTGGCAATCCATCTATGAAATCCATTGAAACTTCTTTCCACTACAACTCAGGAACTTCAAGTGGTTGCATCAACCCACATATGAAATCCATTGAAACTTGTTCCCACTACGACTTAGGAACTTCAAGTGGTTGCATCAACCCACTTGGCTTCTTCTTCTTTGCCTTTATCAATTTGTACTTCATACATTCGAGATAACCCCCCAATGTCCTTCTTTATATCTTCCCAATAATAGATCTACTTTATATTTGAGTATATCTTATTACTTTTGATATGTATAGTTAATCTAAAATGATGGCACTCTGTTAGTACCTCATCCCTCTACATATTAACATCAGAAATAAAAAATCTTCCAAGCTTACAGAGCCAACCATCTCAGTCGAACCCGTATCACTTCATTTCTTCAAACCCTACTTCTTTAATTTTTGCCATTATCTCTACTAGTCTAGCATCTCATCTTTGACTAGTACCCCTCTACTCGATCAAAGTCGGTCTGATGGTTAAACTCGCCAACATCTCTGGTGCTAACTTGCAACGAGGTCTGAAGTCATAACTAGTAATATAGTCCAACTGCTTCTACTCTAGGAACATCAATCCTAAATTAGCATGTCTTCTACTTAATGCATTAGTGACTACATTCCCTTTACCGGGAATATAGCAAATGCTAAAGTTATAATAGGCCAAGAATTCCAACCATCACTGTTGGCAAAGTTTGAGATCCTTTTGTACAAAAAGATACTTCAAGGATTTGTGGTCCATGATAGCTCGAACCTATCTCCTAATAGATAATGCCCCCATATCTTCAAATCACACCATCACTTCCAACTTCAAATCATGAGTTGAATACTTCCTCTCATATGATTTCATCCGTCGACTAGTGTAGGTGACAACTTTTCCTCTTTACATTAATACCGCACTTAGTCCATGTAACGATCCCGATTTTTGAGTCAAATTTAATTGGTAATTAATTTTGATTTTAGAATTGAATTGTGAACTAATTTGGTTTTTTTGGATTAAAATAAGGATTAAATGGTGAATTAATTATAATTTTGGTTTGAAATTCAAAGATAAGTGTGATTTTGAAATTTTATAAATATGTTATAAAATTAATTGGATCTAAAAAACATTAATTAAAGAAACTAATATATGTGTATGATTATTTATTAAGTGTATAATTTGTTTTCAAATCATTTCTCATTGAATGTTGTATAAATATAAGATAGGCATTAAATAAGTATATTAGCTTAAGTTGAATTTGATAAAAAGATTTCTATACATTTTCTTTTAAAAAGATGTAACATTAGATAAACGTAGTTGTATATATATGTATACCTTTATAAAACATAGTTTATAAATTTATAAAAAAAACACACAAACTTATGCAAATATATTATTTAAATGAAATTTTAGTAAGGGATTTAAGTATAAAATTTTAACAAATGACATTTGTTAAAGAGATAGATATATAGGGTTACAAGTGTAACTTGATTGTACAAGTGGTGTACCATATAATTCAAAAGGAATAGATATATGCATAAAAAAGAAAAATAGGCCACATTTTCTTCTTCCATGCATTTTCAAATCTGAAGAAGAAGAAAGTTATATATATCAAAGAAAGAAATGAAAATCCGTAAACCATTTCTTCCTAGAAACCTGAAACAAAATTTTCAAGTGCAACATGATCAAGCAAAGCAATTTCAACCTGGAAAAGTAAATCAAAATTTAAAGTTTAAAGCTTCAACCAGAAGCCTGTGGATTACCTAAAAATCAAAATCAAAGTAGCAAGTCAATAATCAAACTCAAATGCAAATTGAAGGAGTTAAAAGCAAGTAGAATTCAGCTAATTCAAGATCAACTTAAAATTCAAGCTTTAGATCAAACTCAGGAAATCATCTCCAGATCAATAATCAAACCTGGAAGCTTATGAGCCAGAGATCAAAACTAAAATCAAAGCAATTAAGCTTTAGTTCAAATCATCATCTCCAAGCAAACAAAAAAAAATCTGTTCCTCTACTTTAAACAAGGTGAGCAAATTACATCCCAATATCTTTAAATCTGGTTCACATCTTGATTTCATGTGCTGATCTGTTAATGTGTGATAAACTTATGCATGCATGTTGAATATATGTATATACATGTCTAGGAATAAGTGTGCATGCCAGTGTAATGTATATATATGTCTCTGGGTGTTCGTAGGCTCAAGAAACAGAACAAAAAAATGCATATCTTCCTATATAAACATATTTAAGCCATGATTTTAAAAGAGAAAATGATTATATTAGAGTAATATCATTAAAAAAATGATTTCATGTTTTTATATTAAGTATTCGTTCCAAAAGTGATAAGTTACAGAGATGATCTCATAATAAGTCAAAATTCAATCATCAAGTTTCCCTGCTCTGATAATAAAATTGAATTCGTTTATGAACATGATGATTTTAGGAAGTTATGTCAGGATTTTTAATTTATTAAATTATGAGAAAAAGAGAGTTGAACGGAAATGACATTCTTATCAAATTCCATCGAACGGCGAGGTCAGGATCTTCGTGTTTTGGTCAGAAGGGGGTTTGTGTATCGATGATTATCAGAAAAATGTTAAGTGAATTTATTATACACCATGGCGTCGATAAGGTGGTGATCTAGGGTTTAACACCTGACTTGGTTGATTTGGTTTTGTAACGATCCCGGATTTTAACTAGATTTAAATTGAATAATTAATTTAATTTTTGAATAAAAATTGTGATATTAATTGGTAAATTGATTTGAGTTTCCCCAAATTCGAATAAATATATGTGTTTTATAAATTAATTGTGAAATGTATTTGAATTGAATTTGAATTGGGATTCATAAATAATGTAAAGATATTTGAATTTAATCTTATGAAATGAATTTTAAAAGTTTTGTAATATATAGGAATGCAAAATGTAAAATAAGACAATATGTATTAAAGTTAGAAATACATATTTAAATTAGAAATAGATATATATATAAGATAAATTAAAATATAAAGTGATTACATTAGAATAAATTCTAACAACATATTAACTATAGAAATTTATTTATGTTATAAAGCCATAAGACAAGAATTTTTTTTTATACATTCAAACAAAATAGGATGTGTATGCAGACATAAGAAAGAAAATATAAATATCTTTAGGCTTGCAAAAGAAGACAGTAAAATATTTTCATGTACAAGCGAACAAAAAATATCTTCACACAAATATAAAAAATAAACAAATCAAATGAAATGATTCATGTACACAAAAAAGGAAACATAAGCACACAAAAGAAATATCTTCTCAGCCGAAATGAAAATCATATCAGCCTCCAAGAAAATATCTTTGGTCAAAAATGGAGGCAAGGTGAAAATCTGATCAAGTAATAAAAAATAACAAAAATAACAAAAAAAACAAGCTACACCAGTAAATACCTCCCATCTGTAAACACTCTGCCTCTTTTATATATACATCTAATTTATTTTTTGTTCGTTCAACAATTAAGCAAAACAAAACCTGGAAAGAAAGTATAAATCAGAGTGAAAAATCAAGTCATAAGATTAAAGTAGAGCAATCAGTTTCCAGCTTTTTCAAACAAAATCACTTCCAGGTATAAGCTTTCTCCTCTGTTCTTCAAAAACAAAGTGAGCAAACTTACTTATCTTTGTTTTATGTTTTGATGTTTGTGATTGATAATGTTATGGAATGTTGCCTAGCTATTGAATACACTTGCATGATGTATACATATATATATAGGTGAGCTTAATCATGTGTATACAGGCATATATGCCTGTTCTTATGGCTACAGGCTTGAAAATTTATTTCAAGAATTCACATCTCACAATCTATACAAGTTCGAATTATGGTTATTAAGCAAAAGATGATTTAAATAGGACAATATCCATGTTAAAAACAAATCCAAGTTTTTTTATTGTGAATTTACTTCAAGAATGAGAAAAACAGTGAAATATTAAACTATATCAAAATCTCGACTTGAATAATTCATTGTTTCAAGTATATAAATTGGTTTGTTATCAAAATCCATGAATTTTAAAATTAAAATCATGATTTTTAAGCTCGAATTTCAAGCGAAATTGCAAGATGAACGGGAAATGTATTTCGGCCAATTTCTGGCGAGCCACGACGAACTGGGTGTTAAAATTCGTGGTGAAGAAAGCTTATGCGTCAGAGGGTATAGGAAAAATGCTTGTTAATTTTTCAAGCAATCAAGGAAGTTGATTTAAATTGTAGTAGGGTTTAAAAGCATTTTTAGATCGACATTTTTCTCGACTTCGTGTGATATCGTCAAGAGACCGGAGGGGATTGGACCTGGAGGATGGAAGGGTTGCGTGTGGCGAAGCTTCGACTAGGCTCGTGAAGGTTCTGCGATCGTGGTTGGCGAATACGAGGCGTTTTCATTCGGCATGATCAAGTGACAGTTTCGAACGAGAGGCAAAATTTCGATTTCGAATTTTTAGCGTCGAATTGAGCTTTGCAATCGAGTGTAGCGTCAGTACGCGACTTGCTGGTGGTTGCGAAGTTCGCTAGAACGGCGGCAACGCGTCGTGCACATGCACGGCAACGTTGGGTATCTAGAGGAGTTGGGTTGTGATGACTCGAAGGGGAACTCGCGTTTTCTTTGGAGATGGCTCGAGTATTTCCTATGATGTCTGGTAGTGTTTTAACAGCTGTACTTAAACTTAAAACTTAGCTAGGAAAAAAAGGGAAGAAGTACGTGAGGAACGAGGGATGATCCCAGGGAAGTTAGTAAATAACTCGAGTATTTACTCGAGAAAACAGGGGATTACTCGGGTTGGTTCACCAAACTTTTAGTATAAATAAAAAGTAAGTTAAGTAAACTTTTTTTAAAACAATTTTAAGTAATGATGACAATTAATGTTTGACAATTTGAAGTTAAGATTTCATTACAATTTTAATTATTTAAGAAAATACTTAACAACGTTTTCAAAAATCTTAATTAATATTTTAATTAAGTAGATAATTTAGGTTAAGTATTAAAATTAAGTAACATTAAAGTTTTCAAATTAGTGATAATTTGTTTTCAAAGTTAAGGAAGTTTTTAAAATGTTAAATTAAGATAATTTTTATTATTAATTAATTATTTTGGAAAGTAATTGAGAATGATTAATTTATAATGGTAAGTAAAGATTGGTTAAATAAATTTATAATTGCAATTAATTAGGGGTTGATTAATTTATTAATGAATTAATTAAGGGAAATTAATTAAAGGATAATTGAATAATTAAAGCTCAATTATTCAATAATTAAAGGTTGGTTAATAAATGATTAAAGGACATTTAATCAAATGATTTGAAATTAATTAAAATTAATTAACCATGATTGACGACTTATTTGATTTAAATTAATCAGATAATTAATTGAGTTCACTTATAGATGTTATGAATCCTATTGATTGTCGAACTGTTTGATATTTCTGATATGTTGTGCTTTGTGCTATGAATTGTTTCAGTGTGATCTGTGATGAATGTAGTTTATTTATCTGTGATAAATTTATATTATTTATCTGTGAATCTATGAATGAACGATAAGCGTTATAGATTATACCGCTTATCAATATCGATGTGCTTAAATATGTGATGTGATTATTTATGGTGTTGTACTATTGTGTAAAACCCCTGGACTACACTACACACACAAATATGGATTGCACGGGGAAATCGGCTAAGTCACATATTTTAACAATTTTAAAGATTGAATTCTTGAATCCAAAATAGTTTTGGAATTGGAATTGAAAGCTTTTGAAAATGAGTTTCAAAAATAAAAGTTATTTTATATAACTTAATAAAACTTGAAATTTAAATAATTTGATTTAAATTTGAATTCAATATTTGAAATTGAATTCAACGATTTGGAAATTATGGTCTAAAAAGATTATACAAGTTGTAAAGGTGTTTATATAGGATTTTAACCATTTAAAAAGTATGGTTTTGTAAACTTAAAGTCAAATTTTATTCTTGAATGGCTTTAACTTATGTAAATTGTAATCAGTTTTCGCAAAACGAAAACTAATTGTTTCAAATAATAATAGCTTTCATAAAAAGAAAGGATTTCCAATTTGTGTCGAAAGATTTAAATTATGAAATGAAATTGTAAATAGTTTGGAAAAACTATGAATTAACCATTGTGAAGATGATTAAATCTTGTTTTGAAATCAAAGAGGATTTTAAATGATACATCTTCCATATACAAGATTTGAATTGGAATTTGAAAGTTACGAATTAAATCTTTAATTGAAAGATTGGATGAGTTAATCCAATTTGAAGTGAAATTGTTTTCGAAAGCCGTAAATCTTTGTGAAACTGGGTGAACTTTGTGAAGTAAATCTTTTTATTTAAAAAAGATTTGAAATGGTAATTTTGTTTAAACCATTTGAGAGGAAAGTTTTGGATTTTAAGTTGTGACTAAATTGAAATCCCATATCCATATATTTTTAAATATTACGCTCATTATTCGGTTTAGCCGGGAGAGGACTTTTATGTCGTATAACCCATTCTGAACAATGATACGTCGATATGGATAGCATTTGAAGACCGGTGGTGTAGACCGCGTATTTTCGAAAATGAAAGGATAACCCGTCGATTGTCTCTGCACTAAGTCGCACCGATATAGAGATTTCCTAAGTGATGGGAAGTCCAATCGGGATTGCAAATACCCATATTTGCAAGGTCTTCTTCGGAAGTGCCTTCGGTTCTATTCAACCCGGAACAGACTTGGATGGATGTGTGTCTAACATTACACTTTGAGATGTAAAGATGGTTTCCATCAAATACATTTCTGTTGGTGGCGGAGAATTTATTCTCTTAGCTTAACACTCTTCTTTGAGACGTACGAGCTTAGAGGTTATGTAGTTGATAGTTACTAGTGACACATCCCCAATTTGGTAATGTGGCATGCTAAGTGCTGCTGCGTGTTGATGATCATTTGTTGATCATTTTTGATTGAATCATGGCTTTGTGAAAAAGTGTAGCTTTGTGGACGAGACTTCATCGAGCCTCATAGCCCGGTAATAGTCGAAACGGGAATCGTGGTAGCAAGGTTATTTGGGGGTAGGTCCTCTTGAGGATATGACCATTTCCTTCTGGATAAAAAGTGATATCATGGTATGGAGCCTAAATATTTACTTATGTTCATTTTCGAAAGTTGGTATCATGGTATGGGGCCCAGATACTTACTGTGTGGTTGTTGGATTGAGGGCCCTCGGATAAAGGTCGGTAACGACCGGGGAATGGCATGCTCGTGTCAGTTGTTACCTAGTTACAGAGGTAACCCGGCCTTGTGTAGCAGAGATCCGGTTAGGTTCTCGGAGGCGTCCCTCCAGAGGCATTCCATTTTATGTGGGAAGTTCCTTTGCCTGACCATTTGTTGGAAATCCAAACAAAACAAAGCGCGCCCTGTACAGCTTTAGTTGTAGAACCTGCCATTTAAGATGGTAGCTATAGCTGGCATAATATAATGGTACCTATGCTGGCTAAGATTAATATTATATTTTCGAAATGATTTCTGCACTATGCACTAATAATAATATCAAATGGTTTTCGCGTATCAATCATTTTTGACTATCATAAGGAGAAATCCCCTCTAAGTTTGCGCTTGCATTGTGTGCATGGCGGGAGGCCTTATGGTAGTTTCATTTTCCAAAAAGCATTACGGGTTTATTTTAAATTCTTTTGTTGTATGTTTTAAAGATAAACTGTTTTTGTTACCCACACCAGTCCCATGACTGACCTAGAGTTTATTGTTCCTTTCCTAAACTCTGGGTGCCCACTATTTTCCACACGGACAGTCTAGAGTTGGATTTTTCAGATAGTCGAATAGTAGGAATTGATTCGATGGTCTTCGAAGCCTTTTGGATTTGTGGATCGCATTTTCTACACTTCAACTTTCACGGACTGGCTTGCATAGCTTGGTGCAACTTGATGGTTGTTCGAGCTATCTGTAGTTTGGAGAGGGTGTTGCAGTTGTATTTTGGAGATGATTCTATTGAAGATATTGTTTTCGGCTGCTATTTCTTGTATCTATGATAGTATTGATATCTATTATATCATTCTGTTGTATCATCATTGTATAATAATATTGTATCAAATGTTGTATATGATATTATTCATTTTCTTCCGCTGTGTTGTGCTTGATGTGTTATAAGCTCCGGCGAACCAGATTCGACGTTTGGATCCGCGGCATTTGAATATGAGTGTCGTATTCGGTGTCGATTTTCGAAGGTCGAGTCAGGGCCGCTACAAGTTTCGTGAAGCTTGTTCGCCGATGTGGGTGAATTAGGGCCTATTGGTGGTGGGGGTATTGGAAGAGGAGTATCTGGCGTAGCTTTGGGCGAGAGCACGTGGGTTCAGGTGGTCAGTGGTGGCGTTACAAGGTGATTACTGATGATCAGATTTGTTTCTAGTTTTGAGTGTAATGCTCAATTGCGAACCATGGCGATGTAGTTGGTTCTGGATGGCCGGTTAGCTTGAGATGGTCATTGTCCACTTGTAGGTAGTGGTGAGATCGATTGGAGGTGACCAGATTTGAGTGCATTGTGCACACGTAAGAATTTGTGCATCTGGAAAATGAGCATGGTTTAGGAAGAAGAGGATTCTCGGGATTGTCTCGAGGAAGTCAAAAAGAAACTCGAAGCGGGGAATGTGGGGTTGTGTTCGTGAACGACTCGAGTGTTGGCTCGAAAGAAATAAAGTAAGGCCCGAGTTTTATTTAAAATGAGTTAACTATATATTAAAAGTAACAAGTTTTTAAGCCATTGAAGTAATCAAGTTTTGAGGAAAACATTACCAAGTTTTAAAGTAAAGCATTGACAAGTTAAAAGCAAGTTTATTTATGTGATTAAATAAAGGATTGATTTATTTATGTGATTAATTAAAGATTAATTACGGTAATTAATCTAAGATAATTAATCTATTTATGTGTTTAATTAATTTATTAATTAAGACTGATTAATTAATAATTAAAGGTTAATTAATAAATCATTAAAGAATAATTGATTAAATGATTTGTAATTAATTAATATTAATTAACCGGGATTAGTAAACTATGCATAAGTAATTAATCTGATTTAATTTAATCAGATGACTAATAAATCTTAGTTATGAATGTTTGGATTTTATTGAATCTTTGAAAAGTTCGATACTCCTCATATGTGATGCTTTGTGATACGAATTATTTTGATTTGTGCTGTAAACCGTGATGTAATTTATTCATCTGTGATGTAATTTATTCATTCGTGATGTAATTTATTCATCTATGATGTAATTTATTCATTCGTGGTGTAATTTATTTATCTGTGAATCTGTGTATATAGATAAGCATTATTGGAATACACCGTTTATCGATATTTCTGTGTTTGAATCTGTGATGATTGATGTTGTTGCACTATTGTGTAAAACCCATGGACCACACTATACACACACAAATATGGACTGTACAAGACAATTGGTTAAGTCGTCGATATTTTGGAAAAGATTTTAAAAAGTTGAATTTTGAATTCAAATAGTTTTAGAAATGGATTTGGGTTAAATATGAAAAGCTTTGAAAGGGAGTTTTCAAAGATAAAAGTTATTTTGAATAACTTAATAAAATTTTGGAAATTAAAATAGTTTGGTTTGAATTTGAATTCAAGATTTGAAATTGAATTCTATGCTTGGAAATTATGGTTTAAAAAGGTTATTCAACTTATAAATATGTTTATGTGGGTTTTAAACCATTTTAAATATATTGTTTTGGGAATTTGAATTCAACCCAAGTTTGAAAGACTTTAACTTGTATAAATGAAATCGGATTTTTCCAGAACGAAAACTATTTGTTTTCAAATAATAATAGCTTTCATATAAAGGAAGGATTTCCAATTTGTATTGAAAGATTTCAAGTTTGAAATGAAACTGAAATAGTTTCGAAAGCTGTGAATGAACCTTTGTGAAAGATTATTAAATCTTGTTTTGAAATCGAAGAGGATTTTAAATGGTGTATCTTTTATATAAAAGATTTGGAATGGAATTGTTTTGTGGAAATAGTTTTGAAAGCTATGAATTGAATCTTTGATTTAAAGATTGGATGAGTTAATCCAATTTGAAAGGAAAATTGTTTTGAAAAGGGCTATGAATGAATCCTTGTTAATGATTGGTGAAGTTTGTTTTCAAATTGAAAAGGGATCTGAAAAGCGTATCTTTTGTATAAAAGATTTGAATTGGAAAGATATTAATGAATCTTTGTGAAAGATTGGTAAACTTTGTGAACTTTGTGAAGTGATTCTTTTGTTCAAAAAGATTTGTAAATGGTAATTTGTTTAACCATTTGAAAGAAAAGTTTTGGGTAATAAGTTGTGACTTAATTGAGATCCCATATCCATATGTTTTTAAATATTGTGCTCACTATTCGGTTTAGCCAAGAGAGGACCTTTTGTCATATAACCCATTCCGAATAAGTGATACGACGATATAGATAGCATTCGAAGACCGGTGACAAAAGGATTTCTTGTCGAATGTCTCTGCATCGGCTGATCCCCGATATAGAGATTTGATCACCCTTTGTGATGGGGAGTCTGTATGTGATTACGGATTATCCAGATTTGCAAGGGCTTATTTGTGAAGTGCCTTCGGTTCTGTTCAAACCCGGAACAGACTTGTATGGATGTGCGTCTGACGTTACACTTTGAGACGTAAAGCTGGTTTCTATGAAATACATTTCTGTTTGGTGGCGGAGATTTATTCTTGGAGCTTAACACCCTTCTCTGAGACGTACGAGTTATGTAGTTGATGGTTACTAGTGATACATTCACAATTTGGTAATGTGGCACACGAAGTGCTGCTGATTATTTGTTGATCGAAGCATGGCTTTGTAAAAAAGCATAGCTTTATGGACGAGACTGCATAAGGACCTCACACCCCGGAAATGGTCGAAACAGGAATGTTGAGCAAGGTTTTTAGGGGTCGTGCCCCTAGGGTATGTCCATTTCCTTCTGGATAAAAGGTGATATCATGGTATAGTGCCCAGATATTTAACCTATGCGGTTTCTACAAACTTATTGCTTTGTGGTTATTAGTTGAGAGGTGCCTCGGATAAAGGTCGGTAACGACCGGGGGTGGCATACTTGTGTGTTAGTTACCTATGTTGTAGCTTGGTTAAAGAAGTGAGGTAGCGTCGGCCTTGTTAGCAGAGATCCGGTTAGGTTCTCGGGGCGTCCTTCCAGAGGCGTTCCCATTTCGGTAAGGAAGTTTCTTAGCCTGACCATTTATTGGAAATCCAATCATCCAATATGCGCCCTTTACGATTTCAGTTGTATAACCTGCCATTTAATGTGGTAGCTATAGTAGGCATACGACGAAATGTGGTATGCTAGCTAAGATTAATATTATATTTTCGAAATGTTTTCTGCACTATGCACTAATAATAATATCAAATGGTTTTCGCGTATAAAGCAGTTTTGACTGTCATAAGGAAAAATCTCCTCTAAGTGTGCGCTTGCATTGTGTGTGTGGCGGGAGGCCTTATCGCTGTTTCATTTTCCAAAAAGCATTGCGGTTTTCAATGTTTTAAAATATTTTGTTGTTGTTTTAAAGATAAACTATTTTTGTTTCCTCATACCAGTCCCATGACTGACCCAGAGTTTATTGTTTCCTTCCTACACTCTGGGTGCCTACAATTTTCCACACGGGCAGTCTAGAGTTTGGTTTTTCAAAGAGTAGATATCAATTCAGTAGCTTTCAGCTTTCTCTTTGGAATTCTTTGGATACATTGGATATTGAAGTCTTTGGTTAGGATGATTTCCCTTGCTTAGCTTGGTTCAACTTGATGGTGGTTCGAGCTATCTATAGAGATTGTTGATATTGGTGTTTCCGCTGTAGCATTTTCATTGTATCTCTGATATTGATCATTGTTGTATATTTGGATATTGTATCATTGGAGTTGTATACGATATTCATTCTTTTCTTCCACTGTGTTGTTATACTTAATGTGTTATAAGCTCCGGTGAATCGGATTTGAACGATCAAATCTGCGGCATTCGAATACAAGTGAAGTATGGATGTCGATTTTCGAAAGCGAAAATCCGGGTCGTCACAGTCCAGTACCATAGGCGTTTATCTATACTGTTAGGTCCTCATTTCCACTTACAATAGTCAATACTAGTGCACTCGTCAACCTCTTTTTCAGACTCATGAATACGTGCCCCCACCTTCGGTTCCAAATAAAGGTCTGGTTCTTCTTCGTCAAATTGGTTAACTGTGTCACTACTTTGGAGAAGTCCTTGATAAAACGTCTATATTATCCTGCCAGCCTAGGAAAAATCCTCACATCGGTAGCGTTCTTGGGTTGGTTACAATCCTGAACCATTGCCACCTTCAGAGGATCCAATGCAATACTCTGCCCTCGGACTACACCCAAGAATCTCACTTCTCTTCTCCATAAGTGACATTTTGGAAACTTAGCCTTCAGTTTGTGCCTCCTCAAAAGGTCAAACACAATCCTTAAGCTTTACTTTTATTCCTCCTCCATCTTTGAGTAGATAAGGATATCGCTATGAACATAAGCACAAAATTATTTAGTTGATCCCTAAAGACACGGTTCACAAGATCAAAAAATATGCCGTGCATTGGTTAGCCCGGACAGCATAACCAACCACTTACAAAATCAAAATGGGATCCGAAACATAGTAATCAGCACACTCTCCTTTGCTACCTAGTTGGTGAATTCTCGTCCCAAATTCCAACTAAGAGAACACCTTCGCACCGTGGAGCTGATTGAACAACTCATCAATACATGATGGATACTTTTTCTTCTTCATCGCTTTATTTGGCTCATGATGGTCAACACATAACATTAGAGAGCCATCCGCCTTTGTGGCAAATACTACGGGTGCCCTTTACTCAGATATGCTCCTAAAAATGCACCCACATCCTAACAGGTCACTCACTTGTGCCACCAACTCCTTCTACTCTCTAGGTGCCATACATCTCAAGGGCATAACTATCGGTCTGGCTACCTTTATCAAGTCTGTGCAAAATTCAATCTTTAAATATGGTGGTAGTCCGATAACCTCCTTAAACACGTCTAGGTACTCCCAATGATAGGCACAAAAGACAAATCATCCTATGGAAACTCGAGAGAACATATAAAGCTAACCATAACCCCATCCTCTAGCAGGAAGCATATCACTATCATCCTCCCTTCCACAGCTCTAATCATAACAGACGACTTCTTGTAGTCCACCACCACTGCATACTTCCTCGACTAGTTCATCCCTAAGTTAATCTCGAACCCAATGAGATTAAAAACAAAGCAATCACAGATAAAAGAGCATCTATGGCTCGATAAGGCCAAACTAGAACAAATCATATATTGGCTAGTAGAGGCTCCAACATGGTTCATCACAATTAAAGGTTAGTTTGCTATTTTGGGTTTCAATCCCAATCTATCTACCAGGTCACTAGATATAAGGAACGTGAAAGTTCGATATCGAACAAAACACATATGGGAACATCATAAATGGAAAGCATACTTAAATAACAATGTCCTTCCCTTTCTCTATCATCGAGGGAGCACTCAAAAAGTCGAAAGTGCATCAAAAGCATATGCCTTCACCAGCTGTTTCTGCTTTATAGATTATGGTTGATTCTTTTGTATATGCCCTTTCTTGTTGCAATTGAAATACAACTTTCCCTCGACATTACAATTCTTATTTAAGTGGCCTCTCTCTCCATAGTTAAGACAAGAAGGTTCCCACTTAACCTTCTTCTTGGCATCTTTATTCTAGAACTGGTTTCCCTTCCCATTCCAATGCTTCTTACCTCCACCGCTTTATTGCATTTTTGGCTCTTCCTTAATAGCAACAGTAGCAGACTTAGCTTTAAGATACAAACTCTCAAGTCAATAGGTTTTTTCCAAAATCTTCTCGGAAGGCTCATCAATATACCCCACCATGTTTTATCCCAAATCATCATCAAATCGCATAATCAGCTTTCCATTCTTCTTCAATAGAGTGTTAATGAAAGAAATCTCATATTTTGATAAATTGTCGAACTCGGCAACATACTTGGAGATAGACATGTCTCGTTGTTCAAATCAGCAAATTTCCTAAATAGCATCGACTTTTGAGCGGTTGAAATGAACTTCTCCTTGAATTGGGTTTTGAACTGGTCCTAAGTAAACTGATCATTGAGTGTAGCAACTCCAATAGTGTTCTACTAATTCGGAGTTATCCGCTAAAGCTGTCATGAACCAACCTCTTTTTCATCGCATCATCCAATTTAAGGTTACCAAAAACCTTTCGTAGGTATCCAACCAATCCTGCACCTTTATAGTTGATTCTGTTCCTTGCAATGATTTACGATAAAGGCTGGCAAAGTCCTTATTCAGCTTAACAAAATCGACTCTGGGCGCTTGCACTTGAGCACCCCCACCAAATGCAACATTCGAAGTAGCCGCTTGAGCATTTTGAAGCATGTTGACCATCATCGCATTGAACATCGCCTAAAAGTCAGGATTAGTAGCCCACGAACCCCCACCTTCCTTGACTCCAGAGGTGGAGTTCCTCATAGTGTTTCATATATGCTAGCTCATTCTTGATCTGTAATAAGAATGATCAGTCTCTCATAAAAAATGAATTAATGGTATTCGTTTATGCATGCAACTTATGTACTATACATATTACTATATATTTTTTGAAAACCAAATATAAAACAAGTATGCTCACTCTCATCTAGTCTAGGATGTAAACTCCTCTCCTATCTCCATTGGACCATGGTATCAACTCAGGTTGATCATCTAACTTAAGATCTGATACCAAATATGATGACTGCCTTACACCACCGATGACCAATATACGTATATAAGTGCATTGCTATGGTACTTGACTAATATAGGACGGTTGTCAAGGGTAAATGAAAAGAAAACCAATCACATAACATATTGTATATCAAACAGTGCATCGACTAAAATATAATGGCTAATGAAGATATAAAATAGGAGAAACAGTAATAACTAAGTGATCAAATATCAAAGTATATATGCATAAAGCTATACAATATAATAATAGAGCTTATACAACTAAAAAAACTCAAATATTGTCTTATAACAATAAGAAAACACTAAAAAGGCTCCACAGTGTTGCACATTGGAGTGAGCATAGTAGTCCATATATATAATACAAGAAAGTTCCATCCAGCTTGTTGTTTGTACAGCTACTATGTTTCACCTTGACTTGCTATCTAATATACTCATTTAAGAGCACACGAGATAATAAGAAGCAAAGCATAAAACCTCGAGTTAGATAATAGTCTAGTGTGAGCGATAAGATATCTCAAAATACTATAAAAGTCGATATAGTAAGGAACAAAAATGTTTACATATCATACCTAACCTGTGCTTGCATCCAAAGAGTAATCACATAACATCTATTATATGCTCCTCTACCATCATCATTAAAATATACTACGTCCTAAATACAATATTAGTTGTCTAGGTATGCACATTCTAATTACCTTCGTCAAGTGACCACCTTAGAGTTATAACCGACTACTATAGAAACAATAACACATATAACTTCCATTAAACAATTATCACTATTACTCAAGTTCTTTGGATATATGATAACTCGTATAACTTTACTATGCCAAACACCAATGGAAAAGTCTCAGCTCCTTGGTCCTTGAAATTCATGTCGCTCAATAGGCTAGGAAAATTAAACTGCACGTCATAGCAGTCCATATTATATGGATCACGTCCTAGATCCATGGTTATACATCCTAATATCCAATGAGCGTCCTCACCTACCCTTGCTTTACGAGCACACAAGAACACTCCGAGTATCAGAGATCCCCTCGCGCATGTCTTTAACCCATCCTAGTTCGATTTTCCATCATCATTGTAGAACCCTTCCTTATCCTACTTACCTCTATTTCCATATTAGAGCATTTCCAAGCTCCACTTTGCAAGATCGCATCCTTGAATCTGTCTCATTATATCTTCCCACAATAGAGCATGCCCTAAATCTACTTTTCATGTTCACATCCTAGAACTTGTTCATATGTGTTATCGCCGCGGATCCTGCCCTAGAGCCATCATCGTCGGAACACTGCTAGACCTCCTCAACAATCGTAGAATTAATATCTCAAAGTCACGAAGCCATCACATCGAAGCACTCCAACGTCACTTTGTTTCTTAACCATAAGTCTTTATCGTTTTGTCACGTCTTCATCAAACGATAAATGAAAGAAAGAACACCTCCAACACAACCCAAAGACCACACACTTCACCCCCTAGGAGTTCCATTTTGATCCGAGCATAATTTTCAAGTCAGTACCGACCGGAATAGATCAGTACCAAGCTAAGATTTAGTCCTTATTTTTTACCCTAGCCTTCATTCGATCTTTCCTTCATTTTTCTAAAGTCTCCTAGCCAAGATCCCTATGCAATCTTCCCTAATTAAGGTCGGTACCCACCTGACCACTCAGTGCAATTTTTAACTTTGGACTTCCTAAAACTTCACCCTTTGGTTTCCTAAAACCTACCCCGAACTCCTAGGAAGTTGACCCAAAGTGAACAATTGCACTGACTTGTTTAACTTCGGCCTTCACCAAAACCAAAGTCTAGACTTGCCCCTAAAATTTTTCCACCAACGACCCAAAGTACCTTAGCCTTTGACTCGAAGCTTGTCCCAAAGCATTTCTTTACCGAACTAGTTTGACCTTCCCCACTTCTAATTGGTACTGACCTTAAGTTTACCCTTTAAGATTTATCTAATCATGCCACAACCTATGTTATGGACTCCTCTCCTCCTCTAGGGCTCCTCCTCCAAGTTACATCCAATCCCAAGAATTTTTTCCATTGTTTTGCTTGATTCAACTCCTAGCTATCTTAAACTAATAATAAACCACAATAAAACAACTCATCCAAAAATACAAGGCATTCATAAGCGTTCATACATTATAATCGTGCAAATCAAACATGCTTGATACATAAAATTTAGCCTAGATCTAGCAATTGCACAAGAATGATAATATTGTCTAAAAGAGGTTACTAAATCAAAAAAATCCAATTTTATTCATTTTATTTCGTCCATAAACATATACAAAGGTGTATTTAAAGTTTAAAATTCTTTAGTCATAGTTATTACATTAAATTACCAAATTTAAGTACATAGACAAACATAAAATTATGAGAGATCAATAATCACCCACCTAATACCCAATCACCACTTTAATTCCTAACATTTGAGATGGGACGACAATAATGCAAATTCCAAGATAGCCAAAATGGTAAATTTACTACTCCCTTCACTAATTACACTTTTACCAATTATCTAAGCTAATATTAGTATGAAAAATGTATGCTTTTCGAGGAAATTAGGGCGAATAGAGGCTTAGAACTGTTTTGGGAAAGTGGGAAATGATTTATAATAGTCCCATCAGTCTCCTTTAGGCTCTGATCCTAAAATGGGTTAGTGGACCTAAGTACGAGTTAGCTTAGTTACCTGTTTAAATTGGCTGGCAACAACCAAATTTTAAAACAACCATAAATTTCGAACGGTAAGTCCGTTTTACTATTCTGACCACTCTACGGAATGAGAAACCATCATCCTAATGTAATGGAAGCAGTTTTAAATTTAATCTTAACTCCTATCAAAATGTATAGGCCGTATAAGATTTTTAGGGCCAAAATGGTCATATAGAAATTCGAAAAAAATCACTAACGTGGAAAATGTCCCGGAGAGCCTTTCTTCAAACTTTAAAGTGATACGACCTCATATGAATTAAATAAAAACATTTTACGATCCTTTGATAATGAAAATTCATATCGTTATAACTGTTGGCATTCCCTAAGTAACCTATGGATCGTGTTTAAGGGGATCCAAAGATGGAGTTTCTCCATCCTTAGAGGTCTCAATAATGTCTCTTGATAGGAAACTAAAGTCATGGGATAGTGTTAAGGTTAAGGGGATCCAAAGATGGAGTTTCGTCATACTTAGAGGTCTCAATAATGTCTCCTGATGGGAAGCTAAAGTCATGGGGCAGTGTTAAGGTTGCGTTCAAAGTTTGGCCTACTGGAAGGAAAGTCGGAGAGAGTCGCTATATCACTTAAAGAGCCAAAATGTTTTCAGATGTACCCACAGGAGGAGTTGACTCTTTGTTGGGACCGATCCATAGCTTGAGTGTAAGTTGGGAAGACTTGATGACCAATCGTTTTGATCTAAGAGGTTAGGTGACCATGGTGCCTTTGGGAATGTCTCCCTAAATGATTAATTTCCACCATCATTTTAATCCTCATTCTTATCATCTTCATCCTCTACCTCCACCTCTTCTTCATCCATTGCATCGTCTATGCCTTCTTATGCATTATCTTCTCTCATTATTCCTTCCTTGTCTTGGTTTTTAACTTCTTTGTCCTCTTCTTCTCCACAGTTTTCCTCGACTCCCTAGCCTTCTTCATTCCTCTATTCGTCATCGTTAGAGTCAACACCTGAAGTAGATTAGCCTTGACTCACTTTGGTAGGAACAAGGTTAGGGATAGTGGACTTTATGTTATAGAGGATACTGAAATATCATAGTTGTCAGGACCCGATTCTTCGACTCCCAAATATCGACATCAATACGTCCACTGTATCGAATGCCAATCAGTCGGATGCCGGAAAACCGAACACTGAGGGTTTAAGAAGAAGAAAAGAGGTAGAAGAAGATAGAAAAGATAGAGAGAGAAAAGAAAATAGAAAATAGAACAGAAACAGAAAACAGCAGAACAACATCAGAATCTCACAATTCGCAGCGGACAACATATAATAATAAATAAATAATCTTTAAACAAAGAACTATATCAGTTATTACATTTTATACATTACATTTCATTACATCATATCATCAGAGTGTACAACAACAAACAACAGCAAACAGTGCAGCGGAAAAAGAAATACTATATACTAGTAATACGCTATGCCATCCAGCTTGCCTCCAGCAACTCCAGAATATCCAGAATATCCTGATAAACCTAACTCTTGACTGCCCGTGTGGAAATTGGTGGGCACCCAGAGTTTAGGAAGGAAAACAATAAACTCCGAGTCAGTCATGTGACTGGTGTGAGAACTCAAAACAGTTTATTTATCTTTAAAATCAAAATAGAAGAATATTTTTAAATTCAATTCGCAATGCTTTTAAAAATGAGACTACCATAAGACCTTCCACCACACACACAATGCAAACGCAGACTTGGAGGAGATTTCTCCTTATGATAGTCAAAGATGCTTGATACGCATTTAAAAAGAACATTTCATATTATTATTAGTGCATAGTGTAGGAAACAATTTCGAAGGTAGAATATAAATCTTAGCTAGCATAGGTACCATTATAGTATGCTTACTATAGCTACCATATTAGATGGCAGGTTCTACAACTAAAACCGTACAAGTCTCGTATTGTTTCTTTGGATTTCCAACGAATGATCAGGCCAAGGAACTTCCCATTGCCACATGAGAATGCCTCTGGATGGACATCCCCGAGAACCAAACCGGATCTCTACCAACACAAGGCCGGGTTACCCCTAACTGAGTAACAACTGACCGAATATGCCATCCCCCGGTCCTTTGGGACCTTTCAACCGAGCGCTCACAATCAATTCACACAATCATAAAGTGTTTTCAACATGAGTAAGTATCTGGGCTCCATACCATGATACCACCCTTTTCTAGAAGGAAATGCACACATCCTAAAGGGCGCTACCCCTCATAACCTTGCTGCATCTTTCTTGTTTTGACCATTCACGGGGTGTGAGGCTCGACGAAGTCACGTCCACAAAAACATACTTTATACAAAAGCCATGCTTTGGGTCAACAAATGATCATAGAAATGATCACCAGGATAGACGATCAAATAAACGATCCTATCACAAATAATCAACACAATGATCATTTCACAGCAACACTCAGCATGTCACATTACCAAATTGGGAATATATCGCTGATAACCTTCAATTACATAACCTCTGAGCTCGTACGTCTCAGAGAAGGGTGTTAAGCTAAAAGAATAAATTCTCCGCCACCAACAGAAATATATTTGAATGAAATCTGCTTTATATCTCAATTTGTAACGTCAGACATACAATCCATACAAGTCTGTTCTGGGCTCGAACAGAACCGAAGGCACTTCTCACGAAGCCCTTGCAATCCGGGTATTCACAATCCCGATCGAATTTCCCATCACTTAGGGAATCTCTATACCAGGAGCTACCCAGTGCAGAGACAATCGATAGGTCATCCTATCGCTTTCGCAAATACCCGGTCTTCAACACCGGTCATCAAATGCAATTCATAACGACGTATCACATATTCGGAATGGGTTATACGACCCCATGGTCCTTTCCCGGTTAACCCGAATAGTGAGCTCTTATTCAAAAATAAGTGTGGCATTCAAATTCAAACAATTCACATCAATTACCCATTCAAAGGGAAATATTGATAGTCGGTTATTGAACTATCAATGGATATGCACAACATCACCAGATTCCAAATAATTTTCCAAATTATTTATTTTCCAAAATATCTTTACAAGATATATTATTTTCAATACTTCAAAAATAAATCAATATTTATTTTTAAACAAGTTCCCCTTTCTTTTATAAATTCCATAGTGAATTTATATTTCACAATATCTATGAATATACGATTTCAATTATTCATTTCAATTTATCTTCAAAAAGATGAATTCTCAAAATATTCCCTTTATATTGGAAAACATTTCCACACTTATTTATTCATAAGTAATTCACAAATTTTATTTATTTTCAACACTTGGAAAATATTCAATATACTTCAATCGAAATTAAGTATATATTTCATTCTTTAAGGAAATCATTCACTTAAACGTATTTATTTGGGCCAAAACGAATGTTGCATAAAACATCGTTACGACAACCCAAAATCACTAGTATAGGGATTCGAAATTAAAATAGATATATAAATCCCAATACTATGCAAAACATTTCCTTTCGGAAATCATTTACTATAACAACAGTGTTATAGTCCATTATTTCCTTCTATTTCTCGAAAACATCTATTTCAACAATAAAGGTTGAAATCTATGGTTTCGAATCTCAACCCATTTTAAAACATCGTTAGATCGTTTTAATTCTATTTAAAACATCCAATCTAAACATTTCTTTAACATATTATTCACTATTCAAAAACGTGAATATACTACATTAATCAATTTTCATCCTTTTATACATTTCATTTTAAAGGATTATTCACAGTCAAAAATGTGAATATAACTCCATAAATAAGTTATAACAATTTTCTTATCAAAATAAGTCATTTGCGAATTTATAAAACAACGTTTATAAATTCCTTTATTTTCCTATATTCAATTCATAACCCAATTATATACCAAAGGTTCATATTATAAGTTAAATACTTATAATTTATTTGTTTGTACCATCGTTCCTTTGAACTTCATAATTATAAATCTTATAACTTATAAGATTCAATTATTTATCCAAAACCATTCTTTTAATAACTTTATAAATTTTATAAACCTACTGCTTATAAAATTCCATTTATAACTTCACCGTTTATAATTCTATGAATTCCATTCACTTATGCAATCCATTTTTACTTCATTCAAACACTTATAAAAACTCGTTTTATAATCCAAATATTTTCATTTATAAATATCCATTTATAAATCCTTTATAAAATCAATTTATATTATTCTTTTAAAACATCTTTAATCTCTTTTATAATTTCATCATTCTGATTTATAAAATATTTAAATTTTATAAATCCCATATTTAAACTTTTTATAATAAATTCAGAAATCCCAATTTTAACTCTTTTATAAAATCATTAATTCATATTTCTCAAAAATCAACTTTAACCGTATTTCTCAAAAATCAATCTTTAACTATATTTTTCAAAAACCATAATTTTTATAACTTCAAAATTATAACGTTTATTTATTTAAAATGGATCCGTTCCAAAAATATTTTATAAACGTATACTTTCAAAAATCACTTTAAAAATCATTTTAAAATCCCAAAATTTGGTCCAATGATGCTACACACCAAATAGTCAATCACGACTACAACGACATCATATATCGATATGATAGTCCATCAAATATCAAAATATCTGAAATCAAATAAATACTGTTGAGGAATCCAGTTGGATCCCTCCAACCTGTTTTCCTGCATCCACAAACATTAGCACAATACCAATTCCGCTCCAGTACGGAATTATCGCGGTATATGGGATTTAAAATATTATCTGCTTAATAGACGGCGCAATAGGGTCTCATCCGCTATACAAATGCGGAAAATCAATAACTCCAATATATACATATGCCAATATATATATATTGCTATCATATATAATACCAATTTCACTGTTTATGAAATATTCGCGGTATATGTTTCTAATAAATAACATCCGCTTACTAACGGCGCATAATGTCTATTTTAACAATCAATAGATAACAATCATCATTCAAACATGCATTCAAGTATTTTAAATCTAACTATTTAAAATAAAATCGAAACCGATTCGATTGATTGAGAAGTTCTCACCTTGATTTCAATTTCGTTTTAGCGATTTATTTCGAATAAAATTAAACGGACGTTTAATTTTACTCGAAATTCTCACTAACTCCAAACGACTCCAATCCAACTCCATAGCGTAGTGCTTGTCCATACGATTCCAACGCAACTGGTTTCGCGTGTTTTCGACCTCGTATGAAAAAGTTATGAATATTTAAAGATTACACGAATTTTTAATAAATAATTTACAACTTAAATTAAAAATTTTAAACCTAAATCTAATCTGGCCATAGATTTCCAAACCCAACACATCAGGGCCGTACGCAACTTGCTCCTCTCCTTTCTTCACGCGCATACGCTCATCATCTCCAGGAAGGTAAACACGCATATGAACCCATCAACCAAGAACTAGGGTTTCACATCGCGACCACCACAAGCCACTTCAACTCGATCAGGTAGTTCCATGTCGAAGCCCATTGCAGGAGCTACTTTCGGTCACCAACTCCATGAGCTCGGTCATCATCCTGGCTCGCATTTCGAGGCCGACCCTATGGCCTTTGAACGCAAATATCCGTTGATTCGTAGCTCCAATCTCGATCTCCACCGTTGAACATAAGGATCTCGCTGCCCTCTACAATATTGTAGTTGAAGAATTCTTGAAACGAGGCTTGGATTTGAAGAAAACGAGGGGAGAACGTGGGTGTTTTCTGGCCATTGGTGAAAGGGGGTGGCGGCTAGGGTTTTAAACCTAATATTTTTTTTTTTTTAATTTATGAAGGGTTAAGGGTCTATTTATAAGAAACGAACGAAACACTATTCATTCCGGAAATTCCAAACTCCGATTCACGCGCCGTAACCAGCATTTCTAGGGTTTACCCCGCGTTCCGGACACAATGGAACAGGTTTCGGAAGCTAATTCGGACATCTGTGCGAGTTATGGCTATAAACATTCAATTTAATTTAAACCGATTTAAACGATTTTCTAGGCGTTTTAATTTGTACCGGACAAACGGTAAATCCAATTTATACGAAATTTGAAATCTTACAATAATATCACATTACGGATCCGATGAAACTGGTTTCGTCGAAATCCAAGACTTTTTGAAAAATGGCTATTTTAACTCGCGAAATTAATATTAAAAATAATTCGATGCGTTTCGAGCTGCCACGATCAAACGATAACTCCGATTGACACGAAAATTGAAATCCGATAATAACTAACTATTACGGATCCAATGGAACTGGTTTCGTTCAATTCTGAGACTGTTCAAATATTGACTATTTTCACTAGTCGATTTAAATATTAAAATATTCAATTTTCACAGGTTAACTCTTAATTCGATTTTAAAAGTTCTAAAATATCATTCTAACTTCAATATGATAAAATAAAATTTCCCAAATCATTTTCAATCATATTTAACTCAATTTTCAATTATTTCCATAATTTAACATATTAAATTATCGATTTAATTATTCAATTAAATCCAATTATTCGAATAAAATTTATTCGACTTATAAATTCACTTATTAATATTTAAAATTAATTAAATATTCAAATTTTAACTACTAAAATCCTGGGTCGTTACAATAGTCGAGCATTTATGAGAAGATATGATGTTTATCTTAAGTCTAGGTTGATCTCCTTCAGAGGTGCCAATATGTTAGTAATTTCTTCAGTTGGGATTCATTCTAAGAGATTCGACAGAGATTTGGAAAGGCAACTAGATGCTTAGGATAAAGAAAGACCAAGTGAAAGGAATGTATCAAATGAGAAAACATACAACTATAAGCGGTTGAAGCCCTTGAGGCATCGAATGAAGAAATGTTCGCTCTTGAAATAGTTGTACTTGTTATAGATCCTTTGGAAAACCTTGCAACGATTAGCAGTGAAGGCAAGTCTTGCCCCATTTTTAATCTTTATAGACAAGTCAACTCTTTGCAGGATGGGGGACAAGCTAGATGCATCATGAATATGATGTAAAGGGAACTTAACCAGGCACAACCGTTAGGACGCACTTGGATAAGAGCTAGTTTAAGCTTTAGAAGAAAGAATTTTAGGAATCGTGAATGGGGGCATAGCTCCCAAAAGGTACATATGTTTGTTAAATGCAATATAGCTTATAAGTAGGAAATGAGCCCTTTAGTGAAGCATAGGTAGAAAGACCTCGTCCTTGGGAATCCTGTGCTTGACAAATTGTCTTGAGCCCCTTGACAGTCAGTTTTGAAGGTGTTTGGTCTAGAGGATTGTCTGGATCCATATAGATAGGTCAATCTTCCATTGGAAAGGCAAGGCCATGAAGTAGAGTTACAGGAACATCTTAGAGTTGAAGCTTCTATATGACTGGACATCTTGTACCCAATGGAGTAGAAGTAGGTGCTTGGGCAGTAGGAGAGTCCACTTCTAGAGGAGTGAAAGGACTAGTGATAGTTCTAAGATGAGGATATCGTCTAGTGTCAGTCATTTTAAATTGAAAAACTTGATCACAAACATGACTAGTTTATTTTATTTTAATTTTCTATTGTATTAAAACCTAATGTAGCAGATACACATAGTCAAATAGATGTCGCCATGCGTTGACCAACCGGATCTTATAAATTGACCGAGGCAATACAAAGTGTCAATCTATATAGTGTGTATCTAGTGTCCTGTAACGACCTGGGATTTTGGCCCTATTATTTTAATAAATATTTAATCTAATTAAATAAAAAGTAAACTTATCATTTTAAAATGAATAAATCTTTTGGAAATATTCACCATTTATTTATATAGATTTGTATTTTGAAAATGAAAAAAAAATGATTTTGGAAATTTAAAATAAAATCTCTTAATAATATTTACAATAAAATTTATCTTATATAATTAAATTAAAATGCCTTATCCTATTAACATTTTATAAATATATACACATGGATGATAATGTTTGAAATAAAATCAAATTCTATCAATATAAAATATAAGTATAAAATATAAGTCAAACATATGAATATAACTTAATTATTGATAGTTAAAATACAAATAGAAATATAAATAAAAGCAAGAATTAAGTTGTTAGTGTATGCTTGCAACATAAACTGGAAAATTGTAAGAACAAAGTATAGAATAAAATAAAGCACAAGTGTATAAAAGTAAACCTGACACAAATATGTGTATAAACTATTCAAGCTAGAAGTTGATAAAATAAATATTTTTATACAAACTATCTTCATATACAAGATCAACGCCTACCTGCAAAGTTTATAATTACAAACAAAATATCTATATACACAGTAAAAACATAATTATAATATGTAAACATATTTGGAAGCAAGGCATTTATTGCCATCAGCTCAGCCAACATTTTGTCAATTCAAAATATTTATAAAAATCTATCAAGTTAAAACAACATAAGAAAACAACTTAACCAGTTAATACCTTCCTTAGTACACAATCTACTTTCTTCTATTTATATATGTATGCATTTAAGCCATTTAGTTCGTTTAGTAAAACCTAGAAAACCTAAGAATAAGAAAATAAAACATCTTCATTTTTCAAAGCTCAAACTCAATTCCAAACTGCAGTTACAAAAATAGATTCAAAAGGCAGATTCATACTGCAGATTCAAAAATATCAAAGTGTTCTCTGTTCACACAATTTTTCAAGTGAGTAAACAAGAATTTTAGAAGTTTTAAGTTTGATAAAATAACAGTTCAGGAGATTTATACATGATATGGTTGTATATGCTTTGATCTTGAATATATTTCTGCGATTGCTCTGTACTTATCTGTAGTTATTACAGGTTGCATATTTTCTTAAAAACTCAAATTTTTGTCATCTAATCATGGAAAGTTTAGAGTTTTTTTACAAACAAGATGATTAAACCTAAACCAAGATTTTTAAAATCTGTTTTAAGCATGTTGGAGAGGTAGCAACACTGGAAACCTTGTTTACAGGCAATCAAGAAATAAATTGGTAAATTTGATTGTTATAAAAATTTAATTCAAGTTTATATCTGGAATCCTTACTGAATTTTATGATTTTTAAAACAAAAACAAATATTTTTAGTTTGTTATTCTAAGAGCAGTTTGTATGTGAACCAAATTTGCATTTTTCTCATTTTCAGGCAATCGAATCATTAATAAGTGTTGAAATTTGTTTTGGAGCAAGTTTGGACATCTATGATGCTGAGAAAATTGTTGAATAATTTTTCACATACAAGAATTGGTCGAACGAATTCATTTTAGGGTTTAAGATCAGTTTTTGTTAAGGTTACAAAACGAGTAGTGTTCGTTTCCAATTCGTGATCAAGTTGCTTGAAATTTTGGAGGATGGAAGCTTTGTGCGTTGTCGTGGCGTGGATGAATTCTGGGCGTCTCTGGTGGTCGGGGTGATGGAGGCGAGGTGGTTATGTCGATTGGGTGAGCTTCAGGTTCGAGCAAAATGTCCCTTTTTTCGACTTCGAATTTTTGGCGGCGATGCAAGTTTGGATTTCGAGTTTGTGGGGGGTTTGCGACTTCCTGAGGGGTTGGGGTCCACCGTAGCTAAGTGGCGTCGCCGTGCATGTGTATGGCGAAGTGGTTGGTGTCAGTGTCGATGTGGGTGTGTGACTCGAGTCGTTACTAGAGTAAACGAGTCGATTGCTTCGGGTTTGTGTTCGAGCGTTCCAGTGAGTTACCTGATATCTATACTTAGTTTAAACTTAAGCTTACTGAAGAAAAATAAAGAGAGGAGAAGAAGAGTACGAGAGGGAGAGAGGTGATTCAGGGAATGTCGGTGAGTAACTCGAAGTATTTCTCTAGTAAATACAGGAGATTCTCGGGTGTTTTCCTTTCAAACTGCAATATTATAAAAAAATAAAGTTAAACAGTTTTTTTTCCAGACAAGTTTAAGCACTGTAAACTTACTAAAGGTTTACATTTTTAAGTTAAGTCCTTAATACAAGTTTTAAGTATTTTACTTAATAACAATGTTTTAACTCTTAGTTAATAATTTTAATTAAGTAATTAAGTTAATACAAAGAGTATTAACATTTAAGTTTGTAGTTAATAATAAATTGATTTTCAAGTTTTAAAAGAAGAACTTTTAAATGTTAATTAAGATGAATAATTAATATCAATTAATTATTTTGGAAAGCAATTAAGAATGGTTACTTTATAATTGTAATTAGAGATTGCTTATTTAATGATTAAGTGATTAATAAATGGTAATTAACTACTTAAAGTTAATTAATGGATGATTAGTAGTTAATTAATTAAGTAATTTAATTAAGAATTAATAATTGATTAATTAAGTAATAAGTGGTTAATAAATGGGTAATTAAGTTTTATTAATCAATAATTAAGTTATTAATTAATAATTAAGGGTAATTTATTAAGTAATTAAGATTTAATAAATTGATTAAAAAGTAATTAATTAAAATGATGTGAAATGAAATAATTAATTGAGCGATTAATTCTCAAGTAATTGATTTAATTAATTAACTACAATAAGAAATCAAGTTGTTTGCTTATGAATGTTGTATATGCAGAATATCTGATTTGTGATATTTAGTTAGTGATATTCTGTGATGCTTTATGATATGCTTTGATATATCTATGATGATTGTGTATGATTTATCTATGATAAATGCTATATGAATTCAAAGTGTTGAGTTTAAACTGTTTAAACTATTAAACAACTTGGCCTTTAAAATGGCGTTTGGATTTCGATGAGATCGGGTGTTATTTATGATTATCCGAAAACCACATTGATCCAAATTAAATGTTAGGTCATAAATTTCTAAGTGAAGATCTCGATGGTGTTTTTTAAGAATGCAAGGGTTATCATCGTTAACTCTGAGGGTGATTCCAAAATGAGTGTAACGAAATAATGCCTTTGGTTTCGTTCGAACCCGGAACGAACTTGTATGGATTGAATGCTTTCAGCACATCGTCAGGTGAAAGATGAGCGTTCTAAGAGATATGTTCTGTAAAGGAATCGAAGCCTCAAGCCTCATCAACTGGGAATGGCTAAAACAGGGGTTGTGCAGCAAGGTCACATGGGTCATGCCTAAGCAGGACGAGATATACCCCTGTCTAAATGTCCCTTTTTATTTCGGCTGTGTAGGCGGTTGCTAGCTATAACTGCGGGGTTATCTTGTTCGGGACTGTTCAGTAAGGAATGGTTCCGGCCTTGTGTTGTAGGGGGTCGGGAGTGATCCTCGGTACGGTGATCTAGGCCCCGTACTATGACGGGCGATACCCTAGTAGCCCTGCCATTGATGGAAATCCATTTTCCCTACGAGATCCTACGGTTTTGATTTGTATTACCCACTTTTGTGGCTAGTAGCTGGAATTTAATAGATGTAACAATTTCAGCTATTTTCTATTTGCTTGAAAACCCTAGACACTATTATAATATCAATGGATTTCCTATAAAATGTTTTGGTTAGCGTAAGGTAAAAACTTACCCGTATTTATGTGTGGGGAGTCTTACGTGATACCTTTATTTTCAAATGTTTTTCAAAGTTAAACAACTTTAAACCGTTTACTCATACCATACCCATGTCTGACCCGGAGTTTATATTTTGTTTTTCATAAACTTTTGGGTACTCAAATTTTTATGAGTAGCCAAGTGATAGGTTTTGGATTTTGGTTTCTGGAGGAGCTTGGAGCAGAAGCCCTGACGTATGTATCTATCTATCTAGTTCCGCTGTGTTAGTTAGTGTATGTTGTATTTTGGATGTATGTATTGACAGATGTATGTATGACTGTCATGTGTATGATATTGTATAACTCTGATATATGTAAAAACTATGTAATAGTTAAGTGATGTATTATATTTTGTTCCATTCCGCTGTGAGATTCTGATGTTGTTATTCTTTCTTTCTATTTTTTTCTATTTCTATCCCTTTCTTTTCTTATTGATGATACGTCTTTCTGTGAGTAGAAGGGTGGGTCGTCACTGGTGGTATCAGAGCGCTAGGTTGAGCGAATACCTAGGCTCTTGAGTGATTTCTTTCTTGAGAGAGCGTATTTGTAATTTTGATATATATATATATATATATATATATATATATATATTTCTACCTATTTGTTGTGTTACCTGTTCTGGTTATCCAATATAAGTTATAAAGGTAGATAGGGTAGTGGTGTGTGAAACATGACTACCAATGGTTGGAGTTTGAATGGCTGAGGTTGGAAGTGTATCTATCGAGACTGTAGACCTGTTACCGTCTCGAGTGAGCTTTGGGTGGTGTAAGGATTTCTTTGGTCTCTGAAGGAAACCTGTTAAGGTTCGGAATTCATCTTTGAAGTGTAAGTTTGGATGAGCTAGAGTTTGGATATGTCGGTTGGACGGAAGCAAGTCATGATATCTTGATACCTCAGGATGTAGTAGCTGTGTTATGAGACACAGTGACTATGGGTATCTCCGAAGATGTTTCGTTGGAACAAGTTAAGAAAGTATGTCTGCTTCGGGGTTGTGGCTAAGTTCAGTAGGATGTTCTTGTATGGTTTGAGGTTCGAGTTTCTCGAAGAGCTTTGGATAGGAAGTCTTTGGCATCTGGGTCAGCAATGTAGCCCGAAGTGTTCTATGTGCCGCCAAGAAGGTTTTCTGGTTAGCAGTTTTTCATGAGGTAATTTCAGAAGTAAAAGAGTGGATCCATTGCTTCAATGGATGGGTTTGATAAGTATAAGGTTGTTCTGAATTGTGATGAGAGAACAGTTTCGTTGGAAACCGATTTGGGTAGGATTGCCAGAGTGACGTGTGATAATTCTGGAATTCACTTGAGTAGTCTTTTACATGGAGTTGAGACTTCTCAAGAGAAGGTTGAAGATATCGTTGTAGTCCAAGATTTCCCTGATGTATTCGAGGAAGTTAAGTGCCTGCCTTCGCATCGAGAGATAGAGTTTCGCATTGATTTGATTCCAGGAGTAGTGCCGGTGATTCAGCCTAGTAGGAGGATGGCTCCTAGAGAGAGAGAAGAGTTATTAAGCAGACTCAGGATCTTTTGGAGAAGGGATTGATTAGGCCCAATTTTTCTTGTTGGGGTTCTGCAGCAGTGTTTGTCACTAAGTCGGATGGATCGCTTAGGTTATGTGTGGATTATCGAGAATTGAATAAGTTTGTTCTGGTGTTCATTGATGATACCTTGGTCTACTATAAATCGGAAGAAGAGCACAAGCAGCATTTGAGAATAGCATTGGAGACACTGAGGAGGCATGTTCTGAAGGCGAAATTCTCTAAGTGTCATTTTTGGAAATCGAAAGTCAAATTTTTAGGACACATTGTTTCTGGTGAAGGTATCTCTATAAATCCAGAGGAGGTGGAGACTATTCTAGAATGGAAGCAACCGAAGTCACCGACGGAAGTTCGCAGTTTTCTGGAATTAGCTGGCTACTACAGGAAGTTTATCAAGGATTTTTCCAAAATTTCTACGCATCCGACTAAGTTGATAAGGAAAGGAGCTAAGTTTAAATGGACACCCCAGTGTGAAGAAGGTTTTTAAGAATTGAAGATGAGGGTAACCAGTGCACCAGTGCTAGCTATTCCGGATGGAATGAAAGCAAATTTGAAGTTTTTACTGATGCTTGTATAGTTGGACTGGGAGCAGTGCTGATGCATAATGGAAGAGTAATTGCGTATGCGAGTCGGCAATTAAAGCCACATGAAAGGAACTACGCTACGCACGATCTAGAATTGTTAGCCATTGTTTTTGCTTTGAAAATTTGGAGTCATTATCTCTTGGGAAAGAAGTTCGAGTTATTCATGGATCACAAACCATTGAAATATCTTTTCACTCGAAAGGATCTTAATCTGATGTAGCAGCGATGGGTCGAGTTTCTGGCATCATATGATTTGGATATTCTATATACCCCGGGAAAGGCGAATGTTGTAGCTGATGCTCTTAGCAGGAATGAAGTTTTGTCTCTTTTGGAAGTTGTTCCATTTCTCCAGGACAGAATCATAAGTAAGCAAATGGAGGATGGATCTTTTGAGAGACTGATTCTTGGAACTAAGGATGGTCGATATTCGGATTTCAAGGTGGACGATCAAGGTGCTTTAAGGATTAATGGCTATTTGTGTGTGCCTAATATAGATGGATTGAGGCAAGAAGTCTTAGCTGAATGTCATCGCTCCAACTGAATATTCACCTAGGAATCTCTAATATGTATAAAGATATAAGAAGAGTTTTCTGGTGGCCGAGCATGAAGAGGGATGTAGCTTCTTTCGCTAATAGTTGTGCTATCTGTCAGCAAGTTAAAGGAGATCAGCAGAAGTCAGCCGGTTTGTTGCAGCCTTTGGAAATTCCAAAATGGAAACGGAAGATGATTTCGATGGATTTTATCGACGGTTTTCCTAGAACCAAGAAAGGAAATGAAGGAATATGGGTTATAGTGGATCGGTTAACTAAGAGCGCCCTTTTATATCGGTTAAGGCAACTAATACTGCAGTTTCTATGGTAGAGATTTTCATGAGGGAGATAGTCAGATTGCATGGTGTTCCCGTCAGTATAGTAAGTGATCGTGATCCTATCTTTACCAGAAAATTCTGGAAGGCTCTGCAATCAGCTATGGGAACAAGTTTGAGATTGAGTACAGCCTATCGTCCCCAGTCAGACGGACAGACGGAGAGACTGAACCGAATTCTAGAAGATATGCTGCGAGCTTATGTTTTAGATTTTAGTGGATCTTGGGAAGACCATCTTCATCTGGTAAAATTCTCCTATAATAACAGTTACCAAGCTAGTATTAAGATGGCACCTTATGAAGGTTTATATGGAAGACCGTGTAGATCCCCATCCTATTGGATAGAGTCGAAAGATCGTCTTGTGCTTGGGCCAAATTTGATTCTTGAAGCATCTGCTAAGGTGAGCATATCAAGAAGGATGAGAGCTGCCCAGGACCGTCAGAAGAAGTACGCAGATAAGAGAGGGAGACAATTGGAATTTGAGATTGGTGATTTATTTTTTGTCAAAGTTTCCCCGATCAAAGGTGCTATTAGATTCGGAAAGACGGGAAAACTTACCTCGAGATTTATTGGACCATTTCGGATATTGGAAAGGATTGGTGTTGTAGCTTACAGAATTGAATTGCCAGGACAGATGTCTGGAATTCATAATGTATTCCATGTATCCCATTTAATGATTTGTTCATGATCCATCATTAGTTGTTAAACCAGTAGTCCAGGAAGATTTGGAAGTCGAACCGAATTTGACTGTGGTCAGGAATCCAGTTCGGATTGTTGATCAAGACGAGAGGCAACTCAAGAGAAAGGTAGTAAATCTTGTCATAGTGCAATGGAGTGAGGATCCCAAAGATTACACCTGGGAAACTCTGGATAGTTTTAGGAAAGCTTATCCATATTTGTGCCCAGATAGTTTGTGATGTTTGTTAGGATAGATTGTTTGGTTGTTTGCCAATATATGAACGATATGTATGTTTGAATGGTTGATATAAAAGCTTTTGAATTATCTTTCGTTTTAAATTTCGAGGACGAAATTCTTTTAAAGGGGGAGGAATGTAACGACCTGGTATTTTGGCCCTATTACTTTAATAAATATTTAATTTAAATAAATAAAAAGTAAACTTATCATTTTAAAATGAATAAATCTTTTGGAAATATTCACCATTTATTTATATAGATTTGTATTTCGAATAGGAAAAAATTTGATTTTGGAAATTTAAAATAAAATCACTTAATAATATTTACAATAAAATTATCTTTGTATAATCAAATTAAAATGCCTTATCCTATTAACATTTGATAAATATATACATATGGATGATAATGTTTGAAATAAAATCAAATTCTATCAACATAAAATATAAATATAAAATATTAGTCAAACATATGAATATAACTTAATTATTGATAGTTAAAATATAAATATAAATATAAATAAAAGCAAGAATTAAGTTGTTAGTGTATGCTTGCAACATAAACTAGAAAATTGTAAGAACAAAGTATAGAATAAAATAAAGCACAAGTGTATAAAAGTAAACCTGACACAAATATGTATACAAACTATTCAAGCTAGAAGTTGATAAAATAAATATTTTTATACAAGCTATCTTCATATACAAGATCAATGCCTACCTGCAAAGCGTATAATTACAAACAAATATCTATATACACAGCAAAAACATAATTATAATATGTAAGCATATTTGGAAACAAGGCATTTATTGCCATCAGCTCAGCCAACATTTTGTCAATTCAAAATATTTATAAAAATCTATCAAGTTAAAACAAAATGAAGAAAACAACTTAGCCAGTTAATACCTTCCTTATTACACAATCCACTTTCTTCTATTTATATATGTATGCATCTAAGCCATTTAGTTCGTTCAGTAAAACCTAGAAAACCTGAGAATAAGAAAATAAAACATCTTCATTTTTCAAAGCTCAGACTCAATTCCAAACTGCAGTTACAAAAACAGATTCAAGAGGCAGATTCATACTGCAGATTCAAAAATATCAAAGTGTTCTCTGTTCACACAATTTTTCAAGTGAGTAAACAAGAATTTTAAAAGTTTTAAGTTTAATAAAATAACAGTTCGGGAGATTTATTCATGATATGGTTGTATATGCTTTGATCTCGAATATATTTTTGTGATTGCTCTGTACTTATCTGTAGTTGTTACAGGTTGCATATTTTCTTCACAACTCAAATTTTTGTCATCTAATCATGGAAAGTTTAGAGTTTTTTTACAAATAAGATGATTAACCTAAACCAAGATTTTTAAAATCTGCATTAAGCATGTTGGAGAGGTAGCAACACTGGAAACATTGTTTACAGGCAATCAAGAAATAAATTGGTAAATTCGATTGTTATAAAAAGTTAATTCAAGTTTATATCTTGAATTCTTACTGAAATTTATGATTTTTAAAACAAAAATGAAGATTTTTAGTTTGTTATTCTAAGAGGAGTTTGTTTGTGAACCAAATTTGCATTTTTCTCATTTTCAGGCAATCGAATCATTAATAAATGTTGAAATTTGTTTTAGAGCAAGTTTGGGCATCTATGATGTTGAGAAAATTATTAATAATTTTTAAAATACAAGAATTCGTCGAACGAATTCATTTTAGGGTTTAGATCAGTTTTTTAAGGTTACGAAACGAGTAGTGTTCGTTTCCAATTCGTGATTGAGTTGCTTGAAATTCTGGAGGATGGAAGCTTTGTGCGTTGTCATGGTGTGGATGAATTCTGGGCGTCTTTGGTGGTCGGAGTGACGGAGGCGAGGCAGTTATGTCGATTGGGTGAGCTTCAGGTTCGAGTAAAATGTCCCTTTTTTCGACTTCGAATTTTTGGAGGCGATGCGAGTTTGGATTTCGAGTTTGTGGGGGGTTTGTGACTTGCTTGAGGGGTTGGGGTTCGCCGAAGCTAAGTGGCGTCGCCGTGCACGTGTACGGCGAAGTGGTTGGTGTCAGTTTCGATGTGGGTGTGTGACTCAAGTCGTTACTCGAGTAAACGAGTCGATTGCTTCGGGTTTGTGTTCGAGCATTCGAGTGAGTTACCTGATATCTACACTTAGTTTGAACTTAAGCTTACTGAAGAAAAACAAAAAAAGAAAGAGAGGAGAAGAAGAGTACGAGAGGGAGAGAGGTGACTCGGGAATGTCGGTGAGTAACTCGAAGTATTTCTCCAGTAAATACATGAAATTCTCGGGTGTTTTCCTATCAAACTGCAGTATTATAAAAAAAATAAAGTTAAGCAGTTTGTTTTCCAAACAAGTTTAAGCACTGTAAACTTACTAAAGGTTTAACAATTTGAGTTAAGTCCTTAATACAAGTTTTAAGTATTTTAGTTAATAACAATGTTTTAACTCTTAATTAATAATTTTAATTAAGTAATTAAGTTAAGTACAAAGAGTATTAACATTTGAGTTTGTAGTTAATAATAAATTGATTTTCAAGTTTTAAAAGAAGAACTTTTAAATGTTAATTAAGATGAATAATTATTATCAATTAATTATTTTGGAAAGCAATTAAGAATGGTTACTTTATAATTGTAATTAGAGATTGCTTAATTAATGATTAAGTGATTAATAAATGGTAATTAACTACTTAAAGTTAATTAATGTATGATTAGTAGTTAACTAATTAAGTAATTTAATTAAGAATTAATAATTGGTTAATTAAGTAATAAGTGGTTAATAAATAGGTATTTGAGTTTTATTAATCAATAATTAAGTTATTAATTAATAATTAAGGGTAATTAATTAAGTAATTAAGATTTAATAAATTGATTAAAAAGTAATTAATTAAAATGATGTGAAATGAAATAATTAATTGAGTGAATAATTCTCAAGTAATTGATTTAATTAATTAATTACAATAAGAAATCAAGTTGTTTTCTTATGAATGTTGTATATGCAGAATATCTGATTTGTGATATTTAGTTGGTGATATTCTGTGATGCTTTATGATATGCTTTGATATATCTACGATGATTATGTATGGTTTATCTGTGATAAATGCTATGTGAATTCAAAGTGTTGAATTTAAACTGTTTAAACTATTAAACAACTTGGCCTTTAAAATGGCGTTTGGATTTCGATGAGACCAGGATCGGATGTCATTTATGATTATCTAAAAACCATATCGATCCAAATTAAACGTTAGGTCGTAAATTTCTATGTGAAGATCGAGATGGTGTTTTTTTCAGAATGCGAGTGTTATTGTCGTTAACTCTAAGGGTGATTCTAAAATGAGTGTAACGAAATAATTCCTTTGGTTTCGTTCGAACCCGGAACGAACTTGTATGGATTGAATGCTTTCAGTACCTCGTTAGGTGGACGATGAGCATTCTAAGAGATATGTTTTGTAAAGGTAATCGCAGCCTCAAGCCCCATCAATCGGGAATGGATAAAACTGGGGATGTGCAGTAAGGTTAGGTGGGTCATGCCCAAGCAGGACGAGATATACCTCTGTCTAGATGTCCTTTTTTATTTCGGCTATGTCGGCGTTTGCTAGCTACAACCACGTGGTTATCGTGTTCGGGCTCTTCAGTAAGGAATGGTTCCGGCCTTGTGTTGTAGGGGGTCGGGAGTGATCCTCGGTAAGGTGATCTAGGCCCTGTACTGTAACGGACGGTACCCAAGTAGCCCTGCCATTGACGGAAATCCATTTTCCCTACGAGATCCTACGGTTTGATTTGTATTACCTACTTTTGTGGCTAGTAGCTGGAATTTAATAGATGTAACAATTTCGGCTATTCTCTATTTATTTGAAAACCCTAGACACTATTATAATATCACTAGATTTCCTATAAAATGTTTTGGTTAGCGTAAGGTAAAAACTTACCCGTATTTATGTGTGGGGAGTCTTACGTGATACCTTTATTTTCAAATGTTTTTCAAAGTTAAACAACTTTAAACCGTTTACTCATACCAGAACCATGTCTGACCCGGAGTTTATATTTTGTTTTTCAAACTCTTGGGTACTCAAATTTTTATGAGTAGCCAAGTGATAGGTTTTGGATTTTGGTTTCTGGAGGAGCTTGGAGCAGAAACCCTGACGTATGTATCTATCTATCTAGTTCCGCTGTGTTAGTTAGTGCATGTTGTATTTTGGATGTATTTATTGACAGATGTATGTATGACTGTCATGTGTATGATATTGTATAACTCTGATATTTGTAAAAACTATGTAATAGTTAAGTGATGTATTATATTTTGTTCCATTCCACTATGAGATTCTGATGTTGTTATTCTTTCTTTCTATTCTTTTCTATTTCTATCCCTTTCTTTTCTTATTGATGATACGTCTTTATGTGAGTACAAGGGCGGGTCGTCACATGTCCAGAGCATGGTGCATGAAAACACTCTATGCAGATAGCGAACTCATGTTGGGAAACAAGCTCCAACACGCTATGGAACTGTGTATTAAATTTTGCCTGTTATCATAGAATATGCGATAATGGAACTATTTTCTGGAGTGACATGGAGTTTTCATTATAGGAACACAAGATTATGGTGTTTAGCTTAAAGTGTTGACAAAAGGATTGGCTAGATGTTGGAGTGTGTTCAATGTGATCGTTTCTTGGAATTGTCCCATCGAAATTTAGTAATCAATCCATATTTGACCGAAACTCGATGAAAGTAAATTTCCCTACTTACATGTCTGAAAGATAATTATATTTTAAAGAACTTAGGGCCAATCTTGGAAAAGCTCAGAGTGGGAATTTTGAGGACTTGAAGTGAACCTTAAGGAAAGGAGAGAAGGATCAACTTGGAGCCGAACCCAAATGTGCTTGGAGACAACTTTGAGAAAATGGATATACTCTTAAATAACCATCTTAATTTTGCCATGGCCAAGAAAAGGAGAATGAATTTATGGTCGATTATGCATCAATGATGGCGAATAGTGTCATCAGCAAAGATAACAATGGAAATAAGGTGGCAGTGGCCTAGCGGCGCCAAAGTCCAAAAAAAACCCACCTAGGATTCAATTTTATGGAGTTAACTTTGAAAAGATCTATGATGAATTAATGTTTTTGGTGGAACAGAAGATAAGGCTATAGTGGTCGAATTAGCAACGGTGATGTCAAAGGTCATAAGATAGCAGTGGTCATGATAACCCGCGCCTCCAAACACATCGATTCAAAGCCTAAAATGACTTTTAAGGTTTAAGAACATTACATGATACAAAGATTAATATGGAATTTAAAGAATTTTTTTCTTTTAGAACTCATAACGGAAGAAAATAAAATAGACATAATGAGGTTCCAAAATAACAACATGGTGTATGACCGATAATACAATAAAATAGTAGTACATGGAGAGTAATTGCAAATAATATAACTCAAAATGCCTAGTCTCCTCCTCCACGCACAATGTCTAGGCCAGATCACTTATTGGCATGTCCTTCTTTAGTTGGTATAAAAGAGGAAAAAATGAGCAGGTCAAACAAATTTTGGTGAATGACTTGTATTACTAGTCTATGATGTTCATAAGCAATTAACTTCATTTATAATCTACACAATCTAGGATGTCTACGTGTGTTCGTGTAATACATATAAAGGATTACTTACTTTACAATTCAAAGGTATAATTCTAACTACATCTACACCTATAAGAAACTTACATGGGTTTTTAATCCAATGGTTGAACAACCAACATCTAACAACTCTGGGTTAATTCATAGTATATGGTCCCGATAAATAATTTCCTAACCGACATTAAGTAAACATTCTCAATGAAAAATTATGTAAATACAAACTAAGTGTATTTCGCAATGTCTGGGCTTGCGCTGAATACACTATCTCAATAATTTATGGCCAACCTAAACATTCGTGTCATATTCTTAACGGTAAACATGTCCTACACTCTTTATGATTCAAGCAGGAGTAAAGAAATCACTATAGCGATTTCCCTGTAGGTCCAGCCATGACTCAACTATGTAGCCCAACTGTTGCGGATGCTTTTGTCTCCCTTTCCTATTTCCTACTTGTTTAACATATTTTTGGCAAGCCCTAATACCAATAAGAGCTTCTAGTTGTGTTGCTATTGTGCATCTTAAGATATTACGCTTTCAATTGCAACTTATTAATTTAAGGCTATTCAATTATATCTACATTTAAGATTCATGAATGAAATTAATCAATTTACATAAAATTTAGATTGAAACTTCCATTCTAAATTCAAAAATAATATTTTTGGATCTGGTAGAATTGCACGAGAAATTAATTACTTATGAATTAACATAATATCATAATCAACTCATTCACCTTTTAGAGCTTTCCTCCCTCTAGCCCTGATTTGAATCTCCTCTCTTAGATCTCCAAACTTGATTGATTCACTTATCTTTCTCTTTTCCTTCTAATCTTGATTCCCTTATTTTAATTTGATTTTTCTTTGTTTATTTGATGCAGAAATTTATAAAGAGATAGAAAATTTTGTTTACATTGAGGGGCTTCCAAGAGAGAAAAAAAGAAGAAATGTACATACATGTGATAGCTAGGGTTTGGAATAAGAAATAGTAGGGTCTAAAGTCCAGTTATAGATAAAATCTAAGGATGGTTGATATAAATCTAAAATTAATAATTATAAAAATGCCACCGGTTATAGTTTTCACTAATTTGGTCCATTTTATCAAATTTAACCAATTATATATGTTTTTGGACTACAAATGACGTTTTCGACATAATGGAATAAGTCCCATGGTCTCATTGCAATATTTGTGAAATTTTATTATTGACCTTTTATATAAAATTACATTTTTCCCTTATCTATATTTTAATTTATTATTAAAATTTCCAAGGTGTTGCATTCCCCTTAAAACAATTTTTCCCTCGAAATCTCTAAGTATGGAAATATGTAATTCGCTCCTACAACAAATATTTAAAACCATCTACTCAACAATAACCATACAAAAACATTGTCTTCAAAATTTCTATTGCAATATGTACGTGTAGGTGTGAAATGTATATGAACATATGGTAAGGTAAAATTTGACGGTCACCTAAACTAGTCGACCTCCTAAAATGATATTGCTTGTCTCATGTATCCAAAATGCATGCAATATCCTATACTTACAATTCTGTATGGATGGGAAATCATATGTGAAATATTATCTAATAAAATTCATCCATTTAGTAACCATTATCCAAAACATGTCCTAGCAACATGTTTACAACCATGCCTAGTATCCAAGACTTCCTACCTATGGAATATTCTAAGCTAAATATTATGTGGACTAATAATTATACTAACTTATATGGAAACATACCAGAAAAGAGCTCTAGATGGATGCTCGAACTTTCTCCTCGAGATCCCATGTACCCTCGGCTGGGTTTTCTCCTATTCCCTAGTTTAATTACTTTGTTGTGGAGTCTCTCATTTCATGCTCAATAATATGGTAGGTGCGTAATGAATAAGTGACTCTTTCTCCACCCCAACATTTTCCAACCGACTTGGCTTGACCATTATAGCTGAATTATGAATACATTTTCGCAAGTGTGACACATGAAAGACATTGTGAACCCCTCCAACTTTTCAGGAAGCTCCACTCTATAAGCTTACTTTCCTACTCTTTCCATGATCATAAAATGCCCTGCAAATCTTGTTTCTAACTTTCCCGAATTACCAAACCTTATAGCATGTCAAAGTGGTAAGACCTTCACAAAGATCATGTTGCTTACGACAAACTCGGTTTCCATGCGTCTCCTTTAGCCATATAATTTTTGTCTATCTTGTGCAAACTTCGCTCTCCTATAGGAAAGATTACTTTCTCTGAATTCTCCTTTAACATATCTAGTCCAAGAATCATTTATTTAAAGTGTTCCACCAACAAGACGATGATCTACAAGGCTTCCCATACAACACCTCGAATGGTGTCATCCAAATACTTGCATTATTGTTATTATTATATGCAAATTCCAATAATGGCAAGTGATCCTCCCAGAAATATATGAAGTCTAAGACACACATCAAAAGAAAATACTCCAACACCTTATACACCTTCTCATTCTGTCCATTTATCTATGGGTGATAAGCAAGCGGTATTCAAATTCAATTTAGTGCCTAAGGCCTCCTGAAGACTCCTTCAAAACTCGCTGATGAAAAGAAAATCTTGATTACTGATAATGCCTGGAAGTAAATTAATGCAAACGAACTATCTCCTTCATATATAAGGTTTCCAAAATTGCAACGTCCCCATGCTCTTAACTAGAATAAAATGAGCAGATTTGGTCAGTTGATCGACTATGACCTAGATACTCTCATTCTCCCTTTTGCTCCTATGTTGCCCATTAACAAAGTCATGGAGACACTTTCCCATTTCCACTAATGAATATCCAATGGCTCATTAAGCTTCTTCTATTCGGCCTTTACCCTTTAATTATTCAACACACTAGGAAACATATTTCACAGCATGCCTCTTCGTACCAGGCTAATAAAAGACTCTTCATATCATTATACAATTTCACACACTACGATAAATAGTCATCTTAGAATGATAGGACTCTACTAGTGCTATGTTTACCGACTGATTAAGAAGGGGAACACTCAAACGATCATCTTTTCATAATCATCCTTTTAAATCAATAGAAAAGCAATCCAAATGTCTCTAATGCTCTCCTTTGTTTAGCTTCTTAAAAATGACCATCAACTCCTTGTCTTGCTTCTGACTTGAACCAATATGGTCCATAAGTGAAGGCTAAACATAATACAAAGACTAATATAGAATTTAAAGCTTTATACGCTTTTAGAACTCATAGCAGAAGGAAGTATAATATAAATACTAAAAATAACAAAATCACGTAATGGTTTCACCAATATGCAGTCCATAAAACAATATACATAATAAAGTTGCCAAATAAAAACATAGTGCCTGAGTTATAATATAGTAAAATAAATAGTATATGGAGAGTAACTGCAAATAATATGACTTCGGGCGCCTAATCTCATCCTCCACGCACTATGTCTGGGCCAAATCACCAACTGGCCTATCCATTTGTAGCTGATATAAATGCGAAAGAAAATGAGTGAATCAAAAAAAGTCCGGTGAGTGAATTATATTACTAGAGTATAGTATTCACAAGCAATTAGCTTCATTTATAATTTACATAACTTAGCGTGTCTACTTGTGTTTGTTATGTAATATAAAGGTTTGGTTACTTTTACAAATAAAGGGTATAATTCTAATTACACCTACTCCCACATGCAACTTATAAGGGTTTTCAATTTGTGGTTTGAACAACCAACATCTAACAACTCTAAGTCAATTCCTAGTATATGGTCCTAAAAATAATTTCATAACCAACATTGAGTTATCATCTCAATGACGAAATATGTATATCGCACTCACACATTGAGCGAACATCACAAAGGGCTCATGCCAAATATACTACCTTGACAATTTATGGCCTATCTAAGCACTCTTATCACCTTCTCAATGGAAAATTATCGTGAACTCTTTATCATTCAACCTAAAGCTAAAGAAATCACTATAATAATTTTCTTATAGGTCTTGTCCCTGCCCAACTGTTTGGCCCTACTATTGTGGATGCCTCTATCCCTTCCCCGGTTCCTACATGTTTAACTTATGACCGGGCATGCCCCAGTAAAAAAAATAAGAGCTTCTAGTCGAGCTTCTATTACATGCCTTATCGAATTTGACGTTACACCCATGATGGAAGTCCTACCTATTGCACATACTCCATGTAGCTATGTGAACTCCTTCAGAAAGTTGGGACAAATTCCCCTATTCAGCCTATTTGGCTTGCACCAGGTCTAGGTTCAACCAAGGCATGCTGAGATAATTCAAACGTTAAGGAATATAATTCAGACGTCTTAATTTATATATATAATAACTTCCAGGTTTCATACATCTAACTTCCTTTCTCAAATGTCCTACTTTAATTCTAGACATCTGAAAAAGGATTAATGTCTGAATACATGGTATTTATTTTTATATATTCAGTCAGATGATCGAATAGTTTCAGTAAGTCCATGTTGAAATTAGACCTAGTGCAGGCCAAGTAGGTCAAATAGAGGAACTTGTCCCCACTTTCTTAATATTTAGGAGTTCACTTAGCATCATAGGTTAGGTGTAATGAGTAGGATCACTTCATAGTGGGTGCAATATGGAATTCGATAAGGCATGCGGTAGCAGCTGAACTAGAAACTTTTACTATTACTAGGGGATGCCCGGTTACAAGTTAAAAATGTAGGAATAGAGAAGGAAGACAAATGCATTCTCCATAGTAAGATCATATGGCTTGGAGAAGGCTGAACCTATGGAGAACTCGCTATAGTGATTTCTTTAGCTTTAGGTTGAAGGATAAGAGCATATGATAAGTTTACCGATAAGAAGGTGACATGAGTTCTTTGGTAGGCAATAAATCATTGAGGTAGTATACTCGTCGCAAGCTCGGGCATTACAATGTTTTCTTAATATGTAAGTGTGATTTACGTAGTTCGCCATTGAGAATGCTAACTCAATGTTTGTTAAGAAATTATTTATCGGAACCATTTACTAGGAATTGACCTAGAGTTGTTAGATGTGGGTTGTTTATTTGTAAACCCCTGTAATATGGTGTTAGTAATTTAATTAGTTAGCTAGTTGATTAATTAGGCTCTGAAAATAGAATTTATGAAAATGATGGAATTTAACCATGAAACTTGCATTTTTACGTTCGTGGTGAAATACTGAGTAACTTTCATATTTGAAATTTTGTGATTGGAGTCCAAACAAAGAAGTTATGGATAAAAAAATTGGAAGGAAAATAAATAAGAAAAATTAATATTTTTAATTAATTATCTGGGGTCCACAGGTCGACCCGCATATTGGTGCGATCGACCAAGGATGGTATACCGCTTCACGCGTGGTGGCTCTAATAAACCGAGGTCATGAATGGTCCGGATTTAATATATTTCGATCCGACGGTTCTGGTTGATTCTAGCGCCTATAAATTCTGGCCTAGCCCTCTCTTCTCTTCTCATATTTTTTTGGAGGCAGTGGTGAAGCTCTGCATTTTCTTCTTCTTTGCTTTCTTTCTAAACTATAAAAATAAGATATTATACTATATTCACACAAATTGGTGGAGAATAGAAATCGAATAAAAAAGGAGAACAGATGAGAATCAACTATATGCGAGTTTGAGGTAATTTATATATTTGTATCTACTATCTCTCCCAATCCCATATCTCTTCACAGATCTATAATTCTAATGTGTGTGTATATTTATTCTTTTATACTATTTCTTGGATAAAAAGAATTTGGAGACAAATCAAAGGTTCCACTTCAGATCTGGAGATTTGGATCGCTTCTAAAAGGCGAGTGGGAGATTTATAGATTGTTATAATATTAAAACTATCCCATTGGTGTTTATTTGATTTTTATGCCTAACTGGATAATTGTAAATGAGTTGTAGGCAATAAACTGAATATAATCTAGATATAGTAAATATCGCCTACATATTCTTTATTATGAATTGATTTAGAATTGTTTAGAACCTGATCTGGAAATCAGTCCCAAAGTATGAATTTAAAATGTTGATTGAATGAAATTTATTCCACATCTGAAATAGGTTGTATAATAATGTTATGAATCAGATTATTACCTTAATTTTGTTGGAATGTAAGCTATTCTATGTTTGGAATTGTTGGAATTTAGATTCATTTAATATTTGTAAATTAGTTTGATTTCTTTCCCTTTTTTGAAAAATACAGTGTTTGGTCTAGCAAGGAATAGATGCAAATAAAAAGACAAAGTGATGTCTGAAATATGAATTCATTATAGTTTACAATGTCTATTTCGGTAATAAAAAGAAATGATTATTTCTTACAATTTCAAACGATGTAATCTTTTATATTTTAAAATTCATTTTTTTGTGTGGACTAATTTATGGAAATTACAGTGGATAATCTTATTAGATATGATTCCAACAATTAAACATAGAAAAAATATACTAATGAAGATATATAACTAGAATATATTCGATAAAAGTAGATATTTGTACGTAATTTGTTGCGCTTGTAATAATTAAATAAAAAACTAATAACGATGCTTACATATAATATTCATGTTTAGGATAACTAATGGAAAAGCAATTTACAAAATTGTAACCCCAATAAATGGGAAGTAAATGGTAAGAAATATAGGGGTTGTAAGTACTTGTTAGGTAAGTGTAATAATGTGACTGATAAATAAAGAAGTTGAATTAATAATTATGGAATGGCTAAAACGGTTAATAATTTGAAATTAGTAATCATACATAAATGTCTTAGGAAATGTCCGTAGGATTTTGTGGACAAATTGACATATATGATCATTACAAGGGGATTTATGGATTGATAACTATTTAAGGTAAATCTTATAGCCTTAAATAAAAAGTGAATTAGTAAGCTAAGTTCAATTCTACCTAAGACAATATAAGTAAAGGCTTAGGAGGGTTAATTGGACTTAGTAGGTTAGTAATGCGAGATCAGTAGAGTCACTCGATGGAAGACCTCCCTTCATTTTGAAGCTAATAGCAATCAGGTGCACTTACTACTGACGTGAAATATCACTAATTCTTGGACCCATGATGATGTGAGAGATTGGGTCTGTATTCCTAATTGAAAAGTATTAAATGATCCAAATTTGGAATTAGGAGCGGTGAGGGTTATCTCCGTAAGTGTTCGCTTGTAGATTGAAGTGTTAAGTTTCTATAGGGCCCGCCTCTCTCCTAAAAGGAAGTATTAAGTAACCTAGTGAGATTCCAAATAAACAAGGATGTCTCTAAAAAGGGTTTACATCATTGTTGATGTATTAAGTGGCTGTATAGCCCACCTCCCTATCGAAGAAGTAACCTAATGAGATTCTATATTAATAATTAAGAGTGATAGTGGATATCTCGAGAAGGGTTCACTTTAGACTTGAGGTATTAGGTGATTGTAGGGTTTGCCTCTTTCCTATGAAAGAAGTATTAAGTAGCCCAATGGGATTTCCAAGAAATTTCAGCTAGATTGTATTAGTGAGGAGTCTGCTTTAGGGCTATATATTAAATGACAAAGGCTAATCTATAAACACGTATTAAATGGTCTATGGTCTGCCTAGTCCTTATTAATAAGGTATTAAGTGGCTTGGGTATGTCCTCTCATATTGCTAAGGTTATAATAAAGACAGTACCAGTAAGGAGTCTGCTTAAGGATAGGTATTAAGTGATGGGGACCTGTCTAGAATATAATTATTAATTGGTTAGAATTTCGCTTTGTCATTTATAAAGATGTTAAGTGGCTTGAGTACTGTCTATTACATAGCTAAAATTTTATCAACGATAGATGCGGTAATAGTTAAACATTAAGCATCGGACGCCTTGAATAATGGTTAGAGGTCTTTATTGGTAGTAGTTATAATTAGTATTCTTATCCGGTTATTATTTCTAACGTGATTTTATATTTTTATCAATCTCTGATAATGCTTATGCTTATTTGCAGGTAGTAAATCAAATGATCTATGCTTTAATGGACTTGGATTTCGCTTTTTGTTGAAATTTAGACCCATTAAAGTATGGGTTGTTACATTTGGTATATGTGCCTAGGTTAGTATATCAGAGGAATTAGGATAAACTGAGAGAACGTATTCATACTTTCCTATATAGCAATATCATATTTTTAAACTATACTCTTAGACTTCCAACTATAGAAGTAGTTTTAGTTCCACTCCAAGAGAATGGGCAAAAGAAACTATGGGATAAAAGCATCTTAGGGTCAAGATTTTCACACTGACTCCGAAGCACCCCATGGTGTGCTGGCAATGCGTAAAGCACTATTGATGAAGAGCATGAGTATGACATATGATTGGATACTAGACTTAAAGAAACAGGTCAATGGACCTAGATGTGTTTTGTTGTCGGAGAAGTCTTCTTTTCTCTCATGTTCGATGTTGATGTGACAATCTTCTATCCAAGGAATACCATTTAATTCCAAGGTAGTAGTCATAATCACTATTCATATCTTATTATTGTTTCCGCCATGAGTTTAAATTTTTTATCAATTTCTTATAACGCTCATGCTTATTTGCAGGTACAAAATCAAACGATCATTGCTTTGATGGACTTGGGTTTGGATTTTTGTTGAAATTTAGGCCCAATAAGTTACGAGTTATTACATTTGGTATCAACGCCTAGGTTAGTAGATTAGAGGAATTAAGATAAATTAAGAGAACATATTCATACTTTCCTATCTAGTAATATTATATTTTTATGCTAGATTCTAAGAGTTCCAATTATAGAAATAGTTGTTCCACTCTAAGGGAATAGGAAAAGTAACTATATGATGGAAGCATCTTAGAGTTAAGATTTTTATGCCAACTTTGAAGTTCCCCATAGAGTGCTAGTGATGCGTAAAGTGTTGTTGATGACGAGCATGAGTACGATATATAGTCGAATCCTAGACTTGGCGGTTGAAATCTAGCTACCTTGTGAATTTGGATTTCGATGATGAGTTCCAGTTGGAGACACGTATTTTTCCATATAGGCTGGAAATTAGGGTTTGCATGTTGCAATTGTTCGAAATCAAGTTTTTGCTAGGGTGCATTCTTTTATCACCTCTTTAATGGCAAACTGGATTTTTATTTGGACAATTAAAGTCAATACATTAGTCTAAAACCTATGAGAGAATTTTTATGAAGTATATTTTGGAAATGCATTAGATTTTAGAAAAAGGGTTTTCAAAGGATTTCTTTTCCTAAGGAGTTATTTTGAAAAAAAAATTGAGAAAGTTTTGAACTTTAATTTTCAAAGAAACACATATATCACTAGGTTGGTCATGTTAATAAATTTTTAGTTTATAAAAGATTTTTTTAATCTTTATATATATATATATATATATATATATATATATATATATATATATCGGTAAAGGTTGATTTTAATTTTTGGTAAGAAAGTAGTTTTCTAATTCGGGGAATTTGGATTTTAAAAGGGTTTTTAGAAACCCCAAAATATTTTTATATAATTTTGATTTTTTTACGGAAGTTTTGGTATGAAATAGTTTCTGTTATTTAAAACCAAGTATAAAGGAGCATATATTTAGCTTAATGATTTTTCGGCACATAAAATCGAGGTTTTTATATTTTCTCTCTTTAAGGTATGGAAAAAATTGGAATAACGTTCAACTTTATTGAGGTATGTGGTTTAAAGTGTTGTGCACACCAGCTATTAGAAGAAATATTTCCATATGAAGTAGGCAGGTTATAGCAGTTAGAGTAATTTTGGGTTTTTAGAGGTCTTGTTGGTCGCAGTAGTTTTGTTGGGATAAATGTGAATTGCTGAAGCATGGTTCGAGACTAGATGGAAGGCTTCGACATCACCATAACGAGGACAAGAATTTTTTAGATCGTGCCGAATTGAAGGAGATGGTACGAAACGATTATTGTTGTTTAATCCGGCACTAATTGAGGCGAGGTTCAATTAATGCCCAAAGCCCATCTAACGGTTGACCACCCAATCGTAAATCTAGAGTGTTCTACCAGTTAACGAGCTTTAGCACAGCTTGAGCCTTGAAAAGGACTGCAAAAATGTCGTCCGAATTTCCTTTATTGCACTCTTTCATTCCTCCTTCCTCAACAAGTCGAACCCAATCTTCATCATCCTCCTCCTCCAAGTATCAGCCCCTCTCTTCAGGCGACTCTGTTTTTCCCTAGGTGTAGCAACCTCACCTCCCCATCATGCTGGTTTTGAACATTAGATCTCACCCCATCACCACTCCATATCTAAACCCTATTCCATTCCTCTGACCACTTCTTATCCTAAGATACCTTCCCGTTCCATCAATTTTTCCTTGCACCATTATGGTCTCAACCCTCAAGAGGCCACTTGGCTAGACTGGAACGAGCAGAAGATTTTGCCGCTTTTGGAATGAAAGAGCTATTCGTCGTGGTGGGATTTGCATCGATCCTCTACTTCGAGACTTTTGAATGGGAATGTTACCCATTCTGCATCTATCTTCTTTGTGTCCTATTGGTGCATAATTTTGATGCAAGCAACAATTTGATTCTTTCGAAGGTAATAGGTATGTTGATTGAGCTGATTAATGATGATCTCGCTGAAATTTTAGAGGCATCAGCAAATGATGCGGACTTCGATGATTTTGAAGTACTCGACTCAATGATTTTGCAGTAGATCTTTTCTCAAAATGTCGGTGTTTGGAACATGGATAATCTACCTCTGACTAGCCGTTTGATTTTTTGCATCATTCGGCACAATGTCATCCCTAAGACAGGAACTTACGATTGAATTTACTTATTGGTGCGGAGGATCACCTATGCAATTATTGGCGGTATCGCCATTTATTGGTATCGCACCCTTTTATTTAGTTTGATTGATCAAGGATTAGCACTCCACAGAGTCACTTTCCATATTTACCTAGCCACTATCGTCTTTAAGTAATATGGGTGAATATCCATGAAGAGGTATTTTAGTAGAATGTTACTTCTGCCATCATTAGATCCTTCTTTAGGAAGATGGAAATTCCTAAGCCATCGGCAACACTAGCAGCATCAACGGCACGAAATTGGGTGTATAGACATCATACTACGACCATTCAAGAGTCGGAGCAATGGATTGGGCTCTAGCTGTGGAGCAAGGCATCTCGTAGTATGTGGGCATTATTTTAGGAATTATGGTGCTGTTGTCTTTTCCTTCCAACATTTGTTCTTTTCTTTTAGGTTGTTTGGGTTCTAACTATTAGTTGCCTCTTGTAAAGGCACGTACGGTATTATGACTTCTTATTTATTTACTATGTTATTAATTTTGGACATGCAAACCACTCCTATATATGCATAGTAAAGAAGTAGTATAATATGAGAATTTCATAAAGACACTTGGCTAACAGTAAATGCAATATAAGATTGGAAGTTTAGAATAGTTGGAAAATTTTAACGAAGGACATGATAAAGTTGTTAAGATATCACGGGTCGTTGCTCATGTTTTATAAAAGCTAAAATTTTTGAATAATGGATGTGTTGACATTTTTCTTTATATAAAATGTAAAGTTTTTTGGGTAAATGTTAGTTGTTTGGAATTTGGTTTATGCATTTAGTGCATTACCAACTTCTAACAACCCGAAGTGTGGCTTGACTTATCAAAATTTTTGTGAAGGAAAATATTTTGAAAAGTTTCCCCTTGATTTGAAAAGTTTCCTTTTGAAAAAAAAGTTGTCTTTTAATTATTTTTGACTCTTAAATTTTTTTAACGTTTTGTCCAAAAATTTAATTTCAAGGGAAAATGTGTGTCTAAATATTTTAGGATTTTATTTTCTAAATGACGTACAAATTTAAAATGTGTGAATTTTTTTTGTGAAATCTATGATTTTGAAGGCCAAATGTTAGGCATAAGGAAGGAAAATACAGATAGAATTTGTGGATTTAGCGGTGCATTAGGGTCGAAGATGCGATAAATGCAAATGATAACAAGAGAATAGCAGTTTTAAGTTTGGAATTCATATCTCTATACCTTGTTGACAACACGTGCGCGTCTATTTTTAGATTCAGTTCCATTTTAGAGTTTGCAAATAAGCCCGGTTATGTGTTTTGTACGTGAAAATTTTGGAGTAAATCCAAGTCAGCGGCGTTCCACTCTACTACGGATATAGGAAGATTATAAAGTGGTAAGAAAGTTAAATTCTCCACCAAAAATCATTTTTTCGGCATAGGAGTAAAGTTTAGGAAGCGATTTTTCGATGCGTTAGAATTTTGGATGGTAGGAATAGGATGCAAAATTTATTGCTTCATACTTCTATACGTAGGAATATGGGGGTTTTAGTTGAAAAGAATTATCAAAAGCTATATATAATTTCTAGTATATATGTAGGATATTTGCATCATGTTTCCAAAAAAAATTCAAAAGAAATGCATTTAAATAGAAGAATCCGATTTGGAATCATTTTGGATACATATTTTTTATGGTAATATAGTAATACACTATGCACTTGCGCATGTTTGGTTGCAAAATTTGTTGTGCACTCATTAGTAGTGAAGTTTAGAATAATTAATAGCCAAAACCTTGATTTGGTCAAAGGTGAAATTTGGAGGACGAAAGTTTTCTAAGGGGGAAAGGATGTAACATCCCGTAATTTGGCGTAAGTTATTTAATTAGTTAGTTAGTTGATTAATTAGGATCCAAAAATGAAATTTGCGCAAACAATGGAATTAGACCATAAAACTTGTACCATTGCGTTCGTGGTAAAATTTTAAGTTGCTTTCATATTTGGAATTTTGTGATTGGAATCCAAACGAAGAAGTTATGGATGAAAAACAAATTCGGGACGAAAATAAATAAGAAAAATTAACGTTTTTGGTTAATTATTTGGTGCCCATAGGTCTAATGGCATATTAGAGCGGTCAACCAACGGCGGTTGACCCATAGGACCAGGGCGGTCGACCGCCTCATGCATGGCGGCTCCAGTAAACCTAAGCCATATTGTGACGACCCGACTTTTTCTCCCTAGAAAAAGTCGCATCATCAATTAAGAAAGAAATGGATAGAAGAAGGAAGAAAGAAAAGAAAGAAGAAAACAACACTAGAATCTCAACAGCGAAACGAATAAATTATATTAATAACATAAGTATTTACATAATATACAATACCAATCAGAGATACACAGCAAACACATCACATATACTAGACAGTTATAAACACCTGTCTAGTATTTAAAACATAATACAACTCAGAGACAAAACACAGATCACACAGCGGAATACTATATCTCTAACGCAGAAGCCTCCTGCTCCATTGCTCCTCCATAATTCGTCAAAGCTAACCTGAATCCCTTGGCTACTCGTAAAAATTTGAGTACCCAAGAGTTTATGAAAAACAAAAATAAACTCCGGGTCAGACATGGGTCTGGTGTGAGTAACAGGTTAAAGTTGCTTAACTTTCAAAAACCTTTTGAAAAGAAAGGTATCACGTAAGACTTCCCACACATAAACATGGAAAAGTTTTTACCTTACGCTAACCAAAACATTTGATAGGAAATCCAGTGATATTATAATAGTGTCTAGGGTTTTCAAATAAATAAGAAATAGCCGAAATTGTTACATGATTAAATTCCAGCTACTAGCCACAAAAGTGGGTAATACAATCAAAACCGTTGGCACTTATTGGATTGTGGATTCCATACAATGGCCGGGCTACTGGGGTACCGCCCGTCACAGTACGTGGCCTAGATCACCGTACCGAGGATTACTCCCTTCATCCCCTGCAACACAAGGCCGGACCCGTTCCTTACTGAACAGTTCCGAACAAGACAACCCCGCAGTTGGTGTACATCCAACTGCCCACACAGCCGAAATAAAAAGGGACCTCTAGACAGGGATCAATCTTGCTCTCCAGTGGGTGCGACCCACGAAGCCTTGCTGCACCTCCCCTGTTTTAGCCATTCCCGGTTGATGAGGCTTGAGGTTACGATTACCTTTAGAGGACACATCTCTTAGAATGCTCATCGTCCACCTGACGATGTTCTGAAAGCATTCAATCCATACAAGTTCGTTCCGGGTTCGAACGAAACCGAAGGCATTATCTCGTTACACTCATTACGGAATCACCCACAGAGTTAACGACGATAACCCTTGCACTCTAGATCACCATCTCGAATCTATAAGTGCTATTCCGTCAACTCATTACGGAATCACCCACAGAGTTATACTGACGTATAGCCCTTACACCTCGAGTCTTCACTCGCTCCACTTGGATTCACGACCTAACGTTATTTGGAAACGATGTGGTTTTCGGATATCCAAATATGAAACCCGATCCCGGTCTCATCGAAATCCAAAGCGTGTCTTTTAAGGCCAAGTTGTTTTAAAGGTTTAAAACAATTCAATTATCTATATCCATACAAATAGATAAATCATAGATACACAACGGAAAATCAACATTATCATCATATCAGATAAACCATATTATCATTATCCAAAAAGAATAATCTATATCAACATCACAATGCAACCAATGCATCCAAATCATTCAACATTATCTATCTCATATCTGAGATTCAAACCAATCAAGGCAAACAACACTAACCAACCATATAAGCAATAATTAACCACACCAAAATATAATTAATTTAAAATGAATTAAATTAATTACATCATTCAAATTAATTTAAAGTAAATTAAATTAATTTCTTAATCAATATCATCCTTGCTTATCATTATCAATTAATTATCAATCAAATAATTAATCATCATCCAAGTATCCATTTTAATTAATCATCCCTGATTAATTAACTCTTAATTATATTCAAGTAATTATACACTAATTACTTCTCAAATTAATTAACCTTTAATTACTTCCTTAATTAATTAACTATAATTAATTACCCTTAATCACTTATTATTGATTAATTAATCTTAATTAATCAATCTTAATTACATCATTAATTATAATAATTAATGATCTCTAATTACATTTCAAATTAAATAATTACATTAAGTAATTAATCTTTATTTAAATCATAACTGTTAATCACCCTTGATTAACTCCATTCATTAATTATCTATCCTTAATTACTTTACCAATAAATTAATTACCCCTTAATTAATTATCTCTAATCAATCTCTTGATTAATTTATAAAGTAATTATACTCAAGTTTCTTTTATCAACAAATCATCTTCAATTAATTACATATAATAATTACTCATTAACTTCTCTAAGTAATTCCTCTTCATTTAATTACATTAAGTAATTATCTTTCACAACTCATCCATCGATTAATTTTAAATTAATTAAAATGAATTAATTAACTTAAACTAATCAAATTAACTTAATTAATTACAATAAGTAATTAATTCCCTAATCACTTCCATAAGTAATTATACTTAATAACTCACAGTTGATTATCTTTAAATTTAATTAATCTAATTAATAATTAAAATTAACCACATTAATTAATTATAAAATAATCCTCAGTTAATGACCTTCATTAACTATTAACAACTCATTAATTATTTTTCAAAGTAATTAACTTATTTTAATCATTATTTATTACAAATTAATTAATCATTAACTAATCTATTAATTAACCCCTAATTAATTAAATAATTAAATGTTAATTAAAACTTAATTAAATCATTATTACTTGATTAGTTAATTATTAATCATTAATTAAAAACTAATTTTATTTAATAAATTATTCTTAATTACAAATTAATTATTCAAAGAATAATTAATCCTAAACCTTTAAGATTAACCCTTAATTACTTTATGTAATTATTTATTTCATTAACTTATTAAATAAATTAATTATTCATTTAATTACTCTAATAATTAAATGAAATATAAAACATTCATTTATTATTAACTTAACAAGTTTAAAATCAATCTAAAATCCTTATTTGATAATAATTCCTTAATTATAAAAGAAATTTACAAAAGTTAAAATAAATTTCTTTTTAAAATTTAAACCATTTAAATTTTTACATTAACATTCAAATTTGGTTTAAACACTTAAATTTACAACTTAAATTCATTTTAAATCAAGATCCAAAATTATATTTAAATCAAATTTAAACTTTATTTAAACACTACTTCAAATCTAGATTTCAAAATTTACATCCAAATTCTTTAAAATATTTTAAACAATAACTCTTCAAAGTTATTTTAAAACAAAATTTGGATTTAAAAGCTTAATCATTTCAAAATTTAAGATTCAATTCAACTTGAATCTATTAGATTTAAAATTTAATTTAAATCTTAGCTTTATATTTCAAATTCAAATTTAAAATTTGAAACAAAACAATTTCTAAACTTCATTCATAAGCCCGAGCTGACTTAAAGCAACTCGAGTAACTCGAATGACAATTCATCCTAAAATCTATTTAAACTTCAAATATAAAACAGGTTTATACAAACCTGTTCTACAGGTTACCAAAACCTGTAACAAAACCAAAAACCCGAGCCCCACACCAATTTTCTTCGAGTTCCCAAACTAATTTCTTCGAGTCCAAATTACAATTACTTCGAGCTCATCACAACTTCCCTATACAATACGAGCTTCTCCTTCCCCAAAGAAAACAGCTGATACGCCATTAAAACGTGCACCTGCACCACCGCAGCGTCCACCTCCGATCCCTCACGATCCCCCACGCAAGTCACTGCTCATCCTCAAAAGCTATTTCGATCTTCGATTTGAACGCAGAACCCCTAATTTGAAAACGAGCATTCAAGCTCAAACAGTAGCAAATGTCGCTACAGAAATTAGCCTAAATCTCCTATTTTCGATCATCAGAAAAATTCAACCTCTGGCCACAGCTAATTCCACACCCCATCTAGCTTCAGCTCGAACTATAGGTAACTCGATCACTTAATTTGATCACAGTGATCGAATTCTTCAAACACAGAAAAACTAGGGCTTAAAATTTTGATTCACAATTCCCATCACCTCACTGATTTAATCTATCATCAACCATTTTTCTCTGCAACTCAGTTCACCAATCTATCACCAAAATAAATATTGGTCATTCTAATCACCTAGGTTGTCAGTTCAACCCCAATCAACATTTCCAGACAAAAACAGAAATGCTCTGTCAAACTTTAAACTAAATTTTATGAATTTAGTTTTAAAATTCAAGCTTTGATTTATGAATTGGTTTAATATCTTAAATCAAAGAATCAAGGTGATCAATTCCTTACTTATATATGAATTGTTTTGTAATCTCTGAGCTTACAGACAATATACAGAAAATTTCATGTTAAATAAAAATATAAACTGTAACCAATGTTAACATTCATATGTTAAAACTTAACACATATCAAATTAAATAGAGTGAATATTTAAAGCAATTCCTAAATCTGTAACTTGTATACAGAAAGGCAAATTCATATCAACATGTACAACAATACACAGAATATCATACCAGTAATAAACCTTAAATATGGCATGCAAACACACTTAATTCTATAAATAAACAGCAACCCATTAATTACTTAAGTTTACTTTGTAAAAATTGTTACTCACCTGATTTTAGTAGCAGAGCATATGAGCTTCAGATTTCATTTTAAAAAAAACTGCAGATGCCATTGCTTCAGATTTTACTTTTAAAACTTCATCTTGCCTTTGCTAAAAACTGCAGATTTATTCCTTTGTTTCCCTGATCTACATGCATGTTTGATTCTAGGTGATCACTTGCAGGCTTCCAGAGAAAAGAATATGCAGGTTTTGGTTATGGTTTTCAAACAGAGGACTGCAGCAAGTTGCATGCAGGTTTCTTTTTTTCTTTTCAGAGTTGCAAATTGATTTTTAAATGCATGCAGATTGATTTAACTTTGTATATGAATCTCAGGCATATGAATTTGTAGAACTGAATTGAGTTTGAAGATGTAGTTTTGGTTTTGAACAGATTTCTGTTTTGGATTTAGTTTGTAAGGGGAACTTGTAGATTTTTGTTTTGAACAAAATTTTGTTTTTGAAAAGAAGATGATCTCAGATCTGAAAATTTTGTAGATGAAGATTACTTAAGTTTTGAAGGAGAAAAAGAAAATGAGAGTGAGGGACAATGTTTATGTAAGCAAATTTTTGATTTAATTAAAACAAAAAAAGAAAAAGAAATTTAAATGAGACACTTGTCTCTATTCTCAACATTTGTCACTTAGCTTAATTAAATGGTTTACACATGTATTAAGTGTTTTTAATTTTAATTCAAATTGTTTTTTTTTAAGACTTTATACCTTAATTCATTATTTCATATGTATGAGTTTACCTCTCTTTAAAATTTTATGAAACAAAACAAATATGAATACAAGCTCATTCACAAATATTGAAGTATTTATTCTATTAAATTTTAAAACATTAAATCCAAATTTAAATTAATTTATCAAATCCAATTTTAAAATCAAGTTATATATAGATGCATATATAACTCTTATTAAAATTTTAAAATAACAAATCCTATTACTACAAATCTATTTATGTTTATAAAAACTTAAGTATTATAAAAATAACAAATTAAGTGATATCAAATAATTTGTAGAAGAGATTATGATAAACTAAAATCATTTGTAATTTTGCATTGTAAATTCCTATATATAAAATAAAACTTAGCTCTTATATATATCAAATTTAAATTCATAAATTTTTAAGCTTAGTAAATTTTTAAAACAAATAAGAATTTCATAATATAAATCATAACATTATTTACTAAATTCAAAATCAAAATTTATTAATTTACAATACATACAAATATATATATATTATAAACAGAAAACAATTTATTTATTCAAAAAGATAAAATCTTTCAAATTTAAATATTTATCAAAACATGATTATTAAATCAAATTCCAATTTTATTAATACAATTATCAAATTAAATTAAATTTAAAACACAGATTATTAAATTTATATTGCCCAAATTTCCGGGATATCACATTCCTTCCCCCTTAAAAGAATTTCGTCCCCGAAATTTAAAACAAAGGTAATTTAATAATCTACCTTAAGATTTTATTTTAAAACACAAGCATATATTATCAAACATATGCTAACAACCATAGCAACCAATCAAGCAAAACAAATCTAATTATCCAGAAAAACTGGATAAAATTTTCACGAGTTTCCCCGGTATATATATCGGAATACTCGCTCTATAGAATCTAAACAATCAATACTATTAAGCTATAGAGCTCCTATCCAACTCTATCTACCAACAAAACAATATATCAGACTACAGACAAGTCTGACTCTACAATCATCCTTCTGAACTGCTGGTTCCACAACCAGAGATAAACCATACACGTACTCCCTCAGTGATACGTGAAACACATCGAATTCCAGTTATCCAAACTGGCAATTCAACTCTGGAAACCAAACACCAATCCTCACAAAACACAGAAAAGATCCAAATACCTCGAAACTGACTTACCCAGTCTTACTCAATCTTATAGCTCCTCAGATCAAAGGAAACTTATCCCAAAACCAAATTTCCTTTATCTCTTATCCACAAAATTCCACTGACAATCCTGGGCTGCCTCCAACTCTCTTAATCAGCTCAACCTTTGCTGATGTCTCTAGAAACAAACTGGACCAAAACAATCCAATCAAATGATCTCCTCAAGATCAATTCCAACCCAAGAATACCAACTCTACTCCACAACATCAGAAGATTAACTTACTTCTCCTACCTGGAAAAGATAAAACAAAAGCACTTCCAATCTGCTTCCGCTGCGCAACTCTGATCTGAAGCAGAAGAAAACTCGAGCACAACTGGATAACACACCACAGAAATATGGTTTAACAGACCTATAAAAGAAAACTCAGATACCCCATCTGATCCATGCTACTTCACTAAACCTCCGGTATCACTCCTAGAATCCAGTCGATAAGAAAACTCAATCTCCAAGTATGGACAAACTCTCATAGCTCAAGAGAACGCTCAAACTATCGCAAGTCGCTTTTGCGATCAACCAGTCCAATATCCGAAGAAAACTGTTTCCTCTTTACCGATCAGAACAGCTTACGCTTAACTGGCTAATCCATCGTAAAAATGGAATCTTCTCTGCTACTTCTGAATTCTATCTTCAGAAAAACTGCTAACCAAAAGACTTTCTTGTCAGCACAGAACACTCTGAGCTGTACTGCTGACACCGATGCCAAAGACTTCCTAAACCAAAGCTCTTCGAGGAACTCAGGTTTCAAACCGGACAGAAACATCCTGCTGAATCCAGCCACAACATCGAAGCAGACTCACCTCTTTAACTTGTTCCAAATAAAACATTTTCGAGAACATCCATAGTCACTTCATCTCATCACGCAACTACTACTCACTAAGATAACAAGATACCATCATTCTCTTCTGCCCAACCGACAGATCCAAACTCTACTCATCCAATACAAAGATAGACTCCTAACCATAACAGGTTACCTTCAGAGATCTATAAAATCCTTACTCCAAACAAAACTCACTCGAGACGGTATTAGGTCTACAGTCCCGACAAATACACTGCCAATCTTAAACACCAAACTTCAACCAAGGGTAGTAGTTGTGTTACACACCCCACTACCTTACCTACCTTTATAACCTATATTGGAAAACCCGAACAGGTAACCCAACAAATAGGTAGAAGTAATTATATAAATATATATATAATAAAAATACAAATACGCTCTCTCAAGATAGACGCCACTCCAGAGCCTAGGTATTCACTCAACCTAACGCTCTGATACCACCTGTGACGACCCGACTTTTTCTCCCTAGAAAAAGTCGCATCATCAATTAAGAAAGAAATGGATAGAAGAAGGAAGAAAGAAAAGAAAGAAGAAAACAACACTAGAATCTCAACAGCGAAACGAATAAATTATATTAATAACATAAGTATTTACATAATATACAATACCAATCAGAGATACACAGCAAACACATCACATATACTAGACAGTTATAAACACCTGTCTAGTATTTACAACATAATACAACTCAGAGACAAAACACAGATCACACAGCGGAATACTATATCTCTAACGCAGAAGCCTCCTGCTCCATTGCTCCTCCATAATTCGTCAAAGCTAACCTGAATCCCTTGGCTACTCGTAAAAATTTGAGTACCCAAGAGTTTATGAAAAACAAAAATAAACTCCGGGTCAGACATGGGTCTGGTGTGAGTAACAGGTTAAAGTTGCTTAACTTTCAAAAACCTTTTGAAAAGAAAGGTATCACGTAAGACTTCCCACACATAAACATGGAAAAGTTTTTACCTTACGCTAACCAAAACATTTGATAGGAAATCCAGTGATATTATAATAGTGTCTAGGGTTTTCAAATAAATAAGAAATAGCCGAAATTGTTACATGATTAAATTCCAGCTACTAGCCACAAAAGTGGGTAATACAATCAAAACCGTTGGCACTTATTGGATTGTGGATTCCATACAATGGCCGGGCTACTGGGGTACCGCCCGTCACAGTACGTGGCCTAGATCACCGTACCGAGGATTAATCCCTTCATCCCCTGCAACACAAGGCCGGACCCGTTCCTTACTGAACAGTTCCGAACAAGACAACCCCGCAGTTGGTGTACATCCAACTGCCCACACAGCCGAAATAAAAAGGGACCTCTAGACAGGGATCAATCTTGCTCTCCAGTGGGTGCGACCCACGAAGCCTTGCTGCACCTCCCCTGTTTTAGCCATTCCCGGTTGATGAGGCTTGAGGTTACGATTACCTTTAGAGGACACATCTCTTAGAATGCTCATCGTCCACCTGACGATGTTCTGAAAGCATTCAATCCATACAAGTTCGTTCCGGGTTCGAACGAAACCGAAGGCATTATCTCGTTACACTCATTACGGAATCACCCACAGAGTTAACGACGATAACCCTTGCACTCTAGATCACCATCTCGAATCTATAAGTGCTATTCCGTCAACTCATTACGGAATCACCCACAGAGTTATACTGACGTATAGCCCTTACACCTCGAGTCTTCACTCGCTCCACTTGGATTCACGACCTAACGTTATTTGGAAACGATGTGGTTTTCGGATATCCAAATATGAAACCCGATCCCGGTCTCATCGAAATCCAAAGCGTGTCTTTTAAGGCCAAGTTGTTTTAAAGGATTTAAAACAATTCAATTATCTATATCCATACAAATAGATAAATCATAGATACACAACGGAAAATCAACATTATCATCATATCAGATAAACCATATTATCATTATCCAAAAAGAATAATCTATATCAACATCACAATGCAACCAATGCATCCAAATCATTCAACATTATCTATCTCATATCTGAGATTCAAACCAATCAAGGCAAACAACACTAACCAACCATATAAGCAATAATTAACCACACCAAAATATAATTAATTTAAAATGAATTAAATTAATTACATCATTCAAATTAATTTAAAGTAAATTAAATTAATTTCTTAATCAATATCATCCTTGCTTATCATTATCAATTAATTATCAATCAAATAATTAATCATCATCCAAGTATCCATTTTAATTAATCATCCCTGATTAATTAACTCTTAATTATATTCAAGTAATTATACACTAATTACTTCTCAAATTAATTAACCTTTAATTACTTCCTTAATTAATTAACTATAATTAATTACCCTTAATCACTTATTATTGATTAATTAATCTTAATTAATCAATCTTAATTACATCATTAATTATAATAATTAATGATCTCTAATTACATTTCAAATTAAATAATTACATTAAGTAATTAATCTTTATTTAAATCATAACTGTTAATCACCCTTGATTAACTCCATTCATTAATTATCTATCCTTAATTACTTTACCAATAAATTAATTACCCCTTAATTAATTATCTCTAATCAATCTCTTGATTAATTTATAAAGTAATTATACTCAAGTTTCTTTTATCAACAAATCATCTTCAATTAATTACATATAATAATTACTCATTAATTACTTCTCTAAGTAATTCCTCTTCATTTAATTACATTAAGTAATTATCTTTCACAACTCATCCATCGATTAATTTTAAATTAATTAAAATGAATTAATTAACTTAAACTAATCAAATTAACTTAATTAATTACAATAAGTAATTAATTCCCTAATCACTTCCATAAGTAATTATACTTAATAACTCACAGTTGATTATCTTTAAATTTAATTAATCTAATTAATAATTAAAATTAACCACATTAATTAATTATAAAATAATCCTCAGTTAATGACCTTCATTAACTATTAACAACTCATTAATTATTTTTCAAAGTAATTAACTTATTTTAATCATTATTTATTACAAATTAATTAATCATTAACTAATCTATTAATTAACCCCTAATTAATTAAATAATTAAATGTTAATTAAAACTTAATTAAATCATTATTACTTGATTAGTTAATTATTAATCATTAATTAAAAACTAATTTTATTTAATAAATTATTCTTAATTACAAATTAATTATTCAAAGAATAATTAATCCTAAACCTTTAAGATTAACCCTTAATTACTTTATGTAATTATTTATTTCATTAACTTATTAAATAAATTAATTATTCATTTAATTACTCTAATAATTAAATGAAATATAAAACATTCATTTATTATTAACTTAACAAGTTTAAAATCAATCTAAAATCCTTATTTGATAATAATTCCTTAATTATAAAAGAAATTTACAAAAGTTAAAATAAATTTCTTTTTAAAATTTAAACCATTTAAATTTTTACATTAACATTCAAATTTGGTTTAAACACTTAAATTTACAACTTAAATTCATTTTAAATCAAGATCCAAAATTATATTTAAATCAAATTTAAACTTTATTTAAACACTACTTCAAATCTAGATTTCAAAATTTACATCCAAATTCTTTAAAATATTTTAAACAATAACTCTTCAAAGTTATTTTAAAACAAAATTTGGATTTAAAAGCTTAATCATTTCAAAATTTAAGATTCAATTCAACTTGAATCTATTAGATTTAAAATTTAATTTAAATCTTAGCTTTATATTTCAAATTCAAATTTAAAATTTGAAACAAAACAATTTCTAAACTTCATTCATAAGCCCGAGCTGACTTAAAGCAACTCGAGTAACTCGAATGACAATTCATCCTAAAATCTATTTAAACTTCAAATATAAAACAGGTTTATACAAACCTGTTCTACAGGTTACCAAAACCTGTAACAAAACCAAAAACCCGAGCCCCACACCAATTTTCTTCGAGTTCCCAAACTAATTTCTTCGAGTCCAAATTACAATTACTTCGAGCTCATCACAACTTCCCTATACAATACGAGCTTCTCCTTCCCCAAAGAAAACAGCTAATACGCCATTAAAACGTGCACCTGCACCACCGCAGCGTCCACCTCCGATCCCTCACGATCCCCCACGCAAGTCACTGCTCATCCTCAAAAGCTATTTCGATCTTCGATTTGAACGCAGAACCCCTAATTTGAAAACGAGCATTCAAGCTCAAACAGTAGCAAATGTCGCTACAGAAATTAGCCTAAATCTCCTATTTTCGATCATCAGAAAAATTCAACCTCTGGCCACAGCTAATTCCACACCCCATCTAGCTTCAGCTCGAACTATAGGTAACTCGATCACTTAATTTGATCACAGTGATCGAATTCTTCAAACACAGAAAAACTAGGGCTTAAAATTTTGATTCACAATTCCCATCACCTCACTGATTTAATCTATCATCAACCATTTTTCTCTGCAACTCAGTTCACCAATCTATCACCAAAATAAATATTGGTCATTCTAATCACCTAGGTTGTCAGTTCAACCCCAATCAACATTTCCAGACAAAAACAGAAATGCTCTGTCAAACTTTAAACTAAATTTTATGAATTTAGTTTTAAAATTCAAGCTTTGATTTATGAATTGGTTTAATATCTTAAATCAAAGAATCAAGGTGATCAATTCCTTACTTATATATGAATTGTTTTGTAATCTCTGAGCTTACAGACAATATACAGAAAATTTCATGTTAAATAAAAATATAAACTGTAACCAATGTTAACATTCATATGTTAAAACTTAACACATATCAAATTAAATAGAGTGAATATTTAAAGCAATTCCTAAATCTGTAACTTGTATACAGAAAGGCAAATTCATATCAACATGTACAACAATACACAGAATATCATACCAGTAATAAACCTTAAATATGGCATGCAAACACACTTAATTCTATAAATAAACAGCAACCCATTAATTACTTAAGTTTACTTTGTAAAAATTGTTACTCACCTGATTTTAGTAGCAGAGCATATGAGCTTCAGATTTCATTTTAAAAAAAACTGCAGATGCCATTGCTTCAGATTTTACTTTTAAAACTTCATCTTGCCTTTGCTAAAAACTGCAGATTTATTCCTTTGTTTCCCTGATCTACATGCATGTTTGATTCCAGGTGATCACTTGCAGGCTTCCAGAGAAAAGAATATGCAGGTTTTGGTTATGGTTTTCAAACAGAGGACTGCAGCAAGTTGCATGCAGGTTTCTTTTTTTCTTTTCAGAGTTGCAAATTGATTTTTAAATGCATGCAGATTGATTTAACTTTGTATATGAATCTCAGGCATATGAATTTGTAGAACTGAATTGAGTTTGAAGATGTAGTTTTGGTTTTGAACAGATTTCTGTTTTGGATTTAGTTTGTAAGGGGAACTTGTAGATTTTTGTTTTGAACAAAATTTTGTTTTTGAAAAGAAGATGATCTCAGATCTGAAAATTTTGTAGATGAAGATTACTTAAGTTTTGAAGGAGAAAAAGAAAATGAGAGTGAGGGACAATGTTTATGTAAGCAAATTTTTGATTTAATTAAAACAAAAAAAGAAAAAGAAATTTAAATGAGACACTTGTCTCTATTCTCAACATTTGTCACTTAGCTTAATTAAATGGTTTACACATGTATTAAGTGTTTTTAATTTTAATTCAAATTGTTTTTTTTTTAAGACTTTATACCTTAATTCATTATTTCATATGTATGAGTTTACCTCTCTTTAAAATTTTATGAAACAAAACAAATATGAATACAAGCTCATTCACAAATATTGAAGTATTTATTCTATTAAATTTTAAAACATTAAATCCAAATTTAAATTAATTTATCAAATCCAATTTTAAAATCAAGTTATATATAGATGCATATATAACTCTTATTAAAATTTTAAAATAACAAATCCTATTACTACAAATCTATTTATGTTTATAAAAACTTAAGTATTATAAAAATAACAAATTAAGTGATATCAAATAATTTGTAGAAGAGATTATGATAAACTAAAATCATTTGTAATTTTGCATTGTAAATTCCTATATATAAAATAAAACTTAGCTCTTATATATATCAAATTTAAATTCATAAATTTTTAAGCTTAGTAAATTTTTAAAACAAATAAGAATTTCATAATATAAATCATAACATTATTTACTAAATTCAAAATCAAAATTTATTAATTTACAATACATACAAATATATATATATATTATAAACAGAAAACAATTTATTTATTCAAAAAGATAAAATCTTTCAAATTTAAATATTTATCAAAACATGATTATTAAATCAAATTCCAATTTTATTAATACAATTATCAAATTAAATTAAATTTAAAACACAGATTATTAAATTTATATTGCCCAAATTTCCGGGATATCACACATATACGGTCTGGATTTAACTTATTTCGATCTAACTGTTCGGGTTGATTCTAGTGCCTATAAATTCAGACCTAGTCCTCCCTCCTCTTCTCATATTTTTTTGAGGCACTTACGAACATCTGCTATTTCTTCTTCTCCACTTTCTTTCTAAATGATAAAATTGATATATTTATCTTCATACAAATTAGAGGAGAATAGAAATCTAGTAAAAAAGGATAAAAGAAGAGAATTAACTACACGTGTATTCTAAAGTAATTTATAAATTTACATCTATTTTCTCTTCCAATTCCAAATCTCTTCTCAGATCAGTAAATCTAATGTGTGCGTGTATATATACTTAATACATATTTCTTGGATTAAAAAGGATTTGGAGATGAGTCAAAGCTTCTACTTTGGATTTAATTGAACCTGATCTCCATCCTCCTCTTCCTCCAAGTATCAGCCCCTCTCTTCCGTTCCTCCCCTAAAGATGGCGTTTTCCCTAGAAGCAGCAGGCTAACCCATCCCTTATGCTGGTTTTGCACGTTAGATCTCCCCCCACCACCACTCAAGATCTAAACTCTATTCCCTCCCTCCGACCAATTCTTATCCCAAGACACCTTTCCGCACTGCTAGTTTTTCCTCGCAAAATTATGGTCGCAACCCCTTAAGAGGCCACTTGATTGGATTGGAATGAGCAGAAGGTTTAGTCACTTTTGGGCTGGAAGAGCTATTCATCATGGTAGGATTTGTATTGATTCTTTGCTTCGATACTTTTGAATGGGAATGTTACACGTGCTGCAGCTGCCTTCTCGGCGTCCTGTCGGCGTAGAATGTCGATGGAGGCAACAATTTGATTCATTCAAAAGTGAAGGGTGTCTTGATTGAGCTGACTAATGGTGATCTTATTGAGATTTTGTAGGCCTCTACGAAGGATGCCGACTTGGATGATTTTGAAGTGACCGACTTAAAGATTTTACAACAGACCTTTTCCCAAGATGTCAATGTTTGAAAGACGGATATATTAAGTCTGACTGCCCGTATAATATTGTGCATCATTCAGCACAACGTCATCCCAAAGAGGGGAATATATGATAGGATTTATCCTTTCATATGGAAAACCACCTATACTATTATTGGTGGCATTGCCATAAGTTGTACTCCCACCCTTTTGATTCAATTTTATTAATCAAGGATTAGCACTCCACAGAGTCCCTTTCAACATTTTCACCTAGCCACTCTCGTCTTTAGGTAATATGAATGAATCTCCGAAGAGAGGCAGCTTAGAATAAGGTTCATTCCCCTATCATTAGATCCTTCCTTAGGAAGATGGAAATTCCAGAGTCGTCAGCAACACCAGTAGCGTCCGTGGCGTGAGATTGGTTGTATAGCTGTCACGATACGACCATTCAAGGATCGTAGCAATGGATCGGGCTCCAGCCACGGAGTAAGGCATCTTGTAGTATGTAGGCATTATTTTAATAGATAAGGTGTTGTTATCTTTTCCTTTCCAGCATTTTTCTTTTTTGTAAGGTTATTTAGGTTGTAACTGTTAATTGCCTCATGTGAAAGGCACACATGATATTATGAGTTCCTATTTATTTACTATGTTATTGTTTATGGACATGAAAACTGCTCCTGTATGTGCATAGTAAAAAAGCAGCATAAATATGAGAATTTCATAAAGACACTTGACAAGACTGGAAGTTTAGAATAGTTGGGAAATTTTGGCGAAGGACATGATAAAGTTGTTTTGATATCACGGGTCATTTCTCATGTTCCTTAAAAGCTAAATTTTTTGAACAACGGATGTGTTAACATTTTTCTTTATATAATGTAAAGTTTTATGGGAAATGTTAGTTGTAGAATTTTGAAATTTGGTTTAAGCATTAAGCGCATAACTAACTTCCGACTACGTTGAAATGTCGCCTGAATTATCAAAAAATTTGAGAAGAAAAATACAAAATTTTTAAAAGTTTCCACTTGATTTGAAAAGTTCCCTTTTGAAAAAATAGTTTCATGTTTTAATTATTTTTGACTCTTAAACTACTTTTAGGGTTTTGTTAAAAAAATTGATTTCAAGGGAAAATGTGCGTCTAAACATTTTGGGATTTTTTTCCCAAATAATGTACAAATTTGAAAAGTGAAAATGTTTTTTGTGAAATCTTTGATTTTGAAGGCCATACGAGAGTCATAGGGAAGGAAAATAGAGTTAGAATTCACGAATTTAGCGGTGCACTAGGGTGGACGATGCAATAAATACAAGCGGTAACAAGGAAAAATCTATTTCAGCCTTGGAATTTCTAGGTCCATACCTTGTCGACGATGCACGCGAGTCTTTTTTTAGACTTAATTCCATTTTAAAGCTTGAAAATAAGCCTCTTTATATGTTTGTGCATGGAAAATATAGAGTAAATCTAGGACAGCGACGAAAATTTCCACCGTATTATGAGAATAGAGGATTATAAATTAGTAAGAATGTTAAATTCTCAATGTAAAATCCTTTTTCTGACATGAGAGTAAAGTTTAGGAAGCGTGTTTTCCATACATTTGATTATTGGATGGTAGGAACTTGATGTAAAATTTGTTGCTTCATACTTCTTTCCGTAGAAGTATGCGGATTTTGGTTGAAAAGACTTTTCAAAAAGTTGTATATAGAACTTCCAATATATAATAGATTATTTGCATCATGTTTACGAAAATGTTTTCAAAAGAAATGCATTCGTATAATAGGATCCAATGTAGAATCTTTCTGGATATATATTTTCTGTGTGGTAATACAGCAATGCATTATGCACTTGTGCATGTTTGGTTGCAAAATTTGTTGTACACTTATTCATTGTGTAGTTTAGGATAATTAGAATCCAAAACCTTAATTTAGTCATTTGTGAAATTTCGGGAACGAAATTCCTTTTAATGGGGAAATAATGTAACACTCCGTAATTTAGCATTAGCTATTTATTAGTTAGTTGATGAATTAGGCACCAAAAACGGAATTTGACCTTGAAACTGCACTATTGCATTCGTGGCGAAATTTTGAATAGCTTTCATTTGGAGTTTTACGATAGAGTTCAAACGAAGAAGTTTTGGATGAAAAACGAATTCGAAATGAAAATTAAGAATTAACATTTTAATTAATTATCCAGGACCGATAAGTCGACTCGCATATTAGAGCAGTCGACCAGGGGCGGTCGACCCTTGGGAAGTTGACGGTCAACCGCTTCATCTGTGGGGGTTCCAGTAAACCTAGGCCATGTATGGCCCAGATTTAATATATTTCGATCTACCAGTTCTAATTGATTCTAGAGCCTATAAATTCAGGCATAGCCCTCCCTTCTCTTCTCATGCTTTTCTTGAGGCAGTAGCAAAGCTCTGTCATTTCTTCTTCTCTATTTTCTTTCTAAATTATAGAAATAAGATATTTATATCTATATTCATACAAGTTAGAGGAGAATAGAAATCTATCAAAAAAAGGAAGAAGAGAAGAAAACCAACTATACGTGTATTTGAGGTAATTTATATTTATAGATTGTTATAATATGAAAATTTCCCATCAGTGTTTATTTGATTGTTATACCCAACTGGATAATTGTATATGTGTTGTAGGCAACAAATTAAATATAATCCAAATATAATAAATATCGTCTACATATTCTAGTTTATGAATTGCTTAGAATTGTTTACAACCTAATTTGGAAATTAGCCTCGAAAGTATGAATTTAGAATACCGATTGAATGAAATTTATTTCCAGATCTGAAATAGGTTGTATACTAATGTTATGAATTTGGATTTTTACCCTAATCATGTTGGAATGTAAACTTTTCTATGTTTGGAATTGTTGGAATTTTGATCCATTTAATATTTGTAAATTAGTGTGATTTCTTTCCCCTTTTGGAAAAATACAACGTTTGATCTAGCAAGGAATATATGCAAATAAAAAGAGAAAGAGATTTGTAATGTATGAATTCATTATAGTTTACCCTTTCTATTTAAGTAATCTTTTTGGATATGATTCCAACAATTGAACATGGAAAAAAAAATTAGTGAAGACATATAATTTGAATTTATTCGATAAAAGTATATATTTCTACGTAATTTACTACGCTTGTAATAATTAAATAAAAAGCTAATAACGACGCTTACACATAATATTCTCGTTTATGATAATCAATGGAAAAGGAATTTAAAAGGTTGTAACTCCAATTAATAAATATGAGAGTTGCAATAACTTGATAAGGTAAGTGGATTAATGGGACCGATAAATAAAGAAGTTGAATTAATAACTATGCAATAGTTAAAAAGGTTGCTAATATGAAATTAGTTATCGTACATAAACGTCTTAGGAAATGTCCACTAGGATTTTATGGACAAATAGATATTTATGAGCAATAATAAGGAATTTATGGGTAGATAAGAAATAAAGGTAAAAAGAGCCTTAAATAAAAAAGGAATTAGTAAGCTAAGTCTATTGTCTACCTTAGATAATATAATTAAAGATTTAAGGTGGTTAATTGAACTTAGTAAATTAGTGGTGCGAAATCAGTAGAGCCACTCGAAAGAAGTAACCTAGCGAGATTCAAATAAATCAGAATGTCTTTAGAAATGTTTACATTCGTGTTGAGGTATTTAGTGGCTGTAGGGCCCACCTCCCTACCGAAAGAAGTAATTTAATGAGATTCCATATTTATAATTAAGAGTGATAGTGGATATCTCGAGAAGAGTTTGCTTAAGGTTTGAGGTATAAAGTTACTATATAGTACGCCTCTTTTCTACAAAAGAAGTATTAAGTAGCCCAATGTGATTTCCAAGCAATGTCAGCTAGATAGTACCAACGAGGTGTCATCCTTAGGTTAGGTATCAAATGAAAAAGGCTTACTTAAAAGTAGGGTGTTAAATGTTCAGGGCTCTTCCTAGTCCTTATTAATGGGGTATTAAGTGGCTTGGGTATAGTCTCTCACTTTGCTAAGGCCATAATAAAGATAGTACCGATGAGGAGTCCACTTGAGGATTGGTATTAGGTGATGGGGACCTGCCTAGAATATAGGTATTAAATGGTTAGAAGTCTGCCTAGTCCTTTTAAAGGTATTAAGTGGCTTGTGTACTGTCTATAACATGGCTATGATTTTTTCGGTGATAGATGTGGTAATACTTGGACATTAAATGTCGGAAGCCTTAAATTGTGGTTAGAGGTCTTTGTAGATAGGGCCCGTCGACCATTGACAACATTGTTAGGAAACCACCATGAGAATGGGTCTTAAATGATGGGGTCTACCTTATTTACATCTTAAATGATGAGGTCTATCTTGATTGAGGTCTTAAGTGGCAGAGTCTTCCTATTTTTCTTTTAAAAACATCATAGTAGCTCGCTTCATATCTAGATGTATTAGTGGAAAATGAGTTTGGAAGTATTAGGTGGTTCATAAGGCTTTGTCAGTGTTTTGTACAATGGAAAGGGGTAGGTAAGTAATCGTGTATGCAATGCAAGGTTTGATTAGAATTGCTAACCTTAATGGACATAACAATTAAATAGAAACGAATCGGCATAAATTTATGTTATAGACGGTTTATAGATTTTTCAGTCATCCGAACGTTGCTCTGACCCCTTCCTCGTTACAACCCACATGATGGATTTAAAGAAATCGGTCGCTAGACCTGGATGTGCTTTGTTGTCGAATAAGTCTTCTTTTCTCTCATGCTCGATGTTGATGTGACAATTTTCTATCCAAGGAATATCATTAATTCCAAGGTAGTAGTTATAATCAGTATTCTTATCTTATTATTGTTTTCGTCGTGAGTTTAGATTTTTTTATCAATTTCTGATAACACTCGTGCTTATTTGCAGGTACCAAACCAAATGATCTATGCTTTTATGGACTTGGGTTTCGATTTTTGTCGAGATTTAGGCCCAATAAGGTAGGGATTATTAATTTGGTATCAATGCCTAGGTTAGTTGATCAGAGGATTTAGGATAAATTGAAAGAATATATTCGTCCTTTCCTATGTAGTAATATTATATTTTTACACTAGATTCTAAGAGTTCCAACTATAGAAATAGTTATTGTTCCATTCCAAGGGAATGGGTAAAGCAACTATGGGATGGAAGCATCTTAGAGTTAAGATTTTCACGCCGACTCTGAGGTTCCCTATGGAGTGCTGGTGATGTGTAAAGTGTTATTGATTATGAGCATGAGTATGATATATAGCTGAATCCCAGAGACTGGAAGTGTTTGACTTGATGGTTGAAATCTAGCTATCTTGTGATTTTGGATTTTGATGGTGAGTTCTAGTCGGAGACATACATTTATTCTAGATCGGCTAGAAATTAGAGTCTGTATGTCGCAATTGTCCGCAAGCAAGTTTTAGTTAGGATGCCTTCATTTATCACCTCTTTGATGGAAAACCAATATTTATTTGGATAATTAATGTCAATTCCATAGTCTAAAACCCATGAGAGAATTTTTATAAAGTATATTCTAGAAATGCCTTAGATTTTGGAAAGGGATTTTCAAAGGGTTTCCTTTCCCAAGGATTTATTTTGAAAATTTTGCTTCGGGAAAGTTTTGAAATTTTAATTTTCAATGAAATACATATACCTTTAGGTCTGTCATGTTTAGAAATTTTTACTTTATGAAAGATTAATTTTTGAAATCTTTAAATTCTAATATATATACCAGTAAAGGTTTGATTTTGGTTTTTGGCAAGAACTAATTATCCAATATGGGAAAATTTTGTTTTAAAAAGGGCTTTGGAAACCTTGAAATATTTTTATAAAAGTTTGATTTGTAAAGGAAAGTTTTGGTATGGAATAGTTTATATTACTTTGAAACAAGTATAAAAGACCATATATTTAGCTCGGTGATTTTTTAGTTTATGAAATCGAGATTATTAAATTTTCTCTTTAAGGTACGGAAAAAATAGGAATGACATTTAACTTTAATGGGGCATGTAGTTTGAAGTGTTGTGTACCCACTAGCTATTGAAAGAAATATTTCCATGCAAAGTAGGCAGGTTATAGCAGTTGGAGTACTTTCGGGCTTCTAAAAGTGTTGTTGGCGCAGTAGTTTTGTTGGGACAAATGTGAATTGCTGAAGCATGGTTCGAGGCTAGACGGTAGGTTTTTACACCACGGTGATGAGGTCAGGAATTTTTCGGATCGTTTCGAATCAAAGGAGACGAAACGAAATAATTATTACTATTTAATCCGACCCTAATTGGGGCTAGGTTCAGTTAACGCCCAACTTCTTCCTAAAGGTTGACCTAGAGGTAAATCTAGAGTGGTCTACCAGATAACAAGTTCTGGCCCAACTTGAGCCTGGAACAGGACCATAAAAGTTGCATCTGAATTTACCTAATTGCATTCTCTTGTCCCTCCTTCCTCAACAAGATGAACCCAATCTCCATCCTCCTCCTCCTGCAAGTATCAACCCCTCTCTTCCATTCCTCCACTAGGCAATGCCGTTTTCCCTAGGAGCAGTAGCCTTGCCTCCCCCTCATGCTAGTTTTGCATGTTAGATCTCGCCCCATCACCACTCCAAATCTAAGCCATATTCCCTCCCTCCGATCACTTCATACCCCAATACAGCTTTCCCACTGCCAGTTTTTTCCTCACACCATTATGGTCTCAACCCACAACAGGCCACTTGGCTGGATCGGAATGAGCAGAAGGTTTTGCCGCTTTTGGACTGGAAGAGCTATTCGTCATGGTAGGATTTGCGCCGATCCTCTGCTTCGAGACTTTTGAGTGGGAATATTACATGTGTTGCATCTGCCTTCTTGGTGTCATGTTGGTGTAGAATTTCGATGGAGGCAATAATTTGATTCGTTCTGAGGTGAAGGGTGTCTTGATTGAGCTGACTAATAATGATCTCGCCGAGATTTTGGAGGCCTCCGTGAAGGACGTGGAATTAGAGGATTTTGAAATAACTGACTCAAAGATTTTGCAACAGATCTTTTTCTGGGATGTCGATGTTTAGAAGATGGATAATCTACGTTTGACTGCCCATGTGATTTTGTGCATCATTAAGCACAACGTTATCCATATTATGGGATGTTACGACCAAATTTTTCCTTTGTGGCCGAAAAACACGTAATCTATTATTAGCGACATTGCCATCAATTGGACTCGCACCCTTTTGATTCAATTTGATTTATCAAGGCCTAGCACTCCATAGAGTCACTTTCCATATTTTCACTTAGCCGCTATCATCTTTAGGTAATACAAATGAATCTCCTTGGAAAGGCAGCTGAAGGTTCCTTCAGCTAGCATTAGATCCTTCCTTAGGAAGATGATAATTCTAAAGCCGTCAACAACACTAGTAGTGTCAGCAGCATGAGATTGGATGTATAACCATCACGCTACAACCATTCAAGGGTCGCAGCAATGGATCGGGCTCCAACCGCGGAGCAAGGCATCTCGTCGTCTGTAGGCATTATTTTAGGAGTTATGGTATTGTTGTCTTTTTCATTCCAGCATTTGTTCTTTTCTTTTAGGTTGTTTTGGCTGTAACTGTTAGTTGCCTTTTGTAAATGGCATGCACAATATTATGAGTTCCTATTTATTTACTATGTTATTTCTTTTGGACATACAAACCGCTCCTATATATGCATTGTATATAAAGCAGTACAAATATGGGAATTTCATAAAGTCGCTTTATTAAGAGTAAATGTAACATAAGACTATAAGTTTAGAATAATCGGGAGCGAAGGACATGATAAAGTTGTTTTGATGTCGTAGGTCATTGCTTATGTTTCTTACAAGACAAAATTCCCCAATAATGGATGAGTTGGCATTTTTCTTTATGTATAATGTCAAGTTTTAGGGGTAAATGTTAGTTGTAGAATTTTGGAATTTGGTTTATGCGTTTAGCGTATAGCCAACTTTCGACTATGCTAAAGTGTGACTTGACGTATCAAAAATTTTCAGAAGCAAAATATTTTGAAAAGTTTCCCCTTGATTTGAAAAATTCCCTTTGAAAATAAAATTTTATGTTTTTAATTTTTTTTAACTCTTAAATTATTTTTAGAGTTCTGTCCAAAAATTTGATTTCAAGGGAAAATGTGCATCTAAATATTTTGGGAATGTATTTTTTAAACGACGTACAAATTTGGAAAGTGAGAATGGTTTATGTGAAATTTTTGATTTTAAAGGCCATATGTTTGCCATTGGGAAAGAAAATAGAGTTCGAAGTTGTGGATTTAGTAGTGCATTAGGATTGACGATATGATAAATGCAAGCGGTAATAAGGAAAAACAGTTTTAGCATTGGAAGTTCTATTTCCGTACCTTGTCGATGATGCTCATGAGTATTTTTTAGACTTAATTCCATTTATAGCTTGAAAACAAGCCTCCATGTTTGTTTTGTATGTGGAAAATTTGGAGTAAATCCGGGGCAGCGATGAAAATTTCCACTGTCCTATGGGAATAAAAAGATTATAAAGTGGTAGGAATGTAAAAACTCCACCTAAAATCCTATTTCCGATATAGGAGTAAATTTTAGGAAGCGATTTTTTGATGAATTAGATTGTTGGATGGTAGAAACGGGATGTAAAATTTATTGCTTTATACTTCTATTCATAAGAGTATGAGGGTTTTGGTTGAAAAGATTTTTCAAAAAGATGCATATATATAGAACAACCAATATATATATAGGTTATTTGCATCATGTTTCCAAAAATGTTTTCAAAAGAAATGCATTCAAATAGGAAGGTTCGGTTTAAAATCATTCTGGAAACATATTTTCTATGTGGTAAAACAGTAATACACTATGGACTTATGCATGTTTGGTCGCAAAACTGATTGTACACTCATTAGTTGTGTAGTTTAGGATAATTAGGAGCCAAAATCTTGATTTAGTCACTGGTGAAATTTCAGGGACGAAATTCTTTTTAAGGGGAAACATTGTAACACACCGTAATTTTGCGTTAGTTATTTAATTAGTTAGTTTGTTGATTAATTAGGCTCCAATAATGGAATTTGTGCAAATGATGAAATTTGACTATGAAACTTGCGCCATTGTATTTGTGATGAAATTTTTAGTAATTTTCATACTTGGAGTTTTGTGATGGGAGTCCAAACGAAGAAGTTACGGACGAAAAACGAATTCAGAACAAAAATAAATCAGAAAAATTAACAGTTTAATTAATTATACAGGGCCCTTAGGTTGATTCACATATGAGAGCAGCTGATCAAGGGTGGATCACTTCTAGGAAGGGTTGGAAGACCGCTTCATGTATGGTGGCTCTAGTAAACCAAGCCATGTATGGCCTGGATTTAATACATTTTGATCTAGTGGTTCCGATTGATTCTAGCACTTATAAATTCTGCCCTAGCCCTCCATTCTCTTCTCATATTTTTCATGAGACAGTAGCGAAGCTCTGCCATTTCTTCTTCTCCACTTTTTTTCTAAATTATAAAAATAATATATATATATATATATATATATATATATATATTCATACAAATTGGAGGAGGATAGAAATCTATTAAAAAAAGGAGAAGAGAATCAACTATACGCGTATTTGAAGTAATTTATATATTTATATCTACTTTTCTCTCCCAATTCTGAATCACTTCGATCTATAGTTCTAATGTGTATATACCATTTATTCGTATATCTCATATTAAAAACGATTTAGAGATAAATCAATGGTTCTACTTAAGATCTGGAGATTTAGATCTCTTTTAAAAGGTGGTGGGAAATTTTATAGATTGTTATAGTATAAAAATTATCCCATTGTTGTTTATTCAATTTTTATACCTAACTGGATAGTTATAAATGAATAGTAGGCAAAATATTGAATATAATCTGGACATAATAAATATTGCCTACATACTCTTGATTATGAATTGATTTATAATTGTTTACAACCTGATCTGGAAATCAATTCCAAAAGTTTGAATTTAAAATATTGACTGAATGAAATTTATTCCAGATCTAAAATAAGGTGTATAATAATGTTATGAATATGGATTATTACCTAATCTTGTTAGACTGTAAACCTTTCTATGTTCGAAAGTGTTGGAATGTTTAATTTTTTGCAAATTAGTTCGATTTCTTTTCCTTTTTGGAAAAATATAGGTTTTGATCTAGCAAAGAATAGATGCAAATAAAAAGAGAAAGAGATATGCAAATGAATTCATTGCAGTTTACACTGTCTATTTCAGTAACAAAAAGAAATGGTCATTCCTTGTTATTTCAAACGATGTAATTTTTTATATTTCAAAGTTAAATCTTTTTTTTTGGACTAATTTTTTGAATTATAACGGGAAATCATTATAGATATGATTCCAACAATTGAACATGGAAAAGAATATTCTAGTGAAGATATATAACTAGAATATTTTTTGATAAAGGTAGATATTTGTACCTAATTTATTGTGCTTTTAATAATTAAATAAAATGCTAATAACGATGCTACACGTAATATTCGCGTTTAGGATATTAATGGGAAAAGAATTTAAAAGGTTGTAATTCCAGTAAATGGGGAATAAACGTTAATAAATATGAGAGTTTCAATAACTTGAAAGTGTAAGTGGATTAATGGAAATGATAAATTAAGTTGAATTGATAACCATGGAATAGTTAAAAAGGTTAGTAATTTGAAATTAGTAATCATTGAAATGTCTATTAGGATTTTATAGACAAACTAACATTTATGAGCATTGAAAGGGATTTATGTATAGAAAAGTATTTAAGGTAAATCTTTATAGCCTTAAATAAAAGGGAATTAGTAAGCTAAGTCTAATATCTACCTAAGATAATATAAGTAAAGAATTAGGATGGTTTTTGGACTTAGTAGGTTAGTGATGCAAGTTCAGTAGAGTCGCTTGATGGAAGACTGCCCTTCACTTTGAGGCTAACAACAATCGAACTCACTTATTACTGATGTGAGATATCACTAATCATAGAACCCATGACGATGTGAGAGATTGGACCAGCATTCTTAATTGAAAAGTAATAAATGGTCCATATTTGGAGTTAGGAGCGGTGAGGGATATCTCCATAGGGATTTAATTTTGGTTTAAGGTATTAAGTGGCTGTAGGGCCCACCTCTCACCTAAAAGGAAGTGTTAAGTAACCTAGTGAGATTCCAAATATGTAATGATGTCTCTAAAAAGGTTTACTTCAGTGTTGAGGTATTAAGTGGTTGTAGGACCCGCCTCCCTATCGAGAGAAGTAAACTAATGAGATTCTATATTTATAATTAAGAGTGATGGTGGATATCTCGAGAAGGGTTCGCTTTAGGTTTGAGGTATTAAGTTACTGTAGGATCTGCCTCTTTCCAATAAAAGAAGTATTAAGTAGCCCAATGAGATTTCCAAGCAATCGAAGCTAGATTATACCAATGAGGAGTCCGCCTTAGGGTTAGGTATTAAATGACAAAGGCCTACATATAAATAGGTTTTAAATTGTCAGGGGTTTGCCTAGTCCTTATTAATGAGGTATTAAGTGGTTTGAGTACAGTCTCTCACATTGTTAAGGTCGTAATAAGATAGTACCAATGAGGAGTCCGCTTAAGGATAGGCATTAAGTGATTGGGACATGACTAGAATATAGGTATTAGATGGTTAGAAGTCCGCCTAGTCCTTTTTAAAGGTTTTAAGTGGCTTGGGTACTGTCTATTACATGGCTATAATTTTATTGACGATAGATGCGGTAATAATTGAACATTAAATGTCAGAAGCCTTGAATAGTGGTTAGAGGTGCTAAGACCCACCGACCATTAACAACATTGTTAGGAAACCATATTGGCAATAGATCTTAAATGACGGAGTCTACCTTAATTTTGGTCTTAAATGATAGGGTGTACATTAGTTGGGATTTAAATGGCAGAGTCTGCCTATTTCTCATTTAAAAGTATAATAGAAGCCCGCTTTATATTTAGAAGTATTAGTGGAAAATGAGTTTTGAAGTATTGGGTGGTTGATAAGACTTCGCCGGTATTTTATACCATGAGAAGTGGTAAGTAAGTAATGTGCGCGCAAAACAATGTTAGATTAGAATTGTTAACCTTAATGGACATAACAATTAAATGGAAACCAATCAATATAAATTTATGTTATAGACAGTTTATAGATTTTCTAGTCACCAGAACGTTGTTCTGACACCCTCCTCATTTTAACCCACAGGATAGATTTAGAGGAATAGGTACTTGAGATGGATGTGCTTTGGTGCTGGAGAAGTCTTCTTTTCTCTCATGCTCGATGCTAATGTGACAATCTTCTATCCAAGAAATACCATTAATTCCAAGGTAGTAGTTATAATCGGTATTCTTATCCTATTATTGTTTCAACTGTGAGTTTAATTTTTTATCAAGCACCGATAATGTTTATGCTTATTTCTATGTACCAAATCAAATGATCTATGTTCTGATGGACTTGGGTTTCGATTTTTATCGAAATTTAGTCCCATCAAGAAATGGGTTATTACATTTGGCGTCAGTGCCTAGGTTAGTAGATCAGAGGAATTAGGATAAACTGAGAGGACATATTCGTACATTCCTATCTAGCAATATTATGTTTTTACACTAGATTATAAGGGTTCAAACTGTAGAAGTAGTTGTAGTTCCACTCTAAGGAAAGGCCAAAGCAACTATGGGATGGTATCGTCTTAGAGTTAGGTAGCCAAGAGAAAAGGGATGGAAATACGAAATTATCCATATAAACCCTTTTCCCAACATAAAGAAAATAGGTCTAGAAAACTAGATTTTTATAAATTTGGATGTTAGCAACGACGTGTTAGGATTTTGGATGGTAGGTATTGGAAGTGAAATTGGTTGAATTATATTTCTATTCATGGAAGTGTATGAAAAATCGAATGTAAAAACAAATTTTTGATTTTCAAAAGTTCCATACATGTAGAACTTCTAGTATGTTTAGGACGTTTTTATCATATTTCCGTAATTGATTTAAAAGAAAACATTCATATCGAAGGCTAATTAGAATCACTCCGTCGTATATTTGGTGATACACTATGTACATGTACACGGTTGGTACTAAAATTGTTTGTACAATAATTTATTTGTTAGTCTAGAATGGTTATACATTAAGTTGCATTGTTATGAATTTCGAGAATGAAATTCTTTTAAGAGGGGAGAATGTAACACTCCATAATTTTAAAGCTAATTAATTAAAAAGAATTTGATAAATATGTAACAATACTTAAAAAGAATTTTTAAAACGTTGGAATTATTCTATGAAATTTGCACCATTGGGTCTGTGGCGATTTTTTGATAATTGTTCATATATAAAGTTTTCTAGTCGGAGTTCAAACACAAAAGTTATTTGTATTTAAAGTTTTGAATTAGAAATAATTATATATGTAATATGGTAATACAAATTTAAGTGACGCTAATTGCTAATGTTAATGGAAACTTACAGGTTAAGAATTATTAATGTTTAAAAAAATCTTAGAAAATGTATAAAGTGAGAAGGAAATGAACGAGATCTGTTACAAAAAGGAATGAAATTAATATAATCACGTAGGAAAACTAATCAATGTTTAAAAGAAATAATAGGTCGACCACTAATGCTCCAAGATCGGTCGGCAGCAATCGACAGTAGGCCATAAGCGGTCGATCGTTACTTCTGTTAAATCATGACTTTGAACAAAGGGATGGATGATTGTGATGTAACCTAATGTTTTACTTCCGCACAAAGAAATTAAGGAACGTGCAGGATGAAATTAAAAGATTACGTAGGATAAATTTGATGCTCCAAATCAATCGCTATAAATTAACAACTAACCTAACCTTAATTTATTTGGAAAACTTACTATGTATTAAAACTCTACCATTTCCTATTCTCCTCCAAATTCTAAAAGTAGTAAAACTATTATAGTACATATATATAAGTAGAGAAAAACAAAGATGTAACGACCCGATATTTCCAACCATTCGCATCCATACATGTCGGACTTGAATTGTTCAAAATACCACGTTGTAAATAAAATTTGGCAAGTCTCAAAATATACAGTAAATAAATAATCACAGAATCATAGACACAGAATCAGAATACTCGCAGCGGAATATAAAAATAACTTAGTGGTTCATGAAGCCACTATCAGTAGTCTCAAAATAAGTATAAAGTACATAGTCTTAAACCAAACATAGTTTAAAATCTCCACAGAAAATCTCAATATTAGATTGTCTTTATTACAAAGCCTAATAAGAACTGAATAGAAACTTGACGGCAGCTTCAAAAGAGATGATCAGCAGAAGTCCAAGATCCGGAGTGAAGTCTGAACTGAAACTCAGGCTGACCCGAGCGTAAATTAAAACATAAACACTCGAGTCAGGACATACATACTTATATAGTGTAAGCTAATTCAAGTGAACTGTAATAAAATACTAGTAACTTAAAGGATGCTTGGGAGCGTCCATCCTCTAAGGATCCGTTAAACTATTTACTATAAGTAATACTTCACTATTATAATAGTGTCTATTAGTAAAATAAACTTACTTTTAAATAGCGTTAAGGAGTGACCCAATAGCACCCTTAACATGTAATAGTCCCAGTAGTCCATCCAATATCATAGTCCCTCCTGATCGGGAAGCCACCAGAGGATACCACACGGGCTACGGGAGAAAGCCAAACTCGTACAAGGCTTGCTATAGTAGGTGACACGGCACAACTAGGCAATGTCAGGGTAGATATACCAATTACGCATCCGGACCAGTGGTAACGCGTAGCTGCTGCTACCGCCCACCTCGAACAACACTCCCAAATCAAAGGTGCGCACCAAATAATCACAAAGTAATAGAATGGCATACGAAGAAGTGCGTCCGATCAAAGATGCTACCTCATTAGTCCGTCAATCTCTCCTGTTTTAGCCACCTTATGCCAACTCACGGGAGTCGGGTCCACGTATTTACCTCAAGGAAACGTCACCACCATCCCAATTCATTTTGGAATCTCCACCACGTACGCGGTTGTCAAAGTGGTTTTCGGTATCAACAGAGAGTATGCCCATATCCGATCCCGGTCTCTTTAACAACCAACCTTATTATTACCCGTGGTTATAAAGAATCTAAAATAGTTTATATTTCAATCAAAATGCTACTTTTGAAACTATTTAAAAGTGAAGTTATTTTTCTTACAAAATAAAATATAAAATCCCAAAAGTTTAGCCTTAGTCCAATTGTATCAACTACAGCACTTGCAAAGTGCGGTAATATCCTTTATAATAAATTTGAGTAAATTAAAATTTAGATTTCAATATAATTTCAGTAAAATTAAACCTTTTATTTAAACAAATCAAAATTTCCACTTTTAAATAGTCATTTAAATTTCTCAATAATTTATGATTTTTATAAAGTAAATTCTTCAAGTATATATCTAACTTTTATACTTTATATAAAATCAAGTACACATTTTCTATGAAATTTACTTAATAATTAAGTTAAATTACTGTTTTCAAAATAACTAAATTTCCAATTAATTTCTTATCTTACCTTTATTTCAAAACCAGCCTCCCATTTCTAAATCAAGTTATATTTCAACTTCCATATTTCACTAATTAAACTATTTAATTCATAGAAAACTTATCCTCGCTTTATATTCAAGTTATAACAAATTTCATATTTTAATTCTTAGCTAAAATTCCATTTATTTTACAAATCCAAATTTACAAGCGAAATTGATACTTTAAATTTTTAACTTTTATTTATTTACATCTTTAACTTGTTAAATATAACTACGCTTAAGAATCATTTTAAATCAAATTTTAAACAAAATATTATACATTCTAATTTTACAAATATTTAATAATTCCATAAAATTCATATATATATAACCACGAGTCTGTATAATGTTTTCTAACCTAGGTCAAGTGCTACAGATAATATATCACTTCAATCCATAATTTATAAAGAAAATCCGGGTTTTATCATTTCAAGCCTGCAATCCAAAGTTAAATAAATAACTAAATAATAAATGAATAAAATAAATATCGTTCAGGCCTATCATTTCAGCCTGTAACGATTTCTATTCTACAGGGAACTAGCAGTGGGATTAAGCAGTAAATAAATAAATAGTATAACAGCGTAAATAAAATAGTATCTAATATAACTGATGATGTGTAGGTTTAATAACAGGATTTTTAACATCATCAATTTATATAAAAGTCAATAAAATGAAATAAAATTGTATTCTACAATACACTTGTTATTAATTCGCAGATATATAAGTACGTTTGTCAAGTGAGAATACTCAACTTCTCGAAGCTACAGAATTTATTCAAACAACGATATCTACCCCGAAAGAAGAGTACAGAAGGCACGATCAATTTTCAGTGGATGCAACGACTTGATTCAAATCTTGAACAAATTAATTAAAAAAAAACTAAGTATTCGAATGTTATCATGAACACAGCAAATTTGAAACAAGATTGAATTAAAGGAAATTGACACAACGGCTCGACCACTCACCATACGACTTAACCCACATATCAAAGGCTCGACTTGTTCATTCATTCCTTTTTTTTACTAAGTGCAACATGTGGTTTACGTATTAATACTTCAAAATTGTTCTTAGTATACAATACTTCATATGGATCTGTTCATAGTGCATAAAGACTGTTATTCATGTATGTATCTACCTACCTATATTCACTATATATCCTAACAAGCTAATGCTCAAGATGTTCTACTCACATGCATAGGTGGCTCCCTACTATTCTATTCACCCACTTATTATAATATTTTTTCTTTTTTTATAAAAAGGCACGGCCCTTGCCAAATTTCAAAACTCGAATGCATGCACTCCTGAGACTTCACATCATGGCATAGAGGACTGGTTACACAAGCTACAGGTGGCGCACATTTTCTACTTCAGAAATGCAAAAGGGTAATTTCAACCTAGTATCTAGTTGGACAACACAACACTATGCTTGCCCATATATGCATTCCTGACATGTACGCATAATTTACTTCTCCCTTTATTTATTTATTTATTTATTTTTATTTAAACTGAACGCATGTAGTAGCATGCCAAGTCAGTGGCTAACGACCCAATCATGCAGGAGAAAAATGCAAAATGATGCGGCTCTCTACCCTATTATATTTTTTTCAAAGCCTGAAACACAAACATTTGAAACAGATTAAGGCAGGGTTAAACTCAGGTGGCTCAAGCCTATATACGTGCATGCACTCGAGATTTAGTCCTATAGGCTGATGTCAAAAGGTGGCGCATGCATTGTTTTCCCTTTTTTTTCTTTTTTTTTCGAACGTTGGCTAACACAAAGTCACGGGATGGTTCATGGTGTAAGGTCCGTGACAGAACAAGTAGAGAAGGGTGGTGGCGGAGTAGCCGAGCACGGTGGAACAAACAATAGGAAATAGAGAAAAACTAAAAAAAGAAGAGGAAAAATAAGAAGGAAGAAGGGATGCAGCTATGTACCGATGCTACCTGAAGCTTTAGCACGACAGGGAAGAAAATGAATGAAATTGTTGCAAATGTGCTACATATTTAAAGATGAGCTTGCGATAATGGAAATGTAAATGAGGGGTTATGAATTTATATAGTGGGTTGCGTGTTTTTGGGCATGTGAAAAATCAATGCAGGAAAAAAAGGGCAAGTGAATTCAAATTTTAGAATGCTAAAAGAACTGAATGAGTTCACTGTATTATTAAAGGTTGCATTTTATAATTAAATTGGTTGAGTGATTTTAGCAAGGTAACGGCAAGAATTGATTTAAAACAATTATACCCGTGATTGGAATATGTACATAGGGTATCTTGCGTGATTTTAGAGGGAGAAACAGCAAGAGATAAATGAACTTTTGAACGTACTCTAATAAATAAAATCTTGCACTGATTTAAGGTGAAAATAGGCAACGGTTAATTTATTTCGTTGATTTACAAAAGAAACGGCAAGAAAAATGGAACGTCTACGGATTAAATTCTTTATTTAGCTAAGATAATAATTTAAAGAAGGCGCATGATGGAGATAATTGCGTTTGTTAAAAATGCAAGAAATAGATTGCTTTAGGAACGGTAAATGGAAAGAAAAAAAAAGAGCATGATTATTTAAAAGATGTAAACAGGCGATGATTTTGGGGTGAAAGAAATAGGCAAGCAATTAATTGATTGCGTTGATTTTCGGGAACTATGGCAAGAATTTAAAATTATGAACGGTTATGGAATTTGTGATCATGGGCTTTCATTTATATAAGAGAAGTTGCGCAATTCACGTAAAGGAAAAAAATATGGCAAGAAATCATTTTTAAATGGTCAGGAGATTATTCTGCATGATGTTTGCTTTATGAAGAGGTAAATTTTGTTGATTTATTAATTTAAAAACGCAGGCAAAATGATAAAATGAGAAACGCCAATTCAAGGCATGCGAAAAATTTAGACAATATTTGTTAGAATGGCAAGAGAAATAACTGCATAGATTTATATGGGAGAGGTCAAAGGCAAAAAATAACAATTTTGAACATGTTTGATTAAAAGATGCAAACTACATAGGTTAAAATGCAAGAATTAATAAAATTTGTTTTTGAATGGCACGTAAATTTAGCATGTTATAAATCTTATTGATCGTGACTTATTGTTCAACAGAGGAGGAATGGTTTAAATTTTACACCAAAGTGATTGCGTTAAATAGTGAGGCACGTTTTACACTTAAAGGGAGTAATTTGCGTTGATTTAATGGAAGAAGGAAACGGTAAGCAAATAAAATTTAAATAGTAGGGGAAATCAAAGATTTCATACCAATTTTAGAATGATTGAAAATAAAGGAAAAAGTAACGTTTACATGCGAATTTAGGCAACTTTTAAACGAAATTAATTGGCTAGGAAATTTATTTATTTACCACTTAGAATTGCACATCTGCAAATTAATTAATTATTTATATCTGCGGTACGAATTTTTAAGAATGCGTACTACAACCGCAATAATATACACCCAAATTTATACAAAAGTAATGCTTATACGTTATTTATTCCATCAAATAACGTGCCTTTTAAACGCGTAATTAAACTGTTTATTAATACACTGTAAATTTTGAAATTTATTGCTTAACTAAAAAAGAAAATTGTTTACGTTCTTTTGATTCATATTACCATTTACAAGGAAATTTATTATTCAAATGGATGTAAATAAGTAAAACAAAATATTACTAATTTTAAAAAGGTAGATAATCTATTTTTAAAAAAGACAAAAGCAAAGTATAAATGTTGTTACAGTAATTCTGTTGAATTAAAAGAATTTGAAACTAGAGTTTAAAAGATAAAATTTAGAATTTTAAAAATTCCAATTAGAGTTAATCTTTAACCAAAGTCAAAATTTCAGAAATCTTATCCTTTAATTAAAAATTTGGGAAATGTTTTGATCAATTTTAAAAATTTAGACTTTTATATAATAAACCCCAAAGTTTTATAATTAAAAGAATGAAATATTTGTTAAATTTTGGGCTGTTACACTCTCCCCCACTCAGAACTTTTCGTCCTCGAAAGGGAGGAAGGTAGGGAAATAGAAACAGCCTGAAAGAAAACTAAATTGAAACTTAAATTAGAATCATTAATCTAAACCATACAAATTCAATTTTAAATTAATAATTGATTTCATCTATTTAATTTCACTCAATTTAAATTTTACTATTTCAAATATCATTACTTCATCTTCCAATTATCTTAAAATAAAAATTCTAAGTTTGAAAATCATTTGTTATACTTAAAAATGGGTTCAATAAATTAATTTCTTCTTTATTCCTAACTATAATTAAATTTATTTCTCTCAATATATTTTTCTCATCTATGTTAAATATGTTTACACTTATTACAACTATTTAAATTTATTCTTAGTTCCTTTAACATCATTTTATATTGAAAATTATTCCATTACCCTTTTATTTTATTTACCTCTGTTAATCTTTTTATAACTAGAATTTAAGTGTATAACATTTATTATAACCACTCAAATTTTATTTATAAATCTTTTTGTATTGTATATTATCTAATTACATTATTAACTTTTGAAAATCAAGGTAAGTTATATTGAAATGCAATTGAGTATTATATAAAACTTTCAAATTCAATATCTCAAGTTTGAATCATTTATTCAAAATTTTGATTTTCTTTTTATAATTGAAATTATTCTTCAAGATAAAATTTAAGAATTAAATTTTTGATTCCCTTCAAACCATTTAGAGATAAATAAATATATGTACATAATATGATGATGCAAACCAGAGAGACGAAGTCATAGGTCGGCTCCGACCTAACTTGTTTTTAAGACGAGCACGACCTAAGAAATCACAAGGTGAAGAGTTCCGACCTAACGAGCCTCGATCTAATGAGCTCCGACCTAAGGGGTTACATGAGGAAGACACACGAGTTAGTAAAGAAAAATTGAGTCGTTTTCGACCTAACTGGAATCCAGGATGTGAAGGCCTAGGTCGGCTCCGATCTAAGGAACCATGTGGGGAAAAGATGCGAGTTAATGTAGAGGAGTTAAGTCGTTTCCGACCTAACGAAGAGGCAACACGAGTTAACGAAGTTTCGGTTTTTGGTCGTTCTGATGTTTTAGGTCGGCAACGACCTAAGGAAGAAGACTTAGGTCGGCCACGACCTAATGATAATGTTGAAGAACGCTCACGACCAATGGAAGGAATGTTAGGTGGTCTACGACCTAAAGAAACATGTGGAAAGAAGCTACGAGCTAACAGACCCTTAGATCGTATGGAGGAAGCCGCGTTTTTAGGTCGCGTACGACCTAACTCCTTTAGGTCACGGAATGATTTCTGAAGCCGCTCCTTTAGGTCGCGAACGACCTAAATCATAAGCCGTTGATGTGCTAGGTCGTAGACAAGTGTGAGCCGTTGGTCTTTAGGTTGTTATGTGTGAAGCGCCTACTGTTTTGTAATCAGTTAGGTCGGCAACGACCTAGTAAAGTCGTAGGTCGTAGGAGGGTTGAGTTACCGTTGTTTTAGGTCGCTGGAAGGGTGCTGTGTGTCTGTTAAGTCGGCAACGACCTAATATAGGTCGTGTGATGGGTTGTTTGTAAGTGTGTGTTGTAATAAGTCGTGCGCGACCTAAGTGTTGTCCAATGTTGAGTTGTGTGTGTGTTGTAAACTCTATAAATAGCAGGGTTGAGTCATTTGTAAAGTTGTTGATATTTGAATAAAATTCTCTTTTGTTAGCTTTGTGCTTTCATACAAATTGGTAGTTGAGTGTGATCTCCTATCTCCTCTTTCGGTTAATCGAGTGCGCTCGATTCAACGATCGTAGAAGCCGATTCACGGTATCCAGTGCGCTAGATCAACGTGCGAAGAATCGTAGATCTTCTTTCTCGGCATCGTGCGCGATCAACGAGACGAAGATAGCTAGAATCCGGTATCTTTGGATCAACGGATTTGGGCCTTGCAGTATTCTCAACTCACTGATTGCTACATTCCATCAATTGAAGTTTGTTTCGATTTATCCGCTGCGTCAGTTTTGGTATCAGAGCCATACTTAGCCAATCATAGCTAAGTTGATTCTTGGAGCCAAGTATTTGGAGTTTATCGTGTTCATCTTGAAGTTGCAACGAGTTTGAAGATTCCGATCCATTCCATTTTGGATCTAGAGTGGAGATTTGTTTGAATTTGATTTGTGTTGAAGTACTTGAGCTTGAGCCGAACTTAGTTGTGTGGTGGTATAGGCCGAGTCAAGAAAAGTTTAAGGCCGAGCCTTGTGAAGTTGTGTGGAAGCTTGTGAAGCCGTGACTTGAAGATTTTGTTGTTCAATCATGCCGCCTAGAAGAGCTAACCGACATCAAAACGTTGAAGCTTTGTATCGAAGAGAAGAAGCCGATCAAATGGAGCAACGTATGCATGAGAAGATTGATGAAGGCATTGGTAGGTTGGAGAAGCTTATGATTGATATGAATCAAAGTAGAAGAAGAAATTCACCTGAATCCATCCGTGGGGGTAGTAGAGTGTCATCACATTCAGAACGGGAGAGGAGAGAAAGTCAAGAGCATAGGAGTGTTGACAATCGAAGTAGTAGGAATGTTGATGATCATGATAGACGGGATGTTGGTAGTAGGGGTGGTGGTGGTAGAGATGTTGGAGGACGTGAAAGACAATGATATACATCAGACTTTGATGAGGAGTTTGACGGTGAGAGGGGAAGTATTCATTTCAGAGACCGAGATCAGGGACAACGTCAGTATCGGGTTATTGATGATGATCGACGTTGGGAATCGGGAATGAAGATGGAAATTCCGGAGTTTAAAGGAGGGATGGTAGCTGAAGAATTCTTGGATTGGTTATCTAATGTGGAGGAAATTTTTGACTTTAAGGAAGTTCCGGAGAATCGACGGGTGAAGTTAGTTGCTACTAGGTTGAGGGGAAGAGCATTGGCATGGTGGCAGCAAGCTAAACTTACCAGAGAACGGATGGGGAAGTCAAAGGTTGAGTCTTGGGATAAGATGAAGAAGATGATGAGAGCTACATTTTTACCATACAACTATCAATCACTTATGTACCAGAGATTGCAGAATCTACGGCAGGGGACAAAATAATTAAATGACTATACAGATGAATTTTACCAACTCATTGCTAGGAACGATATAATGGAGACAGAAGAACAGCTGACTGTTAGGTTTGTTGGAGGGTTGAGAATGCAGATCCAGGATATGGTTAATATGTTCGATCCCAGATCTGTAGCGGAGGCACATCAAAAGGCGTTAGCTTGGGAAAAGCAAGGAAGGCGTGGAGGTGGTGTGTTTACTAATTCTAACAATCAAGCAAAGGATGTCGGTGGAAGTTCTAATGTTACTAAAGCTGTTGCCAAACCAGTTGTGAAGGAGGGTGAGAAGGTGAAGGTTGGCAGTGGATTCAAATGTTACAACTGCCAGGAAATGGGTCATAAAAGCAATGAATGTCCGAAGCCGAAGAAGAGAACTATGATAGTTGAAGCTGAGGATGAGGAGGAAGAAGCTGAATGTTCTAATTCACCTTATGTTGAGGAGGAAGAAGAAGTGTCGGGAGACGAAGGTTGTAATCTGATGATGAGGAGGTCTTGTTTGACGCCAAAACAAGAGGAGGAAGATAGTTGGTTGAGGAATAACATATTTCAATCTACTTGCACTATTCTTGGGAAAGTTTGTAAATTTGTCATTGATGCTGGGAGTTGCGATAATATTATCTCTACAGAGGCAGTGAGGAAATTGGAGTTGAAAATCGAGAAGCATCCTAAACCATACAAGTTAGCTTGGTTAAGGAAGGGTGGTGAAGTGAAAGTTGGGAGAAGAGCTTGCGTGAAATTTTCTATTGGAAAGAAATACAAAGATGAAATCTGGTGCGATGTAGTGGACATGGATGTGTGTCATCTGTTGTTGGGCAGGCCATGGCAGTTTGATCGAGCAGTACAACACGATGGTTGGGCCAATAGCTATAGTTTCATGTTCGAAGGTATTAAAATCACTTTGGTTCCCAAGAAGCAACAACAGAAGGAGAGCAAGCTGGAGGAGATTGAGGAATTGAAAACTCTGTTGACTTTGAAGGAGTTTGTTAAGGAGGTTGAAGAGGAGCCCGAAGTATACTTGTTGATTGGGCGTGAGAGCAGTGAAGAGGTTGAAATTGCCGAAGAAGCAAAGCCAGTTTTGAAAGAGTTTGAAGATGTATTTTCAGAAGAGTTGCCAAAGGAGTTACCGGCACTGAGAGACATTCAACATCAAATCGATCTTGTTCCGAGAGCAGTATTACCGCATAGACCACATTATCGAATGAGTCCGAAGGAACATGAAGAGTTGAGAAGGCAGGTGGAAGAGTTGCTTGAACAGGGACGTGTGTAGGAGAGTCTGAGTCCATGTGCTGTGCCAGCTTTATTGGTACCCAAAAAGGACGGGACGTGGAGGATGTGCACTGACAGTCGAGCATTGAACAAGATTACCGTGAGATATAGATTTCCAATGCCGAGGTTGGATGACTTGCTGGATCAGTTGAGTGGGGCAACTATCTTTTCGAAGATTGATTTAAAGAGTGGTTACCACTAGATTCGGATTAGACCTGGAGACGAATGGAAGACAGCGTTCAAGACGAGAGAGGGGTTATACGAATGGTTGGTTATGCCATTTGGTTTATCAAATGCACCTAGTACATTCATGCGGGTGATGAATCAAATCTTTAGACCATTCATTGGGAAGTTCATGGTAGTTTATTTCGATGATATTCTGATATATAGCAGGAGTATGGAGGAGCATGTTCTACATTTGAGGGAAGTGTTGATTATTCTTCGCGAGGAACAATTTTATGCTGCTACGAAGAAATGTGTGTTCATGGTAAGAAGTGTTTTATTTCTGGGGTATATTGTTTCGGAAGCAGGAATTCAAGTTGACCAGAATAAAGTGGAAGCAGTCAGGAATTGGCCACAGCCGAGGACGATTACAGAGGTGAGAAGTTTTCATGGGCTAGCATCATTCTACCGATGATTCATTCCGCACTTCAGTAGCGTGATGGCTCCAGTTACTGATTGCATGAAGGGGAAACAGTTTGTATGGTCAGAGGAAGCGGGGGTTGCTTTTGAGAAGATCAAGGAATTGTTGACGTCTGCACCAATTCTAGTTTTACCGAATTTTCAGTTATTGTTTGAATTGCATACTGATGCATCGAAGGTCGGTATTGGAGGAGTTCTGAATCAGAATGGGAAGCCAGTTGCTTATTTCAGTGAAAAATTATCAGGAGCAAAGATGAGATACAGTACATATGACGTTGAATTCTATGCTGTGGTACAAGCTGTTAAGCACTGGAGGCACTATCTATTTCAGAAAGAATTTGTTCTGTACACTGATCATGAGGCATTGAAGCATTTACAGGGGTAAGACAAGATTTCAGCGAGACATGCATCATGGATTGCTTATTTACAACAGTTTACTTTTGTCGTGAAACATAAGTCAGGGGTGACGAATCGTGTAGCAGATGCATTAAGCAGGAGGAGTCATTTATTAACGACATTGAAGGTTGAGGTGACAGGGTTTGAAATGTTGCCAGAGCTGATTGAAGAAGATCCTTACTTTGTGAAATGTGTAGAGAAAGTCAAGGAAGGAAATACCGATGAATTTGTGATGGTTGATGGATTCTTGTTCAAGGGGAATCAATTATGTATTCCAGATTGTAGTTTGAGATTAAAAATTATCAAGGAGTTACACGAGGAAGGGCATGTGGGCCGTGATCGTACTTTGCAATTGATTTCACAGTCTTACTTTTGGTCGTCGATGAGGAAAGAAGTGGGAAGGTTTGTGGAGCGATGTCATATTTGCCAAGTTTCGAAAGGAACCGCGACCAATGCTGGGTTGTATATGCCGTTGCCTGTACCGGCTAAACCATGGGTTGATGTGAGTATGGACTTTGTATTGGGATTGCCGAGAACGCAGCGTGGTAATGATTCTATATATGTAGTGGTTGACAGATTTTCTAAAATGGCACATTTTATTGCTTGCAAGAAGACGGCGGATGTTGTTCGTGTTGCTCAGTTATTTTTCAAGGAGATCTATCGACTTCATGGATTTCCAGAGTCTATTGTGTCGGATAGAGATACTCGTTTTCTGAGTCACTTTTGGTTAAGTTTGTGGAAGATGGTGGGAACGAAGTTGAATTTTAGCAGTGCTTATCATCCACAAACAGACGGACAGAACGAAGTTGTTAACAGATCGTTGGGAAATTTGTTGCGATGTCTTGTGAAGGACAATCTGAAGAGTTGGGACATGAAGTTATGCCAAGCTGAGTTTGCACATAATCATGCAGTGAATCGTAGCACGGGATTCAGTCCATTTCAGATTGTATATTCAAATTTACCCAGGGGACTGTTGGACTTAGCGGTGGTACCACAACCGAAGGGGACGGTTAAACGAGCTGCTGATTTTGTTGAAGGATTGACGGAATGTCATAGAATCGTTCAAGAACGATTGGAAAAGTCAAATGAGAAGTATAAGCGGGCTGCTGATTTGAAACGACGGAGTGTTGAATTTAAGGAAGGTGATTTGGTTTATGTTGTATTGACGAAGGATCGTTTTCCGGTGGGTGCTTATAACAAGTTGAAAGCTAGAAAAATTGGTCCTGTGGAAGTTGTGAAATGGATTAATGAAAACGCTTATAAGTTGAAGCTGCCGGAGGATGTGTACACTTCTGACGTGTTCAATGTTAAACATCTTGTGCCATATTATGAAGATGAACAATCAGATGTAGGAAAATTTACAAATTCGAGGACGAATTTTTCTCAACCCGGGAAGGATGATGCAAACCAGAGATACGAAGTCATAGGTCGGCTCCGACCTAACTTGTTTTTAAGACGAGCACGACCTAAGAAATCACAAGGTGAAGAGTTCCGACCTAACGAGCCTCGATCTAATGAGCTCCGACCTAAGGGGTTACAGGAGGAAGACACACGAGTTAGTAAAGAAAGATTGAGTCGTTTCCGACCTAACTGGAATCCAGGATGTGAAGGCCTAGGTCGGCTCCGATCTAAGGAACCATGTGGGGAAAAGATGCGAGTTAATGTAGAGGAGTTAAGTCGTTTCCGACCTAACGAAGAGGCAACACGAGTTAACGAAGTTTCGGTTTTTGGTCGTTCTGATGTTTTAGGTCGGCAACGACCTAAGGAAGAAGACTTAGGTCGGCCACGACCTAATGATAATGTTGAAGAACGCTCACGACCTATGGAAGGAATGTTAGGTGGTCTACGACCTAAAGAAACATGTGGAAAGAAGTACGAGCTAACAGACCCTTAGGTCGTATGGAGGAAGCCGCGTTTTTAGGTCGCGTACGACCTAACTCCTTTAGGTCACGGAATGATTTCTGAAGCTGCTCCTTTAGGTCGCGAATGACCTAAATCATAAGCCGTTGATGTGCTAGGTCGTAGACAAGTGTGAGCCGTTGGTCTTTAGGTCGTTATGTGTGAAGCGCCTACTGTTTTGTAATCAGTTAGGTCGGCAACGACCTAGTAAAGTCGTAGGTCGTAGGAGGGTTGAGTTACCGTTGTTTTAGGTCGCTGGAAGGGTGCTGTGTGTCTGTTAAGTCGGCAACGACCTAATATAGGTCGTGTGATGGGTTGTTTGTAAGTGTGTGTTGTAATAAGTCGTGCGCGACCTAAGTGTTGTCCAATGTTGAGTTGTGTGTGTGTTGTAAACTCTATAAATAGCAGGGTTGAGTCATTTGTAAAGTTGTTGATATTTGAATAAAATTCTCTTTTGTTAGCTTTGTGCTTTCATACAAATCGGTAGTTGAGTGTGATCTCCTATCTCCTCTTTCGGTTAATCGAGTGCGCTCGATTCAACGATCGTAGAAGCCGATTCACGGTATCTAGTGCGCTAGATCAACGTGCGAAGAATCGTATATCTTCTTTCTCGGCATCGTGCGCGATCAACGAAACGAAGATAGCTAGAATCCGGTATCTTTGGATCAACGGATTTGGGCCTTGCAGTATTCTCAACTCACCGATTGCTACATTCCATCAATTGAAGTTTGTTTCGATTTATCCGCTGCGTCATATGTCAAATCAAATTTAAATCATATATCTATATATTATAAATCAAGTCATATTTGAAAGATTCAAATCAATTAAATTCTCAAGATAACACTGTAGCCAGACTAAAGAATTGTCTCTTCACTTCGAAACTCGAAAATGAATGTCGATGATGTTGTAGTCATCACCGAAATTATTTCCCAGCGACAAAGAGAAGAGCGCTGATTTTTAAACCTTTAAAATTCTTTGGAAACAAATTTCTATTCGAAAATAATTTAAATAATATATCCTTTTAAAACTTTAAACACAAGGTTTGAAACCATCGGGAATTCAAGTTCTAGTTTCAAATTCATTTTTGTTTCCAAATTAATTTATAACCATTGTTTATAGTCCAATTATTTATATGAGACAAAACCCTTGGTTTACAAAACCATAAATAAAATCAAAGACTATTTCTCTTGACAACTAGTTAAATTAATTCTAAAAATTCTAAAAATTATACTTATATATATAATATTAGATTTTTTTTCCAAATATAGGAATAAATTTTTCAAAAGATTCAAATTTGATGACTCAAATCAAAGAGAATTTTGATTTAAAGATAAGTTGGAATCAGAAGATCCGATGATTAAATAACATAATAAGGAACTGGATAAGTTTATATAAATCACGGGCAACCTTAACCTGGTCAACCGTGACTTAAAGAGTAAGATCGATGTGGATTTTCTGGGGTAAATCTACATTCGATCTGAAGAGATAGAGTTCGGAATAACCAAAGTACTAACATCTAAACCAAGGATAAATATAAATCTCTGGTGAATCAATGCTAATTGTAAAGGAGTTTCACCCCTTTATTAGAATATTGGCGAGACCGCCAATTCAATATAAAGATCATCCGAAGTGGAGTTATGGGATACTCCAGAATCGAAAGAAGATGAATAGTGAGGGACACGAATGAACTTTGGAACCGCAGGGAACGTTCCATAATTCAAAGGAAATCGAATCAAAAGGAAGAGATTGAATGAAAGTGATTCTGTAAATCAAATTTATCATACATTCTAAGTCTTGCCTAGAGCCAAAGCTCTGATAACAAACTGTAACGACCCGATATTTTCAACCATTCGCATCCGCACATGTCGGACTTGAATTGCTCAAAATACCGCATTGTAAATAAAATTTGGCAAATCTCAAAATATACAGTAAATGAAAAATCACAGAATCATAGACACAGAGTCAGAATACTTGCAGCGGAATATAAAAATAACTTAGTGGTTCATGAAGCCACTATCAATAGTCTCAAAATAAGTATAAAGTACATAGTCTTAAACCAAATTTTTTAATTTTCATTTCATAAACAAAATTGCATATTCATTACATAATCTCATTTGATTCCACGTTTAGAGAAACTATAATTATCACAAAATACTCCAAGAGGGACATATAAAGATGACCCTTAGTTGATTAGAGCCTAATACTTGATAGTTATAACTTCTATCACTACATCCATTTAGACACAAATCAACATTATAGAAGAAAAAAGCTCATGTTAATAGCTAGCTTGCCTCCTACATGTCTCCAGAAGCTTATTCGTCTAACTCGAAAAACCGAAAAACCCTTACTTCCGGCCTACTCAAATGAGCACCCAAGAGTTTTAGGAGAAAAACAAAAACTTAGGGTCTGATAGAAAGTCTGGTGTGAATAATAACCTACCATTTCATACCAAAATAGATATCTAGTGAGACCACACCGCAGAGTGGAATGGGTTTTCATCTCACTAGTATCTTAACCAAACATGATAATAAAAGATTCATGCACCTGCAACCACAATTGTTAGGACATAATAAGATAATCATCTACGAGCACGCAATATGGGTATGCCCGACTAGTCTACCTTGATTGTATTACTGACACCCTTACCCTACCCAAAATATACAATGAATTATCCATCCCAATGTAATTAACTACCCATCCAAATTTAATCCGACTATCCATCTTATATTTATACCGACTACCCATCTGACATATAAACATTATATTGATTACTTTCCCAAGCCATATGGACTACTCATCACACATGTTTTATCTAATTAAAATTCATGCGGACTATGCATGTAACGACCTGGAATTTTCGATCTCGAAAATTCCAGATAGTTAGAAAAAGAAGAAAGAGATAGAAGAAGAAACAGAAAACCAAACTCAGACTCTCACATTCGCAGCGGATAAAATATAATATCAATAAATACTTTACACAAATAAAACCGTATTGGTTAATTATATTTAAATACATCGGAGTTACAACATATATACAAATACTGGACAAATTCAATCAACCTGTCCCAGACAACTACAATATATCACAGCGGAATGCACTCCATATGTTCCTGCCATCCAGCTTCCCTCCTGAGCTCCAAAACATCCTTACCTGAAAATATGCAATACTCGGTCTTACCCGAGCATTACATCAAAGAAACACCCGAGCCAGGCTGGAAACCAGCGTGAGTATACCCAACTAATATGAAATACTCAGTAAAAATTATTTAAAACCCGGGGTAACTCATTCAATACTACAAGTTCACAACTTGCTATAGACGACGCTTATTTCACAAATCAATCCCTAGGTACCCTTACACAACACTAAATGGTCCAGTCACTTAAATTTCCATTTCAGCCTATTTCTTTCACATATCAATCTAGAAAGAATCATTTTAGGTTATAGATCAAAGGGGGTTCGGGTATTTACTGATACTTGCCCCCGGTCTCTTCGAATTCAATACCATCTTAACCCAAATTATTCAAGTGAAATTCAATTCAACTTTAGATACAAGATGTCACTTTATACATGGCAATTCGTCGTCGATTGATAACAATAATATCACTGTTCACCCAAACATATTATATCACACAACATTTCATATCAGAGATATACGCCAATTCAAGGCATTTAACATCATTCAATCATTTATATGCAAGATTTATCACTTTCAAAATTAATTTAATTTATCCCAAATTAAATTAATTACTAATCTTTAATCACTTAGATTACCCAACATTAATTGATTACAAACCATTTAATTAATTGTCTTTTTAATTATCATCTTAATTAGTCACCCTTGTCTAATTATTCTTTAATAACAATAAGTTATTAAATAATTGATTACACAATTTAATTAACCTTCACTTATTCACGTTAAATGCATTGATCCTTAATTAATTACTCAAAATAATTGCCCATAAATCACTTACACTGATTAATTATCCATAAATTAATCACACATATTAATTTATTCACCCTTAATAAATTTCCTTAATTAATTAATTAATCAACCCTTTAATTAATTACACTAAGTAATTAATCCTTAGTTACTTTCCTTAAGTAATTCCATTGATTGATTACCCCTAATTAATCAACCTTTAATTTTTAATTAATTAATTAGTTAACCCTAATAAATTAATTCCTTTATTTGCTTATACTAAATAATTTATCATTTGGGCAATTAATCTCTAATTACCAATCCATAAATTTTCTAATTATTATTTTAAAAAAATTAAATGCTAGAGTACAAAATCACTTAAGTTCCTATTAAAATTAAAATTAAAGTTTAATACTCTTAACTAATCATATTTTTAAATCTAATCGACCAAATCACATTTGACTTTTAAAAATTAAGTTTTGAACATGGTAACAATTTTTATCAATACCTTATTTAAAAATGTAAAAATAAAATTTTCTTTGGAACCATTGTTTAGATTTTGCTTTGCCTTGCTTTAAAAATAAACAAGGCTTATTGGACCGAAGCCCACAACCTAAACAAAATAAAACAATCCCACACTTGAATCGAACAAGGAAAACGAAAAAAAACTGGATAGAAGCCCCAAGCGAGTTGCATCAGAACGAACCCAAAGTCCCAAAGCATAAACACGAACATACACAACATCGTCTTCTTCAACCGCCCCTCCACTGCTACCAGAAATCATTCACAAATCCTCACGAAATAATCATCTTCGATCGATTCCAGAATCGATCTCAGCTTCGTTTGCAATCGATCGTCACTTCGATCACTATCCAAACCATGGACAACCCTGCCCAGACGAACCACTATCTTCTAGTCTAAGCGATCAGTCTTGCCAATGTCTTGTGTGCACGGTGCACGTGCATAGACATTCTGATGATCTATCCGGCCTCGCGAACCACTATGTCATCATCCCTTTATCCACCAATCAACATCACCTCTAAGACGACGACTCAAATCCATCCAAGATGAAAAGTAGACCTCGCTCGAACCACTCAGAAAACCCCAGCCCAAAACTCGATCAACTGCACTCACCAGCAACCTTCGATCGAATCAACTCCAACGCCGATCGAACGCCCTATTCTGACACTTCTCCTCCACCAGAAATCATTCGATCCGGTTACGCCTCAAACTTAAAAAACGGTCGCTATTCCATCAAATCTGAAGCTATCACTAAACCCTAAAATCAACTCGCACGACCAATCCAAACCCAAATTCAATATTCTGCCACGGTCGACCTCTCCCCTACGACCACCTGACCCTTCCAAAGCAAGCCGCATCACCTCTTGTCGATGAATTCGACGGAAATAATTTTTTGAACGAAAAAAGTTCATCTGACCATATCCCTCTAAATACGATACTAAAAATTATAATTTTATCACTAAAATTCATATTTTCTTACAACTATCAATGCTGCATGTTTGAAATCTAGAATTGGAAGCATTTATTTTTCACCTAAATTATATTATTTACTGTAAAACAGAGCCCTAACGATTTTCACAGCAAAGTTTACTCACAACTATTTTTAACATAAATTATACCCAAAATCAAACATTCCCTAGTTTATAGCATCCACAAATATGAACTAGATAATGAGATATAGAATTTTGAACGCTATTATGAACATAATTTTCTCATTTTAAATAGATAACAGAATAAATTCAGTTCCAAATTAAAACTAAGATTTCTCACATATAAACACTGTTTGCTTCAAACATCACACACTATAATTGGTTGGATTAAGAGCATTTGAATTTTTGAAAAGTTTTGAACCTTTCAGGAGCAAGAACAGAGCGAAGTAGTATATATACAGGCATTCACATACCCATATACAGGCATGAATACATATTTTAAAACAATGCTTTCACTTAACCTTTACCATAATATTTAGATAAAAACAGTTAAACTTTTTAAAGAAAGTTTACTCACTGAAATCTGGGAAAACAGAAGACATAGCCAAATGGAAAACTGTCTTGATTTGGAACTTATTTTTGATCAACTTGAATCTTCCCTTGAGGCTTGAATTTGTTTGATCTTGATCTAAGTGAGTTGAATTTCTTGATTCGGTTTTAGATTGGTAAAAAAATCATTGTATAATTTCCTCTGGTTTTTCTTTAATTCTTTTGATTCAATTTTCAGTTTTAGTTTGAGAGAATGAAAATATTTTGAATCGTATAAAGCCTAGTTAATTCTTTGGTATTTGTTTTACATTAAAAAAATTTAAAAGAAAAATAAAAGTGCCACATTTTACATTGCATGCAAACACAAGTTACAATCGTTAATTCATGTATTATAAGGCTTACAAATGTCTTAATAAAAATTTTAAATTAAATTTGCTATTTATTTTTATATTTGTTTTAATATCATACTTATATTTTTATGTTTAATACTTATATTAAAGAAAGTATAAACCTTATTAAATCATATTTTAAATATTAGTCTTTTCTTTTTATTTTAGTGCTTTATGTTTTATTTAATTTTATGTTTACATTTTTACATTAATACATTTTCTCTTAACTTATTTATAAAATATTTTAAAGAAAATAATATAGAACTACTTATATACACATAAAAATCAAGCATACATTATTATTATTTTTAAATCCAAATTACTTTAATATATTTATCTTTGGAATTCAATCTCAAATTCATATTTAATTTAAATTGACTCATATATATGATTAAACAAACACACATAAATTTAGTAAATAATCATTATAATTCAAAATCTATTTACATCTATATTTAAAACAACACACATTTATTTTGTTTAAAAATAAAAATTTTACAAATTTTTAAATAATAAATAAAGGAGGTTATTGCATTTTAAATTGTTTGAATTATATTGATATCTTTACTATTTCTCAATGACCTTATATATATACACACTTAAGATTTCCAACATAATGGAAATATGTCTATTTTATATATATATATATATATATATATATATATATATATATTGTAAAATTTATTATTTCTAGATATTTATATTTCAAAATTTATTATAGGTTCAAATTTATTTATACTTACGGATATCAGAATTTTATATGTTCAACAGAATAAACCAGTTAATTATCCACTTATCAGATGTCCAAAAATCCAGGTTATCACATTCCTCCCCCCTTAGTATCTTTTTGTCCTCGAAAAGGAACAGAACCAGAATTTATTCAATACTTAAAATCAGATTAATTTATTCTTTGATCATTTTTAAAACACTTTTAGAATCTATATAATATTACAAAACAGTTTTTATAAAAATACTTTTTATAACTCGATGTCTCAACCAATACATCCTTGTTCTCATAGAAATTTGGTCATACGTTGATCAGGCGCAGGACTGAAAATTTATAAGCACTTGTTAAACTTGTTTTGAACACCCAATGGAAATACTTGGAAAATAATTTTACTGAATATATAGAAAACATTTTTGAAATCGAGGAAATATCTTTGATGAGAATGCTCTGGAAATCATCACCTCCATCCACGGTCGCAATTAATCCATTGGTTACGTTGCCATCCCGGCAAAATCCATTGATAACTGTAGACACTCCGCGCCCCTCGATTGCTCCATGGAACCCGCTACAGATCGTAGTTACATCATAGGTTACGTTGTCATCACGGCAAAAGTCCATGTAACTATAGGCATCAGCGCCCTCGAATTTCGCTGCCAAAAGAACGAAACTTCTCCACTCCACTCGACCGTAGATTGCAGTCTACCGATGTTACGTTGCCTTCTTGGCAAAATCAAGTGTAGACCGTTGACACTCACCCCCACACGATTTACGCTATGGTCCACCGTAGATCGCAGCGACATCGAGTTACACTGTCTTCACTGCATAACCCAAATGCCTCTGTAGGCATCAGCGCCCTCGACTTTCGCTACCTAGTAATCCTCAAGAACTTCAGTTTGTCCAGACTTTCTCACAGGATCCACTTTAGAGCCTCCACCTCTTTAAGGTTCAAGGCAGTACCAACCTATGGTACTCCTGAGAAGTTCATTCAAGGGAGCGCCTTTTTTCCCAGAGCCATTTTCAAAACACTTTATACTATACATATATAGTATCTTCCAAATCACACACCTAGTATGAATCCCATATAAATCTCCTCTTCTCAAAATCGATTATCCCAAAATCGATAATTCTCAAACTAGACTTTTCAGATTTCCAAAATTGATTTTTTCCAAAAATCAAAAGCCTTTCCAAATCCAAAGGTTCCAAAAACCTTTCCTCAAAATCATTCTCATAAGATCCTTCATATATATATACACACGCATACACACACATACATAGATGTAGATATATATAAATTTAAAAATCTTTGGATCATTTCATACTTGTATAAATTTCCTTTTTATACTTCAAATACTTTCAAAAACCCTTTTCTTCTGGCATTAGATTCAACAAGGGGAGTTTATCAATTATATATGTAGGATCGATTTCACCCTAGAGGGGGGTGAATAGGGTGATAGTGTAAATTATAAAAAATAATCGCGGAAGCTTATAAATTAATTTCAATTCAGATCACAGAATAGCAGCACAGATATCGCAGAATATAAATAACAGAATAAAACAGAACAACACAGAATTTACCCAGCTTCGGCAAAACCCTGCCTACGTGCTGCCCCCAAGGTTTCTACTAGAAATTAGATAGTCCCTCGCTTACACACGTAAACTCGCTATACACCGCTATTGACTAATCTAACTCTACGCTCAAAACCCTGCCACAACTCAACTACCGAATTGTGAATTCTCAAGCTACACACCGTAGCTTGTCCTCTAGTCACACGACTAGAAAATTAAACGGTTTAAAAAGGAAAATACAAATTAAAAACAAATTAAAATAAAATAGCCCTAATATAAACAAAACCCTATTTATAAATTTAAAGCCCTTATTTTTACTGCCGGCCCCTTTTATATTTTAGACCGTCACTTTTATTTTCTTCGTTCGTTTATTTTTGAGATGCGGCCGTTCCTCTTTGAAACAAAATTAGGGCTTTTTGTCCTGTCGATCCACACTAGGGTTCTTGAAGCGGCCGTTCCTCTTTGATACTGTTCGACTTCGATGCTTTGATACTGTTCGACTTCGATGCTCTTTGATTTGCTCACTACAGCTGCTTCGTTGATCGAACTCCGGTATATAATTATGTGCTTTTTCTTTTTATTGATTTATGCTTTCTGGAATTCGATACATTGATTGCCGATGATGATTGGGTTATATATGCGTTCGATTTCCTGAATCTTCGATCTTATATATTTATTTGAATTTGTCAAATATTCATCTCGGCCACTTTATTATTCTTGAACGATGCTGATGATTTCTGACCTTTTCAATTCCTGTATATTCATTGCTTGGTGATCACGGCTATAACTTGGTCAATTATGACTCATACATCATATCCACGGCTTGATTAATTTTGTGGTCACCAGCGATGTTGAATTCATTTGACTTCGGCCACTTAATATTGACCATGGTTCCTCTGTAGCTTCTTTTGGCTTCAGTAATTTTTGAAGAAAAATCTTTCTTGATTTTGCTCGGCCTGTACCTCTGTATTTTATACATGTGTATATATATTCTTGAATTTGCACTTGGATTTGAACTACTTCATATGTATGTTTGTTGCTGCCTTGACTTGTTGTTATTTGCACCAGGTCTCTGTATATTTCTCTGGTTTGGTTCTCGGCCTATAGTATTCATAATGCATTTTGTTTCATGTTTGAGACTGTGCTTGCATTGTTACTTGGTCGACACTTGCATCGTTATCTGTTACATACATGAGATTGACACTGTACTTTTGTTGTTCACTGTGTTCATGCACTTTGTAAATTTGTTGCTTTCGTTGCTGTGTTGATCACTTGATTTTTGACACTGGTCTGCTGTCATGGCTGATCTGTTGTTCAGTTTGCATTGGTGCATTCTTCATGTATCTGCTGACTTGTTGTAGTACACTGCATATTGCATTGCCTTGCTGAACTCGATCCAGTAGTTTGCTTCAATTTTGCACACTGATCATCTGTATACATTTGTGGCATTTCTCTGGCCCTTTGTGTTATTGCTTCATTATGTTGTATACACTGGTTTTGGTCGAAACTTGTTGCTTTCATGTATATGTCGAACTGATCGGTTGCATCTGTGGTATGCATATGTGTAGTTGTTATTGCCAGTTGCCACTTTGACATTTTGGCCTTGAACCTGTACTTGTAGTTTGCATTCATGTACTTGCAGTGTTGGTCTGACTTGAACTCGATTCACTTGTGTTGAATCCAGTTTCAAAACTCGGATTTGACCTTGTGTTCGTGTCGTATTTTCAATGTTATTGCATGTGAGTTGAACCTGTCCGTATATTTGGGTTTGACCTTGTGCTCACCTGTCCCTGTAGCATTATCAAGTGTATATATCGGCGTGCACGGCCTTGTGGCATATACAGTAATACACTGTGTATGTCACAAGTTGTTCGTGTATGATGAATTCAAATTTAAATGATGACGAACAACCCAAATAACTGAGGCAAATCATACTTTCAAAATCCATCTTTTATTTTATATTGCAAAAATATTTCTTTTTCAATTTTACTGCGTTAGTGAATATTTTTGCAGATTGCTCAGATGCTGGATTCAAACTGGAATGCAGTTGAAGATAAAAACACGAGTGTGAGTGATATGTAGTGAGGTTAACTGTAAATGTGAAATGTGATGTAATTGTAATTAAAGTTGTATAGTTATAGTGAGAGCTTGAAATTGTACTATTCAAAGTTGTAATAAATATTTATTTGAATAAAATATTCGTTTGAATTCAAATTCTGTGTTATTTATTTTATTCAGCAAATATTTATTTAATCTGTGAAAATAAATAGTATATTATCAAATACATTTAAACGAATGTATATATGTTTATTATCATCAAACAAAAATCATATAAGCGCATATTCAACAATATATACATCACTTTATTTATACCAAACCAATATTCAAGTTTGGTTTCTTTATAAAGTTATTCACTTACATTACTTTTAACAAAATGAGTTCTAATTATAGAAATATCCAACTCCCATTTTATTTCATCATTCAATTTCAAAATATACATTTCCATTTCAAAAATCATTTTACGGTTCTTATCCAAAAAAATTCAATATCTATTTCATTCAAACCCGTACAATGTACACATATCATCTGTATGCTATCAATTTGGTCGCTCACTCGATCACACAATTTCTCTTCCGAACTGTATCGTCCACCCGACTTCTTAGTGCGGACTCATATCTGGTTTCTTGATCAGAAACCATCATTCTCCTTGCATAATCATAAATATGATAGAGAATTCCCAGAATCAATCAAAAATCCATATCCAGGTTCGCCGTCGAAAATCGAGCGAAAAATCCCAACTCGGATCGATATACTATCTCAAAATTATATGCTCGAATTTGGAACAAATCACTATGTGAATAGAATAATATACATACATCCTACGTATTTATCTTCATTGATTATTAGCTATATCAATTTCTCCTTTCTATTCACATTCCCTTAGATTTTTATTCATTTATTCACAATTGCCTCATTCCCCAGTTGGATTATCACCTCAATTCTTATCTGAAATAGATATTTAATCATAAATGTTTGCACTCTGACCAGCTTAAATTTAGACAATAGCTTGAAGAATTTTTAAAAATACTTAAGTAGTTGTAAAATAGCAATAAAATAGTTAAGTAATTTATAAAATAGATGTAAATAGTTTGTAGAATAATTAGATAGTGGCAAATAGTTGCACTACTACAAAACGGGCCATTTGCATCGGTTGTTTACACCCTTTTTGCATCAGTTCAACATCCGATGCATATGCAACCGATGCAATAGACTTAACAGTTTTTCATCAGTTCTAAAACCGATGCAAAATGGTCCTTTTTGCATCGGTTGTTACTAACAAACGATGCAACATAAGAGTCTTTGGGTTTAAAAGGCTTCTTTGTTGCATCGGTTTTTTATAACAACCGATGCAAACTATTCCCTCTATTGCATCAGCTATTTATAACTGATGCAAAAAAGCCATTTTCAGAAATCTTATTATAGTACTCAAATAGACACAATATATATATATATATATATATATATATATATATATATATATATATATATTATTGATTATAATAAACAATTATTGCATGCAATATTACAATCATTCAAAATTAAATTTGATGGCAAATACAAATTGAATAACATAATAACAAAATAAACATATATCAATTATAGTGTTAATTATCTATACAAAATAATGGTTCATACATTCATTTTAGCAGAATAATTCAGATCTTTAGTACAATCATTAAGTAGTATAGTCTTAATTCAGATCTTTAATTAGTACAACCATCGACACTGTTAATAATCTGCAATAACCAGACCGTTAATCAACCACGTAACTAGTTCTCTCCAACAGCCTACTCCTCAAAACATCACATCTTCGTGCATAGTGTCCTTCCTTTGTTGCTGCCAGAATCACATTCATATCAACTGCCACACTTCGGCCATCGACACTGCTGCTGCTAACCAAACCTGACTATCACAACGTGACTGTCACCTATCTTCAACATCACCACCACAACACCCATATATACTCTGTCCAAACTTCTCTGTAACAACAGTAGCATATATCTTTCATATCACCTCATATCACAAGCATCCATTTCAGTTAACATTTCACCTCCTCATTTACAAGCCTCGGTCACAACCAAGACTTGCTGCCACCTCTCTCAGCCATACATTACCACTACTACACTTACTACTATAAATTTCTTGACCACAATACAAACTGTCTCCAATTGTTTTACTGCACTACCTGCATCAACACCATTCATTCACTATCACCACTCACACTTCCATCCATCCAACCATACTCAACATGGCACATACCCACATATCATCTTCAAACTCCCCTCTACCTCACTATACATATCAAACGGTGCCATCTACCTTCATATAGCAGCACATTAATACATTGATCACATACTGCCTCAAACATCACCAACTGCTACTACATCACCAACTGCTGCTGCTACTCCACCTTCCCTACATCATTACACCATACATTTCAAACCACACTGCCTGTCTAGTGCCAGTAACCAACCCCACATACAACTGCTCAACACAACCACCAAGAGAGCAATCCACAAACCATTACCATCCATCAACAATTACAACACACTATAGAACACCCCTCATAACCCACTGCAGCACCAATCCAGCATCCACCATCTTATTTAGCCTCTATTTTTCTTATAGTGAAAAATTGCAACCTGAAGAGGTAAACATATATAGGTATAAAATATGTATTTGACAGCAAATTAGTTCATCATATAATGCAAACTCAAAGCTCGTATGAATTTCCAAATGTAGCATACATTATAGTAATGATGATCTGGTGCTTCAATCTCAACTGGAATATCTATTGTACTGTTTGCATCATAGAACCTGTACGGAAGAAAACGAAAACAGTGTTAGTAAAGATGAACTTTTGTTGAAACCGGTTGGGAGATTAACACGAACAAAGGGAAACATCCTCTAATGTATAACAGATATAAGAAGAAAAATTAACTAAGAATCATTCTCACAGATCACAAGAGACTCTTTTTACAGAAATGTGAATGTGGCATCAGTTTTTCTTTGGCTTAAGAATCGATTGTTTCATGTTCAATTTTTTTCACTAAAATGGTGAACTAAGCTAAAATTTACAGCAAATTCTATTTATATATATTCATATAACATCATATTTTCTTTGATTTTCAATTTTTTTCACTTATATTGGCAACGAAACTAAGTAGTGCTTGACTTATTTATCGACGATCTAAAAGGAAAGCAATGCTTTTAATAATAAGCATCTTTAATGCATGTTAAAGTAAAATGTCATCAATTTTATTGAGGTTGAATACATGATGCACACATCTCTTAGACATATTAGCAAACATATTCTGGGCAACAACAATTGTCATATAAGTTATGAAAATTAATGATAGTAGATTTGGGCACAACAAAGTTTAGCAGCAGCTGTTAGTCATATGAGATCAACAACAAAATAACACATGCACATCAAATCCCTAAAGACTACTAAAGAAATTCAAATGGAATTGTTAAGATATATTAGTGCATGATTTTAATCGGGAGAGAGATAACAATGCAATAATTTATTCATTCTTCCAGTTTCACAAATCTACCTCTATGTCGCAACTCGCAAGAGGTGAGAACTGACGACGTTAACATTTCCTACCACTGATCCAGAAAAAGGCTAAAATGGTTGATCCAATAACCCTTGAAAACTTGATTCTGTACTAAAATTCCTCATTCATTCTAACAGTCTTATCCTGATGGAAGTGGGTTTGATAAAGCAATTTCGTAATTGTATTAATTTTTTCTTCGTAGATTGTGATAAGAACCATTACATAATATAATATACCTAATTTTATTAAATGACCGAGATAGCCCTAACTCAATACACCTTTTGTATTAAAAGAATTGTGGAAATTAGTAATTTCAAAAGCTTCAAAAGAAAGTATTCTTATTATATATAGATTTGTATATTTATTAAGCAAATAACCAGTGGTAACAGTTGTGAGGCATTTATCTGTGTAGTTACAACTTACAAGTCCATATAATCATTGCACATCAACAAGCCATTAGGAAAATGTAAATGTTGTCTAGGAATTAAACTTACCTTGGGATCTTGAGCAATAAGGAGAGCTGCTCTATCACAAGTTAGCTCAGCGGATTGAATCCACCTGTAAATTGTTCTTCCAAATTTTGAGCAATTAGCCCACCCAATCCTAACAGTTAATTTGTAAGGTCATCAATATTTTTTCGTAGTACCTTACATGAGATAAATACAAACATATTTGGGAAAAGAAGCATTACCAGGTAAATTATAAGCTCCCAGTAGTACTTAAATAAATTTCACTTGATTAAACTAAAAGCTTCCCCTATAGCTTTATTTAAGAAGCATCAAACCTATAAGCCCAAAATCGCAAATCTGGATCAGAAACATACAACTGATATTCGTTACATTTTCAACAGCTTCAACATGTTATTGGAACTTTAAGCTTATTAACATATGACGGTTATTTGATAAAAAAGAAAAAATCTAATACCTGGAGTTCAATTCTTTCTTTAAGCATATTTGTCCGTACTGCACCCAGTTATCTTATTCCAAAATTTAAAATGAAACTTAAAATAAGATACAATAAACATCCACAAACTAAAAATAAGCATCAAACAGTTTGCCATCAATAAATTGATGCAAATGGTGAAGATGAGTATGAGCTGCAAACTTTATTGCTACTTTATATTCCGTCTCCCTATAAAGTTATAACAAGCATTAACCAATTAATGAGATGGCAAAATTTCACAATGAGTGGCTAAAATAGAAGAACATGGAACTAATGCCAAAACATAATTGCTTAAACTTATTGGAACAGATCAACAATTTGATTATCCATGATTTCAATTGTTAATAATAAGAGAACTGCACAAATTATGAAGTGCTGATTGTGCGTTAATATCTTCAACTGTGAATTTGAATTAAATTAAGAGAGCATCGACATCAGGTTAGCTAAATTTTGGCTTACCAATTGTAAATAAACTTTGCTTTTGTTACTGTCACAATTTATGTAGAAAACATAAAATAGTGGTGCTTAATCAACATCAACTTAAAAGACGTGCTTCATTCAAGATAAATCAACACAAATTATAAAATAACAATACTACTAGTATCAACATAAAATAATATTAAAAAAATAACCTTATGATTCCATCGTCCTCTTCAGTAAGCTTCGCAAAAAACTCCTTTGAATCAAAGAGTTGGTATATCAGCTTTTTCTTCCATCGTAAGCAGGCGGTCTCATGCCCAACCCTGTATCCCTTTATAGTTTCACTAGCCCTGCTTTAATTGCTTTATTCACACTTCTTGACCTTACTTCAGGAGAAATTGTAACCTATAACAACCAACAAACAAAAACTGTAAAAAGCATATTTTGCATTTCAACCCAAATATTTGAAACAAAACTAAGTTCGAACTTACATCATCGTGATTTAAATCTTTGTCAGGAAAATCAACTAGAAAATGATTAGCTTCCACAAGACGCCTAGTTCCAACTTTTCCGAACCCGGGTCTTCGGCAAAACTTGGTATTCTTACTTGAAACGGGAAGGTTACTTGAAATGGCAAATCTCGTTGAGACAGAAACACGCCGTTAAGCACCGCCGATTCATCACCAGAGAAGAGAAGTTGCCAAAATCCATCAACTAAGTCGTCGATTCGTTACCATAGCAAGGGCGATAATTTTGTGAGTTGATTTTTTCTTTTGGGAACGAAAATCAAAAAGTTTATATATTTTTAGGAACGAACTGTGAAATAGCGGCTGAAGCAAGCGTGATTCAACTAGCATTTAGGAAAATTAAGTGGGCCGATTGTGAAAATGATTATTTTAGACTAGGGATGCAAATTAATGTACTTGCATCGATTGACTTTAAAACCGATGTGACCAAAACTATTTGCATCGAAGTATTTTCTTCGCTTGTTGATGACAGCTAATGCAAATTTAATTTTTTATTACCTAATGTTTTCCACGTACCAATAGCATCAGTTATTAAGATAGAACTGATGCAAATAGTTCTGTTTGCATCAGTTTTTACTTCAACTGATTCAAATGAGGTGAAGCAATATGCACTATTTTTACTAGTGTTGTAAAATAGTTAGATAATTGCAAAATAGTTATACAATAGTAATTAGTTTATAAAATAGTTGAAAAACAGTAATTAGTTTATAAAACGGTCGTAAAACATTTAGATAGTCCAAAAATAATTGTAAAATACATATAAAATAGTTTGGTTTTAAAAAAAGATTGTATATAGTGAATAGCTTGGATAAATAGATTTAAGAAAGCTTATATTAAAATAATTTGTTTGAAAATAGTCCAAAGCCAAACTGTTCAATTCTCAATCTCCATTTCCAATCAATTCAACTTAAATTTCCACTTTCATTTAAATTATTCAATTTAAATTCAAATTAAGTTAATTTCAATTTCCAAATTTCAAATCAACTCCCATTTGAAATTCGAACTTATTCAACTTCAATCACAATTCCAATTAATTCAAATCAAATTAGATTTGAACTAATTCAGTTCAAATCCTAATTTTTAAATAACCTCGAATTGCATAAATTCGAGTTAAATTTTTAAATGTTGATTTAATCCTTTAAATCAAATTATCCTTTACTTAACTTATTTCAAAGTTCAAATAAGAGTTTAAAACTTTTAAACAATTTAATCTTCAGAATTTCATTTATCTCAAAAAAAATTAAATTCTAGCTTTTGAAATCAAATCTTAACAATTTAGTTTGCAAATTTAGTTCTTAAGTTCAAAGTGATTCCATTTAATTTCTGCAACTCAATCCATTACTTAATTAAAATAATCCAATCACCAATCAATAGCATCTAATTCTAATTCCCATATCTCAAACCCATTTTGAGATCACACAAACTCCTAATTCAAATCAACCATTAAACTTCCCAAGTAAAATCTCTATTCGTCTTGAAATTTCCAAATTAGGTTGTTTGTTCACTTGTTTAACTTCTCCCAAGTTAAATTCAATTTACTTAATTCAGTCAACCTTCTCAAATTTGAATTCTCCATTTCAAATTTTAAACTTCTTTCCTACTTATAAGTTCAAAACTTATATCGTTTTGGGTTCTTACATCACACTTCAGGGAAAATCAAAACTCAACAACTTAGAGTTTATTTCAAATCATCTTTGATATCATGTAGACCCACACATATATACATATTTATTTCTTGGCCCACTAAGCCAAATTTTAAAATTTAACCCACCCTTGGTTTTAATTCAAAACAAATTTCTTATAAAGTTTTCGAACAACTTCTTATTTTAAAATAAGACTATATTCAAAATAGTCTGAATAATATTATTTATTATTTCTTTTAACACTTTGAAACAATTCCAAATTCTTTTCTGGACTTAAAACTTCACAATTTAAAACCCACTTCGATTTACAAGTCATACTTATTTAAAGGTTACTCCCTTAAAACATTTCATCTTTGCTTAATCACTAACAAACATTTTATCATTTTAGGATAATAACCAAGTTTATTACAACTGGAAACCAATTCACTATTGTCTTATTCTCAAAACTCTTTTCCAAATTCAAGATTTAATTTCAGTTTGGTTGTATTTCTATCACCACATAATTCTCATTATTTTATTTAATTCTAATGATTTAATAACCAATTTCGTTAATATATTTAATAATTAGAAAAATTATTTCTTTATATATCAAAAGATGATCTTATATAAAAATCATTTATAGTAAAATAACAAATACGCTCTCATATACTACACTCAACTCATTCTAGGGTATCACTAACCCTATCCTTAATGAGTAAACCCACCAGAACCAAGGTTTTCGCTTAACCTTAGGCTCTGATACCAAATGAAACAACCCAGAATTTCCGATCTCAAAAATTCCAAATAGGTAGGAAAAGAAGAAAGAGATAGAATAAGAAATAGAAAACCAAACTCAAAATCTCACATTCGCAGCAGATAAAATATAATATCAACAAATACTTTACATAAAGAAAACTATATCGGCTAATTACATTTAAATATATCAGAGTTACAACATATATAAAAATGATGGACAGATTCAATCAACCTGTTCCAGACAACTACAATATATCACATCGAAATGCACTCCATACGTTCCTGCCATCCAGCTCGCCTCCTGAGCTCCAAAATGTCCTTACCTGAAAATATACAATACTCGGTCTGACCCAAGCATTACATCAAAGTAACACTGGGTCAGGCTGGAAACCAGCTTGAGTAAACCCAACTAATATGAAATACTCAGAAAAACTTATTTAAAACCTGGGGTAAATCATTCAACACTACAAGTTCACAACTTGCTATAGACGACGCTTATTTCACAAATCAATCCCTAAGTACCCTTACGCAACTTTAAATGGTTCAGTCATTTAAATTATTCCATTTCAGCCTATTGCTTTCACATATCAATCTATAAAGAATCATTTTAGGTTACAAATTGAAGTGGGTTCAGGTATTAGATAAATACCCACCCCCGGTCTCTTCGAATTCAATACCATCTTAACTAAGTTATTCAAGTGAAATTCAATTCAACTTTAAATACAAGACGTCACTTTATACATGAAAATTCGACATCGATAGATAACCATAATATCACTGTTCACCAAAACATATCATATCACACAACATTTCATATTAGAGATATCAGCCAATTCAAGGCATTTAACATCATTCCGTCATTTATATGCAAGATTTATCACTTTCAAAATTAATTTAATTTATCCCTAATTAAATTAATTACTAATCTTTAATCACTTACATTACCCAAACATTAATTGATTACAAACCAATTAATTAATTGTCTTTTTAATTATCATCTTAATTAGTCACCCTTGTCTAATTATTCTTTAATTACAATAAGTAATTAACCCTTAGTTAATTACACAATTTAATTAACCTTCACCCATTCACGTTAAACACATTGATCCTTAATTAATTATTCAAATTAATTACACTTAAATCACTTACATTGATTAATTATCCATAAATTAATCACATGTATTAATTTATTCACCCTTAATAAATTTTCTTAATTAATTAATTAATCAGCCCTTTAATTAATTACACCAAGTAATTAATCCTTAGTTACTTCCCTTAAGTAATTCCATTGATTAATTACCCTTAATTAATCAACCTCTAATTTTTAATTTATTAATTAATTAACCCTAATAAATTAATTCCTTTATTTGCTTATGCGAAGTAATTTATCATTTGGGTAATTAATGTCTAATTACCAATCCATAAATTTTCTAGTTATTATTTTGAACTAAATTAAATGATGGAGTACAAAATCACTTAAGTTCCTATTAAAATTAAAATTAAAGTTTAATACTCTTAACTAATCATATTTTTAAATCTAATCGACCAAATCACATTTGACTTTTAAAAATTAAGTTTTGAACTTGTTTACAATTTTTATCAATACCTTATTTAAAACTTGTAAAAATAAAATTTACTTTAGAACCGTTGTTTAAATTTTGCGTTCCCTTGCTTTAAAAATAAACAAGGCTTATTGCACCGAAGCCCACACCCTAAATAAAATAATCCCGCACTCGAATAGAACAAGCCAAACGAAAAAAAAATGGACTGAATCCCCAAACGAGTAGCATTAGACCCGAAGTCCCCAAAGCATCTAACACGAACATGCACAACATCTTCTTCTTCAACCCCCCCCCCCCCCACCAAAAATCATTCCCAAATCCTTACGAAACAATCATCTTCATTCGATTCCAGAACCGATCTCGGCTTCATTTGCAATCGATCGTCACTTCGATCACTACCCAAACCACGGACAACCCTGCCCAAATAAACCACCATCTTCTAGTATAAGCGAACAGCCTTGCCAATGTCTCGTGCGCACGGTGCACGTGCACAGACATTCTGATGATCTATCCGGCCTCGCAAACCACTGAGTCATCATCCATTTATCCACTAATCAACATTACCTTAAAGACGACGACTCGAATCCATCCAACGCGAAAAGTAGACCTTGCTCGAACCACTCAGGAAACCTCGGCCCAAAACTCGATGAACAGCACTCACCAGCGACCTTCGATCGAATCAATTCCAACGCCGATCGAATGCTTTATTATGATACTTCTCCTCTACCAAAAATCATTCGATCCGGTTACGCCTCAAACTTCAAAAACGATCGCGATTCCATCAAATCCGAAGCCATCACTAAACCCTAAAATCAACTCGCACGACCAATCCAAACCCAAATTCAATATTCTACCATGGTCGACCTCTCCCCTACGACCACCTGCCTCTTCCAAAGCAAGCCGCATCACCTCTCGTCGACGAATTCGACGGAAATAATTTTTTGAACGAAAAATGTTCATCTGACCATATCCCACTTAATACGACACTTAAAATTATAATTTTATCACTAAAATTCATATTTTCCTACAACTATCAAGGCTGCATGTTTGAAATGTAGAATTGGAAACATTTATTTTTCACCTAAATTATATTATTTACTATAAAACAGATCCCTAACGATTTTCACAGCAAAGTTTACTCACAACTATTTTTAACATAAACTATACCCAAAATCAAACACTTCCCTAGTTTATAGCATCCACAAATATGAACTAGATAATGAGATATAGAATTTTGAACACTATTATGAGCAGAATTTTCTCATTTTAAACAGATAACAGAATAAAAATTCAATTCCATATTAAAACTAAGATTTCTCACATATAAACATATTTGCTTCAAACATCACACATTATAATTGGTTGGATTAAGAGCATTTGAATTTTTGAAAAGTTTTGAACCTTTCAAAAGCAAGAATAGAGCGAAGCAGTATATATACAAGCATTCACATACCCATATACAGGCATGAATACATATTTTAAACTGATGCTTTTCACTTAACCTTCACCATAATATTTAGATAAGAAAAGTTAAACTTTTTAAAGAAAGTTTACCCACTGAAATCTGGAAAAACAGAAGACAGAGCCAAATGGAAACTGGCTTGATTTGGAACTGATTTTTGATCAACTTGAATCTTTCCTAGAGGCTTGAATTTGTTTGATCTTGATCTAACTGAGTTGAATTTCTTGATTCGGTTTTAGATTGGTAAAAAAATCATTGTATAATTTCCTCTGGTTTTGCTTTAATTCTTTTGATTCAATTTTTCAGTTTTAGTTTGAGAGAATGAAAATACTTTCAATTGTATAAAGCCTAGTTAATTCTTTGTTATTTGTTTTACATTAAAAAAAATTAAAAGAAAAATAAAAGTGCCACATGCTACATTGCATGCTAACACAAGTTACAGTTGTTAATTAATGTATTATAAGGCTTACAAATGTCATAATAAAAATTTTAAATTAAATTTTCTATTTATTTTTATATGTGTTTTTATATCATGCTTATATTTTTATATTTAATACTAATATTAAAGAAAGTATAAACCTTATTAAATCCTATTTTAAATATTAGTCTTTTCTTTTTATTTTAGTGCTGTATGTTTTATTTAATTTTATGTTTACATTTTTACATTAATACATTTCTCTTAACTTATTTATAGAATCGTTTAAAGAAAATAATATAGAACTACTTATATACACCTAAAAATCAAACATACATTATTATTATTTTTAAATCCAATTTACTTTAACATATTTATCTTTGGAATTCAATCTCAAATTCAAATTTAATTTAAATTGACTCATATATATAATTAAACAAACACACATAAATTTAGAAAATAATCATTATAATTCAAAATCTATTTACATCTATATTTAAAACAACACAAATTTATTTTGTTTGAAAATAACAATTTTACAAATTTTTAAATAATAAACAAAGGAGGTTATTGCATTTTAAATTGTTTGAATTATATTAATATCTTTACTATTTCTCAATGACCCTACATATATACACTTAAGATTTCCAACATTATGGAATTTTGAATATGTCTATTATATATATATATATATACATATATACTAATTTACTGTAAAATTTATTATTTCTAGATATTTATATTTCAAAATTTATTATAGATTCAAATTTATTTATACTTACAGATATCAGAATTTTATCTGTTCAACAGGATAAACCAGATAATTATCCACTTATCAGATGTCTAAAAATCCAGGTTGTCACATTCCTCCCCCGTATAATCTTTTCATCCTCGAAAAGGAACGAAACCAGAATTTATTCAATACTTAAAATCAGATAAATTTAATCTTCGATCATTTTTAAAACACTTTTAAAATCTATATAATATTACAAAACAGTTTTTATAAAAATACTTTTTATAACTCGATGTCTCAACCAGTCCATCCTTGTTCTCATAGAAATTTGGTCATACGTTGATCAGGCGTAGGACTGAAAATCTATAAGTACTTGACAAACCCGTTTTGAACACCCAGTGAAAATACTTGAAAAATAATTTTACTGAAAATATAGAAAACATTTTTGAAATCGAGGAAACATCTTTGATGAGAATGCTTTGGAAATCATCACCCCCATCCACGATCGCATTTAACCCGATGGTTACGCTGCCATCACGGCAAAATCCATACATAACTGTAGGCACTCTACGCCCCTCGATTATGCCATGGAACCCGCTACAGATCGCAGTTACATCCTGGGTTACGTTGCCATCACAACAAAAGTCTATGTAACTGTTGGCATCAGCGCCCTCGAATTTCGCTGCCAAAAGACTCCACTCCACTCGACCATAGATCGTAGTCTACCGATGTTACGTTGCCTTCCCGGCAGAATCAAGCGTAGACCGTTGACACTCACTGCCATACGATTTCCGCTATGGTCCACAGTAGATCGCGACGACATCGAGTTACACTATCTTCACTGCATAACCCAAATGCCTCTATAGGCATCAACGCCCTCGACTTTCGCTACCCAATAATCCTCGGGAACTTCAGTTTGTCCGGACTTTCTCACGGGATCCACTTTAGAGCCTCCTCCTCTTTGAGGCTCAATGCAGTACCAACCTATGGTACTCCTGAGAAGTTCATTCAAGGAAGCGCCTTTTCCGCCAGAGCCATTTTCAAAACACTTTATACTATACACATATAGTATCTTTCAAATCACACACCTAGTATGAATCCTATATAATTCTCCTTTTCTCAAAATCAATTATCCCAAAATCGATAATTCTCAAACTAGTCCAAATTTTCAAAATTGATTTTTCCCAAAATTCAAAAGCCTTTCCAAATCCATAGGTTCCAAAAACCTTTCCTCAAAATCATTCTCATAAGATCCTTCATATATATATATATATATATATATATATATATATATATATATATATATTTGAAAAATCATTGGATCATTTCATACATGTATAAATTTCCTTTTTATACTTCAAATACTTTCAAAAACCATTTTCTTCTGGCATTAGATTCAACAAAGGGAGTTTATCAATTATATATACATCACATTGTTTATACCAAAACAATATTCAAGTTTGATTTCTTTATAAAGTTATTCACTTACATTACTTTTAATACAATGAGTTCTAATTATAGAAATATCCAACTCCCATTTTATTTCATCATTCAATTTCAAACCTTTCCATTTCAAAAATCATTTTAGAGTTCTTATCTACATATTTCCAATATCAATTTCATTCAAACCCGTACGATATACACATATCATCTGTATGTTATCAATTTGATCTCTCACTCGATCACACAATTTCTCTTCTGAACTAGTATCATCCACCTGACTTCCTAATGCAGACTCAGATCTGGTTTCTTGATCAGAAACCGTCATTCTCCTTGCATAGTCATAAATATGATAGAGAATTCCCAAAGTCAATAAAAAATCCATACCCAGGTTCACCGTCGAAAATCGAGTGAAAAATCCCAACTCAAATCGATACACTATCTCTAAATTCTATTCCCGAATTTGGATCAGATCACTATGCGAATAGAATAATATACATATATCCTACGTATTTATCTTCATTGATTATTAGCTAAATCAATTTCTCCTTTCTATTCACATTTCCTTAGATTTTTATTCATTTATTCACTACTGCCTCAGTCCCCATTTGGATTATCACCTCAATTCTTATCTCAAATGGATATTTCACCATAAATGGTTTGCACTCTGACTAGCTTAAATTTAGAAAATAGCTTACAGAATTTTTAAAATAGATAAGTAGTTGTAAATTAGCAATATAATAGTTAAGTAATTTATAAAATAGTTGTAAATAGTTAAATAGTTAAATAGTTTGTAGAATAATTAGATAGTGGCAAATAGTTGTAAAATAGTTAAATAACTGCAAAATAGTTATACAATAGTAATTAGTTTATAAAATAGTTGAAAAACAGTAATTAGTTTATAAAACGGTTGTAAAATAGTTAAATAGTCCCAAAATAATTGTGAAATATAGTTTGGTTTTCAAAAAAAAGATTGTATATAGTGAATAGCTTGGAAAAATAGATTTAAGAAAGCTAATATTAAAATAATTTGTTTGAAAATAGTTCAGAGCCAAACTGTTCAATTCCCAATCTCCATTTCCAATCAATTCAATTTAAATTTTCACTTTCATTTAAATTGATTCAATTTAAATTCAAATTAAGTTAATTTCAATTTCCAAATTTCAAATCAACTCCCATTTGAAATTCGAACTTATTCAACTTCAATCACAATTCCAATTAATTCAAATCAAATTAAATTTGAACTAATTCAATTCAAATCTCAATTTTCAAATCACCTCGAATTATATAAATTCGAGTTAAATTTTTAAATGTTGATTTAATCCTTTAAGTCAAATTATCCTTTACTTAACTTGTTTCAAAGTTCAAATAAGAGTTCAAAACTTTTAAACAATTAAATCTTCAGAATTTCATTTATCTCACAAAAAAAATTTAACTTCAAACTTTTGAAATCAATTCTTAACAATTTAGTTTGCAAATTTAGTGCTTAAGTTCAAAGTGATTCCATTTAATTTCTGCAATGAATATATATTAACTCAATCCATTACTTAATTAAAATAATCCAATCACCAATCAATGGCATCTAATTCCAATTTCTAGATCTCAAACCCATTTTGAGATCACACAAACTCCCAATTCAAATCAACCATTTAACTTCCCAAGTTAAATCTCAATTCATCTTGAAATTTTCAAATCAGGTTGCCTATTCACTTGTTTAACTTCTCCCATGTTAAATTCAATTTATTTAATTCAGTCAACCTTCTCAAATTTGAATTCTCCATTTTAAAATTTAAACTTCTTTCCCACTTATAAGTTCAAAACTTATATCACTTTGGGTTCTTACATCACACTTCAGGGAAAATCAAAACAAACACCTTAGAGTTTATTTCAAATCATCTTTGATATCATGTAGACCCACACATATATACATATTTATTTCTTGGCCCACTAAGCCAAATTTTAAAATTTAAACCACCCTTGGTTTATAATTCAAAACAAATCTCTTTTAAAGTTTTCGAACAACTTCTTATTTTAAAATAAGACTATATTCAAAATAGTCTGTGTAATATTATTTATTATATCCTTTAACACTTTGAAACAATTCCAAATTCTTTTCTGGACTTAAAACTTCACAATTTAAAACCCTCTTCAATTTACAAGTCATACTTATTTAAAGGTTACTGCCTTAAAACATTTCATCTTTGCTTAATCATTGACAAACATTTTATCATTTAAGGATAATAACCAAGATTATTACAACTAGAAACCAATTCACTATTGTCTTATTCTGAAAACTCTTCTCCAAATTCAAGATTTAATTTCAGTTTGGTTGTATTTCTATTAATTCTTATTATTTTATTTAGTTCTACTGATTTAACAACCAATTTCTTTAATATATTTAATGAATAGAAAAATTATTTCTTTATATATCAAAAGATAATCTTATATAAAAATCATTTTATAGGAAAATAACAAATACGCCCTCATATACTACAGTCAACTCATTTTTGGGTACCACTGACCCTATCCTTAATGAGTAAACCCACCAGAACCAAGGTTCTCGCTTAACCTTTGGCTCTGATGCCCAATGTAATGATCCGAAATTTTCGATCTCGAAAATTTTGGATAGTTAGTAAAAGAAGAAAGAGATAGAAAAAGAAACAGAAAACCGAACTCAAAGTCTCACATTCGCAGCGGATAAAATATAATTTCAACAAATACTTTACACAAAGAAAACTGTATCAGTTAATTACGTTTAAATACATTAGAGTTACAAAATATATACAAATGCTGGACAGATTCAATCAACAAGTCCCAGACAACTATAATATATCACAACGGAATGCAATCCATACGTTCCTGCCATCCATCTCGTCTTCTGAGCTCTAAAACGTCCTTACCTGAAAATATGCTATACTCGGTCTGACCTGAGCACTACATCAAAGTAACACTCGAGTCAGGCTAGAAACCAGCGTGAGTAAACCCAACTAATATGAAATACTTAGTAAAACTTATTTAAAACCCGAGGTAACTCATTCAACACTACAAGTTCACAACTTGCTATAGACGACGCTTATTTCACAAATCAATCCATAAGTACCCTTACTCGACTTTAAATGGTCCAGTCATTTAAATTATTCCATTTCAGCCTATTTCTTTCACATATCATTCTATAAAGAATCATTTTAGGTTACAAATTGAAGTGGGTTCGGGTATTTACTGATACCCGTCCCCGGTCTCTTCGAATTCAATACCATCTTAACCCAAATTATTCAAGTGAAATTCAATTCAACTTTAAATACAAGATGTCACTTTATACATGGCAATTCAACATCGATAGATAACCATAATATCACTGTTCACCCAAACATATCATATAACACAACATTTCATATCGGAGATATCATCCAATTTAAGGCATTTAATATCATTCCATCATTTATATGCAAGATTTATCACTTTCAAAATTAATTTAATTTATCCTAAATTAAATTAATTACTAATCTTTAATCACTTAGATTACCCAAACATTACTTACAAACCAATTAATTAATCGTCTTTTTAATTATCATCTTAATTAGTCACCCTTGTATAATTATTCTTTAATTACAATAAGTAATTAACCCTTAATTAATTGCACAATTTAATTAACCTTCACCCATTCACGTTAAATACATTGATCCTTAATTAATTACTTAAATTAATTACCCTTAAATCACTTACATTGATTAATTATCCATAAATTAATCACACATATTAATTTATTCACCCTTAATATATTTTCTTAATTAATTAATCAACCCTTTAATTGATTACACCAAGTAATTAATCCTTAGATACTTCCCTCACGTAATTCCTTTGATTAATTACCCTTAATTAATCAACCTCTAATTTTTAATTAATTAATTAATTAGCCCCAATAATTTAATTCCTTTATTTGCTTATACTAAGTAGTTTATCATTTGGGTAATTAATCTCTAATTACCAATCCATAAATTTTCTAATTATTATTTAAACTTCATTAAATGATGGAGTACAAAATCACTTAAGTTCCTATTAAAATTAAAATTAAAGCTCAATACTCTTAACTAATCATATTGTTAAATCTAATCGACCAATTCACATTTGACTTTTAAAAATTAAGTTTTGAACTTGTTTACAATTTTTATCAATACCTTATTTAAAACATGTAAAAATAAATTTTTCTTTGGAACCATTGTTTAAATTTTGCGTTGCCTTTCTTTAAAAATAAACAAGGCTTATTGGACCGAAGCCCACACCCTAAATAAAATAAAACAATCCCACACTCGAATCGAACAAGCCAAACGAAAAAGAAAAAAACTGGACCGAAGCCCCAAACGAGTTGCATCAGAACGAACCCGAAGTCCTCAAAGCATCAAACACGAACATACACAACATCTTCTTCTTCAACCCACCCCCTCCCCTATTGCTACTAGAAATCATTCCCAAATCCTCACGAAACAATCATCTTCGATCGATTCCAGAACTGATCTCAGATTCGTTTGCAATCGATCGTCACTTCGATCACTACCCAAACCACGGACAACCCTGCCCAGACGAACCACTATCTTCTAGTCTAAGCGAACAGTCTTGCCAATGTCTTATGTGCACGGTGCACGTGCACAGACATTCTGATGATCTATCCGGCCTCGCGAACCACTGAGTCATCATCCCTTTATCCACTGATCAACATCACTTCTAAGACGACGACTCGAATCCATCCAAGATGAAAAGTAGACCTCGCTCGAACCACTCAGAAAACCCTGGCCCAAAACTCGATGAACTGCACTCACCAGCAACCTTCGATCGAATCAATTCCAACGCCGATCGAACGCCCTATTCTGGCACTTCACCTCTGCCAGAAATCATTCAATCCGGTTACGCCTCAAACTTCAAAAGTGATCACGATTCCATTAAATCCGAAGCCATCACTAAACCCTAAAATCAACTCGCACGACCAATCCAAACCCAAATTCAATATTCTTCCACGGTCGACCTCTCCCGTGCGACCACCTGCCTCTTCCAAAGCAAGCTGCATCACCTCTCGTCGATGAATTCGACGGAAATAATTTTTTGAACGAAAAACGTTCATCTGACCATATCCCACTAAATACGACACTAAATATTATAATATTATCACTAAAATTCATACTTTCCTACAAATATCAAGGCTGCATGTTTGAAATGTAGAATTGGAAACATTTATTTTTCACCTAAATTATATTATTTACTGTAAAATAGAGCCCTAACGATTTTCACAGCAAGGTTTACTCACAGCTATTTTTAGCATAAACAATACCCAAAATCAAACACTTACCTAGTTTATAGCATCCACAAACATGAACTAGATAATGAGATATAGAATTTTGAACACTATTATGAAAAGAATTTTCTCATTTTAAATAGATAACAGAATAAATTCAATTCCAGATTAAAACTAAGATTTCTCACATATAAACATATTTGCTTCAAACATCACACACTATAATTGGTTGGATTAAGAGCATTTGAATTTTTGAAAAATTATGAACCTTTCAGAAGCAAGAACAGTGCGAAGCATTATATATACAGGCATTCACATACCCATATACAGGCATGAATACATATTTTAAACTGATGCTTTTCACTTAACCTTTACTATAATATTTAGATAAGAAAAGTTAAACCTTTTAAAGAAAGTTTACTTACTGAAATCTAGAAAAATAGAAGACAGAGCCAAATGGAAAATTGGCTTAATTTGGAACTGATTTTTGATCAACTTGAATGTGAGGACCCAATTTTTCGACGCCCGAAAGTCGACATTGATACATCCACCGGTTGCATCGAAATTCAAATGTCGTTTGAAAAGACCAATATTGATAGTTGGTTATTTAACTATCAATTATCATTCAAAACCATGACTGGATTTCAAATAATTTTCCCAAATCATTTATTTCCATAATACCTTCGCAAGGTATATTTTTATCACTTTAATATTTTTGAAAACAAATTTCAAATCACTATTCACATTTCAATCTTTTGAAAACAAATTTCAAAGCATTTCCCTTACGCGGAATATATTTCCAAATAGTTATTTGTTTCCACTGGAAATCGGCCGAGTTCAAATATTTTAAAATAATTTAAAATGCTTATCCAAAATATAGTTAGAGATATTTAAAATAAAGTGGAAATTAGCCATAAGGGCCTTTTCACCAAGTGCAATTAGTTTCTAGGACACACAACTGAAATAATTACTTTTAAGGACAAAATGCAAAATAATTAGTTTCTACGGCCAAAAAACCTAAGAAATTATGTCCTTGAAAGTAATTGGACTGCTGACTTTGTCCTTAAAAGTAATTATTCTGTTGACTTTGGTCTTGAAATTAATTTTTGCAGATGTGTGTCCAAGAAACTAATTGGACTGCAAAGTTTGTCCTTCTAGTGAAATGCCCCTAAAATAAAACTATTTTGAAACACTTACTTAAATATTAATTATGAAAATATTATACTAATGTCTCATATAGAAATTCAAGTCCAAACTAATTTTTAATTAAAATTAATAGATAGGGTATAACTATTTTAAATACCCATTTTCTAAACTAATATCAATTTAGTCTTTAAAATAATCCCTCCTATAATTAATTAAATAAATCTTTATTTTAGAGGTTTAAGACAATCCCAAAAACAATTTCTCCAACAATATTCCTCCAAATCACTTTCCAGAACTTTGAATTTATACTTCAAAGGCTACTTTAAAATATACTCGGCTTTCCAGGGAAAGTACACCTTCCATTCTAAAATGGTTCATTCAAATCAATTTATAAATCCTTCTGGATTTATTTTAAATTTACATCTCGAATCTGTAAATTCCTTTCCAACTTTTAAAAATAACCAAATGTTTTTTTTAATGCAAATTTCCCTTTCCTTTATAAATTTCCATTGTGAATCTTAAATTTTCAAATATCCACAGATATACGATTTTAAATCAATTCCCAAATGTTCGCTTTCAACACCAAATCCATTTTCAGAATTGGTTTCCCAATATTTATTTTTAAACATCAAGTCAATTTTAGATCGATTCCCCAAATACTTATTATTTTTACCAAATCAATATCAAATTGATTTTCTAGTTTATTTTCAAAACACCAAATCAAATTTCAAAATGATTTTCCAATTTATTTCAAACACAAAATTTATTATCTTTTGAAACAAATTCCTTCTTTTAAATCTATTAAATTTTATAAGATTAATTTACTATAAATTTTCTACTAAATTTCAAAATCAAATTTTATTTATTTCTGGTACCCTACGATACCAAAAATACATTCGGCTAAATTATAGCCTTCAACAGTTTCAATTACAAATAGTCACATACAGAATATAAATGATCAACACACAATATTAAAACAAATTCAATATTTGGGGAATCCAGTTGGATCCGTCCAACCAGTTACCCTGCATCCACAGATGTTAGCACAACAATTTAAATATCAATTCCACTTCGAGGAGGAATATCGCGGTATATGGGATTTATATAATATCATCCGCTATTATGCGACGTATAGGGTCTAAACTAATATAACTGATAATAAATTAATCATCCAAGCACACAATCAATAATTTAAAATTTAACTATTTAAAATTAATCGGAGATTCTAATTGAGTGAGAAGACCTCACCTTAGCTTTTATTTTGAAATCCATTTCCATTCCGGCTTGATTTCACGATTTTGAACCTTGTAACAAACATTATAGGATTTATTAATATTCAAACAAATCGAACCATAAATTTCCATTTTAAATTTTTTCATTCAACTATTAATTTAATTTTAAACTAGTGATTTTATTTTAAACTAATACTTTTTAATTTAAACTATTTTCTCTTTAAAATATTCTTTGGTATCAAAAATAATTTCAATAAGATAATTAACCAAGTTAATCATTTAAATAAATGAACAATCAACTATCCCGTTTTATTTTATTCTTTTTCTGTTTTATCTGTATGTTAACTTACTATAAAATCGAAAGATGAGATATAGTTTTTTTTTCCTTTCTTTCTTTTCTGTAAATATACAATATTAAATTTAAATCGAACGAAACAAAATCAAGCGATTACCTCACTGCCGACCAATGACCCATGCTTGAACCCTTCTGGCCACCGCCTGCAACATCACCTCACCCTACCTTCACGTGCCATATATCGATCTCGATCGATCGCTGCCTCCCAGTCGATCGAGCATCTCCTATCGCTGTCGCGCGCATGCGTACCCATGTCCCGACCAGAGTTGCCTCACCATGCCACCGAGAACCGCCGCCCCAGTCGCGCGCCTCCGACATGGCTTCCATCGCGCGCGCTAGAGCTTGACACGCGAAACCCTAGCTACTATCGCCCCTTCGCGAGCGCCAGGTCGCCGCCTCTACGCATGTACAACATCACCTCCTCACTCGCGAATCGACTTCGATCGCGCCCCTTTCTCCCTGCTTGAATTGCGTGAGGAAAATAACCTCTAGCTTGAATCAAATTCAAATCGCCCCCTCGCTCCTTTCATTTTTTTTGAATGATTTCGATTTAAATTGGAAGAAATGAACGCGGTATAACTTATATTTTCCTTCTGAAAAGAAATGAGGAGGCCATTGACTCACCTTTCAAAGGATAGAGGGTTTTTTGATTTTTGAAAAGGGTTCGGTTGATTTGGATTAACAGAGAGAGATAGAGAGATGGCGTGTGGAGGAAGATAGGGTTTGATTTTTTTATTGACTTTTAAAATTTTATATTCAAAATATCTCGTATAACCTAACTCGAAATCCCGGACTCCCGTCGAGGTGTGTCGCCAGGCTTTTCTAATGTTATAACCCTATTCCAAATCCAACGGAACAAACCTTGGGCTGCAATTCGATCGTATGTGGAAGATAGATTTTTTTGAATTCAGTCACCAGTTCAAATTTCGATTAAATTTTCAGCGCGTTTGCTTATCGTACGGCCACACAACAACTCTGAAATGCTACGAAAATTGAAATCCGATAATAAAACAATATTACGGATCCAATGGAACTAGTTTTGTCGAATTTCGAGACTGTGCCTTGGAAGGCTATTTTTAAATATCGATTTAAATAATATAATCTCAAAACTGAACAAAGCATTTTCAAATTCAATTCTGAAGCTTCCATTATCTTCAGTATCATACATATAAATTTTCTAAGCCTTGAAAATATTTTTAATCAGCTTAAAATTTCAGATTCAAATTTTTACCCAAGCTTTAATAATTAAATTAAATAATTTAATTGCCAAATTCATGGTTATAATTAAAATTCAAGTTAAAATAACCTTCAAATATTTAAAATCGATTAAATATTCCATTTTCAAATGTTAAAAATTTCCGTGTCATCATATCCTTCCCCCCTTAAAAGAATTTCGTCCCGAAATTACTCGTTAGGTAGAATGATCCTTAACCTGTTTACTGTTTACCCAAAACCAAATAGATTTATCAACTTTCCCAAACAAATCTTTTTATTTAGGACCCATCATTTCTTCAACTAACTTCCCAACTTCAATTATAAGTTCCATACAACTTTGTTTCCTTTAACGAATTAAATTTAAATTTAAATTCAATTTTCAAATTTTCAAAACTTTCCCAAAAAATTTCTAACTCCCTAAATTTCCAAAAAATTTCGCCAGCGTCTCCTTTGCACGGCTAGCTCGGTACGACTACAAAAATGGCCCACAGGCCCCCAGATTTCAAAAGAAAACGAAAAGCCAAGTGGCTAGACAAGAAAATCATCAAATTCCATACTGAAATTTAAATACATACCTTTTGTCGAGAAATTCAATTTTATCTTCGGAATCAAAATCCCAATTTATCCTTTGTCTTTAACACACCTGTATATCGTGATATCCATAATATTCAATTACAACATTCATATATCATTTTTACACATTTCTTTATAAAAGTTTGAATACTTCTTATACCATTTTTTTTCACTATTGAATATATCTAATTTCATTCAATCTTGCATTTTTAATTTCATTTGAATTCAATTTACACTTTAAATTCTGTTTGGATTTAATTTATCTTCTGAATATTAAATTTTATCAAATATCTTTCATTCACAACTAATTCATATCACTATTTTAAATTAGTTTTATTTACTAATTCATTTTCCAATTCATGTAATCTCAAACCATTTTTTATATTTCCACCTTTATTATCTTTAGTTCACTTCGAACCAATTTTACAACTTCATTTTATTTCACAAAATTCAAATTGGTTTTTAATATTCAGTTTTCAATTCCAGTTTTATTCTTTTACTCATTCAAAAATTTATTTTCAATTCACCATTTTGGTTTACAACACTTATATTTAAACTGTATTTCAAATTCCATATGAATTTGATTTATTTTTATTTATAAATATTGAATTCACTTCATTTCAAACCATATCCATTTGGTCATTCATCAATTAATTTCACTTACTAATTTTAGTTTAATACTTCACTTTGTTTTTCACAATCAAATTCAATTCCAATTTCAGTTCTATTTGCTTACAAATTCGAAATGAATTTCAACACTTAATTCACTTCCATTTACTTGCAGTTGCAAATTTATTCATTCATTCACAATTTATTTTCCATCTTAATTATTTTATTCCAATCATTTTAGTCTATTAGACTTCTAAAATTCACCTTTATTCAAATTAACTCAAGTCAATTTCAGTTTAAATCTGAATTTCCTAAGTTTTCAAACTAATTATTCCATAACTATTTTTTATAAGATTCTAGAGTCTTTTCAACCTCTCAAAACCATTTTTGAAAATAATTCAAATTATCCTTTAAATTTCAAACCAAACCCAAATTTTCCAAATAACTTCCATTTAAAACAATTTGGCAGCAATTCCTCTTTTGGAAACCCGAAAATGAACATTAATGATGCTGCAGTCATCACCGAAGTTATTTTCCAGCGACTTAAAAGAGTTTAGAGCTTTTATCCCTCCAAAACACTTTTCCGAACCCTTTGAAAATTATTTTCAAACCAAAAGGGATTTAAACTTTCAAATCTCCAAAATTTTCAAATTATTTTCAAAACATTTCCAAATACTTCTTTAGAATTCCGTTTCAAATTATAAATCACATTAATAATTTTTATTCTCATATCCCATTTGTATATGGATTTTATGCAACAATCCCAAATGTTGATTCAAATTTAAATTAATAATTCATGTGAATTTTGGATAAATTCTGGAATTATTTTGAATTTGAAGTATATATATGAGTAAATTTGAGTTTGACTTTAAAATTTGAATTTTTGATATTGGATTTGTATTTAAAATTTGAATTAATACTTAGGAAATGGTTTGGGTAAAAATATTATTTATATTTATTTATGGGTAGTTAGTTATAATTATAAAAATATATTAATATAAATTAAATGTTAGATAGTTGAACTTTAAAAGGAAATAAAAATTTTGTTGATGTTAAACAGATTTCTCAAATGAATTGATAGTTATGTAAAATATGAAATAAATCTATATGGGATAAATTGTATAGTGATGTAATAATATAAGTACACACATATAAAAATCAAACATCATATTTACTAATTTTGTGAAATATAATTACATACATCAGCAAATTCTAATAACATATGAATATAGTCAAGTTGAACAAAAGGGAATATAAATAAGAATGCAAACTGGAAAACATAAACATCTTTGAGCTTGTACAAGACAGAAAATAGTACTCAAATATGAACATAACAAATTATATAAAGATAGGCTTGAACAACAAGGAACAAACAAATAAATAGATAAGTATGTAAATTTTTACAAAAAGAAGACAAGCCTAATTAATGCAATATCATATCAGCATCCAAACCAAAGAAAAAGATCTCTGTTGAATTGTACAAACAAAATTTTTTATACCCTGTATTGTACAAGACAATATAATCACTCAGTACTCTGCTTTCTTGTGTATCAATCTTCATTTTAATTCGTCCATTCACAACTGTGTAAATCTGAAGGAAATAATATTTCAAACTTAAACAAAACTTCAACTTGAAACAATCAACAGCAACTAAATCAATTCAAACAAGAACTAAAGAAGAAGATTTCAACTTGCCAGTTTCAAAGCTTGTTTCTGAAATTGAAGAACTCTGTTCATTCTGAAAAACAAGGTGAGTAACTTATTTTCTTAAATTTTAAAAAGTATAAATCTGTTGTTTATACCTACATATCTCTGTGAATAAGTTATATATGCATGGATCCTTGGAATATAATTGCAAGCTAGAAGTGTTTATACAGGCTTATTGTTCTGGGACTTTAAAAAAAACAGAATTTTAATTTCAAAAAAAATTCGTTTCCACTTGATTTACTCAATGTTTGGACGTAATACTAAAACAAACATTGTTTGTTATAGCATATACTCAAGATCTAAAAAATTATTTAAGTTTAAATAACTTGATAATATCCCTGGAAATCAAGATATCTTAGTAAAGCATCAAATAAGTAAAAATTCAAACTTTGTAAATTACGAATCCAGGTATGTAACTTGAATTCGTACCCTATAACATGATTTTTAAAGCAAAAATCATAATTTTTAGATGGGAAATCAGAGGGCAGTTTGGGTTTGTTTGAATTATGCATTTTTGATCACTATGGGTAATCTCTTTGATTGGAGGAGTCGAGTTTCCTCCTGGAGGTGGAGGAGTGACCAGAGGCTCATGGAAAAATGGTGCGTCAAACCACGGTGGCGGCGGCGGTGAACGTTTAAAGCTTGTAAACCTAATTTTCGTCGAGGCTGTGTATTTGTTTCGTTCATCATCCACGTGCGATCGAGTGCTTCGTGGTTTTAGGCGGTGATAGGGGAAGGGTTGACGAGTTCACGGTCGAAGTTGCAAAGCCTCTGGTGGTTGGAGTTTGAAGTACGGCGCGTTGACAGGGTAGAGGTGAGGTGCTTTCAATTTTCCAGGTTTCGACTTTTGTCTCGGTTTCGAATTCGAGAATATGGAGAAGTTCAGATGATCGGGGAATGGCTTGCGGTCAATCGCTGGCTTGCTCGACATTGCAGCGTCGGTTGGAGGTGATAGTCGATGATGTGCACGTGCACGCGCACTTGTCTGGTGAGCTGGAAATTATTGTTGTTTTGTTTGGGAATGGAAGCAGGGTTGAATGCATGGCTGTCCTGAGTTGTCTCGACTGTTTACTCGAGAAAATCTGTATTGGACTCGAAGTTTTTGGGCATTGGACTCGAAGTAATAGGATAGTTGCCTCGGGTTGTTTTATCTTGCTACAGGTTTATTAAACCTGTCTGTAGTTTTAAATTTAAGAAAATTTAAATGAATTAAAATCTGTAAGCTAGATGTAAACGAAGTTTAAATCTAGTATGAAGTTTAGATTCAAATGAAACTTTGAATCTTAAAGTTTTTAAAATGAAATTTGAATCAGATTTTAAATCTGAATGTTTTAAGGAAGTTTAAATTAAATAGCTTTTAAAACTAAATTTGTTTTCAAACAAATAATTAAACTTGATTTTTGATAAAGTTCTTTTATAAAAGAATTTTGGATGGAAGGTTAAATGTTTTGTTTTAAACTTGAATTTGCAAGTTAAAATGTAATGTAATTTGAAAGCTTAAATTTTAAATAAATAAATAAAAAATTTAAGTAATTGAGTTTGAAGGCTTTCCTTATATAAGTTTCCTATGTAAATAATAAGTGTTTTTTTACATTTATTTTAAGGTTTATAAATAGATAGATAAATTGGTTAATGTTTAAATATATAATCATCTTGAAATTTAAATTCAAAATGGAATTTGAATTTAAATTTAAAGTGTAATTTTTTAAATCCACTTTAATGTTAATGAAGTCATTAATAAAGAAATGGATTACCTTAGAGATAATTAAGGTAATTAAGTGATTTAATTAATAAGATAATTAAGGAATAATTTATTTAATTTATAAATTTATAATTTAGATTAATTTATAATTATAAATAATTAATAATAATAATTTAATCTAAGATATTTTCTTAAGAAAGTAATTAAAGAAATGTTATTAGTTAATGAAGATAATTAACTAAGGATTTTTAGGTATTAATTAATGTGATTAATTTTAATAGTTAATTAGATTAATTAATTAAGGTAATCAATTGTAAATTGTTAATTACTTAATGAAAGTAATTAAGGGGTTAATTACTAATTGTAATAAATTTGGGATATTTTGATTAATTTAATGATAAAGATTAATTGGTAATTAATGATTATTTGTTATGAGATAATTACTTTATGGTAAGTAATTGAAGGTTTAATTTATTAAAATAATTAATTAAGGGGTTAATTAATTATATAATTGGTTTAAAGGTTAACTTAATTAATATGATTAACTAAGAATAAATCAATTAATTAAGGTAATTAATTAATTAATTTATATCAAATGATTTGTAATTAATTAATCAGGATTGGATAATTAATTCATAAGTAATTAATTTAATTGGAAATAAATTGAACTAATTAGGATTAAACAATTAATTAATCGTGCTTATAAATGCTTGACCTTGCCTATGAATGATTGTATTGTATGAGATGCCTTGAATTGATTGTCCTATCTGATTTGTGATATTTTGTTCTGTGAATTGGGATGTGTATTTTATTCATTTAATTATGATACATTTGTATATTATCTGTGAATCTGTGAACGAACGATAAGTGTTATAGTTCATACCGCTTATCAACTATATTCTGTGTTTTGATCTGTGATGTTGATGTTGTTGCACTATTGTGTTAAGCCCCTGGACCACACCGTACACACACAAATATGGATTTCATGAGCAAATCGATTAAGTCGCAGATTTTTGAAATGATTTTCAAATAGACAATTTGAATTCAAACGGTTTAGAAATGGAATCGGGTTAAATCTGAGAAGCTTTTGTGATGAAATTTCAAAGATAAAATTTATTTTTGAATAACTTGATAACGCTTTGAAATTTAAATAATTTGATTCAAATTTGAATTCAATATTTGAAACTGAGTCCTATGATTTGAAACCAAGGATTAAAGATGTTATACAAGTCATACATGGGTTAAACCATTTTAATGTATTAATTTAGGAATTTGAATTTAAATCAAAGGCTTTAACTCGTGCAAATATAATTGGGTTCTTCTGAAACGAAAACTATTTGTTTTTAAATATTAAAAGCTTTCACATAAGAAATGAACGTCTAATTTGTGTAAAAGGATTTCTAGTTTTAAATGAAAATGATTTCTAAGTTGTGGAAACGGTTTGAAAGATGTAATTTAAATCTTTGTAACTAAAGATTTAACAAGTTAATCCAATCGAAATGGAAATTTTTTGGAAGTCCGTAAATGGATCTTTGTGAAACTGTGAGAACTTTGTGAAATAGATCTTTTTATTTAAGAAGATTTGAAATGGTAATTTGTTTAACCATTTGGAAGAAAAGTTTTGGATTTTAGAAATTGTGACATAACTGAAATCCCTTATCCATATGTTTTTAAATATTGCGTTCATAATTCGGTTTAGCCGGGAGAGGACCTTTGTGTCACATAACCCATTCCGAATAATGATACGTCGTTATGGATAACATTGAAGACCGATGGTGAAGACCGGGTATTTGTGAGAACGATAGGATAACCTATCGGTTGACTCTGCACTGAGTTGCTCCGGTATAGAGTTCTCCCTAAGTGATGGGAAGTCTGGTTGGGATTATGAATATTCGGATTTGCAAGGGCTTCTTCGGAAGTGCCTTCGGTTCTGTTCGAACCCAGGACAGACTTGTATGGTTGTATGTCTGACACTACACTTTGAGATATAAAACAGATTTCTTTCAAATACATATCTCTTGATGGAGGAGAATTTATTCTCTTAACTTAACACCCTTCTCTGAGACGTACGAGCTAAGAGGTTATATAGTTGAAGGTTATCAGCAATATATTCCTAATTTGGTAGTGTGGCATGCTGAGTGCTGCTGTGTATTGATGGTCATTTGTTGATCATTTGTGATCAAAGGATGGCTTTGGTATAAAGCATAGCTTTGTGGACAAGACTGCATCAGGACCTCACAACCCGGAAATGGTCACAACAGGAAAGATGTGGCAAGGTTATGAGGGTCGCGCCCTTTAGGGTGTGTCATTCCCTTCTGGTAAAGGGTGATATCATGGTATGGAGCCCAGATATTTACCTATGTGGTGGGCTTTAATCTCATTTTCTATGTGGTTGTTACTTTGTGGTTTAGAGGCGTCTCTGATAAAGGTCCCAAAGGACGGGGGGGTGGCATGCTCGAGAAGTAGTTACCTTAGTTACAGAGGTAACCCGGCCCTGTGTTGGCAGAGATCCGGTTAGGTTCTCGGGATGTCCCGCCAGAGGCGTACCCATGGACAGTGGGAAGTTCCTTAGTGTAACGACCCAGGATTTTTATTATTTAAAATTTGAATATTTATTTAATTTTAAATATTAATAAGTGAAATTTATAAGTCGAATAAATTTTATTTCGAATAATTAGATTTAATTGAATAATTAAATTGATAATTTAATATGTTAAATTATGGAAATAATTGAAAATTTGGTTAAATATGATTGAAAATGATTTGTAAAATTTTATTTTATCATGTTGAAGTTAGAACGATATTTTAGAACTTTTAAAATCGAATTAAGAGTTAATTTGTGAAAATTGAATATTTTAATATTTAAATCGACTAGTGAAAATAGTCAATTTTTGAACAGTCTCAGAATTGGACGAAACTAGTTCCATTGGATCCGTAATAGTTAGTTGTTACCGGATTTCAATTTTCGTGTCAATCGAAGTTATCGTTTGATCGTGGCAGCTCGAAACGCATCGAATTATTTTTAATATTAATTTGGCGAGTTAAAATAGCCATTTTTCAAAAAGTCTCAGAATTCAACGAAACCAGTTTCATCGGATCCGTAATATGATATTATTGTAAGGTTTCAAATTTCGTGTCAATCGGATTTACCGTTTGTGCGGTACAAATTAAAACGCCTAGAAAATCGTTTAAATCGGTTTAATTTAAATTGAACGTTTATTACCATAACTCGCACAGATGTCCGAATTAGCTTCCGAAACCTGTTCCATTGTGTCCGGAACGCGGGGTAAACCCTAGAAACGCTGGTTACGGCGCGTGAATCGGAGTTCGGAATTCCTGGATGAATAGTGATTGAAAAATTTCCTATAAATACACCTAAATTCACAAAAAAAATAAGAAAATAACTAAAACCCTAAACCTAATTCAGGCCGCCGCCTATATGGTTTCAATGGCCGAAATTGTTCCAACTTCTTCCCTCTAAATCTCCCAATCCACTCAATGGTTTCAAAAACTTCCAACTACAATCTCGTAGAGCACATCCTCCTCTATAATCCCAACGGTGATGATCGAAATCGGGGTGGTGGATCGACTGCAGCACGCGTTCAAAGGCCATGCGTTCAGCCTCGAACTACGAGCAAATGAAGCAACCGAGCTCAACATGGTGGTAGCCGAAGATGGAGTGGAACAAGGCGCACGACATGGTGGTAGTTGATCGTGGTGGATGTCGTCGTAATGGAAGCAAAAATTAACCCTAAAAAATCGAATTGGGTTCGGCCGAGCAAAAATGTCGCGTGAAGAAGGAGCTTGGGGGAGATGTTAGCGTGCGGTCCAGATGAGAAGGCATGGGATCTCACGGCTATGTTTGAGTGTAGGTTGAAAATAAAAAAAAATTATGTTGTAAATATTAGTTTAAATCGTGTAAAACTTGTAAAATACATATCCTTTTCATACGAGGTCGAAAACGCACGAAACCAGTTGCGTTGGAATCGTATGGACGAGCACTACGCTATGGAATTAGATTGGAGTCATTTGGAGTTAGTGAGAATTTTGGGTAAAATTAAACGTCCGTTTAATTTTATTCGAAATAAATCGCTAAAACGAAATTGAAATCAAGGTGAGAACTTCTCACTTAATCGAATCAGTTTCGATTTTATTTTAAATAATTAGATTTAAAATATTTGAATGCATGTTTGAATGATGATTGTTATCTATTGATTGTTAAAATAGACATTATGCGCCGTTAGTAAGCGGATGTTATTTATTAAAAACATATACCGCGAATATTTCATAAACAGTGAAATTGGTATTATATATAATAGCAATATATATATATATATATATTGGCATATGTATATATTGGAGTTATTGATTTCCCGCATTTGTATAGCGGATGAGACCCTATTGCGCCGTCTATTAAGTGGATAATATTTTAAATCCCATATACCGCGATAATTCCGTACTGGAGCGGAATTAGTATTGTGCTAATGTTTTTGGATGCAGGAAAACAGGTTGGAGGGATCCAACTGGATTCCTCAACAGTATTTATTTGATTATGAATATTTTGATATTCGTTGATTATCATATCGATATATGATATCGTTGTTGTCGTGATTGACTATTTGGTATGTAGCATCATTGGACCAAATTTGGAACTTTAAAATGATTTTTTAAAGTGATTTTTGAAAATATATTATATGTTTGGAAATTGATTCATTTTAAATAAATAAACGTTATAATTTTTAAAGTTATAAAAATTATGATTTTGAGAAATACGATTAAAGATTTATTTTTGAGAAATATGGGTTAAGGATTTTATAAAATAGTTAAATTGGGATTTCTGAATTTATTATAAAAGTTGAAATATAGGATTTATAAAATTGATTATTTTATAAATCAAAATGGTGAAATTAAAAAGGGAGTTAAGACATTTTTAAAATAATAGTATAAATTGATTTATATAAGAGTTTTATAAATTGATATTTATAAATTAAAATATTTGAATTATAAAAAGAGTTTTTATAAGTGTTAGAATGAATTGTGAATGAATTTCATAAATGAACAAAATTTATAGAATTATAAACGGTGAAGTTATAAAGGCATTTTATAAGCAGTAGGTTTATAAAATTTGCAAAGTTATTAAAAGAATGGTTTGGATAAATAATTGAATCCTATAAGTTATAAGATTTATAATTATGAAGTTTAAAGGAACGATCTTGTAAACAAATAAATTATAAGTGTTTAACTTATAATATGAACCTTTGGTATATAATTGAGTTATGAAGTGAATAGGTTAATAAAGAAAATTGATAAAGAAAGATGTTATAAGATAAATAGAAATGGAATTTATAAACGTTGTTTTATAAATTCGCAAACGACTTATTTTGATAAGTAAATTGTTGAAACCTATTAATGGAGTTATATTCACGTTTTTGACTGTGAATAATCCTTTGAAATGAAATGAATAAAAGGATGAAATTTGTTAACAAAGTATATTCACGTTTTTGAATAGTGAATAATATGTTAAAGAAAATGTTTAGGATGTGATATTTTAAACAGAATTAAAACGATCTAACGATGTTTTAAATGTGTTAAGATTCGAAACCATAGATTTCAACATTGATTGTTGAAATAGACGTTTTCGAGAAATAGAAGGAAATGGTGGACTATAACACTGTTGTTATAGTAAATGATTTCCGAAAGGAAATGTTTTGTATAGTATTGGGATTTATATATCTATTTTAATTTCGAATCCCTATACTAGTGATTTTGGGTTGTCGTAACGATGTTTTACGCAACATTCGTTTTGGCCCAAATAAATATGTTTAAGAGAATGATTTCATTAAAGAATGAAATATGTACTTAATCTCCATTTAAGTATATTGAATATTTTCCAATGGTTGAAAATAAATTAAATTTGTGAATTGCTTATGAATAAATAAGTATGGAAATGTTTTTCCAATGTGAAATGAAACGTTTTGAGAATCTATCTTTTTGAAGATAAATTGAAATGAATAATTGAAATCGTATATGCGTGGATATTGTGAAATATAAATTCACTATGGAATTTATAAAAGAAAGTGGAATTTGTTTAAAAAGAAATATTGATTTATTTTTGACATATTGAAATTATATATCTTGTAAGGATATTTTTGGGAAATAAATAATTTGGAAAATTATTTGGAATCTGGTGATGTGTGCATATCCATTGATAGTTCAATAACCGACTATCAATATTTACCTTTGAAAGGTATTTGTTGTGATTTGCTTGAATTTGAATGCACACTTATTTTTAAATTATTGCGCTCGTTATTCAGATTACCCATTCCGAATAGTGATACGACGTAATGGATAGCATTGAAGATCGGTGTTGAAGACCCGGTATTTGCGAGAGCGATAGGATGACCTGTCGATTGACTCTGCACCGAGTTGCTCCGGTATTGAGTTCTCCATATGTGATGGGAAATCCGATCAGGATTGTGGATATCCGGATTGCAAGGACTTCTTTGTAAGTGCCTTCGGTTCTGTTCGATCCCGGAACAGACTTGTATGGATTGTATGTCTGACGTTACAAATTGAGATATAAAGCAGATTTCTTTCAAATATATTTCTGTTGGTGGCGGAGAATTTATTCTTTTAGCTTAACACCCTTCTCTGAGACGTACGAGCTCAGAGGTTATATAGTTGAAGGTTATCAGCAATATATTCCCAATTTGGTAATGTGACATGCTGAGTGTTGCTGTGAAATGATCATTGTGTTGATTATTTGTGATAGGATCATTTGTTTGATCGTCTATCCTGGTGATCATTTCTATGATCATTTGTTGACCCAAAGCATGGATTTTGTATAAAGTATGTTTTTGTGGACGTGACTTCGTCGAGCCTCACACCTCGGGAATGGTCAAAACAGGAAAGATGCGGCAAGGTTATGAGGGGTAGCGCCCTTTAGGATATGTGCATTTCCTTCTGGAAAAGGGTGGTATCATGGTATGGAGCCCAGATACTTACTCATGTTGAAAACACTTTATGATTGTGTGAATTGATTACGAGCGCTCGGTTGAAAGGTCCCAAAGGACCGGGGGATGACATATTCGGTCAGTTGTTACTCAGTTAGGGGTAACCCGGCCTTGTGTTGGTAGAGATCCGATTTGGTTCTCGGGGATGTCCATCCAGAGGCATTCTCATGTGGCAATGGGAAGTTCCTTGGCCTGATCATTCGTTGGAAATCCAATTCCCAATACGAAACCTTGTACGGTTTTAGTTGTAGAACCTGCCATCTAATATGGTAGCTATAGTAAGCATACTATAATGGTACCTATGCTGGCTAAGATTTATATTCTACTTTCGAAATCATTTTATACACTATGCACTAATAATAATATCAAATGTTTCTTTTTAATGCGTATCAAGCATCTTTGACTAACATAAGAAGAAATCTCCTCCAAGTCTGCGTTTGCATTGTGTGTGTGGCGGGAGGTCTTATGGTAGTCTCATTTTTAAAAGCATTGCGAATTGACTTTAAAAATATTCCTCTATTTTGTTTTCAAAGATAAATAAACTGTTTTGAGTTCTCACACCAGTCACATGACTGACTCGGAGTTTATTGTTTTCCTTCCTAAACTCTGGGTGCCTACCAATTTCCACACGGGCAGTTAAGAGTTAGGTTTATCAGGATATTCTGGATATACAGGATTGCTGGAGGCAAGCTGGATGGCATGGCGTATTATTAGTATATAGTATTTCTTTTCCGCTGTTTGATGTTGTTGTTGTTGTACACTCTGATGATATGATGTAATGTGATGTAATGTAATAACTGATATAGTTCTTTGTTTAAAGATTATTCATTTATTATTATATGTTGTTCCGCTGCGAAATGTGAGATTCTGTTATTGTTCTGTTGTTTTCTGTTCCGTTCTATTTTCTATTTTCTTTCCTCTCTATTTTCTCTCTTCTTCTGCCTTTTTCTTCTTCTTAAACATTGATAATTCGTATTTCTGTTCATCTTGAATTAATTAATGGAGATTAGTGTATATTCAAGGAGTACGGATTTACGGGTCTTCACATTTAGCCCGACCATTTGTTGGAAATCCAAACAAAACAATACGCGCCCTGTACGGTTTTAGTTGTAGAACCTGCCATCTACTTATGGTGGCGCCCCACTGTTTGGATGGTAGCTATAGTAGGCATAGTTCGAAATGCCTATGCTGGCTAAGATTTATATTCTACTTTCGAAATGCTTTTCTGCACTTTGCACTTATAATAATAATATCAAGAAATTTTCTCGTATCAAGCATATTTGACTCTCATAAGGAGAAATCACCTCCAATTCTGCGTTTGCATTGTGCGTGTGGCGGGAGGCCTTATGGTAGTTTCATTTTCTAAAAAGCATTGCGAATTTATTTTTAAATTATGTTCTTTGTTTTTAAAGACAAAAACAGTTACTCATACCAGTCCCATGACTGACTCGGAGTTTATTATTCCTTTCCTAAACTCTGGATGCCCACTATTTTTCCCACGGGCAGTCTAGAGTTAGGTTTTTCAAATAATCAGGTTTGGTAGGTTATCTAGAGTTGGTTTAGTCTTTGGATCCGGACGATATTTGCTTATCTTTGTGAAACGTGATGTTGGTTCGAGCGAGCTTTGGATTGGAGCCTTGGATTTGGAGATGCATTCTTTTGGAGTTATTATTCCGCTGTTGGCATTATCTATTCTTTCCGCTGTTATTTCTTATATCTCTGATAGTGTTGGTATCTATTGTATCATTCTGTTGTATCATATTATATCAGATGTTGTATCTATCATTGTATCAATGTTGTATATATTGATATTCTTTTTCCTCCAATGTGTTGTACTTAATGGTGTTATAAGCTCCGGCGCACCAGATTCGACGTTTGGATCTGCGGAATTTGAATAAGAGTGTCGTATTCGGTGCCGATTTTCGAAGGTCGAGTCAGGGCCGCTACATTTTATTTCCCAACTTTTGATTATGATTTCAATTTCTTATTCAATTTCGATGATAATAATCTAATATTATCACTTCCTAATAACTAAGCAACCATATATATACTATAATAATTTATGGAAATCATTTCCTTTTATATACAAAATAGTTTTGGGTGATATTATTTCATTTACCCTACTTTTCAAACAATATCATGTTGAATTGTTCTATACGAGTGTTTAGAGATCCCTATCGATAGAGTTGTACAGACTATATTGACCAGAATCCATATACTACTCAACAAACCAATCATCACAATGTAAATCAATTTTATATTCACTAACAAATACGCGCTCATATCTATTAATACACTCAAACTCATTTTAGAGTAGTACTGACTCTATCTCTAATGAGTAACAACCAACAGAGCCAAGGTTGTCGCTTAACCAAATGCTCTGATACCAAAAATGTAACAACCCAATTTTTCGACCCCCGAAAGTCGACATTGATACATCCACGGTATCCAATGCCGCACAGTCGAATGCCGGAAAACCGAACCGTTAGGGTTTAAGAAGAAGATAGAAAAGAAACAAAAACAATAATAGAATCTCACATATCATAGCGGAACAAATATAATAGATAAATGAATATCTTTAAAACAAAGAACTATATCGGTTATTACATTACATCACATTATATTATCAAAGTGTTACAACAACAAACAGCGGAAAAGAATATTACATATATAAGTGATATGCCTCGCCGTCCAGCTTGCTCCTAATCTCCAAAGCAACTTCTTTTTCGACTTCGCTCCAGAGTAAAGATAACCTGACTCTAGGCTGCTCGTGTGGAAAATTATGGGCACCCAGAGTTTAGGAAGGGAACAATAAACTCCAGGTCAGCCGTGGGACTGGTGTGAGATCTTAAAAATAGTTATTTTTACAAAGAAAATAAAAAGAAATCTGCTATGCTTTTGGAAAATGAAACTACCATAAGGCCTCATACCACACATACACAATGCAACACAGAATTGGAGGAAATTTCTCCTTATGATAGTCAAACATGCTAAATACGCAAAAATCTTTTTAATATTATTATTAGTGCATAGTGGAGAAAACATTTCGAAAGTATAATATTAATCTTAGCCAGCATAGACATTCCGAACTATGCCTACTAAAGCTACCATCTAAACAGTGGTGACCACCATAAGTAAATGGCAGGTTATACAACTAAAACCATACTGGGTTCGTATTGCGAATTGGATTTCCAACAAATGGTCAGGCTAAGGAACTTCCTACCGCCACATATATACGCCTCTGAAGGGACGTCCCGAGAACCTACCCGGCTTTCTGCCAACACAAGGCCGGTTACCCCCTTCCCGGGGATTAAAACCTAAGATATGCCACCCCCGGTCGTTCGCAACCTTTATCCAAGGATCCTCTACACCAACAACCACAAATAAAAGTATTTGCAGTAACCACATAGGTTAAATATCAGGGCTCCACACCTGACACCATCCTTTTCCAGAAGGAATGGACATACCCTAGGGGAGCTACCCCTGAAACCTTGCCACATCCTGTTTCGACCATTTCCGGGGTGTGAGGCTCGATAAGGTCTCGTCCACAAAGCTAAATTTTCACAAAGTCATGCTTTGATCAACAAATGAGCAGCAGCACTTCGTATGCCACATTACCAAATTGGGATTGTCTCACTAGTGACCATCAACTACATAATCTCTGAGCTCGTACGTCTCAGAGAAGGGTGTTAAGCTAAGAGAATAAATTCTCCGCCACCAACAGAAACATATTTGATAGAAACCAACTTTACATCTCCAAGTGTAACGTCAGACACACATCCATACAAGTTCGTTCTGGGATCGAACGGAACCGAAGGCACTTCCAAAGAAGCCCTTGCAAATCCGAATATTCACTAATCACGTCCGGAATCCCCATCACAAAGGGTGATAAAAAATCTCTATACCGGAGCAACTCGGTGCAGAGACATTCGACAGGTAATCCTTTCGTTTCCGAGAATACCCGGTCTTCAACACCGTCTTCAACTGCAATCCCATTTCTTCGTATCATTAATCGGAATGGGTTTTATGACACAAGGTCCTCTTCCGGCTAATCCGAATAATGAGCGCTTATTTTAAAAATAAGTGTTACATTCAGATTTCAAACAAATCACAACAATTTCCACTTTGATCTTTTGAATAAAAGATCCATCACAATCACAAAGATTCGATGTGGGTTTCGAATATCCATTTGGAATCCGACCTTCGGTTGCATCTAAATTCAAATGTCGTTTGAAAAGACCAATATTGATAGTTGGTTATTTAACTACCAATTATCATTCACAACCATCACTGGATTTCAAATAATTTTCCCAAATCATTTATTTCCATAATATCTTCGCAAGATATACTTTTATCTCTTTAATATTTTGAAAACAAATTTCAAATCACTATTCGCATTTCAATCCTTTGAAAACAAATCTTAAAGCATTTTCCTTACGCGGAATATATTTCCAAATAGTTATTCATTTCCACTGGAAATCTGCCGATTTCAAATATAGTAAAATAATTTAAAATGCTTATCCAAAATATACTTAGAGATATTTAAAATAAAACTATTATGAAACACTTACTTAAATACCAATTATGAAAATATTATACTAATGTCTCATATAAAAATTCAAGTCCAAACTAATTTTTAAATAAAATTAATAGATAGGGTATAACTATTTTAAATACCCATTTTCTAAACAAATATCAATTTAGTCTTTTAAAATAATCCCTCCTATAATTAATTAAACAAATCTTTATTTTAGAGGTTTAAGACAATCCCAAAAACAATTTTTCCAACAATATTCTTCCAAATCACTTTCTAGAACTTTCAATTTATACTTCAAAAGCTACTTTAAAATATACTCGGCTTTCTAGGGAAACACCTTCCATTCTAAAATGGTTCATTCAAATCAGTTTATAAATCCTTCTGGATTTATTTTAAATTTACGTCTCAAATCTGTAAATTCCTTTCCAACTTTTAAAAATAACCAAATGTTTATTTTTAATACAAATTTCCCTTTCCTTTATAAATTCCCATTGTGAATCTTAAATTTTCAAATAACCACAGATATACGATTTTAAATCAATTCCCAAATGTTCACTTTCAACACCAAATCCATTTTCAGAATTGGTTTCCCAAAATTTATTTTTAAACATCAAGTCAATTTTAGATCGATTCCCCAAATACTTATTATTTTTACCAAATCAATATCAAATTGATTTTCTAGTTTATTTTCAAAACACCAAATCAAATTTCAAATTGATTTTCCAATTTATTTCAAACACCAAATTTATTATCTTTTGAAACAAATTCCTTCTTTTAAATCTATTCAATTTTATAAGATTAATTTACTATAAATTTTCTACTAAATTTCAAAAATAATATTTTATTTATTTTTGGTGCCCTACGACACCAAAAATACATTCGGCTAAATTATAGCCTTCAATAGTTTAAATTACAAATAGTCACACACAGAATATAAATGATCAACACACAATATTGAACAAATTCAATATTTGAGGAATCCAGTTGGATCCCTCCACCCTGTTTCCCTGCATCCACAGATGTTAGCACGACAATTTAAATGCCAATTCTACTTCGAGGTGGAATATCGCGGTTTATGAGATTTATATAATATCATCCGCTATTATGCGGCGCATAGGGTCTAAACTAATATGACGGATAATAAATTAATCATCCAAGCACATAATCAACAATTTAAAATTTAACTATTTAAAATTAATCGGAGATTCTAATTGAGTGAGAAGATCTCACCTTAGTTTTATCTTGCAATCTATTTTCCATTTCGGCTTGATTTCACGATTTTGAACCTTGTAACAAACATTATAGGATTTATTAATATTCGAATAAATCGAACCATAAATTTCCATTTTAAAAATTATCATTCAACTATTAATTTAATTTTAAACTAGTGATTTTATTTTAAACTAATACTTTTTAATTTAAACTATTTTCCCTTTAAAATATTCTTTAGTATCAAAAATAATTTTAATAAGATAATTAACCAAGTTAATCATTTAAATAAATGAACAATCAACTATCCCTTTTTATTTTTATTTTTTTCTGTTCTATCTGTATGTTAACTTACTGTAAAATCAAAAGATGAGATATAGTTTTTTTTCCTTTCTTTCTTTTCTGTAAATATACAATATTAAATTTAAATCGAACGAAAAAATCAAGTGATTACCTCACTGCCGACCAATGACCCATGCTTGAACCCTTCTGGCCACCGCCTGCAACATCACCTCACCCTACCTTCACGTTCCAGATATCGATCTCGATCGATCGCTGCCTCCCAATCGATCGAGGATCTCCTATCGATGTCGCGCGCATGCGTACACTTGCCCGGACCAGAGTTGCCTCACCATGCCATCGAGAAACGCTGCCCCAGTCGCGAGCCTCCGACATGGCTTCCATCGCGCGCGCTCGAGCTTGACACGCGAAACCCTAGCTACTATCGCCCCTTCGCGAGCGCCAGGTCGTCGTCTCTACGCATGTACGGCATCGCCTCCTCACTCGCGAATCGACTTCGATCGCGCCCCTTTCTCCCTGCTTGAATTGCGTGAGGAAAATAACCTCGAGCTCGAATCAAATTCAAATTGCCCCTCGCTTTTTTCATTATTATTTTTGGATGATTTCGATTTAAATTGGAAGAAATGAACGCGGTACAGCTTATATTTTCCTTCCGAAAAGAAACGAGGAGGCCATTGACTCACCTTTCAGAGGATAGAAGGGTTTTCGATTTTTGAAAATGGTTCGGTTGATTTGGATTAACAGAGAGAGAGAGATGGCGTGTGGAGGAAGATAAGGTTTGATTTTTTTATTGATTTTTAAATTTTTATATTCAAAATATCTCGTATAACCTAACTCGAAATCCCGAACTCCGATCGAGGCGTGTCGCCAGGCATTTCTAATGTTATAACCCTATTCCGAACCCAATTGAACAAATCTCGGGCTCCAATTTGATCGTATGTGGAAGATAGCTTTTTTTGAATTCAGTTATTAGTTCAAATTTCTATTAAATTTTCAGCGCGTTTGCTTATCGTACGGCCACACAACAACTCCGAATGCTACGAAAATTAAAATCCGATAATAAACAATATTACGGATCCAATGGAACTCGTTTTGTCGAATTCCGAGACTGTGCCTTGGAAGGCTATTTTTAAATATCGATTTAAATCATATAATCTCAAAACTGAACAAAGCATTTCCAAATTCAATTCTAAAGCTTCCATTATTTTCAGTATCATACATATAAATTTTCTAAGCCTTGAAAATATTTTTAATCAGCTTAAAATTTTAGATTCAAATTTTTAACCAAGCTTTAATAATTAAATTAAATAATTTAATTTCCAAATTCATAGTTATAATTGAAATTCAAGTTAAAATAACCTCAAAATATTTAAAATCGATTAAATATTTCATTTTCAAATGTTAAAAATTTCCGGGTCGTCACATTGAATCTTCCCTTGAGACTTGAAGTTGTTTGGTCTTGATCTAACTGAGTTGAATTTCTTGATTCGGTTTTAGATTGGTAAAAAAAATCATTGTATAATTTCCTCTGATTTTGCTTTAATTCTTTTGATTCAATTTTTCAGTTTTAGTTTGAGAGAATGAAAATACTTTGAATTGTATAAAGCCTAGTTAATTCTTTGGTATTTGTTTTACATTGAAAAAAATTTAAAAGAAAAATAAAAGTGCCACATTTTACATTGCATGCTAACACAAGTTACAATTGTTAATTCATGTATTATAAGGCTTACAAATGTCTTAATAAAAATTTTAAATTAAATTTGCTATTTATTTTTATGTGTTTTTATATCATACATATATTTTTATGTTTAATACTTATATTAAAGAAAGTATAAACCTTATTAAATCCTATTTTAAATATTAGTCTTTTCTTTTTATTTTAGTGCTTTATGTTTCATTTAATTTTATGTTTACATTTTTACATTAATACATTTTCTCTTAACTTATTTATAAAATCTTTTAAAGAAAATAATATGGAACTACTTATATACACATAAAAATCAAACACACATTATTATTATTTTTAAATCCAATTTACTTTAAGATATTTATCTTTGGAATTCAATCTCAAATTCAAATTTAATTTAAATTGACTCATATATATAATTAAACAAACACACATAAATTTAGTAAATAATCATTATAATTCAAAATCTATTTACATCTATATTTAAAACAACACACATTTATTTTGTTTGAAAATAACAATTTTACAAATTTTTAAATAATAAATAAAGGAAGTTATTGCATTTTAAATTTTTTGAATTATATTAATATCTTTACTATTTCTCAATGACCTTATATATATATACACTTAGGATTTTCAACATTATGGAATTTTGAATATGTCTATTATATATATATATATATATATATAATTTACTGTAAAATTTATTATTTCTAGATATTTATATTTCAAAATGTATTATAGATTCAAATTTATTTATACTTACAGATATCAGAATTTTATCCGTTCAACAGAGTAAATCAGTTAATTATCCACTTATCAGATGTCCAAAAATCCGGATTGTCACATTCCTCCCTCTTTAGAATCTTTTCGTCCTCGAAAAGAAATGAAACTAGAATTTATTCAATACTTAAAATCAGATAAATTTATTCTTTGATCATTTTTAAAACACTTCTAAAATCTATATAATATTACAAAACAGTTTTTATAAAAGTACTTTTTATAACTCGATGTCTCAACCAGTCCATCCTTGTTCTCACGGAAATTTGGTCATACGTTGATCAGGCGTAGGACTGAAATTCTATAAGTACTTGGCAAACCCATTTTGAACACCCAGCGAAAATACTTGGAAAATAATTTTACTGAAAATATAGAAAACATTTTTGAAATCGAGGAAATATCTTTGATGAGAATGCTCTGGAATTCATCAATCCCATCCACGGTCACAGTTAACCCGATGGTTACGTTGCCATCCCGGCAAAATCAATAGATAACTGTAGGCACTCCGCGCCCCTCGATTACGGCATGGAACCTACTACAGATCGCAGTTACATCCTGGGTCACGTTGCCATCACAGAAAAAGTCCATGTAACTGTAGCGCCCTTGAATTTCGCTGCCAAAAGAATGAAACTTCTCCACTCCACTCGACCATAGATCACAGTCTACTGATGTTACCGGCAAAATCTAGCATAGACCGTTGACACTCACCTCCACACGATTTCCGCTATGGTCCACAGTAGATCGCAGCGACATCGAGTTACACTATCTTCACAGCATAACCCAAATGCCACTGTAGGCATCAGTGCCCTCGACTTTCGCTACCCAATAATCCTTAGGAACTTCAGTTTGTCCGGACTTTCTCACAGGATTTACTTTGGAGCCTCCACCTCTTTGAGGCTCAAGGCAGTACCAACCTATGGTACTCCTGAGAAGTTCATTCAAGGGAGTGCCTTTTTCCCCAGAGCCATTTTCAAAACACTTTATACTATATACATATAGTATCTTCCAAATCACACACCTAGTATGAATCTCATACAAATCTCCTTTGCTCAAAATCGATTATCCCAAAATCGATAATTCTCAAACTAAACTTTCCAAATTTCCAAAAATGATTTTTCCCAAAAATAAAAAACCTTTCCAAATCCAAAGGTTACAAAAACCTTTCCTCAAAATCAATCTCATAAGATTTCTCAAAAGCCTATCTTCTCTGTCTTAAAATGCCAGGTGAGCAAAAACTGACCTATTTAAATTGAATCTGTGGATTATCTTGGTGTTTTGTTAAATGGTTGTTGTGAAGAATAATGAATGTCTACGAGTATGTTTGCATGTACGCGAATATGTGTACATACCTTTATGAATGTTTGTTAATCAAGTATATCTCTCTGTTTTAAGAATAAAAGTTATAAAAACCCGTTTCAAAATTTAAGAACTCTTCCTCAAATTTTTTTAGGCTTTAAGATCTTAACAAAACTTGTTTATATTATCAAGAGCCAAGTTTTAAAAAGTATTTCTGAGTAGAACAAATTTGAGTTTCTTCTGGGAAATCAAGAAGTACATATCAAATCCAAAACTTATCAAAAATTTGGCTAGTAAGATTTCTTGTGTCACCTATACTATCTTGTTTGTGTTCGAAAACTATAAATTTTAAAGGAAGAATCAAAAATTTTAATATCATATTCAGTGAGAAACATCGAGTTGATCGGAATCGGAATTGACATTATCGTCAAATTCCGATGATCGACGCTATGTTTGCCGTCGAACTAGGGCCTGGAGGTAGGGTGAAGAGAGGGGTTTCGTGGAAAAATGCTCGAACATTTTCTAGTTGAACGTAGTGATGGCGTAATGATGTTTCAGGGTTTAACAACTCATTTTGGTCGATGTTGGAAACAAAGGTCATGCTACGACAAGGAAGCACCAGAGTTGACCGCTCCAGTGGGGATTGACGCAGGGGTTCATGTGGCTGCCATGGCCTAGGCGGCGAGGTTAATGTTGTAAGGGATCATAGGGACGTGACGTTTGTCCGATGATCAAATTTGGGTTCGAATGCGTCGACAGGCTAAATTTTGTTTACGAGGAAAATTAGGGGTGCTAATCATTCTGGGTCATCGACTTGGATTGGAGATGGTCCGATGATCGGTGCACATGCACACGAGAAAAATTTGTGTCTGTATTTGGAGAAGAAAGTGTCGACTCGGGTCTTGCTCGAGGTTTTCGTATGTCTGGCTTGAAGCAAAATATTGGCGTGAGTTGCTCGGGTTTGTACCCGAGGATTTTGGTGGCTAGCTCGAGAATTTCCATTGTTGACTCTGGTCTGGGAATTTGGGTAGAAGCAAGTATTTAAATTTTAAAAATTGAATAATTAAAACAATTTTTAACCGTTTCTTTTTTGAATAATCAATGTTGATTTAAGTTGGATTATTTAAGATTATAAAACAAATTATTTTAAGCTTAAAATGTTAATTTATACATGCAATTTTATTTTAAAACTTATTTCAAATAAACTTAGTTTTTGTAATTAAGTAAATAATAAAGAAAAATGGAATGTTTTCAAATCATTAATTAACTTAAAGGTCTTAAGTTAATTAATGTATTAATGATGTTTTATTTCCAAAAGTCTTTAGCAAGGATTAGATGATAATTGTTTTCAAAGGCTGATTAATAAGTTTTTTTATGATAATTAATTAGAAGCTGATTAATTAATATGATTAATTTCGGGATGTTTTATGTAAGTAATTGAAGGATAGTTACTTAAAGGATATTCAAATAATCAAATATTGACTTATTAAAAAATGAAAGGTTGATTAATTAATTGACAAGTAATTAAAGGTAATTAATCACTTAAAGATAATTACTTAATTAAAAGTAATTAATGATTAGAGTTGATTAATCAAGTGACTAAAGAATAATTAATTAAGGATAATTAATTTATGTGATTAATTAATTAAGGTAATTAATTTGAGGATAATTAATTAATTAAAGATTAATTAATGGAGTGATTAAGGATAATCACTTATTGTAATTAATTAAGGATAATTAATTAGGGGTTAATTAATTAATTAAGGAAAATTAATTAAAAGAATAATTAATTAATTAAAGGTTAATTAGTTAATGATTAAAGGTTGATTTATTTAGTAATTAGGATTAATTAATAATTAAAGATTAATTAATTTATTATTAAAGGTTAATTAATAAATAATTAAAGGATAACTAATTAAATGATTTGTAATTAATTAAGTAATGATAAATTAATCAGGAATAGTAATTTATTCATAAGTAATTAATCTGACATAAATTAATCAGGTGATTAGTTGATCTTACTTATGGATGTTTGAATTGTATTGAATGCCTGAAATTATTTGATATCCCTGACGTGTGATGCTTTGTGATATGAATTATTCTGATTTGAGCTGTGATGGATGTAATTTATTTTTCTGTGATGAATTTGTATTATTTATCTGTGAATCTGTGAATGAAGATAAGCGTTATAGGATTATATCGCTTATCGATATTGCTGTGTTTGGATTGTTATGAGTGATGATGTTGCACTATTGTGTAAAACTCCACGACTACACTATACACACACAAATATGGTTTTCACCGGAAATCGGTTAAGTCGCAGATATTTTAAAATCTAAATGTTATTTTATTTTTGAATTTTGAATCCAATTGATTTTGGAAATGGAATTGGATTGAATATGAAAAGCATTTGAAATGGAGTTTTGAAATTAAAATAATTTGATTTGAATTTGAGTTCAAGATTTTAAAATTGAGTTATATATATATATATATATATATGTATGTATGTATGTATGTATAGAATTTGAAATTATTTTGGAAACTATGGTTTGAAAAGTGGTGAAACAAGTTATATAATATGTATATGGATTTCTAAACCATCATTAAAGTATATCAAAAGTATTATTTTAGGAATTTAAATTTAACCTAGGTTTATACTTTAAAAGCTATAACTTATGCATATTTGATTAGATTTTCTGAAATGAAAATTACTTGTTTTCAATAATAATGGCTTTCATATAACAGAAAGATTTCCAGTTTTTGTTGAAAGGATTTCAAGCTATGTGATTTGAATTGAAAATTGTTTTGAAAGCTATAATTGAATCTTTGTGAAAGATTGGTGAAACTTTGTTTTCAAATTTAAGAGAATCTTAAAAGGTGTATCTTTTGTACAAAAGATTTGGGATTGAAATATTTTTAAAAACTATGAATGAATCTTTGTGAAAGATGGGTGAACCGTGTGAAATGAATCTTTTTGTTTAAAAGATTAAAATGGAAAATTAGAAAGGTTTTGGGTAATAAATTATGACTTAACTAAGATCCCACTATATCCATATGTTTTTAAATATTGCGCTCATTATTCTGTTTAGCTGGGAAAGGACTTTGTGTCATATAACCCAATCCGAATAATGATACGACAAAATCAATAGCATTTGAAGACCGGTGGTGAAGACTGGGTATTTTCGAGAACGAAAGGATTACCCATCGAACGACTCTGCACTGAGTAGCTACGGTATAGAGATCTTCATATGTGATGGTGAGTCCGGTCGGGATTTTGAATACCCGGATTGCAAGGGATTCTTTTGAAGTGCCTTCGGTTCTGTTCGAACCCGGAACAGACTTGTATGGATGTATGTCTGACATTACATTTTGAGATGTAAAACTGGTTTCTATCAAATACATTTCTGTTTGGTGGCGGAGAATTTATTCGCTTAGCTTAACACCCTTCTCTAAGATGTACGAGCTCAGAGGTTATGTAGTTGATGGTTACTAGTGATACATTCCTAATTTGGTAATGTGGCATACGAAGTGCTGCTGATCATGTGTTGATCGAAGCATGGCTTTTTCGTAAAGCGTAGCTTTGTGGACGTGACCTCATCGGACCTCACAACCCGAAATGGTCGAAACAGGAAGGATGCAGCAAGATTATTAGGGGTCACGCCCCTAGGGTATGTCCTTTTCTTCTGGAAAAAGGTGGTATCATGGTATAGAGCCCAGATATTTAACCTATGTGGTTACAACAAATTTATTACTTTGCGGTTGTTGCTTTGCGGTTGGAGATCCTCGGATAAAGGTCGGTAACAACCGGGGATGGCATACTTGTAGGTGTTATCTAGTTACAGGGGTAACCAACCTTGTGTTGGCAAAGATCCAGTTAGGTTCTTGGGGTGTCTCTCCAGAGGCATACCCTTGTGGCCCGGGAAGTTTCTTTGCCTAACCATTTGTTGGAAATCCAATCACCAATATGCGCCTTGTACGGTTTTAGTTGTAGAACCTGCCATTTACTTATGGTGGTGACCCACATTTAGATGGTAGTTATAGTAGGCATACAATAATGGTTGCATGTTGGCTAAGATTAATACTATAATTTCGAAAGGTTTTCTGCACTATGCACTAATTATAATATCAAAAGAATTTTACATATCAAGCATGTTTGACTATCATAAGGAGAAATCTCCTCCAATTCTGCGTTTGCATTGTGTGTGCGTCGGGAGGCCTTTTGGTAGTTTAATTTTCCTAAACAACATTGTGGATTTCTTTTTAAATTCTTTTGTTTTTTTATTCAAAGAAAACTGTTTTTGTTTCCTCTTACCAGTCTCATGACTGACCTGGAGTTTATTGTTCCATTTCTAAACTCTGGGCTCCCACAATTTTCCACACGGACAGTCTAGAGTTAGATTTTTCAGATAGTCAGGTAGTAGATGTAGATTCGATATCTTTAGAGCCTTTGGATTTGGCAATTTGCATTTAGTTCATCAGTTGCCTAGATTTCTAAAGTTCAGCATGACGGGGAATTCGTTCTATCTTTGGATTAGAGCTTTGGAGATGGAGATTGCAGATATTAGATGTTATCTTGGAAGATCACTTTGAAGTTGTTTCCGCTATGGTGTATTTGTATTGCTCTGATATTGGTAGTCAAGTATTGTTGTATAGAGATGTTGTATTCATGGAATTGTATCAATGTGATATTCATTTCTTCTTCCGCTATGTTGTTGTACTTAATGTGTTATAAGCTCCAGCGAACCAATTTCGACGTTTGAATCTGCGGCATTCGAATACAGGTGAAGTATTTGGGTGTCGATTTTCGAAGGTCGAGTTAGGGTCGTTACAGGGGTATCAGAGCTGAAGGTTGAACTTTAGCTCAGGAGTATAAAACATTAGGTGGCTCATTAGAGATAGGGTTACAATTACCCTAGAATGAGTATATCCCTAAGATATCCGTCCATATGCCTCAATAAATTCTCTTGCTATTCAATGATAGTAAGTATGAGTGCAAGAAGAGGACGAGATAGGGGACAGGGGAGTACCACTGCAAATGATCGATACCCTGCAACAACCCGGAAACAACTTTTCCCTATCAATCTCTTTGATCATCATCCGATTTAAATTCTTTGATGGATTCATGGCAGATCCAGGAAGAAGCTTTAGTGTGGAGGTGTCCCTGCGAATCGTGTAGATAAGTTCCTATTTCGTATTCATTAATCAGTTTTTGATTTTAACTTTAATAAATTTAAAATTTTATTTGGAATAAATTGGTTTACAAAATATAAAGTTAAATTGGATTGTATCAATAAAACGATTTCGGTCAAAACCAAAGTTTGAAATTTTTTTTGTGATTTCTTGTGAGGATTAAAATCCAAAGAAGGACAACTTAGTGTATACTTTGGGATATTCCAACCTGGATTGAGTATCCATTAATTGTTCTGTTGGGTCCAGATGTATTCAACGAACGGTTAGTTATCCTTTGTACTAACCAATGCTCTACATATTTCATAGATCGGATGACCCGAGTATTTTGTAAAGTACTGAATGAGTTCGTTCTCGTATTTATTGATTATATTTTGATTTGGTAAGCCAAATTCAGAATAAATATTTCAGCTTGATCTGAAAAGCTCTTTCTCTGTGAGTTCATCTATTCTTTGATTGTCTCCCTTGTCTGGCAAATTTCGAGGGCGAAATTTTCTTAAGGGAGGGAATTTGTAACATTCCCGTTTTTGAGCCAAGATTAATTTGGTAATTAATTTAATTTTTAGAATTAAATTGTGAATTTATTGGTGAATTAATTTGGAAAATTTCCTAAATAAATAAAGATATGTGTTGTTTATTTAAATATATAAATTGATTTTAAATAAAATTTGGGTTTGAAATTCAAGATAAGTAGTTGATAAATAAATTATATTTAAATATTCTACATTTTTAAATTTAATAAAAATGTGTTTTCTAATATTTATAAATATATGTGTTTATTTATATATATATAATTTGATTTCAAATTATTTTTCTTTAATTTTTATAGATATAAATAATAAGGAAAATGTACGAATAAGAATCTAAACATATATATATATATATATGATTATTTATTGATGTATGATTAGAATTAAATTCATTTTCAAGAATGAATAAAAGCTTTAAAAGTGTGTATATGTATGTATATATATATATATATATATTCATATTTTTTAAAATTAAATAAAATTTATAAAAGGTTTAATGTTATTTCTTTAGGAATTTCACTTGTATTAAAAAAGTTTGTATATTTAAAGAACATCATCAATAAAAAAATTGAAACTAATATAAAATTAAGAATATAAAAACATAAGAGTATATATTTGATTTTAACAAATGTTAGTATGATTTTTTAAAAAACATATAAAAAATTTAGTTTTGTATATATTGAAACCAAATAGAAAATATATTACATAGATATATGAAAATATAAAACTAAGTATAATTTGTATACATATGAAAATTTGTAAAACATATGTAAAAATAAAAATAAAATAAGAAATCATGTTTCATAAATTAAATTAAAGTAAGGGTTTAAAACAAAATTTATAAAATTATTTAAAAAAGGGGTTTAAACATAAATTGAAGTGTTTTAACATTTGTAAGCCATGAAATTTGGAAATTAACAAGTGTAAATAAATAAGATTATGTAATCACAAGTGTTTACTTAGTAAGCATGAGATTAACAAGTGTCATACTTGTTTTTATTTTTCTTTTATTTTTTTGAAATTAATGAATAAAGAGGAAAATAAGCTATATGAACAATCTCTACTTCTCCTATCTTCTTTCTTCTTCATTTTCAAATGACTGTAAATCAGAAAAAATCAATCAAAGCTAAAAAAATCAAGTTTAAAAGAAATCAAAACCAAAACCTGATCAAGACTAAAAAGAAATCGTCTCAGCAATCAAAACCTGAAAGTATCAAAAAAAAAAAAAACAAATCCTCAAAAAAATCTACTTGAGATAAAAGCTTCAAGAAAATTCAAAGATTTGCAAAATTTGGATACAAAAACATACCTGAGAAAGGAAAATACAAATCAAAGCAAAGATCAGCAAGTAAATTATAATCTAAGCAACTAAGATTCAGATTCAAAACATGGAAAGAAAATCAAAAGAGAATTAAGTCAAGAACAAAAGCATCTTCAACCTGATACAAAACAACAGATCATTTCAAAATCAAGTTACAGTCATGTTTCAGATCAACATCATAAACGATTCCAGATTTCTCAAAAGCCTCTCTTCTCTGTCTCAACGTTCCAAGTGAGCAAAAACTGACCTATTTAAATTGAATCTATGGATTATCTTGGTGTTTTGTGAATTGGTTGTTGTGAAGAATAATGAATGTCTGTAAATATGTTTGCACAAATATGTGTACATACCTGTGTGCATGTTTATTGATCAAGTATATCACTCTGTTTTAAGAATACAGGTTATAAAAACCTGTTTCCAAATTTAAGAACTCTTCCTCCAATTTTTTTTTAGGCTTTAAGATCTTAACAAAACTTGTTTATATTATCAAGAGCCAAGTTTTAAAAAAAATTCTGAGTAGAACAAATTTGAGTTTCTTCTGGGAAATCAAGAAGTACAGATCAAATCCAAAACTTATCAAAAATTTGGCTAGTAAGATTTCTTATGTCACCTATACTATCTTGTTCGTGTTCAAAAACTATAAATTTTAAAGGAAGAATCAAAAAATTTAATATCATATTAAGTGAGAAAAATCGAGTTGATCGGAATTGACATTATTGCAAAATTCGGATGATCAACGCTATGTTGGAAGTCGAACTTGGGCCTGGAGGTAGGGTGAAGAGCGGGGATTCATGGAAAAATACTCATACATTTTCTTGTTGATCGTGGCGATTGCGTAATGATGTTTTAGGGTTTAATGACTCGTTTTGGTCGATGTTGGAAACATGGGTCATGCTACGGCAACGGAGCACCGGGGTTGACCACTCCGGTGGGGATCGACGTAGGGGTTCGTGTGGCGGCCATGGACGAGGTGGCAAGGTTAATCGTGCAAGGGATCATCAGGATGTGACGTTTTTCCGATGATCAAATTTGGGTTCGAATGTGTCGACGGGCTAAATTTTGTTACGAGCGAAATTCGGGGTGCAGATCGTTCTAGGTCATCGATGAGGTCATCGTCGACGTGAGAGAGGCTTCGGCTTGGATCGGAGGTCGTCCGACGATTGGTGCACGTGCACATGAGACAAATTTGTGTCAGTGTTTGGAGAAGAAAGTGTCGACTCGGGTCTTGCTTGAGGTTTTCGTATGTTTGGCTCGAAGCAAAATATTGGCGTGAGTTGCTCGGGTTTTACTCGAGGATTTTGGTGGTTGGCTCGAGAATTTCCATTGTTGACTCGAGTCTGGGAATTTGGGTAGAAGCAAGTTTTTAAATTATAAAACTTGAATAATTTAAACAATTTTTAACCCATTTCTTTTTTGAATAATCAATGTTGATTTAAGTTGGATTAATTAAGATTTTAAAACAAATTATTTTAAGCTTAAAATGTTAATATATACATGTAACTTTATTTTAAAATTTATTTTAAATAAACTTAGTTTTTTTAATTAAGTAATTAAGAAAAATGGAATGTTTTCAAATCATTAATTTAACTTAAAGGTCTTGATTTAATTAATGTATTAATGATGTTTTATTTCCAAAAGTCATTAACAAGGTTTAAATGATAATTGTTTTCAAAGGTTTATTAATAATTTTTTTTTATAACAATTAATTAGAAGCTGATTAATTAATGTGATTAATTTGATTAATTTCGGGATGGTTTATGTAAGTAATTGAAGGATAGTTACTTAAAGGATATTCAAATATTTAAACTCATTGACTTACTAAATAATTAAAGGTTGATTAATTAATTGATAAGTAATTAAAGATAATTAATTACTTAAAGATAATTACTTAATTAAAAGTAATTAATGATTAGAGTTGATTAATCAAGTGATTAAAGAATAATTAATTAAGGATAATTAGTTTGTGTGATTAATTAATTAAGGTAGTTAATTTGAGAATAATTAATTAATTAAAGATTAATTAATGAAGTGATTAGGGATAATCACTTATTGTAATTAATTAAGGATAATTAATTAGGGGTTAATTAATTAATTAAGGAAAATTAATTTAAAGAATAATTAAATAATTAAAGGTTAATTATTTAATGATTAGAGGTTGATTTATTTTTTAATTAAGATTAATTAATAATTAAAGGTTAATTAATTTATTATTAAAGGTTAACTAATAAATGATTAAAGGATAATTAATTAAATTATTCGTAATTAATTAATTAATGATTAATTAACCAGGATTAGCAATTTATTCGTAAGTAATTAATCTGATTTAAATTAATCAGGTGATTAGTTGATCTTACTTATGGATGTTTGAATTGTATTGAATGCTTGAAATTGTTTGATATCCCTGATGTGTAATGCTTTATGATATGAATTATTTTGATTTGAGTTGTGATGAATGTAATTTATTTATCTGTGATGAATTTGTATTATTTATCTGTGAATCTATGAATGAAGATAAGCTTTATAGGATTATATCGCTTATCGATATTGCTGTGTTTGGATTGTGATGAGTGATGATGTTGCACTATTGTGTAAACCCCTGGACTACACTATACACACACAAATATGGATTTCACGGGAAATCGGTTAAGTCACGGATATTTTAAAATCTAAATATTATTTTATTTTTGAATTTTGAATCCAAATGATTTTGAAATGGAATTGGATTGAATATGAAAAACATTTGAAATGGAGTTCTAAAATTAAAATAATTTGATTTGAATTTGAATTCAAGATTTTGAAATTGAGTTTTATACATACACATATACATATACATACATACATACATACATACATACATACATACATACATACATACATATATATATATGTATGTATGTATGTATGTATGTATGTATAGAATTTGGAATTATTTTGGAAACTATGGTTTGAAAAGTGGTGATACCAGTTATATAATATGTATATGGATTTCTAAACCATCTTTAAAGTATATCAAAAGTATTATTTTGGGAATTAAAATTTAAGCCTGGTTTATACTTTAAAAGCTATAACTTGTGCGTATTTGGTCGAATTTTTCTGAAATGAAAATTATTTGTTTTCAATAATAATGGCTTTCATATAACGGAAAGAATTCCAGTTTTTGTTGAAAGGATTTCAAGCTATGTGATTTGAATTGAAAATTGTTTTGAAAGCTATAATTGACTCTTTGTGAAAGATTGGTGAAACTTTGTTTTCAAATTTAAGAGAATCTTAAAAGGTGTTTCTTTTGTATAAAAGATTTGGGATTGAAATAGTTTTGAAAACTATGAATGAATCTTTGTGAAAGATGGGTGAACCGTGTGAAATGAATCTTTTTGTTTAAAAGATTAAAATGGAAAATCAAAAAGGTTTTGGGTAATAAATTGTGACTTAACTAAGATCCCACAATATCCATATGTTTTTAAATATTGCGCTCATTACTCGATTTAGCCGGGAAAGGATTTTGTGTCATATAACCTAATCCAAATAATGATATGTTGAAATGGATAGCATTTGAAGACCAGTGGTGAAGACAGGGTATTTTCAAGAACGAAAGGATTACTTGTCGAATGACTCTGCACTGAGTAGCTACGGTATAGAGATCTCCATATGTGATGGGGAGTCCGATCGGGATTGTGAATACTCAGATTGCAAGGGCTTCTTTTGAAGTGCCTTCGGTTTTGTTCGAACCCGGAACAGACTTGTATGGATGTATGTCTAACATTACACTTTGAGATGTAAAGCTGGTTTCTATCAAATATATTTCTGTTTAGTGGCGGAGAATTTATTTTCTTAGCTTGACACCCTTCTCTGAGACGTACGAGCTCAGAGGTTATGTAGTTGTTGGTTACTAGTGATACATTCCCAATTTGGTAATGTGGCATATGTAGTGTTGTTGATCATGTGTTGATCGAAGCATGGCTTTTGTGTAAAGTGTAGCTTTGTGGACGTGACCTCATCGGACCTCACAATCCAAAAAATGGTCGAAACACGAAGGATGCGTCAAGGTTATTAGCGGTCGCACCCCTCGGGTATGTCCATTTCTTCTGGAAAAATGTGGTATCATGGTATGGGGCCCAGATATTTAACCTATGTGGTTACTGCAAATTTATTACTTTATGGTTGTTGCTTTGTGGTTGAGGATCCTCAGATAAAGGTTGGTAACGACCGAGGATGGCATACTTGTAGGTGTTATCGAATTACAGAGGTAACCCAGCCTTGTGGTGGCAGAGATCCAATTAGGTTCTCCGGGCGTCCCTCGAGAGGCGTATCCATGTGTCCCAAGAAGTTCCTTTGCCTGACCATTTACTGGAAATCCAATCACCAATACGCACCTTGTATGGTTTTAGTTGTAGAACCTGCCATTTACTTATGGTAGTGACCCACTATTTAGATGGTAGCTATAGTAGATATACAATAATGGTTATATGCTGGCTAAGATTAATATTATACTTTCGAAAGGTTTTCTGCACTATGCAATAATAATAATAATATCAAAAGGATTTTACGTATAAAGCATGTTTGACTATCATAAGGAGAAATCTCCTCCAATTCTGCATTTGCATTGTGTGTGTGGCAGGAGGCCTTATAGTAGTTTCATTTTCCGAAAAACATTGTGGATTTCTTTTTAAATTCTTTTGTTTCTTTTTATTCAAAGAAAACTGTTTTTGTTTGCTCATACCAGTCTCGTGACTGACTTGGAGTTTATTGTTCCCTTTCTAGAGTTAGATTTTTCAGATAGTCAGATAATAGATGTAGATTCGATATCTTTGGAGCCTTTGGATTTAGCAATTCGCATTTGGTTCATAAGTTTCCTAGTTTGCTTAAGTTCAGCATGATGGGAAATTCGTTCTTTCTTTGGATTAGAGCTTTGGAGATGGAGATTGCAGATATTAGATGCTATCTTGGAAGATCGTTTTGAAGTTGTTTCCGATGTGGTGTAGTTGTATTGCTCTGATATTGGTGGTCAAGTATTGTTGTATAGAGATGTTGTATTCATGGAATTGTATCAATGTGATATTCATTTCTTCTTCCGCTATGTTGTTGTACTTAATGTGTTATAGGCTCCGGCGAACCAAATTCGACGTGTGAATTTGCGACATTCGAATACGGGTGAAGTATTTTGGTATCGATTTCCGAAGGTCGAGTCAGGGTCATTACAAATGTGCAAGAGGAGGTGGAGAATAAAATCATCAGGCCATCATGAGGAAATGGTTGACAAAGCCGAGGGCAACTGGATTAATGAGCTTCCACTGGCATTGTGTTCTTATAGAATGGCATATAAGTCTGTAACATGACATACCATTTGCTTTGGCCTATGGATCAGATGCCATGATCCTAATAAAATTGGAAGTCCTTTCTCATCGTAACTGGCATTATGATTTAAAGGCAGACAAGAACCCTTTCTTGAGTCCCTCGATTTGGTTGATGAGAAAAGAGAGGAAGAAGAATTAAGGGTAGCTGCTCACCAGAAAAGGGAGCACAACATTTTAATACCAAAGTCTGAAAGTGTACCTTTGATGTAGGTTATCTTATTTCGAAATGAGTTCTCCTAGGTGCCGAGGCACGTGGCTCAAATTGGGATGGTCCTTATGCAATTGAACAAAAGCTTGGAGATAGAATGTTCAAGCTAGCTACCATGACAGAATCTCGATTCTATGGGAATAGAATAGCGACTCGCTATAATTCTATTTTATTTAGTTTTACTTTAGTTTATTTTATGCAAATAAGCCACCCAAGGATTCTAGGGGCAATGTAATAGGGCAGGCCTTTCTACATTTTTCATTTATCAATAAAATTAACTTCTCGAACTAATGGAACAATGTTCTCATAAGTAAAATCCCTATGCTACATGATAGCATTATAGTCAGGTACAAACACCTTCGTCCATAATAAGAAACAGGGAGTATAATTTCAAGGGTAGATCAGATAATTCAAATCTACATGCTTAGGTAATTGGAAAATGGTACCGGCTCCTTTGGTCCAGGATTAGGACCGAGAAGGGCAAAAAAAGAGGTCGATCAGATAATTCAACCATAACCTTTAGGTATTGACTATTGCTTGTATTAGGAAATGGCAAGAAGGAACAATGAGGATAGGGTAACTTAATCATCAGTTTTTGTAGATGAAACTGGTGCACAGTTGGATTTCCAATGACCATGCTAGCATCCTAGCAGGATACGCTATGCTCAGCTTAAGCGAGTACGATCAATGGGTACTCTCAGTCAAAACCCGGAGATAGGTGGGACTGAGATCAGATGCCTAAAGATAGGCATCAAAAACACATGTTCTCGAATATATAAACCGGTCTATGGTTGGGATATTTACGACCACGCTTGCTGTCTAGCGGGACACACTTAGTCGAGAATAAGCTAGGTTAATCATTGAAAGAAAAAAAAGGGGAATGACTGGACTCCTCAGGTCCAGGTTCAGGATCAGAAGATTATAATTGGACCGAGGTAAATCCGATAGTTTGCCCCCACATGATTAATTATTGATAAACGCTTGAAAATAGGCAGGGTCGGTGAACAATGCCTAGAAAAAGGCAAGTGCGATGAACAATACCTGGATTTTGGCATTTAGAGTTATAAGCCTTGAAAATAGGACTGAACTTGCAATAAAACAACATGAAGGCTATGTTTTCACTCACGGCATAGCAGGATACATCATGGAATTTTGATTGCTTATAACTTGTTAATAGTCAAAGGGAACTATACTTGATTAAATAGGAATAACTGGAGTCGGTTGAATTATAATTTTGTTTAGCCAAATAGAACACTTTGGTCGCTATAAATAGGACTAAATATTGGAATTAACTAAAGAAAATGTAGGGACTTTATTTATATGCACAGAGTTGCAGTAAATAAAAGTATTGCTAAAAAAAACATGTATAATATGGATAAACTACATTACATACAGTTGTATTATATACGCATGTAGTTGTATGTAAGTAAGTGCAAAATATAAAAGTGCGGAAAAGTAAATAAGACTGAGACAATAAAAGAAAAAACAGTCTTCCACTACATACTTTTATACAGGAAGATTGCAGGGGCCGCTTTCGCACAAAAGCAGCCTATATACACAAAAGGAAAACAAAAAAGTACATCACAAATAGACAAACGAAAACTATCTTGCCTTCATAGGAGAATAGCTAAAGTGTCTATTTCTTCTGGCTCTTATTTTTCTATTCAGCCTTGCCACCCGATCCATCATGAGGCCTCTTCTGGGACTTATCATCTTTGGTGTGCTCCCTCCAGAAGGGGTGGTGTTGCTTTTGAAAACAATGATAGTAGGATCTTCATGATGGTTGGAATGATGTTCAGAAGTCTCTGTTGTGGCGCCGGTGCTACTGCTCTTCGGAGGATGGATAATGATGCGAGAAGAAGATTTTGGCTCTCAAGTGATTGTAGGGTTACCAAAACTAGGCGCTTTTGATCTTAACTTTTGACATGTCAATCTTCCATTACTCCATCATGAAAATGGATTCAGACAGGCCTGAGGCACTAGTTATAGTGATGATTCCTCCCTGGGACTGGGAAACGTCGTCAAATCCCTCTAAACCTGTAATTTTTTCTACATCAGAACCAGGGATAAAGCTAGAGGGAAGATATGGAACAACTAGTCCCCTGGTCGTAGGAGTTGACTCAATGTTGATTGCAATGGTTCTCATGCTTTGAGTGATTGGCGATAAAGGATGGAGTAGAGGTTAGTTACAGTCTCAGGCAAGAACAGAAGGACTTCGAATATTGGAGAAACAAGGGATATCCCTTCTCCTGGACTTAGTTGTGGGACTGGAGATTTAGATGATCCCCCCTCTTTGAGTGAATGTTGAATTGGTGAATCAACAATGGAGGGAATAATAGGTTTAATATCAGCGATCGAAGTGGAAGCCAGGAAACTTGGGTTGCCTCGAAATTGGCTCTGTTAGTTGTAGGAATTTATGTTTTATGCTCTTGAGATTTGGGAGTTGATAGTTCTTCCTAACTTGATGCACTTAGGGTAATAGAAGCTTTAGCAACATGATCTTCCATGGCCAAGATAGCCATTCCCTCTTTAATTTTTCTAAGTCATCTGCATCGAGGTACCTGGCCATCAACTGATCTTCGGTTAGGCTTTCACTAGTCCCCTCTGCATGGTGCAACACATTCTCTTAGGTATCGGCGATGGTAACTACATATTACTCCCTAGTCACTTTAGGTTCTTATATTGGATAGTATTAGCAAAGAATGGTTGAAGGATGGTATTCAATTCCTCTCATTCTTTGGCTTTCTTCTCTTTGAGCTCTTTTAGATCATGCAATGCACCGGTATAATCGACTTCAACACCAGTTTCTCGGCCTCTACTAATAGCATATCGCTTTGAAGTTTGTCTTTTTTAGTCAAGAGCTTTAGGTATTCAACCGCCTAGCCTTTGACAGTTTTATCCTTGACCTAGATAGTTCCATCCTTCATGGTGAAGGTCAAGTCCTTCTCAGCAAGTCGTGTCTTCAAAGTAGCGTTATTCTCCTGGGTAGTCTTTAACAGATCTTTTCTTATGATTTCAACATTGGTATAGGCTCTCTTTATCTCCTCAATCAGGCTTTTGGTATTCACCTCGGATTTCAGAGCCGTATCCCTTTCTGCCTCACCTTCTCCAAGTTCCATTTGTATCCCTCTATAGGTTGTCATGGTCTTCTTTCCATATTTAATTGATTGATTATTTGTTTGATTAATTCATTTAATCTTAGAGATGGCATAATAGATCTTCTTCCACTGAAAGCCTTGCTCAACAAGCTCTAGGACCTATTGGACCTTCTGGTCTGCTTCTTCCTTGGGAATATTTTTGATGTCATAGTCAAATATGACACCGGTAAAGTAAAGATTAAGGAAAGTGGGCTGATGTAATATCCTCCATTTAGAGACCCAAACTTAGATACTACGGATGCTGCAGTTACTCATAGTTATTAATTCTCGATGACTAAATGCAGTAATGCTTGATACATTGATATACCAAAAATACATGAATATAAAAAAACTCAATTTAAAAAAATTCTCACGTCATTACAAATAGCATTTCAGATTCATTACATAATCTCATATGTAAACCATGTTCGGAGAAATTACAATTATTACCAAATACGCTGAGCAACATATGAAGATTCCCCCTTGGTTGATCGAAGTCTAAATATAGGAAAATAACCAAATTTTCCCTTACATCCAAATAACATAGCGGATAATACATAGAATCTCCTAAATAGCTAGCTTCCCTCCTATAGGTCTTCAAAAGCTTGTTCGTCAACTAATAATGTGAAAAACCCTTACCCTCAGCCTACAAAAATTAATTTTGAGCACCTGAGAGTTTAAGGGGAAAAACATAAACTTCAAGCCAGACAAAAATTCAGGTGTGAATAATAATATACCATCTTGAACCAAATAGATATATAGAGAGACCGTGCCGCTGAGCGGAACGGGTTTTCCCCTCGCTAGTACGCTAACTAAAAACTAATTAATCATATATTATGCAACTGCATCCACAATGGCTAAAACATAACATAATAGATGATATGCAATTATACAATATATCCCGAATTTTCCATCCCCATTCATCTGACTATCTATCTCAAGTTATAGTTTTTAGGGTTACAATTAACCTATTTGTTTTAATGTACTATCTAATAACATGTACCAAGTTTACGGACTCTCTGTCCGGTTTCATAGTTTTCATGGGATTACTAAGAACCTGTTGGTGTCTACCAATAACATCATATAATCATAGTTTTCATAGGTTGACTATAAATCCACTGGATTCTCCAATAACATCTCTTAGGTTATAGTTTTCTTGGGCTGACTATGAACCTATTGATGTCTGTCAATAACATATTCCAGACATAGTTTTCATAGGATCACCAAGAATCTATTCGCCCCTGCCAATAACATTTCCCAAGACATAGTTTTCATGGGCTATAACTTTTTATAGTTGTAGAACTAGGGTATCTAACCGACTATTGCTTTCGAATGATGGTTTTCCTTTCCGTAGAATGGTCATAATAGAGAAATGGACTTACGTTTAAAAAGTTATATTTTAAGTTTAAGTTTTGAAAACATAGCATATGAAAGGGTACTAAAGCAACAGTGGGAAAAATGGGTTCGACCCATTAGTGGTGAAAGGGGGTTCCACTCAATAGTGGAGAAAGGAGGTTTTGTCGACATTTGAGAAAGGGGGTTCCATCGATATTCGAGAAAGGGGGTTCCACCGACAGTGGAGAAATGGGTTCCTCTGGGGTTCCACCGAAATTAGAGAAAGAGGATTCCTCCGACGTTGGAGAAAGGGGGTTCCACCGATATTGGAAAAAGGGGATTCCTCCATAATGGAGAAAGGGGTGCAGTGGTAGACTCTTAATTAATGTAAAAACTACTATTTTGCTAAATAAAGCATATTTTTATCACCAGCTCTTATTGTTAGTCAAATTCCTATTGGTTAGTGGTATACTTTATCAATTTCTTTGTAGAAATTTCTATAATCAAATTTCATGATTCCTAAAATTATTTCCAAACCATTAAATTATATTGATATTTTAATATAATTATTAAGCCTTTCTAGCTTAGAAAATTCATAATAAATTGAAAACACTTGAGAAAAATCCCAAAAATTTACAAAAAACCTAAAATAAAATATTCTTTAATATAAAAAAATTGAGGCAAAATTCATTATTTTATTATTTTTAATAATTAAAACCCGAAATAAATTCCCTTTTCACCTTAGGAAATTCATAAATTATTCCTATTACTTTCAAAAATTATGAAATTAAAGACTCATCTCCAAAATTGTATATTACATAACATATCCAAAATCAAGTCATTTGAGGTCATTCACTACGATTTTTCTCTTGAAACCTACCATAATAATTTCATAAAAAGGTCTAATAAATCCCCACTCATGCAAAAAATGGTTAAATCAACCATATCATGATCAAACAATGTGGAATACATCAAAAATTTGAAATTTAACACATATGAATGAGACAGATACTATTATTCACCTTGTTTTGAGAAAAAGAGTTGAGATTTGAGTTTTTGATTTGATTCACCTTAGCTTTAGCTTGATTTCTAACTTTTCTTCCTTTAAAAGCTTTAGCAATGGTCTATACTTTGTTTGTGTTTTGTGTGGATTTAAAAATGAATGAGGATACGAGGATGGAAGGGTTTATGTTCAGGAAATGAAGCTTATTCTCATTATGCTCTTTTCATATATACTTCTACTTATATTTAAGTCAAAATAATCTAACATGTTGATTAGCCAAGGCCTAACTCAATTAATTATCAAATCTCATCTCCTTTTCATGCCATACATTATTTTGTTTAATTAATCTAATTAAATCTCCTGAATAATGTTAAAGAAAAATTAAGTGTATTATAGGCTCCCCCTTAAATAATTTCATCCTCGAAATTCAGTAAGGACTACAAACAAGCAATACAATCATGCCAATAAAGCTAATATATCCCACCAGTGAAAAGTCTATATAAAACAAATATAGAACATACCCTTATAACAACCTAGGATAAGTATCCCTATTCCTATCTTATGTTTTCAAAGTACAGTCCTTCTTGTTGTCGCTCCACTAAACTTTTACCAACTTGACTGACTTATTTCTTAACCTCTTCTCCTCTCTCGCTACAACCCGAACTGATTGCCTAACAAAATGTAAATTTGGTTCTACTATTAAGTCTTCTAATGTAGTTAGAGGGATAGTAGTCCCTGGATCATGTATATACTTATGAAGATGAGACACATGAGGACACCTGCCAAACTGCTCGGTAACTCTACTATGTATGTGAGCTTTCCGATCCTCTCTACGACTAGGAACGGTCCAACATATCTTGGTGCCATTTTCCCTGACTTTCCAAATCATACCACACCCTTCATCGGTAATACTTTAATGAACACCCTATCTCCAATAGAGAACTCTATATTCTTATGCATCTTATCTACGTAATTCTTTTGTCTAGACCGAGCTTCCTTCATTCTACCTCGGATTAACTCCATCTTCTCTGATGCTTCTCTCAGCATATCTTGACTAAGGACCAATCTGTCTTTGGTCTCTAAGCAACACATTGGTGATTTACATGGCCATCCATATAAAGCTTCGAAAGATGGCATCCTTATACAAGCCCGGTAGCTATTATTACAGCAAAACTCAACCAAGTGCAAATGGTCTTCCCATGACCCACCAAAATCAATACACAAGCTCTTAATAGATCCTAGAACACCTTGTTGACTCTCTCTTTCTACCCATCCATCTGTGGTTGATAAGCGGTGCTCATCTTAAGCTCGGTTCCCAACATTCCTTGCAGAATCTTACAGAATTCACTAGTGAACAAGCCATCTCTCACAGACTATGCTACCAGGTATCTCATGTAGTCTAACTATGTTCTTCATAAACAATTTAGCCAGGAAGGGTACCGTCCTGGTTGATTTGACTGGAATGAAATGGGCACTCCTTTCAACTTGTCCACTATGACCTATATACTTTCATTTTCCCAGTTTGACCTTGGCAACCCGTCTATAAAATCCATGGACATCGAATCCCATTTCCAAACTGGTGACTCCGTAGGTTGAAGCAACCCACTCGGCTTTTGATGTTCAACCTTCACTTGTTCACAATTCACATACTGCTTTACCCACAAGCCAACATCCTTCTTCATACCTTTCTAGTAGAAACTCCTCTTCATATCTTGATACATCTAAGTCCCTTAGGATGAATTGTAAATTTTGATCATGACATTCTCCAAGGACCTCCTTCCTAGGGTTTTCTACATTCGGGAGACACAATCGTCCCTTCTTTCTCAACCACCCTCTTTGGTCAAGAATGAAATCCTTGAGGTCATCAATCTCGATGCCGGCCTCTAGCCTTCTACTCTTCTCAACAAACATCGTGTCATCTTTCAGCTTAAATTCAATTCTTTCGATCAATCTCGGTCAAACTTCCAAGGAGGACAATATGGCAGTACTTTAACAAGAACTAGAGTAGATCTTAACAGCACACTATAGGTAGTCAATGCCTCAAGGTCCTTCCATTTGACTAACATGGCTAACACCACATTCTGATGTTTTCTGCTAAGTGCATCTGCAGCCTTGTTACCTATCCCCAGCGTGTCCTCTATACCAAATTCATAAGCTACTAAAAATTTCAGTCACCTCTGCTGTCTCATATTTAACTCCTCTGAGAGAGTAAGTGTAACAACCCGCCTTTTGAGGCCCAAAACTAACCTCTACTGATGCTAGAGTCATCCGTAGTTGTTATATCTTAGCGACCAAATGCGACATAGTTAATATTGATACATTAGAACACAGGAATATGAAAAAAAATTAAACTTACAATAAGAAAAAAAATTCATTTCAAGCAAATCAAAATTTAAGATTTAATCCCAAACGTTTACCACGATCAGATCATATATATATGTACAAAATATGATAATAACGACATATGAAGATGTCCCCTTATGATGATCAGAGAACTAATAAATATGAACTTTATAATTCTTAGTACATCATAGCGGAAAACACAAAATAGCTCCGATATAGCTAACATTGCCACCTGCACGTCTTCGAAAGCTTATTTGTCCAAAAATTTGAAAGTCTCCCGCTCTCAGGCTGCTCAAAAAAAAATTTGAGTACCCAAGATTTTGCGGAGAAACACAAACTTCGAGTCAGGCAATAAGATTGGTATGAATAATCCCCTATCATCTCTTATCATAAATAGATAGCTAGTGAGACCACACCGCTTAGCGGAACGGTTTTTCCCCTCAGTTTCTAAAACAAACATGCAAATCATTTACTATGCCCCTGCATCGAAAATGATTAGTCTTAACATGATATGAAACAAAACCATAAATCATATATATTGAATATCCCATCTACCCATTTATTAGATATCCCATCCATCGTATATTGTTCTAAAAAAATTCGTGCGGCCTATCCGCCGCACACTCCATAGTTTTCCTAAGATGACTATGAACCCTTGGTGCCAAATCCCAAGGCTAACCACCTTTGGCAAAACATTCTTTTCTTTAGAAATTTGGCATGGGCTATCCACCACACATTCCATGGTTTTCTTAGGTCAACCAAGAACCCATCACTTGGCCAATTAAAATATCATGGTCCCCATGTTTACTTACAAAAATTCACGATCCCCATGATTAATTTTCCCTGGTATGCCACCTATTTAACATATTCCCATTGGTAGCCCAAATTAGGTTAAATCAAATAGAAACACATTGATAGCCCCAATGTGTCTTTTCGAAATCATATTTCTCTTTATAACCCCAAAATATGTATCAAAAACATTAAAACCACTCCGGTGTCCCTAAGGTTTTATAACATTCAATTTAAATAAGGATCCCCCTTACATATTCATATAAAGATAAGTATTTTATGTTATAACCCTTCGAAGTAGCCCCTTCCAATTAGCAAAGCTGTACACAAGAAAAATGGCTAAAAACAGCCCTTTACAATCCTTCGAATAAAGTCTCATTCGAAAGCAAATAACCCTTCGAAGTTAGCCCCTTCCGAAGCCTTCCTTTTGATAGCATCACAAAATCATACCTTTCGACCATGTCGAAAAGGTCCTACCTTTCGACATTATCGGAAGGTTTCTTTTTGACCTAGTCGAAAGGATCTACCTTAAGACTTTTTCGAAAGCCTGGGGCACCCACCTTTTATAAAATCATTTATGAACCTTTCAAAAGCAATAAAGCTCAAAACCTTTCACAATCATTCAAGGTAACCCCTTCATAACCATACGAAATCAAGCCTTTCGAAACCATTTAAAAACAATAAAGTGTTGGTGTTGGAACCAACCCTTCTAAAGTATATTTCCGACCTTATCTAAAGGTTTATCCTTTTACTTTGTCGAAAGGTATTAAAACTTTTACTATAAAATCAATGGGAGGTTCAGAAGTAACCCCTTCTTCTTCCCCTTCGGCTTTGTCAAAGGCATCCCTTCGACTTTGTCGAAAGGATTAAAACACCTTCTTAGAAAACATTTTAAAAACCATTTTCTTAAAGGTTTAAACTTTCGAAGATTCCTTCGAAACTCCTTCCTGAATATATAAAAAATTTAGTCTTTTATAAAATGATAGAGTCGAAGGATCCCCCTTTAACTTATTCAAAAGCAATTATGTTTCTATTGGAAAGCAAAGGAAACAGCCTCCACGTCCCTTTGCCCCTCTTCCCTTCGACATCGTGCCTACATTTTGACTTAGGCGAAGGGCAACTGTTTACCTTCCGTCTTAGAGGAAGGGTACCTTTCAACTTCGTCAAAAGAGTAAAAGCGGGCTTATTGTAGTCGATGGTAGAACTGGTCCATGTGAAGTGATGTTTTATCTTGCTTTCCTAATTTTGATTGACTAGGAGCCTTCTCATGTCTTCTAAATAGGCAAAAGTATACAAAAGTTAACCTTTTTCTTATAAACTATTCTTCTTCCCTAATTAATTTTCGTATTGCAGCCATCCCACCAAATTGATAATTCGAAGGCAATTTTGCAGTTTAGTCCTTAGGATTAAATAATTTAATTAAACCACCAAGGAAAATCCCCAAGAATCGCCAAAAATCTAATAAATCATATACTTCAGCATATTAAAATTTCAAAGCATATGAAGATCAAAACAACTCAGAATTTAACCAAAACCTAATAAAAACGTGTTAGTTAGCCCATTAACATTTAAAACACCTATGTCTTATCCAAACGAAGGTTTAAATGGTTATATCCTAACTCAAATCACAAACATGAATCGGGAATAACCCAAAACCGATCCAAACATAGAAAAATGAGATGATAAACATGATTATTCACCTTGACTAGTTGATTGGAGAATGATATAATTTCCTAGCTTTAATTCCATAGCTTAATGTTCAATTTACATTCTTCATGGAGCTTTTAATGGCTGGACGAAAGTTGGTTAGGTGTTATGAATGAGAAAGTAAAAGTTTATTAAGGTGGAAAAAGAGATATATATATATATATATATATATATAAAGAAATGTAGCCTCATTTTCAAGTTTACCCCTTAGGGAATTCCTCCTTCTTAATTTAGTTAAGTCTTATTTTAGTTTATTCATTAAGACACGGCTATTAGATTTGTTAATCTCATCTCCCAAATTATTCACATTATTCTATTTAACTTATCCAATTAAATATCCCGAATAATGTTAAATAAAATTCAAGGGCATTACAGACTCCTTCCTTAAAGAATTTCATCCTCGAAATTCAGTAAGGACAAAACAACAAGCATATGGCCCATGCAAGCAAAGCTTGTATGACCTAGCAGCCAAATTCTATATAAACCCTATACAGAGCATACCATCTAAAATAGCCTAGGAAAAGTAGCCATAATCTGCCTTCTATCTCCTATGTACAGTCCTTCACTTTGTCGCTCCTTTGAACTTTCACCAACCTGACTATTTTGTTTCTTAACCTCTTCTTATCTTTTGCCACAACACGAACCGGTTGCCTCACAAAAGTCATATCTGGTTCCACTACTAAATCCTCCAGTTCCATCGGAGCGATAGTAGTTTTTGGATCATGAACACACTTCCTAAGATGAGAAACATGAAACACATTGTTGACCCTGGCCAAACTGCTCTTCTAATCTACTCTGTATGCGAGTCTCCCAATCCTGTATGATACAGGAAATGGTCCAATATATCTTGGTGCTAGCTTCCCGGTCTTTCCGAACCGAGCCACACCTTCATCGGCGATATCTTGTTGAAAAATCTATCACCAAATAAGAACACTAAGTCCTTACGCCTTATTTGCGTAACTCTTCGGCCTAGACTAAGCTTCCTTCATTCTTTCCCATATTAGCTCGATCTTTTCTATCTCCTCTCTCACCAAATTTGGACCACGGACCAACCTGTCTCTGGTCTCTAACCAACATACTGGTGATTTGCGTGGCCTTCCATACAAAGTTTCAAAATACGCCATTCCTATACTAGTTTGATAATTATTATTATAGGAAAACTCTACTTGGTGTAAGTGGTCTTCCCAAGAACCACTAAAATCTAGCACATAAGCTCTCAACAGATCTTCCAGTACCTTGTTGACTCTCTCTGTCTGCCCATCCGTTTGAGGATGGTAAGCGGTACTCATCTTGAGCTTTTCCTAACACACTCTTCAGGATCTTCCAGAACTTGCTAGTAAACATAGCATCTCTATCATTGACGATACTACTAGGAATTCCATGTAGTCTAATGATGTTCTTCATGAACAACTTAGCCAAAATAGGTGTCGTCCTGGTTGACCTTACCGGAATGAAATGGGCACTCTTGGTCAATTTATCCACTATGACCCAGATACTTCCATTAACCCGGTTGACCTTGGAAAACCTTCAATGGAATTCATGGATATCGAGTCCCACTTCCAAACTGGAATATCCAAAGGCTGAAGCAAACCACTTGGCTTCTGATGTTCGGCTTTTACTTGTTGACAGTTCACAGACTGTTTTACCCATAAGCCAACATCCCTCTCCATTCCTTTCTAGAAGAAACTTCTCTTCATATCCTAATAAATCTAGATTTCCCCAAGATGAATTGTAAACTTCAACCGATGACATTCCCTAAGAACTTCCTTCCTAAGGTTTCCAGCATCTGGAACACATAACCATTCCTTCTTTCCTAACCAACCCCCCCGGTCAAGAATAAATCCTTTAAATCATCAATCTTGATTCCAGCTTCTAACCTTCTAATCCTCTCGGCTAATACTAGATCCTCTTTCTGCCTAGAAGCAATCTGTTCGATCGGAACTGGTCGAACTTCCAAATAAGACATCATGGGAATATTCCGACTATCGATATTCCAACTAGATCCAGTAGTCGACCTCAACTGCACACTGCAAGCAGCCAGTGCTTCCAAGTCTTTCCATTCCGCCAACATTGCTAACACCATATTCTGATGTTTCCTGCTAAGTGCATCTGCCACCTTATTTCCTTTTCCCGGTGTATACTCGATGCTAAAATCATAAGCTGCAGCAAACTCCAACCATCTCTACTGTCTCATGTTCAGCTCCCTTTGGGAGAATAAATACTGTAGAGAATTAAGATCCATAAATACCTCAAACCTTTCTTCCAAAAGATAATGTCTCACACCTTCAATGCGAAGATTACTTCTGCCAACTCCAAATCATGAGTAGGGTATCTCAGTTTATGCGGTCTAAGCTGCCTAGAAGCATGGGCAATGTCCTTTCCATTCTGCATTAGCACAACACCTAACTCAGTACTATATGTATCGGTGCAAATTACCAATCCCTGATTCCCATCTGAACTACTAACATGGGCACATTGGTCAACAAATATTTCAACTTAAGGACCGCCTCCTCATATTTTTCAGACCAAACAAACTTTACATCCTTCCTGGTTAGCATGGTCAAGGATGTCGCTATCCATGAGGGATCCTTTATGAACCTTCGATAGTATCCTGCAAGAACAGAAAACTTCGAATCTCACTTACCGTCTCTGGTCTTTTCCAATTATTAACAGCTTCGATCTTATCCGGATCAACTGCTAAACCTTTCTTGGAAACTACATGACCAAGGAACTTCACTTCGTTTTTCCAGAAATGACACTTTGAGAACTTCGCTTTCAACTGATGTTGCCTTAGCATCTCAAACACCAATCTAAGATGATCTGCATGATCCTTCTCTTTCTTAGAATATACCAAAATTCCATCAATAAAAACCAACATGAACCTATCCAAGGGCTCTCGGAAAGCTCGGTTTATCAAATCCACGAAGAAAGCTGGCGCATTAATAAGCCCGAATAGCATAACCAACCATTCATAAGACCTATATCCGGTCCTAAACGCCGTCAAAGGAATACTGTCCTCTACCAATTTTAGCTGATGGAAACCTTTCGCCAAATCCAGTGGGACAATACCCTGGCTCCACTCAACTTATCGAATAAGTCATCAATTCTCAATAAAGGATATCTATTCTTGATCGTCCTTACATTCAACATACGATAGTCGATACACATCCTTAATAACCCATCTAGCTTTTTCACTAATACCACGGCCATTCCCCAAGACAAACTACTTGGCCTAATGAAATTCTTTCCTTCCAATTCCACTAGTTGCACCTTCAATTCCTTCATCTCGGTTGGTGACGTCCTGGTAGGTGGTCTACTTACGGGTTCAACTCCCAGTACGTGATCTATCCGAAACTCGATTTCCCTTTTTGGTAGCAAGCCCAAAACTAGTTCAAACACGTCTACAAACTCTCTTGCAACATAAACCTGCTTTAACTCTACTTCCGTTCCCATAGCACCCAATAACACATAAGCATTTCCGTGTGAACTCATTACAAATTAAATAACTTGGTTACGGATATTGGGATGCTTCAATGATATTTCTCCTTCTTGGCAAAATATCCTAGCATCATATCTATCTAACTAATCCATACCCGATATGTTCCTGAAACGCACGAAATTAAAAACATAGAAACTGCATGCAAACTATAACCTAACAAATCAAGTTCTAACTAGTCATATCTCATTCCTAGAGTTGCATACCCTCCTATAGGATTTGCAACCCTTAAAGGAGTAATAAGGTACAAAGGTTCTAGACGTAAGAAATCTATAAAATGCTAAGATATAAATGAGCGCGATGCGCCGGTATCAAATACTATCCTAACTGGAGTACTATGAATCATCAGAATACCATCCATCATAGATTTTTCTTTCTCAGAAGTCGTTGATCTAGAAGATGATGGTTCCAACGCAAAGACCTTTCTCTTTCCAGCCTTAGCAGCCTCGAGACACGTTTCCTTGTAATGCCCCATCTGGCTACAGTTGTAGCACTTCACATTAGGCCTCACTGCAACTGCTCTTCCATCACCCGAGCGACACTCATTAGCAGAGTGACCCTTCTTGTCACACTTTTAACAAATAATACCAGCCTTGCTCTTCTTAGCTGCTACTCTCGACTGGGCATCCTTCTTCTTGAAGAACTTCCGCTTCTACCCATAAAATTCTAAACCTCAGCTAGTTTCCCTTTTCCAAAAGTAGAAAGCATCTCTTCATTCCAAATAGTCATCTATGTTGATACACGAAGATTTTGATCAATGACAATGAGCTTCAACAAATAGGAAGAGATATATGCAAAAGCTAGAAGAAGATCGATAAAGACCAAAGTATGAACATTAGTATGATTTTCTATGGGTCTTAGTCTAGATTATTTGTTAAAATATATCCTCAAGAGATTTGCACGAACATTAGAACACATTCATAAAACTTCATTCACATGTTCACCGTGCATACTTTTATACTTCAGTCAATTGAACAGGCTTGGCCAGTCGATTGAAACTGTACACATATACAAAATTGCACAGTTTCAGTCGATTAAATTACCTTAACAGTCGACTGAAATTGTTTCTAAAAAATTTGTCTTCATATTTTCAGTCGACTGAATCTCCTACTCGGTCGACTGAATTTAAACCAACAAATTTTCTCTGAAAAGACACCTTCTTCCCAAGAGTTGCAACCATTCGTCAATGGAAATGGAAGCATCTCTTGTTTACAACCTTTGACAACATATGCACCTCTTCTACAAGTATATATACATGATTCTAACATCATTTAATTCACCGAATTCTCATGCTTTAATCTTACTATTCTCTTATTCATATTATCTAGATATTCTCAAAGCAATCACCAATCTATTGCTTGAATCACTATTTTTGTTTATAACATTCTTTTGATTCATAGCAATTCACATTTCCTAAATCTTCACAAACACATTGCATATTCTCGAGGATAAGATTATAGGAATATTGTACTACATTAGACTCATTAGTGTTGACAAGAACACAAGTCAAATATTGTATTTTAGTAATTGATTTGAAGTCCTCTTCGGTAGTTGAGGCAAGAAATCCCGTTCGGTTGTTCGGGTAAGTTGTAAACCTATTCCTCCGAGTGAAGTGAGGGTGTTAGTTAGTGAAATTCCTAAGAGAAGCTTAGGGACTGGACGTAGAATGAGAGGTCCGAACCAGTATAAAAGTCTTGGTGTCTCCTTGCATTTACCTACTTTATCTACCTAGACTATTTCATTATTACATATTATACGATCCTACCACATAGCCTCTTGCAATTGGTATCAGAGCAAGGTCGTCCTATAACCATAACACCGTTATTAGACATATTGATAATATGGAAAATAACGCAAGTACAAGCACAACATCTGCCTATAGTTCTACATTTGCGGAAGGACAATCTACCCAAAGACCTCCTCTATTCAATGGACTAAACTATAACTATTGGGCTACAAGGATGAGGATTTATATGCATGCAACAAGTTTCGAAGCCTGGAATGCTACTCAAGCAGAGTTCGTTGTACCCACAACCGATTATCCTACATGGACACAAATTCAAAAGAATGAAGCTAGTGCAAATGCCAAAGCTATGAATATGCTATTTTGCGCCCTGGATAGAAATGAATTCAACCATGTTAGCATATGTACTACTGCATATCAGATATGGGAAACACTCAAAGTCATACATGAAGGCACAAACAAAGATAAACAAACAAAGATATCCATGCTGAAGAATCAATTCCAAAACTTTAGAATACGAAAAAATAAATCCATCAATGATATGTACTCAAGATTTCAAGACATTCATCATGCTCTAATCGGACTAGGAGAAAGATACACGGACTTTGACATTGTGTCTAAAGTTCTAAATTCACTCACTGATGAACGGGAGAGAAAAGTACTAGCAATCGAGGAAGCAAATGATCTATCTACAATGAAACCAGAAGAATTGATTGGAAACCTTATATCGTATGAAGTAAATATGCAAGCTAAGAAAGATCAAGCTCAAGAAAGAAAGAATGTTGCTTTTCATGCGGAAAAGGAAGAATCAGAGTCTGAAGATGAAGATCTAGCATTTATAGCCAAAAACTTCAAGAAATTCTTAAAGTATAGAAAAGGAAACAAGAACGGATTCAAAAAGAATTTCTTGAACAAACCTTCATCCTCAAGTATAAAATGCTTCAATTGTCACAAGAAAGGACACATGCAAAAAGATTGTCAAGAACAAATGAAGGAAAATCAGAAAAACTTCAACAACAAAAACAAGAAGGATAAATTCAAAAAAAGGCATTTTCTGTAACATGGGACGATTCAAATTCATCTTCATCCGAAAATGATAGTGATAGCGACAATGAACAGGCAAATGTATGCTTCATGGCTCAAGAATCTGAGGTAAATAATTTAACTTTCGACGATTTAATTGAAGTAAACACCGAACTTTTAAGCACAATAAAAACTCTTAAAAAGAAACTCAAAGAAACTCGTGAAAATCAAAACAAAGCTGAATTTGAAAGGGATATGTTAAAAGATAAAAAGAAAATCTTAGAAGAAGAACTTGAAAAAGATCAAGAATCTCATTCAAATTCGGAAACTCAATTATCACTCTTAAGTCAAGAAACTGAAACTCAAAAAACAAAGAATGATATAACTGTTTCTAAAAATCATGAGTTAAAAACTAAGATTAGACAAGTTGAGTTAGAAAATAATAGTCTTCAAGCTAGATTAGATGACATCACTAGAAATGTTTCTAACTTTAACAAAGGAAGAGAAAATTTATCTAAGATTTTAGAAAATTCTCAATCTGCTTCAAGTAAACATGGATTAGGATATAAAAAAGAGTAAAAAATTCCTAAAAAGAAAAATACAAATTTTAAGAGGAATATGGATTCAAAACAACAAATATTGCTAAAGAAACCTATTAAAACAAAAATAGAAAACAAAGTAGTTAAAATTTGGATACCAAAGACTAACAATGTATTAATAAGAAATAAATACATTAAAACATTTATGAAAAATGTTCATCATAATGAAAACTATATTTATAAAAAGGATACTAAACCAAATTGGGTTTGGTTTCCTAAACTCTAACTTTTTAGGACCCTATTAAAAGGTGGGTGCCAATAATTTCATATTTATTTTCAGGTCCCACTCAAAAAGAAGAAATGGATATTAGACATTGGTTGTTCAAAATACATGACCGGAGACAAAGATATGCTTACAAACATCACTTACTTTGATGGTGGCTCGGTTACCTTCGGAGACAATTCAAAAGGGTATATCATTGGCAAAGGAGATGTGAACAATTACGGTACATCAAATTTACCTTTTATAACAAATGTTTCATTATTTCAAAATTTAAAACATAATCTACTTAGCATAAGCCAACTGTGTGACAAAGGTTTTAAAATAACTTTCTCCAATAATAAATGTAGTATTTTTGATCAAAACCAAAATCTTATTTTTGAAGGAAATAGAGATAGAAATATTTATGTTTTAAATATGAATATTAATAATAATTCAAGTATGTGTTTACTTGCCAAAGATAATGATCCTTGGTTATGACACAAAAGATTTTGTCATATAAATTTTAAAACTATTAGAAAACTTTCTAAAAATGAATTAGTAAGAGGATTACCCAAAATAAATTTTAAAATAAATAATTTTTGTGATGATTGTCAAAAAGGAAAATTAACGAAATCATCTTTCAAATCTAAGAAAAATATTTCAACTTTACAACCATTAGAATTACAACATAAGGATTTATTCGGACCAACACAAGTTCAAACCATTAATCATAATCGATACGTATTTGTAATAGTTGATGATTTTTCAAGATATACATGGACTATTTTTATGAAAAATAAAAGTGACACTTTTGAGCATTTTAAAACATTTGTTAAAAGAATTCAAAACACTAAAGATTTGAAAATTAAAAATATTAGAAGCGATCATGGAGGCGAATTCGAAAATGATGTTTTTGAAATTTTTTGTAAAAAGAAAGGAATAAATCATAATTTTTCTTTTCCTAGAACACCTTAACAAAAAGGAGTTGTAGGGAGAAAGAATAGAACATTACAAGAATGCGCAAGAACATTATTAAATGGATGTTCTCTACCAAAACTTTTTGGGCAGAAGCCGTTGCCACTGCATGTTATGTATTAAATAGAATATCAATTAGACCATTAACTAAAAATACTTCTTATGAACTATTTAATAATAAAAAGACAAATATATCTTATTTTAGAATATTTGGATCAAAATGTTTCATTTTAAATACAAAAGATCAATTAGGAAAATTCGATTCAAAAGCTGATGAAGGAATTTTCGTAGGATACTCAGAACGAAGTAAAGCATATCGAGTTTTTAATAAACGAACAAACTTAATTGAAGAAACTTTGCATATATCTTTTGATGAAAATTTTAATAAAAATTTAGATTTAAAAGATGATGAAGAATTAATAAGTATAGAAGAAACAAACCTTGAAAATAATAATAATGAACTAAGATCTCCTCCTAGAATATTACGAGATCATCCAACTCAAAATATAATAGGAGAAATAAATTCTCAAGTTAGAACAAGAAATCAACTAAATCAAATGGTCATGTAGCTTTTATTTCATCAATTGAACCAAAAAATCCAAAAGAAGCATGAACAGATGATTATTGGATTATCGCAATGCAAGAAGTATTAAATCAATTTGAACGTAACGATGTTTGGGAATTAGTTCCCCGTCCTAATAATTAATCAGTAATTGGAACAAAATGGATCTACAAAAATAAAGTAGACGAACAAGGTAATATAACAAGGAATAAAGCAAGACTGGTAGCACAAGGGTATAATCAAGAAGAAGGTATTGATTTTGAAGAAACATTTTCTCCCGTTACAAGACTGGAAGCAATACGTATACTATTAGCCTTTGCTTGTTTTCACAATTTTAAACTTTATCAAATGGATGTTAAAATTGCATTTTTAAATGGTTTTATTAAAGAAAATGTATATGTAGAACAATCTCCTTTATTTATACATAAAAAATATCCGGATCATGTATTTAAATTAAAGAAAGCACTATATGGTCTTAAACAAGCACCTCGTGCTTGGTATGAAAGACTTAAAAGTTATTTATTAAACTCGGGATTTAAAATTGGAAAAGTAGATCAAACGCTTTTTATTAAAAATACTGCCAAAGATATTTTAATAATTCAAATATACGTAGACGATATTATTTTTGGTTCAACAAATGAGAATTTATGTAAAGAATTTTCAAATATTATGACTAATGAGTTCAAAATGTCTCATATGGGAGAACTATCATATTTTCTCGGACTTCAAATCAAACAATTAACAAATGGAATTTTTATAAATCAAGAAAAATATTGTGCTAATTTAATTAAACGATTTGGCATGGAAAATACTTCTGCTAAACCTACTCCTATGAGTACCACTACACATCTCGATCAAGATGAAAATGGCAAAAGTGTAGATCAAAAATTGTTTAGAAGTATGATAGGTTCCTTACTTTACTTAACCGCTAGTAGAACTGACATAATGATGAGTGTTTGTTTATGTGCACGTTTTCAATCTAATTCTAAAGAATCACATTTAAGAGCAGTAAAACGAATTATACGATATCTTAACAACACTAAAGATTTCGGTCTTTTCTATCCAAAGGAATGTTCATTTGAGTTAGTGTCATTCAGTGATGCTGATTTTGATGGATCTCGAACGGATAGAAAAAGTACAAGTGGAACTTGCCATTTCATTGGAAAATCACTTGTATCTTGGTTTACTAAGAAACAAAATTGTGTCTCGCTTTCGACATGCGAAGCAGAGTATATATCAGCTGCTTTAGCTTGCACTCAAGTTATATACATGCAACAAACACTTAAAGATTTTAATATAAATTTAACAAATTCTACAATATACTGTGATAATACAAGTGCAATAAACTTATCTAAAAATCCGGTAAATCACTCTCGTACAAAACATATAGATATTCGTCACCATTTTCTACGTGACAATATCTAAAAAGGAATAATTAATTTAGAACATATTTCTACCGAAAATCAAATTGCCGATATATTTACTAAACCTCTATTAGAAAACTCCTTTATAAAACTTCGACGAGAATTAGGTGTAATATCCTTTAAAAGCATTAATTAGATATACATTAGAAACATTTCCATAATTCAGTCGACTAAAACAAACTGTTCAGTCGACTGAATAATAATTTTAAATATTTTCAGTTTTGTTATATGTTACATTATATAATTTATAGACCACACATTTGTAAAACTGAATTATTAAATAAGAAACATACATTTTAACAAAATCCTTTTTACCACTAAATCTCTATGAGGTTAAAAATTCTTATTAAATTATAACCGTTATTTGTTTAGTAAAATTCTATTATAAATAAACTCTTAAAAATATTTTTATTTTCATCTTGATTTTACGAATAAAATCTTAATTCAATATAAAATGTCATCCAGCAACTCCTTCTCTCCAATCAATATCACCTCGTCAGTTGATAACACTCCAACGTCGCCAAAACTTCCCACACCAACACCAGCACATGAGCCGGTTTACAAATGGGAAAATTATCGTACTGGTTTCACACCAGAATCCAAAAAGGCGAAACACGGACTCTTTATTTCACCTGACACAAAAAGAAAGATTGATGAAATTCATCACTTCCAACAACAACAAATAGATCTTCAAAGAGAACTATACTTTGAACAAAAAGTTACGGCAAGATGCTTAAGCTTCCTAGGGCAAATTGGTTTACGCTTCTGTGGATCAAAGAAGAACGAAGTGGCTGAACCCCTACCTCGCCCCGTTAGCTCTCTTGATCCATCTTCATCTTATCGTACGCCAGTTGATCCTATGAATCCTTGGACGTCTCCTAAGACTCCTCAATATAGTCCGAATTCATGCGATATAAATTACATGAAGAATGAAGGAAAGAAGTCTCCAAGTCCATCTCCAAAGAAATAGTTAAATTTTGAAATATTTGTATGTTGTTACATCAATATTTTTGTAACTATTTCTTTAAATAAATGGTTTAATTTCAAAAATTAACTAAAACAAAAAAATTGCATGTTTCAGTCGATTGAATGCCCCTGCTTAGTCGACTGAAAATATGACAGAAAACAATATATACTAAGTTCAGTCGACTGGAACCATCTACACAGTCGACTAAAAATTCAACAGAAAATTTCAGCAACAAAATTCAGTTGACTAAATGTACTGCTCAGTTGACTGAATCTATCACAGAACACTTCGGCCTTTGATTCAGTCGACTGAACAGAACATTCAGTCGACTGAACGCTGCTTCCCAGGCAAAATTTCCCCTTTTAACCATCAGATTTTACCTTACCAATTCACTTTTACCTCCTACAAGCCTTCTTCCCCAAATTAATTTCGAAACCCTAGCTCCCAAATTCCTCAAAATCAAATCAATTCTCACCCAAATGCACCAAAAAGAGCAAGAGCTTCATCTTCTTCATCCTCCGAGCCAATTGATGCTCAAATAGCACAATGGCTTTACGATGGAACCGCTGTCACTCGATGGAACAAGATGAAGAATTCAAGAATTTTCGAGCATTCTTTTGTTGATTTTCAAAGTTTTCAAACCTACAACATCCAAGCATTAATAGATCCGGCAGGTTTAACTTCTCTTTTAGATTTGAAACAAAATGACCATGCCATTAATCATGTAATGGTAAAATTATTTTATGCTAATCTTAATCTTGGACACCAAACTCCAAGAAATCCAAACAATAGTGTTTGGAGTATGGTGTGTGGAAAGAAAGTTCGGTTTTCATTGGATAGAATAGCACATATTTTAGAGTCTCCAAATGTCGGGAGAAAATTAGAGGAAATAGAATTCAATCCACACATTCGTGACAACATCAACCATCGATTCATGGATGACAATATCAACTTTAGGGATTTTAAGTCCACCTCTCTTCGACCTATGGCGAGAATCCTCCATAAAGCCCTAATGAGAATGATTACTCCTCCTACGGGCTCGTACGAAATTGTCTACCCAAATAACTATCGAGCTCTATATGCCATTTTTGGAAATATACAAGTTAATTGGGTACAGCTTATTCTTGATGAGTTTCTCACTTTCAACAATGGCAAAATGCACACTATTTACTTTGGAGAGTACATCATGCGACTACTCCTAAATGTCGGTACGCCATTACCTGAATCACAGAATACAACGGTCCATCAAATTAACCATCGGACCATAAGCCTAATGCAACTCCCATCTCGACCTCCTCGCATAATATCACTTGCCGAATGGGAAGCAAGGAATCAAAAACAGCAATAACAACAACAACCTCCTCAACCTCGCCACGAAGAACATTTTGAGCAAGATGATGAAATTCGTCTTGTTGACCCAAGCTTCGCTACCAACCAATCCTTGGGGATTTTGTCAAGAAATCAACAAATTCTTAACACACGTCTTAAAAAGGTAGATCGTAAGCTTGACAAAATAAAAGGATTCTTCAACAAGCTTTGGGATGCATTCTCCTGCTCAAGCACAACAACTACCGCTTCTACATAACGCGGGAAACGTCCGGCACCTACATTACATGGACGACATCCGAAGAGTATAAAGTAGCAGTGCAAGTGGAGCTAGTTGTGGCCAAGGAGGAAGAGCACATATACCACCAACAGGAGGACCCGTAATACGTGAACCAACAGGAAGAGAAGGTTCATATGACTGAGATAAGGATGAGTAATTTTGTTGTTTTGATGTGTATTTTTAACTTTCTAATGGCTTACATAAATAGCCATTTTATGCTTGTCTGTCATAACATTTTTATTTCTCCTAATTCATGCTTATGCAAATATTCTCTATGATTTAGTGATTGTTTTGATATATTATTACTGCCGTTAGTTCTTCCTTTTTGTCGATGACAAAGGGGGAGAAAATCTATGGTACTAACTTTGTTTTGTAGGAAAGATAGTGCATACATTCAGGGGGAGAAAGAATAGTATTGTCATCAATCAAAAAGGGGGAGAATGTTGACACGAAGATTTTGATCAATGACAATGAGCTTCAACAAATAGGAAGAGATATATGCAAAAGCTAGAAGAAGATCGATGAAGACCAAAGTATAAACATTAGTATGATTTTCCATGGGTCTTAGTCTAGGTTATTTGTTAAAATCTATCCTCAAGAGATTTGCACGAACATTAGAACACATTCATAAAACTTCATTCACATGTTCACTGTGCATACTTTTATATTTCAGTCGACTGAACAGGCTTGGCCAGTCGACTGAAACTGTACACATATACAAATTTGCACAGTTTCAGTCGATTAAATTACCTTAACAGTCGACTGAAATTGTTCCTGAAGATTTTTTTCTTCATATTTTCAGTCGACTGAACCTCCTGCTCAGCCGGCTGAATTTAAACCTGTGAATTTTCTCTGAAAAGAAACCTTCTTCTTCCCAAGAGTTGCAACCATTCATCAATGGAAATGGAAGCATCTCTTGTTTACAACGTTTGACAACATATGCACCTCTTCTACAAGTATATATACATGATTCTAACATCATTTAATTCACCGAATTCTCGTGCTTTAATCTTACTATTCTCTTGTTCATATTATCTAGATATTCTCAAAGCAATCACCAATCTATTGCTTGAATCACTGTTTTTGTTTATAACATTCTTTTGATTCATAGCAATTCACATTTCCTAAATCTTCACAAACACATTGCATATTCTCGTGGATAAGATTATAGGAATATTGTACTACATTAGACTCATTAGTGTTGACAAGAACACAACAAGTCAAATATTGTATTTTAGTAATTGAGTTGAAGTTCTCTTCGGTAGTTGAGGCAAGAAATCCCGTTCGGTTGTTCGGGTAAGTTGTAAACCTATTCCTCCGAGTGAAGTGAGGGTGTTAGTTAGTGAAATTCCTAAGAGAAGCTTAGGGACTGGACGTAGGATGAGAGGTCCGAACCAGTATAAAAGTCTTGGTGTCTCCTTGCATTTACCTACTTTATCTACCTAGATTATTTCATTATTCCATATTACACGATCCTACCACATAGCCTTTTGCAATCTAAACAACAATATGACATGGATCCCAGAGGTTTGGCATGGTTGCTCTGGCGATCTTAGGATTCAACCCCTTGATGAACATATCATTCCTCCGAATGACTATATTCACAGTAGCATATCCGTAATGGGACAGCTCATCAAACTCCGTAGCATACAATCACCGATTTATCCCCTGGGCTAAATCTACAAACTTCCTTAGCAACGCTGACTTGGCAACCTTAGATAGAAATCTTTCTTCGAACCTCCTTTGAAATTCAACCCAAGTTAGGTCTTCCTCTAACTCTCCTACGGTAACTCTGTTCCGCCAAAACAACGCTGCTTCCTACAATTGCCTTGAAGCAAGTCTTTTCTTTTGCATATCTGTCAAGCCGAGATCTGCAAATATCCTTTCACAGTGCAATAGCTAGTTCTCCACTCCTACTTCATCCTCGGTTCCTAGAAAAGGCTTTCCTCTCGGACTGGCGTAATCCCTGCTTAGCTTGGCGTAGTAATTACCAAATAGGGCCACCAGATTAGATCCTCCAGCATTCCACACAGCCACTCCTATAGATGCTCCATCTTGCATCATATTCACAAAGAACTCATACATTATCCCTATATCAACCGGCAGAATCTCAGCATCAACATTAGCATTTGCATCTGGGTTTGTATTTGCCTGCCGACCATGGTTACTCCTAGTAGTAGGTCGAACATTTCCACGTGTTGCGGTGCGTCTCCCACCTTCATTCAGTCGTTTGTTTCCTGCCACCATATTTTACTTCCCTACTGCCATAAATCCAATCTTGGTAAGATAAAGAAGGACGGTCTAAGAGAGTGGAGAATACATACTTAGGTATATATAGCAAAGTGCATATACGTTACTATAACGCTTAGCCAAGCCCAACCATATTTTAGATTCATTAGATTATACTTCAAAAATCTTTTAAGGTTTAAATTCCTTGTGGGCACATAAACCATGCTTTGATGCCAACTTTTAACATCCCACCTTCTGAGGTCCAAAACTAACCGCTACTGATGCTCTAGTCATCCGTAGTTGTTATTTCTAGGCGATCAAATACGACATAGTTAATAGTGATACATTGGGACACAAGAATTGAAAAAAATTAAACTTCCGATAAACAAAATTTTCATTTCAAGCAAATAAAAATTTAAGATTTAATTACATAATCCCGGACATTAACCACGATCAGATCACATATACATGTACAAAATATGATAAGAGCGACATATGGAGATATCTCCTTATGATGATCAGAGAACTAATAAATATGAACTTTACAATTCTTAGTACACTACAGTGGAAAACACAAAATAGCTCCCATATAGCTAACACTGCCTCTTACACGTCTCTAGAAGCTTATTCATCCAAAAACCTGAAACTCTTCCACCCTTAGACTACTTAAATTAATTTTGAGTACCCGAAAGTTTGTTGAGAAATACAAACTTCGAGTCAGACAATAAGTCTGATATGAATAATCCCTCATCATCTCTTATTATAAATAGATAGCTAGTAAGACCACACCGCTTAACCGAACAGGTTTTCCCCTTACTAGTATCCAAAATAAAACATGCAAATCATTTGCTATGCCCCTGCAGTGAAAATGATTAGTCTAAACATAATATGAAATAAGGCCATAAATCATATATATTAGATATCCCATCCACCCATTTATTAGATGTCCCATCTAAAAACAATTTATTAGATTTCCCATCTAAGATCAATTTATTAAAGTTCCACTCCAAATCTTTAAAAATGACCATCAGTCAAAACTTTAATAGGACTATCCGTCCCAAATTCATCAAAATAAATGTAGATTATCCATCGTATATTGTTTTAAAAACAATTGGTGTGGGCTATCCACCACACACTCCATAGTTTTCCTAGGATGACCATGAACCCTTGGGTGCCAAATCCTGATGCTAACCACCTCTGGCAAAACATTCTTTTCTTGAGAAATTTGATGTGACCTGCCTACCGCACATTCGATGGCTTTCCTAGGTTAATCAAGCATCCATCACTTGGCCAATTAAAATATTATGATCCCTATGATTACTTACAAAAATTCATGATCCCCATGATTAATTATATTCATTAGGTATACCACATGTTTAACCTATCCCATTGGTAGCATCAATTAGGTTAAATTAATTAAAAATACATTGATGGCCCCAATGTATATTTTCGAAAGCATATTTTTGTTTGTAACCCCAAACTATGTATCGAAAATATAAAACCCACCCAGTGTCCCCAAGGTTTAATAACATTCAATTTAAATATGGATCCCCCTTATATATTCACAGAGATAAGTATTTTATGCTATAACCCTCTGAAGTAGCCCCTTCGAATTAGCATAATTTTACTCAAGAAAAATGGCTAAAAACGGCCCTTCCCTTCGAATGAAGTCCCATTCGAAAGCAAATAGCCCTTTGAAGTTAGCCCCTTCGAAAGCCTTCCTTTTGAAAGCATTACAAAAACAAACCTTTCGACCTCGTCGAAAAGGTCCTACCTTTCAACATTGTCGAAAGGTTTCTGTTCGACCTAATCGAAAGCATCTACCTTTTGACTTTGTCGAAATCCTAGGGTATCCCCTCCTTCATAAAACCATTATAAATCTTTCGAAAGTAATGAAGCTCAAAACCTTTCGCAATCATTCGAGGTAACCTTTTCATAACCTTTCGAAATCAAGCCTTTCGAAACCAAAACCTTTCGAAACCATTTAACACAATAAAGTGTTGGTGTTGGAACCCCCTTTTGAAAGTATACTTCCAACCTTGTTGAATGGTTTACCCTTCAACTTTGTCGAAAGGTGTGACGCCCGACTTCTTATCTCCAGTAAGACGCATCGCTAATGAAGAAAGAAAGGGATAGAAGAAGAAAAGAAAGAGAAATAAGAAACACAACAACAACAAAACAACTCACAGCGGAACGAATGAAATATAATATATCACATAAAATATTACATAGTATCATATTACATCAGAGTACACAACTTATACAACAGATATTAGACAGTTATAAACATCTGTCTAACCATACAACTCAAGATACACAAGATACAGATACAATACAAACACAGCGGAACCATAATATATCTACACGTGGAAGCCTCCTGCTCCATATCTCCTCCAGAATTTGTCAAGCAAACCTGATTCACTTGACTACTCATACATTATATGAGTACTTAAGAGTTTAATAAAACAGAAAATAAATACTCGGGTCAGACAGGGGTCTGGTGTGAGTAAACGGGTTTAAATTTCTTAACTTTAGAAAAACCTTTGAAAAGAAAAGGAATCACGTAAGACTTCCCACACATAAACATGGAAAAGTTTTTACCTTACACTAACCAAAACATTTGATAGGAAATCCAGTGATAATATAATAGTGTCTAGGGTTTTCAAGTAAATAAGAAATAGCCGAAATTGTTACATTATTAAATTCCAGCTACTAGCCACCAAAATGGGTAATACAAACAAAACCGTAGGGTCTCGTAGGAAGAATGGGTTTCCATCAATGGCTGGGCTACTGGGTTACCGCCCGTCACTGTACGTGGCCTAGATCAACGTACCGAGGAGCCACCCTAACTCCCTTGCAACACAAGGCCGTAACCATCCCTTACTGGACAGTCCCGAACAAGACCACCCCGCAGTTGGCACGCGATTCCAATTTCCCACGCAGCCGAATAAAAAGGGACTTCTAGACAGGGGAAAATCTTGCTCTCCAATGGGAGCTACCCACGAAGCCTTGCTGCACCTCCCCTGTTTTAGCCATTCCCGGTTGATGAGGCTTGAGGCTGCGATTACCTTTATAGAACACATCTATCTTAGAATGCTCATCGTCCACCTGACGATGTTTTGAAAGCATTCAATCCATACAAGTTCGTTCCGTGTTCGAAAGAAACCGGAGGCACTATCTCGTTGTACTCATATTGGAATCACCCTCAGAGTCAACGACCATAGCCCTTGCACTCTAAATCACCATATCGAACCTATAAGTACTATCCCGTCAAACTCATTACGGAATCACCCACAGAGTTATACTGACGTATAGTTCTTACACCTCGAGTCTTCACTAAGCTCCACCTAGATTCACGACCTAACGTTTAATTGGAATCGATGTAGTTTTCGGATCCCAAATATGGAAACCCGATCCCGATCTCACAGAAACCAAATGCCATTTTAATGTCTAAGTTGTACTTAAGGGTTTAACAATTTAAACTCATATTCAGGATGATATAACAGATAGATGAATAACATTATCACAATTGATAATTCATATCAACATTCATCTTCACAAAGCAGCATATCATATAATAGAGATATCCAAATCATCCAACATCAACCAATCATCCAATATAAATTGATTATCCAATATCAATCAGTCATCCAATATCGATCAATTACCCAATATCAATCAATCATCCAAAGCAAAATTGATTAACTTTTAATCAATTGGATTAACCTTAATCCTTCTTCATTAATTTATTCCAAATATATAATTAATCATCTCTTAATAATCTTCCTTAATTAATCTCCCTTGATTAATTATCTTATAATTATATTCAAGTAATTATCCTTAATCATACGCAGTAATTAACCTTTAATTACTATCATTAATTACAATAATTAATGATCATACATTTGTTTCCATTTATTAATTAACTATAATTAATTACATTAAACCTTAATTAATTACAATTAATTAATCACACTTTAATCTATCACTTTATTAATCAACCTTGATTGATATCATTAATTATATAATGATCCTTATCAATTAATAATTCCTTTAATTAATTAAAGAATTAATTTGTAATTAATCATCTCATTAATTCATAAACAGTAATTAACAATTTGTAATTACTTATCTTAATTAATCAACATCTTAGTTAATTATATTAACCCTTGATTAATTAATCCAATTAATTAATCTTTAATTACTTCATTAAGTACTTAATTATTCAATTAAATTAATAAATAATCCTTAATTAATTACTTTATTAATTAATTACATTTTTTATTAAGTACCCTTAGTAATTAAACTTAATTTAAACACATTTATTTATTAATTAATCACATTAATTAATTAACTAAAATTTAATTTAGTAATTAACTCTTAATTACTTAACAAGTAATTATCTCTAATTACTTCATTAATAAATCTTGATTACTCTCTTAATTAATTACTTAAAAAATAATTAATATCATCATTAAATAATTCTTAATTCATTAATTAATTAACTACTCCATAATTAATTAACTTCAAAACAAATAAATTTATCAACTTCCTTAATTGATAACATTAAGTGATTATCCATTAATCACTTCAATTAATTTCTTCATGAGTAGTTTCTCTAATTACTTCCATAAGTAATTACCATTATTAATTGCATTCAATAACACACCATTAATTACTTCATTAAGTAATTTCACTTAATTAATCCATAATTAAGTGATTATATAAACAATTAACTAATTATTTAAAATTAATTAAATAATTAATTAATCAACTTCTTATATTTTCAAAATCCTTAATTAATTAAGAAAAAGCATTTATCTTAATTAAACTCTTTACTTTTCAACAAATCATAATAATTAAGTATTATAAGTTTATATCAAAGATATATTAACCCTATTTATCTTCATAAATAAATTATTTGAATTAAATCAAATAAAAACAAATTATTCAATTTAGATTTTCAAAATCATAATAATAACCTTATTTGAAAAGAAGACATTTGGTAATCAAATTTTAAAATTTAAAACCACTTTAAATTTATCAAATTTTAAACTTATTCATTTCAAATAAAATTTGAAACTTTAGTTTTTAAAATCGTTACTTAAAAGTTTAACTTAAACTTTGGTTCAACATTTAAATTCAAAACATTCTTTAAATTGAACTTCAAAATTTAATTAGATAATTACTTATAAAGAAATCATCTTTAAACAATTAAAATTTGAAAATAAATTCAATTTATACTTTTAAAAGGTTCGATTAACATTTTTTTCCAATAACAAGTCCTTAACTTTATATTTCGCTTCCTTTAATTAACTTGTTTTATAACATAAACTTGATTTTTACTTATTTTATACAACAAGTAAAATCTGCACTTACCATTACAGAACCAAGCCAAGCAACTCGAGCAAAACACTTAATCAACCCGTGCCTTCCCCGAAGTAAACCCACGCCCCAACATCTTCGAGTCCAACCCGAAAACTACGCGAGAACCCACCCGAGCAGATTCGTCTTCCCCAAATCTTCAAACTACCCAGCGCACACGGCCAAACTCGTGCACATACACCATCAACTCCGGCCAAGCTTGATCGTCACGACCATCGACGTTGGTCACAACATCACTCACGACTCCAATACTAAACCCAGATTCAAGAAAAAAAACAATAATGCAAATTCGACCTCTAGCCTGAAAATACTGCAGAACCAGTCGACCTAAAACCAATCACCGCCAATAAACTCGTCGCCGCTACACATCGCCGTCCTCACCATAGAACCGCCACAACACGAGCCCCATTTTCCCCCATATGCGCATGACTTCGGTCAATTACTCGCGACGTAAATACCAAGACAGTCAAGCCGAAACCCAATACTAGTATAAACCCTAGTTCGATTGATTTCGAATAAATCAAACATAGGAAAAATTCTTGCACATTTTTCCCATCATCGGCCATCCACAAACTAGCCTCGACCAAAATTTCAACTCCAATCACCATGCCAATCAACGGCAATTGCCGAAAACCCCCATTTCAAACAAAACCAATATTCACATCAATCCCTCAACTAAAAATTATGATATGCATGTTAAAATTAATCATTTCCAATTATTAACCCATCCCTGGAATCAGTTTACAAAATCATGAGTTTTTATTTCTGACATGCAAATGATTCTTACTATATATTTTTATTTAAAAATAATTTACTCAAATAAAAATCCTAATTCCACTTTTAAAAATCATCCTTATACATTATCAACAACTTCCATTTATATTTTGAAGATAAATGTTGATATGATTTAGAGATTTGAATTTCAGAGGTAAATATGGCCTGTGAAACACAGAAAACAGAATATACATACAGGCATATATTCATACATATATTCATACCAATTCAATAATATCAAAAACTGAAAAGTTTTCATGCAACATCAATAACCATTCACAGATCAACACGTGATTTGGTTAAACTGTTTTTAAAAAAACAATTTACTCACCATTTATGCAGAGCAGGCCTGAACATTTTATTTGAAAAAAAAGCTTTGATCTTGCCAGCTGATGGAACACTACTGCATGCCTAAATTGATGCTTTTAAAAGTTGAAATAGCTGTTGAAAATCCCTTTGAAAATGCAGGTTGAAACTGAACCTTATTTTGCAAATTGATTCTTCATGTTGAAATGCAGATTTAAAATTCTCATTTGCTTTTGCTTCAGATAAAATCCTACTGCATGCTTCAATTGATGATTTTGAATCCAGGCATGCCTTCAGTTGATGAAGATTGTAAACTTGCATGTTGAAATTGCAGTTAAAATTTGAAGGTTTCAGCTTTGATAATTGCAGATTTCAATTGAAGGTTGTAGCTTTTAAATGGAATTCAGATTTGTCTTTTGCTTTTTAATTCTTAAAGGAAGAAAATAATTTAAGAAGAAGAAAGAAGTTTGGAAATTAAAAGAGGAAACAAGTTTTCTTTATGTTAAAATTTTCAAATAAAAGAAAAAAAAGGCCACTTGTTTTCAAAATCATACATTTGTCATTCAAATTGGTTTGATTGTTTTACAAGTGTTATTAAGATGTGTTTATATGGTTACACATGTTTTTAAGTCCTTTTTAATTAATTTTTCTTAGTTTAAATGTAAATATAAACTCACATGTTAAATTTACTTTATAAATAAATACTTGTATATGTAAATATAAATTTACCTTTAAAAGAAAATGTTCTAAAACTAATTAAAATAGTATTTTTAAAATCTAAAACATTTATAGATACATTTATAACTATTTTAAATTTAAACACTTTTAAAGAAAACAAAACAAAATGTTTAAATCTTTTTAAACTATCATATTTAAAATAAATTAATATCTTATATTTTTAAAAACAAACAATTATCTTATATTTGGAAACAATTTAATTAATCTAAATTAACTTTTGAAAATATAAATTAAAACAAAGCTTAAAATTACAATATATACATATATAAATTATCAATAGATTAAATTAAATTTCAAAACAACTCAAATTATAACATATACTTATATATATATATATTATATATATTACAATTTGAAAATTCATCTTTATTTAAAACAAAAGATATTCTATTCACAATATATATCAAACATATCTATATAAATAAACAGAATAAAATTTTATTAGCTTTGAAAATCAATTCTTATCAATATTTCCAGATTAAATATTTATAACCTTTAAAAGAATAGATTTACCAATTTAAATTGAAATTATAAATAAAAATTATCAAATCAATTTAATTATTAATACGGATTATTAAATTGATATTGCCCAAAATTCCGGGTCGTTACAAAAGGTATTAAAACTTTTACTTTAAAAACAATGGGAGGTTCAGAAGTAACCCCTTCTTCTTCCCCTTCATTCCCTTCGGCTTTGTCGAAGGCATCCCTTCGACTTTGTTGAAAGGATTAAAACTCCTTTTTGGAAAACATTTTAAAACCATTTTCTTGAAGGTTTAAACTTTCGAAGATGCCCTTCGAACCCCTTCTTGGATATATAAAAATTTTAGTCTTTTATAAAATGATAGAGTCGAAGGATCCCCTTTCAACTTATTTGAAAGAAATTATGTTTTTATTTGAAAGCAAAGGAAGCAACCTCCTAATCCTTTCACCCATCTTCCCTTCGAAACCGTTCCCACCTTCCGACTTAGGCGAAGGAAAAACTGTTTACCTACCGTCTTGGACGAAAGGTACCTTTCGTCTTCGTCAAAAGGGTAAAAGCAGGCTTGTTGGAGTCGATGGTCGAACTGAGCCTACTGAAGTGATGTTTTATCTTGTTTGCCTAATTTTGATTGGCCAATGAGCCTTCTTCTGTACTTCCAAATAGTAAAAAGTATACAAAAGTTAACCTTTTTCTTCAAACACTATTCTTCTCCCCCAATTAATTTTTGAATTGCAGCCTTCCCTGCGAATTGATAATTCGAAGGCAATTTTGCAATTTAGCCCTTAGGCTTAAATAATTTAATTACCTTAGTAAATCACTAAGGAAAATCCCCAAAAATCATCAAAAATCTGATAAATCATATAAATCTACAAATTAAAATTTCGAAGCATATGAAGATCAAAACAACTTGGAATTTAACCAAAACCAAATACAAACGCGTTAATTAGCCCAATGACATTTAAAACACCTACGTCTTATCCCAAAAAAGGCTTAAATTATTATATCCTAACAAAAATCACAAACGTGAATCAGGTATAACCCATAACTGATCCAAACATAGAAAAATGAGATGATAAAAATGATTATTCACCTTGATTAATTGATTGGAGAATGAGATAATTTTCTAGCTTTAATTCCTTAGCTTTATCTTCAATTTATATTCTTTTTGGAGCTTTTAATGGCCGGTCGAAAGTTGGTGAGGAGTTATGAATGAGAAAGTAAAAGTTTATTAAGGTGAAGGAAGAGATATATACTGAGAAATGTAGCCCCATTTTCAAGTTTAACGTTTAGGAAATTCCTCCTTCTTAATTTAGTCAAGTCTTATTTTAGTTCAATCACTAAGACACGGCCAATGGATTTGTTAATCTCATATCCCTAATTATTCACATTATTCTATTTAATTTATCCAATTAATTATTCTGAATAATGTTTATTAAAATTCAGGGGCATTACAGACTCCCCCTTAAAGAATTTCGTCCCTGAAATTCAGTAAGGAAAAAGCAACAAGCATATAGCCCATGTAAGAAAAGCTAGTATAACCTAGTAGCCAAATTCTATATAAACCCCATATAGAACATACCATCTAAAATAGCCTAAGAAAAGCAGCCCTAATCCTGTCTTCTGTCTTCCAAGTACAGTCTTTTAGGTTGTCGCTCCACTGAACTTTCACCAATCTAACTGTCTTGTTTCTTAACCTTTTCTCATCTTTTGCCACAACACGAACTAGCTACCTCACAAAAGTCTTATCCAGTTCCATCCCTAAATCCTCCAATGCCGTCGGAGCGATAGTAGTTTATGGATCATGAACACACTTCCTAAGATGAGAAACATGAAATATGTTATGGACCTCGGCCAAACTGCTCGGCAAATCTACTCGGTATGCGAGTCTCCCAATCCTCTCTGATATAGGAAATAGTCCAACATATCTCGGTGCTAGCTTCTCGGTCTTCCTTAACTGAACCACACCTTTCAATGTGAATATTACCGCAGCCAACTTTGAATCATGAGTAGGAAATCGCACTTCATGGGGTCTAAGTTATCGAGAAGCATAGGCAATGACCTTACCCATTTGCATCAATACAGCTCCTAGTTTGGTTCCATATGCATCGGTATACACTACTAATCCTTGATTCCCGTCTGGAACTATTAACATAGATTCATTGGTCAATAAATGCTTTAACTTAAGGAACGCTTCCTCACATTTTCTAAACCAAGTAAACTTCACATCCTTTCTGGTCAGCCTAGTCAAAGGCATTGCTATCTGCAAGAAATCCTTAATAAACCTCCAGTAGCAACCATCAAGCCCAAGGAAACTTGTGATCTTAGTCACCGTCTCTGGTTTCTTAAAGTTGCTAATAGCTTTGATCTTATTCGGATTAACTGATAAACCCTTCTCTAAAATATGTGACCAAGAAACTTAACTTCCTTTTTCCAGAAATGACGCTTTGAAAACTTTGCTTTCAGTTGATGTTGCCTCAGTGTTTCAAGCACCACTCTAAGACGAACCTCATGCTCTCTTTCATCCTTAGAGTATATTAAGATGCCATCTATTAATACCAATATGAACCTATCCTAGTGCTTTCGGAAAACCCGGTTCATCATATCTATGAAGAAAGCTGGTGCATTTGTTAACCCAAATGGCTTCACCAACCACTCATATGATGTGTATTTGGTCCTAAACGCTGTTAACGAAATACTATCCTCTGCCACTCTTAGCTTATGGAACCCTGTTGCCAAATCCAACTGGGAGAATAGTCCAACTCCATTCAACCGATCGAACAATCATCGATTCTCCGCAAGGGATACTTATTCTTGATCGTCCTTTCGTTCAACTTGCGATAGTCAATATACAACCTTAGATATCTATTTGGATTCTTCACAAATACAATAATTGCTCCTCAAGGAGAATTTCTTGGTATAATAAAGCTCTTCCCTTCCAAGTCCACCAGCTACACCTTTAGCTCTTTCATCTCACTAGGTGTCATATGGCTAGGTGTTCTACTTACAGGTTCTGCCCCTAGCACAAGATCTATCATAAACTCGATAGCTCGCTTTGGCGATGGTCCTGACACTGGCTCAAAATCATCTGCAAACTCTTTTGCCACCAAAAATAGATTTAATTCTTCTTTTGCTTCCATTGTATTCAGCAAAGCACAAGCACTTGAGTCAGATGTCTCCACCGAGTATATAATTTAATTACGGCTATTGGGGTGTCTCAACGATATTTCCCCATCCCGACAAAATATTCTTTCATTATATCTATCTAGCCAATTCATACCCAATATGAACCAAAAACCCCGAAAATCAAAAACATACAGCTTATATGCAAACTTATGACCTAACAAGTCAAGTTCTAACTAATCACATCTCATTCCTAGAGTTGCGTACCCTTCTATTGGATTCGCAACCCTTAAGGAAGTAAGTAGGTATAATGGTTTTAAGCATAATTTATCTACCAAACGCTAAGATATAAATGAATGCTATGCACCGGTATCAAATAGTACCCTAACTGGTATACTATGAATCAAAAGCGTACCTTCCATCACGAATTTCCCCTTCTCGGTTATTGCTGGTTTGGAAGAAGATGGTTCTAAGGCAAAAACTATTCCTTTGTATGCTCTAACTGGTTCATGACACTAATTCTTGTAATGTCTGATCTGGTCATAGTTTAAGCACTTCACTCTTTCTTATCTGCAACCTTCTTTCCTTTTACAGTTCGACATTCATGAGCAAAATGTCCTTTCTTGTCACACTTGTAGCATAGTACATCAGCCTTCCCTTTCTTGGCTGCTCCTACATTATGAGCTCCTTTTTGTTTAAAGAACTTTCTCTTCTTTCTTTGGAGATCTTGAACCTCAACTGACTTCCCCTTACAAAAGGTAGAGAGCGTCTCTTCATTCCTGATGGCCATCTCCACTATGACATTGCTTAGGTCACTAAGGTGTGGCATGGTTTCCCTGGCAATCTCTGGCTTCAGTCCTTGAATAAACTTTTCATTTCTCTTAATGACGATGTCAATCATGGCATATCCGTATGTGGACAGCTCATCAAATTTCATGGCATATTCGATTACTGACATCTACCCTCCTCTATATCCATAAACTTCCTTATCAATGTCGACTTTTCCACTTCGGATAGAAATCTTTCATCGAATCTCCTTTGAAACTTGGGCCAAGTTAATTCTTCTTTAGGTACTCCGACAGTAACCCCATTCCGTTGGTATAATGCTGCTCCCTGCAATTGTTTAGAAGCATGTGCTCTCCTCTTTTCATCATCTAATCCCAAGTCAGGGAAAATTCTTTCATGGTGCAATAACCATTTTTCTACTTCGACAACATCCTTTATTTCCAAAAACAGCTTCTCACCCTGACTGGTATAATCCCTGCTCAGCTTGGCATAGTTATTGCCAACTGGAGCCATAAATTTTGCTCCCTTAGCATTTAGAGAATTTCCCTCAGCTACTTTTGTAGTCGCTTCATCATGCATCAGATTGACGAAGAACTGATACATCAACCCTATATCTATGGGTGGGGTTCCAGCACCTACATTGGCATTTCCGTTTGGATGAGCATTTTCTTGTCGACCCGGATTCCTCCTGCCATTGGATCGAGCATTTCTATTAATTATGGTGCTTCCTCCACCTAGACTTCCTCTTCCATTTCCCGACTTCATATCTTCCTTTCTCGTATATTTACATACAAGCCTTAGTATGATATTAAAGAACGGTCTAAAAGAAAAGGGGAATACGTACTTGTGTGTGTGTGTGTGTATATATATAACAAATGGAGGTACGAACTATAGCGTTAACCCAAACCCCGGTCTCATTCATTGATTCATTGGGTTATATTTTGAAAATCTTTAAGGTTCGAATTTCTTATAAATTTACATAAACCTATGCTTTGATGACAACTTGTAACGTCCCCCATTGGAGGCCCAAAACTAACTGCTACTGATGGTGCAGTCATCCATAGTTATTAATTCTCGATGACCAAATGCGGTAAAGCTAGATACATTGATACATCAGAAACACATGAATATGAAAAAATATAAAGTCAATTAAAAAAATTTCATTTCATTACAAATAACATTTCAGATTCATTACATAATCCCATATGTAAGCCACGTTAAAAAATTTACAATTTGTTATAAAATATGCCAAGAGTGACATATGAAGATGCCCCATTGGTTGATCGGAGTCTAAATATAGGCAATTAAACAAATTTTCCCTTATATCCAAATAACATAGTAAACAATAGATATAATCTCCTAAGTAGCTAGCTTGCGTCCTGCACGTCTTCGGAAGCTTATTCATTAACTAAAAAACCTTACCCTCAGCCTACTCAAATTAATTTTAAGCACCCGAGAGTTCAAGGGGAAAAATATAAACTTCGAGTCAGAAAAAAATTCATGTGTGAATAATAATATACCATCTTGAACCAAATAGATATATAGTGAGACCACGCTGTTGAGCGGAACAGGTTTCCCCCCACTAGTAACTTAACCAAAAACTAATTAACCATATACTGTGCCCCTGCATCCACAATAGTTAAAACATAACATAATATGATGATATGTAATTATACAATATATCTCGGATTTCCCATCCTCATTCTTCTGACTATCTGTCTCAAGTTAGAGTCACTATTAACCTTTTTGTTTTCATGGGCTAACTAATAACATGTTTCAAGCTTACGGACTATCTGTCCAATTTCATAGTTTTTATGGGATTACTAAGAACCTATTTGTTCTCCGAGTTTTTAACCCGGCAGGACTCACTAGAAAACAAAGTAATTCTGTGACATCGGAATGGCTTAGAACTTAACCGAAAAGGCTAAAACAAGGAGCTAACGATAGCCAAACCATATTACTGAAGTAATAACTCAATTTGACTAAACTATTAAGCCAGTCTTTGTCTATTCCAACCAATGGTTAAGCATAACCAGCTAGTAGATAGTCATCAAAATGAAATAATGTGCAACGTGACTATACGAACAACATGGAAACAAGGCCATGAAAGTATTCCTACTTCAAGTTCCAAAAATATTCCAAGTGCATGGATCGCTACCGATCCATACTCTACGGATCGTCAGCGTTCCATGCAATATGATGGTTCACAAGGTGAAAATGAATTTGAGGAGCCAAGAATATAGAAGAATAGAAAAAATACTTAGTGTATTGATCGCTAACGATCCATACACGATGGATCGCTAGCGATCCATGCCAAGCTACTAACTCTAGCGACTTATCATTAATAAAAGATAGAGATAAGGGGCTAAATTATTAGCTCGTGAGTAAGCCAAGTCTATGGATCGCTAGTGATCCGTAGCATTCCCTTAGGTCATTCTATGTCCATCTACAAGCAATTGACGAAATAGGCTTGCCCAAAAGCTCTTCGATCTCTATAAATACTGTCCTGCTTGCAACATAAACTAGATCTTTTCCGGACTGGTTGCAAAGTTCTACTAGAAACTTTCTTCACTCTGTCTCCCTCATGACAATATCCAAAGGGATTCATTGTGTCTTCAATGGATTCCAACTCTAAGAATTCAATCTTGGTAAGGATAGTCAAAGGCTTTGTAATCAAACACTACTTGTAACAGCAATCGATCATAATAAAACTATAAAGTGGACGTAGGCTTCATTAATAGCCGAACCACTATAAAATTCTTTATCGTCTTTCTTTTACTGTTTTTTCTATACCTATTGTCTGTATTATTACTCTATTAGAATAGGGTTGGTGCTTTCAAACTCAAATCAGGATGTTGATCCATATGTTGAGTTAACATTTTAGTGCTTTCAATGAGAACTCCAACTCAGGGTTCATATCTAGCTATCTACTTTGGATCGCATATGTCCAAAAGTTAGATCTTCAATCTCTACTTAGAAGTTTTGCTGTTGAGAACAGAAGAACCAACCAAGAAGGATCAGGGAAAAAGCAAGCAATCACATGCTAAGGTGATGGGATGCTAACGACCCATCTCCTATGGATCGCTAGCGACCCATGATGTTCGCTCATGGGTTAATCAACTCTCTTGCATCATGATCCAATAGGCACCCAAGAAGTCAAATTTATAAAATCAGTTAAGTACATTGATCGCGTCCATGTACTATGGATCGCCAATGATCCATGCTATGGATTGCTAGCGATCCACAGCCAATGGGTGATCCGTAAGTTAGCTCTGGTCGTTCGAAGGGGATATAGTCGAAAGGAAGCAATGGGTGAAGCTCCAAAAATCATGACGGAAGAAAACATTAACACTCGACCTACTTCAAAAGCACCGACTGCAAACCCGAACTTAGGGGTGAAAACCCCACGGAAGGATATAATGATGACTCTCTTCAACTCTGAAGATGACAAATAATTTGAGGAAGACAAATTGGATGAAAACTCCAACGTGCAAAATGCTAGAAGTGGCTCTAAAAACCCATGTCGTAGCACAGTGCTAAGCAATGGATGAGGAACTGCTACTCAAACGGTACTCCTAAAGGTAGGAGAACCAAGAAGATATGATATAAACCGAGATCAATTACAATGCTAAGCTCCTATGGTATATTATGATCACTCCTAACCGACCAGATTCTAATCCTATCATGGAGCTCCCATCATCGAATCACGAACGGTTGTCATCGAAAATCAACAAAAATCGTCAAAATTGGTCGTCGAAAAACTCATTTCAGTCCTGACTCGAAGTCAAACTCGGGTAATCACCCATTTGACTTGAAGTAAATCTAGGAAATTCTGGCCCGAAATCAGACTCAGGTAAAACGAAAATTTTCTTCTAGCAAACATTCAAATGCCTCCAAGCAAAGTTTGTCACCAACCCAGCACTTCAAAGTCAATGACTCGAAGCAAATGGCAAATTTTCTCCAGTCCAACCCCAAGTAAAATACCACTGATCCATCTTCTTTTACCCATAACTCGAACACGCGAATTCCAATTACCTTGAAATTTGGAATGCAACCTTTTGGGGCCTTCTTTGTAGCCCCCGACCGATCTTACCTAGTTTGAAAATTTTTGGGGATCGTCACTGATCCATAACCTAATCATAACTGATTCACTATTCAATTGGCATTTCAAATCATTCGAGCATGGACAATCATGCATCCATCATTCTCAAGCATTGTAAACTTCTGTAACTCGAAATTGGATCGGTCTGACAATGATTAGAGCATCTTCTCCAATTGAAACTCATTCATAGAAGCCATTCAACATGTAGAATATCCAAGTTTATCATGCCAACTATACCTTTTATACAACTGTATAACTAATTCAAAATTTCTTTATTATAGATATGACTAGCATATAGACGAAGTGAGGGCAACATATGTAGTCTACTGTAGGGCCCTCAAGAATCATTAAAGGATGAAACAACCTACTACCCTGGAAGAATTCCATGAAAAGGAAAACCGGTTCTAAAGATTAGAAGTAGTGAAATTAGAAGAAGGCAAACCCATCTATGTGCCAAAGAACATACCAAACGACGAAGGAGCTACAGGACCTCAGGGACCTTTTTCCCAAGCAAGGCTACTAAGAGAAAGTTGAAAAGAACCCTAGCTAACTGAAGAAATTAGACGAAGAGATGATTATAAAATAACAATCTAGCCAGCTAGCAACTATGGAAAGGGACAACAACCTAAAGCGATGCCTTCTCATCCATCTTCGTCTACTCTCATTATCCAAATGAGCCTACCGGGGGCATTGCAGATAGCATGGAAAAAGAAATGTTCTATGCTTTCAATGAGTCATGTCAATCCCCCTTCTCAGAACTAATGTTCCTGGTGGCATCAAGAAGTCTTGTCCGGAAGGATCGTCGAACAAATAGATCCATCACCTTAGTCTACAGGCACCGATAAAACTATGTTCCCTCAAGCTGAATTCGAAAATTCCTCTTGAAGTCGATAATCATTGCTTTAAGACCACAAAGCCATCGAACACACAATCCAAAATTCCTCTCGAACTCGATAATTTATCATTCCAAGGTCGTCTGGTTGTCAAACATCTGATCACAAAAAAAAACCTTCCTGAACGTGAAGGTCTTTCGCAAACTAAAGCATCATGAGGGTGAGTCGGTAGATAAGTGCTCATCTGATCCAAAAAACCCTTCGCGAACATGAAGATCCTTCACGAACTAAAGCATTGAGAAGGTGAAATGGTAGATCGGCGGTCACCTGATCCAAAAAACCCTTTGCGAACGTGAAGGTAATTCACGAACTAAAGCATGAAGGTGAACCGGTAGATCAACGGTCATCTTATCCAAAAAACCCTTCACGAACGTGAATGTCTTTCACGAACTAAAGCATCGTGAAGGCAACTGGTAGATCAGCGGTCATATGATCCAAAAATCCCTTTGCGAATGTGAAGGTCTTTCATGAACTAAAGTGTCACGAAGGCAAATCGATAGATCAACTGTCTTCTGGTCCAAAAAACCCCTTCGCAAACGTGAAGGTCTTTCACAAACTAAAGCATCATGAAAGCAAACCAATAGATCAACGGTCATCTAATCTAAAAAACCCTTTGCAAACATGAAGGTCTTTCACGAATTAAAGCGCCATGATGGTGAACTAGTAGATTAACAGTCATCTGATCCAAAAAAAACCTTTCGCGAACGTGTAGGTCTTTCAAAAACTAAAGCGTCATGGAGGCAAACCTGTAACATTCCGCCTTTTTGTACGTTTTAAATCGACGATAAACCACACACGTCAGACTCAAACCATACAAAAGGGCGAATTGTTATTGGGGTGAATAAGAAAAGCATACAAAGAAATAAAACAAAAAAAAGAATCTCACAGCGGAATGACAAAATATAATAATCAAATAACAGTTCATGAAGCTGTTTTACAAAACATTTGAGTATACTTATACAACACATTGTTAGTCCCTGAGAAGTTGGTTTTGATGACAACAACCTTAGAATAAGATTATAAAATATAAATACTAACATTATTGTTTAAGATATATATGTATATGCAGGATATATATATATAACGGTACCAAAGAATGAAGACTGTACAGTATAGAGATTCAAGAACTGATAAACTCAAGATCGAAGATATCAAGATTCAAGACTCATGAGTATCAAAATTATCAAGAGTTTAAGATTTCAATATAAGTAATTTAATTAGGAATTTCGTTAAAACTCCTAGAAAAGCACTGACGTCTTAAAATCCATTTTATTCGTGGAATGGAATCCACTTCGAGCCCGTTAAAAGGATGGAAACCTAAGTAGGATGGAACCTACGAAAAATCTAGTGGAACATTGTTTTGTATCCACTAACTTTTATTCAAATGTTCTAAAAAATTATATCTTGTTTTCAAAATGATTTCAAAATCTTCTTTTAAAAAATCAAAAACATCTAACCTGGTTTTAAAATACTTTTAGCCTCAAAATAATCTTTATTTTCAAAATCAAATTATCCTTGGTTTTAAACTATCTTTTAATTATAATATATTTAACTTTTAATATTTATACTTAGATTTAAATATAAAATTATAGTAAAATTTTGTATATACTAAAATATTATTCTCTATACTTATTTATGTATTTTAACTATAGTTAAGTATATTTATAAAGTTTAAAATAGTTTTAATACAAGATAGAAGTTATTTTCAAAGAAAAAATAATTACCAAAAATAACTTAGGCCTGTCGACAACCCCAAGGAAGCTTTGTCGACGAGGTGACAGTTTATTTCAAAAGTTTGAATTTCAAAGGAAGTGTATATTCGTCATATCCTTTCACGAATGGACATGGCTGTTGTTCTACTATAAATAGGGGCTGTTTTAAACGAATTTATATTCATATAATTCTCTAATTTCACTCCTCTTCTTCTTCCACATTTCTTTACATACATTTTTACCATTACTCTTCCGAAATCACCATTGAATCTAATTAGATCATCTCTGGTTTGAAGCTCTATCACTATCTCAACAAGATCCCAGTGCCATTCAGAGTTATAGACTTCTATGTAATCAATCGAGTGAGAAAAGGTGTGATTGTAGCCTGGAAAGTCAATCAAGCGAGAAAAGGTGTGATTGTTGCCTGGAAAATCAATTGGCTAAACTTGTTGAACCGTAAAATCAAGTATCTCTACCCAGAGGATTGTGAATCTGGAGCGGTGTACCTCGTGGCCTTGAAATCGAGGGTGTAATTGTAAGAATTGATTTTGAAAGGAAATCCGTACTTTGGTGCGGGACTGGTTGTAGGGTAACTCTGAACCAGTATAAAATTCATTGCTTTTACTTTTTATCTACATCTGTGTTTGAATCTGTGATCATATCTGTGTCTGAATATTGCATACGTTTGTGTTCAAAATAATATAAACTCATAATGAATTAGTAATTCCTTTGAACACTATTCACCCCCACCCCCTCTAGTGTTAATTCTATCCTTAAGATCCTTAATCCGCATTTCTCACATTTGGTATCGGAGCAAGGTTTTCAAAGTTTCATAATTTGAATTTTGAAAATTTTCAAAATGGCTACAAACACTGGTACTGTTACTACTACCAACACTGGTTCTATTACCCCTGTCACTAGTTCATTTGTAGAAGGTCAGTCTACTGTCAGACCACCACTTTTTAATTGCAGTAACTATGCATATTGGGCATGTAGGATGAAAATATATTTACAATCTATAGGACTAGACACTTGGAATATCACACAGACTGAATATTTTGAACCCACAACTGGTTTTGCACAGTGGACTGCTGAGCAAAAGGCCATCGCTCAAAACAACTCTAAAGCTATGAATATTCTGTTTTGTTCACTTGATAGGAATGAATTTAATAGAGTGTCAGTTTGTAAGTCTGCGTATGAAATCTGAAAAACTTTGCAAGTTACTCACGAAGGAACAAGCAAAGTTAAACAGACCAAAATTTCCATGCTCACAAATCAGTTTCAATTATTTAAAATGAATTCTAATGAGTCTATTCCAGATATGTATAGTAGATTTCAGAATATTGTGCATCTCTAATATCATTGGGAAAGGAATTTCCAGAAGAAGATCAAGTCGGAAAAATATTAAATTCTCTTACTCCAGAATGTGATCAAAAGACACTTCCGATCGAAGAGGCAAATTACATCAGTACCTTAAAGATAGAAGAATTAATTGGAAATCTAACGTTGTTTGAAGTCCAAATGATTGGGAGAAGAGAAAGCAAAGCATTTGAAAAGAAATCAATTGCATTCAATGCATTGACCGATGGATCAGACTCAAACAGCGATAATGATGAAGAGATAGCCTTTATGACCAAAAACTTTCGGAAATTCCTGAAATACAAAAAGATGAATGATCTCAAGAGCAATAGCTATAAGAACTCTGGTAATCAGAATGTAGTGCCAAACTATATCAAATGTTTCAACTGTGACGAACCAGGCCATATCAAAAGAGACTGTCCGCATCTAGATAAGCAAAATCTTCGTATAAACAATTATTCTGCAAAGAAATGAAAAGGTGCATTTACAGCTACTCTAGATGACTCAGACTCGTCCTCAAGCGATGATGATTGTTCGTCGACGAAATTCTATCGGTTTAGAAAACCGTCGAACGAATTTAAATTTAAAAATAACCGCAAGCGCATGGTGTACGAATGTAGCACGTGGCGAATACGGGTCGATCCGCAGGGAATTGATGATTTTAAAATTCTACTCAATCAAATTAACCAAAGTTGGAAGAGTGATTAACTAAAAAAAATAAGAAAAATGAAAAAAGAAAATAGATAAAAATATGGGAGTGTTAAGACAATTTGGAGGCAATTTCCACTCTCTAGATCACATAAATCAACAAAATGAAGTTATGATCTCTCTTTTCTTGTCATTAGTGAATTAGTTAATGTGCTTATAATAAGTATGGTATATTTATGCCATTAATTTGCTCAATATAAACCATCAAACTATAACACAACCACTAATGCACTTTTAAATCTCATAAAATATGACAAAAAAGTTGAAAGCAAAATTTATTTTAAGCATGACCTATTAACCCTTAATTAGAAATATAAGCCATCAAATTTCAATTCCAACAATCACTTCTTTGCCATAATCATATGTAGATGAAGAGGCAATTTGTGTTTTGTTTGTTTAAGCATAGCCTATTTGTTATAAACAACATAGACTATCAAATTCAAAGCTAAACAACATCATTAAACCACTTCATTCATTCTCATTAAGCATAAAAAGAGAGCATAAACATCAAATTAAGTTGAAGCTAAATGATTAGAGAGCTTCATCACCCCTAAATTGAAGGGGTTTAGCCTCTCATGTTTATTATCATATGAACAAATGTAGCTTGCAACATGAGAGAAAAAGAAAAGGAAAAGAGAGCAAAGTGAAATGGAATACTATTCTAATTGCATAAAGGAAAATCTACACTGCTTGCATAAAAGGAAATGAACATGTAATTAAAAAGAAACAATAATTAACATTGCATAAAAAAAAGAATTCCATAAGAGAAGAAATGGCTAAGTAGCCATGGAAAGAAAGAGAGAATTGATTTATTTTCTAAACTAAAACTAACTAACTAAGAGGAAGATGGCTACATGAAACATAAGGGGTATTTATACAAGTGTTAAAACCCTAATTCATTTTTTTGGGGATTTCCCAAAATGCCCCTTAGGAAGTGTGGAGGCCAAGTAATCATTAACATGTTTTAATCCCCCCATTAAGTGTACATGAAGCCATTAACTCCAAAAGCATGTGCATTAGCCTTTAATTTGTACATTAAGGTAGGTGGGTAGGTGGGGTCCTCCATGTTCTTCACTTTGAATTATTTCCATCTTCATTCTTTTGTATTAATTTTGTGCATGCATATCTTCATGAAACCACTTCTATTTGAGATCAAAATCCTACAAAAATATATACAAATTTTCAATTAATTTTTCTCAAAGAAATATATGCACACAAATGACCGTTTTGCCCATATATGAAGATGAATATGTGACAATTTGGAATAATTTGAATTTTTGGTTTAAACAAGTTAAAATACCCGATATGATCATTTATTTAATTCAAATAGATTAAATATGGTGGTAAAAATATGCATATTTACGTGCACATCAATGATCAGAAGACGGATAATTCAAGTATGTGTTTCACGGCAGTTCACGACTCCGACGAATTTAGAGAAACGGACTCAAAAAAAGATACACGTTTACAATAAATTGGTTGAAATTGCATGCTTAGGATTGGATATTTGATTGGTTGATTTTGAATTGGTGTGTCGTTTGAATTTTAAACTTTTTATTTTTATTATTATATTTTTACTATTATTTTATTATTATTTTACTTTTCTTTTTATTTTTAAATAGTATCATAATATTTTATGGAATATACTATAATTCTAGTAATATTCCAGATATATATAGACATTAAAAATAATAAATATGTATGTATATATATATATATATTAAAATACTTCAGAAAAATAAATCATGAAAATTCAGAGACATCTGTCGACATAGGCCCTCCCATGTTGTCGACAAGGGTACAGAAATTTGAAATTCAAATCTGAATTCAAATATTGAATTTCCCTCCATCTATTCACTTCATTCAAGACCCTGAAAAGTCACCTTTTGACCAGAGAACCTGTCCCTTGAGAACCTATTTATTTACTATCTCTTATCACAACTTTCACTTTCATTTTCAAATTCAAACTCTTATTTCAAAATATCAAGCTCTCTACTCTCTACTCTAATGGCTTCTTCAAGCAACCCTTTAACAATGAGGCTTTCCAGAAAGATAAAAGAGCAACTTTTCAATAATCCAGAGGCTATAAAAGCATATATCAACTATGTTAACTATGGAAAAGTCCATCTCGGAAAGTTTGCTTTATTTATTGATTTCTCTACTTATGAAATCGATTCTCTTTTGCAAACAACCAAGTTCTTAGTCTTGTTGATGCTTCACAAAATGACTTTGTTTGTTATCCAAATCTTGTTAAAATTTTCCATGCAAATCTCAACCGCGGATTTTATAATGGAAATGATGATGAAATTTGGAGTAGTGTCAAAGGCACTTGAATCATCTTAAATTGTAATAGTTTAGGTATTGTTCTCAATTGCAAGAGCACGGGAATGGATCTTTCTAGTTTTAATATCGATGAAAATGATCGTGAGACATTTCATCACATTTTCGAAGGAAATGATAACTTTGAATTCATAAATCGAAACTTTCGACCAAAAGCTAGAATTGTTAATTTTCTTTTACAACATACTTTGACCTCAAGATCAGGGAGTTTTAACAATCCAACTTCAAAAGTTTGCAAAGCACTTTTTGCTATTTTTGAAAGTTATGATATTAATTGGGCACAAGTTATTTTGGATGAACTTCGTCCCAAAATTTTTGAAATGGGTGAAAACACTTTATATCATGGAATCTATCTCACATGGATTTTCAATTATTTTGGAGTAGATTTCAAAGGAGAAGAATTTGTTTCAAGAAAATTTTTTAATCACCTAAACATTTCTCTTATGAAAATTCCATAGTTTTTCAACCATATGAGACTCTTGCCGAAAAGGAAGAGCGTTTGGCTCATGAAGAGATGGAAGAAGAAGAAGAAGAAGGGGATGAAATGGAAATAGAAGAAGAAGAAGGTGAAACATCATTGGAAAGTATTGACTATGCCTCTAATCCAACTAACAAAACCTTACTCAAAATCAAAAAATCATTGTTGAAAATCAACGAACGCTTAAACGGTCCGTTAGTAAGAAATTGGATAAAATATCATCTAAGATGAACAAGTTTATCTCCAAAGTCAGCAAGAAGCTTGGATTATCTTCGTCATCCTCTAACTAGTTCTACCTTTTCATGTCATGTTGTATTTGTTTTAGTTTGTTTTGATTTGAATGTTCGTGTAGTTCTTAATGTTTAATCATTGTATGTATCTATTATGAAATTGAATTACTTTTCTGTTATCTAGTTTTTCCTATCTCCAGAATAATTGTTAGTATATTTTATAAATATATATAGACAATTATTCACAAAATCAAAATGAGTCATCAAAACTAACTGACCCCTGTCGACAACCCCCCATAGACCCTGTCGACAAGTACTGGTCAGAAATGACTTTTTATTTTAAATTTGAATAACTACCTCGTGTCTTTTCATTTCAAACGAATTTCTACACCTGTAAATACTTATTTCTTCCTAAATTCATCACTCAAAATCATTTCTTATCTAATGTATCTATATTTCTTCTCACAAACTCAAATATGGCCGATCCAATTCATAGTTTGACCAAGAATCTTGAAGAAACCCTTAATTCTTTCAAAAATATTCTTTCTTTCATTCTTCGTCGTCAGCAACACTTAGAGTTGAGTCAAATGCAGATGATCAAGGAACAAGAAAAGCATTTCGATACAATACGATGGATGATTTCCTCTCTGCAAAAAAATGATAATGAAGCACATCCTCCAGTTTCTCTCACCAATGAAAATGAAAATTGGGATGCCATTAAAGCAGACCCTGTATTTGGAGAAGAAGGATGGGTGGAAGTTCCTCGTAATATTTGATTTTATTTGATTGCTTTGTTTGATTTGAGTTGATCACTTGGATTGATTTAATTTGGTATGCTGTGGATTAATAATTAGTGTGCAAAACATAATATGTATAAATACACATTGATATTTATATGATCTTTGATTAGTTATCATGTCTATCAGTATAATTATCTCTTAATCTATCTATTATATACTCCATTGTATATTTTATTAATGCAGGTATTTTAGTAGAAGAACAAGGAGGAGTTATATAGTTAGGAGTTAGTTTTGTTGATGACAAAGGGGGAGAAGTGTAAAATAGTACAGTTAGGCATAGATTAAGGGGGAGTTATTAGTTTTAAGGGAAGTTATGTAACAATCCTTTATTTTCTGATTATTGTAATTATAAATTTTAATTATTTTAATTTAAATTCCTAATTTAAATACTTTATTTTATTTATTAAAATGAATATATTTTGTTATTTGAAATATAAATGTTGATTTTGATGTGGATTAGAATTTCAAACATGCATAAATTGAATATTTCCAGAAAATGTGAATTTTGGTTAATCTGGTCAAACTTTGACTTTTGAATTTAAATTTGAAAATTTTGAAAATTTTAGTTTTATCTTTTATTATGAAATTAAATAAAATTTCAAGTACATTGCTTTTTGTTTCGTTGAAATTCGAATAATATTGTGAAAGTTATGCTTTTTACAAAATTGGGTGTAAATTGTTTTATTTAACAATATTTTTTATTTTAAATTATATAAATAATCTTTTTAATTGACATATCTTATTATAAATTGTATTATATGTTATGTTACATATATTTTTACCTTTTAAATATTTTTAAAGTGATGTTTGAATTTTTCCAAAGCTCATTGAATTTATTTTCTATTTTTAAAGGTTAGTTTCTATTTTTCTGCTATTTTCTTCATTTAAATTATATTTAATTAAAATTTATTTATTAATTTTTGTGTATGCATTTTATTTTTATGTTTTTGTTTTTATTTATATATATTTTTCATGTACATATAATTTTTCCAAAGTTCATTTCATTTATTTTCAAATATTCAAGCTTAGTTTACATTTTCTTTGCTATTTTCTTAATTTAATTATATTTAATTAATATTTATTTATTTATTTTTGTTTATTTACTATATTTTTGTGTTTTTATCTGTATTTATACATATTTTACATGTATTTAAAATTTAAAAGAAATGGTGGAAATTTGAAAGGTTTGTGACTCTTTATTTGCTTAAGCCTTTTTGTATTCTGTCTTTTCATTTCTCAACCAACATCTCTTCAATTGGCTGCCTTAACTCCACTCTTCAGCCGACATTCTATTTTCCTTTTCACGTGAAAACACTTTCTCATCTTCCCCGTAAAAATCACGGCTTCATGTAGAAAAAAAGAAAAAAAAACTTATGGCTTCATTCTTTTTTTTCCTTCTTCTTTTCAATGATTTCTACCTTGTTCCTCCTCTAGCATAGCTCGGCCTCTACTCCACTCCAACTCCACGACCACCTCCTCCACCATCTACAGCAGCTCCTCCTCCCCCTCCTCTGACTTTAACCAAGCCTTGTCCATCCATGGAGGTTAGCATCACAACCTTTGCACCAAACCCTTCCAAATTGCCTAACCAAGCTTCATACTTCACCATTTCCCTTCTTATTCACTTTGGCCACCCCTTAGACACCACCACCGGCTGCTACTTCACCTCTGGCCACCTCTGACCATCAGCTCCAGTTCTTACCTGACCTATATATGACATGGCCGAGCCTTTTTGTGCCAAAAAAACTCCAACTTTTGCACTTGACCCTTTGTATGCTTCATGTTGTTATCTCATACCATCACCATCTCCATGTTTTTGTGCATATATGATGCATACCCGAGCCTATAACATTGTCATGGCTGAGCCATGTTGACACCTAGGTCGAGCCTAGTGTGGTGTGATCAAGCCCATTTGATCAAGTGTCAAGCCATGTTGTCATCGTCAAGCAATTTGTGTTAAAGCTGGTAATGTTCTTTGTTGATTCAAAATTTCCATTTCGTTTCAATTCATATTTTTATTGTATACATATATTTATATTATCTTGTTTATTTGTTGTATACAAGATCAATATCAAGGCTCTCCATCCATTTGAATCAAATCGTCCGTATCGTGCCTTTGGAATCGCTCTTGTGTGTGTTGTTTGTCTCTAGCTTTGATAAAGGTGAGTCCGTCTTACTCTGACATTTATACTTATAAAATAGTAAATTGATGGCAAGTGTATAGTAATATAAAATGTTTATGCAAGTTAATGTTGATAATATGATATGCTATGCCATGTTATTACCATGTTAAAACTGTTAATTATCACCTGACATCTGATATATAACATTATATTGTGATATTGACATTGTTTATATTGTTTATGCATATGTACACACTACAAGTTCCCTGTTAGAATAGAATCACTATGGGTTGAAATGATACATACCCGAATGGACTTTAGAATAGGGAAAAATCGTTATGGGCTGAAATGATAGGCCTGAACGATTTTTATTTACTTGGGATTACAGGTTTGAAATGATAGAACCCGGTTTTCTTTTTAAATTGCGGATTGAAATGATACATATCTGTATCACTTGACCTAGGTGAGAAAATTATATACAGACCCCGTGGTATATTTTTAAATGATTTTTATTAAAATATGTATTTTTAAAAGAATGAAATTTTGATTTAAAAATATATATTTTATGGTTTTAAGAAAATTAATTATTAAGTCTTGATTGTGAATTTAAGTACGTAAATTTGAAGTAATTGTGATTTTTGACTTTAAATTTTATTTTAAAATGTAAATAAATAATGGAAATTAAATTTAAAGTTTTGAAATGATATTTGAAGTAAAATGTTAATTTTTATTAAATTTATAAGTTAATAAACAGTGAATTTTGACTTAATAAATGAATGGAGTTTTAAATTGAATATTTGATCTTAAAATTTTATTGTGTTAAATCATTTGTTAAAATGATTTTAAATGTGAAATTTTGAAGTCTAGAAATACGATTTTCAGGTTATAATAATAATAATTTGGAGTTTTATTATTATTTTTGAAAAGCTAGACTGAAATCTGAAATTTTATAGCATTTTAAAAATGTTATAGTCTGTTGACAGCATTTTTAAATGCTGTTGTTTTGAATCTAACAATATTTGAAATAACTAAATATCTATTACGGCATTTTATAAATGCTGTTATTCTTGAATTAAACCATTTTGGAAACTATAAGCTACGATAGCACTTTATAAATGATGTCGTTGCTATAATTTGACAATGTTTGAAATTTTATAGATTTTAACACTGTTTGAGTTATATTTTAAAGTGTTAAATGATTTAACTTTTGAAAATTGATTAATTGTGAAATTTAAGAAGTTTTGAATATGTTTTAATATTTAAATTTGAATTTTTAAGGAACTTAAATTTGAATTTGAATTTAGAAAGGGTTTACTTGGTTATGTGTTAAATGAAATAAAATGTAATGAGATAAATGAATTTTTTAATGGAAATTTTATTGTATTTTGTAATGATACTTGAAATAATAAATGATTGACTTATTTGATTTAAAAATGATATTTAAATTTGAGTATTTGAATTTGAATTCAAATAATGATCTAATAATCAGGTTTTGAAAGGATATGATATTTTAATGATTTTAAAATTGTTTGGAAATGATTTGATCTTTATTTTAATAAAGAATGTGAATGTGGAATGATATTTGATTTTGATTTATTTGATAAAGGAATATTCGAAGTTTATATTTGTATGAAAAGATATTTGGTTTAATTGTAATTTAAGTTTATTTAAATAATGTTGGATTTATGAAATGAATATTTCAAAACTAAATAATAATGAAATTAGATTTGAGATATGAATATATGGAATTATGAAGTTTAGTCTTGAAATGTGGGATATCAAAGTTTGAAAATATATTAAAATTGGATTGTTTATTTTGTAGATCAAATCTATATTTGAAATTTATAAGATTTGAAATGTTTCGTTAGAAAACTAAATTGAATTGAAACTGATGGTTTGAATTGAATTGAATTGGAAATTTGAAATATTGGTTTAATGGGATAAATTTGTAAAGTGTAAACAATTAAAGGATGATTTCAAATGTATGATTTCGGAATGTTATGATTTTCAAAGTGTAAGGATTTCAAGTATTTTGGTTTCAGAAAAGTTATACTTTGAAAGTATTATGAATTGTTTAAAAAGGTGAATATATGTTTGAAATGGAAATGATAAACTATTTTGATTTGAGTATAGTTTTGAAATAAAAATGGTTTTGGTTTCGAAGTATAAACTATTTTGATTGAATAAAGAGTTTTTAAATAAAATGGTTTTGGTTTCGAAGTATAACTATTTTGAAAGGGATATAATTTTGAAATGAAATGATTTGATTTTCGAAGTATAAACTATTTTGAAATGACCACAGCGTTATAATAATGATTAGTTGTTAAAGAGACCGGGATCGGAAGTTGTCATACTCTATGCCAATTCCAAAAACCACTTTAACAATTGTGTACGCGGTGGAGATTCCAGAATGAAGTAGGATGGTGGTGACGTTCTTGAGGTATATTACGTGGACCCAACTCCCGTGAGTTGGCATAAGGTGGCTAAAACAGGAGCGATCTCGGGCCAAAAGGGGTAGCTTCTCTGGTTGGACACATTCTTTCGATACTATACTCTTACTTATGATTGATTAGATGGCCATCCTCCGATTTTGATATGGGAGTGTGTTCCGAGGTGGGTGTATGTGGCTGCTGCGTTACCACCAGCCCATGTGCGTAATTGGTATATCTACCCTGGCATTGCATTGTGTGCCGTGTCACCTACCATACCGAGCCTTTACTACGAGTTTGTTTTTCTCCCGTAGCCCGTGTGGTATCCTCTGATAGTCTCCCGATCTGGAGATATCATGATATTGGATGGACTACTGGGACTATTATGTGTGAAGGGTGATATGGGTAGCCCAGAACGCTATTTAAAAGTATGTTTATTTTACTATAGACATTATTATAATAGCGCAATATTACGACATAGTAAATGGTTTAACGGATCCTTAAAGGATGGGCGATCCCAAGCATCCTTTAACTTACTGATGCATTTTTGTTACTGTTCACTTGAGTTGATTTACAGTTCATAAGTATTTATGTCCTGACTCGAGTGTTTTGTGTTTTGCTTTACGCTCGAGTCAGATTGAGTGAGTTAGCATTCAAGATTCACCTTCGAAGTTGGAGCTTTCCTTGAAGATCCAGCCATCTATTTTGCTTTCTGTATCCAGTGATTTCAGTGATGTATTCTGATTTGTACCTGATTTATCTTGTTACTCTTCTGTTGTATCTTGTTTAACTCTGATGTATCTTATTTTTATATAGTAGCTTCATGAACTACTATCTCTTTTATTTCCGCTGCATTATTATTTACTCTGTGTCTGTGATTATGTATTTACTGTATATTCTGAGATTTGCCAAATTTTATTTACAACGCGGTATTTTGAGCAATTCAATTCCGATATGTGCGGATGCAAATGGTTGAAAATATTGGGTTGTTACAAGCTATTAGGATAGAAGTAATATTTTATAAACAAAGGTTGTCATCATCAAAAAATGGGAGATTGTTAGTCCTGGAGAAGTTGGTTTTGATGACAACAACCTTAGAATAAGATTACAAAATATAAATACTAACATTATTGTTTAAGATATATATGTATATGCAGGATACATATACAGGTACCAAAGAATGAAGACTGTACAGTATAGAGATTCAAGAACTGATAAACTCAAGATCGAAGATATCAAGATCCAAGACTCATGAGTATCAAGATTATCAAGAGTTCAAGATTTCAATATAAGTAATTTAATTAGGAATTTTCTCAAAACTCCTACAAAAGCACTGACATCATAAAATCCATTTTATTCGTGGAATGGAATGCACTTCGAGCCCGTTAAAAGGATGGAACCCTAAGTAGGATGGAACCTATGAAAAATCTAGTGGAACATTGTTTTGTATCCACTAACTTTTATTCAAATGTTTTACAAAATTATATCTTGTTCTCAAAATGATTTCAAAATCTTCTTTTAAAAAATCAAAAAAATCTATCCTGGTTTTAAAATACTTACAGCCTCAAAATAATCTTTATTTTCAAAATCAAATTATCCTTGGTTTTAAACTATCTTTTAATTATAATATATTTAACTTTTAATATTTATACTTAGAATTAAATATAAAATTATAGTAAAATTTTATATATTCCAAAATATTATTCTCTATACTTATTTATGTATTTTAACTATAATTAAGTATATTTATAAAGTTTAAAATAGTTTTAATACAAGATAGAAGTTATTTTCAAAGAAAAACGAATTACCAAAAATAACTTTGGCCTGTCGACAACCCCAAGGAAGCCTTGTCGACAAGGTGATAGTTTATTTCAAAAGTTTGAATTTCAAAGGAAGTGTCTATTCATCACATCCTTTCACGATTGGACATGGCTGTTGTTCTACTATAAATTGGGGCTGTTTTAAACGAATTTGTATTCATATAATTCTCTGATTTCACTCCTCTTCTTCTTCCATATTTCTTTACATGCATTTTTTCCATTTCTCTGTCGAAATCACCACTGAATCTAACTAGATCATCTCTGGTTTGATTCTCTATCACTATCTCAATAAGATCCCAGTGATATTCAGAGTTATAGACTTCTTTGTAATCAATTGAGTGAGAAAATGTGTGATTGTAGCCTGGAAAATCAATCAAGCGAGAAAAGGTGTGATTGCAGCCTGGAAAATCAATCGAGTGAACTTTTGCCCGTAAAATCAAGTATCTCCACCTAGAGGATTGTGAATCTGGAGAGGAGTACCTCGTGGCCTTGAAATCGAGGGTGTAATTGTAGGAATAGATTTTGAAAGGAAATCTGTACTTGTGTGGCGGGACTGGATGTAGGGTAACTCCGAACCAGTATAAAATTCGGTGTTTTCTTTCCTTTATTGCTTTTGCTTTATATCTGCATCTGTGTTTGATTCTGTGATCATATCTATGTCTGAATATTGCATACATTTGTGTTCAAATTAATATAAACTCAAAAAGAATTGGTAATTCCTTTAAACACTATTCAACCCACCTCCCCCCTCTTGTGTTAATTCTAGCCTTAAGGTCTGTAAGCCGCATTTCTCACACACATATCAGAGTTACACATACCAGAGAATAATTAATAATGCAGCGGAACAGTATGAATGCGGTGAATAATATAATAAATAATAGTAATACAATCTTCATCTTCTTCCTCCAGAAATAAAGTCTTTGAATCCTGAAATGCTCAGACTGACCCGAGCGAATTGGAAAGACAAAATACTCGAGTCAGAACTAAAAGATCTTATGTAAGTTAAATAAATGGTAAATAATATGAGTGCAACTGCGTCAGAGATGTTTACGGGATTTGACATCTCCTATCCAATGTCAAACGTGAGTGCAGTAACTCAAGAGATGCTCGGGATTCACATCTCCTAAGGATCCGTTAAACTATTTACTATGTAGGATTATTTCGCTATTATAATAGTGTCTAATAGTAAAATAAACTTACTTTTAAATAGCGTTAAGGGGTTACCTATATAGCCCTTAACATGTAATAGTGTCAATAGTCTATACAGTACCGTAATATCTCCTGATCGGGAGGCTACCAGAGGATACTCCATAGGTACGACACAAATCAAACTCGTACAAGGCGCGCTAGAGTAGGTGACACGGCACAACTAGGCAATGTCAGGGTAGATATACCAATTACACTTCTGGGCTGGTGGTAATGCGTAGCAGCTACTTCCTCCCACCTCGAGCCACACCCCCAAAATCAAAAATCAAAAATGGCCACCGAATCAATCTCAAAGTCAGAATATAATAGCGAAGGAGTGTGTCCGATCAGAGGAGCGACCTCATTAGCCCGTCGGTTGCTCCTGTTTTAGCCACCTTATGCCAACTCACGGGAGTCGGCTCCACGTATTTACCTCAAAGAAAACGCCGCCACCATCCTACTTCATTCTGGAATCTACACCGCGTACACGGTTGTTAAAGTGGTTTTCGGAGTTGGCAGAGAGCATGACAACTTCCGATCCCGGTCTCTTTAACAACCAAATGTTATTATAACACCACGGTCCTTTCAAAATAGTTTAGACTTCAAAACTAGAATATAATATCCATTACAAACCCATATAAATACGATATCATTTCCGTTGTAAAACCCAAATCAATATGATATCATTTTTAAAAAGACCCAAATCATAATACTTTGAAACTCATAACCTTGAAACATAACTACACCACTTAAATGGCTTAACCATATTATATACAGTCATTATAAACTCTATATACAATATAAGTTAAACAGATACTTAACCATATTATATAAAACAATCAAACTTTATTATTTAACTTATTTTATATTTCAAAAAAAAATTATACATAGCTAAAAATCAATAATAAAATAACATTTATATAAAATCTAAAATCAATATTTATATAACCCATATATTTCTTTACAAAACCGTAGAAATCATATCAAAATGTTTTTACATATAGACCACGGTGTTTGTATATAATTTTCTATCATATGGTCAAGTGGTATGGATATTTATCATTTCAATCCGTAATTTAAAATATATATCATTTCAAACCACAACCCCGAATAAAATAAAATCCACAACAACTTGCAGTTGATAACAGAACAAAATGCAACATCCATTCATCCAAAATCAATCATCAAACATTTATCACAATCATCATCCAATTCAATCAATAACATCAATATAGAACAGGTAATAAACAACAGGTATTTACTGGCAGTTTAAATTTAATAACAATTTGACTGGCAGTTTATACGCAATAATAAATTAAATAACAATTTAACTGGCAGTTTATATGCAATAATAAACTAAATACAATTTAATTCAACAAATTCAATTTAACTGAGATGATGATTAAAAATATGCCAAACAGTCATAAATAAATTTCTAATTACATCATAAATCAATTTGACAAACATAAGAAATTTTAGAAGTTGCAAGTGGTTTAAAACACTCACCTTTTGAATTTAAATCCAATTTAAACCCAAAATTCAAACAGTCTCAGAATCTATCCAAACAAGTGTCAAAATATCTGTAATTCCAATACGAACCTAGTGGAGAAAACGGCGCGTAAAACAGACCTCGTACGTGAGAGTTATGTTTATTAGAACGAATTAAAATCGAAATTAAATAAAAATAAATAAAATAGTTGTAAACCAATGACATCGCAGCACCTCACCGCTATCTCCAGAAACACGTACGCGAAGCCTTCCCCCAGCCGAACTTTGACCATCAATTACCACCATCTCCGGCCGCCGTTGGTCAAGCTACCGCTGCCATCGCCCTCGGCCTGACTGGCCGCGCTCAACTCTGGCCGCCAACCGTGCTCCGCCGTCCCCAAGTAGCCGCGCCGCCAATGAAAATCCTAGGGTTTCGAAACCCTATTTCGACAAATCCAGCCACCTCCCTTCGTTTCAGACCGAGCACCGCCAGCTTCGAGCTCCATACAGCGAGCCCCATAAAACCCATGTATCAATTTCGACAATCGATGCTCCTATCCAAAATGCCTAATTATATTTTGACCATGATTTGCCGCTGATCCAAGCATTGTTATGAAAAACGGTCACCACGCACTGACTCGATACGTCGAGATCTTCAAAACCATAAATATTGACAAATTTTGGAGAGTTTTCATTTTGATTTGACTTTGGATCGAGGAATTCGTTTGGTTTGTCTGCCATTGAAAAAGAGGAGCCACACAGAACTGTACGTATAGACATGAGGAATAATAAGACTGCTAGGGTTTATAACTAGATATATATATAGGTAGGGTGGAAAATAGAAAGAACGGATCAGATTTGATTGAACGATATCGGCCCAAAAGCCCGTTCTGACTCGGGAACGAAATTAGATCAATCCATATATCAAAATAGATGTTTTTAAATATTTTAAACGCGGTGGAACAGGTTCCAGGTACAAATTCCATCATATCAAGAAGTTATGCTAAATCAAGTTATTTCAAATTGATTTCAATTGATTTAATTAAATTTATTTTGAAATGCTATTATTTCTAAAGTAAAGGATATTACAGCATTTGTAAATGCTGTAGTTAATATAAATGAACTAAAGGGCTAAATTGAATTAAAGGCTATTATAACACTTTGTAAGTGCTATAATTGTCTAATTTAACTAAGGTTTTGTTTGAATTAATGTAACCCTATTACAGCATTTTGAATGCCGTCTTTTATTAAATTGAATTGTTTTAAAAGTAACTTTCCGTAGCATTTTTCTAAATGCTGCGAAAGTTGAATTTTTATTGTTTTAATTAATTTAAGTGAATAAATGAATTTTGAAAGATTAAAATTTTGGAAATTTAATAATTTAATTATTAAATATAATAACTTCATTTTTATGATTTAAAATGAAGGGATTTGTTTTGAAATATAAACTATTTTGAAATGTGTGTTGAAATGGTATTTTAAATAAATGAATGTGGTTTGGAAGATACGATATTTTGAAATGGATTTTGAATGATATTGAATTTTGAAATGATATTTGACTTCGAAGTATAAAATACCATTTTGAAAATTTAACCACGGGTTGTATTTAATTTATTGTTTAACTGATCCTTAAAGGATGGGCGATCCCAAGCATCCTTTAAGTTATTGTGCATTTCTATTACAGTTCACTTGAGTTGGTTTACATTATATAAGTATATATGTCCTGAATCGAGTGTTTTGTGTTTAACTTTACGCTCGGGTCAGCCTGAGTATTTATGGCTTAGCTTTGGATTTCTTTCTTGGAGCTAGGAATCGCTGGAGATTCTGCTTGTCTAGAATCTGTTCCCTTTCAGTTTCAGTTTTTCTATTTCAGTTCTGGTATTTATAAACTGCTATGTATTTGAGATTTCTATTGTATATGTTTTTCCAGACTAATATTATGTATTATGTTTTGAGAGTTTGTTATAGTAGCTTCATGAACTACTATGGTATTTTAATTTCCGCTGCGAGTTATTCTGATATTTCTATGTCTGTGATTCTGTGATTGTATTTCATTTGCTCCAAATTTATTTACAATGCGGTATTTTGAGCAATTCAAGTCCGACATGTGTGGATGCGAATGGCTGAAAATATCGGGTTGTTACATCCATTCATTCAAAATCAATCATTAAACATTTATCACAATCATCATCCAATTCAATCACTAACATCAACATAGAACAGATAATAAATAATAGGTATTTACTGGCAGTTTATATTCAATAACAAATTTAACAATAATTTGACTGGCATTTTATATGCAATAATAGATTAAATAACAATTTAACTGTCAATTTATATGCAATAATAAACTAAATACAATTTAATTCAATAAATTCAATTGAACTGAGATGATGATCAAAAATATTCCAAACAGTCATAAATAAATTTTTAATTACATCATTAATCAATTTAACAAACATAATAAATTTTAGAAGTTGTGAGTGGGTTAAAACACCCACCTTTGGAATTTAAATTGAATTTGAATCCAATTTAAACCCAGAGTTCAAACAGTCTCATAATTTATCCGAACCAGTACCAAAATGACCAGAATTCCAATACGAACCTAGCGGAGAAAACCGCACGTAAAACAGACCTTGTACGTGAGAGTTATGATTATTAGAACGAAATGGAATCGAAATTAAATAAAAATAAATAAAATAATTGTAAACCAATGACATCGCAACACCTCACCGCTATCTCCAGAAACACGTACCCGAAGACTTCCCCTAGCCGAACTTTGACCATCAATTACCACCATCTTCGGCCGTCGTTTGTCAAGCTGCCGCCGCCATCGCCCTCGGCCTAACTGGCTGCGCTCAACTCCGGCCGCCAACCGTGCTCCACCGTCCCGAAGAAGTCACGCTGCCAATGAAAATCCTAGGGTTTCGAATCCCTATTTCGACAAATCCGGCCACCTCCCTTCGTTTCAGACCGAGCACCCCCAGCTTTGAGCTCCATACAGCGAGCCCCACAAAACCCATGTATCAATTTCGACGATCGATGCTCCTATCCAAAACGCGTAACTTTATTTTGACCATGATTTACCGCTGATCTGAGCATTGTTATGAAAAACGATCACCACGCGCTGACTCGATACGCCGAGATCTTCAAAACCATATAAAATTTGACAAATTTTGGAGAGTTTTCATTTTGATTTGACTTTGGATCGAGGAATTCATATGGTTTGTCTGCCATTGAAAAAGAGGAGCCACACAGAATTGTACGTATAGACATGAGGAATAATAAGGCTGCTAGGGTTTATAACTGGATATATATAGGTAGGGTGGAAAATAGAGAAACGGATCAGATTTGATTGAACGATATCGGCCCAAAAGCCCGTTCTGACTCAAGAACGAAATTAGATCAATCCATATATCAAAATAGATGTTTTTAAATATTTTAAATGCGATGGAACAGGTTCTAGGTCCAAATTCCATCGTATGATGAAGTTATGCTAAATCAAGTTATTTCGAATTGATTTTAATTAAATTTATTTCGAGGCGTTTCGAGCCCGTAGGATCAAACAAAAGCCCGATCGTTATGAAACTTGAAATCCTATAATAATTCACCGTTACGGATCCGATGAAACTGGTTTCATCGAAATCCGAGTCAGTGGCCAAAATGGCTATTTTTCAGTTAATTAAATAAATTAAAAATTAATTAAATTAAATCACCTTTCCATTCAATTTTCATTATTTCCAATTTCTATCACTTTGGATTATTTAGTAATTTAAAATCCTTTAAAACAAATTCTCTTATCAACTTATTATTGGACATTTCATAATTTACGACATTTAATTTCAATTTTCAACTGCTACAGTAATTATAAATCAAATTCCAACAATTCAATGTAATTGACTCTCCATTTATTATTCACTAAATTTAACCATATGGTATAATTATTATGATTTATATCTATTACATTGATGTTTCACAATTTCATCTTAATTCTAATCAACGTAGTATTTAATTTTCAATTACCTACAATAACCCTTTTATTATAGATTACACTCCAGTAAATTATGATTTATTTCAATAAATTGATTTGAATTAAATTCCCATCTTTATCTATGCCTATTATTACTCTATAAACCAGGTTACGTTAGTTTAATATTCCATTACACTAGTACACTCCTATTTACATCGTAAATTTATTATATATTCAACTAATTATTATAATTACTTACCAAATATTGAATTCATTCAATTACTGTTAATCAATATATTATTCCCTTGGTTAATTAAATACTTACTTTTATTTATTATATTTAATTAAAAACCAAGCATAGCATTTAAATGACAATGAATTAGAATTTCATTAAGATTTTTAGCATTTAACATGGATTAACATTGTTTCATTTTAATTTAGTTATTATTTCGTTATGAAACTACAAATTTTTAATTCCTTAAACATTAAATTACCAAAAATCTAAATAAATTAACAATTTTAAATTATAGAAAATTACAGGTCGTTACACTCTCCTCCACTCAAAACTTTTCGTCCCTGAAAAGTAAAAGAAGGGAAAAGGAAGAATTGAGTAAACAATACATCTTATTCAAAAAAAAATTAACTTTTATAAACAAATATATTTACAAAATTTAATAATTTAAATAAAATATATCAATTTATAAACATTAAATCTTTTTGTACTCAAATTAATAAAGTTTGGAAACATTTTTCAAAAAATTTCTAGGTCGAAAATTTTGGTAGAGTCTCCTTTGTACGAAGAGGCTCGGGAGAAAATATAATATCAAATACAACAATATATATATATATATATATATCACAGTATCTCAAAATAATATGTCCCAACAACGGGAAAAACAATATAATAACGCTATAAAACCATAAGAACGTACCTATTTGTGGAGCAATTAACGCTTATTTATGAAACCAAAAGCAGTAGCAATTGCTTCCATAACATGCATTTCACTTAGTGTAACGACCCGTAAATTTTGATAAATAAAATTGGTTAATTTAATTAGATTTTCGAAGTCAAATTAGGAAGGAATAAAAATTTTATGATGTATATTGAAATAAATGTTAATAATGAATTGTAGAAATGGTTATTAAACCTAATTGTTGAAAATTTAAGTAAAATCCCAATAAAGAAATAGTGTTAATTGTTGCACTGGGATATAAAATTTAAAATAAGTAATTAAAGACAAGAATTTAATTTTCCTATGTAATAATATATTGATAAATTGTAACTGTATATGAATTAAGGTAGTAATGTAAATGGCAGTTGATGAATAACCAATTTAACGCAATTCAAATTGATTGAAACGACTGTTTAGGTTATAATGGAGTGTAAATAGAAATATTTGGTAATAAATTGAATATAAGAAAACAAAGACAATTAGCAAATTAATTAATGAATTCATAATAATAAATAGTGATTAAGTAAAATCAAGGTTCTAGATGTAATTGTTTGGAAATAATAACTAGAATAAATTGCAACAGTAAAAAAAATGCAAGTTAACTGTTAATAACTTGGATGTAATTCCAATAAGTGACACAGTGTAAATTTTATAACTTGGTTACCAGATTTATATACGGAAGTGGATGTAAATATAAATTTATTCAATGAAATAATATATGGTTAATGACAATTAATTAAAATTTGTATATATGGAATTTAACCTGTGTTGGGAAGTAAAGGTTACTTTAATGATAATTAATATAATAACGAAAGGTGAATGTAAATTGAAGAGAAGCGTAAGTTTATTTATAAGGCAGTGATTGATGAAATAGAAGTTGGAAACAAAGTAAATAAATTATTGAGGACATTTGATAGTAGTTAATGTACAAATATTTGGCAATTGAATCAATCAATTTATAGAAATCAATATTAAATTAATTGGAAGGAAATCTATAATAAATGAATTTATTTGTAAGTGAATGAAATTTATTTCTATATTAATTGGAAATTGGAATAAGATAGTAATTGTTAATGTAATAAGAGTAAGCCAATAATAAATATTCCCATAAATTGATAATTGATTCAATAATGTAATACTATCTATAATAGGGCAATTTGATTGAATAATAGAATGGAAAGTCTATTAAATGGGATTATTGAAAAATAAAATTGGTAATTTCTGAATTATTGAAATTGGAAGTAAGGATAGTAATTATTGTAATAAATTAAAATGGGAGTCAATTAGAATTTAATGAACCTTAATGTATATTAATGAGAATTTAAGGCAATAGTCACCAGATGAAGGAAATAGGATGAACTACAATGTAGTTTATTTGTAAAACAATAAGTGATGTAATGTAGGAATGAAATCAAATATATATAAGTTTAATTGAGACTTTAATTTTAAATAACGTGTGAAATTGACCAAAATATAGTAAAGGGAAATATGATAGTCAATAAATAAAGGATAGAATGAGAGCATCAATGTAATGAATGTAAAACAAATATTAACTATGATTATAGAAAGGTTTAATAGAGAATGGAAGGATTGAAATCAAGTTTAAAGCAATATATTGTAGGTAATTACAAATAACTGGATTGATTAAATTGAAAATAAATGAAATTAAACATCTAAATATTACGTTAATAGAGATTTAAATGAAATCTAAGAATATTAAAATAATAGATTTTGAATCCAATATTGAATCCATCTATTTAAAATTTATGGATGGAATAATCATTGATTTATTTAATTTAATAGAATTTTTGGGAATTTAATTTATAATTTTGAATATAATGAAATTGGAGATTTGACACTTCAATTGATAGATTTATCAACTTTAAATTGACAACTAATTTTGTTTAAAATTTTGTATAAATGATTAAGAATTATAAAGTGATAAAGATTGTCAATTTCAGAATTTAAATGGGAAATTTGATTTATTTAATTTATTTTAAATTTATTTAATTTATTTTAAATTTATTTAATTAATATAAAAATATCCATTTTGGCCACTGACTCAGATTTTAATGAAACAAGTTTCATTGGATCCGTAACAGTGAATTATTGTAGGATTTCAAGTTTCGTATCGATTGGACTGGTCGTCTGATAGTACGGACTCGAAACGCCTTGAAATCGATAAATTGATATCAATTTGAAAATATTGTTTTAGCATAACTTCTTCATACGATGGAATTTGGACTTGAAACTTGTTCCATCGCGTTTAAAATATCTATTTTGATATATGGGTTGACCTAATTTCGTTCAGGAGTCGAAACGGGCTTTTTGGGCCACTTTGGAGTTAGCGCGTATATCCAACCTTATCCATCCATTCTAATTTCTGACCTACCTATATAAACCCCATTATAAACCCTAGCAGCCTCTATTTCTCATCTCTATACATACAGAAACTTCTGTGCTCCTCTTCCTCAATGGCTGTATACCCTAGATCCAATTGCAAATTCAAAAATCTAATGAAAATTCAAACTCCTTAGAAAAATTCAGAAAAAATATATATTAAAGCTCTTGAAGTGCGTAATCTTCTGGTGAAATTCGTTTTTCGTTTTGGGTTGTCATTTGACCGGTAAAAATCGAAGGAGTCTCGGCCATCCATCACGAGTCAGTCAAATTTGTCGGATCGTCGAACCCTTTCTGGGTATTGTAGAGGGGATCGAGGGGAGACGATCTGCGCAGTTCGTTCGTGGAGTTAACGGCTAGATTGTGCTCTAAAATTCAATTAGGATTTACTAAAGAGCGGCGGCAGTTGCGTGCTGGGATCGTTTTGGGTGCTCGGCGTGGTCGAGTGGGGGTGAGAGGGACTGCGCGCCCTGGCCGTGGCGATCGTCGTTCAAACTATGGCGGCATTCCTCGAGTTCGTGTACGCAGGGTTAGGGCTTGCTGGGAAGAAGGGTTTCAGTGCTGTGCGCGTGCGACTCGGTAGTGCTGACGTGGGTAGTAAATTTGTTTATTTTGTATAAATTTATTTTAATTAAATTTCAAGCGTTCTTATATTCATAACTTTTGCATACGAGATCCGTTTTGCACGCGGGTTTCTCCACTAGGTTCGTATTGGAATCCCGGACACTTCGGTGCTTGTTTGGACGAAAACTGAGGCTGTTGGAATTTTGGAATTAAATTGGATTTAAATTCAATTTAAATTCAAAAGGTGAGTGTTTTAACCCACTCACAACTTCTAAAATTTCTTATGTTTGTTAAAAAAATTGTTGATATGATTAGACATTTATTTATGACTGTTTGGCATATTTTTAATCATCATCTCTGTTAAATTGCATTTATTTAATTAAATCGTTGTTTAATTTTTCATTACATATAAACTGCCAGTTAAACAGTTATTTAATTTATTATTGAGTATAAACTGCTAGTTAATACATGTTGTTTATTATTCGTTCTATATTGATGCTATTGTTTGAATTGGATGTTGATTGTGATGAGCGGTTGATGGTTGATATTGGATGAATGGATGCTATATTTTATATTGTTATAAACTGCAAGTTATTATGCATTTTTATTTCATTCGGGATTGCGGTTTGAAATGATATATAACCGTAATTTTATTTTAAATTACGGATTGAAATGATAAATATCTGTATCACTTAACCATAGGATAGAAAATCATATACAGGCACCAGGGTATATATATATACATATAATATTTTGAAATGATTTTCTATGGTTTTGGAAAGGAATATAAGGTTTAATAAATATTAAATTTTGATGTTATATAAATATTATTTTATATATATAGTCAAATCCTTGAATTTAAGCTATGTATAAAATTGATTAATAAAAATGAGCTTAATAATGGAGTTTGATTGTTTTGTATTCTATGGTTTAGTGTCTATTTGAGATATTGTATATATAGAGTTTTTAATTGACTTAAATGAAATTTAACTTGGGAGATAAATAGGAAATTGGTTTAAATTGAATTATTTAAGAATTGTACTTGAATAAATTTTGATCTGGAATTTAAATAAAAATGGAGATTTTAAATGGATATGATTCTTATAACTTAATTTGGGTTAAAGTAATTTAAATGAATACAAAGTTGAGATAAATGAATTTATCAAGTTAAATAAATTGAATGAATATCCAGTTGTTTGAAGTTAAAAGTTTTACTTAAATTATATGGGATTTATTAAGTAAACGTTTCAAATCTAAATAATAGCAATTGAATTTGATATATATGGGATTATCAAGGAATTAGTTTTGAAATGGTGGAATATTTAAAGCTTGAAATATATGGAAATTTGAAATGGTTTACTTGGAGGTTCAAATTTGAATTTGGAATTTATTTATGGAATTAAGGAAGCTATTTTATTATATAAAGTAATTTAATGTTTAAACCATTTAAGTAATTGAAGTTATGTTTCAAAGCTATGGGTTTTCAAGGTATATAGATTTGAAGTGCTATGATTTTAGAAAAAGGATATATTTGAAATAAAAATGATATCATATTGATTTGGGTTTTAAAACAAAAATGATATCATATTTATATGGTTTTGAAATGGATATTATATTCTGGTTTAAAGTATAAACTATTTTGAAAAGACTGCGGTGTTATAATAACGATTGGTTGTTGGGGAGACCGGGATCGGAAGTTGTCATACTCTCTGCCAACTCCGAAAACCACTTTAACAACCGTGTACGCGGTGGAGATTCCAGAATGAACTAGGATGGTGGAGGAGTTCCTTTGAGGTAAATACGTGGACCCGACTCCCGTGAGTTGGCATAAGGTGGCTAAAACAGGAGCGATTCTCGGGCCAATGAGGTCATTCCTCTGATCGGATGCACTCCTTCGATATTATACTCTGACTTTTGGTTTGATTCGGTGGCCACTTTTGGTTTTTGATTTTGAGGCTGTTGTTCGAGGTAGGCGGTAGTAGCTGCTACGCGTTACCACCAGCACGGATGCGTAATTGGTATATCTACCCTGGTATTTCCTAGTTGTGCCATGTCACCTACCCTATCGTGCCTTTTACGAGTTTGGTTTTCTCCCGTAGCCTGTGTGGTATCCTCTGGTAGCTTCCCGGTCAGGAGGGTCTATGATATTGGATGGACTACCGGGACTATTACGTGTTAAGGGGAATATTGGGTCACTCCTTAACGCTATTTAAAAGTATGTTTATTTTACTATAGACATTATTATAATAGCGAAATATTACTACATAGCAAATAGTTTAACGGATCCTTAGGAGGTGTGAGTCCCGAGCATCTCTTGAGTTACTGCACTCACAATAGACACTGGATAGGAGATGTCAAACCACGTAAACATCTCTAACGCCGTTACACTCATATTTATTTCAGTTGATTTAACTTACATAAGATCTTTTAGTTTTGACTCGAGTGTTTTGTCTTTTCAATTCGCTCTCAGTCCGAGCATTTTAGGATCGAAGACTTTATTTCTCGAGGACGAAGACAAAGATTTCATTATTATTATTATATTATATTGTTCCACTACACACTGTATTCCACTACATTGATTTTTATCCATTGGTATGTGCAACTCTGATATATATTGTATAAGTAAAATTAAATATTTTGTAAACAGCTTCATGAACTGTATATTTGATTATTATATTTTACCCTTCCGCTATGACATTCTGTTCTGTTTTATTTCTTTCTCGTTTTTCTTTTTTACCCCATAACAATCCGCCCTTCCAGATGGTTTAAGTCTGACGTGTGTGGTTTATCATCAATTTAAATCGTATGGAAAGGCGGGATGTTACATCTGGTATCAGGGCTTTGGTTTAGCGATAAACCTTAGCTTTGTGGGGTCTGACTCTTTATTAATAGGGTAATATACCCTATGGGAGTCGGTGAGTGTATATATATGAGAGAGATATTTGTTAGTATTATAAAAGGTTTTAATATTGTGTTAATTTGTTCTGTTTTGTATTTATAAATTCTGGTTGATGCATGGGACGCTATGACATCAATAGGGATTTCTAAACACTTAATAGGACAGACCGACATAATATTCGTTTTAATATAGGTGAATGAAATAATTTTCCCTATTATATTTTCTATATATATAAAGTAAAATTTTTGTAAATGATATATATATTGGTTGTTAGGTAATGAAATTTATAAATAATAGTTGAAATGGGATTGAAAACAAAATAAATGAAATTGGAAATTTTAGAACTTAAGTTCCGGGGTTTTGAAAATTTCTTTCAATTGATTTTAGAAAATAATAATATTATTATTATTATTAGAAGTATTTTCTGATATAAATATTTCAATTTCAATTTAATGAATTTTTTTAAAAAAAGAAACTTTAAAAAGAAATAAGTTATGTACTTCCCTCTCTGTCGCTGGAAAATAATTTCGGTGATGAGTGCACGCATCATCGACATTCATTTTCGAGTTTCTAAGTGGGAAGGCCACTGTAGTAGTTTACTACAAGATTTATTTTAATAAACAAATAAAATTTTAAAAATTATTTTAAATATAAATTGGATATATAAACTATAAGTATATATATTTATCTATTATTTTAAAATGATTTGAAATTAAACCTGGTGATTAATTCTTAAGTATCCGCTAATTAATAGTTCTAATTAGGGTAGTGAAATGGAAGCTAACTAATAATTGGAACCTTTAAATAAATTAAGAGATTAAATGCCTGGTTATAAATGAAATTAAAGGAAGTTTGAAATTGTAATATATAAAACAAAAGATTAAATTATTGAACATTTAATTAATTAAAAGAAATGAAATGAAAATTGTAAAAGTGGAAATGTTTAATAAGAAAATGAAATGAAAATTGTACAAGTAAAAGTATGTAATGAAGTGTTCAATAAATTGCTTTTATTAATGAGAATTGGGGTTATAATTGTTATGTACTTAAGTAAGTAATTATAGACTTAAGTAAATGATTGAAGTTATTTATTTTGAAAATAAGCAGAAAGATGAATAATGTAATAAATGAGTGTAATATAATAAAAAGGAAAATTCCATGATATGAATAAGTGAAAATGGGACTTTGCTAGAAATGAATAAAAGTAAATGAAACTATAAGAAATAAAAGGCAAATTAAATAGATAAAAACAAATTGAATAAAAAGGAAATCAAATCATAAATATATGAAAAGAAATGTTTAAGAATGAATTTAATCTATTTTCTGAATTAGTTGATTGTTGTTTTGGTTTATGGTTGTTTGTGCAAGGATACTTTAAAGTTGTTGGGATGAATAAATAATCTATTTAGTTTCATCTAAGACGGTTTAGTAAATGATGCATTAAGTAGTTTATTTTCCACTCTGTACAATTTAAAGTTGAACCCGAACAGCTATTTGTTTTGTTTGTTATGGATGAAAGATTGATTTGTATGAATTCTATGTGATGGTTGTATGCCTTGTTGCAAGTGATTGTTGATTGTATTGAATTGTTTGTTTGTAGTTGAAATAACCTTAAATATTTCATTTTACATAATTGTTAACCTTTTTAGATTATATAAGTGAAATACAGGTTATGAAAGCAATTGCTACTGCTTTTGGTTTCATAGTTAAGCGTTAATTGCCCGAAAAATAGGTACGTTTTCGGATTACGGTTTATAGTGTTATTATATTATTTTTCCTGTGTTGGGATATATATTATATTAGAAAATATATGTTGTATATTGTTATATTTGATATTATATTTTATTCCGAGCCTCCCCGTACAAAGGAGACTGCCAAAAATTTTCGTAAATTTTGGACTTAGAAAATTTTGAAAAACGTTTCAAAACTTTATTAATTTAAGTATAAAAGGATTAATTGGTTATAAATCTTTATATTTATTTAAATTATCCTATTCTGTAACCTTATTGTTATGAATATAATGTTTTGAATAATGTATATTATAATTCTTCTTTTCCCTTCTTTTCCTTTTCGGGAACGAAAAGTTTTGAGTGGGGGAGAGTGCAACGACCCGTAAATTTTGATAAATAAAATTGGTTAATTTAATTAGATTTTCGAAATCAAATTAGGAAGGAATAAAAATTTTATGATGTATATTGAAATAAATGTTAATAATGAATTGTAGAAACGGTTATTAAACCTAATTGTTGAAAATTTAAGTGAAATCCTAATAAAGAAAAAGTGTTAATTGTTGCACTTGTATATAAAATTTAAAATAAGTAATTAAAGACAAGAATTTAATTTACCTATGTAATAATATATTGATAAATTGTAGTTGTATATGAATTAAGGTAGTAATGTAAATGGCAATTGATGAATAACCAATTTAATGCAATTCAAATTGATTGAAACGACTGTTTAGGTTATAATGGAGTGTAAATAGAAATATTTGGTAATAAATTGAATATAAAAAAACAAAGGCAATTAGCGAATTAATTAATGAATTCATAATAATAAATAGTGATTAAGTAAAATCAAGGTTCTGGTTGTAATTGTTTGGAAACAATAACTAGAATAAATTGCAACAGTAAAAAAAAATGTAAGTTAACTGTTAATAACTTGGATGTAATTCCAATAAGTGAAACAGTGTAAATGTTATAACTTGGTTACGAAATTTATGTACGGAAGTGGATGTAAATATAAATTTATTTAATGAAATAATACAGGGTTAATGACAATTACTTAAAATTTGTATATATGGAATTTAACCTTTGTTGGGAAGTAAAGGTTACTTTAATGATAATTAATATAATAACGGAAAGGTGAATGTAAATTGAAGAGAAGCGCAAGTTTATTTATAAGGAAGTAATTGATGAAATAGAAGTTGGAAACAAAGTAAATAAATTATTGAGGACATTTAATAGCAGTTAATGTATAAATATTTGGCAATTGAATCTAATCAATTTATAGAAATCAATTTTAAATTAATTGGAAGGAAATCTATAATAAATGAATTTATTTGTAAGTGAATGAAATTTATTTCTATATTAATTGGAAATTGGAATAAGATAGTAATTGTTAATGTAATAAGAGTAAGCCAATAATAATTCTTTCCATAAATTGATAATTGATTCAATAATGTAATACTATCCATAATAGGGCAATTTGATTGAATAATATGGGATTATTGAAAAATAAAATTGGTAATTTCTGAATTATTGAAATTGGAAGTAAGGATAGTAATTATTGTAATAAATTAAAATGGGAGTCAATTAGAATTTAATGAATCTTAATGTATATTAATGAGAATTTAAGGCAATAGTCACCAGATATGAAGGAAATAGGATGAATTGCAATGTAGTTTATTTGTAAAACAATAAGTGATGTAATGTAGGAATGAAATCAAATATAGATAAGTTTAATTGAGACTTTAATTTCAAATAACGTGTGAAATTGACCAAAATATAGTAAAGGGAAATATGATAGTCAATAAATAAAGGATGGAATGAGAGCATCAATGTAATGAATGTAAAACAAATATTAACTATGATTATAGAAAGGTTTAATAGAGAATGGAAGGATTGAAATCAAGTTTAAAGCAATGCATTGTAGGTAATTATAAATAATTGGATTTATTAAATTGAAAATAAATGAAATTAAACATCTAAATATTACGTTAATAGAGATTTAAATGAAATCTAAGAATATTAAAATAATAGATTTTGAATCCAATATTAAATCCATCTATTTAAAATTTATGGATGGAATAATCATTGATTTATTTAATTTAATAGAATTTTTGGGAATTTAATTTATAATTTTGAATATAATGAAATTGAAGATTTGACGCTGCAATTGATAGATTTATCAACTTTAAATTGACATCTAAACTTGTTTAAATTTTTGTATAAATGATTAAGAATTATAAAGTGATAAAGATTGTCAATTTCAGAATTTAAATGGGAAATTTGATTTAATTAATTTATTTTAAATTTATTTAGTTAATATAAAAATAGCCATTTTGGCCACTGACTCGGATTTCGACGAAACCAGTTTCATCGGATCTGTAACAGTGAATTATTGTAGGATTTCAAGTTTCGTATCGATCGGACTGGTCGTTTGATCGTAGGGACTCGAAACGCCTTGAAATCGATAAATTGAAATCAATTGAAATCAATTTGAAAATATTGTTTTTAGCATAACTTCTTCATACGATGGAATTTGGACTTGAAAGTTGTTCCATCGCATTTAAAATATTTTAAAATATCTATTTTGATATATGGGTTGACCCAATTTCGTTCCAAAGTCGAAACGGACTTTTTGGGCCACTTTGGAGTTAACGCGTATATCCAACCTTATCCATCCATTCTAATTTCTGACCTACCTATATAAACCCCGTTATAAATCCTAGCAGCCTCTATCCCTCATCTCTATATGAACAGAAACTTCTGTGCTCCTCTTCCTCAATGGCTGCAAACCCTAGATCCAATTGCAAATTCAAAAATCTAATGAAAATTCAAACTCCTCAGAAAAATTCAGAAAAAATATATGTTGAAGCTCTCGAAGTGCGTAATCTTCTAGTGAAATTCGTTTTTCGTTTTGGATTGTCGTTTGTCCGGTAAAAATCGAAGGAGTCTCGGCCGTCCATCACGAGTCGGTTAAATTTGTCGGATCGTCGAACCCTTTCTGGGTATTGTAGAAGGGACCAAGGGGAGTCGATCTGTGCAGTTTGTTCGTGGAGTTAACAGCTAGATCGTGCTTTAAAATTTAAATAGGGTTTACTAAAAAGCGACGGCTGTTGCGTGCTGGGATCGTTTTGGGTGCTCGGCGTGGTCGCGTGGGGGTGAGAGGGACTGCGCGCACTCGAGGGGGAGGCCGGCCGTGGCGATCGTCGTTCAAACTATGGGGCGTTCCTCGAGTTCGTGTACGCGGGGTTAGGGCTTGCTGGGAAGAAGGGTTTCAGTGCTGTGCGTGTGCGACTCGGTAGTGCTGACGTGGGTAGTAAAATTGATTATTTTATATAAATTTATTTTATATAAATTTATTTGAATTAAATTTCAAGCATTCTTATATTCATAACTTTTGCATGCGAGATCCGTTTTACGCGCGGGTTTCTCCGCTAGGTTTGTATTGGAATCCCGGACACTTCAGCGCTTGTTTGGATGAAATCTGAGGCTGTTGGAATTTTGGGTTTAAATTGGATTTAAATTCCATTTAAATTCAAAAGTTGAGTGTTTTAACCCACTCACAACTTCTAAATTTCTTATGTTTGATAAAAAAATTGTTGATGTGATTAGAAATTTATTTATGACTGTTTGGCATATTTTTAGTCATCATCTCTGTTAAATTGCATTTATTTAATTAAATCATTATTTAATTTTTCATTGCATATAAACTGCCAATTAAACGGTTATTTAATTTATTATTGAATATAAACTGCTAGGTAATACCTGTTGTTTATTATTCGTTCTATATTGATGCTATTGTTTGAATTGGATGGTGATTGTGATAAACGGTTGATGGTTGATATTGGATGAATAGATGCTATATTTTATATTGTTATAAACTGCAAGTTATTATGCATTTTTATTTCATTCGGGATTGCGGTTTGAAATGATATATAACCATAATTTTATTTTAAATTACGGATTGAAATGATAAATATCCGTATCACTTGACCATAGGATAGAAAATTATATACAGGCACCACGGTATATATATATATATATAATATTTTGAAATGATTTTCTATGGTTTTGGAAAGGAATATACGGTTTAATAAATATTAAATTTTAATGTTGTATAAAAATTATTTTATATATATAATTAAATCCTTGAATTTAAGCTATGTATAAAATTGATTAATAAAAATGAGTTTAATAATAGAGTTTGATTGTTTTGTATTATATGGTTTAGTACCTATTTGAGATATTGTATACATAGAGTTTTTAATTGACTTAAATGAAATTTAACTTGGGAGATAAATAGGAAATTGGTTTAAATTGAATTATTGAAGAATTGTACTTGAACAAATTTTGATCTGGAATTTAAATAAAAATGGAGATTTTAAATGGATATGATTCTTATAACTTGATTTGGCTTAAAGTAATTTAAATGAATATAAAGTTGAGATAAATGAATTTATCAAGTTAAATAAATTGAAAGAATATCCAGTTGTTTGAAGTTAAAAGTTTTACTTAAATTATATGGGATTTACTAAGTAAACGTTTCAAATCTAAATAATAGCAATTGAATTTGATATATATGGAATTATCAAGGAATTAGTTTTGAAATGGTGGAATATTTAAAGCTTTGAAATATATGGAAATTTGAAATGGTTTATTTGGAGGTTCAAATTTGAATTTGGAATTTATTTATGGAATTAAAGATGATATTTTATTATATAAAGTAATTTAATGTTTAAACCATTTAAGTAATTGAAGTTATGTTTCAAAGCTATGGGTTTTCAAGGTATATAGATTTGAAGTGCTATGATTTTAGAAAAAGGATATATTTGAAATAAAAATGATACCATATTGATTTGGGTTTTAAAACGAAAATGATATCATATTTATATGGATTTGAAATGGATATTATATTCTGGTTTTAAAGTACAAACTATTTTGAAAAGACCGTGGTTTCATAATAACGATTGGTTGTTGAAGAGACCGGGATCGGAAGTTGTCATACTCTCTGCCAACTCCGAAAACCACTTTAACAACCATGTACGCGGTGGAGATTCCAGAATGATGTAGGACGGTGGCGGTGTTCCTTTGAGGTAAATACGTGGACCCGACTCCCGTGAGTGGGCATAAGGTGGCTAAAACAGGAGTGATTCTCGGGCCAATGAGGTCATTCCTCAGATCGGACGCACTCCTTCGATATTATACTCTGACTTTTGGTTTGATTCGGTGGCCACTTTTGATTTTTGAATTTGGGGGTGTTGTTCGAGATGGGCGGTAGTAGCTGCTACGCGTTACCACCAGCCCGGATGCGTAATTGGTATATCTACCCTGGCATTACCTAGTTGTGCCGTGTCACCTACCCTATCGCGCCTTGTACGAGTTTGGTTTTCTCCCGTAGTCCGTGTGGTATCCTCTGGTGGCTTTCCGATCAGGAGGGACTATGATATTGCTACTGGGACTATTACGTGTTAAGGGGAATATTGGGTTACTCCTTAACGTTGTTTAAAAGTATGTTTATTTTACTATAGACATTATTATAATAGTGAAATATTACTACATAGTAAATAGTTTAACGGATCCTTAGGAGGTGTGAATCCCGAGCATCTCTTAAGTTATTGCACTCACGTTAGACATTGGATAGGAGATGTCAAACCCCGTAAACATCTCCGACGCTGTTACACTCATATTTATTTCAGTTGATTTAACTTACATAAGATCTTTTAGTTCTGACTCGAGTGTTTTGTCTTTTCAATTAGCTCGGGTCAGTCCGAGCATTTCAGGATCGAATACTTTATTTCTAGAGGACGAAGACGAAGATTTCATTATTATTATTATATTATATTGTTCCACTACACACTGTATTCCGCTGCATCGATTTTTATTCGTTGGTATGTGCAACTCTGATATATATTGTATAAGTAAAATTAAATATTTTGTAAACAGCTTCACGAACCGTATATTTGATTATTATATTTTTACCCTTCCGTTGTGAGATTCTGTTTTGTTTTATTTCTTTCTCGTTTTTCTTATTTACCCCATAACAATCGGCCCTTCCGGATGGTTTAAGTCTGACGTGTGTGGTTTATCGTCAATTTAAATCGTATGGAAAGGCGGGATGTTGCACTTATATAATCCAAAAAGGGTTAATTATTATATAAAATGGAATATGTAAAGTTTTTTCAACCACTAGCAAACAAATCAATATAAACAACAATCACTTACAACCAATATACAGTCGAAAATCAACACAATCAGTTATCCATTCATATCAAACAAACTAATAGTTGTTCGGATTCGAAAACTTCAAATTGTACTGAATGAAAAATAACCTACTAAGTGTACCATTCACTCAACAGTCTTGGGTGAAACTAAATAGATTATTCATACATCTAGAAATATTTAAAGTATCATTGCCCAAACAACCCAAAAGCTAAAAGAACATCAAATTTCAAGCAATAAATCAAGTTCATTCTTTTAATTTCATTTCATAACATTTGTTGTTTGATTTACTTTTCATTCATATCATATAAATTTTCTTTTTAGTCACGTTATAGTCATTTATTCACTACTTAATTTCATTTACTTACATTCATTTATTAATAGTGTTCATGTTCAATTCAATAATTTAGCGTTTCAATTCATTTACTTAAGTTTATGCACTTGGCCGAACAAAGTTTCTGGATGAACGGCATCTTTGTCGAGCAATGGCTTAGGCCGAACGATGATCTTGGTCGATCGAAGTCTCTGGCCGAGCGCCATCTTTGGCCGAGTAATGTCTTAGGCCGAACGATGCCCTTGGCCGACGAAGTCTCTAGCCGAGCGCCATTTTTGCGTCGAGCAATGTCTTAGGCCGAACGTTCTTTAGATGCCGAGCGTGCCATGATGCCGAACCGATATGGTGTCGATCCATCTTCAGACCGAACGCCCTTGGTAGGCCGAGTACTAAGTTGCAGTGCTATAGTGTCGATCCTTCAACAGGCCGAATGCCCTTGGTAGGACGAGTACTAAGTTGCAGCGCTATGGTGCCGATCCTTCTACAGGCCAAACGCCCTTGGTAGGTCGAGTACAAAGTTGCAGTGCTATGGTGCCGATCCTTCTACAGGCCGAACGCCCTTGGTAGGTCGAGTACAAAGTTGCAGTGCTATGGTACCGATCCTTCTACAGGCCGAGTACTAATTGCCCGATCAATTCCCTGGGAAACATCCCTCCTGATCGAGAAGCCACCAAAGGATACCACACGGGCTACGGGAGAAAACCAAACTTGTACAAGGCACGATAGGGTAGGTTGCACGGCACAACTAGGCACTCCGGTACATTATCCCGTCCTGTATTACATAGCGCGAAGCCTTGCGAAGGACTTGGCGTCTTTCGCTCCTTTTTTCAGCCAAATCCCCTTGTAGCAAGTATTGTTTGATCGGGGTCAACCACGATTCCTTTTCGAGTTCGGTTTCCAACACGAAATCTATCTCCATCGTGTCTATACTTGGAGCAAGCAGGGTCCCAACAGGAAACAATCCCATTTGCTGTGCATCGCCAGTGCTTACGAATTTTGCTAACGAATCAGCTTCTCTATTCTGTTCGCGTGGGACATGGGAGATGGCATAATATTCGAGACTTGCTAGTCACTCTCGAGCCCGAGCGAGGTAAGGAGCCAGTCTATATACCTTTGCTTGATAGTCTCCCCGCACCTGGTATACTACCAGCTGTGAATGGCAGAAGATTTCAATCGACTTCACTCCCAGTTCAATAACAAGTCTTAAGCCAGCAATCAATGCTTCATATTCGGCTTCGTTATTTGTTGCTGCAAACTCAAGCTTCAAAGCATAGCAGATTGATCGGTCTTTCGGAGTTACGATGACTATGCCTGTCCCCGAGCGATGGTCGTTAGATTCCCCATCGGTATACATCTTCCATCGAACGGGAGGTATGACCCTGTGACTGCTTGGTTCATCAGGCAGAGTGAATTCAACGATGAAGTCAGCTAGTGCTTGTCCTTGTATGGCCTTTCGTGGCAGGTAGGCAATGTCGAACTGGCTCAACTCAATATTCCATTTTAACATCCTTCCGGAAGTTTCCGGCCTTTGGAGTACTTGTCGCAAGGGTTGGTCAGTGTACACACCGATTGAATGTGCTTGAAAGTAGGGACGAAGCTTGCGTGACGCAATCACCAAGCAATGGGCGAGTTTCTAAATCCTTGGATAATTCCTTTCCACCCCCGTCAAGCGTTTACCAACGTAGTAAACTGGCTTTTGAACTCGGTCTTCCTCGCGGACCAAGGCTGTGCTGATGGCATGCTGGGAGATAGCCAAGTACACGTACAACGTCTCGTGGTCCACTAGTTTCGATAGTATCGAGGGGGCTTCCTAAGTGCCTTACCAGAGCCCGAAATGCTTCCTCACAGTCGGACATCCATTTGAAGTTTCTCTTTCATTTCTTTATAATGTCTAAGAAGGGAATACACTTATCTGTAGCTCTGGATATGAATCGACTTAGCATAGCCACTTTTCCATTCAGGCTTTGCACCTGCTTTATGGTTCTGGGTACTTGTATATCTCGGATAGCCTGGATCTTCTTCGGGTTAGCATCAATCCCTCGCGCGTTCACAATGAAACCCAAGAACTTTCCTAAAGCTATGCCGAACGAACACTTTTGAGGATTGATCTTCATCCCGTAGTGCCTGAGTATGTCGAACATCTCTGCTAAGTCTCGGATGTGGTCGTTTGACTGCCGCGACTTCACAAGCATGTTATCCACATAGACTTCCATTGTTTTCCCAATCTGATCTTTGAACATTCAATTTACCAGACGTTGATAAGTTGCTCCTGCATTTTTTAACCCGAAGGGATTACTACGTAGCAATACAACCCGACGTTGGTGACAAAGCTGGTGTGTTCTTGGTCCGGGATGTGCATCGGAATTTGATTGTAACCAGAGTATGCGTCCATAAATGATAGTAACTCGTGTCTGGCTGTTGAATCGACCAGTTGGTCAATCCTTGGTAATGGAAAGCTATCCTTCGGGCATTGCTTTATTTAAATCAAAGTAATCGACACAAGCTCTCTATTTTCCATTTGCTTTCTTTACTAACACCGGGTTAGATACCCATTCAGGGTAGAGGGCGTCGCGGAAGAACCCATTGGTTTTTAGTTTGTCCACCTCCTCTTTGAGAGCTGCGGACCTCTCTGGGTCCATGCCCCTCCTTTTCTGTTTCACAGGGACATGTTTTGGGTCTATGTTCAACATATGACTCGCAATTGCTGGAGAAATCCCATACATATCAGAATGTGTCCAAGCAAAAACATCAAGGTTCGCTCGGAGGAAATCAATGAGGTTTTCAACTGCTACGAGGTCTAGCTGTGATCCTATTTTAAGAACTCGTGATGGGTCGTTGCAGCTAACTGAGATGTCAATGGTCAGTTCGGCCGGTGCTGCATTTGTTTCCCTAGGTTCCCTATCGTCATCTCTTGGATCTATGTCTCTATGGATCTGAGATTGTCGCCCGAGCCAGGGCTCGGGCACTAGTTGTCATCAGAATTTTGGATGCGGACCGAGCTGTCCGCAACCTTTTCTTTCTCCCTACACTGCGCCTCTTTAAGCTCAGCCACATAGCATGCACATCCGGTTGCCTGATCACCGTGCACTACTCCTACTCCTTTGTTCGTGGGAAATTTTAACGTCAAACACCATGGGGCCATGGCTGCCTTGAATTCCGCCAGGGCTAGGCGTCCTAGGAACACGTTGTATGGGGAATCGACATCCAGCACTATGAATGGTAGGATTCGCACTCTCCTGCGTCCACCTTGCCCCAGATCGATGGGTAATTCCACATATCCCATGGCATCAGTTGCCGCGCCGTTAAAGCCATGGATCCTGGCTTTGGATGGTTTCAAATCCTTGGTTTCCAGTCTCATTTGTTCATATGCCTTCCAAAAGCTTATGTTAACGGAACTTCCGCAATCAATTATAATTCTCTTTATGAATGCCGGCCCGATGGTCGCGGATATGACCATTGGGTCGATAGTAGGGGCCTCTACCTTATCCGCATCTCTGCTCCTGAACACGATGTCATCATTCATCGTGCGCTGTTGCTTTGCGGGAGTTCCATCCTCGACATTCGAACAACACTCATAATCCACATGTCTCAGAGAGTTAGCATATAGTTCCATCTTCTGCTAATTCTTATCTACATGGTGAGGTCCGCCAGCAATCGTGTTAATGACCAATCTACCCACAGTTCGGGTAGGTTGTTCTGGTTGGTATGGGGTTGGCCCTCGCCCAGGGTCCGATGTCTCTTGTTCTCCGTCCTGTGGGTCTTTGACAAACTCATGTAGCTTCTTCTGCCTAATCAATTTCTCAATAGCGTCATGAAGATGTCTGCACTCCTCTTTGTTGTGCCCATAAGACTCATGAAAGCGGTAATACTTTCCAGTCCGCTTCTGCTCCTCTGTTGATTCCTTTGTGCGTGGTTTTCTGTATTGAAAAGTGTTGCGGGTTGATAAGTAGATGTTCCCAAGAGATGCATTCAGTGGAGTGTATTCGTTGTAGGTTGGGATTCTTGACTTCCATCTCCCTGTTTCCTTCTTCTTTCCGGGATTTCCACCTCCAGATTCTTTAGACTGCCCAGGCTTGTCCTGGACGCTGGCTTGAGCCTTTCCAGGGTTATTGCCAGTTGTCTTCACGGCGACGTTGCCGTTTACAGATTCCTAAACGGGCCCTGGTGCCTTGTCTTTCCTTATCCACCGATCTTCTTCCCTCCTTATGAACTGATGAGCTTTCGAATAAAAACGCTCCAGTGTGGCTGGAGGTTTTCCCACCAACCAATCTTCGAATTCAGAATCGGGATCCACTCCACGCATCACTGCCATCAAAATTGCATGGTCGTTAGGATTGCTCACTTCGGTAGCAGCAACATGAAATCTTTGCAGGTATGCTTTCAGTGACTCTCCTGGAGCTTGGGTCACACTTGATAAGGACATCACGTCCTTTGGACGGGTGGTGTGTATCCTGAATTGTTCTATGAATTTCATTGCTAATTCGTCGAAGCTGGATATGGATCATGGGGGAAGTCGAGTAAACCACATGATGGCAATTCCGGATAGAGTAATCGGGAAGCACTTGCACTTGGTTGCGTCATTGGCTCTTGCTGAATCCATCATCCATCCATACCTCATTACATGCTATCTAGGGTCAGTTTTCCCTTCATAGGATGGAATGGTGGGCATGCTGAATTTTCTCAGATATTCAGCCTGTGGAATGGGGTCCGTGAAGGGAGTATGGCTTTTCGACACTCCCTAATCTTCATTAGTCAAGCCTTGATTCTCTCTCATCAACTGCCTGATCATAGTTGTCAAGTCCGGGGTTTATATAGAAGAAGGGAGGTGGTTATCCGTTCCACGGGCTTGATTTCTAGTAGATCAATCAGTGGCACCTGCCTGTGCATTTTCATCCTTGCGGTGTCTACGCTTAGGCGGTTCATCAGCTGAAGTCGAACTATCATCTTCAGAGTAAGCGACGGGGCTACCTCCAGCATTCTGATGTTGCTGCTGAGTAAGCTGAGTTATGAGGTCAGCATTGACTTGCATTTGCTCAGCAAGTTGCTTTCTACTCTCCTTAAGTTCTCTTATCAAGTGATTGAATTTCGCTCGGTAAACAACTTCTACTTGGTTTTGGTTGGAGGGTCCTGCACCTTGAACAGCTCGATGATTGCTAGGCCCGAGTTGTTGCACACTAGCAGTTTCATAGGCATATGCATTTTGAGAGGATGATCTTGTCCGTGGTCTTCCTATGGTAGAGTTATTGGTTGTCACTCTGAGTTGAATCAGCAAATGCCTACGAATTATTATAGATCTCCTTCGGGGGACTTATGCAACCCAGTAGCTACAAAGTAGCTCCCAATAGCCTGAGAATTCAATTCTCAGTGAAAGCACCAAAATTTTAGCACCAAAATTGGTCACCAACACCCTTATAAAGATTTTGTAGAGAGATGAATGAAGAAAGTAAATTAAAACAGAGAATAGAGTGTAAATTTAAATGCAGAGAACTAGAAGACCAAATCTATAATGGTTCGGCGTAACTGCTACGTCCACTTTGAAGTTGATTTCCATTGATTTCCTTGATGGGTGATTACAGATACAATCCGTTTTTAGTTACTAGAATACAATTGCAAAGTAAAGAAATAAGTCTGGAATGAGTCTTGAAAATGGCAGAGTCTCCCCAGTGTTCTCTAAAATCTCTCCCTTTTTTCTGTGCCCCTGCCCCTCTATTTATAGCAAAGGTGGGTTGGACTTCCCTGGTGGGCCTGGTAGCTGAATAACTCGGTCCAAATAGGACAAATCCTGTACGCCGAACCGAGCGTGCCGAATGGTCGAGTACCGATCCAGTCTCTTCATGCCGAATGACACGTCTGTTATGGGGAAGAGTAGGCTGAGCAGTGTTTGGACCAGGCGAGCTGGAGAGAATGCTGAACCATCCTTGATTGCCGAATGGTTTGGTGCCGAACGGTCTGGGTGCGGAATGAGGAGCTTGATGTTTGAACTCCATCTTGACCGAACGAGGCCTTTGGCCAAACGATGCTCTTGGCCGAACGAAGTTTCTGGACGAACGGTAGCTTTGGCCGAGCAATGTCTTAGGCCGAACGATGCTCATAGCCGATCGAAGTCTCTAGCCGAGCGCCATCTTTGGCCGAGTAATGTCTTAGGCCGAACGATGCTCTTGGCCGACGAAGTCTATGGCCGAGCGCCATTTTTGGGCCGAGCAATGTCTTAGGCCGAACGTTCTTTAGATGACGAGCGTGCCATGATGCTGAACCGATGTGGTGTCGTTCCATCTTCAGGCCGAACGCCCTTGGTATGCCGAGTACTAAGTTGCAGTGCTATGGTGTCGATCCTTCTACAGGCCGAACGCCCTTGGTAGGCCGAGTACTAAGTTGCAGTGATATGGTGCCGATCCTTCTACAGGCCGAACGCCCTTGGTAGGCCGAGTACTAAGTTGCAGTGCTATGGTGCCGATCCTTCTACAGGCCGAGCGCCTTTGGTAGGCCAAGTACTAAGTTGCCCGATCAATTCCCTGGGAAACATCCCTCTTGATCGAGAAGCCACCAGAGGATACCACACGGGCTACGGGAGAAAACCAAACGTGTACAAGGCACGATAGGGTAGGTGACACGACACAACTAGGCAATGCTAGGGTAGATATACCAATTACGCTTCCGGGCCGGTGGTAACGCGTAGCGCGCAGCTACCGCCCACCTCGAGCCACACCCCCAAATAAAAAAAAAATCAAAAGTGGCCACCGAATCAATCCAAAAGTCAAAGTATAATATCAAAGGGATGTGTCCGATCAAAGGTGCTACCTCATTAGCCCGTCAATCGCTCCTATTTTAGCCACCTTATGCCAACTCAAGGGAGTCGAGTCCACGTATTTACCCCAAAAGAAACTTCACCGCCATCCTACTTCATTCTGGAATCTCCACCGCGTACACGGTTGTCAAAGTGGTTTTCGGTATTGACAGAGAGTATGCCCATATTCGATCCCGGTCTCTTTGCTAACCAATCGTCATTATAACACCGTGGTCATTTTGAAATAGTATATACTTTCAAAAACCAAAGATCATTTCAAAACATATTCCTTTCAAAATAGTTTATACTTCGAAACCAAAACCATTTTTATTTCAAAACTATATTCATATCAAAACCATTTCAATCATTTCCTATCAAATCCCTTACCAATTCATTATCATTATTAAATTCACATATTCGATTTAAATATCATTTTCAAAAATCAATTATGTCATTCATTTATTATTTCAAATATCATTTCAAAACACATCTCAAAATTCCATTCAAAAATTCATTTATCTTATTACATTTCATTCCATTTAACACATAACAAAGTAAACCTTATTTAAATTCAAATTCAATTTAGATTCCTTTGAAATTCACATTTACTTATTAAATTATATTCAAAACTCCTTAAACTTCATAAATAATCAATTCCAAAAGTTAAATCATTTAACACTTTAAAATATAACTCCAAAACAGTGTTAAAATCTATAATATTTTAAAACATTGTCAAATTTCAGCAACGACGGCACTTACAAAGTGTTATTGTAGCTTATATTAAGTATTTCAGCATATAGTTTAATTTAGCACTTACCAAGTACTATTGCAGAGATGTTTTGTTTATTTACAGCAACAGCGGCACTTACAAAGTGCTACAGTAGCTATTCTTATTAATTCAAAGCTTAGTTAACTTTAGCAATGATAGCACTTACAAAGTGCTACAGCAGCCTATTATTAAAATTTTCAGAGTTAAATAAACTTAAATTTAGCTATTTTTAAACTTATAAATCATATTTAGGCTTCAAAATTTCACATTTGAATCATTTTTAACATATGATTTATCACAACAACAATAATTTCATAATTAAATATCCAATTTAAACACAACTCATTTGTTAAGTCAAAATTCCACTGTTTTCTTAACTTATTAATTTAATAAAACTTAACATTTTGCTTCTAATATCCATTTAAAATTTAATTTCCATTATTTACTTGCATTTTTAAGTATAAATTAAAGTCAAAATCACATTTACTTCAAATTTACATACTCAAATTCACAATTCAAAACTTAATATTTAAATTTCTTAAAACCATAAAATATATATTTTTAAATCAAAATTTCAAAATTTAAAAAAATACATATCTTAAGAAAAATCATTTAAAAATATACCACGGGGTCTGTATATAATTTTCTATCCTAGGTCAAGTGATACAGATATGTATCATTTCAATCCGCAATTTAAAAAAAACCCAGGTCCTATCATTTCAAACCCACAATCCTAAGTCAAATAAATACAATAAAAATCACTTGAGCCTATCATTTCATCTCATAATGATTTTTCCCTATTCTAATGTTCGTTCATTTATGTATCATTTCAACCCATAGTGATTTTATTCTAACAAGGAGCTTGCAGAGTGAGTATATGCATAAACAATATAAACAAATATACTAACATGTCAATGTCATAATATACTGTCATTTATCATAGGTCAGGTGATAATTAACAAAGTTAACATGGTAAATACACGGAATAATATATCATAATATTTTAATTACTAATCACTTGTCATCCATTTGCCATTTCATAAGTAATAATGTCAGAGTGAGAAGGACTCACCTTTATCAAAGCTACAGACCCAAAACAACACATAAGAATGATTCCCCAAAGCACAACAAGCACGATTAGATTTGAATGGATGCCATAACCAGATTCAGATCTTGAAACAAAATAAATAAAAACTATGTATGCTCACACACATACGAATATCAAATTTGAGTAAAGCAAACTGGAAAAATTGAATAAGATAATATGAACACAAGTGGCTCAGCCCTTGTTGGAGCAGAACAATGGAAACAAAAGAAATACAAGAAAGTAGAAAGAAAATAAAAGAAAAATGTATGCGGCCATTACCTGAAGGGAGAAGCCCACGCGAGAAGAAGATGAAACCAAAATGATGTGGTAAGGGAATTGTGTAAATGGGTTTAGTATTTAAGAGGGAGGTAGTTGCGTTGATTAGGTGAAAAAATGGCAAGAAAATACAATTTGGTTTATGAAACGGCTATGGGAATTTATTACTACCAATTACAAAGAAGAAGAAAGGGAAAGAGGATATCCACGCACGTGAATGACAAGGCAAGTAATTTTTGTTTGAAACGGCAAGATGAAATAAGGCATTTATTCCTATTAAATATAAGGAAGCAACGGAAAGGGAATATTTTTACACGCGAATGGTAAGGCACGGTTTGAATTGATTTTTATTAGTTGCAGTAAGAAATTAATGAGCGCGTATTAGATGCAATAATTAATCAAAACGTACGCCCAAATTTAAAACAAAAGTAACGTATTTTTAAATTTATATGTTTCTTATTTATTTAGTAATTATATACGCTAAAGAATATATCATCAAATAACGTACCATTTAAAACATCAAACAAATTATACAAAACGAAAATAGACGTACAAATTAAAACGTGTAATTTAATAGCTTATTTATACACAACCTATAACCTAATTCAAAATTTGATTTGTTTACATCCATTTGATTTATTTATCATTTACTAAGAAACTGATGTATATACATATAAAAGAAACGTAAAATTTATTTCTTTTTGCATAATATTTATTACTTAATTTAAAAAGTATATAACCAATTTTAAAGGAAACAAAAGTGGAACAAAATGTTGTACAAATATATACGGTTTAAATAAAAGTTGGAAGAAGAAAAAAAGTAGAAAAAAAAGAGGAGGCTAGGTTTACAAAAAGATTTGAACGGCTAAAGTTTAGGAATAGTTAGAAAATAAAAAGGCAAGGAAATTTAAAAAAAAACACAATTTAAGGAGGAAAAGATCTTGTATATTTTTTTTTAAACAAATGAAAAGTGGAGTTTGAGAACTTTGTACGTGATTGAAAAGGAGAAAATCACGGCTATGCATTAATGAATAGATATGGTAGAAGATTAAAAGGTGGGAAATATATAAAGGCAAGAAATAAATTAAGAAACATATGCCCATATTTAAAACGTATCTTAATTGATTTGTTATTTATCCAATAAATATAGATGTATATACACAAAAGAAATCTTCACTAAATGAATAAAGTTTATACACACAATAGAAATAAATAAGAAGATGGATATAGAAAAGAAAAAAAATTGAAACGCAGAAATTTATTTATTTATTTTAATGTTGTATGTTACCCAAATTTACAGAACAAAGATCAGAATTAATTGAAACAAAGCAAAATGGATGTCATAAATATCTACAGCTTTAAAAATAAAAAATATATACAAAAGAAGCCACTGCTAAACAAATAAATGCAAGAACATTAAACAAATAAATTTTAAATGATATGCCTTTAAGGCAGCATAACATATATTTATTTGAAATTTCTTTCTTTGTTTACATGCAATAGAAAAGGCAACAAATACATAAAGCAAGTAACATATATCTCTTGAAATTCCTAAGTTATTATTAAAAGTAAAAATCAATCAAAATCAAATAAATATATATTCAAAGTTTATACGAACAAAACTAGAAAATAAAATTAGAGAAACAAATATAGGGAAATAAAAAAGGCAAAAGCAACCAAAAGACTCTTGATTTTCCAAACTTCATGTCATGTGCAAGTTCAAATAAATAAAATATATACACATGGCATGTCATGTTACCCATGTAAACAAAATTAGAACATGACATCACAAATAAACATATTATTTATATAAATTAAAATAAACAATTTTGTTAACTAAAATAATTTACATACAAAAGTTTTAAAAGCATTACTTTCACAATATTAATCAGATTCCAACGGAAAAAAAAAGCAGTATACTTAAAATTTTATTTACATTCATAAAATAAAGATAAATTTCAAAAGTTCAAATTTTTAAAATTTTAAATTAAAAGTCAAAGTTTGACCACATTATTAAAAATTCACATTTCTGGAAAACATTCTATTTATTCATGTTTGGAATTTACCATTCACATCAAAATCAAAATTATATTTAAAATAACAAAATTTATTCATTTTAATAAATAAAATAAAGTTTTTAAATTAGGAAAATCAAATTAATTTTTTTTACAAAATACAGGGTTGTTACAATCAGGAGGCTACCAGAGGATACTCCATAGGTACGACACAAATCAAACTCATACAAGGCGCGCTAAGGTAGGTGAAACGGCACAACTAGGCAATGCCAGGGTAGATATACCAATTACACTTCCGGGCCGGTGATAACGCGTAGCAGCTACTACCGCCCACCTCGAGCCACACCCCCAAAATCAAAAATCAAAACTGGCCACCAAATCAATCTCTAAGTCAGAATATAATAGCGAAGGAGTGTGTCCGATCAGAGGAGCGACCTCATTAGCCCGTCGATTGCTCCTGTTTTAGCCACCTTATGCCAACTTACGGGAGTCGGGTCCACGTATTTACCTCAAAAGAAACGCCGCCGCCATCCTACTTCATTCTGGATCTCCACCGCGTGCACGGTTGTTAAAGTGGTTTTCGGAGTTGGCAGAGAGTATGAAAACTTCTGATCCCGGTCTCTTTAACAACCAAATGTTATTAAAAGACTGCGGTCCTTTCAAAATAGTTTATACTTCAAAACTAGAATATAATATCCATTTCAAAACCATATAAATACGATATCATTTCCGTTGTAAAACTCAAATCAATATCATATCATTTTCATAAAGACCCGAATCATAATACTTTGAAACTCATAACCTTGAAACATAACTACATCACATAAATGGCTTAAATATTAAATTACTTTATAAATAAAATAGCTTCTTCAATTTCACAAATCAATTCCAAATACAGATTTGAACCCCCAAATAAATCATTTTAATTTCCATATATTTCAAATCTTTAATATTCCACCATTTCAAAACTAATTCTTTGATAATTCCATATATATCAAATTCCATTACTATTATTTAGATTTGAAATGTTTACTCAATAAATCCAATATCCTTTAAGTAAAACTTTTAAACTTCAAATAACTGGATATTCTTCCATTTATTTAACTTGATATATTCATTTAAATAAACTTGATATTCATTTAAATCACTCTAAACCAAAATCAAGTTATAAAAATCATACACTTTAAAATCTCAATTTTTCTTAAATTTCAAATCAATTTTATTCGAATATAATTTTTAAATAATTTAATTCAAATAAATTTCATATTTATCTTCCAACCTTAATTTTATTTAAGTCATTATACACTCTATATACAATATAATTTAAACAGATACTTAACCATATTATATAAAACAACCAAACTTTATTATTTAACTTATTTTATATTTCAAAACAAATTTATACATAGCTAAAAATCAATAATAAAATAACATTTATATAAAATCTAAAATCAATATTTATATAACCCATATATTTCTTTACAAAACCGTAGAAATCATATCAAAATGTTTTTACATATAGACCACGGTGTTTGTATATAATTTTCTATCATATGGTCAAGTGGTATGGATATTTATCATTTCAATCCGTTATTTAAAATATAAATATGGTTATATATAATTTCAGACCGCAATCCCGAATGAAATAAAATTCATAACAACTTGCAGTTGATAATAGTATAAAATACAACATCCATTGTAACAACCCTAGATTTTGAATATAATTTAAATTTGACATAATTTTATTTTGAAAGTATTTTAAATTTTTTTATTGTAAGATTTCATTTCTAAATATTTTTAAAGTGATAATAGAATTTTTCCAAAAATTATTGCATTTTTTTCTATTTTTAAAGGCTAGTTTCCATTTTTCTACTATTTTCTTCATTTTATTATATTTAATTAAAATTTATTTATTTATTTTTGTGCATGCATTTAATTTTTGTGTTCTTATCTTTATTTATAAATATTTTTCAAGTACACAAAATTTTTCCAAAATTTGTTTCATTTATTTTCAAATTTTCTAGCCTAGTTTACATTTTTTTCTTTGCTGTTTTCTTAATTTAATTATATATAATTAATATTTATTTATTTATTTTTGTTTATTTACTAAATTTTCGTGTTTTTATCTTTATTTATCAGTATTTTTCAGTTATTTAAAATTTCAGAAGAAAATATTGAAATTTGAAGAGTTTTGGTGACCCTTTAATTGCTTAAGGCTTTTTATATTCCATATTTTCATTTTTCAACCAACATCTCCTCATTACTTTGTGCCATAACTCCTAATCTTTTAGCCGACCACTTCACCATCTCATTTTCATGGAAAATAATTTCTCATCGTCACTAAAATTCGGCCATCTCCATTGCATAAAAAAGTTTGGTAAAAATCTCTTTTCTTTTCATTGTTTTTATACTTGTTTTCATGAATTTGCACTTGCTTCTTCTATCTTTAGGTTCGGCCTCACCACTCTAGCCACCTTGCCATCTCCACCACCACCCAAACCAGTCACCACCACTTCCTCTCCAAACCCCTAGCCAAGTCGAGCCACCCTAGGTTGAAGATCCACCACACAAATGCACCAAACTCCACTTGCACCACCTAGCCGAGCACATCAAGTCATCCACCACGACAAACTCCTCCTTGGCCGCCACCTACACCACCATCACCACCTCAAACCTGACATGATACCTCTACCACATCATCCTTGACCCACCTGAAGCATGGTTGTGCCCATGATTGCCTTGGCCATGACCTATTTGCATAGAAACTATGTTGTGTTGCCTTGTGTTGTGTAGTTTCATACACACGTATGTTTGCACCATCTTTTCCCATGCTAGGCCGACCCCATTTGGACCCAAACCATATCCAAACTCTCACCATAGCCGTGTGTTTCTGACCCAAGGCTGAAGCACAAGTGTTGAAAGCAAGTGCAAAAGATTTTAGCTTTGTTTTGTGCATTCATTTCTAGCTTTGTTTAATTGAATTTGAGTTGAAAACTTATGTAGATTGTTTTGTTTGTTTGAATGTATTCAAGGTGATTAATCTTTGGCTCTTCCAATCTCAAATCTTATTCATGCTTTTGTGCCTTCGAAGATCTCAGTTTGTGTGTTTCAGTTGTCGTCTCCAGCTTATACCTGTGAGTTATTCTCACCAGACAGTTTATACTTATATAACTAGTAAATTGATCACATTTGAATCTGTAAAATGCATCACCATGTTATATCTGCTATGTTATGATCATATAATGTTCACCCATGCTTATTTACCTGTTATATCATATATTACTGTTATTTTATGTTGTTCTATTATTTATATCAGTTTATCACACTGTAAGTTCCCTTTAGATTAGAATCACTATGGGTTGAAATGATACATACCCGAACGGACTTTAGAATATGAGAAAATCGTAATGGGCTGAAATGATAGGCCTGAACGATTTTCAATTATTTCATTTTACTTGGGACTGTGGGTTTGAAATGATAAAACCTGGGTTTTCTTTGTAAATTACGGGTTGAAGTGATATATTACCCATATCACTTTACCTAGTGTAGAAAATGATATACAGACCCGTGGTTAAAATATATTTTTCTAAAAAATTTTAAAATATTTTATAAATGTAAATATTATAATATTTTGATTTAAACGTAATTAAAAATGATTTTTGTAAAGTATTTTGATTTTTCTGAGAATTTATAAGTGAAATAAATTAATGATAAAGTGGAAATTTGAAATATAAGTTATTTTGGAAATTTGATTTAATTATAAATGGAATTTAAAATTAAATATGAAAATATGGTATTTTGAATTAAATGAATTTAAAATGATTTTATAATATATTAATGGATTTTGAATAAGTTAAAATGTCAAATAAATGAATATTGAGTTGAATTTTGAAATATAACTTAAATTGGAAAATTTTAAATTTTGTTTAAAAGTGAATTTTGAAGTTAAGTAAATAAAATTAAAAATAAGTTATATTTTAAAATTTGAACTTAAGTTTTAAGTTAAAAATTTAATTATATGAATTGAAATTGAATGTTGGAATTTAATAAGTGGATTATTATTAAATATTGATTTTTGAATGGAAATTTAACTGTATAAAATCATGAATTTAGGGAAAATTAAATGATGGTTATAAAAGTGATATATGATTTTATCTCCATGACGATTTTCAGCTTGCTTTTGAAATTTTAATGGCGTCTTCATCGTTATCTTTCTCTTCCTCTTCTTTCTCCTTTGACTCCGCATCCTTTCCTCCTCTTTCTTCAACCTCTTCTTCTGTTCTTCCCTCATCTTCTCTTTCTGCATCTACTGCTAATCAATCAAATCCAGTGTTAACTTCCAATAGCAATGATTCTTATTCTCTGAATTCAAACTGGTCGAATCTTTTCAAATCTTTACCCCGTAATGCAGGGTCGTATAAGCCTATTCATTTTGATATTTCGCGAGACAAACCTTCTTTTGATTTACCGGATCTTGTTAAAGAGGAGGGATTAAAATACTGGAATAATCATTTAGTCGGTTTCTTTCTTGATGGTACGCTTTCTTTCTTGTCTGTTGTGAATTTTCTTAAAAGATATTGGAATCTTAAAGGTGAAGTTGAATTTAAATCAGATGGGTTTAATTTTTACTTCGATTTTTCCAATCAAGAGGATAAGGACCATATCCTTAACTCGGACCCTATCTTTATTAGAGGTAGGATGTTCATAATTACAAAATGGGATCCATCTATTGGGTTATCACAAGCTCAGGTTAAGAAAGTGCCGGTGTGGATACATTTTCATAGGATTCCAATTATTTTGTGGACGTTAGTTGGTATCAATTGGTTGGTGTGTCACATTGGTAGATTAATATGTTTTGATAGTAGCACTACAAAGTTGCAAAGGTTTAAGTATGCAAAAGCATCGGTGGAGATTTCGCCTGATTCTGAATTACATGACACTATTCATGTACCACAGCTAGGAAAGAATTGTCCTGATGTTAGATTATCTTATGATTGGAAGCCTAAAATTTGCATTCATTGTAGAATTTTTGGACATGATACAACAACTTGTGAATTTGTTAATACTGCCAATGATGCAAAGGATAATAATCTATATGATATGGAGGAGAATGAAGTTAGGATTCAAACTAGTCATGATGTTAATCCTATTGATCAGAATTGGAAAGTTGTTAATAAAAGAAATAGAGGGGTTTGGAAGAGGAAAGTCTCTATGGTTAAGGAAAATATTCAATCAAATGTTGATACTATGAGCAGTAAGGAAGTTGGCAAACCAAAAGATAATGAAACTCAAATTGTTAATAGTTCTTGCCCTACTGTTAATGCTAACTCATTTTTAGTTTTATCAAACCCTTCTATTGATATGGTCAGGGTTGGTGTATCTGATCCATTATGTGATGCAAATCTTTCTACTTCATCTTTGTCAGTTGAAAATCCTTCTAATGCTTTATCTGACTCTGTTTCAAAGGTTGTCTCAGCTATTGTTGCAAATTCTGTTTCAACTTTATGTTGTTCTCAATTCAGTTCTAAATCACCATCCATGAATGTTCCTAATCCTTCACCATATTTGCATTTGTCACCTCCTAAAAATATTTTACTTCCACCTCCTTCTGGGTCATGTGAGAGTGCAGTTGTTATGAATAATTCTAGTTGTACTAGTAATTTGGATTCTGTTGATCTTAATAAAGGTAAGGAATATAAACCTCCTGAGGTCCAACCTTTATCTTCATCCAAAAATAATTCTCATCCAAGGCATACTAGGAAGAATCCTTCTCCACTGTTACCTCCTCTTCCTAATAAATGAATAACATTGCTTTTTGGAATATTAGGGGGGCTAATTTACCCTCTAAACAATTAGAGATTAATAATCTTATTGAGATCAAAAATATTCATTTGATGTGTGTTTCAGAAACTAAGCTTGATATTCTCTCAACTATTAAGGCTATTCGTTTGATTGCTCCATCTTGGTTACATGATAATAACTTTGTTGAATCTAATTATGGCAGACTGCTCACTCTTTGGAATCCACATTTGTTTAAACTTTCCAGAATTAGTGCCTCTGATCAATATATTCATTACAATTGTATCCATTTACCTTCCAATACAAACTTTCATCTTACTTCTGTGTATGCTCAAAACTCATTAGCTCTGAGACAGGTATTCTTGGATCATCTTCCTTCTTTAAATTCATCTTCTATCCCCTGGATTATTGGTGGTGATTTCAATTGTATGTTTGCAAGTAACCAAAAAATTGGTGGCTTCCCTTTATCTCTTAAGGATATTTCTCCTCTAAACAGTGCTTTAATTCAATCAAATCTTACCCCTATTAAATACTTTGGTTCTGATTTTACTTGGTCAAACAGTAATAGGAGTGGTAATCCAACTTTATGTAAGCTTGATCATATTTTCTTAAATCTTTCTTTTCTTCATCTTTGGCCAAAATCTTTCTATCACATTTGTCAGCTTTCTTTATCTGATCATTGCTCATTAATTTTTCATTGGGGAGTTGATGTTTTTTGTGGAGGGAAACACACTTTTAAATTTTTTTAATTTTTGGACTAAGCAGGTGGATTATTATGATATTTTAAAGCAAGTCTGGAGTATGTAATTTGGCAAGGATCCTCTTACAAATATTATTCTCAAGATGAAAGCTCCGAAATTTCAACTTAGAAATTGGTCTTCAGCAATTTTTGGTAAGGATTCTAAACTTTCTTCTCAAATTAGGAATCGGCTGATTAGGATACAGGAGGAACTGAGTGCTAGACCATTTGATACTATTTTACTTCATACTGAAATGCAATTAAAGAATATTCTTGAGCAAGTTATTCAAAAGGAAGTGTCTTCACTCAAGCAGAAAATTCATTTGAGAATGGATAAAGAGGCTGATAGGAACACTAAATATTTTCATAATTACTTAAAAGTTAAAAGGAATCGTGAATGCATTTTTCAGATTAAGGATATGTTTGGAAATTTAGTGGAAACTTTTGATGGTATTAATGAAGCTTTTTTGAGGTATTTTACATCAATTTTAGCTCCAAACAATCAATTCATTCCTGACATTAAACCTCTTTATGATATTACTCTTCCAACCTTAAATACCCTTCAATCCAATTCTCTGATCAGTGCTATTTCTAATAATGAAATTGAAGCTGCAGTCTTTAGTTTGGACAGTGATAGTTGTGGAGGTCCAGATGGTTATAATGCACATTTTATTCAACAGAGTTGGAAGATAATTGGGTCTGACATTATTAAGGCTATCCAATATTTTTTTCTTAATAATAAACTCCCTGTTGGACTAGCTGCCACTGCTATTGCCCTAATACCCAAGATTGTTAATCCATCTTCTGTTATTGATTTTAGACCAATTTCATGTTGCAATATCATTTATAAAATTATTTCAAAGGTTTTAGCTAATAGATTACAATCAGTCTTGCCATCTATCATCTCCAACAATCAGGCTGCATATATTAAGGGTAGATCAATAAGTGATAATATTCTCTTAACCCAAGAATTATTGTATGGTTATGAAAGGAAAAATATTTCTCCAAGGTGCATGTTAAAGCTTGACATTAAAAAGGCATTTGACTCTATTGCTTGGAATTCAATTTTAGCAATCATGTCCAGAATGAATTTCCCAAAGCCTTTTTTAGCATGGATTTACACTTGTATATCATCACCTATGTTTTCTATTTCAAGAGAGGGTGGGCTGTATGGTTATTTTAAAAGTGTACAAGGTGTTAGGAAAGGTGATCCAATTTCTGCATACTTGTTCTTAATAGTTATGGAACTTCTTAATCCTATTTTGATGGATCTTGTTGCTAAAGGAGATTTTCAGCTTCATCCCAAATGTAAAAGACCTGTTATTACTCACCTTCTCTTTGCTGATGATCTTATCATTTTTACTAAGCCTTCTTATCACAATATTCAGTGTATAATTTCATCCCTAGAGCTTTTCTATTCTATTACTGGCCTTCAGATTAATCTTCACAAGTCAAATATATTAGTTGCTGGTTTAAATTCATTTCAGAAAAATGATATTATTAGGTGCTCAGGTCTACAGGAATTATCCAAAAATACTTTCTACTTGGGTTTGCTTATCTTTTTCTCTAGAATTACTAAACAAAATTGCCTACCACTTTTTGAGAGGATTATTGAAAGGCTTCAGATATGGCCAATGGATAAACTGTCACAAGCTGGTAGGTTAACTATCATTCAATCAATTGCAGTGGCTATGACAACATATTGGACTAGACATTATATACTTCCTGTTAAGCTTATTAATATGATATCTAGTGCACTTAATAAATTTCTTTGGCATGGTGACCCTTTTTCCAGAAAGTTGATTCCTATTTCTTTTTACAAACTATTTGAATCCAAAAAGAAAGGTGGTCTTGGTATTACTAATATTTTTCTATGGAATAAGGCTGCTATATCAGTATATTTCAATAAGATCTTTGACTCTGATAAGAATTTATGGTCTCAATGGGTCAATAATAATCTTATTGGTAAAAAGAATTTTTGGACTATGCCCATACCACAAAATTGCAGTTGGGGTTGGAGATGTATACTCAAGCTTAGGGAGACTTTCATTCCTCTTGTACAGTGTAACTATGTTTTGATTAAGGGTTTATCTTTCTGGCATTCACCATGGGCTAAACAAGGGTTGATCTTGAGTTCTGTAGTGGATTATAACTTGAGAAGAAGCTCTGGTATTACTGAACAGGCAAGGGTTGAAGAGTTTTTACATGATGATGGTATAGTTTTACCATATTCTAGTTCCTCTCAACTTAGGAACTTATGGAATGCCATCACTGATAATCCCATTAAGAATAATGACAATGTTTTAATTTGGTCTGACAAGGGTAAACATCATTCCATTAGACTTGTTTATAATGCTCTCTGTCAAAATGGTTATCAATTCCCCTGGCATTCAAGAATATGGAATATTGGAAGTGGTGCAAAGGAAAATTTATTGTTATGGAAAGTGATGGCTAATGCTTTAAATACCAAAGATAAACTTTGTAAAATGGGTATTATTTCAGATGACATATGTGTTCTATGCAATTCAGAAACTGAAAGTAATACTCACTTGTTTTTTGAATGCACTTTTGTGTATCAGATTTGGTATAGATTGCTTTCTAATGGTGGTTTTTATAAACCATCACCTGTTAGTTCGGTTGAATGGTTTAATGTGTTCAAAGCTACAAGATGGAAGACTCATATGACAAGGTTGCTGCTTAAACTGCTAAAGAGATTAATATATGCAATATGGTCTGAAAGGAACAATAGAGTTTTTGGTATTGGATGTAAGAATTTGGCACAGCTATATAATTTGGTTCATGGCAGCATTCTCAGAGACATTAAAGCTAATCATATTTGAAGTTCATGGCAGTTTTACTTACATGCAGATGGCTATTCTCTGGATTATTATATACAATAGGATTCCTAAGTCTGTATGCAGTGATTTATTCGGTTTGGTCTTTGTAATGAATTATTTGATTGTATTTGTTTGTTTTATTATCATTGTAATGGCCAAGATGGTTGTATTTGAGTGAAATTGGTGGATTTGTAACTGCTCTTGTAAAACTACATAAGTCAATAAAATGAGTTCTTACTCTTGCTTTTCAAAAAAAGGAAAATATATGATTTTATAAGTTTGAAATGGTTTAAATATAAATTGAATGGTTTGTGAAAGTATAGTGAATATTTGGAATTTCATTAACAGCATTTTGAAATGCTATTATTTCTGAAGTAAAGGATATTACAGCATTTGTAAATGTTGTAATTAATGTAAATGAACTAAAGGGTTAAATTGAATTAAAGGCTATTATAGCACTTTGTAAGTGCTATAATTGTTGAATTTAACAAAGGTTTTATTTGAATTAATGTAACCCTATTACAGCATTTTGAATGCCGACTTTTGTTAAATTGAATTGTTTTGAAAGTAACTTTCCATAGCATTTTTCTAAATGCCGCGAAAGTTGAATTTTCATTGTTTTAATTAATTTAAGTGAATAAATGAATTTTGAAAGATTAAAATTTTGGAAATTTAATAATTTAATTATTAAATATAATAACTTCATTTTTATGATTTAAAATGAAGAAATTTGTTTTGAAATATAAACTATTTTGAAATGTGTGTTGAAATGGTATTTTAAATAAATGAATGTGGTTTGGAAGGTACGATATTTTGATATTTTGAAATGGATTTTGAATGATACTGAATTTTGTTTGATATTTGACTTCGAAGTATAAAATACCATTTTGAAAATTTAACCACGGGAAGTATAAATATCCTTAAAGGATGGGCGATCCCAATCATCCTTTAAGTTATGGTGCATTTCTACTACAGTTCACTTGAGTTGGTTTACATTATATAAGTATATATGTCCTGACTCGATTGTTTTGTGTTTTACTTTATGCTCGGGTCAGCCTGAGTATTTACAGCTTAGCTTTGGATTTCTTTCCTGGAGCTAGGAATCGCTGGAGATTCTGCTTGTCTGGAATCTGTTCCCTTTCAGTTTCAGTTTTTCTATTTCAGTTCTGGTATTTATAAACTGCTACATATTTGAGATTTCTATTGTATATGTTTTTCCAGACTGATATTATGTATTATGTTTTGAGAGTTTTATATAGTAGCTTCATGAACTACTATGGTATTTTAATTTCCGCTGCGAGTTATTCTGATATTTCTGCATCTGTGATTCTGTGATTGTATTTCATTTGCTCCAAATTTATTTACAATGCGGTATTTTGAGCAATTCAAGTCTGACATGTGTGGATGCGAATGGCTGAAAATATTGGGTTGTTACGGTTGGTATCAGAGCTTTGGTTTTTAGGCAAACCATAGCCTGCGGAGCAAAAACTCATTAGAGATAGGGTAGAAATACCCTAAAATGAGTGAAATCAATATCAAAATCATTTCTTTGTGAGTGAACGTATTTTCGAAGTATAAAATGATTTCCAAATGATTTTTAAAGTTATTTTCAAAGATTATATTAGTATAAAAAAATTCTTATTTTGAAATCAAGATTTTTCTAACTTCATCCCTTCTTTATCCACCTTGTTAGTAATCTCTTGGTTAGTATTCTTATCGATTAGGATTCCTTGAACTTTGGAATGCTCCCACTTGTTCTGAAATCCAGTCTTGTTTTCCCTATTTTATCCTTTTGATTTTGGAGCATTCTGTAACTCCACTTTGGAATGACCTCTATAAAGATCAGTGATTCCGTAAATCTTTGAATGATTTTCAAGGGGTGAAACTCCTTTACAATTGGCATTGATTCACCGGAGATTTCGGTATCCTCGGATTTCGATGCTATCTATCTCCTGCTCTACCTGGATTCTATCTCTGCCGATCGAATGTCGATTTTCCTTAGATTTTCGCATTGATTATATTCCTGAAGTCACGGTTGACCGGTTAAGGTCACCCATGATTTATATCGGCTTATCTATCTTCTATTTGGTAATTAAATTATCTCATTTTAGTTTGAGCTTATCTTCGAACCAGAATTCTATTTGATTATAGTTCCTCTAAATTTGAATCTCTGCTTGTTTTGTAATCCATCCTATTTGATTTTATTTTGAATTTGTGCATACATCAAATTATTATTTTGATAAGGATGACCACCTTTTTATATAAAAGTGAAATGTTTTCGATAAGCATTATATACCTTTTAAAAATGAAAATTTAAAATTTGAAAGGAATTGAAATTTTGAAAATTTATAAGAATTTGATTTGTATAAAAATGATTGATAATTGAAGGGTTTTGAATTTGAATTTCGAGGAATCGAACTTCGGTGTTTTGAAATCAGTTTAAGATTTTGGAAAATATATAATAATATGATTTAAAGATATTTTCTGAATAAGAAATGTTTAAAATGTATTCGAATGAATTCCAGTGATTTCAAAGAAGTTTCAAGAAAATAAAAGTCCAGAACCCACTTATGTCGCTGGAAAATAATTTCGGTGATGAATGCATGCATCGTCGACATTGATTTTCAAGTTTCTGAGTGGGGGAGAGGCCACTCTAGTAGCTTTGCTGTGCGAGTGATTTTGTGAAACCAAATTTTGATTTTAGATTTCGAAGTATGGTTTGATATTCAGAAGATATATGTATATACATTTGAAATGATTTAAAGTAAGCCGGTGTTCAGTCCTCGAGATTTAGATTTGTTTTGGTATAACCCTATCCTTTGGAATTGGTTTAATGATTTGTTGGTGATTTCCAACTCTTGGATTGAAAATATGATTTCTTTGACTATTTTGAAGGTTCGAGCACTTCCACATCAAGGTTAACTTTTCAAAGCTAAGTAATTTTGAAAGGTATAGGGTATTTGATAAAGAATATAAGTTTAGTTTGGTATGATTAATGTATAAAGTAATATGATTTATATAAGTTTGAAATTGTTCGTTGAGTGAAATAAATAAGACTATTTTGAATTATACTGGTATGAAATATAGATTTGAAATGTTTTAATAAAGTATATATATAGAACAAGAATCTTTCCAATGGTAAATTTAATTTTTCATGTAGAAATAAATAGTTTGAAAGTTTTAAAAGGGATGGTTTTAAACTTAGTAACCATCTTAGATATTTTGATGATTGAAATGGCTTGGAAATGATTTAATCTTTATTTTGATAAAGAATGTGAATTTGAAATGAGAATGTAAATTTGATAAATAAATATTTGAAGTTTATATTTGTATAAAAGGATATTTGGTTTACTAGTAATTTGAGTTTATTTAAAAATGATGGATTTATGAAATGAATATTTCAAAACTAAATAATAATGAAGTAAATTTTGAGATATATGAAATTAAAAAATTTAATTTTGGAATATGGTATATTTAAGCTTTGAAATATATTAAAGATTGAATAGTTTATTTTTTGGATCAAATCTTTAATTGAAATTTGATAATATTTGAAATGGTTTTGTTGGAAAACCAAATTGAATTGAAACTGATGGTTTGAATTGAATTAAAATTTGGAAATTTTAGATTTGGGTTTAATAGAATAAATTTGTGAATGTAAATAATTAAATGAATGTTTTATGATTTCAAATGTTTCGAAAGGTTATGATTTTCAAAGTGTAATGATTTCAGGTATTTAGGTTTCGAAAGATTTATAACTTTGAAAGTATTATGATTTTTGAAAGTGAATATATGTTTGAAATGGAAATGAATTTGTTTGACATATATTTTGTTGATTTGGAAATTTGGATTATTTTCTAAATTTATTGTTTTAAGAAACCTTGAAACTGAATATATGTAATTAGGAAGAAATGATTTGGCGAAATCATATATGATTTTGAAACTGAATTGATATTGAAATAGTTTGAAATTGAGAACCTTGTTTATTTAAATACTTTGATTTGGGAGTTATCGAACTTATATAAAATTGATTTGTGTAACTATGAAGTGATTTGAAAACTATTGATTTGTAAAGGTACTTAACTTGTAAATTGAAATCTTATATAATCGAAGTCTATATAAGGGTGATTTGAAACTATTGATTTGTAAAGGTACTCAATGTGTGAATTGAAATCTTATATAATCGAAGTCTATATAAGTGTGATTTGATATACTATTTATTTTGGGAAGTATTTGATTTGAAAATGAAATCTTATATATAATGGACTTTATATAAGTATGATATTTGAAAGTGATTTTGAAAGGTACTATATGATACATATTTTCAAAGTAAAGATATGGAAAGTGCCTTCTGCTTGATATCCGCTTTGTGGCCATATTGTGGATTCATTCTATCGATATTATTATTCTCTCTCTGATTTGGGTTTTTTGGATATGATACTCGAGTGTCCATCGAATTCCATGGCGATTTCCATGGTCTTATGTTTACGACTGCATAGTGTAATTTGTCTGGCTGAGATGGCCTGGGGGTATGGATGTTTCCTGGAGGATTCAGGCGTAACCATTGTGTATCCTACGATCTATGTAGGTCGTAGTAGTAGCGAAATACACTGGTTGAGATAGCTTAAGGTTACGGATGTTTCCTGAGGGATCCAGGCGTAACCATTGTGTATCTGTGGTCTACTAGTCATCATGGCGTAATTCGCAGGGCTGAGATGGCTTACGGATACGGATGTTTCCTTGGGGATCCAGGCGTAACCATTGTGTATCTGTGATCCATGGTTAGACAAATGTTTGGTTTGGTTGATTTTTTTGGATTGTACTTCCATATCTGTTGTTTTAAAAGGTTTTCCAGTATTTTCACTGGGTGTTGAAACAAGTCTACCAAGTACCTGGAGAATTCGAGCTTTGCGCCTGATCAACGCATAGCCAGAGTCTTCAGGAACAAAAGTAAACTTGTTAAGACATCGAGTTATAAAAGTATTTTGATAAAGTATATTATATAAAGGATATTTTGATCATATATTTTATTTTTCTAAACAATTTAAAAATGTTTTAAATATTGTTTACTGTGAACTATCAAATTTGAATCAAATGACTATTCATCATATTATAAAATATATATTATAAAATGTTTAAAAAGTTAAATATAAAATTTTAAATTGAAACTTATATAGTTTTTAAATATGGTTCATCCTTTTCTTTCAACCTATTCTCCTTTCTAGCTATTTGTACCTTCTTCTTCTTTCAGGGTCTTTTCTACATTGTGGAAAGAATTGGTTCTTTGGCTTATCGTTTATATTTGCCCGAGAAACTTTCTGGAGTGCATGATGTATTCCATGTCTCGCACCTTCGTCGTTATCTTCATGATCCATCTCTTATTATCCAGCCTTCTGCTCTTGATAGTTTGGATATTGACCCTAATCTGACTGTCGAGAGGAAGCCACTTCGTATTGTTGATAAAGGTACAAAGCAGCTCAGAAGGAAATCTGTTAATCTGGTCAAAGTACAGTGGAGTACTGATGACCAAGATTGTACCTGGGAAATGGAGGAGAGCATTCGTGCTTCGAATCCTAAATTGTTCGTTTCAGGTACTATTTTGTTTTCTATCTTGTTTCCCTTTATTTTCCTTGCCCGTTCTTTTTTAGGACGAAAAGATTTGAGTGGGGGAGAATGTAACAACCCTAGATTTTGAATATAATTTAAATTTGACTTAATTTTATTTTGAAATTATTTTAAATTTGTTTTATTGTAAGATTTCATTTCTAAATATTTTTAAAGTGATAATAGAATTTTTTCCAAAATTTATTGCATTTATTTTCTATTTTTAAAGGCTAGTTTCCATTTTTCTGCTATTTTCTTCATTTAATTATATTTGATTAAAATTTATTTATGTATTTTTGTGCATGCATTTTATTTTTGTGTTCTTATCTTTATTTATAAATATTTTTCAAGTACACAAAATTTTTCCAAAATTTGTTTCATTTATTTTCAAATTTTCTAGCCTAGTTTACATTTTCTTTGATATTTTCTTAATTAAATTATATATAATAAATATTTATTTATTTATTTATTTTTGTTTATTTACTAAATTTTCGTTTTTTATCTTTATTTATCAGTATTTTTCAGTTATTTAGAATATCAAAAGAAAATACTGAAATTTGAAGAGTTTTGGTGACCCTTTATTTGCTTAAGGCTTTTTATATTCCATCTTTTCATTTTTCAACCAACATCTCCTCATTATTTGCTGCCATAAGTCCTCATCTTTCAGCCAAACACTACACCATCTCATTTTCACGTAAAATAATTTCTCATCATCACAAAAATTCGGCCATCTCCATTGCATAAAAAAGTTTGGTAAAAATCTCTCTTCTTTTCATTGTTTTGATACTTGTTTTCATGAATTTGTACTTGCTTCTTCTATCTTTAGGTTCGGCTTCACCACTCCAGCCACCTTGCGGCCTCCATCACCACCTGAACCAGTCACCACCACCTCCTCTCCAAACCTCTAGCCAAGCCGAGCCACCCTAGGTTAAAGATCCACCACACAAATGCACCAAACTCCACTTGCACCACCTAGCCGAGCACATCAAGTCATCCACCACCACAAACTCCTCCTTGGCCGCCACCTACACCACCACCACCTCAAACCTGACCTGACACCTCTTCCACATCATCCCTGACCCACCTGAAGCATGGCCGTGCCCATGATTGCCTTGGCCATGACCTATTTGCATAGAAACTATGTTGTGTTGCCTTATGTTGTGTACTTTCATACACACGTATGTTTGCACCATCTTTTCCCAGGCTAGGCCGACCCCATTCGGACCCAAACTAGATTCAGACTCTCATCATAGTCGTTTTTTTCTAAGCCAAGGCTGAAGCACAAGTGTTGAAAGCAAGTGCAAAAGATTTTAGCTTTGTTTTGTGCATTCATTTCTAGCTTTGTTTAATTGAATTTGAGTTGAAAACTTATGTAGATTGTTTTGTTTGTTTGAATGTATTCAAGGTGATTAATCTTTGGCTCTTCCAATCTCAAATCTTATTCGTGCTTTTGTGCCTTCTAAGATCTCAGTTTGTGTGTTTCAGTTGTCGTCTCCAGCTTATACCTGTGAGTTATTCTCACCAAACAGTTTTATACTTATATAACTAGTAAATGGATCGCATTTGAATCTGTAAAATGCATCACCATGTTATATCTGCTATGTTATGGTCATATGATGTTCACCCATGCTTATTTACCTATTATACCATATATTACTGTTATTTTATGTTGTTCTGTTATTTATATCAGTTTATCGCACTGCAAGTTCCCTTTAGATTAGAATCACTATGGGTTGAAATGATACATACCCGAACGGACTTTAGAATAGGAGAAAATCGTTATGGGCTGAAATGATAGGCCTGAACGATTTTCAATTATTTCATTTTACTTGGGACTGCGGGTTTGAAATGATAAAACCTGGGTTTTCTTTGTAAATTACGGGTTGGAATTATATATTACCCGTATCACTTTACCTAGTGTAGAAAATGATATACAGACCCGTGGTTAAAATATATTTTTCTAAAAAATTTTAAAATATTTTAGAAATGTAAATATTATAATATTTTGATTTAAACTTAATTAAAAATGATTTTTGTAAGGTATTTTGATTTTTATGAGAATTTATAAGTGAAATAAATTAATGATAAAGTGGAAATTTGAAATATAAGTTATTTTGGAAATTTGATTTAATTATAAATGTAATTTAAAATTAAATATGAAAATACGATAAATTTATGATATTTTGAATTAAATGAATTTAAAATGATTTTATAATATATTAATGGATTTTGAATAAGTTGAAATGTGAAATAAATGAATATTGAGTTGAATTTTGAAATATAACTTAAATTGGAAAATTTTGAATTTTGTTTAAAATTAAATATTGAAGTTAAGTAAATAAAATGAAAAATAAGTTATATTTTGAAATTTAAACTTAAGTTTTAAGTTAAAAATTTAATTATATGAATTGAAATTGAATGTTGGAATTTAATAAGTGAATTATTATTAAATGTTGATTTTTGAATGGAAATTAAACTTTATAAAATCATGAATTTAAGGAAAATTAAATGATGGTTATAAAAGTGAAAATATATAGTTTTATAAGTTTAAAATAGTTTAAATATAAATTTAATGGTTTGTGAAAGTATAGTGAATATTTGGAATTTAATTAACAGCATTTTGAAATGCTATTATTTCTAAAGTAAAGGATATTACAGCATTTGTAAATGCTGTAGTTAATATAAATGAACTAAAGGGCTAAATTGAATTAAAAGCTATTATAGCACCTTGTAAGTGCTATAATTGTTGAATTTAACTAAGGTTTTATTTGAGTTAATGTAATCCTATTACATCATTTTGAATGCCGTCTTCTGTTAAATTGAATTGTTTTAAAAGTAACTTTCCGTCGCATTTTTCTAAATGCTGCGAAAGTTGAATTTTCATTGTTTTAATTAATTTAAGTGAATAAATGAATTTTGAAAGATTAAAATTCTGGAAATTTAATAATTTAATTATTAAATATAATAACTTCATTTTTATTATTTGAAATGAAGAAATCTGTTTTGAAATATAAACAATTTTGAAATGTGTGTTGAAATGGTATTTTAAATAAATGAATGTGGTTTGGAAGATAAGATATTTTGAAATGGATTTTGAATGATATTGAATTTTGTAATGATATTTGACTTTGAAGTATAAAATACCATTTTGAAAATTTAACCACGGGATGTATTTAATTTATAGTTTAACTGATCCTTTAAGGCTGGGCGATCCCAAGCATCCTTTAAGTTATTGTGCATTTCTACTACAGTTCACTTGAGTTGGTTTACATTATATAAGTATATATTTCCTGACTTGAGTGTTTTGTGTTTTACTTTACGCTCGGGTCAGCCTGAGTATTTACAGCTTAGCTTTGGATTTCTTTCCTGGAGCTAGGAATCGCTGGAGATTCTGCTTGTTTAGAATCTGTTCCCTTTCAGTTTCAGTTTTTCTATTTCAGTTCCGGTATTTATAAACTGCTATGTATTTGAGATTTCTATTGTATATGTTTTTCCAGATGATATTATGTATTATGTTTTGAGAGTTCGTTATAGTAGCTTCATGAACTACTATGGTATTTTAATTTCCGCTGCGAGTTATTCTGATATTTCTGTGTCTATGATTGTATTTCATTTGCTCCAAATTTATTTACAATGCGATATTTTGATCAATTCAAGTCCGACATGTGTGGATGCGAATGGCTGAAAATATCGAGTTGTTACATCCATTCATCCAAAATCAATCATCAAACATTTATCACAATCATCATCCAATTCAATCAATAACATCAACATAGAACCGATGATAAACAACAGGTATTTACTGGCAGTTTATATTCAATAACAAATTTAATAAAATTTGGCTGGCATTTTATATGCAATAATAAATTAAATAACAATTTAACAGGCAGTTTATATGCAATAATAAACTATATACAATTTAATTCAATAAATTCAATTGAACTGAGATGATGATTAAAAATATGCCAAACAGTCATAAATAAATTTTTAATTACATCATAAATCAATTTAACAAACATAATAAATTTTAGAAGTTGTGAGTGGGTTAAAACACTCACCTTTTGAATTTAAATTGAATTTGAATCCAATTTAAACCCAAAATTCAAACAATCTCAGAATCTATCCAAACCGGCACCAAAATGTCCGGAATTCCAATACGAACCTAGCGGAGAAAATCGCGCGTAAAACAAACCTTGTACGTGAGAGTTATGATTATTAGAACGAATTGAAATCGAAATTAAATAAAAACAAATAAAATAATTGTAAACCAATGACATCGCAGCACCTCACCGCTATCTCTAGAAACATGTACGCGAAGACTTCCCTTAGCTGAACTTCGACCATCAATTACCACCATCTTCGGTCGCCGTTTGTCAAGCTGCCGCAGCCGCCATCGCCCTCGGCCTAACTGGCCGCGCTCAACTCTGGCCGCCAACCGTGCTCCTCCATCCCCAAGTAGCCGCGCCGCCAATGAAAATCTTAGGGTTTCGAAACCCTATTTTGACAAATCTGGCCACCTCCCTTCGTTTTAGACCGAGCACCCCCAGCTTCGAGCTCCATCCAGCGATCCCCACAAAGCCCATGTATCAATTTCGATGATCGATGCTCCTATCCAAAACGCCTAATTTTATTTTGACCATGATTTGCTACTGATCCGAGCATTGTTATGAAAAACGGTCATCACGCGCTGACTCGATAAGTCGAGATCTTCAAAACCATATAAAATTTGATAAATTTTGGAGAGTTTTCATTTTGATTTGACTTTGGATCGAGGAATTCATTTGGTTTGTCTGCCATTGAAAAATAGAAGCCACGCAGAATTGTACATATAGACATGAGGAATAATAAGGCTGCTAGGGTTTATAACTTGATATATATATAGGTAAGGTGGAAAATAGAAAGAACGGATCAGATTTGACTGAACGATATCGGCCCAAAAGCCCGTTGTGACTCAGGAACGAAATTAGATCAATCCATATATCAAAATAGATGTTTTCAAATATTTTAAACGCGGTGGAACAGGTTCCAGGTCCAAATTCCATCGTATAAAGAAGTTATGCTAAATCAAGTTATCTCAACTTGATTCAATCGATTTTAATTAAATTTATTTCGAGGCATTTCGAGCCCGTATGATCAAACAACAAGCCCGATCGTTATGAAACTTGAAACCCTATAATAATTCACCGTTACGGATCCGATGAAACTAGTTTCATCGAAATCCGAGTCAGTGGCCAAAATGGCTATTTTTCAGTTAATTAAATAAATTAAAAATTAATTAAATTAAATCACCTTTCCATTCAATTTTCGTTATTTCCAACTTCTATCACTTTGGATTATTTAGGAATTTAAAATCCTTTAAAACAAATTCTCTTATCAACTTATTATTGGACATTTCATAATTTACGACATTTAATTTCAATTTTCAACTGCTACAGTAATTATAAATAAAATTCCAATAATTCAATGTAATTGACTCTCCATTTATTATTGACTCTCCATTTATTATTGACTCTCCATTTATTATTCACTAAATTTAACCATATGGTATAATTATTATGATTCATATCTATTACATTGATGTTTCACAATTTCATCTTAATTCTAATCTACGTAGTATTTAATTTTCAATTACTACAATAATCCTTTTATTATAGATTACACTCCAATAAATTATGATTTATTTCAATAAATTGATTTGAATTGAATTCTTTATCTATGCCTATTATTACTCTACAAACCTGGTTATGTTAGTTTAATATTCCATTACACTAGTACACTCCTATTTACATCGTAAATTTGTTATATATTCAACTAATTATTATAATTACTTACCAAATATTGAATTCATTCAATTACTATTAATCAATATATTACTCCCTTAGTTAATTCAATACTTACTTTCATTTCTTATATTCAATTAAAAACCAAGCATACCATTTAAATGACAATGAATTAGAATTTCATTAAGATTTTTAACAACTAACATGGATTAACATTGTTTCATTTTAATTTAGTTATTATTTCGTTATGAAACTACAAATTTTTAATTCCTTAAACATTAAATTACCAAAAATATAAATAAATTAACAATTATAAATTATAGAAAATTACAGGTCGTTACACTCTCCTCCACTCAAAACTTTTCGTCCCCGAAAAGGAAAAGAAGGGAAAAGGAAGAATTAAGTAAACAATACATCTTATTCAAAAAAATTAACTTTTACAAACAAATAAATTTACAAAATTTAATAATTTAAATAAAATATATCAATTTATAACCATTAAATCTTTTTGTACTCAAATTAATAAAGTCTGGAAACATTTTATAAAAAATTTCTAAGTCGGAAATTTTGGCAGAGTCTCCTTTGTACGGAGAGGCTCGGGAGAAAATATAATATCAAATATAACAATATATATATCACAATATCTCAAAATATTATATCCCAACAACGGAAAAAACAATATAATAACGCTATAAAACCGTAAGAACGTACCTATTTGTCGGGCAATTAACGCTTATTTATGAAACCAAAAGTAGTGGCAATTGCTTCCATAACCTGCATTTCACTTATATAATCCAGAAAGAGTTAATGATTATATAAAATGGAATATTTAAAGTTTTTTCAACCACTAGCAAACAAATCAATATAAACAACAATCACTTGCAACCAATATACAATCGAAAATCAACACAATCAATTATCCATTCATATCAAACAAACTAATAGTTATTCAGGTTCGAAAACTTCAATTGTACAGAATGAAAAATCACCTACTAAGTGTCCATTTACTCAACAGTCTTAGGTAAAACTTAATAGATTATTCATACATCCAAACAAATTTAAAGTATCATTGCCCAAACAACCCAATAGCTAAACAAACATCAAATTCCAAGCAATAAATCAAGTTCATTCTTTTAATTTCATTTCATAACATTTGTTGTTTGATTTGCTTTTCATTCATATCATATTAATTTTCTTTTTAGTCACATTATATTCATTTATTCACTACTTATTTTCATTTACTTACATTCATTTATTAATAGTGTTCATGTTCAATTCAATAATTTAGCATTTCAATTCATTTACTTAAGTTTATAGTCATCTACTTGCAATATTTATTTTTCATCACATTTAATTATAGTAATATTTCAATTATAACTTAAGCTTATAACCACAATAACATCAAATTCTTATTTGTAAAATAATTCATTGAACACTTTCAGTACTTCAAGTCTCACTTGTATAATATCGTATTACATTTTCTTATTAAACATTGTAACTCTTATTACTTGGTAAGTTATATATATGCTCTTAAGAATACAATTGAAAATCATACAAGTTAATCCCATTTCTTTTAATTAATTTAATGTTCAATAATTATATCTTTCATCTTATAAGTTCAAATTTCAACTTGCTTGTAATTCATTCATAACCTAGCAGTAAATCTCTTATTTCATTTAGAGGTTTCAATTATTAGTTAAATTCCATTTCACTACCCTAATTGAAACTATTAATTAACGGAAACTTAAGAACTAAATATCGGGTTAAATTTCAAATCATTTTAAAATAATAGATAAATATATACTTACAACTTATGTGTCTAATTATATTTAAAACAATTTAAAATTTATATTTGTTTATCCAAATAAATCTACAGTAAAACTACTACAGTGGCCTTCCCACTTAGAAACTCAAAAATGAATGTCGATGATGCGTGCACTCACAACCGAATTTATTTTCCAGTGACAGTGAGGGGAGTACAGAACTTATTTCTTTTCAAAGTTTCTTTAAAACAATTCTTTCAAATTATATAGAAATATTTATATCAAAAAATACTTATAAACAATATTATTATTTTCCAAAATCCTTTGAAAAACAAATTTCAAAATCCCGAAACTTAAGTTCTAAAATTTACAAATTTCATTTATTTTATTTTCTTCAAATCTTATTTTGACCATGATTTGCCACTGATCCGAGCATTGTTATGAAAAATTGTCACCACGCGCTGACTCGATACGTCGAGATCTTCAAAACCATATAAAATTTTGACAAATTTTGGAGATTTTTCATTTTGATTTGACTTTGGATCGATGAATTCGTTTGGTTTGTCTGCCATTGAAAAAGAGGAGCCATATAGAATTGTACGTACAGACATGAGGAATAATAAGGCTGCTAGGGTTTATAACTGGATATATATAGGTAGGGTGGAAAATAGAAAGAACGGATCAGATTTGATTGAACGATATCGGCCCAAAATCCCGTTCTGACTCTGAAACGAAATTAGATCAATCCATATATCAAAATAGATGTTTTTAGATATTTTAAACAAGGTGGAACATGTTCCAGGTCAAATTCCATCATATGAAGAAGTTATGCTAAAATCAAGTTATTTCAAATTGATTTCAATTGATTTTAATTAAATTGATTTTGATGCGTTTTGAACCCGTATGATCAAACGACAAGCCCGATCGTTACGAAACTTGAAATCCTATAATAATTCACCGTTACGAATCCGATGAAACTGGTTTCGTCGAAATCCGAGCCAGTGGCCAAAATGGCTATTTTTTAGTTAATTAAATAAATTAAAAATTAGTTAATTAAATCACCTTTCCGTTCAATTTTCGTTATTTCCAGTTTCTATCACTTTGGATTATTTAGTAAATTAAAATCCTTTAAAACAAATTCTCTTATCAACTTATTATTGGGCAATTCGTAATTTACGATATTTAGTTTCAATTTTCAGCTGCTATAGTAATTATAAATCAAATTCCAATAATTCAATGTAATTGACTCTCCATTTATTTTTGACTCTCCATTTATTATTCACTAAATTTCACCATATGGTATAATTATTATGATTCATATCTATTACATTGATGTTTCACAATTTCATCTTAATCAACGTAGTATTTAATTTTCAATTACCTACAATAATCCTTTTATTATAGATTACACTCTAATAAATTATGATTTATTTCAATAAATTGATTTGAATTAAATTCCCATCTTTATATATGCTTATTATTACTCTATAAACCTGGTTACGTTAGTTTAATATTCCATTACACTAGTACACTCCTATTTACATCGTAAATTTATTATATATTCAACTAATTATTATAATTACTTACGAAATATTGAATTCATTCAATTACTATTAATCAATATATTATTCCCTTGGTCAATTCAATACTTACTTTTATTTCTTATATTCTAACCAAGCATAGCATTTAAATGACAATGAATTAGAATTTCATTAAGATTTTTTAACAGTTAACTTGGATTAACAATGTTTCATTTTAATTTAGTTATTATTTCGTTATGAAATGACAAATTTTTAATTCCTTAAACATTAAATTACCGAAAATTTAAATAAATTAACAATTTTTAATTATAGAAAATTACGGATCGTTACAAAACCGGTAGATCAACGGTCATCTGATTCAAAAAACCCTTCGTGAACGTGAAGATCTTTCACGAACTAAAGTGTCGTGAATGCAAACCAGTAGATCAGCGGTTATCTGATCCAAAAAACCCATCGCGAACGGGAAAGTCTTTTATGAAATAAATCGCCGTGAAGGCAAATCGGTAGATCAGCAGTCATCTGATCTAAGAAAACCCTTCGTGAACGTGAAGGTCTTTCACAAACTAAAGTGTCATGAAGGTAAACCGGTAGATCAACGATCATTTGATCCAAAAAAATCCTTTCGAACTTGGAGGCCTTTCACGAACTAAAGCGTCGTAAAGGCAAACCGGTAGACCAGCGGTCATCTGATCCAAAAACCTTTCGCGAACGTGAAGGTCTTTCACGAACTAAAGCATCATTGAGGCAAACCGATAGATCAGCGCTCATCTAATCCAAAAAACCCTTCGCAAATGTGAAGGTCTTTCATGAACTAAAGCATCGTGAAGGTGAACTAGCAGGTCGGCGGTCATTTGATCCAAAAGTCCTTCACGAACGTGAAGGTCTTCCATAAACTAAAGTGTCATAAAGGTGAACCGATAGATCAGCGGTCATCTGAACAAAAAAAACCTCGGTGAACGTGAAGGTCTTTCACGAATTAAAGCATCATGAAGGCAAACTGGTAGATCAGCAGTCATCTGATCCAAAAAAAACCCTTCACGAACGTGAAGTTCTTTCACAAATTAAAGCATCGTGAAGGCAAACTGGTAGATCAGCAGTCATATATTCCAAAATACCCTTCGCGAACAGGAAGGTCTTCCATAAACTAAAGCATCATGAAGGCAAACCGGCAGATCAGCGGTTGCCTGACCCAGAAAACCCTTCCCGAACATGAAGGTCTTTCAAAAACTAAAGCATCTTGAATGAAAACTGGTAGATCAGCGGTCATCTAATCCAAAAAATCCTTCGCGAACATAAAGGCCTTTCACGAAGTAAAGCTTCATAAAGGAGTACTGGTATATCAGTGGTTGTTTGATTTAAAAACCTCTTTGCGAACGTAAAGGTCTTTCACGAACTAAAGCATCGTGAAGGTGAAAGGATAGATCAGCGATCATCTGATCCAATAAACCCTTTTGCGAACGATGAAGGTCTTTCATGAACTAAAGCATCGTGAAGGTGAACCGGTAGATCAAGGTCATCTGGTACATAAAACTCTTCGTGAACATGATGGTATTTCTTGAAAAAGTGCCATGAAGGCAAACCGGTAGATCAGCGGTTATCTGATCCAGAAAACCCTTCGTGAACGTGAAGGTCTTTCACAAACTAAGGTATCGTGAAAGCAAACTGGTAGATCAGCAGTCATCTAATCCAAAAAACCCTTCGTGGATGGGAAGGACTTTCATGAACTAAAGCGTCATGAAGAAGAGCCGGTAGATCAGCGAAATTTATGTATAACGGATATCCACAAAGGTGAACTGGATGATCAACAGTCATCTAACTAGAGCTCCTCGAAATCAATGAAGCCATGCTCCAAGGCCGCAAATCTACAATCATACCAGTCACTCCGCAAAATTAATGGAATCGCTTCCAATGACCAATGAGACAAACAGTGCTAAATTCCAAAGCTTCAATGCCGCTCAAAGAAACTAAGCCAAAATTGAACTAACCTTGTGAACAATCAGAGGCCAACTAGAATCAAGCCAAGATTCGGCACCTGAAAGAACTGCACCTACTGGACCGGGGGCAACAAAATGAGTTGTGGAGAGACCATGGATACAGTTCAAGAGCACCAACAACACAGTGGCATGGGGGCACTGCACATACTTGAATAGCCATAAGCAAGGCTGAGACTAATCATACCACGGTTCTGTTATGCCAAATCAAAAATTATGACAACCGCAAACTTGATGACCTAGCTAGTGCAACAAATGAAAATACTAGGATAATACTTTCCCACTTCTTTTCAACTACTATTTTACAGCTTTTGGTGACCAATTCCTCTTCCTCTTAGACTGTATGCCGGTTAAAGGCCCATTCTCTAAAGGCAGTTTGGACCAAGAGCTAAGAGTCATGCCCTGAACTCCTATAGGCTCTTTCTTTAATCCATCCTCCTGTGGTCAACTCTAGATCTCTCCACACTGCAGCCTGATATTTGGATGTGTACATCTTCCAGAAACATGGTAGGACCATCCAAGCCATGGCTACTCGAACCCAAAAATGTTTAGCTTCTTGAACCAATAAAACTGTGTTCAATGTAAGCAAACTGCTGAGTTGACGGGGTCAAATCGACTCAAAAATCATTGTTTATCTACTTGGACCAGTCAAAATACACCCATGTATGCTCCATCAACTCGCCGAGTCAAAGAAAGCGAATCGATTCAAAACGCTAACTCCTCATATTGCTCAAAGATTGGCAACGTTGAGAAGTTCCAAACCGTTTCAAATCAATGGGTCATATCGATCCCATAAGCCGTGCATTTCGTAAGTCGCGCACCTCTAAAAGCCATGCATCTCACAAGTCGTGCACTCTCATAAGCCATGCCACCCATAAGCCGCGCACTACTAGAAGTCACATCTCGTAAGTCGTACACTCTCATAAACCATGCATCTTATAAGGTGCGGAAGCACTACTCAATTTCGTTTCGGCATCATTACTGGACCGTCAGAATTCTCTAAGTGCCAATGTTGTCTTGACAACACTAGGAAACTTGTTTATTTCAGGATTAATAGGAACCGATCCCTACTACCCAAAAGGATCAACATTGCTCCGGTTGTGCCACAAAGTTCCCAAACCAAATTTCAATAAAGAATTCCGATCTTCGACCAAAATGTCTAAAGTTAAGACATACAAATCACAAGCTCCTAGAGATAGGAGCTGCGACCCAAATTTGACGGGGGGCATCCAAAGAACCTTCCAGAACATCAAGTCTCGCATTAACTGTTCAGAGTAATCAGCCTCGTGGACCGGCGACGCATAACACACTAACACTTGGTTAGGACAAAAATCATTCTTTAGTTCTATTACGCCGAATAGAGAATTTCGGCAATCGCAATAAAATTAAGCAGTATAGTAGGCTGGATGAATGTGGAATTGAAAAGGAAACTGCTCCAACCTGCTAGACATAGAGACTGCCTCAATAACATTAAGAACTCCATACTATCATATCAATAAGAAAATCGAACTGCTTAAAATTCACCATTGCTCGAAAATATGCAATGAAAGGAGGGACTTACCGTCGACTAAAGTTAGATAATGATGGAAGACGTTTCCAAAATCAAGTCGTCGACCCAACGGCTTCAAAAGACAAAAGAAGGTGCTCAAATGAGGTCTTAAACCCTAGCTCGCAAAGGAAAAAACCAGCTGTTATCCGAAGGCAGATAATGACAAGGAGAGAATGCACAAAATCAAGTAGCTAAACCATCGATTTCGATGATTGGAACCATAGAATAAGTTTGATATCCACAACAATGCTATTAGTCCAGCATAATGCATATGGCCTGAAACAAGCAAGGTTAAGTGCCATAATTCAAGACAAACCCTACCGGTCCATGATCAGTATAGGAATGAACGCGGTCGTACCAGGGGCAATGGGATGACTTTCTCCAAAATTTCAGATTTTCCGTAAGAACCTGGAGTTGGACACCTAGAGGTGAAGGGTCCCGCCCAGAAATGAAGGGTTCCGCAGATAGTCGTCAGATCATAACAAAAACCGATAGGAGGAGGTTTGATTTTTCGTGAATAAGAATAACTATGGAATTTGTTAAGCAGTAGCCTTGCATCTCCAAGGGTAATACTTGATGGTTATAAACAAAGCTAGGCAGCGGAAACGCCTGGGACTCTCACCCTTCTAGAACATGGCATCTTCTAGATTTAAGCAACGTTGAGAAAACAGCCACATGAGTTAAAGGATTCTACTCAACTCCACAGGATCGGATGAATGATTCAACCCTCACCAACATGATTTTAACATTGCCCAAAGAGAGGCAACGCTAAAAAAAATACTTCTACAAGTTACTCATCGAAGTGCTAGTTTTCAAAGACCGAAATTAGTACCGATTGAGTACCACCAAATCGATGGGGAAAATCAATCTCAGACTCACTAAGTACTGGTATTGCCCTAGCAATGCTGTGAAACTTTCTATTTCATAAGTGCCGGTGTGGCCCCGACAACTCTGGGAAACTTTCTACTCACTATGTATCGGTGTTGCCCCAGCAACACTAGGAAACCTTCTATTTCATAAGTACTGGTGTTACCCTGGAAATTCCGAAAAACTTTCTACTCATTAAATACCGAAATTTTCCTAGCAATGCCAAGAAAATTTTAATCTATAGGGCTGATGAGAAACACTCATCGCAATGTACCATCGATGCACTAGCTTTCAGAGATAAAAGTTAGTCCTCAACTGAATTTCTACTTTCTCTTCAGAATGATAGGCAATGATCGAAAGACATATCCTTTGCTAGGTCAGCAAAATGGTTCGACCTTTCATCACAAGAATCAACGACTGCATAGGAATAAAGCAGCGTCGAAAAGAAATCCCAAGATTGAATTGCCCATGTACTAATTTCTAGGGATGAAAGCTGGTACACAATCGAATTTTATAAATTCAACTTAGGAAGAATTTAGACACAGTCGAAAGATAGGCAACCCCGAGGAAATGTTGCTTGGAACCAAGCTGCTAGGATATCAATTCTCAACGACATGAGTTGACATATGAACAAAACTTCCATGAAATGTCAGCAACCAAGAAGAGCATGCATGGTCAAGGACAAGTGGGAGCAATCATGGAAGGTCGGAAATAAAATCCATGAACTTCCTCAATTATAGAATGGGATTGAGGGCCATACTGGGGGTAATTGAGCAATTCACCCCACGGATTTCGATCTTTCACTATCGCCCAAATACAGGCATTCGAATTAGCTAGTTCCTTTGAAGGGATAGAAGCACAGATACTTAATTGAAAGAAGTGTTTCAAAAGTCCATACAGAAATAACCATGAGGTTGGATAGATAATGGTTATGTATCACAAAACGGAGCATTCTAGCAACAAAATTGCCAACAAAGGAAATGAAGGATTAAACGTTTAGAAATCAACCGTCGCTCATAGTCTGCCAATGACGAGAAGAATTGATGACCTACATATGTCTAACTAGATCATTTGTTTCCAACTTGCAGGAATATCCCATTACCTAAAGTTTGGTGATGCTAAGAAGAAAGCCTAAAATGAAATTGTCGATACATCGGCTTTCAAAAATAGAGGTAAGAGTTTGGTTGAATCTTTACCCTTACCTTCTGGCTTCTCATGTTAACTTAAGATTCACAACATCAAGGAAAAATCCATAGAGTTGAGTCACCCACATGATTAGGATCTCAACGTCGGAGTCAGAAGAATTTACTTTAGCAAAATATGGCAGAAACGCATCTTTCTAATACATACTAACATAATTACAAAACTCAGATCTTGGGATCAAGCAACAAAGTCCCTAATTCCCGAAGATAGGAGCTATTATGTCAATCGAACTGGGGCAATCAAACTTATTTCTTAGGAAACCTAGTTTCCCAAAACATGTTGGTTCGGTAGTCAAAGTAATCAACCCTACGGGCTAAGGCATTTGCACCAACAATTTTTCAAACGAGCTCAGTTGAACATGAATGCGGCTGAACATAAACAAGAACAGTCTTGAAACTAGCTCAGCCAAGAAATTAAGCTAAAGTCCCCTGAGACAGAAGCTAGGGTGCAGATTGAATTCCAAAAACCACAAAAGAAGGATATTCATGATCGAATAACTCATGCATTAGTTTCCGAAGACTGAAATTGTGCCTACTCAAACTTCAACTACGACTCTATAAGAGCAATTGTGCCTCATAGTTTCACTGTAATCAGTCATCCCAATATGATAGGAATAATAAGAAAAGCCTAAGTTGCGAAGGACCCAGCTTCTAGAGAAGTGGAAGTACATCCTTCAGACTAAAGACTGGATGACAGAAAAATCATTTTTGATACCAAAACTTAGCATTCAAACCTTTTAGATATGTTTTACTTTAAATAATATCCCCGTATAACCAATGCCCAGAATCCAAGGGAAGTCGACGTATATTGACCATTCGGGCTTTGAGCTTTGACTGGGGCAGATGCGGTGTGTTACTTACATGAGAAGAGTCGAGTATCCTGAATACCACAGACAAACAATCTAGTGTAGATAGCTTACTTACATTTGAAAAACAATCCATATCGTCTTTGAAATTATCTCTTCCATACTTACCCATTATCGATCTACGATCAATAACGGAGCCACTGTCCAAAGCGATGCGGGAAGCGTTTCTTTTCAATATCACAGGAGTACAGAAATGCAAAGAACAAAACGATTGAATCATCCACTATATCTGATTTTGGAATAAATTTTCGCATTGGAATTCAAAAATATCGACGGGAGCTTGACCAGGTTCTCGTACAGAAATAATTAAAGACAAAGAGCGAGACTTCGCTTTAGAACGACAAACAATCGTTCGAGACAAAACATAGCTTCACCGCTGGTCGAACTAAAACTATATAGGACAAACCAAACCTACATCATGCACTCACTTATCGACCTAAACCCTTGTGCAAAATACAGAGCAAAAATTGCATTTTCAATACCAGGAATTGAAATTCAGATCGAAATCAAAAAACGAATTGCTATCAGAAGTCATTCAATTAAGAACAACATCTTGAGGTGGACTTTGATGATTCACATCGAAAGTTCAACAGTCAAAGCCAAATTTGCATGGTAACCTCGACATTATCAACTAGATTTCACAAAATGAAAACTCAAAAGAAGTTACTTCCACAGCATGCCTTGTTTTCAGCGAAGGCATACTCTAGGAGGCAAATGTTATCCGTGTTTTTAACCCAGCCGGACTCACTAGAAAACAAACAATTCCATGACATCGGAATGGCTTAGAACTTAACGAAAAAGGCTAAAATTATGAGTTAATGAGAGCCAAACCATATTACTAAAGCAATAACTCAATTTGACTAAACCAAGAAGCCAGCGTTTGTCCAGTCCAATCAGTGGTTAAGTATAACTAGCTAATAGATACTCATCAAAATGGAATAATGTGCAAAGAGACTACACGAACAACATCGAAACAAGGCCACGAAAGTATTCCATACTTCAAGTTCCAAAAATATTTCAAGTGCTTGGATCGCTAGCGATCCATACTCTATGGATCGCTAACGGTCCATGCAATATGATGGTTCGCAAGGTGAAAAAGAAGCTGAGGAGCCAAGAATACAGGAGCACAGAAAAAATACTAAGTGTATGAATCATTAGCGATCCATACAAGATGGATCGCTAGCGATCCATACCAAGCTACTAACTCTTGCGACCTAGCACGACTAAAAGGTAGTGATAGAGGGCTAAGAAATTAGCTCGCGAGTAAGCCAAGTCTATGGATCGCTAGCAATCCATAAACCATGGATCACTAGCGATCCATGGTTTTGGCTCTTATCATAAGATAAACTCCCTTAGGTCGTCCTGTGTCCATCTGCAAGCAATCGACAAAGTGGCGTGGCCTAAAAGTTCTTCGATCTCTACCCATCCTACCTGCAATATAAACTGGATCTTTTCCGGACTGGTCACGGAAGCTCTGCTGGAAACTTTCTTCACTTTTTATCTCCCTCACAACAATCTCCAAAAGGATTCACTATGATTTTCTAGTGGATTCCAACTCTGGTAATTCAATCTAGCCAGGGATAATCAAAGGCTTTGTGATCAAACACTACTTGTAACAACAGTCAATCATAATAAAACTATAAATTGGATGTAGGCTTCATTAACAGCTGAACCACAATAAAAATTTCTTTTCTTCATTCTTTTACTGTTCTTTTCTATACCTATTATCTGTATTATTGCTCTATCAGAATAGGGATAGTGCTTTCAAACTCAAACAAGGGTGTTGATCCATTTTTGGGGTTAACACTATTGGTGTCTATCAATAACATCATCCAATCATAGTTTTCATGGGTTGATACGAACCTACTGTATTCTCCAATAACTTCTCTCATGTCATAGTCTTCAAGAGCTAACTATGAACCTATTGATCTCTATCAATAACCTATTCCAGACATAGTTTTCATGGGATCACCAAGAACCTATTGGCCTCTGCCAATAACATTTCTCAAGGCATAGTTTTCGTGGGCTATAACATTTTATAGGTGTATAATTGGGGTATCTAACCTACTCCATTGCTTTCGAATGATTATTTCCCTTTCCGTAGAGCGGTCATAATAGAGAAATGGACTTATGATTAAAAAGTTATGCATATTTTAAGTTTAAGTTTTCAAAACATAGTTGGTGAAAGGGTACTAAAGCAACAGTGGCAGAACGGGTTCCACCCAATAGTGGCGAAAAGGGGCTCCACCGATGGTGGAGAAAGGGGGTTCCACCAACATTGGAGAAAGGTGGTTCCACCGACATTGGAGAAAGGTGAAAATCTATAGGGTCTTTTTATAATATAACTTATATATAAGTGTGAGAGTGTATATTACAAATTACACTAAGAAGAGAATAATGACTGAATATAAAGAAGGCAAATAATAAAAGCGATCACACCGGATATTTTATACTAGTTCGAAACTCTTGTCCTGTGTCCAGTCCCCAAGCTTCCCTTTGATATTTTCTTTAACCAAATAACCCTCACTTCATTCGAAGGAATAGGCTAATACAAAAGTATTTCTCTGACAATCTTGTGTTCCAGATAACATGGATTTTGAATCATAGTACAATTCTTCATATGATCTCCTTTGCATATCTGAATATGAATATTGTGAGTTGTAAAAAGTGGTTTAACCAAAATGATATTTTAGTTATGATAAATTAGGGATACATAAGCAAGAGATGCAAAAATATGTAAATAGAGAGTAATAAGAAATCAAGAGAATTAACCGATCTTTAATCTCAATCTTTGTAGTATTTATAGGTTTAAAGAGATGTAGATGAGGAGTTGTTACTTAAAAGAAACTCTATTTTTTTTTACGGCTGCAACCATTGATAAAGATATGCTACTATTCAATAAAGCATCCTTTCATATTAGAGCAGTTGCTATATGACAGACATCTATGGATTTTCCATTAACATATGTGGCTTCAGGGAATGATTTCCCAAAAATATTGACAGATGTTGTGGCTTTGCCATAGACGTATGTGGATGGCCTTATTTGATTATCACAGTTTTTAATGTCAATGTTGAATACACGAATTCGTGTGTGCATATACATATATATATATATATATATATATATATATAGACTCAAGGAGACCTTACAATGCTTTATGCTTTTCTAAGATTTTTAATACACCATTATAACCTTACTAATCATAGCATAGTCTATAAGTCTTTGTTTGTCTTTGAGTCTTGATATCTTTGAGCATGACGATCTGTTGTAGCATATACCTATAATCTTGATAAGATGTAATATATATGATCATATAGTTGTTGTCACTGAAACCATAGAATGGAGATTCTAACATTCTTCTCCCTTTTGATGATGACAACTATACGATCGTTAGCTATAAAAATAACTTGCGCTTAATTTTATTTCCCCTTATGTATATGCATAAATTTCCCCTTTTTTCTCATTATCAAAACAAAAAAAATTATGCAAGCATAAAATAGATATATAATCATAGACATGTCAAACAAAAAATGGAACCTACGAAAATTTTCAACAAGCGACATAAGTAAAACAAAATGAAATAGAAGTTAAACAACATAGTTCATAAGAGAAAGAAAAGGAGCAAATGAACGAAGCTAGTTATACTGGTTTGAAGAATTGGAAAATCTGACATAATTTTCATAATACTCCCAGTACGCTGAAGGATCTTGCTCATATGCTGTCGGCCAATTAGTTTGATTATTATATTCTTCTTCTCTTGAATGGAAAGTCCTTGGAAAGCCACGTAATGTTGATGGTGAAATTGGTGAGGGTTAGATATGGACATATCATCATTATCTTCTTCCTTCTCTTCAGGTTGTTCTTGCTCAATAGTCTTCCCTTATTCTTGAGATGTTCCTTCATGAGAAGTATAAGCATGGTAAATTGGTGTTTGAGTTCGAGGAGGTGGTGTAGGTGAAGGAGAAGATGATCCGTCACTTACTTTTCTCATCACTTTTCCTAAATTGTAGATGGCCTTTTCTAATATTTTTTCCATCTTAGTCATTTGTGTTGAAAAAGATGGTTCCAAACCAGTGATTTTATTATTCAAAGCCTGCTGGTTGACCACGATTAACTTTTGATTTTTAAGTGTTAAATCATGGATCGATTCATTTTGCATTGGTTCAATGCAAGCTTCTTTAGTCTTCGAATTGGAAAAGTATTTGGTAGTATCACTAGAGGAGGTAGGTTGCTGTGAAGGATGAGGGAATGAGTTTGTTGAGGATAGAAGGAGGTTGAGGACTCGGATACATTTTTTGTTGCTGTTGCATGGTCATTGTGCCAGCGAGATGATTGGAGATGGTCGTTGGGAAAGGTGCATTAAAGCTAAAAATCTTATACCGCTCTCCTTGATAGGGATTTCATCGATATGAGAAATATAAAAAGGTGCACCGAGATCACGTAAGAGACGCATAATGTATGGTGCATATGTAATTGAGCATCAGTGATGAAACCAAAAGCTTTTTATTTCGTCATGAATGAACTTGGCCCAATTTACTTGTATCCCAGCAAATACAGCGTAGAGGGCATTGTGATCATTTTCGTATATCTGTTCATGACTTCCTAAGAATGGAATTATCATACTGATTATCATATAATTTAATAACCAAGCTTTTGGGCGTAAACAAATAGAATTCCAACGTGGCATTATATCTTTCCAAATTTGATGTGTTATTTCATCATGTGGTAGATTTCTCTGGTTGGGAATTTCTTCTAAATCGAGTCCGGACAAGGAACAATCTAGTATATGACCAATAGTGTTTACACTTATTTCTAAAACATGACTAGAAACGCTTGTCCATAATCAGTCGTCATTCTCAGGCGTCCAGATATCATTACTACATAAGTTGGCGTAAAAAAGAAAGATTGCCAATTGATCAATTCGTACCGCATTTTCATCAAAATTGATTAAATCTCGACAGTCGAAGGCGATGGTGAGTTCTCGAATTCCATGTTCGTCAAACTTGCATAATCTGTAGAATGGGTCGGAATGAAGCTTTTTTTAGCTCTTCAAATCTCTTGTAAGCAATCGTACTATTTTGAAGCCACTATTAAATGTGGCCATCGGTGACTAGGGGTATTTGAGAAGATGAAGATTGGCCTTTCTTGATCCTTTGTTAACGGGAGTCTTTGCCTTGGGAGCCATTTTTGAGCAAATAGATCTTTAGGAACAAGGGTTTTAATGAAGGTTGGAAGATAGTTTGGTAAATAGTTGAAGGGGGGTAGAAAATTAATATATAGGGCTGTAGCAAATTGAACCCGAGGCTGATGACAGACATCTGTAGTGTTATAACAAACATCTGTGGTTTCAGGATTTTTTTTTCAAAACCATTGATAAATATCTATTGGGTTTTCACAGACTTCTATGGTTTCAGGAAAAGTTTTCCTAAAACCAGTGACAGACGTTTGTGATTTTGTCCACAGATGTCTGTGCCCATCTTTTAAGAATATATATGCTTTGGAATTAAAAAAATTTAACATGTTTAAATATTTTTATACAAAAGTGTGTGTGTATATATAATTACAATATTGAGCAAATATTTTATATGAAATGCTATCGTAACTATAGTTTTTGTTAGAGGGGTTGGATTTTCTAATTTGTTGTGAATCCCATGAATTCGGCTCAACCTTTGTTTCTTTGACTAACGACCTTAATGAAGACCAACTTGGACAAGCTAGAGTATCAACACGGTCTTGGTTTGGTGATCCTGCCTTGTATAAATTTATTGGAGTAATGTTATAACATTTTATAGGAGTTTCTTTTAAATGAGGTTATTTTTTATGTATGCGATTTTTTGTTGGTTAATGTCCACAAATTGCTAGAATGCATTTTTTGAGAAAGTTAAGATGAGATCCTTGACATCATTGCTCATAATATATTTCTCGTCGGGCACCCATCATTTCTTGTTGATAGTAATATATTTCATCAACTTTGTTGTTGAGAGATGTCTATTCTAGATTAATTGACCTTTGGCTTTCTTTTCCTTAGAAGAAAAGCCAGTGTCATACGTAGGGGATGCAATAATGTTTAGAGAGGTTGATCGAACTAATGGAGGTGCGGATTTTGTTGGTGATATGGAGGTACTATTTGATGAAGGTGAGCTATAGTCGATAGTCTAATAAGTGGAGTCGTGATCGGAAGACATTGGAAATGGTTTACAAGCGAAGCTTCGTAAAAGTATGTGTATTTAGTTTACAGAAAAATTGGTTTATATAAAAGTTGTTTTACTATATCTAGAAGTTTATTTGTTAGAACAAAATTTTGACCATAGAATTTTAACAGAAGTTAGTTACTTTTATATGGATAAAATTATTTGTAATTAATTTTAAAAAAATTAATCCGTGCAATTTATATGAGTCAGGTAAAAATAATTTGTTTTGATTTTATCTTAGTTTACCAATTCATTGTAAGAAAATATTCCTAGGTCTCATCTTAATTTTATAAAAGTTAGTTCACTTAGTGTTTTAGTAAGAATGTTCGTAATTTGATTCTTGGTATTTATAAATTCAAGTGATATGATTCCTTCTTCAACATTATCTCTTAAGAAATGGTGATGAATCTCGTCACTACACCAAAACAGGCAAATTCTAACATTTACAGGTGTTACAAATAATTTCAGTAACACTTTTTAAGTGTTACTAGTGGATGTTACTAATGGACTGTGAGGAATAAAGCAACCAAATTTATAACACTTAAGTGTTACAAACATACGTATTACTAACACTTATAAGTGTTGGTACCTAAATATACGGTAACGCTTATAAGTGTTGGTAACGAAATATACGATAAACTTATAAGTGTTGGTACAAAAATATACGGTAACGCTTATAAGTGTTGGAAAATGATTATTTAGTAACACATATATATACACCAAAACTTAAATGCAAAGTTCAAATATAAACACTCTGCAAATAATGGTTTCCATATCACAAATAATTCATCATACATATTTAATGCAAAGTTTAGACGCTCTGCAAATGTAGTATAATATATCATAAACAATTATTTACATATCTAAAATACCACAATGTCATATATGCAGATATTATTACAACATAAGCTTCAAAAAAAAATTCAAATACACTTAAAGTTTAACTTACGGTTAACCTAACCATTACTGATCATCCATTCCAAACTCTGATGGTTTCGAATACTCTTCAACGTCCAATACAACAATCCAAAGCGTCCTTCTTCAAGTTCCAGCATTTAATATAAACACTCGATAAAAAATTATACCTTCAAAATCAAAAGGTTGAAGACTGAGTTACAACTCAGGTTCTAATTTTTTTGTATTTATGAATTCGCAAACTTCGTATGCAAAATACATGTTAATCAAACTTAATTAGCATTTGCAAATTGAGTTTGTAAACCCAATTTCCATCGATTTTACTACATGCTCAGTTTGTGTGTTCAGTTTGCAAGCTCGGTTTGTGTGCTCAGTTTTGCAAACTAAGTTTGCATGCTTAGTTTGCAAACTCTGTTGCATGCTGGCAGCATTCAATCGTTAAAAATAAACATGATGGTAAAGATTTGCTAACGTGGAGTGTGTTGTAATACTATATATCAAGATCAAAGATGATATCTCTTGTAAAGTTGATAGTAGTGATGATTCGAAAAACTTCAATAGATTATAAGAAAACATGTAGAGTGATCAGTGTTTGAAAACTTGGGTCTTGATTTTATATAAATTATCGTTCAAAATATGTAAAGTTGATAGCAGTGTTCACGCTAAACATGTTGCATTATACTCTAGGAATGAACAATTCTATAATAATTTGTGTCATGATGGAGGAATATTTGTTTTACTAAGCGCTGAGACCTAATATTACAAACTATGTTCGGTGCAAATGCAGCTGGGAACAATGCTCAGTTGAAATTCCGCAACTGAGTTATTGCAACCCAGCACACTGAAAACAGTGCTAAGTTGCAACAACTGAGCATTGTGCCCAATTGCAAATGCAACTAGGTAGTGCTCAGTTTAGTTGCATTTGCAACTGAGCAGTGCTCAGTTTCATTTGCAAATGAACTGAGCACAGCGCTCAGTTGCAACAATTGAGCACTTTGCCCAGCTCAGTTGCATTTCCAACTAAACTACTTGGTTCAATGGCAAATGCAACTGAGAATAGTGTTCAGCTGCACCAACTAAGCACTGTGTCCAGTTGCAAATGCAACTGAGTAGTGCTCAGTTCAATTACATTTGAAACTGAGCGGTGCTCAGTTGCAACAATTGGGCACTATGCCCAATTTAATTGCAAATGAACTAATGCATTGTCTGTAGGAGCAGGTGTTACTAGAAAATACGTGGGCAGGGCCTGTTTGTTTTTTAGCCTAATTTTATTAGAAAATACATGAGCGGTTGCTTTTGACCCCTTAGTTTAAGTTCTAATTCTGACTACATTGCATATTTATGTAACAACAGTATAAAAATCAATTATGTACAAGACATAAAAATAAAACTCGATTTATTGATCACTATAAAACAAAACAAGGACTAACAATGATTCTTAACCAAGATTATAGTCGGGATGTAGTGGATTACTTTGACAAAAGTTGAATAATACCAGTATGGATGTGATGGTTGTTTTTTAGTTTACAAAAGTTGAATATTTTTCTTTGTTTACTTATATCCAAGATTTGAGATCTTTAATGTTGTTTATTTATACTTAAGGTTATTCAAATATATGATGCATTGGATAAACAAAATGATGCATATCCTTGAATTCACCCATGATGAAATCATACGGGTAAAATTAGAATAAAATGGTTAATGAATAATTCCACTGGTGCATATTACTAGAATACATGATGACTATGACATAGTTCGCATCGCATCAAGACAATGGATTTATATTCAATATCTGAACAATTCAGCTCACATAAACTTTCCTTCCTCCACTTACTCAAAAAGTTCCAGTAGAAAATTGATAGGTCAACTCTAGAAAAGAAAAAAAACTTAAAATCATTAATGGACCTCAAAACAATCAACTTGACCAAAAATGTGAAAAAAATAAATTATAATGTCATTGGGGAACCTGGCTAAAAGATTGTATGTAAATCATCTTTTGATTTATTTATATTCTTGTTTTTCTAACATTAAAAAAATCAGCCAAATATGAAAACTCGTAATTATAAGAATGCTCTTTTGATTTATTTGGCATCCAAAAATGCAGCTGTAGAACGCTGAAGTATAATATCACTGCATGTATGGGAAGAATTAATTACGCTCACACATTAGTAAATATTACAACTGCATCCACATTTCCTTACAGAAGTTGCGATAAAAGATTGTAGGGGTGATCTGTGCCATGTTCAAGTGGATATGACTTTAAGCCTTATATGTGCACAAAATGTGATCTTTTTGGTCACCAGACAGATAAATGTACATGTTTCACAACCTAGAGTAAATGAGGCAGCAAAGGATCAAAATGAACAAACTGGGCAAAAAACATATAATGCAAACAAATCTCAAAACAATGGTCAAACTACTTCTTCTTCGAAACCACATGTAACGGACACTACCACATACAAAGGCAACATGGAAAACATAACTAAAGACAGTGGTAAGCAAAATCAGGATGACTTTTCAATCACTGCACAGAAAAGGAAAGCAAAGGGTAAGCAGAAAATGAATATGCAAACTACTACCAATAATAAGTTTTAGGTTTCAACATCTGATTCTGATGAAGAGAATGAGATCTCAAGTAAATTAACTGAAAATGATGAATTCATTCCTATAGAAGAGGATATTTTTCAAGAGAATGAGTTCATCAAAGCAAAAAACTTATCAAAGCAGTTCATCAAAGAGAATGAGTTCATCAAAGCAGTAATTCAAGAAAATATGTTCATCAAAGCAGTTGTTATATTTACTAATATTGCAGCTGTAGAACGGTTCTGTAAAAATTTCACAAAATCAAATCTGAACAAAGCATTCAATCGGTATAAACATAGATCTTAATTGACTTCTACGTTCAACTTTAAACTCGCCAGCAACTGATAGTTAGAGGTTTCAATGCAAATAATAATATCCAGTAATCTGAAATACAAAATCAAAATCAAACCTTATATTTTTGTGATGTGCAGAACCTGATGTTGCAAGAATGTCAATGCTTCACCGAATTGTGTGTATAGATGCAAATCTTAACCCTAAATTGGATGTGACAAATCGCGAGAGCCATCGATCGATGTATAGCTAATTGATATCACGAACGCTGCGAGAAATGAGCTGCGGGAAGCCTCGACGTCATTGGTTCATGGAGAAGAGCATTAGGCCGCCTCAAGCGACGTTGATTTGTAAAGAGTCACTGAGAAGGAAAAACCTAAATTGGAAATAAAAAAAATGTGGCCAAAAATGAGAATGAGAATGGATAAGTAGAGGAAATGAAACGTATGCTAAATTACAAACAAGTGCACTTGGTAATGAATTATTTACAAATTTATCAATCATTGTAACACTTACTTGTGTTATAAATCATAAGTAATGTGTTGTAAAGTTTATATAGAAAATTCTAACACTTATTAACTGTTAGTAGTTTGTAACATTTGTAAGTGTTAGAAATTTACAAATATAATATGTTGCAAAATCATCAATTTGGTGTAGTGGTGTTCTGTTCGAGAATGATTAATAGGATTTTTTTGATAAATTTATTGAACTAGTATTATCACAATATATAGGAGAATTTGTTATGCTTTTACCCAAATCTTGAAGAGATTGTTGCATATATTATTTGCGCACAGGCTAAGGCTGCTGATACGTATTCGGCTTCACATATTGAGAGAGAAACACGGTTTTGTTTTTTACTAAACCACAAAACTAGAGATTAACTAATAAACTAACATGTGTCGTTTGTGCTTTTTCTATCAGTTTTGCAACCACTGAAATCAGCATCACTATATGAGACAAGTACGAACAAGTTGCCTCTTGGATAGAACCACACGATGATGTGATTCATTTGGTTGAGTTGAAACCTTATACATAAGCATATGGTCATCATAATATCCGATCTACTAGCCGTCAAGTATATGAGAGATCCTATCATACTTCGATATAATTTTTGATCGAAAAACTTTCCATTTTTGTCTTTATCTAAATATACAGTAGCACTCGTCGGAGTTGGTTTACTTGAGATATTTTCCATTCCAAAATGATTTAATAAATCTTGATAGTGTTTTTCTTGATTTATAAAAATTCCATTTTCTAGTTATCTTATTTGCAAATCTAAAAAATAGTTTAATTCATCCATATGTGACATTTCAAATTCATTTTTCATATTGTCAGAAAATTCATTATACAATTTTCATTAGTAGATCCAAATATAATGTCAACGTATAGTTGTATAACTAATATATCATTGTCTTCTAGTTTTATAAATAAAGTGGAGTTAATTATACCAATTTGAAAACCAAAATTTTGTAAACGATTTTTTAATCTTTCATACCATGCATGAGGTGCTTGTTTTAACCCATATAGGGCCTTTTTAAGTATAAATACATGATTAGGATATTTCTCGTGAACAAATAGCGGAGGTTGCTCAACATAAACCTTTTCTTTTATAAAGCTATTTAAAAAGGCGCTTTTTACATCCATTTGAAAAGGTTTAAAATTGTGATGACATGCGAAAGCATGTAATATTCGTATTGCTTCGAGACGTGCTACCGAAGCAAATGTCTCTTCATAATCATTTCCTTCATCTTAATTATATCCTTGAGCTACTAATCTTCCTTTATTTCGAGCAATTTATTATTTTCATCCGCTTTATTTTTAAAAATCCATTCTGTTCCAATTATAGGTTGATCGTTTGGTCTCGTTACAAGTTCTCATACGTCATTTCTTTCAAATTGATTAAGTTCCTCTTCTATTGCAATAATCCAAAAATCATCTTTTGATGCTTCTTTTTAATTTTACGGTTCAAAATTTGATATAAATGCAACTTTGCTGATTTGATTTAACTGTTTTTTGGTTGATACTTTTGTAATTAAATCACCAATAATATTAATAATTCGATGGTCCTTTAATATCCTGGTGGTGAAGTTATCACATTTCATTACTGTTACTGATATTATTATCATTATTTTCATGTATAGGTATATTAGTTTTATTAATAACTTCTTCATCATCATCATTTTTATTATTTTTAAATTTTTCATCAAACAAAACATGAAGACTTTCTTCTATAATTTTTTTCATTTATTAAAAATTCTATATGGTTTACTTTGATACAAATAGCCAACAAAAAATTCCTTCATCTGCTTTAGAATCAAATGTTCCTAGATAGTCTTTTATGTTTAAAATAAAACATTTTGATCCAAATACTCGAAAATGCGATACTTTAGGTTTCTTCTTGAAAAATATTTCATAGCATGTGTTTTTAATCGTTGGTCAAAGTGTTACACGATATAATACCTAGCATGCAGTAGCAACAGCTTCAGCCCAAAAACTTTTTGGTAGGTTACTAGTATTTAGTAAGGTTCATGCACATTCTTGTAAAGTTCAATTTTTTCTTTCAACAACACCATTTTGTTGTGGTGTACATGGAAATGAAAAATTATGATTAATTCCCTTTTTGCTGTAAAAATTTGTAAATAGTTCATTTTCAAATTTGCCACCATGATCGCTTCGTATACTTTTAATTTTTAAGTTCATCAAATTTGTAATTCGCTAAGAATTTTTTTTGAATATTTCAAAAATGTCACTTTTAAGTTTTAAAATAATGTCTAAGTATATCTTGAAAAATCATCAACAATTACAAAAAAATATTTTTTTTTATTTATTGAGTGTATTTGAGCCAGTCCGAATAAATCTAGATGAACTAGTTTGAGAGATTGCTTTGTGGAGATTTCCGTTTTAGATTTAAAAGAACTTTTCTTTAATTTACCAAACTGACAAGAGTCGCACAAGTTTTTAATCTTGTAGTTGATTTTTGGTAATCCTCTAACTAATTCAATTTTAGCGTGTTTGTTGATATTCTTAAAATTTATGTGACAAAAACGTTTATCCGATAACCATTGATCATCATGATTTGCGGTTAAGCATAAATTGGTGTTGTTTTTGATATTCATGTTTGTAACATACATATTTCAATTTCTAAATCCTTCGAAAATTAGATTTTTCTTTTGGTCAAAGATATTGCATTTTTTTCTCGAAATCAATTTTAAGTCCTTTATCACATAATTGACTTATACTTAAAAAGTTATGTTTCAAATTTTCTACCAATATAACATTAGTAATAATAGGAGAATTAGGAATACCGATATTAGTGACTTATCCAATGCCGATGACAAATCTTTTTGAATTATCTCTGAATGTCATAGTGACACCATCGGTATGTGTTGTTTTGGATAACATATGAGCATTTCCAGTCATGTACTTGAAGAAACCACTATCAAGTATCCATTGCTCTTTCTTTTTATTTTAATTTTGGGTACCTACAAAATAAGAAAATTTTAATTGGTAGCCACATTCTTTTTTTAGGGTCCTACGTGCTAGTGGAAGAAGGTAGCTATATCAACGAGGATTTGGTTCCTTTAGAAATGTAATTATTGTTATGTACAACCTTCTTTAAATATTCATCAATATACATTTTCTTCATGATTTTGATCCTTTCCAGATTGCAAGTTAGCTTTGTACCACATCATATTTCCTATTAGCTCTTTGCCTTCGAGTTGAGAAAGATCATTAGCTTCTTCTATCACTAAAACTTTTCTTTCCTCTACATTTGTCAAAGGGTTTATAATTCGTATAGCCAAATCAAAATCTGTGAATTCGACTCCAACTGTCATGAGATCATGTTGAATGGTTTGAAATCTAGCACACATATCAATAATTGATTCATTTGCTTTCATTTTAAAAAATGAAAATTGGTTGTTTAAAATCGAGATTTTATTTGCTTAACTTTAGTTGTTCCTTCATGTGTGACTTGTAAAGTGCGCCATATATCATATGCAGTGGTGCAAAGCATGACACATGAAAACTCATTTTTGTCAAGTGAGCAAAACAGTACATTCATAGCTTTGGCATTGCTAGATGCCACTTCTTTTTGTGCATCAGTCCAAATGCTAATGTCGGTGTTTGGTGCTTTATATTTGTTTTGAGCTACTAGCCATATTTCTAACCCGTTTGCTTGCATAAAAATTCTCATACGAGTTGACTAGTACACATTATTAGAAGCGGTAAATAGTGGAGATCATGCAGTTGATTGACCTTCTTGAAAAGTACTTACCATATTAATGATTTTTCAACTATGTGTTATTGTAGATTGAAATGACTGTGTTATGACACCAAATGAAAGTCTTTAGGATCTTTATATAATATAACTTATATATAAGTGTGAAAGTGTATATTACAAATTACACTAAGCAGAGAGTAACGATTGAATATAAAGAAGGTAAATAATAAAAGCGATCACACTAGATATTTTATACTGGTTCGGACCTCCCGTCCTACTTCCAGTCCTGAAGCTCCCCTTCGGTATTTTCTTTAATCAAATAATCCCCACTTCATCCGGAGGAATAGGCTAATACAGAAGTATTTCTTGGACAAACTTATGTTCCAGATAACATGGATTTTGACAAGTAGTACAATTCTTTCTATGATCTCCTTTGAGTATGTGAACTCGAATACTTTATGTTGTAGAAAGTGGTATAAACAAAATGATATTTTGGTTGTGATAGATTGAGGATATGTAAGCAAGAGATGCACAAATATGTAAGTAGAGAGGCAACAAGAAATCAATAGAATTAATTGAATGTTAATCTCAATCTTTGTAGTATTTATAGGTTTAAAAAGATGTAGATGAGGAGTTGTTACTATTAAAACAAACTCTATTTTTTTAATGGTTGCAACCATTGAAGAAGAGATGCTATTATTCAACATGAAATAAAGCATCCTTTTAGATTAGAGCAGTTTCATATGGGTTCAGGGAATGATTTCCCAATAATATTCACAAACGTCTGTGGTATGCCCAAAGACATCTGTGGATGGCCTTATTTGATTATCATAGTTTTTAATGCCAATGTTGAATATATGAATTCGTGTGTGCATATATATACGCAAGGAGACCTTACAATGTTTTTCTAAGACTCTTAGTACACTGTTACAACCTTACTAATCATAGAATGGTCCATAAGTCTTTGTTTGTCTTTGAGTCTTGATATCTTTGAGCATGTCGATCTCTTGTAGTATATACTTGTAATCTTGATAAGATATAATATATGTGATTGTATAATTGTTGTCATTGAAACCATAGAATGAAGGTTCTAACAAAAGGGTGTTCCACCGACATTGAAGAAAGGGGGTTCCACCGAAATCGACATTGGAGAAAGGGGTTCAGTGTCAGACTCGTAATTAATGTTGAAATTGCTATTTTGCTAAATAAAGTATATTATTTTCACCAACTCTTATGTTTGTCAAATTCCTATTGGTTAGAGGTATACTTTATCAGTTTATTTGCAGAAAAACTACTATAATCCGATTTCATGATTCTCAAAATTATTTTCAAACCATTAAATTATATTAAATTTTAATATGATTATTAAGGCTTTTTAGCTTAGAAAATTCATAATAAATCGAAAATACTTGGGGAAATCTCAAAAATTCACAAAAATCCAAAATAAAATTTTCTTAACTATATAAAAATTTCAAGGCAAAAGTCATAATTTTATTATTTCTAATAATTAAAAACCGAAATAATTGTCCTTTATCACCTTAGGAGATTTATAAAATATGACTATTAATTCCGAAAATTATGATCTCCAAAATTATGTATTACATAATTTTCTATCAGTTAGAAAATCACCAAAAAAATATAATAAAAATAACCGCAAGCGCGCGAAATACAATTGCAGTGCGTGGCGAGTACGAGTCGATCTGCAGGGAATTGAAGTGATTTTAAATTCTACCAATCAAATTTGTCCAAGTGTTAAAGATGTTTTAACTAAAATTGCTAAAAACTAGCAACGAGAATGTGAATAGAAATATGAGAGTAGAAGGCAATTTAGAGAAAAATCCCTTGTCATGATCACACAAATCAACATAATGAAATTATGGTCTCTCTTTTTGATCATTTTTGAATTTAGTTGTTATTAATTAGCCCAACATAAACCATCAAACTTTAGCACACCATCCAAATCACTTGTCAACTCTCGTGAAAAAGATAATGAAATTAAAAATAAAACCTATTCTAAGCATGATCTATTTATTGTTGATTAATAATATAGACCATCAAATTTTGATTCTAAAATCCACTTCATTACCAAAATCATATGTAGATGAAGAGGTAATTTGTGTTTACGTTTGTCCAAGCATAGTCTACTTAGTGTCAACAACATAGGCTATCAAATTCAAAGTTAAACAACAAAATTTAACCACATTAAAATTTCCATTATGCACAAAAAGAGATTAAATGAAATCACTAAGTTAAATTTGTGTGATTCATGAGAGCTTCATCACCCATAATTGAAGGGGCTTAACTTCTCATATCTGAATTCATCATGACATAAGGTGATTACAACATGAACATAAACAAAAGGAAAAGCAGAGCTAACTAAATTGCATGTAAATCAATCTAATATACTTACATGAAATAAAACTACATTGATTGCATAAAGTAAAGAACAATAATTAAAAGAGCTTGAAATTTAATAGCATAAATAAAATTACATAAGAGAAAAAGGCTGAGAAGCCATTAAAAAGAAAAAAGTTTATGTTTACATTTGTGGCTACAACTAAACTAAAGAGAGGGTGGTAAGAGCTCTCCACATGAAAAATAAAGGGTATTTATACATGCCTTAAATCCTAATCCATATTTTAGGGGACTATACAAAATGCCCTTTAGGAAGTGTGGCTTTCAAGTTATCATTAGCATGAAGATTAATCCTCCATCAATTGTGCATGTGCTTTTAATCTCCACTAACATGTACGTTAGCTCCTAATTGTAGATTATGGTAAGTGGGTAGGTGGAGTCCTTAATGATTTTATGAATTCATTTATTTCCATCTTCATTTGCCTTCTAACTCTTATGTATGCATATTTTTATGAAGGCTTCTTCCATTTTTCATCCAAATTCCTACAAATAAAACTAAAATGTGCAAATAAATATTCTCAAAATTAATACGTGCATAAAATTACCGTTTTCCCCTAAATGAAGGTGAATGAATGATGATTTGATGACATTTGTATTTAGGTAAAAACATGTAAAAATACCCAATTATGCATTAATTTAAATAAAAGTAGATTAAATATGAAAGTAAAAGTATGCACTTTTACATACACATAAATACCCCTACACTTATCTTTTTATTCGTCCTCGAATAAACTAAAACTAAGATAAATCCCTTTTTGTAGGACATATGATTGCACTGAGCATATGCAATAAGCCATTAAACCTCTAGGTGTCCCTAATAGGATGACTGTTGTCTCGTGAGGGTTTCTAGCGGATACTACCCACAAAATCCAAATGCAACATGAAAAATTCCTAAATGCAAGATTTATTTACAAAGATATGAATGCAAGTTTATGAAAATATTTACAAATGAAGAATTTACTTTTAAATTGACACAAATAAGTTAAAAATAAGTTTTGGTCATTATCAAGAAATTTAGGTCCTTTTACTTGTCAAAGCTTCCAAAAAAATTGAGTTATTATCACAATTAGACTCTAGTTTGGCTAGTTGTTTCTGTTGATAATATAGTGTAACTATGAAATGGATCCTTAGTTCATTATCAAAGTTTTTCAAGTGGCATTTTTATTTCTTTTGAATAAAAAATCGAATCAAATAAGTGAAAATAGTGCTTGGATTTCAATTGCTTGCTCTCTTAATTTGTGATAAGTATTAACATTATTAATATTTACATACCTAACTCAAATAGACTGAGGCCAGATATACTGATCATGCACTGCCTTTCAAACTTACGTGAGAAGAGTACCAAGCGTGGCATGTGTACACACTTGCGTATGAACACACGACTCTAGGTGGTTATTTTTATTAAATCTATTTACATACACCTAACTCAGATAAACTGAGACCAGGTATACCGATCATGCACTGCCTTTCGATCTTATATGAGAAGGGTATAGAGCATGGCGAGTGTACACATTTACATGTGGACACCTGACTCTAGATGTTTTTTATTTTCACAAAAAACCATTATATATATATATATATATATATATATATATATATTAAGAGAGATTTTTGCAAAATCGTCTTAGCACCATTTAACTTAGAAGATCAAAAATGTTACATCCCATACTTTAAATCCACCACTTTTTTATTCAAAGATTTTCCATTATGGTATACTTCATAATTATCACCCAGGAATCTTCCTATATACTAGCTAAACAATTGTTAATTGTAATCAAACTTTATTTATTTTTTGAGAAAAATAAATTTTCAAAAATTTCAATTTAATAACGAAAAATCAATACTTATCCTATAGTTTTCCTTCAAAAATAAATCAAAATGCTAAAAAAAAATTGTTTCGATTTTTTTTTTTTTTTTGGGTTTTGAGTTTTGAAAGGAAAATGCAAAAAATAAACCATGAAAAATAAAAAATAAACATGAGACTCCCCCCTACACTTAATTTTGACTGTGTCCTCACAGTCAACCCAAGTGAAAGGAGAAAAATAAAATAAAAATAAAAAATTATCTAAATTTACATGAAAATGAAACAATTATAATTTACAGGACATTAGTAAATATACCGTTAAAGAGTAAATGAAATGGTCTTCCAAAGACCAATTCATTTGTCTCGTTAAGTACGAGAGACATAGCTTAAGCTCAAAAAACCAAACCATAAAAGATTTCAAAGTTGAATGTTGATTTGTAAAAACGAATGTCATTTCATTAAATATCGTATGAGTTATTTTATTTCCAATAATTTTTGGGGTAGATAGAACAATAAGTTGAAGTTCAAGTTTATTTTCACTAAATTTAAATTCAAATTCATCGTTGATAAATTCTTCAAAATTATTGATTTCAAAATCAAAATGGCGATTTAAATCTACCCCTTCAGAATTCAACAACTCAACCTCAAAAAGTCCAAAAAAATTGTGTTCACTAAATTCGTCTTCCTTTGTTGAATTATTCACAACTTCATTGCATGTATCATGTTCAAAATCTAAAGTTGTTGTATTCAATTTTTCAAAATCAAAAAAAGAAAGATCGAATTTTAAATTTGGTTCCACACTCTTAAATGAATTGAAATCCAACTCAATTACCGCATTTTCAACAACTTTAAGATTATCGTTTTCAATTTCAAAAGTTGTTATTTGAAAATCCTCAATTTTGATGAAAGGTGGATTATCACTTATCACGCGTTGAGATTTGATTTTGTTGCACACGTTGTTTTTTGTAGATTTCAAACAACAAATCTGCGTGATTTTTTTCCTTTTTCTTCAATTGCTCAACAAAATCAAATTCATAATTATTAACTCGAGAATTTTCAATTTGAAATTGTTGAGAGTAAAAATTGTCAATCGCACTGTAATTGAAACTATTCTCATTGCCAAAATCATTTAAAAAGTGATTCACATTTCCATTTTGATTTTGAAATTCATTTTGGAGTTCGAAGTCGTATTGGCATGAGTTATAATCGAAATCACTTGAATTTTGAAGTGAATTCAAATTTTGATTATTTTAAATCCTTGACTTGAGTTATTGCACGGATTACTAAAATTATTTATCATTTGATTTCATTGTTCAAGTAAAGAAAAAATCATTTCAATACTCTTTTTAAAAGTTGAGGGTTGCTCATCATTTTGAAAACTCCATGGTGCAACATTCGATTTGTTTGTACAATAGTTATTATTAAAATATCCATAAGAGTTTGATGTGAAACTATACAGATTATAGTGATTTTCGCAACTATTGTAAAAATCTTGCGAGTAGGGCTAAGACATTTTCAAAAATGTTTTCTTTTTTATCTTTAAATTCTTTTTAAACACAGAAAGATTTAAATAAATGAAACTCACACAACCACTAAATAAAACCTGAATCATCCAAATTACCCAAACTAAACAAAAGAAAACTCTCTTTTCGAACAAATAAAAGAAGAAGAAAAAATTAACAAAACAAAATTAAATAAACAAATATTCACTTTACTTCAAAATAAAATAAAATAAAGAAAATAGCCCACGAGCCAAATGTAAACATCCACCCCAATCCTGACCACACAACACCAAACAAATATTCACGCCCCCGAACTCAAACAACCTGTTTCTTCGATTCTCAATTACAACACACGTAAATCCAGCAATAAATCAAAATCAAATTCCCAAATGTAGAAACTAGTTCAGATTTGGTGATTAGTTATAGGCGATTTGGTTTGACGGATAGAGGAGATGAGTAGCAGTTTGGTTAGTCGATTTGATAATTTTGGCTGATGGGTTGGTCATAAAGCTGATTCGTGAAGTGGCAGGGAAGTCGAATTTGGGTACTGGCGTTCGTGTGGTTTTCGATTTTAGGTTGTGGATGGTGGAGTTTTGTGCTGCTGGATGGCCTGGATGTCGAGGAGGGTTTTGCTAGATGTATGCAAGTGTGACGGAAGTGTTCAAGTTGGCAAGGCAGTGGAAAGATGGAGGCAGCAATTGGTGAAGTTGATGAAGTGTTGTCGGAGGATGTAGGGGAGGAAATGTTGTAGTGCGGTGGTTATATGGCGGTGAGTTGATGGCAGAGGAAGGGGATTGGTAGTGGAGTGAAGCAGTTGGAATGGTATGCAGGGGATGTTGATGGTGGTGGAGCAATAGGGGAATGTGTGGGAGTGTGACAAATTTTGTAGTGCATGGGTTGATATGGAGCAGTGGGTGGTATGAGGAGGTTTGTGGAGGAGCAGCTTCTGATGGTTTTGAGGATGTGAAGTTTGTTTACTTGTTAATAGGGGATGTTAGCAGCAAGATTGATGGAGATGATGTAGGGAAGTTGTGGAAGTGAATGTTGATGGATGGTGACAATGGGGGGAAGGAGGTATTTGATGACAGAGGTATGTTTATGTGGTGGGGAGAGCAGTGCAGTGGAATGATAGTTGAAATGTAGAACAGAGGTGAATGTTGAGGGATGGCATATGCAGTCAATTGAGGAAGAGAGGAAGCAGTTGACTTGGTGGTCGAACTGTCAAGCGAGTAGGCATAGCAGGGACAATTTTGGTATGGTGATTCAGTGAAGTAGTTTTTTGAGTTTGCTGAGGTGATGGAGGCATGGCGTGTTTGGTGAAGGGTTGCGGATATTGTAGGAGAGTGTTCGGAGTTGGTTGCACAACTAGTATTGTTGAGTGGTTTGTATGTTGCACTGTTTTATGAAGTTTGCAGAAGTATGGGATGTGCAAGGCAAGTAGGCAGGGTGATTGTAGGACTGTGAGAAGTACTTTGAACTGATGGCAATGTTTAATGTATGGCAGTGGAATGAGGTAATTTGGAAGGGGAGGTTGTGTGCAGAAGTTTAAGGAAGGTTGGATGTTGATGGTTTGGGTTGTAAGGGAAGGTGGATGTTGATAGTTTGCTGTGACGATGCAAAGATGACGGATGGAATGGAAGAGGAAGTCTAGAGCAGGCGGAAGTGTGGTGATGAACTCACAAGGAGGTTTGTGTGTAGTTGTGTGATATGCAGTTGAAGTTTGAAGGTTGGCAGTGAGTTTTGAGATGGTGAGATGCAAACTGTGGTATTTGATATTAAGTTGAATGTATGTTTGTTATGGTTGGTAGTTTAGAGAAGAATGGTAGTGGAAGAAGTGAGGATTTGGTGAATGAGGTTGACTGTGATGGCCTATTTTCCCCTGCCATCTAAGTTGACAATAAACCATATATGTTCAACTCAAATTGTATGAAAATACGAAATATTTAGGGTAATAAAGAAAAATAGACAGAACAGAATCTCGCACGAATGGAATAACATATAATATTGAACAAATATTTTTACAGCGGAAAACTTTGAAATACATATATCAGAGTCTAACCTAAATTCAGTTTGGATAGTTATAAATAGTTGTCCTTACAATTGCTGACAAACATCAACTAAAACAAACTAAGTACAGCGGATAATATAATATGTCCATATGTAGATGAATATTTCTAGCTCTCCTCTGGAAACTCCAATCGTTTTCGATTAAATCTGAAACTACTCGAATCTGACTTGAGTATTGAAAATACCAGGATCAGGCTTGATAAATCAGCCTAAGAAAAACTCAATAATAAATGACAGTGTCATATATCAGCCTTTGAATAAAATCCTTTGAAAAGAAAGAGTATCTCATAAGACCACGTCCACATATAAACACGGACGGGTTTTTACCTTATGGTAACTAAAACATTTTTATATCAAAACATTTGATATTATTTCTAATGACATTCTTTGAAAACATTTGCAAGTAAACTTATTAATATTAGCCGAAATTGTTACCATTATTAAATTCCAGCATACTAGGCTTCACAAAAAAACCGTAGGTTCTTATGGAAGAACGGATTTCCATACAAATGACCAGGTGAATGATCTACCTTCCAAATGGGTACGTCTCTAGATGGATGTCCTAAGGAACCATCACAAAGCTCCTCTATCAACACAAGACCAGCATACCATTATAACTAGATAGTACCGAATATGTCATCCTTCGGGAACGTCATAGCGGAAAGAAATATATGTAGAATGGGATGATCATACCCTACTTGGGAATGACCCACTTAGCCTTGCTGCATCTAATCATGTTTCGGTTATTTCCGGTTTGATGAGGCATGAGGCAACGATTACCTTTTTACATAGCACATATCACATCTTTGAATACCATAATGCCATTTTCTTTGACTACTAATTGCCTTCCACAAAAATACAACTCTTAAGCTCGTACGTCTAAAGGAGGGTGTTAAGCTAAGTGAAGTGGTCTTCTTCGCCACCACTGATGTACGTTTGTAAAAACCAATGTACGTAAGCTTTAGAAATGCTATGTCAGACAAACGTCCATATAAGATGTTCAGGAACAGGACAAATCGAATGCACTCTTCTACTACCACTAGTAGCGCATAATCCTAGCAATCCGAAAAATCTCCACAGCAAGGAGACCACTGCTATATATAAGTCTATAATAGGTGCGACCTAGAGCAAGTCAACAAGCAGTCTTCACGCTATGAAGATCCACGGTCTTCAATAATCATCTTCAACATGTCCTCACATTCGAAAGTATACATTGGTTCGAGGTGGTTTTCGGATAGGAATCGTCCAAATCCGACCCCGGTTCCTTCGAAATCCAATTATCGATAAAAAGTGAATATGAGTATACAAAATTTACTAAGTCTCTTTTCGCTTTAATTCTTTTCAGATGATTTCGAAATCTCTTTCTTTTGACTTAGAATAATTCTAAAAAATTGATTCTTTTGCTTCGGATAATATTTCAGATTTCCTCACTAACTCTCGATCCAAATTTCTTAACTTTTAGGCGGGTCAAAAACAATGTTATTTAAGACATCGTTTACTGTAAACCCTAAATCAATTTTAGAAAAACATTTTTGAGTAAATAGGATCATAGAAAACATTTATTTTGGAGATTGCTTAATTTTTAGAAAATACTGATCTTCTTTTATTTCAGAAAACTTAATACAATCTTTTTATCTTAGAGTATCCGGGCTTTCCTTTCGATCTGTTTCACCCATCGCCTAAGAAAAGAAACACAGGCTTGGTAAGTTCAGGGCACTGGTTGCTTCATCCCTAACCTTAGTTAAACACCTTATTTTATATTCTCAGATCTCACAAGCGGGACAAATGTACTAGTCGTTTCCGCATACTCAGTTATTTGCTTTATTTTGGAATTGATTATAAGATTCCAAATTATTTTTTAAATGCTTAATTTTCCTTTTAAAAACATTCACAATTGATTTCAGAAAAAATCGTTACATTTAAACTCATTTTCAAAATAGTTATACCATTCGCAGTATAAAAGTGCTGCGGAAAGTACTGTATAAGCTTATTTGATTTAAACAACTTTTAAATATTTGATAATTCGTATTTTCCAATTCAAATCTCTTTTAGACTATTTAAATGAATTTATCAAATTTATTCCGTATTATTCCATAATTAAAAACATTTATTTGAACAAATTTCCTATAATTGTCACTTAACTGCACTAGCGCGATTTTTCGAAAAAATTGATTTGGCTTAATTCGAAATCTACTTATCGAAATTATAAATTTTCTTTCTTCGTATGGATATAATAGTTCGGAGTTTTCTTATCTCGAAGAATTCCGAGCTATATTCTACCATGCACATTCATCTGAACTTGTCAGCGCGAAATCGCGAACTACCGTTGCGCGACGCACCTAATTTTAACTTATTTTTCAATATTTGAAATAATCCATTCGAATTGAATTCTATTACTTATAAAATCATTACAAATCATTTTAAATAAATATTTCATTTTTTAAAGCTTTAAAAATAAAATTTTCACCATCACCATATTATAATATTATTATATTCTCATTATTCTAATATAAAATTTGAAATTCCAATTTCAATTCAATTTCAATTCTAACTTCAAATTAAACTTATTTAAAACTTAGATTTCTAATCTAATTTTAATTTAAATTTCAATTCAACCTTAATCTCAACTTCAATTTTCAAAATCGATTTCAATTTCAGTTTCACTATTCATCTTAATTTCAATTTAACTATCCTTTTTAAATCCGTTTCACTTCAAATTTCAAATTCTCTTTTATTTTTACTTTAACTTCGATTCTAATTGAAAAGAGATTTATTTTTCCAAAATATCTCATATTACCAAAATATGGTCTTATTTAACAAAGGTGATTACTTAATCAATAATGATAGAAATCTGATGTCCACGCTAACATCACAACCATACAAACAATCATATGATATTAATATTTTCAATATGGGTATAGTACGATAAATGTCACAACATTACTATGAATTATCCAACATTCAAACAATTATTCAAACATCCATATCATAAAATGGTGATTATCTAACATAGCAATTAAACTTGATAATCGGTATAATTCACAAAGCGATGAGAATTTCTAACCTTTAACCAAATTGATTAACTTCCTACCAATATTCAAATCACAACAACACTTCATCTAAACCATTACTAAACTCAACCAAAACTTACCCAATTCAACTCCTTACTTTTGGCCATCACTTCTACCCTTGCTTTGATCTTGGCCATGCCTCACCACCTTCATATTTCTCACGGCCAAGCTCCATTAAAGAAGAGAAGAAGAATAAACGAATTAAGAAGAGGTTAGAGAGTAACAAGTGGACTGTTGCTTAAGCACTCCACTATTTTTAACCCTCCTACCTCTCTTAAAGAGAGAAACCATTAATGAGCAAAAGTAAGCTCAAAAATGAAGAAGAAGAATGAGAAATGTAAAGAAAATGAGAAGAATGAATGAGTATTTATAGAAAAAGTAAGGAGTTGTGAAAACTAACAATTTACAAAATTACCAAAATATTTTTATTTTATCTTATTTTTTTCAACATTTACCATTACCTTATCACATCATCACTTTATGTCTTAACCACTTAATATTTAAGTAAAGAAAAGTAAATATTTGGTTGGATTTGATATGACATGTTTTGTCCTTTTGTGTTTATTTTTGCTAATTGTTTCTAAACTTGTTTAGTAAAACTAAACTTGATTAGTGAATTAAATAATACTTATACTATTTGAATATATGCTCATGTATAAGAAAATAAATGTGAAACAACGTTGCAACAATTTTTAATCAACAAAACATTGATTTTCGGCAAAAATGTTTTACGGTCATATTTTGACTTTTTAGTTAAACTATTCATTTATGTAAACCAAATTTAAAATGAACTTTTTCCTTCTTTTAAATAAATTAAAACATGTCTATTCATATTTTAAAATCATATTTAAATAATATCAAAATCTCTATTTTTATAGTGTATGTAAAACTGACAAAATGCGGTAAATTTTGGTTATTTTTGTAAAACGATTATTAACATGTTTTTAAATCTTTTAATATACTTTTATTATCTTTATTAGGTGTTTTTAATAGGATTTAACTTTTAAAATAAATATTTAAACTTATTTATGTAAGCTTTTATTTATTATTAACAAAACTTAACTTTTGTTGATTCGTTCTAAAATCCAAATTTTTAATTTTTAATTTATTAACTATGAGAATAGATAATTATTTATTATATATATATTTTTATTTAAGTTTTAAATTTCTTTTAAATTTAGAATGAACGAAACTCTCATTTCTGAAGTAGAGAAATTACGGATCATTACATTTTTCACAGTAACATATTTTAATCGGGAGAGTGATCCTAAACGTAACTCTTTTCTCTTGTTCATAAGCCTAACAACAGCAATTTTTATTTGATTGACAGTCGCAGTATCGTTGCAAACATCTTTCCCTGGTCTACGAACAACTTTGTTTCAAGGCACACTTCTTCTCTTGTCTATGCACCACTTGCTCTACATCATCGCATATCTCCAAATGAGATTTTTCACAAGTCATATTTTTGGATTTTCCGATGAACTGTGTCTTAAGGACAAAATCTATGTCATCGTACAATTTTGTCTCTGAAACAACATTACGGTCAAACTCCAAATTTACATAAAATTTGATTAATGTATCATCGTCGGTCTTCCAATTATTCATGTTGGCTATTTTTCATGCAAATGGTACTCATTTCACAAGTGAGGACAAATAAATTGACAATAGTAATAAAATTAGGTTTTGGCGAACTATCTTTTAAAGTTGAAGTAGATCTTCGAAATAGCATGGCCGATGGTTTATTTTGATGAAAAGAAGTTCAAAAGAAATCAAAACATTGAAAGACTATGGATTTTGGGTTTTTTTAGTAAAGGGAAGATGAGAAAGAGAAAGACTGACTATTGTTTTGTGGTAACAGGCTACTTTGTGGTGCGTTTTCAAAATGCATCGGAAGCATTTGTCTTTTAAGTTTGTAAATAGTTTAGAAGAAACCTATTTCTATCATAAGTTTAAAAAAGTGGTTCAAATAGATAAAAAGAAAATCCAATGTAGTGTCATTCCCTAAAGTTCAAACTCGTGAATTATTACTCACTGTAACCATTTATTAATTAAAATTTAGTGTTATTCGAAGATCATTACTCATAAAATGGATGTTACTTCTTTATATTTTGTTAAAGGATTTAATGTTATTTCCTAAAGTTCAAATTGATGAACTGAGGTTTACTAATTTCGTTGCTCATGGTTTCATTTGATTACTAAAGCAGCTTCTTTTTATATAACTTGCTAACGTTTGTGGATTTATGGGCTTTGTTTCTTATAATATTTCATCTCCGAGGTGGCTTACTTTAATAGTCGGGGATTCTTGAGCTTCGCGTATTGAAATATATATCTTTAATAATAGTTGTAATAGCTTTGGTGTCACACTTTTTTGGTATCAACATGAACTACCAAAAATGTCCTTTATATATTATCAAATCTTAATAACTTAAAAATAGGATCTAACATTAAACTTCTTTTACAAATTCAAACGCCCCTAAAAGTAGGATCTAACGATAAAAAATGCTTTGCGAATTCAAAACACTTCTAAAAATAGGATCTCTTTAATAATAGTTGTAATAGTTTTGGTGTCACACTTTTTTGGTATCAACGTGAACTACCAAAAATGCCCTTTATATATTATCAAATCATAATAACTTAAAAATATGATCTAACATTAAACTTCTTTTACAAATTCAAACGCCCCTAAAAGTAGGATCTAACGATAAAAAATGCTTTGCGAATTCAAAACAATTCTAAAAATAGGATCTAAAATTAAATTTCCATTATAAATTTAAAATACTTCTTTACAAATACACAAATCTTAATATCACTTGAAAATAAAAAAAATCATTTTTTACCGATTTAAACATATCTTAATTAATAGTTGGTTTGGAAGCGCAAATTTTTGTCCGACCACGAACTTTCAAAATTGCCCTTTATATGTAATTTTTATTAATAGTTATAATATATTTGTTGTCGCACTCTTTTGGTATCAGCATCAAATATTAAAAATGTCTCTCTATATACATTATTAAAATTTAACATCGCTTAAAATTAGAATATGACAATTAAGCTTATTTTACAAATTCAAATTTCATTTACAAATATTTATTAAGTCTTAATATCACTTAAAGATAGGATCTAGTAAATAAACTACTTGACAAAAAAATTATATTAATTAATAATATAAATAAAAATTTAAACTTACGAGAAATTAGATATTACAACTTAGAAATAAAATTTCAAATTATTTATGTATGATTCAACACAAAAATATGACTAAATATATGTGGAAATCATTTTTTCTGAACGTATTAAATAAATACAATTTGTAGAAAAACAATTCAGCCTTCTTCATCACGCGCGAAGCGCGTGCCGTTACGCTCGTACATATATTTCTTTTGGCATTTCATTTTTTCTAGTTAAATTATTACTCATGGTAACTGAATATTTCTTGTGTGCTTTCCTTAGCTTCTTATACATATGATGTGTATTAAGTTAAAAGCTTTTAATAATTGATCGTACGAGCATGTTTCATTATTAGCCATTACCTTTTTAGAAATTCATGTTACTAATTGTAATATGAACAATGTTAAAATGGGTACCAAATGAAAGTAACGTATAACACGATTAACAGATTAACACAGAGTAGATGGAACAAACAGAGCGTCGTGACTTATACCTTAACTTTTAACAGTTTAAGGAGTTGCCATGCAAACGCAACAATACCATTTGTGATATTTTAAAACTACCGTGTCAAGCCATTAAGCAATCTTTCACTTTCGGTGGCCATTTCCAAAAACTGAGTTGTCTTTCTTTTTAACTTAAAGATTTGTTAAATCATTTCACTAATTTTCATCAAATCATCATGTAAAATAAATGGAATTTGGAAACACCAAAAACAGAAGAAAAGACATTGAGATAATATTAATAGATAACACTGCTTAAAATAAATAAATAAATAAGAGAACCTCATTTTTATTTTTATTTCTTTTTATGGGTAAAGACTAGCGAATTATTAATTCAAGACTTAGTTTATCAGCTTGTAGAACAAAGAGAGGATTTGTCCATCCAGTCCTCATCGCACATAAAGTCATACAACAGTTTTGCAAATTATCAAGTTTCTAGGAGAAGCCAAAATTTTGTTTCATTAACTTACCGCTTCATAATAAAAACAAAATAAAAGCAGGAAAAGTCATGTTGTACAATATCCGGTTACATATACACGCCATTGCAAATGCCATTACCATTGCACTGCAGGCTTCCGTTTGCACTTCCATTTTGATAGATTTTTGATGCTGGAACTCCTTTGTCAGCAACAACTTTATCAGAGTGCAAAAAGGTATCCAACTGGCCGCAAGAAGCCGCTATCAGTCCTGTTAGTATTGAAACGGATATGGATAATTAATACTATTAAATTATTGTAAACCACATGTTGTTTGGTGGTCAAAGATACATAAACGACGTAAAAATAAACAGTGGTCGATACACCAAGTGTTCCAGATCTTGAAAATTTTAATGGAGGTTACGGGCCAGTAACTTAATTGTAGAATGTCTCTGTCTTTGATAGCACCTATGGTATTTCCTAGCCACACATACAAGTTATGTGCGAGCCTAGTGCAACAGCCTACATTATCCAAACGTAAGACAAGACTCCACTATGAAAATGACTGAATCGACAGTTGAAAACAAGCCTTCCCTCAAAGAATATTTCAAAGATGACACGTCCAAGACTCATAACCTTTCAAGGTATGCAAATTTGTACACATTTAGTATACATAAACATAAAGTATATTTCAATCAGCATGGATAAATTCATTCCAAATTCGTTCCGTGGGTTCCAAACAAAATAAGCTAAAAATTGTACCCAACTAATACTTATGTTTAAAGAGCTAACATGAACATATGAACAGTTTAGACGAGGACAGAATTTTCAAATATGATACTTGCCTAAGAAAAGAGCAGAAGGTTTTCCAGGACGCGACTTGAACTCTGGATGAAACTGAGCACCAACATAGTAGGGATGACTGGGCAATTCAATTATCTACAATACCAATATATTTCAGAATCACAATCAAAATAAGTTATTGAATATCATGTGCATGTAGGACTGATTAAATAACAAGACAGACCTCCATTCTTTTCCCAGATTCATCTTTACCAACAAACTTAAGGCCAGCATCTTCGAATTTCGTAATCAAATCAGGATTGACCTGCCAAAATTACAAGAGTGTATCAATTTTACACAAGTCATTTGTAAAATTCAACTTCAAAGCCGTCTAATTATCCTTTATTTTCTGGAGACATAATGCTGACACACATGGCAGCTGAAGCAATAATTCACATTGGAAGTCAACATGGATTGACATTTCTGAAGGAATGCTCAAATATGACATTTTACTAACTTTTGCAATCCAAGAAATCTAACGGCAATGATTAATTTCCGATTTCACCTAACAGACTACTAATGTTCTGTTCAATCCGGCTCCAACTTCAGTAAATGTCCGTCTTTATATATTATAGAATGGGACTATAAAATTAAAGACAAACCTCATATCTGTGGCGGTGTCTTTCATCCACATAAGCAACATTTCCATATCTGCACCCAAAAAAAGAAAAATTATAGTTTAAAAGAATTCTGAAACAAAAACATTACGCATCAATGAGCTAAGGAATAATGAGTTGTAAAAGAGATATAAAATTAAATACAGCTTTGCCGATTTGCAGTTTGCACTCTGAAAGTAAGTTCTCCTCGATCCAAGTCGCATCGTTCCTCCCATATGAGTTTTGGATCCCTGGTTATAAAAAAAAGGGTTGCATTTCAGAGCAGAAGTGCACACCCCACCTGATAAAAAACTTGTTTATATTTTTAAACTACATGAATATGGAAATATTAACCTTCATATTCAAGAGATAATTAAGCAATTTAAATTTGAAACCGGAGAGATAATTTAATTAGCTGTTATAAAGTCTAAATAAGGCTTGGCAGCAATTTAGAATTACTAAACCATGAAAGGAAACAGGAATAAATTATATACCTCTGGCATGAAAATGACACAAGGATTTGTAGTTTCAACATCAAATTCAGTGCTGTTTGCATCATGCATGTTAAGAACTGAACGTGCAAACTCTATAACTGCAGTTTGCATGCCAAGGCAAATCCCAAGATACGGGACATTGTTTTCACGAGCATATTTTGCTGCCAGAATTTTCCCTTGGACACCTCGGTCCCCAAAACCTCCTGGGACTAAAATACCATCAGCTTCCTGATAATCAAAGGAAAAAAATACCTATTAATATAATATCGGATAAAAATCAATGTATATTGTGCAAGAAAACAACTGCAGAATTTGTCAAATGATACAAGATTACTATGAATCATGGATGAAACCGATGTTTGCATCGATTAAAAGGATAGAGAAAATTAACCATGTTATATTACAAATCACCTTCAGGAGAGTCCATGCAGCCTTATAGCAATCAGGTGACTGTAGAAGACAAAACCCATAATATAGTTAGGATATGAAGGTAAAATTACAAGATCATTATATTTTCTGTCAAATTAAATCAAGATTCAACCTCTTTTTCTGTAGATTCTTCAAGATCAGAAGCAGGGACCCATTCCACTACAAGTTTTCTACGACAAGCTACAGAAGCATGCAGAAGAGCCTGCCAATATGTTTATCTAGAACATTAGTTATTGTATATACTTCTCTAGATATCCATAAATTAACTAACTAATGTTAGACAAAACAAATTCACCTTCAGCACCGAAAGGTAAGAATCAGACAGACCGGTATATTTTCCAACCATTGCGATTCTAACCTGTATAGACAATAGGTGAAGGCCAAGTACCATATTAGAAAAGAGAATGGGTAAAACATATAAATACGAAAATTTCATATGTTTTGATGCAAGAACTACAGGAATCTGCAGGGTATCAAGGATTTCAGCTCTGTTGGTCCATTCTTCTAACTTAGGCTCCTCTGCAAAACTATAAAATACAAAATAGTCACTAAAAATAGAATAATTAAATAAAAACTCGTAGAGGATAATTATTGAAGCAACAGACCCCCCAAGGTTCAATTCTTTCAGAATAGCCTCGTGCACTTTTTGGTCCTAATATAATAGGAGAAATGAAGATGTAAATATCACAAAATATTCCGTTAATGATTAGCCACAAAAAGGATACTCACTCTTAATAGTAAAGGGATGTGCCATATGTTTGAGACGTCATAAAGCGTAATTATGTTTGCTGCCTGCAAATTAATGTTATTTACATATAGATTCTATTTATTTGATTAATATTCTATTAAAGAAATGGTAAGGCTAATCAGATGTAATACCGGGACATGGCAAAATTGCGATAGTTTTTCTTTGACATTTTCATCCAAGGGCTGAAATAAAATTCAAGGAAGATCAGAAGCTAATATAGAGCCAATAAAAAGAGGAGGGATAAAATAAGAAGCCTAATACCTTGGTGCTACGACAAGCCAATATATTTGGTGTCAATCCAAGCCCCCTCAATCCTCGTACACTATGTTGAGTAGGTTTTGTTTTCTACAACAATTATAACACAAAAAACAATACATACTAAAACTTTATTCTAAGCACGCTATGATTTAGACAGTAATTGTTATAAAAACCATAACTATATACCTGCTCACCAACAACATGTAGAACTGGCACAAGACTGACATGCACTAGACAAAAGTTCCCAGGGCCTAGCATATTATTTTATACAAAGAAGAAAAAAAAACTATTAATGATTCATGTGCGCATCTATAAGCACATACATACATACACACACATACACAAACATACTTATGTATTGATATATTAGTAAATTCAAATGTTTAGAGAACTCACCTACACGGTAGGAGAATTGACCCAAAGCTTCAATGAATGGCATCGATTCAATGTCCCCTACATTATTTATAATCACTTTGTTAGGGTCTATTATTTAGATGCAGAAATATGACACTTTTTTTTATTTCAGAAGCTTTTTTGTGATATCCACAAGCATAAACCAGTGATCCTTGCATAACATGTGAAGAATAAACAGGACAAATAAAAATAGAAATATTATTTCACGTGAGCATCATATTTAACATCAACCATACGATAATAAGTGTAAATCTAACCTATGGTTCCACCAAGCTCGATTACGCATACATCAGCAGGACCCTCTTTTCCATCAACAGGAATCATGGAAACACGTTCAATCCACTCTTGTATCGCATCAGTTATGTGCGGTACAACCTAAAGTGAATACAATTAGCAGCTCCCAATAATATAATCATTCAGATATTAAACAAAAGCAGACAATGGCATGCATACCTGCACTGTTTTGCCAAGATAATCTCCCTTTCTTTCCTTGTCAATGACAGACTAACAGTAAAATAAAATATAGAGTTAAACAAAATCTCAATAGATAGTCAGTTTTCAACTCTTATATTTATAATTAATCACTATCATATACCTGGTATATTTTCCCAGTAGTGATGTTATTATCACGAGTTAACTTAAGGTCCAAAAACCTTTCGTAGTTTCCAAGATCCAAGTCCACCTACAATACCAAATAAATCAGTTAGACAAAGTTAAGTAAAGTTGCAAGCAAGAAAAATTTCAGATATATGCCTTGAGCTTCATAGTGAAACCTTCCATCACTATTGATCAAATTAATCAAATCATCCTTCTTCCAAAAAGAAAATCTTCCCATATGTATAAAACATCTTCTCAATAAGAATTTAGTAAAATAAAGAAACAATAATTGGATCAACCAATGGAACGAATTATGTCAAACTTTGATACATAACTGGGTAAGTATGATTGATACATAACTGGGTAAGTATGAGACGAATTGTAGTTTATAAGATATGTGGTTACTCTTACGGTCAAGAGCTAGAAACAATTTTACAGTTGAACTTACATTTGCACTTCTGCAAGGAAATTGACAGCAAACAAATATATACATATGAAGACGTTCTAAATATGTTTCGATAAATTTACTAAATCAAGGAGATTTAAAGACGTATTCAGAGTTGACGAAAGTAAAAATGTGGAAGTATAAATCGAAGATAAATTCAACTTCTCACCTCACCACCATCATCCAGCACAAAAACTTCACCATGTTCAAATGGAGACATTGTTCCAGCATCAGTATTCAAATATGGATCTACATGAAATAATTGACACGAAAAAATATGTGGTGTATGTTAAACCACCAAAAGAGTAGAAATGCATACCGACTTATTCAACAAACCAAAAAAAGAATTTGCTTACAGTAGGAAACAGACATACAAAATGCTGAAATTAATTGAAAAGGTGAACATCTATACACTTGAATTTTTGTCATTATAAGCCAATGTAGGATGTTGTTTTAGTAATTAACTATAAGTTTCAGATATGATGGGACCCAAGGAGAAGGAAGGACAATCATGATTGCGACCCCAAAGATGGAACATAAGGAATACTAACCAAAGTGTACAATCAATTAGCAAATGGATTAAAACATTTATCCTTACAACAACTAAAACTTTGCAAATTTTATGCAATGATTTATTAGTGGACGGTATTTCAGTTCCTGTAACATCCAAATTAACTGAAAGTTTGACAAAAAAAGACATGAGACCAAAAGCACATAATTAAGTCTAAATCAACCAACCTAAGGTTGGAATCAGATTCAATAGACATAAGCATTATCAGTTTTCCTTTTTAAAAAGGTACATTAGAAAAACAAAAAATTACAACAATAATAATAGGGGTTTATTTAAAACAAAAATGCAAGCTAGTACATTACACTGTTAGCATCCCTACATTCTAATAACTGGGGATTGCGAAAAAACTTCCACAGCAGAGTAGATTATCGTAAACTAAATTTAACCAACGTATTTACAACCATTAAATGTGATATCCCTAAATCAACAAAACAATCATTTGTAAAATCAAATATTCAATAGTGACTCATGATTGCGTTCCCTTGCTCCGTGAAAGTCCGATAAAAGTGGGTTACATCAGATTCAGATACAAAATTTGAACTTGTCATCCCTAAATCATCCAAATAATCATTTGTGAAATATGATATTAAATAGTGAACCATGATTCTGAAATTAATTTAAGAACAGATAGTACACATTCTTAGACAACCCAATATATGTGACTTACAAGCCAATAAATTGTATAACCTCTAATATTGCATAGCCAGTTAAAGAAATAGGATGAACATAGAACTGCAATTGAAAATCATCTCAAAATAAATTGAGTCACTCACAGTCTCAATATTCTCAGTAAATTTGACAACACAAAACATTCAAAATAATATACGATCAAAAATCTACTTTTATATCATATATGGGTATAATCCTATGTACATTATGAGTTGTGATCTCAAATTTTTATTAAATTTTCCCATCCTTTTCATTAAATTGAAAATCACGCGTAACAATGTAAATTAAAGCTACAGAATCAAAAGTATCATTTAAAGTTAACCAAGAAACATCCATGTAAAAACAAGTGCTGATAAATACCTCTAAATTAATATATTTATTCAAAAGTCCAATCACCAAAATTATTCACTTGCACAACAAAACAAACAATGAGAGAAGCAGAAAGGTTTTACCTATCTTGATAGAAGTAACTCTTAAATCGCATGCTTTGAGCAGAACACCGATACTGCTAGCAGTCACTCCTTTACCCAATCCACTAACAACGCCTCCAGTTACTAAAACGTACTTCATATTTCTCCCTTTCAAATTGAGATTGAGGTGAGAAGATTGATGATTGAAGACCCAAATTCAAAAAAGAGAGAAATAATATGAAATTTCAAAGAATTCGAAAAGGCTGCGCTGGATGGGAAATAAAGACGGAAAATCAATTAGCAAAATACTGAAATATATAAAAAAAAAATTGGGTTAGGGGTTAACGTTAAGCACGCGTAGTGCACGCTGAGGTTGCTGTGATTAAATGGGCCTTATTAAGCCCACTTGTATTGGTGGATGTTCATTGGAATCATTACTTGGAAGAGACGAGCCTGTGAATCTTATGCAGCACGAAAGGAGAACAAAGGGAGTTAAGGAAAAGGTTTGGAAGGGAATGTGCTTGCGATTATGAAAGGGAATAAAGCGGCACTTGAAAAAGAAATAATTTATTTTGATAGTATTAATTATTTGTTTTGAAAACGAGAAAAGATATCAATATGTTGTTAGAAATGAGAATAAAGTATTAAATATATGGTTAGAAAAAAAAATAGTAATCGTAACTAATTCCTTCTAGTGTCTAACATGTCGGACGTCAGCAACTTATGGGTCAACTCATCCAAACGAACCAAAATGATGGAACACGACAACAACCCGATTGTATCATATTTTGTAGGTAAACGCACCATGTGATTGCAAATTTAGGTAGAGTCGGGTAAAAAAATTGTCTTTGTTATGTTGGCCTTGCATCCGACACGTCATGAGTGAGACTCACCATTTTGGTCCGTTAGAGTGACTTGAACGAACGATTACTAGTGTATGACACATCAGATGCGTTCGACGTTGGCAGTAATTTGTAACGACCCGAAAATTTCGAACTCGAAATTTCCAAATAGTTAAGAAAAGAAGAAAAGAGAAAGAAGAAGAAAACAGAAACAATACACAGAAACCTCACATTCGCAGCGGATAAAATATAATATCAAATAAAATAGCAATTATACAATTAAAACTATATCACTTAACTTACATTTAAATACATCAGAGTTACACATATACATAAATACTGGACAAAACAATCATGTCCAAAGACTAAAATATCACAGTGAAAACTCTTCATACGTCCTTGCCATCCTGCTCGCCTCCTAAACTTCAGAACGTCCTTACCTGAAAATCTGTAATACTCGGTCTGACCCGAGTATTACATCAAAGTAACACCCGGATCAGGCTGGAAACCAGCGTGAGTAAACCCATCTAACATGGAATACAAAAGCATACATCTTATATAAACCCGGGGTAACTTATATCGATTTACAACTTCACAAGTTGTTATAGTACATCAATCATTTCACACATCAATTTCTAAATGCCAAAAACTTAGATTTAAATGGTCCAATTTACTTAAGTCATTCCACTTCAGCCTATTAGTTTCACATATCAAATTATAAGAATCGAAGTGGTTTCGGGTATTTACTAATACCCGAATCAAGTCTCTTTGAATCCATTGTCATCTTAACCTAAGTTATTCAAGTGATTAAATTCAAATACTGGATGTCTTGCACGGTAATAACACGGGTAAACATCACCCATTTATCCTTGATATAACCAATATCAATATAATGTCACAACATATCATCCAATAGGTATCATTCAATCCAGACATTCAACAAACAATCACCCATAAGCAATCATTATCAATTTATATCATAATTAATCATCTAATCTTGCTTAGTCAACCATTAATTAATTACAATCATTTAATTAGTTCACCACTCCTTGAATACCATATTAAATTAATCAGTTAATCACTAATCATAGATTAATTATCCTTTAATTATCAATTAATAAATCTCAATTATTATAAATCAAACTTTAATACAATGAAATCAATCCTTTATTACTTTAAAATCAATTAATTATCCTTTAATTAACTGATTATTTAGCCATCAACTATTGATTAATAACCTTAACTATTAATCAATATTTCTTAATACAAATTAACTAATCCATAATTATTCTTATAATTAATTAATCAATGACTAATTAACAAATCAATTATGTCTTTATTTTTAATTAATAAACTTAATTATTAATTAATAACCTTAATCACAAATTAACTAATCTTTAATCACCACTTGATTGAACAGTTAATCAACCTTCAACTTATATTGATTAATCCTTAATTACCTTTTGATTAATCCTTAATTAATCAACCCTTAAATATCTTCCTTGATTTAATTACCCTTAAATAATTAAGTTTAATTCTCTAACCCCTACTTCTTTAATCTTTAATTATTCATATCCATTAATTACCCTAAATTAATCCTTTTTATATTATTTTGAATTAATCATTGAGATTAATTTATTATCATTACAATCACTTAAGACTTAATTACTTAAAAGTTTAAAACATTTATCTTAACATTGACCAAATTACACCATCAATTTAATTTTGAACAGATTCAAAAACTAAATCAATTAATGATATATAACTCAATTAATCCATGCTTGTTAAACATAATTTATTTATTTATTATCCTTAACCATACGATATTTAGATGAGCATTCAATACCAAGATTTGGTTAGAGAATCCTACTTGGCAGACTAGTTTTTGCTACGCCTTCAAAATCCTGATTTAAACTAGCTTCAACAAATTCCCTTTCCTTATGTTCGGCCCATTATTCTCTGGCCCAATACAAATTTTTTCTGCTTCGAGAAACATTCCCATTTACTCGAGCTCGGCCCTGGGCAAAAACAACAATCTTTCCCAAATCTTAAACTTCTTTTGTTCCTTCCTTCTTCCCTTAACAGTTTGCTCCAGAAAGAAAAACGTGCACACGAGAACGTGCACGTGTACGACGCCTTGGTTCATCAGTTCCTGCCGACGACCCCCCTTCCCAGTCACACTCGGCCCCGTGCCTAAGATCATCGCCTGGAACACCGATGATGGTCGCTCGATCGAAAAACGCATATCATTCCCAAAACCAACTTGGAACGAAAAAGAAAAATGATGCTCAAATTCGACTCGCCTCGCCACTTTACTCCACCATCGATCATCTGACTTTGGTCAGAACCCCTCTTGTCCTTCATCTACTGAGTTTTCCCCCAGCGATCATCCATCGCTTTACCATCACCTCGTCGTGGCCCAAAGAACGAAGAACCAGACAATCCCTTCTTTAAACCCTAAATCTCGATCACCAAGCCATCCCTTTTAATAGAAAAATCATCAAGCATTTTTCTAGAATTCACCAACCCCTGACGATCATTCCACATTAATCACGAAACCCAATTTTCCCCAGATCTCCGACAATCGACCGTTAACCCCAAACTGATCAACATCCAATATCTCGTGATTTGCAGCTCCAAAAATTATGATTTTAACTTTAAAAATCATCAATTCCGATAACAAACCAGAATGTATATTTGAAACATTCAATTATTATGATCGAAAATTTGATATATTTTAAATTTACTGTTCTTCCCTTTTTTTTAAAAAACTACCCTTAATTTCCATCTGAATTTTTTCCAGATTAAGTATTTTTCCAATCCAAACAATTTTTGTTTAGATAGAAATCCCTAAAAGCAACTAAGGAAAGAGCAAATTTGATTTTTGATATTTATACAAGATTCTCTCTTTTTTTTCCAGACATTTATACAAGATTCTCATACAAATAAACAGGATATCATATTTACTACCAAACCAAGCATATCTCATAATAGACATGTCCATTATATTCACATGCATCAGTTCTTATCCATAAAATTTCAAGAAAGGTATTTATTTATACTTAAACAAAGGGCATGATACACAACAGAGGAATGCATATACAAATATGCAGTCATCCATTAATACTTCACCTCTAAATGCATGCAATTTTATTTTTTAAAAAGATACCCATACTTTATTATTTCAACTGTTTGTTCATTCATCAGGTTAATGTAGATTTAACTTAGGGAAAAATAATTTGGTTTGCTCACATTTAAAAATGAACAGAAGTTGGAAAAAAATATAGTTTAGTAGAGACATCTATGTTTATAAATAAACAGATCTTTCACTTAATACTGATTAACATATGAGTTTATACATGCAAACCTATATTTATAATTTACTCAAAGACCAAGCATTAAATCAAACATTAAAGGGTGAAGTTTACTCACGTGATTTTGCATAGAACAGAGAACAGTTTGTTATTGAAATCTGGAACCTGATGCATGTAAGCGAACGCTTGATTTGTTACTGATTGAAGCTTGCTTGTAAATTTGAGATAACTTTGCTTGAGTTGCTACAGGTTCTAGATTTGAGACTAATCTTTGCTCAGGTAAAAAAAAAAAAATGTTGAGACAGCCTTTGAATCTGAAGTTGCTTAATTAGATCTGCTTACAGACCTTGCCCAGCTTCAATTTTAGATTAATGTGAAGTTGCATCTGAATTTGTTTTGAGAATATTTACAGATTTAAATGTTTAATATGTAAAACTTTACAAGTTACCTTTTTTTTCTTTTATCTTCTTTCAAAGTTACTTTTTTTTTTTATCTTCTTACAAATTTAAAGGGATACATGATGCCACTTGTCTAAATTGTAGACACTTGTTTATTTCTCAAGTTTTACATATGTTTTAATTCTTTATTTTATAAAAATGCTTTTATATTAATATGGTACATGTTTTTCTTTCCATATATATATGTACACTAAAATTCAAGTGTATATTAAAAAGAAAGAATAAAATTCCAAACTATACTTATTCCATATAAAATTAAAAGGAAGCAAAGTAAATCTTTTTATTAAATCTTTTTTTTAAGCTTATCATATATTTAAATAAATATTCATTTTATATTTTAAAAATATAGAGTTTTACTTTATATAGCTTTTGCAAAATATCATGTTGAACTCAAACAATAGCTCCCTACCTATCATATATATATACATACTTATATACATGTATATGGACACATTTAAAGTTTCAAAGATAATAGAGTTTTCACCTATCTATTTATATTTAATGACTTATTATTAAATTCATCATTTTAACTCAATTATCATTATAATTTCAAATTCACCTATATATATATCCAGATATTCTAAATTATCAAATTTTATTTGTTTAATTCAAATAAAAATTTGTATCTCAATAGTTAAAAAAACCAGTTAATTATTCTATTAACTGTTATTCAAAAACCGGGTTATCACATTCCACCCCCTTAGAATCTTTTCGTCCTCGAAAAGGGACGAAACCAGAATTAAAATACTATTCATCAGAAAAATTATTCTTTAAAACACTTTTAAAATATAAATAATATTATCAAATAGTTTTTATAAAGATACTTTTAAAACACTTTTTATAACTCGATGTTTCAACCAGTCCATCTTTGTTCTCATAGAAATTCGGTCATACGTTGATCAGGCGTACGACTGAAATTCTATAAGTACTTGGCAGACCCAATTTCAACATCCAGTGAAAATACTTGGAAAATAATTTTATTGAAAATTTAGAAAAAAGTTTTTGAAAATAGAGGATATATCTTTAGCGAGAATGCTCTGGAAATCATCACCCCATCCATGGTCACAGTTACATTACAGGGTTATGTTGCCGTCGCAGCAAAAGTCCATGTAACTGCAGGCTCTCCGCGGCCTCTCGATTACGCCATGGAACCCACACAACAGATCACAGTTACATCCAGGGTTACGTTGCCATCGCAGCAAAAGTCCATGTAACTGCAGGCTCTCAGTGGCCTCTGATTTTCGCTGTCAAAATGAAACTTCTCCACTCCTACATAGGTCGCAGTCTACCGATATAAAATCAAACGCAGACTGTTGTCTCTCAGCGGCACGCATGACTTTCGCTATGTTATACCATAGATCGTAGTTACATTCTGGGTTACGTTACCGTCGCAGCAAAAGTTCATGTAACTGTTGGCTCTCAGCAGCACACACGACTTTCGCTATGGTATACTCTACTCATAATCCTCAGGAACTAGTTTTGTCCGGACTCCTCACAGGATCAACTTTAGAACCCCCCTTGGGGCTCAAGGCAGCACCACCCGGTGGTACTCCTCAGAAGTCCATTCTAAGGGAGTGCCTTTTTCCCCAGAGCATCATCAAAACATTTTATACTATAAATATAGTATCTTTAAATCATACACCTAGTATGATCTCATACAGAGCTCCTTTACACAAAATCGATTATTCCAAAATCGATAATTCTCAAATTAGGCTTTCCAAATTCAATATTGATTTTACCCAAAAATCAAAAGTCTTTCCAAACCATAGGTTCCCAAAACCTTTTTTCAAAAATCCTCATAAGATCCTTTGTACATATATATGTACAGATATATATATAATTTTCAAAACTTTGGATTATTTCAAACTTGTATAAAACTCCTTTTATACTTCAAACACTTTCAAAATCTTTTCTTCTGGCAAAAGATTCAACCAAGGGGAAATTTCATTTTATAAAACGAAGATATTTAACATTGTTTACTCAAAAATCAAATATTCATATTTGATTACTCTTTTCAATATCATTTTCATTCCAATCCGTATGATGTACACATATCATCCGTACGCTATACCAATCTAATCGCTCACTCGATCGCACAATTTCACCTTCGAACTAGTATCGTCCACCCGACTTCCTAGTGCAGACTCAGATCTGGTTTCTTGACCTGAAACCGTCATTCTCCTTGCATAGTCATAACTATGATAGAGAATATCCAGAATCAATCAACAATCCATATCCAGGTTCGCCGTCGAAAATCGAGTGAAAAATTCCAACTCGGATCGGCATACAATCTCGAAATTCTGTGCTCGAATTTGGATCACATTACTATGCGAATTAAATAACATACGTACACCCTACGTATTTATCTTTATTGGTTATTAGCCAAATTAATCTCTTTCTATTCACATTCACTTTGATTTTCATTCACTAACTCCCAATTGCTTCAATCTATTTGGATTATCACCTCTATTCTTATCTCGATTGGGTATTTAACCATAAACAGTTTAAACTCTATCCAGTTTAAATTTAGAAAATAGCTTGAAAAGTTAAAAATAGATAAGTCGTTGGAAAATAATTACTAGTTTGTAAAATGGTTGTAAAATAGTTAGGTAGTTGTAAAATAGTTGGAAAATAGTTAAAATAATTATAGAAATTTTAGATAATTGCAAAATAATAGTAAGATAGTAATTAGTTTATAAAATAGTTGGAAAATTTGTTAAATAGTTTCAAAAATAATTGTAAAACTAGTATAAGATAGTTTGTCTTTAAAAAGAAAGGTTGTATATATATAATAAATAGCTTGGAAAAATAAGTTTATATTAAAATAATTTATACTAAAAATAGTTCAGAGTCAAAACTGTTCACTTTCCAATCTCCATTCTCATCAATTCAATTTAAATTTCCTCTACCATTTAAATTGACCCAATTCCAATTAAATAACTTCAATTTCCATTGGAAATTGATTCAACCCCAAATCAGTTGAATTAACCTCAGTTTCTTTTCAAAATTAACTTTATTCAACTTTGATCTCAAATTCTTCTAATTCAGATAAATTTCAATTGAACCAGTTCCTATTTCAATTCATTTCAACCCCAGTTTGAATTAATCCCAATTTTCAAACTCCATTTCCACATCAAGTTGAATTATTTCTGATTTCCCCCCAAATTCAATTCAAATTCCATTTGAATTTAAAACTATTCAACTTTAATTACAATTCCAAATTATACAAATCAATCCAATTCAAATTTTCCATTTGAATCTTATACTCATACATCTTCAATCACCATTTCAATTAATTCAAATCAAATTCAATTTGAACTAATTCAAATTTCAAATTTAAACCATCTCGAATTATATAAATTCGAGTTAATACTTCAAATGTTGATTTAATTCCTTTAAATCAATTTACCTTTTTATCCCAATAATGGATTACCATACTCCATTTCTCATTCATTTAAACAAATCCAATTTCACAATTTAAATATTTCCAATTTCCAAATCAGGTTGATCATTCTAACTTATTTAACTTTTTCCCAATTAAACTCAATTCACTTAATCCAAACAATCTTACCCAATTTGAATTTCCATTCAAATTTTGAACTTTTTATAAATAATCTTCCCACTTATTTAGTTCAAAAACTTATCACTATGGGTTTCACATCTTATTCCAAATTCAAAACTCACCATTTAGAGTTTATTTCAAATCACCTTTGATATTATGTATATCCACATGTATACATATTAATTTCTTTTACATACCAAGTTATACTTTAAAATTTTAAACCACCTTTGGTTTTTAATTCAAAACAAATTTCTTTTAAATTTTCAAACAACTCTTGTTTGAAATAGGACCATTTCATTCAAATGCATTAAATAATATTATTTGTTATTTCTTTAAATTAATTACATCATTAATTAATCACATTCGGTAATTAACTTGTTTCTTAATTACCTTCATTAAGTAATTATCCCTTAAATTACTTACCTCTGGTTACTTCATTAAGTAACTCCCTCTTATTTATCAATTCCAATTATTATCCATTAATTAATTTCATTAAATAAAGTTTAATTAATTACATAAATTAATTGATTATCCTTATCCTGAAACCTTTCCCAATTCAAGGTTTAATTTTAGTTTGTATCCATTTCAAACTTGTCTTTAATTTAATTTCAATTTGGTTGTAATTCTATTACCACTTAATTCTTATTATTACTTTTAGTTTAATTAATACTACAACCAATAGATAATTTATTTCTTATATAAGATTCATTTACTTTTGAAATCATTTTAAAACCTTTATATAAGAAAATAACAAGTACGCTCTCTCATATATATACACTCAACTCATTATAGGGTTCCACTTACCCTATCCTTAATGCGTAATCCCACCAGAGCCAAGGTTCTCGCTTAACCTCTGCTCTGATACCAAATGTAACGACCCGAAAATTTCGAACCCGAAATTTCCAGATAGTTAAGAAAAGAAGAAAAGAGAAAGAAGAAGAAAACAAAAACAAGACACAGAAACCTCACATTCGCAGCGGATCAAATATAGTATCAAATAAAATAGCAATTATACAATTAAAACTATATCAGTTAACTTACATTTAAATACATCAGAGTTACACATATACATAAATACTGGACAAAACAATCATGTCCAAAGACTAAAATATCACAGTGAAAACTCTCCATACGTCCTTGCCATCCTGCTCGCCTCCTGAGCTTCAGAACGTCCTTATCTGAAAATCTGTAATACTCGGTCTGACCCGAGCATTACATCAAAATAACACCCGGGTCAGGCTGGAAACCAGCGTGAGTAAACCCATCTAACGTGGAATACAAAAGCATACATCTTATATAAACCCGGGGTAACTTATATCGATTTACAACTTCACAAATTGTTATAGTACATCAATCATTTCACACATCAATTTCTAAATGCCAAAAACTTAGATTTAAATGGTCCAATTTACTTAAGTCATTCCACTTCAGCCTATTAGTTTCACATATCAAATTATAAGAATCGAAGTGGTTTCGGGTATTTACTAATACCTGAATCAAGTCTCTTTGAATCCAATGTCATCTTAACCTAAGTTATTCAAGTGATTAAATTCAAATACTGGATGTCATTTTTGCACGGTAATAACACGGGTAAACATCACCCATTTATCCTTGATATAACCAATATCAATAGAATGTCACAATATATCATCCAATAGGTATCATTCAATCCAGACATTCAACAAACAATCACCCATAAGCAATCATTATCAATTTATATCATAATTAATCATCTAATCTTGCTTAGTCAACCATTAATTAATTACAATCATTTAATTAATTCACCACTCCTTGAATACCCTATTAAATTAATCAGTTAATCACTAATCATAGATTAATTATCCTTTAATTATCAATTAATAAATCTCAATTATTAATAAATCAAACTTTAATACAAAGAAATCAATCCTTTATTACTTTAAAATCAATTAATTATCCTTTAATTAACTGATTATTTAGCCATCAACTATTGATTAATAACCTTAACTATTAATCAATATTTCTTAATACAAATTAACTAATCCATAATTATTCTTATAATTAATTAATCAATGACTAATTAACAAATCAATTATGTCTTTATTTTTAATTAATAAACTTAATTATTAATTAATAACCTTAATCACAAATTAACTAATCTTTAATCACCACTTGATTGAACAGTTAATCAACCTTCAACTTATATTGATTAATCCTTAATTACCTTTTGATTAATCCTTAATTAATCAACCCTTAAATATCTTCCTTGATTTAATTACCCTTAAATAATTAAGTTTAATTCTCTAACCCCTACTTCTTTAATCTTTAATTATTCATATCCATTAATTACCCTAAATTAATCCTTTTTATATTATTTTGAATTAATCATTGAGATTAATTTATTATCATTACAATCACTTAAGACTTAATTACTTAAAAGTTTAAAACATTTATCTTAACATTGACCAAATTACACCATCAATTTAATTTTGAACAGATTCAAAAACTAAATCAATTAATGATATATAACTCAATTAATCCATGCTTGTTAAACATAATTTATTTATTTATTATCCTTAACCATACGATATTTAGATGAGCATTCAATACCAAGATTTGGTTAGAGAATCCTACTTGGCAGACTAGTTTTTGCTACGCCTTCAAAATCCTGATTTAAACTAGCTTCAACAAATTCCCTTTCCTTATGTTCGGCCCATTATTCTCTGGCCCAATACAAATTTTTTCTGCTTCGAGAAACATTCCCATTTACTCGAGCTCGGCCCTGGGCAAAAACAACAATCTTTCCCAAATCTTAAACTTCTTTTGTTCCTTCCTTCTTCCCTTAACAGTTTGCTCCAGAAAGAAAAACGTGCACACGAGAACGTGCACGTGTACGACGCCTTGGTTCATCAGTTCCTGCCGACGACCCCCCTTCCCAGTCACACTCGGCCCCGTGCCTAAGATCATCGCCTGGAACACCGATGATGGTCGCTCGATCGAAAAACGCATATCATTCCCAAAACCAACTTGGAACGAAAAAGAAAAATGATGCTCAAATTCGACTCGCCTCGCCACTTTACTCCACCATCGATCATCTGACTTTGGTCAGAACCCCTCTTGTCCTTCATCTACTGAGTTTTCCCCCAGCGATCATCCATCGCTTTACCATCACCTCGTCGTGGCCCAAAGAACGAAGAACCAGACAATCCCTTCTTTAAACCCTAAATCTCGATCACCAAGCCATCCCTTTTAATAGAAAAATCATCAAGCATTTTTCTAGAATTCACCAACCCCTGACGATCATTCCACATTAATCACGAAACCCAATTTTCCCCAGATCTCCGACAATCGACCGTTAACCCCAAACTGATCAACATCCAATATCTCGTGATTTGCAGCTCCAAAAATTATGATTTTAACTTTAAAAATCATCAATTCCGATAACAAACCAGAATGTATATTTGAAACATTCAATTATTATGATCGAAAATTTGATATATTTTAAATTTACTGTTCTTCCCTTTTTTTTAAAAAACTACCCTTAATTTCCATCTGAATTTTTTCCAGATTAAGTATTTTTCCAATCCAAACAATTTTTGTTTAGATAGAAATCCCTAAAAGCAACTAAGGAAAGAGCAAATTTGATTTTTGATATTTATACAAGATTCTCTCTTTTTTTTCCAGACATTTATACAAGATTCTCATACAAATAAACAGGATATCATATTTACTACCAAACCAAGCATATCTCATAATAGACATGTCCATTATATTCACATGCATCAGTTCTTATCCATAAAATTTCAAGAAAGGTATTTATTTATACTTAAACAAAGGGCATGATACACAACAGAGGAATGCATATACAAATATGCAGTCATCCATTAATACTTCACCTCTAAATGCATGCAATTTTATTTTTTAAAAAGATACCCATACTTTATTATTTCAACTGTTTGTTCATTCATCAGGTTAATGTAGATTTAACTTAGGGAAAAATAATTTGGTTTGCTCACATTTAAAAATGAACAGAAGTTGGAAAAAAATATAGTTTAGTAGAGACATCTATGTTTATAAATAAACAGATCTTTCACTTAATACTGATTAACATATGAGTTTATACATGCAAACCTATATTTATAATTTACTCAAAGACCAAGCATTAAATCAAACATTAAAGGGTGAAGTTTACTCACGTGATTTTGCATAGAACAGAGAACAGTTTGTTATTGAAATCTGGAACCTGATGCATGTAAGCGAACGCTTGATTTGTTACTGATTGAAGCTTGCTTGTAAATTTGAGATAACTTTGCTTGAGTTGCTACAGGTTCTAGATTTGAGACTAATCTTTGCTCAGGTAAAAAAAAAAAAAATGTTGAGACAGCCTTTGAATCTGAAGTTGCTTAATTAGATCTGCTTACAGACCTTGCCCAGCTTCAATTTTAGATTAATGTGAAGTTGCATCTGAATTTGTTTTGAGAATATTTACAGATTTAAATGTTTAATATGTAAAACTTTACAAGTTACCTTTTTTTTCTTTTATCTTCTTTCAAAGTTACTTTTTTTTTTATCTTCTTACAAATTTAAAGGGATACATGATGCCACTTGTCTAAATTGTAGACACTTGTTTATTTCTCAAGTTTTACATATGTTTTAATTCTTTATTTTATAAAAATGCTTTTATATTAATATGGTACATGTTTTTCTTTCCATATATATATGTACACTAAAATTCAAGTGTATATTAAAAAGAAAGAATAAAATTCCAAACTATACTTATTCCATATAAAATTAAAAGGAAGCAAAGTAAATCTTTTTATTAAATCTTTTTTTTAAGCTTATCATATATTTAAATAAATATTCATTTTATATTTTAAAAATATAGAGTTTTACTTTATATAGCTTTTGCAAAATATCATGTTGAACTCAAACAATAGCTCCCTACCTATCATATATATATACATACTTATATACATGTATATGGACACATTTAAAGTTTCAAAGATAATAGAGTTTTCACCTATCTATTTATATTTAATGACTTATTATTAAATTCATCATTTTAACTCAATTATCATTATAATTTCAAATTCACCTATATATATATCCAGATATTCTAAATTATCAAATTTTATTTGTTTAATTCAAATAAAAATTTGTATCTCAATAGTTAAAAAACCAGTTAATTATTCTATTAACTGTTATTCAAAAACCGGGTTATCACATTCCACCCCCTTAGAATCTTTTCGTCCTCGAAAAGGGACGAAACCAGAATTAAAATACTATTTATCAGAAAAATTATTCTTTAAAGCACATTTAAAACACTTTTAAAATATAAATAATATTATCAAATAGTTTTTATAAAGATACTTTTAAAACACTTTTTATAACTCGATGTTTCAACCAGTCCATCTTTGTTCTCATAGAAATTCGGTCATACGTTGATCAGGCGTACGACTGAAATTCTATAAGTACTTGGCAGACCCAATTTCAACATCCAGTGAAAATACTTGGAAAATAATTTTATTGAAAATTTAGAAAAAAGTTTTTGAAAATAGAGGATATATCTTTAGCGAGAATGCTCTGGAAATCATCACCCCATCCATGGTCACAGTTACATTACAGGGTTATGTTGCCGTCGCAGCAAAAGTCCATGTAACTGCAGGCTCTCCGCGGCCTCTCGATTACGCCATGGAACCCACACAACAGATCACAGTTACATCCAGGGTTACGTTGCCATCGCAGCAAAAGTCCATGTAACTGCAGGCTCTCAGCGGCCTCTGATTTTCGCTGTCAAAATGAAACTTCTCCACTCCTACATAGGTCGCAGTCTACCGATATAAAATCAAACGCAGACTGTTGTCTCTCAGCGGCACGCATGACTTTCGCTATGTTATACCATAGATCGTAGTTACATTCTGGGTTACGTTACCGTCGCAGCAAAAGTTCATGTAACTGTTGGCTCTCAGCAGCACACACGACTTTCGCTATGGTATACTCTACTCATAATCCTCAGGAACTAGTTTTGTCCGGACTCCTCACAGGATCAACTTTAGAACCCCCCTTGGGGCTCAAGGCAGCACCACCCGGTGGTACTCCTCAGAAGTCCATTCTAAGGGAGTGCCTTTTTCCCCAGAGCATCATCAAAACATTTTATACTATAAATATAGTATCTTTAAATCATACACCTAGTATGATCTCATACAGAGCTCCTTTACACAAAATCGATTATTCCAAAATCGATAATTCTCAAATTAGGCTTTCCAAATTCAATATTGATTTTACCCAAAAATCAAAAGTCTTTCCAAACCATAGGTTCCCAAAACCTTTTTTCAAAAATCCTCATAAGATCCTTTGTACATATATATGTACAGATATATATATAATTTTCAAAACTTTGGATTATTTCAAACTTGTATAAAACTCCTTTTATACTTCAAACACTTTCAAAATCTTTTCTTCTGGCAAAAGATTCAACCAAGGGGAAATTTCATTTTATAAAACGAAGATATTTAACATTGTTTACTCAAAAATCAAATATTCATATTTGATTACTCTTTTCAATATCATTTTCATTCCAATCCGTATGATGTACACATATCATCCGTACGCTATACCAATCTAATCGCTCACTCGATCGCACAATTTCACCTTCGAACTAGTATCGTCCACCCGACTTCCTAGTGCAGACTCAGATCTGGTTTCTTGACCTGAAACCGTCATTCTCCTTGCATAGTCATAACTATGATAGAGAATATCCAGAATCAATCAACAATCCATATCCAGGTTCGCCGTCGAAAATCGAGTGAAAAATTCCAACTCGGATCGGCATACAATCTCGAAATTCTGTGCTCGAATTTGGATCACATTACTATGCGAATTAAATAACATACGTACACCCTACGTATTTATCTTTATTGGTTATTAGCCAAATTAATCTCTTTCTATTCACATTCACTTTGATTTTCATTCACTAACTCCCAATTGCTTCAATCTATTTGGATTATCACCTCTATTCTTATCTCGATTGGGTATTTAACCATAAACAGTTTAAACTCTATCCAGTTTAAATTTAGAAAATAGCTTGAAAAGTTAAAAATAGATAAGTCGTTGGAAAATAATTACTAGTTTGTAAAATGGTTGTAAAATAGTTAGGTAGTTGTAAAATAGTTGGAAAATAGTTAAAATAATTATAGAAATTTTAGATAATTGCAAAATAATAGTAAGATAGTAATTAGTTTATAAAATAGTTGGAAAATTTGTTAAATAGTTTCAAAAATAATTGTAAAACTAGTATAAGATAGTTTGTCTTTAAAAAGAAAGGTTGTATATATATAATAAATAGCTTGGAAAAATAAGTTTATATTAAAATAATTTATACTAAAAATAGTTCAGAGTCAAAACTGTTCACTTTCCAATCTCCATTCTCATCAATTCAATTTAAATTTCCTCTACCATTTAAATTGACCCAATTCCAATTAAATAACTTCAATTTCCATTGGAAATTGATTCAACCCCAAATCAGTTGAATTAACCTCAGTTTCTTTTCAAAATTAACTTTATTCAACTTTGATCTCAAATTCTTCTAATTCAGATAAATTTCAATTGAACCAGTTCCTATTTCAATTCATTTCAACCCCAGTTTGAATTAATCCCAATTTTCAAACTCCATTTCCACATCAAGTTGAATTATTTCTGATTTCCCCCCAAATTCAATTCAAATTCCATTTGAATTTAAAACTATTCAACTTTAATTACAATTCCAAATTATACAAATCAATCCAATTCAAATTTTCCATTTGAATCTTATACTCATACATCTTCAATCACCATTTCAATTAATTCAAATCAAATTCAATTTGAACTAATTCAAATTTCAAATTTAAACCATCTCGAATTATATAAATTCGAGTTAATACTTCAAATGTTGATTTAATTCCTTTAAATCAATTTACCTTTTTATCCCAATAATGGATTACCATACTCCATTTCTCATTCATTTAAACAAATCCAATTTCACAATTTAAATATTTCCAATTTCCAAATCAGGTTGATCATTCTAACTTATTTAACTTTTTCCCAGTTAAACTCAATTCACTTAATCCAAACAATCTTACCCAATTTGAATTTCCATTCAAATTTTGAACTTTTTATAAATAATCTTCCCACTTATTTAGTTCAAAAACTTATCACTATGGGTTTCACATCTTATTCCAAATTCAAAACTCACCATTTAGAGTTTATTTCAAATCACCTTTGATATTATGTATATCCACATGTATACATATTAATTTCTTTTACATACCAAGTTATACTTTAAAATTTTAAACCACCTTTGGTTTTTAATTCAAAACAAATTTCTTTTAAATTTTCAAACAACTCTTGTTTGAAATAGGACCATTTCATTCAAATGCATTAAATAATATTATTTGTTATTTCTTTAAATTAATTACATCATTAATTAATCACATTCGGTAATTAACTTGTTTCTTAATTACCTTCATTAAGTAATTATCCCTTAAATTACTTACCTCTGGTTACTTCATTAAGTAACTCCCTCTTATTTATCAATTCCAATTATTATCCATTAATTAATTTCATTAAATAAAGTTTAATTAATTACATAAATTAATTGATTATCCTTATCCTGAAACCTTTCCCAATTCAAGGTTTAATTTTAGTTTGTATCCATTTCAAACTTGTCTTTAATTTAATTTCAATTTGGTTGTAATTCTATTACCACTTAATTCTTATTATTACTTTTAGTTTAATTAATACTACAACCAATAGATAATTTATTTCTTATATAAGATTCATTTACTTTTGAAATCATTTTAAAACCTTTATATAAGAAAATAACAAGTACGCTCTCTCATATATATACACTCAACTCATTATAGGGTTCCACTTACCCTATCCTTAATGCGTAATCCCACCAGAGCCAAGGTTCTCGCTTAACCTCTGCTCTGATACCAAATGTAACGACCCGAAAATTTCGAACCCGAAATTTCCAGATAGTTAAGAAAAGAAGAAAAGAGAAAGAAGAAGAAAACAAAAACAAGACACAGAAACCTCACATTCGCAGCGGATCAAATATAGTATCAAATAAAATAGCAATTATACAATTAAAACTATATCAGTTAACTTACATTTAAATACATCAGAGTTACACATATACATAAATACTGGACAAAACAATCATGTCCAAAGACTAAAATATCACAGTGAAAACTCTCCATACGTCCTTGCCATCCTGCTCGCCTCCTGAGCTTCAGAACGTCCTTATCTGAAAATCTGTAATACTCGGTCTGACCCGAGCATTACATCAAAATAACACCCGGGTCAGGCTGGAAACCAGCGTGAGTAAACCCATCTAACGTGGAATACAAAAGCATACATCTTATATAAACCCGGGGTAACTTATATCGATTTACAACTTCACAAATTGTTATAGTACATCAATCATTTCACACATCAATTTCTAAATGCCAAAAACTTAGATTTAAATGGTCCAATTTACTTAAGTCATTCCACTTCAGCCTATTAGTTTCACATATCAAATTATAAGAATCGAAGTGGTTTCGGGTATTTACTAATACCTGAATCAAGTCTCTTTGAATCCAATGTCATCTTAACCTAAGTTATTCAAGTGATTAAATTCAAATACTGGATGTCATTTTTGCACGGTAATAACACGGGTAAACATCACCCATTTATCCTTGATATAACCAATATCAATAGAATGTCACAATATATCATCCAATAGGTATCATTCAATCCAGACATTCAACAAACAATCACCCATAAGCAATCATTATCAATTTATATCATAATTAATCATCTAATCTTGCTTAGTCAACCATTAATTAATTACAATCATTTAATTAATTCACCACTCCTTGAATACCCTATTAAATTAATCAGTTAATCACTAATCATAGATTAATTATCCTTTAATTATCAATTAATAAATCTCAATTATTAATAAATCAAACTTTAATACAAAGAAATCAATCCTTTATTACTTTAAAATCAATTAATTATCCTTTAATTAACTGATTATTTAGCCATCAACTATTGATTAATAACCTTAACTATTAATCAATATTTCTTAATACAAATTAACTAATCCATAATTATTCTTATAATTAATTAATCAATGACTAATTAACAAATCAATTATGTCTTTATTTTTAATTAATAAACTTAATTATTAATTAATAACCTTAATCACAAATTAACTAATCTTTAATCACCACTTGATTGAACAGTTAATCAACCTTCAACTTATATTGATTAATCCTTAATTACCTTTTGATTAATCCTTAATTAATCAACCCTTAAATATCTTCCTTGATTTAATTACCCTTAAATAATTAAGTTTAATTCTCTAACCCCTACTTCTTTAATCTTTAATTATTCATATCCATTAATTACCCTAAATTAATCCTTTTTATATTATTTTGAATTAATCATTGAGATTAATTTATTATCATTACAATCACTTAAGACTTAATTACTTAAAAGTTTAAAACATTTATCTTAACATTGACCAAATTACACCATCGACCGAAAAACGCATATCATTCCCAAAACCAACTTGGAACGAAAAAGAAAAATGATGCTCAAATTCGACTCGCCTCGCCACTTTACTCCACCATCGATCATCTGACTTCGGTCAGAACCCCTCTTGTCCTTCATCTACTGAGTTTTCCCCCAGCGATCATCCATCGCTTTACCATCACCTCGCCGTGGCCCAAAGAACGAAGAACTAGACAATCCCTTCTTTAAACCCTAAATCTCGATCACCAAGCCATCCCTTTTAATAGAAAAATCATCAAGCATTTTTCTAGAATTCGCCAACCCCTGACGATCATTCCACATTAATCACGAAACCCAATTTTCCCCAGATCTCCGACAATCGACCGTTAACCCCAAACTGATCAACATCCAATATCTCGTGATTTGCAGCTCCAAAAATTATGATTTTAACTTTAAAAATCATCAATTCCGATAACAAACCAGAATGTATATTTGAAACATTCAATTATTATGATCGAAAATTTGATATATTTTAAATTTACCGTTCTTCCCTTTTTTTTAAAAAACTACCCTTAATTTCCATCTGAATTTTTTCCAGATTAAGTATTTTTCCAAACCAAACAATTTTTGTTTAGATAGAAATCCCTAAAAGCAACTAAGGAAAGAGAAAATTTGATTTTTGATATTTATACAAGATTCTCTCTCTTTTTTTTTTCCAGACATTTATACAAGATTCTCATACAAATAAACAGGATATCATATTTACTACCAAACCAAGCATATCTCATAACAGACATGTCCATTATATTCACATGCATCAGTTCTTATCCCTAAAATTTCAAGACAGGTATTTATTTATACTTAAACAAAGGGCATGATACACAACAGAGGAATGCATATACAAATATGCAGTCATCCACTAATACTTCACCTCTAAATGCATGCAATTTTTTTTTAAAAAGATACCCATACTTTATTATTTCAACTGTTTGTTCATTCATCAGGTTAATGTAGATTTAACTTAGGGAAAAATAATTTGGTTTGCTCACATTTAAAAATGAACAGAACTTGGAAAAAAATACAGTTTAGTAGAGACATCTATGTTTATAAATAAACAGATCTTTCACTTAATACTGATTAACATATGAGTTTATACATGCAAACCTATATTTATAATTTACTCAAAGACCAAGCATTAAATCAAACATTAAAGGGTGAAGTTTGCTCACCTGATTTTGCATAGAACAGAGAACAGTTTGTTATTGAAATCTAGAACCTGATGCATGTAAGCGAACGCTTGATTTGTTACTGATTGAAGCTTGCTTATAAATTTGAGATAACTTTGCTTGAGTTGCTACAGGTTCTAGATTTGAGACTAAACTTTGCTCAGGTAAAAAAAATAAAAATAAAAAAAATGTTGAGACAGCCTTTGAATCTGAAGTTGCTTAATTAGATCTGCTTACAGACCTTGCCCAGCTTCAATTTTAGATTAATTTGAAGTTGCATCTGAATTTGTTTTGAGAATATTTACAGATTTAAATGTTTGATATGTAAAACTTTACAAGTTACCTATTTTTCTTTTGTCTTCTTTCAAAGTTACCTTTTTTTTTATCTTCTTACAAATTTAAAGGGATACATGATGCCACTTGTCTAAATTGTAGACACTTGTTTATTTCTCAAGTTTTACATATGTTTTAATTCTTTATTTTATAAAAATGCTTTTATATTAATATGGTACATGTTTTTCTTTCCATATATATGTACACTAAAATTCAAGTGTATATTAAAAAGAAAGAATAAAATTCCAAACTATACTTATTCCATATAAAATTAAAAGGAAGCAAAGTAAATCTTTTTATTAAATCTTTTTTTTAAGCTTATCATATATTTAAATAAATATTCATTTTATATTTTAAAAGTATAGAGTTTTACTTTATATATACATACTTATATACATGTATATGGACACATTTAAAGTTTCAAAGATAATAGAGTTTTCACCTATCTATTTATATTTAATGACTTATTATTAAATTCATCATTTTAACTCAATTATCATTATAATTTCAAATTCACCTATATATATATCCAGATATTCTAAATTATCAAATTTTATTTGTTTAATTCAAATAAAAATTTGTATCTCAATAGTTAAAAAAACCAGTTAAATATTCTATTAACTGTTATTCAAAAACCGGGTTATCACATAATTAATGACAATTAATATTTGGTTCGAAGCAAGATAAACAAAACCGTTTAATGTATATTGATTTTTTTAATTCATCTCAAAATTTAAAGCCATGTACTATGGACCATTCACTGGCTTCTAGCCAATTACAAAGTTGTAGCGAAGACCTTATATTTATAGAGCCAAATACAAAAAATTATCCACTTATTACGCGATATAGGATATGTATGTGTGTATTACATCGTTGTTATTTTTTTTCCAGTGCTAATGCTCCATACATTGAAAGCTAAATCACAGGAATCCAAAGGTACAGTAGGGTTTTGAACATTCATTTTCATAATATTAAACTAACATTTATAAATTATATTGTCAAGTGTTCATCTTTATAAGCTTGTGTATATTTTAGCAAAGCTAGTCAGCTTTATAGTGGACCATGCCATTGTCAATAAACATAAGAAACGTGTTCTACACATACACAGAACAACTAAAATGGTTTTATAGTGGTCATACCACTAAAAGAAAAATAAAATACAGCGCAAGAGACTATCAACATGATAGTGCTGCTAAAAAGAAACAAAGCTATCCCGCATCCAACGAGAAAGAGCTAGAACTTACATCATCCTCCACAGGACTAGAGACATGAATAAAACCAAAGAACTGACGAGCTAAGTCAGGGGCAAAGCGAGCAGAGGACGGACGAGCTTGTGTATATAGAAGCATACAACAAAGCTTTGTTGTGTGATATTTTCGACCTTGGAATATTAAACTAAAACCGATGCTTTTAAACTAAAAGTTTCTACAAACAAAAGCTTTCATCTAGCAAAAATTATAAAAACAATTTTAAATCGGAGTTTTCTTTATCATATTATGATAAACGATTCATATATTAATGTGTTAATTTCTAATCATGCATACATTAATTGAAAAAGATTTGTCACGGTTTTAGCGGTCCAACTAATTCAACCTTCAAAGCCTTCAATCGTGTGCTATTACAATTTTGTCCACGATTTGATCTTCAAAACTATATTTACCAATACAGTGTGCCTCAGTTCCAACATAAATAATTAATACCCTCAAACATAATTAATAATAACAAAACTTCTTATTTCAAATATCCCTTTCGCACATAGAGGCACATTCTCAATTCTTTTAACAATCTCCTTTCGTTCTTCTTTGAAATCTCCTTTTCGTTTAACAAAAGAATGCACCATGGTTTTCTCGACTATCTTCAACCATAAAGTAGATTTGATTCACAATTTTTCTATTTTGATTTCCTATCATTCCTTTATGCTTCTTCCATGAACCTTCCCATATAATTCTTTTTTTTCGAGTTTGCCTATAAATGAAGTTCATTTTGGAAATGATTCTTTTAATCAGTTTTTGGTTTTGAAAAATCGTGGTGATGAATGCATTTAATCTCTGTTTCATATATAAAAAAGGAGAATGTTATACCCTATATTTTGAAGAGTCATAGTATGTGGGCTTGAATCAGCGGACGGTTTTACTGTACCCTCCTCAGGAGCTTACCGGCCTACCTGGTTCTCTTGGGTTTTCAAAAAAAAAATCAATTGAAATAATTACTAAAGGAGATTTGAATGAACAAATGATGGATATTCAAATATGTGTAATTTAATGAAATAAGAGTAACTAGAGTAAATATAATAGACCATATAGATATAAGGGATAAAAGCTAAGTAATTGAATGAAGAGGATTTGTACTAAGAGAAATAAGAGTATATACCCTTAACCATATTTTTCTCTTTTGCATTTTTTTGACAAGGTGTTCAAGTTCCTTTATTAATAAAACTATAACACAATGCTTACAACCCATTATAATACAACAGGGTACATAAAAATCAACGTAGCCTACAACCCACAACACTTTACAGCCCACACCGGCTTTAATACATCTTAACACATGTCCTTACTCTCGAACGTTCCATTTACTCATCTATCGATAAATTACCTCCATCCCAAAAAACTTCGAACTTCAATAATGGTGATCTCTTGATTTCTTCGAGAAAAAATAAAATCCTCCACCTCTTTTCATCGGATAAAATCATATTCACATGTTCATACTTCATCATACGACCCTTCTCAAAGCTAACCGAGCACAAAATCTATTAATAGTAGCTCCGAGTCTCCTTAAAGCTATAGATTTAGATGTAACAATGTAGATGTAGATAGATCCGGAGGAATAAAAGGCATTATTCGCTTTCATTAACTTTAAAGACATTAGCTTAGATAAAATGACTTTGCTACTTCGATGGCTTCTAAAAATAGTAAATCTATGCTTCTCAAGCATGAATCTAGGAAAATCTATGGTTGTTCCACATGCAGCATCGATTGTTTGAAATTCTCTTTACCGTGGATAAATGTGATAAAGTTTATGTTATGTATATTGCTAACTTTCCAATGATACTGTGTAGTTAATGCCCCGCTATAACCCTGCTATATCTCTTAGCAGATTTCTACTGCTACGATTTTTCCATGTAGCCCCAAAATATAGCCTTTCCGCTTAAGCCCCGCTATTTCCGCTATATCCTGTTATTTCCGCTATATTTCGCTATTTCCGCTATACTTCTTTAATAAAATGAATTGAAAAATTATATTTATACACTATAAAAATTATGAAACTAATTTATTTGATTTAATTTTTAATATATTTTCAGAAATGAAAATACTCTAATATTCTACTAAATTCAATTATGTTATATATAACAGTTTTAGGTTTATTTAAAGTATATTCACACATGTTTTTATTTAAAACTATTTATGTATTAATAATAATTCCATTGAATTGTAACGTCCTGCCTTTTCGCACGCCTTAAATCGACACGCATGCCAATTCAAACCATACGAAAGGGCGGATTGTTATGGGGAAAATAAGAAAAAGAAGAAGAAATAAAACAAAATAGAATCTTACAGCGGAACGATAAAATATAATAATCAAATATATAGTTCATCAAGCTGTTTTATAAACATTTGATTATATTTATACAATACATATCAGAGTTGCACATACCAGTGAATAATAACAATGCAACGGAATAAAATGGTGTAGTGGAATAATATAGTAGATAATAGTAATATAAATCTTCGTCCTCGTCCTCCAGGGCTAAAGTCTTCGAATCCTGAAATGCTCAAGTTGACCAGAGCGAATTGAAAAGACAAAACACTCGAGTCAGAACTAAAATATCTTATGTGAGTTAAATTAACAGAAATAAATATGAGTGCAGCAATTTAATAGACGCTCGAGATTCACATCTCCTAAGGATCCGTTAAACTATTTACTATGTAGTAATATTTCGCTATTATAATAGTGTCTAATAGTAAAATAAACTTACCATTTTCTTAGCATTAAGGGGTTACCCATATAGCCCTTAACACATAATAGTCCCAGTAGTCCATCCAATATGATGGTCCCTCCTGAACCGGAAGCCACCAAAGGATACCACACGGGCTACGGGAGAAATCCAAACTCGTACAAGGCGCGATAGGGTAGGTGACACGGCACAACTAGGCAATGCCAGGGTAGATATACCAATTACGCTCCGGGTCGGTGGTAACGCGTAGCGCGCAGCTACCGCCCACCTCGAGCCACACCTGAAAATAAAAAAAAATCAAAAGTGGCCACCGAATCAATCCAAAAGTCAAAGTATAATATCGAAGGGATGTGTCCGATCAAAGGTGCTACCTCATTGGCCCGAGAATCGCTCATGTTTTAGCCACCTTATGCCAACTCATGGGAGTCGGGTCCACGTATTTACCTCAAAGGAAACGCCGCCACCATCCTACTTCATTCTAGAATCTTCACCGCGTACACTATTGTTAAAGTGGTTTTCGGAGTTCGCAGAGAATATGACAACTTCCGATCTCGGTCACTTTAACAACCAAATGTTATTATAACTCATGGATATTTATTTCAAAATCGTTTATACTTTCAAAACCAAACTAGCATATCCATTTCAAATCATATCATTTCTTTCAAACTAGTATATACTTTCAAAACCATATCACAATAGTATCATTTCCATTTCAAAACTAATTCAATAATATGTCATTTAAATAAAACCCAAATTTTCAAATCATTAAATATTTCCTTCAATTTATTAAACTTGAAATATTCCTTTAAATTATCATATCATTTTGGAAATGTTACCTTAAGGAATCATAGCATTTTTGGAATGTAATACTTTCCACTTTAACATTTTATATAATAAAAGTATTTATATACTTACAAATTTAACATGGTCATTTTATCTAGCCTTATAGTTAAATAAACTTTGTTACTGTAATATCCAATTTAAAGCTGAAATTCTTTTGTTAAGTTAAAAGTACCTTATTAACTTACATTATTATTACAATAAAGAAACTTTATTATTTTAATCATTTAAAATATGCCATTTACATAAATTAAAACTTGCATATCCGATTACATTATCAACTTACATTTTATTATTTCAGTAAGTAACATTTATCATTTTAATCAATTTAAAATACACCATTACATTGATTAAAACTTACATGTCAGATGTACGTTTTAACTTACATTTATTACAATAAAGAGAATTTATCATTTTAATCAATATTTCACTAATCAAAACTTATATTATCAAATGTACGTTTTAATTTACATTTCTATTATAGCAAAGAGCATTTATTAATTTAATCAATACCACATTAATTAAAACTTTACATGTTTCTTTCATTAATTAGGACTTTACATGCTTCTTTCATTAATTAAAACTTTACATGTTTCTTGCATTAATTAAAAACTTTACACATTTCTTTCATTAATTAAAACTTTACATGTTTCTTGATTAATTAAAAACTTTACATGTTCTCTCATTAATTAGGACTTTACACATTTCTTTCATAAATTAAAACTTTACATGTTTCTTACATTAATTAAAAACTTTACATGTTCTTTCATTAATTAGGACTTTACACGTTTCTTTCATAAATTAAATTTTTACATGTTTCTTGCATTAATTAAAAACTTTACATGTTCTCTCATTAATTAGGACTTTACACGTTTCTTTCATAAATTAAAATTTTATATGTTTCTTGCATTAATTAATTTTTTTTACATGTTCTCTCATTAATTAGGACATTACACGTTTTTTTCATTAATTAAAACTTTACATGTTCTTTCATTAATTAGGAATTTACACGTTTCTTTCATAAATTTGGACTTTTCTTCCATTCATTCATTATTAACTTTAATTAGCCTTGTTACCTTTTCTCTTAGTTAATTTTCATTATTACAACCTTTATTAATATTTACTGATTTTTATTTCTTCAATATTAAATTTAAAAATCTCATTAAATTAATAATTTTTAAATTATTAAAAAATTACGGGTCGTTACACTCTCCACCACTCAAAACTTTTCATCCCCGAAAAGCAAAAAGAAAGGAAAAGAAGAGTTAAGAAATCAATATGTCTTACTTAAATATTGTATTTATAAATAAATAAATTTACAATATTTAATAGTTTAAATAAAATATTAATTTATAACTATTAAATCCCTTTAAACCCAAATTAGTAGAGAATTTCTAAGTCTAAAATTTTCGAAAAATTTCGGTAGAGTCTCCTTTGTACGGGAAGGCTCGGGAGAAAATATAATATCAAAAATACAATATACAACATATAATTTTCAAAACAATATATATCCCAACTTGGGAAAATAATATAATAGCGCTATAAACCGTAATCCGAGAACGTACCTATTTGTTGGTAAAATTTACGCTTAATTATGAAACCAAAAGCAGTAGCAATTGCTTCCATAACCTGTATTTCACTTATATAATCCAAAAGGTTAACAATTACATAAAATGAAATAATGAAGTTGTTTCAACCATAACACCAAATAAATGCAAACATCAATCATTTGCAACAAGTCATACAACCATCACATCGAATCAACATAATCAATCATTTATTCATATCGAACAAACAATTAGTTGTTTGGGTTTCAAACTTTAAATTGTACAGAATGAAAATAACTACTAAATGCATCTATTTACTCATCAGTCTTAGATGAAACGAAATAGATTATTCATACATCCAACAATCTTAAAGTATCCTTGCCCAAACAACCATAAACCAAACAACAACACTTCCAAACAATAAATCAAGTTAATTTTCAATTTCATAGCATTTATTGCTTCCTTTAATTTATATTTATTTCTTGCAATTTTTTTATTGCTTGCAATTATTCATTTTCATTCATTCAGGTCATGTAAGTTTCTTTTTTTATTGCATTTGTAACAACCCGCATATTTATCGATTGTGTATTTAAATATTTTATTTAAATATTTCATCGTTCATTGAATTTTAGTCCGAAAACCTACTTTTTGCAAACAGTCGAATTGGGACTCGAGACCCCTTCCATTGAGTTCAAAATGCCGTTTGCAACCTTTTTGAGTATAAGCTTCGATATGTTTGGAGTAAGTTGAATTTTGCTACTTTTTCTTTACGGCTTTGGGTTGGGTTTCAGCCCATTAACCCCACTTATACTCTAGCTCAGCCGTCTCCTCTCCATTCACTCATTCCCACTCCTCAAACTCAAGCTCCAACCAAAAATGGTGGAAAGGAAAGGGAATTAGAAACTCCAAGCCCTAGTTCCTCTTGCTAGCTCAAATTCTTTCTCCAAAATCAAAGAGAACCATTGCTTAGAATCAAGCTTCTTGAGCTGGATTTGAAGAGTGGTTGATCCTCCTTTGCTTTCAAGCCTCATCTTCATTTGTTTGGGTTCAAAGGTGAGATTTTTATCTCACATCTTTGTCTATAATTATCTTCGATTGTTAGGTATGAATTCCTAACGTTTATTCTTGTGCAATTGATTTTGGTTTGGATTGATTTGGTGTATATTCCAATTTTTGGTGTTTTGAAATCAAAATCTATGAAAATCCTTTTATGGATATTTGGACATTGATATTTGAGGCGTATCGAAGAGCCATTAAGGCTGGGTTGTCGCATGGCGTAAATCCTTAGTCGTTGTCGCTCGATCGATCGCTTTCGGTATTCGTTTGGCCAATTTTTTGCCTAGGTTCAGGGAATGCCCTGAACCCCAGATTCGGACGTCTGAAACGTAATATTCAGACGTCTGAATATTGTTCTGGGAAGATTCCTATTCTCAGATTCAGACGTCTGAATATATGATTTCAGACGTCTGAATTGGTTCATTTGGAACCAGAGAGGAAATAGGCTAAAAAGTGCCTATTTCAGACGTCTGAATTCAAGGATTCAGACGTCTGAATTCTGTTTTGGAAAATAGTTTATTTTCCAGATTCAGAGGTCTGAATCCTTGATTTCAGACGTCTGAATCTGCACTCTTTTTGCCTATTTGCCTATTTTCTTGAGAATTCCAACTTTAATCGATTCATGTTGATTCCCTTTTGTTATTATCACTTATTATAGACTTTGATGACATTTTCTTCGTGATTTCTGGGAATATCCATTTTGATGGATTCGGTATCGATTTCTTTGGATTTTATTCACGTCTTCGAATGTGAATTTTGATGATTGATTGTTTCTACAATCATTTCTATGATTTGTCACTTTAAAAATATAAAGGTTTCAATACTAGTAGTAAATATCAAAACTCTTTCATCAAAATGATTTCAACACTATTTTATTACAAAGCTCGTTTCTTAAACCGTTTTCAAATCTACTAGTATATACAAACCTTTACCTCACTCGTATGAGAAATCTAATTAAACGGCTTAGTAAAACGAGTGGTATGAAACGCTTGCGTTTACTTCATCGGTTAATTATTGGACTTGTTCGATTGAATCTCTTGTGACAATTTTCTAATGGAGATCTACAATTTGTTCGTAAATATTTAAGTTAAGCTAGTGGTTATGAGACATGAAGGTAAGCTCATATATTTACTAGCTTACTGTAATTGACACTTCTTGATGATCGATGATGATCATTTTATGGTTTAGACTAGCAATGTGCGATGTCTCATTGTTCATGTGGAGGACTGTACTTCATTTTATTGAGCTTCGTCTCATTTCTCGCATGGGTCGTACCTATTTAGGTGCGTCGATGTTTGTTTACTTCGTGGAGCAATCGGCTCAATAAGTCGGTGCATGGGGTGTATCTTTCTAGGTACGTCGATGTTCGACTTTGCATGGGGTGTATCTTTCTAGGTGCATCGATGTTAGGTATTACATGTGGCGTATCTTTCTAGATACATCGATGTTGATTTATGCATGGGGCGTATCTTTCTAGGTACGTCGATGCTTATTTATGCATGGTGTGTATCTTTCTAGGTGCATCGATGCTAGACATTACATGGGGCGTATCTATTTAGGTGCGTCGGTGTTTGTCTTTGCATGGGTCGTACCTTTTTAGGCGCGTCATGTTTGACTATGCATGGGGAGTCTCTATTTAGGTGCGTCGATGTTCGGTCTATGGAATAGCGTTCCGTTTGTGATTGGCCATCCTTTTCTTGTGATTTCTGGATTTCTAATTGATGATTTCTGGAATTTATGTTTCACCAACTTTTACGATTGGCATTGATATATATGTCATTTATTGTGGCTTGGTGAATGAAATTAGGAGTATGACATTCCTTTTTATCTTTGAGAAGATCCTTGCGATATTGATTAATCTCTTATTGGTTTTTCAATTATTTATTTATCACAGCTTGGCATTGTGATTATTATACGTTTAGTCATATCTCTTATTCTATATCATTTCATCTGATATTTATAGTTAGACTGATCCATTTATTATTTTCTTATTAAATAATACTCGGGTCAGACCGAGATGTTGCAGGTGCTTCTGCTTGACTTCTCTTCTGGGGTTATCATCCTGACTTTTGGTTAACTACTTAGATTAGTAGTTTTTGTTGTATACATTTGAGATATAGACTCATAATTGTGTACTTTTTCTTTTGTATAGCACAAGTTGCTATTCTTTTGTGTCATTGTGAATCTTTTAGACCACTACTCCGATGAACACTTTTATGTGTTATATATATTCATATCTATTTCTGCCTTTGTGATATGAATTATCTGTGACTGATTCGTGTTATGTTTATTTCTATATTTATTTCCGAAGACATAATAGCCACTGTGTAGTAGCTTTGAGTTTGTGTCGGGATGTCGGATGTCTGCAAGTTACATCTTATCTGGCATATCGGTACTCGCACAAAGCAATTATACAGATAGCCGCTCCTCAACAGCCTTATTCTCCGTGCTAGTTGACGGCATTACACCGTAGTGTCCTTGGCTAGCGTGGGTATAGAGGTGGGGCATCACAGTTTGGTATCAGAGCCAAACTTCGGAACAATGTAGAATAATCTAGCAAGGATCATGTCCTAAGTCTTTCTTAGGAGTTGTGCCTTAGGATTTAATTCGAGTCTTCGTACCGATTCATCCTATTTTCTTTATGATTCCTTATTTTATCTATCAAGATTGCTTGATATTCATTTTGTGAATAACCTTCTTCTTCTTCCTTCTTTCTTTCTTAAGGAAGAGAAATGGTTAGATCAAATCGTCCCAGTGCCGGACAATCTAGTGCTACTCCCCAGGATGGAGTATTTATGTCTGCCCAGTAGCTTCTTGATCTAGTAAAGAACGCTCAAGCAGCCGGTCCCAATCCAGAGCCTACTCGTCCTAGATCCGGTTTTGCACGCTTGTGCAGAGACTATACCGATTTGGGTGGAAGGCCATTCAAAGGATCCGAGAGTGTTATAGAAATTCAAGCTTGGCTCAAATCATGCGATCGCATCTTTTCTCGCATGAACCTTATTAACCTTCATCGAGTCCAAGTGGCTTCTAGCATGCTCCAAGAAAGAGCGTTAGATTGGTATGAGCTTTTAATTTCTGAAATCGTTGAAGCGGATCTCACTTGGGAGCAATTCCGGGAAAGATTCTAATTGAAATTCGTGCCGGAGGCTGAAAAAGTAACTTTAGCACGGCGTTTTATTGACCTTGTTCAAGGTGAATCTTCTGTGACACACTATGTCGCATCTTTCGAATCTCTGTCCAAATACGGGGTTGAGTACATTAATACCCCATTGAAGAAAAATCAGAGATTTGTCTATGGCTTAATAAGAATCTTAAGAAGCCATTGCTTTTGAAACTTGAGGTTTCATTTGATCAGCTTATTGATATCGCTCTTCGTCTTGAAGAGGCCGATAATGAAGGTGATGTTGAAGTTGTGGGTGCCAAACAAAACTTCAACAACAACATGAAGAGGCCTATTAAATTCAAATGCCCTATTCCCAACAAGAAAGGGAGGCAAGAAACCCCGGTAGAAAAAGTCCCTACCTCTAGTCGTGGGCAATGCTACAATTATGGTTCCACGGATCACTATGCAAGGGAGTGTCCGAAACTTCTTTATTGTCGCTATTGCAAAAATTCGGGTCACCATATAACTGCATGTCCCATACTTCAAAGTAGGAAGGAGGGAAAGCTCAATGTAGTGCAAGCTCCTGGTAACACTTCTCGTGGTCAAGGTATTTCTTATTTAATCCTTGATTACATTTGTTTTGTGATCATCCTTTCGAGTTCTTGTTGATATGGGTTCATCTCATTATTTTTATATCAAAAGAACTTGATTCTTTTTCTTTGAAAATATTTTGGGCTTGTTGACTTCTTTGAGGATTGTGAATCCGGATTAGTGGATCCGCAACACTCAATTTGCTTTCTATTGATGTCGAAATTATTTTATGTGATTTTCTTTCCAAGCCGATTTTTACTTAGGCTTCGGAATTGATTTTTGTAAGGATTGGCTTAATCGTTGTGAAGCCAAGATCCTACTTCCCATGTGGACTATTCATCTTCGACATTTGCTATCTGTTAAGCAGATTTCTATTTTTTCTTGAGATTTCGATTTCAAATTCTTGAAGGCATCATTTTATTCTTTAAGCCCTCAAGATGAGAAAAGTTTTATTTCTCTTATCTAAATAATTTGTGAAACTTTTCCGGTATTTTTGAGTTTGTCTTAGGATTATCACCTAAGAAATCTTTTGTGTGGTGTTAAGGTCTTTCTAGTTCGACTTTGCCACCGATTTTCATTTGGTTACGTTGCGGGAGTTAGCATTCCACTTACCGCATTCCGCACTCGTTACGATTCTTATGAATGACTTATTATGTCATTCAGTTTGCCCATCTCGTTTCATCCATTTTATAAATCGAGTATTCTATGAATATCTCGATAATTCCATTCTTGAATTTATTGATTTTGGATGAAAACATAAATTTAAAATTTTGCAAATCTTTTTCATAAGATTTATTTATAAGTACAATTGGATTTTGATCTTAAACGAGCAAAGAATATTCTCAAAATTTTTAAGAGATATTTTCATCATATAAAAGATGATTTTGTGATTGTATTGCCCATTTAGTGTTTTAAGAATTTTGGTCGATGCGCTTGATCAACGTTATCGATAGGAATTTCCTAAACGCTTTGATGAGACAATCAGACACGATATATTGACTTGTAAAAATGTAAATTTTTCTAGAAAGATTATTACATAAAGATAAATGTAATTTTGAAAGTTTTAACTTTTCAGGAAAGAAGATTATTTAAAAGAAATTCTTTCTTTTCAGTACTCTTATTCTTGTGTTTTCCGAGGGGAACCAAGACTTTATCTTTTGTACCAATGCTAATCGTATTGGTTTGGAGGCCGTTCTCTTGCAAAAGATGACGTGCTATCACTTGTGCTTCTAAATCATTAAAAGCCGATTGAGACTAGGTATGCCACTCATGATCTATTGCTCGCGGCTATTGTTTTCGCTTTTAGAGTTTTGCATCATCATTTTTGGGGGAGAAATTTGTTCTCCACCTCGATCATAAATCTTTGGAATATTTATTTTCTCATAAGGAACTTCATGTCGAATCAAGTTCCTTGTATCTTATGATCTTGATATTCTTTTATTCCCGTAAGGAGAATTGTGTTGCCTATGCACTTGGTCGTAAGCAACAAGTGGTTGATTCTTTGATGATGTCTGAATGGAATTATCTTTTTATTAATTTCATCGGACGTTTTGATATAATTCGTTTTATTGAGCTTTATCTCATTCCTTTTATGGACTAGTGTCCGGTGTTCTTTTATGGTGTTCGGTTCATCGGATGTACTGTTATTATAATACATCGATGTTCCGTCTCATCTGGATCAATGGATGTACCATTATTATACTACATCATTGTATCGGTTTATCGGTTCATTGGGCGTACCTTTTCTGTACTACGCCGATGCACTGGCTCAAGTTTATGCTATTCTTGATGTTTTCTGCGTCTTTTAACTATGGAAATACTTTTAGGTTTCCTATTTTATTCTTGAGCCCGGTGATATTGAGGAAATTGAAGTTTCACCTGATTTGACTTTTGAGAAACATTCTATTCGCATCATTGCTTCGGAGGCTGAGTGCTTTCGAAATAAAGATGTTCTTTTCGTGAGAGTTCAATGGTTCTCAAATCCTATGGATTGCTCTTGGGAATCCAGAGAATTCATCGAGCGAACCCGTTCGGACTTACTCTTTCGTGCTTTTTATGGTGAACTTCCTATTTCAAATTTTCTTTTGTGTTGATATGCTTTTATGGTTGTTATTCTTTATTTTCTTCTTAAGTATTGCGAGGACGCAATTTCTTTAAGGAGGGAAGTCTGTAACAACCCGCATATTTATCGATTGTGTATTTAAATATTTCATCGTTCGTCGGATTTTAGTCCGAAAACCTACTTTTTGCAAACAGTCGAATTGGGACTCGAGACCCCTTCCATTGAGTTCAAATGCCATTTGCAACCTTTTTGAGTATAAGCTTCGATATGTTTGGAGTAAGTTGAATTTTGCTACTTTTTCTTTAGGGCTTTGGGTTGAGTTTCAGCCCATTAACCCCACTTATACTCTAGCTCAGCCCTCTTCTCTCCATTCACTCATTCCCACTCCTCAAACTCAAGCTCCAACTGAAAATGGTGGAAAGGAAAGGGAATTAGAAACTCCAAGCCCTAGTTCCTCTTGCTAGCTCAAATTCTTGCTCCAAAATCAAAGAGAACCCATTGCTTAGAATCAAGCTTCTTGAGTTGGATTTGAAGAGTGGTTGATCCTCCTTCGCTTTCAAGCTTCATCTTCATTTGTTTGGGTTCAAAGGTGAGATTTTTATCTCACATCTTTGTCTATAATTATCTTCGATTGTTAGGTATGAATTCCTAACGTTTATTCTTGTGCAATTGATTTTGGTTTGGATTGATTTGGTGTATATTCCAATTTTTGGTGTTTTGAAATCAAAATCTATGAAAATCCTTTTATGGATATTTGGACATTGATATTTGAGGCGTATCGAAGAGCCGTTAAGGCTGGGTTGTCGCTTGGCGTAAATCCTTAGTCGTTGTCGCTCGATCGATCGCTTCCGGTATTCGTTTGGCCAATTTTTTGCCTAGGTTCAGGGAATGCCCTGAACCCCAGATTCGGACGTCTGAAACATAATATTCAGACGTCTGAATATTGTTCTGGGAAGATTCCTATTCTCAGATTCAGACGTCTGAATATATGATTTCAGACGTCTGAATTGGTTCATTTGGAACCAGAGAGGAAATAGGCTAAAAAGTGCCTATTTTAGACGTCTGAATTCAAGGATTCAGACGTCTGAATTCTGTTTTGGAAAATAGTTTATTTTCCAGATTCAGAGGTCTGAATCCTTGATTTCAGACGTCTGAATCTGCACTCTTTTTGCCTATTTGTCTATTTTCTTGAGAATTCCAACTTTAATCGATTCATGTTAATTCCCTTTTGTTATTATCACTTATTATAGACTTTGATGACATTTTCTTCGTGATTTCTGGGAATATCCATTTTGATGGATTCGGTATCGATTTCTTTGGATTTTATTCACGTCTTCGAATGTGAATTTTGATGATTGATTGTTTCTACAATCATTTCTATGATTTGTCACTTTAAAAATATAAAGGTTTCAATACTAGTAGTAAATATCAAAACTCTTTCATCAAAATGATTTCAACACTATTTTATTACAAAGCTCGTTTCTTAAACCGTTTTCCAATCTACTAGTATATACAAACCTTTACCTCACTCGTATGAGAAATCTAATTAAACGGCTTAGTAAAACGAGTGGTATGAAACGCTTGCGTTTACTTCATCGGTTAATTATTGGACTTGTTCGATTGAATCTCTTGTGATAATTTTCTAGTGGAGATCTACAATTTGTTCGTAAATATTTAAGTTAAGCTAGTGGTTATGAGACATGAAGCTAAGCTCATATATTTATTAGCTTACTGTAATTGACACTTCTTGATGATCGATGATGATCATTTTATGGTTTAGACTAGCAATGTGCGATGTCTTGTTGTTCATGTGGAGGACTGTACTTCATTTTATTGAGCTTCGTCTCATTTCTCGCATGGGTCGTACCTATTTAGGTGCGTCGATGTTTATTTATACATGGGTCGTACCTATTTAGGTGCGTCGATGTTTATTTATACATGGGTCGTACCTATTTAGGTGCGTCGATGTTTGTTTACTTCGTGGAGCAATCGGCTCAATAAGTCGGTGCATGGGGCGTATCTTTCTAGGTATGTCGATGTTCGACTTTGCATGGGGTGTATCTTTCTAGGTGCATCGATGTTAGGTATTACATGGGGCGTATCTTTCTAGATACGTCGATGTTGATTTATGCATGGAGCGTATCTTTCTGGGTACGTCGATGCTTATTTATGCATGGGGTGTATCTTTCTATGTGCATCGATGCTAGACATTACATGGGGCGTATCTATTTAGGTGCGTCGGTGTTTGTCTTTGCATGGGTCGTACCTTTCTAGGTGCGTCGATGTTTGACTGTGCATGGGGCGTCTCTATTTAGGTGCATCGATGTTCGGTCTATGGAATAGCGTTCCGTTTGGGATTGGCCATCCTTTTCTTGTGATTTCTGGATTTCTAATTGATGATTTCTGGAATTTATGTTTCACCAACTTTTACGATTGGCATTGATATATATGTCATTTATTGTGGCTTGGTGAATGAAATTAGGAGTATGACATTCCTTTTTATCTTTGACAAGATCCTTGCGATATTGATTAATCTTTTATTGATTTTTCAATTATTTATTTATCACAGCTTGGCATTGTGATTATTATACGTTTAGTCATATCTCTTATTCTATATCATTTCATCTGATATTTATAGCTTGACTGATCCGTTTATTATTTTCTTATTAAATAATACTCGGGTCAGACCGAGATGTTGCAGGTGCTTCTGCTTGACTTCTCTTCTGGGGTTATCATCCTGACTTTTGGTTAACTACTTAGATTAGTAGTTTTTGTTGTATACATTTGAGATATAGACTCATAATTGTGTACTTATTCTTTTGTATAGCACAAGTTGCTATTCTTTTGTGTCATTGTGAATCTTTTAGACCACTACTCTGATGAACACTTTTATGTGTTATATATATTCATATCTATTTCCGCCTTTGTGATATGAATTATCTGTGACTGATTTGTGTTATGTTTATTTCTATATTTGTTTTCGAAGACATAATAGCCACTGTGTAGTTGCTTTGAGTTTGTGTCGGGATGTCGGATGTCTGCAAGTTACATCTTATCTGATATATCGGTACTCGCACAAAGCAATTATACAGATGGTCGCTCCTCAACAGCCTTATTCTCCGTGCTAGTTGACGGCATTACACCGTAGTGTCCTTGGCTAGCGTGGGTATAGAGGTGGGGCGTCACAGCATTATACTTATTCATTTCCCAATTCCACTTATTAATTTAGTGCTTACCTTACTATTCATTCATTTCTATCCGCTACTAACAAATTCTTTTTCTTTTATCCATATACTACAAATTTCTTTTATTTACATTACATTCATTTATTCATAATACTTACACTTCTATTAAACTAGTAGCATTTCAATTATACTCAACTTTATAACACTACACATCAAATTCTCATTTATTAAGGTGATTCATTGAACCTTTTCATTATATAAATTTTTCTTGTACAATTTCCCATTACATTTTCTTATTAACATTTCAACTTTTAATATTTGGTAAGTTATATATATGCTTTAAGAATGTAATTGAAAAATTATACAAGTTTTTCTCATTACCTTTAATTAATTAAATGTTCAATAATAATATCCTTTTCTTATAGGCTACACATTTCAAATTTCTTTTAATTTCCTTTACAACCTAGCATTTAATCTCTTATTTTATTAATGGTTCCAATTATTAATTAGTTATATTCCATTTTACTACACTTAATTGAAACTATTAATTAACGGAAACTTAAGAATTAAATACCGGGTTTTATTTCAAATCAATTTAAAAATAATAGATAAATGTATATACTTACAATTTATATATCTACTATATCTAAAACAATTTAAAATCTATATTTGTTTGTCAAAATAAATCTGCAGTTAAACTATTCCAGTGGCCTTCCCACTCCGAAATTCGAAAATGAATGTCGACGATGCGTGCACTCATCACCGAAATTATTTTCCAGCGACAGAGAGGGGAGTACATAACTTATTTCTTTTCCAAAATTTCTTTAAAACAATTCTTTCAAATTATATTGAAACATTTATATTAGAAAATACTTCTAAATAATATTATTATTATATTCCAAAATCATTGAAAGAATTTTCAAAACCCCGAGACTTAAGTTCTAAATTTTCAATTTTCATTTATTTCATTTTCCATCTCATTTCAACTATTATATATAAATTTCATTACCTAAGAACCAATATAACACAACCAAATATATATATAATTTCTAAAATTTTATTTTGTATATATATAGAAAATATAATAGGCAAAATTATTTCATTCACCTATATTAAAAACAAATATTATGTCGGTCTGTCCTATTAAGTGTTTAGAAATCCCTACTGATGTCATAGCGTCCCATGCACCAACTAGAATTTATAAATACAAAATTGAACAGATTAACACAATATTAAAACCATTTTATAACACTAACAAGTACGCTCTCTCATATATATAAAGTCAGCGACTCATCATAGGGTATTACCAGCCCATCAATAAAGAGTCAGACCCCACAAAGCTAAGGTTTATCGCTAAAATAAAGATCTGATACCAGATGTAACGTCACGCCTTTTCGCACGCCTTAAATCGACACACATGCCAATTCAAAGCATACGGAAGGGCGGATTGTTATGGGGCAAATAAGAAAAAGAAGGAAGAATAAAACAAAACAGAATCTTGCAGCGGAACGATAAAATATAATAACCAAATATACTGTTCATGAAGCTGTTTTATAAACATTTGATTATATTTATACAATACATATCAGAGTTGCACATACCAGTGAATAATAACAATGCAGCGGAATAAAATGGTGTAGTGGAATAATATAGTAGATAATAGTAATATAAATCTTCGTTCTCGTCCTCCAGGGCTAAAGTCTTCGAATCCTGAAATGCTCAAGTTGACCAGAGCGAATTGAAAAGACAAAACACTCGAGTCAGAACTAAAATATCTTATGTGAGTTAAATTAACACAAATAAATATGAGTGCAGTAACTTAAGACATGCTCGGGATTCACATCTCCTAAGGATCCGTTAAACTATTTACTATGTAGTAATATTTCGCTATTATAATAGTGTCTAATGGTAAAATAAACTTACTTTTTTCTTAGCATTAAGGGGTTACCCATATAGCCCTTAACACGTAATAGTCCCAATAGTTCATCCAATATCATGATCCCTCTTGAACCGGAAGTCACCAAAGGATACCACACAGGCTACGGGAGAAATCCAAACTCGTACAAGGCGCGATAGGGTAGGTGACACGGCACAACTAGGCAATGCCATGGTAGATATACCAATTACGCTTCCGGGTCGATGGTAACGCGTAGCGCGCAGCTACCGCCTACCTCGAGCCACACCCTCAAATAAAAAAAATCAAAAGTGGCCACCGAATCGATCCAAAAGTCAAAGTATAATATCGAAAGGATGTGTCCGATCAAAGGTGCTACCTCATTGGCCCGAGAATCGCTCCTGTTTTAGCCGCCTTATGCCAAATCATGGGAGTTGGGTCCACGTATTTACCTCAAAGGAAACGCCGCCACCATCCTACTTCATTCTGGAATCTCCACCGCGTACACGGTTGTTAAAGTGGTTTTCGGAGTTGGCAGAGAGTATGACAACTTCCGATCCCGGTCACTTTAACAACCAAATGTTATTATAACCCATGGATATTTATTTCAAAATCATTTATACTTTCAAAACCAAACTAGCATATCCATTTCAAATCATATCATTTCTTTCAAACTAGTATATACTTTCAAAACCATATCACAATAATATCATTTCCATTTCAAAACTAATTCAATAATATGTCATCTAAATAAAACCCAAATTTCCAAATCATTGAATATTTCCTTTAATTTATTAAACTTGAAATACTACTTTAAATTATCATAGCATTTTGGAAATGTTACCTTAGGGAATCATAGCATTTTTGGAATGTAATACTTTCCACTTTAACATTTTATATAATAAAAGTATTTATACGCTTACAAATTTAACATGGTCATTTTACCATAGCCTTATAGTTAAATAAACTTTGTTACTGTAATATCCAATTTAAAGTTGAAATTCTTATGTTAAGTTAAAAGTACCTTATTAACTTACATTATTATTACAATAAAGAAACTTTATTATTTTAATCATTTAAAATATGCCATCTACATTAATTAAAGCTTGCATATCCGATTACATTATCAACTTACATTTTATTATTTCAGTAAGTAACATTTATCATTTTAATCAATTTAAAATACACCATTACATTGATTAAAACTTACATGTCAGATGTACGTTTTAACTTACATTTATTACAATAAAGTGCATTTATCATTTTAATCAATATTTCACTAATTAAAACTTATATTATCAAATGTACGTTTTAATTTACATTTCTATTATAGTAAAGTGCATTTATTAATTTAATCAATACCACATTAATTAAAAGTTTACATGTTTGTTTCATTAATTAGGACTTTACACACTTCTTTCATTAATTAAAACTTTACATGTTTCTTGCATTAATTAAAAACTTTACACGTTTCTTTCATTAATTAAAACTTTACATATTTCTTGCATTAATTAAAAACTTTATATGTTCTCTCATTAATTAGGACTTTACACGTTTCTTTCATAAATTAAAACTTTACATGTTTCTTGCATTAATTAAAAACTTTATATGTTCTTTCATTAATTAGGACTTTACACGTTTCTTTCATAAATTAAATTTTTACATGTTTCTTGCATTAATTAAAAACTTACATGTTCTCTCATTAACTAGGACTTTACATGTTTCTTTCATAAATTAAATTTTTACATGTTTCTTGCATTAATTAAAAACTTTACATGTTCTCTCATTAATTAGGACTTTACACGTTTCTTTCATTAATTAAAACTTTACATGTTCTTTCATTAATTAGGAATTTACACGTTTCTTTCATAGATTTGGAATTTTCTTCCATTCATTCATTATTAACTTTAAGTAACCTTGTTACTTTTCTCTTAGTTAATTTTCATTATTACAACCTTTATTAATATTCACCAATTTTTATTTCTTCAATATTAAATTTCAAAATCTCATTAAATTAACAATTTTTAAATTATTGAAAAATTACGGGTCATTACGTGAATGATAATTTTTCATTTAATTATCATTTATATAATTTTAAAAACATTAAGTATGGGTTTTACATGCTATTTTAGAGCCATCCGCTATATCCCTCTATATCCTCGCTGTATCCCCGCTTTGACTTTTTGCACCTCCACCGCTTTGAATCTGCCGAGCGCATTAACTGCACAACATTGATATCATTCATAAATAGAATTCTTAAAGTCAATGTTTGCAGATCTGCAACTATGGGGTACTATGACTTTGCATGAAGCATTATATTTGTTTAGTCAAAAATTTATGTAAATAATTTTTCCCTATCTGTTAGTTGTAACGATCCGTAATTTTCGAATAATTAAAAATATTTAATTTAATAAGGTGTAGATGTTGATATTGGAAGAAATAAAAATTTATGATTTATTAACAAGTATAATAACCAGAATGGAATGTAACAATGTTAATTTGAGTTAATTGTTAATTATTTTAATGTAATTCCAATTTATTGAAATGATTTAAAGGTTATAATTGGTTATAAATTGTAAATAAGGAAATAGATCAAATGTTATATTAAGTAGTGAAATAATGTATGATAAATTGTAATTGGATAAAATCAGTGTTGTGTAAGTAGTTATAATATTTGTTTGTAGATAATAAACTTGTAAATGTGATTAAATCAAGTAAAAAGTGACAGTTGTTATTTGTTACCTATTTATTTAATTTGTTGAAATTAAATTGGAAATAAATTGCATTAAATATAATTAAATATTGCATTAATATGAATAAAGATGAAAGATAAAATAAATGGATTTATTGGAATTTAATTTAATAATCAATTGAATTTATTGCTATTGAAACTGAACACTGTAACTAGTGTAATATTCAACATTGAATTGATATAGAAACTTGTTTTAAAAGGATTATAAGTTACTAAGTAATCAAAAATGATAAAATTTGTTAATTATAAAATTGGAATTGAAAAAGTGATTCAATTAATTTAATAATAATTTAATTAATGTGAAAATAATCATTTTAGCCACTGTCTCGGATTTTGACGAAACTAATCTCATCGGATCTATAACAATGAATTATTGTAGGATTTCAAGTTTCGTAGCGATCAGACTTGTCGTTTGATCGTACGGGCTTGAAACGCGTAGAAATCAATTTAATTGAATTCAATTTAAATAAGGTGATTTTAAAATCTATCTTCTATAAACAATGGAATTAGGGTTTGAAACCTATTCCATTGAGTTTAAAAATATGGAAAACATCTATTTTGATATATGGGATGACCCATTTTCGTTTGGAAAGCGAAACAGGGTTTTTGGGTCGTTATTGTTGTTCGAACCAATTCGACGTGTATTCATTTTCTTATCGGGCTTTGTTCATATAAATAGTCTTGTTTTTCAAACCCTAGCAATCATTTTCTTATTTCATTACATACAATTCTATCTAGCTATTTCCTTCTTCTAATGGCAGAAACAAATTTCAAATACGAACCCTAAATCCAATTTCAAATTCAAATCGAAAATCAAACTTCTCAAAACTCTATCATATTATATACCATTTCGAAGCTCTCGACAAGCGAAATCCACTGGTACAATTCGTTTTTTGCAATCGAATCATTATTTCTCCAGAAATCAGTGATTTAGTTTCAACCATTCGTTGTTAGGGTTTGTTATCCAACGACGGATCGTCGATTATACAACGATCGGAGGGTGCAGTATTGTAGAGGAGGAAGTGCAACACCCATCCATGGTATTCATTCCATCCATACGTGCTTGGAGATCGCCAGATATGGCCTTGAACGACGATGGGTTTGGGTGAGGCCGGAGCTTGCCGCGACTGTAAGGATAGGGCGGCTTGGCTCGAGCTTTCTAGTGGAGGACTCTGATCTGGTCGATAATGATGGTAGGCAGCGGCGATGATCAGTGAAACTGGCAGCTTTGGGTTGTCGTACACGAGAGATCGCATAGGCTAGGGCTTGGAACGATGTTCCAGGTGATGACATGGATTATAAAATATTATTATCCTATATGTTTTATTATTTGAATTTAAATGTTCTAATGTGTACATATTTTACGTATGAGCACAGATTCATGCATGGTTCATTTCGTTGAGATCGTATCGGAATTCCAGACATTATGGAACCAATTTGGACGAATTCTGAGACTGTTGAATTTTGGACCGTATTCTGGATTTGAAATCGATTTGAAATCAAAGGTGTTTTAACCCACTCACAACTGCTAAATTATCTTATGTTAGTTAATTTAAATATATGATGTAACTAGAAATCGATTGGTTGATGTTTGGTATATTTAAATTGTCATTCCAGTTAAATATGACTTTTATTGCATTTAATCGTCATTTAATTTAATATTGTATTTAATTGTCAATTGAATACATGTAGATAATCAGTTAATTGATGTTATTTATTGATTGATTGAATGGTGATTGTGATGTATCTTCGATTGTTTATATTGGATGACTGGATGTTATATGCTTATATTGTTATAAGATTGCAAATTCCCTATGGTTTGAAATGATACATACCCGAATGATCTAATAGATTAGGGGAAATCGTTATGGATTGAAATGATAGACTTGAGCGATTTCATGGATTTGTAATTAAATTCGGGATTGCGGGTTGAAATGATAATATAAAACAACTGCGGATTGAAATGATAAATATCTGTATCACTTGACCATAGGATAGAGAATTATATACGGACACCAGATTGATTAAATTAAACGATTTTGAATCCTTAAAATTTGAATTCAGTTAAACTATATTTTGAAATAAAATTTGATTTGCATAAACTGAATTATTTTTGAAACCCAAGCTTTAAATGTTTAAAATTGGAACTGATTTAATGAATTGTTTAAAAATTAAAATGGAATTTCAAAGTTGAATTTTTGAAGCATAAATGAAATTTGTTGAAATTGAGTTATTGAAATTGTTTGAATACAACTTGAAATTTATTTAATTTGAAGTGATTTAAATTGACAATTCAAAAATGGGTTTGAAATCGATATTGATTAATTGGTTTAATAGGAATATGAATCTAAAACCAGTTTTAGCTAGTTGAATTGAAAATTGGATAAGGTCTAGATGTGTTCAAATGCAAGAAATGGTTTAATTTTGACATTAATTCCAAATTAATTATTTTAATATAAACTGTTTAAAGATTTATTATTTTAAAATCCTTATTTTAAGGTTTTCAAACTATTAAAATAATTTAAATCTACTTTTAACTAATTTAAACTATTTTTAATCAATTTAAACTATTTTAATCTATTTAAACTATTTTAAATCTATTTAGTCTATTTTAAAAACTATTTAAACCATTTTAAATCTATTTAATCTGTTTAAAAACTATTTAAACCATTTTAAAAACTATTTAAACCATTTTAAAGCTATTTAATCTATTTAAACCATTTTAAATCTATTTAAACCATTTTAAAAATATTTAAACCATTTTAAATCCGTTTAAACTATCTTAAATCTATTTAAAATATTTTAATCTTTTTTTAAGTATTTTGAACTATTTAAAAATTTTATTTTAAACTATTCTAAATTATTTATTACTATCTAAACTATTTTAATTCAGACTATGTGAAGTGGAAGTGTTTATATTTAAATTCTTGATTTAAAAGCGAATATGGTTAAATGTTGTTATAACCTAAGCTGGGATTTGAAATGATATTTTCTAGTGAAATGACATATTTGAGTAAATATGATGATTTGAAATGAGGATTTAACCTATTTTGTGAATATGGTTTTGAAAGTGATACGGTCTGAATTGAATATGATATTTTGATATCAATTATGAATTGGTTTTGGAAATGTAAAAGAACCATCTGGTGTGAAATAAACGTTTGGTTGTTAAAGATACCGGAATCTGATATTGTCATACTCTCTGTCAATACCGAAAACCACTTCAACAACTGTGTACGTAGTTGAGATTCCAGAATGAAGTAGGATGGTTTGACGAACGATTCTGTATGAGGTATTATCATAGCCCCGACTCTCATGAGTCAATTTGATGTGGTTAAAACAAGAGCAATGCCGGGCTAAGTGAGGTCGCACCTCCGATCAGATACATTTCTTCGAAACCATATTATGACTTTGTGATTGATTTGGTGGCCACCTCTCGATTTGATTTTGGAGTGTGTTCCGAGGTAGGCGGTAGTAGCTGCTATGCATTACCACCAGTCTGGATCCGTAAAATAGTAGCATCCTACCCTGGGCATTGCCTCTCGTGCCTTGTCACATGCCTTATCGTGCCTTCTACGAGTTTGTTTTGTACCCTACCTATGGAGTGCCCTTTGAGTAAACCACCGATTTGGTGGAGCTTACGGTACTTTATAGACTACGGGAATATATAGAATGTGTTAAGTGGGGTATGGGTAATGCCTTGATGCTATTTTAATGTTTTACTTTATTGATAGACATATTATAATAGTGCATATTACTACATAATAAATAGTTTAACAGATCCTTAGGAGATGGTAATACCTAACATCTCTTAAGTTATTGCACTCACCTTGAAACTGGATAAGAGATGTCAAACCCCGTAAACGTCTCTGAAGCCGTTACACCCATATTTATTTACCGCTGATTTAAATTACATAGATCTTTTAGTTCCGGCTCTAATATTTTGTCTTTTCGTTACGCTTGGGTCAGTTTGAGCTTTTCAGTGATCGGAGACTGCTTTTGGAGGATGAAGATGGAGATTTATATTTATATTTCCACTGCATCAAGTTATTCCACTGCATTATTTATTTATTTTTGCTGTATGTACTCTGATTCTGTATTATAAAAGTGCAATCAAATGTTATTTGTAAAACGGCTTCATGAACTGTTTATTTGATTATTATATTTTGTCATTCCGCTGTAAGATTTTATGTTTGTTTCCTTCTTTCTCTGCTTTTCTTATTTACCCTATAACAATCCACTCTTTTGAATGGTTTGAGTCTGACATGTGTGCTTTATAGTCGATTTAAACCGTCCAAAAAGGTGGGTCGTTACACCTGTAATATAAATGAGAGAGTGTGAGAAAAATGTAAGTAATGCAAGTGAATCGACCATACCTGGAGGAGATCAGAGTAAGGCAATAGCACGAATGATCATATATGGTGTTGACGCCACCCATTGTTGTGATTGGTAAGGATATTCCCATTCTTTGCATCTTTATGTGTCTTGGTTATTCATATATGCTCTATGGTTGGATTTTGATAGGCGGATCTTGACTAATTTTGATATGTTTTTAAATGTAATCTATTCTTTATTGTGTTTTCCCCCAAAGATTCTATTATTCCTCTCTTTCAGAATTGACCAAATTCAAGTCGAAGATACAATGTGTGTCATATAACTGCTTCTGCAATTCTGACTATACCATGTAATTATATTTTTGGCTTCACACTAAGTATCAAATATCAGTGTTTGGGGTGTGGGCTTTTACCCTACACCATTTCTAGGCATAAACCTGAATTTGCAGCAGAGCCATAAATGTTTGGAATTCTCTAATACTTAATTACATAAACACATGTTGGTTCAACATCGACATGCTTATGAATTAAACGTTATTTTGTTGGCAAATTACTTCTTTGAATGTGCACACTGCCATTTTAGGTGTGTGAATTTTATTCCATATGAAATCTGCCTATAATACTTTATCTAAGACTTTTTAATAGCATATCATATTGATTTGACAATGTGCTTTCCATCCTTACTGCATGATCACACCTAGTAGTCTTTTATTTTGTCTCTCTGAATTTGAGTTTCCTCGACCTCTTTCCAAAACTGCCTCATGTAGCTAACTCTATCGGTGCGCCAATTTTCTCCATCAAGAATATCACTAACCATGATTTATTCATTCTTAATTCTCTCCAAAGTTTCACACCATAATCTGTTGATAATTCTGCCACCTTGCAACCACCATTCGAACCATAATGAGGTTATCTTACCGTCAACTATTCATCTGCCTATACATCTGATAGCTTCCTCCATATAATGAAGAATGTATTTCCAGACGCCTGAATCATCTGGTCTACCATTTATTTTCTTCAAGGATTATTCTTTTATATATTTCTTCTTTATAAGCCTTGTCCAACTCCCTTTAATATTAACAATCTTTCAAATCAATTTAATACATAGTTATTTGTTAATGTTTCAAGCTTCTTCAAACCCATACCTCCTTCACTCTTTTCTTACACAAAATTTCCCATGATATTTTACTAGCCCTGCCCTTCCATAATAAATTGAGATTTATGTGTTTTATTTTATCTAAAGTGGCAACTGGGATCCTAAAACGTTACATCCAATATTAAGCAAGTGGGTAAACATTTGATTTAATAAGTTCTAGCCTTCCCGCAGAACTAAGCATTTTTGTTTCCCAACCACTTATTTTGTATTTGGTTATACCGATCAAATTGATAGTCTTTATCATGAAGATTAACGCTCGATAGTGGGATACCTAAATATTTAATAGGGAGTACACCATGAGAGATGCCCAATTTACCAGCAATTTCTTCTTTGTATGTAACGTCTCCTCTAGTAAATAACTTTGATTTCTCCCTACTAGGTTGTAGCCCAGTTGCTTCATACAATTTTTTTGAAAATATCATTATAGCATCAGTAGCCTTCACATCAGCTCTAGAAAATATTGTAATATCATTTGCATAGATGATATGAGATATTTCATAGTAGTTTACCTTTTTTGGTCTAATTTCTCATTCTTTTTTTTTGCTCCATCAATAAAGTAAAATACTCAGTGACAATTAAAAATAGGAACGGCAATGATAGATCCCTTGCCTAATGCCCAAGCTGTTGTGAAAGAAACCGTGTAGGCAACCTTAGTGCATAACCAAGAAGCTGGGCATAGATACCGTTTCCTGAATAACTTCTATCCATCTTTCTGTAAAATTCATTTCTTTTAGCATGTGCAAATAAACCCGTTGACTAAATAGTCATAAGCTTTGCTGAGATCGATTTTTATACACATGAATTTGTCAGTAGTTTTTCCAAATCCCCACACAATTTGATGTGCCATCAAAATACCATCTCCAATACAGCAATTCTAAATGAAAGCACGTTACTGAGCTCCTCCATGAATAGCTTCATCCTATTACATAACACTTTGGCCAAAACTTTGTACGCCACATTACAACATGATATATGCCCAAAGTGTTGATGTAACGAACCATTTTTCTGTACCCTTTGAATCGAAAATAAACCACACAAGTCTAACTCAAATTGCACGAAAAGACGGATCATTAAGGGTGGAAAGAAAAGAAAGATAGAACATAATCTCACATTAATGGAATAACATATATTATTTCAATAATAATCTTTACAGTGGAAATTTTAAAATACAATATCAGAGTCTAACCTAGATTCAGCCTGAAAAGTTATAAACTTCCATCCTTACAAATGCTGAAAACAACAAAACAAATGCAATAAATATAGCGGATAATAGAAACGTCCACAAGATGATGAAGATCTCCAACTCTCCTCTAACTCCAACCGTCTTCAACGAAACCTGAAACTACTCAGATCTGACCTGAGTATTAAAAATACCTAGATCAGGCTTGATTAACCAACGTAAGATACTTGAAATTTAAAATGAATATGTTATCAAAACCTTTGAAAAGAAGGGTATCTCATAAGACCACGCCCACACATAAACACATACGAGTTTTTACCTTATGATAACCAAAATACTTTTATACCAAAATCACTTAATATTATTTTAATAACATTATTTTGAAAACACTTTTCAAATAAACTTATTCAAATAAGGTATCAATACCCAGATTAAGTCGAAGGTAATATATCTAGACTGGATCAACGGAATATACCGAATGGAATATAAGATACCAAAAGGGGTAGCTGAAATGTTTGCAAGTCATTACAACTATTTTGGGAATACAATCAAAACTGTAAATCTCGTATTACGATTGGATTTCCAACATGACAGGGAACTAATGGAAATATCAATTTGTATCCACGGCTTATGTCCAAGACTCAGATGCCATTATACAACAACACAAATGGCTAAAAGTGGATACAATCTGCGAACAACATCCAAGGACTCGGACTTCGTGCATCCCTGCCATAAGGCCCATACGTATCTGGTTCCTACGGCTCAGAACATCTAATAACCCAAATCATTACTATCCGAAATACGAGCATACATTTGCCACATAGTACCCCATCATAACCGGGGTGTGAGGCTTGCGAGGCTACGCTCAATTTCTTCAAAGCCATGCTTTTCATACAAAACCATGCTTTGATCATAACAGCTTCCACTTTGAATGCCACACTGCCATTTCTTTGATCATTATTTGACTCCCAAGCATACAACCTCTAAGCGTGTATGTTTCAGAGAAGGGTGTTAAGCTAACAGAAGTTGCCTTCCTCACCACCAAGCAGATGTACATTTGTAAATGTCAAATGTAGTGTCTCAGAAATGTAATGACAGACATTCGTCCATACAGGTTCGTTCTGGGACTGAACGAAATCGAAGGCACTTTCCTCGGCCATTATTAGGCAAGAAGCCCTTGCAATCCGAAAAAATATCCATAACGAGGAGACTACTGCTATAAATAACTCTATAATGGAAGCGACCCAGATCATGTCAACAAGCATTCCTCACGCTATGAAGATCCATGGTCTTCAATGTTAGAAACTAGAGATAATGGTTTTGATGACAACAACCTTTGTAACTTATTTTATTATAACTTATATACTAACACTATTGTCTAGATATATATGAATATTATTATGCAGGATATATAAGGCAGGTACTGATTATTGAAGACTGTATAGTATAAGGATCAAGAATGAAGAAATCAAGTTTGAAGACTCATAAGTATTAAGATCAAGATTTCAAGATATGCGTCTAGTTTGTTTTGTTAAAACTTCATAATAGCATGAAAATCTTCATTCTGAATTTCATTTGGGATGCAACCCATTTCTACCTTCTTAGCGGCTTACAAACCCATGCCAAGTAGCTTACAAACCTACGACAAGTGGCTTACAAACCTACGAACATCCTGGTTTTTTACAAGTTCTCGAGTCCTGATGTGACGAGATATTCTATAGGAAGAAGTATGTAAAACTACTTCAAAATGATTTTCAAAACTGCTTTTCAAAATATTTTAGCCTTAAAATTATATTTTCAAATGATTTTCAAAAAGATGCTTTAGCCTTAATTTTTTTTTGTTTTAAACTAAAATCTTGTTTTAAATTTCATTTTCAAAACCAATTTTACATTGTTTTTTAACTAGAGATGTCAACATCATGGGATACCCCATGTCGACATGGTGGCCGTTGATTTCAAAAGTTTCAATTTTCAAAAGAAGTGTCTATTCGTTTAAATCTCATCACGAATGATTATGACCATTGATGCTTTATAAATAACCTTCACAAACGAATATTTTAACTAACTAATTTCATATTTTCTTCACTTCTTCTTCTCCACAAAACCATATTCTAAAATTTTCATATTTTTAAGATCATGCCAAAATTTTGCCGAATTCTTAAGTGAATCAAATTAGAATCTCATTCTTGTTTGATTCTCTATCCTATCTCGAAGATCAAAGTGCTATTCAGAGTTATAGGATTAATTTGTAATCAAAAGTTTATCGATTCTCTTTACAAGGTGTGGTTGTGCATGGAAATCAATTGGGTAATCTCGAGTCCCGTAAATCAAGAGAATTTTCCCTGGACTCATGTGACAGGAGGGTACCTCAAGGCCTTTAGAAATTGAGGATTGTAACATTGACATTGTTATAATAAAAATACGTATGAGGTGGTTTGCCTTGGTACATGACTGGATGTAGGGTAACTCCGAGCCAGTATAAAATCCAGTGTGCTCTTTCCCTTTACTGCTTTTTATTTACTTTTTGCATCTGTATTTGATTCTGTGATTAAGTTCTGCATTTTTTTATATCATAATTTTTAAATTAGTTCATATAAGTCTTATAATCCATCAAATACTATTCAGCCCCCTCTAGTATTAAATTAGCCTTAAGATCCTTAATCCGCACTCCCTTTCAATTGGCATCAAAGCATAGGTTTTCATAGTTTTCATAATCTGAAACTTGAAAATTTAAAAATGACATTTTTAGGAAATTTTGTTAATACTATTTTAAATTTATGCATTTCATCAAAGTATCAAAGTCTACATATAGTTTTTATGAAAAATCATGTTATCTACCGAATTGGTTGTTATGCAGGAACAGACATGTTACATGGCTTTTGAAGAATCAACAACCAATGGACAAACTATGCAAATTGAGAAAGATGAATGGATACTTGATAGTGGTTGTTCAAGACATATGACTGGAGATCTCGAGATACGTAATGACATTATATATCAAGATGGTGGATTGGTCAAATTTGGAGATAACTCAAAAGGATGTGATTGGCATCGGCAATGTCGATAATTCTAAAACTCCTCTTATTTATGATATTTTGCTAGTTAGGAATTTAAAACATAATTTGCTTAGTATAAGTCAACAATGTTATAAAGGATTTAAAATTAAATTTGGAAAAGATAAGCGTTACATCGAAGATAATAAGTCAAATATTATCTTTAAAGGAATTGGGAAGAAAAACATTTAAATCCTTAGTATGAAAGTTTCAAATGATAACTTATGTCTTTTGGCTAATACAAGTGACCCTTGGATTTGACATAAAAGATTTGGTCGTTTAAATTTCAAACTATTATCTAGGTTACCAAAACTTGACTTAGTTTGAGGTCTTCCCAAGTTAAACTTTAAAGTAGATAGTATATGTGATGCTTGCCAATTAGGAAAACTTAAGAAAAGTTCATTTAAATTGAAAGATATGATTTCTGCTTCTAAACCTCCAGAATTACTTCATTTAGATTTATTTGGTCCATCTCAAGTTCAATCAATTAATCACAATAAATATGTTTTTATAATTGTAGATGATTATTCTAGATATACTTGGACAATTTTTCTTAAACTTAAAAGTGATGCTTTTGAATTATTTAAAAATTTTGCTAAAAGAATTCAAAATCAACTTTCTTTAAAAATAAAAACTATTCGCAGTGATCACGGTGGAGAATTTGAAAATGAAAATTTGAGAATTTCTGTAATAAAAAAGGAATTACTCATAATTTCTCTTTTCCGAGAACTCTACAACAAAATGGAGTGGTAGAACGTAAGAATAGAACGATTCATGAATGTGCTAGAACAATGCTTTCTGATAGTAACTTACTTAAAAACTTTTGGACTGAAGCAGTAGCTACAGCTTGTTATATATTAAATAGGATTTTAATTAGACATTAACTAATAAAACACCGTATGAATTACTTTACAATAAGAAACCCATAGTAGCTTATTTTAAAGTTTTTGGTAGTAAGTGTTTTATTCTCAATACAAAAGATAATTTAGATAAATTTGAACCCAAATCCGACAAAGGTATCTTCATCGGATATTCTAATAAAAGTAAAGCATTAGAGTTTATAATTTAAGAACTAACACTGTTGAAGAAACAATGCAAGTATCTTTTGATGAAACTTTTAAAGATACTGTACAAATAGAAGATGAAGAAGATTTTTTAACTTTAAATAATGAACCTAATGAAACTAATTGTGAAATCATTCAACCTAATAAAAGAATTAAGCCATTAAAAGATCTCCTGTAGAAAATATACTAAGAAATATTGAACCTATAGTGAAAATAAGAAATCAACTAACTAGTATGAGTAATGTAGCTTTTATATCAACTATTGAACCTAAAAATCCAAAGGAAGCATCATCTGATGATTCATGGTTTCTTGCTATGCAAGAAGAATTGAATCAGTTCATCAGAAATAATGTTTGGGAGCTTGTTCCTAAATCCGAGGATAAAAGTATAATTGGAACAAAATGGGCTTATAAAAATAAAACGAATAAACTTGGTGAGGTCGTGAGAAATAAAGCTCGTTTAGTCGTGCAAGATTATTGTCAAGAAGAAGGAATTAATTATGATGAAACCTTTGCATCCGTAGCAAGACTAGAAGCTATCAGGATTCTACTTGCTTTCGCAAACTATAATAATTTCAATTTATATCAAATGGATATTAAAAGTGATTTTCTAAATGGTTTTGTAAAAGAAGATGTTTATGTTGAATAACCTCCACTTTTTGAAGACAATAAATTTCCAAATCATGTACATAAATTAAAGAAAGCTTTATACGGTCTGAAACAAGCTCCTAGAGCCTGGTATGAAAGACTAAGATCTTATTTACTACAATCTAGTTTTGAAATTGGTGAAATAGATACAACTCTTTTTATTAAAAGAAACAAAAATGATTTTCAATTAGTACAAATATATGTGGATGATATAATATTTGGATCAACTAACAACATAATGAACAAAGAATTTTCAGGTATAATGACAAAAGAATTTGAAATAAATCATATGGGAGAACTAAGTTTCTTCTTAGGACTTCAAATCAAACAATTAGATAAAGGAATTTTCATTGGACAAGAAAATATGCTAAGAATTTAATTAATAAATTTGGATTGACCACTTCTGGTAGGAAACCAACTCCAATGACAACTAATGCAGCTTTTAGTAAAGAAGATAAATCAAAAGATGTTGATCAAAAATTATATAGGAGAATGATTGGTTCACTGCTTTATATAACAGCAAGTCATCCTGACATCATGCATAGTGTCTATCTCTATGCAAGATACCAATCTCAACCTAAAGAAACTCACTTAAAAGATGTTAAAAGAATTTTAAGATATGTAAAACATACTTTAAATTATGGTTTATTTTACCCTAAAAATAATATATTTGATCTAATTTCATACTGTGATGCTAATTACGCCGGTTGTAAATCATACCGAGAAGATACAAGTGGAACTTTTCACTTTCTAGGACATTCTCCGGTTTCCTGATTTAGTAAGAAGCAAAACACTGTATTCTTGTCAACAATTGAAGCAGAATATATATCTGCTGCTTTAACTTGTTCTCAAGTTATATATGCAACAAAACTTTAAAAGATTTTGGATTAACTATAACTAAATCACCAATTTATTGTGATAATACTAGTGCAATAAACCTATCTAAGAATCTAACTCATCATGCTAGAATAAAACATATTGGTAATAGACATCATTTTCTTAGAGATAATATAAGTAAAGAAGTCATAACTCTTGAATATATCAATACTGAAAAACAAATTGCTGATATATTAACCAAACCATTAAATGAACAAAACTTGACATTAACCAAACCATTAAATGAACAAAACTTTACTAAATTTAGAAGAGAATTAGGTATATGTTCATTATCTGAAATATAAATTATAAATAATACAAGTATAGTTAATAATTAATATAATAAAAATTTCTCAAAAATTGAATTAGGCATGTCGACATGACCCATCCCCCTACGTCAAAATATAAGCCGAGATTTTCAATTTTAAATTTCCCTCTAAAATTAGTTATTAAGTTATATATTTATATATTTCGACTTTTACTCCTTTTATCTGTTCTATTCTCTATAATAAACTTCTAAAACAGTAAATTAATGGCTTCCTCTTCTAATAATAAGCCAACTTCACCCACTTCTCCTCATTCCGGTCCTTTTCAACATTCCACACACGTACGAGTCATCAAATTGCAAGAGAAGATGAAAGATTTTCTTCAAATGATGACGAAAATTCAAGTAGTCAACTGCGAATGGCACTAGAACAAGACAGGCAAGGGAGAATCCTTAAGAATTTACAAAAATTCCTTACGGATAACCATGTCAATCCCATTGTCGTCGAAGAATCATCACAAGCCATGGATTATGAAGAAGAAGAGCCTTTAGAAAAATCACAAGAGAATCAAGAAGAAGAGCATCCTCTACCGAATCTGGATGTTCATATGGACGAAGACGATGGCGTAATTTTCATTGGAGAGGTCCTTTTTGACGCTAATGGGAACTTGGTCGAACAACGTGGAAACTTTTGTCTCCACTATCCAAATTGTTCGGTCCATAAATCACCAATAGTTAAGGGTCCTCGTTAAGCTTTTTCATTTTCTTGATTATACATCGGTTTGTTAATTTGTATATAAGTGTTATCTTAATTAGTGTACTTCTAAAAATAATCTTTTGTGTATAAGATCTTGAATTCCATTTAACTTAGGATGCTATATTTCACTCATACAATTATTTTTATATCATATATGTTTGTCTCATTTTCTGTTAAGTTCAAAGTTCATAGGTTATTTTTTCTGTTGATGATAAAAGGGGAGAAGTTATATAAAATAGTAGGCTTGGAGTAAGAGGGAGTTGTTGGAGTAAGGGGGAGTTATGGTATGATTGAAATGGTAAGTATATTTTATAAGGTTGTCATCATCAAAAAGGGGGAGATTGTTAGGAACTGGAGATAGTGGTTTTGATGACAATAACCTTTGTAACTTATTTTATTATAACTTATATACTAACACTATTATCTAGATGTATATGAATATTATTATGCAGGCTATATAAGGCAGGTACTGGTTATTGAAGACTGTTCAGTATAAAGATCAAGAATGAAGAAATCATGTTTGAAGACTCATGAGTATCAAGATCAAGATTTCAAGATAAGTGTCTAGTTTTTTTTGTTAAAACTTCATAATAGCATGTAAATATTCATTTTGAATTTCATTTGGGATGGAACCCATTTCTACCTTCTTAATGCTTACAAACCTACGACAAGTAGCTTACAAACCTACGACAAGTGGCTTACAAACCCACGAACATCCTGGTTTTGTATAAGTTCTCGAGTCCTTATGTGATGAGACATTCTGCAGGAAGAAGCTTGCAAAACTACTTCAAAATGATTTCCAAGCCGCTTTTCAAAATATTTTAGCCTTAAAATTGTCTTTTCAAATGATTTTCAAAAAGATGTTTTAACCTTAAAATATTATTTGTTTTTGTTTCAAAATAAATACTTGTTTTAAATTTCATTTTCAAAACAAATTTTACATTGTTTTTTAACTAGGGACGTCGACATCATGGGATACCCCATATCGACATGGTTGTCGTTGGATTCAAAAGTTTCAATTTTCAAAAGAAGTGTCTATTCGTTTAAGTCTCTTCACGAATGGTTATGACCGTTAGTGCTTCATAAATAGTTTCACAAACGAATTTTTTAACAACTAATTTCATATTTTCTTCACTTCTTCTTCTTCACAAATCCATATTCTAAAATTTTCATATTTTTTAGATCGTGCCGAAATTCTGCCGAATTCTTAAGTGAGTCAAATTAGAATCTCATCCTTTTTTGATTATCTATCCTCTCTCGAAGATCAAAGTGCTATTCAGAGTTATAGGATTAATTTGTAATCAAAAGTTTATCAAGTCTCTCTATAAGGTGTGGTTGTGCCTGGAAATTAATTGGGTAACCTTGAGTCTCGTAAATCAAGAGAGTTTGCCCCAAAATCGTGAGATAGGAGGGTACCTCAAGGCCTTTAGAAATTGAGGATTTTAATCTCAACATCGGTATAATAAAAATCTGTATGAGGTGGTTTGCCTTGGTACAGGACTGGATGTAGGGTAACTCCGAACAAGTATAAAATCCGGTGTGTTCTTTCCCTTTACTGCTTTTTATTTACTTTCTACATCTGTGTTTGATTCTGTGATTGTTCTGTGATTAAGTTTTGCATTTGTTTATATCATAAATTTTAAATTAGTTCGTATAAGTCTTAGAATCCATTAAACACTATTCATCCCCCCTCTAGTGTTAAATTGGCCTTAAGATCCTTAATCCGCACTCCCTTTCATTCAATAATCATCATCTTCAACATGTATTCACTTTCGAATGTATGTATTGGTTCGAAGTGGTTTTCAGATAGGAATCACCTAAATCCGATCACGGTTCCTTCATGCTAATCATCGAATAAAATATTCTAAGAATTTTTCTTTTTTTTAATCTTGGAAAAGCTTAAATATGATCTTTTAGAGCATCCGTGCTTTCCTTTCGATCTATATCACCCCTCGTCTAAAAAGTGAAAACACAGGCCAGGTAAGTTTAGGGAACTGGTTGTTCCATCCCTAACCTTAGTCAAACACCTTGTTCTATCTTCCCAGATCTCACAGGTAAGACAATGCACTAGTCGTTTCCGCATACTCAGTTATTAGCTTTATTTTGGAATTGATTCTTAGATTCCAAATTAACTTTTAAACTCTTAATTTTTCTTTTAAAAACATTCATAATTGATTCTAGAAAATATCGTTACGTTTAAACCTTCTTTTAAAAAATCGTAGAAACGACAATAGAAAAGTGCTGTGGAAAGTGCTTTATAAGTTTATTTGATTTAAACAACTTTTTAATATTTGTAAATTCATATTTTCAATTCCAGATCACTTTTAAACCATTTTAATAGATTTATCAAATTTATTTCATATTTTTAATCATTTAAGAATGTCATTTATAAAGAAATCCCATTTTGGATTCCGAACTGCAAAACCGCGATGTTTTTTGAAAATTGTTTTGGACATATTTCAAACTCTACTTGATGAAATATGGATTTTCTTTCTTTGATGGAAAACTATTATCACTATGGACCAAATAACTTTTATTTCGAAGAAATCCGACTTATAAATCATTCTCCACCTTAGTTTGAAGTTACAGGTCGAAATTTACGAACTACCGCTACGCGACGAGCTCTATTTTGACCAATTTTGTGAATTGCTTCAGAACTTATTCGAAACGCTTCAAATTTATTTTAAACCATATTTAAACGATTTTAACTTATTTAAAACAATATTGTCATCATTACAAACTTATTTTTCATTTCATTTCATATTATAATATTGTATTATTATAATATCATTTTCGATCATTTTAGATATTTAAAAATCATTAAGAGACTAAATAATTTCCATGCACACATTTATATGGATTTAATTCTCATTTAATCAACCATGGTTAATTTCTAATCATTTCTCTTAACATTATTAAACATAGTTATCAACCATATAAACAATCATATAATCAACCAATTTTTTGCATCCAAGTTATCAAACATTCATTCAACATTTTTAAACTTTCGAATCATTATACTTGGAATAATTTATGGATTAATTATTAAATACGAGTACTCATGATTTGTTCCACTCCACCAATCTTTTTCGTAGACTTTCCTTTTGATTTCGGCAGCATAACCTTCTCTTTTTCTTGCACCGAAACTCCTTGAACTTGCTCTTCCTTCTTGATGTGCTTGGCCTTGATCTTGGGTATGGCTATATTGCTCATGGCCTAGGCTAAGGGGAGGTGGTTCGCTCGGATTTCGAGGTGGAAGGGGTGGCCGTGGGTAGGAAGGAGGAAGAGAGGGGTTTTGAAGTGATTTTGGTAAAGTTTTAAGTGGATATTTCTTTAGTAAATAACTTTAGAATATTTTGGCATTATTTTATTAAGAAGAGAAGCCATTAAAGAAGTAAAGAAAAGCTTGAAGAAGAAGTGAAAATAGTAAGAAAGTGGATGCTTATTTATAGAAAAAGTTTTGGATTAAAATAATATTTTGTAAAAAGACCAAAATACACTTACTTACATTTTAAGCAACCTTATTTTTTCAACACTTAACATCATATTTCAAATCATTATTTTATGTCATTTTCACTTAAGTATTAAGTAAAGAATATAATTATGTTTGGTTTGATTTGATGTTTACTTTTTGCTTTGAAATGACATCTTTGTCTTTTTGTGCTTACTTTTTCTTAATTATATTCTAGAATTTTCTAGGTATGTTTAGTAAAAGTAAACTTGATTAGTGAATTAATTAATACTTACATATTTTAATATATGTTTCTATTTAATAAAATAAATGTACGACGACGTTAGATAACTTTTAATCGTCAGAACATTGATTTCCGTCAAAATGTTTTACGGTCATATTTTGACATTTTAGTTAAACTATTTATTTGTGTAAACCAAATTTAAAAATAAATTTTTATAATGTTATTTAAAAATATAAGCATATCATTGAAACATGCTTTTCTGAAATCAGCACTTTGTCACTTTTGTCGATATAGGCAAATGTTACATTTTTGTATATACTTCTCTTTCCAGATCCTATCTAATATTATTTGAATCATATAACCTTACCTATTTTATATTTAAAATCATTTTAAATAGTATATTTTAAAGTGGTCAAATTCTGGGTCGTTACAATTGAATTTCTTTAACATCTCTCTTGCGACGACTATCCTACACTACCATCACCCAATATACACATATGAGTGGACTGTTGTTGTGCTTGGTCTATGTAGGACGATTATCAAGAGTTAAAAAAGAAGTAAAAACCTCATTGAACCTACTGTATATCTCACAATGTTTAGAATAAAATATAATATACATCATAATTATAAAACAGAAGAGATAGTAATAACTGATAGAGTTAGGAGTATACCTTGGGGTTAATTACGTAATTTGTTACATGTACCTAACTCGAGAACTGTTTGCACCAAAATTGATCGCAAACACCCAAGAATAGATTTTGTAGAGAAATGAATGAAGAAAAACAAAATTAAAATGAGAATAAAAATCAAAAAACAACTTAGAATTAGCTATAATCAGAAACATGGAGATTTATAGTGTTTCGGCATTATATGCCTACGTCCACTTTGAAGTTTTCCCTTTATTAATCACTTATGACTCCGATTACATGGAAACATAAAGATAGCACTAGATTACATGAAGTCTCCTGTAACCAGCAGCCTCCACGAAACCGACCCATGAAGCCTATATTTATAGGGAGAGATGACGAGATATTTCGCTAAGGTTTCGACAGAAGGCTCTAGGTCCATAGCGGCCCCCCATAATGATCAGTTGACCTTAATCAATATCTTGGAACGATAGGGAAAAGTTTAGCCGATCGTCATTTTTGTCTCCAATTTTCATGCGATCGATTTAGGGGTGTCCCACATGACTTTTGAACTTGCCCCTAAAATATAAAGTCAATCTGAGTTGTTGATTGTGAGATATGGATCAATCTTGGTTGAACTTGGATCGTTCATTTAGTCGTACCGATCGTTGTTAAGGATCGGCAAAAACTGTCAGCCATCTTTGAACTTAATGTTATGACCTGCGATCATTTTTGCAGGCTCCACTCCTCATTTTATTGATGCTTTGAAAGTTTCAAGCGAATATCATGAGATATTGATCGATCTTTGTCGATTTATGCTGTTTTATGGATCGTTCTAAATCTATCCATATAAATCCTTCATTTGTCCATAGCTCGAGCATACGAACTCCGATTGACTTGAAATTTGAAATGTGTCCTCATAGGTCTTTCCTTGTCACTTCATATCGTGTACACCATGATTGGGTACTTAGCTATTTTTGAGCATTATCCATTTGAATCCATTCAACTATTGTCCATAGTTTCTAGTGTAATCGATTTCCAATCCATCAACTTTAGCCAATCCACGATATCTCGACCTAACCAAAAGATGGGATAACATTGCCCCCTAAAACTTGCCTTGCTGTAGGAAGGAGTGTTCTGAATCGCTATAAACCCAAAATCTAAAGTTTATAATTCGTTGATAACTGTATTATCCAATCTAGAATCTAATCTGTTGCTAATCTAATTCCTTTATCCCTCCGGATCATTAACGAAATCCATGACTATTCTTAGTTGATATCCAATTCTGAATCCATCCCAAATTCGTTAACCAAATCTACAATCTCTCCGGATTGTTTTATCCAAATCTATATCCATTCAAAGCCAAATTCATCGCTATTTGAAGATGATATCTGAATCCATGACCTCTCCGGGCATTAGCTAAATCTGGGACTACTCCGGGCCCATATCTAAATCCGTGACCTCTCTAGGTCGATATCCAAATCCATAGCCATTTGAAAATCCTAGAAGTCAGTAAGCTAATCTACGATCTCTTTAAATCGTTATCCGAGTTCATGGTCACTCCGGACCCATGCCGAGCAATCAATACTCGACGACCTGAGTAGGCCGATCCCATTGCTCTCCAACAAAGCGACCTACTCCTCGCCAGGTATAATCCATACCTAATGATCTATTGGGTTTTTTTCTTAGCCTCGACTCTTTAGTCAAGGGTTTAATCCATGGGGTATCCTTCTCCGGCCTCGATCCACAATCGTGGACTTAATCAATGGGGTATCCTTCTCCGACCTTGATCCCCAGTCGAGGACTTCCCCATGGGGTATCCTTCTTCGGCCTCGATCCCCAGTCGAAGACTTAATCTGTCGGGTATCCTTCTCTAGCCTCGATCATCAATCGAGTACCTAATCCATGGGGTTTCCTTCTTTGGCCTTGAACCCCAATCGAGGACTTAATCCATGGGGTTTCCTTCTATGGACTTGAACCCCAATCGAGGACTTAATCTGTGGTGTATCCTTCTCCGACCTCGATTTCCTAGTCGAGGACTTAGTCCATGTACGAATCCATCCTGTCGCTCTTCGGTGAAGGGAGTCGTGACTTGCAGTTATTGCCCCGTCTCTCTGGTCAGGGCCACAACCGTGACCTATGTTATTTATTACATTAATGCAGATTTAAGCATTCCAAAGTCCATTTGGAAAAATATAAAATAATAGTTCATACAACTAGAAAACTAGTAAAACAAAATGTCAGAAAAACCAGAGTTTGAAGTAAACAAGAAAAAAATGAAATTTCACAAACCCAAGCACTATGGTTAATCATTATCTCAGACCATGCCTAGAGACCGTCCTCGATCCTGTAGATGTGAATGTGACTTATCCCTATTACTGCGGAGTTTATTACTTATTCCATGCCATCCCAATCAATTGATGACAAGTTGACGATAATGCCTTGATCTAGTGCCATTTTCATTCGAGGTGGACGGTGCCAGCTCTTGTTCCACCGCCCCAGCCTGTGTCCTCATGTATTGTTGCAAATGACCGCTTCTCACATGTTCCTCAACTATATTCTTTAAATTCTGCAGTCATTTATATTGTGCCCATCTAGCTTATGGAATAGGCAATGCTTTCTTGATTCCGCTCATGTTCAAAGGGTTCCCCCCTTGCCAACCTTCGATATTGAAAGCGTCCTCGAGTATCCAAATAAATCCTTTCTAGAGATTTGGTCCAATCTACATAAGAAGGCAATTTTGGTTCTTTCCATTGCCTCTTCGACACATTAATGCCATCATTCATTTTCCGTTTGCCTTTATCATTCTTGTTTACATCTCCTGACGACCTTCCACTTTGCACAGCATTCACCTACGGTTTGTTAGCTTGTGCGTCTTCCTACCGTAAGAAACTTTCTACTTCATGATAAAACACCCCGAGATCCATAGGTGGATCCCACACCAGTGAATCCTTGAACTCCGTGCCATCAACAATACCAGAAGAAGCTGCTATCAAAACCATGGATGGGTCCGGATGATTCACCGATGCCATCGCAGCATTAAACCATGTTAGGAAACTCCTCAGGGACTCTCTGGTCCTCTGTTTCAGTGTTGCCAAACTCATCACATTTTTAGGTCTCGAGATGTAAACCCTAAATTGCCTCATAAATCTTTCGATCAATTCCGTCCATGTGCTAATAGAGCCGCTTTTCAACTGTTTGAACCATAATGCAGCTATATCCGCTAAATGCAAGGGGAAGCACCATGCCATGACTTCCTCCGATGCTCCCAATACTTCCATATGTCTCATATATCTCATCAGATGAACAACATGATCTGTTTTTCCATCATATGTCTCAAGTGTTGGTAGTTGGAATTCTGGTGGATTCCTAGCTTGCCTAATATTAGGAGCAAAGAGACTCTTATTTACACCTTCCAGATCCCTATTTACCAATCCTCCTCTCATAGCCCGTTTGATCATTTCTACCAACTCGTCAATGACATCCAGCGGTAGTCTTTGTTCATTATCTCCAACCTACCGCTTGAGTCCACGGGGGAATCCTGAAATCTGCTCTTCTAGATGAGCATCTATATGTCGATTGGCGCCAAACTGCATAGCAACGCCCGGTATCTTGCCTAGGATCGATCCTGCATGACCCGAGGGGATGCCCCCAAGTATGGATCAATCAGCCCCAATCGTTCTTGGTTGGTCAGGGGCCGCTCTCGGCTGTTCCACTCCATCTTGCACCCTGTTAGCATCACTTCCTTGGTCCTGATTCTGGATTTTCTCCACTCCTACCGCTTCAACTCTGTGATTCATATTTCCAATGTTTCTTGCTTTGCCATTTCCTTGGTTTTGCGCTCCAGCTTGTCCAATCTGTCGGAGTAGGTTCTACATCATCTCCTCTTGTCTCTTTAGCATCCTTTCCTGAATAGCATCCGTCATCGTTTCCATATTGTCTCCAGTAATGAAGATTAAGGTTTGATTGGTCCTTAAGGAAGCCTTATGACTCCCCTTATGATGGCTCCTATCCGCTCTCGGTCTCCTTGTTGACGGTTTCACCATTTTTCTAATTCCAAGTTCTCTGGTTGATTCTAAGTCTGAACTCCAAATTCTTGGGGGCTAGCTTTCTCAATGAAAGAACCAAAATATTTGCGCCAAAATTGGTCACAAACACCCAAGGAAAGATTTAGTAGAGAAATTGTTAACGAAAAAATTTAAACGCTAACACCCTGGTGTATAAGATGTGATTGTGAAAGCACCACCCGTTTGTACGGGAAACAGAAATAAGCAGAAAGTATGTAGAAAAACGGTAAGAGACACAGTATTTATAGTGGTTCGGCTTATAATCCAGCCTACGTCCACTTTAATCTTTTTATCACTAGTTTGATTACAATTCTTTACAAGATCTTTCAATTACAACACACTTCAAGTGATAGGATATGTGAAACAAGTAGCTCAAGCTTTGATGTTGACAATCATCTTCAAATCCATGGTGAATGTGGATGATTCCTTCATGGAGTTCCTTTAGAAGTTTGTTGGATCTAAAAAGCTTTGAAGTCGTCTGGAATTCGGCAGAGTAATGGCGCTTGAAGAGAATGAGCCCAAAGGTCCTCTGCATGTTGGAGATGGTTTCATATTTATAGAGAGTTCTGGGCGGAAAAAGTGCTAAGTCCTAACTCGTGGCCGACTTAAGATAAGTCGTGTTCGACTTAAGGTAAGTCGTCCCCGGGTCACTGAGCCGAGTCTATGGCAGTTCCCCTTTTTTGAACCCATCCCTAAGTTCTAAGTCGTGTGCGAGTTATCTGGCTGCAATTGCTAATTTCCCTTCTTAAGTCGTATACGACTCTTTTTATGTCGTAAGTCGTAGTCGACTTAACCAATTGCAACTGGTTTAAAGCAAGTCTTAACTCGTAGACGAGTTAAGAGGTGTGTCTTTAGGTCGTATCCTCCTTAAGTCGTATAACTTCTTTAAGTCGTAAGGGTCTTAAGTCGTACAAACTGCAGTTATCATTAAGTCGTAGGCCATCAATTTCCTTAAGTCGTAAAGACCTTAAGTCGTTAGCTTTTCTTAACTCGTATGCCTGCTAACTCGTAGAAGATCTTAACTCGCAGAGGATTAACTCGTAGAGGCTTAACTTGTGGAAGATCTTAACTCGTACACTTGCTAATTTGTAGATATGCTAACTCGTAAAGGCTTATCTCGCAAGTAGCTTAACTCGGGTACTCCTTAACTCGTAGGCTGCTTATCTCGTAAGCTTGCTAACTCGTAGAGGTCTTTAAGTTGTAGGAAGTTGCTGACTCATGTATCCTTTAACTCGTACATGCCTTGAGTCGTACATGCCTTGAGTCGTACATGCCTTGAGTCGTACATGCCTTAACTCGTGGACCTGTTAACTTGTGAACGAGTTAGGGTTAACATTTGCCCCTCGAAGCACACGCTTAAATCGTAAGTCGTGTGCTTCGACTTATCATAACTCGGTCATGTCGTTTCAAATCCCAACCTTTCCAGATATAAAAGCCTGAGTCGTCCTTCTTCTCATCACTTAACCTTTTAAACTGCTTTCTGCCATTAACGCATCTTCAAGCTCTCCGAGGCGATTTCGACCCGATTCATCTCTGATTCTTTCTAGCATCAAACAATCGTAAGAGATCTTGCTTCAAACTTCGACCGTTAACCATTGTTACTTTATGTATTCAGTTCATCATCTTTGGTTTGCCCCATTCAAACCCTGCGAATTCTATTCGAATTGATTACCGATGAACTAAAATTCATCTGATTTGGCCTATGGTGATTCGCGCTTTGGGGCGATTCATAGTGTAACGGGTTAAGGTTGTCGCTGCTGAAGAAGCCAAGGATGAACAGGTTAAGAGATTTGAAAGGGAGGCGAGTTGGTCGAATAGGTTGAGTGATGATAACAAGGGATCGTCTCATATATGACTCGGCTTCTTCCATGTGACTTAGCGATTTCCATGAGCCGTAGCCGAGTTAAGACTTGGAGGATTTTTAGTTGTTTTGGATCAGAGCCTTTCTCCTGTTCCCCGAGTTACGACTTAGGACTTAGAGGATAAGCAGCTTGATGTGTTTGATGGCTGAGGATAGGAACGACTCATCCCTTGAGTCGGTTGCGACTTAGTACTTGAGTCGGTTTTGACTTAGCACTTGAGTCCGATACGACTTAGCACTTGTGTTCGATACGACTTAGCACTTGTGTTCGATACGACTTAGCACTTGTGTTCGATACGACTTAGCACTTGTGTTTTTTTTTTTTTTTTTTTTTTTTTTTTAGGATCTGCTTAAACCTTGAATTTGCAGTGATGTTGAACTGTTGAACTTTGATGCCTTCTTTTACAAATTACTTTGACTCGCAAGTTAACAACCTGTCCAATACAACATTTACAGAAAAACCGGGGCGAATATACTGCCATTGATCGCCCTCTTCGAATGACAGATTAGCTAACAACAGTCATTAAACTTAAACAGATTGTGTGAATGAAGTGCTCAACTTATTAACTTCAAGTAAAATACTAAAGCAATACTGAAATAGTCAATTAAAATTGACCAGCTCGCATTAATATTATACTTGAACTAAAGACTAACAAGTTCTGAAATTTTTGTAATCGATCAATCGTCGACTAGTTTTATTTCAGTTATATTTACTTGTTATTATTATTTTTTTATTAGTTTTTTGCACAACACTTCACACTTTTTTAGGAAACGTGCACCTTCATATTTGAATATCCAGTTGTTTGTGTAGAATGACTTCTCAGGAAGGTGATACAACAGTTCGGACTGGAGAGGTAACTGCTCTTCCGGCTCCACTGGTTAATCCTCCCGAAAGAGCTCCTACTTCACTATCATACAAAGTTTTTCGCCAGTTGTGTGCTCAGTTTGGTATCGTTGAATCAGATGCCATTCTTCCCGAAAGAAATAACACTGCCGATATAGCTCCTTCTGGCTTTGTGACAATTAACCGGCAAATGTGCCTAAGTGGAGGCATTCCTCCTTTCAATGACTTTTTCCAACAACTTCTCCGTCAACTGGCCATTGCTCCATCCCAGCTACACCCCAATGGCTATGCCATTCTAATGGGGTTGTGTGTGCTTTTTAGGAGAACACTTGATCGACTTCCAAGCTTTGGTGAAGTTTGTTATCTATGCTCTTTTACTCGGACTAAGGATCATCCTTCCATTACTGTTGTGAGGAGCGCCCGAAACCGCAAACTGATTGTTGGCCTCCCTGATACTGCTCACGGGTTTTTAACCCAATTCTTCTATGTTCGTTGCCCTCCGGGGTTTTATGGTGTGTGGAGAGTTGGAAGTAAGGGCGTTCAGCTTTATTCCTGACACATGTTTTCCTTATAAAATCTTTTCATAGCCTGAGTAGTTAGATGTTAATTTCCCTTTTTACTTTTCAGCGCTTCCACCTCCTTCTAGAGACCCAGGCTATAAGCAAATTTTTGAAAGATTGAATGCTGTGCCAGTAGAAGAGAGGAATATAAAGTTTTTGCTGAGAGATGACTTTTTACATCAATACGGGCTTCTTCACTCTTCTCGCTATACTCAGCCTCATGAAGCCCCGACTGAAGTTCCCGATTCCCCGACTGAAGCATCAGATGCCCCCGTTACTATCGAACAATCTTCATCAAAAGAGTCTAACATCGAAGCTTCATTGGTGAAATGTTCCACCCCTACCGGCATTATGGGGTCATCTAGTAAGACGGCACTTGCCCCGATTGAGGAAGAAGAAGGACCTTCACAGCCTCTCGGGGGATTAGCTGATGTAGGAACTGAGAAAACAAGTCTCACCGAGCATGATGGTGACGATGTTTATGATGGGTTGAGCGACATAATAGTGACCTCACAGGAGCTTTTTAGAGATGACGTGTCTAAAACTATCTCTCCTATAATTGAGGCGACGTCCCTTCTTCGACTAACACCAACACAAACACCAACTCCTCATACCCAAGCTATCATCACCCCTACACCAATGAGTGGTTTGTAGCTTAATGCGCGTAGCTTGCACATCACACAACACTTAGGATTTTTCGGCATTTGTTCATATTTAACTTCTTTTCTTCGGAAGTTTCTAAGACTTGCTATTTTTGCCTTTTCAGATTCCTCTATGGGGCGCAGCGGCAGCGGTTCTTATTACAAGGACTTTCGACGCTATGGAGGGCGTGGCAGCTATGACTACAAGCAATACTATGCCGATCCCAGAGAAACCAATGAGCAGAGAGCTGCGCGAAAAGCTGAAGAGAGGAGAAGGTATGAAGAACGTCATGAGGGAGCGGGCACGCGACATGAATCCTTCCCAAGGGATGATGACTCCCATAAACGTAAAACGCACGATGATAGGGGGAAGAGCCATATTGAGGATTCGAGAAAGCGGACCAAACTTGGCGAGGAGCACGTGCCCGTGACATCTGAGAGACCTGGTGCCTCAGTTTCTATTGACATCCCTTCCAAATCTCCTGCTCTTGAAGGAAGTGCCATCCAAACACTTCTCAACAGGCCTTCATACCATGTTGAAAGGGGCCCCCCGACTTTGCAGAGCCGATTCCCGAACTGGTGTTTGAGGGGGGTACGCTTCGACCTTGATTTGGTCCCCATCGACAAAGAAGCTATGTACAGAAATCTCGATGCTGTCAAGCTTGATATCGATAGAATGTCTGGATGGCAAAAGCTGGTTGATGAACTTCAAAGAGTTAATCGGGCTAACATCGAAGCAATGCTGACCATGGAAAATGACAAATCAGAATGGCAGAAGATTCTTGATCAACACAACGCTGAGATGAAGGAGATAGCCGAATACAATGAAAAACTCGAAGCTGAAGTAAAGCAGCTCAAAGATGATCTTGCCTCTTCTACTAATACTTACACCCAAAGAGAAGAGGTATTGCAAAAACAAGTGCGAGATGCGCACGCCAGCCAGAGGGACGCTGAAGCTAAAGCTGAGAGGTTGGAACAAGCTGTAGAGAACCACCGCACTGATGTCACCCAGCTGCAGAATAAACTGAGCGCCCGGGACATGGAGATTGAAGCGCTAAAAGCCCAACTTGCTCAGACCGAAAAAGATCGAGATGAGGCCATGGCTGGCAAAATTGCAGCCGAAGAAACTGCTCAGACCATGGAAAACGATATCAATTCGACTTTATTCGATTTTTATTTACATTGTGTCTTGGGACGCGGCAGCCTCTCTTTTCTTGGTCCTAAGTATGAAATCACCCTGGCCGAGGTGTGGGAAGCTGCTCTTAACATGTTTAAAGACGCCGGGTATGGCGATGAAGATTTTGAGGCGCGTTACCTGGATGAGGGAGCTCGCGCTGCTCTTGCGAAGGGGCGAGAACAACTTGCCAGGATGAGAACTGGAATGGCGGAAGAGGAACGTTCTGGAAAGGAATTAACGCTTACTTCCTCTGTCCAACCTCCAGTTTCTCCTGTGGTTGACATCACGGGTTCTAGCTCCTCTACTCCGCCTGCAACTAAGACAGTAACTGAAACTACAAGTGCACAAGGCGGGGATGAAGGTGGTGAAAGCAACGAAGCACAGCGATATGAAATCAGCCTCAGAGATCCAACTACCCCAGGTAAACTTGACACCGGACCAGCCCAAGTGGTGAACTGCTCGTTCGCTCCTTGTGAACTTGACGATCTTCTTGATTATTTTTCAAATGTCAATGAATTCCCGACTTTTGATTATTCCTCAAATGTTAATGAATTCCCGACTTTTGACGAGCCGTCATCCCCTCTCTTTTCGAAAGATACTGATATTTTAAGTTTTTTTTCCTTTGTAGAGAAAGCACCGAGTCAAACTCAAGCTTCTTCTCCCCCGGTGATCCTTCCTCCATTTCTTCAAGTAGCGCCTCCTTCTGCCTCGCAACCTGGGTCACAAGAAGAACAAATAGAAGCTCTCCATGGCCTGGATGATCCCATTGCTTCGCAAGAGCAAAAAGATGAGGGACTTGAGGGAGGTGACATATCTCCGGAGCGGACTCCTTCTGACGATATAACTTTATCTAAACTTGTCACTCCAGGAAGTGAGTCTTCATCAAAGAGGAGAAGGAAGCAAGGAGCATCAAGGAGGAGAGGGAAGATAATCACTGCCACTGAAGAGGAGCCAGAAGTTGGGCCAGCTGCGCCTACCTCTCCTTCCTCCCTTATACCCACTGGCCGACCTGAAAAGCTGATCATTCGGCCGGGTAAAGGGTCTAAAGGCAGCAAAAAGAAGTGAAGATCTTCAGTTTCTAGTTTTTTGTGTTTTGCATGTACTGGCCGAGAATTGTGCGGGTACCGGCCCCCGCTTTTCTTTATTTTGAAACCTGTACCTGCGTTGTAATTGAATAAAATGATTCCTCGTTTGTACAAACTTTTGTTTGAATTAAAGAATACATTTGTTATTCGTTTTGGCATGAGTTTATTTGATATTGCAGCGAGCTTATGGTATGTTACTTGAGCGTTACCTTTTGCTGGTTTAGTTATACCATATTGTGTGTAATTATACTATATTGCCCCCATTCCATAAGTATGCTGCAATATTCTATACCTCGAGGGGACTTACACTCTTATTTGCTAAAGAATAATTATTTTATTCTTTAAAGAAAATTTTATAGAGTACAACTCCCTTCGTATAAGTTTTTACGCTTGGTCGTTCGAAGAAATCACTTTTTTCTCTTGCTTATGTGCATATCTCATCAAGTGAATTCCTCTATGTGGTAAAGCGGACCTCTGAAGGGTACTTTAACTTCTTTTCTTTTTACGATCATTTCTCATAGTAGGCAAATTACTTTTCCTTTGAAAGTTAAAGTACGCTTTTGATGAGGATTTTTTTTTTTATAGAAAGTTGTACCCCTGAGGAGGGATTTTTTCACGTTTCAACACTTGGAAGTTTTATTTCAATCTCGGTGAAACGTGTACCTCCAAAGAGTTATGCTTTAGAAATCCTTTTCACGTTTCAACACTTGGAAGTTTTATTTCAATCTCGGTGAAACGTGGGTTTCCAAAGAGGTCTTTTTTCTTAATTGTGTTCCCGGGAGGGGGTTGTACCTCTGAGGAGGGATTTCTCACGTTCCAACACTTGGAAGTTTTATTTCAATCTTGGTGAAACGTGTACCCCCAAAGAGTTGTGCCTTTGAAGAAAGCCTTTTCACGTTTCAACACTTGGAAGTTTTATTTCAATCTCGGTGAAACGTGTGCTTTCAAGAAGGTCTTTGTTTTTACATTTCAACTTTGGTGAAGTGAAATTCCGAAGAGCGGCTGCTACACTTCAACTCCTGGCGAAATGGGCCTCCGAAGAGGGCTTTTATTTTGTTTACATTTCAACTCTGGTGAAGTGAAATCCCGAAGAGCAGTTATAACACTTCAACTCCTGGTGAAATGGGCCTCCGAAGAGGGCTTTTATTTTGTTTACATTTCAACTCTGGTGAAGTGAAATCCCGAAGAGCGGTTATAACACTTCAACTCCTGGTGAAATGTGCCTCAGAGAGGGTTTTCATCGCCTGGAAGTTACTCTCTCATGGTTGGAGGGTCATGACTCCTCCAATCTTTTTTGTTGAGTAGAGAACTTTCTTTTTTGTGGCATATGACCCATTAGAGGTCTTTTATTATCCGAAGAGTTGCGCCTCCGAAGAGGACTTGTGGCGCTGATGGTAGCTTTGGTTGTTCCTCTGTTCACTTGCTTATGCCTTTTCAGCGATCCTTTTTTTTTTTTTTTTTTTTTTTTTTTTTTTTTTTTTTCTTTTCAAGTTTTCATCCCCCTTTTTCTCACAAGTGGCTTGTTTAATCCAAGGAAGTGTACTTCATTGCCAGGCAAGTTCGTGAGAACGGGCACTAGCTTCCTAATTGGATGTTTGTTTGTTTAAACAATCTCAATTTATCAGCAAGGGCTCGTTCCTATCGAAATCATTAGCCGTTCAATTGAAGCATTTCCTATCTAGGATTTGAATTCGGGGTCTTTGTGACTTGAAATTTGTTTGTTGAATGATGGTGAGAATCGCTCGGTCTTATTATGCGCAAGTTTTATCTCCACTGTCTGCAAAAATTTAAATCGATATTTCAGCAATACATTTTGTGTATTTTTATATCGAAAACAAAGCAAACATATAATGATAATAAGGAACACAAGATTTATAGTGGTTCGGCCATGAAATTGGGCCTACATCCACTTTATATTCTTTCATTATTTACTTGCATCAGTTTCACAATTGCTTTCAATTACAGGAATCATACATTCATAATTCTTTTTACAATGTTTCAACAAAATTTTCAAGTAAAGTATGGACGCAAGTGATTGCTGTTCCATGCCCTTGGAATTTGATCTCCATCAACTGTGGTGAGCTTGAATGTGCCGTCAAGAAGTTTCTGACCTATCACATACGGTCCTTCCCAATTTGGCCCAAACACACCTGTCGCAGTCATAATTCTTTTTAGGACTAGATCTCCAATTTCAAAGCTGCGTTGACGAACTTTGGAATTGAAATGTCTGGCTATCCTTTGCTGATGAGCTGCAACTCTGAGGTTAGCTTCATCTCTTTTTTCATCAAGGAGATCCAGCGCTTCAAGTTGCAGCTTTTCATTTTCTGCTTGATTGAAATGGATTCTTCTGTGTGAAGGGACCTCTGTTTCAACCGGGATCATTGCTTCCGATCCGTATGCTAACGAAAAAGGAGTATGCCCAGTTGCAGTTTTGTGAGTAGTTCTGTATGCCCATAGTGCAAGTGGTAGTTTATCGACCCAACCACCTTTTGCTCTTTCGAGTTGCTTTTTGATGGTTGATTTGATGATCTTGTTCACTGCTTCCACTTGCCCGTTTGCCTGCGGATGAGCTACTGCCGAAAAGCTTTTCTGGATTTTGAATCGTTTGCAAAAATCCTGGAATTCCTCACTTTCAAACTGAGTACCATTGTCTGTGATTATTTTTTGAGGCACACCGTATCTGCAAATGATATTCTTGGTCACAAAGCTTATCACTTTCTTAGAAGTGATAGTAGCCAAAGGTTCAGCTTCAGCCCACTTAGTAAAATAATCAACCGCAACAATAGCATATTTAATCCCTGATTTAGCGGTTGGTAGCGGCCCAATGAGATCCATTCCCCAAATTGCAAATGGCCATGGACTGATCATCTGTGTGAGTTCGGTAGAAGGTGCTCTAGGAATTTTGGCATATCTTTGGCACTTGTCACATTTTCGGGAGTAATCTGCGGCATCCCGATTAATTTCTGGCCAAAAATATCCGTATCGGAGAATTTTCTTTGCTAATGTTTGACCACCTGAATGATCACCGCATTCTCCTCCATGCACTTCAGTTAGGATTGTTTTGGACTCTTCCCGGGATACACATCGAAGCAATGGCATTGAGAATCCTCGTCTGTATAATTGACCATCCTGGATTGTATATCGAGAAGCTTTTCTCAGTAGCTTTTGTCGTTCTTTAGAGTTTTCTGGTAAAGAGCCATTGAGTAGATACTTTGTTATTGGAGTCATCCATGATTCTTGCTCTTGCGACATACTCATAACCCAATCGATATCCATTTCATCAATGCTCGGATTTGACAAAACTTCCACTGGAACTAACCCTAAGGATTGGGCTTCGCCAGAACTTGAGTATTTTGCGAGAGAATCTGCTTTCATGTTTTCTTCTCGAGGAATATGACTTATCGTGTAATGGTCGAATTCACATAAAAGTTCCCAAGCCTTTGACACATAAGCGGGCAGATTTCCTCCTTTCGTTTGAAACTCCTTCTTGACTTGGCATACTATAAGCTGAGAATCACTGAAGATCTGTAACGCTCGAATGTTTAGTTCTTTAGCAATTTTCAAACCAGCGATCAGAGCTTCATATTCTGCTTCATTGTTTGTTGAAGGAAATTCTAATCTTAGCGCATAGCATAATGACCGGCCTTCAGGAGTTTCAAGAACAATTCCAGCACCTGAACAGTAATCATTTCTTGCGCCATCTACAAATAACTTCCATTGGGTTGGGGAGTTCTCGATTGTTTCTTCCTCGCTGTTACCCTTGTCTGTAAATTCTGCAATAAAATCTGCCAAAGCTTGTCCGTTGATCGCTTTTCTAGGATGATAAGTGATGTCATATTGGCTCAATCCAATATTCCACTTTAAAAGGCGGCCCGAAGTCTCAGGGCGAAACAAGACTTGCTTTAAAGGTTGATCAGTGAGGACTTTGATAGGATGAGCCTGGAAATATTGCCTCAACTTTCTTGAGGCAATCAATAGACAATAGGCGAGTTTTTCCAACTTGGAGTAATTCATTTCTGCCCCAGTGAGTCTTTTGCTGATATAGTAAACTGGATGTTGAATCCTTTTGTCTTCCCGTACCAGCGCTGCACTTAAAGCATGAGATGAAACTGCCAAGTATATAAGAAGATCCTCGCCATCGCCGGGCCTGGAAAGTATTGGAGGCGTTTCCATATGTTGAATCAATTCTTCAAAAGCTTTCTGGCATTCGGGAGTCCAGTCAAAGTTTTTCTTTCCTTTCTTTAGAGCGTCGAAGAATGGAATGCATTTATCAGTAGCTTTGGATATGAACCGACTTAAGGCGGCAATTTTTCCATTGAGACTTTGCAATTCCCTCTTTGTTTTAGGAGCTTTGACTTCTTTTAGAGCAGTGATTTGAGCTGGACTAGCTTCAATGCCCCTAGCGCTCACGATGAAACCCAAGAACTTCCCAGATTCTACCCCGAAAGAACATTTTAAAGGGTTAAGCTTCATTCCGTATCTTCGGAGAATTGCGAACATTTCTGCTAAGTGTTCGATGTGATCCACTGCTTTCTTAGATTTTACTAGCATGTCATCAACGTAAACTTCCATAGTCTTTCCCAACTGCGGTTTGAACATAGCATTAACCAGTCTTTGGTATGTTGCCCCCGCATTCTTCAACCCAAAGGGCATAACTCTGTAACAGTAAAGACCGACATCGGTGATAAAGCTTGTGTCCTCCTGATCTGGCTCATGCATCATGATCTGATTATATCCGGAGTAGGCATCCATAAAAGACAACAATTCATGACCCGCTGTTCCATCTACCAGTTGATCGATCCTGGGTAATGGGAAGCAGTCTTTGGGACAGGCCTTGTTTAGATCTGAAAAGTCGATGCACACTCTCCATTTACCATTGGCTTTCTTAACTAGCACTGGATTTGAAACCCAATTTGGATAGGTAGATTCTCTGATGAAATTATTCTCCATGAGCCGGTCAACTTCCTCTTTCAATGCTGTCGACCTTTCTAGACCTTGGATTCTTCTTTTCTGCTTTACTGGCGTGAACTTTGGGTCAATATTCAGAGCATGTACCGCAACTTCTGGGGATATTCCGCACATATCGGCATGGGTCCAAGCGAAAACATCCAGGTTTGCTTTCAAAAAAGATATCAAGGCATTCTGAACTGACACATTAAGTTGTGAACCCACATTCAGCACCTTGTTTGGGTCCTTCAGATCAACGGGCACCGGTATCGTTGTTTCTGCTGGTACCACCCTACTCTCCCCCGCACTGGCCTTTCTAGGATCCATCACTTTTCGTGCCCCGCTATGCTCGCCAGTGCAGGGTCCGCCCTGTAGTTGCTATAGGGTTGGTGTTTTGATGCGGATTGGGGTTGCCGCATCTTTCCCCATTTCTCTCTTCCTTGTTTCTCGCAGCTCTGTCATATAACATTCTCGCCCAGCGTTCTGGTCTCCTTTAATAACTCCTACCCCATTGTCTGTAGGGAATTTAATAGTAAGACACCATGGGGCAAGGACAGCTTTGAATGCAGCAAGAATAGGTCGACCAAAGAAAGCATTATAAGCAGAAAATTCATCTACTATCACAAAAGTCTGCTTGCGAACTACTTTTCTTTCTCCTTCTCCGAGTTCCACAAGCAAGTCAATGGTTCCTACTGGTTGCTTTGGCTCCCCAGTGAAGCCAACAATCTTCTGAGATGAGGCTTGCACATCCGCCATCGGGATTCTCATCTGGTCAAACGTTTTCTTGAAGAGGATGTTGCAAGATGCGCCGCAATCAATAAGAACTCTTCTGACAATAGCCGGTCCAATACCGGCCGAGATGACTAACGGGTCCAAAGTAGGGGCCTCAATGCCCGTGGAATCTCTAGCCCTGAACACAATATCATCATTAAAAGTCCTTTGTTGTTTCAGGGGTGTAGAGTCCTCTAAAACAAAGACATTCTCTTCAGTTGGCATATGTTTCAGAGCTCGAGTGTACCTCTCCATTTCACCCCAGCTTCTGCCTGCTGGGTGGGGTCCTCCTGTGATGACATTAATAACTGGCCTTCCAGATTCATGTCCTGCGGCCTTCTCATTTGTCCTGGGCTGATGAGCAAGAGCTTGTTGCCCCTGACTTGACGAAGCAGGATCATTACCACTCTTCTTCACAAATTGCTGCAGCTTATTTTCTCTTAGCAATTCTTCGATTATATTTTTCAATTAACGGCAGTCGTCTGTGTCATGACCAGGCTGATTATGGAAGCGACAGAACTTCCCACTTTGCACAGCTTTTCTTCCGGTTCTGAGAACAGGAGGTTTGGGATACTCAAAAGAATCTTTTGTAGCCAGGTAGATGCGCTCTGGTGTTTCTAACAAAGGAGTATATTCTGATGGCTTGAAGGATCGAGGCTTCTTCGAATTGTGTTGTTTCCTTCCATCATTATTTTCTCTTTTCTGTCCCACAGATCCATTCTTACGTGGCGCAGCAGTGTTGTCTTCAGCTTTCTCTACTGTTGCCTTTGCCGGGACAGGACGGCTTTCCAAACGCATGAATTCATCCGCCTTTTTGTAGAACTTTTCCAGAGAATTTGGCTCCTTCATGTTCAGCCACTTTCCGAATTCACTTGACTTATCAATAGCTCTCATCAAATAGGTCAAGACCATGCGGGGTTCTGCATTATCCACCTCAGCTAACGCTATATTAAAGCGATTTAAAAAAGACTTGATAGTTTCCCCCGGATTCTGTTCCAAACCGGATAACGACATGATGTCTTTTGCCTTTGAAGCATACAGCCTAAATTGCTCTTTAAATTTCCTGGTTAGGTCTGAAAACTGATCGATGGACCGGACAGGTAGTTTTGTGAACCAAAGCAGAGCTACCCCTTCCAAATACACAGGAAAATAGCGGCATTTTATCTCGTCAGAAGCTCTGGCACCTGTCATGTGCCAATCATATTTGTACAGGAACTCATTTGGATCACTTGTCCCTTTGTAAGCTGGAATGGTCGGAGGGACGAACTTCCTTGGGAATTCAGCTTTTAGGATCTTTTCAGTAAACGGAGTCTTGCTCGGAGCGAAACCCCACTCTTTCTCATCTTCGACCCTTTGCATACTTTCTTTCATAATCTGTCGAACCATACCAGAAAGATATTCTTCGTCATTCCTATTTCTGGATCCTCCAGCCTCAGGCAATGTCTGTTCAAAGGGGCTAGCAGCCCTTTCGGGAATGTTTCTAGTTTCAGCATCATGGACATTACCGACAAAGTTCCTTTCATTATTCGCAGGTTGACGGTTTGCCCCGAGCAGATCGTTTAACCTATTCAGAATCAGAGCATTCTGAGCATTCTGAGCTTCCAATTGCGCGTTCTGGGCATTTATTTGCTGATTCAACCCAAAGATAGCAGCGTCCAATTCCGCTTTTGAAACTCCAACAGCTGGAGTGGCTTGATTTGGTGTTGGGGAAGTGGAGGTTCCCTCTTGAATGTTTGCAGATCTCACAGATTTACTTTTCCTTCCAGGAGCCATGATTTCGGATAGACTTCTGGTTCTTAAAGAAACTCTATCTACAAATCTTTCTGAAACAATGATGATAGATGTCCTGAGTTCAATTCTCAGTGAAAGCACCAAAATGTTAACGAAAAAATTTAAACGCTAACACCCTGGTGTATAAGATGTGATTGTGAAAGCACCACCCGTTTGTACGGGAAACAGAAATAAGCAGAAAGTATGTAGAAAAACGGTAAGAGACACAGTATTTATAGTGGTTCGGCTTATAATCCAGCCTACGTCCACTTTAATCTTTTTATCACTAGTTTGATTACAATTCTTTACAAGATCTTTCAATTACAACACACTTCAAGTGATAGGATATGTGAAACAAGTAGCTCAAGCTTTGATGTTGACAATCATCTTCAAATCCATGGTGAATGTGGATGATTCCTTCATGGAGTTCCTTTAGAAGTTTGTTGGATCTAAAAAGCTTTGAAGTCGTCTGGAATTCGGCAGAGTAATGGCGCTTGAAGAGAATGAGCCCAAAGGTCCTCTGCATGTTGGAGATGGTTTCATATTTATAGAGAGTTCTGGGCGGAAAAAGTGCTAAGTCCTAACTCGTGGCCGACTTAAGATAAGTCGTGTTCGACTTAAGGTAAGTCGTCCCCGGGTCACTGAGCCGAGTCTATGGCAGTTCCCCTTTTTTGAACCCATCCCTAAGTTCTAAGTCGTGTGCGAGTTATCTGGCTGCAATTGCTAATTTCCCTTCTTAAGTCGTATACGACTCTTTTTATGTCGTAAGTCGTAGTCGACTTAACCAATTGCAACTGGTTTAAAGCAAGTCTTAACTCGTAGACGAGTTAAGAGGTGTGTCTTTAGGTCGTATCCTCCTTAAGTCGTATAACTTCTTTAAGTCGTAAGGGTCTTAAGTCGTACAAACTGCAGTTATCATTAAGTCGTAGGCCATCAATTTCCTTAAGTCGTAAAGACCTTAAGTCGTTAGCTTTTCTTAACTCGTATGCCTGCTAACTCGTAGAAGATCTTAACTCGCAGAGGATTAACTCGTAGAGGCTTAACTTGTGGAAGATCTTAACTCGTACACTTGCTAATTTGTAGATATGCTAACTCGTAAAGGCTTATCTCGCAAGTAGCTTAACTCGGGTACTCCTTAACTCGTAGGCTGCTTATCTCGTAAGCTTGCTAACTCGTAGAGGTCTTTAAGTTGTAGGAAGTTGCTGACTCATGTATCCTTTAACTCGTACATGCCTTGAGTCGTACATGCCTTGAGTCGTACATGCCTTGAGTCGTACATGCCTTAACTCGTGGACCTGTTAACTTGTGAACGAGTTAGGGTTAACAGAAATAAATGATGGAAAACAAAATTAAAACGAGAAGATAATTCAACAAACAACTCAGAATTAGCTATAATAAGAAACATAGTGATTTATAGTGGTTTGGCATTATACGCCTATGTCCACTTTGAAGTTTTGCCTTTATTAATCACTTATTAATCCGATTACAATGGAAAAATAAAGATAGCACTTAATTACAATGAAGTCTTCTATAGCCAACAGCCTCCTCGAAAATGAACCATGAAGCCTGTATTTATAGGAAGAGATGACGAGATATTTCATTAAGGTTTAGGAAGAAAGCTCTCTGGGTCTATAGGGGCCCACCATAACGATCATTGGACCTAAATCAATATCCTGGAATGATCAGCCAAAGTTTAACCGATCTCCAATTTTCGTGTGATCGTTTTAGGGGGTCCCACATGCCTTTTGAACTTGTCTCTTAAATTTGAAGTCAAACTGAGTTGTTGATTGTGAGATATGGATCAATCTTGGTTGAAATTGGACTGTTCATTGAGTCGTACCGATAATTGTTAAGGATCGGCAAAAATGATCGGCCTAAAACGATCGGCCATCCTTGAACTTTAGTGTTTTGACTTACGATCATTTTAAGGAAGCAATAACGATCAACCTAAAATGATCGGTCATCCTTGAACTTTAATGTTTTGACCTGCGATTTTTTTATAGGCTCCACTCCTCATTTTATTAATGCTTTGAAAAGTTTCAAGCGAATTGGTCTTTTGGATCTTGAGATATCGATCGATCTTCGTCGATTTACATTGTTTTATGGATCGTTCTAAATCGATCCATATAAATCCTTCATTTGTCCATAACTCGAGCATAGAACCTCGATTGACTTGAAATTTCAAACGTGGCCTCATGGGGCCTTCCTTGTCACTTCATATTGATTACACCTTGATTGGGTACTTAGCCATTTTTTAAGCATTATCCATCCGAATCTATTTAACTATTGTCTATAATTTCCAGTGTAATCGATTTCCAATCCATCCACTTTAGCCAAATCCATGATATCCTGGCCTAACCAAAAGGCGGGATAAGAAGAACCAAATTTGTTCAAAATAAAAGGTGTTTTCTTTATATTATATACTTTATATAATGTGTTATATATTAATTAATTAATTAATTTAATTAAAATTATATTTAATAGAAAATCCATAAATGGTATATTTTATGATAATAGTTATAAAGTGTTATAAACATGAGTAATTTATCACAATGAAAATAAATATACCATTTTAAATATTCTTAGTCAAGATGTACCGAGACTGGATATCAACATATCCATTAAGAATAGAGTACGTGGCACTCTCTAGATGTTGGATAGTGTATTACTCATGGTTATTGGGGGCATCAAGGAGTTACAGATTGATAATTATTAGATTACTATGGAATAACTCACTTGATAATTTTCTGTTGGTTAATATAACTAAGGTCAAACAAAAAATATCGACGTGAGTAATTTACATAGTTCTCTTGACTTGAAAATACTGTCGATCTTCAATGTGGAAGCTCCACTTTGATTATAGTTAACTACGACACGATGCCCATCGAATGCCTATAGTTGGGTCGAGTAGAAGAATTGAAAGTGAATTACCATTCAAGAGGAGATTCATCTCCTTGGTTATATTGTGACAACCCACACCTCTCGACACATCGATCTAAAGTCTAGGGTGACTTTTGGACTCACGTCGATGCTAAGAAGTATGAGACATTATGTTTTTATAACATTGCAGAGACGAAAAATAAACAGATACGATCTAAGATATACCACACTTTCAAAATTCACAATGGAATGGAACAAAATATAAATATAGAAAATAACAATCTTAGAAAATATCTCAAAACAAAATCTTAGAAAAACAATACATGGTCAAATGAATAGTACATAAAAATACCACCTATGGTCTGATAAAATAAGCAATAAGTACTAAGATAGATAGTTACATGGAGATTTGAATAAGCATCTCTTGTGATGAGCTTGCCTCTCCACATTTAAATCGGGCCAAATCACTTACTACCCTATCCTCTTGTGGCAAGGAAAGAAAGAAAAAAGGGTGGGTCTGACAAAAGCTGGTGAATGAGTACTTGTTTAATATAGGGTGACCATTTTCAGTTGACTTCAATTTTACTCTGTATTTCCTAGGATGTCCTACACATGTTTTTGTATTCATAGAGTCCTTTACTTAAGGTTCTTTATTTAACACACATCTAACTAATAACTTGTGCATGCTCCTACAATGATCGAACTATGGATTCAACCTCAATAACTTACAATCGGCTATCGCTCCTAAAGGTATTCAATATAGGATCATCCTACAACTATTCTGTATGGGACTATATCTTACATTACTCTTACATATAACTATCTCACATAAGTTTCCATACAATTACCACATGGGAATAAATTTCCCACAACTAATGTGAGGACCCATTTCTTTGACTCTTAGAAAATGACACTAATACATCTTCGGTATTCACGTGCCATAAATCCAAGTGCTGGAGAAGCAAATTCTCAAGGGTAAGAAAGAAAATAAAGACAGAATAGAATCTTACATATATTATTTCAACATAACCTTCACAGCCGAAATTAGTTAAACATGGATAGCCGTCCTTACAAATGCGGAATACTATAGCATAAGTGTGTGGTGGAAATAGATAAAAATCTTCAGAAAAACATTCTGACTCCATTCTTCAAGCTCCATCTAGGTTTCTTCTAAACTAAACCTAACTACCAGGCTGCTTGGAAAAACTAGGGCACCCAGAGTTTAAGGAAAAGAAAAATAAACTCTGAGTTAGTCATAGGACTGGTGTGAGAACTCAAAATACGCGTTTTGAAAACAAAAAGGCATCTCATAAGACCACGTCGCACATAAACATATAAAGGGTTTTTACCTTATGATAACCAAAACATTTGCTACGTAAAATCATTTGATATTATTTTTTATTAACATTCTTTTGAAAACATTTGCAAGTAAACTTATTAATCTTAGCCGAAAATGCTACCATTATTAAATTCTAGCATACTAGGTTCTATAAACAAAATGGGAGGTACTTATTGGAGAATGGATTTCCATACAAATGACCTAGTGAAGGGACTACCTTCTGGCAGTGCATCTCTAAAGGAATGTACCGAGGCTACAGAACATCTGCCCTCTACCAACACAAGACCGGTCTACCTTTCTCATTAGATAGTACAGAATATGTCATCATCCTGGTCGCTGTCGACCCATCCAAGCATGCTTTGGCATATACTACATTCATTTAGAACCTGGCGTCATAGTGGGAATAATTATATCTAAAAGGGGATGATCATAACCTGGTAGCTACGAAGCACATAACCTTGTTGTATCTACTCTGTTTTGGTCATTTTCGGGTAGGAGACTTGAGGTAACGATTACCTTTCCATTGCACATTTTACTTTGAACACCACAATGCCATTCCGTGGTCACACAACTAATTTCTATAAAGGTATAACTCCTGAGCTTGTACATCTCAGGAAACTGTGTTAAGCTAAGAGAAGTTACCTCCTCCACCACCAAATAGATAAAATGTTTATAGAGATCACTTATGTAACTAGAAATGCAACGTCGGACATTCTTCCATACAAGTTGTCCAAGAACAGGACAAACTAAACACACTCTTCTACCACATCCTATCAGGAGTTAACCCTACGATTAGTAGCAAGAAGTCCTTGCAACCCGAAGGTTTCGGAAATGAAGGGACCACTTCTACTTTAGTATTTGGGAGCTAATCAGAATTATCAACAAGCAATCCTTCCACCCTGAAGATCGTTGGTCTTCATCTTTCATTTTCTTTACACGATCTTCATTTTACAAACGTGTACATTGGTTCAAAACAGTTTTCGGATAAGAACCACTCTATCCGATCCCGGTTCCTTTGAACCAATCATCGATAAAGGAGGTCATGTAATTAGGTGAATGATATTTTATTAATTCATTTCTTTTATCAAAATATCTTTTAAAGATATATAACTTTAAAAAACATTTCTTTCCAGCATATAAAAAATCATTACACCTCTCTTATTAAATCCTTCTAAACCCTTTTAAACTAGGAATAATTCGAAATCATTTCATTTAAATCTTAACAAAGATTTCTTAATTCAAAACTCATAATTTTGATTGAGTTAAAACCATGTTATCTAGGATGTTGATCCAAAACCAGTAAATATTAAATGAGCAGAATCTATAGAAATCATCTAATTCTACTCATATCAATTCCTGTATTCAGCAAATACTATGGGTGGAATAATAGTGAAATCATCTTTTAAATTCCATAAATAGTATGAGTTCCCTCTTTGGGCTTTAATACTAATTATAAGATGATCATCTCTATACAATCAAAGTTGTATTTAATTTAAATTTGGAAAATTTAATCTTCTATACTTAACTCATTTCTGACATTTTGATCTTATCTATCCTTGGCCCAAGGAAGAGGCAGGTGAGCCAGGTCATTGGTTTCTCCTGAACGTCTCCTTAGTTTAAGCACCTCATATCCGGATCTCATGAATTGGAAAATCCAGTCTACTCATTGCCTTTTAGAGCCAAGATTAAAGTATTGTAATAGCTTTTCTTTAAACTCTTTTAAATAAATCATAAAACCCCAAAACATTATTTGAACACTTAATTGTCCATCAAAAAACATTTATAAAAGATTTGGAAAAGAAATGTTAAGTTTAAAGTTATATTTCAAAAGTTATAGAAAAGTGTTGCGGAAAGTGCTGCAAAAAGTACTTTTAAGCTATATTGATCAAAACGACTTTTCTATCATTTGGAAATTATTTTTTATAACTCAAATCACTTTTAAAACATTTTAAAAGATTTTAGAATTTATTTCATATTTTTAAACAATTTCAAAATATCATTTTCACAGAAATCCTGTTATGGATTCCACACAGCAAAACCACATTTTTTCAAAAAGCTTGTATTACTCATATTTCAAATTCTACTCATCAAAATCTCAATTTTCTTTCTTTGTTGGAAAACTATGGATACAGTAGTTTGAAAATTCTCATCTCGAAGAATTTTGAGCTAAATTCCATTCTATATACTCGTTTGACTTTTATGGCGTAAAATCGCGAATTGCCGTTATGCGACACACCAATTTTGACTAAAATTTTCATTCTCTTTCAAACTTCACCAAAAAACGCTTAAATATTTATAGAACATTTCAAACTTATTTTTAAACCTTTTGAAAGAGGTTTAACATTCCATATACACCAATTCATAAAATATAGGAAAGTGATTGTCTCTGTGCTTAACGTCGTGCATTTCCCTGACTTGCATATATATATATATATATATATATATATATATAACAACAATATTAAACAACCGAACTTGATGATCAAAGCATACTAAACACCATTGAAAACATCATATCATTATCCAAGAATATAATATAAGTAAAAATTTCTCACCTTCAGTTCTCTTCGAGCTAATTTAAAATTGGCTATACTTCGCTACCGTTGCACCGGAGCTCATGGAATCGAGTCCAAGACTTTAGGAAAGCCACGACCCAAGCTAAAAAAGTTGAAAATCTTGACCTAAGGTGGTGGTGGATCGTGCCCATGGGTTTGAGTGGTGATAAGGAGGTGATTTGAACTAGTTTTGAAGTGGATTGATATTATAAACTATTGTATTTTTTTATTTTATTCTCAACATTTTCCCCTAACTTTTCTATATTCTTTATATGAATAAGAAGCCATTAAAGAGGCTCTTAGAAATCATAGAATAAGGAAAAAGAAGATGAAGAACGTGTAGGAATTTATGAGAAGAGGGGTGGTATTTAGAGGAAAAAAATATGGAAAATATCTAAATGTGCATGGACCAAAACAACCCCTGCCCACACCCCCTCTTTCACATCATTATACACATTATCATCACTTCATTTCACTTCCAAGCCATGTACATGTCCTTAGTGTGTAAATAGTCGACTTTAGGAAGCTTAAGGGTTAAGTTTTATTTATAAAATATCTTAGATTTTTCTTATATTTGTTTACATGTATATTTGTATATTAATATATGTTCATGTGAATGTTAGGATATGAATGTATATGGTATACGTGTGCACATGACATAAAAATAAGGTTGCAACGATTTAAAACAACTTTCGTTTGTCCAACCATTAAAAATCGAAAAACCAGTTCCTAGTCACATTTTCACTTATATTTTAAATTACATATAAATGTAAACAAAGTTTTAAAATAAATTTCATGGCAATTTTAAAGAATTAAAATGATCACATTTCATTTATAAAACCATATAAATTAATATTAAAAATTATTTAAAATAATTGTTATTATACCGATAAAGCGATATCGATTTTCCTTATATTTTCAAATCAAATATATATCTTTATATAATTATTATAAATGACTTACTATCACTTTATAACTATTCAAAATGAATTATCATCATTTAAAATAATTGTTTGAATAATTAAAATAATCATTAAATCATTAAATCTCAATTTAAATTCATAAATCAATATTTAAATACGATGCTATTATTGGTGATGATATAAATACATTTAATTTCGAAAATGAAATAATTAATTTTATTTCATATTCCTTTTCAATAATAAAAATAAGTGTATGAATCCAGCTTTGTGCGTGATGTTTAACGGTTATAGAGCTTGTTACCGATAAAACAGTTTTCGGCCATTTTATCAATTTAAATTTCGAGGAAAATATTTTTGTAAATTTCTATCCAAACTAAGATTATTATCACTTATTATCACTCAAAATATTATTATTTGTGTTATCAACCTTTTATTTGAATAAATTTAGAAATAAATATAATTTACCAAAGTGATAAATTTGCGGGTCATTACAGACTTCCCCCTTAAAAGAATTTGTCCCCTAAATTACCCAAAACTAAAACCCAGAGGTTTTGCCTAAAATATTTATTTTTAAACCTACACCTGTACGATGTATATAGATCATCCGTACACAATACTTGATTTGATCTATTTTTCAAATTCACATCTTTGCTTCCGAACTAGCATTGATCCCCCGATCCTTTAGCACAGACTCTTACCGGGCTTTCTAATTGGAACTTTAGTTTTCCTTGCATAGATCACTCAAGTATCCAACCACAAACCCTCATCAATATTGGTTGTCAAGAATCGAGTGATAAATCCTTTTTCAGATAAGTTTCAAACACATCAAAGTTCTGCACTCGAATCTTAGATTAGATCGTGCGACGAAATAATCCACATACTTCATATGAATTTAATAATCTAAAACCATTAATTTTTTTTAAAAAACATTTCATAAAAATTTCATTCTTTATTCAAACTTTTATAAAGATACTTCTTTATACATAACCATTTTACATTTTTATTTCAAAATATTCTACTTAAAAACATATTTCTTTTCAAAAGATATATATCTTTTTATTGTAACACATCTCTAAGCATATCTTAATGGTTTCTGGAAAATTCATTTTCAAAATAATTCATTAGATTGATAAATCACCGAAAACTTCTTTTACTAATACCAAATGTGAAAACATTCTTTATTTAGTTAGAACTTTCTTTAACAATTGACACTCCTTTATTTATTAAAACTTCTTTTATATAATTATTCTCTTTACTTGTACAGTTTTAATACTTAAAAGTATTTATATACTTATTCCGATGTTAAAAGTATATTTAACAAGTTTTTTCCTTCCCTCTGAAAAATAATCAAAGAGATTGAAACAATCACTACCAAAACATTGTTATGATGAATTTCTCTATTTATAACAGGTTAATTATTATATTTTCTATATTTTTATAAAGGACTTCCATATTTGTTATTATCTTTATTATCCCATTATTATAGATCTAAATAAACCCATAAGATTTCTTTTAACGTGTCATTTAAGGATTTAAAACAAATGTTGCTAAAACATTGTTTAATACGAACCCAAAACCATTCATTAATAATTTTAAATATTTATTCTAAAGATCAAAGCATACCCACGCTTATCAATTAAGATAATACAATTTGATAAAAATTGACAACCATCAATTAATCTATCAAGTAATGATTCACGTTATGCTTTTGAACTTTATAAAATTTTATTGATCGAGTAACTCAAAAATGATACTAAGGAACCGGGTACTACCAATAGCATCACATATTTCCTTAACAAGAAAGGGAATACTTAAGAAAAATGTTTACCATCTGTTATCCGAGTTTTTAACCCATTAGGATCTGAGAGAAGATGGAACAACTTGATGGAATCGTAGTGGCTCAGGACTCAGCCAAAAGTGCTAAAGCAACAAGTTAAAGAGAGCCAAGTCCTATTACAAAAGCAACAAGCGAGTTTGACAAAAACAAGAGATAAGCATCCGTCCAGTCTAATTAGCCATCAAATGCAACTAACAAGTAAATCATCATCAAAACAAAGCGACGTGCAATGAGACTACGTGAACAACATCGATACAAGGCAATGAGAGAATCCCACACATCAAAGTTTAGAAATAGACATGGTGTATGGATCGTTAGCGATCCATACACCATGGATCGCCAATGATCCATACTTCATCATTGGGTCGTTAGGTCTCTACGGGAGCAAAGAAGCCTAGAAGACAAAATGAAAAAATGCGCTAAGTGTATGGACACTATGGATTGCAAGCGATCCATACTTAACAATGGAGTATGTGCGATCCAGCATAGTGAAGCAAAGGGAAAAAGGAGCTAAGTGGTTGGCTCGCATCTGAGATAAGTCGGATCGCTAGCGACCCATTATTTTGGCTCGGGTCATGTGCTAAAGCTTCATGGCATCTTCCTATGATCATCTGTAAGCAGTTAGTGAACAGGCCTAGCCTAGAAGCTCTCTAATCTCTGTAAATACCATCCTACTTGCAGCATAAACAGGACCTTCTTCAGACTGGTTGCTGAAGCTCCGCGGGAAACTTTCTTCACTCTTCATCTCCCTCACAACAATCTCCAAAGGAATTTACTGTGATTCTCCAGTGGATTCTAACCTTGGATAATCAATCTAACTAAGGACAATCAAAAACTATTTAACTAAACACCACTTGTAACAACAATCAGTCTATTATAAAAACTATAAAGTGGATGTAGGCTTCGTTAACAGCTGAACCACTATAAAAATCTTCTTGTCTTCTTTCTTTTAGTATTCTTTTCTATACATAATATCTACATTATTGCTCTATAAGAACAAGGCTGGTGCTTTCACACTCAAAGCAGGGTGTTGATCCATTTTTTGGGTTAACATTTTGGTGCTTTCACTGATAACCCCAAGTCAGGATTCAGATTTAGCTGTATACTTTGGATTCTATCGGTCCAAAAGTTAGATCCTCAATCTTTGCTTGAAAGATCTACCGCTTGGAATCAATGGCTCTTGGAAGAAGAAGAACTACCTCTTAAAGGTCCATAGAGGCAGTGATAGTTGGAGAAGATGTTAATCCTCAACATACTAAAGTAAATGGCGCCGACTTAGGAAATCAAGCACCAACATCCTCGCTTCAGCACGAAGTCATCACTAGGGATGATTTGAATAAGATGTTTGACGAGATCAACTAAAGAATGGAAAATAGCCAGAAGGCTCTGATAGAGAAGCTTGATGCTCTTTTAACCCTACAGTCAAATCCTGCTCCAAGAACTGTGCCTGAACCCGTGGTTGTTATAGAACAAGAAAATTCTTCCGTTTCTTGTCTAAACAGAAGAAATGGAAAACAACCACAAAAAGGAGTAACAACAGGAACCATGGGACACAATGTGGAAGGAAATGCGAATACTTCTCCCGTTGTAAGGAAACCAATTTTGAACTTAAATCAAGGGGCAAAGACCCCGTAGGAAGATATGGCTATGGATCTCCCCGATTCAAAAGATGGAGAACAAGACAACCAGTTGGAAGAGAATGTCAACGCATTTGATAATGCTAGGAACATCCAAACCGCCCCCAATCAGGCCAACTACAAGCCAACGGGGTCCCGTGGGAGTGGCTCTCCTGAAGATAGGAGAGCCAAGGCTTCAACCCATGTTCCAAGACTAATTTCAAAGCCAAACACTTGGTGTAGCGGCCGACTACCATCCTTAGGATTACTGGACATAGAGGCATACATAGCAGACATGGTTAAATGGTTAATGGACAAGTGTAAGAATAGGAGAGATAATGAATGGGGATCTGCTCCAAGTCAGACTCCCTTTATTAATGAAATCTTGAATGAAAAATATCCAGATAAATTCACAATGCGAACTATCCCATCCTATGACGAGACGAAGGACCCAAAACCCCATTTGTACAAGTATAGTTGGTATATGGATGGACCCAACGCTTCAGAGGCCGTTCGGTATAGATGTTTCCTCATCTTTCTAGAAGGAGTTGCATCTATGTGGTTCACCAGGCTTCTACCAAGATCCATCTCTACCTTTGACCATTAGCAACAAGATTCCTTGACCAATTCAGGCTCCATACTGCACAACCAAAAGATGTCATGTCCTTATCTGGATTGTTCCAGGGATGCAAAGAATCACTGAAATCTTTCATGAACCGGTTCGACACCGCAGTGACGGAAGTAAGCAACCCCAACGAGAATATGGTTTTTATGGCGTTAGTCTGTGCCATTCACCCAGAGACTAAATTCGAAAAGTGGATCAAGATGAAGTAGCGTACCACGAGGAAGGACTTCAATCGTAAAGCAAGTCAGTACTTAAAATTGGAGTAAGCGCAAGAGCTGGAAAGAAAATCTACTGGTGTACATCCAATAAACATCAGACAGATCGATGCAGCAATGAATCAAAATGCATACACTTCTAGAACTGCTGAAGGAGCCATAGGGAAATATGGAAATCAAAATGCTCATGAAAGTTATATCACTTCCACGAAACTCATGGTCATAACAAAAACGAATGCTACCATCTAAAGAATCTCATTGAAGAGTTGATTCAAGAAAACAAACTCTAGTAGTATGTGAGAAAGTCGTAGAACCCCGATCAACCTATGCTCCTCAGCCTCCTAGAGAATGAAGGAATCAAGCCGGAACTAGTGAAGAAGGGTCCAAATGAACTGACCAAAGACTTATTATTGGAATAATATATGGGGACCACACCCTGCATAAAGAAGTTGGGGAGAGATTGGAGCGATACGCAAGTTCGTTGAAGCATGCTCCAAAGGAATCATGTCTACCACTAGAAGATGAAACCCCAGCCAAGCCATAGAAAATCTTGAGTGATGATATAGCGTTCCGAAATCGGGACACCGAAGGGATTGAGGCCCTAACTCTCGATCTGATGGTGGTAACAGTGGGAATCGGCCCCTTTTTTGTTCAATAAGTGTTGGTTGATAATCGAAGCTCTGTTAATACACTTTTCAAACATAGTTTTGGTCAAATGAAATCCTACATGCAAAGCGTGTCCGCATGCCAAAAAAATATCCAAGAGTTCACTGGCGAACCCAAGCAACCCGTGGGAACAATCGAGTTGCCAATGGAGCTTTGAGAGGGTTATCCAAGAGTAACCCTCATTCAGACTTTTGTAATTATGGACGAAATGTCCGTATATAACGCCTTTTTGGGATGGCCCTCTCTAGCAGATTTCAAAATAGCTCTGGCCCAATGGTGTCTGATCATGAAGTTCCCTACTGTAAAGGAATCAGAGTGTTGAAAGGAAATCAGTGCACTACCATAGATTTTTACATTATGGAGTTACATGAATCTAGAAGGAGAGAAAAAGGGAAGGATATAGGGAGAACTCTCTACATCCGTGAACCTTCAAGATAGCAACTATAAGGCTGCCCCTAGCTTAGGGACCATAGTCGATTCGACAATGCTTTGGGCCCTAGAAAGAAGAGTTAAAGGGAGGAATGGGTAGCACCGGTAGAATTGACTGTGTCTGTCCCCGTCGATATGGATGACCCAACTAAAGTCTTGAAAATTGGATCGCACCTAGGAAACAAGATGCGTTTGGAGCTTGCTAAATTTCTTCATGCCAACTTGGATGTGTTCACATGGATGCATTTCGATATGTGTAGGGTGTCTCTAAAAATCGCATGTCACGCGCTTAACATTGACCCGAAGTTCACACCAGTAAAGCAAAAGAGGTGCAACCAAGGTCATGAATGGTCCTAGGCACTTAGAGAAGAGGTGGACAAGTTAATGGCCAACGGTTTCATCCGTAATGCAACTTATCCAAAGTGGGTATCTAACCCGGTCTTAGTCAAAAAGTCCAATGGGAAGTTGCGAACCTATATCGATTACTCGGACTTAGACAAAGCTTTCCCAAAAGATAGCTTCCCTCTCCCCAGAATAGACCATCTTGTGGACAGAACGGCAGGACATAAGCTACTACCATTCATGGATGCATACTCTGGCACACCAAATCCTGATGCATGAGTCTGACTAAGAAAACACCAGCTTCATCACCGACTTGGGCCTATACTGCTATAGTGTAATGCCATTTGGTCTGAAGAACACATGGGAAACTTATCAAAGGTCGATAAATACCATGTTCTAATGTTAGATCGGGAAAACGATGGAGGTTTAGATGGACAACATGTTGGACAAACCATGAGCAGCTGTTAACTGCCTAGATAATCTCACTGAAATTTTCGAAATACTCTGAAAGTACGGAATGAAACTCAATCCACTCAAATTTCACTTCGGGGTAGCCTCGAGTGCCAGGGGCATCGAAGAAAATCCAGAACAAATAATGGCACTACGAGAAGTCCAAGCTCCGAAGAATAAGAAGGAACTGCAAAGCCTGAATGGAAAAGTCGCAACACTAAGTCGATTTATCTCGAAAGCTATCGATAAGTGTATAACATTATTCGATGTGCTAAAGAAAGGAAAGAAGAAGTTCGAATGGAGTGAAGCTTGTCATACAGCATTCAAAGAATGCTACGATACATGGAGGCTCCACCAATCCTATCGAAGTCCGTGGATGGAGAAGACTTGTTCATTTACTTAGCGATCTCACCCCATGCATTGAGTGCCGCTTTTATGTTTGAAGAAGCAAAAATCTAGCGACCCGTGTACTACATCGGCAAGTGGTTCACCAGGCTAAGAAAAATTATACAAAATTGGAAAAACTTGCATATTTCCTCTTGATCGCATCTAGGAAGCTACGACCATACTTTCAGGCTCATCCTATTAAAGTGTTGACTAACCAGCCCCTAAAGCAAGTGTTATATCGGCCTGAAACTTCCGAACGACTTATCAAGTGGAATGTAGAGCCGAGTCGATAGGATATCACATACCACACAAGGAAGGCCATCAATGGGAAAGCGTTAGCGGACTTTATCATCGAATTTACTATAAGGGACGACGAGGAAGAAGCATAGCTGGAAGTAGGCATGCAATGGAAACTCTTTGTCGATGGCACATCTAACGTCCTCTGTTCAAGGGCAGTAGTAGTGCTTGAAACCCTCGAAGGACAAGCCATTTGCTATGTTTTGCGCTTGGGATTCCCTGCTATAAATAAAGAAGTTGAATACGAAGCGCTGATTGCAGGACTAAAGTTGTGAAAGAGCTCAAGATAAAATTTATTCACATATGCAGCGACTCCCAATTGATCGTTTATCAAGTAAAAGGGGAATACCAGGCTCAAGGGGAGAATCTTGCCCTGTACCCGTCCAAAGTGCAAGAACTACTAAGCGACATCAAACACTACACCATAACTCACATTCCACGGGAGCAAAACACCAAGACAGATTATTTGGCTAAAGTGGAAAGATCTGGAGAAGCACAGTCATTGGAGCTAGTCCCAGTTGAAACTCTAACCACCCCAAGCATGTATGAGACGGACATCGACGGGATCCTCGAAATCACCATCGAACCAGATACGTGGATGACACCGATAAAGGGCTATTTACTTGCAGGGACTCTCCTGACAGACTGAAATCAACGCAAAAAGCTTCTCCGAAAGGCAATGTGATTCATGGTACAAGACAGAGTACTCTATCGAAGAGAATTCTCAACCCCCTTCTTAGATGTATGTCCAATGACGAAGCTCGATGAATCCTAAAGGAAGTGCACGAAGGCGAATGCAGAGACCACACTAAGGGGAAAACCCTTACGAAGCGATACTTCTGGCCAACAATAAACCGTGACACTGCAGACTACGCCAAAAAATGTGATTGCTACCAACTATTCAGCAAAATTAAAGAAATCCTTCAACAGAGCTAACACATATGGTCAATCCATGGGCATCTGTAGTATGGGGAGTCGACTTGATTGGCGTCCTGCCAATAGCAAAAGAAGGGGCCGAATATGCTATAATTTCCATTGATTATTTCATGAAATGGGCCGAAGAGGAACAACTGGCCACCATAACCATAAAGAAAGTCATTAACTTTGTTGCTAAAAACATTATTTGTAGGTTCGGTATGCAGTAGAAAATCATCACTGAAAATGAAACTCAATTCGAAAGAACCGAGTTCAATGACTTCTGTAAACGCTTTCGAATTGAGAAGAGCTTCTCCACAGTAGCTCATCCGCAAGAAAACGCTTTCGAATTGAGAAGAGCTTCTCTGCAGTAGCTCATCTGCAAGCAAATGGGCAAGTCGAGGCGATAAACAAGATCATCAAGTCAACCATCAAAAAGCAACTAACAAAAGCAAAAGGAAACTGGGTTGATGAACTTCCACTCGCACTATGGGCTTACAGAACTACCCACTAAGTGGCAACCAACCACATTCCATTCGCTTTGGCATATGGCTTAGAAGCAATAATTCCTGTTGTGTTAGAAGTCCCCATGCATTGAAGGCAAAATTTTAATCAAAAGAAAAACGAGTAGCTCCTACTCAAATCGCTAGATATGATCGACGAAAGAAGAGAAGAGCTCGAGTTGAGAACCGCCACCCACCAAAAAAGGGTCGCATGGTACTTCAACTTCAAAGTTCAAAACTAAACGTCCGAAGTGGGAGATTATGTGCTCAAGCAAATCCACCCCGTTCTAGGGGATTTCGGATCGAACTAGGAAGGACCATATGTCATCAATCAAAAGCTAAGGGACAGAACTTTCAAGCTAACAATTATTGATGGAATCCAAATTTCCAGGGCATGGAATAGCGAATCACTCCGCCGTTACTTCATTTGAAAACTACCTTATGTACTCTCTATTTTTCAACAAATAAGCCATCCCCAGATGCTGGGGCATGCCCTACTTTCCTTTATAAAAGTTGATTCTCTTTTTCGAACCAACAAAACCGTGTTCATAAAAAATACCCGCCGGGTCGACGGAAGCAAACCGACTCAAACTGTTGGATCGGCGAAACCTGGCCTTTGCCTTCTAAAAACTGGTGTTGTTCCGACAACATTGGGAAGGCTAAAACAAACACTCCTCACATTCCCTGAAGATAGGCAACAAGGAGGAGTACGAAAAGCCACGCACTTCATAAGCCGTGCACAAATTTTTAATACCAACTCCTCACGCTGCCCAAAGATAGGTGACATCGAGGAGTACGAAAAGCCGCATATTTCATAAGCTGCGCACTAAATCTTAAAAAATTACACTCCTCATGCTCAAAGATTGGAAACACCAAGGAGTACAAAAAGCCGCGCACTAACTTTTAAAACCCAAACTCCTCATATTGTCTGAAGATAGGCAACATCGAGGGGTACTACAACCGATCCGGACCGACGGGTCATATCGGTCCCAAAATCAGCACAATTACTTTTGAAGCCATGAAGTCATGAAGACTCCTCGCGGTTCTCGAAAATAAGAAGAGCCAAGGAGCATCACCATGAAATCATACCCCTAAAATGTAAACTCCTCACGTGGCCCGAAGATAGGCATCACTGAGGGGCGCCAGAACCGTCCCAGATCGACGGGACATACCGATCCCAAAATCCATGCATCCTAAAAACCACGTGCACTTTCAAGTCTTATAATTGCCCAGCAACATCAGGGAACTTATTCATACAAAAATAACAAGATTCAATCCACTCCCATTGTTGGAAGCAATGGGCATGACTCCAACAAAATTGGACTGCTACAAACCGCAACATTCAAATGTCGGCAATGCGTAACTGCCCACAACCAACTCATACAGTGTGCACATCTCAAACATGCATATATTTCATACTTACCAAAATATCGCAAAAAACTCGAACTACATGCTCAAGTTACAAAACTTCTGAAAAAAGAAAAATCGAGTTGTGATTTAGTCAAATTTCAAGTGTTAGTGTACATACTATTTACCAAAAGACGATTATATGATCCGAGGGAAAGCCCTAAGCTTAGAACTTGTTGGCATATCACGGGGCTGCTCCGATGGCACGCCAACGTTGGAAAAGAAAAGCTCTGTAAGTGCTTCAGCAGCCGCCGTCATGGCTGCATCGGCAGCTTCTTTCTCCCTTTCAATCCGAAAAATCTCCTGGCCCTCCAGCAATGCCTTCTTTGATTTCGTTAAGGTAGGCATTTTCTAACTCTCCTTGGTGTAAACGTCACTGCTGTCAAGAAAGCGGGTCAAGATTTCTTCCCAGCCCACAATGAAAGTGCAAAGAAATTTCGAGTCTAAGTAGCTAAGGCTCCCCTAATGAAGTAGAGAGTTGGCGTAAAAATTCAAGATGGTCTCATCCATCTTTTCCATCTTCCCCTCGAAATCGTTTTGAAGCTCTAGATAATCCACCGTAACGGTGGCCATTTCGACCTCAACGCAAGATTTATTAGAGCTAAGCTGCGCGACTTGGTCCTATAGTCAGGTGATCATTGCAGCCTAATCGAATATAGTCTTATTATGCCCCTCAACGATATGGTCATGGACGTAGATAGTTTTCTTACGAGCTTTGATTGTCGTGCTACGAGCAACCACTTCCTCTTTTAATTTGGCCTCGTCAGCATTAGCCATTTTTATTTTCATCCCTATGGATGATCTCAATTCTCTCATGGGCCTCTTTTACCTCCTTCAACAAATCGGCGTTCCTTTTGCTTTCTCGCAGCGCTTCTTCTTTCTCCTCCTCCAGTTGTTTATTCCTGGCATCGCGTTCTGTCAACGCTCTTTCAAAATCATCCTTCTCTGACTTAAAAGAGAGGATTGCCTGGTAATTATTGTGATTGGTATATGCCAGTTTCTTACGCAATTTTTCCCACCCTACGAGTTGATCTAAATCGTTTTGAATAGCCTTAAGATATGGCATGTAAGAATCTCTTTGAATCGAACAGAGATCACGATCGAATTAACTCCCCTTAGAAACCACCTGTGGAGCGCCACCTCAAGCTTGGGAAGACCCGACGGAAGAATATAGGTGGGTCTTCGGTGGGGACGTGAAGTACGGGAGGCAAGCACAACATAAGATGGTGGGGTGTAAGTTGAAGGTGGAACTGAGGCAGAAGCAATGGGGATTTCTTGACCCATTGATGAGTATGTCGGAGCAAAAGCTTGTTGTTCTAAAGAATGGGGACAGTGATTGAATTTTGACCTCTTTGATGGCTCTTCCCTCTCATCAAAAGTCCTCCTTTTCTCATACCTGCCTTTGTATAGCCGACTTCGCTCTCTTTCATCTTGGCGACGGGTTTCGCCCTCTAGATCCTTTCGTCTTCTATACTCTTCCTCCGTCTCTCGAGGCTGGTGATGGTCGGAAGAACGCTTGGGCAAGCATTGAGAGTTGGTGAATTCCTCAAATTCATCACAAAGGCCGTGTCCTCTCATCATACCTAACACGAAGCATAAATAAAAGGTTTTGAAACAAATGATAGACACGAAAAGTGTGTGTACAAGTGAGTGTGACCCTGGTGAAGCATATGATGTGTTTGGGAGGAGACCTTAAAACGATGTCACAAACCAGATCGGGCAGGCGCCACGAAGGGAATCAGACTAACTTCGAATGCGACATGGCTCGAGCAAGGGGAACCTCCTCAAATTTGAAATCTTCCGCCATAAGCGCGTCGAAATTGACATAAACATTGCTCAAATCACCAAACTCCGCGCTAGCATCTTTGCTCGAAGAATCCTAACGTTCCCCGGTCCCTAAGGCATTATCTTTATCACTTATGTCTGAAGGAGGTGAACTAGGAATAACGGGGATGATCCCCAGAGTTTCATCACATGATTTGAAATCCCCATCATCGAACTCTGTTTAAAAGTCATCGCTAGAAGTAGACTTGTCGCTACTACTCCCTACTTCCCCCTCCACTTTTTCTAAGTCCAGGGTAGCTTTGCCTTTTCTCTATTTGAACTCTTCTTCTCCTTCCTCTGGAATCAAAGGCATTCTGGCCGGGCGACTAACTTCGGTCGTAACAATGTCTCTTCTATCACGAGCCTCTTCGGCTGATTCTCTGGACATGCACTCTCTCTTTCTTAAGAAGCCCCTTCTTGGGACCTGTGAGAAGAAGAAGTGGATCGCATGCAAACCATGGATCAAGAAGGAGAGGGGCTTCAACTGGAACGGCGGACCTCTTCGGATGCAACAACCCATATCGGAGTAAGTTCTTATCAGTCAGCAAGATTTTAACGAACCTTTCCTCAGCATCGATGGCCTTTAGGGTTCAACATACTTCATCAAGAGATACGTCCTTATTTGGCCTTGGGATAACTGCAAGAAATGTTCGACTTGTTAAAAGCCCCAAAACGACATGTCGACCCCCGGTCATCCACAGACGATTAAACCCTTTGGGGCACCTTATAAAGAAATATTGAGTCTTAAACTAGGGTAGGTTGCAATGTAGTCGTAAAATGATTTTTTGGTTCCTTTGAGCTTCGAGTATGACCAAAGACAGACACTCATCCCTTCTCTTGAATGAAAGAAAGTACCACAACTCATTGAAGCTCGAAGCACGATTGAATGTGAGCATAAAAAGGACACGCAAAAAGTTAGGATGGCATAACCATTAGGATGAATCTGGAGTGGGGCAATACCTAAATTCGAGAGAGTCTTGTGCAAATAGTCATTGAAAGGGGCACAGCTCCATTCAGACACATATACCGATGCCAAGCAGTATATCCTAAGGGAGGCATGTGAGCAAACTTGTTCTTTTCTGGAAGGTGTACATCTTCCTTTGGTATGCCGTGTTGCATGTATATATTATGCAGAACCTTAGCAGAAACCACAGAAGAAGAACTTTTCGGTGGGTTGAGAAGAACCTTAAAATTGGGAGAAGTTCGTTCCAAAAATGGACCTACTTGGACCAACTGGCCATATACAACCTGTGAAGTGGAAGGAGAAAGAGCAATGGATGACGAATCCGCTTTCGAAACTGTCGAGCTTCCTCCACTTGACTTACAGCGTGAAGATGAATACTTCGTTCTAAAATAACAAACTCACATTCAAAATGGTCAGGTGAAATTCTATTCAAAACTAATAATTTCCCCTACAACACTTGAATTCCAAAGAGATATTGATTCGTGCCGACACAATGGAGTTCAAATATGTACCGAGGCAAGTGCAATGTGCTGCCTGTAGGGGTGAGCTCGGTGTCAGAAATAGTACAAACGCTCTATCCCATGTAGATAGTGTGCAATGGAAAAGGAAAAGGACTAGCCGTATCGTTTCCATTTATTTTTACTTCCTCTACATTTACCCATTATCGTTCAACGATCGATAATAGATCCGTTGTCCGAAGCGATGCAAAAAGTTCTTTTTATTACAAGGGCACCTAGCGTGCAAAAAGCAAGTAAGACAAGTCAAAATTCTTCGGAAGAGCCAGGACCAATTCGCGATGTGTCGTGCAATATAAGCTATGAAACCTGGCACAAGTCAATTCTGTCTTAATGGAAGAAGATAGCAAAACGTGTTAAGCATCGTGACAAGGCCCAAATGTCATTTCAGGAGAAACTCAAGACTCGATTTACTGTCTTCCTTCATTAAGCCACAATCAACTCAAACTTCCCACAACCAATATCACAAATGCAAACTTTCCGTCAAATCATCAAATGAACACTATGATTAGCAAACCCACCTCAGATTGAACTCTAAATCACAGGATTGGTCGAAGGCTTAGAATAATGAACCAAAGACAGGCTGGTGGCGAGCTAAGGGTAGGATGACAATAATCCAATGCAAAGGCAAAACTAGGGTTTTGGTCAGTGATGGTCTGAGAAGGCAGTGGGATGCTTCTGTGGCGGTGGCACAGAAGGAATCATGGCAGAAGACAAGGTTAGATAGCTAGAATGTGATGGATCAAATCGGTCAAGTATAGGTCGAATCGCTACTGGGGAGTTGGATCAAGTCGCTGAGAATCGCTGATCGTACGAAGAAGAAACTGGGTCGGCTTGAGTGAATGGAAGAATCGGGTCAAAGGAGTATATATAGGAAAATAAAAATAAAATAGGCTAAAAATTCTCTATGTCATCAGGTCGTTAGCGATCCATCGTCTATAGATTGCTAGCGACCCATGTGGTTGAAGGCAAATGTTTCTCTTAAAAGTGGTTAAGTTATCAGGTTGCTAGCTATCCTTCATCTATGGATCGCTAGCGACCTATGTAGTTAGAGGCAAAATTTTCACAAAAATCACACTGCGACATCTACCTATTATTTCAAGGTATACCAAGAAGCTATAGAGAGAAATTTGATCCGTTATGACAAGCAGTAGTGGTCGAGACCAAAACTAAATGATTGGCCGCGTAACCTGCTACATATCCGTAAAACTCAAACACGTTTATTTGGAATTCAAAAAACAGATACTAAAAGTGATAACTTCCAAAGCACGCCCTGTTTTCAACGAAGACGTACTTTGGAGGGCAAATGTTATCTGGGTTTTTAACCCATTAGGATCCGAGAGAAGACGGAACGACTTGATGGAATCAGAGTGGCACGGGACTCAATCAAAAGGTTAAAGCAACAAGTTAAAGAGAGCCAACTCCTATTACAAAAGCAACAAATGAGCTTGACTAAACCAAGAGACGAGCATCTGTCTGTTGAATATGCGCTTTGCGCTTATATGATTTTTGTTTGATGATAATAAACATATATACATTCATTCAAATGTATTTGTTAATATACTATTCTATTTTTCACAGTTTAAATAAATATTTGTTGAATAAAATATATTACACAGAATTTGAATTCAAACAGATATTTTATTCAAATAAATATTTATTACATTTTTGAATAGCACAATTTCAAGCTCTCACTATAACTATACAACTTTGATTATAATTACATCACATTTCATATTCACAGTTCACCTCACTACATATCACTCACACTCATATTTATCTTCAACTGCATTCCAGTTTGAATCCAGCATCTGAATAAATCTGCAAAAATATTTTCAAACGCAGTAAAATTGAAAAAGAAATATTTTTTCAATTCAAAAATAAAAGAAAATTTTGAAAATATGATTTGCCTCATTTATTTAGGTTGCTCGTCATAATTTAAATTTGAATTCATCATACACGAACAACTTGTGACATACACAGTGTATCACTGTATATGCCACAAGGCCGTGCATGCCGATATATACACTTGATTGATTTACAGGGACAGGTGAGCACAGGTCAAACCCAAATGAAAAACCGGGTTCAACTCACGTGCAATAACATAAAAGTCACAACTCTCAGCACAAGGTCAAACCCAAGTTTTAAAACTTGATTCAACTCAGGTGCAAATCAAAAGTACACATGAATGCTATGTTCAAACATAACACAGTCTCAAACCAGCATCAAGGCAAGCCCAACAGAAATGCATGCAACAGAGACTAAGCAATGAAATACAAACAAGCATGCAACAACAAGCATGTAACAGAGACCAAAGACAATCATACATGAAGGCCACATACTTGAAACAGTGGTAACTACACAGAGCTCAGTGCAACTAAACGGAATGCAATTACAAGTAAATGCAGAGAGAAAGCACACAAGATATCAACATAAATAACATCAATGTCAACAGAAAACATGGACAGAGACTATAGTTCATAGTGAAGTCAAAGTGCATGAACACAGTGAAGACCACAAAGGCAGTGCATCAGTGTGCAAAGAGCTCGAGCACAACAAATATGACACCAAGCTTCAACTATATGGAGACGAGATCAAATAAAATAACCAGACAGAAGCACGCTGATATGCAACACTCAGATGAAACCAAAATGATTACAGCTACAATATGCAGACTCAATGGATGCAACATCAAAACAGTTCGAGTTATATCCCAGTGCCAACATATCCAACTAGAAGTGCAACTACAAGATAAAGCAAGCACACCAAATCAATGATAACAAAATGCAACGACCAGCTACAGTATGCTCAGTGAAGAGCATCTGGACAGTGAAACAAGGCAGAGGACATCGTGAAAACATATCAAGGTCAAAGAGGGAAAAAAAAATAATCACGGCATAGTCAGACATCATAAAAATTCAAAGCCGTGGTTGTCAAAATCAAAGCCGTGAGTATCAAGCCAAGTCAACAGAGAAATTCACGATGCTATCAAAATTCAAAGCCGAGAATTACAAATCAAGTTGACCAAGTATTTCAAGTATATACGATTGTGAACCAGTTAGAATAAATCACAATCATCCAACAATAATCGAACGGCCAAAGCAACAAATTTTGAAATTATCAGACGAAGTCGTATATGAAATACGAACGAAAATTCAGGGCATTGAACCCTATATAAACCATTCAACATCATCGGCATAAAGGTATGAGTTCGAATACGAAAATCAAAAAGGAACAAAGCTAAAAATCTTACCCGAAGCAACAAACGAACTCATCGAAGCAACCGAAGTAAGCAACAAGGATTCAATCAAACAAGACGACTTGCAATTAATCACTGATTCGATCAACTTAAAGTCGGAGCTTCAAAATAGTCCTAGACCTCAGAGCTAAGAGAAAGCCGCCAATTTCCAGAGAAAAGAGTATCGAGCACGAGCCCTAATTTTTAGATCGAAGAACGAAGACGCAAGCCGCCATCTCAAAGAGGAACGAACGAAGATTCAAAAGAGGCCACCATTTCACAAAAAGGAACGGGCTAAAATAAAGAATAGGGCCGGCCGTGTCTTTAAAAAGGGCTTTAGCATATTTAAATAGGGTTTAACTATTTTAGTTTGTTAATTGTTGTTTTTATTTTTTCTAGTCAAAGAATTTGTAAATCACCACCTAGGGATTAGGTAGTGTCAGATTGTCTAGTTAGAATTAGTTCAGTGAGCAGGGTGTGCGAGTTTGCAAAGCTCTATAGGCGGGAGCAGAGTTTGCGAGTAATCAAAGCTCTATAGGCGGGAGCAGAGTTTGCGAGTAATCAAAGTTCTATAGGCGGGAGCAGAGTTTGCGAGTAAACCAAACTCTATAGGCGGGAGCAGGGTGTGCGAGTCTAGTAGAGTGTTTGTGAGCGGGAGCAAATGTTTGCGAGTCTAGTAGAATGTTTGTGGGCAGGAGCAAATGTTTGCGAGTCTAGTAGAGTGTTTGTGAGCGGGAGCAAATGTTTGCGAGTCTAGTAGAGTGTTTGTTAGCGTGATACTGTTTAATTCTAATAGAAATCTGGGAATGCAGCAGTAGGCAGGGGTTGCCGAAGCTGGGTAAATTTTGTGTGTGATTTACTTTTCAGCATATTTATTTCTGCAGTTTGTTTCTGTGTTTAAATTGAGAAAATTTTCTATAACCCTATTCACCCCCCTCTAGGGCTAATCTAGATCCTACAAGTGGTATCAGAGCACGATATATATTTTTAACTCTAGAGTCATGAATTCACCAGATAATAATTTTGTTGAGGGTCGTTTCAATATTTTTCCTTCTATTTTCGATGGAACAGATTTTTTGAAGTGGAAATTGAAAATGAAATTTTATTTAAAATTTGTTAATATTAAATGTTGGGATATTATTGAAAACGGGTGTGATATAACAAATAAGGAAATTATCTCGATTAATGCTCTTGCTATGCATATATTTTATTCTCATATTAATCGTGATAATTTTTATTTCGTCTCTCATTGTGAAAATGCACAGAAAATTTGGAAAACTCTCGATGTAATATATGGTGCAAAAGTCAACAGCAATGAGAAGTCCTCCACAACCGACTCAGTTAAAGAAATATGCTTAACAGGATTGGTAAATAGCAGTTGTGATGAGGATGATGATGATGGAGCAGCTGAGCTGGCGTTAATAATAAAGAAATTCAAAAGGTGGAACAACAAATACGGAAATCCATCTCAAAATCAACAATTGAAAAGCAAAATAATTAAAGCACTAGACAACTCTGAAGAACACGGGATCATCTGCAACAAACCCGGTGATATCAAGCCCAAATATCCCCGATTTCAACTCAACAAAGAAAAGAATTCAAAAAGGAAATTTGCAGCCACGTGGAATAAAAGCGATAGCAGTGAAAGTGAGAAAGCAAATATGTGCCTTCATGGGAATATAACCGATAGCGACGACGACGAGCCAAGCAAGGTATCAAAACTTACTCACTCTGAATTACTTATTTATTTCCACGAAGTGAATGGCTGTTTTGAACAACTTAGGGAAAAATATGCTAAACTTGAAGCACAAAAAGGCACTTTGATAGAATTAAATGAACAACTAGACCAATTAGTTAAAACCTATTAAAGTAGGATCCCTAAGTGTGATAAGTGTCCAACATTTGAAGAAGAAATTAAAAAATCAGAAATTAAAATGAAATCACTTGAAAACGAAATTCTGATTTTAAAAATTGAAAATATTAGAAGAGAGAATTCTATTAAAAAGTGCACACAATTGTTAAACGAAAATGAATCTCTCAAAATACAAGTCCAACAATTGTCAACGACTTTAGATAAATTTTCAAAAAGCGAAAAATCGTTGAATATGCTATTAGGAAAGCAAACTGTTAACACGGTTAGAAAAGGACTTGGATATAATCAATCTAAAATTGTTGAAAACAAGATTAATCAAGAAAATTCAATGTGCACGATTTGTAGAAAATATGGACACAATCACAATAATTGTTGGTATAGACCTAAACATGTGAAAACTATACCGATTTGGGTTCCAAAAGGCACAAATATAAAATCTTTGAAAGTCAAACAAATTTGGGTGCTAAAAGGAACATATATGAATAGTTTTGGGTCTCCAAAAACATATTTTTCATATTCTGCCACTAACAACCATGGACCTATAAAAACAAATAGGTCACAAAAATCTTTCATCGTGTAGGTGTGGTGGCAGGCTAAGGAACAACAACAGTGTTCTCTGGATTTTGGCTGTTCCAGAAAAGTTCCTTAGCCTAGTACAAAGGTAACAGAATCACAATGGACAACAACGAAAAATTATCGTAAAGGTAAAACAGGTAAAATTGTTTTGAACGATATATTAAATGTGATAATCTGCACCGTAATCTGAATTAAAATCAGCCAATATTGAGATGAACAAAAGATGATGATTTTGATTCTATGTTTTTTTTCAAAATATTGACCAATCATCTTTAAATAGAATTACTTGGAGTAATTATGATGGTTGACTGATTCAGACTTAATTGATATGATTTCTTTTGACTTGTTCTTACTTTGATTTGTGCTCAAAAGTAGACCAACCATCCTTTTATCATTGAATTTAATCTGTTTGGTCAAATTATGATGTTGATTGATTACTGTTTACTCATGCTATAAAAAGGATTTTAAGAAAATTTTGAAATTGTTGAACTTTATGAAATTGTTGAAACTTCAAGAAATTGTTTTGAAATAATAATGAAGTTTTAATGACTGTTGATAGTTGTTCATCCTATGGCTTCTAAGATTGACACTATGATATGTTTTTGATTGTTAACACTGCTTCAATTCAAATTCAAAAGAATGTCATTTAAATTGATGTTAAGTTTGAAATTCTTGGTGCATACTACATGGTTTGGCCAATCACATTCAACGAGTGAATATTGAGTGAAAGTTAAATACAGATGCAGATTACACTGGTAATATAGTTGATAGAAAAATTATTAGTGTAACGTGATTAATTTTTTGAAACATTCATTTGCTGCATCGTTTTTCAAAGAAAATATCTGCATATATTTCACTTGAAATAATTTTCAAATAGCAGAAAATTTTCTTATAAAACCCCCTCGAGAAAATCATGTTTGACCATATTTACAGATTAGTCATTTTTGAAAAATTGATTTTATAATTTTTGAATTTGATTTTAAATGACTATTTTGACTAATCTGACTCCCTTTGATTATCGAAAAGATGAATAGTGATTGAAAAAGTGACGAGTGTTGATATTTATCATATATTATAACTCGAGAAAGTATAATTAGAAAATTCTTTAGAATTTCATAACAAGAGTTATAAAAACTTTTTGTTGGGTAAAAGTTCCATGACCATTTCTATTTCTATCATCTTTCTATCGACCATCACTCATCAAAATTACATATAGTATGTAAATTTGTGGTAGTTTACAAAGGAAATCATTCGTTCTTCAATATCTTTAAATTTGTGAAGGAAATTATTTATGCTTCAATTTATTATATTTAGAAATAAAAATAAATATCCAAAGTATTCACTCTCACTTAAAAGTCCTCACGGTTATGTATGGGTGAATTACTTGGATTTTTGATTATGTGCTTCCATGCTCATTTAAAAGTCCTTACGGTTATGCATGTATAGAATGCATATCAAAATTAATTGATTTAACATACAAGTTGATTCTAATCCCATTTAAAAGTCCTCACGGTTATGCGTGGTTAGAAGATACTTGAATTTTTTTAAAAATAAAAATTGTGAATACTACTAATCTCATTTAAAAGTCCTAACGGTTATGCATGGTTAGTAGATATTCAAATTTTCCGAAATAAATATACCACAAATAGACAGAACTGTATGATTTTTTGATGATTTTATTCACATCACTTCTGAAAGTGGAATATGCGCCTGACAAGGGTAATTATGATTTTTGTTTGAGCTTTATTGAAATTTGATATTTATATTCAATTGAGTTAAATGTTTGATTCATGTCTGTCACTTCATCCCTATTTTTATAACACTGTTATTCTTTTGCTGATAACAAAGGGGGAGAGAAAAGTTAAGATTTTGTCAAATAGAATCAAGCAAAGGTCAAATAATTTTCACTTTGCATATAGGCTCATTTACGTACTTTTATTTGTATGCATATATGAAGGGGGAGTATCATGCAGAGAGGAAGCATTTAAATAGGGGGAGCAAATTGAACGATCAAATACATTTGACATATTCAAAATCTTAAATATATGTTTGTTATCATCAAAAGGGGGAGATTGTTGAATATGCGCTTTGCGCTTATATGATTTTTGTTTGATGATAATAAACGTATATACATTCATTCAAATGTATTTGTTAATATATTACTCTATTTTTCACAGTTTAAATAAATATTTGTTGAATAAAATAAATTACACAGAATTTGAATTCAAACAGATATTTTATTCAAATAAATATTTATTACATTTTTGAATAGTACAATTTCAAGCTCTCACTATAACTATACAACTTTGATTACAATTACATCACATTTCATATTAAAGTTCACCTCACTACATATCACTCACACTCGTATTTATCTTCAACTGCATTCCAGTTTGAATCCAGCATCTGAATAATCTGCAAAAATATTTTCAAACGCAGTAAAATTGAAAAAGAAATATTTTTGCAATTCAAAAATAAAAGATAATTTTGAAAATATGATTTGCCTCAGTTATTTGGGTTGTTCGTCATAATTTAAATTTGAATTCATCATACACGAACAACTTGTGACATACACAGTGTATCACTGTATATGCCACAAGGCCGTGCACGCCGATATATACACTTGATTGATTTACAGGGACAGGTGAGCACAGGTCAAACCCAAATGAAAAACCAGGTTCAACTCACGTGCAATAACATAAAAGTCACAACTCTCAGCACAAGGTCAAACCCGAGTTTTAAAACTGGATTCAACTCAGGTGCAAATCAAAAGTACACATGAATGCTATGTTCAAACATAACACAGTCTCAAACCAGCATCTAGGCAAGCCCAACAGAAATGCATGCAACAGAGACTAAGCAATGAAATACAAACAAGCATGCAACAACAAGCATGTAACAGAGACCAAAGACAATCATACATGAAGGCCACATACTTGAAACAGTGGTAACTACATAGAGCTGAGTGCAACTAAACGGAATGCAATTACAAGTAAATGCAGAGATAAAGCACACAAGATATCAACATAAACAACATCAATGTCAACATAAAACATGGCCAGAGACTATAGTTCACAGTTAAGTCAAAGTGCATGAACACAGTGAAGACCACAAAGGCAGTGCATCAGTGTGCAAAGAGCTCGAGCACAGCAAATATGACAGCAAGCTTCAACTATATGGAGACGAGATCAAATACAATAACCAGACAGAAGCACGCTGATATGCAACACTCAGATGAAACCAAAATGATTACAGCTACAATATGCAGACTCAATGGATGCAACATCAAAACAGTTTGAGTTATATCCCAGTGCCAACATATCCAACTAGAAGTGCAACTACAAGATATAGCAAGCACAGCAAATCAATGATAACAAAATGCAACGACCAGCTACAGTATGCTCAGTGAAGAGCATCTGGGCAGTGAAACAAGGCAGAGGACATCGTGAAAACATATCAAGGTCCAAGAGGGAAAAAAAATAATCACGGCATAGTCAGACATCACAAAAATTCAAAGCCGTGGTTGGCAAAATCAAAGCCGTGAGTATCAAGCCAAGTCAACAGAGAAATTCACGATGCTATCAAAATTCAAAGCCGAGAATTACAAATCAAGTTGACCGAGTATTTCAAGTATATACGATTGTGAACCAGTCAGAATAAATCACAATCATCCAACAATAATCGAACGGCCAAAGCAACATGTTATCCCGCTTTTCGGGCAAAAGCCGTGATACCAAAAGATTGATCAAAGACAAAAGACAGTTCGCTTCAGAGATTGATCGCACTTCACTCCGCTATGGATATCGATGAATTCTGTCCGAGTCCGGATCGGGCCACAAGTGATAGGGCATAACAAGAAAGGCCATAGAAGCCACCAATTCAAGTTTCGAGTCAATCCGAGGTCATATGCTCAAGTTATGACGGATTCAAGTTAAGGAAGATGGACGTCGCTCGGTTCGAAACCATCACTGTCGAACCCAACTAGTTCGAAACCATTTGTTTCGAACCCATAATGTTCGAAACCAACTAGTTCGAACCCAACAAAAGAACGTAAGTTCGAATCCATCAGAGTGCTCCTAACTTCGAATCCATAAGACACGCTACCGCTTCGACTCCATGTATTTCGAATCCATCAGACGTTCTCTACTTCGAATCCATGACCTAGACCTTACTTCGAATCCACCAAAGCAGCTATACCTCGACTCCATCAACTATGTGCTAGTTCGAATCCATCTTCACAAGACTACAAGCCCACCATGCGGCATCGCGCTGTCTTCGAATCCAACATGCTAAGACAACTTCGAATCGATCCAAGGTAACACATTTGGATCGATTCGAACAAACACCATCCCCATCGATTCGAAGACTCACTTCGAATCCAACCACACGCAAAAGACAGGATCGACTCGAAGAGAGGCGCCCTGGGATCGGTTCGAAGTACTCGAATCAAACAGGTCGATTCGAACGAGACCACTTCATCGATTCGAACCAACAGAAGGCCGAAGACACCAATTTCGAACCGATCATAACTTCCAATCCACTTATCCAAATCCCATGAAATTTTTACAGTAGTTCACATGCATGTTGAAGAATGTCCACACCAAATTTCGCCTCGATTGGATGCTTCTTTGATCGATTCGAAATTCATTTCGAATCGATCCCAAACTGGGCACGGATTTCGAGAACGCGGGCTTATGGGCCCCCCTCACGTGCCAGGCAACCTCCCTGAGCTTTGGGCGGGAATTTGGCCTTCCACACCTATAAATAGAGCCCCTGGTCATTCAGAAAAGGGACGGGAGAATTTGGAGAAGAAAAATAAGCCTAAACGCTGCCGGAATCACTCCATACCACCTCCTTTGCTGATAATTTCGAATTTAAGTCCATTTTCTGCTGTAATTTGCTTAAAAACACTTGTAATCTTCAAGTATTAAGGAATAAAGTGATAAAGCTTCATAGTGGACGTAGGCGCATAGCCGAACCACTCTAAATCCTTGTCTTCTGTGCAATTTACTTTTCTGTGATTTGGAGTTTTGTTAGATAGTCCTTATTTTTAATTCAAGTTCTTCATTTACTATCTCTTCAAAAACTTCCTAAGGGTGTTTGCCCAATTTTGGTGCAAACATTTTGGTGCTTTCACTGAGAAAGAAAAGGAACCAGTTCTTTCTCCTGCTCCGTGGATCTATCTTCGATACCGGATTGCATAAATCTAAGAGGGAGATCCAGACCTCAAATTCGGATTCCTTCTATTCTTTTCAGATTTGCTAAAAATCTAGGACAGGAATCCAACCTTCAGGATGGTTAGTACGAGAACCACTTCCAACGTTGGTAACCAAGAAGGCCGGGATGGGCAGAATCCCGCACAGCTACAGTCAGCCAATCAGGATGCCGCTGGGCAAGCGAATCAGTCAGGTCCAGTTACAAGGCAAGAATTCCAAGCATTACTCCAGGAATTAACTCAAAGCCGACAACAGCTAACTGAGCAGCTGCGTGTCAATGCTGAATTGGCTAACCAACTAAATCGTCAAGGGCGAAGGAAATCAAAGAGGGACCATGCTCCGCATTCTTCCACGGAAAGCTCTGCCTCATCCGACTATGGCGGCAGATCTACACGCCCCAGGTTAGACGGAAGTCATGCTTCTGGTCTCCGGCAAACGTTAACTGTTGGACAAATAAGGGTTGGTCCCTCTGCTAGCTTTCATACAGGACCTTCCTCTCGAGGAGGCGCTGTTCCACAGCACACTGCAGATAACCAAGCCACCGCAGGTGACACAAGAGTTGACATCCGAAATCACTCCAGTCCGAACTACCACCCACAGGAACGTGCCCCAGGATCGAATATCCCAGAAGACGTTGAGCCAAGGAGGCGAGATTCGGATCGTCGACAGCGCCCGATCCCACCTCGCACTGTGGAACCCGACCACACTTTGGCTCGACACCCGTCGAATGCGGCAATGCCTGATCTCTCAGCTATGGTCCGCCAAATGGTTCGCGAAAGTCAAGGTTTAACAAATGACGATTGGGGGATCTCTCGAAGTCACACCCCGTTCACAGATGACATATTGTATGCTGAGCCTCCCCGGCGATTCAGAATGCCGACTCTGCCTATGTATGAAGGAAACTCCGACCCTAGCCAACATATTCTAAAGTATGAATGGTCGATGACTGCTGCCAGAGCTGATGATGCAGTGAAGTGCCGTAGTTTTCCTATTTCCTTGGGGGGGATTGCGACAATGTGGTTTACACGACTACCACCACGGTCTATCTCCTCGTTTGACCAATTGGCAACCAAATTTATCGAACAATTCCGTATGCACATCGCCAGGCCTAAAGACGTAAACACTTTATCTAGTGTCACTCAAACCCCTGGGGAGACGCTCAGGCGATACCTGGAAAGATTCAACGCCGCCTGTGCAGAAATTACTAACCCCAATGATAATTCAATCTTGATGGCTCTGACTAAGGGGATTGATCCCGACTCTGATTTTGGAAACTGGCTAGCTGGGAAACCTCCCGCGTCGTTGGATCGTTTCTATTCCAAAGCCGCCCAATTCCTGAGGCGTGAGGATGCGAAACAATCTAGGAAGCAGGACGATGCGAGGCCCAGCAATGAAGGGATTCAAAGCAATGTGGCCGTTAAACAGTCAGGAGAGGGCTCAGGAAGAGTGCAGTTGAATATTCAGAACAAGCAAACCCAGCCAAGGAACGGCGATAATAGAAGTAAGAAGCAGGATCAGAATCGCGGCCCGCGACGTAGGGCGCAAATGTTTGAAAGTTATACACCGCTGAATACGACGTTAGAAAACGTATATCTACAAACCTGTAATGCAATGCAATATAAGAAGCCGACTCCGAAGCCATCATCGGAGAAACAGATCCAAACGGGGAAGTTTTGTAGATTTCACGAAAGCTATGGACACAACACCAATGATTGCAGGCATCTGCAAGACCTTATTGAGAAACTGATCAGAGAGAGGAAGCTGGATCAATTTGTGCGGGCACCGCAAGCCGGTAGTGCGGGCCCGTCAAACCAAAATCGTGCACAGAACCAAGAAAGACAAGAAGAGCCCGCTCGTACAGGCGGAAGATTGGTCATAAATACAGTCAGTGGTGGCCCTCATCCAGCAGATCGAAGTTGGAGGGAAATGGAATCATACGCCAATTCGATCAGACACGTAAGTTTTGAAAGCTGCAGTGCACTTTATGAAGGAACTCCGGCTAAGCAACAGAAGACGATGACGGATGACATCGTATTTAGAAGCCGAGATGCTGACAAAGTCGAAGCCCCGACCATAGACCCACTAGTCATATCCGCCCAGGTTGGTCCTGCTTGGATGAAGAGGATCCTGGTAGACAGTGGAAGCTCAGTAAACATCTTGTTCAAAAGGGCATATGATCAGATGAAAATGGAAGACAAAGATCTAAAGCCTTGTCAATATAGGATCCACGGCTTCGATGGAAGTGCTAACATACCCACCGGAATGGTGGAATTGCCAGTAGAATTGGGAAACGGAGAACGCCGTAGAGTTCGAGTGTTACAGTTTGTTGTCCTGGACATCCATTCACCCTATAATGCCTTTTTGGGCCGACCAGCCCTTGCAGAATTTAGGGCAGCAATTGCCCCGTGGTGTTTGACTCTAAAGTTCCCAACTGACCACGGGATTGGGGTCATTCAAGGGGACCAGGCTGCTGGGAGAGCCTGTTACGTTGCTGAACTACGAGAAGCACAAAAGAGGGAAAAGGGAAAGGGCGTGGGGGAATCTCTCCACGTCCGCTTTGTCGACGATTGACAACTAGCGCCTGGGCCTCGGCCCGGGCACCACGACCAATTCCAGAAGGATCTTGACCCTCGAGACACTGAAGATAATGATGAATCCAAAGAAAGTCAGGCCTCCCCAGCCGAGCTGACAATCGATGTTCCAATTGATAACGATGACGATTCGAAGGTCTTGAAAATTGGGTCTCAGCTAAACCTGCAAGCTCAACAGGAATTGGTCGAATTTCTCCAAGCGAATCTAGACGTATTCGCCTGGACGCACTCCGATATGTGTGGAATCTCGTCGGACATCGCGAGCCACACCTTAAATATTGACCCGCGGTACATCCCGGTCAAACAAAAGAGACGCGGTATGGATCCAGAGAGATCTGCCGCCCTCAAGGAAGAAGTCGATAAATTGAAGACGAATGGGTTTATCCGAGATGCTTGGTACCCGGAGTGGGTATCCAATCCTGTACTTGTCCGCAAACCAAATGGAAAATGGAGAACGTGCATCGACTACTCTGACTTAAATAAGGCTTGTCCAAAGGACAGTTTTCCACTTCCTCGAATCGATCAACTTGTGGATTCGACGGCCGGACATGAATTATTGTCTTTCATGGATGCTTACTCTGGGTACAATCAGATACCCATGCATGTGCCTGATCAAGAACATACGAGCTTCGTAACTGACATAGGACTATATTGCTACATGGTCATGCCTTTTGGTTTAAAGAATGCCGGAGCAACTTATCAACGCTTAGTCAACCGAATGTTTGCCGACCAGATCGGGAAAACCATGGAGGTCTATGTAGATGACATGTTGGTAAAATCACGGTACTCCACTGATCATGTCAAGGACTTGGAATCAATGTTCAAAGTCCTCCGGAGGTATGGGATGAAGCTAAATCCGTTAAAATGTGGGGTTGCTTCCGGAAAGTTCCTTGGGTTCATCGTCAACGCCCGGGGAATAGAGGCCAACCCCGAAAAGATATGGGCAATCAGGAGTCTTCAAACCCCGAGGACCATGAAACAGGTTCAGAGCCTCAATGGAAAGATTGCAGCGCTGAGTAGGTTCATCTCAAGGTCAACGGATAAATGCATACCCTTTTTCGACCTAATCCGAAAAGGGAGGCGAAACTTCGAATGGACTACGGAATGTGAAAACGCATTTCAATCGCTAGTCCGGCATCTTTCCACACCACCGATTCTTTCAAAACCTGTTGATCATGAACAATTATACCTTTATCTGGCTGTATCTGAAAACGCTATTAGTGCTGCATTGGTTCGGGAGGAAGACCGAACACAGAAACCAGTTTATTATGTCAGTAAACGATTGGCCGGGGCCGAGAAAAATTATCCAAGGCTAGAAAAGTTGGCATACTGCCTAGTCATCGCCTCGAGAAAGCTCCGTCCATATTTTCAGGCTCACCCTATCATTGTGTACACCGATCAACCACTACGACAGGTCCTCACACGACCCGAGACATCTGGCAGGTTACTAAAGTGGAACATTGAGCTGAGTCAATTCGACATCGCATATGTTCCAAGGAGAGCCATACACGGTCAAGTCTTAGCAGATTTCATTGCCGAATTCACTGTTCCTGAAGACTTACCTGAAACTAGTGACTCACCCGAATATGTATGGAAAATGTACACTGATGGCGCATCCAACGATCGGTGTTCGGGCGCAGGGATTGTGCTTGAGACTCCCGAGGGCCGACCCATCTGCTACGCCTTAAAGTTTGATTTCCGGGCAACCAACAATGAAGCTGAATACGAAGCCTTGCTCGCCGGGTTGAAGTTGGCCCGAGACCTAAGAATTATCGCGGTAGAGATATACTGCGATTCTCAGTTGGTGGTATGCCAAGTTCGGGGCGAATATCAGGCCAAGGATCGAAGACTAGCCGCTTATCTAGCCCGGGTCCGAGAAACACTAGACCAGTTTGATTATTATGCCATTTTCTACATACCCCGAGAGCACAATCAGAAAGCTGATGCGTTGGCAAAGTCGGCAAGTACAGGCGAAACTCAACACTTGGGACTCGTCCCCGTCGAGACATTATCCTATCCAAGCATTGATCGAACGGAGAACGAATTCACATTTGAAGCTACCTCCGAGAAGGAATCATGGATGACTCCCTATCAAGATTACATTGAGCATGGCACACTACCCGAACGGCGAAGTGAAAGAAGACAGATTCTCCGAAAGGTGTCACGATTTGTCATTCAAAACGGAGTTATGTATCGAAGAGGATACTCTGTTCCTCTTCTCCGGTGTATCGCACATGACGAAATCAAGCGAGTGTTGCGCGAGGTGCACGAAGGAGAATGTGGCGATCACACTGGGGGGCAAGCACTTGCCAAGAAAATACTTCGATACGGATATTATTGGCCTACCGTTAACCGCGATGCTATGGATTATGCCAAAAGATGCGATAGATGCCAGAGACACGCTCGGATCCCTAGAGCCCCGCCTTCTGAAATAACCCAAATGGTCAGTCCGTGGCCATTTGCAATGTGGGGGATGGATATAATCGGTGCATTGCCTTTAGCTAAAGGGGGTGCAAAGTACGCCATAGTGGCGGTTGATTACTTCACCAAATGGGCTGAGGCTGAGCCCCTTGCAACGATAACAACAAAAAAGGTGATCAACTTCGTGGTACGCAACATCATCTGCCGGTTTGGTCTCCCGCATACTATTATCACCGACAATGGAGCCCAATTCGACAGTGCTGAATTCAAGGACTTCTGTCTGCGATTTCACATCCATAAGAGATTCTCAGCAGTAGCGCACCCACAAGCAAATGGTCAGGTCGAGGCCGTCAATAAGGTTATCAAGTCTATATTGAAGAAAAGATTGGAGAAAGCTGGGGGCAAATGGGTTGATGAACTACCAATGGCTCTGTGGGCGTACAGAACGACTCACAAAACTGCGACCGGACACACCCCTTTTTCTCTATCCTATGGCTCTGAAGCAGTTATTCCAGTCGAAATGGAAGTTCGCTCTCACCGTGTGACAAACTACGACCCGAAAACAAATGGTATATTGCTTGCTGAATCCCTAGATCTGCTTGATGAGAAGCGAGAAGAAGCCGATGTGAGAGCAGCTGCATATCGAGGTCGAGTCGCTCGAATATACAACGCCAAGGTCCGCCCACGAACTTTTAAATTCGGCGACCTGGTACTTAAAAGAATTTACCCGGTTCCTTCACACATGAACCCAAATTGGGAAGGGCCGTATATGATTTCACAAAAGCTCAGAGATGGCACATTCAAGTTATCAACAGTTGATGGCCTCACTTTACCAAGAGCCTGGAATAGCAGAAGCCTCCGTCACTACTACATCTGACGGGCTTTATTTATCTATTTCTTATCAATTTCTTCTTCAGCATTTTTGTTTTTGCATTTTGAAATTTGAATTTGTAATAAGGCAACTGATTTTGTCATGTTTCTTTCGTTTCAGCAATAAAATGCCATCTCTTCGAGCCAAAAGTTGTGATTCACTGAAAATAACACATTATATCACGTTGCACGAAGAGCTAAATTCCATCACACGGTGGGATTTATTCGAACAGGGAGTAACTGTGATACGACCTGTCGCTCATTGAGTGAGACCCGAGCTCGGGGGCAGAATACAATACCAGCATTCACAGGGATCGATACACGATAATCCTTTTACCGACTCCAACTTCCCAGAGTGTGAATTGGAGTATAAACATTCAATAGATCGTTCCCAGAGTGCGGACGGACTCCAACTTCCCAGAGTGTGAATTGGAGTATAAACATCCAACAAATCGTTCCCAGAGTGCGGACGGACTCCAACTTCCCAGAGTGTGAATTGGAGTATAAACATCCAACAAATCGTTCCCAGAGTGCGAACGGACTCCAACTTCCCAGAGTATGAATTGGAGTATAAACATCCAATAAATCGTTCCCAGAGTGCGAACGGACTCCAACTTCCCAGAGTATGAATTGGAATATAAACATCCAACAAATCGTTCCCGGAGTGCGAACGAACTCCAACTTCCCAGAGTGTGAATTGGGGTATAGACATCTAATCCAGATTCTCAAAGCGCGAACTGTGTTCCAAACATCAATAACACTCAGAATCCTGGAATGCGGAACAGATTATCGATCTCAAATCGTCATGAGACCTCAAAAGGGGGGCGTGTGCCCAAAGGCTTGCAATAAACGCAATCAGCCACCAGAATATGAGTATTATTCCCCGCAACTAAGGGGCAAAAAGCTGGGTGTTAATCACTGGCTTAAGTGATAATATAATCAGAATCCGACTCATTCATTAAGTCACGACACGAAGCTGTAAAAATACTGAGCGGATACAAAACAAACGCTACAAGGCATTTAGGTAAGAAGAAAAGAATAATTTCCCATTTCATCGGCCAACAAAAACAGGTTTGATTACATGGCAAGTAAAGATGCTTCGATTAAGTGGAGGCCGAATCCACACATACACATGGCCCAAAAAAGAACAAGAGAAAAGACAAAAGAATTGTTATCCGTAAACTCTTGAACAAAGCAAAGGGCTCACTCTTTCTTCCTCCGATGCTTCTTCCTCGGAGTCGAGCCGGTAGACCCACTGCCTGGCTTCCTGCGAGACTTTTTGCCTTTCTTTGGAACGTCCTCCGGGTCTGGCATAATATCGACATCTTCCTCAGAACTGGAAGGGATGGAGATCCTTTTATGAGGGCGAACCGAAGGCATGGGAGCAGTAACAGATACATGTTCAGCGACACTCGAGACAATTACCGTGCCACCAGGAGAAATCATCATTAGAGAAGATAAGCTTGGGGGAACGGCGTCACCTCCGGGACCAACTGTCACTGTCTTGGCCATCTCGGCACTTATCTCTGCCAAAATCTCCTCCTCTCGAGACAGTTGAGCTGCGCTAGGTACGCTAGTGGTCGTCACAATCGAACTAGAAACTGGAGCAGCTCCGCTCGTCGCAAAAGAGAGGTCAGGCACGGGATCGAGAGGATGACCAAATAGCTCTTCAAACATTTGAACGTCGAATGACATCGATCCTCCCTCTCCTATGTCACCAACCATGGCGGCGGTTGAGATCGCCTCAGTGACAACAACTCCATGCGTGGGATATAAAGCCGAAGGAACAGGGAGCACGGGTGCGACACTCTCGGTCTCTAAACAACAAAAAGTAGAGCTGTCAGACCAAGAAATTCCCTCGAAAACCAATGTCTTAAGACGTAAAGAGAGTAGTCAAAATACCCGCTTTACCTTGCCTTGGAGCCTGAACAAGCTCGGGGGCGAGAGCCGTGCCCGAAGACATTTCCGGTTGGTCCGGATTGTAGGCTGGAATAGCATGCGAATCAACTACAGCAACAGCTCCGGACGAAGTCGAAATGGGGACTTCAGTATTCTCGCTATGACGCACAATGCCCGAACCTTCACAAACCTCCGTTTGATGGACTCCAAGTCTTTCTTTTTCAACGGAAACGATTGCTTCATGAAGAGTCCTCCTCTCATCCTCGCTGAGCAAACGCGACTCAAGCTCAAACTCATCTAATACCGAATCCGGACAAGACATCCTCTTGTTTTCCACCAATTTCTTCCAAGCATTGTAGAGAGGCATCGAGTAATCCCCTAGCCAGGAGAGGTTTCTATACTCCAGTACATTGGCATTATATGTGTCCAAGAGATCGTCGAATTCGGCCTCCATTTTGAACCTCTCCGCTTGGACTCTCTCCTCCACCTCCGATTCAACCTCCTTAACCCTTGCAATGGCCGCATCGCGCTCAGTTCGGAAAGATACAGCCTGCTCACACGCTTTTTGCGCAGCCACGTTCGCGTCGTCTTTTTCCTTATTCATATCAGCAAACTTAGCCTTTAGCACCTCCAGTTCCTTAATTGCCGCATCGCGCTCAGCTCGGAAAGATACAGCCTGCTCACACGCTTCCTGTGCAGCCACATTCGCGTCGTCCTTTTCTTTATTCATGTCGGCAAACTTAGCCTTTAGCTCCTCTAGTTCCCTGACTACCGCATCTCGCTCAGTTTCGACATTCTTGTATCGGTGGCCTAAGTCTTCGACTAATGTACAATGTGCCTGTTGCATTTTCGCCATCTCGACCAATGTTTCATCAACCTTCTGTAACGACTCGACTTCGGCCTTGCGGGAAGATTCCGCCTCAGATTGGAGTATGTCGACAATACGACTCTTTTGAGCCAAGTCGGCCTCTAGCTTCTCGATGACTTGGGCCCGGTCGAAGGCAGCTTTGGAAGCCTTAACGGCCGCTTTGTACCATTCTTTGTACTGAGCGAAAAAGTCCTGGGTGTAGCTGAGCGCCGTAATCGCGGCATCATCGGGAATTCTTTTAAGATTGGGGGGAAAAATACAAGCATCAAAGCAGATTTCTGGAAAATCTTTCCTCAGTTGAGCAAGCCTGATGGCCCCTTCTCCAGAAGACTCAATAAGGGTCTCTTCCGCAGACGTGGAAGTCGCAACCCCGATTCGAGAACGATGTGGCTCAAGCCTCGAAGCCTGCGAAGATGGCTGATGTCGCAGAGGCTCGGATGTTTGGACATGACTTCGGGATTGCGGAGGAGATCGAGATGGGGAGCGATGTCTACGATCTCTGTCTGATCGTTCCTGGCTAGAGTAACCTCGATGATGATCCTTTGCGTGGTAATCCTGGCCATATTGCCTCCGGTCGCGATCGCGATCAGGGCCCCCACGCCGAGATTCATGATAGGTTGGGGGGTGATGAACTCTCCGGAGTTTGTCCAGTGTAGTCTGACGGCCAGCCATATTACCTGAAAAAGAGATGCAGTTCGGTTAAGGGCCAGGCAAATTAGAAATGGCAAGTAAAGCAGTCATGTAGTGTCATGAAGGTGTATGCAAATGTGCAAAGCCTCCGACCAACCAGAAGTATCGGCTGCACTAACGGGTAAAAGCTCGCTTATGTTTAACGCTTCCCGAAGCTCAACCAACCCGGACTCGTGATAAAGAGAAACGCATTCCGGGATGGGAACGTCATCCAGACCTGCGAAAATGTTTCCTGGTTGACAAATAGCGGAGTCAGAAGAAATAATCCCAGGGATCGAGCGAGACACGATTACAGACTTCCGTCTCTTAAATTTAGGAACAACAGCCTTGCCTTTCTGCTTTTTTCCTGTTTTGGGAAAGCCAGCCGCTAGTCCAGTGTCATTAGGCGTCCTCTCATCATCGCTCATCTCTCTTATCGCTGCACCGGTTTTCTTCTTTGCCCTCGGAGCCGATTTCGCCAACCCCTTAACGACAGTACTTTGGTTCGTCTCAATTAAGCCCAGCATCCTTAAGTTATCATCAGTTAAGACCAAGTCAATGTGCCGCAAGTCACCCGGAGTCTCTTGTAAACTTCGGATGACGCTTCTGTATTGACCGCCGTCCGGCCTCGATATGATAGCTGTAATGAAAACACCTGATGTCAGTTCGAATGTCGACAATAACTATTAAAGAAGGCTTACGTATTTTACGGCACTCACGTCTGGACAGCCATCGCCTAGCGAATCCTGGAGGGCATCGGACAAAAAACCATTCATTCTTAAAGTAACTAAGTCTGGTCCAGGCTCCCGTCACAACCTGGCAGTTTCTAACTGCTTCCAGAAAGGTGAAAGACGGACTATCACCTCTACTCTTGAAATTGAATATGTGTCTAATCTCAGCTGGCTTAGGCGGACGAAAAAGGCAGTCCATGAATAATATGAAAACACTATTCAGCAACGCGTGCCCGTTGGGGTGAAGTTGCCCGGGAGCTATTCCAATAAACGACAGCATCTCCCTGATATATTGATTAAACGGAGGAAGGGTTCCGGCCGCACAGGCATGACGATAGAAAGCAGTGTAACCCTCGGGTGGATTGTGAGGTCTATCCTCAACTCCAGGAAGCAAAACGTCATCCAGGGACAAGTTATGTTTCAAACATATCCGGCCTAACAATGCTCCAGAAATATTGGATCGGACGGAGTCTATGGGATCCTCGATAAGTAAGGCCTCCGGCAACTCGTCCGGAGCAGGATCTATCACTTCAGGAAGAATCTCTGGAATTTCTAGCGCTGGATGGAGCAAGCTCTGTAACTCTTGTTGTTCAGAACCCGAAGACGCCATAATTAACTAACTCACGAGAAGGCAGCGTCAAATACAGAGAAAACCCGTATATTCCCCGGTGTGAAGTATATGAATGTGACGTGCAATGGAAATGCATAACTGAAACAGATTTTACGGGATTGGAACGCGGAGTCCGAACGACAAACCCTCGGAGTCAAAAAACGAAAGCGACCGTCATCGCTGACCGTCACTTTCACGTCACTCCAATACTACTGGCCAACTCAAGTATGAATTCGTTATATGTGTTTGAGTTATGGTGCCATCGACGAGCTCTCAAAAGAAGGCAGGTCAAGTCAACTTTAGTCATGCAAGGCCAAAGCTCGTCGGAATCAAGTATGCGAAAGAAATTATTAAGTTCGTTAAAATCCGATTTAAAGTTGGTCATAGTTCAGAGGATGAAACAAATCGAAGGAGTGGAAATTCCAGAAACAAGAACGCTAAAATCGATCGACTCGATTCGACACAAGTCAGATCGATGAACTCCGAGTCGGTGCGCTCCAATGCCACGTAGTTCGACTCGACGCAACCTGGAAACGGAGGAGCAGTTCGAACCCATGAAACCCCACCTGACTTCGAACCGATCGAAGATGAGCTCCTTCGAATCCACCTAGAGCGGTTCGAATCCATGGAGTTTCACCTGATTTCGAACCAATCGGAGTCGAGCCCCTTCGAATCGATGCACGTATCATTGTTTCGAACCCACCAGTAGTGAGCACCTTCGAATCGATCAGAATGTCGCCGTTTCGAATCGATCACCGCAAGTCCTTTTTTCTTGTTCTCCTGCAGTCATCGATTCGAAGTTGCACGCTCAAAGCCAACTCGAATCGCTCACCCCTGGATCGATGCGAAGACAGTGAAAGACAGTACTCTGATCGACACGACTCAAATGTTTGCATTCCTCAGTTCCGTGGAGTCGACCTACGTCGTTCAAATCTCACCACTCTCCAAAATTTCCAGAAGAAGGGATTAAACAATGCCGAAAAAGTTCCAATTCTATCGTTCTCAATTCGAATCGACCCCTTGGTTACCTGATTTGATTTGGTTACAAGTGGAAGCCTGAAGGAATTTGATCGATTCGTAAAAACCCCTCGTTTGATTTGGCTCTGGAAAGTCGATTCGAAGAAACAGCTAAAGCAATGGTAAAAAGTAAAAAGTGAAAACGAAGTCAGCCTCGTGTATTTATATGGATTCCAAAAAGGGATTGGTGTCACTTCGACTCCCATCGATTCGAACGACCAGTTTCGAATCCATCAGAAGTCTCGACTCCATAAGAAATTTCGAATCCATAGAAATTTCGAATCCATCAGAAGCTGCGACTCCATAGAAGTTTCGACTCCATAAAAGTTTCGAATCCATAGAAGTTTCGAATCCATAGAAATTACGAATCCATCAGAAGTTGCGACTCCATAGAAGTTTCGAATCCATGGAAGTTTCGAATCCATCAAAAGTTTCGAACCCATCAAAAGTTTCGAATCCATCAAAAGTTTCGAATCCATCAGAGACAACGACGATTCGAGAGCCATTAATTCATACAATCATAACTTCGAATCCATCAACAACCACTGATAAACACTCTTTGACTTGAGTCTAAAATCATTCCAGGAGAAAATCGGGACAGAATTCGGCAGCAAGCAAAAACCAACATAACTCGTGAACGCACGACGTTAACAAGGATGAAAGCTAATAAACGTGTACACGTATCGAACTAACATTCGATTTTGAACATTTACAGGGACCAAATATTCACCCGGTTGCAACAACGACAGCCAATGATCAAGCGCAATCACACACAATCAACCATATCAAGGCAAGGTTACGACAATTCTCTAATGAGTTTCAACGAACAGAAAACAATAATCTTCAGAATAACATGGCGACTATTCAAAGCACGTCATGTGCCCACAAGACGTACTTTGGGGGGCAAAATGTTATCCCGCTTTTCGGGCAAAAGCCGTGATACCAAAAGATTGATCAAAGACAAAAGACAGTTCGCTTCAGAGATTGATCGCACTTCACTCCGCTATGGATATCGATGAATTCTGTCCGAGTCCGGATCGGGCCACAAGTGATAGGGCATAACAAGAAAGGCCATAGAAGCCACCAATTCAAGTTTCGAGTCAATCCGAGGTCATATGCTCAAGTTATGACGGATTCAAGTTAAGGAAGATGGACGTCGCTCGGTTCGAAACCATCACTGTCGAACCCAACTAGTTCGAAACCATTTGTTTCGAACCCATAATGTTCGAAACCAACTAGTTCGAACCCAACAAAAGAACGTAAGTTCGAATCCATCAGAGTGCTCCTAACTTCGAATCCATAAGACACGCTACCGCTTCGACTCCATGTATTTCGAATCCATCAGACGTTCTCTACTTCGAATCCATGACCTAGACCTTACTTCGAATCCACCAAAGCAGCTATACCTCGACTCCATCAACTATGCGCTAGTTCGAATCCATCTTCACAAGACTACAAGCCCACCATGCGGCATCGCGCTGTCTTCGAATCCAACATGCTAAGACAACTTCGAATCGATCCAAGGTAACACATTTGGATCGATTCGAACAAACACCATCCCCATCGATTCGAAGACTCACTTCGAATCCAACCACACGCAAAAGACAGGATCGACTCGAAGAGAGGCGCCCTGGGATCGGTTCGAAGTACTCGAATCAAACAGGTCGATTCGAACGAGACCACTTCATCGATTCGAACCAACAGAAGGCCGAAGACACCAATTTCGAACCGATCATAACTTCCAATCCACTTATCCAAATCCCATGAAATTTTTACAGTAGTTCACATGCATGTTGAAGAATGTCCACACCAAATTTCGCCTCGATTGGATGCTTCTTTGATCGATTCGAAATTCATTTCGAATCGATCCCAAACTGGGCACGGATTTCGAGAACGCGGGCTTATGGGCCCCCCTCACGTGCCAGGCAACCTCCCTGAGCTTTGGGCGGGAATTTGGCCTTCCACACCTATAAATAGAGCCCCTGGTCATTCAGAAAAGGGACAGGAGAATTTGGAGAAGAAAAATAAGCCTAAACGCTGCCGGAATCACTCCATACCACCTCCTTTGCTGATAATTTCGAATTTAAGTCCATTTTCTGCTGTAATTTGCTTAAAAACACTTGTAATCTTCAAGTATTAAGGAATAAAGTGATAAAGCTTCATAGTGGACGTAGGCGCATAGCACTTGTAATCTTCTGTGCAATTTACTTTTCTGTGATTTGGAGTTTTGTTAGATAGTCCTTATTTTTAATTCAAGTTCTTCATTTACTATCTCTTCAAAAACTTCCGAAGGGTGTTTGCCCAATTTTGGTGCAAACACAACAAATTTTGAAATTATCAGACGAAGTCGTATATGAAATACGAACGAAAATTCAGGGCATTGAACCCTATATAAACCATTCAACATCGTCGGCATAAAGGTATGAGTTCGAATACGAAAATCAAAAAGGAACAAAGCTAAAAATCTTACCCGAAGCAACAAATGAACTCATCGAAGCAACCGAAGTAAGCAACAAGGATTCGATCGAACAAGACGACTTGCAATTAATCACTGATTCGATCAACTTAAAGTCGAAGCTTCAAAATAGTCCTAGACCTCAGAGCTAAGAGAAAGCCGCCAATTTCCAGAGAAAAGAGTATCGAGCACGAGCCCTAATTTTCAGATCGAAGAACGAAGACGCAAGCCGCCATCTCAAAGAGGAACGAACGAAGATTCAAAAGAGGCCACCATTTCACAAAAAGGAACGGGCTAAAATAAAGAATAGGGCCGGCCGTGTCTTTAAAAAGGGCTTTAGTATATTTAAATAGGGTTTAACTATTTTAGTTTGTTAATTGTTGTTTTTATTTTTTCAAGTCAAAGAATTTGTAAATCACCACCTAGGGATTAGGTAGTGTCAGATTGTCTAGTTAGAATTAGTTCAGTGAGCAGGGTGTGCGAGTTTGCAAAGCTCTATAGGCGGGAGCAGAGTTTGCGAGTAATCAAAGCTCTATAGGCGGGAGCAGAGTTTGCGAGTAATCAAAGTTCTATAGGCGGGAGCAGAGTTTGCGAGTAAACCAAACTCTATAGGCGGGAGCAAGGTGTGCGAGTCTAGTAGAGTGTTTGTGAGCGGGAGCAAATGTTTGCGAGTCTAGTAGAATGTTTGTGAGCGGGAGCAAATATTTACGAGTCTAGTAGAGTGTTTGTGAGCGGGAGCAAATGCTTGCGAGTCTAGTAGAGTGTTTGTTAGCGTGATACTGTTTAATTCTAATAGAAATCTGGGAATGCAGCAGTAGGCAGGGGTTGCCGAAGCTGGGTAAATTTTGTGTGTGATTTACTTTTCAGCATATTTATTTCTGCAGTTTGTTTCTGTGTTTAAATTGAGAAAATTTTCTATAACCCTATTCACCCCCCTCTAGGGCTAATCTAGATCCTACAAGTGGTATCAGAGCACGATATATATTTTTAACTCTAGAGTCATGAATTCACCAGATAATAATTTTGTTGAGGGTCGTTTCAATATTATTCCTTCTATTTTCGATGGAACAGATTTTTTGAATTGGAAATTGAAAATGGAATTTTATTTAAAATTTGTTAATATTACATGTTGGGATATTATTGAAAACGGGTGTGATATAACAAATAAGGAAATTATCTCGATTAATGCTCTTGCTATGCATATATTATATTCTCATATTAATCGTGATAATTTTTATTTCGTCTCTCATTGTGAAAATGCACAGAAAATTTGGAAAACTCTCGATGCAATATATGGTGCAAAAGTCAACAGCAATGAGAAGTCCTCCACAACCGACTCAGTTAAAGAAATATGCTTAACAGGATTGGTAAATAGCAGTTGTGATGAGGATGATGATGATGGAGCAGCTGAGCCGGCGTTAATAATAAAGAAATTCAAAAGGTGGAACAACTAATACGGAAATCTAGCTCTAAATCAACAATTGAAAAGCAAAATAATTAAAGCACCAGACAACTCTGAAGAACACGGGATCATCTGCAACAAACCCGGTGATATCAAGCCCAAATATCCCCGATTTCAACTCAACAAAGAAAAGAATTCAAAAAGGAAATTTGCAGCCACGTGGAATAAAAGCGATAGCAGTGAAAGTGAGAAAGCAGATATGTGCCTTCATGGGAATATAACCGATAGCGACGACGACGAGCCAAGCAAGGTATCAAAACTTACTCACTCTGAATTACTTATTTATTTCCACGAAGTGAATGGCTGTTTTGAACAACTTAGGGAAAAATACGCTAAACTTGAATCACAAAAAGACACTTTGATAGAATTAAATGAACAACTTGACCAATTAGTTAAAACCTATCAAAGTAGGATCCCTAAGTGTGATAAGTGTCCAACATTTGAAGAAGAAATAAAAAAAATCAAAAAGTAAAATGAAATCACTTGAAAACGAAATTCTGATTTTAAAAATTGAAAATATTAGAAGAGAGAATTCTATTAAAAAGTGCACACAATTGTTAAACGAAAATGAATCTCTCAAAATACAAGTCCAACAATTGTCAACGACTTTAGATTAATTTTCAAAAAGCGAAAAATCGTTGAATATGCTATTAGGAAAGCAAACTGTTAACACGGTTAGAAAAGGACTTGGATATAATCAATCTAAAATTGTTGAAAACAAGATTAATCAAGAAAATTCAATGTGCACGATTTGTAGAAAATATGGACACAATCACAATAATTGTTGGTATAGACCCAAACATGTGAAAACTATACCGATTTGGGTTCCAAAAGGCACAAATATAAAATCTTTGAAAGTCAAACAAATTTGGGTGCCAAAAGGAACATATATAAATAGTTTTGGGTCTCCAAAATCATATTTTTCATATTCTGCCACTAACAACCATGGACCTATAAAAACAAATAGGTCACAAAAACCTTTCATCGTGTAGGTGTGGTGGCAGGCTAAGGAACAACAACAGTGTTCTCTGGATTTTGGCTGTTCCAGAAAAGTTCCTTAGCCTAGTACAAAGGTAACAGAATCACAATGGACAACAACAAAAAATTATCGTAAAGGTAAAACAGGTAAAATTGTTTTGAACGATATATTAAATGTGATAATTTGCACCGTAATCTAAATTAAAATCAGCCAATATTGAGATGAACAAAAGATGATGATTTTGATTCTATGTTTTTTTCAAAATATTGACCAATCATCTTTAAATAGAATTACTTGGAGTAATTATGATGGTTGACTGATTCAGACTTAATTGATATGATTTCTTTTGACTTGTTCTTACTTTGATTTGTGTTTAAAAGTAGACCAACCATCCTTTCATCATTAAACTTAATCTGTTTGGTCAAATTATGATGTTGATTGATTACTGTTTACTCATGCTATAAAAAGGATTTTAAGAAATTTTTGAAATTGTTGAAACTTTATGAAATTGTTGAAACTTCAAGAAATTATTTTGAAATAATAATGAAGTTTTAATGATTGTTGATAGTTGTTCATCCTATGGCTTCTAAGATTGACACTATGATATGTTTTTGATTGTTAACACTGCTTCAATTCAAATTCAAAAGAATTTCATTTAAATTGATGTTAAGTTTGAAATTCTTGGTGCACACTACATGATTTGGCCAATCACATTCAACGAGTGAATATTGAGTGAAATTTAAATACAGATGCAGATTACACTGGTAATATAGTTGATAGAAAAATTATTAGTGTAACGTGATTAATTTTTTGAAACATTCATTTGCTGCATCGTTTTTCAAAGAAAATATCTGCATATATTTCACTTGAAATAATTTTCAAATAGCATAAAATTTTCTTAGAAAACCCCCTCGAGAAAATCATGTTTGACCATATTTACAGATTAGTCATTTTTGAAAAATTGATTTTATAATTTTTGAATTTGATTTTAAATGACTATTTTGACTAATCAGACTCCCTTTGATTATAAAAAAGATGAATAGTGATTGAAAAAGTGATGAGTGTTGATATTTATCATATATTATAACTCGAGAAAGTATAATTAGAAAATTCTTTAGAATTTCATAACAAGAGTTATAAAAACTTTTTGTTGGGTAAAAATTCCATGACCATTTCTATTTCTATCATCTTTCTATCGACCATCACTCATCAAAATTACATATAGTATGTAAATTTGTGGTAGTTTACAAAGGAAATCATTCGTTCTTCAATATCTTTAAATTTGTGAAGGAAATTATTTATGCTTCAATTTATTATATTTAGCAATAAAAATAAATATCCAAAGTATTCACTCTCATTTAAAAGTCCTCACGGTTATGCATGGGTGAATTACTTGGATTTTTGATTATGTCTTTCCATGCTCATTTAAAAATCCTTACGGTTATGCATGTATGGAACGCATATCAAAATTAATTGATTTAATAGACAAGTTGATTCTAATCCCATTTAAAAGTCCTCACGATTATGCGTGGTTAAAAGATACTTGAATTTTTTTAAAAATAAAAATTGTGAATACTACTAATCTCATTTAAAAGTCGTAACGGTTATGCATGCTTAGTAGATATTCAAATTTCCCGAAATAAATATACCACAAATAGACAGAACTGTATGATTTTTTGATGATTTTATTCACATCACTTCTGAAAGTGGAATATGCGCCTGACAAGGGTAATTATGATTTTTGTTTGAGTTTTATTGAAATTTGATATTTATATTCAATTGAGTTAAATGTTTGATTCATGTCTGTCACTTCATCCCTATTTTTATAACACTATTATTCTTTTGCTGATAACAAAAGGGGGAGAGAAAAGTTAAGATTTTGTCAAATAGAATCAAGCAAAGGTCAAATAATTTTCACTTTGCATATAGGCTCATTTACATACTTTTATTTGTATGCATATATGAAGGGGGAGTATCATGTAGAGAGGAAGCATTTAAATAGGGGGAGCAAATTGAACGACCAAATACATTTGACATATTCAAAATCTTAAATATATGTTTGTTATCATCAAATGGGGGAGATTGTTGAATATGCGCTTTGCGCTTATATGATTTTTGTTTGATGATAATAAACGTATATACATTCATTCAAATGTATTTGTTAATATACTATTCTATTTTTCACAGTTTAAATAAATATTTGTTGAATAAAATAAATTACACAGAATTTGAATTCAAACAGATATTTTATTCAAATAAATATTTATTACATTTTTGAATAGTACAATTTCAATCTCCCACTATAACTATACAACTTTGATTACAATTACATCACATTTCATATTTACAGTTCACCTCACTACATATCACTCACACTCGTATTTATCTTCAACTGCATTCTAGTTTGAATCCAGCATCTGAATAATCTGCAAAAATATTTTCAAACGCAGTAAAATTGAAAAAGAAATACTTTTTCAATTCAAAAATAAAAGATAATTTTGAAAATATGATTTGCCTCAGTTATTTGGGTTGTTCGTGATAATTTAAATTTGATTTCATCATACACGAACAACTTGTGACATACACAGTGTATCACTGTATATGCCACAAGGCCGTGCACGCCGATATATACACTTGATTGATTTACAGGGACAGGTGAGCACAGGTCAAACCCAAATGAAAAACCGGGTTCAACTCACGTGCAATAACATAAAAGTCACAACTCTCAGCACAAGGCCGAAGCCGAGTTTTAAAACTGGATTCAACTCAGGTGCAAATCAAAAGTACACATGAATGCTATGTTCAAACATAACACAGTCTCAAACCAGCATCAAGGCAAGCCCAACAGAAATGCATGCAACAGAGACTAACCAATGAAATACAAACAAGCATGCAACAACAAGCATGTAACAGAGACCAAAGACAATCATACATGAAGGCCACATACTTGAAACAGTGGTAACTACACAGAGCTCAGTGCAACTAAACGGAATGCAATTACAAGTAAATGCAGAGACAAAGCACACAATATATCAACATAAACAACATCAATGTCAACATAAAACATGGCCAGAGACTATAGTTCACAGTGAAGTCAAAGTGCATGAACACAGTGAAGACCACAAAGGCAGTGCATCAGTGTGCAAAGAGCTCGAGCACAGCAAATATGACAGCAAGCTTCAACTATATGGAGACGAGATCAAATACAATAACCAGACAGAAGCACACTGATATGCAACACTCAGATGAAACCAAAATGATTACAGCTACAATATGCAGACTCAATGGATGCAACATCAAAACAGTTCAAGTTATATCCCAGTGCCAACATATCCAACTAGAAGTGCAACTACAAGATACAACAAGCACAACAAATCAATGATAACAAAATGCAACGACCAGCTACAGTATGCTCAGTGAAGAGCATCTGGACAGTGAAACAAGGCAGAGGACATCGTGAAAACATATCAAGGTCAAAGAGGAAAAAAAATCATGGCATAGTCAGATATCACAAAAATTCAAAGCCGTGAGTATCAAGCCAAGTCAACATAGAAATTCACGATGCCATCAAAATTCAAAGCCGAGAATTACAAATCAAGTTGACCGAGTATTTCAAGTATATACGATTGTGAACCAGTCATAATAAATCACAATCATCCAACAATAATCGAACGGCCAAAGCAACAAATTTTGAAATTATCAGACGAAGTCGTATATGAAATACGAACGAAAATTCAGGGCATTGAACCCTATATAAACCATTCAACATCATCGGCATAAAGGTATGAGTTCGAATACGAAAATCAAAAAGGAACAGAGCTAAAAATCTTACCCGAAGCAACAAACGAACTCATCGAAGCAACCGAAGTAAGCAACAAGGATTCGATTGAACAAGACGACTTGCAATTAATCACTGATTCGATCAACTTAAAGTCGGAGCTTCAAAATAGTCCTAGACCTCAGAGCTAAGAGAAAGCCGCCAATTTCCATAGAAAAGAGTATCGAGCACGAGCCCTAATTTTCAGATCGATGAACGAAGACGCAAGCCGCCATCTCAAAGAGGAACGAATGAAGATTCAAAAGAGGCCACCATTTCACAAAAAGGAACGGGCTAAAATAAAGAATAGGGCTGGCCGTGTCTTTAAAAAGGGCTTTAGTATATTTAAATAGGGTTTAACTATTTTAGTTTGTTAATTTTTGTTTTTATTTTTTCAAGTCAAAGAATTTGTAAATCACCACCTAGGGATTAGGTAGTGTCAGATTGTCTAGTTAGAATTAGTTCAGTGAGCAGGGTGTGCGAGTTTGCAAATCTCTATAGGCGGGAGCAGAGTTTGCGAGTAATCAAAGCTCTATAGGCGTGAGCAGAGTTTACGAGTAATCAAAGTTCTATAGGCGGGAGCAGAGTTTGCGAGTAAACGAAACTCTATAACCGGGAGCAGGGTGTGCGAGTCTAGTAGAGTGTTTGTGAGCGAGAGCAAATGTTTGCGAGTCTAGTAGAATGTTTGTGAGCGGGTGCAAATGTTTGCGAGTCTAGTAGTGTGTTTGTGAGCGGGAGCAAATGTTTGCGAGTCTAGTAGAGTGTTTGTAAGAGTGGTACTGTTAATTCTAATAGAAATCTGGGAATGCAGCAGTAGGAAGGGGTTGCCGAAGCTGGGTAAATTTTGTGTGTGATTTACTTTTCAGCATATTTATTTCTGCAGTTTGTTTCTGTGTTTAAATTGAGAAAATTTGCTATAACCCTATTCACCCCCCTCTAGGGTTAATCTAGATCCTACACTGTCCAGTCCGATCAGTAGCCATATGCAACTAACAAGTAAATCGTCATCAAAACAAAGCAACGTGCAACGATAATACATGAACAACGTCGATACAAGGCAATGAGAGAATGCCAAACATCAAAGTTCAAAAAATAGACTAAGTGTATGGATCGCTAGGGATCCATGCACCATGAACCGCGAGCGATCCATACTTCATCATTGGCTTGCTAAGTCACTACATCATGGGGAAAGCAAAGAAGCCTATAAGACAAAATACAAAAATACGCTAAGTGTATGGATCGCTAGCGATCCATATACTACGGATTGTCGGCAATCCATACTTAACCATGGAGTAACATACTTAACCATGGAGTAATTTCGATCCAGCACAGCGAAGCAAAAGGAAAAAGGAGTTAAGTGGTTGGCTCGCATTTGAGCTAAGTCTATGGATCGCTAGAGATCCATATTATTTTGGCTCGGGTCGTGTGCTAAGCTTCGTGGCATCTTCCTGTGATCATCTGTAAGCAGTTAATGAACAGGCCTGGCCTAGAAGCTCTCCGATCTCTGAAAATACTATCCTACCTACAACATAAATGTGATCTTCTCCGGACTGGTTGCTGAAGCTCCGCTAGAAACATTCTTCACTCTTCCTCTCCCTCACAACAATCTCTAAAGGAATTTATTATGATTTTCCAGTAGATTCTAACCTTGGAGATTCAATCTAGCTAAGGACAATCAATTTTTTTTAACCAAACACCACTAGTAACAACAATCAGTCTATAATCAAAGCTATAAAGTGGACGTAGGCTTCGTCAACAGTCGAAAAACTATAAAAATCTTCTTGTCTTCTTTATTTTACTATTCTTTTCTATACCTATTATCTGTATTATTGCTCTGTAGGAACATGGCTGGTGCTTTAACACTCGAACCAGGATGTTGATCCATTTTTAGGTTAACACCATCCAAACACATCTCCTATCCAGTTTTAGTTATTTTCGAGCCACTCGGATCAATTAATCATAAGTTATTTGTTTATTTTCATATTCCCATTTTAGAAATAATACTATCATTATTCCTTTTCCAAAAATCATTTGAAATTCTATTCAAAAATACCAAAATTTAAATTCTCAAAAATTCCTTTATAAAGAACATTCTATAAATTCATTTTATAACATCACTTATATAAAACATATTCATAAAATTTATTTAAATAATTTCCTTTAATAGACATTATTACTTATTGAATACCCCATAGTCAAATTTTGATACTAAATACACGAGGTGTTCATACTTAAAATTTAAATTAAACAACCCATCAATTAATGATAATAACTGAGTATAACCTTTCCTTAATCAAATAACTATTTACTTGAAAAATATTCGGTAAAATTATTTCGTTTATAGATTTTCAAAACCAAAATCATTTGTATATAATGTTAAAAAATACGCACCCATATATACTCAAACTCATTCTAGGATGTTACTAAGCATATCTCTAATTTGTTATTTACCTTAGGATATTACTAACCCTATCTATGACGAGACTTCACCCCACCAAAGCCAAGGTTATCGCTTAACCTTGCGCTCTACTACCACATTGTGAGGATCCGGGCTTGAGACACATTATCGACAGTGGGTACAACCACCGTGGCACACACTAGTACCTTGCGATTTGCTTTTACAGCCATCCTTTCAACTGTAAGCCCAACTGGCAAACCAACCCTTTATCACTAGGGACATGTAGGAGTAAGAGTCTCTTGCTCGTCACCAAACTGAAAGTGAGAACCTCCTATCATGCTGAACATAATTAAGCAAATCCGATCCCGGTTCCTTTGAATCAATCATCGATAAAAGAGGTCAAGTCATTAGGTGGATGATATTTTATTAATTTATTTCTTTTATCAAAATATCTTTTAGATATATTCAACTTTGAAAACATTTCTTTCTAAAATATATAGAATTATTGAACCTCTCTTATTAAATCCTTTGGTTGCTTCTAAACCTTTTCAAACTAGGAATAATTCAAAATCATTTCATTTAAATCTTAACAAAAATTTCTTAATTCAAAACTCATAATTTTGATTGAGTTTAAACCATGTTATCTAGGATGTTAATCCAAAACCAATAAATATTAAATGAACAAAATCTATAGAAATCAACTAATTCTACTCAATATCAATTCCTGTATACAACAAATACTACAGGTGGAATAACTGTGAAATCACCTTCCAAATTCCACGAATAGTACGAGTTTCCTCTTTGGGCTTTAACACTAAGTATAAGATGGTCACCTCTAACAATCAAAGTTGTATTTAACTTAAATTTGGAAAATTCAATCTTTTATACTTAACTCATTTCCAACATTTCGACCTTATCTATCCCTCGACAAGGGAAGTGGCCAGGTGAGCCAGGGCACTGTTGCCCCTAAACATCTCCTTAGTTTAAGCACCTTACATCCAGATCCCACAAATAGAAAAATCCAGTCTACTCGTCGTCTTTTAGAGCCAAGATTAAACTACTTTATAATAGCTTTTCTTTTAATCATTTATTTAAACTCTTTTAAATAAATCATAAAAATGCCAAAACATTATTTAAACTTAATTATCCATTTCAACACATTTATAAAAGGTTTGGAAAATAATTGTTAAGTTTAAAGCAATATTTCAAAAGTTATAGAAAAGTGCCGCGAAAAGTGCCGCAAAAGTGCTTTTTAAGCTATATTGATCAAAACTACTTTTCTATCATTTGGCAATTAATTTTATAACTCAAATAACTTTTAAAACAATTTAAAAGATTTTTAGAATTTATTTCATATTTTTAAACAATTTTAAAATATCATTTTCATAGAAATCCTATTATGGATTCCGAACTGCAAAATTGCGATTTTTCAAAAAGCTGGTGTTACTCATATTTCAAATGTACTCATTGAAATCTCAATTTTCTTTCTTTGTTGAAAATATATGGATACAATAGTTTTGAAAATTATTATCTTGAAGAATTCCAAGCTAAATTACATTCGATATACTCGTTTGACTTTTATGGTGCGAAATCGTGAATTGTCATTACGCGAGGCGTCTATTTTTGTCTAAATTTTCCGTTCTCATTCAAACTTCACCAAAACATTTTTAAATGCTTATAAAACATTTCAAACTTATTTTTAAACCTTTTTAAAGAGGTTTAAGATTCTATATACACCAATTCATTTAATATAGGAAAGTGATTTCTTTGTGCTTATCGACGTGTATGTTCCTGACTTGCATATATATATAACAACAATGTTAAACAACCAAACCTAATGATCAAAGCATATTAAAAATCCATTGCAAATATCATATCATCATCCAAGAATATAATATAAGAGTTTCTCACCTTCATTTTCCCTTCGAGCTAACATTAAATTGGCTATAGGTCCTCTACCATTGCACTTGGGCTTATCAAATCGAGTCCAAAACCTTAGGAAGGCCACGACCCATGCTAGAAAAGGTGGAACTCTCGGCCTAAGGTGGTGGTGGGTTGTGGCCGTGGGTTTGAGTGGTGATAAGGAGGTGATTTGAACTAGTTTTGAAGTGGATTGATATTATAAACTATTATATATATATATATATATATATATATATATATATATATCTATATATATATATATATTCTCTTTTATTCTCTACATTTTCCCCTAACTTTTCTATATTTTTTTATATGAATAAGAATCCATTAGAAAGGATCTTAGAAAGCTTGAGAAGAAGAAAAAAGAAGATGAAGAATGTTTTAGGAATTTATGGGGAGGGGTGGTATTTATAGGAAAAAAATATGGAAATATCTAAATGTGCATGGACCAAAACATCCGTTGCTCACACCTCCTCTTTCACATCATTCTGCATGTTATTCTCGCCACTCCATGTGCTCCATCACTTCATTTCACTTCCAAGCCAAGTGCATGTCTTTAATGTGTAAGATAGTTGACTATAGGAAGCTTAAAGGTTAAGTTTTTTATAAAACATCTTAGATTTTTCTTATATATGTTTACATGTATATTTATATGTTTATATTATTTTCATGTGCATGTTAGGATATGTATGTGTATGTTGTATATGTGCACATGACATAAAAACAAGGTTGCAACGATTTAAAACAACTTTCGTTTGTCAAACCGTTGAAAATCAAGAAACCGATTCCCGGTCATAATTTTACATATATTAAATTACATATAAATGTAAACAAAATTTTAAAATAAATTTCTTATCAATTTTAGCTAATTAAAATGATCACATTTCATTAATAGAACCATATAAATTAATATTAAAACTTATTTACAACAATTGTTATTATACCGATAAAGTGATATTGATTTTTCCTTATATTTTAAAATCAAATATATATCTTTATAAAACTATTATAAATGATTTATTTGACTTCATAAATGTTCAAAATTAATTATCATCATTTAGAATAATTATTTGAATAATTAAAAGAATTATTAAATCATTAAATCTCAATTTGAATTCATAAATCTATATTTAAATACGATGCCATTATTGGTGATGATATAAATACATTTAGTTTCCAAAAATAAAGCAATTAATTTTTTTTCACATTCTTGTTCAATTATAAAAGTAGGTGTATGGATCCAGCTCTGTGTGCGATGTTTTATGATTGAAGAGCTCATTATCGATAAAACAATTTTCGATCATTTTATCGATTTAAATTTCGAGGAAAATATTTATGTAAATATCTATCCAAAATAAGGTCACTTTTACTTATCATCACTCAAAATAATATTATTCGTATTATCAACCTTTTATTTGAATAAATTTAAAAATAAATATAATTTTTCTATGTGATAAATTTATGGGTCGTTACAACTACGACTACACATAACCTAGCTAACTATGCATCGAGGTGAAGCCTACAATGCTTACTTGTCGATGTGTCTCGTCATCTGCGTCTGTATTCACCTCTCGATCATAGCAAACGCCTCTTATTGCATGTGCCGGGATCCATCAACAACACAGTATCACATCATGTCAGAATAGTGAATACCATGGAGTCCTATTGTGCTGGACCTACACACTTCATTAAGCATCATTTAATGCTGTGCATCTACCGTAGAACCTCCTACGAGTGTCATTTTCTATATAATCGCCTCCATTCGAATAATCAACTCCAATTAGGCAAAAAACATTTACCTAACCCTACAATGTCCTAACATCGTCTCATAAGGAGCTAGCTTCCCTACTATCTCTAACATCCACACATATGTATATAATATAGTTATACATACTATTATTATTATTTCAAACCTAGGCCTTAGGTTGAGGTTTATATTATATAGCAACTTTATGCCAATTTAGGTTAAAATTATATAGCAAATTTATATCGATTTCAATTACTATTTCAAATCTTAGATTTTAACAATTAGGGTTACAGTTTAACTACTAACATCCTAGATCAAGTAGAATATGTTAATTGAACGGTAAATAATCAACTTATCAAACTTGTTCCTACTCTCCTTATATCCAAGTCATAACTCTAAACTCCATTGGAGAATAAACACCTGTTAGCTTGCCCCATCCTTGATCCGATTACTAGTATTCTCTTTATATTGTTTTTAATTTCTTTTGAAGAAACTTTTGTAAGTGGAGGAAAAAATTTTGGCAGAGTTTCAGCATGCTATTTATTTTCTAATGAAATTAGAGTTAGGTTATATATTTATTTAAAGGGGTTTGAGGTCAATTTAAAGAATTAAATTTACCGTAGGAAATATTTAATTTCATCCTGGATGCACGTCATTACTTGACTGCAAAGAAAAATATTTGGTTTAATCGTCCCCGTCCCAACATCGCTCCAAATCATCAGAAATATACGTCAACGATCGATGGTTAAGGTAGAGTGGTCGACCGCTTCATGTCGACCGACACACCCTAGGGTGTCGACCAATGAAAATGTTTTATTTGGAAAGTTTTTATTTATTATTCATTTTGTTTCCAAACTTTCAAACATTTGTAACTTCTCTATACCAACTCTGATTTCAGAGTGTTATATATCAAAATTGTCTAGAAAATTATTGTGAACATAATGGTGTAAGTTTCATAGCCAAATTCGAACATTGATGAAAATTTCATTTTAGCCCTTATTATATTTAAATTAAATTTTCTTATTAATTTTTCTTCTAAGTTTCCGAGGTGTTACATTCTACCCCTTAAAAGGATTTCATCCCCGAAATTCCAAAGGAAGGAAAAATGTAATTTGTATACATTGCAAACAATAACTATGACCATCAAATCATCCATCATCCATGGATAATCACTGTCCTTAGTAAATTTCTAACGCGGTATGTATATATGAAAGCATGAGAAGCATATGAAGCTATACTAATGCAAATATTAGGCGGTCTTCTGATCTAGTCAACTTTCTGTCATGCAAGTGCTCATGCCATGAATTCAAAATGTATGCAGCATCCTATGTAAGTATACTTTCAATTCTACATGTATGCACAACCATCTAATCCATATGCAACATCCACATGCATACTGCTCAACATATAAAAATATCAAGAGCTGATGTTAGTGTGTGTAATATCTAGAAGATATACTATCTTAAATGTGTAAAATAAACAATCCAACTGATGCATCTACTAGCATCCATCATCCATAACATGTCCTAGTGATGGCCACTGTGAACTCTAACTCCATACATCTCCTATCAGCATAAAATTTCTATCTATCTTGAGTGGTTTTCATTCTTCTACGGGTCAAGTCTGCTTTCTCCAATGTCTCCCTTACCATGTCTGGCACAAGAATAATCCTACATGTAGTGTCCCACCAACACGACGGTAATCTACAAGATCTACCGTTCAATGCCTCAAATTGTGCCATCCGAATGTACGCCTGATAGCTATTTTATAGGCAAACTCCACTAATGGAAAATGATCCTCCCAAGTGCCTTCGAAATCCAAGTTAGACATCCGAAGTAAGTCCTCCAAAACTCGATTCACTCTCTTCATCCGTTTGTTCGTCTATGGATGAAAAGCAGTACTCAAGCTTAACTCAGTTCCGAAAGCCTCCTATAGACTACTCTAGAGCTCAATAGTAAAAAGTGGATCTCGGTCGCTAACTACGCTAGTAGAAACTCTGTGTAACATAGCAATCTCCCTTAAGTATAGAGTCACCAAACACGTCGTTGTTTTCGTACTCTTAACCGTTAAAAAATTAGCACATTTGGTTAATCGATCGACTATGACCCAAATACTCTCATTCTTTCTCATACTCTTCGGTAAGCCATCGAAAAAATCCATAAAAATACTATCCCACTTCCACTGGTGAATATCCAATGGTTGCAACAAACCTTCCAGCTTCTTTTACTCTGCATTTACCCTTTAACAAGTGGTACATCAAGCGACATACTCCGCCACATGCTTCTTCATACTAGGCTAAAAAAATAATCTCTTCATGTCATGGTACATTTCGTTTCCATCGGGATGAATGGTCATCCTCAAACGATGAGACTCGTTTATTACCATATTAATTAACTCCACCACGAGAGGAACACATAATCTACCATCTCTTGGTAGACATCCTTTCAAGTCAATGGCATAATGACTCAAATGACTCGACCGCTCTCTTCTACCAAGATCCTCAAAAATATCAACTGGCTCCTTATCTTGCTTTTGATAGGATCCAATACATTCTATAACTATAGGCTGCACATCCGAAGCTGCTAACGATCCCGGGGTTATTTCTAAAATCAAATATAGAAATGAATTCCAAATGCCTTCAACCTGAGAACAAAGGACTCAATACTGCATGTTATCTACTTAAGGCGTCAACTACCATATTTCCCTTGTTAGGAATATATAAGACATCGAAATTGTACCATGACCAAAAATCCATCCACCTCTACTGCCATAAATTTAAGTCCTTCTGGGGAGAAAAATACTTTAGAGACATCTGATCCATATACAGACCAAATGACATAATATCTCCATGACTTAAGCACAAAGACAATGGTCGCTATCTTAAGATCATGGGTAGGGTAGTTTCTCTTAAGGACCTTCAACTGTCGGTAGTGTAGCTTACCACCCTTCTTTCTTGCATCAAGGCCATGCCCAACCCCATACCACAGACCTTGGTATGTACCATGAATGCTTTCGAATCATCTGGTAGTGCAAAATTGATGCATTGGTCAATGTCTCCTTAAGCTTAATTAAAGAATCCTCATACTTCATGTCCTATGAGAAAACAAGATTCTTCTTGGTCAGACGGGTCAGAGGGGCAGGGATCTTCGCGAAGTCTGTAATGAACTTCCAATAGTAGCCCGCTGAACCAAGGAAACTCCTCATTTCCATGACATTCTTTAGTACATTCCAATCCTGAATTGCTGTAACTTTATTGGGATCAACCACCAACCCACTTTCTAAGACAACATATTCCAGAAAGCATACCTTCTCTTGCCAAAAGTGGCACCATTAAAACTTTGCCTTCAGCTCATGCCCAGGGAGTGTATTGAGTACTTCTTCTAAATGCAAAATATGCTCCTATTCGCTCTTTGAATAGACTAAAATATCATCCACAAATACCATGATGAACTTGTTAAGCAATCTTTTGAAAACTTAGATCGTCAAATCAATAAAGTAGGTCGGTGCATAGGTCAGTCCGAAGGGCATGACTAACCACTCGTAATATATGTCAGGTGCACAAAAGGTAGTCTTCTAGATACTACCTCAACTACACGCAACTGGTGGAATTCGATAACCAAATCAAGCTACGAGAATACCCTTGCTCCAACCAACTAATCAATGAGATCATCTATACGGGTTAGTGGATACCAATTCTTCTTTGTTAGTTTATTCAGTTCCCTATAGTTAATATAAAATCTCAGAGAACCATTAGTCTTGAAGGTAAAGACGACTAGTGCTTCCCACTCTAAAATGCTTCTCCTAATGAAGCCTTTCTCCGACAGTTCATTTACGTGCTTGTTCAACTCGTCTCTCCTTTGGAGCTATATGCCTCAAGGGTAAGGCAAAAGGTCTGGCGTTCTCTACATGGTAAATTTGAAACTCAATCTTTTGCTACAGTGGGGAATGGTAACCTTAAAAAGACATATGTGTAATCTTTAACTATGAGCATTGAACCTATCTCATCATGTGATAGGTCTAAAGAATATAATTAGTTAAACATAACCGATCGTCGGGGATCGCAATAAATCTCCAAGCTACATCCACTATACGTACTCAACCTAACAACCTTCCTATCACAATCTAATACGGCCCCATACATTCTCATCCAATTCATTTTCAATATCAACCCAAATGTACAAAATCCAAAGACAAAGGCATCACAATCAAACTCGACCTCTAGAATGAATAATTTCAAACCCCTACGTACCATAGACAAATAGGCTGATCCTCCTATAGGGTTTGACACAATACAGGGTCCGTAACTATGCTAGTATCAATGTGTAACTCATTTACAAGTCTATAAGATATGAAAAAGTATGATGCCCCCGTGTCAAATAAAGTGCAAATGGATAAACCAAATAAAGTCAACACACCTTAAATCACGTCCTTCTTCCTCTTATCAACAACTGGTTACATATTTGAGCTTGGTACTACGTCCAGTGCATAAGCCAAGACCACATAGGTAGAGGTCTTTTGAGGTGCTGGAAACTCCCACTTTGCCCAAACTGATTGCAATTATAACACTTCCTTCATGAAATGTCCCTTCTTCTCACACTTCCTACAATGCATATCTTGCTTCTTGATCTTTCTTTTGGGAACAAATCTTCTTTTGTGTTGATTATGATGCTACGCTTTCCCTTCAATTTTCTTGTGTACTTCCTTCGCATCCTCCTTAGAGACAGTATTCAACAAGTCCATCTCAACTAAACCCTCACATGTAGCACCCTTGAGAACATGACTTAGAGCTAAATATTATAGAGGTTGGTTCAACCCTTTAACAAATTTCAAAGCCTTTTTATGTGGGGTAACTACATCCCAAATCTATCTAGTTCATTGAACTGATTGACATACTCCTTCACCGACATGTCTCCTTGCTTCAAGTGGATAAATTTCTCTAACTGTACTCCTTCCGCAGCTCTCGAAAGAAACTTCATCCCAAAGCATCTTCAAAAATCACCCCAAGTGATCTCTCCTCCCTCGGTCTCTACCTCAACTACTTCCCACCAACTAAGAGCCTCACCCTATAATTGTCAAGTAACAAACGTCTCCTCATCACATCTGTAAGACCCATTAACCCAAAAATCATCTCATAGTACAAATCCATGTCCTCGAATCTACATATGACTCAGTCCCTATATACGACTTTCCTCTAAGGCTAGTGAAATCCTAACATAACTTAGCTAAATCTACAACATGTGGATGGATAGGAACTGCACCTACTTTCTCATTGGGGCCTCTAATGGGATTAAACTCGGCTTGTCAATTTGCCTAAAGACACTAGCATAATCAAATTGGGACGTTCATACTCAAAATCTCAACCGTGTCACCAGAGCCTAAACATGCGAGACCAATCATTTTTCTATTTGTAATTTTTAATAATTTTATTAGCAACTTTCCATGGATGTTACAGGCACGAATAAGAGATAACATATGCATGAATAAGAGAGAAGGGGATTACGATATATAAAAATGTTGAAAAACATTTTGAAATTACACACACACACACACTTTATAAACCCATTTTGAAAACTTTTCGGAAAATATTTTAAAAATCTTTTTGAAAAACCATTTTCTTTTTGAAAACTTTTCAAATTTGTTCTCTCAGTATGCTCCTAATCCCTAAGGAAGATTGAACCTATGCTTTGATACTAAATGTGACAACTCGATCCTCTCGATGTATAGTTGGATTACGTGTAGTCGTAGTTTTGGGAAATTTATTCCCATGTGCTAAGTATAGGGAAAGTTATGTGAGATAGTTACGCTTAGCGTAATGTAAGATGTAGTCCTATATGAAAAGTTGTAGGATGATTCTATGTTGATTAGCTCTAGCAGCGGTGGTTGATCATTAGTTATTAAGGTTCAATCCATTGTTCGATCATTCAATCGTTGTACGAGCCTGCACAATTTGTTAGTGTATACGTGTGTTAAATAAAAACCCTTAAGTAAAGCACCCTAAGAATACACGAACACGTATAGGATACCCTAAGTCATATAAAGTGGATGTAAAGTCAACTACACGTGATCACCATATATGAACATATATCCATTCACCAGACTTTTGTTCGACTCACACTTTTTCCTCTCTTTCCTTACCATAGGAGGATAAGGTAGTAGGTGATCTGGCCTTATTTCAGTACGTGGGGAGGCGAGCTCCACACAGGAGTTTCTTATCCTTTATTTACTCTCCGTACAAATGTTTATATTATTAGTACTTAGTAGCCCTTTTATCAGAATATGAGTGGTATTTCTATGTACTATGTATTTGATTATGTACTGTTTCCTTCTAAGACTGTGTTTTGAGATATTTTCTAAGATGCTTATTTTCTAAATTTATATTTTGTTTGATTCCACTAAGAGTTCTGAAAGTGTAATATATCTTAGTTATATCTGTTTATTTTTGGCCTCTTAATGTTATAAAAACCCGATAGCTCGTATTTCTTGGCACTGATGCAAGTCCAAAAGTCGCCCTAGACATAGGATTGGTGTGTTGAGGGGTGCAGGCTGTCACATTTTAGCTTGCTACCCTCCTTGATCCAATTACTATAATTCATTTTACTATTTTTTTATTATGTTTCGAAGAAATTTTGTAGGTGGAGAGAAGAAATTTTGGCAGTGTTTCAGTATGCCATTAGTTTTCTAACGAAATTAGGATTTGGTTAGATGTTTATTTACAGGGGTTTGAAGCGTTAAATTAACCATATGAAATCTTTAGTTTAATCATGGATGCACATCCTCTACTTGGCAATAAAGAAAAATATTTCGTTCATTCATCTTCATCCGATCGTTTCTTTAGATCGTCAAAAATATATGTTACACCATGTAATCTAGCGATAATTATTTAATTAGTTAGTTAATTAACTAGGCTCTGAAAAAGAAATTTGTGCCATGAAACTTGCACCATTTTGTTCGTGGAAAAATTCCGAGCAACATTCATATTTGGAGTTTTGCGATCGAAGTTCAAATGAAGAAGTTATGGACGAAAAATGAATTCGTAACGAAAATAAATAAATAAGAAATATTAACGTTTACTAATTATTCACTCGGGCCCACAGGCAACCATTCACTGTGACCGGTCAACATGTGGAGGCCGACCACTGCATAAAGGTGGTCGTTTGGTTGGACAATTGTAGGTGTAATATACTAGGCCACAACAGCCCAGATTTAATTTACTTCGATCTAACGGTTCTGCTCGATTCTAGCGCCAATAAATTTAGGTCCAACCCTCCCTTTTCTTCTCATATTTTTATGGAGGCAGTAGCGAAGATCTGCCATTTCTTCTTCTCTACTTTCTTTCTAGATTATAAAGATAAGATATTTGTATCTATATTCATACAAATCAGAGAAGAGTAGAAATCTAATAAAAATGAAAAGAGAAGAGAATCCACCATAGTGTATTAAAGGTAATTTATATATTTATATATATTTTCTTTCCTAATCCAAAATCTTTTCCCAAATCTATAATTCTAATGTATGTATACCTTTTTATGCAAATCTCTTGGATTAAAAAGGACTTGGAGATGAATCAAAGGTTCTACTTCAGATCTAGAGATTTGGATCACTTTTAAAAGGTGTGTGAGGACCTATTTCATCGATTCTCGAAAATCAACACTAATATGTCCTCTGTATTCACGTGCCGGAGAAGCGAATTCTCAAGGGTATGAAAGAAAAATAAAGACAGAACAGAATCTCACATATGTTATTTTTAATTAAAAATATACAATGAAAATTAAAATACATTTATCAGAGTTAAAAAAAAGAAAAGCTATAAATTTCTTTCCTTACAAATGCGGAATAATATAGTAAATAATGTGGTGGAAATAAATAAAAATCTTCAGAAAAATCTTTTAACTCCATGCTTCAAGCTCCATCCAAATTTCTTCTAAACTAAACCTGACTACTAAGCTACCCAGGAAAATTAAAGCATCTAGAATTTAAGGGAAAGGAAATAAACTTTGGGTCAGTCATCAGACTGGTGTAAGAACTCAAAATACGCGTTTTGAAAAAATGGTATCTAATGTGACCGCGCCGTACATAATCACGGAACGGGTTTTTACCTTATGATAACCAAATCATTATTACGTAAAATCAGTCGATATTATTTTTAATGACATATTTTTAAAAACATTTGCAAGTATCAATCTTAGCTAAAATTGTCACCATTATTAAATTGCAACATACTAGGTTCTACAAAGATAATAGCAGGCTCTTATTGAAAAATGGATTTCCATACAAATGACCAGGTGAAGGGGATACCTTCTAGCAGTACATCTCTAGAGGAATGTACCGAGTTATAAATCATCTGCCCTCTACCACGCCTAGCTTTCTCACTAGATAGTACCGAATATGTCATCGCCTCGATCGTTACCAATCTATCCGAGGGCCCTCACAGCATACATCCACAATATTTAAACCAGAATTTCATAGCGGGTAGAAATCTATCTAGAAAGGAATGATCGTATCCTAATGGTTATGAAAAACATAGCCTTGCCACACCTACCATGTTTCGGTCATTTCCGGGTGTAAGGCTTGAGGCAATGATTACCTTTCACATAGCACATCATCTTCCTTTGAATGCCACATTGCTATTCCATCGATCCCTATTGGGTTTTACAAACGTACAACCTTCGAGCTCATATGTCCCAAAGAAGGGTGTTAAGCTAAGAAAAATTGCCTTCTTTGCCACCAAACAGATATATGTTTATAAAAATTAACGATGAAATCTCAAGAATGCAGTGTCAGACATCCATCCATACAATTTCATTCTGGGACTGAACGAAACCGAAGGCACTCTCCTACCACATCCTGTTGGGAATTAACTCTAGGATTAGTGGAATAAAGTCCTTACAACCAAAAGAATTTCAGAAATGAAGGGATAATTGCAACTTTAGTATTTGGGAGCTAACCAGAATTATCAACAAGTAGTCCTCCCACCCGAAAATCCTCGGTCTTCATCCTTCATTTTCTTTATCATGTCTTCATTATCGAACGCATACATCAGTTCGAAGTGGTTTTCGAATAGGGATTTCCCTAGATCCCACCTCGGTTCCTTTGAACCAATCATTAATAAAAAGAGGTTCTATGAATAGTGAATCATTCTTTAATTGATTAAGTTCTTTTTATCAAAATCTTTTTTGGAGATATATATTTCTAAGATATTCTTTTTGATAGATATAGAATCATTAAACCTCTCTTATCAAATCCTTTTATTAATTAAAACCCTTTTTAATCTTAGAATAATTCCAAATTATTTCCTTTTTTTTAACTTAGGAAAACATTTCCAAATTATTTCACTTAAATCTTAACAATGATTTCATAATTCAAGACCCATAATCTTGATTGAGTTAAAACCATGTTATCTAGGATGTTAATCCAAAACCAGTAAATATTAAATGAGAAGAATCTATAGAAATCATCTAATTCTACTCAATATCAATTCCCGTGTTCAAGAAATACCATGGGTGGAATAGTGATGGAATCAGCTTTTAAATTCCACGAATAGTATGAGTTCCCTCTTCGGGGTTTAACACCAAGTGCAAGAAGATCATCTCTATACAATCAAAGTTGTATTTAATTTAGAAAATATAAATCTTTTTATACTTGACCCGTTTTTGACATTTCGACCTTATCAATCCCTCGCCCAACGAACAGGCCAGGTGAGCCAGGGCAATAGTTGCTCGTGAACATCTCTTTAGTTCAAGCACCTCACATTCGGATCTCACGAATAGAAAAATCTAGTCTACTCGTCAGTTTTTAGAGCCAAGATTAAACCACTTAATTTGTAATAGCTTTTCTTCAGATCGTTTATTTAAACTTTCTTAAATAAGATAGAATACCTCCAATCATTATTAAAACACTTAATCATCCTTTTGAAAATATTCATAAAAGATTTGGAAAAGAATTGTTAAGTCTAAAGCTATATTTCAAAGGTTATAGAAGAGTGCCGCGGAAAGTACCGTTTTAAGTTATATTGATCAAAACGACTTTTTATTGTTTTAAAATTCATTTTTTTTTATTGAAATAACTTTTAAATTTTTTTAAAAGACCATATTTTAAAACAACTTTAAAACATCATTTTCAAAGGAATCCAGTTTTGGATTCCGAACAGCAAAACCTCGATTTTTCCAAAACTTGTTTTGCTCATATTTCAAAATTTGCTAATCGAAGTATTGATTTTCTTTCTTGGTTGGAAAAATATGGATAGAGTAGTTTGGAAAATTCTTATTTCGAAGAATTTCGAGCTTTATTCCATCTTTTACATTCATTTGGCTTTTATGGCACGCAATCACGAACTGCCGTTACGCGACTCCCCTATTTTTGACTAAATTTTCAGTTCTCATTCAAACTTCACCAAAACACTTTCAAATTCTTATAAAAAATTTCAAACTCATTTTTAAATCATTTTAAAGTGGTTTAACATCCCATATATACCCATCCATTAATTCAAGGAAAGTGATTTCCTTTGTGCTTATCGACATGTATTTTCGTGACTTGCATATATTTTCAGCATTCTTATTCAAACAACCGAAATTGATTGTCAAGGCATATTAAACATGCATTGCAAATATCATATCATCATCCAACATAAAATTTTAGAAGTTCTCACCTTCATTTTCCCTTCGAAATAATAGAAAATTGTCTATAGCTCCGCTATCACGAAATTAAACTCCACGAAATCGAGCTTTGTGTTAGTCACCGAGGAGATGGTTTTGATGGCAAAAACCTTAGAATAATATTATAAAATAAATACTAACATTATAGTTTAGATATATATGTATATGCAGGATTTAACCATGAAGGTACCAAGAATGAAGACTGTACAGTATAGAGATTCAAGACTGAAGATATCAAGATTGAAGACTCATGAGTATCAAGATTATCAAGAGTTCAAGATTTCAATAATAAGTAATTTAATTAGGTATTTTGTTAAAACTATTAGAAAATCACCGGCATCCTAAAATCTAATTTATTCGTGGAATGGAATCCACTTCGAGCTTATTAAAGGGATGGAACCCTAAGTAGGATGGAACCTAGTTAGGTAATATATTGGAACATTGTTTTGTATCCACTAACTTTTATTCAAATGTTTTTTTACAAAATTATATCTTGATTTCAAAATGATTTCAGAATCTTCCTTTTAAAATAATCAAAAACATCTATCCTGATTTTAGAATACATTTAGCCTCAAAATAATCTTTATCTTCAAAATCAAATTATCCTTAGTTTTTAAACTATCTTTTAATTACAATATACTCAATTTTTAATATTTATACTTAGATTTAAATATAAAATTATAGTAAAATCTTATATATATGTATACCAAAATTTTATTCTCTATACTTATTTATGTATTTTAACTATAATTAAGTATATTTATAAAGTTTAAACAATAGTTTTGATACAAGATGAAAGCCATTTTCAAAGAAAAACAAATCACCAAAAATACCTTAGGCTTGTCGACAACCGCTAGGACCCCATGTCGACAAGGTGGCAGTTTGTTTCAAAAATTTGAATTTCAAAAGAAGTGTCTATTCGTCATATCCTTTCACGAATGGACATGGTTGTTGTTCTACTATAAATAGGGGTAGTTTTAAACGAATTTACATACAATTTTTCTCTGATTTCACTCCTCTTCTTCTTTCACATTTCTTTACATATATTTTTATCATTACTCTGCCAAAATCACTACTGAATCTAACTAAATTATCTCTGCCTTGATTCTCTATCACTATCTCAACAAGATCTTAGTGCTATTCAGAGTTATAGGCTTCTTGTAATAAATTGAATGAGAAAAGATGTGATTGTAGCCTGTGAAATCAATCAAGCGAGAAAAGGTGTGATTGTAGCATGTGAAATCAGTTGGGTGAACTTGTTGCCCATAAAATCAAGTATCTCTATCCAAAGGATTGTGAATCTGGAGTGGTGTACCTCGTGGCCTTGAAATCGAGGGTGTGAATGTAAAAATTGCTTTTGAAAGGAAACCCATACTTATGTGCGGGACTGGATGTAGGGTAACTCTGAACCAGTATAAAATCAGGTGTGTTCTTTCCTTTATTGCTTTTACTTTATTTCTGCATCTGTGTTTGATTCTGTGATCATATCTGTGTCTGAATATTGCATACATTTGTGTTCAAATTAATATAAAATCTAAAAGATTTAGTAATTCCTTTAACACTATTCACCCCCCTCTAGTGTTACTTCTAGCCTTAAGATCCATAATTCACATTTCTCACATTTGGTATCAGAGCAAGGTTATCAAAGTTTCATAATATGATTTTTGAAAAAGTTTTAAAAATGGCTATGTATAAAAAACTTGTTAATACTAGTTTAGAAATATTTAGATCATCATTGTCTCTTGAGTCAGCATATAATCAATATTCAAATTCAAGTTGTCTACCAAAATTGTATGATGTGCAGGAAACATGCTTTATGGGTGTTGAGGAATCAATTCACAATGGAAAAATTGTGCAGATCAAAAAGAATAAATGGATACTCGATAGTGGATGCTCTAGACACATGACTGGTAATCCAGATATGCTGAATGATATAATATACAAAGACGGAGGACCGGTTAACTTTGGAGACAACTCAAAAGGATATGTGATTGGCATCGGCAAAGTCGGTAACTCTGAAACTCCTATTATTACTAATATTTTGCTAGTTAAGAATTCGAAACATAATCTGCTAAGTATTAGTCAACTTTGCGATAAAGGATATAAAATTAAATTTGAAAAAGATAAGTGTCACATTGAAGATAATAATTCAACCATAATATTTGAGGGAATTAGAAAAAAGAATATTTATATTCTTAGTATGAAAATTTCAAATGATAACCTACGTCTTTTGGCAAATACAAGCGACCCTTGGATTTGGCATAAGAGATTTGGGTATTTGAATTTCAAACTCTTATTAGACTATCAAAACATGATCTAGTAAGAGGTCTCCCTAAAATGAACTTTAAAGTGGATAGTTTATGTGATGCATGTCAATTAGGAAAACTTAGAAAAAGTTCCTTTAAATTAAAAGATATGATGTCAACCTCAAAACCTCTTGAATTACTTCACCTAGATTTATTTGGTCCATCTCATATTCTGTCGATAAATCATAGTAAATATGTTCTTGTAATTGTAGATGATTATTCTAGATTTACATGGACAATATTTTTGAAACATAAAAGTGATACTTTTGAATGTTTTAAGAACTGTACAAAAAGGATTCAAAATCAACTTTCTTTAAAAATTATAACCATCCTAGTGATCACGGTGGTGAATTTGAAAATGAAAAGTTTGAGGAATTATGCAATCAAAAGGGAATAACTCACAATTTTTCATTTCTAAGAACTCCATAACAAAACGGAGTAGTAGAACGTAAAAATAGGACGATTCAAGAGTGTGCGAGAACTATGCTTTTAGATAGTAATTACCAAAGTATTTTTGGGCAGAAGCAGTTGCTACTGCCTGTTATATTTTAAATAGAATTTTAACTAGACCTTTAACTGATAATGCATCTTATGAACTTCTTCACTCAAAGAAACTTAAGGTGTCTTATTTTATAATTTTTGGAAGTAAATGTTTTATTTTAAATACAAAAGATAACTTAGATAAATTTGATCCTAAATCCGACAAAGGTATCTTTATCGGATATTCTAACAGAAGTAAAGCGTACAGAGTGTTAAATTTGAGAATTAACACAATCGAAGAAACAATGCATGTTTCATTCGTTGAAAGTTTCAAAATTTTTGAAGATACAAATGATGAAGAGGATTTAATCACTCAAAATCAAGAGTCATCTGAAACTAATAATAAAATTAATCATCCTAATAAAAAGATTAAACTTTTAAAAGATCATCCTATAGAAAATGTACTAGGAGATGTGCAATCTATTGTTAAAACTAGAAATCAACTAAGTAAAATGAGAAACGTAGCCTTTATATCAACTATTGAACCCAAAATCCAAAAGAAGCATCAAATGATGATTTATGGATTTTGGCTATGGAGGAAGAACTAAATCAATTCACTAGAAATGATGTTTGGAAACTTGTTCCTAGACCTAAAAATAAAACTATAATCGGAACTAAATGGGTTTATAAAAATAAAATGAATAAACAAGGAGAGGTTGTTAGAAATAAATCCCGATTAGTCGCTCAAGGTTATTGTCAAGAAGAAGGAAAAGATTTTGATGAAACCTTTGCTCCTGTAGCAAGATTAGAAGTCGTTAGGATTATACTTGCTTTTGCAAATCATAATGATTTCAAATTATATCAAATGGATGTTAAAAGCGCCTTTTTAATGGATTTGTAAAAGAGAAAGTATATGTTGAACAACCACCACTTTTGGTAATGAAAAATTACCAAATCATGTTTACAAACTTAAGAAAGCTCTATATGGTCTAAAATGAGCTCCTAGAGCCTGGTATGATAGACTAAGATCTTACTTATTACAATCAAACTTTGAAATTGGTAAAGTAGATAATACTCTTTTTATTAAAAGAAATAAAAATGATATTCAACTAGTACAAGTTTACATAGATGATATCATTTTTGGATCAACTAATTTTGAAATAAATAAAAAAATTTCTGAAATAATAATAAAAGAGTTTGAGATGGGTCATATTGGTGAATTAATTTTTTTTCTAGGATTGCAAATAAAACAATTAGATAATGGTATCTTTATTAGTCAAGAAAAATATGCTAAAGACCTAGTTAGTAAATTTGGTTTGACTACTGCAAGTGGAAAACCCACTCCCATGACAACCAATGAGTATCTAAGTAAAGAAGATCTCTCGAAAGATGTAGATCAAAAATTATATAGAGGAATTGTAACGACCCGGAATTTTGGGTTGCTAGATTTGAACATTTAATTCATTTTAAAAGTTGAATATGGATTATAATTTGAATTTGGAATAAAAGACTTTCGTTAAGTTAATAAAATTAGTTAAATTTCAAATACGGGAATTTAATTGGAATTTGAATAATAATAATTTAATATAAGAATTGGGATAATTGGCAATTCTGAGTGTAAATAGAGATAAAATTAGATTCTAAAATTTATTTTAATTCTATTTGGGTTTGAATTTTAATATTGGACCATTGGATGAAATTAAAAGTCGATAGAATAAATTTGGAATTTTTATATTAATTTAATAATGGAATTTAATAATATAGTAATGCAAATATTAAGATTTTGATTTAAAACGAATTAGAATGATTTCTAATGTGATTATAAATTCTATATAAATTATAATTAAGTTAATAAAATTTTAAAAGTGAAATTTTAAGTGATTTCGATGATTTTGAAAATCGCTCGAATTAATCTACGAGTTAAAATAGCCTTCCGGGGCACAGTCTCGGAATTCGACGAAACCAGTTCCATTGGATCTGTAATAGTTAGTTATTATCGGATTTCAATTTTCGTAGCAATCGGAGTTGTTGTTTGACCCCGACAGCTTAAAACACATAGAAAATACTTTAATCGATTTAATTTAAAATTGATCGTTTATTGCCGTAACTCGAGCATACGATCGAATTAGCTTCCGAAACATGTGCCATTGTGTTTGGAACATGGGTAAAACCTTAGAAACGCTAGGCGGCACGTGTGATTTGGAGATCGTTTGGAAAAGTTGCTTTAAGTGAATTTAATAATTAAATAATTGGTTATAGGTATATATATACGTTTAGGGAGGAGGGCCAAAACCCTAAATCCTTCAGCGCCATCACTATCTTAATTAATGGACGAAAAACATCATCCTTCCTCTTCAATTATCGATCAATCCATCAAGCAATCGCGAAAACTTCCAACTGGAATGTCGTAGACGGCGGAGAGAGCTTCAGATCTAGCGGTGGATCTTGTTTGCAGCCGTCGTTTGGAGCTGCAATTTTGTACCGTTCGTCTCGCGTTCAAGCTCGTCTTCATGTTGAAAGAAGAGACCGAGTTTCGCCATATCTACGCCGAAGGAGGAGGTGGGGATGGAACATGCCCTGGTGTCGGTGGATTGGGTTCATCGGCGCCGTGGCGGTCGCGGTTGTTAACTCTAATCTCGGCCGTGATAGGTTCTTGTACGTATTTCATTCCTGATGCTTGCGCGATGTAGGAAATGAGGTGTGCGGCCGTTTATTTTATAAAAAAAGAGAGTTTTGTTTTAATTTGTAATTGAAACTAATAAATTTCATAACTAATGCATGCGAGGTCGAAATTCGACGAAACTGACGACGCCGAAATCGCAGAGACGGATACATCGCAGTGGTGCAGTTCTGGAATCGTTCCGAGCAAGTAAAAATTTAGGTTAAATTGAACGCTGTTCAATTTAATTTAAATTTGAATGCTCGTTGAAAAACCAAGGTGAGTTATTCTTACTCACATCTATATACCAGTAAATGTTTGATTGGTTGATTTGCTGAATATGATAATTATTATCAAATTAAATTGATATTTATTTGTTGTGCTAATATCTGTGGATGCAGGGAAACAGGTTGGAGGGATCCAACTGGATCCCTCACAAATAGAAATTTATTTATATTCTGTGATACATCTCATTTATATTCGGTGATAAATTAATTTAGATCTTGTTATGCTATGTTTCATCTATACTGTGATAGATTAAATTGAAAATTAAATTGTGTTGCGCTATGCTATGATTTGGATGAATACAACCTGGGAATTTTAAATATATTGAATAAATAAATTGGATTTATAGGAAAGTAAAGAAATTCTTAAGTAAAGAATTTAAAAGGAATTAAATTCAAGTAATTGGTTGATAATGTTTAGTGTTTGAAATTGTGGTTTAAAAAGGGAATTATGAATTGTTAAAATAATAGCGAGATTTATTTTTAAAGAATGGGAAGTGTGCTTTCTCCTGGAAATTAAATTTTTTTTAGGAAAGCTTTCAAATTATAAAATTTGCAGTTTAAATGTTTAGAATATTTTAGAAAGAAATATTATTATTTTTTTAAAAACGTTTTTAAGTGAAAGCAAATATTTGATTAAGTTATTATAGTATTTAATTAGTTTTAAAAAGCGAAGTAGTATTAAGTTTTCCAAGAAATTATAATATAAATATTTAAATTAACAACTTTATTTTAAAAACTAAAGTTGACTTAAAGTACTTAGGAAACCCCTATATATATTTCCTTAAGTATTATTTTCAACTAAATAATTTCTAGAAGCTTTATTTTAAATATTTTAAACACATATTTGAAAGTGATTTCCTGGAAATAGCAATGTTTTTAAAAATAAAAGGAGCTATTTTTTTTAAGTATGGGAAGGAAAGATACAGGATGAATGTGAAATTGATTTGGATAAATGCGTAGGATTTATAAAAGGGATTCTTTGAATTATCCTAAATGGAAGTGTATTTCCCTGAAAGGCCAAGTACGCTTTTAAACTGATTTTGTAAAGTTAGAAGCTTTGAAGTTATATTAAAGAATGGTTTTAAGAAAATTATTTAAGTTGTAAGAAATTTTAAAGGTGAACATATATCAAAGTAGATATAGTAGTAATTATTTTAAAAGGGTAATTAGAATTATGTTTTAAAGAATATTATTATTATTTACACATTATAAAGTGGTTTTATTTTAAAGATAATCAATCAAAGTATTATTTAGAAATTGTATAGAGTTTCATAACTTTATTTTAAAATTTAGTATGACTTATCTTTATTTTAAAGATAATAGTTTATATTTCTTTAGGCAGTTTTATTTGAGATATTTTTAAATTATACATATATATTTTAAACCAAGTAGGTAAGAAGTTTTAATATAAATGATTAATGTATTTTCAAGAATAAAGAATTTAAATTATTTTAAACCTTAAACATTGGTACTTGGATGTTTTCAAGGGAAGTAACAATTTGGGAAATTTATTGTAACATCCCGGAATTTTTAACAATATCAATTTAATAATCTGTAGTTAAAATTAAATTGATATTGATATTCTGATAATAATTATTCAGATAAATTTAATAATCTTCCTCAATAATTATTTAAATTGGTTATTTTATCTTTTAAATGATATAAATTGATTTTTATAAATATATGGTTTATATTTTAAATAAAATGGTATTGTTTTAAATTTAGAATAAATTTAACAAATTGGTTTTATGGCTTAATAAAATGAATATTTTGTAAAATGATTTTAATTTAATAAGAAGATATTTATAAAAACAATATTAATATTGTAATGACTTTTAAAATAAGTTTTGAATAAGAATTTGTAATGTTTATTTCAAATTGAATTTATATGTATAACTTGATTTAAAAATATTTGGTTTTTGAGTTTAGTTGAATTTAAATAAAAGTATAAAATCTAAATTGTTTTAATCTATAATATGTATAAGTTTCATTTATTAACATAGATTGTTTTTATTTTCATTTGTAAATTTATACACATGTTTAAATATAAACTAACAACTTAATTTAAGCTAATGTAACATACATTTGTAAATTTAAATTCTAATTATCTTTAAAAGATAACATGTGTTAAATTAATATGCATTCATAATTGACAAGTGTTAAAAATAATTGACATATGTTTAAAATTAGCATAACCATTTGAAAAGTGTTAATTTTAGTTTTTCATTTTCTTTTCTTTTATTAAAATCTGAGAATACATTTACAATCTTCATTCATATTACATTTTCATATCCACAATCAAAATTCTGCATATAACAATCTACAAATTCATCAAGAACAAATCTGCATATCTTATTTCTGCATTTTCTCAAATCCTTTAGCTGCATATTCAATCCAAACCTCTGCATAATCAAAACCTTCAATCTGCACTTCCTAAAAGTAAAGGCTGCACACTTTTATTTTCTGCATATAAAAGAATCCACAAATCTGCATATACAAGTTCATCTAAACACCTGCATGCAAGCATCTTGGTCATGGAAAGCATGAGCAACCCAGACTTATAACAACAGAGGAAGCCTGCATGTGTTCTGCAAATTCAAAACAGAGAGGATCATACCTGCACATGTTGTCTTCTGCAAATTTCAAATAAACAACTGGGGGTCTGCATTTGTTTTCTGCATTCATCAATTATGTGAGTAACATTTAAATTTTTAAACTGTAATCAGGTTGCTTGAGTAAAATTTTGTTTGTGTGTTTGATTGTGATTATGTATGCATGTTTATTATATACTGCAGTATATCCAGATCATCTTCCAATTAAAGAATCCCCTATAATTGATCTAGTTTGAGATAGTATTTGGGTGCTAGAATAATCAAAAGAAGTTTGATTCTCAGAAATTAGAATTCAGATTTATAAAGTAGTCTGTTTTTATTTTCTTAAGTTAAGTTTTAAGTTTTTAGGTGAGTTAAATACAGGGTATCATCTCTGTAAACACATGAAATCCCATTATATGTTGATCTTGATTTAAACCCAGTCATGTTAACATTGAAATCCAGTTTTATAAACTAAAAAAAAAACTTTTACTGGAACTTGATTTCAGATCAAGTAATAGGGATTTTAGAGTATGGTTTTATTTACTGCCTGTGCTTGAGCAAAATATGAATTTGTCAAATTTCTTGCAAATTGTAGTTTAAGATAACTCAAAATTCTTTCTGAGTTATAGGATAAGGATCATATAATCTTAGAAAAATCAGAGATAGGGATTTTATGGTTTAGGGAAGATACAGTTTTGGTTTCCAGAGTATGAACCCTAGTTTTTGAATTGGGTTGAGCTTGAATCAGTTTGAGTTGTAGAGTTGACCGAGTAATCTGATACTTGGGGATTGTGAAGTGGGTATGTGGAGGAGTTCGAGGTTGGAATGGATGGACTGTAGGTGGTCGGAGCAACTCGAAATGGCCGTTGACAGGTTTGAATAGAAACCTGTAGTATTTTTCCAGGATTGTGAATTGGGGGTTTCAGAGCTTCAATTTGAATGTTTGAATTTTTGTTCAACCTGGTGTTGTAGTTAGGGTATTGAGGGGTTTCTGGAGGTTGTTGGATCATCACTGATGATCACCAGAGGTGGTGCGACATGTTTTCTGGTGATCTGTTTAGTTTTTGGTGTTGCAGGGTTGGTTTGAGATTTAACTCGAAGTGAGTAGTAAAAGAACCCGAAGCAGTAGCATGTGGAACTCGAAGTAAAATTAAGGGGGTCTCGGGTTGACCTGTAGTTACAGTTTACACAGTAAACTGTGTTTTGTTTTATAAAAATTTTAAAATCTGTAGTTATAGGTTTTAAATAAGGTTTAGGTTTAAAACTTAATTTCAAAACTTAATTCAAGTTTGAATTACTTTGAATTTAAATTCCAGGTTTGAGTTGAAACCTGTTTTTCTGTTTTCTGCAATCTGGATTTAAACTTTTTTTTAAATATGCAGTTTATGGTTTGAGGAAAATTTAAGTTTAAATTTAAATGCAAGATTAATTTCTCATTTGAATTTAAATTCCAGTTTTTAAAACAGAAACTTAAGTTTAAAAATTTAACTTTATTAACTATATCATGTTGATAAGATAGTTTAAACTTTTTAATAATAAGATTATAAAATATGAATAGAGTTGAAGTTAATTTAAAATCTAGGAATTTAAAGGTTTAATTTGAATTTCAGGTTTAAATTTTAAAGAAGGGTTAAATTTGAAGTTTCAAATTGAAATGGAAATTTAAATTATTGAAAGTTTTGAAATGACTTTAACTTTAAAATTTTCCATAGCTTTGTTTGATTGGCAATTTAAAGGTTCATTTATTTAAAACTTTGATAAGTTTAAAATTGATCTATTTTAAACTTGAAATTTAAATTGAAATTTAAAGGTAATTTCAAAAATACTTTGTTTTGAATAATATTTCTTTAAACATAATTAAATTATGTTTTATTTTGGAAATTTGATTAAGAATTATGTTTTAGAATTAATTAATAAGGTAGTTAAGATTAATTAATTAATTAAATTAAATAAATTGAATTTGGAATTAATTGATTAATGATTAATCAATTTGGAATTAAGATTATTAATTAAGTTATTAATTAATGATGAATGAATAATAATTATGTAAATAAGTTTTAAATTAAGGTTAATTAACTTTATAATTAACTTTAATTAATGAATGATTAAAAATAATTTAAATGATAATTAATTTAAGTTAATTACTTTATATAATAATTTGGGGATGGTTAATGAAGGCCATTAACCATGATTATTTAACAATTAATTAATGTAGTTAAGTTTTATAATAAATTAGATTAATTAATTTAATAATAATCAATTGTGAATGGTTTGAGTATAATTACTTAGTAAAGTAATTAAGAAATTGATTACTTAATGTAATTAATTTAATTTAATGAGATTGTTTATTTTAATTAATTAAGTCTAATTAATTATAAACACTGGAGTTTTATAAATAATTACTTTATGTAATTAAAGTTTTGGGAAATTACTTAGTTAAATAATTGTTTAATAATTACATGTTTGTAATTAAGTGAAGATGTTTAAGTATGAGATAATTTGGATTAATTATTTAGTAATTAATCAAATAATTAATTAAGAAATTAATTTAAGGATAATTAATTTCGTTTAATATTGTAATTAAGTTAGTTGATTACTTTGAGTAATTAATTTAAGGAATAATTAAGGATCATTAATTATTTAATTAATGATGATACTAAAGTTGATTAATTATAATTAATTAATCAATAATAGGTAATTGAAGGTAATTAATTAATGTAATTAATTAAGGATTAATTAATTAATTATGATTAATTAATTAATTGAAGTAATTAAAGGTTAATTACTGTTTAGTTGAGAATAATTAATTTGTGAAACTAATTAAGGATAATTACATGAATGTAATTAAGGGTAATTAATCAAGAGTGATTAATTAGGATGATTTATTTTGAATGATTAATTGATTGTAATTAATTAAATGATTGAGTAAGCAAGATTTGTATTGATGAAGTAATTAATTTAATTTATTTTAAATTAATTAAAGATGGGGTAATTAATTTAATTCATTTTAAATTAATTAGTAATAGAGATAATTAATTTAATTCATTTTAAATTAATTATAGGATGATGAATAAATTATTGCTTATGAATGAATGGAGGTCATTGATTTGTCTTGGATGTTTTAAGATCTCAGTAATGAGATAAATGATATTGTGTGGTATGGATGTTTGATTTGTATTGTGATGATAACATAGGTTATCTATTGTGATGGTGATATATGGTATATCTATATGATATTGATGATGTGAATTACCTGTTATGTGATAATGTTGATTATCAGTTATGATTTGTAAGTTTTCTATCTGTGTGTATATAGATACTGTAATTGAAATGTTTTAAACCTTTAAAACAACTTGGACCTTAAAAGACATGCTTTGGCTTTCGATGAGACCGGGATCGGGTTTCCATATTTGGATATCCGAAAACCACATCGATTCCAAATAACGTTAGGTCGTGAATCAAAATGGAGCTTTGTGAAGACTCGAGGTGTAAGGACTATGAGTCAGTATAACTCTGTGGGTGATTCCGTAATGAGTTGACGGAATTAGTTCTTATAGATTCGAAATGGTGATTCAGAGTGCAAGGGTTATTGTCGTTAACTCTGAGGGTGATTCCAAAATGAGTGTAACGAGATAATGCCTTCGGTTTCGTTCGAACCCGGAACGAACTTGTATGGATTGAATGCTTTCAGCACATCGTCAAGTGGACGATGAGCATTCTAAGTGATATGTCCTATAAAGGTAATCATAGCCTCAAGCCTCATCAATCGGGAATGGCTAAAACAGGGGAGGTGCAGCAAAGCTTCGTGGGTCGCGCCTACTGGAGAGCAAGATTGATCCCTGTCTAGAAGTCCCTTTATATTCGGCTGTGTGGGTGGTTGCTAGCTACAACCCTGGGGTTGTCTTGTTTGGAATTATTCAGTAAGGAATGGGTCCGGCTTTGTGTTGCAGGGGGTCGGGAGTGATCCTCGGTACGTTGATCTAGGCCACGTACTGTGACGGACGGTACCCCAATAGCCCTGCCATTGTATGGAATCCAAAATCCAATAAGTGCCAACGGTTTTGATTGTATTACCCACTTTTGTGGCTAGTAGCTGGAATTTAATCATGTAACAATTTCGGCTATTTTCTTATTTATTTGAAAACCCTAGACACTATTATAATATCATCGGATTTCCTATCAAATGTTTTAGTTAGCGTAAGGTGAAAACTTTTCCATGTTTATGTGCGGGAAGTCTTACGTGATACCTTTTCTTTTCAAAAGGTTTTTGAAAGTTAAGCAATTTTAACCTGTTACTCACACCAGACCCATGTCTGACCCGGAGTTTATTTTTTTTCTTCATAAACTCTTGGGTACTCAAATTTTTATGAGTAGTCAAGGGAATTCAGGTTAGCTTGGACGAATTGTGGAGGAGCAAATGGAGCAGGAGGCTTCTGCGAGTAGATATCTATAGTTTTCCGCTGTGTGTTCTCTGAGTTGTTGTATTGAGTTGTATAACTAGACAGGTGTTTATAATTGTCTAGTATGTGTTGTATATCTGTGTACTCTGATATTGGTTGTAAAATATGTAATATTTATGTTATTAATATAATTTATTCGTTCCGCTGTTAGATTCTGAGGTGTTGTTTCTTTCTTCTCTTCTTTCTATTCTATTTTCTATCCCTTTCTTTCCTAAAGATGATACGATTTTCCGAGAGTGGAAAGTCGGGTCGTGTCAGCGTTCTCTCTAAACCAATCTGAACAGCTTATGCTGGTCTTGCAATCCCATCAAAGAAATGGATTCTACTTACTGTTTCTGAACTCCATCTCCAGAAAACAGATAAGCCAGAAAATTCTGCCGACACACCGAACACTCCGAGCTGCACCGCTGACCCCAATGCCAAAAAAATTCCCAATTCAAAGCTCTTTGAGAAACTCAAACTTCATACCAAACAGAAACATTCTGCTGAACTCAGCCACAACACCGAAGCAGACTCACTTCCTTAAACTTGTTCCAAAGAAATCATCTTTGGAAACATCTATAGTCACTGCATCTCATCACGCAGCTACTACTTCCCTGAGATATCAAGATATCATTACTCGCTTCTGTTCAGCCAGCAGATCCAAACTCTACTCATTCAACTTCAAAGATGAACTCCGAACCTTAACAGGTTACCTTCAGAGATCAATGAAGTCCTTACACCACTTCAAAACTCACTCGAGACGATATTGGGTCTACAGTCTCGACAGATACACTTCCAACCTTATCCAATCAAACACCAGCCAATGGTAGTCGTGTTACACACACTTCTACCTTATCTACCTTTATAACCCACATTGGAAAACCCGAACAGGTAACCCAATCGATAGGTAGAAATAAATAAATAAATATATATATATATATATATATATAGTAATATATAAAAAATTACAAATACGCTCTCTCAAGAAAGACACCACTACAGAGCCTAGGTATTCACTCAACCTAATGCTCCCTAAGAAAGACATACTTCAGAGCCTAGGTATTCACTCAGCCTAATGCTCTGATACCAGCTGTCATGACCTGACTTTCCACTCCCGGAAAATCGCGTCATGAATTGAGAAAGAAAGGGATAGAAAATAGAATAGAAAGAAGAGAAGAAAGAAACAACATCAGAATCTTACACAGCGGAACGAATAAATTACATTAATAACATAAATGTTACATAGTTTACAACAATATCAGAGTACACAGATATACTACACATACTAGTTAGTTATAAACACCTGTCTAGTTATACAATCTCAATACAACAACTCAGAGAACTACACAGCGGAAACTATATATATATATATCTACACGCAGAAGCCTCCTGCTCCAATGCTCCTCCACAATTCGTCAAAGCTAATCCTGAATCCTAACCTGAATTCCCTTGACTACTCATAAAAATTTGAGTACCCAAGAGTTTATGAAAAACAAAAACAAACTCCGGGTCAGACATGGGTCTGGTGTGAGTAACAGGTTAAAGTTGCTTAACTTTTAAAAACCTTTGAAAAGAAAGGTATCACGTAAGACTTCCCACACATAAACATGGAATTTTTTTTACCTTACGCTAACCAAAACATTTGATAGGAAATCCGATGATATTATAATAGTGTCTAGGGTTTTCAAATAAATAAGAAAATAGCCGAAATTGTTACATGATTAAATTCCAGCTACTAGCCACAAAAGTGGGTAATACAATCAAAACCGTTGGCACTTATTGGATTTTGGATTCCATACAATGGCAGGGCTACTGGGGTACCGCCCGTCACAATACGTGGCCTAGATCAACGTACCGAGGATCACTCCCGACCCCCTGCAACACAAAGCCGGACCCATTCCTTACTGAATAGTTCCAAACAAGACAACCCCGTGGTTGTAGCTAGCAACCACCCACACAGCCGAATATAAAAGGACTTCTAGACAGGGATCAATCTTGCTCTCCAGTGGGCGCGACCCACGAAGCTTTGCTGCACCTCTCCTGTTTTAGCCATTCCCAGTTGATGAGGCTTGAGGCTACGATTACTTTTATAGGACATATCACTTAGAATGCTCATCGTCCACCTGACGATGTTCTGAAAGCATTCAATCCATACAAGTTCGTTCCGGGTTCGAACGAAACCGAAGGCATTATCTCGTTACACTCATTTTAGAATCACCCTCAGAGTTAACGACAATAACCCTTGCACTCTGAATCACCATTTCGAATCTATAAGAACTAATTCCGTCAACTCATTACGGAATCACCCACAGAGTTATACTAACTCATAGTCCTTACACCTCGAGTCTTCACAAAGCTCCATTTTTATTCACGACCTAACGTTATTTGGAATCGATGTGGTTTTTGGATATTTATTCCATGGAAAGAGTTGGGTTTGAAACTGTTTCCAAAGTGGTTTGAAAATGAAAATATAGCTTGTAAAGATATTTTGAGGAAATAAATAATTGGGCAAATTATTTATTGATGGTTGCTTATGAATTTAAATTGCTAGTTAAATCACCGACTATCAAATATTGGACAAATGCGTTGATCGTTTCGAAGAGACCGGGATCGAGATTTATTTCTCGAAAGCCACTTTGATCCGATTTGTACGTTTTCGTGCGAAAAACGAGTTCGAAGTCGAAGATGGAGCAGTGAAGTGCAAGGGCTAGTCGCTACTAATCCTGAGAATATTTCCAAAATGGATGTAATAGGAGTAGTGCCTTCGGTTCCATTCGAACCCAGGACGGACTTGTATGGATGAATGCTTTAGGAACATCGTAAGGTGGGCGATGGGCATTCTAAGTGAAACGTTCTAAAAGGTAACGCTTAGCCTCAAGCCTCATCAACCGGGAATGACTGAAAATCAGGGGATATGCAGCAAGGCTTGGTGGGCAGCACCCATTTCCGGGTAAGGTCATTCCCGTCTAGATGTCCCTTTTATTTCGGCTTGCGGTTGCTGATCCCAACCGTGGGGTGATCTTACTCGGGACTATCCAGTAAGGGGGTAGTCCGGGCCTTGTGTTGCAAGGGATCGGGCGTGGTCCTCAGTACACTGATCTAGACCAGGTACCGTGACAGGTGGTACCCTAGTGCCTAGTCATTAGTTGGAATCCATTCTCCCTACGAGCCTTTTACGAGTTTTGTTTGTATTACCCACTCTGTGGCTAGTAGCTGGAATTTAATAGATGTAACAATTTCGGCTATTTTATAAGTATTTGTATATAGACCCTATTATAATATCAGAGGATTTCTATAAAAAGTGTTTTAGCTATCGTAAGGTAAAAACCCGACATGTTTATTTGTGGTGTGGTCTTACGAGATGCTTTTGTTTTCAAAAGGACTTTGAAACTTTAATAATCAATTTGGATGCATTATTATCAGCTGGTACTCCAGACTGACTCGGGTGTTATTTCATTATAATGCTTGAGTCAGACAGAGTATTATATGTTCAGGACATGATGCTATCGAGCAGGAGAGGAGCTGGAGTCCGAGACGTATTATTCATACTTGTATATATATCCGCGGCTATGATTGTATGGGATTGTCTGTCTGGTAAATGTTTTTTGTTGAGATACTCTGATGATATATTGTATAAAACAGATATAGTTTTCATTTTGTGTAAAGATCTGATATTATATATTATATTTTATTCCGCTGCGACTGTGAGATTCTGATATTGTTTAGTTTCTTCTTCTATCTCTTCTTCTTTAACCCTAATGGTTCGTATTTCTGTACCACTTGAGTTAATTGATGTAGAATAGTGTTGACTCAAGGGGTATGGATTTGTGGGTTGTTACACTTGGTATCAGAGCTTAGGTTGGTGACAACCTACGCTTTGGTGGGAAAATTACTCATTAAACAGAGTCAATAGTACTCTATGATGAGTTGAGTGTAATAATAGATATAAGAGCATACTTGTTAGTGAATATAAAATTGTTTTCATACTGTGTTGACTTATCGGTTGAGTGTTTATGAATTCTGGTCGGTACGGGAAGTACACTCGTATCGATAGGGGTTTCTAAACTCTTAAACAAGATAAACCGACATAGTATTGTTTTTAAAGTGGGTAAATGAAATAATTTTACCCAAAATTATATTTTGATATAAAAGAAATAATTTTCTGAAACTATTATATATATTTGATTGGTTGGTTGTTAATATCTTAATCAAATAAGGATCTAAAATTTGATCTAAGATTTGAAATAGTTATAACCAAATAAATTCCATGAGTATAAATTATACAAAAGAAGAATAACTAAATTTGAATTAAACCAGAATATAAATCCCGGGAATTTTGGAAAAGATTTAAAATGTATTGAAAACTAAGGTTTGGAAATTTAAAATCTTCGGAATGTTTGGGAATGCTTTCCAAAAGGTTTGAAGGTAATTGTGGAAGATTATTTTGGGAAGTATTTTTGAATGGAAACTGTTTTGAAATGAATTTGGGAGAGTAAGGAAGCACTGAACTCACTTTAGTTGCTGGAAAATAATCCTGATGACGCTAGCCACATCATTAGAATTCGTTTTCGAGTTTCTAAAGTGATGGATTGCTACCAAAGTGGTTGGTTATGATATTGTTTCGACTTGTTAGGTGTACCAGTTGTTTTGGAAATTTCAAAGGGAAAATTTGTTTGGTAAAAACAAGTTGTTTGGAAATCCGAAGATTTGATTTAATATACCAAGTAGGTATGAGTTGATTATTATTTCAAAATGGTTTTGAGATTAAACCGGGTAGTTGAATTCTGGGAAATTCTATTTAAATAATGTGTAAAGTTAAAGAATCAACCATTTAACTTATTAAGTGACGTTGATATTAATAAGAAGGAAATGAAAATTTTAATCGTGAAATTAAAATTCAATTTGAGTATATGGAAGTAAAGAGAAAATTTGAATTTGACTTGGAATAAGTTAAATAAATTGGACTTAGAATTAAATTGATTTAGATTAAATCGAAGGGTAAAATGATTTTGAAATTGTGGGTCATTGTGCAATAAATTGTACTTATGAGCTACTAAGTGTTATGCTTATAATTTGAAACGGTGAATTTAAAATTGTGTAAAGAATTAAGGTGAAAGAAAATTTGTATCCTTAAGAATTCAGTGATACATACATACATACATACATACATACATACATATATATATATATATAATTTGAAATTGTGATTATAAGATGTAAATGGATTGAAAATGAACAATCTAAACTTTTAAGTAAATAATTTGGTGAACTTACAAATAGGGAAATGGAATTATAATCACAAGTGGGAAATAGTTGAATTATATGGAGAATTCAAATTTAATCCTAAATGAAATGTAAAGTAAGATAAGGTGAAGAAAATATAAAATATACATGGGTGAATGAACTTAAGTCAGCAAATAAATTTTGAACTTGTATATGGAAAATTAAAATTGGATTGAATTGGATACAACTTCGATTAAATGAATGGAGTTGAGTTTGGATTGAATTAAAATATACAAGGGTGAATGACAACTCAAATTCATTTTTCATAATATTTGAAAATTGATTACATAGTTTTTCATTGGTTGAACCAAATATGATATCGTCAACATAAATTTGTACAAATAAAATATCATTATTATCTTTTTTAATAAATAAAGTTGTATCTATTTTTCCTATTTAAAAACCAGATGTAATTAAACAATTTTTAAGACGTTCGTACCATGCTCGTGGAGCTTGTTTTAACCCATATAATGCTTTGTGTAATTTAAAAACATGATCGGGATCTTTTTCATGAACAAATAATGTGGGCTCTTCTATGTATATATTTTCTTTAATAAAACCATTTAAAAAAGCACTTTTGACATCCATTTGAAATAGTTTAAAATTGTGATGAGTTGCAAAGCCGAGTAATGTATGAAAAGCCTCTAATCTTGCTACTGGAGCAAAGGTTTCATCGTAATCGATACCTTCTTCTTGATTATAGCCTTAAGCAACTAATCGTGCCTTATTTCTAACAATATTTTCATTCTCGTCTGCTTTGTTTTTAAATACCCATTTTGTTCCTATAACCGATTGGTCTTCAGGTCTTGGTACTAATTTCCAAACATTATTACGTTCAAATTGATTTAATTCTTCTTGCATAGCTATTATCCAAAAATTATCATTTGAAGCTTCTTTATAATTTTTTGGTTCAAAATTTGACACAAATGCTATATGGCTTATTTGATTAAGTTTATTTGTAATTACTCCAGAATTAAGATCTCCAATGATATTATCTTTTGGATGATTCTTAAGAATTCTAGGAGATGATATCAAAGTATTATTTTGCACATTTGTTTCATTAGTAATAGAATTTGTTAGTGGAATAATTTCTTCTTCATCATTAATACGACGGCTAAAAATATTTTCGTCGAACGAAACATGTAAACTTTCCTCAATAGTATTATTTCGTTTATTAAAAATTCTATATGCTTTGCTACGATCCGAACATCCGACAAAGATACCTTCATCGGCCTTTGGGTCAAATTTACCTAAGTTATCTTTTGTATTTAATATAAAACATTTTGAACCAAAAGTTTAAAAGTACGATATTTTAGGTTTTTTTACCAAAAAATATTTCAACACAAGTTTGATTAGTCATAGGACGTATGATTACTCGATTTAATACACAACAAGCTGTGGCAATAGCTTCTACCCAAAAGTGTTTCGGTAGACCACTACTATTTAGTAATGTTCGTGCACATTCTTGTAATGTACAATTTTTTCTTTCCACAACACCATTCTAATGAGGTGTGCGAGGGAAAGAGAAATTATGAGTTATTCCTTTCTTATTACAAAAATTAGTAAAAAGAACGTTTTCGAATTCTCCTCCGTGATCACTTCGAATGTTTTTAATTTTAAGTCCATTTGTGTTTTAATTCTTTTAGCAAATATCTTAAACATACCAAAAGTATCGCTTTTATGTTTTAAAAACAAAGTCCATGTATATCTTGAAAAATCATCAACTATTACAAAAACATATTTGTTGTGATTTATAGATCGTATTTGTGTTGGACCAAATAAATCTAAATGTAATAATTCTAATGGTTGTTTTGTAGAAATATTATTTTAAGATTTAAAAGAGCTTTTCTTTAGTTTTCCAATTTGACAATCATTGCATAAATTTTCTACTTTGTAATTTATTTTAAGTAAACCTCTAACTAGTTCATATTTTTCCAATTTATTAATATTCTTAAAATTGATATGACAAAATCGTTTATGCCATAACCATGGATCATCATGTTTGGCAGTTAAACATAAATTTGAATTTTTATTTATATTCATGTTTAATACATAAATATTTTTGTTTCTAACACCCTAAAAAATAAGTTGTTTGTTATTATCTAAAATATTACATCTATATTTTTTAAAATTTATTTGAAAACCTTTATCACATAATTTACTAATACTTAGTAGGTTGTGTTTTAGATTTTCTACTAATAAAAAATTTGTAATAATAGGAGAGCTAGATATACCAGAGTTAATGACTTCTCTAATGCCCACGACATATCCTTTTGAATTATCTCCAAAAGTTACCATTCCACCATTGATGTATGTTATATTTGATAACATTTTTGAATTTCCGGTCATATGCTTGGAGCATCTGCTATCTAGTATCCATTTCTCTTTATTTTTTATTTTGGGTACCTGCAAAATAAAAGATTTTTTAATTGGTACCCATATATTTTGTTAGGAGAAGGTAGCCATACCCTAGATGGTTTGGTACGTTTATAATTTTTTTTTTTATTATAGACTACATTCTCTAACAAATTATTAATATGCTTTTGTCTAATCAAATTATTATTTGTCTTAGGAATCCAAATTTTCATGTTTTTGGCATTCATTTTAGACCTAGGTATACTTTTAGTTTTTATATAACTAATATTTTTAGTATCATTTCCTTTTTGTTTAGAAGAATTTTTAAATCCTATTCCATTTCTTTTGCCGGATGTTTTTGAAGTTTTGATAAGATTTCCAAATCTTGTTTTCCTTTATTAAATTTTGACACATTATTTGTAATTTTATCTAATTTTTCTTTTAATTCTATATTTCGATTTCCAATATTTCAATATTATTTTTTAAGTCAACATTTTCCTTTAACAAATTATCCTTCACTATTTTAATGTTTTCAAAATTAATAGTAATAGTCTTACTTTCTATCAAATTATTTTTGAATTTTTTCTTGAGATAATTCAAGTTCTTCTTCTAAGATAATATTTTCATCTTTTAACATTCCTACTTCAAGTTCCAATCTATTTATTTTGACTAAATATTCTTTTTTTAATTTTTTAATTTTTCTAAATTTATCATCTAATTCCATGCTAAGTTCTAACAATTCGTTATAGCTAAGTTCAGGACATACCTCATCAGTTTGTGCCATAAAACATACATCAGCTTGTTCTCCGTCACTATCGCTATCACTTTCAGATGATGAAGAGTCCGAGTCATCCCATGTTACTTTGAAAGCCTTCTTCCTTTTGAATTCTTCAAATTTTTTCTTTTTTTATCATTGTTGAGTTTCGGGCAATCCTTCTTCATATGTCCGTTGATCACATTCATAACACATGATTTGAGATAGATTTGTTGTTTTGGACTTCCCTTCTTTTTGGAATTTGGTCATCTTTCTAAATTTCTTGAATCTGTTATAATTCTTGGCAGTGAAGACCATTCTTCTTCATCTAAATCAGAGTCATCATTCTTTGTTGCTGGGAATGCTATGTTTTTCTCTTCGAATTCAGTTCTTTTCATGCCTGCAAATTAGCTTCATAGGACATTAAATTTCCTATCAATTCTTCAACTTTGAGAGTAGAGAGATCATTAGCTTCTTCAATAGCTAAAACATTTCTTTCCCAATCTGACGTTAAAGAGTTGAGTATTCGAGAAACTAAATCAAAATCAGTAAACTTAACTGCTAATGTCATAAGATCATGTTGGAAGTTTGAAATCTAGAATACATGTCAACAATAGTTTCATTTTTCTTCATTTTGAATGATGAAAATTGGTTTTGCAAAATTGAAATCTTAGTTTGCTTGACCTTTTTTGTACCTTCGTGTGTAGTTTGTAAAGTACGCAAATGTCAAATGTAGTAGTGCATAACATGACACGCGAAAATTCATTTTTGTCCAGAGAGAAAAATAAAACATTCATAGCTTTAGCATTATTTGATGCTAAGGTCTTTTGTGCATTGGTCCATGTGTTCATAGCATTAGTAGGTGCTTCATATTTGTCTTGTGTGGCTAACCAAATTTCTAGACCATTGGCTTCCATAAAATTTCTCATACGTGTTGACCAATATGCATAGTTAGATCCATTAAAAAGTCGGGGCCGTGCTATGGATTGTCCTTCTTGAAAAATACTTTCCATATTAAAGTGATTCAAAAACGAGTTACTGTTCTTTGATCAAACCTCACTCCTATACCAAATGAAAGTCTACATGAGTGGATCGTGTAGTGTATATATATGCAATTATAAGTGACTAACTATATAATGTATCAAATATAAACTTGATAGATGATAATAGCAAAGTAAATCGAAATAATCACACCAGGATTTTATACTGGTTCAAACCTCCCGTCCTATGTCCAGTACCGAAGCTCCTCTTCGGAATTCAACTATCAAACACCCTCACTTCATCCGGAGGAATAGGCTTGGTTACAAAAGCTTGTTCTTGTCAAGTGTGTGTTCTATAACATGGATATTGACTATTAAGTAAAAATGCTTCCAATCTATATATCTAGAGAATATTGATTGAAGAGTTCTGAATATATGGGAGATTAAAATACATGTATTCAATTGCTAAAGATCAAGTATAAATTAGAGAATAAGAGTAAAGAGCATAAGTAAGTAAGGTGAAGTCTTCTCTTTGATTCTTGATGCTATTTATAGCGGTAGAGAGATTCCTCGAGTGGTTGTATCCATTAACAAGTGTTGTATGGTCTCTCCTGACGGTGATGAAGAGTTGCAACGAAGAGGAGCGAAAGTGTCTTTTCATTTGTAACAGTTGTTCTTTGAATATTCACAGCCGAGTTCAAAATCAGACGTTTGAAAAAATATTTCAGACATCTGGCTCTTATATATTTTTTGTATATGGTTGCTTTTCAGACGTCTAAGTGCATTAACCAGACGTCTAATTTTTTTCTGATTTGCGAACCAGAGGATTCAATCAGACGTTTGGCTAGTGCGCCCAGACGTCTGAAATCATGCATGTTGCTTTCCTTATGTTTGTGTCATTTCTCTTCTGATTCTATCGACTTGTAGCCTCTTGATACTTCTTTTGAGTCTTGTTCTTGTCTCTTTGGTGATGTTACTTTATCAATTACCTGTAAATAGATATATATGCATATTCGATTCCCATTGTATAGTTGTTATCATCGAAACCATAGAATGGATTTCCTAAGATATGATATTGGTTAATTATATCTCAAACAATTAGGGGCTATGCACCGATTTTTATGGGAGCTTCATAAGAGTTGATGAACACTTCAGATTTATGTGTATAGATGTATGCAATCGTAAGTCTATTAGTGCCAAAACGGTTCTATGTACTTTTATCATTTTCACTAATGAGTTATCATAGATATGGACATGTGTATTTGATACAGATGTGTAAGTATATGGTAAGCTCATAGGACATAAAATGGAAGTAAATAATAAAACATGTAGAAGAACCGATTCGATTCGATTGAATGAGTCAGTATATTGGAAAGAGTTCCATGTGTACCTAATATGAATAAAGATTCAGTCTCAAAGGTCACTCCTCCCTATAATACATAATGATGTATCGATAAGGAGTAATAGAGCATTGTTGAACAAAGCACAATTAATGATGAGTGAAGTTGAGTTAAATTCATTTTAAGGTGTGTACTTAAGAGTAGTACACAATACTAGAATTAGTATCATCCAAAGAATAGTTTACAAAACCACACAAGATATGGGTTGATACGAAACCTCTAAATTTCCTAGACCAAGAAGTTGACAGGTTGTGCGATTCGAAAAACAGCACATAATAATTGTTTGTAAGAGATCTTGTATGAATCGTCCTAAGCTAATTTTGGCAATGATAGTCGTTGGATGACTAATTTATGTTGTGAACATAAATATATTGTGAACTAATGCAAATCAGTTTTATATAAAGCAATTCATAAAATGTTTTGAATGCTTGTTTCTTTACACTAAGAAACAGTTGTTGTTTCAAGAAATACCAACTTCATAGTGAAAGAATTTATTTAGCAAATTATTGATATAAAATAAATTTGGATATGATCCAAGCATAAAATTGATTAGAAAGGATGAAATGAAATTGACTAAACCTAAATGTACACAATACATTAGCATGTCTAATGAATATTCTTGTATATTGATGAGAAACTGTGAGTTTCTTGTCATTGTCAAGAATAAAGAATCCTTGTTTGTTTAATTAAACCATTAAAAGTATTGACTCTATAATATGGTTTGATGCATAGATCCAAAATAGATTCAAAGTACATTATTAAAATATGATTTTGATAGTTGTACTCAAAGGGATATAATCCATTGGCCACAAATGCATCTTTAAGAGAAAGACAAATGCAGTTGGAATACAATGAGATATTTGATAAGAATAATACTGTAAATTTCAATTGTTGAAATTAACATAACAGATTCTCCGTTCAATGTGCTCAAGTTAGTTCATATTTACTCACAAAATTATTGCTTAGTATGACTTTGTGTTACATACATAATAAAATGGAAAATTCTAAGTAATGATTTAGAATAGATCGTTTGTAGATAACGACCACAACATGTCGTAGTTAGTAGGAGGGAAAGTTTATGGGTTTTTGGATATGATCCAAGAATTGATAGAAAGTATCATTTTATAAGCATCAAAATTGAATTCTAATAGAATATCAAATAGTTTGATTATTAGTCAAAATGACGAGGAAGCATTTGTTTATAAGGACGTTAAAAGGTACATATATTTCTAAACCATATGTAAACAACAGATTGCTGATCGTTAACAATGTACTTGAGTTAAATCAACCTTAGTTGTTCTCATACTCAATGTTGGATCTGTAAATAATGTCTTTCAATTAAGTGTAAAAGATATTGGGAATGTCCCAAATTATATGCAAGGTCACCTTATTAAAATGTTCGATGTATTGGCAATAGGAATTATCATACATGTTATATTGTCTGTAATATCGTGATTTGTTTGTGTATTTAATACATGAAGCAAATATTAAATCCAAATTGATATCATTAAATGATTATTTGAGGATTTCTTGCGTATTCATGGAATACTAGAGAATTGTTTACAGAAACAACAAACTCCTTATGAAGGGGTGTTCAGACTCAAATTTCATAAGTAATATTGGGAATATTATGTGAATAATAAATTCAAGTTAAGAATCTTTAAGTTGGAAATATTCCAAATGAGAGACTATTGCTGATTAAATGAAAAAGGCTAAGTACATCATCTTGAATAGCGCTGCTGTTGAATATGCACTTATATGATTTTTGTTTGATGATAATAAACATATATACATTCATTTAAATGTATTTGTTAATATACTATTTTTTTTTCACAGATTAAATAAATATTTGTTGAATAAAATTAAACAACACAGAATTTGAATTCAAACGAATATTTTATTCAAACTAATATTTATTACAATTTTGAATAGTACAATTTCATGCTCTCACTATACATATACAATTTTGAATACATCACGATTTTATATTTACATTAATAACCTCACTACATATCACTCACACTCGTATTTTATCTTCAACTGCATTCCAGTTTGAATCCAACATCTGAGCAATCTGCAAAAATATTCACTAACGCAGTAAAATTGAAAAAGAAATATTTTTGCAACATAAAATAAAATGTGAATTTTGAAAATGATATTTGCCTCAGTTATTTGGGTTGTTCGTCATCATTTATATTTGAATTCATCACACACGAACAATGTGACACGCACAGTGTATCACTGTACATGCCACAAGGCCATGCACACCGATATACACTTGATAATGCTACAGGGACAGGTGAGCACAAGGTCAAACCCAAATAAAAAAGACGGGTTCAACTCAGGTGCAATATAAATAAAATATCGACTTAAGCACAAGGTCAAACCCGAGTTGTGAAACTGGATTCAACACAGGTGCAACTCAAATGCACACATGAATGCTATGATCAAAGTATGCATGTATACATATCGACCAGGCAGCAAACAAAGTCAACAAAACATGCATCATATACATGGCAATCAAACTGAAGTATAGAGCGTAAGCAAGCATAAATGAACTGGTCAGAACAAAGCCATATGAAGTAGATATGGATATGCAGGCGTGTCAAAAAGACCAACTCAATGCGACTCAAGAGTACACATGATACATGAAGTAATGCAATGCTCAAAAGACATAGTACACAAGCCTGCAACTTCAATCCAAACCAAACTGCATCAAGTCCAGCAGCTCAAGTAACAAAACTCGAGTGCAGCAGTGAACAAAACTAAAAGCAATACCCAATACACATGAATGCACAAATGCACCTAGAAAGTGACACAGTGAACTGCTAGTGTCGACCAGTCACAAATGAAGACTAGCTGCTGAATTCCGAGAATGTAAACAAGTCGCAACCACTACAACAGGCCATCAGTGAAACCAAGATGCTACAGATATCAGCAACATCCAAGTGACTCGGCAATGCTTGAAGACTACAGCAAACACAGTCAACACAAATGCAAATGCACAAGTATCAATATATAATGATCAAGATGCTTCACAGTACAACATACAAAATGAATCATATAGTTTCAATGCTAACTGCTCAAGTAAAGTGAAGGAACAAGACCGAACGTGCAAACTACAACTTCAAATGAACGAGTGACACAGCAACAATGAAACTAACTCGAAGCAAACTCAGTGCATAACAATCAAGTGAACACAGCAACGCACTAATATAGATGATACGCCAAGTACAAGCCGAGGCAATCAATAAATCAATGGCCAGAGTCATGAAACAAATCAAATAAGGTTGAAAGTACTACCAAAAGCCAGCAGAAAAATGAATACACAGATCGAAATCAAAGTTGAATAGGTCAGAGACGTGGTGGTCAAAAAGTGGGCGAAGTCAAAAATCAATACCGTGAGAGCCAAGCATCAAATATATGAGTTTGATTAAGTTAGTAAAATCATCTACATCAAAAATTAATCGAATTCCAGAAAGCATAAAATCAGTAAAGCAAAAGCATATAATTACATACCGAAGCAAGGGAAGAATTCGATCAACGAAGCAGCCGAAGTGAGCAACAAGGAAAACAATTGATCAAGGCTACACGCGAATAATCATCGAATCGATCAACATGAAGTCGGCACTTCGAAAGCCCTAATTTGAATCAAGAACGAAAGCCCCAATTTTGCAAGAGGAACGACCGCCATTATTCTCAAGCAAAAAAGGAACCAGGCCGATAAAAAAAAAGGATAAAAAGGGGGACGCAATCTTTTAATTAGTGGGCCGGTTCTAATAATATTATTTTGGGCTTAGTTGTTTTAAATTTATAAATAGGGTTTTATTTTATTTAAATTGTTTTTTAATTGTATTTTGGTTAAACCGTTTAAATTTACTAGTCGTGTGACTAGGGGACAAGCTAGTGGCGTAGCTTGAGAATTCGCAACTCAGTGGCTGAGTTGTGGCAAGGTTTTGAGCATAGAGTTAGATTAGTCAATAGCGGGTATAGCGAGTTTACGTGTGTAAGCGAGGGACTATCTAATTTTTAGTAGAAATCTTGGGGGCAGCACGTAGGCAGGGTTTTGCCGAAGCTGGGTAAATTCTGTGTTGTTCTGTTTTTTTTCTGTTATTTATATTCTGCGATATCTGTGCTGCTATTCTGAGATCTGAATTGAATATTTTATAAGCTTCCGCGATTAATTTTTATAATTAACACTATCACCCTATTCACCCCCCCTCTAGGGTGAAATCGATCCAACAAGTGGTATCGGAGCTAGGAATAGAAGTCAACATTTGTTTTAAAAATTCGATTTTTTGAAAAAATCAATTTTTTTTAAAATGGCTTCTTTTAATAATGCTTTTGCAGAGGGTCAGTCGATAGTTATACCACCAATGTTCAATGGTGAATATGCTTTTTGGAAAAATAGGATGAATTTTTTTTTGAAAACCATTGACGCATGGGATATTGTTGAGACAGGTTATAAAACTCCAATTATAACTGTAGATAATCAGGAAATAGAGAAACCAAAGGAACAATGGACAGAACTAGAAAATAAATTACAAAATACTAATGCCAAAGCTATGAATTCTATTATTTGTTCATTAGATCAATTTGAATTTAATCGTGTCTCACATTGTCTAACTGCGTAGGAAATATGGCACATACTAGAAGTGACTCACGAAGGAACATCTCAAGTCAAAGAATCTCGCCTTGCCATGCTAAGCAGCGAATACGAGAACTTTACAATGGCGAAGGAAGAAAATGTCAAAGAGATATACGGACGACTTTCCAATATCGTATACAAATCAAAAGCTCTCGGAAAAACATACACCGAATTGGAAATAGCCCGGAAAATCCTCAGAGTCCTTCCACGAAGCTTTGAAGTGAAAGTAACTGCCATTCAAGAATCGAAAGATTTAAAACAACTCAAAGTTGAAGAACTCATCGGAAATCTCACCACTTATGAGCTAGAAATGAAATTCAAGGAAGAGCGTGAAGGAGGAAATACTCGAAAGAAATCAATAGCTCTCAAAGGAACAACTGAAAGTGATGACGATGACGATGCAGCAGCAGAATTGGAGCTATTAATAAAGAAATTCAAAACGTGGAATTACAAATATGGAAATTCAGCTCGAATTCAAAAAGCGAAAAGCAGAATAGCCAAAGCACTAGACTACTCTGAAGAACAGAAGATCATCTTTCACAAGTGCAACCAACCCGGACACATCAACCCCAATTGTCCTCGAAATCAACGCGACTTTAAAAAGAAATCAAAAAGGAAAAGTTTTGCAGCCACGTGGAATACAAGTGATGAAGATAATCAAAGTTCTAGCAGTGAGAGTGAGAAAGCAGATATGTGTCTTCAAGGGAATATAACTGATAGCGACGATGACGAGCCAAGCGAGGTATCAAAACTTACTCACTCTGAATTACTTATTTATTTCCACGAAGTAAATGTTTGTTTTGAACGACTTAGGGAAAAATACGCTAAACTTGAATCTCAAAAGGATACTTTGATAGAACGCAATAAATAACTTGATCAATTAGTTAAGAACTATCAATGTAGAATCCCTAAGTGTGATAAGTGTCCAACATTCGAAGAGGAAATTAAAAAATCAGAAATCAATATAAAATCACTTGAAAATGAAATTCTGATTTTAAAGGAGAATGAAAATACTAGGAGAGAGAATTCTATTAAAAAGTGCACACAATTGTTAAACGAAAATGAATCTCTCAAATCACAAGTCCAAAAACTGTCTACTACTTTAGATAAATTTTCCAAAAGTGAAAAATCGTTGAATATGCTATTAGGAAAGCAAACGGTTAATTCAGTTAGACAAGGACTTGGATATAATAGTTCGAAAATTGTTGAAAGCAATATTAATCAAGTTAATTCTATGTGCACAATTTGTAGAAAATATGGACACAATCACAAAAATTGTTGGTATAGACCCAAACATGTGAAAACTATACCTATTTGGGTTCCAAAAGGCACAAATATAAAATCTCTCAAAGTTAAACAAATTTGGGTGTCGAAGGGAACAATTATTAATAGTTTTGGGTCTTTACAAAATTATTTCTCAAAATTTTCTGCCACTAACAACCATGGACCTATAAAAACAAATAGGTCACATAATTCTTTCATCGTGTAGGTGTGGTGGCAGGCTAAGGAACAACAATAGTGTTTTCTGGATTTTTGGCTGTTCTAGAAACACAACGGACGACGAAGCAAAGTTCCTTAGCCTAGTATAAAGGTGACAGAATCACAACAAACAACAATGAAAAATATCGTAGAGGTAAAACAGGGAAAGGCATATTTATTTGTACGATATATTAAATGTGATAATCTGCACCGTATTCTGAATTAAAATCAGCCAATATTGAGATGATGAAAAGATGATGATTTTGACTCTGACTTATTCAAAATAGTTGGCCAATTATATTCTTATGCCAAAAACACTATAAAATTCTCTAGATTCTTTGAATTACTTATTATACATCAGTTTGGATTAAAAATAGTGTTTTGTTGAATGATGATACATTTGGTTATAATACGGCTAACTCTTTATTCACGGTTTTCGATTATTTACACGGATTCAATTCAAATTCAAAAGAATGTCATTTAAATTGCTGTAAAAATTGAGTTTGAAATTTTTGGTGCACACTTCATGTTTTGGTCTATAAAATTCAATTGATGATAATTTTGAGTGAAAGAGAAATTCAGATGCAGATTACACTGGTAATCTAGTTGATAGAAAAATTACTAGTGAAACGTGATTTTTGTTGAGACATTTAGTAACTGCATCGTTTTTCAAAGAAAATATCTGCATATTCTTCATTTCAAATAATTTTCAAATAGCAGAAAATTTTCTTTTAAGACCCCCTGGAGAAAATCATTTTTGACCATATTTTCAGATTAGTCATTTTTGAAAAATTAATTTCATAATTATTTTTGAGTTTGATTTTAAATGACTATTTTGACTAATCTGACTCCCTAATGTTTATCAAAAAGAAAAATAGCGATTGAAAAAGTGATGAGTGTTAATATTGATCAAATATTATGACTTGAGACGGTATAATTAATAAATTTCTTTAGAAATTTAAACAAGAGTTATAAAACTTTTTGTTGGTAAAAAATTCCATGACCATCTCTATATCTATCATATTTCTAACAACCATCACTCATCAAAATTCTATATAGTTTGTTGATATGTGGTACTTTAAACAGGAATCGTTCGTTTTTCATTTTTCACGTTTATTTAAAAAAACAAAAATAAATAAATAAATAAATACCAAAGTATTCACTCTCATTTAAAAGTCCTCACGATTATGCATGGGTGAATTACTTGGAATTTGTTATGTGCTTCCATGCACATTTAAAAGTCCTCGTGGTTATGCATGTATGGAACGCATATCAAAAGTTGATTTTTAAAATAATCAAGTTGATTTTAATCTCATTTAAAAGTCCTCATGGTTATGCGTGGTTAGAAGACACTTGAATTCATTTTAAAAAAAATTGGAATACTACTAATCTCATTTAAAAGTCCTAACGGTTATGCATGGTTAGTAGATATTCAAATTCCTGATATAAATATACCACAAATAGACACAACTGTATGGTTTTATATGATGACATCATTTCCATCATTCTAAAAGTGGATTATGCGCCTAACAAAATATTTATGATTTTTGTTTGATTTTTTATTGAAATTTAATATTTAAATCCAATTGAGTTTTAATGTTGAATTAATATCGATCACTTTATCTCTATTTTCTTTGACACTATTATTCTTTTGCTGATAACAAAAGGGGGAGAGAAAAGTTAAGATTTTGTCAAATAAAATCAAGCAAAGGTCAAATAATTTTCCATTTTACATCTAGGCTCATTTGCATATTTTTATTTGTATGCATATATGTAGGGGGAGCTTTGTGTAGAGAGGAAACATTTAAATAGGGGGAGCAATGCATATCCATGATCAAATACATTTAACATATTCAAAATCTTAAATATATGTTTGTTATCATCAAAAGGGGAAGATTGTTGAGTATGCGCTTATATGATTTTTGTTTGATGATAATAAACATATATACATTCATTTAAATGTATTTGTTAATATACTATTTTTTTCATAGATTAAATAAATATTTGTTGAATAAAATTAAACAACACAGAATTTGAATTCAAACGAATATTTTATTCAAACTAATATTTATTACAATTTTGAATAGTACAATTTCATGCTCTCACTATACATATACAATTTTGAATACATCACGATTTTATATTTACATTAATAACCTCACTACGTATCACTCACACTCGTATTTTATCTTCAACTGCATTCTAGTTTGAATCCAGCATCTGAGCAATCTGCAAAAATATTCACTAACGCAGTAAAATTGAAAAAGAAATATTTTTGCAACATAAAATAAAATGTGAATTTTGAAAATGATATTTGCCTCAGTTATTTGGGTTGTTCGTCATCATTTATATTTGAATTCATCACACACGAACAATGTGACATGCACAGTGTATCACTGTACATGCCACAAGGCCATGCACACCGATATACACTTGATAATGCTATAGGGACAGGTGAGCACAAGGTCAAACCCAAATAAAAAGACGGGTTCAACTCAGGTGCAATATAAATAAAATATCGACTTAAGCACAAGGTCAAACCCGAGTTGTGAAACTGGATTCAACACAGGTGCAACTCAAATGCACACATGAATGCTATGATCAAAGTATGCATGTATACATATCGACCAGGCATCAAACAAAGTCAACAAAACATGCATCATATACATGGCAATCAAACTGAAGTATAGAGCATAAGCAAGCATAAATGAACTGGTCAGAACAAAGCCATATGAAGTAGATATGGATATGCAGGCATATCAAAAAGACCAACTCAATGCGACTCAAGAGTACACATGATACATGAAGTAATGCAATGCTCAAAAGACATAGTACACAAGCTTGCAACTTCAATCCAAACCAAACTGCATCAAGTCCAGCAGCTCAAGTAACAAAACTTGAGTGCAGCAGTGAACAAAACTAAAAACAATACCCAATACACATGAATGCACAAATGCACCTAGAAAGTGACACAGTGAACTGCTAGTGTCGACCAGTCACAAATGAAGACTAGCTGCTGAATTCCGAGAATGTAAACAAGTCGCAACCACTACAACAGGCCATCAGTGAAACCAAGATGCTACAGATATCAGCAACATTCAAGTGACTCGGCGATGCTTGAAGACTACAGCAAACACAGTCAACACAAATGCAAATGCACAAGTATCAATATATAATGATCAAGATGCTTCACAGTACAACATACAAAATGAATCATACAGTTTCAATGCTAACTGCTCAAGTAAAATGAAGGAACAAGACCGAACGTGCATGCTACAACTTCAAATGAACCAGTGACACAACAACAATGAAACTAACTCGAAGCAAACTCAGTGCATAACAATCAAGTGAACACAACAACGCACTAATATAGATGATACACCAAGTACAAGCCGAGGCAATCAATAAATCAATGGCCGGAGTCATGAAACAAATCAAATAAGGTTGAAAGTACTACCAAAAGCCAGCAGAAAAATGAATACACAGATCGAAATCAAAGTTGAACAGGTCAGAGACGTGGTGGTCAAAAAGTGGGCGAAGTCAAAAATCAATACCGTGAGAGCCAAGCATCAAATATATGAGTTTGATTAAGTCAGTAAAATCATCTACATCAAAAAGTAATCGAATTCCAGAAAGCATAAAATCAGTAAAGCAAAAGCATATAATTACATACCGAAGCAAGGGAAGAATTCGATCAACGAAGCAGCCGAAGTGAGCAACAAGGAAAACAATTGATCAAGGCTACACGCGAATAATCATCGAATCAATAATCATTAAGTCGGCACTTCGAAAGCCCTAATCTGAATCAAGAACGAAAGCCCCAATTTTGCAAGAGGAACGACCGCCATTATTCTCAAGCAAAAAAGGAACCAGCCGATAAAATAAAAAGGAAAAAAAGGGGGACGCAATCTTTTAATTAGTGGGCCGGTTCTAATAATATTATTTTGGGCTTAGTTGTTTTAAATTTATAAATAGGGTTTTATTTTATTTAAATTGTTTTTTAATCGTATTTTTTTTAAACCGTTTAAATTTACTAGTCGTGTGGCTAGGGGACAAGCTAGTGGCGTAGCTTGAGAATTCGCAACTCAGTGGCTGAGTTGTGGCAAGGTTTTGAGCGTAGAATTAGATTAGTCAATAGCGGGTATAGCGAGTTTACGTGTGTAAGCGAGGGACTATCTAATTTCTAGTAGAAACCTTGGGGGCAGCACGTAGGCAGGATTTTGCCGAAGCTGGGTAAATTCTGTGTTGTTCTGTTTTTTTCTGTTATTTATATTCTGCGATATCTGTGCTGCTATTCTGAGATCTGAATTGAATATTTTATAAGCTTCCGCGATTAATTTTTATAATTAACACTATCACCCTATTTATGTATATAAATAGGAATGCACAAATTTATAACTGAGCCGAGGGTGATTTCAAATGTTGAGAATTCCATAACAATATTGTACGATAAAAAATCATGACAAGTTTCAGAACAGAAGCTCACTAGAAGTCGAGAGACATACTTCGAATTGGTCCACATGATAAAGGTAGTTTATCAGCATGGGATAGAATTGATTGACAGAGTAGAAAACAAAAACATTACAGCATACGCATTCACTGAGGAACTAACCCAATTTGTTTTGAGAACATCAATTGGAGAAGTTAGAATGAGATTCCATAACTGACCCAAAGTGCAAACGAGAGATTTATAGAGTTATGGAATGCCCTAGGGGAATTATGACATGTTGCATATATCAAACTCGATAACCATCTTGTTCGAAATAAAAGGTGTTTTCTTTCTATTATATACTTGATATAATGTGTTATATACCAATTAATTAATTTAAGTAAAAGTATATTTAATAGAAAATCCATAAAATCTATATTTTGTGATAATAGTTACAAAGTGTTGTAACCATAAGTAATTTATCACAATGAAATAAATATACCATTTTAAATATTCCTAGCCAAGATGTATCAAGATTGAATATCGATATTCATTGAGATTAAAGTACGTAACGCTCTTTAAATGTTGGACAGTGTATTACTCATGGCTGCTGGGGCACCAAGGAGTTACGTGCTGATAGCTCTCGATGGTATTTTGTTGGTTAATATAAATAATTCAAACAGAAAACAACAATATGAGTAATTTACATAGTTCTCTTAATTTAGGTGTACTATTGATCTTCAGTGTGGAAACTCTACTTTGGTTATAGTTAAATCGTGGCATGACATTCACCGAACGACTAAAGTTGTGTCGACTGGAAGCATTAGAAGTGCAACACTATTCAATAAAGGATTCATCTCCTCAGTTATATGAGCTTAGTATCACGGTCAACTGAAGTCAACTCAAAATAAAAATCTCTGGCTTAAGCATTTAAATTAATAATAATAATTATTATTATAGAACCAAGGATTTTGTGTTTGGACTATAAAGTTGAATATGGACGATATTAGAATTTTAACCATTATCAAATTTCATAATTACAAAGTGATATAGTTTTGTCGAAGAAAAGTAGTGTAAATAATTGTCACTACCAAGTAATTCTTAAATATTTTTAAAATTGGATTTTACCAAAAGATGTGTAAGCGACAAACTGAGCAAAAATATCAGACCACTAGCTACGATGGTTTGTAAATCTTAATATTTGAATTGTTCAAAATTAATCGTTGACTGAATTTACACCTTTAAGTCGCACAACCAAAATGATAAATGCTTCGAATGAACCACACGATTTAATTAGTTTATAATCGTTGTAAATTAATTAATATTTAGGAAATATTACATATTAAATTTTATTTAATTTGTTTGAATATTATTATTATTATTTGATAAAGTGCGTACACAAAAGTTATAAACGTGCGTACCTATATGATATTGGTAGAATGTTTAAATTGGATTTAAATAAAACACAGACTAAGTGGGTTTTAAATATATTGAACAAATTAATATTTTTTTAATTATTGAATATCTTATTGAATTTATTTAAATGACATTAGCATTAAATAAAGTGTGCATACAAAAGTTATAAATGTGCGCAGTGATATATGATGTTGGTAGAATATTTGAATTGGATTTTGTAATACCCAAGAAATTTTAACCGTTTTATAACGTAAACAACTAATTTTTTTTGAAATGTAAATAATAAAATTTTGAAATAAAAATTTGATAATTGAAACGCGTTCATTTGATTATAGTGATTGGTAAAATTTTATTGAAAAATATGAAAGTTAATTTATTTATGAAGTTTTAAATATAAATTCTTTCAGTTTATTTGTTGAAAATTTAATATTTTCGAAAACTGAATATTTTCATATAATAAAAATGTAAATCATTTTCTAAGCGAGACATCGTAATTCGTTTCATCAAATTTGGACTGTTATAGCCCGTTTATCTTATTTTCGGCGTTTTAGCAGCATTTTCGGTAGCAAAAATGCAATTTTTTATAACTTGATCATATTGTTGATATCTGGACACCATTCTATCCGTCTCGTCGTGCTGATCTCTGTAGTATATTCAATCCTGTAATTCGGTGTCCGTTATGCAATGGAAACAACAAAATAGTCTGTCGTATCGATACCGCATTTGTGTCATTTTGTTTTCCTACGCCTTTCCAAATTTCTGGCCGAGTTAACAATCAGTCTTTGCTTTAATCATTTCTGGAAAAACAAACAAAATGTATGTCCTTTGCTATTTCATTTTTTTATATATTTATCGGTGCCTTTTCATTTTGCCTCCTCGTTGACTTTGGAAAAATAAATAATAATATAAAGGTAAGCTTTTCTTATGTTCCTGTAGCATGTCTTCCTCTTCAAATTTGCCGAGCCCTTTCCCGTTTTTCCTTAAGCAAATCCGTGTTTTTTCTTCTCTGACCCAACCCAGAACCCAAACCACCAAACGCCTACCATTCAAACTGCTCTTCGCCCTGACCTTCGCCACCTCCCCTCCTTGAGATCCCCATCATCGACACGATGCATCGCCCAAGTCCTCCCCTCCCTTGCCAAAGCCAACCCTTAGCCATCATCACGTGCGGCCTTTCCCTTGTCAGACCTGAAGTCAACCCAAACGCCCGTACCTAGACTCCATATCCATCACCGCGATCACCTTCCCCATAAATCTGTAGCAGCTACCCTTGAAACTTGAAGCCGAATCCGAGTATTCCCATTTGAAACTCGAAGCAGTACTTTATATTCTATTAAGGCTCTGTTCCTGTGCATGTCCTTTTTTATTTAACCTATCTGAGTGATATATATGCAGTATATATATATATATATATATATATATATATATATATTTGTGTGTGTGTGTGTATCACACATTGATTTTGTTGTTGCTCCCCGACCAAAGCCAGACCGAAGCAGTCCCCTTCTTTCCTTGTAACAACCCCCTTTTTCTTGTCTATATATATGCGTTATATGTATATGGTCTGAAGCTTCATATTGCTTGTCTCCATGTTTGCATCCAAATTTACTGCCACGTACACACACACACACACACATATATATTATATGTGGCTGCAGCTTGAATTTTTTTTCTTTTACATGAAACATATATATATATATATGTGTGTGTGTGTGCGTGCGTGCGTGCGTGTGTGTGTGTGTGGTGTGTGTGTGCCGTGTACATATTTTGACGTAACTTTGTGTTTATACGTTATATGTATATTGATATATATATATATATATATATATGTATGTATGTATGTATGTATGTATGTATGTGCACAGACTTGTTTTTAGGTGCGCATGCCTTCTGTTTATAACAAGTATAATAACTGTTAGCGTTTCGATCGAAATATTGCATGCAAGCGTGTTATTCGATTGAATATATATATATATATATATATATATATATATATATATATATGTTGTACACATATATATTGGCTGAAGTGTATGTGCTTTATAATCTGAACCTATATACGCTATACACAAAAAATATACATATTAACGACAAGGTCATATGTCGCGTTCATATTTGTCGACGGGAATTATGTGTTGTACACATATATATACAAGTTTTCTTTCAATTATTTGTTTCCATCGAATTATCGTGCTAAAATTTGTCTTGTTTATCGCGGCTATTTGAAGTGTCGTCTCGTGTTCGTGTTCGCATCCGTGTCAGTTGCTTTTCAACTCTACTGTTCTCCAGCCATAAAGGTGAGTAATCACTCACAATTCAATATTCCTATGCTTAGTAAATTAATTTCGTATGAAATGACAATATGGAATACTGTAAAATTTGAATTTTTAGTTATTAACTGTTAGAATATGATATTATATTTAAAACTATTATTCTTGAATTGGTTATGTAATGCTATGTTATTTATTTTTCTCATTATGCAAGTTCCCTTAGTTTTATAAATCACTATGGGTTGAAATGATAAATAACCGAACATGCTTTAAAATAGGAGAAAATTCATTATGGGTTGAAATGATAAATCCAAACAATTTTCAATTATTATTGAAATTTTCTAATTGCTGGTTTAGTGATATAACCCGTAAATTTAAACTATTACAGATTGAAAAAACAAATATCCGTATCACTTGACCATAGGATATAAAACTATTTACGGGCACCGTTGGTATGTTTTTGAAAAATGATTTCCAAATATTTGAAAGGAAATGTATGAGTTTGATTTCTGAAATGTAATAAGTATTCTATTTTATTATTGTAAAATTTATAATCTTAAATGTTGATTTTGGAAATAGAAAAATTATGAGTTTAATCTAAAAGTAATTTGTAAATTTTTACTTATAGTTTATTTTCAATAACATATAAAATAAGATTCTAAAATAGATAAATAAAAAGTTTAATTTATTTTAAATTTTATAAAATTAATTTTTTAAATATACATGTTATTTTAAAAGCTTCATTTAATTTATATATAAAATAGATTTTTTTACTTTAATAAATAAAAGGTTGGAAAGGTACATTGGAATTTTATTGGGTAACTTAAATTGGTTATTAATTGAATTTAGTAGAGATCCATTCAGAACTTAATGATTTTGAATAGCTTGTTTTAACAAAAGGTGATTAAAGGAATAATTTAAAAGTTAAATAGAATTAAAATTGAATATTCGTTTTGATTTAAATTTTGCATTTAATATATTATGTAACGATCCCGATTTTTAGTTAAATTTAATTTGGTAATTGATGTTAAATTAGTAATTTAATAATTCAAATTTTTTCAAATTAATAAGGATATGTTTTGTTATTTATTTACATTTATAAATTTATTTTAAAATTGAATCTAGGAATTGAAATTCAAAATATTGGATTTGAATACTTTATATTTTCAATTAATGAAATATTAAAGATTAATTAAATAAATAGATGTGTTTATTTATATACCTGTATATAAATGGAGTTTTAATTTAAATAGAATTTCTAGTTGGAAATTTAGAAAAATATTTTTGAATAATATATTATAGATTGAAAGTTGAATTTATAAATAAAATTTCGAATTTGAAAAAAATTAAAAATGTTAATAATTATAAATAAATTGGATTTATTATAGAAATTAAGTTTTAAAAATACTTTCCTTAAAAAGTTATATAAGATTAAATAATATAAAATGTATAAATATAAAACTTCATTCATTTAAAAGAATAATAACTTGAATTTGAAAATTTAAAACATAGGTAAATGTTAGTCTGTGAGATGATGGTTTTGATGACAACAACTTTAGAATAGATTATAAAATATAAATACCAACATTATAAGTTTAGATATATATGTATATGCAGGATTTCATCATGCACGTACCAAGAATGAAGACTATACAGTATAGAGATTCAAGATATCGAGATAGAAGACTCATGAGTATCAAGATTATCTAAAATTCAAGATTTCAAGGATAAGTATTTTTTATTATTAGGAATTTTTGTTAAAACTCATAGAAAAGCACTGGCATCTCAAAATCCAATTTATTCGTGGAATGGAATCCACTTCGAGCCTGTTAAAGGGATGAAACCCTAAGTAGGATTGAACCTACAAAAAATCTAGTGGAACATTATTTTGTATCCACTAACTTTTTATTCAAAATGATTTTTCAAAATTATATCTTGTTTTCAAAATGTTTTCAAAACTTTCCTTTTAAAAACATCAAAACTCTCTATCTTGATTTTAAATAATTTTAGCCTCAAAATTATCTTTAATTTCATAGTTAAATTACTCCTGATTTTGAACTATCTTTTTAATATAATATATTTAACTTTTAACTTTTAAATATTTATACTTAGATTTAAATATAAAATTATAGTTAAATTCTATATATATTATTCTCTATATTTACTTATGAATTTTAGCTATAGTCAAGTATATTTATAAAGTTTGAAATAGTTTTAATATAAAATAAAAGTTATTTTCAAAGAATATCAAAACACCAAAAAATCCTTTGGGATGTCGACATGCCCAAGTACCCCATGTCGACATGGTGTTAGTTGAGTTCAAAATTTAAATTTCAAAAGAAGTATTTATTCGCCATAACTCTTCATAAATGGACATGGCTGTTGTTCTTCTATAAATAGGGGTTAGTTTCAACGAATTTCATATCAGTTTTTCTAGTTTTTCACTCCTCTTCTTCTTCCACTTTTCTTAATACATATTCTTACCATTACTCGCTGAAATCAACATTGAATCGAACTCGATTACTTCTAGTTTGATTCTCTATCACTATCTCTACAAGGTTCTCAGTGCTATTCAGAGTTATAGACTTCTTCGTAATCTATTAAGCGAGAAAAGGTGTGATTGTAGCCTTGGAAATCAATCAAGCGAGGAAAGGTGTGATTGTAGCCTTGGTAAATCAATTGGGTAAATTTGTGGCCAGGAAATCAAGTATCTTTACCCAGAGGATAGAAATTCTGGAGGGTGTACCTCGTAGCCTTGAAACCAAGGGTGTAATCGTACAATTGCTTTTGAAAGGAAATCCGTACTTGTGTTGCGGGACTGGATATAGGGTAACTCCGAACCAGTATAAAATCCGGGGTGTTCTTTCCTTTACCGCTTTTATTTTATTTCTGCATCTGTGTTTGTTTCTGTGATCATATTTGTGTCTGTATATTGCATACATCGGTCTAAATTAACATAAACTCAAAAGGATTTAGTAATTCTTGATTAACACTATTCTCCCCCCTCTAGTGTTAATCCTAGCCTTAAGATCCGTAATCCGCATTTCTCACAATTGTATCAGAGCAAGGTTTTCAAAGTTTCATAATCTGATTTTTGAAAAAGTTTTTAAAATGGATATATTTGTTAATACTAGTTTAGAAGTATTCAAACCATCATTGTTTCTTGAGTCTGCATATAATCAATATTCAAATTTAAGTTATCTACCAAGATTGTTTGATGTGCAGGAATCATGCTTCATGGGTGTTGAGGAATCAATCCACAATGGACAAATTGTGCAGATCAGAAAGAACAAATGGATACTTGATAGTGGATGCTCTAGACACATGACTGGAAATCCAGACATACTGAATGATATAATATACAAAGACGGAGGACTGGCTAACTTTGGAGACAATTCGAAAGGATATGTGATTGGCATCGACAAAGTCGGTAATTCTGAAACTCCTACTGTTACTAATGTTTTGCTAGTTAAGAATCTGAAACATAATCTGCTAAGTATAAGTCAACTGTGTGATAAAGGATATAAAATTAAATTTGAAAAAGTTAAATGTCACATCGAAGATAATAATGCAACCATAATATTTGAGGGAGTCAGGAAAGAGAATATTTATATTCTTAGTATGAAAGTTTCAAATGATAACCTGTGTCTGTTGGAAAATACAAGTGACCCTTGGATTTGGCATAAGAGATTTGGACATTTGAATTTCAAACTCTTATCTAGACTATCAAAACATGATCTAGTAAGAGGTATCCCTAAAATAAATTTTAAAGTAGATAGTTTATGTGATGCTTGTCAATTAGGAAAACTTAGAAAAAGTTCCTTTAAGTTAAAAGATATGATTTCAACTTCAAAACCTCTAAATTATTTCATCTTGATTTATTTCGTCCATCTCAAATTCTTTCAATAAATCATAGTAAATATGTTTTTGTAATTGTAGATGATTATTCTAGATTTACATGGACAATGTTTTTGAAACATAAAAGTGATACTTTCGAATGTTTTAAGACATTTTCAAAAAGAATTCAAAATCAATTTTCTCTAAAAATTATAACTATTCGAAGTGATCACGGTGGTGAATTTGAAAATGAAAAGTTTGAAGAACTCTGCAATAAAAGGGGAATAACTCACAATTTTTCATTTCCGAGAACTCCACAACAAAATGGAGTAGTAGAACGTAAAAATAGGATGATTCAAGAGTGTGCAAGAACTATGCTTACAGATAGTAATTTACTAAAGAATTATTGGGCAGAAGCAGTTGCTACCGCCTGTTATATTTTAAATAGAATTTTAATTAGACCTCTAACTGATAAGACATCTTATGAACTTCTTTATTCAAAGAAACCTAAGGTATCTTATTTTAGAATTTTTGGAAATAAATGCTTTATTTTAAATAAAAAAGATAATTTAGATAAATTTGATCGTAAATCCGACAAAGGTATCTTTATCGGGTATTCTAATAGAAGTAAAGCTACAGAGTCTTTAATTTAAAAACTAATTCCATTGAAGAAAAAATGCATGTTTCATTTGATGAAAATTTTAAATTTTTTGAAGACACAAATGATGAATAGGATTTAATCACTCAAAATCAAGAATCATTTGAAACTAATAATGAAATAAATCATCCTAATAAATGGATTAAACCTTTAAAAGATCTTCCTATAGAAAATATACTGGGAGATATGCAATCTGTTGTTAAAACTAGAAATCAACTAAGTCAAATGAGTAATGTAACTTTTATATCAACTATTAAACCCAAAAATCCAAAAGAAGCATCAACTGATGATTCATGGATTTTGGCTATGCAAGAAGAATTAAATCAATTTACTAGAAATGATGTTTGGGAACTTGTTCCTAGACCAGAAAATAAAACTATAATTGGAACTAAATGGGTTTATAAAAATAAAATCAATGAACAAGGAGAGGTAGTTAGAAATAAAGCTTGATTAGTCGCTTAAGGTTTTTGTCAAGAAGAAGGAATAGATTTTGATGAAACCTTTGCTCCCGTAGCAAGATTAGAAACCATTAGGATTCTACTTGCTTTCGCAAATCATAATAATTTCAAATTATTTCAAATGGATGTTAAAAGTGCCTTTTTAATGGATTTGTTAAAGAAGAAGTATATGTTGAACAACCACCACTTTTTGAAAATGATAAATTACCAAATCATGTTTACAAACTTAAGAAAGCATTATATGATCTAAAACAAGCTCCTAGAGCCTGGTATGATAGACTAAGATCTTATTTATTGCAATCTAATTTTGAAATTGGTAAAGTAGATAATACTCTTTTTATTAAAAGAAATAAAAATGATACTCAACTAGTACAAGTTTACGTAGATGATATCATTTTTGGTTCAATTAATTTTGAAATGAATAAAGAATTTTCTAAAATAATGACAAAAGAGTTTAAGATGAGTCATATGGGTGAATTAAATTTCTTTTTAGGATTACAAATAAGACAATTAGATAATGGTATCTTTATTAGTTAAGAAAAATATGCTAAAGACCTAATTAGTAAATTTGGTTTGACTACTGCAAGTGGAAAACCCACTCCCATGGCAACCAATGAGTATTTTAGTAAAGAAGTTCTCTCGAAAGATGTAGATTAAAAATTATATAGAGGAATGATTGGCTCACTGCTCTATATTACTGCTAGTGGACCTGATATCATGCATAGTGTCTCTCTCTGTGCTAGATATCAATCTCAACCTAAAGAGACCCACTTAAAAGCTGTAAAATGAATCATAAGATATGTTAAACACACATTTGATTATGGTTTATTCTACCCTAAAAATGATTCTTTTGACTTAATATTTTGCTGTGATGCTGACTATGCTGGTTGTAAATCAGACCGAAAAAGTACAAGTTGGACTTGTCACTTTTTGGGGCATTCTCTGATTTTTTGGCCTAGTAAAAAGCAAAACACGGTTTCTTTATCAACAACTGAAGCAGAATATATTTCTGCTCCTTTGGCTTGTTCTCAAGTAATATATATGCAACAAACCTTAAAAGATTTTGGTTTAAAATTTTCAAAATGACCAATTTATGGTGAAAAACGAGTGCGATAAATTTATCCAAAAATACTACTCAATATGCTTGAACTAAACATATTGATATCATACATCATTTTCTCAGAGATAATATAAGTAAGGAAATAGTTACTCTCGATTATATCAATTCTGAGAATCAAATTGCTGATATCTTAACAAAACCCTTAAATGAATCAATATTTACTAAATTAAGAAGAGAATTAGGTATTCGTTCTATAACTGAAATATAAAATATAAATAACAAGTATAATTAATAATTAATATTAAAATAATTCAAAGAGTTAAAATATAAAAGACCATGTCGACATCCCCCATATATCCATGTCGACATGCAACGTTTTTAATTTTTAAAAAATTTTCCCACAAAAATTTAAAAAATTAGTTATATATTCTTTTCTATTTCGAATTTTTGTTCATTCTCTCTTTTTTCTCATTAATCTATCTTCTGAAATAAATAAAATAATGGCCTCATCTTCCAAATCAAACATAAAATCAACCTTTTCATTCCCCTCTCCTACTTCTGGTCCGCTTCAACGTACCATTCTCGCTCGTGTGACTAAAATAGAGGACTCTCTAAAGGATGCACTTCATATGATGACTGAAATTCAAGTCACTCAACTTCGTATGGCAAAGGAACAAGAGAGGCAAGGCAAGATTCTTAGGAATTTGCAAAAATTCCTAATGGATAAGCAGGCCAACCCTATCTTGATTGATGAAAACTCTTCACTCAATCAAGAACAAGAGGCCAGCGAAGAAGAAGAAGAACCCATGGAAGAAGAAGTGCAAGCGGATGATGACCAAGTCGTGTGTGTTGGAGAAGTATGTTTTGACAAAATGGGAATCTTGTCGAACAACGTGGAAATATCTGCTTCCACTATCCAAACTGTTCGATTCATAGATCTCCTATGTTTACAAACACACAATAGTTTCTTTTCTTTCTTCTCCATTGTTGTTTGTGTTTCTTTATGTTTTCTAAACGCTCATGTATATACAACTTCATACATAATAAATAACTCGTGTTCTTATTTGTGTTTTAAGTATAAGTACTTCCATGAATTCTTAGTTAGGATAGTTAATAGTTTAGGACTATGTTTTAGTATTAGATTTAAGTGATGATTACTTATGATAACACTACCATTATAATCAGATGTCATAGAGTGTTAGTTTTAGGGGGACTTATATAGTTTGGAGTGAGTTTTTGTTGATGACAAAGGGAGAGAAATATAAAATAGGATAGTTAGACATAAATTAAAGGGGAGTTTATTAGTTTTAGGGGGAGTTATTAGGATAGAAATGATATTTTATAAACAAAGGTTGTCATCATCAAAAAGGGAGATTGTTAGTTTGTGAGATGATGGTTTTGATGACAACAACCTTAGAATAGATTATGAAATATAAATACTAACACTATAAGTTTAGATATATATGTATATGTAGGATTTCATCATGTATGCTCCAAGAATTAAGAGTGTACAATATAGAGATTCAAGATATCAAGATAGAAGACTCATGAGTATCAAGATTTCAAGGATAAATATATTTTTTATTATTAGGAATTTTGTTAAAACTCATAGAAAAGCACTGACATCTTAAAATCCAATTTATTCGTGGAATGGAATCCACTTCGAGCCTGTTAAAGGGATGGAACCCTAAGTAGGATGGAACCTATGAAAAATATAGTGAAACATTGTTTTGTATCCGCTAACTTTTTATTCAAAATGATTTTTCAAAATTATATCCTGTTTTCAAAATTATATCCTGTTTTCAAAAATTTCCTTTTAAAAACATCAAAACTCTCTATCCTGATTTTAAATAATTTTAGCCTCAAAATTATCTTTAATTTCAAAGTCAAATTACTCCCAATTTTAAAATATCCTTTTAATATAATATATTTAACTTTTAACTTTTGAATATTTATACTTAGATTTAAATATAAAATTATAGTTAAATTCTATATATATTATTCTCTATATTTACTTATGAATTTTAACAATAGTAAAGTATATTTATAAAGTTTAAAATAGTTTTAATATAAAATAAAAGTTATTTTCAAAGAAAATCAAAACACCAAAAAATCCTTTGGGATGTTGACATGCCCAAGTACCCCGTGTCGACATGGTGTCAGTTGAGTTCAAAATTTAAATTTCAAAGGAAGCGTCTATTCGCCATAACTCTTCATGAATGGACATGGCTGTTGTTCTTCTATAAATAGGGGTTAGTTTCAATGAATTTCATATCAGATTTTCTGGTTTTTCACTCCTCTTCTTCTTCCACTTTTCTTAATTCATATTCTTACCATTACTCCGCCGAAATCAACACTGAATCAAACTCGATTACTTCTAGTTTGTTTCTCTATCACTATCTCTACAAGGTTCTCAGTGCTATTCAGAGTTATAGACTTCTTTGTAATCTATTAAGCGAGAAAAGGTGTGATTGTAGCCTTGGAAATCAATCAAGCGAGAAAAGGTGTGATTGTAGCCTTGACAAATCAATTGGGTAAACTTGTGGCCCGGAAATCAAGTATCTCTACCTAGAGGATAGAAATTCTGGAGGGTGTACCTCGTAGCCTTGAAACCGAGGGTGTAACTTGTGTTGCGGGACAGGATGTAGGGTAACTCCGAACCAGTATAAAATCCGGTGTGTTCTTTCCTTTACTGCTTTTATTTTATTTCTGCATCTGTGTTTGTTTCTGTGATCATATTTATGTCTGTATATTGCATACATCGGTGTCTAAATTAACATAAAACTCAAAAAGATAAAGTAATTCTTGATTAACACTATTCTTCCCCCCTCTAGTGTTAATCCTAGCCTTAAGATCCGTAATCCGCATTTCTCACAATAAATACCAAGCTTTAATTTACAAATATCTTTGAAATTAATAAGATAATAAAGTTTGTTTCCAATTTTAATATATACGAGTATACATGTTTGTTTATTTATAAATATTTATTTAAAAATACAGTAGTTTGAAAATGAATAAAAAGATTTAATACTTTCTTTTAAATTATATATATACATAAGGAAATATATTTCATAATTTGTAATAACACAAGGTTTAAAATAAAATTTATAAATTGAGTTAAGTTATGGATTTAAACATAATTTGAAATTGTTTTAACAAGTGTAACATTTTAAAACAAGAAATTAACAAATGTGAGTTAAAGACAAACATGCATAAACAAGTGTAATAATTTTGATATGCAAATTGTCGTGCAATTCAACAAGTGGCAAACTTGATTATTATCTTCATTTTAAATAAAAAATATATAAAAGAAAAAAAAGCAATACACTTCCTTTTCTCTAAATTTAAAATCTGAAACAAAAGAAACCAGAAAAGAAAAAAAATGTCTGAGATTAAATCAAAACCTGAGACAATACACTAAAAAGGAAAAAATTATACAAACCGGAGAGAGTATAGATCAGAGCAAATACAAAATCAAACCTGGAAGCCTGAAATACAAAACAATTGATTAAGAAATTCAAGCAAAGATCTGAAGCGATCAAAACCAGATTCAAAAGCAAATAATAAAGCTCAAGTCTGGAAATCAAAGCTCAATTCATTTCAACGTCAACAAAAATCAAAGTTCAGGCTGTAACGACCCAGGAATTTTAATTTATTAAAATTTGAATATTTAATTAATTTTAAATATTAATAAGTGAAATTATAAGTCGAATAAATTTTTATTTGAATAATTGGATTGAATTGGATAATTAAATCGATAATTTAATATGTTAAATTAAGGAAATAATTGAAAATTGAGTTAAATATGATTGAAAATGATTTGTAAAATTTTATTTTATCATATTGAAGTTAGAATGATATTTTAGAACTTTTAAAATCGAATTAGAAGTTTATTTGTGAAAATTGAATATTTTAATATTTAATCGACTAGTGAAAATAGTCAATTTTTGAACAGTCTCAGAATTGAACGAAACCAGTTCCATTGGATCCGTAATAGTTAGTTATTACCGGATTTCAATTTTCGTGTCAATCGGAGTTATCGTTTGATCGTGGCAGCTCGAAACGCATCGAATTATTTTTAATTTTAATGTTATAACAAATTATGATTTTGGAGAAATATAGTTAAAGATTGATTTTTGAAAATATGAGGCTAACGATTTTATAAAATAGTTAAAACGGAATTTTTGAATTTATTATAAATTGATTTTATAAAGGATTTATAAAAATTTGATTTTTTTTTAAAACAAAATGATGAAATTATAAAGGAGTTTAAAGACGTTTTAAAATAATAGTATAAATTGATTTTATAAAGGATTTATAAATTGATAATTTATAAATAAAAATATTTGAGTTATAAAACGAGTTTTTATAAGTGTTAGAATGAATTGTGAATGAATTTCATAAATGAATGAAATTTATAGAATTATAAACGGTGAAGTTATAAATGGAATTTTATAAGCAGTAGGTTTATAAAATTTATAAAGTTATTAAAAGAATAGATTTGGATAAATAATTGAATCTTATAAGTTATAAGATTTATAATTATGAAGTTCAAAGGAACGATTTTTGCAAACAAATAAATTATAAGTATTTAACTTATAACGTGAACTTTTGGTTTATAATTGGGTTATGAATTGAATATAGGTTAATAAAGGAATTTATAAACGTTGTTTTATAAATTCGTAAACGACTTATCTTGATAAGTAAATTGTTGAAACCTATTAATGGAGTTATATTCACATTTTTGACTGTGAATAATCTTTTAAAATGAAATGTATAAAAGGATGAAATGTGTTAACGTAGTATATTCACGTTTTTGAATAGTGAATAATATGTTAAAGAAAATGTTTAGATTTGATGTCTTAAATAGAAATTAAAACGATCTAATGATGTTTTAAAATGTGTTGAGATTCGAAACCATAGATTTCAACATCTATTGTTGAAATAGACGTTTCGAGAAATAAAAAGGAAATGGTGGACTATAACACTGTTGTTATAGTAAATGATTTCCGAAAGGAAATGTTTTGTATAGTATTGGGATTTATATATCTATCTTAAATTCGAATCCCTATACTAGTGATTTTGGGACGTTGTAACGATGTTTTACGTAACATTCGTTTTGGCCCAAATAAATATGTTTAAGAGCATGATTTCCTTAAAGAATGAAATATATGCTTAATCTCGATTTAAGTATATTGAATATTTTCTAAGTGTTGAAAATGAATAAAATTTGTGAATTACTTATGAATAAGTAAGTATGGAAATGTTTTCCAATATAAAGTGAATATCTTAAGAATTTATCTTTTTGAAGATAAATTGAAATGAATAATTGAAATCGAATATGCATGGATATTTTGGAATGTAAATTCACTATGGAATTTATAAAAGAAAGGGGAACTTGTTTAAAAATAAATATTGATTTATTTTTGAAGTATTGAAAATAATATATCTTGTAAGGATATTTTGGAAATAAATAATTTGGAAAATTATTTGGAATCTGGTGATGTTGTGCATATCCATTGATAGTTCAATAACCGACTATCAATATTTACCTTTGAAAGGTATTTGTTGTGATTTGCTGAATTTGAATGCTACACTTATTTTTTTAAATTATTGCGCTCGTTATTCGGATTACCCATTCCGAATAGTGATACGACGTAATGGATAGCATTGATGACCGGTGTTGAAGACCAGATATTTGCGAAAGCGATAGGATGACCTATCGATTGTCTCTGCACTGGGTAGCTCCTGGTATAGAGATTCCCTAAATGATGGGAAATTCGATCGGAATTGTGAATACCCGGATTGCAAGGGCTTCGTGAGAAGTGCCTTCGGTTCTGTTCGAGCCCGTAACAGACTTGTAAGGATTGTATGTCTGACGTTACAAATTGAGATATAAAGCAGATTTCTTTCAAATATATTTCTGTTGGTGGCGGAGAATTTATTCTTTTAGCTTAACACCCTTCTCTGAGACGTACGAGCTCAGAGGTTATGTAGTTGAAGGTTATCAGCGATATATTCCCAATTTGGTAATGTGACATGCTGAGTGTTGCTGTGAAATGATCATTGTGTTGATTATTTGTGATAGGATCATTTATTTGATCGTCTATCCTGGTGATCATTTCTATGATCATTTGTTGACCCAAAGCATGGCTTTTGTATAAAGTATGTTTTTGTGGACGTGACTTCGTCGAGCCTCACACATCGGGAATGGTCAAAACAGGAAAGATGCGGCAAGGTTATGAGGGGTAGCGCCCTTTAGGATGTGTGCATTTCCTTCTGGAAAAGGGTGGTATCATGGTATGGAGCCCAGATACTTACTCATGTTGAAAACACTTTATGATTGTGTGAATTGATTGCGAGCGCTCGGTGAAAGGTCCCAAAGGACCGGGGGATGGCATATTCGGTCAGTTGTTACTCAGTTAGGGGTAACCCGGCCTTGTGTTGGTAGAGATCCGGTTTGGTTCTCGGGGATGTCCATCCAGAGGCATTCTCATGTGGCAATGGGAAGTTCCTTGGCCTGATCATTCGTTGGAAATCCAAAGAAACAATACGAGACTTGTACGGTTTTAGTTGTATAACCTGCTATGGAATGTGGCGGTAACCTGCTATTGAACATAGTTAGCTATAGTAGGCATAGTTCGAAATGTCTATGCTGGCTAAGGTTTATATTCTGCTTTCGAAATAAATTTTTCCTACACTATGCACTAGTAATAATATAAAATGTTCTTTTAAATGCGTATCAAGCATCTTTGACTATCATAAGGAGAAATCTCCTCCGATTCTGCGTTTGCATTTTGTGTGTGTGCGGGAGGCCTTATGGTAGTCTCATTTTTAAAAGCATTGTGAATTGACTTTAAAAATATTCCTCTATTTTGATTTTAAAGATAAATAAACTGTTTTGAGTTCTCACACCAGTCACATGACTGACTCGGAGTTTATTGTTTTCCTTCCTAAACTCTGGGTGCCCACCAATTTCCGCACGGGCAGTCAAGAGTTAGGTTTATCAGGATATTCTGGATATTCTGGAGTTGCTGGAGGCAAGATGGATGGCATGGCGTATTACTAGTATATAGTATTTCTTTTTCCGCTGCACTGATTGTTTGTTGTTGTTGTGGTGCACTCTGATGATATGATGTAATTAAAATGTAATGAAATGTAATAACTGATATAGTTCTTTGTTTAAAGATTATTCATTTATTATTATAGGTTGTTCCGCTGCGAAGTGTGAGATTCTGATATTGTTCTGTTGTGTTCAATTCCGTTCTATTTTCTATTTTCTTTTCTCTCTATTTTCTATCTTCTCTCTTCTTTTATTTTCTTTCCTTCTTTCTTAAACCCATAACATTTCGGTTTTTCGGCAACGAAAAATCGTGATCGTTACATTTGGTATCAGAGCATATGGTTAAGCGACAACCATGGTTCTGTTGGGTATTACTCATTAGAGATAGAGTCAGTAGTACTCTAGAATGAGTTGAGTGTAATAATAGCTATGAGTGCGTATTTGTTAGTGAAAATATAAAATTGTTTTATATTGTGATGATTGGTTTATGGAGTGGCATATGAACCTTCGTCAGCGTGGTCTCGACAACTATGCCGAAGGGGTTTATAAACACTTGAATAGAACAATTCGACACAGTATTGTTTTAAAATTGGGTAAATGAAATAATTTTGCCTTAATTATATTTTATATATAAAGGAATAATTTTTCAGAATTATTAAAGTGTATATAAGTGGATTGTTTAGTTGTTTGAATAATCTAAATTAAAGAATAATTGTATAAGCAAATGAATTATAAGAATTGAATTATAATTAAAGTGATTTGCAATTGTGAAATAAACTTATACATATAAGAAGTGAAACTATATGAATATTTTATAAATATGAGTTGAAATAAAAAAAAATGAATTTAAAGTTAAATGGAAATTTACTTTTGAAATGAAGTATAAATTAAGAGATATTGAATGAAGTTGATATTGGTATCGAAGTAAATTAATGAAGTGGAGTCATTAAGAATATGAACTTAAGTTATTTAAATGAAATTCAACTTTTGTAATTGAATTGAATAAATAGATTAAATGTAAATCAATTAAATGTAAATTTTGTTGATATGAAATAATGAATGTAAGTGTTAATTCATTAAAAATCTAATGTTATTGAAAGTTGAATAGTTGAAAAAAAATCAATTAATTAAACCACTTGAAAACAAAGGAATTTGGTTGAAATTGATATACATTGGTTGTTATATGGTTGTTAGTCGATTGATTGTATATAATTCATTAAGTGTTAATGAAATTGAGTTAATGAAAATGAAAGCTAAAGTAATTGAAATTCGATTGGAAGTTAAGTGAATCTTAAATAGAATTGAATTTGATTTGGAAGTGAACCAACTTGAATATGAATTAGTGAATATAAACTAATTGAAAATAAATGTTAGTAGAAACATCCACTGTTAATGAATCAAATGTGATTTAAATTGAAAACCTAATTCATTGAATATTAATGAGAATATGAATGAATATTTATTGGTTATGAATTTGTTGAATGATAGTTGGTTGATGGTTGAATATATTGCTTTTGTTTCAATTGCTATGTTGACATATATAGTTATTATGTTGCTATATGTTGTATATCGATACTGTTGTATATATACATGTTCTCATGTTGTTGTTGTTGTGGTACACTCTGATGATATGATGTAATTAAAATGTAATGAATGTAATAACTGATATAGTTCTTTGTTTAAAGATTATTCATTTATTATTATAGGTTGTTCCGCTGCGAAGTGTGAGATTCTGATATTGTTCTGTTGTGTTCAATTCCGTTCTATTTTCTATTTTCTTTTCTCTCTATTTTCTATCTTCTCTCTTCTTTTTTTTCTTTTCTTCTTTCTTAAACCCATAACATTTCGGTTTTTCGGCAACGAAAAATCGTGATCGTTACACAGGCATCTAAAATAAATCAAAACGGTGCTTGGTCAAATTCAAACAAATACAGGTCCTCTGTTCTCTCAAAAAGTCAGGTGAGCAAACTTTTGAACCTGTATGCTTGAATTTTTGGTAAGTCTGTGATAATGGATTCATGATGATATTTTAGTTATAAACATAAATGCATGTGTAAAAGTAAAATAAAAATATGCCTGTGCATGTTTGTATGAACATAAATAACATTACTCTGTAAATATGCAGACTCCAAACCATCAAAATAAATTTAATTACTCCTTGTACAATCGAATTCAGGCTTTAATTTCTAAAAGGAAAATGTCTGCAACATGGTAACTTCATTCTTAAAAATAATTCAAAAGGATTTATTGAGTAATTATCCCTAAATCTATGAATTACAGTGAGGTAAAACAAAGGCAGGGAAATTCGATTATCAGGTTTTTATGATTGGATTACATCATTAGAATCGTCATAAAAAATGATGAATTTTAGAAATAAAATGATGATTTTTAGTTTGTAATCGAGGGTGCAATTCGAAGTTAACCAGAAAATGGATTTTTAAGTTTTTATGGTGATCAACGTACTCGGTGTGATCGTGGTTCATGCTGGAGGAAGATGAAGGTTAGGCGGTCAAGGGAAAAATAATTAAAGCTTTTCTGGTTCGCCGTGGTTGCCGTATGTGGTTGAACTAGGGTTTAATAACCCAGTTTAGTCGATGAAGTTTTGGGAAAAATTCGTCAACGTTGGGGCAAGAGAGGTGATCGGTCAGGGGAGAAAAGGCGGAGGAGGCTCTGGCTAGTGTCTGGACAAGGCGGCGTGGTCACAGGCTACCGGAGATGGTCGAATGAGAGTTTTTTCCGATGGTCTACTTAGGTTCCAGTTGGGTGAATTGATCAATTTCGATTTCGTGGATACTTCGTCGATACTGGGTAGTTGTATAGGGAGAGATGACCATCGTTGACTTGTCGACGACCGTGGTAATGGTCGGAGTTGGCCAGACTGGTGTGCACGATGCACATGTGAATTTCGTGTCTGAAAATCTTGTGATGAGTGAAGACAAAGATTATCTCGGGGATGGTATCGAGTAATTCCGGTTTTGGCTCGAGTATTATCTCAGGGCATTCGTGTGTGTTTTAAAGCAGGTTTTCAAATTTTAAAACATAGCAATTTTTTTTAAAGAAAAGGGGCAGGCTCTGGAATGTACTCGAGAAAGATATAGGGAAACTCGGTGCAAGGCTCGGGTTTAACTCAAATTAGCTCGGGTTAGGTCAATTAATTAATGTAATTAAGAAATAATTGCTTTGTGTAATTAATTTAAGATTAACTAAGGGTTAATTAAGTTTATAAATTATTTAAAGGGTGACTAATTTATGTAATTAATTTAAAGATTAATTACTTTGATGTAATTAAAAGTTGATTAATTAGTTTGTTATTAAAAGCTAATTAATGATAAGTAATTAAAGGTGATTAATTACTTATAAATAATTACTTAATTAAAAGTAATTATCTAATGTTTTATGATTAATAAATCAAATAATTAAAAAAAATTATTAATATAAGTGATAATGGATAATCACTTATTATCAATTAAGGGTAATTAATTGAATGATAATTTATTAATTGTTAATTAATTAATGTAATTAATTAATTAAGGATAATTAAATAATTAAAGGCTAATTATTTAAATGATTAAAGATTAAGGTTGATTAATTTAATTAATTAAGAATAATTAAGAGATAATTAGTTAAAATAAATTATAATTGATTAATGTTAATTGACCAGGATTAGTGATTAGTTTGATTTGATTTAATCGGATAATTAATTGACCTTACTTATGAATGTTTGGATTTAATTGAATGTGGAATTATGTGATATCCCTGATGTGTGATGCTTTGTGTATGAATTATTTTTGATTTAAGCTATGATGTATGTAATTTATTTATCTGTTATGAATTTATATCTGTGAATCTTTGAATGAAGATAAGCGTTATAGGATTATACCGCTTATCGATATTATTGTGCTTGAATCTGTGATGATTGATGTTGTTGCACTATTGGGTAAAACCCATGGACTACACCATACACATATAAATATGGATTGCACGAGGAAATCGGTTAAGTCACAGATTTTTGAAATGGTTTTAAAGTTAAATTTTGAATCCAAAATAGTTTTGGAAATGGAATTAGGTTAAATATGGATTTTTTTTGAAAAGGAATTTTGAAAATAAAAGTTATTTTTAATAACTTTATGAGGTTTTGAAATTTAAATAGTTTGATTTGAATTTAAATTCAAAATTTGAAATTGAATTCTACATTCAGAAATTATGGTTTAAAAAGGTTATATAAGTTATAAATGTTTTTATATGGGTCTTTAAACCATTTTAAAAGTAGTGTTTTGGGAACTTGAATTTAATCCAAGTATTATACCTGAAGGGCTTTGACGTGTATAAATGTAATCGGACTTTTCCAAAATGAAAACTATTTGTTTTCAAATAATGATAGCTTTCACATAACAAAAGAACTTCCAGTTTGTGTTATAAAGATTTCAAATTTGAGATTGAATTGTTTTGAATGCTATGAATGAATCTTTGAGAAAGATTGTTAAACTTTGTTTTGAAATCAAAGAGTATTCTAAATGGTGTATCTTATATATAAAAGATTTGAAATGAATTTTTTTTTGAAAGTTACGAATAGATCTTTGGAAATAGTTTTGAAAGCTATAAATTGAGTCTTTGGTTTAATAATTGAATGAGATAATCCAATTTGAAAATGAAATTGTTTTGAAAAGCTGTGAATGAATCTTTGTGAAATCTGGGTGAACTTTATGAAGTGAATCTTTTTGTTTAATGATTTGAAATGGTAATTTGTTTTAAAACATTTGTTTGGGTTTTTAAGTTGTGAATTAACTGAGATCCCATATCCATATGTTTTTAAAATATTGCGCTCGTTATTAGGTTTAGCCGGGAGAGGACCTTGTGTCATATAACCCATTCCGAATAATGATACGATGATATGGATAACATTTGAAGACCGGTGGTGAAGACCGGATATTTTCGAAAGCGAAAGGATAACTTGTTGAATGTCTCTGCACCGGCTGATCCCCAGTATAGAGATTTGATTACCCTTTGTGATGGGGAGTCCGGACGTGATTAGGGATTATCCGGATTTGCAAGGGCTTCTTTGAAAGTGCCTTCAGTTCTGTTCGAACCCGGAACAGACTTGTATGGATGTGTGTCTGACATTACACTTTGAGATGTAAAGCTGGTTTCTATCAAATACATTTCTGTTTGGTGGCGGAGATTTATTCTCTTTGCTTAGCACCCATCCCTGAAACGTACGAGCTTAGAGGTTATGTAGCTGATGGTGACTAGTGATACATTCCCAATTTGGTAATGTGGCATACGAAGTGCTGCTGATCATTTGTTGATCAAAGCATGGCTTTTCTGAAAAGCGTAGCTTTGTGGACGAGACCTCAACATACCTCACTCCCTAGAAATGGTCGAAACAGGAAAGATGCGGCAGGTTGTAGGGGTCGTGCCCCTAGGGTATGTCCATTCTTTCTGGAAAAGGGTGGTATCATGGTATGGAGCCCAGATATTTAACCTATGTGGTTACTGCAAATACATTGCTGTGTGGTTGTTGGTGTTGAGATCTCTCGGATAAAGGTCGCAAACGACCGGGGATGGCATGTCATTGGTCTTACTCCCGGGAAGGGTGTAAACCGGCCTTGTGTTGGCAGAGAGCCGGGCAGGTTCTCGGGGCTTCCCTCCATAGGCGTTCCCATATGGCAATAGGAAGTTCCTTAGCCAAACCATTTGTTGGAAAATCCAAAGGAACAATACACGCCCTGTACGGTTTTAGTTGCATAACCTGCCATGGTATGTGGCAGTAACCTGCTATTGAACATGGTAGCTATAGTAGGCATACAACGAAATGTTGTATGCTGGATAAGATTAATATTATACTTTCAAAATGTTTTCCACTATGCATTAATAATAATATCAAAATGGTTTTTGCGTAGTAAGAAATTTTGATTATCATAAGGAGAAATCTCCTCCAATTCTGCGTTTGAATGGTGTGTGCGGTGTGAGGCCTTATGGTAGATTCATTTTCCAAAAAGCATTGCAGATTTCAATGTTTTAAACCCTCTTGTTGTTTGTTTTAAAAATAAAACTGTTTTTGTTTGATCATACCAGTCCCATGACTGACCCGGAGTTTATTGTTCCCTTCCTAAACTCTAGGTGCCTACAATTTTCCACACGTGCAGTCTAGAGTTGGGTTTTTCAGATAATCAAATAGTAGGAGTAGATTCAGTAGCCTTCAGTCTTCGGAAATCTTCTTCAGTCTTTGGATGACTGACCTTCCTTAGTACAACTTGATCGGGAGTTCAAGCTATTTTTGGATTGGTTCTTTGGAGATGGAGATTGCTGATATTGGAGTTCCTTTCTCTATTGGAGATCAAGTTGGAAATTCCTTTCCACTGTATCATATTCTGCTATATTCTACTCTGATATTTTTGGATCTGTTATATCTTGTTGTAACAGATATTGTATCATTCTTGTATCGAATGTTGTATATCAATGATATATTCATTTTTTTCTTCCGCTGTGTTGTTATACTTAATGTGTTATAAGCACCGACGATCGGATTGAACGTTTGAATCTACGACATTCAAGTACGAGTGAAGTACGGGTGTCGATTTTCGAGCGCAAGAATCCGGGTCGTCATATTTGGTATCAGAGCTAAAGGTTGAACTTTAGCTTATGGAGTATAACACATTAAGTAACTCATTAGAGATAGGGTGATGTATACCCTAGAATGAGTATCCCTAAGATATCCGTTAGTGTGCCTCAGTAAATTCTCTTACTATCCACTGATAGTAAGTATGAGTGCAAGAAGAGAACGAGATAGGTAATAGGGGAGTACCACTTCCAAAGATCAATACCCTACAACAATATGGAAACTTTCTCTATCAATCTCCTTTGATCCAGTTTCAAATTCTTTGATTGTCTTCAAAGTAGCTCGAGGAGAAGCTTTGGTATGGTGGTAGCCCTGCGAATCATGTAGATAAGTTCCTATTTCGTATTTTCTTCATCGATTCCCTTCAGTTTTTCGTTTTTAACTCTAATAAATTTGAAAATTTATTCGAAAAAAATTGGTTAATAAAATATAAAGCTAAAATTGATTTGTATGAATAAAACAATTTCGGTCAAAACCAAAGTTTGAAATTCTATCGTAATTCTTGTGTGGATCAAAGTCCGAAGAGGGACAAGTTGTATATACTTTGGGTATTCCAACCTGAATTGGATTGTATCCATTAATCTATTCTTTGGGGTCTAGATTCATTCTACGAATGGTTAGTTATTCTTCAAACTAATCAATGCCCCTGTATATTTTGTAGACTGGATGACTCGAGTATCCTGTGTAATATTGAATGAGTTTGTTCTCATAATTATTGGTGATATTATGGTTTGGTTAGCCAAATACAGAATGGATATCTCAGTTTGACCTAGAAAATTGTTTCTCTATCTCAGATGTGTTCATCTGTCCCTTGTTGTCACTCTGGCAAATTTCGGGGATGAAACTACCTTAAGGGGGGAATCTGTAACGATCCTAATTTTTAGTTAAATTTAATTTGGTAACTGATGTTAAATTAGGAATTTAATGGTGAATTAATTCAAATTTTTCCAAATTAATAAGGATATGTTTTGTTATTTATTTATATTTATAAATTTATTTTGAAATTGAATCTAGGAATTGAAATTCAAAATATTGGATTTGAATACATTATATTTTCAATTAATAAAAGATTAATGATTAATTTAATAAAGATATGTGTTTATTTAAAAATATGTATATAAATGGAGTTTTAATTTAAATAGGATTTCTAATTGGAAATTTAGAAAAATATTTTTGAATAATATATTATAGATTGAAATTTAAATTTGTAAATAAAATTTTGATTTTGAAAAAAATAAAAATGTAAATAATTATAAATAAATTGGATTTATTATAAAAATTAAGTTTTAAAAATATTTTCTTAAAAAGTTATATAAGATTAAATAATAAAAAATGTATAAATATAAAACTTCATTCATTTAAAAGGAATAATAGCTTGAATTTGAAAATTTAAGACAAAGATAAATACCAAGCTTTAATTTATAAATATCTTTGAAATTAATAAGATAATAAAGTTTGTTTCCAATTTTAATATATATGAGTATACATGTTTGTTTATCTACAAATATTTATTTAAATGTATAATAGTTTGAAAATGAATAAAAAGATTTAATACTTTCTTTTGAATTATATATATATATATATATATATATATAAGGAAATACATTTCATAATTTGTAATAACACAAGGTTTAAAATAAAATTTATAAATTGAGTTAAGTTAAGGATTTAAACATAACTTGAAATTATTTTAACAAGTGTAACATTTTAAAACAGGAAATAAATAAATGTGAGTTAAAGACAAACATGCATAAACAAGTGTAATAGTTTTGATATGCAAATTGTCATGCAATTTAACAAGTGGCAAACTTGATTATTATCTTCATTTTAAATAAAAAATATATAAAAGAAAAAAAAAACTAATACACTTCCTTTTCTCTAAACTTAAAATCCGAAACAAAAGAAACCAGAAAAGAAAACAAAATGCCTGAGATTAAATCAAAACCTGAGACAATAAAATAATAAGGAAAAAATTATACAAACCTGAGAGAATGTAGATCAGAGCAAATACAAAATCAAACGCGGAATCTTGAAATACAAAGCAATTGATCAAGAAATTCAAGCAAAGATCTGATGCAATCAAAACCAGATTCAAAAGCAAACAACAAAGCTCAAGTCTAGAAATCAAAGCTCAATTCATTTCAACTTCAAAAAAAATCAAAGTTCAGGCCATCTAAAACAAACCAAAACAGTGCCTGGTCAAATTCAAACAAATACAGGTCCTCTGTTCTCTCAAAAAGTTAGGTGAGCAAACTTTTGAACCTGTATACTTGAATTTTTGGTTTGTCTGTGATAATGGATATATGATGATATTTTAGTTATAAATATAAATGAATGTGTAAAAATAAAATAAAAATATGCCTGTAAATGTCTGTATGAACATAAATAACATTACTCTGTAAATATCCAGACTCCAAACCATTAAACTAAATTTAATTGCTCATTGTACAATCGAATTTAGGCTTTAATTAATAAAAGGAAAATGTTTGCAATATGTTAACATCATTTTTAAAAATAAATTCAAAAGGATTTATTGAGTAATTATCACAAAATTTATGAATTACAGTAAAGTAAAACAAAGGCAGGGAAAGTCGATTATCAGGTTTTTATGATTGGATTACATAATTAGAATCATCACAAAAATGATGAATTTTAGAAATAAAATGATGATTTTTAGTTTGTAATCGAGGGTGAAATTCCAAGTTAACCAGAAAATGGATTTTTAAGTTTTTTCTGGTGATCACTGAACTCGAGGCGATCGGGGTTCGTGCTGGAGGAAGATGAAGGTTAGGCGATCAAGGGAAAAATAATGAAAGCTTTTCTGGTTCGCCGTGGTTGCCGTATGTAGTTGAACTAGGGTTTAATAACCCAGTTTAGTCGATGAAGTTTTGGGAAAAATTCGTCAGCGCTGGGCACGAGTGGTGATCGGTCAGGGGGAAAAGGAGGAGGATTCTCTGGTGAGTGTCCAGACAAGGCGGCGTGGTCATAGGCTACCGAAGATGGTGGAGTGAGAGTTTTTTCCAATGGTCTACTTAGGTTCCAGTTTAGTGAATTGATCAATTTCAATTTCGTGGATACTTCGTCGATACTGGGTGGTTGTTTAGGGAGAGATGACCATCGTTGACTTGTCGACGGTCTTGGCAATGGTCGGAGTTGGCCAGACTGGTGTCCATGATGCACATGTGAATGTCGTGTCTGAAAATCTTGTGACGAGGGAAGATGAAGATTGTCTCGAGGATAGTATCGAGTAATTTCGGTTTTGGCTCGAGTATTATCTTAGGGCGTTCGTGTGTGTTTTAAAGCAGGTTTTCAAATTTTAAAACATAGCAAATTTTTTTTTTAAAGAAAAGGGGCAGGCTCGGGAATATACTCGAGAAAGATGTGGGGAAAATCGATGCAAGGCTCGGGTTTAACTCAAATTAGCTCGGGTCGCGTTAATTAATTAATGTAATTAAGAAATAATTACTTTGCGTAATTAATTCAAGATTAATTAAGGGTTAATTAAGTTTATAAATTATTTAAAAGGTGATTAATTTATGTAATTAATTTAAAGACTAATTACTTTGATGTAATTAAAAGTTGATTAATTAATTTGTTATTAAAAGCTAATTAATAATAAGTAATTAAAGGTGATTAATTACATAAAAATAATTACTTAATTAAAAGTAATTATCTAAGGTTTATGATTGATAAATCAAATAATCAAAAAAAGCAATAATATAAGTGATTATGGATAATTACTTATTATCAATTAAGGGTAACTAATTGACTGGTAATTAATTAATTGTTAATTAATTAATGTAATTAATTAAGGATAATTAAATGATAATTAAATAATTAAAGGCTAATTATTTAAATGATTAAAGATTGATTAATTAATTAAGGCTGATTAATTTAATTAATTAAGGATAATTAGTTAAAATAAATTGTAATTGATTAATGTTAATTAACCAGGATTAGTGTTTAGTCTGATTTAATTTAATTAGATAATTAATTGACCTTACTTATGAATGATTGGATTCAATTGAATGTGGAATTTTGCGATATCCCTGATGTGTGATGCTTTGTGTATGAATTAATTTTTATTTAAGCTTTGATGTATGTAATTTATTTATCTGTTATGAATTTATATCCGTGAATCCGTGAATGAAGATAAGTGTTATAGGAATATACCGCTTATCGATATCATTATGCTTGAACTGTGGTGATTGATGTTGTTGCACTATTGGATAAAACCTATGGACTACACCATACACACACAAATGTGGATTGCACGAGGAAATTGGTTAAGTCATAGATTTTAGAAATGGTTTTAAAGTTAAACTTTGAATCCAAAATAGTTTTGGAAATGGAATTGGGTTAAATTTGTAAAGTTTTTGAAAAGGAATTTTAAAGATAAAAGTTATTTTGAATAACTTGATGAGGTTTTGAATTTTAAATAGTTTGATTTGAATTTAAATTCAATATTTGAAATTGAATTCTATATTTGGGAATTATGGTTTAAAAAGGTTATATAAGTTATAAATGTGTTTATATGGGTTTTTAGACCATTTTAAAAGTAGTGTTTTGGGAACTTGAATTTAATCCAAGTATTATACCTGAAGGGCTTTAACGTGTATAAATGTAATTGGATTTTTTCGAAACGAAAACTATTTGTTTTCAAATAATGATAGCTTTCAGATAACAAAAGAACTTCCAGTTTGTGTTATAAAGATTCCAAATTTAAGAGTGAATTGTTTTGAAAGCTATGATTGAATCTTTGTGAAAGATTGTTAAACTTTGTTTTGAAATCAAAGAGTATTCTAAATGGTGTATCTTTTATATATAAAAGATTTGAAATGAGAATTGTTTTGAAAGTTATGAATAGATTTCTGGAAATAGTTTTGAAGGCTATAAATTGAGTCTTTGGTTTAATAATTGAATGAGATAATCCAATTTGAAAAGGAAATTGTTTTTAAAAGCTGTGAATGAATCTTTGTGAAATCTAGGCGAACTTTGTGAAGTGAATCTTTTTGTTTAAAGATTTGAAATGGTAATTTGTTTTAAACCATTTGTTTTGGGTTTTTATGTTGTGACTTAACTGAGATCCCATATCCATATGTTTTTAAAATATTGTGCTCATTATTCGGTTTAGCCGGGAGAGGACCTTGTGGCATATAACCCATTCCAAATAATGATACGACGATATGGATACCATTTGAAAACCGGTGGTGAAGACCAGATATTTCCGAAAGCGAAAGGATAACTGGTCGAATGTCTCTGCACCGGTTGATCCCCGATATAGAGATTTGGTCACCGTTTGTGATGGGGAGTCCGGACGTGATTAGGGATTATCCGGATTTGCAAGTGCTTCTTTGGAAGTGCCTTCGGTTCTGTTCGAACCCGGAATAGACTTGCATGGATATGTGTCTGACATTACACTTCGAGATGTAAAGCTGGTTTCTATCAAATACATTTCTGTTTGGTGGCAGAGATTTATTCTCTTAGCTTCTCCGAGACATACGAGCTCAAAGGTTATGTAGTTGATGGTTACTAGTGATACACTTTCAATTTGGTAATGTGGCATACAAAGTGCTGCTAATCATTTGTTGATCAAAGCATGGCTTTGTGAAAAGCGTAGCTTTGTGGACAAGATCTCATCATACCTCACTCCCCGGAAATGATCGAAACAGGAAAGACGCAGCAAGGTTGCAGGGGTCGTGCCCCTATGGTATATCCATTCCTTTTGGAAAAGGGTGGTATCATGGTAGGGAGCCCAGATATTTAACATATGTGGTTACTGCAAATACATTGCTTTGTGGTTGTTGGTGTTGAGAGCTCTTGGATAAAGGTTGCAAACGACCGGGGATGGCACGTCTTAGGTTTTACTCCCGGGAAGGGAGTAAACCGGCCTTGTGTTGGCAGAGAGCCGGGTAGGTTCTTAGGGCGTCCCTCCAGAGGCATTCCCATGTTGCAATAGGAAGTTTCTTAGCCTGACTATTTGTTGAAAAATCCAAAGAAACAATACGATCCCTATATGGTTTTAGTTGTATAACCTGTCATGGGATGTGGCGGTAACCTGCTATTGAACATGGTAGCTATAGTAGGCATACGATGAAATGTTGTATGCTGGCTAAGATTAATATTATACTTTCAAAAAGTTTCCCACTATGCACTAATAATAATATCAAAATGTTTTTTGCATAGTAAGCATTTTTGACTATCATAAGGAGAAATCTCCTCCAATTCCGCGTTTGCATGGTGTGTACGGTGGGAGGCCTTATGGTAGTTTCATTTTCCAAAAAGCATTGTGGATTTCAATGTTTTAAATTCTCTTGTTGTTTATTTTAAAAGTAAAACTGTTTTTGTTTGCTCATACCTGTCCCATGGCTGACCCGGAGTTTATTGTTCCCTTCCTAAACTCTGGGTGCCTACAATTTTCCACACGGGCAGTCTAGAGTTGGGTTTTTCAGATAATCAAATAGTAGGAGTAGATTCAGTAGCCTTCAGTCTCTAGAAATCTTCTTCAGTCTTTGGATGACTGACCTTTCTTAGTACAACTTGATTGGGAGTTCGAGCTATTTTTGGATTGGTTCTTTAGAGATGGTGATTGCTGATATTGGAGTTCCTTTTTCTCTTGGAGATCAAGTTAGAAATTTCTTTCCGCTGTATCTTATTCTACTATATTCTGCTCTGATATTTTTGGTTCTATTGTACCTTGTTGTAACAAATATTGTATCATTCTTGTAACGAATGTTGTATATCAATGATATATTCATTTTTTTTCTTCCGCTGTGTTGTTATACTTAATGTACTATAAGCTCCGGTGAATCGGATTGAACGTTTGAATCTTTGGCATTCGAGTACGAGTGAAGTACAAGTGTCAATTTTCGAATGCGAAAATCCGGGTCGTCATATATTATTTAAATATTTATAAAGTAATTTTATAAATGACTATGGTGTGATATGAACGTTTGGTTGCTAAAGAGACCGGGATCAGATATTGTCATACTCTCTGCCAATATCGAAAACCACTTTAACAACTGTGTACGTGGAGGAGATTCCAGAATAAAGGAGGTTGTTTGGAGAACGATTCTGTACGGTATTTACATAGCCCTAACTCCCATGAGTCAGCTTGATGTGGCTAAAACAGGAGCTATACCGGGCCAAATGGGGTCGTACCCCCTATCGGACACATTTCTTCGAAACCTTATCTATTACTTTTGTGACTCGATTTGGTGTGCACATCTTTGATTTAGGACTGTGTCTCGAGGTGGACAGTTGTAGATGATATGCATTACGACCAGTCCGGGAGTGCAAACGGTAGAATCTTACCCTGGCATTGTCTCGCGTGCCTTGTTACATTCCTTATCGCGCCTTCTATGAGTCTGGTTTGAACCGTACATATGGAGTGCCCAGTGATAGCCCTCTAGTTTACGGAGGAATTACGATACTGCATAGACTACGGGAATATATAAATTTGTTAAGGAGGATATGGGTATGCCTTAGCACTATTTTGACATTTTACTTTACTGTAGACATTATATATGTAGCGTATCGTATTATGTATGTAGATAGTTTATCGGATCTTTGAAGGATGAAATCCCAACATCCTTTAAGTTATATTGCATCTCACTTGATTTTTCTATTGAGTTTGATTTTCTGGCATAAGAATGTTAATCCTGAATCAAGTGTTTTGTATTTTGCTTTATGCTCGGCTCAGCCTGAGTGTCACAGCTTTTGGAACTCATCTTTGGAGCTTGGAGTTCACTTAGAAGACCTATCTTATCTATTTCTACATTCAATTATTTCTGTATTTCCAGTTGTATGTTTCAGACTGGTCATTTGCTTTTGTGTTAGAAACTTCTATGTACTGGGATTTTTGTTGTATTATGTTATGGACTTTGTTATTTCTCTAGTTGCTTCATGAACTACTATTTATTTTATTGTGCTGCTTGTGGTTGTAAACTCTGTGTCTGTGATTCTGTGATTGATTTATTTACTTTATAGGCTAAGTTTTGCCAATTATAAATTAACAATTTATTATTTGAAGCAATTTAAGTCCAACATGTGTGGATGATTGTCAATTTGAATGGTTCGAAATAGCTGGTTGTTACAGTTGGTATCAGGGTCAGGTTTAGGCAAACTTAGCATATAACGTAAAAACTCATTAGAGATATGGTAGTAGTTCCCTAGAATGAGTTGAATAAATTATCGGATCATATTCATTCGTGGTTGAAATTCTAAGTTAGAATTCTCTTTAATTAGGAAATTTTTGAATTCTGAAACTGTATCCTTGTTCTGAAATCAAATTCCTGTTTTTACAGATGAGTAACCGTAGGAATGTCCATGGTAGGGGTCGTGAAAATGCTCCTACACCACCAGTTGCCCCTGTCCTACCTGTTGTTGCTCATGTTATCGCACCTATTCATCTTAGTAGGTTCACTCAGCTTTGTAAGGAGTATTCTCAGCTTGGAGGTACTAAGTTCACTGGATCCGAGAGCATTATCGAGGCTCAACAATGGCTGAAAAGTCTTGAGAGGATTTTCGCCGACCTGGAGAACACTGATGCTCAAATGCATCATTTAACTACTTGGCAGTTACAGGAGTCTACCCAGGATTGGTGGGAATCTGTTACTTCTCAAACTGTTGAGGCTAATATCACTTGGTGTAGTTTAGGTGAGATTCTTAGTTGTCTTTCCATACTTATTTTTGTTGAATCTATTTCTTTTAAATTTATCTCTTTGAACTTTATCTCTGTCTTATCTTGGATCCATTCTTTTTAGGGACGCTTTTGTGGCCAAGTGGATGCCCTAAGCCGAAAAATCTTAGTTATATAGGGCATTCATGGATCTTGAGCGGGGTGATATGACTTTTGCTGAGTATGAGAGGAAGTTCAATGAGCTTTCCAAGTCTGATTCCAGTTTGATTGACACTCAACTCAGGAAGAATGAGAAGTTTATTCATGGTGCCCGCCCAGACTATTATGACTGCTTGATTAGTCATGTTCATGGTACCTTCGCTTCTCTGATGGATATGGCCACCAGATTTGAGAACCAAACTTCTAGGGAAATAGGAAGTTCAGCATCTCAAAGTACTTATAGTGGGTCTAAGAAGAGGAAGCCCAACTTTCAGCAGTAGAAGAAGAATTGGAAGAATGCTCATGATATTGGATCTGTTCCTCAGAAGCGATCTCTTGACCTTTCTTCTATCACTTGTTTCAAGTGCAATCAGAAAGGTCACTACGCCAACAACTGTCCATCTCCTACCAATGCCGCTATTGCTCCACATCAGGCTACCAAAAACAATCTTTGTCACCTTTGTCCACAGCTTGGTCATTTCAAGAATAACTGTCCCACTCAGCAGAGAGGCAAGACATCTACAGTCTTTGCCATGACTCCTCCTCCTCCCCCTGCCACTAATAACTAAGGTACCCTTTAAAGATCATTTTCTTTACATGGTTTTCCTATTCGAGTTTTATTTAACACTGGTGCATCTCATAGCTTTATATCTGTTGATCTTTGTAATAAATTCGAGCACATTTTGCAACCTCAATTGGCGACTTCATCATTATGTGTGACTAATCCCATCGGCGGTCCTGCCAATCTTTGTATGATTTGTAAGGGAGTGAAATTCCTTTACAACTTGCACCGATTCACCAGAGATTTCTATGTTTTGGGTTTTGATGCATTTGATATTTTACTAGGAGGCGATTGGCTAAAACAATATGATGCTACCATTTCTTGCAAGGCCCGAACCGTTTCTTCAGTAGATGACTGGGGCAATTCTCTCGTGATTAAATGTCGAATGCCTCAGAATTATGAAGACAGCTTTATCTTTTCTCTCGATGCTCAGCCTAGTGATCTGGACTCCACCTCGATAGTTAGTATTTACCCTGATGTTTTTGGCGAAGTCACTTCTCTTCCTCCCAAGAGGGAAATTAAATTCCACATTGATCTTATTCCCGGTGCTCGACCAGTTGTTCTCCCTCCCAGACGGATGGGACCTAAAGAGAAAGTTGACTTGAAGAAGCAGATTGAGGATTTGTTCTCTAAGGGTTTGATTAGGCAATTTTTTTTGAATGGGGTGCTGCAGCGGTCTTTGTCACCATATTTGATGGTTCTTTGAGGATATGTGTCAATTGTAGAGAGCTGAACAAGCTTACTCTAATGAATCGTTATCCAATGCCTTGCTTTAATGATATGTTTGATCAGCTCTACAGAGCTAAAGTATTCTCTCAACTTGATCTTGCCACCGGGTTTCACCAACTTCGTGTAGCTGAGGAAAGCATTCCCAAGACTGCTTTTCGAACAGAGAATGACTTCTATGAATGGTTAATCATGCCTTTTAGATTAACTAATGCTCCGGCCTTCTTTATCGATCTTATAAATCGCGTTTTCCGCGATGTTCTCAACAAGTTTGTTCTTGTTTTCGTTGATGATATTCTTGTCTTTTCTAAGTCAAAGAAGAAGCATGAATCTCACTTGAGCTATGTCCTTCAAACTCTTAGGAAACATCGGTCGAAAGCCAAATTTTCTAAATGCCATTTTTGGAGAGATGAAGTCTGATTCCTTGGGCACATTGTTTCAGAGAATGGAGTCTCGGTTGACCCGGTTAAGGTCTCCGCGATTAATGTAAGTCAATCCACCATTCTCTTTTGAATTCAATCATCTTGTCTATCTTTCAACTTATCCTTTTATCCATTTCAGGATCGGGGACACCTAAGACTCCGACTGATATTCGTAGCTTTCTAGGCCTTGCCGGTTATTATCGGAGATTTATAGAGAACCTTGCCCGTATAGCTGAACCTCTCACCGCTTTGACTCATAAGAATGCCAAGTTTAATTGGAATGAGAAGTGTGAAGCCGCATTTAATGAGTTGAAGCAAAAGCTTGCCTCTGCCTCTGTTCTCACAGTTCTGAATGAGGATGAGGGATTTTCGGTTTATACCGATGCTAGTAAAGAAGGATTGGGTGTTGAGTTGATGCAAGATGGGAAGTTCATAGCTTATGCTATTCGTCAGTTGAAGCCTCATGAAGCTAACTATGCCACCTATGATTTAGAGTTGCTTGCTGTTGTGATTGCTTTAAAGTTGTGTAGGCATCACCTTTTGGGAACCAAGTTTGGGCTTTTCACCAATCACCAATCTCTTAAACATATCTTCACCCAAAAGGATTTGAACCAAAGGCAAGTTTGATGGCTTGAGTTCTTACCATCTTATGACCTTGACATCAACTATACCCCTAGGAAAGCCAATGTTGTGGCCGATGCTTTGAGTCGCAAGAAATTTTTGTCGTGTCGGATTGTGGTTTCTCCATCTCTTTTGGATCGTATTGCAGCTAATAAGGATAAGGATGCGATGCTTAGTCTTATGAAGGAGAATTTCCAAAGTAGAGAAGGTGATAATCAGAATGAGTTAGGAGAGCAGATTGATCAGAGTGGAGTTTTGAGGATTAATGACCGGGTTTGTGTTTCGAATGTCGATGGTTTGAGGCCAAAAGTTCTTAGGGACCATCATCAGTCCATACTCTCTATTCATCCAGGTGTTGTGAAGATGTTTCAGGATATGAAGAGGTTGTATTAGTGGAATGGTATGAAGCAGGATATCTCTATCTTTGTCAGTAGATGTGCCACTTGTCAACGTGTTAAGGCTGATCACCAGAAGACAACTGGATTGCTACAACCCATTGAGATTCCCATTTGAAAGTGGGATCAGGTTTCTATGGATTTTATTGATGGTTTACCGAGGACTAGAAAGGGTAACGATAGTATTTGGGTATTGACCAAGTCCACCCATTTCATTCTGGTCAAGTCGAATCGAACTGCTTCGAGCCTAGCTGAGATGTATATGAGGGAGATTGTCCATCTTCATGGGGTTCCTTTTAGCATTGTTTGTGATCGTGATCCTATCTTTACTAGCAAGTTCTGGAACACTTTTCAAGAAGCTTTGGGTACTCGTTTGAACCTTAATATGACTTACCATCCTCAAACTGATGGTCAGACGGAAAGGGTGAACTAAATTCTGGAAGACCTCCTTCGTGCTTGTGTTCTGATTATGGAGGATCTTGGAAAGATCATCTCCATCTCGTCGAACTCACCTGTGATAACAGTTGTCAGGTATAACTCTATCTTTGAATTTCAGTCATCTTAACCTTAATCAATTTGTTAATCCCAACTCAGGCAATTATCGAGATGTCTCCACTCACCGCTCTTTACGGACGATCCTGCAAATCCCCATCTTGCTGGATTGAGTCCGGTGATCGCCTGGTTCTTGGACCTGATATGATCTTGGAAGCATCTAAGAAGGTCGATGAGATTAGGAGGAGGATGAAGACTACTCAGGATAGGCAGAAGAAGTATGCTAATAGGCATATGAGGGATTTGGAGATTTCAACAGGTGATCGGGTCTTTCTTAAGATCTCGCCATTGAAGAATGTGGTTCGATTTGGTCGGAGAGGGAAGCTTGCTCCAAGGTTCATTCGTCCTTTCAGAATTTTGGAAAGGGCTGATCCTTTAGTTTATAAAGTTAACTTGCTAGAGAAACTTGCAGGTGTGCATACCATGTTTCATGTATCTCACCTTCGCAAGTATCTCCATGATCCAACCTTGATTGTTCAGCTGGCTTTATTAGAAAATTTGGTCTTCGAGCCAAATCTCACCATCGAGAGAAAGCCACTTCATATTGTCGATAAAGGTATGAAGCAACTTCGAAGGAAATCTATCAGTCTAGTTAAGGTACAGTGGAGTACGGATACTCGGGATTGCACCAGGGAAATCAAGGAATCCATGCGTGCTTCAAATCCTAAATTATTCAAATTTGGCACTATTAGTTTGAAAATATTTACCTTTTGGTTGTTCTATTCTCCTATCTCATTCCTTTTTGGGGACGAGAAGTTTTGAGTGGGGGAGAGTGTAGCGACCCAAGAAATGTTAACTGTTTTATAACGTAAACAACTAATTTTTTTGAAATGTAAATAATAAAATTTTGAAATAAAATTTTGATAATTGAAATGCGTCTATTTAATTATAGTGATTAGTAAAATTTTATTGAAAATATGAAATTTAATTTATTTTTGAAAATTCAAATATAAATTCTATCAGTTTATTTGTTGAAAATTTAATATTTTCGAAAACTGAATATTTTTAAATAATAAAAATGAAAATCATTTTCTGAGTGAGACATCGTAATTCGTTTAGTCAAATTTGGACTGCTATGGCCCGTTTATCTTATTTTCGACGTTTTAGCAGTATTTTCGGCAGCAAAAAATTGAGTTTATAACTTAATCATATCGCTGGTATCTGGATACCATTCTATAGGACTCGTCTTGTTGATCCCTGAAGTATATTCATTCCTGTAATTTGGTGTCCGATATGCGACGGAAGCGATAAAATAGTTTGTCGTATCGGTACCATATTTGGTGTCATTTTGATTTCCCGTGTCTTCCAAAATTTCTAGCCGAGTTAACAATCAATCATTGATTTAATAATTTCTGGAAAAAGAAACAAAACATGTGTCCTTTGGCTATTTCATTTTTTATATATATATCGGTGCCTTTTCACTCTGCCTCCTCGTTCACTCTGGAAAAATAAATAATAATATAAAAGTATCTTGTGTTCCTGTAGCATGTCTTCCTCTTCCAAATTTGCCGAGCCCTTTCCCATTTTTCCTGAAGCAAACCCGTGTTTTTTCATCTTCGATCCGAGCTAGAACCCACACCACCAAACGCGTACCATTAAATCCGCTCTCCACCCTGACCATCCCCGCCGCTCCTCATGGAGATCCCCATCATCGATCGAAGCTTTCCCCGTATCAGACCCAAAGTCAAACCAAACGCTCATACCCAGACCCCAGATCCATCACCGTGATCACCTTCCCCATAAAATCGAAGTAGCTACCCTTGAAACCCGAACCCGAGTATTCCCCTTTGAAACCCGAAGCAGTACTTTATATTCTGTTGAGTGCTCTGTTCCTGTGCATGTCCTTTTTATTATTTAACCTACCCGAGTGATACATATGCAGTGTAGTATATATGTGTATATATGTCACATATTGATTTTGTTGTAGCTCCCCGACCAAAGCCAGATCGAAGCAATCCCCTTCTTTCCCTGTGGCAGACACCCTTTTCTTGTCTATATATATGTATATATGTGTGTGTGTGTGTATATATATGCGTTCTATGTATATGTTCTGAAGCTTCATATTGTTTGTCTCCATGTTTGCACCCAAATTTATTGCCGCATACACACACACACACACATATATATTATATATAGCTGCAGCTTGAAGTTCTTTTGCTTTTACATGAAACACATACATACATACATACATACATACATACATATATACATATATATACATATATATACATATATATACATATATATATATACATATATATATATATATATGCATATGCGCAGTGTATATATTTTGATGTCACTTTGTCTCTATACGTTATATATATTGATATATATGTGTGATGTGCATAAACTTGTTTTCCAATGCGCGAGCCTTCTGTTTATAACAAGTATAATAACTGTTAGCATTTTGATCAAAATATTGCATGCACGCATGTTGTTCGACTGTATATATATATATATATATATATATATATATATATTGTACACATATCTATTGGGAGAAGTGTATGTGCTTTGTTGTCTAAACCTATATACGCTATATATAACGCATATACATATTAACGACAAGGTTATATGTCGCGTTCATATCTGTCGATGGGAATTATGTGTTGTATATATATACAAGTGTTCTTTCAAATATTTGTTTCCATCGAATTATCGTGCTAAAATCGATCATGCTTATCGCAGCTATATGAAGTGTCGGGCCGTGTCCGTGTTCGCATCCGTGTCAGTTACTTTTCAACTCCACCGTTCTCTAGCCACAAAGGTAAGTAATCACTCACAATTCAATATTTCTATGCTTAGTAAATTAATTTCATATGAAATGACAATATAAAATGCTGTTAAATTTGAATCGTTAGTTATTAACTATTATAATATGATATTATATTTAAAACTATAATTGATCATATATGCTTGAATTTGTTATGTAATGTTGTGTTATTTATTTTTCTCACACTGCAGTTCCTTTAGTTTTAGAAATCATTATGGGTTGAAATGATAAAATACCCGAACGGACTTTATAATAAGAGAAAATTCGTTATGGGTTGAAATGATAAACCCAAGTGGTAAACCCAAATGATAAACCCAAGTCTACTATTACGGACTAAAACAACAAATATCTGTATCACTTGGCCAAAGGATTGAAAATTATATACGGACACCGTTGGTCTGTTCTTGAAAAAAGATTACTAAATATTTGAAAGGAAATGTATGATTTTGATTTTTGAAATGTAATAAGTATTCTATTTTATTATTGTAAAATTTATAACCTTAAATAATGATTTTGGAAATAGAAAAATTATGAGTTAAATTTAAAAGTAATTTGTAAAATTTTACTTATAGTTTATTTTCTAATATATATATAAAATAAGATTTTAAAATGGATAAATAAAAAGTTTAATTTATTTTAGATTGAATAAAATTAATTTTTATTTAATATATATATTATTTTAAAAGTTTCATTTAATTGATATATAAATAGATTTCTTTTGCTTTAATAAATAAAAGGTTGGAAAAGTACATTTGAATTTTATTGGTAACTTAAACTGGTTATTAACTGAATTTAAATAGAGATCCTTTTAGTACTTAATGATTTTGGAAATGTTTATAACTCGTTTTAACAAAAGGTGATTAAAGGAATACTTTAAAAGTTAAATAGAATTAAAATTGAATATTCATTTTGATTTAAATTTTGTATTTGAGATATTATTAAAATATTTATAAAGTAATTTTATAAACGACCATGGTGTGTAATAAGCGTTTGGTTGTTAAAGAAACCGGGATCAGATATTGCCATACTCTATGCCAATATCGAAACCACTTTAACAACTGTCTTCGTGGAGGAGATTCCAGAATGAAGGAGGATGTTTGACGAATGATTCTGTATGGTATTTACATATCCCTGACTCTCGTGAGTCGGGTTGATGTGGCTAAAATAGGAGCTATACCGGGCCAAGTGGGGTCGCACCCCGTATCGGACACATTTCTTTGAAACCTTATATATTGCTTTTGTTATTCGATTTGGTGTGCACACCTTTGATTTGAGAGTGTGTCTCGTGATAGGCGGTAGTAGCTGCTATGCGCTACCACCAGTCCGGGAGTGCAAATAGTAGAATCCTACCCTGACATTGCTTCGCGTGCCTTGTCATATGCCTTATTACGTCTTCGATGAGTTTGATTTGTACCGTACACGTGGAGCTGTAACAACCTAGTATTTTGTGATTATTTCTATCTGTTTATTTTAATTATTTAAAATTGAATGGTTGATTTAAAAAAATTTATTATATGGATAAATTTTGTTATTCAAATTATATATTTTGATTTTTGGGTGAATTATAATTTCAAACCTGAATAAATTGAATATTTCCAGAAAATGTGGATTTTGGTCAAATTGGTCAAACTTTGACTTTTAAATTTTAAATTTAAATATTTAAATAAATTTTATCTTTCATTATGAAAATAAATTAAGTTTCAAGAATACCGCTTTTCATTTCGTTGAAATCCGATTTATATTGTGAAAGTTGCGCTCTTTACAATATTGGGTGTAAATTAATTTATTTAATAAATTTTCTATTTTAATTTATATAAATAATATTTTTATTTGCCAAATGATGTTCTAATATGTGTTATATGACATGTTAGATATATATTTTATTTTAAAACATTTTTAAAGTGATGTTATAATTTTTCCAAAGTTTAGTGTATTTATTTTTTATTTTTAAAGGCTAGTTTCCATTTTTATGATATTTTCTTCATTTAAATTATATTGAATTAAAATTTATTTATTTATTTTTGTGAATTCATTTTTATTTTGTGTTCTTATCTTTATTTATAAATATTTTTCAAGAACATAAATTTTTTCTAAATTTCATTTCATTTATTTTCAAATTTTCAAGACTAGTTTGCAATTTTTGCTGTTTTTCTTAATTTAATTATATATAATTAATATTTATTTATTTATTTTTCTTTATTTACTACATTTTCGTGTTTTTTTTTTGAATTTGTATGCATTTTTCAGTTATTTAAAATTCCAAAAGAAAATGTGGCAAATTGAAGAGTTTTGTGACTTTTGTTATTCTTTGACCTTTTGTATTCACACCTCTTCATTTCAACCAACACCTCTTCAATTTTTCTGCCTTAAGTCCATTCTTTCAGCCGACCGATCTGTTTTCATTCACACATAAAAAATTTCTTCTCAACCAGAAAAAAATTTCGGCCTCATCCTTGAGAAGAAATTGGTAAACCTCTCTTTCTTTTCTTTTCGTTTTTCATTGTTTTGTTCTTTTTAATTTGCACTTGTCTTCGCCTTTAGGTTCGGCCCGACCACTCCATCAACTTGGCCGCCTCCTCCACCACCTGAGTCAGCCTCCACCACCTTCTCTCCAACCCCATAGCCGAGCCGAGCCACCCTTGGTTGATGATCCATCACAAAAATGCACCAAACTCCACCTAAATGTACATAGCCAAGCACACCATAGTCTTCCACCACCTCTAACTACCTTTGGCCGCCACCTACACCACCACCACCACCTCAAACCTGACCTACACTCTCTGCCACGTCATCCCCTAACACTAACTTAACCTGGCCATGCCTATGGTCGCTTTGGCCAAGCCTATATGTTGCATGAATCCTAGGTTGTGTTGCCTTGTTGCCTTAGCTTGTTGTTTCATATCACCTATGTTTGCACCGTCATCAAACCCATGTAGGCCGACCCCATTTGGATCCAAACCAGATCCAAACTCTCACCATAGCCATGTGTTTCTGACCCAAGGCTGAAGCACAAGTGTTGAAAGCAAGTGCAAAAGATTTTAGCTTTGTTTTGTGCATTCATTTCTACCTTTGTTTTATTATATTGGGTTGAAAAAAAAATTATATTAGTTTTGTTGTTTTGTTTGAAATGTATTCAAAGAAATTAATCTTTGACTCTTCTACTTGAACCTTTGTCGTGCTATCGTGCTTTTGTGGATCTCATTTATGCATTCGTTTGTTGCCATGTCCAGCTTATACGAGTGAGTTATTCTCACCGGACAGTTTTATACTTATATAACTAGTAAATCGATCACATTTGAATCTACAAAATGCATCACCATATTATATCTGCTATATTATGATCATATAATGTTCACCCATGCTTAAACACCTGTTATAACATCTGTTACTGTTATATTATGCTGTTTTGTTATTTATATCAGTTTATCACACTACAAGTTCCCTTTAGATTAGAATCACTATGGGTTGAAATGATACGTACCCGAACGGACTTTAGAATAGGGGAAAATCATTATGAGCTAAAATGATAGGCCCGAACGATTCAAATTATTTCATTTACTTGGAACTACGGTTTAAAATGATAAAACCTGGGTTTCCTTTGTAAATTACGGATTGAAATGATATATTATCTGTATCACTTTACCTGGGCTAGAAAATGAAATAAAGACCCGTAATTAAAATATGTTTTTTTATTTGAAATATTTTAGAAATGTAAATATTATAATATTTTGATTTAAACTTAATTAAAAATGGTTTTTGTAAGTATTATTTATTTTGTCAAAATTTATAAGTGAAATAAATTAATGGTGAAGTTAGAAAATCTGAAATGTAAGTTAATTTGAAAATTATAATTTGGCAATAAATGGAATTTAAATTAAATCTGGAAATATGATAAATTTATGATAATTTGGTTTAAAATGAATTTAAAATGATTTTATAATGTATTAATGATTTATGAATAAAGTTAAAATGTGAAATGAATGAATTTTAAGTTGAAATTTGGAAATATAACTTAAATTGGAGTTTATGACTTTTGTTTAATAGTGAATTTTTGAAGTAAGTAAGTAAAATGAAAATAAGTTATATTTGAAAATTTAAACTTAAGTTTTAAGTTCAAATTTAATTTAATGAATTTAAAATTGAATGTTGGAATTTAATAAGTGAATTATTACTAAATATTGATTTTTGAATAGAAATGTAACTTTATAAAATCATGAACATAAGGGTGTTTTTGAATGATTGTTTTAAAAGTGAAAATATGTGATTTTATAAGTTAAAAATGATTTAAATAAAAATATAATTGTTTGTGAAATTATATTGAATATTTGAAGTTAATTAACTGCATTTTTGAAATGCTATTATTTCTAATGTAAATGATAATACAACATTTGTAAATGCTGTAGTTAATATAAATGAACTAAAGGGCTAAATTGAATTAAAGGCTATTATAGCACTTTGTAAGTGTTATAATTATGGAATTTAACTAAGGTTTTATTTGAATTAATGTAACCCTATTACAGCATTTTTGGATGTTGTCTTTTGTTAAATTTAAGTGTTTTAAAAGTAACTTTCCGTAGCATTTTTCTAAATGCTGCGAAAGTCGAATTTTCATTGTTTTAATAAATTTAAGTGAATAAATGAATTTTGAAAGATTAAAATTTTGGAAATTTAATTATTAAATATAATAACTTCATTTTTATGATTTAAAGTGAAGTAATTTGTTTTGTAATATAAACTATTTTGAAATGTGTGTTGAAATGGTATTTTAAATAAATGAATGTGGTTTAGAAGATACAATATTTAGATATTTTGAAATGGATTTTAATGATATTGAATTTTGAAATGATATTTGATTTCTAAGTATAAAATACCATTTTGAAATTTTAACCACGGGATGTATTTAATTTATAGTTTAACCGATTCTTAAAGGATGAGCGATCCCAAGCATCCTTTGAGTTATTGTGCATTTCTACTACAGTTCACTTGAGTTGGTTTACATTACATAAGTATATATGTCCTGACTCGAGTGTTTTGTGTTTTTCTTTACGCTCGGGTCAGCCTGAGTATTTATAGCTTAGCTTTGAATTTCTTTCCTGGAGCTAGGAATCGCTGGAGATTCTACTTGTCTAGTATCTGTTCTCTTTCAGTTTCAGTTTTTCTATTTCAGTTCTGATATTTAGAAACTGCCATGTGTTCGAGATTCTATTGCATATTTTTTCAGATTGATATTATGTATAATGTTTTGAGAGAGTTTGTTATAGTAGCTTCATGAACTACTATGGTATTTTAATTTCCGCTGCGAGTTATTCTGATATTTTTGTGCCTGTGATTCTGTGATCGTATTTCATTTGCTCCAAATTTATTTACAATGTGGTACTTTGAGCAATTCAAGTCCGGCATGTGTGGATGCGAATGGCTGAAAATATCAGGTTGTTATAGTTGGTATCAGAGCTTTGGTTTTAGGCAAACCATAGCCTGTGGAGCAAAAACCCATTAGAGATAGGTAGAAATACCCTAGGATGAGTTAAATCAATCTCAGAATCCTTTCTTTGTGAGAGAACGTATTTTCAAAGTATAAAATATTTTTAAATTGATTTTTAAAGGATTTTCAAAGATTATTTTGGTATAAAAATTTTCTAATTTTGAAATCAAGATTTTTCTAAATTTCATCCCTTCGGTATCCAATTTGTTTGAAATCTCTTGGTTAGGATTCTTATCGATTAAGATTTCTTGAACTTTGGAACGCTCCCACTCGTTCTAAAATCCAATCTTGTCTTCCCTATTTTAACCTTTTGATCTTGGAGCATTCCATAACTCCACATTGAAATGACCTCTCTAAAGATTGGTGGTTCCGCAAATCTTTGAATGATTTGTAAAGGGGCGAAATTCCTTTATAATTGGCATTGATTCACCGAAGATTCCTGAATCCTCTGTTTTCGATGCTATCTATCTTCTACTCTATCTAGATTCTATATCTGACGATCGAATATTGATTTGCCTTAGATTTCCGAATTGATTATATTCATGAAATCACGGTTGACTGGTAAAGGTCGCCCGTGTTCTATATGGGCTTATCCATCTTCTTGGTAATAAAATTTAGTTATCTTCGTTCAAGCTTATCTTCGAACCAGAATTCTTTTTGATTAAAGTTCCTCTAAATTCGAATCTCCGTATAGTTTGAAATCTGACCTTGAATCATTCTGTGGAAATTGGTGTTTGATTGTATTTTGAATTTGTGCATACATCGAAATTATTATTTTGATAAGGATGACCCTATTTTGTATATAAAGGTGAAATGTTTTCGATAAGGATTATATACCTTCTAAAAAAAATGAAAATTTGAAATTTCGAAAGGATTTGAAATTTTATAAGAATTTGACTTATATAAAATGATTTATAATTGAAGGGTTTTGAATTTGAATTTCGAGGAATCAAGCTCTAGTGTTTTGAATATGGTTTTAAGAGTTTGGAAAATATATAATAATAATATGATTTAAAGATATTTTCCGAATAAGAAATGTTTCAAATGTATTCGAATGAATTCCAATGATTTCAAAGAGATTTCAAAGAAGTTTCAACAAAATAAAAGTCCAGAACATACTTATGTCACTGGAAAACAATTTCGGTGATGAATGTATGCATCATTGACGTTGATTTTCGAGTTTCTGAGTGGGGGAGAGGCCACTCTAGTAGCGTTGCTATGCGAATGATTTTTGTGAAACCAAATTTTGATTTCATATTTCGAAGTACGGTATGATATTCAAAAGATATATGTATATATATATTTGAAATAATTTAAAGTAAGCCGGTGTTCAGTCCTCGAGATTCAGATTTGTTTTGGTATAACCCTACCTTTTGGAATTGGTTTACTGATTTGTTGGTGATTTCCAACTCTTGGATTGAAAATATGATTTCTTCGACTATTTTGAAGGTTCGAGCACTTCCAAATCAAGGTTAACTTTTCAAGGCTAAGAAATGTTGAAAGGTATAAGGTATTTGATAAAGAATATAGGTTGAGTTTTGTACGATTAATGCATAAAGTAATATGATTTATATAAGTTTGAAACTATTTGTTGAGTGAAGTAAATAAGACTATTTTGAATTATTCTGGTATGAAATATGTATTTGAAATGTTTTGAATAAAGTATATGTATAGAATAAAAATCTTTCCAATGGTAAATTGGATTTTTCATATAGAAATAAATAGTTTGAAGTTTTTGTTGAAAAACTAAATTGAATCGAAACTGATGGTTTGAATTGATAAAAAATTGGAAATTTTAGATTTGGGTTTAATTGAATAAATTTGTGAAATGTAAAGAAGTAAAGGTATGTTTTATGACTTCAAATGTATGATTTCGAAAGGTTATGATTTTCAAAGTGTAATGATTTCAAGTATTTTGGTTTTGAAAGATTTATAACTTTGAAAGTATTATGATTTTTGAAAGTGGATATATGTTTCAAATGGAAATGAATTTGTTTGACCTAAATTTCGTTGATTTGGAAATTTGGATTATTTTCTAAATCTATTGTTTTAAGAAACGTGGAAACTACATATATGTAATTTGGAAGAAATGATTTGGCAAAACCATATATGATTCTGAAACTGAAACGTTATTGAAAGGAATTGAAATTGAGAACCTTGATTTACTAAATACTTGATTTGGGAGTTATCAAACTCATATAAAAATTGATTTGTATAAGTATGAAGTGATTTGAAACTATTGACCTGTAAATGTACTAAATTTGTAAATTGAAATCTTATATAATCGAAGTCTATATAAGTGTGATTTGATATACTATTCATTTTGGAAAGTATTCGGTTTGAAATGAAATCTTATATATAATGGACTTTATATAAGTATGATATTTGAAAGCGATTTTGAAAGGCACTATATGATACATATTTTCAAAGTAAAGATATGGAAAGTGCCTTTTGCTTAATATCCGCTTTGTGGCCACACTGTGGATTCATTCTATCGATATTATTCTCTCTGATTTGGGTTTTTGGATATGACACTCGAGTGTCCATCGAATTCCATGGCTATCTCCATGGTCTTACAAGCGTGACTGCATAGCGCAACTGCTTGGCTGAGATGGCCTAGGGGTATGGATTGTTTCCTAGGGGATCCAGGCGTAACCATTATGTATCCTGCAATCTATGTAGGTTGAATTAGTAGCGAAACTGCCTGGCTGAGACAGCCTAGGGGTACAAATTGTTTCCTGGGGGATCCAGGTGTAACCATTGTGTATTCTGCACTCTACTAGTCATCATGGCGTAACTCGCAGGCCTGAGAAAGCTTACAGATACGGATTGTTTCCTGCGGGATCCAGGCGTAACCATTGTGTATCTGCGATCCATGGTTAGACAAATGTTTTGGTTTGGTTGATTTGTTTGAATTGTACTTTCCATATCTGTTTTTAAAAGGTTTTCCAGTATTTTCTCTGGGTGCTGAAACAAGTCTACTAAGCACCTAGAGAATTCTAGCTTTGCGACTGATCAACGCATGGCCAGAGTCTACAGGAACAAAAGTAAACTTGTTAAGACATCGATTTGTAAAAGTATTTTGATAAAGTATATTATATAAAGGATATTTTGATCTTATATTTTATTGTCTAAACAATTTAAAAATGTTTTAAATATTGTTTAATTTGAACTATCAAATTTGAATCAAATGACTATTCATCATATTATAAAATGTATATTACAAAATGTTTAAAATCTTAAATATAAAATTTCAAATTGAAACTTATATAGTTTTAAATATGGTTCATCCTTTTCTTTCAACCTATTCTTCCTCCTAGCTATTCCTACCTTCTTCTTCTTTGAGGGTTCTTTCTGCATTATGGAAAGAGTTGGTTCTTTGGCTTATCGTTTAGATTTGCCCGATAAACTTTTTAGAGTGTATGATGTATTCCATGCCTCACATCTCCTCTAGTATCTTCTTGACTCAGCTCTTATTGTTCAGCCTTTTACTTTTGATAGTTTGGATGTTTATCCTAATCTGACTGTCGAGAGTAAGCCACTTCGTATTGTCGACAGAGGTACGAAGCAGCTAAAAAGGAAATTGTTAGTCTGATCAAAGTACAGTGAAGTACTGATGATTAGGATTGTACCTAGAAAATGAAGGAGAGCATTTGTACTTTGAATCCGGAATTGTTTTTTCAGGTACTATTTGTTTGTCCATCTCGCTTTTCTTGATTTTCCTTATTCGTTCTTTTCGAGGATGAAAAGATTTTAGTGGGGGAGAGTGTAACAACCCAGTATTTTGTAATTATTTCTATCCGTTTATTTTAATTATTTAAAATTGAATGGTTGATTTGAAAAAACTTTATTATATGGATAAATATTGTTATTCAAATTATATATTTTGACTTTTAGGTGAATTATAATTTCAAACCTGAATAAATTGAATATTTCCAGAAAATGTGGATTTTGGTCAAATTGGTCAAACTTTGACTTTTAAATTTAAATATTTAAATTCATAAATTTTATCTTTCATTATGAAAATAAATTAAATTTCAAGAATACTGCTTTTCATTTCGTTGAAATCCGATTTATATTGTGAAAGTTGTGCTTTTTACAATATTGGGTGTAAATTGATTTATGTAATAAAATTATCTATTTTAATTTATATAAATAATATTTTTATTTGCCAAATGTGGTATATGACATGTTAGATATATATTTTATTTTAAAACATTTTTAAAGTGATGTTATAATTTTTCCAAAGCTTAGTGCATTTATTTTTTTATTTTTAAAGGCTAGTTTCCATTTTTCTGCTATTTTCTTCTTTAAATTATATTTAATTTAAATTTATTTATTTACTTTTGTGAATGTATTTTTATTTTGTGTTCTTATCTTTATTTATAAATATTTTTCAGGAACAAATTTTTTTCCAAAGTCCATTTCATTTATTTTCAAATTTTCAAGACTAGTTTGCAAATTTTGCTGTTTTTTTAATTTAATTTTATATAATTAATATTTATTTATTCTTCTTTATTTACTATATTTTCGTGTTTTTATCTGAATTTATATGCGTTTTTCAGTTATTTAAAATTTCAAAAGAAAATGTGGCAAATTGAAGAGTTTTGTGACTTTTGTTATTCTTTGACCTTTTGTATTCACACCTCTTCATTTCAACCAACAGCTCTTCAATTTTGCTACCTTAACTCTATTCTTTCAGCCGACCGATCCATTTTCATTCACGCATAAAAATTTTCTTCTCAACTTGAAAAATATTTCGGCCTCATCCTTGAGAAAAAATTGGTAAACTTCTCTTTCTTTTCTTCTGATTTTTCATTGTTTTGTTCTTTTTAATTTGCACTTGCCTTCATCTTTAGGTTCAGCCCCACCACTCCATCAACTTGGTCGCCTCCTCCACCACCTGAGTCAGCCTCAACTACCTCCTCTCCAACCTCATAGCTGAGCCGAGCCGCCCTTGGTTGATGATCCATCACAAAAATGCACCAAACTCCACCTAAATGTACATAGCCAAGCACACCATAGTCTTCCACCACCTCTAACTACCTTGGCCGCCACCTACACCACCAACACCACCTCAAACCTGACCTACACGCACTGTCACATCATCCCCTAACCCCATCTGAACCTGCCCGTGCCTATGGTCGCTTTGGCCAAGCCTATATGTTGCATGAATCCTAGGTTGTGTTGCCTTGTTGCCTTAGCTTGTTGTTTCGTATCACCTATGTTTGCACCATCATCAAACCCATGTAGGCCGACCCTATTTGGATCCAAACCAGATCCAAAATATCACCATAGCCGTGTGTTTCTGACCCAGGCTGAAGCACAAGTGTTGAAAGCAAGTGCAAAAGATTTTAGCTTTGTTTTGTGCATTCATTTCTAGCTTTGTTTTAGTATATTAGGTTGATAAAAAATTTATATTAGTTGTATTGTTTTGTATGAATTGTGCTCAAGGAAATTAATCTTTGGCGCTCCCACTCGAATCTTTGTCGTGCTATCATGCTTTTGTGGATCTCATTTGTGCAATCGTTTGTTGCCATCTCCAGCTTATACCAGTGAGTTATTCTCACCAAACAGTTTTATGCTTATATAACTAGTAAATCGATCACATTTGAATCTGCAAAATGCATCACCATATTATATCTGCTATATTGTGATCATATGATGTTCACCCATGCTTAAACACCTGTTATATAACGACCCGATATTTTCAACCATTCGCATCTGCACATGTCAGACTTAAATAGTTCAAAATACCGCGTTGTAAATAAAATTTGGCAAATCTCAAAATATACAGTAAATAATTAATCATAGAATCACAGAATCAGAATACTCGCAGTGGAATTTAAAAATACTTAGTGGTTCATGAAGCCACTATAAATAGTCTCAATCAAATAAAAATTACATAGTCTTTAATCCAAATATAGTTTTAAATCATCAGTAGAACAATCCAAATGTCCACTTGTCTTGATTTCAAAATTTTAGATAAAGAACTGGAAAGGAATTTTTCCAGCAGCTTGAAAGTGATCTACAGAAATCCTAGCTCCGGGATGAAAACGGAACTGCAACTCGGGCTGACCCGAGCGTAAAATAAAACATAAACACTCGAGTCAGGACATACATACTTATATAGTGTAAGCTAATTCAAGTGTACTGTAATATAGAGCAAGTAACCTAAAGGATGCTTGGGACCGCCCATCCTCTAAGGATCCGTTAAACTATTTACTATGTAGTAATACCTCGCTTTTATAATAGTGTCTATTTGTAAAATAAGCTTACTTTTAAATAGCGTTAAGGCTTTACATTTTCCACCTTAACACAAAAATAGTGCCAGTAGTCTATACAGTACCTGCATATCTCCTGATCGGGAGACTACGAGAAGATACTCCATAGGTACGACACAAATCAAACTCGTACAAGGCTCGCTATGGTAGGTGACAGGGCACAACTAGGCAATGCCAGGGTAGATATACCAATTGCTATCCGGACCGATGGAAACGCGCAGCGCGCAGCTGCCGCCCACCTCGAACAACACTCCCAAATCAAAGGTGCGCACCAAAACAATCACAAAAGTAATAGAATGGCATACGAAGAAGTGCGTCCGATCAGAGGTGCTACCTCATTAATCCGAGAATCGCTCCTGTTTTAGCCACCTTATGCCAACTCACGGAGTCGGGTCCACGTATTTACCTCAAAGAAAACGTCACCACCATCCTACTTCATTCTGGAATCTCCACCGCATACACGGTTGTCAAAGTGGTTTCCGGTATCGATAGAGAGTACGCCAGATATCCGATCCCGGTCTCTTTAACAACCAAGTGTTATTATAAACCGTGGTTACAACCTTTTTAAAAATGGTATTTATACTTTAAAAATCAAAATAAATTTCAAATACCTTTCAATATCATAATATCATCTCGAACATCATTTATTTAAACATCAGTCATTTTATTTAATATAATATACCATTTAAATCTATTTAATTTATTCAGGAATTGATTGCCTTTCAACTCACATTTAAAAGTTAAAATCTTCCATTTAAAACCATTTAAAGTCAATTCCTTATTTTTATTAATTTACATAATTAATTCCACAATTTAAGTCTTTTTCCCAAAGGTTATTTCCATTAAATTTTAATAAAACAATAAAAAATTCAGTTTCCATAGCACTTATAAAATGCTACCTAAAGTTATAGGTTAAAACAGTCCATTTATAAAAGACAGCATTTAAGTGCTGTAATAGATTATTAACTTAAATTATCAAGTTTTAAATTCCCAAATATAACTTATTAATTTACTTAACTAAAATCTCACCTTTAACAAAAATTCAGAATTTCCCAAAATAAGTTATATTCCAAAATTTTACTTAAACATTTTTTATTTAACCTCTTGCCTCATTCAAAAATCATTATAAATTTTATAAAAATTCTTTAAATACATTTTAACCCAGAATATTATAAACTTCCCATTTAAAATAGTTTAAGAGATTTCAGAAAAATATTACATAAACCACGGTTCTGTATATAGTTTTCTAGCCTAGGTCAAGTGATACAGATATATATCATTTCAATCCGCAATTTACAAAAACCCGGGTTTTATCATTTCAAACCCACAATCCCAAGTTAAACAATAAACAATTAAACAATTAAATAAATAATTATCGTTCAGGCCTATCATTTCAGCCTATAATGATCTCAAATTTACAGGGAACTTGCAGTGTGATTAACAGTAAATAAGCATTAAATAGTATAACTGCAATAATATTAAAATAAATAAACAACTGATGATGTGTCAACTAATAATGGGGTTTAACATCATACGTTTATATCACAAGCAGATAAAATTAAATAAAATAAGTTTACAATTAGACTTGTGATTAATTCACAAATATACAAGTATGTTTGTCTGGTGAGAAATACTCACCTTATTGCCATCGAAGATTTTGATTCAAGAATGATGGTAACACTTTGAAAAGAGAATGCATAGAAGCACGGTCAATTAGTGGTGAAGGCTGCGACCAGATTATTTTTATTCTTGAAAGTAAACGAATAAATTCAACATCAAAACTAAGTAAAATTTAACACAAAATTTCGAAATAAACTGAATGAATGGAATCAAATATAGACTTGACCACTTCACTAGATGGAGAGAGGAAGGTAGCGTGTAGATGAGCATGAAGTGGACGACAAAATATAACAAACAAAAAGAAGAAGGAAGGAAAAAAATGAATAAAACCATTACCTGATTTCCCTGCTCACAAAAAAGAAAGAAGCAAAGGGAGATGCAGAAAATTTTGAGGTGAGGAAATGTGATATGAGGTTTGTATTTATAGGCAGAAGCTTTGCATGCAAGGAAAAGTAACGTGTGCAAATCAAATGGAAACAAAAAGGGAAGCAAAATTTTTTTTGCTTTGATATGTGATGTTGAATTATTGCGTTTATAAGACAAAGAATATTCAAATCAAATAGTTAATTTTTGCAGTGGTATCTTGGACCACATATCCAAAAGTAACGTACATTGATTTGATAAAGGAATGGCAAAAGAATTTTTTTTTGAATAGTATGTGAACATGAATTGAAAGGGTGCTGTCATTCCCCTGAATATGCGTGATGTTTGAGATAAAAGGGGAAATAAAATTTAAATTAATTTCTTTCATTTTTTTTTGCTGACCGAGTTTTTTCGAAAGGGTTTGCACGATTATAGGAAGAAACATCAAACATATTTTGCTTTGACTGAAGAGGAAATTTCGAACGTTGCCAATAGTTTTAGGTAGGATATAATAGATATGTAATATACGGTATCCGTTTCTTTCTGAAATAAATTAGCAGTCTATGCATGTGATATCTAAAGTTATTGAATTGTTTTTATCATTTTCTGCCATGTTGGTTAATTTACATTTAGTTGCAAATATAAAGCAAATTTAACTGAAATTTGGCTCTACTACATAGAAAATGAAGTTTGGCATATTTTATTATTACAGGAATAGTTTTACTTCGCAATCTTTCAAACTTAAGTTAAGGGAGGCAAGCTGATAGGAAAAAAAATATAATGCTTACGTGACAAGTAACTTGCATTGATGATTTAGTTTAAAAGATGAAAGTTTAGTTGATAGATAAAATAAGGAACGCACAAATTAAGGATATGAATGTTAGAAAAATCAAAGATTTTTTACCAAATAAGATAGTTGCAGCAAAAGAGAAAAGGGATGTCCCTAAAAAGGTAAATGGCTAGTCACGGTTAAAGGAAAATTGAAACGGATATGCTTCCCTCTTACTCAAAAATGTACGATTTATTTAACCATTTTTAGTTACGGTATACACATTTGGAATGCGCACTATAGACGCAATAACTAACTCAAAATTTTACGCTCAAAATGACGCCTAAATTCTTATACGTTTTCTTATATACATTATTTACTTTATCAGATAACGTGCCCTTTAAATGCATACATAAACAGTTTCTTTATGAATCTTGAAATTTATTACTTATTAAGATATGTTTTGTTTACACTGGGTTTTTATTCATTCATTTATCATTTACCAGAATCTATTACAAAAGTGTATATAAGTAACAGTATAAATTATTTTATTTTTAAAAGGTATACAATCTATTTTAAAGAACAAAAGTGAAATAAAAATTGTTGTGAATTTATTAAATTAAACTAAAAGATCTGAAAACTAGAATTAAAAAAAGATCTAGATTCCGATGAACGTTAATTTATAACCAAAATATGCATTCTAGAGTTTTTTATAAATAAAAATCTTGGGCGAGCTAAATTTAGAAAAAGACCAAAAAAATGGAAAATGAATGGCTACAAGAATGGCAAGAAATAAAGAGGCTAGAATTGAAAGGGTCATGAGTTAAGGTAAAAGAAACATATATATTTAATCTTATATGCAATTGAAAAAGGAATGAGATAAGGAGAAGATTTTGGAGTGATTAGGAAGAGTAATACAAAACTAAAGTATGGTAATTAAATAGATAGGTAAATAAAAAGGTAAGAAATAAACAATTTAGCGTATGCGTAATTTAAAACAAAGTAACATATGTATAATTGAATTTTTTTTTCAAGCTATTAAATAAAAGATACATATAAGAAATATTTAATAGATAAAATAAGGTCTAGACAAATAAATAAAGAAATAAATGTCAAGAGATAGACATAGGAAAATAATACAGAGACTAGGCAAATAAAAATGAGAAGTGGGAAATAAATCTTTTTATTTGAATGGCAAAAAGAAATACACAGTTATGAATGAGGTGGATGGCTAAGGTAAGAAAGAAAGAGGGTATAAACGAATAACTTGATGTATTAATTTTTCTTTCTAGAATTGCATGAGAGATGAGAATGATTAGCTTTGTACGTGAATAGCAAGTACAATACACGACCAAAAGAAAATGAACAGTTAAAAGAAATAAAGAGCAGGCAATTAAAAAGGCAGGCAATTAAAAAGGCAAGCAATTAAGTCAATATAACACATACCCATTTAGTTTCTTCCAAGCCATAAATAAAAGATATAAACAAACAACAATCCAATAATAAACATGACTGGCTAGACAAAATAAAAATAGAAAGATAAAATAGAGGTGGATATAAGAAAATAATAATAATAATAAGAACACACACACACACACAATATATATATATATAATATGTAATAAAAGTAGAAAATTTTATTGCATGTAAAACGCTGTATTTTATCAAAAAAGGTATAAGTTTTAAATTCCCAATAAATCCATATATTTGATTTCTCAATCACGTTATTGAATCAACTATTAACTTATCCTCTTATGGGTAATATTAAAATTGGTTTATATACTAATAAAAAAAATCCCAATTCATCCAAATTTCAATTAATTACTTTCCAATAACTACCATGCTTCAATTCTACTCTTTTATTAAATCTGTTATCACTCTATAAACCTAGTTATTATTTGTTTATCTTTCCTTACAAAAATATATATTCCAATTTTCATCTTTCTTTTGTAATAACTTGTTATTTTCAATTATATTGAATTTCCCAAATATATATCTATTTATTCAACTTGGTTTCATTCCTTTATTTCATCTTATGAATAAAATATATATTTCCATTTATGTCATTTCATTTACATTCAGACATTACAGTTACAGTCCTATCTCACATTAATGAACATTTACCTACATTTAAATGTAATTGACTTCCTACTCTGAATTTAGCAGTCCTAAATAAAAGGTGACTTGCATAAATGTTGTCACTAACTTTATATTACTATTTCCACTAATTATCAGAATTGCTTATATAATGTTGAATTGCTTATATAATGTTGAATTCACTCCATTACCATACATTTATTTGCATATATTCAATTTAATACCCAAATATAACAGTTATAACTACATCAATAGACCAATTAAATAGTAACTTACAACCGTTACTATATCCCTTTTATTTTCATTTCATTTTAAACACTCACTTCATTATAAATTATAAAGGTTTTTTTTCTTTTTTTTCCTTCTTAAATTTAATTACAAAAATCTTATTAAATTAACCAGTTTAATTATCGAAATTTATAGGTCATTACACTCTTCCCCACTCACTACTTTTCGTCCCCGAAAAGGAAGGATGTCGGAGAATAGAACACCCTGAAAGAAACTAAATTGAAACTCAAAATGGAATCATTTATTTAAACCATATAAATTCAATTTAAATTAATTAATATTCAATAATTGATTTAATTCATTTGATTTTTACTAAAGTTAAATCAATCTTAACTATTTCCAAATTAATTATCTTATTATCCAATTATTTTGAAATTAACAATTTCTAAAATCTTAAATTTGTATAGTCATTTATAATAATCATCTTTTATTCAACAAATTTAATTCTTCTTTATTCCAGATTATTATTAAATATATTCTACTTAATATATCTTATCGCACATATTAAGTAGATTACATTTATTATAACTATTCCAATTTATTTCTAAATTTACTTTAACATCATTTGATATTGTATATTATTCAATTATTATTTTTATTCTATTTACCTCTATTTGTCTTTTTGTAACTGAAACTTTCAGTGTATAACATTTATTATAACCACTCAAATTTTATTTATAAAATCCTTTTATATTGTACATTATCCAATTACACAGTTAATTTCTGAATGATTTAGGTAAGTTATATTGGCATGCAATTATACAAGTAAATTTTTTTCCAATTCTATTATTCAAGTTTAAATATTCATTCAAAATTTGACTTTATTTTATCATTAGAATCACCTTTTGACATAAATTTGTGAATTAAATTTCCAACTAACTTCAAACACTTTAGAGATAAATAAATACATACATATAGTATATGTCAAATCAAATTTAAATCATATATCTATATACATTATAAATTAAGTCATATTTTCGAAATTCAAATCAATTTAATTCTTGAAGGAAAACTACAGCGAGGTCTCTTCACTTCGATACTCGAAAATGAATGTGATGATGCTGCAGTCATCACCGAAATTTATTTTCCAGGGACAAAAAGAAGAGCACAAATTTTTAAAGCTTTAAAATTCTTTGGAAACAAATTTCTATTCGAAAATACTTTAAATAATATTTCCCTTTAAATAATATATCCTTTTAAGACTTTAAACACAAAGTTTGGAACTATCAGAAATTAAATTCTTACATTCTTGTTTTAAATTCATTTCTGTTTCCAAATAAATTTATAGCCATGTTTTATAGTTCAATTATTTATATAAGACAAAACCAATGGTTTACAAAACCATAAATAAAATCAAACACTATTATCTCTAAACAACTAGTTAAATTCTGAAAATTATACTTAAATATATAATATTAGATTTTTCCCAAATATAGGAATAAATTTTTTCAAAACAAGTATAGAGATTCAAATTTGATGGACTCAAATCAAAGAGAATTTTGATTTAAAGATAAGTTGGAATCAGAAGATTCGATGATTAAACAACAGAACAAGGAACTGGATAAGTTTATATAAATCGCGGGCAATCTTAACCGGGTCAACCGTGACTTAAAAAATAAGATCGATGTGGATTTTCTCGGGTAAATCTACATTCGATCTAAAGAGATAGAGTTCAGAATAACCAAAGGTACTAGCATATAAACCGAGGATAAATATAAATCTCCGGTGAATCAATGCTAGTAGTAAAGGAGTTTCACCGCTATATTAGAATATTGGCGAAACCGCCAATTCACTATAAAGATCATCCGAAGTGGAGTTATGGGATACTCCAGAATCGAAAGAAAATGAATAGTGAGGGACATGAATGAAATTTGGAACCGCAGGGAACGTTCCAAAATTCGAAAAGGAAGAGATTCAAGCTCGAATGAAAGTGATTCTGTAAATCAAATTAACCATACATTCTAAGTTTTGCCTAGAGCCAAAGCTCTGATACCAACTGTAACGACCCGATATTTTCAACCATTCGCATCCGCACATGTCGGACTTGAATTGTTCAAAATACCGCGTTATAAATAAAATTTGGCAAATCTCAAAATATACAGTAAATAATTAATCACAGAATCACAGACACAGAATTAGAATACTCGCAGCGGAATTTAAAAATACTTAGTGGTTCATGAAGCCGCTATAAATAGTCTCAATCAAATAAAAATTACATAGTCTTTAATCCAAATATAGTTTTAAATCATCAGTAGAACAATCCAAATGTCCACTAGTCTTGATTTCAAAATTTTAGATAAAGAACTGGAAAGGAAGTTTGCCAGCAGCTTGAAAGTGATCTACAGAAATCCTGGCTCCGGGATGAAAACTGAACTGCAACTCAGGCTGACCCGAGTGTAAAATAAAACATAAACACTCGAGCCAGGACATACATACTTATATAGTGTAAGCTAATTCAAGTGTACTGTAATATAGAGCAAGTAACTTAAAGGATGCTTGGGACCGCCCATCCTCTAAGGATCCGTTAAACTATTTACTATGTAGTAATACCTCGCTATTATAATAGTGTCTATTTGTAAAATAAACTTACTTTTAAATAGCGTTAAGGCTTTACAATTTCCGCCTTAACACATAAATAGTGCCAGTAGTCTATATAGTACCTGCATATCTCCTGATCGGGAGACTACGAGAAGATACACCATAGGTACGACAGAAATCAAACTCGTACAAGGCTCGCTATGGTAGGTGACAGGGCACAACTAGGCAATGCCAGGGTAGATATACCAATTGCTATTCGGACCGATGGAAACGCGCAGCGCGCAACTGCCGCCCACCTCGAACAACACTCCCAAATCAAAGGTGCGCACCAAAACAATCACAAAAGTAATAGAATGGCATACGAAGAAGTGCGTCCGATCAGAGGTGCTACCTCATTAATCCGAGAATCGCTCCTGTTTTAGCCACCTTATGCCAACTCATGGGAATCGGGTCCACGTATTTACCTTAAAGAAAACGTCACCACCATCCTACTTCATTCTGGAATCTCCACTGCGTACACGGTTGTCAAAGTGGTTTTCGGTATCGACAGAGAGTATGCCAGATATCTGATCCCGGTCTCTTTAACAACCAAGCGTTATTATAAACCGTGGTTACAACCTTTTTAAAAATGGTATTTATACTTTAAAAATCAAAATAAATTTCAAATACCTTTTAATATCATAATATCATCTCGAACATCATTTATTTAAACATCAATCATTTTATTTAATATAATATACCATTTAAATCTATTTAATTTATTCAGCAATTGATTGCCTTTTAACTCACATTTAAAAGTTAAAATCTTCCATTTAAAATCACTTAAAGTCAATTCCTTATTTTTATTAATTTACATAATTAATTCCACAATTTAAGCCTTTTTCCCAAAGATTATTTCCATTAAATTTTAATAAAACAATCAAAAATTCAGTTTCCATAGCACTTATAAAATGCTACCTAAAGTTATAGGTTAAAACAGTCCATTTACAAAAGACAGCATTTAAGTGCTGTAATAGATTATCAAGTTTTAAATTACCAAATATAACTTATTAATTTACTTAACTAAAATCTCACCTTTAACAAAAATTCAGAATTCCCCAAAATAAGTTATATTCCAAAATTTTACTTAAACATTTTTTATTTAACCTCTTGCCTCATTCAAAAATCATTATAAATTTTATAAAAATTCTTTAAATACATTTTAACCCAGAATATTATAAACTTCCCATTTAAAATAGTTAAAGAGATTTTAGAAAAATATTATATAAGCCACGGGTTTGTATATAGTTTTCTGGCCTAGGTCAAGTGATACAGATATATATCATTTCAATCCGCAATTTACAAAAACCCGGGTTCTATCATTTCAAACCCGCAATCCCAAGTTAAATTATAAATAATTAAATAATTAAATAAACAATTATCGTTCAGGCCTATCATTTCAGCCTATAACGATCTCAAATTTACAGGGAACTTGTAGTGTGATTAACAGTAAATAAGCATTAAATAGTATAACTGCAATAATATTAAAATAAATAAACAACTGATGATGTGTCAATTAATAATGGGGTTTAACATCATATGTTTATATCACAGGCAGATAAAATTAAATAAAATAAGTTTACTATTACACTTGTGATTAATTCACAAATATGCAAGTATGTTTGTCTGGTGAGGAATACTCACCTTATTGCCATCGAAGATTTTGATTCAAGAATGATGGTAACACTTTGAAAAGAGAATGCACAGAAGCATGATCAATTAGTGGTGACGGTTGCGATCAGATTTTTTTTATTCTTGAAAAGGAAACGAATAAATTCAACATCAAAACTAAGTAAAATTTAACACAAAATTTTGAAATAAACTGAACGAATGGAATCAAATATTGACTTGACCACTTCACTAGATGGAGAGAGGAAGGTAGGGTGTAGATGAGCATGAAGTGGACGACAAAATATAACAAACAAAAAGAAGAAGGAAGGAAAAAAATGAATAAAATCATTACCTGATTTCCCTTCTCACGAAAAAGAAAGAAGCAAATGGAGATGCAGAAAATTTTGAGGTGAGGAAATGTGAAATGAGGTATGTATTTATAGGCAGAAGCTTTGCACGCAAGGAAAGGTAACGTGTGCAAATCAAATGGGAACAAAAAGGGAAGCAAATTTTTTTTCTTTGATATGTGATGTTGAATTATTGCGTTTATAAGGAAAAGAATATTTAAAACAAATAGTTAATTTTTGCAGTGGTATCTTGGACCACATATCCAAAAGTAACGTACATTGATTTGATAAAGGAATGACAAAAGAATTTTTTTTGAACAGTACGTGAACATGAATCGAAAGGGTGCTGTCATTCCCCTGAATATGCGTAATGTTTGAGATAAAAGGGGAAATAAAATTTAAATTAATTTCTTTCATTTTTTTTTACTGACCGAGTTTTTCCAAAAGGGTTTGCATGATTATAGGAACAAACATCAAACATATTTTGCTTTGACTGAAGAGGAAATTTCGAACGTTGCCAATAGTTTTAGGTAGGATATAATAGATATGTATTATACGGTATCCGTTTCTTTCTAAAATAAATTAGCAGTCTATGCATGTGATATCTAAAGTTATTGCATTGTTTTTATCATTTTCTGCCATGTAGGTTAAATTACATTTAGTTGCAAATATAAAGCAAATTTAACTGAAATTTGGTTCTACTACATAGAAAATGAAGTTTGACATATTTTATTATTACAGGAATAGTTTTACTTCGCAATCTTTCAAAATTAAGTAAAGGGAGGCAAGCTGATAGGAAAAAAAATACTGCTTATGTGACAAGAAATTTGCATTGATGATTTAGTTTAAAAGATGAAAGTTTAACTGATAGATAAAATAAGGAACACACAAATTAAGGATATGAATGTTAGAAAAATCATAGATTTTATACCAAATAAAATAGTTGCAGCAAAAGAGAAAAGGGATGTCCCTAAAAAGGTAAATGGCTAGTCACGGTTAAAGGAAAATTGAAACGGATATGCTTCCCTCTTACTAAAAAATGTACGATTTATTTAACCATTTTTAGTTACGGTATACACATTTGGAATGCTCACTATAGACGCAATAACTAACTAAAAATTTTACGCTCAAAATGACGCCTAAGTTCTTATACGTTTTCTTATATACATTATTTACTTCATCAGATAACGTGCCCATTAAATGCATACTTAAACAGTTTCTTTATGAATCTTGAAATTTATTACTTATTAAGATATGTTTTGTTTACACTGGGTTTTTATTCATTCATTTATCATTAGCCCAGAATCTATTACAAAAGTGTATATAAGTAACGGTATAAATTATTTTATTTTTAAAAGGTATACAATCTATTTTAAAGAACAAAAGCGAAATAAAAGTTGTTGTGAATTTATTCAATTAAACTAAAAGATTTGAAAACTAGAATTTAAGAAAAAAGATTTAGATTCCGATGAACGTTAATTTATAACCAAAATATGCATTTTAGAGTTTTCTTATAAATAAAAATCTTGGACGAGCTAAATTTAGAAAAGGACAAAAAAAAGGAAAATGAATGGCTACAAGAATGGCAAGAAATAAAGAGGCTAGAATTGAAAAGGTCATGAGTTAAGGTAAAAGAAACATATATATTTAATCTTATATGCAAATGAGAAAGGAATGAGATAAGGAGAAGATTTTGGAGTGATTAGGAAGAGTAATACAAAACTAAATTATGGTAATTAAATAGATAGGTAAATAAAAAGGTAAGAAATAAACAATTTAGCGTATGCGTAATTTAAAACAAAGTAACGTATGTATAATTGAATTTTTTTCCAAGCTATTAAATAAAAGATACACATAAGAAATATTTAATAGATAAAATAAGGTCTAGACAAATAAATGTCAAGAGATAGACATAGGAAAATAACACAGAGACTAGGCAAATAAAAATGAGAAGTGGGAAATAAATCTTTTTTTTTGAATGGCAAAAAGAAATACACAGTTATTAATGAGGTGGATGGCTAAGGTAAGAAAGAAAGAGGGTATAAATGAATAACTTGATGTATTAATTTTTCTTTCTAGAATTGCATGAGAGATGAGAATGATTAGCTTTGTACGTGAATAGCAAGTAAAATACACGGCCAAAAGAAAATGAACAGCTAAAAGAAATAAAGAGCAGGCAATTAAAAAGGCAAGCAATTAAGACAATATAACGCATACCCTTTTAGTTTCTTCCAAGCCATAAATAAAAGATATAAACAAGCAACAATCCAATAAATAAACATGACTGTCTAGACAAAATAAAAATAGAAAGATAAAATAGAGGTGGATATAAGAAAATAATAATAACAGTCAGAACATATATATATATATATAATATGTAATAAAAGTAGAAAAATTTATTGCATGTAAAACGCTGTATTTTATCAAAAAAAAAGTATAAGTTTTAAACTCCCAATAAATCCATATATTTGATTTCTCAATCATGTTATCGAATCAATTATTAACTTATCCTCTTATGGGTAATATTAAAATTGGTTTATATACTAATAAAAAAAATCCCAATTCATCCAAATTTCAATTAATTACTTTCCAATAACTACCATGCTTCAATTCTACTCTTTTATTAAATCTGTTATCACTCTATAAACCTAGTTATTATTTGTTTATCTTTCCTTACAAAAATATATATTCCAATTTTCATCTTTCTTTTGAAATAACTTGTTATTTTCAATTATATTGAAATTCCCAAATATATATCAATTTATTCAACTTGGTTTCATTCCTTTGTTTCATCTTATGAATAAAATATAAATTTCCATTTATGTCATTTCATTTACATTCACACATTACAGTTACAGTCCTATCTCACATTAATGAACATTTACCTACATTTAAATGTAATTGACTTCCTACTCTGAATTTAGCAGCCCTAAATAAAAAGGTGACTTGCATAAATGTTGTCACTAACTTTATATTACACTCAAGTTTATTATTTCCACTAATGATAAGAATTGCTTATATAATGTTGAATTGCTTATATAATGTTGAATTCACTCCATTACCATACTTTTTTTTTTGCATATATTCAATTTAATACCCAAATGTAACAGTTATAACTACATTAATAGACCAATTAAATAGTAACTTACAACCGTTACTATATCCCTTTTATTTTCATTTCATTTTAAACCCTCACTTCATTATAAATTATAAAGGTTCTTTTTTTTCTTTTTTTTCCTTCTTAAATTTAATTACAAAATTTTTATTAAATTAACCAGTTTAATTATCGAAATTTACAGGTCATTACATGTTATAACATCTGTTACTGTTATATTATGCTGTTTTGTTATTTTTATCAGTTTATCACACTACAAGTCCCTTTAGATTAGAATCACTATGGGTTGAAATGATACATACCCGAACGGACTTTATAATAGGGGAAAATCGTTATGGGCTGAAATGATAGGCCTGAACAATTTTTAAATTATTTCATTTACTTGGGACTATGGTTTGAAATGATAAAACCTGTGTTTTCTTTGTAAATTACGGATTGAAATGATATATTATCTGTCACTTTACCTAGGCTAGAAAATGAAATACAGACCCGTAGTTAAAATATGTTTTTCTAAAATTTTTAAAATATTTTAGAAATGTGAATATTATAATATTTTGATTTAAATTTAATTAAAAATGATTTTTTTAAAGTATTATTGATTTTCTCAAAATTTGTAAGTGAAATAAATTAATGGTAAAGTTAGAAAATCTGAAATGTAAGTTAATTTGAAAATTATAATTTGGTGATAAATGGAATTTAAATTAAATCTGAAAATATGATAAATTTATGATAATTTGGAATAAAATGAATTTAAAATGATTTTATAATATATTAATGATTTATGAATAAAGTTAAAATGTGAAATGAATGAATTTTAAGTTGAAATTTGGAAATATAACTTAAATTGGAATTTATGACTTTTGTTTAATAGTGAATTTTTGAAGTAAGTAAGTAAAATGAAAATAAGTTATATTTGAAAATTTAAACTTAAGTGTTAAGTTAAAATTTAATTTAATGAATTTAAAATTGAATGTTGGAATTTAATAAGTGAATTATTAAATATTGATTTTTGAATGGAAATTTAACTTTATAAAATCATGAATATAAGGGTGTTTCTGAATGATTGTTTTAAAAGTGAAAATATGTGATTTTATAAGTTAAAAATGATTTAAATAAAAATATAATTGTTTGTGAAATTATATTGAATATTTGAAGTTAATTAACTGCATTTTTGAAATGCTATTATTTCTTATGTAAATGATAATACAACATTTGTAAATGCTGTAGTTAATATGAATGAACTAAAGGGCTAAATTGAATTAAAGGCTATTATAGCACTTTATAAGTGTTATAATTGTTGAATTTAACTAAGGTTTTATTTGAATTAGTGTAACCCTATTACAGTATTTTTGAATGTTGTCTTTTGTTAAATTAAAGTGTTTTAAAAGTAACTTTCCGTAGCATTTTTCTAAATGCTGCGAAAGTTGAATTTTCATTGTTTTAATAAATTTAAGTGAATAAATGAATTTTGAAAGAATAAAATTTTGGAAATTTAATTATTAAATATAATAACTTCATATTTATGATTAAAAGTGAAGTAATTTGTTTTGAAATATAAACTATTTTGAAATGTGTGTTGAAATGGTATTTTAAATAAATGAATGTGGTTTAGAAGATACGATATTTAGATATTTTGAAATGGATTTGAATGATATTGAATTTTGAAATGATATTTGATTTCAAAGTATAAAATACCATTTTGAAATTTTAACCACGGATTGTAGTTTAACTAATTCTTAAAGGATGAGCGATCCCAAGCATCCTTTGAGTTATTGTGGATTCTACTACAGTTCACTTGAGTTGGTTTACATTGTATAAGTATATATGTGCTGACTCGAGTGTTTTGTGTTTTACTTTACGCTCGGGTTAGCCTGAGTATTTATAGCTTAGCTTTGAGTTTCTTTCCTGGAGCTAGGAATCGTTGGAGATTCTGCTTGTCTAGTATATGTTCCCTTTCAGTTTTAGTTTTTATATTTCAGTTCTGGTATTTAGAAACTGATATGTGTTTGAGATTCTATTGTATATTTTTTTCAGACTGATATTATGTATAATGTTTTGAGAGAGTTTGTTATAGTTGCTTCATGAACTACTATGGTATTTTAATTTCCGCTGCGAGTTATTGTGATATTTCTGTGTCTTTGATTCTGTGATCGTATTTCATTTGCTCCAAATTTATTTACAATGCGTTATTTTGAGCAATTCAAGTCTGGCATGTGTGGATACGAATGGCTGAAAATATCAGGTTGTTACAGGAGTGCCCTCTGATAGCCCTTTAGTTTACGGAGGAATTACGGTACTGTATAGACTACAGGAATATATAAATTTGTTAAGAGTATATGGGTACCTAAACAATATTTTGATATTTTACTTTACTGTAGACATTATATATGTAGCGTATCGTATTATGTATGTAGATAGTCGGATCCTTGAAGAATGAAATCCCAACATCCTTTAAGTTATATTGCATCTCATTTGACATTTCACTTGAGTTTGATTTACTGGCATAAGAATGTTAATCCCGAATTGAGTGTTTTGTATTTTGCTTTACGCTCGGGTCAGCTTGAGTATCACAGCTTTTGGAACTTATCTTTGAAGCTTGGAGTTCGCTTAGAAGACCAATCTTATCTATTTCATCTTTCTGTTATTTCTGTATTTCCAGTTGTATGTTTTAAACGGTCATATGCTTTTGTGTTACAAACTTGTGTGTACTGGGATTTCTGTTGTATTCTGTAATGGACTTTGTTATTTCTCTAGTAGCTTCATGAACTACTAGTTAATTTATTCCGCTGCTTATGGTTGTAAACTCTGTGTCTGTGATTCTGTGGTTGATTTATTTACTGTATATGCTAAGTTTTGCCAATTATAAATTAACTACTTGGTATTTGGAGCAATTCAAGTCCAACATGTGTGGATGATTATCGATTTGAATGTTTCAGAATAGCTAGCCACTACAGATTTAAATGAGACCGATGCTAATGGGATTTTGGTCATTTTGAGGGCCCATGTTGTAACAAGCCATATTTTACATATCAGAGGATCACAAAATATTTTTTATTTTATTCTTATGAGGTCATATGATTCTACGATTTTGGGATATGAATATAAGAGACCTTTTACAAACCTATGATTTATTTCTAAATTTCTACATGACCATTTTGACCATGAAATTTTTTTGGGCTATAACTTTTGATAGGAGTCGAATTAGGATCTCAGACTAGTTCCATTGCTTCAGGATGATGGTTTACCATTCCATAGAGTGGTCGTAATAGAAAAACGGACTTACCCTTAGAAAGTTAATCCCGTCTTAAGCTTTTAAAGCCATTGGCCAGGATTAGTGTGTAATTAATTAAGCCCATTAGTGAGCCAATTAGTATAACTAGAAAACACTATAAACAGAGGGCTGGATAGTCAAATTAATACTTTTACCTCCCATTCTAAATCAGGTCTAAACTCTAATTAGTCGTAGATCATCCTAATTTCATCCAAAATCACCTAAGTTGCTCTCTAAATCAAACTAGATTGCGGATTAGAGATTTGATCCCTAATTATAAAAAATATAGATCATCAATTTGCTTGATTTGTAGTGCTTTTCTTCGCTGTTCGGATTAGATATACACAAATATTGGTTGAATTTGGTAATTGGCGAGTGGTTCATAACTTTTCACTATACTATACATGTTTATATGATAGAATTATTGATTTTAACACGTTTTAAATTGATTTATGGCCATAGAAACTGTTTTTAATTCTAATGATATGTTATCCATGCATATGATATAGATTGATTAGGAGTCACCTTGGTTTATGTTCATTTATTCATGCTATATGTAGATCTATATTAGAAATTGACTTGTTTATCTTATTTTGATGGATTGCAAGTTTGATTGGATAAAAATTGTTTATTACTCTATCTTCAGATGTTATGATTTGATGTTGTTTGCTAATGTTTTGATTGCATAGAAATTTAGGTCAGTAAATTAACTAATCGGAGGCAAAGTTGGTCAGAATTGAACGAAACTTGGCGGATAGGATCTGGAGCATGGCAGTAGGCTATGGCATAACTCGCACCTTAATTGGATGCAAGGCGATAAGTTAGACCCGAGTCAAGGGGATAGATCGGACTCGACTTATGGTGGTAGCTCATGAGTGATGGTCGACTTGATGGCTTGGAAGAGCATCACTAATAAAGGCTGTCTATGGCAAGATTCAATAAGATTGACCAAGTTCATGAGTTTGTAACAAGTTACTAAGTTATGTTGACAACGAGTTATTAAGTTAGGTTGGCGATGAGTTATAATGGTTGGTCGGAATTTGACGAACTTGAAGGAGAGGCTAGGGAGCATACCACCAGCCTCCATGATAACTTGCAAGTTAATAGGAGTTGAAGTCATAACTTAGGACCGAATTATGAGGATAAGTCAGTGATGAGTTATCATAGGGAGGGATATAACATGGTGGTTGACATTGATGGATAAGGCTTGGCTTGATGAGATGTTCCGTGGCAAGGCGTGGGGTATTTGGTCAAGGATTGAATGGTATACCAAGTTATCTCTAGAAGAGCTAAAGCTTTGATCAAGAGCCGAGCCATCAAGCAGAGATGAGTTGGGGTCAAAAGCACCTGAAAAAGAGTACTGGAGGAAAGAAAGAAAACTTAGCATCTGGTTCGCTAAGTATATAACTCGACATCGAGTTATACCTATAACTTAGTATCAAATGATCATGGTGCACGATATAGAGTTGGAACTTCTAGGGGCTATTTTTGAGGTTCTATAGATCGTGCTGGAGGTGTTGGCTTGTTCGTATTAGGTTGGATGATGATATAACAACAAGATGAAAAGCTATAGTCTTTGGTTGTTGGCTCATGTTGGGAGTAGGTCCGAAGATGGCAGCTTGTAAAAAAGGGAGCCGTAGGATTGGGGAATGTGGAAGAGTTCCTCATTAATGATGGAAACTGGATTGAGCAAGAAGGACTCAGTATGCAAATGGAGAAAAGGTGTGCTTGGGTATATGTGCTAAGGAATCATTGATGCTCAAAGATTTTCTAGTTGTACTCTAAGCAGCGGTATTGTAAGTGTAAATGCCCATGGGTCAATTGAGGGACCTGTATACCTTTGACCTGTAGCTTTGGGTTTAGTGTCCAGCTTTGGGCTGCGAGACACATATCCAACTTTAGGCTGTGAGACACCTATCCAACTTTAGGCTACGAGACACGTATCCAGCTTTAGTCTGCAAGATATAAGAGTACAACAAAGAACCGAGATTTCCATTAGTCTTGGGATTAAGGGCCTTATGAATTTAGGGCACAAGGAGTGGTAGTTAGGATTGTTGATGGATTATATGGATATTTAGTAGTTTTCTTTAGCAGGCTATCACTCATAGGTATCAAGGGATGTAAGTATTGGAGATAATAATACCCGGAAGAATGATATCCTTTATTTGGTTTATGTTATATCTTTATGATATTGTAGAGTAGCATATTATAGTGTTATGCGCTAACTCTTTGGTTGTAGGAATAGGTCAGATATGGTTCATGTACTCTTGTTCCCTACCATATTTACTTATATAGTATTTTGAGATATATCTACTGCTCACACCAGACTGTTGTCTGACCTAAGATTTTATGCTTTGCTTATTTTTATCTTGGGTACTATTAAATGAGTAGACTAGATAACTTGTCTAGGTGATGCAGTAGCTATTCAAAGGATGAGCTGGACGGAGCTATCTCGTATTTTATACTTATATGAATTCTATATTTATTCTGCTATCGAGTGCTAGGGAGCCTCAGCAGTGACTGCTTATATTTGTATTTCAGATAGTTATTGAGTTGTTTCCATTGTATAAACTTTATGACATTAGAAATATAACTGTGTGGATCTATACTTTGATGATTAATTCATATAGTTATTACTGTCTCTTGTATTACATCTATGTATTATATTTTATTCGTGCACCGTGAAATTTGAAAGGTTATATGCTATGTTTATCATTATTCATCTTGATGATCGTCTTATATCGATCGAGCACGACTACAACACATTATTTAGTTTATATTTGTGCCGGTGGTATGAGGTAGTCGTCATATTTGGTATCAAAGCCTTGGGTACATAATTAACCATAGTTGATACCATGATCTAGTAGAGGTAAGGAAAGAGTTATCGTCTTAGATCGGATCTTGGGTGTATATATGTATATCTATAAGACAGTGCGTACTTGTTATAAGTTTGGTTTTCAAAACTATGTAGTAATATATTATATAGTATAAGTTGCATGCACATGAGCACTATAGCGCAGTTTATGAGAGACTGATCATTCTTGTCATAGATAAGAATAAGCCGGCATACAAGAAATACTGTGAGATTTTTTTAGGAGTTGAAGAAGTAGCAAGATAAAGAGCTGCTATGCTTGATTTTTAGGCTATGTTCAATGCTATGATGGAGCTGATGATGAGGAATGCTCTTGGTATGGCAGTTGGTGGAGGTGCTCCTGTGCTAGTGCCTAGAATTGATTTCGCTTAGTTGAGAAAATATTACTCTACTTTGGGAGGAATGCCATTTTTGGAACGGAATCAGCCATAGAAGTGCAAGATTGGATTGATATTAGTGAATGCATATTCAGTCATATGGAAGTGGGTAATGCTATAAAGAGAAAGTTGGCCTCTAGACAACCTTAGGGGTGGGTCATGAATTGGAGGAACACCGTGACTATTGCTAGGCCTGAAGATCAGTTTAGTTGCTAACGGTTTAAGGCAAGGTTTGAAAAAGGATTGCCTGGAACTGGTGAAGGATAAGTATATTGTGAAGGCATATGCTTTGGATGCAGTCCCGACTTCACCGAGTTCTCCCTTAGTGAAGGAGAAGGGAAAGTGAGTCGCTATTAGAGTGGCCTTGTAGATAGATTGGGATTGAGACCTAAGATAGTAGACCGACCTCTAATCATGATAAATCCTATTGAAGGCTCTACTAGCCTTTGCATGGTTTGTCCTGGCTTAGTATTATCAATCCTTGGATGCTCTTTTTTTTGTGATTGCTTCTTTCTAAATTTCATTGGGTTTGGTAATATATTAAGAATGGACTGTCTTAGGTAGTATGCGGAAGTTGTGGATTGTGAGAAGCTATTGGTTACAATCAAAGTTGTGGATGGGCGGACGAAAGTGATTGGTTGCCTAACAAATGATGGGGTGATGATTAGTTTTCTATATTCACACGAGGTTCCATAGGAGAAATTATCATCTATGCCTATCGCTAGAGAGTATCTGGATGTCTTTGAGAAAGTGTCCAGATTGCCGCTGCATAGAGAGATCGAGTTTCGGATAGACTTGGTAGAGGAAGCCAGACTGATAGTTATGACTTTAAGGCATATGTCACTTAAAGCGCATAAAAAATTAGAGGTGCAAGTGAAAGACCAGTTAAAAAGGGGTTCATTTGAAGAAGCATATCATAGTGGGGTGCACTTGCTGTATTCACAACTAAGGTGGATGGCACATTGAGGTTCTGTGTGGATTATCGTGAGCTAAATAAAGTAACGAAAACAAGTATCCACTTCCACATATTGATGAATTTTTTGATCATCTCCATGGTGCAAAGGTTTTCTCTCAAATGGATTTGGCAACGTGATTTCACTAACTTAGAGTATCAAAGGATAGTGTGCTTATTATTGCGTTTCATATGCTGTCGGGATTTTATGAGTGGTTAGGGATGCCATTCGGGTTAACCAATGCTTCAGCATACTTTGTTGATCTTATGAATCGGGTTTTCCAAGACCCGTGGAATAAGTTCATGTTATGTTTGTGGATGTTATTTTGATCTTCTCCAGAACTGAAGAGGAGCACAAGACACACTTAAGGATTTTGCTAGAGATATTTAGGAAGCACAAGTTGAGAGCAAAGTTCTCCAAGTGTCGCTTCTAGAGAAAAGAAGTGAGATCCTTTGGTCGTGTCATTTTGGGACAAGGTATGGCTGTGGATCCTACGAAGTTGGCAGCAGTCCAAGATTGGAATCAGCCTAAAAATATTATGGATGTGAGAAATTTCCTAAGATTGGCGAGATATTATAAACGCTTCATAAAGGACTTCTCAAAGGTAGTAGCACTATTGACCAATTTGACAAAGAAGGATTAGACTTTTGTACGGGATGTGAAGTGTGAGCATGCATTTGTGATTCTGAAGGAGAGATTGACGAGTGCACTAATGTTGACTATTCCAAGTGGAAATGAAGAGTTGAAAGTACACATAGATGCTTGTGGTACTGGATTAGTTGCGGTGTTGATGCAAAAAGGAAAAGTTGTTCCTTATGCTAGTCGACAGCTAAAGCCGCATGAAAGAAATTATCCAACTCATGATTGGAGTTGGGGGCGATCTTTTTTGCTTTGAAAAGGTGAAGGAACTATCTATTGGGAGAGTGGTTTGAGCTGTTTACAGACCACAAATCCCTAAAGCACATTTTCTCTCAGAAGGATCCCAACCTTCGACAGCAACGGTGGTTGGAGTTCTTCGCCTCTTATGATTTCAGTGTTTCCTGCACTTCGAGAAAAGAGAATGTGTTGCAGATGTATTGAGTAGAAGACATACGGGTTGGGAGCAATGTTCTTGGAATGGAAGCAGATGGAGTCTATTGTTGGATTTGATTTTAGGCCTTATTTCGAGCTAGAACCTAAAATGTTGGCAAGCTTATCGATTAGACCTACTTTGATTGAAAGGATCGGTGCTAGTTAGAAAAGAGATTCTAGGATAGTAGATATCATAATGAAGATAGAGGAAGGAGTAGAAACTAAGGACGTAAAGCATATGAACTCGACCAAGAAGGTTGGTTTCGTAAAGATGGAAGGTTTTTTGTTCCCAATGTTAATGGATTGCGATATGAAGTGCTAAGAGAGTGTCACCATTCCAGGTAGACCATTCATCCCACGGTAACAAGATGTGCTAAGATATGAGGTGAATCTATTATTTGGAAGGTGTAACATTCCCCATTTGGAGGCCCAAAACTAACAGCTACAGATGCCGCAGTCATCCAAAGTTATTAATCTTCGTTGACCAAATATAGTAATTTTAGATACATTGATATAACAGAAACACATGGATATGGAAAAAATTTAAAATTAATAAACAACTTTCACATTCCATTTCAAAACATTTCAAATTCATTAGGTAATTCCAGATTCGAGAACGATGTTTAGAGAAGATATAATTATTACAACATACGCCAAGAGCGGCATATGAGGATGCGCCGTTGGATGATCAGAGTATGTAACTAGGAATTAAACAACTCTGCCTTTACAACAAAACACAACGGAATTAATATAGAAAAGAACCCTAAATATCTATCATACCCTGCATGTCTCCGGAAGCTTATTCGTCTAAAGAGGAACGAAAAAATCTCAACTCTTAAACTACTCAAAGTTAATTGAGCACCCGAGAGTTTAAGGGGAAAACATAAACTTCGAGTCAGACATAAAGCCTGTTATGAATAATAACCTACCATCTCAAACCATTAAGATATTCAGTGACACTATGCCACTTAGAGGAATGGGTTTTTCCCTCACTGGTATCTTATCCAAAACTTTATAAATCCATAATCTGTGCTCCGACATCCATAATGCTTAAAACATAAAAGTTCAAACTATTATGGTGATATGCAAACAAGTAAATCAATTTTGGATTACCCATCCTCATTCATTCTTACTATCTGTCTCATTTATAGTTTCTAGGGTCACTATTAACCTAATAATTTTCATGGGTTGACTAATAACCTAGTTAATGTTTATGGACTCCCTTTCCGGTTTTATAGTTTTCATAGGATCACTTAGAACTTATTGGCCCCTTCCATTAACTTCCTTATTCATAGGTTCTCCTTGAACCTATTGGTACCTTCAATAACTTAACTTTTATCATAATTTTCATGGATTGACTATGAACCTACTGACTTCTGTCAATAACTTAATCCGGATGTAGTTTTCATGGATTGACTATGAACCTATTGACTTCTATCAATAACTTAATCCGGATATAGTTTTCCTCGGTTCGCTACAAACCTATTGGCCCCCGCCAATAACTCTTTCTAATCATAGTTTTCATGGGTTTACTATGAACCTGTCTATTTGACAACTTCTTTAATCGGTATTTAGGCATCCTATATTATGGTCTATCTGACTTCCTGGATGCAATTCAACACATTTAGAAGTTAACTCAATATATAATCATTACTGGATCAGCCTAGCTGGTTATTTTGCCCTTTTCCCAAAATACAGTTATAGGTCCATTTTAAAGCGAATATGTAAACTAGAAGAAGCAAACATAATAACATAATAATCACCAACATCTGTGGTTTAATGTCCTTGAGATCATTTTCATATAAAACATGGTTAATCCCTTTAACCTATTATTTTATCAAGGAAAGCTTCTTTAAAACTTTATACTTAAAAGCCATTTCAAAACTCCTTTATTATTTCCATGTTTTTTCCTTTAAAAAAAGTGAGATTAGGCTCTTTGCTTTGAAAACTAAGGCTTTCGAAACCTTAAACCTTTACTTATGAAACCATTGGATAATTTCCTTAGCAAGCATTTAAATCTTCTTTTCAAAACACTAAGCATACACCTTTCGAAACACTTAATATCATCTCTTTCGAAACCCTCAAAACATACCTTTCGAAAGTATTAAAGCAATATTTATTAACTCTTAGAAGCATAGCTTCGAAACCATTGAAAGTACCCCTGAAAGTATCCCTTTCGAAACCTTTAGGTGTATCCTTAAAAATATCTTTTGGATCAAAGTGAATATAAATGAAAGTTACCCTTTCGAAACCATTAAACTTCATACAAAAGAGTGTGGGGGAAAACCGATGGCTTCAGAACTATCCTTTCGAAAGCTTAAATCATTTAAGTAAAAAATTTGAAGTATAGCTTTGAAACCCATTTCAAAGCCACTGCCTTCGAAACCACTTAACCTTTTCGAAAGCTTTAGGAAGTGGCTTAGTAAATTTATAAAACAAAAGCTACCTTTTGAACCAGTTTATGACTTCAATCCATTTGAAAGGCATAGGGTCGGTGTAACGACCCGCAAATCCGTACCCCTTGAGTCAACACTATTCTACAACAATCAACTCAAGTTGCACAGAAATACGAACCATTTGGGTTTAAGAAGAAGAGGTAGAAGAAGAGAAAACAAAACCAACATCAGAATCTAACCATCGCAGCGGAATAAAATATAATAGAGAATAAATAATCTTTACTCAAAATCAAATATATCAGTTTACATATATTACATCATCAGAGTACATCAGTCACAGCTCCCATCAATAACATACAATGGGTACACAACAACTCAACACAGCGGAAGAATATATATATATACAAGTACGAGAATACGTGTCGTCATCCAGCTCGTCTCCTGAGCTCCACAGCATCATATCCTGTATTCTATAATACTCGGTCTGACCCGAGCATTACAGTTAAATAACACCCGAGTCAGTCTGGAATACCAGCGTGAGAAAATCACACCCAATTGATTATTAAAGTTTCAAAAATTTTTTGAAAACAAAAGCATCTCGTAAGACCACGCCACAAATAAACATGTCGGGTTTTTACCTTACGATAGCTAAAACAGTTTTTATAGAAATCCTCTGATATTATAATAGGGTCTATATACAAATACTTATAAAATAGCCGAAATTGTTACATCTATTAAATTCCAGCTACTAGCCACAGAGTGGGTAATACAAACAAAACTCGTAAAAGGCTCGTAGGGAGAATGGATTTCCAACAATGACTAGGCACTGGGGTACCACCTGTCACAGTACGGGGCCTAGATCACCGTACCGAGGATTTCTCCCTTCATCCCCTGCAACACAAGGCCGGAACCATTCCTTACTGAACAGTCCCGAACAAGATAAACCCCGTGGTTGGCGCGACCAACCGCCCACTAAGCCGAAATATATATAAGGGACATCTAGACAGGGGAATTATCTTGTCCTGCTTGGGCATGACCCACCTAACCTTGCTGCATATCCCCTGATTTTCAGTCATTCCCAGTTGATGAGGCTTGAGGCTAAGCGTTACCTTTTTAGAACGTTTTTACTTAGAATGCCCATCGCCCACCTGACGATGTTTCGCAAGCATTCATCCATACAAGTCCGTCCCGGGTTCGAACGGAACCGAAGGCACTATTCCTACTACATCCATTTTGGAAGTATCCTCAGGATTAGTAGCGACTAGCCCTTGCACTTCACTGCTCCATCTTCGACTCCGAACACGTTTTTCGCACGAAACGTACAAACCGGATCGAAGTGGTTTTCGAGAAATTAATCTCGATCCCGGTCTCCTCGAAACGATCAACGCAGTTGGCCAATATTGATAGTCGGTGATTTAACTATCAATTAATATTCACAAACAACCATCAACCAATAAATAATTTCCCAAATTATTTATTATCTTCAAAATATTTTTATAAGATATATTTCTATTTTCCATCCCTTTGAAACCAGCTTCAAAACCCTTCTTCTTTCCAGAATAAATTTTCCCCAAATATTTTCTATCTCTTCTAAAATCACCAAGTACAAAACTAGATTTAAAAATAATTTAAAACACTTTACTTAGAAATATATACTTTCAAAACATTTAAATTAAAACTATTTCAATAATTTGTTAAAAACGCATATTAAATGAATATTTGAAAATAAGGTTACTTAATAAATATACAACTAGATTTATACTTTTAAAAAACATAATATTAAGGCATTCTTTGAATAATTACTACTATAATAGATAAAGAGAAAATACTTACTTAAGAACTTAAATATTAGAAATAAGAAATTTTCAACACTTGCTTTTAAACAACTTTTAATCTTTTAACTTATATTTAAAAATTTACTTTAAAAACGTATTTGGTTATCCAGGGAGAATTTCAACTTCAATCACTTAAATCAATTTCCCAAATTGATTTCCAATTTATTTCCTTTTAATTCGGAATCTATTAATTCCAGATTTCATCTCTTGATTATAATTTAAAAATACTTTAACTAAAAATTCCAATTTTTAGATTTCTCAATTACTTCTTTATTCTTTTAAATAAATTTAAACTTTGAATTCTAAAATAATTCTTTATTTCTTTAATTGATATAACTTAAGTTTACAATTCATCAATTTCATTTATTAAAAATTTCATTTCTCTTCATACTCGAAATTATTTATTATTATTTTCATATTTCTTCTATTTCTTTTCAATTCATTCTTAATTTATTCAAACTTTCTATAATTATTTCGCTTACAAATTTACTTCCTTTTAATTTCCTTCAACAATCCAATTCATATATTTTGGTAATTCATTATACCCGAATATCCAATCAAACCATACATTCAATATTCCAATATAGCTCATCATAGGATATCAAATAATCAAACAGAGAATATTGAATAATTTAAATAAATGTGAGGGGTCCAGTTGGATCCCTCCAACCTGTTTTCCTGCATCCACAGATGTTAGCACAATATAATATGCCAATCCCAAAATACCATATTATACCACATCAATCAATTCAGTCATTCAAACAATTATTTAAATTTAATCATTTAAATTTAAATTTAAACTGAGTGAGATTAACTCACCTTTACTTTCCGTTTTGCGATCCATTCCCATCTCGACTATTACTTCCCAGTTTTGTACCTAGGATAAATATTTTTATATATATTTTATTAATATCCGAGATAACCTACCATTATTACCCATACATAAATTAAATTGGCTAATAATTTAACTTTTCATTTGATTTTTTAACGGAATAAATTCTAATTTCAACGAATTCCCTCCAATAAATTATTTTTAGCAACTAATATAAATTAAATAACTTAATTAAACAAGTTAATCACTATAATTCCTCCATGTCTAAAACTCCATGTATATATGTTTTATTTTCTTCTCCTTCCCCTTTTTTTTCCTTCTTTCCAGATTTTTCCTATATACAACTTTCTGCTGCAATTATTTTCCTTCAGTAGACCTATATGTTGAATCAAAACTGATATAATTTTAAATCCTACTGTAGTCATTTCTTTTCTGGAAAGAAAGCAGAATTTCACTTACTTTTTATATACATATATATTTAAATGCATAAATAAATAAGAATTTAAATGAAAACAACATGTCGATACCTCATAGCAACCGCTCGAGGCTGCCATCACTGCTAGATTCCCACTCGAAAGCAGCAAATCGCGACACCCCATACGCACGCCGAAGCCCTAGCTGCCATGAACCTAACCACGTATCGCTGCCGTATACAAATCGAGCTGTCGTCCAACCATCATCGCCCCCAAACGCCTCTGCGACGCGATTTAAACCCAAGCTACCCACTTCAACATTGGCCTTGACACAATCGAACTGCGTTGCCCCCATTAAAACGAACAACGCCAAAAATCGCCTATCTTCGCCCTAAGTTCACAAGCTCGACGAATATGAGTGATTTTGAATGCTCTGGCCTCTTTGAACTCGATGAGATCGCTGATGATTTGAACAAGAACCTTGCTTGAATTTTTACTGATTCGAACGAACCTCGTTGGTTCGTTTATTCAGCTTTGATTTCGATTTTTCTTAAAACGAAGGAAGCGGCCATTATCCCTCAATCAATTTTTTTTTGTTCGGCTGCGTAAACAAGCGAAGGAGGAGAGATTTATTTTATAAAGGGGAACGAATTGGATTGTCTTGCGTTAAAATGCAGAAGGGTGAGGCTTCTTTGAAAAGATTTGACCATGTGTTTGATTTTTTTTTTTTTTTTTTTTTAGAGACCGTTGTTATCGGCCATTGTTTCCTTTGTTTATTTTTTTTTCAATAAGAAGGGTTTCGTTGAAAAGAGACGAGAGTTAGATTCCTGTTAGAAGGACAAAGGCGTATACGAGAAGATAAGGGAAAACGTTGGCGTATAAGAGAAGATTCGATTATTAATTTAAATTCAAATTGATTATTCTAGGCATAAATCGATCATACGACCCAACGGTAATCCCAAACAATGCGAAAATTGAAATCCGATAATAATAAAACACTACGGATCCAATGGCACTGGTTTCGTCGAATTCCGAGACTGCGCCTCGGAAGGCTATTTTTAAATTCAATTTAAACGATGAAATTTCAAAACTGAATAAATCACTATTAAATTTAAATTTTAAAACTTCTATCATCTTCAACGTGATCGATATAAATTTCATAAGCTTTCAAATTATTTTTAACAAGCTTAAAATTCCAGATTCAACATTTCACCCAACTTCAAATTGTTTAATTCAATAATTTAATTATCAAATAAATTGTGATATTCGTAATTTAAGTTGATAATTAACCTTTAAATAATTAAAATCAATTTAATATTTAGTTTTAAATGCTCGAAAATTCCGGGTCGTCACATTCCTCCCCTCTTAAAAGAATTTCGTCCCCGAAATTACTAGCTAGGAAGAATGGTCCAAAATCCATTTATCTTTCCCAAAACCAAACAGTTTCTAACAATACAACATCTTACCAACTACCTATTTATAATAGGCTCATTATCGTTCTTATTAACTTTCCAAACCTTTCCCTAGTTTGCATACAATCCTATTTGCCCAACCAGTCAAGTTTTAATTCAAAACCAAATTTTGAATTATCAAAATTTTCTCAAAATTTTTCTAACTCCCTAAATTCCCGAAAAATTTCGCCAGCGTCTCCTTTGCGCGGCTAGCTCGGTACAACTACAAAATGGCTCTACGGCCTTCCAAATCCAAAAAGAAAACAAAAGGCCAAGTGGCTCAATCCAAATCGAAATCCAAATCCCAATCAAATTCCATACCAAATTTAAATGCGTACTTTTTGTCGGGCAATTCAAATTTATCTCTTGAAATCAAATCCAATTTCATTTTCCCTTTTATAATACCTGCATATCCTGCTTAGCACTAATATCCAATCACAATATCCTAAAATATTTTATCGACTTTCTTACAAAATGTCAATATCTATTCATTCCAATATTGACTTGAATTATATTAGTAGTATCAATTTCCATTTAAGAATGCACCATTCCCTCTTAAGTTAGTATAAATATTTTATATGTTTCTTATCTTTATTTCTCTTTACCTCTTTTAGTCTATACTTATCTCTATTCAAATCGATTTCCACATTACATATGTATTTCATTTATTTTCAACTTTGAATTTTTAAATTTTATCCTTCATTTATAACTAATTCAAGTCATTACTTTAATTAGTTTCATTTACTAACTTATTTTAGTTTCCAATTCTAAATAGTTTTGTCATTAACAAAATTTTTCAAAATTTTCAAAAATTTTCTAACTCCCAAAATTTCTGAAATTTTTTGGCAGAGTCCCCTTTGTACGGAGGAGCTTTTGCAATTTGACAAAAGAGATAAATATATATACATCGACCCACACGGTCGGAAAAACCAAAAAAAGTTCATATTTCCTATTTTAATTGCGTAGGCGTACCTTATTTAGCATTATAAGCAAGTAGCTTATTATTTTTAGCAAATAGCGCAACTCAATCCAGCCACACGGCTTCCAGGCACCTGTACTTACTCAATTTAAACATGTAAGTGCCAAATGTATGCAGTTTAACTATATTACACTTAGTTGTAATAATTAAAACATATGAATCCTAACAGAAACTCATTCCAAACATTTTTCCATAAGCAATTTATATAATTTCCATGTTAATTCAACTGTTCCGATTAATTTATGACCATTTTCATTTGATTTGAATGGTTTTCAATCCATTCGTATACCACTTCATCAATTCGAATGGTTTGAAACTAAATCGCTTACATTAAACTTATTCTTAAGCAAACTGAACTCATATTTAATTCAATTGCTTTCGAAATCAATTTATTTCACTTCTATTAATTCATAGAATTTTAATTACTTCCATTTACATCCAATGACAATTTATTCTATGCAATTTGACAAAATTTATGTGAACAACCAAATATTTATGTTTTATAACCAATTTAAATGGATTTCAACTCGATTTATACTTAATTCTATTTCATTTTCAAATTTATTCTCAATCTATATATTCTCATTTCACTGCATATCCAATTTTGAATACATTCACTTGTATTTCATGTTATTACCAAACTAGTTCATCCAAAACTATTAACAGCTTAGGTTCATCTTCATTACTAATTAAATCCCCTCTTATTTTAATCCAGTCACAATCATTTATTTAGCTCGGCACATTCCATTTATTTACATTTAAAACCATTCCGTAATTGTTTATTCCAAACTATTTCATTCAATAATCACTTCTCAACTTATTCAAACCATACTTCATTTGATACTTATTTATTCCATCATTTATTTATTCAATATAATTAGTTTATCCACATTCAATTCATTTTAATTTATTACCTGGCTATTTTCCAGATTATCTTCACTTATTTGGATTTTATTTGCATATTCAAACCATTTCTATTTTAATTCATTTCCATTTTTATTCTTTACATTTTCAATTACATTTAATTTATTACCGCTTCAAGTTAAATTTAAATTAATAACCCAAGTTCTGAATCCACTATCCATTCTCAATTTACCACCCAAATTTATGAACTCATAGTTCAATTTCATTTCACCAGCAATTTAAGTCGAATTTAATTTATCTCTTGAGTTTATTTCCAAACTTCATCATAACTTACAATTCAATTCCATTAACTAATTTATTATCTAATTAGTTCTTCCCTTGTTTATAATCCAACACTTGAATTTTTTTTTTTCCCAAATATCACTTCATTTATTTTTCTAAGTTCAATATACTTTACAATTCAAGTTTGGATTTTGTTCTATTATCCAGAATATCAAACAATATTTATTTTGGAATTTCTATTCCACTCCCAAAATCGATAAGTCACAACTCATATTTATCTTTATTCTAACCCAAGCCCTCTATTTATTTATAGCCCAAGCATATTTCATTCTATGGACTTTCAATTCTCTTATAAGTTATTTTGATCTATTTATTTCAATTCAGTCCTATCCAATTTATTTTCCATTTGTTCAGGCAAGAATTTAATTGCATTCATTAATTCAATTGAATTCTCATTACAATTCAATTTTACTTTAACTCGGATTTATTTAACTCAATTCGATTTCAACTTAATTCGAATACAACTGGATATTATTTTAGCTTATTCAATTAATTTCAATCTAGTCAAATTTTTATTTCCAAATCCAAGTTAATTTCACTTTCAACTTTTCTCTTTAAATTTAAATTCCAACCTTCAAAGCTTATATTCCACTTCTGATTTAAAAATCATCTCAATTTATAAGCTTACAACTTATCTCATCAGAATTTTACACACCCGGTTTTTTTTTTTTTTCAAATTATTTTGAAATCTCCAACATTTCAAAATCACACTTCTCAAAAATTAAACCAACCCTGGTTTTATTCCCAACAAATTTCCTTAGAAAATTTTCAAAAACAACTAGCTTTCTGAACAAGTCAATTTGGTAGCAATCCGTCACTTAGGAATTCGAAAACGAATACTGATGTTGCGGCCGTCATCATCAGGATTATTTTCCAATAATCTAAGTGATTTCAATGCTATATCACCTTCAAAATCCCTTTAAAACAATTTTCTTTCAGAAATATCCCAAAAACAACAATGCTACAATTTATCTTCAAAATACTTCCAAATCTCCGGGGTTTTTTTTTTTTAAATTTCCAATCCTGTTTGAATAAATCTTTACTAAAATTCATTTTCACAGCTTATGCTCATATAAATTCTTATTCAGTTATATTTCAATTTATGATTTTATATTTATAATTCATATTTACAAATTTCATTCTATAATGAATTTATCCCTTAAATTTTTAATTATATTTCAATTTCTAGGTAAATTTTCACTTAACAATGATAATACTTTAATATTATCATTTACAGCATCCAAGCAACCAAATATTAGCTAAATAGTTTTCAAAAACTTTCTTTATATCAAAATATGTTTTTGGGTAAAATTATTTCATTTATCCACATTTAAAACAATACCGTGTCAAATGTTCTATTCAAGTGTTTAGAAACCCCTTCGATACAGTTGCGCAGACTGTGTCGACGAAGGTTCATATGCCACTCAATAAATCAATCAACGCGATATTAAAACAATTTATATTCACTAACAAATACGCACTCATATCTATTAATACGCTCAAACTCATTCTAGAGTACTATAGACTCTATTTGAAATGAGTAGTTCCCACCAGAGCCAAGGTTATCTCCAACCTAAGCTCTGATATCAAATGTAACGACCCGCAAATCCGTACCCCTTGAGTCAACACTATTCTACAACAATCAACTCAAGTTGCATAGAAATACGAACCATTTGGGTTTAAGAAGAAGAGGTAGAAGAAGAGAAAACAAAACCAACATCAGAATCTAACCATCGCAGCGGAATAAAATATAATAGAGAATAAATAATCTTTACTCAAAATCAAATATATCAGTTTACATATATTACATCATCAGAGTACATCAGTCACAGCTCCCATCAATAACATACAATGGGTACACAACAACTCAACACAGCGGAAGAATATATATATATATATACAAGTACGAGAATACGTGTCGTCATCCAGCTCGTCTCCTGAGCTCCACAGCATCATATCTTGTATTCTATAATACTCGGTCTGACCCGAGCATTACAGTTAAATAACACCCGAGTCAGTCTGGAATACCAGCGTGAGAAAATCACACCCAATTGATTATTAAAGTTTCAAAAATTCTTTGAAAACAAAAGCATCTCGTAAGACCACGCCACAAATAAACATGTCGGGTTTTTACCTTACGATAGCTAAAACAGTTTTTATAGAAATCCTCTGATATTATAATAGGGTCTATATACAAGTACTTATAAAATAGCCGAAATTGTTACATCTATTAAATTCCAGCTACTAGCCACAGAGTGGGTAATACAAACAAAACTCGTAAAAGGCTCGTAGGGAGAATGGATTTCCAACAATGACTAGGCACTGGGGTACCACCTGTCACAGTACGGGGCCTAGATCACCGTACCGAGGATTACTCCCTTCATCCCCTGCAACACAAGGCTGGAACCATTCCTTACTGAACAGTCCCGAACAAGATAAACCCCGTGGTTGGCGCGACCAACCACCCACTAAGCCGAAATATATATAAGGGACATCTAGACAGGGGAATTATCTTGTCCTGCTTGGGCATGACCCACCTAACCTTGCTGCATATCCCCTGATTTTCAGTCATTCCCAGTTGATGAGGCTTGAGGCTAAGCGTTACCTTTTTAGAACGTTTTTACTTAGAATGCCCATCGCCCACCTGACGATGTTTCGCAAGCATTCATCCATACAAGTCCGTCCCGGGTTCGAACGGATCCGAAGGCACTATTCCTACTACATCCATTTTGGAAGTATCCTCAGGATTAGTAGCGACTAGCCCTTGCACTTCACTGCTCCATCTTCGACTCCGAACACGTTTTTCGCACGAAACGTACAAACCGGATCGAAGTGGTTTTCGAGAAATTAATCTCGATCCCGGTCTCCTCGAAACGATCAATGCAGTTGGCCAATATTGATAGTCGGTGATTTAACTATCAATTAATATTCACAAACAACCATCAACCAATAAATAATTTCCCAAATTATTTATTATCTTCAAAATATTTTTATAAGATATATTTCTATTTTCCATCCCTTCGAAAACAGCTTCAAAACCCTTCTTCTTTCCAGAATAAATTTTCCCCAAATATTTTCTATCTCTTCTAAAATCACCAAGTACAAAACTAGATTTAAAAATAATTTAAAACACTTTACTTAGAAATATATACTTTCAAAACATTTAAATTAAAACTATTTCAATAATTTGTTAAAAACGCATATTAAATGAATATTTGAAAATAAGGTTACTTAATAAATATACAACTAGATTTATACTTTTAAAAAACATAATATTAAGGCATTCTTTGAATAATTACTACTATAATAGATAAAGAGAAAATACTTACTTAAGAACTTAAATATCAGAAATAAGAAATTTTCAACACTTGCTTTTAAACAACTTTTAATCTTTTAACTTATATTTAAAAATTTACTTTAAAAACGTATTTGGTTATCCAGGGAGAATTTCAACTTCAATCACTTAAATCAATTTCCTAAATTGATTTCCAATTTATTTCCTTTTAATTCGGAATCTATTAATTCCAGATTTCATCTCTTGATTATAATTTAAAAATACTTTAACTAAAAATTCCAATTTTTAGATTTCTCAATTACTTCTTTATTCTTTTAAATAAATTTAAACTTTGAATTCTAAAATAATTCTTTATTTCTTTAATTGATATAACTTAAGTTTACAATTCATCAATTTCATTTATTAAAAATTTCATTTCTCTTCATACTCGAAATTATTTATTATTATTTTCATATTTCTTCTATTTCTTTTCAATTCATTCTTAATTTATTCAAACTTTCTATAATTATTTCGCTTACAAATTTACTTCCTTTTAATTTCCTTCAACAATCCAATTCATATATTTTGGTAATTCATTATACCCGAATATCCAATCAAACCATACATTCAATATTCCAATATAGCTCATCATAGGATATCAAATAATCAAACAGAGAATATTGAATAATTTAAATAAATGTGAGGGGTCCAGTTGGATCCCTCCAACCTGTTTTCCTGCATCCACAGATGTTAGCACAATATAATATGCCAATCCCAAAATACCATATTATACCACATCAATCAATTCAGTCATTCAAACAATTATTTAAATTTAATCATTTAAATTTAAATTTAAACTGAGTGAGATTAACTCACCTTTACTTTCCGTTTTGCGATCCATTCCCATCTCGACTATTACTTCCCAGTTTTGTACCTAGGATAAATATTTTTATATATATTTTATTAATATCCGAGATAAACTACCATTAACTTACCCATACATAAATTAAATTGGCTAATAATTTAACTTTTCATTTGATTTTTTAACGGAATAAATTCTAATTTTAACGAATTCCCTCCAATAAATTATTTTTAGCAACTAATATAAATTAAATAACTTAATTAAACAAGTTAATCACTATAATTCCTCCATGTCTAAAACTCCATGTATATATGTTTTATTTTCTTCTCCTTCCCCTTTTTTTTTCCTTCTTTCCAGATTTTTCCTATATACAACTTTCTGCTGCAATTATTTTCCTTCAGTAGACCTATATGTTGAATCAAAACTGATATAATTTTAAATCCTACTGTAGTCATTTCTTTTCTGGAAAGAAAGCAGAATTTCACTTACTTTTTATATACATATATATTTAAATGCATAAATAAATAAGAATTTAAATGAAAACAACATGTCGATACCTCATAGCAACCGCTCGAGGCTGCCATCACTGCTAGATTCCCACTCGAAAGCAGCAAATCGCGACACCCCATACGCACGCCGAAGCCCTAGCTGCCACGAACCTAACCACGTATCGCTGCCGTATACAAATCGAGCTGTCGTCCAACCATCATCGCCCCCAAACGCCTCTGCGACGCGATTTAAACCCAAGCTACCCACTTCAACATTGGCCTTGACACAATCGAACTGCATTGCCCTCATCAAAACGAACAACGCCAAAAATCGCCTATCTTCGCCCTAAGTTCACAAGCTCGACGAATATGAGTGATTTTGAATGCTCTGGCCTCATCGAACTCGATGAGATCGCTGATGATTTGAACAAGAACCTTGCTTGAATTTTTACTGATTCGAACGAACCTCGTTGGTTCGTTTATTCAGCTTTGATTTCGATTTTTCTTAAAACGAAGGAAGCGGCCATTATCCCTCAATCAATTTTTTTTTTGTTCGGCTGCGTAAACAAGCGAAGGAGGAGAGATTTATTTTATAAAGGGGAACGAATTGGATTGTCTTGCGTTAAAATGCAGAAGGGTGAGGCTTCTTTGAAAAGATTTGACCATGTGTTTGACTTTTTTTTTTTTTTAGAGACCGTTGTTATCGGCCATTGTTTCCTTTGTTTATTTTTTTTTCAATAAGAAGGGTTTCGTTGAAAAGAGACGAGAGTTAGATTCCTGTTAGAAGGACAAAGGCGTATACGAGAAGATAAGGGAAAACGTTGGCGTATAAGAGAAGATTCGATTATTAATTTAAATTCAAATTGATTATTCTAGGCATAAATCGATCATACGACCCGACGGTAATCCCAAACAATGCGAAAATTGAAATCCGATAATAATAAAACACTACGGATCCAATGGCACTGGTTTCGTCGAATTCCGAGACTGCGCCTCGGAAGGCTATTTTTAAATTCAATTTAAACGATGAAATTTCAAAACTGAATAAATCACTATTAAATTTAAATTTTAAAACTTCTATCATCTTCAACGTTATCGATATAAATTTCATAAGCTTTCAAATTATTTTTAACAAGCTTAAAATTCCAGATTCAACATTTCACCCAACTTCAAATTGTTTAATTCAATAATTTAATTATCAAATAAATTGTGATATTCGTAATTTAAGTTGATAATTAACCTTTAAATAATTAAAATCAATTAAATATTTAGTTTTAAATGCTCGAAAATTCCGGGTCGTCACAGTCGGCGGTAGGGTTTCAACTGGGTTCAATCTACCCTTTTGAAAGCATTGATTAAAAACAAAGTAACTCATTCGAAAGCTACACTTTAAACAAAAGGCGACAACCCCTTCGAAAGCTATTTTAAAGACCCTTTCGAATGCATTGGTTTCGACTCCTTTGAAAGCGCTCATTAAAACAAGGCAAGCACATTTCTTTGGATAATAAAACAAATCCTCTAGAAAGCTAACTGGTTTTGACCCCTTCAGAAGCAAGGTTTCGACACCATAATTGCCGCTTTTTCTTCCAATCCACTACGCACCAAAGTTATGATACCTTATGTATTGGTTTTGACTTAGTGGGTTTCGACTTGGTTGAGGCAGAAGTATAGGGTCGAAAGGTGCTACTGAAAGAGGTGAAACATAATTTTTGGGTAAAGACTGTTTTAATGTCTTTTAAAGTAAATGATTTTTAACTAACTTGCCTATTTATAAACATTTAATTGGTCACCATAAGCCTTTCAAATTCATTCTTAAAAATAAATGTAACGACCCTAATTTTTAGTAACATTATTTAGGACATTTAATTAGTCAAATAAAATAAAATCATGTGAATGATTAAAGGACTGAGATTGTGTAAATGAGGGGTAGCCACGCCCAATAACAATGAACTAAAGGGAAACTAAAACAAAATAGATGAGGTTAACAGATGAGGGGCAAAGTAGGAATAAGACATATTATAATACCCTAAACCCTCATGCACTTTCATTCTCATGTTCATAAACAAAAATCAAACACTATAGAGGCCGACGTCATTAAGGGAGAGCAAGAAGAAGATAAACTGTGATGACCCAGAATTTTGGGCAATATCAATTTAATAATCTATATTAAAAATTAAATTGATTTGATAATTGTCTTTTATAATTTTAATTTAATTTGGAAAATTTATTCTTTTAAAAGAAAATAAATATCTAATTGATATTTATCTTTTAAAAAGTTAATAAAATATTTTCTATTTATAATGTATATATTTGTATATATTGTAAATAGGAAAGCTTTGGTTGTTTTTAATAAATGAACAAAATCAAGTTTTTATATTCTAATATATTTTGGTAATTTGGAAATTATGTTTAAATATAATATAAAACTTTGCAAAGATTATTTAAATAGTCAACCATATGATTTTAAAATACTTAAGGTGAATATTATTTGTTTAAAAATATATTTTAGCTTAAATTTAGAATTTAAATAAGATTTTCATAAAAGTTTGTTTTTCTTTTTAAATATTGCTTGATATATATGATTAGAAATTTTAAATATAAAATTTCTAATACAATTTACGTATGATCATTAATTCATTTAGTAATATAAGTAAATTATAAACAAAGAGATAATTTCTTTTATAAATTGTTTTAAGTTAGCAAATTGTTACTTTCAAACAATAATAATGTGTTATTTTTATAAATATATTTTAAAGAAAATTGAATTGTTATTTTCAAATTTAATAGGTTGTTGGTTTTAAATTGGACTTTGAAATTAATTTGAATTTGGATTTAAAATTAAAATTCAAAAGTTAGATATTGTAAAATATTTGAATTTAAAATATATGTATAAGATTTTATTTGTGTATAATTTGTTTTATTATATTTTCTTTAAAAGAAATTTACATATATACATTTAAATAAGGGATAAAATCTTATATTACTTTTAAAATAAATAAAAATAAGTAAAATTACTTATAAGATAAATGTTATTATATTAAGTGGTATGAGTGACAAGTGTTAATAAATAAACTATTATAATGACAAATGTTAGTAGATTGTACAAGTGTCCTTTTAATTTTTCATTTTTCTTTTTATTTTTAATAAATTCCACTTATACTTATATAAGCACATACTTCATCCTCTTCATTCTTTTTCCCATCCTCTTCATTTCAAATTTAAGAAATTTCAGCTGAAACAATTTTCAAAATGAAATTAGTAATCAACATGCCTCAAACAGAAAACTTATTCAAACCAAAATGTAAAACAAAAACTGCAAATCATTTTCAACATCTCCTCAAACTAAAATATGAAGTCTGCATTTTTCAAACCATTAGCCTGCATTTTTCTATCTGGAATCAAAAAGCTGCATACATTTTCTTCAAAACTGGAGTTTGTCTTAAGCAAGCTCAGAGAAAAACAAAATACTTTCCTCAGCAAATCAAGTTTGAAAATCAAATCCAAGTCTGCATCTTCTTCAAATCTGGAACCAAGCAGTTTCACCCTAGTTTCAAAGCAGAGGTCATCTCTATAAGTTTCTATATCAAGCAATTCCAGTTTTGATAAGGATCCAACATTTTTCTAATCTCAACAACTCAAAGTTTTCAAAATCAAAAGCTATTCAAAATATAGAAGCATCTGTTCATCATCCTTTTAAGATGAGTAAACATTTTTTTTTAAAAAACGGTGTTATGGTTGCTTGATTTATTGCATGTGATGAATGATTAGAGTAGTATGATTGGCATTAGTGTTTGATATGAGTGTATTAATTTACGTATGATCTGTATATCTCTGTATATGCGTAAATAACTTTAAAACTACTTTGTTAAATCCAGGTTCAATTTCTTTATAAAATTCAAACCTTCACAAACTTTCAGAATTTGGTTATTAAATGAAATATGATTAGCTTAGTACAATATGAATTTTAAAAAAAGTTTCAGAGTTTTATATTTAGAAATTATTTCAAAAATAAAAGATACAGTAATGATCTGAATATAGCTTAAAAATCAAACATTTTAAATTCATGATTCGAATCCATAAGCAGATTTTAATGCATAAGATAAATTTAGGGACCAGAATCATAATTTTTAGTTTGGTAATTTCTGCAAAATCGGAGATGAAGAGTTTTTGGGGGTTTTTACCAATTCACGGCGAACGACATGGTGATCGGTGTTGAAATTTTGGTCAAAGAAGGGTGGAAGGTGGGTGGATCCGAGAAAAATATTGATGGATTCTTCTGGTGTTTGTGGTGGCCTATCAGGGGCGGAGTAGGGTTTTTGAGTGTTGTTTTGTGGAGTTGGTTGCCGAGTCAATCTCGACGACTAGAGAGTATAAGGGTTAATCGCGAGGGTGGGAACTGGATCATCGGAGCTTAGGGTAGCTTCAGATAGGTCGATGGATGATTCTGAGGTCAAAGGCATCGACGTTGGGTGGTTTCTGATTGGTGGTTAGATTCCAGTTTTTGATCAGGAAGCTCGATTTTATCTGGGTGACATTTCCGTGGTTCAGGATGGTCGCTTAGCTTATCGAAGTCACAAGCGTTGTTCCGGAGCCGATGTCGATGGTCGGAGCTCGGGCTACGGTGCGTGCATGTGCACGGTGCACATTTATAGGCCTGGTTTTTGTTTGGGGCGGAGGAGATGAAGTTAGCTCGGAGATTGTTCGGAGAGGTCTCATGTTTGATTCGGAGGTGATGAACCTAAGTGTTGCTTGAGTTTGGGTTGTGTGTTGCCTGGTTTAAAATTTAAAGCAACTTAACAGTTTGCAAATTTTTAAAAAGATCCAAGCAAAGTGTTTAAAATGGGTTTTTAGGTTATTTTAAATACTTAGTTTTCAAAAGAAAAACTTTAAACAAGTTTAAAGTTGAAATATTGAAAATAATTTAGTTTTAAAGAATGTTTGGTAAATTTAAAGGTGTGTTTTAAATGAATATGTTTATTAAGTAAATTATTTAACAAGTAAATAAATTTTCAAAGAAATTTAAACCACGTTTTTTTTCCCCAAATAAAATTATCAAACAATCATGTAAATTTATTTAAGTGATTAAATTTCAAGAATTTAAATGTTTTAAACAAGTTAAATGTTTATAATTGTTTTGATTTAAGGTAAATTAAATATTTTAATTATGAAACTGATCTCTAAATATTTACTAATGAAGTCTAATAAGTAATTAATAAAGGAAAGATATCTTTATTTAATTAAGTTTGATATTAATTTAAGATGATAAATTAGCGAAATTAATTAAAAGTTAATTACCGAATGAAATTTGTAAAGGTAAATTAATTAATGTTAATAATCATAAAATAATTACTTAGTAAGAATAATTAGCGATCGGTTAATGGGTGTAATGAATTTAAGGATCATAAAATAATGATTATGAAATGATTGATTAAGGTAATTAATTTAATATTATTAATTAGTTAATCAATTAAGGATAATTATCTAAGTAATTATAGGTAATTAATTAATTAAGTAATCAGAAATTAATTAATTGGTAATTAAAAATTAATTAATTTATAACTAATAATGGTTAATTTAAGTGTAACCACTTAAGGAAGTAATTAAAGGATGGTTAATGAGAGATCATTAACTAGGGATAATTAAATAATTCATTAATGTGATTAATTTTAATGATTAATTAGATTAATTAACCAAGGATAATCATTTGTGGGATTGTTTAAGTATAATTACTTAATGTAGGTAACCAAAGTGATTAATTACTTGGTGTAATTAATTAAATTAATGTGATAAGTTTAAGTTAATTAATTAGTTTAATTAATTTAAAATAATCATTGGATGATGGGTTTAGTATAATTACTTAGTGTAATTTATTAAATATAATTGCGTAGTGAAGTAATTAGTGAATAATTACAGGATGTAATTAATTGAAGAATGAAAGTAATTTGGGTCTACTTAGTGTAATTAATAAAGAAGGATAATTACTTAGTGAAAGTAATTAATAATTAATTACTTAGTGTAATTAATTTAAGAATTGATTAATAAAGTTATTTGAAATTAACTAATTGATGTAATTAATTAAGGATAATTAATTACTGACTGTGATTGATCAAGGTGGATTAATGAACAAAGATTAGTTAAAGATTAATTGTTAAATATGATTAATAATTAATTAAGAAGTAATTAAGGGATAATTAATTAATTTAATTGATGATGTAATTAAGAATTTTTTAATTAATGGTTAATTAATCAATAATAAGTTATTATAAAGTAATTAATTAAATGCAATTAATTAAGGATTAATGTAATTAATTATAGTTAATTAATTAATGAAGTAATTAAAGGTTAATTACTGTATTTAGTTAAGAATAATTAATTTCTGTAATTAATTAAAAGCTAATTACTTATTGTAATTAAAGGATAATTACTTATTGTAATTAAAGGATAATTAATCAAGGATAACTAATTAAGATGAATGATTAGATGGTGATTAATTAATTGATTTATAATTAATTAATGGATATGTAAGCAAGATTTATGTGATGTAAGCAATTAATTTATTTTAAATTAATTAGCGATGCAAGTAATTAATTTAATTCATTTTAAATTAATTAGAGATAGTGTGATTAATTAATCCTTGCTTATGTATGGATGGATCATATTAATTTCCTTGAATAGTCTGAGATATCGGATATGAGATAAGTGATGCTGTGTGATATGGGTGCTTTGGTTGAAGTGTGATGACAATGTGAATTATCTATTTGTGATGATAATATGGATTATCTACTTGTGTGATGATGTGAATTACCCATCTGTGTGTATATAGATAATAGACTTGAATTGTTTTAAATTTAAAACAAATTGGACCTAAAAGATGGCGTTTTGGATTTGATGAGACCGTGATCGGGTTTTCAGGTTTGGATATCCGAAAACCACATCGATCCAAATTAACGTTAGGTCGTGAATCTCAAGTGAAGATGAAGATTCAGAGTGTAAGAATTATTGTCGTTAACTCTAAGGGTGATTCCAAAATGAGTGTAATGAGATAACGCCTTCGGTTTCGTTCGACCCCGGAACGAACTTGTATGGATTGAATGCTTTCAGAACATCGTCAGGTGGACGATGAGCATTCTATGATAGACGTGTTCTATAAAGGTAATCATAGAATCAAGCCTCATCAACCGGGAATGGCTAAACCAGGGGAGGTGCAGCAAGGCTAAGTGGGTAGCACCCAAGTAGGATAAGATTTTCCCCTGTCTAGAAGTCCCTTTTTATTCGGCTGTGTGGGGCAGTTGATTCGCGACAACTGCCAGGGTTGTCTTGTTCGGGACTGTCCAGTAAGGGATGGTTCCGGCCTTGTGTTTCAAGGGATTTAGGGTGGATCCTCGGTACATTGATCTAGGCCACGTGCTGTGGCGGACGGTACCCCAGTTGCCCTGCCATTGATGGAAACCCATTCTTCCAACGTGCCCTAACGGGTTTGATTGTATTACCCACTTTTGTGGCTAGTAGCTAAAATTTAATGAATGTAACAATTTCGGCTATTTTCTATTTACTTGAAACGCTAGACCCTATTATAATATCATTGGATTTCCTATCAAATGATTTGGTTAACGTAAGGTAAAAACTTACCCATGTTTATATATGGGGAGTCTTATGTGATACCTTTTGTTTTCAATGGTTTTCAAAGTTAAATAATGTTAAACCGTTTACTCATACCAGACCCATGTCTGACCCAAGTGTTTATTTTCTGTTTTATTAAACTCTTGGGTACTCATTTTAGGTTAGCTTCGACGAATTCTGGAGGAGATTTGGAGCAGGAGGCTTCAGCGAGTAGATATATAGTGGTTCCGCTGTGTTTGAGTTTTTTCCGTATCTCTGTGATATCTTGAGTCGTATAGTTAGACAGGTGTTTATAACTGTCTAATTTGTGATGTATAAGTTATGTAACTCTGATGTATATGATACTACGTAATATTTTATGTGATATATTATATTTCATTCGTTCCGCTGTGAGAATCTATTATTGTTGAGTTTCTTCTTTCCTAACTTTTCTTCTTCTATCCCTTCTTTCTTCATTCATGATGAGTCTTTCTGGGTTAAGAAAGATGGGTCATGACAGTTGGTATAAGAGTGCTAAGTTGAGTGAATACCTAGGCTTTGGAGTGATTTCCTTCTTGAGAGAGCGTACTTATAATTTTAATATATATATATATATACATATACATATATATATATATATATATATATATATATATATATATATATATATATATATATATATATATAGACACACACACACCCCTATTTGTTGGGTTAACTGTTCGGGTTTTCCAATAAAAGTTCTAGAGGTAGGAAGAGTAGTGGTGTGTGTAACAGGACTACCAATTGAAGAAGTCTGAGTGATTGAGATTGGAAGTATATGCCAAGACTGTAGAACCAATACCATCTCGTGTGAGCTTTGCTGTGGTGTAAGGATTTCACTAATCTCCGAAGGAAACCTTTTAAAAGTTCGGAGTCCATCATTGAAGTGGGATGAGTAAAGTTTGGATCTGTCGGTTAGGCAGAAGCCAGTGATGGTATCTAGGCAACTTCAGAAAGAAGCAGCTGTGTGATAAGATGCAGTGACAATGGATGTTCCGAAGATGTTTCTTTTGGAGAAAGTTTAAGGAAGCGTGACTGCATTAGTGCCGAGGTTGGGTTCAGTAGGGTGTTTTTTTTGGGTTGAGGTCCGAGTTTCTCGAAGAGCTTTGGATTAGGAAGTCTTTGGCATCTATGTCAGTAGTGCAGCTTGGGATGTTCTATGTGCCGGCAGGAAGGTCATTTGTCAGCAGTTTTCTAGAGGTGGAGTTCAGAAGCAGCAGAGTGGATCCATTTCTTCGATGAATTGGTTAGTCAAGCATAAACTGTTATGATTGGTAAAGAGAGAACAATTTCTTTGGAAATTAGGCAGGTTTGATTGCAATAGTGACTTGCGGTAGTTGAGTGTTCTCTTGGATTGTCAGAGATTTTTCCAAATGTCTTCGAGGAGGTCAGAGGCCTGCTATAGCATCCGGAGATTAATTTTTCGAATCGACTAGGATTCCAGGAGAGCTACCGGTGGTTCAGCATTGTAGAAGGATGGTTTCTAAAGAGAGAATTTGGTGAAGTAGCTCATAATATTATGGAACTTTTGAGTTTTCTTCTATTGTTCCGATTAACCGTATCTTCTAGGATGTGTTGATCAAGTTTGTGCTCGTGTTCATCACCGGCATTCTCATCTACTTCAGATCAGAGTTGTGCAGCGGAAGTGAGGTAGCAGCTGTTCTAGAGTGGAAGCAACTGTATGTTGCAATGTTTTGGATTAGAGGGTTTCTACAGAAATTTTTCCAGATTGTGAGTGCTCCTGTTTTTTCTTTTTCGGATTGGAAGAGTAAGTTTGTAGTCTACTAATGATAGTAGAGTTTGTATTCTTGGTTTTGGTTGGTCATGAGAGGATCATTTTTTTGAGTTGTTTTTGGTCCAGTTTGTTTCTAAAGGCATCAGCGAAGGTTGAGCTGATCAAGAAGGTTGAAGTAGCCCAAGATCGTCAGGAAAGTTTTATGGATAAGGAACGAAAGAATTTGGATTTCGAAGTCGGAGATTTGATTTTTAGATAAGTTTTCTTCGATCAAAGGAGCTATAAGATTTGGTAAGATTGGAAGCTAGCTTCGAGGTGTTGGATCGTTTTGTTTCTGGTGAAGATTAGTGCTTTGATTTTCAAGATTGAATTGCCATTTTGGAAAATTTGGTAGGTGAGCAGGACTTGAATGTGATCTGATATCTTGTTCGGATTATAGATCTAGATGAGTAGAAGCTCTGTAGCTTAGTAGCGTAGATTGTTTAGATTCAGTAGAGCGAGTATTCTAGTGTTTAAACCCGGGAAATTCGAGATAGTGCTTGGAAGTCTATCCTGATTTTTGTCGGGATCATTAGATTTGCTTGATTTGAGTGAATTGTTTGCTATGGTAATTAGCATATGGTTGATAATATATGCTTGTGGTTTTAAAATTAAAATTGTCGATGAATTATTAAACTGCCTTTGCTTTTAAATTTCGGGGATGAAATTCTTTTAAAGGGGGAGGAATGTGATGACCCGGAATTTTGGGCAATATCAATTTAATAATCTGTATTAAAAATTAAATTGATTTGATAATTGTCTTTTATAATTTTAATTTATTTTGGCAAATTTATTCTTTTAAAAGCAAATAAATATCTAATTGATAAATTTTATCTTTTAAAAAGTTAATAATTTTTTTTTCTATTTATAATGTATATATTTGTATGTATTGTAAATAGGAAAGCTTTGGTTGTATTTAATAAGTAAAAAAAAAAATCATGTTTTTATATTCTAATATATTTTGGTAATTTAGAAATTATGTTTAAATATAATATAAAACTTTGCAAAGATTATTTAAATAGTCAACCATATGATTTTAAAATACTTAAAGTGAATATTATTTGTTTAAAAATATATTTTAGCTTAAATTTAGAATTTAAATAAGATTAATATAAAAGTTTGTTTTTCAATTTAAATACTGCTTCGTAAATATGATTAGAAATTTTAAATATAAAATTTGTAATACAATTTACATACGATCATTAATTCATTTAGTAATATAAGTAAATTATAAATAAAGAGATGATTTCTTTTATAAATTGTTTTAAATTAGCAAATTGTTATTTCCAAACAATAATAATAATGTGTTATTTTTATAAATATATTTTAAAGAAAATTGAATTGTTATTTTCAAATTTAATTGGTTGTTGATTTTAAAGTGGATTTTGAACTTAATTTGAATTTGGATTTAAATTAAAATTCAAAAGTTAGATATTTTAAAATATTTGAATTTAAAATATATGTATAAGATTTTATTTGTGTATAATTTGTTTTATTATATTTTCTTTAAAAGAAATTTAAATATATACATTTAAATAAGGGATAAAAGCTTTTATTTACTTTTAAAATAAATAAAAATAAGTAAAATTTCTTATAAGACAAATGCTATTATATTAAGTGGTATGAGTGACAAGTGTTAACAAATAAAACTATTATAATGACAATTGTTAGTAGATTGTACAAGTGTCCTTTTAATTTTTCTTTTTATTTTTAATAAATTACATTTTATACTTATATAAGCACATACTTCATCCTCTTCATTCTTTTTCCCATCCTCTTCATATTAAAGTTAAGAAATTTCAATTGAAATCATGTTCAAAATAAAATCAGTAATCAACATGCCTCAAACAGAAAACTTATTCAAACCAAAATGTAAAACAAAGACTACAAACCATTTTCAACATCCTCCTCAAACCAAAATATAAAGTCTGCATTTTTCAAACCATTAGCCTGCATTTTTCAATCTGGAATCAAAAGGCTGCATACATTTTCTTCAAAACTGGAGTTTGTCTGAAGCAAGCTCAGAGAAAAAAATAATATTTTCTTCAGCAAATCAAGTTTGCAAATCGAATCCAAGCCTGCATCTTCTTTAAATCTGGAATCAAGCAGTTTCACCCTTGTTTCAAAGCAGAAGTCATCTCTGCAAGTTTCTATATCAAGAAATTCCAGTTTTGATAAAGATCAAACATTTTTCTAATCTCAACAACTTTAAGTTTTCGAAATCAAAAGCTATTCAAAATATAGAAGCCTTTGTTCATCATCTTTTAAGGTGAGTGTTATCCCGCCTTTTGGCAAGGCCGAGATACCAAGGAACTGATTAAGAACCAAGGATCACTCTTCCTGGATATCAAGCTTACACAGGTTCGCCATGGATATCGATAAATTTTGTCCGAGTCCGGGTTGAGCTATAACTGATAAGACACGGCTAGGAAGGCCAAGATAGCCAACATTCCAAATTTCAACTCAACTCGATTCGTATGCTCAAGTTATGGCCAATACAATTTGAAGGGAAAAGCTCCGTCTTTGTATCCATCATCAAACTCCGGTTCGAATCGATCACGTTTGTATCGATCAGGTGTCCAGCGACCTCGTATCGATCGAAGAGCCTCAGTTCGTGTCGATCAAGTTCGAATCCATCGGGAAGCCTCAGTTCGACTCGATCTTGTTCGTACCCATCAGCTCCTCCTTATTCGAATCCATTGGCATCTCCCTACTTCGTATCCATCGGCAGATATCCTACTTCACATCCATCAACTAAGGCAACAGTTACTGCTTCATATCCATCGTGGAAGCCTCTCATCGAATCCATCTGAGAAGAGCAATTCGTATCCATCAGGTCACCTTACTTCTTATCCATCAAAATGCTCCAGTTCGCATCGATTGGCTTCGTATCGATTGAGAAGCTACGTGGTTCGTATCCATCAATGAAAGGCTTGTTCGTAACCATCGACCATCAATAGTTCATGTCCATCGATGACTGCTATTCGAATCCATGAGTGAGGCCTTATTCGAATCCATTAAGTCAACAAACCTAGGTGACGTGTCATCCCTCGATACGAACAAGGCGAGATTTATGGAGTCGATGTGGTCAACTCGGAGTAAAGGCCGGATCGAGGTGAAGTATGTGTGGCACATCATCACGAGACCACGTGAGGCAATCGATTCGAAGGGTTCGTTTCGAAGTGATGGATTCGAACCAAACAGCCACCGAGAAAGTCCATTCCGTTTCGACTATTTCTCCCAATCCACTGATTCAAATACAATGAAATTTTTACAGGAGATTGCACACGAGACAAGGAACGCTCACACCAAATTTCAGCTCGATTGGACATCATCTTGATCGATACGAAATGATTTCGTATCGATCACAGATCGACTCAAAACTTTCTGGAATTGGTCGTGTGGGCCCCCTCACGTGCCAGAGCGGACCTCCCGAAATTTGGGCGAAGTCCCAGCCTCCTACGCCTATAAATAGAGCCCCAGAGCCTACAGAAGAGGGACCTTTTGATTCTTAAGCGTCCAGACTCTGCCGGATCGAGACCTACATTATACTTTTGCTGTTGAATCCGAATTTGCAGTTGTATCTTGCTGTTATTTGCTGTACTCGCTTGTAATCATTGAAAGAGAATCAATAAAGCTGGCAAAAACTTCATAGTGGACATAGGCAACACGTCGAACCACTCTAAATTGCTTGTCTGTGCATTTACATTCCCGTTGTTTGGAGTTTTTGTTAAATAATCCTCATTTTTAATTTATATTCTTCATTATTATCTCTTCAAAAACTTCCGAAGAGTGTTGTGACAATTTTAGTGCAAACACTTTGGTGCTTTCACTGAGAGTTGAACTCAGATTTGCATAAAGTCTAAGAAAGAAATTCAACCTTCAAGATGGTTAGCATGAGGACCACCTCTAATGCTGTCAATCAAGAAGACCAGGATATACAGAGTCCTACGCCACTACCTCCCTCTAACCAAGACGCTACCGGACACTCGAAACCAACTGGTCCGGTTACCTGACAAGAGTTTCAGCTGCTGCTTCAAGAGATGTGTGACGACCCGGAATTTTCGAGCATTTAAAATTGGAATATTTAATTGATTTGAAATATTCAATATAATTATTTGAACTTGAATTACAAATATCGCTATTTATTTGATAATTAAATAATAGAAATCTAATCATTAGAAGTTGAGTAAATTGTTGAATATAGAATTTTATGCCTGTTAAAAATAATTTGAAGGATTGTAAAATTTATATTGATGATAGTGTAGATAGTAAAAGTGTTAAAATTGAATTTGGAAGTTGTTTGTACAGTTTTAAAATTTATATCGTTTAAATTGAATTTAAAAATAGCCTTCCGAGGCGCAGTCTCAGAATTCGACGAAACCAGTTCCATTGGGTCCGTAATATTGAATTATTATCGGATTTCAAGTTTCGTAGCATTTAGAGTTGTTGTGTGAGGATACGACATATAAACGCGCTGAAAATTTAATTGATAATAATCTAGTGAAATTTAATTTAATTGGTTAAGCTTCTTGGATACGCCTCCTTTCTCTTTTATTTACAAGCCGATCCTTCTAAAAATATCTCACACCTTTCTTCTTTCTATTGAATCAAAACTATTATCAGAAGAAAAAAAATGGCCGAACTAATTTTAGATTCTTCTATTCAAGTCGTTGCTCCTATTTCACTTCACCCTCAAATCGTTCCTCTAAAAACAAACCCATCCGCGAATCTTCTTCTTGAGTTTTTTTTTTAAAAAAATATATGTGCATCGAAATCGAGTTCGATTTCGATTCAAATCGCGTGCGCCTGGCACCTACAAGCGATTGAACTCCGTCGCGATTTAGGGTCGAGCTCAAACCTGCTTTAGTATTCGCGTGCGAGCGTATGGATGTGGGGGCTGGGTTCGGCGCTGTTGCTTTGGAGTTGGCAGGTCGCAAGGGAAGATTTGCTGTGAGTTCTTGCTTGGCCGATAGGGGGACTCGGGGCGATGGGGCGTTCAAGCGAAACTCGTGAATTTGGAAAGCGAGTCTCTGAGTCAACGAAGCAGAGTTCAAGGGTTTGGGTTCATGGGTGCGAGTTGTCTTGGTCGCATATATTGGAATGGAGCAGTGGGGGTCATGAGAGTAGGGTTGTTCAGGTGTGGCAATGAGGTATTTTTTTTCCAATTTAAAAATTTAGGAAAGATAACAACTGCAGTATGGTATATAGGTTGTTTTAATTTGGAAACTATATTTAATAAATGTATATATAGACTGAAAATATATATATGAGGTTTAAAAACAGAATGCATATATATATATATATATATATATATATATATATACACACACAGATAAAGTTTTGGAAAAAAGAAAGAAAATTTAGTTTGAAATTTAATTTGGATTAAATAAATTTATTTAAAGAAATTTTAAATATTGAGAGAAACTATAGAAGTAAAATTTTATTTTAATTTTATTTAGACGTATAGGTATTTTAAATGGGAAAATTTCCAGTTAGAATTTAATTTCTAGTTTAGAACTAAAGTATTAGTTGAATCTAAAGTTTTAGATGGAATGAATTGTTCATTATGTTAGAATTAAATTTATCAAATGGAGACTAATTATTCAAATTGTTCAAGCATTAGTAAATCATATAAATTGTTTATTTAAGGTATAAACTCAAGAAAACAAGGCAATATGGAAGTGGATTGCAAATTAAAGGCAAAGGTGAGTTAATCTCACTTAGTTAAATTTAAATTTAAATGATTAAATTTAAATAATTGTTTGAAATGGTTGAATTGATTTATGTGCTGTAGTGTGGTATATTTGAAATTTGCATTTTATATTGTGCTAACACTGTGGATGCAGGGAAACCAGGTTGGAGGGATCCAACTGGACCCCTCAACTTTATTTAATTATTTAATATTCTCTGTTCTGAATATTTGATATTCTGTAATGAATTATGTGGAAATATTGAATGCTATGGCTTGATTGTTATAATCGGGCAATAATGAATTACCAAATATATAATTTAAGTTTGGGAATGAAAAAAAAAAGTGAAGTTGTAAGTAAAATAATTAAAGAAAAGTTGAATAAATTTATGAATGAACAGGAACGGAAATAAAGTGACTTTAAAATTTTAATAAATAAATCTTGAGTATGGGATGGAAAATTTAAATAAACAGAAAGTCAATGAAACTTAAACTTCAATGTTATTGTTTAAAAGAACAAAACATTTATTTTAAAATTAGGATTTAAATTATTTAAGTAGAATAAAGAAGAAATTGGGAATAACGTTAAATTTGTATATTTCAGCTAAAGGATTTAAAAATCAAACTGAAAATAATATTAAAGTCCATAATTAATAAATTTTGAAACGAAATGATAAGTAAAGAAATTTATTTCAATGGAATAAATTGGGAATCAATTTGGAAAATTGATTTAAGTGATTGAGATTGGAAATTTCTCCTTGAATAACCAAGTACGTTTTCAAAGTAAATTTTTAAATAATTTAAAAGTTCAAAGCTGTTTTAAGAAGTATGTTTTGAAAAATTTACTATTTCTAAATATTTAAATTCTAAAGTAAGTATTTCCTTTTAATCTATTATGGAAATAATTATTTAAAGAGTGACTTAGTATTTTATTTTTAAAAATGAAAATCTAGTTTTGTATTTTATTTAGTAACCTTATTTTCAAATATTCATATAGTATGTATTTTTTTTTCTACAAATCATTGAAGTAGTTTTAAAATAAATGTTTTAAAGTATATTTCAAAGTAATGTATTTTAAATTATTTTAAAATCTAGTTTTGTGCTTGGTAATTTCGGGAGAGATAGAAAATAATTGGGAATATTTATTCTGAAAGGAAAAATGGTTTTGAAACTGTTTTCAAAGGGTTTTGAGAATAGAAATATATCTTGTGAAGATATTTTGAGGTTAATAAATAATATGGGGAATTATTTATTGCTGGATGGATGTTTGTGAATATTAGTTCATAGTTAAATCACCGACTATCAATATTGGACAAATGCGTTGATCGTTTCGAAGAGACCGGGATCGAGATTTATTTCTCGAAAACCACTTCGATCCGGTTTGTACGTTTCGTGGAAAACGATTTGGATTTGAAGATGGAGCAGTGAAGTGCAAGGGCTAGTCGCTACTAATCCTGAGGATATTTCCAAAATGGATGTAGTATGGGTAGTGCGTTCGGTTCCGTTCGAACCCGGGACAGACTTGTATGGATGAATGCTTGCGAAAACATCGTCCGGTAGACGATGGGCATTCTAAGGGATATGTTCTAAAAAGGTAATGCTTAGCTCAAGCCTCATCAAATGGGAATGAATGAAAATCAGGGGTTATGCAGCAAGGCTAGGTGGGTAGCACCCAAGCATAGTGAGATCATTCCAGTCTAGATGTCCCTTTTTATTTTGGCTTAGAGAGCGGTTGCTGATCCCAACCGCGGGGTGATCTCACTCGGGATTATCCAGTAAGGGGTAGTCCCGGCCTTGTGTTCCAGTCTAGATGTCCCTTTTTATTTCTGCTTAATTGGAAATCCATTCTCCCTACGAGCCTTGTACGAGTTTTGTTTGTATTACCCACTCTGTGGCTAGTAGCTGGAATTTAATAGATGTAACAATTTCGGCAATTTTATAAGTATTTGTATATAGACCCTATTATAATATCAGCGGATTTCTATAAAAATTGTTTTAGCTATCGTAAGGTAAAAACCCGACATGTTTATTTGTGGCATGGTCTTGCGAGATGCTTTTGCTTTCAAAGGATTTTTGAAACTTTAATAATCAATTGGGTGTGATTTTCTCATGCTGGTATTCCAGACTGACTAGGGTGTTATGTAACTGTAATGCTCGGTCAGACCGAGTATTATAGGATACAGGATGATGCCGTGGAGCTCTGGAGACGAGCTGGATGATGATACGCACACTCGTACTCGTATATATATATTTCCGTTGTGTTGAGTTGTTATGTATCCATTGTATGATATGGATGTTGAGATGTGATTAATGTATTCTGATGACGTAATATATATAAATAGAGATATTTGATTTTTGAGTAAAGACCATTTATTAACTATTATATTTTATTCCGCTGCGATGGTTTGATTCTGATGTTGATTTCTATTTTCTTCTTCTACCTCTCCTTCTTTAACCCAAATGGTTCGTATTTCTGTGCAACTTGAGGTGATTTTTGTAGAATAGTGCTAACTCAAGGGGTACGGATTTGCGGGTCGTTACACTTGGTATCAGAGCTTAGGTTGGTGATAACCTTGGCTCTGTTGGAAATTACTCATAAAATAGAGTCTATCGTACTCTAGAATGAGTTTGAGCATATTAATAGATATGAGCGCGTATTTGTTAGTGAATATAAATCGTTTTAATATTGTGTTGATTGGTTTATTGAATGGCATATAAACCTTCGTCGACACAGTCTGTGCAACTGTATCGAAGGGGTTTCTAAACACTAGAATAGAGCAATCGACACGGTATTGTTTTAAATATGGGTAAATGAAATAATTTTACCCAAAAATATATTTTGATATAAAGAAAGTTTTTGAAAACTATTGAAGTAATATATGGTTGCTTGGATGTTAGAAATGATAATATTAAAGTATTATCATTGTTAAGTGAAAAATTTAACTAGAAATTGTAAATATAATCAAAGATTGAGAAGATAAATTCAATTATGAAATGAAATTTATAATTATGAATTATAAATGTAAATTATAAATTGAATTATAATCAAATGGGAAACTATGCAAATGAATTACAGTTAAAATTTATTTATGCAGGCTTTAGAAATTTAAAATCCTGAAGATTGGGAAATGTTTATCGAGGTATTTTGGAGATAACTAATAGTATTATTGTTTTAGAGGTATTTCTGAAAGGAAAAGTGTTTTAAATGAATTTTGACAGTGAAATAGCATTGAAATCACTTGGATTATTGGAAAATAATTCTGATGACGACGACCGCATCATCAGTATTCATTTTCGAATTTCTAAGTGAGGGTTGCTACCAAAAACTAAATTGTTCAGAAAAGCTAGTTGTTTTTGAAAATTTCAAGGGGAATTTGTTGGGATAAAACCAGGAAGATTTTAAAATGTTTTGAAACCAATAACCGGGTATTTGAAAATCCTGATGAAATAGGTTGTAAGATTATAACTTGAGATGATTTTTTAAATCAGGAAGGAAATATAAGCTTTAAATGTTGGAATTTAAATTTAAAATGAAAAGTTAAAAATGGAATTAACTTGGATTGGGAAATAAAATTTAACTGGATTGAAATCAATTAAATAGGTTGATAAATAATATCCAGTTGTATTCGAATCAAGTTGAAATCGAATTGAGTTAAATAAATCTGAGTTAAAGTAAAATTGAATTGGGATGAGAATTCAATTGAATTAACGAATGGAATTAAATTCTTACCTGAACGGATGGGAAATAAATTGAATAAGGATTGGAATTGAAGTAAATAAATTAGAATAACTTATAAAAGAATCAGAATTAAATTGTAGGGAATAAAAATATGCTTGGGATATAAATGAGCATAGGGCTTAAGTTAAAATAAAAGAACAATATATTCAAGCCTATGATGAATGGAATTGTGTAAATAATAAGTTGTGGCTTATAAATTTTGAAAGTGGAATAGAAAATCCAAAATAAATATTATTGATGGATTGGAGAATAAAATAAAAATCAAAACTTGAATTATTAGTGAAAAAAATATAATTGAAAGTGGTCTTGCAAATTAATTAAATAAATAGAGAATGAAGTTGAATTGTGAGTTAATAAAATTTGATGGTAAACTGAAAATGGAAAATGAATTTAGAACCTGAGTTATAAGTTAGAATTTAACTTGAAGTGTTAATGAATTAAGTATAATCGGAAATGTATCGAATAAAAGATGAAATTGGATTAAAAGGGAATGGTATAAATTGTAAATAAATTCCAAATAAGTGGAAATAAATTGGAAATAACCTAGTAATAAATTGAATGAGTTGAATCTGGAAAGTTAAATTTTTATAATAACCAAGTTCTCCTTTCAATCCAATCTCATTTTGTAAACAAGTTCTCCTTTCAATTTAACTTGATTCTATTTCAATCCAATCTCATTTTATAATCGGGCAATAATGAATTACCAAATATATAATTTGAGTTTGGGAATGAGAAAAAAAGTGAAGTTGTAAGTAAAATAATTATAGAAAAGTAGAATAAATTTATGAATGAACCGGAAAGGAAATAAAGTGACTTTAAAATTTTAATAAATAAATCTTGAGTATGGGAAGGAAAATTTAAATAAACAGAAAGTCATTGAAACTTAAACTTCAATGTTATTGTTTAAAAGAACAAAACATTTATTTTAAATTTAGGATTTAAATTATTTAAGTAGAATAAAGAAGAAATTGGGAATAACCTGAAATTTGTATATTTCAGCTAAAGGATTTAAAAATCAAACTGAAAATAATAATAAAGTCCATAATTAATGAATTTTGAAATGAACTGATAAGTAAATAAATTTATTTCAAATGGAATAAATTGGGAATCAATTTGAAAAATTGATTTAAGTGATTGAGATTGGAAGTTTCTCCCTATATAACCAAGTACGTTTTCAAAGTAAATTTTTAAATATAAATTAAAAGTTTAAAGCTGTTATAAGAAGTATGCTTTGAAAAAATTACTATTTCTAAATATTTAAATTATAAAGTAAGTATTTCCTTTTAATCTATTATACAAATAATTATTTAAAGAGTGACTTAGTATTTTATTTTTAAAAATGAAAATCTAGTTTTGTATTTTATTTAGTAACCTTATTTTCAAATATTCATATAGTATGTATTTTTTTTCTACAAATCATTGAAGTAGTTTTAAAATAAATGTTTTAAAGTATATTTCAAAGTAAAGTATTTTAAATTATTTTAAAATCTAGTTTTGTGCTTGGTAATTTCAGGAGAGATAGAAAATCACTGGGAAAGTTTATTCTGAAAGGAAATATGGTTTTGAAACTGTTTTCAAAGGGTTTGAGAATAGAAATATATCTTGTGAAGATATTTTGAGGTTAATAAATAATTTGGGGAATTATTTCTTGCTGGACGGATGTTTGTGAATATTAATTGATAGTTAAATCACCGACTATCAATATTGGACAAATGCTTTGAACGTTTCGAAGAGACCGGGATCGAGATTTATTTCTCGAAAACCACTTCGATCCGGTTTATATGTTTCGTGGAAAACGATTTGGGTTCGAAGATGGAGCAGTGAAGTGCAAGGGCTAGTCGCTACTAATCCTGAGGATATTTCCAAAATGGATGCAGTATGGGTAGTGCCTTCGGTTCTGTTCGAACCCGGGGCGGATTTGTATGGATGAATGCTTGCGAAAACATCGTCTGGTGGACGATGGGCATTCTAAGGGATATGTTCTAAAAAGGTAACGCTTAGCTTCAAGCCTCATCAAATGCGAATGACTGAAAATCAGGTGTTATGCAGCAAGGCTAGGTGGGTAGCACCCAAGCAGGGTGAGATCATTCCAGTCTAGATGTCCCTTTTTATTTCGGCTTAGTGGGCGGTTGCTGATCCTAATCGCGGGGTGATCCCACTCGGGATTATCCAATAAGGGGTAGTCCCTGCCTTGTGTTGTAGGGGAGCGGGCGTACTCCTCGGTACGGTGATCTAGGCCCCGTACCGTGACAGGTGGTACCCCAGTGTCTAGTCATTAGTTGGAAATCCATTCTCCCTACAAGCCTTGTACGAGTTTTGTTTGTATTACCCACTCTGTGGCTAGTAGCTGGAATTTAATAGATGTAACAATTTCGGCTATTTTATAAGTATTTGTATATAGACCCTATTATAATATTAGGGGATTTCTATAAAAATTGTTTTAGCTATTGTAAGGTAAAGCTCGACATGTTTATTTGTGGCGTGGTCTTACGAGATGCTTTTGTTTTCAAAGGATTTTTGAAACTTTAATAATCAATTGGGTGTGATTTTCTCACGCTGGTATTCCAGACTGACTCGGGTGTTATTTAACTGTAATGCTCGGGTCAGACCGAGTATTATAGGATACAGGATGATGCTATGGAGCTCTGGAGACGAGCTGGATGACGATACGAACACTCGTACTTGTATATATATATTTCCGCTGTGTTGAGTTGTTGTGTATCCATTGTATGATATGGATGTTGAGATGTGATTGATGTATTCTGATGACGTAATATATATAAATAGAGATATTTGATTTTTGAGTACAGACCATTTATTAACTAATATATTTTATTCCGCTGCGATGGTTAGATTCTGATGTTGAAATCTCCTTCTTTAACCCAAACGGTTTGTATTTCTGTGCAACTTGAGGTGATTGTTGTAGAATAGTGCTAACTCAAGGGGTACGGATTTGCGGGTCGTTACAAGATGACCGAGAGTCGGCAACAACTAACAGAACAGCTACGCCCGAGGGGGTACCGCTCCTCACTACACCACAGAATACCGTGCCACGAAAGTCGCGGTTGAACCAGGGGTCGATGCCCAAAATCAGTCGAACCTGGACTGCCGTCATCATGGACGTACTCCTGAACCATTCGCCTCAGAAGACTATAAGCCAAGAAGGCAAGATGTGGACCGTCGACGACATCCGGTCCAACCTCATAATATGGAACACAATCACGCTCCAGCACGAGCCGCACAGAACATACAAATGCCGGATCTTCCGACCATGATACGTCAGATGATCCGTGAGAGCCAGGGTCTCCCGAAGGATGACTGGATAATCTCCCGAAGTCACACTCCTTTTATGGATGATATTCTCATTGCTGAACCCCCGCGATGATCAGGATGCCGACTCTACCCATGTACGAGGGAAACTCCGACCCTAACCAACATATTTTGAAATATGAATGGTCAATGAGCGCTGCCAGAGCTGACGATGCAGTGAAGTGTCGTAGTTTCCCTATCTCCTTGGGGGCATCGCTACCATGTGGTTCACTCGACTGCCACCTCGATCTATCTCCTCATTCGACTAGTTGGCCACTAAATTTGTTGAGCAATTCCGCATGCACGTCGCAAGGCTGAAAGATGTCAACACTCTGTCCAGCGTCACCCAAGCTCCTGGAGAGACGCTCAAACATTACTTAGAGAGATTCCATGCTGCATGTGCAGAAATCAGCGATCCAAATGATAACTCCATTCTTATGGCATTGACTAAGGGGATTGACCTCGATTCTGAGTTTGGCAACTGGTTGGCTGGAAAACCACCTGCATCATTGGACCGTTTCTACGCTAAGGCGACTCAATTCCTGAGAAGGGAAGATGTGAAACAGTCTAGGAAACAGACTAATGCAGGGCCAAGCACGGAAGGAATCCAAAGCAATGTTGCAATCAAACAGTCCGGTAAGAGTTACGGAAAAGTTCAGTTGAACGTCCAAAACAAACAAACTCAGCAAATGGAGAGCGTGAATCAAAACAGAAAGCGAGATCAAAATCGTGGCCCACAGCGCAAGAATCCTATGTTTGACAATTACACTCCTTTGAATACATCACTGGAGAACTTGTATTTACAAACCTGTAGTACAATGCAATACAAAAAACCTGCTCCAAAACCGTCGTCAGAGAGGCAAATCCAGATGGGAAAATTTTGCAGGTTCCATGAAAGCTACGGGCACAATACGAATGAATGTCGTCACTTGCAAGATCTCGTAGAAAAATTGATTAGAGAAAGGAAGCTGGAACAGTTTGTTCGGGTGCCGCAGCCTGGAGGAGAGGGCCCATCAAATCACAATAATGAGCCCGATCGACCGAGACAGGAGGACTCTACCTGTCCCGGTGGGAGATTAGTGATAAACGCGGTTAGTGGCGGACCCACTTTGTCAGGAGCCTGGAACGACGAAGTCCTTCGTCACCGTTACACATGACATGCTTTATTCAGTCTATTAGTACTTTGCAACTTTCTTTGCATTTTGAAGTTTGAATTTGTAATAAGGCACTGACTTTGCCATGTTTTTCCGTTCCAGCAATAAATTACTATCTCTTCAAGCTAGAGCTGTGATTCAATGAATGCGACGTTCAACAATCACGATGCATGAAGAGCTAAGTTCTATCGCACGATGGAATTTATTCAAATAGCGAGTGACTGTGATACGACCGACCACTCACTAAGTGAAACCTCAGCTCGGGGGCAAGCCATCACATCAAAGGCTAAACTGGACCGACACACGACAGTCCTATAACTAACTCCAAATTCCCAGAGCACGAATCAGAGTATAATCATCAACTCTAGGTTCCCAGAGTGTGAACCGGAGTATAAATATCAACTCTAGGTTCCCAGAGTGTGAACCGGAGTATAAACACTAACTCCACTTTCCCAGAGTGCGAATTGGAGTATAAACATCAACTCTAGGTTCCCAGAGTGCGAACCGGAGTATAAACCCGAACTCCACTTTCCCAGAGTGCAAATTGGAGTATAAACATCAATTCTAGGTTCCCAGAGTGCGAACCGAAGTATAAAAATCAACTCCAAATTCGCAGAGTGCGAATTGGGGTATAAACATCAAATCTAGGTTCCCAGAGCACGAACCGGAGTATAAACACCAACTCTAGGTTCCCAGAGTGTGAACCGAAGCATAAACACTAGTTCCAAACTCCCAGAGCGCGAGTTGGAGTATAAACATATAAATGTAGTTTCGGAGAGGGTGGACTACCTAATGACTTCGGCCATAACCTAACCAAGTTTGAGGAGGATGGACCCATCCGTCTAACGACTCGCTTGTTAACTCGGGGTGGATGTGATCCGACCATCCGCGATCCCGATAAATCCATCGTTCCCAGAGTGTGAACGAATTCCTAAAAAGCTCAAAAAGATGTGACTGACCATCTGTCGGCTAACTCCAAATTCCCAGAGCATGAATTTCAGTATAAACATCAATTCTAGGTTCCCGGAGAGCGAACCGAAACATAAATGCTAACTCCAAGTTCCCAGAGCGTGAGTTGGAGTATAAACATCAATTTCAGGTTCCCGGAGTGTGAAACGAAGTATAAAAGTCGACTCCAAATTCCCAGAGTGTGAATTAGAGTACAAAAACCAAGTCAAAGTTCTTGGAGTGCGAACTGTGTTACAAATGTCGATAACTCTTGAATTCCCAGAGCACGAACCAGATTATCGATCACAGATTATCCTAAGTCCCCAGAGTGCGGACATGTGCTCGAGATTTGCAGTAGGTGCGATGGACCACCGAAATACAATTGCTGTTGCCCGGAACTGGGGGCAAAAAGCTTAAGTGTTAATCACTAACCGAAGTAATACAATGTCCAAAATTCAACTCATTCATCAATCACGACATGTGATCAAGATTTTCAGACTTGGCAAATAAAACGAACTCAACTTGAAGGTAAAAACACCGCAAGTACATTGGACTGAAAGTCGAGTGCTGCAAATAGTTAAGCACAAAAGAAATGAGAGTTGAAGCAAAGAAACTAAATGTCATTTCAACTAACTATATATGAAGATTCATGTACAAGTTACTCTAAAAAATTCCTGCAAGCAGGGGGGCGAGCCTGCATCTATACATAGCCTATGAAAGAAAATTAAAAGTGACTTCCTAACTACCAAAAATACGCCAGAGGGGGATCGTCTACTTTTTCTTGTTTGGCTTTTTCTTCGACGCAGAACCACTGGAACCGCTAACAATCTTTCGCTTCGACCCCGTACCTTTTGGCGGATCTTCCTCTGATGAGGCATTATATCGATGTCTTCCTTCGAACTTGAACTTAAAGGAATATTCTCTTCTGGAGGAGTCGAAGGAGTCGGGTCTACCACCGGGAGCGGAATGGGAACGCTGGTTCCGACAAGCGTGTCCCTAGAAGATATCACCTCAAGAGTAGTGGGGCCGACTGCCATCGTAACACTCTCAGAATTACCACCGTGTGTTGCAGCCTCCATATCTGCGTTGATTTGAGAAAGTATCTCAGCTTCATGAGCGGCTCGAGCTTCATGATGAGAAATGGTGGACTGTGACGAAGCAATGGAAGCAGGTGGGAACACACCAAGAATGAATGGCATGTCTGCAAAAGGATCACTGCTTTGACCTAAAACCTCATTCATCATCTGCTCGTCCAAAGATAGTGAGCTCCCCAGTGCCGTCTCCGTCGGCGCGACCGTAGCCGTGATGATCGCATCAGTAGTGATGGCCTCCTACACTTGATGCGATTCTTGGCTTATAAGAGGCGTTGTCGGTGTAACTTTGCTCACTGGACAAGAAAGAAAAGAAGTTGTCAGAACACACTTCAAGAACAAGCCCTTCACTTCAAATACAAACAATATTTGTACAGAGTACCTTCCTCAGTTCAGCTCGTGGCTAGCTGAACAGCTTCTGAAGGATGCTCCCTTATGGGGGATAAGCATGGTTGCTCAGGGTCATAGCCCGGAACCAGCTGTGGCTCAATCGTTGGCGTCGGCTCGGATCCAAATGAAGTAATCATCTCAGAACTTGTAACCTGATGTGCGACGCCCGAGCCTTCGTCAACTTCTAGATGCTGGGTGCCCAACCTCTCTCTTGCATGTGAGATCATAGAATCGTGGAGGATTTTCTTTTCATCTTTGCTTAAAATGCGGTTCTCCAATTCAAATTCATCGACGGCACCACCCGACAGCATCGCCTTCTCTTCTTCGACTAACAAATTCCAAGCATTAAATAAATGTGTCGAGTAATCATCAAGCCAAGCTAGATTCCTGTGTCTCAACACATTTGCGTTATAGGTGATGATAAGCTCTTCTATCTCCGTCTCGAGATGATCTCTGCCTACCGAACTTTCTCATCGACTTCGGCTTCCATCTCGTGGACCTTTTACACGGCCGCATCTCTTTACCTTCGAAACTCCACCGCTTGATCGCACGCTTCATGTGCGAAAATGTTAGCGGCGTCCCTCTCCTTCATGATTTCCGAAACTTTGGCCTTAAGCTCATTTAGCTCCTTCAAGGCCGCATCTCGCTCGGCAGCTACGACAGTTTTCCGGTGGCCCATATCCTCCATCGTGGCATAATGCTCACGCTTCATCCTGTCCATTGCCGCCTGGGCTTCACCAGCTTTCTTAAAAGCCTCCATTTCTGATTTGCGAGAAGACTCGGCCTCATTGCCGAGCACCTGAATAATTCGGTCTTTTTGACCAAGTTCTTTCTCCAGTTTCTCAATCATGGCCGCTCGGTCGAAGTAAGGCCGCCTTAGATGCTTTCTTCGCGGTTTTTGACCATTCCTGGTACTGGAAAAATATATCGGAAAGATAATCGTGCATCATGGGTTCGATCTACGCTGGTATCCTTTTTAGATGCGGGGGGAAGACAAACCCGTCGAAGTAAATTTTAGGAAAATCTTTCTTCAGCTGAGCAAGCCACGCCGCACCATCCCCCGAAGGCTCGGTTAGTGCCTGGTCTGTTGTTGCCGGGGCAGCAATCTCAGTCCTACGGTGAGTTTCAGACCTTGACGATTGGGAAGACGGCTTGTGTCGCAGTCCCTCTAAAGGTCGCAAGGCGTGGGCAGGAGGTTGTGCAGAGACTCTGGGATGTGGCGTACGAGATCGAGACCGACGCCTATACTCTCTATCTCTGTCAGAGCACTCATGACTCGAGTACCCCTGGTCATAGTCTCTGTCTCCTTCTCTCATATATGGTTCATAATATGATGAAGACTTGTGCTTGCTGCGAAGACTGCCAAGCATCGAGCTTCGACCAGACATGGTATCCGCAAAGGTAAAACGGAGACAAAAGTTATTAACCTCTCATAGTGAGCGTATTACATTTAGAAATCGTGTAGTGTCGTGAAGTGTGAATGTATGTGCAACCCCCCGACCAACCGGATGTGTCAACAGCACTAGTGGGCAGAGACTCGCTTAAAACTAAGGCTTGTGAAAGTTCGTCCAATCCGACATCCTGTTGCAAGGACACATGGTCCGGAATTGGAAGATCAACGAGCCCTTCATAGAGATTGTCAGTTCTTGGGGGAGACATCTTTGAAATTCTAATTCCGGAGGGTGGCCGGGACGTCACGACAGATTTCCATCTTCCTTTTTTAGATGGTTTGTCAACGGCTGCCTTGCCTTTTCTCAGCTCTTCGATATCCTGGGCTACATCCGCAGGTTCGCCCAACGGTTCCTCATCGCTGTGAGTTCTTTCGGAGTCAACCTCCTCGATTATAACAACTTTAGGCTTTCTTCGTTTAGCACGTTCTTTCGAGGAAGTCCTTGAGGCACCGTCGAGCATTATACATTGCCTTTGCTCGATCAGCCCAAGAATCCTAAGATTCATATCTGTCAAAAGCAATTCGATATTCCTCTCTTCACTTGGGATTCCTTGAAAAGCCCGAACTATGTCCTTGAAACGTTCACCCTCGGGTCGCTGGATTATGGCTGAAAAGAAAAAGAGACGTGAGTCCAAATTCATCCATATATGTCTTATCAACTGCTCAAAAAGATAGCAATACTCACGTATAAATAGACATCGCCTAGCAAATCCTGGGGGGCACCTAACATAGAACCACTCTATCTTAAAGTAGTTCAATCTAGTCCAAGCCTCTGTAACCACTTGGCAATTTCTTACCGCCTCTAGGGATGTGAAGGATGGACTATCTGTTCGACTTTTGAAGTTGAATAAATATCTGATCTCAATTGGGAGCGGCGGCCGATAGAGATACTCCATAAATGCAATGAACAAGCTATTGAGTGAGGCATATCCTTTCGGGTGTAGCTGAGATGGGGCGATCCCCAAAAATGACAATACTTCTCTTATATACTGGTTAAACGGAGGGAGTGTCCCAACTGTACACGCGTGGCGATTGAATGCGGTATATCCCTCCGGTGGATTGTGCGGTCTATCATTTAGGTCCGGCAATAATACGTCGTCCATCAACAAACCATGCCTTAAGCATATTCTTCCTCACATGTCCTCCTAAATGTTGGCAGAACAGAGTCTGATGGGTTACTAATGAAGGATGCGTCAGGTAACTCGTCCGGAGTTGGACCGATAACCTCAACCTCAATCTCCGGTACTTCAAGCATGGGAGGGACTGAACTTTGAGTTTCTTGCGGCTGCGAACTTGAAGTTTCCATAACTAGCTAACTCACGAGATATCATCGTTAGATTCTGAAGAGCCCGTGTGTTCCCCACGTGTAAAGTGTATGAATGTGTAGTGCAGTGCTATGCATTACTTGAGCAAATTCTACGGAATAAACTGAAATGTGTGAATGACAAAACTCTAAAAATCAGACCTGAAATGACCATCATCGCTGACCGTCACAACCGTCCCATCCAGATGCTAACGACCGATTCAAGTCAAAGTTCGTTATGATTTTGTTAAGTTACGGTTCCATCGACGACTTTCGAAAGGTAGTCCAATATGCATTTCTGCGATCAAGTTCAGTCATGCAACGTAGAAGCTCGTCGGAGTCGAATGTTTTAATGCGCAAAAGTTCTCTAAGTTCGTCTAATTTCAACTGGGAATTGGTCGCCGCAGTTCAAATTCATATGGAGTCAGAGATGCATCATTTTTCGTATCGACCATGTTCGAATCGATACACTCGTATCGATCAGATTTGACTTGATCATTTCAAATCGATCGATAACGAAGGCTCAGGTTCGTATTGATGTGTTTCATATCGATCAGTTTCGACTCGATAAGCTTCTTATCGATCAGGTTCGAGCCAATACGGTTCGTAACGATCGTGGGAGTAAGAACTTCGTATCGATCATATGAGCCAAGTACTCGCATCGATCATTCCAGGCCGACACGATCTCCAACCATCTTCGATCGACGCGAACCTCTCTGTCCCACTTAACTTTTTAATCAATACGGGCATCGATACGAAGTGAAATACTCTGGGTCGATTCGAACTCTCCTATTCCAGATCGACACGAAACGATGACAGAGTGATTCCTCCACACCTCCTTCTTCTCCAAAGGGCCTCAACTCCATGGCCACGCTCCATCCACAATCTTGCTCTCACTCATCCAGATCTCAAATTCATCAAAACCGATCGTAAAAGCAAGAAGGATGGTTGAGATTTTGAGTTTCATCGTTCTTAACATGATTCTATCCATTAATTACCTGATTTTAATGATTATGCTCAAAGGATCGAAGGTTTGGTTCGGTTCGAAGGCAAGCGCAGTTCTTTCTCTCGGTCTATCTATCGATACGAAGTTAAAGACAGAGAGCAACAGTGAAAAGTAAAAAGTGAAAAAACGGCCGAAGTCTAAAATATTTATATGGAGCCTAAGGAGAGACTGGGCCGATTCGCCTCCCAGTCAATGTGACTGGTTGCAACTGGTCAAATAACGGATCGATGCGACTGCTCTCTTCGAATCCATCGGACTTTTCCTTCATCAAGGCGAAATTACCACCAGGCTTCATTGATTCGAAGTGTCTATTTTACAACCATCAACTCACAATAGTGCAAGTCTATGGATACGAGCGTTGTTTACGTATCCAACAAACCCATCGATACGAACGAATATTTCGTATCCATCGAAACTCATCACCGCGAAGCAAGGCCCACCAAAGTTCGTGACCATCAGTACGAATGACCATTTCATACCCCTAAATGTGGATTGCATCGATGTGAAAAACTGGTTTTCAACCTCTTACATTGATTCAGGAGAGGATCGATACAGGAGGATAATCAAGAACAACCATAAAGTGTTGTTATAACTATAATTTCAAATCGGTTCTGGAGAGAATCGATACGAAATTCGATAACAAACTAAACTGACAACGACTCGTGAACACGCAACGTTAACGAGAGTCAAGTTAACATATATGCATATGTGTCGGACTAATATTCGATTGTCAACATTCACAGGGATGGAATACTCATCTCATTACGATTACGGCGACAAATAGCTGATCACTATCACACAGCAGCCAGTTACAACAATATAGAGTACAACTTTCAACGAAAAATACGATGATTATTCAGAGAGAAACTGCAGCTTTTCAAAGCACATCACGTTTCCACAAGACGTACTTTGGGGGGAAAATGTTATCCCGCCTTTTGGCAAGGCCGAGATACCAAGGAACTAATTGAAAACCAAGGATCACTCTTCCTGGATATCAAACATATACAGGTTCGCCATGGATATCGATAAATTTTGTCCGAGTCCGGGTTGAGCTATAATTGATAAGACACGGCTAGAAAGGCCAAGTGAGCCAACATTCCAAATTTCAAGTCAATCCGAGTTCGTATGCTCAAGTTATGGCCAATACAATTTGATGGGAAAAGCTCCGTCTTCGTATCCATCATCGAACTCCAGTTCGAATCGATCACGTTCGTATCGATCAGGTGTCCAGCGACCTCGTATCCATCAAAGAGCCTCAGTTCGTGTTGATCAAGTTCGAATCCATCGGGAAGCCTCGGTTCGACTCGTTCTCGTTTGTACCCATCAACTCCTCCTTATTCGAATCCTTTGGCATCTCCCTACTTTGTATCCATCGACAGATAGCCTACTACGCATCCATCAACTAAGGCAACGGTTATTGCATCGTATCCGTCGTGGAAGACTCTCTTCGAATCCATCTGAGTAGAGCAATTCGTATCCATCAGGTCACCTTACTTCATATCCATCAAAAAGCTCCAGTTCACATCGATTGGCTTCGTATCCATTAAGAAGCTACGTGGTTCGTATCCATCAAGGAAAGGCTTGTTCGTAACCATCGACCATCAGTAGTTCGTGTCCATCGACGACTGCTATTCGAATCCATGAGTAAGGCCTTATTCGAATCCATCAAGTCAACAAACCTAGGTGACGTGTCATCCCTCGATGCGAATAAGGCGAGATTTATGGAGTTGATGCGGTCAACTCGGAGTAATGGCCGGATCGAGGCGAAGTATGCGTGCCACATCATCATAAGACCACGTGAGGCGATCGAGTCGAAGGGATCGTTTCGAAGTGATGGATTCGAACCAAATAGCCACTGAGAAAGTCCATTTCGTATTGACTATTTCTCCCAATCCACTGATCCAAATATAATGAAATTTTCACAGGAGATTGCACACAACACAAGGATGTTCACACCAAATTTCAGCTCGATTGGACTTCATCTTGATCGATACGAAATGATTTCGTATCGATCACAGATCGACCCTAAACTTTCTGGAATTGGTCGTGTGGGCCCCCTCACGTGCCAGAGCGAATCTCCCAAAATTTGGGCGAGTCCCAGCCTCCTACCCCTATAAATAGAGCCCCAGAGCTTACAGAAGAGAATCAAGCGCCCAGACTCTGCCGGATCGATACCTACATCATACTTTTGCCGTTGAATCCGAATTTGCAGTTGTATCTTGATGTTGTTTGCTGTACTCACTTGTAATCATTGAAAGAGAATCAATAAAGCTGCAAAAAACTTCATAGTGGACGTAGGTAACACGTCGAACCACTCTAAATTGCTTGTCTGTGCATTTACATTCCTGTTGTTTGGAGTTTTTGTTAGATAATCCTCATTTTTAATTTATATTCTTCATTATTATCTCTTCAAAAACTTCCGAAGAGTGTTGTGACCAATTTTGGTGCAAATAGTGAGTAAACATTTTTTAAAAAAATAGTGTTATGGTTGTTTGATTTATTGCATGTGATGAATGATTAGAGTAGTATGATTGGCATTAGTGTTTGATATGAATGTATTAATATACATATGATCTGTATATCTCTGTATATGTGTGAATAACTTTAAAACTGCTCTGTTACATCCAGGTTCAATTTCTTCATAAAATTCATATCTTCACAAACTTTTAGAATTTAGTTATGACTTATAAATGAAATATGATTAGCTTAGTGTAATATGAATTTTAAAAATAGTTTCAGAGCTTTATTTAGAAATTATTTCAAAAATATGATTTATAAATGAAATATGATTAGCCTAGAGTTTTATATTTACGAAATGAAATATGATTAACTTAGAAATTTTTGTCGGGATCATTAGATTTGCTTGATTTGAGTGAATTGTTGCTATGGTTGTTAGCATATGGTTGATAATATATGCTTGTGGTTTTAAAATTAAAATTGTTGATGGATTATTAAATTACCTTTTCTTTTAAATTTTAGGGATGAAATTCTTTTAAGGGGGGAGGAATGTGGTGACCTGGAATTTTTGACAATATCAATTTAATAATCTGTATTAAAAATTAAATTAATTTGATAATTGTCTTTTATAATTTTAATTTAATTTGGCAACTTTATTCTTTTAAAAGCAAATAAATATCTAACTGATAAATTTTATCTTTTAAAAAGCTAATAAAATATTTTCTATTTATAATGTATATATTTATATATATTGTAAATAGGAAAGCTTTGGTTATATTTAATAAATAAATAAAATCATGTATTTATATTCTAATATATTCTGGTAATTTGGAAATTATGTTTAAATATAATATAAAACTTTGCAAAGATTATTTAAATAGTCAACCATATGATTTTTAAATACTTAAGGTGAATATTATTTGTTTAAAAATATATTTTAGCTTAAATTTAAAATTTAAATTAGATTAACATAAAAGTTTGTTTTTCTTTTTAAATATTGCTTGATAAATATGATTAGAAATTTTATATATAAAATTTGTAATACAATTTACATATGATCGTTAATTCATTTAGTAATAGAAGTAAATTATAAATAAAGAGATAATTTCTTTTATAAATTGTTTTAAATTAGAAAATTTTTAAACAATAATAATAATGTGTTACTTTTATAAATATATTTTAAAGAAAATTGAATTTTTATTTTCAAATTTAATTGTTTGTTCATTTTAAAGTGGATTTTGAACTTAATTTGAATTTGGATTTAAAACTAAAAATCAAAAGTTAGGTATTTTAAAATATTTGAATTTAAAATATATGTATAAGATTTTATTCGTGTATAATTTGGTTATTATATTTTCTCGAAAAGAAATTTAAATATATACATTTAAATAAGGGATAAAATCTTTTATTTACTTTAAAATAAATAAAAATAAGTAAAATAACTTATAAGACAAATGTTAATATATTAAGTGGAATGAGTGATAAGTGTTAATAAATAAACCATTATAATGACAAATGTTAATAGATTGTACAAGTGTCCTTTTAATTTTTTATTTTTTCTTTTTATTTTGAATAAATTACATTTTATACTTATATAAGCACATACTTCTTCCTCTTCATTCTTTTCCCATCCTCTTCATTTCAAAGTTAAGAAATTTCAGCTGAAATAGTTTTCAAAATAAGATCAGTAATCAACATGCCTCAAACAGAAAAATTATTTAAAACAAAATGTAAAACAAAGACTGCAAACCATTTTCAACATCCTCCTCAAACCAAAATATAAAGCCTGCATTTTTCAAACCATTAGCCTGCATTTTTCAATCTGGAATCAAAAGGCTGCATACATTTTCTTCAAAACTGAAGTTTGTCTGAAGAAAGTTCAGAGAAAAAAAAAATTTCTACAGCAAATCAAGTTTACAAATCAAATCGAAGCCTGCATCTTCTTCAAATCTAGAATCAAGCAGTTTCACCCTTGTTTCAAAGCTGAGGTCAACTCTGTAAGTTTTTATATCATGCAATTCCAGTTTTGATAAAGATCCAACATTTTTCTAATGTCAACAACCCAATGTTTTCAAAATCAAAAGCTATTCAAAATATAGAAGCCTTTGTTCATCGTCTTTTTAAGGTGAGTAAAGATTTTTTTTAAAAAGTGTTATGGTTGTTTTATTTATTGCATGTGATGAATGATTAGAGCAGTATGATTGGCATTAGTGTTTGATATTAATGTATTAATATACATATGATCTGAATATCTCTGTATGTGTGTGAGTAATTTTAAAGCTGCTTTGTTAAATCCAGGTTCAATTTCTCTATAAAATTCATATCTTCATAAACTTTCAGAATTTGGTTATTATTTATAAATGAAATATGATTAGCTTAGTGTAATATGAATTTTAAAAATAGTTTCAGAGTTTTATATTTAGAAATTATTTCAAAAATAAAAGATACAGTAATGATATGAATATAGCTTAAAAATCAAACTTTTTAAATTCATGATTCGAATCCATAAGCAGATTTGTAATGGAATAAGATGAATTTAGGGACCAGAATCATAATTTTTAGTTTGGTAATTTCTGCAAAATCGAAGATGAAGAGTTTTTGGGATTTTTGCCAATTCATGGCGAACGACATGGTGATCCGTGTTGAAATTTTGGTCGAAGAAGGGTGGAAGGCGGGTGGATCTGGGAAAAATATTGATGGATTATTCTGGCGTTTATGGTGGCCTATCATGGGTGGAGTAGGTTTTTGAGTGTTGTTTTGTGGGTTTGTTTGCCGAGGAAATCTTGACGACTATACAGTATCAGGGTTGATCGCGAGGGTGGGAACTAGATAATCAGAGCTTAGAGTAGCTTCAGATAGGTCGATGGATGATTCTAAGTTCGGAGGCATCGACGTTAGGTGGTTTCTGATTGATGGTTGGATTCCAATTTTTGGTCAGGAAGCTCGATTTTGTCTGGATGACATTTCCTAGTTCTGGATGGTCGCATAGCTTATCGAAGTCATAGGCGTTGTTCTAGAGCCGGTGTCGATGGTCGAAGCTCTAGCGACGGTGAGTGCATGTGCACGGTGCACATTTGTAGGTCTGATTTTTGTTTGGATGGAGGAGATGAAGTTAGCTCGGGGATTGTTCGAAGAGGTCTCGTGTTTGACTCGGAGGTGATGGACGTGAGTGTTGCTTGAGTTTGGGTTGTGTATTGGCTGGTTTAAAATCAAAAGCAAATTAACAAGTTTCCAAATTTTTAAAAAGATCCCAGCAAAGTGTTTTAAAAAGGGCTTTTAGGTTATTTTAAATACTTAGTTTTCAAAAGAAAAACTTTAAGCAAGTTCAAAGTTGAAATATTAAAAATAATTTAGTTTTAAAGAATGTTTGATAAGTTTAAAGGTGTGTTTTAAATGAATATGTTTATTAAGTAAATTATTTAACAAGTTTAAATAAATTTTCACAGAAATGTAAACCATGTTTTTTTCCTAAAATAAAATTATCAAACAGTCATGTAAATTTATTTAAGTGATTAAATTTCAATAATTTAAATGTTTTAAACAAGTTAAATGTTTATAATTGTTTTGATATAAGGTAAATTAAATATTTTAATTATGAAATTGATCTCTATATATTTTCTAATGAAGTCTAATACGTAATTAATAAAGGAAAGAATTTATCTTGATTTAATTAAGTTTGAGATTAATTTAAGATGATAAATTAGTGAAATTAATTAAAAGTTAATTACCTAATGAAATTTATAAAGGTTAATTAATTAATGTTAATAATCATAAAATAATTACTTAGTAAGGATAATTAGCGATCGGTTAACGAGTGTAATGAATTTCAGGATCACTAAGTAATGATTATGAAATGATTGATTAAGGTGATTAATTTAAGATTATTAATTAGTTAATCAATTAAGGTGAATTAATCTAAGTAATTATAGGTAATTAATTAATTAAGTAATTAGAAATTAATTAATCGGTAATTAAAAATGAATTAATTTATAATTAATAATGGTTAATTTAAGTATAATTACTTAAGGAAGTAATTAAAGGATGGTTAATGAGAGATCACTAACTAGTGATTATTGAATAATTAATTAATGTGATTGATTTTAATAATTAGTTAGGTTAATTAACCAAGGATAATCATTTGTGGGATTGTTTAAGTATAACTACTTAACGTAAGTAATTAAAGTGATTAATTACTTAGTGTAATTAATTAAATTTATGCGATTAGTTTAAGTCAATTAATTAGTTTAATTAATTTAAAATAATCATTGGATGATGGGTTAAGTATAATTACTTTGTGTAATTTATTAAGTACAATTGCTTAGTGAAGTAATTAGTGAATAATTACAGGATGTAATTAACTGAACAATGAAAGTAATTTGGGTTTAATTACTTAGTGTAATTTATAAAGAAGGATAATTACTTAGTGAAAGTAATAAATAGTTACTTAGTGTAATTAATTTATGAATTGATTAATAAAGTTATTTAAGTTAATTAAATGATGTAATTAATTAAGGATAATTAATTACTGATTGTAATTAATCAAGGTGGATTAATGAATAAAGATTAATTAAATATTAATTATTAAATATGATTAATAATTAATTAAGAAGTAATTAAGGGATCATTAATCAATGTAATTAATGATGTAATTCATGATTGATTAATTAATGGTTAATTAATCAATAATAAGTGATTATAAAGTAATTAATTAAGTGTAATTAATTAAGGTTTCATTATAATTAACTAATTAATGAAGTAATTAAAGGTTAATTACTGTATTTGGTTAAGAATAATTAATTTGTGCAATTAATTAAAGACTAATTACTTATTGTAATTAAAGGATAATTAATCAAGGATGATTAATTAAGATGAATGATTAGATGCTGATTAATTAATTGATTTGTAATTAATTAATGGATATGTAAGCAAGATTTATGTGATGTAAGTAATTGATTTAATTTATTTTAAATTAATTAGGATGCAAGTAATTAATTTAATTCATTTTAAATTAATTAGAGATAGTGTGTTTAATTAATCCTTGCTTATGTATGGATGGATGATATTAATTGCCTTGAAAGGTTTGAGATCTCAGATATGAGATAAGTGATGTTGTGTGATATGGATGCTTTGGTTGAAGTGTGATGATAATGCGAATTATCTATTTGTGATGATAATATGGATTATCTACTTGTGTGATGATGTGAATTATCTATCTGTGTGTATATAAATAATAGAATTGAATTGTTTTAACTTTTAAACAACTTGGACCTAAAAGATGGCGTTTTGGATATCGATGAGACCGGGATCTACTTTCTAGATTTGGATATCCGAAAACCACATCGATCCAAATTAACGTTAGGTCATGAATCTCAAGTGAAGATGAAGATTCAGAGTGCAAGAGATATTGTCGTTAACTCTGAGGGTGATTCCAAAATGGGTGTAACGAGATAATGCCTTCGGTTTCATTCGAACCAGGAACGAACTTGTATGGATTGATTGCTTTTAGAACATCGTCAGATGGACTATGAGCATTCTATGATAGATGTGTTCTATAAAGGTAATCGTAGCCTCAAGCCTCATCAATCAGGAATGGCGAAAATAGGGGAGGTGCAGCAAGGCTATGTGGGTAGCACCCAAGTAGGACAAGATTTTCCCCTGTCTAGAAGTCCCTTTTTATTCGGCTGTGTGGGGCAGTTGATTCGCGACAACTGCCGTAGTTGTCTTGTTCGGGACTGTCCAGTAAGGGATGGTTTCGGCCTTATGTTTAAAGGGATTTAGGATGGATCCTCGGTACGTTGATCTAGGCCGCATACTGTTGTGGGCGGTACCCCAGTAGTCCTGCCATTGATGGAAACCCATTCTTCCTACGTGCCTTTACGGTTTTGATTGTATTACACACTTTTCTGGCCAGTAGCTAGAATTTGATGAACGTAACAATTTCGGCTATTTTCTATTTACTTGAAAACCCTAGACCCTATTATAATATCACTAGATTTCATATCAAATGATTTGGTTAACGTAAGGTAAAAACTTACCCATGTTTATATGTGGGGAGTCTTATGTGATACCTTTTGTTTTCAAAGGTTATCAAAGTTAAACAACCTTAAACTGTTTACTTACACTAGGCCCATGTCTAACCCAAGTGTTTATTTTTTGTTTTATTAAACTCTTGGGTACTCATATTATATATGAGTAGTCGAGGGATTCAGGTTAGCTTTGACGAATTCTGGAGGAGTTTTGGAGTACGAGGCTTCAGCGAGTTGATATATAGCGGTTCCATTGTGTTTGAGTTGTGTCTGTATCTCTGTGATATCTTGAGTTGTATAGTTAGGCAGGTGTTTTAATTTGTGATGTATAAGTTATGTAACTCTGATGTATATGATACTATGTAACATTTTATGTGATAATATTATATTTCATTCATTCCGCTGTAAGAATCTATTATTGTTGACTTTCTTCTTTCCTATCTTTTCTTCTTTTATCCCTTCTTTCTTCATTCATGATGCGTCCTTATGGGTTAAGAAAGATGGGTCATGACATAAACAAGATTCTAAAGGAAGGAAGCTTAATCAACTTAAATCAAGATCAAATCTCAGCTTCTTAATCACAAAGCTATGGTAAATAGTGACTACATCTCATGTTTTTAATTGTTTTCAGTTTTAGATTGAATTCGAACTATTTTGCAAGGTTTTGCCATGTTTTGAATGTTAAAATGGAGATATACGCTTGTTGATGATTTATGCTATTTCATATGGATTTTATGATAAGATTTAGTGTGAAACCCCTATTAAATGACATCTAAATACCTTGCAATTTTGGTATATGATCAAAAATGATATTTTAAAGTTGGGTTTCAATTTCCATAATTTTAATTTTATGAATTAATGTGGATTTATTATAAATTTGCTAGTGAAGAAAATAGCTATTTTGGGTTTAAATTAATTACGGCTATGTTATGATGGTTTTGGGTCAAAAATCAATATATGTTAGAAAACATATTAAAAGTGACTTATGGAATTTTTATAAAATTTTTCGAAGTCTTTTAATTGATATATAAATACTTAAGGTAGGAGACTTAGATATTTTATATATTTGTGAATAATTTAATTTATTTATTTCTAGAATTTCGGCTGTACATTTAGAAACGAAATTCGCAACCAATCATATTTAGGCAAACAAGATAGGTTAGTTGAAAAGAATTACTTTAAAAGTTAATAATTAGAATTTACATGTTTTGCCACTTTTAGCACTTAGCTTTCGACTAAGTTCCCCTGCCTCCATCACCATCGAAACCAATGCGCATGGTATCAAAGACTTGGTGCATAGCGAATTAGACATAGGCGAAAAAAATATAGCCAAAACAAAGGGTTTCGAAGGGGTCGAACTCGTTTTTAAATGAAAATGCACCTGCTTTGCTTTTGAAAGGAATGCTTTCGACTTGGTTATCTTTCAACTAGGTCAAATTGCTTTAAAGGAATGGTTTTGAAAGAGGTTGTGCCTTTGTTTTAAGTAAATGCTTTCGAAGGGGCCGAAAATTCTTGTTGTCGCACCTTACCTTTGGATGCAATGTCTTCGAAAGAGTTTCTTTGTTTTAAAACATAAGTCACTTCTCCAATGCTTTCGAAGGGCTGGTTTCGATATCATCACTTCTTTACTTAGGAAATAGCTTTCGAAAGAGTGCTTTCAACTTCGTTATTTTATGACCCTATGTGCTACTGAAAGTTAATCCCAACTGGATTCGAAAGGAATAGTTTTATATAGTTTTGAAAGGTTATTTCACATGTTTTACTCGAACCCAAATGCTTTCAAAAGGGTTGATTTCATAAAAAGGATTTAGTTCTTTCGAAAGGTTTAAGATAAAGGTTTCAAAGGGGTAATTCCCCAATGGTTTCGAAAGGTTTTAAATAGAAGGTTCCAATGTTTTCGAAAGGCAATGTTTATAATGTTTTGATAAGAGGATGCCAAAAGGTTTTAAAGCTTTCGAAAGAAAGGTTATGCATTGTTTTCGAAAGGTTTATTAAGAATGGTTTCGAAAGGTATGGTTTGGCCTTTCAGCCTAAGGTTTTACTTGTATCAAAATGGGTGCTTTCAATGGTTTCTTAGGGGTGCTTTTAAAGGTTTAAATGTTTTCATAAAAAATGTTTTATGTAAAGTATATATAACACAGCAAGGTGATTTGAGTAAAGCGTAGATGTATAGTTTCCTTGTATGAAGTGTGATTTAAAGGTTTAAATCAATTTGATAAGAAATGTTATCAAGGAAAGTTTTAAGGGTAGATGACCCGAAGTAAAATGACTTGGATATTGAAATGCCAGATGGGGCTGTTATAGGGTCGCACCTATACATTAGCTGTTATCCTCTAGCTAATTTAGTCCAAAATTCCAGTATATAGGGCTTTGTCGCAGTTACTAAAATGATGTTCCACGCAGAAAGCAATATACAAGGTGAGGACATGTTATTGGTGAGCCCATAATACCATTAAGATTAGTTGACCTGGGGGAAGTAAGTTAAGGACAGACCGTCCAAAAAAGGAGTATCTAATAGAAGTTAGATAATTTGTTTACTTTTTCTGGTAGGTTCGAGTCAGCCAAAGGTTTGTAGTTAGCCAAACAAAACTATATTGCTTGGACAAATTGTCCATTTGCTACCTAATTTATATACTTACATGATATTGCTTTGTTATTTTAACCAGTTTTGGTTGTAGAATTAAGATTTGCAAAGGATATGTTTTAAAAGGATAATAGTGAGGGGAAACTCGTTCCGCTAAGCGGCGTGGTATCACTTAATATCAAATAGCTAAGATGTATAGTATTATTCACACCAGGCTTCATGTCTGACTCCAAGTTTATGTTTTTCCGCTTAAACTCTCGGGGGCTCAAAATTGATTTGAGCAGGCCGAGGGTTGAGAATTTTCAGGTTTTAGTAGGTGCATAAATGAAGCTTCTAAAGAATAGCAGGAGGCTGAAGTTAGCTATATTTAGGAATTTTTTTGTTTTATTTCGCTGTGTTGTATAGGGGTGGGCATTCAACCGACTAAACCGATTAAACTGGTCTTAACTGAACCACGTTAACCGACAAATTCTGTTAACCAAACATTCGGTTAACCAACCGATGTTAACCGACGAAAGTCGGTTCGGTTAGCGGCTAACCATATGACATATATTAGTTAACCTTTAACCGAAAATAATTTTCCCTACTTAAATTATCTACTTTGCAACAACGCTACCTGGCCCATCCCATTATCGCATAACAAACCAAATAACCCTAAATTTTAATGTGCCATGGCCGCCACTTTCAATTCATTGATTCAATACATTTCTATCTCATTCCTAAAATTCTCAGATCTACAAATTAACTTATTTTCTAATCGTTCTCAAAAAAATCATATCAACATAAATTTTCAATGCCTCCCTAGTCGTCCGTTACCTCGGTGTCGGTGGTTGGTTGTGCGCACGATGAGAAGATGGTGTTGGGGTTGGTGCCACTCACGTCCAGGTGATAGTATAATCAATTTGGCAGCTATACGCGATGAACTTTGGAGCTAGTGAAAATGAGGCGCGTTGATGATGGCGTTTTAGAAGGCAGTGATGGTTTAAGGCACGAGATCAAGATGTGAAAAATAACTGGTCCAAGAAAAGAAGCAGTGAAGTGATGGGATAAGATGATTTTTTGTCTTAGCTAGATCGTTTTGGTGAGTTAATTTATTTGATTTTGAAATATGATATATGATTTGATAGTTGTGATCTTGACGTGGATTAGTATACGATGAATCTAATAATAAAAGCTAGTATATGACTTGGTTGCATAAAGTTAATAGCATCAAGTATATAAACACCATTATGTATAAGAGTGTGAATTTTCTATAAATTCAACAAATGTAAATATTGTTTGGATAATCCTATGCCTTTTCACGATCTGATATGCTTTGAAATTGATATGGTAGCAATTATATTTGCAACGTAATGATTGAATCAATTGGGCTCGATTTTGATCATGAAGATGCTATATATATAGGTTGCCGAACTGTTATATATTTATTTATAATTTTAACTGTAATATATTTTGGTATATAAACTGTTATACATTACATATGTATGCATATGAACTGTATCAGCTTATATCTATGAGTGCAAACTGTGTCAGGAGGTTGCATATTAATTGTTATGTATATATAAACTGTTATATGAAGTATGAACTGTTATATGTTTAACATATAATAGTTTCTTTTTACTGTAAATCTATGCTTCTGAAGTAAACTAGTAAATAATAGTTATATAATAGTTTCCTTTTACTATAAATCTATGCTTACGTACATCTATATCATTTTAAATCTATGCATATGTAAATCTATACTTGTATAATAGTTCGTATACCATGCTTTAACTGAAATACAAACTAAGTACATACTTAAATATAAGCTTATGTTAATAGTTTCATTTTACTGTAAACTAATAAGTATATATATATATATATATATATATATAGCTAATAAGTATATATATATAACTTGTATAATAGTTACTAGTATAAAATGCATGCACGTGCATTTAATAATTGCAGATATTTAACTTTTATTTAATAAAAAAATTAATGGATGAATGCCTGCTATAATGGCAAAACTTTTGATGGTTACAACATTTTTATTTCAAGCAATTTCGTTGGTGGCATTGGTGGCAAATTGATTGCAAAAATTTCATTGATGGATGATCGGAAAGAGGATGGTGGTGGAGGTTGCAAAGCGATGGTGAAATTTATTTGGTGGATGGGGTATTAATGGAATTTCAAAATGACACCATGGAAATCTATTCATTGAATTCTCTCTATTAATAGTAGAGATATATACTATAAACTAATAAATATAAATATACATATAGCTTCCATAATAGTTATATAATATTTTCATTTTACTATAAATCTATGCTTAAGTATATTGATATCATTTTATAGTACATACGTGAATTACTGTCATATATTATACAGTTTCTCCCATCTACATTCCCCTTATGGTCATTTTTTACAGTGAAAGATATGCGATCCTATATTAAATGATATGCAACTGAAATCAGTCATGTATTATTATCATATATTTATAACTATTACAAAACGTTGGCATTATATGAATTATTGTAAATGATATGAAATTGGAAACGTTGGCACTATGGTCAGTGAAATATATGCTACAGTCATTTATTGTAAACACTAAACAACTCAGTTCAATTTTGTGCCAATGTTTTCAGTTGTGGTAGTGCACCATATATCATTCATTTAAGTATTATTATCATGTATCTTTCATTTTAGTAATACACCATAAATCTATGCTTAAGTATATCTATATCATTTACAGTGAATACATGAAATACTATCATATATTTTATAGTTTCTCCCATCTACATTTTAGTAATACACAATAAATCTATGCTTAAGATATGCATGACGGAAATGTGGCAATAATGTTGCATGAGACAAGCATGGTGGTGCGGGGGAGTTGTAGCTGGTGCCATGTGACTGCGAAGTGCTGCTATTCTTGAAGAGAAGGAGAGACGACAAATATGTGCTAAGATGCCCATTGTTTCTGAATCAATCCATTATTGTGAATGAAAATTGGCAAATCAAAGAAACTAAGCTTCTGAAGTGCACATATTGGCAGCAGGTTAAGCTATAGGGATTAGTTGTTGGACATAAGCACAGTAGAAGCATGCACAAATGTTGAAACAAGCAATATATTAATTATTGTAAATGATATGCAACTGAAACCAGTCATGTATTAAATGATGTATGTCCATGTTGTATGTATGTAATGCCAGTAATGAGTATACTACTCTTAAAATATAATGTTGTATGTGTACCGCTAGTAATGAGTCTATCAATTCAATGTGCATATAATGCTTTTAATTATAATTGCAGACTTGCTATAAAACAATTGTAGTCTTGAGTAGTTCAATGATTCAATTGGCTAACTGGTTAAATTAACCGGTTATCCATTAATTTGAACGGTTAACCGCTCTATGGTTAACCGTTAAAATTAATCGATTAACCGGTTAAATTGAACGGTTAAATGTGGTTTAAGATGAACGGTTCGGTCAGTAGTATGGTGACTACCTTAACCGACCACCGGTTAACCGAACCGTGTAATAATTTTGGTTAACCGAAAATATTAACCGATTTAGTCGGGGCCCACCCCTAGTGTTGTATCGAGTCCGTTTATGACTATTTAGTACTCTGGTCATCCAAAGGGGCATCTTCATATGTCGCTCTTGGTGTATTTATATAATAATTATAATTGATCTGAACTTGGGGAAAGATATAGGACTATGTGACTTGGATATGAAATATTGTTTTGAAATGTAATCGGAAAAGTGTTTTATTCTGTGATGATTTATTTCATATTCAAGTGCTTCTGATATTATACATACTATTAACATTACGTATTTGGTCACTAGAAGTTAGTACTATGGATGACTGCAGCATCTATAGCACTATCTTTTGGCCTCTAGATAGGGGATATTACAACTTGGTATCAGAGCATAGGTTTATGAAAAACTATTAACTAAATGATTTTTGAAAACATAATCCTAAGGAATTATAGAAAAGATTTGGGTATGGGATAATGCTATAGTAACATACTAAGTATACGCTATATCTATATTCTACTATATCTCTTAGGTTATTCTTCTATATCTTACGAGGCTTGAATACAGACATGGATTCTAGAAGTGGAAGACTTAACCTTGGAGGGGGTAGCGCATTGGCTAATGAAAATGCCAGACCAAATACGAGAAGAAACCAAGATCAGGCATATGCTGGGAATATGGGATCTGGAGTCCCGCCAGTTGATATGGGAGTAATGTACCAGTTCTTTGTCAACATGATGCAGGTAGGTGTTGCTGCTGGAATAGTTGGAGGAGGAAATCAAGAAGCTGTAGTAGTCAACAACTATGCTGTTTTGAGTAGGGATTACGCTCAGTGGGGAGGAAAGCCATTTATCGGTACTGAAGATGGAATCAAATTTGAGAATTGGTTGCTTCATTGCAAGAGGATTTTCACTGATAATAGGGATCAATGATGAGCATAAGAGAAAGCTCGCTTCTAGAGAGTTACAAGGAGCAGCATTGTACTAGTGGAACATCGTTACAGTTGGAGTTATTAAGGAGACCATGACATGGGATGAATTCGAAAGGAGATTTGAGGAAAGGTTATGTCCAAGATTGCAAAATCCACTCTGCCTTAGGAAGTTTGTTGAGTCAGAGCAGGGGGATATAACTGTACTTGAGTGTGCGAGGAGGTTTGAGGAGCTAGCAAGATATGGCTATGCTATGGTTGATACTAATATTAAGAGAAATGAGAAGTTCATCAGGGGGTTAAAGCCTGAGCTTGCTAGGGCTATGTTATCACACATTAGGGATCCATGTGATGTTATTATTGAGATGGCATTGAGACGTAAAGAGGTGCTTTCTTTTCTGGAGAGAAACAAGGCAAAGGAAGTCCAGGTGGGGCAGAGCTAGAAAAGAAAGTTGAAAGGGGCTCAGAATGGTGGTGCTGCAAAGAAAGGGAAGTCGTAGATTGTTTGCTACAAGTGTGAAAAGAAAGGTCATTTTCAAATGAATGTTTCTTAGGTGATGGAAAGAAGGTGATCCGAAAGAAGAACATCAGATACTTCAATTGCGATCAAATTGGACATCACAAGGACCAATGCAAGGAGCCTGTGAAGGATGGAAAGGGAAAATTATATGCACTGGAGCCAGCTACCTCGAGGCCAATAACAGAGGAAAAAGGAAAAGCTATGTTGGGGGTACGCTTATGATTCATGTTATGTCAGTTAGCGTTCTGTTTGATACCGGTGCATTGTATTCTTTTATATCCCGTTGTTTGGTAGATAAGCTTAAGCTAGAACCCTTATACTTAGTTACTTCCTTAAGGGTTGCAAATTCGATAGGAGGGTATGCGACACTTGGAATGAAGTGTGATCGCCTAGATTTTGATTTGTTAGGTCATACATTTGTTTGCAGTTTACATGTGTTTGACTTCGTAGGGTTCTGAATTATTTTGGATATGGATTGGTTAAGTAAGTACGATGCTAGGATATTTTTCCATGATAGGAAAATGTCGCTTAGTCACCCTAAATGTAGTGATCAAATTGTATACACCGTACAAAACCCTGGTTGTGAGGTGAATGCTTTGTTGGGTGTTTTGGAAGTAGAAGACGAGTTGAATCGTTTCTTCATTGTGAGAGAATTCACAGCTGCTTTTAAACCTATAGTAGGATTGCCACCGAAACGAGCTATTGAGTTTTGGATAGATTTGGTACCGAGAGCAAATTCGGTGAGTAGACCACCAAGCAGAATGACACCTACCAGGTTGAGGGAGTTAAAGGTGCAGTTGGTGGATTTGGAGGGCAAAGATTTATTAGACCAAGCAGTTCGCCTTGGTTAGCAGCCATAGTATTTGCTAAGAAGTCTGAGGATCGTTAAGGTTATGCATCAATTATCATAAGTTAAATGAGAAGACGATAAAGAATCGATATCCATTGCTTAGAATTGATGATTTGTTCGATCAGTTGAATGGAGCTAAGGTATTTTCTTAATTGGATTTAGCAACAGGTTTCCATAAGCTTAGAGTAGCAGAAGATAGTATTCCTTTAACGACGTTTAGAATTAGATATGGATCGTACGAATGGTTAGTATAGCCGTTTGGACTAAGTAATGTGCCAGCATTCTTTGTGGATTTGATGAACCGAATTTTCCAAGAGTACTTGGATAGGTTTCGTGTTGGCATTTATAGATGATATTTTGATATACTCTAAGGATGAAAGGAAGCATTAGAGTGGAACTTGATACGTTGAGGCGACATCAGTTGAAGGCAAAATTTTCAAAATTTCATTTCTAGAAGAAGGAAGTGAAGTTTCTTGGTCATGTAGTCTCAGAGAAAGGGTTGTCTGTAGATCCAATTAAGATTGAGGCAGTGAATAATTGAAAGAGCCTGAAATAGTGACTAAGATAAAAAGTTTCCTTGGATTAGCTGGGTATTATCGAAGATTTAATAAGGATTTTTTGTGGATAGTGACCAAGCTAATGTGAAAGGATGTGAAGTTTGTTTGGACTGATAAGTGTGAGGAGGCATCCCAAAAGCTGAAACACTTACTGACTAATGCACATGTGTTAGGTATTTCGGAAAGGAATCAGGACTTAGCAGTGTATACAGGTGCATGTGGAACATGATTATGGGCGTGTTAATGCAGAGAGGTAAAGTGATTGCCTATGCATCTCGACAACTTAGACCACATAAGGTTAGGTACCTAACTCACGATTTTGAATTTGATGCGACGACTTTTGCATTGACGATTCAGAGACATTATCTATCAGCACGGAACATAAGTCACTAAAGTATTAGTTCTCTCAAAAGGAGTTGAATATGAGACAACAGAGTTGGTTAGTGTTTTTAGCCACTTATGACTGTGATATTGAGTACACACCGGGAAAGGGCAAAAAGGTTGTAGATGCAATTAGCAGAAAACATCAAAATGCAGTGTTGGCGATGAAAGCCGAGTGGAGAGATTTAGAAGGATTGATTACATGTAGTGTACAATAGAGAACTAAGAGTAGTTATAGTACAGAAACTGCTATGCTGCCATGTTTAGAAGATCAACCAGTTATGATTGAAAGTATTGCTTCTAAGCGAGAAGAGGATCCAATGTTGGCTGAACGAATCAAGAAGTTAAAGGGTGGAACCAAGAGTGATGACCTGAAGGATTTTAGTCTTGACTAGAATGGATGGTTGAGAAAGAAGGGAAGATTGTGTGTTCCGAATGTGGGAGACAACAGGAAAGTTGTTCTTGAACTATTCATCTAGGAGTAACTAAGATGTATCAGGACACGAAGAGAAGTTTCTTCTGGGAAGGTATGAAGAGGGATGTAGGCTTATGGGTGAAGTAGTGTTTGAACTGTCAATAGGTAAAGACCGAACATCAGAAGCCAAGTGGGTTACTTAAGCCATTAGATATTCCGGTTTGGAAGAGGGATTCTATTTGTATGGATTTTATAGATGGGTTGCCAAGATCAAATAAAGGAAATGAAAGTATATGGGTTGTAGTGGACAGGTTAACCAAGAGTGCCCATTTCATTCCAATTAAGTTTACTAGGACGTCACTTGTTTTGGCTAAGTTATTCATGAAGAATATAGTTAGACTTCGTGGAATTCCTAGTAGTATAGTAAGTGATAGAGATTCACTATTCGCTAGTGAATTTTGGAAGAGTCTATAGGATACTTGATGTACCAAGCTCAAAATGTGCACTGCTTACCATCTACAGACTGATGGGCAAACAGAAAGGGTTAACAAAGTCTTACAAGACTTGTTATGAGCTTGCGTGCTAGATTTTGGATAATCATGGGAAGACCATCTACACTTAGTTGAGTTTTCGTATAACAACAGTTATTAGGCTAGCATAGGGATAGCACCGTTTGAAGCTTTATATGGAAGGCCATGCAAATCTCTAGATTATTAGTTAGAAACTGGGGATAGGTTGGTTCTTGGTCCGGACTTCGTTAAAGAGCTATAGGGAAGATTGAGTTAATTCGAGCTAGAATGAAGGAATCTCAATTTAGGCATTAGAGTTATGCAGATAGAAGACGGAAAGACTTAGAGTTCTCAATTGGAGATCATGTCTTCGTCAAGGTGTCAACAATGAAGGGTGTTATCAGATGTGGGAAATCAGGAAAGTTAGCACCGAGGTTCGTTGGACCATTTCCAATTATGAAAAGATCGGGAAACTCGCATATAGAGTAGAGTTACTGAATAGTTTGGCATGAGTCCATGATATTTTTTATATTTCTCATCTGAGAAAGTCTGTCAACGATCCAGAGACTAATATAGCACCGATTGTGTTGGTCGACTTAGTAATAGAGCCGAATTTGACTCTAGTTAGAAAGCTAGTTCAAATAGTCACAAGAGATGAGAATAGGCTAAGGAACAAGATAGTCGGATTAGTTAAAGTCCAGTAGAGCGATGATGAGAGAGACTGTACTTAGGAGACTGAGAGCAGGATTAGAGACACTTATCCTGAATAGTTTACCTTTATGATTGATTTGTATGTGTACCTTGTCATAATTTCAAGGACGTAATTCTTTAAGGAGAGGAGTTTGTAACGAGCCTAATTTTTAGTAACATTATTTAGGACATTTAATTAGTCAAATAAAATAAAATAATGTGAATGATTAAAGGATTGAGATTTGTGTAAATAAAGGGTAGTTGTGCCTAATAACAAATGAACTAAAAGGAAACTAAAATGAAATAGATAAGGCTAATAGATGAGGGGCAAAGAAGGAGAAAGACATATTCTAATACGCTAAACCCTCATGCACTTTCATTCTCATGTTCATAAAAAAAATCAAACACTATAGAGGCCGGCCACTATTAAGGAAGAGAAAGAAGAAGATAAACAAGATTCTAAAGGAAGGAAGCTTAATCAACTAAAATCAAGCTCAAATCTTAACTCCTTAATCACAAAGCTAAGGTGAATAATGACCGCATCTCATGGGTTTAATTGTCTTCGGTTTTAGATTGAATCAGAACTATTTTGCAAGGTTTTGCCATGTTTTGAATGCTAAAATGGAGATATACGCTTGTCGATGATTTATGCTATTTCATATGGATTTTATGATAAGATTTAGTGTGAAAACCCTATTAAATGACATCTAAATGCCTTACAATTTTAGTATATGATCAGAGATCATTATTTAGAGATGATTTTTAATTTTCATAATTATTTGAAATAATGTGGTTTTACTTTAAATTTTCTAGTGAAGAAAATAGCTATTTTGTGTTTAAATTAATTACGACTGTTTTATGATGATTTTTGGGTCAAAAATTAATGTATGTCAGAAAACATGTTAAAAGTGAATTATGGAAATTTTTATAAAATTTTCCTATGTATTTTAATAGATATATAAAATTATTTTAGGTATGGGACTTAAATGTTTCATATATTTTAACAAAAGGAGAAGGGGCATTGTGTAAATAATTTAATTTGTTTATTTCTGAAATTCGGCAATGCTTTTAGAATAAAAATTAGCAACCAATCATTTTTTGGCAAACAAGGCAGGTTAGTTGAAAAGAATTACTTTAAAAGGTTAAAAATCAGATTTTACATGCTTTTTAAATGTTTCGCCACTTTTGGCACTTGGCTTTCAACAAAGGTCCTCCGCCTCCATCACCATCGAAACCAATGCACATGGTATCAAAGACTTAGTACGTAGCAAATTGGACATAGGCGGAAGGTATGTAGCCGAAACAAGGGGTTCTGAAGGGGTCGATGTTTTACCTTGTTTTTAAAAGAAAATGCATTTGCATTGCTTTCGAAAGGAATGCTTTCGACTTGGTTAGCTTTCACCTCGGCCAAATTTCTTTAAAGAAATGGTTTCGAAAAAGGTTGTGCCTTTTTTTAAGTAAATGCTTTCGAAGGGGCCAAAACCCCTTACTGTCGCACCTTACCTTTTGATGCAATGTCTTCAAACGAGTTTCTTTGTTTTAAAACCCAAGTCGCTTCTCTAATGTTTTCGAAGGGTTGGTTTCGACACCATTACTTCTTTACTTAGGAAATAGCTTTAGGAAGAGTGCTTTATGACCCTATGTGATATTGGAAGTTAAACCCAACTGGATTCGAAAGGAAAAGTTTTAAATGGTTTCGAAAGGTTATTCCATATGTTTTACTTGAACCCATATGCTTTCGAAAAATTTGATTTTATGAAAAGGATTTAATGCTTTTGAAAGGTTTAAGATAAAGGTTTTGAAGGGGTGATTCCCTAATGGTTTCGAAAGTTTTTAAATGGAAGTTCTAATGTTTTCGAAAGGCAATGTTTATAGTGTTTTGATAAGAGGATGTCTAAGGTTCTAAAGCTTTCAAAATAAAGGTTTTACAATGCTTTCGAAAGATTTATTAAGAATGGTTTTGAATGGTACGGTTTACCCTTTCTAGCCAAGGTTTTACTTGTATCGAATGGGTATTTTCAATGGCTTCAAAAGGGGTACATTCAAAGGATTAAATGTTTTCATTAACAAAGTTTTGTGTAAAGTATATATAACATGACATGGTGATTTGAGTAAAGCATAGAAGTATATTTTCCATGTATAAAGTGTGATTTAAAGGTTTAAATCACACTTTATGAGAAAATGTTTTCAAGGAGAATTCTAAGGGTAGATGAACCTAAGTGAAATGACTCAGATATTAGAATACCAGATGGGACTGGTACAGGATCGCTCCACATACATCAGCTATTGGCCCCTAACTAGTCCAAAATTCAATGTGTTGGGATTTGTCATAGGTAACACTAAAATGATGTTACACACAGAAAGGAATATACATAGTGAGGATAGATTATTAGTGAATCGGTAAAAACATTAGGATCAGTTGAACCTGGGAGAAGTAAGTTAGCGATAGACCGTCCAGAAGAGGAGTATCTAACAGAAGTTAGAATATTTGTTTATTTTTTTTGTAGGCCAGAGTCAGCCAAACTTTAGTAGTTAGACAAAAAAATTATATTGATCAGACAGATAGTCCATTTGTTACCTGATTTATATGCTTACATGATATTGCTTTATTGTTTTAACCAGTTTTGGTTGCAGGATTAAGATTTGCAAAGGATATGTTTTAAAAGAATATTAGTCAGGGGAAACCCGTTCCACTAAGGGGCGTGGTCTCACTTAATATCAAATAGCTGAGATGTATATTATTATTCAAACTACGCTTTATGCCCGACTTGAAGTTTATTTTTTCCCCTTAAACTCTCGCGTGCTCAAAATTGATTTGAGTAGGCCGAGGGCTGAGGATTTACCGGTTTTAATAGGTGGATGAATAAAGCTTCCTAAGACGAGCAGGAGGCTGAAGTTAGCTATATTTAGGAGTTGTTTTGTTATATTTCCACTATGTGGTATTAAGTCTATTTATGACTATTTAGTACTCCGGTCATCCAAAGGGGCATCTTCATATGTCGCTCTTGGCATATTTATATAATAATTATATTTAATCTAAACCTTGAAAACAATATGGGTTTATGTAAGTTGGATATGAAATGTTGTTTTAAAATGTAATCAGAAAAGTGTTTTAATCTATGATGATTTTATTTCTTATTCAAGTGCTTCAGATATGACATATACCGTTAACATTACCGTATTTGGTCAATGGAAGTTAATACTATGGATGACGGCAACATCTGTAGTTCTTAGGTTCAGGCTTCTAGATATGGTATGTTATAATAAAACTCCCGCATAATTTCAAATCTAAACAAAGATTAATTTAAGAAATAAGCCCTTTCATTAAGCGAAATAATTAAATCATTTAAGTCCTCCTTCTAAAATAATTTAATTTCTCTAGTAAATCACTTAGGAAAAATCTCAAAAAGCGCAGAAATTCACTTTTAATATGTTGTCTAATACATATAATTTTCAGACCCAAATTCTTCATATAATTTCTGAAATAAATTTATAAACCCAAATGTTCATATTTCCTTTAAAAATTCATAATAAATTTCCCATAGCTTGAAAAATTATAAAAATTGAAACCCATCTCCTAAATAATGTTTACATAACAAATAAATTACTCATGGCAATTCAAAATCCATAAATTTGATTTTTCCCTAAAAATCGAATAGAATAATTATCAAACAATCTTGTTTGAATCAAACATACCATAAAATCCATGCATATCATCACCATAAATTATCAAATTGTATTTAAACTTAATCCCAAAAACCAAATGATCATTAAAAAATATATAGAGATGGTTTTGATTATTGTTCACCTTGATTAGGATAAGGAATTTGAGATTTGGTCCTTGATTAATTCCCCTAGCTTGATTTTTTAGCTATAGATGAATTTCTTCTTTTTCCTCCTACGTAATGGCCGACTTTTCTCTTATTTTTGTTTATGTTTTCTATTTTAAGAAAGTAAATGTAAGAAAGAAAGTGGAAATGAGATTATATGGTGCGGCAATTACCCTACAATTGCCATGCGTTAATTAATTAACATATAAAACCATTCATAAGCCCATTTATTTAATAAAGCTTGATCTCTAGTTTATTTTCAAATTTCAATCCCCTCATCACTCTAATATTTATATTATTCTATGTAATTTATCTAATTAAATCTCCTGAATAATGTTACTAAAGGTTAGGGATGTTCTAAAAGGCATGAAAAGGGATGTTGGGGTATTCATCTCTAAGTGTATGGACTGTCATTTGGTAAAGGCAGAGCAGAAGATACCTAGTGGATCGTTGCAATAATTAGAGATTCCTAAATGGAAATGGGACCAAATATCGATGGATTTTATTGATGGATTGCCGAGGACTCGAGTATCGTACGACGACATTTAGGTTATAGTGGATCGGCTTACCAAGATTGTGAGGTTTATACCTTTTAATTCAAGTAGAATGACATCAACCTGGCAGAGTTGTATGTAAAGTGGATGGTATGATTTCACGATGTGCCGAAGTGCATTGTGAGCGACCGAGATCCATTGTTCACTAGTGGGTTTTGGAAGAGCTTATAAGAGGCGTTATGGACGAAGCTGCTTCTTAGTACAGCTTATCACCTACAAACAAATGGGCGGACCGAAAGAGTAAATCAAATCGGAAGATCTCTTGCAGGCATGCATTATAGATTTTTGTGGGTCAAGGAATGATCATTCGCATTTGGTGGAGTTTGCATACAACAACAGTTATTAGTTGAGTATTGGTACATCTTACTCCCAAAAATTCCTTTCAACTTAGTCGAAACCAGTTTGAGTAAGAAGACGAAAAAAACAAGAGGAAAAGGCTTTAGTTGCACGCAGGGATGCTACAGCCAAAGTCCATAAGAATCTTAATCTTTTGAAGGGGTTAACGGGGTCGAAAGCACCCTTTCGCCTCAGTGACCACCTTTCGAAGCAGGTGACTCTGTATGCTTGAAGGCCTTTCGAATGAGTCAAAGCAACAACTTTCGAAGACAATGAAGGACAACACGTCAAATACGCACCAAACCATTCAAAACCAAAGGTTTCACTTTCACTCAAACCACCTGAAAGCATGTATTGGCCCGAACAACCCTTTCGAAGAAAAACCAAGCCTTTCAAACCAGTCAAAACATTATTGCTCATGGAGGTTCCGCACCAAGTCACAAACAAGATTTCAGAAGAAACCAACAACATTGAAACGATCAACATCTCAACATCTTCGAAACCATTGAATAAAGCCTATCGACGGAGTCGAAAGCTCTTACAAAGCAACATAGAGAAGAGAAGCGCAACCTTTCCTTTTGACAAAGGCGAAAGCATACAAGAGACAATATGGCATCCTCCTTTTGACCAGAATGAAAGCATTAGGGACGAAAGGTGCTGATCTGTATCTATATATAAGACCCAAGGGGTCAGGTTTTGCGGATCCGAACTAGATCATCCCAAACTTGTATTCTCTTAATTATAAAAGATGTAAAATCCTAATTTGTAAATTGAATTAGGGATTTTTAGTAATGAAGTATTCTTTGAGCCGAGAAAGGGAAGTCTTTAATATTTTAGATAACTCAAGTGTTTTTTAAACTTTTATCTGGTCTAACCTTGTGTTACTGGCGTTGACTGTATTGAAGGGTCCCCTCCGGCTCTATCAAAACCTGACATATTCAAATTACTTCAGTTATACACTCCAGGCCAACTTCCTTTGGACTTATACCTTCGACAAGGCCGAAACCTGACCTCAACCCAAAATAGAAACCTAAACCTAACACATGGTGCTTAAGGATTCAGCTTTCGACAAGGTCAAAACCTCAATCTCAAATTCTTGATCAAAGCTCTAACCACTCAATAACTTAAGCCTTCGACTGGGTTGAAACCCATCAAGACAAACCATAACTAGAGGTTTCTAAAGTTATCCATTTGAGTATCTCAACCGCTTTGAAAGGAAGGCTTTGGAAGAGACATCCAAATCATCTCAACAAGCTCAAAAGGCTGTTAAGTAAAAAAGCTAGCCGTTTCGACTAGATCAAAAGGTCAATCTGAACTAGTCTTTGCTATAACAACTTGATCGGAAGAATACCTAAGTGAATAAACACATTATATTCTCCTTAACTCGTCTAAAGTAAACCAAAAAGGAATTGACCTTGGTCTTTAACTCAACCTTTGGGGTGTTGACAAGGTTTCTTGTTAACATTTTGGTGCTAGAAGGAGGGCTCAAACCTCGAACTTGGTTGAACATCCAACACCACTTGTCTCGAACCCAACTCAATTTCATGCTTATCTACTTTGGTCAAGTATCATCAGGGCTAGCAGAATCAAAAGTTTCGAGCAAGGATCTTTCGAACCACATTTGATAGGATTCTCCCTAAGAACCATCAAGGATTCCAAACTACATGAAGTGCAAATTCTAAGATTAAAAGCTCTATGGATTATGAAAGAGAAAAGGGAAGAATCATTTGATGCAAAAAAGTGGAGCATGAATCCTTTTCATATTGGCCCTTCCCTTATTTTTGCCTTAGGAAAAAGGAAAAGTGGAGGTGACAATGTATTCAATCAAATGAGGAGAACTATTCGGCATTATTCCAAAGGAACAATCTTTGAAAAAGAGCTAATCGCTGACTACAATGCCTTTGCACATTAATGGCAACAAACTACGACAAGAACACTTCCAGCACAAGAACTCCAAAGGGAGTCGTAAAGAAAAACAATTGAAGAATGTGAAACTACAAGGCCGAGAAACAAGAAATCAAGAAGCTATCCCCAAGAAATAAGTTTCAAGTCTAGACTTCCTAAATAGTGCAACTTAACAACAACCATAGAGAATGACTACTTGTTAACCAAGGATGAGCTTAACTATTGGCCATTATAGAAAAAGAAGCCAAAACATGAAAGGAGCCTAGAAGGATCCTACTGTCACTATCATATGATGAACGGACATGAGACCAATCATTGCAGAGTCCTAGAGGGGATGATAATCAATTTCTTCCATCAAGGAAAGATTAATAAATTTGTAGAAAGAACATGAGAAAAATCAATAAAAAGTTACTTTTCTAAGAAAGATCTACATGGTTGGGAGTGAAATACTCCTTGCATTTGGATACTACGGTTACTACCAAGATGGTAGTCTGCCTAAGATTGTAGAAAGCCTCTGTCCGCACCGAGTTAGCCAGGGCAGAGCAACTCCTGGAGGCGGAGTAAGCCTTTAACTACGCCAGGCTATGGCCAGGTTAAAGCATCGGACAAGCCCTTGGCTGCACCTCTGGTCAGGCCAAGGCAACTCCTAGAGGAAGGACGGAGTAAGCGTTTATCCACACCATACTATGGCCAGGTTAAAGCACCGAACAAGCCCCTGTCCGTGCTACGCTATGGCCAAGGCAGGGCGCATCCTAGAGGGTGGATGGAGTCAGCCTTTATCCATGCCACTCTATGGTCATGTTAAACAACCGAACAAACCCCTGTCCATGCCATACTATGGCCAGGGCATGGAGCCTCTTGGAGGGAGGTTGGGTAAGTCGTTGGTTCAGGCCTCTAAGATGAGCTAACCAAGAGCACCAAACAACAATGGACTAAGATGTCCACGACCAAGAAGAGGCTCATCAAATAATGCCTAAGATGTCCAAGACCAAGAAGAGGCTCATCAAATAAGGGACTAAGATGTCCAATCCTAAGAAGCAGTGTATCTCTAATGGACTAAGATGTCCAGGCCCAAGAATTGGCACATCGGATTATGGACGAAGACGTCTAAACTTGAGAAGCAGCCAACCAGATTACTATTATACAAGGCCTAAACGGTTTATGCATGTCAAAGAAGACATAATCTAAGGAGCAAAGCATGACTCTGTTTATTAATACCCGAATCAGGGTTTTGGGACTTCTATTTCTAAATTTAATTTTTTAATGCCCAAATATGGGTTTCGGAACTCTTATTTCTAAATTAATACCCAAATCTGGGTTTTTTGGGTCTTTATCAATCACTTACGGTCTTTATTATGCCCAAATCTGGTTTTGAGACTATTATTTAAAAATGACCTAATTTGGGCTTGAGATATTATTATGGATTTCTAATTGTCCACCACTAATGCCTGAATTTAGGTCAAAGAATTTTCTCAAAAAAGATCATTACCATGAGTTCCTATTAGTGCACGAATCAGGGTTTCGGATTTCTAAGTTCTCAAATTTCATTAATCCCCGAGAATGGGTCATTGGATTTCTACTACAAATATTAAGATAATAATTTCTGGATTTTCTCTTATTTAGCTCTTTAATTAACCGACTCTACAGAAAGGTTCTCTAATACTTATACCCCTGCTTCAAGATAGGATTTTCTATCAAAAGACTTCAAATGTTCCAATGAAATGGTTAAAGTTAAATTCTTAATTATTTCTCATCATGGTTAAAGATGCAATTTAGAAGTTTGATATAAAATACTTTTCATACTATTAACATGATGAATTGTTAAACCTCGTGAATGATATGCATAGACTTATACACCAGTTTCAAGCTAACAATTGGAAATGTTATTTGCTTCATACTTGCCAGGGAAATCAAAACAGCAAAGAAGAATGAAAGATTCAGCGAATACAGAAATTATAGTATGGACAATCAAACAAGCATTTCAGAAATAATACTACAAGAGAGAATCACAAATCAGGTGATATTTACTAAATTTATGTGATTTACATAACTTATGAAATTATTTATAAATATACAAAACAAGAATATACATTTAATGAATATAAATCAATCATAAATCTTGAGTAGCTTTGCTCAGGTTCTCAGTAATTGAAGGGTCAACTATGTGATGGATTGCGATGTAGAGGACCTCTTTAAGTTTCTTTTCTTTATTCCTTATTCTATCTACATCATCAATTTCATCGATATTAGTTTTAGAGCATGATTAAAAGCTTTGTTGGCACTTCTAAGGTCTTATTTTCCCTTTCGAATTCAGCAACGCGCTTCACAAGGAGATAATTTTCACGCTCGAGTTTCTGGATTTTAGATGCATATTCATTTATACGCTGTGAATATTTTACTTTCTATTCCTCGTCAAAGTATTTCATTATTTCGAACATAAATTTCCTACACAACTCACCCACTACCTTCTCATTTAGGCATGGAGGAGGATTTGTTGTAGTGGAAAATTTCTGAGCAACAAGAGAGGTTGATCTCGTAAATTTAGCAGTAGATAAGTAGCAGGGGAAACTGGTAAATCGATACTCGGAATGTTATCCCCCATAATATATTCCAACGACTCACACTGAGCTTGGCTGTCTTTCACTCCAAATCACTTATTTGTTGGAGAAGTTCTAACATCTTATGGTTAAAATCGATTGAAGGATTCGACTTAAATTGTCGCTTCAGTACGGAAATTGTTTCATCTTTACTTTTGACATCAGCCTCTAAATTAGTAATTTGATCTTTAAGGTTGCTAACAATAGTTTTTTGAAGCAAGTGTCTTTTGTGCCATCTAAAGGCTTCGGCATTGCCATGAAAGCGATTAAGTAAGGTATCTTCAAGGAGTTTACTCCTTTCAAGTTCTGTTTGTAGCTTATTTCTAGGATTGGTAAAGCATGACGCTGAATTAAGTGTGAGAGGAGCTGCTGATGACTGTAACTCCTATTTAAATAGAAAACGAAACAAAATAGAGTCAAAACCAGAATGATAAATCTCTTTATATTAGGATAAAAGATTACAACTCAAATAACAATGAAACTATCAGATAAAATGGACAATTGTTTCATATCTAAAGATGAGATACAACCTCTTTAACTTTGTTTAATGAATTGGCAGAAAGAATGACTTTAGAATAAAAAGGAATGTTTAGTCCCTGTGGAGTGATCATTGAGGGTTATTTGCTATAGTTCCACTCCCCAACTGGAGGATTGTCACAAAGACAAATTAATTTAGTATTTTCTTATCTTGATTTCCTAAAGTAGCTTCTCACTTTCATCACCGAGGAAATCAAAGTAGAGACGAGGATGTTTCACATAAACTTTTTGTAATTCTCTAAGAAAATAGTATCTTGCCAATTTTAAAGTCTTTAAAATTAAAGCATTTTCAAGATAAAATCTTCTTGGTTTGACATATTGACATAAATGGTCTCTAGAAACAAGTTGGCCTAATGAACAATCACTCTGTGATAATATAATAAAATGAAGCTAAGCATAAAAGGCAAGACTAAAACAAATGTGTACAAATTAATATATTATTGCATGTTTACAATTATTCATCTGGTTCATACATGGTAGACTTAGTAAATAATTCAGAGACAAATTTGTTCTTATAATATTTAAGTTTCTCAGAAGGAAGATCTTGGGGAATGGATCTGACTTGTGATAAGTTCCAACAAGCTCCAAGATGCGGGTTAAATCCGAATTCGTCCAAGTATCTCTTATGAAAGCGCCTAAGTAGACCCCACTACATTCACCTAAATATGAAAAGTCAATAAGGGGATGTCTACAATAAGCCTTATACAAGAAGTTAACTAAAATATCCCTCTCTTTAATCGGCTTCTAGAATAAAGTGATTAACTCCCTGTTCTCTTTCGAGAGAGTGTCATAGCGAAGGCACGCTCTCCTTAGCCGAGGGGTAGCTTCTTGGTGCTTAAAAGATGCCAGCACTGCCGCACTCCTATTAAGCCTATGAAATTCAATATTCATTTTATTTTAAAGGCATATATATTTAATATGGCTGCTGCGTCTTCTTCTTGTTATCGTCCCCAATTTCCTCCTCTTTCGCCTCTTGACCGTTCTCCTTTACAAACGGCAAATCATGGTAGAGATTTGAGATTGTCTCTTCAGCGTTCTTATGCTCAAGTTGTCAAAGATCGAATATCCTATTCTCCTCTTTGTATGTTGCGATCCATTCCTTCGAACAAAAGATGGGTTGATTCAAATTTGAGAAAGTTTTTCTGTTATAGATGTGGTGACAGTAATCACTTCGCTTCTCAATGCCGAGATCCTATCAGATGCTTCAACTGCGGCAATTTCGGTCACAAAAGTTATAAATGTTCGATTTTTCCTGGATCTTCGGCATCTTCTGATTGTTTGGTAGAGAATGGCTTCCAGTTTGTTTTGAAGATCATGTTCTTGAAAAGGATTATGCTTGATCATTTATGGCAGCATCAAGTTGATGGTTTTAAGTTTCTTGATGATTTGCTTCTTCACTTTAATTTCGTTAATTCTCCGAACATTGGTAAAGATTATAGAGCAAGATATGGAGATCCCGTATTATTTTTTGGTAAGATTGAATCGCCTTCTGTCCCCTCTATCTCTTTGAAACAGCTAGCAGAACATGGATTTCGATTCATGTTAAACTTCATTAACTTGAGAGGGATATTAATTAATTGTCTTAGCCTTAATAGAACTGAAGGTCTGAGGTTTTTAGATGATCTATTACATCATTTTAACATAGTTAATTCGCCAAACATTGGTAAGGGCAATCAAGTTAAATCTGGTGATGCTGAGAATCGTATGGAAAATGTGGATTCTTCGATTTTATCAGAGAGTATAATGGGCTGTTCGCTTTCTGATGATTGTGTTTGCCTTGATATCATTAGAAATGATGATTCTTCAATTTCATATTTCTTTATGCTTGATCCTGATGTTGCTCACTGCATGTCTTCTTCTGACTCTAAGATCACCCTTCCAGAGATCAAAAAGGTTGTGTCTTCTTCTATCGGTTTAGAATCCTTTGAGATCTCGACTTCCAATAGGTTTGCTTGCCTTGATTCATTAGACTCCTTAGATTGTTTGGTTAATTCTGATGATTGCGTGTTGTCTCCCAATATTGGTATTGAATCAGTGCTCTCCCCAGATCGCTTTTTGGGATCAGTTGATAGTGATCATTTTATTGATGATACAACTTGTTTAGCTGTTGATAACTCGGTTTCATTAGATTGTCCTTTTGTTTTCGAATCTCATTTTCGTCTTCCTGAGTTTGTATTTGATTTTCAGAGTGATAATGAGAGTCTTTTTAAGTTTGAATAGGTTTTTGACCATGCTTTGGGGTTGTCTGATATTGATATTGAATTGTCCCCGAGTTCAGTTTCTCTTTTGTTTTTGGATTGTGTTGATCACAGCTTTTGGGAAGTATTATTTTTAAAAGGTGTTGAAGATAATTTCTTTACTGGTGATTTGGGTGTCGGTGAGGTCTCTCTGTTGCATCATAATGGGGTCTCTCATGAGGGTTTTTCTTCAGCAGACATTTTGGATTTTGTGGATTGTGATTTGGAGCAGGTTGTTGTCGTTCCAAAGAGATATGCAGATGTTGAGTTTAGTATGCTCTATCCCTCTTTATTCTCTGATTCTATCTTGAATGATGCTCGAAATCAGACTTCTCTTGATGTTAATTCTTCCTTTGAAGATCCTTTCTCCTCTGTTGGCAATGTTGTTAGTGGGAAAGACAAATTTGTTGCCTTTGTTGGCGGTTTGGGTTTGAGTAGTAACAGGGAAGTGGCTCTTTTGGGTTCTATTGATGCTTCTTCTATGAATTCAGGTTATGCTCTGTCTGGTCAGAATCGTGAGGCTGTTGGTGATTCTTTGCCTTGTATTTCTTCTTCGAAGAGAGGTAGACGTAGAAAGTTTTTAGCTTCTTGTGGGACGGTTCGTCGTAGTGCCAGGATTCGAGGGAGTCGCCATCAGTCTTTGGGTGAGTTTCCTGATTCGAACACCGTGAGGGGTGTTACGGAATCAGGCTCAGGTATGCTTTTAGACTTGGGTAGCTCTTTTTCGGCTTATGCTTTAGGTAACTTGTCTGCTTCTGCTTCTAGTCAGCTAGCTAGTAGCTCGGTTTTTATTTTCTCTGACATTGAGTTAGATCGTGAGTTTATTTGTAGTAAGGAAATTGAGAGGGCTATATCTATGGGATTATGAGAGTCATTAGTTGGAACATAAGAGGTTTGAACGACCTTAACAAATGTGATAAAGTTAGATTATTTTTTAAAGACTTTTCTATTGACATTGCTCTTCTTCAAGGAACTAAAATAGAGTGTCCTGATTTTCGTTTTTTATAAGATTAGGAGGTTTTCGTTTTAGTAAATGGGTTTTTCTTCCTTCTGTGGGTTCTTCTGGAGGCTTAATGATTGGTTGGAGAGATAATCTCTTTAATTTACTTCAGTGTATTCAAAAGCAACACTCTTTACATATCATCTTAATTAATCTTTCCGACAATTCTTTTTTAAATATTTCTAATGTTTATGGGCCTAACTCTAAAATTGATAGGCAGATTCTCTGGAATGAATGCCTTGAGTTTAGGTCTTTTGCCCCTGGTCCTTGGATTTTGGGGGGTGATTTTAATGTGACTCGCTTTATTGGGGAGCGTTCTCCCCGTGAAGGTGATTATTCGGCCATGGAGGAATTCGATCAATTTATTATTCATTGTAATTTGATCGAAATTCCTCTATCCAATAGAGCTTTTACCTGGAGCAATAATAAAGAGTCTCCCTCTTTTGCTCTTTTAGATAGGTTTTTTGTTAGTGATGAAATTGAGGACAAATTTCCTATCTGTAGCGTGTCAGGATTACCTTACACCCTCTCAAATCACTGTCCCATTATTCTTTCTTGTGATAGTCATAGATTTTTGATTAAAGCTTTTAAATTTGAAAAAATGTGGTTCCTTGAACCAGGTTTCTCAAATTTAGTCATTATTAAATGGTCTGCTTTGAGTTTTTATAGTCTTAAGTATTGTGGCAATTCTGCCAAAGCTTTTGTGCTTAAACTAAGAAAACTTAGGATTTTTCTTAAAAACTGGAATAAAAACGTTTTTGGTAATATTAAAATTAAGAAAGATATTATTCTTAAAGATTTGCTCAAACTTAATAAGAGTGAAGAAACTAGACAATTAAATTTAGGTGAGAGAAATGTTCTTAATAACTTAAAAGATGAACTTTACTCTATTCTTGAAAAAGAGGAAGTTATGTGGAAGCAGAGATCTAATTTTCAATGGATCAATGAAGGTGATATTAACACCAAATTTTTTCATAATTTAGCTAATAGTAGAAAGCGTAGTAATACTATTAATTCCATTTTAGTTAATAATGTGGAATTAGTTGATCAACGTGATCTTAACAACGCTTTTACTGAATATGACAAAGATATTTTTGGCATCAAAATCAAGCATAGAGTTAGTGTTAGATGGAATGATCTTTATCCATCAGCCTCTAACACTAATCTTTCTTATTTAGATATTCCTTTTTCTGAAGAGGAAATCCGTAAAGCCATTTTTGATTTACCTGGGGATAAATCTCCGGGCCCGGATGGTTTTCCTATTTCCTTTTATCAATCTTTTTGGGAGGTTTTAAAAATAGACCTTATTTGTATGTTTAATGAATTTTATAATGGTAAGCTCCAATTAGGTCGTTTTAATTTTGCTAATGTTATTTTATTACATAAAAAAGTTGGTGCTAATACTTTAAAAGATTTTAGACCCATTTCTTTGATTAATTGCTCTGTTAAAATTATTTCTAAAGTTTTAGCTAATAGACTTAGTTTAAAAATGAATGATCGTATTGACTGTTCTCAATCAGCCTTCGTTAAAGGTAGGAATATTACTAATGGTGTAGCAGTTGTTCAAGAATACATTAATTTTTGTTGTAAGAATAATATAACCCGTGCTATTTTAAAGTTAGATTTTGCTAAAGCCTTTGACTCGGTTGATTGGAATTTTCTTATCGAAATTTTCCTTGCCAGAGGCTTTAGTAATAGGTGGATTAATTGGATTAATATCTTACTTAAAACAGGTAACTCGAGTATTATGGTCAATGGTGTCTTAGGTAGAAAAATTCAATCTAAGAGAGGATTAAGGCAAGGGGACCCTTTATCGCCTCTTCTGTTCAATTTAGCAGCTGATGTCTTTTCTAAGATTATTAAGAATGCTGTTAACAATAATCTTTTGGGTGTTATTGGTAACGATATTCCTAGTCTTAGTCTTTCTGTCCTTCAATTTGCTAATGATACTTTACTGTTTTCCTCTCATCTGCCTAGGCACATTATTGCTCTTAAGTTTATTCTTTATAGTTTTGAACTTTTATCTGGTTTAAAAATTAATTTTGACAAAAGTTCTGTTCTAATTTTAAACGATTTTGATAATGTTGAAAATTTAGTTGCTAAAACTTTGAATTGTAAAAACATGAGTTTCCCTTTTGACTATCTTGGTTTTGTTATAAGACCTTCGAAACTTAAACACGATGATTGGTTAATTATTATTGATAAGATTAAGAATAGGTTTAACAATTGGAATGTGAGATTCTTATCTAGAGCTGGTAGGCTGGTATTGATTAATTCTGTCTTATCAGCGCTCCCTATCTATTGGATGTCTATGCATCTTTTTCCTGATTGGGTGATAGATAAAATTGATAAAATTAGAAGGGATTTCCTTTGGAGTGGTGTTAATCCTAATAGTAGCATTAAATGTTTAGTTAATTGGGATACTGTCTGTAAATCTAAAAATGAGGGTGGTCTAGGAGTCATTAATCTTCATAATATGAATTTGTCGCTTCTGGGTAAATGGTTATGGAAATTTAGAGACACTAGTGATAATGCCATTTGGAAGGAGATTATATCTAAATATTATTACAATGGTAGTTATAATCTCTATCATATTAGTCCTTCTATTTTCAGTTATCTTTCTCATTTTTGGAAATCAATTTTAAAATGTAGTGATATTTTCAAATTAGGTATTAAGATTATTGTTCATTCTGGTAATAGTACATGTTTTTGGCATGACTGTTGGATTTCTTCTACTCCTCTTAAGAATGAGTTCAAAGATTTATATGATATTTGTAACTTTAAATTTGCATTTATTTCTGATGCTTTCAACTCTGAGAGTGACCCTCCTTGGATTTTCAATTTTAATTGTATTTTAGTTGGCCCTACCCTTAGACAACTTCTTTTACTTTATGCTAAACTTAATCTTTATAACTTTGACAATGATAATGACATTTTTAGTTTGGAGTGGGATAAAACCAAGAAGTATTCTTCTAATTCCTTTTACAAATTTATCAACTTCTCGGGGGTTTCTGTCAATTGTTTTAAATTTATTTGGAAGTCTAATGCCCCTCCTAAATCTAAGATTCATATGTGGCTCATAATGCATGGTAAGTTAAACACTATTGAATTTTAAAAAAGAAAAATATTAATATTGATAATAAATGTTTATTTTGCAATTCATTCTCTGAAGATATTAATCATATATATTTCGATTGCATGGATACTCATTTTATTCTTATTAAGACCCTTAATATTTTTGAGTATTTCATTAGCTCTAGAGTTTCTGATTGTTTCTTTTATTGGAACTCTTTTAGACTTATGTTCAATAAGGATTTTAGATACTTGCTTGATTCTTTATTCACTATTTCTTGTTGGTACATTTGGTTCGAAAGAAATCAAAGAATCTTTAATAATAAATGTCATCATAATAATAATTTGATTATTTTAATTTCAAATTTTTGCTTAAATTGGATTTCTAATCCCAAATATAAATTAGCCAAAAATAAGTGCTTTAAAGATTATCTTAATAAGGTTAGAAATAATATTTTCATATTCTCTCTCAGTATCAATAATTATGTTTCTAATAATTCTTGCATTATTCCATATTCTGATTTAAATCATGATCATTGGATGAATCATAATCCTCTTTCTATTTTAGGTCCTTAGCTTCCATATTTTGTCTCTCTCTCACATATATGTATATAAATTCTATTTATATACATATATGTGATTCATTCTAACTAGATTTTCTAGTTTTGTTCCAGGTATGGTTTAGGTTGGTTGCTGGTTTTTCTATTATCTGGTTTGCAGGAGAGCATTCAGCTTTATTCAGGTTTTCAGGATAGCTCTTCTCTGGGTCCTGGATTGCATTTGGCTTTTCTCTTTGGCTTCTCTTGGTCTTCTTTGTGGAGCTCTTCATTTTGGTCCTTCTGTTGGAATTTCTCTTTATGGATTTTATCTCTTGAGAGACTGTATTTTTTTAGTTAGATACCTCTAACACTTTAGTATTGGGTGGTGGCCTTGCCGGAGCTCGGTATTAGGGTGTAATGGGCGGCGGCGTTGCCAGAGTTCATTTGAGGGGTATCTTTTTTCCTTTTCTTTTTCTTATTTTATAGTTAGGCTACCTGTTAGGCTTGTTGGCAGCTCCATATTTTTTGTTTTATATATAGTGTTCCGTGTGTGCTCTCCTCTTTTGTTAGAGGATCACACATTTCTCTCATAAAGCCTATGAAATTCAATAGAAATAAAATTGTGCTCCCTTAACTGCTTGTCTAACTCCCTATATAAACTGTTTATCTCCGCTTGTTTTCTTTCAAGTTTGGTTTTATAGGGGTGGACAGATTTCTTCCTTATTTAAAATGAATGATTTACACTATTATTATCTTCGAAGTGAAAGATGTTTAAACAGAGAATCCCATACCTAAGATATTGGGATTGATGCATGGGAGGCTTGTGCTTTCTCCTTCAGTGCTTCAACATCAATAAAAGCAGGTCCTTCTTGAGGAGCAGAGGGCGTGACAGATTCAGTTGGAACTCCTTTGTAAAGAGATGGATCGTTTTTAGAAGCTCCAGTGTTATCATCCCCATCTTTGTCAGAAGTATCAATGTGTCCCCGTTGTCGCTACTTGAACCTTGGCCACAGTTGACATTGTCGTCGTCTTTATTATCGTCATCGTGATCATCATCACCATTATTCCCCTTCTTCTTGGCAGCATCACGTTTGTCGCATTTATATTCTAAGTCAGATTCGACTTCAAAAGAAGGGACATCGAAAGAATGAACCTTGGAGGTGTCGATTTCCTCCACATTTGCAGCTCCAATTCCCTGCTTCATTCGGTTAATCTTACCTATTACTCTATCAAAAAGGGCAGAGTCGAGCGAGGGGAAGCTTAGCTCGAGGCATTTGTCAATATTGTCAACATAAGAAAGCATCAGAGCTTCTTTGAAGGAATTCATCATAATCTCCTTAAGTGTGGTATCAAGAAACCACGACACTCGCTGTTTAGCATCTCAAATAGTATTGACTGCCAGTTGCAGGGAAGCCTTCTTCTTTCGGAACTTCCCTTTCAAAGAGGCATTCTCTGCTGCCATTCAAGCCTTCTCCTTGTCTAATTCTTTGATGGTTAGTTACGTTACTTTACGAAGTTTTCATCACTGAGGAGTTGCGGGCCTTCCTTTCTTCCACGATAGAGGATTTTAACTAGGCAAGAGAAGTTCTCAATCGCTCCAGTTCATAAGTTTCTTCATCTTTTTTTTTGGATAAGGAAGAGACTTGGGCAGAAGTTTCCTCCTAAAACTTGGAGGATACGACAGAGGATTTAGATGCCTACTCGTGAAAAGTTAACCAACTCTTAAAAATCTGAAAGAAGAATGAAGAGAAAGTCAGAAGTTTAGAGAAGAATGGCAATGACAAAGTCAAGTGAAGAGAAACTTACCAAGAATGTTAGCCTATTAGAGAACGGTAATGATTTGCCAAGTAGGGAACAGAAGAAGGAGGATGGATAGAGGAAAATGACGTAGAGTTTAAGATATACTGGGCTATCTCTTCAAAATTGATAGAAGAATAAGGAGATGAAGGCCTTAGAGGAATGCGCTTCTGAGTAGGGGTCATCTCCAAAGCTTTTTGAATTTGTTCAAGTATACTGGGAGAACTTGAAACAATGATGCTAGAGAGAGGTTGGACTGTAGTAGGAGTCTACTTGGATTTATCCTAAGGAGCTTCAAATATCGGGCTCTCCAAAGCTTTTTTAAAAGATAAAGATTCGTCCTCTTCTACATCAACTACTTTATCTATCTTAAGAGGTGGTTCTACTATAGTTGATTTCTCCAACTTTATCTTAACGACCATCTTAGTCTTGGCAAGAGATTAAGCGATAGATGGCGCACGAGAAGTCGTAGGAAGAGCAGCTGTACCATTGGCAGGCATTTTTACGTGAGGAGCAGCTGTAAAGAATTCAAGCAGATCAAAAGTCAATAAAATAATTTGAAAAACAACATAGCAGTAAATATAAAGAACAATGTTATAGCTTACCAGAGTGGTCAGAGCAAATCAGGGACATATGGGAGAAATATGTAGGATCTCCTACAGAAAGGAAGCATTTGCTTCGTGATGTGTGTTGGATCAAAGGAGGCTGCCCCAAAATCCTTTGACCAGACGAGATGAGAGAAAGCTTCCTCAAGTTGGTGGGATTTACCAGCTTCAATCAGTTTTCGAATTCACTAGAAGCTATGGCTAGAGACACCACCATTCTCTTATTGGCCTCATTAAGTTCTTTGGCAGAGGCACCTGACAGAAGGCAAAGATTAGACAAGAAAAACCACCGAATGGAAGGAAAATAATGGAAGTTGAATTTACGGGGAGTAGAGAAGGTGCCACTGATATTTGGGAAACATTGACGAAGAAGAACTGGTTCTCCCAGTCTGTAAACTTGTTAACGCCCTCTGATATCAACATCTTTGAAGGGTTTTCCCTGAAGATTTGGCTATTGAGATTACCGAGCTCGACCAGTTGGACTAAGTGGTTCAATACTTCAGCATTTAAAGAAGGAAGGCCAGACTCTAATGCCATCAACTCTAGGGACAGAAGGTAAGTGTATACGTTTGAGGAAAACTGAATTGGAGCAATTCTAAGATAAGAAAGGAACTTACACATGAATTCCAGAAAAGGGAGAAACCCTTCGTGCTATATATGAATGGCAATATAAGCAAAGAACCCTTCGGGAGGGTTGCTGATGGTGTCAGATTCCCTAGGTGGGATAGCTTCCACACTGGTAATTCTATAGTTGTTAAGAATAGAGTCTATTTCATCTTGTGAAGATATGGGAGAATGCTTTGAAGTGGCTTCAATTTTCTTTGGAGAGCTCATGGTTTTGCCAAGTGAAAACGTTTCACTTAAAATTTGCAGTTTATTATGAACTTAACATTCTTTCAAGGACTAGTAAAAACCTACTATAGCAACTTAAACATAAAACCAAATATGAAACTTCAAATTCTTAGAAGAGTGTTAAAGTAAAAAATCAGAGATATAGAGCTTTCAACGGAGTCTAAAGGGAAGAAAAAATTAACATTTAACAAACATCTCTTGACAGTGTCGGAAGCCTAAATATGAACATTCATTGAGATTTCGAAACGTCGAAAGGAAGGGTTGAAGTATATGTAGAATCAGCACCCTTCAACAATTCTGAAAGCTCAATAAAATTTATGTTGTTAGAAGGAAATGGTTAAAAATAAATTAATGAACAAAAATATACACTGCTTATATTCAGTAACAAGATAACAAAAGACCCTTCGACACAGTCGAAACTTACAATCCTAAGTATTTATAAGGAAATATGAATGCCGTCGAAACCTTACATACCCATTAAGTCAAAAGGTTCAAAGTTAAAATCATATAAACTTGGATGTTTCGAAAATGTTAGAGAAAGGTGATTATGGAGGGTTTTGACTCATTAGTTATAGGAGGTTTTGATATGGTCGATAGGGCATCTTGGTTTCAAAAACATACGAAAAGGAAAAGGTTCAATCGGCACAAAAGGTTTCGACTAAGTTAAAATGTTCTGCTTTCAAAAGGGGTGACTGCGTGCTGCTTTACTATACAACCTTTCAACATGGTCAGTCGAATTAGTGCCACAACACATTACGACCCCATCGAAAGAGCTAAGAAAGTAAAATGAAAGTTACCACGTAAATCCTTTCGAAAGGGTAGAAAAGTAAATTAGTAGTGCCAATTTTTAAATCTTACAAATCAAAGCCTTCGAGCGAAGAATATAGGAAGTTCACTCTTCCCCAAACCCGGTTTCAACCCGAAAACTCTTAAAACTCATTAAACTAATAGATTTAAACATGGATTAAGGACTTCAGTTTCAAAATCTTCAAAATAGGAATTCAAATTTTATAAAAAAAGTAGCAATAATCATGAACACTGAAATTAGGTTTAAAATGAAAAATAAAACTATTTGATTCATAAAATGCTCTCAGGTAAATTGAAATTTAAAACCTAAGTAATTCTAAGAAAATCAAAACAAAAAATTAAAATCCTGACTGTGAGATTTGGAATTGAAATCTACTATGGAATAAAAAGACGAAAAGATGAAAATCAAATCAAGCATGTTTCCAGTAAAGTTGAAACCCGAGCAGTTTTTTAATAACTCAAAACCTAATTGCGAGATTCGTAGAAAAAAGTTCATTGTGAAATAAAAAGAAAGAGAGATAAAGAAGAGCAAAAATTATTCCAACTTATGTTTGATCTTTGATTGAGGAAAAAGATAATTTGAGGTTTTAGGATTCCTTTACTTTCACTTGAAATTTGATTGCATGTAAGTGAAGAAGAAGAAGGAAAGAGCGTACTTTATGAGAAAAGTCTTCAAGGACTACAAGCCGTTGGATCAGATTTAAATAAATGGTCCAGGTTCATGCAGGAATGCCTAAAGGCAGGTTGATTCTAGGTTTCAATATAATTTACTTGGAAAGTAAAGTGCATCCCTTCATAGGGGGAAGGGGGAAAATGTTACTCCCCAAAATTCCTTTCGACTTAGTCGAAACCTGTTTGAGTAAGAAGAAAAAAGGATAAGAGGAAAATGTTTTAGATGGACCTTCCGAAGAAGTCAAAGGGATGCTAAAGCAAAAGTCCAAAAGATTCTCAATCTTTCGACGGGGTTGAAGGGGTCGAAAGCACCCTTCCGCTTAAGTGACTGCCTTTCAAAGCAGTAATTCCATATGCTTGAAGACCTTTCAAATGAGTCAAAGCAACACCTTTCAAACATAATGAAGGGCAACTCTTCAAATACGTGCCAAACCTTTTGAAACAAAAGGTTTTGCCTTTACTCAAACCACTCGAAAGCATGTATTGGCCTGAACAACTCTTTTGACAGCTAAACCAAGCCTTTCAAAGCGGTCGAAGCCATTATTTTCTAGGGAGATTCCGCGCCAAGTCACAGAAAAGAGTTCAAAAACAACCAAAAGAATCGAAACCATCAACATCTCAACATCTTCAAAACCGTTGAATAAAGCCTATCGACGGAGTCGAAAGCTCTTAAAAGAAACATACAGAAGAGAAGTGCAACCACTCCTTTCGATGAAGGCGGAAGCATAAAAGAGACAATACAACGACCACCTTTCGACCAGGGCGAAAGCATTGGGGTCAAAAGGTGTTGACCCGCATCTATAAATAAGACCCAAGGGGTCAGGTTTTGGGGATCCAAACTCAGTCATCCCAAACTTATATTCTCTTAATTCTAAAAGATGTAAAACCCTAATTTGTAAATTAAATTGGGGATTCTGAGTAATAAAGTCTTCTTTGAGCTGAGAAAAGGAAGTCTTCAATATTTCAGATGACTTAATTGTTTCAAAAGCTTTTATCAGGTCTAACCTTGTGTTACAGGGGTCGACTGTACTGAATGGTCTCCTCCGACTGTATCAAAACCTGACAAATTCAAATAACTTCAGTTATACACTCCAGATCAACTTCATTTGGGCTTCTTCTTTCGACAAGTTCGAAACTTGACCTCAATCCATTTAAACCATAGAAACTCAAACCTAACACAAGGTGCTTAAGGATTCAGCTTTCGACAAGGTCGAAAACTCAATCTCAAATTCTTGATCAAAGCCCTAACAACTACACAAATTAAGCCTTCGAATGGGTCGAAACCCATCAAGTCAAAGGAAGGCTTTTGAAGGGACATCTAAATCATCTCAATAAGCTCGATAGGCAGTTAGGTAAAAATGCTAGCCATTTCGACTAGATTAGAAGGTCGATCTGAACTAGTCTTTACTACAGTAACCTGATCGAAAGGATACCTAAGTGAATATACACATTCTATTCTCCTCAACTCATCTAAAGGAAACCAAAAAGGAATTGACCTTGTCCTTTAACTCAACCTTTGGGGTGTTGACAAGTTTTCTTATTAACGGTACAACTTCATATGAAGCATTGTATGGCTGACCATGTAATGCTCCCTTATGTTGGTGGGAAGCGGATGAGAAATGAATACTTGGGCCAGATATGACTAGAGAGACTTCAGAGAAGATTGAGGTCATTCAAAAATGAATGAAAGCTATCCAAGATTGACAAATGAGCTCCGCGGATAAGAGACAAAGGGATTGAGAGTTTTCTGTCGAAGATATGGTGTTTGTAAAGGTGTTCCTCTAAAGAATGTAATTCGATTCGATAAAATAAGGAAGTTAACTTCGAGATTCGTAGGTCCTTTTTTGATAGTCGAGAGAATTGGGAAGCTAGGATATTGGGTCGACTTACCTCTGAAGATGGTGGGTGTGCATAACGTTTTTCGTGTCCCTTATCTATAAAAGTTTGTGCATGACTAGGGCGTGATGATCACACTGGATCAGCTAGAAGATGTTGAGGTAGAACCAGAAGTTTCTATACCTCATATGTCGATTTCTATTGTTGGGTACGATATAAAACAACTTAGGAGAAAGAAAGTGAAACTAATTGAGGTACAATAGAGTGGAAGTGATGATAAGTGTATGGAGGCAGAGAAGAGCATGGAGACTAAGTGTTTGAGCTCATTGAATGGTAAGACCCTATGTTTATCATATCTACTTTCACCGTTGTATATTATATTCGATAAGCTAGTATTCTGCATGCTTGGATAAGTTCACTATAATATTGGTTACATGGCTACTTATTCGAGATGTTTGATGGTTTCTTATGATTGGTGACATGCGGGATGGCCATGGTTTCTTACACTTTGGCTTGTTTGGGGATTTCAAGGGCAAAATTCCAAAAAGGGAGGAGAATGTAATGACCGTATTTTACGTATCGGAGGATCATAAAATGTTTTTATTTTATTCGTACGAGGTCATATGATTCTATACTTTTGGGATAGACACTTAGGGACATCTTACAAACCTATAATTTTTCTTGAATTTCTATGCGACAATTTTGAACCTGAAAATTTTGTTTGCTATTACTTTTTATAGGGGTTGGATTAGGATTTCAACTAGTTCAATTGCTTTAGGATGAGGTTCCTCATTCCATGAAGTGGTTATAATAGAAAAGGACTTACGTTTAGAAAGTTATTCATATTTAAGTTTTTAAAGCTATTGGCTAGGATTATTGTGTAATTAATTAAGTCCATTAGTGAGTCCATTAATCTAATTAGAGAATACTATAAATAGGGGGCTAGAGAGTCAAATTAAAACTTTTCTTTCTCATTTTAAATCAGGTATAAAACCTAATTAGCCCTAGATCCGTCCAAATTTCATCTAAAATCACCTAAACTGCTCTTTAAATCAAATTAGATTATGGATTAGTGATTAGATCCTCAAATAAAAGATAGAGATAATTGACTTTCTTGATTTGGAGTGCTTTTCTTTGCTATCCAAATTAGGTCCACGTACAAATTGGTTGAATTTGGTAATCAGTGAGTAGTTTATGTCTTCTCACTATATTATGCATGTTAATATGGTTGAATTATAGATTTTAACTTATTTTAAATTGATTTTTGGCCATTGAATCCTTTTTTAACTCTAATGACATGTTAATCCATGCATATGATATAGATTGATTAGAAATCACATTGGTTTATGTTCATATATTCATGCTACATGTAGATCTATGTTAGAAATTGGCTTGTTTTTATGTTCACATATTCATGCTACATGTAAATCTATGTTAAAAATTGACTTTTTTAATCTTATTTTGATTTATTGCAAGTTTGATTGTATGAAAATTGCTTGTTACTCTATGTTATGATTTGATGTTGTTTGCTAATGTTGTGATAGCATAGAAACCTAGGTCGGAGAACTGAGCAAATCAGAGGCAAAGTTGGTAGGAATTGGCCAAAACTTAGCGGATAGGCCCTGGAGCATGGTAGAAGGCTATGGAATAACTTGCACCTTGATTAGATGCAAGGTGATAAGTCAGACCCAAGCCTAGGGGATAAGATGGACCTGATTTATGGTGGTAGCTCGTAGTGATGGTTGACTTGAGAGCTCGAAAGAGCATGGCTAATAGAGGTTGTCTATGGCAAGATTCTGGAAGATTGACTAAGTGCTTGAGTTAGTAAGAAGTCATCAAGTTAGGTTGGCAACGAGTTATCAAGTTAGGTTGGCGAGAGTTATAATGGTTGGTCAGAATTTGACGAATCTTGGTGGAGAGGCTAGGGAGCATACCACGAACCTACATGATAACTCACAAATCAATAGGAGTTAAAGTCATAACTTGGGGCCAACTTATAGGGATGAGTTGGTGACTAGTTATCATAGGGAGGGATATAACTTAGTGGTTGACATGGATGGATAGGTCTTGGCTAGATAAGATGTTCCGTAGCAAAATGTAGAGTATTTAGCCAAGGATTGGATGCTATACCGAGCTATCTCTAGAAATTAGTGATGAAGCTTTGTATCGGTGGCCTAGTCATCAAGGAGGCCTGAGTCAGGGTCTAAAGAACTTGAAGAAGAGTATTAGAGGAAATGAAGAAAACTTAGTATTCAGTTTGCTAAGTATATAACTCGGCATTGAGTTATACCTATAACTTGATACCGAGTTATCATGGTACATGATATGAAGTTGGAACTTCTAGGGAGTTTTTTTTAGGTTCTGTAGATCATGCTAGAGGGGTTGGCCCGTTCTTATCAAGTTGGATGACGATATGACGGCATGACGTAAAGCCATGGTCTTTAGATGTTGGCATGTGTTGGGAGTAAGCTCTGAAGATAGTGGCTTGTTAAGGAGGGAGTCGTATGATCGAGAAAAGTGGAAAGGTTCCTCATGAACAATGGAAACTGGATTGATCAAGAAGGGCTTGATATCCAAATGAAGCAAAGGTAGGCTCAGGTATATGTGCTAAGAAATCATGATAGTTGGAGAGTTTTTAGTTGTACTAGAAGCAGCGTATTATAAGTGGGGATGCCCATGGGTTAATTGAGGGACCTCTATACCTTGGACCAGTAGCTTCGGGTCTACTGTCCAACTTTAGGATGAAAGACATGCATCCAGCTTTGGGGTAAAGATACGAGAGTACAACAAAGAACCGAGATTTCCATTAATCGCCGGCTTGGGGGGCCATATGAGTTATCATATATTCAAGGTGCAACGACCCGCCATTCATCTCCATAGAATGACACATCATTAATAAGAAAGAAAGGGATAGAGAATAGAAAGGAAGAGAAGAAGAAAGAAACAATACATCAGAATCTAAACAGTGGAACGAATAAATTATATTAATAACATAAGATATTACATAGTATCATATACAATCATCTACCAGAGTTACACAGATAATACAACACATACTAGACAGTTATAAACATCTGTCTAGTTATTACAACTCAATACAACTCAGAGAAAACATAGAGATACCAAACACAGCGGAACATTAAACATATCTACAACGCTAAAGCCTCATGCTCCATTTCTCCTCCACAAATCGTCAAATCTAACCTGAATCCCTTGGCTACTCGTAAAAATTTGAGTACCAAAGAGTTTAAGAAAAACAGAAATAAACTCCGGGTCAGACATGAGTCTGGTGTGAGTAACAGGTTAAGGTTGCTTAACTTTGAAAAACCTTTGAAAACAAAAGGTATCACGTATGACTTTCCATACATAAACATGGAAAAGTTTTTACGTTACGCTAACCAAAACATTTGATAGGAAATCCAGTGATATTATAATAGGTCTAAGGTTTTCAAGTAAATATCAAATAGCCGAAATTGTTACATGATTAAATTCCATCTACTAGCCACCAAAGGGGGTAATACAATCAAAACCGTTGGCACTTATTGGATTTTTGATTCCATACAATGGCAGGGCTACCGGGGTACCGCCCGTCACAGTACGTGGCCTAGAACACCGTACCGAGGATGACTTCCAGTCCCCTGCAACACAAAGCCAGAACCATTCCTTACTGAACAGTTCCGAACAAGACAACCCCGCAGTTGGTGCGCATATCCAACTGCCCACACAACCGAAATAAAAGGGACCTCTAGATAGGGGAAAATCTCGTCCTACTTGGGCATGACCCACTTAACCTTGGTACACCTCCCCTGTTTTAGCCATTCCCGGTTGATGAGGCTTGTGGCTACGATTATCTTTATAGGACACATTTATCTTAGAATGCTCATCGTCCACCTGACGATGTTCTGAAAGCATTCAATCCATACAAGTTCGTTCCGGGTTCGAACAAAACCAAAGGCATTATCTTGTTACACTCATTTTGGAATCACCCTCAGAGTTAACGATAATAACCCTTGCACTCTCAATATTCATCTCGAATCTGAAAGTACTACCCCGTCAAACTCATCTCGGAATCACCCTTAGAGTTATATTGACGAATAGTTCTTACACATCGAGTCTTCACTCTTCACTTGAGATTCATGACCTATCGTTAATTTGGATCGATGTGGTTTTCGGATATCCAAATCTGGAAACCCGATCCCGGTCTCATCGAAATCCAAAGCGTGTCTTTTAGGTCCAAGTTGTTTTAGATTTTAAAACAATTCAATTTCATTATCTATATACACACAGATAGATAATCCACAGATTCACTATAGATAATCATAACAACATATAATCCATATCATCATCAAAATGCAACCAATGCATCCATATCACACAACATTATTTATCTCATTTCTGAGATTTCAAACCATTCAAGGCAAACAATATCATCCATTCATATATAAGCAATGATCTATAATTACACCATCTTATTTAATTTAAAATGAATTAAATTAATTACTTCTATCTCTAATTAATTAAAGTGAATTAAATTAATTACCTATATCAATATAAATCTTGCTTACATACCCGTTAATTAATTACAAATTAATTAATTATCCCCTAGTTAATCAACTTAATTAATCACCCTTGATTCTTTAATTACATTCTAGTAATTATCCTTTAATTAATTTCACAAAATTAATTACTCTAAACCAATTATAGTAATTAACTTTAGTTACTTCATTAATTAATTAACTATAATTAATTACATCAAACCTTAATTAATTAATTACCCTTAATCACTTATTATTGATTAATTAATCTTAATTAATCAATCTTAATTACATCATTAATTATGTTAATTAATGAACCTTAGTTATATTTAATTAATTATCTTATTTAAATTAATTACATTCAGTAATTAGTCTCAATTAAACCATAATTATTAATCATCTTTGATTAATTACACTTTGTAATTAACTTCCCCAAATTATTTATCAAATTAATTACTTGTTAATTAATTTCTTTAATTAAACCCTTGATTAATTATACAAAGTAATTCAATCCAAATTACATTCACTACTAAACCCTCTTCCACTAATTACATCCAGTAATTATCATTAATTACTTCACTAAGTAATTATACTTCATTAATTACATTGAGTAATTATTATCAAATCATCAAATGATTCAAATTAATTAAATTTAATTACTTAATTTAAATCAATCACATTAAACTCTTTTAATTACATTAAGTAATTAATTTCTTATTTACTTCCATTAAGTAATTAACTTAAATAAATTTCATAATTGATTATCATTTAATTAATTAATTAATCTAATTAATTATTTAAATTAATCACATTAATTAATTATTAAATAATTTTAAGTTAATGACCATCATTAACAATTAAAAATTCTTTAATTACTTTCCTAAAGTAATTAACTTACATTAGTCATTATTAATTTCCAATTAATTAATATTTAATATCCAATTAATTAACCTTAATTATTTAATTAATTAAGTGTGAATTGTAACTTAATTAATTCCAAATTAGTTCATTAATTAATCATTAATCATGAATTAAATCTAATTAATGATCCTTAATTACAGATTGATTATCTTTAATTAATTAATTAACTTAACTTTAATTAATAAATTAAAAACCTTTAATTACTTATTTAATCCAAATCATTACTTAATTTAAATAAATAATCCATTTTAATTAACTTGATAATTCAAATCATTAAATCCTTTCTTGTTTTAAAGATAAAAATATATTCTTATTAATGATCACATTATCATTAATAAAGCATTTAAAAACAAATTACTTTAAATTTACTTTCAAATATCATTTTAAATTTAAGATTTAAAATGAATTCAAATTATCTTTAATAAAGTTTTAAAACACATTTTTAAACCTTTCATTTCACAAGTTAAAGATATACTCATTTAATAAAGAAGTTTTAAAGGATTTAAAACCGAATTCATATTTAAATTCAAATCAATTTGAGTTATACTTTAAACATTTCAATTTGTTTAAAATATTTAAAAAAATTTAAACTTTCCTACATTTCAAAACTGAAATACATATTTGAAATTTGAATTCAGATTAATCTTCTGATTTTAAAACTCTACTTGTATTTTAAAACTTTATTTTAAAAATTCAAACTACTTAAACATTTCTAAAGTAATTAAATCAAATCAAATTAAAAAACTTCATCTTATTTGAAATTTAAGATTTAAACTTAAACTTGAAATTCCAGATTTTATAAACTAGGTTTAAAACTTGTTTAAAACCTTGCTTTATATTTAAATTTCAGTTTTAAAAATTACAAAACAAATCAATACATGTTTCAGTTTAAAACCTATTTCTGTAATTAAACCCGAGTCTACCCAAAACTGCTTCGAGTCCATCAACCAAAAACTTCGAGCAAACTACCCAAAATCATGAGTAAAAACTGGAGTCAACTACACTGCTTCTACCCAGAGTTCATTAGAAACCATAAGTGCACGGTGCACGTGCACCGTGCCTCCGACCAACTCCAGCCACCTCCGGTGGTCTCCCCACATCGGCGACCAACCCCACGTCCCAACACGACCAACCGATCACCCCTCCACAGCTCGAAATCGAATTCGAGTCCATATTTGAAACCTGGAACAACAGACCGTCACCAACCCCAAACCTATCATCGCCTCATTCATGGCCTTACGACCACCAGAATAGCAGTGACTCCGGCCATAAACGCGTCAATGGCCATACTTCCATCTCACCAAACCTCATTGCACTCGATCAAACATTAAAGCCGTGCCGATCAATTTACTAAACCTTCCAAAAACTAGGGCTACAGATTCAAATCGACCATGCGCTCCTCCAAAATGAATTGATCGATTTTTCTGGCATTTTTCCCCTAATCCATGCTCACTTCCCAATCAACACTGAAGATTACAACATCCAAAATCTCAGAGATCACCAGAAATCCCCTATTTTCCATTTTCTGTTCATTTCAGAACTGCATCTATTCCTCATTCTTAAAAATCTTGATTTTAATGTTAAAAGTCATGATTTTGTTTATATATTCATTTCTTAATACTGAATTCATAGATTTCACAGCTTGAAATTTTCATATTATTCAACAATCTCCGATATTCTTGGTTTTACAAAGATACCGGATTTTAATTTAACTATATTAAGTTTTTAAACCTTAATCTATATATTAATCAGCATCTTTTGTTTGTAAAACAAGTCTTACAATGATTAGTTCTAGAGAAAAATTGAATTCAAAACAAAAACAAGAAAATCTGGGTTTTGAATAAAAATAGAGTAGTCACAAATTACAAAACATGCACACATCACAAATTCACATAATCAGATTCATTGCAACGCCACTAGCATGCAACAGATTTTATACTAAAAATTTTTCTTTATAAAGTTACTCACCTTTTTAAATAAGAAGACAGAGCCTCTAATGCTTTGCTTGGGTTAAAACTTGAATGTTGAGATGCCACTGATCTTTGGAAAACTTTGATCTTTTAAAACTGGAAAATTTCTTACTTTAAATCTTGAATTGCTTGATGAAAGCTTGAGTTGCTGGAGCTTATTTTTAAACTGGAATGCTTGCTACCTTAATTTAAAATTGCATGCATGCTTTGATTCCCAGATTCTAAGTGAAATGCAGGCTTCAGATTGAATATGAAGGTTTTAGAACAGATTTTTTTGCATGCTACAGATTTGCATGTTTTGATTTCATGAATTTGATTTTAGTGGAGGTGTTTTCAAATTTTAGTTTTGAGGTGATTTGTTTTAATTTTCTTCTTGGCTTTAGAATTAGAGAAATAGAAAAGAAACGGAGTTAAGAAATAAAGGGTTTTATATAAATGAACATGTGGTTTATTAAATAAAATAAAGGTTTTTAAAATGACACTTGTCATTAATTTTAACATTTTTCATATAAGTATGTTAATTAGTTAACACATGTCTTTTAATTTATAAAATATTTTGTCTTTCAAAGTAATTAGTTATAATTAAATGTAAATTAGTTATAATTAAATGTAAATTAGTTATTTAGTTAATAGATTAATATAAAATAAATGTAAACTTATGTTTAATTAACTAGTTATTAGGTACTTATTTACATGTAGATAATTTTGGAATGAATAAATCCATTTTTTTATAAATAAAGTTTTATACAAATATTTAAAAATCCAAAACAAATAAAAATTTATGCTTTAAGTTTCAAAGCTTTGAACTCAAATTCAAATCAAATTCTGAAATTCAATTTGAAATAACAAGCTATTTTTTTATAAAAATCCATTTGTTAAAAACAATGTATTATTATACTTTCAAAATAACAAATTTGATAACTATAAATAATTCGTAAAAGAAATTATTTCTTTATTAATAAATTATTTATTTTATCACAATGTATTTAGAAAGAAAACAAAACAAACCTTATTGTTAATTTTATTTAAAATTTAAACTCAAAATCAATTTAAACAAACTAAATTTATCTTAACAATTTAAACCATATATTATTTATTCAATAGCTTTTAAAAGTTTAACTTTAAAATTATACCCAATTTTACCAAAGATATATATTATTTATAAAACAAGATTTATTTATTTATTAAATTTAAAACAATTTCTATTTACAATATATACAATTGGATTATTAAATTAATTCCAATCTTATTATCAAAGGTTATCGAATCAATTTAATTTCTAATTCAGATTATTAAATTGATATTGCCTAAAATCCTGGGTCATCACATTCCTCCCCCCTTAAAAGAATTTCGTCCCCGAAATTTAAAACAAAGGTAATTTAATAATCTATTTAAAGATAAATTTTAAAACACAAGCATATATCAAACATATGCTAACAATTATAGCAATCAATTTATCCAATCAAAGAAATCTAATTATCTAGATAAAATTCTGGATAGAGTTTCCTCGAGTTTCCTAAGTATATATATACCGGGATACTCGCTCTACAGAATTCAAACAATCAATACTACTAAGCTATAGAGCTCTTACTCATCTAGATCTATTAAACTAGATAGTATATTAGAATACAGACGAGTCTGATTCAACGACCAAACCCTGATCTGCTGGTTCTACCACCAGAGATAGATCATACACGTACTCCCTCAGAGATACGTGAAACATATCTAGTCCCAGTTATCTAAACCGGTAGTTCAATCCTAAAAACCCAATGCTTATTCAGCCAAAATACAGAATAGATCCAAAACATCTCGGAGCTAGCTTTCCAGACTTACCCCAAAACTTATAGCTTCCCGGATCGGAGAAAACTTATCCAAAACCAAATTTCTGACTCCATAATCCAAATTCCTTCATCTCTTATCTACAAAATTCTTCGAACGATCTGGGCTGCCTACATCCTTACTGATCAGCTTAACCTTTGCTGATTCCTCTAGATAAATAGAACTAAAAATAACCTAACATAATGATCTCCTAAAGATCAATCCAAAACCAAGAACACAAACTCTACTCCTCCAACATCAGAAGACAACAAACTTCTCGTTATCCGGAAAAGACAGACAGAAACACTTCCAAACTGCTTCCGTTGCACAACTCTGATCCGAAGTAGATAAGAAAATGCTGATGAAGAACACGAGCACAAACTGGACAACACATCCCAGAAATATGGTTCAACAGATCCATACAAGAAAACTCAGAAATTCCACCAAACCCTGAGCTACTTCACCAACCTCTATTTCTTGGAACCATCCTTCAACTAAGCTGAATCACCAGTTTCACTCCTGGAATCCTAGTCGATAAGAAAACTCAATCTCCAGATGCAGGCAAACCTCCGACCTCCTGAAGACATCCAGAAAAACCTCTGACAACCCAATAGAACACTCAAACTATCGCAAGTCAATTTTGCAATCAATCCAACCTAATTCCAAAGAAAACTGTTCACTCTTTACCAAACAGAACAGCTTACGCTGGACTAGCCAATCCATCAAAGAAACGAATCTACTCTGCTGCTTCTAAACTTCACTTCCAGAAGAACTACTCAGCTAAAGACCTTCCTATCGGCACACAGAACACTCTGAGCTGCATTGCTGACACCGATGCCAAAAACTTCCTAATCCAAAGTTCTTCGAGAAACTCAGACTTCAAGGCCAAACACCACATCTTGCTGAACCCAGCCAGAACACCGAAGCAGATACACTTCCTTAAACTTGTTCCAAAGAAACACCTTCGGACACATCCATAATCACCGCATCTCATCACGCAGCTACAACTTCCTGAGGTATCAAGATACTATTACTCGCTTCCGCTTAGCCGTCTGATCCAAACTTTACTCACTAAACTCTGCACTTCAAAGATGACTCCGAACCTTTTAAAGGTTTCCTTCAGAGATCTATGAAATACTTCATCACAACAAAGCTTATTTGAGACGGTATTAGGTCTACAGTTTCGACAAATACACTTCCAACCTCAACATACAAACTTCAACCAATGATAGTCGTGTTACAAACCACTACCTCATCTATCTTTATAATTTATATTGGAAAACCGAAACAGGTAACCCAACAGACAGGTAGAAATAGATAAATATATTTAAATATATTTAAAATTACAAATACGCTCTCTCAAGAAAGAAATCACTCCAAAGCCTAGGTATTCACTCAACCTAATGCTCTGATACCACTGTAACGACCCTCCATTCACCTCCACAGAATGACTCATAATTAATAAGAAAGAAAGGGATAGAGAATAGAAAGGAAGAGAAGAAGAAAGAAACAACACATCAGAATCTAAACAACGGAACGAATAAATTATATTAATAACATAAGATATTACATAGTATCATACACAATCATCTACCAGAGTTACACAGATAATACAACACATACTAGACAGTTATAAACATCTGTCTAGTTATTACAACTCAATACAACTCAAAGAAAACATAGGGATACCAAACACAGCGGAACACTAAACATATCTACAACGCTGAAGCCTCTTGCTCTATTGCTCCTCCACAAATCGTCAAAGCTAACCTGAATCCCTTGGCTACTCGTAAAAATTTGAGAACCCAAGAGTTTAATAAAAACGGAAATAAACTCCGGGTCAGACATGGGTCTGGTGTGAGTAACAGGTTAAGGTTGCTTAACTTTGAAAAACCTTTGAAAACAAAAGGTATCACGTAAGACTTCCCACACATAAACATGGAAAAGTTTTTACCTTACGCTAACCAAAACATTTGATAGAAAATCCAATGATATTATAATAGGTCTATGGTTTTCAAGTAAATATGAAATAGCCGAAATTGTTGCATGATTAAATTCCAGCTACTAGCCACAAAAGTGGGTAATACAATCAAAATCGTTGGCACTTATTGGATTTTGGATTCCATACAATTGCAGGGCTACCGGGGTACTACCTGTTACAGTACATGGCCTAGATCACCGTACCGAGGATCACTTCCAATCCCCTGCAACACAAAGCCGGAACCATTCCTTACTGAACAGTTTCGAACAAGACAACCTGCAGTTGGTGGGCATATCCAATTACCCACACAGCCGAAATAAAAGGGACCTCTAGACAGGGAAAATCTCGTCCTACTTGGGCATGACCCACTTAGCCTTGCTGCACCTCCCCTGTTTTAGCCATTCCCGGTTGATGGGGCTTGAGGCTACAATTACCTTTGTAGGACACATTTATTTTAGAATGCTCATCGTCCACCTGACGATGTTCTGAAAGCATTCAATCCATACAAGTTCGTTCTGGGTTTGAACGAGACCGAAGGCATTATCTCATTACACTCATTTTGGAATCACCCTCAGAGTTAACAACAATAACCCTTGCACTCTGAATCTTCATCTCAAATCTAAAAGTACTACCCCATAAAACTCATCTCGGAATCACCCTCAGAGTTATACAGACGAATAGTATTACAACTCGAGTCTTCACTTTTCACTTGAGATTCACGACCTATTGTTAATTTGGATCGATGTGGTTTTCGGATATCCAAATCTGGAAACTCGATCCTGGTCACAAAATCCAAAGCGTATCTTTTAGGTCCAAGTTGTTTTAGAGTTTAAAACAATTCAATTTCATTATCTATATACACACAGATAGATAATCCACAGATTCACAATAGATAATCATCACAATAGATAATCAATATTATCATTATCAAAAGATAATCCATATCACCATCACAATGCAACCAATGCATCCATATCACACAACATTATTTATCTCATTTCTGAGATTTCAAACCATTCAAGGCAAACAATATCATCCATTCATATATAAGCAATGATCTATAATTACAACATCTATAATTAATTTAAAATGAATTAAATTAATTACTTCTATCTCTAATTAGTTTAAAGTGAATTAAATTAATTACCTATATCAATATAAATCTTGCTTACATACCCGTTAATTAATTACAAATTAATTAATTATCCTCTAGTTAATCAACTTAAGTAATCACCCTTGATTAATTATTCTTTAATTACATTCTAGTAATTATCCTTTCATTAATTTCACAAAATTAATTACTCTAAACCAATTACAGTAATTAACCTTTAATTACTTCAATAATTAATTAACTATAATTAACTACATTAAACCTTAATTAATTACAATTAATTAATTACCCTTAATCACTTTTTATTGGTTAATTAATCTTAATTAGTCAATCTTAATTACATCATTAATTATGTTAATTAATGATCCTTAATTATATTTAATTAATTATCTTATTTAAATTAATTACATTTAGTAATTAATCTCAATTAAACCATAATTATTAATCACCTTTGATTAATTACACTCTGTAATTAACTTCCCCAAATTATTTATCAAATTAATTACTTCTTAATTAATTTCTTTAATTAATCCTTTGATTAATTATACAAAGTAATTCAATCCAAATTACTTTCACTACTAAACCCTCTTCCACTAATTACATCCAGTAATTATCATTAATTACTTCACTAAGTAATTATACTTCATTAATTACATCGAGTAATTATTATCAAATCATCAAATGATTCAAATTAATTAAATTTAATTACTTAATTTAAATCAATCACATTAAACTCCATTAATTACACTAAGTAGTTAATTTCTATTTACTTCCATTAAGTAATTAACTTAAATAAATTTCATAATTGATTATCATTTAATTAACTAATTAATTAATTAATCTAATTAATTATTTAAATTAAGCACATTAATTAATTATTAAATAATTTTAAGTTAATGACCATCATTAACAATTAAAAATTCTTTAATTACTTTCCTAAAGTAATTAACTTACATTAGTCATTATTAATTTCCAATTAATTAATCTTTAACATCCAATTAATTAACCTTAATTATTTAATTAATTAAGTGTGAATTGTAATTTATTAATTCCAAATTAGTTGATTAATCAATCATTAATCATGAATTAAATCTAATTAATGATCCTTAATTATAGATTAATTATCCTTAATTAATTAATTAACTTAACTTTAATTTACAAATTAAAAACCTTTAATTACTTATTTAATCCAAATCATTACTTAATTTAAATAAATAATCCATTTTAATTAACTTGATAATTCAAATCATTAAATCCTTACTTGTTTTAAAGATAAAAATATTTTCTTATTAATGATCACATTATCATTAACAAAGCATTTAAAAACAAATTACTTTAAATTTACTTTCAAATATCATTTTAAATTTAAGATTTAAAAATGAATTCAAATTATCTTTAATAAAGTTTTAAAACACATTTCTAAACCTTTCATTTCACAAGTTAAAGATATACTCATTTAATAAAGAAGTTTTAAAGGATTTAAAACCAATATTTAAATTCAAATTAATTTGAGTTATACTTTAAACATTTCAATTTGTTTAAAACATTTAATTTTTTTAAAACTTTCCTACATTTCAAAACTGAAATACTTATTTAAAATTTGAATTCAGATTAATCTTCTGATTTTAAAACTCTACTTATATTTTAAAACTTTATTTTAAAAATTCAAACCACTTAAACATTTCTAAAGTAATTAAATCAAATCAAATTAAAAAACTTCATTTTATTTGAAATTTAAGATTCAAACTTAAACTTGAAATTCCAGATTTTATAAACTAGGTTTAAAACTTGTTTAAAACCTTGCTTTACATTTGAATTTCAGTTTCAAAATTTACAAAACAAATTAATACAGGTTTCAGTTTAAAACCTGTTTCTGTAATTAAACCCGAGTCTACCCAATACTGCTTTGAGTCCATCAACCAAAAACTTCGAGCAAACTACCCAAAATCACGAGTAAAAACTTGAGTCAACTACACTGCTTCCACCCAGAGTTCATCAAAAACCAAAAGTGCACGGTGCACGTACACCGTGCCTCCGACCAACTCCAACCACTTCCGGTGGTCTCCCCACAACGGCGACCAACCCCACATCCCAACACGACCAACCAATCACCCCTCCACAGCTCGAAATCGAATTCGAGTCCTTATCTGAAACCTGGAACAACAGACCGGTACCAACCCCAAACCTGTCATCGCCACATTCACGGCCTTCCGACCACCAGAATAGCAGTGCCTCCGGCCACAAACTCGTCAATAGCCATACTTCCATCTCACCAAACCTCACTACACTCGATAAAACATTAAAGCCGTGCCGATCAATTTACTAAACCTTCCAAAACTAGGGCTACAGATTCAAATCGACCACGCGCTCCTCCAAAATGAATTGATCAATTTTCCTAGCATTTTTCCCTTAATCCATGCTCACTTCCCAATCAACACTGAAGATTACAACATCCAAAATCTCAGAGATCAACAGAAATCCCCTATTTTCCATTTTCTGTTCATTTCAGAACTACATCTATTCCTCATTCTTAAAAATCTTGATTTTAATGTTAAAAGTCATGATTTTGTTTATATATTCATTTCCTAATACTGAATCCTTAGATTTCACAGTTTAAAATTTTCATATTATTCAACATTCTCTGAAATTCTTGGTTTTACAGAGGTACCGGATTTTAATTTAACTATATTAAGTTTTTAAACCTTAATCTATATATTAATCAACATATTTTGTTTGTAAAACAAGTCTTACAATGATTAGTTCCAGTGAAAAATTGAATTCAGAACAAAAACAAGAAAATCTGGGTAACAGAGTAGTCACGGATTACAAAACATGCATACATCACAAATTCACATAATCAGATTCATTGCAACACCACTAGCATGCAACAGATTTTATACTAAAATTTTTTCTTTATAAAGTTACTCACCTTTTTAAATCAGAAGATAGAGCCTCCAATGCTTTGCTTGGTGTTTGCGCCAAAATTGGTCACAAACACCCAATATCGTGGAAGCACCCGTTTATGAGCACAAATCAGCAACAATCAATATAGAATTCAGATCTAAGTAATAACAATCACAATAATTCACAAATAACAATCACAAACGCAGGATCTATAGTGGTTCGGCGATCTTGCCTACGTCCACTCTGAAGCTTGTGTCTTTATTGATTCACTTGATGATTCCAATCGATTACAGCGGATTACAATTGACGATAGCTTTCAAATCTGATTACAACAGTGATAATGAAGTATGGAATTGAATCCGGTAGAGTCTGGACGTTGAATGGCCAAAAGATCCCCCTTTCTAAAGGCTTCAGGGTGCTATCTATAGGCGTAGTAGGCCCAGATTTTGCTCAAACTTCGAGAGACTCTTTCTGGCACGTGAGTGGGCCCACGCGACCGATCCCACCAAGTTTCGACTCGATCTGAGATCGATTCAAACTCCATTCGAATCGATCAAAAAATAACCCAATCGAGCTGAAACTTGGCAGGAACAAACTTTACCTTGTATGGAAGCTACTGTGAAAATTTCATTGAAATTGGCCTCGTGGTTTGGTAGATATGATCAATTCGAGTTGATATGTTTCGGTTGGCTATTTGGTTCGAACCCATTAGTTCGAACCGATACGTTCGAATTGACCTTGTCACGTTGTTCTTTGGTGACGTGGCGTGCACTCCTCGCATCGATCCTATTTTTTCTCCGAGTTGACCGCTTCGCATCCATTAATTTCACCTCGTTCGTATCTGTGCCACGACCCAGTTTACATCGATGGATTCGAATCATGGATCGATACGAAGGGGATCGAGACGAACCAAGTGGATACGAACAGGGAAGATTTCATGGATACGAAGTAATGATCTGGCACTCTTGATGGATGCGAGGACGATCGATACGAAGCAGCGCTCGGGCACGAGACCGATCGATTCGAAGTAGGGTATGCCGATGGATACGAATGATGGATTCGAACTGCTCGAACTCAATGGATACGAACGTGCTGAGTGGATGTCCATCTGATCGATTCGAAACCGATCGATTCGAACCGACCGATATCAAGCCTGATCGGTTCGAACTCGATCGACTCGAAGCATATGCAAACCGATGGATTCGAACAAGACAAAGAGTGATGGATACGAATCCTATGGATTCGAAATGAGCATCTCCTCAACTTTTTGATGGGTTCGAACAGCATACTTCGGCTAAGTTGCATCGATCATATCTCGTTCATACAAGCTCCAATTAACCTAAAATTTGGAACACTGTCTCTCATGACTTTGCCTGTCATGTACTATCAATTGTAGCCTGATCCGGGCTCGGACAAAATTCATCGATATCCACGGTGAAGCAAAGTACAACCAATCTTTGAGATGAACCGTCTTTTGTTTTTTACCGATCTTTTGGTATCACGGCTTTGCCAAAAAGCGGGATAACATTTGCCCCTCAAAACATGCGGTAGGAAGGTGTGTTTTGTAATGCCATGAGCTGGATGTTCATATCCTGTTGATGTCCTGCAAAGGAAGTTACAGTTTTATGTGATCTCAAATAACGACCGTTCGGGATCGAGATACTTGAGATGAAGTGCGACCGTTCATGGTCAAGCGCCTAACTTCAAATGACGATCGTTCGGGATCGAGCCATTTGAGGTGAAGTGCGACCATGCGCGGTCAAGTGGCTGACCTCAAATGACGATCGTTCGCGATCGAGCCATTTGAGGTGAGGTGAGTTGTGCCGTTCGGGGCGAGTTGTGCCGTTCGAGGCGGGTTGTGACCGTTCGCGGTCGGGTGCCGTTCGAGGCGAATTGTGACCGTTCGCGGTCGGGTGCCGTTCGAGGCGAATTGTGACCGTTCGCGGTCGGGTGCCGTTCGAGGCGAGAAAGTGTGCCCGGGAGGGCTTGGTGTTATCGATGCCAGGGTCACGTTCGGGTGAGTTCCTGGATCGTTTGTGTGCCTATTGGATGCGAATAAGTGTGCCTGGGGGGGATTGGTATTGTTGATACCAGATTCACGTTTGAGTGGGTTCCTGGATCGTTTGTCAAGGCGGCATATCGCCATCTCAGAGCATGCCTAAGGACCGTTCGCGACCCCGTGCATGTGTAAGTAGCTTAGCCATTTAGAATTATCTGAACCAAATATCCATTCAACTGATGAGTTTTAAAATAGAAATGTCCAAATAAACAAAGTCTAAATGTCCAAATCAAAATGAAACAAAAGCAAAGCAAGGATGTCAAAGTGTAAATTTTCACAACGATAGGGTTAACAGCCATTCATAGCATGCCTGTGGACCGTTCGTGATCTCGTACATGTGTAAATGATTAAACCACGTTAGTGAGAGGTTTACTACTTGTTCATCGTTATTTTAATTAATTGATAACCATACGGTGTCCCGGTTCAGGGCCACCCCTGGCTGACGTAGATGGTGGTCGCTCCGGCTCCACCGCTGGAGCTCGCCTCCTCACGTATTGAAGCAGCATGCCATTCCTGATGTGCCCTTCTACCTCATCCTTTAGATTCCTACAGTCATTAGTGTTATGACCATTCAATTCATGAAATACACAAAACTTATCTGATTTTCTTTCGTCAGAAGTTGGATCCCTTCGCATTGGCCTACGAGACGGAATCTTCTCTTTAGTGTCCTGATAAATTCGCTCCAAACTTTCATTCAGCTCTGAATAGGTGGTGAATCGTGCCTCTCTCCGCAGTCGCTTTGGCCTGTTACCACTACCTTCAACCTTTTCGTTTTCCTTTATCCTTGCCTGAGTCCTTTTCGAGAGGCTTTTTGTCTTTAAGCACACAAACCTATATTCCATCTCCTTCTTTTCTTTCTGCATTCGCATCCTCTAATCGTAAAAACTTTTCGGCCTTGTCATAGAATTCCCCTAGATCCGCAGGTGGATCTTTAGTCAATGAATTTTTGAACTCTTTACCGTCAGCTACTCCGGACACAGCTACCATCACCACCATAGATGGATCTGCTCGATCCACCGAAGCTGCTGCTGCATTGAATCGCGGTAGATAACTCCTCAAAGTCTCTCTGGCTTTCTGCTTTAGAGTTGCCAAAGTCATCACATTCTTGGGTCTTGTAATGTGAACTCTGAACTGTCTCATAAATCTCTCAGTTAAATCATTCCATGTTCCGATAGATCCACTCTCTAGTTGTCTAAACCATAACGTTGCAATATCCGCCAAGTACAATTGAAAGCACCGGGCCATAACCTCCTCTGATGCCCCCAGCACCTCCATATGCCTCATATACTTCGTCAGATGAACCGTGGGGTGTGTTCTCCCGTTATACATATCCAACGATGGTAACTTGAAATCCGGTGGGTTTCTAGCTCGTCTGATTGCTGGAGTAAAAGGACTCCTATTGACATCCTCCAAATCTTTGTTTACCAAACCGCCTCTCATAGCTCTTCGAACCATCTCCGCCAATCTGTCATTGTCTCCGAGATGCAATCTTCGTTCATCACTTTCAACCTGCCCCACAAGTTCACGAGGGAACTCTGGGATCTGCCCCCTTGACTGAGCATTCACTCCTCTGCTACTCACAATTTGTGAAGATGCTCCTCTTTCTCTCTCCAAGATTGGATCAACGTTCTCCATGGGTGTGCCCCCTAGTTCAAGTGCTACGCCGGATGGTCCCACTCCGTTTCGAACTCCGTCTGCTTCTCTATTCTGTGCTCCAAGTTTTCCTATCTGTTGAAATAAACTCTGGATCAACTCCTCTTGTTTTTTCATCATTGTCTTCATCTCGTCTCTTGTGATGAAGATCGACGCTTGATTCGCTCCTGAAGAAGCCTCTTGACTTCCTTGGTGTTCACTTCTCTCTGGCCTTTGTTTCTTACTCGTTTTTCTCGTCATGGTTCTTAGATCTAAATTCTTAAGTCTTTAAATTCAGCTTATCCTGAATCAGCTGTTCTCAGTGAAAGTACCAAAATATTTGCGCCAAAATTGGTCACAAACACCCAATATCGTGGAAGCACCCATTTATGAGCACAAATCAGCAAGAATCAATATAGAATTCAGATCTAAGTAATAAAAATCACAATAATTCACACATAACAATCACAAACGCAAGATCTATAGTGGTTCGGCGATCTTGCCTACGTCCATTCTGAAGCTTATGTCTTTATTGATTCAGTTGATGATTCCAATCGATTACAGCGGATTACAATTGATGATAGCTTTCAAATCTGATTACAACAGTGGTAATGAAGTATGGAATTAAATCCGGCAGAGTCTGGACGTTGAATGGCCAAAAGATCCCCCTTTTTGAAGGCTTTAGGGTGCTATTTATAGGCGTAGGAGGCCCAGATTTCGCTCAAACTTCGGGAGACTCTCTCTGGCACGTGAGTGGGCCCACGCGACCGATCCCACCAAGTTTCGACTCGATCTGAGATCGATTCGAACTCCATTGGAATCGATCAAAAAATGACCCAATCGAGCTGAAACTTAGCAGGAACAAACTTTACCTTGTACGGAAGCTACTATGAAAATTTTATTGCATTTGGCCTCGTGGTTTGGTAGATATGATCGATTCGAGTTGCTATGTTTCGGTTGGCTGTTTGGTTCAAACCCATCAGTTCGAACCGATACGTTCGAATCGACCTTATCACGTGGTTCTTTGGTGACATTGCGCGCACTCCTCGCATCGATACTATTTTTTCTCCGAGTTGACCGCTTCGCATCCATGAATTTTGCCTCGTTCGTATCGTGTGCCACGACCAAGTTCACATCGATGGATTCGAATCATGGATCGATACGAAGGGGATCGAGACGAACCAATTGGATACGAACAGGGCAGATTTCATGGATACGAAGTAATGATCTGGAACTCTTGATGGATGCGAGGACGATCGATACGAAGCAGCGCTCGGACACGAGACCGATCGATTCGAAGTAGGGTATGCCGATGGATACGAATGATGGATTCGAACTGCTCGAACTCAATGGATACGAACGTGCTGAGTGGATGTGCATCTGATTGATTCGAAACCGATCGATTCGAACCGACCGATATCGTGCCTGATCGGTTTGAACTCGATCGACTCGTAGCATATGCAAACCGATGGATTCGAACAAGACAAACAGTGATTGATACGAATCCTATGGATTCGAAATGAGCATCTCCTCAACTTTTTGATGGGTTCGAACAACATACTTTAGCTAACTTGCATCGATCATATCTCGTTCATATGAACTCCAATTAACCTGAAATTTGGAACACTGTCTCTCATGGCTTTGCCTGTCATGTCCTATCAATTGTAGCCTGATCCGGGCTTGGACAAAATTCATCGATATCCATGGTGAAGCAGTATAACCAATCTTTGAGATGAACTGTCTTTTGTTTTTGACCGATCTTTTGGTATCACGGCTTTGCCAAAAAGCGGGATAACACTTGGGTTAAAACTTGAATGTTGAGATGCCACTGATTTTTGGAAAACTTTGATCTTTTAAAACTGGAAAATTTCTTGCTTTAAATCTTGAATTGCTTGATGAAAGCTTGAGTTGCTGGAGCTTATTTTTAAACTGGAATGCTTTCTACCTTAATTTAAAACTGCATGCATGTTTTGATTCCCAGATTCTAAGTGAAATGCAGGCTTCAGATTGAATATGCAGGTTTCAGAACAGATTTGTTTGCATGCTATAGATTTACATGTTTTGATTTCATGAATTTGATTTTAGTGGAGGTGTTTTCAGATTTTAGTTTTGAGGTGATTTGTTTTAATTTTCTTCTTGCCTTTAGATTTAGAGAAATAGAAAAGAAATGGAGTTAAGAAAATAAAGGGTTTTATATAAATGAACATGTGGTTTATTCAAAAAAAATAAAAAAATAAAGGTTTTTAAAATGACACTTGTCATTAATTTTAACATTTGTCATATAAGTATGTTAATTAGTTAACACATATCTTCTAATTTATAAAATGTTTACATTTGCCTTTCAAAGTTAATTAGTTATAATTAAATGTAAATTAGTATAATTAAATGTAAATTAGTTAATAGATTAATATAAGATAAATGTAAACTTATGTTTAATTAATTAGTTATTAGGTACTTATTTACATGTAGATAATTTTGGAATGAATAAATCCTTTTTTTTATAAAATAAAGTTTTATACAAATATTTAAAAATCCAAAACAAATAAAAATTTATGCTTTAAGTTTCTAGGCTTTAAACTCAAATTCAAATTAAATTCTGAAATTCAATTTGAAATAACAAGCTATTTTTTTTATAAAATTCCATTTGTTAAAAACAATGTATTATTATGTTTTGAAAATAACAAATTTGATAACTATAAATAATTTATAAAAGAAATTGTTTCTTTATTAATAAATTATTTATTTTATCACACTATATTTAAAAAGAAAACAAAACACACCTTATTGTTAATTTTATTTAAAATTTAAAGTCAAAATCAATTTAAGCAAATTAAATTTTATCTTAACAATTTAAACCATATATTATTTATTCAATAGCTTTTAAAAGTTTAACTTTAAAATTATACCCAATTTTACCAAAGATATATATTATTTAGAAAACAAGATTTATTTATTTATTAAATTTAAAACAATTTCTATTTACAATATATACATATCCTATATACATTATAAATAGAAAACAATTATTAGCTTTTAAAAGATAAAATTTATCAACTAAATATTTATTTAACTGGATTATTAAATTAATTCCAATCTTATTATCAAAGGTTATCAAATCAATTTAATTTTTAATTCAGATTATTAAATTGATATTACCTAAAATCCCGGGTCATCACACAAGGAGTAATTGTTAGGATTGTTGATGGATGCTATAGATGCTTTAGTTGTTTTCTTTAGTAGGCTATCACTCGTTGGTATCAAGGGAAGTGGGTATTGGAGATAAGAATACCTAGAAGACTTAGATCCTTTATTTGATTCGTGGTATATCTTTAAGATATTGTAAAGTAGCATATTATAGTTTTATGTGCTAGCTCTTTGGTTGTAGGAACAGATTGTGTATGATTCGTGCACTCTTGTTCCTTACCATATTTACCTATATAGTATTTTGAGTTGTATTTACCGCTCACACCAGATTATTGTACAAACCAAAGTTTTATGCTTTGCTTTTTATTACATTGGGTACTCTTAAATGAGTAGACTAGATAATAAGTCTAGGTGACGCAGTAGCTATTCGGAGGACGAGCTGGAGGGGACTATATCGTATTATATACTTTTATAGATTCTATGCTTATTATGTTATGTAGTTTTGGGGAGCCTTAGCAGTGACTGCTTATATTTGTATTTGAGATGGTTATCGAGTTGTTTCCATGGTATAAACTCTACAACACTTGATGTATAACTGTGTGGATATGTACTCTGATGATTGGTTCACATAGTTATTACTGCCACTTTTATTATATCTATGATATTATATTTTATCGATACGCTGTGAGATATGACATGTTATATTCTATGTTTGTTATATTTATCTTGATGATCACCTTATATCGGTCGGGCATGATTGAAACATACTATTTAGTTATCATCCGATGGTATTGGGAGGTCGCCCTCCACATGTAGCACCATTTATGGATATCCATGCATGTATAAGAGAGAGAGGATTTTACTGAGATATAAAAGGAATTAAAGGGGGAAGGTTTTAAGAAAGGAAGAGGAAAGGTTAATGTCATTCCTTTAAAATAAATCTCCCTGCACTTCTTTCTGAAATATTTCTTTCCTGAAACCCATTATTCCTTTTTCTATCCCATCATCTACAGTAGAAATTTTCATAGCTTCTAAACCTTAAAATTTCAAATTAAAACATTACATAAAATTAGCAACAAAAGGTGGCTCTCATTTCTTAATTCTCGCAAAATTCAAAGATCGATTCATGGAATCAAGGGACCTTTGATTCATCATTTAAGATGTGATTTGTTGGCAACTTTTCAAGGTAAATTTCTAATTAATTCATTCACATATTCCCTATATTCATATGCTTGGAATTGTGTGATTCATTTATGTTTGTATTGACTATCTTGTAACATGAGAATTGATAACCCTTTTCTCAATTAAAAGTATGCTTACTATGTTCATTTCATTCAGATCTATATATGTTACCTTTTATGTTACAATATTATTAAATTAATTTCTAGTGAATTGTATCTTATAAAATTAACATACACAATCACAGGTGAATTGTAATTTAATTCTTATTTTAAAATTTATTTCTAGTGTTACATTGTTAATGGTTAAATAGAATCATTTATATATTGTTTTATGCAAGAATGTAAGGTATTGATCTAAAATTTTGAACTTATTTTAATGTAAATTTTAAATCATGTATATCTCTTTTTTAAGTTTATAGTTTTGTTAAATTTCCAAACTTTAGTTTTTTTCGAACTAAATGTTCAATCTATGCTGTTAATTTAGAATGAATTGTAAATTGTCAAATTGAAATTTTAGTTAGAAAGTTTTGGTTTATTATTACATACATATGCATGTGTAACTATATGTTTGTGTATAAATATGAACTCTAAATATTTGTATTTCAAATTCATAAAGCCCGATTTAAACCTTTTTTAATAATTTAAAAGTGAGGCAATTACAGATACATATTAATTATCATTTGCTGTTTATATCATTGTATCATAATAGCTCTTACATGTAAAATGAATATTTTATTATCTAAATTTGCTAAAGAGGGAAAGTGAATCGATCATTGACCACTTTTCATCTTCTTTCCTTTTAGATCCTTGTGTGATTGCATGTAGATTTATTTTTATTTATTCCTATACGATCTTAATTTTCAACCTTACTTTCTGTTTAGCAATTTGGTCATACAATTAGAGTATTAATATATTTGATATATTCACGCTTTTCTTGTCTAACATTTAATTAATTTAGATCTAAATAACTAAAGAAAAACATCCCTTAATTAATGTTTATTTTGTATATTAACTATTACAATTGAAGCGGGGAAGAAATGAAAATTTTCTCCATCTTTATATATTGACATATCTGCCCTTTATTAGTTGCATAAATATATTGACATATCTTCTCTAAATTCATTTTAACACATTTCTTTTACATATTTAAACACTATTTATTCATTCACATAAATGAATGTATTTGATACATTCATTATAATACCTATAAATTTAAGCTATATTTAAATCTCCAATTTAAAATTTTAACCAAAATGAGATTTTATTTAAAATTTTATTGGATTGGATCTAATATACATTTAACATACATAGGCCCAATAAGAATCCAAGAGGAATTTTTTTTTTGAAATTACCATTTTCTTCCACTTTGGGCTGGCCCAGTTCCTACAATAACTAAGTGAACCAAATACCAGAGAATAGATCTACAGATTTATACAACAGAGTAATAAAGTTTATATAAAGCAGAAATAAACTCAGGTAAACTATCTCATAATAGTAAAGCAAATATTATCTAGGCTTCAAAGTGTTGCATAGCGGAATACGCAATAGAATATCCATATATAATACGAGAAATCTCCATGCAGCTTGTCGTTTGCACAACCACCCGGTATCACCTAGACCTGTTGTCTATTCTACTCATTTAAGAGTATCCGAGATAATGAAAAGCAAATCATAATACCTCACGTCAAACAATAGTCTGGAGTGAGCGATAAATTAATCGTAAAAGAATATACAAGTTGATATAGTAAGGTATAAGGTATAAGAGCCATACCTGACCTATCCCTACATCCAAAGAGTTAACATATAACATCTATAATATGCTACTCAACTATCAACATCAAATGTACTACGTTCTATGTACAGAATCGGGTGTCCAAGTATCCACATTCTAAATACCGACGTCAACTGACATCCCTGGAGTGATAGACTACGGGAAACAATTAAAGAAAACATAACATCCATTAAATAGTCCTCACTATCGCTTAAGTGCTTTGGATATATGATAAATCATATTGCCATCTTATGCCAAAGACCAATGGAAAAGTATTGGTTCCTTAGTGCTCTAAATCTACACCATTCAGTTGGCTAGGAAAACTAAATTGCATTTCCTAGCAGTCCATGGTATATGGATCACGTCCTAAATCCATGGGTACACGTCATAATACCTAATGAGTGTGCTCACTTACCCTTACTTTATGAGCACAATGGAACACTCCAAGTATCAATGATCCCTTCACATGTGTCTTCAAACATGTCCTAATTTGATTCATTCCATCATCGTCAAAGAACCCTTCCACGTCTTACCTGTTCCATTTTTGTAGTAGAGCACGTCCTAGCTCTACTTCATAGGCTCGTGTCTTAGAACCTGTCTCATCATATCTACAATAGCGAACGTCCTATCTCTACTTCACAAGTTCACATCCTAGAACTTGTCCTTATAGGCTACCATCATGACCCGTGTCCAAAATCCGTCATAATCGGAACACTTCTAGACCTCCATGTCAGTTATAGAATCTACCTTTCAAAGTCCCGAAGCCATCACATCGAAGCACTACAATATTGCTTCGTTTCTTAACCATCAACCTTCATCATGCTATGATATGACAACCGAAAGCTAAAAGAATGAACGAATACCTCCAGCATGACCAAGAGACCACACACCTCCTTTCCCAGAAGTTTCACCCCGACCCGAGCACATTTTACATATCGATACCAACTTGAAGCATCGATACTGATATGAGCTTTTGACCCCAATCTTGGTCCTTGGCCTTCACTTGAAGGCCTTTTATCCATTTTGAAGTCCTCAAGCCAAAAATCAAGTGCAACTCTCCTCAGTTTAGGTCGTACCAACCTAAACACTTAACCAAATTTCGGCCTGCAGCTTCCCAAACTACACTTCATTGCTATCTCGAAGCCAAGCCCGAAGCACTCCAACTCCTGGCCTGAAGAACATCCCTAAGTGAACTCCACCGACATGATTCTTTGGTCTTCAACTACAGTTCCTTCATACTTTAACCCAAAGTAAGCCCCAATTTTCCACCAAATCTCCCGTAGTACAACCCAAAGCAAAAAACCACTAACTTGAATTCCCATCACCCCTTCAAGTCAGTGCCAACCCGCAGTTCTCTCATCAAAAGTTGTCCAATTAACCTACGACCTAAAGTATGGCTTCATCCTTAAATCTAGAGCCTCTCATCCAATTTTCATCCAGTTTCGAGCAAATTTGACTTTGTTTTTCCCATTTAATCAATAACTCCTAACTATCCTAGAAGCACTTAACCAGCCAGATCAAAACAATTCATTAGAACATACAAGGCATTCATAGGGATTCATATACCATGATCAAGCAAATCAAACATGTTCAATACATAAAATTCAGGCTAGATCTAGCATTCATAAAAGAATGTCAATATGGTTTAAAAGCGGTTATTAGATCACAAAAAGTCCATTTTTAATCACTTTACTTTCGAACATAAATATACATAAAACCGTGATTAAAGTTATAAAATGTTTTATCATCAAAATCATGTTAAAAACATCAAATTTAACTCTATGAACATACATTGGATAGTGAGATGTCAAGAACCAGTTAACCAATACCCAACTACCACTTAAATTCTTCAAATTTTGGATGGGGAAGCAAGAACACAGATTCCACGATAGCCAAAATGGTAGATCTCCCTTCACTAATTACCTCTCTAATGATGATTTAAGCTACGATTAGTAATACAAAGGAATTATTTTCGAAGAGATTTGAACTAATGGAGGTTTAGAACTATCTTGGAAAAGATGAAAATGACTTAGAATAGTCCCTTCGTTCCCCCTTAGGCTCCAATCCTGAACTGAGTTAGTGGGCCTAAGTATAAGTTAGCCTAACTACCATACAATGCTGGCCAGCAGCATCCAAAACTTAAAACTACCATAACTTTCAAATGGTAAGTCCGTTTTACTATTATAACCACTCTATAGAATAAGAAATAATCATCTGGAAGAAATGGAAGTAGTTTCAGACTCTAACTCCGCTTCTATCAAAAGATATAGTCCATATAAGATTTTGAAGGTCAAAATGGCCAAATAGAAATTCGATAAAAAATCATAAATATGGACAATATCCTTAAGAGTCATTTCCCAAAATATCAAAGTTATACGACCTTATATGAATTGAATAGAAATATTTTACGATCCTCCAATATGTAAAACATGAGTCCTTACACTCTCCCCTTTTAGGAATTTTGCCTTCGACATCCCTAAACAAATCGTAGTTATCCCACACGCTTAACAATCATATACAACCATTGAGCATCTCAAACAAGTAGCTATGCAATCAATAGTACAAACGAACCTATCCTGGCATGCAAGATACTAAACTATCCTATATGATATCAAAGGTGAAAGTAAATACGATAAACAATGGGCCTTACCATGCAAAGAGCTTTAAATATGCAACTCTTATGCTCTCCTTGATTTCCCTTGTGCAATTTCCTTCACTTTCGCCTCGACGAACCCTCACCAACTCCATTGTCTTCCTCCTAAAGTGTTTTGTATCACGTCAGACAATACATACTGACCTACAAAGTCTCGAAGCTTCTTGTTCAATCTTATTATCAAGTTGGTCCACTGTAATCATCATGCCTAAATCATGTAGAAACTTCCGCAAGTGTGAGACATGGAAGATGTTGTGCATGTGGGCCATCTTTTGAGGTAAGTTGTTATGGTAGTTCCCAATTCTCTCTACTATCGAAAAAGGACCTATGAATCTCAACACCAACTTCCCTGTACTACCGAATCTAGTAATATTCTTCAATAGAGAAATCTTTACAAACACCATATCATTGACAGAGAACTCCAAATCTCTACGTCTCTTATCAATATAGCTCTTTTGCCTATCCTAAGTAGTTTCATTCGTTGCTGAATGATCTAATTCTTCTCTAAGATTTCTCTAATTATATCTGGTCCAAATATCAGTTTCCTGTCTGCTTTCCACCAACATGAATGAGCATTACATGGTTGGCCATAAATTGCTATGTATAGTGTCATACCGATACCAGGCTGATAGTTGTTATTGTATGCAAATTCCACCAAATGCAAGTGACCATCCCATGAGCCGCCAAAATCATGTTTGAAAGCTTGGAAATGATCCTCTAAAATACGATTCACTCTCTCGGTTAGCCCATTAGTTTGTAGGTGATAAGCTATACTAAGATGCAGCTCAATCCCAGATGCCTCTTATAAGCTCTTCCAAAACTCGCTAGTGAACAAAGAGTCTTGGTCGCTCATAATATTCTTTGGCATAACATGGAACCACACCACCCATTTCACGTATAACTCCGCCAACTTGGATGTCGTTTTACTAGACTTGACAGGTATGAATCGGGCAGTCTTCGTTAGTCTATCGAGTATGACCCAAATACCATTGTACCTTTATCCGATCCTCGGCAATTCATCAATGAAGTCCATCAAAACCCGCTTTCATTTTTACTTGGGAACTTCAAGTGGTTGGAGCAATCTACTTGGCATCTTCTGCCCTCCCTTCACTAACAAGCAGCTCATACACTTTAAGATAAACCTCCGGATGTCCCTCTTCATCCTTTCCTAATAATAAATCTACTTCATATCATGTTACATCTTATTATCATCGAGATGTAAATTCAAGCTCGAATGATGTCGCTCTCTTAATACTTCATCCTTCAACCCAATGACATCAGGTCCGTACTGTCTCATCTCATCAGACTCTACTCCTCCTTCAACTTTCACCATGATCTCAACTATTCTAGCATCTTGACTCTAACTAGTACTAATCCACTCAATTAAGGCAGGTCTGATAGTCAAACCTGCCAGCATCTCTAGCCCTAACTCACAATAAGATCTGAAGTCATAACAAGTGATATATTCCAACTGCTTCCACTTACGGAATATCACTCCCAAACTAGCATGTATTCTGCTCAAAATATCAACGACTACGTTTCCCTTGCCGAGCGTATAGGAAATGCCAAAGTCGTATGAGGCCAAGAATTTTAAACATCGTTGCCGGTGATTGAGATCCTCTGGAAGAAATGATTCTTCAAGGATTTGTGGTTCGTGAATAGCTAGAAACTTTCTCCTAATAGAAAATGTCTCCAAATCTTCAAAGTAAACACTGTCGCCGTTAACTCTAAATCATGAGTTAGATACTTTCTGCCATGCAGTTTCACTTGTCTACTAACATAGGTGATAATTTTTTATCGCTGCATTAACACTGCATCTAATTCAGTACCATATGCGTCTATGTATACAGTTAGCTCCTCATTCCCACTTGGAATGGTAAATACTACTGCACTCGTTAACTCCCTTCAAACTTACAATGGGATTCTCACACTTCGTGCTCTAAAGATTAGTCTGATTCTTCTTCGTCAAATAGGTCAACGGTTTTACTACCTTTGAGAAGTCCTTGATTAAACATCAATAATATCCTGCCAATCCTAGGAAACTCCCCATAAAAGTAGTGTTATCGGGGTGGTTCCAATCTTGAATCATTGCTACCTTGGCAGGATCTACTACAATGCCCTACTCGAGGACGACATGACCCAAGAATCTCGCTTCCTTCTCTAAAAGTAAAAATTGAAAACTTCGCTTTCAACTTGTGCTTCCTCAATACTTCAAGAATAATCCTTAGGCATGTCTTGTGTTCCTCCTTCATCCTAGAATAGACCAGAATATCATCCACGAACATGAGCATAAACTTATTCATCTCATCCCTAAAGACTCGGTTCATGAGATCAACGTATGCCAGAGCATTGGTTAGCTTAAACAGCATAACCAACTGGTGAGAAAAGATACTTTAAGGATTGGTGGTCGGCACGCTCTCCTTTGCTACCCTAAACTGGTGAAATACCGTTGTTAAATCCAACTGAGAACGTCTTTGTACCATCGAGCAGGTCGAACTAGTCATCAGTACATGGGAGTGGATACCTCTTCTTTTTCGTCACTTTATTCAACTCACGGTAGTCAAGACATAACTTTAGAGAGCCATCCACCTTAGTGGAGAATACCGCATGTGCACCTTACTCAGATTTGCTCCGAAGAATGAACTCTCGTCCTAACAGGTCATTAACTTGCACCTTCAATTCCTTCTGCTCTCTGAGCGTGATATGCCTCAAAGGCATAAATATCAATCTAGCACCCTCACTAAGTCTATGTAGAACTCAATCTCTCAATGTAGTGATAATCCGGTCACCTCTTTGAAATACATCCGAATACTCTCTAACGATAGGCATAGATGACAAATTGTCCTGTGGTACTCCAGCAAATATAGAAAGCTGACTGTAACTATGTCCTCCGATAGGTAGCCAATCACTACCTTTCGCCCTTCCTCGGCACCAATCATCACTAACAGCTTCTCGCAATCCAACACTACCACATACTTCTTCAGCTAGTCTACCCCCAAGGTAATATTGAACCCAACAAAACTCAAGCCAAGCAATCAAAAGAGCAACCATGACTCAATAAGACCGAACCATGAAAAACCAAACACAGGCATATAGAGCCTCCAACATCATTTGTCACTACCAAAGGTCAATCAACTATTTCGGGTTTAAATCCCGGTCTATCTACCAGGTCACTAGATATAAAGGAATGTGAAGCCTGGGTATCAGACAAAACACATATAAAAACACTATAAATGGAAAGCATACCATAAATAACAATGCCCTTCCCTTTCTCTTTTGTCGAGGGTGCACTCGACGACATCGGAACAGCATCCAAAGCATATGCCTTCACCACCTTCTTTTGCTTCATCGATTCTGGACAATTCCTCTGCATATGCCCTACCTTGTTGCAGTTGAAACACCTTTTGCCCTCATCTTTACAATTCTTACTCAGGTGGTGTAACGACCCGCATATTTTCAATCCTCGAAAATCGACATCAATACGTTCACTGTATAGCATCCCGAGCTATCGAGTACCAAAAATACCAAATCATTAGGGGCAAAAAAGATAAGATAGAAGAGATTAGAAACAACAACATAGAATCTCACAATCAAAGTGGAACAAAATATAGTATATAATAACAGATTTTTATACAAAAGAATCTATAGCTGTTAATATATACAATCATCATAGTACAATAATTAACAATCAATCTAGATAATTATAATAAATTTTCCTCACGTATAATGAATATATTATAACACACATAATGGAAATAACCAAGTATGTGAAATACGTCTGAAATCCTCCAGCACGTCTTCTATGCTCCATAACATCCTAACCTGAATCTGTAATACTCGGTCTGACCTGAGCATTTTAATAAAATAACACCTGAGTCGGTCTGGAAAGCCTACGTGAGAAAACACGCTCAATTTGAATTATTACTGTTATTAAATCCTTGAAAAACAAAGGTATCTCGTAAGACGATGCCACGTATAAATACGACGGGTTTTTACCTTATGATAACCAAAAGCTTTTGTAGAAAATCCAATGATATTATAATAGTGTCTAACTACAATTACTAATTGAAATAGCCGAAATTGTTATATTAATTAAATTCTAGCATACTAGGCTCTACAATTAAAACCATAAAGGCTTGTAATGTATATTTGATTTCATACAATGACTGGGCATCTAAGGTACCGTCCGTCATAGTACACCTCTAAAAATATGTACCGAGATCGTACCCAACGATCCCTGCCAACATAGGACCGACCTACCCCTGACCTGGATAGTACCGAATATGTTATCACTTCGAGCGCTCCTACCCTGATCGAGCGCTCTCTTTTTCATGCATAACCATATCCAAAATTATAATATATCCGAGGATATCTAGAAAAGTGATAACATACCGTACTTGGGTGCGATCCACTTAGCCCAGCTAATCTCCCATGTTTTAGTCATTCCGGTTGATGAGGCATGAGGTCACGTTTTACCTTTAGAATAGCATTCATACTTGGAATGCTAACACTACCTTCCAAGCAATGATGCAATGATAACATTTATCCATACAAGTTGTTCTGGGCCCAAACAAACCTAATCTCCAAAATCACCGTCTTACTTATCTTCACGATATCACAATTCGTAAAGCACAAATTGGATCGAAGTAGTTTCAGATAATTAAATTCGATCCCGGTTTCTTCAAAACGATTAAACAATTTGGCCCCATTTTGATAGTCATCTATTTAACTATCAAATAACAAACATAAACAGTCACTAGGCCATATTAAAAATCTTCCAAATATTTATTTCAAATTTCTTTACAAGGACATATGTTCAAATCTCTTCCAGTATTACAATATTTGAAAACAATTTCAAATACTTATCCATAAAACGCTATTTATTTCACCATTTCAACACTTAGAAATATTTTCAAATTCAAATTATAATTCATTTGCATAAATTATTCTTGTACAATCACCATTTGGTTATATATAACCATTTCAAATTTTATAATCTGGTTTGGATTATAATAATAACAACCAAACACATCAATATACTATAATAATTTTAGAAAATTATTCCTTTAATATCAAAATATAATTTGGGTAAAATTATTTCATTTACCGGCTTTAAAACCATACCGTGTCTATTTAGCATGTTCAAGTGTTTAGAAAATCCTATCGATTTAGTTGCGTCCCACTATTCGACCAGAATTCGTAAACCACTCAACAGATAATTCAACACAATATAAAACAATTTATATTCACCAATAAATACACGCTCATATCTATTAATACACTCAAACTCATTCTAGGGTACTACTGACCTTATCTCTAATGAGTAATCTCCACCAAAGTTAAGGTTCTCGCTTAACCTTCAGCTTTATTTTCACTGTAATGACCCGCACATTATAATAAAATAATATTTTGGAAATTTCCTTAGGTTCCTTGAATTTCCACTATAGAATTTCTCTTACAACCACCTCCATTTAATAACTTGGTTTACAGATCTAGAGAGAATTTGTAAACACATTCAAATCACTTACCTTTAAATTCCATATATAAAATAATAAGTATTTTTAAGGAATAATAATTTATTTTTAAAACATGTTTAAGTAATTATTTAAAATATTAAAGAACTTTAAAAAAAACATTCCAACTCATTTTTAAATAAAACTAATCAATTTCCAAAGCTGATTTTTAAAATTAGAATTTATTCCAATTAATATTATATATCTTAAAAATCCACCTTTTGAAGTATTTCAATACTCAACAGCTTTAAATTACATAGTATAACAAATAAAATTTTCTTTTTAAAAATGAGATTTAACTTCTTGATAAAAATATATTTTTAAAATTCCAATATTACTATTTTCAATATATAAATAACTCCTGACTCATAACTCGTCGATTACATTCCGATTACCTAACCATTCTCACATTTCAAACATAGAATCCTCTATTTCTTCCAAAAATTGAATTTCACTTCTCATTATACATTTACTCTTGTAAATTTTATATTTTCAATTTATCAAATGATAATCATTTTAATTTATTTATATACACCGTTTATAAATTGATAACACATTCGTATTTCACATGTTTATAAACATTTTCATTTATAACTTCATTTCTAAATATATCAGTTTATCAATCCCATTTATTTTCCAAATCTGTTTTAAGTATTTATTTAAAACTCCTTATCTATGTTTCAAAAACATCATTTTAAAATCCATGGTTAAAATCCTTTGTATAAATTATTTTAAAATCTCTTTAAAAATATTTTACGAATAGTTAAGTATAACCCCAAAATCAAATTATTATTTTATTCAACTCAATTTCCCTTAAAATAATCCAAATTCCATTACAAATATTTTTATACAAAATCTCCTTTTAATTCCTCCAAATTCAAAAATAATATTTATGGTATTTAAAATACCAAAATTGAGGCCAGCGCTACTATAGCATTCAATAATCCAAATCATAACATAATCTATAACCGATTATTAACACACATCATATATCACTATATATGAAATTAAAATCAACATTTTGAGGAATCCATTTAGATCACTTCAACCTGTTTCCTTGCATCCACAGATGTTAGATGACATAAAATACCAATCCCGCTTCAAGGTGGGATATCGCGGTAATATAAGGTTATCCGCTATTATGCAGGGCGCATAGTGTCTCATCCGCTCTAATCGACGGGAAATATACCCATTTACTAATATATACTACTATAAATATATAATAATATTCCATTGCTAATAATATATCAATCCAACCAATCATCCAATAGTTAATTTTAATTATTGTAAAATAAATCGAGTAATCCAAATGCGTGAGATTTACTCACCTTGATATTTAATTTGCTAAACACCCAAATTTGAATTAAATGGAACCACGTTGATTTAATTTAAAATTCCAGCTGATTCCGAAAAATCTCAAAGCAACTCTATTTCTTAGACTTTCCAGCTATGAACCACTCTCAACTTGTTTTATTCATTTTGGACCTTGTATAGATAAGTTACAAAAATTTTTAAATATCGATTATAATTTAAAACAATTAGAAAATTTTAAATGCTTAAACCTTCTCATCTCCTGTGCACTAAACTTGAATTTATCACCGAAGTCTTCCTCAACCAAAACCTACTCAGTCGCCTGTACTGCACACCACCAGACTTCAAACCGGTCGCCATAAAGTCTTCGAGACGCCACCATCCTTGCTCACCAGACCCTGCAAGAGCCTCTCAACGTCGCGCCACCAGAAATGTGACTCGATCCACACCCTTCAAGATCGCCGCTCAACTCCGCCCCATCATGCACACCCCTGACACTTCTGCCCTAAACTGCCACGTGCAAGTGCCGCAACTATTTCCCCCTCACGATGACTATTCTCCCAGGTCGCCTCGCTCGATCGCGATTTTATCGCGAGTTTTTCCTTTTTTATGAGTTAATTTCGATTTAAAGAAAAAGAGAAAGGATTACGTGATTTAAGTAAAAGGGAGATTTCGTGCGAGTAGGGTGGCACACTATGTCTGCTTCTAGGTTTAGGATGGTTGTGATTTAAAAAAATTATTTTTATGTACGAAAATATCTCATTTACGTACCTCGAAATTCTGAACCCCTATCGAGGCATGCCGCTTGGCGTTTCTAATGTTATACCACTATTCCAGGCCTAATGGAACTAGTTTAGAGTCCTAACCCAATCGTATACAGAAGATAGCCTTTTGAACCCAATTGTAATATTAAATTTTCGATCGTACGACCAAAAAGGTAACTCTGAATGCTACGAAATTTAAAATCCGATAGTAATATACTATTACGGATCTAATGGAACTTGTTTCGTCGAGTTCTAAGATAGTGTCTCGGATGGCTATTTTAACGTGTCCAGTAAATCGACGATTTCAAAAATTGGTGAAATCTCTTGAAATTCAAGTTTTAAAAACTTTTTAACTCAATTCTAATTCAAATAGAATTTATATAAACATTAGAAATCGTTTTGATTTATTTTCAATTCGAATTTCAGTCATTCACACTATTCTTGTATTACGACAAATCGCTATATTCGAAATTTGAATTCATTTTGTAATTTCAACCAAATCTTCATCTTAAAAATCAACTTATATTCCAAATCCAATATTTAAAACCATTTAATATTCAAAATAAAATGATGGAAAATCTGAGTCGTTACAGGTGGCCTCTCTCTCCATAGTTAAAACAAGTAGGTTCTAACTTTCCCTTCTACTTAGCATCTTTATTCTGGAACTATATTCCTTCCAGTTCCATTTCTTTTTGCCTCCACCACCTTACTATGGTTTTGGCTCTGCCTTAACCGGGTAGCTAATTTGAACTTGGTGGTACAAACTCTCCCTGGAAAGAGCTTTCTCGACAAGCCTCTTAAATGGCTAATCGACGTGGCTCACAAACTTCTCCTCTAAATAGTCATCGACATAAGAAACTTCTCATTCTTCCTTAGTGGAGCTTCAATGAAATACATCTCATATTTCAACAAGGTGTCGAAATGAGCAACCTACTCGAAGAAAACATATCTCCCTGCTTCGAATTAGCAAACCTCCTGAATAGCACCAACTTTTGAGTCGTTGGAATAAACTTCTCCTCAAATTAGGTTTTGAAATGGTTCCAAGTAAACTAATCCTCAGGTGTAGCAAATCTAATAGAGTTCCACCAGTCCACATCTCTCCTCTAAATTTGTCAAGAAGCCAACCTTCTCTTCATTGCATCATCCAATTCAAGGTCATCAGAAATCCTTTTACAGGTGTCTAACCAATCCTGCATTTCAATAATTCATATTTTTCCTCGTGCATGCATGTGACTTATATACTACACATATTACTATGTAGTTTTAAAAACCAAAAGATATAACGAGTATGCTCCCTCTTGCATACACACACACGCTTAATCCGATCTATGGTTTCAACTTCCTACCTATCTCTACAGGACCACGGTATTAACTCAAGTTAATTGTATAACCTAGAGCTTTGGTACCAAATGTGATGACCGCTCTACACCACCGACACCCAATATACATATATGCGTGCATTACTGCGGTGCTCCACAAATATAGGATGATTATAAAGGGTTAAAAACAAGTAAAAACAAAACATAACCTATCGTATATCACATAGTGCATGGAATAAAATATTATATATATATATATCATAGTTATAAAATATAAGAAATAGTAATAACTAAGTGAACTAAATATTAGCGAACTAATCCATAAAGTTGTACAACATAGTAATAGAGTTTATACAAACTGGAATTAAATTCAGATAGACTATCTCATAATAGTAAAGCTAACACTGTTTAGGCTCCATAATGTTGCATAACAGAATAAGTAATAGAATATCCGTATATAATATAAGAAAGCTTCATCCAGCCCATCATCTGCACAACCACTATGTTTCACCTAGACCCGCTATCTAGTCTACTTATTTAAGTATACCTAAGTTAATAAGAAGAAAAGCATAAAATTTCAAGTCGAACAACAATCTGCTATAAGCGATAAATGAATCTCGAAATATAATGCAAGTCGATATAGTAAGGTACAAGGTATAAGAGCCATATCTGATCCATCCCTGCATCCAAGGAGTCAACGTATAACATCTATAATATGCTACTCTATTATCATCATCAAAATGTACTACGTCCAAAGTACATTATTCGGTGTCTAGGTATCCATGTGAAGTGACATCCCCAGAGTGATATAATGCAGGCGAAACAATCAGAGAAAACATATCATCCATCAAATAACCATCATTATCTCTCAAATGCTTTGGACATATGATAACTCGTATGACCTTCCTATGCCAGAGACCGATGCTAAAGTCTCTGTTCCTTAGTGCTTGAAATCCACACCACTCAATAGGCCATGAAAAATGAGCTACACGTCCTAGCAGTCTAGAGTATATGGATCATGCTCTAAATCCATGGGTATACATTCGAATAATGAATGGGCATCTTCACTTACTCTTTCTTTACAAGCACATTAGAACACTCCGGGTATCAATGAACCCTTCGCACATGTATTCGAACTCATCCCAATTCGATTCACTCTATCATCATTGTAGAAACCTTCCTTGTCCTACCTATTCCATTTCCATAATAGAGCACGTCCTAGCCCCACTTCATAGGCTTGCATCCTAGAACCTATCTCGTTATATCTTTCCATAATAGAGCATGTCCTAGCTCTATTTCACAAGTTCGCTACCTATAAATTATCCTTATGGGCTACCATCACGACTCCTATCCAAGGTCAATCATCATCAGAACACTTCTAGACCTCTATACCAGTCATAGAATATACATCTCAATGTCCCAAATCCATCACATCGAAGTATTCCAATATCGCTTCATTTCTTAACCATCAGTCTTTATCATGCCTTCATATCACAACTAAATGCTGAATGAACGAACACCTCCAGCACGACCAAGATACCACACACTTCCTCTCCTAGAAGTTACACCCTAAACGAAGCATATTTTATAGATCGGTACAAACATGAAGTAGATATGATTGATATGAGCTTTTAACCATAATCTTCATCCTTGGCCTTCACTTGAACTCCTATTCTCCCTTTTGAAGGCCCCTAGCCAAAACTCAAAACAAACTCTCCCGAATTTAGGTCATTGTCAACCTGAACAATTAACCAAATTTCGTACTTCAACTTTCTGAACTCCACTTCATTGCTGTCACGAAGCCAATCTCGAAGCACTCCAACTCCTAGCCCGTAGCACGTCCCTAAGGAAAGTCCACTGACCTGATTCTTTGGTTTCAACTCTAATTCCTTCATCTTTTGACCCAAAGTTAGCGATGAGTTTTCCACCATATCGCTCAAAGTATGACCCAAAGCAATAATCCATTGAACTGAATTCACATCACTACGTTAGGTCAGTGCCGACCTAAAATTCTCCCATTAAATCTTGTCCTATCAAACTATAACCAAAAATGTAGCTTCATCCCTAACTCTAGAGCAGATCCCCCAAGTTTCATCTAATTTCAAGCAAATTTGAGTTTGTTTTTCTTATTTCATCAACTAACTTCTAACTATCCTAGAAGCATTTAACAAACAAAACCAAAACAATTCATCCAAATGTAAAAGGCATTCATGATCAAGCAAATCAAACATGTATGATACAAAATTTAGCCTATATCTAACATTTACACAATTATAACAATATGGTCTAAAAGAGGTTATTAAATCACCAAAAATCCATTTTTAATACTTTTAATTTCGACCATAAATATGCATAAAAGTGTGATTAAAGTTAGAAAATGTATTATCATCAAAAATCATGTTAAAAATATTAAATTTAACCAAATGAACATGCATAGGATAGTGAGAGGTCAAGAACCACTCGCCTAATACTCAGTTATCACTTAATTTCTCCAAATCTGAGATGGGGAATCAAGAAAATGGATTCCAAGATAGCCAAAATGGTGGATCTACTATTCCCTTCACTAATTGCATCTCTAATGATGATAGGCTAAGATTAGTAAGAAAAAGTGATGATTTTTGAAGAGATTGGGTTACTTGAGGCTTAGAAGTATTTTGGGGATGATGAAAATGACTTAGAATAGTCCCACCAATCCCCTTTAAGTTCCAATTCTTAAATGGGTTAGTGGGCTTAAGTATGGGTTAGCCCAACTACCTATAAAACTGACCAGTACTGCCAAAACTCAAATTAGCCATAAGTTTCAAACAGTAAGTCTATTTTACTACTATGACCACTCTACGAAATGGAAAACCATCATCCTGAAACAATGAAAGTGGTTTCAAACCCTAACTTGTCACCTATCAAAAGTTATAGGCTATATTATATTTTTATGGTCAAAATTGTCACACAGAAATTCGATAAAAATAGTAGATGTGGAAAATGTCCCTAAGAGGCACTTCCTAACATATCAAATCTATAAAACCTAATATGAATTTAAAAATATTTTACCATCCTTCAATATGTAAAATACAAGTCTTTACATCTTTTATTTTCAATAAGATAAATAAAAGTGTGGTTGATTTCCTTAATCAGCCTTCCCTTAGCAAATACATCATTGATGGCTTCCATGATTAAGTACTTCATCTAATTCCAACATATTTTATAGAATTTAGAATTGAAACCGTCCAGATCCGGAGCAGTGTAATCCTGAATACTAAAAACCACTTCTTTAATCTCCTTCATGTCAGTTTGATCATTTAAATTTTTTTCCCATACTCTGAAATGATGTTCTTATATACCTCTTTCGGTCTACTTCTGATTACTGTTTGTTGAACAGATTTAAGTAGTATGATACAACCTTCTTTGCAAATTTAGAATAACTATTGCATGCGGTGCCATCCACTGAAATGTGGTTGTCCCAGTTGTTGTTGTTTCCCCTTATAGTCATCAATGCACAAAAATATTTGGTAGCTTCATTACATAGGAGCAGCTAGTAACATTTTGACTTTTGTTTGTGTAATAAACCGCCTCTCATAAAACCTAAATTATTGCCTTACATTAACGCCCGACTTTCGGATACTACAAAAGATAGCTTATCGGGGAAAAGAAAGAAAGAAAAGAAACAAAACACTATACCAAGGCATAATAATATGATCTCACAATAGAATGATAACATATAATATACTAAATATGCTTGAACAGAATATGATGAACAATATATATATAAGACTGAACTAGTGGAAGTAATTGAAAAATAAATATCAATATAGAAACTCAGGATAGAATATTTGATACAATTCTCATATATAAATAATATATATGTCATATACTACTACAATATCAATAAGATATCCAAAGTACTACCTTCACGTCAAAAGCTCCATCTATGCCACTCTAAAAGTGTATTCGCAAAAGCATCTGGCTCCCAAACTACTCAATTAGTACTCGAGCGTTTTCATGACATAAATAGAAAAAGAAAATTGTAGGTCAGACATAAAGCCCGATGTGTGGGGAACTATCTCAAAATATGGTGTATCAAAACAATATACGTATAGAACATGAATTACTAAGGTACATCTGGTCCTCTCCACAAATGTGGCTCAAAGATAATCTAGATTGTCCATAAACAAGTAAAGTAAACCCATCTCAAAAAAGGGAATCATACTTTAACTTGCTCTTCTTCTATAACCAACGAGTTAACACAACTAATATAATGTGACTGATATGTAACAGTATACCATGATATAGATAACCTATCATACAAAGGCAGGGAAATCATAGTATTAGACTATCATGAAGTACACAATAATTATAGAAATTGTAATAACATTGGACAACTAATAACATTCATAACGTAGAGATAAGAGACGATCAAAGAATAAAAACGGATACTTGTCATTGTTGATGGGTGGAGTCCACTATGGAAACCAATTGATTCAATGATCCCTATTTAGGATCTAAAACAATTAGAGTCAGTATCGAGTTTTAGTATAGACATCAATCACAATCCAATGATTCCCATTGAGAGTCCAGAATAAATAGAGCCTAATTGTACCATAGACCCTAAGCCGCATCTTGATTGATCGAACTCGTACATCACAGTGTCCCACATCGAGCATAGATGACTTATAACCTACTCTATATATCTGAAACCTAGTCCCAAAAATAAATAGAGTTAGTACCAAATTGTACCATAGACTCCGAGTCACATCTAGAGTGGTCGAACTTGTGTAGATCTCACCATATCCCACAGAATGCATAGGTGATATACGATCTACTCTATATACTTGAGACTTTTGTGGATCTTACCTTATCCATCACCTCCCTCTTAGTCATCATGGATCTCACATACATTGATCATAAAAAATATTATGACGACCCACTATTTTGTACCATTCAAATCGACAATAATCCACACATGTCAGACTTGAATGATGCAAAATAACAAATTGTAAATAAATTTGGAGAAAATGAAATCAAATACACAGAATCATAGACACAGAACAATCAAAATAACTTGCAGTGGAATATAAAATACCATAGTAGTTCATGGAGCTGCTATAACACAGTCTCAAAAAAATACATAATATCAGTCTGAAACTACATAATAGAAATCCAAATACATAGAAGTCCACAATACATGAGATAAACTAGAATAGCTGAAACTGAAATAGATATAAATATAGATAGGCAGAATCTCCAGCAAAGACCCGCTCGAGAAAGAGAATCCAAAGCTGTGAATACTCAGGCTGACCCGAGCGTAAAGCAAAACATAAAGCAATCGAGTCAGGACATACATACTTATATAATGTAAACCAACTTAAGTGAACTGTAATAAAGATACAAGTAACTTAAAGGATGCCTGGGACCGCCCATCCTCTAAGGATCCGTTAAACTATTTACCATATAGTATTTATAAAAATGTCTATAGTAAAATAAACTTACTTTTAAATAGCGTCGAAGGGTTACCCATATAGCCCCCAACACGTAATAGTCCCAGTAATCCATCCAGTATCAGCATATCTTCAGATCGGGATACTACCCTAAATACTCCATGGGCTACGGGAGAAAAATAAACTCGTAGTAAAGGGTCGGTATGGTAGGTGACAAGGCATACGAGGTAATGCCAGGGTAGATATACCAATTACGCTTCTGGGCTGGTGGTAACGCGTAGCAGCCACTACCCCCCACCTCGAGCCACACTCCCAAAAATCAATGGGGTGCACCCAATCAATCACAAGAGTAATAGAATGGTATCAAAAAGGTGTGTTCGATCGGAGGAATGACCTCACTTGGCCCGCCGATTGCTCCTGTTTTAGCCACCTTAAGCCAATTCATGGAAGTCGGGTCCACATAATATACCTCAAGAACGTCGCATTCTGGAATCTCCACTTCGTACACGGTTGTTAAAGTGGTTTTCGGTATCGGTAGAGAGTATGTCTATATCCGATCCCGGTCCCTTTAACAACCAATCGTTATTATAACCCGTAGTTTTAATTTTTAAAAATGGTATTTATATTTCAAAAAAAAAAATCAAATATCATTTCAACTATTCAATATCATTTCAAATCCATTCCAAAATATCAAAATATCATACTTTTTCAAAACCATATTCATTTCATTTAAATTTAAGTTACCATTTCAATTCACATTTCAATATAGTTTATTTTTCAAAACAGATACTCCATTTTAAATCATTAAAAATGAAGTTATTATATTTAATAATTAAATATTAAATTTCCAAAATTTTAATCTTTTCAAAGTTCATTTATTCATTTAAGTTTTATTAAAACAGTGTAAATTCAACTTTCACAGCACTTAGAAAATGGTAGGGAAAGTTATATTTCAAAACAGTTCAATAACCAATGACAGCATTAAAAATTCTGTAATAGGGTTACTTTAGTTCAACTAAAACCTTACTTAAATTCTACAACTATAGCACTTACAAAGTGCTGTAATAGCCTTAAGTTCAATTCTAGCCATTCATTTCATTTCTATCAAGTACAACATTTACAAATGCTGTGATATCCTTTACATTAGAAATAATAGCATTTCAAAAAATGCTGTTAATTAAATTCTAAATATTCAATATAATTTAATAAACAATTAAATTTTATTTAGATCATTTTTAACTTATAAAATCGTATATTTCCACTTTTAAAGCGATCATTTAAATACCCTTATATTTATGATTTTATAAAGTTAAATTTTCATACAAAAATCAAAATTTTATAATAATTTACTTATTAAATTCAAACATTCAATTTCAATACTTTATAATTAAATTTTTAACTTAACACTTAAGTTTAAATTTCCAACTACAACTTATTTTTCATTTTATTTATTTAATTTAAAATTCACTTCAAAACAGAATTCACAAATTTCCAATTTAAGTTATATTTCAAAACTCAACTTAAATATTCATTTATTTCACATTTTAGTTTATTCAAAAATCATTAACTCTTTATAAAAACATTTTAAATTCATTTTAGATCAAATTATTATAAATTTAAAATTTTAAAATGCTTTTAAAATTTCAAAAAATATATATTAAGCATGGGTCAGTATAAAATTTTCTAACCTAGGTAAAGTGATACAGATATTATATCATTTCAATCCGTAATTTATAAAGAAAACCCAGGTTCTGTCGTTTCAAACCCACAGTGCCAAGTAAATGAAATAAATTAAAAATCATTCAGGCCTATCATTTCAGTCCACAATGATTTTTTCCTATTCTAAAGTCCGTTCGAGTATGTATCATTTCAACCCATAATGATTCTAATCTACAGGGAACTTGCAGTGTGATAAACTGATATAATTAAATAGAATAGCATAATAAACAGTAACAGATGATATAACAGGTGTATAAGCATGGGTGAACATCATATGATCATAGCAATAGCAGATATAACATGATGATATGGTTTACAGATTCAATTGCGATCGGTTTACTATTCATATAAGTATAAATTTGTTTGGTGAGAATTACTCACCTCTACGAGTTGGAGATGAAAACCAAATACACAAAACAGAGATCCACAAAGGAATGAAAGCACAACTACGATTTGAGTGTGGGAGAGCCAAAGCTAATTGCCTTGTCACACAGCAACAAAACAAAATATACAACATAAATTTTCAAACCAAAATATTATTAAACAATGCTAGAAATACATGCACAACACATAGCCAAAACTTTTGCACTTGCATTCAACAACCTTATGCTCGGCCGTAGGTAGGAAATGCACTGCCAAGATGTGGATTTGGATCAGGTTTAGGATCATATAGGTCGGCCATACATAGATATGAAGGAGTAGAAGTGACGTGTGCATGTACACACAAATACAAGGGATGTCTGCTGAAAGAATGGAATGATGTGTTGTTTGGTGTGAAAAGGTAAATTTGAATATGAAAAGGCATGCATATAAAAGATCAACAACCCTTCATATTTCCAATTTCTTTTTGCAATTTCAAATACATATGAAAATGCATATAAATAAAATAAAAACACAAAAAAATAACGAATGAATAGGAATAAATAAATAAATTTTAAATAAATATAATTAAATTAAGAAAATAGCTTAAAAATGGAAACTAGGCTTCAAAAAATGAAAATAAATTTAGTAAACTTTGGAAATTTTTTATCATCACGCTAAAAATATTTTAAAATGAAATATTGTAATAAAAACAAATTCAAAATAATTTCACAATGAAGTAATGTCAAATTTAATATTATATTCAAAAAATCTAGGGTTGTTACACTCTCCCCCACTCAAATCTTTTCGTCCACGAAAAGAACGGGAAAGGAAAATAAAGAGAAACAAGATAGAAAAAAAATAGTACCTGTAACGAAAAATTCCGTATTCGAAGCACGAATGCTCTCCTCTGTCTTCCAGGTACAATCTCGATCGTCGGTACTCCACTCTACTTTGACCAGATTAACAAATTTCTTTCTAAGCTGCTTCGTACCTCTGTCGACAGTACGAAGCGGCTCTCTCTCGACAGTCAGGTTAGGCTCAATATCCAAACTATCAAGAGCAGAAGGCTAGACAATAAGAGATGGATCATGAAGATATCGACGAAGATGCGAGATATGGAATACATCATGCACTCTAGAAAGCATCTTGGACAAATCCAGACGATAAGCCAAAGAACTAAATCTTTCCACAATACGGAAAGGACCAATGAACCTAGGAGAAAGCTTCCCTCTACGACCAAAGCGAATAACATTCCTCAAGGGAGAAACCTTATGGAAAATCTGATCACCAACAGAAAATTCCAAATTCCGACCATGCCAATCAACATACTTCTTCTGCCTGTCCCGAGCAGCTCTCAACCTCTTCTTAATCTCCTCAACTCTCTCAGAAGCTTCCAAAATCACATCAGGACCAAGAACCAGACGATTACCGGATTCAATCCAGTAAGATGGAGTTCTACAAGGTCGTCCGTGTAGAGCAGCAAATTGAGACATTTTGAGACTGGCCTGAATGTAAAGATGGAATGAGATAGATTAAAAGAATAAAAATCGGCTGGAAACAGAAGATAAAATTATACCTGATAGCTATTATTGTAGGTGAATTCGACAGATGAAGATGATCTTCCAAAGATCCTCCATAATCAAGCACCCAAACACGAAGATGATCCTCGAGAATTTGATTCACTCTTTCCGTTTGACCGTCAGTCTGTGGATGGTAAGTAGTTCTCAGATTCAGATGAGTACCCAGAGATTCCTAAAAAGCTTTCCAAAACTGACTGGTAAATATAGGGTCACGATCACAAACAATACTGAAAGGAACACCATAGAGACGAACGATCTCTCTCATGTAGATCTTAGATAAGCTAGAAGTAGAACGAGTAGACTTGAACGGAATGAAATGAGCGGACTTGGTCAGTCTATCCACAATAACCCAGATGCTCTCATTACCCCTCCGAGACCTCGGTAAACCATCAATGAAATCCATGGAAACCTGTTCCCACTTCCAATTTGGAATCTCAAGGGGCTGCAAAAAACCAAGGGTCTTCTGGTGATTGTCTTTGACTTGCTGACAAGTCGCACACCGACTAACAAAGATAGAAATATCCCTCTTCATCCCCTTCCGTCAATAAAGCCTCTTTATATCCTGATACATCTTTGACACACTAGGATGAATAGAAAGCCTAGATCGGTGACTCTCCGAAGCAAATCCTGTCTCAAACCATCAACATTCGGGACACAAATCCTGCCATTAATCCTCAAAATCCCTCTATCATTGATCTGAGCTCCACTACTACCACTACTACCACCAAACCTACTACGAACACTCTCCTTACACAATCTTAGCATCTCATCCTCATCCTGCTTAGCCATGATACGATCCTTAAGGGGATAAGAAGAAATAACAAGTTGACACAACAAAGCCTTTTTCCGACTCAGAGCATCGGCTACAACATTAGCTTTACCGGGAGTATAGCTAATACCGAGGTCGTAAGAAGCCAGAAACTCAAGCCAACGAACTTGCCTCTGATTCAAATCCTTCTGGGTGAAGATATACTTCAGAGACTAATGATCGATGAAAAGCTTGAACTTGGTTCCAAGAAGATGATGTCTCTAAAGCTTCAAAGCAAAAACGACAATAAGAAACTCTATATCATGAGCAGCATAATTTGCCTTGTGGGTTTTCAACTGACGGCTGGCATAGGCAATGACCTTACCATCCTGCATGAGAACAGTACCCAAACCCTCACGACTAGCATCAGTGTATACCGTCAATCCCTCACTTCCATTCGGAACAGTAAGAATTGGTATGGAAGTAAGCTTGCTCTTTAACTCATTGAATGCAGCCTTACACAAATCACTCCAGACAAATTTGGCGTTCTTACGAGTTAAAGCAGTGAGAGGTGCAGCAATCCAAGCAAAATTCTCAATGAATCTCTGGTAATAACCGGCAAGGCCCAGAAAACTACGAATATCAGATAGAGTCTTTGGAGTTTCCTAATCCTAAAACAGAATAGGGAGAAAATAAAGACAACCGAAAAGATAGAACTATTAAATAATAAAGAATAGAGAAGGAAGAAAGACTTACATTGATCGTAGCGATCTTGACTACATCAACACAAACTCCCTTACTAGAAATAATATGCCCGAGATATCTAACTCCATCCTTCCAGAAATGGCATTTAGAAAATTTAGCCTTCAACTAATGATTTCTGAGAGTCTCTAGAAAACATTTCAAATGTGACTCATTGTGACAACCGCCCATGACTCCCGCACCAAAACAAGGAAATAGTGCGCTGAAAGGCGTGCCAGGCAGCCATGGGTGACCGTCAAGGGTAGAATAAACATCGCAGACTCTATCGTAAAACTCACAGCGCATGGATAAAATATAATAGAGAAATATGATATAGTGAAGCTCCCATAGAACAGAATATCATCATCTAATCGTAATAGCTTTATACATAGTCTGAATCATGAATACAAGAAGCCTCACTACATAACACTCAGAGTAATCAACAAACAGCGGAATATCCAGTACATAGAATATTAAAATAATATGTAAAGCCTCCTGCTCGTCTTCGTCATCATCAACGTAGTCCTCCATGAACAGCACCTGTCACCTGCTACCTAGTCTGCCCATCCTAACATGGATGAACAGCCCAAGGTAATAAGAGGAGACATAAAACCTTGAGTCAGACAAAGTCTTAGTGAGCAGTAAATCGACTATCAAACATACCAAAAGAGTATAAAGGATAAAGGAATAGGAACCAAACCATCCCACTCCACCTCTTTCTACAGTGATAGCCCCCAGACTCAAACTAAAGTGAAGCAAACATAACATAGCAGACAATTAAGGTAAAACAATAATCACTCGAGTCAAGGTCGATGTTTTCCAAATACAAACCCCCAAGGCCTAAACCAAGATCAGATAAGCATCCAGAAAACACCGCTCTTGAAACCGAATGATGATACAACCAAACGTCCAAACATCCATGACTCCGGCTATCACTGTTATCATTGCCTTGATTTCACCGTTAGTTGAATGACCACCTGTCAAGGGCTAATGGTAACCCCGGTTCTAGACATAACTCCGCACGTCGTCGCAGCCCGTGCCTAGGAATTTTCGCAACTACCCAGAGTACTAGCACGTCGTCGCAGCCCGTGCTTGGAACGTCGTCGCAGCCCGTTCCAACGTACTCTTGCTTTGAGCATGCTAGAACCTTCAACAACGATGAGATCTCAGCCTCCTAGTCATCCTCCTCGACGACTATTTCCGTACTAGCTCAATCGCCTCTCAAGCTAACCATTATCATCAACCCGGATCGCATCACCGAGTTATCAACATAGCTTCGCACGTCGTCGCAGCCCGTGCTTGGAACGTCATCATGACCCGTCCCATTTCATCATCATGCTTTGCCTCCTCGCATCATGGCAAAGTCCATCTCAATACCATGCTTTACCTCCTCGCATTATGGTAAAGTCCATCTCAACATCATCTAATCCATACATATGAGCTTCAACATCCGCTTCATATGCCACAAGCAGCTTTCACTATTCAAGAGCCTTTCCACTTAGCTTTTGAATCATCTTCGACCATCTTGTCTAGATCTAACTATCAATCAACTAACACACATAGCAATCAATCAAATCAATCATTAGCTTAAGCAATCAAGTAATCGAATATGGTCTAAGTAGGCATTTATAACTACAATGGCAATTTCGTAAATAAATGAGCATAGATATAACATACATGAATCATGGGTTTCTAGCATAGATCTAATAAATATAAATCATGGGTTTTGTCTCTACAACTTGATGAATGAACTTGCATAAGTAAACATCTTCATAAGTAATGGATCTACACTTGGATCTAAGGAAAATGTATGAAATCACTATCTAAAACACTCCAACAAACCACCAATCCAATATACTCCTTTGGGTCCGCGTGAGAGATAACCACCACTCACCGAATCACCCAAACACTTCAAAAGAAACCCACTTCAGATCTGGACAGCAAATACCCAAGCTTGATCCGGCAAAAATCTCGCTTCAATCGATGAAATCTCACTCGAACGGATGAAGATCTTCAACTTTGGCCCTTGAATCGTCGATCTTGGATGGATGTTATCACTCGATTAAAGTGGAGGAAAGAAGTGAAGAAATGTTGTAGTCGAGCTCTCAAAATGGCAGCACTTTGTCGCTTCAAAATCCGGTGCCAAAAAGTGAGCCAAACCCCTCTATTTATAGGCTGAAACGCCCCTTAGGTCGCTCGCTTTTAGGTCGCTCACGACCTAACTATGGCCGACCTACGACCTAACAGCCCCACACGACCCAACGACCTTACCAACTCGGCCTAACGACTTACGACCTAACAAGGGCCGCGACTTAACACTACAAGTAGCCTATAGACTCGAGTCAACGACTCAACAGGTATGCACGACTCACGACTCAAGCCCCTAACGACCTAAGACACAACGTCCCAACACGCGCGACTCAACATGTTCGCGACCTAACTTGCACGCGAGTTACGACCTAGCGACTTATCCTATGCGCGGCCTAACTCATACACGAGCTACGACTCAACGGCTTACGACTTATCGAACCCAACGACTCAACTGGGAAACGACTTACGACTTAGTAGGGCTACACGACCTAACACTAAACCGACCCAACGACTCAACGAAGCCACGACCCATCACTAAGTCGTTCACACGACTCAGCGACCTAACTACAACACATACCATCCACTAGGTCGTTACTTCCTATAAGTCGCTACAACTATTAGGTCGCTCCCCACTAGGTCGTTAGAATCCTTAACCCGCTAACTACCTTAAGTCGCTCCTCCACATTAGGTCGCTCAACACCTTAAGTCGCTAATCACCTTAACTCGTTAACCCGCTAGCTTCCTTAGGTCGTTCCAAAACTCCTCCGACCTAACTATCATACGACCTAAGTCCCTAGCTCGCTCTACCTCACTAAATCGCTAGTATCTATAGGTCGCTCCAATTCTATAGGTCGCTAGCTTTCCCTAACTCGCTCACACGACCTAAACTACCAAACGACCCATGCTTCCTACGACTTAAACACCACACGGGTTAACTTCCACACGACTTAAGCTTTGGTCGACTCAAACTCTAAACGACTTAACAACATCAACGACCTAAAGCATATAGTTTTACAATGTTTTGATCCGTAAAAATACGGGTCGTTACATTCTCTCCCCCTTAGGAATTTCGCCCCCGAAATTCCAAACAAACAAGAGCAACCAAAGTTATTCCGCATGCCTACCATCCATAGTAATCAACAAACCATGCATCCAATTCCTAACCTAGCATGCAGAATTCTAAGACTAGAACAAGGTACAAATTCATGAGATGTCACGACACCTTAGGGCCATACCTCGAAGAATTCGGGATGAGCTGCCTTCATCCTCTCTTCCTCCTCCCACGTACAGTCGTTAACATCATCACTCCATTGTATCTTGAGCAACGTAATCGTCTTCCTCCTAAGCTGTTTCGTGTCGGTTCCAACAACACGAAGTGGCTTACGAGGTCTCCTAACAACTGGATCAACCTCCAAATCTTCACAGCTATCAGCAGAAACCACTGTATTCGAGTCGTGCACATACTTTCGTAGATATGATACATGAAAAACATTGTGCACACCCGACATCTTTTCCGGTAACTCCAATCTATAAGCGAGCTTTCCAATTCGCTCAATAGTCGGGAATGGTCCAACAAATCTCGGAGTTAACTTTCCTTTCTTCCCGAATCGAATAACATTCTTCAGTGGAGAAATCTTCACAAAAACCATATCACCTACGTCGAATTCCAAATCCTTACGACGATTATCGGCATAACTTTTCTGACGGTCTTGGGCTGCCTTTATTCGTTGCCGAATGATCTCTATACAATCCGTAGTCTGTCGAATCATCTCTGGCCCAAGTACCAACTTTTTCCCAGTTTCCAACCAACATGTCGGAGAGTTACACGGTCTTCCATACAATGCTTCAAACGGTGCCATACCAATACTTGACTGGTAACTGTTGTTATATGCAAATTCCACCAAATGAAGGTGATCTTCCCATGATCCTCCGAAATCCAAAACACATGCTCTAAGGAGATCTTCCAAAACTCGGTTGACTCTCTCAGTCTGACCATATGTTTGGGGATGATAAGCTGTACTCAAACACAACTCGGTTCCCAAAACTTCCTGGAAACTCTTCCAAAATCCACTAGTGAATAATGGATCTCGATCGCTCACTATACTCTTCGGAATACCATGGAATCGAACTATCCACTTAACATACAACTCAGCCAACTTCGATGCAGTCCTAGTCGATCGAACAGGAATGAATCTTGCACTCTTAGTTAACCGGTCTACGATGACCCAAATCCCTTCATTTCCTGCTCTTGTTCTAGGTAGGCCCTCGATAAAATCCATCGACACTTGCTCCCACTTCCATATAGGAACCTCTAATGGCTGAAGTAATCCACTGGGCTTTTTCTGCTCAGCTTTCACCAACTGGCAGTTCATACACTTGGAAATAAAATTTCCAACATCCTTCTTCATACCTTCCCAATAATAGGTTCTCTTCATATCCCGATACATCTTATTTCCACCTGGATGAATTGTCAACTTCGAGTGATGACTTTCTCTAAGAACTTCATCTCTCAATCCATCTACATCGGGAACAACTAGTCGTCCTTGCTTCCGAAGCCAACCCTCTCGATCGACTTCGAATCCTTTATCCTTTTCTGGGTCCAATCCAGATTTCAAATCTCGGATAATCTTGACAAGCTTATCGTCTCGCTTTTGGCTCTCGCCAATTCTCTCTATCAGAGTAGGCCTTATCGATAAGTTTGCCAACATCTCAGGTTCCAATTCACATCTGGGCCTGGAATCAAATCCAGCCAAATACTCGAGACTCTTCCATTCTGAAAACATGGCTCCCAATCCGGCATGTCTTCGACTCAACGCATCAGCTACTGCGTTACCTTTTCCTGGAGTATAAGCTATACCAAAATCATATGATGCCAAAAACTCTAGCCACCGTTGCTGCCGAAGATTCAAATCCTTTTGGGAGAAAAGATACTTCAACGACTTATGATCCGTAAACAACTCGAATCGAACTCCCAATAGATAATGTCTCCACATCTTCAGAGCAAAAACAATTGCCGCTAACTCCAAATCATGAGTCGGATAATTCCTTTCATGCGGCTTCAGTTGCCGACTTGCATATGCAACAACTTTATTCTTCTGCATTAGTACTGCTCCAAGTCCAGTACCACATGCATCGGTGTAAACCACCATCTCATCATTCCCACTTGGAATAGTCAAAACAGGAGTACTCGTCAGTTGCTCTTTCAGGATTACGAAAGCTTGCTCACACTTATCATCCCATCTGAACACTTGGTTCTTTTTCGTCAATCATGTTAACGGTGCAGCTATCTTGGAAAAGTCTTTGATAAACCGACGATAATATCCTGCTAATCCAAGAAAACTTCTCACATCAGATGCATTCTTAGGTCTAACCCAATCCTGGATCGCTGCCACCTTAGCGGGATCAACCGCTATTCCATTTCCAGAAATAACATGGCCTAAGAATCTCACTTCACTCTTCCAGAAGTGACACTTCGAAAACTTAGCCTTCAGCTGATGTTTCCGTAAGATTTCCAAAACAATCCTCAAGTGCGTCTAGTGCTCTTCCTCAGTACTGGAATAAATCAGAATATCATCCACGAACACAAGTACGAACTTGTTCAACTGATCTCTGAACACTCTATTCATAAGATCCACAAAATATGCTGGTGCGTTAGTCAATCCAAACGGCATTACCAGCCACTCATAAAAACCGGATGGTGTCCTGAAAGCAGTCTTCGGCACACTATCCTTCGCCACTCTTAACTGGTGAAATCCCGTTGCCAAATCCATCAGAGAAAACACCTTCGCCTCGTGAAGCTGATCAAACAAGTCATCTATTCTCGGCAATGGATACTTGTTCTTCTTAGTCACCTTATTCAGCTCACGATAATCGACACACAACCTCAACGATCCATCCGCTTTGGTTGCGAACACAACTGGTGCACCCCATTCGGACACGCTACGCCGAATGAATCCTTTCCGTAAAAGGTCATCAACTTGCACCCTCAACTCTTGTTGCTCCCTAGGCGCCATCCGCCTAAGAGGCATCACAACAGGTCTGGCTCCCTCAACTAGATCGATACGAAACTCGATCTTCCTATGCGGCGGTAATCCTTTGACTTCGTCAAAGACATCCTCAAATCCATTCACAATAGGCACCGATGACAGTCCATCCCGTGGAACAACCAGCGAATACATGAAGCTCATGAAGACGCCTTCCTCATGCTTACATCGTATCACAACCTTTCGCCCTTCCACATTCCCGACTGTCACCTCTAGCCTCTCACAATCAATCCTTGCCGCATACTTCCTAAGCCAGTCCATACCCAAAATAATTCCGAACCCCGCAAAGTTCAGAACAAAGCAATCACAAACAAACGAGCAATCATGACTCGACACAACTAGACCATGACATATCATACACAAACATGACGAACCCCCAACTGGATTTGTCACTACCAATGGCCTATCAACAATATCTGATTTCAAACCTAACCGGCCTACCAAATCATCACAAACAAAAGAATGCGACGCTCCAGTATCAAACAACACTCTAACTGGAACACCACAAATAGAAAGAGTACCTTGAACCACCACACTCTTCCCCTTCTCTTTAGCAGTAGGAGCTTTTGAAGACGACGGCACAGCTCCCATAGCATAAGCTTGCACAATCTGCCTATCCCTCCTTGGTTCCGGACAATCTTTCCTGAAATGCCCTGGCTTGTCACAGTTGTGGCATTTCGCCGGCGCCTTTGGATTCCTACAATCCTTGGAGAGATGGCCCTTCTGCTGGCAATTATAGCAAGTCATTTCGCCCCTCGGCTTCTTCTGGCCATCCTTACCCTTCTGTTGCTGTTGCTTCCTCTTCTTGTTTCCACCCTTCTGTGGCTTAAACCCTTCCTTGGTTACAGCAACAACAGAACTCTCCCTAGGAAACAAACTCTCATGCCTGAGAGCTTTCTCCACAAGCTTCTCAAACAGATCGTCCAGATGATCCACAAACTGTCTTCCAAGATATGCATCCAAACCGGTCACAAACTTCTCATTCTTCTGATAGGGAGAATCAATATACGATCTGGCATACTTGGACAAAGCTTCAAACTCAGAAACATACTCAAGAACGGGTCTTCCCCCTTGCTTGAGCTCCACAAACTTTTTAAACAAGACAGATTTCTGAGCCGTAGAGATGAACTTAGCTTCAAATCTAGCTTGGAATTGCTCCCAAGTAATCTCCTCCTCCGGAGTATCAATGGTAATAGAATTCCACCAATCCGAAGCTCTCCCTTGAAGTTGCCTTGATGCAAGCTTCCTCTTAGTTGCATCCTCAACTCCCAAGTCACCAAAGATCCTTCTACAAGCATCAATCCATCTCTGCACTTCAATGGTCGATTCCGTTCCCAAGAAAACCTTTCCTCCAAGAGAAGTATAGTCCTTACAAAGCTTAGCAAAATCCACTGGTCTTGGAGCTTGAACTTGAACTCCAACATCCACTGATGGACCTGAAGCTGGTATCCTTCTCATGATCGAAGTCATCATGGCCTCAAACATAGGAGCATAATCAACAACTTCCCTAGCATCATGGCCTTCCCTAGCAGCTGGTCTCCCCCTTCGACTCATCCTTAATATCTACAAAAAGGAATGACTTAGAACACCTTGAGAAACAACTGCATAAGGAGTTCAAATCCTTCTAAACTACTATATTACATATATAGTAATCATCCATCAAAATACAATTACGTCTCTCTTACGTAGTTACGTCAGGGAGCGTTGGCTAAAATCGATTAACCAAAGCTCTGATACCAAATGTAACGACTGCCCATGACTCCTGCACCAAAACAAGGAAATAGTGCGCTGAAAGGCATACCAGGCAGCCATGGGTGACCGTCAAGGGTAGAATAAACATCGCAGACTCTATCGTAAAACTCACAGCGCATGGATAAAATACAATAGAGAAATATGATATAGTGAAGCTCCCATAGAACAGAATATCATCATCTAATCGTAATAGCTTTATACATAGTCTGAATCATGAATACAAGAAGCCTCACTACATAGCACTCAGAGTAATCAACAAACAACGGAATATCCAGTACATAGAATATTAAAATAATATGTAAAGCCTCCTGCTCGTCTTCGTCATCATCAACGTAAACCTCCAAGAACAGCACCTGTCACCTGCTACCTAGTCTGCCCATCCCAACATGGATGAACAGCCCAAGGTAATAAGAGGAGACATAAAACCTTGAGTCAGACAAAGTCTTAGTGAGCAGTAAATCGACTATCAAACATACCAAAAGAGTATAAAGGATAAAGGAATAGGAATCAAACCATCCCACTCCACCTCTTTCTACAGTGATAGCCCCCAAACTCAAACTAAAGTGAAGCAAACATAACATAGCAGACAATTAAGGTAAAACAATAATCACTCGAGTCAAGGTCGATGTTTTCCAAATACAAACCCCCAAGGCCTAAACCAAGATCAGATAAGCATCCAGAAAACACCGCTCTTGAAACCGAATGATGATACAACCAAACGTCCAAACATCCATGACTCCGGCTATCACTGTTATCATTGCCTTGATTTCACCGTTAGTTGAATGACCACCTGTCAAGGGCTAATGGTAACCCCGGTTCTAGACATAACTCCGCACGTCGTCGCAGCCCGTGCCTAGGAATTTTCGCAACTACCCAGAGTACTAGCACGTCGTCGCAGCCCGTGCTTGGAACGTCGTCGCAGCCCGTTCCAACGTACTCTTGCTTTGAGCATGCTAGAACCTTCAACAACGATGAGATCTCAGCCTCCTAGTCATCCTCCTCGACGACTATTTCCATACTAGCTCAATCGCCTCTCAAGCTAACCATTATCATCAACCCGGATCGCATCACCGAGTTATCAACATAGCTTCGCACGTCGTCGCAGCCCGTGCTTGGAACGTCATCATGACCCGTCCCATTTCATCATCATGCTTTGCCTCCTCGCATCATGGCAAAGTCCATCTCAATACCATGCTTTACCTCCTCGCATTATGGTAAAGTCCATCTCAACATCATCTAATCCATACATATGAGCTTCAACATCCGCTTCATATGCCACAAGCAGCTTTCACTATTCAAGAGCCTTTCCACTTAGCTTTTGAATCATCTTCGACCATCTTGTCTAGATCTAACTATCAATCAACTAACATACATAGCAATCAATCAAATCAATCATTAGCTTAAGCAATCAAGTAATCGAATATGGTCTAAGTAGGCATTTATAACTACAATGGCAATTTCGTAAATAAATGAGCATAGATATAACATACATGAATCATGGGTTTCTAGCATAGATCTAATAAATATAAATCATGGGTTTTGTCTCTACAACTTGATGAATGAACTTGCATAAGTAAACATCTTCATAAGTAATGGATCTACACTTGGATCTAAGGAAAATGTATGAAATCACTATCTACAACACTCCAACAAACCACCAATCCAATATACTCCTTTCGGTCCGTGTGAGAGATAACCACCACTCACCGAATCACCCAAACACTCCAAAAGAAACCCACTTCAGATCTGGACAGCAAATACCCAAGCTTGATCCGGCAAAAATCTCGCTTCAATCGATGAAATCTCACTCGAACGGATGAAGATCTTCAACTTTGGCCCTTGAATCTTCGATCTTGGATGGATGTTATCACTCGATTAAAGTGGAGGAAAGAAGTGAAGAAATGTTGTAGTCGAGCTCTCAAAATGGCAGCACTTCGTCGCTTCAAAATCCGGTGCCAAAAAGTGAGCCAAACCCCTCTATTTATAGGCTGAAACGCCCCTTAGGTCGCTCGCTTTTAGGTCGCTCACGACCTAACTATGGCCGACCTACGACCTAACAGCCCCACACGACCCAACGACCTTACCAACTCGGCCTAACGACTTACGACCTAACAAGGGCCGCGACTTAACACTACAAGTAGCCTATAGACTCGAGTCAACGACTCAACAGGTATGCACGACTCACGACTCAAGCCCCTAACGACCTAAGACACAACGTCCCAACACGCGCGACTCAACATGTTCGCGACCTAACTTGCACGCGAGTTACGACCTAGCGACTTATCCTATGCGCGGCCTAACTCATACACGAGCTACGACTCAACGGCTTACGACTTATCGAACCCAACGAGTCAACTGGGAAACGACTTACGACTTAGTAGGGCTACACGACCTAACACTAAACCGACCCAACGACTCAACGAAGCCACGACCCATCACTAAGTCGTTCACACGACTCAGCGACCTAACTACAACACATACCATCCACTAGGTCGTTACTTCCTATAGGTCGCTACAACTATTAGGTCGCTCCCCACTAGGTCGTTAGAATCCTTAACCCGCTAACTACCTTAAGTCGCTCCTCCACATTAGGTCGCTCAACACCTTAAGTCGCTAATCACCTTAACTCGTTAACCCGCTAGCTTCCTTAGGTCGTTCCAAAACTCCTCCGACCTAACTATCATACGACCTAAGTCCCTAGCTCGCTCTACCTCACTAAGTCGCTAGTATCTATAGGTCGCTCCAATTCTATAGGTCGCTAGCTTTCCCTAATTCGCTCACACGACCTAAACTACCAAACGACCCATGCTTCCTACGACTTAAACACCACACGGGTTAACTTCCACACGACTTAAGCTTTGGTCGACTCAAACTCTAACGACTTAACAACATCAACGACCTAAAGCATATAGTTTTACAATGTTTTGATCCGTAAAAATACGGGTCGTTACACTCATGCTCTTCCTTGGTCTTAGAGAAGACAAGGATATCATCAACAAGGGCTAGAACAAATTTATTAAGCACATCATGAAAGACACGATTCATCACATCAATGAAGAAAGTAGGAGCATTAGTTAAACCGAAAGGCATGACTAACCATTCATAAAACCCATTCTCAGCGCGAAAAGCAATCTTAGGAATGCTATCCTCAACAACCCTAAGCTGATGAAAACCAGTGGCAAGATCAAGCTGAGAGAAAACAGTGGCACCATAATGCTGATCAAACATATCATTGGTACGAGGCATTGGATATCTGTTTTTCATAGCGAGCTTGTTCAGCTTCCTATAATCAACACACATCCTCGGAGAACCAACGAACTTGGTGACAAAAACCACCGCTGCTCCCCATTCAGAAAAAATATGCCTAATCAGACCTTTGGAAGACAAGTCCTCAATTTGTTTCCTTAATTCAACCTTCTCGCGAGGTATCATTATTCTAGGAGGAAGAACAACGGGTCGAGCACCAGAAAAAAGATCAATCCGGAAATCAATTTCCCACTTAGGAGGCAAAGAAGTGACTTCACCAAATAAATTAGGATATAGTCTAACCACAGGAGTCAAATTAAGATCACTAGGAGAAGAATCCAGAGAATAAACAAAACTACCAGCAAAATCCTGAGGCATACAACACCGAATAATCAAAGAATCGCCCTTATCTCCAACAAGAGCGACAATTCTAGATTTGCAAGAAATATGGGCATCATGATTCCTTAGCCAATTTTGGCCAAGCAATAGGTCAAAAGCATCGAAGCCCAAAACATGGAAATCACCAGGAAATGATAAACAGAGTGGAAGAGTTTCACTCCTCGACAAATCCTATTAAGCTTAGCGGGACCTATGATAGGATTAGAAACGCATGAAGGAATAGATGCATATACAGGAGAAAGGAGATGTGCAAACTTATCACACAAATCAGTAGAAATAAAACCGTGGGAAGCTCCAGTATCAAACAAAACGTGAACTGGATGATGAAATAAAGTAAATGATCCCTGAAGAGCACCTTGGTCATCACTAGGAACAGGAGCAGATGCAGGAACTAGAGATGATGCAAAAGTGACATCAAATATACCAGAAGGCGTACCCTTCTGCTGGGTAGGGCAATCTTTCCTAAAATGGCCAGGCTGGAGATAGATATGGTAGAGATCACGCCTAGCCAACTAAGCAGGTGGAAATACAGCAGCACCATTTAATGTAAGATAGCTATTGGCATAGTGTCCCTTCTGATCACATCTAAAACAAGCGATAGAAGAAAGATCAACTGGTTGCCTCTGAGCAGGAGCAGATGATGAAGATCCCAAAGCATGACGCTTTTGTAAATTCTTCTTCTACTGGTGATAATTAGGCTTACGCTTCTTGGAATTAGCAGAGGAAGACTGAGCACCAGAAGCAGCAGGACCCTAGATGTAGGGTTCTCATAACGAATAGCCATATCCGTAAGCTGGGTGAGTGCCATGAACATGAGAAATGAGATAACTATAGTACTCTAGAGGAGCACCAGCAATGAATTTCTCATTCTTCTTGAGAGGAGCATCAATCAGGCTAGGACCGAACTTGGAATTTCATTGAACTTCCTCTCATACTCAGCAAAAGACATGCTACCCTGCTTGAGATCCATAAATTCACGATAAAGCTGAGATTTCCTGGCTTCGGGAAGCAATTTTGCTACAAAAGCCTCCCTGGAAAAGAGATACATGAAACAACTTAAGATAGATTCAAAAGAAAAGGAAAATAGGAACAAAATTCAAGATAACACAAAGGATGCCTAAACTGCTCCCAAGTAATATCAGCCTCGATGATGTTAGCGTAACAGGTTCCAACCAATCTAGAGCAGAATCATGCAACTCCCAAGCTGCTAACTGATGCTTCTGGGCATCAGTAATCTCGAGACTAGTAAATATCCTATCTAGACCTCGCAACCACTGCTGAGCCTCAATGATGCTCTCTAAACCGGTGAATGGGTTTCCACCAAGTTGAGTGAATTCCTTATAGAGAATAATAAATCTAACAGGAGCAACAAGCTACGGAGCTGGGGCAATACCACGACCCCTACCTCCGGCATTTCCTCGATTCATCCTTTAAAATATCAAGAATGATTTTAGGACAAGATATAGTGTAGCGCCCGGCCTCTATACCCATGCCAACCAAGAGCAATACTAAGTATTACTGTCGGAAAGCACGGAGAATGAGACTCGATAGGGCTAAATGTTGTACTCATTCCCTTGAACTAACACTGGCACGAGAAATTTTTCGATTTTTTTTCCTTCTACTTACCCTTTTGTGCGCAGTGTTGGTTCAAAGCAATGGTACAAGATAAAAATTTTCCAGGTTACATAGTATAGAATATAATAGAATGTACAATTCAGCACCAAAAACAGCATAATGCATAATACATATCATAATGTCCACGATACATAGTCCATAGTACATATCACTTCCAAAATACATAGTAACATACATACCATAATACATATTAACTACTTCTAAGTCCAAGCTGAAAAGTCCAAAACCCCAAAACGTGGAAAGTGATAAGAATTCTGCTACAATCCACGCAACCTAACCTGCAACCACAATCCTCAGACTGACCCGAGGATTATAAAACAAATCACACGGGTCAGACTATTTCTAGTGTGAGTGAAGTAAGGTCTATGAACAATAATTGTCTCAATCAACAAAAGGGAAAGAAAATGCCGCATGTATAAACCAACATGAGGCATATATGTGTGTGAGAACTAACATGCAAATTTAGTTTCATAAACAATTCCTTTAATCAAACAATGATTTAGGCCAAACCTATCGTATATAATCCAATACGATACCTTCCCAATTATTATTTGTAACACAAGGATAAGTTCATACACACATTCTCCAAAGATACTGGGTTTTCAAAATCAACTTTAATACTTCCAAAATCATAAAGTAAAGAAAATTGCATTATGGGAATTATGGGATAAATATAACATGACTCATAAAATATACCAAATAAACAGACGCTAATATTGTAAAATCACAGTGGTAGAGCTCGAGCGCGCACGGAGACATCAACCCCGTAACCTACTCATAACGCCATAATACACCTGGCGATCAACCCAGGATAACCAAGACGGTCTAAGGCAAAGGCCGTATGCTACCCGTTCACGGATCTACACGTGGGACCCCCACGCCTCCATCCTTCATAGTCCGTGACCCGCCGATCGGAGAACCCAATCAAAATAAGATTAGCCCTATGTAGCAGACCGTTGACCTTTGCTGGTAAAAGGGCATGTGATATACCACCGATTCAGGTAGCGATCCTGAATCAGGTCGGCCAAGATGGAGTTTTGGCCCATTGGTACAACAGAGTCCAATCTATCCCGACCCAAAAATCAAAGTGTTTATAATTTTAAAACACTTCTTAAAAGTCAACAATGACAATCGCCTTTCAAAAATTTCATTAATAAACCCAGTATAAGATTCAAAAGCGAATAGTGTTTAGCAAATAATTGTGTGTATAAAAGAAAATAATTACATCCCCATTTCGCATTAACACATAAGTACCCCATAATACTTATGCATTAAGGCGAAACGCAAAAGCCTCATTCATTGGAAAAATTCGTTAAGTTTAAAAAAAATTGATAACAATAAATTCAATTAAAAAAAGCAAGCTTAGTACTCAAAAACGTAATCAAAATTCTAAAATGTTTTATTTACATATTGTTGTTATTATTATTATTTTCAAACACATATTTATCGATAATACAATAGTTTTCTTCTTTAAATAAAATAAGTTTAATTCAATAATTTAAACTAATTTTAATAAAATTTAATTTTAATTAATTTTTAATTTTTTTTTTTTCCAAATTGGTGCAGCTCCGACTTGGGCTGTAACTGTGCAGCCTGCCTGGGCTGTACAGCCTGCCTGGGCTGCACCTGTGCAGCCCTGGGCTGTGCAGCCCCAGGCTGCACAGTGCAGCCCGCCCGGGCTGCACCAGGCAGCCCGCCCGGGCTGCCCCTGTGCAGCCCTGGGCTGCACAGATGCAGCCCGCCCGGGCTGCACAGGGCAGCCCGCCCGGGCTGCCACTGTGCAGCCCGCATGGGCTGCACAGGGCAGCCCGCCCGGGCTGCCCCTGTGCAGCCCTGGGCTGCACGGGTGCAGCCTAGGCTGCACCGCCCTGGGCGGGCCCGGGCTGCCCGGGTGCAGCCCACCTGGGCTGCACCACCGGGCCGGCCCGGGCAGCCCCCGGGCTGGGCCCGGGCAGCCCGCCAGGGCTGCACACTGTGCAGCCCTGGGCTGCTCACTGTGCAGCCCTGGGCTGCACACTCTGCAGCCCTGGGCTGCACACTCTGCAGCCCGTCTGGGCTGCACAGGTGTGCAGCCCCTGGCTGCACATTTGCAGCCCGTCTGGGCTGCACCTCTGTGCAGCCCCAGGCTGCACCTGTGCATCCAGTCTGGGCTGCATATCTGTGCAGCCCCTGGCTGCACCTGTGCAGCCCCTGGCTGCACCTGTGCAGCCCCTGGCTGCACCTGTGCAGCCCCTGGCCGAACTGCTGGCGGGGCTGTACTTGCAGCCTCGTCTAGGCTGTGCAGTGCAGTTCTGAAATCAATTTTTTTTTTCTCTTTTTTTTTTTTCCCAAAGGCTGCTGTAATTCATTGTGGCAATTAAGCAAACACAAGGCATGCATTCAAATTATATGCATTGTTTCTCATTTCTTCTTCAACATAATATTTCAATCAAGTAACATGATTTATGAAATGAACAAACAACCATCATATTCAAATATCTCACATCATATTTGCATGCATACATGAAAATAAAATGAGACTATAATTTCACTCACCTAAACCTTCAAATTGCAATCTTTAAGCTCTTATACAGCTAGCCCTTGATTGCTTGACCTTCCCCTTTCAATTGCTAACAAAGTGAAAGAAAACCCTAAATACCTATTTGTGAAAACAAAAGAAGAAAGAGATGGAACTGAAATGATTTAGGAATACTTACTATTAGAATTGGGAATCTTTTCTTTTATCTTTCAATTGCAAAGTTGGATTTGGATGAAAAGATTGGAAATTAGGTGTTAGGGTTTTTTTCCTTCTCTCTGTTTTTTTTTTTTTTTCTGATATTTGTACGTACAGTGAAAGATTTGAGGAGAGGGAATGGTATTTTTATTACAAAGCCCCTCCTCTAGAATCTTCTTCCAATTAAACCTTAATTTATTATTTCTCCCCCCTTTCTTTCTTTTTAAAATTATTTATTCATTATCTTCTGTCCTTATTCTAGATTTTTCTTTTACTTAACAATATTTTATTCACTTTCTAGATCTTTCCTACATTACATTATAAAAAGATATTATTTATTATTATTTATTATTATTTTACCCTTTTCTCTTTTTTTTCCTTTTATATCTAATTGTAAATCAACATAAAAAATTCTTATGTAAACTTTTCATACATAAAACGCGTTTTATCTCATGTAATTAGTTACCATTCTTTCATAAAAAAAAACTTATCATTTTCAATGTTTAATTTAATTTAATTTTTTTTTTTTTTATAGTTTAGGTTAATAAAATGGTTCATTTATTAAAATAAATTACACTACCTCAAGAAGGAACAATTTATAACTCCAAATAAAAGCGTACTAATTTGTTACCATTTATTTTCCTCTCAACGCTATTAATATTAAATTCTCATTTTTTCCCATTTATCTATTATTTTATTTTCTTAATAAATATTTAATTATTTATTATTAACTAATTAATTATCAATTTATTAAGTTGATTCCCAATTTAGTATTCCTAAAAGTTGGGTTGTTACAGACTTCCCCCCTTACAAAAATTGCGTCCTCGCAATTTCTACGTAAGGGCGATATCTGTAACTTTATTAGTTGATTTAAATTTCAAAAAGAATAAGACATACCTTACTCGAGTGCCAAACAATTCAGGATAATGCCTCTGCATCGACTCTTGTGTTTCCCAGGTGCAGTCCTTCGGATTGCTCGACCATTGCACCTTGACTAGTGGAACCACCTTACTACGCAACTTCTTCGTCTCAGAGGCAATGATACGGATAGGCTCTCGAGTATATGTCATATTAGGAGCGATCCCAAGCTGCTGCAACTGCTTTGGCTCTATCACCTCCTCAGAATCTCTCAGACACTTTCTCAAGTGTGACACATGAAACACATTGTGCACACTTGATAAGTGTTCAGGTAAAGCAACTCTATAGGCAAGCTTCCCAATCCGCTTCATAATAGGATAAGGCCCAATAAATCTAGGAGCAAGCTTACCAGTCTTGCTGAACCTCATTACCCCTTTTAAAGGAGTAACCTTCACGAACACAAGATCGCCGACGCTAAACTCCAAGTCCTTTCTTCTTTTATCTGCATAGGACTTTTGTCTATCTTGTGCTTCCTTCATCCTCCTTCTAATTATCTCTACCTTTTCTGAAGCTTCACGTACCGTGTCGGGACCAAGAACTAACTTATCTCCAGTCTCAAGCCAGCATGCAGGAGATCTACATGGTCTTCCATACAGTGCCTCGAAAGGAGCCATGCCTATACTAGACTGAAAGCTGTTATTATATGAAAACTCTACCAAGTACAGGTGGTCCTCCCAAGAGCCTCCAAAGTCCAGAATACAGGATCGCAACAAATCCTCCAATATCTTGTTGACTCGCTCAGTTTGTCCATCAGACTGAGGATGATAGGCTGAGCTAATATTCAACTTTGTCCCCAAAGCTGCTTGTAAGCTCCTCCAAAATCCACTAGTAAATAATGGATCTCTGTCACAAACTATAGCACTAGGCACACCATGGAGACGAATAACTTCGTTCACATACAGCTTCGCCAAATAAGATGCAGTCCTCTTTGCCTTGACAGGAATAAAATGGGCAGATTTCGTCAAACGATCCACTACTACCCATATGCTATCATGCCCTTGCTTCGATCGAGGCAAGCCATCAATGAAATCCATTGATACCTAAATAAAGTATTAATGGAACACTAATTGGATCACAAATAAGGGTTTATATAAGTGAACTGTTATAAAATCAAAATTCACTTATACCTGATCCCATTTCCATAATGGAATCTCCAAGGGCTGAAGAAGACCGCTAGGCTTTTGATGCTCGCATTTCACCAGTTGGCAAGTAATGCAATTCTTAACATATTCACCTATATCACGCTTCATTCCTTCCCAGTAATATAGGCGCTTCATGTCCATGTACATCTTGCTGCCACCTGGGTGAATAGTGTATCGTGAACAATGGCAGTCCTTCATCACCTCTTGTCTAAGCCCTGCAACATTTGGTACAAAGATTCTACCCTTCTTCCTCAAACAACCATGAGCGTCCATCTCAAAACCTTTCAGGTCATCCGCTTCCTCTCCATTCTTCAACCGATGAACACGATCTAAAGCAACTGAATCCTCCTTCTGAGCAAGAGAAATCCTGTCCATAAGACTTGGTCTCACAACCAAGCTAGCTAACATCCTCCCTGAGCTATGAGTAAGCATACTGTAACAGATCCCACTAGAAGCTAACACCTCCAAGTCACGCCATTCAGCCACCATCATCGATACAACTGCCTGGTGTTTACGGCTGAGGGCATCAGCAACACGATTTCCTTTCCCAGGAGTATACTGAATATCAAAATCATAGGCTGCCAAAAACTCCAACCACCTTTGTTGGCGCATGTTCAGTTCCTTCTGGGAAAATAGGTATTTCAAGGACTTATGGTCTGTATAGAGAACAAACCGCTCCCCCATAAGATAGTGTCGCCACAACTTCAAAGCAAAAACCACGGCTGCTAGCTCCAAATCATGAATAGCATACCGAATCTCATTGGGCCTCAATTGCCTAGATGCATAAGCTACAACTCGCCCTTTCTGCATAAGTACCGCTCCCAGGCCAGAACCACAAGCATCCGTATAGACCACAAGATCCTGATTACCCTCTGGAATCACCAAAACTGGGGCGTTAGTGAGCATCTCCTTCAACTTAGTGAAAGCTTCTTCACACTTATCTGTCCATTCATACTTAACTCCTTTCCTCGTCAGCCTCGTCAAAGGAGTCACAATCTTGGAGAAATCTTTAATGAAACGCCGGTAGTAACCAGCTAGTCCCAAGAAGCTCCGTATCTCGGTAACAGATTCTGGTCTCTTCCAATTCTGTATGGCCTCAATCTTAGAAGGATCCACTGCCAGACCGGCTTCGGAGACTATATGGCCCAAAAACTTTACCTCTTTCTGCCAAAAGTGGCACTTGGAGAACTTAGCTTTTAGCTTATGTTCCCTTAAGGTCTCCAAAACCATCCTCAAATGCCCTTCATGCTCTTGCTCGGACTTGGAATACACTAGGATGTCATCAATAAAGACCAGGACAAATTGGTCAAGATAGCTTCTGAATATTCTATTCATCAGGTCAACAAAATATGCAGGAGCATTCGTAAGCCCAAACGGCATCACCAGCCACTCGTATGAACCATAACGAGTGCGGAAAGCAGTAAGGGGAATGCTATCTTCCGCTACTCTCAACTGATGGAATCCCGTGGCTAAGTCCAGCTGGGAAAAGACTTTTGCTCCACTCAACTGATCAAAAAGATCATCAATACGAGGTAATGGATACTTATTCTTTATAGTCAGCTCATTAAGCTTCCTGTAGTCAATGCATAAACGAAGAGAGCCATCAGCCTTCTTTACAAACACAGCAGCAGCTCCCCAAGGAGATCTACTAGATCGGATAAACTGCTTCCCTTCCAATTCAGTCAACTGCTTACGAAGTTCCTCCATCTCGACTCGCGGCATACGAGTAGGTGGTCGACTGACTGGTTGGGCTCCAGGAATTAGATCTATGCGGAACTCCACGGCCCTCTTTGGTGGTAAGCCTGTAACAGGCTCAAATATATCACCAAAATCCCTGACAATTGGTATCCTGGCTATCTCATCTTCCTCTCGTGACTCCATGGAAAACAAAGAAACATAAGCACTAGAGCTCGGTACATCCAGAGTCATATTAACAAGCCCTTTATAGGATGGATGCTTCAAAGTAACAACTCTGTCTGAGCAGGAAAGCTGTGCATCATAACGATCCAACCAGTCCATCCCCAAGATAATATCAAAGCCAAGGCACTCAAAAACATGCAAATCACAGGGAAAAGAGAGCCCGCATAAGGAAAGCTCAAAGCCTTTACACAACATTCCAAGTGTTGCGGACCCACCAATGGGATTCGCAACCCTTAGAGATGTCACGAGGTAAACAACTTCCAAATCATATCTATCCACTAATTCCTTAGATATGAAAGAATGGGAGGCACCGGTGTCAAAGAGTATACGAATGAAAGTATCTTTAAAAGGAATCGTACCTTCCATGACCGCCACTTGCTTTCCCTTCCTCTGACTCGGGCCTGGATCTCCTTCCATCACATTCAGCTTAGCTGCTTGCTTCTTCTTCATAAGCTGTGGGCAGTTGTTCTTCAAATGACCAGTCTGATGACACTCATAACACTGCCTCTGGGGACAATTATTAGCAAAATGTCCCATTACTCCACACTTATAGCACTTCACTCCACTTTTATCTTGCTTCTGGGAGCCTGAAGCTTGACCTTTCTTTTGTTTCTTCTGAGGATTTTGCTTCTTCTTAGGGAAGAATGGAGCTTTCCTCTTAGGCGCAAAGCTCGGTCGGTTCGGTGGTGCATCGTCATCTCTTTCCCGATACAAGTCTTCATACCTCATGGCCAAATCAACAATCTCATCAAAAGTGGAGCGAAGCTGAGTCAAAAGCTGTTCCTTCAACTTCCTACGTAGACCATCCACAAATTTCTCATTCTTTTTGAAGGGAGTGTTGACCAAATCGGGGCCATACTTAGAGAGGGAGTTGAAGGTATTGACATACTCCTGAACTGTCATATCTCTCTGCTTCAGCTCAATAAATCTACGAGCGAGGATGGCCTTCTCCGCCTCAGGAATGAACCTTAACTCGAATCGTTCCCTAAATCTCTCCCATGTAAGCTCCTCCTCGCCTATCTCAGCACTAACCACATCGAACCAGTCAGATGCACCGTCTTGGAGGAAGCTGGAAGCAATCTGGACCTTCTGACGGTCCGTCACACCCATGTGTCCAAAGACTCGTTCACAAGTCTTCAACCAAGCCTGAACTCCAACCACACCTTCATTACCATGAAAAGGCTTCCCTCCAAGGCTCACAAAATCCTTACACATACGAGCGAAATCAACTCTAGGAGCAGCATTAGGAGCAGGTGCGGCCTGTGGCATGTTCCGCATTAACTCTAACCACTGCTCCATGGTCAAACGGGGAGTTCTTCCAGCCATCTTTCTCACTACTCTGCATAGTGAGAAATGTTATTATGCTGGAATCAAAATAGCTCTCATACTAAAAAGATCAAAGATTTGGGGTTTTGGTTCAGGTATGTATGACTATTATTATATTATGGAAGTGATACTTATGGTATATAGACATGTACAATGCTTCTACTGCTTTGTGCTAACTTATATTCTAAATATATTCTATGCTATTGTTAACCTGGCTCTGATACCAAAAATGTAGCGCCCGGCCTCTATACACATGCCAACCAAGAGCAATACTAAGTATTACTGTCGGAAAGCACGGAGAATGAGACTCGATAGGGCTAAATGTTGTACTCATTCCCTTGAACTAACACTGGCACGAGAAATTTTTCGATTTTTTTTTCCTTCTACTTACCCTTTTGTGCGCAGTGTTGGTTCAAAGCAATGGTACAAGATAAAAAATTTCCAGGTTACATAGTATAGAATATAATAGAATGTACAATTCAGCACCAAAAACAGCATAATGCATAATACATATCATAATGTCCACGATACATAGTCCATAGTACATATCACTTCCAAAATACATAATAACATACATACCATAATACATATTAACTACTTCTAAGTCCAAGCTGAAAAGTCCAAAACCCCAAAACGTGGAAAGTGATAAGAATTCTGCTACAATCCACGCAACCTAACCTGCAACCACAATCCTCAGACTGACCCGAGGATTATAAAACAAATCACACGGGTCAGACTATTTCTAGTGTGAGTGAAGTAAGGTCTATGAACAATAATTGTCTCAATCAACAAAAGGGAAAGAAAACGCCGCATGTATAAACCAACATGAGGCATATATGTGTGTGAGAACTAACATGCAAATTTAGTTTCATAAACAATTCCTTTAATCAAACAATGATTTAGGCCAAACCTATCGTATATAATCCAATACGATACCTTCCTAATTATTATTTGTAACACAAGGATAAGTTCATACACACATTCTCCAAAGATACTGGGTTTTCAAAATCAACTTTAATACTTCCAAAATCATAAAGTAAAGAAAATTGCATTATGGGAATTATGGGATAAATATAACATGACTCATAAAATATACCAAATAAACAGACGCTAATATTGTAAAATCACAGTGGTAGAGCTCGAGCGCGCGCGGAGACATCAACCCCGTAACCTACTCATAACGCCATAATACACCTGGCGATCAACTCAGGATAACCAAGACGGTCTAAGGCAAAGGCCGTATGCTACCCGTTCACGGATCTACACGTGGGACCCCCACGCCTCCATCCTTCATAGTCCGTGACCCGCCGATCGGAGAACCCAATCAAAATAAGATTAGCCCTATGTAGCAGACCGTTGACCTTTGCTGGTAAAAGGGCATGTGATATACCACCGATTCAGGTAGCGATCCTGAATCAGGTCGGCCAAGATGGAGTTTTGATCCATTGGTACAACAGAGTCCAATCTATCCCGACCCAAAAATCAAAGTGTTTATAATTTTAAAACACTTCTTAAAAGTCAACAATGACAATCGCCTTTCAAAAATTTCATTAATAAACCCAGTATAAGATTCAAAAGCGAATAGTGTTTAGCAAATAATTGTGTGTATAAAAGAAAATAATTACATCCCCATTTCGCATTAACACATAAGTACCCCATAATACTTATGCATTAAGGCGAAACGCAAAAGCCTCATTCATTGGAAAAATTCGTTAAGTTTAAAAAAAATTGATAACAATAAATTCAATTAAAAAAAGCAAGCTTAGTACTCAAAAACGTAATCAAAATTCTAAAATGTTTTATTTACATATTGTTGTTATTATTATTATTTTCAAACACATATTTATCGATAATACAATAGTTTTCTTCTTTAAATAAAATAAGTTTAATTCAATAATTTAACTAATTTTAATAAAATTTAATTTTAATTAATTTTTAATTTTTTTTTTTTTTTTTCCAAATTGGTGCAGCTCCGACTTGGGCTGTAACTGTGCAGCCTGCCTGGGCTGTACAGCCTGCCTGGGCTGCACCTGTGCAGCCCTGGGCTGTACAGCCCCAGGCTGCACAGTGCAGCCCGCCCGGGCTGCACCAGGCAGCCCGCCCGGGCTGCCCCTGTGCAGCCCTGGGCTGCACAGATGCAGCCCGCCCGGGCTGCACAGGGCAGCCCGCCCGGGCTGCCACTGTGCAGCCCGCATGGGCTGCACAGGTGCAGCCCGCCCGGGCTGCCCCTGTGCAGCCCTGGGCTGCACGGTGGCTGCACCGGTGCAGCCTAGGCTGCACCGCCCTGGGCGGGCCCGGGCTGCCCGGGTGCAGCCCACCTGGGCTGCACCACCGGGCCGGCCCGGGCAGCCTCCGGGCTGGGCCCGGGCAGCCTGCCAGGGCTGCACACTGTGCAGCCCTGGGCTGCACACTGTGCAGCCCTGGGCTGCACACTCTGCAGCCCGTCTGGGCTGCACAGGTGTGCAGCCCCTGGCTGCACAGGTGTGCAGCCCCTGGCTGCACATTTGCAGCCCGTCTGGGCTGCACCTCTGTGCAGCCCCAGGCTGCACCTGTGCAGCCAGTCTGGGCTGCATATCTGTGCAGCCCCTGGCTGCACCTGTGCAGCCCCTGGCTGCACCTGTGCAGCCCCTGGCTGCACCTGTGCAGCCCCTGGCTGAACTGTTGGCGGGGCTGTACTTGCAGCCTCGTCTAGGCTGTACAGTGCAGTTCTGAAATCAATTTTTTTTTTCTCTTTTTTTTTTCCCAAAGGCTGCTGTAATTCATTGTGGCAATTAAGCAAACACAAGGCATGCATCCAAATTATATGCATTGTTTCTCATTTCTTCTTCAACATAATATTTCAATCAAGTAACATGATTTATGAAATGAACAAACAACCATCATATTCAAATATCTCACATCATATTTGCATGCATACATGAAAATAAAATGAGACTATAATTTCACTCACCTAAACCTTCAAATTGCAATCTTTAAGCTCTTATACAGCTAGCCCTTGATTGCTTGACCTTCCCCTTTCAATTGCTAACAAAATGAAAGAAAACCCTAAATACCTATTTGTGAAAACAAAAGAAGAAAGAGATGGAACTGAGCTGATTTAGGAATACTTACTATTAGAATTGGGAATCTTTTCTTTTATCTTTCAATTGCAAAGTTGGATTTGGATGAAAAGATTGGAAATTAGGTTTTAGGGTTTTTTTCCTTCTCTCTGTTTTTTTTTTTTTTCTGATATCTGTACGTACAGTGAAAGATTTGAGGAGAGGGAATGGTATTTTTATTACAAAGCCCCTCCTCTAGAATCTTCTTCCAATTAAACCTTAATTTATTATTTCTCCCCCCTTTCTTTCTTTTTAAAATTATTTATTCATTATCTTTTGTCCTTATTCTAGATTTTTCTTTTACTTAACAATATTTTATTCACTTTCTAGATCTTTCCTACATTACATTATAAAAAGATATTATTTATTATTATTTATTATTATTTTACCCTTTTCTCTTTTTTTTCCTTTTATATCTAATTGTAAATCAACATAAAAAATTCTTATGTAAACTTTTCATACATAAAACGCGTTTTATCTCATGTAATTAGTTACCATTCTTTCATAAAAAAAACTTATCATTTTCAATGTTTAATTTAATTTAATTTAATTTTTTTTTTTATTATAGTTTAGGTTAATAAAATGGTTCATTTATTAAAATAAATTACACTACCTCAAGAAGGAACAATTTATAACTCCAAATAAAAGCGTACTAATTTGTTACCATTTATTTTCCTCTCAACGCTATTAATATTAAATTCTCATTTTTTCCCATTTATCTATTATTTTATTTTCTTAATAAATATTTAATTATTTATTATTAACTAATTAATTATCAATTTATTAAGTTGATTCCCAATTTAGTATTCCTAAAAGTTGGGTTGTTACATATAGAGAAGCCAAAGATAAATTAAGATAAGACAAGACAAATTCACTTGGATGAATATCCTAATAAAAGACATACTAACAAGGTAGATACAAAAGAATGGAAGTTAGAAAACATTGAAAATCCTTTAAAACAAGAAAAAGTTTATATTAAAATAATCTTTGAAAAATTATTTTTAAAAATTATTTTGAAAATCATTTTATACTTTGAAAATACGTTCTCTCATAGAGATATGACTCCAGAATTGATGTTACTCATTCTAGGGTATTTCTACCCTACCTCTAATGAGTTTTTGCTCCATAGGCAATGGTTTTCCTAAAACCAAAGCTCCGATACCAAATGTGACGACCCACTATTTTGTATCATTCAAATAGAAAATAATCCATACATGTCAGACTTGAATGATGCAAAATAACAGATTGTAAATAAATTTGGTGCAAATGAAATCAAATACACAGAATCACAAACACAGAACAATAAGAAAAACCCACAGCAGAATATAAAATACCATAGTAGTTAATGAAGCTACTATAACAAAGTCTCAAAAAAAATACATAATATCAGTCTGAAATAACATAATAGAAATCCAAATACATAGAAATTCACTAATATAAGAGATAAACTAGAATAGCTGAAACTGAAATAGATATAAATATAGATAGGCAAAATCTCTAGCAAAGACCAGCTCCGTAAAGAGAATCCAAAGCTGTATAAACTCAGGCTGAACCGAGCGTAAAGCAAAACACAAAACAGTCGAGTCAGGACATATATACTTATATAATGTAAACCAACTCAAGTGAGCTGTAATAAAGATACAAGTAACTTAAAGGATGCCTGGGACCGCCCATCCTCTAAGGATCCATTAAACTATTTACTATATAATAATATTTCGCTATTATAATAATGTCTACAGTAAAATAAACTTACTTTTAAACAGCTTCGAAGGGTTACCCATATAGCCCCTAACATGTAATAGTCCCAATAGTCCATCCAGTATTAGCATATCTCTAGATCTGGAGACTACCCTAAGTACTCCATGAGCCACGGGAGAAATACAAACTCGTAGTAAACGCTCGGTATGTTAGGTGACAAGGCACATGAGGAAATGCCAGCGTAGATTTACCAATTACGCTTCCGGGCTGGTGGTAACGCGTAGCAGTCACTACCGCCCATCTCGAGCCACACTCCCAAAATCAAAGGGGTGCACCCAATCAATCACAAGAGTAATAGACTGGTATCTAAGAAGTGTGTCTGATGGGAGGAATGACCTCATTTGGCCTGTCGATCCCTCCTATTTTAGCCTCCTTAAGCCAACTCACGGGAGTTGGGTCCACGTAATGTACCTCAAGAACATCGCCACCATCCTACTTCATTATGGAATCTCCACCACCTACACAGTTGTTAAAGTGGTGTTCGGTATCGAAAGAGAGTATGTCCATATCCGATCCCGGTCTCTTTAACAACCAATCGTTATTATAACCCGTAGTCATGATTTTTAAAAATGGTATTTATATTTCAAAAAAAATCAATTATCATTTCAACAATTCAATATCATTTCAATCCCATTCCAAAATATCAAAATATCATATCTTTTCAAAACCATATTCATTTTATTTAAATTTAAAATACCATTTCAATTCACATTTCAAAATAGTTTATTATTCAAAGCAAATACTCCATTTTAAATCATTAAAAATAAAGTTATTATATTAAATAATTAAATATTAAATTCCAAAATTTTAATCTTTTCAAAGTTCATTTATTCATTTAAGTTTTATCAGAACAGTGTAAATTCAACTTTCGCATCATTTAGAAAATGCTACGGAAGGTTATGTTTCAAAACAGTTCAATTAACCAAAGACAGCATTAAAAATGCTGTAATAGGGTTACTTTAGTTCCACTAAAATCTTACTTAAATTCTGCAACTGCAGCACTTACAAAGTGCTGTAATAGCCTTTAGTTCAATTCTAGCCATTTTGTTCATTTCTGTCAACTACAGCATTTACAAATGTTGTAATATCCTTTACATTAGAAATAATAGCATATTAGAAATAATAGCATTTCAAAAAATGTTGTTAATTATATTCCAAATGTTCAATATAATTTAATAAACAATTAAATTTTATTTAGATCATTTTTAACGTATAAAATCATATATTTCCACTTTTAAAATGATCATTTAAAAACCCTTATATTTATGATTTTATAAAGTTAAATTTTCATACAAAAATCAAAATTTAATAATAGTTTACTTACTAAATTCAAACATTCAATTTCAATACTTTATAATTAAATTTTTAACTTAACACTTAAGTTTAAATTTCCAACTATAACTTATTTTTCATTTTATTTATTTAATTTAAAATTCACTTTAAAACAAAATTCACAAATTTCCAATTTAAGTTATATTTCAAAATTCAACTTAAAATTTCATTTATTTCACATTTTAGTTTATTCAAAAATTATTAACACTTCATAAAAATCATTTTAAATAATATTATCAGAAATTTACGTTTTTAAAGTACTTTTAAAATTTCAGAAAAATATATATTAACCATGTGTCTATATAAAATTTTCTAATCTAGGTAAAGTGATACGGATATTATATCATTTCAATCCGTAATTTACACAGAAAACCCGGGTTCTATCATTTCAAACCCGTAGTCCCTAGTAAATGAAATAAATTAAAAATCGTTCGGGCCTATCATTTCAGCCCATAACGATTTTTCCCATACTAAAGTTCGTTCGGGTATGTATCATTTCAACCCATAGTGATTCTAATCTATAGGGAACTTGCTGTGTGATAAGATGATATAATTAAATAGAATAGCATAATAAACAGTAACAGATGATATAACAGGTGTATAAGCATGGGTGAACATCGTATGATCATAGCAATAGCAGATATAACATGATGATATCGTTTATAGATTCAATTGCGATCGGTTTACTATTCATATAAGTATAAATTTGTCTAGTGAGAATTACTCACCTCTACGAGTTGGAGATAACAACTAAATACACAAAACAAAGATCCACAAAGGCACGAAAGCACGACTACAATTTGAGTGTGGAAGAGCCAAAGCTAATTGCCTTCTCACATAGCAACAAAACAAAATATACAACATAAATTTTCAAACCAAAATATTATTAAACAATGCTAGAAATACATGCACAACACACAACCAAAATTTTGCACTTGCATTCAACAACCTTATGCTCAACCATAGGTTGGAAATGCACTGCCAAGGTATGGATTTGGATCAGGTTTAGGTTCATATAGGTCGGCCATACTTAGATATGGAGGAGTAGAAGTGATGTGTGCATGTACACACAAATACAAGGGAACCAAATGGATTTCCAATGCAACAATGGTTTGGCCACAAGCATGAACGAGCACGGCCAGGTTGGTAGTGGACTAGAGGTGATGTGGTAAGAGTCTCAAGTTTAGGTATGGCCGGTGGTGATGATGCTAGGGTCAGCCAAGGTGGTGTGTGAGGTGGTTGAGCAATTTGGTGGCTCGGCTATGATGTATCGGTAGTGTTTGCTTAAATTTTTGGTGGATCTTCAAAAAAGATGGCCACGGCCATGGATGGACAGTAGACTGGAGGGGATGGAAGCTGGTTGTGGTAGTGGTGGAGACGGCTATGATGATGGAGGAGGAAGGCCGAACTACATGAAGTTGAAGCAAGTGCAAAAATCAAAACAAAACAAGGAAAATGAGTAGGAAAAAATGATATTTTTTACCAGAATTTTCTTCTCGGGTGAAGGCCGAAATTTTTTGTGAGTTTGAGAAAGATTTTACACAAAAAAAATGAAGGAAGTCGACTGAAAGAAGGGAGATATGGGTAGAAAATGAAATGAAGTGTTGTTTGTTGTGAAAAGGTAAATTTGAATATGAAAAGGCATGCATATAAAAGGTCAAAAACCCTTCATATTTCTAATTTCTTTTTGCAATTTAAAATACATATGAAAATGCATATAAATAAAATAAAAACTTGAAAAAATAATGAACTAATAAAAATAAATAAATAAGTTTTAAAAAAATACAATTAAATTAAGAAAATAGCTTAAAAATGGAAACTAGGCTTTAAAAATTGAAAATAAATTCAATAAACTTTGGAAAATTTTATCATCACTTTAAAAATATTTTAAAAAGAAATATTGTAATAAAAAAATTTAAAATAATTTCAAAATAATATAAAGTCAAATTTAAAATTATATTCAAAAAGTCTAGGGTTGTTGCACTCTCCTCCACTCAAATCTTTTCGTCCTCGAAAAGAACGGGCAAGGAAAATAAGGAGAAACAAGATAGAAAAACAAAATAGTACCTAAAATGAACAGCTCCGGATTCGAACCACGAATGCTCTCTTTCGTCTCTTAGGTACAATCTCGATTGTCGGTACTGGAAGTGCGGTGTGTATACAATTATATGTGCTAATATAGTATACACGGATCGTGTAATATGGATTACAATACAAATGCGGAAATAGATGATAATAGCATTGTAAATAGAAAAATCACACCAGAGATTTTTATACTGGTTCGGAGCACTGTCCTACGTCCAGTCCCAGACTTCTATCTGGATTTTCACTATTAACTATCTCGCTTCACCCGGAGGAACAGGTTTACAACACCCGAACAACCGAACGGGATTTCACGCCTCTAATATACTGAGGACTTCAACACTTGCCTCTTACAACACAGAGGACTTCAACAAAAGAACAAATACAATTGTTGTTGACAACTTGTGTTCTTGAAAACACAGATTTGTCACTAGCAGTACACCCTTCCTATAATCTTATCCTCAAAGTATGCGATATGATGTTTTGAAAAGATTAAGGAAAGTATATTATTGAATCAAAGGATATGAAATAGTTTCAAAGATTCAATAAATAATTTAGAGCTTTTATAATACAGAATTGAGATCAGAGATTAGATTAAAAGAATATATGAAATCGTTGTTATTTAATCAACGAATTGGATGAGTTTATATAGATAAGAATGGTTGCAACTCTTTGCCATTAAGAGATATGATCTTTGGTGAAAGGTTAAGAGATGCAACCGTTGGAGAAGAGAAGTGTCTTTTGGAAAAATTGTTTTCTGTTCAAAAACGGTCGACAGGTTAAAAAGTGACCAGTAGACAGGAATTTAAAATATATATACGTTATGTGCATGTGTGCACGTTCATTTTGCATTTTACACAGAAACGGTCGACCGTATGATTATTAACCGGTCGACCGGTTCCTGTTAATTTGCACAATGAATGTGCAATGCTATAAAATGTATATATATCGATTATATTGAGGTGCATGATTATTTGAGGATAGATTTTAACAAGTTTTTAACTATTACAATATCAAATAATACACCTATAATCTATAGTAACATAACCTTGTTTTGTCGATCGCCTTATTTGTCAGAAATCAAAACTTTCATAAAACTTGTGACTCAACATTCTCCCCCTTTTTGATTGATGACAATATATATCTGCAAAATCTGAATCTCCCCCTGAGTACGTGATCTCTTTCTCTTTGAATTCTTATAAATGTATGTTCCTGCAAGCAATTGTTAGCCCTTTCTCCCCCTTTGTCATCGACAAAAAGGAGTAACAGATACTAGAATATGATATGCATAGAATGAATATGATATGAATAGAAAGATAAATTACTAACACATCAAAAGCATAACAGAGTTTACTACAGAACATAATGTCAATTGAAAATCATAAATAACGACACTATTTAGTACAAGTGTCGATGAATGTTTTTAAAGAGCTAAAACATAATAGAATCTAGGATGAAGCAGATCGTATCTCCTCTTCATCATCATCATCGTCATCATCATCATCATCTTCTTCTTCCTCATCATTGTGCCCTCTAGATGATTCACCATGTCCATGACCACTCATTCCTGTAGATTCGTCAGATGATGTCCAGGTGAAAACTGGAGCAGCAGGACGTTTTCCTGGGTCTTGTGCTTGAACAGAGGTGGATGTGGAACAAGATATAGCATCCCATAGCATACCAAAGAATGACTTGACCTTATTGAAGCGCTTATCGATTTTTGAGTCCATGCGCTTGAGACGTGATTCAAGCAAAAATTGGTTACGCGCGATTGTTTCAAGTGATTCTTTTGTTGATGACTTTGATTTTAAAAGTTTTACTTCATCGGAACGAGGACGAGATGAAGTTGCTCGTTGTTTCCTTGGTCCTCTTTGTTGCCATTCTTCGAAAGGCATAATTTCAAGATAAGGTGGAGGAAGCTTCATTCGCTTGATGGTGATGGAATCAATGCATTTTGGTTTTGAGGTTGCAGAATCAGGAGGATTGACCCCACAAGCTAACAAAAGTCTCATGATATATTCATTGTAAAAGAAATGAGGCCGGGTTGAGTTATTTACCTTGAGAATTTCATCAAAAAGCATGTGAACCCAATTGATTTCGATTTCACCATAGATAGCATAGAGTGCCTTGAAGTTTTCTTTGTACACTGCATCATAATTTCCAAGTCAAGGAAAAAGAGAATGCATCAAGACCCGATGAAGTAACCTGGCTGTCAGGCGAAGTCCAATAGACTTAGTGCCATCGCTATTGTCTTCTATAAACTGATGACTGGTACTATTTCGAGTGAAAACTTCGCAGAAGGTAGATGAAAACTCTTCGCCTCGATTTGGTATACCAAGTATAGAGGCAATTCTAGCATGAGTAAGAAAAATTTGCTTTCCACAGACCATAGACCAGATGACGCCGTTTGGATTATCAGGTTGATATTCATCAAGATTCATGTTGGCGTAAAATAATTTAATCATTAAATGATTTATCTCCACACTATTTGCCGAAAAATCTATCAATGGAGTAATGTTGGCATTATCGGCTAACCTCCGAACTCCGTAAGCCGTGAAATCATCAAATTTGATGAAAGAGCCTGGATGAAACTTGTAATTTGTCATTTGATTCCATCTTGTTACAGCAATTAGAGTTTGAAGCCATTTTTTGACGGAGATGGTAAGAGATGAAGTTTCAGAGGTTGCTCCTTTCTTTGATTTCTTTTGAGGAGGAGCCATTGTTGGAGGATTTGTGATTTGGGAGTTGAAGAATGGGAACTAGGGTTTGTGATTTGGGGTAAGAGAATAGTTTGAGTAGAGAGTGAATGAGGGTAGAGGGAAAAGTAACGTATAGGGTTATATAAAAAAAACTGAAAATACGACAACCGGTCGACCTAATGTTTTTGGCCGGTCGACCGTTTTTAACCAGAGAGCAAACGGTCGACCGGCTATAAAAGGGGCGGTCGACCGGTCGTGGTCTGTTGTGATATTTCAGTTTATATTTAGAGTTTTTATCATATATCAACCTATATTATTTATATTTTATACGAAATACAAAATATAACCTTCATTACACAAGAGATAGATAAAGATAAAAACTATATATATATAAGTCTAATGAGAAAGTTCGTCATTAGAATTATCGTTGTTTCCTTCAATACGTTTCGACCATGGACTCCATTGTTTCTGAGCTCCTTCATTCTTCTCATAGTTCCGATCCCATGAGTTAGGACTTTTGGATGTTGATGGCCTAGACGGCATTGGTTCATGCACGTCATGTTTGTTGGAACCGCAGAAAAATGTTGCCAACTTTTCTAAAACAGACAATCGGGCCGACGTCCGTTGTTGCTCGTGATAAAGTTGACTTTGCCCGTAATGGAGTTGTCTCTGAAGGTCTATCTGATGTTTCTGGTAGTGGTGTATCTCATCGATTTGAGCTTTGGTACGAGGAGAATAGAATAGTGTCCGCTTCACTCGTTTTGAATTTGGAGTTTTATCAGACATATAAGAGCATTGATGATGACAACTTGATTTTTGTTTTGGAGTTGTAGGAGAATAAAACTCCTCCGATTCAGAACTCGTAATTGAAATGTATGTTTCTTGAGCACATTTGTCACAAATGTGAGCCATAGTGTACGTTGTATAGAATATTATGGTTTGATAAAAAGAAAGGATGAATATAAAATGTTTGCAAATTTATATATAAGTTTGTTATGTATAACCTATGGATGTGAGTTACTGAGAAATTTTAACCAAGAAAATATAAGCAGAAATTTTTTTTGTAAGTCTAAAAATAGCTTTCTTTTTAAAACTGAATTTATAAGATAAGAAAGTAAAGAATGATCACAAAAAAAAATAAGTAAAGTGAATTTAACCATTAAATAAAGCAGTGGCTTATATTTAATGTAAAAAAAAAATATAGTTTATGTAATAGTTGTAGTTAAAGGATAACTAAAGAGAATAACTAAAGAATAACTAACAAGAAGATGTTCTTTTAGAAATTTCTTAGTCAAGATTTTTTCTTGAAATTAAACCAAGCTCTCTTCGTAATCTAATAAAATTAGATTCGAGCAGAGGCCTAGTAAAAATGTCTGCTAATTGATTGTCAGTATGAACATATTCAAGACATATATTTCCTTTGTCAATATTATCTCGAAGGAAATGATGACCGATATCAATGTGTTTGGTTCTGGAGTGATTTACTGGATTTTTAGAGAGATTTATAGCACTAGTGTTATCACAGTATATAATGGAATTTGATAAATGAATATCAAAATCTTGAAGTGTTTGTTGCATATATAGTACTTGAGTACAAGCAAGAGCTGCTGATATATATTCAGCTTCACATGTTGATAGTGAAACACAATTCTGTTTCTTACTGAACCAAGAGACAAGTGATTTTCCAATAAAATGGCACGTACCACTTGTACTTTTTCTATCCGTTCGTGAGCCACCGAAATCAGCATCACTATATGATACTAATTCAAATGGACATTCTTTTGGATAAAAAAGACCGAAATCCTTGGTATTATTAAGATAACGAATTATACGTTTTACTGCTCGTAGATGTGATTCCTTTGGATCGGCTTGAAAACGAGCACATAAACAAACACTCATTATTATATCTGGACGACTAGCTGTAAGATAAAGAAGAGAACCAATCATGCTTCGATACAATTTCTGGTCAACATTCTTACCACTTTCATCTTTGTCAAGATGTGTAGTTGTACTCATAGGAGTTGGTTTACCAGATGTATTTTCTAATCCGAAGCGTTTGATAAGGTTTTCACAGTATTTTTCTTGATTAATAAAAATGCCGTTTGAAAGTTGCTTTATTTGAAGTCCAAGAAAATAAGATAGTTCTCCCATATGAGACATTTCGAATTCTTTGGTCATAATATTTGCAAATTCTTTGCAAAGTTTATCGTTTGTTGAACCAAAGATGATATCGTCTACATATATCTGAATAATTAGAATATCTTTTCGAGAATGTTTAATAAACAAAGTTTGATCGACTTTGCCTATTTGAAATCCTGAGTTAATAAGATAGCTACGTAGTCGTTCATACCAAGCACGAGGTGCTTGTTTTAACCCATACAGAGCTTTCTTAAGTTTGAACACATGGTCAGGATATTTTTCATGTACGAACAGAGGAGGTTGTTCGACATAGACATTCTCTTTGATAAATCCATTGAGAAAAGCACTTTTGACATCCATCTGATAAAGTTTGAAATTATGGTGACAAGCAAAAGATAATAGAATTCTAATAGCTTCTAGTCGAGCAACTGGTGCAAAAGTTTCTTCATAATCGATACCTTCTTCCTGATTATATCCTTGTGCTACTAATCTTGCTTTATTTTTGGTGATATTGCCTTGTTCGTCAGCCTTATTTTTATAGACCCATTTAGTACCAATTACTGACTGATTAGTTGGTCTTGGAACAAGTTCCCAAACATTATTGCGCTCAAACTGATTTAGTTCTTCCTACATGGCAATGATCCAGTAATCATCTGTAGCAGCTTCTTTTGGATTCTTAGGTTCGATATTTGAGAGAAAAGCGACATGACCCATTTGATTGAGTTGACTCCTTGTTCTGACATGTGATGTTATTTCACCGATTATATTTTGAGGCGGATGGTCTCTTAATATTCTTGGTGGTGATTGTAACTCACATATTTGAGGACTATTCTCAATAACTATTTCTGAGTCAGAATCAATATTTGTGATGATTTGATTGTCAGTGACTATTGATTCGTCATCATCTGATATAGTGTGAGGGTGCTGATAGATTTCATCAAAAGAGACATGAAGTGATTCTTCAATAGTTTTGGTTCGTTTATTAAATATCCGATAGGCCTTACTTCGTTTCGAATAACCGACAAATATTCCTTCATCGGCCTTTGGATCAAATTTGCCAAGCTGGTCTTTTGTATTTAAAATAAAGCACTTCGATCCAAAAACTTTGAAGTATGAGATTTTAGGCTTTCTTTTGTTAAATAACTCATAAGGAGTATTCTTGGTAAGTGGTCTTATGGATACACGATTTAAAACATAACAGGCAGTTGCCACAGCTTCTGCCCAAAAATGTTTTGGTAAGGTGGTTCCATTCAATAATGTTCTTGCACATTCTTGTAAAGTTCGGTTTTTCCGTTCTGCAACTCCGTTCTATTGTGGAGTTCTGGGAAACGAAAAATTATGATATATACCTTTCTTTGTACAAAATTGTTCAAATTCATTATTTTCAAACTCTCCGCCATGATCACTTCTTATATTTTTAACTTTAATCCCTTTTGATTTTTGAATTCTTTTGACAAAAGATTTGAAATGATCGAAAGTGTCACTTTTATTTTTTAAGAAGATTGTCCATGTATAACGAGAGAAATCATCAACAATTACAAGCACATATTGATTGTGATTTATTGATTGAACTCTAGTAGGTCCAAATAAATCCATGTGTAGTAACTCAAGTGGTTGTAATGTTGATATGACTTTCTTGGATTTAAAAGATGATTTGGTCAATTTTCCTACTTGACATGCGTCACAAATGTTGTTAACTTTAAAACTCATTTTGGGTAGTCCTCTAACTAGATTGTTTTTGGCTAGCTTGTCAATAGTTCTGAAGTTTATATGACAGAAGCGTTTGTGCCATAGCCATGGATCATTGTCATTAGCCACAAGACACATATCTGAATTATGATTAATGTTCATATTCAAAATATATATATATTTCTGTCTCTATAACCTTCGAAAACCAAATTATGGTCTTTATCTAGAATACTACACTTATTATTTGAAAATGAAATAATAAAACCCTTGTCACATAACTGACTAATACTTAGCAAATTGTGTTTCAAATTTCTAACTAGCATGACATTAGTAATAAGAGGTAAGTTAGATGTACCGCAATTGCTCACATCGCCTTTGCCGATGATATAGCCTTTTGAATTGTCTCCAAAAGTGACGGAGCCACCATCTGAATATGTAATATTTGTTAATAAACTCTTGTCTCCTGTCATGTGCTTTGAGCAACCACTGTCCAATATCCACTTTCCTCTTTTCTTAAGTGGGACCTGCAAAAAATAGAATTAAGTCCATGGTACCCACTTTTTATAGGGTCCTAAGAGTTAGGTCTTAGGAGTCCAAACCCATATGGGTCCGGTATCCCCTTTATATATGTAATTATTATTAAAATGCACAGTATTCATGAATTGCTGAATGTATTTGTTCCTAATCAAATTGTTATTTGTTTTAGGAACCCATATTTTGATAGTCTTGACATTTTTCTTTTGAAATTTGACAACTGGTTTTGGTTTGGAATATAATAAACTAAGATTTTTCTTAGCTTCAGTTTTTTGTACTTTCTTCTTCCTTTTATTTCAAAGATGTTTCTTGGTTTCTTGTTTTTTATATCCCAATCCTTGTTTGTATGAAATAGATTGTGAACTTTCAATGATTTTTGTCAAATTTTCTCGACCTTTGTTAAAGTTAGAAACATTTTGAGTAATGTCATCAAACTTTGTTTGTAAGCTAGCTTTTTCTAGGTCTAGAATTTTGACTTTTGCTTTAAGCTCATGATTTTCAGTAGTTAGAGCATTATTTTTCTCTTTTTGAGCTTCTATTTCTTGACTCAAAAGAGATATTTGAGAGTCAACATTAGATGATGATTCTTGAATATTTTCAAGTTCCTCTTCTAATATTTTCTTCTCATCTTTTAACATATCTCGTTCAAACTCTGCTCTACTTAAATCTGCTTTGACTATTTTTAATTGACGTTTTAAGTCTTTATATTTGACTATCAATTCAGCATTAATATCAAGTAATTCATCAAATGTAGGAATTTGTACCTCATCTTCTGTTGCCATAAAACAAACATTAGCTTGTTCATTCTCTGAATCACTTTCACTTTCTGATGAAGATGACTCTGAATCATCCCATGTTACTGAGAAAGCTCGTTTCTTAGATTTGTCCTTCTTATATTTGAATTTGTCATTTTCTGACTTCTTCTTTTGTTCTGGACAATCCTTCTGCATGTGTCCCTTTTTGTGGCAATTGAAACATTCTATAGCAGATGAAGATGGTTTGTTTGATTCATGTTTCCTTTTATTGTAACGACTGGCTTTTCGATATTTTAGGAATTTTTTGAATCCTTTCGCAATGAATGCCAAATCTTCATCTTCAGAATCTGATTCATTTTTATCTTTCTCAACATGAAATGCTACATTTTTCTTTTCTTCTTTCTGTTCTTTTCTAGCCTGCAAATTTGCTTCATAGGACATTAAATTTCCTATCAATTCATCTGGCTTCATGACGGAAAGATCATTAGCTTCTTCGATTGCTAATACTTTTCCTTCCCATTCACTAGTCAGAGAATGTAGGACTGTTGAAACAACATCGAAATCAGAATACTTTTGTCCTAAGCCAATAAGTGCATGGTGAATAGTTTGAAACCGTGAATACATGTCATTGATTGTCTCATTTGGTTTCATTTTGAAATTTTGAAATTGACTTTTTAGCATGGCTATTTTGGCTTGTTTAACCTTGTTAGTACCTTCATGAGTGATTTTTATTGTTTGCCAAATTTGATATGCAGTAGTGCAGATACTAACACGGTTATATTCATTTTGGTCTAATGCACAGAACAACATATTTATTGCTCTTGCATTTACGGCTGCTGCCGTTTTCTCAGCTGTAGTACATTCTGAATAATCAGTTGTTGGATTCACTATTTCTCTTTGAGTGGCATTCCAAGCATCATAGCTATTTGATTGCATAAAGAATGACATACGTGTTGCCCAATAACTATAGTTAAGACCATTGAAAAATGGAGGTCTTTGTGTCGATTGACCCTCCGTGTAAGTGGTGTTTTGAGTGCTAGTACCTACGTTATTTGCCATATTACTATAATATATCAAATAACTGTGTTACGGTTATATGATGACCGTGCTCTGATACCAAATGGAAGTGCGGTGTGTATACAATTATATGTGCTAATATAGTATACACGGATCGTGTAATATGGATTACAATACAAATGCGGAAATAGATGATAATAACATTGTAAATAGAAAAATCACACCAGAGATTTTTATACTGGTTCGGAGCACTGTCCTACGTCCAGTCCCAGACTTCTATCTGGATTTTCACTATTAACTACCTCGCTTCACCCGGAGGAACAGGTTTACAACACCCGAACAACCGAACGGGATTTCACGCCTCTAATATACTGAGGACTTCAACACTTGCCTCTTACAACACAGAGGACTTCAACAAAAGAACAAATACAATTGTTGTTGACAACTTGTGTTCTTGAAAACACGGATTTGTCACTAGCAGTACACCCTTCCTATAATCTTATCCTCAAAGTATGCGATATGATGTTTTGAAAAGATTAAGGAAAGTATATTATTGAATCAAAGGATATGAAATAGTTTCAAAGATTCAATAAATAATTTAGAGCTTTTATAATACAGAATTGAGATCAGAGATTAGATTAAAAGAATATATGAAATCGTTGTTATTTAATCAACGAATTAGATGAGTTTATATAGATAAGAATGGTTGCAACTCTTTGCCATTAAGAGATATGATCTTTGGTGAAAGGTTAAGAGATGCAACCGTTGGAGAAGAGAAGTGTCTTTTGGAAAAATTGTTTTCTGTTCAAAAACGGTCGACAGGTTAAAAAGTGACCAGTAGACAGGAATTTAAAATATATATACGTTATGTGCATGTGTGCACGTTCATTGTGCATTTTACACAGAAACGGTCGACCGTATGATTATTAACCGGTCGACCGGTTCCTGTTAATTTGCACAATGAATGTGCAATGCTATAAAATGTATATATATCGATTATATTGAGGTGCATGATTATTTGAGGATAGATTTTAACAAGTTTTTAACTATTACAATATCAAATAATCAACCTATAATCTATAGTAACATAACCTTGTTTTGTCGATCGCCTTATTTGTCAGAAATCAAAACTTTCATAAAACTTGTGACTCAACAGGTACTTCACTGTACTTTGATCAGATTAACAGATTTCCTTCTGATCTGCTTCGTACCTCTGTCGATAATAGGAAGTGGTTCCTCTCGACAGTCAGGTTAGGCTCAATAACCAAACAATCAAGAGTAGAAGGCTGGACAATAAGAGATGGATCATGAAGATATCAGTGAAGATGCGAGACATGGAATACATCATGCACTCCAGAAAGCTTCTCGGGAAAATCCAAATGATAAGCCAAAGAACCAACTCTTTCCACAATACGTAAAGGACCAATGAACCTAGGAGAAAGCTTCCCTCTACGACCAAAGCGAATGACATTCCACAAGGGAGAAACCTTCAGGAAAACCTGATCGGCAACAGAAAATTCCAAATTCCCCGCATGCCTATCAGCATACTTCTTCTGCCTATCTAGAGCAGCTATCAACCTCTTCTTAATCTCCTCAACTCTCACAAAAGCTTCCAAAATCACATCAGGACCAAGAACCAGACGATTAGCAGATTCAATCCAGCAAGATGGAGATCTACAAGGTCGTCCGTATAGAGCAGCAAACAGAGACATTTTGAGACTGGCCTGAACGTAAAGATGAATGAGATAGATAAAAAGATCAAAAATAGGTTGGAAATCGGAAGATAAAATTATACCTGATAGCTATTAGTGTAGATGAATTCGACAAGATGGAGATGATCTTCCCAAGATCCTCCATAATCAAGCACACAAGCACGACGAAGATCCTCGAGAATCTGATTCACTCTTTCCGTTTGACCATCGGTCTGTGGATGGTAAGCAGTGCTCAGATTCAGATGAGTACCCAGAGATTCCTCAAAAGCATTCCAAAAATGACTAGTAAAGATAGGGTCACGATCATAAACAATACTGAGAGGAACACCATGGAGACAAGCGATCCCTCCCATGTAGATCTCAGATAAGCTAGAAGCAGAACGAGTAGACTTGACCGGAATGAAATTAGCGGACTTGGTCAGTCTATGCACAATAACCCAAATACTCTCATTACCCCTATGAGTCCTCGGTAAACCGTCGATAAAATCCATGGAAACCTGTTCCCACTTCCAATTAGGAATCTCAAGGGGCTGCAACAAACCAGGGGTCTTCTGGTGATCGGCTTTGACTTGTTGACAAGTCGCACACCGACTAATAAAGATAGAAATATCCCTCTTCATCCCCTTCAACCAATAAAGCCTCTTCATATCCTGATACATCTTTGACGCACCAGGATGAATAGAAAGCCTGGATCGGTGACTCTCCTGAAGCAACTCCTGCCGTAAACCATCAACATTCGGGACACAACTCCTACCATTAATCCTCAAAATCCCTCTATCATCGATCTGAGCTCTGCTACTACCACTTCTACCACCAACCCTATTACGAACACTCTCCTTCATCAATCTAAGAATCTCATCCTCATCCTGTTTAGCCATGATACGATCCATAAGGAGAGAAGAAGAAACAACAAGCTGACACAACAAAGCCTTCTTCCAACTCAGAGCATCGGCTGCAACATTAGCATTTCAGGAGTATAGCTGATATCGAGGTCGTAAGAAGCTAGAAACTCAATCCAACGAACTTGCCTCTGATTCAAATTTTTTTGGGTGAAGATATACCTCAGAGACTGATGATCAATGAGAAGCTCAAACTTGGTTCCAAGAAGATGATGCCTCCAAAGCTTCAAAGCAAAGACAACAGCAAGAAACTCTAAATCATGAGCATCATAATTTGCCTCATGGGTTTTCAACTGACAGCCCGCATAGGCAATGACCTTACATCCTGCATGAGAACAACACCCAAACCCTCACGACTAGCATCAGTGTATTCTGTCAATCCCTCACTTCCATTCAAAACGGTAAGAACTGGTGTGGAAGTTAGCTTGCTCTTTAACTCATTGAATGCAGCCTTACATTGATCACTCCAGACAAACTTGGCATTCTTACGAGTTAAAGCAGTGAGATGTGCAGCAATCCGAGCAAAATTCTCAATGAATCTCCAGTAGTAACCGACAAGGCCCAAAAAACTACGAATATCAGATGGAGTCTTTGGAGTTTTCCAATCCTGAAATAGAATAGGGAGAAAATAAGGACAACCGAAAAGATAGAATTATTAATGATAAAGAAAAGAGAAGGAAAAAACACTTACATTGATCGCAACGATCTTGATTTGATCAACCTAGACTCCCTTACTAGAAACAATATGCCCAAGATCGGACTTCATCCATCCAGAAATGGCATTTAGAAAATTTAGCCTTCAACTGATGATTTCTGAGAGTCTCCAAAACAGATTTCAAATGCGACTTATGCTCTTACTTGGTTTTAGAGAAGACATGGATATCATCAACAAAGACTATAACAAATTTATTAAGCACATCATGAAAGACATGATTCATCAAATCAACAAAGAAAGCAGGAGCATTAGTCAAACCGAAAGGCATGACTAACCATTCATAAAGCCCGTTCTTAGTGCGAAAAGCAGTCTTGGGAATGCTATCCTCAGCAACCCTGAGCTGATGAAAACCTGTCGCAAGATCAAGATGAGATAAAACAGTTGCACCATAAAGCTGATCAAACATATCATTGATACGAGGTATTGGATATCTGTTTTTCATAATGAGCTTGTTCAGCTCCCTATAATCAACACATATCCTCAGAGAACCATCGGACTTGGTGACATAAACCACCACCGCTCCCCATTCAGAAAAACTATGCCTAATCAGACCTTTGGAAGACAAGTCCCCAATTTGTTTCCTTAACTCAACCTTCTCGTGGGGTGCTATTCTACTAGGAGGAAGCACAATAGGTCGGGCGCTAGGAATAAGATCAATCCAAAAATCAATTTCCTGCTTAGGAGGCAAAGAAGTGACTTCACCAAATACATCGGGATATAGTCTAACCACAGGAGTCGAACTAAGATCGCTAGGAGAAGAATCCAGAGAATAAACAAAACTACCAGCAAAATCCTGAGGCATACAACACTGAATAATCAAAGAATCGCCCTTATCTCCGACAAGAGTGAAAATATTGGATTTGAAAGAAATATTGGCATCATGATTCCTTAGCTAATCTTGGCCAAGAAATAGGTCAAAAGCATCGAAGCTCAAAACATAGAAATCACCATAGGAATGATAACCAGAGTGGAAGAGTTTCACTACTCAACAAAACCTATTAAGGTTAGAGGGACCACCGATAGGATTAGAAACACATAAAGGAATAGATGCATATCCAGGAGAAAGGAGATGCGCAAACTTATCACACAAATCAGCAGAAATAAAACAGTGAGAAGCTCCAGTATCAAACAACACATGAACTGGATGATGAAATAAAGTAAACGAGCCCTGAAGAGTACCTTGGTCATCACTAGGAGCAGGTGGAGGAACTGGAGATGATGCAGAAGTGAGATCAAATATACCAGAAGTCGTATACTTCTGCTGGGTAGGGCAATCCTTACTAAAATGACCAGGCTAGAGACAAATATGGCAGGGATCACGCCTAGCCAACTGAGCAGGTGGAGGAACAGCAGTAGCAGCTAATGTAGGACAGTTATTGGCATAGTGTCCCTTCTGATCACATCTAAAGAAAGCGATAGAGGAAAGATCAACTGGTTTCCTCTGAGCAAGAGCAGATGATGAAGATCCCAAACCAGGACGCTTTTGCAAATTCTTCTTCTGCTAGTGATAATTAGGCTTATGCTTCTTGGAATTAGCAGAGGAAGACTGAGCACCAGAAGCAGCATGACCCTTAAATGTAGGGTTCCCATAACAAATAGCCATATCCATAAGCTGGGTGAAAGTTCCATGAGTTGAGAAATGAGACGACTATAGTACTCTGGACGGGCACTAGCAATGAATTTCCCATTCTTCTTGAGAGGGGTATCAATCGGGCTAGGACTGAACTTGGAAAGTACATTGAACTTCCTCTCATACTCAGCAAAAGACATGCTACCCTGCTTGAGATCCCTTCATTCACGATAAAGCTGAGATTTCCTGGCTTCGGGCATCCATTTCGCCACAAAAGCCTCCCTGGAAAAGAGATACAGGAAACAACTTATGATAGATTCAAAAGAAAAGGAAAATAGGAACAAAATTCAAGATAATACAAAGGATACCGAAACTGCTCCCAAGTAATATCAGCCTCTACGGTGTTAGCTGTAACGGACTCCTACCAATCTAGAGGAGAATCATGCAACTGCTAAGCTACTAACTGATGCTTTTGGGCATCAGTAATCTCAAGACCAGTAAATATCCTCTCTAGACTCCGCAACCACTGCTGAGCCTCAATGATGCTCTCTGAATTGGTGAATGGGGTTCAACCAAGTGGAGTGAATTCCTTACAGAGAACAGTGAATCGAACAGGAGCAATAGTGTAACAACCCGTATATTTAACGATTTTTATATTTAAATATTTTATTTAAATATAGCGTCGTTAGTCGGATTTGGGTCCGAAATGTTACTTTTTGCAAACGGCCGAATTGGAGCTCGAAACTACCTCCATTGGTTCCAAAATGGCGTTTGCGATCTTTTTGAGTATAATCTTTGATATGTTTGGAGTTTGTGAAATTTTGACCCCTTATTCTATTGGGTTTTGGGTTTGGGTTCAGCCCCAATCTCCACTTAACCCTCTAACTCAACCCCTTCTCTTCATTCATCTTCATTTCATTTCATTTCTTAAGCTAAAACTGAAAATGGTGGAAGAGAAGAGGAAATAGAAATTGTAAGCCCTAGTTCCAATTGCAAACTCCAAATTCTTGCTTGAAAATCATAGAGAAGCCATTGTTAAGCTCCTCTTCATCTTCTCCAACTTTTCTCCTCTTCAATTTCAGAAAATTTCCTAAACCTAAATTGGGAAATATGTGTTTTATTCTTAGATTGAAGCTTGTTGAGTTGAAGTAGAGTTTGGTTGGTCTTCTCCTTGTTATTGAGCTCCATCTTCTTTGTTTTGGGCTAAAGGTGAATTTTGAACTCACATCTACCTCTCTTGATATCATGGGTGTTGGTATGAATTCCTAACAAGTATGCATGTGCCATTGTTTTAGATTTGGAAAGAACTTGCATTTCATTGAAAAAGGGCAGGAATTGCAAATCATCAGGTTCGGCCGACCGAGCCCTGTAGCCGGTCGACCGACCTGCTACACCGAACCATGTTTTGCTTTCTGCATCTGGCCAGCCGACCGAGTCCTGCAACCGGTCGACCAACCTGCTCATGTTTTGCCTGTTTCGTCTATTTTTGCATAATTTGATTGGTTTTCCAAATTTTATCAATTCAAGTTGCTTTTTAGTAGTTGTTATTGCATCTTTGATTTTGATAACTTATTTTTAACTTCATTCATGGGTTTTCATAAATAATCCCTCTAAATCGCATTTAAAAGCTCGTTCCTCCAATTTATAAATTCTATTTAAAACGCACACACAATTTCTCACTTCGAGCGGAGTGGAAGGGAGATTAAATGGTCAGGTAAAACACGGCCCATGAATCTGTGCGTTTATCTTTTCGATTAGTCCCCGACCTATTCGATTGATTGTTTTGACCTTTTTGTTTGGTTTAACGATGATATGAGATGAACTTCGTACTGCTTTGAGTGTGAAATTAACTAACGGATAGTAAACCGTTTAGTGCGAACGAGTGGTTATGGGACTCACGTTACCACTTTTCGGATTCCTTTTTGAGAGTTATGACACATTCCGCCAGTTAGTGGTGACCAGTACTGGGCCTCCGGACCTTCACCACTACGGTTTGTTGCCTTCGGGTATGTGCCTTCGTGTTTGTGCCTTCGGGTTTGTTGCCCTATAGTATCGCTTCCGATGTTGGTCGTTATGAGCCGCATGGGTGATATTGGGTTGCCCTTTAGTATCGCTTTCGATGTTGGTCGTTATGAGCCGCATGGGTGATATTGGGTTTGGAGTCTTCGAGCTCATGGATCCTTGTTTATACAGTACTGAGCTCGAGCAATTTTCTGATGTTTCATTCATATGTATATTCCCTAGGTATCGCCCTTCGATGTTGATCATTATGAGCCGCATGATGCGTAGCGTTTACCTTGCGGAACTTGTATACCTTATTGGTATTTGTTATTTACCTTTTTGGCTTGCTTTAGGATATTCTTATCCTTTGTTTCTATATGTTGCCGATGATATGAGGCTTGTTATCATATGATTCATCTTTTGTTAGATGATTGTGTTATCTCCTTTAGAGATATTTGTTATACTTTGTAACCTTGCAGGTTTATTGTTGTTCAGTTTATCTAACTGATTTGTTTAGCTAGACTGACCCGTGTATTTTATACTCGGGTCAGACCGAGATGTTTCAGGTTAGGTGCTTTTAGACTTAGCCTATTTTGCTTCCGCATGGACTACTCCGCTAGCTTCCTTTTGTCATAGCTTTTTGTGTAGTCCCATATTTGTAGTAAGTCTATTATGTACTCATCTGGAATCGTCTGTATATTGTGGTTTGTTATACCACTTGACATGTATTATTTTGTATACTCTGCTATGTATCAGTATATGTGTATATGATGATCTACTGTTCTGTGATGTATATTACGTTTGAGTTGTTATATTCTATTCTGATAGATCCTTCCACCACCTATGGTTTTGTTTTAAGTATTCATTGGGTATGTCGACCTGCTTGGTATGTTTATTGTCGATGTATTCAATAGATAGTTAGAGCAAGGCTATAGATGGTCGCTCCTAACCAGCCTTATTCTCCTTGTTAGTTGACGGCATTATCCTGTAGTGTCCTTGGCTAGCTGGGTATAGAGGTGGGGCATCACAGCGTGGTATCAGAGCTGAGTTCAGAACAAAATATGATAAACACAAAATAGAGTACATATTACGATACATCAAAGTGTATAAGTGATACAAATCTTTGAATCATTGTGTCTCTTTATTCCATCAAGGTTAGATAGAGTTTGGGAATACGTCTAGGAATGCATATTATTCCGTAGTATTCCATCTTGGTTATCTACCTTGTGAACAATCTTGTTCTTATCTTACCTTCAGCGTATGGTTGGAAGAGGCAGGGGACGACGTTCGGATGCTGGGAAATCCAGTGGCACACATTCGGATGGCGTTTATATGTCTACCGATCAGTTTATGGAGTTGTTTAGGAGCACTCAGCCTCCAGTTCCTCCTCGAGTGTCTCCGCCTCGCAAGTCTGCATTTGCACGCCAATGTAGTGATTTTGCTCATCTTAGAGGAAAGCCATTTAAAGGCTCTGAATCCGATCTTGAAGTCCAAGCTTGGTTTCGCACATGCGAGCGTATCTTCTCTCGTATGGATCTTTCTGACCATGATAGAGTTCTTGTAACTTCTAGCTTATTACAAGAGCATGCCCTGGATTGGTATGAGCTTCTTATAGCCGAGATTGATGAGTCTACTCTTTCTTGGACTCAGTTTCGGGAGCGATTTGAACTCAAGTTCGTTCCTGAATCTGAAAAAGTTTTATTGACCCGTCGCTTCCTTGAGTTGAAGCAAGGGAAATCTTCTGTTTCTGAGTATGTTGCATCATTCGAGGCTTTATTTAAGTACGGTCTTGAATTCATCAGCACTTCTTATAAGAAGAATTTGAAGTTTGTTTCTGGTCTTAAGAAGTACCTTAAGAAATCTTTGTTGCTCCAACTTAAACTTTCTTTTGAGGAGTTGGTTGATTCGGCACTTCACCTCGAGACCGTCGAGAAGGAGTGTGATAGTGATGTTGATGTTGAGGTTTCCAAGAACCGCAACAAGAGGCCGTTTCCAATTCAGAAGTCCAGGCCTTTTCCTTCTAAGAAGAAGAAGATTGGTGGTCCTAGCTCTCAGCCTCAGTCTTGCGGAACACCTTTCGCTCGAAAGTGTTTCAATTGTGGTTCTCCAGATCATATTATTCAAGCTTGTCCTAAGCCTCTCTTCTGCCGTTATTGCAAGAAGGAAGGTCATCATGTTTCAGCTTGCCCTATTGTTCCGGCTAGTGCCAAGTCTAGCAGGCTTTATGCTGCTAAGGCTTTTGAAGGTCCCTCTCAGCCCAAAGGTATATCTCCATCTATTTTGGAAGGTTCTGTTTTATTTCGTGATCATAGTATTCGAGTTCTTTTCGATACGGGTGCTTCACATTCTTTCGTATCGAAGAAGCTCGTTGATAATTTATCTTTGGATTTCTTGTTTGGTTACTTCTTTAAGGATTGCGAATCCTATTGGGGGATCCGCGACCCTTAGTTTTCTTTATGATGATATTGAGATTGTTTTATGTGGCTTTTCTTTTCGTGCGAATCTGCACGTTATTTCTTATCTGAGATTTGATATGATTTTGGGTATGGACTAGCTAGTGAGATATGATGCCAGGATTATTTGTTCAGAGAGGATTATATATCTTCGACATCCGGATTCGTCTACTCAGCTATCTCTTATTCTTCGGGATGTGGATAATTCCGAAATGGCTTTATATTCTCTTGATTCACGAGATGATGATGATATATCTCATATTCCTATTGCTTGTGACTTTTCTGATGTTTTTGAGCCTGTATCGGGTTTGCCACCCAAGAGGGCAATTGAGTTCCGCATTGATCTCATTCCAGGCGCGCAGCCAGTTAATCGTCCTCCCACGAGGATGTCTACAAAGGAAAATGAGGAACTCAAGAAGCAGCTTTTAGAGCTTGAGTCCAAGCAGTTGATTTAGTCCAGTTTTTCTCCGTGGGGATCCGCGGTCGTCTTCGTGAAGAAGTCCAATGGAACTCTTAGGCTTTGCATTGATTATCGCAAACTTAACTAGTTAACCATCAGGAATAGGTATCCATTGCCTAGGATCGATGATATGTTTGATTTACTGAGTGGTGCTAAGGTCTTTTCTCAGCTTGACCTTGCCACAGGTTTTCATCAGTTACGAGTCGCGGATGATAGCATACCTCTTACAGCTTTCCGCACTCGATATGGTTCTTTCGAGTGGCTCGTTATGCCTTTCGGTTTGACGAACGCTCCTACTTTCTTTGTAGATCTAACGAATCAAGTATTCCAGGAATATCTCGATAAGTTCGTCCTTGTCTTCATTGATGATATCCTTATTTATTATAAGTCTGAAGCCGAGCATGCTAATCACTTGAGAATTGTCTTGAGTACTCTCCGTCATCATCAGCTTAGAGCCAAATTCTCCAAGTGCCACTTTTGGGAGAATAGGGTTAAGTTCTTAGGCCATGTTCTATCTTCCGATGGCATTTCTGTCGATCCCTCAAAGATCGAAGCCATCCAGAATTGGAAGAGGCCCGAGAATGTGCATGAGATTCGTAGTTTCCTTGGATTGGCGGGTTATTACCGTCGGTTCATTAAGGATTTTTCCCATGTTGTGCTTCCTCTCACTTGCCTTACTCGGAAAGGCATTCGTTTTGATTGGTCCAACAAGTGTGAAGCTTCCTTTCTGACATTGAAGGAACTTCTCACTAATGCTCCTATTCTTATGGTTCCCGAGGGGAATCATGATCTTGTTGTCTACACCGATGCTTGTGGTAGTGGTCTCGGTGCTGTTCTTATGCAGAAGGATCGGGTAGTTGCTTATGCTTCTAGGCAACTACGTCCGAATGAAGTTCGCTATGCCACTCATGATCTTGAGCTTGCCGCCATTGTCTTTGCCTTGAAGATTTGGCGACACTATTTATTGGGTGAGAGCTTCATTCTCTATACCGATCATAAATCTTTGAAGTATTTGTTCACTTAGAAGGAACTCAATATGAGACAACAACGTTGGCTCGAGTTTCTTGCTTCTTATGACTTTGATATCCAATATACCCCTGGTAAGGGTAATCGTGTTGCTGATGCGCTTAGTCGCAAAAATTCGGCTATTGTTTCCATGATGCTTGCCGAATGGGATATTCTTGAGACTCTATCTTTTTGTAAAATTCGGGATCAAGGTTCATCTTCTGATTCTCCTATCCTATTATTTAGTTTGGGAGCTCGACCTATTTTGTTGGATCGTATTGCCGATGCTCAGCGGCGTGATCCTGATTTGTTGCATCTTATTCAGATTTGTGAGTCTGGATCCAGTGATGAGGCGTTGCGGGATTTTAGCATTGATTCTCATGGGTGTCTTCATAAGAAGAACCGTCTTTTTGTGCCTTCTGATCTTACACTTAGGCATGGCATTCTTGATGATTGTCACCGTTCTAAATATACCATTCATCCTGGTAGTAGTAAGATGTATGCCGATATGCGTCGTCTTTATTATTGGGAAGGCATGAAGCGCGATGTGGCGAGTTATGTGAGTAATTGCATAACTTGTCAGCGTGTTAAGGCCGAACATCAGCGTCCTTCTGGTCTTCTTCAACCTCATGAGATTCCATTGTGGAAATGGGATCAGATATATATGGATTTCATTGACGGTCTACCTCGCTCGAGATCAGGCCATTCTAGCATTTGGGTTATTGTTGATCGCCTTACCAAGTCTGCTCATTTTGTCCCTATTAAGTCTAATAGGACTGCTTCGCATTTGGCTAAGTTGTATCTTAAGGAAATCGTGAGATTTCACGGTGTTCCTAGTTCTATTGTGAGCGATCGTGATCCTTTATTCACGAGTCATTTTTGGAAGAGTCTTTAGCAAGCTTTGGGAACAAAGCTTAATTTTTCTACAGCTTATCATCCGCAGTCTGACGGACAGACTGAACGGGTGAATCGTATCTTGGAAGATCTTCTCCGTATTTGTATTTTTGATTTTGGTGGCAGCTGGGAGGATCATCTACCTCTTGTAGAATTCTCCTACAACAATAGTTTTCAGTCTAGTATCGGTATGGCTCCTTTCGAAGCCTTATACGGAAATCCATGTCGATCACCTTCATGTTGGTTGGAATCTGGGGAGAAGCTTATTCTTGGTCCAGATTTTGTTCGTGATTCTTTCGAGTAGATTGATCTTATTCGGTTGAGAGTGAAAGAGGCACAGAGTCGCCAGAAATCCTACACGGACAACCGTAGGAAGCCTCTCGAGTTCTCGATCGACGATCTTGTTTTTATTCGTGTTTCTCCTTTGAAGAGGGTTATGCGTTTCAGTACGACTGGGAAATTGGCTCCTCGTTATATAGGACCATTTTCTATTACTGAACCTATTGGCCCTATGGCTTATAGAGTTTCACTTCCAGCTCATTTATCTAGCATTCATGACGTGTTCCACGTCTCGCAACTTCGGAAGTGTCTTCGGGAGTCGGATTCTGTTATTACTTCTGATTTGCAAGAGCTTGAGATCTCACCGGACTTATCTATTGTTCAGCAGCCTATTCGCGTACTTGACACGGAGGTGCGACACCTTCGAAACAAGGACGTGCCGCTCGTTAAAGTTCAATGGTCCACTAATCCCAATGATTGTACTTGGGAAACCAGAGAATTTATTGAGCGATCCTATCCGGGTTTACTTTCTTCGCTTTGAAACGGTGAGTATGCCTTTTCACCTCAAGCTTATTTCCTTTTTCTTTTGAATATTGTATGTATGTAGTTGTTACAAATATCGTCTCTAGGAATTGCGTGGACGCAATTTTGTAAGGAGGGGAGATCTGTAACAACCCGCATATTTAACGATTTTTATATTTAAATATTTTATTTAAATATAGCGTCGTTAGTCGGATTTGGGTCCGAAATGTTACTTTTTGCAAACGGCCGAATTGGAGCTCGAAACAACCTCCATTGGTTCCAAAATGGCGTTTGCGATCTTTTTGAGTATAATCTTTGATATGTTTGGAGTTTGTGAAATTTTAACCCCTTTTTCTATTGGGTTTTGGGTTTGGGTTCAGCCCCAATCTCCACTTAACCCTCTAACTCAACCCCTTCTCTTCATTCATCTTCATTTCATTTCATTTCTTAAGCTAAAACTGAAAATGGTGGAAGGGAAGAGGAAATAAAAATTGTAAGCCCTAGTTCCAATTGCAAACTCCAAATTCTTGCTTGAAAATCATAGAGAAGCCATTGGAAAGCTCCTCTTCATCTTCTCCAACTCTTCTCCTCTTCAATTTCAGAAAATTTCCCAAACCTAAATTGGGAAATATGTGTTTTATTCTTAGATTGAAGCTTGTTGAGTTGATGTAGAGTTTGGTTGGTCTTCTCCTTGTTATTGAGCTCCATCTTCTTTGTTTTGGGCTAAAGGTGAGTTTTGAACTCACATCTACCTCTCTTGATATCATGGGTGTTGGTATGAATTCCTAACAAGTATGCATGTGCCATTGTTTTGGATTTGGAAAGAACTTGCATTTCATTGAAAAAGGGCAGGAATTGCAAATCATCAGGTTCGGCCGACCGAGCCCTGTAGCCAGTCGACCGACCTGCTACCCCGAGCCATGTTTTTCTTTCTACATCTGGCCAGCAGACCGAGTCCTGCAACCGGTCGACCAACCTGCTCATGTTTTGCCTGTTTTGTCTATTTTTGCATGATTTGATTGGTTTTCCAAATTTTATCAATTCAAGTTGCTTTTTAGTAGTTGTTATTGCATCTTTGATTTTGATACCTTATTTTTAACTTCGTTCATGGGTTTTCATAAATAATCCCTCTAAATCGCATTTAAAAGCTCGTTTCTCCAATTTATAAATTCTATTTAAAACGCATACACAATTTCGCACTTCGAGCGGAGTGGAAGGGAGATTAAATGGATAGGTAAAACACGGACCATGAATCTGTGCGTTTATCTTTCCGATTAGTCCCCGACCTATTCGATTGATTGTTTTGACCTTTTTGTTTGGTTTACCGATGATATGAGGTGAACTTTGTACTACTTTGAGTATGAAATTAACTAACGGATAGTAAATCGTTTAGTGCGAACGAGTGGTTATGGGACTCACGTTACCACTTTTCGGATTCCTTTTTGAGAGTTATGACACATTCCGCCAGTTAGTGGTGTCCAGTACTGGGTCTCCGGACCTTCACCACTACGGTTTGTTGCCTTCGGGTATGTGCCTTCGGGTTTGTTGCCCTATAGTATCGCTTCCGATGTTGGTCGTTATGAGCCGCATGGGTGATATTGGATTGCCCTTTAGTATCGCTTTCGATGTTGGTCGTTATGAGCCGCATGGGTGATATTGGGTTGCCCTTTAGTATCGCTTCCGATGTTGGTCGTTATGAGCCGCATGGGTGATATTGGGTTTCGAGTCTTCGGGCTCATGGATCCTTGTTTATACAGTACTGAGCTCGAGCAATTTTCTGATGTTTCATTCATATGTATATTCCCTAGGTATCGCCCTTCGATGTTGGTCATTATGAGCCGCATGATGCGTAGCGTTTACCTTGCGGAACTTGTATACCTTATTGGTATTTGTTATTTGCCTTTTTGGCTTGCTTTAGGATATTCTTATCCTTTGTTTCTATATGTTGCCGATGATATGAAGCTTGTTATCATATGATTCATCTTTTGTTAGATGATTGTGTTATCTCCTTTAGAGATATTTGTTATACTTTGTAACCTTGCAGGTTTATTGTTGTTCAGTTTATCTAACTGTTTTGTTTAGCTAGACTGACCCGTGTATTTTATACTCGGGTCAGACCGAGATGTTTCGCGTTAGGTGCTTTTGGACTTAACCTATTTTGCTTCCGCATGGACTACTCCGCTAGCTTCTTTTTGTCATAGCCTTTTGTGTAGTCCCATATTTGTAGTAACTCTGTTATGTACTCATCTGGAATCGTCTGTATATTATGGTTTGTTATACCACTTGACATGTATTATTTTGTATACTCTGCTATGTATCAGTATATGTGCATATGATGATCTACTGTTCTGTGATGTATATTACGTTTGAGTTGTTACATTCTGTTCTGATAGATCCTTCCACCACCTATGGTTTTGTTTTGTATTCATTGGGTATGTCGACCTGCTTGGTATGTTTATTGTCGATGTATTCAATAGATTATTAGAGCAAGGCTATAGATGGTCGCTCCTAACCAACCTTATTCTCCGTGTTAGTTGACGGCATTACCCTGTAGTGTCCTTGGCTAGCGTGGGTATAGAGGTGGGGCGTCACAAATAGGCTGAGGAGCTGGGTCAATACCACGACCCCTACTTCTGGCATTTCCTCGATTCATCCTGAAAAATGTCAAGACTGAATTTAAGACAAGATATAGAGAAGCCAAAGATAAATTAAGATAAGACAAGATAAATTCACTTGGATGAATATCCTAATAAAAGAAATACTAACAAGGTAGATACGAAAGAAAGGAAGTTAGAAAACATTGAAAATCCTTTAAAACAAGAAATTTTTTATATTAAAATAATCTTTGAAAAATCCTTTTTAAAAATCATTTGGAAAATCATTCTATACTTTAAAAATATGTTCTCTCACAAAGATATGATTCTGGAATTGATTTCATTCATTCTAGGGTATTTCTACCCTATCTCTAATGAGTTTTTACTCCACACGCAATGTTTTGCCTAAAATCAAAGCTTCGATACCAAATATAATGACCCATTATTTCCTACCATTCAAATCGACAATAATCCACACATGTCAGACTTGAATGATGCAAAATAACAGGCTGTAAACTAATTTGGAGCAAAAGAAATCAAATACCTAGAATCACAGACACAGAACAATCAGAATAACTCGCAGCAGAATATAAATTACCATAATAGTTCATGAAACTACTATAACAAAGTCTCAAAACAAATACACAATATCAGTCTGAAACAACATAATAGAAATCCAAATACATAGAAGTTCACTAATACATAAGATAAATTAGAATAGCTGAAACTGAAATAGATATAAATGTAGATAGGTAGAATCTCCAGCAAAGACCAGCTCCAGAAAGAGAATCCAAAGCTGGGAATACTCAGGCTGACCCGAACGTAAAGAAAAACACAAAACACTCGAGTCAGGACATATATACTTATATAATGTAAACCAACTCAAGTAAACTGTAATAAAGATACAAGTAACTTAAAGGATGCCTGAGACCGTCCACCCTCTAAGGATCCGTTAAACTATTTACTATATAGTAATATTTCGCTATTATAATAATATCTACAGTAAAATAAACTTACTTTTAAATAGCATCAAAGGGTTACTCATATAGCCCCTAACACGTGATAGTCCCAGTAATCCATCCAGTATCAGCATATCTCCAGATCGGGAGACTGCCCTAAATACTCCATGGGCTACGGGAGAAAAACAAACTCGTAGTAAAGGCTCGGTATGGTAGGTGACAAGGCACACGAGGCAATGCTAGGGTAGAAATAACAATTACGCTTCCGGGCTGGTGGTAACGCATAGCAGCCACTACCACCCACCTCAAGCCACACTCCCAAAAATCAAAGGGGTGCACCCAATCAATCACAAGGGTAATCGAATGGTATCGAAGAAGTGTGTCTGATCGAAGGAATGACCTCACTTGGCCCGTCGATCACTCCTGTTTTAGCCATCATAAGCCAACTCACGGGAGTCGGTTCCACGTAATGTACCTCAAGAACGTCGCCACCATCCAACTTCATTCTGGAATCTCCACCGCGTACACAGTTGTTAAAGTGGTTATCGGTATCGACAAAGAGTATGTCCATATCCGATCCCGGTCTCTTTAACAACCAATCGTTATTATAACCCGTATTTATAATTTTTGAAAATGGTATTTATATTTCAAAAAATAAATCAAGTATCATTTCAACAATTCAATATCATTTCAAATCCATTCCAAAATATCAAAATATCATATCTTTTCAAAACTATATTCATTTTATTTTAATTTAAATTACCATTTCAATTCACATTTCAAAATAGTTTATTTTTCAAAACAAATACTCCATTTTAAATTATTAAAAATGAAGTTATTATACTTACTAATTAAATATTAAATTTCCAATATTTTAGTATTTTCAAAGTTCATTTATTCATTTAATTTTTATCGAAACATTGTAAATTCAACTTTCGCTTTTGTCATTAAGCACCTTTATAAATTTGTTGCTTATATAGCAGAGTAATAAATAACTTACTTAAATAAATTATTTTCCTACTCTCGTAATCTGTAACGACCTGCAAATTTTATTGTTTTAATAACGTAATTTGAACCGAATTTTGTGAAATTTTAAATAACCGAAGTTGGAAATGAAAATTTGATATTTGAAAAACATCTATTTAAGCATAGCAAATGGTGAATTTTCGTCAGATAATATGCAAGCTTATTTTGTTGTGTAATTTTATTTAAATTTAAATCAGTTAATATTTGATGATAATAAAATATTTCTCAAACCTGAATATTTTTGCATAATAAATTTGTAGCTCATTTTTTGAGTGAGACGTCATATTTCATTTCGCCAAATTTGGATTGCTATAGCTTTATTTATCTTATTTTCGGCGTTTTAGCAGCATTTTCCATACCGGTTATCGACTTTCGATAGGATAATCGTATCGCTGATATCTGTATACCATTTTGATCATCTTATCGTGCTGATCTCTACAATATACTCATTCCTGTATTTTGGCTTCTGTTTCGCGTCGAAATCTACGAAACAATTAATCGTACGGTACCTAAATTTCAACCTTTTGAATTCCTTGTTGATTCGTTATCCACCGTGTTAAACCAACAGTCACTAGCGTTTTATAATTTAAGAAATCAAACCTTTGACCTTTCTTATTCCTTGGTTGCGATATTTATCTGTGTGTCCATTCATTCTCTGTTTTTAAACTTCTGCTCATTTCATCAAAAAGAAATATATACATATTTAAGCATATTACCATTTAGTTCGCTTTCATTTTCGTTTGAATTACATGTTCATTTCTTTACCTGAGATCATGGGCATTTTATTTCTTCTTCTCCACCTTTAAAAAACATGATGAATGAAAGCTTAATCTTCCCTGTAGCCGCATGCAACCATCTCCCTTCCCTTTATTTCACTTCAGCCTTCCTCCTTCGCCACCTTTTTCCTTCCCTCCTCTCTTACTCCACTGAGAAACCATCTGCTCCTCCCGTGACTGCCCTCCGCCCCAAAACCATCAACATCGATCGCTCCAGCTACCCGCACGAGCTACCGCACAACATCGGCCTTTATCCTCCAACCCACTACTGAAGCACAGAGCCTCCACCACCTTTGCCTTCTCTCTCACTTCGCCTGCACAACCTAGCCAAGGCTTCGGCCTCACCCTTCCCTCTCCTCATGTGCCTCCATAACCACATATCTACCCTCCGCCTCGTTTCTTTCCCGATCCCCACCTTCGGCCATTCACCATTCTTGAACCCACGCATGAACCTCAATAACCACCAAGCCTCGCAGCATCGCATAACAGCCAAACTGAGATCACCACACCCCACCAACCACTTCCGTGCATCTCCATCAAACTTTCGACGGTGCCTTCCCTTCTCAGCTAATGTTTAAACAAGATAAGTCATTATATATATATATATTTATATATAAATATATATTTATATATAAATATATTAGTGTATAAAGTTTTATTTTTCTGGTCTATTGTATGGGTTATATGAATTTATATATATATATATATATATATATATATATTATGTGCGAACATATATCATGTTATGTTAGTATATGTAATAAGTTATTGTTAATATTAAAAATGGAACTTTGCTCTCGGTTGTATAAATTTATACACTTAGATTTGCTTGAAACCTATTACATATATTTCAAGGTATATTATATTATTTATATTATCGTATGAAGTAATGGTATATATATACACACACACACTCAGATAAGTATAAAGTAAGATTCTTTGGTTGGAGTTTATAACAAAAGGTGAGTCATGTTTTCTTTTGTTTTATATATTTCCAGTTGGATAAGAATACTCTAATTATAATATATATTGTTTTAAAATATAACTTGTATGGAATGACCCTCTCTAATTTGCACCTAATTTTTTTTTTTTTTTTTTTTTTTTTTTTTAATGATATACATATATTTATCATCATATATATATATACTTCTAAGGCCCAGAGTCATTTTCCCTTTTTCAAGTAAACAACTTTATCCAGGATCATCAAGTTTACTAATATAAACATATCAGTATATTCACAACATATACACACACATATGGAGATGCATGTGCACCTCTTGTTTAAATCAGAGTTATGGTAAAACAAGAAAATAATTTAATTGATTAGATTTAATCAATTCTCACATAGCTATATTCAATACATGTAATAAAACTGCATTTATATGGACATCAGCCTGATTATTATTTTTATTGATTACAGGGTAGATTCCTTATGAAATATGAATCTAAGAAATCAGACAATTTTGTGATATTTATCTTTAAACTTTAATGGTGTAGTGCATGTGCTTTGAAAATGATATAAGCTTCTGTCATTTTCTAAATTAGCTCTCCTATAAAATCTACCAGGTATAATTTCTTCTTTTGGAATATTTCTAAGTAAGTAACATATTTCAGAAGCCTAATTCCTTGATGCTATGATGCTAAACTAAAATGAAATATAAACTAAGGTGAATCTCCTGAGTTCTGTAAATACTTTGCAAAGGAAACATGGTTCACTTGAACTCTTAGTTCTGGCATACTTCATGGGCTTTTAAAAGGCATATTTTTCTTTCAAAACTTCAATCTAAAAATAAAGGATTCAGATTCATCCCTTTATTACCTTGGTACTGAGGTACTAGTATCTGAATCAAAACATTTTTAAACATATACATATATATATTTTCATGGACATGGTCCTCAACTCCTATATTTCAGATCCTTTCTTCATTTAAGAATAATATATAAAATTTTTGGCATAGTATAAAATTTGCATTTTTAGAAAAGGTATGCAGACACATAATACATTTATAAAGTATAACCTTCTTATTTGTCATAAAATTCTCACTCAATTTACTTATAAAATTATAGATAAACATCTTCAACTTTCTAGACAAAAGTATTCAGATTTCCAGATTCTAATTATAAGTAAATTCCTTAACCAAATACTTGGCAGAATATCCAATCCAACATTCAGTACTTAATACAAATAGTAATTCAAAAATATCTATACATGCACATTTTATCATTTAAGCTCTTATCTATTTAATTCTAGCATGCTATAATCTTCTTCTCAAATCCTTGCTCCTACTCTTACTTAGAGGCTGCTGTTCCTGAAAAAGCATTTGAAGCTGCCCCATATAAAATGAGACACCCCAGATGCCATTAGCACACTAGGGTCAGACACATGTCTGGTATGAGAAAATCCACTAAAACAGTTTATTAATTCAGTAAAAATTGAATTAAGTACATTTACTTATAGTTCTGCCTCTTTGAAAACAATTATTACTTGTGTGCAGGTTCTGTGTCATTGTGTTGGTGCACACTAATCTTTCTTTCCAGAGATTTTGTTGTAGACATAACACATTTATTCATGCAAACAAATTAATCATAAATCAAATAATCATTCCCACAGAACAGAAAAATCATTAACATGAGTTAAATCATTTTATTCCCTCCCCTTATTTTATTCCTAGTTCCTCTTCATATCAAATATTCCTTCTTTGATATATTTATCTACCCTGGTCTCATCTGCAAACATATGAATCAGTGGACACACTGTAATGAACTAATTCACTTCATTACACAAAGATCTCAGGACTTAAACAAGCCATGTGTCAACTTGCATTACTCAAGAATACAAGTCATTCCTGCAGTGGTCTTGACCCATTTCCTAATCAGGTTATTAGGTACTATCTCTTTTATATTTTCCCATGGCAAACCTATTCAATGAGTCATCTCACTATAACAAGCATTCATCTCATAGCATTTCATATCATCCATAACCAAGGAAACAAACAGGCAATTTCACATACATGTCTAATAAACAAGCTTCTGCACAGGTAAATAAATATTTATATTTTTTTTTCCAAGGAAGTATAGGCAACTAATATTGGCATATGGCTTTGCAAACATCTGTGTTTCAGTTAAACTCAGATTTACTAAGCTTCCTAAATAACAGGATTTCATTTGCTGAGTACATGGGTATTGTATATTTTCTTTGAATTCAGGAGTATCAGCACATAGGCAAACCTATTGCACCCCTGATTCCTTTTTATCTTAAGCCTCAGCACATACACATATGTATATTGCAGCTCACATGTTTATTAATTCTTCTGGGTTGAGCCAAATCCAATCACTACTTGCCTATATTTATCATTTTATTTTCTGGGTATTTATCCATATTTCTAACATTATCATATCAGGAAGAGATCTGGGTTTTTAAGACACTTCTTTATGCATACTGATCATATACCTAAAATATTCACATAAAATAAAACAAACAGAACAACCATCTAGTATCAAAGAATCTCTAATTTCTAAAAGACAGTTACATATTTTTTTTTTAAATAAAATAAAATTAATTTATAAACTGGCTGCCTTCATTAGGACTTATTGCCTTAAATTTTTGAGTGAGTTTTCTCACCTAGTTCTCCTTTACTTCCCTAGTTGATTGGTAAGCTTCTGCCTTCAACCCTTTTCTTCACTTATTTTATTTTTATAAAATGCATATATATATTTTTTTTCAAGAGCTATCCGGGGAAGAGGAAGTTCCTCATATCACTGCTTATGTATGCAGGGTATAGGGTTTTCAGGCACTAGCTAAAGACATTTTTGCCCATCAGAAAATTTATGTTATCTGCCTTTTTATTTGAACCCAAAGTTCTACCCTCCCTGGCTTAATTTGGTGAAGAAGAGAGTGGTTAACTACTTTGGTTATTTTCAGAAATTTTACTTTTCCAGAAAATGCTTTTCTCTTGTCTATTTGCATGCTAAATGTGTGATCTGATTTCCAGCAATTTATTTCATATATATTTATTTATTTATTTATATTATTATTTTTGACACACATATGCACATGTATCCTTAGTTATATATATATATATATATATATACATATATATCTGCATATAGCACACTTGAGGATTTTCTTTATTTATCTGTAAATATATATATATATATATATACATATTTTTTTTCCATACACATCCACATGTGCTTATTCATATTATTTAGAGATTTAGCTTTTCATTTCATATGTATTCTCTATGCCCACATATACACTCATATAGTTACACCATATCAAGCCATATCAATTTCCCTTTTAAAATTGGTTTAAAAAAAAAAATTGTTTTAAACTTATTTATTTTTTTTCAAAATAAATTCCTAAAATCTTGGGTCATTACATACACCCCACCTTTTAGAAATTGTGTCCCACAATTTTTCCTAGGCTTAAATCAAATTCAAACTTAATTCAGAGAACAAGTACATAATCAAATAGATCTTTTAGTCCTATCATAATAACTAAAAATACATTCATCCACTGGAAAAACGATTTTTTTTTTTTTTAACTACAATTACCTTTAATCTGAAAATAGCTTAGGGTAGTTCATCTTAACTTTGTCTTCTAATTCCCATGTGCAATCATTGGGATCAAGACTCCACTGCACTTTCACAAGTTTCAGTGATTTATTCCTTAATTTCTTCACATCTTTTGCCAAAATTCCCACTGGATCTTTTTCATAAACCAAATTGGTATTTATTTGCACTTGGGTTGGGGTCTCTAAAATTTCTGCCTTGTCATGTACCCACCTTCTTAGTTGTGATACATGAAAAACATCATGTATTCCTTGCATGTTTTCTGGCAACTCCAACTTATATGCTAAGGAACCAATTCTTTCCAGAATTTTGTATGGCCCAATATATCTTGGGGTTAACTTTCCTTGTTTTCCAAATCTCAATACATTTTTCATAGGTGAGATTTTGATGAAAACAAAATTTCCCACTTCATATTCTACCTGCTTTCTTCTCCTGTCTGCAAATTTCTTTTGCCTATCTTGTGCTGCTTCCATTCTTCTCCTTATCAACTCAATTTTCTCCTTAGTTTCTTGTATATACTCAGGCCCTAAAATGGCCCTTTCTCCTGCTTCTACCCAACAAACAGGTGACAAACAAGGCTTACCATATAAGGCCTCAAATGGAGCCATTCCTATGGTGCTTTGATAGCTGTTGTTGTATGTAAATTCAACTAAATGAAGATAATCTTCCCAGTTGCCCCCAAAATCCAATACACATGCTCTCAACATGTCCTCCAAAACCTTGTTTACTACTTCAGTTTGTCCATCTGATGGAGGGTGGTAGGCAGTACTTAAGCATAGTTCACTTCCCATTGCTTCTTGAAAGCTTCTCCAGAATTTTGAGGTGAAGATGGTATCCCTGTCACTCACAATGGTTTTGGGAATACCATGTAACTTTACCACTTCCTTCATAAAAACTTGAGCTAATTTTGGTGCTTTTCTATCTGACTTGACTGGGATAAAGTGTGCTACTTTAGTTAGCCTATCAACTATTACCCATATGCTTGTATTTCCTTTCTTAGATCTAGGCAGTCCATCTATGAAATCCATAGATATATCTTCCCACTTCCACTGTGGTACACTAAGAGGCTGCATCAATCCTGATGGTCTTTGGGTTTCAGCCTTGACTTGTTGGCAAGTCATACATTTGGCAATATATTTAGCTACATCAGATTTCATCCCTTTCCACCAGAAGTCTCTTTTCAAATTTTGGTACATCTTTGTGTTGCCTGGGTGTATAGAGTATTTGCTTCGGTGATATTCATCTAATATCTCCTTCTTCAATTCTATGTTCTCTGGCACACACATTCTGTTTTGGTACCTTAAATAACCATTTTCATCAATATGATGCTTCATCACTTCCTCCCCTTTTGAGGTGAGAGTTTTCTTCTCTAATAAATTTGCATCCTGTTCTTGCATTTTCCCCACCTTCAAAATTAAATCTGGTTCAAGTGTTATTAAGCTTAATTTCCCTTTATTTTCTTGTCCACCATGCATCTGCACATCCATGTGTACACAACCATTCTCTCCAATTTCTAACTCAGTCAGCAAAGAAAAGTCCTTAAATTCTTCTATCATCATCATAGCCAATTTTGCATGCTGTCTACTTAGAGCATCAGCAACCTTGTTTGCTTTGCCTGGTGTATAGAGTATGTCAAAGTCATAAGCAGCTAAAAACTCCACCCATCTATGTTGCCTCATGTTCAAGTCTTTTTGTGAAAATAAATATTTTAAAGACTTGTGATCAGTGTAAAGTTTAAACTTAGTTCCTAACAAATAATGTCTCCAAAGTTTCAAAGAATATACCACAGCTGCTAATTCAAGATCATGTATTGCATATCTTGCTTCATGGGGTTTAAGTTGTCTAGATGCGTATGCAATGACTTGGCCTTGTTGCATCAACACTGCTCCCAAGCCAAACCCACTAGCATCAGTGTATACAACTAATTCTTCATTTCCATGAGGTACTTTTAAAATTGGAGCATTCACTAATGCCTCCTTTAACTGTTCAAAAGACTTTTCACATTTTTCTGACCAAACAAAAGCTTGGTTTTTCCTGGTTAGGTTAGTAAGTGGGGTGGATATTTTTGAAAAATCTTTTATAAATCTCCTATAATACCCTACCATACCCATAAATGACCTCACTTCACTCACAGTGCTTGGCCTCTTCCATGCTTGAATAGCCACCACTTTATTGGGGTTCACAGAAATCCCTTGGGCAGATATGACATGGCCAAGAAAATGCACTTCCTCTTTCCAAAATTCACATTTTGAGTATTTTGCCTTTAAGTCTTTTTCCCTTAGTCTAGACAAAACCATATGCAGATGACTTTCATGCTCTTCCACTGTTTTGGAATAAATTAAAATGTCATCTATAAAAACAAGCACAAATTTGTCTAAATAATCTCTAAAGGTTCTATTCATTAAATCTACAAAGTATGAGGGTGCATTGGTCAAGCCAAATGGCATAACCAAAAATTCATACAACCCATATCTAGTGTTAAAGGCAGTGTACTTGATACTTGATTCTTCTACCTTCATTTGATGAAAACCAGATGCTAAATCTAGTCTAGAGAATACTCTTGCTCCAGCCAATTGATCAAAAAGATCATCTATTCTTGGCAGTGGGTATTTATTTTTAATGGTTACCTTGTTTAATTCCCTATAATCTATGCAGAGTCTCAAGGTACCATCTTGTTTCTTAACAAATACCACTGGTGCCCCCCAGCAAGAATGACTGGGTCTTATAAAACCCTTATTTTCTAATTCTTCTAATTGTTTCTTTAATTCTTTTAGTTCATTTGGCCCCATTCTTGTTGGCTTTTTAATCACTGGGCTTGCACCTGGAACTAAATGAATTTGGAATTCCACTGGCCTATGGTTTGGAACACCATTTACTTCCTCAAAAACATCCAAGTATTCCTTGACTATGGGAATTTCTTCAACAATATGCTCACTGATATCTTTACCCAAATTAATTAAATGACACAATTTTCTTCCTTTAGACACTTCACACAAAAATGTGATCCTCTGGCTTCCATGGTTTTGCAATGATATGGTGGATGAATCTAAGTTAATTATGGCCTTGAATTGCCTTAACCAGTCTACTCCCAAAATGACACCTATGTTTGGGTAATTTAAAACATATAAATTGGAAATAAAAATATCTCCACCTATGTTTAATTCCACATCCACACAAATCATGTTTAAAACACTAGAACTTCCCAGTGGACTTTGTATGTGTAAAGGGGTTTCAACCAATATGCAACTTAATTTCAGCATTTTAACTAATTCATAGGAAATTAAAGAATGAGTTGCCCCAGTATCATATACTACTGCTATGGGTATATTACAAATAAATAGTATACCTTCCACTTGTCTGTGTTCCTCAGCATTGGCCTCCACTGTTTTTCCTTTTTCTCCCAAGTTTGCTAACTTTCCTTGCTGCTTATTGTCAGGACAATTTCTTTTCATATGCCCCTCTTTCCCACATAAATAGCACTTGAAAGCTCCTCCTTTCAATTCTGGACATCTGGGTTTGATATGTCCTTCTTTTCCACATTGGTTACACACAATTTTCTTCTTGGTTTCCTTAGCTTTAATATCCCCAGTAGACTTGTTACTGGCCTCTTCTTTCTTCTTATCATAAGGATGATATCTCCCCTTACTCTTCTTACTGTTATTGTTCTTGAAATTTCTGAATTTTTCCCTTTCCTTGTCATGCTGCTCCAATCTCAAAGCTAAATCTATCACTTGGTCAAAGGTCCTGTCAGCATAAGGTAACATAGCCCTGCTAAGTCCTGGGTTCAAACCTTTTATGTACCTATCATTTTTGGATGCTTCATCTGCCACCAGCATTGCTCCATATGTGGAAAGTCCCTCAAACCTTTGAGTGTATTCTGTGACAGTCATGGTTCCTTGCCTAAGTCTAATAAATTCTTCTAGCAAGGTAGCCTTAGCTGATGCTGGTACAAACCTTGCTTCCAACATCTCCTTGAATTGGTTCCAAGTGAGTTCATTCTCATTTCTTCCTGCAATGATTACTTCCCACCAACTCAAAGCTACTCCTTTTAGCTGCCTTGAAGCCACTTGCCTCTTTCTTTGATCATCCAGTTGCATGTCATTAAAAATTCTATCCAATGTTCTCAACCATGCTTGAATTTCCATAATATTCTCTGTCCCTTCAAAGCTTTTTCCTCCTAAATGAGTATACGTCTTGAGTAGTTTTGAGAGCTCTTCATGGGGATTTTCTTGCCTTTGTCCTGCCCCATCCCTAAATGCCCTCACCAAGTCTTGCAGATTGACCATTGGTGGTGCATTGGAAGATCCTGCTCCCTGACTTGGTGGTCTTCCAACCATAGTTTGCTAGTAATAATTTACATAGCTAGTTAGTTTGATAGGTAATTTAATTACTTTAGTGGTTTTTTTTTTCACTGAAAACATTGCTATATATTCAGTCTCTTTAGATTTTTTTTTTCCAGAGAACTTGATCTATATTTCTGCTATGTTTAATAACATAGCTCTGATACCAAATGGAATGACCCTCTCTAATTTGCACCTAATTTTTTTTTTTTTTTTTTTTTTTTTTAATGATATACATATATTTATCATCATATATATATATACTTCTAAGGCCCAGAGTCATTTTCCCTTTTTCAAGTAAACAACTTTATCCAGGATCATCAAGTTTACTAATATAAACATATCAGTATATTCACAACATATACACACACATATGGAGATGCATGTGCACCTCTTGTTTAAATCAGAGTTATGGTAAAACAAGAAAATAATTTAATTGATTAGATTTAATCAATTCTCACATAGCTATATTCAATACATGTAATAAAACTGCATTTATATGGACATCAGCCTGATTATTATTTTTATTGATTACAGGGTAGATTCCTTATGAAATATGAATCTAAGAAATCAGACAATTTTGTGATATTTATCTTTAAACTTTAATGGTGTAGTGCATGTGCTTTGAAAATGATATAAGCTTCTGTCATTTTCTAAATTAGCTCTCCTATAAAATCTACCAGGTATAATTTCTTCTTTTGGAATATTTCTAAGTAAGTAACATATTTCAGAAGCCTAATTCCTTGATGCTATGATGCTAAACTAAAATGAAATATAAACTAAGGTGAATCTCCTGAGTTCTGTAAATACTTTGCAAAGGAAACATGGTTCACTTGAACTCTTAGTTCTGGCATACTTCATGGGCTTTTAAAAGGCATATTTTTCTTTCAAAACTTCAATCTAAAAATAAAGGATTCAGATTCATCCCTTTATTACCTTGGTACTGAGGTACTAGTATCTGAATCAAAACATTTTTAAACATATACATATATATATTTTCATGGACATGGTCCTCAACTCCTATATTTCAGATCCTTTCTTCATTTAAGAATAATATATAAAATTTTTGGCATAGTATAAAATTTGCATTTTTAGAAAAGGTATGCAGACACATAATACATTTATAAAGTATAACCTTCTTATTTGTCATAAAATTCTCACTCAATTTACTTATAAAATTATAGATAAACATCTTCAACTTTCTAGACAAAAGTATTCAGATTTCCAGATTCTAATTATAAGTAAATTCCTTAACCAAATACTTGGCAGAATATCCAATCCAACATTCAGTACTTAATACAAATAGTAATTCAAAAATATCTATACATGCACATTTTATCATTTAAGCTCTTATCTATTTAATTCTAGCATGCTATAATCTTCTTCTCAAATCCTTGCTCCTACTCTTACTTAGAGGCTGCTGTTCCTGAAAAAGCATTTGAAGCTGCCCCATATAAAATGAGACACCCCAGATGCCATTAGCACACTAGGGTCAGACACATGTCTGGTATGAGAAAATCCACTAAAACAGTTTATTAATTCAGTAAAAATTGAATTAAGTACATTTACTTATAGTTCTGCCTCTTTGAAAACAATTATTACTTGTGTGCAGGTTCTGTGTCATTGTGTTGGTGCACACTAATCTTTCTTTCCAGAGATTTTGTTGTAGACATAACACATTTATTCATGCAAACAAATTAATCATAAATCAAATAATCATTCCCACAGAACAGAAAAATCATTAACATGAGTTAAATCATTTTATTCCCTCCCCTTATTTTATTCCTAGTTCCTCTTCATATCAAATATTCCTTCTTTGATATATTTATCTACCCTGGTCTCATCTGCAAACATATGAATCAGTGGACACACTGTAATGAACTAATTCACTTCATTACACAAAGATCTCAGGACTTAAACAAGCCATGTGTCAACTTGCATTACTCAAGAATACAAGTCATTCCTGCAGTGGTCTTGACCCATTTCCTAATCAGGTTATTAGGTACTATCTCTTTTATATTTTCCCATGGCAAACCTATTCAATGAGTCATCTCACTATAACAAGCATTCATCTCATAGCATTTCATATCATCCATAACCAAGGAAACAAACAGGCAATTTCACATACATGTCTAATAAACAAGCTTCTGCACAGGTAAATAAATATTTATATTTTTTTTTCCAAGGAAGTATAGGCAACTAATATTGGCATATGGCTTTGCAAACATCTGTGTTTCAGTTAAACTCAGATTTACTAAGCTTCCTAAATAACAGGATTTCATTTGCTGAGTACATGGGTATTGTATATTTTCTTTGAATTCAGGAGTATCAGCACATAGGCAAACCTATTGCACCCCTGATTCCTTTTTATCTTAAGCCTCAGCACATACACATATGTATATTGCAGCTCACATGTTTATTAATTCTTCTGGGTTGAGCCAAATCCAATCACTACTTGCCTATATTTATCATTTTATTTTCTGGGTATTTATCCATATTTCTAACATTATCATATCAGGAAGAGATCTGGGTTTTTAAGACACTTCTTTATGCATACTGATCATATACCTAAAATATTCACATAAAATAAAACAAACAGAACAACCATCTAGTATCAAAGAATCTCTAATTTCTAAAAGACAGTTACATATTTTTTTTTTAAATAAAATAAAATTAATTTATAAACTGGCTGCCTTCATTAGGACTTATTGCCTTAAATTTTTGAGTGAGTTTTCTCACCTAGTTCTCCTTTACTTCCCTAGTTGATTGGTAAGCTTCTGCCTTCAACCCTTTTCTTCACTTATTTTATTTTTATAAAATGCATATATATATTTTTTTTCAAGAGCTATCCGGGGAAGAGGAAGTTCCTCATATCACTGCTTATGTATGCAGGGTATAGGGTTTTCAGGCACTAGCTAAAGACATTTTTGCCCATCAGAAAATTTATGTTATCTGCCTTTTTATTTGAACCCAAAGTTCTACCCTCCCTGGCTTAATTTGGTGAAGAAGAGAGTGGTTAACTACTTTGGTTATTTTCAGAAATTTTACTTTTCCAGAAAATGCTTTTCTCTTGTCTATTTGCATGCTAAATGTGTGATCTGATTTCCAGCAATTTATTTCATATATATTTATTTATTTATTTATATTATTATTTTTGACACACATATGCACATGTATCCTTAGTTATATATATATATATATATATATACATATATATCTGCATATAGCACACTTGAGGATTTTCTTTATTTATCTGTAAATATATATATATATATATATACATATTTTTTTTCCATACACATCCACATGTGCTTATTCATATTATTTAGAGATTTAGCTTTTCATTTCATATGTATTCTCTATGCCCACATATACACTCATATAGTTACACCATATCAAGCCATATCAATTTCCCTTTTAAAATTGGTTTAAAAAAAAAATTGTTTTAAACTTATTTATTTTTTTTCAAAATAAATTCCTAAAATCTTGGGTCATTACATTGTATGTACGTTTTGTATACATGTTTATACATTAGTCTATATCTATATATATGTGTGTGTGTGTGCGTGTGTGCGTAATATGCTAACGATAGTATGTCGAACTGCATATAGGTATAGTTTTGTGTGTATGTGTGTATGTTAAGTAGGTGTTTATATGTAATGTATATATGAGGTATATGATTTATATAAGTTCATATTTTGATCTGGAAAGGAGATTACACGTGGTTACTAAATATATGTTTACTATATATTATATTACAAAGGAAGTTATATTTGTATGTCAATTTATATAATATGTTTGTGAAATATTTTATAAACTGCATACGATACTGATATGCATGTTTTACTTTTTATATATATTTACGATAATATATGGATTTACAGTAGTATATATATGCTGTTGCTAGTTACATACTGATTTGGTCAGTGGCTTCAAACATTATATATATATATATATATATATATATATATATATATATATGGTGAAGCAAAGATATATGTACATGTTTCTAGATTATTTTGCATAAGCCTGACTTGCTTTATATATGTGTTGAAAATTTTGTATATAGTGTATAAGGTTTATTTTAAAATATATGTGTTCAAATTTGAGCAATGATTATGTAATAATGTATATAAATTTCGTTAATATGTAGTGTTTATATATATATATATATATATATATATAGTATGCGTGAATTTGGTTTTCAAAAATAATATATATATTTTTGTTTTTAATGTATATTTTAAATTGATTTTTGAACATTTATATATATGAAATATATCTTGATTCGTCGATCTCTTGTCCATCTTGACTGACACTCTCAATATTGAATTTGTCATAGCAGTTCTCTAGCCTTATGGTTTATCCGTGTGCGTGTCTGTGTCATTGGTCACATTCACCATCGTTCTCTAGCCTTGAAAGGTGAGCAATCACTCACGATTAACATTCTTATATTTATTAAATTTGATTTCTTTTGAAACGACAATTGAAATATGCTGTTAAATTTAACTGTTAATTTTATAATTGTTGTATATGATATGCCATTATCTGTATTGTTCACATGTGACATCTTACACCATGATCTATTATCTATATTTTATTTGTTATTGATGATATATGCATGTTGTTGATATGTTATATTATTATCATCGTCGTTCTCACTCTACAAGTTCCCTGTTAATTTAGAATTTCTTATGGGTTGAAATGATACATATCCGAATGATCTTGTAGAATAGGAGAAAATCGTTATGGGTTGAAATGATAAACCCAAGCGATTTTCATTGAATTGAATTTTGAGATTTGCGGGGTGAAATGATATATACACGTAAATATTTTAATTTTGGATTGAAATGATAAATATCTTCACCAGTTGACCATTGATAGAAAATCATATACAAATACCGTTGGTTTATATATATACATACACATACATACATACATACATATATATATATATATATATATTGAAATGATTTTTGAAGTTTTAAAAAGGAAATATATATTGTTTTATTTCAATATTGATTTTTAAATATTATATATAAATGTTATTTTATATATTTTTAAATTCTTGATTTTTAAAAATATATGTTCAATAAATTTAAATTTATAAGTTATTTTTGAAATTATAAATTTTAAGGTTTTACCTAATTCTACTATTTTTAAAATATATGAAATAAGTTTTAATATAAAATAGATTTAATAATAAGAATTAATTTAACAAAATTTAATGTAATTAGTATATATTGTGTTTAACTATTTATTTAAAATTATATTTTAAAAATAGATTTTATAATAATTTTTAACAAATTAAGGTTGGAAAGATAAATTGAAATTGATTTGAAATTTTATTTGTTTAAGTAATATACTTAAATAAAAATCGATTTGAAACCTTTTCAATTTGAGATTTTAAAGATATGATTTATAACTCTATTTTGATTAAAGGTGATTAAATGAATATTTTCAAATTTAAATAAATTTAAATTGAGATATTTAGTCCAATTTAAATTTTCAATTTTCAATTTTCAATTTTATTTAAGTGATTATTGGATTGATTAAATATTGGTAAAGTTGAGTTTAAAATATAAATGAAAATTTCAAATTGAGTTATTGTAAAGGTTTGAACATTTAAACTCTAAAATGAACTGAAATGGAGGAGTTGAGTTTGAATTAAATTAGATATTTGGAAATCGAGCTGATTTAAATCGATTTGTGAAAATTTGAGAGACTCTATTTTTATTATATAAAGTATTTTAAATATATCAAAAAATATTTTAATACTTTACTTCGGAAATTATTTTAATTTAAACTATTTTGATTTATTACTATTTTTAATATACTAATTAATTTAATATATAAACTATTTTAAATTTATAACAATTTTAAAATACTAATTATTTATTATATATACTACTTTAACTTATAATTATTTTATTATACATACTATTTTCTATATCTAAACTGTTAAGTGGAAGTGTTATGATTTTTGAAACTTATATTATTTTAAAGTGAGTAATGATCTCAAATTGATATGGTTTTGAAATGATATGATATTTTGATATGAAGTATAAACTATTTGAAATAAAATGACCGCAGTTGTATAATAACGTTTGGTTGTTAAAGTGACCAGGATCAGATATTGTCATACTCTTTGCCATTATCGGAAACCACTTTAACAACCGTGTACGCGATGGAGATTCCAGAATGAAGTAGGATGGTTGGCGACAATTCTACATGAGTTATGTATGTGGACCTGACTCGCATGAGTTAGCTTAAGGTGGCTAAAACAGGAGCAATTGATGGGCCAAGTGAGGTAACTCCTCCGATCGGACACACTTCTTCGATACCATTCTATTACTTTGTGATTGATTGGGTACACCTTTGGATTCTATAGGAGTGTTGGATGAGTTAGGCGGTAGCTACGGCTATGCATTACCAACAGTCCGGAAGTGTAATTGGTATATCTACCCTAGCATTGCCTGGTTGTGCCGCGTCACCTACCATATCGAGCCCACTACGAGTTTGTTTTGTACCATACCTATGGAGTGCTCTCTTATAGCCTCCAGTTTACGGAGGGAGATTGCGATACTGTATAGACTATGAGAATATATTAAATCTACTAAGAGGGATATGGGTACTGCCTTAATGCTATTTTAATAGTTTACTTTACTATAGAAATTATTATAGTAGCGTATATTACTACATAGTAGATAGTTCCACGGATCCTTTGAGGATGGGTATCCCAAACATCCTTTAAGTTGCTTGTATTTCAATTGATATTTCGCTTGAGTTGGATTTATTGACATAAGAATGTTAATCCTGACTCGAGCGTTTTGTGTTCTGCCTTATGCTTGGGTCAGACTGAGTGTCGCGGCATTGGATACTCACCTTTGGATTTTGGAGCTTCGATTGGAGATCGAACTATCTATTCAGCTTTTTGTTATTCAGTTGACTCCAGTGATATATTAAGACTTTGTTATTTGACTATGTATTTGAGACTTCTATGTATCCTGATTTATGCTGTATTTTGTTTCATACTCCGTTATATATATAGCAACTTCATGAACTACTATTCATCTGTTTCCACTGCTTATTGTTATATTACTCTATGTATGTGATTCTGAGATTGATTTATATACTGTATATGCCGAGTTTTGCTAAATATAAAATTAACAATCTGATATTTTGAGCAATTCCAGTCTGGCATGTATGGTTGCGAATGGTACGAAATACCGGGTCGTTACAGTTGGTATCAGAGCACTAGTTTTAGGCAAAACTTAGCATACAGAGTAAATTTAATTACAAAATAGCCTTCGTTCGAGCTTGAATTCCTTCCTCCTTGATTCGGATTTCCTTTGAATTTTGGAACTTCCCCATTCATTCTAAAATCCATTCTTGTCTCTCCCTATTTGTGTTTCCTTAATTCTAGAGTATCCCATAACTCTACTTCGGTTGATCTCTATAATGAATTGACGGTCCCGCCAATCTTAGAATGATTTGTAAAGGGGGTGAAACACCTCTATGACGAGCATTGATTCACCAGAGATTTCTGTGTCCTCGATTTACATGCTACTATCTCTTGCTATGCCCGAATGTTTCTATAGTAAATGACCAAGGTAATTTTCTTATGATCAGTCTTATTCTGCATCGATCTTATTCTTGAAATCACGGTTGACCCCGTAAATGTCGCCCGCGGTTAATATTAGTATATCCATCTTTCGATTTTGTAATTTAATCATCTTATATTCATTCGAGTTTATCTTCTAGCTAAAATTATCTTGATTAGGGTTCCTCTAATCTGAATCTCTATCTTTGATTTGTAATCCAACCTAGAATCATCAAGTGAGGGAGTGTATTTGTAATTAATATAAAAATGTTTTATATATTGTGTTGTTTGAGTTGTTAATGTTGATTTGGGGTTTCAATCGATTCGTCTGATCAACGCTATCGGTAGGAATTTCAAAGCACATGAACGGAGAAAATTGACACAATAAATTTTGTATGATTATATTATATATATAAATATATATTTTTTGAAATTAAAAAATTAAGTGAATCGGTTGTTGGAAATGATAATATTTGATTTTCATTTATTGTTTTGAAATCATTGACTATTGTCACATGATGTAAATAAAGTAATGAAAATTTAAAACATGATTTATAATCTGATTTGGGATTTGAAATGAATTTAAATTAAGAATTTGAAAATTAAATTTTCAGTATTTTAGATTTTTTTTAAGTTTTAGAGTATATTATTTAAAGGTATTTTCTAATAGAAATCGTTTCCAAAGAATTTTAAAAGTTTTAAATCAGTACTCTCCTCCATTGTCGCTGGAAAATCATTTCGGTGATGACTGCAACATCATCGACATTCATTTTCTAGTTTCTAAGTGGAGAGACCACTTAGTGGCTTTGCTACACTTTTGTTTTGGAAAATGAATTTGATTTGAATTTCTTAAGTATGACTTGATGTATAATATATATAGACATATGTTTATAGATTCAATTTGATATATAGCATACACACACACGCACACACACACATTTATCTCTAAATGATTTGAAGTGAAATTGAAAATTTAACTCTTAAATTTTTGTTAAAGGATGATTTCAATTATAAATGAAACCAAATTTTTTGAATGAATATTTAAACTTGAAATAATTGAATTTGGAAAAATTACTTGTATAATACTAATTGCATTCCAACATATATAACTTACCAAAATTATTTAGAAATTGAATATGTAATTGAATAATATACAATATAAAATAATGTTAAAGGAATTTATAAATAAATTTGAGTGATTATAATAAGTGTCAATGTACTTAATCTATGTGATACTATATACTAAGTAAATTGAATACTAATTTCGAAAAAAGAAAGAATTAATTTGAATAAAATATGATTATAATAAATGTTTATATACTTAATGTATGATTATAGAATTTGTTAATTGAGATAAATTGAATAATAATAAGATAATGAATAAATAAATATGAATATAGGGATAGTTAAGATTAATTTATAAGTGAAATTAACTTACGTAAAATCAAATGGATTTAATAAATGAGATAAATAAAATGAATTTTGTTTTGAAAGAAATTTTTGTAATAAACAATAATAAAATTGAAATTAAATAAACTGAATGAAATACCTTGAATTGAAGTCATTTAGTAGAATATGAACCAATTTAAAAATAAAGAAAATTTATATGGTTTTAAATTTATTGTTTTATTTTGTATTTCAAATCTATTTTCTTTCTGGTTGTTCTATTCTCCTACCTCCTTACTTTTCGGGGACGAAAATTTTTGATTAGGGAAGGGTGTAACGTCCCGTAAATTTTAATTGTTTTAATAACGTAATTTGAACTGAATTTTGTGAAATTTTAGATAATTGAATTGGAAATAAAAATTTGATATTTGGAATACGTTTTTTTAAACATAGCAAATGGTACATTTTCATCAGATAATATGGAAGCTTATTTTGTCGTGTAATTTTTATTTAAATTTAGATCAGTTAATATTTGATGATAATAAAATATTTCTCAAACCTGAATATTTTTATATAGTAAATTTGTAAATCATCTTCTAACTGAGATGTCATATTTCATTTCACCAAATTCGGACTGCTATTGCTCCGTTTATCTTATTTTTGGCGTTTTAGTAGCATTTTCGGTACCGATTATCGACTTTTGATAGGATGATCATATCACTGATATCTATGTACCATTTCGATCGTCTTATCGTGCCAATCTCTATAGTATGCTCATTCCTCTATTTTGGCATCCGTTTCGCGTCGAAATATACAAAATAATTAACCGTATCGGTACCTAAATTTCAACCTTTTGAATTACTTGTCGATTGGTTATCCACCGTGTTAAACCCAACAGTCACTAGCATTTAATAATTTCAGAAATCAAACCTTTGACCTTTCTTATGCGCTGGTTGTGATATTTATCTGTTTTTCCATTTGTTCTATGTTTTTATACTTCTGTTCATTTCATCAAAAAGAAATATATACATATTTTAGTATATTACCATATTAGTTCACTTTCATTTTCGTTCGACTCGCCTGTTCATTTCATTACCTGAGATCATGGTCATTTTGTTTCTTCTTCTCCACCCTAAAAAAACATGATGAATGAAAGCTTAATCTTCCTTGTAGCCGCATGCAACCATCTCCCTTCCTCATATTTCACTTTGGCCTTCCTCCTTCGCCACCTTTTTCCTCCCCTCCTCTCTCACTTCACCAAGAAACCATCAGCTCCTCACCTGAATGCCTGTCCACCCCAAAACCATCAACATCAACCGCTCCAGCTATCCACGTGAGCTACCACACCACATCGGCCTTTATCCTCCAACCCACTACTGAAGCATAGAGCCTCCCCCACCATTGCCTCCTCTCTCACTTCGCCTGCACAACCTAGCCAAGGCTTCAGCCTCACCCTTCCCCTCTCCTCATGGGCCTCCGCTGCCACATAACCACTCTCCGCCTCGTTTCTTCCCCGATCCGCGCCTTCATCCCTTCACCATTCTTGAACCTATGCACGAACCTCATCAACAACCTAGCCTCGCAACATCACTAAACAGCCAGGCCGAGACCACCACACCCCACCGACCACTTCCGTGCATCTCCATCAAACTTTCGACCGTCCCTCCCCTTCTATGCTAATGTTTAAACAAGATAAGTCGTTATATATATATATTAGTTTATAAACTTTTATTTTTCTAGTATATTGTATAGTCTATATGAATTTATATATATATTCCATTCGAATATATATATATATATAATGTTATGTTAGTTTATATGTAATAAGTTATTGTTAATATTATAATTGGTACTTTGATCTTGGTTGTATGAATATATACAGTTAGATTTGCTTGAAACCGTGTGCTTGTCCATGTCACTGGTCCCATTCACCATCGTTCTCTAGCCTTGAAAGGTGAGTCATCACTCACGATTAACATCCTTATATTTATTAAATTTGATTTCATTTGAAACGACAATTTAAATATGCTGCTAAATTTAACTGTTAATTTTATAATTGTTGTATATGTGTCAGGACCCGATTCTTCGTCTTCCGAAAATTCAACATCGATACTCACTTTATCGACTGCCGAGTAATCGAACGACGGAAAACCGAACACTGAGGGTTTTTAAGAAAAGAAAAAGTAGAAAAGAGAAAGAAAAAGATAAGAAGATAGGAAAGAAGGAAATAGAAAATAGAAATTAGAGAGAAGAGAAAACAGAAAAGAAGATAGAAAATTTTAAAATAGAAAGAAAAGAGAATAGGGAGGAAACGGAACAGAAAACAGAACACCATCAGAATCTCACAATTCGCAGCGGAACAACATATAATAATAAATGAATAATCTTTAAACAAAGAACTATATCAGTTACTACATTACATTACATTTCATTACATCATATCATCAGAGTGTACAACAACAACAACAAACAGTGCAGCGGAAAAAGAAATACTATATAGCTAGTAATACGCCATGCCATCCAGCTTGCCTCCAGCAACTCCAGAATATCCAGAATATCCTGATAAACCTTAACTCTTGACTGCCCGTGTGGAAATTGGTGGGCACCCAGAGTTTAGGAAGGAAAACAATAAACTCCAAGTCAGTCATGTGACTGGTGTGAGAACTCAAAACAGTTTATTTATCTTTAAAATCAAAATAGAGGAATATTTTTAAATTCAATTCGCAATGCTTTTAAAAATGAGACTACCATAAGGCCTCCCGCACACACACACAATGCAAACGCAGAATCGGAGGAGATTTCTCCTTATGATAGTCAAAGATGCTTGATACGCATTTAAAATAACATTTGATATTATTACTAGTGCATAGTGTAGGGGAAAAATTCATTTTGAAAGTAGAATATAAATCTTAGCCAACGTAGACATTTCGAACTATGCCTACTATAGCTACCATCCAAACAGTGGTGACCACCATAAGTGAATGACAGGTTCTACAACTAATACCGTACAAGTTTCGTATTGGGAATTGGATTTCCAACAAATGGTCAGGCCAAGGAACTTCCCATTGCCACATGAGAATGCCTCTGGAAAGACATCCCCGAGAACCAAACCGGAACTCTACCAACACAAGGCCGGGTTACCCCTAACTGGGTAACTACTGACACGAGCACGCCATTCCCCGATCGTAAATGACCTTTCTCACGGGATCCCGAAAACCAACAACCACAAAGTAATAAATTCGTAGTAACCACATAGGTTAAATATCTGGGCTCCATACCATGATACCACCTCTATCCAGAAGGAAATGTACATACCCTAAAGGGAGCTACCCCTCATAACCTTGCCGCATCTTTCCTGTTTTGACCATTTCCGGGGTGTGAGGTTCGACGAAGTCACGTCCACAAAAACATACTTTATACAAAAGCCATGCTTTGGGTGAACAAATGATCAACACAATGATCACAAAGATAGACGATCAAATAAACGATCCTATCACAAATAATCAACACAATGATCTTTTACAGCAACACTCAGCATGTCACATTTACCAAATTGGGAATATATCGCTGATAACTTCAACTATATAACCTCTGAGCTCGTACGTCTCAGAGAAGGGTGTTAAGCTAAAAGAATAAATTCTCCGCCACCAACAGAAATATATTTGAATGAAATCGGCTTTATATCTCAACTTGTAATGTCAGACACACAATCCATACAAGTCTGTTCCGGGCTCGAACAAAACCGAAGGCACTTACAAAGAAGTCCTTGCAATCCGGATATTCACAATCCTGATCGGATTTCCCATCACTTAGGGAGTCTCTATACCGCTGCAACTCAGTGCAGAGACAATCGACAGGTCATCCTATCGCTCTCGCAAATACCGGGTCTTCAACACCGATCTTCAAATGCAATTCTTAACGACGTATCACATATTCGGAATGGGTTATACGACCCCATGGTCCTTTCCCGGTTAACCCGAATAGTGGGCGCTTATTCAAAAATAAGTGTAGCATTCACATTCAAACAATTCACATCAATTACCCATTCAAAGGGAAATATTGATAGTCGGTTATTGAGCTATCACTGGATATGCACACATCACCAGATTCCAAATAATTTTCCAAATTATTTATTTCACAAAATATCTTTACAAGATATATAATTTCACACTTCAAAAATAAATCAATATTTACTTTTAAACAAATTCTCATTTCCTTTATAAATTCAATAGTGAATTTATATTTCACAATATCTATTGATATATGTTTTCAATTATCCATTTTCAATTTTCTTTTCAATTTATCTTCAAAAAGATAAATTCTCAAAGTATTCGCTTTATATTGGAAAACATTTCCATACTTATTTATTCATAAGTAATTCACAATTTTTATTTATTTTCAACACTTGGAAAATATTCAATATACTTCAATCGAAATTGAGTATATATTTCATTCTATTAAGGAAATCATTCTCTTCAACATATTTATTTGGGCCAAAACGAATGTTACGTAAAACATCGTTACGACAACCCAAAATCACTAGTATAGGAATTCGAAATTAAAATAGATATATAAATCCCAATACTATACAAAACATTTCCTTTCGGAAATCATTTACTATAACAACAGTGTTATAGTCCATTATTTCCTTCTATTTCTCGAAAACGTCTATTTCAACAATTAACGTTGAAATCTATGGTTTCGAATCTCAACACATTTTAAAACATCGTTAGATCGTTTTAATTCTATTTAAAACATCCAAATCCAACACAATTTCTTTAACGTGTTATTCACTATTCAAAAACGTGAATATACTTTGTTAACAAATTTCATCCTTTTATTCATTTTAATTCAAAGGATTATTCACTATTCAAAAATGTGAATATAACTCCATTAATAGGTTTCAACAATTAACTTATCAAAATAAGTCATTTGCGAATTTATAAAACAACGTTTATAAATTACATTTCTATTTATTTATAAAAAATTCCTTTTTATAAATTCTTTTATTAATCTATTCTAGTTTATAACTCAATTATAAACTAAAAGTTCATATTATAAGTTAAATACTTATAAAACGATTATTTTACAAAATCGTTCCTTTAAAGACTTTCCAAACCATAAATCTTATAACTTATAAGATTCATTTATTTAACCAAATCTATTCTTTCAATAACTTCACAAATTTATAAATCTTACTACTTATAAATTTTATTTATAACTTCACAGTCTATAATTTTATAAATTTCATTCTTTAATGAAATTTATTTTCCCTTCATTCAAACACTTATAAAAACTCGTTTTATAATTTCAATATCTCAATTTATAAATATCCATTTATAAATCTCTTATATAAATCAATTCATATTAATATTTTAAAACGTCTTCAAATTCCTTTAAAAACTTCATCCTTTTGATTTATAAAATAATCAAATTTTTATATATCCTATATTTAAACTTTTCACAATGAATTCTAAAATCCCGATTAAACTATTTTATAAAATCATTAGCATCATATTCTCAAAAATCAGTTTTTAACTGTATTTCACAAAAATCATAATTTTTATAACATTAAAAATTATAACGTTTATTTATTTAAAATGGATCAATTCCAAAATTATTTTATAAAACGTATACTTTCTAAAATCACTTAAAAAATCATTTTAAAATCCCAAAATCTGGGTCCAATGATGCTACACACCAAATAGTCAATCACGACTACAACGATATCATATATCAATATGAAAATCAATCAAATATCAAAATATCTGAAATCAAATAAATACTGTTGAGGAATCCAGTTGGATCCCTCCAACCTGTTTTCCTGCATCCAAAAACATTAGCACAATACCAATTTCGCTCCAGTACGAAATTATCGCGGTATATGGGATTTAAATATTATCCGCTTAATAACGGCGTAATAGGGTCTCTGTAACGTCAACGGATTTTCGTTCTTCGAAAATCCGACATCGACACTCACTTTATCGACTGCCGAGAAATCGAAGGCCGAAAACCGAGATGTTATGGGTTTTAAAAAGAAAAGAAAAGAAAGAAGAGAGAAAAAGAAGAAAGAAAAAGAAAAATAGAGGGAAAAGAAGATAGACAATTTTTAGAAAACAGAGAAAGAAAACAGAGAATTTGAAAAATAGAAGATAGAAGAATTTTAAAATAGAACGGACAAAAGAAAACAACAGAACAACAACAGAATCTCACAATTCGCAGCGGAACAGCATATAATAATAAATGAATAATCTTTAAACAAAGAACTATATCAGTTATTACATTACATTTCATTACATCACATCATATCATCAGAGTGTACAACAACATACAACAATAAACAGTGCAGCGGAAAAAGAAATACTATATAAACTGGTAATACGCCATGCCATCCAGCTTGCCTCCAGCAACTCCAGAATATCCAGAATATCCTGATAAACCTAACTCTTAACTGCCCGTGTGGAAATTGGTGGGCACCCAGAGTTTAGGAAGGAAAACAATAAACTCCAAGTCAGTCATGTGACTGGTGTGAGAACTCAAAACAGTTTACTTAACTTTAAAATCAAAATAGAGGAATATTTTTAAATTCAATTCGCAATGCTTTTAAAAATGAGACTACCATAAGGCCTCCCGCACACACACACATGCAAACGCAGAATCGGAGGAGATTTCTCCTTATGATAGCCAAAGATGCTTGATACGCATTTAAAATAACATTTGATATTATTACTAGTGCATAGTGTAATAACAAATCATTTCAAAAATAAAGATATAAATCTTAGCCAACGTACGACCATTATCGTATGCCTACTATAGCTACTATCCAAACAGTGGTGACCACCATAAGTGAATAGCAGGTTCTACAACTAATACCGTGAAAGTTTCGTATTGGGAATTGGATTTCCAACAAATGGTCAGGCCAAGGAACTTCCCATTGCCACATGAGAATGCCTCTGGATGGACATCCCCGAGAACCAAACCGGATCTCTACCAACACAAGGCCGGGTTACTCCTAACTGAGTAACAACTGACCGAATATGCCATCCCCCGGTCCTTTGGGACCTTTATCATCCGAGCGCTCGTAATCAATTCACACAATCATAAAGTGTTTTCAACATGAGTAAGTATCTGGGCTCCATACCATGATACCACCCTTTTCCAGAAGGAAATGGACATATCCTAAAGGGTGCTACCCCTCATAACCTTGCTGCTTCTTTCCTGTTTTGACCATTTCCGGGATGTGAGGCTCGATGAATTCACGTCCACAAAAACATACTTTATACAAAAGCCATGCTTTGGGTCAACAAATGATCAACACAATGATCACTAAGATAGACGATCAAATAAATGATCCTATCACAAATAATCAACACAATGATCATTTCAGCATCACTCAGCATGTCACATTACCAAACTGGGAATATATCGCTGATAACTTCAACTATATAACCTTTGAGCACATGCGTCTCAAAGAAGGGTGTTAAGCAAAGAATAAATTCTCCGCCACCAACAGAAATATATTTGAAAGAAATCGGCTTTATATCTCAACTTGTAATGTCAGGCATACAATCCATACAAGTCTGTTCCGGGATCGAACAAAACCGAAGGCACTTACAAGAAGTCCTTGCAATCCGGATATTCACAATCCTGATCGGATTCACCATCACATATGGAGAACTCAATACCGGAGCAACTCGGTGCAGAGTCAATCGATAGTTCATCCTATCACTCTCGCAAATATCCGGTCTTCAACACCGATCTTCAAATGCGATTCACAACGACGTATCACATATTCGGAGTGGGTTATACGACCCCATGGTCCTTTCCCGGTTAACCCGAATAGTGAGCGCTTATTCAAAAATAAGTGTGCATTCAAATTCAATCAATTCACATCAAATACCCATTCAAAGGGAAATACTGATAGTCGGTTATTGAACTATCACTGGATATGCACACATCACCAGATTCCAAATAATTTTCCAAATTATTTATTTTCCAAAATATCTTTACAAGATATATATAATTTCAACACTTCAAAAATAAATCAATATTTATTTTTAACAAGTTCCACTTTCACATATAAATTCCATAATGAATTTATATTTCAAAATATCATGCATATACAATTTCAACTATCCATTTCAATTTATCTTCAAAAGATAAATTCTAAATATTCACTTCATATTGGAAAACATTTCCATACTTATTAAAAATAAGTAATCGACAAATCTTTTTATTTTCAACCTTTGAAAATATTCAATATACTTAAATCGAATTAAGTATATATTTCATTCTTTAAGGGAAATCATTCTCTTAAACATTTTTATTTGGGCCAAAACGAATGTTGCATAAAACATCGTTACAACAACCCAAAATCACTAGTATAGGGATTCGAAATTAAAATAGATATATAAATCCCAATATTATTCTAAACATTTCCTTTCGGAAATCATTTACTATAACAACAGTGTTATAGTCCACATTTCCTTTTATTTCTCGAAAATGTCTATTTCAACAATAAATGTTGAAATCTATGGTTTCGAATCTCAACACATTTTAAACCATCGTTAGATCGTTTTAATTCTATTTAAAACATCATATCTAAAACAATTTCTTTAACGTATTATTCACTATTCAAAAACGTGAATATACTACCTTAACAAATTTCATCATTTCTATTCACTTTAACTTAAAGGATTATTCACTGTTCAAAATGTGAATATAACTCTATCTCTAAGTTATAACAATTAACTTATCAAAATAAGTCATTTGCGGATTTATAAAACAACGTTTATAAATTCCGTTTCTATTTATTTATAAAAACTTCCTTTTTATAAATTCCTTTATTAACCTATTCCAGTTTATAACTCAATTATAAACTACAAGTTCATATTATAAGTTAATTACTTATAAAACGATTATTTTACAAAATCGTTCATTTAACTTCCTAAATTATTAATCTTAACTTATAAGATTGTTTATTTATCCAAAATTCATTCTTTCGATAACTTTATAAATTTTATAAACCTATTGCTTATAAAATTTCATTTATAACTTCACAGTTTATAATTTCATAAATTTCATTCATTTAGGAAATTCATTTTCACTACATTCAAACACTTATAAAAACTCGTTTTATAATGTCCATAATTCAATTTATAAATATCCATTTATAAATCTCTTAATATAAATCAATTTATATTATTCTTTTAAAACGTCTTTAAATTCCTTTATAATTTCACCATTCTCTTGATTTATAAAATAATCAAATTTTATAAATCCTATATTTAAACTTTTGACAATAAATTCAAAAATCCAGTTTAAACTATTTTATAAAGTCATTAATTCCTATTTCTCAAAAATCAGCTTTTAACCGTATTTCTCAAAAATTATAATTTTTATAACTTTAAGAATTATAACGTTCATTTATTTAAAATGGATCAATTCCAAAATATTTTATCTTTTCAAAAATTAGTTTAAAAACATTTTTAAAATACCAGAAATTTGGTCCAATGATGCTACAAACCAAATAGTCAATCACAACTAACAACGATATCATATATCGATATGATAATCCATCAAATATCAAAATATCTGAAATCAAATAAAAACTGTTGAGGAATCCAGTTGGATCCCTCCAACCTGTTTTCCTGCATCCAAAAACATTAGCACAATACCAATTTCGCTCCAGTACGAAATTATCGCGGTACATGTTTTTATTAAATATTATCCGCTTAATAACGGCGTAATAGGGTCTCATCCGCTAAACAAAAAATGCGGGAAATCAACAACTGCAATATATACATATGCCAATATATATATATATTGATATTATATATAATACCAATTTCACTGTTTATGAAATATTCGCGGTATATGTTTTTATTAAATAACATCCGCTTACTAACGGCGTATAATGTCTATTTTAACAATCAATAGATATCAACCAACATTCAAACATGCATTCAAATATTTTAAATCTAACTATTTAAAATAAAATCGAAACCTATTCGATTGAGTGAGAAGTTCTCGCCTTGATTTAAATCCGTTTCAGCTTTTATTTCGAATAAAATTAAACGCGCGTTTAATTTTACCCGAAATTCTCACTAACTCCAAACGACTCCAAACCAACTCCATCGCGTAGTGCTCGTCCATACGATTCCAACGCAACTGAGTTTGCATTTTTTCGACCTCGTATGAAAAAGTTATGCATTATTGAAGTTTGTACACGATTTATATAAATTTTTACAACATTTATTTAACTATCTTCATACCACAGCAAATCCTGGCCGTGAGATTCAAATCCTACGCTCCCAACATCTTCCCCCTCATCACGCGAATTGCTCCCAGGCAACACACATTTAGCCGAACCCATCACTTGATGTCTAGGGTTTGATTTTACTTCCGATTCAAGCGACATGAACACGATCAAACACCCCCAAATCGAAGCCACTCACCTCCTCCACGTTCGGCCCCAAGGAGATGCAACTCGGCCACCCCCTTCACGTTGAAATGCGTGCACAAACCCCCCAGGACGCGGCCAAAATTTGGCGTCTTCGTCGAGCTTCAAGCGATCACCGCCATACAGATTCGAAGCTCACGCAATGCTCTACGATCTTCATGTTGACAACTTTTCGAAATAATGCATGGATTGAGAGAGATTGAGAGTTGAAATCGGGAAATTTCTGGCCCTAGATTCTAAGGGTGGCGGCTACAACAATTAGGGTTTAGGTTTTTTTAATTTTATAAAATTTGTGATTTTAACTTCTATTTATAGAAAAAGCAAGCGTAAACAATATTCATCCCGGGAATTCCGAACTCCGATTTAGACGCCGTAACCAGCGTACCTAGGGTTTACCCCGCGTTCCGGACACAATGGAACAGGTTTCGGAAGCTAATTCGGAAGTATGTGCGAGTTATGGCTATAAACGCTCAATTTAAATTAAACCGATTTAAATCGATTTCTAGGCGTTTTAATTTGTACCGGACAAACGGTAAATCCAAACGACTTGAAATTTGAAACCTTACGCGATTTCATAATTCCTAAGCAGATATTTTTTCTGCCACGTACTGTGACGGGCGGTACCCCAGTAGCCCTGCCATTGTATGGAATCCAAAATCCAATAAGTGCCTGTACGGTTTTGTTTGTGCCCAACTATGTTGGAACGTGAGATGTAAGCATTCCAGCTATTTCTGTATTTTATCTTGAAAACCCTAGACACTATTATAATATCACTGGATTTCCTATCAAATGTTTTGGTTAGCGTAAGGTAAAAACTTTTCCATGTTTATGTGTGGGAAGTCTTACGTGATACCTTTTCTTTCAAAGGTTTTCTAAAGTTAAGCAATTTTAAACCGTTTACTCACACCAGACCCCTGTCTGACCCGAGTGTTTATTTTCTGTTTTATTAAACTCTTGGGTACTCATATTATATATGAGTAGTCAAGTGATTCAGGTTAGCTTGACGAATTCTGGAGGAGTTATGGAGCAGGAGGCTTCCACGTGTAGATATTATGTTTCCGCTGTGTATGTTGTATCTGTGTCTTGTATACTTGAGTTGTATGAATTAGACAGATGTATATAACTGTCTAATATGTGTTGTATAAGATGTGTAACTCTGATGTACTCTGATACTATGTAATATTCTATGTGATATATTATATTTATTCGTTCCGCTGTGAGTTATCTGTTGTTGTTGTGTTCTTCTTTCTCTTTCTTTTCTTCTTCTATCCCTTTCTTTCTTCATCGGCAACGCGATTTCCTGGAGATAGGAAGTCGGGTCGTCGCCATGATATCACTTTTATCCAAAAGGAAATGGACATACCCTATGGGCGCGACCCATAAAAAACCTTACAGCAAAATTTCTATTTCGACCATTTTCGGGTTGTGAGGCTCGACGAAGTCTCATCCACAAAGATACGCTTTTCACAAAATCCATGCTTCGATCAACAAATGATCAGCACCACTTCATATGCCACATTACCAAATTAGGAATGTATAACTAGCAACCATCAACTACATAACCTCTGAGCTCGTACGTCTCAAAGAAGGGTGTTAAGCTAAGAGAACAAATTCTCCGCCACCAAATAGAAATGTATTTGATAGAAACCAGCTTTACATCTCAAAGTGTAATGTCATACACATATCCATACAAGTCTATTCCGAGTTCGAACAAAACCGAAGGCACTTCACAAAGAAGCCCTTGCAAATCCGGATAATCCCTAATCACGTCCGGACTCCCTATCACAAAGGATGATATAAATCTCTATACCGGCGATCCGCCGGCGTAGAGACATTCAACAAGTTATCCTTTCACTTTCGAAAATATCCGGTCTTCACCACCGATCTTCCAATTCTGTCCATATCATCGTGTCATTATTCGAAATGGGTTATATGACACTAGGTCTTCTCTCGGTTAAACCGAATAATGAGCGCAATATTTTAGAAACATATGGATAATGGGATCTCAGTTAAGTCACAACTTATTACCCAAAACTTTTCTTTCAAATGGTTTAAAGAAATTACCATTTTCAAGTCTTTAATTAAAAAGATTCACTTCACAAAGTCCACTAATCTTTCACAAAGATTCATTCATAGCCTTTCTAAACAGTTTCCCTTTCAAATTGGATTAATTCATCCAATCTTTAAATCAAAGACTCAATTTATAGCTTTCAAAACCATTTTCAAAGATTCATTCATAACTTTCAAAACAATTTCCATTCTAAATTTTTATATAAAAGATAAACCATCTAAAATCCTCTTTAATTTCAAAACAAGGTTCAACTGTCTTTCACGAAGATTCATTCTAGCATTCAAAACCATTTCAATTCCATTTCAAACATGAAATATTTCAATAAAAATTGGAAATCCTCTTTTTATATGAAAGCTATTATTATTTGAAAACACATAGTTTTCGTTTTGGAAAAATCCAATTACATTTGCACAAGCTAAAGCCCTTCCAGTATAAAATTTGGGTTAAATTCAAATTTCCAAAATATATTTTTTAAATGGTTAAAAACCCATACAAACACATTTATAACTTGTATAACCTTTTCAAACCATAATTTCCAAATATAGAATTAAATTCAAATCTTGAATTCAAATTTAAATCAAATTATTTAAATTTCAAAATTTTATCAAGTTATTCAAAATAACTTTTCTCTTCAAAACTCCTTTTCAAAAGCTTTTCATATTTAACTCAATTCCATTTTAAAACCATTTGAATTCAAAATTCAATTCTTAAAGCCATTTCAAAAATCTATGACTTAACTGATTCCCTCGTGCAATCCATATTCGTGTGTGTCAAGTGTAGTCTAGGGGTTTTACACAATAGTGCAACATCATCAATCATCCCAGATTCAAACATAGTAATATTGATAAGCGACATAATCTATAACGCTTATCGTTTATTCATAGATTCACAGTTAATATAAGTTTATCAAAGATAAATAAATTACATTCATCATAGATAATTACATTCATCATAGCTCAGAATCAAACAGAGCATCACACATCAGGGATATCAATCAATTCAACATTCAATAGAATCCAAACATCCACAAGTAAGATCAACTAATTATCTGATTAATTGAAACCAGATTAATTACTAATCCAGGTTAATTAACATTAATTAATTACAAATCATTTTAATTAATTACCCTTTAATAATATAACCTTAAATTATTAATTAATTATCCTTAATTAATAATTAAATCAGTCTTTAATCATTAAATAATTGACCTTTAACTATTTAATTATCCTTAATTAATTATCCTTAAATAATTATTTATCTCTTAATTACCTTTATTAATCAATTAACCTTTAATTAATTATTATCCAATTAATTACCTTAATTAATCAATCACATTAATTAATTATCCTTTAATTAATAATCCTTAATTAATTATATTACTTAATTAATTAACCCTTAATTAATTATCATTTAATTAATTATCCTTAATTAATTACAATAAGTGATTATCCTTTAATTACATTAAGTAACTACAAATTAATTAACTTTAATCATTAATTAATCAACCTTTAATTATTAAGTAATTAACCTTTAATCACTTAATAAATCTTTAAATTAATCACTTAATTGATGAATCACATAAATTAAATCCTTTTAAATAATTAAGTAATTAATCATTCCGTAATTATTTCCATCAAATAACTTTCAATTACTTATATTAAGTAATCATACTTGAATTAACAAAGAGATTATATTTTCAATTACAAAAACTTTACATAATTAGGATAACCCATATACCTTAATTAATCACCTAACTATATTATCACAACTTATTTAAATTGGAATAAATTTATTCAAAATTATTTGTTAATTAAAATTTCTAATATACTAATTTCAAACACTTGTTTAATTCAAGCATTATCAAAATCCATTTAGAAATACTTAGAAATTTATTCATTATCATCAATAAATTATCTCAAAATCAATTAACTTTCAAAATAGTTTTAAAAAATTTAACCTTAGCATTTTTTCTTGAAATCTTTTTCATACCTTACGTTTTAAACCTTGGTATAATATTTTGTTTTATAACTTTTAAACCTGGTATATATTTTTTTTTTAAAATTTTAAAATTTTAAAATCTGAAAACATGTTTCCCTTTTAAAATTTTCAATAATAGATTAAAAAAACAAAAACCCAGACCTAAACTTCTACTACCGAAGATCTACTTTGAGGAAACTCCTCCTCTATTTTTCCTGAGACTATCACGACAAATCTCGAGCTATAATCCGAGGCATGGTCATCTTCCCAAACTCCAATACCACCAGACACAAAAACGTGCACGTGCACGTTGCACATCGCTCTGACCACCTCCAGTCAATCCTACGAGTGTCGATAAGTCATCGGCAACCACCTCTATCTACCAGACCACCCAACACCACGAGTCGGTGACCAATTCAAAATCGAGCTATCTAACCACTTCCAGGCGACACCCTGTTCACCCAAACGTTGCTTCACCTAGCCAAACCCAGTTGCCAGAAACCTTACTACTGCCACCAGAGGTGCTTCAATAACCCACAAACCCTTTCCCTTAGGTGTGATCGCCCCTGATCTCCCATGGTTGACGAAAACGTCACATTTTCCCATCGAACCAAACTCGGTTGGAAAACCCTAATTCATCTTCGTCGAGTCGCCTCGATCAATAATAAATTCAATTTGCATTTTTCCAATGAACACAAGCCCTCCGACCATCTCCAACATCAACCTCGATGATCACTTCGCCGCCGATCATCGAGAATTGGTAAAAAACCCGATTCAGACCATCTCGAAATCCTTCTCTTATTACAATCTTAAAAATCTAGAATTTTCTATTAAAATACATAATTTTCCATAACTAATCTGATGGTGAAACCTAAATTCGTAATTTTGAACATCAAGTTTTTACTTATATTTGATTTTTCCACTGATTTTCCTATTTTTGAATTAATTACTCAATATAAAAGCTTGGATTTATTTTTAACATTGATATTATCCTGTTTAAATCTTCTTTTCTTTAGTAACCATAACTCGAATTAGTATAAATTATAAGATGTGAATTTTTAAAATAAAATTTCAAGCCTATAAATATAAGGACATGCATATATGCCTGTACACACATAGTTTAATTAACATGCAAGCATATTCAATAGCCAGGCAACATTTTATGACTTATTCAAACAACAACCACAAACATAAAAGCAGAGTAAGTGAGTTTGGTCACCTTGACGTGAAGAAGCAGAGAAAGTGTTTGTGTATTTGGAATAGATTTCAAAATATCTGGAAATGAATCTTTGTTTTGGTATAAGCTTTGATTTTTTGAAATAAATCTGAAGCTTGATTCACCAGAGTTTGGGTCTTTAACTTGCTTTGATTTTTTTTCTTCTTTGCTTCAGAGTTTTTTGCAGGCTTTTGAATTGGGTTTTAAACTTCCAGTTTTTTATTTTCATTTTCCCAGGTTGATTTTGATCTGAGACTTTGCTCAGTATTTTTCTTTGAATCTTGGTTTACAAGTTTTGAATTTGAAAACTTTCAGACTAGGAATGCTTTTGAATTTTTAAGTTGCTTGGTCTTTTGAATTTCCAAGCTAGAAATTATATGTTATAGTTTGTTTTTTAGGTTTTCATTGATTCTCTTTTGATCTGTAGTTTCAAGTTTGAGAAGATAAGAGAAAGAATTCAAAAGAAGCCTAGTTTATTATCTTTTAATACATGTTAATATTATTACTAAAGAGAAATAAAAACTTTGCCACTTGTTCTCTTTGTTTGCAATTGTTAAGCTATGTAGTTCCTTATCCTACAAACGTCATTTATAAAAATTTATATTTATATCCCTCTTTTAAATAATTTTATAAATTTTGTGTTAGACCTTATGTTAATATATTTACACTTTTGTATATTCAAGAATCATGTTTATATAATATGGTTTAAATGTTATGTACTTATAAATATTTATATATAAATATAAATATAAACCATTTTCTTTTTCTTTTTCAAAAGATATATTTCTAGTTTAAAACTAACACTTTTCCTTTATCTATATATTTATAACTTTAAAGAATGTGATTCAAAATAAATCAAACATTAATAAATAAATAAATAAATAAATGTATATATTGGAATTTAACTTTTTAAATAACCTTGTAAATCAATTTCAAAATAAAATTTTCAAATCATCATATTATAAATACAAACAAATTTTCCTATTAGTATAGAATTTCCAAATCCAATTTATTTGTAAAATATTTACAATTGAATTCCCAAACTAAATTCAATTTATTTTCGAAAATATTTATTTTAGAGTTTCAAATTCAAAATGAAATTTAAAATCAATCTATATACATATAAATAAACAGACACCTCACCTATTTAATAAGGAAAATTTCAAATTAATTGTCGATTAAATTCTAAAATTTATACCAGTTACCAATTTAAATTTGTTTTAAAATCGAGATCGTTACAGATTCCCCCTTAAGAAAATTTCGTCCTCAAAATTTGCTAGATAGGGAGACAACAAAGAACAGACGAACACACAAAGGACTGGTTCACCATATCAAACCAAATATTTATTTTGCATTTGGCTTACCAAATAGAACATCAACAAAGATATGAGAACAAACTTATTACATATTTCACAAGATACTCGGGTCACCAGATCTACGAAGATATACAGGGCTTTGGTTAGTCCAAAAGGATAACTAACCGTTCATAGAACATATTTGAACCCAAAAGAACAAACAAATGGATACAATCTTCCACTATTCTCAAATAAATGGATTCCAAACTCAAGTCGAAATACCCAAAAAAAATATAACTTGTCCCTCTTCGGACTTTGATCGTTCACAAGAAATCACAAAAAATTCTCAAATTTGGTTTTAATCAAAATTGTTTTATCGATACAAATCAATTTTAACTTTATATTTTATTCATTAATTCATTTTAAATAGAATTTCAAATTCATTAAAGTTTAAAATGAAAAGCTGATAGGGAATCGATGAAAAGAATATGAAATAGAAATTTATCTACACAATTCACGGAGCCACCACCACACCCACTTCTTCTATAGCTGCCACGAAGCCATCAAAGAATTTGAAATCAGATCAAAGGAGATTGCGATGAGTTGTTTCCTTGTTGTTGCAAGGTATTGACTATATGAAGTGGTACTCCCAGGTCCCCTATCTCATCCTCTTCTTGCACTCATACTCACTAGATAGCAAGAGAATTTATTAAGGCGCACGGATGGATATCTTAGGATATACTCATTCTAGGGCATTTGTAACCCTATCTCTAATGAGTTACCTAATGTGTTATTCTCCTGATTTAAAGTTTTTACTCAACCTTCAGCTCTGATACCAAATGTCACGACCCGAATTTCAGCGTTCGAAAATCGACACCCGTACTTCACTTGTACTCGAATACCGCAGATTCAACTGTTGAAATCGAATTCGTGTCGGATCTTATAACACATTAAGTACAACAACACTGTGGAAGAAAAAGACAATATCATTGAAAAATAATTGATACAACATCAGAGCTAGAATATTATAGCGGAAAGAATAAAAACAATAGCAAAAGAGAAAACTCCATCATCATCTTCAAGAGAGAGAGAGAATCCACAATACCGCAACTCCACAGCCAGGCTCCAAACTTCAAGCCAAGAAGCTCGAACCACCATAAAGTAGGACTTATAGCAAATCCGGTCCCTAAATGCTATCACAAAAATCCAAAGGCTCTAAAGGACTTAAAATAGAAAGCTGGAGGCTACCGAAATCTACATCTACTAGTTGATTATCTGAAAATCCCAACTCTAGACCGCCCGTGTGGAAAATTATGGGCACCCAGAGTTTAGAAAGGAAACAATAAACTCCAGGTCAGTCATGGGACTGGTATGAGCAAACGAAAACAATTTTATCTTTAAAAAAAAATAACCAAAGAATTTAAAGATTGAAATCCGTAATGCTTTTTTATGAAATAAAACTGCCATGTGGCCTCCCGCCACACACACAATGCAAGTGCACACTTAGAGGAGATTTCTACTTATGATAATAAAAAATGCTTGATATGTGAATACCATTTGATATTATTATTAGTGAATAGTGCAGAAAACATTTGCAAGTATAATATTAATCTTTAGTCAGCATAGACATTTCGAACTATTCCTACTATAGCTACCATCTAAACAGTGGGGCGCCACCATAAGTAGATGGAATGTTATACAACTAAAACCGTACAAGGCGCGTATTGGAGATTGGATTTACAACAATGATCAGGCTAAGGAACTTCCTTACAGAATGGAGTGCCTCTGGAGGGAAGCCCCCAAAAACCAAATCAGTTCCCTACCAACACAAGGCTGGGTTACCCCTGCCCGGAAGTAACACCTACAAGTAAGCCATCCCCGGTCGTTACCGACCTTTATCCCGAGATTCACCAACAAATAGCAACAACCATACAGTTAAATATCTGGGCTCCATACCATGATATCACTTTTATCCAGAAGAAAATGGACATACCCTAGGGGCGCAACACCTAAAAAACATTGCCGCAACATTCATGTTTCGTCCATTTCCTGGGTTGTGAGGCTAGACGAAGTCTCGTCCACAAAGCTACGCTTTTCACAAAAGCCATGCTTCGATCAAAAAATGATCAGCAGTACTTCGTATGTCACATTACCAAATTGGGAATGTATCACTAATAACAATCAACTACATAACCTCTGAGCTCGTACATCTCAGAGAAGGGTGTTAAGCTAAGAGAATAAATTCTCCCCCACCAAACAGAAATGTATTTGATAAAAACCAACTTTACATCTCAAAGTGTAATGTCAAACACACATCCATACAATTCTGTTCTAGGTTCGAATAGAACCGAAGGCACTTCACAAAGAAGCCCTTGTAAATTCGGATAATCCCTAATCACGTCCGGACTCCCCATCACAAAGGATGATATAAATCTCTATACTGGGGATCAGACGGTGCAGAGACATTCAACGAGTTATCCTTTCGCTTTCGAAAATATCCGGTTTTCACCACCGTTCTTAAAATGCTATCCATATCGTCGTATCATTGTTCGAAATGGGTTATATGACACAAGGTCTTCTCCCGACTAAACCGAATAATGAGCGCAATATTTTAAAGACATATGGATAATGGGATCTCAGTTAAGTCACAATGTATTACCCAAAGGTTTACTTTAAAATGGTGTAAAAAATTTACCATTTTCAAATCTTTAATCAAAAAGATTCACTTCACAAAGTTCACTAATCAATCATAAAGATTCATTTATTGCCTTTGTAAAAAAAATTCCCTTTAAAATTGGATTAATTCATCCAATATTTAAATCAAAGACTCGTTTCATAGCTTTCAAAACCATTTCCAAAGATTCATTCATCACTTTCAAAATAATTTCCATTTCAAATCTTTTATATAAAAGATACACCATCTAAAATCCTCTTGAATTTCAAAACAAGGTTCAACCATCTTTCACGAAGATTCATTCATAGCTTTAAAAACCATTTCAATTCCATTTCAAACTTGAAATCTTTCAACACAAATTGGAAATCCTCTCTTTGTATGAAAGATATTATTATTTGAAAACAAATAGTTTTCGTTTCGGAAAAATCAAACTACATTTGCACAAGCTAAAGCCCTTCCAGTATAAAACTTGGGTTAAATTCAAATTTCCAAAATAATATTTTTAAAATGGTTAAAAACCCATATAAACACATTTATAACTTGTATAACCTTTTCAAACCATAATCTTCAAATATAGAATTCAATTTCAAATCTTGAATTCAAATTTAAATCAAATTATTTAAATTTCGAAACTTTATCAAGTTATTCAAAATAACTTTTTTCTTCAAAACTCCTTTTCAAAAGCTTTTCATATTTAACCCGATTCCATTTCAAAACCATTAGAATTCAAAATTCAATTTTTGAAACCATTTCAAAAATTTGTTACTTAACTAATTTCCTCGTGCAATCCATATTTGTGTGTGTAGTTGTAGTCCAGGGGTTTTACACAATAGTGCAACATCATCAATCATCACAGATTCAAACACAGCAATAACGATATGCGATATAATCTATAACGCTTATCGTTTATTCACAGAGTCACAGATAATATAAATTTACCACAGATAAATAAATTACATTCATCACGGATAATTACATTCATCACAGCTCAAAATCGAACAGTGCATCACACATTAGGGATATCAATCAATTCAACATTCAATAGAATCCAAACATCAATAAGTAAGATCAATTAATTATCTGATTAATTAAAACCAGATTAATTACTAATCCAGGTTAATTAGCATTAATTAATTACAAATCGTTTTAATTGATTACCCTTTAATAAGAAATTAATTAACCTTAAATTATTAATTAATCATCCTTAATTAATAATTAAATAAATCTTTAATCATTAAATAATTAACCTTCAATTATTTAGTTATCCTTAATTAATTACCTATGTCTTAATTACCTTCATTAATTAATTAATCTTTAATTAATTATTCTCAAATTAATTATCTTAATTAATCAATCACATTAATAAATTATCCTTTAATTAATAATCCTTAATTAATTATATTTATTAATTAACCCTTAATTAATTACCATTTAATTAATTATCCTTAATTAATTACAATAAGTGATTATCCCTTAATTACATTAAGTAATTACAAATTAATTAACTTTATTCATCAATTAATCAACCTTTAATTGTTAAGTAATTAACCTTTAATCACTTAACAAATCTTTAAATTAATCACTTAATTGATGAATCACATAAATTAAATCCTTTTAAGTAATTAAGTAATTAATCATTCCTTAATTATTTCCATCATATAACTTTTAATTACTTATATTAAGTAATCATTCTTAAATTAACTAAGAGATTATATTTTCAATTACAAAAACCTTACATAATTAAGATAACCCAAATACCTTAATTGATCACTTAATTATATTATACAACTTATTTAAATTGGAATAAATGTATTCGAAATTATTTCTTAATTAAAGTTTCTAACATACTTATTTTAAACACTTGTTTAATTCAAGCATTATCAAACTCCATTTAAAAATACTTAGAAATTTATTCACTATCATCAATAAATTATCTCAAAATTAATTAACTTTCAAAACAATTTTAAAACATTTAACCTTAACATTTTTTGTCTTAAAAACTTTTTCATATCCATAGCTTTTAAACCTTGGAATAATATTTTGTTTTATAACTTTTAAACCTTGTACATATTTTTATTTTAAAATTTTAAAATCCGAAAACATGTTTCCCTTTTAAAATTTTCAAAAATAGGTTAACAAAACAAAAACCTGGGCCTAAACTTCTACTACCCGAGATCTACTTCGAGAAAACTCCTCCTCTATTTTTCTCGAGAAAATCACGACAAATCTTTAGCTATAACTCGAGCCATGCTCATTTTCCGAAAATCGAATACCACCGGACATAAAAACGTGCACGTGCATGTTACACATCACTCTGGCCACCTCCGGTCAGTCCTACATCTGTCGATAAGTCATCGGCAACCACCTCTATCTACCAGACCACCCAACACCAAGAGTCGGTGACCATTTCGAAATCGAGTTATATAACCACTTCCAGGAGCCACCCAGTTCATCCAAATTTGCTTTTCCTAGCCAAATCCAGTAGCCAGAAACCTCATTGCTTCCAACAATGGTGCTTCAATAACCCACGAACCCTTTCCCTTTGGTGCGATCGCCTCCGATCCCCCGTGGTTGACAAAAATGTCGCATTTTTCCATCGAACCAAACTGGGTTAGAAAACCTAGTTCATCATCGCTAAGTCGCCTCGATTAATAATAAATTCAATTTGCATTTTTCCAACGACCACAAGCACTCCGACCATCTCCAACATCAACCCCGATAATCACTTCGCCGCCGATCATCGGAAATTGGTAACCCGATTCAGACCTTCTCGAAATGCCTCTCTTATTACAATCTTAAAAATCTAGAATTTGCTATTAAAATTCATAATTTTCCATAACTAGTCTGATGGTGAAACCCAAATTTGAAATTGTGATCATCAAGTTTTTACTTATATTTGATGTTTCCACTGATTTTCCTATTTTCGAATTAATTACTCGATATAAAAGCTTGGATTTATTTTTAACATTGATTTTATCCTGTTTAAATCATTTTTTCTTTAGTAACCATAACTCGAATTAGTATAGATTGTAAGATGTGAATTTTTAAAATAAAATTTCAAGCCCGTAAATATAAGGACATGCATATATGCCCGTAGACACATAATTTAACTAACATGCAAGCATATTCAACAGCTATGCAACATTTCATAACATATTCAAACATCAATCACAAACATAAAAGCAGAGATAAGTGAGTTTGCTCACCTTAATGGGAAGAAGCAGAGAAAGTGTTTGTGTGTTTGGAGCAGATTTCAAAATATCTAGAAATGAATCTCTGTTTTGATCCGAGCTTTAATTTGTTGAAATAATCTGAAGCTTGATTCACCGGAGTTTGGGTCTTTAACTTGGTTTGATTTTTTTTTCTTGTTTGCTTCAGAACTTTTTTCAGGCTTTTGAATCAGGTTTTAAACTTCCAGGTTTTTTATTTTCATTTTCTCAGGTTGATTTTTGTGATATCTCAGAAATTTTAGCAATATCAATTTAATAATCTGTATTTAAAATTAAATTGATTTGATAAAATTTTGATAAAAATTTACTTGATTTAATAATCCAATTAAATAAATGTTTAATTGGTGAATTTTATCTTTTAAAAACTAATAAATTGTTTTCCTATTTATAATGTATGTATGTGTGTGTGTGTGTGTATATATATATATATATATATATATATATATATATATATATATATTGTGAAAAGATAAGTTTAATCTGAAGTTAAATTAACAAATAAAATCTTATTTTTAAATTCTAATATTCATTTTAAATGATTTGGAGATTATTATTTTATTTAATAAATAACTAATTGTTTAAAATACTTAAAGTAATTGTTTTAAATTGTATAATTGTATTTAAAATATAGTTTAAATTTTAATAAGATAAATAAAAGTTTATTTTTTTTAAATATAGCTTAATAATTATAATTTGGAATTATTTAGAAATTTAAAATACCATTTAAACATTAAAACATTAATGTAATTAATTAAGTTGAATAAGATATGTAATTTATGATTTCTTTTATAAATAATTTAAAATTAATAAATATGTTATTTTATAATAATAATAAATGTATAAATGTAGATATGTTTTAAAAGACAAATTTATTATTGTCAAATTAAATATGTTAATATAAATTAGTTTTAAAATTGGATTTTAAATATAAATAGCATTTGAATTTGAATTCATTTTGAATAAAACATATATGAATAACCATATTTGAATTTTGTAAGTGAGCTTTCATATTTTTATGATTTGTTTTATTTCATTTTCTTTAAAAAAAAGAAATACATATACATTTATTAATGAAACTACTTAAATGTATTTAATAAAGAAAAGAGAATTTTTATTTATCTTTAAATTAAAAATATTAAGTAACATAAGTATAAAACAAATGTTAACATTTTAATCAACTAATGAGACATGTGTTATCATATAATATAAGTTTGTGACAAGTGTCTTTTATTTTGATTTTCTTTTATATTTTAAATAAATCATTTTTATCTTGTATAAAACATGTTTTCTTCACCTTTATTCTTTTCAAAATCTTCATTTTTTTTCCAAAGTTAAGAATAAGAAAAAAAAGAATCCCAGCTGAAACACATTTGTTTCAAAAACTCTCAAACCTGAAATCAAAATTAAAAATCAAATCGATGTCTTATATTTCTTTTTCAAAATCAAAGCCTGCACCTGAAGTTCATTTCAAAAGCACAATCACCAACCTGTAAATTCCATAAGCATGCAAACTCTCCTCAAAACTAAAATCAGTTCCAAGTGCAAAAGCATCTGCCTGCAATCCTTTGTGCAATTTTTTTTTCAAGTGCAAAGCAAAGCATATGTTACCTGCATGCAAGTTGAACTCAAATAATAAAAAAAACCTGGGAATGTAAAAATGGAATCTGAAGCCTGCATGCATCTTTCAATCTGAGTTTATCTTCTGCAAATTAAGCTTTTCAAATTTAAGAGGTTCAAATGCATATAGAAGCTAGCCTGCATGCAAGATTCAATCAATTTCAAAAATCTCTGCCTATGTTTCATTCTATAACAGGTGAGTAACTCTTTTTGAAAATTTAAATATAAATGGTTGCTTAAATAGGTATGTTTGTGTATGCTATTTGGAGTACATGTTGATTTGTTTGTCTGTGCATATGATTTTGAATATATTGCTGAATATATGCATATAATGTTTGAATGTTTGTGGCTGTGCTTCCTCTGATCTTTGTTTCAGGTCCTGTTTCTAAAAAAAAAAAAAGAGAGAGAATCCTCTTGCTTTAGTTAAAGTATTTTGTTAAGGTTTAGATTCTGTAACAATTATGTTAATTAGACCATAGTTTAGTTTAGGAAACTTATTAAGTAAAATCAATTTGAGGAATGTCTCTGGAAAATTGTAAAGCTTCAGTGGATGATTAATAAACTTGAAAACACAAACATTATAAAGTTTAAATGCAGTATTGTAAACTGAAAAATTAAACAAATTAATGATTTTTAGAACTCAAATCATATTGTTTAGTTAGGATTTGGAACTGCAGTACCCATTTGAACTCAAATTGGGTTTTGGTCAATCCAGGATGACCAAGTTAATTTAAGGGTTTGGGATTCTTGGTGATGGAAGAGCAGTGATCAAGGGGTGGGGCAAAAATGTCAGGAAGATGATAAGTGTGCGGTGGAGGCGATGGGAGGTTGACGAAGTCTATAAACCTAATTTTACTGGTCTGGTAAAATTTGATCATATCTCCCATTCCAATGAATCGAGTGTGTTGGGATTCAAAGAATTGGTTGCTGGAGCATTAATGTTGATGTAGCCGAAATGTCAATCGACACGGTGGTCGGAGGTGGGATAACGAGCAGTTTTCAGGTATGGGGGTAGTATGAGCCTGTTGCTGCCAAGTTTTGTTTGGGAACTCGCTTTTGATTTTGTGATGCATGGTCGTTTCTGATGGACGATGTTGGATTGAAGGATGGTTTGTGACTTGTTCATGGCCTGGGTGGTGGCCGGAGGTGGCTACAGCCACCATGCATATGCACGGAGCAGAGAAAAGTATCAGGGAAGTTGGGATTTGCAGTAGTATTGTACTCGAGTTATACTCGAGTGAATTCGAATTTTGCTCGAAGTATCTAGGTTTGCGACTCGAAGCAAATAAGAGGGAACTCGGTTTGCCTTATGAAATTACAGGTTTATGAAAACCTGTAGTTTTAATTTTAAGATTTGTTTTAAAATCTTAATGTAGGGTTTTGAAAACAGGATTTAAGTCAAATTTAAGGTATGAATTTCAAGTGAGATTTGAATCCAGGTTTGGAACTTAATTTAAACTTTTAAACAAAATATTTAAACAACTTTAAAAAGGGCTTAAATAAATCTGAAATTAAAAAATAAATCCTTAAGATTTAATTAGAGATTTAAACATAAGTTTAAATCTGGAATCAAACTTCAAATTGAAAAAAAACAATGTTTTGAAATGAAAGAAGTTGTTAAATTTAAATTGTTTAAAAACAACTTTGAATGTTAAAGTTAATTTAAATTATGGTTTGTATTTTAAAATGAATTTGGGTTTTCAAACTTCTTTATAAAATAAGGAAATCTTTAGCATAAGTTTTTAAAAGGGTTTTTGAAATGTTTTTAAAATTTTGTTTGAGTTAAGTTTGATTTCTTTTTAAAATTAAAATTTAACATGTAATTTGAAAACAATTTTGAGTTAAATTGTTTTAAGTTACTTTATTAATGGTAAAGTAATCATGAATAAGAAATGTTTATTTTAAAGTAAATTCAAGATTTAATGATTTTTGTTTCATTAAATTAGTAAGATAATTTAAATAATTTAATTAATTAATTTGTTTAATTAATTAAAGATATGAAATAAATTAATTAAGGATAATTAAAATTTGTAATTAATTTAAGTTAATTACTTAAGAAAGATAATTAAGAATTTATTAATGAGTTAATGAAGATCATTAACTTGTGATTATTTATTTATTAATTAATTAATGTAATTAATTTTGATAATTAATTGGGTTGATTAATTTAGATAATCAATTATGGAACTAAATTAAGTATGATTACATTACGGGAATAATTAAAGATATTAATTACTCTTTGTAATTAATTTATTAATTTGATTGGTTTAAATTAATTAATTAAGTTTAATTAATTTAGAATAATCATTGAATGGATTGATAAGAAATCATTGAGAAATAATTACTTAGAGAAGTAATTAAGATAAATAAATTACTGGAAGTAATTAATTAAAGTATGATATTTGGGATTAATTACTTTGTGAAGTGATTAATAATTAATTGCTTAATGTAATCAATTTAAGCATTTATCAATTAAGTTATTTGAAATAATTAAGTGATGTAATTATTAATTACTAATGAGATTAATCAGGGATGATTAATAAATATAATTAATTATTAAATGTAATTAATTTAGAAGTAATTAAAGAAGTAATTAAGGGTAGTTAATTACTAAATATAATTAATCAAGTATGATTAATAATTGTGGTTTAATTAAGGTTAATTACTTAATGTAATTAATTTTAATTAGTAATTAATTTAAATTTAATTAAGGATCATTAATTAATATAATTAATGATGTAATTAAGGATTAATTAATTTGGATTAATTAATCAATAATAAGTGATTAAGGAAGTAATTAATTAATATAATTAATTAGTTAATGAAGTAATTAAAGGTTAATTACTGATTTTGGTTAAGGATAATTAATTTGTAAAATTAATTAAAGATAATTACCTTGAATGTAATTAAAGGATAATTAATCAAGGGTGATTAATTAAGGTGATTAATTGAGGATAATTATTTGATTGATTGGAAATCAATTAAGGGTTAAGAAAGCAAGTTTTAAATGGTGAAGTAATTAATTTAATTCATTTTAAATTAATTAAAGATAAGTAATTAATTTAATTCATTTTAAATTCATTAGAGATAGAAGTAATTAATTTAATTCATTTTAATTATGGATGGTGTGATTATGGATCCTTGCTTATGAATGGATGATTTGGTTTGACTTGAATGGGTTGAATCTCAGACATGAGATAAATAGAGTTGTGTGTTATGGATGCATTGGTTGCATTGTGATGATGATATTAGTATCTATTGACAATGATAATATAGATTGTCAATTTGTGATGATTACTTGCTTATGATAATATTGTTGATTATCTATTATGATGATGTGAAGTATCTATCTGTGTGTATATAGATAGTTTAAATTGAATTGCTTTAAACTTAAAACAACTTGGACCTAAAAGACACGCTTTGGATTTCGATGAGACCGTGATCGGGTTTCCATATTTGGAATCCGAAAACCACATCGATTCCAATTAACGTTAGGTCGTGAATCTAAGTGGAGCAAGCGAAGACTCGAGGTGTAAGGGCTATACGTCAGTATAACTCTGTGGGTGATTCCGTAATGAGTTGAGGGAATAGTGCTTATAGATTCGAGATGGTGAATCAGAGTGCAAGGGCTATGGTCGTTGACTCTGAGGGTGATTCCAATAATGAGTGCAACGAGATAGTGCCTTCGGTTTCGTTCGAACCCGGAACGAACTTGTATGGATTGAATGCTTTCAGCACATCGTCAGGCGGACGATGAGCATTCTAAGATTTTATGTACTATAAAGGTAATCGTAACCTCAAGCCTCATCAACCGGGAATGGCTAAAACAGGGGAGGTGCAGCAAGGCTTCGTGGGTAGCTCCCACTTGAGAGCAAGATTGATCCCTGTCTAGAGGTCCCTTTATATTCGGCTGTGTGGGGCAGTGGTTCGCGACAACTGCCGGGGTTGTCTTGTTCGGAACCGTTCAGTAAGGAACGGGTCCGTCCTTGTGTTGCAGGGGAGTGGGAGTACTCCTCGGTACGGTGATCTAGGCCACGTACTATGACGGGAGGTACCCCAGTAGCCCTGCCATTGTATGGAATCCAAAATCCAATAAGTGCCAACGGTTTTGATTGTATTACCCACTTTTGTGTCTAGTAGCTGGAATTTAATCATGTAACAATTTCGGCTATTTCTTATTTATTTGAAAACCCTAGAGACTATTATAATATCATCGGATTTCCTATCAAATGTTTTGGTTAGCGTAAGGTAAAAACTTTTCCATGTTTATGTGTGGGAAGTCTTACGTGATACCTTTCTTTTCAAAGGTTTTCGAAAGTTAAGCAACTTTAACCTGTTACTCACACCAGACCCATGTCTGACCCGGAGTTTATTTTTTTTTCCATAAACTCTTGGGTACTCAAATTTTTACGAGTAGCCAAGGGATTCAGGTTAGGATTTGGATTAGCTTTGACGAATATTGGAGGAGCAATGGAGCAGGAGGCTTCTGCGTTAGATATTAGTTTTCCGCTGTGTGTTTCCTCTGAGTTGTTTCTTGTACTGATTATGTTGTAAATACTAGACAAGTGTTTATAACTGTCTAGTATGTGTTGTATTATCTGTGTACTCTGATAATGTTGTATACTATGTAAATATTTTATGTTATTAATATAATTTATTCATTCCGCTGTTTAGATTCTGATGTGTTGTTCTTCTTCTTCTCTTTCTTTCTATTCTCTATCCCTTTCTTTCTTTCTAGCGATACGATTTCCTGGAGATAGGAAGTTGGGTCGTTACAATTTTGATCTGAGACTTTGCTTTGTTTTTTTTCTTTGAATCTTGGTTTACGTGTTTTGAATTTGAAATCTTTCAGAATGGGAATGCTTTGGAATTTTTAAATTGCTTGGTCTTTTGAATTTCCAGGCTTGAAATTATATGTTATAGTTTGTTTTTTAGGTTTCCATTGATTTTTTTTTTGATCTATAGTTTCAAGTTTGAGAAGATAAGAGAAAGAATTCAAAAGAAGCCTAGTTTATTATCTTTTTATACATGTTAATATTATTACTAAAGAGAAATATAAACTTGGCACTTGTTCTCTTTGTTAACACTGGTTAAGGTATGTAGTTCCTTATCCTGCAAATGTCATTTATAAAAATTTATGTTTATATCCCTCTTTTAAATAATTTTATAAATTTTGTGTTAGACCTTTATGTTAATATATTTACACTTTTGTATATTGAAGAATCATGTTTATATAATATAGTTTAAATGCTACGTACTTATAAATATTTATATATAAAAGCAAACTATTTTCTTTTTCATTTTCAAAAGATATATTTCTACTTTTAAACTAATACTTTTCCTTTATCTATATATTTATAACTTTAAATAATGTGATTCAAAATAAATCAAACATTAATAAATAAATATATAATATGTATATATTTTTGAATTTAACTTTCTAAATAACCTTTGTAAATCAATTTCAAAATTAAATTTTCAAATCATCATATTATAGATACAAACAAATTTTCCTATTAGTATAGAGTTTCCAAATCCAATTTATTTGTAAAATATTTACAATTGAATTACCAAATTAAATTCAATTTATTTTCAAAAATATTTATTTTAGAGTTTCAAGTTCAAAATGTAATTTAAAATCAATCTATATACAAATAAATAAACAGACAGCTCACCTATTTAATGTGGAAAATTTCAAATTAATTATCAATTAAATTCTATAATTTATATTAATTGCCAGTTTTTTTATAAAAAAATGGGGATCGCTATAGAGTATATTTCCTTTAAATTATATGGTAGTCGTTGTGTACTTGATATAGTTTTTTGGATGTGATGTATGTCTACTACTAGTTCTGTACTGATATTTTGTAGACTCATATTTTATTATGCATAGGATGTATATTATTCTGCTGTGATTTGATTATGATTTATTTATATTGTATACTGTTCTAAATATTTTTAATCGATGTGTTTATTACTTTGTACTAATAATGTACACATCTAAAATTTTAGTTCAGATCCTCAAAAGGTAATAAAGACGTATATGTGTTAGTATAATTATATATTCACATTCGATCGCCCTTAATAGGTGACATTACATGGAATGTTTTTTTTATAATATGAGTATAGTGGTGTGGTCGTTTCACTTACGATAAGACGATGGTTAGCTAAGACATCTTGTTCCTCAATAGTGAGTCACTTACAATTTGGTGATAGTGGGCTGGGACCCCAATGGCGAGTCCTAATGATAACCAGTTGAGACATAAAGTTCCTTAATAGTGAGTCATCCACGATTTAGCGATAATGGACGGGGATGTGTAATTCCCAACAGCGAATCCCTTACGCATTTTGCGATAGTGGGCTGAGACATATTGTCCCTCAGTAACGAGTGGCATACGCTTTAAGTAATAATGAATTGGGATTTGGCTTCGATCGAGTGTATATGGTTAGATATGGGCTAGATTTTAGTGACACCTTATCTTTTGTTTTCACTGTAGTATTATATTATGGTTAGCTGACTTGTTGGGTGCAAGTGACGTAGATTAAGGAATGGTTTTCGAATATAAGTGTTATTTTAATGGCATATTAATATTTTATACTCATACGATGTGTATGACTCATCAGACGTATGTTTGCCCCTATATTCCTTTCTCCTTTTTGTTTACTATAACATCCCCTCTACTTGGAGGCCTAGAACTAATGACTACGGATGTTGCAGTCATCTATAATTATTAATCCTTGGCGACCAAATATGGTGACATTAGATACATTGATATACAGAAATATAAGAATATGGAAAAAATTAAACAACCAACAAATTCCACATTCCATTTCAAAATTTACCAAATTGATTATATAATGCCAGTTCGTAGACCATGTTCAGATAACATATAATTATTACAAAATACGTCAAGCGCGACATACGAAAATGCCCCCTTAGTTGATCACAATATATATAAATAGGCAAGAAACAAATTTTCCTTTACAAACAACACACACAGTGGAAATAAAAGAACTCCAATAACACTTGCCTCCTGCACGTTCTTGGAATATTTATTCGTCTAAAAGAACACCTGGAAACCTTAACTCTCAGCCTACTCAAAATCAATCGAGTACCCAAAAGTTTAATGGGAAAACAAAAACTTCGAATCAGACATAAAGCCTGATATGAATAATAATTTACTATCTCAAACCACTTACATATCTAGTGAGACCATGCCGCTCAGCGGAACAGGTTTTCCCCTCACTAGTATCCTAATACATTTATAAAACCATATATTGTGTATCTGCATTCACAATGGTTAAAACATACTATTTCAAAAACATTATGATGATATGCAAATAAGTAAATCAAATTTGAATTACCCATCCCATTCATTCTAACTATCTATCTCAACTATAGTTTCTAGGATTACTATTAACCTGTTAAATGTTTATGGACTATCTTTCCAATATCATAGTTTTAATGGGATCACTAAGAACCTATCAGTAACTCCAATATCTTATCTTTGATCCTAATTTTCATGGGCTAACTAAGAACCTATTGACTAACTGTCGATATCTTAGTCCAGATATAGTTTTTATGGGCTAACTACAAACCTACTAGCCCCTACCAGTATCAAATCATAGTTTTCATGGATTGACTATAAATGTATAGGCCCTTGCCAATATCATTAGTTATATATAGTTTTCATGGGCTTACCACAAACTTATTGGCCCCTTCCAATATCTTTAATTAAGGTTTCACATTTCTTAAGTTATATTCACTACTGGGTCAACCTAATTGGTTATTCTACCCTTCCCCAAAGTACTGTTATGCGTTAATTACAATGTGAATAAGTATGAAGAAGTAATACTTCTATAATCTTTGGTTATGCCATGTTATTTCCTCTTTCAAAGTGAGAGTGGGTTATTTGTTTTGAAGCTTTAAAACATCATCTTCGAAACCTCTGGTGACCTCCTTCGAAAGCATGTGATTCTTTTCAAAACCTAATAAACATACCTTTCAAATCCCTTGTTAAATGTTCACTTTCGAAACCACTGGTACCTTTTGAAGTATCAAAATACACTTTAAATCATGGCTTCGAAACAAATAAAATTACTTTGTTGAAAGCATTGGGTTTACTCTTAAAACATCCATTGGGTCAAACAGATTATATATGAAAGTATGTCTTTCGATTTGTTTTGGGGAAAAAGTTGATGGTGTCGAAACCATCTAGTCAAAAGCATAATCCTTTGAATTAAAACTTAGAAGGATAGAGTCGAAACCCCCTTCCGACTCCATTGCCTTTGAAACCCTCAATCCCTTTCGAAATCATTCGAGAAAAAGCTTAGTTTACGTTAAAATAGAGGTAAACCTTCGATAGCATAGATGGCTCAAATATAGTTGAAAGGTAAATTAGCGGCTTGATCTTGACTTGGTCGAAACCAATCCTTTCGAAAGCTCTTATTTAAGGAAAAAGTACCCTTCGAAGGCCTATTTTATAAACTCCCTTTCGAAAGCGTGGCTTTTGACTATGATGAAAACTTTAAGTAAAACAAGGCAGGAATTTAACTTTAGAAAATAAACTAAGTTTACGACTTTATAGGGTATCAACTCAGTTGAAGGCCCTCCAAAAACTAGGCAGGCACTTTTCTTTTAAAAGTGAACCTTGGTTTCAAACCTGACGAAAGCATTGCTTTTGACACCGTACCTTCCGCAGCATACCAATTCACTTCGTACCAATTTTATTGATACCATGTGCATTGGTTTCGACTCTAATGGTTTTGACTAGGTTGATGTGGAGGTAAAGGAGTCGAAAGGTGCCTCTGAATTAGGTGGAAGGACGTTTTTTGAAACGCTAATTTATAGCTAATTATTGCCGTTACTTTATAACTAACCGACCTGTTGTAATTCATTGATTGGTTACTTTAGAAATTTCATATACATTACGATTTGAAACTACCGCATTAATTTAGATCCAACTCAAAGAAATATAATGTTTAAACCCTTCCATATAACCAAACCAATAATTGCAGAAAAGCACCTCTTTAACAATAATTTATTTTCCATAATAAGTCAGTTGGGAAAAATCACAAAAATCAATTTACCATGTGATTAAGCATATTAAAATTTCAGACCCAATTTCCTGTATAAATACTTAAAATAAAATTTAAATCCAATTATACCATATTTTCCTTTACAAATTCATAATAAATTTTTTATAGCTCGAAAAATTCTAAAAATCAAAAACCATCCCTAAATCATGTTTTACAGAGCATAAATTTTTTCCATTTTATTATAAAATCATAAACTTTCGGTTTTACCCTAAAACCGTGTTAATTCATATGAAATTGACTTAAATTAAATCAAACATATTATAGATCAAGCATATCATCATCCATAGCATCATAAAGACGAATTTGGTCATAAATCTGGAAACATATAATCATAGAATAATTAGAGATGGTATGTAATTATTATTCATCTTAGATATGATAAGGAATTTGAGATTTGTTGTTGATTAATCCTTCCTAGCTTTGATCCTTAGCTTTAGATTGTATTCTTCCTCTTTCCTCCTTGTTAATGGACGGCTATTAGGGTTTTTGCGTTTAATTTTGAGTTGAGAAAAAAGAACGTGAATGGAAAATTACAATAGGCCATAACCGTGTAAAATGAAGAGGTTATTTTACTAATATGCACATGTGTGAACTAATTAACCATTAAATCAATTAAAGCCCATTTATTTAATTATTAAGCACATCCCTTTAAAAAATTTATTCAAATCTCAATCCCCTTATCATCATTATTCTATTTAATTTATCTAATTAAATTTTATGAATAATTTTATCAAAAATTAGGGATGTTACGTGCTCCCCCCTAAAGAATTTCGTCCTTGAAATTCAGTAAAGACTAAATACTAAACATAGGAATCATCTGTAACAACACCTAACAATCATACTAGTCTAACTGACCAGTAACCATCTATATAAATCTATTATAGACACACCCTCAAAGAAAATCAGGATAAGTATCTGTAATCCTGTCCTCTACCTCCCAAGTACGGTCCTTCTCGTTGTCGCTCTACTGAACTTTCACCAACACGACTATCTTGTTCCTTAATCTTTTCTCGTCTCTTGCTACAACGTGAACCATTTGTCTAACGAAAGTCAAATTAGGCTCTACAACTAAGTCTTCCAACCCTGTTGGAGGAATAGTAGTCTCTAGATCAAGCACATACTTGAAAAGATGAGAAATATGAAATACATTATGGGTACCTGCCAAACTGCTCGGTAACTCTATTATATATGTGAGCTTTCCAATCCTCTCTATGATCTGGAATGGACCAACAAATCTTGGGGCCTACTTTCCTGACTTTCCAAATCGTATCACGCCCTTCATTGGTGATACCTTAATGAAAACCTGATCTCCAACTAAGAATTATAAGTCCTTACGCCTCTTATCTGCATAACTCTTCTATCTTGATCGAGCTTCCTTTATCCTTCCTCGGATTAACGCAATCTTCTCCGACGCCTCTCTGACCAAATCTAGACCTAAGACAGTCTGCCTTCAGTCTCCAACCAGCATGATGGTGATTTGTAGGGCCTTCCATACAAAGCCTTAAATGGTGCCATTCCTATACTAGTCTAATAACTATTATTATAGGAAAACTCAACCAAATGTAGATGATCCTCCCAAGATCCACCAAAGTCCAACACATAAGCTCTCAGTAGAACCTCAAGTACTTTGTTGACTCACTCTTTCTACCCATCTATCTAAGGGTGATATGCAGTACTCATTTTAAGCTTGGTTCCCATCACTTTCTGTAGACTCTGCCATTGACTATGCTACTAGGAATTCCATGTGGTCTAACTATGTTCTTCAGGAACAACTTGGCTAAAACATGTGTAGTTCTGGTTGACTTAACCGGAATGAAATAGGGACTCTTGGTCCGTCTGTCCACTATAACCCATATACTTTCATTACCTTTATTTGACCTTGGCAACCCATTAAAATCCACAGATATCAAATCCCATTTCCAAACTGGAATCTCTAAAGACTTGATTTCTGATGTTCAGCTTTCACTTGTTGACAGTTTGCACACTATTCAACCCACAAGCTAACATCCATTTTTATGCCTTCCCAATAGAAGCTCCTCTTCATATCTTGGTACAACTTAGTCCCCCCGGGATGAATCGTGAATTTGGACCGATGACATTCTCCATGAACTTCTGTCCTCAAATCCTACACATTCGGAACACACAACCATCCTTTCTTTCTCAACCATCTTTTTTGGTCAAGGCTAAAATCCTTTAGATCATCGATCTAAGTTCCAACCTCAAGTCTATTAATTCCCTCAGCCAACAATGGATCTTCCTTCTGCCTAGAAGTAATTTTCTCAATCAATACTGGTTGAACTTCTAAATATGATAACCTGGCGGAACTCTGACTAGAATCAGCAGTCGATCTTAACTACATATCGCAACTGGCTAAAACTTCTAATCCTTCCATTTCGCCAACATAGCTAACACCACTTTCTGAGGTTTTCTGCTTGGAGCATCTGCTACATTATTACCTTCTCCTAGTGTATACTTTTTACCAAAATCATAAGCAGCCAAAAACTATAGCCACCTCTACTGCCTCATATTCAACACATTCCAAGAGAATAAATAACGTAAAGACTTATGATCAGTATAAAACTCAAACCTCTCCTCTAGGAGATAATATCTCCAAATCTTCAATGCAAAGATCACAGCTGCCAACTCCAAATCATGAGTAGGATATCTAACTTCATGCGATCTAAGCTGCCTAGATGTGTAGGCGATTACTTTACCATTCTACATCAACACTGCTCGTGATCCAGTTCCACATACATTAGTATACACAACCAATCCTTGGTTTCCATCTAGAACTACTAACACTGGTGCATTGGTTAACAAATGCTTTAACATAAGGAATTCTTCCTCGCATTTTTCAGGCCAACCAAATCTCACTTCTTTCCTGGTTAGCTTAGTTAAGGGAACTGCTATCCGCGAGAAATCCTTAATGAATCTCCAACAGTAGCCATCAAGTCCAGGAAAACCCCTGATCTTAGTCGTTGTCTTTGGTCTCTTCCAATTATTCACGGCGTATATCTTATCTGGATCGACTGACAATCCTTTCTCTGAAACTATGTAACCAAGAAAGTTTACTTCTTTCTTTTAGAAATGACACTTGGTAAACTTTGCCTTTAGCTGATTCTGTGTCAGCGTCTAAAGTACCACTCTAAGATGAACTTCATGCTCTCTCTCATCCCTAGAGTAGACTAGAATATCTTCAACAAACACCAACGCAAACCCATCCAAATACTCTCAGAAAACTCGGTTCATCAAATCCACAAAGAAAGTAGGTGCATTTGTTAATCAAAGTGGCATCACCAACCACTCATATGAACCATACCTAGTTCAAATTTGCCGTCAAAAGGAATACCGTCCTCCGCCACTCTTTATTGATGGAAACCTATCGCCAAGTCCTACTAGAAAAACACTCTGGCTCCACTCAAATAATCGAACAAATCATCTATTCTCGGAAAAGGATACTTATTCTTAATTGTCCTTTCGTTTAACTTACAATAGTCAATACACATCCTTAATGACCCATCCAGTTTCTTTACGAACACTGCGGCCCCTCCCCAAGGCAAACTGCTTAGCATAATAAAACTCCTTCCATCTAGATCCACTAACTACACCTTCAATTCCTTCATCTCAGTTGGTATCATGCTGATAGATGGTCTACTTACAGGTTCAGCACTTGACACAAAATCTATTCTTGACTCAATCGCTCTTTTCGGTGGTAGTCTAGTGACTGGCTCAAAGACCTGCAAACTCTCTTGCTAGCTAAACCTAACTTGACTTATTTCCTAGCTCTACAGCATTAAGTATAGCACTAACGCTCCGGTCAGTATTCTATATATAGAATATCACTCAGTTATGATTATCAGGGTGTCTTAGAGATATTTCCCTATCCTAACAAAATATTCTAGTCTCATACCTACCTAACCAATCCAAACCCGAAATGATTATGATATTTACCAAATCAATAACATACAAATTGCAGGTAAACATATCACCTAACAAGTCAAGTTCTAACCGGTCACATCTTAACCCTAGAGTTGCATATCTTCCTATTGGATTCGCAATCCTCAAGGAAGTAACAAGGTAAGTAGTTTCTAAACATAATCTATTAACCAAACACTGAGATATAAATGAATGCAATGCACCGGTATCAAAAAGTACTCTAACTGAAATATTTGAATCTAAAGCGTACCTTCCATCACTGTCTTTCCTTTATCAGCTGCGGTAGGGCTAATTGGTCCTACAGCAAAAAAATTCCCTTATCCTCCCTAAATGACTCTAAACACTGATTCTTATGATGCCCAACTTGATCACAGTTGAAGCGTTTCACATACTTCTTACTTGCAGCTTTCTTCCCATCTCCTGATCGGCATTCATTAGTAAAGTGGCCTTTATTGTCACACTTATAGCAAACTACCTCGGCCTTTGGCTTCTTAGCAGTATCTTCCTTCTAGTCTCACTTCTTTTTAAAAAACTTCATCTTCTTCCCCTGAGAAACCTATGTTTCCATTGACTTCCCTTTAGTTAAATCAGCAAGTAACTACTCATGGCGAATGACTATCTCCACTACTATATTACAAGGATCAAGGACATGTGTCATGGTCATTCTAGCAAGCTCGAGCCTCAATCTCCAAATGAACTTCTCATTCCTTTTGATGTCAGTATCTATAATAGCATATCCATATCGAGATAGCTCTTCAAACCTAGTATCATACTCGACTATTGACATCTCTCCTTACATTAAATCATAAACATCCTCATCACCTTAAGCCTCGCAAACTCAGATACAAACTTCTGCTCAAATCTCGTTTTAAAATTAGCCTAAGTTAACTATTCTTTATGAACTCCGACACCGACACTATTCCACCAATGTAGTGCTAACCTCTACAACTGTTTAGAGGCCATTCTTCTCTTTTTGCCATCATTCTGGCCAAAATCAGTAAATATATGCTCACAATGCAACAGTCAATTCTGAACCTCTACGGTACTATCCATTCCCAAGAATGACTTCGCACCCAAAATGGTGTAATCACTACTCAGCAAAGCACAATTATTCCTAATTAGAGCCACATGATTAGCTCCTCCTGCATTTCCAGCAATACTAGCAGCAACTCCTGCTTGCATCAAACCAACAAAGAACTGATACATCGCCCATATATCTATAGTTGGATTTCCATCACTCAAATTAGCATTGGCAATTTGATTACTAGCATTAGCCTATTAACCCAGGTTTCTCCTGGTAGTGGTCGAGCATTTCCATTAGTTGTGGTCCTCCCTCCATTGAGATTTCGTTTTCTATTTTCTGCTTCTATATATCCTTTCCCGTAAATCTGCGTACGAGCCATAGTAAGATACAGAAGCATATTCTAAGAGAGCAGTGAATACGTACTTACATATTTAACTATATATCTCAAATACAAGTACGTTACTATGGTGTTAACCCAAACCCCAATCTTATTATCTAATTAATTGGATTATGTTTGGAAAATCTTTTAGGTTTTAAGTTTCTTTTAAAGTTTCATAAACCTATGCGCTGACACCAACTTATAACATCCCCTACTTGAAGGCCCAGAACTAACGTCGACGAATGCTGCAATCATCCATAGTTAGTAATCCTTGGCGACCAAATATGGCGATATTAGATACATTGATGCATAGAAACACAACAATATGGAAAAAAATTAAACAGCAAACAAATTCCACATTCCATTTCAAAACATTCCAAATTGATTGCATAATTCATGTTCGTAGACCACTTTTAGATTACATATAATTATTACAAAATACGCCAAGAGCAACATATGAAGATGTCCCCTTGGTTAGTCAAAGTATATAAATAGGAAAGAAACAAATTTGCCTTTACAAACAAAACACATAGCGGAAATAAAAGAACTCTAATAACAAGCTTGCCTCATGCATGTCCTTGAAAGATTTATTCTCTAAAAGAACAACTAGAACCTTAACTCTCAACCTATTCAAAATCAATTGAGGACCCGAGAGTTTGAAAGGAAAACAAAAACTTCGAGTCGGGCATAAAGCCTGGTATGAATAATAATTTACCATCGCAAACCATTTAGATATCTAGTGAGTCCACGCCTCTTGGCAGAACGGGTCTTTCCCTCACTTGTGTCATACGTTTATAACTATATGCTATGCTCCTACATCCACAATGGTTAAAACATAGTATTTCAAAAACACTATGATGATATGCAAACCAGTAAATCAAGTCTGGATTATCCATCCGCATTCATTCTGACAATCTATCGCAATTATAGTTTCCAGGATTACTATTAATTTGTTAAATGTTTATGGACTATTTGTCCAATATCATAGTTTTCATGCGATCACTAAGAACCTATTGGTAACTCCAATATCTTATCTCTTATCCTTGTTTTCATGGGCTAACTAGGATCCTGTTGACTGACTGTCAATATCTTAATCCGGATATAGTTTTTATGGGCTAATTACAAACCTACTGGCCCCTAATAGTATCAAACCATAGTTTTCATGGGCTTACTATGAACCTATTAGCCCCTGCCAATATCATTAGCTATATACAGTTTTTATGAACTTACTACAAACCAATTGGCTCCTGCCAATATCTTTAATTAAGATTTTACATTTCATAAGTTATATTCACTACTAGATCATCCTAACTGGTTATTCTGCCCTTCCCCAAAGTACTATTATGGGTTAATTACAATATGAATAAGTATATGAAGAAGTAATACTTCTAAAATCTTTTGTTATGCCATGTTATTTCCTCTTCAAAAGTGAGAGTGATTTATTTGTTTTTAAGCTTTAAAACATCATCTTTGAAACCTCTGGATGACCTAGTTCAAAAGCATATGATTCTTTTCAAAACATAATAAACGTACCTTTCGAAGCCCTAGTCAAATATTCACTTTCAAAACCAATGGTACCTTTCGACGATATCAAAATACTCTTTAAAACATGGCTTTGAAACAAATAAAAGTACTTATCGAAAGCATTAGGTTTAGTCATTAAAACATCTTTTGGTTCAAAAAGATTATATACGAAAGTATCTGTTTTGAAACCACTTATAAAATTATTTTAAGGAAAAAGTTGATACTGTTGAAACCATCTAGTTGAAAGCATGATCCATTAAATTAAAAATTGAAAGGATAGAGTAAAAACCCCCTTCTAACTCCATTGCCTTCGAAAACCTCAACCCCCTTCCGAAAGCATTTAGGAAAAAGTTTAGTTTACTTTAAAAAAAAAGTAACCCTTCGATAGCATAAATGGCTTCAATACAGTTGAAAGGTAAATTAGTGGCTTGGTCTCAACTTGATCGAAGCCAATCCTTTTGGAAGTTCTTATTTGAGGAAAAAGTACCCTTCTAAAGCTTATTTTATAAAGTCCCTTTCGAAAGCATTGCTTTCGACTATGCTGAAAGCCTTAAGTAAAAGAAAGCAGAAATTCAACTTTAGTAAACAAACTAAGGTTTCGACTTTATAGGGTATCTACTTAGTCGAAGGCCCTTCAAAAACTAGGCAGGCGCCTATCATTTAAAACTGAACCTTTGTTTTGACCCTAATGAAAGCATTGCTTTCGACACCCTACCTTCCGTTACTTACCAATTCACTTCGTCAATTTTGTTGATTTGTTTGCTGTATATTTTTTTTCATATTCTTGTGTTTCTGTGTATCAATATATCTAATGTCTCCGTATTTGGTCACCAAGGATTAATAACTATGGATGACTGCAGCATCTATAGCCGTTAGTTCTAGGCCTTTAAGTAGGTGTATCTTACATTTACTCTAATAGGTAGGTAGAGAGGATTGCCAGTGATTTCGAAGACGTGGAAGTATGATGGTGAAGCACATCTACTTATTAGCTATCTACCATATATTTAATATTTTTCCTAGATATCTGGACTATTTATTTATCCTCGGCATCTAGAGATATTTTGAAACTAAAGGCTATCAGTTATAGTTTATTATATTTATCTAGGATTACAGTATTTTTATTTCAGTATTATATTTGGTTCCTTTAGTTGTGAGATGTAGGAAAGTATAGAATATTCTAGATAGCGCCATGATCAATTTTATTGTTTTAAAAAAACTGTAATCTATGATGCTTGAGACGTGGGCCGGTACGTCGTAAGCATTGGGTTATTATATTTGGTATCAGAGCTAGATTAGGCTATTCCTATTTAATTAGGGTGTTTACGAGAGCATATTTGTGTGTGTATGTGTGTATATAAGGGATAAACAAATAACTATCTCTACTAATCTAAATATAACCGGTGTAGCATGTGTGTGTGTGTGTATATACACACACACACACACACACACACACATGCTACACCGGTTATATTTAGATTAGTAGAGATAGTTATTTGTTTATCCCTTATATAAGTAAACAACTACGAGTCAAATAAATATTGATCTTTAAATAGTCTAAGGTGGTAGATAAATCCATCATATTTTTTTTAGTTTACTCCATAGAATATCGCTAAAAGAGGTGTATATGCCAAGTAGTAATGAGGTGAATTGTGTGACTAGGAATGAATAAGAAGGAGTGTAGTATCCTTAAGTCCATAAGATATAATGTGAAATTTATATGGTGTAATATGAGTACTTAACCTTTTTTTTATTGTAGTTGTGCTTGTGCAAGTAATGATCTACTCTTATTAAAGTATTTAAATTATTAGAAATGTTTTTCCTACAAAGTAGAAAAAAAAAATATTTATGATTTTAGGAAAATTATAGAACTTGAAGTTTATTTAATATATTGAAATAATAACCCCTTATTTTATGTATTAAACATGAAAAATTTTAATAAGAGAAATTTTCCATAAATACTATATAGCTTTTGTCCCATAAATACTTTAAAGCTTTTGTTTTAGAAAAAAAAAATATGAATTGAAGAAAGTATTAATTTAAAACTTGTGTAAATTTTCAATTGAAAATATATACGTATTTTTGAATGGAAATGGAAGGATTTTTGATATAAACTCTTGAAAATATGCATTGTTAAATGATTAAAATTTTGGAAATTATTTTCTGATCCGAAATGGATATAGTTAGTAGAAAAAATATATAATGAAGTTCAAAAATATATTTTTATATGTGTATGTATATGCGTGTGTGTGTGTACACTCTCTTTTAGAGAGGAACTCCAAGAACAATAGTTGCTGGTCTAATTCTTATAATCTTTGGTATGTGATGTTTTCTAAAAGGGTAAATGATGGTTCCTAAGGATAAACTACAAATACAAAGATAAGGAATTTACATATATCTGCAATTTCAAACCTTAACATTTGGGAAAAGTTTGGATCTGGTACTGATCCAAAAGTTATTCAACTGACACATGACAATCCTCATGTTAATCAGGTTACAATATGAGAGTCACAACATGACTATTCAATGGTTAACGGTTGTTTTGGTGACTGGCGCTAGCAACTTTCAATGGAAGAATGGTTCACTTGTGCACTTCTTGCTCTCTACAGATCTAGTTTTTCATGGTTCACTTGAGCACTACTTGCTGTATATAGATCTAGTATTTGATCGTGAAAGCAATCTTAATACGATGTTATAGCAATAAAAATGGTTTGGCTAGTGTCTAAATACCAAATCTATATTGATTTAGGGAAGCAAATCAAGTCAATCTGAAAGTAAAAGTATATGTTCCATGCGCGCACTGACTGCTGACGAACATGATAAGGTTTTCCATCCAATGTGATGAAATGGAAACCATGAATCCTGGTTTTCACAAACGCAATATTGGCTTAGATCTAGGAGATAGAGACATATAGCATCATCATTTCAAGGTAGGAGAGCAATCTACGTCATCTTTCACATCAACTTAACAAGATTAGGGTAATAAAGTAACATGGAGCCTTGGACGGATCTGGGTTTTAGGGCTTCAACGACTACTATCAATCATCACAAGAGTTGCCATCGAAATCTAGGGCAAAGAATGAATGGACTTCGATGAGGATGGAGGATAGGAGCGTTGTAGAAACAATGTGGGAGAAACTGCTCGCATGAGAGGATACAAAGTCACGTGATAAAAAACATGGATAGATGCTTCGACCATTTACCATCATGGAAGACGGAACTGATGCATGGCCTGTAGCAATCAGCAATGGGCTAAAATTAGGTGGGCTTAGCAAAACACTACTTACCGAAGGAAAAGTGAGATTAATATGATGAGATGGACAATTTCGTACACCTGACTAACGGGCTAATGCGATATGAGTACTGTCTCAAGTAGATTAGATATGGTGTACAAGATGTAGTTTACTGTCTTTACTTACAAGCCTGTTATTGCTGGGCTTTCTTTACATTTGGTTGTACTCCTGTAATTGTACATTAATACCAATAAAAAGAAACCCATTTTCAAATATATATATATATATATATATATATATATATATATATATATATATATGTATTAGTTAAAAGATTTTGGAATTGACTAATTATAAAATAAACTGAATTTAAAAATATAATTTTTGCATATACATTAGGTATTGTTTAATGATGGTTGAGATAGAGAAATTGCTAAACAAAATTATATATACATATTTATGATAAATTGGTTATAATTTATATAACATGATGTCAAAATATTTTTATATGAAATAATGTTTTAAAATTGAAGTATGAGTATTTCATAAACTATCGAACTTAGTACAAATCTAATTTTATTTTGAGCAATTAATATCAAATTGGTAAAGTTATAAAGGATTAAAATTTTGAGGTTACACATTTTTAAGAATTGTTGAAATGAAATTAACTTTGGAAATTAAAAGTATAAAAATTGTTTATTTGAAAACATATATGAAGTAATTGAATTGAAATAAATTTGAGTTATGATTTCATATGAATGATCTAAAAAGAAAAATCTAAAATAAAACTTCTTGAAAATTTCTTAAGTAGAATTTAAAAAAATTATTTTGGAAAAATAAAAGTAAGCAATCAAAATTAACCATCGGATAAAGTTAACAGTGAAGTTTATGGTTTTCTAATCTTACTGGTTTTATGTAGTATAAGATTTAAGATCAATGATTTTGATCAAAGAAGCTAAATTAAAAAGTGGTTGATATTTTTATTGAAAATTCATTGGGCTAGTAAAGAATTACAATGGCTATAGAGTTTGAATTGATTAAGGTGAACTAACTAGGGTAGTCAATTTGCTAGTGTGCTTAGGACTAGCTAGAAATGCACGTTATGATTTTGAGACATAGAGATTTGTACTGAAATTGATGAGGCTATTTTGTACGAATTTTGGTAAAAACGATAAGACTTGGAAACAATAATGTAATGTCTATTTTGAATTGGGAATGTACCATTATTTCTAAAGTATGGTGGAATTTAAATAAATAGTGATATGATTTTTGGAAGATTATCTAAATTTCGAGCAAATAATGATATAACAATTATACGGAGAATATGAAAAATTATTATTGTCATTTAAGTAATAAAAGTAAGAAGTATTTTGAGAATAATAATAATAATATGGAGATATTTCCATGAATATTTTTGAAATAAATTATTGCTAATTTTGATGCAAATAACACAAAAAGTGATTTTTTTTATTTAATGTAGAATGGTTATTTTTGAATTATTTAATAATAAAATAGTTTTGAAAAAAATTAAATAATTTTGTTGTTGTAAAGTGGTACTAATATATTATCGTTTTTAAGGAAATTTTACAAAATTAATATTTTTGAGTTAAGTAAGGATCTTTGCAATATTAAAAGTAATACGTTGAAAAAAGGGATTTTGAAGTATGTTATCGTATTGGCGAAAATATACTATTTTGAGATGTTAGATGTAGCATCCCCCTAGTTAGAGGCCCAAAACAAATGGCTACGTATGCTGCAGTCATCTATAATTGTTAATCCTCGACGACCAAATATGGTGATGTTAGATATATCGATACAAAGAAACACTTGAATATGGAAAAAAATTAAAACATCAAACAAGATCCACATTCCATTTCAAAACATTTCAAATTAATTCATTATATAATCCCACAATCGTTAACAACGTTCATAGAAAATATTTTATTACAACATAAGCCAAGAACGATATATGAAGATGCCCCCTGGACGATTAGAGTATAAATGGGCAATTTAACAACTTTTCCTTTACATCAGCACAGCAGAATCAAAATAAAAGAAAACTATAGATAGCTATCATTCCTCCTGCACATCTCCAAAATTTATTTGTCTAAAGAGGTGCCTAAAAACCTCCTCTCAAACTACTAAAAATCAATTGAGTACCAGAGAGTCTAAGGGAAAAATATAAACTTCGAGTCAGACATAAAGCCGATATGAATAATAATCTACCATCTCAAACCATTTAGATATCTAGTGAGATCACGCCACTTAACGGAACGTGTTTTCCTCTCACTGCTATCATAAAACCTTTATAAAACCATATACTGTGCTCCTGCATCCACAATGGTGAAAATAATTCACAACAATATGATGTGATGATATGAAAAATAAGTGAAATCAATTCTGGATTATCCTTCTCCATTTATTTTGACTATATGTCATAGTTATAGTTTCTAGGGTTACTATTAACCTAATAGTTTTCATCGACTGTCTAATAATCGGTTAAATGATTATGGACTCCCTATCTAGTTACATAGTTTTCAAGGGATCACTAAGAACTTATTGGCCCCTGTCAATATCTTTACTGTTTCGCAGGTTCTCCCTGAACCTATTGGTAACTCCAATATTATCTCTTATCCTAGTTTTAATTTGACTAGGAACCTATTGACTTCTATCAATATATTTATTTGGATATAGTTTTCATGGGTTCACCAAAAACTTATTGGACACGGCCAATATTAAATCATAGTTTTCATGGGCTAACTATGAACCTTTCTTCCTCACATTTTCATTTATACATAGTTTCATGGGCTAACTATCAAACTATTGGCCCCTGACAATATCTTTTCCTATACATAGTTTTCACGGTCTTACTGTGAACCTATTGTTCCCTACCAATATCTTTAGTTAATTTAATTTGTGTTCACTACTGGATCAACCTAAATGTTATTCTGCCCTTCCCCCAATTACCATTATGGGTTCATTAAAATGTGAATATATATATATATATATATATATATATATATATGCATGTATATATTTGAAGAAGCAAATATAATTACATAACAATACCACTCCTATGGGTTTAATATCCTTGAAATAATTTTCATATGAAACATGTTAATCCCTTTAACCTAATACTTTATCAAGGAAAGCATCTTCAAAAACTCCATTTCAAAATACATTATTTATTTATGCAATGGTTTTCCTTTAAAATGAGATTGGGTTAATTGTTTTGAAAACTAAGGCTTTCTAAACCATCAAAACTTTGCTTTCGACCTCACTGGATAACCTCCTTCGAAAGCATATAAATGTCTTTTCAAAACACTAGGCCCCTACTTTCCGAAACACTTTAAACCCTATCTTTCGAAACCTTTTGAATGTAATAAAGTATTACTTATTAACTCTTAGAAGCATAGCTTCGAAACCATTGAAAATACTTTTTCGAAACCATTGGAAGTATCCCTTCCAAAACGTTTGGAAGTCCCTCTTTGAAACCATTGGTTTTATATTTCAAAATACCATTTGAGTCAAAGTGAATATAAATAAAATTATCTCTTTCACAACCATTCTTTATCATATAAAATTATTGGGGAAAACTTGATAGCATCGACACCATCATTTCGAAAGCTTCAAATCATTTAAGCAAAACACTGATGGATAACACTGAAACCCCCTTTTGAAGCCATTGCCTTTGAAACCCTTGGACCCTTTCGGAATAATTTAGGAAGTGGCTTAGAACACAATTAAAACAAATGGCTACCTTCTAAAGCATTAATAACATCAATAAACTCGAATGGCAAAAGAACGGTAGTAGGGCTTCGATTAGGTCGGAACACCTACTATCGAAAGCATTATTTTTATAAGTGCAGAAACTCATTCGAAAGCTTATTCCTTAAAACATAAGATGACAACCACTTCGAAAGCCTTTAGAAAACCTGTTTCGAAAGCATTTGCTTCGACTCCCTCGAAAGCTTTAATAAAACAAAGGCAGGCGATAAGTTTTTTAAAACAAACAAAGGTATCGAACCCATCGGAAGCAATGCTTTCGACACCATGCTTTCCGCTTTCTCCAATCCACTTCGTACCAATATCATTGATACCATGTGCATTGGTTTCGGCTAGGTTGTTTTTGACTGAGTTGAAGAGGAAGCTATGAGTCGAATGGTACTTCTAATAGTGATGGAACCTTTTTTTAAGTAAAAGCTTATTAATGACAATTAAAGAAAATTCTATCTAACTAACCTGCCCAAGTGTAAACATGTGATTGATTGCCTCAACTTTTCAAATTATTTACTAAAATAACCGTCATTTAATTTCAGATCTAAACCAAGGCTAATTTAACAAATATACCCTTCCATTAGTAAAACAATTAAATCATTTAGGTGCTCCTTTCAAAATAATCTAATTCTTATTGAATTCACTTAGGAAAAATCTCCAAATTATAGAAATTCAACTTTCATCATGTTATCTAATACACAAAATTTAGACCTAATTTTTTTCAAAAATAGTCGAAATTAAATTTAGACCTAATTTTATCGTATTTTCCTTAGAAAATTCATAGTAATCTTTCCACGACGAAAAAATTATCAAAATTAAAAGCCAGCTCCAAAATCATGTTTACATACCATAAAATTTTCCATAGCATTCAAAGATCATTTACAATTGGTTTTGCCCTATAACCGCATAAATCCCCATTTAAACATCTTGTTTAAATCAAACATATTATAACTCAAGCATATCATCATCAAAATCATCATAAAAATGAAACTTGAAAATATACGATCATAAAACAAAATAGAGATGATATAAATTATTATTTACCTTGGTTAAGATAAGGAGATTGGATTGAGATTTATTCCACTTAATTTAATTCCTTAGCTTGATTTGAATTTCTTTTCTTTCCTACCAATGGCCAGCTCCTCCTTTGTTTTTACGTTTTTGTGAAAATGAGAAATAAATGGATTGGACGCAAGCCGTTGATATATTTAAGGGTAAGGGGTTATGTGTGGCTATTTCCCAATATACCCTTGTGTAAACTAATTAGCCTTTAAGTTTAAGCCCATTTAATTAATTAATTGAGCACGACCACTTAGTATTTATTCAAATTTCAATCCCCTTATCAATTAACATTTACATTATTATTTTTAATTTATCTAATAAAATCTCCTAAATAACGTTATTAAAAATTAGTGGTGTTACAGGCTCCCCTACTTAAAGAATTTTGTCCTTGAAATTCAGTAAGGACTAAGTACTAAACATAGCAATTATTTGTAACCACCCCTAACAAACACACTAGCCTACCTAACTAGAAATTATATAAATAAATCTAAATAGATATACTCTCACAGTAGATTGGGATAAGTATCTTGAATCATGTCCTCTGTCTCTCAAGTGTAGTCCTTCTCGTTGTCGCTCCACTGAACTTTCACCAACTTGACTGTCTTGTTCCTCAATCTTTTCTCATCTCTCGCTATAACCCAATCTGGTTGTCTAACAAAATCCGAATTAGGCTCTACAATCAAATTATCCAACCCTGTCGAAGGAAAGTAGTCTCTGGATCACGCCCATATTTGTGAAGATGAAACACATGAAATACATTTATGGATACCTGCCATACTACTCGACAACTCTACTCTGTATGCGAGATTTCCAATCCTCTCTATAATCTACAATGGACCAACATATCTCGGTGCTAGTTCCCTGACTTTACAAATCGTACCACACCGTTCGTCGGTGATACCTTGATGAAAACCTTATCTCCAACTGAGAACTCTAGGTCTTTACGCCTCTTACCTGTGTAACTTTTCTGTCTAGACTAAGCTTCCTTCATCCTTTTTCGGATCAACTCAATCTTCTCTGACACTTCTCTAACTAAATCTGGACCTAAGACTATTCTGTCTCTAGTCTCCAACCATCATGTTGGTGATTTTCATGGCCTTCCATATACAACTTCAAAAGGTGTCATTCTTGTACCAGTCTGATAACTATTATTATAGGAAAACTCAACCAAATGTAGGTGATATTCCCAAGATCCACCAAAGTCCAATACTCAAGCTCTCAATAAATCCTCGAGTACTTTATTGACTCTCTATGTTTGCCCATCTATCCAAGGGTGATATACTGTACTCATCTTTAACTTAGTTCCTAACACATCCTATAGACTCTTCCAAAATTCGCTAGTGAACAAAGCATCTCTGTTACTGACTATACTACTATGAACTCCATGTAGTCTAACTATGTTCTTCATGAACAACTTAACTAAAACATGTGCCGTCCTAGTTGACTTAACCGGAATGAAATGGGTACTTTTGGTCAATCTGTCCACTTTGACCCAAACATTTTCATTTCCTCTATTTTACCACAGCAAGACATCTATAAAATAGATGGAAATTGAATCCTATTTCCAAACTGGAATCTCTATAGGCTGAAGCAATTCACTCGGCTTCTAATGTTTGGCTTTCACTTGTTGATAGTTTGCACACTGCCTGACCCATAAGCCAACATCCCTCTTCATACCTTCGAAATGGAAGATCCTCTTCATATCCTGATACATCTTGGTCCTTCCAAGACGAATCATGACATGGATTGACGAAATTATCCAAAAGCTTCTTTTCTCTAGTCCTCGACATTTGGAACACATAACCGTCCCTTCTTTCTCAACCATCCTCTCTGGTCAAGACCAAAATCTCTCAAATCATCAACCTTAGTTCCAACCTCAAGACTTCTAATATTCTCGGCCAATAATGGATCCTCCTTCTCTTAAAAGAAATTTTCTCGATCAACACTAATCGAACTTCTGAATAGGACAACAAGGCGGTACTCTGACTAAAACTAGCATTCGATCTTAACTGCACACTTTCGGTAGTCAAAGCTTCTAAATCCTTCCATTCTACTAACATAACTAACACCACATTCTCATATCTTCTGCTAAGAGCATCCTCTACTTTATTACCCTTCACTGATGAATAATCTATACTAAAATCATAAGCAGCCAAAAACTCCATCCACCTCTGTTGTCTTATATTCAACACCTTTTGAGAGAACAAGTACCTTAAAGACTTATGATCCGTGTATAGTTAAAATCTCTCCCCTAAGAGATAATGCCTCCAAATCTTCAATGTGAAGATCACCGCAACCAACTCCAAATCATGAGTAGGATATCTCACTTCATGCGGTCTAAGCTGCCATGAAACGTAGGCAATCGCTTTATCCTTCTACATCAACATAGCTCCAAATCTAGTCCCACATGCATCGGTATACGCCACCAGCCCTTGGTTTCTATCTGGAACTACTAACAGTAGTGAATTGGTCAAAAAATGCTTTAACTTGTCGAATGCTTCCTCACATTTTTCGGACCAAACAAACCTCACCTCCTTCCTGGTTAGCTTAATCAAAGGCGTTGCTATCCACGAGAAACTTGATGAATCTTCGGTAATAACAAGCAAGTCCAAGAAAACTTCTAATCTCATTCACCGTCTCTGGTCTCTTCCAATTATTAACAGGTTCGATTTTATTTAGATTAAAAACCACGTGACCAAGAAACTTAACCTCTTTCTTCCAAAAATGACACTTAGAAAACTTCGCCTTTAGCTAATGCTGCCTCGGCATCACCAACACGAATTTGTCCAAATACTCTCGAAAGAATCAGTTCATCAAATCCACAAAGAAAGCAGGTGCATTCATTAACCCGAATGGCATTACTAACCACTCTTATGAACCATACCTACTTTGAAATGCTATTAAAGAATTACCATCCTTTGCCACTTTAAACTGATGGAAACCCATCGCCAAATCAAACTGGGAAAACAAACTAGCTCCACACAACTGATCAAATAGATCATCCATTCTCGGCAAAGGATACTTATTCTTTATCGTCCTTTCGTTCAACTTACGATAGTTGATACACATCCTCAATGGCCTATCCAGTTTCTTCACGAATACCATGGCCGCTCCCTAAGGTGAACTGCTTGGTCTAAATAAATTCCTTCCTTCTGGATCCACCAACTGCACCTTCAATTCCTTCATCTCGATAGGTGTCTTCCTGCTAGGTGGTCTACTTACAGGTTCAGCTCATGGCATGAGATCTATCCAAAACTGAATAGCTCGTTTCGGTGATAGTTGTGTGACTGGCTCAAAGACATCTGCAAACTCTCTTGCTACTCAAACCTGACTTAACTCCTCTCCCACTTCCATAATGCTTAACAAAGCACAACTACTCTAGTCAGAATTCTCCACTGAGAATATAATTCGGTTATGACTATCAGGGTGTCTTAGTGATATCTCCCCATTCTAGTAAAATATCGTAGCCTCATACTTACTCGACCAATCCATACCCAAAATGAATCTGAAATCTATGAAATCAAAAACATATAGACTGCATGCAAACTTATGACCTAACAAACCAAGTTCTAACTGGTCGCATCTCATCCCCAGAGTAGCATACCCTTCTACTGGATTCACGGCCCTTAAGGAAGTAACAAGATATGTGGGTTCTAAGTATAATCTATCAACCAAGCACTGGGAAATAAATGAATGTGATGCACCAATATCAAATAGTATCCTAACTGGTATACTCTGAACCAAATATGTACCTTTTATCATAGTCTTCCCTTTTCAGCTGCTGTTGGTTCAACAGATGATGGTCCAACAACAAAAATCTATCCCTTGTCCGCCCTAACCGACTCTGGACACTAGTCTTATAATGCCCAACTTGGTTAGAGTTGAAGCACTTCACATTCTTCTTATCTGCAACCTTCTTCACATGCCTAACCGACACTCATTTGCATAATGACCCTTCTTATCACACTTGTAGTAAACTAGATCAGCATTTTCCTTCTTGGCAGCATCACCCTTCTGGGCTTCCTTCCTCTTAAAGAATTTTCTCTTCTTTCCTTGAGAACCCTAGGTTTCCACTAGTTTCTCTCTAGCACAAAAGCAAGCATCTCCTCATGGAAATTTGCCATCTCCATAACCATATTACAAGAATCATGGATATGTGTCAGGGTCGCCCTAGCAAGTTTAGGTCTCAATCCCCGAATGAACCTCTCATTTCTCCTTATGTCAATGTCTAATGTAGCATGTCCATATCGGGATAGCTCATCAAACTTAGTGGCATACTCAATTACCGACATTTCTCCTTGCACCAAATCCATGAGCTTCCTCAATAATGCTGACTTAGCAAATAAAAACCACTATTCATATCTTGCTATAAAATTTGCCTAAGTCAACTCCTTCTCCGGAACTCCGGCAGTAACACTATTTCACCAATGAAGTGCTGACCCTTGCAACTACCTAGAACTACCTAGAGGCCAACCTCCTCTTCTGCACATCATCTAAACCCAAATCAGCAAAGATACACTAACAATGCAACAACCAATTCTCTACCTCTATGGCATTCTCCGTCCCTACATATGGCTTTCCACCTAGACTGGTGTAATCTCTGCTCAACTTAGCAAAATTATTCCTAACTGGAGCAACATGTATAGCTCCTCCAACATTACCAGTAACTCCTGCTTCCATCATATTGACAAAGAACTGATACATCGCACCCATATCTACTGGTGGATTTCTAGCATCCAAATTGGCATCAGCATTTTGGTTAGCATTGGCCTATCAACCTTAGTTCCTCCTGGTATTAGGTCGAACATTTCCATTGGTTGTGGTGCTTCCTCCACCGAGATTTCCTCTTCCGTTTCCTACTTCCATATCTTCTTTATCATAAATCTGCATACGAGCCTTAGTAAGATACAGAAGAACAGTCTAAGAGAGAGGGGAATACGTACTTACATATATCAAATACAAGTACGTCACTATAATGTTAACCAAAACCCCAATCTTATTTTCAGATTCATTGGATTATGTTTTAAAATCTTTTAGGTTTTAATTACTTTTAAGTTTCATAAACCTATGCTCTAATGCCAATTTGTAACATCACCGACCCAAAACTAATGGTTACAGATGCTACAGTCATCCATAGTTATTAATCCTCAGCGACCAAATATGGCAATGTTAGATATATTGATACACAGAAACACATGAATATGGAAAAATTTTAAAACATCAAACAAGATCCACATTCCATTTCAAATTCATTACATAATCCCACAAACATTAACTACATTCAGAGAAAATATATTTATTACAATGTATGCCAATAGCGACATATGAAGATGCCACCAAGGACGATCAAAGTAAATATTGGTAATTTAAACACTTTACCTTTACATCAACACAGCGGAATAAAAATAACCGAGAACTTTAGATAGCGATCATGCCTCATGCACATCTTCGAAAGCTTATTCATCTAAAGAGGTACCTGAAAACATCAATTCTCAAACTACTCAAAATCAATTGAGTACCCGAGAGTTTAAGGAGAAAGCATAAACTTCAAGTCAGACATAAAGCCTAGTATGAATAATTATCTTCCATTTCAAACCATTTAGATATCTATTGAGACCACGCTGCTTAGTAGAACAGATTTTCTCCTCACTAGTATCCTAAAACCTTTATAAAACCATATATTATGCTCCGACATCCACAATGGTTAAAACAATTCATAAAATTATGATGTGATGCTATGCAAAATAGGTGAATCAATTCTAGATTACGCATCCCCATTAATTTTGATTATCTGTCACGGTTATAGTTTCTAAGGCTACTATTAACCTAATAGTTTTCATAAGATGACTAATAACCGGTTAAATGATTATGGATTCCTTGTCTAGTTACATAATTTTCATTAGATCACTAAGAACCTATAGGCCCCTACCAATATCTTTATTGTTTCAAGGGTTTCCCTGAACCTATTGGTAACTCCAATATATTATCTCTTATCCTAGTTTTCATGAGTTGACTAAGAACCTATTGACTTCTGTCAATATCGTAATCTGGATATAGTTTTCGTAGGTTCAGTAAAAACCTATTGGCCCTTGCCAATATCAAATCACAATTTTCATGGGCAAACCATGAACCTATCTTCCTGACATCTTCATTTATACATAGTTTTCATGGGCTTACTATGAACCTATTGGCCCATGCCAATATCTTTTCCTATACATTTTTTTCATAGACTTACTATGAACCTATTGGCCCCCGCCAATATCTTTAGTCAATTAAATTTATGTTCACTGTTGGGTCAATCTAAGTGGTTATTCTGTCCTTCCTACCGTTATGGGTTCATTACAATGTGAATATATACATATACATACATACATACACACACAGATATATATATTTGAAGAAGCAAACATAATTACATAACGATACCACTCATGTGGGTTTAATATCCTTGAAATTATTTTCATATGACACATGGTTAATCCCTTTATCCTATTTTATCAAGGAAAGCTTCTACAAAAACTCCATTTCAAAATACTTTATTTATTTATGCCATGGTTTTCCTTTAAAATGAGATTGGGTTAATTTTTTTAAAACTAAGGCTTTCGAAACCATCAAAACTTTGCTTTCGACCTCACTAGATAACCTTCTTAGAAAGCATATAAATCTCTTTTCGAAACATTAGGCCCTTGCCTAACGAAACAATTTAAGACCTCTCTTTTGAAACCTTTCAAATGTAATAAAGTATTACTTATTAAGTCTTAGAAGCATAGCTTCGAAACCATCGAAAGTACCCCATTCAAAACATTTGGAAGTATCCCTTCCGAAACATTTGGAAGTCCCTCTTTCGAAACTATTGGGTTTATAATTCAAAATATCATTTGGTTCAAAGTGAATATAACTGAAATTATCTCTTTTGAAACCATTCTTAATCATATAAAAGTGTTGGTGAAAACTTGATAGCGTCGACGCCATCCTTTCGCAAGCTTCAAATCATTTAAGTAAAACAATGAAGGATAGCATCAAAACCAACTTTCGAAGCCATTGCCTTTAAAACCCTTGGACCCTTTCGAAAGCATTTAGGAAGTGGCTTAGAACATATTTAAAACAAATAGGTACCCTTCGAAAGCATTGATAACTTCAATAAACTCGAAAGGCAAAAGAACGGTAGTAGGGCTTCGACTGGGTCGGAACCCCTACTTTCAAAAGCATTATTTTTATAAGTTAAGAAGCCCATTCGAAAGCTTATTCTTTAAAAAATAAGATGCAAACCCTTCAAAAGCCTTTAGAAAACCTCTTTCGAAAGAATATGCTTCGACTCCCTCCAAAAGGTTTACTAAAATAAAAGCAGGTGCTTCGCTTTTAAAAAAAACAAAGGCATCGACCCCATCGGAAGCAATGCTTTCGACACCACGCCTTTTGCTTTCTCCAATCCACTTCCTACCAATATTATTGATACCATGTGTATTGGTTTCGGCCAAGGTTGGTTTCAACTGAGTTGAAGTAGAATCTATGAGTCGAAAAGTATTTCTAATAGAGGTGGAACCTGCTTTTCTGAGTAAAAGCTGATTAATGCCAATTAAAGAAAATTCTATCTAACTAACCTGCCGACATGTAAACATATGATTGGTTACCTCAACTTTTCAAATTATTTACCAAAATAATTGCCGTTTAATTTCAGATCTAAGCCAAGGTTATTTAGCAAATAATCCCTTCAGTTAGTAAACAAATTAAATCATTTAAGTCCTCCTTTAAAAATAATTTAATTCTCATAGTAATTCACTTAGGAAAAATTCCAAAAAAATTATAGAAATTCACTTTCATCATGTTATCTAACATAAAAAAATTTCAAACCCAATTTTTTTCGAAAATAATCGAAATTAAATTTAAACCTAATTATATCATATTTTCCTTGGAAAATTCGTAATAATCTTTCCATAGCTTGGAAAATTATCCAAATTAAAACCTTACTCCAAAATCATGTTTTACATACCATAAATTTTTTCATGGCACTCATAGATCATTTATAATCGGATTTTCCCTAAAACCGCATAAATCCCCATTTAAACAATTTTGTTTAATAAATCAAGCATACCGTCATCCAAATCGTGATAAAAATGAATTTAATCTTAAATCCAAAAACATACGATCACAAAAAAAAACATACATGGTAGAAATTATTATTCACCTTGATTAAGATAAGGAGATGGGATTAAGTTTGACATTTATGCCCCTTGATTTAATTCCATAGCTTGATTCGAATTTCTCTTCTTTTCTTACTTAGCAATGGCCGGATCTTCCTTTGTTTTTATGTTTTACGTTTTTGTGAAAATGTAAACGTGAATGGTTGCAAGCCGTGGACATATATAAGGGTAAGGCATTATGTGCAGCTATTTCCCAATACACCCTTGTGTAAACTAATTAGCCTCTAAGCCATTCTTAAGCCCATTAAATTGATTAATTAAGCACGACCACTTATTATTTATTTAAATATCAACTCCTTATCACTTAACATTTACATTATTCTATTTAATTTATCTAATTAAATATCTTGAATAATGTTATTAAAAATTAGGGATGTTACATTAGATGTTAGGTATATAATCTAACAAGTGATATAGATCAAGTTGTTCGCTACTAAATTATATGAATATGTGATTTATTTAATCACTAACTCGATTAGTTGTTATTTTGAAATTGTTTGAAATGGTTTTGGGTACTTAAATATGAAAAGAAAACTTCATAATCTTGTATTAAAATCAATGGTTGTAATAATGCGCACTTCTCAATACCCTGGTCCAAAGACTAGGGTGACTTTGGGATTCGTTGCATGCCGAGAAATACGAGCTATTGGGCTTTTGTAACATTTCAGAGCGTAATTATACAAGTAAATTCTAAGACATTCTACACTTGATCTCACAGAAGTATGAACTAAAATATAAGTACTGAAAAATAGACATTTCAAAAAACAATCTTCAAAATACTTAATTTCTGTATACGCTGTCATATACACTATCCTATACAATATTTTCAAAATACAATATTAGTTGTGCAGACTTTTAATATAATAAGTAACTACATGATGAAAAATAATATGAGAACTCCAATGTGTAGCTCCTTTCTCCATGTATTATGCCCAACAACTCCTAACCCATCTTCCTATAGTGGAGAAAATGGAAAGAAGGGGGTGGATCAGACAAAAGTCTGGTGAATGAGTATAGGTTCAATATATGGTCATGTACAGTTAACATTAACTCTAAACTAAGTGACATAGGGTGTACTATAAGTGTTTGTGTATTCCTATTTTCATTAACTAAGGGTTCTTGTATAATACATATGCATCACAATTTATATAGGCTATCACAAGCATCGAACTACAAATAGAACCCCAATCGACCACCTCATATAGCTAATTAATATGTAAAACACAACCACTAGGCTACTGAGCATGGAAACACCTCCCCTTTGGATACTAACCATGGAAACACCGCCATTAGGCTACTGTGGAAATAATTTACCACTATTATTGTAACTACTAGGGTAAAAGCGGAAATAAATTCCCACTGTTATCACTCATATTGCTACTATGGGAACTACTCCCCACTAATACCACCACCATTAGGCTACCGAAGAACCGATTTTACCCCAACCATGACTACTCATAACCCAAATATGCTTGGAGAGTATGAACCCAAAATGGCGACTCGTCGGTGTGCTTCATCGTCTGCACTCACATCCACCTCTCGATCATAGTGTATGGCTCTTATTGCACGCATCGGAATCCTCCATCAGAACCGTATCACGTTGCATCAGAAACCGTGCATGCTAGGATTCCCTTTATATCAGGCCCACTCTTTTATCATCATTTAGTGTTGTGCGTCACTGCAGAACCTCCTTATAAGTGCTATCTGCAAGAATAAAATTGCCCCTAGTCGATTACTCGACCTACAATTGGTTAAACAATATTTACCCAACTTTGCAATGACCTAGCGTCCTCTCATAGGGAACTAGCTTCCTTAAAACTTGTAACATACATCCAAATGCCTTGAATAGACCCACAAAACAATTAATGTTTTTATTAATTTTTATTATTAAATTAGCCCTTCGACCAAGGTTCATGATGCGCATTTCAGGTGATAACCAATCGACGGCTAGCCCTAACCGGTGCGGTCGACTACTCAAGGTAAGTGGTCGACCACTCGCATAAAAAATAAGGGTTCGTTTGTTTTTCTGATTGGATCTTTAATTAATGTTAATTATTAGTTACGGCATTTGCAGTGAACCTTAAGCAACTATAGTGACTAGTCTATATTTTCAAATTTCATAGATTTTCACAATTTAGTTACAGTTGCTTAATCTAGGGTTTAAATTTAATAACAAGTGGTTTGCGGGCTTATCAATTTACATCAATTCAATTTCTAATTTGGATTATAGGTTTAATGGTTAGGTTTTAACATTAATTTAATGAGATTAGCCAATTCATATTAATTCCATGTTTTTACTTTAGATTTCAGATCTAGCAATTAGGTTTAAAGGTTAGGGTTTATAGTTTCCATTTTAGTTACTAACACCATTGATCAAGTAGAATAGTTTAAATTTAAGTGTAATAAATCAACTCACTAAACCTATTCCCACTCACTTTAGATCCAAGCTCTAATTTAGTTCTTTTCCGGTGAATCCCATCCGTTAGCTTGCCTCCTTCTACATCTGATTTCAAGCATGTTTTTGCTTTGATTTTTAATTAGTTTTTGAAGAAATTTTATAGGTGGAGAGAATAAATTTTGGTAGAATTTTTTCGACTGTAAATTTTCTAATGAATTTAGGGTTAGCCAAGGTGTTACTTTATAAAGGTTAGGAATAAATTTGGAGTATTGGATCTGTCCGGAAGAATCTTAGTTTACATCTCGTACGCACATCAAAATTTGGCCACCAAATATTTTTTTTCCATTACAACCATTCAATTCATGCTCCATTTCTTGAATTTTCAACGTGATGGGTCGACCCTAGAAGGCCATGGGTCGACTTATAGAGGTCGACAATCAAAACCTTTGGTCGATCTGTCAAAATCTTGGGCCAACCCACATAGTGCAAATTTGGTAAAAAAATAATTAATTATTACGTTTTTAGTTTTTCAAACGTTCATAACTTCTTCGTAGGAACTACGGTTTTGAAGTGTTATATATGCGAAAATCATCTAGAAAATCACTACGAATGCAATGGTGCATGTTTCATAGCTAATGTAGGACGTTTGTGAAAATTGCATTTTATTCCTTGTTTTAATTAAAATTTAATTTATCTTATTAAATTTTTGTTTAATTTTCGAGGTGTTACATTATCCCCCCTAAAAGCATTTCGTCCCCGAAATCTCAGAGGACGAAAAACTATAACTTACACATATAATAACTAATAGTTACAACCATATACTCATCCATTATCCATGTGAAATTATTGTCCATAGAAATTTTCCAATGCAATATATACACATATATGCAACTTGAAATGCACATGAACCTATACTAATGCAAAGAGTAGGCGGTCTTCTGATCCAGTCGACCTCTTGCCATGCAAATGCTTATGCCATGCATCCAAAATGTATGTAACATCCTAAGTAAATATACTTACAATTCTACATGTATGCGCAACCATAACATCCATACGCAATATCCATACACATAATGGTCAATAAGATAAACAACAAGCAAGCATCCATATGTATCATATCTAATAAGATAACAAGACATAAGAGATAATGTGAATGTGTGTATACAACCTATAAGATATACTCTCTCAAACGTGTATAAGGAACAATCCAAATAATACATCCACTAGAATCCATCATCCAACATGTTCTAATGGCACTTTTGCAACCATCAGTACCATCCAATGGTCTCTACCTGAGCAAGAACCTAAATACAAAGTAATCTATACTTTTCTAACTAAAATGGAAGCATACTAGGAAAGAGTTCTAGATGGGTAGCTTGGATTTTCTTCTCATGCTCACATGTACACTCAACTGGATTTTCTTCCTACTGTACTCTAACCAGTTTGATTACGTCATTACAGAGTCGATTTGTTCCATGTCCAAAAATACAGGCAGGTGTATGGCGAATATGAGATTCACCAATCCTTTTTAACTTTCCCTAACTGACACATCTTGACTACGATAGCTGTATCACATAGACACTTCCTCAAGTACATAATGACGGCTTTCAAAATTTAGCTGTATTCTACCTTGCCCTAGGGATTTTTTACTTGTCTGCTTCCTAGTTATGGACTTAGCTCCACGGATTGCCCCATAAGTCTCCTATTAGCACTAGCTTTTTCTGCCTATCTTGTGCATTCCTTGTACTTCTATGAAACAACTCCATCATTTTTCTTGACTACACTTCTCATCCTTTACCACTGGCATAAACCTTTAATCCAAATGTTTGTGCATAGGTAATACTTTACAATCCGTGCTACTAACTCAAATGGAGTCGATATGCACCATGCTAAATAACTTGAGCATAAGTATGCTCCCACGAAACTGTAGCATCATGAAATCCTCAATGCATAACATACTATCTTAACTCATCCAATGGTATACCTAATCACTTCAACTTCTAGATACCAAGTAAGACAACTCGATTGTGGACAGTGTCTCCTTCCACGGTACTTTCTACTTTTCTCTTTGCTATTTCTTCATTTCCCCAAGGGTAACCTAAATGTTGATTTCTTAAATGGTTGAAAATAGAAAAACTTCTGAATTTTTTCTTCGGTCCTTCAAAAATCATGGTACCTAGGAAATCGATGACCGAATTGATGCCTGATGTGCCGTGAAATGTAAGGAAATGCATAACAACTAGAGCTAAGGTTATATATCTCCTTCCTTCTACGTACACTTCTCTAGTCCTTCTTTAGTAATGAGGATCATGGGCCTTTCTCTGTCGACGTATCTATGAAATGTATCGAGAGCTCCCTTATCTGCTCAATAGGTGTGCAATAGCTTATTCGTTTGTTAGCGAGCGTTAGTGAGGTGCTAACTAAGACTTTTCTTTCTCTCGGGTATCATGGTCGAGACAAAAACCCAAGTCATGATCATAGACCAGTCACGCCACTTCCTCGTCCTTTTAATGTGAAACGAGGAGCAATGTTGTGCATAGCAGAGAGGAAGATCAGTCATTTTGCCTAGTAAGTCAAAAACTATCCATCGAAACAGATCTAGTTGAGCCACAAAGGCCGTGCAAATTATATATGTATATAATGTTTAGGATTTGTAGGGATCCATCCAAAATTTCACGAGTGGAAATTTGGTCTATCTTCTCATTCAACCCCAACAATAAAAGTCCTAAAATTAACTAAAGTTAGAACCTAGAACCATTCTAGCAATAATCATCTAAGTGGTACTTTGTTCGTGTGCGACTGATATGCACACAATTGTGCATTCTAAGTTAGTCTTCCATGAATTTCCTCAAGTGAAAATTCTTCTTCAAATCAGAGGGAGGACCGAGAAGAATCCTTTCTATCCCTTTCTTCAAACCTTATCAAAAATTCCCCGTCTAGTTTTCTATGAAAATCGATGTTGCATTTTCAATGCATGCAAATATCAATGTCTTTTTCTTGATGGAGACCTAAATCCTTGAATTAACCATTACTTGCACAATCTTGACTAAAGTTTAATCTAGGAAACGTTTTATGGTTTGTACTTCCAAAACTTTGCCCATTTCTTAATATCCTTCTATAATTGAGACCTTTTTACTAAACAGAACCTCTTATCACTTTAATCCAATTATTTCATGATCAAGACAACTCAATATGGAATGATTCCTTGCCATTTTAATCCAAAAGACATAGTGACCAATACCTTGGTATATATTTAGGGATGTCTACATTTTAATACATTGGAATTACTTCTCCTCAAAGGAAAGATTGACGATGTAAATTTCTATGTCTTATCCCAAAAGAAGAATTTGTGTAACATTTGAAATTACGAAGAATTATCTTTTTTTATAGTTATTGAAATACAGTACGAAATATGGTAATATTCCTATTTTGTACATGTCTTTCTTTGTGTATATTACTTATTATTTTAAACGATACACTTTTATACTAGAACAGAATAATTTATAGAAATTTACATTGCAACACACTTCTTTCCAATGAACTAAAATACTAATCAGATCCTATCCAATATAAAACAACTTTTAATTATGTTTACTAACCTATATCAATTACCTAAAAGAATCTAGAAGTAACATACAATTTCCTTAATTGAATTTTCCCATTAATTTAAGGACAACATCCTCTTATTTTCCATACTCAAGAGTGTCTTATACTTTACCCTACAATTCCAAAATTTACATAGGCATACATAGAACACAACTACTATGATATGAACCCAATCATATGGATAAAATATATAATTTTCCATTCATGTTCACCTGGTCCACCCGTAGCCTTTAGGGGAACAACACTATACCTAGACTATCCGTAGCCTACATTTATCCTATCCTCTCCTATATGGTACTGACCTTGCTGCTATAGCACCGAGCCAACACTTACTGTTTGTAACGACCCATAAAATTTTAGCAATTTTTAATTGGTATTTAACGTATTGAATTGGATTTTGAGAAATTATTAATAATAAAATTTTGAAAAAAAAGAAAATATGTTATGTGTATTAATGCTTTGTAGTGCGAGCTGTGTACATATATTTTAAAGTTTGGTTGTGGTTATACCTATAAGATCTAGTACAAAAACTTTATAAACTATTATTTATACTATAATATAAGTTAAGCTTGATGTAAATTGGATAGTTCATTTCTGTTGGGTATAAATATCAATAGTGTGGGTAATAAATTTACGGTCTCCTTTTGCTTTTCAGCAAGGTGTTTAAATTTTAAGTATATTGAGTACGTTCCATATATATTTATTTTGGAAAACCACTGTGTATGTATGATGGTCTATATGAAGTATATGTTTTAAGGGTTGATTTAAGGTCTGCATTAAAATTGGTAGTCTGCATGTTTGTTATGTACAAAGATAAGCATATATGAATTCATTCATACGTAGCCTTTACATTTTGAAAGAATATACATAATATTAAATGAATATTGATTTTTTTATTTATTTTATATATAAGGTTACCTTCGTCTTCATTGTCTCATTTCCATTTATTTGTGTACGTTTTCGTTTTAATTATTGTACACATCATGGTTCTTTTTATAAATCCATCGTTTCAATTTATTTTATGGCCCGTTACTCTGCCTTTTCAAATTTGAACGTGCAGTTGGTGGCATTAAAAAGTTGCTTTAATTATCCACTGAATTATCGTGACCATCCCACTACTCTATATTTATTCCGGTACTTTTATCTTCGCTTAAATTTCTCTGTTCATTCCTTTTTCCATTTTAATATCCTTGCCTTTCCATACTCACGTGCTTTCTAATCAAGCAATAAATTGTTTAAATATCCACCTTATCAACTTGACCGTTATCAAACCAGTAATAATTCAAATTATCATTATTCTACCGTTTCTTCTTTAATAAATTATATGTAACAGTATATCATAAATGGACAGCTCATTCTCCGCCCATTCATTTCTCCTATTCAATTAATAATGGAATATAAAGTTATATATTTGGTATAGAATTCAAACAACCATTACCTTTCATACCTCCTAAATTCTAGCGATTGACCCCTCTATTTCCATGGTTCCAATTTTAGTTGCTGGATTACTCATTCCTACCGTTCAACTATATTAAATATTTATAACGTGTAGTCTCTGAGCCTATTTAGCTTCATTTTTTCTTCCTCTATGTTGCTTCTTGAAAAAAAAAGAGATTTTCCCATTACAATGCTAAACACATATGATGGAAAAATGAAAAAGGACCAGTTCTCCTTCCTATAGCTTCGTCAAGCCTCCGCCACCACAGCTCGAACCACCTGTCAAGAGCCACAACCCACTCCATGCCTCCTCCCCTCGTCATCCATATTTTTATAAACGCTATGCGTATCATATTGCAATATATGTTTCATTTTTAAATGTTTACATATATCATGAATATGTACTAGTACTATATATAGTCTATTTTGTTTAATTGATACGTTATACAAGCCGTGTTTTCTTTTGTCTAATGGATTTCGAAACTTATAATAAATATTATTGCATTAGTTGTTGTTTTCAACTTCCTGCAACACTTTGTTTTTTTATTATAAATTTTAGTTTGCTGCAATTCTCTTTTCATCTATATTATTGTATTCTATTATCTAATATATACATTTTATCTAGTTATATATATTATACTATAAGGTGTATATATGTAAGTTTTCATAACCCTTTATAATATGTAGCTATGTATATAAGATTGGACCTGTTATATATGAAAGCATTGGTTATAACAATTAAAAATATGCAAAGGAATTTATGGTGATATTTACTTATGAATAGAACAAGATACGTACCACCATCTGTATCTTCGTCTCACTCCCCATGTTTCTTTATTATATATATATATCTTTCTTTTTTTCTCTTTTCACTCCTTTCATTTTATAGCTTTTAAATAAATTGACAAACGCTTTGGAAGTATTTAAACGCAATACAAGACAAATTTAATAAGCAGTGGTGTTTTACGTCAATTATAGCCAAAAAAAAAATTTGATACGTTCATACATTTCTAAACTGAAAATAATAAATATATGATGCGATGGAATTTGAATTTTCATACGTCGTGCCATGAGCTGAACTTAAATTTAAAAGAGGTATGATATATCAATAGCTTACAAATAAGACGAAGATAACGTCCTAAATTAACTTTTAGCAAATTGAACGTTACTGTCGTTATTAAGAAACCAACGTATTGTGTCATTTGATTATTTGGATACTAATAATACGTTACTTTATTCATTCCATCAATTCATTTCACACCACGTTATTTTAAAATAAATTGCTACTCTTCTACTGAAATTTATCCAAAAATTTAATAAAAATGATCCGACGGTGTATTTGCCTTCAAGACTAATCCCTGAATTCCAAACGTTGATCCACTTTGCGTTCTGTTTTTTTTTCTTTATCCATAAACATATATAAAGTATAAAGTTTATATTTGTTTTCTGATGTTAGTTGAAATGTAAATATTGATTTTTAAATAGTATATCTATATATATAAGCTACTTTTGTTTTTCATATATAAATTGTATTGTATGTACATTTTTATGAAATAGCGCCCAATGTATATTATTTTATAAAAGAATTCATTTGTTATGTCAGCTAAATATATGTTACATTTGGTTTATATAAATATATTATAACTGATGTTGACTTCTTTCATTGTACTCTTTCTTACAGCTAAAATATGTCAGTATTGTAACCTAGCACATGATTAATATTAGTCTGTTTATATAAGTATTTATTTCAAATTCATATTGTATATATGCTTGATTCTAATTTATGTGTTTTAAATAATAAAAACAATGATTTTGGAAAATATAAATACATATATATTTAATTTAATTTAATATGTGTTGAATTTTGAATATGACTTTATATATATAGTTATATATAGTTAAATATATACGAGTCCACTCATACCATTATCTTCGCCGATCTCGTTCTGACTTGTTCCATCAATTCTTGTTATCAGCTTTGATCGTTGAATTCGTGCCGATTTTGCTTTGCTTCGATTCATAATTCAAATTTCAGTGTCTGTAGCAGTATGCATGTCCGTGTCATCTTCTGTATTCTCTAGGCTCGAGAGGTGAGTATTCACTCACGATTAACATTCTTTTATTCATTAAATTTGATTTCAATTGAAACGACAATTGAAATATGCTGCTGTATTTATTTAAATTTGTTATATATGCTATTATCTGTAACTGTTCACCTGCGGCATATGACACTATATCCTGTTGTTTACATTATATTGGTATTGATGATATATGCCTGTTATTTTATTGTATTTTCTATTATCACTCTGCAAGTTCCCTGTAGTTTAGAAATCACTATGTGTTGAAATGATACATACCCAAACGGACTTTAGAATAGGAGAAAATCGTTATGGGTTGAAATGATAAACCCAAGCAATTTTCATTTAATTGAATTTGGGACTACGGGTTGAAATGATATACATCCGTATATATTTAGTATACGGATTGAAATGATAAATATCTGTAGCACTTGACTATATGATAGGAAATATATACAGACACCGTTGGTCCATATAAATATTTTGAAAATAATTTCTATAATTTTGGAAAGAAATATATGGTTTAATAAATTTGATTCTTAAGATAAATGAAATTTTTATATATAGATTTAGTAGTAATATTTGATTTAAATTAGATTGATTTAATACATATAATATGGTTAAGTATTTATGTAAATCTATATTTCAAATAGATTCTCTTGTAATAAATTGAATAATTAAGACTGGGAGATAATTTGGGTTTATAAAAATGGTATTTAAATAAGGATTTATTTAATTAAATTGATTTGAGACTTTTGAATGGGAAATTTAATGGGTATGATTTTATAACTGGATTTTTGATTTAAGCGATTTAATGAATATTTCATGTTTAAATAAATTAAAGAAAATATGGAGTAAAATGTAATTTAAGGTTACTTAAATGATATTGAATCTAATAAGGGAGTATTTCAAGACTAAATAATAATGAGGTTAAATCGAGATCTATATGAAACTGTTATATAGAACATTTAAATATTAAAGCCTTGAACTATATTGGAATTTAAATGGTTTATGTTGAGATTCAGATCTGCATTTGAAATCAACGTAGTTGAATTTGTTATTTAGCAACTAAATTGAATTAAAATGAAAATTTAGGTTGAACTAAATTTGAATTTATTATTTAGAAAACTAAATTGAATGAAAATTTAGATGAAACGTTGAATACTTAAATTTTTGAAATGTATGGAAATATAAAGGGGTATTTGTGATTATAAATCCGAATTTGAGATTGATAAAATTTAAGTGGTTGTTTTAGGAATTGAGTTGAATTTAAATTGATAAATTGAGATTGAATTTAATTTAAATGTGAAGGTCGGGTTGATGTAAAACGATTTGTTAAGTTGAGAGAATTGAAAATACTTTACTGGATAAATTTTTTAATATATAAATACTATTTTGGGAAATATAAAGATATTTGAAGTGAAATAATATTTGGTTTTGAAGTATTAATTTAGTTTAAAGGACCACGGTGTTATAGTTTATATTTCTACATTGTAGATAGTTCCATGAACCCTTAGAGGATGGTTATCCCAAGCATCCTTTAAGTTATTTGTATTTCAGTTGATATTTCACTTGAGTTGGATTTATTTATATAAGAATGTTAATCCTGACTCGAGTGTTTTGTGTTTTGCTTTACGCTCGGGTCAGACTGAGTGATACAGCATTTGAGACTCACCTTCGAAGTTGGAGCTTTGCTTGAAGATCCAACTATCTATCCTTTCAGTCATCCAGTTGATTGGTTCGGACAAGTCATCTGCTCGTACTAGAGACTTCACTGCATTTGGGATATTCTGATGTATTTTATTTCTAACTCTGATGTATATAGTAGCTTCATGAATGACTATTCTTTATCTATTCCGCTACATTTTATTACTCTGTGTCTGTGATCTGTGATTGATTTATTTACTGTATATTTTAAGTTTTGCCAAATTTTACTTAACAATACGGTATTTTGAATTATTCAAGTCGGATATGTATGGTTTTATTATCGATTTGAATGGTCCAAAATAGTGGGTCGTTACAGTTGGTATCAGAGCTTTGGCTCTAGGAAATACTTAGCATATATGGTAAATTTATTTACAGAATCACTTTCACTCGAGTTGGATCTCTTCCTTTTGACTCGATTTCCTTTGAATTTTGGAATGTCTGTCGGTTCCGAAATTCATTCTATCTCTCCCTATTTATATTCGTTTGATTCCGGAGTATCCCATAACTCCACTGAATGATTTGTAAAGGGGGTGAAAACTCCTTTTCAATTGTCATTGACTCACCGAAGATTTCTGTATCCTCGGTTTACGATGCTGCTATACCTTGTTATGCCAAATTCTATATCTCTGGCGATTGAATGTCGAATTGCCTCAGAATTCTACACCGATCTAATTTTGGAATCACGGTTGACCGGTAAAGGTCACCCGCGATTTATAGAAGTATATCCATCTTCTATTTTGTAATTTAATTATCTCATCTTCGATCGAGTCTATCTTCGAATCAGGATTCTATTGATTTGAGTTCCTCTAAATTAAATCTCTATCTTTGTTAAAAATCCATTCTTGAATCATCCTTTGAAAATTGGGTTTTTTTTGTATTTTAATTTTTTTTTATATATTGAAATTATTATTTTGATAACTATGATTTTATTCTATATATAAAAGTGAAAATGTTACCCTATATATAAAAGTTTTGAAAGGATTTGAAATTTTGAAATTTTATAGAAATAGATTTCTATAAAAATGATTTATAACTGAAAGGTTAAATTTGAAATCCGAGAATTGAATTCCGGTGTTTTGAAATTGGTTTTAAGATTTTGGAAAATATATAAAAATAATATGATTTAAAAGTATTTTTCAAATAAGAAATGTTTCAAATGAGTTCAAATGAATTCCAATAATTTTGAAGAAATTTAAAAGAAGTTTTCACGAAAATAGACGTCCAGAACTCACTTATGTCGCTGGAAAATAATTTCGGTGATGAGTGAACGCATCATCGACATTGATTTTCGAGTTTCATAGTGGGGGAGAGGCCACTTTAATAGCTTCGCTATGCAAGTGATTTTGTAAAACCGCTTTTGCTTTCAAATTCTGAAGTATAATTAGATATTTTAGAAAGATATAAGTATATATTTGAAACAATTTAAAATGAGACCAGTGTTCAGTCATCGAGTTTCAGATTTAATAATTGATTTATTGTTGATTTTCAACTCTTGAATTTGGAAATTTGATTTCCCTAACTATTTTGAATGTTCGAACACTTCCAAATCGAGATTAAATTTTCAAAGCTAAGAAATTTCGAGGAGTATAAAATGTTTGATAAAGAATATAAATTTGGTTTTGAAATGTTTTGAAAAAAAAAATAGTTTTGAATAATGGTTTTCATAAAGGTAAATTGGATATTTCCAATAGAAATAGATAGTTTAAAAGTTTTAAAAAAAGGGATAATTATAAATTTGGAAACCATTTTGAGTATAATTGATTTTGGGAAAATATTTGGTTTTGAAATTGAATTGGAATTAAAAACCAGTACTTATATGGTGATTTTGAAAATGAATTTGTTTGACTTGAATTATTTTAATTTGGAAAATGGGATAATTTTCTAAACCTATTATTTTGGGAACTTTGAAATTTAGATATTTAATTTGGAAGAAAATTTGGTGAAATCATATATGATTTTGAAACTGAATTGATATTGAAATGATTTAAAATTTGAGAACCTTATATTATTAAGCACTTGATTTGGGAGTGGTCGAACTTATATAAAATGGATTGTATAAGTATGAAGTTGATTTGAAATCTATTGATTTGAAAGGTACTCAATTTGGAAAGATATTTTATATAATCAAAGTCTATATAAGTATGATTTGATCTACTATTGATTTTGGAAAGTGTTCGATTTGGGAAAAATGGAATCCTATATATATGGACTTTATATAAGTACGATATTTGAAAGTGATTTGAAAAGGTACTATATGATATATATTTTCGAAGTAAAGATATGGAAAGTGCCTTCTACTTGATATCCGCTTTGTGGCCACATCGTGGATTCATTCTATCGATATTATTCTCTCTGATTTTTGGTTTTCCGGATGTAATACTCGAGTGTTCCCACCGTGGCGTAACCCATGTGTTTTTTTTCTCTCGCGACTTCATAGCACAATTGCCTGGCTGAGTGTGGCCTAGGGGTACGGATTGTTTCCTGGGGGATCCAGGCGTAACCATTGTGTATCCTGCAATCTGTGTAGGTCGCGAATAGTAGCGAAACTGCCTGGCTGAGACAGCCTAGGGGTATGGATTATTTCCTGGGGGACCCAGGCGTAACCATTGTGTATCCTGCACTCTACTAGTCATCATGGCGTAACTCGCATGGCTGAGAAAGCTTACGGATACGGATTGTTTCCTGGGGGATCCAAGCGTAACCATTGTGTATGTGCGAACCATGGTCGGACAAAGGTTTTGGTTTGGTTGTTTTGTTTGGATTGTACTTTCCATATCTGTTTTCAAAGGTTTTTCAAGTATTTTCACTGGGTGTTGAAACAAGTCTAGTAAGTACTTGAAGAATTCTAGCTTTGCGCCTGATCAACGCATGGCCAGAGTCTGCAAGAACGAGGATAAACTTGTTGAAACATCGAGTTATAAAAGTGTTTTCAAAAGGAAAATTTATTTCGATATAATAGTATTTTATTATAAAAGTATTATTATAAAGGTATTTATTATAAAAGTATTTTTCCCAACAAAGAAATTTTGAATTAATATTTGAAATTTAAATTCTTATGGTTCTGGATTAATTATTCGTGCCCGATACTATTCCTTGCATCTACCTTATCTGCTCAGTTTAGTCATTCACCTTGATTCTGTTTTCCAAATCTACCTTCCTTCCTTGTTGGATATATCCTTTAAAATATTGTTTAATTATATACTACATGGTTTAATAGAAATTTTAGTGTTATAAATATTGTAGAAGTTATTTATAAAATAAAACATAATTTTTTTTTAAAATGATTTGTGATCTGATAATAATATTTGGAAGGTATCTTGAAACAAAATAAAAAATTATGAATTTTGGATTTAATATTTCAATAGCTTCTTTGTAAATATAAGTAATAATGTAAATGATTGTTTTCAAAGGAGTTTGAAAAGTATAAAAGTATTTTCGAAAGGAAAATTGGTTTCGATATAAAAGTATTTTATTATAAAGGTATTTCCAACAAATAAAATTCTTAATTTAATACCATTTCAACTAAATCCCAATTTATCTTCCTAACCTCAATGTATCCAAATTATTTGAAATAAAAATTTTGTATTAATATTTCAAATTGAATTTTTTTTTGGGTTTGAAATTAACTATTCGAGCCCGATACTATTCTTTTGAATCTACCTTATCAGCCCTGCTTTATTTATTCACCTATATTCTCTTTTCCGAATCTATCTTCTTTCCTTCTTTCCTTCTTTCCTTCTTTTGAATATATCCTTTAAAATATTGTTTATTTATATTCTACCTGGTTTAATAGTAAAAAAAATTAGTGTTTTATAAATAATTGATCTCATAATGAATTGAATGGATTTAATAAAATGAGTAATCTATTAAATATTAATTAATTTAAATAATAATAAAAAAAAAGTATATGGTTTTAAATAAATTGTTTAATTCATTTTTCAAAGTCTAAATTTTTTATCTGGTTGTTTCTATTCTCCTACTTTATTCCTTTTCAAGGATGAAAAGTTTTGAGTGGGGGAGAGTGTAACGACCCATAAAATTTTAGCAATTTTTAATTGGTATTTAACGTATTGAATTGGATTTTGAGAAATTATTAATAATAAAATTTTGAAAAAAAAGAAAATATGTTATGTGTATTAATGATTTGTAGTGCGAGCTGTGTACATATATTTTAAAGTTTGGTTGTGGTTATACCTATAAGATCTAGTACAAAAACTTTATAAACTATTATTTATACTATAATATAAGTTAAGTTTGATGTAAATTGGATAGTTCATTTCTGTTGGGTATAAATATCAATAGTGTGGGTAATAAATTTACGGTCTCCTTTTGCTTTTCAGCAAGGTGTGTAAATTTAAGTATATTGAGTACGTTCCATATGTATTTATTTAGGAAAACCACTGTGTATGTATGATGGTCTATATGAAGTATATGTTTTATGGGTTGATTTAAGGTCTGCATTAAAATTGGTAGTCTGCATGTTTGTTATGTACAAAGATAAGCATATATGAATTCATTCATACGTAGCCTTTACATTTTGAAAGAATATACATAATATTAAATGAATATTTATTTTTTTATTTTATTTTATATATAAGGTTACCTTCGTCTTCATTTGTCTCATTTTCATTTATTTGTGTACGTTTTCGTTTTAATTATTATACACATCATGGTTCCTTTTATAAATCCATCGTTTCAATTTATTTTATGGCCCGTTATTCTGCCTTTTCAAATTTGAACGTGCAGTTGGTGGTATTAAAAAGTTTCTTTAATTATCCACTAAATTATCGTGACTATCCCACTACTCTATATTTATTCCTGTATGTTTTATTTTCGCTTAAATTTCTCTGTTCATTCCTATTTCCATTTTAATATCCTTGCCTTTTCATACTCACGTGCTTTCCAATCAAGCAATAAATTGTTTAAATATCCACCTTATCAACTTGACCGTTATCAAACCAGTATATAATTCAAATTATCATTATTCTACCATTTCTTCTTTAATAAATTATATGTAATAGTATATCATAAATGGACAGCTCATTCTCCACCCATTCATTTCACCTATTCAATTAATAATGGAATATAAAGTTATATATTTGGTATACAATTCAAACAACCATTACCATTCATACCCCCTAAATTCTAGCGATTGACCCCTCTATTTCCATGGTTCCAATTTTAGTTGCTGGATTACTCATTCCTACCGTTCAACTATATTAAATATTTATAACATGTAGTCTCTGAGCCTATTTAGCTTCATTTTTTCTTCCTCTCTGTTGCTTCTTGAAAAAAAAAAGAGATTTTCCCATTACAATGCTAAAACACATATGATGGAAAAATAAAAAAGGACCAGTTCTCCTTCCTATAGCTTCGTCAAGCCACCGCCACCACAGCTCGAACCACCTATCAAGAGCCACAACCCACTCCATGCCCCCTCCCCTCGTCATCCATATTTTTATAAACGGTATGCGTATCATATTGCAATATATGCTTCGTTTTTAAATGTTTACATATAGCATGAATATGTACTAGCACTATATATAGTCTATTTTGTTTAATTGATATGTTATACAAGCTGTGTTTTCTTTTGTCTAATGGATTTCGAAACTTATAATAAATATTATTGCATTAGTTGTTGTTTTCAACTTCCTGCAACACTTTGTTTTTTTATTAAAATTTTTAGCTTGCTACAATTCTCTTTTCATCTATATTATTGTATCTATTATCTAATATATACATTTTATCTAGTTATATTTATTATACTATAAGGTGTATATATATAAGTTTTCATAACCCTTTATAATATGTACCTATGTATATAACATTGGACCTGTTATATATGAAAGCATTGGTTATAACAATTAAAAATATGCAAAGGAGTTTATGGTGATATTTACTTATGAATAGAATAAGATACGTACTACCATCTGTATCTTCGTCTCACTCCCCATGTTTTTTTATTATATATATATATATATATATATTTCTTTCTTTTTTTCTCTTTTCACTCCTTTCATTTTATAGCTTTTAAATAAATTGACAAACGCTTTGGAAGTATTTAAACGCAGTACACGACAAATTTAATAAGCAGTGGTGTTTTACGTCATTTATAGCCAAAAAAAAATTTGATAAGTTCATACATTTCTAAACTGAAAATAATAAATATATGATGCGATGGAATTTGAATTTTCATACGCCGTGCCATGAGCTGATCTTAAATTTAAAAGAGGTATGATATATAAATCACTTACAAATAAGACGAAGATAACATCCTAAATTAACTTTTAGCAAATTGAACGTTACTGTCGTTATTAAGAAACCAATGTATTGTGTCATTTGATTATTTGGATACTAATATTACGTTACTTTATTCATTCCATCAATTCATTTCACACCACGTTATTTTAAAATAAATTGCTACTCTTCTACTGAAATTTATCCAAAAATTTAATAAAAATGATCCGACGGTGTATTAGCCCTCAAGACTAATCCCTGAATTCCAAACGTTGGATCCACTTTGCGTTCTGTTTTTTTTTCTCTTTATCCATAAACATATATAAAGTATAAAGTTTATATTTGTTTACTGATGTTAGCTGAAATGTAAATATTGATTTTTAAATAGTATATCTATATATAAGCTACTTTTGTTGTTCGTATATAAATGGTATTGTATGCACATTTTTATGAAATAGCGCCTAATGTATATTAGTTTATAAAAGAATTCATTTGTTATGTCAACTAAATATATGTTACATTTGGTTTATATAAATATATTATAACTGATGTTGACTTCTTTCATTATACTCTTTCTTACAGCTAAAATATGTCAGTATTGTAACCTAGCACATGATTAATATTAGTCTGTTTATATAAGTATTTATTTCAAATTTCATATTGTATATATGCTTGATTCTAATTTATGTGTTTTAAATAAATAAATAAATGATTTTGGAAAATATAAATACATATATATTTAATTTAATTTAATATGTGTTGAATTTAGAATATGACTTTATATATATAGTTACATATATATGAGTCCACTCATACCATTATCTTCGCCGATCCCGTTCTGACTGTTCCATCAATTCTTGTTATAAGCTTTGATCGTTGAATTCGTGCTGATTTTGCTTTGCTTCGATTCATAATTCAAATTTCAGTGTCTGTAGCAGTATGCATATCCATGTCATCTTCTGTATTCTCTAGGCTCGAGAGGTGAGTAATCACTCACGACTAACATTCTTTTATTCATTAAATTTGATTTCAATTGAAACTACAATTGAAATATGCTGCTGTAGTTATTTAAATTTGTTATATATGCTATTATCTGTAATTGTTCACCTGCAGGATATGACACCATATCCTGTTGTTTATATTATATTGGTATTGATGATATATGCATGTTATTTTATTGTATTTTCTGTTATCACTCTGCAAGTTCCCTGTAGTTTAGAAATCACTATGGGTTGAAATGATACATACCCGAACAGACTTTAGAATAGGAGAAAATCGTTATGCGTTGAAATGATAAACCCGAGCAATTTTCATTTAATTGAATTTGGGATTACGGGTTGAAATGATATCCACCTGTATATATTTAGTATACGGATTGAAATGATAAATATCTGTAGCACTTGACTATATGATAGGAAATATATACAGACAACGTTGTTCCATATAAATATTTTGAAAATAATTTCTATAATTTTGGAAAGAAATATATGGTTTAATAAATTTGATTCTTAAAGTAAATGAAATTTTTTATATATAGGTTTAGTAGTAATATTTGATTTAAATTAGATTGATTTAATACATATAATATGGTTAAGTATTTATGTAAATCTATATTTCAAATAGATTCTCTTGTAATAAATTGAATAATTAAGATTGGGAGATAAATTTGGGTTTATAAAAATGGTATTTAAATAAGGATTTATTTAATTAAATCTATTTGAAATTTTTGAATGGGAAACTTAGTGGGTATGATTTTATAACTGAATTTTTGATTTAAGTGATTTAATCAATATTTCACGTTTAAATAAATTAAAGAAAATATGGAGTGAAGTGTAATTTAAGGTTACTTAAATGATGTTGAATCTAATAAGGGAGTAATTCAAGACTAATAATAATGAGGTTAAATCGAGATCTATATGAAACTGTTATATAGAACATTTAAATATTAAAGCCTTGAACAATATTGGAATTTAAATGGTTTATGTTGAGATTCGGATCTGTATTTGAAATCAACGTAGTTGAATTTGTTATTTAGCAACTAAATTGAATTAAAATGAAAATTTAGGTTGAACTAAATTTGAATTTATTATTTAGAAAACTAAATTGAATGAAAATTTAGATGAAACGTTGAATACTTAAAGTTTTGAAATATATGGAAATATAAAGGGGTATTTGTGATTATAAATCCGAATTTGAGATCGATCAAATTTAAGTGGTTATTTTAGGAATTGAGTTGAATTTAAATTGATAAATTGAGATTGAATTTAATTTAAATGTGAAGGTCGGGTTGATATAAAACGATTTGTTAAGTTGAGAGAATTGAAAATACTTTACTGGATAAATTATTTAATATATAAATACTAGTTTGGGAAATATAAAGATAGTTGAAGTGAAATAATATTTGGTTTTGAAGTATAAATTTAGTTTAAACGACCACGGTGTTATAGATTATATTTCTACATTGTAGATAGTTCCACGAACCCTTAGAGGATGGTTATCCCAAACATCCTTTAAGTTATTTGTATTTCAGTTGATATTTCACTTGAGTTGGATTTATTTATATAAGAATTTTAATCCTGACTCGAGTGTTTTGTGTTTTGCTTTACGCTTGGGTCAGACAGAGTGATACAGCATTTGAGACTCACCTTCGAAGTTGGAGCTTTGCTTGAAGATCCAACTATCCATCCTTTCAGTCATCCAGTTGATTGGTTCAGAGAAGTCATCTGCTCGTACTAGAGACTTCACTGCATTTGGGATATTCTTATGTATTTTATTTCTAACTCTGATGTATATAGTAGCTTCATGAACGACTATTCTTTATATATTCCGCTTCATTTTATTACTCTGTGTTTGTGATCTGTGATTGATTTATTTACTGTATATTTTAAGTTTTGCCAAATTTTATTTAACAATTCGGTATTTTGAATTATTCAAGTCGGATATGTATTGTTTTATTATCGATTTGAATGGTCCAAAATAGCGGGTCGTTACACTGTTCCATCTAGATTACCTAATGTAATCATGTAATTTCCCCTTCATCACTTGACACACTATATAAGAATTGAAGTAGACCTTACTTGGTTCTTTTAACACTTCAAACCAAAAAAAATTCCTTGCATATAAAGCATCTATTGAAAATAACCATATTGGCTTACTTTTTCTTTATTCTAGAATATGTTTTACCCAAACCATATTTCCAACTTTCTTGTGCTGAAATTTTACAATCTAAACCATACTTAGGTAGAAAAACACAAAGCGATGTTCACCCTTCTCTATTTCGCAGTTTGATCTAGTACTTTGTCCTCCTAATTCAACTATTGATTTAAAAGGTCACTAAATTCTTATGTAACTTTTTATCTCTATCCTAACATTTCAAGGCTTCCAAATTCCATAGTTAAATTTTGTCCTAATGGGCTATTTAATCCTATTTATCCAACTTCAATCTATTTCATTTCTTTTTAAATATAAGTGATAATCATAATATTTTCACATTACCTTTTAAATCAAAACCTTTGATTGTAAGTTTATTTCCATAAAATTAGTAAGTTTTAAACCTGTTAAACTCTCTTTTCATTTTTAACAAGCTCTTCCTTCTTACTAAGATCAAGTTATTCTTTCTTAATTAAATTATCAAAAACACCCGAGCTTAACTTAGCAAATAATACATAAAACATACCATTTTCAAATTTTCTTTCATAAATAAGAAATTTTCACAAATGTATATTTTTAAGGAAAACATAATACGTTAACTTATTATTGTGGAATTTGACAAAGACATCGGTTAAAGATATTTTCAATAACTAACCATTTCTTATTTATATACACGCTTCTAAAAAAAAAAGCCTGAAAGTTCTATTATTAAAACCAAAGTGCACATTGAGGATAACTGTAACAATATGCCTAAAAGGCAAAACTAAAGTTTTAAAACGGTCATTAATAAATCATTTTTTATCAAATTCTCTATTTTTACTTTTTACACAAACTCCATAAAGTTTGTCCGATTATTTTATATAAAATCATAAACCCACATTTTTATTCTATTTAAAATATCAAACATCTACTATTTCTAACTTTTAGAAAACATATTCATTGGTTTATCACGTAAATCAGATAGACAATAGCAATCTAATTACCTAAGCCCACTTATTCCTAACAATGCTTTAAGTGCATAAGGTTTCCGTCCCCCTTTTCAAATATGGTTAACTCAAGTTTATTTTCTAATACAGTGTCTAACTTCAATATGGAAATATTAAAGCCATACCTTTAATTAAATTAGAGTCCTTGCAACCGTTATTAATGTAAGAATAGGGTTTCTACATTAACTGGAAAATTTTGCCTTAAATTTATAAAGTCCCCCTTACGCTATCAACATCATATTCCTATCGTATGGGTCTTATGGTACTAATCTTCTTCACCTAGTTTTTACTACTAGTTGGTATAGGAAATTTCTTTATGGGGTAAATCATAATAAATGTGAAATCTTTATGGGGTAGATCCACAAGTGTACGCTTCTATATGGGATAACCGAACAACTACCTTATGAGTCAAATTGTATAGGGTATTGTGTAGTAGTATACATATTAGAAAATTATAATTCCACTCCCTTAGTTGGGTTAGGCTCATCTTGTCTCCTTGCTTATGGATACAGATGGAACCATATAGGGATGTTCACGCTTAGAATCTTAGCTGCCTTTCCAAAGCCATTCCTCTAAAACTTGAACTCATTCTCGCTACCTGTGATTATGAATTATCTTAAACTTTCCCAAAGATATTGTAGACGCGAATAAGAGAAATTACGATATATAGATAAAATCTTCGGAGTGCTTTTGAAAATTTATATATATTTAAAGCCCATCTCTGAAAAAATTTCAAAAAATATTTTGGAACACCATTTTTTCTTCAAAAACTTTACAAATATGTTTAAACCTTGCTCTTATACCTAATGTAATGGCCCACACTTCTGCCACCCCGATCCAAAGACTAGTGTGACTTTTGGACTCCCAGCATTCCGAGAAGTACGAGCTGTTGGGATTTTATAACATTTCAAAGCATAATTATAAAGGTAAATTCTAAGACATTCTACACTTTCAGATCTCATACAGGAAGGAATTAAAATATAAGTACTAAGAAATAGACATTTTAGAAAGCAGTCATCAAAATACTTAATTTCCATATACACTATCATGCATACTGTTTTCAAAATACAATATAAGTTTTACATACTTTTAATACAATAAGTAAATACATGATTAACAATAATATGAGAACTCTAATATGTAGTTCTTTTTTCCATGTACTATGCACAATCGACCACTAACCTTTCTTCATGTAGTGGGAAAAATGGAAAGAAAGGGGTGGGTCAGACAAAATTCTGGTGAATGAGTATGAGTTTAATATATGGTGATCATGTATAGTTAACTTTAACTCTACATTAAGTGACATAGGGTATACTATAAGTGTCCATGTATTCTTAAGACCATTACCTAACGGTTCTTGTCTAATACATAACTATACTACAAATCGTGTAGGCTACTACAAGAATCAAACTATGGATCCAAACTTACCAATGATCAGCCACCGCTCCTAGAGCTACTCATTATTTAAAACACCACCCTAGGCTACTAAGCATGGAAACAACACCCTTTAGCTATTAACCATGGAAACACCACCACAAGGCTACTATTGAAACAAATTCCTACTACTGTCTCCGCCACTAGGCTATTGTAGAAATAAATTCCCACTACTATCATCTCAAAAATTATACTGTAGGAACTACTCCTCACTAATATCACCGCAATTAGCCTGCTTGGGAACTAGTTTTCCCATAACTACAACTACCCAAAGCTCAACTACGTTTGGAAAGGAAGATCTTGAAATGCTGACTCATTGGTACGCCTCATCATCTAATCCACATGCACCTCGCGATCATAGACTTTGCCTCTTAGAGCATGTGTCGGGATCCTTTATCAGAACTGTATCAGGTCGCGTCAAAAACCGTGTATATTAGGATTCTTATTGTGTCGAGCCCACTCGTATAGCATTTGTTTGTGTTGTGCATCTACTGTAGAACCTCCCTGTGGGTGCTATTGGCAAAAATAAAATTACCCCCAGTTGGTTGTTCGACCCTCAATTTGATAAACAACATTTACCCAACCCCGTAAAGACCTAGCGTCCTCTCATAGGGAACCAGCTTTCCTACAACTTATAACATACATCCATATAGCCTTAAATAGGCCTACAAAAAAATTAACATTTTTATTAATTTTTATTATTAAACCGTGCCTTAGGACGAGGTTCATGATGCGCGTTTCAGGTGATAACTGGTCGACCGCTAGCCCTAACGGTTGGCCACTTACAATCGACCGCTCATGATGAGTGGTCAACTGGTCATGTAAAAATTAGGGTTTGTTCCTTCTTTTGATTGGATTAATGTTAATTATATTAATTACGACATTCAAAGTGAACCCTAAGTAAGTACAATGACCAGTTTTGTAACGACCCATAAATTTTGATTAATAAATTAGTTAGTTTAATTTAAATTTTGCAATTAAATTTAGAAAGAAATAATTTTTTTAAAAGTTATAATGAAGCAAATGTTAGAAATTTAAATGTAGCAATTGAAATTAAGATTTACAATTAAAAATGTAATTGCAATTAATTGAAATTATGAAAATTGTCATACTTGGTTATAAGTTTAATACAAGAAACAAACAGGAATATTGAATTAACTAATGAAATGTTATAATCAGAGGTAGTTGAATGAATTCAATATTATGTAAGATATTTGAGTAATTGGTTGGAAATATAAACTTAAGTGGAATAGACAATGAATAAAAGATAATAATGGATTTATGGAAATAAATTGGTGAACATAAATAAAGATGAAAATTTGGGTATATTAAGGTAATGAACCATTAACTACGTTATTAGATTTTAAAAATTGGCTGAGTGTAAAGGTGGAAGGCAAATTTAAAACGATTTATTGAAATAAAGTTTTAATAAGTTGGATCTATTGTAGTAAATGGAATTTAATATTCAATCATTTGAAATTAAGACAAAATAGGGATATTAATGCAATATGATATAAACCATGATAATTGCACTGTAAATTGAAATTGATTGAATAGCTAAATTTGTGCATACCCAATCAATTGAAATAGATGGTAAAGTTTTAATTGATTGAAATCAGCAAATTGGAAAATAAATTCAACTTATATCAATTGATGAAATAATACACAGTAAAATGTAATTTGACATAATCAATGTTAGGTAAGAAATTATATTTTAGTCAATTGATAATAGGGTATGAATGGGAGTAGATTTGGCTTATTGTGATAATTATTAATTGTTTACCTATAGTGAATTAGATCTAAATCCATTGCAATAAAACGTAATTAATCACTACGTTGATATAAATTCAGTTGATTACTCGAAAATATTAGGGAATTGGATTTACAGTAATGTTAAATTTACCCATAAGATAATGATTGACTGAATTTAAAAGAATGGAAAGTAAGATTTTTAATTTAATTGAAGTGTAAAAAAATTCAATAATTGAATTAATGGCAAATAAATGAAATTTAACACTTAATTATTACGTTAATAGAAAGTTAGATGGAATTTAAGAATATTATGGTAATAGTTTGCAAATTCAATGTAAAATTTTATCCGTTTAAGAATAGTGAATTGAATAATAAAATGAAAAGTGAATCTAATAGAATTTTTGGAAATTAAATTTATAAATTTTGAATTTAATGAAATTAGGGTTAATATTGAAATATATAAATTAATCATCTCTAAATTGACATTTAAATTTTTTTGAAATCATTGTAAATGATTGAGGAATCATAAGTGATAAAATTTGTCAATTTTCGAATTGAAATTTGAAATTTGATTTAAATTAGCTAATTTATTTATTTAATTAATTAGTGGAAAAATAGCCATTTTGACCACCGATTCGGATTTCGACGAAACTAGTTTCATCGGATCCATAACGGTGAATTATTGTAGGATTTCAAGTTTCGTTACGATCGGACTTATCGTTTGATCGTACGAACGTGAAACGCCTTAAAATCAATGAAATTGAAATCAATTTGAAAAATATTGATTTTAGCATGACTTCTTCATATGATGGAATTTGGACTTGAAACTTGTTCCATCGCGTTTAAAATATTTTAAATATCTATTTTGATGTATGGGTTGACCTAATTTCGTTCCGGAGTCGAAAAAGGCTTTTGGGCCACTTTAGCGTTAGCGCGTATATTCAACCTTATTCATCCATTCTAAATTCTGACTTACCTATATAAACCACGTTATAAACCCTAGCAGCCTCTATTCCTCATTTCTATACGTATAGAAACTTCCTTGCTTCTCTTCCTCAATGGCTGCAAACCCCTAGATCCAATTGCAAATTCAAAAATCAAATGAAAATTCAAACTCCTCAGAAAAATTTGAAAAAAATATAAGTTGAAGCTCTCGACTAGCGTAATTCACTGGTGGTGTTCGTTTTTTGATTCAGTTTACCGTTTGATCAGAAATTGTGTTTTATTTCCCAGTCGTTCGTGTGTCATCGTGGAGGATTAACGGTGGATCTTGATTCTGGCGTCGATCGGAGGGTACGTACTAGTAGAGGTCATCGATGGGTGGAGATCAATGCGGTTAGTCTGGGTTGTAGGCGATGAAATTCACCGTGCTTAGCTGTGGAAGGCGGCGGCGGCGAGCCACCTCCGGCGACCAAGAGGGGGGCCGCAAGCACTCTGGAGGGTCAGCCTTTGATGGAGGATCCGATGGTGACTTCTGATTGGGACGTAGGTGAAGGGGGCGGTCAAGTTTTGGAGGCGGCCGTAAAACCCTACATGCCGTGTTCTTTGTTTAACGTGTGCAGTTACTATAGGGAGTGAGATAATGACGTTGACGTGGCAAATTGATTGAGCGTGAGTTATTTAATTTTTTGTTTTAATTTAATTTTGTTTCAAACGATTTAAATCGAATAACTTTCACATATGAACTCCGTTTCATGCATGAATTTTTTGTTAGGATCATAATAAAATTACGGACACTTTAGCGCTGGATTGGACGAATTATGAGACTATCCAATTTTTGAGTTTAAATTGGATTTGAATACAATTTAAATTCAAAAGGTGAGTGTTTTAGCCCACTCACAACTTCTAAAATTTCTTATGTTTGTTAAATTGATTTATGATACGAGTAGAAATTTATTTATGACCTTTTGACATATTATTATTCATCATCTCAGTTAAATCACATTTATTTAATTGATTTGTTATTTAATTTATTCATTGCATGCAAGATGCCAATTAAATTGTTATTTATTTATTATTGCATATAAACTGCCAGTTAGACAGTTCTAATTTATTACTGAATACAAACTGCTAGTTAATACTTGTTGTTTATTATCCGTTCGATAGTGATGTTATTGTTTATATTGGATAATGATTATTATAAATGGTTATGATTGATATTGGATGAATAAATGTTGTATTTTATGTTGTATAAGCTCCAAGTTATTATGCATTTTCATTTCATTCGGGATTGTGGTTTGAAATGATATATAACCGTAATTTTTATTTAAATTACGAATTGAAATGATAAATATCCGTATCACTTGACCATAGGATAGAAAATTTTATACAAACAACGCGGTGTATATATATATATATATATATATATATATATATTGAAATGATTTTCTATGGTTTTGTAAATAAATATATATATGGTTTTATGAGATATTGATTTCGGATATTTGATAAAGGTTATTTTATATATAGTTAAATTCTTGGTTTTAAGCTATGTATAAAATTGTTTAAAGTATGAAGTAAGTTTAATAATAAAGTTGATTTTATTAAAATATATTATGGATTAGTATGTACTTAAATTATATTCTAATATAGAGTTTATATTGATTTTTACAAATCAAAGTTGAGGAGATAGTTTTGAAATTGCTTTGAGATTTTATTTAATTAACATCTTATTGAAATTTAGATTTAAAAAGAATATAGTGTTATAACTAAATTCGGGTTTAAGATGATTTAAGTGAATATATCTAGTCTAAATAAATTGAGTAATATTCAATTATTGAATTTGAAAGTTTAATTTAAAGGATACTAGATTTATTAAGTAAGTATTTCAAAACTAAATAATAGTAAAGAAAATTTGGCATATATATATATATATATATATATATATGAATTAAAAATTTAGTTTTGAAATGGTGGAATATTTAAAACTTTGAAATATATGGAAATTTAAATGGTTTATTTGGGAATTCAAATTTGTATTTGGAATCGATTTGAGAAATTAAAAAGCTAATTTACTTTATAAAATAATTTATTACCAAACCATTTAAGTATTGAAAATTATGTTTCGAAGCTATGGTTTAAGGTATATATATTTGAAAGTACTATGATTTTTGAAAAAGGATATACTTGAAATAAAACTGATATCATATTGATTTGGGTTTTAAAATAGAAATGATATCATATTTATATGGTTTTGAAATGGATATTTTATTCTGGTTTTAAAGTATAAACTATTTTGAAAAGACCGTGGTGTTATAATAACGTTTGGTTGTTGAAGAGACCGGGATCGGAAGTTGTCATACACTCTGCCAACTCCGAAAACCACTTTAACAATCGTGTACGTGGTGGAGATTCCAGAATGAAGTAGGATGGCGGCGGCGTTTCCTTTGAGGTAAATACGTGGACCCAACTCCAGTGAGTTGGCATAAGGTGGCTAAAACAGGAGCATTGACGGGTTAATGAGGTAGCACCTTTGATTGGACACATCCCTTCGATATTCTACTCTGACTTTGGATTTATTCGGTGGCCACTTTTGATTTCTTTGATTTAAGGGTGTGGCTCGAGGTGGGCGGTAGCTACGGCTATGTGTTACCACCGACCCGGAAGCGTAATTGGTATATCTACTCTGGCATTGCCTAGTTGTGCCGTGTCACCTACCCTAGCGTTCCTTATACGATTTTGGTTTTGTACCATACCTATGGTGTGCCCTCTGACGATGCTCAGTACAGGGGAGATTACTGTACTGTATAGACTATGTGAATATATAAATGTGCTAAGGTGGAAAATGTAAAGCCTTAACGCTATTTAAAAGTAAGTTTGTTTTACAATTAGACATTATTATAATAGCGAAATATACTACATAGTAAATAGTTTAACGGATCCTTAAGAGATGTAAATCCCAAGCATCTCTTGAGTTACTGCACTCATATTTATTTCTGTTTATTTAACTTACATAAGATCTTTTAGTTCTGACTCGAGTGTTTTGTCTTTTCAATTCGCTCGGGTCAGTCCGAGCATTTCAGGATCGAAGACTTTATTTTTGGAGGACGAAGACTAAGATTTCATTATTATTATTATATTATATTGTTCCACTACACATTGTATTCCGCTGCATCGGTTTTTATTCGTTGGTATGTGCAACTCTAATATATATTGTATAAATAAAATTAAATATTTTGTAAACAGCTTCATGAACTGTATATTTGATTATTCTATTTTATCCTTCCGCTGTGAGATTCTGTTTTGTTTTATTTCTTTGCCTTTTTTCTTATTTACCCCGTAACAATCCGCCCTTCCGTATGGTTTGAATTGGCACGTGTGTTGATTTAAAGCGTGCGTAAAAGGCGGGATGTTTCATCTGGTATTAGAGCTTTGGTTTAGCGATAAACCTTAGCTTTGTGGGGTCTGACTCTTTATTTATAGGGTACTAATACCCTACGGGAGTCGCTGAGTGTATATATATGAGAGAGCGTATTTGTTAGGGGTATAAAAAAGATTTTAATATTGTGTTAATTTGTTCCTTTTTGTATTTATAAATTCTAGCTGATGCATAGGACGCTATGACATCAATAGGGATTTCTAAACACTAAATAGGACAGACCGATATAATATTTGTCTTTAATATAGGTGAATGAAATAATTTTGCCTATTATATTTTATACATATATATATAAAATAAATTTTATAAATGATATATATTTGTTTGCAATATATTGGTTGTTAGGTAACGAAATTTTAAATAATAGTGGAAATAAGATTGAAAATAATGAAGAAAATGAAAATTGGAATTTAGAACTTAAGTTCCGAGGTTTTGAAAATTTCTTTTGAATGATTTTGGAATATAGTAATGATTTTATTAGAAGTATTTTGCTGATATCAAAATTTCAATATAATTTGAAAGAATTGTTTTAAAGAAATTTGGAAGGAATAAATTCTGTACTCCCTTCTCTGTCGTTGGAAAATAATTTCGACGATGAGTGCACGCATCATCGACATTCATTTTCGAGTTTCGGAGCGGGAAGGCCACTGGAGTAGTTTTACTGCAGATTTATTTTGATAAACGAATATAAATTTTAAATTGTTTTAGATATAGTAGAGATATAAATTGTAAGTATATAACTAATTTGAAATAAAACCCGTTATTTAATTCTTAAGTTTCCGCTAATTAATAGTTTTAATTAAGTGTAGTAAAATGGAATATAAATAATTAATAATTGGGACCATTAATAAAATAAGAGATTAAATGCTAGGTTATAAATGAAATTAAAATAAATTTGAAATGTTTAACCTATAAGCAAAGGATATTATTATTGAACATTTAATTAATTAAAGGTAATGAGAAAAACTTATATAATTTTTCAATTACATTCTTAAAGCATACATATAACTTACCAAAAGATATAAAAGTTGAAACGTTAATAAGGAGATGTAATAGATATTGTACAAGTAATAAATTTGAGGTAATGAAAGTGTTTAATGTAATGCTTTTATAAATAAGGATTTAAAGTTATAATTATTATATACTTAAGTTATGACAGAAAGGCCACTAATTAAATATAATAGAATGGTTATAAAGAAATGATAATAAACTAAAGTAAGTGTTGAAGGCATTTATTTTGAAAATAAGCAGAAAGATGAATACTGTAAATAAATGAAGTTAAGTAGTGAATGTAGTATAATAAGGGAAAACGAATGAATTGCAAGCAATAAATGAAAATTTGCAAGAAATAAATATAAATTAAAGGAAAGTAAACAATAAATGCTATGAAATTGTAAATTAACTTGATTTATTGTTTGGAAGTGCTGTTTGTTTGGTTTATGGTTGTTTGGGCAAGGATACTTTAAGATTGTTGGATGTATGAATAATCTATTTCGTTTCATCTAAGATAGTTGAGTAAAAGATGCACTTAGTAGTTTATTCTTCATTCTGTACAATTTAAAGTTTTAAACCCGAACAACTACCTGTTTTGTTTGATATGGATGGATAGTTGAATTGTGTTGATTCTGTATGATGGTTGTATGCTGTTTGTTGCAATTGATTGTTATTGTATTGAATGTTGTTTGGGGTCGAAACAACCTTAAATATTTCATTTTATATAATTGTTAACCTTTTGGATTATATAAGTGAAATACAGGTTGTGGAAGCAATTGCTACTGCTTTTGGTTTCATAATTAAGCGTAAATTGCCCAACAAATTGGTACGTTTTCGGATTACGGTTTATAGTGTTATTATATTTTTCCCGTGATGGGATTTATATTATTTTGGAAAATATATGTTATATATTGTTATATTTGATATTACATTTTCCTCCCAAGCCTCCCCATACAAAGGAGACTCTGCCGAAATTTTCCATAAAGTTTGGACTTAGAAAATTTTGAAAAAGTTTTTCCAAACTTTATTTACTTGAATATAAAATGATTTAAGAGTTATAAATTGATATATTTTGTTTAAATTAATTGATTTTGTAAATTAATTTTTATAGATTTAATATTTTAAATAGGATATATTATTTCCTTAATTCTTTCTTTTCCCTTCTTTTTCCTTTTCGGGGATGAAAAGTTTTGAGTGGAGGAGAGTGTAACGACCCGTAAATTTTGATTAATAAATTGGTTAGTCTAATTTAAATTTAGGAAGAAATAAATTTTTTAGAAGTTATAATGAATCAAATGTTAGAAATTTAAATGTAGCAACTGAAATTAAGATTTACAATTCAAAATGTAATTGCAATTAATTAAAATTATGAAAATTTCATACTTGGTTATATGTTTAATATAAGAAACAAACGGGAATATTGAATTAACTAATGAAATGTTATAATCAGAGGTATTTGAATTAATTCAATATTATTTAAGATATTTAGTAATTGGTTGGAAATATAAACTTAAGTGGAATAGACAATGAACAAAAGATAATAATGGATTTATGGAAATAAATTGGTCAACATAAATAAAGATGAAAATTTGGGTATATTAAGGTAATGAATCGTTAACTATGTTATTAGATTTTAAAAATTGGTTGAGTATAAAGGTGGAAGGCAAATTTAAAACAATTTATCGAAATAAAATTTTAATAAGTTGGATCTATTGTAGTAAATGGAATTTAATATTCAATCATTTGAAATTAAGATAAAATAGGGACATTAATGCAATATGATATAAACCATGATAATTGTACCGTAAATTGAAATTGATTGAATAGCTAAATTTGTGCATACCCAATTAATTGAAACAGATGGTAAAGTTTTAATTGATTGAAATCAGCAAATTGGAAAATAAATTCAAGTTATATTAATTGATGAAATAATGCGCAGTAAAATGTAATTTGACATTATCAATGTTAGGTAAGAAATTTTATTTTAGTCAATTGATAATAGGGTATTAATGGCAGTAGATTTGGCTTGTTGTGATAACTATTAATTGTTTACCTATGTATATAATTTAGTGAATTAGATCTAAATCCATTGCAATAAAACGTAATTAATCACTACGTTGATATAAATTCAGCTGATTACTGGAAAATATTAGGGAATTGGATTTACATTAATGTTAAATTTACCCATAAGATAATGATTGACTGAATTTAAAAGAAGGAAAGTAAGATTTTTAATTTAATTGAAGTGTAAAAAAAATTCAATAATTGAATTAATGGCAAATAAATGAAATTTAACACTTAATTATTATGTTAATAGAAAGTTAGATGGAATGTAAGAATATTATGGTAATAGTTTGCAAATTCAGTGTACAATTTTATCCGTTTAAGAATTGTGAATTGAATAACAGAATGAAAAGTGAATCTAATAGAATTTTTGGAAATTAAATTTATAAATTTTGAATTTAATGAAATTAGGGTTAATATTGAATTTATAAATTAATCATCTCTAAATTGACATTTAAATTTGTTTAAATCATTGTAAATGATTGAGGAATCATAACTGATGAAATTTGTCAATTTTCGAATTGAAATTTAAAATTTGATTTAAATTAGCTAATTTATTTATTTAATTAATTAGTGGAAAAATAGCCATTTTGACCACTGATTCGGATTTCAACGAAACCAGTTTCATCGGATCCATAATGGTGAATTATTGTAGCGTTTCAAGTTTCGTTACGATCGGACTTGTCGTTTGATCGTACGAACGTGAAACGCCTTGAAATCAATTTGAAAATATTGATTTCAGCATAACTTCTTCATACGATGGAATTTGGACTTGAAACTTGTTCCATCGCGTTTAAAATATTTTAAAATATCTATTTTGATATATGGGTTGACCCAATTTCGTTTCGGAGTCGAAACGGGCTTTTTGGGCCACTTTAGCGTTAGCGCGTATATCCAACCTTATCCATCCATTCTAATTTCTGACCTACCTATATAAACCCCGTTATAAACCCTAGCAGCCTCTATTCCTCATTTCTATATGTATAGAAACTTCTGTGCTCCTCTACTTCAATGGCTGCAAACCCTAGATCCAATTGCAAATTCAAAAATCAAATGAAAATTCAAAATCCTCAGAAAAATTTGAAAAAAATATATGTTGAAGCTCTCGACTAGCATAATTCAATGGTTTGTGTTCATTTTTCAATTCATTTTATCGTTTGATCAAAAATAGTGTTTTAATTCCCGGCTATTCGTGTGTCATTGTGGACGATTAACGGTGGATCTTGATTCTGGCGTTGATCAAAGGCAGGTACTCGTAGAGGTCGTCGAGGGGTGGAGATCTATGCGGTTAGTCTGGGTTGTAGGCGACGTAATTCGCCGTGCTTGGCTGTAGAAGGCAGCTGTAACAGCCTGCATATTTTACGATTAAATATTTAAATATTTTATTTTAATATTTTATCGTTAGTCGGTTTCTAGTCCGAAAAGTTACTTTTTGCATACGGTCAAATTAGGACTCGGAACCATTTCCATTGAGTTCAAAACACTGTTTGCAATCTTTTTGAGTGTAAACTTTGATATGTTTTGAGTTAGTGGAATTTCGTTACTTTTTCACTTTGGGTTTTGGGTTTGGTTTAGCCCATTTGCATAAACTATTAATTCTAACCCAACCCCCTTCTCTTCATATCTTTACTTTCATTTCCTAACACTCAAGCTTCATCAAAAATGGAGGAAGGAATGGGAAATTAAAACTCCAAGCCCTTTTTCATTTGCAAATTCAACATCCAACTCCAAATTCAAAGAGAAACCATTGATTCAAGCTTCTTGTGTAGATATTCAAGTGTGGGTGATTCCTCCTTTGCTTTTAGGCTTCTCCTTCATTGATTTTTGTGTAAAGGAGAGATTTTTATCTCACATCTTTGTCTATAACTGTCTTTGATTGTTGGGTATGAATTCCTAACACTTATTCATGTGCATTTGCTTTTGGTTTTGATTGAATTGGTGGAAATGCCAAATTTAGTGTTTTGGGTTCATATCTTTAAAAATCTAATCTTTGATGAACACGATTTTGGTGATGCATCGAGGAGCCAATACGACTGGGTAGCCTATAGGCATAATCCCCTAGCGTCCGTGCTCGATCGGTTGCAAATTGAGTGAGTTTTGCACTCCAAAACCCTTAGGTCGTTCAGCCTGCACAATTTGATGTGCTTGGCCTGCAGCTAGCTTGCACACTCCATAGGTAGCAGCAAAATTAGGTCGTTTCGTCCATAGGTCGTTCGGCTTGTACCACCCTTCGGCCTGCAGTTAGGTCGCTCGGCCATAGGTCGTAACCCATAGGTCGTTAGGTCGCTCGGCTCCCTTTTTATCTCTTAGGTCGTTGCATCCATTAGCTCGCTTGGCCTTCTTACCCCTTTAGGTCGCTGACCTTTAGGTCACACCACCTAGGCCGTTCACCTCCTTAAGACGCGTATTCCTTAGGTCGCTCGGCATTGATTAGGCCGCGCCATATTTTGGTCGCGCCATGCTAGGTCGTCCCCTGTGCCTTAGGTCGCTTGCTCCCTTAGGTCGCGCCAATTTGACCACTTAGGTCGCTCGGCCTTCATGCGCCTTAGGTTGTTCCATACTTAGGTCGCGCCACTCCTTAGGTCGCATGTAGTTAGGTTGCGCCACCCTTTAAGTTGCCCCTGCTTTAAGCCATGTGTTATTTCTTGAGCCGTTGACTTCTCGTGTTGACTTATATTAAGTCGTAAGTCGTGGCTGTTAAGTCGCTAGGCTATTTCCATATTGATGAATTTGGAATCGAATTCTTTGGATTTGTATTTACATCATCAATGTGAATTTTTGTGATTTGTCACTTTACCTCACTCGTATAAGAAATCTAATTAAACGACTTCGTAAAACAAGTGGTATGAAACGCTTGCGTTTACCTCGTTGGTTAATTCTTGGACTTGTTCGATTGAATCTCTTGTGATAATTTTCGAGTGGAGATCTGCAATTTGTTCGTAAATAGTTAAGTTAAGCTAGTGGTTATGGGACATGAAGCTAAGCTCATATATTTACTAGCTTACTTTAATTGACACTTCTTGATGACCGTTGATGATCATTTTTGTGATTAGACTAGAAAATGTGCGATGTCTCTTTGTCTACGAGGGCGACTAAACCCTGTTTCTATGGAGCTTCGGCTCAAATTGGTGGGGTAGCGACCCATGGTCCTTGGGCCGTTTTATGGAGCTTCGACTCAAAATTAATGGTTAGCAACCATGGAATAGCGTTCCATTTTGTGATACACGTGTTGGTGAGTTTTCATGCTCCCGTTTTGTGATAGGCCTCCCCCCGTTTTGTGATTTCTGGATTTCCATTGATGATTTCTGGAATTTGTGTTTTCACCAACTTTCATGATTTACATTGATAAGTTTTATCAATATTTGTGCATTGGTGAATTTGTGTGTCATTAAATTTTGTGATTGACATTGATATAATTGTCAATATTTATAGTTTGGTGATTTGGTAAATAAGGAGTATGACATTCCTTTTGATCTTTGAGAAGATTCTCGTGAATTGATTAATCCCTAGTTGATTTATCAATTGAATACTTATCACAGTATGGCTTTATGGTTATTATATATTTATGTCATATCGCTTATTCTATATCATTTTATCTGATATTTTAGCTAGACTTATCCGTTTATTATTTTCTTATTAAATAATACTCGGGTCAGACCGAGATGTTACAGGTGCTTCTGCATGACTTCACATCTAGGATTATCACCCTGACTTTTGGCTAACTACTTAGATTAGTGTTTTTGTTGTTGTGTACATTTGAGATATAGACTCATAGATGTATCCATATTCTTTTGTCTAGCACTTGTAGCTATTCTTTTGTAACATTGTGGATCTTTTTTGACCACTACTCTGATGTACACTTTCATGTGTTATATATCCATATCTATTTCCGCCTTTGTGATATGGATGTCTGTGACTGATTTGTGTTATGTTTATTTCTATGTTTGTTTCCGAAGAATATATATAGCCACCGTGTAGTAGCTTCGAGTTTGTATCGGTATGTCAGATTCCAAATGCATGTTGTACTATCTGACATATCGGTGCTCGCACAAACCAATTACACGGATGGTCGCTCCTCAACAGCCTTATTCTCCGCGCTTGTTGACGGCATTACCGCGTAGTGTCCTTGGCTAGCATGTGTATAGAGGTGGGGCATCACAGCTTGGTATCAGAGCCAATCTTTAGAACAATGTAGAATAATCTAGCAAGGATCATCGTCCTAAGTCCATCTTAGGAGTCGTGCTTTAGGATTTAATTCAAGTGTTCGTACCGATTCATCCTATTTTCTTTATGATTCCTTGTTTATCTTTCAAGATTGCTTGATATTCATTTGGTGAATAACCTTATCCTTCTTCTTTCTTTTTTCTAAAGGAAGAGAAATGGTTAGACCTGGCCGTCCCAGCGCCGGTCAATCTCGTCTTACTCTCCAAGATTGAGTATTTATGTCTGCCTAGCAGCTTCTTGATCTAGTAAGGAATGCTCAAGCAGCCGGATCTAATTCATAGTCTACTCACCCTAGGTCTGGATTTGCACGTTTGTGCCGCGATTATACCAATTTGGGTGGAAAGCCATTCAAAGGTTCAGAAACCATTATTGAAGTCCAGGCTTGGCTGAGATCGTGCAATCGAATCTTTTCTCGCATTAATCTTATTGATCTTCACCGTGTTCAGGTGGCCTCTAGTATGCTCCAACAAAGAGCATTAGATTGGTATGAGCTTCTGATTTCTGGAATAAATGAAGCGGATCTTACTTGGGAGAAATTCCGGGATCACTTCGAATTAAAATTTGTGCCAGAAGCTGAGAAGGTGACTTTGGCTCGCCGATTCATTGACCTTGTTCAGGATGAATCCTCCATGGCAGATTATGTCGCAACTTTCGAGTCACTTTCTAAATACGGGGTCGAATATATAAACACCCCATTGAAGAAAAACCAACGATTTGTCTATGGCTTCAATAAAAATTTCAAGAAGTCATTACTTCTAAAGTTAGAAATTTCTTTTGGTCAACTCGTTCATATCGCTCTTCGACTTGAAGAGGCAGATAAAGAAAGTGACTTGGAAGTTATGGGTGCCAAACCGAACTTCAACAACAAGAAAAGGCCTAATAAGTTTAAAGGTCCTTATCCCAACAATTAGAAAGAGAAGCAAGCCTCTCCGGCAACTAAGACTTCTACCCTAAGTGGTGGGCAGTGCTACAGCTGTGGTTTTAAGGACCATTATGCGAACAAGTGTTCAAAGCCTCGTACTTGTCGCTATTGCAAAAGCCCGGATCATTATTTATCTTCTTGTCCCAAACTTCAAAATAGGAAGGAGGGAAAGCTAAATTTTACTTAAGCACCTGGCAACACATCTCGTGGTAAAGGTATTTCTCATTCTATCCTTGATGGCATTATTTTATTTCGTGATCATCCTATTCGAGTTCTTTTTGATACGGGTGTGTCCCATTCTTTTATTTCAAAAGAACTTGTTGATACTTTTTCTTTGGATGTTTTGTGTTTAATGACTTCTTGGAGAATTGCGAATCCGGTTGGTGGATCCGCAACAATTAGTTTATTGTGTAAAGATGTCGAGATTATTTTGTGTGATTTTTCTTTCCGAGCCGATTTGCATGTTATGCGCTACTTAGGCTTTGGAATGATTTTGGGAATGGATTGGCTTAACCGCTATAAAGCCCAAATCCTATGTCCTGAGCGGACTATTTATCTTCGACATCCTCAATCTGTTAAGCAGATTTCTATTGACCTTAAATATTCGAATTCCAGCTTAGTTGCATCTTTATATTCTATAAAATCCTTATGAAGACGATAATGATGATGAGGAAGATATTATTTCTCTTATTCACGTTGTTCGTGAATTTTCTGACATATTTGAGCCCATTTTAGGATTACCACCTAAGAGAGCAATTGAGTTTAGAATTAATCTCATTCCTGGAGCTCAACCTATTGCTCATCCTCCTTATCGTATGTCCAATAAAGAAAATGAGGAGATGCGTAAACAATTATCCGAATTGGAGACGAAGCAATTTATTCGCTCTAGTTCCTTGCCTTGGGGAGCTTCGGCTATTTTTGTGAAGAAATCCGATGGTACACTTCGGCTTTGCGTTGACTACCGCAAGCTTAATGATCTTACTATTAAGAATTAATATCCTTTACCTCGGATTGATGATCTATTCGATCAACTTAGTGGTACTAGAGTCCTTTCACAGTTAGACTTAGCTACCGGTTTGCATCAGCTTCGTATTACAGAGGATAGCATTCCTTTGACATCGTTCCATACTCGTTATGGATCTTATGAATGGCTTGTTATGCCATTTGGTTTATCAAATGTTTCAGCTTATTTCGTTGACCTTATGAATAGAATTTTCGAAGACTTCCTTGATTGGTTTGTCCTCATCTTTATAGATGATATTCTTGTGTATTCTAAAACCGAGGAGGAGCATGAAAATCACCTTCGAATTATGTTGGAAACTCTTAGGAGTAATCAATTAAAAGAATTTTTTTTCTAAATGCCACTTTTGGCAATCTCGTGTGAAGTTTCTTGGTCACATTATTTCCGAATTTGGAATTTCTGTGGATCCTTCAAAGATTGAAGCGATTCAAAGTTGGAAGAGACCGGAGAGTGTGACGGAAATTCGTAGTTTCCTTGGATTGGCTGGTTATTACCGCCGCTTATAAAGGACTTTTTCAAAATTTCTGTACCTCTTACTAGTTTGACAAAGAAGGGTGTTAAATACATTTGGTCGGACAAATGTGAAGCTTCTTTTCAGAAATTAAAAGAACTCCTTTCCGATGCTCCTATTCTTATGATTCCTGCCAAGATTTTATTGTTTATACCGATGCTAGTCGCGTTGGTTTGGGTGCCGTTCTTATGCAAAGAGGACGTGTTATTTCTTATGCTTCTAGGCAACTGAAGCCAGCCGAGACTAGATATGCCAATCATGATTTAGAACTCGCGGCTATTGTTTTCGCCCTTCGTATTTGGCGTCATTATCTTTTGGGAGAAAAATTTATTCTTTACACCGATCATAAATCCTTTAAGTATCTATTTTCTCAAAAGGAACTTAATTTGCGTCAACAACGTTGGCTCGAATTTCTTGCAGCTTATGATCTTGATATTCTTTATACTCCCGAAAAGGGAAATCGTGCTGCGGATGCACTTAGTCGTAAGAAACAAGCGGTTGTTTCTATGATGATATCCGAATGGAATGCTCTCGGAATTCTATCCACTTGTGAGATTCGAGATCATGTTTCTGATTTATGTTCATCTCTTGTTTTATGTAGCCTTGAGGCTCATCCTTCTCTTTTAGACCGCATTCTTGAAGCTCAAAAGCTAGATCCCGAATTGGCTCTTCTTAGCCAATATTTTAGGGATAAAATTGATATTGTAGGTTTGAAAGACTTTGATATTGATTCACTTGGCGTTCTTCGAAAATTTGGTAGACTTATCGTGCCAAATATTAGTAATCTTCGTAAAGACATTTTAGAAGATTCTCATCGTTCTAAATTTACCATTCATCCCGGTAGTAGTTAAATGTACGCGGATATGAAGGGACTTTATTATTGGGAGGGAATGAAATCTGATATTGCTAACTTTGTTAAGTGTTGCATGACTTGCCAACTTGTCAAGGCCGAACATCAAAGGCCTGGTGGGTTATTGCAACCTTTAGAAATTCCAATTTGGAAGTGGGACCAAATCTCCATGGATTTTATAGACGGCCTTCCCCGTTCTCGTTCGGGTCATGATAGCTTATGGGTGATAGTTGATAGACTTACTAAATCCGCCCATTTTTTTCCCATTTGGTCCAATCGAACCATTCCTCTCTTGGCCAAACTCTTTATCAAAGAAATTGTTAAATTGCATGGAGTTCCTACTTCTATTGTTAGTGATCGTGATCCATTGTTTACTAGTGTATTTTGAAAGAGTCTTCAAAAAGCTTTGGGAACGAAGCTTAATTTTAGCACTGCTTATCACCCCCAATCCGATGGACAAACTGAGCGTGTGAATCAAACTCTTGAAGATCTTCTTCGTGCATGTGTTCTTCATTTTGGTGGAAGTTGGGAAGATCTCATTTCTCTTGTTGAGTTTTCCTATAATAATAGATTCCAATCTAGTATTGGTATGGCATCTTTCGAGTCACTCTATGGAAGGCCATGTCGATCTCCTTCTTGTTGGCTTGAGGCCGGTGAGAAGCTGGTTTTAGGTCTAGATTTTATTCGTGATTCCACAGAGAAGATTGACCTTATTCGTCATGGGACAAAAGAAGCCCAGAGTAGGCAAAGATCCTATGCCAATAAGCGGAGAAGGAAATTAGAATTTTCTGTGGGAGATCTTGCGTTTATTCGTGTTTCACCTATGAAGGGTGTTGTACGGTTCATTCAATCGGGAAAGTTAGCACCTTGATATATTGGTCCATTTCCTATCACTGAACGTATTGGTTCCGTGGCATATCACCTTTTATTACCGGCTCAGTTTTCTCCTATTCATGACGTGTTTCACGTTTCTCAATTACGAAAATGCCTTCGTGACTCCGATTCTATCCTTGAGCCCAGTGTTGTGGAAGAAATTGAAGTTTCACCTAATTTAACTTATAAGCAACATCCTATTCGTATTATTTCTTTAAGGAGGGGAGTCTGTAACAACCCGCATTTTTTACGATTAAATATTTAAATATTTTATTTTAATATTTTATCGTTAGTCGGATTTTAGTCCGAAAAGTTACTTTTTGCATATGGTCAAATTAGGACTCGGAACCACTTCCATTGAGTTCAAAAAACCGTTTGCAATCTTTTTGAGTATAAACTTTGATATGTTTTGAGTTAGTGGAATTTTGTTACTTTTTCACTTTTGGTTTTGGGTTTGGTTTAGCCCATTTGCCTAAACTATTAATTCTAACTCAACCCCCTTCTCTTCATATCTTTACTTTCATTTCCTAACACTCAAGCTTCATCAAAAATGGTGGAAGGAATGGGAAATTAAAACTCCAAGCCCTAGTTCATTTTCAAATTCAACATCTAACTCCAAATTCAAAGAGAAGCCATTGATTCAAGCTTCTTGTGTAGAGATTCAAGTGTGGATGATTCCTCCTTTGCTTTTAGGCTTCACCTTCATTGATTTTTGTGTAAAGATGAGATTTTTATCTCACATCTTTGTCTATAACTATCTTTGATTGTTGGGTATGAATTCCTAACACTTATTCATGTGCATTTGCTTTTGGTTTGGATTGAATTGGTGAAAATGCCATTTTTTAGTGTTTTGGGTTCATATCTTTAAAAATCTAATCTTTGATGTTTGAACTCGATTTTGGTGATGCATCGAGGAGCCAATATGACCGGGTAGCCTATAGGCATAATCCCCTAACGTCCGTGCTCGATCGGTTCCAAATTGAGTGAGTTTTGCACTCCAAAACCCTTAGATCGTTCGGCCTGCGCAATTTGATGTGCTCGGCCAGCAGCTAGATCGCACACTCCATAGGACGCGGCAAAATTAGGTCATTTCATCCCTAGGTCGTTCGGCCTGCACCACCCTTCGGCCTGCAGTTAGGTCGCTCGGCCATAGGTCGCAACCCATAGGTTGTAACCCATAGGTCGTTAGGTCGCTAGGCTTCCTTTTTATCTCTTAGGTGTTGCATCCATTAGGTCGCTCGGCCTTCTTGCTCCTTTAGGTCGCTGACCTTTAGGTCGCACCACCTAGGCCGCTCACCTCCTTAAGCCGCGTATTCCTTAGGTCGCTCGACATTGATTAGGTCGCGTGGTCGCGCCATGCTAGGTCGTCCCCTGTGCCTTAGGTCGCTTGCTCCTTTAGGTCGCGCCTATTTGACCACTTAGATCGCTCGGCCTTCTTGCGCCTTAAGTCGCGCCATACTTAGGTCGCGCCACTCCTTAGGTCGCATGTGGTTAGACCGCGCCACCCTTTAAGTTGCCCCTGCTTTAAGCAGTGTGCTATTTCTTGAGCCGCTGACTTCTCGTGTTGACTTATATTAAGTCGTAAGTCGTGGCTGTTAAGTCGCTAGGCAATTTCCATACTGATGAATTTGGAATCGAATTCTTTGGATCTGTATTTACATCATTAATGTGAATTTTTGTGATTTATTGTTTCTACAATCATTTTTGTGATTTGTCACTTTGCCTCACTCGTATGAGAAATCTAATTAAACAACTTCGTAAAACAAGTGGTATGAAACACTTGCGTTTACCTCGTTGGTTAATTCTTGTACTTGTTCGATTGAATCTCTTCTGACAACTTTCGAGTGGAGATCTACAATCTGTTCGTAAATATTCAAGTTAAGCTAGTGGTTATGGGACATGAAGCTAAGCTCACATATTTACTAGCTTACTATAATTGACACTTCTTGATGATCGTTGATGATCACTTTTGTGATTTAGACTAGCAAATGTGCGATGTCTCTTTGTCTACGAGGGAGACTAAGCCCCGTTTCTATGGAGCTTCGGCTCAAATTGGTGGGGTAGCGACCCATGGTCTTCGGGCCGTTTTGTGGAACTTCGGCTCAAAATTATTGGTTAGCAACCATGGAATAGCGTTCCATTTTGTGATACAAGTGATAGTGAGTTTTCATGCTCCCGTTTTGTGATAGGCCTCCCCCCTTTTTGTGATTTCTGGAATTTGTGTTTTCACCAATTTTCGTGATTTACATTGATAAGTTTTATCAATATTTGTGTATTGGTGAATTTGTTTGTCATTAACTTTTGTGATTGACATTGATATAATTGTCAATATTTATAGTTTGGTGATTTGGTAAATAAGGAGTATGACATTCCTTTTGATCTTTGAGAAGATTCTCGCGATATTGATTAATCCCTAGTTGATTTATCAATTGCGTACTTATCACAGCATGGCTTTATGGTTATTATATATTTATGTCATATCTCTTATTCTATATCATTTTATCTGATATTTATAGCTAGACTGATCCGTTTATTATTTTCTTATTAAATAATACTCGGGTCAGACCGAGATGTTACATGTGCTTCTGCTTGACTTCACATTTGGGATTATCACCCTGACTTTTGGCTAACTACTTAGATTAGTGTTTTTTTTGTCGTATACATTTGAGATATAGACTCATAGATGTATCTATATTCTTTTGTCTAGCACTTGTAGCTATTCTTTTGTCTAGCACTTGTAGCTATTCTTTTGTGACATTGTGGATCTTGTTTGACCACTACTCTGATGTACACTTTCATGTGTTATATACTCATATCTATTTCCGCCTTTGTGATATGGATGTCTGTGACTGATTTGTGTTATGTTTATTTCTATGTTCGTTTTCGAAGAATATATATATATATAGCCACTGTGTAGTAGCTTCGAGTTTCTGTCGGTATGTCGGATTCCAAATGCATGTTGTACTATCTGACATATCGGTGCTCGCACAAACCAATTACACGGATGGTCGCTCCTCAACAGCCTAATCCTCCGGGCTAGTTGACGGCATTACCCCGTAGTGTCCTTGGCTAGCATGGGTATAGAGGTGGGGCGTCACAGCAACAGCGGCGAGCCACCTCTGTCGATGAGGGGGGGGGGGGGGTCGAGCAATCTGGAGGGTCGGCCTTTGATGGAGGATCCGGTGGCGACTTCTGATTGGGACGTAGGTGAAGGGGGCGGTCGAGTTTTGGAGGCGACCATAAAACCCTACATGCCATGTTCTTTGTTCAACGCTTGCGGTTACTGTAGCGAGTGAGATAACGACGTTGACGCGGCAGACTGATTAAGGGTAAGTTATTTAATTTTTTGTTTTAATTTAATTTTGTTTCAAACGATTTAAATCAAATAACTTTCTCATACGAACTCCGTTGCATGCGCAATTTTTTTGTTAGGATCGGAATAAAATTCCGGACACTTTGGTGCTTGTTTGGACGAATTTTGAGACTATCCAATTTTTGAGTTTAAATTAGATTTGAATTCAATTTAAATTCAAAAGGTGAGTGTTTTAACCCACTCACAACTTCTAAAATTTCTTATGTTTGTTAAATTGATTTATGATATGAGTAGAAATTTATTTATGACTGTTTGGCATATTTTTATTTATCATCTCAGTTAAATCACATTTATTTAATTAAATTGTTATTTAATTTATTCATTGCATATAAACTACCAATTAAATTATTATTTATTTATTATTGCATATAAACTGCCAGTTGGACAGTTTTAATTTATCATTGAATATAAACAGCTAGTTAATACTTGTTGTTTATTATCATTCGGTAGTGATGTTATTGTTTATATTGGACGATGATTGTTATAAATGGTTGATGATTGATATTAGATGAATGAATGGTGTTTTTTATATTGTATAAACTGCAAGTTATTATGCATTTTCATTTCATTCGGAATTGCGGTTTGAAATGATATATAACCGTAATTTTTATTTCAAATTACGGATTGGAATGATAAATATCTGTATCACTTGATCATAGGACAGAAAATTTTATACAAACACCGTGGTGTATATATAAAAATATTTTGAAATGATTTTCTATGGTTATGTAAAAAAAATATATGGTTTTATGAGATATTGATTTCGGATATTTGACAAAGGTTATTTTATATATAGTTAAATTCTTGTTTTTAAGCTATGTATAAAATTGTTTAAAGTATGAAGTAAGTTTAATAATAAAGTTGATTTTATTAAAGTATATTATGGATAGTTATTTACTTAAATTATGTTCTAATATAGAGTTTATATTGATTTTTATAAATCAAAGTTGAGGAGATAGTTTTGAAATTGATTTGAGATTTTATTTAATTAAGATCTTATTGAAATTTAGATTTAGAAAGAATATGGTGTTATAACTAAATTCGGTTTTAAGACGATTTAAGTGAATATATCTAGTCTAAATAAATTAAGGATTATTCAATTATTGAATTTGAAAGTTTTATTTAAAGGATACTGGATTTATTAAGTAAGTATTTCAAAATTAAATAATAGTAAAGTGAATTCGGCATACCTATATATATGAATTAAAATTTTAGTTTTGAAATGGTGGAATATTTAAAACTTTGAAATATATGGAAATTTAAATGGTTTATTTGGGAATTCAAATCTGTATTTGGAATTTATTTTAGAAATTAAAAAGCTAATTTACCTTATAAAGTAATTTATTATTAAACCATTTAAGTATGAAAAATTCTGTTTCGAAGCTATGGGTTTAAGGTATATATATTTGAAAGTACTATGATTTTTGAAAAGGATATATTCGAAATAAAAATGATATCACATTGATTTGGGTTTTAGAATAGAAATGATATCGTATTTATGTGGTTTTGAAATGGATATCTTATTATGGTTTTAAAGTATAAACTATTTTGAAAAGACCGTTGTGTTATAATAACGTTTGGTTGTTGAAGAGACCAGGATCGGAAGTTGTCATACTCTCTGCCAACTACAAAAACCACTTTAACAACCGTGTACGCAGTGGAGATTCCAGAATGAAGTAGGATGGCGGCGGCGTTTCCTTTAAGGTAAATACGTGGACCCAACTCTCATGAGTTGGCATAAGGTGCCTAAAACATGAGCGATTGACGGGTTAATGAGGTAGCACCTTTGATCGGACACATCCCTTCGATATTGTACTCTGACTTTGGATTTATTCGATGGCCACTTTTGATTTCTTTGATTTGAGGGTGTGGCTCGAGGTGGGCGGTGGCTGTGGCTATGCGTTACCACCGACCCGGAAGCGTAATTGGTATATCTACCCTGGAATTTCCTAGTTGTGTCGTGTCACCTACCCTAGCGCGCCTTATACGATTTTGGTTTTGTACCATACCTATGGAGTGCCCTCTGACGACGCCCAGTACGGGGGAGATTACGGTACTATATAGACTATGGCAATGTATAAATGTGTTAAGGTGGAAAATGTAAAGCCTTAACGCTATTTAAAAGTAAGTTTATTTTACAATTAGACACTATTGTAATAGCAAAATATACTACATAGTAAATAGTTTAACGGATTCCTAAGAGATGTAAATCCCGAGCATCTCTTGAGTTACTACACTCATATTTATTTCTATTAATTTAACTTATATAAGATCTTTTAGTTCTGACTCGAGTGTTTTAACTTTTCAATTCGCTTGAGTCAGTCCGAGCATTTCAGGATCGAAGACTTTATTTCTGGAGAACGAAGACGAAGATTTCATTATTATTATTATTATATATTGTTCCACTACACACTGTATTTCGCTGCATCGATTTTTATTCGTTGGTATGTGCAACTCTGATATATATTGTATAAGTAAAATTAAATATTTTGTAAACACCTTCATGAACTATATATTTGATTATTATATTTTATCCTTCCGCTGCGAGATTCTGTTTTGTTTTATTTCTTTCTCGTTTTTCCTATTTACCCCATAACAATCCACCCTTCCGTATGGTTTGAATTGACACGTGTGTCGATTTAAAGCGTGCGTAAAATGCGGGATGTTACAAGTTTATATTTCCTAATTTCATAGATTTAAACAATTTAATTGCATTTTTTTAATCTAGGATTTAAATTAATGATAGTGGTTTTATAAGCTTATCAATTTATAGTAATTAAATTCATAATCTTTATTCCAAGTTTAATAGTTAGGTTTTAACTTTAACTTAAATGTGATTAGCCAATTCATATAATTACGGTTTTTACTTTAGATTCCATATCTAGCAATTAGGTTTATAGTTTCCATTTTAATTACTAACACCATAGATCAAGTAGAGTAGGTTAAATTTAATAGTAATAAATCAACTTACTAAACCTATTTCAACTCACCTTGATCCAAGCTCTAACATCGTTCCTTGCCCTTGAACAAACATCCGGTAGGTTGACTCCTAGATCTGATTGCAAATGTGTTCTAGCTCTGATTTTTAACCCTTTTTAAAGAAAGTTTATGGACGTAGAGAAGAAATTTTAGCAAATATTTGGTGGACTGCAAATTTTCTAATGAATTTAGGGTTAGCCTAGCTGTTAATTTATAGAGGTTAGTAATCAATTTAAAGCGTTGGATCTGCCTAAAAGAATCTTGGTTTACATCTCATACGCACATTAAAACATGGTCGCCAAGTAAAATATTCTGTTCCATCACAACCATTCAATTCACGCTCCAGTTCTTGAATTTTCAACGTAACGGGTCAACCAGTGAAGGACACGGGTCGACCTATATCAATCGATCATCAAGATCTTGGGCCGACCTATGAAAATCTTGGATTACCCTTATAGTGTAAATTTGGTAAATTTATAATTTTTCATTTCTCAAACGCCCATAACTTCTCCGTACTAACTCTAATTTTGAAGTGTTATATATAAAAATCGTCTAAAAAGTCACAATGAATGCAACGGTGCATGTTTGTAGCCAAATTTAGTGTTTGTGAAAATTTGATTTTAGTCCTTCTTTTGATATAAATTTAATCTTTCTTATTAAATTTTCATTAAATTTTTGGGGCGTTACAATTGTTAAACTTTATCAAACAATTTGAGATATTTTTAATGATATTTTCAAAAGCACGATACTTGAATTTTTCCAAGTTTGTTTAGTAAATTTATGTTCAAATTTGAAGAAAAGAAGTGTTTTTAATATTTAAATTCTTTGAAAAGGAATTTTATGTATATTGAACATAGAATTTTGATATGAATATCTTGTGGTTTTTAAACAAATATGATTTGATTTGAATGAAGGTTTTAAGCATAAAGAATATTTTAAATATAAAACTTGAATTTTATTCAAGTTATTTGAATCTGAAGAAAGAATAGGGTATTTATATATAAATTCTTTGAAAAAGAATTTATGAAATTTTATAACCATAAAGATGATTTGAACAATTTTTCTAAGTTAATAGAATTTGAGTTTGTTATAGTAATGCCATGTTCACCCAAAATAAGGGATCATCGACTTATGACATCTATAAATTAAATGATGATGGAATATTTGGTTCACCTAAGAATCCAAAATGTTAGTCCACTTAGAAGGGAGACACAACCCGTTATCGTTTTTTCCACTCTATGGGCTTAAAGAAGGAACTTGAGAGCTATGTCTAAGGATACAAAGAGGATTCTTTTTACTGGTCAAGGATGAAGAAGCAAGTGGCAAAGTATATTGTAAAAGGTATTTGATGATGGAGATATGTCATTGGTGTAATCTATTTAAATCTAAGCTATACTTGGATATTATATGATTAGAGATACCTCGGTTATACTTTAAGAGATGGAAATCACATAGGACAGGCATGTATAGATAGTTCGTAGTGGATAGCTAAGTAGGTGATGGAATCGCTACTGAGGTATGTTATGTGGGAAAGCTAGCGCCATGAGTTGTTGGGCCTTTCTCGATTTTATAGAGAGTAGAGAATTCAACATGTTTGAGTGGGGTTTTTAAAAATTTGATGAGTGTTCGCACATTTTATATTTATCCTATTTGCAAAGACACGTCGATGATTTATCGGCTGTGGTATAGACTAGTCAGCTTATGAGGTGAATATAAAGATGGAGTAGTCTGTAAGTGTATTCACATCATAGGACTTGATATGATTCAGATTAATATGAGGAAATGAAGTTGGTCCAAGTACCATGAGGAAGTGTTTGGAAAGGAGTGTGATGGAGCTCGAGGAGATGATCAGAGTTTCCCATCATGAGCTCTCTTCCAAAAGTTCCTCTTTTAGTTAGTTTGTAGGTCATTGTTCATGTGCATGGTTGCTTTAGGTAACTAGTTAAAAAAGGCATGGATGATGGATGTTTGGATTGGTTGTATACACATCCTTAATATGCATTTTGATTGCTATGGTTGCTTTATTTTAGTTATACCACTTTAGTGTATACCGTGTTGGCTTGGGTGTATATACACTCCAACCTAGGATAGATACCCATTGTTACGTGTTCTAATTTTTGTTAGATACTGTTAATCTAGTTTTTAACCTAGCAGAATTCAATAGGATTTAGAATAGGGATTATGCCAGAATGACTTAAAACTCGAACAAGTCATCCAAAAGAACAAATCAAAGGAACTCAACAAGAACTACACGAAAATCCACTAAGGGGATGGATCACTAGCGATCCATTACCTACGGATCGTTAGCCATCCGTAAGCAAGCTTCATAGGTCGTTCAAGCCTCTTGTATCATGAATCAATTTTCTTCTAAGTACGTTTTCTAAGTTCCATAGCCTTCCAAGCAACCTAGTTCAAGAAGTGAAGACCCATCTGATTCTAGTCATATTTCAATCCAATCTATGCATAAATCATCATCAAAACAAGGAAAGTGGGTACGAAATTGCATGGAGAGGACCTATATAAGATAGGGAGTGCAACCCAAAGGAAGAAGACAAAATATTTCCTAAGTACATGGATCGCTAGCGATTCTTGCCCTATGGATCGCTAGCGATCCATCACATTATGTTAGATCTTTATGAAATTTTCGAAGAACTTTGTACCACCGAGTGTGGGATTCTGGCAAAGCGGCCTAGCCCAATTGCTCTCCTATGCCTATAAATAAAACCATACCTGCAACGTAAAGGGGATCTTTTGGACTGGCTGTTGAAACTCTATAGTGATTATTTTTCACTCTTATCCTCTTACACATTAGTCATGTAGTAGTTCATTGTGATCCTGCAGTGAACTCTTATACTGGTGACTTGATCTAAGTTAGAAGACTCAAACATATAGTAATCCGATTCAACTTGTTACAGCAGTCAGTTAATAGAAAGTTATAAAGTGGACATAGGCTTCATTAATAGTGGAACCACTATAAAAATCTTCTTGCCTTTACACTATTTCCGCTCCTTTTACGTTTATTTTCTATATTATTGCTCTATAAGAACAAGGTTGGTGCTTTCATACTCAATCCAGTGTGTTGATCCATTTTTTGGGTTAACATTTTGGTGCTTTCATTGAGAGCCTAACTCAGGCTTAGATCTACCTATCTACTTTGGATCAGATAGGTTTAGAAGTTAAATCCTTAATCTTTGCTTAAAAGATTTTCTATTGAGAATTAATGGCACCAAGAAGAAAGAAAACTACCTCCATAAGATCCATAGGAGCTACCATTGCTGGAGAAGAAACAAACCCTCAGCAAATTGAAGTCAACAACCACAATAACTTGAAACTTAGAACTAACACTGGAGATCAAGTACTAGTATCCTTCACTCAACATGAAGTTTTGACTAAGGGAGAATTGAACCAGATGGTTGATGAAATTAACCAAAAAATGGAAAACAGCCAAAAGGCTCTAATGGAAAAGATATATGCTCTCTTAGCACTCCAGTCACTAATTACTCACAAAACGTCACCCAAAGTCATGGCTACTATGGAGCAAGAGCTTACTTCTGTTTCTGGCTCAAGTAGGAGAAACATATAACAAAAGCAAAAGGAAGTAATAGGTGGAGCTCAAGGCGTCATGATAGCATAAAATGCTAATATTCCACCTACGGTAAAAGCGCCTACTCCAAACCTTAACTTAGGAGTGAAAACTCCATGAGAGGACATACTAGTAGCTAATACCAACTTTGAGGAAGGCGAGCAACTTAAGGAAGGATAATTGAAATCAAATGATCAAACTCCACCTACAAGACCAACCGCCTACCAATGGACCTCTATAGGAGTGACTCACCCAAAGACTGGAGAGCCTAGGCTTCAGCGAGCTAACCAAGACTGTTTGCAAAGTCAAGCACCTGGCATGGCTGTTGACAACTGACCCGTGGATAGATGAACAAGTGAGGCATACATTATAGACATGGTCAAGGACTTGAATGAAGAAAGCAAGGATAAAAAGGATGATGATTGGGGTTCTGCTCTGACCCGAACTCCCATCACCGATAGTATCCTAAGGGAAGACTACCACAAGAAATTCACCATGCCACCCACTATGCCCTCTTACAACAGAACTATTGACCCTCAACAGCACACGTACAAGTACATTTGGAATATGAATGGTGCAAGGGCGACAGATGCAGTTCATTACAGATGTATCCCCATCTATCGGGAAGGAGTTTCCTCCATATGGTTTACCAGACTCCCTCTGTGATCTATCTCAACCTTTGACGAGCTAGCCAGGAAGTTCTTAGATCAATTTAGACCGCATATGGCTCAGCCAAAGGATGTGGTGTCTCTATCTGACTACTTCCATTGACCCACCGAATCACTAAAATCATTCGTGAACCACTTTAACACAACCATCACTAAAGTGGGCAATCCAAATGAGGATATGATTTTCATGGCTTTAGTCCGCTCGATCCATCCAGGGATAGATTTTGGAAGATGGATTAAAATGAAGAAACTGGTCACTATGAAAGAATTGAATCGAAAGGCTAGTCCGTACTTGAGATTGGAAGAGGCAAAAATGCTAGAAAGTAAAAATACTGATATGCGACCAAAGAATCGATTCAGAGTAATGTGACTGTCAATCAAGACTGTAAGAATTCCGAAGTAATTGTTGGAAAAGATAGGGACCAAAAAAGGAAGAATCAACAGCTGAACACCCACAAGGGCAACGGAGGGGGAAAGAAACTCAAAGGTCTGAAACCCAGAGAATACACTCCATTGAACCACAGCTTGGAGAATATTTACCTAGCAACTCAGGGAACATAAGAGTACCCGAAGCCGCCTTAGAAAGATGAGTCTGAGAAACAAAGGAAGTCAGGGAAGTTCTATCACTTCCATGAATCCATGGTCATAACACAAACGAGTGTCGCCATTTGAAGAACGTGATCGAAGAACTGATTAAAGAAAACAAACTCCAAAGAGTGTGAAGAAGCCCAAAAATTCCGATCAGCCAACTAGACCTCATGCTCCTAACACCCAGCGACAACCAATCTAGATCTAGTGAAAATGGATCCAAATGAGCTGAATAGAGACTTGTCATCAATACCATTATAGGGGCTCCTCATTCAACATAGATAACATAGGGCAAGATGGAAAGTTATGCTAGTTTACTCAAACACTCTCCAAAGGAAACATGCTTTGCAATCGAAGATGGGACCCCGCTAAATAGCAGAGGATTCCTAATGACGATATCGTGTTTCAAAACCGGGATAGTGAAGGAATAGAAGCTCCAACTTTTGATCCAATGATGGTGACGATAGGAATCAGACCTACTTTGGTATGTTAGGTGTTGGCTGACACCGAAGGATCAGTAAACATTCTATTTCGATATACGTCATGTATTTGGGATAGTTGACAAGATCATATCCTATAACGCATTCTTAGGATGATCGACCCTCGTTGATTTTTGAATTATCCTAGCACAATGGTATCTCACTATGAAATTCCCTACGAAAATGGAGATGGAGTGATAAAGGGAGACCAGAGTGTCGTAAGGGAATGCTACATTGCTGAATTGTGTGAAACAAGAACGAAAGAAAAGGGAATGAGTGTTGAGAAAATTCTCCATATTCCCGAACCGTCAGGATATCAACTACAGCAACGCCCTTGGCTTAGGGACCACAACTGATTTGATAAGACTATAGACCCCAGAAGAAGAGTTTGGGGAAGAACGGGCAGCATCGATAGAGAATACAGTGACTGTCCCTGTAGACAGGGATGACCTAACACGAGTACTAAAAATAAGATCACATCTTGGAACCAAGACGTGATAAGAATTAGTCAGGTTTCTTCATGCCAATCTGTATGCGATTTCTTAAATGCATTCCGATATATATGGGATATCATCGGAGATAGCATGTCACACACTTAGTAACGACCTTAAGTACACTCTAATGAGGCAAAAGAGGCACACCCTAGGAACAGAACGACCTGCTGTACTATGAGAGGAAGGGGATAAGCTGTTGGAAAACGGCTTCATCCGCAATGCAACCTATCCCGTATGGGTATGAAATCGGGTTTTGGTAAAGAAGTCCAATGGGAAGTGGTGGACTTGCATTGATTACCCAGATTTGAATAAAGCCTTCTCGAAGAATAGTTTCCCATTGCCCAAGATCGATCAGCTTGTTGACGCTACGATAGGCCATGAGCTACTATCGTTTATGAATGCCTACTTTGGATACAACAAAATCATAATGCATGAACTCGAGCTAGGAATACTAGTTTCATTACCGATCTTGGATTATACTATTATCGAGTCATGCCCTTTGGACTAAAGAGCACAGGGGCAACCAACCAACAACCAGTAAACACAATATTCAAAGATCAAATCAAAAAATGATGGAAGTATACGTGGACGACATGCTTATCAAATCATGCATATTAGGGAATCACTTAGATAATCTAGTAAAGATGTTTGAAAAATTGCAGAAATATAGAATAAAGCTTGTTAACCCGCCTTTTGGCAAGGCCGTGGACAAGCGGATTCAACTAAATCGACTATGGAATACAATGGGTTTGGGTCATCTGTATGGAGAGACTATCAGTCATGGGGGGTTCGGTGTCTGTAGTTCGGTCTGTGAGGTATGGTTCGGTCAGATTGAGGCCATTTGGTCTGGGAGGCATGGTCCGGTCAGGATGAGACCGTTCGGTCTGGGAGGCGTGGTTCGGTCAGAATAAGGCCATTCGGTATGGGAGGCGTGGTTCGGTCGGCGTGTGTGGCTCAGTATGGTCTTGGTCGGAAAGATGATGTGGGTTGGATTTGAGATGGACTTCGGGTCGACACAAGTAATGATTCGGCTCGGCATCAGGGTGTGCTTCGGTTCGGCATTTGGGTGAAAGTTACTTTAACTTGAGTTTAGCCTAGGCTATTGGTCATGTTACTTCGAGTCACTGAGCATTTCACTTTGGGTCGGTACCATGGTTATTTCGGATCGGCTTATGAAGGACTTGGGGTCGGTCGAGGTGAAGGGTGTGAGCTCGGCCAAGGTCTTAGTGGGTCGATACCACTTGGGAAGCCCAATAAACAAGATTTTGGCATATAAATATAACAGGCGGGGCTTTAGAAAAAAGGTCTCCACTATGTTCCCCTTCCTGGACTCTACTAAGGCAACTCTACCATTATTGTTTCAAAAACTCTGGATTGTAACTATAATTGATTCTCATATCAATAGAAAGGAAATTTCTGGAGTGGACGTAGGCCGGAGTCAGCCGAACCACTATAAATCCTATGTTATTACTTCTTTCTTTTTAATTTTGAATGTTCTTCATATTTATACTCTCTTCTATCTGTGATCTATAACTGTGATTTGGTGCTTTTATTTGGATTTGGGCGTTAGTGACCAATTTTGGCGCTAACATTTTAGTGCTTTCATCAAGAGGGCTAGAACTTGGGTAACCTACGGCTTGGACTTTGGATTTGAAGACTTAAAGACTTGGATCTGGAAAGCTATGGCATTGACAAGAAGACAGAGAACTAAAAGGAGTCAGCATGAGGGGAGTCAAGAGGCTTCGTCAGGAGCTAATCAGGCCTCATTTTTCATCACTATAAAGGAGATGGAAACAATGCTGAAAAGATAAGAGGAGATGATGCAGAACCTACTTCGACAAGTTGCACAAGCTGGAGTGTAGAGTCAAGGGAATGTGACTACAGGAGATGCTGGAAATAGGGGTCAAGAGGACGGAGCAACCAGAATTCAGAATAGAGCGGGACCATCAGGAGCAGCACTAGGACTAGAGGGCACTCTCTTGGAGCATGTTGATCCAATCCTGAGAGAAGTACCAGCTGGAGCTGTACAATATGGTGTCGATGGAGGAATGGATGCTCATCTAGGAGAGCAGGTTCCAGGATTCCGTCATGAACTCGAGGGGCAGATTTGAGGCAACGGGCAAGGACTGTAGCTCGGCGACGGTGATAGGTTCGCGGAGATGATTGGGCGAACCATGAGAGGCAGATTGGTAAATAGAGACTTGGAATATGTGAATAGGAGTCCATTTGCTCCTACGATCAGGCAAGCTAGAAACCCACCAGATTTCAAACTACCAACACTGGAGATGTATAATGGGAGAATGGATCCCATTGTTCACTCGACGAGGCACATGAGGCATATGGAAGTGCTGGGAGCATCGGAGGATGTCATGGCACAATGCTTCCCTTTGTATTTGACAAATATTGCAGCATTGTGGTTCAGAGAACTGGAGACTGGCTTCATCGGCACATGGAAGGAGCTGATTGAAAGGTTTATGAGACAGTTTTGGGTCCACATAGACAGATCCATGAATCTGATGACTTTAACATCGATGAACCAATGGAAAGGAGAGTCTCTTAGGGATATCTTAACCAGATTCAATGCGGCTGTGGCTTGGTGGATCGGCCCGATCCATCGATGGTTTTGATGGCGGCGGTTTCAGGAATGGCAGATAATTCGGATTTCAAGATATCATTGGAACAGGACCTCCTGATGGATCTTGGGGAGTTCTACCATGAATCAAAAAGGTTTCTAACGCAGGAGGATTCACAGGCTGAGAGAAAAGGGAGAGAGGCTGAAGCTTATGCAGTAAGAGGTGGGGGTCCACCTAGGGAGGATCCAAACAAAAATGATAAAGGAAAACGAAAAACGAATGACAGCGGTAGCACTTCAAAAAGGACTTAGAGGGAGTCAAAGTTTTCTTCTTACATAGATTTAACTAAGACTCTAGAAAGGATTTACTTGGACACTCGAGGGTGCATCCAGTATCGATGGCGGAAAGGAGGGAACCTTCTAAATACGAGCGGGCATCGGGAAAGCATTGTCAATTCCAAGAGCTAGATGGGCACAACACAAACGACTATAGGCATTTGAAAAATATCGTTGAGGAGCATGTAAGGAATGGTCACATACAGCAGTATGTAAGAACACGAGCTATGGCAGTGGGGCAAGAGAGGCCACTGCCCACCTTGAACGAAGATGGCACTAGACATAGGCAACGTCAACTAGCTATCGACAAAATAGATTCATGGCCTTGAATAAGTAATAGAACTCGAAGTGATACAGCTAAGTCACTTACACATGTACGGGATCGAGGACGGTCCCTAGGCATGCTCTGAGACAATGATAAATGGTGTTGCTCGAGTTTATGAAAACTTGTTTTTCTTTCCGTTTTCCTGAAAATTTTGGTTTCTTCCTTAGATGTACAGACATTTATTTGGTTTTACCCGGCTGTAAAAACTTTTATTTTGAATGATTGGATTTGGATCAATGTAATAAATAATACAGGTCTCGCGATCATGGTCCCGACCAGAGATATGGGGCAATGATCACAAGTTACGAGTCCCTTCGTCGGAGAGCGATGGAATGGACTCTAACGCAATATAAAAGTCCTTGGCCGGAGAGCCAGGTCAGAGAATATAAAAGTCCATGACCGGAGAGCCGAGGCTAGAGAATATAAAAGTCCTCGGCCGGAGAGCCGAGGCCGAAAAATATAAAAGTCCTCGACCGGAGAGCCATGTCGGAGAATATAAAAAGTCCTCGACCAAAGAGCCAAGGCTGGAGAATATAAAAGTCCTCGATCGGAGAGCCAAGGTTGGAGAATATAAAAGTCCTCGATGAAGTGCCGAGGCCGGAGAATATAAAAGTCCCCGGCCGAAGAGCTGAGGCCGGAGAATATAAAAGTCCTCGACTAGAGGGCCGTGGCTGGAGAATATGAAAGTCCTCGACCGGAGGGTCGAGATCGGAGAATATAAAAGTCGTCGATGGGAGAGCCGAGGCTGGAGAATACAAAAAGTCCTTGGCCGAAGGACCGAGGCTGGAGAATATTAAAAAGTCCTTGGCTGGAGAGCCATGGTCGGATAATCTAAAAGTCCTTGGCCGGAGAGCGATGGTCGGAGAATCTAAAATACCTTGGCTGGAGAGCCAGGATCGAAGAATATAAAAGCCCTTGATCAGAGAGTCGAGGTCGGAACAAGATATCGACCCAAAAAGGTCATAGATTTGGCTATTGGTTATGGATGGATTAAAACTAGGTTGACGGGTTTGGATGGCTATGGAATTGGCTCAGTGCTTGGTTATTGGATTTAGAATCGAATATCGACTCGGAGTAGTCATAGATATGGATAAGAATATGGCAATGGCACTTGGATAAAATGGATTGGGTTATGAATCGAATGGTATGGCTATGGATAACATACGGACTTCGGATATCAGATTGAGGCTATTCAAAACAAACCTTCCAATAGCAAGGCATGTTTTAGGGGACAAATGTTAACCCACCTTTTGGCAAGGCCATGGAAAGGCGGATTCGACTAAATAAACTATGGAATACGATGGGTTTGAGTCAGCTGGATGGAGAGACATCAGTCATGGAGGTTTCGGTGTCGGTCGTTCAGTCAGGGAGGTACGGTTCGGTCAGATTGAGGTCGTTCGGTCTAGGAGGTGTGGTTCGGTCAGCATGAGGCCGTTTGGTCTGGGAGATACGGTTCGATTAGAATAAGGCCGTTCGGTCTAGGAGGCATGGCTCGGTCATAATGAGGTCGTTCGGTTGGGGAGCATGGTTCAGTCGGCATATGTGGCTCGGTATGGTTTGGGTCGACAAGATGATGTGGGTCATCTTCAAGATGAACTTTGGGTCGGCACAAGCAACGATTCGGGTTGGCAACAAAGAGTGCTTCAGTTCGGCATTTGGGTGAAAGTTACTTCAACTTGGGTTCGGCCTAGGCTATAGGTCATGTTACTTCTAGTCGCTGAGCATTTCACTTCGGGTCGGTACCATGGTTATTTCGGGTCGGCTTATGAAGGACTTGGGGTCAGGAAGTGAAGGGTGTGAGCTCAGCCAAGGTCTTAGTGGGTCGGTACCACTTGGGAAACTCAATAACCAGGAATTTGGCCTATAAATATAGCAGGTGGGGCTTCAGAAAAAGGATCTTCACTCTATTCCCCTTCCTAGACTCTACTAAGGCAACTCTACCATTATTGTTTCAAAAACTCTGGATTGTAACTATAATTGATTCTCATATCAATCGAAAGGAAATTTCTAGAGTGGACGTAGGCCGGAGTCAACCGAACCACTATGAATCCTATGTTATTTGCCATGACCCGGAATCCAATGTTCGAAAATTGACATCAAACACCTCACTTGTACTCGACTGCCGAAGATTCAAACATCGAACTCCAGTCGGATGGAGCTTATAACAACATTAGATGAATATAAAGAAAATAGCGGAAACAAAATGAATATCATTCATTTACATCACAGATACAACATCATCATAATATCCATTAAAACATCATCATCAACATCAGAGTATTTTATACATATAACACAACTTCAAAATGGAACTTCATAATAGAACAACAAGTGATCATATTCCAAAAAAAGTCTTCAAGGAAATAAAGTGATAGAGAACTTTCAAAACTAAGCACCTTGAGATCCAAAAGCTTTCAAAATATCTTCAAGTCAAAAGCCTTCAAAATCCGATAGCCTCCAAACCAAAAGGACTTCAAAATCCAACTAGCATCAAAACACGAAAAACCTGCTACTAGGCTGCTCGTGTGGAAATTAAGGGCACCCAGAGTTTAGAAAGGAAACAATAAACTCCGGGTCAGTCAAGGGACTGATATGAGTGAAAAAAAACAGTTACTTTGAATATAAATAGATTTTGAAAGAAAACCGTTCATGCTTTTGGAAAATGAAACTACCAGAAGGCCTCTCGGCACACACACAATGCAATCGCACACTTGGGGGAGATTCTCCTTATGATAGTCAAATATGCTTAATACGAGAAAACTCTTTAATATTATCACAAGTGCATAGTGTGAAAACATTTCGAAAATATAACTTTAATCTTAGCCAGCATAGGTACCATTATAATATGCCTACTATAGCTGCCATGTTAAATGGCAGGTTCTACAACTAAAACCATACTGGGTTCGTATTGCGAATTGGATTTCCAACAAATGGTCAGGCTAAGGAACTTCCTATGCCACATAGGTAAGCCTTTGGAGGGACGTCCCGAGAACCTACCCGGCTCTCTGCCAACACAAAGCCAGGTTACCTCTGTAACTAGGTAACTACTACTCGAGTATGCCACTCCCCGGTCGTTTGCGACCTTTATCCGAGGGCCCTCAATCACAAAGCAACAACCACACAGTAATGAGATTGCAGCAACCATATAGGTTAAATATCTGGGCTCCATACCATGATACCATCTTTTTCCAGAAGGGAATGACATACCCTAAAGGGTGCGACCCTCATAACCTTGCCGCCTCTCTCTTGTTTCGACCATTTTCGACGTGTGAGGTCCGTTGAGGTCTCATCCACAAAGCTACCGTTTACACGAAAGCCATGCTTTGATCACAAATGATCAACAAATGATCATCAACACAAAGTAGCACTTAGCATGCCACACTACCAAATTGGGAGTATATCACCGATAACCTTCAACTACATAACCTTTGAGCTCGTACGTCTCAGAGAAGGGTGTTAAGCTAAGAGAATAAATTCTCTGCCACCAACAGATATGTATTTGAAAGAAATCTGCTTTATATCTCAAGATGTAGTGTCAAACATACAACCATACAACTCTGTTCTGGATTCAAACATAACCGAAGGACTTCATCCAATAAAGGAAGAAGCCCTTGCAAATCCAGGTGTCCACAATCCCGATCGGACTCCCCATCACGTGGAAATCTCTATACCGGAGCAACTCAGTGCAGAGACATTCGATAGGTTATCCTATCATTTTCGAAGACACCCGGTGTTCACCACCGTCTTCAAATGCTATTCATTTCGTCGTATCATTATTCGGAATGGGTTATATGACTCAAAGGTCCTCTCCTGGCTAAACCGAATAGTGAGCGCTCAATTTTTAAAACACGTGGATGTATCAACCACAAAGATTCACATTCTGGGTTCGGTGGGTTACAGATAACTAACTAAAATCCGACTCCCTGTCGCATCGAAGTTTAAATGTCGTTTTACGGGCAAATGGGTTTTCACATACACACAGAAACAAATAACGAATAACAGTTCAACACAAAGCAATTCACATCGCACAGTATCACAATCATAAACAGAAATATTAATCTAGTACACAACATTTGGTAATAGTCAATCATCTTCAATTAAGATGAATTAATTGTGTGATTTAAATTAATTAACCATATAATTATTTTCATTAATTTTTTTAATCAATGATAATTATTCTTAGTTATAACTTAATTAAATCTTAATTAATTTTATTAATTAATTATTCCTTGATTAATTATCTTCATTAATTAATTCTTAGTTGTTAATTGATTAAATCTTAATTACCTTTATTAATTAATTATTATTTAATTAATTAATTATCAATTACAAAGTGATTACAAATTACTAATTATTTAATCATTATAAATAAATTCGTTTTTAAGTTAACAATTTGAATATTTGTTTAACTTCTCAATTATTTTATTAAGTTAAATTTAAAACAACTTTATTTAAAAAGTATAAGTTTAAAACATCTTTGAACTTAATTAATTTCAAATAATTATTTCAATACCATTAACTTCACACTCCACTTAACAAACTATCATCATTTTTTTTTAAAATGAATTTACAAAATCATATAAACTTATGTTTTAAAATTTCAAAGCTGGAAATGTTGTTTTCCACAACCAACCCGAGGCTATCTCGAGTTACCCTCGAGTAAAATGCTCCTTGCTTTGAGTTTTCCACAGGTCGACCTGTGACAAAAAAAATTCCGCCTAAATTTGTTTAAATTTTAAAACGACCTGATGGAAGCCAAAACGACTCGACCGTATCTTCGAGTCATCTCCCCTAAACCCCGAGTGGTACTTCGAGACGAACGACTTCCCTTCCAAAGAAAACAAACAACTGACACAACAAAGGCGTGTGCACACTGCACACTGTTTCAGTCGTCACTGGTCGAGGCTACGACCATCGTCAGGTCGACGACTAACTCCTCGACCTATCGAGCCATCCTAAAGCATGAACCAAAGTCTCGTTCGAAATCGAGCCACACGACCCGTACTTCATCAAAAACCACCATCAAGAAATTGCCCCATCCCTCCACCTTCGGAGTTTGGAGGCCACAAAAACTCGATCGAAGTTTAGCCAAAGTTCGATGCCTCGATTGGTACCGGTGCCAGAAAGTACGAACAACCAACGGTGACGCAGCACCTCCATTTTCGATTACGAGCAGATATGGGTTTTCAACCCTGATTCGATCTCGAACCAACACCTTGATGAATTATAAATTCGACCTATATTTTTCTGAGGATTTCAAACCCTTAAGCTAGCTGCGACGACGATCTCGTGGCCCACAAGCACATAGATCATCAGAATTTTACAAAATCTCAATTTCCGACCAAGTTACATTTTTTCACTAAAAACTGTATTAAAAATTTAGATTTAACTTTCAAAAATCATCATTTTCAATGAGGAATCAGATAGTATTCCTGAAATTAAAATTAATGATATTTGAATTCTTACATAATTTGAATGGTGGCTGTGTTTTCACATTTTCCAGGGAAAAACTAAAATGTTTTGCTTTGGTTTATTATTAAAACATAATGCATGCTAAAACAAACACTTTATTTTGTTTATATTTTAATTCTAGAAGAAAAACAGAGGGAGGGAGGTTTAGAATTTTGACATAGGTTTACTCTGTAAACCTGAGACTATGAAGAACAGGGATGGATGAACATGCCCAAGCAAATATACACAAGTACACTCATTTGTTCACATGCAAAAAATTTCAACATATTTTCAGGCATGCATACAACAAGTAACTGGGTTAATCAGCAGTTTACTCACATGTTGCCTAAGAACAGAGAACAGAAGCTTCTGACCATTTTTAAAATTTGAAGATGAAAGCCAACATAATTTTTCTACTTTGATCTTGAAGTTTTATCTGCAATTTATTAATACAAATCTTTGCTTAATCTCTGTTGTATTTGTTTACTTAATTCATCAATAACAAACAAAAATCCAAGCTTACTTACTGTTTTATTTTAATGCAACAGAGAAACTTGATCTACTACTTGAAATCCAGAAACTAACTTAATCTTTGAAACCTGGTTTTTTTCCTGCAACTGATTGATACAACTTGCTTAATTCTTGCCTTATTACTGATTAACAAATTCAAATTCAATTTTTTTAAAAAGAGTTCACTTGCCTTAAATTTATTTCAGAAGAATCCCTGCTCTGCTTCTTTTAGAAAAATGGAGCATTGGTTTAACTGAGCTGGGTCATATTAATCTGCAGTTTGAAACTTTAATGTTAAAACTTGATTTCGAAATTACTAATTCACTTAACTATGAAGTTTAAAACTTACCTGAGATATGGAATTAAAACTACTACTTGATGCTAGAGATGATTCTTAGATTTAAACTTTGGATTTCAAGAATAAGTTGCAGTTTTAGATTTTCTTTGGTGTTGAGGATTGTAATGTTCAAGATTTTTTTCTTTTCTTTTAGAAATTTGAGAAGTTAAAATTTGAAAAGGAGAAGCTAAAAAATTTTCTTTTGAATTTAAGTTTTTTTTTCCAATTAAATAAATTGAATGCCACTTGTTAAAAACAATTATGAGATCTCTACACTTGTTTATTTTCACACCATCTTCCTCATGCATGCATAACACTTGTATTTTTACAAAGATAAAAGAATTTTAAGTAAATTTTATATCAAGTTCACTTTATTAATAATTGTACCCCTTATTCATTTGTATATATAAAATGTTAAAAGAAGAAATGTGTTTAACAAATATTTTACATTATATAAATTACACATTTAAGATTTCAATGCAAATTATTCTTCTAAAACATTTATTTTAAAATTTAAATTCAAATTCCAATTCAAACTTGAATTATAATCCATTTATATCTATTCATACACTCATACATATACTTGTACAATTTAAATTCAAATTCAATATATGCATTCAAATCTACTCATATATGCATTATATACATATAATTTAGTTTCAAATGATTTTTAAAAACATTTATTATGTCAAATTTTTAAACATAAAAGAAATTGGAATTTCATTCACATACATTATCTCTTATTTTATTTTTTGAAACTTTTCAAATTATTTTCAAATTGAATTCCAAAATTTTAAATAAATTACCACTTTAAATTGATAAATTTTGGGATGTTACAGATATCCCCCTTAAGAAAATTTCGTCTTCGAAATTTGAAAGAGAGAGAAAAACAAACAAAGAATACACGAATTCAGAAAAAGATAGAGAAATAGCTTACCAGTTTAAGCCGAGATATCCACTCTGCAATTGAGATATGATTTCTGCATATTATATTCAGTTTCCCAAGTGCAAACTTTTGGATCGCCTCTCCACTATACTTTAACCAGTTTCACAATTTTGTTTCTCAATTGCTTTTCATCTTGATCCACAATCTTTATCGGTTCTCTTTTAACTGTTGAATTGGGAGTGATTTCGAGATCCTGTTGAGCAGCTTCTTCAATAATAATATCTGGATCGTGCACATACTTCCGAAGGTTAGAAATGTGGAACACATCATGCATGCTAGATAACCAGCTAGGCAGCTGCACTCGATAGGCTAAAGAACCGATCCTCTCCAGAATAGGAAAAGGACCAATATACCGTGGTGCCAGCTTACCGGTCTTCCCAAACCTTAATACACCACGCATTGGAGATACTTTGAGAAAAACAGAGTCTTCAATCTGGATTCCAAATCCCTTCTTCTACTATCATAATAACTCTTTTGACGACTTTGAGCCATCCTCAATTTCTTCCGTATAAAATCAACTTTTTTAGTAGCTTCCTTAATCATATCTAGTCTATGGATGAGTCTATCACCTGACTCTATCCAGCATGCAGGTGATCGACATGGACGACCATATAAAGCTTCAAAAGGAGCCATCTCTATACTGGCCTGATAGCTATTGTTATATGAGAATTCGACCAGATGTAAATGGTCCTCCTAAGAACTACCAAAATCAAGTATACAAGCATGCAATAGATCTTCTAAGATTCGGTTAATCCTCTCAATCTGCCCATCAGATTGTGGGTGATAAGTAGTGCTGCAATTCAGTTTTGTTCCCAATGCGTCTTGAAATGCCTCCCAAAATCTACTAGTGAAGATCGGATCACGATCACTCACTATGCTGCTAGTAATACCATGGAGACGGACAATTTCTTTCACATATAACTCGGCTAAACTTGCTGCCGTGCGGGTAGATTTCGTTGGCAAGAAGCGGGCTGTCTTAGTCAAACGGTCCACAATGACCCAAATGGCTTCATTGCCTTTCCGAGTATGAGGCAACCCGTCGATGAAATCCATCATTACCTAGTCCCATTTCCACTTGGGTACCTCTAAAGGCTGAAGTAAACCCGCCATTTTCTTTCGATCGCTTTTAATTTGTTGGCAAGTAGCACAGCGACTCACATATATAGATATGTCCCTTTACATTGTCTTCCACTAGAAAGTTCTTTTGATATCACGATACATTTTGTTGACTTCTGGATGGATGAAAAGTTTAGACTTGTGACATTCATCTAAAACTTCACGTTTCAGATCAGGGATGTTTGGGACACATAATCTGCCTTTTAATCTTGTAATCCCATTATTATCGATTCCAAAATTGGAATCCTCACCTCGACGAAGCCTTCCATATATTTCCTGAAGAAACTTGTCCACTTTTTGCTTGTTGGCGATTTTCTCAAGAAGAGTAGGAGCAATGACAAGATGGGAAAGAATAGCATTCTTTCTACTCAAAGCGTTGGCAACTACATTGGCCTTTCCGGGCATATATAAAATGTCTAGGTCATAGGATCCCAGAAATTCCAACCAACACTGTTGTCGTAGATTTAAATCTTTCTGGGTGAAGAGGTATTTCAAAGATTTGTGGTTGGTGAATAATTCGAATTTTTCACCTAAAACAAAAAGAGAGTTCAATAAGTATATTTATTGAGTTAAGTTAAATTCGTAAATTGTTAAGAAAGCTGAAAGAGGCTCTTACCCAGAAGACAATGTCGCCATATTTTCAAAGCGAAGATAACAGCTAGAGGCTCCAAATCATGGGTTGGGTAGTTTCTTTCACGTGGACGTAATTGTCTACTCACGTAGGCAATTACCTTCCCATTATGCATTAACACCACGCCCAAACCATCACCACAAGCATCGGTATAGACAGATAAACCCTGGTTCCCGTTAATAATAGCAAGAACAAGAGCAGTAGTTAATCTCTTCTTCAACTCCTGAAACGCTTCATCACATTTTAGAGTCTAATTGAATCTTGCATTCTTCATTGTTAGCTTAGTCAACGGACTAGCTATCTTAGGAAAGTCTTGAACAAACTTCCGATAATAATCCGCTAAACCTAGAAAGCTTCGAACTTCTTTTGGGGTAGTGGGTTTCCTCCAACCAAGAATAGAAAAAATTTTGCTAGGATCAACAGAAATCCCTTCTTCATTAACAATATGGCCGAGAAATTTAACTTCTTTCACCCAAAAATGGCATTTGGAAAATTTGGCAAACAGAATATTTCTCCTTAATATCTCCAAAACGATTCTAAGATGCTCGGCATGCTCCTCTTCGGTCTAGGAATAGACCAAAATATCATCAATAAACACAAGCACAAATTTATTCAATACATCCCGAAACACACGGGTCATAAGATCCATGAAGTATGTTGGAGTAGTTAGCCCGAAAGGCATGACTAACCATTCGTAGAACATATTAGGACCCCTGAAAGCGGTCAAATGAACACAATCTTCGGCAATTAGTAGTTGATGGAACCCCTGGGCTAGATCGGTCTTCGAAATGAAATGAGCGCCGTGCAATTGATCAAAAGATCATCAATTCTAGGTAGAGGAAATTTGTTCTTAAGAGTGAGCTTATTGAGATCATGTAATCTACAAACAATCTCAAAGATCCGTCCGATTTAGCAACAAACACGACGGCCGAACCCCAATCACAAACACTAGGACGAATTAACCCTTTATCTAGCAAATCATTGGTTCGCTTGACTAATTCAACCCTTTCCCTGGGTGCCAACCTACGACTTGTGTGAACGACATGACGAGCATTGGGTACTAGGTCAATTCTAAATTCTATTTCTCGATGTGGAGATAAGGATTTCACTTCTTCGAACACGTTTGGAAAATCTCGGACAATGGATATGGACTCCAGACTGGGTTCAGGATAACCCAAGTTATACATCAATCCATCTCTTTTAGGACTAGGGTCCTCATAAGAAATCTCAATGAAATCTCCTAATTTAGTTTTAATTGAAATCAATCGATTGTTACAATCCAATTTGGCTTCGTATTTTGCTAGCCAATCCATTCCGAGTAAGACTTCAAACTCATTAAAATGAAGGACGAAGAGACCGAAAGGGAATTGGTAACAATAATATGAGATAGGAACATCTCTACATCGAAGACAAAGGTTAGCAGGGCCTCCAACTGGATTCTTTACGCATATAGGCTCATCAACAAAGTCAGGTTCAAGATTTATTCATTTATAGCTTGCTGAGAGATAAAACCATGTGTAGTGCCCATGTCAAAGAGAACTCTAACAATGCTATCATAAATAGTGAGGTTACCTTCTAGAACTCCTTTCCCCATTTCTGCTCTGGAAGATGCAGGTTTGTCTTTGACTGTGTACACCTTGGCTGTCTGAGCTTGCTTCATAGTTGGGCAGTCTTTAACCTCGTGTCCCAATTTCTGACAATAATAACATTTCCTGGGCTTCGCTTGTATGGATTGATCTCTCTTTGGCTTCTTGTAGCTGTTTGAGTAATGGCCTTTTTTTAGACAATTGAAGCAAGTAACATTCCCTGACAAGCTTCCCTGATTGCTCTTCTTTTTCACCTTACCCTGCCATGGTTTCTTGCCTCCGAATTTCCTTTTCTTCCATTTTGATTGCTCGAATTTCCTTTCTCCACTGGGGCTTCTTGCATATCCAGTGTAGCATATCTATACCCCATATCAATCAGATCTGAAAAAGATTCTTTGACATGGCCAGTCATCCTTTTGTGGAACTTCTTATTCATCCCACGAATGCACCTTTCATTTTTCTTTAAAGGTGTATTTACCAATTCTCGACCGAAACGAGACAATTCATTGAATTTGTTTAGATACTCCTCGAATGACAAACTCCCTTGCTTTAAGTCCATAAATTCCTGGTACACTCGAGAAATCCCTGCTGATGGCATATAGCGCTTCTCAAAAACTTCTTTAAATCTCTCCCAAGAAAACTCGTCTTCTGGTTCATCTATAGTGACTGTCTACCACTATGCTAAGGCTTCTTCTTGAAGTTGCCAAGAAGCTATGAGTTGCATCTGATTGTCTTGCAGCTTTAGCCCTTTAAAGATTCTTTCACATGATCTGATCCACGCTTAGGCCTCAACAATCGACTCCTTGTCGGTGAACGGCTTACCACCAAGCCTTGAGAAACTCTTATATAAATCAACCAAATTCGGCTGATGCTGAGTAGATAAAGCTGCTTCTGCTGTTGGGGGAACTTGACTAGGTGTTGTGGCATTTCCTCGCCCCCCAGCTCTTCCTCTTCGTCCGCTCATTCTTATCTGTAATTTGTAAGAAAACTTGATTTAGATATACGGACGAGATATCTTAAGGAATATCAGCAGTTAAAAGAAATAAAATAAGGAAATTAGGGTTTCGGTCTCCGGTTATACTCATTCTAGGGTATACTTCACCCCATCTCCAATGAGCCATCTAATGTGTTATACTCCATAGCTAATGTTCTTACTCAACCTTTAGCTCTGATACCACATGTCATGACCCAAAATCCGATGTTCGAATATTGACATCAAATACCTCACTTGTTTCGACTGCTAAAGATTCAAACATCAAACACCAATTGAATGGAGCTTATAACAACATTAGATGAATATAAAAAAACAGAGGAAACAAAATGAATATCATTCATTTACAACACAGATACAACATCATCATAATATCCATTACAACATCATCATCAACATCAGAATATTTTACACACATAACACAACTTCAAAATGGAAGTTCATAATAGAACAACAAGTGATCATATTCCAAAAAAAGTCTTCAAGGAAATAAAGTGACGGCGAACTTCCAAAACTAAGCACCTTGAGATCCAAAAGCTTTCAAAATATCTCCAAGTCAAAATCCTTCAATAACCGATAGCCTCCAAACCAAAACGACTTCAAAATCTAGCTAGCACCAAAACACGGAAAACTTGCTACTAGGCTGCCCGTGTGGAAATTATGGGCACCAAAAGTTTAGAAAGGAAACAATAAGCTCCAGGCCAGTCATGGGACTAGTATGAGTAAACAAAAACAGTTGCTTTGAATAAAAACATATTTTAAAAGAAAACCGTTCATGCTTTTGGAAAATGAAACTACCAAAAGGCCTTCTGACACACACACAATGCAATCGCACACTCGGAGGTGATTTCCCCTTATGATAGTCAAATATGCTTAATACGAGAAAACTCTTTGATATTATTACTAGTGTATAGTGTGAAAACATTTCGAAAATATAATATTAATCAAGCCAGCATAGGCACCATTATACCATGCCTATTATAGCTGCCATGTTAAATGGCAGGTACTACAACTAAATCCGTACTGGTTTCGTATTGGGAATTTGATTTCCAACAAATGGTCAGGCTAAGGAACTTCCTATGCTACATGGGTACGCCTCTGGAGGGACGTCCCGAGAGCCTACCCGGCTTTCTGCCAACACAAGGTCGGGTTACCTCTGTAACTAGGTAACTACTACTCGAGTATGCCACTCCCCGGTCGTTTTCGACCTTTATCCGAGGGCCCTCAATCACAAAGCAATAACCATACAGTAATGAGATTGCAGCAACCACATAAGTTAAGTATCTGGGCTCCATACCATGATACCACCTTTTTCCAGAAGGGAATGACATACCCTAAAGGGTGCGACCCTCATAACCTTGTCGCATCTTTCCCGTTTCGACCATTTCCGGGGTGTGAGGTCCGATGAGGTCTCGTCCACAAAGCTACGCTTTACATGAAAGCCATGCTTTGATCATAAATGATCAACAAATGATCATCAACACGCAGCAGCACTTAACATGCCACACTACCAAATTGGGAGTATATCACTGATAACCTTCAACTACATAACCTCTGAGCTCGTACGTCTCAGAGAAGGGTGTTAAGCTAAGAGAATAAATTCTCTGCCACCAACAGATATGTATTTGAAAGAAATCTGCTTTATATCTCAAGATGTAGTGTCAGACATACAACCATACAAGTCTGTTCCGGGTTCGAACGGAACCGAAGGCACTTCGTCCAATAAAGGAAGAAGCCCTTGCAAATCCGGGTATCCATAATCTCGATCGGACTCCCCATTACATGTGGAGATCTCTATACCGAAGCAACTCGGTGCAGAGACATTCGATAGGTTATCTTATCATTTTCGAAGACACCCGGTCTTCACCACCGTCTTCAAATGCTATTCATTTCGTCGTATCATTATTCAGAATGGGTTATATGACACAATGGTCCTCTCCCGGCTAAACCAAATAGTGAGCGCTCAATGTTTAAAATACGTGGATGTATCTATCACAAAGATTCACATTCAGGGTTCGATGTGGGTTTCAGATAACTAACTGAAATCCGACTCCCTGTCGCATCGAAGTTTAAATGCCGTTTCACGGGCAAAATGGTTTTCACATACACAAGAAACAAATCACAAATTGCAGTTCAGCACAAAGCAATTCACATGACACAGTATCACAATCACAAATAGAAATATCAATCCAGTACACAACATTTGATAATAGTCAATCATCTTCAATTAAGATGAATTAATTGTGTGATTTAAATTAATTAACCATATAATTATTTTCATTAATTATTTTTAATCCATAATTAATTATTCTTAGTTATAAATTAATTAAATCTTAATTACCTTTATTAATTAATTATTCCTTAATTAATTATCTTCATTAATTAATTCTTAATTAATTAAATATTAATTAGCTTTATTAATTAATTATTCTTTAATTATTTAGTTATCAATTACAAAGTGATTACAAATCATTAATTATTTAATCATTATAAATAAATTTGTTTTTAAGTTAACAATTTGAATATTTGTTTAACTTCTCAATTATTTTTTTAAGTTAAATTTAAAACAACTTTATTTAAAAAGTATAAGTTTAAAACATCTTTGAACTTAATTAATTTCAAATAATTATTTCAATACCATTAACTTCACACTCCACTTAACAAACTATCATCATTCTTTTAAAGAATGAATTCAGAAAATCATTTAAACTTATGTTTTAAAATTTCAAAGCTGGAAATGCTGTTTTCCACAACCAACCCGAGGCTATATCGAGTTACCCCCGAGTAAAAATGCTCCTTGCTTCGAGTTTTCCACAGATCGACCCGTGACAAAAAAAATTCCACCTAAATTTGTTTAAATTTTAAAACGACCTGATGCGAAGCCAAAACGACTCGACCCTATCTTCGAGTCATCTCCCTTAAACCCCGAGTGGTACTTCGAGACGAACGACTTCCCTTCTAAAGAAAACAAACAACTGACACAATGAACGCATGTGCATGCTGCACACCGTTCCGGTTGTCACTGGGCGAGGCTACGACCATCATCATGTAGATGACTAACTCCTCGACCCATCGAGCCACCCCATAGCGCGAAACAACGTCTCGTTCGAAATCGAGCCTCACGACCCATACTTCCTCAAAAACCACCATCAGGAAATTGCCTCGTCCCTCCACCTCTGTGATAACCAAAATTTTTAGACATCTATTAATTGAATATTAACAGGATTAAAAAGTTTAAAAATACAAATTTGTAATTTAAACAAATAAAATAAGTCTTATTTTGATATATATATTTATAAAAATAGATTTTTAAATAGAATTTGGATTTAAAATTCAATGAAAATGTCATAAGGGCAAAATTGGGATTAAAAACTCTATAGTTGAAATAAATAAATTTTATATCTCTAATTTTAATATAAATACACAGGGAAATGTATAAAATATGAATTTCTAGTATCTAAGAAGTATAATAGTTAAAATAAGAATCAAATAAAAATAATAATAAACATAATATAATATATTCCCTTTTTAAGCTTTATATATAAATAAAATAGTTTGAGAATTTTTATACGTATTTCAAATATAAAACATTTAAACACGTGTAGGTGTAAAATTTAGTAATTTAAGAAATGAAAAGAATTTAAACATAGGATTGATATTTTTAGAGTCTATACATTAAAACGTATTTATACATGAAATTATAAATGAAAGATGTATTCATATGCAAAATAAAAAAAATTGAAATTGATAATACATATTAATATAAATATATAAATTTTATAAAACCATTTAAAAAAAATCATTGTATTAAGGAAGTTACACTTGCAAGTTAAAGTGTATATAGTTAAACAAATGTAAATAAATTAATGCATGCTAGGGACAAATGGAAGTAAATTGACAAGTGGCTTTTTTTAAGTAAAATTAAAACAAGATTATTAAAACATCCCTACACCTTCTTTCGTTCTTTTTCAATATTTACTAAAACCAAAACTTAGGAAGGAACTAAAACCAGGAAAATAGAATTCAAGTTCAGTTGAAAACAAATTCAAAATTTAATCAAGCAACATTCAAGCTTCAGTTTTTCAAGAAGAAAACTAAATTAAATCCTGCTTTCATTTTAAGCAAATCAAGGAAGCAACTCAGGTTCAAGTAAACAAAAAAGATTCAGATCTAAATTAAGTTGACAGTTCAAATCTCAAACTATTGCTCTCTTCAGAGTTTAAAAGGTGAGTAAATTTCATCTTAAAATCAAATTAAAACCTACGATTTAAACCTGATGCTTATGATGAATTGAGTGAAAATATAGCTGCTTGTGTTTTGGGTATGAATGCATGAATATATGTGTATGATGTGCTGTATATATAAGATGCATGCCTGGAAATGGATAGTAAACATCTAATATTTTTTTACTTAAGTCGGATAATATTATTGCTTTAGTAATTTCTTTGTAAATGATGCTTGTTTGGGGTATTACTTCACATATATATGAATGTGTTAATGTGTGTGCATGTCAGTTTTCTTTCTATTTTTCAACTACAGGGTTTCAAATCATTAGAGTTTTCCCTGTTCAACAGAACCTTGCAGGTGAGAAAACATAAATTTTTAAAATAGCTTTAAACCTAAAATTTGTCCATGATATCTGAATATAATTCATCTTGTTAGCCTGTAAATTTGGATGGAATAGAGACATATTATAAGTGAGATTATTGAATGCCTGTGTAGTTTTAAAAATGATATGTTGATAACTACAGGTTTGGATTTCTTAATAAATTCAATATCTCAACTTTGAATTCGAAATAATTTTTGATTTGTGAATGGAAGTTGTTTGTAACTATGTAACATTTCACCTAGAAATAATTACAGGAATTTAGATCAATCTTTGGTTTGGAAATTTAAGTTTTACAGTGAAATCTTAATTTTGGTCAAAATTTACTCAGTTTAACTTTCAGATTTAAGTATATATTTGAGTTTGAAATACCAAACCATGAATTTTAGTAATCATATCACGAATTTTTGTTGAGTTTTTGGCTTGCAAATTGGGGTCGATCAGTTTTTGGGTTTCTAATAAATTTCGGCGACTGGTGAAGCTTTGGAGGTCGGAGCTTTGGTAGGAGCTTGATTGGTGAACGTCGAGTTAGGGAGGGTTGTATTTTATATTGGGCCGTGGAGGCCGGAGTAAGGTGAAATAGGGTTTTGGAAGGAGGTTCTGTAGAGCGTAGTGGCGAATTGATCTCGACTTAATCAAGGCGTTGTGTTCGATCGCGAGTGTGGGAATGGTTGCATGGGTCGATGATGAGGCTAATGTCAGAAGGACGTGGGGTCCAGTCGCCGTGATCGTCGTGGCGAACGTCTTCTTGGTCAGGGAAGTTTGGGAGTGGGTTGTTTCATATTGCTCGATTTGATTTGGTGATGTGATTCTTCGATCTAGATGGTCGTGGCTGATGTCGAAGTCAGTGTCGACTTGTGGGAGATCAGGAGGATGGATGAAGGTAGGTGGCGTGTCGGTACACGTGCACTGTGCACGTTGTGACTCTAGCGTGAGAAGCTGGTTTGGGGAAAAAGGGTTTTGCCCTGAGTAGTTTATATTATATCTTGCGTTGGACTCGAAGTTATGATAGTGGGGAAAGGCTTGTTTGGGTGTATTGAGTGTACTTGAACTCTATCACGAGTATTATCTCGTGGAATTGAGGTATTGGCCGTGGAAACATTTTGTTTGGTTTCCAGTTTTACCCTGTTTAGTTTTTAAACTAAATTGATTTCCAAAAATTTTAAGTAAACTTAGATCTTAAGAAAGTTTTAACATATTTAAATATATAAGTTAGAAATAATGTTTTTAACATATTTAATTTTAGAAGTATGGATTTTAAAGTTATAAATCTTGTTTTGAAATAGTCTGATAAATATTTCATTAGAGTAGTTTTGTAATTAGTTATAAACGTTTCAACTTAAATATAATTGTTAAAATATAATTCTGGTTTAGGTAATTTAACTTGAATCAAAGGAGGATGATTTTTCATATTCAAGCTTTCGAATTTAATTTAATGGAAAATGAAAGTTAAGGGCTAATGGGATAAATTAATTTGAGAAATTGATTAAGTATAGGAGATCATTAAATCAAGGATAGATTATTTAGGAATAATTTCTTAAGGAAGAATTTAAGAATGGTTAATGAGGTCATTAACTTAAGATTGTTTAAAAATTTATTTATGTAATTAATTTTAATAATTAATTAGATTAATTAATTGATAATAATCAATTGAGAAATTGTTTAAGTTTAATTACTTAATAACAGTAATTAAGAAATTAGTTACTTAATTGGGTTAACGTGATTGGTTTAGATTAATTAAATTAATTAATTAAGTTTAATTAATTTGAACACTTGATGATTATTGAATAATTACTTAATGTAATTAATGGAAGTGTAATTACTTACGGAAGTAATTAATGGTAATTACTGAATGTAATTAAAGATGTTTAATGATGAAAGTAATTTGGATATAATTACTTTGTAGTTAATCAAGGGATTAATTAGAGAATAAATTAAGGATTAATTTATTCAAGGAAGTAATTAAGGGTAGTTAAATTTTGGATGTTATTAAGCAAGGGTGATTAATAATTATGGTTAATAAGTAATTAACGAAGAAATTAAAGGTTAATTCTGTATTTGGTTAAGAATAAATTAATTTGTGAAATTAATTAGGGGATAAATAGAATGATAGTGGAAGCCTTTGATTAAGTGTTATCCCTAATATGTGGTTCGTGATGCTATGTGATAAGATATGTTTGATTTAAATTGTGATGACGTGGCTATTGATTGATGATGGATTACTGTGACATCCTATATTTAAAATTGAATTGTACTTAACTTGAATAATTTAAATTAAGATGATATTGGTTTCGAAGAGACCGGAGTCGAGTATTAGTAAATACCCGAAAACCACTTCGATCCTTTATAGATTGATATGTGAAATCAATAAGCTGGTTTGGAATGATTTAAGTAAATTGGACCATTTAATCTAAGTTTGGCACTTAGGAATTGATGTGTGAAATAAGTAATGTCTATAGCAGCTTGTGAAGCTGTAAATTGATATAGGTTACCCGGGTTATAAAAATTGGATGTTTTTGTATTCCATATTAGATGGGTTTACTCACGCTGGTTTCTAGCCTGACCCGGGTGTTACTTTGATGTAATGCTTGGGTCAGGCCGAGTATTACAGATTTTCAGGCAAGGACGTTTTGGAGATCAGGAGGCAAGCTGGATGGCAGGGACGTATGGAGAGTTTCGTCTGTGATATTGTAGTATCTGGACATGATTGTTTTGTCCAGTGTTTATGTATATGTGTAACTCTGATGTATTTAAATGTAATCGACAGATATAGTATTCTTTGTAAACTATTATTTATTTATTATTATATCTTATCCGCTGCGAATGTGAGGTTTCTGTGACTTGTTTCTGTTTCTTCTTCTTTCTCTTTCTTCTTTCACTAACTATCTGGAATTTTCGGGATCGGAATTTTCGGGTCGTTACATTTGGTATAAGAGCCAGATTAAGCGAGAACCTTGGCTCTGGTGGGATTACTCATTAAGGATAGGGTAAGTGGTACCCTAGAATGAGTTGAGTGTATATATATATGAGAGAGCGTACTTGTTATTTTCTTATATAAAGATTTTAAATGGTTTTATATAAAAATATATTTTGATATATATAAAGAATATTTCTTTCTAATAAATAGTAAGGGAATTGGTTGTTAAATTACTGAATTAAACAACAACCAACTGAAATTAAATCTCGATTTTGGGAAAGATTTCAGGATAAGGATAATCAATTAACTTATGTAATTAATTAAACTTTATTTAATGAGATTAATTAATGGATAATAATTGGAAATGATAATTTAAGAGGAAGTTACTTGATGAAGTAACTAGAGATAAGTAATTTAAGGGACAATTACTTAATGAAGGTAATTAAGAAATAAGTTAATTACCGAATGTGATTAATTGGGATTAATCAATGACGTAATTAATTTAAAGAAACAATAAATAATATTATTTAATGGAATTGAATGAAATGGTCCTATTTCAAACAAGAGTTGTTTGAAAATTTAAACGAAATTTGTTTTGAATTAAAACCAAAGGTGATTTAAAATTTTAAAGTATAACTTGGTATGTAAAAGAAATAAATATGTATATATGTATGGATATACATGATATCAAGGATAATTTGAAATAAACTCTAAATATTGAGTTTTAAATTTGGAAATGAGATGTGATACCCAAAAGTGATAAGTTTTTGAACTCATAAGTGGGAAGATTATTTATGAGAAGTTTAAAATATGAAATGGAAGTTTAAATTGGGTAGGGTTGACTGGGTTAAGAGAATTAAGTTTAACTTGAGGAAGAGTTAAATAATTTGGAATGATCAACCTAACTTGAAAATTTGAAGATGTATAAGTATAAAATTCAAATGGAAAATTTGAATTGGATTAATTTGAAAACAATTTGAAATTGAAGTGGGTTCAATTTGAAATTAGTCCAAATTGATTTGAATAATTTGGAATTGTAATTAAAGTTGAAAATTGGGAAGAAATCAAGAATAATTAAACTTGATGTGGAAATGGAGTTTGAAAATTGGGATTAATTCAAACTGGAGTTGAAATGAATTGAAACAGGAGCTAATTCAATTGAAATTTGTTTGAATTAATAGAATTTGAGATCAAGGTCAAATAAAGTTAAATTTGGAAAGAAACTAAGATTAATTCAACTTGAATTGGGGTTGAATCAATTTCAATAGAAATTGAAGTTATTTAAATTGGAGTTAAGTCAATTTAAATGAAAGTGGAATTTAAATTGAATTGGTTAGGAATAGAGATTGGGAATTGAACAGTTTTGACTCTGGACTATTTTTTTATATATAAATTGTTTTAATATAAACCTATTTTTCCCAAGCTATTTATTATATATACAACCTTTCTTTTAAAAGACAAACTATCTTATACTTGTTTTACAATTATTTTTGAACTGTTTAACAATTTTCCAACTGTTTTATAAACTAATTACTATCCTACTATTATTTTGCAATTATCTAAAATTTCTATAATTATTTTAACTATTTTCTACCTATTTTACACCTATTTTACAAACTAGTAATTATTTTTCCAACTACTTATCTATTTTTAAAATTTTCAAACTATTTTTTAAATAAACTGGTCGGAGTTCAAACTGTTTATTGGTTATATACCCAATCGAGATAAGAATAGAGGTGATAATCCAAATGGATTGAAGCAATTGTGAGTAAGTGAATGAAAATCAAAGTGAATGTGAATAGAAATGCAATTTATTTGGCTAATAACTAATAAAGATAAATACGTAGGGTGTACGTATGTTATTCTATTCGCATAGTGATTTGATCCAGATTCGAGCACAGAATTTCGAGATAGTTTTATCGATCCGAGTGGAATTTATCACTCGATTTTCGACGGCGAACCTGGATATGGATTGTTGATTGGTTCTGGATATTCTCTATCATAGTTACGCTATGCAAGGAGAATAATGGTTTCTGATCAAGAAACCAGATCTGTATCCGCACTAGGAAGTCGGGTGGACGATACTAGTTCGGAAGTGAAATTGTGCGATCGAGTAGCGATCAGATTGGTATAGCATACGTATGATATGTGTACATTGTACGGATTTGAATGAAAATGATATTGAAAGAAGTAATCAAATTTGAATATTTGATTTTGAGTAAACAAAGTTAAATATCTTTGTTTTATAAAGTGAAACTCCCCTTGTTGAATCTTTGCCAGAAGAAAAGGGTTTTTGAAGGTGTTTGAAGTATAAAAGGATTTTATACAAGTTTAAAATGATCCAAATATTTTTATCATGGATTTTATATATATCTATATATATAAAGGATCATATGAGGATTTTGGAAAAAGGTTTTGGGAACCTTTGGATTTGGGAAGGCTGTTGATTTTTGGGTAAAATCAATATTGAATTTAGGAAGCCTAGTTTGAGAATTATCGATTTTTGGAATAATCGATTTTTTGTAAAGGAGCTTTGTATGAGATCATACTAGGTGTATGATTTGAAGATACTACATGTGTATAGTATAAAATGTTTCGATGATGGCTCTGGGGAAAAAGGCGGTCCCTTGAAGTGAACTTCTCAGGAGTACCACCGGGTGGTGCTGCCTTGCGCCCAAGGTGGGGTTCTAAAGTTGATCCTGTGAGGAGTCCGGACGAAACTAGTTCCTGGGGATTATGAGTAGAGTATACCATAGCGAAAGTCATGTGTGCCGCTGAGAGCCAACAGTCTGCGTTTGATTTTTTATCGGTAGACTACGACCTATGGTATAACATAGCTAAAGTCATGTGTGCCGCTGAGAGCCAACAGTCTGCGTTTAATTTTATATCGGTAGACTGCGACCTGTGGTACAACATAGCGAAAGTCATGTGTGCCGCTGAGAGCCAACAGTCTGCGTTTGATTTTATATCGGCAGACTGTGACCTATGTAGGAGTGGAGAAGTTTCATTTCGACAACGTAAATCAGAGGCTGCTGAGAGCCTGTAGTTACATGGACTTTTGCTGCAATGGCAACGTAACCCTGGAGTGTAACTGCGATCTGTTGTGGGATCCATGGCCTAATCGAGAGGCCGCGGAGAGCCTGCAATTGCATGGACTTTTGCTGTGACGGCAATGTAACCCTGGAATGTTACTGTGACCATGGATGGGGGTGATGATTTCCAGAGCATTCTTACCAAGATATTTCCTCTATTGTCAAAATAAATGATTTTCTATATTTTCAATAAAATTATTTTTTTCAAGTATTTTCACCGGGTGTTGAAAACGGGTCTGCTAAGCACCTGTAGATTTTCAGTCTTACGCCTAATCAACGTATGACCGAATTTCTGTAAGAACGAGGACGGACTTGTTGAAACATCGAGTTATAAAATGATATTTCCTATAAAAACTATTTTGGAAATATTATATAGATTTTAAAGTGTTTTAAAATGATCAAAAAGTGATTTAATTAGTTTTAAGCATTAAATAAGCTCCGGCTTCGTTCCTTTTCGGGGAAGAAAAGATTTTATGGGGGAAGGAATGTGATAACCCAAATTTTTGGATATCTATTAATTGAATATTAACAGGATTAAAAGTTTTAAAATACAAATTTGTAATTTAAACAAATAAAATAAGTCTTATTTTGATATATATATTTATAAAAATAGATTTTTAAATAGAATTTGGATTTAAAATTCAATTGAAAATGTCATAATGGTAAAATAGGGATTAAAAACTCTATGGTTGAAATGAATAAATTTTTTTTTTCTAATTTTAACATAAATACATAGGGAAATGTATAAAATATGAATTTCTAGTATCTAAGAAATATAATAGTTAAAATAAGAATCAAATAAAAATATATATAATATAATATAATATATTCCCTTTTTAAGCTTTATATATAAATAAAATAGTTTGAGAATTTTATTAGGTATTTCAAATATAAAACATTTAAATATGTGTAGGTGTAAAATTTAGTAATTTAAGAAATGAAAAGAATTTAAACATAAGATTGATATTTTTAGAGTCTATACATTAAACATATTTATACATGAAATTATAAATGAAAGATGTATTCATATGCAAAATAAATAAAAAAATTGAAATTGATGATACATATTAATATAAATATATAAATTTTATAAATCCGTTTAAAAAAAAATTCATTAATTCAAGGAAGTTACACTTGTAAGTTAAATTGTGTATAGTTAAACAAATGTAAATAAATTAATGCATGCTAGGGACAAATGGAAGTAAATTGACAAGTGGCATTTTTTTAAAGTAAAATTAAAACAAGATTATTAAAACATCCCTACACCTTCTTTCTTTCTTTTTCAAAATTTACTTAAACCAAAACTTGGGAAGGAACTAAAACCAGGAAAATAGAATTCAAGTTCAGTTGAAAACAAATTCAAAATTTAATCAAGCAACATTCAAGCTTCAGTTTTTTTAAGAAGAAAACTAAATTAAATCCTGCTTTCATCTGAAGCAAATCAAGGAAGCAACTCAGGTTCAAGTAAACAAAGAAGTTTCAGATCTAAATTAAGTTGACAGTTCAGATCTCAAACTATTGCTGTCTTCAGAGTTTAAAAGGTGAGTAAATTTCATTTTAAAATCAAATTAAAACCTATGATTTAAACCTGATGCTTATGATGAATTGAGTGAAAATATAGCTGCTTGTGTTTTGGGAATGAATGCATGAATATATGTGTATGATGTGCTGTATATATCAGATGCATGCCTTGAAATGGATAGTAAACATCTAATATTTTTTTACTTAAGTGGGATAATATTGTTTCTTAAGTAATTTCTGTGTAAATGATGCTTGTTTGGGGTATTACTTCACATATATATGAATGTGTTAATGTGTGTGCATGTCAGTTTTCTTTCTATTTTTTAACTACAGGGTTTCAAGTCATTAGAGTGTTCCCTGTTCAACAGAACCTTGCAGGTGAGAAAACATAAGTTTTTAAAACAGCTTTAAACCTAAAATTTGTCCATGATATCTGAATATAATTCGTCTTGGTAGCCTGTAAATTTGGATGGAATAGAGACATATTATAAGTGAGATTATCGAATGCCTGTGTAGTTTTAAAAATAGACTCTGTTGATAACTACAGGTTTGGATTTCTTAATAAATTCAATATCTCAACTTTGAATTCGAATTAATTTGTGATTTGTGAATGTAAGTTGTTTGTAACTATGTAACATTTCACCTACAAATAATTACAGGAATTTAGGATCAATCTTTGATTTGGAAATTTAAGTTTTACAGTGAAATCTTAATCTTGGTCAAAATTTACTCAATTTAATTTTCAGATTTAAGTATATATTTGAGTTCGAAATACCATACCATGAATTTCAGTAATCATATCATGAATTTTAGTTTAGTTTTTGGCTTGCAAATTAGGGTTGATCAGCTTTTGGGTTTCGAGTAAATTCCGGCGATTGGTGAAGCTTTGGAGGTCTGAGCGTTGGTAGGAGCTTGATTGGTGAACGTCGAGTTAGGGAAAAATAGGGTTGTATTTTATATTGGGCCATGGTGGCCCGAGTAAGGTGAAATAGGGTTTTGGGAGGAGGTTCTGTAGAGCGTAGTTGCGAAGTAATCTCGACTTAATCAAGGCGTCATGTTCGATCGCGAGTGTGGGAATGGTTGTGTGGGTCGATGACGAGGATAACGTCAGAAGGACGTGGGGTCTAGTCGCTGTGATCGTCGTGGCGAACGTCTTCTTGGTCGGGGAAGTTTGGAAGTGGGTTGTTTCAGATTGCTCGATTTGATTTGGTGATGTGATTCTTCGATCTGGATGGTCGTGGCTGATGTCGAAGTCAGTGTCGGCTTGTGGGAGATCAGAAGGATGGCCGGAGGTAGGTGGCGCGTCGGTAAACGTGCACCGTGCACGTTGTGACTCTGGCGTGAGAAGCTGGCTTGGGGAAAAATGGTTTTACCCAGAGTAGTTTATATTATATCTCGCGTTGGACTCGAAGTTGTGATAGTGGGGGAATGCTTTTTTGGGTGTATCGAATATACTCGAACTCTGTCACGAGTATTATCTCGAGGAATTGAGGTATTGGCCATAGAAACATTTTGTTTGGTTTCCAGTTTTACCCTGTTTAGTTTTTAAACTAAATTGATTTCCAAAAAATTTAAGTGAACTTAGATCTTAAGAAAGTTTTAACATATTTAAATGTTTAAGTTAGAAATAATGTTTTTAATATATTTAAATTTTAGAAGTATGGATTTTAAAGTTATAAATCTTGTTTTGAAATAGTTTGATAAATATTTCGTTAGAGTAATTTTGTAATTAGTTATAAACGTTTCAACTTAAATATAATTGTTAAAATATAATTCTGGTTTAGGTAATTTAACTTGAATCAAAGGAGGATTATTTTTCAAATTCAAGCGTTCGAATTTAATTTAATGGAAAATGAAAGTTAAGGGCTAATGTGATAAATTAATTTGAGAAATTAATTAAGTATAGGTGATCATTAAATCAAGGATAGATTATTTAGGAATAATTTCTTAAGAAAGAATTTAAGAATAGTTAATGAGGTCATTAACTTAAGATTATTTAAAAATTTATTTATGTAATTAATTTTAATAATTAATTAGATTAATTAATTAATGATAATCAATTGAGAAATTGTTTAAGTTTAATTACGTAATAAAAGTAATTAAAAAATTAGTTACTTAATTGGGTTAACGTGATTAGTTTAGATTAATTAATTAAGTTTAATTAATTTAAACACTCGATGATTGATGAATGATTACTTAATGTAATTAATGAAAGTGTAATTACTTAAGGAAGTAATTAATGGTAATTACTGAATGTAATTAAAGATGTTTAATGATGGAAGTAATTTGGATACAATTACTTTGTAGTTAATCAACGGATTAATTAGAGAATAAATTAAGGATTAATTTATTCAAAGAAGTAATTAAGGGTAGTTAAATTCTGGATGTTATTAAGTAAGGGTGATTAATAATTATGGTTAATAAGTAATTAACGAAGAAATTAAAGATTAATTACTGTATTTGGTTAAGAATAAATTAATTTGTGAAATTAATTAAGGGATAAATAGAATGATAGTGGAAGCCTTTGATTAAGTGTTATCCCTAATATGTGGTTCGTGATGCTATGTGATAAGATATGTTTGATTTAAATTGTGATGATGTGGCTATTGATTGATGATGGATTACTATGACATCCTATATTTAAAAGTGAATTGTACTTAACTTGAATAATTTAAGTTAAGATGATATTGGTTTCGAAGAGACCGGAGTCAGGTATTTGTAAATACCCGAAAACCACTTCGATTCTTTATAGATTGATATGTGAAATCAATAAGCTGGTTTGGTATGATTTAAGTAAATTGGACCATTTAATCTAAGTTTGGCACTTAGGAATTGATGTGTGAAATAAGTAATGTCTATAGCAGCTTGTGAAGCCGTAAATTGATATAGGTTACCCGGGTTATAAAAGTTGGATGTTTTTGTATTCCATATTAGATAGGTTTACTCACGCTGGTTTCCAGCCTGACCCGGGTGTTACTTTGATGTAATGCTCAGGTCAGACCGAGTATTACATATTTTCAAGTAAGGACATTTTGGAGCTCAGGAAGTGAGCTGGATGGCAGGGACGTATAGAAAGTTTCATCTGTGATATTGTAGTATCTGGACATGATTGTTTTGTCCAGTGTTTATGTATATGTGTAACTCTGATGTATTTAAATGTAATCGACAGATATAGTATTCTTTGTAAACTATTTGTTATTTACTATTACGAGTGTAATGGAACGCGCTTCGCGCGTGAATTATTTTTGTTATATATTGTATATATTTAAATCAGTCAAAAAAATAATTTTTTATTTCAAGTGATACTAAGATTTGTATATTTGTAGAGAAGTATTTTGAATTTTAAAAAAAGTTTAATTTTATATCCTATTTTTAGAAATGTTTTGAATCTGTAAATTATGTTTAATTATTAGATCTTACTTTTAGGAGCGTTTGAATTTTTATTTCTATTATTAATTACTAAAGAATGGATTTAATTTATATTGGTTTAAATTTTTATTTCTGTTATTCATTGGTAAAAAATGACTTTGAAAAAAAGTTTATTCATAAGATCCTATTTCTAAGTGATAATAAGATAAGTACATTTTGAATTGTTAAAAAAAATTAACTGTTAGATCCTATTTTTAAGCAATAGTAATATTTAACAATATTTGTAAAGGGGTATTTTTGGTAGTTCATGTTGATACCAAAAAAGTGTGACACCAAAGGTATTACAACTATTATTAAAGATATCTTATCCGCTGCGAATGTGAGGTTTCTGTGACTTGTTGCTTTTCTTCTTCTTTCTCTTTCTTCTTTCACTAACTATCTCGAATTTTCGGGATCGGAATTTCCGAGTCGTTTCGACCTCTGGCCATCAGAGGCCACGAAAACTCGACCAAAGTTTCGCCAACGTTCGATGCCTCGATTAGCACAGGTGCTAGAATGTCCGATCACCCTACGGCGACGTAGCACCTCTATTTTCAATTACGAGCAGATATGGGTTTTCAACCCTAATTCGATCTCGATCCAACACCATGATGATTTATAAATTCAACCTGTATTTTTCTAAGGATTTCAAGCCCTTAGGCTTGCTGCGACGATGATCTCGAAGCCCATAAACACACAGATCATCAGAATTTTACAAAATCTCAATTTCTGATCAAGTTACGATTCCTCACTAAAAAATGTTTTAAAAATTTAGATTTAACTTTCAAAAATCATTATTTTCAATGACGATTCAGATAGTATTCCTGAAATTAAAATTAATGATATTTGAATTCCTACATAATTTGAATGGTGGCTGTGTTTTCACATTTTCCAGGGAAAAACTAAATTTTTTGCTTTGGTTTATTATTAAAACATAATGCTTGTTAAAACAAACACTTTATTTTGTTTAGATTTCAATTCTTGAAGAAAAATAAAGAGAGGGAGGTTTAGAATTTTAACATAGGTTTACTCTGTAACCCTGAGACTAAGAAGAACAGGGATGGAAGAACATGCCCAAGCAAATATACACATGCACACTCATTTGTTCACATGCAAAAGTTTTCAACATCATTTCAGGCATGCATGTAACAACAAGTAACTGGGTTAATCAGAATTTTACTCACATGTTGCCTGAGAACAAAGAACAGAAGCTTCTGACTATTTTTAAAATTTGAAGATGAAAGCCTGGATAATTTTTCTACTTTGATCTTGAAGTTTTATATGAAACTTGTTAATACAAATCTTTGCTTAATCTCTTTTATATTTGTTTACTTAATCCATCAATAACAAACAAAAATCCAAGCTTACTTACTGTCAACAGAGAAACTTGATCTGCTACTTGAAATCCAGAAACTAACTTAATCTTTGAGACCTGATTTTTTTCCTGCAACTGGTTGATACAACTTGCTTAATTCTTGCTTTATTACTGATTAATAAATTCGAATGCAATTTTTTTAAAAAGTGTTCACTTGCCTTAAATTTGTTTCAGAAGAATCCCTGCTCCGCTTCTTTGAGAAAAATGGAGCATTAGTTTCACTGAGCTGGGTTATATTAATCTGCAGCTTGAAATTTTAGTGTTAAAACATGATTTCAAAATTACTAATTCACTTAACTATGAATTTTAAAATTTATCTGAGATATGGAATCAAAACTACTACTTGATGTTGGAGATGATTCTCAGATTTAAACTTTGGATTCTAAGAAAAAGTTGCAGTTTTGGATTTTTCTTTAGTGTTGAGATTTGTGATGTTCAAGATTTTTTCTCTTTTCTTTCAGAAATTTGAGAAGCTAAAATTTGAAAAGGAGAAGCTGAAAAGTTTTCTTTTGAATTTAAGTTTTATTATTATTATTTTTCAATTAACTAAATTGAATGCCACTTATTAAAACCAATCATGGGATCTCTACACTTGCTTATTTTCGCACCATCTTCCTCATGCATGCTTAACACTTGTATTTTTTCAAAGGTAAAAGAATTTTATGTAAATTTTATATCGAGTACACTTTATTAGTAATTATTGTTCATTTGTACATATACAATGTTAAAAGAAGAAATGTATTTAACAAATCTTTTACATTAGATAAATTACACATTTATGATTTCAATGAAATTATTCTTCTAAAACATTTATTTTAAAATTTAAATTCAAATTCCAATTCAAACTTGAATTATAATCCAATTATATATTTATATGCCCATACATATACTTGTACAATTTAAATTCAAATTCAATATATACATTCAAATCTACTCGTATATGCATTATAGATATATAATTTAAATTCATATGATTTTTAAAAACATTTATTATCTCAAATTTTTAAACACAAAAGAAATTGGAATTTCATTCACATATATTATCACTTATTTCATTTGTTTTGAAACTTTTCAAATTATTTTCAAATTGAATTCCAAAAGTTTAAATAAATTACCAATTTAAATTTTGGGATGTTACATTATTACTGCTTTCTTTTTAATTTTTACTGTTTTTCATATTTATACTCTCTACATACATTCTATCTGTGATCTATAACTGTGGTTTGGTGCTTTCATCTGGATTTGGGCGTTAGTGACCAATTTTGACACTAACAAAGCTTAACCGGCTGAAATGCTCTTCCGACATTGCTATCGGCAAATTCCTTGGTTTCATTGTGAATGCAAGGGGCATTGAAGCTAATCCGAAATAGATTGCAACCCTAAGGAACATCAATGCCCTCATGACCAAAAAGGAACTACAAAGACTAAATGGAAAGACCGCAACGCTGAACCGATTCATTTCTCGAGGGAATGATAAAAGCGCACCGTTCTTCAATGCATTGAAGAAGGGAAACAAGAATTTTGAATGGAACGGAGCCTGCAAGACGGCCTTTGAAGAATTACTCCATCATTTGGAAACTTCCTCGATCTTATCCAAGACGATAAATGGGGAAGATTTATTCGTTTATCATGCTGTGTCGACCCATGCTAAGAGTGCAGCATTGGTACATAAAGAGGCTAGGGTCCAGTGACCCATCTACTACATCAGTAAGCGGTTCACTAGAGATGAAAAGAATTACCTGGAGTTGTAAAAAATGCTCATAGCCTGTTGATCACATCGAGGAAGCTATGACTGTACTTCCAGACTTATCTCATCAAGGTATTGATGGATTAACCCCTAAAACAAGTGTTGTGTCGCCCAAAGACATTAGGTCGACTTTTGAAAAGGAATATCGAGTTCAGATAATATGAAATCACTTATCACCCTCGAAGAGCTATCAACGGACAGGTACTAGCAGATTTCATCGTCAAATTTACCGAGAAGGACAGTGAAGAAGAAAGCACTTCAGACACGGTGCTATAGTGGAAGTTGTTTGTTGATGGTTCATCAAATAAGTCCTGTTCAGGATTAGGGGTAGTGCTAAAAAACCCCTAAGGACGATCTGTTTGCGACACTCTAAGACTAGAATTCCTTGCCACCAATAATGAAGTAGAATATGAGGCTTTGATGACAGAATTGAAAATCGTTAAAGAATTAGGAATAAAAGCTATGCATACCTAATAGCGATTCTCAGCCAGTCAACTTCCAAGTGAAAGGTGATTACCAGGCAAGGTGCAACCTTGTCATCTCCCTGTCAAAAGTAAGGAATTGCTGCAGGACATCGAATGCCGCACTTTAAGTCACATTCCAAGGGAATAGAATATGCAAGCGAATTACCTAGCCAAACTAGCCAAATCCAAAGATGCTCAATCAATGGGATTGGCCATAATTGAAATGCTTACATGTCCCAACATATATGACATGGATATCGATTGGATTATGGAAACTAGAGAGGAAGAGGAATCATGGATGACACCAATCAAAGATTACCTGATTAAAGGTACACTCCCCAAGGATTGAAATGGGTGAAAGAGGCTACTTCAGAAAGCACCACAGTTCTTCTTGCAGGATGGAAATTTTTACAGGAGGGGATTCTCTACTCCCCTACTCAGATATGTAACCAACAACAAAGCCAAAAGCACCCTCAGAGAAGTCCATAAGGCGATTGTAGAAAGCACATTGCAGGGCATACTCTAGCAAAGAAGATCCTTTGCTTACTTCTGGCCATCCATCAACCGTGACACAGTGGACTATGCTAGGCAATGTGTGCAATGCCAAAAGTTCACCAAAATATAGAGAACTCCATCTATAGAACTTACGCCAATGGTTGGCCAACGGTCGTTTGGGGTCTGGGGAATTAACATAATCGGCGTGCTCCCAATTGCTAAAGAAGGAGCCAAATATCTATCATTGTTGTTGATTACTTCACAAAATGGGCCGAAGCAGAACCGGTTGCTATAATTACCACTAAGAAAGTGAATACTTTGTCACTAAAAATATTACTTGTAGGTTTGGAGTGACATAAAAAATCATCACAGGTAACATAACTTAATTTGAAAGCACTGAATTCAAGGACTTTTGCAAGTGTTTCCGCAAGAGTTTCTCCATTGTGGGACACCCTCAAGCAAATGGGCAAGTGGAGGCGGTGAACAAAATCATTAAGTCCACCATCAATAAACGGCAAACGAAAGCTAAAGGAAATTGGGTTGATGAGCTCCCACTTGCACTATGGGCTTGTCGGACGACGCACTAGTCAATAATTGGACACTCGCCATTCGCCCTGGCGTACAGATCCGAAGCAATGATGCTAGTCGAATCAGATGTTCCCTCCTATCGGAAATGACACTTCAATCAAAAAGAGAACGAGCAGCTCATGTTCGAACCACTTGATCTGATTGACGAGAAATGGGAGGAAGTCGAGCTAAGGACTACGGCTCACCAGAAAAGGGTAAAACAACACTTCAAATCCAAGATCCGCAACCGTACTTTCAAAATGGGAAACCTAATCCTGAAACAGATCTATCTGGCTATAGGAAAAATCGGACCAAACTAGGAAGGGCCTTACTCAATCGGGCAAAAGCTCGAAGATGGCACTTTCAAGGTGGCCACAGTTGATGAAATTTAGATTTCCCGTGTTTGGAATAGCAACTCGCTTCAGCATTTCTTTATTAAGCTTTTATCTATGTATTTCATATTTTCGCAAATAAGTCGCCCGACTATACTAGGGGCATTGTAAATAGGCATAATTTGCTCTACTTTTTGTTTTATCAATGAAATCTTTATAGTTTATGGAACCAATAAAACCATGTTCATATATATTACTTGCTAAGTCAACGAAAGTAAATCGACTCAAACTCAAAAGCCACGCATTTCATAAGCCGTGCACTCTCAAAAGTCGCACATGTCATAAGCTACGCACTCTTAAAAGCCGCATATTTCATAAGCCGTGCACCCTCAAAAGCCGCGCATTTCGTAAGCCGTGCAACCTAAAAAGTCGTGCATTTCGTAAGTCGTGCACCCTCAAAAAGCCGTGCATTTTGTAAGCCCGCACCATCAAGCATTTCGTTAGCCATGCACTCCCAAAAACCATTCATTTTGTAAGCCGCACAAGCACTGGTTGACATTTCCATGGCATCATCGGCAAATGTTAAGGTTTTCTAAATTCTAGTATTGTCCTAACAATACCGAGAAACTTGTCTATTGCATGATTACCAAGGATCAACTCCCACCATCAAAAAAAATTGACATGAGTCCAACAATGTCACAAAACTAAAAATCGGTAAAGAATTCCGATCATTAACATTCGAGTCATAGGTACCTGACGATAGGAACTGCAATGTAAATTTGGCTATAGACATTAGAGGAATCGCTCTGGTCAACCACTCATTTATGAAGTGTTCAGAGTAAACAACTCTTTAAAGTAGGAGGCGTACACACACCAACACTTAGTTGAAAGGAAAACTACTCCTCAGTCCTATTACAATGAACAAATAATTTTGGCAATCACAAAAGATCTAGTTGTAAAACTGAAAAAATGCATACATAATGCATGAAATCACGGAAATAAAGACATCGTTTACTGCAAAACACTACACAACAATATGAAGTATAGAAATTGCAGAGCAACCAATCATGTCATGTTCACACATAAGCGGTATGAAAACAAGCTAAGTACATGATAAATAAGATAGATCACAGAAGTGACAGCAATAAGAACATTGACATTTTCATTTCCCATAACATTTTATGTGCAAAGTCAAAACGTGGGGGCCATACCCACACAATATTTGTGACGACCCAAACTCGATGTTCGATAAACAACACCAAATTTGCATCGCCGGAGCTTATAACAACAATTAGATGAATATAAAACAGCGGAACAGAATCAATATCATAAATATCATCACAGCGATAGTTAACCGTTTTCCAATCAAAGTGAATGGGATTTAATAAATTAACCATATAAATATTATTTTTTTCTTGATTACTTTAAAACGATGATTTATTATTTATAATTACAATTTAATTAAATCTCAATTGACTATATTAATTAATTATTCCTTAATAAATTATCTTAATGTAACTATCAATTTTGAATCAATCAACTTAAATTATTAAATTAACGATTCTTAATTTACAATTTTAATTTTAATTTGCTTTTATTTATTTATTATTATTAATTACAAAGTAATTATAAATCATAAATTATTTAATCATTACTTAATTAACTTCACATTCCATTTACAAACGATCATCATTTTATAAACAATGCTTATAAAAATTGTTTAAACTTAAGTTTTCGACAAATTTCAAACTGAATATGCGGTTTCAGGTGGCCAACCTGAGGCTCCCCCTGAGTCACGCCCGAGCTCGAACGCTCCCTGCTTCGAGTTTCAACCCAAAGCTACCCGTGTAATAAAATTTTTCAAAATTTTTTTAAGTCCAAATTTTGTCACGACACAACGCTGAAATCCCCGAGTCTCCCTTCGAGTTCTGCCCTGTTTTCCACGAGTCAAGCTTCGAGTACAACCCATAAGAAAACCAAACCTGAAACGCTTCAGGCTATAAACTTCCAGGTTATCAATTTGTGCACGTATACGTGCACAACTGGAATCGCCTCCTCCGATCGAACTTCTGGTCGTCCACATATCATCGACGACGTGCTCTTGCCTCTCAAACACTCACAAGTTCGAACTAATCACAATTTCGAAATCTCGTTCCGAAACCCAAAAGCTTGAACGAACAACCCTTAAACAATTGCCTCGCCCTGACGCCACCAGAAACCAAGCAACTTCGTCCATAGTTGCCTCAATGACCCCTGACCCTTACCCCCCAGGACCGATCATCTCAGACCCCTCAAACGAAGAAGCGGTTTGCTCGAAAACGCGGGCAACCCAAACCTGCCCACAAACCCTATATCCTCCTCGTATAGCTTCTCTGATGATTTAAAAATGTTGTGACCATTTTTTCTGGTGACCATCAACGCTCAAGCTGTCCCTGACACCAAGCTCGAGATCATACGATCACGAGGTCACGGGAATTTGCCACCAGTTGAATTTCCGTTCAACTTGAAATGCCGCTCGATCAATCAAGTTAAAAATCTAGATTTTTGCATTAAAAATCATGGTTTTTGAAAAGAAATTATATCGTTCCATTGAATCAAGATTTCAAAACATTCGAATTTTATGAAATTTCAAGTTCTACTGTATATTTTTCTTCCTCAGTAAGATATATATATTTTTCTCTTCCAATCTCCACTAGAAATATATTTAAAGCTTGGATCTCACTTTAACAAACCTGTCTTATTGATGCCTAAAAGTATACCAAAGATTTGAGGGAAAGTTTTAAGTTTTAAAACAAATTCTGAAACCTGTTAACACATAACCTATCACTGTATATCATACATACTATCAATTTCATACTCATATGTACATACATAAAACAACATGCAGGCATATTAACCATCATTCAAGAGCATCATCAAAACAATATCACTGGGTACAGGCAAATAAAAGTGGGTTTGCTCACTTTGAAATATAAAACAGAGTGGCTTCTGCTTTGAAAAAGAAACAGTTTATATCTTTTCTCTTTTTTTTCTTTGTTTGGTTGTATAACTGAGCTTTGTATTTACAAAATAAATGCTTGCTTTGTTTGTTTTCAGGCTTTGCTAAGATTTGTTTAAATGAAATAAAACAACTATGCATGAGTATTTATAAAGGAATGTACAGGGTTTAGCAACATTTTTTTTTATCCTGAAGCTAATCAGGGAGTTACTTTCTCGTGCAATCATACACAGGGCAACAATAATTCACTTACTCAAAATTCTTGCCTGCAACCTAATGATTAATTCTACTATATTATCCAAGAATTCACACGGCAATAAGATTGTGAAAGAATCAAAAGTTTACTCACTTTGAAATATTGAAACAGGGGCTATATTGGTTTTGAAGCTACAGTTTTAAATCTCCACTCTGGTTTGTTTTTCTTTCTTCAGCAATTAGTTTTGAACTTGTATATTTTTTTTTAAGTTTATTTTCTATTCTTTGTTAGGGTTTTTCTATGAACAAATAGAACTATGGTCATGTATATAAGGAGGTGTGCAGGCTTTACTTGAGTACGGCTGAGGCAAGACTCCTCTTTTTATTTTTATTTTTAATTTTTTTGTACTTATGTATGGTTGAATATGAAAGCATTTAATGAAGCATTAAATGTTACATGCTTCCTATCCTTGCATGTTTACAGATCATGCTGTTTGATCTTTATAAGTACAGATTATATTCTTTTTGTTCTTTTCATACACTCTCGTTACCTTGTTGTTTTAATCTTTTGCTAAGTGTTATTTTGTTTCATTTTCTTATTTATATGACTAATTGTATAGGCCTGGATTGTATATTTGTTTACATTGCTATGGTTTACAGCAACTTGTTTATTTTTGTAAAACTAAGTCTTGTTTGTTTGGTTAATTTGTTTCTTATTTTACTTTGTTAAAAGAAAAGTTATTTTAGTTATTAACATTAAATAACTATGTGATTTTATTACAATATTTTATTTCTTTTGAAATTCTCAAATTTAAATTTAAAAGTTCCAATAAATTACCAAATTTTTAAATTCAAAATTTCCGGGATGTTACAATATCCCCTCCTTAAGAAAATTTCGTCCTCGAAATTGAAAGAGAGAGAAACGTAAACAAAGAATAGACGAATTTATAAATAAGGAAATGACTTACAGTTTTAAGTCGAGATGTCAATTCTGCAGTTGGGATATGATTTCTTCATATTATCTTCGGTCTCCCAAGTACAGTCCTTTGGATCGCCACTCCATTGAACTTTGACCAGTTTCACAATCTTGTTTCTTAATCACTTTTCATCACGATCTACAATTTTTATCGGTTCCCTTCTAACTGCCAAGTTGGGAGTGATTTCAAGATCCTGCTGATCAGCTTCTTCAATAATATCATCTGGAACGTGCATATATTTCCGAAGATTAGAAATATGGAACACATCATGTACGCCAGACAACCAGCTGGGTAATTGCACTCTATATGATAGAGAACCAATCCTTTCCAGAATAGGAAAAGGACCAATATAACGTGGTGCTAGCTTTCCAGTTTTCCCAAATCTCAATACACCCCGCATCGGAGATACTTTCAGAAATACAGAATCTCCAACTTGAAATTCCAAATTTCTCCTTCGACGGTCATAATAGCACTTTTGACGGCTTTGGGCAGTTAATAACTTCTTTCGAATAAAGTCTACCTTCTCAGTGGCTTCTTTTATCATATCCGGTCCAAGAACAAGTCTATCACCTGATTCGATCTAGCATGTAGGTGATCGACACGGACGACCATATAAAGCTTCGAAAGGAGCCATTTCTAGACTGGCCTGATAACTGTTATTATATGGGAATTCAACCAGATGCAAATGGTCCTCCCAAGAACCACCAAAATCATGCACACAAGCACGTAGTAAGTCTTCTAAAATTCGATTGACCCTTTCAGTCTGGCCATCAGATTGTGGGTGAGAAGCAGTGCTGAAATTTAATTTCGTTCCCAATGCGTCTTGGAATGCTTCCCAAAATCTACTAGTGAAGATCGGATCACGATCACTCACAATACTGCTGGGAATACCATGGAGGCGAACAATTTCCTTTATATATATACCTACCAAGCTTGCTGCAGTTCGAGTAGATTTAACTGGAATGAAATGAGCATTTTTGGTTAGACAATCCACAATAACCCAAATCGCTTCATTGCCTTTCTTGGTTCGTGGCAATCCGTCGATGAAATCCATCGATACCTGATCCCACTTCCATTTCGGTACTTCCAAAGGTTGAAGTAAACCGGCCACTTTCTTTTGGTCGCTCTTGATTTGCTGACAAGTAGCACAGCGACTAACATAAATAGATATGTCTCTCTTCATCGTCTTCCACCAGAAGGTTCTTTTAACATCACGATACATTTTGTTGACTCCTGGATGGATGTTGAATTTGGACTTGTGGCATTCATCCAATACTTCACGTTTCAGTTATGGAATGTCCGGAACACATAATCTGCCTTTCAACCTAATAACTCCACTATGATTTGTTTCAAAACTTGTATCTTCACCTCGAAGAATTTTTCCATAAATACCCCGAAGGAATTTGTCTTCATGTTGCTTACTAGCGATTTTCTCAAGAAGAGTAGGAGTGATAACCAGATAAGCAAGAACAGCATAACTTCTGCTCAAAGCGTCTGCAACTACATTGGCCTTTCCGGGTGTATACAGAATATCTAAGTCATATGATGCTAGAAATTCCAACCAACGTTGTTGTCGCAGATTCAGATCCTTTTGGGTGAAAAGATATTTCAAAGATTTATGGTCGGTGAATAATTCAAATTTTTCACCTAAAACAAAGAGAGTTTATTAGGTATATCTCTTTAGTTAAGTTAATTCATAAATTGTTAGGAAAGCTGAAAAGATTCTTACCCAGAAGATAATGTCGCCAGATCTTTAAGGCGAAAACAACAGCCAAAAGTTCCAAATCGTGCGTCGGGTAATTTTTCTCATGCGGACGTAATTGTCTACTTGCGTAGGCAACTACCTTTCCATTTTGCATCAATACTGCACCTACCCCTTCACCACATGCATCAGTATAGACAGATAAGCCTTGGTTCCCGTTAACGATTGTGAGAACAGGAGCAGTGGTCAATCTCTTTTTCAACTCCTGAAAAACTTCTTTACATTCTGGAGTCCAAATGAACTTTGCATTTTTCATTGTTAACTTAGTCAGCGGACTAGCCAACTTAGAAAAATCTTCAACGAATTTCCGGTAATAGCCTGCTAAACCCAAAAAGCTTCGAACTTCTGTTGGAGTAGTGGGTTGTTTCCAATCAAGAATAGCGGAAATTTTGCTAGGATCTACTGAAATTCCTTCTTCATTAACAATATGGCCAAGGAATTTGACTTCATTGACCCAGAAGTGGCATTTGGAAAATTTTGCATGTAGAACATTTCTCCTCAAAATTTCTAAAACAATTCTAAGATGCTCGGCATGCTCTTCTTTAGTTTTGGAGAAAATTAAGATATCATCAATGAATACAAGCACAAATTTATTCAAAACTTCCCGAAACACACGAGTCATAAGATCTACGAAGTATGCTGGAGCATTGGTTAGCCCGAAAGGCATAACTAACCATTCATAGAACATATCAGGACCTCTGAAAGCGGTCAGATGTACACAATCTTCGGCGATTCGTAATTGATGGAATCCTTGGGCTAGATCCATCTTTGAAAAGAAACGAGCGCCGTGCAACTGATCAAATAAATCATCAATTATGGGCAGTGGAAATTTATTTTTGAGAGTTTGTTTATTTAGATCGCGGTAATCTACACACAATCTCAAAGATCCGTCTGATTTGGCAACAAATACAACGGCTGAACCCCATTCAGAAACACTGGGTCGAATTAATCCTTTTGCTCGTAGTTCATCAGTTTGATGAACCAATTCAATCTTTTCCCTAGGTGCCATCCTGCGACTTGCGTGAACAACAGGACGAGTATTAGGTACAAGATCGATTCGGAATTCTATTTCTCGATGAGGAGGTAAAGATTTCACTTCTTCAAACACGTCGGAAAAATCCCGAACAACAGGTATAGACTGCAAAGTGGGTTCAAGATATCCCAAGGTATACATCAATCTATCTCTCCTTGGACTTGGATCTTCACAAGAGATTTCAATAAAATTTCCAAGATTCGTTTTGATTAAAACTGTCTGATTATTACAATCCAAAATAGCTTCGTACCTCGATAACCAGTTCATACCGAGTAAGATTTCAAATTCATTAAATTCGAGGACAAAAAGGTTGGTAGGAAATTGATAGCTATCATATGAAATAGGAACTCTCTTACAATATAAACAAAGATTTGCAGGACCTCCAACCGGATTTTTCACGCAAATAGGATCGTCAACAAATTTAGTTTTAAGGCCTAATTCATTTGCAGTTTGTTGGGAGATAAAGCTATGTGAAGCTCCTGTATCAAATAAAACTCTAACAGTTCTATCATTAATAATAAGGTTACCTTCCAAAACGCTTTTTCCCTTATCAGCTTTAGAAGTCGAGGGGTCCTTCTTAATTGTATAAACTTTTGCCACCTGCGCTGGCTTCATTACTGGGCAATCTTTAACAAAATGTCCCGGTTTATGACAATTGTCGCATTCTTTAGCTCCGCTAACAGTTTCTTCCTTCTTAACTTGCTTCTTTGGTTTTGGGCAGCTGTTTGAATAGTGGCCCTTCTCTTTGCAGTTGTAACAAGTGACATTTTCTGCCGCGCTTCCCTGAATGCTCTTCTTCTTCTCGTTGCCTTGCCAAGGTTTCTTGCCTCCGAATTTTCGCTTTTTATAATTTTGACTACCTGAATTACTTTTCTCCACAGTTGCTTCTTGTATATCAAGAGTAGCGTATCTGTACCCCATATCCACTAAATCTGAAAAAGAGTCTTTAACATGGCCCGTCATTCTTTCATGATATTTCTGGTTCATACCACGGATAAACCTTTCGTTTTTCTTAAGAGGTGAGTTTAGCAATTCCGGGCCAAACCGAGATAGTTCGCTGAATTTATTCAAGTATTCTTCAAACGACAAACTTCCTTGTTTCAAATCCAGAAATTCCTGATACATTCTGGAAACTCCCGCCGACGGCATGTAACGTTTCTCAAACACTTCTTTAAAACGATCCCAAGTAAATTCTTCCTCGGGTTCATCTATAATGATGGTTTCCCACCAAGCTGAAGCTTCTCCTTGGGGTTGCCAAGAAGCTATAAGTCTTTTCTGCTCATCCTGCAGTTTTAGCCCTTTAAAAATCTTTTCACACGATCTTACCCAAGCTTGAGCGTCAATAATTGACTCCTTGCCGATGAACGGTTTGCCACCATGCTTTTCGAACTTCTTATATCAGCCAAGTCCGGCTGCTGCTGAATTTCTATTACTACTTCTGCGGCTGGGGGAATTTGATTAGGTGTTATGGCATTGCCTTGACCCCTAGCTCTTCCTCTGCGTCCACTCATTTTCACTATCTGAGATTAGTAAGAAAATTGATTTAGATATACAGACGAGATATCTTAAGGAATATCAGCAGTAAAAAGAAATAGACTAAGAAAATTTAAAGTTTCAGTCTTGGTTATACTCATTCTAGGGTATACTTCACCCTATCTCTAATGAGCCATCTAATGTGTTATACTCCGTAGCTAAAGTTCTTACTCAACCAACAGCTCTTATACCACTTGTGACAACCCAAACTTGATGTTCGATAAACAACACCAAATTTGCATCGCCGGAGCTTATAACAACAATTAGATGAATATAAAACAGCGGAACAGAATCAATATCATAAATATCATCACAGCGATAGTTAACCGTTTTCCAATCAAAGTGAATGGGATTTGATAAATTAACCATATAAATATTATTATTTTCTTGATTACTTTAAAACGATGATTTATTATTTATAATTACAATTTAATTAAATCTCAATTGACTATATTAATTTATTATTCCTTAATAAATTATCTTAATGTAACTATCAATTTTGAATCAATCAACTTAAATTATCAAATTAACGATTCTTAATTTACAATTTTAATTTTAATTTGCTTTTATTTATTTATTATTATTAATTACAAAGTAATTATAAATCATAAATTATTTAATCATTATTTAATTAACTTCACATTCCATTTACAAACGATCATCATTTTATAAACAATGCTTATAAAAATTGTTTAAACTTAAGTTTTCGACAAATTTCAAACTGAATATGCTGTTTCAGGTGGCCAACCCGAGGCTCCCCTTGAGTCACGCCCGAGCTCGAACGCTCCCTGCTTCGAGTTTCAACCCAAAGCTACCCGTGTAATAAAAATTTTCAAAATTTGTTTAAGTCCAAATTTTGTCACGACACAACGCTGAAATCCCCGAGTCTCCCTTCGAGTTCTGCCCTGTTTTCCACGAGTCAAGCTTCGAGTACAACCCATAAGAAAACCAAACCTGAAACGCTTCAGGCTATAAACTTCCAGGTTATCAATTTGTGCACGTATACGTGCACAACTGGAATCGCCTCCTCCGTTCGAACTTCTGGTCGTCCACACATCATCGACGACGTGCTCGTGCCTCTCAAACACTCACAAGTTCGAACTAATCACAATTTCGAAATCTCGTTCCTGAACCCAAAAGCTTGAACGAACAACCCTTAAACAATTGCCTCGCCCCGACGCCTGACGCCGCCAGAAACCAAGCAACTTCGTCCATAGTTGCCTCAATGACCCCTGACCCTTACCCCCCAGGACCGATCATCTCAGACCCCTCGACAAAGAAGCGGTTTGCTCGAAAACGCGGGCAACCCAAACCTGCCCACAAACCCTATATCCTCCTCGTATAGCTTCTCTAATGATTTAAAAATGTTGTGACCATTTTTTCTGGTGACCATCAGCACTCAAGCTATCCCTGACACCAAGCTCGAGATCATACGATCTCGAGGTCATGGGAATTTGCCACCAGTTGAATTTCCGTTCAACTCGAAATGCCGCTCGATCAATCAAGTTAAAAATCTAGATTTTTGCTTTAAAAATCATGGTTTTTGAAAAGAAATTATATCGTGCCATTGAATCAAGATTTCAAAACATTCGAATTTTATGAAATTTCAAGTTCTACTGTATATTTTTCATCCTCAGTAAGATATATATATTTTTCATTTCCAATCTCCACTAGAAATATATTTAAAGCTTGGATCTCACTTTAACAAACCTGTCTTATTGATGCCTAAAAGTATACCAAAGATTTGAGGGAAAGTTTTAAGTTTTAAAACAAATTCTGAAACCTGTTAACACATAACCTATCACTGTATATCATACATACTATCAATTTCATACTCATATGTACATACATAAAACAACATGCAGGCATATTAACCATCATTCAAGAGCATCATCAAAACAATATCACTGGGTACAGGCAAATAAAAGTGGGTTTGCTCACTTTGAAATATAAAACAGAGTGGCTTCTGCTTTGAAAAAGAAACAGTTTATATCTTTTCTCTTTTTTTTCTTTGTTTGGTTGTATAACTGAGCTTTGTATTTACAAAATAAATGCTTGCTTTGTTTGTTTTCAGGCTTTGCTAAGATTTGTTTAAATGAAATAAAACAACTATGCATGAGTATTTATAAAGGAATGTACAGGGTTTAGCAACATTTTTTTTTTATCCTGAAGCTAATCAGGGAGTTACTTTCTCGTGCAATCATACACAGGGCAACATTAATTCACTTACTCAAAATTCTTGCCTGCAACCTAATGATTAATTCTACTATATTATCCAAGAATTTACACAGCAATAAGATTGTGAAAGAATCAAAAGTTTACTCACTTTGAAATATTGAAACAGGGGCTATATTGGTTTTGAAGCTACAGTTTTAAATCTCCACTCTGGTTTGTTTTTCTTTCTTCAGCAATTAGTTTTGAACTTGTATATTTTTTTTTAAGTTTATTTTCTATTCTTTGTTAGGGTTTTTCTTTGAACAAATAGAACTATGGTCATGTATATAAGGAGGTGTGCAGGCTTTACTTGAGTGCGGCTGAGGCAAGACTCCTCTTTTTATTTTTATTTTTATTTTTGTTGTACTTATGTATGGTTGAATATGAAAGCATTTAATGAAGCATTAAATGTTACATGCTTCCTATCCTTGCATGTTTACAGATCATGCTATTTGATCTTTATAAGTACATATTATATTCTTTTTGTTCTTTTCATACACTCTCGTTACCTTGTTGTTTTAATCTTTTGTTAAGTGTTATTTTGTTTCATTTTCTTATTTATATGACTAATTGTATAGGCCTGGATTGTATATTTGCTTGTTTATTTGTTTACATTGCTATGGTTTACAGCAACTTGTTTTATTTTTGTAAAACTAAGTCTTGTTTGTTTGGTTAATTTGTTTCTTATTTTACTTTGTTAAAAGAAAAGTTATTTTAGTTATTAACATTAAATAACTATGTGATTTTATTACAATATTTTATTTCTTTTGAAATTCTCAAATTTAAATTTAAAAGTTCCAATAAATTACCAAATTTTTAAATTCAAAATTTCCGGGATGTTACAATATTGGCCAATAAAAAGAAAAGTATGGATGCTATAACAACAAAAGTGATAATTGCAGACTCTGCACTTGTACAAAATACATGTCAAGCAAATCAAAATGCTATAAAATCCGGCACCATTGTCACTTGAGCCCGTCAATGCTCCTTGCCACCACTTCCTCTCCTGCCTTTGATTGAAAGTTTCTTCTTCCCCTCAACATCCCCACCGAGAGTCGTATCGCTACCAGAGATATCGATTATAGGATCCATGCCCATGTCTCCTTCTTGTTCTTTGGCCCCCATGGAAGACTCCCCCTTGGTGTTGCGCTTGTGAGACTTGCGGGAGCTCCTTGAAGAATTTCTCTCCTCTACCTTCTCCTCCACAATCTGCTGTTTAGTTTTACCTGGCTGGCTAGCTTGGTCTGTCTACCCTTGGGTATCAGCTGCTATTAAATCACTCTCTAGAGATACGGAGGGGTCCTCCAGGCCATGCAACACAGCGATCTTCTTAGATTTCGGCCTTAATTGCGAGCGAGACACGTGTGCGGTGATCAAAGCAGCTACAAAAACAAGCATTGAAGTAGTGCAGATAGTGGTAGGCCCATGATTTTAAAATTTAGCAGTCCTACAAGCAAAGAAGGCAGACCTATAAGATCAAAAAGGAAAGCATTCAATTCATCTTGTTCTTACAGCGTGAGTTGGAAGTCCTCAAACTCGGGAGAAGTAAGAAAGTTACCTGCATCAGAAGTGTGACCATTAATCTCAACCTCGTACTCCCCACTGTTTCCTTCTTTAGATGGTTGCACAATCTTGGGCAAAGTTTCTGGATCTCTCAAGGCTTGGGAGATAGGCGCTAAAGGGATGAATAACAAAGTAGTGTCGGTCATAGCCAAAATGATTTCTGTTTGGTCATGAAGATGCTTGGACGATTCACTAGGCCCAGAACTGAAAGGCTCTGTGTGCTTTAGCAGCTGCAGCTATGCTAGCATCGGTGACTTCTCACTCCCTTTCAACCCAAATAATCTCTCAGCCCTTTACCAAAGCCTTTTTTGATTCTTCGTTCAGATAGGCATCCTCCAGCTCTTATTCGATGTACACATCCTCGTCTTCTCAGAAACGGGCTTGGATTTCTTCCGAAACCACAACAAAAGTATGTGGGAATTTAGGTCCCGGATAACAAAGATTTCCCTAATGAAAAATGAGTTGATGTAGAAGTTTAGGACGGTGTTATCTATCCTTGCCATCTTCGTTTCGATGGTACCTTGCAGTTCCAAGTAGTCCATCGTCACAGCGGCTTTCTCAACTTCGACTTTAGTATTTTCAATGTCGAGTTGTGCAACATTTTCTCTATGCTAAGCAATCACTTGAGCCTAGTTGGAGATGGTCTTATCTTGGGATTCCACCATTCCCACATAATCCATAATTTTTTTATGAGCTTCAACTGTAACGATCCACTTTCCTGTATTGTTCAGGTTGACAATAAACCACAAATGTCAAGCCCAAAACAAACGATAAGGAGAATAGTTAGGTAAAGAAATAAAAAAGAAGACAGAAAACTAAACAATATAGAATCTCAAAGTGCAATGAATAATTTATAGATATCGATTCGTTACGCAAAAACAAATTTGTAATATAAGTATATACAGACATCAATCAGAGTACCCTAACCTATTTCAGCTCGGACAATTATAACAACCTGCCCTCATAACTGCTGAATAATATACAACAATGTAAACAACGAAAATATAATCATCTATGTGAATACGACTCTGGACTTCCAGCTCCTCTCCTGAAACTCCGAATACCCATCTATACGTGGAACATATGCTGGGTCTGACCCAAACATTTTGGAAGAACCACGCCCTGGTCAGTCTGGTTAAACCAATGTGAGAAACACAATCAAACTGATTCTTAAATTTTAATAACCTTTTCAAAACAAAGGTATCTCGTAAGACCTTACCGCAAACAAAGGTGGATGAGTTTTTACCTTACGATAACTGAAACTCCTTTATAGAAAATCATCTGATATTACGATAGTGTCTAATTGCTAAAATAATAATAACAAGTAGCTCCAATGCATGTGATGTGTACATCACAATGATACTAGTCATAAAATCAAAATCCGATAAAGCTCGTTCGCTGATTGTGTATGATTTCCATGGAGGTGCCCACAGTACTTCGAGAATGGTCCTCCTGCACAAAGATCAGAGTTATCCTTTCGAGGGTCAGTACCTGTCTAGCCGAGGTACATAGGAAATACATAACTGGCCACCTAGGCCGAGTAAATTGCTACCCGCATGCATAAAATAATCAATAGGGACTTGCTAGAAAGAGAGACGACTACTTCCTTGTGGGTTAGCTAGGCCCTTGGGTTATTCATCATATCTCTAGTTTTAGTCATTTCCGCCATTGAGGCCACGTCCGGCTTCCAGCTCACGCACCGTCTCAAAACAAATTTGGAAAACCCACATGGACTCCTACACCTCAATGGGTCACGAAATCACACCTGAATTCCACATCTCAATAGATCTTGGAATCTCACACAGATTCCCACTCTCCAACGAGTCATGGAACAACATATGGATTTCAAAATCCTAAAATATAACGCATCTCCGCCATTTAACCATATATGGTTTCGGAGTAAGTCATGGGTTTTGAGTCATCTCTTACGAGTACACTCTCCATTTCCTGGGTGCTCCAAAAACCATTCGCCGATTTTCGGAATGCTCAATACAAGTTCTTTAGGAAATAATCTGACAATACATAAGATCGGGGATCCCCCCTAAACGTTTAATTGGACGGATCTCCTAATCATTTGTCCTAGAAGATCCACAAGTTCATACGTACAATATAACAACCTGATGATAACCATACCATATAATTCTTGCATTTCTCCTAGATATTTCCAGAGTTAAAATCTTTTGGTGTTAAGTAGGAAATTAATTCTCTACCACCAAAATTAAGAAGGATTGCATATTTAAGTCAATATTTGATAGTCAGTTATTTAACTATCAAATAAACAAACATTCAACCAAGGATTACATTTCCCACTGAAATCAGTAAGCCTCGTTTAATTTGATTTCGATAAATTGAATCTCTTTATAAAAAATATTCATATACTTATCTCACCGGAATAAGTATATTCACAAACCATTCCTTTCAAAAGTATTTGAAAACTTTTTAAAATAAACAGCTCAATGGTTGCGTCTCTATCTTAGAGAAATCCAAACTTAACTGCAGACAATCTTTGCCTCTCGAATTATGCCATGAAAATATACAATTACTTACAAAATTCTTTTATTTTAATACTTATCTCAAAATAATATTTATAAAATCTCCATATAAATTCCCAATCTTAAATTAGGAAAAATACTCTTTTATAACAGTTAATTATCAAATATATTATTTTTAAAAACAATATTACCATTTGAACATTTTATCTTTGAAATAATAATATTTAAATACTAATTAATTCTTAAATAACAATTAACTTTTAAATCAAATCATTATAAGATATCTTCAATTAATAATTAAAATGTACTTTTAAATAATTCAAATAATAAAATAACTTTGAAAACAATAATCAAATACTTTTAAATAACTTTTATGAATCATAAAATAATTAATTTTAAATCATTATCAAATAATTATTAATTATTTTCAAAATGTCATCAATAATTATCATTCTTTAAATAACTTTGGATCAAGAATCAACTTCCAAATTTGGAAAGAGGCTTAGTAGCTTTAGTGGTACTTAATCAAGTCATCAATAATTCCAATAACTATCTAAGTTATAATCTTAGTATTTGCATAACGTCAAATATGTAAATTAGCTCACCATAAAAAATTAATTGTTAGTACAACACTATCCAATACTAGTCATTTAGAATGTAACTAAGTGTCCAAAATAATGTAATAGCAAAACGGGGCTTCTAAGTAAATGTTCACATCTGACCTATCCCGTTAATAATAGTAGAACGGTGATCTATTCAGCTAAACGGTGTCTAATTAAATCAATTGGTAGAATGATGTTTTATCTCGCTGAATAGACATTCAATTTACCACATTCAATTCCAGTATTTTATTCGGCCAAACAAACATCAATTATTAAGGTATATATTTAAACGACGTTATTATTTAAAATAACGCGATTTAAAACCTGCATGTTTCAGTATATCCTAAATTTTTACTTATCCAAAGCTACCATAGATTACATCACAATGTCGTACTCGTCATTACGATTTCAATGCAGAAATCCTCATGCCAATTCGATTTGAAATTAGCGAGATATCATCATTTAAACTTTAACTAGCTAAATTATAACTAAAAAATTAGAATTTTGTTTCGTCAGAATGGATTCGGCCCAGCCCAAATAAACCACAACCACATAACTTCTTCCCCAATCTTCTCAAATTCCACTTTTACGTTTCCAATAACCAAAATGTTCCTCTGTTTTTATTATACCAATCGAACAAAACGAATCCACCCAAACACAAGCATGCCGAGCCTTCCAAACCAGCCCACGTATGCATAGTGAACTTCAACTTCCTTCCATTATTTTTTTGTTCCAAGCAATAAATGTGCACATCTTCATGTATGTGCACAAACTAACCCCACCACTTTTCGACCAAGTGAGACCGTAGACGAGCGATCCTTCCCAAACTCTATCATCTCCACCCAACAGCGCCACCTCCAACCACTTCTGGCCAAAATCGAACACATGAGTCGTGCATAGTTTTTCAAACATCGACAAAATCAACCTCATTCCGCCTCCCTGCTTCATTCCTAACCTAACCGCCTTCGCTATTAGAAAACCCATCTACTCCAGCACCTCCAACCGAAGACCACATGCCCCTCGTCGCTTCCATACATCATAATTTAATCGCATTCGACAACCTCTCTGAGCTTCCCTTAAACCCTAAAAACCCCATACCACTTCAAATCAAAGCATATTTCAAAATTCAGCCACGGCGAACCTCTCGCCCATGTCACCACGATCCTCCTCGACCAATCCTTTCCTCCCCTCGTCAACTACATAGCTGGAAATTAATTTTTAAGAGAATTCCGATCATCTCTCCATTTCTTACTGTCTAAACTATTAAAAAGTTAGGATTTCCTCACTAAAATCGCTATCTTCATATGAAAATCACGGTTAGATGTTGAAAATCATAAAAATCTAGTTACTTGCTCTTAATTGGCAATTTCGCACAATATATAAAAAGAACGAGCCACAATCTATTTTTAATGTGATCTATACTCAAGAACAATCATATCATTAGTTTACACCATCAGAAAATTCAAGTAGAAATGTGAGATATTGATTTTTAAACTAGAGCACATATTGTTTTGTTAACTCTGTTAAATATGATAGAGTAAGATTAAAACAATTCCAGGCATTTAAATCATAAATTTTCACCTTAAAAATGTTTTGATTTCTTCCAAACTTCTAGTTAAATCTAACTATGATCTAAATCTCTGATACTCTTGCCTTGCTTTTATATTTTATTAGAAAAGAAGAGGAAGAACAAGTTTATTTTAACAGAGTGCTTTTGACAGTGTTTTAAAAATCTGAGACTAATATGTACACACACACATATACATATACATACATACATATATATATATATATAGCTATAAAATATAATGATGAATTTCAGCCATCATTATACAAAATTTTGGAGCTCGAGAAGATTTTAGATCCCTAAGGCGGTTGAGAAAAGATTTTTGATGGCTTGATATGAAATTTTGGCTGTTAAGTTTAATTATACTTCAGCCTACATTTTCAACCTCGAAAATTCGACGCTAATGTTCACTGTAGAAGTGCCAAGCAATCGAACGCTGGAAATTCCACATTGTTAGGGTAAAGAAGAAAAGAGGTAGAAGAAGAACCGGAAACAAAACATAGAATCTCACATTCACAGCGGATCAAATATAATAGCGAATAATAGCATTTACACAAATAAAAGCTGTATCTGACAATTTACATACAATACATCAGAGTTGAGAAAAAAAGGACAGTTATAACAATTTGTTCTAGAACACAAAACAATATAACTCCAATACATAGCGGGATATACTTCATACGTTCCTGCCATCCAGCTCGCCACTTGAGCTCCAGAACGTCCTAACTTGAAAATCTTTAATACTCGTTCTGACCCGAGCATTACATCAAAATAACACCCGGGTCAGGATGAAAACCAGTGTGAGAAACCCATACAATTTGAAATACTAAGATATAAACATAATTGAAATCCCGAGGTAACTCGTACCTCACTACGAGTTCTTAACTTGCTATGGTCAAATACACATTTCACAAATCATATCTAAGAATTGTTACTCAGATTAAATGCCAAGTTTACTTCATTTATTCCACTCTAGCCTATTGATTTAACATATCAAATCTATAATGATTTTAGATAACTAATCGAAGTGGTTTCGGGTATTTGCTGATACCCAACCTCGGTCTCTTCGAATCCAATTCCATCTTTAATCCAAGCTGTTTAAATGGATACGAGTAAAATTTAAATACTGGATGTCAATTTACACAGCGATTTATCACCGATAAATAACCCACATTATCACAGAAGATCACAATTTATCAGACTAGAGACATTAATCCAAACATTCAGTACAATTTAATCATCAATAAGCAAGATTAACTTGTTGTTCAATTCCAATTAATTTGATCTCCCATAAATTAAATTAATTACTTTAATTACCTTTAAATCCTGTTTATTTTACATTTATTAATTACGAACCCATTTAATTAATCATCTCTTATTTATCTATCTTAATTAATTATAAACCATGTATCTTAACTAATTTATGAAATAAATTAATCATTCCTTAATTATTCACATTAATTAATTAACATTTAATTACTTTCGTTAATTACATTTAGTAATTATCCATTAATTACTTATATAAAGTAATTATACTTTATTAATTACATAAAGAAATTATACTTAATTAATTACATGAAGTAATTATACTTAATCAATTTCATTAAGTGGTTATCCTTAATTAATTAAACTAATTAATTATCTTAAATTAATTACATTAATTAATTATCCCTTAATCACTTGTTAATGATCCTTGCATTAATTATGTTCATTAACTATCCTTTAATTACCTTCATTAGTAATTATCCTTTAAGTAATTATATTCTTAAATTTATCACATTTAATAATTATCTTAATATATAATTAACTAAACAAAACAATTTTAAAACATTTAACTTAAAAAAATAAACCTTGAAACTTGTTTAATAATTTGTTAAATAACTTACTTTGGAAAACTTGATTTACATTTCTTTTTGAAACTTATTCATTTTAAATACACCCTTAAACTTGGTATCAAAATTTACTTCCATATGTTTTACTTTAAAATTTTGAAAACCCGGAAAACTTCATAAAAACAATCCAAGCACAAATCTCTCGAGCATGACCCGAGACAACAACAAAAAAACACCATGCCAAAATCCGAGCTATCAAGAACTCACTTCCCTCGAGACAAACATGAAAACGACTCGAGCCAAAACATAAGAACGCCATTCTTCCTCAACTCCTCTCCCACTTCCTGATACCACGTGCATACATACAACATGCACGCCGACCTGACCATCTCCGATCAACTCTGAAACCCTCAGCAAGTCGCTGCATCCTTCCTTGAACATTTCGACCACCTGTCACCACCGATTAAGCCGGAAATCAAAAACGAGCTACACAGACACAACTTGGAACCCAACCTGCTTGTCAATTCCTCCTCGTGCCGCTACTTTTACCCACCGGAGTCCTCACCCTCGCGCCTGGAGCCTCACCTCACTTCCATCCTTCTTTTCCCCACCTCCGAATCATTCCGATGTCACCGTGTCGCCGCCATCCTTCGACAAAACACCTTGACCAAAACATGAGCCTAAACCCTAAATCCTCTCCTCCTCAATGCCTTACTGTCCAAAAAATCAACCCACCATTTTTCCAATGACCGCCTTCACGTTGTCCTCCTTCGACCAAAACCCCTATGCCTGAAAGCCTTGCGACCTCCTGAATTTAAACGAAATCCCAGTTCCGATCATCCCATAATTCCTCTAGAACCACAAACCTAAAAATCTTAATTTTAACATTGAAAAACATGGTTTTCATCATCGACTACGATTATATAGGTAATTCATGAAATCATGGACGTTGATTTTTATAATAAGTTCAATTCTCTCTATATATTTCCCTTTTTCCCAGAAAATCTAAGACAATTTCACTTGAAACCATTTTTAAAGTTGATGTTACACTCATACACACTCATTTCATTTTGAGATCATAACACATTGGAGGTTGAAAAGGAAGAAATGGATTTTTGATTTATTTTTAGTCTGCTAAAAAAACAAGGATATATAAATATGCACAAACATGCATACTTTAGCAATTTCATATTTATAAATGCAAACATAATATACATGCATGCAAAATTTCCCTTATCCTTACTTCTGCATCAGATTATTGAACTAATTAAGGTTCTTAAAAATAGTTTACTCACTTGTTTTGATGATGAACAAAGAACAGGCTTTGAAAATAGAAGTCTGCTCTTGATTTTCATCATGCTCAATTTTGAATTAACTTGGATCTTTGCTTTGCTTAGTTTGAATCTGAAGTTGTTGCTTTGGTTTTCCCTTTAGTTTGATTCCCGGTTTTAGTTGTTGAGAGGTTTTGTTTGATTTTTCTTTTATTCTCGGTTTTGATCTTCCTTAGGTTTGTAAAATGAAAGATAAAGATGGAAGATGTAAATATATATGGATGATCAATCTCTTTATTTATTATTTCTAAAAATGAAGAAAACCAAAAAATAATTACACTTGTAATTTGCATGTTATACTAAGCTTACATTTGTAATTTTGCATGCACAATTATTTTATAAGTTTATATATTTTCATTAATACATTTATTTTTACTCATAATTATATAGCCTTAAAGAAAATGGTATAAAACCTAATTATTCATCAATTTATAACCATATATATATATATATATATATAATTTAAAATGTAGAGTTTCAAATCTAAATTTTTTTAAGATATTTACTTTGAATTCCAAATCATACTTTTATTCAAAATCTATATATATATATATATATATATATATAGACAATATTGATTAGATAACATATTTTATTTCATATGGGCACAAATACATACATGGACAATTATATACCTATATATATCATATAACTTGAATATATCCATTTATATTATTATGGATATCTTTTAAATGGTGAAATATATTATCTAATTATTTACTATAAGATTTAATACACCAGAGATTTATAATTCAACATTTATTAGGGTTTTCAAATGAATTTATATCCAGAAATTTTATAAATTATCGAAATTTATTTATTCAACTTACAAATCAGTATTTAATAAATTTAATCTTGTTAATTACCAATTAACAGATGTTTGAAAATCCCGGGTTATCACAATCCTCCCCCCTTTAAAACTTTTCATCCTCGAAAGGGAACGAAGCTAGAATTTTAATTATACTGCTAATTATGAGTTAAATTATCTTATAAGCATTCTGAACTCGCATTTCCCATTATTTAAAAAAAAATAAAAAAAAAACAATTTAAAATCTACATAATATTACCAAAATAGTTTTATAAAAATTACTTTTTATAACTTGATGTTTTAACAAGTCCATCCTTGTTATCACAGAAATTCGGTCATACGTTGATCAAACGTAGGACTGAAAATCTAGAAGTACTTGGTAAACCCATTTTCAACACCCAGTGAAAATACTTGGAAAATACTTCTGAAAATATAGAAAAATTTTTTTTCGAGAATATAGGAAACATTTTTGGTGAGAATGCTCTATATATCATCACCCCCTCCATGGTCACAGTTACCCGATGATTACACTGCCAACTCGGCAAAATCCATAGATAACTGTAGGCACTTCACGCCCCTCGATTACGCCATGGAACCCGCCACAAATCGCAGCTATACCCAGGGTTACGTCGCCCTCACTTTAAAAATCCATCTAACTGTAGGCATTAGTGCCCTCGAATTTCATTGCCAAATGAAACTTCACCACTCCTACGTAGATCGCAGACTACATCAGTCGAGTCCCAATGTAGCCTGTAGGCTCTCACTGCCTCACGACTTTCGCTATGTCTTCATATATCGCAATCTACCGATGTTAATACCATCACGGCAAAATCAAACATAGACCGTTGGCTCTCACGGCCACATGACTTCTGCTATGGTCCGCAGTAGATCGCAGTGACATCGAGTTACACTATCGTCAAAGCATAACCCAAATGTTTCTGTAGGCATCTGCGCCCTCGACTTTCGCTACCCACACACGCAATCCTCAGGAACTTCAGTTTGTCCGGACTTCCTTCTAGGATTAAATTTAGAGCCTCCCCCTTAGGGCTCAAGGCAGAACCACCCCATGGATCTCCTATGAAGTTCATTTCATGGGAGCACCTTTTTCCCCCAGAGCCAATCTCAAAACATTTTATACTACACACATATAGTATCTTTCAAATCAAGCTCTTTATGATTCATATAAAAATCTCCTTTACAAAAATTGATATCCCAAATCGATAGTTCCAAACTTGGCTTTCCAAATTCCCAAAATTGATTTTTTCCAAAAATCAAAAGCCTTTCCCAAATCCATAGGTTCCAAAACCATTTCAAAATCATTCTCATAAAATCATATATATATATATATATATATATATATATATATATGGGGCATTTCACTAGAAGGATAAACTTTGCAGACCAATTAGTTTCTAGCACACACATCCACAGAAATTAATTTCAAGGCCAAAGTCAGCAGAATAATTACTTTTAAGGACAAAGTCAGTAATCCAATTACTTTCAAGGACATAAATTCATAGGTTTTTAGGCCTTAGAAGCTAATTATTTTGCATTTTGTCCTTAAAAGTAATTATTTTAGTTGTGTTCTCTAGAAACTAATTGCACTTGCTAAAGAGGCCCTTGTGGCTAATTTCCACAATATATAACTTATCCTTTCCAACTTGAAAATAATCTTTGGAACACTTATATAGATTCCCTTTTTATACTTCAAATATTTTTCAAAAACCTTTTCTTCTGGTTTGAGATTCAACATAGGGGAGTTTATCATATACAACAAATATATATACAACTTTATTTATGCCAAATCCATATTCAAATTTGATTTCTTTTAAAAATTTACTTACCATATTACTTATTTTCAAAAAGTAAATTTCAGTAATAGAGATATTTAGCTTCCACTTTTAATCATCAAATATTTCTCAAAGTATACCTTTCCTTTCAAAAATCAATTCTCATTTCTTTTAAAATTTCGTTATCAATTTCATTCAAGCACGTACGATGTACATAAATCATCCGTACGCAGCTTCAAATCCGATCGCTCACTCAATTACACAATTTCACTTCCAAACTAGTATCGTCCATCTGACTTTCTAGTGCGGACTCAGATCTGGTTTCATGATCAGAAACCGTCATTCTCTTTGCATATCTATAACTATGATAAAGAATTTACGATCAATCAAAATCCATATCCAGGGTTCACCGTCGAAAATTGATTGAAAAATCCCAACTCGGATCAATATAACTAATTCTCAAAATTTATGCTCGAATCTGGATCAAATCATTATGCGAATAGAATAATATACGTACATCCTACTTATTTATCTTCATTGATTATTAGCTAAATAAATTTTCTTTCTGTTCACCTTCATTTTGATTCTATTCACTTATTCACAATTGCCTCCATTTCCATTTGGGTTATCACTTCAATTATAAACTGTTTGCACTCTGACCACTTGAATTTAGAAAATAGCTTGAAAAGTTTAAAATAGATAAGTAGTTGTAAAATAGCAATCAGTTGTAAAATAGCTGTAAAATAGTTAAGTAATTATAAAATAGTTGTAGAATAGTTGTGAAATAGTAATTATTTTATAAAACAAATGTAAAATGGTAATTAGTTTTCAAAATAATTGTAAAATAAGTATAAAATAGTTTGCTTTAAAAAGAAATGTTGTATAGTAAATAGCTAGGAAAATAGGTTTAAAATAGTTTACATTAAAATAATTTATTTCAAAAAAAATTCAGAGTCAAACTGGTTCAATTTCCCAATTTCTCATTTCAATCAATTTCCCATCTCATTAAATTGATTCAATTTCAATTTAAATTTGAATTAACTTCAATGTTTATCCCAATTCCAATCAATTTCCATTTGAATTTAAACTAATTCAACTTCAATCTCTCTTCCAATTAGTTCAAATCAAATTCAATTTGAACTAATTCCAATTTCAATCTCAACTTTAAACCATCTCGAATTATATAAATTCGAGTTACTTCTTTTTTAAATGTTGTTTTAATCCTCTTAAATCAAATTAATCTTTACTTTTAAATTTAACAACCTAAATCTTTAACTATTTTCAATTCTGAATCCAAGTTTCAAATATTCATTTTAAATTACCTTTACTTAACTTATTTCAAAGTTCAAATAAGAGTTCAAAAACGAATTTTAATCTTCAGAATCCAAATCAACTACCCAATTTTAACTTCAAACTTTAAAACCGATTCTTAAACAATTTTAGTTTGCCTCAAGGACGTAATATAAACGTATCAAAGGAGTGTGTCTGATAAGAGAAGCTACCTCATTGGCCCGGAATCGCTCCTGTTTTAGCCATCTTATTCCAACTTACGGGAGTCGGGTCCACGTACATACCTCAAGGACATCGCCACCATCATAGTTTATTCTGGAATCTCCACTGCATACAGGGTTGTTAAAGTAGTTTCGGAGTTGGCAGAGAGTATGACAACTTTCGATCCCAGTCTCTTTGACAACCAACCGTTATTATAACCCATGGATATTTATTTCAAAATCATTTATACTTTAAAACCAAAATATTGTATTCATTTGAAAAATAAATACTATATTATTTCATTTCAAAACCAAATCAACATATCATTTAAATAAACCCAAATTTCCAAATCATTGAATATTCCTTCAATTTATTAAACATGAAATATTCCTTTAAATCATCTTAAACCAAACCACTTTATAAAGTTCAAATTTGTATATTTAAAGACAATTCTTAATTAAATACAATTTCCATTAATTTCATTTCCAACGCCATATTACTTCCAACTTATAACAACTCTAAAACCAAACACTTTGAAACATATTTATTTAAACCATTTAATTTCAATGTCAAAAAATATTCATTTCAATCATTTAAATTCAATGTCTAATAATATTCATTTCAATCATTTAAATTCAATGTGAAATAATATTCGTTTCAAAGTTGTAGCATTTCTAAGTTCATTTATTTAATTATAAAATTTACAATACATTGTAAATTTTTGCTATAACAACACTTATAAAACGTTACGGTAGATATAGTAATGTTCAAAACATCGTCAAATTCAGAAACATCAGCACTTACAAAGTGCTACAGTAGGTATTTAGTTATTATTTCAAAACAGTTTACTTTCAGCAACAAAAGCACTTACCAAGTGCTGCAGTAGTCTTTAGTTATTCAAAACAGTTTACTTTCAGCAACAACAGCACTTACAAAGTGCCGCAGTAGCTCTTTAGTTATTTCAAAGTATAGTTTAGTTTCTGCAAAAACAGCACTTACAAATGCTATCTTAAAACCACCGCATTTCTGAAGTGCTACCAATGTTAATTCCCTATTTACTATAAAATTTCAGAAACATTAAACTTCAATTTTAACTATTCTAACTTATAAAAGTCATATTTTTCACTTCAAAATTTTTCATTTGGATATCATTCAACTTATCATTTAATAGAATAAAATTTTATTAATAAATATCCAATTTAAACTAAGATTCATTTGTTAAGTCAAAAGTACATTCTTCCTTAACTCTACTTTAACAAATAACTTAACACTTTATTTTAAAATTACCCACTTCACAAATAAAACTAAATTTTCATTTATTTACTTAATTTAATAATTTTATTTAGAAACCCAATTCCCCATTATCAAGTTAAGTTATTATTTAAGATACATTTTTCCATTTTAAAATCATAACTATTTATTTTACAAAACATAACATTTCACAAAAGTATATTTTATCGTAATTAATATAACAAAAAAAATTCCTTAATAGATCTATTCATTTGGACATCGATTAACTATGATTTTCTAGTTAAATAAATTTTATTACAAAATGTCTAACTAAAACTGCATTCCATTTTATCAGTTCAAAATACAATACTTATTATACAAAACCTGTCCATTTCATAAAGTAAGATTCATAACAATTACTAGGTTAGATTTAAAAGTTCCATATTAAGTCAAACTCAATTGTTAAGTTATTTATCATCAATAATGATTTTTAATTCAAATTAAAACCAATTGTTAACTTTATAAAAATTTAACTTATAGAAAAACCAATACACCTTTATAATTAAAGCATTAAATCAAATTTTAAGTTAAAAATTTCATATATTTACAAAACTCAAATACTTAAGAAATATTTTAGGGAAATATTATTTAAAAATATTTAATAAATTTTTAGAAAAATATTATTTAAAATTTAACCATGGGCCTGTATAATATTTTCTAACTTAGGTCAAGTGATACAGATATGTATCATTTCAATCCGTAATTTAAAAAGAAAAATCTAGATTCTATCATTTCAAACCCGCAATCCCAAGTAAAATATATACTGCAAAAATCACTCGAGCCTATCATTTCAGCTCATAATGATTTTTCCTTATTCGAATGTACGTTCGGGTATGTATCATTTCAACCTATAATGATAGGGAACTTGCAGTGTGATATAGTAAATAAAACGAACAGTATAATATAACCTAGCTTATCAGATGATGTAACAAATATATAAACAGTATTTAACATCATATTATCACATCACATGCATATATGAATAACATATCAGTTTATACAGATTCGCTTGTCATCATTTCACAAATATATAAGTACGTAAGTCTAGAGTGATAACTCACCTTTTTAAAGCTAAAATTGAAATTCAAACCTAAATCTAAACTCCACAAAGCACGAAAAGGCACGACAAAGCGCGACTATATTTTTGAGCGAATGAAGAATCATATCCAAATCTTGTATGCAAAAAAAATACAACATATATAAAAATATATTTCAATAGAAAAGAATAGAATTTAAGCAATAGAGAAACATATGAATCTAATGACATAGACTTGCCTTAACCCATCAAGTAGACTCGGCCATCACAAGTAGGCTCGGCCACCTCCATATGTGCTTGGCTATGATGAGTTAGAAGCCACTAGGCTCGGCTTTGGTAGATCAAAGGTGCGGCTATGGACTGAAATGAAGGGCATGTGAAGGGATTGGCAAGTTAAAAGTCAAGTAAGGCCAAAATCAAGGGGATGCAACCACTTTGGGCTCGACGATGGCTATCATGGCTCGGCCAGATCAGGTCAGGTCAGGTTAACATAATCAGGTGGTGCGGCTAAGGTTAGTGGTGATTTCATGGGTTAGAAGAGATGGTAGTGGTGGTGGTAGCCGAGGCTACAAGGAGATGGTGATGGGAAAAAAGGCTCAGCTAGGCTTTTGTATTTGTTTTGATGATGGAGTTGCAACTCGATGGTCACGGCTTTGGCATGGGGTGATGGAGGAGGTGGTAATGGTCGGCATGGTGGTGATGGTGAGGTTGTGAGGTCGGCTAGTAGAGGGTGGCAGAGCAATACAATGAAAAACAAAAGAGAAAAAAAAGAGAAGGAGGAGGAGCCATGGAATTTGAGAAAGAGGAGATGAGAAATATTTTTCTTGTACGTGAATTTGCAAAATGAAGAGGCGGCTAGGATTTCCACTATATTTGAAAATATTGTGAACGCCTAGGGTTGAGAATGGCAACGCAAAAGAATATGCAAGGGAAAAGGAAAAGGCCCAAATAAAGGAAGAGAAACCGAAGTCCTTTGAAATTTCCAAAGCTATTATTGAAAATAAAACCAATCAGAAATCAAATAAATATAATTAAAATTTATACAAATAAAATAGAAAATAAAATTTAGAGAATAAACGTAGAAAAAATAGAAAATAAAATATCAAAAGTCATTACGCGCAAAACACTGTAATTTATCTAATTTAAAAAGTATAAAACGAAATTTTACGAAACGAAAAGCAGACTTAATATTAAAATAAAAAACATTTTCCAAGAAAAAGATTAGAATTCAAAAATTCAAATTTAAAATTTTCAACTGTGGTCAAACTTTGACTTTCAGTTGACCAAGATATAAAATTTTTAGAAAATATTTATTTTATTGAATTTGGAAAATAAATTACAAACAAATTCCAAACTTACATTGGAAAACTCCATAAATTCAATTTTAAATAATTTAAAAATTAAAGTTTTCAAATAAAATTTAATAAAATATTTACAAAACTATGGGCTGTTATACTCTCCCCCACTTAAAACTTTTTATCCTCGAAAAGGAACAAGACAGGAAAACAAGGAAAAAAGGATAGAATGAGATAGGATTAAGACACGATGAAAAGAAGATTGAAATTATACCTGATAACTGTCGTTATAAGTAAATTCAACAAAATAGAGATGATCTTCCCAAGATCCTCCACAATCATGAACACAAGCATAAAGAAGATCCTCTAGAATCTGATTTCCTACTGAGGAGGCAAGAGGAAAGGAATAACCCCGAAAGAAAAAGAGATTGGAAAACAAAATTAAGATAATAATTTTAAAACCATGAAAATTTCAACTTAAATTAATTCTTAGTTTCACATAAGTTAAATAAATCTTAACTATTTCTAATTTCTTTATCTTATCATCCAATTATCAATTTATAAAATCATGAATTTGGGAAAATCGTTTATTATACTTATAATTTATTCAATAAATTTTATTCTTCTTTATTCCAAGTCATTATTAACTTTATTCCACTTAATATATACCTAATCACATATATTAAGTATACTTACACCTATTATAACTATTCCAATTTATTTATAAATTCCTTTAACACCATTTTATATTGTAAATTATTCAATTAACTCTTATTCTATTTACCTCTATTAATCTTTTTATAACTAAAATTTAAGTGTATAACATTTATTATGAACCCTTAAATTTTGTTTATAAAAGCCGTTTTGTATTGTATATTATCCAATTAAATATTCAACTTCTGAATATTTTAGGTAAGTTATATTTGAATGTAATTGAGTACTACATAAATAAAATTTCCTAGTTCAATTAGTTCAAGCTTAAATATTTATTCAAAATTTTGATTTCCTTTTAAAATTGAAATTATCCTTCAAGATAAAATTTAAGGATTAAATTTTCGATTAATTTCAAACTATTTTGGAGATGAATAAATATACACAATATATATCAAATCAAACTTTAAATCATATATTACATATATTATAAATCAGGTCATCTTTTAGAAATCAAAATTAATTTAAGTCTCCAAAGCTAGACTAGAGCAAAACTACAAAATGATCTCTTCACTTCGAACTCGAAAATGAAAGTCATTGGTGCTGGAGTCATTATCGAAATTATTTTCCAACGACAAAGAAAAGAGCACTAATTTACAAAATAAAATTCTCTGAAACAATTTCTACTTGAAATACGTTAAATAATACACCCTTTAACACTTTAAACATAATGTTTGAAACCATCAAAAATTAAATTCTTAGTTTCTTGTTTTAAATTCATTATAAATTTCAAAATTAATTTATAGCCATGTATATAGTTCAATTATTCATATATGAAACAAAAGTTAATGGTTAAAAGCTATATATACAAAATCAAATATTATTTCTTAACACCCAATTCCAGTAACTATCAAAATTTAGAAAATTACACTTATATAATTATACAAAATTTATTTCCTTTACTAAATTTGAAAACAATATTATGTCAGTTTTCTCTGTTCAAGTGTTTTAGAGATCCTATCGATAGCGTTGATCAGACGACTCGATCAAAAATCCAAATCAACATCAACAACTCAAACAACACAATACATAAAACATTTTAAACATAGATTTAAATACACCATATAAGAATAAAGTTTCAAAGCAAGGATAAAGATTCAAATTCGATTAACTCAAATCAAAGAAAATTTTGATTTGAGGATAATTTGGAACAAAAGATAAGATGATTCTAACCGAATAAGGAAATGGATAAGCTTATATAAATCAGGGCGACCTTAGCCAGGTCAATCGTGACTTCAGGAATTAGACCGATGTGGAATTCTAAGGAAAATCTACGTTAAATCTCAAGGGGTAGAATTCGAGACAACAAGAGAAACTAGCATCTAACCCAGGATATATTGAAATCTCCAGTGAATCAATACCTATTGTAAAGGAGTTTCCCCCTTCATAAGTCAATTTGAGGTTGACGAGGCCATCGACGCATTATAGAATTCATTCGAAGTGGAGTTATGGGATACTCCGAAATCAAAAAAGAATGAATAGTGAGGGACAAGAATGATTTTAGAACCGAGGGAACGTTCCAAAATTCAAAGGAATTGAGTCCAAAGAGAAGAGATTCACACTTAAATGAATGTGATTCTATAGATAAATTTACCATATATGCTAAGCTTGCATAGAGCCAAAGCTCTGTTACCAAATGTAACGACCCGATATTTTCAACCATTCGCATCCGCACATGTCGGATTTGAATTGCTCACAGAGTAATAAAATGCAGCGGAAACAAAGAAATAGTAGTTCATGAATCTACTATACAAATACATCAGAGTTAAACAAGATACAACAAGAGTTCAATACAAAATCAAGTACAAAGCTGAATGCATCACTGGAATCAACTGAATAACTAGAATCAAAATAGATAGCTGGATCTTCAAGCAAAGCTCAAACTCCGAAGGCGAGTCTTTAATGCTGTATCACTCAGTCTGAGCCAAGCGTAAAGCAAAACACAAAACACTCGAGTCAGGAAATACATACTTATACAATGTAAACCAACTCAAGTGAACTGTAATATAAGGTACAAGTAACTTAAAGGATGCTTGGGACCGCTCATCCTCTAAGGATCCGTTAAACTATTTACTATGTAGTAATATTTCGCTATTAATGTCTACGGTAAAACATACTTACTTTTAAATAGGGTTAAGGAGTTACCCAATATCCCCCATAACACATAATAGTGCCAATAGTCTATGCAGTACCGTAATATCTCCTGATCGGGAGGCTACCAGAGGATACTCCACAGGTATGACACAAATCAAACTCGTACAAGGCACGCTACGGTAGGTAACACGGCACAACGAGGCAATGCCATGGTAGATATACCAATTGCCATTCGGACTGGTGGTGACGAATAGCGCATAGCTACCGCCCTTCTCGAGCCACACCCCCAAAATCAAAAGGGCCCCAATCAAACAAAGTAATAGAATGGTATCGAAAGAGTTTGTCCGATAAGAGGAGCTACCTCGTTGGCCCGGAATCGCTCCTGTTTTAGCCACCTTATGCCAACTCACAAGAGTCGGGTCCACGTATATACCTCAAGGATGTCGCCAACATCCGACTTCATTCTGCATTCTCCACCGCGTACACTGTTGTTAAAGTGTTTTCGGAGTTGGCATAGAGTATGACAACTTCCGATCCCGATCTCTTTAACAACCAACCGTTATTATAAACCATGGATATTTATTTCAAAATCATTTATACTTTAAAACCAAAATATCATATCCATTTGAAAACTAAATACTATATTACTTCATTTCAAAACCAAATCAACATATCATTTAAATAAACCCAAATTTCCAAATCATTGAATATTCCTTCAATTTATTAAACTTGAAATATTCCTTTAAATCATCTTAAACCAAACCACTTTATAAAGTCATATTTTTAAATCTTCAATTTCAATAAGTTCAAATTTATATATTTAAAGACAATTCTAAATTAAATACAATTTCCAAAAATTTCATTTCCAATGCCATATTACTTCCAAGTTATAACAACTCTGAAACAAACATTTTAAAACATATTTATTTAAACCATTTAAATTCAATGTCAAAAAATATTCATTTCAATCTTTTAAATTCAACGTCAAATAATATTCATTTCAATCATTTTAATTCAATGTCAAATAATATTCATTTCAAAGTTGTAGCATTTCTAAGTTCATTTATTTAATTATAAAATTTCCAATACATTGTAAATTTCAGTTATAAAAGCACTTATAAAATTTTATGGTAGATGTAGTAATGTTCAAAACATTGTCAAATTCAGAAACAACAACACTTACAAAGTGCTACTGTATGTATTTAGTTATTATTTCAAAACAGTTTACTTTCAGCAATAGCAACACTTACCAAGTGCTGCAGTAGCTCTTTAGTTATTCAAAACAGTTTACTTTCAGCAACAACAGCACTTACAAAGTGCTGCAGTAGCTCTTTATTTATTTCAAAGTATAGTTTAGTTTCTGCAACAACAGCACAAATGCTGTCTTAAAACTGTAGCATTTCTGAAGTGCTACCAATACTAATTCCCGATTTACTTTAAAATTTCAGAAACATTAAAACTTCAATTTTAACTATTCTAACTTATAAAAATCATATTTTTCACTTCAAAAATTTTCATTTGGATATCATTGTACTTATGATTTAAGAGAATAAAATTTTATTAATAAATATCCAATTTAAACTAAGATTCATTTGTTAAGTCAAAAGTACATTCTTCCTTAACTCTAGTTTAACAAATAACTTAACACTTTATCTTAAAATTACCCACTTCATAAATAGAACTAAATTTTCATTTTTTTACTTAACTTAATAATTTTATTTAAAAGCCCAATTCCCCATTATCAAGTTAAGTCATTATTTAAGATACATTTTTCCATTTTAAAATCATATCTATTTATTTTACAAAAAAGAAAATTTCACAAAAGAAAATTTTATCATAGTTAATATAACAATCAAAATTTTCTTAATAGATCTATTCATTTAGACATCGATTAACTATGATTTTCTAGTTAAATAAATTTTATTACAAAATGTCCAATTAAAACTGTATTCCATTTTATCAGTTCGAAATACAATATTTATTATACAAAACATGTCTATTTTATAAAGTAAGATTCATAACAATTACTAGGTTAGATTTAAAACTTCCATATTAAGTCAAATTCAATTATTAAGTTATTTATCATCAATAAAGATTTTTAATTCAACTTAAAACCAATTATTAACTTCATAAAAATTTAACTTATAGAAAAACTAATGCAACTTTATAATTAAGGCATTAAATCAAATTTTAAGTTCAAAATTTCATATATTTATAAAACTCAAATACTTATGAAATCTTTTAGGGAAATTTTATTTTAACATACTTAATAAATTTTTTGGAAAATATTTTTTAAAAATATAACCATGGGCCTGTATAATATTTTCAAACCTAAGTCTAGTGATATAGATATGTATCATTTCAATCCGTAATTTAAAAATAAAAATCCGGGTTATATCATTTCAAACCCGTAATACCAAGTAAAATAAATACAATAAAAATCACTCGAGCCTATCATTTCACCTCATAATGATTTTTCCTTATTCTAATGTCCGTTCGGGTATGTATCATTTCAACCCATAGTGATAGGGAACTTGCAGTGTGATACGGTAAATAAAATGAACAGTATAATATAACATAGCTTATCAGATGATGTAACAAATATATAAACATCATTTAACATCATATTATCACATCTTGGGCATATATGAATAACATATCAGTTTATACAGTTTCACTTGCTATCATTTCACAATTATATAAGTACGTAAGTCTAGAGTGATAACTCACCTTTTTAAAGCTAAAATTGAAATTCGAACCTAAATCTAAACTCCACAAAGCACGAAAAGGCACGACAAAGCGCAACTATATTTTTGAGCGAAAGAATCAGATCCAAATCTTATATGCAAACAAATACAAAACATATAAGAATATATTTCAATACAAAAGAATAAAATTCAAACAATAGAAAAAATATGAATCTAATGACATAGACTTACCTTAACCCATCAACTGGGTTCGGCCATCACAAGTAGGCTCGGCCACCTCCATATGTGCTCGGCTATGATGAGTCAAAAGCCACTAGGCTTGGATATGGCAGATAAAAGGTACGGCTATGGACTGAAATGAAGGGTACGTGAAGGGATTGGCAAGTTAAAAGTCAAGTGAAGGAAAAAATCAAAGGGATGCAACCATTTTGGTTTCGGCCATGGCTATCATGGCTCGACCAGATCTGCTCAGGTCAGGTCAACACCATCACGTGGTGCGGCTAAGGTCAGTGGTGATGTCATGGGCTGGAGGAGATGACAATGGTGGGGGGCTGAGGCTACAAGGAGATGGTGATGGGAAAAAAGGCTCGGCTAGGCATTTGTATTTATTTTGGTGATGGATTTGCAACTTGGTGGTCACGTCTTTGGAATGGGGTGATGGAGGTGGTGTTAATCGTCGGCATGGTGGTGGTGGAGAAGTGGTGAGGTTGGCTAGTAGAGGGTGGTCGAGCAATACAATGAAAAACAAAAGAGAAAAGGAGAAAAGAGAAGGAGGAGGAGCCATGGAATTTGAGAAAGAGGAAATGATAAATATTTTTCTTGTACGTGAATTTGCAAAATGAAGAGGCGGCTAAGGTTTCCACTATATTTGAATGGCTAAAGATATTGTGAACGGCTAGGGTTGAGGATGGTAAGGCAAAAGAAAAGGCAAGGGAAAAGGAAAAGGCCCAAATAAAGGAAGAGAAACCGAAGTCCTTTGAAATTTCCAAATCTATTATTGAAAATAAAACCAATCAAAAATAAAATAAATATAATCAAAGTTTATAAAAATAAAATAGAAAATAAAATTTAGAGAATAAGCATAGAAAAAATAGAAAATAAAATATCAAAAGTCATTGCGCCTAAAACACTGTAATTTATCCAATTTAAAAGTGTAAAACGGAATTTTACGAAATGAAAAGCAGAATTAATATTAAAATAAAAAACATTTTCAAACAAAAAGATTAGAATTTAAAAATTCAAATTTAAAATTTTCAACTGTGGTCAAACTTTGACTTTCGGTTGACAAAACATAAAATTTTCAAAAAATATTTTTTTATTGAATTTGGAAAATAAATTACAAACAAATTCCAAATTTACATTGGAAAATTCAAAAAATTCAATTTTATATAATTTAAAAATTAAAGTTTTCATATAAAATTTAATAAAATATTAACAAAATTAATGGCTGTTACATATAAAGACCAATTTTAAAACCGTTTAAAATCTTTATATAAGAAAATAACAAATATGCCCTCATAAATAATACACTCAACTCATTCTAAGGTACTTTTGACGCTATCCTTAATGAGTAAACCCACTAGAGCCAAGGTTCTCGCTTAACCTTCTGCTCTAATACCAAAATGCAACGACCCAAAATTTTCGAACTCGAAAATTCGACACTAATACGTTCACTGTAGAAGTGCCGTGCAATCGAACGCCGGAAATTCTAGATTGTTAGGGTAAAGAAGAAAAGAGATAGAAGAAGAACAAGAAACAAAGCACAGAATCACACGTTCACAGCGGATCAAATATAATAGCAAATAATAGCATTTACACAAATAAAAGTTGTATCTGACAATTTACATACAATACATCGGAGTGCACCAAAACAGGATAGTTATAACAACTTGTTCTAGAATACAAAACAATATAACTCCAATACATAGCGGGATATACTTCATACGTTCCTGCCATCCAGCTTGCCACCTGAGCTCCAGAAAGTCTTAACATGAAAATCTGTAATACTCGATTTGACCCGAGCATTACATCAAAGTAACACCTGGGTCAGGCTGGAAACCAACTTGAGTAAACCCATATAATCCAAAATACTAAGATATAAACATAATTGAAATCCCAGGGTAACTCGTACCTCACTACGAGTTCTTAACTTGCTATGGTAAAATACACATGTAACAAATCATATCTAAGCATTGTTACTCAGATTAAATGGCCAAGTTTACTTCATTTATTCCATTCTAGCCTATTGGTTTCACATATCAAATCTATAAAGAATTTTATATAACTAATCAAAGTGGTTTCGCACATTTGCTGATACCCGACCCAGTCTCTTCGAATCCAATTCCATCTTTAATCCTAGCTGTTTAAACGGATACAAATAAATTTAGATACTAGATATCAATTTACACAACGGTGAACCGATAAATAACCCACATTATCACAGAATATCATAATTTATCAGACTAGAGACATTAATCCAAACATTCAGTACAATCTAATCATCCATAAGCAAGATTAACTTCTTGTTCAATTCCAATTAATTTAATCTCCAATAAATTGTGCTTTAATTACCTTTAAATCATGCTTACTTTACATTCATTAATTACGAACCCATTTAATTAATCATCTCTTATTTATCTATCTTAATTAATTATAAACCATGTATCTTTATTAATTTATGAAATAAATTAATAATTCCTTAATTATTCACATTAATTAATTAACCTTTAATTACTTTCATTAATTATATTCAGTAATTATCCATTAATTACTTATACAAAGTAATTATACTTCATTAATTACATTAAGAATTATACTTAATTAATTACATTAAGTAATTATACTTAATCAATTTCATTAAGTGATTATTCTTAATTAATTGAACCAATTAATTATCTTAAATTAATTAAATTAATTAATTATCCCTTAATTACTAGTTAATGATCCTTACATTAATTACATCCATTAACTATCCTTTAATTACCTACATCAGTAATTATCCTTTAAGTAATTATATTCTTTAATTATTCTTAAATTAATCACATTTAATATTAATCTTAATATATAATTAACTAAAACAAAACAATTTAAAACATTTAACTTTAAAAAAATAAACCTCGAAATTTGTTTAAAAATTTGTTAAGTAACTTACTTTGGAAAACTTGATTTACATTTCTTTTTGTAACTTATTCATTTTAAATACACCCTTAAAACTTGTATCAAAATTTAATTCCATATGTTTTACTTTATAATCTTGAAAAACCAGAAAACTTCATAAAAACAACCCAAGCACAAATCTCTCGAGCAAGACCCGAGACAACAACAAAAAAAACCCATGCTAAAATCCGAGCTACTCACGAACTCACTTCCCTCGAGACAAACACGAAAATGACTCAAGCCAAAACACGGGAACGCCTTTCTTCCCCAACACCTCTCCAACTTCCAGATACCATGTGCATACGTGCACCATGCACGCTGACCGGACCATCTCCAATCAACTCTGAAACCCTCAGCAAGTCGCCACAGCCTTCCCCGAACATTTCGACCACCCGTCACCGCCGATTAAGCCAAAAATCAAAAACGAGCTATACAGACACAACCCGGAACCCAACCTACTCATCAATTCCTCCTTGCACCGCCACTTCTGTCCACCGGAGTCCTCACCCTTGCGCCTAGAGCCTCGCCTCACTTCCATCCTTCTTTTCCCCCACCTTCGAATCACTCTGATGTCACCATGTCACCCCATCCTTCGACAAAACACCTCAACCAAAACATGAGCCTAAACCCTAAATCTTCTCCTCCTCGACACCTTGACATCCTAAAAATCAACCTACCATGTTTCCTATGATCGCCTTTACCTCGTCCTCCTTCGACCAAAACCCCTATGCCTGAAAGCCTCGCGACTGCCTGAATTTAAACAAAATCCCAATTCAGATCATCCTACAATTCCTCTCGAACCACAAACCTAAAAATCTTAATTTGAACATTAAAAATCATGGTTTTCATCATTGAATGCGATTGTCTAGGTAATTCATGAAATCTTGGAAGTTGATTTTTATGATAAGTTCAATTCTCTCTATATATTTCCCCTTTTCCCAGAAAATCTAAAACAATTTCATTTGAAACCATTTTTAAAGATGATGTTACACTCATACGCACTAATTTCATTTTGAGATCATAACCCATAGGAGATTGGAAAGGAAGAAATCGGTTTTTGATTTATTTTTAGTCTGTTAAAAAAAACAAAGATATGTAAATATGCACAGACATGCGTACTTTAACAATTTCATATTTATACATGCAAACATAATATACATGCATGCAAAATTTTCCATATCCTTACTTCTACATCAAATTATTGAACTGATTATGGTTCTTAAAAATAGTTTACTCACCTATTTTGATGATGAACAAAGAACAGGCTTTGAAAATAGAAGTCTTCTCTTGATTTTGATCATGCTCGATTTTGTATTAACTTGAATCTTTGCTTTTATTAGTTTGAATCTGAAGTTGTTACTTTTGTTTTCCCTTTAGTTTGATTCTTGGTTTTAGTTGTTGAGAGGTTTTGTTTGATTTTTCTTTTATTCTCAGTTTTGATCTTCCTTAGGTTTGTAAAATGAAAGACAAAGAAGGAAGATGTAAATATATGAGGATGTTCAATCTCTTTATTTATGATTTCTAAAAATGAAGAAAACCAACCAATTTTACACTTGTAATTTGCATGCTATACTAAGCTTGCATTTGTCATTTTGCATGCATAAATATTTTTATATGTTTATACATTTTCTCTAATACATTTCTTTTTACTCATAATTATATGGCCTTAAAGAAATGGTATAAAACCTAATTATTCATCAATTTATAACCATATATAAAAAATTTAAAATGAAGAGTTTCAAATCTAAATTATTTTAAGATATTTACTTTGAATTCCAAAGCATAATTTTATTTAAAAATCTGAATATATAAACAATAGTGATTAGATAACATATTTTATTTCATAAGGGAACAAATACATACATGCATAATTATATACCTATATATATATATATATCATATAACTTGTATATATCCATTTATATTATTATGGATATCTATTAGATGGTGAAATATATTATCTATTTATTTACTATATGATTTAATATCACCAGAGATTTATAATTCAACATTTGTTAGGGTTTTCAATCAATTTATATTCAAAAAAAATTTAAATTATCAGAATTTTTTGTTCAACTTATAAATCAGTATTTAATAAATTTAATCCTATTAATTACCAATTAACATATGTTTGAAAATCCCGGGTTATCACATAAGACATCTTGTTCCCCGGTAGTGATAATTTGGCGATAATGGGCTGGGACCACAAAAGCGAGTCGCTTACCGTTTGATGATAGTAGGCTGAGACACATAGCTCCTCGGTAGTGAGTCATCCTTGATTTAGCGATAGTAGGTTGGGACATGTAGTTCCCCAGTAGCGAGTCCCTTACACATTTTTCGATAATGGGTCGAGAGATATAGTTCCTCAGTAGCGAGTCGCATATACTTGCGGTAATAACGAGTTGGGACTTTGGGTTCTATCGAGTGTATATGATTATATATATTCTAGATTTTTGTGAGACCTTATCCCATTTTGTTACTATCGTAATATATTATATTTACTAATTTGTTTGGTGCGGGTGTCGAAAATCGTCAAAGAATGGGGGCGACATCAAGATCACCAGAGGTGATATAAGGTGGAAAATCTGCTAGCGTATGAGTAGTCCTTTCTTGGTGTTGGATCTTAATCTCGGTCACTGTGGCAGTGGCGGTAGGGTGAAAGGGCAGGCAGCTGTATGTTGAGGAAGGATGATCGGGTTATTTTAGTTATCGTAATGGCATTTGAGGACATAATATTAAATAAAATTAAACTATAAATTTTGATATTGCTTATAAATTTCTAATGCTTATAACTCTTTCGTATGACCTCTGTTTCATGCATGGTTCGGGGCGTTGTGATTGTGGCAAGACGAGGAACGTTTAGTATATAGAAACACTTCTTAAAAGTGCCTTGTTTTAGTAGATTCATTGTACGTTGCCCGATATAGCGATAGTGGTCTGAGACAATTTGTTCCTCAGTAGTGAGTCGCTTACGATTGGGCGATAGTGGGATAAGACACCTTAGTCCTTAGGAGTGAGTCACTTATGATTTGGAAATAATGGGCTGGGACCCTAATAGCAAGTCTCTCACAGTTTAACAATTGTAGGTGGAGACATAGGTTTCCTCGGTTGCGAGTCGTCCATGATTTAGAAACAGTGGGTTAGGACACGTAGTTCCCCAATAGCGAGTTGGTTATGCATTTTGAGATAGTGGGCTGAGAGATATAGTTCTTCGATAGTGACTCGCATACGCTTGCAGTAACAATGAGTTGGGTCTTTGGGTTCGGTCGAGTGTATATGATTAGATATAGGCTAGATTTTAGTGAGACCTTATCTTATGTTGTCACTATGGTAGTATATTATATTTAGCTAACTTGTTGGGTGCAGGCGACACAGATTAAGGTATGGTTTTCGAATATAAGTGGTTTTTTTACTAGCTTGTTAATATTATACACTCATATGATGCATATCACCCACCAGACGTATGTCTTACCCTCTCAATTCCTTTCTCCTTTTTATTTCTTCTGATAGGTAGGTACAGAGGATTGGTAGTGATTTCAGAGATGTGGTGATAGATGGAGATATGCATCTATTCATTAGCTATCTACTACATATTTGATATTTTTTCCAAATATTCAGACTATTTGTTTATTCTAAGCATCTAAAGATATTTTGAAACATGAAACTATCAGTTATAGTTTAATGTATTTATATAGGATTGCAATTTTTTATTTCAGTATTATATTTGGTTCCTTCAATTGTAGTTCTCAAAAATTATAGAATATTTTAGATAGCTCTGTGATCTGTTTTATAATTTATTTAAAAACAATATGTTACCTACAAGGCTCGCGATGCTTGTTCAACTTTTATATGTTGGTTGGGACGCCATAGGTTGTATGTTGTTAATTACATTATTAATGTAAGCGGTACTTTGTAGGAATGATTATTTGCACCAATTCTCTTTGTCAATACTATATCACATTAAGACTTATGAAATTTGGTTTTTATCAAAGTTCTAATATTGTCCATGTTCAATTAGATTAGTCCAAACACAAAATTCTTGATTTAATGATAACAATTATTATTAATCGTATTTTTTTGGCAAAAGACTTTAACTTTGAGTTAACTGTAGTTTACTGTGATGCCAACCTCTTATAACTAAGGTGATTTGATTAGGGTTTCACTTCCATTGGTTAACTCAAACCCAACTACAGTTGTTCAATAGACATTATGCTATGACTTTGCTATAATCAAAGTGGCATGTCCACATTGAAGTTCAATAGTATTCTCAAGTCGAGAGAATGTGTAGCATCGTCACTTCGGGATTCTCTATTTGACCTTAGTTATATTAACCAATAGAAAACTCTTGATTGAGTCATTCCATAATTATCCTATAAATTATCATTATGTAACCTCTTGGTGCTCCCAACAACCATGAGTAATACACTGTCTAATATTTGGAGAGCATTATGTACTCTAGTCTTTATGGATATATCAATATCCTGACTTGAAACATCTTGACTAAGAATATTTAAAATAATATGTTCTTTTAACGTGATAAATTTCTCATGATTACAACATATTACGATTTCTATCACATAACATATCATTTAAGGATTTTCTATTTAATATAATAAATTAAATAATTAATTAACATATCACCATATGACAACTATATAATAAAAAGAAAAAAACCATTTATTTCGAATGAAATTTTATTGCAGAGTTAATAATTTGTAATAAATTATAGAATTACCCCTAGGGCATACCCTTAACTCTATTAATCTTCCACTTGCACTTGGGGCCAATTATGGAAACTTAATCCATTTCTTCTATTAGTTTGTAATGACCTAGTTTTTCAGCCATTCGAGTTTGGAATGTTTAATTGATTTTAAATGTTCAAAATTAAATTTTGTAAGTTGAATAACTTATATTTTGAATATAGTGATTTATTTGGATAATTAAATTGTTAATTTAATAATCGGAATTGCAGAAATAATTGAATATTGAATCAAATATGAATAAAGTTAATTTCTAAGGTTGTTTTAAATTCTATTTGGATTAGAATAGTGATAGTAAATTTTAAAAATTGAATTAAAAGTTAATTTACACAAATTGGAAATTTTAATATTGAATGAACGCGTAAAAATAGCCATGTTTGACATGGTCTCGATTTTGACGAAACTAGTTCCATTGGATCCATAATAGTGAATTATTATAGGATTTCAAATTTTGTGTCAATAGGACTTACGGTTTGTTCGTGCGAAGCTGAAACGCGTAGAAATTTATTTTAGTAAATTTTAATTAGAATAATTTGATTTGAAAACGTATCTTCCTAATATGATGGAATTGGCCTCTAGTATATATTTCATTGTGTTCAAAATAGGGGTAAAACTTTATAAATGCATGGCGGCACGCTTCGTTTGGAGTCCAGAAATTTCCGGGATGAATAGTGTCACGAAATTTTATATAAAAGGACCTTAAACACCACCATTTTAACAGACCGACTCAAACCTTAACCTTAGCCACCGTTTTCAAATGAATGGCCAGAACTCACCAATCTTCATCCCTTTCGATCTCTTCATCCATTCAATATCAAGCTTCGACTCCAACTACAAAATGGAAGAGCACGATGAGATCTTTGTAACCAATGTTCACGATCGTCAATGGCGCAAAGGATCGGTGACTATGGCGATGCAAAGGGTGCACATTCAAGGAGGTTTTGTGAGGCTAAGATGGGGCCAATCTCGACCAGATTCCAGGCATGGGTGGGGTTCGAGATGCTCTTCGACGTGGTGGCTTTGGATCATCGTGAAAACAATCGAGGGAGGAGCAATTTAAATCGAAGAAACGACGGCCGAATGTGTTCATTTGCGTGCAAATTTCTGGAGCAGGAATGCATGCGTGGGAAGAAAGGGTTACATGGCCCAGATTTGTTTTACTTGAAATTAATGGCCACGATCAAGGGTGAATAAATAAAAGGAAAAAATAATGTAAATTATTTAATATATAATTCGTGTAATCTTATAATTGCAATAACTTTGTCATACGAGGTCAAAATTTGACAAAACGAATTGCATTGGATTCATATTCGCGAATACTACGTGATGAAGATGGATCGGAATTGATTGGAGCTAGTGAAAATTATGGTTAAAATTAAACGCTTGTTTAATTTTAATTGAAATAAATCGTTATTACGACGACTGCAATCAAAGTGAGTAAAACTCACTCTTTCTGACTTGCTTATATTTTTATATAAGTAAGAACAAATTTCATTTGCGATGATTGATGGATGTTTGGATGATATATGATATATTACATATATATTGATTGGTTTGGATATATATTCCCGCATGTTTTAGTGGATGAGACCCTATACGTTCCCGTGTATAAGCGGATGACCCTTTGTACGCGCATTTGCCTCGAAGCGGACATTGTACATATTTTCTCGTATGTATATTGTTGCGGGTTACAGGTTAGAGGGATCCAACTGGATTTCTCACCGTTGTTGATTTTATTTGTAGATATTGTTATATATGCTATTATCATGTGATATATGATATTTGGACGCCATGATTGATACGATTGATGTGAATTCCTTTATATAGCGCTTTTGCAGCATTGGCCATATTTTGGAAATTTAAAATAATAAATTGATGCTCTTGTTTAAAAAGGCTTTGTAAGTAATTTTGAAAATATATAATTTTTGAATTGTTAAAGAAATGGATTTATTAAATAAATAAAAGTTATAGTTTTTAGTTATAAAAATTATGGTTTTGTGAAATATAATCAAAATATTATTTTTGAAATACGAAGTTAACTATTTTGTTAAAATAAGTTAAATAGAGAATTTTGAATTTATTAAAAATGGTTTATTTATAAGAATTATGAAATTGCTAAAATAATTCAATTGGGATTTTAAACTTATTACAATTGGTTCATATATATAAGATTTATTAAATTGATATTTTATAAGTAAAAAAGTAATGGCATTATAAACGAGTTTGCAAGTGTTAAAATGAAGTTATAGTTGAATCTTATAAGTAAATTAGATTTATGAATTAAAGAACTTATAAAAAGAATGAATTTGCAAATAAAGGAGATTTGTAAGTAAATTAACCTATAATTGGATTTTGACGTATACATGAGATATAAATGGAATTTGTTGGTAAAGGAATTTTGTATATGGAAGTTTATAAAATATAAATAGAATTCATAAACACTGTTTTATAAATGTGAAACCAATTTAATTCGATAAGTTAAGTACGAAAGTTAATTAAAGGAAATATATTCATGATTTTCAACCTTGAATAATCCTTTAAATTAATATGTAGAAGTAATGAATTGGGTAAGGAATTATATTCACGATTTTGGACAATGAATAATTCTTTAAATTAAATGTGTAGAAGAATGAATTTATAAAAGAAATTATATTCATGATTTTAGATAGTGAACAATCATTTAAATTATATGTGACGACCCACATTTTGGAAGGTTTAAATCAACAATAATCCATACATGCCCGACTTAAACAATCCGAAACGTAGATAATCACTGGGGTTCAGTAAGAAAAATAAGAAGTGAAGAAGAAAACAAAACATAGAATCTTATAGCGAAAACGATAAGATATAATAATCAAATAAAAATTGAAAAGTTGTTTACTATACATCTGATTATAATCTATACACATTTATCAGAGTTATATCCATACATCAAGGATAAATAATCAATACAGCAGAATAGCATGATGCAGGGGATAATAATAATAATAGTAATACACCAAAACTTCATCCTCATCCTCCAGAGAATAGTCTTCAACACGCTGAAAAAACTCAGGACTGACCCGAGCGTAATGAAAAGACAAAACACTCGAGTTAGGACTAAATTACTCTTATGTAAGTCAAATCAATATCACAAATATGAGTGCGATAACTTAAGAGATGTTATGGGAGTTTCCATCTCCTAAGGATCCGTTAAACTATTTATATATAATAGTATACGCTATAATAGATAATGTCTATCGGTAAAATAAATATCAAAATAGCCTTAAGGCTTTACATTGACCCACCTTAACACATTTTATAGTTTCAAACCAAAATCGTAATAGGCTTGTATAGGGATAAATATGACAAGGCACGTGAGGCAATGTCCAAGGTAGTATTCTACCAGTTTACCCTTTCTGGCTGATCGTAACCCATCTGTGGCCCACCGCGACAATCAATCCAAACGATAAAAGGTGCACCCATAGAACATGAAATCACAAAAGTAATACAAGGGATCAATGTTGCTAGAGGTAGCAAACCTTAATGGCCAGACATAGGCTCATGTTTTAGTCATTTTAATTATGAAACAAATGTCAAGGTTTTCCATCATCGTTCTCTTACTTCATTCCAGTAAACGTTGCCAATTTAATCACTACATTGTTGATATCATCCACCGCGTATACAGTTGTTAAAGTGGTTCCAATATTGATAGAGATTATGCCAATAAGAGGCCCGGATTTCTTTAACAACCAAACATCGTTTTACATACCGGTTGGTACTTTTACAATTCAAAAACAGGTCATATTTGATATCAAAATATCATATTTATTTCAAAAACAAATCCATTTCGAAATCATCATATTCACTTCAAAAATCATACTTTACTTCGAAATGTTAATTCAATTCGATATGTCGATTCCAATTCGAAATTTTGATTTCAATTACAATTTAGGTTATACTACACTTCAAACCAATTCGTATTTAAATCCGAGATTTAAATATAAACATTTCCACTCCTTTAACTAGTTTGAATTTTAGAAAATAGTTTAAATAGTTTTAAAAATAGTTAAATAGTTAAAATAGTTTAATAGAAAATAGTTTGAGTAATAAAAATGGGTTATATAGTAAAATAGTTGGGAAAATTTATATAGTTTGAATATTTAAAGAAAATAGCTTTGAAATAGTCTATACTAAAATAATTTACTTAAAAATAGTTTCCAAGCCAAACTGATTCAATTCCAAAATTTCGAATCCAAATCAATTTCCATTTCAATTTACTCGAGTTAATTTCGATTTCAAATCGAATTTTAATTTCAATTCCAAACAAATTTAAATTCCAATTCCAAATAAATTTCACTTCCAATTTCAAGTTAATTTAAATCCCAATTTCAAGTTAATTTAAGTTCCAATTTCAAATCAATTTCGACTCCAATCCCAAATTGTAAACCATTCTGATTTATATTAATTCCGAGCTCATTTCCAAATATCGATTCAAAACAATTAAATCAATTTTTTCTTCAATATCCAATTTAAAATCCAAATCTTTAAATATAATTAAATTTCGAACTCAATTTAAATATCATATTATATCAGTTTTACTTAGCAATATTCAAAATCCAAATAAAAATACAATCTTTAAAACAAATCGATTTCTAAAATTCAAATCATATTTTGATTATAACTTCAAAATCTCAAATTCGATTATTTAAACAATTTGGTTTATCAAGTTTAAATTTCAACATTCCGAACTCCAGTTCAAAACTAATTCGATTTCCATGAATTCGATTTTCTATTTCTTGAAACCAAATCATTTAAATAATTTCATTTTTTTAAAATAATTTAATTTAACCAATCCATTGTCCACATATAATTCTCTATCCAACAGCCAAGTAAATAAATTATTTTAATTTAAATTCCACGGATGGATATATGTCATTTAAATCCAAAATAAATGCCACAGGTATATTTCATTTCAACCTATTTCTTAATTTATTCAATTAATTCAATTTACAGTTTTATATACTGTAAACAACATACAAGATGATAAAATATATATTAAACATAAATAAACATCTAAACATCCAAAATATAACTCAAATTTCATCCAACACAAACCATCATCCAAACAGTCAATAATTAAAACAATCAACCAATTATCGATAATTGGGGAATTTACTAGCACTTAAATTCTAATTCAAGTTTAACTATCAATTTAAATTCTATCAATAAATTCAGATGTAAATTTAATGTCAACTTAAATTTATCCAACAACCATCAATAAGTTCAAATTACTTCACGATATAAATTTTACTAAGATAAAATCAAACATGAGTGAAAAAACACTCACCTTCATTTGAAACTGAAAATATTTTCAGCTTCAAATAAATGCCAATCCAATGCCAAACTACAGACGACGTTGGTATGATTCCAACGCCTCTCGTTTCGTCAAAAATGGACCTCGAATGCAAGAGTAACGATTTTATTAATAACATTTTTAATTAATATTAATTTACAACTTAATTAAATAAAAAAAACTTGATACCTTCTCCCATGCACAGCTACCCGACATCTTCTTCTTTGTACGTGTAAATTTATTTATTTATTTCCGAATCGCGCCTTATCTAGCCCCCGCCATCGACCACCATCGAAGCCTCGCCTATAGCCGCGCCTGCTCTTTCCACCAATGCACGCTCCGCCTTCGCTGGTTCTTTTCTCAAATCGCACAAACAGCATCGATCCCCACCAAAACCCTAATAGCTAAAGAGAAGCTACTTCCACCTTGTCATCGAATCGCCGCAATTTCCCTCGATTTTTTTTACACGATCGAGATTTGCATTTTTTTATAAAATTCGATCTACTTGGTTTGAATAAGAAAGGGTAGAGGTAGGCACGGTTGAAAATGTGAGAGGTGTTTAGATATTTATTAACATTATATTAACATAATAAGAAAATATCTGATTTGATTGGCCCGCGAAATCACGAACTCCAAACGAAGTGTGCCACCTGGCATTTATAATGTTTTACCCTATTCCGAACACAATGGAACTAGTTTCAAAAGCCAATTCTATCGTATGTAGAAGATGACTTTTCAAAAATCGATTAATTTCATTTAAATTTTGAATTAAAATTCTACACGTTTTATGCTCGCACAGCCAAACGACAAGTCAGAATGCTACGAAAAATTTAAATCTTACAATAATTCAATATTGTGGATCCGATGAAACTGGTTTCGTCAAAATCCGAGATAGTGGCCAAAATGGCTATTTTTACTCGTTAATTAAAATATAAAATTTCCAGTTTCTATCTATTCACTTTTAAATTAAATTTTAAAAGTAAACGATCTTCATTCATATTTAAATAAAATTTAAATCAATTTCCGATACCATTTTCGTTCATATAAATTAAATATTTCACTATTTAAATAATTTCAATATTAAATTTAAACAAGTTCATTATCCAATAACTTACATTAATAATCACTAAATATTTGTTTCTAACCATTTTATCCAATAATCATCTTAAATTCAAAAATTAAAACTAGTTAAAAATATGGATCGTTACATACTCCCCCACTCAAAACTTTTCGTCGTCGAAAAGGCGTTAAGTAAAGAATTTAACACTTGATATATTTTCTCGATATAATTATCTTATAAAACATAACCATCTTATTTGCAAAACTATTTCTACGCTTCTACCATGCCATTTCGATATCGATTTTACAGAAAATATAATTTATTACAAAAAACAAGTTATAAAAAATTTTAAAACTTCAAAAAATTTCTCACTCCCGGATTTTCGGAAAATTTCGGCAAGGTATCCTCTACACGGCTCGATCGAAAAAATTTGCAATTCAATATATAACGCAAATATAAACAATATATATCAAATATACATCTCATCTCAAAGATGAGGCATCCCGAAGGGAAAAAATTTAAAATCTCAGGATGTAATGCGAGATACGTACCTTATTATTTATAATACGAGCGAGTTTGCTCGTATTGAGCAAACAAAAGCATATAATAATCCACGTATACGTCCAACGGTCTTCGTATGTACCCATCTCAACTCAATTTGGAATGTTAGTCACTTATAATAAGATGTAGAACATGTATAAGTTCCAATAAGTATAAAACATGCATTTTGAATCCAAATCTCAAGCACGAGCAAAAATATGCAACCATACAACTATCATATGCACTCACAACAGTTAAAGAAGGATTTACAACAAAACAAGTCATCCGACAAATCAATATTCATTCAATTTAATTCATAACTATAACAATTTACATTTTCAATGTCAATATTTAATTTACACACTCTCATTCTTATTAGTATTAAATTTAATTAACATTTTATTTGCTCATTTTCCATTTATTCATAACGTTGATTCGACTTATATTCAATCCCATTTTTTCCAAATTCTTTTTCATTCATTTAAATGTTATTAAGCTCACATCCACTTATTTCATTTCAATCATTCATATAATTAATTACACTTAACAAGTAATTTAATTCCATACCACTTCCATATATTTTAAATAGAGTCATATTCACTAATTAATACCCTTTCCGTTAATCATACAATTGGTTTATATTTAATTCCTTTGCTTTTAATTTATTTACATTCAACTAATTTGGTTTAATACATTTTTATTCAATCAACCAATATTCATTGCACTCACCTATGATTTATTACAATTCAATATATATTTACACTCAATCGATTGGTTTCAATTATTTACATTTGTTTCATCCACTTTTAATTTGTTTACAGTCCATTGGTTTCTTTAAATTTATTAACATTCGCCATATATTCATTGTATTCAGTTTTATTCAGTTTAATTTGTGAGATTCCAGTTGTTTCACTTTTTGTTTAACCCATTCCATATAAATTCATTTATGAATCATCAATAAAAAAAATCCACTTAACCATGCTTAAGTTAATTTTTTTTCCACTTAGTATATCCTCTTTTTTTATATATACTAACATCATTTATAAATTATCTAAGTTTACTATAAATATTTTATACAACTCAACTCACTTTTATTATTATTACTTCATATCTTAAATTACTATTAATTCATCGATTCACTTCATTTATTAAAATTCATATTATTAATTTACTAAAGTAAATTTTATTTTTATATCTCCATTAATATTAATAATTTCCTTTTCTTTCTTTCAATTTTCTTAAGCTACTTTCATCCTTTAATGTGTTACATTAACTTACTCCATATTATATGAGTTAACATTCAATTTTTATTCAAACTACTCCTCTTGCAATTTTTTTATCCCATTTAAATCAAATCCAATTATTCACACTAAATTTTATATACATTCATTTATTTTTATTTAATTTCTTACACACTCAAATTACATTTCGTTTTAAAAGTTCAAGTCCATATTAATTTTCAATTCATTTTAAAGCTCAAATGAAATTAATCCACTTTACTAATTTATCTAGTTTCATTTAATATCCAAGTCAATTTATTAAGTTAAACTTCATTTCATTTTAATCTATTGCTCCTTTTATTTAATCTTATTGAAGTTAAACTTTTTTCTCTTATCATTCAAATTCAACAAATTTGAAGTTTGTCTTAGGTTAATATTCTCAAATCTATAAATTATACTATTTATTCATTCATTTCATTATTTTATCTATTTCATTTCAAATGCAATTCATTTTTTTATTTGAGCTTTCATGAGTTAAATATAATCTATTTACATCATTTCACTAACTCTTTTAATTTAACATTTCTTAAGTTAATCAATTTATTTCATTTCTCGGATTTAAATTTTTGTTGGTAGCAATCTTCACGCAAAATCTCGAAAATGAACACTGGCGATGTTGTAATCATCCTTAGAATGTTTTTCCAGCAACCAAGCGAGTTTAATGGCTTTATTTCGTTCAAAATCTTTTTAAATATATTTCTCTCGTCAAAACTCTTTTAAATAATATTAATATTAATTTTGAAGGCTTCGAAAACAATTTTGAAAACAAAAAGGATGTTAAATTCTAAAATTTTCAATTTTTTAATCCTTCTATTTATAAGCTATATTATAAATATACTTTTACAAATTCCTTAACTTATTATCAAAATATTGTATTAATTTACAACTTGGTGATTTTATCCAAATCTTATTACAATTATATTTTAATTCAATTTAATTATCACTACTATATAAAATAAAATTCATTAATTATTCGTTTTATTTTAAATTCAACCAATAATCAATGATCATTAAATATTATCATTGCAAAATAATAATTTCATTAATAATTAACCTTATATCTATAATATTGTTTAGCCGAAATTATTTCATTTACTTGATTTTTAAAACAATATTATGTCGATTTGCCTCGTTTAAGTGTTTAGATACCCGTGTCGATAACACGGCTTCCCACAAATCGCCCGAAATTCATATACAACTCAACGGATAAGTAAACACAATATAAAACATTTTATAACACTAACAAGTACGCTCTCTCATATAAATACACTCAAATCGACTGATTCTTGGGTATTACTACTCTACCTCTAATGAGTCAAACACCACAAAGCCAAAGTTATTGCTAAACCATCGCTCTGATCCTGATTGTGATGACCCACATTTCTAAGGTTTAAATCGACAATAATCTATACATGTTCGACTTAAACAATGTGAAATGCAGATAATCAATGGGATTAAGTAAGAAAAATAAGAAGAGAAGAAGAAAACAAAACACAGAATCTCACAGCGGAAACGATAAAATATAATAATCAAATAAAAATTTAAAAGCTGTTTACTATACATCTAATTATAATCTATACATGTTTATCAGAGTTATATTTATACATCAGGGATAAATGATCAATACAACAAAATATCATGATGTAGGGATGATAATAAAAATAGTAACATACCAAAACTCCATCTTTGTCCTCTAGAGAATAGTCTTCTATACGCTGAAAAACTCAGGACTGACCCGAGCGTAATGAAAAGACAAAACACTCGAGTCAGGACTAAATTACTCTTATGCAAGTCAAATCAATATCACAAATAAGAGTGCAATAAATTAAGAGATGTTACGGGATTTTCCATCTCCTAAGGATCCGTTAAACTATTTATATATAGTAGTATATGCTACAATAGATAATTTCTATCAGTAAAATAAATATCAAAATAGCATTAAGGCTTTACATTGATCCACTTGAACATATTTTATAGTTTCAAACCAAAATCGTAATGGGCACCTATAGGGATAAATACGACAAGGAACGTGAGGCAATGCCTAAGGTAGGATTCTACCAGTTTACCCTTTCTGGCTGGTCGTAATCCATCCGTGGCTGACCACGACAATCAATCCAAACAACAAAAAGGTGCACCCATCGAATATGAAATCACAATAATAATACGAGGGATCAACGTCGCTAGAGGTAGCTAACCTCAATGGCCAAACATAGGCTTCTGTTTTAGTCATTTTAATTATGACACGAATGCCAAGGCTATCCATCATTGTTCTCTCATTTCCGTAAACATCGTCAATTTAACCACTACATTCTGGATATCATCCACCGCGTACACAATTGTTAAAGTGGTTGCAACATTGACAGAGAGTATGCGAATAAGAGGCGTCGCTCTTTAACAATCAACCGTCGTTTTACACACTGGTTGTTACATTTACATTTCGAAAACAGGTCGTATTTGATATCAAAATATCATATTTATTTCAAAAACAAATCCATTTCGAAATCATCATATTCACTTCAAAAATCATATTTTACTTTGAAATGTTAATTCAATTCAATATGTTGATTCCAATTCGAAATTTTGATTTTAATTACAATTTAGGTTATACTAAACTTTAACCCAAGTCGTATTTAAATCCAAGATTTAATTATAAAACTTTTCCACCCCTTTAACCAGTTTGAATTTTAGAAAATAGTTTAAATAGTTTTAAAAATAGTTAAAATGGTTTAATAGAAAATAGTTTGAGTATGGTTAATATAGTAAAATAGTTGGGAAAATTAAAATAGTTTCAATATTTAAAGAAAATAACTTTAAAATAGTTTATACTAAAATAAGTTACTTAAAAGTAGTTTCCAAGCCAGACTGATTTAATTCCAAAATTTCCAATTCAAATCAATTTCCATTTCCATTTCCATTTCGATTTACTCGATTTAATTCCGATTTCAAATCGAATTTTAATTTCAATTCCAAATAAATTTCACTTCGAGTTTCAAGTTAATTTAAATTCCAATTTCAAGTTAATTTAAATTCCAATTTCAAATGAGTTTCAACTCCAATCTTAATTTTTAAACCATTTCGATTTATATCAATTCTGAGTCCATTTCCAAATATCGATTCAAAACAATTAAATCAAATTTTTCTTCGATATCCAATCTGAAATCCAAATCTCTAAATATAATTAAATTTCGAACTCAATTTAAAAATACCATTTTATATCAGTTTTACTTACAATATTCAAAGTCCAAATAAAAATCCCATCTTTGAAATAAATCGGTTTTTGAAATTCAAATCATATTTTGATTATAACTTCAAAATCTCAAATTCGATTATTTAAACAATTTCGTTTATCAAATTTAAATTTCAACATTTTAAACTCCAGTTCGAAAGTTATTCGATTTCCATAAATTCGATTTTCCATTTCTTAAAATCAAATCATTTAAATAATTTCAAAACAAATTTTAAAATCATTTAATTTAACCAATTCAGTGTCCGTATATAATTCTCTATCCTATAGCCAGATAAATCAATTATTTCAATTTAAATTTCATGGATGGATATATATCATTTCAATCCAAAATAAATGCCATAGGTATATATCGTTTCAACCTATTTCTTAATTTATTTGAATTAATTCAATTTACAGTTTTATGTACTGTAAATAATATACAACATGATAACAAAATATATTAAACATAACTAAACATAACTAAACATCTAAACATCCAAAATATCATTCAAATTTCATCCAACACAAACCATCACCCAAACAGTCAACAACTAAAACAATCAACCAATTACCGATAAATTAGGAATTTACTAACACTTAAATTCTAATTTAAATTTAACTATCAATTTAAATTCTATCAATAAATTCATATGTAAATTTAATGTCAATTTAAATTTATCAAACAACCATCAATAAATTCAAATTACTTCACGATATAAACTTTACTAACATTAAAATATAACTATCAAACATGAGTGTAAAAACACTCACCTTCATTTAAAACTGAAAATATTTTCAGCTTCAAATAAATGCCAATCTAATGCCAAACTGCAGAAGACGTCGATATGATTCCAACGCCTCTTGTTTCGTCCAAAACGGACCTCGAATGCAAGAGTAACGATGTTATTAATATAAAGTTTTTAATTGATACTAATTTAGAACTTAATTAACTAAAAAAACTTGATACCTTCTCCTACGCAAAGCTATCCGACATCTTCTTCTTTGTACGCATAAATTTTTATTTATTTATTTATTTCTAAATTGCCTTATCCAGCTTTCGCCATCGACCACCGCCGAAGCCTCGCCTACAGCCGCGCCTGCCCTTCTCCACCAGCGCATGCTCCGCCATAATAGGTACTTCTCTAAAACCGCACGCACAACATCGATCTGCCCAAAAACCTAACAGCTAAAGAGAAGCTGCCTCCACCTTGTCGACGAATCACCGCCTCCGCCCTCAATTTGTTTTTTTATACGATCGAGATTTGTAGTTTTTTTATAACATCGATCTGTAGGCGTTTTTTTATAAAATGTCAATCTACTCGGTTTAAATAAGAAAGGGGAGAGGTAGGCACGGCTGAAGACGTGCGAGGTGTTTAGATATTTATTAAGATTATATTAACATAATAAGAAAATATCTGATTTGGTTGGCCTGTGAAATCAAGAACACCAAATGAAGTGTGCCGCCTGGCATTTATAATGTTTTACCCCCATTTCGAACGCAATGGAACTAGTTTCGGAAGCCAATTCAATCGTATGCGGAAGATGGGTTTTCAAAAATCGATTAATTTCATTTAAATTCTAAATATAAATTCTACGTGTTTCAAGCTAGCACGGCCAAACGACAAGTCTTAACGCTACAAAACTTGAAATCCTACAATAATTCACTATTACGGATCCGTTGAAACTGATTTCGTCGAAATCCAAGATAGTGGCCAAAATGGCTATTTTTAGTCGTTGATTAAAGTATAAAATTTCCATTTTCTAAATATTCACTTATAAATTAAATTTTAAAAGTAAACGGTCTTCGTTCATATTTAAACAAAAATTTAAATCAATTTTCGATATAATTTTCATTCATATAAATTAACGATTTCACTATTTAAACAATTTCAATATTAATTTAAACAATTTAATCTTCTAATAACTTACATTAATAAACATTAAATATTTATTTCTAACCATTTTATCCAATAATCATCTTAAATTCAAAAATTTAAACTAGTTAAAAATATGGATCGTTACATTATATGTGTAGAAGAATGAAATTGGTAAGAGAATTATATTCACAATTTTGTACAGTAAATAATTCTTTAGATAAAATGGATGTTTTGAAAAGTGATATTATAAAATGGAGTTTAAATGGTTTGATTATAAAATAAGTTGTGAATTTACTTATTATTAAAATAAGTATATGTACATGTTTTCCAAATATCCAATAAGTGAAATGGTTTTGAATATTATCTTTTTAAAGATATTTTGAAGTGAATAATTGCAGAGTGATTTGATTTAGAAATGAGTAATAAAAACTAGGCCTAGTAATTAGTTAAGTGTAACGACCCGCTATTTTGTACTATTCGCATCCGCACATGTCGGACTTGAATAATTCAAAATACCGAATCGTTAATTTAAATTTGGCAAAACTCAGATATACAGTAAATAAATAATCACAGAATCACAGACACAGAGTAATAATATGCAGCGGAAGTAAAAGAAAAATAGTAGTTCATGAAGCTACTATATAAATATATAAGATACATCAGAGTTTACAACAGAAGAGTAATACGATACATCAGGTACAAATCAGAATACATCACTGGAATCAACTGGATATCTGAAAGATGAATAGATGGCTGGATCTTCAAGCAAAGCTCCAACTCCAAAGGTGAGTCTCGAATACTGGTACACTCAGTCTGACCCGAGCGTAAAGCAAAACACAAAACACTCGAGTCAGGATTAATATTCTCATATCAATAAATCCAACTCAAGTGAAATATCAATCGAAATACAAGTAACTCAAAGGATGTTGGAATCACCATCCTCTAAGGATCCGTTAAACTATCTACTATGTAGTAGTGTACGCTAAATAGATAATGTCTATCAGTAATATAAAGTATCAAAATAGTGTTAAGGCGTTACCATTATCCCCCTTAACACATTTTATAAGCATCATAGTCTATACAGCACTGTAAACTCCACCGTAAACTAGTGGGATATCAGGGAGTACTCCATAGGTATAACACAAAACAAATTCGTAGTGGTCGCGTATATAGGGATACAAGTATGACAAGGCACATGAGGCAATACCCAAGGTAGTGAAACTACCGTTCGCCTGATCCGGACTGGTGAGAACGCATCGCCGCAGCGATCGCAACACCGCGAAACAACACTCCTAAAATTCCGAGGGTGCACCAATCAATCACAAGTAATGAGTAGTAGTTACGAAGAAGTGTGTTCGCTCGAGGTAGCTAACCCCATTTGGCCCGGCACGGCTCCTGATTTTAGTCATTTCCAATTTGACACAAGTATCAAGGCTATCCATTATCGTTCTCTTTCTTCAGTCATCACGTACATCATTCCAACCACTTCATTCTGGATCATCACTCCACGTATTGTTATTAAAGTGGTTTTCGGTTTAGATAGAGAGTATATCCATAACCGATTCCGGTTTCTTTAATAACTTTCGTAATTATTACACCGATTGGTCGTTTAATAAATTTCAAAAACCACATCAATTCAATTTCAATTTCAATTCGTAAATCAACATTTCGTTGTCTTTCTAAATCAATTTCCAAAGTTTACGTTTCAAAACTTCAAATTACCCTTTCAAAACCTTATAATTCGATTTCAACTGTTTATTTAAACAATTCAAATATTGATTCAAGTTCGTATACAAATTTCATTCCAAAATCATTTAAATTAATTAAATTTAACATTCAAATCAATTTAAATTCATTTATCGATTTCATTCAATATTTATTAAGTAAATTTGTCATTCAAAACAACTTCTATTTAAATTCCAATTCATTTAAATCAATTACTTACGTTCAACTTCATTATATCCAAACATCAAATTGAAATAAATTAAATTCGTCAAATCAACTCCTTAAATTACAAGTCTTACATTAATTTCAATAAATCACATTTTATTTCTTGTTAAAGAAATTCAATTTCGTTCATTTACTTACTTAGTTACAAATCCCAAACTCAATTAACAAAACCAACTTTCACATGTTCGAGAAGTTCAATTTCACTTATTTACTTATTTAAATATTTTTCCAAACTTCATAAATAAAGCAACTCCATTTCATTTGTTAACGAAGATCAAATTCACTTAAACGAAAGTTCGATTTTCTCTTATCAAAGAATTCAATTTTTTTTTTCAATTATCAAATAATTAAATCTCATTCAATTATTAAATAATTTCAATCTTGATTATTAATAATTTCAAAACTTAATAATTACAAACTTGATTATAAATTCAAACTTAATTATTAATTCATTTCCACTTAATTATGAATTCAAACTTAATTATCAAATCATTTCAACTTAATTATAAATTCAACTTAATAATTTCAAACTTCAATTATTACTAATTCCAAATTATTTATTTATAATTCCAAATTTAATTATTATACAATTAAATTTCAAACAACGTTCTTTCATCAATTACTACGTTAAAATATGTTTCAGATTTCAATCTTTACATTTTTCTTTCAACAATTCAAATTCCAATTTCGTTTCAAAACTTATTCTTTGCTTAAATAAAATCATTATTTTATTTTTAAATCAATTTATTGACCAATCGGATTTTTATTTAATTCTCTATCCTAAGTCAAGTTCATTTGGGTATTTATCATTTCAACCCGATTCCAAATTCAATCCAAGATCAAACATAATAAAGGGAACTTGCAGTGTGATAACTGGGATGGTGCCAAAGTAAATAAACAAGCAATAACAACAATCAAACACAATCCAATAATCAATTCAAATAATCCTGAAATAATCGTATTAATTCACATTGTTGTTTGTGCGAATTAATATAATTATTTCTAGAATCTACACTATCATTTCATGTAGATTAAAGATTACTACATTACGGTTTTTCACTTGTCGTTCAATTTCAATTCTACAACAATTTATCCAATGTACGTTCAAGGTTCAAAGGGTAATTTATCAAATTCCACATGTCGATTAACTTAACAATTAAAAGGGGTCAGATTATTCAAATTAACTAATCAAATTCAACACATATGTCGATTCACATTTTTAAACTATCCTACGTCAAATTCAATTGCATAATATTCATCATTTTTACGTTTCAATTTAACATCCAATATAAACAACAAACAATCAATCAATTATCAACCAAACTGGATTATTATTGCATACATAACAGATAACGGTGTCAGATGTCAAAGGTGAACTGATACATATAATAGCATATATAACAGTGTACATAACTACAGCAGCATATTTCAATTGTCGTTTCAATTGAAATCAAATTTAATAAATAAAAGAATATTAATCGTGAGTGATTGCTCACCTTTCGAGGCAAGAGACGATGAGAATGAGATGAGATACGAATCCAAGCACGAATTTCAAAGCACCGCTAGATTGGCACGAATTTGATTGACGAACAAGCTAAAAGATAAGAATTTTATGAAATAAAATCAGAAATGGATCGATGAAGCTAAATGGTATGAGTTAACTTACATATAACTATATATAATATCATATTTTATATCCAAACCCATTTATATTAAACTTTCCAAACAACTTTCAAAACACACATATTAAAATAAAATCTATATATATATTCTGATCATTAAAGTTATTAGTATATATCTATGTAAAATAATATGTAACCATATATATACACACACACCGACATACAACACTAACCAAATGATATAAGACATGTGCACATATACTTGTACTGTTATAACTTATATCATAAACTTTGATAAAAAAACATTATCATATAAATACACGTATGTAAAGCCTACAGCTTATTTTACAAAGTAGATAATTATAACTTACCCGTATAATATATTTCAAAATTAATATATATAAACTCATATAAACAATGCAACTTGCTTTATATTTGTGGCCACGACACCACAGTATACACTTCATATACAATTTATTACATAAAATATATAACAGTAAATCACTGTATACTTACCCAAATAACAGACTATATATATAACAAATAGGTAGTAAATGAAAAGAGAGAAAAAGAAAAAAAAATAAAGGAACTGTAAGATTCGAAATATTGCATAATAGAAACCAAAGTGTACCTGCAGATGCTATTTGCATACTTTATAACAATTTTATCATAAAGAAAATATGTACGACCATTTTATCAAAGGAAAATTTCATTGTTATCTAGTATAAAATATGAACAATACTCATCTTGTTATAAAGTATAAAATATATTATACTTGTACAAATTTCCATTGTTAAATCTAAACACCTAAGCCAAAAAGAAACACTTTACAAACCAATGCAGTAGACATATTGTATGTATACCAAAATAGCTTACTTATATGTGATCATACTTACATTATTAGTAAACCTATTATACAAACACTGTAACCATTCATCTGGAAATTCATATATTAAATTTGCATAGTCATAGCGTAAACACAGAAACAATATAATTTTTAAACTATTATACCTACACTAATATATATATATATATATATATATATATATATATATATATATGCGTGCATACTTCAACGTATATAATTTAAAGCTATCATATAGGTAAACATGCATAACAGAGATATTTACAACACTCATATATTATAACTTAATATATAAACAGGTTCAACAATTTCAAAGAAAGGAGAATTACCGGAAGAGGTGGAAGGGAAGCAGAGGAGGGCGAAGCTGGCGGTTATGCTCTTCACGTGGAGGAGAGAGGATATGTAGCTCGGTGTTGGAGTGCGTGTGTGGGTGAACGGCAAGTGGGAGAACGTGTAGGCGGTTCCCGGTTTCAGGGAGGCGGAGTGAGGCCGGTGGGTTACTGATGGTCGAAGCTCGGATGATTGGTGTGGCCGAGCACGTGGGGTGTGAATGGGAAGAGGCTTCGGCCTTGGGTACAGTTCGATGGTCCTGGAGAGAGAAAGGGGAAGGTCGAAGTGGTTCACGCGGAGAGAAGGGACGAGCAAAGAAGCATGAAGGAGGAGATTGCTGAAAGAAAACTTATATTCATTTACGTATATTTTATAAACTGAGAGATGAAGTGAGAGAGCTAGGAAGAGCAAAAGAAAAGAATGAATGAGCCAACACAAATATTGGAACCAGTGGAAGGATAATGAAACGACACAAATTAAATTGATAGGAATATCAAAGGTTAGACATCGATTACTGCGAACAATAAAAGCTGATGTCTAATCGTATAATACAATGGAAAATGAATGATCACAACGAAACAGAAGGACGGACCGATACCGTTAATCATTTCGCGTGTTTTACTACGTACTGGACATCAGAACACTCAAATGAATATACTACAGAGATCATCATGACAATTTGATCAAAACGGTATACAAATATTAGTGGTATGATCGAATTATAAAAATTTGAAATTTTATACTACGGAAAATGCATGAAAAACACAGAAAAATAAGATCGACGGAGCCAAAGATGTCCGAATTTGGAAAAACGACAAACTAACAACTTGCTCAAAAGATGGTTTAGAATTTTTCTATGTAAAAATATTTTGGTTTTGAAAACGTTTTATTTCCATTGCTTTTTAACTGATTAGATTGAAGTAAATTTACGCGCGAAATAAACTTCCATATTTTCGGATGAAAATTTACCAGTTGCTATGTTTTACAAGACGCATTCCACATATCAAATTTATATCTCAAAATTTTATCGTTTAAATTTCACAAAATTTAAATTAAATACGTTACTAAAATCATTAAAATTTACGGGTCGTTACATTCTCCCCCACTCAAAACTTTTCGTCCCCGAAAAGGAAGGAGGTAGGAGAATAGTAACAACCGGAAGAAAATTAGATTGAAAAACAAACTAACAATTTATTTAAACCATATAAATTCCGATTTGAATTAATTATATTCAACAATTGACATTTAATTTCAAGATTTTCACTAAGTTGATTTGATTTCTCATTTATAAATGTTAGGTACAAAAGGTTTCTTCCAAATGAAATTAAATTTAAATTCAATTAATTAAAGATAATCCTTAAGTTGATTTAATTTCAATTTATTTACTTTCAAATCAAATTTTTCTTCTACTAATCACACTTATTATTTATTTAACTTTTTATTCTATTTATCTCCATAAACATTTTATAATTTAAATTTAAGTGAATAACATTCATTATACGCACTCACATTTCATTTATAAAGACAATTTATATTTCATATTATCCAATTTTCTTAAATTAACAATTTCAAAGATCATAAATTTGAATAGTCATTTATTATAATCGTGCTTTATTCGACAAATTTAATTCTTCTTTATTCCAAATTATTATTAAATTTATTTTACTTGATATATCTTATCGCCTATATATTAAGTATATTTACATTTATTATGACTACTCAAATTTATTTAAAAATTCCTTTGACATCATTCATATTGTATAATATTCAATTACATAATTAACTTTTTGAAAATTTAGGTAAGTTATGAATAATGCAATTGAGTATTATACCGGTGAATTTCTAATTCAATTATTCAGGCTTAAATTTTCATTCAAAACTTTGATTTCATTTATAATTGAAATCATCTTTTTACCCAAATTTTAAGAATTAAATTCCGATAAACTTCAATAATTTAGAGATAAAATAAATAAATATATATATATATATATTCATACATAATATATCAAAACAAATTTAAATTTTAATATATATTATAAGTCAAGTCAAGTTTTAGAAATTCAAAGCAATTTATTTTTCCAACAAAAGTGTAGCAGGGCTACAAAATGGTCTCTCCACTTCGAAACTCGAAGATGAATATCGATGATGCGGCCGTCATCACCGAAATTATTTTCCAGCGACAAAGAGAAGAGCGCTGATTAAACATTTAAAATTTCCTGAAAATGGTTTCTATTTGAAAATACTTTAAGTACTATACACTTTAAAATTTTCAAATTAAAGTTTGAAATCACCGGAAATTAAATTCTCAAATTCTAATTTAAATCCATTTGAATTCCGAATCAAATTATAAACAAGTTTTATAAATTCATTTATTTATATTGCAATAGTCAATGGTTTACGAAATAATAAATGGAAATCCAATATTATCATTTCTGACAACAAATTCATTAATAGTTTAATTTCAGAAAAATTTATACTTATATATCATTCAAAATTATTTTGTTTACCAAATTTGAAAACGATATTATGTCGGTTTGCCCTGTTAAAGTGTTTTGGAAATCCTATCGATAGCGTTGATCAGACGAATCGATCGAAAACCCAAATCAACATCAACAAATCAAGCAACACAACCTATATATATAACCTTTCAAATTTTAATTTATAAATACACTTCCTCGCTCGACGATACATGAATGAATTTCAAAATAAGTATAAAGATTCAAATTTGATGGAAATCAAATCAAAGAGAATTTTGATTTGACAATAAGTTCGAAACAAAAGATAAGATAATTCAATTAGCAGAATCGGGAGATTGATAAGCTTATTTAATTCACGGGAAACCTTAACCGGGTCGACCGTGACTTCAAAAATAAGATCGATGCTGAATTTCGAGGTAAATCAATAGAATTCAGGCATAGCAGAAGATAGATAGCATCGTAAACCGAGGATACAAATCTCCGGTAAATCGATGTCTATTGTAAATGAGTTTCACCCATTTACAGATAAATTTGGGATTGACGAGACCGCCGACTCACTATAAAGATCATTCGAAGTGGAGTTATAGGGTACTCCAGAATCAAAAGAAGATAAATAGTGAGAGATATGAATGAATTTTGAGACCGCAGAGAATGTTCCAAAATTCAAAGGAATTAAGTTAAAAGGAAGAGATTGAAACTCGAGTGGGAGTGATTCCGCAAATACATTTACCCTATACGCTAAGTTTTTGCCTAGAGCTACCAAAAGCTCTGATACCAACTGTAACGACCCGCTATTTTGTACTATTCGCATCCGCACATGTCGGACTTGAATAATTCAAAATACCGAATCGTTAATTTAAATTTGGCAAAACTCAGATATACAGTAAATAAATAATCACAGAATCACAGACACAGAGTAATAATATGCAGCGGAAGTAAAAGAAAAATAGTAGTTCATGAAGCTACTATATAAATATATAAGATACATCAGAGTTTACAACAGAAGAGTAATACGATACATCAGGTACAAATCAGAATACATCACTGGAATCAACTGGATATCTGAAAGATGAATAGATGGCTGGATCTTCAAGCAAAGCTCCAACTCCAAAGGTGAGTCTCGAATACTGGTACACTCAGTCTGACCCGAGCGTAAAGCAAAACACAAAACACTCGAGTCAGGATTAATATTCTCATATCAATAAATCCAACTCAAGTGAAATATCAATCGAAATACAAGTAACTCAAAGGATGTTGGAATCACCATCCTCTAAGGATCCGTTAAACTATCTACTATGTAGTAGTGTACGCTAAATAGATAATGTCTATCAGTAATATAAAGTATCAAAATAGTGTTAAGGCGTTACCATTATCCCCCTTAACACATTTTATAAGCATCATAGTCTATACAGCACTGTAAACTCCACCGTAAACTAGTGGGATATCAGGGAGTACTCCATAGGTATAACACAAAACAAATTCGTAGTGGTCGCGTATATAGGGATACAAGTATGACAAGGCACATGAGGCAATACCCAAGGTAGTGAAACTACCGTTCGCCTGATCCGGACTGGTGAGAACGCATCGCCGCAGCGATCGCAACACCGCGAAACAACACTCCTAAAATTCCGAGGGTGCACCAATCAATCACAAGTAATGAGTAGTAGTTACGAAGAAGTGTGTTCGCTCGAGGTAGCTAACCCCATTTGGCCCGGCACGGCTCCTGATTTTAGTCATTTCCAATTTGACACAAGTATCAAGGCTATCCATTATCGTTCTCTTTCTTCAGTCATCACGTACATCATTCCAACCACTTCATTCTGGATCATCACTCCACGTATTGTTATTAAAGTGGTTTTCGGTTTAGATAGAGAGTATATCCATAACCGATTCCGGTTTCTTTAATAACTTTCGTAATTATTACACCGATTGGTCGTTTAATAAATTTCAAAAACCACATCAATTCAATTTCAATTTCAATTCGTAAATCAACATTTCGTTGTCTTTCTAAATCAATTTCCAAAGTTTACGTTTCAAAACTTCAAATTACCCTTTCAAAACCTTATAATTCGATTTCAACTGTTTATTTAAACAATTCAAATATTGATTCAAGTTCGTATACAAATTTCATTCCAAAATCATTTAAATTAATTAAATTTAACATTCAAATCAATTTAAATTCATTTATCGATTTCATTCAATATTTATTAAGTAAATTTGTCATTCAAAACAACTTCTATTTAAATTCCAATTCATTTAAATCAATTACTTACGTTCAACTTCATTATATCCAAACATCAAATTGAAATAAATTAAATTCGTCAAATCAACTCCTTAAATTACAAGTCTTACATTAATTTCAATAAATCACATTTTATTTCTTGTTAAAGAAATTCAATTTCGTTCATTTACTTACTTAGTTACAAATCCCAAACTCAATTAACAAAACCAACTTTCACATGTTCGAGAAGTTCAATTTCACTTATTTACTTATTTAAATATTTTTCCAAACTTCATAAATAAAGCAACTCCATTTCATTTGTTAACGAAGATCAAATTCACTTAAACGAAAGTTCGATTTTCTCTTATCAAAGAATTCAATTTTTTTTTTCAATTATCAAATAATTAAATCTCATTCAATTATTAAATAATTTCAATCTTGATTATTAATAATTTCAAAACTTAATAATTACAAACTTGATTATAAATTCAAACTTAATTATTAATTCATTTCCACTTAATTATGAATTCAAACTTAATTATCAAATCATTTCAACTTAATTATAAATTCAACTTAATAATTTCAAACTTCAATTATTACTAATTCCAAATTATTTATTTATAATTCCAAATTTAATTATTATACAATTAAATTTCAAACAACGTTCTTTCATCAATTACTACGTTAAAATATGTTTCAGATTTCAATCTTTACATTTTTCTTTCAACAATTCAAATTCCAATTTCGTTTCAAAACTTATTCTTTGCTTAAATAAAATCATTATTTTATTTTTAAATCAATTTATTGACCAATCGGATTTTTATTTAATTCTCTATCCTAAGTCAAGTTCATTTGGGTATTTATCATTTCAACCCGATTCCAAATTCAATCCAAGATCAAACATAATAAAGGGAACTTGCAGTGTGATAACTGGGATGGTGCCAAAGTAAATAAACAAGCAATAACAACAATCAAACACAATCCAATAATCAATTCAAATAATCCTGAAATAATCGTATTAATTCACATTGTTGTTTGTGCGAATTAATATAATTATTTCTAGAATCTACACTATCATTTCATGTAGATTAAAGATTACTACATTACGGTTTTTCACTTGTCGTTCAATTTCAATTCTACAACAATTTATCCAATGTACGTTCAAGGTTCAAAGGGTAATTTATCAAATTCCACATGTCGATTAACTTAACAATTAAAAGGGGTCAGATTATTCAAATTAACTAATCAAATTCAACACATATGTCGATTCACATTTTTAAACTATCCTACGTCAAATTCAATTGCATAATATTCATCATTTTTACGTTTCAATTTAACATCCAATATAAACAACAAACAATCAATCAATTATCAACCAAACTGGATTATTATTGCATACATAACAGATAACGGTGTCAGATGTCAAAGGTGAACTGATACATATAATAGCATATATAACAGTGTACATAACTACAGCAGCATATTTCAATTGTCGTTTCAATTGAAATCAAATTTAATAAATAAAAGAATATTAATCGTGAGTGATTGCTCACCTTTCGAGGCAAGAGACGATGAGAATGAGATGAGATACGAATCCAAGCACGAATTTCAAAGCACCGCTAGATTGGCACGAATTTGATTGACGAACAAGCTAAAAGATAAGAATTTTATGAAATAAAATCAGAAATGGATCGATGAAGCTAAATGGTATGAGTTAACTTACATATAACTATATATAATATCATATTTTATATCCAAACCCATTTATATTAAACTTTCCAAACAACTTTCAAAACACACATATTAAAATAAAATCTATATATATATTCTGATCATTAAAGTTATTAGTATATATCTATGTAAAATAATATGTAACCATATATATACACACACCGACATACAACACTAACCAAATGATATAAGACATGTGCACATATACTTGTACTGTTATAACTTATATCATAAACTTTGATAAAAAAACATTATCATATAAATACACGTATGTAAAGCCTACAGCTTATTTTACAAAGTAGATAATTATAACTTACCCGTATAATATATTTCAAAATTAATATATATAAACTCATATAAACAATGCAACTTGCTTTATATTTGTGGCCACGACACCACAGTATACACTTCATATACAATTTATTACATAAAATATATAACAGTAAATCACTGTATACTTACCCAAATAACAGACTATATATATAACAAATAGGTAGTAAATGAAAAGAGAGAAAAAGAAAAAAAAATAAAGGAACTGTAAGATTCGAAATATTGCATAATAGAAACCAAAGTGTACCTGCAGATGCTATTTGCATACTTTATAACAATTTTATCATAAAGAAAATATGTACGACCATTTTATCAAAGGAAAATTTCATTGTTATCTAGTATAAAATATGAACAATACTCATCTTGTTATAAAGTATAAAATATATTATACTTGTACAAATTTCCATTGTTAAATCTAAACACCTAAGCCAAAAAGAAACACTTTACAAACCAATGCAGTAGACATATTGTATGTATACCAAAATAGCTTACTTATATGTGATCATACTTACATTATTAGTAAACCTATTATACAAACACTGTAACCATTCATCTGGAAATTCATATATTAAATTTGCATAGTCATAGCGTAAACACAGAAACAATATAATTTTTAAACTATTATACCTACACTAATATATATATATATATATATATATATATATATATATATATATATATGCGTGCATACTTCAACGTATATAATTTAAAGCTATCATATAGGTAAACATGCATAACAGAGATATTTACAACACTCATATATTATAACTTAATATATAAACAGGTTCAACAATTTCAAAGAAAGGAGAATTACCGGAAGAGGTGGAAGGGAAGCAGAGGAGGGCGAAGCTGGCGGTTATGCTCTTCACGTGGAGGAGAGAGGATATGTAGCTCGGTGTTGGAGTGCGTGTGTGGGTGAACGGCAAGTGGGAGAACGTGTAGGCGGTTCCCGGTTTCAGGGAGGCGGAGTGAGGCCGGTGGGTTACTGATGGTCGAAGCTCGGATGATTGGTGTGGCCGAGCACGTGGGGTGTGAATGGGAAGAGGCTTCGGCCTTGGGTACAGTTCGATGGTCCTGGAGAGAGAAAGGGGAAGGTCGAAGTGGTTCACGCGGAGAGAAGGGACGAGCAAAGAAGCATGAAGGAGGAGATTGCTGAAAGAAAACTTATATTCATTTACGTATATTTTATAAACTGAGAGATGAAGTGAGAGAGCTAGGAAGAGCAAAAGAAAAGAATGAATGAGCCAACACAAATATTGGAACCAGTGGAAGGATAATGAAACGACACAAATTAAATTGATAGGAATATCAAAGGTTAGACATCGATTACTGCGAACAATAAAAGCTGATGTCTAATCGTATAATACAATGGAAAATGAATGATCACAACGAAACAGAAGGACGGACCGATACCGTTAATCATTTCGCGTGTTTTACTACGTACTGGACATCAGAACACTCAAATGAATATACTACAGAGATCATCATGACAATTTGATCAAAACGGTATACAAATATTAGTGGTATGATCGAATTATAAAAATTTGAAATTTTATACTACGGAAAATGCATGAAAAACACAGAAAAATAAGATCGACGGAGCCAAAGATGTCCGAATTTGGAAAAACGACAAACTAACAACTTGCTCAAAAGATGGTTTAGAATTTTTCTATGTAAAAATATTTTGGTTTTGAAAACGTTTTATTTCCATTGCTTTTTAACTGATTAGATTGAAGTAAATTTACGCGCGAAATAAACTTCCATATTTTCGGATGAAAATTTACCAGTTGCTATGTTTTACAAGACGCATTCCACATATCAAATTTATATCTCAAAATTTTATCGTTTAAATTTCACAAAATTTAAATTAAATACGTTACTAAAATCATTAAAATTTACGGGTCGTTACATTAAGTGTTATATTTTGTTTGTTGTTTTAATAGTTAAATAACCGACTATCAAAATTTCTCATTTTAGTTCCTCAACTTCATGTGGAAACTAATTAGTCGTACACTTAGTACGTAACTGACTGTGTAAGCTTGATTATCGTTTGTGGTAAGGATATTTATTTGTGTAGTGCGGAGTGATTACCCCAATCTATCAAGCTTCCTTCTTGGCCAAAGGATAATCAGTTGAAAATTAGAGATGTGATAAGTCTAAGACTAAGTTTCTGTGTGAGGTTAAGAAATGCCTTTGCGTTATTGGTGCGAAGAGACTGGGATTAGATTTATCAAGCAGGTTGGTCGATGATATTGATATTTTTAATTTTCGTAGTGGAAGACTGCTTTTTGATCGTTTGGGGTTAAAATCCCAATATATATCTAATAGTAGTTGTCTCTTCGTTATGAAATATCTAATGCAAGGGATGTCACTACTAATCCGATAGGATGTGGTAGGAAAGTACCCTCGGTTTATCCTACGTACATTTGTTTGATGGCGGAGAAGGCAACTTCCCTTAGCTTAACACCCTTCCTTGAGACGTACGAGCTTAAGGGTTGTATATTTGTGGAAGTAAATTAGTAGTCAATGAAAATGGCAATGTGGCATTCAAAGATGATGTGATATGTGATATGTGAAACATAATCGATACTTTTTTTGCCTCACTCCTCGAAAAATGATTGAAACAGGGATAGAAGAAACAAGGCTAAGTGGGTCGCTTCCAATTAGGAGATGTCATCACTCTTTTAGATATATCTTTACACGCTATGACATCGTGTATCTGATTATTGTTGTTGTATTCTCATGGCTACGGATAAAGGTCGATAACGATCGGAGTGATGACATATTTGGTACTATCCAGTGATGGGTAAGTCGGCCTTGTGTTGGTTTAGGCAGGCATTATCTTCTCCATATGTACATCCCACTAGAGTTGTACTGTGTTGGTTCAGAAAGGTAGTCCCTTTACTTAGTCATTTGGATGGAAATCCAAAAACCAGTACGTGCTTGCCATTTTGTTTGTAAAACTATTACGCTTGAATTTAATAATGTAACAATTTCAGCTATTTAATTTATTATGTGTGCAATAGACACTATTATACTATAAGAGAATTTGATATGAAATGTTTTGGTTATCGTATGGTAAAAACCTTGTCGGTATTTATTTGCAACTTGGTCTTACGTGATACCTTTTGTTTTGATAAAGGAAAAGTTTTGATAACTTTATAAATTCAGTTGAGGTGTCTTTTCTCACGCTGGTTTACCCGACTGATCCGGGTGTTCTTCACTTTCAATGCTCGGGTTAGACCGAGTATATTTATAGGTTCAGTTTTAGTGCTTTTGGAGCTTCAGCGGGTGAGCTGGAGATCTTCATATCGTATACACATATCTGTTTATTATTCCGCTGCATTGCATTGTTGTTGTTGTTGTTGTTGTTGTGTTGTAAATTGTCAGAATTTGTGAGGACAGGTTCATATAACTATCTAAGCTGATGATTACTTATTGTGTGCTCTAATATTGATTTGTATATTACAGTTTCTCTTTGTAAAGGTTATTGATCTACATTATGTTATTCCGAAGCGATGTGAGATTCTGTATTGTTTGGTTATGTTTCTCTCTCTTCTTTTTCCTCTCTTCTCTTCTTCTTTCTTCTCTCTTTCTTATCACCCTCTCTTTTCTTTCTCATGATCATCTGCAATCGATGTGCTCTGGGTCAAACATGCATGGTTGGATGTCGAATTCAGAGGGTGCCAAGTGTGGGTCATCACAAGTTTGCTAAGATCTGGTTGAGTTAGTGCCTTTATGCATGGATCTCTTATGATGTCCCTAGTATCTATTCTTTCTGGCATAACTTCATTATTAGTGATGAATTCTCTAAATAGGTGGCACTTTCGACGAATGTGTCTTGACATCTTGTGAGATCTAGGTTCCTTAGCTATTTGCATCGCTGCATTATTTTCACATAACAATGTTATAGGTTTGTCAACATTTGGAACCACTCCTAGCTTAGCCATAAACTTGCACATCTAGACCACTTCTTTAGTTGCTTCGTTGAGGGTGATATTTTGACGCCCGACCTATATAATCACACTAGCCAAAGACAATATGGTGTAATGCCGTCGATAAGCATGAAGAATAAGGCGTTGAGGAGCGACCATCTTTGCAATTGCTTTGTGTGAGTAATGATATGTCAGATAGTATTATATGCATTTCATTTCAAGAGGAAATCTGACACATCAATAAAACTCAAAACTATTACACAGTGGCTAGTGATCTTCGGAAACAAATATAGAATAAGCATAACATAAATTAGTCATAGATATTCATACCACTAAGGAGGAAACAGATATGAATATAACACATAGAAGTGTTCATCAACGTAGTGGTCATGCTAGATCCGCTACAACACAAAAGAATAGGTACTAGTGCTAGATAAAAGATAATATATACATTAAGGAATCTCTATCTCAAATGTACAAAAGCAAAAAACTACTAAGCTAAAGTAGTTAGCCAAAATTCAGATGATGGACCCTAATAAGAAGTCAAGCAGAAGCACCTGAAATATCTCGGTCTGACCCGAGTATTATTTAAGAAGAAAATAATAAACGGATCAGTCTAGCTATAAATATCTTATAAAATGAGATAGTATAAGAGATATGACAAAAATGTATGATAACAATAATGCAGACAGTGATAAGTATACATTAAATAACAACAAAAATTATACAATATCTCAAATTTTCTCAAACACCAAAAAGAATGTCATGTTCTTTGGCTTATTCACCTGTTTGCGCCAAAATTGGCCACAAACACCCAATACCGTGAAAGCACCAGTGTATGAATATAAATTAATGATATTCAAACACAAACAACAGATCTCAACATATAATAGACAGCAACCACAAAAGTAAAGAACAGAGACACAAGTTTTATAGTGGTTCGGCTATCTCCGGCCTACGTCCACTCCAATTTTTTCTTTTTTATTGATTATCCTTGAAGATTACAAGTGATTACAACAGTTGTAGTGACCAAATCTGAAGAAAATAGCAGAAATAATGCTATGGAATGATTTTAGCAGCGTCTGGGCTTGCTTTTCCTCTCCAAATCTTCCGACCCCTTTTCTGAATGACCAGGGGCTCTATTTATAGGCGTGGAAGGTTGAAATCCCGCCTAAAACCTGGGGAGGTTGCTTGGCACGTGAGGGGGGGCCCACAGGCCCGTGTTCTCGGAATCCGTGCCCAGTTTGGGATCGATTCGAAGTGATTTTCGAATCGATCAAGAATCCATCCAATTGAGCTGAAATTTGGTGCGAACATTCTTCAACATGTATGTAAGCTCCTGTAAAAATTTCATTGCATTTGGATCAACGGTTTGGAAGATATGATCGATCCAAGTTCTAGAATTCGTGCGTCCTGATTGGTTCGAACCCATGGTCTGTCTACTTCGAAACCATATATTTCGAACCCACGAGGCCAACTCTCTCGAATCCATACCCTTCGAATCCATCTTCAGTCCTTCGACTCCATAACTCTCGAATCCATGCAAACTTCGAATCCATTCACCTCCTACGAATCCATCGAAACTTCGAATCCATTTACTTTCTACGAATCCATCAAAACTTCGTGTCTATTCACTTTCTACGAATCCATCAAAACTTCGAATCCATCATTTTCCACGAATCCATCAGAACTTCGAATCCATCATTTTCCACGAATCCATCAGAACTTCGAATCCATCATTTCCTACGAATCCATCAGAACTTCGTATCCATTTCCTTCTTCGAGCTTCATCATTCGAATCCACTATCTTCGAGTCTGCGTCCATCATTCGAACCCACTATCTTCTAGTCCATGTCCATCGTTCGAATCCACTATCTTTGAGTCCATATCCATCATTCGAATCCATGTCCATTGCACTGAAGTCATTCCTTTCGAACCCAATCTAGTTCCCGTTGATTCGAACCTGATGGGTTCGAACCTGATGGGTTCGAACCTGATGGGTTCGAACCTGATGGGTTCGAACCTGATGGGTTCGATCCTGATGGGTTCGAAACTGATGGGTTCGAACCTGATGGGTTCGAACCTGATGGTTTCGAACCTGATGGGATCGAACCTGATGGGTTCGAACAACATTCCTCTCCCACCTTGAATCCATCATATTTCCTCCATACGAACTCCGATTAACTTGATATTTGAAACATAGCCTTTCATAGTCCTTATCGTCATTTTCAATCAATTTTGTCTCGATCGGAGTTCAACAGAATTTTGACGATATCCATCGTAGCCTTTATTCCCAGTCCTGCTATCCATAATTCCTTGCCAATTTGTTGTTATTCCCGTTTTGACCATAAAATGGGGTAACATCACCAAACCTCAAATATTGACAAAACATATCAATGCCAATCGTGAAAATTGGTGAAACACTAATTCCAGAAATCAATAATTAGAAATTCAGAAAATACATGGGGGAGGCCTATCACAAACAGGAGCATGAAAACTCATCAACACGTGCATCACAAATGAAATTCTATTCCATGAGTCGCTAACCCATGCCGGTGCAACGACGTAGTACAACGGTACGCCAAAGGAACCGGAAACTCAAATAATCCAGAACAACGTAGTACAGCGTTACGCCATATGAACCTGAAACTCAAATATTCTAGAATGATGACGTAGTGCAATGGTATGCTAGATGAACCTTAAACTCAAATAATCCGGAACAACGACATAGTACAACGGTATGCCAGATGAACCTGAAACTCAAATAATCTGAAACAACGACGTAGTACAATGGTATGCCAGATAATCCTGTTAAAAAGATCATGGGTCGCTACCCCACAAACATTGAGCCAAAGCTCCATAGAATGAGTGTAAATTACATCAAGCTAGTAAATAAATGAGTTTAGCTTCATGTCCCATAACCATTGGCTTAACTTAGATATTTACGAACAAATTATAGATTTCCACTCAGAACACAAAATGATCATCATTGATAAAAAAGAAGTGTAAATTACACTAAGCTAGTAAATAAATGAGTTTACCTTCATGTCCCATAAGCACCGGCTTAACTTAAATTTCACGAATAGATTGTAGATTTCCACTCGAAAATTATCTCAAGATTTCAATCGAACAAGTCTAAGAATTAATCGACGAAGTAAACGCAAGCATTTCATACCACTTGTTTAGCTAAGTCGTTTAATTGGATTTCTCAAACGAATGAGGTAAAGGTCTGTATATACTAATAGATTGAAAAACGGTTTTAAAAACGAGCTTTGTAATAAAAGTAACGCTGAATTCATTTTTGTTAAAGAGTTTGAATATTTACTACTAGTATAGAAACCTTCGTATTTTAAAGTGACAAATCACAGAAATGATTGTAAAAACAAATAATCACAAAAATTTCGCATTCGATGATGTGAATTAAAACCATAGAATATCGATATCAAATCCATCAAATGGATATTTCCAAAATTCCAGAATGAAGTCATCAAAGTCGATAATAAATGATGACAACCAAGCGGATCAACCAAAAATCGATATAAATGGAAAGCAAAATAAAAATAGGCAATTTCCCTGAATTTAACAGTGTTAGACATCTGATTGTTTCCCTAGACGTCCGCGCTGAAGGTCTGGAATTTTCTTCCAGATCGCTCAGACGTCTGGGGAACAAACTCAGACGTTTGATCTAAAAGATTGGAATTTTTATTTCGACGGCCCAGACGTCTGAGTGTTATACTAGACGTCTAAGTTGAAGATCGGGGCAGAAATAAGCCTTGGCCATTGATGGCCAAATCATATCGGAGGCGATCAAATGAGCGACGATGGCTGGGGATTTATGCCAAGCGACAACCCAGCCCTATAAACTCACTAATACACTCCGACCAACATGTCCAAACATCCATATAAGGATTTTCATAGATTTTGACTTCAAAATACCAAAAATTGGATAATACGCAAAACCAATTCAATTCAAAAGCAAATGGACATGAAATAGAAATTAGGAATTCATACTTAACAACCATCAAAGGTATAGACATAGATGTGAGTTCAAGAACTCACCTTTAAACTCAAAAAAATGAATGAGAATCTTTAAAACAAAGCAATATCAACCTCTCCTCCACTTAACTTCAAGAACCCTCAATCTATGATAAAATGCAAATATTTCCTATGTTAGTTTTAGGAATTTCTGAAAATTGGAGAGAAATTGAGGTGGAGAAGAAGAAGAGGATGCTTACCTAAGCTTCTCTTTGATTTTGGAGCTTGAATCTTGAATTTCCTAGCAATCTAGGGTTTAGGAATTTTGATTTCCTATTCTTTCCCTCATTTTCCTTTAGCTTGAGAGTGTTAGGAAAGTATTATGAATGAATGAAGAGGAGTGGAGAGGGAGTTAGGATTTAGATGAGTTGGGTTCTCTTGTTAGGTTATTGGGCTGAAATCCAAATCCAAAGCCCCAAATAAAAATACCAAAATTCTAGTCAACTCCAAACATATCGATGTTTATACTCAAAAAGGTCGTAAATACCATTTTGGACTCAATGGATGTGGTCTCGAGTTCTAATTCGCATGTTTACAAAAAGTAGCATTTTGGACTTTAATCCGACTAACGATGCTATATTTAAATAAAATATTTAAATATATGACTGTAAAATATGCGGGTTGTTACAGACTCTCCTCCTTAAAGAAATTGCTTCCTCGCATTACTTAAGAAGAAGAAAAAGAGTAATAGACATAAACGCATATCAACACAAAGAAAATTTGAAGTAATAAGTTCACCTTAAAGAGCTCGAGAGAGTAAGTCCGGATGTGTTCGCTCGATGAATTCTCTTGATTCCCAAGAACAATCCTTAGGATTTGAGGACCATTGAACTTTCACAAGTAGGACATCTTTATTACGAAGACGTTTAACCTCCACAGCAATATATGAATATGATGTTACTCATAAGTCAAATTAGGTGAAACATCAATATCTTCAATAACACTAGGCTCAAGAATAGAGTCGTAATCCCTAAGGCATTTCCGTAGCTGAGAGACGTGAAAAACGTCATGAATATCAGAAAATTGAGCTGGTAATAAAAGGCGATTAGCTACAGAACCAATGCATTCGGCGATGAAAAATGGCTAATATATCGAGGTGCTAATTTTCCTGATCGACTAAAATGCACAACACTCTTCATAGGTGAAACATGAATAAATACCAAATCTCCCATAGAAAATTCCAAATTTCTTTTTTGGTTATCGGCATAGGATTTTTGTCTACTTTGAGCTTCTTTCATCTTATGACGAATAAGGTCAATCTTTTCCATGGAATCATGAATAAAATCTGGACCTACAACCAGCTTCTCACCGGCCTCAAGCAAACACAAAGGAGATCGGCATGGCCTTTCGTAGAGTGCCTCGAAAGGTGCCATACCAATACTAGACTAGAAGCTATTATTATAGGAAAACTCAACAAGAGAAATATGATCTTTCCAACTTCCACCAGAATCAAGTGCACATACACGAAGAAAATCTTCAAGAGTTTGATTCATACGCTCGGTTTGTCCATCGAACTGAGGATGATAAGAGTGTATAAAATTAAGCTTCATTCCCAAAGCCTTTTGATGACCCTTCCAAAATCCACTAGTAAATAATGGATCACAATCACTAACAATAGAAGTAGGAACTCCATACAATTTAACAATTTCTCTAACATAGAATTTGGCCAAAAGAGGTACAGTTCGATTGGATCGAATGGGAATAAAATGGATGGATTTTTTAAGTCTATCTATAATCACCCATAAACTGTCATGGCCCGAACGAGAACATGGAAGACCATCAATAAAGTCCATGGAGACATGATCCCACTTCCAAATTGGAATGTCCAAAGGTTGCAATAACCCACCAGTCCTTTGGTGCTCGACCTTAACTAGCTGGAAAGTCATGCAACGCCTAATAAAGTAAGCAATATCGGATTTCATTCCATCCCAATAATGAAGTTGCTTCATATTCGCGTTTATTTTACTACTACCGGGATGAATGGTAAATTTAAAACGATGAGAATCTTCTAAAATGTCTTTACGAAGATCACTAATATTTGGCATGACCAAATTTTCGAATCCCCCCACGAGCATCAATTTCAAAGTCTTTCAGACCATCAATATCATTTTTGTCCCTACAACTTTGGTAAGAAGATCTAATTCAGGATTTAGCTTTTGAGCTTCAAATATAAGGTCTAAAAGAGAAGGATGAGCCTCAAGGCTACATAAAATAAGAGATGAACATGAATCAAATTCATGATCTCGAATCTCATAAAAATACGGTCTCGAGATCATTCCATTTGGATATCATCATGGAAACAACCGCTTGTTGCTTACGACCAAAGGCATCGGCAACACGATTTCTCTTTCTGGGAGTATAAAGAATATCAAGATCATAAGATACAAGGAATCCAAGCCAACGTTATTGAGGCAAATTAAGTTCCTCTTTGAGAAAATAAATACTTCAAAAATTTATGATCGGTGTAGAGAACAAATTTCTCTCCCAAAAGATAATGGCACCAAATTCTAAGGGCGAAAACAATGGCCGTGAGCACTAGATCATGAGTGGCATATCCAGTCTCGGTAGGCTTTAATTGTATAGAAGCATAAGCGATAATACGTTCCCTTTTTGTATGAGAACAACACCCAAACCAATGCCACTAGCATCGAAACAAATAGTAAAGTCTTGGTTCTCCTTGGGAATCACAAATATAGGAGCATCAGAAAGGAGTTCTTTTAATTGATCCTCTTTTCCAAAAAGCTAGGACTTTCAAAATTATAATTAACTTTCTGTAATCATCTTTAGAAAAAAATTACTTATTCTAAGTCAATTTACCATGTCTAACTGTCTCATCATAGCATTTAGGAGATTCCTATCGATAATGTTGATTAGACGCATCGACCAGAATTCTTAAAGCACTCAACGGGCAAAACAACACAAAATCATCTCTGTGTGATAAACATGTCTCATAATTTTTTTTTCGAATATTCTTTGCTTGTTTTAAGAACAAAATCAAATTACACTTTTAAATGTATCTTATTAAAAAGATTTGCAAATTTTATATTGTTTTTTCATCCATAATCAATAAATACTAGGCAGACTCATCGAGATATTCGTAGAACACTCGATTCATAAGATGGATCAAATAAGCTGGACATCATGAGTCCTTCGTAAGAATCATAATGAGTGCAGAATGTGATAAAGGGGATGCTATCCTCCGCAACACATAGCTGATGAAAACTGGTGGTAAGGTCGAGCTGCAAAGACCTTTGCGCCTCATAATAGATCGCTTAAGTGGTAATCTTAAGACCAGCTCAAAGATACCAGGAAATTCTCAAACTAGTTGGATGAGGGAAATAACATCTTCCTCAACATGTGGGTTTAAGGAATAAAACGATGCCACCAAATTGGAATCGAAATTATTAAGAAAAATATAATCTTCTTAAAAGTTTAAGGATGTCGAAGATGGATAGTGCTCGCGGGATATAGGATATGGGCTTTTGAACTTAATATGCCTCTTCTTGTTGTTATTGAGGCTCTTTTTGAAACCTCCAACATCACTGTCACTTCCTTTATAGGCCTCTTCAAGTCGAAGTGCGATCTACAAGCTGATCGAAAGGCACTTCTAGTTTTAGAGGCAAAACCTTTATGGGGTTCTTACCCAAAGCAAAGATAAACCATTGATTCTTTACAAGATCGAAAAGTTGTTGGGCAGACATGAATTTGCCATCCAGAGAAAGACTACTAGATTGAACATCACTAGGACTGCCAAGTCTAACTATCTCTTCTTCTTTAAGAAAGAAAGAAAGAATGAAGAGGAAAAAGGTTATTCTTAGAATGAATTTCAAATAAACTTCACAGATAAAATAAGGCATCATAAAAGAAAATAGGATAGAATGGGTCCTAAGACACGAAGTAAATCCTAAGGCACAAATCCTAAGAGAGAATTAGGACAATCATCCTTGCTAGACTATTCTATATTATTCCGAAATTTGGCTTTGATACCATTCTATGACACCCGACCTCTCACACTAGCTAAGGACACTACGGGGTAATGTCGTCGACTAGCATGAAGAATAAGGCTGTTGAGGAGCGACCATCTATGTAATTGCTTTATGTGAGTACCGATATGTCAAATAGTATTATATGAATCCCGTTTCAAGAGGAAATCTGACACATCAATAACAAACTCAAAACTACTACACGATGGCTATGTAATCTTCGGAAACAAATATAAAATAAGCATAACATAAATCAGTCACAGATATTCATATTACTAAGGCGTAAACAGATATGAATATAACACATAGAAGTGTACATCAAAGTAGTGGTCATGCTAGATCCGCTACAACACAAAAGAATAGGTACAAGTGCTAGACAAAAGAATATACATACATCAAGGAGTCTCTATCTCGAATGTATACAAGTAAAAACTACTAAGCTAAAGTAGTTAGCCAAAAGTCAGATGACAGAATCTGATAAGAAGTCAAGCAGACGCATTTGAAATACCTCAGTCTGACCCAAGTATTATTTAAGAAGAAAATAATAAATGGATCAGCCTAGCTATAAATATCATATAAAATGAGATAGGATAAGAAATATGACAAAAACGTATGATAACAATAATGCCATACTGTGACAAGTATACATTAAATAACAACAAAAATCATACAGTATCTCAAATTTTCTCAAACAGCAAAAAGAATGTCATATTCTTTAGCTTATTCACCAAACCTCAAATATTCACGATGACAGTCGCTATGCTTTGATACCAAATAAAAGTGACTGCTATGCTATATGATCAAAATGGCTAACAGTTGTAAACAATGTAAATGTAGTGGCAATGCGATATAAAGTAAATTATCTACTTATGTCGAATATGAGTATAAAAATAACTAGTGTGGAAAATAATAATAGCAGTAAAGTAAAATGACACCAGGAATTTTCATACTGGTTCGAACTCCCATTCTACATCCAGTTCCAGACTCCTTCTGTAATTAAAACTAGGAACCCTCACTTTACCCGAAGGAATAGGTTTACACCGCCTGAGCTACCAAACATGACGTCTATCACCTAAGAAACCGAATAGGACTTGACCGCCTAAGCAACAGAACAGGACTTTGACTGCCCGAGCAACCGAATAGGACTTTCTTACAAACTGGATTTTAACTTGACATTATATGTTCTGAATAATACAGATTTGTCACTTGTAGTACACCTTTCCTATAATCTTATCCTCGAGTATGATGTGTGTAGTTGTGTGTATATGAAGATTAGGAAGTTTCAAATTGCTTTTAAAAATATAGAATTGTGATTGTAAGCAGTGAATGTATGAATTCCAGGAAGTAGTTAATTCAGAAAGTATGATTCAAGTATTAGCAAGTAAGTGAAGTAATTTGATCTTGAAATTCATGCATATATATTGTAGTTAAGAAGTTGCAACTGTTGGTGGAGAGATCTCTATGAAATGGTTGCAACTCTTCACGTAGGAGAAGGCTGTTCACGAAAGGAAGTGTCTATTCAGAAAATATCAGCTGGAAAAATTAAGCCCGCTGAATTTTTATTTCAGCCGTTTGAATTGAATTAAATCGAAGACAGCAAGAAAATAGGCTAATTTTAGTCTGATTCATCCAGCTGAATATTTTGAAACAATAATTTTGTTTCAGCATACAGCCGTCTGAATGAAGGCATTCAGCCGGTTGAATTCAGCCTGTAACAAAAATTATCAGAGCTCGTTCGGTTAGAGCACTTGCCTTCTGAACTAGTGACCCGGGTTCGAGCCCTGCTCCATGCATTTTTTGAAAACTTGATTTTGATTAAAATATGCATGCAAGTTAATTTGAATGTGAATGATGATTCTTTAGGAAAGATTTTAACAAAGCACTAAACTAGACTCTATATACATATTTGATGACCCTTGATGAAATATATAAATATATGAACCATACTTTGAGTCGTTGAGTCCGGATGTTGTCGTAGTCGTAGATTTGGGATTGCTGTTTCATATCAGCAATCAAAACCAATTATCCAACAGACAAAACATATCAATGCCAATCGCAAAAATTGGTGAAACACAAATTCTAGAAATCTATAATTAGAAATCATGAAAACACAAAGTGGGAGGCCTATCACAAATAAATGGAAAGCCACATAGAAATAGGCAATTTCCCAGAATTTAACTGTGTTAGACGTCTGGTGGTTTCCCCAGACATCTGCGCTAAAGTTCTGGAATTTTCTTCCAGATTGCTCAGACATCTGGGGAACAAACTCAGATGTCTGATCTGAAAGACTGGATTTTTTTATTTCAATGGCCCAAACGTCTGAGTGTTATACCAGACTTCTGAGCTGAAGCTCAAGGTAGAAATTAGCCTTGGCCATTAACGGCCAAATCATATTGGAGGCGATCTAATGAGCGATAATGGCTAGAGATTTATGCCAAGCGACAACACAGCCCTATAAACCCACCAATACACTCTGAACAACATGCCCAAACATCCATATAAGGATTTTCATAGATTTTGACTTCAAAATACCAAAAATTGGATAATTCGCAAAACCAATTCAATTCAAAACAAATGGAAATGAAATAGATGTTAGGAATTCATACCTAACAACTATCAAAGGTATAGACATAGATGTGAGTTCAATAACTCACCTTTAAACTCAAAAACAACGAATGAGAAGATTTAAAACAAGGAAAAATAAACCTCTCCTCCACTTAACTTCAAGAACTCTCAATCTATGATCAAATGCAAATATTTCGTAAATTATTTTTAGGAATTTCTAAAATTGGAGAGTGATTGAGGTGGAGAAGACGAAGAGGATGCTTAACTAAGCTTCTCTTTGATTTTGGAGCTTGAATCTTGAATTTCCTAGCAATCTAGGGTTTAGGAATTTTAATTTCCTATTCTTTTCCCCATTTTCCTTTAGCCTAAGAGTGTTAGGAAAGTGTTATGAATGAATAAAGAGGAGTGGAGGGGAAGTTACGGTATTAGATGAGTTGGTTTCTCTTGTTAGGTTATTGGGTTGAAGCCCAAACCCAAAGCCCCAAATAAAAATACCAAAATTTTAGTCAACTCCAACCATATCGATGTTTATACTCAAAAAGGTCGCAAACGCTGTTATGGACTCAATGGAAGAGGTCTCAAGTGCTAATTCGACTGTTTACAAAAAGTAGCATTTCGAACTTTAATCCGACTAAAGGTGCTATATTTAAATAAAATATTTAAATATATAATCGTAAAATATGAGGATTGTTACAGATATACTCGGTCTCCATCATCGGACAACCATGTCTTTTCCCTGGAACTTTTCCAACTGACTGCTCCAACATTCAGTATGAGCACATAACCAGACGTTAACAAACTATCATCGATATCACTCTAAAATATTGAATTTGTATACCTCTTCGTAAGGAGCTCCTAATTCGTATATGTAAGAATAATTCTTTATTGTTTCTCAAATACTTAAGAATACACTTCACTATTGTCCAATGCCTCTCTCTGGGATTGGACTGATATCACTTACACATGCTAATGCATAAGCCACATCTGGTCTAGTACATAATGCAAAAGATGGAACCAATTGTGGATGCACATGGCATCCTCTTAATATGCTCCTTCTCCTCATCGGTATAAGGAGCGTCCTTCTTAGAAAGGGCAATTCTAAATTGCATCAGGATAATTCCACACAAGGAATTCTCCATACCAAACCTTTTTCAGTATGGTATCTATGTATAGGGATTTGGATAATCCCTATATCCTATTAGATCTATCTCTTCAGATCGTTATACCAATTATATAGGTCACTTCCCCTAAATACTTTTTGAAGAAATTTTTGGATAACCATGATTTCATCGATTGTAGCAACGCAATTTCGTTGTCAACCAATAGACAACTATGGACATATAGGACTAATAATGCTATAGCACTTCCCTATTTTTTTCAATATGTGCTTCCTTTATACTATGATTAAAACCCAACCGTTTGAATATTCTTATCAAAGCACTTATTTCAACTACTTAAAGTTTTATAACAACCCTGGTCGACATTGCTTGGTATTAAATCTAAAATATGATTTATAGTTGTCTTAATTAATTTTAAGATAAATTTGAGAAATTTTATTAGTTATAATTTCCAAATTGAAATGGCTTTCTAGATGGAAATGGATAAATTTGGGAAAATTTATTAAGTATCAGAATTGTAAGATTTTACTTCTTATATTTGATAACATAAGAATAACCTTGGGAAAGATAAGATTCAATAAAATATATGGAAATAATTTTGTAATTTATAATGTGAATTTTTCCAAGATTTGTTCACATATTGATCTTAATAGAGATTTATGACAGATATTTTCCATTTCAAATTATTACAATAAATTTTGTAAATTTAATTAAATTTTAATGATGAGATTTATTGTTTAAAAGGAGATTTCATAATTAATAATTTATTTATTAAAATAATGGGAATAACTTTTAATTTCAAAAGTTATATATAATTTAACAAAATATCTCAATATTTATAGAAATGGGAATTTTTAACATGTTCATAATTTGTAGAAATTAGTATTTGAGAAATCAATTTATAATTTTATAGAATATTGTTTGTAACGTAAATTAGTGCTTTAAAAGGGAAAACAAAGGAATTAGTAACACTTCTCTTAAAAATTTATAACACTTGCTCATTGGGTTCATATGAAACCTTCTTGGCCCAAGAAGAAAGAAATAGAAATGAGAAATAAACTACGTACAATTTTCTCATTCCTTTCTATTCTTTTTCTCCTAGTAAGTATGAAACACAAAACCTCCTTTAACATAAACCCTATTCCCTAAATTAAAACTATAGATCAAAGAGCTTTTGACTAATTCAAGTCTAAAGCTAAAGAAGGTAATCTCCTCTCTCTCCTTATGTGCTTAAATTCTATTATTAGTTTCAATTTTGCCTTAGGTTGTAATCCTATCGTTTTCTATTTCTGAGATTAACCTAGGGTATTGGCTAAAAGATGGTAGCCATGGAGGATTTGGGCATTTTGCATTTAATTTGGGTTAAATTAGTGAGTTAACCTCACACTTCTAGGCTATAATTCATTGCACGTTGCTATTTGATAATCAAGTTGAATCTATGATTAAATTGCTTTCAATCTTTTGTGATATCCAAGCTTCAGATTGCATATTCCTATTTGCTCAAACCCGATCTATTATATTTTTCAATCATATGGATGTTTTGATGCCATCAAATCGCATGAAATGCATATATGAACACCCTAAATCATCTACATAAAAAACCGGGATCAAATGGCATCATCGGGGATAGTTTGGAGGCCAACTTGGAGCTAAAATAGCTCCAACCTATGGTCCAACCAGTGGGCTCCATAGTGCACCAGTTGTGTACTGTCCTGGGGCTATTTCAACTCCAAGGGACACCCCTCTGACCCGTGGTTTGCTTGCCAGTTCTTCGCCTGTTCTTTTACACTTGTTTATTATGTTTTGCGGAATCATTTGCACTTCATATGACATCTATTGCAATTCATTTTCCAAGTTATGTAATGCATATATGGAGATGATGTATAATTGCACTCTACGAGTGAATTTCTTTATTTCTAGAAGAGATCTCGATGTCTAATTTAGTGGTTTCTAATTCTTATTTCCTGGTTTTTATTTATGAATTTGTGAATTCATTTTAGATTATTATTATTCCATAGAAATGCTATATGGATCCATGCAAGAACACATAATGTTATCGCATGTTTTTTAACTTAAGTTTTGAAGAAAAAATTTTCCAATTTCAAACTATTTTCCTATATTTTCAAGTACAAGTATATTTTTCTATATACAAATGATATTAGAAACACACACACACACACACACACTAAATAATCTATTTCTTTAGAAAAATAATGGTTTTAAAACGATTTGGAATAATAGGTTTAAATTAAAATTTTCATGTAAGGATTTAATATGGACTTTTAAATGTACATGATGGCATATAAAAGTATATTTTATAAGGATCGTTTTAAAGTAAGATATTAATTGCATGTTATCAAGTGAATGAGAAGGTGATTTAAACGGTTTAATAAAATGAGTGGTGTAGAACGGTCACGTTTGCTTTACCGGTTAACTCCTAGACTTAATCGACTAAGCCATTTATATGCACGAATGCAGTTTACTAGCTTCTAGTAAACATTTAGGTAAACCATTGTGGTATGGGACACATGGTCATTATCTATTCGGTTGCTATATGAAATTATTTAAAACTTTTTCTGATGAGTTTATGACTCGCCTTTGGAGTTTATAGGACTTGTTCTTATCTTGGAGTTTATATGTCTTTTACCTATCTTGATGTTTATAGAGTTATTCCTATCTTATTTTTATAGGTCTCGTATCTACCTTGATGTTTATAGGTCTAGTACCTTTTTCGGAGTTTATATATCTTGTACCTATCTTGATGCTTATATGTCTCATACCTATTTTAATGTTTATAGACCTATACGTCTATCTTAGAGTTACATGAATATAGGTAAATTTATTCACCAATCTTGGCGTTGGGCTCCTTTTTCCCCTTTTGTGAGATTCTTGGATTTCTATTTATGATTTCTGGATTTGATGTTATTTGTGTTATCGCCAAATAGTTTCAAGGATTGTGCTTTTAGAAGCTATCTTGAGTTTTAATATTTGGTGATTTCATTCTTGAAGTTTTAAAGTACGCTTAATATTTGTTGATACAATGACTTGATGACTATATTTGAGATGTAGTTCATTTTATCTATCATTCGTCTTGCTAACTCATTTATTTTAGCCTAGACTAACCCGTTAATTACTTTATGATACTCAGGTCAGACGGAGATGTTTCAGGTCCTTCAACTTGATGCTTTTAGAGCGGACCTCCTATCAGTTAGTTAGATGTTTGCTTTTATCATAACTATGTATATATTGATGTTATAATGTGTAGTGTCAAGCTAGAATTCTTTTACGTAAATATTCATATATTTGGGATGTAGTACTATTGTATTATGTAGTCTACATCATGTATCTATTTGTGTCTGTTTAGACTTGTATCGATTTGTATTCCGTTGTGTTTGACCTATGATTCTGTAATTTGTATTTATCATAGGTTGTTCTGGATTATTATTTTAGCCATCATAGTTTTGTTTTAAACCTGGATCGCAACATCAATTCACTAGTGATACATGTGGCATATTAATGGACGCATCGATGCTCGCTTAAAGAAAAATTCATGGATGATCGCTTTTAACCAGCCCTATTCTCTACAATAGCAGATGGTGTTACTCTTTAATACCCTTTGTTAGTGTGGATCTCAGGGTGGGGCGTCACAGCTTGGTACCGGAGTTGAGTTCAAAACAAAATATGATAATACGAACACAAACTTTGGCCTAGGTGGGTCTTATAAATCGTCTATTAGAGGTTATTAGAGCTGACAGTAGGAATCATTCTTTTTAGAATAAAATAGTATCATTTGGGATTCTAGGAGCGTTTTCCTTCATTTCCGCTCTATGATGTTCCTATTGTCAAATCATGTGATTCTTACGCAATCTTTGATCCAATCTTATTTATTTTGGTAGTGCAGTTGGTTGGCGACTAAGTCACTCTTTCTATTATTGGACAATCTAGTGAGCCTAGTTGAGACGTAGTACTTTTTTCGCCAGCAGATCATGAAGTTGGTTGTCGATCATATGATGATCTAAGTCGCGCAGTGGAAGTAGACTGATGGTTTCGCTGGGCACATTGTCTAGTAAATTTATGATCGATTTGATTTGTTAATTGAATGTATGTTTGCATAAGACCCCAATTGATAATTCTAATTCAATTAAGAAATGTTTCTTGATAACTAGAATCCTAACTGAAGATTAATAGTTGAATCTTGCGGTATCCTCGTATTAGAAATTCCCGCAAGAGAAATTGAATTTCTTGGGTATGCAAGTAACAAGGATCAAATCATGTAATTATAAATATTAATTAATTGGAGATAAATTTGATTAAGAATTGTTTTGACGCAATCCTCGCATAATTAGGAAATACCATCCTATGAGTTTTCCATAAGATGTTTAGTAGTGATGATTATAAGCATGTCATTATATGCATAAACTAGGGTATGTAAAGATATAAGTATTCTTCATTTTAAAGAGGATTTTTAATACACACACACACACACACACACACACACACACACACATATATATATATATATATATTTTAGTGTTAAATTGCTCCTTAGGCGCTTTGAGGATTCTAGTCAAGGACATCTGGCCAACGTGCTTGATAGGAATCCCTAAACATTCAAATGAGACAACTGGACATACGCTTTTAAAAAAATAAGTCTTTTGGAAAATCATTTTTTTTAGAAATATGTTAATTTAATAAGGAATAATTTTTTTTGAAACTAATGTAGTTTAAAATAAAATGATATTTGGATATGCATACAAAGGTATATAATTATAATTATATATTAAGGTTTTGCAAATATAAGGGCATTTCTATAAAATAGAAAGAATAGAAACATCAACAAAGACAAATAATATTTAGAAAATCATTTTCTATATGATAGAATATATTATTGGATTTCTAAATTATGATCTTATAAGGAAAATGTTTTGAGAGACTTAGTTCTATAATATGGGAGAAGTACTAATAATCGACTTAGTGTTAACGATTGGTTTAAATGCTCTCGAGCAATGCTTTATCGAATATAGTATAACTCGTTGAATAGAATGCTTGAGTGGAACTTACTAGCCCATTAACAAATACTCGAATTTCACCGGGTAGTATGAGATGCCTCAGTTAAATTCTTGTAATTGCTATTAGGAAGTATTTAACACTTTAGGACTATATTCTCTTCAGGCGTTCGGTAGGACTGATAGAACCTTAAGGGATTATAGTTTAGGTTTTCATGTAGTATCCATAAAAAGTAAGAATTACTAGCTTCTAGTAAATAATTGAATTTCACCAAGCGGTATGGGAATTTTTTGTTAAGTTCGAGTGATTACTAAAAGTGATAGTTTGACACTTTAGAGTATATTTCCTGTTGGTGTTCGACCGAGGTCGATAGATCCTTAAGAGGTATGCTTTGGATAGGCTTTGAAAGACCATTATAATCCTTGTATAAACACACAAGTGTTAATCCTTAAATAGCTAAATCAGCAAAAGCTCAAGAGAAGCATGATTCTTCTATTTAAAATCAATAGGAAACCAATTTCTAAATGCTTAAGCTTAGGTCAAATGATATGTGAGTTAAGATGCCATCTTTAATTGTATTTGAAATAAAATTTTATGGACATGACTATAACAACCCTGACTCGACCTTCGAAAATCGATACCAAATACATCACCCGTATTCGAATGCCGCAGATTCAAACGTCGAATTTGGTTCGTCGGAGCTTATAACATATTAAGTACAACAACACAGCGGAAGAAAAATGTATACTATCATTGACACTATCATTGACACACAACAGTATTTGATAAAACACATTGATAAAATTGATATCAACATCAGAGATACAAGACAACAACAGAAGAAATAACTCCAAAAGATAATATCTTCAGAAGTCCTTAAGATAGACACTCCAATTCACTGCAACACCATTGCCAATGCTCCAATACTAGAATGACTCCAAACCAAAAAGCGAGAACCACCATCAATACTGAAGTGAAGCAACTCAATCCAAATGTGATTGCCAATATCCAGAGATTGAATGCTATCGAATCTACACCTACTATTCGACTATCTGAAAATTCCAACTCTAAACTGCCCGTGTGGAAAATTGTGGGCACCCAGAGTTTAGATAGGAAACAATAAACTCTAGGTCAGTCATGAGACTGGTAAGAGCAAACAAAAATAGTTTATCTTTAACAAAAGCAAAACAAAAGAATTCAAAAGAAATTCGCAATGCTTTTTGGAAAATGAAACTACCATAAAGCCTCCCGGCACACACACAATGCAATCGCACACTTGAGGGAGATTTCTCCTTATGATAGTCAAACATGCTTACTACGCCAAAATCCTTTGGATATTATTATTAGTGCATAGTGGAAAATATTTGCAAGTATAATAAAAATCTTAGCCAGCATACGTACCATTATAGTATGCCTACTACAACAGCCATATTAGATGGCAGGTTCTACAACTAAAACCGTACAAGGCACGTATTGGTGATTGGATTTCCAACAAATGGTCAGGCAAAGGAACTTCCTGGGCCACATGGGTACGCCTCTAGAGGGACACCCGAGATCCTAACCGGATCTCTGCCAACACAAGACCGGGTTACCTCTATAACTAGGTAACTAACTATCGCGAATGTGCTACCCTCCGGTCGTAACCGACCTTTATCCGAGGACCCTCAACCACAAATCAATAACCACAAAGTAATAATTTTGCATCAACCACATAGGTTACGTATCTGGGCTCCATACCACGATACCACCTCTATCTGCAAGAAGATGGACATACCCTTAGGGGGCGCTACCCCTAATTAACCTTGCTGCATTCTTCCTGTTTCGTACATTCCGGGTTATGAGGTCCGAAGAGGTCATGTCCACAAAGCTACGCTTTACACAAAAGCTATGCTTCGATCAGCAAATGATCGTCAGCACTTCGTATGCCACATTACCAAATTAGGGATTGTATCACTTGAAACCACCAACTACATAACCTCTGAGCTCGTATGTCTCAGAGAAGGGTGTTAAGTTAAGAGAATAAATTCTCCGCCACAAACAGAAATGTATTTGATAGAAACCAGCTTTACATCTCAAAGTGTAATGGCAGATACACATCCATACAAGTTTGTTCCGGGCTCGAACAGAACTAAAGGCACTTCCATAGAAGCCCTTGCAATTCGGATGATCCCTAATCACGTCCAGACTTCCCATCACAAAGGGTGAACAAATCTCTATACCGGGGCCAATCGATGCAGAGACATTCAACGAGTTATCTTTTCTCTTTCAAAAATATCCGGTCCTCACCACCGGTCTTTAAATGTTATCCATAATGTCGTATCATTATTCAGAATGGGTTTTATGACACAAAGTCCTCTCCCGGCTAAACCAAATAATGAGCGCTTAATTTTAAAATCATATGGATATGTGGGATCTTAGTTAAGTCACAACTTAAAGCCCAAAAAGTTTCTTCAAATGGTTTGACAAATTTCCACTTTAAATCTTTTAAATAAAAAGATTCATTTCACAAAGTTCACTAATCTTTCACAAAGATTCATTCATAGTTTTCGAAACTATTTCCAATTCAAATCTTTTGTACAAAAGATACACCTCTAAGATCCCTTTCAATTTGAAAACAAAGTTCACCAACCTTTCACAAATATTTATTCATAGCGTTCAAAACAATTCCATTTCAAATCTTGAAATATTTTCAACATAAATTGGAAATCCTTTCTTTATTTGAAAGCTATTATCATTTGAAAACAAATACTTTTCATTTCGGAAAAATCCGATTACATTTGCAAAAGTTAAAGCCTTTAAATTTAAATTCCTAAAATAATGCTTTAAAAATACTTTAAAGATGGTTTAAAACCATATATATACATTATATACCTTGTATAAACCTTTCAAAACAAATTTCCAAAATAATTTCAAATCTTAAACAAGATATATTATATTCAAATTAAATTTCAATTTCAAACTTTCTTTTCAAAAGCTTTTCATATTCAACCCAATTCCATTTCCGAAGCCATTTGGATTCAAAATTCAACTTTTAAACAAAGTACTATTTGAATTTAAAATATCTTTGACTTAACCGATTTCCTCGTGAAATCCGTATTTGTGTGTGTACGGTGTAGTCTAAGGGTTTTACATAATAGTGCAACATCGTCTATCAACACAGATTCAAGCACAGCAATACCGATAAACAATATAATCTTATAATGCTTATCCTCATTCACAGATTCATAGACAAATAATATAAATTCATCACAGATAAATAAATTACATTCATCACAGCTCAAATTAAAGCAGAGCATCACATATCAGCGATATCAAACAATTCAACATTCAGTTGAACCCAAACATCCATAAGTCAGAATAATTAATCATTGTAAATCAGATTACTCACCAACCCTAGTTAATTAACATTAATTAATTACAATCAATTGATTAATTATCCTTTAATCATTTATTAATTAACCTTAATTAATAAATTAATTAATCCTTTATTAGTTAATCAACCTTAATTAATAAATCAATTAACGTTTATTCATTAAATAATTAACCTTTAATTATTTAATTATCCTTTAAATTAATTACCCTCAATTAATTAATTAACCTTTAATTAATTACCATTTAATTAATTATCCTTAATTAATTACAATAAGTGATTATCCCTAATCACTTTCATTAAATAAATATTTAATTAGTTAATTATCCTCATATTAATTAATGAATCACACAAATTAATTATCCTTAATTAATATCATAAGTAAATTATCCCTAATTACTTAATTAACTTTAACCATTAATTAATTATTTTAACTAAGTAATTATCTTTAAGTAATTAATTACCTCTAATTACTTATATTAATTATTCTGTTAATTAATTAATTATCTTTATTTACGAAATTAATTAACCTTAATCAATCTTCAGTTAAGTAATTATCCTTTAATCATCTTCATAAATCAATTCTTCCTTAATCGCTTTCCTTAATTAATTAACTCTTAATTAATCACATAATTAAATTAATCACCTTGATTAAAAACAAATGTACCTTTAACTAATTACATTGATTAATTTAATCACCTTCCTTAAGTAATTAATTATTAAATTCCATTTGAAAGCATTTAAAAATAAATTACATAATATATTACTTTTAAAAACAAATGACTCTAAAACATAATTAATATATTTTGAAAACTTGATTATATTTACCATTACTTTTTAAACTTCGTTCACCCTCCTATGTTTGTTAAAAACTTGTTATAAACATATATATTGTTTAAATCCTTCTTAAATATTTACTTAAAAATTTAAGAACCCTGCTGCATTATCAATGACTCTAGCCAAATACTCACTTACCCGAGCTCAACTTCGGGTTACTCGTCTCTTCATTTGCCCCGAGTTGCTTCACGCATTTCTTCGAGTTCGACCGGAGAACGTATTTATTCCCCAAACGCCCAATATCATCAAATATACGCGATCACCCGTGTACGTGTACAACCAAACTGGCCACCTTCCACCAACACCGTGATCATCGACACACCTACGACGACTTCGTCGACCCACCAGGTCATCCATCTCCGATGAATTCGATAGAAATAAAAATGGAGGTTACGAGCAACAAACTGGAACTAACCCCAATCCATAAATTCACTTCGTATAGCCACCACCGTCCACCAGAGTCGTCGCCACCTCGTCCACAGCCTCGATAGAGACTCACGCGATGATCCCCCTCGCACCGGACAATTCCGGTTCCACGACGACGGCGCAATTGCCGAGAAACCGTCATCGACCAAAAGTGCTTATAAAATCCTACATCGATGAACCAATACCACGTTGATCATCAATAAAATCCATTACTATTTTTCCATAAATCCTTGGTCTTCACCCTACCTCCAGGCCCAAACTCAACGGCCAACATGGCTTCGATCGTCAGAATTTGATGAATTTATGTTTATCGATCATCTCAAGCAATCTCAATATTTTTAAACTTAAAAATCTTAATTCAATTTTTAAAATTCACCATTTTGCAAAACAAAATAGATTGTGGAGTAAAATTACTAAAACATGCTCATTGATTTCTGACTAAAGAATGAATTTTGATGTAATTTATAGATTTCGAAGCCATTACTTAACTTAAACACTAAAACTTTTTTTTAAATGATATTATCACCTTACAATCAATTTTCATTTAGAAATCAGAAGCCAAAATTGATTAGATAAGGACAATATTTTTTTTATCTTTGGTGGCTTTAAGTCTACAGGATAACAGAGATAACACATGCATATACACAGACCTGCATATACACGTATATCCTTATATATATCCACATACATTATATATAAACCCAGTTCCAAGCTATTAATCCCATTCATTACCATAGATATAGATAAATGTAAAGAATGGGAGTTTTAAAATGGAGTTACTTACCTTTTTGCCGTTGAATAAAGAAGTAGAGCCTTTTAAATTTGAAAATTGGAAATTTGTTTTGATCTGGAGCTCTAATTTCTACATGAACTTGATTTGTATTACAATCTGAGTTTGAATCTAATCCTGATGTTGCACTTGAACTTGAATTAGTTGCATGCTTTTGTTCCAGCTTGAATTCAATTTGTGTTTTGCTTCTAGGTTTGAAACTTGAATTGATTTTCCTTTTTAGTTTGCAGGCTTACAGGCTTTTGGTTTTTTGATTTATGATCTCTGGTTTCAGTTTTGAAATTGAAATAGTTGAAGTTTCTATAGTTTGATTTCCTTGGGTTTTATTTTCAGATTTGAAAATTGATGAGGACTTATTTTGAATTACATTTACTGGTTTTGGTTTTACAGGTTTTGATTATGGTTTCGATTTTGAGAAGATGATAAAATTTTCAACTGAAATGAAGTAGCCATGTTTTCTCTAATAACAAGTTATCAAAATTTTCATATTTAAATTTTAAGAGAAATCTAAGTGTGCCACTTGTTTATTTGTGAATCAATTTAAGTTACACTTGTTAATATATGATATTAATCTTCCTACATTTGTAAATATAAACAATATTATGTTTAAGTCCTTTAGTTCAATTAATTTAAAATTTTAGTTTTAAACCCTTAATCCCCTTTAATTTAATTATATATGTATATGAGTTTATGTTTACATATATTTTCATAAATATATTTTACTTACATAAATTTTTTTATCTCATGTAGAATTACAAACCAATTTACTTATTCAAACAATTTCAAAAAGAAAGTATATAAATTTTCCTTAAATCTTATTTTATATTTTTATAACTTTTTAAATAACCTTTTGGAAAATGATTCAAAATCAATTATACAAAAATAAGTAATCACATTACTTTTATACAGATAAGAATTTAACTTAAATTAACCTTTTGAAAATTGTTATATTAATTCTAAATCATAAATTCCAAATATATATATATACACACACTAAAATTAGAAAACAAATGATATTACTTTTCGAATATAGATTTTTCAAATTCAATTTATTTTCAATGTATTTATTTTTGAATTCCCAATCAAAATTTTATCTACAACATATATAAAACAAACACATTTTTTTATTTGTTTTAGAATTTTTCAAATTAATTCATCAATAAATTCACAATTTAATTCCAAAAATTAAACTAATTATCAAATTAAACTTGGCTAAAATCCGGGTATGTTACAGATTCCCCCCTTAAGAAAATTTCGTCCTCGAAATTTGCTAGGGAGACAACAAAGAATAGATGAAAGATAGAGAATTGGTTTATTAGATCAAATTGAAATTTTTATTCCATATTTTGCTTACCAAATCAAAATATCAATAAATACGAGATCAGTCTCATTCAACACTTCACAAGATACTCGAGCCATCAGGTCTACGAAATATGTAGAGTCATTGGTTAGTCTGAAAGGATAATTAACCATTCGTAGAATATATCAAAACCCAATAAATAGACAAATGGATACAATTCCCAGCTGATGGAATCCTTGGGATAGATCCATCATAGAAAAAAATTGATTGCATGGTGCTTGATTCAGGACAAAAGAAATTTATGAAAATATGGATTCCAATCTAAGTCACAACACCCAAAGTATACATCAACTTGTCCCTCTTCGGACTAGGATCCTTACAACAAAGCACAAAAAATTTCTCAAGTTTGGTTTTAACCGAAATCATTTTATTGATATAATTTTATTTATTTTATTTATCTTATTCATCATTCGTTTTAAATAGAATCTCAAATTCATTAAAGTTTAAAATGAAAAGCTGACAGGTAACTGACGAAGAGAATACGAAATAGGAATTGGAACCTTTTCTACAACGATTCACAGGGCTACCACTACACTAAAAATTCTCCTTATAGCTGCCACGAAGCCATCCAAAATAATTGAAATCAGATGATGATCAAAAGATTGATAGAAAAGTTGTTCCCGTTGTTGCAGGGTATTGACCATTTGTAGTGGTACTTCCCTGTCCCCTACCACATCTTCTTCTTGCACCCATACTTACTATCAGTGGATAGTAAGAGAATTTACTGAGGCATACGGACGGATATCTTAGGGATATACTCATTCTAGGGAATTTATAACCCTATCTCTAATGAGTTACCTAATGTGTTATACTCCTAAGCTAAAGTTCAACCTTTAGCTCTGATAACACTTATAATGACCCTGACTCGACCTTCGAAAATCGACACCAAATACTTCACCGTATTCGAATGCCGCAGATTCAAACGTCAAATCTGGTTCGTCGGAGCTTATAACACATTAAGTACAACAACACAACGGAAGAAAAACGAATACTATCATTGATACACAACAGTATTTGATACAATACATTGATGCAAATGATATCAACATCAGAGATACAAGAGAACAGCAGAAGAAACAACTCCAAAAGACAATATCTTCATAAGTCCTTAAGATAGATACTCCAATTAAACGCAACACCATTGCCAACGCTCCAAGACTAGAAAGACCCCAAACCAAAAATCAAGAACCACCATCAACACTGAAGTGAAGCAACTCGATCCAAATGCGATTGCCAATATCCAGAGATTGAATTCTATCGAATCTACACCTACTATTCGACTATCTGAAAAGTCCAACTCTAGGCTGCCCGTGTGGAAAATTGTGGGCACCCAGAGTTTAGATAGGGAACAATAAACTCTAGGTCAGTCATGGGATTGGTATGAGCAAAAAAAAAAACAGTTTATCTTTGACAAAAGCAAAACAAAAGAATTTAAAGGAAATCCGCAATGCTTTTTGGAAAATGAAACTACCATAAGGCCTCCTGACACACACACAATGCAATCACACACTCGGGGGAGATTTCTTCTTATGATAGTCAAACATGCTTACCACGCCAAAATCCATTGGATATTATTATTAGTGCATAGTGGAAAACATTTGCAAATATAATATTAATCTTAGATAGCATATGTACCATTATAGTATGCCTACTATAGCTACCATATTAGATGGCAGGTTCTATAACTAAAACCGTACAAGGCGCATATTGGTGATTGGATTTCCAACAAATGGTCAGGCAAAGGAACTTCTTGGGCCACATGGGTGCGCCTTTGGAGGGACGCCACAATAACCTAATCGGATCTCTGCCAACCAAGGCCGGGTTACCTCTGTAACCAGGTAACTAACTATCACTTGTGTGCTACCTTCCGGTCATAACCGACCTTTATCTAAGGCCCTCAACCACAAAGCAACAACCACAAAGTAATAAATTTGCAGAAACCACATAGGTTATGTATCCGGGCTCCATACCATGATCCCACTCTATCCAGAAGAAGATGGACATATCCTTAGGAGGCGCTACCTCCAAATTATCTTGCTGCATTCTTCCTATTTCGAACATTCCAGGTTGTGAGGTCCGACGAGTCATGTCCATAAAGCTACGCTTTACACAAAAGCCATGCTTCGATCAACAAATGATCGGCAGCACTTCCTATGCCACATTACCAAATTGGGAATGTATCATTAGAAACCATCAACTACATAACCTCTGAGCTCGTACGTCTCAAAGAAGGGTGTTAAGCTAAGAGAATAAATTCTCCACCACCAAACAGAAATGTATTTGATAGAAACCATCTTTACATCTCAAAGTGTAATGTTAGAAAAACATCCATACAAGTCTGTTACGGGCTCGAACAGAACCGAAGGCACTTCCAAAGAAGCCTTTGCAATCCAGATAATCCCTAATCACCTCCAGACTCTCCATCACAAAGGGTGATCAAATCTCTATACCGAGGCCATTCAGTGCAGAGACATTCGACAGGTTATCCTTTCGCTTTCGAAAATATCTGGTCTTCACCACTGGTCTTCAAATGCTAGCCATAACATCGTATCATTATTCGAAATGGGTTTTATGGCACAAAGTCCTCTCCCGGCTAAACCGAATAATAAGCGCTTAATTTTAAAATCATATAGATATATGGGATCTTGTTTAAGTCACCATTTAAAGCCCAAAACCATTCTTCAAATGGTTTGACAAGTTTCCTCTTTAAATCTTTTAAACAAAAAGATTCATTTCACAAAGTTCACCAATCTTTCACAAAGATTCATTTATAGTTTTCAAAACTATTTCTGATTAAAATATTTTGTACAAAAGATACACCTTTAAGATCCCTTTCAATTTGAAAACAAAGTTCACCAATCTTTCACAAAGATTTATTCATAGCTTTCAAAACAATTCCATTTCAAATCTGGAAATCTATTCAACACAAATTGGAAATCCTTTCTTTATTTGAAAGCTATTATCATTTGAAAGCAAATACTTTCGTTTCGGAAAAATCCGATTACATTTGCACAAGTTAAAGCCCTTTAAATTTAAATTCCCACAATAATACTTTCAAAATACTTCAAAGATGGTTTAAAACCATATATATACATTATATAACTTGTACAAACCTTTCAAAACAAATTTCCAAAACAATTTCAAATCTTAAACATGATATATTATATTCAAATTAAATTTCAATTTCAAACTTCCTTTTCAAAAACTTTTCATATTCAACCTAATTCCATTTCCAAAACCATTTGGATAAAAAATTCAACTTTTAAACAAAGTAATATTTAAATTTAAAATATCTATGACTTAACCGATTTCCTTGTGAAATCCATATTTGTGTGTGTATGGTGTAGTCCAGGGGTTTTACACAATAATGCAACATCATCAATCATCTCAGATTCAAGCACACCAATATCGATAAGCGGTATAATCTTAAGCTTATCCTCATTCACAGATTCATAGAAAAATAATATAAATTCATCACAGATAAATAAATTACATTCATCACAACTCAAATCAAAATAGAGCATCACATATCTAGGATATCAAATAATTCAACATTCAATTGAATCCAAACATCCACAAGTTAGATTAACTAATCGTCTGAGTGACGTAAATCAAATTAATCACCAATCCTGGTTAATTAACATTAATTAATTACAATCGTTTGATTAATTATCCTTTAATCATTAATTGATTAACCTTAATTAATAAATTAATTAATCCTTTATTAACTAATCAACCTTAATTAATAAATCAATTAACCTTTAATCATTAAATAATTAGCTTTTAATTATTTAATTATCCTTTAAATTAACTACCCTTAGTTAATTAATTAATAAATTAATTAACCCTTAATTAATTACCATTTAATTAATTTTCCTTAATTAATTACAATAGGTGATTATCCCTATTCACTTTCATTAAATAAATCTTTAATTAATTGATTATCCTCAAATTAATTAATAAATCACACAAATTAAATATCCTTAATTAATATAATAAGTAATTATCCCTAATTAGTTAATTAACTTTAACCATTAATTAATTACTTTTAACTAAGTAATTATCTTCAAATAATTAATTACCTCTATTAATATTTTAATTAATTAATTATCCTTAATTATGAAATTAATTAACCTTAATCTTCGATTAAGTAATTTTCCTTTAATTATCTTCGTAAATCAATTCTTTCTTAATCACTTTACTTAATTAATTAACTCTTAATTAATCACATAATTAAACTAATCACCTTGATTAAAAACAAATTTGCCTTTAATTAATTACATTGATTAATTTAATCACCTACCTTAAGTAATGAATTATTAAATTCCATTTGAAAGCATTTAAAAATAAATTACATAATATATTAATTTTAAAAATAAATCAATTTTTAAACATTTAACTTAAAAAATGAATTTTGAAGCTTTGTTAAAAACTTGTTTAATTTTCATTTTAGCTTCTTAAACATAATTAATATATTTTGAAAACTTGATTATATTTACCATTACTTTTTAAACTTTGTTCACCCTCCTATGTTTGTTAAAAACTTGTTTCAAACATTTATATTGTTTAAATCATTGTTAAATATTTACTTAAAAATTTAAGAACCGTGGTGCATTATCAATGACCCGAGCCAAACACTCACTTACACAAGCTCAACTTTGGGTTAGTCGTCTCTTCATATTCCCCGAATTGTTTCACGCATTTCTTCGAGTTCAACCCGAGAACGTATTTTCTTCCCCAAATACCTAAAATCATCAAATACATGCGATCATCCATGCACATGTACAACCAAACTATCCACCTACCAGCACCGTGATCATCGACACACCTACGACGACTTCTTTGACCCACCAGATCATCCATCTCCGATGAATTCGATAGAAATCAAAATCGAGCTTACGAGCAACAAACTGGAACTAACCCCAATCCATAAATGCACCTCGTAAAGCCACCACCATCCACCAAAGTCGTCGCCACCTCATCCATAGCCTCGTAAGAAACTCACGCGACGATCCCCCTCGCACCGGACCACTCAGGTTCCACGACGACGAAACAATTGCCGAGAAACCCTCGTCGACCAAAATAGCTTGTAAAACCCTACATTGATGAACAAGTACCACGTTGATCATCAAAAAAATCCATTACTATTTTTCCATCAATCCTCGGTCTTCACCCTACCTCCGAGCCCAAACTCAACGACCAACATGGTGTTAATCGTCAAAATTTGACGAATTTATGTTTATCGATCAACTAGAGCAATCTCAATATTGTTAATCTTAAAAATCTTAATTCAATTTTAAAATTCACCATATTGCAAAACAAAACCGAATGTGGAATCAAATTTCTAAAACATGCTCATTGATTTCTGACTAAAGAATGATTTTTACTGTAATTTATAAATTTCGAAGTCATTACTTAACTTAAACACTTAAACTTTTCAAAAAATAATAATATTATCACCCTACAATCAATTTTCATTTAGAAATCAGAAGCCAAAATTGATTAGATAAGGAACAATATATTTTTTTCTTTGGTAGCTTTGAGTCTACAGGATAACGGAGATAACACATGCATATACACAGACCTGCATATACACGTATATCCTTATATATATCCGCATACATTTTATATAAACTCACTTCCAAGCTATTATTCTCATTCATCATCATAGATATAGATAAATGTAAAGAATGGGATTTTTAAAATGGAGTTGCTCACCTTTTTGCTGTTGAATAAAGAAGCAGTGCCTTTTAAATTTGAAAATTGGAAATTTGTTTTGATCTGGTGCTCTAATTTCCATCTGAACTTGATTTGTATTACAATCTAAGTTTGAATCTAATCCGGATGTTGCACTTGAACTTGAATTGGTTGCATGCTTTTGTTCCAGCTTGAATTCAATTTGTGCTTTACTTCCAGGTTTGAAACTTAAATTGATTTTCCTTTTAGTTTACAGGCTTACAGGCTCTTGGTTTTTGATATGTGATCTCTGGTTTCAGTTTTGAAATTGAAACGGTTGAAATTGCTATAGTTTGATTTCCTTAGGTTTTATTTTTAGATTTGAATATTGATAAGGACTTGTTTTGAATTACATTTACTGGTTTTGGTTTTACAGGTTTTGATTATGGTTTTGATTTTGAGAAGATGATAAAGTTTTCAACTGAAATGAAGTAGCCATGTTTTCTCTAATAACAAGTTATTAAAAATTTCATATTTTAAATTTTAAGAGAAATTTAAGTGTACCACTTGTTTATTTGTGAATCAATTTAAGTTACACTTGTTAATATATGATATTAATTTTCCTACACTTGTAAATACAAACAATATTATGTTTAAGTCCTTAGTTCAATTAAATTAAAAATTTAGTTTTAGACCCTTAATCCCTTTAATTTAATTATATATGTACATGAGTTTATGTCTAAATATGTTTTCATAAATATATTTTACATACATACAAATTATTATTTTTATCTCATGTAGAATTAAAAACCAATTTATTTATTCAAACAATTTCAAAAAGAAAGTATATAAATTTTCCTTAAATCTTATTTTATATTTTTGTAACTTTTTAAATAACCTTTTGGAAAATGATTCAAAATCAATTATACAAAAATAAGTAATCACATTATTATATAGATAAGAATTTAACTTAAATTAACCTTTCGAAAATTGTTATATTAATTCTAAATCATAAATTCCAAATATAGATATACACTGAAATTAGAAAACAAATGTTATTACTTTTCAAATATAGAGTTTTCAAATTCAGTTTATTTTCAATGTATTTATTTTTGAATTCCTGATCAAAATTTTATCAATAACATATATAAAACAAACACATATTTTTTTATTTATTTTAGAATTTTTGAAATTAATTCATCATTAAATTCACAATTTAATTCCAAAAATTAAACTAACTATCAAATTAAACTTGGCTAAAATCCGAGAATGTTACAATGACTTTATGGATCTATTCATCTCTTGGATATTAAATAAAATAATAAAAGGAAATTGAATACACTCCTAAGAAGAGGTTAGTCAATTGAAACCATAGGATATATATGTTTTTGTTTGTGTGTGAGTGTTTATATATATATTTATTTAACCTTAAATTATGTAGTGTCTAAAGTTTTAAACTTGCACTAAAGAAATTATTTATTTCAAAATAAAGATAATTAAGGATTTGGGGATGTTTTTGGGAATTTCTAAAGATGAGCAATTATAAATGATTTTCGAATGGGAAAATAAATTTTTGAAGACCTGATTATTATAATAATAATTTCTTAGGAATCTAATTCTTTTATTTTTATCATAAAGAATGGAAAATTAAATTAGTAAATTCATGAATAGTATAAAATGTAATAGGAGAATCCTATTAATTTAGATATGTACTGTGACGCCCCACCTCTATACCCACGCTAGCCAAGAACACTCCGGAGAAGTGCTGTCAACTAGCACGGAGAATAAGGCTGTTGAGAAGCGACCATCCATGTAATTGCTTATCACACGGTGGCTATAAATAATCTTCGGAAAAAAACATAGAAATAATCATATCACAAATCAGTCACAGATATCCATATCACAAAGGCGGAAGAAGATATGAATATATAACTAACACATGAAAGTGTACATCAGAGTAGTGGTCAATAAGATCCACGATAATACAAAAGAATAGCAACACGTGCTATACAAAAGAATACAACTATGAGTCTATATCTCAAGTGTATACAACAAAAACTGCTAATCTAAACAGTTAGCCAAAAGTCAGAGTGATGAATCCCTGGGAAGAAGTCAAGCAGAAGCACCTGTAACATCTCGGTCTGATCCGAGTATTATTTAAGAAAATAATAAACGGATCAGTCTAGCTATAAATATCAGATGACATGATATAACATAAAAGATATGGCATAAACATAAACATCCATAACGACATACCGCTATAAGTATGTAAATAATGATCAACAGAAGATCAATCAATAAGAGATAATCAATATCACAAGAATCTTCTCAAAGATTCGAAGGGGGCATCATACCCTAAACTTGTACTCATAACAAGTCAATGACATAAATTCCAGAAATCAACACGAGAAATCCAGAAATCATAAAAAAGGAAAGAGGCCTATCACATGACGGTCCGAAGACCATGGGGAGCTACCCCACATGTGTGAGTGGAATCACACAGAATGTGGTCAAGACTAACCAAAAAGCAGAAAGGTATGTGTGAATGGAATCACACAAGTGGTGTCTAGTCTAACCTTGCAATGAAAGAGACATCGCGCAATTGCTAGTCTAATTCATAAAGCGATCATCAAGATCAACGAGAAGTGTCAATTACACTAAGCTAGTAAATATAGAAGTTTAGCTTCATGTCCCATAACCACTTGCTTAACTTAAATATTTACGAACAAACTGTAAATCTTCACTAATAAAATTGTCACAAGAGGTTCAATCGAACAAGTCCAAGAATTAACCGACGAAGTGAACGCAAGCGTTTCATACCACTTGTTTTACTAAGTCGTTTAATTAGATTTCTCATCCGAGTGAGGTAAAGGCTTGTATATACTAATAGATTGGAAAACGGTTTAAGAAAAGAGCTTTGTTATTAAAAATAGAGTTGAAATTGTTTGTTAAAAGAGTTTTGATATTTACTACTAGTATTGAAACCTTTATATTATAAAGTGACAAAACACATAAGCAATTGTAGAAACAATCAGTCACAAAAATCGCATACGGAGATGTGAATAAAATCCAAGGAAATCAGCTCAATGTTTTTCAGATAAGATCCCCTACGGAGGGGGGGTCCAAGGGGGGTGGCAACCCCCCAAGGTGGGGGTGCGGGGGCAACGCCACCGCTTACGGGGTTCGACCTGCCCGGTCAGGTCGCGGGGGTCCAGGGGGCAGCGCCCCCGGCGGGGTGCGGGGCAGCGCCCCGTCCAAAACGGTACGACCTAAGTGAAGACAAGCGGCCTACGACCTAAAGCAAAGTGAGGTCTAACGACCTAAGGGTTCACGCGGCCTAACACAATGGCCGAGCGACCTAACTGGAGTTAAGGGAGGCAAGCGACTTAAGGTCCAACGACCTACGACTCAAGCAAGCCGAGCGACCTAGTGTGGAGGGGTCGAGCGACTTAAGGAATGCGAACGACCTAAGGTCTAACGACCTACGACTTAACAGAGTCGAGCGACCTAAGGTCTAACGACCTACGACTTAACAGAGTCGAGCGACCTAAGGTAAATGGTCCAATGACCTAACTCGAACGACTTATCTGGAGCTTAGGTAGGAGACGACCTACGAGATAAACCAGGGCGAGCGACTTAACGTTTGCCTAGAGATTATAGGTCGGAAACGACCTAAGACTTAAAGCTTAACTCGCGAGCGACCTACGGCTTAAGGCCTAACTCGTGAGCGACCTACGACTTAAGGCTTAACTCGTGAGCGACCTAATTCCGAAGTGCCAATTCTTCCAGAACGACCTAAAGTTAACTCGTGAACGACTCACGACCCATGGACGAACGACTTAACTCCGAACGACCTAAAAATGGCCAGAACGACCTAAGTGCAGAAAATTCACCAAAATGCTAAAAATTGGAGTTTTTTGCCAATCCAATCCAAACCAAATGCTAACATGCATGCAAAAATGATAGGGAATCATTCCCAACAGTTCAATATAGTTATAGGCTAGAATTGTGAGATAAAAATCTCACCTTTGCACTAAAATCTATGAAGATGAAGCTTGAAAGCAAGGAGAAGCAATCCAAAGCTTGAATCCAATATCTTCTACTTGAATTTGGAGTTGAATGATGGAGTTGCAATTGAATTTGAGCTTGGAGTTTTAATTTCCCATTCTCTTCACCATTAATGCTAAAGCTTGAGTTAGTTAGGAAATTTATGAAGAGTGAGGAGAAGAGGGTTGGAAACTTGGGCTTAATAGGCTAAACTAACCCAAAGTCCAAAGCGGGAAAAGTTAGTGAAATTTCACTAACTCCAAACCTATCGATGTTTATACTTAAAAAGTTGTAAACGACATTTCGAACTCCATGGAAGTGGTCTCGAGTCCTAATTTGACCGTTTGCAAAAAGTAGTTTTTCGGACCAAAATCCGATTAACGATTTAATATTTAAATAAAAATATTTAAATGTAAACTCGATAAATATGCGGGTTGTTACATGTACTATGCAAAATAGGTGAACTGCATAAGTAAAAGTAATGGTTGAACTTTAAGGGCTTTAACTACAAAAACCTCTTTTGGAGAATTTTCAGCTTTTCAAAACTTAACATTAATCTTGGAAATAGCTAGATGAAGTTTCTTTAATTGAGAAATAAATATTTAGCAAAGAAAAATAATTTGGATTTCTTTGGTAAAAAGTAATCGTCATTTTGCAATGAAATTTATAGTGTAAGACTATAAAGGAAATTCAGTTAAGTAACATGAATACTTTAGAATGAATTATATAAAGCGAACCTTTCAAATTAAAAAAAATACTAATTAAGAGTTTATTTGATATATAAATAAATAAGAGGTAATTTTAAAAAGAAAATAATTTTTAATTGGGGTTCTTGTGAATTTTAAAATTTAAAACCCATGGGAAATGATTTTGTGGTAAGATAAATCTATATTATGAATATAGAAGTCACATCAAGAAGAAATCCTAAAATTAATCCCTAATTGTTGAATATGATTAATTAAGCAAGTATCTAAGAATTTAAAGAATTGATGAGTATTTTGAATAAAGAAAATAATTTTAATAAAAAATGTACTATGATGATTTGGATTAAAACTTTCTTGGAAATTTACAACTAAAAACCTCTTTTGGGTTATAAACTTTATTTGACTGATAAGGTTGAAATTGGTAAAATTTTAATCCCATAAAACAAGTTATAGAAGTAATCTATAGTGAGATCTAGGAATGGGAAAATTAAGAAATTTTCAGAAGTAAGAGATTATAGAAATTATAAGAACTCAAATCAATCATTTGAGTTTTCACAGATAAAGTAATAAACAAAAATGTATTACATGGGGAAAAATCAAATAGAGTGCTACTAAGATATTTGAATGCAGATAAGATCTTAGAGGCTTACCTTGTTTGAATTTTTCCTATTGTTGATAATTTCCAATCCAGCATCGGTATGACTCGCCTCGAGACTTTATTTATGAGACCATCTCGATCACTCTCTTAGCAGCTTGAGTCTGGAAAAGAAGTTAACCATAAATCTCGACTCTATTTGTGAATCTTTTAGAAAGATTTTGGAATTCTGTGTTGAAGATTAGGTCTTTATCCATGCTTCTTCCTAGTTAAAAGTTTGATACTACAGTCAATCGGGGAAAATAACTCTTTGATATATAGGAACCCACCCAGCCATTAAGTGTAGTGGCCTTGTTGCTAACCGAGTTTCTTTACCAGTATAGTTCTCTGACATTCATGGTGTTCTTTAGGTGTTTCGGCTTTGGAAGAACTTGAGAAATTTTGATTCTATTCTTAGGCATAGAATTCTTATTGCACTTGAAATCTCACAAAATCCAACTTATGAACAGAGCCCTATTCTTTTAGTTGGCTCGGAGTGGAATGCCTTCAAGATATAGTTGTTTTGCTTATCTAAGCCTAATGGCTAAATGATCATAAGGACTATTCTTGTGGAACTAAAGAATTCATCGAGCGAACGCATCCTATGTAATTTCTTGAGTTCATTTATAACGAGTCTCCGGTTTTGATTTATCCTTCGTTCATAGTTCAACTCTCGCTAAGTAGATATTTCCTTTGTAATTTTTATAAACTTTTCCCTTAAGGAAATTGTGAGGACAAAATTTTTATAAGGGAGAGTTTTTAACAAACCTGGTTGAGATTACTTGGAATTAAATCAAAAATATGATTTACAATTCTCTTAATTGAATTTAAGATAAATTTGAGAAATTTTATTGGTTATAATTTCCAAATTAAAATGGCTTTCTAGATGGAAATAAATAAATTTGGGAAAAATTTATTAAATATCAAAATGGTAAAGTTTTACTTCTTATATTTGGTAATATAAGAATAATTTTGGGAAAGATATGAGTTAATAAAATATATGGAAATAATTTTGTAATTTATAGTGTGTGTTTTTATAAGATTTACTCACTTATTGTTCTTAATAAAGATTTATGATAAATATATTCCATTTCAAATCATTACGAAATTTAATTAAATTTTAGTGATGAGGTTTATTGTTTAACAAGATATTTCATAATTAATAATTTATTTATATTAAAACAATGAGAATGACTTTTAATTTCAAAAAATGTATTTAATTTTACAAAACATCTCAATATTTATAGATATGATAGCTTTAAACATGTTGGCACTTTGTAGAATTTGAGAATTCGATAAATCAATTTATATTTCTAAAGAACATTGTTTGTAATATAAATTAGTGCATTAAAAGAGAAAACAAAGGAATTAGTAACACTTCTCTTAAAGATTTGTAACACTTTCTTACAGGGTTCATATCAAACCCTCTTGGCCCAACAAGAAAGCAATTGAAATGATAAATATACTATATATAGTTTACTCATTCTCTTTTTATTCTTTTTTGGTCGGTAAACATGAAACACAAAACCTCCTCTAACATAAACCGTAGTTCATAAATCTCAAAATTAAAACTAGAAATCAGAGGGCTATTAACTAATTCAAGTATAAATCTAAAGAAGGTAATCTCCTCTCTCTCCTTGTGTTCTTAAATTCAATTATTAGTTTCATTTTTTCCCTAGGTTGTAATCCTATCTTCTCCTATTTCTGAGTTTAACCCATGGTATTGGCTAAAAGATGGTGGCCTTGGAGGATTTAGGGATTTTGCATTTAATTTTGTTCAAATTGGTAAGTTAACCTCACACTTCTAAGCTCTAATTCATTGCATGTCACAGTTTGATAATCAAGTTGAATCTACGATTAAATTACTTTCAATCTTTTGTGATTTCCAAGCTTTATGTTGAATATTCCTATTTGCTAAAACTCTAGACTAGCGATTCGTTATATTTGCTAGTCATATTTATGTTTTATGCCATGAAATCGCATAAAATGCTCGTATGAACATCCTTAATCATATGCATAAAACACCGAGATCAAATGTAATCGTCGGTGACTGTTTGGATGTCAACCTGGAGCTGAAATAGCTTCATGCTATATGTGGTCCAACCAATGGACCGGTGAGCTCCACTGGTACATCGGTTGCGTTCTCTCCTAGGGCTATTTCAGCTACAGGATACACCTCTCTAACCCATCGTTTGCTCGCCCTTCGTTGCCTGTGACGACCCGTCTTTCGATACCTAGAAATACGTATCATTAATAAGAAAAGAAAGAGATAGAAAAGAAAAGATAGAAAGAAAAGAACAACAATCATCAGAATCTCACAGCGGAAACGAACAAAATATAATATTACACATATCCATTACATAGTTTTACATATCAGAGTACACAAAATAATACGACTTCATTACATCTGACATTTATAAGAGTCTTCCAAACCATGCAACCCAAAATACAACATCAAAAGTCACTACAGCGGATAGAGATAGATAAGTACGTCTGGACTCTAGCTCCAGCTTCCAAAACATATGCCAATCCCAACCGAATCACTTAGCTACTCATAAAAATTTGAGTACCCAAGAGTTTATGAAAAACAAAATAAACTTCGGGTCAGACATGGGTCTGGTGTGAGTAAACAAGTTAAAGTTGTTTAACATTAAAATCATTTGAAAACAAAAGGTATCACGTAAGACTCCCCACAAATAAATACGGGTATGTTTTTACCTTACGTTAACCAAAACATTTGATAGGAAATCCAGTGATATTATAATAGGGTCTAGGGTTTTCAAAATAAGATACAGAAATAGCTGTAATGCTTACATCTCACGTTCCAACATAGTTGGGCACAATCAAAACCGTACATGCACTTATTGGAGATTGGATTCCATACAATGGCGGGGCTACTGGGGTACCGCCCGTCATAGTACGGGCCTATATCACCATACCGAGGACCACTCCCGATCCCCTGCAACACAAGGCCGGAACCATCCCTTATTGGACAGTCCCGAACAAGACAATCCCGCAGTTGTAGCCAACAACCGCCCACATAGCCGAAATAATAAGGGACTTCTAGATAGGGTAAAATCTCGTCCTACTTGGGCATGACCCACTTAGCCTACTGCACCTCTCCTATTTTAGCCATTCCCGGTTGATGAGGCTTGAGGCTACAATTACCTTTAGAGAACACATCTCTTACAATGCTCATCGTCCACCTGACGATGTGCTGAAAGCATTCAATCCATACAAGTTCGTTCCGGGTTTGAACGAAACCGAAGGCATTATTTCGTTACACTCATTTTGGAATCACCCTCAGAGTTAACGACAATAACCCTTGCACTTAAAAACTCCATCTCGATCTTCACTTTAAGATGTCACGACCTAACGTTTAACTTGGATCGATGTAGTTTTCAGAAAATCAAATTTGATTCCCGATCCCGGTCTCATCGAAATCCAAACGCCATCTTAAATGCCAAGTTGTTTAAATATTTAAACAATTTAATTCAATTTAAACTTAGCATCCACACAGTATTATCCACATATAATAACAAACATCTATCACAGATATATAAAATATCTCATCACAGAATATCTCAACTATCATCCAACATATATCAACCAAATCCAGATATTCAATTCAAACAAGCATCCATAAGCAAGCACATCTCTAATTCATATTATAATTAATTTATTTAATTCAAATTAAATTAATTACTTAAGAACTAATCACATTACCTTGCTTAATCAATCATTAATTAATTAATCACAATCATTTAATTAATTAATCACTTCTTAATTAACCTCATTATCAATTAATTAATCTTTAATTAATTAATAACCCTTTAATTATTAATTAATAACTCTAATTATTTCATTATTAAAACTTTATTAAAAATTTATCATTCCTTAATTGATTACTAATTAACCCTTAATTTACAATTAATTAATCTTAATTAATTTCTTAATTAATTACAAATTTTAAATTTATTTATTTTAATTACTTAATTAATTATAATTAATTAAACTTAATCATTTAATTAATTAAGTCTTAACCACTAATTAATTAACTATTAATTATGAATTAATTAATGTTTAATTACTTTATTAATTAAACTTAATCAATTAATTAATTAATTCTTAATCACTAATTAATTAATCACTAATCACTTAATTAATTAGTTGCTAATCACTTATTAATTAATTACTAATCACTTATTAATTAATCTTTAATTGTTTAACAAATTATCTATTAATTTTAATTTAATTTAATTCTTAATTATCCATTAGTCCATAATTAATTAATTAAACCTTAACAAATTAATTAACCTAAAATTATTAATTTATTTGACTTTTAATTAATTTATTAATTAAAGTAATCTTTAATCCTAAAACTTAATTAATTTTCAAAACAAAACAATTTCATTAATTACTAAAAATTATTACATATTTAAAACATTTCAATTTGTTTAAACAAATTACCTTTTTAAAAGTTAAATTTAAATGAATATAAAATCATCTTTAAACCTAACTATCAAGATATAAAATACTTTAAATTAAAAAAAAACTTATCATTTCACAAAGTAGTTGAAATAAAATTTTAAAGTTTTAAACTTAAAACAAATTTGAAAACTTTTAAAACATTACTAGTTCTGGGTTTCGAATTACCGAAACTCGATCACTTGAACCCAAACTTCTTCTTCCCTTCCTATTCTTCTTTAGTTAAGCTTCAACCTAAATTCAAACTTCAAAACAAAGAACAGGAAGGAGGCTACACATTCGAACCCAGGTACGAGCAGCTCAACAACTTCCCGTGCACAAACACGAGCCAGAAACCATTCTTCACGATTGACGCTTCGAGTCACCACAACCCCAACATTCACTGACACGAACGATGACACGTGCACGTGCACATCACACCAACACCGCCGCCGCCACCTGCGACACGTCGCGCAAGCCCCACGTCGACCACAGTCACGTCTCCGACCTTCGTCCATCCCTAACACGGGCTAAATCAAAAAAAGAATAACTTGGACCCAAAATCAGAATTGCATCTCACTAAAAAAATCCTATCAACCCATGATGTCGACCATCGTTCGCCTCGAAACCACGGCCACATCGCCGTAAGGCCTCCACGCTTCTGCTCCCAATACCATTTGCAACTCGATCCACTACAAGTTTCCAATCAACCCAAAATTTCGAACACAAACACAACATAGAGAAAAACCCTAGTTCCCCTAAATCCCAATTCCTTAATGAATGATTTCCACTTCCACTAGTTTTGACAGATTAATCCATCTCCATTACAACTTCAATCCAAAGCTCGACCCCTAGAATCGACCCAGTCACTAGTATTTGCCCAGAAAATAATTTCTATCCAACAAAAGATTTCTTACCCAAATTCAAACTAAAAATCAAGATTTTTATTTTAAAAATCATGTTTTTCTGAGTAGATTTTAGAAATAAAATTTATTCAACAAAACACAATACATGATTTTATCGTGTTATTAATTTTTCTTACTGTATCTTCTTAATTTAAGAAGATTTTCAACAATTTCTATTTGAATTAGATTTTAAACTTTAATTCATGTTTTGAATAGCAAACTGCATTTGAAGATTCAACTTAATAGTGGTTTGAAATGGAAATCTGAACTCTGTGTTTACATTTACTCTATAATTTAAAAATACAGAGAAGCATCTGTATAATTTCAAGCATGCACAGTTGAATTATAACATGTAAACAAAGATCTGACAGAAATAGGTACATGCAAGCAATCAAACAGATCTAAAATTCACATGCAAACATTTTTCTTACTTAAATTTTCTGATTTTAAATTTACTCACCTGTTTTTCTTTCATGCAGAGACCAAAATTTTCAAAAATTTGGAAAAGAGCTGACTGCGGATCTTAAACTTGTAATTTCTTGTTGATGTTGCTTTGATTGCTTCTCAAATCTTGAATTTAATCAGAGCTTAGATACTGAGGAGAGCTTGAATTTTCTTTACACTTGATTTTTTTTACAGGAACTTGATTTATTTGTAGGCTTTTTTTCTGTAATTTGTTTGCAGATTTGAAACTTTGAAGTGAGACCTGAATTCTTGATTAAATTTTGGTTGAAAGAGTAGAAATTTATGAAGTTTAGATCTTGTAAATGAAAGAGTAATTTTTTCTCTTGCTTTAGAAAATGAGAATGGGAAAATTTAAAGGAAGAATATGAAATAGCCTTTTATACAAAAATTTTGTTTTATAAAAATTTGAAGAAAATAAATTAAAATTATGACACTTGTCATTATACATTGTTATCTTCTAAACACATGTTATTAGTGTGCTTTAAATTATTACAAATGTAATCTCCATGCAAAAAGTATTTTTAAATGTTTTTACTAATTAGTTTTCTAAATTTAAAATACATTTATAATTTATATAAATCAATTCTTCTTAAAGAAATAAATATAAATCAAATTTTATATTCTAAATAAAATCATAGAAATACACCTTTAAAATCAAACTATGATTTAGGATATAAATAACCCTATTTTGAAATTTCAACTTAACAATTCAAATTCAAATTAAATTCCAAATTTAATTCAAAAAATAATCAAATTTGATATGAATACAATTTTAACAAATCCATTTCCTTTTGTATATATTAACTTCAATTAAAATCAAAATACATTTTCAACCCATTTATAGTAATTGTTTAAAATAACAAATTTATCAATTTAAATTAATTTATTAAAAAGATTATCACATTTAAATTGGGTTTGAAATTCCGGAATATCAAATTCCTCCCCCTTAAAAGAATTTCGTCCCCGAAATTTAAACAAAGGATAATCCAAAAAAATTTCATTTTATTTCAATAATTCAAGCATACATATCATCCGTACATAAGAAATCAACAAACAAAACATCCAAATAAAAATACATCCAATACAACATCATTAGTTATCCAGACACATATCCGGATAAGCCTTCCTAAAACTATCCAGTGTCTCCCAGGTACAATCTCTGGGATCCTCACTCCACTGGACTTTAACGAGCTTTACTATCTTGCTTCTGAGTTGCCTCTTATCTTGATCAACAATTCGAACAGGATGTCTGACAACTGATAAGTCCGGCTCAACCTCTAAGTCTTCCTGCACAGCTGGTTCCACAATAAGAGATGGATCGTGCACATATTTCCGTAGATGAGATATGTGGAAAACATTGTGAATTCCAGCCATCGGGGCTAGCAATTCAATCTTGTATGCTACAGCACCAATCCTTTCGAGCACTCGGAACGGACCAATGTATCTCGGTGCGAGTTTCCCTGTCTTCCCAAATCTTACTGCTCCTTTAATAGGGGAAACTTTGACAAAGACTAAATCACCATTCTCGAACTCCAATTGCCTTCGTCTTTTATCTGCATATTTCTTTTGACGATCCTGAGCAGCTCTCATCCTTTTCTTGATAAGCTCGACTTTAGCAGATGCTTCACGGATCAGATATGGTCCAAGTACAAGACGGTCTTTCGACTCTATCCAACAGGCTGGGGATCTACACGGTCTTCCATATAGTGCTTCATAAGGAGCCATCTTGATACTTTCTTGGTACTGTTATTATAAGAGAATTTCACTAGATGTAGATGGTCTTTCCATAATCCACAAAAATACAATACACAGGCTCTCAGCATATCTTCTAGAATTCGATTTATCCTCCTCGTCTGCCCATCTGTCTAGGGATGATATGCTGTACTCAATCTCAAACTTGTTCCCATAGCTGATTGCAAAGCCTCCCAGAATTTGCCGGTGAAGATAGGATCTCGATCACTTACAATACTGACTGGAACACCATGCAATCTCACTATCTCCCCTAAGAAAATTTCTGCCAGAGAAGCTGCAGTATGGGTTTCCTTAACTGGTATAAAATGGGAGCTTTTGGTTAGACGATCAACAATCACCCATATTCCTTTATTTCCGTTCTTAGTCCTAGGCAATCCGTCGATGAAATCCATCGATATCATCTCCCATTTCTACATCGGGATCTCCAAAGGTTGTAACAACCCGACTGGCTTCTGCTGATCTCCTTTAACTTGCTGACAGATAGCACAACAATTAACGAAATCAGCTACATCTTTCTTCATGCCCGGCCACCAGAAAACTCTTCTAATATCTTTATACATCTTTGAGATTCACCCGGTGAATGCTTAGTCGGGAGCGATGACTTTCAGATAAGACTTCGTGTCTCAATCCATCTATATCAGGTACACACAGACGACCATTATTCCTCAATGTCCCTTGATTGTCTATCTTGAAATCCGAATATCGGCCATCTTAGTTCCAAGAATCAGTCCTTCAAAACATCTATCCTCCATTTGCTTACTTATGATTCTTTCTTGGAGAGACGGAACAGCTTCCAAAAGAGATAGAACTGCATTTCTGCTAAGAGCGTCTGCCACAACGTTCGCCTTCTCAGGGTATACGGAATATCCAAATCATACAATACCTAGAACTCGACCCATCGCTACTGTCTTAGATTAAGATCTTTTTGGGGGAAAAGATATTTCAATGCTTTGTGATCCGTGAATAACACAAACTTTTCTCCTAAAAGATAGTGCCTCCATATCTTTAAAGCAAAAACAATGGCCAACGGCTCTAGATCATGCGTAGCGTAGTTCCTCTCATGTGGCTTCAATTGCCGACTCGCATACGTAATTACCATACCATTTTGCATTAGGATTGCTCCCAATCCAACAATACAGGCATCAGTATACACTTCAAACTTTCTCTTCCCATCTGGAATAGCCAATACAGGAGCACTTGTCAACCTTACCTTCAGATTCTGAAAAGCCTCCTCACATTCCGGTGTCCACTTGAATTTAGCTCCCTTCCTTGTCACCTTTGTTAGGTGAGAAGAGATCTTGGAATAATCCTTAATAAACTTCCTGCAGTAACCGGCCAATCCCAGAAAACTGCGAACTTCTGTTGGTGTTCGAGGCTGCTTCCACTCGAAAATAGTCTCAGCTTTCGCTGGATCTACAGAGATTCCCTTACCAGAAACAATGTGCCCCAAAAATTTTACTTCTTATTTCCAAAAGTGGCACTTAGAGAACTTCGCCTTCAGAGCATGCCTTCTTAGAGTTTCCAATACTATTCTCAAGTGCTGCTTGTGCTCTTCTTCCGACTTAGAGTAAACCAAGATATCATCGATGAACACCAAAACAAACTTATTCAAAACATCTCTAAAGACTCGGTTCATCAGGTCTACAAAGTAGCTAGGAGCGTTGGTTAATCCGAAAGGCATAACCAACCACTTATAGAAACAATTAGGTCACCTAAATGCAGTTAAGGGAATACTATCCTCAGCTACCCTTAACTGATGGAAACCTAATGCTAAATCCAACTGAGAAAAGACTGAAGCTCCATGAAGCTGGTCGAAGAGATCATCAATACGAGGAAGTGGATACTTATTCCGAATGGTCACTTTGTTCAATTCATGATAGTCTACACAGAACCTTAGCGACCCATCCGACTTGGTGACAAATACTGCAGCAGAGCCCCAACAAGAAAAACTGGGTCTAATCAAATCTTTCTCCAACAGATCTTGAGTTTGCTTCACTAGTTCCTCCCTCTCCCTTGGAGCCATCCTCCTACTAGGTTGAATTACGGCTATTGCTCCTTGAACCAAATCTATACGAAACTCTATTTCTCGGTGCGGAGACAAACACTTAACTTCCTCGAATACGTCTGAGAAATCCCGGACTACTTCAATATCTTAAACAAAATCTTGAAAAGTCTCAATTCCATGTAAAAGACTACTCAAGTGAATTCCAGAGTTATCACACATTACTCTGGCGATCCTACCTTGATCAGTTTCCAACGAAACTATTCTCTCATCACAATTTAAAACAGCCTTATATTTGTCAATCCAATCCATTCCCAATATAAGGTCAAAACCCTTAAAATCCAACACATAAGGGTCACGGAAAAACTATGGGATAGATAGGAGATTCTCAAATCCTTACAGATCCTATCTAATTTGGTTACCCCTCCTATAGGATTAGATACACAGATGGGATTGTCTATGGTACTAGGGGTAAGAAAGAAATTCTCTACAGATTCCAGAGAAATAAAACTCAAAGAAGCACCAGAATCAAACAAAACTTTAATATATTTGCCATCTAAAAGTAAGGTACCTTCTAAAACTCCTTTTCCCTTAGATGAGGTTGATGGTGCACCTTCTAAAGAAAATACTATGTTCTGCTGGACTTTATTAAGGAGCGTGCAATCTTTAATCATATGTCCCGGTTGATGGAAGTTGAAGCAAAGAGACTTCTGAACTAAAGCTGAACCCGGTCCACTATAATGTTGTCGCTGCTGCTGTTGCTGAGACTCTCATCTTGGACATTTATTCGCCAGGTGATCCTCTTGCTTACAAATATAGCATTTGCGTGGTCCATTGTTGTTTCCAGACTTCTTCTTGTTTTGCCTCTTCCAATTAGGATTGAATTTTCTTTTATTAGGGTTAGAAAAATTTCCTCCTGATGCAGCTACTCGTGCCACCGGTCTTTTGTTCATCAAGTCCTCATATCTTAATGCCATATCAATTAGCTCCAAAAAAGACACTTTCAAATGTGTTGTCATTCTTTCATGATACTCTGGCCTCAACCCTTGAACAAACATCTCGTTCTTTTCAAGAGGGGTGTCTATAAGTCCTGGACCATAGCAAGATAACTCGTTGAATTTAGTCTCGTACTCAGCTATAGTCATGTTTCCTTGTTTTAGATTCAGAAAATCCTGATAAAGACGAGTTCTCCCTTCAGTAGGCATGAACTTCTCTTCAAACAACTCCTTAAACTCTTTCCAAGACATATCGTCCTCCGAGACATTCGTTGTCACTGCATCCCACCAGGATGCAGCACCACCCTGTAACTACCACGAAGCCATTACTCTCTTCTACTCATCCGATAATTTCATGCTCTTAAAGATTTTCTCACACGAGCGAAGCCATGCTTGGACCTCTATTATAGTTTCTGACCCTTGGAATGGTCTTCCTCCAAGATTAACAAAGCCTTGTATTATGCAGCAAAACTGACTGGAGACGGTACTGGATTAACAGCCTCATTCTCAGTCTATTCTCTCCTATTACTGGTTGATGCACTTCCTACAACCCTTCCCCTTCTGCCTCTTGAACTCATTCTGGCTACCTAAACAGGTAACCCAACCAATTTAGATAGGGATATAAGAAAATTACAAATACGCACTCTCAAGATAGATATTACTCCAGAGCCTAGGTGTTTCTCAACCTATGCTCTGATACCAACTGTGATGACCCGTCTTTCAATACCCAGAAATATGTATCATCAATAAGAAAAGAAAGAGATAGAAAAGAAAAGATAGAAAGAAACGAACAACAATCATCATCTCACAGCGGAAACGAACGAAATGTAATATTACATATATCCATTATATAGTTTTACATATCAGAGTACACAAAATAATATGACTTCATTACATCTGACATTTATAAGAGTCTGCCAAACCATACAACCCAAAATACAACATCAAAAGTCACTATAGCAGATAGAGATAGATAAGTACGTCTGGATTCCAGCTCCAGCTTCCAAAATATTTGCAAATCCCAACCTAATCACTTGGCTACTCATAAAAATTTGAGTACCCAAGAGTTTATGAAAAACAGAATAAACTCCGGGTCAAACATGGGTCTGGTGTGAGTAAACAAGTTAAAGTTGTTTAACTTTAAAATCATTTGAAAACAAAAGGTATCACGTAAGACTCCCCACAAATAAATACGGGTAAGTTTTTACCTTACGCTAACCAAAACATTTGATAGGAAATCCAGTGATATTATAATAGGGTCTAGGGTTTTCAAAATAAGATACAGAAATAGCTGGAATGCTTACATCTCATGTTCCAACATAGTTGGGCACAATCAAAACCGTGCATGCACTTATTGGAGATTGGACTCCATACAATGGCAGGGCTACTGGGTACCGCCCGTCACAGTACGGGGCCTAGATCACCGTACCGAGCCGATCCGCTGCAACACAAGGCCGGAACCATCCCTTACTAGACAGTCCCGAACAAGACAACCCCGCAGTTGTGACCAACAACCGCCCACACAGCCGAAATAATAAGTGACTTCTAGACAGGGGAAAATCTCGTCCTACTTGGGCATGACCCACTTAGCCTTGCTACACCTCCCCGTTTTAGCCATTCCTGGTTGATGAGGCTTGATGCTACGATTACCTTTAGAGAACACATCTCTTAGAATGCTCATCGTCCACCTGACGATGTGCTGAAAGCATTCAATCCATACAAGTTCATTCCGGGTTCAAACGAAACCGAAGGCATTATTTCGTTTCACTCATTTTGGAATCACCCTCAGAGTTAACGACAATAACCCTTGCACTTAAAAACTCCATCTCGATCTTCACTTTGAGATGTCACGACCTAACGTTTAACTTGGATCGATGTGGTTTTCGGAAAATCAAATTTGATTCCCGATCCCGGTCTCAGCGAAATCCAAACGCCATCTTAAAGGCCAAGTTGTTTAAATATTTAAACAGTTCTATTCAATTTAAAATTAGCATCCACACAGTATTATCCACAGATAATAACAAAAATCTATCATAGATATACAAAATATCTCATCACGGAATACCTCAACTATCATCCAATAGATATCAACCAAATCCAGATATTCAATTCAAACAATCATCCATAAGCAAGCACATCTCTAATTCATATTATAATTAATTTAATTAATTCAAATTAAATTAATTACTTAAGAATTAATCACATTACCTTGCTTAATCAATCATTAATTGATTAATTACAATCATTTAATTAATTAATCACTTCTTAATTAACCTTATTACCAATTAATTAATCTTTAGTTAATTAAGAACCCTTTAATTATTAATTAATAACTCCAATTATGCCATTATTAAAACTTGATTAAAAATTTATCATTCCATAATTGATTACTAATTAACCCTTAATTTACAATTAATCAATCTTAATTAATTAAAAATTTTAAATTAATTTATCTTAATTACTTAATTAATTATAATTAATTAAACTTAATCATTTAATTAATTAAGTCTTAACCACTAATTAATTAACTATTAATTATGAATTAATTAACGTTTAATTACTTTATTAATTAACCCTAATCAATTAATTAATTAATTCTTAATCACGAATTAATTAATCACTAATCACTTAATTAATTAGTTACTAATCACTTATTAATTAATTACTAATCGCTTATTAATTAATCTGTCATTGTTTAATAAATTATCTATTAATTATAATTTAATTTAATTCTTAATTATCCATTAGTCCATAATTAATTAATTAATCCTTAACAAATTAATTAATCTAAAATTATTAATTAATTTAATTTTAATTACTTTATTAATTAAAGTAAACTTTAATCCTAAAACTTAATCAATTTTCAAAACAAAACAATTTCATTAATTACTAAAAATTATTACATATTTAAAACATTTCAATTTGTTTAAACTAATTGCTTTTTTAAAAGTTAAATTTAAATGAATATAAAATCATCTTTAAACCTAACTATCAAGATATAAAATACTTTAAATTAAAAAAAAACTTATCATTTCACAAAGTAGTTGAAATAAAATTTTAAAGTTTTAAACTTAAAACAAATTTGAAAACTTTTAAAACATTACTAGTTCCAGGTTTCGACCGACCAAAACTCGATCACTTGAACCCAAACTTCTTCTTCCCTTCCTATTCTTCTCTAGTTAAGCTTCAACCTAAATTCAAAGTTCAAAACAAAGAGCAGAAAGGAGGCTACACATTCGAACCCAGGTACGAGCGGCTCAACAAATTCCAGTGCGCAAATACGAGCCAGAAACCATTCTTCACGATTGACGCTTCGAGTCACCACAACCACAACATTCACTGACACGAACGACGACACGTGCATATCACGCTAACACCGCCGCCGCCACCTGCGACATGTCGCGCAGGCCCCACGTCGACCACAGTCACGTCTCCGACCTTCATCCATCCCTAACACGAACTAAATCAAAAAAAGAATAACTCAAACCCAAAATCAGAACTGCATCTCATTAGAAAAATCCTATCAACCATGATGCCGACCATCATTCGCCTCAAAACCACGGCCACATCGCCGTAAGGCCTCCACGCTTCTGCTCCCAATACCGTTCGCAACTCGATCCACTACAAGTTTCCAGTCAACCCAAAATTTCGAACACAAACACAACACAGAGCAAAACCATAGTTCCCCTAAATCCCAATTCCTCAATGAATGATTTCTACTTCCAGTATTTTTCACAGATTAATCCATCTCCGTTACAACTTCAATCCAAAGCTCGACCTCTAGAATCGACCCAGTTACCAGTATTTGCCTAGAAAACAATTTCCGGCCAACACAAGATTTCTAACCCAAATTCAAACTAAAAATCAGGATTTTTATTTTAAAAATCATGTTTTTCTGAGTAGATTTAAGAAATAAAATTTATTCAACAAAACACAATACATGATTTTATCATGTTATTAATTTTTTTCTTACTGTATCTTCTTAGTTTAAGAAGATTTTCAACAATTTCTATTTGAATTTGATTTTAAAGTTTAATTCATGTTTAAATAACAAACTGCATTTGAAGATTCAGCTTAATAGTGGTTTGAAATGGAAATTTGAACTCTGTGTTTACATTTACTCTGTAATTTAAAAATACAGAGAAGCGTCAGTATATTTTCAAGCATGCACAGTTGAATTATAACATGTAAACAAAGATCTGACAAAAATAGGTACATGCAAGCAATCAAACAGATCTAAAATTTACATGCAAACATTTTTCTTACCTAAATTTTCTGATTTTAAATTTACTCACCTATTTTTCTTTCAAGCAGAGACCAGAGTTTTCAAAAATTTGGAAAGGAACTGACTGTAGATCTTAAACTTGTAATTTCTTGATGATGTTGCTTTGATTGCTTCTCAAATCTTGAATTTGATCAGAGCTTAGATACTGAGGAGAGCTTGAATTTGCTTTACACTTTATTTTTTTTTTATAGGAAATTGATTTTTTTTTCAGATTATTTTTTCTGTAATTTGTTTGCAGATTTGAAACTTTAAAGTGAGACCTGAATTCTTGATTAAATTTTGGTTGAAAGAGTAGAAATTTATGAAGTTTAGATCTTGTAAATGGAAGAGTAATTTTTTCTCTTTCTTTAGAAAATGAGAATGGGAAAATTTAGAGGAAGAATATGAAATAGCCTTTTATATAGAAAAATTGTTTTATAAAAATATAAAGAAAATAAATTAAAATTATGACACTTGTGTTATCTTCTTACACATGTTATTAGTGTGCTTTAAATTGTTACAAATGTAATCTCCATGCAAAAAGAATTTTTAAATGTTTTTACTAATTAATTTTCTAAATTTAAAACATATTTTTAGTTTATATAAATCAATTCTTCTTAAAGAAATAAATATAAATCAAATTTTATATTCTAAATAAAATCATAGAAATACACCTTTAAAATCAAATTATGATTTAGTATATAAATAACCCTATTTTGAAATTTCAACTTAACAATTCAAATTCAAATTAAATTCCAAATTTAATTCAAAAATAATCAGATTTGATATGACTACAATTTTAACAAATCCATTTCCTTTTGTATATATTAATTTCAATTAAAATGAAAATACATTTACAACCCATTTATAATAATTATTTAAAATAACAAATTTATCAATTTAAATTAATTTATTAAAAAGATTATCACATTTAAACTAGGTTTGAAATTCCGGAATATCACATCGCTGGTTCTTTGACACTTGTTTCTTGTGTTTTACAGAAACTTTGCACTTCATATGGCATATATGAAGATGATCTAGAGTTTCCCTCTATAGATCCACTTATTTATTTGGTTTACTCGGATTGATTTTCTTTATTTCTAGACATGATTTTTGTGTCTATTTTAGTGGTTTCTAATTCTTATTTCTGGGTTTTGATTTATGAATTTGTGAATTCATCTCGAGTTATTATTATTCCATAGAAATTCTCTACGAATCCATGCTAGAACACACAATGTTATTGCATGTTTTTTAACTTGAGTTTTCAAGACAAAAATTTCCAATTTCAAACCATTTTCCTACATTTTCAAGCTTAAGTATATTTTTCTATATACGAATGATATTAGAAATATTAATATATAAAAATAATCTATTTCATTAGAATAATTATGGTTTCAAAACGATTTGGAATAATATGTTTAAATTATATTTTCATACAAGGATTCAGTAAGGACTTTTCAATATATATACAGAATGACATATAAAACTATATTTTGCAAGGATTATTTTAAAGTAGAATATATTTATGAAGTTACACGTTATCAATTGAATGGAAAGGTGATTTAAACGGTTTAATAAAATGAGTGGTATGGAATGCTCTCGTTTGTTTTGCCGGTTAATTTCCGGACTTGTTCGATTGAGCCATTTATTCACACGGGCGGAGTTTATTAGCTTATGGTAAACGTTCAGGTAAACCCGTGTGGTATGGGACACATGGTCGTTATCTACTCGGTTGCTATATGAAAGTATTAAATGCTTTTTTTTGATTATTTTTTCACTTGCCTTGGGAGTTTAAAGGACTTGCTCCTATCATGGAGTTTATAGGTCTCGTACCTATCTTGATGTTTATAAGACTTGTTCCTATCTTGATGTTTATAAGTCTCGTACTTATCTTGAGGTTTATAGGTCTCGTACTTATTTCAAAGATTTCATAATTTGTTCCTATCTTGTTGTAACGAACCGCCTTTCTTACTCTGAAAGACAAGTCTTCAAGGGTAAAACAAAATGAAAGATAAGAGAGAAGAGATAATACTAACAACATAGAATCTCATAACACAATGGAACAATATATATTTCTCAACATAATATATTACAAAGCCATTTCAAAAATGTTATGTCAGAGTCATTCTAATACAACTTATAGTCGAAGACAGTTGTAACAGCCTGTCCCTACTTGACAGATACAATATACATATAATACAAAGGAAAATAAGGTAATAAATAGCTATCGATGAAGCGTTCTGCTCCGAGCTTCTCCACGATGAATTTTATTTTACTTATCGAGTTTAACATAGCACCGCATAACAACAGGTATATAAGAGATCAACACATTACACTCAATCAACTTAAGTAAATGCCCAAGTTAATTGTAATGCAGAATGGTGTTTTGTTCTGCTAATAGATGTCAATTAGTTTTCCTAATCATATGGGGTTACTTAAGGGTAAGCGACATAGAAATCCCTTGGTTTAAAAACAAACTTGGAAAGAAAACAGTTTAAAACAAAACCGATTACATAAATTCAAAGCGGTTTTAAAATAAATTAAAACCCTTGTAAATGAGAGTAAAATCCTTGTTAAATAGTAAGTAAACACTAATTAAAAGTAATTAAACCTTAATTAAATCTTGTTAACATAATTAACTTTAATCAAAGATTAATTAAATAAAACTCCTTTTTAAATTAATAATTAATTAATAATTATCTTAAATAAATAATTAAATAATAATTAATTAATCCTTAATTAATAGTTAACTAATAATTAACTTTAATTTAGTATCAAATCATGATTAACTTAATTGATAACTTTTAAGTTTGGATTCCATTATTGACAAATGATCAAGTACTAATTAATTTGTTAATTAATTAATCAATTAAATAATCATTAAATAATTAAATAATTGTTCTCTAATTGCTAAATTAAAGTTAGAAAACATTTCCAAAAAGAATTTTAAGTGAAAGCAAGTTTAGATTAGAAAACTAGTTAAAATTTTCAAACTACACGTATAGCGACTATTGCTATATGGACCCGTAATTTCAAAAACTTAAAATTTCCTTTTCCTAACTTTTAAAACTTCCCTCTGGAACTCTTATCCTCTTTAAAGCATGAAGATAAACTTTTGAAAAAAATTCAAAGTTTGAAACTTGAAGGCTTTTCACTTTGAAACAAAAATCAAACTTTCGATAAAAAGCGGATTTGTGTGTCGCTTTTGGTTAGCGAATCATTACCTTTGTGTCATTAACCCACGTACAACGAATAAAACATTCAAACATAATATCATGTCATAACATTATAACGTCATCAATAATAAAGAATTACTTCACAATACTAACTAACATTTTCAATATTCATCTTTATCGCCTACTCAAATTTCGACATAAGCAATCAACCCAAATCAACATATATGCATGCATACACAACATATAACGTTACTACATACTTAAATAACATTTAAGCTCATAAATTTTACAATTTCAAAAAGTTAGTAACCTGTGTTTAAGAAATATGAACTTTACTCATCAAACTTTCACTAAATTAAACTAAATTTGGTCTCGACCTAGCTCACTTGCTCCTACCTTAATAAAGCGTAGATGTAGACCCTTCAATGCCTAAATGGGCTTGCCCTTGGGTGCATTAGGCTCGACCTAGAAACAAAGGGGGTCGGCCCTTGGATGTTTTTCGGATGTAGGGTTTTGTTTTGTGAATAGAAGAGTTTAGGAATTGCAATGGAGTTATTTAAGCTATGTTTTGAAATGTTTTACGGACTTTTTTCTCTTTGGAAGTGGAGATGGAAGCCATGGAAATATATGAAGATAAAAAGTAGATTTCGACATGAGAATGTAAATAAAAAAAGAAGTGGATGTAGGAAATAAGGGGTATATATAGTCTTAGGAATTTTATTAAAATACATAAAGTTATAATAATTAAATATAAACACATGCATGCACCCCATACTTCCCCTCTCCTTTATTTGTACATGTTTCCCCTTTTCCATGCCTTGAATCATGTTAGAGCTTCCATGTGTGTGTACTAAAGATATGTAAATGTTTTGTGCAAATATAAGTGTGTTTATATGTATATATATGCCTTTATAACATATTTTTTCACATCCATGCTTAGGTTTAAAAATATATATATAAGTTAGTGTACATAAGTATACTTAATTAATACTAATACTAACATATATAAATGTGTGCATGTTGCACCTTGTGTGGATAACGTTCCTAACGAATTTCAAGTGTTGAAAAGTCCAAATTTCGAAAAACGTTCTCCGGTCACATTTTTTATTTTTATTTGAACTACCTATATTGGTGAACAACTTTTGGAAACTATTTAAAATCGTAATTAAATAATTAAAATAGGTTTATTTGCTAATAAAAAACCATTTTTGATTATACAAAATATATTTAAATAGCCTATTTCAAAGTGGAAAAATCTCGGATCGTAACAAATCTATTTTACCATCATTTATTATTATTTAAAAGAGTTATATTTTAACTATAAAACCTATTATTTAATATTTAAGATTTATTAAATATTTGCAAATGAAGGCGTTAGAATTCTGGTTCATTACGCTCTTCCCCTCTAAAATAATTTTGTCCCCAAAATTGTACCATACCCCTTATTCCCAGAAACACTTAAACTACTCATCGGTCCATAAGATGTACATAGAAAATTTTATGTAAAATCTAATTTGATCGCTCACTCGAACACATAACTTCACTTCCAAAGTAGTATCGGTTATCCAACTTCCTAGTGTGGACTTTGATTAGGAATCTCAATTAAAAACCTCTATAAACTATGATAGACAACTTTAGTTCCACATAAAAAACCTCACCAACGCTCAAGGTCGAACATCGAGTGATAAATCCTTATTCGGAATGGTGTAAAACAACTCCAGTCATATACTTGAATCTATGATCGAGAGCTATGTGAAAAGGAGAAATGAATTTCATACCCCCTACATGCTGATCTAACAATTCTTACTATCTAACTACTTTCTACCCTCCCATCATGCTTCATAAGAATCAATTTTTAAATTTATTAACTTATATAAAACTCTTCTACATCTGAAGAGTATACGTAAATGTCTGATTTTTAATTCTATTAAATTTTAACTATTAGATGCAGGCCAAAAATAATTTTGTCTTGAAAAGAAGTCGACCAAATCAACCTTTTTACCCTAATTGGTCTGGTAAGTAGCTAAGAAGAGTAGGATGCTGGTATCCAAGCTCCATCCTAGATTCTACATTTTCTTAAACACTACTAAGTTAAAAATGTCTATTAGCTGGCCCAATAACATCAAATAATCTTCGTATCCTAGATGTCAAAATCAAAAGATATGGTTTAAATAAAAAAGTTTATTAAACCGTCTTTTAAATTTAACCTAATTAAACTTTCATTTACTAATCCACCTTCAAAATATCTTTTTATTTTGAAAACTCTTCCTTTTAAGGGATCCTAGAAACCAATACCCCGGTTTTATTTCATAAACCTTTTGAAACACACATGTTGCCCGAGTAACTCCAAAACGATGTCAAGGAACTGGGTGCTTCCAAATAGTACCATATACCCCTTTACTAAGAAAGGAAATACTCAAGAGAAGTGTTTGTCATCCGAACAAATCTCTTAACATTTTTAGTCATTTTCAAGACACTTGGACTAGTTAATAAAAATATTTCTTCTTTTTTCAAATTTCTTCTTGAAATAATGCAATTCATAGACAAATAGTTTTAAATAATATCATCCACTTGCTTTGGATTCATTCGGATTTGAACTTGTTTCAATTTGTACAATGACAGAGAATAATTTATCATGTGCCCTATTCTATCTGCCTAAGCAAACTTTTGATTGTCACTTAGAAGATTATTCCGACCATCACAAAACAAATCAAAACATATTCTCAAACTGTCCAAAGAAAACCTTACTCTTGAACTTTATTTTAAAATATCTATATCTTAAAATATCATTAAGAAAGATTACTACTATTTTCCAAAATCATTTGGAATTTATGAAAGCCACCGGGATTTAACATTCTTTTCAATTTTAAAACACATTCAATAGTTTTGATTTGTAAAATCATCTCTCTTTATTCATCTTATAAAACTATATGAAGATTTACCTTCAATAAATGCCTTTATTAAAATTCAATTTTTAACCTTACATATCGTTGTATGCTTTATGGTCAAATTGTGAAACTTAATTCACAAGTTGTGCGATTCAATGTTCTTACAAATTATACATACCCAACCTATGTAGGGAAAAGGAAATCTACTATTAAAAGCTCAGAACTGGATGAGACGACTAGTTAACCCTAATTTAAATATTATTAACTCCTAACCCACTCTCATCATAGATAACTACAAAGATTTTGGGAATCATCCCTTTTTATATATAGAAAAAATATTCCTAGGTAAAATTATTTCATTTACCAAATTTAAAACAATATCATGTCTATTGAACCTATTCAAGTGTTTAGGAAATCCTTATCGATAACGTTGATTAGGTGCATCGACTGGAATTCTTCCACTCAACAGGTCAAACAACACAATACAAAGCATTTTTATCCACTAACAAATATGTATCATATATTACACTCAGACCCATTCTAGGGCACTACTGACACTATCTATAATGATTACTCCACCAAAGCCTAGGCCTTTGTTCAATCTATGCTCTAATACCAAATGTAACAAACCGCATTTCTTGCTTCGAAAGATGAACCGTTAAGGGTAAAAGAAAAGGAAAGATAAGATAGAAGAGAAGAAATTAACAACACAGAATCTCACAACGCAATGGAACAATATATATTATTCAACATAATATATTACAATATTATTTCAAAAATGTTACATCAGAGTCATTCTAATACAAATTCTAGCCTATTGTAGTTATAACATCGTGTCCCTAACTCATACATACAATATACATATAATACAGCGAAAAATTGGGTAATAACTTGCTATCAATGAAGCCATATGCTTCAAGCTCCTCCAAGATGAATCCGCAAAAAACTTGAACTACTTGGCTGCCTATTCAAATTTGAGCACCCAAGAGTTTAGGAAAATGAAAAATAAACTTCGGGTCAGGTCTGGTGTGATTAAAGCATGCATTTTAACTTCATAAAACTTTTAAATCAAAATCATCTTGCAAGACCACGCTGGACATAAAAACGAAAGCGTATTTACCTTACGATAACCAAAACATTTTCTATAGAAAATCCATTGATATAATAATGCCTAAGGGTCAAAGTAAAATATGAATATAGCTAAAATGATAGCATCTCCCATTTTAACATAGTTGGGCACAACTAAGTCCGTACGACGCTTATTGGAGAATGGATTCTAGACAATGACCAGGCTATTGGGGTACCGCCCGTCATGGTGCACCTCTAGAGAAAAATAAAACCAAGGACCTTGTAGGAATCCCCTACAAATATAGAACCGGCCTACCACTTGACTATTTGTACAGAATATGATCACCCCTTGGTTAGTGGACCTCCAAGCATACAAACAAGAGATAATATGGACCCTAGATAGAGATGATCATACCCTCATGGGAGCGAACCACTTAACTCTGCTGCAACTTTCCAATTTTAGTCATTCTCGGTTGATGGGGATTGAGGCTATGTTCTACCTTTTTATATAGCACTTTCTACTTGGAATGCTAACACCGCCCTCCAAGCAATAATGCAATGCCAGCATTCATCCATACAAGTTGCCTAGGATATGATCAAACCGAAGTCACTACTTCTACTACATCCATATTGGAATCACCCTCAGGAGTAGTAGTAAGCAGCTCTTTTTTTTTTTTTGAAAAGCAAGAGTAAAACTCATTTTATTGACTTATATCAAATTACAAGATCAAAAACAGATCACAAATCACTCAGAAATCACTCAATTACAATCACAAGACAATAACCCCTCAGTGCCAATACCTATCAAGACAGAACCACTCATTAACAACCTCACAAGACATTACATTGATTAAAAACAAAACATATACACATAGAAAAATAATACAAACTAACTGAAAGATGAAGAAACCCACTACTGCAGTTCAATCCAGAAATAAGCCCTCTACCAGTTATGAATTACCAAGAACATCAAATAAGATTTGCTTTCAAGTCTCTGAGAATTTTGCCATGTATCTGATTATAAAGTTGTGCCACATTCTTGCATCCCACACCAAAAATTCTATCATTCCTTTCTGACCAAACAGCATGTATCAGTTTCTTAAGCAATTTAAGCAACAGTCTTGTCTTCTGAGTTTTCCACCTTGTAGCTTTAAATATATTGAACCATTCCACTGAGCTAACAGGTGATGGTTTATAATAATCTCCATTAGCAAGTAACCTATACCATATCTGAAATACAAAAGTACAATCAAAAAACAAATGCGTGTTACTTTCTGACTCTGATTTACAAAGAACACATAAGTCATCTGATATGATACCCATTCTACAAAGTTTGTCTTTAGTATTTAATGCATTAGCCATCACCTTCCATAACAGTAAATTATCCTTTGCACTACTACCAGTATTCCATATTCTTGAATGCCAAGGGAATTGCAGACCATTTTGACAGAGAGTATTATACACCAGTTTAATGGAATGTTGTTTACCTTTGTCTGACCAAATTAAAGCATTGCCATTATTGATGAAAGTCTGATCAGTGATAGCATTCCATAAGTTCCTAAGTTGGAAGGAACTAGAATATGGTAAAACAATACTACCATAAGTTCCTAAGTAGTAAGCAGCTCTTTCATTTCAAAGAGCTTTGTCTTCAATTCCATCATCTTTAAGATGTCTTCACTTCGAAATGCTTTAACTGGATCGAAATGGTTTTCGGATAACATATCTGATCCCAGTCTCTTCGAAACATCATTCGATAATTTCTAGTATACTCAACCCCTGTTCTTTAGGAAATACATAGTCAAATGAAAGAGCGGAGATCGACTCCTAACCGATAGTGGATGGATTCCCTTATCATTTGTCTTAGAAGAATGAAACAAGATTTATATGCACAGTATAGCATCATCGAAGATGACTGTGCCATATAACTCACGTGTTTCTCCTAGATATTTCCAAAGTTACCTTTTAGGTTCATATTTGATAGTCGGTTATTTAATTATCAAATAAAAAACAACAACCAATTCCATTTGAAATTTAGTAATCCATAGCAACTACTAAGCCTCAAAACAAATCTTTTTTTAATAAATCACTTTTCCGAACATTTGTCTAAAATATTCACTTACTTATATCTCTGACATAAGTATACTTACAAAGCATTTGCGAATAACTTCTTATCTCCAAATCTTGTTAAAAAGGATTAAAAAAATGTTGTTTAAATTTTAGATAAGGACAACCCTACACTATTCCTTTAGTGTTAAGTGTGGAAACAATGTTCCATACCACCACTTTTAAAAGGTTAGTTTAGAGAAACCCAGATCTCAAATTCTTTTTATACTTCTTTTGATAAATCCTTTTAAATCAAATCTATTTCATTCATGAAATCTCTTTGACTTGAATCCAAATCCATTTCAAAATACTTTCCAACTTCCCAAATTCATTTATAAAACCCTTTTACAAATATTCAAAATCATTTATAATAATTGCTTTTACAAATATCCAAACCTTTTTATAAACTCCTTTTATGAATATCCAAATCATTTTCTAAACTTCTTTTATAAATACCCCAAAATCATTTATAAAACTTCTTTACAAACCCTTTATGTTTAAACAACTTCCTAAATATCCTTAAACCAAATTAGCTTCCTTTAATACGCAAATCCATTTTATAATTCTCCCTTATATATGAAATTTTCTTTGCTTAAAAACTCAAATCTATTTGCCCAAAACTCTTTATAAATTTCCAAGTTCCTTTAAATATCTTGTTCAAAACACAGTAATTTTGAAACCATTCAAAAGGAAAATGAAATATTTATCTTTACAACATTAGATGAAGGCTTAGCGACCAAAATAGTGCTTTTAAATTGATTTCACTTATCCAGTTTAACGCGGCACCACATAACAACAGGTATATAAGGGATCAACACATACCACTCAATCAACTTAAGTAAATGTACAAGTTAATTGTAATAGCAGAACGGTGTTTCGTTCTGCTAATAGTTGTCAATTAGTTTTCCTAATCATATGGGGTTACTTAAGGGTAAGCGACACAGATACCCCTTGGTTTAGAAACAAACTTGAAAAGAAAACAGATTAAAATAAAACTGATTACTTAAATTCAAAGCGTTTTTAAAATAAATTAAAACCCTTGTAAATGAGAGTCAAATCCTTATTAAAAAGTAATTAAACTCTAATTAAAATTAATTAAACCTTAATTAAATTTTATAACATAATTAACTTTAATCAAAGTTTAATTAAATAAAACCCCATTTTTAAACAATAATTAATTAATAATCATCTTAAATAAATAAATAATAATTAATTAATCCTTGATTAATAATTAAATAATGATTAACTTTAATTAAGTAGCAAATCATAATTATCTTAATTGATTAACACTTAAGTTTAAATTCTATTATTAACCTTTTGTAATTAATTAATCAATTAAATAATCATTAAATAAATAAATAATTAATAATTGTTCTCTAGTTACTAAATTTAGAAAATATTTCCAAAATGATTTCTAAGTGAAGACAAGTTTCGATTAGAAAACTACTTAGATTTTTTGAATTGCATGTATAGGGACTATCGCTATACAGACCCGTAATTTCAAAACTTGAAATTTCCTTTTTCTAACTTTTAAAACTTTCCTTTTGAACTCTTATCCTCTTTGAAACATGAAGATAAACTTTTCAAAACCAAATCCAAGTATTAAACTTGAAAGCTTTTCACTTTGAAACAAAAATCAAACTTTCGACAAAAAGCGGATTTCTACGTCGCTTTTGATTCGCGAATCACTACCTTTGTGTCATGAACCCACATACAACAAATACAACATCCAAATATAATATCACATCATGACACTACAACACCATCATAAACATTGTATTACTTCATAAGCTAACTAACTTTTCCAATATTCAATGAATAATAATCTTTATTTCCTACTCTAACTTCGGCATAAGCAATTAACATCAAATCAACATGTATGCATGCATACACAACATAGAATGTTACTACATACTTAAGCAATATTTTAACTCATAAATTTTATAATTAAAAAAGTTAGTAACTTGAGTTTTAAAAACATGAACTTTGCTCACCAAACTTTCACTAAATCAAACTAAACTTGCTCTCGACCTAGCTCACTTACTCCTAGCTTAACAAAGTGAAGATGTGGACCCTCAGAGGCTAAATAGGCTTGGCCTTGGTGCATTGTGCTCAGCTTAGCAATAAAGGGGCTCGGTCCTTGGATGTTTTTGGGATGTAAGGGTTTTTTGTGAAGATAAGACTCTAGGGATTGAAAAGAGTGATTTAAGCTATGTTTTGAAATGTTTTACTAACTTTTTTCTCTCTTAGGAATTTGGAGATGGAGGCAATGGAAATATATGAGGATAAGAAGAGGATTTTGATATGAGAATGTAAATGAAAATAAAAAAGAAGATGTAATAATGATGGGGGTATATATAGGCTTAGGATTTTTATTAAAATACATAAAGTGATATTTGCGTAAAACAAGGAAGAGGACGTAGGAATGTTATTTGTGTTATCACCAAATAGTTTTGAGGATTATGCATGTAGAAGCTATCTTAAGTTTTGATATTTGGTGATTTTATTCTTGATGTATGCTTGATATTTGTTGATATAATTACTTGATCGCTATATTTGAGATCCAATTTGTTTTATCTATCATTCATCTTCCTAGCTCATTTATTTTAGTATAGACTGACCCTTTGTTATTTCATAATACTCGGGTCAGAACAAGATGTTTTAGGTCCTTTATTTTGATGCTTTTAGAGTGGGTCTTCTATAGTTAGCAAGTTGTTTACTTTTGTTCTCACTATATATTTTGATGTTATGATGTATCTTATGTCGAGGTAGACTCCTTTTATGTACATACTCGTACATTTGGGACGTAGTACTATTGTATAATGTAGTCTACTACATGAATCCTTTTGTGTCTATTCAGACTTGTATCTATTTTTATTCTGTAGTGTCTGATCTTAGATTCTATGATTTGTATTTATCATAGATTGAAACACCCTACACCCCTTAGTATACCCAAAAAAGGGCACAGTAAAGGATATGGTTCATTATAGTATAGCTAAAACATTACAGAGACTAAGATTCACAAGACAAATAAGTAAAAACAGCGGAAACAATTACATAGTAAATTATTATTCAAAAACCTTCATAAATAAGTTTGAAAAACATCACATGTCTCAAATACCAAATACACATCTCTTATGAAAAATGCATCTCAGTCTCATAAAATCAGAGTACAATAAAAATAATCATCTCTCTCATAAGTACCAATACATCAAAAACAAAATGAAAAGAAAACTATAAAGAAGAAGAATACATTAAGAACTCCGGGAATGTATCTCCAAGAAATCTGAATCAACTATCCTTGCCTCTACCAGCCTATGGGGGAAAAGGGGAAATAGAGGAGTGGGTCGGACTATAAGTTTGGTGAGTGAAAGTAACTACTAGTATTTTTAAGAATGATAATGATAATAGATTTAGCAATAGTTCTAGTATAAAAGAAATAAAGGATGGATAAAACTGGGATAAATAGTGTTTAACTGTTTGCTTTGGTTGTTTTGATTCTTTGGATTGTTTGCACTTATCTTAGATTGTTGTGATTAGGCTGAAATTCTAATCCTATTTTAATTAGGCTGAATCCTGATTCTACCCGTTGATCGGCTTTCTATCTCTATTGTGCCACTGTGAGAAAGTCCCATCCAATGGGTCTCACAGCAAAAGACACCTGTTTAGGACTTGGAATGCAGTAGCGACTTATTGATGTCGCATGCTTGGTCATTGCCGGTACACACTAATTGTCGCTCCCTCTTGTGACCGCATACCTAATCTATCAGCATAAGCATGCCCAGCCTCACCTGATCCGTTGTAAGACCATCGGTCCTAGTTTGAAAGGGGTCTGCCCAGCCTCACCTAAGTATTTTGTGAGACTATCGGTCCTAGTCTAAAAGGGAATGTTGTTGGCGCGGGTCCTATCAAACAAAATCTGGTTGCGCCCTTTGCCCATATCCCCTGATTTGAGCTTCTATCAATTAGCCACTTATTTATCCTAGTTAGCATGTCCCAGCCTCACCTAGCTATTATAAGACCATCAATCTTACTCTGAAAGGGTCCTCCCCTGCCTCATCTAATCTGTTGTGTGACCATCAGTCCTAGTCAGAAAGGGAATATTGTTGGTGCTGGCCCTACTTCTAGTCTTTCTTATTAACTTAGTGCAAGTTCTTAAAATAAGCCACTTTTGTTATTTCTGCTTTATTTACTTATTAACGTAATCTAAGTCTTTAAAATAATCCTTTTCTATTATCTCTGCTATCATTATTATTAACTTAATTATAAGTCATAAAGTAAGCCATTTCTATTATCTCTGCTATATTTGCTTATTAACTTAATTATAAGTCTTAAAATAAGCCTTTTCTGTTATTTCTACTTATAACCTATATTATAATTTACTTATTAACTTAGTCAAAGTTTTAAAATAAGCCTTTCTGTTCTTTCTGCTTAATTATAACATACGTTATAATTGTTACTCTTCTGTTTTATCTTTTTAATTATAACCACTAGTTATAAACATGCTTGCAAATGTCTCAGATTTGCCTATTTCCATATAGCTTCTTTTTGTTATAGATCTTCTTATTTTACATCTATTTTTTGTAAATTTAGTGTTCTTATATTTTAGTCCATATAAGCGAATTCTATTTTCTTTTTAATGTTCTACTCACGTAAAAAGGAATAAAAAGAAACTAACATTTACAGGCTGAATTCTAACGTTAAACAGATGTAAATAAATGCAAATAACGGTAAATAACTATAAATACTGTAAATAATTGAATAAATTAGCTGAATAAAAATGACTTAATAAAATAGACTAAGAAGAACTTTAAAAACTAGATGTAAATAACTTATATAAAAAATGTCTCAAAATTGTAAAAAAAAAAACTATAACTATTGAGAACCCTATTAGTTTAAATTATTTAAAAAAACTTAAAATAATTACAAAACACTCACCTGTGCTCCTTAGCTCTATTCCTTGGCCTTTCCGGATCCACTTCTAGAGCATAGAGTATTTTTACCAAAATGATTTCCTCCTTAGAAAAAATTTCTATTTAGGGTCCAGCCTCTGGCAATGAACCCAAAGAGGAGAAAGTATGAATGAGAAAAATAGCTAGGTCTATGGTCTTATTTATGTGTAGTTTAGGGATCTCAGACCATTAGATTTGAAGATTAAATCTGGTGCAACCACGTTATAGGCTCGTTGGGAACCGTCGAATGGAAGCACGAACGGACATGAGTGAAAAGAAATTGCAAAATGACGTGTTTGCTTCGTTACGGGAAAATATCCGTCAAAAGAATTGGGCGGGTCGACCAAAGATGCGTAAGGGTCGACCTTACTCGAGCCTGGGTCGACACATTGGTTGACCTAGATTTGGTCTAGGTCAACTGACCCTCTTTTATTTTTCTTCTTTTTGTTCATTTCTTGTTTATTTCGTAACTTCTTCGTTTTAGCTCGGATTCTGACAAACTATGTATGAAAATTAACCAGAAAATTACCACGGACACAAAGATGAAACTCCCATGGCTCAATTCTGATAATTTCACACACTTATTTTATTATTTAATTAATTCATTAATTAGTTATTATAGCTCAAATTTTCGAGTTTTTACATTCTTCCCTCCTTAAAGGATTTTGTCCCCGAAATCTCCTAGGATAGAAGAATGAAATATTTTCAGCCGAATTCTACAACCATATACTCAACCACCATCCGTTACATGCATTATCCTTAAGCTTTCTAATGCAATCTATGTTATATGCAAAAGTGTAGTGTCAATGTCACTAACTAATGCAAAAGATTAGGCGGTCTACTGATTCAGTCGACCTCATTTTTATGCAATCATGTCTGTGCCATGTATCCAAATGAATGCAAATTCTCTAATGATAACTGATAGTACTATATGAGTGCTACAATCATCATCCATATGCAACAATCATGTGCTAATCAGCCATTTATAGCAACCATTGAAATAAAATAAAAATGGAAATGAGCACATATCCATATGCACATGCTTTAGTGACCTAGTTAGGCCAATCCCTAAGAGATAATAGTGCCTAATGTATATATGTGCGTCCATTAGCTTCCACTACCAAATAATTGCAACCACTAGCGTCCATCATATGTAACATGTTCTAGTAACATTTTTACATTTAGTCCTACCATTCATAGGTTAAATCCTAAGATCTACCCTCCCAAAGGATACTAAAGGAAAGAACCTATTCAAAACTAAAGATGGAAATAAGAAAATTCAAAACGTACCCTTGAAAATAAATGGATAAGAGATATGTATTTTCTCCTTAGCCTCCCATGTAGCGTCCTCAATACTATCCCCCCACTGCACCTTAACCAAAGGGACTTCCTTATTCCTAAGCTTCTTGATTTCACCCTCAACGATCTTGGTTGGAATGCGATGAACCGCCGCTTCTCTCTCCACTTCAACTTCTTCAAGTTGACTAGTTTTCACTACCTGTGATGGGTCATGTAAGCACTTTCTCAAGTGCGAAACATGGAAAAAATCATGAACTCCTGCGAGCCTCTCCGGTGGCTTTATCTGATACGCCATCCTCCCTACCCTTTCCGCAATGGGAAACGGCCCTACGAATCTGTGAGAAAGTTTCCCACTTGATCCAAATCTTACTACCTTTCTTAGCGGAGATACCTTAATGAAAACCAAGTCTCCTACCTCAAACTCAATATCCCTTCTCCGCCTATCTGCATAAGATTTCTGTCTATCTTGAGCCATCTTCATTCTCCTTCTAATTAAATCAATATTTTTTGACGTCTCTCTAATCATGTCATGACCGAGCAGCAATCTTTCTGTAGACTCCAACCAACACGAAGGTGACTTACAAAGTCTTCCGTAAAGAGCCTCAAAAGGTGTCATCCCGATGCTAGCCTGAAAACTATTATTATATGTAAACTCCACTTAAGGAAGATGCTCCTCCTAAGTTCCTCTGAAATCAAGAATGCACATCCTCAACAAATCCTCAAGAACTCTATTAACTCTCTCTGTTTGGATATCCGTCTGCGGTGATAGGCCATATTCAATCTAAGTTGTATTCCTAAACCCTCTTGCAAGCTTCTCCAAAACTTGCTAGTAAAGATCGGGTTTCTGTCGCTCACTATGCTAGAGGGAAATCCATAAAGTTGGAATATCTCATGAACATATAAGGATGCCAAATAAGGTGTTGTCCTCTTACTCTTGACTAGAATGAAGTGGGTGCTCCTGGTCAAGCGGTCTACAATCACCCAAATACGGGTATGCCCCTTCCTAGATCGGGGTAAACCATTTATAAAGTCCATCGAAACACTATCCCACTCCCATTCGGGTACATCTAATGGTTTAAGCAATCAGCCGAGCTTCTATTGCTCCGCCTTAATTCTTTGGCAAACAAGACACTTGGCTACAAACTCTACCACATCCTTCTTCATGCAGCTCCAATAAAATATTATCTTCATGTCCCTATACATCTTATCACCTCCTGGATGAATAGTAATTCGGGAATGGTGTGCTTCTTCTAGAACTGCTCTCATCAAAACACTAGTGCGGGGGACACAAAACCTTCCATTTCTCCTTAGCCACCCTTTACTATCCATGGAATAACGTTGGAGATGTCTAGAGACCTCTCCTCTCCTAATCTTATCCAAAATATTCACAAGCTTTGAATCATCATGCTAGCTTGAGCCAATCTGATCAATGAGGGTAGGCTTAATTTCAAGTGGTGCCAACAATGCAGGGGTAATGTCCGTAGAAGGTTAAAATAAAAGGTGGAAATAAACTCTAGGCTTTTCTACTCTACGAACATTGGACTAAAGGTTGCTCTCTTCTACTTAACGCATCTGCAACCACGTTCCCTTTACCAGGGGTATAGGTTATCTCAAAGTCATATGATGCCAAAAAATCCATAAAACGCTGCTGCCTCAAGTTTAAATCCTTTTGTGAGAATAGGTACTTCAATGATTTATGGTCAGTGAAAAGCTCGAACCTCACTCCTAAAAAGTAATGTCTCCAAGACTTGAGTGTGAAAACATTAGCAGCTGACTCTAAATCATGGGTAAGGTAGTTCTTCTTATAAGTTCCCAACTGTCTACTCCCATAACATACTACCCTCTCTTCTTGCATCAATACTGCTCCAAGACCCGTCCTATATGCATCAGTTTATGCTATAAAAGGCTTAGCTCCGTTGGGTAAAACTAACACCGGTGCACTAGTCGGAGCCCTCTTTAGCATCGTGAAGGAATCCTCACAATTTACGTCCCACACGAATGCCACATTCTTCTTAGTTAGGCGAGTAAGCGGTGCTAAAATCTTAGCGAAATCTCTGACCTATAATAGCCAGCCAAACCTAGGAAGCTTCTAACTTCAGTAGAATTCTTGGGTTCCTTCCAATCTTGCACTACTACTACCTTAGCGGGATCAACAGCTAAACCCTCTCTTAAAACTACGTGCCCCAAGAAACGCACCTGCTCACTCCAAAAACTTCGAGAACTTTGCCTTCAACCGACGAACACGAAGTTTGTGAAGAAAATCCTCTAGACGAACAACATGCTCTTCCATACTCTTTGACAACAATAGAATGTCATCCACAAATACTACAACGACCTTATTTAGGACACCTCGAAAACATGGCTCATCAAATCCACAAAATAGGCTAGGGCATTGGTTAGCCTAAACGGCATAACCAACCACTCAAAGAATCAATCGAGTGTCCAAAATGTTGTCTTATCTACGCTATCGTCAGCGACCCTAAGCTGAGAAAAAACTAAAGAGCCAACTAACTGATCGAAAAGATCTTCTATCCTAGGAAGTGGATAAAGGTTCTTCTTTGTGAGCTCATTCAACTCTCTATAGTCTACACAAAGTCGAAGGGAACCATCGCCTTTGTAGCGAAGACGATTGGCACTCCCCACTCAAATATGCTCCTTCTGATGAAGCCATTGTTCAATAGCTCAATAATATACTTACTTAACTCCTTCCTTTCCGTAAGAGCCATATGTCTCACGGGCAATTCCATTGGCTTAGCAACGTCATTCAGGTAGATCCTAAAGTCGATCTCTCTCTTAAGGATAGTCCCTTAACCTCCTCAATAACGTCTAGGAAATCTCTAACAAATAGAACAGAATCTAACTCTCCTAGTGATGAATCAAGGGAATAAAGGAATCTCAACATGGTTGACCCATATGGGTTGTAAGAAACCTCGAGAGTCCTACCGCTTCATGTCTCTAATTTGACGAGTCTCCTCCCGCAGTCTAATAAGTGGATAAACATTCCATCCCTAAAATCATCTCATATCTCAAAAATCCTATTACATAGGCATCACAATCAAACTATACGCCTAGTATAAAAATTTTCAAACCCTACAGATCATAGATAAATGTGCTGATCCTCCTATGGGGTTTGAAACAACTATAGAGTCTACTACTAGAGAAATATCTATGTGCAAACAATCAACCAAGGAACTAGAAATGAAAGAATGCGATGCTCTGAAGTCAAAAATTGCCTGAATGGGAAAATCCAAAATAGAGATCAAACCTTCTACATAGACTTTCCTACCTCGATCCGGTCCTCTACTAGAAGATGCTGCATCCAAAGCCTATGCTTACACTCTCGGTGTGCCCGCTTTCTACCCCGTCCTCTGAGGACAAGCTCTACTAAAGTTTCCAGGCTACCCACAATTGTAACACCTCCCATTCATCATGTCCTTCTTACAGTCCTTTGCGAAATGCCCAACCAATCCATAATTATGACATTTCCCACCTTTCCTGATGTGCTTTTGAGGTCCTCTTTCTTTCCTCTTGTCCTTATCCTTCTTATTCTTCCACCATTGCTACTTAGAGTTTTCAAATTTAAGGACCTCCTTAACATCTCCCATCAGCTACCCAGATGCAAGCTGTACTCTCTGTCGATCCTCCAATCCTAGCAGCCCAATATCCACTTTGTATCCTTTTACCAAGCTCGTGTCTCCACAAAATCCACTGCGCCAGAAAAGTCATGCCTCCTAGACTAGCAGAGTCCTTGCATAGCTTAGACATAGCGAAATCCTCTACGCTAGAAAAAGTCTACAGAAGAAATCAGCCACACTATGCAAAGAAAAGAAAATTTAGGCTTAAAAGAATCGACGAAGGTTGAACTGGACTTTAGGGGGATTTTTATTAGAACTCTTTTATCCTTGAAAACCATTTATATAATAAGAGTTTCTTCTGAAAAATACTTTTAAAACATGTTATCTTTTGAAAAATACTTCACTTTTAAAACAAATTTTTAGGAATCTCTATTGTACCCTTGTGAGCTAGTCCCATCCAGTGGGTCTCACAGCAAAAGACACCTGTTTAGTGTTTGGAAAGCAGTAGCGACTTAATGATGCTGCATGCTCGGTCATTGTCGGTACATACTAACTGTCGCTCCCTCTTGTGACCGCTTACCTAATCTATTAGCATAAGCGTGCCAAGCCTCACAAGATCTGTTGTGAGACCATCAGTCCTAGTCTGAAAGGGTCATGCCCAGTCTCACCTAAGTGTTTTATGAAGCCATTAGTCCTAGTCTGAAGGGGAATGCTATTGGTGCGGGTCCTATCAAACAAAATCTGGTTACACCCCTTGCCCAAATCCCCTGATTTGAGTTTCTATCTGTTGGCCACTTATTCACCCTAGTTAGCATGTTTCAGTCTCAACTAGCTATTGTGAAACCATCAGTCCTAGCCGAAATGGTTCTGCTTAGCCTTACCTAATCTGTTGTGAGACCATCGGTCCTAGTCTGAAAGGGAATTCTAATGATGCGTGCCTTGCTTCTATATTTTTCTTATTAACTTAGCGTAAGTTCTTAAAATCAGCCTCTTCTGTTATTTCTGCTCTATTTTTTATTCACTTAATCTAAGTCTTTAAAATAAGCCTTTTCAGTTATCTCTGCTATATTTGCTTATTAACTTAATTATAAGTCTTCAAAAATAAACCTTTTCTATTATCTCTACTATATTTGCTTGTTAACTTAATTGTAAGTCAGAAAATAAGTCTTTTCTGTTATTTCTAATTATAACCTATGTTATAATTTTCTTATTAACTTAGTCGAAGTTTTAAAATAAGCCTTTCTATTCTTTCTGCTTAATTGTAACCTATGTTATAATTGTTACTCTTTTGTTTTATCTTTTTAGTTATAACCACTAGTTATAAACATGCTTGCAAATGTTTCGAACTTGCCTATTTCAGTCTATCTTCTTTTTATTTCAGTTCTTCATATTTTACATCTATTTTTGGTAAATTTAGCGTTCTTATATTTTAGTCCATGTTAACGAATTCTATTCTCTTTTTAATGTTCTATGCATGTAAAAAGGAATAAAAAGAAACTAACATTTACAGGCTGAATTCTAACATAAAACATATGTAAATAAATGCAAATAACAGTAGGTAAATGTAAATAACCGAATATAATAGCTGAATAAAAATAAATGAATAAAATAGACTGAGAAGAACTTTAATAACTAGCTGTAAATAACTTATATAAAAACTGTCTCAAAATTGCAAAAAAGCTACAACTATTGAGAACCCTATTATTTTAATTACTTAAAAATATAAAATAATTAGAAAACACTCATATGTGGCCCTTAGCTCTATTCCTTGACCTTCCCAGATGCACTTCTAGAGCGTAGAATATTTTTATCAAAAAGATTTCCTCTTTAGAAATTTTTCTATTTAGGGTCGAGCCTTTGGCATAAACCCAAATAGGAGAAAATCTGAATGAGGAAAATAGCTTGGCTTAGGGTCTTATTTGTATTGTAGTTTAGGGATCTCAGACCGTTGGATTTGAATATTAAATCTGGTACAACCACGTCATAGGCTCGCTAGGAACCGTTGGATGGAAGCATAAACACAGAGGATTGAAAAGAAATTGCAAAATCACGTGTTTACTTCATTTTGGAAAAATATATATCAAAACAATTGGGCAGGCCGACTAAAGATATGTATGTGTCGACCCTAAGGTCGTCCTAACTCTGGCCTGGGTTGACCTATATGTCGATCTTGCTTTGGTCTGGGTTGACCTGACTCGTTTATATTTTTTTTCTTTTTTTTCATTTCTTGTTTATTTCGTAAATTTTTCGTTTTAGCTTGGATTTTGGCAAACGATATATGGAAATTGACCAAAAGATTGCCACAGACACAATAGTATAACTCTCGTGGCTCAATTCTGATAATTTCAAAAACTTATTTTATTATTTAATTAATTCGTTAATAAATTATTATAGCTTAAATTTTGGGTTGTTACGTAGATTGTTCTAGATTATTGTTTTAGCCACCGTAGTTCTGTTTTAAACCTGGATCGCATACATCGATTCCACTAGTGACAAGGAAAAAATATATACATATATAGCATATTAATTGATGTGTCGATGCTCGCTTAAAGTAAAATTCACAGATGGTTGCTACTAACCAGCCCTATTTTCTACACTAGCAGACGGAACTAATCTGTAATACCCTTTACTAGTGTGAGTCTCGGGGTGGAGCGTCACAAGTTTTTTTAGGATCATAGATTGATCTTAATATTTTCATGCTTTTCCCTTGCTCTCACTGACCTTGAAATCCTAGATCCGTGACTTTTAAATGGTTTATTTTAATCTCAATTTAGAAACATTGTTTTCATCTTCATTTTCCATGTTACGTAGTCATAGATTCAGCGATAACAAGCATTATTCGAATGTTTTTAAGCATGGCTACATGGGAAAATGTTTCATCATAATCAACATCTTGAATTTGACAAAATCCTTTTGCAACTAGCTTTTCCATATTGGACTCTACCTTTTATCTGCATTTTGATTTTTCTTAAAAACCTATTTGTAGCCTATGGATTTTTCCCCTTTGGGTATATCAGCCGAAGTCCATACTTTGTAGTTATACATTGAAGCCATCTCAAATTTCATGGCTTCAACCAAAGTGTAGAGTCTTTACTCTATAATGCTTGTTGGAATGAAATGGGAGTGTCATATTCTATGACACACTACTCTTTCTCACCATCCACGAGGTAACCTTAGCATCTCTCTGATGCATGAGATTCCCTATTAGACATTCTATTCGTATGCTTGTTTTCATATAATGGTGAATATGATTCTCCCACCGGTTCAACTTCCGTGTTTACTTTTTGGATCTTATCCAACTCTATAACTTCATTGATATTTTCTTTTGATAGAAATTTGTTTTATAAAGAGACCACATGTATAGAAATAATAACCTTTTTTCTTCAGTGTTATAGAAAATATATCCCATGGAATTCATGGGATATCCTACAAATTTACTCAGTGTCGATGTTGCCTTAAGTTTATTAGGGCAACATTCTTAACGTAGGCTGAACAACGCCACGCCTTTAAATAATTGAGGTAGGGTTTTTTCCCACGCCATTTCTCATATGGCATTTTAGGCACATATTTAGTAGGCATCATATTCAACATATGCACTATGGTTTCTAGTGCATATCTTTAATAGAAAAGAGGTAACTCAGTCTTACTCATCATGGAACAAATCATTTCTAATATAATTCGATTTCTTCTTTCCAGAACACCATTGTGTTACAGAGTATAGGGTAAAGTATTCTGCGAGATTATCCCATTATCTTTTAGGTACACTTAGAGTTCTTATCCAACATACTCACCTCCTCAATCAGATTAAAGTACTTTAATTTCGTGGTTCGTCTGATTTTCAACCTCAGTCTTATACTGTATAAGTTTCTCATAAACATCAGATTTATTCTTCATAAGATATATATATATATATATATATATATATCCATGTATGGAGAAATCATAAATAAAAATTATTGAGTAAGTCAAATTATCCTTTACCACTACAACATTGGGTCACATACATCTGTATGTATGAGACCTAAGAGTTCATTAACTCTTTCGTTGCTCCCACTTAAGTGTCATTTTTCCTTTGGGACATGACTCACATGCATCAAATGATTATAACCAAATGATGGCAGAAAACCTTTAGTTTGCCATTTGTACAGTCTTTTGTCACTAACATGACCTAATCTACAATGCCACAAGTAACTATTTTTAGTTTCAATAGAAGATTTATTCATAGCACAGAGATGATTTAAATTAAGTACATAAATTTCGTTATCTAAACCACCATTGCCAATATTATTTCCATCATACACAATATTTATAACATTGGTTTGCAATGAAAACCATAACCGTCTCAAACAATTAGGAAATTGAAATAATATTGCAAATAAAGTTTCTAACATAATAGCAATTATCTAAAAATAAATCAAATCTACTAGGAGAAGTCAAGTGAAATTTTCTAAACAATGTTGCATCAATGATAAATACATCAGCAACTTAAAACCTCATTTCACCCTTTGCCACATGAAGTTCACTCCTAAGCCCCTATAACAAATAATAGATATGGGTTCTATATCTAGACCCAAGGAAATTTATTGAATGCAGAACAATTTTGAATCATAACTATACCTAATGAAGCAAAAGAAATAGTTTCCTTCTTTTTATACCATCCTCAAATTGTCCGGGCAATTACACTTCCAATGCTCTTTCTTATGATAATGATGATATTTAATTTGTCAATAGGAGCATCTTTCTTATTCTTCTTAGAACCCTGCTTGTGTTTCTTCAAACCTTTCAAAGATGGTGCTTTTCCCTTTATAGACAACATCGTGTTCTGATCCTTAAACAAACCTTCGGCTGACCTTAGCATATTGAGTAGCTCGATGAGGTTTATGCTCAACTGGATCATATTGTAGTTCAATATGAATGGCTCAAACTGCGAAGTCAACAAACATTAGACCAAATCCACTTGCAACTCATAGCTTAACTTAACATCTAACTCAGAAAGTCTATCAATACAAGCTTTTGTTGTTAAGATGAAACCCTCAACATGATCTCCCTTACTCATCTTCGTATCGGTCAACTTCTTAGCAATCTTATACCTTAGGGAACAATATTTCTCCTTAAACAAAGCTTTGAGGTTCTCGAATATTTTATGGGAAGATATACCTTCATACTACCTTTATAATGGCTTGCCTAGAGTAAATATCATAAAAACTTGAATGATCTCACAATCAGCTACCCAAGCGTTATAAGCTTTTACAATCTTAGGGTCGACGCCTTCAGTGGGTTTCTCTCTTGAAGGTTCACTACAAACAACCGTAAATGTTTGTATGTTAGTTTAATCTTGATTGCTCTTAACCAGTCAATGTAGTTTGGTTTGGTTGGCATATCATTTTTCGAAAGTAATCCTAGATTGCTCATTGTGCTGCAAATTTAATTTAAGTAGATAATGACAAATTAAACATGGCATATGTTCTAATAATATTAGATAGGTTAAATTCTTACATTTCATCTACCTAATAAGCTTGCACTAGACATTTATGTTTCTTAAACCCTAAGGGGAAATATAGAAATCTCTCAATTTCTCTAGTGGACGTTAGAACTCTAATTACCTGGGATTCTAATATGAAGGAAAGTCAATAAATCATAGGCCCACAAACTCAACTAATCATAGGCCTATGCGATGGATAACACCTTATCGATTGTATTACATACAACTCCTAACTCATAGTCTATTTCCTAGTCTTATCTCGATCTTGAGGAAAGTCAGCAAATCAAAATAGATTATTCACCCGTACCTACTATTTTGCGACAGCATAAATATAATTCACCTACCGTAAGGAAACTCAATAAACATGTGCATGTATCTTACCTCGTGTAAAAAATATACTAATAGTACTACACATAACATCTCTTGCTTAAGGAAACTCATTAACTAAAGAGTATGAAAGTAATCTATTAACATATAAATAGTAGAGGACAACTTATATTAAAGATTCAAATTCTTAAATATATATTTATTGAGTTATCTCGATGTACAAAACAATGTATTGCTCATGAAATACCCTCGTGAAACAAGTGTTTAACATATCTGAAATCACATTATATGTACAATACATGTGTACTTATTCCTTATATTTAGGATGGGTTTCTTATAGTTCCTCTTAAGTATACATTCATATTGTATAAGTCTATTTCATTTATAACGTATTATAATTTAATTCACTTATATAACAAATACATGTATCTTATTAACTAAATCCTATTTAATTAATTTTAATTCTTATTAATTAAATCTTACTTAATTTCTTTTATATGATTTTTTTTGAAATTATGTACTACTCATCTTAAACTATCCAAGATAGCTAATCAACTATAACTTTTGTAGTTTGTTTATGTGTATGTAACAACCCTAGATTTTTGTATATTATTTAAATTGGACTTTCTTTTATTTTTAAATTTATTTTATTTCAAACATTTAATTTTTAAATATAAATGTTGATTATTAAGTGATTTATAGTTCAAACTAGTATAATTTGAATATTTTACTGTAAAGTGAATTTCTGGTCAAACTGTTCAAACTTTGACTTTTAAACTTCAAATTTAAATTTTTTTTAAATCTAAGATTTTATATTTTATTATGAAAATAGATGAAATAACTTGAACACTGCTTTTTGTTTCGTTGAAAACGGAGTTAAACTGCAAAAGTTATGTACATTTCAATTTTGAGTGTAATTTGATTTATTTAACAATTTTGTCTATTTTAAATTATATAAATTATATTTTTCTTTGTCATATTTTATTTTAATATGTGTTAATCTGTTATTTTATTTATATTTTTGTCTTTTAATATTTTTGAAGTGATAGTATAATTTTTCTAAAGCTTATTGAATTTATTTTCTATTTTTAAAGCCTAGTTTCTATTTTTTTGCTATTTTCTTCATTTAAATTATATTTAAATTAAAATTTATATAATTATTTGTGAATGCATTTTATTTTATGTTATTATCTTTGTTATAAATATTTTTACAAGTACATAAAGATTTCCCAAAGTTCATTGCATTTATTTTTCATATTTTCAAGACTAGTTTGCAATTTTTGCTGTTTTATTAATTAAATTATATATATAATTAATATTTATTTATTTATTTTTGTTTATTTAATAAATTTTCGTACTTTTATCTGAATTTATATATATATTTCAGTTATTTAAAAATTAAAATAAATTGATGGAAATTTTAAAGGTTTTAAACACTTTAACTTCCAAAGCCTTTTTACATTCCGACCTTTCATTTTCTCAACTCCACTCTTTAATGATTTTTTTGCCATGCTTTCATTTCTCATTCTAGCTGCATCTTCCTCATTTTTCACATATTCTAACCTTCTCAAACTCATAAAAAAATTGCACGGCCATTGCTTCAACGGTTTGGGTAAAATTCATCTCCTTCTTCCTTGTTTTTCTAGTTTTCTATTGAATTTTGTATATGTTCTCTACCTTCATAGCTTTGTTCCTCCACCTCCAGCTGCTAGGCCGACCCCATCACCACCACAACCAGCCACCACCACCTCCAGATCACCACCCCATCAGGCCGACCTGCCCTAGGCAAGAGATCCACCCTCCATTTACACAAACCATCATCATATAGTTTAGGCCGAGCATACCCTTCCTCTATCACCACTTCCACCACCTTTTCCACCACTTCCTCCTCCACCCCTTGCTCTGACCTGACCACCACCCACTTCCACCTCACCCACCACCATCTGGACACCTGACCATGCCCCTATAGCTTGAGGCCGAGCCCATGTATAGCCTAGAAATGATGATATGTTGCCTTGTGTGTAGATTGTTGCACCCTATGTCCATCACCTTCAATTTCCACCATGGCCATCACCAATAGCCTCCACCACCTGATCTTCCACCACCTCTAGCTGCCACATCAGATCCCACCTGACCTTCACATTGCATGGCTAAACCCACAACAGCAAGGGTCGAACCCTATGGTGCAACAAAAGCCACCATTTGCCTTAGAACCCTTTGTATTCCATTGTCTTCTCTACTTGTAACTCCCACTCACCTTATCACCTTGTAGCCGAGCCTATACTGGACTCAAACCAGACCTTAATCCATGCCTTGGCTATGCTATTTCAGTTCATAACTGAAGTATGTGAAGTTGAGAACAAGTGTAAACCATTTAACTTGTTTTGGACATTGATTTCTAGTGTTGTTCAAGTGTTACATTGTGTTGTAACTTATATGTTGCATTGTTTTGTGTAAATGTGAAAAAGGCAATTATCTTTGGCTCTCTCAATATCAAATCTTTGTCGTGCCATCGTGCTTTTGAAGATCTCAGTTTGTGTCAGTTGTATTGCAATCTCCAGCTCAAACAAGTGAGTTATCCTCACCAGACAATATGTACATATATAACTAGTAAATTGACCCCTTTTGAATCTGTAAAATGCATTAACATGTTACATATGCTATATTATGATTATATGATGTTCACCCATGCTTAAACACCTATTATAACATCTGTTACTGTTATATTATGTTGTTCTGTTATTTTTATCAGTTTATCACACTGCAAGTTCCCTTTAGATTAGAATCACTATGGGTTGAAATGATACATACCCGAACGGACTTTAGAATAGGGGAAAATCGTTATGGGCTGAAATGATAGGCCTGAGCGATTTTCATTTTATTTCATTTACTTGGGACTGCGGGTTTGAAATGATAAAACCCGGATTTTCTTTGTAAATTACGGGTTGAAATGATACATTACCCGTATCACTTTACCTAGGCTAGAAAATTATATACAGACCCGTAGTTAAAATATATTTTTCTAAAATTTTTAAAAATGTGTTTGAATTGTAAATATTATAATATTTTGATTTAAAACATAATTAGAAATGATTTTTGTAAAGTATTATTGATTTTTTGGAAATTTATAGGTTAAATAAATTATGGAAAAGTTAGAAAATTTAAATGTAAGTTATTTTAGAAATTTTGATTTAATTATAATTGGAAATTAAATTAAATATGAAATAATGATAAATTTATGACAATTTGAATTTAAAATGAATTTAAAATGATTTTATAATATATTAATGATTTTTGAGTAAAGTTAAAAAAATGTAAGGGATGATTATTTAAGTTGAAATTTTGAAATATAACCAAATGGGAATTTGTGAATTTGGCTTAAAAGTGAATTTTAAGTTAAGTGAATAAAATTGAAATTAAGTTATATTTTGAAATTTAAAATTAAGTGTTAAGTTGAAATTTAATTCAATGAATTTAAATTTGAATGCTGAAATTTAATAAGTGAATTATTATTAAATCTTGATTTTTGAATGGAAATTTAACTTTATAAAATCATGAACTTAAGGAAAATTAAATGTTGTTTATAAATGTGAAAATGTATGATTTTATAAAAAAAATGTTTTAAATAAAATTATAATTGGTTGTGAAATTATATTGAATATTTGAAGTTAATTAACTGTATTTTTGAAATGCTATTAATTGCAATGTAAATGATATTACAGTATTTGTAAATGCTGTAGTTGATGATAATGAACTAAAAAGCTAAATTAAATTAAAGGCTATTATAGCAATATTTTTAAGTGCTATAATTGTTGAATTTAACTAAGTTATTTGAAATTTAAGTAAACCCTATTACAGCATTTTTAAAATGCTGTCTTTTGTTAAATTGAACTGTTTTGAATGTTACTTTCCGTAGCGTTTTCTAAATGCTGCGAAAAGTGAATTTTCACTGTTTTGATAAACTTAAGTGAATAAATGAACTTTGGAAGTTGAAAATTTTGGAAATTTAATACTTTAATTATTAAATATAATAACTTCATTTTAATGATTTAAAATGATTTTTGAAATATAAACTGTTTTGAAATGTGAATTGAATTGGTATTTTAAATTGAATAAAATGAATAATGATTTGAAAGAAAGTTTTGAAAGATATGATATTTTGACATTAAATGATTTGAAAAAAAATGAAGTTTTGAAAGATATGATATTTCGATATTAAAATGATTTGAAAAGAAATTATGAAAGATATGATAATTTGGAAATGAATCTTTGAAAGGTTATGAATTTTAATATATTAAAATGATTTGAAAGGAAGTTTTGAAAGGATAGGATAATTTAATATATTGAAATGGTTAGAAATGATTTAATATTTATTTTGATAAATATTTGAATTTGGAAGATATGGTATGATGATATATTGAAATGGTTTGGAATGATTAAATCTTTATTTTGATAAAGATTTGGATTGAAATGATATTTTATTTTGAAGTATAAAATATTGTTTTAAAGTTATAACTACGGGTTATAATAACGATTGGTTGGAAAAGAGACCGGGATCGGATATGGGCATACTCTCTATCGATACCGAAAACCACTTTGACTAACCGTGTACGCGGTGGAGATTCTAGAATGAAGTAGGATGGTGGCGACGTTCTTGAGGTATATTTACATGGACCCAACTCCCGTGAGTTGGCATAAGGTGGCTAAAACAGGAGCGATCTCGGGCCAAGTGAGGTCATTCCTCCTATCGGACACATTCATTCGATACTATACTCTTACTGGTGATTGATTAGATGGCCATCCTCCGATTTTGATATGGGAGTGTGTTCCGAGGTGGGCGTATGTGGCTGTTGCGTTACCACCAGCCCGTGTGCGTAATTGGTATATCTACCCTGGCATTGCCTTGTGTGTCGTGTCACCTACCATACCGAGCCTTTACTACGAGTTTGTTTTTCTCCCGTAGCCCGTGTGGTATCCTCTGACAGTCACCCGGAGTGGAGATGGCATGATATTGGATGGACTACTGGGACTATTACGTGTGAAGGGTGATATGGGTAGCCCGGAACGCTATTTAAAAGTAAGTTTATTTTACTGTAGACATTATTATAATAGCGAAATATTACTACATAGTAAATAGTTTAACGGATCCTCAAAGGATGGGCGGTCTCAGGCATCCTTTAAGTTACTTGTACCTTACTACGGTTCATTTGAGTTGGTTTACATTATATAAGTATATATTGTCCTGACTCGAGTGTTTGTATTTTTATTTACGCTCGGGTCAGCCTGAGTTTTCACAGATTTGGATTCCACTTTCTGGAGATTGGAATCACTGGAGATTATCTGCTTATCTAGTTTTATCTATTCCAGTTCTGTTGTTCTATTCAGCTTGTACTTGGTTATCATCTTAAGAGTTCTGTTGTACTTTATTTAGTCTGTTGTATTTTATTTAACTCTGATATATTTATATAGTGGCTTCATGAACTACTATTTCTTTTACTTCCGCTGCATTGTTAAATACTCTGTGTCTGTGATCTGTGATTTTATTTACTGTATATTCTGAGATTTGCCAAATTTTATTTACAATGCGGTATTTTGAGCAATTCAAGTCCGACATGTGCGGATGCGAATGGTTGAAAATATCGGGTTGTTACAGTTTGTATCAGAGCTTTGGTAGCTCTAGGCAAAACTCGGTATATAGGGAAAATGTATTTACAGAATCACTTTCATTCGAGTTTAAACCTCTTCCTTTTTGACTCGATTCCTTTGAATTTTGGAACATTCCCTGTGGTTCCAAAGTCCATTCGTGTCCCTCACTATTTATCTTCTTTTGTTTCTGGAGTATCCCATAACTCCACTTCAAAAGATCTTCATAATGAGTCGGCGGTCTCGCCAACCTCAAATTTATTTGAAAAGGGGGAAAACTCCTTTACAACAACATCGATTCACCAGAGATTCTATATCCTCGGTTTAGATGCTAGTATCTCTTATAATTTCGAACTCTACATCTTGAGATCGAATGTCGATTTACCCAAGAAATCCACATCGATCTTATTCTTTAAGTCACGGTTGACCCGGTTAAGGTTGCCCGCGATTTATATAAACTCATCCATCTCCCTATTCTGTTATTTAATCATCTCATCTTTGTTTGCAACTTATCTTCAAATTATTCTTGAAGTGTATTTGTAAACTAATATTTAAAATGTTTTATATATTGTGTTATTTGAGTTATTGATGTTGATTTGGGTTTCTAATCGATTCGTCTGATCAACGCTATCGATAAGATTTCCAAAACACTTGAACAGAGCAAACTGACACAATATGTTTTTAAAATTTAGTAATGAAATAAATTTTGTGATATAAATTTTGTAACTATATTATAAATCTTTATCTGGATTTTTATTTGAATTAGTTGTTAAGAAATAATATTTGATTTATATATCATTTTCTATTGTTTCATATATCTAATTGAACTATAAAACATGGTCATAAATTTATTTGGAAATTTAAAATGAATGTAAAACAAGAATTTGAGAATTTAATTTCTGATGGTTTCAAACCTTGTGTTTTCAAGTTTTAAAAGGATATCTTATTTAAAGCATTTTGAATAGAAATTTGTTTCCAAAGAATTTGAAAAGTTAAAGAAATTTGTGCTCTTCTCTTTGTCGCTGGAAAATAATTTCGGTGATGAACCGCGGCATCATCAACTTTCATTTTCGAGTTTCGAAGTGAAGAGACCGTTCTATAGTCTTGCTGCAGTGTTGCTTTGAGAATTTAATTTATTTGGATTTATAAGATATGATTTGATTTATAATATATATATATATATAGATATATGATTTCAATTGATTTGACATATTATGTACATATATTTATTTATCTCTAAATGGTTTGAAGGGAGTCAAAAAATTTATTCTTAAATTTTACCTTAAAGAATAATTTCAATTATAAAAAGAAATTCAAATTTTTTGAATAAATGATTCAAGCTTGAGATGATTGAATTGGAAAGTTTTATTTGTATAATACTCAATTGCATTCAAATATAACCTACCTTAAATTTTCAGAAGTTAACAATGTAATTGGATAATATATAATATAAAAAGTTTTTATAAATAAAATTTGAGTGGTTATAATAAATGTTATACACTTGAATTTTAGTTATAAAAAGATTAACTGAGGTAAGTAGAATAAAAAGGTAATTGAATAATTTACAATATAAATGATGTTGAAGGAATTAAGAATAAATTAAAACCGTTATAATAAGTGTAAGCATATTTAACATAGGTGATAAAATATATTGAGAGGAATAATTTTAATTTTAATTAGTAGTGAAGAAGAATTAAATTTTATTTGGTACATTTTGAGTATAATAAAAGATTTTTCAAATACATGATTTTAGGGATTTGTTAATTTAAGATAATTGGATGATAAGATAATGAAATTAGAGATGCTTAAGATTTATTTGACTTATGTAAAATTAATTTTCAGTTTAAGTTGAAATTTTATGGTTTCAAATTTATTATTTTATTTTGTTTTTCAAACTATCTTTTGGTTGTCCTAATTTCTCTTATCTTGCTACAGAATGGGAGGCTATTGCATATACCAATCTGTTTAGAAATCTTTCTATAATCTTTAATAATCTTTGGTACTCATTTTGAATTTGAGCACTGCTTTCCATCCACCAACCGTCGGTCAAGCAGGAAGAGTGAATCAGATTCTAAAGGATCTTTTCGTGCTTGTGTTCCTGATTCTAGAGAATCTTGGGAAGATCATCTCTACCTTGTGAAACTTACCTATAACAATAGTTATTAGGTATAATTTCAATCTCCTTGTCATCTTGTCTTAATCTTATTTCACTCTATTTTTTCTGTGCTTTCCCGTGCCTCATTCCTTTTCGGGGACGAAAAGTTTTGAGTGGGGGAGAGTGTAACAACCCTAGATTTTTGTATATTATTTAAATTGGACTTTCTTTTATTTTTAAATTTATTTTATTTCAAACATTTCATTTTTAAATATAAATGTTGATTATTAAGTGATTTATAGTTCAAACTAGTATAATTTGAATATTTTACTGTAAAGTGAATTTCTGGTCAAACTGTTCAAACTTTGACTTTAAAACTTCAAATTTAAATTTTTTTAAATCTTATATTTTACATTTTATTATGAAAATAGATGAAATAACTTGAACACTGCTTTTCGTTTCGTTGAAAACGGAGTTAAACTGCAAAAGTTATGTACATTTCAATTTTGAGTGTAATTTGATTTATTTAACAATTTTGTCTATTTTAAATTATATAAATTTTATTTTTCTTTGTCATATTTTATTTTAATATGTGTTAATCTGTTATTTTATGTATATTTTTGTCTTTTAATATTTTTGAAGTGATAGTATAATTTTTCTAAAGCTTATTGAATTTATTTTCTATTTTTAAAGCCTAGTTTCTATTTTTTTTGCTATTTTCTTCATTTAAATTATATTTAAATTAAAATTTATATAATTATTTGTGAATGCATTTTATTTTATGTTATTATCTTTGTTATAAATATTTTTACAAGTACATAAAGATTTTCCAAAGTTCATTGCATTTATTTTTCATATTTTCAAGACTAGTTTGCAATTTTTGCTATTTTATTAATTAAATTATATATATATTTAATATTTATTTATTTATTTTTGTTTATTTAATAAATTTTTGTACTTTTATCTGAATTTATATATATATTTCAGTGATTTAAAAATTAAAATAAATTGATGGAAATTTTAAAGGTTTTAAACACTTTAACTTCCAAAGCCTTTTTACATTCCGACCTTTCATTTTCTCAACTCCACTCTTTAATGATTTTTTTGCCGTGCTTTCATTTCTCATTCTAGCTGGATCTCCCTCATTTTTCACGTATTCTAACCTTCTCAAACTCATAAAAAAATTGCACGGCCATTGCTTCAACGGTTTGGGTAAAATTCATCTCCTTCTTCCTTGTTTTTCTAGTTTTCTATTGAATTTTGTATATGTTCTCTACCTTCATAGCTTTGTTCCTCCACCTCCAGCTGCTAGGCCGACCCCATCACCACCACAACCAGCCACCACCACCTCCAGATCACCACCCCATCAGGCCGACCTGCCCTAGGCAAGAGATCCACCCTCCATTTACACAAACCATCATCATATAGTTTAGGCCGAGCATACCCTTCCTCTATCACCACTTCCACCACTTCCTCCACCACCCCTTGCTCTAACCTGACCACCACCCACTTCCACCTCACCCACCACCATCTGGACACCTGGCCATGCCCCTATAGCTTGAGGCCGAGCCCATGTATAGCCTAGAAATGATGATATGTTGCCTTGTGAGTAGATTGTTGCACCCTATGTCCATCACCTTCAATTTCCACCATGGCCATCACCAATAGCCTCCACCACCTGATCTTCTGTAACAACCCGGGAATTTTTTATAATTAATTATCGTTGTTAAACGATAAATGTTGTCGGATAATTGCTGTTAGGAGTTTTGATTCGTGTTGTCATTCTTTTCAAAAAAATTGTTAAGTATAGCTTGGGCTTTAAAAATTAATTTCGGCCCACAATTGTCATTGGTGCCGTAATAAGGTCGAACCGTTCCACTCTCTCTCGTTTTCATTTCATTCGTTCAAACCCTAAAGAATCGAAAAGAAATAAAACGGCTTCATTCGTTGCTTCGATCGCCCCTCTTTGACAAATTAGGGCTTATGGAATTCGTGGTCGCCGGCTTCAAAAGCTCGATTTCCTTTGCTTCGACATAGCGAATAAGGTGAGTGAACTATCACTCGCATCTAATCCATTCTCAATACTGTACTTAAGTCGTTCAATTTTTGTTTTAAATGATTGATGTTTTCTGGCACGGTTCAATTTCTGTTAACCATAGCTTGATGATTTTTGGGTCTGTTCGACCTCCTATATTTGCGTTCCTGTATAATTGGTTGAAGTTGTTAACTATGTGCGTAGGCCATTCTTCTTTGTTTCGATGATTGATGAATTTTGACTTGGTCAGATTTCATGTTGGCCTCGGCTTTCACTTGATTCTACGATGATTGAATTTGTTCAATTATTAACCCTGTTCGATTTTACTTACTGGTTTATCTTTTGTCCACCATGACTTTATTTATGCGATGGTATTATTGGGTCGTTTTAAATTCGAACTGCAGGTGGCATTTTCTTTGAACCGTAGTTTGAATTTTAATAATGTGTTTTGAAAAAAAAAACAATGTATTCTGTTTTTACACTTGCTCGACTTCGAACTGGATGCCTTTGAGCTCTGGGTTTATTTTCTTATGCTATGTAGCTCATTGCTTTGCTCGAAAATGATTTGTGTTTGATCTTGGCCATACAGTATACTGTCTCTGGCATCACTTGTCGATTTCACCTGCTAGCTTTGTTATTAATTTGTTCGAACTTGCATCATGACTTGATTTTTGTAGTCGTTTGCACTTACACTATCACTAATCTTTTGGCACTTCACATGCATGCTTGATGTCTGGTTCCAGTGGCAGTGATACTACATGCATTCTGGTCTCTGTACTTGATCTTTAGAGATTTTGTAGTAGTGTTGGCTTTGTTTGAAGTTTTACTCTTGCCTGGTTTGGATTTGCCTCTTTAGGTTTGGCAGTGGTATACTTTATTTTTACTAGTGCCTTATGTTGCACCTGTTTTTAACAATGTCACTGTTTTGGCATTTTGAACAATTGATGTTCAAACTAGCCCGTGTGCACTTGTGTACTTTCTTTTGATGCATACTCTGGATACACATGTGAACTTCATTTGTTCCTCCGGCCTTTGGTCTGTAATATGATATTTATACTAACCAATTTCACAGTGCACACCTGTTATATCTTTATTCATGTTTCCACTAGTGAAATTGCATACTTCTAAACATGCTACTTGCTTCGATACAGTTGCATTCAGTTGCATTGTTGGTCTTCTTGTGTCTTTATGATGCATTCTATCCATACGCAGTTCCATATTGCACCTCTGATGCATTTTTTTCATGTGCAGTTTCATGTTGCGCCTCTGATGCATTCTGTCCATATGCAGTTCCATATTGCACCTCTGATGCATTTTTTTCATGTGCAGTTTCATGTTGCACCTCTGATGCATTCTGTCCATATGCAGTTCCATATTGAACCTCTGATTCATTTTGTCCATGTGCAGTTCGTTATGTACATTCATTTGTGTACATATCGCATATTCACTGGGTTGGAGCTTTATACTGCTGTCTTTTGCTTAGCGCATTAGTTTGCACTGTTAATTCTTGTGTATTGGTCTTTGAGCTTTGCCGAGTGTATTTCTTTAAACTATTGCATTAGGTTGAGTCATGACAGCAGTGACTTGACCTTTGCATTTTGATTTTTTTTCGAAGTCACTTGAGTTGAATCTGATATTTCGGATTTGAACTTGTGCCCGTTTGTGTACATCATCACCGTAGTGGCAAGGCAGTGCACGCAAGCGTGAACTGCAGCCACACGGTATGGCTTTTATGAGATTCTATTTTGTTTTGATTTATTGATCTTTTGCATATTCCATATGCTGTAGAGGCAAGGCAGTACACGCGTGCGTGTTCTGCAGCCCTACTCGAGTTGACTTTTGTGATATTTCAATAGTTAGAATTGTTTTGTTTATTCAATTCAATATTTTCAAATTGTATTTTGATTTGATTTGATTCGATCATTTTTGTGTTGTTTAATTATCTATTTGATAATTAAATTATGAGTTTCTAATTATTTATTTAATAAGTAGATTTTGTTGTTAATTGCCGTTTAGGCAATTCTGAGGTTTCTAATTTATCTTTATTGATAATCTTTTTAATTTATCTTCGTTGATAATTTGGATTTGCTGACTTGTTGTTTAACACTGTTACTTGTTATAACTATCATTATCCGATTTCTTTATTTAATGATCGGATAGACGAGATTTATTGTGATTGTCGTCTAATTGCTATTTAATTATTATTGCTTCTGTGCACTAATAACTGAGTTTAAATTAGACTGACCCGTGTATTATTTTCTTTTGAATTTAATACTCGGGTCAGACCGAGTATTCACAGGTTGTAGATATCTTGATTTGGGTTGCTGATAGAGCTATGAAGTTTCTTTATATCTTTTGGAGTAGTCGTCGTCATGTTTAGTAGTCAGTGTATTTGTATAGGATGTTGTATATTCATGTATATTATTCACGGTAATGTACTTGTATATGTAACTTCCAGAGTCGACAGTTGTAGTTGTATCATATGTATTGTATCACATGTATATGAACTGACATCGGTTATATATATATATATATGAGACTTTCTGTTATATCTGTGTTCCGCATTTACATTATCTGCGTTATTATTACATATATTGTCATAAACTACTATAAACCATCGTTGTGCGTTTTATACTGGAATTGGATATGTTGATGGGAGTAAATAAATAAGAGATGAAAATTAAATATATATATATATATATATATACCACTCCTATCGAGATAACCAATACTAGTGTAAGGCCTAACTACGGATGGCCGCTCCTATCCAGCCTTATTCTTCGTAATAACGGACAGTATTTCTTTTAATACTCTTTGTTATTGTGAGCATAGAGGTGGGGCGTCACAGTTGGTATCAAAGCTTGGGGTTTATGGACATAATATAAAACATAACTTAGATGGAACATGTGTTACAACTATTAGTCGATGTTTTATATGTGCTTTGAGTCAAAACTAAAGTTTTGAAATTTTGGTAAATTTTTTTTATAGCTTTATTTAAAAATAAAAGTTGATTTGGGTTTTGATGATTGATTGATTTGTGCTTTGTTTATCAGAGTGCGCAGCGAAAACAGTGTGACTGCTTCGCCGAGTACGACTGATAATTATTTTGATTTAAAAAAAAATCAAAATATGAAAATGAAATTAATTTCATTATGTTGTTTAACCAGTGGATTTGATTTGTTGAAATTTCTTACTGGTTTTCTTTGATGCTAATCATATCTTATTAGATTTCTGCTGTTTTAAAATATCTTCATTGAAGATATATTCGAATGATTTCTTTGTTCATTTTGTAGTGTATGTGCAAAATTCAAGCTGCATGTTACTGCATTAATTTTACGTTGAACCGATGCTTGGTTATGAAACGTATTTTGTTGCCGTTATTCTTATAACGGGCTTTTCACACCAATGCTTTATTTTGAAGCACGGTGTTTTGTTGACATATTTCAATGAATGAAAATTCACTGATATTATATTTTGATGCATATTATTTTGATGAGATTTTGACATTTAAAAACTATTGTCGCCTTGACTTCAGTACCTGTCAAATTTTAAAGTGGATTTTCAAGCGGTTATCCCGCAATGCTGATTTTGAGATCCGTTTCTACGGTGTTTTGAGAAGTACAATTTTCTGGTTGAAATTGTTACGTATGTTGCTGATTTAATCACGTGATTATAAAAAGCGTTTTAAAATAAAAATTGTTTTCAAATTTTTCAGTTTACGTTTTCAAAAGAATAAGAAAGAGATTTAAATGATTTAGCAAAATCGAGGACTATGAACCCTTTCTTTTACTGATTGACTTAATTCCGGACTTATCCGTTTGAGAATGTAGATTAATACTTTTATGAAATAAATGAAATTGTTTTCAGAAGTTTTGCATTTTGCGCTTTCAAAAGAATGAGGAAGCGATTTAAACGTTTCAGCAAAATCGAGGACTATGACCCCTTTCTTTTACTGATTCGCTTAATTCCGGACTTGTCCGTTTGAGAATGTGAAATGTTATTTTTGGAATACACGATTTTGCACCTTCAAGGAAACGAGGAAGAGAATTAAACGATTTAGTAAAACATGTGGCTATGGGACATATGCGTTTGCTATTTTGGTTAATTCCGGACTCGTTAATTGAAACATTTGTTGTTTGATGATTTTGATGATTTTACACGTTCAAGGAAACGATGAAGAGAATCAAACGATTTAGTAAAACACGTGGTATGGGACATGTGCATTTGCTATTTCGGTTGATTTCGGACTCGTTAATTGAATATATGATGATTTTCGTGTGCTTTCGAGCCACTATGATGGACCTTCGGGTCAAATACCAGTACCAGACCTTCGGGTCATATGTTGGACCTTCGGGTCATATGATGGGCGCCAAAATTATGATGGGTACTTGGTAGGCTTCGGCCATTATGATGTTGCACGTGCGGCGTAGCTTAGACTCGCCATATGATGGGATCGATCCACTTTTATGATGTTGTCTAATTATCTGCAGGTAATTAGATATTTGATGTTATGAGTTCTGATTATCGTTTTTGATAATCAGATATTTGTTGTTTCTGATTATCGCTTGTGATAATTAGATATTTGAAGTTATGAGTTCTGATTATCGTTTTTGATAATCAGATATTTGTTGTTTCTGATTATCGCTTCTGATAATTAGATATTTGATGTTATGAGTTCTGATTATCGTTTTTGATAATCAGATATTTGTTGTTTCTGATTATCGCTTCTGATAATTAGATATTTGATGTTATGAGTTCTGATTATCGTTTTTGATAATCAGATATTTGTTGTTTCTGATTATCGCTTCTGATAATTAGATATTTGATGTTATGAGTTCTGATTATCGTTTTTGATAATCAGATATTTGTTGTTTCTGATTATCGCTTCTGATAATTAGATATTTGATGTTATGAGTTCTGATTATCGTTTTTGATAATCGAATATTTATTGATTTGATTATCGTTTCTGATAATTGAATATTTGTTGATATGAGATTTGATTATCGTTTTTGATAATCAAATATTTGTTGATATGAGATTTGATTATCATTTTTGATAATCGAATATTTGTTGATATGAGATTTGATTATCGTTTTTGATAATCGAATATTTGTTGATTTGATTATCGTTTTTGATAATCGAATATTTGTTGATATGAGATTTGATTATCGTTTTTGATAATCGAATATTTGTTGATATGAGATTTGATTATCGTTTTTGATAATCGAATATTTGTTGATATGAGATTTGATTATCGTTTTTGATAATCGAATATTTGTTGATATGAGATTTGATTATCGTTTTTGATAATCGAATATTTGTTGATTTGATTATCGTTTTTGATAATCGAATATTTGTTGATTTGATTATCGTTTTTGATAATCGAATATTTGTTGATATGAGATTTGATTATCATTTTTGATAATCGAATATTTGTTGATTTGATTATCGTTTTTGATAATCGAATATTTGTTGATTTGATTATCGTTTTTGATAATCAATATTTGTTGATATGAGATTTGATTATCGTTTTTGATAATCGAATATTTGTTGATATGAGATTTGATTATCGTTTTTGATAATCGAATATTTGTTGATATGAGATTTGATTATCGTTTTTGATAATCGAATATTTGTTGATATGAGATTTGATTATCGTTTTTGATAATCGAATATTTTTTGATTTGATTATCGTTTTTGGATAATCGAATATTTATTGATTTGATTATCGTTTCTGATAATTGAATATTTGTTGATTTGAGATTTGATGTTTCTGATTACCGTTTTGGTAACTAGATAATTGCGGTTTTGCGATTTGTTATTTGTGTTTCCTAATTATCTTTGTTGATGATTAGATTTTGCCGTTTTCTAAATTATCGTATCGATAATTAGATATTGTTGTTTTGTGATTTCTGTATTCTAATTATCTAATTGATAATTGAATATTGCTGATAATTGCATTTATTCAGTTTTGTTGTTTTCTGATTATCTACTTGATAGTTAGATTTTGTTAAGAATTTGTGAATTTCTTTTATGAAATTAAAAGATTTCTTTGACGTTTGAATTCTCTGCCTTTATTTTCTAGCTTAACGAGTTTATGTTAGAAAATTTAGTGTTATTGACGACTTTAATTATGAAAATTGCGGGGACGCAATTTTTATAAGGAGGGGAGTCTGTAACAACCCGGGAATTTTTAATAATTAATTATCGTTGTTAAACGATAAATGTTGTCGGATAATTGCTGTTAGGAGTTTTGATTCGGGTTGTCATTCTTTTCAAAAAAATTGTTAAGTATAGCTTGGGCTTTAAAAATTAATTTCGGCCCACAATTGTCATTGGTGCCGTAATAAGGTCGAACCGTTCCACTCTCTCTCGTTTTCATTTCATTCGTTCAAACCCTAAAGAATCGAAAAGAAAAAAAAACGGCTTCATTCGTTGCTTCGATCGCCCCTCTTTGACAAATTAGGGCTTATGGAATTCGTGGTCGCCGGCTTCAAAAGCTCGATTTCCTTTGCTTCGACTTGGCGAATAAGGTGAGTGAACTATCACTCGCATCTAATCCATTCTCAATACTGTACTTAAGTCGTTCAATTTTTGTTTTAAATGATTGATGTTTTCTGGCATGGTTCAATTTCTGTTAACCATAGCTTGATGATTTTTGGGTCTGTTCGACCTCCTATATTTGTGTTCCTGTATAATTGGTTGAAGTTGTTAACTATGTGCGTAGGCCATTCTTCTTTGTTTCGATGATTGATGAATTTTGACTTGGTCAGATTTCATGTTGGCCTCGGCTTTCACTTGATTCTACGATGATTGAATTTGTTCAATTATTAACCCTGTTCGATTTTACTTACTGGTTTATCTTGTGTCCACCACGACTTTATTTATGCGATGGTATTATTGGGTTGTTTTAAATTCGAACTGCAGGTGGCATTTTCTTTGAACCGTAGTTTGAATTTTAATAATTTGTTTTGAAAAAAAAAACAATGTATTCTGTTGTTACACTTGCTTGACTTCGAACTGGATGCCTTTGAGCTCTGGGTTTATTTTCTTGTGCTATGTAGCTCATTGCTTTGCTCGAAAATGATTTGTGTTTGATCTTGGCCATACAGTATACTGTCTCTGGCATCACTTGTCGATTTCACCTGCTGGCTTTGTTATTAATTTGTTCGAACTTGCATCATGACTTGATTTTTGTAGTCGTTTGCACTTACACTATCACTAATCTTTTGGCACTTCACATGCATGCTTGATGTCTGGTTCCAGTGGCAGTGATACTACATGCATTCTGGTCTCTGTACTTGATCTTCAGAGATTTTGTAGTAGTGTTGGCTTTGTTTCAAGTTTTACTCTTGCTTGGTTTGGATTTGCCTCTTTGGGTTTGGCAGTGGTATACTTTATTTTTACTAGTGCCTTATGTTGCACCTGTTTTTAACAATGTCACTGTTTTGGGATTTTGAACAATTGATGTTCAAACTAGCCCGTATGCACTTGTGTACTTTCTTTTGATGCATACTCCGGATACACATGTGAACTTCATTTGTTCCTCCGGCCTTTGGTCTGTAATATGATATTTATACTAACCAATTTCACAGTGCACACCTGTTATATCTTTATTCATGTTTCCACTAGTGAAATTGCATACTTCTAAACATGCTACTTGCTTCGATACAGTTGCATTCAGTTGCATTGTTGGTCTTCTTGTGTCTTTATGATGCACTCTGTCCATACGCAGTTCCATATTGCACCTCTGATGCATTTTTTTCATGTGCAGTTTCATGTTGCACCTCTGATGCATTCTGTCCATATGCAGTTCCATATTGCACCTCTGATGCATTTTTTTCATGTGCAGTTTCATGTTGCACCTCTGATGCATTCTGTCTATATGCAGTTCCATATTGCACCTCTGATTCATTTTGTCCATGTGCAGTTCGTTATGTACATTCATTTGTGTACATATCGCATATTCACTGGGTTGGAGCTTTATACTGCTGTCTTTTGCTTAGCGCATTAGTTTGCACTGTTAATTCTTGTATATTGGTCTTTGAGCTTTGCCGAGTGTATTTCTTTAAACTATTGCATTGGGTTGAGTCATGACAGCAGTGACTTGACCTTTGCATTTTGATTTGTTTTCGAAGTCACTTGAGTTGAATCCGATATTTCGGATTTGACCTTGTGCCCGTTTGTGTACATCATCACCGTAGTGGCAAGGCCGTGCACGCAAGCGTGAACTGCAGCCACACGGTATGGCTTTTATGAGATTCTATTTTGTTTTGATTTATTGATCTTTTGCATATTCCATATGCTGTAGAGGCGAGGCAGTACACGCGTGCGTGTTCTGCAGCCCTACTCGAGTTGACTTTTGTGATATTTCAATAGTTAGAATTGTTTTGTTTATTCAATTCAATATTTTCAAATTGTATTTTGATTTGATTTGATTCGATCATTTTTGTGTTGTTTAATTATCTATTTGATAATTAAATTATGAGTTTCTAATTATTTATTTAATAAGTAGATTTTGTTGTTAATTGCCGTTTAGGCAATTCTGAGGTTTCTAATTTATCTTTATTGATAATCTTTATAATTTATCTTTATTGATAATCTTTTTAATCTATCTTCGTTGATAATTTGGATTTGCTGACTTGTTGTTTAACACTGTTACTTGTTATAATTATCATTATCCGATTTCTTTATCTAAGGATCGGATAGACGAGATTTATTGTGATTGTCGTCTAATTGCTATTTAATTATTATTGCTTCTGTGCAATAATAATTGAGTTTGAATTAGACTGACCCGTGTATTATTTTCTTTTGAATTTAATACTCGGGTCAGACCGAGTATTCACAGGTTGTAGATATCTTGCTTTGGGTTGCTAATAGAGCTATGAAGTTTCTTTATATCTTTTGGAGTAGTCGTCGTCATGTTTAGTAGTCAGTGTATTTGTATAGGATGTTGTATATTCATGTATATTATTCACGGTAATGTACTTGTATATGTAACTTCCAGAGTCGACAGTTGTAGTTGTATCATATGTATTGTATCACATGTATATCAACTGACATCGGTTATATATATATATATATATGTATATATATGTATATAACCGATGTCAGTTGATATACATGTGATAATTTAGAAAACGGCAAAATCTAATCATCAACAAAGATAATTAGGAAACACAAATCACAAATCGCAAAACCGCAATTATCTAGTTACCAAAACGGTAATCAGAAACATCAAATCTCAAATCAACAAATATTCAATTATCAGAAACGATAATCAAATCAATAAATATTCGATTATCCAAAAACGATAATCAAATCAACAAATATTTGATTATCAAAAACGATAATCAAATCTCATATCAACAAATATTCGATTATCAAAAACGATAATCAAATCTCATATCAACAAATATTCGATTATCAAAAACGATAATCAAATATATATATGAGACTTTCTGTTATATCTGTGTTCCGCATTTACATTATCTGTGTTATTATTATATATATTGTCATAAACTACTATGAACCATCGTTGTGCGTTTTATACTGGAATTGGATATGTTGATGGGAGTAAATAAATAAGAGATGAAAATTAAATATATATACCACTCCTATCGAGATAACCAATACTAGTGTAAGACCTAACTACGGATGGCCGCTCCTATCCAGCCTTATTCTTCGTAATAACGGACAGTATTTCTTTTAATACTCTTTGTTATTGTGAGCATAGAGGTGGGGCGTCACATCTTCCACCACCTCTAGCTGCCACATCAGACCCCACCTGACCTTCACATTGCATGGCTAGACCCACAACAGCAAGGGTCGAACCCTATGGTGCAACAAAAGCCACCATTTGCCATAGAACCCTTTGTATTCCATTGTCTTCTCTACTTGTAACTCCCACTCACCTTATCACCTTGTAGCCGAGCCTATACTGGACCCAAACCAGACCTTAATCCATGCCTTGGCTATGCTATTTCAGTTCATAACTGAAGTATGTGAAGTTGAGAACAAGTGCAAACCATTTAACTTGTTTTGGACATTGATTTCTAGTGTTGTTCAAGTGTTACATTGTTTTGTAACTTATATGTTGCATTGTTTTGTGTAAATGTGAACAAGGCAATTATCTTTGGCTCTCTCAATATCAAATCTTTGTCGTGCCATCGTGCTTTTGAAGATCTCAGTTTGTGTCAGTTGTATTGCAATCTCCAGCTCAAACAAGTGAGTTATCCTCACCAGACAATATGTACATATATAACTAGTAAATTGACCACTTTTGAATCTGTAAAGTGCATTAACATGTTACATATGCTATATTATGATTATATGATGTTCACCCATGCTTAAACACCTATTATAACATCTGTTACTGTTATATTATGTTGTTCTGTTATTTTTATCAGTTTATCACACTGCAAGTTCCCTTTAGATTAGAATCACTATGGGTTGAAATGATACATACCCGAACGGACTTTAGAATAGGGGAAAATCGTTATGGGCTGAAATGATAGGCCTGAGCGATTTTCATTTTATTTCATTTACTTGGGACTGCGGGTTTGAAATGATAAAACCTGGATTTTCTTTGTAAATTACGGGTTGAAATGATACATTACCCGTATCACTTTACCTAGGCTAGAAAATTATATACAGACCCGTAGTTAAAATATATTTTTCTAAAATTTTTAAAAATATGTTTGAAATGTAAATATTATAATATTTTGAATTAAAACATAATTAAAAATGATTTTTGTAAAGTATTATTGATTTTTTGGAAATTTATAGGTTAAATAAATTATGGAAAAGTTAGAAAATTTAAATGTAAGTTATTTTAGAAATTTTGATTTAATTATAATTGGAAATTAAATTAAATATGAAATAATGATAAATTTATGATAATTTGAATTTAAAATGAATTTAAAATGATTTTATAATATATTAATGATTTTTGAGTAAAGTTAAAAAAATGAAAGGGATGATTATTTAAGTTGAAATTTTGAAATATAACCAAATGGGAATTTGTGAATTTGGCTTAAAAGTGAATTTTAAGTTAAGTGAATAAAATTGAAATTAAGTTATATTTTGAAATTTAAACTTAAGTGTTAAGTTGAAATTTAATTCAATGAATTTAAATTTGAATGCTGAAATTTAATAAGTGAATTATTATTAAATCTTGATTTTTGAATGAAAATTTAACTTTATAAAATCATGAACTTAAGGAAAATTAAATGTTGTTTATAAATGTGAAAATGTATGATTTTATAAAAAAAATGTTTTAAATAAAATTATAATTGGTTGTGAAATTATATTGAATATTTGAAGTTAATTAACTGTATTTTTGAAATGCTATTAATTGCAATGTAAATGATATTACAGTATTTGTAAATGCTGTAGTTGATGATAATGAACTAAAAAGCTAAATTAAATTAAAGGCTATTATAGCAATCTTTTTAAGTGCTATAATTGTTGAATTTAACTAAGTTATTTGAAATTTAAGTAAACCCTATTACAGCATTTTTAAAATGCTGTCTTTTGTTAAATTGAACTGTTTTGAATGTAACTTTCCGTAGCGTTTTCTAAATGCTGCGAAAAGTGAATTTTCACTGTTTTGATAAACTTAAGTGAATAAATGAACTTTGGAAGTTGAAAATTTTGGAAATTTAATACTTTAATTATTAAATATAATAACTTCATTTTAATGGTTTAAAATGATTTTTGAAATATAAACTGTTTTGAAATATGAATTGAATTGGTATTTTAAATTGAATAAAATGAATAATGATTTGAAAGGAAGTTTTGAAAGATATGATATTTTGACATTAAATGATTTGAAAAAAAATGAAGTTTTGAAAGATATGATATTTCGATATTAAAATGATTTGAAAAGAAATTATGAAAGATATGATAATTTGGAAATGAAGCTTTGAAAGGTTATGAATTTTAATATATTAAAATGATTTGAAAGGAAGTTTTGAAAGGATAGGATAATTTAATATATTGAAATGGTTAGAAATGATTTAATATTTATTTTGATAAATATTTGAATTTGGAAGATATGGTGTGATGATATATTGAAATGGTTTGGAATGATTAAATCTTTATTTTGATAAAGATTTGGATTGAAATGATATTTTATTTTGAAGTATAAAATATTATTTTAAATTTATAACTACGGGTTATAATAACGATTGGTTGGCAAAGAGACCGGGATCGGATATGGGCATACTCTCTGTCGATACCGAAAACCACTTTGACTAACCGTGTACGCGGTGCAGATTCCAGGATGAAGTAGGATGGTGGCGACGTTCTTGAGGTATATTTACGTGGACCCAACTCCCGTGAGTTGGCATAAGATGGCTAAAACAGGAGCGATCTCGGGCCAAGTGAGGTCATTCCTCCTATCGGACACATTCCTTCGATACTATACTCTTACTGGTGATTGATTAGATGGCCATCCTCCGATTTTGATATGTGAGTGTGTTCCGAGGTGGGCGTATGTGGCTGCTACGTTACCACCAGCCCGTGTGCGTAATTGGTATATCTACCCTGGCATTGCCTTGTGTGCCGTGTCACCTACCATACCGAGCCTTTACTACGAGTTTGTTTTTCTCCCGTAGCCCGTGTGGTATCATCTGACAGTCACCCGGAGTGGAGATGGCATGATATTGGATGGACTACTGGGACTATTATGTGTGAAGGGTGATATGGGTAGCCCAGAACGCTATTTAAAAGTAATTTTATTTTACTGTAGACATTATTATAATAGCGAAATATTACTACATAGTAAATAGTTTAACGGATCCTTAAAGGATGGGCGGTCTCAGGCATCCTTTAAGTTACTTGTACCTTGCTACAGTTCATTTGAGTTGGTTTACATTATATAAGTATATATTGTCCTGACTCGAGTGTTTGTATTTTTATTTATGCTCGGGTCAGCCTGAGTTTTCACAGATTTGGATTCCACTTTCTGGAGATTGGAATCTCTGGAGATTATCTGCTTATCTAGTTTTATCTATTCCAGTTCTGTTGTTCTATTCAGCTTGTACTTGGTTATCATCTTAAGAGTTCTGTTGTACTTTATTTAGTCTGTTGTATTTTATTTAACTCTGATATATTTATATAGTGGCTTCATGAACTACTATTTCTTTTACTTCCGCTGCATTATTAAATACTCTGTGTCTGTGATCTGTGATTTTATTTACTGTATATTCTGAGATTTGCCAAATTTTATTTACAATGCGGTATTTTGAGCAATTCAAGTCCGACATGTGCGGATGCGAATGGTTGAAAATATCGGGTTGTTACAGTGTACATATCAATATATGCATACATTAAATTTTAATTAGTTTTATTAGGTAAACAATTTAATTAAATACTTTCGTTAATTTGAAATTTTAATTCAATTTATCTTAACCATTTTTAAGATAAATAAATAAATACAATAACTATAGTTATATGTATATATCAATGTATATGTTTTAATATAACCTTTATTTGATTATTTAATTTAATTTAATTATCTATATTAATTAAATTTTAAATTTCAAAATTAATTATTTAATTTCTCAAAATAATTTCGATAATTTGAATGCATTTTATAATTTCATAAAATTTTACTTTTATACTTTAAACTTATAATTAAAATTCAAAGTATCTTTTGTAATTTGAAATAGATTTTGCAAATTAGCCTAAGGCCAAAAATCAGTTTAGGCCCATATATTGAGGATAAACTTTAGGCCTACTTCATCCTTTGGGCCAGGCTAGTAGCCAGGTAGCGCATAGTACTTATTACCCAAACCTAACCTTAGACACTACCTGTCTAGACACTCTACAAATGAGTAGGATTTAATCAGTTAGCCATAACATTGTTAACTTTATCAGCATAAACCATTATATCATTAACGGAACTGGGCCTGTCGAAAGTGGGTTAAATGAGTGAATTTCATAGAACTTTCCTGTGATAACCTGAAATTTTTGGCCAATATTGATTTGATAATCTTCTTTTATAATCATTTAAAATGTGCAAAAACTTATTCTTTTTCAAACAAATAAAGTGTGTGTTGTTTATGTACATACATATATTAGTAGATTGTAAAGAGAATTTTGATTTGAATTCAAAAGTAAATATCTTAAAAATAAATTGGATTTAAAAACTCTATATTTTAAAACTAGTATATATATGTATATGTATATGATTATTTATTAGTGTATAATTAAGTTTTATATCATTTTCTTTAAAGTTATATAAATATAAATAAAAGGAAAACTATAAATATAAAAACATAAATAGATATAAAACTAATATAAAATATAATTTAAAATATATAAAAACATAAGTGCATGTAATTTAACAAGTTTATGTCAGGTAAAACATGCAAAATACAAGTGTCATATTATTAGTTTTCTTTTCATTTTTAAAAGTAATAAATAAAAAGGATTACAAGGCTATATATACATCTCTACTCCTCTTTTTATTTTTTTTCTTTCATATCTTAAAAACCAAACCTGAAAACTAAACCAGAGAAAAGAAAACAACAATCAAACTTTTACAAATTCCAACCTAAAGCTTAAGCAAAGATTCAGCTCAGTTTAATCAAGCAGATCAAAATCAAGTAGCAGTTCAAAATTCAAAGTACAATTTTCAGTTTTCAAAATCAAAGCATTTCCAGATTTTAAAGGCTTCTCTGTTCAAATATATAAGGTGAGTAAACTAACTTCTAAAAAGCTTAAATCTATTTTAAACTTGATGCAGGTAATTAATACTTGAGGTAATGTTGTGAAAGATGTTTGCATGCATGTATAAATATGCTTGCATGTATATATGTATGATGTTATTTGTGTGCATGTCTGTGTACTAGTATGCATGCCTCTGTTCTAAGTTTTACAGACTTTAAACAAGTTCAAATTTAAATTTCTCTTCACCTAATATCCTATAGGTTATGATGTATAAACAAAATTTGTTTAAATTAACAAGATCTTAATTTCAAAAATACTTTTAAGTAAAATTAGAAAGTAGTTTTAACTAAAAGAAAGAAATACAGTAAATTCAAAGCATGTCAAAAATTCAAATACCATGATTTCTTGTTTCACTTACATCATCTAATTCGTTTTCGAAAACTATGATTTTTAAAAGTAAAATCAAGATTTTTAGTTTTTTTTGGGTAGAATTTTTGGGTTGAACGAAAACTATGTTTTGGGCGATTAATGGTGATCGACAAAAGGTGGGTGGTCAAGATCGTTGCTAAAGCATGCTCGAGGGTCAGGGGTCTTGGAAAAAATGATGATTGAGTTTATAGATCACCGTGGAGGTCGAGCGACGTTGAAGTAGTGTTTTAGACCCAGGATTGGTCGATGTCGAGTTCTAGGGCCATGCGTCTCGTCGAAGCATCGGATTTGTTCGGAGTTGGAGGGATGTAAGCATGGGTCAACTAGGAAGCTCTGGATACGGTGGCGAGGGTTTAGATGACCGGAGGTGGCACCTCGAGGTGATTCTTGGATGTTCAGTTCTGTTCCAGTAGTTTCTCGTGTAGCTCGTTTTCGGTTTCGAGTTCGATTCGAAGTTATGGTGGTCGAAATTGAGAGAGGAGGTTGAAGTTTACTTGCCGATGATGGCAACGATGGTCAGAGCATCTGCTTCCGTCTGTGCATGTGCACGTGTGACTGCGTGCATCAGTGGGTAAGGTTGTTGCTGTACGATTTGAATATGAGAGAGTGAGAGTTCGGGTTTGGACTCGGGAAGTTTTGGTTTTGGCTCGAAGAAGATATCGGGAAGTTCGCATGTATTTTATCAAGTTATAAAGGATTTCAAAAGTTAACAAGTTTTTTTAAAAGAAAAGAAGTAGAAGTAGGAGTGACTCGGGTTACATAAGCATTTGCACCGGGTTGGTCTTGGGTTAGTGTTAGGATATTAACAAGTTTTTAAAAGTAAAATAAAATCAAGCTTAAACAATTTCTTAAACTAATTCTTTTAAAATAATAAATGTTTTATTTAAGTTTTGGATTAGATAAAGGTTTTAAAATAAATTATTTTAAATTAATTAAGTTTAAAGTATTTTATTGTATGTCCTTTATTTTTAATTAATTCTTAAAGATTATTTAAATAAAATTAAATAGTATAATCAAGTAGTTAATTATAGAAGGTAAAATGTTTTAATTATTAATTAACTTAAAGGTCTTAATTTAATTCATAAGTTAATGATAAATAAATTCCAAAGGTTATTAAACAAACTTAAATAATGCAATTAAGTAAGTAATTAAGATAAATGGTTTATATTTTAACTGGTCTTAAGTAATTATAAATGATAATTAATTAATTTCAATAATTAATTATTATAATAATAATAATAAATGGTTTTTAATTAATTAATGTTAATTAAGTAGGATTATAAGTAATTAATTCATCATTAATTAATTTATTTGGTTTAAATTAAATTAAATTATAAATTGTGTGATTAATTAAACTTGCTTATGAATGATTAATTATATTGAATGTTTGGATTGATTAATATCCCTAGTTTGATAATTTGTGACGTTCTGTGATATGGAATTCTCAGAGTTGAACTGTGATAAGTCTGAGTTATTTATTTGCGATGAAATTTCTGTATGAATATGATATCCTGAATTGAATCAAATTGTTTTACTTAAAACAACTTGGCCTTAAAAAAACGTTTGGATTTCGATGAGACCGGGATCGGATTTGCTACCGGAGTTTATTTCTGTTTTTCTTAAACTCTTGGGTACTCAAATTTTTATGAGTAGCCAAGTGATCAGGTTGGCTTGACGTATTTTGGAAAAGACTTGGAGCAGGAGACCTGGCATGTGTATATATATATATATATATATATATATATATATATATATATATTCCGATGTGTTGGTATCATCTGTTTGTTGTCGGGATGTAATGTATTGACAGGTCTTCACGACTGTTTAATGAAATGTTGTAACTGAATGACCGTAATGTACGATGAATACTATGTAATATCTATGTAATGTGATATATATTTTTTCCATTCCATTGTGAGATTCTGATATTGTTTAGTTCTTTCTTTCTATCTATTTTCTTTTCTACCTATTTCTTTCTAATCTACGATACGTCTTTCTATGGAATGAAAGGCGGGTCGAAACTATTGATACCATAGCGCTAGGTTGAGATAATACCTAGGCAGTTTGGGTTAATACCCAACATGAGAGAGCGTACTTGTAATTTTTATATATCTATATACCTATATGATTGTTAGGTTACCTATCCAGGTTGCCAACAAGAGTATAGAGGAAGAAGACGCAGAGGTGTGAGCACCATGACGACCACAAATGGAAGATGTCCGAATGCTGAAGGAGGAAGGGTAACTGGAAAGGCTGTAAACCCAATACCGCCTCGAGTGAGCTTTGCGACTTTGTGGACTTTACCAATCTCGAAGGAAAGCCTTTTAAGGGTACGGAGTCCATCATTGAAGTTCAAGCTTGATTGCACTCGTGTGAGCAGATTTTCAAGAGTTTGGATCTGTCAGATGAGCAGAAGCGTGTGATGGCATTACGGCAACTTCAAGAAGGAGCAGCTACATGGTGGGATGCAGTTACCATGAATATTTTCGAGGATGATATCTCTTAGGCATGTTTAAGGAAGTGTTTGAAGAATAGTTTATGCCTACCGCAGGGAAGACTCGTCTGTATAGGAATTTTTTAGATCTTAAGCAAGGGAGTTTGTCAGTTTCGGAGTGTGAAACCAAGTTCAACGAATTCTCCCGCTATGGACTTGGTCTTATTGATACACCCCTCAAGAAGAATGAGATGTTTGTGCTTGGAATGGGGCACGAGTTTCACGAGAAGATGACTACACATCTCAAGGGATCGTTTGTAGAATTGGTAGATATGGCATTGAGATATGAAGAGCTTATGAAAAAGAAACCTTTGGCAATAGTGGCAGTACTGAGTGGCAATTCTACCAATCCGAACAAAAGGAAATTCAACATGAACTGGAAGAAGTAGGGTAAAGGGCAACCTGCAGGCAACAATGGAGCTCGGAAGTGTTATGCATGCCAGCAGGAAGGTCATTTGGCTCAGCAGTGTCCTAGAGGTGGAACTCAGAAGCATCAAAGTGGACCCATTTCCGCAATGGTTCAAAAGTCTTTGTGTTTCAATTGTCAACAGCCAGGGGATATGGTGAAAGTTTGCCCACTTCTCCAGAGAGCTCAACTGACTAAAGTGTTTGCTATTCAAGGTGGACTGTCAAATTCTACGGATGGGAAAGGAAAAGGCGTTCTTGAAGGGACTTTGCTTTTAGATGGCATTTATTTTAGAGTTTTTTTCGATTCTGGTGCTTCCCTTATTTTATTTCTTTGGAAACGGTAGAGAAACTTCATCTTACCCCTAGTGTCATAGACCGCCCAATTTTTGTATCTAATCCCATAGGGGGAGTGACCAAGTTAGATATGATCTGTAAAGGTCTAAGAATTTCTTATCCATCCCATAGTTTCTCATGAGACCCATTTGTATTGAATTTTAAAGGATTTTACCTTATTTTTGGAATGGATTGTTTAGACAAGCATAACTGTTCTGATTTGTGAAAAGGGAACTGTGTCTTTGGAAACTGAGCTAGGAAGGATTACAAGAGTGGCTTGCGATAGTTCAGGAATTCACTTGAGTAGTCTTTTGCATGGACTCGAGGCATCTCTAGAAGAAGTAGGATCCACTGAAGTTGTCACAGATTTTCCAGACGTCTTCAGAGAAGTCAAAGGTTTGCCCCTGCATCGAGAGATAGAGTTCCGTATCGACTTGGTTCCAGGAGCGATACCGGTAGTTCAACCCAGTAGAAGGATGGCGTCGAGAGAGAGAGAAGAATTGGTTAAACATACTCATGATTTCTAGGAGAGAGGATGACCTGACCTAGTCGTTCTAGCTAGGGTTCTGCTATAGTTTTTGTGACCAAATCAGACGGACCTTTAAGATTCTGTATAGATTATCGAGAATTGAATAAGGTAACCATTAAGAATAAGTATGCCTTGCCTCGTATAAACGATCTTTTCGATCAAATTCATGGAGCTTCTATTTTCTCCCAATTGGATCTAGCTTCGGGTTTTCACCAGCTAAGGGAAGCTGAAGACAATATACCCTTGACTGCCTTCAGAGGACCTAACTGTTTTTATGAGTGGCTGGTTATGCCTTTTGGGCTAACCAACACTCCAGCTTATTTTGTGGATCTGATGAATCGTGTTTTCCGGGACGTGCGGAACAAGTTTGTGTTCATGTTGATCGATGACATTCTCATCTACTCCAAATCTGAGGAGGAGCATAAGCGTCATTTGGAAATAGTATTGGAGACATTGAGGAGGCATGTCCTAAAAGCTAAGTTTTCTAAGTGCCATTTCTGTAAGCCGGAAGTAAGATTTTTGGGGAACATCGTATATGGGGAAGGTATTTCTATGGATTCGGCCAAGGTAGCAGCTATTCAAGAGTGGAAGCAACCATAGACTCCTACGCAAGGTCGCAGTTTTCTTGGTTTGGTACGGTACTACAGGAAATTCATCTGGGACTACTCTAAGATTTACTCCCACTTGACCAAACTGACTAGGAATGGAGCGAAATTTAAATGGATCCCTAAGTGTGAAGAGGCATTCCTTGATTTGAAGGCGAGGTTGACCAGTGCACTTGTTTTGGCTATTCCAAATGGTTGGAGTAAGTTCAAAGTCTACGCTGATGATTGTCGAGTAGGTGTTGGTGCTGTGCTGATGCACAATGGAAGAGTGATTGCGTACGCGAGTAGGCAGTTGAAGCCACATGAAAAGAACTACGCTACGCATGATTTGGAATTGCTGGCTATCGTCTTTTCTTTGAAGATTTGGAGGCATTATCTGTTGGGAGAAAAGTTCGAGCTTTTCACCGATCATAAACCTTTAAGTATCTTTTCTCCTAGAAATATCTGAACCTGAGGTAGTAGAGATGGGTAGAATTTTTGGCATCATACGATCTGGACATTCTTCATACTCCTGGGAAAGCAAATGTCATGGCGGATGCTTTAAGTAGAAATGCAGTTTTGGCTATTTTGGAAGTTACTCCGTCTCTACTTGAAAGGATTACAAGCAAGCAAGGATCGGATTGAAGTTTGAGAGCAATCATTAGAAAGTTAAGAGTGGGCAGTGCACCAGTTTCAAGATCGATGACCAACGAACTTTGAAGATCAATGGGAGAATCGGTGTTTCGAATGACAGGGATCTGAGGCAAGAAGTTTTGTCAGAGTCATCCTCCAGGTTTAGTATCCATCTGAGGATCTCGAATATGTACAAGGATATGAAAAGAGTATTCTGGTAGAAAGGAATGAAGAAGGATATTACTACCTTCTTAAATGGATGTGCAATCTGTCAACAAGTGAAGGGTGATCAATAGAAGACCGTGGGATTATTGCAACCGCTGGAAGTCCCAAAATGGAAATGGGAAATGATATCGATGGACTTCATCGATGGGTTGCCAAGGACCAAAAAAGGGAATGAGGGAGTGTGGGTAATCATATACAGGCTGACCAAGAGCGCCCACTTTATGCCATCAGAACTGCAGCGTCTTTAGAAGAGATTTTCCTGAAAGAGATCGTCAGGTTGAACGGAGTTCCCATCAGCATAGTGAGTGACCATGACCCAATCTTTACCAGCAAATTTTGGGAAGTTCTATAGATAGCTCCAGGAACAAGGTTGAGTTTAAGCACAGCTTATCATTTCCAAACCGATGGTCAAACAGAAAGACTAAATCGTATTTTTGAGGATATGTTGAGAGCTTGTATCTTGGATTTCGATGGATATTGGGAGGACCATCTACCCTTGGTGGAATTCTCGTACAATAATAGTTATCAGGCGAGTATTAAGATGGCACCCTACAAAGCTTTGTATGGAAGACCTTGTAGATCACCGTCTTGTTGGATAGAATCCGGAGATTGTCTTGTGCTTGGTCCAGATTTGATTCAAGAGGCATCTGTGAAGGTGGAGCTGATTAAGAAGAGAATGAAAGCAGCCCAGGATCATTAGAAGAGTTATGCGGACAAGAGACGAAGGCAATTGGAATTTGAAATTGGAGATTTGGTTTTTGTCAAGGTTTCCTCGATAAAAGGAGCGATCAGATTTGGTAAGACGGGAAAACTTGCCTCGAGATATATTGGACCTTTCCGTGTGCTCGAGAGAATTGGTACTTTAGCCTATAGGATTGAATTACCAGAACGGATGGCTGGAATTCATAATGTATTTCACGTATCACATTTGAGGAAGTACGTTTACGACCCATCTCTAGTTGTTGAACCGGCAGTGCAGGAAGATTTAGAGGTCGAACCGGTCCTAACTGTGATCAAGCATCCAGTCCAGATAGTTGATCGAGATGAGAGGCAGCTTACGAACAAAGTGGTGAAGCTGGTCAAGATTCAGTGGAGCGAGGATCCCAGGATTGCACCTGGGAAACTATAGATAGTATTAGGAAAGCCTATCTGGATTTGTGTAAGGATAGTTAGGAATGTTTGTTTGAATGAACTATTTGCTTTGGTTGTTAATATATGGCTGATACAAATGTTTGATTGTTTGAAATAAGAGCTTTTAATTTTCTTTTGCTTTTAAATTTCAGGGACGAAATCCTATTAAGGGGGGAGGAATGTGATAGGTATTTTTAGCAAATACTGATTTGATAATCTTCTTTTATAATCATTTAAAATGTGCCAAAACCTATTCTTTTTCAAACAAATAAAGTATATGTTGTTCATGTGTATATATAAGTAGATTGTAAATAAAATTTTGATTTGAAATTCAAAAGTAAATTTCTTAAAAATAAATGGAATTAAAAACTCTATATTTTAAAACTAGTATATATATGATTATTTATTAGTGTATAATTAAGTTTTATACCATTTTCTTTAAAGTTATATAAATATAAATAAAAGGAAAAGTATAAATATAAAAAACATAAAACATAAATTATTATAAAACTAATAGAAAATATTATTTAAAAATATTTAAAAACATAAGTGCATGCAATTTAACAAGTGTAAGTCAAGTAAAACATGCAAAATACAAGTGTCATATTATTAGTTTTCTTTTCAGTTTTAAAAAAAATAAAAAGGATTACAAGGCTATATATACATCTCTACTCCTCTTTTCTTTTTTTTTCTTTCATATCTTAAAAACCAAACCTAAAAACTAAACCAGAAAAAAGAAAACAACAATCAAACTTTTACCATTCCAACCTGAAGCTTAAGCAAAGCTTCAACTCAATTTAATCAAATAGATCAAAATCAAATAGCAGTTCAAAATTCAAGTACAATTTCCAGTTTTCACAATCAAAGCATTTCCAGATCTCAAAGGCTTCTCTGTTCAAATATATACAGTGAGTAAACTAACTTTAAAAAGCTTAAATCTATTTAAAATTTGATGCAGGTGATTAATACTTGAAGTAAGGTTGTGAAAGATGCTTGCGTGCATGTATAAATAGGCTTGCATGTATATATGTATGATGTTATTTGTGTGCATGTGTGTGTACTAGTATGCATGCCTCTGTTCTAAGTTTTATAGGCTTTAAACAAGTATGAATTTAAATTTCTCTTCCCTTAATCTCCTATAGGTTATGATGTATAAACAAAATATGTTTAAATTAACATGATCTTAATTTAAAAAATACTTTTAAGTATAATTAGAAAGTAGTTTTAACTAGAAGAAAAAAATACAGTAAAATTCAAAGCTTTCGAATACCATGATTTCCTGTTTCACTTGCATCATCTAATTTGTTTTCGAAAACTATGATTTTTAAAAGTAAAATCAATATTTTTAGTTTTTTTTTGGTAGAATTTTTGGGTTGGATGGGAACTATGTTTTGGGCGATTACTAGCGATCGACGAAAGCTGGGTGGTCGAGATCATTGCTAAAGCTTGTTCGAGGGACATGGGTCTTGGAAAAAATGGTGACTGAGCATATAAATCACTGTGGAGGTCGGGCAACGTTGAATTATGGTTTTGGACCCAGGATTGGTCGATGTCGAATTCCAGGGCCATTTGTCATCGTTGAAGCATCGGACTGGTCCGGATTAGGAGGGATGGGAGCATGGTCAACGGCGAAGTTCTGGACGTGGTGGCGAGGGTTCTGATGACCGAAGGTGGCAACTAGAGGTGATTCTTGGATGTTCAGTTCTGTTCCAAAAGGTTCTCGTGTGGCTCATTTTGGATTTTGAATTCGATTCGAAGTTATGGTGGTTGGAATCGAGAGAGGAGGTCGAAGTTGGCTTGCCGACGATGGAAGCGATGGTCAGAGCGTCTGCGTTCGTTTGTGCATTTGCACGTGTGACTGCGTGTATCGGTGGGTAAGGTTGTTGCTGTAGGATTTGAGTATGAGAGTGTGAGAGCTCGGGTTTGGACTCGAGAAGTTTTGGTTTTGGCTCGAAGAAGATATCGGGTAGGTTGCGTGTGTTTTATCAAGTTATAACAAGATTTTAGAAGTTAAAGAAAACAAGGTTTTTTTAAAAGAAAAGAAATAGAAGAAGGAGTGTCTCGGGTTACATAAGCATTTGCATCGGGTTAGTCTCGGGTCAGTGTTAGGATATTAACAAGTTTTTAAAAGTAAAACATAATCAAGTTTAAACAATTTCTTAAACTAATTCTTTTAAATAATAAATGTTTTATTTATGTTTTGGATTAGATAAAGGTTTTTAAATAAATTATTTTGAATTAATTAAGTTTAAAATATTTTATTATATGTCCTTTATTTTCAATTAATTCTTAAAGTTTATTTAAATAAAATTAAATAGTATAATTAAGTAGTTAATTAAAGATGGTAAAATATTTTTGATTATTAATTAACTTAAAGGTCTTAATTTAATTCATAGGTTAATGATAAATAAATTCCAAAGGTTATTAAATAAACTTAAATAATGTAATTAAGTAAATAAATAAGATAAATGGCTTATATTTTAATTAATTAAGCTCTTAAGTAATTATAAATGATAATTAATTAATTTCAATAATTAATTATAATAATAATAAATGGTTTGTGATAATTAATGTTAATTAAGCAGGATTGTAAGTAATTAATTCATAAGTAATTAATTTATTTGGTTTAAATTAAATTAATTATAAATTGTGTGATCAATTAATCTTGCTTATGAATGATTAATTATATTGAATGTTTGTATTGATTAATATCACTAGTCTAATAATTTGTGATGTTTTGTGATATGAAATGTTCTGAGTTGAACTGTGATAAATGTGAGTTATTTATCTGTGATGAAATTTCTGTGTGAATATGATATCCAGAATTGAATCAAATAGGTTTACTTAAAACAACTTGGCCTTAAAAGAAATGTTTGGATTTCGATGAGACCGGCATCGGATATCAAATTTGTTATCCGAAAACCACATCGATCCAAATTAAGTGATAGGTCGTGAAATCTCAAGTAAGATCATGATAATATTTGGAGTGCAAGGGCTATTTGTTGTTAACTCTAAGGGTGATTCCAAAATGAGTGTAACGAAGAAAGTGCCTTCGGTTCCGGTCGAACCCGGAACAGACTTGTATGGATGAATGCTATCAGACCATCGTCATTGGAGGACGATGAGCATTCCAAGATATGTGTGCTATAAAGGTAATCGTAGCCTCAAGCCTCATCAACCGGGAATGGCTAGAACAAGGGAGGTGCAACAAAGCTAAGTGGGTAGCACCCAAGTAGGATAAGATTTTCCCCTGTCTAGAGGTCCCTTTTATTGGGCTGTGTTGGCGGTTGCTGGCCATAACAGCGGGGTTTTCTTATTCGGACTATCCAGTAAGGGGTAGCTCCGGTATTGTGTTGCAAGGGATCAAGGTGGATCCTCTGTACTTTGATCTAAACCAGGTACTGTGACAGGATGTACCTCAGTAGCCCTGCCATTGTATGGAATCCAATCTCCAATGGGTAACCTTGGACTTAATTGTATACCAATTATGCTGGAATTTAATGAATGTAAAATTTCGACTATGTGAATAATTTATTTGAAAACCCTAGACACTATTATAATATAACTGGATTTCTTATCAAATGTTTTGGTTATCGTAAGGGAAAAACTTGTCTGTGTTTATTTGTGGAGAGTCTTACGAGATACATTTTATTTCAAATGTTTTTAAAGTTAAACAACTTAACCGTTTACTCACACCAGACCCATGTCTGACCGGAGTTTATTTCTGTTTTTTCTAAGCTCTTCGGTTCTTAAATTTTTATGAGTAGCCAAGTGATCATGTTGGCTTGAAGTATTTTGGAAAAGACTTAGAGCAGGAGACTTAGCGTATCTATATAAATCTATTCCGCTATGTTGGTATCATCTGTTTGTTGTTGGGGTGTAATTATAGACAGATCTTCACGACTGTCTAATGAAATGTTGAAATTGAATGACTCTGACGTATGATGAATACTATGTAATATTTATGTGATGTAATTTTTTTTTCCGTTCCGCTGTGAGATTCTGATATTGTTTATTTTTTTCTTTCTATCTATTTTCTTTTCTACCAATTTCTTTCTAATCTACGATACGTCTTTCTATGGAATGAAAGGCGGGTCGTCACATTTCCTGTTTAGGTCTTTATTAAGCCTATAAAGTCTAAATGGATTTTAAATTCAATCGAAAATATTTGAAATAAAATCTTTATTTTATTTTATTTATTTAAAAGAGTTTGAATTCAATTTAAATTTAAATTATATTGTAATGAGCATATCAAATATGCCCAAGTGTATAAAATGTAAGTACAATATATAAGTAGTGTACATGGCTAATAAGACCATACATTGATGTTGCGATTAATATCACAATAGACTCATTTGACCCTTTATATATGCCTCTATTTTTCAAGGATTATTTTTTAAATTATAAACAAAATAAAGCACACATACACACATATATGTTTATGCAAATAAATACACACACACATTAAACTAGTCTTTGACTATTTGACAATTTTTAAAATTAAAATAACCAATTTAATTTCAAAAATATTTAAAATTAAATTGGATATTTACACAAAAGCTACTTTTTAAACTTAAAAATGAAATAACAAAAGTGTACACACACATATATAAATAATAGCAAATTAAATTTTAAATTGAAAATAACATATGTATATAAAGTTTGTAATTTTAATATTTTTAAAAATTAGATCTAATAGATTGAAAACTAACTTTCAATTAAAAGGGATTCAAAGTAAAGGTTTAGATTTTGCACAAAAGTCCACTTCTAAATTTTAAATCAAAACCACCTTTATACATATCCAAACAATAACAAAAATAATTTACATTTGAAACCAACAAACATATGAAACATTAAATCAACTTTCAAAATGGTTTCAACACTTATGTTTTTGTATATGATAATTACAAAATTACAATAATTAATTGAAATTTGTATTCAATCAGAAATTTTTCTTTTTTTGTTGACATCAATTTTAAAACAACAAAATTGGATCAGATAACCTAGGCAAATATAAATTGTTAAAGAATGATAGGAAGCAAAACTATAGATATTAGATGAACAAATAATAAAAATAGATACAACATGTATGGGATGTTACTGTATTACCATCATGCATTTCATAATCATAAAAAATTAGAAACACCTTATAGATGTAGCAAAAAATCGCTTCTTGGATGAAGAATAGAACTCCTCAATATGATTATATCAAACTTCGGATTTTGCCAGAATCTAGAGAAAAACATCACCTTGGATATTTTAATTTAATTCTTGTTTTGTTTTGAGAATTTTTATTCCATGGATGCTATGAAATTTCGGCAGAGAGATAACGGAGGGAGGGAGTAAAAACTGAATGAAAGAAATTTGATAAGAAGGTAATGGAAAATAATTAAAGGCTAGGTTTCTTTTGCCTTCCTTTAATTTCACTTTTTCCTTTTCAATTTCAATTTGTAACCTTTTCTTACACCCTAGGCCTACCAGTCAAGGAGGAAATATGAGCTTTAAAAAATTCCCAAACTCATCAGCGATTAATCTATTAAAAACCAATTTGAATATTCTATCGAAAGCGTATATCGATATGCACACACATAACTTTTATATATACGCTTTTATTAAATATTTATGGCATTCAAATCCCAAGTCAAATAAATATAACATGAAAAATTTGGTTGTGATAAAAATTATAAAAACTTAAATATAACATGAAATGATGAATGGATAAATGGAACAAGTAAGTGAACTTAAGAAAGAAGATAAATGAATCATAATATATCTTTGTAAATTGGTTATAGAAAATAAATATAAATTGCAAAAGGGTTGTAAATTTTTTCTGAATTTGTAACCTTTAAGATAACTGTAAACTAAGAAAACTCATTTCTTAGAGGTTAGACTTTTATAGGATGATTAATAAACTAGAGTGCCGATTAATAAAATGTTTCACAAATGAATTCGTTATTAACTGAAATTATGAAAATGCAATAAATGTAAACAAAGGAATTTCTTATAGCTAAGAATCAATTGGAAAATGAAATTGAATTAAATTAAATTATATAGAATGTTTAAAATGAACTTGAGTAAACAAATTCTTTGATACGATGTTTAAGAAAAGATAATGTTGAAAGGTATGCTATGTAAAGAAATAGATATATTAACTAAATAATGGATTGTGAATAATTAATTGTAAATAAAATGAAAGTCAATAAAATAATTTAATATAGATAAATTGGATAGAAATCCATTGGAAGGTAATACGTGAGATTGTACGTATATTATTTTATTCGCATAATGATTTGATCCAAATTCGAGCACAAAATTTTGAGATGATTTATAATGATCCAAGTTAGGATTTTCACTCGATTTTCGACGGCGAACCAGGATATGGATTTTTAATTTGATTCTGGAATTCTCTATCATAGTATATGGCTATGCAAGGAGAGTAACAGTTTCCAATCAAGGAACCAAATCTGAGGCCGCACTAGAGAGTCATGTGAACGATACCAGTTTGGAAGTGAAATTGTGTGATCGAATAAGCGATTAGATTGATATCGCTCACGGATGATATATGTACGGCTTACGGACTTAATTAAAGTTAATATTGGAAATTTAAGATGCCAAATATGTGAAGATAAATTTGCAACTTTTGTGATAACTATAAACTAAGAAAAGTCGTATATAAGAAGTTAGACTTTTATGGAATGACTATAAATTAAAGTGACGATTAATAAAATGTTCTGCATTAATAAAATGTCCACAAATAAATTGGTTATTAACTGAAACTGAATATGAGGTAAATGTAAACAAAAGAATTTGGTATGGCTAAGAATAAATTGGAATTGGAAGAGATAAACCAAATTGAATGTAAAATTAATAAATTGGTTATGTTGGGTATGATTTGGTTGTTATATGATTGTTAGTTGATTGTATATAATTCATTAAGTGTTAATGAAATTGAAAGCTATAAATCACTGAAATCAAATTGGAAGTTAAATGAATTTAAATAGAATTTAATTTGATTCAAATTGGAAGCGAACTAATGTAAATATAAATTAGTGAATGTTAACTAATTGAATTAAGAATGAATGTTAGTAAAATCCAACGTTAATGAATCAACTGTGATTAAAATTGAAAACCAAGTGAATAAATATTAATGAGAAGTGAATTTATATTGATTATGGATTAGTTGGATGATAATTGATTGATGGTTGCATTTGTTGCTTCTGTTGCATTTGTTGCTTCTGTTGCATTTGCTATGTTGACATATGTAGTTGTTATGTTGCTATATGGTGTATATTGATATTATTTTCATATATGCATGTTTCTCATGGTTTGTTGAGTGTTTAGTAGGTGCGGATTGCGCTTGCTTCGCATTTGGAGCTCGCTTTCGCGCTATATTAGTCATATAGGCTCGCTAATAATATATAAGGTACATGTTTATTTTGTCATTGGATTTGGTGATTTCAGCTGTACCGATCGAGCCGCGCAAAGGACACTCTGCCGAATTTTTTTCGAAAATCCGAGTGTTAGAAAAATTTTCGAGTTTTAAAAATTTTATAACTTGTTTTGATAACTAACTTTTAAATTTAGAAAGCCATTCGGAGTAAGTTAGTGGAAGTGTAGTAACGATTTATAAATGGAATTTCATTGTTTTATAAGTGGATAATTTTGAATAAAATATATCAAATGTTGAATTCTTTACTTAGTTTCTTTTCCCTCTTTTCCCTTTTCGAGGACGAAAAATTTTGAGTGGGGGAGAGTGTAACGACCCGTAAATTTTCGATAATTAAAATAGCTAATTTGATAAGGTTTCGTGATTTAGTGTTAGAAAAAAATTGTAAGTCGTTTGGAATAATAATAACTAGAATGAAATGCAACAAATTTTATCTATGTTAATTATTTATGAATTGAATGAAATCCCAAATCAATTGAAATAATATGTAGTCAAAGGTAATTGAATGAATTTGCATTGTATAGGTAATTGTGACGCTTGTTTGTAAATAATAAACTTATAAGTAATTAAAAGTTAACAGTGATAATTATTTAAGTTACCTGTTCATTTAGTTAGTCGAATTGAATTTGTGAACCAATTGCAATTGAAATGAAAGTTTATATATTAGTTGAGTGCATTATCTCTAACTGTAGTCAAATAATAATGTGGAATTCATTTGATGTAATATAGTAAATCGACTGATAATGAAAATTTATTTAAAAATCCAATATTGAAATCCGTCAAATATTGAACAATTAAATTGTTTAAATTTAATATTTGGAATTTATTGAATAATTGAACAATAGGAATTGAATAACTGTTTTAATGAAAATGGTTGTTCTATAATTTGAATTTGGTGAATTCTATGAGTTCGTTTGAATATTTCAAAAGATAGTGATTTAAGAATAATCAAATTTGTTTAAATTTAATATTGCAAATGTTTGAATAATTAAATTCCGAATTTGATATGATTAATTTGATATTGAAATTTAATATATGGAAATAGAGTGAATAACTGAAATTTGGTTTATTATGATTCAAATTGGGTTCCAAAGCGAATGTAAGTTATATTTGGATTTTAATAGAGTTAATAAGATTTTAAAATTGGAATTTAATGGATAAATTGAATAACGGGTTTAATATGATTAAAAATGATTTGTAAAATTTTATTTTATCATATTAAAGTTAGAATGATGTTGTAGAACTTTTAAAATCGAACTAAAAGTAAATTTGTGAAAATTGAATATTTTAATATTTAATTATCGACTGGAAAATAGCCAAATTTTGAACAGTCTCGAAAGGGACAAAACTAGTTCCATTGGATCCGTAATAATTTGTTATTATCGGATTTCAATTTTCGTAGCAATCGTAGTTGTCGTTTGACCGTGGCAGCTCGAAACGCGTTGAAATTGTTTTAATATTAATTTGGCGTGTTAAAATAGTCATTTTTCAAACAGTCTCGGATTTCGACGAAACTATCTTCATCGGATCTGTAATGTAATATTATTGTAAGATTTCAAATTTCGTGTCAATCGGATTTACCGTTTGTCCGGGGCGAGCCAAAACGCATAGAAATTCGTTTAATCGGTTTAATTTAAATTTGATCGTTTATTGCCGTAACTCGCACAGACGATTGAATTAGCTTCCGAAACCTGTTCCATTATGTCCAGAACGCGGGATAAACCCTAGAAATGCCGGTCACCGCGCGTAAATCGGAGTTCGGAAAACCAGGGATGAATAGTGCTCGTCGTTTTTCAATAAAGGCACTTCATTATCTTCTTTTTCCAAAAAAAAAACAAAACCCTAATTTCTATTCAGAGCCGCCATTCTCTTTATCAATGGCCAGAAAACTCCCTCTTCCTCCCTCGATTAACTTCCAATCCGTGAACATTTAGCAAAAATTATCAACTAACAAATTGAAGAGCATCACGAGTGCTTCGCATCCAACGGCTGAGATCGTCATCGGAGCAACGATGGAGGAGAAACGCGGCCGTGTCCTTCTGCAGTTCACGCACGGTTATCGAGTCGAGGGGGCGGCCGAGCTCCACCCCATGGCAGGCGCAGGTGGCTCTTGTGATGCTCGTTCGTTTGGCGTTGGTTGATCAACTTGGAAGCGAGCATAGAGAGTGTAGAATTAAACCCTAGTTTGCTTGTTTGGGTTCTTGGGCACAGCTGATTCCTGGAGCGTGAACGCGTACGTGAGGAGGAAGAGGGGTGCGGCCTGATGGGTGGAGGATGGAAATCAACGGTTGTGATTAGGTTATGAAAAAAATATAAAAGAAAATGTTAATTTATTTATATTATAATTCGTGTAACTTTGAAATAACATAACTTTTTGCTGCGAGATCGAAAATTGATGAGACGAAGTGCGTTGGGATCGTATGGACGAGCACTACGCTATGGAATTGGATTGGATTCGTTTGAAGCTAGAGAAAATTTCGGGTAAAATTAAACGCTCGTTTAATTTTATTCGAAATAAAACGCTGGAACTACATTGAAATCAAGGTGAGTGTTTTATAACGCTCACAACGTACTAAATATTTTTATGCTAGTTAAATTTGATATTATGAAGTGATAGGAATTTTATTAGTCGTTGTTTGATAGAATTTAATTGTCATATAGCTTGTCATTTGAATTAACCGTTGAAAAATTAAATTGACAGTTAAATTGAAATTGAAATTGAATTGCGATTAAATTACCTAACATTGATAACAATGAAATTGCCATGAGTTGTATTGTCTATTGGATGATGTATTTGAATGGATGTCATTGGTTGATATTTAAATGTTTGGATGTTTATTTGCTTATATATGTCCTGTTATGCATACATATGAAACTGTGATTTGATTTAAGTGATATATATTCATCCCTGACATTTAATTGAAATAAATAATTACTTGTCCATAGGATAGTAAATTATATACGGACACCGAATTGGCTAAATTTATAATTTTTAAAATCGTCGATTTGAAATTTATTTAAATGTTTTGATTTAAAAAGTTATAAATAGAAATCAATTTATAGAAATCGAATTTATCGAAAATTGAGTTTGGAAAGTTGAAATAAATTTTGGTTAAAAGAAATTGTTAAATAATTAAAGTGGAGACTTTGGAATTTAAAAATCGGGATATGATTGAATTTCGAAAATTGATTTGTTTAAAGATTTAACATTAATTCGAGCTTTGAATATTACTAAGTAAAAGCGATATAAAATGATATTTTGAAATTGAACTTGAAATTGAATCATATTTGTAATTGGGATTTAAATTTGAACATTGAAGGATAATTTTGTTAAGTGTTAAAAATTGATATTTTGAAAAATCAAGCTAAAAATCGATATAAATTGAAATTGAATAAATTAAAGGTGAATGTAAAATTGAATTAGTTTGAAGTAAAAATTGACATTGATTTGAATTGAAATCGAAACTGAATCGGTAGAATGGAAATTGAAATCTATTTGAATTGGGAAGTTATAATTGAAATGGTTTGGTTTTGAAGCTGTTTTATTTTGTTTTCCAAATTACTCAGTTATATAAATCACTTTTGAATACTTAAACTATTTTAATCTATTTTAATCTACTTAACCCAATTAAAATTATTTTAAACTAATTTATCTATTTTAAATCCATTTTAAAAAATTTAAGTATATTTTAACTATTTTAATTATTTAAACTATTTTTAAACTACTTAAAACTATTTTCTAAAATTTCAAATAGGAAAATAAGGTGAAATGTTTATGTTTAAATCTTGAATGTAAATACGAATTGGGTTAAATGAAGTTGCAACCTAAATTGAAATTCGAAATGATTTTGTAATCGAAATGAGATATTGGTGCGAAAAATGATTTTTGAAACGGAATCTTACATTTGAATAGATACGATGATATTTGAAATGGATTTGATTTTTGAAGCGAATATGATATTTTGATATCAATTATGAATCGATTTGAAATGTAAAAGAGCCAATGGTGTAATAATACGTAGTTATTAAAGAGACCGGGATCGGATATGGACATACTCTCTGTCGATACCGAAAACCACTTTAATAACTATTATACGCGGAGTGTTGATCCAGAATGAAGTGGATGGTTTGGTGAACGCGTTGACTGAAGAAAGAGAACGATTATTGGATAACCCCTGACATGACTAAAACAGGAGCCGCGCCGGGCCATTGAGGTTCGCCACCTCTAGCGGACACACTTCTTCGATACCATATCTATTACATTTGTGATTCGATTTGGGTGCACCCCTTGATTTGGGAGTGTTGTTTCGCGGTGTTGGGGTAGCTGCTGGCTATGCTCAACATCAGTCCGGATCACGCAACTACTAGTATCCTAGTTGGTATCGCCTCATGTACCTTGTCATATTGATTATCCTATTCGCGACCATTACGTTATGTTTTGTGTTATGCCTATGGGTTACCCTCTGATATCCACCAGTTTACGGTGGGGCTTACGGTGCTGTATAGACTATGGCATTATAAAATGTGTTAAGGGGGATTATGGTAACGCCTTAACGCTATTTTAATACTTTATATTACTGATAGGCATTATCTACTTAGCGTACATTACTACATAGTAGATAGTTTAACGGATCCTTAAGAGATGGAAAATCCCGTAACATCTCTTGAGTTATTGCACGCACGTTGACACTGGATATGAGATGTCAAACCCCGTAAACATCTCTGACGCCGTTACACTCAAATTTATTTACGATTGATTTAACTTTCAAAAGGATATTTTAGTCCTGACTCGAATGTTTTGTCTTTTCATTACGCTCGGGTCAGTCCTGAGTTTTTCAAATTTTTGAAGATCTATTCTGGAGGATGAAGACGAAGAATTGGTATACTATTACTATTATTACCCTTGCATCATGCTATCTGCTGCATTATTTTAATTGTTCTGTTGTATATGTATAACTCTGATAAATGCTGTATAAATAATTGTCAAAGTATAGTAAACAGCTTCATGAACTGTTTATTTGACTATTATATTTTATCGTTCCGCTGCGTGATTCTGTGTTGTTTCATTTCCTTTATTTCTCTTTCTTTTCTTTTCTTATTTACCCCAATAACCATCTGCCCTTTTGAATGGTTTGGGATCGACATGTGTATTTGATCGTCGGTTTAAACTGTCAAAAAAAGCGGGTCGTTACATAATGGAAAATAATTAAAGGCTAGGTTTCTTTTGCCTTCCTTTAATTTCACGTTTTCATTTTCAATTTCAATTTGTAACCTTTTCTTACACCCATGGCCTACCAGTCAAGGAGGAAATATGAGCTTTAAAAAATTCCCAAACTCATCAGCGATTAATCTATTGAAATCCAATTTGAATATTCTATCGAAAGCGTATATCGATATGCACACACATAATTTTTATATATACGCTTTTATTAAATATTTATGGCATTCAAATCCCAAGTCAAATAAATATAATAACTAATATTTTATATCTATAAATTAATTTACAACAATTATAAAGTAACAAAATCTATTGTTTTATTTGGAGTATTCATCATTATGGTTATGTGATTCAAATGTATAAATTTAGTCAGCGATTAATACCGAACAGTTCAAATATCATCATTCATACATCACCTTAACTAGCGATATGACATTTTGGTTGAATCCATCTTTTATAGTTATTGCAGTCAAAATCCAATTTTATTTATATAAGTGGTATATTGTAGTAACGATTATTTACACTAATTCTCTTCGTCAATACTATATAACATTAGAACTTATGAAATTTGGTTTTTGTTAAATTCCAATATCTTTTACATTTATCTAGACTAGTCCAATCACAAGATGCTTCATTCAATAATAAGAATTATAATTAATTGTATTGCTCTGGCCAAAGCCTTTGACTTTGAGTTGACTATAGTTGATCGTGGTGCTGACCTCATATAACTGAAGAGACGAAGTCTTTATTGAATAGTATTTCACTTTCAATGCTTCAATCCAAATCCAACTACACTCGTTAAATGGATGCCAACATTACATGACTTAACCATAATCAAAATGGAGTGTCCACATTAAAGTTCAACAATATTTTTAAGTCAAGAGAACTATGTAACATCATCAATTCGAGATTATCTATTTGACCTTAGTAATATCCGACAGAAAGCTTTCGACTAAGTCATCTCATAGCTATCTAATAACTTTCAGCACATAAACCTTGGTACCCCTAACAGCCATGAGTAATGCACCATCTAATAATTTACGGATGTTACATACTTTAATCTCAAAGGATGCGTTGATATTTTATCTCAAAACATCTTGGCTAGGAATATTTATAATAATATGTTATCTTAATGTGATAAATTTCTCATGACTACAATACATTGCAATCGCTATCATATAACATATCATTAAAGGATTTTCTATTTAACATACTTAAATTAAACAATTAAATATCATAATATGACAAGTATATAATAGAAAGACCAACGCCTTTTATTTCAAATGAGATTTTTACAGAGTAAATAGTTTACAATAAATTACAAAATTACATCTAGGGCATTACGCTAACTCTATCAAACTCAAAATCAACGTCTATGACTAGAGCAGTATGGTTAATGATAAAAATTATTATTAAACTAAGGACTTTGTTTAAAGGACTAACCGAGTTGAATGTGTACGATATTGGAATTTTGACAAAAACTAAATTCCCTAAGCCCTAAAATGGTATAGCGATGACGAAGAGAATTGATGTAAACAATTGTTATAAAAGGTACCGCTTAAATTATAAAATAGATTTTACAAATAAAGGTGTATAAGCAATAAATTTGGTCAAATTTTCACTCCACTAGCTAAAGTGACGTGTGAATATTAATATTTGAATAGTTCGATGTTAATCATTGACTAAATTTACATCCACAACTCGCATAACCATTTTAGTGATTTCTCTAGAATACCACACTATTTAATTGATTTATAAATTGTTATAAATTAATTAATATTTCTAAAATATTAATTATTTATTTATTTGATGTAGTGGGCATTATTAGTATTTTCTAGGTGTTATTAGTGATTGACTGTTTGTGTATATAAAAGTCATACATGTATGTTTCAATATAGTATATCAATACACATTTAAATAAATTTAAATGGTATTAATTACTTAACATATTTGAGGTATTTTGATGGTCCACTGGGCCATTCCATGGCTTAACTTGGCTAGGTAAAAAGGAAAAAGTGTTTTATTTTTAAAATTCTAGATATAGATTTAGAATTATTAAAGGGTGGATTATTGGAAAGGGGGAGAAATTGTCTCCTCCCTTCCACTATTTATATGAACATTCCCCTTCACTTTGATTATCTCTCCTTCCTTGCTCCCATTTTAGAGCCGCGAGGATCACTGCATCCCTCCCTTGGACGAAACTAATTTTGAACCATGTATATCAAAACATAAACAAAACAGTGGCACTTTAAGTTGTTGCTAATCTATGACATCAATTCAAGTTGGATCTAAGAGAACGCATCAAATAGCGTGTTTTCAAAGAGAACATTGGTAAGGTATAAAATCTAATTTAAATTTTATATTATACTTATCATGCAATAGATAATAGTTAGATTATACATAACAATTTCAATATGCCTCCCTTGTCTCCTACAACTATATATTATTAAATCACATTGATCTATTTAGGTTGTTTGATATTGTTGTTTTAATCATTATATATCACTAAAAAAGTTATTTCAATTCAACCATATATTACTGTAACGACCCAAAATTTTACCCTTTGATTTGCGTATATTAAATAAATTTTAAATATTAAAATAATAGGTTTTATGAGGAAAATACAACTCCTTTAAATGATAACAAAATATGGTAAAATAGATTTCCAATTTTTTTTACAAAAATAAGTAGTTCGAATAAAAATAGAACATGTGACGGAAAATCATTTTTTGAAATTTTGACTTTTCAACATGGAAAAGTTGTCCGAAAACGTTGTGCACATTTTGTATATCATGCACACACATTTATTTACATGTCATAATAAAGTAAGTGATGTTAGGGTTTAATTAAATATACTTAGGTTAAGATAATGCATGATTTGACCATTTATGTATATACATAAGAATATAATATACAATAAATCTTTAGTGAAAAAAATGTAATATACATACACCAATCAAAGTATACTAACCAGTTTCAACAACCTGTCCTCACAATTGCTGATAAATACAATAATGAATGCAAGGGAAAAATAGCAATCTATGTGAATACGTCTTTGGGCTTCCAACTCGTCTCATAAAGCTCCAAAGCATCCCAACTAAATCTATAATATGCTCGATCTATCCTAAGCATTATAATAAAATAACACCCAAGTCAATCTGAAAAACCAGCATGATAAAACACACCTATAAAAACTTTTGAAATCAAAAATATCTCGTAAGACCACACCGCACATAAAAAACCCGGTTTTTTACCTTACGGTAACCAAAACGATTTCTATAGAAAATCCAGTGATATTATAATAGTGCCTAAGGGTCAAAATAAAATATGAATATAGCTGAAATGCTTGCATCTCACGTTTCAGCATAGTTGGGCACGACTAAGTCCGTATGACGCTTATTAGAGAATGGATTCCATATAATGACGGGGGGTACCGCCCATCACGGTGTATCTCTAAATAAAATAACACCGAGGACCTTGCTTGTATACCCTGCCAATATAGAACCGACCTACCACTTGACTACTAGTACCGAATTTGGTTACCCCTCCGTTAATGAGCCCCGAAGCATACAAATGAGAGAAAATATCGGCTCTAGATAGGAATGATCATACCCTACTTTGAAGCGATCCACTTAGCCCTGCTACATCTCCCCTGGTTTAGTCATTCCCAGTTGATGAGGCTTAATGCTACATTTTAACTTTTATATAGCACTTCCCTATTGGAATGCTAACACTGCCCTCCAGGTAGCGATGCAATGCCAGCATTCATTCACACAAGTTTTCATTGGGAGCGAACGAAATGCTTGAGAGCTCCATCTTCAATTCCATTATTTTCAAGATGTCTTCTCTTTGAAACACATTAAGTTGGATCGAAGTGGTTTACGGATAAAATATCCGATCCCGGTATCTTCAAAACAATGTTTGGTTGTTTTCGGTACGCTCAACCGTGGTTCTCTAGGAAATAAACAGTCAAAGATAAGATCGGAGATCACCTTCAAACCGTTAGTGCATGGATTTCCTTATCATTTGCCCTAGGATAACGAAACGAGATTTATACGTACAGTACAACATCGTCAAAGATGACCGTGGCATAAAACTCATGTATTTCTCCTAGATATTTCCAAAGTTATTCCTCAGGTCCAAATTGATAGTCGGTTATTCAACTATCAAATAAACTAACATTCAAATCAGGGATTTATTTCCATAGTGAAAATCCAACATTGGTTAAGCACATAAGCAACCATTAGACTCTTTGATTAATCTTTTCATCAATTAATATCACTTTGTAACAATCGTATCAAGATATTTTTACAAAGATATACCCATAAATCCCTATATTTTCAACACCTGGAAAAAATATCTACCTTCACAGCAGCTACATCCCAATTTTCTTCTCTTACAGCCCCTACTCCACTTCCAAAACCATCAGCTGACATCCACTGCCTTGTAAACCATACATACATGCGCATCATCCAAAACTGTGCATTGCAATAAGAACTCTGCCACATATCATCTTCACTACAACTATAGCTTTCATATATACAGTATATATTCCACTGACCACAACTACAGCTTGCATACTTACCGATTCTGTGCCACCATACCACCTTCAACACCATTATTTCTACCATACAATATACATATCATACTTCCGACTTCAACCCATCTCCATACCACTGCCTCATTGTTTCTACTGCACATAACAGCAACATTTACCAACAATACTGCCTCCATCATTGCCATATCTCCACACCATATCAACCATATCTCCACACCATATCACACCATCTACATTGACAACAAAAAACTCCTCTGCTCCGCCCACCTGAAAACTGTCAACAAAAACTTTCCTCTACAGACTTCCAAACCATACCGCTGACCACTGCTTGAAGCCATACTTCCACCTCCATCCCTTTTCCTGCTGCAACACTCTACTTCTCCATCCTTCGCTTCTCTTCAATTACAAACCAACCACTTCCAAATCCCAAAACATCACTGCAAAACAAATAACGAACTTACCTCATCAGCTGCCCTCCTACTTCACTTCACCGAACTAGCCGCAATAGACCACTTTAAAATTCCCAAACATAAACCACCCTCGGCAACACAATTGAGCACGAGTCACCTAAATTCGAACAACAAACTTGAATGGACAAATTTGCAATTCTGCTACCAGAGCCCACTATCTACGTCCACGAGAAATTAATTCAAGTCGCCAATTTTTTTTCTTTTTTCTTTTCTGTTAAAAGGAGATCAGGTTCGCTTTTTTAGTGTCAACAGATAAGAGAAAAGTTATTGGGTTGTGGGCTTGTTGTGGACTGAAGTTCGACTTAAAAAAACCCTTATTTTCGTACCTTTTTTTATATTTTGCTTTGGGGTTTTGTTTTATAAAATTATATTTATATTTATATATATATATATATATATATATATATATTTATGTATGTATGTATATAAAAGAAGGTGATAAATTTGCATTATATCCTTAGATATAATTTTCAGGTTGTAGAAAATAGAATGGAGTTGCTGTGATAAATTGCTTCACTTTGATTGCCAAAAATAAGTCGCCTGCTTGCTTAAAAAAATTGCAGTTTTGAAAAGTAAATAACTTTTCCAATAATTCTACACAATTTGATATTGTGCCCTTATCTTTCATTTTATTTGCTTTGCAATGTTGATTGCTTGCATTTTTAAAAAAAAACTTAAACAGAAACAAACTTCATTCGTAGTTACATCGTTAAATCATGGTTTTTTTTCAATTTGAATTCATTACGTCTTATTTTTCTTTTCCTAAATGCAACACCCAAATCCCCATAAGGTGGTTGATTTCTTCACCCCTTCCTTGGCCTACATAATGCATTTTCATTTTAGAACTTGGCTAATAATATATGAGGGCTCATTTCTTGGACTTTCAGAAATTGACACTAATACATCCTCGGTATTCCCGTGCCGTAAATCCAAGTGCTGGAGAGGCGGATTCTCAAGGGTAAGAAAGAAAAAATAAGACATAATAGAATCTCACATATGTTATTTCAAATAAAATTTTACAGCAAAAATTAAAATGCATTTATCAGAGTTGAAAACATGGGCAGTTACAAATATATGTCCTTACAAATGCGGAAACTATAGTACAAGAGTGTGGTGGAAATAGACCAAAATCTTTAGGAAAATTTTTTGACTCCATGCTTTGAGCTCCATCTAGTGTTCTTCTAAACTAAACTTACTTACTAGGCCGCCTAGGAAAATTAATGCCCCAAGAGTATAAGGAAAAGGAAAATAAACTCTGGGCAGTCATGAGACCAGCGTGAGAACTCAAAATACGTATTTTGAAAACAAAGGGTATCTCATAAGACCACGTCGTACATAAACATATAACGGGTTTTTACCTTATGATAACCAAATCATTCTACATAGAAATACCTGATTTATTTTTAATGACATCTTTGAAAACATTTGCAAGTAAACTTGTTAATCAGCCGTAAATGTTACCATTATTAAACTCCAGCATACTGGGCTCTACAAACAAAACGGCAAGCACTTTTTAGAGAATGGATTCCAAACAAATAACCAGATGAAGGGACTACCTTCCTACAGTACATCTCTAGAGGAATGTACCGAGGTCAACAGAGCATCTGCACCTCTACCAACACAAGACCGGCCTACCTTTCTCACTAGATAGTACCGAATATGTAATCACCCCGGTCGTTACCGACCTACCTGAGGATCCTCGTAGCATACATCCACGTTAATTTAAACCCGAACGTCATAGCGGGTAGAAATATATCTAGAAGGAGATGATCATATCCTAATGGTTGCGAACCACATAGCCTTACCGCATCTACCCTGTTTCGGCCATTTCCAGGTGTGAGGCTTGAGGTAACGATAACCTTTCACTCTGCACATTTCACTTTGAATGCCACATTGTCATTCCATCGATCACTACTGACTTCCAAAAACATACAACCTCCAAGCTCATAAGTCTCAAAGAAGGGTGTTATGCTAAGAGAAGTTGCCTTCTTCGCCACTAAACAGATGTATATTTATAAAAGTCAATGGTGAACTATTTGGAATGCGATGTCAAACATCCATCCATACAAGTTCGTTCTACGACTAAACGAAACCAAAGGCACTCCTCCTACTACCATTAGTAGTAGTAGTCCTTGCAACCCAAAGAGTTTCAGAAATGAAGGGACCACTGCTACTTAGTATTTGGGAGCTAACCAGAATTGTCAACAAGCGGTCCTTTCATCCTAAAAATCTCTGGTCTTCATTCTTCATTCTCTCTATTAGGTCTTCATCTTTCGAACGCATGCAATCGGTCCGAACTGGTTTTCGGATAGAGATTACCACAGATCTGACCCTGATTTCTTCGAACCAATCATCAATAAAAAGAGGTTTTTTGAATCGAGAATCGTTCTTTAATCGATTAAGTTTTTTTTATCAAAATCTCTTTTATATATATATATATATATATATATATATTGGTATATATGGAAATATTATCTCTCTTATCAAAACCTTTGATTACTTAAAACTCTTTTAAATTTGAATAATTCAAAATCATGTCATTTTACACTTAGGAAAATATTCCAAAATCATTTCATTTAAATCCTAGAAAAAATTTCTCAATTCTAAACTCAAAATTTTCTTGAGCTAAAACCAAGTTATCTAGGATGTGAATCCCAAAACCAGTAAATATTAAGTGTGTGAAATCACCTTTTAAACTCAAGGAATAGTACGAGCTCCCTCTTCAGGCTTTAACACCGAGTACAAGAAGATCATCTCCATAAAATCCAAGTTGTTTAAACCTTGAAAATAATTTTTCTTTGTTCTTTTTTAAATTTCGATCCGAGTAAATCAAATTTACTATCCCCTCCGTCGGGCCGGTCTGGATAGCCAGGGAGAACAGGAAACTGGTTTTACAAACACAAGCCTAGACATTATCTCTTTGACACCCATAAGGCAGTCAAGTTATTTGATCGACTCTATATTATTAAAACATTTGATCATCTCGTATGTCATTCAAATTATATTTAAAACACTTTATTCATCATTTAAAATATTTACAAAAGATTTGGTAAAGAATAATTGCGTTTAAAACTATATTTCAGAAGTTATAGAAAAGTGCCGTGAAAAGTGTCTTTCAAGCTATATTGATCAAAATGACTTTTTATTATTTGAAAATTCATTTATTATTACTCAAATAATTTTGAAAACATTTTAAAACATTTATAAGATATATTCCACATTTTAAAATATCATTTTCAAAGAAATCCTGTTTTGGATTCTGAACTGCAAAATTGAGATTTTTCAAAAACTTGTTTTACTCATATTTCAAAATCTACCTATCGAAATCTCAATTTTATTTCTTGTTGGAAACACATGAACGTAATAGTTTGAAAAATTCTTATCTCAAATAATTCCGGGCTATATCTCATATTTACACTCGTTTGACTTTTGTTGTGCAAAATCGCGAACTACCGTTACACGACGTGCCTATTTTTGACTAAATTTTATTTCTTTTCAAACTTCACCAGAACACTTCTAATTGTTCATAAACATCTCAAACTCATTCTAAAACCATTTTTAAGATATTTAACAATTCCATATACATCGTTTCATTAATTCAAGGAAAGTGATTCCATATAAACAATTAGGATGGAAGCCATTAAAGTGGAAGCAAAAGCTTAAAAATATGAAGAAGAAGAAGATGAATGCAAATGAAAGAAGATGGTAGGGTATTCATAGGAAAGGAAGAGTGTAAAAGTATTCATACATATATCATCACTTTATCACCATTTCAAAGCCTCACTAGCACACATCCCCCTTCAAAATGCACGGCTAGAGCCTCCCCCTCGATGTGCACATCACTTCGATTATCTCTTGTATTCATATGTTGACTTATTTAGGCTTAATGAGTGAGAAATCTTTAAAATATATTATATATTTTATATTATATATATTTATGTTTATATACATGTTATCATGTGTATGTAATATGTATGTGTAGGTATATAACACTTCGAACGTCTTCGAACAACTTTTGTTTGTTAAATCATTGATATCCGGAGAACCGATTATCGGTCACATTTTCACTTATACTTTAATGTACCTATATTTGTAAAAAAAATTGAATTTTTTTCTTCATCATTTTAAACTAATTAAAATAATTAGATTTGAATTATAAAACAATATAAATTAATATTAACAATTATTTACAAAAATTGCTATTATATTGATAAAGCGATATTGATTTTTCTTTATATTTTCAAATCAAATATATATCTTTATAAAACTATTATAAATGATTTATTATCACTTTATAACTATTCAAAATGAATTATCATCATTTAAAATAATTATTTGAATAATTAAAATAATTATTTGAATAATTAAAATAATTATTAAATTATTAAATCTCAATTTAAATAAAATAAATCAATTATCGTATATAAGGACATTACTAACAATGTCAAGAACACATTTTATTTTCAAAAACAAATCAATTGATTTTATTTTATATTCTTGTTTAATTATAAAAATAAATGTACGTATCTAGCACATTGCGTGAGGTTTAACAATTATAGAGCAGTTTATCTATAAAACAATTTTTCGGCCATTTTATCGATTTACATTTCGAGGAATAATATTTTTGTCAATACTAATTAAAAATAAAATTACTATTACTTGTTATCACTCATAACAATATTATTTGTATTATCAATCTTTTATCCGAATAAATTTATAATTTATCAAAGTGATAAATTTGCGGGTCGTTACGAACTTCCCCCTAAAAAGAATTTCGTCCCCAAAATTACCCAAAACAAAAACCCAAAGGTTTTCCAAAAATATTTATTTTTAACTTACATTCGTACGATGTATATAGATTATCCATACGTAATATCTGATTCGATGTTCTATTCGAATTCACAACTTTATTTCCGAACTAGTAATGATCCCCTGTTTCTCTAGCTTTAATTTTCCTTGCATAGCTCTTAACTATGATAGAAACTCAAGTATCCAACCCTAAACCCTCATCAATGTTCGTTGTCAATAATAGAGTGATAAATTCCTTTTCGGATAAGTGTCAAACAAGTCAAAGTTCTACGCTCAAATCTTAAATTAAATCATGCGACGATAATAATCCATATACTTCATATGAATTTAATAATCTTTCAGGAATTTTATGAAAAACATTTCATAAAACATCCTTTTCTATTCAAACTTTTATAAAGATACTTCTTTATACACAACCATTTTATTTATTTATTTTTCCAAATATTTCTACTTAAAAAGAGCATTTCTTTTCAAAAGATAAATATCTTTTTACTATATCACATCTCTAAACATATCTTAATGGATTCTCGAAAAATTATTTTCAAAATAATTCATTAAATTGATAAATCACCATAAACTTTCGTTAACTAATATCAAATGTGAAAACTTTTTTATTAGTTAAAGTCTATATATATATGTATGCATGTGTGTGTGTGTGTGTGTGTGTAGTTTTAATACTTAAAAAGTATTCATATGCTTACTCAAATGTTATATGTATATCTAACAAGTTTTTTTCTACTTCTTAATTTTAAAATGAAATCAAAGTGATTGTATTAATTATTAACAAAACATTGTTATAATGAATTTCTTCTTTCTTTATAACTTGAAGTCATAACATTTCTATCTTTATATAAAAGATCCTAATATTTTTTATTATCTTTAAAATCCCTTTATTAAAGATTTAAATACACTCAAAAGATTTCTTCTAAAGTATCATTCCAGGGTTTAAAAATACTTTTTGCTAAAACATCGTTTACTACAAACCCAAAACCGTTAAATTTAATTATTTACTTAAAGATTGGTGCTAATAAAATGCTGGAACAATCATCATTTTATAAATCTCCGCATTCTTACATCATTTAAACCTTCCAACACTAGGGTCCAAAAAGAAGATTTCCTCTCCCCTCCCTAACTATTACAACTCAAAATACTACATCAAAACAAACATCCGACTCATACATACTCAACTCCTCATATCTTATTCCTATGCTTATGAGTCCGAAGACAAAAGTGGACTCCAACATCCCAAATTAATCATCACCCCCCTTCTCCCTCTTCTTCACTATCCATCTCATCATCGGCCTCATTGTCGTCCTCATCTTGTGCCTCTTCAATTCCCTGGGGTAACCATGGCTGATTCCATGGGGAATGTCCTATGCCTACTAGTATTCCTGGTATGATACCTCCTTCTTCCAACTCCTCCAATCCTTACACATTTTCCTCCCATGGATTTTCAAATTATCCGACTCACTCCTCGTCTTCTTCTTCTACTGTCTGTTCGTTATTTCTTTCTATTGCATCCCAGTTTATGTATGAACTGGACGATCCCTCCTGCCATACAGCATGCTCTCCGTCCATATCCCACACTGTTACTGCACTGGCTCGATATGATAGCATTCGAGTCTTCCACCAACTCTGATTCTACCCACATCCACTCTATCTCTTCTTCTATGGGTTCTTATTCCTCCTCCATTGGCTCATCCTCTTCTATTGGTGCCAAAATGGAACTTGCGAGATCTGCTATCCAATTTCCCTCCAGGCTTACCCAAGTTCATCATCGCTAGATATCATAATTATTTGTAGAGCTGGGGGTGGTATATACATACAGACAACAGGGTGCTCATCTTCACCTCTACTTGTATATAAGGTATAATTTTCCCAAATCGGAGATCCACCATTACTAGGCGGATGTTGTGGTTGTTCCTCTTTATCGCTAGAGAGACCTATAAGGCTATTCTTCTCGCCCCAATTCACTCTAAAGGATTCCCCTTTCACATAACTTTACCCATATGGATTCTACAAGGCAAACAATTATTCTTTTAGACATAAGTAGTAGGTGATTGCTAGCGTATCCTTAAGTAGAGAGGTTTGGTTAATATTCAGAAAATGTTTCAGGACTTATCTCTAAAGATAGCTTTCAAAATTCTTTGGATAAAATATTTATTATTTCAACAAAACTCTTTGAAAATTTTGCCAAAATATTCTTTTCTTTTCGGATACATATAAATATTTTTGTATAAAATCAAATTTGTATATTTTATTAACAATTACGCACTCATAAATATATATATATATATATATATATATATATATATATATATATATATATAATCAAACTCATTCTAGGGTGTTTCTAATCCTATCTCTAACGAGTTACTCATCCTAGGGTATTACAAACCCTATCTCGGATGAGTCTTTTACCCCTATCAGGCTTAGGTATTCGTTCAACCTAAGCTCTGATGCCAAATGCGAGGGCCCATTTCTTTGACTCCTAGAAATCGAGACTAATACATCCTCGGTATTCACATGCCGTAAATCCAAAGGCCAGAGAGGCAGATTCTCAAGGGTATGAAAGAAAAACAAGATAGAACAGAATCTCATATATGTTTTTTCAAATAAAACTTACATGGGAAACTAAAATACATTTATCAGAGTTGAAAACATAGATAGTTATAAATATATGTTGTTACAAATGCGGAATACTATAGTAGAAGAGTGTGGTGCAAATAGACCAAAATCTTCAGAAAAATCTTCTGACTCCACGCTTCGAGCTTCATCTAACATTCTTCTAAACTAAATCTGACTACTAGGCTATCCAGGAAAATTAGGGCACCCATATTTTAAGAAAAAGGAAAATAGACTCCAGGTCAGTCTCAGTACTGGTGTGAGAACTCAAAATACAAATTTTGAAAACAAAACGGTATCTCATAAGACCATGCCACACACAAACAAGGAACAGATTTTTACCTTATGATAGCCAAATCATTCTACGTCAAAATACGTTATATTGTTTTTAATGATATATCTTTAAAAACATTTGCAAGTAAACTTATTAATCTTAGCTGAAATTATTACCCTTATTAAACTCTAGCATACTAGGCTCTACATGGCAGGCACTTTTTGGAGAATGGATTCCATACAAATGACAAGGTGAAGGGACGACCTTCCGCAGTACATCTCTAGAGGAATGTACCGAGGTCAACCAAACATCTGCACCTCCACCAACACAAGACCGGCCTACCTTTCTCACCAGATGGTACCGAATATGTAATCACTCCGGTCATTACTGACCTATCCGAGGATCCTTCTAGCATACATCCACATTAATTTAAACCTAAACGTCATAGTGGGTAGAAATATATCTAGAAGGGGATGATCATACCCTAATGGTTGCGAACCACATAGCCTTGCTGTGTTAACCATGTTTCAGCCATTTCCGGGTGTGAGGCTTAAGGCAGCGATTACCTTTCACTTTGCATATCTCACTTTGAATGCCATATTGCCATTCAGTCGATCACTATTGACTACCACAAACATACAACCTCCGTGATCGTATGCCTCAAAGAAGAGTGATAAGCTAAGAGAACTTACCTTCTCCACCACCAAAAAGATGTGTATTTATAAAATTCAACGAGGAAATCTCAAGAATGCGATGTAAGACATCCGTCCATACAAGTTTATTCTGGGACTGAATGAAATCGAAGGCACTCCTCCTACTACCATTAGTAGCAAGTAGCCCTTGCAACGCAAAGAGTTTCAGAAATGAAGGGACCACTTCCACTTTAGTATTTGGGGGAAAAATAGAGTTACCTACAAGCAGTCCTTTCATCCCGAAAATCCTAGTCTTCATTCTTCATTCTGTCTATTAGGTCTTCATCTTTTGAACGCATGCAATAGGTTAGAAGTGGTTATCGGATAGAGATTACCATAGATTCGACCCCGGTTCATTCGAACCAATCACCGATATAAAAGGGTTTTGTGAATAGAGAATCCATCTTCAATTGATTAAGTTCTTTTTGTCAAAATCTCTTTTAGAGATATATATTTCTAAAACATTCTTTCTGATATATATGGAAATAGTACCTCTCTTATCAAAACCTTTGATTACTTAAAACTCTTTCCAATTTGAATAATTCGAAATCATGTCATTTTACTCTTTGGAAAATATTCCTAAATCATTTCATTTAAATCTTAGCAAAGATTTCTCAATTCAAAACTCAAAATTTGCTTGAGTTAAATCCACGTTATCTAGGATGTCAATCCTAAAATCAGTAAATATTAAGAGAGAAAAATCTATAGTAATCATCTAATTCTACTCAATATCAATTCCCATATTCAACAAATACTATGGGCGAAATAACAGTGAAATCACCTTTTAAACTCTGCGATAGTACGAATTCCCTCTTCAGACTTTAACACCGAGTACAAGAAGATCATCTCCATAAAATCCAAGTTGTTTAAACCTTGAAAATAATTTTCCTTTGTTCTTTTTGAAATTTCGATCCGAGTAAATAAAATTTACTATCCCCTCTGCCGGGTCAGTCTGATTAGCCAAGGAGAGCAGGAAACTGGTTTTCCAAACCCAAGCCTAGACATTATCTCTTTGACACCCATAAGGTGGTCAAGTTATCTGATCGACTCTATATTATTAAAACGTTTGATCATTTCATAAGTCCTTCAAATTACATTTAAAACACTTTATTAATCATTTAAAATATTTACAAAAGATTTGGGAAAGAATAGTTGTGTTTAAAACTATATTTTAGAAGCTATAGAAAAGTGCTGCGAAAAAGTGTTGCGAAAAGTGCCTTTCAAGCTATATTGATCAAAACGACTTTTATTATTTGAAAATTCATTTATTATTACTCAAATCATTTTTAAATTCTTTTAAAACATTTATAAGATTTATTCCACATTTTAAAACTTCATTTTCAAAGAAATCTTGTTTTGGATTCCGAACTGCAAAATTAAGATTTTTCAAAAACTTGTTTTACTCATATTGCAAAATCTACTAGTCGGAATCTCGATTTTCTTTCTTCGTTGGAAAACTATGGATATAATAATTTGGAAAATTCTTATCTTGAAGAATTATAGGCGATATTCCGTCTTTTAGACTTGTTTGACTTTTATAGTGCAAAATCGCAAACTATCGTTGCACGACGCGCCTATTTTTGACTAAAATTTCTATTTCTTTTCAAACATCAGCAAAACACTTCTAATTGTTCATAAAACAGTAAAAGCTCATTTTAAAACCATTTTTAAGAGATTTAGCAATTCCATATACATCATTTCAGTAATTCAATGATAGTGATTTCCTTTGTGTTTATCAACGTGTATATTCGTGACTTGCATATATTTTCAACATTCATATTTAAGCAACCAAACTTGATGATCAATGCATATTTAAAATCAATTTTCAAACATCATATCATTATCCAACATATACTATAGTATTTTAGGAGTTCTAACTTTCATTTTCACTCGAACTAGTTTTAAAACGGCTATAGCTCCGCTATCTCGAAATAAAATTCCACGAAATCGTGCTTTAGACCTTAAAGAGACTCGGCCTAGCCATTGTGTTCATGGCCTAGGTTGGAAAGGGGGTGGAGCTCACAACCAAGGGTGGTGGAAGGTGGTGCCTTGGATTTAGGAGGTGGAGAGATGGAAATTTGAGCTTATTTTGAGGTTTTTAACTATATATAACTATATATTATAATTTAATTTCTTTTTGAAATAAATTTTGACATTATTTCTCTTAGGATGGAAGACATTAAAGTGGAAGTAAAAGCTTGAAAATATGAAGAAGAAGAAGAAGAAGATGAATGTAAATGAAGTGAAGATGGTAGGATATTTATATGAAAGAAATAGTGTAAAAAGTATCCATACATACATCATCACTTCAGCACCATTTCAAAGCTTCTCCAACACACCTTCCCCTTCAAAATGCACAGCTAAATCCCCCCATGTGCACATCACTTCCATCATCTCATGTATGCATATGTTGACTTATTTAAGCTTAAGGAGTATGGAATCTTTAAAATATATTATACTTAATTGTATTCATATATGTAGGTTTATACGCATGTTATGATGTGTATGTAACATATATATGTATATATATGTATGTATGTATATGTAGGTTTATAACACTTTGAAGGTCTTTGAATAACTTTTGTTTGTTAACTCGTTGAAATTCGAAGAACTGATTATCGGTCACATTTTCACTTATACTTTAACGTACCTATATTTGTAAAAAAATTAAAAAATATTTTTTTTTTCATTTTAAACTGACTAAAATGATTACATTTGACTTATACAACCATACAAATTAATATTAATGATTATTTACAAAAATTGCTATTATACCGATAAAACGTTATCGATTTTTTTTGAAACTAGGTAAACCTACTCAATCACTACCAACATGCAATTCCCGAAGAGTAAACCTAGGGAATAGACGGCTGGCCCGCCACAACCACTATTCCAAGCTTGCCAGACCTTTCGATTGACCTGGTGCAGGAGGCAGGAAATGAACTTCAAACCTCCCAGTGAAAGGCATATCTCCTTCCATTCCTCCTAGGTGGGACTCAAACCTCAAACCTCTCATTTGGGAGGCGTATCACCTCACCACCCGACCAAGCTTGCGGACAATTGATCTTTCCTTATATTTTCAAATTAAAAATATATCTTTATAAAACCATTATAAATGATTTATTATCACTTTATAACTAGTCAAAATGAATTATCATCATTTAATATAATTATTTGAATAATTAAAATAATTATTAAATCATTAAATCTCAATGTAAATAAAATAAATCAATTATCTATTTAAGGACATTATCAACAATGTTAAAAAACACATTTTATTTTCAAAAACAAATCAATTGATTTTATTTTATATTCTTGTTTAATTATAAAAATAAGTGTATGTATCAAGCTTTATGCGTGACGTTTTACGATTATAGAACCATTTATCTATAAAATAGTTTTTTTAGCCATTTTATCAAAATATTTTTCTAAATACTTATTCAGAATAAAATTACTATACTTATTATCACTCAAAACAATATTATTTGGATGATCAATCTTTTATCTGAATAAATTTATAATTTATCAAAGTGATAAATTTGTGGGTCGTTATATAATAATGGTTAGACATAGAACTTAAGGGTGTCGTGAGCTCACATAGGGCTTAATTGTAACTTGACAAGTTGTCTTCTTTCGACAATTTATATTCTTGGTGTCTAGGCTATGGAAAAGCAATAATTAGTTATAAATATCACGGTGATTCGTAAATATTATACTGATTGTTTCTATGATTGTACTTAAACCTTCGGTTGCAATGCTACGGTGATTCGTGGTGTACCGATAACTTATGTCCGTTAATCGACTATGAACTATCTTGTTGGATTAAGACAAAATATGATTATACAATTTTAGGTTAGGAGTTACTAAGGACAGCAAATTTGTAATTAATCCTTGCATTCATTTAGTTGCATTAGATCATGTATCTTTTTAAAAAATATTTATAAATCCAAAACAAAAAAATTGTATATTTTCCTCAACTTCATTTTAAAATCATTTCCTTTGAAATTTTTCAATCAAAATCTAAAATCCAAAAAAAATTTAAGTTAGTTTTTTTAAGAAAAGAAAATCCAAAAAAAATTAATGATCTTTTCAAAAGCCAAAAAAATTTGAAAATCCAAAAAACAAAATAAAAATCAAATTTCACTTTTGAAAAATAAATTCTTTTTTGTAAACATTTTTCTTTATAAAAGAGACCATTTTGAAAATGTTGAAATTTCCCTGCCCACAAGAATTTTACAATAGTTGTGGAACTCAATATGATCCATATAATTTCACACCAAATTCTTATGGATATTTTTAATGACAACTATTGTACAAATAATTCGAATTTTGCACCATAAAGTTTTCAAAATGATGACCAACCCTCAAGTCTTGAAAAGAGTATTGAAACGATTTGGTCTTTATTAACAAAAAAATCAAATGATAAATAATTTGTGCAATAATTCAATTCAAGGATTTCAAAATAATCAAAATTTGAATTCACTTCAAAATTCAAATGATTTCGATTATAACTAATGCCAATACAACTTTGAAGTCCAAAATGAAGTTTAATATCAAAATGAAAATGGAAACAATTGTTTAAATGATTCTGGCAATAGGAGTAATTTCAGTTATGGTGCAATGGACAATCATTGTTCTCAACAAGTTAAGATTGAATATTCTCAAGTTAATAATTGTAAATTTGATTTTGTTGAGCAAATGGATTAAATTCACAAGGATCACATAGATTAGTTGTTTGAAACATATATGAAACAATGTGAGCAACAAAATCAAACTCCAACATGTGACGAATCGAATAATAATCCACCTTTTACCTAAATTGAAGATTTTCAAACAACAACTTTTGAAATTAAAATGACAATCTTAATGAAGTTGTTGAAAATGCGGTAATTGAGTTGAATTTCAATTCTTTTGAGAATGTGGAACCAAATTTAAAATTCGATCTTCCTTTTTGCGATTTTGAAATATTGAATACAACAACTTTATATTCTGAACATGATACATGCAATGAAGTTGTGAATAACTCAATAAAGGAAGACGAATTTAGTGAAAACAAATTTTTTGAACTTTTCGAAGATGATTTGTTGAATTTTGAAGGGTTAGACTTAAATATCCATTTTGAATTTAAAATCAATAATTTTGAAGAATTTGTCAATAACGAATTTGAATCCGAGTTAGGTGAAAATAAACATGAACTTCAACCAATTGTTATATCTACCCCAAAAATCATCGAAAACAAAAAAACTCATAAAGTTTTGATAAAACAATAATTGTTTTCCAAATCAACATTCAACTTTGAAATCTTTTATGGTTTGGTTTTCTGTGTTAAGCTATGTCTCTCATACTTGATGAGACAAATGAATTGGTCTTTGGAAGACCATTTCATTTACTCTTTAACAGTATATTTTCAAATATCATGTAAATAATAATCGTTTCATTTTCATGTAAATATAAATCATATTTTTATTTTTATTCTATTATTCTTTTTTCACTTGGGTGGACTATGGGGACACAGTGAAAATCAAGTCTGGGGGTAGTCCATGTCATTTTTAATTATTTAGGGTTTATTTTTTTCATTTTCTTCCAAAGCTTAAAAAACAAAAAAATCACAAAACAAATTTTCTTTTCAGCATTTTTATTTATTTTTGAAGAAACACGATAGGATAAGTATATGTTTTTGGTTATTAAATTGAAATTTTTGAAAATTTATTTGTCTTAACAAAAATAAAAATAAAGTTTAATTACAAGTAACTATGGTTGAACTAGTATATAGGAAGATTCATGGGTGATAATTATGAAGTATATCCTAATTTAAATCTTTGTTTAAAAGAGTGGCTGATATAAAGTAAATGTTATAACATTGTTTATCTTCTAAGTAAAGTGGCGCTAGATGATTTTGCTAAACCCTTTCTCTATGTGAAAAAAAATAAAATAAAGGAAATAAAAGAGAGAAATATAAAAACATAAAAGAAAAAAAATATGGTATTTATAAAAACAAGAAACACCTAGAGTCATGTGTTCACACGCAAGTGTGTGCACTCGCCATACTTTGTAACTTTCTCACATAAGCCCGAAAGGCAGTGTAGGATCGGTATATATGGCCTCAGTTTATTTGTGATAGGTGTATGTATATAAAATATTCTTTCACTAATAACGCCTACAGTCGATAGGTGTCTACACTTATGTGTTACACTCGCCATGCTCTGTATTCACCTCACATAAGCCTGTAAGCTAGTGCATGGATGGTATATAGCCTCAGTTTTCTAAGTTATACATATGTAAATATTGTTAACATCAATTAAATTTTCAAATAAAGAGAGAGCAAGCAATTGAAATCCAAGCTTTATTTTCACTTTTCTGACTTGACTTGTTATTCAAAAAGACATAAAAAATACCACTTTGAAAAACTTTGATAATCAACTAAGGATCTATTTCATAGTTGCACTATGTTATCAACTGAAACAACTATTCAAACTAGAGTCTAATTGTGATGATAACTTAATTTTTGTTGGAAATTTTGACAAGTAAAAGGACTTAAATTTCTTGATAATGACCAAATCTTATATTTAACTTATTCATGTTAATTTAAAAGTAAATTCTTCATTTGTAAATATTTTCAAAAACTTGCATTCATATCTTTGCAAATAAATCTTGCATTTAGAATTTTTTTGTTGCATTTGGATTTTGTGGGTAGTATCCGTTGAAAACCCGCATGAGGCAACACTCGTTACTAGGGACCGCTAGAGGTTTAATGGCTTGTTGCATACGCTCAATGGAATCATGTTTCCTACGAAAACGTATTTATCTTAGTTTTAGTTCATTCGAGAACGATAAAAAGATAAGTGTGGGGGTATTTGATATGCATGTAAATGTGCATATTTTTACTTCCATATTTAATCTAATTTAATTAAATAAATAAGGATATAGGGTATTTTAACATGTTTAAACCCAAATTTAAATTAGTGTTATATCATCATTTTTTCATCTTTATATAGAGGAAAAATAGTTATTTTGTGTATAATTTATTTTAAGAAAATTTACTTGGACATTTTTTTGTTATTTTATAGGAATTTAGATTCAAAATGGAAGAAGCATTCATGAAAATATGCATGCACAAGAGAAGAAGGCAAATGAAGATGGAAATAAATCAATTCATGCAACATGGAGGACCAACCATGATCCACTACTAAGAGCTAATGCACTTGTTAGTGGGGATTAAAGCTACGTGAACATTTAAATAGATGATTATGCTCATTCTAATTACTTGAAGGTTACATTTACTAGAGGGGTAATTTGGTAAGTCCCCTAAAATATGATTAGCGTTTTAGGCATGTATAAATACCCCTTATGTTTCATTTTATGAAGCTCTTAGCACCACCTTCTCTTTAGTTTAATAATAGCCACAAATGTAACCTAAACTTTCTTTCTTTTTGATGGCTTCATAGCCTTTTCTTCATGTGATCTTCTTACATGCAATTTTAATTCATGCTCTTTTACTTCATGTTCTTTTCTCTTTTGTTTCTTCTTATGTTAGTAGTTTGGATCTTTTTATTTTATGCAAGTAGATTAGCTTTTAGTTTATTTTAATTAGCTCTCTTTTTCCTCTTGTTTATGTTATGTTGCACTCTACATTTGTTGAAATGATAACAAATATTAGAAGCTAAACCCCTTTAATTTAGGGGTAATGAAGCTCTCTTAATCATGTAGATTCAACGTATTTGCTATTCTTTGATCTCTTTTTATGCTTTATGAAAGTTTTAATGTGGTAAAATTTTGTTGTTTAATTTTGAATTTGATAGCCTATGTTGTTGACACCAAATAGGATACGCTTAAACAAACACAAACACAAATTACCTCTTCATCTACATATGAATATGATAACGAAGTGGATCATAGAATCAAAATTTGATGGTCTATATTACAAATCAATAGTAGATATATCATGCTTAGAATAGATTTTATTTTTGAATTCATTATCATTTTCATGAGGGTTAACAAGTGGTTTGGAGGGCGTGTTAAAGCTTGATGGTTTATGTCAGGCTAATTAATAGCACAAATATACCATACTTATGATAAACACATCAACTAAATTCACTAATAGCTAAAAAAAGAGATCACGATTTCATTATGTCGATTCATGTGATCATGAGAAAGGATTTGGCTTTAAATTGCCTTCTACTCTCATATTTTTATTTACTTTCTTTTTGTTAGTTTTTTCAATTTTTATTTTAAAACAATTTCAAATCTTGGTTTAATATTATTGAGTAGAATTTAAAATCACTTCAATTCCTAACGTATTGACCTGTACTCACCACGTACTAAAATTGTACGTCGTGCGCTTGCGGGTTTTTTATTACATTTTTTCGATAATTTTCTAATTTGATAGAAAATTAGCCGTTCAACGCTTATCTCAAGGTATAAGCATATTTATAGAACAGAGAAAGAATTCCTTTTTATACAATTCTCTAATCATTTATAAATTCCTTCGTAGAATTCTAAAAGCCAATTAGAGGCCATTTTATAACTTCCTGAAACCATTTCTAACCCTTCTATAAATCGAAAAACTACTTATAAAACTTCTTTTATAAATCTATAGACCCATTCTCAAGATTCTTTTATAAATATCTAAAATCATTTATAAAACTCTTTTGGGTCTCGGCTCATTTCGAAAGTAAGTCACAAACCCTTTTACCAATCTTCCCTTAAGTTTTCCAAACCATGTTATAAGATTCTCTTATAAAATATATTTATAAATCTCGAAAACACTTATAAATAAATTCTAATCATTTATTTTAAAACACTATTACAACAATAATAATTAATAGTAGACATTATAAATAATGATAATTAATAATTCAAAACATTATTAATAAAATAATAATAATAATTAATCTTTATCACTACTATAAATAATAATAATTAAATTCCAAAATGTGATTAATAATCTTTATTATTAACTTCATACCATATTAATTATTTGAATAATTAACTTTTCAAAATAGTAAACTATTGACAAATATCTTCTAAACAACATTAATTATAAATGGATAACTTTAAACAATACTAATAATAAATAAATAACTTTAAAACAATATTAATATAAATAATAACTTTACACAATATTAATTGTAAATAAATAACTTTAAAATAATATTAATATAAATAATAACTTTAAACAATATTAATTATAAATAAATAACTTAGAAAAAGACAGATAAATAGGTTGGAATGAATAGAAATTAAATCCTTTAAAATAAAAAATTTCGAAACCCAATTTCAGAATAAAAATTATTTCCTGTCTTAAAATCAATCCCAACCCCCAATGGCAATTTATAGTATTTAAAAATACTCATTTAAGGTCAAAAGCTACCAAACGCTCAATCAAAATTGATATTGATTTTCTAGCACTATAGGATTTAAGTGTGAAGATATAATGATGTCATAAACCATAGAGTCCACAATCATGTTTCGTATTCAGTAATTGTATAACAAGAATATTATTGAAAATTAAAAATTAATAAGGGTGAGGAATCCTATTGGATCCCTCCAACCTATCCCCCTGCATCACAGTTCATATGTATATATATATATATATGTGTGTGTGTGTGTGTGTGTGTGTGTGTGTGTGTGTGTGTATGTATATCAGCACACACACACATACACATATGTAATGAAAAGTTGTGAGGAATCATGTTGGATCCCTCCAACCTGTCTCTTTTCTTCACAAACAGTATATAATCGTATATTACGGGTCATCCGCTACTAGGTAGGTATACTATAAAAGGTGATCCACTCAAGAGGCAGGAATACATCCAAACCAACTAATAAAATAGTAAATTATCCAAACATTTAATCAATTAATTTTGATCAACTGTATGACATTACTGGTTAACCAAAAAGGTGAATTTAACTTACAATTATTCCAATTGTTACCGAGGCATCCTAGTTCCGTCTAAATCGAAAGATGTTCAATTTAGCGTGAATTTTCAGCTAGCTCTAATCATCACCAAATCAATTCCATGTCGTAGTCCGCGTCAATACGATCCTAGTGCGACTGACTGCGTTCAATTCTGACCTAAATTGAATGAGTTATTACAATTATAATATTTCGATTTTTAAATAATATTTTTATTCCTTAATTACACTCATTACTTATTAATTACCATCATTATATATAAACAAATACATCTTCTCACATTCAAAACCAGGTCATACGTGCATGTTCGAAAATGACATCACCGGTGTCTCCCCAACACCGTGCACCGCTCGACCACCGAAGCTTTGCCTCCCTCGGATGAACCCAACCCCACCGTCCTCACCTCCCCTACTTCCAATATTGCCAAGAGCAACGCAAAAAAATGCAGCCATGTCCATCTCCGTCGAACCCTTAATTTCCGCTGCCACGCTTGACCAAATGCCACCAAACTTCATCAAAGCCTCGCCCACACCCTACTCGACAAATCCCCTGCAGGGTCCATCGCCTGAAAATGAGTCAAATCGCCAGAATTGACGACATCACGACCGTGGTTCATCGATGTACTATGGCCACCTTGGCTCGAACTATCCTAATCCAACCATTGAATAAGTCGAGCTTAATGCCATGAACATATTCCTAGCTGAAGACTTCGCTTGAAAATGCATTGATAGGATCCGATAATCCATGGCCGCTCGATTAGTCTATTATTTGATTTTGAAAATTTTGAACATCTCTCTTGTATGCACTCGGTTATTTAAAGAGAAAGTGGGTATGGTTTTCACAGGTGAAACATGGTAAGTATATGGGCTAAGGCAATGGTAGGTTATGGGAGAATATATATATATATATATATATTCGAAAATATCTAGGCAGATGTATTTAAAAATCTCGAACTCTAATCAAGGCATGCCGCCTGGCATTCCATATGTAACACCCCTATTTTGAACATAGTGGAACTAATCGTGATGACCCGCATGTCGAAAGATTTAAATCGACAATAATTCAAACATGTCGTACTCAAACAATCTGAAACGCAGATAATCAATGGGGTTAATTAAGAAAAATAAGTAAGGAAGAAAAAAAATGTAGAATCTCGCAGTGGAATGACAAAATATAATAATCGAATAAACAATTCATGAAGTTGTTTGTACTATACATTTGATTATAATTTTTACAACATTTATCAGAGTCATACATACAACAGAATAATAGAATACAATAGTGCAGCAGAACTATATTGTGGTGAAATAATACTAGTAATATAATTTACCAATCTTCATCTTCCGAAAAATATAGTCTTTAATGCACTGAAAACTCAAGGCTGACTCGAGCGTAATGAAAAGCCAAAACACAGGATTCAGGACTAAAATATACTTATATGATTCAAATCAATATCACATATAGCGGGAGTGTAATAGCATCAGTGATGTCTACGGGGTTACACATCTCCTATCCAGTGTATAATGTGCGTGCAATAACTCAAGAGATGTTACGGGATTTTCCATCTCTTAAGGATCCGTCAAAATATTTATATATAGTAGGATACCCTATATGTAATGTCTAATCAGTAAAATAAATATTTCTCTTAGCATTAAAGATTTACATTAATCCCTCTTAGCACGTTTTTAAGTTTTGTCGTATAGTTTTCATATAATTCCCCAGTAGCACGTCAGGGGAAAGGGATGCGTTGTGATATGACAACACTAAACCAAAATCGTAGCGGTCTCGTATAGGGATAAATTTATGACAAGGCACGTGAGGCAATGCCCAATGTAAGATATTACCAGTTCGGGTCGCAGGGATGGTGGTTACGCATCGTAGCCAAGATCAGCCATCGCGTACATCCATCCAATATCGAGTCAAAGGGAGGTTATCCCAATCAAGGTGCACCAATCAAAACCAACATCTAAAGTAATAGTATGGACCACGTACAAAAAGAAATAAAAGAACGGATGTCCGCTAAAGGTAATTAGCCTCATTGGCCCTGTCAAGCCGTCCTATTTGAGTGAATTCAAATTGGCACAAGTGCCGGGATCTATCCGTCATCATACTTTTTCTTCAAATCCATCAAACGTACTCCAAATCCAATCACTTCATTATGGAGTCTCCTCCGTGTACACAGTTGTTAAAGTGGTTCCAATATTGACAGAGAGCATGCCAATAAGACGTCCCGGTCTCTTTAATAACCAAATGTTATTTTACACACTGGTTGGTTCTTTTACATTTCAAAAACGATTCGTACTTGATGTCAAAATATCTTATTCGCTTCAAAAATATCCTTTATTTCAAAATATAATATTTACTTAAGTGGAAATTAGGCATAAAGGCCTCTTTAGCAAGTGCAATTATTTTCTAGGACACACAACTGAAATAATTACTTTTAAGGACAAAATGCAAAATAATCAGTTTCTAAAGCCTAAGAACCTATGAAATTATGTCCTTGAAAGTAATTGGACTACTGACACCATCCTTAAAAGTAATTATTCTGCTGACTTTGGCCTTGAAATTAATTAATGTGGATATGTGTCCTAGAAACTAATTGGACTGCAAAGTTTGTCCTTCTAGTAAAATGCCCATTTACTTAAAATATGCTATTTTCACTTGAAAATATCATTTGATTCAAGAATTCAATTTCAAATTTCAATTTGGGTTGTAACTTCATTTTAACCCAATTTGTGTTTAAATTCATGATTCAAATATAAACAATTCCCACTCTGACCAGTTTGAATTTTCAAAAAATAGTTTGAATCGCTTTTAAACTAGTTTAAAGAGTTTAATATAAAATAGTTCGAGTATTAAAATGGTTTATATGGTAAAATAGCTTGAAAAATCAAAATAATTTGAATATTTAAAAGATAGGATTTGAACAGTTTATAATAAAATAATTTATTCGAAGATAGTTTCAAAAAGTCAAGCCGATTCAATTTCAAAACTTCCAAATCAAACCAATTTCAATTTAAATCGATTCAATTCCGATTTCAATTTGAATTAACTTCGATTCCAATTTAAATTCAACTCAATTTCGATTTTCATTTTTAACTTCAAACTAGATTCAACAATCCCATTCAATAGTTAAAATTTCAATTCAATTCTAATTTTAAACCATTTCAATTTATCAATTTCGAGTTCACTTTCAGATTATCGATTTAAACCATTTAAATTAAACTTAACTTTTATGTTAAATTTAATGTTCAAAATCTTTTAAAATAATTCAATTTCGAGCCAAAGTTTGAAACATCAGTTTAAATCTCTTTTTCTAAGACAAATTTCGAAGTTCGAATAAAGTTCAACATTCAAACAAATTTGATTTCCATAATTCAATTACAACTTCAAATTCCTAAACGATTTCTTTTACAAAATTTGAATTTAACATTTCAAAAATCGAGTTCGAAAATATCCAACTCCCATATTTCAATTCAATTTTATTTTATTAAAAAATAAAATCATTAGAATAAATCCAGTCCAAGAATTTAAAATCATTTAATTTAACCAATCCAGTATCCGTTTTCTATTTTCTATCATATGGCCAAGTGATCGATTATTTGGATTTTAATTTCACGAACGGATATATATCATTTCAATCAAGAATAAATGTCATAGGTATGCATCATTACAACCTATTTCTTACTTTATTCGAAATAATTCAAATAATAGTTTATATGATGTCAAATATACAATGCGATGACAGGAATATATAAAATAAATAAACATCCAAATCATCCAAAATATCAACCAATAGCATCCAATCCCAATCAACATCCAAATCAGTCAAAATTTCACAATCATTAACTAGTTATCAATATCAAGTGTTTAACTTGAAATTTAATTCCAAATTCAAATTTTCTGCCAATTTAAATTTCTATCAATTCCAATCATCTATCAATTTATATGTCAATTAAATTGCCGAACAACAGTCAATAAAATTAAATTACTTCATGATTATCAATTTAACTAACATAAAAATATTTAGTACTTCGTGAGCATTTAGAACACTCACCTTTATTTGAAACTGAAAATTTTCCAACTTCAAATAAATTCCAATTTGATTCCATGCCATAGCCTTCATCGATACAATCGCAATGCGACTTATTTCGTTCGAAACGGACCTCGTGTGGAAAAGATATGAAATTTTAAACATAACGATAATTAAAGTAAAATTAACAACTAATTAAACTAATTAAGATAATTAACTAACTTAACCACTCCTTTTGCGTTCTCGCTCACCCTTTCTCTCGTACGCAGGCACATAAACCCTTCTTCACGACCATGAATCTCAACGCCGCTCCTTCTCTAAGCCATCGCACCCAGATCCACGCACCCTACCAGAACCACCACCCTCCAAGCGTCCTTCGACCCAAGCACCGACAACCCCACCGCTGTCGTTTTCACAAACGGAACCCATAACGCCATTATTTTCTAGCTCGATTCAGGCGATTTGTATGCTTGCGACGATCGAACTGCAGATGTGTAAAGCTCATCGAGCTCTACATTTCTCCTTTTGGAATTATTTGATTTCGATGCGTGAATTGAAGAAAACAAGGGGAGAAAGAGATGCAATATCAAGCATTAATAATAAAAAGAGAGTGGCCGCGTTTTTCTTTTAGGGCTTAACGAATGAAATTATAACGATGGTCTATTTTATAAATATCCAACGTTATTAACCTACGAAAATTCCGAACTCCAAATGAAGCATGTCGTTTCATATGTTATACCCATATCCCGAACACAATGGAACTAATTTTGAGAGCCAATTCCATCATATTCAGAAGATAGCGTTTCAAAATCAAATTATTTTAACTAAAATTCTAAAATTAAATTCTACATGTTTTAAGCTCGCATGGCCGAATGATAAGTCCGACCACTACAAAACTTGAAATCCAATAATAATTCGCTATTACGGATTCGATGAAACTGTTTCGATGAAATCCGAGAAAGTGCCCAAAATGGTTATTTTCACACGTTAAATAAAATAAGAAAATTTCAAAAATCAATTTAATCACTTTTAAACTCAATTTTAAAAGTTAAAAATCTTCATCCTTGTTTAGATAAAATTTAAATCAATCTTTGAAATCATTTTCATACACATTATATTGATAATTCAATTATTTAAATAATTACAATACTAAATTTAAATAATTTAAGTATCCAATAAATCACGATAATTTAAATATAGGTTACTTAACTTATAAAATTTACTTTTAAATGAATTCAAATGATAAAAAAAACTACAACACTTAGTTTCACTTCTTATTTTAAAGTATTCCAATAGTCCAATTTTGATAGATTGCAATACTAGAATTTTAGTAAATCCCATGAATTTTAGTTATCAAACAATATTTTATTTACAACAAAATAATTCAACATTTATTATTCAATTTCAGCTTTTGATTGTAAGCACATTCAATACATAGAATTTCAGTTTCATATTTGTTATTCCCAAAATCCTGGAAATTGGTTATTTCGAAATTTTATTCAAGTTCATATTAAATAAATTACATAAGTAAAACATTAAATTTTTATTTATACCCATTTTCATTCATTAATCATATTAAATTCAATAATTTACAATAGTTGAAAAACGGGTTGTTACACTGATCTCGGGATCTAATTCGATCATATACAAAAGATAACTTTTCAAACCGAACTTTTATATAAATTTCTGAATTTAATTTCCATGGTTTTGAGCTCACATGACAAATGATACGTCCAATTGCCACGAAATTCGTTAATATATAATAATTCACTATTATGAATCCAATGAAACTAGTTTCATTGAAATTGGAGACAGTGCTCCGGACGGCTATTTTTACATGTTAATTAAAACGAATTATTATAAAAACCAATTAATCACTTTTAAATCTAAATTAAAAGTTTACTTTCTTCATTTCTTATTCAAATAGAATTTAAATCAACTTTGGAAATTATTTTCGTTATTATTAAATCCTAGGTTAAATTTTTTAAACAAATTCCACTATTAAAATTAGTATTACAATAAATTCTTATATTTGAAATTTAAGCTATTTAACTTATAAAAATAATAACTCCATATCGAAAATCAATTAAATATTCCGAAAATCAATTTACTAAAATACTGGGTCATTAGATTCTCCCTCCCCCCACCCAAATAAAATTTCATCGACGAAATTAGAAAGTAAGAAAATGCCCAAACCCATTGCTCTTTTCAAAACCAATTTGTTGAAATAGATTCCCAAATTCTTTTATGTGTTTAACTTCACAAAAAGTTACTAACTAATACCATTCCAAGTTACCACATAAACATCAAATTTTAGTTATCAAAATCTTTCCAAAATTCTCAAAAAAATTCTAGAAATAAGACCTTGATTAATGGTCTGTGGCATGCTTTTAGTCAATATTCTTCTCCACTTTGATAGTATGCTATTAATAAGGCATGGTGATGACTCCGACGATTTCCAAGTGGTTGTATTCTAGATCTTCTTCGATGTTGACGTCTCCGTAATTGTTGATGTCTTCATGGGTGTTGATGGCGTTCACCATCAACACCACTTCATGTGGATATTGATGATGAATTGCATGGCGAAGGCTCAGTAGATGTGGCAGAGCTATTATAGGTCTCTTTGCTATTGATGAGAAAAAGTGCTTCTGAAGATCTACGAACGAATTTGTAGGAAGTTGGGAGGAAGGAGCTATGTTTGCGGAAGGATGCTTGCGGAGAAAGAAATTTAGAGGGCGAAGGTACGACGCTAGCAAAGGGACTCTTACGGAGCCACTCCTACTTCAATGTTGTTGCCGTCTTTTTCATTCTTTCATCTTAACGTCTCCTTTTGTTCTTTTCCTCTCTTGGGAATTATGTGGATAACACTTACCCTAACCTAAATGAGTCAATCCGACTAAAGCCCAGGTATTCGCTCAACCTAGGCTCTGATAAAACACGTAATGATCTGCCTTTCTTACTACTAAAGATGACACTTAATACATCCAAGGTATTTGTGTACCGATCATTTGGTCATTCAAAAGAGAGGTCATTTGGGAAAAAATGAAAAAAAGTACAGAATCCCACAACACAGCGGATAATCTATAATATAAGAAAATGATCTTAACAAAATAAAGAAAACTTTTGTGTACACACATCAGAGTAAACTATCATATGATTAGCCTGGAAAATTATAATAGCTTGTCCATACAAATGCTGATAAATACAACAAACAAACATAGTGGAAAATAAAGAAATATATGAGAGTACGTCTTTGACCTCCTACTCATCTCCCAAAGCATCAAAAAAATCAAAGGCTAATATGGAAAATGTGCTCAGTCTGACCCGAGAATTATAAGAAAACAACTCTTGGATCGGTCTGGTAAAACCGGCGTGAGAAATTCAAATCACAAGGAACTTTATTAATTATAACTTGTAAAACCCTTTAAAATCAAACGTATCTCATAAGACCAAGCTGCACATAAACACGGATGAGTTTTTATCTTACGCTAACTAAAACATTTCTATAGAAAATCCAAAGATATTATAATAATGTCTAGGGTCTAAAATAAATATTGAATATAGTCGAATTGGTTGCATTAATTTAATTTTAGCATACAAAGTATACAATCAAATCTAAAAAGGGTATGTATTGGAGATCGGATTCCATCAATGATAAGGTAAGGGTCTCCATTCGTATTGTACACCTCAAGATAAAATGTTCCGAAGCTGCAAACCATTTGCACCTTTGCTACTCAGGACCGGCCTACCCCTTCATGGATAGTACCGGATATGATCACCCCTTGGTTAATGGCCAAGAGCCATATCGAGTTACAAGCATAAATAATCATAAATGTTCGATTTAGATTAGGCGATGATCATTCCTTAATGGGAGCGACCCACTTAACCCTACGGCACGTCCCTGCTTTAGTCAATACTAGATGTGAGGCTTGAGGCTACGCTTTACCTTTCTTTAGAAATTCCCACTTGGAATGCAACACTTTCATCCACGCTACAATGTAATGGTAACGTTCATCCATACAAGTCGTTCAGGATATGAACGAACCAAAGTCATTTTTCTATTACACCCGTTTTGGGATCACTCTCAGGATTAGTAGAAAATAGCCCTTGCACTTCAATGAGCTTCGTCTTCGATAATCTTCAAGATGTCTTCAATTCGAATGCTTGAGTGATTTGAAATGATTTTCAGATAATATATAATTATCTGATCCCATCTCTTCGAACCAACATTCGATGGTTTTCGATAAACTTAACTCCGGTTCTTTTAGAAATAAATAGACAAGATATGAGCAGAGATCACCCTCTAACCATTTAAGTGGACGAATCTCCTTATTGTCTGTCCTAGAAGAACATAACGAGTTTATACATACAATAGTATCATCTAAGATAACTGTACTCTAGGATCCTCGTGTTTCCTTTAGATATTTCTAGAGTTAAAAAATAGCCAATATTTGATAGTCGGTTATTTAACTATCAAACAAACACATATCAATCACGGATTTAATTTTCCATGGAAGCCACTAAGTCTCAATTATTTAATTTTTATTAATTAAATCTCTTTAAAAATATTTGATTCAGAATTTCTTTTACAAAGGATATTATTTTACAAGCCATATATACCTCTTCAATACTTGGAAACCTTTATTTACCTATCTCAATGGTATAATTTACTAACAAATCATCATACTTTTCAATACTCAGTATACATACATGTATACTAATCTCATCAGTATAAGTATATTAATAGAACTTTAAGGAAGATTTCCTCCTTTAAAATTCCTTATTAAATAGGCCAAACAAATTCCCTTTTAAAACCCTTACTTACTACAAAACCAAACCACTTATCCTTTATAAAAATTTCTTTTAAAAAAAAACTGTTTCATATTATTAAATACCTTTTTCAAATTATTAAGTAACATCTAAACATCATTAATCAACAACTAATTTACTTAAGACAAATCATTAATAAAAATGAAACTTAGCTTAGTCATTTTAATTAAATTAATAATTAACCTTAAACAATCATAAATCAAATAATAATTACTTAAACATTTGTTAATTAAACAATAATAACTTAAACCCTAATTAATTAAAGTAATAATTTACTTTAAAAACATTATTAATTAATAATAATTAACTACACATTTTTGATTTAAATTAACTTTAAACTTTTATTAATTTAAACCAATCTCTCAAACGTCATTAATAACATTAACACTTTAACTTATTTAAAAATATAACAATTTCTTTGAAGTGTTATACAACTTCAATTGATTTCAAGTCCATTACTCATCGACTTTTGGAAGGAGGCTTAGCAATCTCAATGATACTTAAACAAGCTACCACTATTTTCATAATGGCATTCAAGTCGCAACACAAGCATTTACATAAACAACAGATATGTATATAAATTCGACACTATCAACCGATAGATAACTTGTCAACATAAATCGATCGGTGTATAAATACATGTCCAAAATACATAATAGGAGGATGTTGATTTATCCTGCTAAATAGATGTCCAAACAATCTATTCAGTTTGGCTATACCAGAACGGTGCTTTATTCCGCTTAAAGATGTTATTAATAATCTATTCAATTGTAGTAGAACGTGGATATATTATACTAAACAGATGTCCATAGTTTGTGATGCCCCACCTCTATACCTACGCTAACCAAGAACATTACGGTGAATGCTGTCGACTAGCGCGGAGAATAAGGCTGTTGAGGAGCGACCATCCATGTAATTTCTTTGCGCGAGCACCGATATGTCAGATAATATAACATGCATTCTATTTCAAGAGGAAATCCGACATACCGACACAAACTCAAAGCTACTACACGGTGGCTATATAAATCCTTCGGAAAACAAATATAGAAATAAGCATAACACAAATCAGTCACAGATAATTCATATCACAAAGGCGGAATAAGATATGAATATTACACTAGAAAGTGTACATCAGAGTAGTGGTCTAAAAAGATCCACAATATCACAAAAGAATAGTTACACGAACTACACAAAAGAATAAGTATACATTAAGGAGTCTATATCTCAAATGTATACAACAAAATAACTACTAATCTAAGTAGTTAACCAAAAGTCAAGGAGTTAATCCCGGATGAGAAGTCAAGCAGAAGCACCTGTAACATCTCGGTCTGACCCGAGTATTATTTAAAAAGAAAATAATAAACGGATCAGTCTAACTATAAATATCAGATGAAACGATATAGAATAAGAGATATGACTAAACACATAATAATCACAATGCCAAGCTGTGATATATATATATATACTTAGTTGATAATCATCAAGAGATTAATCAATGTCACCAAATCTACACAAGAATCAAAGAAACGTCATACTCCTATTTCGTTCACCAAACCATAAATATTGACGATAATATCCATGTCAATCACAAAAGTCAATGACACACAAATTCCAGAAGACTACACAAGAAATCCAGAAATCACCAAAGTCAATGACACACAAATTCCAGAAGACTACACGAGAAATCCAGAAATCACCGAAGTCAATGACACACAAATTCACCAATGCATAAATACTGATAAAACTTATCAATGGAAATCACGAAAATTGGTGAAACACAAATTCTAGAAATCTACACAAGAAATCCAGAAATCACAAAGGGGGGGAGGCCTATCACAAACGGGAGCATAAAGCCCACCAACACGTGTATCACAAACGGAACGCTAATTCCATGGTCGCTAATCATCACAAATTGAGCCGAAGCTCCACAAACGGCCCGAAGACCATGGGTTGCTACCCCATCACAAATTGAGTCGAAACTCCACAAAACGGGGTTTAGTCTCCCTCGCAGACAAAGAGACATCGCACATTGCTAGTCTAAATCACAAAGATGATCATTATGATCAGCGAGAAGTGTCGATTACACTAAGCTAGTAAATATATGAGTTTAGCTTCATGTCCCATAACCACTTGCTTAACTTAAATATTTACGAACAAACTGTAAATCTCCACTAGAAAATTGTCACAAGAGGTTCAATCGAACAAGTCCAAGAATTAACCGACAAAGTAAACGCAAGCGTTTTATACCACTTGTTTTACTAAGCCGTTTAATTAGATTTCTCATATGAGTGAGGTAAAGGTTTGTATATACTAATAGATTGGAAAACGGTTTTATAAACGAGTTTGGTATTAAAATAGTACTGAAATCGTTTGAGAAAAGAGTTTTGATATTTACTACTAGTATAGAAAACCTTTATATTTTTAAAGTGACAAATCACGAAGAAGATTGTAAGAACAATCAATCACAAAAATTCACATACGAAGACGTGAATAAAATCCAACGAAATCGATAAAGGATCCATCGAAATGGATATTCAAAAATCCCTAAAAAGAGTCATCAAAGTCATAATAGATGATAACAACAAATAGGATTATCACGAATCGATTTAAATTAGAATTTCAATCCAAAAAGGCAAATTGGACTCAAACAGCAAGTCAGTCGACTGAACAGAGTTTTTCAGTCGACTGACCCTGTACCTGGAAATTTTCCAGGTTCAGGAAACTTTCTGTTTCCAGTTTCAGTCGACTGTGCAGATTTTTTCAGTCGACTGAAACATGCCTGGAAACTCTTGGGTTTCAGGTTCAGTCGACTGAACAGAGTTTTCAGTCGACTGAACAGAGTTTTCAGTCGACTGATGTAACAACCCGCATATTTATCGAGTTTGTATTTAAATATTTTATTTAAATATTAACTCGTTAATCGGATTTTGGTCCGAAAAGCTACTTTTTGCAAACGGTCAAATTAGGACTCGAGACCACTTCCATTGAGTTCGAAATGTCGTTTACAACTTTTTAAGTATAAACATCGATAGGTTTGGAGTTAGTGAAATTTCACTAACTTTTCCCGCTTTGGACTTTGGGTTAGTTTACCCTATTAAGCCCAAGTTCCAACCCTCTTCTCCTCACTCTTCATAAATTTCCTAACTAATCAAGCTTTGGCATTAATGGTGGAGGGAATGGGAAATTAAAACTCCAAGCACAAATTCAATTGCAAATCCAACATTCAACTCCAAATTCAAGTAGAAGATATTGGATTCAAGCTTTGGATTGCTTCTCCTTGCTTTCAAGCTTCATCTTCATAAACTTTAGTGCAAAGGTGAGATTTTTATCTCACAAATCTAGTCTATATCAATATTGGACTGTTGGGAATGAATCCCTATCGTGTTTGCATGTATATTTGCATTTGGTTTGGATTGGGTTAGCAAAAAAACTCCGATTTTTAGCGTTTTGGTGGATTTTCTGCTCCTAGGTCGTTCTGGCCTTATTAGCTCGTATCGTAGTTAGGTCGTAGGTCGCATGGGCCTTAGGTCGTAGGTCGCATGTGAGTTAACCCCTAGGTCGTTCTGGCCACTTTTCGTGTGTTAGGGTTTAGGTCGTTGGACCTTTAGGTCGTTGACCCCCTTGAGTCGTTAACTAGTTAAGTCGCTCGCTACTTGACTCCATTAGGTCGCTCGTCACTGGATGCAGTTAGGTCGCTCGACTCCCTTGCCCACTAGGTCGCGTACTTAGTTAGGTCGCGTGACCCCACAACTGTTAGGTCGTTAGACCGTTAACCCTATAGGTCGCTTGGCCTATTTGTTTAGGTCGTAGGTCGTTGGACCTTACCTCGATAGGTCGTTCCCACCTTTGGACGTGTGCACTCTAGGTCGCGAGGCCGCCTCTCTTTAGGTCGCGTGACCCAATACAGTTAGGTCGTTTGACCCTATGTTCTTTTAGGTCGCGTCTCCTTTAGGTCGCGCCTCTTTTAGGTCGCGTCTCCTTTAGGCCACGCCTCTTTTAGGTCGCTCGGTCTCGTTTATGACCATAGGTCGCTCAGCCCCTCTTCGTTAAGTCGCGAGTCATCGTTAGGTCGCGAACACCTTTAGGTCGCTCGACCCTATCCCTTTAGGTCGTTAGACCTCATTTTGTCTTCACTAGGTTGTACCGTTTTGGTCGGGGCGCTGCCCCGCACCCCGCCGGGGGCGCTGCCCCCTGAACCCCGGCGACCTGACCGGGCAGGTCGAACCCCGTAGGCGGTGGCGTTGCCCCCGCACCCCCACCTAGGGGGGTTGCCACCCCCCCTGGACCCCCCCTCCGTAGGGGATCTTATCTGAAAAACATTGAGCTGATTTCCTTGGATTTTATTCGCATCTCCGTATGCGATCTTTGTGACTGATTGTTTCTACACTTGCTTATGTGTTTTGTCACTTTATAATATAAAGGTTTCAATACTAGTAGTAAATATCAAAACTCTTTTAACAAACAATTTCAACTCTATTTTTAATAACAAAGCTCTTTTCCTAAACCGTTTTCCAATCTATTAGTATATACAAGCCTTTACCTCACTCGGATGAGAAATCTAATTAAACGACTTAGTAAAACAAGTGGTATGAAACGCTTGCGTTCACTTCGTCGGTTAATTCTTGGACTTGTTCGATTGAACCTCTTGTGACAATTTTATTAGTGAATATTTACAGTTTGTTCGTAAATATTTAAGTTAAGCAAGTGGTTATGGGACATGAAGCTAAACTTCTATATTTACTAGCTTAGTGTAATTGACACTTCTCGTTGATCTTGATGATCGCTTTATGAATTAGACTAGCAATTGCGCGATGTCTCTTTCATTGCAAGGTTAGACTAGACACCACTTGTGTGATTCCATTCACACATATCTTTCTGCTTTTTGGTTAGTCTTGACCTCAATCTGTGTGATTCCATTCACACATGCGGGGTAGCTCCCCATGGTCTTCGGACCGTCATGTGATAGGCCTCTTTCCCTTTTTATGATTTCTGGATTTCTCGTGTTGATTTCTGGAATTTATGTCATTGACTTGTTATGAGTACAAGTTTAGGGTATGATGCCCTCTTCGAATCTTTGAGAAGATTCTTGTGATATTGATTATCTCTTATTGATTGATCTTCTGTTGATCATTATTTACATACTTATAGTGGTATGTCGTTATGGATGTTTATGTTTATGCCATATCTTTTATGTTATATCATGTCATCTGATATTTATAGCTAGACTGATCCGTTTATTATTTTCTTAAATAATACTCGGGTCAGACCGAGATGTTACAGGTGCTTCTGCTTGACTTCTTCCCAGGGATTCATCACTCTGACTTTTGGCTAACTGTTTAGATTAGCAGTTTTTGTTGTGTACACTTGAGATATAGACTCATAGTTGTATTCTTTTGTATAGCACGTGTTGCTATTCTTTTGTATTATCGTGGATCTTATTGACCACTACTCTGATGTACACTTTCATGTGTTAGTTATATATTCATATCTTCTTCCGCCTTTGTGATATGGATATCTGTGACTGATTTGTGATATGATTATTTCTATGTTTGTTTCCGAAGATTATTTATAGCCACCGTGTGATAAGCAATTACATGGATGGTCGCTCCTCAACAGCCTTATTCTCCATGCTAGTTGACAGCACTACTCCGGAGTGTTCTTGGCTAGCGTGGGTATAGAGGTGGGGCGTCACAACTGAATCATGCCTGGGCTGTTTTTCAGCCTTATTCAGATGAAGAGCAAACTCTTCCAAAATGCAACCGGACGAACATTGACTCTAAGGGTTTATGCCAATTGGCAACCCGGCCCTATATGCTCCTCGGTGCATCACCAAAAACATGATCAAACATCCATAAAAGGATTTCACACAAATTTGACTTAAAAACCCAAAAATTGGAATATTCACAAAACCAATCCAAATCAAGAGCAAATGCACATGAATAAGTGTTGGGAATTCATACCCAACAACCAAAGATAATTATAGTCATAGATGTGAGATAAAAATCTCACCTTTTCTCAAAATCAGACAAGAAGAAGCTTGAAAGCAAGTGGAGAATCAACCTCTCTTCAACACAACCCAAATGAGCTTGAATCTAAGCTCAAAAACAAGAACATTCCCAAAATTAGGTTTAGGAATTTCTGAAATTGGTAAGAGAATAAGTTGGAGAAGAAGAAGAGAAGCTTACCAATGGGTTCTTCTTGAGTTTGGAGCAAGGAATTTGATTTGCAAGGAAAACTAGGGTTTTGGAGTTTTAATTTCCAATCTCTCCCACCATTAATACTCTGAAAACTGAAATGAGAAGAGAATGAGGGTGAGTGGGGAAGAGTGGCTCAGATTTGAGCATTAGTTAACATAGGGCTGAGCCCAAAAACCAAACCCAAAGTAAAAAGTAGCAGAAATCAACTTTCTCCAAACATATCGAAGCTTATACTCAAAAAGGTCGCAAACGGCATTTTAAACTCAATGGGAGTGGTCCCGAGCCCTAATTCGACCGTATGCAAAAAGTAGCTTTTCGGACTAAAATCCGACTAACGATAAAATATTTAAATAAAATATTTAAATATAAAATAGACAAATATGCGGGTTGTTATAGACTCCCCTCCTTAAAGAAATTGTGTCCTCGCAATATTACAAGAAGAAGATATATAGTAACAACCATAAAAGCATATTCAATACAAAAGAAGTTTGAAATAAGAAGTTCACCTCAAAGAGCACGAGAAAGTAAGTCCGGATGTGTACGCTCGATGTACTCTCTATATTTTCAAGAACAATCCTTAGGATTTGAAGACCATTGAACTTTAACAAGCGGAACATCTTTATTTCGAATTCGTTTGACTTCCGAAGCAATGATACGAATAGGATGTTGCTCATAAGTTAAATTAGGCGAAACTTCAATTTCTTCCACAACACCGGGCTCAAGAATAGAATCGGAATCTCGGAGACATTTCCGAAGTTGAGAAACGTGAAACATGTCATGCATAGCAGAAAACTGAGCCGGTAATAAAAGACGATAAGCCATAGAACCAATACGTTCGGTGATAGGAAATGGCCCAATATATCGAGGCGCAAGCTTTCCCGATTGACTGAAACGTACAACACCCTTCATAGGTGAAACACGAATGAACACAAGATCTCCCACAGAAAATTCTAACTTCCTTCTCCGGTTATCGACATAGGATTTTTGTCTACTCTGGGCTTCTTTCATCCTATGGCGAATAAGATCAATCTTTTCTGCAAAATCCCGAATAAAATCTGGACCTAAAACCAGCTTCTCACCGGCCTCAAGCCAACAAGAAGGAGATCGGCATGGCCTTCCATAGAGTGCCTCAAAAGGTGCCATACCAATACTAGATTGGAAGCTATTATTATAGGAAAATTCAACAAGCGAAATATGATCTTCCCAACTTCCACCAAAATCAAGAACACAAGCACGAAGAAGATCTTCAAGAGTTTGATTCACACGCTCGGTTTGTCCATCGGACTGGGGATGATAAGCGGTGCTAAAATTAAGCTTCGTTCCCAAAGCTTTTTGAAGACTCTTCCAAAATCCACTAGTAAACAATGGATCACGATCATTAACAATAGAAGTAGGAACACCATGCAATTTAAAAATTTCTTTGATAAATATTTTGGCCAAAAGAGGAACGGTTCGATTAGACCGAACGGGAATAAAATGGGCAGATTTAGTAAGCCTATCAACAATCACCCATAAGCTATCATGACCCGAACGAGAACGGGGAAGGCCATCTATAAAATCCATGGAAATTTGGTCCCACTTCCAAACTGGAATTTCTAAAGGTTGCAACAACCCTCCGGGCCTTTGATGTTCGGCCTTAACGAGTTGGCAAGTCATGCAACACTTAACGAAGTTGGCGATGTCAAGTTTCATTCCCTCCCAATAATAAAGTCGCTTCATATCCGCGTACATTTTACTACTACCGGGATGAATGGTAAATTTAGAACGATGTGAATCTTCTAAAATATCTTTACGAAGATCACCAATATTTGGCACGACAAGTCTACCAAATTTTCGAATGCCGCCACGAGAATCGATATCAAAGTCTTTCAAACCTTCAATATCAATTTTATCCCTAATATTTTGGCCAAGAAGAGCCAAGTCGGGATCTAGCCCTTGAGCTTCAAGAATGCGGTCTAAAAGAGATGGATGAGCCTCAAGGCTACATAAAACAAATGATGAGCATAAATCGGAAACATGGTCTCGAATTTCGCAAGTGGATAAAATCTCGAGATCGTTCCATTCGGATATCATCATAGAAACAACAGCTTGTTGTTTACGGCTAAGGGCATCGGCGACAAGATTACCCTTACCGGGAGTATAAAGAATATCAAGATCATATGGTGCAAGAAATTCGAGCCAACGCTGTTGACGCAAATTAAGTTCCTTTTGAGAGAATAAATATTTCAAAGACTTATGATCTGTGTAAAGAACAAATTTCTCTCCTAAGAGATAATGACGCCAAATCCGAAGAGCAAAAACAATAGCCGCGAGCTCTAAATCATGAGTGGCATATCTAATCTCAGCAGGCTTTAATTGCCTAGAAGCATAAGCAATAACGCGTTCCTTTTGCATAAGAACGGCACCCAAACCAATGCGACTAGCATCGGTATAAACAACGAAATCTTGATTCCCATCGGGAATAACAAGAATAGGAGCATCAGAAAGAAGTTCTTTTAATTTCTGAAAAGAAGCTTCACATTTGTCCGACCAAATGTATTTAACACCTTTCTTCGTCAAGCTAGTGAGAGGCACGGAAATCTTAGAAAAGTCTTTGATAAAACGACGGTAATAGCCCGCCAATCCAAGAAAACTACGAATCTCTGTCACACTCTCCGGTCTCTTCCAATCTTGAATCGCTTCAATCTTTGAAGGATCCACGGAAATTCCGGATTCGGAAATAATGTGACCGAGAAACTTCACACGAGATTGCCAAAAGTGGCACTTAGAAAATTTTGCCTTTAATTGATTACTCCTAAGAGTTTCCAACACAATCCGAAGATGTTTTTCATGCTCCTCCTCGGTTTTAGAATACACAAGAATACCATCGATAAAGATGAGAACAAACCGGTCGAGAAAGTCTTTAAAAACTCGATTCATTAAGTCAACGAAATAAGCCGGGGCATTTGTTAACCCAAATGGCATAACAAGCCATTCATAAGATCCATACCGAGTACGGAACGATGCAAAGGAATGCTATCCTCTGCAATACGAAGCTGATGAAAACCGGTAGCCAAGTCCAATTGTGAAAAGACTCTAGCACCACTAAGTTGATCGAATAGATCATCAATCCGAGGTAAAGGATATTTATTTTTGATAGTAAGATCATTAAGCTTGCGGTAGTCAACGCAAAGCCTAAGTGTACCATCGAATTTCTTCACAAAAATAGCTGAAGCTCCCCAAGGCGAGGAACTAGAGCGAATAAATTGCTTCGTTTCCAATTCAGATAATTGTTTACGCATCTCCTCGTTTTCTTTATTGGACATACGATAAGGAGGACGAGTGATAGGTTGAGCTCCCGGAATAAGATTAATTCTGAACTCAATTGCTCGCTTAGGTGGTAATCCTAAAACGGGCTCGAATATGTTGAAAAATTCACAAACGACGTGAACAAGAGAAATAATATCACCCTCATCATCATCGTCGTCATCACGAGGATTTAAAGAATATAAAGATGCAACCAAAGCAGAATCTGAATCTTTAAGAATAATAGAAACCTGATTAACAGATTGAGGATGTCGAAGATGAATAGTCCGCTCAGGACATAGGATATGAGCTTCATAACGGTTAAGCCAATCCATTCCCAAAATCATTCCAAAGCCTAAATAACGCATGACATGCAAATCGGCTCGGAAAGAAAAATCACACAAAATAATCTCGACATCTTTACACAATAAACTGATTGTTGCGGATCCACCAACCGGATTCGCAATTCTCAAAGAAGTCATTAAACACAAAACATTCAAAGAAAAAGTATCAACAAGTTCTTTTGATGTAAAAGAATGGGACACACCCGTATCAAAAAGAACTCGAATAGGATGATCACGAAACAAAATAATTCCATCTAGAATAGAATGAGAAATACCTTGGCCACGAGATGTGTTGCCAGGGGATTGAGCAACATTTAACTTTCCCTCCTTCCTGCCCTGAAGCTTGGGGCATGAAGATATAACATGACCGGGAACTTTGCAGTAGCGACAAGAAAGAGACTTTGGGCACTTGTTCGCATAATGGTCATTCGAACCACAATTATAGCATTCCCCACGACCAAAGGAAGAAGTCTTTTCCACGGAGGTTGCTTGCTTCCCTTTCTTATTGGGATAAGGGCCTTTGATTTGCTTGGCCTCTTCTTGTTGTTGAAGTTTGGTTTGAAACCCACCACTTCAACATCATTCTCTCTATCCGCCTCTTTAAGACGAAGAGCGATATCAACGAGTTGGTCGAAAGAAACTTCTAACTTTAGAAGTAATGGCTTCTTGATACTTTTGTTTAAGCCATAAACAAATCTATGATTCTTCTTCAGAGGGGTGTTGATGTATTCAACCCCATATTTGGAAAGCGACTCGAAGGAGGCGACGTAATCAGTCACGGAGGACTCACCTTGAACAAGGTCTATAAATCGTCGAGCCAATATCACTTTTTCAGCTTCCGGTACGAATTTCAACTCGAAGCGTTCTCGGAATTTCTCCCAAGTGAGATCTGCTTCATTAGTTTCAGAAATAAGAAGCTCGTACCAGTCCAATGCTCTTTCTCGGAGCATACTTGAGGCCACCTGAACCCGGTGAAGGTCAATAAGATTCATGCGCGAAAAGATGCGATCGCATGTTCTTAGCCAAGCCTGTACTTCAATAACAGTTTCGGAACCTTTGAATGGCTCGCCACCCAAATTAGTGTAATCGCTACACAAGCATGCAAATCCCGACTTTGGGTGAGTAGGTTCCGGGTTAGCTCCAGCTGCTTGAGCATTTGTCACTAAATCAAGAAGCTGTTGAGCGGTCATAAAAACTCCATCTTGGGGTGGAGTGCTAGATGGCACGGCTCTGGGACGGCCTGGTCTAGACATTTCTCTTCCTTTAGAAAGAAAGAAGAAGAAGAAAAGGTTATTCACCAAATTGAATATCAAGCAATCTTGATAGACAAAACAAGGAATCATAAGGAAAATAGGATGAATCGGTACGAAGGCTCGAATTAAATCCTAAAGCACGACTCCTAAGAAAGACTTAGGATGATGATCCTTGTTATAATATTCCATATTGTTCCGAAGTTTGGCTCCGATACCAAGCTGTGACGCCCCACCTCTATACCCACGCTAGCCAAGAACATTACGGTGAATGCTGTCGACTAGCGCGGAGAATAAGGCTGTTTAGGAGCGACCATCCATGTAATTTCTTTGCGCAAGCACCGATATGTCAGATAATATAACATGCATTCTATTTCAAGAGGAAATCCGACATACCGACACAAACTCAAAGCTACTACACGGTGGCTATATAAATCCTTCGGAAAACAAATATAGAAATAAGCATAACACAAATCAGTCACAGATAATTCATATCACAAAGGCGGAATAAGATATGAATATTACACTAGAAAGTGTACATCAGAGTAGTGGTCTAAAAAGATCCACAATATCACAAAAGAATAGTTACACGAACTACACAAAAGAATAAGTATACATTAAGGAGTCTATATCTCAAATGTATACAACAAAATAACTACTAATCTAAGTAGTTAACCAAAAGTCAAGGAGTTAATCCCGGATGAGAAGTCAAGCAGAAGCACCTGTAACATCTCGGTCTGACCCGAGTATTATTTAAAAAGAAAATAATAAACGGATCAGTCTAACTATAAATATCAGATGAAACGATATAGAATAAGAGATATGACTAAACACATAATAATCACAATGCCAAGCTGTGATATATATGTATACTTAGTTGATAATCATCAAGAGATTAATCAATGTCACCAAATCTACACAAGAATCAAAGAAACGTCATACTCCTATTTCATTCACCAAACCATAAATATTGACGATAATATCCATGTCAATCACAAAAGTTAATGACACACAAATTCCAGAAGACTACACAAGAAATCCAGAAATCACCAAAGTCAATGACACACAAATTCCAGAAGACTACACGAGAAATCCAGAAATCACCAAAGTCAATGACACACAAATTCACCAATGCATAAATACTGATAAAACTTATCAATGGAAATCACGAAAATTGGTGAAACACAAATTCTAGAAATCTACACAAGAAATCCAGAAATCACAAAGGGGGGAGGCCTATCACAAACGGGAGCATAAAGCCCACCAACACGTGTATCACAAATGGAACGTTAATTCCATGGTCGCTAACCATCACAAATTGAGCCGAAGCTCCACAAACGGCCCGAAGACCATGGGTTGCTACCCCATCACAAATTGAGTCGAAACTCCACAAAACAGGGTTTAGTCTCCCTCGCAGACAAAGAGACATCGCACATTGCTAGTCTAAATCACAAAGATGATCATTATGATCAGCGAGAAGTGTCGATTACACTAAGCTAGTAAATATATGAGTTTAGCTTCATGTCCCATAACTACTTGCTTAACTTAAATATTTACGAACAAACTGTAAATCTCCACTAGAAAATTGTCACAAGAGGTTCAATCGAACAAGTCCAAGAATTAACCGACAAAGTAAACGCAAGCGTTTCATACCACTTGTTTTACTAAGCTGTTTAATTAGATTTCTCATACGAGTGAGGTAAAGGTTTGTATATACTAATAGATTGGAAAACGGTTTTATAAACGAGTTTGGTATTAAAATAGTATTGAAATCGTTTGAGAAAATTACTACTAGTATAGAAAACCTTTATATTTTTAAAGTGAAAAATTACGAAGAAGATTGTAAGAACAATCAATCACAAAAATTCACATACGAAGACGTGAATAAAATCCAACGAAATCGATAAAGGATCCATCGAAATGGATATTCAAAAATCCCTAAAAAGAGGCATCAAAGTCATAATAGATGATAACAACAAATAGGATTATCACGAATCGATTTAAATTAGAATTTCAATCCAAAAAGGCAAATTGGACTCAAACAGCAGGTCAGTCGACTGAACAGAGTTTTTCAGTCGACTGACGATGTACCTGGAAATTTTCCAGGTTCAGGAAACTTTCTGTTTCCAGTTTCAGTCGACTGTGCAGAGTCTTTCAGTCGACTGAAACATGCCTGGAAACTCTCGGGTTTCAGGTTCAGTCGACTGAACAGAGTTTTCAGTCGACAGAATCATGCCTGGGCTGTTTTTCAGCCTTATTCAAATGAAGAGCAAACTCTTCCAAAATACAACCGGACGAACATTGACTCTAAGGGTTTATGCCAATCGGCAACCCGGCCCTATATGCTCCTCGGTGCATCACCAAAAACATGATCAAACATCCATAAAAGGATTTCACACAAATTTGACTTAAAAACCCAAAAATTGGAATATTCACAAAACCAATCCAAATCAAGAGCAAATGCACATGAATAAGTGTTGGGAATTCATACCCAACAACCAAAGATAATTATAGTCATAGATGTGAGATAAAAATCTCACCTTTTCTCAAAATCAAACAAGAAGAAGCTTGAAAGCAAGTGGAGAATCAACCTCTCTTCAACACAACCCAAATGAGCTTGAATCTAGGCTCAAAAACAAGAACATTCCCGAAATTAGGTTTAAGAATTTCTGAAATTGGTAAGAGAATAAGTTGGAGAAGAAGAAGAGAAGATTACCAATGGGTTCTTCTTGAGTTTAGAGCAAGGAATTTGATTTGCAAGGAAAACTAGGGTTTTGGAGTTTTAATTTCCAATCTCTCCCACCATTAATACTCTAAAACCTGAAATGAGAAGAGAATGAGGGTGAGTGGGGAAGAGTGGCTCAGATTTGAGCATTAGTTAACATAGGGCTGAGCCTAAAAACCAAACCCAAAGTAAAAAGTAGCAGAAATCAACTTTCTCCAAACATATCGAAGCTTATACTCAAAAAGGTCGCAAACGGCATTTTAAACTCAATGGGAGTGGTCCCGAGCCCTAATTCGACCGTATGCAAAAAGTAGCTTTTCGGACTAAAATCCGACTAATTATAAAATATTTAAATATAAAATCGAAAAATATGTGGGTTGTTACATAGTTTGTATAACAAATGGATCTTATTAGTTACTTAATGGTGCCGACAATATAATCCCTTGTGTTTAAACTATTCTTTGTAAAGGAAGTTGTCCTTTTAAATAAACCGATTCTTGAAAAATGAGTGATTAAGATTTTAAAACTTCCTTTACCATAATTAACACAAGTTGACACAAGTTAAAACCCTTCATTAAATCATAGCTAAGTCTTAATTAAATCTTAACTCAACTTAATTACTAATTAAAAAATAATTAACTTTTGATTGGTGTCCTAATTAGTTAGTACTTAATACTAATTAAACACTTTCTGAATAATTAATTAATAATTAATCCTTTACTTCAAGTAATAATTAATCAAAAACTAATCTCGTACTTAACCAATAATTAATTATAAATTAATCTTACTTAATTAATAATTAATTAAAAATTAATCTTACTTTAAAAAATAATTAATTAATAAATAATCTCCACTTAAGTATAATTAATAAACCTTCTTTATAATTAATAATTATTAATTACAAAATTTATTTAATAAATAAATAAATAAATAATAATTTATTAATAAATCCTTAATTAACTTCTTAATCATTATTATTAAGACATTTGCAACGTGTTTTAAGTATAAAAACTTAATTTTGCAAAAATGGACATTTTAGCGATACTACATCCTTTGCAACTATCACTTATGAACCATAGCTTGAAAAACTTGTCTTGGCTTTCCTTTTTGAAAAATTAGAAGCTTACTAACCTTTTAAAACATAAAGTAAGAGTTATGTAAAACTAAAATAAAGTTTGAAACTTGAAAACTTTTGATTTTGAAAATAATTAACCAAATTGTTTACACAAGAATTCCAAGTTGCTAAACCATACGGAGGTGTTAAACTTTCTTATCAACCTTCAATAAACTTGTTAATAGTATGTAAATCATAATAACACCACAAAGATCTCACCTTTATTACAACCATAACACATATAGACTTATTCATCAAGTCTAAGCCAATAATCAATGACAAGCGCATATTTAATACATACAAGCATGTAAATAGCCAAGAACCAAGCAATAACACATAGTAACACTAAAAACAAACGTAAGATATAATTTTTTCCATAAAAGAAGTTTATACTCACTTAAATTTTGTGCAAAACTCCTTTAAACTTGAAATGAGATTCTAGAACTTGAAATAAGCCCTAGATCTCACTTTTTTAAGGAAAGACTTGGTTTTTTATTCAAGGAGGAGACAAATAGGCTCGTTCTAGGCATAATTAAGCCCGACCATGTGGGTTTGGCTTGGCCATGAGGTGATTTGGTGGTGTATGGCCTCGTTTAAGAAGAAAGAGGAGCTTAGAAATGAAAAGAGAAGCTTTTAAGTATTTTTATAAAATAAAACGGGGTATAAAATAGATTCTTAAATAAAAAAGAAAAGAGGAAGCCATTAATGTCCATTAGAGCTTTAAATAGGAAGAAAGGAACGTTTGAAAAGGTAGAAAATGAAAATGGAGAAGAAGGTGGAAAGTAAAGTAATTTTTATGGAAAAAGAGGTGGATAAAATTACCATTTTAGTCTTGAGTACACTACCCTCCACAAATGCATGCCACATCACCACCATCCACTTCCTTCTACCTTGATCCACAAGTTAGCATGAGGGAGAGGCTTTATATTGTAACATCCACTATCTAGAGGCCTAAATCTAAACGCTGCAGATGCTGTAGTCATCCATAATATTAACATCCGGTGACTAAATGCGGCTACGTTAATGGTATCCATAATATCAGAAGCATTTGAATATAAAACAAAATCACAAATTTCAAAAACATCTCTTCATAATACATTTCTAGAACACATGTTTCACATTGAAATTAAATAATCCTGTAATCGTCTATAAGGTTCAGATGAAATATAGTTATTACATAAATACGCCAAGAACGACATATGATGATGCCCCCTTGGTCGACCAGAGTACTATATACACATAACTGTCTTAATTACAACACAACAGAATAAAACAAAACAAAACAACAACTCCTAAGTTGCTATCCGCCAGCCATTTGCTCATCTTCGGAAGCTTTATTCGTCAACAAACTAAAGACCTATGAAACCTCAACCCTTAGCCTAATCAAATCAATTTTGAGCACCCGAGAGTTTAAGGGGAAGAACTTAAACTTTGAGTCAGACATAAAGCCTGGTATGAATAATATACACATCTTGGTTATTTGATATTAAATGAGCCCACTGCACTTAGCGAAATGGGTTTCCCCTCACAAATATCCTTTTAAAACATATCTTTTGCAAATCAAAATCCTGTAACTAAACTGGTTAAAACTGTAAAGCATTATTATGTAAACATACTATCAGGTAACAGATGGATTATTTGTCCGAACACTATAGTTTCGTTTAGCTAACTACTAACCTTTGGCTGACCCAAGCCTACCAGACAATATAACAAAATAATTTAATATTGTTAGACACACCTCTTCTTGATGGTCTGTTCTTAACAATTTGTTAAATACGAATCTTCTGGACGGTCTGTCCCTAACTTAACATCTCTTAGGGTCACTTGATCCTAATGGTTTTGCAGGCTCACAATAACCTATCTATATACAAACATATATTCTCTTCTGTGGGTAATCATAATTTAGTCTTACCTGTGACAAAGCCCTACACACTGGAATTTTGGAGTAAATTAGCAGGGGCTAATAGCTAAAGTACAGGGCACGACCTTATACCGGTCCTTCCCGGTGTTCTAATTTCTGAGTCATTTTACTTAGGGAAATCTTCCCAAATTTTTCCTTTAAAACATTTACATATTAAATTGATTTAAAACCTTTTAAACCAAACTTAAACAAGGAAAATATATAATCCCTATGTTTTACTCAAAATCACCTTACCTGGTTATATATATACACTTTACTCAAACCTTTGTTGATGAAAACATTTAACTTTTGAAAGTACTCCTTTCGAATCCATTGAAAGTACCTCTTCCAAAACCAAGTGAAACCCTTTATTCAACCTGGGCCGAAAGGCCGAAACCTTCCTTTCGAAACCGTTCTTAAAACCTTTTGAGACTCTTGAAAAATATTCCTTTAAAAAGCTTTAAAACCTTAGACGTCTCTCCTTTACAATGCTTTAAAGATGCCTTTTGAAAACATTGGAAAAACCTTTCCATTTAGACCACTCGAAACCACTGGAAAACCTTCCTTCAAAATCTTTCGATGCCATTGGGGAACCACCCCTACGAAACCTTCATTTAAAACCCTTTTGAATGCAATAAAAGATTAAACCTTTCAAAAGTCTTTTGGTTCAATTAAAACATATGGAAACCTTTCAAGACCATTCAAAATTTACACCTTCGAAACCTTTGAAAACCGTTTCGGTCAAAACCATTTGGATTATGCCTTCAAGTATAGCAAAAGGATCTAAAACCCATTAGAGTCGAAAGCATTCCTTTTGGAAGCAATTCTTAAGTAAAGAAGTGATGGTGTCGAAACCAACCATCTGAAAGCATTGGAGAAGTGACCAAGTTTTAAAAACAAGTATACCTTCCGAGACCAATGACTTTGAAAGGTAAGAAAAGCGGCAGCCAAGGGCTTCGACCTGGTCGAAAGAATGTATATAAAAACAAAGGCGCAACCTCTTTAAAACCACCTCTTTAAAAAATTTGACCTGGTCGAAAGCCAACCAAGTCGAAAGCAATTTAGTCGAAAGCAAAGCAGGCGCATTTTTCACTTTAAAACAAAGCAGCGCTTCGACCCCTTTGGAACCCCTGCGTTTCGACCTCATACCTTCCTCCTTCTTTCCATTTCACTGTGCACCAAGTCTTTGATGCCATGCGCATTGGTTTCGATAGTGATTCAGGCGAAGGGACTAAGTCGAAAGCCATTTGTGTCGGAAGTAGGGTGTTGAAAGTGGCGAAACATGCTAAAAACAAGTAAATTTTGTCTTTAACTTAAAAGAGAAATACTTTTTAAAAGATAAATTTTAAAACACTCTAAAATAGCCTTTTGAAAACATTGGAAAAACCTTTCCTCATAGACCATTCGAAATCACTGGAAAACATTCCTTCAAAATCTTTCGAAATCATTTGGGAACCACCCCCTCGAAACCTTCATTTAAAACCCTTTCGCAAGCAATAAAACATCAAAACTTTCGAAAGCCTTTGGATTCAATTAAAACATGTTGAAAACTTTAGAACCCATTCAAAATTTACCCCTTCGATAACCTTTGATAACCGTTTTGATCAAAACCATTTGGATTATGCCTTCAGGTAGAGCAAAAGGATCTGAAACTCATTAGAGTCGAAAGCATTCCTTTCGAAAGCTATTCTTAAGTAAAGAAGTGATGGTTTCAAAATCAATCTTCTGAAATAGTTGGAGAAATGACCAAGTTTCTAAAACAGGTATACCTTCTGAAACAATTGACTTCGAAAGGTAAGAAAAGCGGCAGCTAAGGGCTTCGACCTGGCCAAAAGCATGTATTTAAAAACAAAGGTGCAACCTCTTTAAAACCACTTCTTTAAACCATTTGACTTGGTCGGAAGCCAACCAAGTCAAAAGCAATATAGTCGAAAGCAAAGCCGGTGCATTTTTCATTTTAAAACAAAGCAGCGCTTCGACCCCTTTGGAACCGTTGAGTTCGACCTTATACCTTCCGCCTTCTTTCCAATTCGCTGTGCACCAAGTCTTTAGTGCCATGCGCATTGGTTTCGATAGTGATTGAGGCGAAGGGACTAAGCCAAAAGCCATGTAGGAAGCAGGATGCCGAAAGTGGCAAAACATGCTAAAAACAAGTAAATTTTGTCTTTAACTTAAAAGAGAAATACTTTTTGACTAACCTGCTATGTTTGTCAAAATCTTGTTGGTTGCTAAATTTCTTTTCTAAAATTACTACCATAATTTCATAAATAAACATAATTTTATTTTATAAAATACCTTTTCTCCTTTTATAAATATATAAAACATTTAAGTCACATACCGTAAACAATTTTATATATTCATTAAAACACTTAGGAAAATTCTACAAATATTGCTCAAAATCATTTTCAATATGTTTTCTAACATATATAAAATTCAGGCCCGAATAAATAATTATTTAGCCGTAAATAATTTATAACCCAAATAATCATTTTCTACACTAGAAATTCATAAAAATCCACAATAATTCAGAAAATTATGAAAATTGAAACCCATCTCTAAAATCTCATTTTTGATCTAGATATAAACTCGCAAGGTATTTAGATGTCATTAAATAAGGTTTTCATGTCTAAACATATAATAAAATCTACATGAATAAACATAAATTATCAACAAGCTTATATACAAATTTAATCATTCTAAAACATGGCATAAACTTGCTAAACACTTCAGATTTTACTTGAAACCAAAAACAGTTAAAAGAATAAGATGTAGTCATTATTTACCTTAGCTTGAGATTAAGGGTTTGAGATTTGAATAGCTTTTTATTTGATTATTCTTCTTCCTTAGCTTTTTCTTCCTCTAGTTCTCTAAAATGGCGACCGGCCTCTATGTTTTTAATTTGCTAATGAGAGTGAATAAGGGAATACACAGCTAAGGGGTTTAAGTTTTAGGGTATAAGGATTTTCCTTGTTCCCATTTTTCCCATGCCTACTTCCAAACCCTTTATCTATTTTATTTCATGTTATCTCATTTTCATTTACTCATTAACATGGCACGACTACCCCTATTAATCACAAATCTTAGTCCATTAATCACCTTACATTATTTTAATTTAGCTAATTAAACAAAATAATGTTACTAAAAATATGGGGTGTTACAATCTCCCTTCATTAAAGGATTTCGTCCTCCTAATTACGATAAGGCATATAACAAAACAATCAAAGGTAAAACATACCATCAAACAAATCCGGATAAGTGTCTCTAATCCTGCTCTCAGTCTCCTACGTACAATCTCTAGCATCGTCACTCCACTGGACCTTTACTAATCTGACTGTCTTGTTCCTTAACTTCTTCTCATCTCTCGCGAGTATCCGGAAGGCTTCCTAACTATAGTCATGTCTGGTTCAACTACTAAATCTTCTAACATAGTCGGTGCTATAGTAGTATCTAGATCCCTAATATGCTTCCTCAAATGAGATACATGGAAAACATCATGGACTTCAGCCAAACTACTCGGTAACACTACTCTATACGCGAGTTTCATAATCTTTTCTAAAATAGAAAATGGTCCTATGAATCTTGGTGCTAACGTCCATGTCTTCCCGAACTTGATACCACCTTTCATCCACGATACTTTAACGAAAACATGATCTCTAACAAAGAACTATGAATCTTTCCATCTTCTATCTGCATAAATCTTCTACCTAGATCAAGCTTCCTTCGTTCTTTCCCTTACCGGCTCAATCTTCTCTGCTCCTTATCTTACCAAATCGGGACCAAGGACTAATCTATGTCCTATCTCTGACCAACATACAAGGGATTTGCATGGTCTTCCATACAAAGCTTCAAATTGTATCATCCCTATACCAGTCTTACAACTATTGTTTTATGAAAACTCGACTAGGTGTAGATGGTCTTCCCACCACTACAAGAAAATTTAGTGTTTACAGCACTCATTGTCAGCGTTTATAGCCTTATTGCTGTTCCACGCATTAATCCCTAATATCAAACTATGTATAAAACGTTGTCACATATTTCCCTCCTTTTAATTCTGAAAATTTGCTTCTATCCCGCTAATGTTTCCAATTTCACATTATATTCTCCTCTCTCCTATCTTTACTCTTCGTTTCATGTTTGTAAAAAAAGGAGCGAACCCTCGTTAATTCCCCTCTCTCTATCCATCAAGAAAATAAGTGATGAATAAAGTTTTCGGTGAATTCTCTCAATTTTCTCGTCGTTCCCCTAATTTGGTAAAATCTCTTTTTATCTTTAGATTCTTCCCCCTTTTCCTGAAGTGGATGTTTATGTAATTTTAGATGGCTCTGGTTTGAAGTTTATTGAAAGATTGTTGTACCACTACTGTAATCCTCAGCTGTGCCATATAATTGTTGAGAAACATTGAAGTTAATATCCAATCACTCTAAAGCTTTGTAACTGAATTTTAAATGGCATGGTCATGAATATCGACTCCTATGTCTCAATAAAATGAAGGCTTTTGATGATTATTTTGGGAATTATTTTATGCTTGATTTTCATATTAAGGAAAGGATAGTCCAAGAATCTTGGGCTGATGAGTTTGGGGTAGAGAAGGTAGAACTTTATTTATTTTGACTTAATACTGTCTCAAAATGTGCCAATTATTTATGCTTTAGAAAGTGGTCGAATTGAAGGATGTAGATGAGCGGTCTTGAGGAATTATTCCTTCGTTCTTTTATCAATCAGATTACTATTGTTTATTTATTAGTCACCTTGAAAAATTGATAGTAGAATTTTACCTGGTCTTGACTCTTGCCACCAGCTAACTTTATCCTATCTCTGGATAAACTCTTTTTCGAATTGCATTTTGATGATCTGGCTTGTATGTGAACAGTTTTTAAGAATCAAGGAGGAAAAATGAAAACTTGTTGTTTAACGCATTATGGAACATTTCCTGACCACTGGCTATTGCAAATCCATCATGTTTCTAGCAGAGCGAAATGCATCACATGTGCATAACAAGTTTTTTCACTTCTATTGTGTGGTTTTCTTGTTGCTTCCACCATTGTCATTACTTATACCTGCAAAAATTAAAAAATGTTAGTTTCTCATAACAATGCATCTTTATTATGCTAGAAATTCTCTAATTTTTATTTTAAATGGTTATAATTATGTCAGGCACATTCAAACTCACTACAAGAAATATTATGTTTGACAACACCTTAACACAGCGATTTTACACTACTTGCTGTTGTAAATCTCAACGTAAATAAAAAAAACTGAGCACAGCACAGCATGGTGCTGTATTAAGTTACTTTCCAGTACATTTTGATAGCCCGCTTAAGTTTCCCTCTGTTATTTTTACTTCCCGGTTAAAGGTTATTTTCCCCTTACTATACAGTAAGCAAAAGTCTCTAATCGCTCATGCCTTCTTTTCCTCTTCCCTTACTCCACTCTAAAATTTCAAACATAGACAATAAGAAACCTCTCTCGTTCGTGCTTTAAGTTTTGCTGTAAGGACTCGTTGAGTTCCTAAATTAGCTCAGCTAAAGAGGTCAGCTTAATTCATATTTATATGGTAGTTTATTGTCGACTTTAACTAAATAATATTCATATTTTCCTTTCGTAGATTTAGCTTTATTGCTTCCATGAGCTATTTGGTTTTATGATTTGTTTAGGCTACTGAGATAGTTTAGGGCACTCTTCCACGTTTTGTTAACAATTAGAAATATGGAGATCGTTTTCTCACTCTAATGTTTTTTCTTTTCATATAGTTATATAAAACTAAGCTTACCGGGGTTATTTTGGGACTGAATTTAGTTAGATGATTTATTAAATGTATGATTCATGTTTAGGAAAGTTTTAGTTAATTTACGCACTGATAGTTGAAGCTATATAAGTACCACCTATAAATTGTTTGTTATAAGTTCTGAATATTACCGAACATGTGCTGTCAATTATTGTTTTAATTTCAATTAGTATATATGAAGCTATAATATATAGTAAGTAGTTGAGTGTGTATGTAATGTGCAGCGTTATCAATTGGTTTTAATTCTAAGTAGTTGCGTGTGTGTAATTTATGCACTGATAAACGTGACTGCAGTGGTGTGTTATCAGTTTCTTCTAAACTGCCTTTTTTTCTTCATTCATTACTGCATAGATAGATCAAGTTGTTGCTAATGTGTTAATATTTTTTATTACCATTTGTTAACTTTTTAGCTTAGCTATGATTTGGTGAATGATGTTGGTCAATTGATTTGATAATTTGCACTTGTAATTGGTTACTTGGCATAAGATGGGTCAAAAATTGTTTGATGAGTAAATAAATTCATTGAAGTAATTTGGATATGATCTGGTAAATCATTAGCATGTAATATAAAAAGCTTAGCTGTTTAAATGCTCAAAAAATGAAATATATATATATATATATATATATATAATACAGTTAAACAATGTTCGATTTCAACCTCCACAGTTTAGTAGCTATAAATAAGTTCGCCCAACGTATTGTTTTATTTTTATATTTTCCACCTACCATGTGGTTATTTCTTGACCTATAGTCTCTTATAGCCAGTCTGATTTCTCAATTTTCCATTTTTTTCTTTTTTGAATCTACATACATGTACTTACAATTGATTATACATATTACTACTCTGTTGTCCAAACATAGTTTATCTTATGACATTTTCCAATTTTTTAAATTTTCTACATAGTGTGATTTAAGCCCAATACATTTAGGATCACGCTATAATGGCCTTACCAATTTAGTAGTGGTCCTCAGCCGTATCTTATATGACCTTTATGCTAGTTTACCTCATCAGTTGCTTTTTCCTCCTTTTTTTCCTCTCGTTGATATGCCCTTATGCAGGAACCTAAGTTTCCAATGGAGAAAAACAGTATAAATGCCCTACATGTCAAGTCACAGGCGGCACCCTTATTCTTCAAGTACATTAAAGGTTTTCAAAATTTTCAAATTCAATTTATGAATAAACAGTGAGTTTTAATAGATTCATGAGCTAAAAGATAGATTTATGAGCTATAATATTCTATCAAATCCTCAAACTTAAAAATACGTGTACATTCTAATTTTGCGATTGTCAAATAGGATTTTGCTGTTGGTTTGTTTTTGCTCTGTTTCTAGTTTTGTGTGCTACTTCTAATATACTCCATAAAGTTAAATAAATCGAAAAAATCGTAAGTAGTAGAAAATTATAATTTGAGATTACTTTTATATGACTAACATGAGAAGTTTGTTGATACAAATGTGAAATGTCTCAAAATATGATTTGATTTAATATTGCCTTGGTTATTTTTTTATTTCCTACATGTTGGTGTTTCTGTTATAGGAAATCTACAGCAACAAGAGGAGCTCTGCCGCATAGTGGGAAGCATGTAGTTAAGCCTACTGATCTTAAGATAATGTGAACAGCGACATAACATGGAGCAGTGTCAGAACAGTTGGGTAATTGTGGCATATGAAGAGCTAAATCTAAATCTCATCGAATTCCACTTTGATGAGGATGACATCATTCAGAACCGATTGAGTTTCTTTCAAAAATTTGAATAAGATTACACTTAAGAAAAGAGATGGCAGTGATAACCAGGATTAAAGCTATTACTTCTACCTTAGTGGTCGCTCGATTACTTCCATATTTAAGGCGCGGACCCTTCACTCTTTAATTTAAAGGTACTGTTTTTCAGGTTTAGTTAAGTAGTGACTTAGTGACTTAGAAACTAAGACTTGAATATGATTAGCATACCCATAGTAATAATAATAATAAAAACTAATCAAAAAGACGTATCAACATAAACTAATATTTATAATTTATATAAACTTGATATAGCAAATTTTTCTGCTTGATTTCAATAAATAAGATTTCATTGCTTCTTGATCCTAACTGATGGCTATAGGGCTTTTTCATACCATGGGGAAAATAGGCTTATTATGCATGATCCACGAATTCTGTTCCTGCCCAATGTACTATGCGGTAGCCTGGTGTGTCTGACTATCTAATCTGTTTTTATTTAAATCATTCACTTGTTTCCTAACGTTTTGTTGTAATCTAGATCGTTCATATGCAATGATATCTGAAAGTATTACACGACTTGTGACCCCTTTTTCCTGTCAATGTCATCCTTTTCTAATAGCAGAATTCTTCATCTTTTTAACCATTGTTAGATTTACTTAAATCTAGGAGTGCTATGGTTGCGGTAACTATTGTTATATCCCCAAACATAATCGTTGTTGATGGTTACAAAGATTTTTTACCGTTGCCACAGCTACTTAAAGCCACTTTGGGGTAACTTTATCCAACATTTATGGAGGTGCAGTTCAATTTTTCCTATAGGTCAATGATCATGCAGAATAAAAGTGAGTAATGCATTAAATTTGTGAACTATTATGTGTACCATCATATAATAACTGCTACTGTTTGATGCAGTTGACTACTTCCTTTGGGGTTCGCATTCTGATTCTGTTTGCATCTGCAAGCATCAGTACTCCCATACATAAAATGTTGATATGTCGTTGGAATGTGCAAATTAATAAGGTATATTTATTACATTTACATGATATTTGACCATGTATATTAGTTGCTTAGTTACAGAATTATAATGTATATAACTACACAATCAAAATTGTTTTTTCATTTGATGTAATGCGCTATTGACAGTAAGTTTGTATCACCAATTGTGACACTTTGACTATAGGACTTACTGAATTCAGATATTTTAAAGTTATGATCTGCTTTGCTATTATCTAATACCATTTCACCCATATGTCAAAGCTATTAGGGACGTTGGAATACAGCATTGTAAAGTTGATACATCCTTATTCATGGTTTAATCAATAATTTTTTTGAGTATAAGTGCGTATCAAACTCAAATATAATACCAAAATCATTTGATGGGAAAATCACTGCCCTTCAAATCTCTCTTCAAGTCCAAGAACACAAGGCCATTATTTCCATTCTCATGACATTTCCCTTCTTGAAGTGCTTTAGTTAGTTAAATATTGTCTGTATTTTTTTGTTGCTGCAATATCAGTTTATAATCATGTCAACTCAAGGTTCTATATATGTTGCACTATTTCATAAACAGGATCAGAACATCAAATTTTTGTTGCTTAAACATTCTTTTGAGGTAATTGGATAAACAAGTTTTTGATTCTTATAATCTTAATAGATGTTAAAAATTGTAGATGTTGCTTTAATGGCTCAAATTTTTGTTGTTTTAATGCCCAGGTTTTACTTGGACGTATCATTCCATAACAGATGGATTCGTGATGAGATGAACTACTTTTTAGGATATCTATAACAGGTTCTTATCCACATACCCTTTGGTTGAGTTTGACGTTTGGTTTTCCCCTCTTTCTCTCTTTACTTTGTTCCATAAATATAAAAAAGTACTTAAATTTTTAGTCAAACTTACATATGGTAAAATATGATTTATATTTTAATATTTTGTTATAAACAGAAATACTCTATGCTATTAACTCTAGTTTTCATTTTCTATAGCAGTTGTGGTCTTTTCCTTGCACTGGCATAATCTGGGAGGTTATGATAAAGGACAGTATACGCTTATTTGGTGATGTGTGGCAAGAGTGGAGTTGAACTGGGATGGTGATGGGTGTATGAAGTTTTGCAGCAGTGAAGTGTGTTTGTAGATGAATTGTGAAAGTGCAGAGGGGATGTACTGTTGGCAGTCGAAGTTGGCTATGTGACTAGTGTTGATGCAGGGTGATGGAACAGTTGATGATAGGGGAAGGGAATGTAACAGTGCAGAAGTTAGTTCAGGCAATAAAGCAATGTGGATAGTGGTGAAGTAATGGATGTAAGGGGGTGTTTGTAAGAAGCAAAGACAGTAAGTGTTCATGAAATTGTTTTGTGTAGTTGTGATATGGAAATAGTTGTAGTGATATATATGAAGTGATGTTTATGAATGGTTGTGGTGATGTTGTTGTTGATGTCAGAGGTAATGAGATGCATGCATGCACAAAGGTAATGTTGGTTTGGATGATGATGTGGGTTGGCACTGTGTTAGAGGAGAAGATATGAGATGTTGAGAGTTCGTGATGTATCAGTGATTATAGCAGTATAAGTGATGGTGGTAGTATCAGTTTGGGGTAAATCAGTGATTATGGCAGTGGGAGTAGATGTTATGATGGAGGTGCAGTTGTAATGGTGAAGGCAAAGGATGTTGATGATGTATTTGATGTTGGAGAAGTTGTGAGGCAGCAGTGTTTGGAAGTGAGGGGGGTATCTGAAATGAAACACATATATGGAGCACTGTTATTATCTGAAGTATGGGAATATTTGAAGGGAGGGTATATTTGAAGTGGTGATTCGTGGCGAGGAGGAGATATGTAAATATGGAGCAACAGTGAATTGAAACACAGAAGTTGATGGCAGTGAAATGAATACCAGAAGTGAATTATAAGCAAGATGATGATGTAAATATTTGCAGTGGTTAAGTGACAACAAGGGTTATTGGCAGTGGCCTGAGGTTGATAAGTAGAGTTGAGACTGTTTATATGTGGTTAAACGGTGGTCTGTAGTTGAACTGTGGCTGAAAGCAGAGGTAAATGATGGATGGTTGGTGAATGATTTAAGTGTTTCAGGTGGATAGTTGTGATGGAACTTGTTATTGCAGTGATGGGAAAATATGGCAGAGGGGTTGTATGGTAGTAGCAGTTGTTAGCAGTTGCAATTGCAGTCTTTTTTATTGATTTGCCGCAAGGAGTTGTTAGCAGTTTACGTATATATCATGTAATTGTAATATACTGAATGTATATATTTGTAATTGTAATATACTGAACGTATATATCATGTAAACGTTTATGTATCTAATTAATAGTTATTAGAACATGTTATATATGCTAGTTGCTTCAATATACTCAAAATATAATTCTGAAATATTCAAAAATAGAGTGGAATATTAAAGCTGTTATATAAATAGAAGACAGCGTTTGATTAATGCTGTCAATGAAGAAACAACAGCGTTTAATTCGTGCTGTAATTATCTTGAAATTGTCAATAACAGCGTTTTTTACATGCTGTCGAAATAGTTGATGATTCAATAACAGCGTTTTTAACATGCTGTCGAAATTGTTGATGATTCAATAACAGCGTTTAGAAAACATAATACAGCACGTTATAAACGCTGTTGAAAACATTATTGACAGCTCGTAATAAACGCTGTCACAGAGATGTTTCAACAGCGTTTATAGAAAAGCTGTTGTAAGTTATGTATATACGACAGCATGTCGTTATACAGCGTTTGAAATAACGCTGTTGTATCATATTACAGCGTTTATCAAACGCTGTTAAAAGCCTTTTGTGGTGTAGTGCACGATCCCTCGAAGTCTAATACATAAGCTCTTAACAAATCTTCCAAGATCTTGTTAACTCCATCTGTTTGCCCATTTGTCTACGGACGATAAACATACTCATCATGAGCTTGGTTCCTAAACTTTCCTGAAGACTCTTCCAGAACTTGCTAGTAAATAGGGAATCTCTATCACTAACTATACTACTAGAAACTCCATGATGTCTAACTACATTCTTCATGAATAACTTAGCCAATACAGGTGCCATCCTATTTGATTTAATAGGAATGAAATGGGCACTCTTGATCAATCTATCCATTATGATCCATATACTTTCATTTCATCTATTAGATCTCAGCAACCTTTCTATGACATCCATAGAAATAGAATCCCACTTCCATACCAGAATATCCGATGGGTGAAGCAACCCACTTGGCTTTTGATGCTCGACTTTCACCTATTGAAATTTCAAACACTATTTCACCCATAAGCCAACGTCCCTCTTCATTCCTTTCCAAAAGAAACTTCTCTTTGTATCCTGATACATCTTCGTTCCTCCTGGATGAATAGTGAACTTCGAACGAGGGCATTCCTCTAAAACTTCTTTCCTTATATCTCCTACATCTGGAACACATAATCTACTCTTCTTTCTCAACCGCCCCCTTTGGTCAAGATTGAAATCCTTTAAGTCATCGCTCTCCGTTCCATCCCTTAATTTCCTAATCATTTCATCTAACACTAGGTCCTCTTCCTATTTAGAAGATATCTTCTCAATCAATACCAGTCGGACTTCTAAACAAGACAACATAGCAGACTCTCCACTAGACCCCGCTTCGGATCTCCACTGCACTTTGCTAGTCGACAACGCTACCAAGTCATTCCATTCTACTGTCATAGCCAACACTGCATTCTGATGCTTCCTACTAAGCGCATCTACAACATCGTTTCCTTTCCCTAGGGTACACTTAATCCCAAAATATATGTGGCTAAAAACTCTAACCACCTCTTATGTCTCATGTTTAACTCCTTCTGAGAGAGCAAGTACTTCAACGACTTACGTTCTATATAAAAATCAAACCTCTCTCCCAAAAGGCAAGACCTCCACACCTCCAATGCAAATATCAATGCGGCTAACTCCAAGTCAAGCATTGGATACCTAACCTCAAGCGGTCTAAGCTTTCTAGAAGCGTAGGCAATCACTTTAAGCCTCTGCATTAGTACATCACCTAATCCAGTACCACAGGCATCTGTATAAACTAGTAAGTCCTGATTCCCTCCGAAACCACAAACACAGATATATGGGTCAACAACTATTTCAAGCTCTGAAACGCTTCCTCACACTTATCGGTCCACACAAAATTCACATCCTTTCGTGTTAGCTTGGTCATCGGTGCTGCTATCTTTGAAAAATCTTTTATAAACCTTCGATAATATCAAGCCAATCCAAGAAAACTTCTTATCTTAGTTATCGTTTCTGGTCTCCTTCAATTATTAACAGCTTCGATCTTATCTTGATCGACTGACAACCCTTTCTCTTAAACCACGTGAGCAAGAAACTTCACTTCTTTCTTCCAAAAATGGAACTTTGAAAACTTTGCCTTTAGCTAATGCTGCCTCAGTGTCTCAAGCATAACTCTAAGATGAACTTCATGCTCCTTCTCATCCTTATAGTATATCAAAATATCATCTATAAGACCAACATGAACCAATCTAAGTGCCTCAAAAAATACAGTTCATCAAATCCACAAAGAATGGCGACGTATTAGTGAGTCCGAACGGCATAACTTATGCTCTAATACTAAGTTGTAACATCCCTTATTTAGAGGCCCAAAGCTAAGTGCTACAAATGCTACGGTTATCCATAGTGTTAACTTCCGATGATTAAAGGCGGCTATGTTAATGATATCCATAATATCAAAAGAATTTGAATATGAAACAAAACCAAAGATTTCAAAAACATCTCTTCATATTACACTTTCAAAACACGTGTTTCACATTCAAATTACATAATGCCATAATCATTTCCCAGGTTCAGATAAAATATAATTATTACATAAATACCCAAAGAACGACATATAATGATGCCCTCTTTGTTGACAAGATTACTACAGAGACATAACTGTCTTGATTACAACATAGCAGAATAAAATAAAACAAAACAGCAAATCCTAAATAGCTATCTGTCAACCATTTTCTCGTCTTCAGAAGCTATATTCGTCAACCTACTAAAAACCTGTGAAACCTCAACCCTCAGCTTACTCAAATTGATTTTGGGCACCCGATAGTTTAAGGGAAAAACATAAACTTCAAGTCAGACATAAAGCCTGGTGTGAAAAATACAATACATATCTGTCAAGACCCGTCTCCCATCTACTAAAAAGACGCATCATGATTTAAGAAAGAAAGAGATAGAAGAAGAAAAGATAGGAAAGAAAAAACTCAACAACATTAGATACTCATAGTGGAACGAATGAAATATAATATATCACATAAAATATTACATGGTATCATATACATCAGACTTATACAACTTATACATTTCATATTAGGCAGTTATAAACATCTGTCTAACTATACAACTCAAGATATCATAGAGATACAAACACAACTCAAACACAGTGGAACCACTATATATCTACTCGCTGAAGCCTCCTGCTCCAAATCTCCTCCAGAATTCGTCAAAGCTATCCCGAATCCCTCGACATACGAGTACCTAAGAGTTTAATAAAACAGAAAATAAACACTTGGGTCAGAGATGGGTCTGGTGTGAGTAAACGGTTTAAAATTGCTTAACTTTAAAAACCTTTGAAAAGAATGGTACCAAGTAAGACTTCCCACACATAAACATGGAAAAGTTTTTAACTTACGCTAACCAAAACATTTGATAGGAAATCCAGTGATATTATATTAGGGTCTAGGGTTTTCAAGTAAATAAGAAATAGCTGAAATTGTGACATGATTAAATTCCAGCTACTAGCCACAATAGTGGGTAATACAATCAAAACCGTAAGGGCATGTAGGAAGAATGAGTTTCCATCAATGGCAGGGATACTGGGATACCGCCTGTCACAGTACGGGGCCTAAATCACCGTACCGAGGATCCGCCCTAAATCCCCTGCAACACAAGGCCGGAAACATCCCTTACTAGATAGTCCCGAACAAGACCACCCCGTTATTGGCGCGACCAACCACACACTAAGCCGAAATAGAAAGGGACCTCTAGACGGGGTAAATCTCGTCCTACTAGGGTGCTACCCACTTAACCTCACTGCACCTCCTCTGTTTTAGCCATTATCGGTTGATGAGGCTTGCGGCTACGATTACCTTTATAGAACACATCTATCTTAGAATGTTCATCGTCCACCTGACGATGTTCTGAAAGCATTCAATCCATACAAGTTCGTTCCGGGCTCGAATGAAACCTAAGGCACTATCTCGTTGCACTCATTTTGGAATCTCCCTCAGAGTCAACGACCATAGCCCTTGCACTTTGAATCACCATCTTGAACCTGAAAGTACTATCTCCACCAAACTCATCTCAGAATCACCCTCAGAGTTATACTGACGAATAGTTCTTACACTTCGAGTCTTCACTATGCTCTTCACTTGGATTCATGACCTAATGTTTAATTTTGATCGATGTGGTTTTCGGATATCCAAATATGGAAACCCGATCCCGGTCTCACCGAAATCCAAAACGCCATTTTAATGTCCAAGTTGTTTAAGGGTTTAAACTTATATTCAGAATAACATAAACAGATGGATGATTTACAGTATCACAGATAGATAATCCATATCAATCAAACATCTCACAAAGCAGCATATATCACATATCAAAGATATCATATCCAAATCATCCAATATTAATCATCCAATATCAACCAATCATCCAATATCAATAAATCATCCATAAGCAGGTTTAATTAACTCTTAATCAATTTAATTAACCTTTAATTAAATTAATTATTAACCTTTAGTCACTTGGATTACCTTAATCCTGCTTCATTAATTAATTACAAATAAATTAATTAATCACCTCTTAATGATCTTCCTTAATTAATCTTCCTTGATTAATTATCTTTTAATTACATTAAGTAATTATCCTTAATTAATTACACAATTAATTATCCTTAACTATATACAGTAATTAACATTTAATTACTATCATTAATTACATTAATTAATGATCCTCCACTTACTTCCATTAATTAATTAACTATAATTAATTACATTAATCCTTAATTAATTACAATTAATAATTATGCTTTAATTAATTACTTCCATTAATCAACCTTGATTAATTTCATTAATTATATTAATTAATGATCCTCATTAATTAATTAACCGTTTAATTAATTAAATAACTAATCTTTGATTAACCACCTTCATTAATTAGTCTTAATTAATCTTAAACAGTAATTAATCATCTTATAATTACTTACCTTAATTAATTAATTCCTTAATTAATTATATTAATTCTTTGATTAATCACACTAATTAATTAATCCTTAAATACTTCTTCAAGCAATCATTAATTAATTATATTAATTAATAATCCTTAATTAATTACTTTATTAATTAATCACTTTTTTAATTAATTACATTTAGTAATTAATCTTAACTTAATCACATTCATTAATTCATTAATCACATTAATTAATTAACTAAAGTAACCAAGTAATTAACCTTAATTACTTCCATAAGTAATTATCCTCTAATTACTTTCATTAGTTAATTACTCTCTTAATTAATTACCTTAAAAAGTAATTAATCACTTCATTAATTAACCTTAATCCTTTAATTAATTAATTACTCTTTAATTAATTAACTTTCAAATGAATTATATTAATTAATAACATCAAGTGATTAACTCTTAATCACTTCCACTCAATTACTTCCATAAGTAATTTCCCACTAGTTACTTCCATAAGTAATTTCTCTTTTCTTAATTACATTCAGTTATTATCCATTAATTACTCTATAAAGTAATTACACTTAATTAATTCATAATTAAGTGATTATTTAAATTAACCAAACAATTAACTAATCATTTAAATCTAATTAAATAATTAGTTAACTCCTTATATTTAAAAATCCTTAATTAATTAAGAAAATCATTTATCTTAATTAAACTTTTACTTATTAATAAATCACTTACATTAATTAACTATTCTTAAGTTAATAAAAATAATTAATTAATCTTATGTATCATCACAAATTGATTATCTTAAATTAATCAAAACCTTAATAACTTAAAGATAAATTCTTTATTATAATTGATTGCTTAATTATCATTAAACCATATTTACAAATAAAACATTTAGAAATCAATTATAATTTAAAAGAAATTTAAACGTCTAAATTTTAACCTTTAAATCCTTGAGATCTTCCAAAGATTGTTTAAATACATTTTGTCATATAGTTATTTTAAAATTTTGATTATCAAATCTTAAAACTTACCTACTTTAATTATATTTAAAACTTGATTTTACTTTGCTTTTAAAACTTAGAAACATTACCTTTAAAAACAAAAAATATCTGAAACTTTGAAACTTAAAACTATTCATGCTTAATTACTTAAAAACTTGGCACCACTTCATCTAAAATTGAAAATAGTTAGCAATATCAAAGTTTCTCGAGTAATACTCGATCCATCCCCGTACAAAAACAGTACAATACGCGTTCGTCCACTACTTCAAGACAAACATCAATTTGCACGAGACTAAACACGAGCACCCACCTTCTTCTCGAATGACAAGCTTCAACAGATATTAAAGGTGCACCGTGCACATGCACAGTGCTTCCAGCCTCCTCCGACCATCTCTATGGCCATCAGCAAGTCGAGCATCACGACACCAAACTCCTCGTCTATTCCGATCAACCAAATCGATAACAGATAAAAATCAAGGAAATCGATCAAAATGTAACCCAAATCACGATCGAAAAACACCCATCGTCGTCGCCTCCTTCATCGGAATCATCAGCCGACCTACCTGAAGATGCGCCACACTCCAACGAACAACATTCACACTTCACATATCACTCCGATCCCCAATGGCCATCGCCATTGCTTTGTGAAACCCCTCGTTCCCAAAGGACCACCGAACCCTAGTTCGCCTCAGCGTGACCGCCACAGCCATCGGAAAATTGCCTCACCAATTTTCCTGCATTCGTCGACAACTCAGCCAACTCCAATTCTAACCCCGAGTCTCTGATCGTCCCAAATCATCGGCAATTGCCGATACACCCAAAATCGAACGATTCAAAATAACTCACCAATTTCCTCATTAAAAATCACGATACTCCCATCATAATTCATCATTTTGTTATATGAATTAGATTTTATAACAAAAGATTGAATTTAACTCGAACAAATTTTAACCTATGTTTGAATATTCACTGTATTTATAAATTTTTAAGATAAAAACATAATATAATTTTCTGAGTTCATTCTTATAATTAACATCACAGTGTTATACACGTTTTCTTTTTGGAAATCAATGTCTGAAATTTAATACAAGAGAAGATAATTTTTTTAAAAGTTTATTTAAATCCTGTAAAATAACTGAGGCCAAACTTTATATACATACAGTCACTTCAGATATTCAAGCATGCATTCACATTCAGATAAATATACAAACAATATTGCCACACAAATTCTATCACAGGCATTTAATTAAAATCATAGGTTTAAACTATTTTTAAAAAAATGTATGTTTACTCACCAGGCCTGTAGAACAGAGACAGAGAACAGAAAACTTTTTTTCCAAGCTTGTTTTCATTTTTGAACTCTTTTTGCTTTATTGAATTTTAATTTGGCTGTAGATCTTTAAATTTGTTCGCCTTGTTGTTTGATGCCTTATCTGATTGCACTTGAAAATTTGAACTGATGTTGAATTTGCCCTTGATTTTCTTCTTTTGATTTTCTTGTCTCAGATTTGGATTTCCGGGTTTCATATTTTTCTTCACTTTGCTTTAGATTTAAAATTTTGTTTTCTTTTTTCTTTTCAGGTTTTGCTTCAACTGTTTGTTTTTAATAAAAAAAAGAAAGCAGCTGAGAGGAGAAGTGAAAAAAAAACTGGTTGAATTTTCCTTATGTGTATTTTCATATATTTCAAAATTAAAAAAAAAACATTAGCTTGAAACTTGTTAAATTATGTGATATTTGTCTTACAATTGTTGAAATAACCCCTCCTTATACTTACAAGTGTTGAAGATGCTTTATCATTGTTTTACAAGTGTTAAACTTCCTTTTCTTAAATCATTTAAGTTATATATATATGTATTTATGAAGTACATTTATATGTATATGAAATGTTTTTATATAAATAAGCTTTTAAATTTTAACAAATATACAATTGTGAAATTTTGTAAACATTTGTTTATAAATAACTTATTTTTTTAAATAAAATAAATGTATTATATGCTTATATGCTTGAGAATTTTATTTTAACTCTATATTTTTTTTCAAACCAAATTGTCTTATCTTTAAGTTTCAAAATGGAAGAATATTGAAAACAAAGGAAAATAAACTTTTAATCAAGTCTTATTTTAAACTTAAGCTAATATATATATATATATATATATTAAGAAATTAACTTTGTTGAAATTTAAGTTCCAAATAACCTTTGGAAAGCATTATGTTAAATTAAAATTCCCAAAATACAAACTATGTATTAAAGTTTGAAAGCACTTTTTTATTAAATTCAAATCAATACTTTCCATTTCAATATGTACAAATATATACATTTTAAATAGAAAATATTTTAACATTTGTTGTAATAATTGTTATATTAAATTTTAAAATAACCCCAAATCACAATATATATATACATATATATTATAATTTGAAAACAAAGCTTTTATTAAATTAAAGACTTCCCATTTACAATATATATACCAATATATACATTATAAATAGAAAACATTTTGATTAGCTTTGAAAGATAAATCTTTACAAAATTGTTATAAAAGATATTAGTAATTATTGCCAAATTAAATATTATTAGCTTTTAAAAGAACTAATTTGTCAATTTATTAAATAAAATTATCAAATCAATTTAACTACTAATAAAGATTATTAAATTGACATTGCCCAAAATTTCGGGTCGTCACATTCCTTCCCCTATTAAAAGAATTTCGTCGCTGAAATTTAAAAGCAAAGATAATTTAATAATCCATCAAAGATTTCAACTTCAAACAACAAAGCATTCCTATCATCCAGTTACTAACAACCAAAGCAACCAATCAAACAATCAAACCTAATTAACTATCCTGGCACAAACCAGGATAGATCTTTCTAATATTATCTAGAGTTTCCTAGATATAAATCACTAGGATACTCGCTCTATAGAATCCTAACTAGCAATACAACTATGATCTAGAGCTCCCTCTCCTCTAGATCTATTAATCTAAACAGAATATCAGACTATACTCAAGTCCAGCTCAACTTCCAAATCCTTCTGAGCTGCTGATTCCACGACCAGCAATGGATCATACACGTACTCCCTCAGAGATACATGAAATACAATGAATTCCAGCTATCCAAACTCGCCATTCAATCCTATAAACAAAAGAACTACTCGTCTTGGGAACACAGGAAAATCCAAAATACTTCGGAGCTAACTTTCCAAACTTACCAAATCTTATAGCTCTTTAATCGGAGAAAACTTAAACAATTTCCAACCTCCAATTCCGAATTCTAAACTATGTCTTATATCTGCATAACTCAATAGACAATCCTGGGCTACCTCATCCTTTCCTGACCAGCTTAACCCTTGTTGATGCTTTTTGAAACAGACCTGGACCAAGAACAAACCAATTTCTGGATCCTATTCAACAATATGATCTTTCCAAAATCAGCTGAAATCCAAACTCTACTCCACAAGCAATGAAAGACTGAACTTACTTCTCCCATCTGGAACAGCCAAAACAGGTGTACCTGCCAATCTGACCTTCAGATCAGAAAACTTCCTGTATAAACCCTTTAACCCAAAACATAGCAATTTTCAGCTGCTTCCATTCTAGAACAGCTGCTACCAGCTTCCTCTGCACAACTCTGATTCTGGAATAGATGAGAATGCTGTTGAGGAACACAAGTACAAACTTATCCAATATATCCTGGAAACTCTGTTCATCAAATCTGTAAAATCTTAGTGACCCATCTGACTCGGTTGCACAACTTTATAGCAGAATCCAAACATGAAAACTAGATCTGACCAATCCATTTCCAAAAATTCTTGAGCTGCTACGCCAATTCTTCTCTCTCTAAGAACCATCCCACTACTAGACTAACCACCGGTATCGCTTCTGGAACCAGGTTAATACGGAAATCAACTCCCGGTGCAGACAACCTTCAGACTTCCTCGATGATATCTAAAAAATCTCTGACTACAATAATAGCTCCTACTTCCTCATGAGAAGTCTCAATCTCAAACAAAAGATTACCCAGGATGAACCTCCCAAACTAATCGCAAATCATTTTTGCGATCCTGCCTAGTTCAAATTCCAAAGAAACTGTTCTCTCTTTACCAATTAGAACAGCTTTAAGCTTTTCCAAACAAGGTTAACCCTTCAAGAAGTCTTCACCATCTGCTCGGTCTGCTGATAGAAGAACCACAAAGATTCATAAATCATCGGAGAAATGGCCCACACTGCTGCTTCCAAACTCTATCTCTAGGATACTGCTAAGCTAAAAGACCTTCTTGTCGGCACACAAAATACCTCTAAGCTGCACTACTACCATAGCTAACCAAAGACTTCTTCATCCAAAGGCTCTTTGAACTCCAAAAGCCATCAACTAACTCTACACATGACTCCTCGAGATGGGCAACCATCCTCAAAAGAAACTTGGGTTCCAAACCAAGCATCAACAACTTACTCTTCATTAGGGGTAACAATGAGACCATGTCCGAAACAACACTCATCGACCTTAGTATCATATTTCAATATAGACAAAACTCCTTCCTACAGTTGCCAAGATACCATCACTTACTTCTGCACATCCAACAGATCCAAACTCTAGAAAATCCTCTCACCCGAGCGCAACCAAACTTATACTTTCAAAGATGGACTCCAAAACCTTTAAAAAGATTTCCTTCGGAGATCAGAGAGAAATCCTTACTCCAAGCTACAACGCTCACTCGAGACGGTATTAGGTCTACAGTCTCGAAAAATAATCTTCCAACCTCAAACATTCAAACTCTTCCATTAGTTGTAGTCGTGTTACACACAGACCACTGCTCCATCTACCTCTAGAACATATGTTGGAAAACCCGAACAGGTATCGCAACAGATCAGGTAGATATATAAATATATACATACATACATACATATATATATATATAAATACTATTACGCTCTATCAAGAAATCTAGAAATCACTCCAAAGTCTTGGTATTCACTCAACCTAGCGCTCTGATACCAACTGCCACGACACGTCTTCCATCTACCAGAAAGACACATCATGATCTAAGAAAGAAAGGGATAGAAGAAGAAAAGATAGGAAAGAAGAAACTCAACAACATTAGACACTCACAGCGGAACGAATGAAATATAATATATCACATAAAATATTACATAGTATCATACACATCAGACTTACACAACTTATACATTTCATATTAGGAAGTTATAAACATCTGTCTAACTATACAACTCAAGATATCACAGAGATACAAACACAACACAAACACAGCGGAACCACTATATATCTACTTGTTGAAGCCTCCTGCTCCAAATCTCCTCCAGAATTCGTCAAAGCTATCCGGAATCCCTCGACTACTCATACATAATATGAGTACCCAAGAGTTTAATAAAACAGAAAATAAACGCTTGGGTCAGACAAGGGTCTAGTGTGAGTAAATGGTTTAAAATTGCGTAACTTTAAAAACCTTTGAAAAGAAAGGTATCACGTAAGACTTCCCACACATAAACATGGAAAAGTTTTTACCTTACGCTAACCAAAACATTTGATGGGAAATCCAGTGATATTATAATAGGGTCTAGGGTTTTCAAGTAAATAAGAAATAGCTGAAATTGTTACATGATTAAATTCCAGCTACTATCCACAAAAGTGGGTAATACAATCAAAACCGTAAGGGCATGTAGGAAGAATGGGTTTCCATCAATGGCAGGGCTACTGGGGTACCGCCTGTCATAGTATGGGGCCTAGATCACCGTACCGAGGATCCACCCTAAATCCCCTGCAACACAAGACCGGAACCGTCCATTACTGGATAGTCCTGAACAAGACACCCTGTGGTTGGCGCGACCAACAACACACTAAGTCGAAATAGAAAGAGGCCTCTAGACAGGGGTAAATCTCGTCCTACTTAGGTGCTACCCACTTACCTTGTTGCACCTCCCCTGTTTTAGCCATTCCCGGTTGATGAGGGTTGAGGCTATGATTAACTTTATAGAACACATCTATCTTAGAATGCTCATCGTCCACCTGACGATGTTCTGAAAGCATTCAATCCATAAATGTTTGTTCCGGGTTCGAACGAAACCGAAGGCACTATCTCGTTGCACTCATTTTGGAATCACCCTTAGAGTCAACGACCATAACCCTTGCACGCTGAATCACTATCTCGAACCTTAAAGTACTATCTCCGTCAAACTCATCTCGCAATCACCCTCGAAGTTATACTGACGAATAGTTCTTACACTTCGAGTCCTCACTTTGCTCTTCACTTGGATTCACGACCTAACGTTTAATTTGAATCGATGTGGTTTTTGGATATCCAAATATGGAAACCCGATCCCGATCTCATTGAAATCCAAAAAGCCATTTTAATGTCCAAGTTGTTTAAGGGTTTAAACTTATATTCAGAATAACATAAACATATAGATGATTTACATTATCACGGATAGATAATCCATATCAATCAAACATTTCACAAAGTAGCATATATCACATATTAGAGATATCATATCCAAATCATCCAATATTAATCATCCAATGTCAATCAATCATCCAATATCAATCAATCATCCATAAGCAGGTTTGATTAACTCTTAATCAATTTAATTAACCTTTAATTAAATTAATTATTAACCTTTAATCACTTGGATTACCTTAATCCTGCTTCATTAAATAATTACAAATTAATTAATTAATTACCTCTTAATGTTCTTCCTTAATTAATCTTCCTTGATTAATTATCCTTTAATTACATTAAGTAATTATCCTTTATTGATTACACAAATTAATTATCCTTAACCATATATAGTAATTAACCTTTAATTACTATCATTAATTACATTAATTAATGATCCTCCATTTACTTTCATTAATTAATTAACTACAAATAATTACATTAATCCATAATTAATTATAATTAATTACTTATACATTAATTTATTACTTCCATTAATTAACCTTGATTAATTTTATTAATTATATTAATTAATGATCCCCATTAATTAATTAACCTTTTAATTAATTAAATAATTAATCTTTAATTAACCACCTCCATTAATTAGTCTTAATTAATCTTAAACAGTAATTAATCATCTTATAATTACTTACCTTAATTAATTAACTCCTTAATTAATTATATTAATTCTTTAATTAATTACACTAATTAATTAATCCTTAATTACTTCATTAAGTAATCATTAATTAATTATATTAATTAATAATCCTTAATTAATTACTTTGTTAATTAATCACGTTTTTAATTAATTACATTTAGTAATTAATCTTAAATTAATCACATTAATTAATTAATTAATCACATTAATTAATTAAATAAATTAACTAAGTAATTAACCCTTAATTACTTCCATAAGTAATTATCCTCTAATTACTTTCATTAGTTAATTACTCTCTTAATTAATTACCTTAACAAGTAATTAATCGCATCATTAATTATCCTTAATCCTTTAATTAATTAGTTACTCTTTAATTAATTAACTTTAAAATCAATTATATTAATTAATCCTTTAATTAATAACATCAAGTGATTTACTCTTAATCACTTCCACTCAATTACTTCCATAAGTAATTTCCCACTAATTACTTCCATAAGTAATTTCTTTTTTCTTAATTACATTCAGTAATTATCCATTAATTACTCTATAAAGTAATTATACTTAATTAATTCATAATTAAGTGATTATTTAAATTAACCATACAAATAACTAATCATTTAAATTTAATTAAATAATTAGTTAACTCCTTATATTTAAAAATCCTTAATTAATTAAGAAAATCATTTATCTTAATTAAACTTTTACTTATTAATAAGTCACTTACATTAATTAACTATTCTTAAGTTAATAACAATAATTAATTAATCTTATTTATCTTCACAAATTGATTATCTTAAATTAATCAAAATCTTAGTAACTTAAAGATAAATTCTTTATTATATTGATTACTTAATTATCATTAAACCATATTTACAAATAAAACATTTAGAAATCAATTATAATTTAAAAGAAATTTAAACATCTAAATTTTAACCTTTAAATCCTTGAAATCTTTCAAAGATTGTTTAAATACATTTTATCATATAGTTATTTTAAAATTTTGATCATCAAATCTTAAAACTTATCTACTTTAGTTATATTTAAAACTTGATTTTTACTTTGCATTTAAAACTTAGAAACATTACCTTTCAAAACAAAAAATATCTTAAACTTTGAAACATAAAACTGTTCATGCTTAATTACTTAAAAACTTGGCATCACTTCTTATAAAATTGAAAACAGTTAGCAACATCAAAGTTTCTCGAGTCAAACTCGATCCCTCCCCCTACAAACACAGTACAATACGCATTCGTCAACTACTACGAGACAAACATCAATTTGCACGAGACCAAACACGAGCACGCAGCTTCTTCTCGAATGCCAAACTTCAACAGATATTAAAGGTGCACTGTGCACATGCACAGTGCTTCCAGCCTCCTCCGACCATCTCTATGGCCATCAGCAAGTCGAGCATCACGACACTAAACTCCCCGTCTATTCCGAGCAACCAAATTGATAGCAGATAAAAATCAAGGCAATCGATCAAACTATAACCCAAATTCTCGATCGAAAAACACCCATCGCTGTCGCCTCCATCATCGGAATCATCAGCCAACCTACCTGAAGATGCGCCACACTCCAGCGAACAACATTCACACCTCGCGAATCACTCCGATCCCCAAATGGCCATCGCCATTGCCTTGCGAAACCCCTCGTTCCCAAAGGACCACCGAACCCCAGTTCGCCTCAGCGCGACCACCACAGCCATCGGAAAATTGCCTCACCAATTTTCCTGCATTCGTCGACAACTCAGCCAACTCCAATTCTAACCCCGAGTCTCAGATCGTCCCAGACGTCGGCAATTGCCGATACACCCAAAATCGAACAATTCAAAATAATTCACCAATTTCCTAACTAAAAATCACGATACTCCCATCATAATTCATCATTTTGCTATGTGAATTAGATTTTATAACCAAAGATTGAATTTAACTTGAAAAAATTTTAACCCATTTTTAAATATTCACTGTATTTTATAAATTTTTAAAATAAAAACATAATAAAATTTCTTGAGTTCATTTTTATAATTAACATCACATTGTTATACACGTTTTCTTTTTAGAAATCAATGTCTAAAATTTAATACAAGAGAAGATAAATGTTTTAAAAGTTTATTTAAATCCTGTAAAATAACAGAGGCCAAACTTTATATACATACAGTCACTTCAGATATTCAAGCATGCATTCACATTCAGATACATATACAAACAATATTGCCACACAAATTCTGTCACGGGCATTTAATTAAAATCATAGGTTTAAACTGTTTTTAAGAAAATGTATGTTTACTCACCAGGCATGTAGAACAGAGACAGAGAACAGAAAACTTGTTTTCCAGGCTTGTTTTCATTTTTGAACTCCTTTTGCTTTGTTGAATTTTAATATGGCTGTTGATCTTTAAATTTGTTCCTCTTGTTGTTTGATTGCCTTATCTGATTGCACTTGAAAATTTGAACTGCTGTTGAATTTTCCCTTGATTTTCTTCTTTTGATTTTCTTGTCTTAGATTTGGATTTCCAGGTTTCATATTTTTCTTCACTTTGCTTTAGATTTAAAATTTTTGTTTTCTTTTTGGTTTCCAGGTTTTTCTTCTACTGTTTGTTTTTAAGAAAAAGAAGAAAGCAGCTGATAGGAGAAGTGAAAAAAAACTGGTTAAATTTTCTTTATATGTATTTTCATATATTTCAAAATTAAAAAGAAAAAAAACATTAGCTTGACACTTGTTAAATTATGTGATATTTGTCTTACAATTGTTGAAATAACCCCTCCTTATACTTACAAGTGTTGAAGATGCTTTGTCATTGTTTTACAAGTGTTAAACTTCCTTTTATTAAATCATTAAAATTATATATATGTATTTATGAAGTATATTTATATGTATATGAAATGTTTTTATATAAATAAGCTTTTAAATTTTAATAAATATACAATTGTGAAATTTTGTAAACATTTGTTTATAAATAACTTATGTTTTTAAATCAAATAAATGTATTATATGCTTATATGCTTGAGAATTTTATTTTAACTCTATATTTTTTTTTCAAACCAAATTGTCTTATGTTTAAATTTTAAAATGGAAGAATATTGATAACAAAGGAAAATGAACTTTTAGTCAAGTCCTATTTTAAACTTAAGCTAAAATATATATATTTATTTAAATAAATTAAGAAATTAACTTTGTTGTTAAAAATTTAAGTTCCAAATAACCTTTGGAAAGCATTAGTTAAATTAAAATTCCCAAAATACAAACTATGTATTAAAGTTTGAAAGCACTTTTTTATTAAATTTAAATCAATACTTTCCATTTCAATATGTATAAATATATACATTTTAAATAGAAAATATTTTAACATTAGTTTTGAAAATTGTTATATTGAATTTTAAATAACTCCAAATCATAATATATATATATATATACATATACACACATATATATTATAATTTGAAAACAAAGCTCTTATTAAATTAAAGACTTCCTATTTACAATATATATACCAATATACACATTACAAATATAAAACATTTTGATTAGCTTTGAAAGATAAATCTTTACAAAATTGTTAGAAAAGATATTAGTAATTATTGCCAAATTAAATATTACTAGCTTTTAAAAGAACTATTTTGTCAATTTATTAAATAAAATTGTCAAATCAATTTAATATTAATAAAGATTATTAAATTGATATTGCCCAAAATTTCGGGTCGTCACAATATCGGTTATTCGACATTAAGTGAGACCACGTCACTTAGCTAAACTGGTTCCCCTTAGTAATATCCTTTTAAAGCATATCTTTTGCAAATCAAAATCCTACAATCAACTGGGTTAAAACTGTAAAGCATTATTATGTAATCATACATATCAGGTAACAAATGGACTATCTGTCCAAACATTATAGTTCTGTTTGGCTAACTACTAACATTTGCCTGACTCGGGCCTATCAGGCAATATAATAAAATAATCTAACATCTGTTAGACACACATCTTCTGGACGGTCTGTCCTTATATATTTTTTAAATACTTCTCTTCTAGATTGTTTGTCCCTAACTTAACATCTCTCAGGGTAACTTGATCCTAATGGTTTTCCAGGTTTACCAATAACCTATCTGTATGCAAACAAATATTCCCTTCTGTGTGTAATCATAATTTTAGTCTTACCTGTGGCCCTACTTGTTGGAATTTTGGACTAAATTATCTAGGGCTAATATCTAAGGTATAAGGTGCAACCTTATACTAGTCTCATTTGGTATTTTAATATCCGAGTCATTCTACTTATGGATACCTTCCCAAAATTTTCCTTTAAAACGTATTAATCTGAAATTGATTTAAAACCTTTAAACCTAACCTAAACAAGAAATATATATATATATATAATCTCTATACTTTACTCAAAATCACCTTGCCATGTTACACACACACACACACACACACACACACACACACACACACACACACATATACGCACGCACACACACGTTACTCAATCCGTTGTTGACGAAAACATTTAACTTTTTAAAGTACCTCTTTCGAATCCATTAGAAGCACCTCTTCCGAAGCCAAGTAAAACCCTTTATTCAACCTAGGCTGAAAGGCTAAAACCTTTCTTTCGAAATCATTCTTAAAACCTTTCAAAACCTTGAAAATCCTTCCTTTTGAAAGCTTTAAAACCTTAGACGTCTCTCTCTTACAACGCTTTAAAATAGCCTTTCGAAAACATTGAAAAAACCTTTCCTCTTAGACCTTTCGTAACCACTGGAAAACATTCCTACAAAATCTTTCGAAATCATTGGAGAACCACCTCTTCAAAACCTTCTTTTAAAACCCTTTCGCAAGCAATAATACATTAAACCTTTCAAAGCCTTTGGATTCAATTAAAACAAGTAGAAAACTTTGGAAACCATTCAAAATTTACCCGTTCGAAACCTTTGATTACCGTTTCGGTCGAAGCCATTTGGATTATGCCTTCATGTAGAGCAAAATGGTCTGAAACCCACTAGAGTTGAAAGCATTCCTTTCGAAAGCTATTCTTAAGTAAAGAAGTGATGGTGTCAAAACCAACCTTCCGAAAGCATTGAAGAAGTGACCAAATTTCTAAAACAAGTATACCTTCCAAAACCATTGACTTCGAAAGGTAAGAAAAGCGGTAGCTAAGGGCTTCGACCTGGTCGAAAGCATGTATTTAAAAACAAAGGCGCAACCTTTTTAAAACCACTTCTTTAAACCATTTGACATGGTCAAAAGCCAACCAAGTCAAAAGCAATATAGTCGAAAGTAAAGTAGGCGCATTTTTCATTTTAAAACAAAGCAGCGCTCCGACCCCTTCGGAACCATTGGGTTTCGACCTTATACCTTCCGCCTTCTTTCCAGTTCGCTGTGCACCAAGTCTTTGATGCCTTGCACATTGGTTTCAATAGCAATTGAGGCGAAGGGACTAAGTCGAAAGTCATCTATATAGGAAGCAGGGTGCCGAAAGTGGTGAAACATGCTAAAAACAAGTAAATTTTGTCTTTAACTTAAAAAAGAAATACTTTTTGACTAACCAGCTATGTTTATCAAAATCTTGTTGGTTGCTAAATTTTCTTTTCTAAAAGTTCTACCATAATTTCAAAAACAAAAAATAATTTTATTTTATAAAATACCCCTTCTTCTTTTATAAATATATAAAATCTTTAAGTCCCCTAACTTAAGCAATTTTATATGTTCATTAAAACATTTAGGAAAATTCTACAAAAATTCTTTAAAATCATTTTCAATATGTTTTCTAACAGTTAAAAATTCAGGCCTAAATAAATAATTATTTAGCCGTTAATAATTTATAACCCAAATAATCCTTTTCTACACTAGAAAAGTCATATAAATCCACAATAATAAAGAAAATAATGAAAATTGGAACCCATCTCTAAAATATCATTTCTGATCTAAATCTAAATTCGCAAGGCATTTGAATGTCATTAAATATGGTTTTCACATCTAAACATATCATAAAATCTATATGAATAAGCATAAATCATCAACAAGCATATATACACGTTTAATCATTCAAAAACATGGCATAAACTTGCAAAACACTTTGGATTTTATTTAAAACAAAAAACAATTAAAAGAATAAGATGTAGTCATTATTCACCTTAGCTTGAGATTAAGGGTTTGAGATTTGTATAGGTTATGATTTGATTCTAAAATGGTGGTCGGCCTCTATGTTTTTAATTTCCAAATAAGAGTGAATAAGAGAATACACGGCTAATGGGTTTAAAGTTTAGGGTAGAAGGATTTTTCTTGTTCCCATTTTGCCCATGCCTGCTTCCTATTACCTATTTTACTTCATGTTATCTCATTTTGATTTACTCATTGACATGGCACGGCTACCTCTATTAATCACAAATCTCAATCTGTTAACCAATTACATTATTTTTATTCAATTTAGCTAACTAAATATCCTAAAGAATGTTACTAAAAATATGGGGTGTTACATATATCCTCCACGTTATATACTTAAGTGTACTTATGTATTGTATTATAAGACATTTACTTTTTCTTATTTCTTTTTCTTTTTAATTTTATGAAAATGGTCTTTACATGCTTCTTTAAAGTACACATATTATTTTCATTCTTAACTTATTTAATTTAAGCACTTACCATTTTTAATAATATGTGCTCAAGTGTATTAAGGTATTTACAATCTTTTTAACAACTTTTAGATGATCAAAATCAGGATTTTTGAAAAAGCTTTCTGGTCACGTTTTCTATTTTCTTTTAAACTAAATATTTTTGTAGACAACTGTTGAAAATAGTTTCCCCATCACTATTAATTATTAAAAAGTGGTTTATTTTGGTTATAAAACGAAATAATTCATTACTTAAAAATATGCCCGATATTCATATTTATGTGATAAAATTCTGAATCGTTACAACTCACAAGGTAGGAAACAACCATAACGAGGATAAATTCTAAGAGGAGAACATATCAAAAGCCTAGAAACTTGATACAACACTACAGTATTACCAAAAGGGCTACACAAGTTGCAACGACAATCACCACGTTGGCTAAAAGCAATATGGAAGAAAGCTTCAGTAGCAACCACTTAAACCACCAACCACTTACAGCGCGCATTCACAATAGGATAACCAAACCTAATTTTCTAAAACATATCAGAACATTATTCCAAGCAAAGAGAAGCTAAGGCTCCATTTGTTTAAAATGCTAAATTCTGAATTCTGATTGCTGAACTCTAAAGTCCGAATGTTGATCACTGAATTCTGAATAGTCACTTAGTGAATTGTGAACGAGTCATCTAAAAAAGGGTGGCTTCAACATGCAATAATTTAGCATAAGCTTCGGTTGAATAGGAGGGTGTGGCTATGAAATGGGACAAGAAGGCTCGAAGTAGGGGAAATAGCCAGATCTAGTGCGAGATCTGATTTAGGAGTGCCTGGGTACTGATGCGATAGAGGTAAGAAGCTCGTCATATGAGAACATGAAGGAGGGCAGTGAGGTATGAAAGCAAACAAAGCAAAAAATGATGCCTAGGAAGAATTAAAACAAGGAGATTAAAAAGAAACGTGATGAATTGAGTGAGAAGATGAGAGATGAAGGGGGTAATGGTTTGAGAGATGAAGGCGAACAAATTAGACGATAGATCTGAGAAGTTGAATGTTGGGGCTGAGAACCCTAGAAACCATTAATCCATATTTTTTAACTAATATTTGATTTTAAAGTAATTTCATATATCGTTTTAAGGTAAATATTATTGCTTGTAAATCATATAATTCAAAGTAAGCCACCAATGCAAATAATTTCAAAAAGGAAAATGCTATTGAACCAAAATTATCCACAAACAAATTAAGAATATAAGAAAGCTACTAAACCTATGTATGTTCGTATTATTGTATTTATATAAATTAAGATAAGATTATTAATGATCATCATTGCCTTTGCTGAACAAACTGAAGGTCTCCTTAAATTTAGAGTTCTGGTCCGGAGTGAGCTGATCTGCCACGGCCAGATAGTTCAAAGAGTGAAACTGAATGGAGATCAAGTACACGGAAGATATAAACAAATACAGATTAACTTCTTGTTGCTTCACTAGGAAATTGTTGGGAAGAATTTGAATTGACTGCAAATATTTGATTACTAAAGAGCATTTTGAAATTGAATTGGAGAAATATCTTCCCTTTAAGAAAGAACACTTATTGAAATAAGAAATAAAAGACCAAAAAATACTTATTGCTTAAAATATGTTAATATACACTATGTTTACAGATGAAGCTCAACCACAACAGGTATAAAATCTAAAGAATGAAACTAAAGGTATATATAATATATGTAACAAATTTTACAATGTGCTGGTCCATTTGGTTGATGAAATAACTCATCAAAATTTTAAGGAACAACAAATTACAAATGAATGATAGCAACAACGTTAATTATCATGAAATAGAGGGCCCTCTCAAAGATAATTTTCAACTCCACAAAAATGTTTTCTTCTCTATCAAAGAGAAATCATGCTAAATTAGTAGGTATATAATGAAAATGGAACTATTATTTATTTAACAAAGTTTCATTGCCTATTTAGATGTCAAGCAAGTATAAAAATATGTCCCATGTAATCTTTTGGTCTAGCTCTGTCACTAAATGTCTTGTATATACTCTTGTTTAGTATGTAAATAAGCTACTTGATCAATGTTGATAATACTATTACATTAAAGAATTTATTTACTATTTCTCACATTTTACTACTTATATAAATACTCCGTAAGTTGGCCCATATTTCATGACTGGGCAGAAAGTACAAAGGGTGAATATCCCGAACTTAACCCACAATAGTTGAATGTATGCCATTTGAAGCATGCATATATCCTATAAGTTTATTTATAGGATTTTCATATTTTTGGCTCAATCTGTTACCTAAATATAATGTTAGGGGGATCCATTAAAGGTTTCTTTCCCATGTCACCAAAAGCAAGAAAATTCAACTCATCTGGTCTAGAAGTCGGTGGCATTTTGAAAAGTATTTCATTGCTCCAATCAATCGAATTACTGAAAGAAGATTAATCTTACAATTGTTTAAAAATTCATGCAACAATATATATGAAAATAATAGTAGTAAAATTGTTGTCTATTCATTCAAAGAATTAGTTACCTTCCATATTTGTAAGAATAGGACAGCAAAGGTTGAAGCTTGGACATTGTTAGAATTCTTAAAAATAGCGAAAGAGATATATCCCACGTCGCCAGAAATAAGTCTATTTTCTTGTTTATATAGTGTACTCTCAATCCCTGTATTTGCCTTTAGGGTAAGATAATTTTGTGTGAGGGAGAGGACTTATATGGCCATGAACTAACAAACGCGTGCGCACCGCAGCCCGTTCGACCTATTGAATCGGGTCGGATGCGGGTGTGGGTCCAATAAGATTGGACTATGTCATATATTTTTGCTACCTAAAAAATAGACTGATTTTAAAACAAAAGTGTGTTTAAAAAGATATGGATTTTTCAACAACTTTTGCAAACCGCAACAGTTTTTGGTTGTTGCAAATGAAGAGATATGACTGTTGCAAACTGCAACAGTTTTTTGCCGTAGCAAACGAAGAGATGCGACTGTTGCAAACAGCAACAGTTCTGAACTGCTGAAACGAACGGACGCGGCTATTTCAAACAGCAATAGTTTTTGGCGTTGCAAATGAAAATAAGTGCCTGCTGCGAACAATAACACTTTTTGGCATTGCAAATGAAGAGATGCTACTTGTTTCAACGGGTGTAGCCATTGGGAATTCAGCTATAAATAAGGAGGAAACCTGATCACTTTCTTCACTCAATTTTAAAAACCGAATTATCTCTTCTTTATCTTCATTTTCTTAAAATCATAATCAGTCCTATCAAACAGAGGATCGTACACATCACGATCTCGAGCAGCTTACGTCTGTTGTAAAATGGGAGACTTGAATAAAGTCTTAAGGAAATTATTACGACAAGCCTCAGACGAAATTTCCTTCTTCAACCGGTTAGATTTTTTAGTTGATTTATATATTCATATATATATATATATATATATATATATCGTTTTCGTTTCTATGTTGTACTATTTCCTTAAATAGTGTCACGTTTGATTTATCACTATAATTATTATTACTATAGTTGTTAGATTGTTGTTGTAATTAATTACAATATACTTATTGTTAAAAATAGCTAATATAGAATTCCAAAGTAGTGGAAATCTGATTTGTAAACTTGTGAGACGAGTTTATTATTGATTAGTCTCTGTTTTGGTATACTAGACGACCATCAACTAGAAATCTAACCGGTTAGTAGTTGATGGCCCGTCTGTCGTTTCTACGTTGTACTATTTCCTTAAATAGCATAATGTTTGATATATCACTATAGTTATTATTACTATAGTTGTTAGTTTGTTGTTATTATTGGTTACAATATACTTATTGCTAAAAATAGCTAATACAGAATTCCAAAGTAGTGGAAATCTGATCTGTAAACTTGTGAGACAAGTTTATTATTGATTATTCTCTGTTTTGGTATACTAGACGTATAACATCTTAAGACTTTCCTGTTTTCACTAAAACAGAGATGACAATAGTTGAACTATCAACAAAGGCTACTACTCACAATTGGCCTGATCCGTTCAAAGAAGATGGTGATGACTTCGTAACATTGCAAAATCAAATGATGTTTTATTTCACCACGCTAGGGCTGCAGAAGTGCATCGACAAGGATGAACCAAAGCCTAAAGACGGACAAACTAGAGAAAAAGATGCAACTGTTTTTCTCGATATGACTCATGGAAGCATTCTGACTTCCTGTGCGAAACTATATTCTGAATTGTCTAGATAAAGTACTATATAAAGTATATCAGTCACATCAGACTGCAAAATCCTTATGGACTGCACTTGCACATAAATACAAAACGCAGAATGTCAGTTTGAAGAAGTTCATCGTAGATAAGTTTATGGAATACAAAATGGTTGACTCCAAATCCATAACTAGTCAAGTGCAAAAATTCCAACTCATAATTCATGAACTTGAAGCGGAAGGACATAAAGTTGGAGATTCCTTCCTTGTTGAAGCGATAATGGGGAAATTACCACCATCTTGGAAAGACTACTGCAATTAGGTGGAACATAAGAAAAATGAGATTTCCTTAGAAGATCTTATTGTCAGACTAAAAATTGAGGTTGATAACCGTGGAGTGACAGAACAAAGCGAAGAGGCATTTGTGACAGAAGAGTCTAAGAACAAAGGGAATTTCAAGAAAAACAAGAAGAAGAAGAAATTCCCGTAGAAGAGAAAAGCGCCTGAAAACAAATCCAAAGACAACAAATGAACCAAGAAGTTTAATGGTGAGTCTTGGGTTTGTGGAAAAGGAGCACACGTCGCTAGAGATTGCAGATGCAAGAAGGAACGCAACTCAGAGGCAAATATGGTGGATAACATGGAAGTAGACAAGTCTAATTTTTCAGCAGTTATATCTGAATGCAATTTGATTCAAAACCCTAACCAATGGTGTGTAGATACATGCGCTACTCATCATGTTTGCTTTGGCAAATCCATGTTTTCTACATATCAGAAATTCGATCAGGAAGAAAAACTCTATGTGGGTAATTCTGCAGTATCCATGATCGAAGACAGTGGCATAGTAATCCTCAAGTTTACTTCTGAAAAAACTATCAAGTTGAATGACATGCTCCACGTTCCAGATGAATTTCATCTCTGGTCCAGTGCTATCAAAGAAAGGATTCAAAATGGTCTTCAAGTCCGATAAGATGGTTCTATCTAAAGCAAGAATGTATATAGGAAGGGGATATTTACGTGATGGCCTATTTAAGGCTAATGTAGACGTTGTCGGCAATAAAACTATGTATTTTGGTTAACCTATTAATAAAATTGAAGTTTCTTATTTGCTTGAGCACGAAATTTTAGTATGGCATGATAAACTAGGACACATAAATTTTCGAAAAATGAAAAGACTATCAAACTTGGGCTTAATTTTGAAATTCCAAGTAGATAAAAACTACAAATGTGAGACATGCGTAGAAGCGAAAATGGTCAAAAAACCATTTCCTACAGTTGATAGAAGCACCGAACCACTAGGTTTGGTTCATATTGATTTATGTGATTTCAAATCATTACCTACAAGAGGTGGGAAAGGGTACTTTATTACCTTTATTGACGATTATACACGATATTGCTATGTATATCTTTTAAATAGCAAGGATGAAGCAATCACATCGTTTATGAAGTAAAAAGCTGAGGTAGAAAACCAGTTAAATAAAAAGATCAAGATATTGAGATCTAATCGAGGTTGAGAATATGAATCACCATTTGAACAATTCTGTGCCGAAAATGGTATAATTCATCAAACATCAGCACCATATTCACCACAACGAAATGGTATAGCCCAGAGAAAGAATAGAACATTAAAAGATATGATTAATGTGATGCTCTTAACTTCTGGCCTACCGACGAACTTGTGGGGGGAAGCCTTAAATATGTCTAATCACACATTAAACAAGGTTCCTCACACTAAAATAGGAACAATTCCATATGATTTATGGAAAGGACAAATACCAAGTTTTAAATACCTCAAAGTGTGGGGGTGCTTGACAAAAGTTCCAGTTCTGCCTCCTAAGAAAGTCAAAGTTGGACCAAAAACAGTAGATTGTAACTATTTAGGGCCAGCCCAAAATAGTAGTGCCAACAGAATTTAGGTATTCAAGTCTGATATAACTGATATTCATGTAAATACAATCATGGAATCAAAAGACACCTCATTCTTTGAAGATGTGTTTCCGCACAAAAGAAATGAAGGAAATAATGTCCCCAAAGGACAAGAGAAGAATTGAGTAAATCACATGAAGATGAAACTCATTATGAAAATGAGAAAGTTCAACCAATAAGAAGCTTAAGGGCAAGAACTTCCAAGACATTTGGTTTGGAATTTTCAACATATATGTTAGAACACGAACCTCAAACGTACAAGGAAGCAATGTCATCCTCTGAATCCTCATGTTGGAAAGAAGCAATCCAAAGTGAAACTGGTTCAATTCTGAGTAATAAAACTTAGGAAATATTGATCTTCCACTGGAATAAAACCAATTGGTGTAAATGGATCTTCAAAAATAAGATGAAACTAGATGGCTCCATAGACAAATACAAAGCAAGATTGGTAGCCAGAGGATATCGTCAAAAAAAAGGTGTAGGCTTCTTCGATACCTATTCACCAGTAACACGAATAACCTCTGTAAAATGTTAATAGCAATTGCATCCATCTATAATCTACAGGTCCATCAAATGGATGTAAAGACGGCACATTTAAATGGAAATCTCGATGAGGAGATTTAAATGGAGCAACCTGAGGGTTTTATATCCAAAGGGAATGAAAACAAAGTATGTAGATTTGTCAAATCATTATACAGACTAAAACAAGCTCTAAAACAATGGCATGCAAAATTTGATAGTGTCATGATGAAAAATGGTTTTCGTATAAATGAATGTGATAAATGTGTTTATTACAAACAAATTGGACAATCATACGTGATGATTTGTCTATATGTAGACGATATGCTAATCTTCGGTCCAAATACTAAGGTAATAAAGACCACTAAGAAGATGTTAATCAACAATTTCGATATGAAAGACTTAGGAGTTGAAGATGTTATTTTGAGAATCAAAATAATAACAACACCTAATGGAATTGAATTATCTCAGTCACATTATGTAGAAAAAGTGATTGAATTTTTTTGGAATTTTGGAATTAAAGGAGTACGAACGCCGTATAATCCATCGAAAGTACTGCATAAAAACACTAATGAGAGTGTAATGCAACTGGAATAATATCGTGTAATAGGATGTCTCATGAATTGCACAAGACCAGATATAGCTTATGCAGTAAGTCGATTAAGCAGGTATACAAGCAACCCTAGGAAGGAACACTGGAAATCACTAACGAGAGTGCTTAGATATTTAAAAAATACCAAAAATTATTCCTTACATTATGGAAAATATCCTACCATCTTAGAAGGATATAGTGATGCAAACTGTATTGCTGATTTAGAGAAATCAAAATCAACGAGTGGCTATGTATTTACCTTGGCAGGGGCAGCAGTGTCATGGAAATCTACTAAACAAACATGCATAGCTCGATCCACTATGGAATCGGAGTTCAGCGCTTTAGATAAAGTAGGCAAAGAAGGAGAATGACTTCGTCACTTTTTAGAAGATATTCCGTTTTGGCCTAAACCTGTACCGGCCATATGCATACACTGTGATAACCAAGCAGCATTAAGAAGAGCGTAAAACTTTGTGTATAATGGTAAGTCACGACACATTCGTCGACGCCATAACACAATTAGGCAGTTACTCTTAAATGGAACTATATCCATAGATTATGTGCGAACAAATGAAAATCTAGCAGATCCATTTACTAAAGGTTTATCAAGAGAGAAAATTAACTGTGCATCGAGGGGAATGGGTTTAAAAGCCTAAACCAACAAGAGTTATCTTATACGGAAACCTATCCTAGCGACTAGAGATCCCATGTACTAGGATCAATAGGCAAACCAGTTTTGAATAACTCAAGACGTAATGCATTTATTTGGACTTAGTCCTACTCCATTCCTATGGTGCACAATATAAATGCATGCCTACAGAAGTATTAAAAGGATAAAACTATGTTTTTTAGAGATGACCATATATTGAAAATAACAAATGGGGTATATGTAGGATACTCTTAATGGTTGTGATCACCTATGTTAGTGTGAGCCGGGTCGGATCTACGAGAATATTAAAGGCTTTTATTCTCTAAAAACACTCACGGAACCAAAAATTGTTCAGGACCGAGAAGAACACAACCAAGAGATTGGATGTGAAGGGAAATAATGCTTTGTAAAGCTTATTGTCTGGTTATACAATATTTGTGGACGGTTCAAGATGAAATAATTCACAGATTAGCTAAGTATATCCGATAAGTTTTAACTAGGGAAAGTTCAAAGTGAAATATCTACTTATCCTCGATATAGCATTATTTTCATATGAATTGTGTGATACTACACTTTGTGTGGGGGAGACTTATATCATCATTCATGTGGGGGATTGTTAGAATTCTCAAAAACAGTGAATGAGATATATCCCATATCGCCAAAAATAAGTCCATTTTCTTGTTTATAGAGTGTACTCTCAATCCCTATATTGTCCCTTAGAGTCAGGTAATTTTGTAAGAGGGGGAGGACCTATATGGCCATGGACTAACAAAGGCGCGCGCGTCGCCGCTTGCCCGTCTGACTAAACCGGGCCGGGCCGGGTCGGGTGCGGGTGCAATAAGATTGGGCTGTGTCATATATTTTTGCTACCTAAACAATGGACTAATTTTAAAACAGAAGTGTGTTTAAAATGATACGGATTTTCCAACGGTTGTGACCGTTGCAAACTGATAAAGAGACACAACTGCCGCAAATCGCAACAGTTTTTGGCCGTTGCAAACGAAGAGATGCGACCGTTGCAAACTGCAACAGTTTTTGGTCGTTGCAAACGAAGAGATGTGATCGTTGCAAACAACAACAGTTCTGAACCTTTGTAAACGAACAGACGCGATTGTTGCGAACAACAACAGTTTTTGGCGTTGCAAATGAAAGGAAGTGCCTGTTGCGAAACGTAACACTTTTTGGCGTTGCAAATGAAGGGATGCTACTTTTCTCAACAGATGTAGCCGTTGGGAATTCGACTATAAATAAGGAGGAAACCTGATTACTTTCCTCACTCAGTTTTAAAATCTGAATTATCACTTCTTTATCTTCATTTTCTTAAAATCATAATCAGTCCTATCACATAAATGATCGTACACATCACGATCTCGAGCAGCTTACTTCGGTTGTATCTTGGGAGACTTTGAATAAAGTCTTAAGGAAATTGTTACGACAAGCCTCAGATGAAATTTCCTTCTTCAATGGTTAGATTCCTAGTTGATTTATATATTTATATATACATATCGTTTTCGTTTCTACGTTGTAGTATTTCCTTAAATAGTATAACGTTTGATTTATCACCATAGTTTTTATTACTACATTTGTTAGTTTGTTGTTGTAATTAATTACAATATTCTTATTGTTAAAAATAGCAAATACAGAATTCCAAAGTAGTGGAAATCTGATTTGTAAATTTGTGAGACGAGTTTATTATTGATTACTCAGTTTTGGTATACTAGATGTATAACAGACATCACTGTTGCGTGAATGCTTCTAGAATCGTTCAACCCAAAATATTTAGCACGGCTTGCAGCTGAGCCACCTTAATATATACATAAAATTAACATAATATTGAAACAGCTAAAACTGAGTAATGTGATTACTATCCTTTATATCAAATTCTTACTTTATGTATCCATTTGTGTAAATGTGGTATTAGATAAAGTAGCAGATTTTCCATTTGCATATGTTTTTTTGTGGATTGCTGTCTCCGCTCACCCACATCACCCACGGTAACAACAGAAGTTGAAAATATATAATAGTTTAGTCTTCATTATTCCTGAGGTCATCGAGCAAGCTTCATTCTTCCTTTGCTAGTCAAGCTACCTAAACCCGACCAATTTAGCTTTTCCTACCACCGAAATCGACCTCAGTCATGCATCTCCCTATGTTAGCAAAGCTCGTTCTCCTTAGTTTTGAACTCCACCTCTCCGCCCTTGCCTTGCTCATCCAGGAATGGACGCCTACACTGTCTCCATTCCACATCGCCTCCATTACCCAACACCATCGCCGCACTCTCCTCCTAGTTAATAAAACCACGTCACCATCCCTCTAATGCTATATGCCTATTGATATTTTTTCTTTGCGATAACTGGGAAACGGTTTAGGGTTAAGGAATTTGGGGTTACGCTTTCTAGTTCGGTTCTATATCCAATATTTTGGGTATATTTAAGGATGAGATGGATTTAAAGGAGTGATATGGGGATATACAAGTTAGAGAGAATTAAGGATTCTTTAAGTTGGAGAGACATAGAAAAAATGGAATGAAAAGGAAAAAAGGAGGTGGGAAATAATTTGTGGAATTGGAAGCCACAAAAATAATTGGACTTAACATCCCCTACTTGGAGGTTCAAAACTAACGGCTACGGATGTTGCGGTCATCCATAGTTATTAATCTTCGGCGACCAAATACGGCGGTGCTAGATTCATTAATACACATGTCACAAGAGTATAGAAATTTTTTAACAATTCAAAAAAATTTGTCCATATTTCATTCAAAAAATTCATATTCATTACATAATCCCAAAACGTTAATTACGATCAACAAAATATAATTATTACACATACACCAAGAGCGATATATGAAGATGCTCTCTTAGTTGAGCAGAGTATATAATAAGGGTAATAAATATGCCATTACATCTAAATACACAGCGGAAAAAGATAACTCTAAATAACTATATGCCTCTTACGCGCCTCTGGAAGCTTTATTCGTCTAAGAAGAGAACCTAAAAACCCTAAACCTCTAACTACTCAAAATCATTGAGTAACCAAGAGTTTAAGGGAAAAACAAAAACTTCGAGTCATACATATAGTCTGGTATGAATAATAATCTAACATCTCAATCCTTTTAGATATCTAGTGAGACCATGCCGCTTAGCGAAATGGGTTTTCCCCTTACTAGTATCCTAAAACCTTTATAAAACCATATTTTGTGCTCCTGCATCCACAATGGTTAAAACATACATTTTCAAAATATTATGATGACATGCATACTTAAAACAATTAGGATTTCCCATCCCTAGTTTAATCTGACTCCCTGTCAAAATTATAGTTTCTAGAGTCACTATTAAACTTTTAGTTTTCATGGGTTTACTAATAACCTTTATATAATTAATGAACATCCAGTTCTTTTCATAGTTTTCATGGGTTTACTAAGAACCTATAAGCTCCTGGCGGTTAACTTAATTAATTCATGGGTCCCCTGGACCTTTTAGTTATTCCAATGACTAATCACCTTAACCTAATTTTCATGGGTTGACTAGGAACCTATGGATTCATCCAGTAACTCACTTCACATCCTAGTTTTCATGAGTTGACTAGGAACCTACTGATACTTCCATCAGCCATTTCTTATCCTAGTTTTCATGGGTTTACTAGGAACTTATTGACTGATATCAATTCTTAATCCGGATATAGTTTTCATGGATTCACTACAAACCAATTAGCCCCTGCTAACTATCCTTAATACATAGTTTTCAAGGGTTTACTATGAACCAGTTGGCTACCTCCAATAACTATATAATCATAGATTTCATGGGTTTACTATTGAAACGACCCGCCTTTCTCTCCACAGAAAGAGCATCATTATTAAGAAAGAAAGGGATAGAAAAGAGAAATAGAGAAGAAAGAAAGAAACAACATCAGAATCTCAACAACGGAACGAATAAATTATATTAATCACATATTATATTACATAGTATCATATATATCAGAGTTACACAGCTTATACAACACATACTAGACAGTTATAAAAACCTGTCTAGTTATACAATTCAATACAACTCAGATAATAACAAAGCGGAACTATATATCTACAACGCTAAAGCCTCCTGCTCCATATCTCCTCTAGAATTGTCAAAGCTAACCTGAATTCCTTGGCTACTCGTAAAAATTTGAGTACCCAAGAGTTTAAGAAAAACAGAAATAAACTCCGGGTCAGACATGGGTCCGGTGTGAGTAAACGGGTTAAAGTTATTTAACTTTGAAAACCTTCGAAAACAAAAGGTATCACGTAAGACTCCCCACACATAAACATGGGTAAGTTTTTACCTTACGCTAACCAAAACATTTGATAGGAAATCCGGGGATATTATAATAGGGTCTAGGGTTTTCAAGTAAAATACAGAAATAGCTGGAATGCTTACATCTCACGTTCCTACATAGTTGGGCACAATCAATACGTACGACACTTATTGGAGATTGGATTCCACACAATGGCAGGGCTACTGGGGTACCGCCCATCACAGTACGGGGCCTAGATCACTATACCGAGGATTACTCCCAATCCCCTACAACACAAGGCCGGAACCATCCCTTATTGGATAGTCCTGAACAAGACCACTCCGCGGTTGTAGCTAGCAACTGCCCATACAGCCGAATAAAAAGGGACACTAGACAGGGGTAAATCTCATCCTACTTGGGTGCTACCCACTTAGCCTTGCTGCACCTCCCCTGTTTTAGTCATTCCCGGTTGATGAGGCTTGAGGCTACGATTACCTTTATAGAACACATCTATCTTAGAATGCTCATCGTCTACCTGACGATGTTCTGAAAGCATTCAATCCATACAAGTTCGTTACGGGTTCGAACGAAACCAAAGGCATTATCTCGTTACACTCATTTTGGAATCACCCTCAGTGTTAACGACAATATCCCTTGCACTCTGAATCTTCATCATCACTTGAGATTCACGACCTACCGTTAATTTGGATCGATGTGGTTTCGAATATCCAAATCTGGAAACCTAATCCCGGTCTCATCGAAATCCAAAATGCCATCTTTTAGGTCCAAATTGTTTTAAAGTTAAAATAATTCAATTCAAATCATTATCTATATTCACACAGATGGATAATTCTCATATACACAGATAGATAATTCATATCATCACTATCCAATCAAATCATCTCATATCACATATCATACATATCTCATCAGAGATATCAAACAACCAAGCCATTCAATACCAATCATCCATCCATAAGCAATGATCTATTAATCACACCATCTATAATTAATTTAAAATGAATTAAATTAATTACTTCATCTCTAATTAATTTAAAATTAATTAAATTAATTACTTTCATCGCTAAAATCTTGCTTACTTAACCATTAATTAATTACAAACTAATTAATTAATCATCATCTTAATTAATCACCCTTGATTAATTATCCTTTAATTACAATAAGTAATTAACCCTTAATTAATTGCATAAATTAACTATCTACAAACCATTGAAGTAATTAACCTTAATTACTTCATTAACTATAATTAATTACATTAATCCTTAATTAATTACAATTAATTAACTACCTTATAATCACTTATTATTGATTAATTAATCTTAATTAATCAACCCTTAATTACTCTCATTAATTACATTAATTAATGATCCTTAATTAATTACTTCCATTAATCAACTTTAATTGATCATAAACAGTAATTATCATCCTGTAATTACTTACCTTAATTAACTCCTTAATTAATTATATTAACTCTTTAATTAATTACACCAAGTAATGAATCCTTAATTATTTCTACTAAGTAATTATCCTTTAATTACTTCCCATTAAGTAATTTCCTTAATTACATCCAGTAATTTTACATTAATTACTTCACTAATTAATTACACTATTTAATCTCATTAAGTATTCATACTTAATCAATCATCAAGATTATCCATAATCAATCAACCAATTAATTAATTAATCATATTAATTTGATTAATTACAATTGGGTAATTCATTACTTAATTAACCTTTTAATAAATTAATTATCTTTTAATTATAGATTAATTATTCTTTAATTGTTAATTAATAAGCCTTAATTACCAATTAATAAAACTTAATAACAAATTAATTAATCCTTAATTAATCAGTTAATCAATCCTTAATAACAATTAATTAACCCTAAATGTTAGTTAATTAATCCTTAATTAACTTTAATTTTAGATTTATAATTTCTTAATTATTAATTAATAAAGCCTAATTATTATTTAATAGAACTTAATTACAAATTAAGTACTCCTTAATTATATATTAATTAATCTCTAATCATTTATTAATTGTCCTTAATTACTTAACTAACTAATCTCTAATCATTATACTTAATTATAAATTAATTAACCTTCAATTAATTAACTTATAACCCTTGATTATTAATTTTAAATAAATAAATTAATTAAATCAATTAATTACTCTTAATTAATTCCTTAATTAATCCTTGATCATTATTAATTAAATTAATTAATCATATCTTATTTTCTTAATTAATTTAATTAATATCAAGATATTAAAAACCTTAATTAACCTAAAGATAAAACATTATCTTATTAATGCCTTTATTAACATTTACACTATTAAACCATTATACCTTTATAATTAACTATACTTAATTAAATCAATATTTAAGTTTAAAATAAAATAATCATTTCTTGATAAATTAAAGTTGACAAAACATAACTTCCATAACCTTAAACATTTATTAAAAGATGGTTTAAACTTAATTTAAATTAGATTTTGAAACTTGTCTTTAAAATTCCATTTTTACTTAAGTTTAGAAGTGACTTTAACTTTATTTAACAAAATTTTAAATTAAACAAATTTCAAACTTCTTGATAAAATGTTAAAGAAAATATTTATTTTTATAAAGAATAGTGTTCAAAAACAAGATTCATTTCAAAAGTTTAAAACTTTATTTATTTAAATTTGAAACTTGTTTTATAAAACTTTTAAAACTTTTGAAAATTTCTTTTAAATCAATCTGCTTCAGTTTAGACCTGAGTATCACTCGATCCACTTCAAATTCCATTTCTTTTCTTAAATTTTCAAAATTTTAATTTAAATCTTAATTTAAAAACTTTTAACAATCAAAAAGTGTTAACAGGTTTCCAAACCCAGAGCTACTCGAGTCACCTATTCAACAACATGGTCTCTCCTTCGAGCAAACCACAGCAAAACCCACAACTCAAAACCACTGACACCAAAACCACCACTGTGCACATGCACCAGCGCCGGAGCCTCCTCCGACCGTCGACGACACCATCGTCAAGTCACCGAACATCCCTACGAGCAACTTTGATCATCCAAACATCATCTCAAGCCTCGATTCAAAATCGAGCATCCCGGATGAACTGAGACCCAAAACCATCATTAGGAAAACCCTCCGAACCCTCGATTCTAATCACAAATACTGCTATAACTCCGGCTATGGGTTGCCTACCCTCCACGCCTTCATTTCCATGAGTTACGCGACACTCGATCAACTAGAGGCGCTGCACAGACCACAATTCCAAACTCAACCCAAACTAGGGTTTAAAACAAGATCGCCTCACTGCCGTCGCCACAGTGGACTAACACCCTGAACCTTCATCTATCTCCAGCCAGAATCCCGACCATCCCAGACCTTATGGCCATCAGAATTTGCTCAGTAACCCATTTTCAGACAAACCCAAAATGCACACTCATCTTAATACAAAAAATCTTGATTTTTGTTTTAAAAATCCTATCTTTCAACAATGATTCAAGATGTAAACTTGAAACAACAATTTTAAATGATTGATTTTATCGTGATAAAAGAATTCCTACTGTATTCTTTTGATTCTAAAAGATTTTCACATCTATTTAAATTTTAAACTTAAATTTGTGTTTAAACAAACATATCATGTTTAAAGCTTAAAACCTAACAATGATCAGTTAAGGTGATTTGAATTTTTCCTTTATTTCTACTCTCTGTAGTTTTAAAAACAGAGAAGAACAATCAAAATACAAATGCAATGTCAAACACATTCATATGCACAGATAATACATCTATATATACACATGCAAGCATCATCACAGAATTTCACAAGCAACCATTATTTTCCTACTTAAACTTTTTAATTTAAAAGTTTACTCACCATTTTAAAAATGCAGAGAGCTGAAAAGAACTGGAAAGCTTTGAAACTGAAAACATGAAAAACTTTGGATTTGTAGAGATGATCATCAAGACTTTGATTCCAAGTTGCAATTTGAAGATGTTACAGGCTTGAAAATGTTTTCCAGGTTGCATTTTAAAATTTGAACTTTGCTTGAACTTTTGAAAGAAAAGTTGCAGGCTGATATTTTAGAAGTTATAGGCTTTTTGAAAAATACTTTAAGAATGAATTACAGGTTTTAGTTTGGTTTGAGGAATGTTTTCTAGTTTGCATTGGTTTTTCGATTTGAGAAGAGTTTTCAGGTTTGGTTTTCAGATTTTGAGTTTGAGAATTTTACAGGCTTTGAAAAAAATAATTACAGGGTATTTGATCTGAGTGAATAGATTACAGACTTAAAAATGCTTGCATGGTTTTGGTTTGCGAAGATCTGAACAGAGGCGAGTTTTTTTTTTTTTTTGTTTATAGGCTAAAGATAAAGTGTTTTACAGATTCGATCTGAGATTTTGTTTACAGGGTTGAGTTTTCTTTGTCTTTGAAAAGAAGATAGAAAAAATAAAATGAAGAGGAAGATTAGGAGTTTAAACAGAGTTATTTTTTGATTTATTTAAAATAAAAAGAAAATGACACTCGTCATTACCATTGTTTATATGCAAACACATGTTATTTTAAGGGGTTTATAACTTAACACATGTCGTTATTTATTTATATTTATTTTTAAAAGGATTTTAAAAGCTTTTTATAATAATCTTCCTAATTAATAAATACTTTTCAAAATTAATAAAGGATTTTCTAATTTTAAATAAATAAAACTTTTAAAAGAAATAAAATAAAACCAGTTAGATTCTAAATAAAATCATATTAAATTATTTAATCCATTTTTAAATGTTAATATAAACCTTTTGTATTTATTTACTCTTAAATAAATACTTTTCCAAATTTCTATAAATAAATTTCCTTTAAAGAAAATAATATTAAACAAACATTTTAAATAAAAACCTTATCCATATTTTATATCCAAAATATTTTAAAAATAATTATCGTTTAAATTCAAATCTAAATCCAATTTTCAAATTCAACTTAAAATCCAATTTAAAATCAATTCAAATAAATATAGATATTAATTTTAAACAGACACATTATTAATTGTAAATAATTATCCTATTTAAAATCAATTTAAATACACACACATATATATACACATTTAAACAACACTTGTTAAATTAGAAAATAATAAGTCTATTTAAAATCTATTTATAAAATAACACGATTTAGATTTGTAAATTATTATTCCATTTAAAAATCTATTTATAACTATATTTAAAAACAACTCATCATATTTATTATTGTTTAAAATAACAATTTTTACCAATTTTAATTAATTAATTAAGACATTATCACATTTTAAATTCCTTGAAACTCCGGTATATCACATTCCTCTCCCCTTAAAAGAATTTTGTCCTTGAAATTTAAAACAAAAGATAATCCAAAATCTTATTTTATTTCAAACAGTTTAATCATACATATCAACCATACACAAACAACAAAACAAACATATTCATCCAAACAAACAATTTATTCTATCAAACAACTCTAGCTATTCGGACACAGATCCAGATAAGCTTTCTAAAATTATCCAGAGTTTCCCAGGTACAGACACTGGGAAACTCCCTCTACTGAATCCAAACTAGGTACACTACTAAGCTACTGAGCTCTTACTTATCTTGATCAACAATCTACACAAGATACCTGACACAATCAAGACCGACTCAACATCCAAATCCTCCCAAACAGCTGGCTCCAAAACTAGTGGTGGATCATACACGTACTCCCTCAGAGATACGTGAAATACATTGAATCCCAGTCATCCTAACAGGCAATTCAACCCTTATAAGCCAAACACTTATTTCCTACAAAAACTCAGAAGAATCCAATATACCTCGAAGCTAACTTCCCATTCTTACCCAATCTTATTACTCCTTCGACCGAAGAAAATCTCAACAGAAACAAAGTCTCCAACTTCGGATTCCAAATTCCTCCGTCTTTTAACCTCAAAACTCTTTTGACGATCTTGGGCTGCCTACATCCTTCCCGATCAGCTTAACTTTCGCTTATGCCTATAGAAACAAACAGGATCAAAAACAATCCAACAAAAATGATCCTCTCAAGATCTACCGAAATCATAAACACAAACTCTATTTCACAATCATTAGTAGACTTCAACTTACTTCTCCTCTCCGGAAAAGAAAAAACATGTGCACTCACCAATCTGGCATCAAATCTAGAAAAAATTCCTATGGAAGCCCTCTAATCCAAAACACTACAACTTTTGGTTGTTTCCATTCTAGAATAGCCGCGATCTTGCTTCCACTGTACAGCTTTGATCTGGAGCAGATGAGAATGTCATTCGATGAACACGAGCATAGACTAGACAGCACATCCCAAAAATAAGGTTCAACAGATCCATAAAGAGAAAACACGGAAGTTCCACGCAATCCTGAGCTACTTCACCAAATCCTCTCTCTATGAGACATCCTTCTACCCAACTGAATTACTTGTAGTTCCATGAACCAAGTCGATACGGAACTCAATCTCTAATGTAGACAAACTTCTGACTTCCCTGAAGACATCCGGAAAAATCTCTGACAACTTCCATAACTCAAGAGAACACTTAAACCATCGCAAGTCACTTTTGCGATCCAATCCAATCCAATATCCAAAGATACTGTTCTCTCCTTACAAATTAGAAAAGCTTATCCTCGACCAATCCATTGAAGAAATTGGTCCACTCTGCTACTTCTGATCTCCACCTCTAGGAAACTGCAAAGCCAAAAGATCTTCCTGCAGGAACACAGAACACTCCGAGCTGCAACGTTGCCACAGATGCCAAAGACTCCTTATCCAAAACTTCTATGATCCTCAAAATCAGATCAACCAATCCCACACAGAGCCTTGAGATGGGCAGACATCTCCTTAAAAAACTTGGATCTCAAACCAAACATAAACATCCTGTTGAACCTGGTCTCATTACCGATGCAGACATACTTCCTTAAACTTTTTCCAAAGGAAACATCTTCGGAAACATCCATAGCCACTGCGTCTCACCATACAGTTTCTCCTTCTGAAGTTACCAAGATACCACCACATGCTTCTGCTCAACCGACAGATCCAAACTCTAGAAAATCCGCTCACACAAGCGTGATCATCTTGCATTTCAAGAATGAACTTTGAACCTTTAAAAGGTTTCCTTCAAACATTGGTGAAATCCTTACACCATGCCGCAAAGCTCACTCGAGACGGTATTGGATCAACAGTCTCGACAGATACACTTCCAACCTCAAACACTCGAAATTCTTTCATTGGTAGTCAAGTTACTCACAACACTACCCTTCTACCTTTAGAACTCACATTGGAAACCTAAACAAGTAACCTAACAAATAGGTAGAATAGATATATATAGTTATATAAAAAGTACAAATACGCTCTCCCAAGAAAGACACCACTCCAGAGCCTAGGAATTCACTCAACCTATGCACTGATGCCGAATGAAATGACCCGCCTTTTTCTCCATAGAAAGATGCATCATTATTAAGAAAGAAATGGATAGAAAAGAGAAAGATAGAGAAGAAAGAAAGAAACAGCATCAAAATCTCAACAGCAGAACAAATAAATTATATTAATCACGTACTATGTTATAGAGTATCATATACATTAGAGTTACACAGCTCATACAACACATACTAGGAAGTTATAAACACATGTCTAGTTATACAACTCAATACAACTCAGATAATAACACAAAGATTAACACAGCGGAACTATATATCTACAATGCTGAAGCCTCCTGCTCTATATCTCCTCTAGAATTCGTCAAAGCTAACCTAAATCCCTTGGCTACTCATAAAAATTTGAGTACCCAAGAGTTTAGGAAATATAGAAAGAAACTTCAGGTCAGACATGGGTCTGGTGTGAGTAAACGGGTTAAAGTTGCTTAATTTTGAAAACCTTTGAAAACAAAAGGTAACACGTAAGACTCCCCATATATAAACATGGGTAAGTTTTTACCTTACGCTAACCAAAACATTTGATAGGAAATCCGGTGATGTTATAACAGGTCTAGGGTTTTCAAGTAAAATACAGAAATAGCTGGAATGCTTACATCTCACGTTCCAACATAGTTGGGCACAATCAATACGTACGTCACTTATTGGAGATTGGATTCCATACAATGGCAGGGCTACTGAGGTACCGCCCGTCAGTACGGGGCAAAGATCACCGTACTGAGGATTACTCCCAATCCCCTGCAACACAAGGCCGGAACCATCCCTTACTGGATAGTCCCAAACAAGACCACCCCGCGGTTGTAGCTAGCAACCACCCACATAGCCGAATAGAAAGGGACTTTAGACAGGGGTTAATCTCTTCCTGCTTTGGTGCTACCCACTTAGCCTTGCTGCACCTCCCCTATTTTAGCAATTCCCGATTGATGAGGCTTGAGGCTACTATTAACTTTATAGAACACATCTATCTTAGAATACTCATCGTCCACCTGACGATGTTTTGAAAGAATTCAATCCATACAAGTTCGTTCCGGGTTCGAACGAAACCAAAGGCATTATCTCATTACACTCATTTTGAAATCACCCTCAGAGTTAAGGACAATAACCCTTGCATCGTTGGATCGATGAGGTTTTCGGATATCCAAATCTGGAAACCCGATCCCGGTCTCATCGAAATCCAAAACGCCATCTTTTAGGTCGAAGTTGTTTTAAAGTTAAAACAATTCAATTCAATTCATTATCTATATTCACACAGATAGATAATTCTCATATACACAGATAGGTAATTCATATCATCACCATCCAACCAAATCATCTCATATCACATATCACACATATCTCATCAGAGATACCTAACAACCAAGGCATTCAATATCAATCAGCCATCCATAAGCAATGATCTATTAATCACACCATCTATAATTAATTTAAAATAAATTAAATTAATTACTTTCATCACTAAAATCTTGCTTACTTAACTATTAATTAATTACAAACTAATTAATTAATCATCATCTTAATTAATCACCCTTGATTAGTTATCCTTTAATTACATTAAGTAATTAACCCTTAATTAATTACACAAATTAATTATCTACAGACCATTGAAGTAGTTAACCTTAATTACTTCATTAACTATAATTAATTACATTAATCCTTTATTAATTACAATTAATTAATTACCTTAGAATCACTTATTATTGATTAATTGATCTTAATTAATCAACCCTAAATTACTCTCATTAATTACATTAATTAATGATCCTTAATTAATTGCTTCCATTAATCAACTTTAATTAATCATAAACAGTAACTACCATCCCGTAATTACTTACCTTAATTAACTCCTTAATTAATTATATTAACCCTTTAATTAATTACACCAAGTAATTAACCCTTAATTACTTCTACTACGTAATTATCCTTTAATTACTTCTCATTAAGTAATTCCCTTTAATTAATTACATCCAGTAATTATGTATTAATTACTTACTGAGTAATTACACTATTTAATCTCATTGAGTATTCATACTTAATCAATCATCAAGATTATCTATAATTAATCAACCAATTAATTAATCATATTTATTTGATTAATTACAATTCGGTAATTCATTCCTCAATTACCCTTTTAATAAATTGATTATCCCTTAATTATAGATTAATTATTCTTTAATTATTAATTAATAAACCTTAATTATCAATTAATAAAACTTAATAACAAATTAATTAATCCTTAATTAATTAGTTAATCAATCCTTAATAACAATAATTAATTAACCTTAAATATTAGTTAATTAATCCTTAATTAACTTTAATTTTAGATTAATAATTTCTTAACTATTAATTAATAAAGCCTAATTATTAATTAATAAAAATTAGTTACAAATTAAGTACTCTTTAATTATAAATTAATTAATCTCTAGTCATTAATTATTTGTCCTTAATTACTTAATTAATTAATCTTTAATCATTATGCTTAATTATAAATTAATTAACCTTCAATTAATTAACTTATAACCCTTAATTATTAATTTTGAATAAATTAATTAAATTAATTAATTACTCTTAATTAATCCTTAATCATTATTAATTAAATAAATTAATCATATCTAATTTCATTAATTAATTTAATTAATACCAAGAAATTAAAAACCTTAATTAACCTTCAGATAAAACATTATCTTATTAATGCCTTTATTAACATTTACACTTTTAAACCATTATATTTTTATAATTAACTATACTTAATTAAATCAATATTTAAGTTTAAAATAAAATAATCATTTCTTGATAAATTAAAGTTAACAAAACAAAACTTCCATAACCTTAAACATTTATCAAAAGATGGTTTAAACTAAATTTAATTTAGATTTTAAAACTTGTCTTTAAAGTTCCATTTTACTTAAGTTTAAAAATAACTTTAACTTTATTTAACAAAATTTTGAATTAAACAAATTTCAAACTTCTTAATAAAATGTCAAAGAAAACATTCATTTTTATAAAGAATAGTGTTAAAAAACAAGATTCATTTCAATAGTTTAAAACTTTCTTTATCTAATTTTGAAACTTTTTAATACTTTTGAAAATTACTTTTAAATCGGTCTGCTTCAGTTTGGACCTGAGTATCACTCGAGCCACTTCAAGTTCCATTTCTTTTCTTAAATTTTCAAAATTTTAATTTAAATCTAAATTTAAAAACCTGCAACAATCAAAAACTGTTAACAGGTTTCCAAACCCAAAGCTACTCGAGTTTCCACTCGAGTCACCTATTCAACAACACGGTCTCTCCTTCGAGCAAACCACCGCAAAACCCACAACTCAAAACCACTGACACTAGAACCTCCAATGTGCACATGCACCGGCGCCGGAGCCTCCTTCGACCAACGACGACACCATCGTCAAGTCACCGAACATCCTTACGAGCAACTTCGATCATCCAAACATCATCTCAAGTCTCAATTCAAAATCGAGCATCCCAGATGAACTGAGACCCAAAACCATCATCAGGAAAACCCTCCGAACCCTCGATTCCAATCACGAATACTGCTACAACTCAGGCTATGGCTTGCCGACCCTCCACGCCTTCATTTCCCTGAGTTATGCGACACTCGATCAACTGAGGCGCTGCAAAGACCACAATTCCAAACTCAACCCAAACTAGGGTTTAAAACAAGATCGCCTCACCATTATCGCCACAGTGGACTAACACCCTGAAGCTTCACCTATCTCCAGCCAAGATCCTGACCATCCCAGACCTTGTGTCCATCAGAATTTGCTCGGTAACCCAATTTCAGACAAACCCGAAATGCACACTCATCTTAATACTAAAAATCTTGATTTTAGTTTTAAAAATCTTATCTTTCAATGACGATTCAAGATGTAAACTTGAAACAGCAAATTTAATTGATTGATTTTATCATGATAAAAGGATTCCTACTGTATTCTTTTGATTCCAGAAGATTTTCACATATATTCTACTTAAATAAATTTTTAAACTTAAATTTTTGTTTAAACAAACATATCATGTTAAAGCATAAAACCTAACAATGATCAGTTAAGGTGATTTGAATTTTTCCTTTATTCCTACTCTCTGTAGTTTTAAAAACAGAGAAGAACAATCAAAATACACATGCACAGTCATACACATTCATATACATAGATAATACATCTATATATACACATGCAAGCATCATCACAGAATTTCACAAGCAACCATTATTTTCCTACTTAAACTTTTTAATTTAAAAGTTTACTCACCATTTTAAAAATGCAGAGAGCTGAAAAGAAATGGGAAGCTTTGAAACTGAAAACTTGAAAACCTTTGGATTTGCAGAGATGATTATTAAGACTTTGATTCCAAGTTGCAATCTGAAGATGTTACAGGCTCGAAAATGTTTTCTAGGTTGCATTTTAAAATTTGAACTTTGCTTGAACTTTTGAAATAAAAGTTGAGGCCGATATTTTAGAAATTACAGGCTTTTTGAAAAATGCTTTGATAATGAATTACAGGTTTTAGTTTGGTTTGAGGAATGTTTTCTGGTTTGCATTAGTTTTTGATTTGAGAAGAGTTTTCAGGTTTGGTTTTTGAATTTTGAGTTTGAGAATTTTACTGGCTTTGAGAAAAATAATTATAGGGTATTTGATCTGAGTGAATATATTACAGACTTGAAAATGCTTGCATGTTTTTGGTTTGAGAAGATTTAAACAGAGGTGAGTTTTCTTTTTTTTGTTTATAGGCTGAAGATAAAGTGTTTTACAGATTTTATGTTTTGATTTGAGATTTTGTTTATAGGGTTGAGTTTTCTTTGTCTTTGAAAAGAAGATAGAAAAAAGAAAATGAAGAGGAAGACTAGGAGTTTAAATAGAGTTATTTTTTTGATTTATTTCGAATAAAAAAAGAAAAAGAGAAAATGACACTTGTCATTACCATTGTTTATTTGCTAACACGTGTTATTTTAAGGGGTTTATAACTTAACACTTGTCATTATTTATTTATATTTATTTCTAAAAGTATTTTAAAAGCTTTTTATAATAATCTTCCTAATTAATATTTCAAAATTAATAAAGGATTTTCTAATTTTAAATAAATAAAACTATTAAACTAAAATAAAATAAACTCAATTAGATTCTAAATTAAATCATATAAAATTATTTAATCCGTTTTTAAATGTTAATATAAACCTTTTGTATTTATTTACTCTTAAATAAATACTTTTCCAAATTTCTATAAATAAATTTCCTTTAAAGAAAATAATATAAAACAAACTTATTTTAAATTAAAACCCTATCCATATTTTATATTCAAAATATTTTTAAAATAATTATCCTTTAAATTCAAATCTAAATCCAAATTTCAAATTCAATTTAAAATCTAATTTGAAATTAATTCAAATAAATATAGATATTAATTTTAAAAAAACACATTATTAATTATAAATAATTATCCTATTTAAAATCAATTTAAATACACACACATATATACAGACATTTAAACAACACTTATTAAATTAGAAAATAATAAGTCTATTTAAAATCTATATATAAAATAACACAATTTAGATTTGTAAATTATTATTTCATTTAAAAATCTATTTATAACTATATTTAAAAACAACTCATCATATTTATTATTATTTAAAATAACAAATTTTACCAATTTTAATTAATTAATTAAGAGACTATCACATTTTAAAGTCCTTGAAACTCCGGGATATCACAACTATGAACCTTTTGGTTACCTGTAGTAACTAATAAGTGTAAGCATCCTATATTTTTGGTCACCCTGGCTCCTTGGATGCAATTTTACTCATTCAGGAGTTTAAACGATTTATATTCACTTCAAAGTTAACCTAGCAGGTTCTTCTACCCCCTTTTCCCCAAAATATAGTTATGGGTTATCATGTGAATATATTTATATTTGAAGAAGCAAAACAACAATTTAACAATACCACTCTTGTGGGTTTAAGGTCCTTGAATTACATTTCATATAAAACATAGTTAACCCCTTTAACTTATATATCCATCAAGGCAATACTTCTTCAAAATTAGATACCTAAAATCATTGCAAAACTCCTTTATATAAGCCATGGGTTTTCCTTTAAAAATTTGAGTTAGGGTTTTAAAACCTTCCCATAGCGTCGAAGGCTTCAGCCTTCGATCCATTCGAAAGCTTTCCTTTTGACCCCTTCGAAAGCATAAATTATAACTTTTAAAATAATAAGCTCCAGCCTTTTTAATACTTTAAAAAACTTTCTTCGAAACTTTTTGACCTTGTTAAAGTATCATTAAATAAAAGTAGAACCTTTTGAAACTAATGAAGGTCAAACCTTTCGAAACCATTGAAAATCAAACCTTCTGAAAGCATTGGGTTTGTATTTAAAATATTACTTTGGGTCGTAGTGAAAATAGGTGAAAGTATCTCTTTCAAAACCACACTTTATTTTATAAAATATTGGTCAAGTTTGATGGTGTCAAAACCATCCTTTGGAAAACATTATAACATTTGGGAAACAATCGAACACTTTGCCAACATCGAAAGCTCCTGCTTTCAACCCCTTCGAAAGATTTGGGAAGCGATTTGTTTTTATAAAAACCATTAAACCTTCCGAAAATGTCGAAAGATCTTGCTTTCGACACCTTCAAAAGCTTCGAACAATCGTAAAGGAGGCAACTCATTTTTTTCCAAAATCCTCTTTGAAACAACCTTTCGAAAGCATAGCTTTCAACTGTGTCGAAAGCTCCTTTAAAAACTATCCTTTCAAAACCATAGCTTTCGACCCTGTCGAAAGCAAGCGTAGCTTTTGACCTTGTCGTAAGCTCTTTATAAAACTAACCTTTCAAAACCATAGCTTTCAACCTTGTCGAAAGAAAACATAGCTATCAACCTTATCAAAAGCTTTTAAAAAATAGGCAAGTGAATTTCTTTTTCAGATCAAAGTAAAGTAAGGGTCCATCTCCTTCGAATGCTACCCTTCGACACCATAACTTCCGACATGGTCTCATTCACTGCATATCACCTGAATGATATCATGTGCATTTCTTTCGACCTCATTGGTCATTGAAGTCGAAAGGTCTTGGTCGATAGGTCTAAGTCGACAGGTTTTCCAAAGAAGGTGGAACCACCTTTTTCTGGGTAAAAGCCGATTTTGCCAAAATAAGTAAACTTTTTGTAACAACCTTGCCTACTTATAAACATTTGATTGGCTTTCACAAGTTTTAAATATTTTGGATAATATTTGCCACATTTTCTCAGATCTAAAATCAAATTAACATTTAACAAGTAAGTCATTCCTCTTATAAAACAATTAAATCATTTAGCTCCTCCTTTCGAAATAATTTAATTTTCATACTAAATCACTTAGTAAAAATCCCTAAAAATTTCAGAAAATCACTATAATCGTGTTTTTAAACATATCATGATTTCAGACCCAAATTCTTAACATACTTTCCAAAATAAATTTATAAGCCCAAATAACCATATTTTCCTTTGAAAATTCATAACTAATTCTTCACGGCTTAGAAAATTGTGAAAATTGAAACCCAACTCCAAAATCATGTTTTCCATAACATAAAATTTTTCCATGGCATTTAAAAATCATTTAATCTCGTTTTTACCCTAAAACCGCATATATCTCCTTTAACAACCATGTTTAAACATATATTAATCATAAATCAAGTATATCAACATTCAATATATCATAAAAATAGATTTACCATTAAATCTGAAACCATATGAATATAAAACCAAAATAGAGATGTAGAAATGATTATTCACCTTAGATTGGATAAGGAAATTGATGATTGATTAAGATTGATTTCTTTTGGCTTGAATCCTAAGCTTAAATTATATTTTCTCTTCTCTTCTTTCTTCCTAACGGTCGGCCTTGTTTTATTACGGTTACAAATTTTTGTTTGAGATAAAATGAACGTGTACGACTAAAGAGAATAGTATAGGGGGGAAATATGGGTGGCTATTCACCCTAATGCCCTTATGTTTAATTGCTTAACCATTTATAAGTTTATTTTGTTAAATAAGCACGATCGCTAAATTTTTATTAATCAACCTTGATCTCCTTATCTACGTTATTCTATTTAATTTATTCTAATTAAATCTTCTTAATAATGTCATCATTAAAATTAGGGGTGTTACGGCGACAGAGCTGTTGATGCCCAATGCAAATTAAAACAAGCAATACCATTATGTAATAAAGTGTTATGTATTAGTGTTATAATAATCCACTTTCTTGTAGTGAACATTGTGAAATGGTGAGCACGAGTGTATAAACACTTTCGATTTATTGATATTCCTCAAGGTCGAGATGAGATTGGGAAAAAGGCAACAGGTTAGGAGTTGTATTCGATACAACAGATAAATTTTTAGACATCACTTACGAGCCTATAATTTGTTGATATTCCTCATGGTTAGAATCCCAAGGAAATCAAATCCCGATGTCCACTGAAGAAATCGAAAGATTACTATGTTTTTCGTAAGGTTTTAATAAATATAAAAGTCTAGTGGAAACCTTATTCAAAATATAAAATAGTAACATTTAATTTTCAAAATATTCTAAGAACATATATTATATAAAGTTAAAATAATATGCATTGGCAAATTTGTGCAGCTAATAAAATTGATGAAATGTTTATCAGTTAAAATATACAAATGAACCAAATTAAAGATTGATAAATAAAATATACTTAGCTTTAAATCTTCTGGCATGTTGCTGCTTCAGTACCCACACCAAAACCAATTTGTACAACCACTTAAACATTCGTACCTCGGTCTCATAATTATTTATTTGTAGAAGACTATATATTGTCTTATATGAGTGTCGAACTCTAACAGCATATCAAGAGTATGGATATTTGATCCATATTCAATCACGTATAATTGTATCATAGTTCGTAATGTATGAAACTTCGATGAAAATTAGTTCATTGGAAATAAGCAAATAAAGCATAATGCAAAATCATGTATTCAATACAATTGATTACAATAAGGATATCATTTGAATGGTTTGACCATTTTAGAAAGGAAAGTGAATGTATGAAAGTGGATATAACATTGGCACAGTTAGGATGAAGAGAGTGATTATTCACCTCTAATCCATAAAGGGACGTCGGAAATGAGAATTGTATAAAATATTAAAAGATAATATGGAATGAGAAATGCGATTTCTATTCCAATTGTCTTATAATGCAGAAAATTGTTTTCTATCATGGTTGTTTCTACAAGTTTATGATATTTCATCAAAATCTCTCGATTGTAAGCTAGTTACAGTAAAAGAAATAGATAGCTCATAATAAGTATTTTAACTAAGCTTTATATTTCATATGTTATTACAGTAATGGAAAAAATACTGGGAACATGTCATGGAATATTTATTAGTGGATGGATCAAGAAACGAAAATTTATTTTCGTAATTATACTAAATATTATCTATGAAGTTATATCTTCTTAAAATATTTACTGAAAATGCATTTATTTTTATTTTGTCAAGAATATTTTGAATATTCATTATGAAATAAGTCTACAAGAATAATGGTATTTGTTGTATCAACTACATAACATGGAAGTATCTAAAATTTTGACTACTATTTTCTAGGACCGTGGACTGAGCCATATCTTGAAGGAATATTTCTTTAAATCATATGGTTATGAATCATAAGTAACTGATGAATTATGTCTCCAAATAGTAAGGGCAAAGTATTCATTTAACGGAAGTGACAAAAGAGTTCGCGAACTCTTTAGATTGATAAATACTGATGTATGTAGTCAAAAGTATAATGATACCAAGTGGCATTCAATTCATAAATAAATTATCATAGAAATGAATATGTGTATTGATACACAAGTGATGTATTTATGATAAGTTCATAGAATACAATGCGGAAGTAAATAACATGACATGCAAAAGAAAAGAAAATGATTCGATTTAATCAAATATGTGAGTATATTGGAAAAAAGTTCCATAGCACCTAAAAATAAACAAGATTCGACCTCAAAAGTCACTCCTTCGTACGGTACATAATGAAGTATCGAAAAGGAGTAATCAGAATTTGTTGAACAAAGTACTATCGATGATGAGTGAAGTTGAGTTTACTTCTTTCTGTAAGGTCATGTACTTAAGAGTAAGTACATAAGGTTACAGTTTAATTTCATCTAAACATTTTATGAGATAATACCAGGTAAAAGTTTGTAAGAAAACACCTTCATATCTTCGATCAAGGAGTTGATAGGTTATGTGAGTCGAAAGACTACATGTAATATTCCTAAGGAATCTTGTGTAGACCACCTCAAATGACATTAGGACAATCAGTATTTGTTTGCCAATCTATGTTATGAACATAAGTTTCATAAAATTAAACGCCAAATCATTTTTACATATATTTACAGGAAATTCGTAAAAAGTACTTATGAATACCTATTCCACTATACTAAGAAATAATTGTTATCTCAAGAAATGCCAACATCATAAAGAAAGAATTTCTTTTAGAAATTATTGGTAGTAATTGGGTATGATCCAATGATAAAATTGATTATAAAGGATGAAATGAAATTAACCAAGCCTAAATGGACATAACCAATTTGAATGTCTAATTAAAACTCTCACACATTAAAAAGAAATTATGATTTTCTTATTTATATCGAGACAAGAATTTCCTTGGTTGTCAAAAAGTGTATTGAATCTACCATATGGTACAATGTGCAAATCATGAATAGATTCCAAGCACAGTATCAAAATATGATTTTGATATTTCTACTCGTAGAGATACGATCCATCAGCTACGAATGTGTCTTTGAGAAGACATGCTCTGTGCAAGGTGATTAAGTGAGAATTCATGGCAATTTCTCATCCTAAGAGTTTTCTGTTTCAATGATAATTCATGCTCAGTGAAAGGTGATTAAGTAAGTGCTTGCTACCAAAATTACATGTATTAGGTCGGTAAACATGGCATATGCTTGGAAGATCATGAGGAGAGTTATCTACTATAGGGGTGTTTTCAGTATGCCCTAGATACTAGTAAATGGTATATATAGTCGGAAGGATTACCAAATGGTGCTTTATGTATATATTCCTACATTGTTGTTATGCTTTTATTGTACATTATGCTTATTGTGAATGTAAGTATGCATAGGTGTAGGTACGAGAAAACGTATGTGCGTGTGAGTGTTTATATATGTCTTTGTGTGTGTTCTCCTTAGAGATGTTTGGAGATTACTCATACTAGATTAGCCTGGCCCATTTGTTGTCTGATTGACCTCTAACATACTTTCAAATCAGTAGCTTAAGAGAAACCGATTAGGCCATACAATGAGGCTATAACAAGTATAAATGTGCACGGAGAAAAAGAGCTATGCTAGGAGTTGTACGTGGTTATCTTTGCTTCATTCACATTTGTAGCATATGTAGTGCCACTATTTTTTATTTTTTTGAATAATGGGTACTTTATAAATGAATAAAGATCACACATGTCCATAATATGCCTCGTTAAAACCTAGCAATCCCTTTAACCTAAATGGGTGCCTTTCCAGGTAAACGAGTACATTTCATGTCCATATATTAACAGTATAACAATACAAATGCCAGAACCAAGTTAACTATTAGATGGAGGAGTAAAAACAAGGAAACGACGGACTCAAAACCATCCATATGTGCAACTTGTGACAAGAACAAACAAAATGAAAGAGGACAAAACAAAAAAACAACATACAACTCTAAAACATACAACATACAACTCTAAAACAAAACAACGCCACGTGGAGAAGCCATCAAGACCCACATCGGAACAACAACCGGGTGCAGAGTGATTGCAAATGGGAGGAGTAATAACGCGGAATCTTCTAAAAGAGTTAACAATAATAACAGATCTAAATGAACTCAAAAAACCATTAATAGTGGTGGCCGAAGCATTCACTAGGGCAAATTCACTATCAACAGAAGTAGCTGGAAAACCACAAGCAATCCAAAATCAAGCTCAGGGAGGGTGGATCTCTAAGTTCTGGTCGATTCTGATATGAACTGGCATTTCAACTCCTATAAATATTCTCATGTTCCTTTCACACCATATATGCTAGATCATCATAGTAAAAGAAATGTTCATGATATGATAATGTAGGCTATTACTGAGTTGAGTTTGACACAAAGTTTCCAACATCTGCTTGATATCATAAGAATTGCCGATGCTAATTCTCAGTTTATGCGTAAATCTTCAGTATTTGCCTTGAATACGAGCAATTGAAAAATAAATGGTCCTTGTCCTCATTATGATTTGAATAGAGAACACATAATCGATTAATACTACAGTTCCACCTACTGATTCTGTCTTTTGTGTTTAGTTGATTTAATATAGTCTGCAATGAACATATCGACATTTTAGGAGCACATTTATTATCCCATATGATTTTGGACCACTTGACTTCAGTATGTTTGCTTCTATTATTATCCCATGCCGAGTTTAAATTAAATTTACCACTGTTGCTAGGAATCCAATACCAGTAATCTTGTTACCTCTGATTATCTATCTTAATATTATGCATTGTATCTTGATATTGAATAGGAATATAACCAAAATGATTTTTCCACTCATAATAAGCTATAAGAGATAATATAATCAAAATTTTGTATCTTGATATTGCATTGTATCTTGATACTGAATAGGAATATAATCAAAATGATTTTCCATGGAATTCCTACCACATTTTTCCACCAAGGAATACCCATTGATCCATGGGTCGGTCCAAATGTTTGTGTTCTCACCATTTACAATTATCCTAATAACTAAACTGTGCACCATTTTCTAGCTTTAAGCAATAAATTCCAAGTATGTGATGCACAGTTATTTATGTCAGCAGACCAAAAATTTGAATCATGACAATATTTATCGATCACCCATTTGGCCCAAGTAGAATTCCCTTGTAAAAATTTCCATAGTAGTTTAATAGCCATTGCTTTTGCCATATCATCTATTTTTCTAATGCCCAGCCATCCTCATTCTTGGTTTTATAGACATCTTCCCAGGATACTTTATGGGCTTTAGATTTCCAAATGAAATTAGCACAAATAGAATTGATTCTATGAATAACAGACACATGGAATTGTGAAAATTGTAACCAGAATTGAATCATTGGGTAAATGACTATTTTCACTAATTCAATTCGACCACAGATATTAAGCAATTTACTGTTCTAATGATTTATATTTTTGTTGATTTTATCTATTAAGCATCCAAACTCACTTGCTTTAGAACATTATTAGATAGGGGAATGCCAAAATAAATCACTGGCAGATTACCCATATTGATATTAAGAATTTTAACTATCCGTTGCTTGTTTTTGTCTCCTTTGATAAAATAAACAGTGGATTTGTTTTCATTTACATCAAGGCCAATAAAATATTCAAGCAATAAAGAGTGTACATTATGCAGTCTGCATTTAATTTGTTCCCCTTTGGCTATAATTAAGATATCATCTGCATATAATAAGTGAGTGATTATGGGGTTAATCTTATGAATAGGGGAAAGATTACCTTTTATGTACTCCAAATCGAGGCAGATTGTCAGGAACTCCATAGCTATAGAAAATAAATATGGAGATAGAAGAATCACCTTGCCTTATACCCTACGAGCTCTCAATGAAACCAAATGGGGTTCCACAATTGTGTAAGTCATAAGAAAACCCATAGCAAGCAGCATATGATGAATAAACTCTCTATTAATTTTATCATAAGCTTTGTGTAAGTTAATTTTCAGGAAAATATTGTTGGAATTTTCTATTAAATCCCCTAATCATTTCATATGCAAGAAAAGAGTCCTCTATAATGATTCTCCTAGGGATGAATGCATTTTTATTAAAAGAAATAAGGTCATCCATGTAAGGTTTTAGTCGATTACATAGAAGATTGGCTAAAATCTTATAGGAGACATTGCATAGAGAGATTGGTCTGAAATTAGACATACCAATAGCATCTGGTTTTTTTGGATGAGGTAAATAAATGTATGATTGATTTCTCTATAGTACCACTATTGTGTGTATATATTTACGATGATTTTCTTATTTATGTACAGAAAAGAATTTCCTCGGCTGTCAATAAGGGTATTGAATCTACCATATGGTATAATGTGCAAATCCTGAATATATTCCAAGAACAGTATCAAAATACTATTTTGATATTTCTACTCATAGAGATATGATCAACTAGCTAAGAATGTGTATTCGAGAAGACATTGCAACAAAATTTCTTTTAATTGCATTCATTGGTAGCGTTTCAAGGCTATATATAACCATTGGTCACTTTAAAATAAAAAAATGAATAAAAAAATGCTGCCAAGTGGGTCTGTATTAGAACATTTTGGAATGTCAAGAGATATGTATAGATATGAATAGGTGATCCTGTTAGGAACTGTGTTGATGATGTTTTGATGACAACAACCTTATATAGTTATTATACTTTACTTTATAAAATATATACTAACATTTCCATATATATATATATATGTATATAAGAAGTATATGCAGGTATCATCGAAGACTGATCAGTATAAAGACTCAAGCATCAAGATGAAGATTAGAGATTCAAGATTCAAGACTCTAGAGAATCAAGATTTCAAGATCTCAAGATAAGTGTCTAGTATTTTGTTAAAACTTCATAATAGCACTCTCATCTTTCTTCTAAGTTTCTTTTGGGATGGAACCCAATTTCTATCGAAACCAGTGGCTTACAAACCCACGACAAGTAGCTTACAAACCTACGACAAGTGGCTTACAAACCCACGAAAATCAAAATCATTTAAACTACTTTGTACAAGTTCTCGAGTCCTATGGAGGAGCTCTGTAGGAAGGTTCTTGCAATTTCAGTTTGAATAGATTTTTCAAAATGTTTTTAAATCTGTTTTCAAAATGTTTTAGCTTTCAAAATCATGTTTTCAAAAATATTTTCAAACTTTGTTTTAGCCTTGAAATATTCCTCTATTCTGATTTTAAAAACTTCTATTTTTAAAACATCAAAACTCATTTTGATTTTAAATATTACTTATATAATTGACGGTCTATATCAATTATATATATATATATATTTAAAAAAATGTTTTATATTCATTCTCTATCTCAAAATATTGTTTAAACACTTTACTTTGCTTCCGAGAAGTTTCAACTTGTTTTAAATTTAATTGTCTTTACAAAACAACATCTCTATAATTTTGAACTAAGGGATGTCGACATAAGGGGATACCCCATGTCGACATAGTGACAGTTGGATTCAAAATTCAATTTTCAAAAGAAGTGTCCATTCGTTCGAAAACCTTTCACCAATGGTTATGACTATTGTGCATCTATATAAAGGCTTCCAAAACGAATTTTTTTAGCAACTGCTTTCTTATTTTCTTCACTCTTTCTTCTCCACCATTCCATATCCATAAAACTTCATATCTTCAAGAATGTGCCATCATTCTTCCAAATTCTCAATAGGAAATCATTTCAATACTCTCTCTATTTGATTCTCCATCATTCTACTAAAGATCAAAGTGCTATTCAGGGTTATAGGATCAATTTGTATTCAAAAAGTCCATAGAGTCTATCCATTCAAAAGGATTGTTATTAGAAAGTATTAGGGTGATCTTCTGTCCCGAAAATCAAGAGAGTTTACCCCAGACTCGGAGATAGGAGGGTTCCTCAAGGCCTTAGAAATTGAGGGTTGTAATTTGGATATTGGCTTATAAAAATCTGTACAAGGATATTGCCTTGGTGCAGGACTGGATGTAGGAGGATTCCGAACCAGCATAAAATACGGTGTGTTCTTTCCTTTTACTTGCTTTACTTTACTATTTGCATTTATTATATGTTCTGTGATCATTCTGTGTTAGAATTCTGTTTAGATTTGTGTTGAAAGTTTTAATTTAGTCATATAGTTCATATATTCTTTAAAACACTATTCACCCCCCCTCTAGTGTTATTTCTGCCTTAAGATCCTTAATCCGCATCCCTAACAATTGGTATCAGAGCATTGGATTTCATTGTTTTCATAATCTGAAACTTGAAAAATATAAAAATGGCATTTTTGGAAAATTGTGTTAAAACTGTTTTGAATCTATGCATTTCATCAAAGTTTCATAAGTCTGCATATAGTTATTTTGAAAAATCTAGTTATCTACCGAATTGGTGTGTTACGCAGGAATAGACATGTTATATGGTTTTTGACGAATCAACACCCATTGGACAAACTGTGCAAATTGAGAAAGATAAATGGATACTTGATAGTGGCTGTTCGAGGCACATGACTGGAAATCCCAAGATACTCAAGGACATTACTTATCAAGATGGTGGATTAGTCAATTTTGGTGACAACTCTAAAGGATATGTGGTTGGCGTCGGCAATGTCGGTAACTCTAAAACTTTACTTATTTCTGATGTTTTATTAGTTAGGAACTTAAAACATAATCTACTTAGTATAAGTCAACTTTGCGATAAAGGTTTTAAAATTAAATTTGGAAAAGATAAAAGTCACATTGAAGATGATAAGTCTAATATAATTTTTGAAGGTATTAGGGAGAAAAATATTTATATCCTTAGTATGAAAATTTCAAATGATAATCTATGTCTTTTGGCTAATACAAGCGACCCTTGGATTTGGCAGAAAAGATTTGGCCATTTGAATTTCAAATTATTATCGAGGATATCAAAACTTGACTTAATTAGAGGTCCACCCAAGTTAAACTTTAAAGTAGATAGTATTTGTGATGCTTGACAATTAGGAAAACTTAAGAAAAGTTCATTTAAATTAAAAGTTGCTATTTCTACCTCTAGTCCTCTAGAATTACTTCATTTAGATTTATTTGGTCCATCTCAAGTTCAATCAATTAACCATAGTAAATATGTTTTTGTTATAGTAGATGATTACTCAAGATATACTTGGACAATCTTTTTAAAACATAAAAGTGATGCTTTTGAAATATTTGAAAACTTTTCTAAAAGAATTCAAAAAACAACATTCTTTCAAAATTAAAACTATTCGAAGTGATCACGGTGGTGAATTTAAAAATGAAAATTTTGAGAATTTCTGTACTCAAAAGGGAATTACTCACAACTTTTCATTTCCAAGAACTCCACAACAAAATGGAGTAGTAGAACGTAGGAATAGAACGATTCTAGAGTGTGCTCGTACAATGCTTTCTGATAGTAATTTACCTAAACATTTTTGGGCTGAAGCAGTTGCTACAGCTTGTTATATATTAAATAGAATTTTAATTAGACCATTAACAAATAAAACTCCATATGAATTACTTTATAATAAGAAACCTATAGTTACTTATGTTAAAGTCTTTGGGAGTAAATTTTTTATACTTAATACAAAAGTAATTTAGATAAATTTGAACCAAAAGCTGATAAAGGATTATTTATTGGTTATTCTAATAGAAGCAAAGCATTTAGAGTTTTTAATTTAAAAACTAATACTATTGAAGAAACTATGGATGTATCTTTTGATGAAAATCTTAAAGATATTGTACAAATAGATGATGGAGAAGATTTTATAAATTTAAATCAATCTAATGAAACTATTAGTGAAATAAATCAACCTAATAAGAGATTTAAAATATCAAAAGATCATCCTATAGAAAATGTTTTAGGAAATATTGAATCTGTAGTAAGAACTAGAAATCAATTAAGTAGTATGAGTAACGTAGCCTTTATATCAACAATTGAACCTAAAAATCCAAAGGAAGCATCGTCTGATGATTCATGGATTCTTGCTATGCAAGAAGAATTGAATCAATTTACCAGAAATGATGTATGGGAACTTGTTCCTAAACCTGAGGATAAAAGTATAATTAGAAGTAAATGGGTTTATAAAAATAAAATGAATGAACTCGGTGAGGTCGTAAGAAATAAAGCTCGTTTAGTCGCGCAAGGTTATTGTCAAGAAGAAGGAATTGACTATGATGAAACCTTTGCCCCCGTAGCAAGATTAGAAGCTATAAGAATTCTACTTGCTTTCGCTAATTATAATAATTTCAAATTATATCAAATGGATGTTAAAAGTGCTTTTCTAAATGGTTTTGTAAAAGAAGATGTTTATGTTGAACAACCTCCACTTTTTGAAGATAATAAATTTCCAAACCATGTATACAAGTTAAAGAAAGCTCTATATGGTCTAAAGCAAGCTCCTAGAGCCTGGTATGAAAGACTAAGATCTTATTTACTTCAATCTGGTTTTGAAATTGGTAAAGTAGATACAACACTTTTTATTAAAATAAATAATCAAGGTATTCAACTGGTTCAAATATATGTAGATGATATAATCTTTGGATCAACTAATAACATAATGAATAAAGAATTTTCAAATATAATACTAAAGAATTTGAAATGAGTCACATGGGAGAATTAAGTTTCTTCTTAGGGCTTCAAATTAAACAACTAGAAAATGGAATCTTCATAAGTCAAGAATAATATGCTAAAGACTTAATCAATAAATTTGGTTTAAGCACCTCTAGTGGGAAACCAACTCCAATGCAAACAAATGTAGGTTTAAGTAAAGAAGATAAATCAAAAAATATTGATCAAACTTTATATAGGGGAATGATTGGTTCGCTACTCTATATAACAGCGAGTCGTCCTGATATTATGCATAGTGTTTGTCTCTGTGCAAGATACCAATCACAACCTAAAGAAACTCACTCAAAAGCTGTTAAAAGAATTTTAAGATATGTAAAATACACTTTAGATTATGGTTTATTTTATTCTAAAAATAATACTTTTGATTTAATATCATATTGTGATGCTGATTATGCTGGTTATAACCGAAATAGTACAAGTGGAACTTGTCACTTTCTAGGACATTCACTGGTTTCCTGGTTCAGCAAGAAACAAAATACCGTTTCCTTGTCAACAACTGAAGCAGAGTATATATCTGCTACTCTGGCTTGTTCACAAGTCATATATATGCAACAAACTTTAAAAGATTTTGGAATTAACATAAGTAAATCACCAATATATTGTGATAATACTAGTGCAATAAATCTATCTAAAAATCCAACTCATCATGTTAGAACTAAACATATTGATATAAGACATCATTTTCTTAGAGATAATATAACTAAAGAAATAATAACTCTAGATTATATAAATACTGAAAAACAAATTGCTGATATATTAACTAAACCATTAACCGAACAGAATTTTACTAAATTTAGAAGAGAATTAGGTATTTGTTCAAAATCTGAAATATAAAATAATATAAAATAATAATCAATAAAAATTCAAAATAAAAATTACACTTTTTTTGAAGAACATGTCGACATGCCCCATCTCATGATGTCGACATACCCAACAAAAATTTGAAAATTGAATTTCCCTCCAAAGTTAGTTATTTGGTTATTTATCTATTTATTTCGTTTTCTCTCCTCTTTCTTCACTATATTCTCTGTAAATAACTTCTGAAACAATAAAATAATGGCCTCTTCTTCTACTAATGAACCCACTTCACCCACATCTCCTCATTCTGGTCCATTTCAACGAACTACGCACGCTCGAGTGATCAAATTGCAAGAGAAGATGAAAGATATCCTTCAATTGATGACTGAAATTCAAGTAAGTCAACTTAGGATGGCTAGAGAACAACAAAGGAAAGGGAATATTATTAGGAATGTACAAAAATTCCTTATGGATAACGTACAAATCCTATTAATATTGAAGACTCTTCACAAGCCATGGAATCCGAGGAAGAAGAACCTATGGAAGAACCACAAGAAGACCAAGAGGAAGATCAACCTTTACCTCAACCCGAAGTCCCTATGAATACGGACGAGAGCGTTATTTGCGTTGGTGAGATCCTTGTTGATACTAATGGAAACATAATTGAACAACGTGGAAACTTTTGTCTCCTCTACCCCAATTGTTCGATTCATAAGTCTCTTATAGTTAAGGATCGCCATTAAAGCGTACTTTCATTTTTATTCTTTGTTTTAAATTGTTTTGTTTGTTCGTGTTTATGTATGTTCTTATATATGTTGTAATAACTAAAATGTGTTCACTTATACTCATTGTTTCATGCTTGTTCTATACATATTATTTGTTCATACTAATCATTCTTGAATTCTTAAGTAGTTAATAGTTTTTGTTGATGACAAAGGGGGAGAAAGTTATAAAAATATATGTGCTTGGTGTAAGGGGGAGTCATGGAATAAAGGGAAGTTGTAGTTTTAAGAAGAAGTCACGGAGTAAGGGGGAGTTATGGTATGGTAAGAATATTTTATAAATAAAGGTTGTCATCATCAAAAAGGGGGAGATTGTTAGGAACTGAGTTGATGATGTTTTGATGACAACAACTGTATATAGTTATTATACATTACTTTATAAAATATATACTAACATTTCCATATATATATATATATATATAGGAAGTATATGCAGGTATCATCGAAGACTGATCAGTATAAAGACTCAAGCATCAAGATGAAGATTAGAGATTCAAGATTCAAGACTCTAGAGAATCAAGATTTCAAGATCTCAAGATAAGTGTCTAGTATTTTGTTAAAACTTCATAATAGCACTCTCATCTTTCTTCTAATTTTCTTTTGGGATGGAACCCAATTTCTATCGAAACCAGTGGCTTACAAACCCACGACAAGTAGCTTACAAACCAACGACAAGTGGCTTACAAACCCACGAAAATAAAAATCATTTAAACTACTTTGTACAAGTTCTCGAATCCTATGGAGGAGCTCTGTAGGAAGGTTCTTGCAATTTCAGTTTGAATAGATTTTTCAAAATGTTTTTAAATCTGTTTTCAAAATGTTTTTGCTTTCAAAATCATGTTTTCAAAAATATTTTCAAACTTTGTTTTAGACTTGAAATATTCCTCTATTCTGATTTTAAAAACTTCTATTTTTAAAACATCAAAACTTATTCTGATTTTAAATATTACTTATATAATTGACGGTCTATATCAATTATATATATATTTAAAATAATGTTTTATATTCATTCTCTATCTCAAAATATTGTTTAAACACTTTACTTTGCTTCAGAGAAGTTTCAACTTGTTTTAAATTCAATTGTCTTTACAAAACAACATCTCTATAATTTTGAACTAAGGGATGTCGACATAAGGGGATACCCCATGTCGACATGGTGACAGTTGGATTCATTCAATTTTCAAAAGAAGTGTCCATTCGTTCGAAAACCTTTCGCCAATGGTTATTACTGTTGTGCATCTATATAAAGGCTTCCAAAACGAATTTTTTTAGCAACTACTTTCTTATTTTCTTCACTCTTTCTTCTCCACCATTCCATGTCCATAAAACTTCATATTTTCAAGATCGTGCCATCATTCTGCTAAATTCTCAATAGGAAATCACTTAGATACTCTCTCTATTTGATTCTCCATCATTCTACTAAAGATCAAAGTGCTATTTAGAGTTATAGGATCAATTTGTATTCAAAAAGTCCATAGAGTCTATCCATTCAAAAGGATTGTTATTAGAAAGTATTAGGGTGATCTTGTGTCCCGAAAATCAAGAGAGTTTACCCCAGACTCGGAGATAGGAGGGTTCCTCAAGGCCTTAGAAATTGAGGGTTGTAATTTGGATATTGGCTTATAAAAATCTATACAAGGATATTGCCCTGGTGCAGGACTGGATGTAGGAGGATTCCGAACCAGTATAAAATCCGGTGTGTTCTTTCCTTTTACTTGCTTTACTTTACTATTTGCATTTGTTATATGTTCTGTGATCATTCTGTGTTAGAATTCTGTTTAGATTCGTGCTGAAAGTTTTAATTTAGTCATATAGTTCATATATTCTTTAAAACACTATTCACCCTCCCTCTAGTGTTATTTCTGCCTTAAGATCCTTAATCCGCATCCCTAACAGATCCTTGGTTTAAGTTTCGAGGTGTTGTTGACTAGTGTTGCATAGTCAGTAGACTTAATTATTAAAGATAAATCCGGATGGCCTTTTAATGGAGATTTCTCATCCTAGGAATTTTGTGTTTCAATGAGAATTCATGCTAAGTGCAAGGCGATTAAGTGAGTGCTTGCTACCAAATTACATGTATTAGGTCGTTGAGCTTGGCATATGCTTGGAAGATCAGGAAGAGAGTTATCTACCATAGGGGAGTTTTCAGTATGCCCTGAATGCTAGTCAATGGACCTTATATATAGTCGGGAAGGAATACTGAATGGTGCTTTATATATATTTTTTCATTGTTGTTATGGTTTTATTATAGGTTAAGCCCATTATGAATGCAAGTAAGCATAGGTATAGGTGCGAGAAAATATATGTGCAAGTGAGTGTTTATATATGTGTGTGTGAGCGTGTTCTGCTTAGAGATGTTTGGTGATTACTCATATTAGATTAACCTGGCCCATTTGTTACTTAATTGACCTCTTAGACACTTTCAAATCGGTAGCTTAAGAGAAATCGGTTAGGCCATACAATGAGCCTATAATAAGTATGAATGTGCATGGAGAAAAAGAGGTATGCTAGGAGTTGTATGTGGTTATCTTCACTACATTCACATTTATAGCATATGTAGTACCACTATTGTGTGTAAATATCTATGATAATTTTCTTATTTATGTCAAGTAATGAATTTCCTCGGTTATCAATCAGTTTATTGAATCTACCATATGGTATAATGTGCAAATCTTGAATAGACTCTAAGCACGATATCAAAATAATATGTTGATATTTCTACTCATAGAGATATGATCAACTAGCTACGAATGTGTCTTCTTGAAGACATTATAAAAAATTGCTTTTCGTAGCATTCATTGCTAGCGTTTCAAAGTTATATATAACTATTGGTCACTTTAAAATAAAAAAATGAATGAAAGACGCTGCCAAGTGGGTCACGCCAATAATTCACTGAAATTTCACTAAAATTTTATATGGCCGCGCTTATCTCTTTTTAACCTTTAATATTTTTGTTATCCTCACTTTGAAGAACGATGAAAACCCAGAAAAAAATCTACTTGGGATCTTATTAGATCTTCTTTCTCCCTCTCCCGATTTTATCAATCATCAATCCATGTAATTCATGCTAAAATCACCTTATCCCTAGCTTTACCGTCATTATGGCCTGCGCTCACTGTTATTATTGGTAACAAAAAAAATCTCTGCCCGATCATAAAATTCCACATCTTCATCTTTCAAAATTGCCTCATCTCTTGCTTCATTTCACTATAAACCAAATTCGGCATCGCTTCTCCATGATATATCACAATTTTCATCACTGCTGTTGTGCGACCAGCTTCAATGTCTTCTCCCCCTATGTTGATTCTCCAAACTTTAGAAATCGAAAACTCGACTTGCTGTTGCTAATTAATGATGTGAGTAACTTTTAAATTTTCAGTTATTCTAATAATTGATAATTTGAAATAGAGAACAAGAGTTAAAGCTACTTAATCAAGTTTAAATAGGGAGATAAATTCTCAAATTATCACACTATAAATCAAGATAGAGAATTTGCAACACTATTTAATCATGATCCATAATAGAGAATTGATAGTATGAGATTTGAAATTATAACACTTTAATTGTTAAGTTGATTTTTGAGAATTTATGTCAATCATGAGGTACAGATAGTGATAATTGATACTAGCTATGTTTCAACCAATTTTGAGGATTAAATGTTATTTATTATGAGGAAATCCCTTGTAAAGAATTGATATTTGGAAATGCCATAGTCCTTAGCTCATGCAATTTTAAAAACTAGGACAATGTAAATTTATGTTTAGTGTATCTCTAGAATCTCATATTTTATACTCAGGCCTCGTTTTTTTCTAGAACATTAGCATTTGAGAAAATAATGATACTTTGATTTTGATGTAAAATAAATAAACATACAATATTCTCATCAAAAACATAAAGTATCACAATATTTGACGTTATTAAACTTATATTAAGTAATGTTGTAGATTGATAGTAATTTATTGTTTTCCAATAGTTTTCTCTATAATGGTTGATTGGTAATACTGGTTTAGTATTCTATACTTGTGCATTTGCGTGCTTGTACCAAAAGTTCAGTAAATTTTACATTCTAAACCTATGTAATAAAGCAAAAAGTTTTATTTATAGAAGAGCTTTCTAATGCTTGTTTTAGATTCTTACTTAATTGTTAATGCATACAAATTGCTTAAACCACTATTGATTAACTTTTCTTTTTTGCTCTAATTTAGTATTAAAATTCTTGTTTGCTCAAACTTTTGCGGTATTTGTTAAAAAACCTATGCAATGTAATAATTTTTTTAGGTTCAGTATACCATTGTGCCGACCTTAGGTAAGAACAAACACTGTTTCTATTACAATTGAGGTCAATAAATGAATAGCTGTGTTCTCAAACTATTTTAGAAGTCAACAAACCAATCACTAGAATCCCTAAGCTCCCTATTACAGTTCTTTTTTGAAAAATTTCTTAAAAAAATAAGGCCCGTATCAGAATATTTTGGAATTTCAAGAGATATGTATAGATATGAATAGGTGATCCTTGGTTTAAGTTTTGAGGCGTTGTTGACTAGTTTTCCATAGTCAGTACACTTGATTATTAAAGATGAATCCAAATGGCCCTTTAATGGTGATTTTTCATCCTAGGAGTTTTTTGTTTCAATGAGAATTCATGATCAATGCAAGGTGATTAAGTGAGTGCTTGCTACAAAAATTACATGTATTAGGTCGGTGAGTTTACCATATGCTTGGAAGATAAGGAGGGGAGTTATCTACGATAGGGGAGTTTTCAGTATTCCCTAAATTCTAGTCAATGGACCTTATACATTGTTGGAAAGGACTACCAAATGGTGCATTATGTCTATATTCCTGCATTTTTTTTATGCTTTTATTTTAGGTTATGCTCATTGTGAATGAAAGTAAGCATAAGTGTAGGTACAAGAAAATGTATGTGCGTGTGTGTTTATATGTGTGTGTGTGTGTGTTCTGCTTAGAGATGTTTGGAGATTACTCATACTAGATAAGCCTGGCCCATTTGTTGTTTGATTGACCTCTTATATGCTTTTAAATGGGTAGCTTAAGAGGAACCGGTTAGGCCAAACAATGAGGCTATAATAAGTTTAAATGTGCATGGAGAAAAAGAGACATGCTAGGAGTTGTACGTGATTATCTTTGCTACATTCACATTTGTAGCATATGTGGTACCACTATTGTGTGTAAATTTCTATGATGATTTTCTTATTTATGTCAAAAAAAGAATTTCCTCGGTTGTCAATAAGTGTATTGAATCTACCTTATGGTACAATGTGCAATGAATAGATTTCAAGCACAGTTTCAAAATACTATTTTGATATTTTTACTTGAAGAGATGTGATCAACCAACTACGAATGTGTCTTCAAGAAGACATTACAACAAAATTGCATTTAGCTGTATTTATTTGTAGCGTTTCAAGGCTATATATAACCGTTGGTCACTTTAAAATCGAAAAATGAATAAAAAACGCTGCCAAGTGGGTAACGCCAATAATTCACTGAAATTTCACTAAAATTTTATATGGTCACGCATATCTCTTTTTAACCCTTAATATTTTTGTTATCCTCACTTTGTAAAGCGATGAAAACCCAAGAAAAATCTACTTGGGATCTGATCAGATATTCTTTCTCCCTCGCCCTCTTTTATCAATCATCAATCTTTGTAACTGGTGCTAAAATCACGTCATCTCTAGCTTTATCTTCATCATGGCATGGGATTATTGTTATTATTGGTAAAAAAAATAATCTTCAGCCGGTCAAAAAATTCCACATCTTCATCTTTCAAAATTGCTTCCTTTCTAGCTTCACTTTCACTATGAACCAAATCCGGCACCGCTTCTCTTTGTTATGTGATGATTTTCATCACCGCCGTTGTGCGACCAGCTTCAATGTCTCCTCCACCTGTGTTGATTCTCCAAATCATAGAAATCGAAAACTCGACTTCCTGTTGCTGATTAACCATGTGAGTAACTTTTAAATTTTCAGCTATTTTGATAATTAGTAATATGAAATAGAGAACAAGAGTTAAAGCTACTTAATCACATTTTAAAAGGGAGATAATTCTGAAATTATCACACTATAAATAAAGATAAGGAATTTGCAACACAATTTTATCATGATCCATAATAGAGAATTGATAGTATGAGATTTGAAATTATCACACTTTAATTGTTAAGTTTACTTTTGAGAATTTATGTCAATCATGAGGTATAAACAGTAATAATTGATAATAGCTATTTTTCAACCAATTTTGATGATTAAATACTATTTATTATGAGGAACGCCCTTATAAAGAATTGATATCTGGAAATGCCACAGTCCTCAACTCGTGTAATTTTAAAAACTATGACAATGTAAATTTATGTTTAGTGTATCTCTAGAATCTCTTATTTTGTACTCAGGCTTCGTTTCATTCAGAACATTGGCGTTTTAGCAAATAGTGAAACTTTTGTTTTGATGTTAAATAAAAAAAAATACAGTATTCTCATCAAAAACATAAAATATCACAATATTAGACATTATTAAACTTGTATTCAGTAATGTTGTAGATTAATGGTTAGTTTTTGTTTGCTAATAGTTTGTTTTATAATGGTTGATTGCTAATACAGGTTTAGTATACTATACTTGTGCATTTGCGATCTTGTGCCCAAAGTTTGGTAAATTTTACATTCTAATCCTATGTAGTAAAGCGAAAAGTTTTATTTATGGACGAGCTTGACAATGCTTGTTTTAGATTCTTACTTAATTGTTAATGCTTACTAATTTCTTAAACCACTACTGATTAACTTTTTTAGCTCCAATTTAGTATTAAAATTCTTGTTTACTCAAAATTTTGCGGTATTTGTTACAAAATCAGTGCAATGAAACAATTATTTTGGGTTTAGTTAAGGAAACGTAGACCATTGTGCCGACCTTAGGTAAGAATAAACACTGTTTTTATTACAGTTGAGGTCAATAAATGAACAGGCGTATTCTCAAACTATTTTAGAAATCAACAAACGAATCACTAGAATCCCTAAGCTCCCTATTACAGTTCTTTTTTGGAAAATTTCTTAAAAAATAAGGTCTGTATCAGAATATTTTGGAATTTCAAGAGATATGTATATATATGAATAGGTTATCCTTAGTTTAAGTTTCGAGGTGTTGTTGACTACTGCTCCATAATCAGTAGACGTAATTATTAAAGATGAATACAAATGGCCCTTTAATGGAAATTTCTCATCCTTGGAGTTTTGTGTTTCAATGAGAATTCATGCTCGGTGCGAGGTGATTGAGTGCTTGCTCCCAAAATTACATGTATTAGGTCGGTGAGCTTGGCATATGCTTGGAAGATTAGGCGGGGAGTTATCTACTATAGGGGAGTTTTCAGTATTCCCTGAATACTAGTCAATGGACCTTATACATAGTCAGAAAGTACTACCGAATGGTGCTTTATGTATATTTTCTTACATTGTTGTCATGCTTTTATTATAGGTTATGTTCTTTATGAATGCAAGTAAGAATCGGTGTAGGTACGAGAAAATATATGTGCGTACATGTGTTTATATATATATATATTCGTGTGTGTTCTGTGTGTGTGTTCTTCTTAGGGATGTTTGGAGATTACTCATACTAGATAAGCCTGGCCCATTTGTTGTTTGATTGACCTCTTATATACTTTCAAATGGTTAGTTAAGATAAACCACTTAGGCCATACAATGAGGCTATAATAAGTATAAATGTGCATAGAGAAAAAGAGCTATGCGAGCAGTTGTACGTAGTTATCTTTGCTACATTCACATTTGTAGCATATGTGGTACCACTATTGTGTGTAAATATTTATGATGATTTTCTTATTTATGTCAAGAAAAGAATTTCCTCGGTTGTTAATAAGTGTATTGAATATACCATTTTGTACAATATGCAAATCCCGAATAGATTCCAAGCACGGTATCAAAATACTATTTTGATATTTCTACTCATAGAGATATGATAAACTAGCTACAAATGTGTCTTCGTGAAGACATTACAACAAAATTGCTTTTAATTGCATTCATTTGTAGCGTTTCAAGGCTATATATAACCGTTGGTCACTTTAAAATGAAAAAAATGAATTAAAAAACTTTGGGAAGTGGGTCATGCCAATAATTCACGGTAATTTCGCTAAAATTTTATATAGCCGTGCATGTCTCTTTTTAACCCTTTGTTATCCTCACTTTGAAGAGCGATGAAAACCCAAGAAAAAAACTCTACTTGAGATCTTATTAGATCTTCTTTCTTCCTCCCCCTCTTTTATCAATCATCAATCCTTTTAATTGGTGCTAAAATCTCCTCATCTCTAGCTTTATCTTCAACACTGCCTGTGCTCATTGTTATTATTAGTATGACGACCCAGATTATTCAGTGTTGAATCTGGAATATTTGAGTGGTTTTAAATATTGGAATTGAATTATAAATTGGTTTTGAATATGGAAAAAAACTTGGATTTATCCATTCAGAATGTAGATACGGCAATTTGTTGAATAATATAATTATTCAATTCAATAATTTAAGATTGAGTAAAATATTTAATTTGGAATTTCGAGCTTGTTAAAAATATTTTAAAGGCTTGTAAAATTTATATTGATAGAACTGAAGGTAGTAAAAGTGTTAAAATTGAATTTGGAAGTATTTTGTTAAGTTCTGAAATTATACCGTTTAAATTGATATTTGAAAATAGCCTTCCGAGGCACAGTCTCGAAATTTGACGAAACCAGCTCCATTAGATCCGTAATAGTGTATTTTTATCGGATTTCTATTTTCGTAGTGTTTGGAGGGATCGTTTGGCCGTACAATAAGTAAACGCGCTGAAATTTAAATTGAAATTTATTATAATAACTGGGTTCAAAATGCTATCTTCTCCATACAATCAAATTAGGACACGAAACTTTTTCCATTGTATTCATAATAGGGGTATAAATTATAAACGCCTAGCGGAACGCCTCGATAGGATGTCAAGATTTTAAGCTATGAATTCAAGATAATTTAAATTTAAAATTTGAATATAAATTATTGTTGACCAATCAAATTTCCTTCTGCTGAAATTCTTTCCCCATCATAACTTTTTCGAAATCACTATAGCTGGCTTCTTCAACCCTTCACATCTGTCTCTTCCTTTCATCAGCTATTAGCCACCCTATTGTAGAGCTAGTAGTGTACGCATGGCCATCTTCTTCTGTTTTATATTCGTATGTCTCCCTCAGTTTTAAAAAAGAAACGAACAATTGAAAAGGGGAAAGCAGAAAATAAAATCAAAAAAATAAAATAAAATCAGTTCGTCTCTAAAAAGAAAAAAAGATTAATGGCCACGCGTTTCAAATCGAATCGAGTCGAGTTCGATTATCTCATGGAGCTTGGATCGAGACTACGCAAGGTGAGATGCGTCAATTGGAAAGGGGCAACTTCGAGCTCGAACAGCCGCATCAGTGTCGCAGTTGACCTCGAGTTCGATCGTGGGGAAGCGTGCGATCGGAAATAGGAAGAAGCGGCGCTGCTGCCTCTTGGCCAAGGCGACGCAGTGCTCGATCGACTAAGGGAGGGGTGCGGCATGGCAGTCGACCAAAATCTGGAGGAAGGCGATTGCGATTTCTGGGAGATCATCGTTGCGGCGTCGGTGTGATGGAGGTCATGGACGGCAATCTCTGGCAGATGGTTCGATGGTGGTTCCATCGAGTGGCGATGGCGATTTCGAACTCGTACAAGCGAGGGAAAGGTCGGTTCGAGCTGTAAGGTATTTGCAATTTATTCTTTTCAATTTAAATTTGAATATAACGGCAAAAAAACAGAAAAGAAGAAAATATTCACAGTAGAGGAATTATTTATTTTGGTTATTTTCTGGAAAATATATACAATAACATATATATGCAGAATTTTCAATTTATATATATGTACAGTAGAACAATTCTATTTTAATTTAATACACATACATATTTAAATATATATATATATGGGTAAAATAGTAAATATACATATAAATGATTTTGGAAAATATAAGAGTTTATATAAAGATTAGATTTTTAAAACCCATATAGGTTATTTTTATATATATACAGTTTGGAAATGGAAAAAAATAAAATACAATGTACTAGTTTATTTCAAATAATTTAAGGTGATTAATTTGTTAAATTAAATTATTAGTTTAAAACCAAATTATTAGTTTAAATTAAATAAGTAAGTAGTAATTAATTGTTCGATCAATTCAAATATTAATAAATCGTATAAATATTTATACAAGGCCTATAATCGTGGAATCAAATCGAGAATGAAGTGGATTTGCAAATTTAAGGGGCAAATGTGAGTTAATCTCACTCATCTGGATTATTATAGTTAAATTTAAATTATTGGTTGAATTGCTTGGATGATGATTGTCATTATTAAAAATTAAATAGACCCTATGCGTCGCATAATAGCGAATGATATTATATAAACCCATATACCGCAATATTCCACCTCGAAGTGGAATTGGTATTTTGTATTGTCCTAACATCTGTGGATGCAGGGAAGCAGGTTGGAGGGATCCTACTGGATTCCTCAAAACATTTAGATTTTTTCTAATATTCTGTGATTGGATTTATTAGATAATCTGAGATATATTAAATTGGTGATTGAAAATATTGAATGCTATGTTCGATTTAATATAATTGGGAATGCTGAATTATTAAAATATGTAGATTGGATTTTGAGAAGATAATAAAATAAAAAATCTTTCAATAAGATAATTATAGAGAATTTGGATAAATTAAAGGATGAATTGGAATAAGATAAAAGTTGTCTTTTTTTAAAAATTTCTAATAAATAAAATTCAAATTATGGAGAAATAAGATTTTTGAGTAAGTGGGAATAAGTGATTTTCTTAAAAAATTAAGTGATATTATGTAAAGGAATGAAGAAATTATTTTAAATAATTCAAGGTTTGAATTTATTTAAAAGGATAAAGGAGGAATTTGGGAAATCTAGAATTGGTATTTTCAGTTAAAAAGATTTTAAATCATAATTAAGGCATAAAATCTGAAGTCTATGGGTTTTGCAGTAAAATCGAGTAAGAAAAGGAATTTATTTCAAAATTGGAGTAATTTGGAAATCAATTTGAAGATTGATTAAGTGTTTAAAACCGAGATTTTTAAAAGAGAAGTGAGACTTTGGAATTTATAAACTGGGTTTATAATGGTGAAGTAATATATCAGTGGATATTTGGAGAATAAATTCACGATGGGAATTTATAAAAGGAATGGGAAAATTTGTTTAAAAATAAATAGTGATTTATTTTTTAAAGGATGTGAAGAGAAGTATATTTCCTTGGATAGCCAAGTATGTTTTCAAAGTAAATTTTTTAAATATAAGTTAAAAGCTTTAATGTTGTTTAAAAAAACATGTTTTAGAAAATTTATTATTTCTAAATGTTTAAATTCTAAAGTAAGTATTTCTCAAATCTATTATTGTAGTAATTATTTAAAGGTGACTTGGTATTTGTTTTAAGAGAAAAATAAAAATTTAGTTTTATACTTTATTATGAAGCTTTATTTTAAATATTCTTAAAGTATATGTTTTTCGGCTAAGTATTAAAGTAGTTTTTAACTTAAATGTCTTAAAAGATATTTATAATATAGTGTTCTAGATTATTTTAAAATCTAAAGTGTTGTACTTGGTGATTTCAGTGGAAGTAGAAAATATTTGGGGAATGTATTCCGTGAGAGGAACATGGTTTGAAAACTGTTTTCAAAAGGTTTGAAAAGTGGAAGTATATCTTGTGAAGATATTTTGAGATTAATAAGTAATTTGGTGAAATTATTTATGTTGGATGGTTGTTTGTGAATGTTAATTGATAATTAAATAACCGACTATCAGTATTGGCTAATGCGCTGAACGTTTCGAAGAGACCGGGATCGAGATTAAATTCTCGAAAACCGCTTCGATCCAGTTTGTACATTTTTGTGTGGAAAACAAGAGTTGGATGCGAAGGTGGAGCAGTGAAGTGCAAGGGCTAGTCGCTACTAATCCTGAGTTGATTCCAAAATAGAAGTGCAAGGGCTAGTCGATACTAATCCTGAGGTGATTCCAAAATGGATGTAGTAGGAGTAGTGCCTTCGGTTCCGTTCGAACCTGGAACGGACTTGTACGGATGAATGCTTTCAGAACATCGTCAGGTGGACGGTGAGCATTCTAAGTGATATGTTATAAAAAGGTAACTCTTAGCCTCAAGCCTCATCAACCGGGAATGACTGAAAATCAGGGGATATGCAGCAAGGCTAAGTGGGTAGCACCCATTAGGGTGAGGTCATCCCTGTCTAGATGTCCCTTTTATTCAGCTTAGTAGTGCGGTTGCTGATCCCAACCATGGGGTGATCTTACTCGGACTATCCAGTAAGGGGTAGTTCGGTCTTGTGTTGCAGGGGATTGGGAGTAATCTTCGGTACAGTGATCTTGGCCACGTACTGTGACAGGTGGTACACCAGTGCCTAGTCATTAGTCGGAAATCCATTCTCCCTACGTGCCTTTTACGATCTTTGTTTGTAGAACCCCACTTTGTGTGAGATGTCCCGCCATTCATCTCAATAGAATGACGCATCATCTTGTAGAAAGAAATTGATAGAAAAGAGAAAAGAAAGAAGAGAAAGAAGAAACAACATGTGAAACTCAACAGTGGAACGAATAAATTATATTAATAACATAAGTATCACATGGTATACAACAATTATCTGAGTTATACAGACAATACAACACATACTAGACAATTATAAACACCTGTCTAGTTATTACAACTCAATACATTACAGGTAAACACTCAGAGATACCAACACATCGGAACACTATATATATCACACACAAAAGCCTCCTTCTCCATTGCTCCTTCACAATTCGTCAAAGCTAACCTGAATCCCTTGGCTACTCGTAAAAATTTGAGTACCCAAGAGTTTAAGAAAAAAACAGAAATAAACTCCGGGTCAGACATGGGTCTGGTGTGAGTAATAGGTTAAAATTGCTTAACTTTGAAAGCCTTTGAAAAGAAAAGGTATCACGTAAGACTTCCCACACATAAACATGGAAAAGTTTTTACCTTACGCTAACCAAAACATTTGATAGGAAATCCAATGATATTATAATAGGTCTAGGGTTTTCAAGTAAATAAGAAATAGCCGAAATTGTTACATTTATTAAATTCCAGCTACTAGCCACAAAAGTGGGTAATATAATCAAAACTAAGGGCACTTATTGGATTTTGGATTCCATACAATGGCAGGGCTACCGGGGTACCGCCCATCACAGTATGTGGCCTAGATCGCTGTACCGAGGAGCACTCCCAATCCCCTATGACACAAAGCCAGAACCATTCCTTATTGAGCAGTTCCGAACAAGACCACCCTGCAGTTGTGATCAGCAAGCGCACCACATAGCCGAAATAAAGGGACATCTAGACAGAGGTAAATCTCGTCCTACTTGGGCATGACCCACTTAGCCTAGCTGCACCTCCCCTGTTTTAGCCATTCCCGGTTGATGAGGCTTGAGGCTACGATTACCTTTATAGGACACATCATTTAGAATGCTCATCGTCCACCTGACGATGTTCCGAAAGCATTCAATCCATACATGTTCGTTCCGGGTTCGAACGAAACCGAAGGCATTATCTCGTTACACTCATTCTGGAATCACCCTCAGAGTTAACGACGATAACCCTTGCACTCTGAATCTTCATCTTCACTTGAGATTCACAACCTATCGTTAATTTGGATCGATGTGGTTTTCGGATATCCAAATATGGAAATCCGATCCCGGTCTTACCGAATCCAAAACGTGTCTTTTAAGGCCAAGTTGTTTTAGAGTTTAAAAGAATTTCAATTCATTATATATATATACACAAATAGATAATTCACAGATTCACAATGGATAATCAACATTATCATCATAAGCAGATAATTCATATCATCAATATAAATGGATAATCCATATTATCATCATAATGCAACCAATGCATCCATATCGTATAACATTACTGATCTCATGGCTGAGATTACAAACCATACAAGGCAACCAATATCAATCTTTCATACATAAGCAATGATTTAATGATCACACCATCTATAATTAATTTAAAATGAATTAAATTAATTACTTCATCTCCAATTAATTTAAAATGAATTAAATTATTTACTTCATCTTTATAATCCTGCTTAACTTAAACTTTAATTGATTACAAATCAATTAATTAATCACCATCTCATTATTCATTTCAATTAATCATTACTGATTAACAATTTCCTAATTACAATAAGTAATCAGCCTTTAAATTAATTACACAGGTTAATTATACTTAACTCTTTGCAATAATTAACTTTTAATTACTTAATCAATTGATTAACTAAAGTTAATTACATAAATCCTTTATTAATTAATTACTTCATTTATTAATTATTCCTTAATAAATCAATTCATCATTAATTTTATTAATTAATGATTTCTACTTACATTTAATTAATTTCTCTATTGAAATTAATTACATTAAGTAATTAATCTTCAATTTAAACCACACATATATTAATCAGCCTTGATTAATAACATCCAGTAATTAACAATACTTAATTACTTTATTGAATAAATTAATCCTTAATTTATTCTTTAATTAATCCCTAGATTAATTTCAAAGGAATTTTAATCTAAATTACTTCCACTATCAACACATCTTTAATTACATTATGTAATTATCAATTAATTACTTCCTTAGGTAATTACAATCCCTATTAATTACATTAAGTAAATAATTATCAAATCATCAAGTGTTTAAATTATTTAAACTTAATTAATTAATCGAAACTAATCACATTAAACTTAATTAATGACATTAAGTAATTAATTCGTTAATTACTTACATTAAGTAATTAAACTTAAACAATTTCAAAAATGATTATTATTAATTAATTAATCTAATTAATTATCAAAATTAATCACATTAATAAATTGTTAAATAATCTTAAGTTAATGACCTTCATTAAAAATTCTTTAATTTCTTTCTTAAGAAATTAACTCAGATTAACCATTATTAATTACAAATTAATTAATATTTAATTACCAATTAATTAATCTTTAATTATTCAATTAATTAAGTGTTAACTACAATCTTAATTAATCCTTAATTATTGATTAATTAATTCTTTAATCATTAATTAAAATCTAATTAATAATCCTTAATTACAGATTAATTAACCTTAATTAATTAATCTCAAGTCTTAATTAATTAATTTAAAATCTTTTAATTACTTAATTAATCATCCATATTATAAATTAATTTAATAATTAACTATCCAACTTAATAATTTAATGAATCCAAATCATTAAATTTTATTTATCTTTAAGATAAACATTTCTTACTTGATCAAAGTAGTTAAAAACAATTTGTTTTTAAATTTACTTTAAATTCCATTTAAAGTCCATTTCAAATTTAAGATTTAAAAAAAATGAATACAAATTTTAACTTAAACAAGGTTTTAAAACAATTCAAAATCTTTTATCTCATATGTTAAAGAAAACATTCATTTTAGAAAGAAGTTTTTAAAAGAATTCAAACCAAATTCATCTTTAAATTCAAATTAGTTTAAATATACTTTAAACATTCCAAGTTATTTAAAAACAAATTCAATTTTAAAAATTTTCTTTTAATTTCAAATCTGAAATACAGTTTTAATCCTCATTCCAGTTTTAACTTAAATTTTGAAAGCTTTACTTACATTCTACATCTTTATTTTAAAATTTAAATTATTTAACCATTTCTAAAATAGTTAAAACAAATTATATTTAAAAAAAACTTTACTTTATTTTAAGAACTGAAATTCAAACCAAATTCCAGATTTTGAAACTTGATTTAAATTTATTTTAAATTCCTGTTTTACAAATTAAACTCCAGTTTTAAATTCAAAACTAAATACACTTAAAAGTTGTTTAAAACTAGATTTAAATTTCGAAACGGTTATTCCAAATCTCAGATTCAACTACTTTGAATCAATATTCAAACTCAGGTTTTAAACTTATTTTAAAATTTTGTTTACATTTCAAACTTTACTTTTAATTTCAAAACTGAAATAGGTTTCTGTTTTTTTTTATTTATAACCAAACTTGAATTTTCAAAATTCAAATTATTTCAAAAACCAAGATTCAAACTATTTCAATTCAGATTCAATTCAGGTTTTAAATCTTAGTTTAAATTTTTGTTTATATTTAAACATGCTTTTAAAACTTAAAAAACAGAACAGGCTTTTCTGTTTGTTAAAACCTGTAAACAATTTCTACCCGAGCCTTCCTTGTTTTGACTTCGAGTCATATCCTAACCTGCTTCGAGACAAAACTCGAGTCTCCCGAGACCAACGCGAGGAACAAAATCCTACAACACTCATCTGATCAACACTGATCATCAGAAACCAGTGCAAAGTACACCGTGCACATGCACGGTGTCTCCGGCCAACCTTGATCATCATCGCGACCTCTCCACAGTCAACAATCAACACATCAGCCCATCCAAACAACATCCCAGTCAACACATGCTCGAATTCAAAATCACGACCAAATTTCCAAACCTGGAGCAGGAACAGAACTCTACACCCAAACTTGCCAACGACCCTCGTCCTTCCACTGCCGATCACCAGAACTCCAGAGGCTCCGGCTATAGCTTCGTCCATTCCCTAGCCACCATTACCTAAACTATATTTGAACTCGATCAACCGAGGAAGACGAACCAAAGCAAATACTTTAACCCATACAAACTAGGGTTCCAAAACTTTAAATCATAATCTCCATCTCCAAAATGAAAAACTCCATAATCTGATAATTTTCTCAACACCCCTGATAACTCAACCACCTTCAGAAACAGTCTCGGCACCTCTAATCACTTGTGGCAATAGAGATGCCCGAAAATACATAATACTGATAATAAAGTACTGCTCTTTGAATATATCACTAAAAAGTGTAATTCTTGGTTTAAAATTCATGATTTTGTATGATGTTTTGATTTAAAAATCCTGAAACCTTGAATTGTAATGTTTGGAATTTTCACTTATACAAATTTTTGCTCTATTATTTATATTTCCAGGCAATACAAAAATTTATTCAACTTATATAAATTTTTAAAATTTACTTTATCATGTAATAAACAAATTTCATTCAATTTCTAAGTCATAATAACAACCAGATCAAAAGAAAAGAAATTTTGATCAATATGAGCTTGTATTGTGCAGACAGTAACTTAGGAAATCAAACATGCATCGCATCCATACTTATATAAACACAGCAATATATTTAACTGTATATATATACAAAATTCCACTTATTTCTACAGATAAATCAAACAACCATATTTCATACTTAAATTTTTAAAATTTAAAGTTACTCACCTTTTTTAAACATGCAGAACAAAGCACCAGTTTTGAAAAGCTCGGTGAATCCTTTGAGAACTTGCTTTTAAGAACTTTAGTACTTTGAATCCTTCAAACTTGTTTGAATGCTTTTAAGACTTGAGTTGTTTGATGTTCTTAACATGCATGCAGAGGCCACGCCAGATTTTAGAAGAAATGCAGGTTTTCTTGATTTTTCAGTTTTTGAAGAATGAATGCAGGCCTTTGTTTCAGATTGAATAAAATGCAGACTTCAGATTTATAGGTTTTGAAGATGATTTTCATGTTGAAAATGAGTTACAGGAGTTTGATTATGAAGAGTGATTTTCAGATTTTCTTTTGATTTTGAGGATTGTTTCAAAATAGAATGTTTTTAAGCTGAAAGATTTCTTTGTTTTAGAATCAAAAAATGAGAAAAGAAAAAGAATGGAAGATGGCATGAGTTTGTATAACTTACTTATGATTTAATGAAAATCAAAGAAAAATAAAAATACAAATTTGACACTTGTATAAAATATGAACACTTTGTTAATTTCTTTGTTTAATCACTTAACATATGTTAAATTAGGCTTTTATATACTTACACATGTCCTTTTAAATAATTTGTATTTATAATTAAAAGTTAAATGAAAGTTTAAACTTAATTAATTAGTTTTTTATACTTAGTTATATCTATAAATAATTTTTAAAGAATAAAACCAAGTATTATTATAAATAAAAACAATACATTACCTTATCATTTAAAAATAACATTTTTTAATCATTTAAATAAATTTATAAAAGAGATTGTAAATTACTTGTTATTTAAATGAATAAATGTTTCATTTATAAGTTGTATTTTAAATTCTCATATTTAATTTACAAATCATATTTATTAAACAATATTTTTAAAAATAAATCAAACAAACATTTTTATTACTTTATTTTAATATTCAAACTTAAGTTAAAATATAACTTGAACAAATAAAACATTTGTCTTATGTATTTAAAATCATATAGTTATTTATAAAATAGTTTTGAAAAGCTTAATAATTAAATAAAATCATAATTTCCCAATTTCAAAATATTAGAAAATATGCTATACTAATTAAATTTAAAACCAAACTCATCTATTTAAAATATATAAATATATATATATATATATATATATATACACACATTATAAATAGAAAACAAATTTATTAACTTATTAAAAGATAAATTCACTAATAAATTACTTATTAAAGTAAGATTATTAATCAATTCAAATTTATTTACAAAAATTATCAAATCAAATTTAATTTTAAATACAAATTATTAAATTTATATTGCCAGAAATTCCGGGATATCACAATCCTCCCCCATTAAAAGAATTCCGTCCTCGAAATTTATAACAAAGGTAATTTAATAATCTCATTTAAGATTTAATTTTAAAACACATCATATAATAATCATATGCTAACAACCATAGCAACCAATTCACACAATCAAAACAAATCTAACTATCCAGAAAAATTCTGGATAGAACTTCCATAAGTTTCCCCGGTATAAATATTGGGATACTCGCTCTATAGAATCCAAACAATCAATACTATAGGCTACAGAGCTCTTATCTCATCTAGATCTACAACTCTAAACAGAATATCAGACTGCAGATGAATCTGACTCAACAACCAAATCCTCCTGAACTGCTGGTTCTATAACCAGAAATATCAAACACGTACTCCCTCAGAGATACGTGAAAGATACTGAATTCCAGTTATCCAAATTGGCAATTCAACTCTGAAGACCAAACACTTATCTTAACAAAACACAGAAGAAATCCAAAACACCTCAGAGCTAGCTTCCCAGACTTACCAAAACTTATAGCTTCTTGGATCTGAGTAATCTTACCCCAAAACAAAATTCCAACTCCAGAATCCAAATTCCTCCATCTCTTATCCTTAAAAACTCTTCGGACGATCCTGGACCACCAACATCCTTCCTGATCAGCTCAACCCTTGCTGATGCCTCTAGAAACAAACTAGACCAAAATAATCCAACACCATTGTGACGCCCCACCTCTATACCCACGCTAGCCAAGAACACTACGGTGTAGTGCTGTCAACTAGCACGGAGAATAAGGCTGTTGAGGAGCGGCCATCAATAGTTGACCTTACACTAGTATTGGTTATCTCGATAGGAGTGATATATATATATATATTCTTTCATTTTTCATCTCTGATTTATTTTCTCCCATCGAAATACCCCAATTCCAGAATAAAACGAACTACGATGGTTCATAATAGTTTAGAACAGCAAATATAAAATAATAACACAGATAAATATAAATGCGGAACACAGATAAAACAGAAATTCTCATATATACAATAACTGATGTCAGTTACAATACATTTGACACGGTACATATGATACAACTACAACAGTCGACTCAGGAAGTTACATATACAAGTACATTAACGTATATAATATACATGAATACATATCTTCCTATACAATCATACAGACTACTACAAATAACGACGACTACTCCAAAAGATATGAAAGAACTTCATAGCTCTAGCAGCAACCCAAAGCAGAATATCTACAACCTGAAATACTCGGTCTGACCCGAGTATTAAATTCAAAAGAAAATAATACTCGGGTCAGTCTAATTCAAACTCAGTTATTAGTGCACAGAAGCAATAATAATCAAATAATGAATAGACGACAGTAATTAAACCAAATCAGAATGCAATTCAGAATATTGAATTGAAATAAACAGAATAGTTCAAACCAATGAAATATCAACTAAAATATTAAGATGAGTAGGGCTGCAGTACACGCACGCGTGTACTGCCTCGCCACTACAGCACATGAACTACGCAAAAGATTAATAAATCAAAACAAAATAGAATATCACAAAACCATACCGTGTGGCTGCAGTTCACGCTTGCGTGCACTGCCTGGCCACTATAGTGATGTCGTACCCAAAAACTCAATACCGTGTGGCTGCAGTTCACGCCTGCGTGCACTGCCTTGCCACTACAGTAATGATGTACACAATCGGGCACAAGGTCAAACCCAAAATAAAAAGACGGATTCAACACAGGTGAAATTCCAAAATCAATATGAAACTCAGGTGCAATAAAAATTGAATAGTGACATGCACAAACATAAGAACATGTAAGAGAAACATGTCGTAACTACAAAGCTAAGTCACTTACGAACTGCAGAGGTCAAGTCAGTGACTCAACACAACCGCGGCAGCAACAACAGTGCAGTAGTGCACAGAGAACTCCACAAGTCCAGTAAGATAACCAATATAACAAGCTAAATGTTCAAGCTACTGCACAATGCAAATGAAGACCAGTCCACAAGTATACCCAGTCACACGCATATATATGATCATGAGGCTTCACAGTGTACAGACCATATGAAGGAAGAGCACATGTTAATTGGATAGCAAGTGCCACCCAATGATGTAAGAAAATGAACAGACAGGATGGAATTAAATCACTGGAAACCTCACAACCAAGTCAGACTTCACTAAAACAATGGACCAGTGCATAGTGACAGTAAGGAATGTATGCAACAATATAAACATGGAATGGAATGCAACTACAAGGCATGAAACCATAATGAAACAGATCAGTTTTGAATACAAGTCAAAACTAGGGACATGTAACAAATGAATGGTCGGCTACAAGTAAATGGTCAAAGACCAGTTCACAAGTAAGAAGGCATAAACCCACACCAACATAGTCTTCATATGCACAAAGCAAATGCATATGAACTTGATGGCAACAGTTCAAGGCACTGTAACATTACATGAAACTGAGATTGCATCTTAATTAGAAATACATATGAACATGATGGCAACAGTTCGAGGCACAGTAACACTACATGAAACTGAAACTTCCAAAATGAAGCAAGAACAAATGTACATGAGTTATGGTTTGTAGGACTTGATGCTAGGGAGAACAAGCTACACACATTTTACACTTTACAATTTAAAAATGTCAGGACCATGCATTATGTGTACTACAAAGCAAACCCATATGACATGCATATAGGGATTTCAAGTGAACTTAACAAGATTGTCGAATCCAAATGCTACTGAGGAATGAATAATGCAAACCAACATCAATGACACGACCTCAAAATGAAATGGTTATAAATAACCCTATATGCACACTGCAGCAACTCAAGTGAACAAAGGTGGCACAAGGAACTGCAGACCAACCAGATTAATGATGCATATGGACTCAGAACAATATATAGTGACACATGGTAGTAGTGAAAACTCAAATAACCAAACTACTCGAGTGAATTCGACAAAGTATGTACACAAGTAACCAAACTGCAACAGGCAACAGTATGCAAGTGCAAAGACAAATGCACATGTCACCAGAAATGAAGCACTGCAACTCAAAGAGCATCAAAATGCAAATCATGATGAAACACAGCAACAACCATCAAAATCAAACATGACATTGCAGACTAGTTCAAGAGCATCATGATATACTACCGATAAGAACTCATGAGAATGGAATGCACAAGCCAAAGAAACACAAATATACAGAAACGAGAACCACTTCACCAAAGTCAAAATATATTCAAGTTGAAGCCAAAAATCATCAATGTGTAAACCCAAAATCAAATGACCGAAGTCACCAAAAATCAGCAAGATGATTTAAACCAAATATCATACAAACAAAAATCACAGCATTTAAAACTCTACGAACCCGAGTCTGAACTAGATGTGAGTAAATAACTTTACTCACCTGAATCGAAGCAACGGCAAGCTAAATCAAGTGGCCGCAAACCCTAGCAGCCATAGCAAAGTCGAAGTGACGATCGATCGAAGAAGCCCCAAGTTTTGGAGACGAACTGAGAAGAGGGGCGAACGATTGAAGAAAAAATAAAAAGGGGGCCGCCATTAATTTTGTTTCGGTGGTTTTAGGTTAGCAAACGAACGAATAAGATAAATGAATTAAAAAGGGGGATGGGTTTATATTTAATAAATAATTTAGTTAAGGGTTTAGCTTGTTTGTTTAATAGTAAGTGCAATTTGATTGTTATAATAATTATTCACACTTTCTGATAGCATTGTTCTTAATTCACAGGTACGCTATGGAAAACCAAGTAAACACTACAGAGATCGAACGTTTATCAACAAACTACTGAAAACCAAAGTTTGGACCGAAACCAAAACAAATGAACCACTATTAAAAAAAAAATCAAAGCCCCTCAAACTTTATAACCATTTGTAATTTAAATTTTAAAAACTTCAATTTGAAAATTGACGAAAATATCGGGTTGTTACAGACTACCCTCCTTAAAGAAATTGCGTCCTCGCAATCTTAAGGAACAAATGGACAAATGGTAACAACCATAAAGAACATCATCATACGATAAAGAAGTTAGAAATAGAAAGTTCACCATATAGAGCATGAAAGAGAAAGCCTGAACATGTTTGCTCGATGAATTCTTTGGATTCCTAAGAGAAATCCATAGAATTTGAGAACCATTGAGAATCTCAACAAGAGAAACATCTATATTTCGAAGGTGCTACACCCCCGAAGCAATGATGTGAATATAAGATTGCTCAAGAATAGAAATTGGAAATCCCTAAGGCATTTCCGTAATTGGAAGACGTGGAAAACATCATGAATAGCAGAAAATTGAGTCGGTACACCGACGTAGTACAATATAAACGCCAAAGAAATCTTTTAATTTCATAAAAGAAATTCACAAATTATCAACAAAATCTAATTATCAATAGATAATTCAGAAATCTCCAATCACAAATATTCGATTATCAAAAACGATAATCAAATCAACAAGTATTCGATTATCAAAATCGAAAATCAATCTTAAATCACAAATATTTAATTATCACAAACGATAATTAAATCTCAAATCGCAAATGTTTAATTATCACAAATGATAATCAAACTACAAATATCTAATTATCACAAACGATAATTAGAAACAATAAATATCTGATTATCAAAAACGATAACTCAGAAATCATAAACATCCAATTATCAAAACGATAATCAAAAATCACAAATTTTCAATTAACGAGTCCGAAATTAACCGAAATAGCAAACGCACATGACCCATAACCACGAGTTTTACTAAATCGTTTAATTCACTTCATCGTTTCCTTGAAAGTGCAAAATTGTGTATTTTAAATAAATAACATTTTACGTTCTCAAACGGACAAGTCCGGAATTAAGCGAATCAGTAAAAGAAAAGGGTCATAGTCCTCGATTTTTCTGAAATGTTTAATTCGCTTCCTCATTCTTTTGAAAGCGCAAATCGTAAAAATTTTGAAAACAATTTTGATTTATATTTTGAAATATTTTGAAGAATAACAAATTTCTAAAACACGTGATTAAAATAGCAATGTCAGTAGCAACTTCGACATATGTCAAAATTTCATCGAAATAATTGGCATCAAAATATAATACCAATGAATTTTTCGTTCATCAAAAACGTCACAAGAATCTTCTCAAAGATAGAAAGGGATATCATACCCTAAACTTGTATTCATAACAAGTCAATAACACACGAATTCACCAATGCACCAGGATTGATAAAACTTATCAATAGAAATTACGAAAATTGGTGAAGCACAAATTCTAAAAATCTACACAAGAAATCCAGAAATCACAAGATAAGAGTATGAGAACTCGAACGGGAGTATGAAAACTCAAACGGAGTATGAAAACTCGAACAGAGTATAAAAACTCAAACGGAGTATGACATACAACAAAAGATATGGCATAACATAAAATATCCATATTATCATACTGCTATAAGCATGTAAATAATGATCAACAGGAGATCAACCGACATGAGGTATGGAATAAATATGAAATATCCATACTGACATACTACTATAAGTATGTAAATAATGATCAACAGGAGATCAACCGACAAGAGGTATGGCATAAATATGAAATACCCATACTGACATACAACTATAAGTATGCAAATAATGATCAACAGGAGATCAACCGATAAGAGATAATCAATATCACAAGATCTACTCAAAGATCCAAAGAGGTATCATACCTCAAATTTGTACACATGACAAATCAATAACATATGAATTCACCAGTACACAAAAATAGGTGAAGCATAAAATTTCCAGAAATCAACATAAGGAATCTAGAAATCACAGAAAAAGGGAAAGAGGCCTATCACATGACGGTCCGAAGACCATGGGGAGCTACCCCACATGTGTGAATGGAATCACACAGATTGAGGTCAAGACTAACCAAAAAGCAGAAAGGTATGTGTGAATGGAACCACACAAGTGGTGTCTAGTCTGACCATCAGAACGATCATCATGATCAACGAGGTGTGTCAATTACACTAAGCATGTGTGAATGGAATCACACAGATTGAGGTCAAGACTAAGCAAAAAGGTATGCGTGAGTGGAATCACACAAGTGGTGTCTAGTCTAACCTTGCAATGAAAGAGACATCGCGCAATTGCTAGTCTAATTCATAAAGCGATCATCAAGATCAACGAGAAGTGTCAATTACACTAAGCTAGTGAATATAAAAGTTTAGCTTCATGTCCCATAATCACTAGCTTAACTTAAATATTTACGAACAAATTGTAGATCTTCACTAGAAAAATGTCACAAGTGGTTCAATCGAACAAGTCCAAAAATTAACCAACGAAGTAAAAGCAAGCGTTTCATACCACTTGTTTTGCTAAGCCGTTTAATTAGATTTCTCATACGAGTGAAAATAAAGGTTTATATATTCTAATAGATCGGAAAACGGTTTAGGAAAAGATTTTGATATTGAAAATAGAGTTGAAAACATTTTGATAAAAGAGTTTTGATAATTACTACTAGTATTAAAACGTTTATATATTATTATTTTTTTAAAGTGACAAATCACAAAAATGATTGTAAAATCAATCAATCACAAGAATTCACATTCAAAGACGTGAATAAAAACCAAAGAATTCGATTCTTAAATCCATCAAAGTAGGAATATCCAAAAATTCCAGAAATAGAAGTTATCAAAGTCGACAAAGAAGATAACAACTAATCGGAAAAGAAGAATCGATTAACAATTGGAAAAACAAAGCAGAACGAGCATAAATGCATAAATGACTTCAACAAAAATAAAAATCGAGTCAATGTCGTAGTCAACAATTAATGGCCCTAATAGAGTACAAAATGATTCAACATCATCATAAAAGGACTCAACGGCAAACCAAGTCAGAGTCTTGGAAATCAAGAAAATTAGAAATTTCTCAAAAACAAAGTGACCGAAGTCGAATGGAAATCAAGCAGAGGAAAACATAAAATATCAAGTTCGGAATCGCTGAGATTCGAACAAAAATCATTCATCGGCTAAATAAAATCAAAGCCGAAAACACAAGAATTCAAAATCAAATGCATATGAATAAGCGTTAGGAATTCATAACTAACAATTCAAAGACAATCATATGCAAATATGAGAGATAAAACGTCGACAAATAGTTGTAACACATGTACTATCTAAGTTACGTTTTATATTTGTTCTAAACCCCAAGCTCTGATACCAAGCTGTGACGCCCCACCTCTATACCCACGCCAGCCAAGAACACTACGGTGTAGTGCTGTCAACTAGCACGGAGAATAAGGCCGTTGAGGAGCGGCCATCAATAGTTGACCTTACACTAGTATTGGTTATCTCGATAGGAGTGATATATATATATATATATATATATATTCTTTCATTTTTCATCTCTGATTTATTTTCTCCCATCGAAATACCCCAATTCCAGAATAAAACGAACTACGATGGTTCATAATAGTTTAGAACAGCAAATATAAAATAATAACACAGATAAATATAAATGCGGAACACAGATAAAACAGAAATTCTCATATATACAATAACTGATGTCAGTTACAATACATTTGACACGGTACATATGATACAACTACAACAGTCGACTCAGGAAGTTACATATACAAGTACATTAACGTATATAATATACATGAATACATATCTTCCTATACAATCATACAGACTACTACAAATAACGACGACTACTCCAAAAGATATGAAAGAACTTCATAGCTCTAGCAGCAACCCAAAGCAGAATATCTACAACCTGAAATACTCGGTCTGACCCGAGTATTAAATTCAAAAGAAAATAATACTCGGGTCAGTCTAATTCAAACTCAGTTATTAGTGAACAGAAGCAATAATAATCAAATAATGAATAGACGACAGTGATTAAACCAAATCAGAATGCAATTCAGAATATTGAATTGAAATAAACAGAACAGTTCAAACCATTGAAATATCAATTAAAATATTAAGATGAGTAGGGCTGCAGTACACGCACGCGTGTACTGCCTCGCCACTACAGCACATGAACTATGCAAAAGATTAATAAATCAAAACAAAATAGAATATCACAAAACCATACCGTGTGGCTGCAGTTCACGCTTGCGTGCACTGCCTTGCCACTATAGTGATGTCGTACCCAAAAACTCAATACCGTGTGGCTGCAGTTCACGCCTGCGTGCACTGCCTTGCCACTACAGTAATGATGTACACAATCGGGCACAAGGTCAAACCCAAAATAAAAAGACGGATTCAACACAGGTGAAATTCCAAAATCAATATGAAACTCAGGTGCAATAAAAATTGAATAGTGACATGCACAAACATAAGAACATGTAAGAGAAACATGTCGTAACTACAAAGCTAAGTCACTTACGAACTGCAGAGGTCAAGTCAGTGACTCAACACAACCGCGGCAGCAACAACAGTGCAGTAGTGCACAGAGAACTCCACAAGTCCAGTAAGATAACCAATATAACAAGCTAAATGTTCAAGCTACTGCACAATGCAAATGAAGACCAGTCCACAAGTATACCCAGTCACACGCATATATATGATCATGAGGCTTCACAGTGTACAGACCATATGAAGGAAGAGCACATGTTAATTGGATAGCAAGTGCCACCCAATGATGTAAGAAAATGAACAGACAGGATGGAATTAAATCACTGGAAACCTCACAACCAAGTCAGACTTCACTAAAACAATGGACCAGTGCATAGTGACAGTAAGGAATGTATGCAACAATATAAACATGGAATGGAATGCAACTACAAGGCATGAAACCATAATGAAACAGATCAGTTTTGAATACAAGTCAAAACTAGGGACATGTAACAAATGAATGGTCGGCTACAAGTAAATGGTCAAAGACCAGTTCACAAGTAAGAAGGCATAAACCCACACCAACATAGTCTGCATATGCACAAAGCAAATGCATATGAACTTGATGGCAACAGTTCAAGGCACTGTAACATTACATGAAACTGAGATTGCATCTTAATTAGAAATACATATGAACATGATGGCAACAGTTCGAGGCACAGTAACACTACATGAAACTGAAACTTCCAAAATGAAGCAAGAACAAATGTACATGAGTTATGGTTTGTAGGACTTGATGCTAGGGAGAACAAGCTACACACATTTTACACTTTACAATTTAAAAATGTCAGGACCATGCATTATGTGTACTACAAAGCAAACCCATATGACATGTATATAGGGATTTCAAGTGAACTTAACAAGATTGTCGAATCCAAATGCTACTGAGGAATGAATAATGCAAACCAACATCAATGACACGGCCTCAAAATGAAATGGTTATAAATAACCCTATATGCACACTGCAGCAACTCAAGTGAACAGAGGTGGCACAAGGAACTGCAGACCAACCAGATTAATGATGCATATGGACTCAGAACAATATATAGTGACACATGGTAGTAGTGAAAACTCAAATAACCAAACTACTCGAGTGAATTCGACAAAGTATGTACACAAGTAACCAAACTGCAACAGGCAACAGTATGCAAGTGCAAAGACAAATGCACATGTCACCAGAAATGAAGCACTGCAACTCAAAGAGCATCAAAATGCAAATCATGATGAAACACAGTAACAACCATCAAAATCAAACATGACATTGCAGACTAGTTCAAGAGCATCAGGATATACTACCGATAAGAACTCATGAGAATGGAATGCACAAGCCAAAGAAACACAAATATACAGAAACGAGAACCACTTCACCAAAGTCAAAATATATTCAAGTTGAAGCCAAAAATCATCAATGTGTAAACCCAAAATCAAATGACCGAAGTCACCAAAAATCAGCAAGATGATTTAAACCAAATATCATACAAACAAAAATCACAGCATTTAAAACTCTACGAACCCGAGTCTGAACTAGATGTGAGTAAATAACTTTACTCACCTGAATCGAAGCAACGACAAGCTAAATCAAGTGGCCGCAAACCCTAGCAGCCATAACAAAGTCGAAGTGACGATCGATCGAAGAAGCCCCAAGTTTTGGAGACGAACTGAGAAGAGGGGCGAACGATTGAAGAAAAAATAAAAAGGGGGCCGCCATTAATTTTGTTTCGGTGGTTTTAGGTTAGCAAACGAACGAATAAGATAAATGAATTAAAAAGGGGGATGGGTTTATATTTAATAAATAATTTAGTTAAGGGTTTAACTTGTTTGTTTAATAGTAAGTGCAATTTGATTGTTATAATAATTATTCACACTTTCTGATAGCATTGTTCTTAATTCACAGGTACGCTATGGAAAACCAAGTAAACACTACAGAGATCGAATGTTTATCAACAAACTACTGAAAACCAAAGTTTGGACCGAAACCAAAACAAATGAACCACTATTAAAAAAAAAAATCAAAGCCCCTCAAACTTTATAACCATTTGTAATTTAAATTTTAAAAACTTCAATTTGAAAATTGACGAAAATATCGGGTTGTTACAGACTACCCTCCTTAAAGAAATTGCGTCCTCGCAATCTTAAGGAACAAATGGACAAATGGTAACAACCATAAAGAACATCATCATACGATAAAGAAGTTAGAAATAGAAAGTTCACCATATAGAGCATGAAAGAGAAAGCCTGAACATGTTTGCTCGATGAATTCTTTGGATTCCTAAGAGAAATCCATAGAATTTGAGAACCATTGAGAATCTCAACAAGAGAAACATCTATATTTCGAAGGTGCTACACCCCCGAAGCAATGATGTGAATATAAGATTGCTCAAGAATAGAAATTGGAAATCCCTAAGGCATTTCCGTAATTGGAAGACGTGGAAAACATCATGAATAGCAGAAAATTGAGTCGGTACACCGACGTAGTACAATATAAACGCCAAAGAAATCTTTTAATTTCATAAAAGAAATTCACAAATTATCAACAAAATCTAATTATCAATAGATAATTCAGAAATCTCTAATCACAAATATTCGATTATCAAAAATGATAATCAAATCAACAAGTATTCGATTATCAAAATCGAAAATCAATCTTAAATCACAAATATTTAATTATCACAAACGATAATTAAATCTCAAATCGCAAATGTTTAATTATCACAAATGATAATCAAACTACAAATATCTAATTATCACAAACGATAATTAGAAACAATAAATATCTGATTATCAAAAACGATAACTCAGAAATCATAAACATCCAATTATCAAAACGATAATAAAAAATCACAAATTTTCAATTAACGAGTCCGAAATTAACCGAAATAGCAAACGCACATGACCCATAACCACGAGTTTTACTAAATCGTTTAATTCACTTCATCGTTTCCTTGAAAGTGCAAAATTGTGTATTTTAAATAAATAACATTTTACGTTCTCAAACGGACAAGTCCGGAATTAAGCGAATCAGTAAAAGAAAGGGGTCATAGTCCTCGATTTTTCTGAAACGTTTAATTCGCTTCCTCATTCTTTTGAAAGCGCAAATCGTAAAAATTTTGAAAACAATTTTGATTTATATTTTGAAATATTTTGAAGAATAACAAATTTCTAAAACACGTGATTAAAATAGCAATGTCAGTAGCAACTTCGACATATGTCAAAATTTCATCGAAATAATTGGCATCAAAATATAATACCAATGAATTTTTCGTTCATCAAAAACGTCACAAGAATCTTCTCAAAGATAGAAAGGGATATCATACCCTAAACTTGTATTCATAACAAGTCAATAACACACGAATTCACCAATGCACCAGGATTGATAAAACTTATCAATAGAAATTACGAAAATTGGTGAAGCACAAATTCTAAAAATCTACACAAGAAATCCAGAAATCACAAGATAAGAGTATGAGAACTCGAACGGGAGTATGAAAACTCAAACGGAGTATGAAAACTCGAACAGAGTATAAAAACTCAAACGGAGTATGACATACAATAAAAGATATGGCATAACATAAAATATCCATATTATCATACTGCTATAAGCATGTAAATAATGATCAACAGGAGATCAACCGACATGAGGTATGGAATAAATATGAAATATCCATACTGACATACTACTATAAGTATGTAAATAATGATCAACAGGAGATCAACCGACAAGAGGTATGGCATAAATATGAAATACCCATACTGACATACAACTATAAGTATGCAAATAATGATCAACAGGAGATCAACCGATAAGAGATAATCAATATCACAAGATCTTCTCAAAGATCCAAAGAGGTATCATACCTCAAATTTGTACACATGACAGATCAATAACATATGAATTCACCAGTACACAAAAATAGGTGAAGCATAAAATTTCCAGAAATCAACATAAGGAATCTAGAAATCACAGAAAAAGGGAAAGAGGCCTATCACATGACGGTCCGAAGACCATGGGGAGCTACCCCACATGTGTGAATGGAATCACACAGATTGAGGTCAAGACTAACCAAAAAGCAGAAAGGTATGTGTGAATGGAACCACACAAGTGGTGTCTAGTCTGACCATCAGAACGATCATCATGATCAACGAGGTGTGTCAATTACACTAAGCATGTGTGAATGGAATCACACAGATTGAGGTCAAGACTAACCAAAAAGCAAAAAGGTATGCGTGAGTGGAATCACACAAGTGGTGTCTAGTCTAACCTTGCAATGAAAGAGACATCGCGCAATTGCTAGTCTAATTCATAAAGCGATCATCAAGATCAACGAGAAGTGTCAATTACACTAAGCTAGTGAATAAAAAAGTTTAGCTTCATGTCCCATAACCACTAGCTTAACTTAAATATTTACGAACAAATTGTAGATCTTCACTAGAAAAATGTCACAAGTGGTTCAATCGAACAAGTCCAAAAATTAACCGACGAAGTAAAAGCAAGCGTTTCATACCACTTGTTTTGCTAAGCCGTTTAATTAGATTTCTCATACGAGTGAAAATAAAGGTTTGTATATTCTAATAGATCGGAAAACGGTTTAGGAAAAGATTTTGATATTGAAAATAGAGTTGAAAACATTTTGATAAAAGAGTTTTGATAATTACTACTAGTATTAAAACGTTTATATATTATTATTATTTTTAAAGTGACAAATCACAAAAATGATTGTAAAATCAATCAATCACAAGAATTCACATTCAAAGACGTGAATAAAAACCAAAGAATTCGATTCTTAAATCCATCAAAGTAGGAATATCCAAAAATTCCAGAAATAGAAGTTATCAAAGTCGACAAAGAAGATAACAACTAATCGGAAAAGAAGAATCGATTAACAATTGGAAAAACAAAGCAGAACGAGCATAAATGCATAAATGACTTCAACAAAAATAAAAATCGAGTCAATGTCGTAGTCAACAATTAATGGCCCTAATAGAGTACAAAATGATTCAACATCATCATAAAAGGACTCAACGGCAAACCAAGTCAGAGTCTTGGAAATCAAGAAAATTAGAAATTTCTCAAAAACAAAGTGACCGAAGTCGAATGGAAATCAAGCAGAGGAAAACATAAAATATCAAGTTCGGAATCGCTGAGATTCGAACAAAAATCAATCATCGGCTAAATCTAATCAAAGCCGAAAACACAAGAATTCAAAATCAAATGCATATGAATAAGCGTTAGGAATTCATAACTAACAATTCAAAGACAATCATATGCAAATATGAGAGATAAAACGTAGACAAATAGTTGTAACACATGTACTATCTAAGTTACGTTTTATATTTGTTCTAAACCCCAAGCTCTGATACCAAGCTGTGACGCCCCACCTCTATACCCACGCTAGCCAAGAACACTACGGTGTAGTGCTGTCAACTAGCACGGAGAATAAGGCTGTTGAGGAGCGGCCATCAATAGTTGACCTTACACTAGTATTGGTTATCTCCATAGGAGTGATATATATATATATATTCTTTCATTTTTCATCTCTGATTTATTTTCTCCCATCGAAATACCCCAATTCCAGAATAAAACGAACTACGATGGTTCATAATAGTTTAGAACAGCAAATATAAAATAATAACACAGATAAATATAAATGCGGAACACAGATAAAACAGAAATTCTCATATATACAATAACTGATGTCAGTTACAATACATTTGACACGGTACATATGATACAACTACAACAGTCGACTAAGGAAGTTACATATACAAGTACATTAACGTATATAATATACATGAATACATATCTTCCTATACAATCATACAGACTACTACAAATAACGACGACTACTCCAAAAGATATGAAAGAACTTCATAGCTCTAGCAGCAACCCAAAGCAGAATATCTACAACCTGAAATACTCGGTCTGACCCGAGTATTAAATTCAAAAGAAAATAATACTCGGGTCAGTCTAATTCAAACTCAGTTATTAGTGCACAGAAGCAATAATAATCAAATAATGAATAGACGACAGTAATTAAACCAAATCAGAATGCAATTCAGAATATTGAATTGAAATAAACAGAACAGTTCAAACCATTGAAATATCAATTAAAATATTAAGATGATTAGGGCTGCAGTACACGCACGCGTGTACTGCCTCGCCACTACAGCACATGAACTACGCAAAAGATTAATAAATCAAAACAAAATAGAATATCACAAAACCATACCGTGTGGCTGCAGTTCACGCTTGCGTGCACTGCCTTGCCACTATAGTGATGTCGTACCCAAAAACTCAATACCGTGTGGCTGCAGTTCACGCCTGCGTGCACTGCCTTGCCACTACAGTAATGATGTACACAATCGGGCACAAGGTCAAACCCAAAATAAAAAGACGGATTCAACACAGGTGAAATTCCAAAATCAATATGAAACTCAGGTGCAATAAAAATTGAATAGTGACATGCACAAACATAAGAACATGTAAGAGAAACATGTCGTAACTACAAAGCTAAGTCACTTACGAACTGCAGAGGTCAAGTCAGTGACTCAACACAACCGCGGCAGCAACAACAGTGCAGTAGTGCACAGAGAACTCCACAAGTCCAGTAAGATAACCAATATAACAAGCTAAATGTTCAAGCTACTGCACAATGCAAATGAAGACCAGTCCACAAGTATACCCAGTCACACGCATATATATGATCATGAGGCTTCACAGTGTACAGACCATATGAAGGAAGAGCACATGTTAATTGGATAGCAAGTGCCACCCAATGATGTAAGAAAATGAACAGACAGGATGGAATTAAATCACTGGAAACCTCACAACCAAGTCAGACTTCACTAAAACAATGGACCAGTGCATAGTGACAGTAAGGAATGTATGCAACAATATAAACATGGAATGGAATGCAACTACAAGGCATGAAACCATAATGAAACAGATCAGTTTTGAATACAAGTCAAAACTAGGGACATGTAACAAATGAATGGTCGGCTACAAGTAAATGGTCAAAGACCAGTTCACAAGTAAGAAGGCATAAACCCACACCAACATAGTCTGCATATGCACAAAGCAAATGCATATGAACTTGATGGCAACAGTTCAAGGCACTGTAACATTACATGAAACTGAGATTGCATCTTAATTAGAAATACATATGAACATGATGGCAACAGTTCGAGGCACAGTAACACTACATGAAACTGAAACTTCCAAAATGAAGCAAGAACAAATGTACATGAGTTATGGTTTCTAGGACTTGATGCTAGGGAGAACAAGCTACACACATTTTACACTTTACAATTTAAAAATGTCAGGACCATGCATTATGTGTACTACAAAGCAAACCCATATGACATGTATATAGGGATTTCAAGTGAACTTAACAAGATTGTCGAATCCAAATGCTACTGAGGAATGAATAATGCAAACCAACATCAATGACACGACCTCAAAATGAAATGGTTATAAATAACCCTATATGCACACTGCAGCAACTCAAGTGAACAGAGGTGGCACAAGGAACTGCAGACCAACCAGATTAATGATGCATATGGACTCAGAACAATATATAGTGACACATGGTAGTAGTGAAAACTCAAATAACCAAACTACTCGAGTGAATTCGACAAAGTATGTACACAAGTAACCAAACTGCAACAGGCAACAGTATGCAAGTGCAAAGACAAATGCACATATCACCAGAAATGAAGCACTGCAACTCAAAGAGCATCAAAATGCAAATCATGATGAAACACAGTAACAACCATCAAAATCAAACATGACATTGCAGACTAGTTCAAGAGCATCAGGATATACTACCGATAAGAACTCATGAGAATGGAATGCACAAGCCAAAGAAACACAAATATACAGAAACGAGAACCACTTCACCAAAGTCAAAATATATTCAAGTTGAAGCCAAAAATCATCAATGTGTAAACCCAAAATCAAATGACCGAAGTCACCAAAAATCAGCAAGATGATTTAAACCAAATATCATACAAACAAAAATCACAGCATTTAAAACTCTACGAACCCGAGTCTGAACTAGATGTGAGTAAATAACTTTACTCACCTGAATCGAAGCAACGGCAAGCTAAATCAAGTGGCCGCAAACCCTAGCAGCCATAGCAAAGTCGAAGTGACGATCGATCGAAGAAGCCCCAAGTTTTGGAGACGAACTGAGAAGAGGGGCGAACGATTGAAGAAAAAATAAAAAGGGGGCCGCCATTAATTTTGTTTCGGTGGTTTTAGGTTAGCAAACGAACGAATAAGATAAATGAATTAAAAAGGGGGATGGGTTTATATTTAATAAATAATTTAGTTAAGGGTTTAGCTTGTTTGTTTAATAGTAAGTGCAATTTGATTGTTATAATAATTATTCACACTTTCTGATAGCATTGTTCTTAATTCACAGGTACGCTATGGAAAACCAAGTAAACACTACAGAGATCGAACGTTTATCAACAAACTACTGAAAACCAAAGTTTGGACCGAAACCAAAACAAATGAACCACTATTAAAAAAAAAATCAAAGCCCCTCAAACTTTATAACCATTTGTAATTTAAATTTTAAAAACTTCAATTTGAAAATTGACGAAAATATCGGGTTGTTACAGACTACCCTCCTTAAAGAAATTGCGTCCTCGCAATCTTAAGGAACAAATGGACAAATGGTAACAACCATAAAGAACATCATCATACGATAAAGAAGTTAGAAATAGAAAGTTCACCATATAGAGCATGAAAGAGAAAGCCTGAACATGTTTGCTCGATGAATTCTTTGGATTCCTAAGAGAAATCCATAGAATTTGAGAACCATTGAGAATCTCAACAAGAGAAACATCTATATTTCGAAGGTGCTACACCCCCGAAGCAATGATGTGAATATAAGATTGCTCAAGAATAGAAATTGGAAATCCCTAAGGCATTTCCGTAATTGGAAGACGTGGAAAACATCATGAATAGCAGAAAATTGAGTCGGTACACCGACGTAGTACAATATAAACGCCAAAGAAATCTTTTAATTTCATAAAAGAAATTCACAAATTATCAACAAAATCTAATTATCAATAGATAATTCAGAAATCTCTAATCACAAATATTCAATTATCAAAAATGATAATCAAATCAACAAGTATTCGATTATCAAAATCGAAAATCAATCTTAAATCACAAATATTTAATTATCACAAACGATAATTAAATCTCAAATCGCAAATGTTTAATTATCACAAATGATAATCAAACTACAAATATCTAATTATCACAAACGATAATTAGAAACAATAAATATCTGATTATCAAAAACGATAACTCAGAAATCATAAACATCCAATTATCAAAACGATAATAAAAAATCACAAATTTTCAATTAACGAGTCCGAAATTAACCGAAATAGCAAACGCACATGACCCATAACCACGAGTTTTACTAAATCGTTTAATTCACTTCATCGTTTCCTTGAAAGTGCAAAATTGTGTATTTTAAATAAATAACATTTTACGTTCTCAAACGGACAAGTCCGGAATTAAGCGAATCAGTAAAAGAAAGGGGTCATAGTCCTCGATTTTTCTGAAACGTTTAATTCGCTTCCTCATTCTTTTGAAAGCGCAAATCGTAAAAATTTTGAAAACAATTTTGATTTATATTTTGAAATATTTTGAAGAATAACAAATTTCTAAAACACGTGATTAAAATAGCAATGTCAGTAGCAACTTCGACATATGTCAAAATTTCATCGAAATAATTGGCATCAAAATATAATACCAATGAATTTTTCGTTCATCAAAAACGTCACAAGAATCTTCTCAAAGATAGAAAGGGATATCATACCCTAAACTTGTATTCATAACAAGTCAATAACACACGAATTCACCAATGCACCAGGATTGATAAAACTTATCAATAGAAATTACGAAAATTGGTGAAGCACAAATTCTAAAAATCTACACAAGAAATCCAGAAATCACAAGATAAGAGTATGAGAACTCGAACGGGAGTATGAAAACTCAAACGGAGTATGAAAACTCGAACAGAGTATAAAAACTCAAACGGAGTATGACATACAATAAAAGATATGGCATAACATAAAATATCCATATTATCATACTGCTATAAGCATGTAAATAATGATCAACAGGAGATCAACCGACATGAGGTATGGAATAAATATGAAATATCCATACTGACATACTACTATAAGTATGTAAATAATGATCAACAGGAGATCAACCGACAAGAGGTATGGCATAAATATGAAATACCCATACTGACATACAACTATAAGTATGCAAATAATGATCAACAGGAGATCAACCGATAAGAGATAATCAATATCACAAGATCTTCTCAAAGATCCAAAGAGGTATCATACCTCAAATTTGTACACATGACAAATCAATAACATATGAATTCACCAGTACACAAAAATAGGTGAAGCATAAAATTTCCAGAAATCAACATAAGGAATCTAGAAATCACAGAAAAAGGGAAAGAGGCCTATCACATGACGGTCCGAAGACCATGGGGAGCTACCCCACATGTGTGAATGGAATCACACAGATTGAGGTCAAGACTAACCAAAAAGCAGAAAGGTATGTGTGAATGGAACCACACAAGTGGTGTCTAGTCTGACCATCAGAACGATCATCATGATCAACGAGGTGTGTCAATTACACTAAGCATGTGTGAATGGAATCACACAGATTGAGGTCAAGACTAACCAAAAAGCAAAAAGGTATGCGTGAGTGGAATCACACAAGTGGTGTCTAGTCTAACCTTGCAATGAAAGAGACATCGCGCAATTGCTAGTCTAATTCATAAAGCGATCATCAAGATCAACGAGAAGTGTCAATTACACTAAGCTAGTGAATAAAAAAGTTTAGCTTCATGTCCCATAACCACTAGCTTAACTTAAATATTTACGAACAAATTGTAGATCTTCACTAGAAAAATGTCACAAGTGGTTCAATCGAACAAGTCCAAAAATTAACCGACGAAGTAAAAGCAAGCGTTTCATACCACTTGTTTTGCTAAGCCGTTTAATTAGATTTCTCATACGAGTGAAAATAAAGGTTTGTATATTCTAATAGATCGGAAAACGGTTTAGGAAAAGATTTTGATATTGAAAATAGAGTTGAAAACATTTTGATAAAAGAGTTTTGATAATTACTACTAGTATTAAAACGTTTATATATTATTATTTTTTTAAAGTGACAAATCACAAAAATGATTGTAAAATCAATCAATCACAAGAATTCACATTCAAAGACGTGAATAAAAACCAAAGAATTCGATTCTTAAATCCATCAAAGTAGGAATATCCAAAAATTCCAGAAATAGAAGTTATCAAAGTCGACAAAGAAGATAACAACTAATCGGAAAAGAAGAATCGATTAACAATTGGAAAAACAAAGCAGAACGAGCATAAATGCATAAATGACTTCAACAAAAATAAAAATCGAGCCAATGTCGTAGTCAACAATTAATGGCCCTAATAGAGTACAAAATGATTCAACATCATCATAAAAGGACTCAACGGCAAACCAAGTCAGAGTCTTGGAAATCAAGAAAATTAGAAATTTCTCAAAAACAAAGTGACCGAAGTCGAATGGAAATCAAGCAGAGGAAAACATAAAATATCAAGTTCGGAATCGCTGAGATTCGAACAAAAATCATTCATCGGCTAAATCAAATCAAAGCCGAAAACACAAGAATTCAAAATCAAATGCATATGAATAAGCGTTAGGAATTCATAACTAACAATTCAAAGACAATCATATGCAAATATGAGAGATAAAACGTCGACAAATAGTTGTAACACATGTACTATATAAGTTACGTTTTATATTTGTTCTAAACCCCAAGCTCTGATACCAAGCTGTGACGCCCCACCTCTATACCCACGCTAGCCAAGAACACTACGGTGTAGTGCTGTCAACTAGCACGGAGAATAAGGCCGTTGAGGAGCGGCCATCAATAGTTGACCTTACACTAGTATTGGTTATCTCGATAGGAGTGATATATATATAAATATATATATATATTCTTTCATTTTTCATCTCTGATTTATTTTCTCCCATCGAAATACCCCAATTCCAGAATAAAACGAACTATGATGGTTCATAATAGTTTAGAACAGCAAATATAAAATAATAACACAGATAAATATAAATGCGGAACACAGATAAAACAGAAATTCTCATATATACAATAACTGATGTCAGTTACAATACATTTGACACGGTACATATGATACAACTACAACAGTCGACTCAGGAAGTTACATATACAAGTACATTAACGTATATAATATACATGAATACATATCTTCCTATACAATCATACAGACTACTACAAATAACGACGACTACTCCAAAAGATATGAAAGAACTTCATAGCTCTAGCAGCAACCCAAATCAGAATATCTACAACCTGAAATACTCGGTCTGACCCGAGTATTAAATTCAAAAGAAAATAATACTCGGGTCAGTCTAATTCAAACTCAGTTATTAGTGCACAGAAGCAATAATAATCAAATAATGAATAGACGACAGTAATTAAACCAAATCAGAATGCAATTCAGAATATTGAATTGAAATAAACAGAACAGTTCAAACCATTGAAATATCAATTAAAATATTAAGATGAGTAGGGCTGCAGTACACGCACGCGTGTACTGCCTCGCCACTACAGCACATGAACTACGCAAAAGATTAATAAATCAAAACAAAATAGAATATCACAAAACCATACCGTGTGGCTGCAGTTCACGCTTGCGTGCACTGCCTTGCCACTATAGTGATGTCGTACCCAAAAACTCAATACCGTGTGGCTGCAGTTCACGCCTGCGTGCACTGCCTTGCCACTACAGTAATGATGTACACAATCGGGAACAAGGTCAAACCCAAAATAAAAAGACGGATTCAACACAGGTGAAATTCCAAAATCAATATGAAACTCAGGTGCAATAAAAATTGAATAGTGACATGCACAAACATAAGAACATGTAAGAGAAACATGTCGTAACTACAAAGCTAAGTCACTTACGAACTGCAGAGGTCAAGTCAGTGACTCAACACAACCGCGGCAGCAACAACAGTGCAGTAGTGCACAGAGAACTCCACAAGTCCAGTAAGATAACCAATATAACAAGCTAAATGTTCAAGCTACTGCACAATGCAAATGAAGACCAGTCCACAAGTATACCCAGTCACACGCATATATATGATCATGAGGCTTCACAGTGTACAGACCATATGAAGGAAGAGCACATGTTAATTGGATAGCAAGTGCCACCCAATGATGTAAGAAAATGAACAGACAGGATGGAATTAAATCACTGGAAACCTCACAACCAAGTCAGACTTCACTAAAACAATGGACCAGTGCATAGTGACAGTAAGGAATGTATGCAACAATATAAACATGGAATGGAATGCAACTACAAGGCATGAAACGATAATGAAACAGATCAGTTTTGAATACAAGTCAAAACTAGGGACATGTAACAAATGAATGGTCGGCTACAAGTAAATGGTCAAAGACCAGTTCACAAGTAAGAAGGCATAAACCCACACCAACATAGTCTGCATATGCACAAAGCAAATGCATATGAACTTGATGGCAACAGTTCAAGGCACTGTAACATTACATGAAACTGAGATTGCATCTTAATTAGAAATACATATGAACATGATGGCAACAGTTCGAGGCACAGTAACACTACATGAAACTGAAACTTCCAAAATGAAGCAAGAACAAATGTACATGAGTTATGGTTTGTAGGACTTGATGCTAGGGAGAACAAGCTACACACATTTTACACTTTACAATTTAAAAATGTCAGGACCATGCATTATGTGTACTACAAAGCAAACCCATATGACATGCATATAGGGATTTCAAGTGAACTTAACAAGATTGTCGAATCCAAATGCTACTGAGGAATGAATAATGCAAACCAACATCAATGACACGGCCTCAAAATGAAATGGTTATAAATAACCCTATATGCACACTGCAGCAACTCAAGTGAACAGAGGTGGCACAAGGAACTGCAGACCAACCAGATTAATGATGCATATGGACTCAGAACAATATATAGTGACACATGGTAGTAGTGAAAACTCAAATAACCAAACTACTCGAGTGAATTCGACAAAGTATGTACACAAGTAACCAAACTGCAACAGGCAACAGTATGCAAGTGCAAAGACAAATGCACATGTCACCAGAAATGAAGCACTGCAACTCAAAGAGCATCAAAATGCAAATATACAGAAACGAGAACCACTTCACCAAAGTCAAAATATATTCAAGTTGAAGCCAAAAATCATCAATGTGTAAACCCAAAATCAAATGACCGAAGTCACCAAAAATCAGCAAGATGATTTAAACCAAATATCATACAAACAAAAATCACAGCATTTAAAACTCTACGAACCCGAGTCTGAACTAGATGTGAGTAAATAACTTTACTCACCTGAATCGAAGCAACGGCAAGCTAAATCAAGTGGCCGCAAACCCTAGCAGCCATAGCAAAGTCGAAGTGACGATCGATCGAAGAAGCCCCAAGTTTTGGAGACGAACTGAGAAGAGGGGCGAACGATTGAAGAAAAAATAAAAAGGGGGCCGCCATTAATTTTGTTTCGGTGGTTTTAGGTTAGCAAACGAACGAATAAGATAAATGAATTAAAAAGGGGGATGGGTTTATATTTAATAAATAATTTAGTTAAGGGTTTAGCTTGTTTGTTTAATAGTAAGTGCAATTTGATTGTTATAATAATTATTCACACTTTCTGATAGCATTGTTCTTAATTCACAGGTACGCTATGGAAAACCAAGTAAACACTACAGAGATCGAACGTTTATCAACAAACTACTGAAAACCAAAGTTTGGACCGAAACCAAAACAAATGAACCACTATTAAAAAAAAAATCAAAGCCCCTCAAACTTTATAACCATTTGTAATTTAAATTTTAAAAACTTCAATTTGAAAATTGACGAAAATATCGGGTTGTTACAGACTACCCTCCTTAAAGAAATTGCGTCCTCGCAATCTTAAGGAACAAATGGACAAATGGTAACAACCATAAAGAACATCATCATACGATAAAGAAGTTAGAAATAGAAAGTTCACCATATAGAGCATGAAAGAGAAAGCCTGAACATGTTTGCTCGATGAATTCTTTGGATTCCTAAGAGAAATCCATAGAATTTGAGAACCATTGAGAATCTCAACAAGAGAAACATCTATATTTCGAAGGTGCTACACCCCCGAAGCAATGATGTGAATATAAGATTGCTCAAGAATAGAAATTGGAAATCCCTAAGGCATTTCCGTAATTGGAAGACGTGGAAAACATCATGAATAGCAGAAAATTGAGTCGGTACACCGACGTAGTACAATATAAACGCCAAAGAAATCTTTTAATTTCATAAAAGAAATTCACAAATTATCAACAAAATCTAATTATCAATAGATAATTCAGAAATCTCTAATCACAAATATTCAATTATCAAAAATGATAATCAAATCAACAAGTATTCGATTATCAAAATCGAAAATCAATCTTAAATCACAAATATTTAATTATCACAAACGATAATTAAATCTCAAATCGCAAATGTTTAATTATCACAAATGATAATCAAACTACAAATATCTAATTATCACAAACGATAATTAGAAACAATAAATATCTGATTATCAAAAACGATAACTCAGAAATCATAAACATCCAATTATCAAAACGATAATAAAAAATCACAAATTTTCAATTAACGAGTCCGAAATTAACCGAAATAGCAAACGCACATGACCCATAACCACGAGTTTTACTAAATCGTTTAATTCACTTCATCGTTTCCTTGAAAGTGCAAAATTGTGTATTTTAAATAAATAACATTTTACGTTCTCAAACGGACAAGTCCGGAATTAAGCGAATCAGTAAAAGAAAGGGGTCATAGTCCTCGATTTTTCTGAAACGTTTAATTCGCTTCCTCATTCTTTTGAAAGCGCAAATCGTAAAAATTTTGAAAACAATTTTGATTTATATTTTGAAATATTTTGAAGAATAACAAATTTCTAAAACACGTGATTAAAATAGCAATGTCAGTAGCAACTTCGACATATGTCAAAATTTCATCGAAATAATTGGCATCAAAATATAATACCAATGAATTTTTCGTTCATCAAAAACGTCACAAGAATCTTCTCAAAGATAGAAAGGGATATCATACCCTAAACTTGTATTCATAACAAGTCAATAACACACGAATTCACCAATGCACCAGGATTGATAAAACTTATCAATAGAAATTACGAAAATTGGTGAAGCACAAATTCTAAAAATCTACACAAGAAATCCAGAAATCACAAGATAAGAGTATGAGAACTCGAACGGGAGTATGAAAACTCAAACGGAGTATGAAAACTCGAACAGAGTATAAAAACTCAAACGGAGTATGACATACAATAAAAGATATGGCATAACATAAAATATCCATATTATCATACTGCTATAAGCATGTAAATAATGATCAACAGGAGATCAACCGACATGAGGTATGGAATAAATATGAAATATCCATACTGACATACTACTATAAGTATGTAAATAATGATCAACAGGAGATCAACCGACAAGAGGTATGGCATAAATATGAAATACCCATACTGACATACAACTATAAGTATGCAAATAATGATCAACAGGAGATCAACCGATAAGAGATAATCAATATCACAAGATCTTCTCAAAGATCCAAAGAGGTATCATACCTCAAATTTGTACACATGACAAATCAATAACATATGAATTCACCAGTACACAAAAATAGGTGAAGCATAAAATTTCCAGAAATCAACATAAGGAATCTAGAAATCACAGAAAAAGGGAAAGAGGCCTATCACATGACGGTCCGAAGACCATGGGGAGCTACCCCACATGTGTGAATGGAATCACACAGATTGAGGTCAAGACTAACCAAAAAGCAGAAAGGTATGTGTGAATGGAACCACACAAGTGGTGTCTAGTCTGACCATCAGAACGATCATCATGATCAACGAGGTGTGTCAATTACACTAAGCATGTGTGAATGGAATCACACAGATTGAGGTCAAGACTAACCAAAAAGCAAAAAGGTATGCGTGAGTGGAATCACACAAGTGGTGTCTAGTCTAACCTTGCAATGAAAGAGACATCGCGCAATTGCTAGTCTAATTCATAAAGCGATCATCAAGATCAACGAGAAGTGTCAATTACACTAAGCTAGTGAATAAAAAAGTTTAGCTTCATGTCCCATAACCACTAGCTTAACTTAAATATTTACGAACAAATTGTAGATCTTCACTAGAAAAATGTCACAAGTGGTTCAATCGAACAAGTCCAAAAATTAACCGACGAAGTAAAAGCAAGCGTTTCATACCACTTGTTTTGCTAAGCCGTTTAATTAGATTTCTCATACGAGTGAAAATAAAGGTTTGTATATTCTAATAGATCGGAAAACGGTTTAGGAAAAGATTTTGATATTGAAAATAGAGTTGAAAACATTTTGATAAAAGAGTTTTGATAATTACTACTAGTATTAAAACGTTTATATATTATTATTTTTTTAAAGTGACAAATCACAAAAATGATTGTAAAATCAATCAATCACAAGAATTCACATTCAAAGACGTGAATAAAAACCAAAGAATTCGATTCTTAAATCCATCAAAGTAGGAATATCCAAAAATTCCAGAAATAGAAGTTATCAAAGTCGACAAAGAAGATAACAACTAATCGGAAAAGAAGAATCGATTAACAATTGGAAAAACAAAGCAGAACGAGCATAAATGCATAAATGACTTCAACAAAAATAAAAATCGAGCCAATGTCGTAGTCAACAATTAATGGCCCTAATAGAGTACAAAATGATTCAACATCATCATAAAAGGACTCAACGGCAAACCAAGTCAGAGTCTTGGAAATCAAGAAAATTAGAAATTTCTCAAAAACAAAGTGACCGAAGTCGAATGGAAATCAAGCAGAGGAAAACATAAAATATCAAGTTCGGAATCGCTGAGATTCGAACAAAAATCATTCATCGGCTAAATCAAATCAAAGCCGAAAACACAAGAATTCAAAATCAAATGCATATGAATAAGCGTTAGGAATTCATAACTAACAATTCAAAGACAATCATATGCAAATATGAGAGATAAAACGTCGACAAATAGTTGTAACACATGTACTATATAAGTTACGTTTTATATTTGTTCTAAACCCCAAGCTCTGATACCAAGCTGTGACGCCCCACCTCTATACCCACGCTAGCCAAGAACACTACGGTGTAGTGCTGTCAACTAGCACGGAGAATAAGGCCGTTGAGGAGCGGCCATCAATAGTTGACCTTACACTAGTATTGGTTATCTCGATAGGAGTGATATATATATAAATATATATATATATTCTTTCATTTTTCATCTCTGATTTATTTTCTCCCATCGAAATACCCCAATTCCAGAATAAAACGAACTATGATGGTTCATAATAGTTTAGAACAGCAAATATAAAATAATAACACAGATAAATATAAATGCGGAACACAGATAAAACAGAAATTCTCATATATACAATAACTGATGTCAGTTACAATACATTTGACACGGTACATATGATACAACTACAACAGTCGACTCAGGAAGTTACATATACAAGTACATTAACGTATATAATATACATGAATACATATCTTCCTATACAATCATACAGACTACTACAAATAACGACGACTACTCCAAAAGATATGAAAGAACTTCATAGCTCTAGCAGCAACCCAAATCAGAATATCTACAACCTGAAATACTCGGTCTGACCCGAGTATTAAATTCAAAAGAAAATAATACTCGGGTCAGTCTAATTCAAACTCAGTTATTAGTGCACAGAAGCAATAATAATCAAATAATGAATAGACGACAGTAATTAAACCAAATCAGAATGCAATTCAGAATATTGAATTGAAATAAACAGAACAGTTCAAACCATTGAAATATCAATTAAAATATTAAGATGAGTAGGGCTGCAGTACACGCACGCGTGTACTGCCTCGCCACTACAGCACATGAACTACGCAAAAGATTAATAAATCAAAACAAAATAGAATATCACAAAACCATACCGTGTGGCTGCAGTTCACGCTTGCGTGCACTGCCTTGCCACTATAGTGATGTCGTACCCAAAAACTCAATACCGTGTGGCTGCAGTTCACGCCTGCGTGCACTGCCTTGCCACTACAGTAATGATGTACACAATCGGGAACAAGGTCAAACCCAAAATAAAAAGACGGATTCAACACAGGTGAAATTCCAAAATCAATATGAAACTCAGGTGCAATAAAAATTGAATAGTGACATGCACAAACATAAGAACATGTAAGAGAAACATGTCGTAACTACAAAGCTAAGTCACTTACGAACTGCAGAGGTCAAGTCAGTGACTCAACACAACCGCGGCAGCAACAACAGTGCAGTAGTGCACAGAGAACTCCACAAGTCCAGTAAGATAACCAATATAACAAGCTAAATGTTCAAGCTACTGCACAATGCAAATGAAGACCAGTCCACAAGTATACCCAGTCACACGCATATATATGATCATGAGGCTTCACAGTGTACAGACCATATGAAGGAAGAGCACATGTTAATTGGATAGCAAGTGCCACCCAATGATGTAAGAAAATGAACAGACAGGATGGAATTAAATCACTGGAAACCTCACAACCAAGTCAGACTTCACTAAAACAATGGACCAGTGCATAGTGACAGTAAGGAATGTATGCAACAATATAAACATGGAATGGAATGCAACTACAAGGCATGAAACGATAATGAAACAGATCAGTTTTGAATACAAGTCAAAACTAGGGACATGTAACAAATGAATGGTCGGCTACAAGTAAATGGTCAAAGACCAGTTCACAAGTAAGAAGGCATAAACCCACACCAACATAGTCTGCATATGCACAAAGCAAATGCATATGAACTTGATGGCAACAGTTCAAGGCACTGTAACATTACATGAAACTGAGATTGCATCTTAATTAGAAATACATATGAACATGATGGCAACAGTTCGAGGCACAGTAACACTACATGAAACTGAAACTTCCAAAATGAAGCAAGAACAAATGTACATGAGTTATGGTTTGTAGGACTTGATGCTAGGGAGAACAAGCTACACACATTTTACACTTTACAATTTAAAAATGTCAGGACCATGCATTATGTGTACTACAAAGCAAACCCATATGACATGCATATAGGGATTTCAAGTGAACTTAACAAGATTGTCGAATCCAAATGCTACTGAGGAATGAATAATGCAAACCAACATCAATGACACGGCCTCAAAATGAAATGGTTATAAATAACCCTATATGCACACTGCAGCAACTCAAGTGAACAGAGGTGGCACAAGGAACTGCAGACCAACCAGATTAATGATGCATATGGACTCAGAACAATATATAGTGACACATGGTAGTAGTGAAAACTCAAATAACCAAACTACTCGAGTGAATTCGACAAAGTATGTACACAAGTAACCAAACTGCAATAGGCAACAGTATGCAAGTGCAAAGACAAATGCACATGTCACCAGAAATGAAGCACTGCAACTCAAAGAGCATCAAAATGCAAATCATGATGAAACACAGCAACAACCATCAAAATCAAACATGACATTGCAGACTAGTTCAAGAGCATCAGGATATACTACCGATAAGAACTCATGAGAATGGAATGCACAAGCCAAAGAAACACAAATATACAGAAACGAGAACCACTTCACCAAAGTCAAAATATATTCAAGTTGAAGCCAAAAATCATCAATGTGTAAACCCAAAATCAAATGACCGAAGTCACCAAAAATCAGCAAGATGATTTAAACCAAATATCATACAAACAAAAATCACAGCATTTAAAACTCTACGAACCCGAGTCTGAACTAGATGTGAGTAAATAACTTTACTCACCTGAATCGAAGCAACGACAAGCTAAATCAAGTGGCCGCAAACCCTAGCAGCCATAGCAAAGTCGAAGTGACGATCGATCGAAGAAGCCCCAAGTTTTGGAGACGAACTGAGAAGAGGGGCGAACGATTGAAGAAAAAATAAAAAGGGGGCCGCCATTAATTTTGTTTCGGTGGTTTTAGGTTAGCAAACGAACGAATAAGATAAATGAATTAAAAAGGGGGATGGGTTTATATTTAATAAATAATTTAGTTAAGGGTTTAGCTTGTTTGTTTAATAGTAAGTGCAATTTGATTGTTATAATAATTATTCACACTTTCTGATAGCATTGTTCTTAATTCACAGGTACGCTATGGAAAACCAAGTAAACACTACAGAGATCGAACGTTTATCAACAAACTACTGAAAACCAAAGTTTGGACCGAAACCAAAACAAATGAACCACTATTAAAAAAAAAATCAAAGCCCCTCAAACTTTATAACCATTTGTAATTTAAATTTTAAAAACTTCAATTTGAAAATTGACGAAAATATCGGGTTGTTACAACCATGATCTTCTCAAGATCGATCAAAAAACCAAGAACAACTCTACTCCTCAACAGCAGAAGACAAAAAAAACTTCTCCTTATCCAGAAAAGAAAACAGATGCACTCCCAAACTGCTTCCGCTGCATAACTCTGATCCGAAGTAGAAGAAAATGCCGACGAAGAACACGAGCACAAACTAGACAACACATCCCATACATATGGCTCAACACATCCATAAAGAAAACTCAGAAATTCCTCCGAAATCTGAGTTGCTTCACCAACTCTATCTCTAGGTACCATTCATCCACTTGGCTGAACCATAGGTAGCAATTTTGGAATCCTAGCCGATAAGAAAACTTGATCTCCAGATGCGGACAAACCTCTGACTTCCCTGAAGACATCCGGAAAATCTCCAACAACCCAAGAAAATACTCAACTATCGCAAGTCACTTTTGCGACTAACCAGCCTAATTCCAAAGAAATTGCTCTCTCTTTACCAATCAGAACAGCTTATTTGGCCTAGCCAACCCATCGAAGAAATGGATCCACTTTGCTGCTTCAGAACTCCACTTTAGAAAAACTACTCAGCCAGAAAACTTCCTGCCAACACAGAACACTCTGAGCTGCACTGCTGACACCAATGCCAAAGAATTCCTAATCCAAAGCACTTCGAGAACTCGGACCTCCAACCAAACAGAAACACCCTGCTGAACCCAGCCACAACACCAAAACAGACACACTTCCTTACTCATGTTCCAAAGAAACATCTTTGGAAACATCCAAAGTCACCGCGTCTCATCACGCAGCTACTACTTCCTGAGGTATCAAGATACCATCACTCACTTGCTTCTGCCCAACCGACAGATCCAAACACAACTCAACCAACTTCAAAGATGAACTCCGAACCTTTAAAAGGTTCCTTCAGAGATCTATGAAATACTTACTCCAAGCTAAACTTACTCGAGAAGGTATTAGGTCTACAGTCTTGTCAAATACACCTCCAACCAATGGTAGTTGTGTTACAACACCACTATCTTATCTACCTTTATAAATTATATTGGAAAACCCGAACGGGTAACCCAAATAGGTAGAAATACTTATATATTTATATATATAATAGAAATACAAATATGCTCTCTCAAGATAGACACCACTCTAGAGTCTAGGTATTCGCTCAACCTAGCGCTCTGATACCAACTGAGACGACCCGACATTCATCTCCACGTAATGACGCATCATCTTGAAGAAAGAAAGGGATAGAAAAGAGAAAAGAAAGAAGAGAAAGAAGAAACAACATCAGAATCTCAACAGCGGAACGAATAAATTATATTAATAACATAAGTAGTATTACATGGTATACAACAATTATCAGAGTTACACAGACAATACAACACATACTAGACAGTTATAAACACCTGTCTAGTTATTACAACTCAATACATTACAGGTAAACACACAGAGATACCAACACAGCGGAACACTATTTATATCTGCAAGCAGAAGCCTCCTGCTCCATTGCTTCTTCCAATTCGTCAAAGCTAACCTGAATCCCTTGGCTACTCGTAAAAATTTGAGTACCCAAGAGTTTAAGAAAAAAACAGAAAAAAACTCCGGGTCAGACATGGGTCTGGTGTGAGTAACAGGTTAAAGTTGCTTAACTTTGAAAACCTTTGAAAAGAAAAGGTATCACGTAAGACTTCCCGCACATTAACATGGAAAAGTTTTTACCTTAAGCTAACCAAAACATTTGATAGGAAATTCGATGATATTATAATAGGTCTAGAGTTTTCAAGTAAATAAGAAATAGCTGAAATTGTTACATCTATTAAATTCCAGCTACTAACCACAAAAGTGGGTAATACAATCAAAACCAAGGGCACTTATTGAATTTTGGATTCCATACAATGGCAGGGCTACCATGGTATCGCCTGTCACAGTACGTGGACTAGATCACCGTACCGAGGATCACTCCCAATCCCCTGCAACACAAAGCCGGAACCATTCCTTACTGAAGAGTTCCGAACAAGACCACCCCGCACTTGTGATCAGCAACCGCACCACATAGCCGAAATAAAGGGACATCTAGATAGGGGTAAATCTCGTCCTACTTGGGCATGACCACTTAGCCTTGCTGCACCTCCCCTGTTTTAGCCATTCCCGGTAGATGAGGCTTGAGGCTACGATTACCTTTATAGGACACATCACTTAGAATGCTCATCGTCCACCTGACGATGTTCTGAAAGCATTCAATCCATACAAGTTCGTTCCGGGTTCGAACGAAACCGAAGGCATTATCTCATTACACTCATTTTGGAATCACCCTCACAGTTAACGACGATAACCCTTGCACTCTGAATCTTCATCTTCACTTGAGATTCATGACCTATCGTTAGTTGGGATCGATGTGGTTTTTGGATATCCAAATATGGAAACCCGATCCCGGTCTCACCGAATCCAAAACGTGTGTTTAAGAGTTTAAAACAATTTCAATTCATTATCTATATACACACAAATAGATAATTCACAGATTCACAATGGATAATCAACATTATCATCATAAGCAGATAATTCATATCATCAATATAAACAGATAATCCATATTATCATCACAATGCAACCAATGCATCCATATCATATAACATTACTCATCTCATGGCTGAGATTACAAACCATACAAGGCAACCAATATTAATCATTCATACATAAGCAATGATCTAATGATCACACCATCTATAATTAATTTAAGATAAATTAAATTAATTACTTCATCTTTATAATCTTGCTTAACTTAACCTTTAATTGATTACAAATCAATTAATTAATCACCATCTCATTATTCATTTCAATTAATCATTACTGATTAACAATTTCCTAATTACAATAAGTAATTAGCCTTTAAATTAATTACACAAGTTAACTCTTTGCAATAATTAACTTTTAATTACTTAGTCAATTGATTAACTAAAGTTAATTACATAAATCCTTTATTAATTAATTACTTCATTTATTAATTATTCCTTAATAAATCAATTCATCATTGATTTTATTAATTAATGATTTCTAATTACATTTAACTAATCTCTCTATTGAAATTAATTACATTAAGTAATTAATCTTCAATTTAAACCACACATATATTAATCACCCTTGATTAATAACATCCAGTAATTAACTACACTTAATTACTTTATTGAATAAATTAATCCTTAATTTATTCTTTAATTAATCCCTAAATTAATTTCAAAGAAATTTTAATCTAAATTACTTCCACTATCGACACATCTTTAATTACATTCAATAATTATCAATTAATTACTTCCCTAAGTAATTACAATCCCCATTAATTACATTAGGTAATTAATTATCAAATCATCAAGTGCTTAAATTAATTAAACTTAATTAATTAATCTTAACTAATCACATTAAACTTAATTAATTACATTAAGTAATTAATTCATTAATTACTTACATTAAGTAATTAAACTTAAACAATTTCAAAAATGATTATTATTAATTAATTAATTTAATTAATTATCAAAATTAATCACATTAATTAATTGTTAAATAATCTTAAGTTAATGACCTTCATTAATAATTCTTTAATTTCTTTCTTAAGAAATTAACTCAGATTAACCATTATTAATTACAAATAATTAATATTTAATTACCAATTATTAAATTAATTAAGTGTTAACTACAATTTTAATTAATCCTTAATTACATGATTAATTAATTCTTTAATCATTGATTAAAATCTAATTAATAATCCTTAATTACATATTAATTAACCTTAATTAATTAATCTCAAGTCTTAATTAATTAATTTAAAATCTCTTAATTACTTAATTAATCATCCATATTATTAATTAATTTAATAATTAACTATCCAACTTAATAATTTAATGAATCCAAATCATTAAATTTTATTTATCTTTAAGATAAACATTTCTTGCTTAATCAAAGTATTTAAAAACAATTTGTTTTTAAATTTACTTTAAATTCCATTTAAACCCCATTTCAAATTTAAGATTTAAAAAAAATGAATAAATTTTTTAACTTAAACAAGGTTTTAAAACAATTCAAAATCTTTTATCTCACGTGTTAAAGAAAACATTCATTTTAGAAAGAAGTTTTTAAAAGAATTTAAACCAAATTCATCTTTAAATTCAAATTAGTTTAAAATATACTTTAAACATTCCAAGTTATTTAAAAACAAATTCAATTTTAAAAATTTACTTTTAATTTCAAATCTGAAATATAGTTTTAAGCCTCATTCCAGTTTTAACTTAAATTTTAAAAGCTTTACTTACATTCTACATCTTCATTTTAAAATTGAAATTATTTAACCATTTCTAAAATTGTTAAAACAAATTAAATTTTAAAAAAACTTTACTTTATTTTAAAAACTGAAATTCAAAGCAATTCCAGATTTTAAAAATGGATTTAAATTTGTTTTAAATTCCTATTTTACAAATTAAACTCCAGTTTTAAATTCAAAACTAAATACACTTAAAAGTTGTTTAAAACTATATTTAAATTTCAAAACCTAAATTATTCCAAATCTCAGATTCAACTACTTTGAATCCATATTCAAACTCAGGTTTTAAACTTATTTTAAAATTTTGTTTACATTTTAAACTTTACTTTTAATTTCAAAACTGAAATAGGTTTCTGTTTTTTTATTTATAACCAAACTTAAATTTTCAAAATTCAAATTATTTCGAAAACCAAGATTCAAACTATTATAATTCAGATTCAATTCAGGTTTTAAATCTTAGTTTAAATTTTTGTTTATATTTAAACTTGCTTTTAAAACTTGAAAAACAGAACAGGTTTTTCTGTTTGTTAAAACCCGTAAACAATTTCTACCCGAGCCTTCCCTGTTTTGACTTCGAGTCATATCGTAACCTGTTTCGAGACAAAACTCGAATCCCCCGAGACCATCGCGAGAAACAAAATCCTACAACACTCATCTGATCAACACTGATCATTAGAAACCAATGCCAAGTACACCGTGCACATGCACGGTGTCTCCGGCCAACCTTGATCATCATCGCGACCTCTCCACAGTCAACATCAACACATCAGACCATCCAAACAACATCCCAGTCAACATATGCTCGAATTCAAAATCATGACCAAATTTCCAAACCTGGAACAGGAACATAACTCTACACCCAAACCTATCAAAGACCCTCGTCCTCCCACTGTCGATCACCAGAACTCCAAAGGCTCCGGCCATAGCTTCGTGCATGCCCTAGCCACCATTACCCAAAATATATTTGAACTCGATCAACTGAGGAAGTCGAACCAAAGAAAAAACTTTAACCCATACAAATTAGGGTTCCAAAACTTTAAATCACAATCTCCATCTCCAAAATGAAAAACTCCATAATCTGATAATTTTCTCAACACCTCTGATAATTCCACCACCTTCAGAAACAATCTCGGTACCTCTAATCACTTGTGGCAACAGAGATGCCCCAAAATATATAATACTGATAATAAAGAACCGCTCTTTGATGTCATTAAAAATTGTAATTCTTGGTTTAAAATTCATGATTTTGTACGATGTTTTGATTTAAAATCCTGAAACTTTGAATTGTAATGTTTGAATTTTTCACTTATACAAATTTTTGCTCTGTTATTTATATTTCCACGCAATACAAAAATTTATTCAACTTATATAAATTTTTAAAATTTACTTTATCATGTAATAAAAAATTTCATTCAATTTCTAAGTCATAATAACAACCGGATCAAAAGAAAAGAAATTTTGATCAATATGAGCTTGTATTGTTCAGACAGTAACTTAGGAAATAAAACATGCATCACATCCATACTTATATAAACACAGCAATATATTTAACAATATATATATATATATATATATATATATATACACACAAAATTCTACTTATTTCTATAGATAAATCAAACAACCATATTTCGTACTTAAAATTTTAAAATGTACAGTTACTCACCTTTTTTAAACATGCAGAACAAAGCACCAGTTTTGAAAAGCTCTGTGAATCCTTTGAGAATTTGCTTTTTAAAACTTTAGTACTTTGAATCCTTCAAACTTGTTTGAATGCTTTTAAGACTTGAGTTGTTTGATGTTCTTAACATGCATGCAGAGGCCACTCCAGATTTTAGAAGAAATGCAAGTTTTCTTGATTTTTTCAGTTTTTGAAGAATGAATGCAGGCCTTTGTTTCATATTAAATAAAATGCAGGCTTCAGATTTATAGGTTTTGAAGATGATTTGCATGTTGAAAATGAGTTATAGGAGTTTGATTATGAAGAGTGATTTTCAGATTTGCTTTTGATTTTGAGGATTGTTTCAAAATAGAATGTTTTTAAGCTGAAAGATTTCTTTGTTTTAGAATCAAAAAATGAGAAAAGAAAAAGAATGGAAGATGGCATGAGTTTGTATAACTTACTTATGATTTAATGAAAATCAAAGAAAAATAAAAATACAAATTTGACACTTGTATAAAATATGAACACTTGTTAATTTTTTTGTTTAATCACTTAACATATGTTAAATTAGGCTTTTATATACTTACACATGTCCTTTTAAATAATTTGTATTTATAATTAAAAGTTAAATGAAAGTTTAAACTTAATTAATTAGTTTTTTTAATACTTAGTTATATATAACAAATTTTTAAAGAATAAAACCAAGTATTATTATAAATAAAAACAATACATTACTTTATCATTTGAAAATAACATTTTTAATCATTTAAATAAATTTATAAAAGAGATTGTAAATTACTTGTTAATTTAATGAATAAATGTTTCATTTATATGTTGTATTTTAAATTCTCATATTTAATTTACAAATCATATTTATTAAACAATATTTTTAAAAAGAAATAAAACAAACATTTTTATTACTTTATTTTAATATTCAAACTTAAGTTAAAATACAACTTGAACAAATAAAACATTTGTCTTATGTATTTAAAATCATATAGTTATTTATAAAATAGTTTTTAAATGCTTAATCATTAAATAAAATCATAATTTCCCAATTTCAAAATATTAGAAAATATGCTATACTAATTAAATTTAAAACCAAACTCATCTATTTAAAGTATATAAATATATATACATTATAAATAGAAAACAAATTTATTAACTTATTAAAAGATAAATTCACTAATTAATCACTTATTAAAGTAAGATTATTAATCAATTCAAATTTATTTACAAAAATTATCAAATCAAATTTAATTTTAAATACAGATTATTAAATTTATATTGCCAGAAATTCTAGGATATCACATTGTGGCTAGTATGCTGGAATTTAATCATGTAATAATTTCAGCTATTTTAAAAAGTATTTGTATATAGACACTACTATAATATCAGAGGATTTTGATAAAAAGTGTTTTGGCTATCGTAAGGTAAAAACCCGACATGTTTATTTGTGGCGTGGTCTTACGAGATGCTTTTGATTTCAAAGGATTTTGAAAACTTTAATAATCCAAGTTGAGTGTGTTTTCTCACGCTGGTATTCCAGACTGACTTGGGTGTTATTTAACTATAATGCACGGGTCAGACCGAGTATTATAGATTACAGAAAAGGATGTTGTGGAGCTTAGGAGACAAGCTGGATGGCGATACGTACTTCCATATTTGTGTTAAATATTCCGCTGTGTATTCAAATTGTGAGGACGGATTGTGATTACTGTCCAGTTGTGTATTATGTATACTCTGATGATGTAATGTATAAACCGATCTGTTTTTGTGTAAAGATCATTTATTATCTGTTATATTTTATTACGCTGCGATGGTTAGATTCTGATGTTGTTTTCTATTTTCTTCTTCTACCTCTTCTTCTTTAACCCAAATGGTTCGTATTTCTGTTCATCTTAAGTTGATTGATGGAGAATAGTGTCGACTCAAGGGGTACGAAACTGCGGGTCGTTTCAATTGGTAACAAAAATAATCTTTAACGACGGTCACAATATTCCATATCTTCATTTTTCAAAATTGCCTCATCTCTTGCTTCACTTTCACTATAAACCAAATCTAGCACCGCTTCTCCTTGGTAAGTGAAAATTTTCATCACCGCCATTGTGCGACCAGCTATAATGTCTCCTCTGCCTGCATTGATTCTCCAAACTTAAGAAATTGGAAAGTAGACTTCCTGCTGCTAATTAACAATGTGAGTAACTTTTAAATTTTCAAGTATTCTAATAATTGATAATTTGAAATAGAGAACATGCGTTAAAGCTACTTAATCACATTTTAAAAGGGAGATAAATTCTCAAATTATCACATTATATATCAAGATAGAGAATTTGCAACACAATTTAATCATGATCCATAGTAGAGAATTGATAATATGAGATTTGAAATTATCACACTTTAATTGTTGAGATGATTTTTGAGAATTTGTATCAATCATGAGGTACATATAGTGATAATTGATAATATCATTTCAACCTATTTTGAGGATTAAATATTATTTATTATGAGGAACTCCATTGTAAATAATTGGTATTTGGAAATGCCACCGTCCCCAACTCATGCAATTTTAAAAACTAGGACAATGTAATTTAATATTTAATTATCTCTGGATCTCTTATTTTATACTCAGGCTTTGTTTCTTTTAGAACACTTGCATTTCAGCAAATAATGAAACTTTGATTTTGCTCGTAAATAAATAAATTATAGTATTCTCATCAAAAACATAAAATATCACAGTATTTGACATTATTAAACTTGTATTTAGTAATGTTGTAGATTAATGGTTAGTTGTTGTTTGCTAATAGTTTCTTCAATAATGGTTGATTGCTAATACATGTTTAGTATTCTACACTTGTTGCATTTGCGAGCTTGTCCCAAAAGTTCGGTAAATTTTACATTCTAAACAATGTAATAAAGAGAAATGTTTTATTTATAGAAATGCTCGCTAATGCTTGTTTTGGATTCCTACTTAATTGTTAATGCTTATTAATTGCTTAACCCACTACTGATTAACTTTTCTTTTTTGCTCCAATTTAGTATTAAATTCTTGTTTTCTCAAACTTTTGCGGTGTTTGTTACAAAATCAGTGCAGTGAAACAATTTTTTTGGGTTCAATTAAGGAAACGTATACCATTATGCCGACCTTAGGTAGGAATAAACACTGCTTCTATTACAGTTGAGGTCAATAAATGAATAGGTGTATTCTCAAATAGTTTTAGAAGTCAACAAACGAATCACTAAAATCCTTAACCTCCTTATTACAATTCTTTTCTGAAAAATTTCTTAAAAAAATAAGGTCTGTATCAGAATATTTTGGAATTTCAAGAGATATTTATAGATATGAATGGGTGATCCTTGGTTTATGTTTCGAGGTGTTGTGGACTAGTGTTACATAGTCAGTAAACTTAATTATTAAAGATGAATCCAGATGGCCTTTTAATGGAAATTTCTCATCCTAGGAGTTTTATGTTTCAATGAGAATTCGTGCTCAGTGCAAGGTGATTATGTGAGTGCTTACTACCAAAATTACATGTATTAGGTCCATGAGCTTGGCATATGGTTGGAAGATTAGGAGGCGAGTTATCTACTATAGGGGAGTTTTCAGTACGCCCTGAATACTGGTCAATGGACCTTATACATAGTCGGAAACGACTACTGAATGGTGCTTTATGTATATATTCCTTTGTTGTTGTTATGCTTTTATTGTAGGTATTGCTCATTGTGAGTGCAAGTAAGCATAGGTGTAGGTACAAGAAAATGTATGTGCGTGTATGTGTTTATAAATATGTGTGTGTGTTTTGCTTTGAGATGTTTGGAGATTACTCATAATAGATTAGCCTAGCCCATTTGTTGTTTTATTCACCTCTTATATACTTTCAAATGGTTAGCTTAAGAAAAACTTGGTAGGCCATACAATGAGGCTATAATAAATATTAATGGGCATGGAGAAAACGAGCTATGCCAGGAGTTGTATGTGGTTATCTTTGATATATTTACATTTGCAGCATATATGGTGCCACTATTGTGTGCAAATATCTGTGATGATTTTCTTATTAATTTCAAGAAAAGAATTTCCTCAGTTGTCAATAAATGTATTGAATCTACCATATTGTACAATCTGCAAATCCTGAATAGATTCTAAGCAAAGTATCAAAATACTATTTTGATATTTCTACTTGTAGAGATATGATCTACCAGTTACGAATGTGTCTTCGAGAAGACATTACAACAAAATTGCTTTTAGTTGCATTCATTGGTATCATTTCAAGGTTATATATAACAATTGCCACTTTAAAATAAAAATGAACAAAAAAAGCTGCCAAGTGGATCATGCCAATAATTCACTGAAATTTCACTAAAATTTTATATGGCCGCGCATATCTCTTTTTAACCCTTAATATTTTTGTTGTCCTTACTTTGAAGTACAAAGAAACCTAAGAAGAAAAAAGTCTACTTGGGGTCTGATTAGATCTTCTTTCTCTCTCACCCTCTTTTACCAGTCATCAATTTTTATAAGGTGCTAAAATCATCTCATCTCTAGCTTTATCTTCATCATTGCATACACTCATTGTTATTATTGGTAAAAACAAATAATATTTAGCCGGTAACAAAATTCCATATCTTCATATTTCAAAATTGCCTCATCTCTTTCTTTACTTTCACTATAAACCAAATCTGGCGCCGCTTCTCCTTGGTATGTGACATTTTCATCACCATCATTGTGTGACCGGCTTCGATGTCTCCTCCGCCTGCGTTGATTCTCCAAACTTTAGAAATCGAAAACTCGACTTACTGTTGCTAATTAACGATGTGAGTAACTTTTAATTTTTCTATTTTCTTACAATTAATAATTTGAAATAGAGAACATGAGATAAAGCTACCTAATCACATTTTAAAAGGGAGATAAGTTCTCAAATCACACAAATAAATCAAAATAGAGAATATGCAGCACAATTTAATCATGATCCATAATAGAGAATTGATAGTATGAAATTTCAAATTATCACACTTAAATTGTTAACATGATTTTTGAGAAGTTGTGTCAATCATAAGGTGCAGATAATGATAATATAATTGCTATGTTTCAATGAGAATTCGTGCTCAATGAAGGGTGATTAATTGAGTGCTTGCTACCAAAATTACATGTATTAGGTCAGTGATCTAGGCATATGCTTGGAATATCAGGAAGGGAGTTATCTACTATATGGGAGTTTTCTATATGCCCTGAATACTAGTCAATGGACCTTATACATAGTCAAAAAGGACTACGGAATGATACTATATGTATATATTCATGCATTATTGTAATACTTTTATTGTAGGTTATGTTTATTGTGAATGTAAGTAAGCATATGTGTAGGTACGAGAAAATGTATGTGCATGTGTGTTTATATATATATATATATATATATGTGTGTGTGTGTGTGTGTGTGTGTGTGTGTGTGTGTGTGTGTTTCTGCTTAGAGATGTTTGGAGATTACTCATACTAGATTAGCCTATTTGTTGTTTGATTGACCTCTTATATACTTTCAAACAGGTAGCTTAAGAGAAACCGCTTCGGCCATACAATGAGGCAATAATAAGTATTAATGTGCATGGAGAAAATTAGCTATGCTAGGATTTATACGTTGTTATCTTTTCTACATCCACATTTATAGCACATGTGGAACCACTATTGTGTGTAAATATCTATCACGATTTTCTTATTTATGTCATGAAAATAATTTCCTCGGTTGTCAATAAGTATATTGAATCAACCATATGGTACAATGTGCAAATCCTGAATAGATTCCAAGCACAGTATCAAAATACTATTTTGATATTTCTATTCATAGAGATATGATCGACCGGCTACATAATCACATTTTAAAAAGGAGATAAATTCTCAAATTATCATAATATAAATCAATGTAGAGAATTCGCAACATAATTTAATCATGATCCATAATAGAGAATTGATGGTATGAGATTTGAAATTATCGCACTTTAATTGTTAAGATGATTTTTGAGAATTTGTATCAATCAACAGGTACAGATACTGATAATTGATAATAGCTATGTTTCAACCAATGTTAAGGATTAAATATTATTTATTATGAGGAACTTCCTTGTGAAGAATTGATATCTGGAAATGTCACAGTCCCTAACTCATGCAATTTTAAAAAATAGGACAATGTAAATTTATGTTTAGTGTATCTCCAGAATCTTTATTTTATACTCAGGCTTCGCTTCTTTCAGAATATTAGCATTTAAGAAAATAATGAAACTTTGATTTTGATGTTAAATAAATAAACATATAATATTCTCATCAAAAACATAAAATATCACAATATTTGACATTATTAAACTTGTATTCAGTGATGTTGTAGATTATTGGTTAGTTATTGTTTGCCAATATTTTATTCCATAATGGTTGATTGCTAATACTGGTTTAGTATTCTATATTTTTGCATTTGAGTGCTTGTGCCAAAAGTTGGTAAATTTTACATTCCAAACCTATGTAATAAAGAAAAATGTTTTATTTATAGAAATGCTTGCTAATGGTTGTTTAAGAATCTTACTTAATTGTTAATGCTTACTAATTGCTTTAACCTCCACTAATTAATTTTTTTGCTCTTATTTTCTCAAACTTTTGCGGTATTTGTTACAAAATCAGTGCAATGAAACAATTTTTTTGGGTTCAGTTAAGAAAACCTATACCATTGTGCCGACCTTAGGTAAGACTAAACACTATTTCTATTACAGTTGAGGTCAATAAATGAATAGGTGTATTCCAAAACGGTTTCAGAAGTCAATAAACGAACCACTAGAATCCTTAACTCCATATTACAATTCTTTTTTGAAAAACTTCTTAAAAAAACAAGGCCTGTATCAAAATATTTTGGAATTTCAAGAGATATGTATAGATATGAATAGGTGATCCTCAGTTCAAGTTTTGAGGTTTTGTTGACTAGTGTTCCATAGTCAGTAGACTTGATTATTAAAGATGAATCCAGATGGCCTATTAATGGAGATTTCTCATCCTAGGAGTTTTATGTTTCAATGAGAATTCATTCTCAGTGCTAGGTGATTAAGTGAGTGCTTGCTTCCAAAACTACATATATTAGGTCGGTGAGTTTGGCATATGCTTAGAAGATCATGAGGGGAGCTATCTACTATAGCGGAGTTTTCAGTATGCCCTGAATACAAGTCAATGGACCTTATACATAGTCGAAAAGGACTACCAAAATGTCCTTTATTTATATATTCCTGCATTGTTGTTATGCTTTTATTGTAGGTTATGCTCATTTTCAATGCAAGTAAACATAGGTGTAGGTACGAGAAAATGATGTGTGCGTGTGTGTGTTTAAAGATGTGAGTGTGTGTTCTTCTTAGGGATGTTTGGAGATTACTCATACTAGATTATCCTGATCTATTTGTTGTTTGATTGACCTGTAATATACTTTCAAATGGGTAGCTTAAGAGAAACCGGTTATGCCATACAATAAGGCTATAATAAGTATAAAGGTGCATGGAGAAAAAGAGCCATGCTAGGAGTTGTACGTAGTTATCTTTGCTACATACACATTTGTAGCATATGTGGTGCCACTATTGTGTGTAAATATCTACGATGATTTTCTTATTTATGTCAAGAAAACAATTTCCTCGGTTCACATTAAGTGTATTGAATCTACCATATGGTACAATGTGCAAATCCTAAATAGATTCCAAGCACGGAATCAAAATACTATTTTGATATTTATAGTCGTAGAGATATGATCAACCAGCTACGAATGTGTCTTCGAGAAGACATTACAATAAACATTTATATAGTCGTGCATAACTCTTTTTAACCCTTAACACTTTTGTTATCCTTGCTATGAAGAATGATGAAACCCAAGAAAAAATAATCTACTTGGGATCGGATTAGATCATCTTTCTCCCTCGCCCTCTTTTATCAATCATCAATCCTTATAATTGGTGCTAAAATCACCTTATCTCTAGCTTTATCTTCATCATGACCTGCGCTCATTGTTATTATTGGTAAAAAAAAATCTCTAACCGATCACAAATTCCACATCTCCATCTTTCAATATTGCCTCATCTCCTGCTTCACTTTCACTATAAACCAAATCTAGCACCACTTCTATTTGGTATGTGACAATTTTCATCACCGTCGTTGAGCAACCAGCTTCAGTGTCTCCTCTGCCTGCGTTGATTCTCCAAACTTTCGAAATTGGAAACTCGACTTGTTGTTACTAAATACCGATGCGGGTAACTTTTAAATTTTCAAGTATTCTAATGATTGATAATTTGAAATAGAGAACATGAGTTAAAGCTACTTAATCGCATTTTAAAAGGAAGATTAATTCTAAAATTATCACACTATAAATCAAGATAGAGAATTTGCAACATAATTTAATCATGATGCATAATAGAGAATTGATAGTGTGAGATTTGAAATTATCACACTTTAATTATTAAGATGATTTTTGAGAATTTGTGTCAACCATGAGGTACAGATAGTGATAATTGATTATAGCTATGTTTCAACCAATTTTGAGGATTATATATTATTTATTATGCTGAACTCCCTTGTAAAGAATTGATATTTGGAAATGCCACAATCCCCAACTCATGCAATTTTATAAACTCGGACAATGTAAATTTATGTTTAGTGTATCTCAAGAATCTCTTATTTTATACTCAGGCTTCGTTTATTTCAGAACATTAGCTTTTGAGAAAATAATGAAACTTTAATTTTGATCTTAAATAAATAAAAATACAATATTCTCTTCAAAAATATAAAATATCACAATATTTGACATTATTAAACTTGTATTCGGTAATGTTGTAGATTAGTGGTTAGTTATTGTTTTCCGATTGTTTCTTCTATAATGGTGATTGCTAATACTGGTCAAGGAAACCTTTACCGTTGTGCCAACCTTAGGTAAGAATAAACACTGTTTCTATTATAGTTGAGGTCAATAAGTGAATAGGTGTATTATCAAACTGTTTTAGAAGTCAACAAACGAATCATTAGAATCCTTATAGTTCTTTTCTGAAAGATTTGTTAAAAGTTAAGGTCTGTATAAGAATATTTTGCAATTTCAAGAGATATGTATAGATATGAACAGGTGATTAAGTTTTGAGGTGTTGTTTAATAGTGTTCCATAGTCAGTAGACTTAATTATTAAAGATGAATCCAGATGGCCCTTTAATGGCGATTTCTCATCCTAGGAGTTTTGTGTTCCAATGAGAATTCATGCTCAATGCAAGGTGATTAAGTGAGTCCTTGCTACCAAAATTGCATGTATTAGGTCGGTGAGCATGCATATTCTTGGAAGATTAGGAGGGGAGTTTACTACTATAAGGGAGTTTTCTGTATTCCCTGAATTCTAGTCAATGGACCTTATACATAGTCAGAAGGACTATTGGATGGTGCTTTATGTATATGTTCCTGCATTGTTGTTATGCTTTTATTGTAGGTTATTCTCATTGTGAATGCAAGTAAGCATATGTGTAGGTATGAGAAAACATGTGTGTATGTGTGTGTGTTTATATATGTGTGTGTGTTATGCTTAGAGATATTCGGAGATTAATCATACTATATTAGCCTGGCGCATTTGTTATTTGATTGACCTCTTATACTTTCAAATGGGTAGCTTAAGAGAAACCAGTTAAGCCATACAATGTGGCTATAATATGTATTAATGTGCATGGAGAAAAAGAGCTATGCTAGGAGTTATAAACGGTTATCTTTGCTACATTCATATTTTTAGCATATATGGTACCACTATTGTGTGTAAATATCTATGATGATTTTCATATTTATGTTAAGAAAATAATTTCCTCGATTCTCAATAAGTGTATTGAATCTACCATATGGTACAATGTGAAAATCCTGAATAGATTCCAAGCATAGTATCCAAATATTATTTTGATATTTCTACTGGCAGAGATATGATCAAATAGCTATGAATGTGTCTTCGAGAAGACATTACAACAAAATTTCTTTTAATTGCATTCATTGGTAGCGTTTCTAGGCTACATATAACCGTTTGTCACTTTAAAATAAAAAAGAGTAAAAATCGCTGCCTAGTGGGTCACATCAATAATTTACTGAAATTTCACTAAAATTTTATATGGCCGTGCATATCCCTTTTTAACCCTCAATATCTTTGTTATCCTCACTTTGAAGAACGATTAAAACCCAAGAAAAAAAATCTACTTGTGTTTTGATTAGATCTTTTTTCTCCCTCACCCTCTGTTATCAATCATCAATCCTTATAATGTTAAATTTTGGCGACATCATATGGAGAAATGGAAGTGGTTGAGAGTAGCTTGCTGATAGAGAAAATGGTTCGCAAATTGGAGCTCGGACGAGGAAGATGTGACAAAGAAGGTGGGGTAGTGCTGGAGCAACAGCGACAGATGTCTGTGAGAAAGAGATAGATGTCAGTCACTATAGCTTTTGGAACCTGCAAGTTTAGATAGACCTGACATCTGTGGCTTCGGGAATTTTTGTCCAAAAAACTAGGATAGACGTCTGTCACTTTCGATAGACATCTATGGGGACTTCTGCCGGTTGTTTGGCCTAGGCTTGATATGAAGATTTGTGATATTCAAAGGGGAAATTTTGGAATGTTGCCTAGGTTTTCCATTTTCCTATATATGCAATTTTCTAGTTCCAGATCTGTATGCAACAAAAAAGCGACTGCAAGAGTTTAGCATTGACTAATTAAGGTTTATCTAATTTTCTTCAATTCTCTTCTCCAAAAATCAATTCTATTAGAATTATTGATCATTTATAACCAATCATTTGTGCTCTTCTCAATGGTATTAATAAAAGCTCTCTCCTAAGCGGATGTACACTAACATAATGTTTGTGTAAACCACTATAAATCGGTGTGTAGTTTATTTTACGTTATTGCTTTGATTTTATATTGCTTGTTTGGGGATTGTGATCGGACTTGGATTGGTTGAGATTTAGATTGAGTTATTAATTGGTTGTTTTTACACTTCTTACTACGATCTTGTTTTTCCGCTGTGCATTGAGGTTTTGATTTGAGTGGTCTTGAGTCAGATTTTCCCACAACATTTGGAATCGGAGCATTGCTGTTGGTAGGTGGTTGTAGAAATGCCAGAATCAGATAATACCTCCTTAGGTAATCCAAGTGGAGTAGCACCTTATATACGCGGTTCGTATGCGGCTTTGGGATCACAATTGGTTATAGACAAGTGGAATGGAGATAATGTTTGAAAAATGGCAATGGAAGATGAAAGCGGTTCTAAGGAGGAATCAGTACATCGGGTAGTGTTTGACACACATTTATTGTCGGCAGACATCTCGGATGTTGAGAGAGAGGAAATGAAAGAGTGGGCATTCAATACACTTCAACTTGCTATGGGGGAGAATGTTATCCCTAAAATTAGTGGTGAGACTACCGCTAAGGGAATTTGGGAGTTGGAGGAGTTGTATATGAAGAATTCATTAACCAATCGTTTAATATTGCTGCGAACGTTCTTCACCTATAAATTATTGTTTGCCAATAGTTTCTTATATCATGGTTGATTGCCAATACTGGTTTAGTATTCTATGCTTGTGCATTTGAAAGATTGTTCCAAAAGTTTGGTAAATTTTACATTCTAAATCTAAGTAATAAAGCGAAATGTTTTATTTATAGAAATGCTTGTTAATGCTTGTTTTAGGTTCTTACTTAAATGTTAATGCTTACTAATTACTTAAACCAGCACTAATTAACTTTTATTTTTTGCTCCAATTTAGTATTAACATTCTTGTTTTCTCAAACTTTTGCAATATTTGTTACAAAATCAGTGCAATGAAACAAGTTTTTTGGGTTCAGTTAAGGAAACCTATACCATTATGCCGACCTTAGGTACGAATGAACACTGTTTCTATTACAGTTTATGTCAATAAATGAATAGGTGCAATCTCAAACTGTTTTAGAAGTCAACAAATGAATCACTAGAATCCCTAATCTCCCTATTACAATTCTTTTTTGAAAAATTTCTTAAAAAAGGTCCGTATCAGAATATTTTGGAATTTCAAGAGATATGTATAGATATGAATAGGTGATCCTTGGTTTAAGTTTTGAGGTATTGCTGACTAGTGTTTCATAATCAGTAGACTTAATTATTAAAGATGAATACAGAAGCCTTTTAGTGGTGATTTCTCGTCCTAGGAGTTTTTTGTTTCAATGAGAATTCATGCTCAATGCAAGGTGATTAAGTGAGTGCTTGCTACCAAAATTACATGCATTAGGTCAATGAGCTTGGCATATGCTTGGATGATCAAGAGGGGAGCTATCTACCATAGGGGGGTTTTCAGTATGACCTGAATACTAGTCAATGGAACTTATACATAGTCTGAAAGGACTACCGAATGGTGCTTTATGTATATATTCATGCATTGTTGTTATGCGTTTATTATAGGTTATGCTCATTGTGAATGCAAGTAAGCATAAGTGTCGGTAGGCGTAAATGTGTGTGTGTGTTTATGTGTGTGTGTGTGTTTTTCTTACATATGTTTGGAGATTACTCATGCTAGATTAGCCTGGCCTGTTTGTTGTTTGATTGACCTCTTATATACTTTCAAATGGGTAGCTTAAGAGAAACTGGTTAGGCCATACAATGAGGCTATAATAACTATAAATGTGCATGGAGCAAAAGAGCTATGCTAGGAGTTGTACGTGGTTATCTTTGCTGCATTCACATTTGTAGCATATGTGTTACCATTATTGTGTGTAAATATGTACGATGAGTATGCACATTCACTGTGGATCATTTTAAGAGGATGTTACATTTTTTATATCAATGCCTAGGTTGCTTTCCACCTATAGATTTGCACCGAAAAAAGTATGAGATGACATAACATACGACTATGTACGATATGGCAACACTGGCATGCTTGTTAAATATTATATTTTCCTTGTTGTATTGGGTTATTTTTTTTCTATCCTTTTTAAGAAATGAGCGACCCTTAACAAGGGAAGAACACTTGTAATTGTAAGAGCATCTCCAATGGTTCATATTACATACGTAATATTACGAATTCGCACTCTAATCGCCAATTACAAACGTAATATTAAGGGTAATATTACGTTTGCTATTCAGGATCCGTAATTGAGTTCAGGCACCCGTATTATGGGCCCCTGACCACTGGGACTTCCAATGCAATTATGTACGTAATATTCAGCCTCTTGAATATTATGTGCGTAATCCATTGGTGATGCCCTAATAGCACTCGCGAGGGTAATTGCATCGGTGATATGAATACATAGCCAGTGACATTATAGCATGTTCATCATTATGTTTCAGTATGTATACTTAAAAATAGATAATACAAATAAATTAGTATAGTATAATGCAAAAAAAGAAACAAAAAAATACAGTAAAAAAATTGGAATATGTAAATATGATACATAGTTGATGTCCCATTCTAAGGATAGCTAGGTACTAGTTCAAAAACCCAGTTGCTTTGCTTTAGTGATTCATTGGCTCCTTCACCTGGTGCAAAAGATATAATATGTATTAATAATCCACGTCTATTAAAGTAGAGTTTCTGATTCCACGTAAGTCAGAACTGAAATAATAAAGATGACCAGATATCACTATCATTGCTGCAATAGTGTTTTTCAATGCCATCAGATAAAGCAAGAATTAAAAGAATGGGATAGGTGCTAGTATTGATCTGATTAATGGAAAGCATATGTGAAAAAATGAATATAAGGAACATTTTTCAAAATCGCGGATATCCTTATTGAAACATATATCTACTTTAATTATTTGTAGGTTTTTAATTTCATATGAACTTATTTCTACTAAATTTATTACTTTACTTTTCTGTATAGTTGTACATCAATGTTTTTTTAAACTTTAGCATCTTGCTTCTAGTGGTTACCTCGGAACTCCAACTGTGAACATGTTTGATTTTTTTAGTAAGATTAATGTCACTATTATTTTGCAGACTAATAGAAAACCATGGACAAAGTTCGTTACTTCTGAGAACCAACATATGGTAGAACCTCTGGTATAGTCATTATGATGACTTGTTATTTGCACATGCAGTTGGTAACTTATATGTTTTATTTTTTGCTCCTATTGTGTCGGTCGTTGATTTCCTAGACAAGACCTTATGGTATGATCTCCATGAGTGGTTAACTACAAAAGAAGCAATGGTATAGTGAAGCCTCTCTATACCTTTCTTATTGACCTTATTATTGTCTGTTAGTTAAATGCATGTGGCCTGAACCATGTAGAGTTATTTCATATAGTGAAGCCACAGTAGCAACCTATATGTACTCACATTTACTTCTAAGTATTAGATGTAACCAAAAATATCTTAAACCAAATTAAAAGTTAGCCTTTATTATTATTATTATTTCGAAAACGCAGGAAAACCCGGTAAGCCGGTAAACTCATGAGGAGGCTATAGTAAAGCTGTCCGCTAATCCAAGACCCCATACCCCCTGGTAAATTTATATAGGATAGGGAAGCGCATGGTAGGAATCGAACCTGCATCTTTTTACCAGAACCCAAGCCTCCTTTCCACTACGCTGCACCCATGGACAGTTAGCCTATTATTAGTTACACCACCCTTTGGTATATGTTATAATACAAGATATGACCAAAATGATATCCAACTAACCTAAACTTCAAGAATATTATTTTTCAAATTTTTATGTTTTACTAAGTTATGACATATAGGGAGCTATTCCATGTCAATGATAATTTGAAGAATGTTGTATTAATCGTGGCACAAAAATAGGTCAAGTTTATTGAGACGACCCAACTCCCTACACTCCAGGAAGTCGCATCGCTAATAAGAAAGAAAGGGATAGAGAATAGAAAAGAAAGAAGAGAAGAAGAAACAACACATGAGAATCTAAACAGCGGAACGAATAAAGTATATTAATAACATAAAATATTACATAGTTTACAACCACTATCAGAGGTACACAACATATACATCACATATACTAGACAGTTATAAACACCTGTCTAGTATTTACAACTCAATACAACTCAATACAACAGAAACTACACAGAGAATACACAGCGGAACTATATATCTAACGCCGAAGCCTCCTGCTCCATTGCTCCTCCATAATTCGTCAAAGCTAACCTGAATCCTAACCTGAATTCCCTTGGCTACTCGTAAAAATTTGAGTACCCAAGAGTTTATGAAAAACAAAAGATAAACTCCGGGTCAGACATGGGTCTGGTGTGAGTAACAGGTTAAAGTTGCTTAACTTTCAAAAACCTTTTGAAAAGAAAGGTATCACGTAAGACTTCCCACACATAAACATGGAAAAGTTTTTACCTTACGCTAACCAAAACATTTGATAGGAAATCCAGTGATATTATAATAGTGTCTAGGGTTTTCAAATAAAATACAGAAATAGCTGAAATGCTTACATCTCACATTCCAACATAGTTGGGCACAACTAATACGTACGGCACTTATTGGATTTTGGATTCCATACAATGGCAGGGCTACTGGGGTACCGCCCGTCACAGTACGTGGCCTAGATCAACGTACCGAGGAGTCACCCTAACTCCCCTGCAACACAAGGCCGGACCCATTCCTTACTGAATAGTTCCGAACAAGACAACCCCGCAGTCGGCGCGCTTTCCAACTGCCCACTAAGCCGAAATAAAAAGGGACTTCTAGACAGGGGAAAATCTTGCTCTCAAGTGGGGGCTACCCACGAAGCCTTGCTGCACCTCCCCTGTTTTAGCCATTCCCGGTTGATGAGGCTTGAGGCTACGATTACCTTTATAGGACACATCACTTAGAATGCTCATCGTCCACCTGACGATGTGCTGAAAGCATTCAATCCATACAAGTTCGTTCCGGGTTCGAACGAAACCGAAGGCATTAACTCGTTACACTCGTTTTGGAATCACCCTCAGAGTTAACGACGATAACCCTTGCACTCTAATTCTTCATCTCGAATCTATAAGTACTATTCCGTCAAACTCATTACGGAATCACCCACAGAGTTATACTGACGTATAGCTCTTATACCTCGAATCTTCACTAAGCTCCACTTAGATTAACGACCTATCGTTAATTGGAATCGATGTGGTTTTCGGATATCCAAATATGGAAACCCGATCCCGGTCTCATCGAAATCCAAAGCGTGTCTTTTAGGGTCCAAGTTGTTTTAAGTTTTAAAACAATTCAATTTAAACTTATCTATATACACATAGATAGATAACTCATAGATTCACAATAGATAATTATCATTATCAAACTACAGATAATCCACATTATCACTATTAAAAGATAATCCATATTAATATCACAATGCAACCAATGCATCCATATCAATCAACATTACTAATCTCATCTCTGAGATTCAAACCATTCAAAGCAATCATTATCCATTCATATAAGCAATGACTTATAAACATACCATCTATAATTAATTTAAAATTAATTAAATTAATTACATCTTCTCTAATTAACTTAAAATGAATTAAATTAATTACTTACCTTAATATAAATCTTGCTTACATCATCATTAATTAATTACAAATTAATTAATTAATTATCCATTATTAATCACTTTAATTAATCCCCTTGATTAATTATTCTTTAATTACATTTAAGTAATTATCCTTAATTAATTTCACAAATTAATTACTCTTAACCATAATTAGTAATTAACTTTTAATTACTTCATTAATTAACTATAACTAATTACATTAAACCTTAATTAATTACAATTAATTAATTATCCTTAATTAATTACTCTTAACCACTTATTAATGATTAATTAATCTTAATTAATCAATCTTAATTACATCATTAATTATTTAATTAATGATCCTTAATTATATTTAATTAATTATCTTAAATTAAATTAATTACATCAAGTAATTAATCTTAATTAAACCATAATTATTAATCACCTTTGATTAATCACACTTAGTAATTAACTACCCTTAATTACTTATCAAAGTAATTACTTCTTAATTAATTTCTTTAACTAATCCCTTGATTAATTATAAAATAATTTAATCCAAATTATTTCCTCAATCCAAACATCATCCACTAATTACATCTAGTAATTATCTCTAATTACTTCACTGAGTAATTTTACTTCATTAATTACATCAAGTAATAATCATCAAATCCAATGTTTAAAATTAATTAAACTTAATTAATTAATTTAAACCAATCACATTAAACTCCATTAATTACATTAAGTAATTAATGTCTTAATTACTTTTATTTAAGTAATTGACTTAAACAAATTTCACAATTATTATCATTAATTAATTAATCTAATTAATTATTAAACATTAATCATATTAATTAATTACTAAATAAACCTTAGTTAATGACCATCATTAACAATTATTAATTCTTTAATTACTTTTCTTAATTTATCTCTAATTTAAATTAATACAAATTATTAATTTTAAATTAAATAAATAAGTCACTCTTAATTATCCTATTTATTTAATTATCTTAACCCTTAATAATTTCTAAGATAACCCATTTCTTATTAATAATTTTATTAATATTAAAGTGTACTTAGAACATTGCATTTTAAATTTAAATCCAAATTCCATTTTTAATCAAAAATTCAAAATGATATTTATTTAAGCATTAACCCATTTAAATTCCATTTATAATCTTTATAAAAATAAATGTCAATAACATTTATTACTTATAATTAAAACTTATATAAGATAAGTCTTAATTTGCTTAATTTAATTAACAATTAAGTTTTAAGTACATTATTATTTAAATTACAAATTCAAGTTAACAAATCATTAACTTTCTATTATAAACCTTTTATAAATGACTTCATTCAAAACAAGGAAATCAAGTTAAAATATTTGTTTGAAACAAGTTTACTTCTAATAAACAATTTAAATTTAAACTTGTTTGGAAACATTTAAATTTTTAAAACATATTCAAATATCCAGATTTTAAGTTCAATACATTTGAACTCATTTCTTATTTAAATTATTTGAATTTAAACTTGAATTAAACTTTTTGATTTAAACCTTGATTTTAAAACTCTTATTTAAATTAAGAATTCATTTTTAAAAACCTGAAGATTCAAATGTCTTAAGAAAAACTGAACTCAGATTTTAAATTCAAACTGCTGTTTACATTAGCTTCAGATTTCAACATGAAATTAAATTTTCAGAAAACTATCAGGTTTTCTTATTTTCCTCTTTTTTTTTAAACTAGATTCAAATTCAAACTTGAATCTATTTTTAAACTTAGAATTTAAACTTACTCCAGATTTCAAAACTAAATTTAAATCTCATTTAAATCTTCATTTAAGTTCAGTTTAAATTTTAGTTTAAAATTAAAACAGAACAACAGGTTTTAAAATAACAACCTGTTTTATGTTTGAACCCGAGCAAGAACGAAATTTACTTCGAGTCAGCAAGCTCTCTGCTTCGAGCCAACCCTACTTCTTCTCGAGTGATTCTCGAGTTCCTATTGCTAACACCCAGGCAACCCCTGAAAAACAAAAGTGCACGGTGCACATGCACCGTGCCTCCGGCGCATTCCAACCACCTCCGGTGGTCTCCCCATGCCAACGACAAACCCCACGTTCATCCACAAACATCAAATCACCCATTTACAGCTCGAATACGAATTCGAGTCTCAACTTCCCAAACCTGTAAACAACAGTAGCCTTCCACCCCAAAACCTGAAAACCACCTTGCATTCAACCCTCCGATCATCAGAGCATTCCGGCCTCCGGCCACAACTTCACCGTCACCCAAACTACTTCCTCCCATAATTCCAACACACTCGGTCCACAGTAGAAGACGAGAATGGTCGATCAACCCAACCTAGTTAAACTAGGGTTCCAGAAGGAATTTCGTCACCGCAGCCTCCACGACGACGTTCAACTCCACCTACCATTTTTCCACACACCACCGATCACTCCTCTATCAACATCCAAGATCTTGACCCCTCCCATCTCATAGATCAACGGAAATTCTCAAAAACCCAAAAACAATGCAAATTTGAATTGCATCTTCAATCCTAGTTTAAAAATTGGGATTTTGGTGTTATAAATCATGGTTTGGATTATGTATTTACTTTGTAATACTGAATTCATAGATCTCGCAGTTTGAAATTTTCATATTTTTCCAACATTCACTGAATTTCTTGGTTTAACAGAGATACCAGATTTTAATTTAGCTATATTAAGTTTTTAATCCTTAACCTATACTAATTTAACATCCTTGGTTTGTAAATCAAGTACTAACAAACACTATATCAGGTGGTAAGAAATTTAGAAATAAAATCTTGGGTCTGGGGATCAATATATTAACAGAGCAGAAAATCGCTATACACACCACAAATAATCATATCAGATTCATTTAAACATACATGCAATACTTATGCAACCAAATTTTTATTTTTTTAAGTTTAAAAGTTACTCACCTTTCTTGATGTGCAGAGCAATGAAATTTGGAAAGAGACTTTGCTTTATAAAACTGGAAATGTGCAGTTCCCTTTTTTTTTAACTTGAATTGCTCCATACTTTTGAAACTTTATATCTTGTTTGGAATTTGCTCCTGATTTTCACAATATAGTTGCATGCATGCTCCTTAAAGACTCCAGATTTTTGAAATGCAGGCTCAAATAAAATTTGCTTTTTCAACTTGAAAATGTGCAGACTGTTTTGATGCAAGTTTTGGATTCCAGAAATGATGCAGAAGCTTTTATATTTGAACAACAATATGCAGTATTGCTTCTGCTTCCAGATTTTATGGTTGCATGCAGATTTTTGAAAGTAAGCTTTGCAATCTTTTGAATTTGTTTTGTTTACAGATGGCATGCAAATCCAATTTCCAGATTGGAAAGAAAAAATTGCTTTTTGCTTGATTTTTAAAATTGTTTGCAGGCTAATTTCAGAAATGCAGAATCCTTGCTTGATTTCAAAATGGTGACAGATATATATTTTTAAACATGAAGATGTGGAGGTTTTTGAAGATGATTTTTGTTTTTGGAAAGTGTTTAACAGATTTGAGGGTAATGAATGCTTGCAGATGCTTTCTACTTGCATGCAGAGGCTATTATAGGATTCAGATTTACTTGTCTTCAGATTTTAGGAAGAAGTAAAGAAAATGAAGGAAAGAAGTTTTATGTAAACTGAAATTATTAAAATAAAAACAAAAGAAAATGTAAAAATAAACTTTTGACACTTGTCTCACAATTTACACACTTGTCACTTTATCATGTTTATGTATTAACACTTGTCTTAGAAAAGTAATTAGTATTTACTTAAAAGTTTACTAAATATTTATTAAAAGTTAATTAGTATTAATTTAGTATGTTATTATAAGATGAATGTAAACTTATGTTTTAAATGAATTAGTTAATCATGTATTTATTTGCATGTATCTAAATTTTAAAATGAATAAATCAAATTTAGTTTATAAAATGAAGCTTATACAAATATTTCAACATCAAAGCAAATTAAAACATTTATATTTTAAACTTCAAAACTTTGAATTCAAGTTCAGATTAAATTTTGAAATCAAGTTTTTATACATACATATATAACTACACAAATCAAATTTTGGAAAAGAATTATTTTATTAAAAATCTATTTGTTTAAAACAATGTATTATTATAATTTAAAAATAACAACATTTGATAACTATAAATAACTTATAAAAGAAATTGTTTTCTTTATTAATAAATTATTTATTTTATCCAATTATATTTTTAAGAAGTCAAAATAAACCTTATTCTTATTTATTTAAACTTGAGTTAAACATATTTTAAATCATTTCAATATTTATCTTATGCATTCAAAATCATATTTATTAGATTAGATTAAAGCAATATCTATTTCTAATGTATACCTATTCTATATACATTTTAAATATAAAACAATTATTAACTTTTAAAAGATAAAATATATCAATTACATATTTATTTTTATTGGATTATTAAATTAATTCAAATCTTATTAACAAAGATTATCAAATCAATTTAATTTTTAATTCAGATTATTAAATTGATATTGCCAAAATTCCGGGTCATCACATTCCTCCCCCCTTAAAAGAATTTCGTCCCCGAAATTTAAAACAAAGGTAATTTAATAATCTATTTACAGATTTTAATTTAAAAAAAAAACACAAGCATATACCAATAATATGCTAACAACCATAGCAATCAATTCATCCAATCAAACAATCTAACTATCCATACAAAATTCTGGATAGAGTTTCTCGAGTTTCCCCGGTATATATATATCGGGATACTCGTTCTCTATAATTCAAACAATTCAATACTAATAAGCTATAGAGCTCCTACTCATCTAGATTTACAGAACTAGACAACATATTAGACTACGGACGAGTCTAACTCAACAACCCATACCTTCCAAACTGCTGGTTCCAAAACCAGAGATAGACCATACACGTATTCCCTCAGAGATACGTGAAACTCACCGAATCCCAGTTATCCAAATTGGCAATTCAACTCTGAAAACCAAACACTTATCCAACCAAAACATAGAGAAAAGATCCAAACATCTCGGAGCTAATTTTCCAGCTTACCTCATCTTATAGCTCCTTGGATCAGAGAAAACTCCTACAACAACGAAGTCTCCAACTTCGAATTCCAAATTTCTCTGTCTCATATCCACAAAAGTCTTCGGACAATCTTGACTGCCAACATTCAACTGATCCGCTTAACCCTTGCTGATTCCTCTAGAAACAATCAGAACTAAAAATAACCCAACACAACGATCATCTCAAGATCAACCCAAAACCAAATCACAATTCTACTCCATAACTAGTAGAAGACTGAACTTACTTCTCCTTATCCGGAAAAGATAAATCAAAAGCACTCCCAAACTGCTTCCGCTACACAACTCTGATCCGAAGTAGATAAGAAAATGCTGATGAAGAACACAAGCACCACTGGACATCACTTCCTAGAAATATAGTTCTACAGATCCACAAAGAAGAACTCAGAAATTCCTCCAAAAACTGAGTTACTTCACCAACCTCTAACTCTAGGAATCGTCCTTCTACTATGCTGAACCACCGGTTGCACTCCTGGAATTCTAGACGATTCAAAAGCTCAAACTCCAGATGCAGAAAAACTCTGTCTTTCCAGAAGACATCCAGAAAACTCAGATAACCTAAGAGAACACTCAAACAATCGCAAGTCACTTTTGCGATCAACCCAGACCAATTTCCAAAGAAAAATCGTTCTCTCTTTACCCAACAGAACAGCTTACACTGGTTTAGTCAATCCATTGAAGAACGGATTCATTCTGCTACTTCTGAACTCCATCTCCAGAAAAACTACTCAGCTAAGACCTCTCTGTCAGCTCACAGAACACCCCGAGCTGCATCGCTGACACCGATGCCAAAGACCTTCCTAATTCAAAGCTCTTCGAGAAACTCGGACTTCAAAGCTATCCACAACATCCTGCTGAATCCAGCCACAACTTCGGGACAGACACACTTCCCAAATTTGTTCCAAAGAAAACATCTTCGGAAACATTCCATAGTCACTGCATCTCATCACGCAGTTACAACTTCCTGAGGTATCAAGATACCATCACTTACTCTAGCTCAACCGAACAGATCCAAACCGTACTCACCAAACTTTGTACTTCAAAGATGACCCCGAACCTTAACAGGTTTCCTTCAGAGATCGATGAAATACTTCAACATAACAAAGCTTACTCGAGACGGTATTAGGTCTACAGTCTCGACACATACACTTCCAACCTTAAACATCAAACTCCAACCAATGGTAGTAATCGTGTTACAAACACTACTACCTTATCTATCTTTATAACCTATATTGGAAAACCCGAACAGGTAACCCAACAGATAGGTAGAAATAGATAAATATATATAAATATATATAAAATTACAAATACGCTCTCTCAAGATAGACACCACTACAGAGCCTAGGTATTCACTCAACCTAACGCTCTGATACCACTGAGACGACCCAACTCCCTACACTCCAGGAAGTCGCATCGCTAATAAGAAAGAAAGGGATAGAGAATAGAAAAGAAAGAAGAGAAGAAGAAACAACACATGAGAATCTAAACAGCGGAACGAATAAAGTATATTAATAACATAAAATATTACATAGTTTACAACCACTATCAGAGGTACACAACATATACATCACATATACTAGACAGTTATAAACACCTGTCTAGTATTTACAACTCAATACAACTCAATACAACAGAAACTACACAGAGAATACACAGCGGAACTATATATCTAACGCCGAAGCCTCCTGCTCCATTGCTCCTCCATAATTCGTCAAAGCTAACCTGAATCCTAACCTGAATTCCCTTGGCTACTCGTAAAAATTTGAGTACCCAAGAGTTTATGAAAAACAAAAGATAAACTCCGGGTCAGACATGGGTCTGGTGTGAGTAACAGGTTAAAGTTGCTTAACTTTCAAAAACCTTTTGAAAAGAAAGGTATCACGTAAGACTTCCCACACATAAACATGGAAAAGTTTTTACCTTACGCTAACCAAAACATTTGATAGGAAATCCAGTGATATTATAATAGTGTCTAGGGTTTTCAAATAAAATACAGAAATAGCTGAAATGCTTACATCTCACATTCCAACATAGTTGGGCACAACTAATACGTACGGCACTTATTGGATTTTGGATTCCATACAATGGCAGGGCTACTGGGGTACCGCCCGTCACAGTACGTGGCCTAGATCAACGTACCGAGGAGTCACCCTAACTCCCCTGCAACACAAGGCCGGACCCATTCCTTACTGAATAGTTCCGAACAAGACAACCCCGCAGTCGGCGCGCTTTCCAACTGCCCACTAAGCCGAAATAAAAAGGGACTTCTAGACAGGGGAAAATCTTGCTCTCAAGTGGGGGCTACCCACGAAGCCTTGCTGCACCTCCCCTGTTTTAGCCATTCCCGGTTGATGAGGCTTGAGGCTACGATTACCTTTATAGGACACATCACTTAGAATGCTCATCGTCCACCTGACGATGTGCTGAAAGCATTCAATCCATACAAGTTCGTTCCGGGTTCGAACGAAACCGAAGGCATTAACTCGTTACACTCGTTTTGGAATCACCCTCAGAGTTAACGACGATAACCCTTGCACTCTAATTCTTCATCTCGAATCTATAAGTACTATTCCGTCAAACTCATTACGGAATCACCCACAGAGTTATACTGACGTATAGCTCTTATACCTCGAATCTTCACTAAGCTCCACTTAGATTAACGACCTATCGTTAATTGGAATCGATGTGGTTTTCGGATATCCAAATATGGAAACCCGATCCCGGTCTCATCGAAATCCAAAGCGTGTCTTTTAGGGTCCAAGTTGTTTTAAGTTTTAAAACAATTCAATTTAAACTTATCTATATACACATAGATAGATAACTCATAGATTCACAATAGATAATTATCATTATCAAACTACAGATAATCCACATTATCACTATTAAAAGATAATCCATATTAATATCACAATGCAACCAATGCATCCATATCAATCAACATTACTAATCTCATCTCTGAGATTCAAACCATTCAAAGCAATCATTATCCATTCATATAAGCAATGACTTATAATCATACCATCTATAATTAATTTAAAATTAATTAAATTAATTACATCTTCTCTAATTAACTTAAAATGAATTAAATTAATTACTTACCTTAATATAAATCTTGCTTACATCATCATTAATTAATTACAAATTAATTAATTAATTATCCATTATTAATCACTTTAATTAATCCCCTTGATTAATTATTCTTTAATTACATTTAAGTAATTATCCTTAATTAATTTCACAAATTAATTACTCTTAACCATAATTAGTAATTAACTTTTAATTACTTCATTAATTAACTATAACTAATTACATTAAACCTTAATTAATTACAATTAATTAATTATCCTTAATTAATTACTCTTAACCACTTATTAATGATTAATTAATCTTAATTAATCAATCTTAATTACATCATTAATTATTTAATTAATGATCCTTAATTATATTTAATTAATTATCTTAAATTAAATTAATTACATCAAGTAATTAATCTTAATTAAACCATAATTATTAATCACCTTTGATTAATCACACTTAGTAATTAACTACCCTTAATTACTTATCAAAGTAATTACTTCTTAATTAATTTCTTTAACTAATCCCTTGATTAATTATAAAATAATTTAATCCAAATTATTTCCTCAATCCAAACATCATCCACTAATTACATCTAGTAATTATCTCTAATTACTTCACTGAGTAATTTTACTTCATTAATTACATCAAGTAATAATCATCAAATCCAATGTTTAAAATTAATTAAACTTAATTAATTAATTTAAACCAATCACATTAAACTCCATTAATTACATTAAGTAATTAATGTCTTAATTACTTTTATTTAAGTAATTGACTTAAACAAATTTCACAATTATTATCATTAATTAATTAATCTAATTAATTATTAAACATTAATCATATTAATTAATTACTAAATAAACCTTAGTTAATGACCATCATTAACAATTATTAATTCTTTAATTACTTTTCTTAATTTATCTCTAATTTAAATTAATACAAATTATTAATTTTAAATTAAATAAATAAGTCACTCTTAATTATCCTATTTATTTAATTATCTTAACCCTTAATAATTTCTAAGATAACCCATTTCTTATTAATAATTTTATTAATATTAAAGTGTACTTAGAACATTGCATTTTAAATTTAAATCCAAATTCCATTTTTAATCAAAAATTCAAAATGATATTTATTTAAGCATTAACCCATTTAAATTCCATTTATAATCTTTATAAAAATAAATGTCAATAACATTTATTACTTATAATTAAAACTTATATAAGATAAGTCTTAATTTGCTTAATTTAATTAACAATTAAGTTTTAAGTACATTATTATTTAAATTACAAATTCAAGTTAACAAATCATTAACTTTCTATTATAAACCTTTTATAAATGACTTCATTCAAAACAAGGAAATCAAGTTAAAATATTTGTTTGAAACAAGTTTACTTCTAATAAACAATTTAAATTTAAACTTGTTTGGAAACATTTAAATTTTTAAAACATATTCAAATATCCAGATTTTAAGTTCAATACATTTGAACTCATTTCTTATTTAAATTATTTGAATTTAAACTTGAATTAAACTTTTTGATTTAAACCTTGATTTTAAAACTCTTATTTAAATTAAGAATTCATTTTTAAAAACCTGAAGATTCAAATGTCTTAAGAAAAACTGAACTCAGATTTTAAATTCAAACTGCTGTTTACATTAGCTTCAGATTTCAACATGAAATTAAATTTTCAGAAAACTATCAGGTTTTCTTATTTTCCTCTTTTTTTTTAAACTAGATTCAAATTCAAACTTGAATCTATTTTTAAACTTAGAATTTAAACTTACTCCAGATTTCAAAACTAAATTTAAATCTCATTTAAATCTTCATTTAAGTTCAGTTTAAATTTTAGTTTAAAATTAAAACAGAACAACAGGTTTTAAAATAACAACCTGTTTTATGTTTGAACCCGAGCAAGAACGAAATTTACTTCGAGTCAGCAAGCTCTCTGCTTCGAGCCAACCCTACTTCTTCTCGAGTGATTCTCGAGTTCCTATTGCTAACACCCAGGCAACCCCTGAAAAACAAAAGTGCACGGTGCACATGCACCGTGCCTCCGGCGCATTCCAACCACCTCCGGTGGTCTCCCCATGCCAACGACAAACCCCACGTTCATCCACAAACATCAAATCACCCATTTACAGCTCGAATACGAATTCGAGTCTCAACTTCCCAAACCTGTAAACAACAGTAGCCTTCCACCCCAAAACCTGAAAACCACCTTGCATTCAACCCTCCGATCATCAGAGCATTCCGGCCTCCGGCCACAACTTCACCGTCACCCAAACTACTTCCTCCCATAATTCCAACACACTCGGTCCACAGTAGAAGACGAGAATGGTCGATCAACCCAACCTAGTTAAACTAGGGTTCCAGAAGGAATTTCGTCACCGCAGCCTCCACGACGACGTTCAACTCCACCTACCATTTTTCCACACACCACCGATCACTCCTCTATCAACATCCAAGATCTTGACCCCTCCCATCTCATAGATCAACGGAAATTCTCAAAAACCCAAAAACAATGCAAATTTGAATTGCATCTTCAATCCTAGTTTAAAAATTGGGATTTTGGTGTTATAAATCATGGTTTGGATTATGTATTTACTTTGTAATACTGAATTCATAGATCTCGCAGTTTGAAATTTTCATATTTTTCCAACATTCACTGAATTTCTTGGTTTAACAGAGATACCAGATTTTAATTTAGCTATATTAAGTTTTTAATCCTTAACCTATACTAATTTAACATCCTTGGTTTGTAAATCAAGTACTAACAAACACTATATCAGGTGGTAAGAAATTTAGAAATAAAATCTTGGGTCTGGGGATCAATATATTAACAGAGCAGAAAATCGCTATACACACCACAAATAATCATATCAGATTCATTTAAACATACATGCAATACTTATGCAACCAAATTTTTATTTTTTTAAGTTTAAAAGTTACTCACCTTTCTTGATGTGCAGAGCAATGAAATTTGGAAAGAGACTTTGCTTTATAAAACTGGAAATGTGCAGTTCCCTTTTTTTTTAACTTGAATTGCTCCATACTTTTGAAACTTTATATCTTGTTTGGAATTTGCTCCTGATTTTCACAATATAGTTGCATGCATGCTCCTTAAAGACTCCAGATTTTTGAAATGCAGGCTCAAATAAAATTTGCTTTTTCAACTTGAAAATGTGCAGACTGTTTTGATGCAAGTTTTGGATTCCAGAAATGATGCAGAAGCTTTTATATTTGAACAACAATATGCAGTATTGCTTCTGCTTCCAGATTTTATGGTTGCATGCAGATTTTTGAAAGTAAGCTTTGCAATCTTTTGAATTTGTTTTGTTTACAGATGGCATGCAAATCCAATTTCCAGATTGGAAAGAAAAAATTGCTTTTTGCTTGATTTTTAAAATTGTTTGCAGGCTAATTTCAGAAATGCAGAATCCTTGCTTGATTTCAAAATGGTGACAGATATATATTTTTAAACATGAAGATGTGGAGGTTTTTGAAGATGATTTTTGTTTTTGGAAAGTGTTTAACAGATTTGAGGGTAATGAATGCTTGCAGATGCTTTCTACTTGCATGCAGAGGCTATTATAGGATTCAGATTTACTTGTCTTCAGATTTTAGGAAGAAGTAAAGAAAATGAAGGAAAGAAGTTTTATGTAAACTGAAATTATTAAAATAAAAACAAAAGAAAATGTAAAAATAAACTTTTGACACTTGTCTCACAATTTACACACTTGTCACTTTATCATGTTTATGTATTAACACTTGTCTTAGAAAAGTAATTAGTATTTACTTAAAAGTTTACTAAATATTTATTAAAAGTTAATTAGTATTAATTTAGTATGTTATTATAAGATGAATGTAAACTTATGTTTTAAATGAATTAGTTAATCATGTATTTATTTGCATGTATCTAAATTTTAAAATGAATAAATCAAATTTAGTTTATAAAATGAAGCTTATACAAATATTTCAACATCAAAGCAAATTAAAACATTTATATTTTAAACTTCAAAACTTTGAATTCAAGTTCAGATTAAATTTTGAAATCAAGTTTTTATACATACATATATAACTACACAAATCAAATTTTGGAAAAGAATTATTTTATTAAAAATCTATTTGTTTAAAACAATGTATTATTATAATTTAAAAATAACAACATTTGATAACTATAAATAACTTATAAAAGAAATTGTTTTCTTTATTAATAAATTATTTATTTTATCCAATTATATTTTTAAGAAGTCAAAATAAACCTTATTCTTATTTATTTAAACTTGAGTTAAACATATTTTAAATCATTTCAATATTTATCTTATGCATTCAAAATCATATTTATTAGATTAGATTAAAGCAATATCTATTTCTAATGTATACCTATTCTATATACATTTTAAATATAAAACAATTATTAACTTTTAAAAGATAAAATATATCAATTTCATATTTATTTTTATTGGATTATTAAATTAATTCAAATCTTATTAACAAAGATTATCAAATCAATTTAATTTTTAATTCAGATTATTAAATTGATATTGCCAAAATTCCGGGTCATCACATTTATTGAAGTATAGTGAAACATATTGAAATTTCTTGATAGGTAGATAGCAAGATATTTATTAAACGACATATAGACTTACAGAAATAAGATCTTAATTGGTATAAGTGCTTTAATTCCATAATATTTTTTATTTTTGGATATACTAAGGAATAAAAAACAGTCTTATTATCGAGTTATATGGATACAACTTGCTTTTTACGGTTAATTTACTTGATAAACATTCAAGTACATGGGGCCAATGAAGAAGTGTTACAAAATAATGTCAAGATATAATATCTGAACAAAGTAAAGAGTTCCTGGCCGTTGAAAATGTACTCATGCACTATATAACCCAGAGTGCCCAAGAGTTGGAGCTTTCTCTTTGTTTGGTTAAATTTACTTACTTCATGTCCAAAATCTGATATTTGTATCCAAATAGATATTCAACTCGGTTTTCGTGCTTGCCCTTTCAGTTTTAATCCAAAAGCATTCTTAATAGTCTAGGTATGTAAAGGATGTATTAACAACTTGATGCTTTCTTCTTAAGACATTCTACAGCTATCAAAACATGCATCGATCGCACTCTTGGTACTGCTAAAATTACATAAAAACTCGGTAAAAAAAATGATATAACAACCTTGGTTTCTATATCATATGATGAGGTACAAGGATTGGTAATGTAAGGACAAAATAATTGCTTAAGCAATTTAATGAATGGTAAATAGCAATAACTATACATCTTTTATTGGTTTAAAATATTACATGGATCAATTTCCTATGTTATGCATACGCATCCTAGCTATGGTGGATGCCGGAATGAGGTACATGTGAGAGTGCATTATGTAGCAACCCGCCCTTCGAGGAATATCTAAGGGACATATTGTTGGGGTAAAATTAGAATAAAACACTAAACTAATTCATCGATAAGATCTCACAACGGAATGACAACATATAATATACTGATCATACATAAAAAACAAGATGACAATATATAAGAGATTGCACTGGTGAAAGAAACTAGTAAATAAATACCAATACATAGAATCAGAGTGCATCAACTCCTAATACAATGGAGTTCTAAATAAATATCTGATACAACAAGTCTCATATATAAATACATATATGCCATGCTACTACGATACCAAGTATTTCAAATTGACGTCACGCCTCCAAATTGCTCCAGCTGCACCTCCTAATAGCGTATCCCAAAAGCACTTGACTCTCGAACTATTCAATTGAGTACCCGAGAGTTGTCATGACATAAGCAGACAAATACAAAACATGGGCCAGACATAAAGCCTGGTGCGAGGGAACTATTTCAAATATAGTATATTAAATCTATATAAAAATAAATAGGAACTCCTAAATCACAGCTATGACAACCCACCTTTCTGACCCTTGAGAACAACACTTAACACATCCTCGGTATTCGTGTGTCATTGTCCAAGTGTCCAAAAGATGAGCTGTCGTAGGGTAAATAAAAGGATAGAACAGAACCGAGTAGAAAAGTTCTACAACTATTAGAGTAGGTAGTTATACATTCTCCCTTTACACCATCTGATACAAAATATACGTAAATAATCATACAGCGGAAACAGATAACAAGATAGATAAAAGAGCCTCCTACTCATCCATTGCCTTCAAAAAGTCCAAAGGGAACCTATTACTCAAGGACTACCCAAATATAATTAAGTACCCGAGAGTTTAAGAAAAACAAACAACTCGGATGATACAATAAGTCCGGTATGAGCAAAAACTCTAAACAAAAGGATGAAAATAATCACAATATATGAGACCGTGCTGCTAACTGCGGAACGGTCTTCCCCTTACGACAACAACATCCAATCACAACAATGGATACAAATAATTAAACATCGCGATGTACTCGCAACACTTTCCAATGCAATTACGAAAGAGGTAAATTTAAAATTTTGGAATCAAAGGAAAGAAAAGGGAACTTTCCAACAAATGACTCAGAGGGTGCACCCCCACTAAAAGTATACCTTTAAAATATACTTGAGAACTACGATGGCTCTCGAAAACCTCCAAGCCAGACCTTGCCAACCTTTATCAAGAATCCGAGTATTTCACATCCTGTTGAGCATGTAACCGAAACCGACCTAGGGTAGATGTGAAAGTAACCTAATAGAGCAATCCCACATAGCTTGGGCCCTACTCGCGCCATGATTTTAGTCATTTCAACCAAAGGATATCAACGCTCAAATGAGTAATAAATCATCTTAGATTGACAACACACAATAAAGAAACCTATCCGATAGTTAATAAACAACAATCGAGGATAATTAAAAATGATCGTATACAGAATTTGAATTTCATATTCTTACCACAACTCGTCAATTCCAAGCAAGTGACATCCCTTGGTTAAACATGAAGCCGGGTGTTAATGCCAAAAATGCACGCTAACACCCCGGTGTAAGTTGTAGTGTAATGAAAGCACCACCCGTTGGTACGGGAACTGAAATTAAGCAGAAAATAGCAGAGAAATAGTAAAAAGACACAGTTTTTATAGTGGTTCAGCTTAATGTCAAGCCTACGTCCACTTTAATCCTCTTTATTGCTGATTCGATTACAACTTTTATAATGATCTTTGATTACAACACAACTAAGACGAGTAGCTAGAACTTCAATGCAGAAGAGCTCTTCGAATTCATGTTGAATGTGCTAGATCTCTTTCCAAAGTTCATTGAAGCGTCTTTTGTGTTTGAAGTGTTGGATGAGTTGAGAAAATAGCAAAGTATCGGCGTTCCAGAAATGATCCAAAAGTCCCCTTTCAGTTGGAGCAGGCGAGGTATTTATAGGGAAAACCTGAAGGTAGGTCGTGAGCGACCTAGGGGCAGGTCGTAGGTCGTGAACGACCTAGAGAGCACAAGTTACGACTTGTCTTGGAAATTGATCACTTGAACAGTGGTAGGTTGTATGTCGTGAGCGACCTAGGGGAGAATGATTGGCGACTTAATCATGTCGAAGTACCTAGTGGAGCGACTTAGGATGGTCGTAGGCGTAGCAGCGATCTAGTGCTGGTTCGACCTATAACTAAGCGACATAACGATATGAAGCTTGTGGCTTGCTAGGTCGTTAACTTGCTAGGTCGTTAACACGCTAGGTCGTTAACTCGCTAGGTTGTTAACTCGCTAGGTCGCATAGGTTATTTAGTTACTAGGTCACTAGGTCGTTGAGTGCTAGGTCGCTTAGGTCGTCACATGTTAGATCGCTGTAGAACTTCATCCTCGTTAGGTCGCTTGTGTGTTGACCCGTTAGGTCATTAGGTTGTGCCGCATTGAACTGCTCTACGCTTTAGCTTGCTAAGTCGCATCTACGTTAGCTCACTCATTCTTTAGGTCGTTAGGTCACATCTATGTTAGCTCACTCATTCTTTAGATCATTAGGTCGCTGCCATTATTAACTCGTTAGGTCCCTGAGTCATGGAAAACAGGAGTTAACACTTGCCTCTCGAAGTATATGTCTAGAGACTAGGTCGTGTGCTTCGATACTTCTTAACTTGTGCCTTGCTGAGTCGTTAGATCGTGAGCGACTTAATGAGGGAGTTAGGTCGTGTGCACCGATTCAGATTCCTCTGCCCCTGTATATAAGTTGCATAACACTCCTTCTTCCCTTTACTTGCTCCAACTCTCAAAACTGCCATTGAAGAACCTCTGAACTTTCAAAGACGAATTCGAACTAAATGGTCGCCGATCATCTTCATTATCTCATCACGTAAGTGGATCCGTTTATTATCCAATCCACGATCATCATCGAATCACGAATTCCCCATTTCCGTCTCTAACCCAATTTCACATTCCGTGTTTCACCATGAATCACGTGACGATCGATTTCTGATCATGATTGGTTATGTTACCATTGCAATGAACATAGTAGTACATCGGATTTATGATGCACTTGAGGTGATTTGATTCGGTTTTAGGTGATTTTGGCGATGTGGGGAGATGATGATGGGTTATTGGGTTTCAGGTTAACTGGTTTGTGAGTTTGGAGGAGACGAGGAGATCTTTGGTTAACGGGTTAGTGGGTTCTAGGTTGAGCCATGGCCTTCCTGGTGATGCGAGGTGGTGGACGCGTAGTAGCACGTGAGTGGTGGGCAGGCCTTAGGGTTTGTTGATGAGAGATAGTGTTATGCTGCCGAGCTACTTTAGGAGCGACCTAATGAATTTGATCGACCTAATAGCCCTTGCGACCTAAGGAAAGCCAAACGACTTAATGAACCAGCGACCTAACTTTTTGCGACATAAGCTTTAGATCGCGAGTATATTTGAACGACCTAACACTTAGACAAATATGCACTGCCTTGACTCGAAGCCTTAATCTGCATCATAACTTTTTAACTCGTGGGAATATGATACTGCTGAACTTTTTGACTTGAACAGTGCGACTTAAGGAAGCTTCGACCTATGCTAAGTCGTTTGAGCTTGACTGCTTGTAAAAATGTGACTGCACTTAACTTGAATTCTCAACTTGAACTGTCGAGATAACTTGCCTGAACTTGCTGCACTTCTTTACAGATTATATTAACTTTAACGCTAACAATCTGTTAAACACAATATTTGCAGAAAAATGGGACAAATATACTCATCATCGACTGCCCACATCGAGTGATGGACTAGGTCAAAGAAATGATATTTTACTTAAGTAAAATAGTATGATTCTGATTACAGATGAAGTGATGTGATTCAACTGATTTAAATGAAGCATCAACGCAAAATGCACACAATTATAACTATTTATTGCTAAATATCATCTGCATTGATACCACACTTAACTTTGGTTTAATAACAAGCCTCGAAACTTCCTGAATTGACATACATCAATCAGTACTATTTCAAGTTTTATTTCATTTACTTGTTATTTCAGTAGTTTTGCACAGCACTTCACACACCTTTAGGAAACATGCACCTTCGTATTTGAATATCCAGTTCCTTGTGTAGAATGACTTCTCAACAAGAAGAGATAGTAGGGCAAGCTGAAGAAGTCTTCCCAATAGATAACCCCTTGGATAATCCCCCAGAAAGAGCTTCAACTACTCCTAATCAACGGGTTTTCGGCCAATTATGCATTCAGTTCGGTATTGCTGAAGCGGACGCTTTGCTTCTTGGGGTAAACGATACTGCTGACAGGTCACCTCTTGATTTTATCGCAGTTAATCGTCAAATGTGCTTGAGTGGAGCTATTCCTCCCTTTAAAGATTTTCTTCGACACTCCTTCTCCGATTAACTATCTCTCCCTTCCAGTTGCACCCCAATGGCTACGCCATGTTGATGGGACTGTGTATACTGTTCAGGAGGACACTCGACCGTCTTCCAAGCTTTGAAGAGATTTGCTACTTGTGTACATTTGCGAAGAACAAAGATCATTCTTCAATTACACTTGTGAGGAGCGCTAGAAATCGTAAATTGAATACCGATCTTCCTGAAAGTGCCCATGAGTTTTTGAACCAATTTTTCTTTGTTCGCTGCCCCCGGGATTTTACGGTATCTGGCGAGTAGGTAGTAAGATTGCCTATCTCCGTTCTTTTCATTTCTGAGCTTTTCAAAATCCCGAGTTGTCAAGTGCTAACTTCATTCTTTAATTTTACAGCACTTCCTCCTCTTTCTAAAGATTCCATCCAAAATCAACTTTTGAAAGACAAAGTGTCGTGTCTGTCGAGGAGAGAAGCATTAAGTTCTTACTGAAGGATGAATTTTTGCATCAATTCGGACTTCTGCATTCTTCTCGATTCACTCAGCTTTGTGATGCCCCCAGTTCTCAAGCAGAGACGTCAGATGCCCCATTTTCCGCAAAGGAACTTACACCGAAGGAACCTGTTGCAGAGGCCTCATTGGTGAAATGCTATACTCCTGTTGACGGTGCGGGGTCATCTGGCAAGCTTACACTTCCGCTGGTTGTCGAAGAAGAGGAACTTCCTCAACATTCCGGGAAGGCTGTTGATGAGGGAGATGGGAAAGAGAGTTCCGGTAGGCATGATGGTGATGACATCATCGGAGGGCTGAGCGACCTGGTGGTGACTTCACACGAGCTCTTCAAAGATGATACCACTACTACTAAACTTGCTTCTCCAGCAGTCGAAGTGACATCAGTTTTACAATCAACTCCATCAACTTAAGAGATAACTCTTAAGCCGAAGAGTGGTTTGTAGCTTGACGCGCATAGTTCACACGCCACACACACTTACGATTTTTGGCAATTTTGTGCATTTAGCTTCTTTGTTTCGAAGATTTCTAAACTTTGTCTCTTCTTCATTTTCAGGTTCTCCAATGGGACGCAGCGGTTCATACTACGACAACTTTCAGCGCTATGGAAGACGCGACTCTTATGATCCCAGGCGGTATCTTCCTACCCCTAGGGAGACCAACGAAGAAAGAGCTGCAAGAAAAGCTCGCGAGAGGCGGGCTTATGAGGAGCGCTATGGGAGAAAAGATGACCGACATGATTCTTCTCAAAGAGGTGACGATTCTCACAAAATAAAATCTCACAATGATAAAGTGAAGAGTCATGTAACTGAAGATCCAAGCAAGCGGGTCAAGCTTAGCGAAAGGCCCATATCTGAAACTTCCAAATTGCCCGCTGCTTCTATCTCTCTAGGCATTACTTCTCGATCTCCTGCCCATGAAAGAGCTGACATTCATACGATCATCAACAGGCCTCTGTATCAAATTGAGAATGCCCCTCCTGCACTCCAAAGCCGGTTTCCAAACTGGTGTTTAAAAGTAGTACGCTGTGACTTGGACCTAGTTCCCATTGACAAGCAGGCCATGCTAAGGAATCTTGACGCTGTTAAGCTTGACATTGAGAGAATGTCCGGGTGGCAAAAGCTTGTCGATGAGAGTAAACGAGTGAACCGTCTAAATCTTGAAGCTATGCTAACCATGGAGAGTGACAAGTCTGAGTGGAAAAAAGTTCTTGACCATCATGATACGGAGATGAAAAATATAAAGCTCGAAGCTGAAGTCAAGCGACTTAAAGACGACCTTGCTGCCTCTTCCACTTCTTATACTCAAAAGGAAAAGGTGCTTCAGAAGCAAGTGAGAGACGCTCATGCCGGTCAAAGAGATGTTGAGGCTAGACTTGAGGCACATCAGAAAATTGTAGAAAGCTACCGCGCTGATATTGCTCAGTTGCGGGAAAAAACTAGCTCTCAGGACATGGAGATTGAAATGTTAAAAGCTCGGCTTTCTAAAGTTGAAAAAGAGCGCGATGAAGCCATTGCCAGCAAAGCAGCAGCCGAAGAATCTCATGAGGCAACTAAAGCCAACATCAGCTCTACCTTATTCGATTTTTATCTGCACAGCGTCCTGGGGCGTGGTAGCCTTTCGCTTTTGGGCCCGAAGTTTGAGATTACTCTGGCTGAGGTGTGGGAGGCAGCATTTAAAATGCTTGGAGGTGCCGGCTATGCTGAGGCGGATCTTGAGGCGTATTATCTGGATGATGAGGGTCGAGCCGCCCTTGCCAAAGGGAAAGAACAACTCGCCCAAGCACGAGCCGAAGCGGCAGAGAGAAAGCATTCAGGGAAGGCACTTTTGGCCGACCCGACTCTTCCTTAGGCTTCGGTTGACGTCGATATTACTGGCTCTGGCTCTCATTCTCTGCCTCCAGCCAAAATCGAGACCGAAATTACAACTGCCCACACCGAGGCCCAGGAAGGTATTAAAGCCCAAGATTTCAAAATCGACGTGATAGAGCCCACTTCTTCAGGTAACTTCAACAATGATTTAGCTCAAGTGGACTACTTGTTCACTTCACATGAGCTTGATGAACTTTTTGATTATTACTTAAGCCTTGACGCGCCACTATCTCCTCTCCTTGCGAGGAATACTGATTTTAACTTCTCTTCTTCTGTTGCGAAAACACCAAGTGCTGCACAGACTTCTCCTCTTCCAGCTGCTCCACCTCCGTCTCTTCAAATTACTCCTCCTTCTGCTTCTCAACCGGGGTCGTAAGAAGAATTAATAGAAGCTCTTCAAGGCTTGGATGACCCGGCCGCTTCACAAGAGCAGAAGGCTGAGGAACTTGAAGAAGGTGAAAGGACTCAAGAGAAATTTCATGATGACACAAAGCTGTCTGAACTTATCACTCCTGGCAGCGAGTCTTCTTCAAGGAAGAAGGGGAAGCGCACAACTTCGAAGAAGAACAAGAAAAGAACTTCTGCCAGTGAAGAGAAAGCGGAAGTAGACCTAGTTGTACCTCTTTCTCCTTCTTCCCCGACTCGTTCAAGCCGGCTCCCAAAGTTAACCATTAGGCTAGGCGAGGGCTCTAAAGGTAGCGGGAAGAAGAAATAACGAGTCTCGCTTTACCCTTCTTGTTTTGATTTTTTGCTTGTATATAAAGGCTCGTATTGACCGGAAATTGTGCGGGTACCGGCCCCCGCTTTTTGAAACCTGCACATGTATAAATTTTTTTATAATATGGAATAAAATGATTATTTTTACTTGTACAATCTTTTGACTGTATTTGTGAATGCGTTTATTCCTTATTTTCACACAAGTTTCATCATTTTCTTTATGTGATATTGCAATAACTTTGTGGTATGTTGCTTGAGCGTTGCTTTTATTAATGTAGCTATATTGTACTGTATATCCCCATACCACGGCTTATTGCAATTTCTTTCATTTGGTAAGACTTTGGAGAACAATTCTTCTGTTTCGAGAAGACTTGTACTCTTAAGTTGGAGAACAACTCTTCCATTTTGAGAAGGCTTGCACTCTTACTTTAGAGAATAACTTTTCCATTTTGAGGAAATATTACTCCGCTTTAGTAGAGTGTTCCTTGTATTGGAGAAGTCTTCTCTCTCTCTTTTGTTTGAAAAAGTTTTTACACTTCACTTTCGGAGATAGTCACTATTATTTTTTGACAAGTGGATTCACCTACGTGGTGAAGTGGGTTTCCAAAGAAGGCTTTGATTTGGCACTCCAACTTCTGGGGAAGAATATTTTCAAGATGGGGAAATTGATCTTCCCTTGAAAGCTGCAGTGTGCCTCCGAAGATGGCTTTTTTTGTTTTGTTTGCTTGAAAGTGCTTTCTCACAGTTAAATGGATCCACGTGGCGGACGCAAGTTACTTAGTTGGATGTCCATTTGCATAAACGATCGCAGCCAGTTAACAAGGGCCCTATGCCTTCTATCTTGGGAAGGTGCCCCTCCGGTGGTTCCATCAACCTTGTTGGTTGAGAAAAGCATCTCTTCTTGGGACGTGCCTCCGAAGAGGGCTTGTGCCTCCGAAGACGTCTTGTGCCTCCGAAGAGGTCTTGTGGTGCCTCGAGAGAGGTCTTCTGCCTCCGAAGAGGGGAGGTGTGCCTTTGGTGAAGGCTCGTGCCTCTGAAGAGGGCTTGTGGTGCCTCGGGAGAGGATTTTTGCCTCCGAAGAGGTCGTGTGCCTCCGAAGAGGTCTTTATTTGATTGCCTGAAAGTTACTTTCTCACAGTTAAATGGATCCACGGGGCGGACACAAGTTACTTAATTGGATGTTCGTTTGCACAAACGATCGCAACCAGTTAACAAGGGCCCTGTGCCTTCCACTTGGGAAGGTGCCCCTCCGGTGATTCCACCAACCTTATTGGTTGAGAAGAGCACTTTCATTTTTCAGTGTGCCTCGTTAGAGGGCTTTATCCTCCAAAGAGTTGTGCCTCCGAAGAGGGCTTGTGCCTCTGAAGAGGGCTTTGGGTGGTTGGCTCGCCATGAAGGTTGCGTCTCACGGTTGAGTGGATCCACGGGGCAGACGCAAGCTATCCAACCGGATGTTTGTTTGCACAAACGATTGCAATCAGTTAGCAAGGGCCTAATGCGTTCGCTTTGGGAAGGTGCCTCTCCGGTGGTTCCACCAACCTTTTTGTTTAGAGGTAAGACTCCTTTTTGGATGTTTTCTGTCTGCTCGCCCTTGTCTATTTGTCATTTTCTCCTCAGCGATTCCCTGTTATCATTTCCAAGCACGTGTTCCTTCCTTTTGCAAGTAGTTTATTTTATCCAAAGAAGAGTACTTCATTGTTAAGCGAGTCCACGGGGCAGACGCAAGCTATCTAACCGGATATCCATTTGCACAAACGATCGCAATCAGTTAGCAAGGGCCTAGAACCTCCACGTTAAGGAGGTGCCCCTCCGGTGGAATCACTAACTGTTTGCATGAAGCACTTCTTACTTGGGATTTGAATCTAGAGTTTTTATGGCTTGACATTTGTTTACTGAGTGATTTCAGGGATCGCTTGGCCTTTTGATAGGTAAGCTTTTTTTTAATGGCCTGCAGTATTAAATCGGCATTTTAGCAATACATTTAAGGTATTTACACATCGAAATAAAATAGGCATTGTGTAGTAATAAAGAACACAAGATTTGTAGTGGTTCGGCCAAGAACTGGGCCTACATCCACTTTATAGCTCTTATTATTTATTTGCACTGATTTTACAATGGCTTACAATACAAGAATCATACATCCGTAATCATTTTACAAACTTAAGCAAAGCTTTTAAGTAAAATATGGATGCAAGTGATTGATGTTCCAAGCTCTTGGAATTGGATCTCCTTCGACAGTTGTTAGTTTGTAAGTGCCATCAAGAAGTTTTTTGCCTATGACATACGGCCCTTCCCAGTTTGGCGCAAACACTCCTATTGATGTCATGATCCTTTTCAAGACTAGATCTCCAATTTCAAAGCTGCGTCGGCGAACTTTGGAATTGAAGTGCCTGGCAATCCTTTGCCGATGGGCTGCAATTCTAAGCTGGGCCTCTTCCCTTCTTTCATCAAGGAAGCCAAGTGCTTCAAGTTGCAGCTTTTCATTTTCAGCTTGGTTGAAATGAATTCTTCTGTATGAGGGGACCTCTATTTCCACTGGAATCATTGCTTCTGATCCATATGCTAATGAGAATGGAGTGTGCCCAGTCGTAGTTTTGTGGGTAGTTCTGTATGCCCATAGTGCTAGTGGCAACTTATCGACCCAACCACCTTTTGCCTTTTCCAGCTGTTTTTTGATGGTTGATTTGATAATTTTGTTTACTGCTTCCACTTGCCCGTTTTCCTGCGGATGAGCCACTGTTGAGAAGCTTTTTCGGATCTTGAATCGCTTGCAATAGTCCTGGAACTCTTCGCTTTCGAATTGGGTACCATTGTCTGTGATTATCTTTTGAGGCACACCATACCTGCAAATGATATTCTTAGTCACAAAGTTTATCATCTTTTTATAGGTAATAGTAGCTAACGGTTCAGATTCAGCCCATTTAGTGAAATAATCAACAACAACTATAGCATATCTGATTCCGGATTTGGCAGTTGGCAAAGGCCCGATGAGATCTATTCCCCAAATGGCAAATGGCCATGGACGGACCATCTGCGTTAGATCGGTGGAAGGTGCTCTTGGGATTTTTGCAAATCTCTGGCATCTGTCACACTTTGGGGAATAGATAGTAGCATCTCGATTAATATCTGGACAAAAATATCCATAGCGGAGAATTTTCTTTGCTAAAGTTTGACTACCTGAATGATTCCCGCACTCTTCTCCGTGTACCTCAGCTAAAATTGTCTCAGCCTCTTCCTTGGTTACACATCGGAGTAATGGCATCGAGAATCCCCGTCTGTACAACCGGCCATCTTGAATTACATATCTCGAGGCTTTCCTTAATAGCTTCTGGCGCTCTTTTGAATTTTTTTGCGAGGAGCCGTTAAGTAGATATTCCTTGATCGGAGTCATCCACGATTCCTGCTCTTGGGATGCAGCCATGATCCAGTCAATATCCATCTCATCGGTACTTGGAGCTGACAAGACTTCCACAGGAACCAATCCCAATAATTGAGCTTCGCTAGTGCTTGCATACTTTGCAAGAGAATCTGCCTTCATGTTCTCTTCCTGGGGTATGTGACTTATCGTATAATGATCGAAATCATCGAGAAGCTCCCAGGCCCTTGACAAGTAAGCAGGCAGATTTCCTCCATTAGCTTGAAACTCTTTCTTGACTTGACATACAATAAGCTGGGAATCATTGAAGATCTGCAATACTTTGATATTTAGTTCTTTAGCAATCTTCAAGCCGGCAATAATAGCTTCATATTCTGCTTCATTATTTGTTGAAGGAAATTCCAATCTCAATGCGTAGCACAATGATTGCCCTTCGGGGGTTTCAAGCACGACCCCAGCTCCAGAACAATAGTCGTTTCTTGCGCCATCAACATATAATTTCCATCGGGTTGGGATGTCATCTGTAACTTCTTCCTCGTTGTCACCTTTATCTATGTATTCTGCAATGAAATTTGCTAAAGCTTGTCCGTTGACTTCTCTTCGGGGATGGTAAGTGATATCATATTGGCTGAGTTCAATATTCCACTTCATAAGACGACCCGAAGTCTCAGGGCGAAATAGGACTTGCTTTAGAGGCTGATCAGTGAGGACTTTGATAGGATGAGCTTGAAAATATGGCCTCAACTTTCTGGAAGCTACCAGTAGGCAATAGGCGAGATTTTCCAGCTTTGAATAATTCATCTCTGCCATAGTGAATCTTTTGCTGATGTAATAAACCGGGTGCTGAACTTTTGCATCTTCCCGTACTAATGCTGCACTGAGAGCGTGAGACGAAACTGCTAAATATATGAAAAGATCTTCACCGTTGCTGGGCTTAGAAAGTATTGGAGGCGCTTCCATGTGACGAATTAGTTCACCGAAGGCTTTCTGACATTCCGGAGTCCATTCAAAGCTTTTCTTTCCTTTCTTTAGAGCGTCAAAGAATGGAATGCATTTATCTGTGGCCTTGGAAATAAACCGACTCAAAGCAGCGACTTTCCTATTGAGGCTCTGCAATTCCTTCTTTGTCCTAGGGGCTTTGACTTCTCTTAGAGCAGTAATTTGAGCAAGATTAGCTTCGATGCCCCTAGCACTCACAATGAAACCCAAGAATTTCCCGGACTCTACCCGGAATGAACATTTCAAAGGATTAAGCTTCATTCCATACTTTCGGAGGACTGCGAACATTTCTGCCAAGTGATCCATATGGTCCACTGCCTTCTTTGATTTCACCAACATATCATCAACATAAACTTACATAGTCTTGCCGATCTGCTGTTTGAACATAGCATTAACAAGTCTTTGGTAAGTTGCCCCCGCATTCTTTAATCCGAAGTGCATGACTCTATAGCAGTAAAGACCAACATCGGTGATGAAGCTCGTGTCCTCCTGATCTGGCTCATGCATCATGATTTGGTTATATCCGGAGTAAGCATCCATAAAAGACAACAATTCATGCCCGGCTGTTCCATCCACCAACTGATCAATCCTGGGTAACGGGAAGCAGTCTTTGGGGCAGGCTTTGTTTAAATTTGAAAAGTCGATGCATACTCTCCACTTTCCATTTTCTTTTTTAACCAGCACCGGATTAGAAACCCAATTTGGATAAGTGGACACTCTGATAAAGCCATTCTCCATGAGCCGATCTACTTCTTTTAATGCTGCTGACCTTTCTGGACCCTGGGTTCTTCTTTTCTGCTTCACAGGTGTAAATTTCGGATCAATATTCAGAGTATGTACTGTGATTTCTGGAGATATTCCACACATATCGGCATGACTCCAAGCGAGTACATCTAGATTTGCTTTCAAGAATGATATCAAAATATTTTGAACCGTCACTCTAAGTTGCGAACGCACATTCGGCACCTTGTTTGGATCTTTCAAGTCAACAGGTACTAGCACCGTTACTCACACCGGCACCACTCTATTCTCCCCTGTACTGGCTTTTTTGGGATCCATTTCTTTACGTGCACCACTATGCTCGCCAGTGCATGGTCCGTCCAGTAATTGCTACAAGGTTGATTCTTTGATGCGGAGTGGAGCTGCCGCATCCTTTCCCATCTCTCTTTTCCTTGCTTCCCGCAACTCTATAAGGTAACATTCTTGCCCAGCATTTTGATCCCATTTAATAACACCGATGCCATTATCCGTGGGGAACTTCATAGTAAGGCACCACGGGGCGAGAATTGCCTTGAATGCTTCAAGAGTTGGCCGGCCCAGGAAGGCATTGTAAGCAGAAAATCCGTCAACAATCATAAAAGTCTGCTTTCGAACCACCTTTTTCTGCCCCTCTCCAAGCTCCACGAATAAGTCAATAGTTCCAATTGGCTGCTTTAGTTCCCCAGTAAAGCCAACAATCTTCTGCGATGAAGCTTGAACATCAGCCATAGGAATCTTCATTTGATCGAATGTCTTTTAGAAGAGGATATTGTAAGAGGCACCGTAGTCAACAAGCACCCTTCTTACAATAGCCGGCCCGATACCTGCAGAGATGACCAAGGGATCCATGGTGGGAGCTTCAACACCCATAGAGTCCCTGGCCCTGAACACAATATCATCAATAAAAGTTCTTTGCTGCTTCAAAGGTGTAGCTTTTTCCAACATAAAAACATTTTCTTACGCTGGGGCATATTTCAAAGCACGAGCATATCTTTCCATCTCACCCCAGCTTATGCCTGCTGGGTGAGGACTTCCCGTGATTACATTAATAACAGGCCTTTCTGATTCATGAGCGGCAGTCCTCTCACCTGAGCCAGATGGATGAGCAGGAAGTTGCTGGCCCTCAGTAGATGAATTTGGGTCATTCCTATTTCTCTTAACATATTGTTGCAGCTTGTTCTGTCTCAGCAGTTCTTCAATCAAACTCTTCAAATGGCGACATTCGTTAGTATCATGGCCGGGTTGATTATGAAACCGACAGAATCTTCCATTTTGAACAGCATTTTTCCCAAGCTTCAACACAGATGGTTTATGATATTCAACGGCATCTTTGGTAGCGAAAAAGATATTCTCCGGAGTATCAGTTAAAGGAGTGAGATCTGAAGGTTTGAAGAAGCGAGGTTTCTTCACATCCTTCTACTTCTTCCCACCGTTATTCTCCCTCTTCTGACCTCCGGATTCCTTTTTGGTAGGAGCAGCGGTGTTATTCTCAACCTCCGTCAATACCACTTTTACTGGCACAGGAAGGCTTTCCAAGCGCATGAACTCATCAGCTTTCTTGTAGAATTTCTCAAGCGAATTTGGCTCCTTCATCTTCAGCCATTTCCCAAACTCACTCGATTTGTCGATAGCCCTCATCAAGTAGGTCAAAATCATTCGTGGCTCTGCATTGTCGACTTCAGCCAAGGCTATGTTGAAGCGGTATAAGAAAGATCAAATAGATTCTCCGGGATTCTGTTCCAGGCTGGACAGTGACATTATGTCCTTCGCCTTTGAAGCATACAACCTGAGTTGTTCTTTAAACTTCCGAGTTAAATCGAAGAACTGGTCTACAAATCGGACTGGTATCTTTGTAAACCAGAGTAGAGCCACTCCTTCCAAGTATACCGGAAAGTACCGGCATTTGATCTCATCTGATGCTCTGGCACCAGTCATATGCCAGTCATACTTATATAAGAATTAGTTAGGGTCGCTTGTTCCCCTATAAGCCGGAATGATAAGGGGAACAAACTTCCTTGGAAATTCTGCCTTCATAATTCTTTCGGTGAACAGAGTCTTATTTGGAGCGAACCCCCATTCTTTTTCATCTTCTTCCCTTTGCATACTTTCTTTCATAATTTGTCAAACCATTCCCGAGAGGTATTCCTCATCGTTTAGAGGCTCCGCGGGACAGACGCCAGCCATTTTCTCGGAAGTTTTCCTGGACAAACGTTCGCGGAGAATCGGCTACGACCTTGATACTCCAGCTTGGGGAGGTGTCCCTTCGGCGGGGCTAGCTGCCCTTTGAGGAATATTCTTCCCTTCAGGATTATGAACATCATCAGCAAAGTTTTCTTCATTATTCACTGGTTGATTGTCAGCTCCGAGCAAAGCATTCAACCTGTCCAGCATTAAAGTGTTCTGGGCTTGCATTTGTTGATATAACCCAGACACTACGGCATCCAACTCTGCTCTTGTGACTCCAACACTAGGAGCCGCTTCATTCGATGCGGGAGAAGTATCAGTGTTGTCATAAGCACTTCCAGATCTAACAGATTTACCTTTCCTTCCAGGAGCCATGATCTCAGATAAACTTCTGGTTCTTAAAGAAAGTCTTTCAACAAATCTATGCGGAGCAATGATGAAAGCTTCCTGAGTTCGATTCTCTCAGTGAAAGCACCAAAAATGTTAACGCCAAAAATGTACGCTAACACCCCGGTGTAAGTTGTAGTGTAATGAAAGCATTACCCGTTGGTACGGGAACTGAAATTAAGCAGAAAATAGCAAAGAAATAGTAAAAAGACACAGGTTTTATAGTGGTTCGGCTTAATGTCAAGCCTACGTCCACCTTAATCCTCTTTATTGCTGATTCGATTACAACTTTTATAACGATCTTTGATAACAACACAACTAAGACGAGTAGCTAGAACTTCAATGCAGAAGAGCTCTTCGAATTCATGTTGAATGTGCTAGATCTCTTCCCAAAGTTCATTGAAGCGTCTTTTGTGTTTGAAGTGTTGGATGAGTTGAGAAAACAACAAAGTATCGACGTTCCAGAAATAATCCCAAAGTCCCCTTTCAGTTGGAGCAGGCGAGGTATTTATAGGGAAAACATGAAGGTAGGTCGTTGGTCGTGAGCGACCTAGGGGTAGGTCGTAGGTCGTGAACGACCTAGAGAGCACAAGTTACGGCTTATCATGGAACTTGATCACTTGAACAGTGGTAGGTTGTATGTTGTGAGCGACCTAGGGGAGAATGATTGGCGACTTAATCATGTCGAAGTACCTAGTGGAGTGACTTAGGCTGGTCGTAGGGGTAGCAGCGATCTAGTGCTGGTTCGACCTATAACTAAGCGACATAACGATATGAAGCTTGTGGCTCGCTAGGTCGTTAACTTGCTAGGTCGTTAACACGCTAGGTCGTTAACTCGCTAGTTTGTTAACTCGCTAGGTCGCATAGGTCATTTAGTTACTAGGTCACTAGGTCGCTGAGTGCTAGGTCGCTTAGGTCGTCACATGTTAGCTCGCTGTAGAACTTCATCCTCGTTTGGTCGCTTGTGTGTTGACCCGTTAGGTCGTTAGGTTGTGCCGCATTGAAATGCTCTACGCTTTAGCTCGTTAAGTCGCATCTATGTTAGCTCGCTCATTCTTTAGGTCGTTAGGTCGCATCTATGTTGGCCCACTCATTCTTTAGATCATTAGGTCGCTGCCATTATTAACTCATTAGGTCCCTGAGTCGTGGGAAAGAGGAGTTAACACCGGGCAAGTTGAGGTAGTGTTACCTCTAGGAATTGCCTTGATGACATTTTTAACCTTCGAGATAGAAACGAGTTCCTGCCTCGATGTTTAGTGTTATGAGTATGACTAAATCCTTTCCATATAAGCGATATCGGATTACGTAACTACTTTTCCATAACTTAATCGAATTTTTATGCTTTCAAAACCAAACTTGTGCTCATATTTCACATTTCCAATAATAACTTAATTTTGGATTGAAAATATGGAAATAAAAATATATGTTGAAGACAAAGATTTGGAAGATAAATAAATTATAATTGGGATAAAATATATTTATAAAATGATATTATTTGATTGTATATTAATTCTTGAAATTGAAATTTTAAAATAAAAGTTTTGAATAAATATTGGATTTGAAAAGCTCTATTTCAAAAATTTATAGTAATTTTTTTCTAATTTATAATATACATATGTAATATATATTTTTAAAGTTATATTGGAAATTCAATAATAAAAATCTTAGAGAATAAATTGAATTTAAAATTTACATTTTGAAATTGATAAAAATTTGATTTCTAATTTTATTAAACATGCATTTTGGTTTGAAAATGATATTTTGAAATTAATATAATAAATTTTTCAAAAGTTAATTAAGAACTAAATTCTAAAATATTTGTTCATGTATAATTAAATTTTAAAACCCTCTTTCTTTAAAAGTATTATATAAATGATAAATAAAGAAAATGTATTTATTTAATAGGAATATAATATAAAGTCATATTTTGAATATTATTTAAAATGTTTAGGATATAAACGTAAAAGAGTTTAGTAATTTATAAAACTAATAGGGGTTTAAAACAAAGTTTTAAATTAAGTAAAGTAAGGGCTTTAAAACATATTTATAAATAAATTAAATAAAAGGGTTTAAAACATAAAACTTCTTATTTGTCACATTTGTAAAACAATAAAACTATGTAATTAACAAATGTAATCTTCTTAACCAAAGAATTAAACAAGTGTAGGTGAGTTAGCATGCAAGATTAACAAGTGGCATTTAATTCCCTTAACTTTTTATTGACATGTATTAAAAGAAAAGAAAATAATAATAATATACTACAATTCTCAGTTAAAAAGTTCTCAACCTAGAAATCAAAATGCGTCTGGTTTCAAATCAAACTAAAATCTAAGCAATAGCTCTTTCAAATTCAACAACTTCAGCTCTTTCAACTGAAGCAATCAGTTTATTAAGCAAGAGCAAACATCTCCAGATTTAAGTTAAAATCTGAAAATCAAGGCATGCAACAGGCAGTAAAATCAAATTTAAAAATCAAAGCAACTGAAAGACTAGAGCAACTAATCAACTCCACTTGATCATGATCAGATCAACTCAGTAACAACAACAAAGCAAAAGTAGCAGATCAATCAAGAAACCATTTCAGTTCAAAGAAACTTCTCAGTTCCTCTCTGTTCCAAGTACAAGTGAGCAAACCATTTTTTTTTAAAAAAAAATCCGATCTGCTTAAATTATTATGCCTGTGATGATGTTGTGTTTGAACAAAAGGAAATATGATGTATAACTGTATATAAAAAAAAGAGATAAGTATGCATGTCTGGGCATAATGCATTACCCCCTCTGTTATTCATCAAACAACATTCTTCATAAGAAAAAAATTTGTATCTCATGTTATAAGTAGAATTAGGTGATGGTTGTTAAATAAATGTTGAACATAATAGTATAATACAAATTTTAAAAATAATTTTAAGCAATTATTTTAAGCATTTGTTTTAAAATTAAGATATTACAGCGATAAGTCAAAAATTGTCTGAAAATCAAATGATTTAAATTCACATTTTGATTTCATAACTTGATTATCGATTGAAAATGATAAATTTTGGTGATAAAATTATAATTTTCAAGTTAGTAATTCTCGAGGAATTTCAAGTTGAACAGGAAACTCTATTTCGTCAATATCTGATCAACGACGTTGATTCCTAAATCGAGCCTTATGCCGAAGATAGTTCGCGAGTAAGGGAGTCAAGGAAAAATACTCGTTGAATTTCTAGTACGCCGTGGAGGTGGCATGGCAGCTTTTTAGGGTTTTAGACTGGGTTTTTGTCGAGCCTGATCTCGGAGGAACTGTGTCAAAGTCAGGGCGATTCAAGTGATTAGACCCAGGGGAAAAGATTGATGGGTTATCGGGGTACCTTGGGTCAAGATGGCGGAGTTACTGGTGGTCGGTGGCGATGGATTGAAGGATTTTTAGTCGACTGAGTTTTTGAGTTTTAGGTGATCGATATATTGATTTCCGATTTCAAGTTTGAATCATCGAACTTGATGTCTGGGTTGGTCGATGAGATGATTGTCGACATGCGTATCATCGTGGCTTTGGTCGAAGGCCAGCAGTTCGTCGTGCACCGTGCACACGTGTGCACGATTGGGTTTGTGATGGTTTGGGTGATTGAGGAAGAAGGAGTGATGCTACCGAAGAAGGCCTCGGGTTTAATCTCGACTAAACAATGGAGTGGCTCGAGTGCATTATAGTGGGTACACGAGAGTTTAGAGGAACAGGATTTTAAAATTTAAATCAAAAAAAAAGTTGAGAGAAAATAAAAGAAAGAAGGAGCTCGGGTGTTATCTCGAGGTTGAGCTCGTGGATTAAGTATGTGGGCTCGCGTTTTTCTTGTGCAAGCTGATAAGTTTATCAAAAGAAAAAGGAAACTAAGTTTTGAAAGTAATTTTTTAATAAGTTTTATAAAACAAAATTCAAACTTGAATTTTAAATTCAAATATATTTTGAAAATAATTTGATGTGGTTTTGAAATAGATTTTGTATTAGATTTCTGATAGTTTTTCAAATGTAATTAATTAATGTGATTACTTAAAAAAATCAAAGTGATTAATCTATTTATGTGATAAATTAAAGATTACTTATGGTAATTAATATAAAGATGATTACTCAAAGTAATTAATGGTTAAAATGATTAAGTGATTAGGATAATCACTTATTATAATTAATTAAGGAGAACTTATTAAATGGTAATTAATTACTTAAAGATAATTACTTAATCAAAAATAATTAACTAATGATTTAAGTTAATTAATCATGGTGATTAAGATTGATTTGTAATTTATTAATAAGTGATTAGCATAATCACTTATTGTGATTAATTAAGAATAATTAATCAAAATATAAATTAATTTAAGGATAATTAATTAAATGATAAATAACTAAGGATATCTAATTAAAGGATAATTAATTAAGAGTTAATTGATTAATTAATTAAGGACAATTAACTAAAGAATAATTAAATAATTAATGTTTAATTATTTAGTGATTAAAGATTGATTCATTTGTTAATTAAGGTTGATTAATTACATTAGTCAATATGAAATGATTTGTAATTAATTAATCAAGTTTTGATAATTAATTCATAAGCAATTTATTTGATTGGAAATTAAATTGAATTAGTTAGGATTTGAATAATTAATTAATCCTACTTATAAATGATTATTAAATGCTTGGATTCTTTGTATTGTATGAAATACCTTAAATTGTTTGTTATCTCTAGACTGTAATATTCTGTTCTGTGAATTGAGCTGTGTGTAATTTATTTATTTATTTATTTTGTCTGTGATACATTTATCTGTGAATCTATGAATGAAGATAGGCGTTATAGATTATACCGCTTATCAATATTGATTTGATTTAATCTATGCTAATTGAATGATGATGCACTATTGTTATAACCCCTGGACTACACCATACACACACAAATATGGATTGCACAAGGAAATTGCTTAATCACAGATTTTTTTAAATGGTTTTAAAATTGAATTTTGAATCCAAATGGTTTTGGAAATGGTATTGAACTAAATATGAAAAGTTTGAAAAGAAGTTTTAAATTAAGATAAAAGTTATTTTGAATAACTTGATAAAGTTTTGAAATTAAATAATTTGATTTAAAATTTGAATTCAAAATTTGAAATTTAATTCTATGTTTAGAAATTACGGTTTAAAAATGTTATACAAGTTATAAATGTGTTTATATGGGTTTTTAACCATTTTAAAAGAATTGTTTTGGGAATTTGAATTTAACCCAAATTTTATACTTGAAGAGCTTTAACTCATGCAAATGTAATTGGATTTTTCCGAAACGAAAACTATTTCTTTTCAAATAATAATAGCTTTTATATAAAGAAAGGATTCCCAATTTGTGTTGAAAAATTTCGGGTTTGAAATGAAATTGTGAATTGTTTTGAAAACTATGAATGAATTTTTGTGAAAGATTGTTAAGCTTTGTTTTGGAATCGAAGAGGATTTTAAGTGGCGTATCTTTTATATATAAAAGATTTGAAATGGGAAATGTTATGAAAGTTATGGATGGATTTTGGAAATAGTTTTGAAAGCTATAAATTGAGTCTTTGGTTTAACAATTGGATGAGATAATCCAATTTGAAAAGGAAATTGTTTTGAAATCTGTGATTGAATCTTTATGAAAAAGGAGTGAACTTTGTAAAGTAAATCTTTTGGTTTAAAGATTTGAAAATGGTAATTGTTTAAACCATTTGCTTTGGGCTCTAAAGTTGGGACTTAACTGAAATCCTATATCCATATGTTTTTAAAATATTAAGCTCATTATTTGGTATAGCCGAGAGAGGACCTTGTGTCATATAACCCATTCGAATAATGATACGTTTGAAGACCGGTGGTGAAGATCGAATATTTTCGAAAGCTAAAGGATAACTCGTCGAATGTCTCTGCAACGACTGGTCCCCGTTATAGAGATCTCCATATGTGATGGGTATTCCGGACGTGATTAGGGATTATCCGGATTTGCAAGGGCTTCTTTGGAAGTGCCTTCGGTTCTGTTCGAACCCGGAATAGACTTGTATGGATGTGTGTTTGACATTACCCTTAGAGATGTAAAACTGGTTTCTATCAGATACATTTCTGTTTGGTGGCGGAGATTTATTCTCTTAGCTTAACACCCTTCTTAGGGACGTACGAGCTCAAAGGTTATGTAGTTGATGGTTACTAGTGATACATTCCCTATTTGGTAATGTGGCATATGAAGTGCTGCTGATCCTTTGTTGATCGAAGCATGGCTTTGTGAAAAAGCGTAGCTTTGTGGACGAGACTACATCAGGACCTCACACCCCGAAAATGGTCGAAACAGGAAAGATGTGGCAAGGTTGCAGAGATTGCGCCCCTAGGGTATGTCCATTCCTTATGGAAAAGGGCGGTATCATGGTATGGAGCCCAGATACTTAAATCATGTGGACACTGTAAATTTATTACTGTGTGATGTTGCTTTGTGGTTGAGGATCCTCGGATAAAGGTCGCAAATGACCGAGGGTTGCATATCTTAGGTTTTACTCCTGGGAAGCGAGTAAACCGGCCTTGTGTTGGCAGAGATCCGGGTAGGTTCTCGGGGCGTCCCTCCAGAGGCGTTCGCATGTGGCAATAGAAAGTTCCTTAGCCTGACCATTTATTGGAAAATCCAAAGAAACAATACGCGCCCTGTACGGTTTTAGTTGTATAACCTGCTATGGAATGTGGTGGTAACCTTCTGTTGAACATGATAACTATAGTAGGCATACAATAATGGTTTTATGCTGGCTAAGATTAATATTATACTTTCGTAATGTTTTCTGCACTATGCACTAATAATAATATCAAAATGGTTTTCGCGTATCAAGCATTTTTGATTATCATAAGGAGAAATCTCCTCCAATTCTGTGTTTGCATGGTGTGTGCGGCGGGAGGCCATATGATAGGTTCATTTTCCAAAAAGTATTGTGGATTTCAATTTTAAACTCTTTTGTTGTTTGTTTTAAGGATAAACTGTTTTGTTTGCTCATACCAGTCCCATGACTGACCCGGAGTTTGTTGTTCCCTTCATAAACTCTGGATGCCCACAATTTTCCACACGGGCAGTCTTGAGTTGGGTTTTTTAAATAATAGATGTAGATTTGATATATTTAAAGCCTTTGGTTCTTGGAGATCACATTTGCTTCATTCTGGAGTTATCTAGTTTGCTTATTGCATCGTGATGACGCTCCAAGCCATCTTTAGTTTGGAGATGGAATTGCAGTTGCATTATGGGGTTGGATTCTTTTGGTGATTCTAGTGGAGTTATCTTTCCGCTATCGATGGTTGCAAAGCCTAGATCATCCAGTTGTGTTTTATTTCCGCTGTTATTTTGTATCTCTGATATTGATATCGATATGTTGTATCATTGTTGTAATCAACTGTTTCATATCAATGTTATTATTCATTTTTCTTCCGCTTTGTTGTTGTACTTAATGTGTTATAAGCTCTGGCACGAGTCGAATTTCAACGATTGAATCTTCGACATTCGAGTACGAGCGAAGTACGGATGTCGATTTTCGAACGCTGAAATTTGGGTCGTGACATTTGGTATCAGAGCTAAAGGTTGAACTTTAGCTTTTGGAGTATAACACATTAAGTAACTCATTAGAGATAGGGTGAAGTATACCCTAGAATGAGTATTCCCTAAGATATCCGTCTGTATGCCTCAATAAATTCTCTTACTATCCACCAATAGTAAGTATGAGTGCAAGAAGAGGATGAGATAGGAGACGGGGAAATACCACTATGGTCAATACCCTGCAACAATGGGAATAATCTTTTCTTTATCAATCTCTTTTTTTTATCATCCAGTTTCAATTCTTTGATGGCTTCGTGAAAGCTCAAGGGAAAAGCTTTGATAAGAGATCCTTTTTTTGGTAAAATCAAAGGATGTGTCGGTATGGGACAGAAACCCCAGATTGGTCAAAATTGATTGTTTGGATGAATTGTGTGCTTTGGTTGCTATGGTTGATAGGTATACTTTAGTTTCTAAATTAAAAAGTTTTGGATTTATATCCATATATCTGTCTATTCTATGGAGTCTAGATATGTTCTACGAATGGTTAGTTACTCCTTCGAACTAACTAACGCCCTTGCATACTTCGTAGATCTAGATGACCCGAGTGTCTTGTGAAGAGTTAAATAGATTCGTTCTTGTATCTATTGATGATATTCTGATTTGGTAAGCCAAATGAAGAATAGATATTCAGCTTGATCTGGTAATTCATCTCTCTATCTTTCTATATTCTTTTGTTGTCTCCCTAGCAAATTTTGGGGATGAAATTTTCTTAAGGGGGAATCTGTAACATTCCTGTTTTTAAATCAAATTTATTTGGTAATTAATTTAATTTTTGAAATTAAATTGTGAATTAATTTTGTATTTATAAATATTTGTTGTTAATATATATAAATATGATTTTAAAATAGAATTTGTAACTGGAAATTCAGAAATAATTATTCTGAATAACACATTGATTATAAACTTAATTTTGGATTGAAATATGGCAATAAAAATATATGTTGAAGATAAATATTTGGAAGATAAATAAATTATGATTGGGATAAAATAAATTTATAAAAAGATATTATTTGATTGTATATTACGTTTTGAAATTGAATTAAAATAAAAGTTTTGAATATATATTGGATTTGAAAAGCTCTATTTCAAAAATTTATAGAAATTTGTTTTCTAATTTATAATATACATATGTAATATATATTTTGGAAGTTGTATTGGAAATTCAATAATAAAAATCTTAGAGAATAAATTGAATTTAAAATTTACATTTTGAAATTGGTAGAAATTTGTTTTCTAATTTTATTAACCATGCATTTTGGTTTGAAAATGATATTTTGAAACTAATATAATAAATTTTTCAAAAGTTAATTAAGAACTAAATTCTAAAATATTTGTTCATGTATAACTAAATTTTAAAACCTTTTTCTTTAAAAGATTATATAAATGATAAATAAAGAAAATGTATTTGTTTAATCGGAAATATAATATAAAGTCATATCTTGAATATTATTTAAAATGTTTAGGATATAAACATAAAAGATTTAAGTAATTTATAAAACTAAAAGGGGATTAAAACAAAGTTTTAAATTAAATAAAGTAAGGGCTTTAAAACATATTTATTAATAAATTAAAGAAAAGGTTTAAAACATAAAACTTCTTATTTATGACATTTGTAAAATAATAAAACTATGTAATTAACAAATGTAATCTTCTTAACCAAAGAATTAAACAAGTGTATGTGAGTTACCATGCAAGATTAACAAGTGGCATTTAATTCTCTTACATTTTTATTGATATGTATTAAAAGAAAAGAAAATAATAATAATATACTACGATTCTCAGCTCAAAAGTTCTCAACCTGGAAATCAAAATGCTTTTGGTTTCAAATGAAACTAAAATCTGAGCAAAAACTCTTTCAAATTCAACAACTTCAGCTCTTTCAACTGAAGCAATCAATTTATTAAGCAAGAGCAGATCATCTCCAGATTTAAGTTAAAATCTGAAAATCAAGGCATGCAACAGGCAGTAAAACAAATTTAAAAATCAAAGAAACTGAAAGATTAGTGTAACGACCCGGAATTTTAGGCAATATCAATTTAATAGTCTACATTAATAATTAAACTAATTTGTTGATTTTTCTTTATAATTTTAATTTTAATTGATAATTTTAATCTTTTAAAGGTTAACAAATTTTTAATCTGGCAATATTGATATTTGTCAAGGTTAATAAATTTTATTCTATTTATAATATATATATATATATATATATATATATATATATATATATACTTGATATATATTATGGATAGAAATATTTTTTGTTTTAAATAAAGATTGAATTTTTCAATCCAATTGTAATATATATGTATGTATATGTTATAATTTGGAATTTGTTTTGAAATTTAATTTAATCTGTTAATAATTTATATATGAATGAGTATAGTAATTTAAAGTTTTGTTTTAAAATTTTATTTTTCAAAGGTTAATTTAGATTTATCAAATTGTTTTCAAAAATAAGATAATTGTTTGTTTTAAATAAGATAGTTTAAGAAGGGATTTAAATAGAGCTTTGTTTTGTTTTCTTTTAAAATGTTTAATTCAAAATGGTTATAAGTATATAAAAATAAAAGCTTTAGATTTTAAAAATACATACATAAGAAATTCATTTATATTATAATTTGTTTTAAGAATATTCTCTTTAGAAAGTAAGTTTATATTTACTAAATAAGTATTTAGTAATTTAGTAGATTAAAAGATTTAAACTTATGTATTTATCTAAATTCAAAGTTTATTAACATAAAAACATTTCATAAATACAAATATCCATGTTCATAGAGATAAGTTATAATTATTATTGTTATAAGGTTTTAAAAACAATTTTTTAAAAAAATATTTAAACATTTGTAAACTTTTAAAGCATATTTGAGACACTTGTTCAAATTAATTAACATGTGGAAACCTATTAATTTTAAATTTTAATAAATGTTTTTAAAGAAGAAGAAAAACTAGTTTCACATAACACTTACAATCCTCTGTCTTCTTTCTTACTCAAACCAGTATTTTATTTCAAAATCTGCAAAATCAAAATCCAATAGCAAAGTAAAACCTGAAACAAAAATCAAATCTGATTCAAGCAAGTTCTTCAACAATGAAATCTGCAAATCAATCTGCAAAGATCAGTTATTTTCAACTTCAAACTGCATTTCAAAGTTCTAAATCAACCTGCAATTCGAAGTTCTTCACATCAATTCAATCTACAACTAAAAGGATCAAGTTAATCATCAATCAAAAGCATCAAAGCACCTTTTTCAGATAATGTTCAAAGCCTGGAATAATACAGAAATTCTGCTCTGCATATTTTATAAAAGGTGAGTAAATTGATTTTAAAAACTATTAAGTTGAATACTGATCCTAATGCATGTGAATTGATATTGGTATTGCATGGAAATAATTTAGTTTTTATAATTGAAATTATAGTTATATTTATATACAAACTTGGACTGTATATGTGATGTTGTGCTCTGTTTGATAAAGAAGAAAAACTGTGACCTTCGTTTCAAGAATCCAAAATTTCCCAATTTGATTCATATTAGTCTTGAATGCATGAGTGAAATTTTTTTGTAAATGAAAAATGAGGATCATAAAAATAGTTCCATAATTTTTAATATAACAAATAAGTATAAATAATAGTTTTACAGTAAAACTAAGTTTTGTAAAAAAAAATTACTGTTTTAAATTCTAAAATGAGTTTCATGCATGTAATCGTGATGGTAAATCACGAATTTTGATATACAAATTGTAATTTTTAATTGGGTATTTATCGTGAATTTTGGGTTTGAACTTTTTTGGAGTTTTTGGTGTTTGCCGTCGATCTACGCAACTATTTGATTTGATTTCTTGGTCGAGTCTTGTTTAAGTGATGTTGATAATGGGAAAAATGTTTTGGAATTTTTCTCTTTTGTAAATTGCTCGAATTTGGAACAGTTAGGGTTTAAGCTGGCTTGATGTTCGGTTTGCTGTCGAAGTTGAAATGCAACTTGGTTAAGGATTCGAGATCGATCACATTTGGGAAGGTTGAAGGTCTTGGTGGTGGCATCACGATGGAGTGGTCGGCAAGAATAATCGGCGGCGTGATGGTCGGCAAAGGGGTGATTTTGGTGGTTGTTCTTGCTGCAGATTTCGATGTGACGGTCGAATTTGTGTCTCGTGTGAATTAGTTGGATCTGAGATTGGATTTAGGTTCCTACGTGTTCAAGGGACCGTAGGCGATGGACGTGACGATCGTTCGGCGGCCGGAAGGGATCGCGCACGTACACACGTGTACGTGGTGCACAGATTTGGTTCCGGGGGGGTTCTGTTTGGAAAAGACGAGAACGTCTTGGGTTAGTGCTCGTGTTTTTGGAAGGTTAACTCGAAGACAAAGAGAAGATGGGTGTCTCGGGGAAAGTCTCGTGCTGTCGCTGTGTTGGTCTCGAGTTTTTAGGGTTGCTATGTTTAGTTGAGTGCTGTATAATGATATAAGTGCTAAGCAACTTGTGTTTGAGTTAATGAAGGTAAGAATTGTATTATAAACAAGTTTTATAAAAGGGAACAAACATATAAAGTTAAAACTTGTCGTTTTGAAATTAAGATTGATCAAACTGTAAAGTGTAAATCAAATTTACTTTCAAATTTAAAAGGTTAAGATAATTTCTTTAAAAGTTATTCAACTTAATTAAAGTTTGAATTTTAATTTAAAATAGTGTTTTGAATTTAACCGTTAAATCAAAAAATTTAAGTAATGCTATAATAATAAAGTTTCAAATTATTTTGGAAATAAATAAGTTTTAAGTTAGATAATTAATGTGTTTTAAATTTTCAAATTTGATTTTTAAATGCCTTATTTTCAAATAAGGATATTATTTTTATTTTGTAAACTAAATTGAATAAATTTGTTTTTTTAGTTATTAAAATTTGATTTAAATTCAAATAATTTATTTATAGAGATAAATATGGTTAAACTATTTTGTTATGAATTTAAGAATACTCAATATAATTTGTTAATAAGTAAGAGTTTAACTAAGATTAATGTTTTCTTAATTAATTGAGAATTTTGTTTAAATATAAGAAGTTGGTTAATTAATTATTTAATTAATTTAAAATAATTAGTTAATTATTTATTTAATTTTAATCACTTAATTATGAATTAATTAAGTGTGATTACTTAATGAGTAATCAATGGTTAATTATTGAATGTAATTAAGAATGATAATTACTTATGGAAGTAATTAGAGAAATTACTCATGGGAGTATTTTAATGGAAGTGATTATTGGTTAATCACTTGATGATATCAATTAAAGAATTGATTAATATAATTGTTGAAGTCAATTAATTATGAAGTAATTAATTAATTAAAGGATTAAGGATTATTTAATAATGGAATTAATTACTTGTTAAGGTAATTAATTAAGAGAGTAATAAAGAGTTATTAATGAAGTAATTAGGGATAATTAATTATGTAAGTAATTAAGAGTAAATTACTTAGTTAATTAATTAATGTGATTAGTTAATTAACAAATGTGATTAATTTAAGATTAATTACCAAGTGTAATTAAGTAAAATGTAATTAATTAATAAAGTAATTAATTAAGGATTAATTGTTAACATAAATTGATTAATAATTACTTAATGAAGTAATTAAAGATTAATTAATTAGATTAATTAATCAAAGGGTTAGTATAATTAATCAAGAAGTTAATTAATTTTGATAAGTAATTACAAATTGTTAATTGCTGTTTATGATTAATTAAGACTAATTAATAAGATGATTAATTATAAATTAATTATTTAATTAATTAAAGGAATAATTAATTAATAAGGATCATTAGTTAATAAATGATATTAATCAAGGTTGATTAATAAAATTAATTAATTAAAGTGTGATTAATTAATTGTAATTAATTAAGGTTTAATGTAATTAATTATAGTTGATTAATTAATGGAAGAAAATGTATGATCATTAATTATTGTAATTAATGATAGTAATTAAAGGTTAATTACTAAATATGGTTAAGGATAATTACTTGAATGTAATTAAAAGATGTTTAATCAAGGAAGATTAATTAAGAAAGATTATTGAGAATGATTAATTTATTTATTTGGGATAAATAAAGAAGGATTATGGTAATCCAATTGGTTAGGAGTTAATCAATTCTGCTTTTGAATGATTAGTTGATATTAGATGATCAATTGATATTGGATGATTCATATTGGGCGTTTGGTTGATACTGGATGTTTTGGATATATCTGATATGTGATATGCTGCTTTGTGAGATGAATATTTGTTATGAATTATCTATTGTGATAATGTGATTCATCTATCTGTTATATCATCCTGAATATAAGTTAATTGTTTAAACCCTTAAGTACAACTTGGACATTAAAATGGCGTTTGGTTTCGGTGAGACCGGGATCAGGTTTCCATATTTGGATATCCGAAAACCACATCGATTCCAATTAAACGTTAGGTCGTGAATCCAAGTGGAGCAAGTGAAGACTCGAGGTGTAAGGGCTATACGTCAGCATAACTCTATGGGTGATCCCGTAATGAGTTTGAAGGAATAGTATTTATAGATTCGAGATGGAGATTTATAGTGCAAGGGATACGGTCGTTGACTCTGAGGGTGATTCCAAAATGAGTGCAACGAGATAGTGCCTTTGGTTTCGTTCGAACCCGAAACGAACTTGTATGGATTGAATGCTTTCAGAACATCGTCAGGTGGGCGATGAGCATTCTAAGATAGATGTGTTCTATAAAGGTAATCGCAGTCTCAAGCCTCATCAACCGGGAATGGCTAAAACAGGGGAGGTGCAGCAAGGCTTCGTGGGTAGCTCCCATTGGAGAGAAAGATTTACCCCGTCTAGAAGTCCCTTTTTATTTCGGCTGTGTGGGGCGGTTGATTCCGGACAACCACCAAGGTTGTCTTGTTCGGGAGTATTCAGTAAGGAATGGTCCCGGCCTTGTGTTGTAGGGGAGTTAGGGTGGCTCCTCGGTACGTTGATCTAGGCCACGTACTGTGACGTGCGGTACCCCAGTAGCCCAGCTATTGATGGAAACCCATTCTTCCTACGAGACCCTACGGTTTTGTTTGTATTACCCACTTTTGTGGCTAGTAGCTGGAATTTAATTGCAACGACCCGGTATTTTCAACCATTCGCATCCATTTAAGTGTATAGGTAGACACTCATGCCGGAATTGAATTGCTCAAAATACCGCGTTGTAAATAAAAAATTGGAAAATCACAGAATATACAGTAAATAAAAATCACAGATCACAGACACAGAGTAATAATAATGCAGCAGAAGTAAAAGAGATAGTAGTTCATGAAGCTACTATATAAATATATCAGAGTTACATAAGATACAACAGAAGAAATAAAGTACAACAGAAGTTTAAATATGATAACCAAGTACAAGCTGAATAGAACAACCGAACTGAAAATATGAAACTTGACAAGTAGATAATCTCCAGCGATTCCAATCTCCAGAAAGTGGAAATCCAAATCTGTGAATAACCCAGGCTGACCCGAGCGTAAATAAAGAATACAAACACTCGAGTCAGGACATACATACTTATACAATGTAAACCAACTCAAGTGAACTGTAGCAAAGGTACAAGTAACTTAGAAGATGCTTGGGACCGCCCATCCTCTGAGGATCCGTTAAACTATTTACTATGTTGTAATATACGCTATATACAGTAGTGTCTAATCAGTAAAGTATAATCATATAGAAAATAGCGTTAAGGGGATGGTGAACCTTAACGCGGTCGGATCTTTAAAACCAAAATCGTAGTGGGCTCGCTATAAGGTGATGACACGGCATGCGAGGCAATGCCAGGGTGGATACACCGTTTGCACTCCCGGACCGGTGGTGACGGCAAGCCAGCAGCTTCCGCCCACCTCGAACAATACCTCCGAATCAAAGTGGCGCCACATATCGAATCACAAAAGTAATAGAATGGTTTTCGATGGAGCATGCTCGATGAAAGGGTGCGACCCTTTGTGTAGCCCGGTATAGCTCCTGTTTCAGTCATTTATGCTAACTCACGGGAGTTGGGTCCACGTAGTATACCTCGAGAACGTCGCCACCACCTACTTCATTCTGGAATGTCCACCGCGTACACAGTTGTTAAAGTGGTTTTCGGTATTGGCCAGCTATAAGACAATATCCGATCCCGGCCTCTTTAACAACCAATCGTTATTATAACCCATAGTTATAACTTTAAAATAATATTTTATACTTCAAAAATAAAATGTCATTTCAACCCAAACCTTTATCAAAATAAAGATTAAATCATTTCCAAACCATTTCAATATATCATCATACCATATCTTTCAATTCAAATATTTATCAAAATAAATATCAAGTTATTTCTAACCATTTTAATATATTAAATTATCATATCCTTCAAAAAAACTTCCTTTCAAATCATTTTAATACATCAAAATATCATAACCTTTCAAAGCTTCATTTTTCTAATCATTTAATATCAAAATATCATATCTTTCAAAACTTCGTTTCAAATCATTTTAATATATCAAAAAATCATATCTTTCAGTACCACATTTCGAATCATTTTAATATATCAAAATATCATATCTTTTCGAAACCACATTTCAAATCATTATTCATTTTATTCAATTTAAAATACCATTTCAATTCATATTTCAAAACAGTTTATATTCCAAAAAAATCATTTTTAATCATAGAAATGAAGTTATTATGTTAAAAATTAAATTATTAAATTTCCAAAATTCTCAACTTCCAAAGTTCATTTATTCACTTACGTTTATCAAAACAGTGAAATTCCACTTTTCGCAGCATTTAGAAAACGCTACGGAAAGTTACATTCAAAACAGTTTAATTTAAGAAAAGACAACATTTTAAAATGTTGTAATAGGGTTTACTTAAATTTCAAATAAACTTAGTTAAATTCAAAAATTATAGCACTTACAAAATTGCTATAATAGTTTTTAATTCAATTTAGCTTTTTAGTTCATTATCATCAACTACAGCATTTACAAATACTGTAATATCATTTACATTGTAATTAATAACATTTCAAAAATGCAGTCAATTAACTCCAAATATTCAATATAATCTCTCAACCAATTATATTTTAATTTAAAACATTTTTAACTCGTAAAATCATACATTTTCACATTTATAGACATCATTTAATTTCCCTCAAGTTCATGATTTTATCAAGTTAAATTTCCATTCAAAAATCAAGATTTAATAATAATTCACTTATGAAATTGCAATGTTCAATTTTAAATCCATTACATTAAATTTCAACTTAACACTTAAGTTCAAATTCTCAAATATAAATTAGTTTTATTTTTATTTACTTAACTAAAAGTTCATTTTTAAGTAAATTTCATAAATTTCCAATTTAGTTATATTTCAAAATTTCAACTTAAAATATTCATTCATTTCACATTTCAACTTTATTAAAAATCATTAATATGATATAAAATAACTTTGAATTCATTTAAATTCAAAATATCATAAATTTATCATATTTTCAAAGTTAATTTAAATTCCATTAAAAATTAAATCAAAACTTCCAACATAACTTACATTCATATTTTCTAACTTTTCCATAATTTATTTAACTTATAGATTTCCAGAAAATAAATAATACTTTACAAATGCTATATTTTTATTAAATTTCAAATCAAATATTATAATAATTAAATTTCTAAAATATTTTAAAATTTTTAGAAAAACATATTTTAACTACGGGCCTGTGTATAATTTTCTACGTTAGGTAAAGTGATACGCGTAATATATCATTTCAACCCGTAATTTACAAAGAAAATCCGGGTTTTATCATTTCAAACCCGCAATCCCAAGTTAAAATAAATTAAATAAAAACCGTTCAAGCCTATCATTTCAGCCCATAACGATTTTTCCTTATTCTAAAGTCCGTTTGGATATGTATCATTTCAACCCATAGTGATTTCTAATTTACAGGGAACTTACAGTGTGATAAACTGATAAAATATACAGAATAGCATGAAATAACAGTAACATATGATATAACAGGTGTAATAACAGGTGTGAACATCATATGATAATAATATAAGCAGTTATAACATGTTAATATAGTTCTACAGATTCGCAGGGTGTCAATTTACTACTTATATAAGTACATAATGTCTGGTGAGAAATACTCACTTTTTTGGTGCTGGAGATTGCAATACAAATGACACAACGGATTCCCGAAGGCACGATGACACAAAAATAGGCTCAAGTGGGAAGATACCCAAGCTTAGAACTTGTGTTACAACCCAAAACAAAACAAAATATAACACATGAATTTCTAATACAAAACAACATTGAAACAGATTGAAATAAAAGCAACAATGAACAAGATGATTTTACCATGCCTCAATCACTTCAATGCTTGTCCTAAGGGACTCTTTAGCTTGGCCATAATGATGTTTTGGCTCAGGTATGGCATCATATAGGTCAGGTTTGGACTTGGAAAGGAATGGCTACAATGGAAATGAGAAGGGGTACGGTAAGTTATAAGTCAAAGAATGCTAAAGGTCAAGGCAAAGTGGTTTTGGTACAACATAGGCTCGACCTGTGGTCTTGTTTGGGTTCGGCCTTCATTGCTACAGGTCTGGTCATGTCAGGTACAGGTCTGTAACTGATGTCAAAGGTGATGTGATGGCTGGAGGTGGTGGCTATGAGGTGGCCAAGGCAAGGTATGGAAGGGTAGTGATGAAACATGAGTTCTACTAGCATGTTTGTGGAGTTTTTGTGCAAAGTTTGTGGTGATGCTTCATCCAATGGTCATGGCCTGGATTTTTTTTGTCAGAGGAGGGGTTGAGGGTTGCTGTAGATGGAGGAGGTGATGGTGGAGAAAATAGGTATAGCCAAGGTGGTGTATGAAGGTGGTGAAACAACTAGGCTAGGCTAGGCAATGTTTTAAGGGATTTTGCATAGTTTTTGTGGAGATTGGATCATTGGATGGTCAAAGCACTCTCAAGTCAGAGGAGGGGAATGGTTTGGCCGTGGATTGTGTGGGGAAGAAGTGGTGGTGGTCGGTGGTGGTGATTGTGAGGCTTAGCCGAGCAAACACATAGAAGAATCAAAGCAAATTCAAGTGAAAACATGGAAAAAAAGAGGAAGAAAAGTGAGCAAAGAAGAAGCCATTTCTTATTTTTCTTTGCTCAGATCTGAAATGGATGTGTATTATTGATGGAATGAGAAAATTTCACGTGAATAAGCAAAAGAAAAGGAACGGCTACAATAAATTGATGCATTGATTGAAAAAGAAACGGTGAAACGACTTTACGTTTCTTGGCTTTTAAAACCTTCCATACTTTCTTTTCTTTTAAATCAAGTAAAACAAAATAACTTCAGCAAGTACATCTAAAACCGAAACAAAGTGGAAAAAAATAAAAATATATCATTAAATTTAAAGAAAATATAAAGAGAATTAAGGAAATTTCTTAAAAATCGAAAACAGGGTTCACAAATTACAATTAAAACATCAATGGCTTTGGAAAAATATCTACTTCATTCTAAAAATATTCTAAATCAAAATTTTGAAATAAAATAATTTATTTATCATTTCTAAAATAAAATAAATAATTAAATTGGATAAAAATAGAAAAGAACTAAAGAAAATGTTCAGGGCATGGAAATTACAAGAAAAATACTACTAGCTCTAGAAAAATTCCTACCTCACTTAAAAAATATTAAAAGACAAAAACATACATAAAATAACATATCAATACATATCACAAAAAAAATATGATAAAGAAAAATAAAATTTATACTATTTAAGATAACAAAATTGCAGAATAAACGAATTGCACTCAATATTGAAATATACATAACTTTCATTAAATCCGTTTCCAACGTAACAAAAAGTAGTGTTCCTAAAATTTTATGCACTTTCAAAATAAAAGAAAAATTTTAATTTTTGAACTTTAAAAAATTTAAAATAAAAGTCAAAGTTTGACTATTTTGACCAAAATTCACTTTTTGGAAAAAATTTTTTTAGTCATGCTTTGGAATGATAATTCATATCAAAACTAAAGTTTATCATTCAAAATAAATAAAATAATTTTTTTTAAAATCAAAATTCAATTAAAATAATTAAAATATACAAAAAAATAAATCACAAAATACAGGGTTGTTACACTCTCCCCCACTCAAAACTTTTCGTCCCCGAAAAGGAATGAGGTACGGGAAAGCACAGAAAAAGATAGAGTGAAACAAGATTAGGACAAGATGACAAGGAGATTGAAATTACACATGATGGCTATTGTTATAGGTAAGTTTTACAAGGTGGAGATGATCTTTCGAAGATTCTCCAAAATTAAGAACACAAGCACGAAAAGGTGGATTCAAAACGAGTACCAAAGATTATCAAAAATTATAGAAGATTTCTAAGCAGAAAGATTATAGAAAGATGCCTATACCAGTCTATAGCAATATGAGGATGATAAGGACAACCAAAAGATAGTTTGAAAAACAAAATAAGCAAATAAATTTGAAAGCATGGAAATTTCAACTTAAATAGAGAATAAATCTTTTACACAAGTTAAATAAATCTTAACTATCTCAAATTTCATTATCTTATTATCCAATCATCTAAAATTAACAATTTTTAAAACCATGGGTTTGAAAAATAATCATTTATTACACTTACAATGTACTTAATAAATTTTATTCTTCTTCATTGCTAATTAAAATTAAATTTATTCCTCCCAATATATTTATCACTTATGTTAAATATACTTACACTTATTATAACTGCTTTCTTTTATTCTTAGTTTTTTTTAACATTATTTTATTGTAAGTTATTCAATTACCCTTTATTATATTTACCTCTGTTAATCATTTTATAATTAAAATTTAAGTGTATAATATTTGTTATAATCACTCAAATTTTATAAAAAAAATCTTTTTATATTGTATGTTATCCAATTACCTTTGTTAAGTTCTAAAATTAAGGTAAGTTATATTGGAATGCAATTGAGTATTATACAAATAAAACTTTCTAATTCAATCATTTCAAGCTTAAATCATTTATTCAAAAAATTTTGATTTTCTTTTTATAATTCAAATTATTCTTTAAAAATAAAATTTAAGAATTAAATTTTCGATTTCTTCAACCCATTTAGAGATAAATAAATGTATGTGCATAATTTATCGAATCAAATTTAAATCATATGTCTATCTATATTATAAATCAAGTCATATTTTAGAAAATCAATTCAAATCATTTTGATTTCCAAACAAAGCTGTAGCAAGACTAAAGAGCGCTCTCTTCACTTCGAAACTCGAAAATGAATGTCGATGATGCTGCAGTCATCACCGAAGTTATTTCCCAGCGACAATGAGAAGAGCACTAATTTTAAAATTTAAAATTCTTTGGAAACAAATTTCTATTTGAAAATACTTTAAATAATATAACCTTTTTAAAACTTTAAACACAAGGTTTGAAACCATCGGAAATTAAATTCTCAAATTTCTTGTTCTAAATTCACTTCAGTTCGCAAATCAATTTATAAACAACTATCTATAAATTCATTTATAGAACAATAAATGATAAATTAAGTATTATCATTTCAAATAATCAATTTAAATCAGTTTATTAAGTTCCATAAATTTACTTATATATCAAAATTTATTTCATTAACCAAAATTTTAAAATAATATTGTGTCAGTTTGTTCTGTTAAAGTGTTTTAGAAATCCTATCGATAACGCTGATCAGACGAATCGATCGGAAACCCAAATCAACATCAATAACTCAAACAACACAATATATAAAACAAAACATAGATATACAAGTACAATTCAAAATGTTTGGAAGAATAGATTGGAAACAAAAGACAAGATGATTAAATAACAGAGTAGAGAGGTGGATAAGCTTAAATAAATCACGGGCAACATTTACCGTGTCAACCGTGGCTTAAAGAATAAGATCAATGTGGATTTTTCTAGGGTAAATCTACATTCGATCTCAATAGATAAAGTTTGGAATAACAAAAGATATTAGCATCTAAACCAAGGATAGATATAAATCTCCGGTGAATCGATGCTCATTGTAAAGGATTTTCACCCTTTTCCAATTCAATTTGAAATTGGCGTGACCGCCGACTCACTAAAAAGATCATCCGAAGCGGAGTTATGGAATACTCCGGGGTCAAAAGAAGATGAATAGTGAGGGACACAAATGGATTTTGGAACTGTAGGGAATGTTCCAAAATTCAAAGGAATCGAGTCAAAAAGGAAGAGATTCAAACTCGAATGAAAGTGGTTCTGTAAATACATTCACTCCATATGCCGAGTTTTGCCTAGAGCTACCAAAGCTCTGATACCAACTGTAACGACCCGGTATTTTCAACCATTTGCATCCCTTTAAGTGTATAGGTAGACACTCATGCCGGAATTGAATTTCTCAAAATACCGCGTTGTAAATAAAAATTTGGCAAATCTCATAATATACAGTAAATAAAAATCACAGATCACAGACACAGAGTAATAATAATGCAGTGGAAGTAAAAGAGATAGTAGTTCATGAAGCTACTAGATAAATATATCAGAGTTGCATAAGATACAATAGAAGAAATAAAGTACAACGGAAGCTTAAATATGATAACCAAGTACAAGCTGAATAGAACAACCGAACTGAAAAGATGAAACTTGACAAGTAAATAATCTCCAGCGATTCCAATCTCCAGAAAGTGGAAATCCAAATCTGTGAATAACTCAGGATGACCCGAGCGTAAATAAAGAATACAAACACTCGAGTCAGGACATACATACTTATACAATGTAAACCAACTCAAGTGAACTGTAGCAAAGGTACAAGTAACTTAGAAGATGCTTGGGACCGCTCATCCTCTAAGGATCCGTTAAACTATTTACTATGTAGTAATATATGCTATATACAGTAGTGTCTAATCAGTAAAGTATAATCATATAGAAAATAGCGTTAAGGGGATGGTGAACCTTAACGCGGTCGGATCTTTAAAACCAAAATCGTAGTGGGATCGCTATAAGGAGATGACACGGCACGCGAGGCAATGCCAGGGTGGATACACCGTTTGCACTCCCGGACCGGTGGTGACGACAAGCCAGCAGCTTCCGCCCACCTCGAACAATACCCCTGAATCAAAGTGGCGCCACATATCGAATCACAAAAGTAATAGAATGGTTTCTGATGAAGCATGCTCGATGAAAGGGTGCGACCCTTCGTGTAGCCCGGTATAGCTCCTGTTTTAGTCATTTATGCCAACTCACGAGAGTTGGGTCCATGTAGTATACCTCGAGAACGTCGCCACCATCCTACTTCATTCTGAAATCTCCACCGCGTACACAGTTGTTAAAGTGGTTTTCGGTATTGGCCGGCTATAAGACAATATCCGATCCCGGCCTCTTTAACAACCAATCATTATTATAACCCGTAGTTATAACTTTAAAACAATATTTTATACTTCAAAAATAAAATGTCATTTCAACCCAAACCTTTATGAAAATAAAGATTAAATCATTTCCAAACCATTTCAATATATCATCATACCATATCTTTCAATTCAAATATTTACCAAAATAAATATCAAGTTATTCCTAACCATTTTAATATATTAAATTATCATATCCTTTAAAAACTTCCTTTCAAATCATTTTAATACATCAAAATATCATAACCTTTCAAAGCTTCATTTTTCAAATCATTTAATATCAAAATATCATATCTTTCAAAACATCGTTTCAAATCATTTTAATATATCAAAATATCATATCTTTCAGTACCACATTTCAAATCATTTTAATGTATCAAAATATCATATCTTTTCGAAACCACATGTAACGATCCCGAATTTAATTAATGTTAAATTGAAAATTAAATTTATTTTTGATTGAAAATTGTGAAATTTAATGATAAATTGATTCGAGTTTTTTTCCAAATTCAAATAAATTATGTTATTTATATAGTTTCTTTTATAAATTATTTTAAATTTAGTATTGAAATATTTTTAAACAATATTAATATAGAGATATTTGAATTCAATCTTATGAAATGGATTTTTGTTTTAAGTTATGTGAGTATAACAAAAATTTTGAAATAAATATTTAAGTTAAAAATAAAAGCAAACATGCAAAATATAAAAGTAAAACACATTTAACAAATTCTAGTAACAAATTAAATATAGAACTACATCCAAATTATAAAGCATAAAGTAAGCAAGATAAATAAAATAACAAACAATAGCATGGACAAGTTCATCAGCCGAGTAAACAAGTCAAAGTAATAAGACTTGAAAAGAAAATATGTGTACATTTGCAAAGTAAAATAAAAAGATCCTTAGTACAGCAAATATATTTAAGTAAAAACAAAAAGTACTTGCACAAAATAAAATAAGATGCTATAACATACAAAGGGGAGCATGAACAATACATAGCATGCTTTCATTAAATGCCACATGCTCTGGTAACATCAAAACAAGACTATCAGTCCCAAATAAAAGTATATTTCTGATAAAGGTACAAAGGAAGTTATGGCCTACCTGTAACAAATATAATTCTCCTCTAGCCTTCCTTTATATATTAACTTATTTAACTTCAGTTCGTTCAAAACAAAGAAATAAAAACTAAAGCAAGCTGAATTAAAATAGAGATCAGACTCAAAAGAAAATCCTCTGTGAATTTTAAAGCCTGCAAGCTTTTTCTGAAATCATCAAATTTCAAGTAATTCAAAGTTCAAAGTAGAAAACTAGTTTCCAGTTTCAAATATCAAAATCTGCTCCTCTGCCTTCATACTTCCATGTGAGTAACAATTCTTTTTTTTACTAGATAGGTTGCTTATCTATCTGGATGATGTTAAGCTGTGTATATAGAAAATTGTACATATGTTTATATGTAAATTTATAATGCATGCATGCCTGATGTCTCTGTGATATCCCTGTTCTGGGTTTTCAAGTCTAGATTTAAATCAAAATTCATTACCCCTTGAATCAACCTTTGTTAGGTCTAGATTTCAAAAGCAAAAATGCTTGTTTAAGTATCAGTTATTGTTTAAAAATAGTTTCAAGTAAATTATAAACATACAGGTTGGAAAAAAACTTGATTTTACATAACAAACTCAAATAATTGATAATTTCGAATGTTATAAAACATTGATTTAATTATATAACCTGAAACTGCATTCGAAAATAGTTTTTTTAAGAACAAAATGGGAATTTTTAAATTGAGTATGCTTCGAGCAGCATATAAATGGACCGAAATTGCCTTTTTCCCAAATCCCAGCGATCAAAGGAAGATTAGATGTTGTAATCTTGCTCGAAGCTAGCTGTAGTATCGAAGATGAAGGGAAAAATAGCCTTAAATTTTTCCTATGGCCGAGATGATCACAATCGTTCGTAGTAGAGTTCAAGGCATGTGAAACTGACGTCGAAGTTTTGGGGTTCGTTCTCACTCCTCATTGCATCGAGTGGGGTCGGACTTGGAGAGAATGCGTTTGGGACATAGACGAAGGTTGGGGCGGAGGTGCGACGATGCTGGTGGTCGGTGGCGCGGCGACGAGACATTTTTTTTCTGGTCGCTGTTTTGGTCGTGTGGTTCCAGCTATGCTCGAATTCGATGGAGGGAATGTTTGGGGTTTTGGGTCGATCTGGGTCGAGGGTGTGATCGATTGTGACTTGCCGGAGCTAGTGAGGATCGCCAGAAGTTGGTCGTGGTCCGGTGCTGGTGCACGGTGATCTCGTGCACAACTTGGTGTTCTAGGTGATTAAGTCCTCGAGTGTATACTCGAGTAAAAGAAGGAGTTGCTTCGGTTGTCACCTGGGTTTGTACTTGGGTAGACAGTTTTTAAGTAGTAGAAATAAAAGGAGAAGAAGGTTGCGTGAATAACAGGGAAGAGACTTGGGGAAAATGGGAAAGAGCTCGGGTCTGAACTCGGAGACGATAGGTGTTTGTCTCGAAGTAGAAACAGGGGAGGCTAGGGTAGAAAAGTTTGTACAGGATTCAAAACCTGTACCTATTTAAAGTAAAAAAAAATTAATTTTTAAAATTTTTAAAGCCAAGTTTAAATTAATCAAATTGAGATAAAACAAAAGTTAACTATAAATTCCAGTTTAATTGAAACTTAGTTTGTGAGTAAATAAATTCTTAACTTGTTCAAACTTTTAAAATATTTTAAAGGAATTTGAATTAAAAAGGGATTTTGATTTGTAAAGAAAGAACTTTGACAAGTTGAGTCAAATTTTGAAATCTGGAATAAAATCTAAATTTGAATCTTAGTTTTGGAATAAAAGAAGTTTTTGAATTTAAATTGTTCTAAATAATTTGAATGATTAAGTGTATTTTTAAATTAATTTGAATTTAAATTTAAAGTGTAATGTTTAAAATACACTTAAATGATTAATGAAATCATTAATAAAGAAATTAATTAGCTTAGAGATACTTAAGGTAATAAAATGATTTAATTAATAAGGTAAAAAAATGATTTATTTAATTTATAAATTAATAAATTAGATTAATTAGAAATGATTTATAATGATTTAATCCAAGATAATTTCTTAAAATCATTAATTAATTATGAAAATTGGTTTAAAGGTTGATTTAATTAATATGATTAATTAAGAATAATTTCATTAATTAAGGCAATTGATTAATTTATTAATATCGAATGATTTGTATTTAATAAATCAGGATTGGATAATTAATTCATAAGTAATTAATTTAACTGGAAATTAATTAAATTAATTGGGATTAAACAATTAATTAATCCTACTTATAAATGACTATTGAATATTTGACCTTACTTATGAATGATTGAATTGAATGAGTTGCCTTGAATTGATTGTCCTATCTGATCTGTGATATTTTATTCCGTGGATTGAGATGTTAAAATTTATTCATTTATTGATGATAAATCTATATATTATCTGTGAATGGGCGATAAGCTTTATAGTTATATCGCTTATCAACTATATTTCTGTGTTTTGATCTATGATGATTGAACGATGTTGCACTATTGTGTTAAACCCCTGGACCACACCATACACACACAAATATGGATTTCACGAGGAAATCGATTAAGTCACAGATTTTTGAAAATAGTTTTGTATTTGAATTTTTTAATTCAAATGTTTTGAAAATGGATTGGGTTTGAAGTGAAAAGCTTTTGAAATGGAATTTCAAAGATGGAAATTTATTTTGAATAACTGGATTAAGTGTTGGAATTTAAATACTTTAATTTAAATTTGAATTCAATATTCAAATTGAATTCTGTAATTTGAAACTAGGGATTAACGATATTATATTAGTCATTATGAGTTAAACCATTTTTAAAGTATTATTTTTGGGAATTTGAATTAACCCAAAGATTGTAACTTGTATAAATGAAATCGGGTTTTTTCGAAATAAGACTGTTGTTTCTAAATGATAAAAAGCTTTCATAAGAGAAACGAATTTCAAATTATATAAAAGAGATTTCAAGTTTAAACTGAAATAGTTTACCAAATTATTGATGAATATTTGGAAATGAATTTTGAAAGTGAACATTTGGGAACGGTTTGAAAGCTATAAGATAAATCTTTAATTTAAAGATTCTAAACGAGTTAATCCAAATGAAATAGAAATTGTTTTGAAATCCGTAAATGGAATTTTTTGAAATAAATCTTTTATTTAAAAGATTTGAAATGGTATTTGGTTTAAACCATTTGAAAGAAAGTTTTGAATTATTAAGTTGTGACTTAATTGAAATCCCATATCCATATGTTTTAAAAATATTTTCGCTCATTATTCGGTTTAGCCGGGAAAGGACCTTTGTGTCGTATAACCCATTCCGAATATGTGATTCGACGTTATGGATAGCATTTGAAGACCGGTGGTGAAGACCAAGTATTTGCGAGAGCGATAGGATGACCTATCGATTGTTTCTGCACCGAGTCGGGCCGGTATAGAGACTCCCTAAGTGATGGGAAATCCGATCAGGATTGTGAATATCCGGATTGCAAGGACTTCTTTGGAAGTGCCTTTGGTTCTGTTCGTACTCGAAATAGACTTGTATGGATTGTATGTCTGACATTACAAATTGAGATATAAAGCTGATTTCTTTCACATATATTTCTGTTGGTGGCGGAGAATTTATTCTCTTAGCTTAACACCCTTCTCTGAGACGTACGAGCTCAGAGGTTATGTAGTTGAAGGTTATCAGCAATATATTCCCAATTTGGTAATGTGACATGCTGAGTGTTGCTGTGAAATGATCATTGTTTGATCATTTGTGATATGATCATTTGTTTGATCACTTATCTTTGTGATCATTTCTATGATCATTTGTTGACCCAAAGCACAGCTTTTGTATAAAGCGTGGCTTTGTGGACGTGACTTCCTCGAGCCTCACACCCCGAAAATGGTCAAAACAGGAAAGATGCGGCAAGGTTATGAGGGGTAGCTCCCTTTAGGGTATGTGCATTTCCTTCTGGAAATGGGTGGTATCATGGTATGGAGCCCAGATACTTACTCATGTTGAAACACTTTATTTATTATTGTGTGATGTTGATTACGAGCGCTCGGTTAAAGGTCCCAAAGGACCGGGGGATGGCATACTCGTGTCAGTAGTTACCCAGTTAGGGGTAACCCGGCGTTGTGTTGGCAGAGATCCGGTTAGGTTCTCGGGGACATCCTTCTAGAGGCGTTATCATGTGGCAATGGGAAGTTCCTTGGCCTGACCATTTGTTGGAAATCCAAAGAAACAATACAAATCCTGTACGGTTTTAGTTGTATAACCTGCCATGGAATGTGGCGGTAACCTGCTATTGAACATGGTAGCTATAGTAGGCATAAGTGCGAAACATCTATGCTGGCTAAGGTTTATATCTTTACTTTCGAAATGATTTTCCCTACACTATGCACTAGTAATAATACCAAATGTTTCTTTTTAATGCGTATCAAGCATCTTTGACTATCATAAGGAGAAATCTCCTCCGATTCTGCGTTTGCATTGTGTGTGTGTGTGTGCGGGAGGCCTTATGGTAGTCTCATTTTTAAAAAGCATTGCGAATTGACTTTGAAAATCTTTTGTTGAATGTTTTAAAAGATAAACTGTTTTCGTTGCTCATGCCAGTCCCACGACTGATCCGAAGTTTATTGTTTCTTTCCTAAACTCTGGGTGCTCATTATTTTCTACACGAGCAGTCTAGAGTTTGGGTTTTTCAGATAGTCAGGTTTAGTAGATTACCTAGAGTTAGTTTAGTCTCTGGACCACACCAGTCTTGCTTAGCATGGTGCATCGTTATTGGGAGTTCGAGCTATTGCTGGATTGATTCTTGGAAATGTAGTTGCAGTTCTCGGAGTTCTCTTTTGAAGACGATCTTAGAGTTATTGGTTCCGCTGCTAGATGTCATCTATTTTCTTTTCCGCTGCTATTTATTTTATCATATCTCTGATGTATATTGATATCTATTGGATCATTTGTTGTATCAGATATTGTATCAAAGCTGTATATCAATGTATTATTATTTTATTCCGCTGTGTTGTTTACTTAATGTTGTTATAAGCTCCGGCGAATCGGATTTGAACGGTCGAATCTATGGCATTCGAATACGATATGAAGTATGGATGTCGATTTTCGAGCGGGCAAAATCCGCCTCGTCACATGTGGTATCAGAGCTAAGGTGAAACTTTAGCTCAGGTGTATAACACATTAAGTAGCTCATTAGAGATAGGGTGAAGTAAACCCTAGAATGAGTAATCCCTAAGATATCTGTTCGAATGCCTCAGTAAATTCTCTTGCTATTTACTAATAGTAAGTATGAGTGCAAGAAGAGAACGAGATAGGGGACAGGGAAATACGACTATAAATGGTCGATACTCTGTAACAACAGTGGAAACAACTTTCTTATCAATTTTTTTGATTCGTTTCCAAATTCTTTTTGATTACTTCGTGACAGCTCCAGAAAGAAGTTTCGGTGTGATGATGGCCCTATGAATCGTTATAGGAAATTCTTATTTCGTATCTTCATCGATTTCTTATCATTTTTTTTGATTTAAACTTTAATGAATATGAATTTGAAAATTGAAATTGGAAATTTTAAATGAATTAGAAATTTTAAATTGAGTTAAAATTGATTAATAGAATATGAAGGATAAATTGAATTGTATCGATAAAGCGATTTCGTTTAAAATCAAATTTTGAAATTCTGTTGTAATTTCTTGGGTTGGTCGAAGTCCGAAGAGGGACAAATTGGTATATATTTTGAGATATTTCGACTTGAATTTGGAATCCATATCTTGTATTTGAGAAATTGTAGAGATTGAGTCTATCTCTGTGTTGTTTTCGTGCCTGCGAATTTCGAGGACGAAATTCTTTTAAGGGGGGAAGTCTCTAACGATCCCGAATTTAATTAATGTTAAATTGAAAATAAAATTTATTTTTGATTGAAAATTGTGAAATTTAATGATAAATTGATTCGAGTATTTTTTCCAAATTCAAATAAATTATGTTATTTATATAGTTTCTTTTATAAATTATTTTAAATTTAGTATTGAAATATTTTTAAACAATATTAATATAGAGATATTTGAATTCAATCTTATGAAATGGATTTTTGTTTTAAGTTGTGTGAATATAACAAAATTTTTGAAATAAATATTTAAGTTAAAAATAAAAGCAAACATGCAAAATATAAAAGTAAAACACATTTAACAAATTCTAACAACAAATTAAATATAGAACTACATCCAAATTATAAAGCATAAAGTTAGCAAGATAAATAAAAAAACAAACAATAGCATGGACAAGTTCATCAGCCGAGTAAACAAGTCAAAGTAATAAGACTTGAAAAGAAAATATGTGTACATTTGCAAAGTAAAATAAAAAGATCCTTAGTACAACAAATATATTTAAGTAAAAACATAAAGTACTTGCACAAAATAAAATAAGATGCTATAACATACAAAGGGGAGCATGAGCAATACATAGCATGCTTTCATTAAATGCCACATGCTCTGGTAACATCAAAACAAGACTATCAGTCCCAAATAAAAGTATATTTCTGATAAAGGTACAAAGGAAGTTATGGCCTACCTGTAACAAATATAATTCTCCTCTAGCCTTCCTTTATATATTAACTTATTTAATTTCAGTTCATTCAAAACAAAGAAATAAAAACTAAAGCAAGTTGAATTAATACAGAGATCAGACTCAAAAGCAAATCCTCTGTGAATTTTAAAGCCTGCAAGCTTTTTCTGAAATCATCAAATTTCAAGTAATTCAACGTTCAAAGTACAAAACTAGTTTCCAGTTTCAAATATCAAAATCTGCTCCTCTGCCTTCATACTTCCATGTGAGTAACAATTCTTTTTTTTACTAGATAGGTTGCTTATCTATCTGGATGATGTTATGCTGTGTATATAGAAAATTGTTCATATGTTTATATGTAAATTTATAATGCATGCATGCCTGATGTCTCTGTGATATCCCTGTTCTTGGTTTTCAAGTCTAGATTTAAATCAAAATTCATTACCCCTTGAATCAACCTTTGTTAGGTCTAGATTTCAAAAGCAAAAATGCTTGTTTAAGTATCAGTTATTGTTTAAAAATAGTTTCAAGTAAATTATAAACATACAGGTTGGAAAAAAACTTGATTTTACATAACAAACTCAAATATTTGATAATTTCGAATGTTATAAAACATTGATTTAATTATATAACCTGAAACTGTATTCGAAAATAGTTTTTTTTAGAACAAAATGGGAATTTTTAGATTGAGTATGCTTCGAGCAGCATATAAATGGACCGAAATTGCCTTTTTCCCAAATCCCAGCGATCAAAGGAACATTAGATGTTGTAATCTTGCTCGAAGCTAGCTGTAGTATCGAAGATGTAGGGAAAAATAGCCTTAAGTTTTTCCTATGGCCGAGATGATCACAATCGTTCGTAGTAGGGTTTAAGGCATGTGAAACTGACTTCGAAGTTTTGGGGTTCGTTCTCACTCCTCATTGCATCGAGTGGGGCCGGACTTGGAGAAAATGCGCTTGGGACATAGACGAAGGTTGGGGCGGAGGTGCGACGATGCTGGTGGTCGGAGGCACGGCGACGAGACATTTTTTTTCTGGTCGCTGTTTTGCTCGTGTGGTTCCAGCTATGCTCGAATTCGATGGAGGGAATGTTTGGGATTTTGGGTCGATCTGGGTCGAGGATGTGATCGATTGTGACTTGTCGGAGCTAGTGAGGATCGCCAGAAGTTGGTCGTGGTCCGGTGCAGGTGCACGGTGATCTCGTGCACAACTTGGTGTTCTAGGTGATTAAGTCCTCGAGTGTATACTCGAGTAAAAGAAGGAGTTGCTTTGGTTGTCACCTGGGTTTGTACTTGGGTAGACAATTTATAAGTAGTAGAAAAAAAAGAAGGAGAAGAAGGTTGCGTGAATAACAGGGAAGAGACTTGGGGAAAATGGGAAAGAGCTCGGGTCTGAACTCGGAGATGATAGGTGTTTGTCTCGAAGTAGAAACAGGGGAGGCTAGGGTAGAAATGTTTGTACAGGATACAAAACCTGTACCTATTTAAAGTATAAAAAAAAAATTAATTTTTAAAATTTTTAAAGCCAAGTTTAAATTAATCAAATTGAGTTAAAACAAAAGTTAACTATAAATTCCAGTTTAGTTGAAACTTAGTTTGTGAGTAAATAAATTCTTAACTTGTTCAAACTTTTAAAATATTTTAAAGGAATTTGAATTAAAAAGGGATTTTGATTTGTAAAGAAAGAACTTTGACAAGTTGAGTCAAATTTTGAAATCTGGAATAAAATCTAAATTTGAATCTTAGTTTTGGAATAAAAGAAGTTTTTGAATTTAAATTGTTCTAAATAATTTGAATGATTAAGTGTATTTTTAAATTAATTTAAATTTAAATTTAAAGTGTAATGTTTAAAATACACTTAAATGTTTAATGAAATCATTAATAAAGAAATTAATTAGCTTAGAGATACTTAAGGTAATAAAATGATTTAATTAATAAGGTAAAAAATGATTTATTTAATTTATAAATTAATAAATTAGATTAATTAGAAATGATTAATAATGATTTAATCCAAGATAATTTCTTAAAATCATTAATTAATTATGAAAATTGGTTTAAAGGTTGATTTAATTAATATGATTAATTAAGAATAATTTCATTAATTAAGGCAATTGATTAATTTATTAATATCAAGTGATTTGTAATTAATAAATCAGGATTGGATAATTAATTCATAAGTAATTAATTTAATAGGAAATTAATTAAATTAATTGGGATTAAACAATTAATTAATCCTACTTATAAATGACTATTGAATATTTGACCTTACTTATGAATGATTGTATTGAATGAGTTGCCTTGAATTGATTGTCCTATCTGATCTGTGATATTTTATTCCGTGGATTGAGCTGTATAAAATTTATTCATTTATTAATGATACATCTATATATTATCTGTGAATGGGAGATAAGCCTTATAGTTATATCGCTTATCAACTATATTTCTGTGTTTTGATCTATGATGATTGAGTGATGTAGCACTATTGTGTTAAACCCCTGGACCACACCATACACACAAATATGGATTTCACGAGGAAATCGATTAAGTCACAGATTTTTGCAAATAGTTTTGTATTTGAATTTTTTAATTCAAATGTTTTGAAAATGGATTGGGTTTGAAGTGAAAAGCTTTTGAAATGGAATTTCAAAGATGGAAATTTATTTTGAATAACTGGATTAAGTGTTGGAATTTAAATACTTTAATTTAAATTTGAATTCAATATTCAAATTGAATTCTGTAATTTGAAACTAGGGAATAACGATATTATACTAGTCATTATGAGTTAAACCATTTTTAAAGTATTATTTTTGGGAATTTGAATTAACCCAAAGATTGTAACTTGTATAAATGAAATCGGGTTTTTTCGAAATAAGACTGTTGTTTCTAAATGATAAAAAGCTTTCATAGGAGAAACGAATTTCAAATTATATAAAAGAGATTTCAAGTTTAAACTGAAATAGTTTACCAAATTATTGATGAATATTTGGAAATGAATTTTGAAAGTGAACTTTTGGGAACGGTTTGAAAGCTATAAGATAAATCTTTAATTTAAAGATTCTAAACGAGTTAATCCAAATGAAATAGAAATTGTTTTGAAATCCGTAAATGGAATTTTTTGAAATAAATCTTTTGTTTGAAAGATTTGAAATGGTATTTGGTTTAAACCATTTGAAAGAAAGTTTTGAATTATTAAGTTGTGACTTAATTGAAATCCCATATCCATATGTTTTAAAATATTTTCGCTCACTATTCGGTTTAGCCGAGAAAGGACCTTTGTGTCGTATAACCCATTTCGAATATGTCATTCGACGTTATGGATAGCATTTGAAGACCGGTGGTGAAGACCGAGTATTTGCGAGAGCGATAGGATGACCTATCGATTGTTTCTGCACCGAGTCGTGCCGGTATAGAGACTCCCTAAGTGATGGGAAATCCGATCAGGATTGTGAATATCCGGATTGCAAGGACTTCTTTGGAAGTGCCTTCGGTTCTGTTCGAACCCGGAATAGACTTGTATGGATTGTATGTCTGACATTACAAATTGAGATATAAAGCTGATTTCTTTCAAATATATTTCTGTTGGTGGCGGAGAATTTATTCTCTTAGCTTAACACCCTTCTTTGAGAGGTACGAGCTCAGAGGTTATGTAGTTGAAGGATATCAGCAATATATTCCCAATTTGGTAATGTGACATGCTGAGTGTTGCTGTGAAATGATCATTGTTTGATCATTTGTGATATGATCATTTGTTTGATCACTTATCTTTGCGATCATTTCTATGATCATTTGTTGACCCAAAGCACAGCTTTTGTATAAAGCGTGGCTTTGTGGACGTGACTTCGTCGAGCCTCACACCCCGGAAATGGTCAAAACAGGAAAGATGCAGCAAGGTTATGAGGGGTAGCTCCCTTCAGGGTATGTGCATTTCCTTCTGGAAAAGGGTGGTATCATGGTATGGAGCCCAGATACTTACTCATGTTGAAACACTTTATTTATGATTGTGTGATGTTGATTACGAGCGCTCGGTTAAAGGTCCCAAAGGACCAGGGGATGGCATACTCGTGTCAGTAGTTACCCAGTTAGGAGTAACCCAGCCTTGTGTTGCCAGAGATCCGGTTAGGTTCTCGGATACGTCCTTCCAGAGGCGTTCTCATGTGGCACTGGGAAGTTCCTTGGCCTGACCATTTGTTGGAAATCCAAAGAAACAATACGAATCCTGTACGGTTTTAGTTGTATAACCTGCCATGGAATGTGGCGGTAACCTGCTATTGAACATGGTAGCTATAGTAGGCATAAGTGCGAAATGTCTATGCTGGCTAAGGTTTATGTCTTTACTTTCGAAATGATTTTCCCTACACTATGCACTAGTAATAATATCAAATGTTTCTTTTTAATGCGTATCAAGCATCTTTGATTATCATAAGGAGAAATCTCCTCCGATTCTGCGTTTGCATTATGTGTGTGTGCGGGAGGCCTTATGGTAGTCTCATTTTTAAAAAGCATTGCGAATTGACTTTGAAAATCTTTTGTTGAATGTTTTAAAAGATAAAATGTTTTCGTTGCTCACACCAGTCCCACGACTGATCCAGAGTTTATTGTTTTTTCCTAAACTCTGGGTGATCATTCTTTCTACACGAGCAGTCTAAAGTTTGGGTTTTTCAGATAGTCAGGTTTAGTAGATTACCTAGAGTTAGTTTAGTCTCTGGACCACACCAGTGTTGCTTAGCATGGTGCATCGTTATTGGGAGTTCGAGCTATTGCTGGATTGATTCTTGGAAATGTAGTTGCAGTTCTCGGAGTTCTCTTTTGAAGACTATCTTAGAGTTATTGGTTCCGCTGCTAGATGTCATCTATTTTCTTTTCCGCTGCTATTTATTGTATCATATCTCTGATGTATATTGATATCTATTGGATCATTTGTTGTATCAGATATTGTATCAAAGCTGTATATCAATGTATTATTCTTTTATTCCGCTGTGTTGTTTACTTAATGTTGTTATAAGCTCCGGCGAATCGGATTTGAACGGTCGAATCTATGGCATTCGAATACGATATGAAGTATGGATGTCGATTTTCGAGCAGGCAAAATCCGTCTCGTCACACCACATTTCAAATCGTTATTCATTTTATTCAATTTAAAATACCATTTCAATTCATATTTCAAAACAGTTTATATTCCAAAAAAATCATTTTTAATCATAAAAATGAAGTTATTATGTTAAAAATTAAATTATTAAATTTCCAAAATTTTCAACTTCCAAAGTTCATTTATTCACTTACGTTTATCAAAACAGTGAAATTCCACTTTTCGAAGCATTTAGAAAACGCTACGGAAAGCTACGTTCAAAACAGTTCAATTTAACAAAAGACAACATTTTAAAATGTTGTAATAGGGTTTACTTAAATTCCAATAAACTTAGTTAAATTCAAAAATTATAGCACTTACAAAATTGCTATAATAGTTTTTAATTCAATTTAGCTTTTTAGTTCATTATCATCAACTACAGCATTTACAAATACTGTAATATCATTTACATTGTAATTAATAGCATTTCAAAAATGCAGTCAATTAACTCTAAATATTCAATATAATTTCTCAACCAATTATATTTTTATTTAAAACATTTTTTAACTCATAAAATCATACATTTTCACATTTATAAACATCATTTAATTTTCCTCAAGTTCATGATTTTATAAAGTTAAATTTCCATTCAAAAATCAAGATTTAATAATAATTCACTTATTAAATTGCAATGTTCAATTTTAAATCCATTACATTAAATTTCAACTTAACACTTAAGTTCAAATTCTCAAATATAACTTAGTTTTATTTTTATTTACTTAACTAAAAGTTCACTTTTAAGTCAATTTCATAAATTTTCAGTTTAGTTATATTTCAAAATTTCAACTTAAAATATTCATTCATTTTACATTTCAACTTTATTAAACATCATTAATATGATATAAAATAACTTTGAATTCATTTAAATTCAAAATATCATAAATTTATCATATTTTCAAAGTTAATTTAAATTCCATTAAAAATTATATCAAAATTTCCAAAATAACTTACATTCATATTTTCTAACTTTTCCATAATTTATTTAACTTATAGATTTTCAGAAAATAAATAATACTTTACAAAAGTTATATTTTTATTAAATTTCAAATCAAATATTATAATAATTAAATTCTAAAATATTTTAAAAATTTTAGAAAAACATATTTTAACTACGGGCCTGTATATAATTTTCTACGCTAGGTGAAGTGATACGGGTAATATATCATTTCAACCCGTAATTTACAAAGAAAATCCGGGTTTTATCATTTTAAACCCGCCATCCCAAGTTAAAATAAATTAAATAAAAACCGTTCAAGCCTATCATTTCAGCCCATAATGATTTTTCCCTATTCTAAAGTCCGTTCGGGTATGTATCATTTCGACCCATAGTGATTTCTAATTTACAGGGAACTTGCAGTGTGATAAACTGATAAAATATATAGAATAGCATGAAATAACAGTAACATATGATAAAACAGGTGTAATAACAGGTGTGAACATCATATGATAATAATATAAGCAGTTATAACATGTTAATATAGTTCTATAGATTCGCAGGGTGTCAATTTACTACTTATATAAGTACATAATATTTGGTGAAAAATACTCACTTTTTTGGTACTGGAGATTGCAATACAAATGACACAAGGATTCTCGAAGGCACGATGACACAACAATAGGCTCAAGTGGGAAGAGTCCCAAGCTTAGAACTTGTGTTACAACCCAAAACAAAACAAAATATAACACATGAATTTCTAATACAAAACAACATTGAAACAGATTGAAATAAAAGCAACAATGAACAAGATGATTTTACCATGCCTCAATCACTTCAATGCTTGTCCTAAGGGACTCTGTAGCTTGTCCATAATGATGTTTTGGCTCAGGTATGGCATCATATAGGTCAGGTTTGGACTCGGAAAGGCATGGCTACAATGGAAATGAGAAGGGGTATGGTAAGTTATAAGTCAAAGAATGCTAAAGGTCAAGGCAAAGTGGTTTTGGTACAACATAGGCTCGACCTATGGTCATGTTTGGGTATGGCCTTCATTGCTACAGGTCTGGTCATGTCAGGTACAGGTCTGGAACTGATGTCAGAGGTGATGTGATGGCTGGAGGTGGCCAAGGCAAGGTATGGAAGGGTAGTGATGAAACATGAGTTCTGCTAGCATGTTTGTGGAGTTTTTGTGCAAAGTTTGTGGTGATGCTTCATCCAATAGTCATGGCTTGGATTTATTTTGTCAGAGGAGGGGCCGAGGGCTGCTGTAGATGGAGGAGGTGATGGTGGAGCAAATAGGTACAGCCAAGGTGGTGTATGAAGGTGGTGAAACAACTAGGCTAGGCTAGGCAATGTTTTAAGGGATTTTTCATAGTTTTTGTGGAGATTGGATGGTCAAAGCACTCTCAGGTCAGAGGAGGGGAATGGTTTGGCCGTGGATTGTGTGGGGAAGTAGTGGTGGTGGTCGTTGGTGGTGATTGTGAGGCTATGGCCGAGCAAACACATGGAAGAATCAAAGCAAATTCAAGTGAAAACATGGAAAAAAGTTGAAGAAAAGTGAGCAAAGAAGAAGCCATTTCTTATTTTTCTTTGCTCGGATCTGAAATGGATGTGTATTATTGATGGAATGAGAAACTTTCACGTGAATAAGCAAAAAAAAGGGAACATCTACAATAAATTGATGCATTGATTGAAAAAGAAACGGTAAAAGAAACGGTGAAACGACTTTACATTTCTTAGCTTTTAAAACCTTCCATACTTCCTTTTCTTTTAAATCAAGTAAAACAAAATAACTTCAGCAAGTACATCTAAAACCAAAACAAAGTGGAAAAAAATAAAAATATATAATTAAATTTAAAGAAAATATAAAAAGAATTAAGGAAATTGCTTAAAAATTGAAAACAGGGTTCAAAAATTACAATTAAAACATCAATGGCTTTGGAAAAATATCTACTTCATTTTACAAATATTCTAAAGCAAAATTTTGAAATAAAATAATTTATTTATCAACTCTAAAATAAAATAAATAATTAAATTGGAGAAAAATTAAAAAGAACTAAAGAAAATGTTTAAAAATTGAAAACAAGGCATGGAAATTACAAGAAAAATACTACTAGCTCTAGAAAAATTCCTACCTCACTTCAAAAATATTAAAAGACAAAAACATACATAAAATAACATATCAATACATATTACAAAAAAAAATATGACAAAGAAAATAAAATTTATACTATTTAAGATAACAAAATTGCAGAATAAACGAATTGCACTCAATATTGAAATATACATAACTTTCACAATTTAAATCCGTTTCCAATGTAACAAAAAGTAGTGTTCCTACAATTTTATGTAATTTCAAAATAAAAGAAAAAATTTGAATTTTCAAACTTTAAAAATTTTAAAATAAAAGTCAAAGTTTGACTATTTTGACCAAAATTCACTTTTTGGAAAATATTCTTTTTAGTCATGCTTTGGAATGATAATTCATATCAAAACTAAAGTTTATCATTCAAAATAAATAAAATAAGTTTTTTTAAAATCAAAATTCAATTAAAATAATTAAAATATACAAAAAAATAAATCACAAAATACAGGGTTGTTACATTAATAAATGTAACAATTTCGGCTATTTTTTATTTACTTGAAAACCCTAGACACTATTATAATATCACTGGATTTCCTATCAAATGTTTTGGTTAGCGTAAGGTAAAAACTTTTCCATGTTTATGTGTGGGAAGTCTTACGTGATACCTTTTCTTTTCAAAGGTTTTCTAAAGTTAAGAAACTTTAACCCGTTTACTCACACCAGAAAGCTGTCTAACCCGAATGTTTATTTTCAGTTTTATTAAACTCTTGGGTACTCATATTATGTATGAGTAGTCAAGTGATTCAGGTTTGCTTGACGAATTCTGGAGGAGATATGGAGCAGGAGGCTTCCACGTGTAGATATATTATGGTTCCGCTGTGTTTGTTGTATCTGTATCTTGTGATAACTTGAGTTGTATGGTTAGACAGATGTTTATAACTGTCTAATATGTGTTGTATAGGTTGTGTACTCTGATGTAATATGATTCTATGTAATCGTTCCGCTGTGAGTTCTCTGATGTTGTTGTCTTTCTTCTTTCTCTTTCTTTTCTTCTTCTATCCCTTTCTTTCTTAATTAGCGATGAGTCTTCCTGGAGATAGGAAGTCGGGTCGTTTAAGTTGGTATCAGAGCATTAGGTTAAGTGAATACCTAGGCTCTGGAATGGTGGCTTTCTAGAGAGAGCGTATTTGTAATTTTTATATATAACTATATATATATATGTATATGTATATGTGTATATATATATATATATATATATATATATATCTATATCTACATGATGTGTTGGGTTATCTGTTCGGATTTTCCAACATATGTTTTGGAGGTAGATAGAGTAGTGGTGTTGGTGTGTAACACGACTACCACTGATGGAAGAGGTCCATATGTTGAGGTTGGAAGTATTTGTCGAGACTGTAGACCTAATACCATCTCGAGTGAGATTTGTAGTTTGGAGTAAGAATTTCTCTGAATTCCAAAGGAAATCTTTTTAAAGATTCGGAGTTTATCTTTGAAGTGTAAGTTTGGATTTCGCTCGAGTGAGAAAAATTTTCATGAGTTTGGATCAGTCGGAAGTATAGAAGTAAGTGATGAGATCTTGATAACTGCGTGATGAGATGCAGTATCCTTGGATATTTTCAGAAGGTGTTTTCTCTTGAAGCAGTTTTAGAAGTGGTTGAGGAGCAGTCCTTACCTGCCACAGAAAAGAGTTGTCTGTGTAGAAGTTGTCTGGATCTTTAGCATGAAGGTTGGATGCTCTGGAATATGAGACTAAGGTCTATGAGTTGCTTTGCTTTGGCATGGTTTCATTTGTCATTACCTAAGGAGAGCGAGATGTTGATGCTTGGTTTGGAGCCCGAATTTCTTGAGAGGTTGTCTGCCATCTTGAGAGTCTTTTCTGTGGTTTTTTGATAGTTTTAGTTTTCGAGGAGCCTTTGGATTAGAATTTTTTTGGTTAGTTTTGGTAGCAGTTCAGTTCGAAGTGTTCGATGTGCTGACGAGATGGTCTTTTAGCTTGGCAGTATCATCGAGGTAGAGTTTGGAAGCAGCCGTGAGGCCTGTTTCTTCGATGGTTCAGGAATCTTGGTGGTTCTTCTTTCAACGGTCCGGGCAGTTGGTGAAAGTTTCTTGAAGGTTAACCTTGTTTGGAAAAGCTTAAAGCTGTTCTAATTGGTAAAGAGAGGACGGTTTATTTGGAATCCAAACTAGGTAGGATCGCAAAAGTGACTTGCGATGAATTTGGGAATTTTTCTTTGGGCAATCTTTTATTTAAGGCTGAGGGTTCTCATGTGGAAGTAGGAGCTACTGAAGTAATCAGAAGTTGTCTGCATTTGGAGTTGAGTTCCATATTGTTTTGATTCCAGAAGCGAATTTGGTAGTTAGCCTGGTAGTATGATGGTTCCTTGAGAGGAAGAGTTGATGTAGCAACTCAGATATTTTTGGAATTCGGATTGGTCAGATCTAGTTTTTGAGTTGGATTCTACTGTATGGTTGTGTGACTGAGTCAGAATGAGTCACTCGGGTATTATGGATTTGATGGACAAAGTTTCTCGGATTTAGTGGATAAGTTTGTACTCGTGTTCATCAATAGTATTCTCATCTATTTTAGAATCAGAGTTGTACAGCGGAAGCAAGGTAGCAGCTGTGCAAGGAAGGAAGCAAGTTCAGTTTACTATTGCTTGGGAGGTAGAGGTTGTGTTCTGGATTTCGACGGATTATGAAGATTTTTCTGTTGAATAGATTCCAGAAATTGGTTTGCTTGGGTCTAGTTGTTTCTGGAAGTATCAACATATGTTGAGCTGATCAGGGAAAAGATTGGCAGCCTAGGATTGTCTGTTGAGTTATACAGATATGAGATAAGGAGTTTGGAATTCGAAGTTGGAGACTTCATTGTTGTTAAGATTTCTCTGGTTAAGAGAGCAGTAATTGGATAAGATTGGATGGCTAGTTCTGAGGCATTTGGGATTTCTTATCTGTGTTTTGATAGGATAAGATTGAATTGCCAGTTTGGATAACTGAAATTCATTATATTTCTCATATCTCTGAGGGAATACGTGTATGATTCATCATTGGTTGTTGAATCTGCAGTCCAGTTGGATTTTGGAAGATATGCTAGATTGAGTATAGTGTGATGTTTTGTTCAGATTGATGGTTCTAGAGATTAGAGGAGCTCTCGATTTTGGTGGTGTAGTTTGTTTAGCTTCTATAGAGCGAGTCTCCTAGTGATTTATACTGGGGAAACTCGAGATTGTATTAGAAATTTATTCTGATTTGCATCAGGATAATTGGTTAGGTTTGTTTGTTGATTGATTGCTATGGCTGTTAGTAACTGGATGTTAGGTATGCTTTGCTGTTTGAAATTGAAATCTGCACTGGGTTATTAAATTATCTTTGCTTTTAAATTTTGGGGACGAAATTCTTTTAGGGGGGAGGATTGTAACGACCCGGAATTTTAGGCAATATCAATTTAATAATCTGCATTAATAATTAAATTGATCTGTTGATTTTTATTTATAATTTTAATTTAAATTGATAAATTTAATCTTTTAAAGGTTAACAAATTTTTAATCTGGCAATATTGATATTTGTCAAGGCTAATAAATTTTATTCTATTTATAATATATATATATATACACACACTTGATATATATTATGGATAAAATATTTTTTGTTTTAAATAAAGATTGATTTTTCAAATTGTAATATATATGTATGTATATGTTATAATTTGGAATTTGTTTTGAAATTTAATTTAATCTGTTAATAATTTATATATGAGTGAGTACAGTAATTTAAAGTTTTGCTGTAAAATTTTATTTTTCAAAGATTAATTTAGATTTATCAAATTGTTTTCAAAAATAAGATAATTGTTTGTTTTAAATAAGATAGTTTAAGAAGGGATTTAAATAGAGCTTTGTTTTGTTTTCTTTTAAAATGTTTAATTTAAAATGGTTATAAGTATATAAAAATAAAAGTTTTAGATTTTAAAAATACATACATAAGAAATTCATTTATATTATAATTAGTTTTAAGAATATTCTCTTTAAAAGGTAAGTTTATATTTACTAAATAAGTATTTAGTAATTTAGTGGATTAAAAGATTTAAACTTGTATATTTATCTAAATTTAAAGTTTATTAACATAAAAACATTCCGTAAATACAAATATCCATGTTCATAGAGATAAGATATAATTATTATTGTTATAAGGTTTTAAAAACAATTTTCCAAAAAATCTTTAAACACTTGTAAACTTTTAAAGCATATTAGAGACACTTGTTCAAATTAATTAACATGTGGCGACCTATTAATTTTAAATTTTAATAAATGCTTTTAAAGAAGAAAAAAAACTAGTTTCACATAACACATACAATCCTTTGTCTTCTTCCTTACTCAAACCAGTATTTTTTTTTCAAAATCTGCAAAATCAAAATCCAATAGCAAAGTAAAACCTGCAACAAAATCAAATACAAATCAAATCTGATTCAAGCTAGTTCTTCAACATTGAAATCTGCAAATCAATCTGCAAAGATCAGTTATTTTCAACTTCAAACTGCATTTCAAAGTTCTAAATCAACCTGCAATTCATGAAGTCCTTCATATCAATTCAATCTGCAACTAAGAGGATCAAGTTAATCAGCAACCAAAGCATCAAAGCACCTTTTTCAGATAATGTTCAAAGCCTGGAATAATACAGAAATTCTGCTCTGCGTATTTTATAAAAGGTGAGTAAATTGATTTTAAAAACAGTTAAGTTGAATACTGATCCTAATGCATGTGAATTGATATAATTGCATGGAAATCGTTTAGTTTTTATAATTGAATTTATAGTTGTATTTATATACAAACTTGGACTGTATATGTGATGTTGTGCTCTGTTTGATAAAGAAGAAAAACTGTGACCTTTGTTTCAAGAATCTAAATTTTTCCCAATTTGATTCATATTAGTCTTGAATGCATGAGTGAAATTTGTTTGTAAATGAAAAATGAAGATCATAAAAATAGTTCCATAATTTTTAATACAACAAATAAGTATAAATAAAAGTTTTACAGTAGAACTAAGTTTTGTAAAAAAATTACCGTTTTAAATTCTAAAATGAGTTTCATGCATGTAATCGTGATGGTAAATCACGAATTTAGATATACAAATTGTAATTTTTAATTGGGTATTTATCGTGAATTTTGGGTTTGAACTTTTTTGGAGTTTTTGGTGTTTGTCGTCGATCTACGCAACTATTTGATTTGATTTCTTCGTCGAGTCTTGTTTGAGTGATGTTGATAATGGGAAAAATGTTTTAGAATTTTTCCCTTTTGTAAATTGCTCGAATTTGGAACAATTAGGGTTTAAGCTGGCTTGATGTTCGGTTTGCTGTCGAAGTTGAAGTGCGACTTGGTTAAAGGTTTGGGATCAATCGCATTTGGGAAGGTTAAAGGTCTTGGTGGTGGCATCACGATGGAGTGGTCAACAAGAATAATCGGCGGCGTGATGGTCGGCAAATGGGAGATTTTGGTGGTCGTTGTTGCTGCAGATTTCGGTGTGAGGGTCGAATTTGTGTCTAGTGTGAATTTGTTGGATCTGAGATTGGATTTGGGTTCGTACGTGTTCAAGGGACCGTAGGCGATGGACGTGACGATCGTCGGCGGCCGGTGGGGATCGCGCACGCACACACGTGTACGTGGTGCACAGATTTGGTTCAGGGGGGGTTCTGTTTGGAAAAGAAGAGAATGTCTTGGGTTAGTGCTTGTTTTTTTGGAAGGTTAACTCGAAGACGAAGAGAAGCTGGGTGTCTCGGGGAAAGTCTCGTGTTGTCGCTGTGTTGGTCTCCAGTTTTTAGGGTTGTTGTGTTTAGTTGAGTGATGTATAATGATATAAGTGCTAAGCAACTTGTGTTTGAGTTAATGAAGGTAAACATTGTATTATAAACAAGTTTTATAAAAGGGAACAAACGTATAAAGTTAAAAATTATCGTTTTGAAATTAAGATTGATCGAACTGTAAAGTGTAGATCGAATTTACTTTCAAATTTAAAAGGTTAAGATAATTTCTTTGAAAGTAATTCAACTTAATTAAAGTTCGAATTTTAATTTAAAAGAGTGTTTTGAATTTAACCATTAAATCAAAAATTTTAAGTAATGTTTTAATAATAAAGTTTCAAATTATTTTGGAAATAAATAAGTTTTAACTTAGATAATTAACATGTTTTAAATTTTCAAATTTGATTTTTAAATGCCTTATTTTCAAATAAGGATATTATTATTATTTTGTAAACTAAATTGAATAAATTTGTTTTTTTTAGTTATTAAAATTTGATTTAAATTCAAATAATTTATTTATAGAGACAAATATGGTTAAACTATTTTGTTATGAATTTAATAATACTCAATATAATTTGTTAATAAGTAAGAGTTTAACTAAGATTAATGTTTTCTTAATTAATTGAAAATTTTGTTTAAATATAAGAAGTTGGTTAATTAATTGTTTAATTAATTTTAAATAATTAGTTAAATATTTATTTAATTTTAATCACTTAATTATGAATTAATTAAGTGTGATTACTTAATGAGTAATCAATGGTTAATTATTGAATGTAATTAAGAATAATAATTACTTATGGAAGTAATTGGAGAAATTACTCATGGGAGTATTTTAATGGAAGTGATTATTGGTTAATCACTTGATGATATCAATTAAAGAATTGATTAATATAATTGATGAAGTCAATTAATTATAAAGTAATTAATTAATTAAAGGATTAAGGATTATTTAATAATGGAATTAATTACTTGTTAAGGTAATTAATTAAGAGAGTAATAAAGAGTTATTAATGAAGTAATTAGAGATAATTACTTATGTAAGTAATTAAGAGTTAATTACTTAATTATTTTAGTTAATTAATTAATATGATTAGTTAATTAACAAATGTGATTAATTTAAGATTAATTACCAAGTGTAATTAATTAAAATGTAATTAATTAATAAAGTAATTAATTAAGGATTAATTGTTAATATAAATTGATTAATAATTACTTAATGAAGTAATTAAAGATTAATTGATTAGATTAATTAATCAAAGGATTAGTATAATTAATCAAGAAGTTAATTATTTTAGATAAGTAATTACAAATTGTTAATTACTGTTTATGATTAATTAAGACTAATTAATAAGATGATTAATTATAAATGAATTGTTTAATTAATTAAAGGAATAATTAATTAATAAGGATCATTAGTTAATAAATGATATTAATCAAGGTTGATTAATAAAAGTAATTAATTAAAGTGTGATTAATTAACTGTAATTAATTAAGGTTTAATGTAATTAATTATAATTGATTAATTAATGGAAGCAAGTGTATGATCATTAATTATTGTAATTAATGATAGTAATTAAAGGTTAATTACTAAATATGGTTAAGGATAATTACTTGAATGTAATTAAAACATGTTTAATCAAGGAAGATTAATTAAGAAAGATTATTGAGAATGATTAATTTATTTATTTGGGATAAATAAATAAAGAAGGATTATGGTAATCCAATTAGTTAGGAGTTAATCAATTCTGCTTTTGAATGATTAATTGATATTGGATGATCAATTGATAGTGGATGATTGATATTGGGAGTTTGGTTGATACTGGATGTTTTGGATATATCTGATATGTGATATGCTGCTTTGTGAGATGAATATTTGTTATGAATTATCTATTGTGATAATGTGATTCGTCTATCTCTTATATCATCCTGAATATAAGTTAATTGTTTAAACCCCTTAAGTACAACTTGGACATTAAAATGGCGTTTGGTTTCGGTGAGACCAGGATCGGGTTTCCATATTTGGATATCCGAAAACCACATCGATTCCAATTAAACGTTAGGTCGTGAATCCAAGTGGAGCAAGTGAAGACTCGAGGTGTAAAGGCTATACGTCAGTATAACTCTGTGGGTGATTCCGTAATGAGTTTGACAGAATAGTACTTATAGATTCGAGATGGAGATTTAGAGTGCAAGGGATATGGGCGTTGACTCTGAGGGTGATTCCAAAATGAGTGCAATGAGATAGTGCCTTCAGTTTCGTTCGAACTCGGAACGAACTCGTATGGATTGAATGCTTTCAGAACATCGTCAGGTGGGCGATGAGATAGATGTATTCTATAAAGGTAATCGCAGCCTCAAGCCTCATCAACCGGGAATGGCTAAAACATGGGAGGTGCAGCAAGGTTCGTGGGTAGCTCCCACTGGAGAGCAAGATTTACCCTTGTCTAGAAGTACCTTTTTATTTTGGCTGTGTGGGGCGGTTGATCCCGGACAACCGCCGGGGTTGTCTTATTCGGGACTGTTCAGTAAGGAATGGTCCCGACCTTGTGTTGCAGGGGAGTTAGGGTGGCTCCTCGGTACGTTGATCTAGGCCATGTACTGTGACGGGCGGTACCCCAGTATCCCTGCCATTGATGGAAACCCATTCTTACTACGAGACCCTACGTTTTGTTTGTATTACCCACTTTTGTGGCTAGTAGCTGGAATTTAATAAATGTAACAATTTCAGCTATTTCTTATTTACTTGAAAACCCTAAACACTATTATAATATCACTAGATTTCCTATCAAATGTTTTGGTTAGCGTAAGGTAAAAACTTTTGCATGTTTATGTGTGGGAAGTCTTACATGATACCTTTTCTTTTCAAAGGTTTTCTAAAGTTAAGCAACTTTAACCCGTTTACTCACACCAGACCGCTGTCTGACCCGAGTGTTTATTTTCTGTTTTATTAAACTCTTGGGTACTCATATTATGTATGAGTAGCCAAGTGATGCAGGTTTGCTTGACGAATTCTGGAGGAGATATGGAGCAGGAGGCTTCCACGTGTAGATATATTATGGTTCCGATGTGTTTGTTGTATCTGTATCTTGTGATAACTTGAGTTGTATGGTTAGAGAGATGTTTATAACTGTCTAATATGTGTTGTATAGGTTGTGTACTCTAATGTAATATGATACTATGTAATATTTTATGTGATATATTATATTTCATTCGTTCCACTGTGAGTTCTCTGATGTTGTTGTCTTTCTTCTTTCTCTTTCTTTTCTTCATCTATCCCTTTCTTTCTTAATTAGCGATGCATCTTCTTGGAGATAGGGAGTCGGGTCATTTCAATTAGAGCAACTAATCAATTCCACTTGATCAAGATCAGATCAACTCAGTAAAAACAACAAAGCAAAAGTAGAAGATCAATCAAGAAACCATTTCCAATTCAAAGAAACTTCTTTGTTCCTCTCTGTTCCAAGTACAGGTGAGAAAACCATTTTTTTTTTAAAAAAAATCTAACCTGCTTAAATTATTATGCCTGTGATGATGTTGTGTTTGAACAAAAGGAAATATGATGTATATCTGTGTATGTAAAAAAGAGATAAGTATGCATGTCTGGGTATAATGCATTACCCTCTTTGTTATTCTTCAGACAACGTTCTTCATAAGAAAAAAATTTGTATCTCATGTTACAAGTAGAATTAGGTGATGGTTGTTAAATAAAAGTTGATTATAATAGTATAGTACCAATTTTAAAAATAATTTTAAGAAATAATTTTAAGAATTTGTTTTAAAAATAAGATATTACAATGATAAGTCAAAAATTGTTTGAAAATCAGATGATTTAAATTCACATTTTGATTTTATAAATTGATTATTGACTGAAAATGATAAATTTTAGTGATCAAATTTTAATTATCAAGTTAGTAATTATCGAGGAATTTCAAGTTGAATAGGAAACTCTATTTCGTCTATATCTGATCAACGACATTAATTCGTAAATCGAGCCTTATGCCAAAGATAGTTCGCGAGTAGGGGAGTCAAGGAAAAATGCTCTCTGAATTTCAAGAACGCCGTAGAGGTGGCGCGGTAGCTTTTTAGGGTTTTAGACTGGGTTTTTGTCGAGCCTAATCTCGGAGGAACTACGTCCCAGTCATGGCAATTCAAGTGATCGAACCAAGGTGAAAAGTTTGATGGGTCATCGGGGCACCTTGGGTCAAGAGGGCGGAGTTGCTGGTGGTCGGTGGCGATGGGTTGAATGATTTTTAGTTGACTTGGTTTTTGAGTTTTAGGCGATGGATAGGTTGATTTTCGATTTCAAGTTTGAATCATCGAACTTGATGTCTGGGTTGGTCGATGAGATGATTGTCGACATGCGTATCATCGCGGGGTTGGTCGAAGGCCAGCAGTTCGTCGTGCACCGTGCACACGTGTGCACGATTCAGTTTTTGTTGGTTTGGGTGATTGAGGAAGGACTGATGGTATCGAAAAAGGTCTTGGGTTTAATCTCGAGTAAACAATGGAGTGGCTCGAGTGCATTATCGTGGGTACGCGAGAGTTTGAAGGAACAGGATTTTAAAATTTAAATAAAAAAACAAGTTGCGAGAAATAAAAGAAAGAAGGAGCTCGGGTGTTATCTCGAGGTTGAGCTCGTGGATTAAGTATGTGGGCTCGCGTTTTTCTTGTGCAAACTGATAAGTTTTTCAAAAGAAAAAGGAAACTAAGTTTTAAAAGTAAATTTTTAATAAGTTTTCTAAAACAAGTTTCAAAATTGAATTTTAAATTCAAATATGATTTGAAAATAATTTGATGTGGTTTTGAAATAGATTTTATATTAGATTTCTTATAGTTTTTAAAATGTAATTAATTAATGTGATTAATTAAAAATAAATCAAAGTGATTAATCTATTTATGTGATAAATTATAGATTACTTAAGGTAATTAATTTAAGGATAATTATTCAAAGTAATTAATGGTTAAAATTGATTAAGTGATTAGGATAATCACTTATTATAATTAATTAAGGAGAATTTATTAAATGGTAATTAATTACTTAAAGATTATTATTTAATCAAAAATAATTAACTAATGATTTAGGTTAATTAATCATGGTGATTAAGATTGATTTGAAATTTTTAATATAGCATAATCATTTATTATAATTAATTAAGAATAATTAATCAAAAAAAAATTAATTTAAGGATAATTAATTAAGGATACTTAATTAAAGGATAATTAATTAAGAGTTATTTAATTAGTTAATAAAGGATAACTAACTAAAGAATAATTAAAGAATTAAGGATTAGTTATTTAATGACTAAAGATAGATTCATTTGTTAATTAAGGTTGATTAATTACATTAGTTAATATCAAATGATTTGTAATTAATTAATCAAGATTTGATAATTAATTCATAAGCAATTAGTTTAATTGGAAATTAAATTGAATTAATTAGGATTTGAATAATTAATTAATCCTACTTATAAATGATTATAGAATGCTTGGATTGTTTGTATTGTATGAAATACCTTAAATTGTTTGTTATCTTTGGACTGTAATATTCTTTTCTGTGAATTGAGCCGTGTGTAATTTATTTATTTATTTATTTTGTCCGTCATACATTTATCTGTGAATCTGTGAACGAAGATAGGCGTTATAGATTATACCGCTTGTCAATATTGATGTGATTTAATCTGTGATAATTGAATGATGTTGCACTATTGTGTAAAACCCATGGACTACACCATACATACACAAATATGGATTGCACGAAGAAATTGTATAAGTCATAGATTTTTTTAAATGGTTTTAAAATTGAATTTTGAATCCAAATGGTTTTGGAAACGGAATTGAATTAAATATAAAAAGTTTGAAAAGAAGTTTTAAAAAAGATAAAAGTTATTTTGAATAACTTGATAAAGTTTTGAAATTAAAAAATTTGATTTAAAATTTGAATTCAAAATTTGAAATTGAATTCTATGTATAGAAATGGTTTAAAATGTTATACAAGTTATAAATGTGTTTATATGGGATTTTAACCATTTTAAAAGAATTGTTTTGGGAATTTGAATTTAACGCAAATTTTATACTTGAAGAGCTTTAACTCATGCAAATGTAATTGGATTTTTTCGAAACGAAAACTATTTTTTTTTCAAATAATAATAGCTTTTATATAAAGAAAGGATTCCCAATTTGTGTTGAAAAATTTCAAGTTTGAAATGAAATTGTGAATTGTTTTGAAAACTATAAATGAATCTTTGTGAAAGATGGTTAAGCTTTGTTTTGGAATCGAAGAGGATTTTAAATGGTGTATCTTTTATATATAAAAGATTTGAAACGGGAATTGTTTTGGAAGTTATGGATGGATCTTTGGAAATAGTTTTGAAAGCTATAATTGGTTTACTAATTGGATGAGATAATCCAATTTAAAAAGGAAATCATTTTGAAATCTGTGAATGAATCTTTGTGAAAAAGGGGTGAACTTTGTAAAGTAGATCTTTTTGTTTAAAGATTTGAAAATGGTAATTTGTTTAAACCATTTGTTTTAGGCTTTAAAGTTGTGACTTAACTGAAATCCTATATCCATATGTTTTTAAAATATTGCGCTCATTGATCGGTTTAGTCGGGAGAGGACCTTGTGTCATATAACCCATTCCGAATAATGACACGACGTTTTGGATAACATTTGAAGACCGGTGGTGAAGACTGAATATTTTCGAAAGCGAAAGGATAACTCGTCGAATGTCTCTGCACCGACTAGTCCCCGGTATAAAGATCTCCATTTGTGATGGGAAGTCCGGACTTGATAGGGATTATCCGGATTTGCAAGGGCTTCTTTGGAAGTGCCTTCGGTTCTGTTCGAACCCGGAACATACTTGTATGGATGTATGTCTGTCATTACACTTTGAGTTGTAAAATCGATTTCTATCAAATACATTTCTGTTTGGTGGCGAAGATTTATTCTCTTAGCTTAACAACCTTCTCTGAGACGTACGAGCTCAGAGGTTATGTAGTTGATGGTTACTAGTGATACATTCCCAATTTGGTAATGTGGCATACGAAGTGCTGCTGATCATTTGTTGATCGAAGCATGGCTTTGTGAAAAAGCGTAGTTTTGTGGACGAGACTGCATCAGGACCTCATACCCTGAAAATGGTCGAAACAGGAAAGATGAGGCAAGGTTGCAGGGGTCGCGCCCCTAGCGTATGTCCATTCCTTCTGGAAAAGAGTGGTATCATGTTATGGAGCCCAGATACTTAACTCATGTGGACACTATAAATTCATTACCGTGTGATGTTGCTTTATGGTTGAGGTTACTCGGATAAAGGTCGCAAACGACCGAGGATGGCATATCTTAGGATTTACTCCCGGGGAGGGAGTAAACCGCCCTTGTGTTGGCAGTGATCCGGGTAGGTTCTTGGGGAGTCCCTCCAGGGGCGTTCCCATGTGGCAATAGGAAGTTCCTTAGCCTGACTATTTGTTGGAAAATTCAAAGAAACAATACGCGTCCTATACGGTTTTAGTTGTATAACCTGCCATGGAATATGGTGGTAACCTGCTATTAAACATGGTAGCTATAGTAGGCATACAATAATGGTTGTATGCTGGCTAAGATTAATATTATACTTTCGAAATGTTTTGTTCACTATTCACTAATAATAATATCAAAATGGTTTTCACGTATCAAGCATTTTTGACTATCATAAGGAGAAATCTCCTCCAATTCTACGTTTGCATGGTGTGTGCGGCGGGAGGCCTTATGGTAGTTTCTTTTTCCAAAAAGCATTGCGGATTTCAATTTTAAACTCTTTTGTTGTTTGTTTTAAAGATAAACTGTTTTGTGTGCTCATATCAATCCAATGACTGACCCGGAGTTTACTGTTCCCTTCCTAAACTCTGGGTGCCCATAATTTTCCACACGGGCAGTCTAGAGTTGGGTTTTTCAGATAATAGATCTAGATTCGATATCTTTAAAGCCTTTGGATCTTGGCAATCACATTTGCTTCATTCTGGAGTTATCTAGTTTGCTTATTGCATCGTGATGATGGTCCGAGCAATCTTTAGTTTGGAGATGGAGTTGCAGTTGCATTATGGGGTTGGATTCTTTTGGTGATTCTACTGGAGTTATCTTTCCGCTATCGATGGTTGCAAACCCTAGACCATCCAGTTGTGTTTTATTTCCACTGTTATTTTGTATCTCTGATATTGATATCGATATGTTGTATCTTTGTATATCGATATGTCTCTTAAATGATTTTCAAAACAATTGTTTAAAACTAAATACTATTATATATGTGTTTATTTATTAAAAACATAATTAGTTTTTAAAACATTTCTTTCTTTAAATTGGTATAAGTAGAAATAATAAACAAAATGTATATAAAACAAGAAAAAAAAGTTTAAAATGATACATATATAGATCGTTATAGAGGGAAATATAATTACAAAAGAATATAAAATATATTCAAACATTTAATTCATATGGAATACATATATAAGTATTTTTAACAATGGAAGGAAAATATATATATAATATGTGTAAACATTATAATAAGAAAGAATACAAGTGTAAACTATTTAAGCTCACATTTAAACATTTGTAAGCTTCATATGCCTTGTATTAACAAGTGTCAAAATTGTTTTTTATCTTCGTTCTAAATAAAGAAGTAAATCATAAAATCAAAATATCAAAACAAAGTAAAGATCAATTCTTCTCAAACCTAAATTAAACAACAAGAATCTGGAAATATTCAAGCAAGCAAGACCAGATTCAATGTTCAGGTTCTAAAGAAAAATCAAAAGAAAAACTGCATTTTAAAAGCTGGAAGCAGTTCGACCTGAAGATCACCAGATCAAACAAAATCTGCTTCAACATTTAAAAGCCTAAGATCAAATAGCTCGAGCTTCAACCTGATCAAGCAAAGATCAGATTCAAAACAAATAGTAATTAAGATCTGGAAATCAAAATTCAGATAAAGGAAATGGAAAGAAAAAAAATCAAAATAAAACCAGAAACATTTTCTAGTTTTAGAAACAACTTGTTTCAAAAATACAACATCAAAATAGATCAGAAAGAAAATTGGATTCAAGTTCAAATGCAAAGTTCAGGCAACCTGAAACAAAACCAGAAAGTATTAAAGCAAAACAAGATCAACTCCAGCTTTGAATCAAAATGCAAAATTCCAGTTTTCAAACTATCCAGGCTTGTTCTGTGCCTCTCTGTTCAAAACTTCAATTCAAGGTGAGCAAACCACATCCCAAAACCTTAAATCTGGTTTACATCTTGATTGCATGTAATGATCTATTAATGTGTGATAAAAAATTATGCTTGCATGTTGAATATATATGTATGTAGGTAGATGTGCATGCCTGTATATAAATGAACACACCCCTGTTTGTTTCTAAGCTAAAGATAAATAAAAAATATTAAATTTCTTCTTCCTCAAACTTTTATAGGTCATGATCTCTGAAATGAAAATGAGTATAGCAATCTAACTTTATTTTTAAAAATAATTTTAAGTATTTATATTTAATAAATAGTCTGGAAATAGAATATTACAGTAAAAATAATAAAATAGTTGAAAATCAATGATTAAAATTTCATATTTAGATTTCATAATCTGATTTGTATGAAAAAATCATGAATTTTAATATGGGTTTTGAGATTTTTAAGATTGTGGTCCATGAGATTTTGTGAGTTGATTAGTTTTGGAAGTTTCAACGTTTTCTGGCGAATTAGAGGGGAAGGCATTTTGCGATTGGTTCTGGAGGTAGCTGGAGGATTGTAGAGGCTAGAAAAAATAAAAGGGAATTTTCCAGATGATCGAAGTGATCGAGAATGGCGAAATGGGGTTTAAAATCAGTTTTCTGTCGAGCCTGTTCTCAGGGGAACTACATCATCACCGTCAAATCGAACAAGGCCGGTGTAGGTGAAATCGACACTAGACGCTATGGCAATGATTTGGCGAAGGATGCGTGGTCTCAAATGGTCAAAGGTGTCGTCGGTGGGGTGGTTAATGATCGGCATATTTCCTGATAGTTTCGAAAATTTGTTCGAATTCGATTTATGATCGATTTTGAAAATCTAGGTGCTCGAGTTGATTGAGGTGGTCGTCGATGACGCTTTGGTAGTTGCAGCATTGATCGGAGATGGCTAATTCACCTATGCACGTGAATACGTATCAGTGTATATGTGTTTCAAAAATGGTTTTGGGGAAGGAGGTAAAATCTCGGGTTTGTCTCGAAGAAATGTGCGGAGTGACTGGGGAGAAGGAAAATGGGAAGATAACGCAAAGTCGAGTTTGGGTAAATGAAATTCTGGCTCGGGTTTTTGAAATAGTGGCAAATTTCAAAAGGAAGAAAGTAGCAATTTCTGAAATTTTAATGTAATCAAGTTTTTTTTGGATATATTAATTATGTTTTAAAAGCTAAAATTAAAATTATGTTTCAAATGCTTTCAAATTATTGGTTTTTAAAGGTAATATATTATGAAATTTATTTTTTTTAAATGTTTTAAACTTATGATAGGTGATTAAATAAATCAATTTAATTGAAGGTTTATTTGTTTTTAATCAAGGTGATTTTGTGATTAATTAAGAGTTAATTTATTTAAGGAAAGTGATTAAGGAAGAATTTATTTATGAAGATGATTATAAGATAATCATTTTAAAGGATAATTACTTAATCAGAGATTGATTAAGATTAATTAATTTCATATTTAAAGATAATTAATTAATTAGAAGATTAATTAATATAAGTAATTAGAGGTAATTAATTATTTAAATATAATTACTTAATTAAAAGTAATTAATTAATGTTTAAAGTTAATTAAATAATTAGAAATAATTACTTATTATAATTAATTAAGGATAACTAATTTGTGGGAATTATTAATTAATCTGAGGATAATTAATTAAAGATTTATTTAATGAAAGTGATTAGGGATAATCACTTATTGTAATTAATTAAGAATAATTAATTAATTAATGAAGGTGATTAAGGAATGATAATTAATTGAGGAGTAATTAATTAATGTAATTATTTAAGGGTAATTAATTAAAGAGTAATTAAATAATTAAAGGTTAATTATTTAATGACTAAAGGTTAATTAATTTATTAATTAATAAATGATTAAACAAAAATTAATTAAAATGGTTTGTAATTAATTAATGTTAATTAACCTGAACTGGTGATTAATCAGATGATCAATTAACCTTACTTATGGATGTTTGAATTGTATGAGCTGCTTTGAATTGTTTGATATATCTGTTGTGTGATGCTTTGTGATATGAATTCTTTTAATTCAAGCTGTGATGAATGTAATTTATTTTATCTGTGATGAATATAGATTATTTATATGTGAATCTGTGTATGGAAGATAAGCGTTATAGGAGTATACCGCTTATCGATATTCATATGCTTGAATCTGTGATGATTGATGAAATTGCACTATTGTGTAAAACCCCTGGACTTCACTTACACACACAAATATGGATTGCACGAGGAAATTGGTTAAGTCAGAGATTTTTGAAATGGTTTTAAAGTTGAATTTTAAATTCAAATAGTTTTGGAAATGGAATTGGGTTAAATACGGAAAGCATTTGAAAAGGAGTTTCAAAAATAAAAGATATTATGGAATAACTTGATTAAATTTTGAAGTTTAAATAGTTTGGTTTGAATTTAAATTCAAGAATTGAAATTGGATTCTATGTTGAGAATTATGGTTTAAAAATATTATACAAGTTATAAATGTGTATATATGGGTTTTAAACCAATTTAAAAGTATTGTTTTGGGAACTTGAATTTAACCCAAGGACTTAACTTGTATAAATAAAATCGGATTTTTCCAAAATGAAAACTATTTGCTTTCAAATAATAAAATCTTTCATTTGAGGAAAGAATTTCCAATTTGTGTTAAAGGGATTTCAAGTTTGAAATGAAATTGGTTTTCAAAGTTATGAATGAATCTTTGGAAACGATTTTGAAAGCCATGAATTGGGTCTTGATTTCAAGATTGGATGCGTTAACCAAATTTTAAAGGAAAATTGTTTTGAGAAAATATGAATAAATCTTTGTGAAAGATGGGTGAACTTTGTAAAGTGCATCTTTTTGTTTAAAGATTTGAAAATGGTAATTTTTTAAAACCATTTGAAAGGAAAGTTTTGGGTAATAAGTTGTGACTTAGAAATCCCAATATCCATAAGTTTTTAATTATTGCGCTCATTAATCGGTTTGGCTGGGAGAGGACCTTTGTGTCATATAACCCATTTCGAATAATGATACGTCGTTAGGGATAACATTTTTGTAACGATTATGATCTTTAATTAAAATTAAATTAATAATTAAAAATAAATTTTTGGATAAAATGTAAATTAAATTGAATTTTTCAAATTAAATAGGATATTTGTTTATTTGGGTATTGATTTTAAAATTTAATTGGGATTTTGAATTTGTATATTTAATATCTTATAAATAAAATGTAACATCCCAAAAATTTATCAATTTAAATTAACAACATATTTTAAATCTTGGATTTAATTTGAAAATAAATTGGAACAAAAATCTCAAACAAATAGATAAGTGAAAATTTTATATAAATTAAATCCCATTTTTATTTTGAGTTGAAAATATTGAAATAATAAATGTTTTCAAAAGTCATTTGGATTTAAAATCTTATATATACCAACATGGCATATATTAGTAAAATTGAATACACATTGAGATTTAATTTAAATTTGTCCAAAAAAAAGTGTGAATGTGTAAATGGATATGAAAGTCTATATTTCAAGTTTAAAATTTAAGTTTGAATTTAAATTTGAAATAAATGTTTTAAAAATTAAGTAGCATTTAAAATCATTGAGAAATGAAGTATACAATGGTCAAAACAACTTTTCTTTTAACATTGTACTTATGTATATATATATATACAAAATTGAAATAATGGATACCTTTATTTATAAAATGTATATATTATAGAAAATAAAATCTATAAAACTTTCTTTTGCTTTGTAAACATCAAAAAAGGCTGAATATGCATCTACATGGAAGGTAGAGTAGAATGATAATAAAATCCTGATCATATGATTTTATTCTTACAAATGGCACAAACTATCATTTCTTTAATAAAATAAACAATTAAAAAATTCAGAAAAACTTTTCACCTTCCAATTCAAAATTTTAAAATCTCCCAATCTCTGAAAAGTTGAGTAACCAAAAGATTTTGCAGTCCTTAAACTCCAACACTCAAGCAAGAAAAGGAAGTTTATAAAAAAAGAAAGAAAACTGCCTATTTTCTTCTTCAATTCAAACTAAAATCTGAAGTGTTTTCTAAAGCTCAAAACTGTAGTGATGCATTCATCTCTCACGTAGTTTTCTTTAAACCTTATAGTTAATAAAAATTACGATTTTTAAATCAAGTTTTAACAACAAATTCACATCAAAATTGCAGATTTGTCTTAAAAGAAAACGTTTCAAGTTTTTGGCAGTATAATGCAGTGGCTTTCTGCAAATAATTTAAAAAGGCAAGTAACTTTCTTTTTGAAATTTGAACTTGAAATTAGAATCTCTAATGTAGGTAGAATGTAATACAATAATAATTAAATCATTTGCAGGGGAATCAAGATCAAAGAAGTAATCTACTTCTGGTTTTAAGGTTGCAGAAAAAAAGAGGCTTCTCTGTTATAAATCTTAACTGTAAGTAATATATATATATATATATATATATATATGGTTATTGATGAATTGAATAAGTGAATAAAACAAGAAGTAAACAAAGATCTGTAACTATGATTTAGCAGATCGAAACTCCAATTTAAAGTAAGAAAAAGAAGAATAGTTGCAGGCCTCCATCTCTCTTTTGAAAAACTATCAGGACTTCTGAAAAAAATGTGACTAAACCATTGTTTCTTCCAATCTTTTTGTTGGTGTGTAGATGTTTGAATTATGTAGGGAATTTAAACTTGGGTTTGCATCTTGAATATATGAATGAATGTTTGGTTGTGCATGTTGATTTTTGCAAGAATGCAATCCATGTTTTTAGTTTCAGGAAAACAAAAGTAAAACCTGTCAAATCCCTTTTCTTTCCCTCTGTCTCTAATTTATGTTGCATTTGAAAAAAATAAACAAGTTGGAGTTTGTGTTTTAAACTTGCACCAGCAAATCAAATTTAGTTTTGAAATTTTCTTTTACTGGAATGAAAAAAAACACAGTGACACCTAAATTTGGTTACAGGTTAACCCATATCAGAGGAAACTAAATATCCTTCCCTCTTTGATTTTAACAAAGATTTTAAACAAGTTAAATATTGTTTTAAACCTATATTACATATCAGTAATGAACTAAAACAGTTTTATATAGTTCTTCGTCCTTGAAACATTGAAACACAGCTACAATTCAAATTTTCAAGAAAATTCGAACTTCATACATTTTAATTTCAATAATACCGGATGAATCCACTGCAAAAATGATGATTTTAAAAACAAAAATCAATTTTTTTTTCATTCACTCTTCACTGAGAATTTAGGGTTGATCAGAAAAGTGTATTTTTGTCAAAATTAGTTGATCTGAACGATTATGGCCCTCGAATTCGTTGTCGCAGATGGTTTGGATGTTCATGATTACCAGAAAAATACTGGATTAACTTATAAATCATTTTTGATTTGAGGTCAAGCTAGGGTTTAAGAACTCATTGTTGTGCGTGACCGAAAGGATGGTGCTGCACCATCCACAGCTCATCGGACTTCACGTCTATGGTGCTAAACGCGGCGTAACACGTGTACGAGGCTAGGGTCCAAATTTGGTGGCCGATATTGGACTGGGTGGCGGCACATGGAAGTTTTTGGTGACGTTCCTGATGATGGTTTCGGTCGTGATGCTCGATTCGTGTTTTCGAAATAAAATTGAGATCAGGGTGTTCGTATCGTTGTGGGAAGTGATAGGCATCTCGTTGGTGGCCGCAGCACCGACCAACAGCGGCGAAGGTGGCCGTGCACGTGCACGTGGGGGATTGGTGTGTCAGGTTGATGGGTTGGGGAAGATAGGTGGTAGCTCGAAGTAGTGCGCGGGGGATTGGGGGAGGTTGCTCGAAGTCTGACTCGAGTTGTTTTGGCTTGTATCGGGTTGAATTTAAAAACTTAACAAATTTTTGCAAAAGAATGGCCACACGGGTAAATCTGGGAAAAACTCGAAGTTGGGGGGTGTTTTTCCTCGGGTATGACTCGAGGAAGGCTCGGGTTAGTCATAAAACAGCAAGCAATCTAGTTTTTTTTAACTAGATTTTTGAAACACAAGTTAATTAATTCTTCTAAATTAATTAATGGTAATTGTAAATGGAATTTCAGGTAAATGGTTTTAAATCAATTATTTAAAAATTTGTGAAGTTTAAAGATATTTTAAATCTCATATTTTTGTTTAAATAAAAGTTGTTTTAAAATTTAACTTAGTAAAAGTTTAAAATTAAAAATCGAATGTTCAAGTGTTAATTTTAAACCAAATTTACAATGATGTAGTAGTAATTAATAATTAATGTTTTGTAATGATTTTTTAATTTAAAATTAATTAATTAAAGAATAGGCAATTTATAAAAGTAATTAAACTCAATAAATTAACAACTAAGAATTAATAAATTAAAATAATAAATTAAAGAATAATTAATTAATTAAGCTAATTAAATTAATTCATAATTAAGAAAAAATTAAACATTGGTTTAAAATAATTAATAAGATAATTATACGGATAATTCACTTTAATCACAATCACCCTAATCAAAGATGAATGACCATCATCAAATTTTCTGTACTGGATTGATATTTCTGTTGTCATACTGTGATTGCTTTGTGATGAACTATGATTTGTGGTTTGTTCCTTTATGTATGTGAAAAACCCTTTTTGCCCGTAAAACGACATTTAAACTTCGATGCGACAGGGAGTCGGATTCCAGTTGGTTATCCGAAACCCACATCGAATCATAATGATGAATCTTTGTGATTGATAAATTTACTTTATCTATGAATCTGTGAACGAAGATAAGCGTTATGGGTTATACCGCTTATCGATATATCTGTGATGATTGATGTTGTGCACTATTGTGTTAAACTCCTGGACCACACTAATACACACACAAATATGGATTGCACGTGGAAATCGATCAAGTCATGGGTTTTTGAAATAATTTTAAAATTGAATTTTTCAATCCAAATTATTTTTGGAAATGGATCATATTTAAAGTGAAAAGATTTTAAAAAAGAATTTCAAAGATAAAAATTATTTTTGAATAACTTAATTTAGTTTTGAAATTTGGATTTAAATTTGAATTCAATATTTGAAATTGAATTCTATTTTGAGAATTTATGATGTAAAAGGGCATACAAGTTTATATGGATTTTACACCTTTTGGAAGTGTTGTTTGGAAATTTGAATTTAACCCAAAGATTTTAACTTGTATAACTGAAATCGGATTTTTCTAAAAATGAAAACTGTTTGTTTTTCAAATGATTAATGCTTTCATATAAGAAATGAATTTCCAATTTGTATAAAAGAAATTTCAAGTTTGAATTGAAATGAATTTTCAAGTTATGAATGAATCTTTGGAAACGGTTTTGAAAGCTATGAGTAAAATCTTTGATTTAAAGATTAAATGAATTAATCCAATTAAAATGGAAATTGTGTGAAATTAGTAAATAGATCTTCATGAATCTGGATGAACTTTGTGAAATAAATCTTTTAGTTAAAGATTTGAAGTGGTAATTTGGTTTAAACCATTTAAAGAAAAGTTTTGGATAATAAGTTGTGACTTAATTGAAATCCCATATCCATATGTTTTTAAATATTGCGCTCATTATTCAGTTTAGCCGGGAGAGGACCTTGTGTCATATAACCCATTTCGAATAATGATACGTCGTTATGGATAGCATTTGAAGATCGGGGGTGAAGACCGGGTATTTGCGAGAACGATGGGATGACCTATCGATTTTCTCTACACTGAGTAGCTATAGTATAGAGATTCCCTAAGTGATGGGAAGTCCGATCGGGATTGTGAATATCTGGATTTGCAAGGGCTTCTTCGGAAGTGCCTTCGGTTCTGTGCGAACCCAGAAGACACTTGTATGATTGTGTGTCTGACACTACACCTTGAGATGTAAAGCCGATTTCTTTCAAATACATATCAGTTGGTGGCGGAGAATTTATTCTCTTGGCTTAACACCCTTCTCCGAGACGTACGAGCTTAGAGGTTATGTAGTTGAAGGTTATCAGCGATATACTCCCAATTTGGTAGTGTGGCATGCTAAGTGCTGCTGTGTGTTGATGATCATTTGTTGATCATTTGTGATCAAAGCATGGCTTTCGTATAAAGCGTAGCTTTGTGGACGAGACCTCGTCGAGCCTCATAAACCGGTAATGGTCGAAACAGGAAAGATGCGGCAAGGTTTCCGGGGTAGCTCCCCTAAGGTGTGACCATTCCTTCTGGAAAAGGGTAGTATCATGGTATGGAGCCTAGATACTTACTCATGTGGGCACTGTAGTATTTTCATTATTACCGTGTGATGTTTTTGGTGTTGAGAGCTCTCGTATAAAGGTCCCAAATGACCGGGGGTGGCATATCTTTAGGTATTACACCCGGGCAGGGAGGAAACCGGCCTTGTGTTGGCAGAGAGCCGGGTAGGTTCTCGGGGCGTCCCGCCAAAGGCGTTCCCATGTGGAAATAGGAAGTTCCTTAGCCTGACCATTTGTTGGAAATCCATTCAATCCAATACGAGCCTTGTGCGGTTTTAGTTGTATAACCTGCCATGGAATGTGGCGGTAACCTGCCATTGAACATGGTAGCTATAGTAGGCATACGATACTGGTCGTATGTTGGCTAGGATTTATATTATACTTTCGAAATGTTTTCCACTATGCACTAATAATAATATCAAAAAGGATTTTTGCGTAGTAAGCATGTTTGACTATCATAAGGAGAAATCTCCTCTAATTCTACATTTGCATTGTGTGTGTGGCGTGAGGCCTTATGGTAGTTTCATTTTCCAAAAGCATTATGGATTTGAAACTTTAAAAGCTTTTGGTGTTTGTTTAAATGATAAACTGTTTTTGTTTGCTGACACCAGTCCCACGACTAACCTGGAGTTTATTGTTCCTTTCTAAACTCTGGATGCCCACTATTTTCCACACGGGCATTCTAGAGTTGGGTTTTCTGATAATCAAGTAATAGGTGTAGATTCGATAGCCTTCAAAGTATTTTGGATTTGTGGATCGCTTTTGCTACACTTCAGCATTCGCGACCGACCTTTCTTATCTTTGTGCAACTTGATGAGGGTCCTCGCTAGCTTTGGATTGGAGATGGAGTTCATGGAGTTTGGCATTGAAGACATTATCTTTCCGCTGCTATTTCTTGTATCTCTGATAGTATTGATATCTATTATATCATTCTATTGTATCATCATTATATCAGATATTGTATCAAATGTTGTATATTGATGTATTATTTCATTTTCTTCTGCTAAGTTGTACTTAATGTGTTATAAGCTCCAGCGAACCAGATTCGACATTTGGATCTGCGGCATTTGAATACGAGTGCCGTATTCGGTGCCGATTTTTGAAGGTCGAGTCAAGATCGTTATAGTGGTATCAGAGCTGAAGATTAAAACTTAAGCTCAGGAGTATAACACATTAAGTGACTCATTAGAGATAGGGTGAAGCATACTCTAGAATGAGTAAACCCTAAGGTATCCGTTCGAATGCCTTAGTTAATTCTCTTACTATCCACTGATAGTGAGTATGAGTGCACGAAGAGAACGAGATAGGGGACAAGGAGATACTAGTACAAGTGGTCAATGCCCTGCAACGACGGAAATATCTTTCTTGCCAATCTCCTTTGATTCGCCTTTACAATTTCTTTGATTGCTTCGTAGCAGCTCAAGGAAGAAGCTTCGGTGTGATGGTGGCCCTACGAATCGTAGATAAGTCTCTATTTCGTATTCTCTTGGTCAAATTTCTATCAACTTTTCGTTCTTAACCTTAGCGAAATTGAAATTTGATAAATTGGTTAACTAAAATATAAAGTCAAATAATTTGTATCGATAAAATGATTTTGATTAAAAACAAAATTTGAAATTCTATTGTAATTCCTTGTGTTGATTGGAGTCCGAAGAGGGATAAGTTGATGTATACTTTGGGATATTCCGACCTAAGTTGGAATCCATATCTAGTGTTAGAGAAATTGTAGAAAATTGAATCTATCTATCTATTCTCTGGGATCCAGTATATTCTACGAACGATTAGTTACCCCTTCGAACTAATCAATGCCCTTGCATATTCGTAGACCGGTGGACCCAAATATCTTGAGTAATAATTGTATGAGTTTGTTCTCATATTGTTGATATTTTGATTTTGTAAGCCAAATACAGAATTGATATCCAGTTTGATTTGTAAGATATTTCCCTATCTATCATCTATTCTTTGTCGTCTTCCATGCAAATTTCGAGGATGAAATTTCTTTTAAGGGGGGAATCTATAACGATCACGATCTTTAATTAAAATTAAATTGATAATTAAAAATAAATTTTTGGATAAAATTGTAAATTAATTTGAATTTTTCAAATTAAATAGGATATTTGTTTATTTGGGTATTGATTTTAAAAATTAATTGGGATTTTGAATTTGTATATTTGATATCTTATAAATAAAATGTAACATCCCAAAAATTTATCAATTTAAATTAACAATATATTTTAAACTCTTGGATTTAATTTGAAAATAAATTGGAACAAAAATCTCAAACAAATAGATGAGTGAAAATTTTATTCTGAGTTGAAAATATTGAAATAATAAATGTTTTTAAAAGTCATTTGGATTTAAAATCTTATATATATGAACATGGCATTTATTAGTAAAATTGAATACATATCGAGATTTAACTTAAATTTGTCCAAGAAAAAGTGTGAATGTATAAATGGATATGAAAGTTTATATTTCAAGTTTAAAATTTAAGTTTGAATTTAAATTTGAAATAAATGTTTTAAAAATTAAGTAGCATTTAAAATCATTGAGAAATGAAGTATACAATGGTCAAAACAACCTTTCTTTTAACATTGTACTTATGTGTGTGTATATATATAGACAAATGAATTAAGGGATACCTTTATTTATAAAATGTATATATTATAGAAAATAAAATCTATAAAACTTTCTTTTGCTTTGTAAACATCAAAAAAGGCTGAATATACATCTACATGGAAGGTAGAGTAGAATGATAACAAAACCTTGATCATATGAGTTCTTCTTACAAATGGCACAAATTGTCATTTCTTTAATAAAATAATCAATTAAAAAATTCAGAAAAACTTTTCACCTTCCAATTCAAAATTTTAAAATCTCCCAATCTCTGAAAAGTTGAATAACCAAAAGATTTTGCAATCCTTAAACTCCAACACTCAAGCAAGAAAAGAAAGTTCAGAAAAAAGAAAGAATACTGCCTATTTTCTTCTTCAATTCAAACTAAAATCTGAATTGTTTTCTAAAGATCAAAACTGTAGTGATGCATTCATCTCTCAGATAGTTTTCTTTAAACTTTATAGTTAATAAAAATTACGATTTTTAAATCAAGTTTTAACAACAAATTCACATCAAAATTGCAGATTTCTCTTAAAAGAAAAAGTTTCAAGTTTTTAACAGTAAAATGCAGTGGCTTTCTGGAAATAATTTAAAAAGGCAAGTAACTTTCTTTTTGAAATTTTAACTTGAAATTAAAATCTCTAATGTACGTAGAATGTAATACAATAATAATTAAATCATTTGCAGGGGAATCAAGATCAAAGAAGTAATCTACTTCTGGTTTTAAGGTTGCAGAAAAAAAAGAGGCTTCTCTGTTATAAATCCTAACTGTAAGTAATAAATATATATATACATATACACACACACATATATATATATATTGTTATTGATGAATTGAATAAGTGAATAAAACAAAAGGTAAACAAAGATCTATAACTATGATTTTGCAGATCTAAACTCTAATTTAAAGTAAGAAAAAGAAGAATAGTTGCAGGCCTCCATCTCTCTTTTGAAAAACTGTCAGGACTTCTGAAAAAAATGTGAGTAAACCTTTGTTTCTTCCAATCTTTTTGTTGCTGTGTGGATGTTTGAATGATGTAGGGAATTTAAACTTGGGTTTGCATCTTGAATATATGAATGAATGTTTGGTTGTGCATATTGATTTTTGCAAGAATGCAATCCCTGTTTTTAGTTTTAGGAGAACAAAATTAAAACCTGTCAATTCCCTTTTCTTTCCCTCTGTCTCTATTTTCCGTTGCATTTGAAAAAAATAAACAAGTTGGAATTTGTGTTTTAAACTTACACCATGTTTTAGTAGCAAATCGAAATATGTTTTGAAACTTACTTTACTGGAAAGAAAAAAACACAGTGACACCTAAATTTGGTTACAGGTTAACCCATATCAGTGGAAATCTAAATCTCCTTCCCTCTTTGATTTTAACAAAGATTGTAAACAAGTTAAATATTGTTTTAAACCTATATTACATATCGGTAATGAACTAAAACAGTTTTATATAGTTCTTCTTCCTGGAAACAATGAAACACAGCTACAATTCAAATTTTCAAGAAAATTCGAACTCATACATTTTAATTTCAATAATACCGGATGTATCCACTGTAAAAATGATGATTTTAAAAACGAAAATCAATTTTTTTCATTCACTCTTCACTGAGAATTTGGGGTTGATCAAAAAAGTGTATTTTTGTCAAAATCAGTTGATCTGAATGATTGTGGCCCTCGAATTCGTTGTCGCGGATGGTTTGGATGTTCGTGATTACTAGAAAAATACTGGATTAATTTATAAATCATTGCATTTTTATTTGAGGTCAAGCTAGGGTTTAAGAACCCATAGTTGTGCGCGACCGAAAGGATGGTGCTGAACCATCCACAGGTCATCGGACTTCACGTCTATGGTGCTAAACGCGGCGTAACACGTATACGAGGCTAGGGTCCAAATTTGGTGGCCGATATTGGACTAGGGATGCGGTGCATGGCGTTTTTTGGTGACTTTCCTGATGATGGTTTTGGTCGTGATGCTCGATTCGTATTTCAAAATAAAATTGAGATTTGAGTGTTCATATCGTTTTGGGAAGTGAAAGGCGTCTCGTTGGTGGCCGCAGCATCGACCAACGGCGGTGAAGGTGGCCGTGCACGTGCACGTGGGGGATTGGTGTGTCTGGTCGATGGGTTGAGGAAGATAGGTGGTAGCTCGAACCAGTGCGCGGGGGATTGGGGGAGGTTGCTCGAAGTATGACTCGAGTTATTTTGGGTTGTATTAGGTTGAATTTAAAAACGTATCAAATTTTTGCAAAAGAATCGAAATTGGGGGTGTTTTTCCTCGGGTATGACTCGAGGAAGGCTCAGGTTAGTCATAAAACAGCAAGCAATCCAGTTTTTTTAGCTAGATTTTTGAAACACAAGTTAATTGATTCTTCTAAATTAATTAATGGTAATTGTAAATGGAATTTTAGGTAAATGGTATTAAATCAATTATTTAAAAATTTGTGAAGTTCAAAGATATTTTAAATCTCATATTTTCCTTTAAATAAAAGTTGTTTTAAAATTTAACTTTATAAAAGTTTAAAAATAAAAATCAAATGTTCAAGTGTTAATTTTAAGCCAAATTTATAATTATGTAGTAGTAATTAAGAATTAATGTGTTGTAATGAATTTTTAATTTAAAATTAATTAATTAAAGAATAGACAATTTATAATAGTAATTAAACTCAATAAATTAACAACTAAGAATTAATAAATTAAAATAATAAATTAATGAATTATTAATTAATGAAGCTAATTAAATAAATTCATAATTAAGAAAAAATTAAACATTGGTTTAAAATAATTAATAAGATAATTATACGGATAATTCACTTTAATCACAATCACCCTAATCAAAGATGAATGACCATAATCAAATATCCTGTACTGGATTGATATTTCTGTTGTGATACTGTGATTGCTTGTGATGAACTGTGATTTGTGATTTGTTCCTATATGTATGTGAAAAACCCTTTTTGCCCGTAAAACGGCATTTAAACTTCGATGCGGCAGGGAGTCGGATTCCAGTTGGTCATCCGAAACCCACATCGAATCATTTTGATGAATCTTTGTGATTGATAAATTTACTTTATCTATGAATCTGTGAACGAAGATAAGCGTTATGGGCTATACCGCTTATCGATATATCTGTGATGATTGATGTTGTGCGCTATTGTGTAAAACCCCTGGACCACACTTATACACACACAAATATGGATTGCACGTGGAAATCGGTTAAGTCACAAGTTTTTGAAATAATTTTAAAATTGAATTTTTAAATCCAAATTGTTTTCGGAAATGGATCGGATTTAAAGTGAAAAGATTTTGAAAAAGAATTTCAAAGATAAAAGTTATTTTTGAATAACTTAATTTAGTTTTGAAATTTGGATTCAAATTTGAATTCAATATTTGAAATTGAATTCTATTTTGAGAATTTATGATGTAAAAGGTCATACAAGTTTATATGTATTTTACACCATTTTGGAAGTGTTGTTTTGGAAATTTGAATTTAACCCAAAGATTTTAACTTTTATAACTGAAATCGGATTTTTCTAAAAATGAAAACTGCTTGTCTTTCAAATAATTAGAGCTTTAATATAAGAAACGAATTTCCAATTTGTATAAAAGAAATTTCAAGTTTGAATTGAAATGATTTCCAAGTTATGAATGAGTCTTTGGAAACGGTTTTGAAAGCCATGAGTAAATTCTTTGATTTAAAGATTAAATGAATTAATCCAATTAAAATGGAAACTGGGTGAAATCAGTAAATAGATCTTTGTGAATCTAGGTGAACTTTGTGAAATAAATCTTTTAGTTAAAGATTTGAAGTGGTAATTTGGTTTAAACCATTTAAAGAAAAGTTTTGGATAATAAGTTGTGACTTAATTGAAATCCCATATCCATATGCTTTTAAATATTGTGCTCATTATTCGGTTTAGCCGGGAGAGGACCTTCTGTCATATAACCCATTCCGAATATGATACGTCGTTATGGATAGCATTTGAAGACCGGTGGTGAAGACCGGGTATTTGCCAGAATGATGGGATGACCTATCGATTGTCTCTACACTGAGTAGTTACGGTATAGAGATTCCCTAAGTGATGGGAAGGCCGATTGGGATTGTGAATACCCAGATTTGCAAGGGCTTCTTCGAAAGTGCCTTCGGTTCTGTTCGAACCCAGAACAGACTTGTATGGTTGTGTGTCTGACACTACACCTTGAGATGTAAAGCTGATTTCTTTCAAATACATATCTGTTGGTGGCGGAGAATTTATTCTCTTAGCTTAACACCCTTCTCTGAGACGTACGAGCTCAGATGTTATGTAGTTGAAGGTTATCAGCGATATACTCCCAATTTGGTAGTGTGGCATGCTAAGTGATGCTATGTGTTGATGATCATTTGTTGATCATTTGTGATCAAAGCATGGCTTTCGTATAAAGCGTAGCTTTGTGGACGAGACCTCGTCGAGCCTCACAAACCGGTAATGGTCGAAACGGGAAAGATGCGGCAAGGTTTCTGGGGTAGCTCCCCTAGGGTGTGACCATTTGTGACGCCCCACCTCTATACCCACGCTAGCCAAGAACACTACGGTGTAGTGCTGTCAACTAGCACGGAGAATAAGGCTGTTGAGGAGCGACCATCAATAGTTAGGCCTTATACTAGCATTGGTTATCTCGATGGGAGTGGTATATAAATATATTTTCTTTCATTTTTCATCTCTGATTTATTTTCTCCCATCGACATACCCCAATTCCAGTATAAAACGAACTACGATGGTTCGTAATAGTTTAGAACAGTAAATATAAAATAACAACACAGATAATATAAATGCGGAACACAGATGAAACAGAAAGTCTCATATATATATATAATAACTGATGTCAGTTACAATACATTCACACGGTACATATGATACAACCACAACAGTCGACTAAGGAAGTTACATATACAAGTACATTAACGTATTTAATACACATGAACACATATCTTCCTATACAATTTTACAGACTACTACAAATGACGACGACTACTCCAAAAGATATGAAAGAACTTCATAGCTCTAGCAGCAACCCAAAGCAGAATATCTACAACCTGAAATACTCGGTCTGACCCGAGTATTAAATTCAAAAGAAAATAATACTCGGGTCAGTCTAATTCAAACTCAGTTATTAGTGCACAGAAGCAATAATAATTAAATAATGAATAGACGACAGTAATTAAACCAAATCAGAATGCAATTCAGAACATTGAATTGAAATAAACAAAACAGTTCAAACCATTGGAATATCAATGTAAAATATTAATTCAAGTAGGGCTGCAGTACACGCACGCGTGCACTGCCTCGCCACTACTGAATATGTTATACGCAAAAAGATCCATAAGTCAAAACAAATAGAATATCATACACGCCATACCGTGTGGCTGCAGTTCACGCTTGCGTGCACTGCCGTGCCACTACAGTGATGGTGTACCCATATGAATATTCACAAGCATCGCCGTGAATGTCATAAGGCCGAGTGTCGCTTATTGCAGAGACAAATGCGAGGTCAAGCCTAACGAATTTAGGCTCAACACAAGGCGATGAGCAAAGTAGCAAGTCATGTACACTAAAACAAAACCAAGAAACATATAAATGCTCATGAACAAGTACTGTGCATATACAATTGCACATAAACCAGCCGAACAAGTTGAAACAAAGTGCATAAGCATCTCGACCTAAAACAGAAACAAGGGGAACAAGTGCAACACAGTTCAGTACATGCACAAAAGGCAGTGAAACAGACATGTACAACCAGGCAGCAGTTCACAAGTATCATATAAATTTAGTTCCAAGTCAAGTATTAATGATCTGGACAGAACAAGGTACCAAATGAAATTACGTACCTACAACCTAAATGTTTGTACATACGTGGATGGATACATATGTTGAACTAGTATGCAAGTGAATACAACGTGAACACAACAGTGCCCAGATGAGTCAAAACAGCAAGGCACTGCAACAAATTCTAGTAACATCTAAATGAAAATCAAGGCTACATCTGCAAATGAATCAGGTGAAGCAAAATGCAGCAGTGGACAGGGTCACGGCTACAACTCAAACCCATGCATAAATGGAAATAGGCAGTGGCCACAACAACCAAGAAATATATAAGTGCAGACAAGCTAGTTGAGTGCCAAACTTCGAGTCAAGCAGCAGACAGGGAAGTGCAGCCTCACATGACGTTTAACAGTGCCAACAAATGCAAGAAGCGAGTGGCAGTAGTTTAAAACTTCCACAAGTGAATGTAAAATATGTATACAAATGAATGTACATAATAAACTGCACATGGCTAAACAATTCAGAGGTGCACGAGAAGCAGCATAACTCAAATGAGCAAGTGCACAAGGCTGTGTACAATATAAAAATGCAACTGCAAATTACATGGGGGATGACACTGTAAAATGAACCAAAGTTCGATTGAGAAATGAATAAGGCAAGCCGACATCAGTGACATAGGTACGAAGATTGACCAGAAATGCAACTCCCAGCAAATGCATAAATATGAATCAAACTCTTATACACTGCAATAATACCAAAGAAACATGAAAAATGCATAACGAGTATGCAACTAAGAAAAATAGGAGGAGGGTGAGGGCACCAAGGGTATGGCACCACAGCACACACACTCATGAATACAATGGTACAGTAGATACAAACTGCAACAATCAATATACTGCAAGTACGACACGTAAAAGATGGACACAGAGATGGTCAGAGACGAGGCTCACAAGGGCCGAGAAATCCAAGCCATAATCCAAAAATCAAGCAGAAAAAGATGTAAATTCGAACAACCCAGAAATCATCAACATCAACAAAATCGAATGGTCGAAGTCAGGTACCGAAAATCACAAATTTAACAAGCCAAGAAAATCGCGACCGAAGTCAGGCGCCAAAACTTCAAGGCCAAAACAAAAAACCACCTAATTATGAATTCGAATTAGATGTGAGTATAATACTCACCTTGTCGACGAATTGAAGCTATCAACCGAAGCCCAATCGAGCACGAGAACGTCGAATTGAAGAAGCCAGCATCGTTAATTTTGAACGCGCCCTAGCTTCAGACGAACGAAGACGAGATGCCACCATTTACTTTCTTTTGAGGGTTTTAGGGTTACGAACGGAATAAAAGAAAAATGGTAAAGGGGCGGGTTGAGTTTCTTAAAGAATGGGTCAGCATTGAGATAAAGGGGACGTGTACATTTGCTTTGCAAAATTTTTCACGGCCTAAATAAAAACTCGTGGACCATTTATTATTTTAAAAAAATATAAAAGCCTCTCAAACTTAATAACCATTTGTAATTTAAATTTTAATTTAAAATTTAAAAACTTCAAAATGGCAATTGATGAAAATATAAATCGTTTTAACGTCGATTATGAATTGACGCGAATATCGGGTTGTTACACCATTCCTTTTGGAAAAGGGTAGTATCATAGTATGGAGCCCAATTACTTACTCATGTGGGCACGGTAGTATATTTATTATTACTGAGTGATGTTGTTGGTGTTGAGAGCTCTCGTATAAAGGTCTCAAAGGACCAGGGGTGGCATATCTTTAGGTATTACTCCCGGGCAGGGAGGAAACCGGCCTTGTGTTGGCAGAGAGCCGGGTAGGTTCTTGGGGCGTCCTGCTAGAGGCATTCCCATGTGACAACAGGAAGTTCCTTAGCCTGACCATTTGTTTGAAATCCATTCAATCCAATACGAGCCTTGTACAGTTTTAGTTGTATAACCTGCCATGGAATGTGGCAGTAACCTGCCATTGAACATGGTAGCTATAGTAGGCATACGATACTGGTCGTATGTTGGCTATGATTTATATTATACTTTCCAAATGTTTTCCACTATGCACTAATAATAATATCAAAAAGGATTTTTGCGTAGTAAGCATGTTTGACTATCATAAGGAGAAATCTCCTCCAATTCTGCGTTTGCATTGTGTGTGTGGCGGGAGCCCTTATGGTAGTTTTATTTTCCAAAAGTATTGCGGATTTGAAACTTTAAAATCTTTTGTTGTTTGTTTAAAAGATAAACTATTTTTGTTTTCTCACACCAGTCCCACGACTGACCTGGATTTTATTATTCCTTCCTAAACTCTAGGTGCCCGCTATTTTCCACACGGGCGGTCTAGAGTTGGGTTTTCAGATAATCCAGTAATAGGTTTTGATTCGGCAGCCTTCGAAGTCTTTTGGATTTGTGGATCGCTTTTGCTACACTTCAGCATTCGCGACCGACCTTGGTTATCTTTGTGCAACTTGATGAGGGTCCTCGCTAGCTTTGGACTGAAGATGGAGTCCTTGGAGTTTGGCATTGGAGACATTATTTTCCACTGCTATTTCTTCTATCTCTAATAGTATTGATATCTATTATATCATTCTATTGTATCATCATTATATCGGATATTGTATCAAATGTTGTATATTGATGTATTATTTCATTTTCTTCCGTTGTGTTGTACTTAATGTGTTATAAGCTCCGGCGAACCAGAATCGACGTTTGGATCTATGGCATTTGAATACGAGTGTCGTATTCGGTGCCGATTTTTTAAGGTCGAGTCAGGATCGTTGCAATTTGAAGAACGGTGGTGAAGACCGGTTATTTTCAAGAACGAAAGGATAACCCGTCGAATGTCTCTACACTGAGTCGCGTCGGTATAGAACTCTCCATATGTGATGGGGATTCCAATCGGAATTGTGAATACCCGGATTTTAAAGGCTTCTTTGGAAGTGCCTTCGGTTCTGTTCAAATCCGGAACAGACTTATATGGTTGTATGTCTGACACTAAACTTTGAGATATACAGCAGATTTCTTCCAAATACATTTCTATTGGCGGCGGATAATTTATTCTCTAAGCTTAACACCCTTCTCTGAGACATATGAGCTCAGAGGTTATGTAGTTGAAGGTTATCAGTGATATACTCCCAATTTGGTAGTGTGGCATTGTGAGTGCTGCTGTGTGTTGTTGATCATTTGTTTATCAAAGCAAGGCTTTTGTGTAAAACGTAGCTTTGTGGACGGGACCTTATCGGACCTCAACCCTAGAAATGGTCGAAATAGGAAAGACGCGACAAGGTTATGAGGGTCGCGCCCTTTAGGGTATGTTATTTCCTTTGGGAAATTGGTGGTATCATGGTATGGAGCCTAGATATTTAACCTGTGTGGTTGCTGCAAATTCATTACTTTGTGATTTGTTGCTTTGTGGTTGAGGGCCCTTGGATAAAGGTCGCAAACGACCGAGGGATGGCATACTCATGTAGTAGCTACCTAGTTACAGAGGTAACCCGGCCTTGTGTTGGCAGAGAGCTGGTTAAGTTCAAGGGGCGTCCCTCCAGAGGAGTACCCATAGGAAGTTCCATAGCCTGACCATTTGTTGGAAATCCAAAGAAACAATACGAGCCCTTCACGATTGCAATTATATAACCTGCCTCCTCAAGAGGTAGCTATAGCATGCATAATATAATGGTACCTATGCTGGCTAAGATTAATATTATACTTTCGAAAGGTTTTCTGCATTGTGCACTAATAATAATATTATCAAAAACGATTTTGCGTATCAAGCGTGTTTGACTATCATAAGCAGAAATCTCCTTCAATTGTGCGTTTGCATTTTTTGTGTGTGGGGAGGCCTTTTGGTAGTTTCATTTTCCAAAAAGCATTACGGATTTCAATCTTAAATTCTTTTGTTGTTGTTGTTTTTGTTTAAAACTGTTTTCGTTTGCTCACAGGTCCCATGACTGACCCGGAGTTTATCGTTCCCCTTCAAAACTCTGGGTGCCCACAATTTTCCACACGGGAATCTAGAGTTGGGTTTTGCAGATACTCAAATAATAGGTGTAGATTCGATAGCCTTCGAAGTCTTTGGTTTGGTAGCATTTGTAAATCTTCTCCAGTCTTTGGATGTTTAAAGTTTTTGGTTTGAAAATCATATTCGAGATCGCATTTGCGACAAGTTCAGCTTGATGGTGGTTCGAGCTTGAAGTTTAGAGCTTTGGCTTTGGAGATTTGGTTTGGAGTTGCAGATTATGGATTCACTCTCTATCGAAGATCACATTGGACCGCTATCGATGGTCGCAAAATCTAGACCATCCAGTTGTGTTATTCTTTCTGCTGTTATGTATCTCTGATATGTGATAATGATATTGAATCATTTGTTGTAATCAACTGTTGTATCTATTGTGTATAAATGATATATTTATTTTCTTCCGCTGTGTTGTTGTACTTAATGTGTTATATGCTCCGGCTCGAATCGTATATCAACGGTTGAATCTACGGCATTCGAATACAACTTAAGTACGGGTGTCGATTTTCGAATGCTGAAATTTGGACTGTGACAACAGAGCAACTTGAATATTAGAAGACGGAACCTCAATTCTGATAGAAACTGGAGCCAAGGCAAATGTATGGTGCTCGGAACAATGAGGATCACGATCTACTTTCAACTTTTTGGATGGCTCTTCCCGATCATCGAGAGTCTTCCTCTTCTTATAACCACCCTTGTGAACTCTGCCTCGATCCTTGTCATCATGCCGATAAGCTTCAGCTTCCCAATCTTTTCTCCTCGTGGCTTGTAGTCCAATTCGTCCCACATTGTGCATTTGTAAATTATTCAAGATCTTCATTAAGTCCATGACCTCCAGTAGTACCTAATATAAAAAAATGAAGTAACTCTAGCGGTAGAAAATGAGCTTAAATAATGCATATAGGAGTGCACGTGACCCTAGTGAAGTATGTACCGTGTCGTAGGCACACTCAAAGAACTTCACAAACTGAGTCGGGAAGTGACTACAGTGGGATTCGGGCTGATTTTAGAAACAGCATGCCCGGAGTGAGGAAACAATCCTTTAGACTCAAAATCATCTCTCATGAGTTCTGCAATGTCCACATAAACGTTGCTCAAGTCCCCAAGTTGATATCGATTTCTTAAAGCGGAGAATCATGAAGTCGTTCTGTTGTTGGGGGGAGCATCATTAGCAATAACCTCTTAGGGAGGTGAATCCGGGAGAATAAGATCATTCCTGGAGTTTCATCACATGATTCGATATCTCTTTCGTTGAAATGCATATCAAATTCTGGACCGCTAGAGGAGGGGTCATTGTCACTTCCACTCTCAATTTCACCTTACCCTTCTTCCACAATCACTGCGGCTATGCCTTCTCTTTGTTTGAACTCCTCTTCCACTTCCTTTGGGATCCGAGGAATCCTGTTCGGACTAATAGCACTGGTCATAACACCATTTTCTCCACAATTTCCTCTATCGATCCACTGGACGGACCTTATTCTCCTTGTAGACTACACTCAACGAACTTGTGCGATGAATTAGTGGAGCATGTTCTAATCCTAGAATGGGTTGGTGATGGAACCTCAAAAGCGACGGCAGACCTCCCAAGATGTAACAATCCATACCGATGCAAATTCTCGTTTGTCAGCAAAAGTTTGATTGATCTTTCTCCAGAATCTATGGCCTTTAGAGTATGGAAGAGAGAGTATAGTGGTGGATCTTTATTTGGCCTCGGAATAACTGTAAGAAGCATTCAGTATATTAAAACCCCGCACTATCATAATAAGTCTCAACGAGAGAAGAGAAAACTTACCCCTTGTCGTCCAAAGACGATTAAACTCTTCTAGACGTCTAACAAAGAAATATTTTGTCTTGAACTAGGATAAGGTTCTTTGGAGTTACAACACGATTTTGGGATTTCTTTGAGCCTCAATAATCATAAGACATGGACATTTCTCTCTCTTCTTGAATGAAAGGAAGTATCTTAATTCATCGAAGCTTGGGGCATGCTTGAATGTCAACGTAAACAAAACAAGAATACAAGTCAAAATTGCATAATCATTGGTATAAATCTGAAATGGGGCTATTCCCAAGTTGAGAAGAGTGTCTCTCAAGAAATGGTTGAATGGGGGTACTGCACCATTCAAGCACATGTACCGATGTTAGGTGTTGTACCTCGAAGATGACATGTGTGAAAACTCATTTTTCAGTGGAAGGCGCACATCATCCGAAATACCATGCTGTAAACAAATATCATCCAGAACTTCAGTAGAAATGATAGTAGAAGCTCTCTCTAGAGGGCTAAGTAGAATTCTAAGTTTGGAGTAGTTCGATCGATAATGGGGATAATTGGCACTAATTGACCATTCTGAGCCAGTGATGTCAAAGAAGTAGGCGTTGTTGGAATTGTTTACGAAGGTGTAACTAGTGTCGATTCTGCTACCGAGAGTACCAGGCTTCCCCCGTTGGATTTACGTCGAGATGACAGATGCTTCATTCTATATATTAAAACTTGTATCCAGCATGGTCAGGTAACCCTAATTTAAACTAGAAATCCCCATATGTTTGACGCCTAAATTCCAAAATGGCATTGACTTTTGATGTAACAACCCGGAATTTTCGAACCCGAAAACTCCAAATAGTTATGAAAAAGAAGAAAGGGGCGGAAGAAGAAGGAAAGAAAACAACATCAGAATCTCACATCGCAGCGGAATAAAATATAATATATAGAATACGGTTTTAAATACAAGAAATCTGTACTGTATACATATATATACATACCATCATCAGAGTACATCAATCAGTTATACATATCCATACACAGCGGAAATAATAGGCAAATACGGGAATACGCTCTGTCACCAGCTTGTCTCCTGAGCTCCAGCATATAACCTGATCCTGTTTAACTCGGTCTGACCTGAGCATCATACAAAACAACACCCGAGTCAGTCTGGAATACCAGCGTGAGAAAATCACACTCAATTGGATTATTAAAGTTTCGAAAATCCTTTGAAAACAAAAGCATCTCGTAAGACCACGCCATAAATAAACATGTCGGGTTTTTACCTTACGATATCTAAAACAATTTTTATGAAAGTTCTCTTATATTATTATAGTGTCTATAGAAAGTAAATAGAATCTAGCTGAAATGCTTGCATCTCACGTTTCAGCAATAGTTGGGCACAATCAAAACCGTTTAGGCGCTTATTGGAGATTGGATCCCATACAATGGCAGGGCTACTGGGGTACCGCCCGTCACAGTACCTGGTCTAGATCAGAGTACCGAGGAGCAACCCTAACTCCCCTACAACACAAGACCGAAACCATTCCTTACTGAACAGTCCCAAGCAAGATCACCCCGCAGTTGGCGCGACCAACCGCCCACTAAGCCGAATAAAAGGGACGTCTAGACAGGGGAAACCTCACTCTCCAGTGGGGGCTACCCACGAAGTCTTGCTGCACCTCCCCTGTTTTAGCCATTCCCAGTTGATGAGGTTTGATGTTAAGCGTTACCTTTCAAGAACGCATCACTTAGAATGCTCATCGTCCTCCTGACGATGTTCTGAAAGCATTCAATCCATACAAGTTGCCCTAGGTCTGGACAAACCGAATCACCGTCTTCAACTCTTCACGGTCTTCATTCGTTATCGTTCAAACCGGATCGAAGTGGTTTTCGGATAATTAAATCCGATCCCGGACTCTTCGAAACGATCAGCGCATTGTCCAATATTGATAGTCGGTTATTTAACTATCAATTAATCATTCACAAGCAACCATCAAATAATTTCCACAAATTATTTATCTCAAATATCATTTAGATAGTATTTCCATTTAACCCATTTGTACCAAATTTTCAAAGTCCTTTTATTTCCATGAAATCATTTAACTGATTTCTTATACTCACTCACAATTGATTTATCCTTTGAAAATATTCCTATTTTCTCATTTCTTCCTCACAAATTCAATTTACACTTTCCTTATAATTTCACAAATTCACTTTCTCCACTTAATAAGATTTCTCCTAAATCTTATCCCACTTAAATTAATTTGCTTACCATCACAAGAGGATTTTAATTGGATTTTTTTTAAAAAAACATTTTGAAAACATATAGATTTATAAAATAAGAAGTATGGTTTTATACAAATTATGGATCGAAAGTAATATTAAAGTTCATAACCAGTTAATGATAAAATTCAAACCTGGTTTTAGATAAATAGAGTTTATTAATAAATATTTGCCAAGTCGTCAAAGTAACTAATTCGAAAATATTTTACATTCAAATAATGGTTTATAAAAAAAATTTATATAGTATAATAATTTAAAATATTCTTTTTAAAATAAATTATAATTTTAGAAAATCCAGTATCCATTTATAAATGCCTCTTGTCCACATTCATCTTCGGAAATATTCTGCTATTTCCATTCAACCAATTTCATATCTCATTTATAAATTCCATTCATGAATTTATAAAATCTCCTTGGATTTCATTTATTATAAGATAGTTTGATTTTAAAAAAAACTCATCTTTATAATTTATTTCTTTCTATAAAGTTCCATATTGTCCCATTTAATAAATTCCATTCATTATTAAATAAAAATTTCTTTTTGGCTCTTAACAGAATTTCTTATTCATAATTCTTAGTAGCATCTTCTTTATTTCCTAATAAATTTTCTTTTCTTTTCTTATTAAGATTTCTTTTTATTTCCTTAATGGACCTCCATTTCCATTTCTTAATATAATTCCATTTTCTTTAATTCACTTATCGATTACAATATTCCTTCAAGTATAAATTTATAATTTAAATTTTCCAAAACTCAACTTTATCACATTAAGGTTTAACTTAAGTAGAAAATATACTTTATTTCTTTTCTTCATTCTCACTTAAAGTAGATTCAAATTTCAAATAAATATTTTCTATTTGAGTTTTATTTAACTTCTTCAAATTAATTTATCAACGGTAATAGAAATTTCAAATTTTCAACTTCTCTGTTATTCAACAGTTGATAATTCAATTATCTATAAAACCACTCAACTCAATATAACATCCTGTCAAAGAACAGCATATATACGAAATAAAATAAATAGTTTTGAGGAATCCTGTTGGATCCCTCCAATCTGTTTTCCCTACATCCACAGATGTTAGCACAATAAAATAACAATTTCACTTCAATGTGAAATATTGCAGTATATGGATTTCATATATCACCATCCGCTATTATGCGGCATATAGGTCTATCTAATTTTTCACTAATTCCAACCAGCATTCAAACATTTCAACCAATAAATATTAAATTCAACTATTTAAAATTTAAGATCAACTGAGTGAGATTAACTCACCTCTTTCCCTTTCTATTTTGCCAATCCAATCCAAACTTGACTTGTCCTCATAATTCTTTTGACCTTGTATAACAATTTGATGATTTTATTGATATTTGAACAATCACATGACAAATTTATCGGTGAATATTTTAATTGACTTACACTTTATTTAAGCTATTTATTTCCCAATTTTAAACCTTATATACACAATTATATGATGTTATAAATATTTACATTAATCGATCCTTAAATTTCCATTTTATAAATTTAATGAACTGATGACTCAAAATTGAATTTTATAAGTATTTGGAACAAATTGAACCGTTTATTTTCTTTTAATAAATTTAATTTACTAATTACTCGGTTTTAACTGAAAACATTTTCTTCTAAAAATCTTTTTATTAGCTGAATTAATTAAAACAAGTTAGCTAAACAATTTTTTTTTTTTATTTTACTGTCAAATTTTAAATTTTCAAAAAGTTAAAAACCTAGTTACTGCCACAATTTAAATTCAAAGCAAATACTCACATCATACCTTACAGCCAACAAATCTCGAGGCTCCACGAACGAGCGATTTAAACCACCAGCGTCGCCACGCGACCTCACTTGAACTGCCCTGCAACGCACGAGCCTCCTCCACCCATCGCTAACCCTAATTTCCTTTCGCGATAGCTCGCATCCCCTTTCTGCCTGCAGCCCCCCTATCGACCGACCCACCATCAACGAATCGCCCCAACACGTCCTGCATACGCGCGCAGCCCCCACTCGCGACGTGCTCCAGATCGCGTCGCGCCCCTCTATTCTCTCTATTTTTTTTTAATTGCCGTGAATTGGCTTTGAGGAGAAAAGGAAAGGATAGGGGTTTCGGAATTTATATGCAAGGAGGAAAGGTTACTAAGAAGTAGGAAAGCGATTAAAAGGAGAAGACGACCATTATTTATTTTTTTCTCTATTTTGATTCCTGGGCGAATGAAGAAGTATCGCGATAATAAAGGAGATGGGAGGCGTATTCAGGAAGACAATTAATAGTGTGTTGAGGAAGCTACGCTAATTATTTTATTTTAAACGTTATATTTTAAAATCTCCTCGAATTCAATTATAGCGCGTTTGCTTATCGTACAATCACACGGTCACTCCAAAAATTACGAAATTTGAAATCCGGCAATAATTCAATATTACGGATCCAACGACACAGGTTTCGTCGAATTCCGAAACTATGCCTCGGAAGGTTATTTTTAAATGTCAAATTAAACAATGTAAATTTAAAATTGAACGAACGACAGTTAAATTCAATTTTAATCCATTTATTATTTTCAGTATTATCAATATAAAGTTATAAGCCGTTAAAATATTTTTAACAAGTTTACAATCCCATAGTTAATATTTTACCCGCTATTCAATTTTTATTGTAATAATTAATTTATTTATTCAATTGATTGTTATATTTAAATTTTGAATCTCCTTTATTAAATACAACCAAACTTTTCATATTGAAAAAAATTTATATTTAAATTCATTTTAAATATCACAAATTAACTGTTGAAAAAGCCGGGACGTTACATTTGATAACTCATCAGATTCCAAGCATTGGCTAGGGCGAGTGCAGTGTGTTATCTATGTGAGATGGGCTCGGTGTCCTAAAAACTACAAATGCTCTATCATGGGTAGACCATTCACTCACAGTAGAAAAAATTAAAAGCTTTTCATATCATTTATTAAAGTTATTCCTCCTACACTTACTCGTAATCAGTCGACGATTGATAATGGTTCTGTTGTCCAAAGCAACATGGAAAGCTCTTTCTATTCCTAGGTACATCAAGCATGCAATAGTAGGACTAATCCAGGATGATCAAGTCTATAGTAAATCGCCTCATCGGTACCTTCGAGGCCATGGGCTAATCGATTTTGATTTATTGGACAAAGATAGTGAAATGCAGCAAGTGCAAGACACAAATCTACTATCTGCCTTCAATAGATCACAGTCAAACCTGCTTCTTTCACCATTCTCCTCGATTGCCCCAAATTCACTAGCAACCACAACCAATATGATAATCACGTCATCACTCACCTCGGATCGAAGGAAAATGGGTTCAACATCGGGTTCGTGGTGCTCCAAGATAAGGTTAGCGGTGTGCAAGATTAGCAGCGATCTAGCAAGCAATGATTCTAGTGCTAGGATTTGGTTCAGGGTGATGGCAGAGGTAGTAGAGGTCGGCGGCAGTAGGATCTGGCGATAGAAATCAATGGCAGCGGTGGCAAAAGATTGTTAGAACGTGGTTGGTTCAGGTGGCAAGAAAATGAACTAAGGAAAAGTAGGATGGGTCGGCTCGAAGATAGTGCTAAATAGGAAAGATTTCAGCGAAAAAAATCAAAGTGATTGGATCACTAGAGATCCATCACCTATGGATTGCAAGTGACCCATCATCTCATGCTAATTTTCACTTAAACTTTTTAAACTTATCCCCAACGTCGGTCGTAAACACTTTGGAAATTACAGAGTCAAAATTGATATGTTTCCATGAATAATGATGATCCACATCCCGAACCCAACAAAAAATAAAAAATAAAAAACCACACTTCAGGGTAATCCTAATATGATTGACTTCGTGGAATAGGAATTCAAGGACAACCAGTTCTGTAGCACACTTTTTTTCCAACAAAAGCAAATTATGGGGAGAAAATGTTAAACAGGTTTTTAACCCAGTAGAATTCAGTAGAGGTTAGAACTTAGGGACTATGCCAGAATGACTTGGAACTTGAACCAGGCATCTAAAAGTACAAGTCAAAAGCAATTAAGAAGAACTACACAAAAATCAACTAATGAGATGGATCGCTAGCGATCCATCACCCATGGATCGTTAGCGATCCTTAAGGAAGCTTCATGGGTCATTCAAGCCTCTTGCATCATGAATCAATATCTCTTCTAAGTTTGTTTGCCAAGTTTCATAGCCTTCCAAGCAACCTAGTTCGAAAAGTGATGATCCATCTAATTCTAGTCATATTTAAATCGAATATGTGCATGAATCATCATCAAAACAGGGAAACTAGCTATGAAATTACATGGAGAGCACCTACATAAGACAGGTAGTGCAACCGAAAGGAAGAAGCCCAAAAATCTCCTAAGTACATCGATCACTAGCGATCCATGCCCTATGGATCGCTAGCGATCCATCAGATTATTTTGGATCTTTATGAAATTTTTAGACAACCTTTGTACCATCGAGTGTAGGCTTCTGACAAAGCGGCCTAGCCTAAATGCTCTCCTGTGCCTATAAATACAATCCTACCTGTAGCATAAAGGGGATCTTCTAGACTGGCTACTGAAACACTGCAGAGATTATTCTTCACTCTCCTACTCTCACACAATAGTCATCTAGGGGTTCATTGTGATTCTCCGATGAACTCCTGTACTTGTGACTTGACCTAACTTAGAAAATTCAATCATATTGTAATCCGATTCAACTTATAACAACAGTTAGTTAATAGAAAGTTATAAAGTGGACGTAGGCTTCATTAACAGCCGAACTGCTATAAAAATCTTTTTGTCATTTTACTATTTCTGCTCTTTTTACACTTATTTTATATTTTATATTGGCCTGTAAGAACAGGGCTGGTGCTTTCCAACTCAATCCAAAGTGTTGATCCATTTTTTAGATTAACAGACATTTTATATACGTTATTCCTTTATATATGTGGTTACTGATTGTGTTTTTGGACGTAGTTGTTTACCTGCACTTTGATATGGACCTCGCATATGGATGCATGGATGCATATAAATATGTGTGTGTGTGTGTGTGTGTATTTGCATATACTTGGATGATTGCGTACACATTGTTTACAATGAATATGCATTCATATAGGAGGCTGATTTAGCTGCATTTGCACTCATCTCATATCATATTATCATTTTTTATGTACTAATATTCTTAGTACATTTTTTCTTGTGTTATAATGGATGTTGGATGGGTGTAACAATGTCCGTTTTGTATGATTGTACGCTTTAAAACAAGTTGCATTGTCCATCCACGAAGAATTTCAGGGATGAAATTCTTTTTAGAGGAGGAGATTGTAACATCCCGTAATTTTACAAAATTAAATAATTAAATTAAATAGGTAAAATCATAATTTTAACATAAAGAGAAACATAGTACTTTATACAAGAATTTGAATTAGGCTTCAAGATCTAACTTATTGCATCTAGAATGTCGTTTACCGTTAGAAAAAACATATAATTTGCTAAATTTGGTTAAACGGGCTAGAAATTAGAATAAGTCAAACCCAATGGCATTTTCGTAATATGTTGATTTCGAAAATATAGCCTAGATATTACTAATTTTAGCCTATAAATAAATCCTTAGCCCTATTTCTTTCAATAGAAAAAATTCTTGCCTTCTCTTTTGAAACCCTAATCTTTAAATCAATTATATGTTTTCCAAATCAATTTCTAATTCACTGAATCGAATCCAAATTAAACGAAGTAATATATAAAATCGATCACTACAAAGAGAGCTATGCAAATAATTGGAAGCTATCGAGAAATTTCTAGTTTTGAAGGCGTGGGAATTCTGGACAACAAAGGAAAAGAAGGATCTGCATCAAATCCGAAAAGATGTATGGCTAATAATGAGTGGGACTCTTCATATGTACATATATATTGATAAATTATAGTAAATCATCTCATATATTTGTAAATCAGAATATATGTAATGAAGTTGATAATAAAATATTATTTTTTTATATATACACTTGATAAATATCCAATATGCTATGGCTAGATGGTTAAAACTTAAATTTCATCGATTGTAATTAGCAAAAGTTAATCTTCGTTTAATTTTAAAAACTGCAAAATATGCAAGTGTTCCAAACCAAACATATTATATATCAAAATTGTAGTTCTCGACAACATGACCTACTGGTGGTGCTTGCTGGTCGACTTGGTGTATGGATTGATAACAAAATGCATTCGACATTCGGGAGATGTAGACCATTCATTTCAATCCAAATGTAAAACAATGATTATACAATGATCAGAAACTATGGATTTTTAAAGGAACTCGAGCAAAGTGGTTCCCAATTTGTTCTAATGGTCATGGATGGTCAAAAATCGTTAGAGAAAGTGGTGTGACGTTGAGATCACTAGAGGTGATCGAACGTGGGAATTTCGATAGCGGTGGGAACTTCATTCCATAAGAAGTCCTTCCCTGGTGTCGGATCTTACCCTCGGTCACTGTTGCTTTGGCCATAGGATGAAAGGTTAGGTGACTATATGTTGAGGAAGGATGGTCGGGTTATTTCTATTGCTATAGTGGCATTTGAGGATATAATATTAAATAAAATTAAAACCATAAATTACGATATCGCCTTTAAATTTTAAAAGCTTATAACTCTCACATATGACATCTATTTCACATGTGGCTCACGGCTTTGTGATCATAGCGAGATAGGAAATGTTTTAGTATATTGTTTGCTATGTTTGGAGACACTTCTAAAAAGTGCTTTGTTTTAGTACATTCGTTGTACGTTGTTCGATATGGCGATAGTGGGCTGAAACGATTTATTCCTCAATAGCATGTCACTTACGATTGAGCGATGGTCGGTTAAGACATCTTGTTCCTCGTTAGTGATAATTTGGTGATAATGGGCCGGGACCCCAGTAGCAAGTCGCTTACCGTTTAATGATAGTAGGCTGAGACATATGGCTCATCGGTAGTGAGTCGTCCATGACTTAGCGATGGTGGTTTAGGACATGTAGTTCCCTAGTAGTGAGTCCCTTACACATTTTTCGATAGTGGGTCGAGAGATATTGTTCCTCGGCAGCGAGTCGCATACACTTCCGGTAATAATGAGTTGGGACTTTGGGTTCGACCGAGTGTATATAATTATATATTGGCTTGATTTTTGTGAGACCTTATCCCATGTTATTACTATCGTAATATATTATATTTAGCTAACTTGTTGGGTGCAAGTGTCAGAAATCGTCAGAGAATGGGGGACGACACCAAGATCACCAGAGGTGATATAAGGTAGGAAATTTTCTAGCATATGAGTGGTCCTTTCTTGGTGTTGGATCTTAACCTCGGTCACTGTGGCAGTGGCGGTAGGATGAAAGGGTAAGCAGGTGTATGTTGAGCAAGGATGATCGGGTTATCTTATTTACGTAATGGCATTTGTGGATATAATATTAAATAAAATTAAGCTATGAATTACGATATTGCATATAAATTTCTAACACTTCTAACTCTTTCATATGACCTCTGTTTCACGCATGGTTTGCGGCATTGCGATTGTTGCGAGACGAGGAACATTTTAGTATAAAGAAATATTTCTCAAAAGTGCCTTGTTTTAGTAGATTCATTTTACGTTGCTCGATATAGCGATAGTGGTCTGAGACAATTTGTTCCTCAGTAGTGAGTCGCTTACGAGTGGGCGATAGTGGGCTGAGATACCCTAGTCCTTAGTAGCGAGCCACCTGTGATTTGGCAATAATGGGATGGGACCCTAGTAACGAGTCTCTCACGGTTTATCAATAGTGGGCGGAGACATAAGGTTCCTCGGCTGCGAGTCATCCATGATTTAGCAATAGCAGGTTAGGACATGTAGTTCCCCAATAGCGGGTCGGTTATGCATTTTGAGATAGTGGGCTGAGAGATATAGTTCTTCGATAGTGAGTCGCATACGCTTGCAGTAACAATGAGTTGGGACTTTGGGTTCAATCGGATGTAAATGATTATATACAGGCTAGATTTTAGCGAGACCTTATCTAATGTTGTCACTATGGTAGTATATTATATTTAGCTAACTTGTTGGGTGCAAGCGACACAGATTAAGGTACGGTTTTCGAATATAAGTCTTGTTTTACTAGCTTGTTAATATTATGCACTCATATGATGTGTATCACCCACCAGACGTATTTCTGACCCCCTCAATTCCTTTCTCCTTTTTATTAATTCTAATAGGTAGGTCGAGAGGATTGGTAGTGATTTCAGAGATGTGGTGAATGATGCAGATGCGCATCTACTTATTATCTATCTACCACATATTTGATATTTTTCCCAAATATTAAGACTACTTATTTATTCTACGCATCTAGAGATATTTTGAAACATGTGACTATTAGTTATAGTTTATTGTATTTATATAGGATTGCAGTTTTTATTTTAGTATTATATTTAGTTCCTTCAATTGTAGTTTTCAAAAAGTATAGAATATTGTAGATAGCCCTATGATCTGTTTTATAATTTATTTAAAAACGATATGTTATCTATAGGGCCCGCGATGCTTGTTCTACTTTTATATGTTGGTTGGGACATCATAGGTTGCGGGTTATCACATTATTAATATAAGCGGTACTTTGTAGGAGTGATTATTTGCACCAATTCTCTTCGTCAATACTATATCACATTAAGACTTATGAAATTTGGATTTTGACAAAGTTCTAATATTGTCCATGTGCAATCAGATTACTCCAAACGCAAAATTCTTTATTTAATGATAACAATTATTATTAATCATATTTCTTTGGCAAATGACATTAACTTTGAGTGAACTGTAATTGACCGTGATACTGATCTTATATAACTAAGGAGATTTGATTAGTGTTTCACTTCCAATTGTTAACTCAAACCCAACTACAGTTGTTCAATAGGCATTATGCCACGACTTAACTATAATCCAAGTGGCATGTCCACATTGAAGTTCAATAGTATTCTCAAGTCGAGAGAAGGTGTAGCATCGTCACTTCGGGATTCTCTATTTGACCTTAGTTATATTAACCAATAGAAAACTCTCGATTGGGTCATTCCATAAATATCCTATAAATTATCATTATGTAACCCCTTGGTGTTCCGAACAACCATGAGTAATACACTGTCTAATATTTGAAGAGCATTATATACTCTAGTCTTAATGGATATATTGATATCCTGACTTGAAACATCTTGACAAAGAATGTTTAAAATAGTAAGTTCGTTTAATGTGATAATTTTCTCATGATTACAACATATTACAATTTCTATCACATAACATATCATTTAAGGATTTTCTATTTAATATAATCAAATTAAATAATTAATTAACATATCACCATATGACAACTATATAACAGAAAGACAAACACCGTTTATTTCGAATGAAATTTTATTATAGAGCTAATAATTTGTAATAAATTATACAATTACCCCTAGGGCATACCCTTAACTCTATTAATCTTCCACTCACTTGGGGCCAACTATGGAATCTTAATCCATTTCTTCTACCAGTTTTGTAACGACCCAGTTTTTTAGTCGTTTGAGTTTGGAATATTTAATTGATTTTAAATATTCAAAAGTAAATTTTGTAAGTTGAATAACTTATATTTCGAACATAGTGATTTATTTGGATAATTAAATTGTTAATTTAATATTTGAAATTGCATAAATAATTGAATATTTAATCAAATATGAATAAAATTAATTTCTAATGTTGTTTTAAATTCTATTTGGATAGAATAATGATAGTAAACTTTCAAAATTAAATTAAAAGTTAATTTACACAAATTGGAAATTTTAATATTGAATTAACGTGTAAAAATAGCCAAGCTTGACACAGTCTTGGATTTCGAAAAAACTAGTTTCATTGGATCCGTAATAGTGAATTATTATTGGATTTCAAATTTCATGTCAATCAGACTTACGGTTTGTTCGTGCGAAGCTGAAGCGCATAGAAATTTATTTAAGTAAATTTTAATTAAAATAATTTTATTTGAAAACCTATCTTCCAAATATGATGGAATTGGGCTCCGATATATATTTCATTATGTTCGGAATAGGGGTAAAACATTATATATGCCTTGGGGCACGCTTCGTTTGGAGTCCGGAAATTTCCGGGATGAATTATGGCACGAATTTTATATAAAAGGACCTCAAACATCACCATTTTCATAGACCGACTCAAACCCAAAATCTAGCCACCGTTCTCAAATCAATGGCCAGAAATCACCAATCTTCATCCCCTCTAATCTCTTCATCCACTTAATGTCAAGCTTTGACTCCTACTATAAAATGGAAGAGCGCAATGAGATCTTTGTAACCAACGGTCACGATCGTCAATGGCGCAAAGGATCGACGGCTATGGCCATGCAAAGAGGGCGCGTTCAAGGGGTTTTTTAAGGCTGAGATGGGGCCAAACTCGACTAGATGCCAGGTGTGGGTGGGGTTCAAGATGCTCTTCGATGTGATGGCCTTGGATCATCGTCAAAACAATCGAGGGAGGAGCGTTTTTAATCGAAGAAATGGCGGCCGAATGGGTCCATTTGCGTGCAAATTTCTAGAGCAGGAATGCATGTGCAAGAAGAAAGGGTTACATGGCTCAGATCTGTATTACTTGAAATCAATGGCCAAGATCAAAGGTTAATAAAGAAAAGGAAAAAAGAATGTAAATTATTCAATATATAGTTTGTGTAATCTTATAATTGCAACAACTTTGTCATACGAGGTCAAAATCAGACGAAACGAATTGCACTGGGTTCGTTTTCGTGATACTACGTGATGAAGATGGATTGGAGTTGATTGGAGCTAGTGAAAATTTTGGTTAAAATTAAATGCTTGTTTAATTTTAATTGAAATAAATAGCTATTACGACGGCTTCAATCAAAGTGAGTAAAACTCACTCTTTCGGACTTGCTTATATTTGTATATAAGTGAGAATCTATTTTATTTATGACGATTGATAAATGTTTGGATGATATATGATATATTACATATATATTGAATGGTTTGGATATATATTCCCGCATATTTTAGCGGATGAGACCCTATACATTCCCGTGTATAAGCGAATGACCCTTTCTACGTGCATGTGCCTCGAAGCAGGCATTGTACATATTTCTCATATGTATATTTGTTGTAGGTTACAGCTTGGAGGGATCCAGATTTCTCACCGTTGTTGATTTTATTTACAGATATTGTTATATATGCTGTTATCATGTGATATATGATATTTGGATGCCATGATTGATACGATTGATGCGAATTCTATTATTTAGCGTTTTTGCAGCATTGGGCCATATTTTGGAAATTTAAAATAATAAAATGATGTTCTTGTTTAAAAAGGCTTTTTAAGTGATTTTGAAAATATATAATTTTTGAATTGTTAAAGAAATGGATTTATTTTAAATAAACAAAAGCTATAGTTTTTTTGTTATAAAAATTTATGGTTTTATGAAATATAATCAAAAATGATTTTTGAAATACGAAGTTAACTATTTTATTAAAATAAGTTGAATTTTGAATTTTGAATTTATTACAAATGGTTTATTTATATGATTTATAAAATTGTTAAAATAAGTTGAATAGGGATTATACACTTATTATAATTGGTTCATATATAAGATTTATAAAATTGATATTTTATAAATAAAAAAGTAATGGTATTATAAATGAGTTTGTATGTGTTAAAATAAAGTTATGGTTGAATCTTATAAGTAAATAAGATTTACAAATTCATGAATTTGTAAAAAGAATGAATTTGCAAATAAAGGAGATTTATAAGTAAATTAATTTATAATTGGATTTTGACATATACATGATATAAAAATGAAATTTGTTAGTAAAGGAATTTTGTATATGGAAGTTTATAAAATATAAATAGAATTCGTAAACACTGTTTTATAAATGTTAAACAAATTTAATTTGATAAGTTAAGTATGAAAGTTTATTAAAGGAAATATATTCGCGATTTGAACGGTGAATAATACTTTAAATTAATATGTAGAAGTAATGAATTGGGTAAGGAATTATATTCACAATTTTGGATAGTGAATAATCCTTTAAATTAAATGCGTAGAAGAATGAATTTATTAAAGAAATTATATTCAAAATTTTGGACAGTGAATAATCCTTTAGATAAAATGGATGTTTTGGAAAGTGATATTATAAAATGGAGCTTAAATGGTTTGATTATAAAATAAGTTATGAATTTACTTATTATTAAAATGAGTATATGAAAATATTTTTCAAATATCCAATAAGCGAAATGGTTTTGAATATTATCCTTTTAAAGATATTTGGAAGTGAATAACTGCAAAGTGATTTGATTTATAAATGATTATAAAAACTAGGCCCAGTGATTGCTTAAGTGCTAGATTTTGTTTGTTGTTTTGTTTGTTAAATAACCGACTACCGAAATTGGCCATTTTAGTTCCTCAACTTGGTGTGGAAACTAATTAGCCGTACACTTAGTACATGACTGATTGTGTAGGCTTGATTATCGTTTGTGTTAATGGTGTTGATTCATGTTGTGCGGAGTGATTACTCTAATCTATTAAACTTCCTTCTAGGCCGAAGGATAACAAGTTGAAAGTTAGAGATGTGATAAGTCTATGAGACTAAGTTTCTATGTGTGGTGGAGAAATGCTTTTGCGTTGCTGGTGCGAAGAGATTGAGATCAGATTTATCTAAAAACCACTACGGACCAACATTTGTATGACGATTGTGTAGGTTGGTCGATGATATTGATATTTTGGACTTTCATAGTGAAAGACTGCTTGTTGATCGTTTGGGGTAAAAATCCTAATATCTATCTAATAGCAACAGTCTCTTCGTTATGCAATATCTAATGAAAGGGCTGTCGCTACTAATCCGATAGGATGTGGTAGGAGAGTACTTTCGGTTTGTCCTATTCCTGGACAACTTGTATGGATGAGTATCTGACATTACATTTCTATGATTACGTACATTGGTTTTTAAAAAAGTACATCTGTTTGGTGGTGGAGAAGGCAACTTCCCTTAGCTTAACACTCTTCCTTGAGACGTGCGAGGTCAAAGGTTGTATACTGGTGGAAGGCAATTAGTAGTCAACGAAAATTGCAATGTGGCATTCAAAGATGATGTGATATGTGATATGTTAAACGTAATTGATACCTCTTTTGGCCTCACTCCCCAAAAAATGACTGAAATAAGGATAGAAGCAACAAGGCTAACTGGGTCGCTCCCAATTAGGAGATGTCATCACTCTTCTAGATATACATTTACACACTATGATGTCGTGTATTTGATTATTGTTGTTGTATTCTCATGGCCATGAATAAAGGTCAGTAATGACCTGAGTGATGACATATTCGATACTATCCAGTGATGGGTAGACCAGTCTTGTGTTGGTTTAGGCGGGCAGTATCTGCACCCTAGGTACATCCCACTAGAGGTGTACTGTGTTGGTTCGGAAAGGTTGTCCCTTTACCTAGTCATTTGGATGGAAATCCAAAATCCAATACGTGCCTGCCATTTTGTTTGTAAACCTATTACGCTGGAATATAATAATGTAACAATTTCAGCAATTTAATTTATTATATGTGCAATAGACAATATTATAATACAAGAGAATATGATATGAAATGTTTTGTTTATCGTAAGGTAAAAACCTTGTCAGTATTTATTTGCAACTCGGTCTTACGTGATACCTTTTGTTCCGATAAAAGAAATTTTTTGATAACTTTATAAGTTTAGTTGAACTGTGTTTTCTCATGCTCGTTTATCAGACTGATTCAGATGTTCTTCCCTTTCAATGATCGGGTCAGACCGAGTAAATTTACAGGTTCAGATTTGGTGCTTTTGGAGCTTCAGCGGGCGAGCTAGAGATCTTTATATCGTATACACGTATCTATTTATTATTCTGCTGCATTGCGTTGCATTGCATTGTTGTTGTTGTAAATTGTCAGCATTTGTGAGGATAGGTTTTTATAACTGTCCAAACTGATGATTACTTCTTGTGTACTCTAATATTGATTTATGTATATTACAGTTTCTCTTTGTAAAGATTATTGATCTATATTATATGTTATTCCGTTGCGATGTGAGATTCTTTATTTTTTTGGTTCTATTTCTCTCTCTTATTCTTCTCATCTCTTCTTTCTTCTCTCTTTCTTCTCATCTTCTCTTTTCTTTCTCATGATCATCTATAGTCGGTGCGCTCTAGGTCGGACATGCATGGTTTGGTGTCGGATTCAGAGGGTGCCGAGTGCGGGTCGTCACAAGTTTGCTAAGATCTGATTAAGTTAGTGCCTTTATGCATGGATCTCTTATGATGTCCTTAGTATCTGCTCTTTCAGTCGTAACTTCTTTATTAGTGATGAATTTTCTAAATTGGTATAACTTTCGACGAATGGGTCTCGACTTCTTGAGAGATTTAGGTTCCTTAGCTATCTGCATCGCTGCATTATTCTCACATAACAATGTTATAGGTTTCTCAACATTTGGAACCACTAGCTTAGCCATAAAATTGCACACCTAGAACACTTCTTTAGTTGCTTTGTTGAGGATGGTGTACTCGGCCTCCATCGTTGGATAAACGATGTCTTTTTCCTGGAACTTTTCCAACTGACTGCTCCAACATTCACTGTGAGCACATAACCAGACACTGACAAACTATCATCGATATCACTCTAAAATCATGAATCTGTATACCCCTTCGCAAGGAGCTTCCAATTCCCATATGTAAGAAAAATTCTTTATTATTTCTCAAATACTTAAGAATGCACTTCAATGTTGTCCAATGCCTCTCTCTGGGATTGGACTGATATTGCTTACACATCCTAATGCATAAGCCACATCTATTCTAGTACATAACATAAGAGATGGAACCAATTATGGATGCACATAGTATCCTCTTAATATGCTCCTTCTCCTCATCGGTATATGGAGCGTCCTTCTTAGAAAGGGCGATTCTAGATTGCATCAAGATAATTCCACATAAGGAATTCTCCATACCAAACCTTTTTCAATATGGTATCTATGTATAGGGATTTAGATAATCCCTATATCCTATTAGATTTATCTCTTCACATCGTTATACCAATTATATAGGTCGCTGCTCCTAAATTCTTTATGAAGAAATTCTTGGATAACCATGATTTCATCGATTGTAGCAACGAAATTTTGTTGCCAATCAATAGAAAATTATCAACATATAGGACTAATAATGCTATAGCACTTCCCTATTCTTTTCATTATGTGGTTCCTTTATACTGTGATAAAAACCCAACTGTTTGATTATTTTTTATCAAAGCACTTATTTCAACTACTTGCAGTTTTATAACAACCCTGGTCGAGATTGCCTGGAATTAAATCTAAATATGATTTATAATTATCTTAATTAATTTGAGAAATTTTAATAGTTATAATTTCCAAATTAAAACGACTTTCTAGATGGAAATGAATAAATTTGGGAAAATTTATTAAATATCAAAATTGTGTAATTTTACTTCTTATATTTGATAATATAAGAATTGTCTTGGGAAAGATAAGATTCAATAAAATATATGGAAATAATTTTTTTATTTATAATGTGAATTTTTCTAAGATTTGTTCACTTAGTGATCTTAATAGAGATTTATGACAGATATTTTCCATTTCAAATTATTACAAAATTTTTGTAAATTTTAATTAAATGTTAATGATGAGATTTATTGTTTAAAAGGAGATTTCATAATTAATAATTTATTTATTAAAATAATGAGAATAACTTTTAATTTCAAAAGTTATATATAATTTTACAGAATATCTCAATATTTATATAAATGGGAATTTTTAACATGTTCGTAGTTTGTAAAATTTTAGTATTTGAGAAATCAATTTATATTTTTATAGAACATTGTTTGTAATGTAAATTAGTGCTTTAAAAGGGAAAACAAAGGAATTAGTAATACTTCTCTTAAAAATTTATAACACTTGCTCATTGGGTTCATATCAAACCTTCTTGGCCCAAGAAGAAAGAAATAGAAATGAGAACTAAACTACATACAGTTTTCTCATTCCCTTTTTATTCTTTTTCTGCTAGTAAACGTGAAACACAAAACCTCCTTTAACATAAGCTTTAGTTTCTAATCCCTAAATTAAGACTGGAAATTAAACAGCTTTTGACTAATTCAAGTCTAAAACTAAAGAAGGTAATCTCCTCTCTCTCCTTATGTGCTTAAATTCGATTATTAGTTTCAGTTTTGCCCAAGGTTGTAATCCTATCGTCTTCTATTTCTGAGATTAACCTAGGGTATTGGCTAAAAGATGGTAGCCTTAGAGGATTTGGGCATTTTGCATTTAATTTGGGTTAAATTGGTGAGTTAACCTCACACTTCTAGGCTATAATTCAATGCACATTGCTATTTGATAATCGAGTTGAATCTATAATTAAAGTACTTTCAATCTTTTGTGATATCTAAGCTTCAGATTGCATATTCCTATTTGCTCAAACTTGATCTATTAAATTTTCCAATCATATGGATGTTTTGATGCCATGAAATTGCACGAAATGCTCGTATGACCACCCTAAATCATTTACATAAAAAAAGGGATCAAATGTCATCATCGGGGATAGTTTGGAGGCCAACCTGGAGCTGAAATAGCTCCAACCTATGTTCCAAACAGTGGGCTCCATGGTGCACCAGTTGTATGCTCTCCTACGGCTATTTCAACTCCGGGAGACACCCCTCTGACCGCCATTTGCTTACATTCTTCGCCTGTTCTTTGATGCTTGTTTCTTGTGTTTAGCGGAATCTTTTGCACTTCATATAACATCTGTTGCAACTCATTTCTAAGTTATGCAATGCTTATATGGAGATGATGTAGAGTTGCAGTCTATGGATCCACTTATTTCACTCGGATTGAACTTTATTTCTAGAAGAGATCTCGATGTCTAATTTAGTGGTTTATAATTCTTATTTCCTGGTTTTGATTTATGAATTTTTGAATTCATTTTAGATTACTGTTATTCCATAGAAATGCTCTATGGATCCTTGCTAGAACGCATAATGTTATCACGTGTTTTTTAACTTGAGTTTTCAAGAAAACAATTTCCAATTTCAAACTATTTTCCTATATTTTCAAGTACAAGTATAATTTTCTATATACAAATGATATTAGAAATATATACACACACACACACAATAATATATTTCTTTAGAAAAATAATGGTTTTGAAACGATTTTGGAATAATAGGTTTAAATTATATTTTCACTTAAGAATTTAATATGGTCTTTTAAGTATACATGATGGCATATAAAACTATATTTTATAAGGATCTTTTTAAAGTAAGATATTAACTACATGTTATTAAGTGAATGAGAAGGTGATTTAAATGGTTTAATAAAATGAGTGGTGTGGAACGGTCGCATTTTCTTTACCGATTAACTCCCAGACTTGTTCGATCGAGCCATTTATACACATGAATGTAGTTTACTAGCTTCTAGTAAACGTTTAGGTAAACCAGTGTGGTATGGGACGCATGGTCATTATCTATTTGGTTGCTATATGAAATTATTTAAAACTTTTTTTGACGATTTTATAACCCGCCTTTGGAGTTTATAGGACTTGTTCTTATCTTGGAGTTTATAGGTCTTTTACCTATCTTGATGTTTATAGAGTTGTTTCTATCTTGATTTTATTGGTCTCGTACCAACCTTGATATTTATAGGTCTCGTACCTTTTTCGGAGTTTATATGTCTCATACCTATCTTGATGTTTATATGTCTCATACTTATCTTAATGTTTATAGATTTACACGTCTGTCTTAGAGTTACATGAATATAGGTAAATTTATTCACCAATCTTGGCGTTTGGCTCCTTTTTCCGCTATGGGATTCTTGGATTTCTATTTATGATTTTTGGATTCGATGTTATTTGTGTTATCACTAAATAGTTTCAAGGATTGTGCTTGTAGAAGCTATCTTGAGTTTTGATATTTGGTGATTTCATTCTTTAAGTTTTAAAGTATGCTTGGTATTTGTTGATACAATGACATGATGACTATATTTGAGATCTAGTTCACTTTATATATCATTCATCTTGTTAACTCATTTATTTTAGCCTAGACTGCCCCTTTATTACTTTATGATACTCAGGTCAGACGGAGATGTTTCAGGTCCTTCAGCTCGATGCTTTTAGAGCAGACCTCCTATCAGTTGGTTAGATGTTTTCTTTTGACATCACTATGTATATATTGATGTTATAATGTGTTATGTTAAGCTAGAATTCTTTTATGTAAATATTCATATTTTTGGGATGTAGTACTATTGTATTATGCAGTCTACATCATGTATCTACTTGTGTATGTTTAGACTTGTATCATTTGTATTCTGCTGTGTTTGACCTATAATTCTGTGATTTGTATTTATCATAGGTTGTTCTGGATTATTATTTTAGCCATTGTAGTTTTGTTTTAAACCTGGATCGCAACGTCGGTTCCACTAGTGATATATATACCATATTAATGGGCGCATCGATGCTCGCTTAAAGTAAAATTCATGGATGATCGCTCTTAACCAGCCCTATTCTCTGCAATAGCAGATGGTATTATTCTTTAATACCCACTTTGTTAGTGCAGATCTCAGGGTGGGGTGTCATAGCTTGGTACCAGAGTTGAGTTCAGAACAAAATATGATAGAATGAATCCATAGTTTGGCCACAAAGCGGATATCAAGCAGAAGGCACTTTCCATATCTTTATTTTGAAAATATGTATCGTATAGTACCTTTCAAAATCACTTTCAAATGTCATACTTATATAAAGTCCATTATATATAAGATTTCATTTCAAACCGAATATTTTCCAAAATCAATAGTATGTCAAATAACACTTATAGAGACTTCGATTATATAAGATTTCACTTTACAAATTGAGTACCTTTTCCAAATCAACAGTTTCAAATCAACTTCATACTTATACAAATCCATTTTATCTAAGTTCGATAACTCCCAAATCAAGTATTTAGTAAATCAAGGTTCTCAATTTTAATTCGTTTCAATAATATTTCAGTTTCAAAATCATATATGATTTCACCAAATCATTACTTCCAAATTACATATATTCAGTTTCAAAGTTTCTTAGAACAATAGATTTAGAAAATAATACAAATTTCCAAATCTACAAAATTTAGGTCAAACAAATTCATTTCCATTTCTAATATATTCACTTTCAAAAAATCATAATACTTTCAAATTTATAAATCTTTCGAAACCAAAATACTTGAAATCGTTACACTTTGAAAATCATAACATTTAGAAATCATACATTTGAAATCATAAAACATTCCGTTAATTCTTCACATTTCACAAATTTATTAAATTTAAACCCAAATCTATTAGTTCAATTCAATTTAGTTTTCCAACAAAACCAATTCAAATACTATCAAATTTCAAATAAAGATTTGATCCATAAAATAAACTATTAAATTTTTAATATATTTCAAAGCTTAAATATACCATATTCCAAAACTAAATTTTATAATTTCATATATCTCAAATTTTACTTCATTATTACTTAGTTTTAAAATATTCATTTCATAGATCCATCATTTTTAATTAAACTCAAATTACAAGTAAACCAAGTATCCATTCATACTAATATAAACTTCAATTATTCATTTATCAAAATCAATTATCATTTCAAATTCACATTCTTTATCAAATAAAGATTAAATCATTTCCAAACCATTTCAATCGTCAAAATATCTAAAATGGTTACTAAGTTTAAAACCATACCTTTTTAAAACCTTCAAACTATTTATTTCTATACGACAAATCCAGTTTACCATTTGAAAGATCATTATTCTATATATATACTTTATTCAAAATATTTCAAATCTATATTTCATACCAGTATAATTCAAAATAGTCTTATTTATTTCACTCAACAAATAGTTCCAAACTTATATAAATCATATTACTTTATACTTTAATCATACCAAACTAAACCTATATTCTTTATCAAATACCCTATACCATTCAAAATTTCTTAGCTTTTGAAAAGTTAACCTTGATTTAGAAGTGCTCGAACCTTCAAAATAGTCGAAGAAATCATATTTTCAATCCAAGAGTTGGAAATCACCAACAAATCAGTAAACCAATTCCAAAAGATAGGATTATACCAAAACAAATCTGAATCTCGAGGACTGGACTCCAGCTTACTTTAAATCATTTCAAATATACATACATATATCTTTCGAATATCAAACCATACTTCGAAATCAGAAATAAAAATTTGGTTTCACAAAATCACTTGCATAGCAAAGCTACTAGAGTGGCCTCTTCCCCACTCAGAAACTCGAAAATCAATGTCGATGATGCATACATTCATCACCGAAAATATTTTTCCAGCGACATAAGTGAGTTCTGGTCTTTTATTTCCTTGATGACTTCTTTGAAATCTCTTCGAAATCATTGGAATTGATTCCAATACGTTTGAAACATTTATTATTCAAAAAATAGCTTTAAATCATATTATTATATATTTTCCAAATCTAAAAACCAATTTCAAAACACCGGATTTCGATTCCTCGAAATTCAAATTCAAAATCCTTCAATTATAAATCATTTTATACAAGTCGAATGCTTATAAATTTTCAAATTTTCAAATCCTTTCCAAACTTCAAATTTCTCGTTTTAAAACGGTATATAATCCTTATCGAAAACATTTCACCTTTATATACAAAATAGGGTCATCCTTATCAAAATAATAATTCCGATGTATGCACACATTCAAAATAAAATCAAACAAGATGGATTTCAAAACAAATAGAGATTCAAATTTAGAGGAACTATAATCAAATAGAATTATGGTTCGAATATAAGTTCAAACAAAAATAAGATAAATTAATTACCAAATAGAAGATAGATAAGCCTTTATAAATCGCGGGCAACCTTAATCGGTCAACCGTGACTTCAGGAATATAATAAATGCGAAAATCTAAAGCAAATCGACATTCGATCGCCAGAGATAGAATGCGAGTATAGCAGAAGGAGATTGGTAACATCGTAAACCGAGGATACAGAAATCTCCGATGAATCAATGCCAATTGTAAAGGAGTTTTCACCCCTTTACAAATCATTCAAAGATTTGCGGAATCACCGATCTTTATAGAGGTCATTCCAAAGTTGAATTATGAAATGCTCCAAAATCAATAGGATAAAATAGGGTAACAAGACTGGACTTCAGAACAAGTGGGAGTGTTCCAAAGTTCAAGGAATCCTAATCGATAAGAATCCTAACCAAGAGATTTCTAACAAGGTGAATACAGAAGGAATGAAGTTTAGAAAATCTTGGTTTCAAAGTAAGAAAATTTTTATACCAAAACAATCTTTGAAAATCTTTTAAAATCATTTGGAAATCATTTTATACTTCAAAAATACGTTCTCTCACAAAGAAAGGATTCTGAGATTGATTTCACACATTCTAGGGTACGTCTACCCGATCTCTAATGAGTTTTTGCTCCGCAGGCTATGGTTTGCCTAAAACCAAAGCTCTGATACCAAATGTAACATCCCAATATTTTCAGCCATTTGCATCCACGCATGTCGGACTTGAATTTCTCAAAATACCGCATTGTAAATAAATTTGGAGCAAATGAAATCAAATACACAGAATCACAGACACAGAACAATCAGAATAACTCGCAACGGAATATAAAATAACATAGTAGTTCATGAAGCTACTATAATTGAGTCTCAAAACAAATACATACTATCAGTCTGAAAACAACATAATAGAAATCCCAAATACATAGAAGTTCACTAATACATGAGATAAACTAGAACAGCTGAAACAAAAATAGATATAAATGTAGATAGGTAGAAACTCCAGCAAAGACCAGCTCAAGAAAGGGTTACATTAGTTTAATTTAACAAAAGACGGCATTTAAAAATGCTGTAAAAGGGTTACATTAGTTTCGAATAAACTTAGTTAAATTCAACAATTATAACATTTACAAAAATTCTATAATAGCCTTTAATTAAATTTAGCCACTTGGTTCATTATTATCAACCACAGCATTTACAAATATTGTATTATCATTTACATTAGAATTAATAGCATTCAGAAATGTAGTTGATTAACTTCAAATATTCAGTATAATTTCACAAACAAATATATTTTTATTTAAATAATTTTTAACATATAAAATCATATAATTTCACTTTTATAATCATCATTTAAATACCTTATATTCATGATTTGATAAAGTTAAATTTACATTCAAAAATCAAGATTTAATAATAACTCACTTATTAAATTCCAACATTAAATTTAAATTCATTAAGTTAAACTTAACTTAACTCTTAATTTTAAAATTTCAAATATAACTTAATTTCATTTTTTTTTACTTAACTTAAAATTCACTTTTAGGTCAAATTCACAAATTTCCAATTTTAATTATATTTCAAAATTTCAACTTAATTATTCATTCATTTCACATTTTAACTTTATTCAAAAATCATTAATATATTATAAAATCCTTTTTAATTCATTTAAACCCAAATATCATAAATTTATCATATTTTCATATTTAATTTAAATTCCAATTATCGCCAAATTAAAATTTCCAAAATAACTTACATTTCACATTTTCTAACTTTACCATTAATTTATTTCACTTATAAATTTTCAGAAAATCAATAATGCTTTACAAAAATCATTTTTAATTAAGTTTAAATCAAAATATTATAATATTTACATTTCTAAAATATTTTAAAAAATTTAGAAAAACATATTTTAACTATGGGTCTGTATTTCATTTTCTAGCCTAGGTAAAGTGATACGGGTAATATATCATTTCAACCCGTAATTTACAAAGAAAACCCAGGTTTGATCATTTCAAACCCGCAATCCCAAGTAAATGAAAATAATTGAAAATCATTCAGGTCTATCATTTCAGCCCATAACGATTTTCTCCTATTCTAAAGTCTGTTCGGGTATGTATCATTTCAACTCATAGTGATTCTAATCTAAAGAGAACTTGCAATGTGATAAACTAATATAAATAACAGAACAACATAATATAACAGTAACAGATGATAAAATAGATGTTTAAGCATGGGTGAACATCATATAATCATAACATAGCAGATATAATATGGTGATGCATTCTACAGATTCAAAAGTGGTCAATTTACTAGTTATATAGGTACAGATTGTCTGGTGAGAATAACTCACAGGTATAGGCTGGAGATGACAATGAAACACAAAAAAAATGATCTTCAGAGGCACGAAAGCATGAAAAATATTCGAGTGGGAGAGCCAAAGATTAATTTCCTTGAATACAATTCAAACAAAACAATATAACACACATAAGTTTTCAATTCAAAATATGATTAAACGATGCTAGAATAAACTACGTAAAACAAAGCCAAATATTTGCACTTGCTTCCAACAACTTGTGCTACAGCCCTAGGTCAGAAACACATGGTTATGTGGATATTTTGGATCTAGTTTGGGTTGACATGGGTCGGCCTACATGGTTGTGATGATGGTGCAAAGTTTGGTGAGCATGAAACAACACAATCTAAGCAACATACGTGGTTTCAATGCAAACAAGGCCACGGCCAAGGCACTACAAGTCGTGGCCATCTCTGGTGGGGTCAAGAGGATGACATGGCAGAGGGTTTCAGGTCGGCTGGAGGTGGTGGTGGCGGCGAAGGGTGTGTTGAAGGTGATGGTGCAACATAGTGCTCGGCTATGAATCATTTAGTTGAAGTTTGGTGCAAAACTTGGTGGATCTTCAACTTAGGGTGGTTTGCATGGCTATGGGGTTGGAGAGGAGGTAGTGGTGACTGGTCCAGGTGGTCGTGGAGGCGGAAACATGGCTGGAGTGGTGAGGGGCCGATCCATATAGGTGAGAAAACAAGTGCAAAACATAAGAAAACAAGAATAAAACAATGAAAAGAAAAGATTTTTACCAAACTATTTGCCAAGGAGGGAGTCCGAACTATTTTCAGAGATGAGAAGTAAATTTTTTTACGTGAAATGATTGAGGAGTTGGCTGGAGATAGGAAGTTATGGCAGCAATTGAAGTGGTGTAATGGTTGGAGTTGAAAAGGTGAGAATACAAAGAGCCTTAAGAAATAAAAAGTCACAAAACCTTTCAAATTTCTCTTATTTCTTTTTATAATTTTAAATAAATGAAATATATATATAAATTCAGTTAAAATACGAAAATATCACAAATAAACAAAATATAAATAAATAAATATTAATTATATATGATTAAATTAGGAAAATAGCACAGAAAATGAAAACTAGTCTAGAAAATTTGAAAATAAATGGAACAAACTTTGGGAAAATTTTATGTACATGAAAAATATTTATAAATAAAGATAAAATAATAAAATAAAAATGCATTCACAAAATAAATAAATAAATTTTAATTAAATATAATTTAAATGTAGAAAATAGTAGAAAATGGAAACTTGCCTTTAAAAATAGAAAAATAAATTCAATAAGCTTTGGAAAATTTTTATCATCACTTTAAAAATATTTAAAAGACAAAAATATATGTAACATAACATATAATACAAATTAGAATAAGTATGACAAATAAACAATATTGTTAAATAAACTAGTTTACACTGAATATTGTAAAACGCATGACTTTCACAATATAACTCCGATTTCAATGAAATGAAAAGCGGTATTCTTAAAATTTAATCTATTTTCATAATAAAAGATAAAATTCGAAAATTCGAATATTTAAATTTAAAATTTAAAGGTCAAAATTTGACCATATTGACTAAAACTTCACTTTCTAGAAAATATTCAATTCATTAAAGTTTGGAAATATAATTCATATAATAATCAAAATTTATATTTAAATAACAAAATTTATTCTTTTTAATAAATAAAATAAAGTTTTAAATCAGGAAATTCAATTTAAAAGAAATAAAATATATAGTAAAATAAGCACAAAATACAGGGTTGTTACAATTAATAATTGAATCTTGTGGTATCCTCGTATTAGAAATTCCCGCAAGAGAAATTGACTTGGGTATGCAAGTAACAAGGATCAAATCTTGTAGTTATAAGTATTAATCAATTGGAGATAAATTTGATTAAAAAAAAATTTGATGCAATCATCGCCTAATTTGGAAATGCCATCCTATGAGATTTCCATATGATGTTTAATAGTGATGATTATAAGCATGTCTTTATATGCATAAACTAGGGTATGTAAAGATATAAGTATTCTCCATCTTAAAGAGGATTTTTAAAATATATATATATTTTTATGAGTATTAAATTGCCCCTTAAGAGCTTTAAGGATTCTGGTTAAGGACATATGGCCAACGTGCTTGGTAGGAATCCCTAAACATTCAAATGAGACAACTGGACATACACTTTGATTAAAATAAGTATTTTGGAAAATCATATTTTTTGAGAAATATTAAGGAATAATTTTTGTTGAAACTAATGTAGTTTAAAATAAAATGATATTTGGATATGCATACAAAGGTATATAATTATATATTAATGTTTTGCAAATATAAGGGTATTTCTATAATATTTAGAAAATCATTTTCTATATGAAAGAGTATATTATTCGATTTCTAAATTATAATCTTATAAGGAAAATGTTTTGAGAGACTTAGTTGTATAATACGGGAGAAGTACTAATAATCGACTTAGTGTTACCAATTGGTTTATATGCTCTCGAGTAATGCTTTATCGAATATAATATAACTCATTGAATAGAATATTTGAGTGGAACTTACTAGCCATTATAAAATACTTGAATTTCAACGGGTAGTAGGAGACGCCTCAATTAAATTCTTGTAATTGCTATTAGGATGTATTTAACACTTTAGGACTGTATTCTCTTTAGGTGTTCGGTAGGACTGATAGAACCTTAACGGAATATAGTCTAGGTTTTCAAGTGGTATCCATAACAAGTGAGATTTACCAACTTCTAGTAAATAGTTGAATTTCAACAAGCAGTATGAGATTTTTTTTGTTAAGTTGTAGTGATTACTAAAAGTGATAGTATTTGATACTTTAGAGTATATTTCCTGTTGATGTTCGATCGAGGGTCGATAGATCCTTAAGAGGTATGCTTTGGATAGGCCTTAAAAGACCATTTTAATCCATGTATAAACACATAAGCGTTAATCCTTAAATAGCTAAATCTGCAAAAGCTAAAGAGATGCATGATTCTTTTATTTAAAATCAATTGGAAACAAATTTCTGAATGCTTAAGCTTAGGTCAAATGATATGCGAGATAAGATGCCATCTTTAATTGTATTTGAAATAACAATTTATGGATATGACTTTATGGGTCTATTCATCTCTTGGATACTTGGATATTAATTAAAATAATAAGAGGAAATTGAATACACTCTTAAGAAGAGGTTAGTCAATTGAATCCATAGGATATATATGTTTTTGTGTGTATGAGTGTTTATATATATTGATTTAACTTTAAATTAGGTAGTGTCTAAAGTTTGAAACTTGCACTAAGGAAAGGATTTATTTCAAAATAAAAATAATTAGGATTTGGGGATATTTTTGGGAATTTCTAAAGATGAGAAATAAATGATTTTTGAACAGGATAATCAGTTTTTGGAGACCTGATAATTATAATAATAATTTCTTGGCAATCTAATTATTTTATTTTTATTATAAAGAATGGAAAATAAAATTAGTAAATTCACGAATAGTATAAAATGTAATTGGAGAATCCTATTGATTTGGATACATACTATGCAAAATAGGTGAAGTGCATAAGTAAAAGTAATGGTTGAACTTTAAGGGCTTTAACTACAAAAACCTCTTCTGGAGAATCTTCAGGTTTTCAAAACTTAACAATAATCTTGGAAATAGCTAGAGGAAGTTTCTTTAATTGGGAAATAAATATTTAGCAAAGAAAAATAATTAGGATTTCTTTAGTAAAAACTAATCTTCATTTTGCAATGAAATTTGCAGTGTAAGACTATAAGGGAAATTCAGTTAAGTAAAATGAATACTTTAGAATGAATTATATAAAGCAAGCCTTTCAAATTAAAAAAATACTAATTAAGAGTTTATTTGATACAGAAATAAATAAGAGGTAATGTTGAAAAGAAAATAATTTTTAATTGAGGTTCTTGTTAATTTTAAATTTAAAACCCATAGGAAATGATTTTGTGGTAAGATAAACCTATATTATGTGTTAACTCCGCCTCGACCATGACTTACCGACCTAACAGTTAGAGGCATGCCGACCTAAGGCTCAACAGGGGGTGCCGACCTAAGGCCTAAGGGTATGCCGACTTAACACTTCAACGAGGCTACCGACTCAACATAGATACCGACCTAACAGTCTAGGGAGATTGCCGACTTAACTGGTTGCCGACCTAACTGCCTTAACAGGAATGCCGACCTAAGGCCGAAAGGGGATACCGACTTGAGAGAGGTGCCGACCCAACAGCCTTAGCTCATTGCCGACCTAAAATGAATGACGACTCAATAGTTACCGACTTAATGACTCAGAAGGGACAGCGACTCAATGCCCTTACAAAGTTCCCGACCTAAGGCCCTAAATGGATAGCGACCTAACGCCTTAAAGGATGCCGACTTAGGAAGTCTATTGACCTAACTTAAGTACCGATCTAATTACCTAAAGGAGTTGCCGACCTAACTGATCAGGACATGGAAAGGTGCACGACCTATACTTAAGTCGCAACCGACTTAAGACTTATGCCAAGCCGTTCACGACCCAGGCAAATGAAGGCAAATCCTATACAGCTACTTGACACGCGCATGTTAACTCAGCAACGACCCAAGTCACAACCGATCCAGCTCCCCAGTTATCTCGTTCAGACCGTGATTTGCGACTTACCAAGGTAACTCGTCCACGACCTAATATAAGCCCGATCCATGTTACTGAGAAGAGGTGGTGTTGACTCGGAGGCGACCTTAGACCGGTCACGACTCACCTTAATTCGGCTGCGTCTTAACTTGAGTCGGCCGCGGTTTAGGACTTGGCAAATTTCAGAATCAGAACTCTCTATAAATAGGCACCCATCTCCAACATTCAAGGGACTTTTGGCGCATTCTCTTCACACACCGTTACCTTGCTGCATTGAGAACTTCATCAACACTTAGAGCTTCCAAGATTAGAGGAATACATCAAAGAAATTCACGAAGAAACCACACATCTTCAACATGAATCTAAGAACTTTAATCGACATTGAAGCTTAAGACTTGTTCCAAATCACTTGTAACTTGAAGTGTATTGTACTTGAGAAGAATTGTACCAGTTTGTAACGGGATTATTAATAAAAGTACTTAGAGTGGACGTAGGCTATACCCTTAAGCCGAACCACTATAAAATCGTTGTTGTTTACTGCTTTTCTGCTATTACTTGCTTGTAATTCTTTCCCGATCTATCGGGTGGTGCTTTCACAACTACACTTTACACACCGGGGTGTTAGCGTTCACATTTTAGCGTTAACATTTTTGGTGCTTTCACTGAGAATCGAACTCAGGACAACTGTCATCATTGCTTCGCAAGGATTTGTAGAAAGAATTTCTTTAAAAACCAGAAGTCTATCTGAGATTATGGCTCCTGGAAGGAAAAGTAGATCTGTCAGATCTGGAAATATTCAAGAGGGAACCTCCGCTTCCCCTGTGCCTAATCAACCCACTCCATCTGTTGGAGTTACGAAAGCGGAGTTGGATGCTGTGATTCTAGGGCTAAACCAGCAGATAAACGCCCAAAATGCACAATTAGAGGCTCAAAGTGCCCAGAATGCTCTGATTCTGAATAAATTGAACGACTTACTTGGGGCAAACAATCAACCAGCTTGTAATGAAAGGAACTGTGCTGGCAACATTCATGATGTTAGTGAAAGGAATGCTCCTGAAAGGGCTACTAGTCCCTTTGAGCAGGCAGTTCCTGAGGCTGGTGGATCTAGAACTCGGCATGATGAGGAATATCTTTCTGGAATGGTCCGGCAGATCATGAAAGAAAGTATGCAAAGGGTTGAAGATGAGAAGGAATGGGGTTTCGCTCCAAGTAAAACTCCGTTCACTGAAAAAATCTTGAAGGCGGAATTTCCAAGGAAGTTTGTCCCTCCGACTATTCCAGCTTACAAAGGGACAAGTGATCCGAATGAGTTCTTGTATAAATATGATTGGCACATGACAGGTGCCAGGGCCTCTGACGAAATAAAATGTCGATATTTCCCCGTATACCTGGAAGGTGTGGCTCTACTATGGTTCACCAAGTTGCCAGTCCGATCTATCGATCAGTTTTCAGACTTGACCAGAAAATTCAAGGAGCAGTTTAGACTATATGCTTCGAAGGCCAAGGACATTATGTCACTATCAAGTTTAGAGCAGAATCCTGGTGAGTCTATCAGATCCTTCTTGAACCGCTTTAATATAGCACTGGCTGAGGTGGACAATGCTGAACCACGAATGATATTGACTTATCTGATGAGGGCTATTGATAAGTCAAGCGAATTTGGGAAATGGTTAAATATGAAGGAGCCAACCTCTCTCGAAAAGTTCTACAAAAAAGCAGATGAATTCATTCGCTTGGAAAGCCGTCCTTTACCAGTAAATACAGTGTTGGAGAAAGCAGAAGACAACACTGTCGCTCCACGCAAGAATGAATCGGTGGGGCAAAAAAGGGAGAATAATAATGGGAAGAAACAGGGTAATCTGAAGAAGCCCCGATCCTTCAAGCCATCAGAATATACTCCATTATCACATACACCGGAGCACATCTACCTGGCCACTAAAGATTCCGTCGATTTCCCTAAACCTATCCCTTTGAGAACCGGGAAAAAAGCCATACAGAGTGGGAAATTCTGCCGCTTCCACAATCAACCCGGTCATGAAACTGATGAATGCCGCCAGTTGAAAAATCTGATTGAAGAGTTGCTAAGAGAAAACAAACTACAGCAATTCGTGAAGAAAAATAGCAACAATCCTGCATCGTCAAGTCAGGGGCAACAGGTTCCTGTTCATCAGCCTAGGACAGGTGAGAAAGCTACGGGACATGAATCTGGAAGGCCCGTTATCAATGTCATTACAGGAGGGCCTCACCCAGCTGGCAAGAGCTGGGGTGAGATGGAGAGATATTCCAGGGCTTTGAAATATGCTCCAGCCGAAGAAGACGTCTTTGTTTTAGAAGACACTACGCCCCTGAAACAACAGAAAACTTTCAGCGATGATATTGTTTTCAGAGCTAGAGATTCCACAGGTATAGAAGCTCCTACCCTAGATCCCTTGGTCATCTCGGCTGGTATTGGACCGGCCATTGTCAGAAGAGTCCTCATTGACTGCGGAGCATCATGTAATATCCTCTTCAAGAAGACATTTGACCAGATGAAAATCCCTATGATTGATGTACAAGCCTCATCACAGAAGATCGCTGGCTCAACTGGGGAGCCAAAACAACCAATTGGGACCATCGATCTGCTTGTAGAACTTGGGGAAGCAGAAAGGAAAGTGGTCCGCAAGCAAACATTTGTGATTGTCGATGAGTTTTCTGCTTATAATGCTTTTCTTGGCCGTCCAACACTCGCAGCATTCAAAGCTATCCTAGCCCCGTGGTGCCTCACTATTAAATTCCCTACTGACAATGGAGTAGGAGTTATAAAAGGGGATCAAAATGCTGCGCGAGAATGCTATTTGACAGAGCTGCGAGAGTCAAGAAAAAGAGAAATGGGGAAGGATGCGGCAACCCCAGTCCGCATCAAAGAACCAGCCTTGTAGCAATTACGGGGCGGACCCTGCACTGGCGAGCACAGCGGGGCACGGAAAGAAATGGATCCCAGAAAAGCCAGTGCAGGGGAGAATAGAGTGGTACCGGTGGAAACGACAGTTCCGGTACCTGTTGACCCGAAGGACCCAAATAAGGTGTTAAATGTGGGTTCACAGCTTAACGTGTCAATTCAGAATATCTTGATATCTTTCCTGAAAGCAAATCTGGATGTCTTTGCTTGGACTCATGCTGATATGTGTGGAATATCCCCAGAAGTTGCAGTACACGCTCTGAACATTGACCCAAAGTTTACGCCAGTTAAACAGAAAAGAAGAACCCAAGGTCCAGAAAGGTCAGCAGCATTAAAAGAAGAAGTTGATCGACTCATAGAAAATAACTTCATCAAAGAATCTACATATCCGAATTGGGTTTCAAATCCTGTGTTGGTCAAGAAAGCTAATGGAAAATGGAGAGTGTGCATTGATTTTTCTGATCTAAACAAGGCTTGCCCCAAAGATTGCTTCCCATTACCCAGGATCGATCAACTGGTAGACGGAACTGCGGGACATGAATTGTTATCTTTCATGGATGCCTACTCCGGTTATAACCAAATCATGATGCACGAGCCGGATCAGGAGGATACAAGCTTTATCACAGATGTTGGACTTTATTGCTACAGAGTTATGCCCTTCGGATTGAAAAATGCAGGGGCAACCTACCAAAGACTTGTTAATGCTATGTTCAAACCGCAATTGGGCAAAACTATGGAAGTCTACGTCGACGACATGTTAGTGAAGTCCAGGAAAGCAGCGGATCACATTGAACACTTAGCAGAAATGTTCGCAGTCCTCCGGAAATACAGAATGAAACTTAACCCTCTGAAATGTACATTTGGGGTCGAGTCCGGAAAGTTCTTAGGTTTCATCGTCAGTGCTAGGGGCATTGAGGCTAGTCCAGCTCAAATTACTGCCTTGAAAGAAGTCAAAGCTCCTAGAACGAAGAAGGAATTGCAGAGTCTCAACGGAAAGGTCGCCGCCCTGAGTCGGTTCATTTCCAAAGCCACTGATAAATGCATCCCATTCTTTGACGCCCTGAAGAAAGGAAAGAAGAATTTTGAATGGACTTCCGAATGCCAAAAAGCCTTCGATGAGTTGATCCGTCATATGGAAACGCCTCCAATACTTTCTAGGCCAGGCAATGGTGAGGATCTTCTTATATACTTGGCAGTATCATCTCATGCTCTAAGTGCAGCGCTGATACGGGAAGACAAAAGGATTCAACATCCGGTTTACTATATCAGCAAAAGACTCACTGGAGCAGAGCTGAATTACTCCAAGTTGAAAAAACTCGCCTATTGCCTACTAATTGCATCAAGGAAACTGAGGCAATATTTCCAAGCTCATCCTATCAAAGTACTCACTGATCAACCTCTAAAGCAAGTCCTATTTCGCCCTGAAACTTCGGGTCGCCTTCTAAAATGGAACATTGAACTCAGTCAATATGACATCACCTATCACCCCCGAAAAGCAATCAACGGACAAGCTTTAGCTGATTTCATTGCAGAATTCACAGAGAAAGATAATGGTGAGGAAGAAACGATCAATGATTCCCTAATCCAGTGGAAGATGTATGTTGATGGCGCAAGAAATGACTACTGTTCTGGAGCCGGAGTGGTACTTGAAACTCCTGAAGGTCGATCATTATGTTATGCACTAAGATTGGAATTTCCTTCAACAAACAATGAAGCAGAATATGAAGCTCTTATTGCAGGTCTGAAAATCGCTAAAGAGCTAAACATTCGAGCATTACAGATCTTCAGTGATTCTCAGCTTATTGTATGCCAAGTCAAGAAGGAATTTCAAGCAAAAGGTGGAAACCTGCCTTCCTACTTGTCAAAGGCTCGGGAACTCCTATGTGAACTTGATCACTATTCAATAAGCCACATTCCTCGGGAAGAGAATATGAAGGCAGATTCCCTCGCAAAGTATTCAAGTTCTGGTGAAGCTCAACTATTGGGATTGGTCCCTGTAGAAGTCCTTTCAGCACCGAGTATAGACGAGATGGATATAGACTGGATTATGAATGTATCTCAAGAACAAGAGTCATGGATGACTCCAATACTGGACTACCTACTCAGAGGTTCTCTGCCAGAAAATTCGATAGAAAGACGAAAGCTACTAAGGAAAGCCTCTCGCTATGTAATTCAGGATGGCCGATTGTACAGACGGGGATTCTCAATGCCATTGCTTCGATGTGTATCCCGGGAAGAGTCCAAAACAATCCTAGCTGAGGTACATGGAGGAGAATGTGGTGATCATTCAGGTGGTCAAACATTAGCAAAGAAAATTCTCCGATACGGATATTTTTGGCCAGAAATTAATCGAGATGCTGCAGATTACTACCGAAAATGTGACAAATGCCAAAGATTTGCCAAAATTCCTAGAGCACCTTCTACCGAACTCACACAGATGGTCAGTCCATGGCCATTTGCAATTTGGGGAATGGATCTCATTGGGCCGCTACCAACTGCTAAATCATGAATTAAATATGCTATTGTTGCAGTTGATTACTTTACTAAATGGGCTGAAGCTGAACCATTGGCTACTATCACTTCTAAGAAAATGATAAGCTTTGTGACCAAGAATATCATTTGCAGATACGGTGTGCCTCAGAAAATAATCACAGACAATGGTACTCAGTTTGAAAGCGAGGAATTCCAGGATTTTTGCAAACGATTCAAAATCCAGAAAAGCTTTTCGGCAGTAGCTCATCCGCAGGCAAACGGGCAAGTGGAAGCAGTGAACAAGATCATCAAATCAACCATCAAAAAGCAACTCGAAAGAGCAAAAGGTGGTTGGGTCGATAAACTACCACTTGCACTATGGGCATACAGAACTACTCACAAAACTGCAACTGGGCATACTCCTTTTTCGTTAGCATACGGATCGGAAGCAATGATCCCGGTTGAAACAGAGGTCCCTTCACACAGAAGAATCCATTTCAATCAAGCAGAAAATGAGAAGCTACAACTTGAAGCGCTGGATCTCCTTGATGAAAAAAGAGATGAAGCTAACCTCAGAGTTGCAGCTCATCAGCAAAGGATAGCCAGACATTTCAATTCCAAAGTTCGTCAACGCAGCTTTGAAATTGGAGATCTAGTCCTGAAAAGAATTATGACCGCGACAGGTGTGTTTGGGCCAAATTGGGAAGGACCGTATGTAATAGGTCAGAAGCTTCTTGACGGCACATTCAAGCTCACCACTGTTGATGGAGATCAAATTCCAAGGGCATGGAACAGCAACCATTTGCGTCCATACTTTACTTGAAAATTTTGTTGAAACATTGTAAAAAGAATTATGAATGTATGATTCTTGTAATTGAAAACAATTGTGAAACTGATGCAAGTAAATAATGAAAGAATATAAAGTGGATGTAGGCCCAATTTCATGGCCGAACCACTATAAATCTTGTGTTCCTTATTATTATTATATGTTTGCTTTGTTTTCGATATAAAAATACATAAAATGTATTGCTGAAATGTCGATTTAAATTTTTGCAGACAATGGAAATAAAACTTGCGCATAATAAGACCGAGTGATTCTCACCATCATTCAACAAACAAATTTCAAGTCATAAAGGCCCCGAATTCAAATCCTAGATAGGAAATACTTCAATTGAACGGCTTATGATTTCGATAGAAACGAGCCCTTGCTAATAAATTGAGATTGTTTGAACGAACAAACATCCAATTAGGAAGCTAGTGCCGGTTCTCACGAACTTGCTTGACAATGAAGTACGCTTCCTTGGATTAAACAAGCCACTTGCGAGAAAAGGGGAATGAAAACTTGAAAAGAAAAAAAAAAAGAAAAAAAAAAGAGGATCGCTGAAAAGGCATAAGCAAGTGAACAGAGGAACAACCAAAGCTACCATCAGCAGCACAAGTCCTCTTCGGAGGCGCAACTCTTCGGAGGATAAAAGACCTCTAATGGGTCATACGCCACAAAAAAGAAAGTTCTCTACTCAACAAAAAAAGATTGGAGGAGTCATGACCCTCCAACCATGAGAGAGTAACTTCCAGACGATGAAAACCCTCTCTGAGGCACATTTCGCCAGGAGTTGAAGTGTTATGACCGCTCTTCGGGATTTCACTTCACCAGAGTTGAAATGCAAAAAATAAAAATAAAAGCCCTCTTCGGAGGCCCATTTCACCAGGAGTTGAAGTGTTATGACCGCTCTTCGGGATTTCACTTCACCAGAGTTGAAATGTAAACAAAATAAAAGCCCTCTTCGGAGGCACATTTCGCCAGGAGTTGAAGTGTAACAACCGCTCTTCGGAATTTCACTTCACCAAAGTTGAAATGCAAAAACAAAATAAAGACCTTCCTGAGAGCCCACGTTTCACCGAGATTGAAATAAAACTTCCAAGTGTTGAAACGTGAAAAGGCTTTCTTCGAAGGCACAACTCTTTGGAGGTACACGTTTCACCAAGATTGAAATAAAACTTCCAAGTGTTGAAACGTGAAAAATCCCTCCTCAGAGGTACAACCCCCTCCCGGGGACACAATTCAAAGGAAAGACCTCTTCGAAGGCACAATCAAGAAGAAAGACCTCTTCGGAAGCCCACGTTTCACCAAGATTGAAATAAAACTTCCAAGTGTTGAAACGTGAAAAGGCTTTCTTCAAAGGCACAACTCTTTGGAGGTCCACGTTTCACCGAGATTGAAATAAAACTTCCAAGTGTTGAAACGTGAAAAATCCCTCCTCAGAGGTACAACTTTGTATAAAAAAAAATTCCTCATCAAAAGCGTACTTTAACTTTCAAAGGAAGAGTAATTTACCTACTATGGAAAATGATCGTTAAAAAAAAAAAGAAAAAGAAAAGAAGTTAAAGTACCCTTCAGAGGTCCACTTTACCACATAGAGGAATTCACTTGGTAAAATATGCACATAAGCAAAAGGAAAAAGTGATTTCTTCGAACGACAAAGCGTAGAAACTTATACGAAGGGAGTTGTACTCTACAAAAATTTTCTTTAAAGAATAAAATAATTATTCTTTAGCAAATAAGAGTGCGAGTCCCCTTGAAGTATAAAATATTGCAGCAAGCTTAAAGTATGGGGGCAACATGGTACAATAGTATAGCTGCATCAGTAAAGTAATACTCAAACAACATACCATAAGCCCGCTGCAATATCATATAAATAAACTTGTGCAAAAATGAATAATAAATACTCAAATTCAAACAGAAGTATGTACAAATAAAGAATCATTTTATTCAATTGCAGATATTGCAGATACAGGTTTCAAAATAAGAAGCAGGGGCCGGTGCCTGCACAACATCCGACCATTACACAAAAAAGGAATCAAAAAGATCAACTCTTCATTTCTTCTTGCCGCCTTTAGACCCTTTACCCGGCCGAGTGGTTAGCTTTTCGGGTCTTCCAGGTTGGTCTGAAGGCATGAGGGAAGAAGGGGAGGGAGGTGCAACTGGCGCAATTTCCGGTTCCTCTTCATTGGTGATAATTTTCTTCCCCCTCCTCTTCGATGTCCCAAGCTTCTTTCTTCTCTGCGAAGAAGACTCACTCCCCGGAGTAACGAGAGCGGACAAAACTACGTCGTCAGAAGGAGTCCGCTCCGGAGAGATCTCGCCTCCTTCGAGTCCCTCATCTTTTTGCTCCTGCGAGGCAACAGGGTCATCCAAACCATGAAGAGCCTCAATTTTCTCCTCTTGTGACCCAGGTTGTGAAGCAGAAGGAGGAGTCACCTGAAGAGATGGAGGAGGAATAACCAGAGAAGGCGAAGTCTGCACGGCACTTGTCGTTTCAACTGCAGAAGAAGAAAAATTGAAAATGTTAGTATCTTCCCGAAAGAAGGGAGATATAGGTTCATCGAGATTCAGGAGGTAATCGAGAAGCTCATCAAATTTTTGAGGAATAAGCAGGCAATCCACCTGAATCGGACCAATGTCGAAATTACCTGAAGATATTGGCTTTGTCAGTTCAATCTCATAATTCTGAGCCACAATGTCCTCCAAAACCTCTTCATCAGCAGGGGTGATTACCCCAGTTCTTGTAGGAGGCGGCAAATGAGCACTAGGGCCTGTAATGTCCACCTCGGGAGAAACTAGAGGACGTTCGGAGATGGTAGGCGGTACTTCTTTTTCAGAACGCTCTTCTTCCGCCATCCCGGCCCGCGCTCTGGCAAGCTGCTCCTTACCCTTGACAAGAGCGGCACGGGCTTCGTCATCAAGATAATGCTCTTCAAGGGCTGACTCAGCATATCCAGCACCTTTACCACCAAGCATATCAAGTGCTGTCTCCCAAACTTCAGCCAGTGTGATTTCATACTTGGGGCCTAGAAAGGCAAGGCTTCCACGCCCCAAGACGCTGTGCAAGTAGAAGTCGAATAATGTTGAGCTGATGTTGTTTTTAGTCGCCTCATGAGATTCTTCAGCTGCGATTCTGCCGGCGACAGCCTCATCACGCTCCCTTTCAGTTTTGGCAAGCTGAAGCTTAAGCATTTGTATCTCCGCCTCCTGGGAGTTGTTTTTCTTTCGGAGCTCAGCAATATCAGTAGCATAGCCTTCACTGATTCTTTTTTGTACTTCTAGCCTGTCTTCGGCATCCCTTTGGCTAGCGTGAGCGTCTCTCACTTGTTTCAGAAGCACTTCTTCTTTTTGAGAATAGGAAGTAGAGGAAGCAGCAAGCTCATGTTTCAATTCCTCGACTTTTGCTTCAAACTCCTCATTGTAAGAAGCAATGTTCCTCATCTCGGTGTCGTGTTGCTCAACGACCTTTTTCCATTCGGCCTTATCGTTTTCCATAGTAAGCATGGCCTCTATGTTGGCACGGTTAACTCTTTGAAGCTCATCGACAAGCTTCTGCCAGTTTGACATCCTCTCGATATCGAGCTTGACTGCATCAAGATTGCGCAACATAGCAGACTTGTCGATAGGGACCAAGTCTAGGTCGAACCTCACCCCCTTAAGGCACCATTGAGGAAATCGGCTCTGCAGAGTGGCAGGACCCGGTCCAACTTGAAATTTGGGCCTGCTAATTATCGTTTGAATATCTGATTTCCCAAGAGCGGGAGAGTCAGAAGGAATGTCGAGTGAGGCAGGAATAGTAACTTTCTCAGGAGTAGTAGAGGCCTGCTTTTCACTGTGACGGGCTCGTTTGCTTAAGTCTTCACTCATGTGACCTTTTCCTCTATCGTCATGAGATTTTCTCTTGTGAGAGTCATCGCCTTTTTGCCAAGAATCATGGCGCTCTTCTCTCTCCCTTCTTTCACGATGTTCTTCTTCAGTCCTCCTTTCATGAGCCTTTCGGGCAGCCCTCTCTTCATCCGACTCTCTGTAGGAAGGAAGGTAATGCCTGTAATCATACTGGCTACGCCTCCCGTAGCGCTGGAAATCGTCATAGTACGAGCCGCTGCGCCCCATAGGAGAATCTGGAATTAAAATAATAAGCTTTAGAAATCTTTAAAGCGCAAGAAGATAAGTGCATAGAAGTGATGAGAAATTCTAAGTGTGTGTGTTGTGCAAACTACGCGCATTAATCTACGAACCACTCTTTATTTGGGGAGTGGTTGTGGGTGTAATAGTTAACGTCAACTCTTGAGTCGACGACGGCTGTTGCAAAATAGAAGTAGCTTCAACTACTGAAGAAGAAATCCCGGCAGTAGTAGGGTCATCTTTGAAGATCTCTTGTGAAGTAGCGAAGAGGTCGCTCAATCCTTCAAAGGTATCGTCCCTGCTTTGCTTGACAGGACTGGATTTCTTAGCCTTTTCACCAGATTCTTGTGAATGGTGAGAGGATCCCTGAGGCTCTTCTTCCTCGATAACCGGGGCAAGTTTACCAGATGGCCCCGCAACATCGACAGAAGTGGAGCACTTCACCAGCGAAGATTCAGGAGTCTTTATCGGAGAATCGGGGACTTCCGTTGGAACTTCATGAGCATGCATAGAGCGAGAAGTGTGTAGAAGCCCATGTTGATGTAAAAATTCATCCCTCAACAGAAATTTTATGCTCCTCTCTTCTGTGGCCACGGCGCTCAACCTCTCAAAAACTTGCTTGTGAATTGGGTCTCTAGAGGGGAGAGGAAGTGCTGAAAGGAACAAAGAATGAAATTAGCAACTGAAAGTTCGGATCTCGAAAAAGTTTCAAAACGGAGAAAATAGAAACACTAATCTTACTTCCTACTCTCCATATGGCATAAAAGCCTGAGGGACAGCGGGCAAAGAAAAACTGGTTCAAAAATCCATGAACGCTTTCAGTAAGATCGGAAATGAGCTTGCGGTTTCTGGCACTTCTCACAATAATAAGGGAAGGATGATCTTTACTCTTTGCAAACGAGCACAGATAACGAATTTCTTCAAAACTCGGTAGGCGATCAAGGGTTCTTCTAAACAAAACACATAACCCCGTCAAGATGGCATAGCCATTGGGATGAAGTTGAAACGGAGAGATTGTCAACCGAAGGAGAAGAGTTCGAAGGAAGTCGTTAAAAGGAGGAATCGCCCCACTTAAGCACATTTGGCGATTGACTGCAGCAAAGCCATAGGGAGGATTGTCAGCAGTATCACTTGGCCCAGGGAGAAGAACATCACTTTCAGCAAAGCCAAATTGAGTGCGCAGCTGGACAAACGCTCTCGAAGTTAGAATAGTCGGGTTCTCTCCGGAGGATTCTCTATGGGAACAGCTATCGGAAAAGTTTCTTCCTCTGGAGTTACCACTTCTTCTTCTCGGTGGGAAGTCATTCTACATAAACAACTGGGTATTCAAACATGAAGGTGCACGTTTCCTAAAGTGTGTGAAGTGTTGTGTAAAATCAATCAAGCAGTGAACAAATATAACTGGAATAAAAACTAGCAAGCATTTGTTAGTTATGAAATTCAGGGACTATTGTTTTAAACCTAAGTATGCAAGTAAGATGTTGATGCAGATAAATCAGTTCAGATTATTGATACTTTGCATTAATGTTTAACTTTAACTGATTGATTCACAAACATTTCATGCAATATAATTAAGTTGCTTGTCTTGTCTTGACTAATCTGTCATCTGACATGGGCAGTCGATGGCAGTATTTTCGCCTTGGTTTTCTTTGTTTGTTATTTTCAGCAGGTTAGCAGCTTATAAGTTAATGCGATCTGTGAAATAATACACTGATATTCAAGTAAATTTAAAGTTAGGGCAGTTCAAAATTTAGGAAACTTAGTTTGGCAGTTCAAGTTAGAAACTCAAAGTGGATCTATGCTCTCAAAAAGTCAGCATGCCCAAAGCCTAAGTGTTAACTCGGCAGCGGTTTAAGAGCCAACTTGGTCACGGTTTAAGGGCTTAGCTCGGTCACGACTTAGGGGTTAACTTGGCTGCGGTTCAAGGTTAAATCAGTATAAGGCTTAGATCGGCAGAAGAATAGGTTGGCAGATTTCCCCCAAGTGCTAACACGGCCACGATTTAAGGATTGGGTCGGCCAAAAGCTAAGTCACTTCAAATCACCGGGTCGCATCTAAATCAATACCTCGCCCCACTCAACCCGTTGGCCCGTTAGCCACTCCCTCAACCAAAAAACCTTCATCTCGTTCATACTACCGGATCATCCCATAAACTGGTTCAAAACCACCACGAATCCAACGCCTTACAATCCTAACGCGAATCAAAATTGGCTACGCCTAAAGCAGTAACCCATCGGCATCATTTCATCGATAGCCTAAAGCCAGATCAAACTAACTAAGGATCATCAACTATAGATACAACGGGATTCGTGATAAAGCATCGTACAAAGAGGCGGTTTGAATTTGATTGGTAAAATTCATGAATCAACGGTAGTCTTGGATTGAGGGGGAAGCAAGTTTACTTACGCGATGGATGGCAAAGGTTATCAGTGATTGACTAGAGTGAAATCGCCTTTGGGAGCTCTGGGAAATTTTAATGGCAGAATTGAGCAAGGGAATAAGTAATGAAAAGGAAGAAGAAGATGAATGTTTTATACCTTACAGTAGGGAGAACTGAAGCGGCAGATGCGGTCTAACTGTTGGGTCGCGTACGACCTACCGACCTAAGAAGGGACGGGTTAAGGACTATCGAAGCACACGACCTAACATTTAGGCGTATACTTCGAGGGGCAAATGTTAACTCCGCCTCGACCATGACTTACCGACCTAACAGTTAGAGGCATGCCGACCTAAGGCTCAACAGGGGGTGCCGACCTAAGGCCTAAGGGTATGCCGACTTAACACTTCAACGAGGCTACCGACTCAACATAGATACCGACCTAACAGTCTAGGGAGATTGCCGACTTAACTGGTTGCCGACCTAACTGCCTTAACAGGAATGCCGACCTAAGTCCGAAAAGGGATACCGACTTGAGAGAGGTGCCGACCCAACAGCCTTAGCTCATTGCCGACCTAAAATGAATGACGACTCAATAGTTACCGACTTAATGACTCAGAAGGGACAGCGACTCAATGCCCTTACAAAGTTCCCGACCTAAGGCCCTAAATGGATAGCGACCTAACGCCTTAAAGGATGCCGACTTAGGAAGTCTACTGACCTAACTTAAGTACCGATCTAATTACCTAAAGGAGTTGCCGACCTAACTGATCAGGACATGGAAAGGTGCACGACCTATACTTAAGTCGCAACCGACTTAAGACTTATGCCAAGCCGTTCACGACCCAGGCAAATGAAGGCAAATCCTATACAGCTACTTGACACGCGCATGTTAACTCAGCAACGACCCAAGTCACAACCGATCCAGCTCCCCAGTTATCTCGTTCAGACCGTGATTTGCGACTTACCAAGTTAACTCGTCCACGACCTAATATAAGCCCGATGCCATGTTACTGAGAAGAGGTGGTGTTGACTCGGAGGCGACCTTAGACCGGTCACGACTCACCTTAAGTCGGCTGCGTCTTAACTTGAGTCGGCCGCGGTTTAGGACTTGGCAAATTTCAGAATCAGAACTCTCTATAAATAGGCACCCATCTCCAACATTCAAGGGACTTTTGACGCATTCTCTTCACACACCGTTACCTTGCTGCATTGAGAACTTCATCAACACTTAGAGCTTCCAAGATTAGAGGAATACATCAAAGAAATTCACGAAGAAACCACACATCTTCAACATGAATCTAAGAACTTTAATCGACATTGAAGCTTAAGACTTGTTCCAAATCACTTGTAACTTGAAGTGTATTGTACTTGAGAAGAATTGTATCAGTTTGTAACGGGATTATTAATAAAAGTACTTAGAGTGGACGTAGGCTATACCCTTAAGCCGAACCACTATAAAATCGTTGTTGTTTACTGCTTTTCTGCTATTACTTGCTTGTAATTCTTTCCCGATCTATCGGGTGGTGCTTTCACAACTACACTTTACACACCGGGGTGTTAGCGTTCACATTTTAGCGTTAACATTATGAATATAGAAGTAACATCAAGGAGAAATCCTAGAATCAATCCATAACCGTTGAATATGATTAATTAAGCAAGTATCTAAGAATTAAAAGAATTGATGAGTATTTTGAATAAAGAAAATAATTTAAAAAAATTGCACCGTAAAGATTTGGATTAAAACTTTCTAGGAAATTTAAAACCAAAAACCTCTTTTGGGTTATAAACATTATTTGATTGATGAGGTTGAAATTTGTAAAATTTTAATCCCTTAAAACAAGTTATAGAAGTAATCTATAGTGAGATCTAGGAATGAGAAAATTAAGAAATTTTCAGAAGTAAGAGATTATAGAAATTCTTAGAACTCAAATCAATCATTTGAGTTATCACAAATAAAGTAATAAACAAAAATGTATTTCATGGGGAAAAATTAAATAGAGAGCTACTAAGATGTTTTAATGCAGATAAGATCTTAGAAGTCTACCTTGGTTGAATTTTTCCTATTGTTGATAATTTCTGATCCAGCTTCGGCATGACTCCTCTTGAGACTTTATTTGCGAGACCATATCGATCACTCGCTTAGTAGCTTGAGTCTGGAGAAGAAGTTGATCATAAGTCTCGACTCTATTTGTGAATCTTTATGAAAGATTTTGGAATTCTCCATTGAAGATTAGGTCTTTATCCATGTTTCTTCCTAATTAGAAGTTTGATACCACAGTCAATCGGGAAAAATAGCTCTTTCATATATGGGAACCTACCCAGCCATTAAGTGTAGTGGTCTTGTTGCTAACCGAGTTCCTTTACCAGTCCAGTTCTCGGACATTCACGGTGTTCTTCAGGTGTTTCAGCTTTGGAAGCACTTAGAAATTTTAATTCTATTCTTAGGCATAGAATTCTTGTTGCACTAGAGATCTCACAAAATCCAACTTATGAACAGAGCCCTATTCTTTTAGTTGCCTTGGAGTAGAATGCCTTCAAGATATAGTTGTTTCTCTTATCTAAGCCCAATGGCTCAATGATCTTAAGGACTATTCTTGTAGAACTAAAGATTTCATCGAGCGAATGCATCCTATGTAATTTCCTGAGTTCATTTATAACGAGTCGCCTGTTTTGATTTATCCTTCGTTCATAGTTCAACTCTCGTTAAGTAGATATGTCCTTTGTAATTTGTTATGGAGTTTTCCATTAAGGAAATTGCGGGGACAAATTTTTTGTAAGGGGGAGTTTTTAACAACCCTGGTTTAGATTACTTGGAATTAAATCTAAAATATGATTTACAATTACCTTAATTGAATTTAAGATAAATTTGAGAAATTTTATTGGTTATAATTTCCAAATTAAAATGGCTTTCTAGATGGAAATAAATAAATTTGGGAAAAATTTAATAAATATCAAAATGATAAAATTTTACTTCTTATATTTGATAATATAAGAATAATTTTAGGAAAGATAAGAGTTAATATAATATATGGAAATAATTTTGTAATTTATAATGTGTGTTTTTCTAAGGTTTATTCATTTATTGTTCTTAATAAAGATTTATGATAGATTATTCCATTTCAAATTATTAAAAAATTAATTAAATTTTAATGATGAGATTTATTGTTTAACAGGAGATTTCATAATTAATAATTTATTTATATTAAAATAATGAGAATGACTTTTAATTTCAAAAGTTATATTTAATTTTACAAAATATCTTAATATTTATATAAATGAGAACTTTTAACATGTTGGCACTTTGTAGAATTTGAGAATTCAAAAAATAATTTATTTTCTTAAAGACATTGTTTGTAATGTAGATTACTGCATTAAAAGAGAAAACGAAGGAATTAGTAACACTTCTCTTAAAGATTTGTAACACTTTCTTATTGAGTTCATATCAAACCCTCTTGGCCGAACAAGAAAGCAATTGAATTGAGAAATAAACTACATATAGTTTTCTCATTCTCTTTTTATTCTTTTTCGACTGGTAAACATGAAACACAAAACCTCCTCTAACATAAACCCTAATTCCTAAATCTCAAAATTAAAACTAGAAATCAAAGGGCTACTAACTAATTCAAGTATAAATCTAAAGAAGGTAATCTCCACTCTCTCCTTATGTGCTTAAATTCGATTATTAGTTTTAGTTTTGCCCTAGGTTGTAATCCTATCTTCTCCTATTTTTGAGTTTAACCTATGCTATTGGCTAAAAGATGGTGGCCTTGGAGGATTTGGGCATTTTGCATTTAATTTTGTTCAAATTGGTAAGTTAACCTCACACTTTTAAGCTATAATTCATTGCATGTCGCGGTTCGATAATCAAGTTGAATCTATGATTAAATTACTTTTAATCTTCTGTGATATCCAAGATTTATGTTACATATTCCTATTTGCTGAAACTCTAGAATGGTGATTCATTATATTTGCTAATTTGATGCCATGAAATCGCATAAAATGCTTGTACGAACATCCTTAATCATATGCATAAAACACCAGGATCAAATGTAATCGTCGGTGATAAGCCAACCTAAAGCTGAAATAGCTTCAAGCTATATATGGTCCAACCAATGGAGCGGTGAGCTCCACTGGTGCACCTGTTGCATGCTCTCCTAGGGCTATTTCAGCTCTAGGAGACACCTCTCTAACCCGTCGTTGCTCGCCCTTTGTCGCCGGTTCTTTGGCGCTTGTTTCTTGTGTTTTGCGGAAACTTTGCACTTCATATGGCATATACGAAGATGATCTAGAGTTGCACTCTATTGATACACTTATTTATTTGGTTTACTCGGATTGAATTTCTTTGTTTCTAAACATGGTTTTGGTGTCAACAGGTATATAAGGGAACAACACATAACACTCAATCAACTTAAGTAAATTCCCATGTTAGTTGTAATAGCAGAATGGTGTTTTGTTTTGCTAATAGATATCAATTAGTTTTTCTAATCATATGGGGTTACTTAAGGGTAAGCGACATAGAAATCCCTTGATTTAAATACAAACTTGAAAAGAAAATAGTTTAAAACAAAACTGATTACTTAAATTCAATACGGTTTTAAAATTAATTAAAATCCTTGTAAATGAGAGTAAAATCCTTCTTAAATAGTAATTAAATGCTAATTAAACGTAATTAAACCTTAATTAAATCTTATTAACATAATTAACTTTAATCAAAGATTAATTAGATAAAACCCCTTTATAAAATAATGATGAATTAATAATTATCTTAAATAAATAATTAAATAATAATTGAATAATAATTAATTAATAGTTAAATAATAATTAACTTTAATTTAGAAGCAAATCATGACTAACTTAATTGATTAACTCTTATGTTTGGATTCCATTATTGACAAATGATCAAGTGCTAATTAATTAATTAATCAATCAATTAAATAATCATTAAATAATTAAATAATTGTTTTCTAATTTCTAAATTAAAGTTATAAAACATTTCCAAAAAGATTTCTAAGTGAAAGCAAGTTTAGATTAGAAAACTGGTTAGATTTTTCGAACTACGCGTATAGCGACTATCGCTATCCGGACCCGTAATTTCAAAAACTTGAAAATTCCTTTTTCTAACATTTAAAACTTCCCTTTGGAACTCTTATCCTCTTTGAAGCATGAAGATAAACTTTTGAAAACAAAATCAAAGTTTGAAACTTGAAAGCTTTTCACTTTGAAACAAAAATTAAACTTTCGATAAAAAGCGAATTTCTGTGTCGCTTTTGGTTAGCGAATCACTATCTTTATGTCATTAACCCACATACAACAAATAAAACATTCAAACATATTTTCACATCTTAACATTATAGAATCATTATTAATAAAGAATTACTTCACAATACTAACTAACTTTTCCAATATTCATCCTTATTTCCTACTTAAATTTCGACATAAGCAATCAACACCAAATCAACATATATGCTTGCATACACAACATATAAGGTTACTGCATACTTAAACAACATTTCAACCCATAGATTTTTCAATTTTAAAAAGTTAGTAACTTGAGTTTTAAAAACATGAACTTTACTCATCAAACTTTCACTAAATCAAACTAAATTTGATCTCCACCTAGCTCACTTGCTCCTAGCTTAACAAAGTGAAGATATAGACCCTTCAAAGGCTAAATGGGCTTACCCTTGGGTGCATTAGGCTCGACGTAGAAACAATGCGGATCGGCCCTTGGATGTTTTTGGGATGTAGGGTTTTGTTTTTTGAAGAGAAAAGTTTAGGGATTGCAATGGAGTTATTTAAACTATATTTTGAAATGATTTTACTAACTTTTTTCTCTTAGGAAATGGAGATGGAAGCCATGGAAATATATGAAGATAAAAAGTAGATTTCGACATGAGAATGTATGTAAAAAAAGAAGAGGATGTGGGAAATAGGGGGTATATATAGGCTTAGGAATTTTATTAAAATACATCAAGTTACAATGATTAAATATAAACACATGCATGCACCCCATACCTCCCCTCTCCCTTACTTGTACACGTTACCCCTTTTTCATGCCTTGAATCATGCTAGAGCTTCCATGTGTGTGTACTAAAGATATGTAGATGTTTTGTGCAAATATAAGTGTGTTTATATGTATATATATGCCTTTATAACATAATTTTTCACATTCATGCTTCGGTATATATATATATAAGTTAATATACATAAGTATGCTTAATTAACACTAATATTAACATATATAAATGGTGCATATTGCACCTTGTGTGGATAACGTTCCTAATGAATTTCAAGTGTCGAAAAGTAAAAATTTCGAAAAACGTTCTCTGGTCACATTTTTTTTATTTGAACTATTTATATTGGTAAACAATTTTTGGAAACTATTTTATCATCATAATTAAATAATTAAAATAGGTTTATTTGCGAATAAAAAACCATTTATTGATTATGTAAAATATATTTAAATAGCATATTTCAAAGTGGCAAAATCCCGGATCGTCATAACTCTATTTTACCATCATTTTTTATTATTTAAAAGAGTTATATTCTAACTATAAAACCTATTATTTAATATTTAAGATTTATTAAATATAAGCAAATGAAGGCGTTAAAATTATGGGTCGTTATGCTCTTCCCCTCCAAAATAATTTTGTCCCCGAAATTGTACCATACCCCTTATTCCTAGAAACACTTAAACTATTCATCAGTCCATATGATGTACATAGAATATTTCTATGTAAAATCTGATTTGATCACTCACTCAAGCACATAACTTCACTTCCAAAGTAGTATCGGTCACCCAACTTCCTAGTGTGGACTTTAATTAGGCTTCTCAATTAAAAACCTCTGTTCTCCTTATATAGCTATAAACAATGATAGACAACTTTAGTTCCACATAAAAACCTTACCAAAGCTCAAAGTTAAAAATCGAGTGATAAATCCTTATTCGGAATGGTGTAAAACAGCTCCAGTCATATACTTTAATCTAGGATCGGGAGCTATATGAAAAGGAGAAATGATTTTCATACACCCTACATACTGATCTAATGATTCTTACTACCTGACTACTTTCTACCCTCCCATCATGCTTCATAAGAATCCATTTTTAAATTTATTAACTTGTATAATACTCTTCTACATCTGAAGAGTATATGTAAATATATGATTTTTAATTCTATTAAATTTTAACTATTAGATGCAGGCCAAAAATAATTTGGTCTTGAAACTAAGTCGACTAAATCAACCTCTTTACCCTAATTGGTCTGGTAAGTAGCAAAGAAGAGTATGATGCTGGTATCCAAGCTTCATCCTAGATTCTACTTTTTCTTAGAAACTACTAAATTAAAAATGTCTATTAGCTGGCCTAATAATGTAAAATAATCTTCATATCCTATATGTCAAAATCAAAAGAATGGTTTAAATAAAAAAGTTTATTAAATTGCCTTTTTAAATTTAACCTAATTAAAACTTCATTTACTAATTCACCTTCAAAATATCTTTTTATTTTGAAAACTCTTCCTTTTAAGGGATCCTAGAATACAATACCCGGGTTTTATTTCACAAACCTTTTGAAACACACATGTAGCCCGAGTAACTCCAAAACGATGTCAAGGAACTGGGTGCTACCAAATAGTACCATATACCCCTTTACTAAGAAAGAAAATACTCAAGAGAAGTGTTTGTCATCTGAACAAATCTCTTAACATTTTTAATCATTTTCGAGACACTCGGACTAGTTAATAAAAATATTTCTTCTTTTTCCAAATTTTTTCTTAAAATAATGCAATTTATAGACAAATTGTTTTAAATAATATCATCCACTTGCTTTGGATTCATTCTGATTTGAACTAGTTTCAATTTGACAATGACAAAGAGAATAATTTACCAAGTGCACTATCATATCTGCCTAAGCAAACATTTGTTTTTCACTTAGAAGATTATTCTGATCATCACAAAACAGATCAAAACATATTCTCGAACTGTCCAAAGAAAACCATACCCTCAAACTTAATTTTAAAATATCTATATCTTAAAATATCTTTAAGAAAGATTACTACTATTTTCCAAAATCATTTGGAATTTATCAAAGCCATAGAGATTTAACATTATCAAGATCATTTTCAATTTTAAGGCACATTCAATAGTTCTAATTTGTAAAATCATCTCTCTTTATTCATCTTATAAAATTATCTAAATATTTTCCTTCAATAAACACCTTTATTAAAATTCAATTTTTAACCCTACATATCGTTGAATGCTTTATGGTCAAATTGTGAAACTCAATTCACACGTTGTGCGATTCAATGTTCCTACAAATTATATATATCCAACCCATGATGGAAAAAGGAAATCTACTATTAAATTCTCAAAACTCGACGAGCATGATTAATTAACACTAAATGCTAATAATTTAAATATTATTAACTCCTAACCCACTCTCATCATAGATAACTACACAGATTTTGAGAATCATTCCTTTTTATATATAGAAAATATATTCCTAAGTAAAATTGTTTTATTTACCAAATTTAAAACAATATCATGTCTATTGAATCTATTCAAGTGTTTAGGAAATCCTTATCGATAATGTTGATTAGGTGCATCGATAAGAATTCTTAAGCCACTCAGCAGTTCAAACAACACAATACAAAGCATTTTTATTCACTAACAAATATGCATCATATATATATATATATATATATATATATATATATTACACTCAGACCCATTCTAGGGCACTAATGACACTATCTATAATGATTACCCTACTAAAGCCTAGTCCTTTGCTCAATCTATGCTCTGATACCAAATGTAACGAACCGCATTTCTTGCTTCGAAAGATGAACCATTAACGGCAAAAGAAAAGGAAAGATAAGATAGAAGAGAAGAAACTAAGAAAATAGAATCTCACAACACAATGGAACGTTATATATTATTCAACGTATTGTATTATAATATCATTTCAAATGTTACATCAGCGTCATTCTAATACAAATTCTAGCCTATGATAGTTATAACATCGTGTACCTACCTCACAGATACAATATACATATAAACAATGGAAAACAAGGTAATAACTTGCTATCAATGAAGCCATCTGCTTCAAATTCCTCCAAGATGAATCTACGGAAAACTTGGACTACTTGGCTGCCAATTCAAATATGAGCACCCAAGAGTTTAGGAAAAGGAAAAATAAACTCCAGGTCAGGTCTGGTGTGAGTAAAGCATACATTTTAACTTTATAAAAACCTTTAAATCAAAATCATCTCGCAAGACCACGCCGGATAAAAAAACGGAAGCATATTTACCGTACAATAACCAAAACATTTTCTATAGAAAATCCATTGATATAATAATGTGTAGGGGTCAAAGTAAGATATGAATATAGCTGAAATGCTATCTTCTCCCATTCTAACATAGTTGGGCACAACTAAGTCCTTACGGCGCTTATTGGAAATGGATTCTAGACAATGACTGGGCTATTTGGGTACCACCTGTCATGGTGCACCTCTAGAGAAAATAACACCGAGGACACTGTAGGAATCCCCTACAAATATAGAACCGGCCTACCACTAGACTAGTAGTACCGAATGTGATCACCCCTTGGTTAATGGACCTCGAAGCATACAAATGAGAGATAATATCGACTCTTGATAGAGATGATCATACCCTAATGGGTGCGAACCACTTAGCCCTGCTGCAACTCCCCAATTTTAGTCATTCCCATTTGATGGGGATTGAGGCTACATTCTACCTTTTTATATAGCACTTCCCACTGGGAATGCTAACACTGCCCTCCAAGCAATAATGCAATGCCAGCATTCATCCATATAAGTTTTCTAGGATATGATCAAACCGAAGGCACCACTTCTACTACATCCATGTTGGAATCACCTTCAGAAGTAGTAGTAAGCAGATCTTACATTTCAAAGAGCTTCGTCTTCAATTCCGTCATCTTCAAGATGTCTTTACTTCGAAATGCTTTAATTAGATCGAAGTGATTTTTGGATAACATATCTGATCTCGATCACTTTGAAACAACATTCGATAATTTCTGGTAAACTCAACCCTGGTTCTTTAGGAAATACATAGTCAAAGAAAAGAGCGGAGATCGCCTCCTAACCATTAGTGGACGGATTCTCTTACATTTGTCTTAGGAGAACGAAACAAGATTAATATGCACAGTACAACATCATCGGAGATGACAGTGCCATATAACCCACGTGTTTCTCCTAGATATTTCCAAAGTTACCCTTTAGGTCTATATTTGATAGTCGGTTATTTAATCATCAAATAAAAAAAACAACCAATTCCATTTGAGATATAGTAATCCATAGCAACCACTAAGCCTCAAAAGAAATCTTTATTTAATAAATCTCTTTTCGGAACATCTGTCTAAAACATTCATTTACTTATATCTCTGACATAAGTATACATACAAAGCATTTGCAAATAACTTCTTATCTCCAAATCTTATTAAAAGGATTAAACAAATGTTGTTTAAATTTTAGATAAGGACAACCCTAGACACTATTCCTTCAGTGTTAAGTGTCGAAAGGATGTTCCATACCACCATTTTTAAAAGGTTAGTTTAGAGAAACCCAGATCTCAAATTCTTTTTATACTTCTTTTGATAAATCCTTTTTAATCAAATCTATTTCATTCACGAAATCTCTTTTACTTGAATCCAAATCCATTTTAAAATACTTTCCAACTTCCCAAATTCATTTATAAAACCTTTTTACAAATATGTAAAATCATTTATAATAATTGCTTTTATAAATATCCAAACCTTTTTATAAACTCCTTTTATGAATATCCAAATCATTTTCTAAATTTCTTTCATAAATACCCAAAATCATTTATAAAACTTCTCTACAAATCCTTTATTTTTAAACAACTTCTTAAATATCATTAACTCAAATTAGCTTCCTTTAATAAGCAAATACATTTTATAAATCTCCCTTATATATGAAATTTTCTTCGCTTAAAAACTCAAATCCATTTACCCAAAACACTTAATAAACTTCCAAATTCCTTTAAATATCTTGTTCAAAAAGAAATAACCTTAAAACCATTCAAAAAGAGAATGAAATATTTATCTTCACAAAATTAGACGAAGGCTTAGCGACCAAAATAGTGCTTTAAATTTGATTTCACACGTCCTTTTTAACGCGGCACCACATAACAGCAGGTACAAAAGGGATCAACACATAACACTCAATCAACTTAAGTAAATGTACAAGTCAATTGTAATAGCAGAATGGTGTTTTGTTATGCTAATAGATGTCAATTAGTTTTCCTAATCATATGGGGTTACTTAAGGGTAAGCGACACAGATATCCCTTGGTTTAAAAACAAACTTGAAAAGAAAACACTTTAAAAAAAACTGATTACTTAAATTCAAAGCGGTTTTAAAATAAATTAAAACCCTTGTAAATGAGAGTCAAATCCTTATTTAAAAGTAATTAAACTCGATATTAAAAGTAATTAAACCTTAATTAAATCTTATTAACATAATTAACTTTAATCAAAGATTAATTAAATAAAACCCCATTTTAAAATAATTATTAATTATTAATTATCTTAAATAAATAAATAATAATTAATTAATACTTAATTAATAATTAAATAATAATTAAGTTTAATTAAGTAGCAAATCACAATTAGCATAATTGATTAACACTTAAGTTTAAATTCCATTAACAAATGATTAAGTATTAATTACCTTTATTAATTATTAATCAATTAAATAATCATTATATAAATAAATAATTAATAATTTTTCTCTAATTACTAACTAAAGTTAGAAATATTTCCAAAAAGATTTATAAGTCAAAACAAGTTTAGATTAGAGAAATATTTAGATTTTTCGAACTGCATATATAGCGACTATCGCTATATGGACCCGTAATTTCAAAAACTTTAAATTTCCTTTTTCTAACTTTTAAAACTTCCTTTTTGAAATCTTACCATCTTTGCTGTGTAGTTAATGCCTCGCTATTACCCTGCTATAACCCCGCTATATCTCATAGCGGATTTCTACCGCTACGATTTTTCCATATAGCCCCAAAGTATAGCCTTTCCGCTTTAATCCCCGCTATTTCCTCTATATCCCGTTATTCCCGTTATATTTTGCTATTTCCGCTATATCCTCTTTAATAAAATGAATTAAAAAATTGGATTTATACATTATAAAAATTATGAAACTGATTTATTTGATTAAATTTTTAGTATATTTTCAGAAATGAAAATACTCTAATATTCTACAAAATTCAATTATGTTATATAACAGTTTTACGTTTATTTAAAGTATATTCGCACATGTTTTTTGTTTAAAATTATTTATGTGTTAATTATAATTCAATTGAATGATAATTTTTCATTAAATTACCATTTATATATTTGTAAAAACATTAAGTACGAGTTTTATATTCTATTTTAGAGCCATCCGCTATATCCCGCTATATCCTCGCTGTATCCCCGCTATGACTTTTTGCACCTCCACCGCTTCGAATCTGCCGAGCGCTTTAACTTCACAGCCTCTTTGAAACTGTTAGTTCTTAAGATGTTGGTTTTGATGACAAAAACCTTAGAATAAGATTATAAAATATAAATACTAACATTATAGTTTAGATATATATGTATATGCAGGATTTGACCTGCAGGTACCAAGAATGAAGACTGTACAGTATAGAGATTCAAGAAATCAAGATTGAAGACTCATGAGTATCAATATTTTCAAGAGTTCAAGATTTCAAGAATAAGTAATTTAATTAGAAATTTGGTTAAAACTCCTAGAAAAGCACTGGCATCTTAAAATCTAATTTATTCATGGAATGGAATCCACTTCGAGCTCGTTAAAGGGATGGAACCCTAAGTAAGATGGAACCTACGAAAAATCTAGTGGAACATTGTTTTGTATCTGCTAACTTTTTATTCAAATGATTTTACAAAAATTATCTTGTTTTCAAAATGATTTCAAAACCTTCCTTTTCAAAGTATCAAAAACATCTATCCTGATTTTAAATACTTTTAGCCTCAAAATAATCTTTATTTTCAAAATCAAATTATCCTTAGTTTTAAAACTATCTTTAATAATAATATATTTAACTTTTAATATTTATACCTAGATTTAAATATAAAATTATAGTAAAATTTTATATATTTTATTCTCTTTATTTATTTATGTATTTTAACTATAGTTAAGTATATTTATAAAAGTTTAAAATAGTTTTAATATAAGATAAAAGTTATTTTCAAAGAAAAACAAACCACCAAAATTTCCTTTGGGATGTGGACGTACTCAATACATCCATGTCGACATGGTGTCAGTTAATTTCAAAATAAGTGTTTATTCGTCATATCTCTTCACGAATGGATATGGCTGTTGTTCTTCTATAAATAGGGGCTATTTTCAATGAATTTTTAATCAAATTTTCTGGTTTTTCACTCCTCTTCTTCTTCAACTTTTCTTAGTACATATTCTTACCATTACTCTACCAAAATCAACATTGAATCGAACTCGATCATTCTTAGTTTGATTCTTTATCACTATCTCAACAACATCCTCAGTGCTATTCAGAGTTATAGGCTTTTTGTAATCAACTTAGTGAGAAAAGGTGTGATTGTAGCCTTGGGAAATCAGTTGGGTGAACTTTTTGCCCATAAAATCAAGTGGGTGAACTTGTTGCCTGGAAAATAAAGTATCTCTACCCAAAGGATTGTGAATCTGGAAGGTGTACCTCGTAGCCTTGAAATCGAGGGTGTAATTGTACAATTTCTTTTGCAAGGAAATCCATACTTATGTGCGGGACTGGATGTAGGGTAACTCCGAACCAGTATAAAATCTGGTATGTTCTTTCCTTTACTGCTTTTACTTTATTTCTGCATCTGTGTTTGATTCTATGATCATATCTGTGTCTGAATATTGCATACATTTATGTTCAAATTAACAAAAACTCAAAAAGATTTAATAATTCCTTAAAACACTATTCACCCCCCTTCTAGTTTTTATTCTAGCCTTAAGATTCGTAATCCGCATTTCTCACAGAAACATGAAGATAAACCTTTGAAAACCAAATCCAAGTTTTAAACTTGGAAGCTTTTCACTCTGAAACAAAAATCAAACTTTCGACAAAAAGCAGATTTCTACGTCGCTTTTGATTAGTGAATCACTACCTTTGTGTCACAAACCCATATACAACAAATAAAACATTCAAATATAATATCACATCATGACATTATAGCACCATCACAAACATTGTATTACTTTATAAGCTAACTAACTTTTCTAATATTCAATGAATAATCTTTATTGCCTACTCAAACTTCGGCATAAGCAATCAACACCAAAATCAACAAGAATGCATGCATACACAACAAATAATATTACTACGTACTTAAGCAACATTTTAACTCATAAATTTTCTAAATTTAAAAAGTTAGTAACTTGATTTTTTGAAAACATGAACTTTGCTCACCAAACATTCACTAAATCAAACTAAACTTGCTCTCGACCTAGCTCACTTGCTCCTAGCTTAATAAAGTGAAGATGTGACCCTCGAAGGCTAAATAGGCTTGGTCTGGGTGCATTGGGCTCAGCTTAGTAAAGTGGCTCGACCCTTGGATGTTTTTCGGATGTAAGGTTTTATTTTGTGAAGAGAAGACTCTAGGGATTGAAACAGAATGATTTAAGCCATGTTTTGAAAAGTTGTACTAACTTTCTTTTCTCTTAGGAATTTGGAGATGGAAGCCATGGAAATACATGAGGATAAGAAGAGGATTTTGATATGAGAATGTAAATGAAAATAAAGAAGAAGATGTAGGAATGATGGGGGTATATATAGGCTTATGAATTTTATTAAAATATATAAAGTGATATTTGTGTAAAACAAAGAAGAGGATGTAGGAATGTTATATGTGTTATCACCAAATAGTTTTGAGGATTATGCCTATATAAGCTATCTTAATTTTTGATATTTGGTGATTTTATTCTTGATGTTCGAAAGTATGCTTGATATTTGTTGATACAATTACTTAATGACTATATTTGAGATCCAATTTGTTTTATCTATCATTCATCTTCCTAACACATTTATTTTAGTCTAGAATGACCCGTTTGTTATTTCATAATACTCGGGTCAGACCAAGATGTTTCAAGTCCTTTATCTTGATGCTTTTAGAGTGGGCCTTCTATCAGTTAGCAAGATGTTTACTTTTTTCCTCACTATATATATATATATATATATATTGATGTTATGATGTATCTTATGTCGAGGTTGACTCCTTTTATGTATATATTCGTATATTGGGAGGTAGTACTATTGTATTATGTAGTCTACTTCATGAATCCTTTTGTGTCTATTTAGACTTGTATCTATTTGTATTCTGCGGTGTCTGATCTGTGATTCTATGATTTGTATTTATCATAGATTGAAACACCCTACACCTCTTAGTATACCAAAAAAGGGCACACTAAAGGATATGGTGTGTTTAGGTATAGCTAAAACATTACAGAGATTAAGATTCACAAGACAAATAAGTAAAAACAGCGGAAACAATTAGATGGTAAATTATTATTCAAAAAACTTCATAAAAAAGTTTGAAAAACATCACATGTCTCAAATAGCAAATACACACGACTTATGAAAATTGCATCTCAGTCTCATAAAATCAGAGTATAATAAAAATAATCACCCCTCTCATATGTACCAGTACATCAAAAACAAAATAAAATGAAAACTAAAAAGAAGAAGAACACATGAAGAACTCCGGGAATGCATCTCCAAGAAATCGGAATCAAGTATCCTTGCCTCTGCTAGCCTATAGGGGAAAAGGGGAAATAGAGGAGTGGGTCAGGCTATAAGTCTAGTGAGTGAAAGTAACTACAGTATTTTTAAGAAAGATAAAGAAAATAGACTTAGCAATAGTTCTATATAAAAGAAACAAAGGAAGGATAAAATCGGGATAAATACTATTTAACTGTTTGCTTTGGTTGTTTTGATTCTTTGGATTGTTTGCACTTATCTTAGATTGTTGTGATTAGGCTGAAATTCTAATCCTATTTTAATTAGGCTGAATCTTAATTCTACCCGTTGATCAGCCTTCTATCTCTGTTGTGCCACTGTGGGCTAGTCCCATCCAGTGGTTCTCACAGAAAAAGACATCTATTTAGCGCTTGGAACGCAGTTGCGACTTATTGATGCTGCATGCTCGATCATCACTTGTACACACTAACTGTCGCTCCCTCTTATGACCGCTTACCAAACCTATCAGCTTAAGCGTGCCCAGCCTCACCTGATCTGTTCTGAGTCCATCAGTCCTAGTTTGAAAGGGATCTGCCCGGCCTCATTTAAGTGTTTTGTGAGACCATCGATACTAGTCTGAAAGGGAATGTTGTTGGTGTGGGTCCTATCAAACAAAATCTAATTGCGTCTCTTGCCCAAATCCCTAAAATTGAGCTTCTATCTATTAGTCACTTATTTACCCAAGTTAGCATGTCCCAGCCCCACCTGCTTTGTGAGACCATCAGTCCTACTCTAAAAGGGTCCTGCCGAGCCTCACATACTCGGTTGTGCGACAATTAGTCCTAGTCTGAAAGGGAATGTTGTTGGTGCGGGCCCTACTTCTTTGTCTTGCTTATTAACTTAGTGTAAGTTCTTAAAATAAGCCTATTATTTCTGCTCTATTTGCTTATTAACGTAATTTATGTCTTTAAAATAAGCCTTTTCTGTTATCTCTGCTATATTTACTTATTAACTTAATTATACGTCTTTAAAATAAGCCATTTCTATTATCTCTGCTATATTTGCTTATTAATTTAATTATAAGTCTTAAGATAAGCCTTTTATGTTATTTCTAATTATAACCTATGTTATAATTTGCTTATTAACTTGATCAAAGTTTTAAAATAAGCCTTTCTGTTCTTTCTGCTTAATTATACATACGTTAGAGTTGTTACTCTTCCGTTTTATCTTTTTAGATATAACCACTAATTATAAACATGCTTGCAAATGTCTTAAATTTTCTTATTCAGTCTATCTTCTTTTTGTTACAGTTCTTCTTATTTTACATTGATTTTCTGTAAATTTAGTGTTCTTATATTTTAGTCCATGTTAACGAATTCTATTCTCTTTTTAATGTTCTATTTGCATTAAAAGGAATAAAAAGAATCAAACATTTACAGGTTGAATTCTAAAATAAAACATATGTAAATAAATGCACATAATAGTAAATAACTGTAAATAACTGAATAAAATAGCTGAATAAAAATAACTGAATGAAATAGACTGAGAAGAACTTTAAAAACTACCTGTAAATAACTTGTAAAAAAAATGTCTCAAAATTGTAAAGAACAACAACTATTGATAACCCTATTAGTTTAAATTACTTTAAAATCTAAAATAATTACAAAACACTCACCTGTGGTCCTTAGCTCTATTTCTTGGCCTTCTCGGATCCACTTCTAGAGCATAGAATATTTTTATCAAAATTATTTCCTCCTTAGAAAAAATTTCTATTTAGGGTCCAACCTCTAGTAATAAACCCAAGTAAGAGAAAATCTGAATAAGAAAAATTGCTAGGCCTAGGGTCTTGTTTATAGTGTAGTTTAGGGATCTCAGACCATTGGATTTGAAGATTAAATCAGGTGCAACCATGTCATAGGTTCGTTGGGACCATGGGATGGAAGCACAACGCACATGATTGAAAAGGAATTGCAAAATTACGTGTTTGCTTCGTTCTGGAAACATATACGTCAAAAGAACTGGGTGGGTCGACCTAAGATGCGTGAGGGTCGACCCTAGGGTTGACCTTACTCTAGCCTGGGTTGACCTATAGGTCGACCTAGCTTTGGTCTAGGTCGACCTCACCCTCTTGTATTTTTTTCTTTTTGTTCATTTCTTGTTTATTTCGTAACTTCTTCATTTTAGCTCGGATTTTGACAAACTATGTATGGAAATTGAGCATAAAATTACCACGGACACAATGGTGCAACTCCCATGGCTCAATTTTGATAATTTCACACACTTATTCTATTATGTAATTAATTTACTAATTAATTATTATAGCTCAAATTTTCAGGTTATTACATTCTCCCCTCCTTAAAGGATTTCGTCCCGAAACCTCCTATGACAGAAGAATGAAATAAATATTTTCAGCCAAATTATATAACCATATACTCAATCACCATCCATTACATGCATTATCCTTAAGCTTTCTAATGAAATTTATGTTATATGCAAAAGTGTAGTGTTGATGTCCCTAACTAATGCAAAAGATTGGGTGGACTACTGATTAAGTCATCCTCCTTTTGGTGCAATCATGTCCGTGCCATGTATCTAAATGAATGCAAATTCCCTAATGACAACTGATAGTTCTATATGAGTGCTACAATCATCATCCAAATGCAACAATCATATGCTAATCAGCCGTTTATAGCAACCATGGAAATAAAATAAAAATGCAAATGAGCACATATCCATATGCATATGCTTTAGTAACCTAGTTAGGCTGATCCCTAAGAGATAATATGCCTAATTTATATATATGCGTCCATTAGCATCCACTAGCAAACAATTGCAACCGCTAGTATCCATCATACATAACATGTTCTAGTAACATGTTTACGTTTAGTCCTACCATCCATAGGTTAAATCATAAGATCTACCCTCCTAAAGGATACTAAAGGAAAGAACATATTCAAAACTAAAGATGGAAATAAGGAAATTCAAAATGTACCCTTGAAAAGAAATGGATAAGAGATACATATTTTCTCCTCAGCCTCCCACGTAGCATCCTCAATACTATCTCCCCACTGCACCTTAACCAAAGGGACTTCCTTATTCCCATGCTTCTTGATTTCATACCCAACGATCTTGGTTGGAATGCGATTTACCAACTACTTCTCTCTCCACTTCAATTTCTTCAAGTTGACTAGGTTCCACTACCTTTGTTGAGTCATGTAAGCACATTCTCAAGTGTGAAACGTGGAAAACATCATGAACTCCTGCGAGCCTCTCTGGTAGGTTTATCTGATACGCTATCCTCCCTACCCTTTCCACAATGGGGAACAGTCCTATGAATTTGGGAGCAAGTTTTCCACTTGATCCAAATCTTACTACCTATCTTAGCGGAGATACCTTAATGAAAACCAAGTCTCCTACCTTAAACTCAATATCCCTTCTTCGCTTATCTGCATAAGATTTCTGCCTATCTTGAGCCGTCTTCATTCTCCTTCTAATCAAATCAATCATTTCCTATGTTTCTCTAATCATGTCGTGACGAAGCAGCAATCTTTCTGTAGACTCCAACCAACATGAAGGTGACTTGAAAGGTCTTCTGTAAAGAGCCTTAAAAGGTGCTATCCCGATGCTAGCCTGAAAACTATTATTATATGCGAATTCCACTTAAGGAAGACGCTCCTCCCAAGTTCCTCCGAAATCAAGAATGCACATCCTCAACAAATCCTCAAGAACTCTATTAACCCTCTCCGTTTGGATATATGTTTGGGGTGATAGGCCATATTCAATCTAAGCTGTGTTCCTAAATCCTCTTGCAACCTTCTCCAAAACTCTCTATTAAAGATCAGGTCTCTATCGCTCACTATGCTAGAGGGAACTCCATAAAGTTGGACTATCTTATGAACATATAAGGATGCCAAATAAGGTGTTGTCCTCTTACTCTTGTTTGGAATGAAGTAGTGCTCTTATTCAAGCGATCTACAATCACCCAAATACTAGTATTCCCCTTCCTATATCGAGGTAAACCATCTATAAAGTCCATCGAAACACTATCCCATTCCCATTCGGGTACATCGATGGTTTAACCAATCAGCCGAGCTTCTATTGCTCCACCTTAATTCTTTGGTAAACAAGACACTTGGCTACAAACTCTGCCACATCCTTCTTCATGCAGCTCTAATAAAATATTATCTTCATGTCCCTATACATCTTATCACCACCCAGATGAATAGTCAATCGAGAATGGTGTGCTTCTTCTAGAACTGCTCTCCCTTAAATCACTAGTGCGGGGTACACAAAGTCTTCCATCTCTCCTTAGCACCATTTACCATCTATGGAACAGCGTTGGAGATGTCTAGAGACATTCCTCTACTGATCCTATCCAAATTATCCACAAGCTTTGACATCACACTGGCTCGAGCCAATCTGATCACTGAGGGTAGGCTTAACTTCAAGTGCTACCAACAACGTAGGGGTAATGTCCGTAGAGGGTAAACATAAAAGGTGGAGATAAACTCTAGGCTTTTCCACTCTACAAATATTGTACTAAGAGTTGCTTTCTTCCTGCTTAACGCAACTGCAACCACGTTCCCTTTACCAAGGGTATAGGTTATCTCAAAGTCATATGATGCCAAAAAATCCATCCAATGTTGTTGCCTCAAGTTTAAATCCTTTTGTGAGAATAGGTACTTCAATGATTTACAGTTAGTGAAAAGCTCGAACCTCTCTCCTAGCAAGTAATGTCTCCAAGACTTGAATGCGAAAACATTAACAGCTAACTCTAAATCATAGGTAAGGTAGTTCTTCCTATGAGTTCTCAACTGTCAACTCCTATAACATACTACCCTCCCTTCTTGCATCAATACTACTCCAAGACCCGTCCCACATGCATCAGTATATACTGTAAAAGGCTTAGCTCTGTCGGATAAAACTAACACTGGTGCAATAGTAAGAGACCTCTTTAGCATCATGAAGGAATTCTCACAATCTACCTCCCACATGAATGTCGCATTCTTCTTAGTTAGGCCAGTAAGCGGCGTTGAAATCTTAGCGAAATCTTTGATAAACTTCCTATAATAGCCAGCCAAACCTAGGAATCTTCTAAATTTAGTAGTGTTCTTAGGGGCCTTCCAACTTGCACTGCTACTACCTTAGTGGGATCAACAACTAAATCCTCTCTTGAAACTACATGCCCCAAGAAACGCACCTCCTCACTCCAAAAGTGACACTTTGAGAACTTTGCCTTCAACTGATGAACACGAAGTGCGTGAAGAACCTCTTGTAGATCAACAACATGCTCTTCCATACTCTTGGATAACAACAAAATGTCATCCATAATTACTAAAACAAACTTATTTAGGACACCTCGAAAAAAATGGCTCATCAAATCTACAAAATAGGCTGGGGCATTGGTTAGCCCAAACGGCATATCCAACCACTCAAAAAATCCATCGAATGTCCTAAATGATGTCTTATCTATACTATAATCAGCGATCCTAAGCTGATGAAATCCAGTAGCTTAATCAACCTGATAAAATACTAAAGAGTCAACTTACTAATCAGAAAGATCATCTATCCTAGGAAGTGGGTAACTGTTCTTCTTTGTGAGCTTATTCAACTCTCTATAGTCTACACGAAGTCGAGGGGAACCATCTGCCTTTATAGCGAAGACGACTGGCGCTCCTCACTTAGATATGCTTCTTCTGATGAAGCCTTTCTCCAATAGCTCACTAATGTACTTACTTAAGTCCTTCCTCCCATTAGGAGTCATATGTCTCACGGGCAATGCTATTGGCTTAGCATTCTCATTCAAGTAGATCCTAAAGTCGATCTCTCTCTTAAGGGGTAGTCCCCTAACCTCCTCAAAAATGTCTGGGAAATCTCTAACGACTGGAACGGAATCTAACTCTCCTAGATGAATCAAGGGAATAAAGGAAGCTCAACATGATTGACCTATGTGGTTGCAAGAAACCTCGAGAGTCCTACCGCTACATGTCTCTAGTCTGAAAACTCTCCTCTCGCAGTCTAGTATCGCTCCATAAGTGGATAACCAATCCATCCGTAAAATCATCCATATCTTGAAAATCCCAGTATATAGGCATCATAATAAAAATCTACGCCTAGTATAAATTTTTTTAAACCCCTATAAATAATGGGTAAATGCGACGATCCTCCTACGAGGTTTGAAACAAATATAGGGTCTACTACTAGAGAAATATATGTATGCAAAAAATTAACCAAGGAACTAGAAATGAAAGAATGCGATGCTCCGAAGTCAAAAAGAGTCTAAATAGGAAAATCCAAAATAGAGATCAAACCTTCTACAGAGACTTTCCTACCTCGAACCGATCCACTACTAGAAGGTGCTGCATCCAAAGCCAGTACTTGCTCTGTCGGTGCACCTGCTCTCTACCCCGTCCTCTGAGGACAAGCTCTACTAAGGTGTCTAGGCTGCCCACAATTGTAACACCTCCCCTTCATCGTGTCCTTCTTACAGTCCTTTGTGAAATTCCCAACCAATCCATAAATATGACATTTCCCGCCTTTCTTGATGTGCTTTTGAGGTCTTCTTTCTTTCCTCTTGTCCTTATCCTTCTTATTCTTCCACCATTGCTTCTTAGAGTTTTCTGATTTAGGGACCTCCTTAACATCCCCATCAGTTGCCCAGATGCAAGCTGAACTCCCTGTCTCCAATCCTAACAGCCTAAATATCCGCTCTGTATCCTTTAACCAAGCTCGTGTCTCCACGAAATCCTCTACGCCAGAAAACGTCTTACCTCCTAGACAAGTGAAGTGCTTGCATTGCTTAAAAAATTGGCAGCTGCATGTGGATTAATGGGATCTCCACCTACTGGTGCTGTATTGGAAAATTTCCCTTTCACCTCTGGTACCGTAGCTCTACGGAAGCAATCAGCCAAACTATGCAAAGAAAAGAAAATTTAGGCTTGAAAGAATCGAAGAAGGTTGAACAAGACTTTAGGGTTTTTTTTTATAAAAACTCTTTTATACTTGAAAACCATTTCTATAATAAGAGTTTCTTCTGAAAAATACTTTTAAAATATGTTATCTTTTGAAAATAGTTTACTTTTAAAACAAGTTCTTAGGAATCTCTGTTGTGCCACTATGAGCTAGTCCCATCCAGTGGGTCTCATAGCAAAAGACACCTTTTTAGCACTTGGAATGCAGTAACGGCTTATTGATGTCGCATGCTCGGTCATTGTCGGTAAACAATAATTATCGCTTCCTCTTATGACCCAGCCTAACTTGATCTTTTGTGAGACCGTTAGTCCTAGTCTTAAAGGGTCCTGCCCAGTCTCACCTGAGTGCTTTGTGAAACCATTAGTCCTAGTCTAAAGGGAAATGCTATTGGAGCGGGTCCTATTAAACAAAATCTGGTTGCACCCCTTGCCCAAAACCCCCAATTTGAGCTTCTATCTATTTGCCACTTATTCACCCTAATTAGTATGTCTCAGCCTCACCTAGCTATTGTGAGACCATCAGTCCTAGTCTGAAATGGTCCTGCCTAGCCTTACCTAATCTGTTGTGAGACCATCGGTCCTAGTCCGAAAGGGAATGATGTTGGTGCGCGCCCTGCTTCTATGTTTTTCTTATTAACTTAGTGTAAGTTCTTAAAATAAGCCTCTTCTGCTATTTCTGCTCTATTTTCTTATTAACTTAATCTAAGTCTTTAAAATAAGCCTTTTCTGTTATCTCTGCTACATTTGCTTATTTACTTAATTATAAGTCTTTAAAAATAAGCCTATTCTATTATCTCCGCTATATTTTCTTATTAACTTAATTATAAATCATAAAATAAGCCTTTTCTGTTATTTCGAATCATAACCTATGTTATAATTTGCTTATGAACTTAGTCAAAGTTTTAAAATAAGCCTTTCTGTTCTTTCTGCTTAATTATAACCCATGTTATAATTGTTACTCTTTTGTTTTATCTTTTTAGTTATAACCACTAATTATAAACATGCTTGCAAATGTCCCAAATTTGCCTATTTCAGTCTATCTTCTTTTTATTACAGTTCTTCTTATTTTACATCGATTTTCTATAAATTTAGTGTTCTTATCTTTTAGTCCATGTTCACGAATTCTATTCTCTTTTTAATGTTCTATTTGCGTAAAAAGGAATAAAAAGAAACTAACATTTACAGGCTGAATTCTAACATAAAACATATGTAAATAAATGCAAATAACAGTAGATAACTATAAATAACTGAACAAAATAGCTGAATAAAAATAACTGAATAAAATAGACTGAGAAGAACTTTAAAAACTAGCTGTAAATAACTTATATAAAAACTATCTCAAAATTGTAGAAAAACTACAACTATTGAGAACCCTATTATTTTAAATTACTTAAAAATATAAAATAATTAAAAAACATTGACCTGCGGTCCTTTGCTCTATTCCTTGGCCTTCCCAGATCCACTTCTATAGCGTAGAATTTTTATCAAAAAGATTTTCTCCTTAGAAATTTTTTCTATTTAGGGTCCAGCCTTTGGCAATGAACCCAAATAGGAGAAAATCTGAATGAGAAAAATAGGTAGTCCTAGGGTCTTATTTATAGTGTAGTTTAGGGATCTCAGACCGTTGGATTTGAAGATTAAATCTGGTGCAATCACATCATAGGCTCGCTGGAACCGTCGAATGGAAGCACGAATGCACATGATTGAAAAGAAATTGCAAAATGACGTGTTCACTTCGTTCTGGAAAACATACGTCAAAAGAATTGGGCCGGTCGACATAAGATGTGTAAGGGTCGACCTTACTCTAGCCTGGATCGACTTATAGGTCGACCTGGCTTTGGTCTGGGCCGACCTGACCCTTTTATATTTTTTTCATTTTTTTTCATTTCTTGTTTATTTCGTAACTTTTTTGTTTTAGCTTGGATTTTGACAAACTATATATGGAAATTGGCCAGAAAATTACCACGGACACAATAGTGCAACCCTCATGGCTCAATTCTTAGAAGTTCAAAAACTTATTTTATTATTTAGTTAATTCACTAATTAATTATTATAGCTCAAATTTTTAGGTTATTACGTAGATTTTCTAGATTATTATTTTAGCCACCGTAGTTCTGTTTTAAACCTGGATCTCATACGTCGATTCCACTAGTGACAAAGAAAACGCATATACATATATAGCATATTAATTGACCTATCGATGCTCCCTTAATGTAAAATTCATATATGGTTGCTACTGACCAGCCCTATTCTCTGCATTAGCAGACGAAATTAATCTGTAATATCCTTTGCTAGTGTGGGTCTCGGGGTAGAGCGTCACAAGTTTTTTTAGGATCATATATTGATCTTAATAATTTTCATGCCACTCCCTTGCTCTCACTGACCTTGAAATCCTAGGGCCATGACTTTTAAATGGTCTGTTTTAATCTCAATTTAGAAACATTGTTTTCATGTTCATTTTCCTTGTTACGTAGTCACAGAATTCAGCGATAACAAGCATTATTCAAATGTATTTAAGCATAGCTATATGGGAAAACGTTTCTTCGTAATTAACATCTTGAATTTGACAAAATCCTTTTGCAACTAGCCTTGCCATATTGGACTCTATCTTTTCATCTGCATTTTGATTTTTCTTAAAAACCCATTTGTAGCCTATTGGTTTTTTCCCCTTTGGGTATATCAGCCGAAGTCCATACTTTGTAGTTATACATGGAAGCCATCTCAAATTTCACGGCTTCAACCAAAGTGCAGAGTCTTTACTCTGTAATTCTTGTTGGAATGAAAGGGGAGTGTCATATTCTAAGACATGTCCCTCTTTCTCACCATCCATGAGGTAACCATAGCATCTCTCTGATGCATGAGATACCATATTATACCTTCTATTAGTGTGCTTGCTACCATATAATGGTGAATATGATTCTCCCACAGGTTCAACTTTCATGTTTAATTTTTGGATCTTATCCAAGTCAATAACTTCGTTGATATTTTCTTTTGATAGAAATTTGTTTTATAAAGAGACCACATGCATAGAAACAATAACATTTTTTTCAGTGTTATAGAAAATATATCCCATGGAATTCTTGGAATATCCTACAAATTTACACAGTGTCGATGTTGCCCCAAGTTTATTAAGGCAACAGTCTTAACGTAAGCTGAAAAACCCCATAACTTTAAATAATTGAGGTAGGGTTTTTTCGCACTCCATTTCTCATATGGCATTTTAGGCACATATTTAGTAGGCATCATATTCAACATATGTATTGTGGTTTTCAAGGGCATATCCTTAATAGGAAAGAGGTAACTCAGTCTTACTCATCATGGAACAAACCATATCTAATAGAATTCGATTCCTTCGTTCCAGAACACTATTGTGCTACAGAGTATAGGGTGAAGTATTCTAAGAGATTATCCCATTATCTTTTAGGTACACTTGGAATTCTTATCCAACGTACTCACCTCCTCAATCAGATTAAAGTACTTTAATTTCGGGGTTCGTCTGATTTTCAACCTCATTCTTATGCTGTATAAATTTCTCATAAACATCAGATTTATTCTTCATAAGATATATATATATATATATATATATCCATGTCTGGAGAAATCATAATTAAAAATTACAAAGTAAGTCAAATTACCCTTTGTCACTACAACATTGGGTCAAATACATCTGTATGTATGAGATCCAAGAGTTCATTAACTCTTTCGTTTCTCCCACTTAAGTGGTGCATGGTCATTTTTCCTTTGGGACATGACTCACATGCGTTAAATGATTATAACCAAACGATGATAGAAAACCTTTAGTTTTCCATTTGTACAGTTTTTTGTCACTAGTATGACCTAATCTATAATGCCACAAGGAACTATTTTTAGTTTCAACAGAAGATTTATTCATAGCACGTACATGATTTAAATTAAGTACATAAATTTCATTATCTAAAACACCATTGTGAATATTATTTCCATTATACACAATATTTATAACACTCTTTTTGCAATGAAAACCATAACCCATCTCAAACAATTAGGAAAATGAAATAATATTGCAAATAAAGTTTTTAACATAATTGCAATTATTTAAAGATAAATCAAATCTACCAGGAAAAGTCAAGTGAAATTTTCCAAATAATGTTGCGTCAATGATACATATATCAGCATATTAAAACCTCGTTTCACCCTTTGCAACATGAAGTTCACTCCTAAGCCCCTATAATGAATAATAGATATGGATTCTATATCTGGACCCAAGGCAATTTATTGGATGCAGAACAATTTTGAATCATAAATATACCTAATGAAGCAAAAGAAATAGTTTCCTTCTTTTTTTTATCATCCTTAAATAGTCCGGGCAATTGCACTTCCAATGCTCTTTCTTATGATAATGGTGATAATTAATTTGTCAACAGGAGTATCTTTCTTATTCTTCTCAGAACCCCGCTTGTGTTTCTTCAAAACTTTCAAAGATGGTGCTTTTCTCTTTATAGCCAGCATCATGTTCTGATCCTTAAACAAACCCTCGGTTGACCTTAGCATATTGAGTAGCTCGACGAGGTTTATGCTCAACTGGTACATATTGGAGTTCAATATGAATGGCTCAAACTGCAAAGTCAACAAACATAAGACCAAATCCACTTGCATATCATCGCTAAACTTAACGTCTAACTCGAAAAGTCTATCAATTCAAGCTTTCGTTGTTAAGATGAAACCCTCAACATGATCGTCATTACTCATCTTTGTATTGAACAACTTCTTTGTAATCTTATACCTTAGGGAACAAGATTTCTCCCTAAACAAAGCTTTGAGGTTCTCGAATATTTTGTAAGCAGATATATTTTCATACTGCCTTTACAATGGCTTGCCTAGAGTAAATCTCATAGAAATTTGAGTGATCTATCAAACAGCTACCCAAGTGCTATAAGCTTTTACAACCTTAGGGTTGGCACCTTCAATGGGTTTCTCTCTTGAAGGTTCATTACACACAACCATGAATGTCTGTATGTTGGTGCAATCTTGATTGCTCTTAGCCAGTCGAGGTATTTTGGTTTGGTTGGCGTATCATTTTCCGAAAGTAATCCTAGATTGGTCATTGTGCTGCAAATTTAATTCAAGTAGATAATGAAAAATTAAACATAGCATATGTTGTAGTAATATTAGATAGGTTAAATTGTTACATTTTATTTATCTAATAAGCTTGCACTAGACATTTATGCTTCCTAAACCCTAAAGGGAAATATAGAAATCTCTCAATTTCTCTAGTGGACGTTAGAACTAGTATTCCTACGATTCTGACCTTAAGGAAATTCAACAAATCATAGGCCCGCAAATTCATAAGCCTATGCGATGGATAACACCTTAGCGATTGTATTACAAACAACTCCTAACTCATAGTCTTTTTCCTAATCTTATCTCGATCTTGAGGAAAGTCAACAAATCAGAACAGATTATTCACCTGTAACCACCATTTTGCGATAGCATAAATATAATGCACCTACCATAAGGAAACTCAACAAATATGTGCATGTATACCTCGTGTAGTAAATATACTAATAGTACTGCACATAACATCTCTTGCTTAAGGAAACTCAATAACTAAAGAGTATGAAAGTTGTAATATCCCGGAATTTTTAACAATATCAATTTAATAATCTGTATTTAAAATTAAATTGATATTGATAATCTATTAATAATAATTCAAAAAAAAGATTTAATAATCTCCTTCAATAAATATTTAAATTGGTTATTTTATCTTTTAAAAATAATAAATTAATTTCTATTTATATATAAATATATGGTTTATATTTTAAATAGATTGCTATTGTTTTAATTTTAATAAGTAAAGCATATTTTCTAGTTTTAATATTTGTAGTAATTTGGAAATTTTGTTTTATTTAATATTTAAGCTTTTCAAAGTTAAATAAATAATTTTTGGTTTAAACTTAATAATTGAATCATGTCTTAAAATTCTAATATATATACATTTTAAATTGGAAATTTTGATTTTTATTAGTATTGAGTTTTTAAAACTATTTCATAAATAAATATATGATTTTAAAATTGATAAGAAAAATATTAAATGTTTAAATTAAATTAGATTGAGTTTTAAATTTAGAATAAATTCAACAAAATGGTTTCATGGCTTAATAAAATGGATATTTTATTAATAAAAATATAATCTCTTGTAAAATGATTTTAATTTAATAATAAGAGAATTACAAAAACAATATTGATATTGTATTGTCTTTATAAATAAGTTTTGAATAGGATTTGTAATTTTTATTTCAAATTGAATTTATATTCATAACTTGATTTGAAAATAATTGATTTTGAATTTAGTTTGAATTTAAATTCAAAAGGTATAAAATCTTAATTGTTTTAATCTTTAATATGTATAAGTTTCAATTTGTATAACATGGTTTGTTTTTATTTCTTTTGTAAATTTATACACATATTTAAAAATAAACTAACAACTTAAACTAAGCTAACATACACATTAGTTTGTAAATTAGATACTAATCTTTTATTTTAAGAAACAAGTGTCGCATTCTTTTAATAAGTGTTTCATTCTTTAACATTCTTTTAACATGTGTTTAAAAATTAGCATAAATTTGACAAATGTGTAAAGTTTGTACAAGCGTAAAATTTTAGTTTTTATTTTACTTTTATTTCATTAAATCTGAAAATACATCTAGTTTAGCTTGCATCTTCATTGATGCATATTCCTTTTCATTTTCCTTAATCAAAGAAATCTTCAAACTTCTAAAATCAAATTCATCTTCATATTAACAATCAAGCCTGCATATTCTAAACCATGTTCAAATCTGCAATACCAAAAAATTCAAGTATACCTGCTTTTTTATGTCTTTTGCAAAATTCAAAAGATCAAAACTCACTTTCGTCATATACAAAATCAAACCCTCTTCAAAATTCTGAGGCCTGCAAGCCAAATCTTGTTCAACAAAAAAAAAATCAAACCCTGCATATAAAGATCTGCATTTCCTCAAATCAAATTGGGCCTGCATTCTGTTTAAACCTGGAAATGATTAGCATATGCATGCATTTGAGGAATTAGCAACTGCATCTACTTTCTGCATGCAAGTAATTAGAGTATGGGATCATGAGCATGTAGATTTCAGCAGGATTGCAACTCAGATTAAAAACAACAAAGGGTCAAGCCTGCATTCTTTCTGCAAATTTCAAAAAGAACAACTGAGCTCTGCATTGAATTAAGGTGAGTAACATTTAAAATCTTAAATTTTAAAATAAGTTGCAATGTTTTTCTAAATTGAAATAGTATTGTTGTGTTATCTGTAGTTGTTGATGTGGGAATGATTTATGTTCATATTGTCCTTTATCTTTTGTTCTGTTTTGATTTTTTCAGGCAAAATTTTATTAATTATACTTATCTTGTAATTAGTTTTCTGTTAAAATGAAAGTTGCAAAATAAAGTTATTTTATTTTCTTAAGTTCAAGTTTAAAATTTTCAAGTAAGTTATAAATATGAGTTTGACTCTGGAAACTGAAGAAAGCATCATGCATGTTTATTTTATTCAAACCCAATCAAATTAATATGGTAATTCAGTAATACAAATCAAATATATAAACTGGAACTTGAGTTTTAAATCAAGTATCAGGATTTTAAGGTGTATGTTTCAGTAGCAGTTTGTTCTTGAGCAAAAAAAATGAATTTAAGCAAGTGCTTGCAATCTGTGACTTGAGGAAACTTAGAATTCTTCTGAGTTATAGAGTTAGGATCATAGATCCTTAGAAAAATCAGAGAAGTGGATATAATTTGTTAGATTTGAAGCAGTTTGAAAATCTTTATTTAAACCCTAGTGTTGAATGGGGTTAAGAAGAGGGTCAGCTTGAGGTGTAGGATGGTTCGACTGTTGTGATAATTGGTGATTGTGTAGTTGAAGGGTGAAGGAGTTCGAGGCCGGAGGGGTTGAACATCAAGTGGTCGGAGAGGCGTTAACTCGTCGTTGACAGGTTGGGTCAAATACCGGAAAACATGTATCAGGTTTGGATTTTTAGAGTTGAATTTTGAATTCTTGTTTACTTGTTCGATCTGGTGATTGTGGTAGGGCATGGATGAGTTTCTGGTTGTGGTTTGATCATCTATGATGACCAGTAGGGGCGGTGGTCCCCGTGCATATGCACGGCGATGAGATTCTGGTGAAGTATGTTGGGTTTGTTTGTGTTACATGGGAGATGAGGGGTTTGCTCGAAGCAGATGGTTTAAGCAGATGGTTTTAAATATGAATTAAAGTTTCAAAAAATTTGACGTAATTAACTATTTCATTTTGGTAAATAGTTGAAACTTTTTAATAATGAGGTTTTTAAAATGTGAGTAAGATTTAAAGATTAATTTTAAATCTGGAGATCTAAGTTTAAATATTAACTTCAGTTTTAAATTTAAAAGAAGATTTAAATTGAAAGTTTTACACTAAGAATGAATTGAAATTTCTAAAATTTTGAAATGAATTTAACTTTAAAATTTTCATAGCACTTGTTTGATTTGCAATATTAAAAAGTTTTAAATTATATAAACTTTGATAAGTTTTAAAATTATCCTATTTTAAAACTTGTATTTAAAATGAAAATTTAAAAGTAGTTCAAAAAGTACTTTGTTTCAACTAAATTGTTTTAAACACAATCAAGTTATGTTTTATCTTGAAAATTAAATTAAGATTAATATTTCAGAATTAATTTAATTAACAAGGTAATTAAGATTAATTAATTGAATTTGGAATTAATAATTGATTAATGATTAATCAATTTATAATTAAGATCATTAATTAGATTATTAATTAATGATGAATGAATATTATTAATTATGTAATAAAGTTTTAAATCAAGGTTAATTAATTTAATAATTAACTTTATTAATGAATGATTAAAGATAATTTAAAATTGTAATTAGTTTAAGTTAATTACTAAATGAAATAATTAGAGAATGGTTAATAAAGCTCATTAACCAGGGTTATTTAACAATTAATTAATATGGTTAATTTTTATAATTAATTAGATTAATTAATTTAATAATAATCAATTGTAAATGGTTTGAGTGTAATTACTTGATAAAGTAATTAAGAAATTAATTACTTAATGTAATTAATTTAGTTTAATATGATTGTTTAATTTAATTAATTAAGTTTAATTAATTTTAAACACTTGGGTTAAAGATAATTACTGTATTTAATTAATGGATTGGAAATTACTTAGTTAAGTAATTAATTAATAATTACAGGTTGTGATTAAGTGGAGATGTTTAAGTATGAGGTAATTTGGTTTAATTCTTTAGTAATTAATCAAGGAATTAATTAAGTAATAAATTAAAGGATAATTAATTTGTTTAATATAGTAATTAAGCTAGATAATTAGTAAATGTAATTAATCTGTGATGATGATTAATAATTATAAGTTAATTACTTAAGGTAATTAATAAAAGGGAATTATTAATTATTATAATTGATGATGTAATTAAAAATGGTTAATTATGATTAATCAATCAATGATAAATAATTAAAGGAAATTAATTAATGTAATTAATTAAGGATTAGGGTAATTAATTATAGTTAATTAATTAATTGAAGTAATTAAAGGTTAATTACTGTTTGGTTGAGAATAATTAATTTGTGAAATTAATCAAGGATAATTACATAAATATAATTAAGGATAATTAATCAAGAGTGATTAATTAAGGTGATTAATAATGAATGATTAATTTATTATAATAAATTAAATGATTGAGTAAGCAAGATTTATATTGGTGAAGTAATTAATTTAATTTATTTTAAATTAATTTAAGATGGGGTAATTAATTTAATTCATTTTAAATTAATTAGAAATAGAGATAATTAATTTAATTCATTTTAAATTAATTATATTGTAATGAATAAATCATTTGCTTATGTATGAATGGATGACATTGATTGTCTTGGATGCTTTGTAATCTCAGTAATGAGATATATAATATTGTGTGGTATGGATGTTTGATTGTATTGTGATGATAACATAGGTTATCTATTGTGATGGTGATATAGGGAATATCTATTTGATATTGATAATGTGGATTACCTGTTATTTGATAATGTTAATTTTCAATTGTGATTGTGAGTTGTCTATCTGTGTGTATATAGATACTGTATTGAATTGTTTTAAACTTTAAAACAGCTTTGGATTTCGATGAGACCGGGATCGGGTTTCCATATTTTAATATCTAGAAACCACATCGATTCCAAATAACGTTAGGTCGTGAATCAAAATGGAGCTTTGTGAAGATTCGAGGCGTAAGGACTATACGTCAGTATAACTCTGTGGGTGATTCCGTAATGAGTTGACGGACTAGTTCTTATAGATTCAAGATGGTGGTTCAGAGTGCAAGGGTTATTGTCGTTAACTCTGAGGGTGATTCCAAAACGAGTGTAACGAGATAATGCCTTCGATTTCGTTCGAACCCGAAACGAACTTGTATGGATTGAATGCTTTCAGAACATCGTCAAGTGGACGATGAGCATTCTAAGTGATGTGTCCTATAAAGGTAATCGTAGCCTCAAGCCTCATCAACCGGGAATGGCTAAAACAGGGGAGGTGCAGCAAGGCTTCGTGGGTCGCACCCACTGGAGAGCAAGATTTACCCCTGCCTAGAAGTCCATCTATATTCGGGTGTGTGGGTGGTTTCTAGCTACAACCACGGGGTTGTCTTGTTCGGAACTGTTCAGTAAGGAATGGGTCCGGCTTTGTGTTGCAGGGGAGCGGGCGTACTCCTCGGTACGTTGATCTAGGCCACGTACTGTGACGGGCGGTACCCCAGTAGCCCTACCATCGTATGGAATTCAAAGTCCAATAAATGCCAACGGTTTTGATTGTATTACCAACTTTTGTGGCTAGTAGCTGGAATTTAATGAATGTAACAATTTCGGCTATTTCATATTTATTTGAAAACCCTAGACACTATTATAATATCATCGGATTTCCTATCAAATGTTTTGGTTAGCGTAAGGTAAAAACTTTTCCATGTTTATGTGTGGGAAGTCTTACGTGATACCTTTCTTTTCAAAAGGTTTTTGAAAGTTAAGCAACTTTAACCTGTTATTCACACAAGACCCATGTCTGACCCAGAGTTTATTTTTGTTTTTCATAAACTCTTGGGTACTCATATTTTTACGAGTAGCCAAGGGATTCAGGTTAGGATTTTAGGTTGGCTTTGACGAATTCTGGAGGAGCAAATGGAGCAGGAGGCTTCTGCGTATAGCTATATAGTATTCCGCTGCGTGTTCTCTGAGTTGTTGTCTTTGAGTTGTATAACTAGACATGTGTTTATAATTGTCTAGTATGTGTTGTATATCTGTGTAACTCTGATATTTGTTGTAAACTATGTAATATTTATGTTATTAATATAGTTTATTCGTTCCGCTGTTAGATTCTGATGTTGTTTCTTTCTTCTCTTCTTTCTATTCTCTTTTCTATCCCTTTCTTTCTTAAAAATGATGCGATTTTCTGTGGTTAGAAAGTTGGGTCATTTCAGCTGGTATCAGTGCATTAGGTTAAGTGAATACCTAGGCTCTGTAGTGGTGTCTTTCTTGAGAGAGCGTATTTGTAATTTTTAATATATTTATATATTTCTACCTATCTATTGGGTTACTTGTTCAGGTTCCCCAATATAAGTTATAAGGTAGATGAGGTAGTAGTGTGTGTAACACGACTACCATTGGTTGGAGTTTGAATGTTTGAAGTTGGAAGTGTATCTGTCGAGACTGTAGACCTAATACCGTCTCGAGTAAGTTCTGTAGTGATGAAGAACTTCATTGATCTCTGAAGGTAACCTATTAAGGTTCGGAGTTCATTTCTGAAGTTGAGTGAGTAGAATTTGGATTTGTTGGTTGGCAAAAGTGAGTAATGTATTTTGGATACCTCAGGAAGTAGTAGCTGCGTGATGAGATGCAGTGACTATGAAGGTTCCCGAAGATGTTTTCTTTGGAACAAGTTTAAGGAGTAGGTCTGCTTCAGTGTTGTGGCTGTGTTTAGTTGGTGTTTCTGTTGCTTTGAAGTCTGAGTTTCTCAGAGAGCTTTGTTTTGGGAATCTTTGGCATCTGTGGCACCAGTGCAGCTTGGAGTGTTCTCGGTGTTGGCAAGAGATCTTCTGGCTTAACAGTTTTTCTGAAGAAGAGTACAGAAGCAGTTAAGTGAACTCGTTTCTTCGATGGGTTGGCTAGTTAAGTGTAAGCTGTTCTATTTGGCTAAGGGATAACAGTTTTTCCTTGGATTTGGTTTGGGTGGTTCGCAAAAGTGACTTGCGATTGTCTGAGTGTTCTCTTGGGTTATCTAAGTTTTTTTGGATGTCTTCAGGAAGTCAGAGTTTGTTTCGCATCTGGAGATTGAGCTTTCTTATCGTCTAGGATTCCAGGAGTGGTTCCGGTGGTTTAGCTTTATAGAAGAATGGTTCCAAGAGTTGAGTTGGTGTAGCAGCTCGGAGTTTTGGAGGAACTTCTGAAAGTTTCTTATGGATTTGTTGAATCATATCTCTGGGGCGTGTTGTCCTGTTTGTGCTTGTGTTCTTCTTCAGCATTTTCTTCTACTTCGGATCAGAGTTGAGCAGCGGAAGCAGTTGGGAAGTGTATCTGCTTTTTCTTTTCCCGGATAGGAGAAGCGAGTTGTTGTTTTCTGATGTTTGAAGAGCAGGGTTGATCTTGAGGAGACCATTTTGTTGAGTTGATTGGTCTAGTTTGTTTCTAGAAGCATCAGCGAAGGTTGAGCTGATTAGTAAGGTTGTAGACAGCCCAGGATTATCCGAAGAGATTTTGTGGATAAGAGTCGGAGGGATTTGGACTCTGAAGTCAGAGATTTAATTTTTGATAAGTTTTCTCCGATCAAAAGTGAGCTATAAGTTTGGGTAAGTCTGAGAAGCTAGCTCTGAAGTGTTTTGGATCTTTTCTATATCTAGTAGATTAAGTGATTGATCTACAGGATTGAATTACCAGTTTAGATAACTGGGGTTCGATGAGTTTCACGTATCTCTGAGGTAGTACGTGTATGATCTATCTCTGGTTGTGAAACCAGCAGTTCTGGAGTTTTGGTTGTTGAGTCAGACTCGTTTGTAGTCTGATATCTTGTCTAGTGTTGTAGATATAGTTGAATAGGAGCTCTGTAGCTTCATAGTATTGATTGTTTGGATTCTCTGGAGCGAGTATCCCGGTATGTATATACCTGGGGAAACTAGATAAAATATTATCCAGATTTTGTATGGATAATTAGATTTGTTTGATTGGTTGAATTGGTTGCTTCGATTGTTAGCATATGTTAGATATATGCTTGTGTTTAAAATTTTAAAATTTTAAATTTGATAAGATTATTAAATTACCTTTGTTTTAAATTTCGAGGACGAAATTCTTTTAAGGGGGAAGGATTGTAATATCCTGGAATTTTTAACAATATCAATTTAATAATCTGTATTTAAAATTAAATTGATATAGATAATCTGTTAATAATAATTCAAAAAAAAGATTTAATAATCATCTTCAATAAATATTTAAATTGGTTATTTTATCTTTTAAAAATAATAAATTAATTTCTATTTATATATAAATATATGGTTTATATTTTAAATAGATCGGTATTGTTTTAATTTTAATAAGTAAAGCATATTTTCTAGTTTTAATATTTGTAGTAATTTGGAAAATTTGTTTTATTTAATATTTAAGCTTTTCAAAGTTAAATAAATAATTTTTGGCTTAAACTTAATAATTGAATCATGTTTTAAAATTCTAATATATATACATTTTAAATTGGAAATTTTGATTTTTATTAGTATTGAGTTTTAAAACTATTTCATAAATAAATATATGATTTTAAAATTGATAAGAAAAATATTAAATGTTTAAATTAAATTAGATTGTGTTTTAAATTTAGAATAAATTCAACAAAATGGTTTCATGGCTTAATAAAATGGATATTTTATTAATAAAAATATAATCTCTTGTAAAATGATTTTAATTTAATAATAAGAGAATTATAAAAACAATATTGATATTGTATTGTCTTTATAAATAAGTTTTGAATAGGATTTGTAATTTTTATATCAAATCGAATTTATATTCATAACTTGATTTGAAAATATATTTTTATTGGCAAAGCCAGCGAGGTTGACTGGACCTCTACCAGTTTTATTGCAACACAATAAAAGAGGACAGTACAAGAGAGAAGAAAAGGAAGAAAAATAAAAGGAAAAATAAAACAATTGAGGAAACAACAAAAAAAAACATCAACCCCAAACTTGAATCAAAGAGTCTGGAAATTTGGTGTTGCAGTTCATCAATTGCCAGTGAGTGCTTCTCCTAACATCTTGCCATAATAATTCAGTCTTGATTTGAAAATAATTGATTTTGAATTTAGTTTGAATTTAAATTCAAAAAGTATAAAATCTTAATTGTTTTGATCTTTAATATGTATAAGTTTCAATTTGTAAAACATGGTTTGTTTTTATTTCTTTTGTAAATTTATACACATATTTAAAAATAAACTAACAACTTAAACTAAGCTAACATACACATTAGTTTGTAAATTAGATACTAATCTTTTATTTTAAGAAACAAGTGTTGCATTCTTTTAACAAGTATTTCATTCTTTAACATTCTTTTAACATGTGTTTAAAAATTAGCATAAATTTGACAAATGTGTAAAGTTTGTACAAGTGTAAAATTTTAGTTTTTATTTATCTTTTATTTCATTAAATCTGAAAATACATCTAGTTTAACTTGCATCTTCATTCATGCATATTCTTTTTCATTTTCCTTAATCAAAGAAATCTTCAAACTTCTAAAATCAAATTCATCTTCATATTAACAATCAAGCCTGCATATTCTAAACCATGTTCAAATCTGCAATACCTCAAATTCAAGTATACCTACATTTTTATGTCTTCTGCAAAATTCAAATAATCAAAACTCACTTTCTTCATATACAAAATCAAATACCCTCTTCAAAATTCTAAGGTCTGCAAACCAAATCTTGTTCAATAAAAAAAAAATCAAACCCTGCATATAAAGATCTGCATTTCCTCAAATCAAATTTGGCCTGCATTCTGTTTAAACCTGGAAATGATTAGCATCTGCATGCATTTAAGGAATTACCAACTGCATCTACTTTCTGCATGCAAGTAATTAGAGTATGGGATCATGAGCATGTAGATTTCAGTAGGATTGCAACTCAGATTAAAAACAACAAAGGGTCAAGCAAGCATTCTTTCTGCAAATTTCAAAAAGAACAACTGAGCTCTGCATTGAATTAAGGTGAGTAACATTTAAAATCTTAAATTTTAAAATAAGTTGCATTGTTTTTCTGAATTGAAATAGTATTGTTGTGTTATCTGTAGTTGTTGATGTGGGAATGATTTATGTTCATACTGTCCTTTATCTTCTGTTCTGTTTTGATTTTTTTCAGGCAAAATTTTATTAATTATGCTTATCTTCTAATTAGTTTTCTGTTAAAATGAAAGTTGCAAAATAAAGTTATTTTATTTTCTTAAGTTCAAGTTTAAAAATTTCAAGTAAGTTATAAATATGAGTTTGACTCTGGAAACTAAAGAAAGCATCATGCATGTTTATTTTATTCAAACCCAATCACATTAATGTGGTAATTCAGTAATACAAATCAAATATATAAACTGGAACTTGAGTTTTAAATCAATTATCAGGATTTTTAGGTGTATGTTTCAGTATCAGTTTGTTCTTGAGCAAAAAAAAATGAATTTAAGCAAGTGCTTGCAATCTGTGACTTGAGGAAACTTAGAATTCTTCTGAGTTATAGAGTTAGGATCATAGATCCTTAGAAAAATCAGAGAAGTGGATATAATTTGTTAGATTTGAAGCAGTTTGAAAATCTTTATTTAAACCCTAGTTTTGAATGGGGTTAAGAAGAGGGTCAGTTTGAGGTGTAGGATGGATCGAGTGTTGTGATAATTGGTGATTGTGTAGTTGAAGGGTGAAGGAGTTCGAGGCCGGTGGGGTTGAACGTCAAGTGGTCGGAGAGGCGTTAACTCGCCGTTGACAGGTTAGGTCAAAAACCTGAAAACATTTTCAGGTTTGGATTTTTAGAGTTGAATTTTGAATTCTTGTTTACTTGTTCGATCTGGTGATTGTGGTAGGGCATGGATGAGTTTCTGGTTGTGGTTTGATCATCTATGATGACCAGTAGGGGCGGTGGTCCCCGTGCATATGCACGGCGATGAGATTCTGGTGAAGTATGTTGGGTTTGTTTGTGTTACAGGGGAGATAAGGGGTTTGCTCGAAGCAGATGGTTTAAGCAGATGGTTTTAAATATGAATTAAAGTTTCAAAAAATTTGTCGTAATTCACTATTTCATTTTGGTAAATAGTTGAAACTTTTTAAAAATGAGGTTTTTAAAATGTGAGTAAGATTTAAAGATTAATTTTAAATCTGGAGATCTAAGTTTAAATATGAACTTCAGTTTTAAATTTAAAAGAAGATTTAAATTGAAAGTTTTACACTAAGAATGAATTGAAATTTCTAAAATTTTGAAATGAATTTAACTTTAAAATTTTCATAGCACTTGTTTGATTTGCAATATTAAAAAGTTCTAAATTATTTAAACTTTGATAAGTTTTAAAATTATTCTATTTTAAAACTTGTATTTAAAATGAAAATTTAAAAGTAGTTCAAAAAGTACTTTGTTTCAATTAAATTGTTTTAAACACAATCAAGTTATGTTTTATCTTGAAAATTAAATTAAGATTAATATTTCAGAATTAATTTAATTAACAAGGTAATTAAGATTAATTAATTGAAGTTGGGATTAATAATTGATTAATGATTAATAAATTTATAATTAAGATCATTAATTAGATTATTAATTAATGATGAATGAATATTATTAATTATGTAATTAAGTTTTAAATCAAGGTTGATTAATTTAATAATTAACTTTTATTAATGAATGATTAAAGATAATTTGAAATTGTAATTAATTTAAGTTAATTACTAAATGAAATAATTAGAGAATGGTTAATGAAGGTCATTAACCAGGATTATTTAACAATTAATTAATATGGTTAATTTTTATAATTAATTAGATTAATTAAGTTAATAATAATCAATTGTAAATGGTTTGAGTGTAATTACTTGATAAAGTAATTAAGAAATTAATTACTTAATGTAATTAATTTAGTTTAATATGATTGTTTAATTTAATTAATTAAGTTTAATTAATTTTAAACACTTGGGTTAAAGATAATTACTGTATGTAATTAATGGATTCGAAATTATTTAGTTAAGTAATTAATTAATAATTACAGGTTGTGATTAAGTGGAGATGTTTAAGTATGAGGTAATTTGGTTTAATTCTTTAGTAATTAATCAAGGAATTAATTAAGTAATAAATTAAAGGATAATTAATTTGTTTAATATAGTAATTAAGCTAGATAATTAGTAAATGTAACTAATCTATGATGATGATTAATAATTATAAGTTAATTACTTAAGGTAATTAATAAAAGGGAATTATTAATTATTATAATTAATGATGTAATTAAAAATGATTAATTATGATTAATCAATCAATGATAAATAATTAAAGGAAATTAATTAATGTAATTAATTAAGGATTAGGGTAATTAATTATAGTTAATTAATTAATTGAAGTAATTAAAGGTTAATTACTGTTTGATTGAGAATAATTAATTTGTGAAATTAATTAAGGATAATTACATAAATGTAATTAAGGATAATTAATCAAGAGTGATTAATTAAGGTGATTAATAATGAATGATTAATTTATTGTAATAAATTAAATGATTGAGTAAGCAAGATTTATATTGGTGAAGTAATTAATTTAATTTATTTTAATTTATTTTAAGATGGGGTAATTAATTTAATTCATTTTAAATTAATTAGAAATAGATACAATTAATTTAATTCATTTTAAATTAATTATATTGTAATGAATAAATCATTTGCTTATGTATGAATGGATGACATTGATTGTCTTGGATGCTTTGTAATCTCAGTAATGAGATATATAATATTGTGTGGTATAGATGTTTGATTGTATTGTGATGATAACATAGGTTATCTATTGTGATGGTGATATAGGGAATATCTATTTGATATTGATAATGTGGATTACCTGTTATTTGATAATGTTAATTATCAATTGTGATTGTGAGTTATCTATCTGTGTGTACATAGATATTGTATTGAATTGTTTTAAACTTTAAAACAACTTGGACCTAAAAGACACGCTTTGGATTTCGATGAGACCGGGATCGGGTTTCCATATTTGAATATCCGGAAACCACATCGATTCCAAATAATGTTAGGTCGTGAATCAAAATGGAGCTTTGTGAAGATTCGAGGTGTAAGGACTATACGTCAGTATAACTCTGTGGGTGATTCCGTAATGAGTTGACGGACTAGTTCTTATAGATTCGAGATGGTGGTTCAGAGTGCAAGGGTTATTGTCGTTAACTCTGAGGGTGATTCCAAAACGAGTGTAACGAGATAATGCCTTCGGTTTCTTTCGAACCCGGAACGAACTTGTATGGATTGAATGCTTTCAGAACATCGTCAGGTGGACGATGAGCATTCTAAGTGATGTGTCCTATAAAGGTAATCGTAGCCACAAGCCTCATCAACCGGGAATGGCTAAAAAAGGGGAGGTGCAGCAAGGCTTCGTGGGTCACACCCACTGGAGAGAAAGATTTACCCATGTCTAGAAGTCCCTCTATATTCGGCTGTGTGGGTGGTTGCTAGCTACAACCACGGGGTTTTCTTGTTCGGAACTGTTCAGTAAGGAATGGGTCCGGCTTCGTGTTGCAGGGGAGCAGGCGTACTCCTCGGTACGTTGATCTAGGCCACGTACTGTGACGAGCGGTACCCCAGTAGCCCTACCATCGTATGGAATTCAAAGTCCAATAAATGCCAACGGTTTTGATTGTATTACCCACTTTTGTGGCTAGTAGCTGGAATTTAATGAATGTAACAATTTCGGCTATTTCATATTTATTTGATAACCCTAGACACTATTATAATATCATCGGATTTCCTATCAAATGTTTTGGTTAGTGTAAGGTAAAAACTTTTCCATGTTTATGTATTCGAAGTCTTACGTGATACCTTTCTTTTCAAAAGGTTTTTGAAAGTTAAGCAACTTTAACCTGTTACTCACACCAGACCCATGTCTGACCCGGGGTTTATTTTTGTTTTTCATAAACTCTTGGGTACTCAAATTTTTACGAGTAGCCAATGGATTCAGGTTAGGATTTTAGGTTGGCTTTGACGAATTCTGGAGGAGCAAATGGAGCAGGAGGCTTCTGCGTATAGCTATATAGTATTCCGCTGTGTGTTCTCTGAGTTGTTGTCTTTGAGTTTTATCGAGTTGTATAACTAGACAGGTGTTTATAACTGTCTAGTATGTGCTGTATATCTCTGTAACTCTGATATTTGTTGTAAACTATGTAATATTTATGTTATTAATATAGTTTATTCGTTCCGTTGTTAGATTCTGATGTTGTTTCTTTCTTCTCTTCTTTCTATTCTCTTTTCTATCCCTTTCTTTCTTAAAAATGATGCGATTTTCTGTGGTTAGAAAGTCGGGTCGTTTCAAAAGTAATCTATTAGCATATAAATAGTAGAGGACAACTTATATTAAAGATTTAAATTCTTCAATATATATTTATTGAGTGATATCGATGTAGAGAACATTGTATTGCTCTTGAAATACCCTCGTGAAACAAGTGTTTAACACATCTGAAATCACGTTATACGTACAATACATGTGTAATTATTTCTTAAATTTAGGATGGGATTCTTATAGTTCCTCTTAAGTATACATTCATATTGTATAAGTCTATTTCATTTATAAGTTTTATAATTTAATTCACTTATATAATAAATACATTAATCTTATTAACTAAATCCTACTTAATTAATTTTAATTCTTATTAATTAAATCTTATTTAATTTATTTAATTTCTTTTATATAAATTTTTTGAAATTATGTATTACTCATCTTAAACTATCTCAGATAGCTAATCAATTATAAGTTTTGTAGTTTATTTATGTGTACATATCAATATATGCATACATTTCATTCATTTAATTTTAATTAGTTTTATTAAGTAAACAGTTTAACTAAATATTTTAGTTAATCGAAAATTTTAACTCAATTTATCTTAACCAGTTTTAAGATAAATAAATAAATACAATAGCTATAGTTATATGTATATATCAATGTATATGTTTTAATATAACCTTTATTTAGTTATTAAATTTAATTTAATTATCTATATTGATTAAATTTTAAATTTAGAAATTAATTATTTAATTTCTCAAAATAGTTTCTAAAATTTGAATGCATTTTATAATTTTATAAAGTTTTACATTTATACTTTAAACTTAAAATTCAAATTCAAATTAACTTAAATAATTTCAAATAGATTTTTGCAAATTATTCCAAGGCCAAAAATCAATTTGGGCCCGTAAATCGAGGATAAACTTTAGGACTACTTCATCCTTTGGGCTAGGCTAGTAGCTTGGTAGCGCATAATACTTATTACCCAAACCTAACCTTAGACACTACCTATCTAGAAACTCAACAAATGATTAGGGTTTAATCAGTTAGCCATAACATTGCTAATTTTGACCGCATAGACCATTATATCATTTATGGAACTGGGCCAGTCGAAAGCGGGTTAAATAAGGGAATTTCATAATAATTTCATGTTTAGATCTTTATTAAGCCTATAAAGTCTAAATGGATTTTAAAATCAATCGAAAATATTTTAAATAAAATCTTTATTTTATTTAATTTATTTAAAAGAGTTTGAATTTAATTTAAATTTAAATTATATTGTAATGAGCATATCAAATATGCCCAAGTGCGTAAAGTGTAAGTGTAATATATTAGTAGTGTACATGGCTAATTAGACCATATATTAATGTTGTGACTTATACCAAATAGACTCATTTGTCGCTTCATATATGCCTTTTTTGTCCATGGATTATTTTTAAATTATAAAAAAATAAAACACACATACACACAAATATGTTTATACAAATAAATACACACACACATTAAACTAGACTTTGACTATTTGACATTTTTAAAATTAAAATAACCAATTTAATTTCGAAAATATTTAAAATTAAATTGAATATTTACACAAAAGCCACTTTTTAAACTTAAAGATGAAATAACAAAAATGTACACACACATATATAAATAATTGCAAATTAAATTTTAAATTGAAAATAGCATATGCACATAAAGTTTGTAATTTTACTATTTTTGAAACTTAGATCTAATAGATTGAAAACTAGCTTTCAATTAAAAAGGATTCAAAGTAAAGGTTTATGATTTTGCATGAAATTCCACTTATAAATTTTAAATCAAAACCACCTTTATACATATGCAAACAATAACAAAATAGTTTACATTTGGAACCAACAAACATATGAAACATTAAATCAACTTTCAAATTGGTTTTAACACTTATGTTTTTGTATATGATAATTACAAAATTAAAACAATTAATTGAAACAAGTATTCAATTAGAAATTTTTCTTTTTTTGTAGACATCAATTTTAAAACAACAAAATTAGACCAGATAACCTAGGCAAATATAAATTGTTAAAGAATGATAGGAAGCAAAACCATAGATACAAGATGAACAAATAATCAAAACAGATACAACATGTGTGGGATGTTAAAGTCTTACTATCATGCATTTCATAATCATAAAAAATTAGAAATCACCTTATAGATGTAGCATAAAATCGCACCTTGGATGAAAAATAGAACTCCTAAATAAGATTAAATCTGACTTCGGATTTTGTAAGAAGCTAGGGGCATACATCACCTTGGATATTTTAATTTAATTCTTATTTTGTTTTTAGAATTTTTATTTCATGGATGCTATGAAATTTCGGCAGAGCGATAGTGGAGGGAGAGGGTAAAAAATGAATGAATGAAATCTACTAAGAAGGTAATGGAAAACAATTAAAGACTAGGGTTCTTTTTCCTTCCTTTAATTTCACTTTTTCCTTTTCAATTTCAATTTGTAACCTTTTCTCACTCCCTTGGCCTACCATTAAAGGAGGAAATATGAGCTTTAAAACATTCCCAAACTCATTAGCGATTAATCTATTAAAATCCAATTTGAATATTTTATCGATAGCATATATCGATATGCATGCACATTACTTTTATATATACGCTTTTATTAAATATTAATGGCATTCAAATCCCGAGTCAAATAAATATAATAACTAATATTTCATATCTATAAATTAATTTACAACAATTATAAAGCAACAAAATCTAATGTTATATTTGGATTGTTAATCATTATGGTTATTTGATTCAAATGTGTAAATTTTGTTAGTGATTAATACTGAACAATTCAAATATCAACATTCATACATCACCTTAACTAGCGATATGATATTTTGGCTGAATCCATCATTTATATTTATTGCTGTCAAAATCCAATTTCATTTATATAAGCGGTATATTGTAGTAATGATTATTTACACAAATTCTCTTCGTCAACACTATATAACATTAGAACTTATGAAATTTGGTTTTTGTTAAATTCCAATATCTTTTACATGTATCTAGATTAGTCCAATCACAAGATGCTTCATTCAATAATAATAATTATTATTAATTGTATTGCTCTGGCCATAGACTTTGACTTTGAGTTGACTATAGTTGACCGTGGTGCTGACCTCATATAACCGAAGAGACGAATTCTTTATTGAATAGTATTTCACTTTCAATGCTTCAATACAAATCCGACTACACTCGTTCAATGGATGCCGACATTACATGACTTAACCATAATCAAAATAGAGTGTCCACATTAAAGTTCAACAATATTTTTAAGTCGAGAGCACTATGTAACATCATCAATTCGAGATTATCTGTTTGACCTTAGTTATATCCAATAGAAAACCCTTAACTAACTCATCTCTTAGCTATCTAATAACTATCAGTACGTAACCCCTTGGTACCCCTAGCAGCCATGAGTAATACACCATCTTATAGTTTGAGGATGTTACATACTCTAATCTCAAAGAATGTATTGATATTCTATCTCAAAACATCTTGGTCTGGAATATTTATAATAATATGTTATCTCAATGTGATAAGTTTCTCATGACCACAATACATTGCAATCGTTATCATATAACATATCATTAAAGGATTTTCTACTTAACATACTTAAATTAAACAATTTATTAAATATCATAATATGATAAGTATATTGTAGAAAGACAAACGCCTTTTATTTCAAGTGAGATATTTACAGAGTAAATAATTTACAATAAATTACAAAATTACATCTAGGGCGTACTCTAACTCTATCAAACTCAAAATCTAAGTCTGTGACTAGAGCAGCATGGATAATGATAAAAATTATTATTAAACTATGGACTTTGTTTAAAGGACTAACCAAGTTGAATGTGTACGATATTGGAATTTTGACAAAAACCAAATTCCCTAAGCACTAAAGTGTTATAGCATTGATGAAGAGAATTGATGTAAACAATTGTTATAAAAGGTACCACTTAAATTATAAAACTAGATTTTACAAATAAAGGTATATAAGCAATAAATTTGGCCAAATTGTTACTCTACTACATAAAGTGACGTGTAAATATTAATATTAGAATAGTTCGATGTTAATCATTGAATAAATTTACATCTACGAATTACATAACCACTTAATTGATTTCTCCAGAATACCACACTATTTAATTGATTTATAAATTGTTATAAATTAATTAATATTTTTAAAATATTAATTATTTATTTATTTGATGTAATGGGCATTACTAGTATTTTCTAGATGTTATTAGTGATTGACTGTGTGTGTATATAAAAGTTATACATGTACATTTCAATATAGTATATCAATACACATTTAAATAAAATTTAAATGGTATTAATTACTTAATAGATTTGGGGTATTTTGATGGTCCACTAGGCCATTCCATTGCTGAACTTGGCTTGATAAAAAGGAAAAAGAGTTTTATTTTTAAAATTCTAGATATAGATTTAGAATCATTAAAGGAGGGATTATTGGAAGGGGGAGAAATTGTCTCCTCCCTTCCACTATTTAAATGAACATACCCCTTCACTTTGCTCCTTTCTTGCTCTCATTTTAGGGCCGCGGGGATCACTGCACCCTCCCTTGGACGAAACTAATTTTGAACCATGTACATCAAAACATAAATAAAACAGTGGCACTCTAAGTTGTTGCAAATATATGACATCAATTTAAGTTGGATCTAAGAGAATGCATCAAATAGCGTGCTTTCAAAGACAATATTGGCAAGGTATAAAATCTGATTTAAATTTTATATTATACTTACAATGCAGTAGATAATAGTTAGATTACACAAAACAATTTCATATATGCCTCTCTTGTCTCCTACAACTATATATTATTAAATCACACTGATCTATTTAGGTTTTTTGATATTGTTGTTTTAATCATTATATGTTAGTAAAAAAGTTATGTCAATTCAGCCATATATTACTGTAATGACCCAGAATTTTATTGCTTTGATTTACGGATATTTAATAAATTTTAAATACTAAAATAATAGGTTTTATAAGGAAAATATAACTCTTTGAAATAATAACTAAAGTGGTAAAATAGATTTCCAATTTTTTTTTACAAAAATAAGTAGTTCAAATAAAAATAGAAAATGTGACCGAAAACTGTTTTTCGAAATTTTGACCTTTCAATATTGAAAAGTTGTCCGAAAATATTGTGCACATTTTGTATATCATGCACACACATATATTTACATGTCATAATAAAGTAAGTGATGCTAGGGTTTAATTAAATATACTTAGTTTAAGATAATGCATGATTTCACCATTTATGTACATAAGAATATAATATAACCAACATACCCTAGCCTATGTACACTACCATAACCTAAATGCACCTAGGAAGTACACAAAGCATGGTGAAGAGGGGATAAAGAGGGACCAATTTGTGCATATAGGCATAGGGAGGGGATGGTTATGCATATACATATATACATACGTGAATATTTAGAAATATATATAGCATGATTTGACTACATATGCATTAATATATATATATATATATATATAAAGTAGTTTTAGACCCCTAGGTTAGTACATAGAGGCATGATGGAGGATGGTCCTTCCCTTGGATGTGTGGAACAAGAGATAGAGTGGAGGGATGATGCATGCATTTTCATGGAAAATTAATATTATTTAATACAAGGTTAGTTTAATAATTCAGCTATTTTCCTATGCCTATAAATAATCTACCCACTTCTTCATTTCTTTCCCTTACTTCATTTTCATTATTTTTCATTTCTACCTCCTTTCTATCTTCATACATTTTAATGGCTTCTCCAAAAAGAATTTCTAAGAGGAAAAACTAGTTTAAACATCTTCAAAATTAGCTTAAAATCACCACACTTCACCTTGCAAACCCTCCTCTACCAAAAACTAGCATCATCTTCCCTAACCTACCTAGGCCGAGCCCATACACTACCTAGTTCGAGCCCACTTTGACACCAAAGCCCATAAAACCATCTTATTTCTAAGGCAAGGCATAAATCTATGCATATTGCTAGAGTTGTAAAGGCTGGAATTAGTTTGGAAGCTTTAAAGTGAGTAAAGCTCTCATTTTTAAACCAAGTTATTACCGGTAAATTTGAAGTGTAATTATTAGTCAATAATGATGCTTATATGGTGTAATTATGATGTCAAATGGTTATGCATATATGTACTTGGATGTGATGGCGATTGGTTGTGGATGTGTATGTTGGTTTGTGGAATAAGTTAAGTTGAACTTGAAAGTCAGTTAGTAAAGTTTGTAAATATTGCTACAAATGCTAGTGGTTATGTGATATTATATGAATTGTGATGTGGATTTGAAATTTAGTGTATGTTAGTTCATGTTGAAGAAAGTTAGCGCATACTAAATTAAAGCGACATGAAAATCTCTTATTAAAAGGTTGAAATTTCAGTTTTAAAAAAAGTTAAAGTATTTCAAGTTTGAATCTTTTTTTTTTATTTTAAAGCATTTCTTAATGTTTTAGAAAATTATAAGTTTTCAAACAGTTTAAGTTTTGAAAGCTAGAAAAGAAAATTTCAAGTTTTGAAATTACGGTTCGTACAGCGATAGTCGCTATACCCGTAGTTTGGAAAATTTTAACTACTTTTCTAATCCAAACTTGTTTTCACTTAGAAATCTTTTAAGAAATGTTTTCTAACTTTAATTAAGTAATTAGAGAACGTATACTTAATTATTTGATTATTTAGTTATTTAATGATTATTTAATTTATTAATTAGTACTTAATCATTAGTTAATGATGGTCTTTAAACTTAAATGTTAATCAATTAAGTTAATCTTGATTTGTAACTTAATTAAAATTTAATTATTATTTAAGGATTAATTTATTATTATTCAATAATTTTTATAAGATAATTATTAATTAATTATTATTTTAAACGGGATTTATTTAATTAATATTTTATTAAGGTTTAATTATGTTTTAATAAGGTTTAATTACTTTTAATTAGAGTTTAATTACTATTTAACAAGGATTTGATTCAAACTAATAAGATTTTAATTGTTATAAAATAGCTTTGAGCTTAAGTAATCAATTTTATTTCAAACCGTTTTCTTTTCAAGTTTTTTTTAAATTAAGCGATTTCTGTGTTGCTTACTTTTAAGAAAACCTATATGATTAGGAAAAACTAAATGAAATCGATTAGTAGAACAAACACCATTCTGCTATTATAATCAGCTTAGAGACTTTTACTTATGTTAATTGATTGTTATGTGTTGACCCCTTACATACTTGTTGTTGTTTAATACCCATGTTAAAATGGATAAGTAAAACCAAATTAAAAGAAATATTATGGTCATTAAGCCTCCATTTGATTTTGTAAAGACAAATATTTCATTTTCTTCTTGAAACGGTTTCAGTGTAATTTCTTTTTGAACAAGATATTTAAAGGGCGATTTGACAAATGGTTTTATTAAAGATGTTTTTAACTAATGGGAATGGTTTTCAATATTAGAAAAAGAAGTTTTATAAAGAGTTTTATAATGAATTTTGAAATTTAGAAAGTATTTTGAAGTGGATTTGGATTTCAAGTAAAATATATTTCATGAATGAAGTGGATTTGGATTTCAAGTAAAATATATTTCATGAATGAAATAGATTTGATTAAAAAGGATTTATCGAAAGAAATATAAAAAGAATCTGAGATTCGGGTTTCTCTAAACTGACCTTTTAAAAATGGTGGTATGAACATCCATTCCACACTTAACACCGAAGGAATTGTGTTTAGGATTAATCTTACCTCCAATTTAAACAACATTTGTTTAATCCTTTTTAACATGATTTGGAAGTATGTAACGACCCACGTTTTTGGACGTTTTAAGCAGACACACACGTAGGACTCAAACCATTCAAAGGGGCAGATTGTTATGGGGTAAATAAGAAAAAGCAGAGAAAGAAAGACAAAAAATAAAATGGAATCTTGCAGCGGAATGACAAAATATAATAATCAAATAAACAGTTCATGAAGCTGTTTTATAAAACATTTGATTATACTTATACAACACAGATCAGAGTTACACATACCAAACAATAATAAATAATGCAGCAGAATACATGATGCAGTGAAATATAATAAATAATAATACAATCTTCGTCTTCATACTCCAGAAATAAGGTCTTCAAACCCTGAAATGCTCAGGCTGACCCAAGCAAATTGAAAAGACAAAACACTCGAGTCGGAACTTAAAGATCTTATATAAGTTAAGTTATGGAATAAATATGAGTGGAACGGCGTCAGAGCTATTTACAGGATTTGACATCTCCAATCCAATGTCTAACGTGAGTGTAGTAACTCAAGAGATGCTCGGGATTCACTTCTTCTAAGTATCCGTTAAACTATCCACTACGTAGTACAATACGCTATTATAATAGTGTCTACAGTAAAATAAAAGTATTAATGTAGCGTTAAGGCATTACCCATATCCCCCTTAACACATTTTATATATTCCCATAGTCTATACAGTACTGTACACTCCTCTGAGAGGTTTACACAGAGGGCACCACATAGGTATGGTACATAACAAACTCATAGAAGGCGCGCTAGGGCATGTGAACATGGGACATGAGGAAAAGCCAGGGTAGATATACCATTGTGGATCCGGACTAGTGGTAACGCATAGGACCTACTACCGCCCACCTCGAAACACACTCGCAAATCAAAAATCAAAGGGTGGCCACCAAATCAATCACAAAAATCAGAATATAATATCGAAGAAGTTTGTTCGATAGGAGGAATGACGTCACATGGCCCGGCGTGGCTCCTGATTTTAGTCACATCTAAGCTGACTCACGGGAGTCAGGGTCACATCGTACCTCATACAGAAATCGTTCACTAAACCATCCTACTTCATTTCTGTAATCTCCACCACGTATACAGTTGTTAAAGTGGTTTTCGGTATTGGCAGAGAGTATGACAATATCTTATCCAGGTCTCTTTAAGAACAAATCTCTTATTACACAGCGGATGGTTCTTTTTATTTCAAAACAGTAAATTTACAATTGGTATCAAAATATCATATTCAATTTAAAATCATATCACTTTCAAATCATATTCACTTTCAAATCATGGATTAAGATATAAACACCTCTACTTTATTTAATCTAAATTTAGCAAGATAGTTTAGATAGTTATAGATAGTTTTAAATAGTTATAAATAGTTAAAATACTCTAAAATAATTTAAATTAAATTAAAATAGTTTTAACTTGATTTAGGATAGTAGAATAGATTTAAAATAGATTTAAATATAATTAAAATAGATTAAATAGCTCTAAAATAGATTAATTAGATTTAAATTATATTAAGTTAAATGGTTAAATAAGTTAAATTAGTTTAGAAATAGTTTAAAATAATTTATATAGTTAGTATAGGCTAAAATAGTTTAATAATTTTGAAATCTTAATAACTAGAAAATTTTAAAATAATATATTTTTAAAATAGACTATATTAAATATGAAATTTGGAATTTATATCATATTAAACTATTCATTTCATTACAACATATTTGGGCCATTTCAATTTCGAAATCAACAAATCCATTTCAAACCTTTCAATTTTAAATTTCAATAAACTATTGAATTTCATTTATACTTAAAAATTTGACTTTCAACTTCCAAATTAATTAAAGCAAATACTTTAAGCCAACTCACATTTCAACATAAAACTTCATTTTCTAATAAAATTTCAATTTATATAAATCAAATTCTTATCTCAAAATATCTTTTAATTAAATTCAGAAATTAAGAATTTACAATTCATTTAATTTAACTAACCTTGTGTCCGTATATAATTCACTATCCTAGGGTCAAGTGATACGAATGTTTATCATTTCAATCCGCAATTTAAAATCTTATGGTTAAATATCATTTCAAACCGTAATCCTGAATTAATAGAAAATCCATAAAATCGCTCGAGTCTATCATTTCAACCCATTACGAGTTTTCCTATTCTATAGATCATTCGGGTATGTATCATTCAACCCATAGCGAACTTGTAGTTTATAACGGTATAAAATACAACATCCATTCATCTAATATCAACAATCAACATCCAGTATGATGAACATATTTTTCTGCATTTTGAACCGTTTGTTTCATATATTTTTATTTTAATAAAGTGGTATTATACGGGAATTTTTTTTTGTGGTTTTGCAGATTATAGATTCCAAAGTGCAACATTTTGAATACCGTCGAAGAGAAAGTACATATCGTTCATGAAGAAATGCATCTCACGTCACCAATATATGTACTATTCATGCAAGAAATCAATTGCAAATATTGAAAATACACATTCAAAGTTTGACCTGAAAATCTCTCAAAGCAAGGCCACTTGTTAATCAAATAACAAAGCAAAGACCAATTCAAAGTGAGGTGGCCTTATTTTTCTCCTAATATCAAGCACATGGACCTAAATAATAGGGTTATTTGTGGAGGCTGAAGTCTTTAAATAGAGAGAGGAATGAAAATGGAAAATATCTCTTACCTCATCACTTTTCTTCAAGTTTAGATTTAAATTCAGCACTGTTTTATTTTCGAACAGAATACGTAGGATTGTTGATTAGATTTAGCAATTTATTTATTCTTGTTCTTAGTTATTTTCTGCACTCATTTCAGTTAGTTAATAATTATTTCAGTTGTTTGCTCCGTTATCTTCTTTTCCGCAATTTCAATTTCTGTTCTGATTTTTACAATTCTATATTTTGATTGCAATTTCGATTAGTTTCGAAATAGATTCGGAGTATATTATTGTTTTTATTTTCTGTTCAAAATTCACCGTCGAATTCGTTTACACGTCTAAGATTTAACTATGGATTTTAATTGTTTTAAAATACAATTCCCTGTGTTCGACCTGCATACTACACGTCTGTGCGCTTGCAGAATTTATAAAAATTTGTGCTTTTCTATTCAATAGAAAAGTCGCAAAAAGTTTTTGGCGCCGTTGCCGGGGAGTTGCTATTTTGAGATTTTCGATTTTTCGTTTTTAAGTCTATTCGTGTTAATTTATTTAACTTTTTTTGCATTAGTTTTCAAAAAAAAAAATCGTTTTTTTTTTTCTTTTTTCAGTTCCTTTCGCCAAAGTAGCGTTTTCATTTACATAGTTCTGTTTTTTTAATCATTTCCACGCACCACAGCAAGTTTAGTTTTCGCATTGCATTCATTTTTATGTTTCTTAGCAGCTGCATGCATCAATTTCACATATTTCCTTGCATCTTCATAAATCACAATCTGCATAATTTCAACTTCATATAAAAAAAAATTCACTTTTTCAGTCAGTCGAAAGCAACAAAACCCGCTTCGAGCACTGAGCTTCTCCGCCTGAATCCACACCTTCATCACCAGCGAAGCCTTCAACAAATCCATAAACCGTTGAAATTCGCACCTGGAACTCAGTCGCAACTGCGCTTTCAACCTGAACTTCATCTTCACTGCTGCCTCCTCTGCCGAACTGCAGTTCCACCACCCTCTGACTAACAACCCAGTTGCCTCACAGTAACCAGTGCCAAACCACTTCAGTCCTCTCCACAAACATTCAAACATCTCCCCTATCCACTGCAAACTCCACACATATTCCCCTGTTGCACTACTAACCACCTCACTTAATCCTTCTACTGCAAGTCTGCAACTATATCAACAGCCTTCATACCACAAACCGCAACCCAAAACCTCTGCTATCGCCTCGAAAAACCCCTGCCACACAAGCATCACTTCCCAGCCTTGCCCTACCTTAACTAACCCATCGCCTAAACTGACCTCTACCGCTGCAAATCCCAAACCCGAGATCCAATAGCAACCTACACCCGCGATTAACCGGGGTCCTCCACCCATCGAGATCTATCTCACTCAGATCTGACTCCGTGACTTCCTGCATCTCCGGATCTGAAGAAAGAAAAGACTAAGAAAAAGAAAAAGGAAGAAAAAGGAAGAAAAAAAGGAAGTCTGGAAGTTTAGAATAGTGAAAAGCTTAAAGAGAATAAAAATTAAGGGGCAACGCCTTCATATTTCAAGCAAAAAGCAGAGTAAGCGGAGATTAGAGTGGCGTCCTGTGTAATAAAAAAAGAAAAAAAGAGAGGCACCGCTTTAGCTAATTTCACAGAAACTAACTTCACGAACGAGAAAACGAGCATTTCAAGTCGAGCGATTGCAAAACATTGGACGGACTGCTATACCCCTCTGTAAGTAATTTTCTACTCTACAGGTGCCCAACTGAAAACTGATTTAATTTACTTTTGGCTGTTACACCTTGATTTGTTTATGCGCGTTTGGGCAAGAAATAGTTTTAACCGTTTAGAAAGCCAAAATATTTCATTAAACAAATCAACGGAAATTTCAAATCAAACAAATATGAGCAATCACGGTTCACAACACGGTTCACAACACAGTTCACCGAAATTATCACCTAAATCACATGTTGGAAATAATGAATTTCATGAGAACCGACCATTATCCCTTAGAGACCGATGTTATCCAACGCGGACTGTTCAACCTTCGGTTATTTCATTTCCACCTGCCGAAGGAAATAATTTTGAGCTAAAACATTCTTTTATCCAAGGGGTACCAAAATTCACTGGGTCTGAAAATGCATATGAATTTCTTAGTGAATTTGAGTTATATGCTTCTACAACTAAAATGCAACAACTTTCTAATGAATCTATCAAGCTAAGACTTATTCCATTCGCACTTCTAGAAAGTGCGAAAAGATGGCTTAATTCTCTTCCTAAAAATTCGATTAAAAGTTGGGACAATTTCGTTACTATATTTTTGAAAAAGTTTTTTCCTTTCCATAAAACTCTTAAAATTCGAACTGAAATCAATCAATTCTCTCAGAATGAAGGAGAAACTTTTTCTAAATACTTTGAAAGGTTCAATCAACTGTTATATAGTTGCCCACATCATGCAATCCCTAAGCACGTTTTGTGCCAAATCGTTTATGAAGGGCTTAACTATCAAACAAGATCCCAACTTGAATCAATGTGCGGAGGAGAATTCATGGCAAAGACCGACGAGGAAGCTTGGGAATTTCTAGAAGAATATTCGGAAAAGGATATGCAATGGGAAACAATTCGTGTTCCAATTCGTACTCCAAACAGAGGAGTACATGCCATTGACCCATCACATCTTCCTATAGATGCCCAAATTGTAACGACCCAGAATTTTTAGAAATTAAAATATGAATATTTAATTAATTTTAAATATTTATAAGTGAATTTATAAGTCAAATAAATTTTTATTTGAATTTTTGGATTTAATTGGATAATTAAATCGATAATTTAATACGTTAAATTATGGAGATAATTGAAAATTAGGTTAAATATGATTGAAAATGATTTGTAAAATTTTATTTTATCATATTGAAGTTAGAACGATATTTTAGAACTTTTAAAATCGAATTAAAAGTTAATTTGTGAAAATTGAATATTTTAATATTTAAATCGACTAGTGAAAATAGTCAATTTTTGAACAGTCTCAGAATTGAACGAAACCAGTTTCATTGGATCCGTAATAGTTAGTTATTACCGGATTTCAATTTTCGTGTCAATCGGAGTTATCGTTTGAGCGTGGCAGCTCGAAACGCATCGAATCGTTTTTAATTTAAATTTGGCGAGTCAAAATAGCCATTTTTCAAAAAGTCTCAGATTTCGACGAAACCAGTTTCATCGGATCCGTAATGTGATATTATTGTAAGGTTTCAAATTTCAAGTCAATTGGATTTACCGTTTGTCCGGTACAAATTAAAACGCCTAGAAAATCGCTTAAATCGGTTTAATTCAAATTGAGCGTTTACAGCCATAACTCGCACATACTTCCGAATTAGCTTCCGAAACCCGTTCCATTGTGTCCGGAACGCGGGGTAAACCCTAGAAACGCTGGTTACGGCGCCTAAATCGGAGTTCGGAATTTCCGGATGAATAGTGTTCGATATTTCCTTATAAATACCCCCATAATTCTCAAAATTAATAACAAAACCCTAATTTCATCTTGTAGCCGCCACCCCCATTATCTATGGCCAGAAATTCACGAGCTTCTCCTCCAATTATCTCACAATCCACTCAATAATTTCAAAAACCTTCAACTAGAGAATCGTAGAGCACATCGAGATCTTCAAGTTCAACGGTGGAGATCGTAAATAACTCGATGGATTGACGGCAATTGTTGTTTGAAGGGGGCCGGTTCATGCACGTGGTTCGAGGTGGGGAGAGGACCGAGTTTGACCGGTCAAGGGGCGGAAGTAGGGGAGGTTGGGAGCTTCGATTTGGCGCTTCATGATCGTGTTTTCATGCATCGAGGTGGCCGAAAGAATTAACCCTAGTTCATGCTATATGGGTTTGGACGTGCGTATCTTTACTGGAGAGGATTTGCGTGAGAAGGAAGAAGGGGGGGTGTGCGGCCTGATATTGAGGGAGATGGATCTAACGGTGGAGATTAGATTAGGTTTGAAATAGTCAATTTAGTTGTAAATTTATTAAGTATAAATCGTGTAAAACTTTGAAAATTCATAACTTTTTCATACGAGGTCGAAAACGCGCGAAACCAGTTGCGTTGGAATCGTATGGACGAGCACTACGCGATGGAGTTGGTTTGGAGTCGTTTGGAGTTAGTGAGAATTTTGGGTAAAATTAAACGTCCGTTTAATTTTATTCGAAATAAATCGCTAAAACGGAATTTAAAATCAAGGTGAGAACTTCTCACTCAATCGAATCAGTTTCGATTTTATTTTAAATAGTTAGATTTAAAATATTTGAATGCATGTTTGAATGTTGATTGATATCTATTGATTGTTAAAATAGACATTATACGCCGTTAGTAAGCGGATGTTATTTATTAAAAACATATACCGCGAATATTTCATAAACAGTGAAATTGGTATTATATATAATAGCAATATATATATATTGGCATATATATATATTGGAGTTATTGATTTCCCGCATTTTTTTTAGCGGATGAGACCCTATTGCGCCGTCTATTAAGCGGATAATATTTAAAATCCCATATACCGCGATAATTTCGTACTGGAGCGAAATTGGTATTGTGCTAATGTTTGTGGATGCAGGAAAACAGGTTGGAGGGATCCAACTGGATTCCTCAACAGTATTTATTTAATTTCAGATATTTTGATATTTGATTGATTATCATATCGATATATGATATCATTGTTGTCGTGATTGACTATTTGGTGTGTAGCATCATTGGACCCAGATTTTGGGATTTTAAAATGATTTTTAAAAGTGATTTTAGAAAGTATACGTTTTATAAAATAATTTTTGGGATTGATCCATTTTAGATAAATAAACGTTATAATAGTTAAAGTTATAAAAATTATGATTTTGTGAAATATAGTTAAAAGTTGATTTTTGAGAAATAGGGGATTTATGATTTTATAAAATAGTTTAAATTGGATTTTTGAATATATTATAAAAGTTTAAAAATAGGATTTATAAAATTTGATTATTTTATAAATCAAAATGGTGAAACTATAAAGGAAACTAAAGACGTTTAAAAGAATAATATAAATTGATTTATATTAAGAGATTTATAAACGGATATTTATAAATTGAAATATTGACTTATAAAACGAGTTTTTATAAGTGTTTGAATGAAGTGAAAATGAAATTCATAAATGAATGGAATTTATAGAATTATAAACTGTGAAGTTATAAAAGAAAATTTATAAATAGTAAGATTTATAAATTTGGTGAAATTATTTGAAGAATAGATTGGTTAGATAAATGGATCTTATAAGTTATAAGATTTATAAATTGGAAAGTCTCTAAAGGAACGATTTTGTAAAATAATCGTTTTATAAGTAATTAACTTATAATATGAACGTTTAGTTTATAATTTAGTTATAAACTGGAATAGGTGAATAAAGGAATTTATAAGAAGTTTTTATAAATAAATAGAAATGTAATTTATAAACGTTGTTTTATAAATCCGCAAACAACTTATTTTGATAAGTTAATTGTCATAACTTATTTAATGGAGTTATATTCACATTTTTGAATAGTGAATAATCCTTTGAATTAAAATGAATAAAAGGATGAGATTTGTTAACGAAGTTATTCACATTTTTGAATAGTGAATAACACGTTAAAGAAAATGTTTTGGATTTGGATGTTTAAATAGAATTAAAACGATCTAACGATGTTTTAAAATGTGTTGAGATTCGAAACCATAGATTTCAACATTTATTGTTGAAATAGACGTTTTCGAGAAATAAAAGGAAATGGTGGACTATAACACTGTTGTTATAGTAAATGATTTCCGAAAGGAAATGTTTTGTATAGTATTGGGATTTATATATCTATTTTAAATTCGAATCCCTATACTAGTGATTTTGGGACGTTGTAACGATGTTTTACGCAACATTCGTTTTGACCCAAATAAATATGTTTAAGTGAATGATTTCCTTAAAAGAATGAAATATATACTTAATCTCGATTTAAGTATATTGAATATTTTCCAAGTGTTGAAAATAAATAAAAATTGTGAATTACTTATGAATAAATAAGTATGGAAATGTTTTTCCAATATAAAGTGAATATTAGAGAATTTATCTTTTTGAAGATAAATTGAAAATGAATATTATAAATCGAATTGAAGTCGTATATTCATTAATACTTTGGAATGTAAATTCACCAGTGAATTTATAAAAGAAGGTGGAATTGGTTTAAAAATAAATATTGATTTATTTTTGAAGTATGAAATTATATATCTAGTGAAGATATTTTGGAAAATAAATAATTTGGAAAATTATTTGGAAATTGGTGATGTGTGCATATCCATTGATAGTTCAATAACCGACTATCAATATTTCCCTTTGAATGGGTAATTGATATGATTTGTTTGAATGTGAATGCTACACTTATTTTTGAATAAGCGCTCACTATTCGGGTTAACCGGGAAAGGACCATGGGGTCGTATAACCCATTCCGAATATGTGATACGTCGTTGTGAATTGCATTGAAGATCGGTGTTGAAGACCGAGTATTTGCGAAAGCGATAGGATGACCTATCGATTGTCTCTGCACTGGGTAGCTCCTGGTATAGAGATTCCTTAAGTGATGGGAAATTCGATCGGGATTGTGAATACCCGTATTTCAAGGGCTTCGTAAGAAGTGCCTTCGGTTTTGTTCGAGCCCGGAACAGACTTGTATGGATTGTATGTCTGACATTACAAGTTGAGATATAAAGCCGATTTCTTTCAAATATATTTCTGTTGGTGGCGGAGAATTTATTCTTTTAGCTTAACACCCTTCTCTGAGACGTACGTGCTCAGAGGTTATGTAGTTGAATGTTATCAGCGATATATTCCCAATTTGGTAATGTGACATGCTGAGTGATGCTGAAATGATCATTGTGTTGATTATTTGTGATAGGATCGTTTATTTGATCGTCTATCCTTGTGATCATTGTGTTGATCATTTGTTGACCCAAAGCATGGCTTTTGTATAAAGTATGTTTTTGTGGACGTGACTTCGTCGAGCCTCACACCCCGTGAATGGTCAAAACAGGAAAGAAGCAGCAAGGTTATGAGGGGTAGCACCCTTTAGGATGTGTCCATTTCCTTCTGGAAAAGGGTGGTATCATGGTATGGAGCCCAGATACTTACTCATGTTGAAAACACTTTGTTATGATTGTGTGAATTGATTACGAGCGCTCGGTGATAAAGGTCCCAAAGGACCGGGGGATGGCATATTCGGTCAGTTGTTACTCAGTTAGGGGTAACCCGGCCTTGTGTTGGTAGAGATCCGGTTTGGTTCTCGGGGATGTCCATCCAGAGGCATTCTCATGTGGCAATGGGAAGTTCCTTGGCCTGATCATTCGTTGGAAATCCAAAGAAACAATACGAGACTTGTACGGGTTTAATTGTATAACCTGCTATGGAATGTGGCGGTAACCTGCTATTGAACATAGTTAGCTATAGTAGGCATACGATAATGGTCGTATGTTGGCTAAGATTTATATTCTACTTCCGAAATAATTTTTCCTACATTATGCACTAGTAATAATATCAAATGTTATTTTAAATGCGTATCAAGCATCTTTGACTATCATAAGGAGAAATCTCCTCCGATTCTGCGTTTGCATGTGTGTGTGTGCGGGAGGCCTTATGGTAGTCTCATTTTTAAAAGCATTGCGAATTGAATTTAAAAATATTCCTCTATTTTTGATTTTAAAGATAAATAAACTGTTTTGAGTTCTCACACCAGTCACATGACTGACTCGGAGTTTATTGTTTTCCTTCCTAAACTCTGGGTGCCCACCAATTTCCACACGGGCAGTTAAGAGTTAGGTTTATCAGGATATTCTGGAATTGCTGGAGGCAAGCTGGATGGCATGGCATATTATTTATATAGTATTTCTTTTTCCGCTGCACTGTTTGTTGTTGTTGTACACTCTGATGAGGATGATGTAATGTAATGTATAAAATGTAATAACTGATATAGTTCTTTGTTTAAAGATTATTCATTTATTATTATATGTTGTTCCGCTGCGAATTGTGAGATTCTGTTGTTGTTCTGTTGTTTTCTGTTCCGTTCTATTTTCTCTTCTTCCTATGTTCTGTTTTCTTCTCTATCTTTTCCCTCTATTTTCTCTCTTCTTTCTTCTTCCTTTTTCTTAAATTCTTTTTAAAACCCATAACTATTCGGTTTTTCGGCAACGAAAATCCGCGTACGTTACATCTGGCATCAGAGCTTATGGTTAAGAGACAACCATGGTTCTGTTGGGTATTATTCATTAGAGATAGAGTCAGTAGTACTCTAGAATGAATTTGAGTGTAATAATAGCTATGAGAGCGTATTTGTTAGTGAATATAAAATTGTTTTATATTGTGTTGACTTATCGGTTGATTGTTTATAGATTCCGGTCGATTTAGTCTAGCTAACTATCGTAGATAGGGGTTTCTAAACTCTTAAACAAGATAAACCGACACGATATTGTTTTAAAATTGGGTAAATGAAATAATTTTACTTCATTATATTTTTATATATAAAGGAATAATTTTTCAGAATTATAAAAGTGTATATAAGTTGATTGTTAGGTTGTTTGAATAATCTAAATAAAAGAATAATTGTATAAGTAAATGATTTATAAGAATTGAATTATAATTAAAGTGATTTACAATTGTGAAATAAACTTATATATATAAGAAGTGAAACTATATGAATATATTTATGAATATGAGTTGTAAATGAAAATGAATTTAAAGTTAAATGGAAATTTACTTTAGAAATGGAAATATAACTTAAATTATGTTGAATGAAGTTGATATTAGTATCAAAGTAAATTAGTAAAGTGAAGTGATAAATGTGAACTTAAGTTATGTAAATGAAATTCAACTTTGGTAATTGAATTGAATTAATGGATTGAATGATTAATCAATTAAATATGAATTAAATTGGATATGGAATAATGAATGAAAGTGTTAATTCATTAAAATCTAATGTTATTTGAAAGTTGAATAATTGAAAGTGATGGTGTTAAACCAATTAGAATGAAAATAAGCAAAAGAATTTGGTTGTAATTAATATATGGTTGTTAGTTGATTGTATATAATTCATTAAGTGTTAATGAAATTAAATTAATGAAATTGAAAGCTAAATCAATTGAAATTCAAATTAGAAGTAAATAAATCTTAAATAAATTGAATTTGAATTGGAAGTGAACCAACTTGAATATGAATTAGTTGAAAATGAATGCTAGTAAATCCAATGTTAATGAATCAAATGTGATTTAAATTGAAAACCAATTCATTGAATATTAATGAGAATATGAATGAATATTTATTGGTTATGGATGTTAGTTGGATGATAGTTGGTTGATGTTTGCATTTGTTGTTTGTTTACATTTGCTATGTTGGCATATATAGTAATTATGTTGCTATATGTTGTATATTGATACTATTGTCTATATGCACGATTCTCATGTTGTTTGTTGAGTGTTTAGTAGGTACGGATCGCGTTTGCTTCGCATTTGGAGCTCGCTTTTGCGCTATATTAGCCGTATATGCTCGCTAATAAAATATAAGGTACATATCTCGGATTACATACCGTACTTTTACATTTTTTCCCTTCGGGATGCCTCATTACTTGATGAGATGTATATTTGTGATATATATACTGTCATTTTTTTTTTCGGATCGAGCCGCGCAAAGGAGACTATGGCGAATTTTTCCGAAAATTTAAGGCGTTAGAAAAATTTTGAGAAAATTGGAAAATTTTTGAAAACTTTAACTTTTATTTAGAATTGAAAGTTAAACAATAGTAGTTGTTTTTGAAAAGATAACTAAGTATGATTTCAAAACTTAGTAAGGTTATTGTAAGAAATTTAACTATGAATTATGGAAAATTAATAGATTCTGTAACTTTTCTTACTTAATAATTTCGGGACGAAATTCTTTTAAGTGGGGAAGATTGTAACGACCCAGAATTTTTAGAAATTAAAATATGAATATTTAATTAATTTTAAATATTTATAAGTGAATTTATAAGTCAAATAAATTTTTATTTGAATTTTTGGATTTAATTGGATAATTAAATCGATAATTTAATACGTTAAATTATGGAGATAATTGAAAATTAGGTTAAATATGATTGAAAATGATTTGTAAAATTTTATTTTATCATATTGAAGTTAGAACGATATTTTAGAACTTTTAAAATCGAATTAAAAGTTAATTTGTGAAAATTGAATATTTTAATATTTAAATCGACTAGTGAAAATAGTCAATTTTTGAACAGTCTCAGAATTGAACGAAACCAGTTTCATTGGATCCGTAATAGTTAGTTATTACCGGATTTCAATTTTCGTGTCAATCGGAGTTATCGTTTGAGCGTGGCAGCTCGAAACGCATCGAATCGTTTTTAATTTAAATTTGGCGAGTCAAAATAGCCATTTTTCAAAAAGTCTCAGATTTCGACGAAACCAGTTTCATCGGATCCATAATGTGATATTATTGTATGGTTTCAAATTTCAAGTCAATTGGATTTACCGTTTGTCCGGTACAAATTAAAACGCCTAGAAAATCGCTTAAATCGGTTTAATTCAAATTGAGCGTTTACAGCCATAACTCGCACATACTTCCGAATTAGCTTCCGAAACCTATTCCATTATGTCCAGAACGCGGGGTAAACCCTAGAAACGCTGGTTACGGTGCCTAAATCGGAGTTCGGAATTTCCGGATGAATAGTGTTCGATATTTCCTTATAAATACCCCCATAATTCTCAAAATTAATAACAAAACCCTAATTTCATCTTGTAGCCGCCACCCCCATTATCTATGGCCAGAAATTCACGAGCTTCTCCTCCAATTATCTCACAATCCACTCAATAATTTCAAAAACCCTCAACTAGAGAATCGTAGAGCACATCGAGATCTTCAAGTTCAACGGTGGAGATCGTAAATAACTCGATGGATTGACGGCAATTGTTGTTTGAAGGGGGCCGGTTCATGCACGTGGTTCGAGGTGGGGAGAGGACCGAGTTTGACCGGTCAAGGGGCGGAAGTAGGGGAGGTTGGGAGCTTCGATTTGGCGCTTCATGATCGTGTTTTCATGCATCGAGGTGGCCGAAAGAATTAACCCTAGTTCATGCTATATGGGTTTGGACGTGCGTATCTTTACTGGAGAGGATTTGCGTGAGAAGGAAGAAGGGGGGGGGGTGTGCGGCCTGATATTGAGGGAGATGGATCTAACGGTGGAGATTAGATTAGGTTTGAAATAGTTAATTTAGTTGTAAATTTATTAAGTATAAATCGTGTAAAACTTTGAAAATTCATAACTTTTTCATACGAGGTCGAAAACGCGCGAAACCAGTTGCGTTGGAATCGTATGGACGAGCACTACGTGATGGAGTTGGTTTGGAGTCGTTTGGAGTTAGTGAGAATTTTGGGTAAAATTAAACGTCCGTTTAATTTTATTCGAAATAAATCGCTAAAACGGAATTTAAAATCAAGGTGAGAACTTCTCACTCAATCGAATCAGTTTCGATTTTATTTTAAATAGTTAGATTTAAAATATTTGAATGCATGTTTGAATGTTGATTGATATCTATTGATTGTTAAAATAGACATTATACGCCGTTAGTAAGCGGATGTTATTTATTAAAAACATATACCGCGAATATTTCATAAACAGTGAAATTGGTATTATATATAATAGCAATATATATATATTGGCATATATATATATTGGAGTTATTGATTTCCCGCATTTTTTTTAGCGGATGAGACCCTATTGCGCCGTCTATTAAGCGGATAATATTTAAAATCCCATATACCGCGATAATTTCGTACTGGAGCGAAATTGGTATTGTGCTAATGTTTGTGGATGCAGGAAAACAGGTTGGAGGGATCCAACTGGATTCCTCAACAGTATTTATTTAATTTCAGATATTTTGATATTTGATTGATTATCATATCGATATATGATATCATTGTTGTCGTGATTGACTATTTGGTGTGTAGCATCATTGGACCCAGATTTTGGGATTTTAAAATGATTTTTAAAAGTGATTTTAGAAAGTATACGTTTTATAAAATAATTTTTGGGATTGATCCATTTTAGATAAATAAACGTTATAATAGTTAAAGTTATAAAAATTATGATTTTGTGAAATATAGTTAAAAGTTGATTTTTGAGAAATAGGGGATTTATGATTTTATAAAATAGTTTAAATTGGATTTTTGAATATATTATAAAAGTTTAAAAATAGGATTTATAAAATTTGATTATTTTATAAATCAAAATGGTGAAACTATAAAGGAAACTAAAGACGTTTAAAAGAATAATATAAATTGATTTATATTAAGAGATTTATAAACGGATATTTATAAATTGAAATATTGACTTATAAAACGAGTTTTTATAAGTGTTTGAATGAAGTGAAAATGAAATTCATAAATGAATGGAATTTATAGAATTATAAACTGTGAAGTTATAAAAGAAAATTTATAAATAGTAAGATTTATAAATTTGGTGAAATTATTTGAAGAATAGATTGGTTAGATAAATGGATCTTATAAGTTATAAGATTTATAAATTGGAAAGTCTCTAAAGGAACGATTTTGTAAAATAATCGTTTTATAAGTAATTAACTTATAATATGAACGTTTAGTTTATAATTTAGTTATAAACTGGAATAGGTGAATAAAGGAATTTATAAGAAGTTTTTATAAATAAATAGAAATGTAATTTATAAACGTTGTTTTATAAATCCGCAAACAACTTATTTTGATAAGTTAATTGTCATAACTTATTTAATGGAGTTATATTCACATTTTTGAATAGTGAATAATCCTTTGAATTAAAATGAATAAAAGGATGAGATTTGTTAACGAAGTTATTCACATTTTTGAATAGTGAATAACACGTTAAAGAAAATGTTTTGGATTTGGATGTTTAAATAGAATTAAAACGATCTAACGATGTTTTAAAATGTGTTGAGATTCGAAACCATAGATTTCAACATTTATTGTTGAAATAGACGTTTTCGAGAAATAAAAGGAAATGGTGGACTATAACACTGTTGTTATAGTAAATGATTTCCGAAAGGAAATGTTTTGTATAGTATTGGGATTTATATATCTATTTTAAATTCGAATCCCTATACTAGTGATTTTGGGACGTTGTAACGATGTTTTACGCAACATTCGTTTTGACCCAAATAAATATGTTTAAGTGAATGATTTCCTTAAAAGAATGAAATATATACTTAATCTCGATTTAAGTATATTGAATATTTTCCAAGTGTTGAAAATAAATAAAAATTGTGAATTACTTATGAATAAGTAAGTATGGAAATGTTTTTCCAATATAAAGTGAATATTAGAGAATTTATCTTTTTGAAGATAAATTGAAAATGAATATTATAAATCGAATTGAAGTCGTATATTCATTAATACTTTGGAATGTAAATTCACCAGTGAATTTATAAAAGAAGGTGGAATTGGTTTAAAAATAAATATTGATTTATTTTTGAAGTATGAAATTATATATCTAGTGAAGATATTTTGGAAAATAAATAATTTGGAAAATTATTTGGAAATTGGTGATGTGTGCATATCCATTGATAGTTCAATAACCGACTATCAATATTTCCCTTTGAATGGGTAATTGATATGATTTGTTTGAATGTGAATGCTACACTTATTTTTGAATAAGCGCTCACTATTCGGGTTAACCGGGAAAGGACCATGGGGTCGTATAACCCATTCCGAATATGTGATACGTCGTTGTGAATTGCATTGAAGATCGGTGTTGAAGACCGAGTATTTGCGAAAGCGATAGGATGACCTATCGATTGTCTCTGCACTGGGTAGCTCCTGGTATAGAGATTCCTTAAGTGATGGGAAATTCGATCGGGATTGTGAATACCCGTATTTCAATGGCTTCGTAAGAAGTGCCTTCGGTTTTGTTCGAGCCCGGAACAGACTTGTATGGATTGTATGTCTGACATTACAAGTTGAGATATAAAGCCGATTTCTTTCAAATATATTTCTGTTGGTGGCGGAGAATTTATTCTTTTAGCTTAACACCCTTCTCTGAGACGTACGTGCTCAGAGGTTATGTAGTTGAATGTTATCAGCGATATATTCCCAATTTGGTAATGTGACATGCTGAGTGATGCTGAAATGATCATTGTGTTGATTATTTGTGATAGGATCGTTTATTTGATCGTCTATCCTTGTGATCATTGTGTTGATCATTTGTTGACCCAAAGCATGGCTTTTGTATAAAGTATGTTTTTGTGGACGTGACTTCGTCGAGCCTCACACCCCGTGAATGGTCAAAACAGGAAAGAAGCAGCAAGGTTATGAGGGGTAGCACCCTTTAGGATGTGTCCATTTCCTTCTGGAAAAGGGTGGTATCATGGTATGGAGCCCAGATACTTACTCATGTTGAAAACACTTTGTTATGATTGTGTGAATTGATTACGAGCGCTCGGTGATAAAGGTCCCAAAGGACCGGGGGATGGCATATTCGGTCAGTTGTTACTCAGTTAGGGGTAACCCGGCCTTGTGTTGGTAGAGATCCGGTTTAGTTCTCGGGGATGTCCATCCAGAGGCATTCTCATGTGGCAATGGGAAGTTCCTTGGCCTGATCATTCGTTGGAAATCCAAAGAAACAATACGAGACTTGTACGGGTTTAATTGTATAACCTGCTATGGAATGTGGCGGTAACCTGCTATTGAACATAGTTAGCTATAGTAGGCATACGATAATGGTCGTATGTTGGCTAAGATTTATATTCTACTTCCGAAATAATTTTTCCTACATTATGCACTAGTAATAATATCAAATGTTATTTTAAATGCGTATCAAGCATCTTTGACTATCATAAGGAGAAATCTCCTCCGATTCTGCGTTTGCATGTGTGTGTGTGCGGGAGGCCTTATGGTAGTCTCATTTTTAAAAGCATTGCGAATTGAATTTAAAAATATTCCTCTATTTTTGATTTTAAAGATAAATAAACTGTTTTGAGTTCTCACACCAGTCACATGACTGACTCGGAGTTTATTGTTTTCCTTCCTAAACTCTGGGTGCCCACCAATTTCCACACGGGCAGTTAAGAGTTAGGTTTATCAGGATATTCTGGAATTGCTGGAGGCAAGCTGGATGGCATGGCATATTATTTATATAGTATTTCTTTTTCCGCTGCACTGTTTGTTGTTGTTGTACACTCTGATGAGGATGATGTAATGTAATGTATAAAATGTAATAACTGATATAGTTCTTTGTTTAAAGATTATTCATTTATTATTATATGTTGTTCCGCTGCGAATTGTGAGATTCTGTTGTTGTTCTGTTGTTTTCTGTTCCGTTCTATTTTCTCTTCTTCCTATGTTCTGTTTTCTTCTCTATCTTTTCCCTCTATTTTCTCTCTTCTTTCTTCTTCCTTTTTCTTAAATTCTTTTTAAAACCCATAACTATTCGGTTTTTCGGCAACGAAAATCCGCGTACGTTACACAAATTCCTCAAGAAGGAGAAGGGCTACCTCATTACTACACACAAGACCAAAGCAATGCTATAGCTCAAAACAGTCCTTATTCGTCCACATATAATCCTAAGTGGAAGCATCATCCCAATTTTTCATGGTCAAATCCTAACAACGTGGCCAATCCATCACATATGTATCCAATGATACCAAATCCGAATTATCGAGCCCCAACCTCTAATGCTCAAAATTCTCAACCCGCTCCTAAAACGAAACCTTCGAATCAACCATACAGGCATCCTAATTTCAATCCATCAACCCAACCTTCTCAGCCTTCACAAGAAATTGCTCGATTGGAAAAACAACTCTCTAAACAAAATGAACAAATCACTAACCAAGATGCAAGAATTGAGCAAATCACCAAACAAAATGAACAAATGTTGATAATGATGAAGGATCTCATGAAAATCAATGAGAAAGGTAAATTGCCTAGTCAAACCGAAGTGAATCCAAAGTATAACTCTCGAGGAGAAAATCTTTGTGAGAACGAAGATGTAAATCCGGTTAATGCTGTCACCACATTAAGGTCTGGAAAGAAGGTAGACAACAACGTTGGCAACCCCGACATCCTTCTTAAATCTTCCCATGTTCTAAATTCTGAAACTCAGTCGACAACCACGGTTGTCAATCAAAACGATTCTAATTCTTCATCTAAGGTTGGCAATCACGACCACTCTTCACCTTCTGATTTTGGCAACCCCAACATTCCAGCTCCCTTATCTTCACCCTCTAATATAACACCTTCTTCTTCGAATAAAAAAACTTCCGAACGAGTCTATAAACCCATTGCTCCATTTCCCCATAGACTCAACAAAAAGAAGAAGCCCGCTAATTTTGACCAAATTCTTGAAATCTTCAAACAAGTTCGAGTCAATATTCCGCTTCTTGATACCATCGAGCAAATTCCTCAATATGCCAAATGTCTGAAAGAGCTATGTACTCAAAAACGTGCCACTAACGTTCCTAAGACTGCATTTCTAACTGCAAACACTAGCTCTGTTCTTTCAAATCCCTCCCCAATCAAGTATAAGGACCCCGGTTGTCCTACGATCGGTTGTAAAATCGGTAACACTCACATTAGTCATGCCTTACTCGATCTTGGAGCGAGTGTGAAACTTTTGCCTTATACTGTGTACTGTCAACTTGGACTAGGGGAATTAAAACCTACAAACATCACAATTCAACTAGCTGATCGATCTGTCAAAAAACCATTGGGCATAGTTGAAGATGTTTTGATACAAATCGAGCAATTCTATTTCCCAGTCGATTTCATAGTCCTAGAGACTGCACCTGTCTCAAATCCCAATAGTCAGATTCCTTTGATATTAGGTCGTCCATTTTTAGCAACATCAAATGCTATCATAAGTTGTAGGAATGGTCAACTCCGACTTTCCTTTGGGCACCTAACCATTGAACTAAATATCTTCAATCTTAACAGACAACCAAGGGATTTTGAAACAGAAGAAGTTGACATGATCCAAACAATTGTTGAAAATGATTTTAGTGATACTACGGAGTCTCTTAGCATGCGCCTAGATCATTTTAATTCCAACTTCCACGAAGATGAATACATTTATGAATTAAAAGATATGCTATGCTCTTTTCATAATTTACTAGAATTCAATCAGTTGAAGTCTACTGAAGCCTCAAAAGAAGTACGCCCTAAATTAGACCTCAAACCTCTTCCAAACGATCTTAAGTACGCATACTTAGGTTCTTCGGAAAATTTCCCTGTAATCTTAGCATCCGATCTCATTAAGGACCAAGAAGAACAACTTTTGAAAATTTTAAGAGAAAATAAAGAGGCAATAGGATGGGTAATCACTGACATTAAGGGAATTAGTCCATCAATTATTGAACATCGAATACATTTAGTCGACGAGGCTAAACCCACTCGCGAAGCTCAAAGGCGATTAAACCCTAATATGAGAGAAGTGGTAAAGGAAGAAATTATCAAATGTTTAGACAATAACATTATCTACCCTATCTCTGACAGTACTTGGGTAAGTCCGGTACAAGTTGTACCAAAGAAGTCTGGAATCACTGTGGCAACAAATGAGAATAACGAACTTGTTCCCACAAAGGTCAAAACAAAATGGCGCGTTTGCATCGACTATCGAAAACTCAATGCAGCAACAAGAAAAGATCATTTTCCCCTCCCTTTCATTGATCAAATGCTCGAACGCTTAGCCATCCATGAATATTATTGTTTCCTTGATGGTTACTCTGGCTATAATCAAATTCCCATTGCGTTAGAGGACCAACATAAAACAACATTCATATGTCCCTTCGGAACTTTCGCTTATCGTCGCATGCCCTTCGGTCTTTGTAATGCTCCTGCTACCTTTCAAATATGTATGATGAGTATATTTTCTGATATGGTGGAGGATTTCTTAGAAATATTCATGGACGATTTTTCAATCTATGGGTCATCTTTTGATCAATGCCTCCTTCGTTAGAACGTGTCTTAAAGCGATGTAAGGAGAAATCACTTGTTCTTAATTGGGAAAATTGTCATTTTATGGTTAAGCGAGGAATAGTCTTAGGTCATGTTGTCTCTAAAAATGGCCTAGAAGTTGACAAATCTAAAGTTGATCTTATTGTTGACCTTCCTCCTCCAAGGTCTGTAAAGGACATTCGCTCATTTCTCGGCCACGCAGGATTTTATAGGAGGTTCATTAAAGATTTTTCAAAAATTTCAAAACCTCTTTCATATCTTCTGGCTAAAGACGTCAAATTTGAATTTTCCAATGAATGTAAAACGTCTTTTGAAACCCTCAAATCGATCTTGACCACTGCACCTATCATCCAACCTCCAAATTGGACCTTGCCTTTCGAATTAATGTGTGACGCTTCTGATTATGCCATCGGAGCCATCTTAGGTCAACGAATCGATAAACTTCCTCGAGTCATCTACTATGCTAGCAAAACTCTTAATGAAGCTCAATTGAATTACTCAACCACAGAAAAAGAGTTTTTAGCAGTTATCTTTGCCCTCGATAAGTTTAGATCATATCTCGTAGGTTCTAAGGTCATAGTTTACACCGATCATGCCGCCTTGCGGTATTTACTCACGAAAAAGGATACCAAACCCCGCTTAATCCATTGCATTCTCCTTCTTCAAGAGTTTGACCTAGAAATACGAGATAAAAAGGGTTCTGAAAATGTCGTAGCTGACCATCTTTCTCGTATAGTTCATGAAAACTATGATAACTCTCAAATCAACGATCGTTTTCCCGATGAACAAATTCTTTCACTCTCTAGTGCACCATGGTACGCAGACATCGTAAATTATCTTGTCACAAATGAAACACCTTCCCATTGGCCAAAACAAGATAAACAAAAATTTCTCTCCAACGTTCGAAACTTTTACTGGGACGATCCTTATCTTTTCAAATATTGCACCGATCAAATCATTCGAAGGTGTGTCCCAGAACATGAATTCCATAGCATCCTCTCTTTTTCACAAAATCAAGCATGTGGAGGACATTTTGGAGCAAAGAAAACTGCTGCCAAGGTGTTACAGTGCGGTTTTTATTGGCCTTCTCTTTTTCGTGATGCCCACGAATTTTGCTCCAAATGCGCTAGATGTCAACAAACAGGTCGTATTTCCAAACGTAACATGATGCCCCTAAACCCGATCCTTGTCATCGAAATTTTTAATGTTTGGGGCATCGATTTCATGGGTCCTTTTCCTAATTCTTTTGGAAATCTCTACATCCTACTTGCAGTAGATTACGTGTCCAAATGGGTTGAGTCCATTCCTACCAAAACGAATGACAATAAAGTTGTTGTCAAATTTTTGAAAGAAAACATATTTTCCCGTTTTGGCACACCTCGAGCCATTATAAGTGATAACGGTTCTCATTTTTGTAATCGTGCTTTTGAATCTCTTCTTAAGAAATATTCTATCACTCATAAACTATCTACTCCATATCATCCACAGACCAACGGTCAAGTCGAGATTTCCAATAGACAAATTAAACAAATTCTTGAAAAGACGGTTAACTCCAACAGAAAAGATTGGTCATCTAAATTGATAGACGCCCTTTGGGCATTTCGCACAGCTTATAAAACCAATCTAGGAATGTCACCATACCGATTAGTCTTTGGAAAAGCATGCCATTTACCCATTGAGCTCGAGCACCGCGGACTTTGGGCAATCAAATACCTTAATTTTGACATAGAAAAAGCCGGATCGCATCGTAAATTACAATTGTCAGAATTAGAAGAACTAAGAAATGAAGCGTACGAAAATGCAAAGATTTATAAAGAGAAAACCAAATTCTATCATGATAAATCCATACTTCGTAAGACATTCGAAGTAGGTCAGAAAGTTCTCTTATATAATTCCAGACTTCATTTATTTCCGGGAAAATTGAGATCCCGTTGGGCAGGTCCATATATTGTGAAAACAGTATACCCTTATGGCGTAGTTGAAATTGAAAATGCTAGGGACGGTTCCATTTCAAAGGTCAATGGACAATGCTTGAAGCCATTTCTAGAGTTTGAACAGCACGAGGACGATGAGTTCGTGGATCTTCACGAACCTAGCTATTCGGCATGAGCCGCTCACTATCGTGCACATATCAGGTTGTGTTTTTTTTAGTTTTTTTCTTCTATTTTGCATTTGCATTCTATTTGACAGTTGGGACACTGTCTCATTCCAGTGTGGGGGGGACGCATATCTCATTCTGTTTGTTCATATTTCATAGTGTAGCATCATTTTTTTTTAAAAAATCATCTCATTATTTGTTTTCAAATTTCTTTTCAATTTTTTTTCATTTCCCAATATTTTTAGGACTTCGATTTATTTTTAATTAGTCAAGACAAAGTAAGTAAGCAGTTAAAGTCAATTGATGAAGATTTTTGTGAATCACTAATTTCAAATGTAAAATATAATGAAAAGTTGAATTACAAGCGATAATAGTGAGGTTAGTATATAGGGGGATTCATAGGTGATGGTTATGAAATCTTTTCTAAACTGTAGTCTTTGTTTAAAAAAAAGGGCAGATTTAAAGTACATGCGTTGACATCTCAAATCATTAAAGTTAAGTGGTGCTAAGTTGATTTGCATAACACTCTTTAGCTCTTCTCAAAAAAAAAAAACTAATAAGAAACACCTACAGTCGATAGGTGTGCACACTTGTGAAAGTGTGTTCACTCGCCACGCTTTATACTCTTCTCACGTAAGCCCGCAAGGCAGTGCATGGATGGTATATCTGGCCTCAGCATTCTGAGTTAGGTGTATAAATAATTAAATAAATAATCACCTAATGATTACCGACCTTTTCTGACATAGTCAGCGTCGGTTTGCACAATCCGCCAAGCTCTGTCCCAACTCTCACGTAAGCCCGCGAGGCAGTGCATGGGTGGTATACCTTGGTCCAAAGGATAGGTGTAAAAAAAAAAGAGAAGAAAAAAAAAATTAGTAAAGAGAGACTAAGCTTTGAAACCCAAACACCTCTTGACTTTGTTGATTTGGCTTGTTATACAAATGGAAATGAAAAATACCATTTTGAAAAAACTGTGATCAACAGTGAAGATTTTATTTCATGGTTGCACTATGTTATCGACCGAAACAACTGGCCAAACTAGAATCTAATGTATGAAAACTTGAGTTACATTTAAATTTGTGATTAGTGAGGAACCAAAAATTTGAAGAAGTTGACTAAAACTGACATACATTACTTTGTTGCAATTATTCTGAAGTAAATCGAGTCTCCATTTGTTTAAACTTTTGCATTCATGTAGTACAGTAGAATAATCACATAATACATTTGGATTTTGTGGGTAGTATCCGCTGAAAACCCTCACGAGACACCACTCGTCCTACTAGGGACACCTAGAGGTTTAACGGTTTCTTGCATACGCTCAATGCAATCGTGTTTCCTACGAAAAAGGATTTAGTTAGTTTTTATTTTCTTCTTTATTCGAGGACGAATAAAGTTCAAGTGTGGGGGTATTTGATGAACATATTTTTCTGCATTTTGAACCGTTTGTTTCATATATTTTTATTTTAATAAAGTGGTATTATATGGGTATTTTTTTGTGGTTTTGCAGATTATAGATTCCAAAGTGCAACATTTTGAATACCGTCGAAGAGAAAGTACATATCGTTCATGAAGAAATGCATCTCACGTCACCAACATATGTACTATTCATGCAAGAAATCAATTGCAAATATTGAAAATACACATTCAAAGTTTGACCTGAAAATCTCTCAAAGCAAGGCCACTTGTTAATCAAATAACAAAGCAAAGACCAATTCAAAGTGAGGTGGCCTTATTTTTCTCCTAATATCAAGCACATGGACCTAAATAATAGGGTTATTTGTGGAGGCTGAAGTCTTTAAATAGAGAGAGGAATGCAAATGGAAAATATCTCTTACCTCATCACTTTTCTTCAAGTTTAGATTTAAATTCAGCACTGTTTTTATTTTCGAACAGAATACGTAGGATTGTTGATTAGATTTAGCAATTTATTTATTCTTGTTCTTAGTTATTTTCTGCACTCTTTTCAGTTAGTTAATAATTATTTCAGTTGTTTGCTCCGTTATCTTCTTTTTCGCAATTTCAATTTCTGTTCTGATTTTTACAATTCTATATTTTGATTGCAATTTCGATTAGTTTCGAAATAGATTCGGAGTATATTATTGTTTTTATTTTCTGTTCAAAATTCACCGTCGAATTCGTTTAACACGCCTAAGATTTAACTATGGATTTTAATTGTTTTAAAATACAATTCCCTGTGTTCGACCTGCATACTACACGCCTGTGCGCTTGCAGAATTTATTAAAATTTGTGCTTTTCTAATCAATAGAAAAGTCGCAACACAGTACAATCATCATCCAAATCAATCAATAAATATTAATATGGCACTAGTAATCAATAACAGGTATTTAACTGGCAATTTATATTCGATAATAAATTAAATAACAATTTAATTCAAATATATTCAATTTAACTAAGATGATGATTTAAATATACCAAACAACCAAAAATAAATTAGTAATCACTACATAAATTTAATTTAACAAACATAAGAAATTTTAGAAGTTGTGAGTGGGTTAAAACACTCACCTTTGGTCTTAGCCCATAAAAATCCAAACTGAAGCACAAAACTCAATAACCTCCAAATTCAACTAAATCAATTTCATGTTGTCCGAAATTTAAATATGAATCCAACAGAAGAAATTGCACGTGAACCAAAGATTACAAGCAAAAGATATTCATGTTATAAGAAACACTATTAAAATAAAAATTAGTACACGTTAAAAAATAAAATAAAATAAAATAAAATAAACAAATTTTAATAATTACGTTTTTCTCAAGATGAGGTTTCAGGAAAAGATTGAAGAACAACTAAGATGAGGTCAGGAAGTATACGAAAAATGAAAAAAAATTATGTTTTATAATAGAAAGCTTTTGGATTTGCAAGAATAAGAGATTTTGAATATGAGGTGTCAGGAGAAACAAAATATTAAAGAAGAAATAAGCTGTAGGTTATTTATAATTAGGAAATGAAGGTGGAGGGACAAAAATAAATGCCACATTTTATTTCGGAAGCTTCAGGAATTAATAATGCAAAAGGAAATATATGTAGGAATGGAAAAGTTTGCAAATGAAAGTAAAATTTTGTATACGTGAAATTGAGGTGACAAGAATTAAATACAACATAAAAGTCTAGGCTCAAGTATTAAATAGAAGGAGAAATGAAAAAATCAAATATTAATAATAGGGCAACTATTTTAAAACGTTCATGCATCAATTGATAATAAAAGAAATGAAGGGACCATGTACGTCGCACAACCTTTTGAAATTCAAATTTTTTTTGAAATGTAACCAAATTAACTTCATTAACTCAAATAATATTCAAATTTATATGCATTTAGGTTTTTATCTATGCATAATAAAATATTTATACTTACCTTAAAAATAAAAACTTTCAATTTTGTTTTCTCAAAATGAACTTTTATTTCCATTAAAACATTGTTTTTGTTTAACACAAAACGTGCGTTTCTTCTATTAAATCTATTAATTGCAATCAACGTTTTCTTTCCTTTTAATTGAAAATTTTGAATTACATTGATTGCAATTACTTACAAAGTTAAATTTTAAAACAGACAATTAAAATGGATGAAAAAGTAGAACAATTATTTATTTAAACACGTTTATAAATTTGTTGTTTATACACAAGAGTAATAAATAGATTATTTTCCTATTCTTGTAATCGGTCTGCAAACTAAAACACAGTTCAAATAATCATATATTTCTTTCTTTAAAATCAAACTTACTATTCTATATTTTAATGAAATTAAACCTACATTCACAAATGATACATTTATTTTATTTGATGTAAATGTTATTTTCATTGAATCAAAACTTTCCTTATATTTTCACAAAACATAAACTGTTTTTAATTGCACCTATTACAATTAGTATTCGCTCTTCTATTAATTGAAAATTTCAATTATATTAATTTCAGTCGATTAAGTTTCAAAATGGACTAAATGAGTGTAATGAGAAGTAAAACAATTATTTCCTATCAATTAAATATATTAATATTAAATTAATTAATCACCTTTTTATTCAATATTTATAAACTAACCAATTCATCCTTTTTAATCACTTGGACTTTTACCATGAATTTATACAAGTTTATATGACAATTAAATGTTGGTTACAACACTAATTACAGTGTTCAATTTCCCTGTAATCGAATCAAATTTATTAAAATTAAATTTCGGTTAATTTCTTTAATTTAATTTTTCAACCTTTATACTCAATCCATTATTACTCAATTAACCTACTTAATAGTTGTTTGTCTTCCATTACATTAGTATGCTCCGATTTCCATCTTTAATTATATTATTATTAACTACTTTATTTCCACTTATATTGAAATTTTGTCAAATGTACACATTAATTAAAATTTAAAGTCCCAACTGATTATTTCAGCTTCATTCTTTTATTAACACAATTATTTAAAGTCCCAACTAATTATTACATTCACACTTCCCATTATTGTATTAATTATCATTAATGTAAAATAAAGTTAAAGTGAAATAAAGTTAAACAATAAAATAAACTTTAATATTATTTGATGAAAATTTACCATTTTTTATATTTAAATAGACATATTCCAAATATAAAATTTTATTTCAAAATTCAATTATTTGAAATTTCGCAAAATTCAGTTGAATAAAATTTTAAAACTATTAAAATTTACGGGTCGTTACACTCTCCCCCACTCAAAACTTTCTGTCCCCGAAAAGGAAGAAGGTAGGAGAATAGAAACAACCAGAAAAAAATATATTGAAAGACAAGGATAAACAATTAATTTAAACTATATAAATTTTACTTGAAATATTCATTTGAAAACTTCATTTGCAAATCAATTATCTTTAATATTTTAATACCTTTCAAAACCCATTTGTAAAAATTCTTGCTTCCTTTATAAATACCATTTATATGTTTAAATAACACCTTTATAAATATATGAAAACTATTTGAAACAGTTATTTACATCATTACTTATATTTACAAAGAAGCTATTTGAAAACATTAAATCCACAATTCTTAAATTTATAAATTTTCTCTCAAGATACTTTTCGAATATTATTAATAAATCAGTAATCAGTTACTTTAAATATGTTTTATTTAGTTAATAATTTCTAAAATATTTAAAACACTAATAATTTACTATTAAACCATGTAGTATATAATTAAACAATATTTTAAAAGGATATATTCAAAAGGAAAGAAGGTAGATTCCGAAAACAGAATAAAGGTGAATAAATAAAGCTGAGTAGATAAGGTAGATTAAAAAGAATAGTATCGGGCACGAATAGTTAATTCTAACCATAAGAATTTCAATTTCAAATATTAACACGAAATTTCTTTCTTTGTTGGAAATACCTTTATAACAAATTACCTTTATAATAAAATACTTTTATAACTCGATGTTTCAACAAGTTTATCCTCCTTCTTACAGACTCTGGCCATGCATTGATCAGGCGCAAAGTTAGAATTCTTCAAGTACTTAGTAGACCTATTTCAACACCTAGTGAAAATACTTGAAAAACCTTCAAAACTGATATGGAAAGTACAATCCAAATAAATCACCTGGATCGTAGATACACAATGGTTACGCTTGGATCCCCCAGGAAACATCCGTACCTTTAAGCATTCACTGCCTTACGAATTACGCCATGATAACCAAAACCTATGGACCGTTGGATATATAATAATGGTTACACCAGGATCCCGTAGGAAACATCTGTACCATTTAAGCAATCTCCGTCTTGCGAATTACGCCACGACAACAAAACCGGTAGACCATAGGATACATAACAATGGTTACGCCTGGATCCCCCAGGAAACATCCGTACCCTTTAAGCAATCTCTGCCTTGCAGATCACGCTACCCAAAAAAAATGACCATGGGTTACGCCATGGTAGGACACTCGAGTATCAGATCTGGAAAACCAAAATCAAAGAGAATAATATCAATAGAATGAATCCACAATGTGGCCACAAAGCGGGTATCAAGCAGAAGGCACTTTCCATATCTTTACTTCGAAAATATGTATTATATAGTACCTTTCAAATCACTTTCAAATATCATACTTATATAAAGTCCATTATATATAAGATTCCCATTTCAAATCGAATACTTTCCAAAATCAATAGTATATCAAATCACACTTATGTAGACTTCGATTATATAAGATTTCTCTTTACAAATTGAGTACCTTTACAAATCGATAGTTTTCAAATCAACTTCATACTTATACAAATCAGTTTTATATAAGTTTGACAACTCCCAAATCAAGTGTCGAGTAAAACAATTTTCTCAATTTCAATTCCTTTCAATATCGTTGCAGTTTCAAAATCATATATGATTTCACCAAATTATCTCTTCCCAATTTAATATCTTCAGTTTCAAAGTTTCCAACTAATGGGCTTAGAAAATAATCTTAGCTTCCAAATCACATAATTTACGTCAAATAAATTCATTTCCAAAATCCTCATATAAATACTGAGTTTTAAATTCCAATCTATTTTTGAAACCAAATATTTTCTCGAAATCAATGATACCCAAAATTTATAACCATCCCTTTAAACTATTTATTTCTATATGGAAGATCAAATTTACCTTTTGAAAATTACTTAGCTTTGAAAATTAAACCTTGATTTGGAAGTGTTCGAGCCTTCAAAATAGTCGGAGAAATCAAATTTTCCACTCAAAGAGTTGGAAATCAGCAACAAATTAGTAAATCAATTTCGATAGATAAGGTTATACCAAAACGAATCTGAAACTTGAGAACTGAACACCGGGCTCACTTTTAATCATTTCAAATATATATATATATATATATATATATATATATATATATATATATATATATATATATATTTCAAATATCAAACCATACTTCAAAATCTGAAATCAAAATTGGTTCCGCGAAATCACTCGTATAGCAAAGCTACTAAAGTGGCCTCTCCTCCACTCTGAAACTCGAAAATCAGTGTCGATGATGCATGCACTCATCACCGAAATAATTTCCCAGCGACACAAGTGAGTTCTAGACTTCTATTTTCTTGAAAACTTCATTGAAATTTCTTTAAAATCATTGGAACTCATTTGAAGTCATTTGAAACATTTCTTATTTGGAAAATACTTTTAAATCGTATTATTATATATTTTCAAAATCTTAAAACCAATTTCAAAACACCGGAATTCAACTCCTCGAAATTCAAAACCCTTCGGTTACAAATCATTTTCATATAAATCGAATTTCTTGTAAATAATTTCAAAATTTCAAATCCTTTCGAAATTTCAAATTCTAGTTTTTAAACGGTATATAATCCTTTCGAAAACATTTCACTTTTATTCGTACTTATCCAAATAATAATTTCTATATATAAAACAATTTCTAAAATACGTACCCGATTTTTCAAAGGGTGAATTAAGAATGGATTTCAAAACAAAGATAGAGATTCAAACAATAGGAAGTCTAATCAAATAGAATTCTGGTCCGGAGATAGGCTCGATCGAAGATGAGATAATTAAATTTCAAAATAAGGGGTGGATATATTTACATAAATTGCGGGGAACCTTAACCGGATCAACCGTGATTTCAAAATAAGATCGACGCAGAATTCTAGGCAAGTCGACATTCGATCGCCAGAGATAGAATTCGGCATAACAAGAGATAGCAGCATCTAAGCCGAGGGATATATAAATCTCCGGTGAATTAATGCCAATTGTAAAGGAGTTTCACCCCTTTACAATTCATTCAAAGATTGGCGGAATCTTCAATTTTTCATAGAGATCATTCGAAGTGGAGTTATTCGCTATTCCAGAATCAAGAGACACGAATAGGGAGAGAAGACAATGGATTTTGGAACCATAAGGAACGTTGCAAAGTCCAAAATAAAACCAAATCAAAGAGGAAGAAATTCAAGCTTGAACGAAAGTGATTCTGTAAATAAATTACTATACACGCTAAGTTTGCCTAGAGCCAAAGCTTTGATACCAACTGTGACGACCTAATATTTTTATCCATTTGCATCCGCAAATGCCGGACTTGAATTGCTCAAAAATATCATATTGTCAATTTAAATTTAGAAAAATTAAGCATATATAGTAAATAAATCAATCATAGAATCACAGACACAGAGTAATAAATAATAACGCAACTGAATAGATAAATAGTTGTTCATAAAGCTACAATATAAACATCAGAGTTAAAAATAAAATGCAGCAGAATATCTCAAATACAGTGAAGTCTCCTGTAACATCCCGAATTTGGAGTTTACCTTTCAATATTAAATTATAATGATAATTATGATTTAATATTGTAAATTGAATAGAGATAAATTGGTGAAAATAAATTATTTATCTATTATAAACAACGATTTTGGGAAATAATTGTTGAAAATAAAGCATAAAGCTTTATTTTAATGGTTTAGGTGATAATAAATGTGGGAATAATTTTATTTGAGTGAAAATGCAATAATTTCATTAATTATTGCTTTGTAGCTTCCTTTAATAATTTTTAAAAGAAGTAAGTACTTTTAATAAGTGTTTAATTAAATAAAAAGGAGAAAATGTGATTAAAAATAAGTTTTGAGTGTAAATAATATTTGTAAATGGAACATAGTTTTTATTTAGAAAAAACGCAATAATTGTATTAATTATTGCCAATTACTTCTTCTAATAATTTTTTTAAAAGAAGTATTTGATTTTTAACGGTTGTTTAATCAAATAAAAAGGTGGAAATTGATTTAAAAATGAGTTTTAATTATAAATTTGAGTTTAGAATGGTTAGTTATATTTTTCTAAGCAAGAAAAATATTTTTGTTGAATTTTAGAAGTTAAAATTGTAGACTTTTACATTTATTTAGTGAAATTTTTTTATTATTATAAAATAAGGGATTTTAATAATAAAAATGTTTTATAACCTTTTTATATAGTATAAAATATGTTACTTCTTAAGTATGTAAAATTACGTACTTTGTTGTGTGAAAATTTGAAAGAAAATGCATTTTTGTTGTGTAATTAGCGTAAATATGAAGCCTTTATAATATAGGTGTGAATAATAAACTTGGCCATTTATTTTCTTTTAATTTTTGAAACCCATTAGGCCCATTAGTGCTAAACCTGGTTTGAGAAATGAGAAAAAGAGAAATCTACGTTCATTTCTCTCATCTTCTTCTTCTTTCAACCAGTAAACAAAACTCACCTTCCTCAAAATAAAAATCCCAAATTTCTTCATATTAATTCAACAAATTACAATCTTTTTCATCCCAGATTGTTAATACAAAAGTAATCAAACTCCAAACATCACAATTTCATCAAAATTTCTGATTTGTGAGAGTGATTTTCTGTGACGACAGCCCATGACTCCCGCACCAAACAAGGAAATATTGCGCTGTAAAGTGTGCCAGGCCGCCATGGACGATCATCAAGGAAGGTAAACACAGAATAGTCTATCGTATTACTCACAGTGCATGGATAAAATACAATAGAAAAGTATACATAGTGAAGCTCCATAGAACAGAATCTTATCATATAAACTCATAGTAATTTCATACAAACATCTGAATAGTCAATACATCAAGCCTCACTACATAACACTCAGAGTATCAAACAAACAGCGGAACATCCAGTCCATATAATAAGAAGAACAATATGCAAAAGCCTCCAGCTCGTCTTCGTCATCAACAACGTTGGTTACTAAGAACGGCACCTGTCACCTGCTACCTAGTCTGCCCATCCCAACACGGATGAACAGCCCAAGGTAATAAGAGTTGAACATAAAACCTTAAGTCAGACAAAAGTCCTAGTGAGCAGTAAATCAACTATCAAACATACCAAAAGAGCATAAAGGGTAAAAGGAATAGGAACCCAACCATCCCACTCCATCTCTTTCTACAGTGATAGCCCCCAGGCCCACTAAGCAGAAATAAACATAGCAAAGCAGACAATTAAAGTAAAGCAATTATCACTCGAGTCAAGGTCGATGTTTTCCAAGCACAAACCCCCAAGGCCTAAACCAAGATCAGATAAGCACCCACAAAACATTGCTCTTGAGACCGAGTGACGACACAACCAAAGCATCCAAACATCCATGACCCTGGATATCACTGTTATCGTTGCCTCGATTTCACCGTTAATTGAATGACCGGCTCATTCTTTCATCCATCCGTCAAGGGCTAATGGTAACCCCGGTTCTAGACATAACTCTGCACGTCGTCGCAGCCCGTGCCTAGGACTATCGAATCTGCCCAGAGTACTTGGCACGTCGTCGCAGCCCGTGCCTGGGATTATCGAATCTACCCAGCGTACTCTTGCTCTGAGCATGCTAGAACCTTCAACAACGATGAAATCTCAGCCTTCTAGTCATCCTCCTCGACGACTGTTCTCATATTAGCTCAAGCACCTCTCAAGCCAACCATTGTCAACAAACTCGAACCATTTCACCGAGTTATCAACATGCTCGGGATGATCCCGTCTGGATTAAACCAAGGCTACCTCATATAGTGCTTTGCTTTATCGCATCATAGCAAAGTCCCATCTCAATATCATGCTTTGCTTCATCACATCATAGCAAAGTCACGTCTCAACATCATCATCAAATCTATCCATATGAGCTTTCTCATCCGCTTCATATGCCACGGGCAGCTTTCCTTATTCAAGAGCCTTTCCACTTAGCTTTTAAATCATCTTAGACCAACTTGTCCATATCAAATTCATAAATCAACTAACTTCTATCAATCAATCTAATCAATCATTAATCCAAACGATCAATCATTCAAACAAGATCTAAATAAACAGTTAGAACAATAATGGCAATTTCGTAAATAAAGAGTCCAAATCTAACAAGCATGAATTCTAAGTAATATCTTGATGAATGAACTAGCATAGGTTAACATATAGTAATATGGATATCAAAGCTTTATGAACAGTGGATCTACATGCAGACTAAAGGAAAATGCATGAAATCACTATCTTTAACACACAAACAAACCACCAATCCAATATACTCCTTTGGGTCCGTGTGAGAGATAACCACCACTCACCGAATCACCTAAACACTTCAAAAGCTACCAACTCCAGATCTGGACAGCAAAGGATCTAGCTTGATCTAACAAGATTTCCCTTCAAACGATGAAATCTCTCTTCAATGGATGGAGATCTTCAACTTTGGCTCTTGAATCTTCGATTTGATCTTCAATTAAGATGGATGGAAGCACAAGATTAAAGTGGAGAAAAAGAAGTGAAGAAGTGTCGTAGTCGAGCTCTCAAAATGGCAGCACTTCGTCGCTTCAAAATCCGATGCCAAAAAGTGAGCCAAACCCTTCTATTTATAGGCTGGAAATCCCATAAGTCAGCCCCCTATAAGTCGTTGTCGACCTAACAACTTGCGACCTAACACTCAGGCCGACCTACGACCTAAAGCACTGCCGACCTAATAATGAATACCACAGTGCAACCAAGCGACTTAACAAACGCGGCCGACCTAACGACTTAACCAAGCTACGACCTAACGGTCTAACCCTATGGTCGACCTAACACCATACGTATGGTCTCAACGACCTACAAACCAAGCCCAATGCCGACCCAGCGACTCAACTGAGATGCCGACCTAACGACTTAGGACCAACCACTCACAAACCCACACGCGACTTAACACATAACCACTGGGTACGACCTAACCCTTGCCGACCTAACCCTAAACCGCTACACCGACCTAACTCCAACACAGGTGCTCCTTGGGTCGGTCAATCCCTATAGGTTGTTAACTCCTCTAGGTCGGTCCAACTAGTTAACCCCTAAGTCGTTAACTCCCCTAAACCATTAGCTCTTAGGTCGGTGACCTTTCTAGGTCGGCAACACTTAAGCCAGCCAACCACTAGGTCGCTAACTCGCTTCAACCGACCTTATGTCGGTCACTCTATAGGTCGGTCCAATCCTTAAGCCGTGAACCTCTAACTCGTTCACTTTCCTTAAGTCGCCTACTGTCCTTAAGTTGTTCCACCGACCTAACTTTCAATACGACCTAAAGCATAAAATTTACAATATTTCAATCCGTAAAAATAGGGTTCGTTACATTCTCTCCCCCTTAGGAATTTCGCCCTCGAAATTCCAAACAAACAAGAGCAACCAAAATTATTCTGCATGCCTACCATCCATAGCAATCAACAAACCATGCATCCAATTAGTAACCTAGCATGCAGAATTCTAGGACTAGAACAAGTTAAAAATTCATGAGATGCCATGACACCTTAGGGCCATACCTCGAAGAGTTCAGGATGAGCTGCCTTCATCCTCTCTTCCTCTTCCCATGTACAGTCGTTAACATCATCACTCCATTGTATCTTGAGCAACGTAATCGTCTTCCTCCTAAGCTGTTTCGTGTCGGTTTCAACAACACGAAGCGGCTTGCGAGGCCTCGTAACAACTGGATCAACCTCTAAATCTTCATAGCTATCAACAGAAACCACCGTATTCGAGTTGTGCACATACTTCCGTAGATACGATACGTGAAAAACACTGTGCACACCCGACATCTTTTCTGGTAACTCCAATCTATAAGCGAGCTTTCCAATTCGCTCGATAATCGGGAATGGTCCAACAAACCTCGGAGTCAATTTCCCTTTCTTTCTGAATCGAATAACATTCTTCAGAGGAGAAATCTTTACAAAAACCATATCACCTTCGTCGAATTCCAAATCCTTATGATGTTTATCGGCATAACTTTTCTGACGATCTTGGGCTGCCTTCATTCGTCGTCGAGTGATCTCTATACAATCCGTAGTCCGTTGAATCATTTCTGGCCCAAGTATCAGCTTTTCTCCAGTTTCCAACCAACATGTCAGAGAGTTACACGGTCTTCCATACAATGCTTCGTACGGTGCCATACCAATGCTTGACTGGTAACTGTTATTGTACGAAAATTCCACCAAGTGAAGATGATCTTCCCACGATCCTCTGAAATCCAAAACACATGCTCTGATAAGATCTTCCAAAACTCGGTTGACTCTCTCGGTCTGACCATCTGTTTGAGGGTGACAAGCTGTACTCAAACACAACTCAGTTCCCAAAACTTCCTGGAAGCTCTTCCAAAATCCACTAGTGAACAATGGGTCTCGATCGCTCACTATACTCTTCGGAATACCATGGAATCGAACTATCCACTTAACATACAACTCAGCCAATTTCGATGCAGTCCTAGTTGATCGAACAGGAATGAATCTTGCACTCTTAGTCAAACGATCTACGATTACCCAAATCCATTCATTTCCTGCCCTGGTTCTAGGTAACCCATCGATAAAATCCATCGATATTTGCTCCCACTTCCATGTAGGAACTTCTAATGGCTGAAGCAATCCACTTGGCTTCTTCTGTTCGGCTTTAACCAACTGGCAGTTCACGCATTTGGAAATAAAATTTCCAACATCCCTCTTCATACCTTTCCAATAATAGGTTCTCTTCATATCCCGATACATCTTATTCCCTCCTGGATGAATTGTCAGCTTCGAGTGATGACTTTCCTTCAGAACTTCATCTCTCAATTCACCTATATCGGGAACAACTAGTCGTCCTTGCTTCCGAAGCCAACCCTCTCGATCGACCTCGAATCCTTTATCCTTCTCTGGATCCAATCCAGATTCCAAATCACGGATAATCTTGACAAGCTTATCGTCTCGCTTTTGGCTCTTGCCAATTCTTTCCACAAGGGTCTTATCGATAAGTTTGCCAACATCTCAGGTTCCAATTCACATCTAGGCCTGAAGTCAAATCCAGCTAAATACACGAGACTCTTCCATTCTGAAAACATGGCTCCCAATCCTGCATGTCTTCGACTTAACGCATCTGCCACTGCGTTACCTTTTCCTGGAGTATAGGCTATACCAAAATCATATGATGCTAAAAACTCTAGCCATCGTTGCTGCTGGAGATTCAAATCTTTTTGGGAGAAAAGATACTTCAATGACTTATGATCTGTAAACAACTCAAATCGAACTCCCAATAGGTAATGTCTCCACATCTTCAGAGCAAATACAATCGCCGCTAACTCCAAATCATGAGTCGGATAATTCCTTTCATGCGGCTTCAGTTGTCGACTTGCATACGCAACAACTTTATCCTTTTGCATCAGCACTGCTCCAAGTCCAGTACCACATGCATCGGTGTATACCACCATCTCATCAGTTCCACTTGGAATAGTCAAAACAGGAGCACTTGTCAGTCGCTCTTTCAGGATTCCGAAAGCTTGCTCACCCTTAGCATCCCACTTGAACACTTGGTTCTTTTTCGTCAATCCTGTTAACGGTGCAGCTATCTTGGAAAAGTCTTTGATAAACCGACGATAATATCCTGCTAATCCAAGAAAACTTCTCACATCAGATGCATTCTTAGGTCTAACCTAATCCTGGATTGCTGCCACCTTGGCGGGATCAACCGCTATTCCATTTCCAAAGGTAATATGGCCTAAGAACCTCACTTCACTCTTCCAGAAGTGACACTTCGAAAACTTAGCCTTCAGCTGATGTTTCCGCAAGATTTCTAAAACAACACGTAAGTGCGTCTTGTGTTCTTCTTCAGTTCTGGAATAAATCAGAATATCATCCACGAACATAAGTACGAGCTTGTTCAACTGATCTCTGAACACTCTATTCATGAGATCCACAAAATATGTTGGCGCATTAGTCAATCCAAACGGCATTACCAGCCATTCAAAGAAACCAGATGGTGTCCTAAAAGCAGTCTTTGGAACACTATCCTTTGCTACTCTCAACTGGTGAAATCCCGTTGCCAAATCCATCTGAGAAAACACCTTAGCTTCGTGAAGCTGATCAAACAAGTCATCTATTCTCAGCAAAGGATACTTGTTCTTCTTAGTCACTTTATTCAGCTCACGATAATCCACACACAACCTCAACGATCCATCCACTTTGGTTGCAAACACAACTGGTGCACCCCATTCGGACACACTACGCCGAATGAATCCTTTCTGTAAAAGGTCATCAACTTGCACCTTCAACTCTTGCTGTTCCCTAGGCGCCATCCGCCTAAGAGGCATCACAACAGGTCTGGCTCCTTCAACTAGATCGATACGAAACTCGATCTCTCTATGCGGCGGTAACCCTTTGACCTCGTCAAAGACATCCTCAAATCCATTCACAATAGGCACCAATGACAGTCCATCCCATGGAACAACCAGCGAATACATGAAGCTCGTGAAGACGCCTTCTTCATGCTTACATCGTATCACAACCTTTCGCCTCTCCACATTCTCGGCTGTCACCTCCAGCCTCTTACAATCAACCCTTGCCGCATACTTCCTAAGCCAGTCCATACCCAAAATAATTCCAAACCCCGCAAAGTTCAGAACAAAACAATCACAAACAAAAGAGCAATCATGACTCGATACAACTAGACCACGGCATACCATACACAAACAAGATGAACCCCCAACTGGATTAGTCACAACCAATGGTCTATTAACAATATCCGGTTCCAAACCCAACCGGCCTACAAGTTTATTACAAACAAACGAATGCGATGCCCCAGTATCAAACAACACTCTAACTGGAACATCACATATAGAAAGAGTACCTTGAACCACCACACTCTTTCCTTTCTCTTCCACAGTAGGAGCTTTCGAAGATGATGGAACAGCTCCCATAGCATAGGCTTGCACAATCTGCTTGTCCTTCCTCGGTTCCGGACAATCCTTCCTAAAATGTCTCGGTTTGTCACAGTTGTGGCACTTCGTCGGCATCTTCGGATTTTTGCAATCCCTGGAGAGATGGCCCTTCTGCTGACAGTTGTAGCAGGTCACTTCACCCTTCGGCTTCTTCTGGCCATCATTTCCCTTCTGTTGCTGCAGCTTCCTCTTCTTATTTCCACTCTGCTGTGGTTTAAGCCCTTCCTTGGTTACAGCAACAACAGATCCTTCCTTAGGAAACAGATTCTCATGCCTGAGAGCTTTCTCCACAAGCTTCTCGAACGGATCGTCCAAATGATCCACCAACTGCCTCCCAAGATAAGTGTCCAAACCTGTCACAAACTTCTCATTCTTCTGATAAGGGGATTCAATATACGACTGAGCATATTTGGACAAAGCTTCAAACTCAGAAACATACTCAAGAACTGGTCTTCCACCTTACTTGAGTTGCACAAACTTCTTGAACAGAACAGATTTCTGAGCTATAGAAATGAACTTAGCCTCAAATCTAGCTTGGATTGCCCCCAAGTGATCTCTTCCTCTAGAGTATCAATAGTGATAGAGTTCCACCAATCAGAAGCTCTTCCCTGAAGCTGTCTTGATGCAACCTTCCTCTTAGTTGCATCCTCAATTCCCAAATCACCAAAGATCCTTCTACAAGCATCAATCCATCTCTGAACTTCAATAGTTGATTCTATCCCCAAAAAAACCTTTCCTCCAAGAGCAGTATAGTCCTTACACTAGCAAAATCCACTGGTCTTGGGCTTGAACTTGAACTCCAACATCTACTGATGGCCCCGGAGCTGGCATCCTTCTCATGATCGAAGTCATCATAGCCTCGAACATAGAAGCATAATCAGCAGCCCCCTCAACAGCACGGCCTCCCCTAGCAGCTGGTCTCCCTCTTCGACTCATTCCTAATATCTATAAGAAATGATTAATATACCCTGAGAAACAACTGCATAAGAAGTTCAAATCCTTCTAAGCTACTATATTATATATAGTAATCATCCATCAAAATTACAATTACGCCTCTCATACGTAGTTACGTCAGTGAGCGTTAGCTAAAATCGATTAACCAAGGTTCTGATACCAAATGTGACGACCGCCCATGACTCCCGCACCAAACAAGGAAATATTGCGCTGTAAAGTGTGCCAGGCCGCCAGGACCATCATCAAGGTAAGGTAAACACATAATAGTCTATGGTATTACTCACAGCGCATGAATAAAATACAATAGAAAAGTATACATAGTGATGCTCCATAGAACAGAATCTTATCATATAAACTCATAGTAATTTCATACAAACATCTGAATAGTCAATACATCAAGCCTCACTACATAACACTTAGAGTATCAAACAAACAGCGGAACATCCAGTCCATATAGTAAGAAGAACAATATGCAAAAACCTCCAGATCGTCTTCGTCATCAACAGCGTTGGTTACTAAGAACGACACCTGTCACCTGCTACCTAGTCTGCCCATCCCAACACGGATGAACAGCCCAAGGTAATAAGAGTTGAACATAAAACCTTGAGTCAGACAAAAGTCCTAGTGAGCAGTAAATCAACTATCAAACATACCAAAAGAGCATAAATGGTAAAAGGAATAGGAACCCAACCATCCCACTCCACCTCTTTCTACAGTGATAGCCCCCAGACCCACTAAGAAGAAATAAACATAGCAAAGCAGACAATTAAAGTAAAGCAATTATCACTCGAGTCAAGGTCGATGTTTTCCAAGCACAAACCCCCAAGGCCTAAACCAAGATCAGATAAGCACCCACAAAACATTGCTCTTGAGACCGAATGACGACACAACCAAAGCATCCAAACATCCATGACCCTGGCTATCACTGCTATCAATGCCTCGATATCACCGTTAATTGAATGACGGGCTCATTCTTTCGTCCGTCCATCAAGGGCTAATGGTAACCCCGGTTCTAGACATAACTCCACACGTCGTCGCAGCCCGTGCCTAGGACTATCGAATCTGCCCAGAGTACTTGGCACGTCGTCGCAGCCCGTGCCTGGGATTATCGAATCTACCCAGCGTACTCTTGCTCTGAGCATGCTAGAACCTTCAACAACGATGAAATCTCAGCCTTCTAGTCATCCTCCTCGACGACTGTTCTGATATTAGCTCAAGCACCTCTCAAGCCAACCATTATCAACAAACTCGAACCATTTCACCGAGTTATCAACATGCTTGAGATGATCCCGTCTGGATTAAACCAAGACTACCTCATATCATGCTTTGCTTTATCGCATCATAGCAAAGTACCATCTCAATATCATGCTTTGCTTCATCACATCATAGCAAAGTCAAATCTCAACATCATTATCAAATCTATCCATATGAGCTTTTTCATCCGCTTCATATGCCACGGACAGCTTTCCTTATTCAAGAGCCTTTCCACTTAGCTTTTGAATCATCTTAGACCAACTTGTCTATATCAAATTCATAAATCAACTAACTTCTATCAATCAATCTAATCAATCATTAATCCAAACGATCAATCATTCAAACAAGATCTAAATAAACAGTTATAACAATAATGGCAGTTTCGTAAATAAAGAGTCCAAATCTAACAAGCATGAATTCTAAGTAATATCTTGATGAATGAACTAGCATAGGTTAACATATAGTAATATGGATATCAAAGCTTTATGAACAGTGGATCTACATGCAGACTAAAGGAAAATGCATGAAATCACTATCTTTAACACACAAACAAACCACCGATCCAATATACTCCTTTGGGTCCGTGTGAGAGATAACCACCACTCACCGAATCACCTAAACACTTCAAAAGCTCCCAACTCCAGATCTGGACAGCAAAGGATCTAGCTTGATCCAACAAGATTTCCCTTCAAACGATGAAATCTCTCTTCAATGGATGGAGATCTTCAACTTTGGCTCTTGAATCTTCGATTTGATCTTCAATTAAGATGGATGGAAGCACAAGATTAAAGTGGAGAAAAAGAAGTGAAGAAGTGTCGTAGTCGAGCTCTCAAAATGGCTGCACTTCGTCGCTTCAAAATCCGGTGCCAAAAAGTGAGCCAAACCCTTCTATTTATAGGCTGGAAATCCCATAAGTCGGCCCCCTATAAGTCGTTGCCGACCTAACAACTTACGATCTAACACTCAGGCCGACCTACGACCTAAAGCACTGCCGACCTAATAATGAATACCACAGTGCAACCAAGCGACTTAACAAACGCGGCCGACCTAACGACTTAACCAAGCTACGACCTAACGATCTAACCCTATGGCCGACCTAACACCATACGTATGGTCTCAACGACCTACAAACCAATCCCAATGCCGACCCAGCGACTCAACTGAGATGCCGACCTAACGACTTAGGACCAACCACTCACAAACCCACACGCGACTTAACACATAACCACTGGGTACGACCTAACCCTTGCTGACCTAACCCTAAACCGCTACACCGACCTAACTCCAACACAGGTGCTCCTTGGGTCGGTCAATCCCTATAGGTTGTTAACTCCTCTAGGTCGGTCCAACTAGTTAACCCCTAAGTCGTTAACACCCCAAAACCATTAGCTCTTAGGTCGGTGACCTTTCTAGGTCGGCAACACTTAAGCCAGCCAACCACTAGGTCACTAACTCGCTTCAACCGACCTTATGTCGGTCACTCTATAGGTCGGTCCAATCCTTAAGCCGTGAACCTCTAACTCATTCACTTTCCTTAAGTCGCCTACTATCCTTAAGTCGTTCCACCGACCTAACTTTCAATACGGCCTAAAGCATAAAATTTACAATATTTCGATCCGTAAAAATACGGGTCGTTACATTTTCTAATTTATTGTATATTTTTGCTTGCACGTATTGTTCTTCTTTCCATAGGATCTTGAAAGCCAGAATCTAGCTCAAGCTTCAATCTTTTTGCTTAAATCCTGATATTTAGGCAAATTAGCAAGGTGAGAACAATATCTCACAAATACTAACTAACTTGCTTATGAAATCGCTTGAATTTGCTGCATATGTAAAGTTTATACAATGTATAGTCTATTTTCGTTTCTGGCCCGAAGTGCCAACTTTGGCTATCCATAATTTCCATCTCCGGCAACGAAATGCTGCTGGATCTTTTTATGAGTCAAGCTTATATGTCTAACTTCATTTCTACAACATTTGGTTGAAAAATATTATCATTTAAGTGTTTAAACCATTGCTACAAAATCAATGCACAGCCTGAAAATTTTCTGTGCACATTTTGTTGTGTTGCTTCAAATAAGGCCTGAGTCCATGTTTGAGACAACATAACTCATTTATTTCTTACTGGAATTCAATGATTCTTTTTTGCCTGAAAGATAACGTTTTTTAGTATATGCATATCAATTTTGAGCTCAATCCGATATCATTTGTTCCTCTGTTTTATGCCTGGAAGTTGAACCCAGGATGGTTTCAGGCCTGTACATTTTTGGTTTTTGAACTGTTGCAAACATGACATGAGTACATGTTTGAGACATCATAACTCATTCGCTTCAAATCGGACTTAAGCGATTCTTTATGCAGATTAAAGTAGGAGTGTAGAATTACATTTTTATAAAATTTCATGACAATCTGGGTTGGGTTTCTATTTCAAAACTACTGTCGAACTTGTACTCACAGCTTGTTCTAATTCAACGTTTTAAACCTTGTTTTGGTCCGACTTTGAAACAACGCAGATTCTTTGTTTCAAATCAGATTTGAATGATTCTTTTTGCAGATCGAAGTAGAAGCGTTATTCTATGATCCTACCAAATATCCAAAATATGGGTTGAATTGCCTCTTCGAACTCATCGTCGAAGTTGAACCTTTGCGCTGTTTTTACACAGCAGTTTACAGTGGTTTTAGTCCAACTTCGGAACAACGCAGTTTCTTTCAAGTCGTAATTGGGTGAATATTTTTGTAGATTGGAGTAGGAATATTAAAAAATATTCCTACAAAATTTCATGTCATTCGGACTCTGCTTGCAGGTCGAAACCTGCTGTCGAACTTGGGTTCGCATCGTGTTTTCAACGGTTTTTATACTTGGAATAATTTCCGCCATTTTTGATATTTTCCTGAATTCTTGAGTTTTCTCTCTAGATTTTGTGCACGGGTTTTATAAAGCATTTTAAATTGTTTTTCAAACAAATTTGCTCGTGAAATTATTATTTAGTATTATTTTAAGCATTAAATTATTTACTCCATAAAAGGAGAATTTCAAAGGCAATTTCCAAAATGTTTCCAAACGATATATAAACTTGTTCCATATTATTTTCCGAGTAAAATTATACTCTTTTTCACTTCAAATGAAGTGGGAAGGTAATTAAATGGTTGGGCAAAACACGTACTATGGAATACGTGCGTTTATCTTTCCAATTAATTCCTAATCTATTCGTTTGATCGTTTTGACCTTCGGGTCTAGTTTACCGATGACATGAGATAAACTTTGTACTGCATTGAGTGTGGAATTGACTAACGGTTAGTAAACCGTTTAGTACGAACGTGTGGTATGGGACACACGTTAACACTTTTCGGGTTCCTTTCCGAGAGTTTGTGACACATATTGCCAGTTAGTGGTGTCTAATACTGGGCCTCTGGACCTTCGCCACTACGGTTTGTTGCCTTCGGGTTTGTTGCTGTATAGTATCGCTTTTGGAGTTGGTCCAACGTCACCGCTCGAGAGATACTTGGGTTTGTCGCCTTAGGGTTTGTTGCCCTATAGTATCGCTTTTGGAGTTGGTCCATCGTCACCACTCGAGAGATACTTAGATTTTTTGCCTTCGGGTTTGTTGCCCTATAGTATCGCTTTTGGAGTTGGTCCTTCGTCACCGCTCGAGAGATACTTAGGCTTGTGGATCCTTGTTTATACAATACTGAGCACGTGCATCTTTTGTTTCATTGATATTTATATTTCCCTAGAGTATCTCCTTTCGGAGTAGGTCTTTTGAACCACTCGATACATAGCGATTACCTTGTGGAAAATTGTGTTGCCTTTATTGGTATTTGTTATTTGCCTTTTTGGCTTGATTTGGGATATTCATATCCTTTTTTATTTGAGTTGCCGATGATATGTGGCTTGTTACGATTCATCTTTTGTTAGATGATCGAATTATCTCTTTTAGAGATATTTGTGATACTTTATGACCTTGCATGTTCATCATCATTTAGCTTATCTAACTGATTTGTATAGCTAGACTGACCCGTGTATTTTATACTCGAATCAGACCGAGGTGTTTCAGGTTAGGTACATTTGGACTTAGCCTATTCTGCTTCCGCATGGACTATTCTGCTAGCTCCTTTTGCTATAGCTTTTTGTGCAGTCCTTTTTGTTTGTAACTCTGATATGTATTTTCTTTTGACTCGCTAGTATATTGTGGTTGCTACACCACTTGACATGTACCATTTTGTATACTCTGTGATGTATCTGTATATGTGTATATGTATATGATGATCTACTGTTCTGTGATGTATTTTACATTTGAGTTGTTATATTTTATTATGTTAGATCTTACAGGCATTATAGTTTTGTATTAAATATCTATTGGATAAGTCGATCCACCTGAAAAATAAATATGTGACATTTATCGACGTATTCAGTAGATAGTTAAGACAAGACTATAGATGGTCGCTCCTGTACATCTCTATTCTCCGTATTGGCAGAAGGTATTACCTTGTAATACTCTTTGCTAATGTGGCCTCGGATTGGGGCGTTACATCTCCCATACAAACTAATGACCTCTCTGAATAAATCAACCGAGAAAGCTGAAAGCTGAATCAATAGTTGGATCTCTAAGAGAAGCTCCAAACTCCAAAGGTGAGTCTCAAATGCTGAATTACTCAGTCTTTCGAGGCTAGAGAAGAACGATAATGAGATGAGTTATGGATCCAAATACGAACTTCGAAATAATGTAAAATAGGCACGAATTTGATGAGAAAGCTAAAAAAAGATGCAGTTGGAAGCTTGGGATGCATGGGCGGCACGGGAGGAGGGGGAGAATGAAGGCTAGGTTGTTCACATGGTTTGCTCGCCTGGGTCGGTTGCAGGTCACGCATGGATCTGGGTTGTTGACTAGCGGCAGACAAGCAAGAGAGGGGTGGAGGAAAAGAATGGTGGAGCGGTTGAAGAAGTGGCGTACGGCGAGCTCTGCTTGGGGCCGTGAGTGTGAGATTTTGATAGGAAGGAGGAGCAGATCGAATGGGAAAATGGTGAGCAACAGATCCGGGGAGGAAGGAATAAAGCTACCGAAAAAATGCAAAATGAACATACCTCTTATTAAATAAAGTAAAACGTAAGAGCAACGGTCGGAAGCTATGATTTTAGCTGAAAATTTAAAGCAACTAAGTGTTTGTACAACACGTTTCAATTTTTAGAACGAAGGAAGGAGTAAAGTCAAAATTTTACGGTACCGTTACAACGAACAGTTTATTGTTTCCATCACGTAACGGACCTCAAAATACAGAAATAAATATACCGCGGAGATCATCTCGACAAGATGATCAAAACGGTATACAGATATCAGTGACACGATTAAATTATAAAATTTTGAATTTCGCTACCGAAACTGCAGCTAAAATGCAAAAAAATAAGATCGACGGAGATGTAGAAGTCCGAATTTGATGAAACGAAATTTTACGTCTCACTCAAAGATGATTTACAAATTTTCTGTATAAAAATATTCAGGTTTGGAAATTATTTTATTACCATCAATTATAAACTGATTTAAATTGAAATAAAGTTATACAATAAAATAAACTTCAATATTATCTGACGAAAATTTACCATTTTATATATTTAAATAGACGTATTCCAAATATAAAATTTTATTTAGAAATTCTATAATTTAAAATTTTGCAAAATTCAGTTGAATAAAATTTTAAAACTATCAAAATTTACGTGTCGTTACATCTACTTTATTTGATCAAAATTTAGCAAAATAGTTTAGACAGTTATATATAATTTTAAATAGTTATAGATAGTTAAAATACTCTAAAATAATTTAAATTAGATTAAAATTGTTTTAACTTGATTTAGAATAGTTGAATAGATTTAAAATAGATTTAAATATAATTAAATTAGATTAAATTGCTCTAAAATAGATTAATTATATTTAAATTAAATGGTTAAATAAGTTAAATTAGTTTAGAAATAGTTTAAAATAATTTATATAGGCTAAAATAGGCTAAAATAGTTTAATAATTTTGAAACCTTAATAACTAGAAAATTTTAAAATACTATATTTTTAAAACAGTTCATATTAAATATGAAATTTGGAATTTATATCAAATTAAACTATTCATTTCAATTCAACATATTTGGGCCATTTCAATTTCCAAATTAACAAATCCATTTCAAACCTTTTAATTTTAAATTTCAATAAACTATAGAATTTCATTTATACTTAAAAATTTGACTTTCAAGCCAATTCACATTTCAAGCCAATTCACATTTCAACATAAAACTTGATTTTCTAATAATATTTCAATTTGTATAAATCAAATTCTTATCTCAAAATATCTTTTAATTAAATTTAGAAATTAAGAATTTACAAATCATTTAATTTAACTAATCCAGTCTCCGTATATAATTCTCTACCATAGGGTCAAGTGATACAGATGTTTATCATTTCAATCCGGAAATTAAAATCTTACGGTTATATATCATTTCAAATTGCAATCCCGAATTAATATAAAATCCATAAAATCGCTCGAGTCTATCATTTCAACCCATAAAGATTTTTCCTATTCTATAGAACATTCGGGTATGTATCATTTCAACCCAAAGTGAACTTGCAGTTTATAACGGTATAAAATACAACATTCATTCACCCAATATCAACAATCAACTTCCATCACAGTCATCATCCAAATCAATCAATAAATATCAATAGAGCACTGGTAATCAATAACAGGTATTTAACTGGCAATTTACATTCGATAATAAATTAAATAATGATTTAATTCAAATATATTCAATTTAACCAAGATGGAAATTTAAATATACCAAACAACCACAAATAAATTTCTAATCACTTCATAAATTTAATTTAACGAACATAAGAAATTTTAGAAGTTGTGAGTGGGCTGAAACACTCACCATTGATTTTAGCCCATAAAAATCCAAACAGAAGCGCAAAACTCAACAACCTCTAAATTCAACTAAATCAATTTCATGTTGTCCGAAATTTAAATATGAATCCAACAGAAGAAATCGCGCGTGAACCAAAGATTATATGCAAAAGATATTCTTGTTATAAGAAATACTATTGAAATAAAAATTAGTACGCGTTAAAAAAATAAAATAAACAAATTTTAGTACTTACGTTTTTCTCAAGATGAGGCTTCGGGAAAAGATTGAAGAACAACTAAGATGAGGACATGAAGTGTAGGAAAAGTGAAAAAAAATCATGTTTTATGAAAGAAAATTTTTGGATTCGCAAGAATAAGAGCTTTTGAATATGAGGTGTCAGAAGAAACAAAATGTAAAAGAAGAAATAAGCTGCAGGTTATTTATAATTAGAAAATGAAGGTGGAGGGACAAAAATAAATGTCATAATTTATTTTGAAAGCTTCAGTTATTAATAATGCATAAGGAAATGTACGTAGGATTGGAAATGTTGGCAAACGAAAGTAAAATTTTGTATACATGAAATTGAGGTGGCAAGAATTAAATACAACCTAAAAGTCTAGGATCAGGTATTAAACAAAAGGAGAAATAAACGGATCAAGTATTAATAATAAGGTAACTATTTTAAAACGTTCATGCAACAATTAATAATAAAAGAAATGAAAGGACCATGTACGGCGCACAACCATTTGAAATTCATTTTTTTTTTTAAACGTAACCAAATTAACTTCATTAACTCAAATAATCTTCAAATTTGTACGCATTTAGGTTTTTATCTACGCATAATAAAATATTTATACTACCTTAAACATGAAAACGTTCAATTTTGTTTTCTCAAAATGATCTTTTATTTCCATTAAAATACCCTTTTTGTTTAACACAAAACATGTGTTTCTTTTATTAAATCTATTAATTGCAACCAACGTTTTCTTTCTTTTTAATTGAAACATTTGAATTACATTAATTGCATTTACTTATAAAGTTAAATTTTAAAACAGACAACTAAAATGGATGAAAAAATAGAACAATTGTTTATTTAAACACGTTTATAAATTTGTTGTTTACACAAGAGTAATAAATAGATTATTTTCCTTTTCTCATAATTGGTCTACAAGCTAAAACACAGTTCAAATAAGCATATATTTCTTTCTTTAAAATCAACCTTTCTATTCTTTATTTTAACGAAATTAAACCTACATTCACAAATGAAACATTCATTTTATTTGATTTAAATGTTTTATTCATTGAATCAAAACTTTCCTTATATTTTCACAAAACATAAGCTGCTTTTAATTACACCTATTACAATTAGCATTCTCTCTACTATTAATTGAAAATTTTCAATTACATTAATTTAGTTGATTAAGTTTCAAAATGGACAAATTGAATGTAATGAGAAGTAGAACAATTATCTCCTATCAATTAAGTATATTAATATTAAATTAATTAATCACCTTTTTGTTAAATATTTATAAACTAACCAATGCATCTTTTTAATCACTTGGACTTTTACCATGACCTAATACAAGTTTATATGATAATTCAATGTTGTTAATTACATTGTTCAATTTCGTGATTTTTCGACCTTTATACTCAATCCATTATTACTCAACTAACCTAGTTAATAGTTGTTTGTCTTCCACTACATTAGTATGCTCCAATTTCCATCTTTAATTGTATTAACTTCTATATTTCCACTTATATTGAAATTTTGTCAAATGTACACATTAATTAAAATTAAAGTCCCAATTAATTATTTCAGCTTCGTTCTTTTATTAACACAATTATTACCTTATGAATACATTTACATTTCTGTTTATTTTATTACATTCACACTTCCTATTATTGTATTAATTATCATTAATGTAACATTTAATTACATTTATTTGAAACTGATAGTTAAATTGGTAACAACACCAATTGTCACCATTATACATTTTATAACATTTGTAAGTTAATTCTTTACAAACAATTATCACAACAACTCTCATTATACTACACTTATTCCATTTCCATCCATTTCACATTATTTTATTAATAAATCAACCTTTAAATTATTAATTACCTTTTATATCCCGCTATAAATCAATGCACATATTTATTAAAATTTATACCCCCAATTTATTTATTCATCTTGATTTTATTCTTTTTATCAAATCCTTTATTACTCTATGAATAAAATTTACATTATTACCAAATATTACCTAAATTTACATTAACGTAATACTTAATTACATTTATTGCAATTGGCTTCAAATTTAATATAATAGGCAAATTAAATAGGTAACGTATATTGATTGTTACTATTGACTTTAAATTACACTTATGAATTCATTATTTACACACAAATGTTACAATTCTTATATAATGCTGATTTTGTTCAATTACCATTAACATATTATTATTTCATTAGCTAATTAAACATTTGCATTTGTTTTATTACATTTCAATTTACAACCAAGTATAACATTTACATTATTTCATTTATTGGAATTATATTCAAGTTATTAATAATTAGCTTACATTTATACTGTTGCAATTCATTCTAGTTATTATTTTCATTAATAATTCACTAGTTTTTATTTCCTTCAATCTTAATTTACCAAAATCTTATTGAATTAACAAATTTAATTATTGAAAATTTACGGGTCGTTACAAAGTAAGAAGTTATTTGCAAATGTTTTACGAATATAATTATATCAAAGAGACAAGTATATTGTTGTTTTAGATAAATGTGACTTGTTTTGAGGCTTAATGGTTGCTGTGGACAAATAAATCTCAAATGGAATTGCTTGTTATTTGTTTATTTGATAGTTAAATAACCGACTATCAAATTTAGAACTGTTTTGACTCGGGAGGTATGCCGAGTATATTCGAGTTCCCCGATAAGGACTCAATTGCTTAGTGCACACTTTCAAAAGAATCGAAATTGAGTTAGCCGAAAATTATCGCTTAGATTTGGAGACACCAGTTCCTAGATTTATCCGAACTACTCCAGACTAATATCGTTCATAAATCATATTAAAGTATGCGGTGGAGTTACACTATTCTTACAAAGGGTGATTCAAAAATGGAAGAAAGTAATGTGGAATGTTTGTTCGATCCCTGAACAACATGCATGGATGAATGTTGGCATTGCATCTCTGCTTGGAGGGCGGTGTTAGCATTCTTAGATGGTTTGCTAATATGAAAGAAGGTAAAACATAGCCTCAAGCCTCGTAACCAGGAAAATGGAAAAAACAGGGTATGCAATAGAGCTATGTGGTTAGCTACCATTCAGAGCTGCTATCCCATTCTAGATTGTCCATATTCGAGTTGTTTTGCACGCAAATACCGCGGTAATATAAGGCTTCAGTGTCAAAAAAGATGGGGTAATCTGTTTCGCCATGTTAAATGGGCAACCGGCTCTGTGTAGTAGGGGTATAAGAAGTTCTTGTCAGACTCCAGGTGCATTTTCTAGGGTGTACCATTAGAAGGTTGTAATGACCCACTTCTCCATACAGTTTAAGCGGACAATCAACTACTCATGACCCACTCAAATTTAACGAAAAGGCGGATAATTAGGGGAAAAAAGAAAAAAGTAGAAAGAAGAAGAAGAAGAGAGAATGAAAACAAACAACACAAAACTCATAGCGGAACGAATATAATATACAATAAATCTTTAGTGGAAAAAATGTAATATACATACACCAATTAGAGTATACTGACCTGTTTCAACCCAAACATTTATAACAACCTGTCCTCATAATTGCTGATAAATACAATAACGAATGCAGGGGAATAATAGCCATCTACGTGAATACGTCTCTGGGCCTCCAACTCGTCTCCTGAAGCTCAAAAACATCCCAACTAAATCTATAATATGCACGATCTGTCCTGAGCATTATAATAAAATAACACCTGAGTCAATCTAGAAAACCAGCGTGATAAAACACACCTAATTGAATTTTAAAGTTATAAAAACCTTTGAAATCAAAAGTATCTCGTAAGACCACACCGCACATAAAAAAACCTGGGTTTTTACCTTAAGATAACCAAAATGTTTTCAATAGAAAATCCAGTGATATTACAATAGTGTCTAAGGGTCAAAATAAAATATGAATATAGCCGAAATGCTTGCATCTCAGTTTCAGCATAGTTGGACACAACTAAGTCCGTATGGCGCTTATTAGAGAATGAATTCCATATAATGACGGGGCTACAGGGGTACCGCCCATCACAGTGTATCTCTAGATAAAATAACACCGAGGACCTTGCCTATATCCTCTGCCAACACAGAACCGACCTACCACTTGACTAGTAGCACCGAATTTGGTCACACCTCCGTTAATGAGCCTCGAAGCATACAAATGAGAGAAAATATCGGCTCTAGATAGGAATGATCATACCCTACTTTGGAGCAATCCACTTAGCCTTGCTACATCTCCCCTGTTTTAGTCATTCCCAGTTGATGATGCTTGAGGCTACGTTTTACCTTTTATATAGCACTTCCCTATTACAATGCTAACACTACCCTATAGGCAGCGATGCAAGCCATCATTCATTCACACAAGTTTTCTTTGGGACTGAACGATATGCTTGATAGCTCTATCTTCAATTCCATCATTTTCAAGATGTCTTCATTTTGAAACGCATTAAGTTGGATTGAAGTGGTTTGCGGATAACACATCTGATCTCGGTCTCTTCAAAACAACATTCGGTAGTTTCCGGTACGCTCAACCATGGTTCTCTAGGAAATAAACAGTCAAAGATAAGATCGGAGATCACCTTCAAACCGTTAGTGGATGGATTTCTTTGTCGTTTGTCCTAGGAGAACGAAACAAGATTTATACGCACAATACAACATCATCGAAGATCACTAGCCATATAACTCACGCATTGCTCCTAGATATTTTCAAAGTTATGCCTCGGGTCCAAATTGATAGCCGGTTATTCAACTATCAAATAAACAAACATTCAAATCGGGGATTTATTTCCATAGTGAAAATCCAACATTAGTTAAGCACATAAGCAACCACTAGCCTTTTTTTATTAATCTTTTCATCAATTAATATCACTTTGTAACAATCATATCAAGGTATTTTTACAAAGATATACCCACAAATCCATATATTTTCAACACTTGAAAAAATGTCTACATCGTAGCAGCTACATCCCAATTCTCTTCTCATATACCCCCTGCTCCACTTCAAAAACCATCAACTGACATCCACTGCCTTGTAAACCATACATACATGCGCATCATCTAAAACTGTGTGCTCAATAAGAACTCTGCCACATATCATCTTCACTACAACTACAGCTTTCATATATACAATATATATTCCACTGACTACAACTACAACTTGCATACTTACCAATTTTGTGCCACCATACCACCTCCAACACCATTGTGTCTACCATACAATATACATATCATACTTCCAACTATCAAACCATCTTCATAACACTGCCTTACCGTTTCTACTGCACATAGCAGCAACATTCACTAACAATACTGCCTCCAACATTGCCATATCTCCACACCATATCATCCACAACTACATACTCTACAGATCTACATTGACAACAAAAAACTCCTCTGCTCCGCCAACCTGAAAACTGTCAACAAATACTTGCCTCTACAAACTTCCAAACCATACCACTGACCACTGCTTGAAGCCATACTTCCACTTCCAACCCTTTGCTCGCTGCAACACTCTACTTCTCCATCCTTCACTTCTCTTCAATTACAACCCAACCACTTCCAAATCCTAAAACATCAACACATAACAAATAACGAACATACCTCATCAGCTTCCCTCCTACTTCACTTCACCGAAACAGTCATAACTGACCACTCCCAAATTCCTAAACATAAACCACCCTCGGCAACACAATTGAGCACGGGTCACCTTAATTCGAACATCAAACTTGAATCACCAAATTTGCAATTTCGCTACCACAGCCCACTATCTACGTCCATGAGAAATTGATTCAAGTCTCTAATTTTTTTCTTTTTTCTTTTCTATTTAGAAGAGATCAGGTCCGCATTTTTTAGCATTTAATAGATAAGAAAAAGTTATTGGGTTATGGGCATGTTGTGGACTAAAGGTTCAACTAAAAAAAATCCTTATTTTCTTACCCTTTTTTTATTTTGGTTTGGGGTTATGTTTTATAAAATTATAGACACACACACACACACACACACACACATATATATATATATATGAAAGAAGGTGATAATTTTGAATTAAATCCTTAGATATAATTTTCATGTTACAGGAAGTAGAAAGGAGTTGCTGCGGTAAATTGCTTCACTTTGCTTGCCAAAGATAAATCGCTTGCTTGCTTAAAAAATTGCTGTTTTAGAAAAATAAATAAATTGCTAACAATTCTGCACAATTTGGTATTGTGCCCTTACCTCTCATTTTGTTTTCTATACAATGTTGGTTGCTTGCATTTAAAAAAAAATAGAAACAAACTTCATTCATAGTTGCATCGTTAAATCATGTTTATTTTCAGTTTGAATTCATTACAGCTTATTGTTCTTTTCCTAAGGGCAACACCCAAATCCACATAAGGTGTGGGGTTTTATCACCCATTCCTTGGCCCACAAAATGCATTTACGTCTTAGAACTTGGCTAGTAATATGTAAGAGCCTGTTTCTTCGAATCTTAGAAATCGACACTAATCCATCCTCGGTATTCACGTGCCGTAAATCCAAGTGTTAGAGAGGCGGATTCTCTAGGGTAAGGAAGAAAAATAAGACATAACAGAATCTCACATGTGTTATTTCAAATAAAACTTTACAGCGAAAATTAAAATGCATTTATCCAAGTTGAAAACATGGATAGTTACAAATATCTATCCTTCAAATGCGGAAACTATAGTACAAGAGTGTGGTGGAAATATACCAAAATCATTAGAAAAAATTTCTGACTCCATGCTTTGAGCTCCATCCAGTATTCTTCTAAACTAAACTTCCTTAATAGGCTGCCCGGGAAAATTAGGGCGCCAAGAGTTTAAGGAAAAGAAAAATAAACTCTCGGTCATTCATGGGACTAGTGTGAGAACTCAAAATACGCATTTTGAAAACAAAGGGTATCTCATAAGACCATGTCGCACATAAACATAAAATGGGTTTTTACCTCATGATAACCAAATCATTCTACATTAAAATACCTGATATTATTTTTAGCAGCATATGTTTGACAACATTTGTAAGTAAACTTATTAATCAGCCGAAATTGTTACCATTATTAAACTCCAGCATACTAGGCTCTACAAACAAAATGGCATGCACTTTTTGGAGAATGGATTCCATATAAATGATCTGTTGAAGGGACTACCTTCCGACAGTACATCTCTAGAGGAATGTACTGAGGTCAACAGAACATCTGCACCTCTACCAACATAAGACTGGCCTGCCTTTCTCAATAGATAGTATCAAATATGTAATCACCCTGGTCGTTACCGACCTATCCAAGGATCCTCGTAGCATACATCCACATTAATTTAAACCCGAATGTCATAGTGGGTAGAAATATATCTAGAAGGAGATGCTCTTACCCTAATGATTGCGAATCATATAGCCTTGCCACATCTACCCTGTTTTGGCTATTTCCAGGTGTGAGGTTTGAGGTAGCGATTACCTTTCACTTTGCACATTTCACTTTGAATGCCACATTTTCATTCCATCAATCACTATTAACTTCCATAAACATACAACCTCCAAGCTCAAACGTCTCAAAGAAGAGTGTTAAGCTAAGAGAATTTGCCTACTTCGCCACCAAGCAGATGTATATTTATAAAAGTCAATGATGAACTCTCAGGAATGCGATGTTAGACGTCCATCCTTACAAGTTCGTTCTAGGACTAAACGAAACCAAAGACGCTCCTCCTACTACCATTAGTAGTAGTAGTCCTTGCAACCTAACGAGTTTCAGAAATGAAGGGACCACTACTACTTTAGTATTTGGGAGCTAACCGAAATTGTCAACAAGCAGTCCTTTCATCCCAAAATCTCCAGTCTTCATTCTTCATTCTTTCTATTAGGTCTTCATCTTTCGAACGCATACAATCGGTCCGAAGTGATTTTCAGATAGAGATTACCACAGATCTGACCCAAATTCCTTCAAATCAATCATCAAATAAAAAGAGGTTGAATAGAGAATCGTTCTTTAATTGATTAATTTATTTTCATCAAAATCTCTTTTATATATATATAACATTCTTTTCGGTATATATGGAAATATTACCTCTCTTATCAATACCTTTGATTGCTTAAAACTCTTTTAAATTTGAATAATTCGAAATCATGTCATTTTACACTTAGTAAAATATTCTAAAATCATTTCATTTAAATCTTAGCAAAAAATTCTTAATTCAAAACTCAAAATTTGCTTGAGTTAAAACCATGTTATCTAGGATGTAAATTCCAAAACCAGTAAATATTAAGTGCGCATAATCTATAGAAATCGACTAATTCTAATTAATATCAAGTCCCATATTCAACACATACTATGGGCGGAATAACGATGAAATCACCTTTTAAATTCCATGAATAGTATGAGTTCCCTCTTCGGGATTTAACATCAAGTACAAAAAAATAATCTCCAAAAAATCCAATTTGTTTAAATCTTGAAAATATTTTTTCTTTATACATTTCAAATTTTTGATCCAAGTAAATCAAGTTTACTATCCCCTTCGTTGGGCCAATCCTGATAGCCAGGGGGAGGAGGAGACATGTTTTCCAAACCCAAGCCTAGACACTCTCTCTCTAACACCCATAAGGTGGTCAAGTTATTTGATCGACTATAAATCATTAAAACATTTGATCTTTTCATAAATCCTTCAAACTACCTTTAAAAAACTTTATTAATCATTTAAAATATTTAGAAAAGATTTGGGAAAGGAACGGTTGCGTTTAAAATTATATTTCACAAGTTATAGAAAAGTGCTGCGAAAAAGTGCGGCAGAAAATGTCTTTCAAGCTATATTGATCAAAACGACTTTTTATTAGGTTGAAAATTCATTTTTTTATTACTCAAATAATTTTAAAAACATTTTAAAACATTTATAAGATATATTCCACATTTCAAAACATCATTTTCAAGGAAATCTTGTTTTGGATTCTAAACTGCAAAATCGAGATTTTTCAAAAACTTGTTTTGCTCATATTTCAAAATCTACCAATCGGAACCTCGATTTTCTTTCTTCGTTGGAAAATTATGGATGTAAAAGGTTGTAAAATTCTTATCTCGAAAAATTTCAGACTATATTTTGTCTTTTACACTTGTTTGACTTTTGTAGTGCAAAATCGCGAACTACCGTTACACGACGTGCCTATTTTTGACTAATTTTTTTTTTCTTTTCAAACTTCACCAAAACACTACTAATTGTTCATAAAATATTTCAAACTCGTTTAAAAACCATTTTTAAGAAAATTTTACAACTTCGTATACATCATTTCATTAATTCAAGGAAAGTGATTCCATATACACCATTAGGATGGAAGCCATTAAGTGGAAGCAAAAGCTTAAAAATATGAAGAAGAAGATGAATGCAAATGAAAGAAGATAGTAAGGTATTCATACATACATCATCACTTTATCACCATTTCAAAGCTTTACCATCACACCTCTCCCTTCAAAATGCACGGCTAGAGCCTCCTCGCCGATATGCACATCACTTCGATCATCTCATGTATTCATATGTTGACTTATTTAAGCTTAAGGAGTAAGAAATCTTTAAAATATATTATATATTATATTTCTTATACTTAGTTTTTCATATTTAATATAACTATGTTTATATTCATGTTATCATGTGTATGTAACACATATATGTATGTATATGTATGTGTATAACACCCCGAACGTCTTCGAACAACTTTTGTTTGTTAAATCGTTGAAATCCGGAGAACCGATTATTAATCACATTTTCACTGATACTTTAATGTACCTATATTTGTCAAAAAAATTCAAAAGTAAATTTTTCATAATTTTAAACTAATTAAAATGATTACATTTGAATCATAAAACCATATAAATTAATATTGACAATTATTTACAAAAATTGCAATTATATCGATAGAGCGATATTAATTTTTCTTTATATTTTCAAATCAAAAAAATATATATCTTTATAAAACTATTATAATTGATTTATTATCACTTTATAACTATTAAAAATGAATTATCATCATTTAAAATAATTATTTGAATAATTAAAATAATTAATAAATAATTAGATCCCAATTTAAATTTAAATTAAATAAATCAATTATCACATATAAGGACATTACTAACAATGTCAGAAGCACATTTTATTTTCAAAAAAAAATCAATTGATTTTATTTTATATTCTTGTTTAATTATAAAATTAAATGTATGTATCCAGCACTTTGCATGACATTTTACGATTATAAAGCTAGTTATTGGTAAAACAATTTTTCGGCCATTTTATCGATTTACATTTCAAGGAAAATATTTTTGTAAATACTTATTCAAAATAAAATAACTATTACTTATTACCACTCAAAACAATATTATTTGTATTATCAATCTTTTATCCGAATAAATTTATAATTTATCAAACTGATAAATTTGTGGGTCGTAACAAACTTCCCCCCTTAAAAGAATTTCATCCCCAAAATACCCAAAACAAAAACCCGAAGGTTTGCACTTTTAACTTACATACGTACGATGTATATAGATCATCCATACGCAATATTTGATTCAATATTCTATTCAAATTCACAACTTTATTTTCGAACTAGTATTGATCCCCTATTTCTCTTGTGCAGACTCTGATCAGGCTTTCTAATCAGAACTTTAATTTTCCTTGCATGGCTCTCAACTATGATAGAAACTCAAGTATCCAACCCTAAACCCATATCAATGTTCATTTTCAAGAATCGAGTGATAAATTCCTTTTTGGATAAGTGTCAAATAGGTCAAAGTTTTACACTCGAATCTTAGATTAAATCATGCGATGAAAATAATCCATATACTTCATATGAATTTAATAAACTTGAAAATAATTTCATAAAACTTCATTTTTTTCAAACTTTTCTAAAGATACTTCTTTATACATAACCACTTTTTTTTACTTATTTTTCCAAATATTTCTACTTAAAAAGAGCATTTCTTTTCAAAAGACAAATATCTTTTTACTATAACACATCTCTAAACATATCTTAATGGTTTCTCAAAAACTTATTTTCAAAATAATTCATTAAATTGATAAATCATCATAAAATCCCTTTAACTAATATCAAATGTGAAAACTTTTTTTATTAGTTAAATCCCTTTTATATATATGTGTGTGTGTGTGTCTATATATATATATATGTATATGTATATGTATATGTATATGTATATGTATATGTATATGTATATGTATATGTATATGTATATATATATATATATTCTCTTTACTTATATTAGTTTTAATACTTAAAAAGTATTCATATGCTTACTCAAACGTTATAAGTATATCTAACAAGTTTTTTTCCTCCTTCTTAATTTAAAATAAAATCAAAGTGATTAAATTAATTATTAACAAAACATTGTTATAATGAACTTCTCCTTTCTTTATAATTTGAAGTCATAACATTATTATCTGTATATAGAAAATCCCAATATCTTTAAAATCCCTTTATTAAAGATTTAAATACACTCATAAGATTTCTTCTAAAGTGCCATTCCAGGGTTTACAAATAATTATTGCTAAAACATCGTTTACTACAAACCCAAAACCATTAAATTTAATTATTTACTTAAAGATTAGTGCTAATAAAATGTTGGAACAATCATCATTTTATTAATATCTGCATTCTTACATCATTTAAACCTTCTAACACTAGGGGTCCAAAAAGAATATTTCCCCTCCCCAACTATTACAACTCAGAATACTACATCAAAACAAACATCCCACTCATACATACTCAACTCCTCATATCTTATTCCTATTCTTCTGAGTCGGAAGATAAAGGTGGACTCCAACATCCCAAATTAATCATCAACTCCCCTTCTCCCTTTCTTCACTATCCTGCTCATCATCGGCCTCGTTTTGTCCTCCTCTTGTTCCTCTTCAATTCCATGGGAGTAACCATGGATGATTCCATGGGGCATGTCCTATGCCTACTGGTATTCCCGGTATGATACTCCTTCTTCCAACACCTCCAATCCTTGCACATTTTCCTCCCATGGATTTTCAAATTATCCGACTCCCTCTTCTTTTTTTTCTTCTGTCGTCTCCTCGTTATTTCTTTCTATTGCATCTCAGTTTATGTGTGAACTGGATGATCCCCTTTACCATACAACATGCTCTCCGTCCATATCCCACACTATATTGCTGCACTGGCTCAATATGATAGCATTTTGGTCTCCCATCGACTCTAATTCCACCTCCATTGGCTCTATCTCTTCTTCTATGGAATCTGATTCCTCTTCCATTGGCTCATCCTCTTCTATTGGTGCCAAAATTGAACTAACTGGATTTCCTATCCAATTTCCCTCCGAGGCTTACCCGGATTCGTCGTCGCTAGATATCATAATTATTTCTAGAGTTGGGGGTGGTATATGCATTCCGACAATAGGGTGCCCATCTTCATCTCTACGTGTATATGAGCCATTGTTTTCCCGAATCGTAGATCCACCATTGCTAGGCGGATGTTGTGGTTGTTCCTCTTCTTCAATAGAGAGATCTATAAGGCTATTCTTCTAGCCCTAATTCGCTCTAGAGGATTCCCCTTTCGCATGACTTTACACATATGGATTCTATAAGGTAAAGAATTATTCTTTTAGACACAAGTAGTAGGTAATTGCTAGCGTATTCTTAAGTACAGAGGTTTGGTTAATATTTAGAAAATGTTTCAGGATTTATCTCTGAAGTTAGCTTTCAAAATTATTTGGATAAAATATTTATTATTTCAAGAAAACTCTTTGAAAGTTTTGCCAAAATATTCTTTTCTTTTTAGATACATATAAATATTTTTGTATAAAATCAAATTTGTATATTTTATTAACAATTACTCCCTCATATATATATACACACAAACTCAAATTCATTCAAGGGTGTTTCTAACCCTATCTCCAATGAGTTACTCATCCTAGGGTATTACTAACCTTATCTCTGATGAGTCTTTTTACCCCTATTAGGCTTAGGTATTCGCTCAACCTAAGCTCTGATACCAAATGTGAGGGCCCATTTCTTCGACTCCTAGAAATTGACAATAATACATCTTCGGTATTCACGTGCTGTAAATCCAAGTGCTGGAGAGGCAGATTCTCAAGGGTAAGAAAGAAAAATAGGATAGAACAGAATCTCATATATGTAATTTCAAATAAAACTTTACAGCGGAAATTAAAATACATTTATCAAAGTGGAAAACATAGATAATTTTAAATATATGTCCTAACAAATTCGAAATACTATAGTACAAGAGTGTGGTGGAAATAGACCAAAATATTCAGAAAAATCTTCTGACTCCATGCTTTGAGCTTCATCTAACATTCTTCCAAACTAAATCTACCTACTAGGCTGCCCGGGAAAATTAGGGACCCAGAGTTTAAGAAAAAGGAAAATAAACTCCAGGTCAGTCATGAGACTGGTGTGAGAACTCAAAATATGAATTTTGAAAACGAAACGGTATCTCATAAGACCACGCCACACATAAACAAGGAACGGATTTTTACCTTATGATAGCCAAATCATTCTACGTCAAAATATTTGATATTATTTTTAATGACATATCTTTAAAAACATTTGCAAGTAAACTTATTGATCTTAGCCGAAATTATTACCATTATTAACTCCATCATGCTAGGCTCTACAAACAAAATGGTAGGCGCTTTTTAGAGAATGGATTCCATTCAAATGACAAGGTGAAGGGACGACCTTCCGACATCACATCTCTAGTGGAATGTACTGAGGTCGACCGAACAACTACACCTCCACCAACACAAGATAGGCCTACCTTTCTCACTAGATGGTACCGAATATGCCATCACTCCGGTCATTACCGACCTATCCAAGGATCCTTGTAGCATACATCCCCATTAATTTAAACCCAAACGTCATAGTGGGTAGAAATATATCTAGAAGGGGATGATCATACCCTAATGGTTGCGAACCACTTAGTCTTGCCACATTAACCATGTTTCGGCCATTTCCGGGCATGAGGCTTGAGGTAGCGATTACCTTTCACTTTGAATGCGACATTGCCATTCAGTCGATCACTATTGGCTTCCACAAACATACAACCTCGGAGCTCATATGCCTCAAAGAAGAGTGTCAAGCTAATAGAAGTTGCCTTCTCCGCCACCAAAAAGATGTATATTTATAAAAGTCAATGATGAAATCTCAAGAATTCCATGTAAGACATCCATCCATACAAGTTCGTTCTGGGACTGAACGAAACCGAAGGCACTTCTATTACTACCATTAATAGCGAGTAGTCCTTGCAATCCAATGAGTTTTAGAAATACAGGGACTAATGCTACTTTAGTATTTGGGAGCAAACTAGAATAATCAACAAGCAGTCCTTTCATCCCGAAAATCCTGGTCTTCATTATTCATTCTCTCTATTAGGACTTCATCTTTCGAGCGCATGCAATCGGTTAGAAGTGGTTTCTGGATAGAGATTACCACAGATCCGACCACAGTTCCTTCGAACCAATCATTGATAAAAAGGGGTTTTGTGAATAGAGAATCATTCTTTAATTGATTATGTTATTTTTATCAAAATCTCTTTTAGAGATATATATTTATAAAACATTATTTCTGGTATATATGGTGTAACGACCCGTTAAATTAAAAATATTAAATGAATTGAATTAATATAATTTCTAATCTAATTGAGAATAAATGTAGAAATTTGGTATAGTAGTTGTAATTTAGTGTAACAATAAAATTTTATGACAATAGATTTGGATAATGTAGATTGTCACAATTTGATTTAAAGTTAAATATAAGAAACTGATATAAGGGTTGAATTAGTGAATATCAATAAAAAGATTAAGTAGAATGGAATTCATTTAATATAAAATAAATAGTGGAAGACTTACATTGGATTGTAAAATGGATAGTAACTAAATAAAAGGTGACCGCTGAATAAATCAATGCAATAAGTGTTGATAAGGAAATTTAATGAATGTTGTCAATAATAAATGGACTTAAGATAGTAATAAAATTTGTTTTGCCTATGTAAATTTTATGTATTGATAAGCCATAATTAAATTTGAAATTTGGTAGTAAATAGGGGATAAGTTGACTAAGGCAATTAGTAATTTAATAAATGAATGCATAGTAAGTAAGTGGAAATGTATGCATAAAAATATTTTCATATATGGGATAATTACAAAAGTTTACCCATTTATCTAATGTATATAATTGAATCTAAATTTAGGGCAACATTTTGTTATTGATGGTATAAGTGAATTTGAATAAAAGGGTAAAAATTATGTAGATTTAACATGTATTGAGTATATAGCTAAGAAGGGCATTCGATGTAAATGAATCTAAATTAATGTGTCTAGTCAATAAAGAAGAACTTTAAGGGAATAAATATAAATGAATGTATTTGGGGAATGGAGTCCTTTTATATGTTGAATAGTATAACGTTGTTATTAAGAATGAACGTTACTTTAGTAATTATTAATATGGTAACGGAAGAGTGTATAAATTTTATAGTAACGTAAAACGTATTGTAAGGTAATAATTATGTGTAGACTTATAAAATAGATTTATGACAATAATTTTTGTACGTATTTATTCTATTTGTTTGTTAAGTTTATTTTAATCAATTTCAATTTATGCACTAAATTATCTCAGTTAGTGTGGAATTTTTGTAAGTGGATAAATAAGATGTAACCAAGGGAAAATTTCATTTTTATAATATAATAATTAGTGTAATCTTAAGAATGAAACCGAAGTGGAATGAATTAATTGAGGTTTTAAGTTTTATTCAAGTGTTAAGTTAACAAAATTTCCAATAAGATTGAAATACAGTAATTTATGCAAATAAAAGATGGAAATTGGGTAAATATTAATGTATTGGAATATAAAAGAAACGTTAACTATGTAGGGAGTAATAATTGATTTATTTGTGAGTTGTAATCAAATAGAGTCAAATTTATTAGAATTTATTGCAATTAATGAGATTAATTGCAGTAACCTTTGAAGATTTATTCACTAAAATAATTGACGATGGAAATTATATGTAAGTTTGCTTTTAGTTAATATTAAATATCCAGAGGGCTAGAAATGACACAAATCTACTAGTTTAGAAATTTACAATAAAAAGTGGTAAGTAATTTTTCTAAATATTTAGATAGTAGGAAGATGTAGATTTAGATGGAATTTATTATTTAACTATTTCATAAGTTGAGATCTAAGTTTAGAATTGAGATTTTTAATGTATAGATATTGAGACAATGTTAGTTTCATTAAATTGACATCAATAACTTTGAAGAATAGAAAGAAAGTGAATTTAATAAATTTAATCAAACGTATAATGTTGAATTTATTAAAAATTGGAATTTAACCTTTAAGTAAGGATTAACATCTAAATTGATGAATAGAACAACTATGTATTGACACTTGAATTGTTTAGAATTGGAGTAAATAATTAAGAAAATTTAAAGGGAGAAATTTGGTCAAATTTTAGAATTTAATATAAAATTTGGATTTTTATAATTTATTTAATTTATTTAATGAATATTAAAAATAGCCATTTTGGCCACGGACTCGGATTTCGACGAAACCAGTTTCATCGGATCCGTATCGGTGAATTATTATAGGGTTTCAAGTTTCGTATCGATCGGGCTTGTCGTTTGATCGTACGGGCGTGAAACGCCTTGAAATCAATTTTAATAAAATCAATTTGAAATCAATTTGAAATTTTTGTTTTCATCATAACTTCTTCATACGATCAAATTTGGACATGAAACTTTTTCCATCGCATTCAGAATATTTTAAATTACCTATTTGGATATATAGATTTACGAAATTTCGTTCCGGAGACATAGCGGACTTTTTGGGCCTTAGTTTGTTTCGTACGTTCATCTATCTAGTCTATCTACTCTAATCCAACCCTACCTATAAATATACAGTTATAAACCCGAGCTCCATTCTATTGTCTATTTGCTGTACGTTCATCTTCTTCAAGCTTCTCTTCTTCTTCAATGGGGGCTAACCCTAGATCTAGTCAGTTCAAAAAAAAAAAAAAATTCGGATCTGCAGCAGCTTCTGGTCGCGCTTCGGGTTTCAGGGGAGAAAACCCTAGAGCAACTTCGGGTCAGGAAGAAAATGACTCGGGTCGCTCCGGGTCGTTTTGGCGAAAACTCCAAGCAAGCACCGGGGAATTGAGGCGGCGCACCGAAGTCGAACCCGAAGTCGACCCAGGACCAGAATTTTCCATTTTTCAAATTTTCATAACTTTTGCATACGAGCTCGGATTCACGCGTGGTTTGTTTTGCTGGGATCGTATCGGAATTTCTGACGTTTTGACGCTGGTTTGGATGGATTTGGAGACCGTCAAAATTTTGAGTTTAAATTGAATTTAAATTCGATTTAAATTCCAAATGTGAGTGTTTTAACCCACTCACAACTACTAGAAGCTTTTATGTTTGTTAAATTAATTTTAGAAATGAATAGAAATTTATTTATGGGTATTTGGCATGTTTATTTTATTCATATCTGTTGAATTGCATTTATTAAATTTAACTGTTAATTTAATTAATTTATTGCGTATAAATTTACAATTAAAATTTATTTGTTTGTATATGAACTGCTAGTTAACAGTTATATAATTTATTACTGAATATAGACTGTAGATTAATAGCTGTTAAATTTAATCTGAATAAAATTGCCAGTTATTACCTGTTATATATTATCAAATATAAATTGTTATTGATTGATATTGCTTGATGATTGTGATTGGATGATGGGTGATGTTGATGGATGTTTTATTGTATATCATTAAATTGCAAATTATCATGCATATTTCCTTTCATTCGGGATTGTGGTTTGAAATGATATATAACCGCAAAATTTTATATCTTTTAAATTGCGGATTGAAATGATAAATATCCGTATCACTTGACCATAGGATAGAAAATTATATACAGGCACCGCGGTATATATATAACTATTTAAATGTGATTTCTATGGTTTGGATGGAATACGGTGTATAATAATCTTAAATTTTATATTGTATAAATATTTTTCTTCCATATATATATACATATGAAGTTGAAAATTTTGAAATTAAAAGGTGTATAAAAGTCTTTATTAAAAATGGAAGAAAATTAAGAAAATGGAGTTTAATAATTTATATCATATGTTTAAATGTTAAGTTTGGAAATTTTAAGATATGATATTTATAATTGGATTTTTCCCAAAATAAATTGAAATGAATATTCTAGTATAATTTGAATTGGAAAAATATATATATTTTATTACTAGAAATTGAAGTCTTATTATTTATGGATTTTATATGAATATTCAAGACTAATTAATAGAACAATTGATTTGTTGAAAGCATAAAATCCAACTTTAGTTTGAAATATTGATACTCAAAATGGATATATGTATATATAAATAAATTGAAGTGGTTTTGGAACTTGAGAGAGATAATATAAATTTTGGTTTAGACTTTAATAAAGAAATGTATTTGTAAAGCCATGAGAACTATTTTCTTTACAAAGTAACATTTATGTTAAACCATTTAATTCATATACCGTTGAATGTCCAAACCATTCAAGTTTTTAGAAGTTATGGTTTTAAATTATGATTTTCAAAATATTATGCTTTGAAAATATTTGATTTTCAGACGTTATGAAGTTAAAGCATTATGATTTTGGAAAAGAATTATATTTGGGATAAGTGATAAAATATGGTTTTGGGTTTTGAAATGATATCGTATTCATGGTTATGAAATGGAATGTTTATTCTGATTTTTAAAGTATAACCTATTTTTAAATGACCGCGGTGTTATAATAACGATGGGTTGGCAAAGAGACCGGGATCGGATATGGACATACTCTCTGTCGATACCGAAAACCACTTTGACTAACCGTATACGCGGTGGAGATTCCAGAATGAAGTAGGTGGTGGCGACGTTTCCTGTAAGGTAAATACGTGGACCCGACTCCCGTGAGTTGGCATAAGGTGGCTAAAACAGGAGCGATTCTCAGGCCAATGAGGTTGTAACAACCCGCATATTTATCGAGTTTGTATTTAAATATTTTATTTAAATATTAACTCATTAATCGAGTTTTGGTCCGAAAAGCTACTTTTTGCAAACGGTCAAATTAGGACTCGAGACCACTTCCATTGAGTTCGAAATGTCGTTTACAACTTTTTTAAGTATAAACATCGATAGGTTTGGAGTTAGTGAAATTTCACTAACTTTTCCCGCTTTGGACTTTGGGTTAGTTTAGCCTATTAAGCCCAAGTTCCAACCCTCTTCTCCTCACTCTTCATAAATTTCCTAACTAATCAAGCTTTGGCATTAATGGTGGAGGGAATGGGAAATTAAAATTCCAAAACTCAAATTCAATTGCAATCCATCTTTCTACTCCAAATTCAAGAAGAAGACATTGGATTCAAGCTTCTTGTGCTTAGATAGAAGAAGGATTGATTCTTGCTTGCTTAAAACTTCATTTTCATTGATATTTGGTGCAAAGGTGAGATTTTTATCTCACAATTCTAGTCTATAACTATATTGGACTGTTGGGAATGATTCCCCATCACTTTAGCATGTATATTTGCATTTGGTTTGGATTGGATTGGCGAAAAACTCCAATTTTTAGTTGTTTGGTGAACTTCCTGAGCTTAGGTCGCTCTGCCCAGGTATAGGTCGCTCGGAATCATTAGCTCGCGCGTGTGGAAACGTCAAGGCCTGCATATTTCGTTCGCCTCGGATTTAGGTCGCCTCGGATTTAGGTCGTAGGTCGTTGGACTTTAGGTCGTTCGCGTATAGGTCGTTCGGCCTTGCCTGCCTCATTAGGTCGTGAGACCTTAGGTCGTAGGTCGTTAGGCTTAGGTCGTTAAGTCGTTCCCTCTGTTGGAAACGTCTCCTCGGTCTCAGGTCGTTAGACCTTCGGTCGCCCCCCCAGGTCGTTAGACCCTGAGTTGTTCCGCCTTCATTTAGCTCGCGCACTTCTTTAGGTCGCATACTCCTTTAAGTCGCATGACTCACATCCCTTTAGGTCGTTGGACCTTGTTTTCCTTAGGTCGTTGGACCCTATTTCCTTTAGGTCGTATGACCCACTAGGTCGCTTGGCCCCTTAGGTCGCGACATCTTTAGGTCGTGTTACCTATATACCCCTTGGTCGAAAGACCTTAGGTCGTGCACCTTTAGGTCGCGAACCCTATTAGGTCGCGAACACCTTTAGGTCGCGAACCACTTTAGGTCGCATGACCTCGTCTCCGTTAGGTCGTGAACCTTGTTAGTTCGTGAACACCTTTAGGTCGCGAACCACTTTAGGTCGCATGACCTCGTCTCCGTTAGGTCGCGAACCCATTTTAGGTCGCATGACCTTTACCCTTTAGGTCACTGGACCACTAGGTCGTGCCCCTTAGACCCCTAGGTCGCAACCATTAGGTCGCTCGACTCTATCCCTCTTAGGTCGTTAGACCTCATTTTGTCTTCACTAAGTCGTACCGTTTTGGACGGGGCGCTGCCCCGCACCCCGCCGGAGGCGCTGCCCCCTGGACCCCCGCGACCTGACCGGGCAGGTCGAACCCCGTAAGCGGTGGCATTGCCCCCGCACCCCCCTGGACCCCCCCTCCGTAGGGGATCTTATCTGAAAAACATTGAGCTGATTTCCTTGGATTTTATTCACATCTCCGTATGCGATTTTTGTGAATGATTGTTTCTACAATTGCTTCTGTGTTTTGTCACTTTATAATATAAAGGTTTCAATACTAGTAGTAAATATCAAAACTCTTTCAACAAAATGATTTTAACTCTATTTTTAATAACAAATCTCTTTTCTTAAACCGTTTTCCAATCTATTAGTATATACAAGCCTTTACCTCACTCGAATGAGAAATCTAATTAAACGACTTAGTAAAACAAGTGGTATGAAACGCTTGCGTTCACTTCGTCGGTTAATTCTTGGACTTGTTCGATTGAACCTCTTGTGACAATTTTATTAGTGAAGATTTACAGTTTGTTCGTAAATATTTAAGTTAAGCAAGTGGTTATGGGACATGAGGCTAAACTTCTATATTTACTAGCTTAGTGTAATTGACACTTCTCGTTGATCTTGATGATCGCTTTATGAATTAGACTAGCAATTGCGCAATGTCTCTTTCATTGCAAGGTTAGACTAGACACCACTTGTGTGATTCCATTCACACATACCTTTCTGCTTTTTGGTTAATCTTGACCTCAATCTGTGTGATTCCATTCACACATGCGGGGTAGCTCCCCTTGGTCTTCGGACTGTCATGTGATAGGCCTCTTTCTCTTTTCTATGATTTCTGGACTTCTTGCATTGTGTCATTGACTTGTTATGAGTACAAGTTTGGGGTATGATGCCTTTCCGAATCTTTGAGAAGATTCTTGTGATATTGATTATCTCTTATTGATTGATCTTCTATTGATCATTATTTACATACTTATAGTGGTATGTCGTTATGGATGTTTATGTTTATGCCATATCTTTTATGTTATATCATGTCATCTGATATTTATAGCTAGACTGACCCGTTTATTATTTTCTTAAATAATACTCGGGTTAGACCGAGATGTTACAGGTGCTTCTGCTTGACTTATTCCCAGGGATTCATCACTCTGACTTTTGGCTAACTGTTTAGATTAGCAGTTTTTGTTGTATACACTTGAGATATAGACTCATAGTTGTATTCTTTTGTATAGCACGTGTTGCTAATCTTTTGTATTATCGTGGATCTTACTGACCACTACTCTGATGTACACTTTCATGTGTTAGTTATATATTCATATTTTTTCCTCCTTTGTGATATGGATATCTGTGACTGATTTGTGATATGATTATTTCTATGTTTGTTTCCGAAGATTATTTATAGCCACCGTGTGATAAGCAATTACATGGATGGTCGCTCCTTAACAGCCTTATTCTCCGTGCTAGTTGACAGCACTACTCCGGAGTGTTCTTGGCTAGCGTGGGTATAGAGGTGGGGCTTCACAGAGGTCATTCCTCTGATCGGACCCTCCTCTCCGATATTATACTTTGACTTGGATTGATTCAGTGGCCACTTCTATATTTTGATTTTGGGGAGTTAGTCCGAGGTGGGCGGTAACTGCGGCTACGCGTTTCCACCAGCCTGGATAGCAATTGGTATATCTACCCTGGCATTGCCTAGTTGTGCCGTATCACCTACCATACCGAGCCTTTACTACGAGTTTCTATTTGTGTCGTACCTATGGAGTATCCTCTGGTAGCTTCCCGATCAGGAGGTATTACGGTACTGTATAGACTATTGGCATTTTACGTGTTAAGGTGGAAAATGTAAAGCCTTAACGCTATTTAAAAGTAAGTTTATTTTATAAATAGACACTATTATAATAGCGCAATATACTACATAGTAAATAGTTTAACGGATCCTTAGGAGATGTAAATCCCGAACATCTCTTGAGTTACTGTACTCATATTTATTTCTGTTAATTTAACTCACATAAGATCTTTTAGTCTGACTCGAGTGTTTTGTCTTTTCAAATTCGCTCGGGTCAGTCCGAGCGTTTCAGGATCGAAGATTTTAGCTTTGGAGGACGAAGACGAAGAATCCGTATTATTATTATAGTATTGCACCACACTCATACTATTCCGCTGCATTGATTGTATTGGTATGTGTAACTCTGATATTTAGTGTATAAAGAGCAATCAAGTGTTTTGTAAAACAGTTTTATGAATTGTATATTTATTATTATATTTTATCCTTCCGCTGTGAGATTCTATTTTGCTTTATTTCTTCCCTGTTTTTCTTATTTACCCCATAACAATTCGCCCTTGCGTATGCTTTGAATTGGCACGTGTGTCGGTTTAAAGTGTGCGACAAGGCGGGATGTTACATATGGAAATATTACCTCTCTTATCAAAACCTTTGATTACTTAAAACTCCTTTAAATTTGAATAACTCGAAATAATGTCATTTTACACTTAGGAAAGTACTCCAAAATCATTTCATTTAAATCTTTGCAAAGATTTTTCAATTCAAAACTCAAAATTTGCTTGAGTTAATACCATGTTATCTAAGATGTTAATCCCAAAATCAGTAAATATTAAGAGAGGAGAATCTATAGTAATCATCTAATTCTACTGAATATAAATTCCCGTATTAAACATATACTATGGGAGAAATAACAACGAAATCACTTTTTAAACTCCATGAATAGTACGAGTTCCCTCTTCATGCTTTAACACCGAGTACAAGAAGATCATCTCCATAAAATCCAAGTTGTTTAGAACTTGAAAATATTTTTTCTTTGTTCTTTTTGGAATTTCGATCCGAGTAAATCAAATTTACTACCCCCTCCATCGGGCCAGTCAGGATTGCTAGGGAGAGCAGGAAACTGGTTTTCCAAATGCAAGCCTAGATATTATCTCTCTGCCACCCTTAAGGCGGTCAAGTTATTTGATCGACTCTAAATCATTAAAAAATTTGATCATTTCATAATTCTTTCAAATTAAATTTAAAAAACTTTATTAATCATTTAAAATATTTGGGAAAGAATAGTTGCGTTTAAAACTATATTTCAGAAGTTATAGAAAAGTGCGGCGAAAAAGTGCTACGGAAAGTGCCTTACAAGCTATATTGATCAAAATGACTTTTTATTATTTGAAAATTAATTTATCATTAATTAAATCATTATGAAAACATTTAAAACATTTATAAGATTTATTTCACATTTTAAAATATCATTTTCAAAGAAATCCTATTTTGGATTTCGAACTACAAAATTAAGTTTTTTCAAAAACTTGTTTTACTCATATTTCAAAATCTACCTGTTGGAATCTCGATTTTCTTTCTTCATTGAAAAACTTTAGAGATAATAGTTTGGAAAATTATTATCTTGAAGAATTCCAGGCTATATTCTGTCTTTTACACTTGTTTGACTTTATAAGTGCAAAATCACAAACTATCGATACACGACGCACCTATTTTTGACTAAAATTTCTATTTCTTTTCAAACATCACCAAAACACTTCTAATTGTTCATAAAACTTTTAAAACTCATTTTTAAACCATTTTTAAGAGATTTAACCATTCCATATACATCATTTCATTAATTCAACGATAGTGATTTCCTTTGTGTTTACCGGCGTGTATATTCGTGACTTGCATATATTTTAATCATTCATATTTAAAAAACCAAACTTGATGATCAAACATATTAATCATCAATTTGCAAACATTGTATTATCATCCAACATATAGTATAGTAGTTTAGGGGTTCTCACCTTCATTTTCACTCGAACTAGTTTTAAAACGGTTATAGCTCCACTATATCGAAATTAAATTCCACAAAATCATTCATTGGACCATAAAGAGACTCGGCCTAGCCTTGATGTTCACGGCCTAGGTTGGAAAGGGGGTGGAGCTCACAGCTAAGGGTGGTGGAAGGTGGTGCCTTGGATGAGAGGTGGAGAGATGGAAATTTAAGCTTGTTTTGTCGTTTTTAACTATGTATAACTATATATTATGATTTAATTTCTTTTTGAAATAAATTTTGACATTATTTCTCTTAGGATGGAAGCCATTAAAGTGGAAGCAAAAGCTTAAAAATATGAAGAAGAAGAAGAAGATGAACGTAATGAAGTGAAGATGGTAGGTTATTTATAGGAAAGGAAGAGTGTAAAAAGTATCCATACATACATCATCACTTTAGCGCCATTTTAGAGCATCTCCAACACACCTTCCCCTTCAAAATGAACGGCTAGAGCCCCCCCAATGTGCACATCACTTCCATCATCTCATGTATGCATATGTTGACTTATTTAAGCTTGAGGAGTAAGAAATCTTTAAAAATATATTATATATTTTATATTATATTTCTTATACTTAATCGTATTCATATATGTAGGTTTATATGCATGTTATCATGTGTATGTAGCATATATATGTATGTATATGTAGGTTTATAACACTTCGAACGTCATTGAATAACTTTTGTTTGTTAAATCGTTTAAATCCAGAGAACCGATTATCAGTTACATTTTCACTTATACTTTAACGTACCTATATTTGTAAACAAAATTCAAAAATAATTTTTTCCATCATTTTAAACTAACTAAAATGATTACATTTGAATTATACAACCATATAAACTAATATTAACGATTATTTACAAAAAATTCTATTATACCAAACTATGTCGATTTTTCCTTAATTATTTTTTTGGAACTAAGGAAACCTGTTCAATCACTACCGACATTCGATTCCTCAAGAGTAAACCTAGGGAATAGACGGTTGGCCTGCCACAATCGCTATTCCAAGCTTGCCAGACCTTACGAGTGACCTGGTGCAAGAGGCGGGAAATGAACCTCAAACCTCCCATGTGAAAGGCTTATCTCCTCCCATTCCTCCCTGGTGGGACTCAAACCTCAAACCTCTCATCTGGGAGACGTATCACCCCACAGCCCGACCAAGCCTACAGACAATTGATTTTTCCTTATATTTTCAAATTAAATATATATATTTCTTTATAAAACTATTATAAATTATTTATTATCAATTAATAACTATTCAAAATGAATTATAATCATTTAAAACAATTATTCGAATAATTAAAATAATTATTATATTATTAAATCTCAATGTAAATTAAATAAATCAATTATCATATTTAAGGACATTACTAACAATGTCAAAAACACATTTTATTTTCAAAAACAAATCAATTGATTTTATTTTATATTCTTGTTTAAATATAAAAATAAGTATATGTATCTAGCTCTGTGCGTGATTTTTTATGATTATAGAGTCATTTATCTATAAATAGTTTTTCAGGCATTTTATCGATTTACATTTCGAGGAAAATATTTTTGTAAATACTTATTCAAAACAAAATTACTATTACTTATTATCACTCAAAACAATTTTATTTGGATTATTAATCTTTTATCTGAATAAATTTATAATTTATCAAAGTGATAAATTTGTGGGTCGTTACATAATAATGGTTAGACATAGAACTTAAGGCTGTAGCGAGCTCACCTAGGGCTTAATTGTAACTTGACAAGTTATCTTCTTTCGACAGTTTAAATTCTTGGTGTCTATGGTACAGAAAAGCAATAATTAGTTATAAATATTACCGTGATTCGTAAATATTATACTGATTGTTTCTCTGATGGTACTTAAACCTTCGGTTGCAATGCTAAGGTGATTTATGGTGCAACGATAACTCCTGTCCGTTAACTGGCTATGAACTATCTTGTTGGATTAAGACAAAATATGATTATACAATTTGGGTTAGGAGTTACTAAGGACAGCAAATTTATAATTAATCCTTGCATTCATTTAGTTGCATTAGTTCACATATATCAAAAAAAGAAAAAAAAGAAAAATCAAAAACTAGAAAAAAATTGTAAATTTTCCTTAACTTCATTTTTTACCATTTCCTTTGAAATTTTTCAATCAAAATCTAAAGTCCAAAAAAATAATTAAGTTAGTTCTTTTAAGAAAAGAAAATCCAAAAAAAATTAATGACCTTTTCAAAAACGAAAAAGTTTGAAAATCCAAAAAATCAAATTTCCCTTTTGAAAAATAAATTCTTTTTAGTAAATATTTTTCCTTTATAAAAAAAGAACATTTTGAAAATATTGAAATATCCCTACCCGTAAGAATTTTACAATAGTTGTGAAAATCAATATGGTCCATATAATTTGACACCAAATTCTTATAATTATTTAATGACAACTTTTGTACAAACAATTCGAATTGTGCACCACTAAGTTTCCAAGATGATGACCAACCCTTAAGTCTTGAAAAGAGTATTGAAATGATTTGGTCTTTACTTGAACAACGAAATCAAATGATAAATAATATGAGTAATTTGTGCAATAACTCAAGTTAAGGATTTCAAAATAATCAAAATTTGAATTCACTTTAAAATTCAAATGATTTCGATTATAACTCATGCCAATACAACTTCGAACTCCAAAATGAAGTTCAATATCAAAATGAAAATGGAAACAATTATTTAAATAATTCTTGCAATGGGAGTAATTTCAATTAGGTGCAATGGAAAATCTTTGTTCTCAACAAGTTCAGATTGAAAATTCTCAAGTCAGTAATTATAAATTTTTATTTTGCTGAGAAAATGGATGAAATTCACAAAGATCATATTGTTTGAAACATATATGAAACAACATGAGCAACAAAATCAAACCCCAATATGTGACGAATCGAATAATAATCCACCTTTTACCAAAATTGACGATTTTCAAATAACAACTTTTGAAATTGAAAATGAAAATCTTAATGAAGTTGTTGAAAATGCGATAATTGAGTTGAATTTCAATTCTTTTGAGAATGTGGAACCAAATTTAAAATTCTATCTTCCTTTTTCCGATTTGAAAATATTAGATACAACAACTTTAGATTTTGAATATGATACATGCAATGAAGTTTTGAATAACTCAATAAAGGAAGACAAATTTAGTGAATACAAATTTTTTGGACTTTTCGAAGATGAGTTGTTGAATTCTAAATAGTTAGACTTAAATCTCCATTTTGATTTTAAAATCAATAATTTTAAGAATTTGTCAACAATGAGTTTGAATTTGAGTTAGGTGAAAATAAACATGAACTTCAACCAAATGTTTTATCTACCCCAAAAATCATCGAAAATAAAACAACTCGTATAATTTTTGATAAAATGACAACCGTTTTTCCAAATCAACATTAAACTTTGAAATCTTTTATGGTTTAGTTTTCTGTGTTTAAGCTATGTCTCTCATACTTGACGAGACAAATGAATTGGTCTTTGGAAGTGTAACATTCCAGGTTTTTAAGCCAAACTAATTTAGTAATTAATTTGATTTTTGGATTAAATTAAGAATTAATTTGATAATTAATATAAATTTTTGGGGTTAATTGTGAATTAATTTGAAAATTTTGGAAATAAATATATTTAAAGTAGATTTGAAAATAAAATTGATTTGGAAGTTTAGGAATATATATATATATATATAAGGAGATTTCAAATAGAATCTTGGTTTTGAAATTCAGAAGAAAATATCTTGTAAATAAAAATTGGATTTATTAACTTCGTATTTTGAAAAATTAATATATATATATATATAAAGCTTTGATATGTATATATCATTTGAAAGTTATATTTTGAAATTGATATAAATAAATTTTACAAAAGCTATTTAAAGAGTTAAATTCAAATATATACATATTATATATTTACTTATGTTTGATTTATTTTAAACCACATTCTTTAAGGTTATGAATATATGTGTATATATATATAAGTTTATATACTTTCTTTTTAAATTTACTTAAACTAAGTATAATTTGTATATATATGAACATATGTAAAAAGTAAACTAAAATGAGAAACCATGTTTCATAAATTAAATAAAAGTATGGGTTTAAAAAACAAAGTTTTAAATTAAAGAGGAGGTCTAAACATAAATTTATTTAAATTTAACAAGTGTGAGAAGATTAATACATGTAATTACAAGTGTTAGTTATATTAAACAAGTGTAACTATTTTAATGTGCGGAGTTAACAAGTGTCATGTTTTAAAATTACTTTTCATTCTGAATCACTATCTCCTTCCTTTTCATTTTTCTTTGAAATAATCCAAAATCAAAACCCTATAAACATTTTACAAATCAGAGAAAACTCAAAACATAAGCCTGTAAACTTTCTCAAACCAGAAAAATATACCAAAGCAACTTCAATTCGGTTTTAAAGGAAAAATCATCTCAGATTTAAGCAACAATGTCTTCAATTAGAATCAAAGCATTCAAGTTCAAATTCAAAACAACAATCAAAGTTCAACTCAAACAACTTTAACTTGATTCAAGTCTGAAGCATGCAAATGCAAGATCAACAATATTAAAGCACATATCAAAATAAAGATTAATTTGCAAATTTTTAAATCTTTTCCCAGGCTCTGTTGGCCTCTGTCTTCATTTTCAAGGTGAGTAAACTCTTGTTAAATTGATCTAATCCTGTTGTTTTGTGCAGTGAAGTTGTGCAAATGTTTGAATATGTGAAAATATGTAGTATGTATACAAAATGTGTATAAATATGTGTGCATATCTGATATACAGGCAATGTTGCCTCTGTTTGGTCACGGGACTCAAAAACCTGTTTTTAAAAAAATCAAATTCTTCACATCCAATCCTTGTTAAGCTTTAATTTCTAAACAAAAATTGTTTGTATAACCAAGAACTAGGTTTTAAAAATATTTTTAAGAAGAATTAAATTGAGTTTATATGTAGAATTAAATATATAGTAAAAAAATTTCAAAAACATGATTAATTCGAACCTCGCAATTTATTGATTCATCTACATCACCTGATTCGACATCGAAAACAATGATTTTTAAAATAAAATTATTGATTTTTAACGTAGTAAATTGTGAGAACTTGTAAGATGAACGAGAAATGGGTTTTGACAAATATCCGACGATCGATGAATTGTTGGATGTCGGGATCATGACGGGAGGTGCCTGGGTGGTTGTCGAGCTAGGGAAAAATCATCGGAGATTTTTCAGATCATTGTGGCGACGGTGCGGTGGAGTTTTATGGTTTAAACCCATATTTGGTCGAAGTCGAAAATTCTAGTTGTTGTAGCTTCGTCGTCGCATTGGAGTTGATCGCACTGGTGGCCATTGAAGCGTTGAAGGTTGACAAAGCCTGGGCCGGAGTTTCGTGGCCACCGGTGGTCGGTGTGGTGATGCTGGGGAGTTTTTGTTGATCGGATTTAGTTCCAGTAGGGAGTTGAACAGCTCGATTTTGTTTCCAGTCGTTTCATCAGACTTGGTTGATCTAAAGGCTTGGGTAGGACATCGGGGACCTAAAGACGTCAACAAAGATGAAAAGATCGTCGGTGGAGGCGGGTGCATGTATACGAGATGTCACTCGTATGTGGGTATAGTTGTGGATTTGGGAAGAATGAAGTAGCTCAGGATTTGCTCAAGTCATTTGCGTGAGTGACACAAAGTCAATACGATGCGAGGAAACCCGGAGTGGGACTCGCTTGGGAATCGGGTTAGACCCAATACCAGATTTCAAACAGTTTTAAATGATTCTATAAAAATTAGTTTTAAATTTAAATTGAATTTAGTTTAAATTATTTTATGATAATGTTTTAAGTTATTTGACTAAAAGAAGTTATAACTTGTTTAACCTAATTTTGTTAAATTAAAATGCTTCTTTCATTTTAAAACTTAAATTATATGATTTAATTAAGTAAGTTAATTTTAAAGATGAAATATTTTTTTATATGTTAATGATAGTTAAGTAATTAATAGAGATAATGGTTTATCTTAAGTGATGTTGTTTATTTGTAATTAACTTGAAGATATTAAGTTAATTTATATGTTGATGATAATCTATTCTCAAGATTATTTAAAGAAGATGTTAAAGATAAAATGGTTCATCTTGGAAAAAGGATTTTTGGTTTTCAATTAACTTAAAAATGTTTAAGTTAAATTGTATGATTTTGTTAATTTTTTTCAAAGGTTACTTAAACAAGATTTAAATGACGATTATGAAATTAGTTAAGATAAATAGGTTATCATAAGACTAAAGGATCATTAATTTGAATTTTTATGATAATTACTTAAATAAAGGTTAATTAAGTTTAATCAAGGATTGATTAATTTGTTAATTAATGAGTAATTGAAGAATGATTACTTAACGAAATCAATTAAGTACATTTACTTGATTTCATTAATAAAAGATTATTACTTAATTAAAGATAATTACTTTATGTAATTACATTAAAGGATGATTAATTAAGTAAAGACTAATTAATAATAAGTAGTTAAAGGTGACTAATTACTTAAAGATAATTATTTAATTAAAAGTAATTGATTAATGACTTAAAAGATTGATTAATCAAGTGATTAAAGGATAATTACTCAATGTAATTGATTTGTGATTTATTAATATAAGTGATTAGGATAATCACTTATGGTAATTAAATAAAGAATAATTAAATAATTAGGGGTTAATTATTTAATAATTAATGATTCATTCATTTATTAAAGATTGATTAATTAATAATTAAAGGTTAATTAATTTATTATTAAAGGTTAATTGATAAATGATTGAAGGATAATTAATTTAAATGGTTTGTAATTAATTAATATTAATTAACTAGGATTAGTGATTTATTCATAAGTAATTAATATGATTGAACTTAATCAGATGATCTATTGAATTGTTTGATATCCCTAATGTGTGATACTTTGTGACATGAGTTATTTTGATTCGAGCCGTGATGAATGTAATTTATTTATCTGTGATGAATTTATATTGTTTATCTGTGAATCTGTGAATGAAGATAAGCATTATAGGATTATACCGCTTATCGATATTGCTTTGTTTGGATTTTGATGATCGATGATGTTGCACTTTGATGATGTTGCACTATTGTGTGAAACCCCTGGACTACATCGTACACATAAAATATGGCTTGCACGAGGGAATAGGTTAAGTCACAGATATTTGAATTTAATATTATTCAAAATGGTTTTGAAAATTGAATTTTGAATCCAAAAAAGGTTTGAAATTGGAATTGGGTTTAATATGAAAAGCTTTTGAAAGGAGTTTGAAGATGAAAATTATTTTGAATAACTTGGTAAAGTTTTGAAATTTAAATAGCTTGATTTGAATTTGAATTCAAGATTTTGAAGTTGTATACATATATATGTATGTTTATTCGGAAATTATGGTTTAAAATGGTTATAAAAGTTATGTAATATATATAGATTTTAAACCATTTTGAAGTGTACTGAATAAATTGTTTTGGGGAATTTGGATTTAATTCAAATAGGACTTGTCGATGATTCGGTAGTTCGTTGATTTTTTGGTATATACCTTTAAAGGACTATAATTTGTGTATATTTGATCAGATTTTTTCGAAACAAAAAGCATTTGTTTTCATATAATAAGGGCTTCATTTAAAGAGAGAACTTCCAGTTTCTGTCGGAAGGGTTTCAAATTTGAAATGGAATTGTTTTGAAAGCTATTAATGAATCTATGTTAAAGATTAGTGAACTTTGTATCCAAATTAAAGAGGATCTTAAAAGTGTATCTTTTGTATAAAAGATTTGAATTGTAAATAGTTTTGATAAAACTATGAATGAATCTTTGTAAAAGATTGGTGAACCTTGTAAAGTAAATCTTTTTGTTTAGAAGATTTGAAATTGGTAATTCTTTTAAACCATTTGAAGAAAGGTTTTGGGCTTTAATTTGTGACTTAACTAAGATCCCATGTATCCATATGTTTTTTAATAATACGCTCATTATTCGGTTTAGCCAGGGGAGGACTTTATGTCATATAGCCCATTCCGAATATTGATACGACGAAGTGGATAGCATTTGAAGACCGGTGGTGAAGATCGGTGGTGAAGATCGGATATTTTCGAAAGCGAAAGTTTGACTTGTCGAATGTCTCTACACCTAATGGCCATGGTATAAAGATTTGATCACCCTTTATGATGAGGAGTTCGGACGTGATTAGGGATTTTCCGGATTGCAAGGGCTTCGTTTGAAGTGCTTTCGGTTCCGTTCAAACCCGGAACGGACTTCTATGGATGTATGTCTGACATTACACTTTGAGATGTAAAGCTGTTTTCTATCAAATACATTCCTATTTGGTGGAGGAGAATTTATTCACTTAGCTTAACACCCTTCTCTGAAACGTACGAGCTCAGAGGTTTTGTAGTTGATGGTTAGTAGTGATACATTCCCAATTTGGTAATGTGGCATATGAAGTGTTGCTGATCATGTGTTGATCGAAGATGGCTTTTGTGAAAAGCGTAGCTTTGTGGACGTGACCTTGTCGGACCTCACAACGTGGAATGGTCAAAACAGGAAAGATGCGGTAAGGTTATCTGTGGGTGGTGCCCCTTGAGGGTATGTCCATTTCCTTATGGAAGGGTGGTATCATGGTATGGAGCCCAGATACTTAACCTATGTGGTTGCTGCAAACTTATTACGTTGTGGTTGTTAGTGTCGAGCGCTCTGATAAAGGTCGGTAACGACCGAGGAATGGCATACTCGTGTAGTAGTTACCTAGTTATAGAGATAACCCGGCCTTGTGTTGGTAGAGAGCTGGTTAAGTTCTCGAGATGTCCCTCCAGAAGCGTACCCACGTGGCCCAGGAAGTTCCTTTGCCTGACCATTTGTTGGAATTCCAAAGAAACAATACGAACCCTTTACGATTGCAGTTGTATAACATGCCACCTCAGGTGCTAGCTATAGCAGGCATAATATAATGGTACCTATGCTGGCTAAGATTAATATTATACTTTCGAAATGTTTTCTGCACTATGCACTAATAATAATATCAAAAAGGCTTTGCGTATCAAGCATGTTTGACTATCATAAGGTGAAATCTCACCCAATTGTGCGATTGCATTGTGTGTGTGCCGGAAGCCTTATGGTAGTTTCATTTTCCAAAAAGAATTGCGGATTTCTTTTTAAAATCTTTTTGTTTGTTTTGTTCAAAGATAAACTGTTTTTTTTTTGCTCGCACTAGTCCCATGACTGACCTGGAGTTTATTGTTTTCTTTCTAAACTCTACGTGCCCGTAATTTTCCACACGGGCAGCCACGAGTTGGGTTTTTTAGATAATCAAATAGTAGGTGTAGAGTCGATAACATCCAGCCTTTGGATTTGGCGATCGCATTTGTTTCCCTGGGATTGGAGTTGCTTAACTTAAACGTGATGATGATGGTTCGAGCTTTTGGCTAAGAGTTTTGAGTTTGGCATTGAAGAACTTGTTTTCGCTACTATGGCTTTTGCCTTCTGCTATTTCTCTTCGGATATTATCTTGTATCTTTGATTATATTGATATCATTTGTATCAATGTGATGTATCAAATGTTGTATATCAATAAAGTCATTCATTTTCTTCTGCTGTGTTGTTTACTTAATGTGTTATAAGCTCCGGCGAACCAGATTCGACATTTGAATCTGCAGCATTTGAATATGGGTGATGTATTTGGCACTGATTTTCGAACGTCAAGTCAGGGTCGTCACATTTGGTATCAAAGTTGAAGGTTGAGTAAGAACTTTAGCTCAGGAGTATAACACATTAGGTAACTCATTAGAGATAGGGTTACAATTACCCTAGAATGAGTATATCCCTAAGATACCCATTCGCATTGCCTGTAAATCTCTTACTATTCACTGATAGTGAGTATGAGTGTAAGAAGAGGACGAGATAGGGGACATGGAGTACCACTACAAATGGTCAATACCTTGCAGCAACAACGGGAACAACTCTCTCTATCAATTTCTTTTGATTCATCATCCAATTTCAATTATCTGATTGCTTCGTGACAGCTACAAGAAGAAGCTTTGAGTGTGGTGGCGGCCCTGCGAATCGTTAAAGATAAGTTTCTGTTTCGTATTCTCTTCATCGTTTCTCTATCAGCTTTTAGATTTTAACTTTATTGAATTTGAAATTTTAATTAGAATAAATTGGTTAAATTAAATATGAAGTTAAATTGGATTGTATCCGTTTATCTATTCTTTTGGGTCTCAATACATTCTTTGAAGGGTTAGTTATCCTTTCGGAGTAACCATTGCCCTGCTTATTTCATAGATTGGATGACCCGAGTATCTTATAAACTAATGAATGAGTTCGTTATCATAATTATTCATGATATTCTAATTTGGTAACCCAAATGCAGGATAAATATTACAGCTTGATTTGGAAATTCTCTATCTTTGATGTGTTCATATGATCTTTGTTGTCTCCCTGTCTAGCAAATTTTGGGGACGAACTTTTCTTAAGTGGGGGAATCTGTAACATTCCCAGTTTTAAGCCAAATTAATTTAGTAATTAATTTGATTTTTTGAATAAACTAAGAATTAATTTGGAAATTAATATAAATTTTTGGGGTTAAGTGTGAATTAATTTGAAAAATTTGGAAATAAATATATTTAAATGTAGATTTTAAAATAAAGTTGATTTGGAAATTTAGGAATATATATATATAAGGAGATTTCAAATAGAATCTTGGTTTTGAAATTCAAAAGAAAATATCTTATAAATAAAAATTGGATTTATTAACATTGTATTTTGAAAAACTAATATATATGTGTAAATAGATATAAAGCTTTGATATGTATGTATCAGTTGAAAGTTATATTTTGAAATTGATATAAATAAATTTTACAAAATCTATTTAAAGAGTTAAATTCAAATATATACATATTATATATTTATTTATTAATGTTTGATTAATTTTTAACCACATTCTTTAAAGTTATGAATATATATATAAATAACTAAGTTTATATACTTTCTTTTTAAATTTACTTAAACTAAGTATAATTTGTATACATATGAAAATTTGTAAAACGTATGTAAAATTTAAACTAAAATAAGAAACCATATTTCATAAATTGAATTAAAGCAAGGGTTTAAAAAACAAAGATATATATTAAAGAGGAGGTCTAAACGTAATTTAACAAGTGTGAGAAGATTAATACATGTAATTACAAGTGTTGGTCATATTAAACAAGTGTAACTATTTTAATGTGTGAAGTTAACAAGTGTCATGTTTTAAAATTTCTTTTCATTTTGAGCTTAATATATGAAATAAAAACAAGGCTGAGTATATATCACTATCACCTTCCTGTTCATTTTTCTTTGATATAAGCCAAAATCAAAACCCTATAAACATTTTACAAATCAGAGAAAACTCAAAACATAAGCCTGTAAACTTTCTCAAGCCAGAAAAATATAACAAAGAACCTTCTATTCAGTTTTAGAGAAAAAAACATCTCAAATTTAAGCAACAATGTCTTCAACCTGGATCAAAGCATTCAGATTCAAATTCAAAACTACAATCAAAGTTCAACTCAAATAACTTTAACTTAATTCAAGTCTGAAGCATGCTGTAACATTCAGAGATTTTAGCTAAAAGTAATTTGATAATTAATCTAATTTTTGGGATTAAATTTTGAAATAAATTGGAAATTGATATAGAATTTTGGATTTAATTGAGGGGAATTAATTTGGAATTTGAGAATATAATATTATAAAAATTAGTTAGATTTAAAGGTATATTTTGAAAAAAAATACATATATGTATATAACTAGAATTGTAAAAATAATATGATATTAAAACAAGGTTTAATAAAAAAATTAGAATACTTTTCATTTATATATGAAATAAATTAGTTTTGTACATATTTAAACTAAATAAGAAATATATGACATAAACATATGTAAATATAAGGATTAAGTAATTTATAAAAGAAGGGGTTTAAAATATAAAAATGAAGAAAGGTTTGAAACATATTTTTTTTAATAAAAGTAAACATAGGGTTTAAAACATAAATGGGTTGTATCTAAACATTAGTAAGCCACGCACATAAGTAAATTTACAAGTGTTAAGCTAAATTAAACAAGTGGTGCATTTTTTCTTTAAATTTAATTTTTATAGATATAAGAAAGAAAAGCAAATCCAAGCTGTTTTCAAAAGTAAATATCTCAAGCCCGAAAATCCAAAGCCATGCTTGAATGAAACTCAAACCAAAGAAAATTAAATCAACATCGAGGAAAAATCTAAAACAATCTTCAAGCTTTGGAAGAGCAAATCAAAACAGTAGTTCAAAGTCTAAAGCCTAGAAATCAAATACATCCAGTTTCAAATCTAAAGAAAAATAAAAGAAGACTAGGCAAATTTAAAATCAGGCGTCAAAGCAAATACAAGTTCATAACTCAAAGAAAATCAGATAATCTTCAATTCTAATTCTCGGACCTCGAACCTGAGAAATTAAAGCAAAAGCAAGCCTGCAGATCAAAAGGAAATTAGATCAAAGAAAACAAATGCAAGATCAAGTTTCAGCTTCAACTGGAAAATCAAACAACTGAAACAAAGATAATCTCCAAATCTTAAAACCTGGAATGATAAACTCAGGTAATTTAAGAAAAACCATAATTAAAATTTAAAATCTGAAGTAATTAAAACCCTAACTAACTTTAGTACTTTCAACCTAAGGAAATGAAGATCAATGTAACGACCCTGACTCGACCTTCGAAAATCGACACCAAATACGACACTCTTATTCGAATGCCGCAGATCCAAGCGTCGAATCTGGTTCGCCGGAGCTTATAACACATTAAGTATAACAACACAGCGGAAGAAAAGAATGAATATCACTGATATACAACATTCGATACAACAATGATACAATATGAAACAATATCAGAGATACAAGATAACAATGCTACAGCGGAAGCACAACATGATATAGCAGCAGAACCAAAAACTCCAACCCATAAGCGACAACCACCATCAATTTGCACCAAGCAAAGCAAGTCCAGTCCATGAATACGAAGACGTCAAAGAATTCCAAAGAGAAAGCCGAAGGGTATTAAATCGATATCTACTATCTACTATCTGAAAAAAACGCAACTCTAGACTGCCCGTGTGGAAAATTGTGGGCACCCAGAGTTTAGGAAGGGAACAACAAACTCTGGGTCAGTCATGGGACTGGTATGAGCAAACAAAACCATTTTTATCTTTAAAACAAGCAAAATAATTAAAATTTAAAATCCGCAATGCTTTTCGAAAATGAAACTGCCATAAGGCCTCCCACCACATACACAATGCAAACGCAGACTTGGAGGAGATTTCTTCTTATGATAGTCAAAAATGCCTGATACGCGAAATCCTTTGATATTATTATTATAAGTGCATAGAGGAAAACATTTCGAAAGTATAATATTAATCTTAGCCAGCATAGACATTTCGTACTATGCCTACTATAGCTACTATCCAAACAGTGGGGCACCACCATAAGTAAATGGCAGGTTATACAACTAAAACGGTAAAGGGCGCGTATTGTTTCTTTGGATTTTCCAACAAATGGTCAGGCCAAGGAACTTCCCATTGCCACATGGGTACGCCTCTGGAGGGACGCCCCGAGAACCATCCCTCAGTTCTCTGCTAACACAAGGCCGGCTACCCCCTTCCAGGTGAATAAAACCTAAGATATGCCACTCCCGGTCCTTTGGGACCTTTAACCGAGGATCCTCAATACCAACAACATCACACAGTAATAATAATATACTACAGCGCCCACATGAGTAAGTATCTGGGTTCCATACCATGATACTACCCTTTTCCAGAAGGAATGGTCATACCATAGGGGAGCTACCCCTGAAACCTTGCTGCTTCTTTCCTGTTTCGACCATTCCGGGGTGTGAGGCTCGACGAAGTCTCGTCCATAAAGCTACGCTTTTCACAAAGCCATGCTTTGATCAAAAAATGATTAGCAGCACTTCGTATGCCACATTACCAAATTGAGAATGTATCACTAGTAACCATCAACTATATAACCTCTGAGCCCATACGTCTCAGAGAAGGGTGTTAAGCTAAGAGAATAAATCTCCGCCACCAAACATAAATGTTTTTGATAGAAACTGGTTTTACATTTCAAAGTGTAATGTCAGACACACATCCCTTCAAGTTTGTTCCGGGTTCGAACAGAACCGAAGGCACTTCCAAAGAAGCCCTTGCAAATCCGGATAATTCCTAATCACGTGCGGACTTCCCATCACAATGGGTGCTCAAATCTCTATACCGGGGATCGGCCGATGCGGAGACATTCGACCAGAAATCCTTTCGCTTTCGAAAGTATCCGGTCTTCATCACCGGTCTTCAATTGCTATCCATAATGTCGTATCACTATTCGGAATGGGTTATATGACACAAAGGTCCTCTCCCTGCTAAAACGAATAGTGAGCGCAATATATTAAAACTTATGGGCATGGGATCTCGGTTAAATCACAGCTTAAAGCCCAAAACCTTCATTTAAATGGTTAAAACAAATTACCATTTCCAATATTTTAAACAAAAAGATTCATTTCAAAACCCTTCAATGGTTTAAACAATTTCCATACTTAACTCTTTTAAACAAAAGATTTATCTTTAAAACCCCTCTTCAATTTAAAACGAGGATCACTAATCTTTAACAAAGGTCATTCATAGCCTTTCAATAACAATTCCATTTCAAGTTGGATTAATTCATTCGGTCTTTAAATTAAAGACTCATTTTATAGCTTTCAAAATTTTTCATAAAACAATTCCATTCCAAATCTTTTATATAAAAGATACAGCATTTAAAATGTTCTTAAATTTCAAATCAAAGTTTGACTATCTTTCACAAAGATTAGTTAACAGTTTTCGAAAAAAAAACTATTTTAGTTTGATTTTGAATCTTTCAACACAAATTGGAAACCATTTCCTTATATGAAAGCTATTATTAATTGAAAACAATTAGTTTTCGTTTCGGAAAAATCTGATTACTTTTGCACGAGTTAAAGCCCTTCAAGTATAAAACTTAAGTTGAATTCTATTTCTCAAAACAATACTTTTTAAAATGGTTTAAAATCCATATAAACACATTTATAGTTTATATAACCTTTTACATCATAAGTTTTCAACATAGAATTCAATTTTGAATTTTGAATTCAAATTTTAATCAAATTTCAAAACTAAATCAAGTTATTCAAAAATAACTTTTATATTTGAAAATTCCTTTTCAAAAGTCTTTCGCTTTAAATCCAAACCATTACCAAAACCATTTGGATTTAAAATTCAAATTCAAAACTATTTAAAAAACCTGTAACTTAACCGATTTCCACATGCAATCAATATTTGTATGTGTATAGTGTAGTCTAGGAGTTTACACACAATAGTGTGACAACAATCATCACATCACAGATTCAAACACAGAAATATCGATAAGCGGTATAATTTATAACGCTTATCTTTAATTACAGATCATGGATGAATAATATAAGTTCATCGTAGATAATAAATTACATCACCGATAAATTAATTACATCACAGATCACAGCACAAATCAGGATAATTCATAACGCAAAGCATCATATATAAGAGATATTAAACAATTAAATCATCCAATTCAAACATCCATAAGTAATATCATTTAATTATCTGATTAATTTAAATCAGATTAGTCACTAATCTTCGTTAATTAATGTTAAATAATTACAAAACCATTTAATTAATTATTCTTGATTTAATTACAAAATTTTATTAAACCTTAATTAATAATCATCCCTTAATTGTCTTCATTAAACAATTAACCTTTAATTAATTTATCACATTAATTAATTAATCCTAATTAATTTTAAAATAAGTAATTATCCCTAATTACTTAATTAACTTTTACCATTAATTGATTACTTTTATTAATTAACTAACCTTTAATTAATTAATTAATTACCTTAATTAAAATTAATTAATTACCTTTAATTAATTAACCTTTAAACACTTGATTAAATCAATCTTAAATCATCAATTATCAATCCTTAATTACTTTCATTAGGTAATTAATATATATTATTAATTTTATTTAGTTAATTTTTCATTAATTACTTAATATCAATTAATTAATCTCTAATTAATAATCCTTAATTACAAATTAATTATCCTTAATTAATTAATCTTAAACCTTAATTAATTAATTTAAACCTTTAATTACTTATTTAATTAATCCAAATCATAATTACTTAAATAAATAAATTATATATTAATAATTCAAATCATTTGATCTTCATTTACTTAAAGATAAAAACATTACTTATTAATGATCAAATTTATCATTATCAAAAGTATTTAAAAACAATTTATTTTAAACCTTTCTTTCAAATTTCATTTTAAATTTAAGATTTAAAAATGAGTACAAATTGACTTTAAACAAAGCTTAAAGACAATTCAAAAATCTTTAATTCACATGTTAAGGAAATTTTCACTTCATAAATAAGTTTAAAAGAAATTTAAACCCTAATTTATGTTTAAATTCAAACCATAGCTAAAAATACTCTTTAATATTCAAATTGTTTAAAACATTTTAAATTTAAAAACTTTCTTTTTATTTCAAAATTGGAATGCATATTAAACTTTGATTTTAGATAAATCTTTAGATTTTAAAAACCTATTTACAATTTAAAACTTCATTTTTAAATTCAAACTACTTAACCCTTTTTAAAGTAGTTAAATCAATTCAAATTTAAAAACTTTATCTTATTTGAAACCCGGGATTTAAACTTAAACTCCAGATTGAAAAACTAGATTTAATACTTATTTAAAATTTTACTTTTCATTTAAACTCAGCTTTTAAATTTTATTTTAAAATTTAAAAACAGAACAACAAGTTCTGTTAAAACCTATTACAAAAAATAAACCCGAGCCATGATTTAATTAACTTCGAGTTTCTCACCAACCTTCCCGAGTACTACTTCGGTTTTTTTTCAATTCACCCGAGCGAAGAAAAAAAATTTCTTAAATTTTTTTTAAGTGTTTTCATTTGCACCCAATTCCTACTTCGAGTTATAACTCGAGCCACACCGTTACTTTCTCGAGCTAAACTCGAGAATCACACGAACTACCCCAAAATTTGCTTCTTCTTCCCCACTTCACAAACCCAGGTACAAGCTATCATGCGTGCACCTGCACACGAAACCCCATCACCTCCGGCCATCATCGTGATGCCCAGCAAGTTGGCAACGACATCCTCACACCCTCGAGCTACTCGGCAACCTCGATTGAATCGTTGAAATAAATTGAGCTCTCAGCTGCAACCCAAAGACCATCCTTCATCAGAAAACTCCTCGTATCGTAGTGCTCCGACCACCGTGAATTACGCGAACATGACAGGAGCCATGCCAAACTTCCCCTCTTTGATTCCAACCGGACCGAACGGCTTCGGTCAATGTTCGTCGCCACCCGAGGTCGATGAATACAGCAGCAATTCTAGGTTCTTAAACCCTAAAACCTTATCGACTAACCTTCATGAGCATCTAAAAAATCATTGACTATTTTTCCAGTAAACTTAATTACTTAAACTACCTCCAACATCAACCCCAAGGCTCGATTTCCCATTGATCATTTGGAATTGACGAAAACACGATTCAGTTAAAAACCCAGATTCCACATTTAATACCAAATTAAAAACTTAACTTTATTTACTAAAATTCATCGTTTTAAATTTCGATTCCATATGCATAATCAAATCTGGGAATCCAGATTATAAATTTTCCTGTTTTGAACCATTTTTACTGTATATTCATACTTCCAGATAGTTTTATAAACAAATTGAACTTGTAACTATTTTTAGAATGTAGATCTTACAAATCTAAACTATTTTTGTTTGTACAACAAAGCCTGAAATAAATCAGGGAATGGAATTCAGATTTTTGAAGGTTTTTTTTCTTTTTGAATATGCAAAACAACAGAGGGTATATCCCTATTTTAATCATGCACAAATGATTTATATATATTCATTCAATTCAAATCTAAACAACATGCAAGCATTATATCACAGATATCAAGAAAATTGGTTCAAAAGTAAGTTTTCTCACATGTTAAATGAAGACAGAGGAGCCAGTTAACAAGCATAAACCAGACATATGAGATTAAGTCTAAAAGATGCAGGCTTGTTCACAGATTCTTCAAGCATTGAATTCAAAAAAAATGATTTAAAAATTTAAGTTGCTCACCTGTTTTCCTGAAAGAACAAAGAAGAGGGAACAGTGGTTGCTTGATCTCTGAGTTGCTTATGAATTAGGTTTTAAATTCTTACTTTGATTCTCTGAGTTGATTCTAGACTTGAAGTTTGGTTTGATTTGCTTGATAATGTCTCTTGTTTCCAGTTTGAAGCTTTGCTTCATGAATTGAAACCTGCTTCAGATTTTAGCTTCCAGCTTCTTTGATCTATTTTGCAATTTTTTTTAAGAAAAGCTGAAACTGTTTCCTTCCTCTTTCCAGGTTTAAGGATTTGTAATTTTTTTTCCAGTTTACTATCTAAATTTTCAGTTGGAAGATGAAAGTTAAAGAACATACTTGCCACTTGTTCTATAAGCCATACACTTGTTAATTGTATAAAGAAGATCTTCACACTTGTTTAATTTCCTAGTTAAGATGATTACACATGTTAAAAAAATTCAAATTATGTTTTAAACCCTTACTCTAATTTATTATATAAATTTTGTTTTAACCCTTGTGTTATTTATATTTGCAATTTGTATTTTTAAATCCTTTCATTATTTATATTTCAAACTATTATACCTTTAAATAAGTATTCATTCATATACATAAATAAATAAATATGTATACATATATATTAGGTTAGCTTCTAGAAATTTACAATATTAAATTCAAATATACTTTTATAACTTATCATATATTTATGTTCATATCTATGCATTTTCTATAAATTGTACTTATACAACTTATTAAAGAAAAAAATGATTTGAAAGTAAATTATATTTTATTTTATACAACTTTTTAAATAGCTTTTGTAAATTTGCTTATACAAAATTTAACACTTGTAAATACAATGATAATCTAAGTGACACGTCTTCTCACATTATAAAATCTAGTTTTTAAACAACATTCAAAATCTTTACTATATTTTAAACATTTCAAATATTATTTTGAATATAACTTTATATTATATTTCTTATTTAAGTAAATACATCTCTTTATTAATCATTTATAAAATCCTTTTTAAAAAAAAGATGGTTTGAAATTAAATATACATATATTACTTATAAATATTTATAAGTTAGTAAGTACAATTTTTATTTTCAATATATTTATATTTGTAAACTTAAGATATTAAACTATATTTATTCATTTTTAAAGAAAAGGTGTTTTAAATTCTTTTAGTAAATTCTTATTATATTTAAAATCATATTCAAAGCTTCATTTTCAAATTATAATGCATAGTTTAAACAAAATTAGAAGCAAATTGTTATTAGCTTAAAAATAAAAATATTAAATTCAATTTATCTCTAGAATCCAATTTATTTATCATATTCCAAATACAATTCTTATTTTATCCCTAAATATTCAAATTACTTCTAAATCAATTCATAATTTAATCAAAAAATTTATATTAATTTACCAAATTAAATTCTTAATTTAATCTAGGAACCAAATTAATTACAAATTTAAATTTGTTTAAAAACAGGAATGTTACAGATTCCCCCCTTAGAAAATTTCGTCCTCGAAATTTGAAAGTAGGGGGACAACAAAGAATGGATACACAAAGATAGAGAGACAGTTTTCCAAATCAAACTGGGTATCTATTCTGCATTTGGCTTCCCAAATCAGAACATCAATAATGGCTAAAAGAACAAATCAAGATACTCGGGTCACCAGATTTACGAATATGCAGTGGCACTGGTTAGTTCGAAGGGATAACTAACCACTCGTGGAATAAATTGGAACTCCAAAGAATAGACAGATATATGGATACAATAAAAAAAAAATAGTTTGAATAACAAAAATATACCTATCAACCATAGCAACCAAAGCAAACAATTCATCCAAACAAACAATTCTGACCCATCTGGACTTTATGTCCCATGTAAAATATATCAAAGCTTCTTCCTGGAACAGCTAGGAATAATCAAAGAATTGAAAAGACGAATCAAAGGAGATTGATAGAGAAAGTTGTTTCCGCTATTGCATGGTACTGACCATTTGTAGTTGTACTTCCCTGTCCCCTATCTCGTCCTCTTATTGCACTCATACTCACTATCAGTGGATAGTAAGAGAATTTACTGAGGCATTCAGATGGATATCTTAGGGATATACTCATTCTAGGGTATATTTCATCCTATCTCTAATGAGCTACTTAATGTGTTATACTCCTGAGCTAAAGTTTCAACCTTCAGCTCTGATACCAAATGTAATGACTCTGACTCGACCTTCGAAAATCAGCACCGAATACGACACTCGTATTCGAATGCTGTAGATCCAAACGTCGAATCTGGTTCGCCCGAGCTTATAACACATTAAGTATAACAACACAGCGGAAGAAAAGAATGAATATCAGTGATATACAACATTCGATACAACAATGATACAATATGAAACAATATCACAGGTACAAGATAACAATGCTACAGGGGAATAATAATATGATACAGCAGCGGAACCAAAAACTCCAAACATCAACAGCAACTCTAACTCCGAAGCACCAAGCTAAAACTCCGAAGCACCAAGCTAAAACTCCAACCCACAAGCGAGAACCACCATCAATTTGCACCAAGCTAAGTAAGTCCAGTCAATGAATCCGAAGACGTCAAAGAATTCCAAAGAGAAAGCTGAAGGGTATTAAATCGATGTCTACTATCTGAAAAAAACCCAACTCTAGACTGCCCGTGTGGAAAATTGTGGGCACCTAGAGTTTAGGAAGGGAACAATAAACTCCAGGTCAGTAATGGGACTGGTACGAGCAAACAAAAACACTTTTATCTTTAAAATAAGCAAAATAATTTTAATTTGAAATCCGCAATGCTTTTTTAAAAATGAAACTGCCATAAGGTCTTCCACCACACGTGCACAATGCAAACGCAGACCTGGAGGAGATTTCTCCTTATGACAGTCAAAAATGCTTGATACATGAAATCCATTGATATTATTACTATAAGTGCATAGTGGAAAAAATTTTGAAAGTATAATACTAATCTTAGCCAGCATAGACATTTCGTACTATGCCTACTATAGCTACCATCCAAACAGTGGGGCGCCACCATAAGTAGATGGCAGGTTATAGAACTAAAACCATAAAGGGTGCGTATTGTTTCTTTGGATTTTCCAACAAATGGTCGGGCCAAGGAACTTCCCATTGCCACATGGGTACGCCTCTGGAGGGACGCCCCAAGAACCATCCCTCGGTTCTCTGCTAACACAAGGCCGGCTACCCCCTTTCCGGGGAATAAAACCTAAGATATGCCACTCCCTGTCCTTTGGGACCTTTAACCGAGGATCCTCAATACCAACAACATCACACAATAATAATAATATACTATAGTGCCCACACGAGTAAGTATCTAGGTTCCATACCATGATACTACCCTTTTCCAGAAGGAATGGCCATACCCTAGGGGAGCTACCCCTGAAACCTTGCTGCATCTTTCCTGTTTCGACCATTCCGGTGTGTGAGGCTCGATGAAGTCTCGTCCACAAAGCTACGTTTTCACAAAGCCATGCTTTGATCAACAAATGATCAGCAACACTTCGTATGCCACGTTACCAAATTGGGAATGTATCACTAGTAACCATCAACTACATAACCTCTGAGCTCGTACGTCTCAGAGAAGGGTGTTAAGCTAAAAGAATAAATCTCCGCCACCAAACAGAAATGTATTTGATAGAAACTTGTTTTAAACCTCAAAGTGTAATGTCAGACACACACCCTACAAGTCTGTTTCGGGTTCGAACAGAACCGAAGGCACTTCCAAAGAAGCCCTTGCAAATCCGGATAATTCCTAATCACGTCCGGACTTCCCATCACAATGGGTGCTCAAATCTCTATACCCAGGATCAGCCAATGCAGAGACATTCGACAAGAAATCCTTTCGCTTTCGAAAGTGTCCGGTCTTCATCACCGATCTTCAATTGCTATCCATAACGTCGTATCACTATTCAGAATGGGTTATATGACACAAAGGTCCTCTCCCGGCTAAACCGAATAGTAAGCGCAATATTTTAAAACATATGGACATGGGATCTCAGTTAAATCACAGCTTAAAGCCCAAAACCTTTCATTCAAATGGTTAAAACAAATTACCATTTCCAACCTTTTAAACAAAAAGATTCATTTCAAAACCCTTCAATGGTTTAAACAATTTCCATAATTAAATCTTTTAAACAAAAGATTTATCTTTAAAACCCCTCTTCAATTTAAAACGAGGATCACCAATCTTTAACAAAGATCATTCATAGCCTTTCAATAACAATTACATTTCAAGTTGGATTATTTCATTCGGTTTTTAAATTAAAGACTCATTTTATAGCTTTCAAACTAATTTTCAAAAAACAATTACATTCTAAATCTTTTATATAAAAGATACACCGTTTAAAATGTTCTTAAATTTCAAATCAAAGTTTGACTATCTTTCACAAAGATTAGTTAACAGTTTTCAAAAAAACAATTACAGTTTGATTTGAAATCTTTCAACACAAATTGGAAACCATTTCCTTATATGAAAGCTATTATTAACTGAAAACAATTAGTTTTCATTTCGGAAAAATCTGATTACTTTTGCACGATTTAAAGCCCTTCAAGTATAAAACTCGAGTTGAATTAGATTTCTCAAAACAATAATTTTTAAAATGGTTTAAAATCCATATAAACACATTTATAGTTTGTATAACCTTTTACATCATAAATTTTCAACATATAATTCAATTTCAAATTTTGAATTCAAATTTTAATCAAATTTCAAAACTAAATCAAGTTATTCAAAAATAACATTTATAATTGAAAATTCCTTTTCAAAAGTCTTTCACTTTAAACCCAAACCATTACCAAAACCATTTGGATTTAAAATTCAAATTCAAAACTATTTAAAAAACCCACGACTAACCGATTTCCACATGCAATCCATATTTGTGTGTGTATAGTGTAGTCCAGGGGTTTACACACAATAGTGCGACAACAATCATCACATCACAGATTCATACACAGAAATATCGATAAGCGGTATAATTTATAATGCTTTTCTTTAATTACAGATCATGGATAAATAATATAAGTTCATCGTAGATAATAAATTACATCACCGATAAATAAATTACATCATAGATCACGGCACAAATCAAGGTAGTTCATAACGCAAAGCATCATATATCAGAGATATTAAACAATTAAATCATCCAATTCAAACATCCATAAGTAATATCAATTAATTATCTAATTAATTTAAATCAGGTTAGTCACTAATCTTGGTTAATTAATGTTAAATAATTACAAAACCATTTAATTAATTATTCTTTATTTAATTACAAAAATTTATTAAACCTTAATTAATAATCATCCTTTAATTGTCTTCATTAATCAATTAACCTTTAATTAATTTATCACATTAATTAATTATTCCTAATTAATTTAAAAATAAGTAATTATCCCTAATTACTTAATTAAATTTTACCATTAATTGATTACTTTTATTAATTAACTAACCTTTAATTAATTAATTAATTACCTTAATTAAAATTAATTAATTACCCTTAATTAATTAACCTTTAAATACTTGATTAAATCAATCTTAAATCATTAATTATCAATCCTTAATTACTTTCATTAAGTAATTAATATATATTATTAATTTTATTTAGTTAATTTTTCATTAATTACTTAATATCAATTAATTAATCTCTAATTAATAATCCTTAATTACAAATTAATTATCCTTAATTAATTAATCTTAAACCTTAATTAATTAATTTAAACCGTTAATTACTGATTTAATTAATCCAGATCATAACTAATTAAATAAATTAATTATCCATTAATAATTCAAATCATTTAATCCTCATTTACTTAAAGATAAAAACATTACTTATTAATGATCAAATTTATCATTATCAAAAGTATTTAAAAACAATTTATTTTAAACCTTTCTTTCAAATTTTATTTTAAATTTAAGATTTAAAAATGAGTATAAATTGACTTTAAACAAAGCTTAAAGACAATTCAAAAATCTTTAATTCATATGTTAAGGAAATATTCACTTCATAAAGAAGTTTAAAAGAAATTTAAAACCCAATTTATGTTTAAATTCAAACCATAGTCAAAAATACTCTTTAATATTCAAATTGTTTAAAACATTTTAAATTTAAAAACTTTCTTTTTATTTCAAAATTGGAATGCATATTAAACTTTGATTCCAGATAAATCTTTAGATTTTAAAAACCTATTTACAATTTAAAACTTCATTTTTAAAATTCAAACTACTTAACCCTTTTTAAAGTAGTTAAATCAATTCAAATTTAAAAACTTTATCTCATTTGAAACCCGAGATTTAAACTTAAACTCCAGATTGAAAAACTAGATTTAAAACTTATTTAAAATTTTACTTTTCATTTAAACTCAGCTTTTAAATTTTATTTTAAAATTTAAAAACAGAACAACGGGTTCTGTTAAAACTTGTTACAAAAAATAAACCCGAGCCACGATTTAATTAACTTCTAGTTTCTCACCAACCTTCCCGGGTACTACTTCGGTTTTTTTTCAATTCACCCGAGCTAAAAAAAAATGTATCAAAATATTTGTTAACTGTTTTCATTTGCACCCAATTCCTACTTCGAGTTATAACTCAAGCCACACCGTTACTTTCCCGAGGTAAACTCGATAAACACACGAACTACCCCAAAATTTGCTTCTTCTTCCCCACTTCACAAACCCAGGTACAAGCTCTCACGCGTGCACCTGCACACGAAACCCCATCACCTCCGGCCATCATCGTGATGCCCAGCAAGTCGGCAACAACGTCCTCACACCCTCGAGCTACTCGGCAACCTCGATTGAATCGTTGAAACAAATCGAGCTCTCAGCTGCAACCCAGAGACCATCCTTCATCAGAAAATTCCTCGTATCACAGTGCTCCGACCACCGTGAATCACGCGAACATGACAGCAGCCACGCCAAACTTCCCCGCTTTGATTCCCACCGGACTGAACGGCTTCGATTAACGTTCGTCACCACAAGAGGTTGATGAATACAACAGCAATTTTGGGTTCTTAAACCCTAAAACCTCATCTACTAACCTTCATGAGCATCTAAAAAATCATTGACTATTTTTCCAGTAAACTTCATTACTTAAACTACCTCCAACATCAACCCCAAGGGTCGATTTCCCATTAATCATTTGGATTTGACGAAAACACGATTCAGTTCAAAACCCAGATTCCACATTCAATACCAAATTAAAAACTTAACTTTATTTACTAAAATTCATCGTTTTAAATTTTGATTCCGTATGCATAATCAAATCTGGGAATCCAGATTATAAATTTCCTGTCTTGAACCATTTTTACTGTATATTCATACTTCCAGATAGTTTTATAAACAAATTGAACTTGTAACTATTTTTAGAATGTAGATCTTACAAATCTAGACTATTTTTGTTTGTACAACAAAGCCTGAAATAAATCAGGGAATGGAATTTAGATTTTTGAAGGGTTTTTTTTCTTTTTGAATCTGTAAAACAACATAGGGTATATCCCTGTTTCAATCATGAACACATGATTTATATATATTCATTCAATTCAAATCTAAACAACATGCAAGCATTATATCACAGATATCAAGAAAATTGGTTCAACGGTAAGTTTGCTCACATGTTCAATGAAGACAGAGGAGCCAGTTAACAAGCATAAACCAGACATATGAGATTAAGTCTAAAAGATGCAGGCTTGCTCACAGATTCTTCAAGCATTGAATTCAAAAATAATGGTTTAAAAATTTAAGTTGCTCACCTGTTTTCCTGAAAGTACAAAGAAGAGGGAACAATGGTCGCTTGATCTATGAGTTTCTTATGAATCAGGTTTTAAATTCTTACTTTGATTCACTGAGTTGATTCCAGACTTGAAGTTTGGTTTGATTTGCTTGATAATGTCTCTTGTTTCCAGTTTGAAGCTCTGCTTCATAAATTGAAACCTGCTTCAGATTTTAGCTTCCAGCTTCTTCGATCTGTTTTGCAATTTTTCTTTTCTTTTTTTTAGAAAAAAAAACTGAAATTGTTTCCTTCCTTTTTCCAGGTTTAAGGATTTGTATTCTTTTTCCCGTTTACTATCTAAATTTTCAGTTGGAAGATGAAAGTTAAAGAACATACTTGCCACTTGTTCTATAAAACATACACTTGTTAATTGTATAAAGAAGATCTTCACACTTGTTTAATTTCCTAGTTAAGATGATTACACATGTTAAACAAATTCAAATTATGTTTTAAATCCTTACTCTAATTTATTTTATAAATTTTGTTTTAACCCTTGTGTTATTTATATTTGCAATTTGTATTTTTAAATCCTTTAATTATTTATATTTCAAACTATTATACCTTTAAATAAGTATTTATTCATATACATAAATAAATAAATATGTATACATATATATTGGGTTAGCTTCTAGAAATTTACCATATTAAATTCAAATATACTTTTATAACTTATCATATATTTATGTTTATATTTATGCATTTTCTATAAATTGTACTTATACAACTTATTAAAGAAAAAAAATGATTTGAAAGTAAATTATATTTTATTTTATATAACTTTTTGAATAGCTTTTGTAAATTTGTTTATACAAAATTTAACACTTGTAAATACAATGATAATATAAGTAACACATGTCTTCTCACATTATAAAATCTAGTTTTTAAACGACATTCAAAATCTTTACTATAATTTAAACATTTCAAATATTATTTTGAATTTAACTTTATATTATATATCTTATTTAAGTAAATACATCTCTTTATTAATCATTTATAAAATCCTTTTTTTTAAACAAAAGATGGTTTGAAATTAAATTAAACATATATTACTTATAAATATTTATAAGTTAGTAAGTACAAGTTCTTTTTCAACATATTTATATTTTTAAACTTATTAAACTATATTATTCATTTTTAAAGAAAAGGTGTTTTAAATTCTTTTATCAAATTCATATTATATTTAAAATCATATGCAAAGCTTCATTTTCAAATTATAATGCATAGTTTAAACAAAATTAGAAACAAATTGTTATTAGCTTAAAAATAAAAATATTAAATTTAATTTATCTCTAGAATCCAATTTATTTATCATATTCAAAATACAATTCATATTTTATCCCCAAATATTCAAATTACTTCTAAATCAATTCATAATTTAATAATTTTATATTAATTTACCAAATTAAATTCTTAATTTAGTCTAGGAACCAAATTGATTACAAATTTAAATTTGTCTAAAAACAGGAATGTTACAATCAAAACAAAAATCTAGGATCAGATTTCAAACCTGAGATCAAGCTAAACAATTCAACTTCAAAAATTTCCAGAACATTTCAAATTCTAGCTCAAATTGTTTCTCTGTTCTTTGTCTCTGCCTCTAACCTCTTAGGTGAGCAAATTTCACCTTCTTTATTTTGAAATTCTTGTGGTGATAAGTGAAAATGGTGATCTAGAAATGCTTTGTTATGGTTGTAGATGTGCATTTTTGCTTGGATATACAAATGTAGGGATGCATGTCTGTGTTTCTACATAGGAATGCCTCTGTTGTTTAACAGACTTAGGAATTTCTCAAAAATAATTCCTATCTCCTCATCCAAACTATGATAAAATGAGATATTTAAAAGGAATTGATTGTAATGATGTATTACAAAATTTAAAATTAAAAACTAGCAAGATTATTAAGTAATTTATCTGGGAATTTAAATATACAGTAGAAAAATCAATAAACATGATAAATTTGAATCTCATAATTAATTGTTTCATTTACATTATCGAGTTCGGCCGGAAAATTCATGATTTTTAAAACAAAATTCAAGGTTTCAAATTCACTAAACCATGAGGAAATGTGAGATGAACAGAATCGAAATTTTCACCAAACTTCGGCGATCGGTGAAGTACTGACTCTCGGAATTGAAATGGGAGGTAGCTGATATGATGATGGTTGTCAGAAAAATGATAGGAGAATTTGTATTACACCGTGGAGACATTACGATGGTGATCTAGGGTTCATATCCAAATTTTTGTTGATCTGTCTCTCAGGGCAACTACGTCGCGAATATGGGATTGGACTACATCGGGTCTGGTAGAATCGATGCGTTGTGTTACGGCAAGGTTGTGGTCTGAGTTTTAGATTTCCTGGTGATCAGCTGTAGCTTCACGAGGCATTTTTAGGTGGTCTTGCTAGTTTTAGAAAATGGAGCAAACTGCTCGATTTTGATCCATTGTCGTTTTGGTTCATCTGGGTGGTCGAATTCGTTGTCATGGTCATAGGTGACCTACTGAAGGTTTCGGAGACGACCAATAATGGCCGGAGTAGGCGTGCACGTTCATGCGTGCACCTATGTGTTAGGAAGTTTGAAAAGGAGGAAGAAGGAGGCGACTCAAAGTTAAACTCGGAGAATTTGGGGTCTTGGCTCGGGTTCGTTGTCGGGGAAACTCGTGGGGTTTTGGTAACGATTTTTAGAATTTCAACATAACAAAGTTTAAAAGAAAAATAAAACAGAAGCGGGTAAGGCTTCGGGAAAGTTGGTATTTGACTCGGGAAAAGACGCGAGGTGGTCTCGGTTTGGTATTGAAAGCAGTTTTAGACTTTAAATTAGAACAGGTATTCAAAAATTTAATTAAATCAAGCTTTAAACTTTCTTGATTAATTTTTGAAGGATAATAAATGTTTTATTTTAGTTTGAAATTAGATTAATAAAAATATTTTTTAAGCTAATTTAGTTTAAGTTAAGAAATTTATCTAAAAGATAATGATGTTTTTAAATTGTTATTTGACTTCGGGTCTTTAGTTAATTCATGATAGTAAGTAAATCTGTTTTCAAAGGTTTATTAAAGTAAGATTTAAATGTTGTGATTAAGTAGTTAATCAAAGATAAAAGTGGATTATCTTTAAAAATTTATTAATTTTTGATAAATTAAAGAATGTGATCAAGTAATTAAGTATAATTACTTTGTGTAATTAAAAATTAGAGTTAATTACTTTGGATAATTAATTTAAGGCTAATTATTGTGAATAATTAAGGAAAAATTATTTGAATAAATTATTTAAGGATAATTAATGTTAAACAATGAAAGTAATTAAGGTTAATTAATTAAAGATAATCACTTATTGTGATTAATTAATAATAATTAATTAAATGGTAATTAATTAAAAGATAATTTATTTATGAAAGTGGTTAAGGATGATCATTAAATAAGGATTAATTAATTATTGTAATTAATTAAAGATAGATAATTATTGATTTAAGTTTAATTAATTTATAATTAGGGATTAATTAATTAATGTAATTAATTAATGAAAATTAATTAATGGAAGCAATTAAAGGTAATTAATTTCTTAAAGATAATTACTTAATTAAAAGTAATTAATTAATGATTAAAGGTGGATTAATCAAGTGATTAACATTGATTTAAGAGTAGGGATAGTCACTTATTGTAATTAATTAAGGATAATTAATTTAATGGTAATTAATTAATTAAGGTATAATTAATTAAAAATAATTAATTAAATGGTGAATAAAATAATTTAAGGTTAATTATTGAAAAATTAAAGGTTGATGAATTATAATTAAAGGTTAATTATTTTATTATTAATGGTTAATTAATAAATGATTGAAGAATAATTAATCAAAATGATTTGTACTTTATTAATGTTAATTAACCAGGATTAGTAATTCATAAGTAATTAATCTGATTTAAATTAATCAGACAATTAAATAATCTTGATTACGAATGTTTGGATTGAATTAGATGCTTTGAATTGTGTGATATCCCTGATATACGATGTTTTGTGATATGATTAAGGTGTGAAATGTAACTTATCATTTGTGATCTATGCAATTTATTTATCTGCGATGTACCTATGTTATTTATCAGTGATCTGTGAATAAACATAAGCGTTATAGTTATACCGCTTATAAAATATGTAACGACCCATAATTTTTATTAATTAAAATTTGAATATTTAATTAATTTTAAATATTAATAAGTGAATTTATAAGTCAAATAAATTTTTATTTGAATTATTGGATTTAATTGGATAATTAAATCGATGATTTAATACGTTAAATTATGGAAATAATTGAAAATATAGTTAAATATGATTGAAAATGAATTGTAAACTTTTATTTTATCATATGGAAGTTAGAATGATATTTTAGAACTTTTAAAATTGAATTAAAGGTTAATTTGTGAAAATTGAATATTTTAATATTTAAATCGACTAGTAAAAATAGTCAATTTTTGAACAGTCTCAGAATTGAACGAAACCAGTTACATTGGATCCGTAATAGTTAGTTATTACCGGATTTCAAATTTCGTGTCAATCGGAGTTATCGTTTGAGCGTGGCAGCTCGAAACGCATCGAATTATTTTTAATTTAAATTTGGCGAGTAAAAATAGCCATTTTTCAAAAAGTCTCGGATTTCGACGAAACCAGTTTCATCGGATCTGTAATGTGATATTATTGTAAGGTTTCAAATTTCAAGTCAATTGGATTTACCGTTTGTCCGGTACGAATTAAAACGCCTAGAAATCGACTTAAATCGGTTTAATTTAAATTGAGCGTTTACAGCCATAACTCGCACAGATGTCCGAATTAGCTTTCGAAACCTGTTCCATTGTGTCCGGAACACGGGATAAACCCTAGGTATGTCAGTTTCGGCGCGTAAATCGGAGTTCGGAATTTCCGGAATGAATAGTGTTTCGGTTTTCTCTATAAATAGCCCCCCACTTAAAAAAAAAAAAAAGAAATAACAAACCCTAGCCGCCACCCCCATAAACAACGGCCAGAATTTGCCAAACTTCTTCCCTCTAGATCTTCCAATCCGTCAACAATTAGAGGAAGTTGTCAACATGAAAGTTGGAGAGGGGAGTGAGAGCTACGATCTGAACGGTGGTGATGTAAAACGGAGACTCGAGGAGGGAGAAAAGGGGGGCCGTTCTCTACAGCTCACGCACGAAATTCGAGGCTCATCAGGGGGCCGAGCTCCACCATGGGGGGGGGGGGGGGCGAAGGAAGCTTTCTTCGAGGGCTACAGCATGGAGCTTCCTGATCGAATTATCGTCGAGTGATTTAGGTGCAAAGTCAAACCCTAATCATGCTATATGGGTTCGGCCTTAGCATCTTGTGCCTGTAGAATGTACGTGATGAGGGAGATGAAGATTTTGGTGCGTTGGATGCAGATCATATGGCCCAGATTTGTTTGGGTATTAAAATTTGTTAATTTAGTTGTAATTATAGTTATTAAAATCGTGTAATCTTGTAAAATCAATAACTTTTTCATACGAGGTCGAAAACGCGCGAAACCAGTTGCGTTGGAATCGCATGGACGAGCACTACGCGATGGAGTTGGTTTGGAGTCGTTTGGAGTTAGTGAGAATTTTGGATAAAATTAAACGTGCGTTTAATTTTATTCGAAATAAATCGCTAAAACGGAATTTTAAATCAAGGTGAGAACTTCTCACTCAATCGAATTAGTTTCGATTTTATTTTAAATAGTTAGATTTAAAATATTTGAATGCATGTTTGAATGATGATTGATATCTATTGATTGTTAAAATAGACATTATACGCCGTTAGTAAGCGGATGTTATTTATTAAAAACATATACCGCGAATATTTCATAAACAGTGAAATTGGTATTATATATAATATCAATATATATATATTGGCATATGTATATATTGCAGTTGTTGATTCCCCGCATTTTTTTAGCGGATGAGACCCTATTACGCCGTTATTAAGCGGATAATATTTAATAAGAACATATACCGCGATAATTTCGTACTGGAGCGAAATTGGTATTGTGCTAATGTTTTTGGATGTAGGAAAACAGGTTGGAGGGATCCAACTGGATTCCTCAACAGTTTTTATTTAATTTCAGATATTTTGATATTTGATTGATTATCATATCGATATATGATATCGTTGTAGTCGTGATTGACTATTTGGTGTGTAGCATCATTGGACCCAGATTTTGGGATTTTAAAATGATTTTTAAAGTGATTTTTGAAAATATACTATATTTTTGGAATTGATCTATTTTAAATAAATAAACGTTATAATTTTTAATGTTATAAAAATTATGGTTTTTGTGAAATATAGTTAAAAGCTGATTTTTGAGAAATGTGAATTAATGATTTTTATAAAATAGTTTAAATTGGATTTTTGAACATATTATAAAAGTTTAAATATAGGATTTATAAAATTTGATTATTTTATAAATCAAGAGAATGGTGAAATAATAAAGGAAATTAAAGACGTTTTAAAGAATAATATAAATTGATTTATATTAAGAGATTTATAAATGGATATTTATAAATTGAAATATAGACATTATAAAACGAGTTTTTATAAGTATTTGAATGAAGTGAAAATGAATTTCATAATTTAATGGAATTTATAGAATTTTATACAGTGAAGTTATAAATAGAATTTTATAAACAGTAGGTTTATAAAATTTATTAAGTTATTAAAATAATGATTTTGGATAAATGAATGAATCTTATAAGTTATAAGATTTATAATTATGAAGTTAAAAGAACGATTTTTGTAAAATAATCGTTTTATAAGTATTTAACTTATAATACGAACTTTTAGTTTATAATTGAGTTATAACCGGGAATAGGTTAATAAAGGAATTTATAAAAAAAGGAAGTTTTTATAAATAAATAGAAATGGAATTTATAAACGTTGTTTATAAATTCGCAATGACTTATTTTGATAAGTAAATTGTTGTAACCTATTAATGGAGTTATATTCACGTTTTTGAATAGTGAATAATTCTTTTAAATAAAATGTATAAAAGGATGAAATGTGTTAACGTAGTATATTCACGTTTTTGAATAGTGAATAAGATGTTAAAGAAATTGTTTTGAATGTGATATTTGAAATAGAATTAAAACGATCGAACAATGTTTTAAAATGTGTTGAGATTCGAAACCATAGATTTCAACATGTATTGTTGAAATAAACGTTTTCGAGAAATAAAAGGAAATGATGGACTATAACACTGTTGTTTATAGTAAATGATTTCCAAAAGGAAATGTTTCGTATAGTATTGGGATTTATATATCTATTTTAATTTCGAATCCCTATACTAGTGATTTTGGGTTGTCGTAACGATGTTTTACGTAACATTCGTTTTGGCCCAAATAAATATGTTTAAGAGAATGATTTCCTTAAAGAATGAAATATATACTTAATTTCGATTGAAGTATATTGAATATTTTCTAAGTGTTGAAAATAAATAAAATTTGTAAATTACTTATTAAATAAGTATGGAATTGTTTTCCAATATGAAGTGATATTTAGAATTTATCTTTTTGAAGATAAATTGAAAATTGAAAATGAATAATTGAAATCGAATATTCATTGATATTTTGGAATTATAAATTCACTAAGGAATTTATAAAGGAAGTGGAATTTGTCTAATAATAAATATTAATTTATTTTTGAAGTATTGAAAATAATATATCTTGTAAAGATATTTTGGAAAATAAATAATTTGGAAAATTATTTGGAATCTGGTGATGTGTGCATATCCAGTGATAGTTCAATAGCCGACTATCAATATTTCCCTTTGAATGGGTAATTGATGTGATTTGTTTGAATGTGAATGCTACACTTATTTTAAATAAGCACTCACTATTCGGGTTAACCGGGAAAGGACCATGGGGTCGTATAACCCATTCCGAATATGTGATACGTCGTTATAATTGCATTGAAGATCGGTGTTGAAGACCCGGTATTTGCGAGAGCGATAGGATGACCTGTCGATTTACTCTGCACCGAGTTGCTCCGGTATAGAGTTCTCCATATGTGATGGTGAATCCGATCAGGATTGTGAATATCCGGATTGCAAGGACTTCTTTGTAAGTGCCTTCGGTTTTGTTCGATCCCGGAACAGACTTGTATGGATTGTGTGTCTGACATTACAAGTTGAGATATAAAGCCGATTTCTTTCAAATATATTTCTGTTGGTGGCGAAGAATTTATTCTTTTAGCTTAACACCCTTCTCTAAGACGTACGAGCTCAGAGGTTATGTAGTTGAATGTTATCAGCGATATATTCCCAATTTGGTAATGTGATATGCTGAGTGATGCTGTAAATGATCATTGTGTTGATTATTGTGATAGGATCGTTTATTTGATCGTCTATCTTAGTGATCATTGTGTTGATCATTTGTTGACCCAAAGCATGGCTTTTGTATAAAGTATGTTTTTGTGGACGTGACTTCGTCGAGCCTCACACCCCGGAAATGGTCAAAATAGGAAAGATGCGGCAAGGTTATGAGGGGTAGCTCCCTTTAGGGTATGTACATTTCCTTCTGGATAGAGGTGGTATCATGGTATGGAGCCCAGATATTTAACCTATGTGGTTACTGCGAATTTATTACTTTGTGGTTGTTGGTTATCGGGATCCCGTGAGAAAGGTCGTTTACGATCGGGGAATGGCGTGCTCGTGTCAGTAGTTACCCAGTTAGGGGTAACCCGGCCTTGTGTTGGCAGAGTTCCGGTTTGGTTCTCGGGGATGTCTTTCCAGAGGCATTCTCATGTGGCAATGGGAAGTTCCTTGGCCTGACCATTTGTTGGAAATCCAATTCCCAATACGAAACTTGTACGGTTTTAGTTGTAGAACCTATCATTCACTTATGGTGTCGCAACACTGTTTGGATGGTAGCTATAGTAGGCATAGTTCGAAATGTCTATGTTGGCTAAGATTTATATTCTACTTTCGAAATGAATTTTCCACTACACTATGCACTAGTAATAATATCAAATGTTATTTTAAATGCGTATCAAGCATCTTTGACTATCATAAGGAGAAATCTCCTCCGATTCTGCGTTTGCATCGTGTGTGTGTGCGGGAGGCCTTATGGTAGTCTCATTTTTAAAAGCATTGCGAATTGATTAAAAATATTCCTCTATTTTGATTTTAAAGATAAATAAACTGTTTTGAGTTCTCACACCAGTCACATGACTGACTCGGAGTTTATTGTTTTCCTTCCTAAACTCTGGGTGCCCACCAATTTCCACACGGGCAGTCAAGAGTAAGGTTTATCAGGATATTCTGGATATTCTGGAGTTGCTGGAGGCAAGCTGGATGGCATGGCGTATTACTAGTATATAGTATTTCTTTTTCCGCTGCACTGTTGTTGTTGATGTTGTATACTCTGATGATATGATGTAATGAAATGTGATGTAATGTAATAACTGATATAGTTCTTTGTTTAAAGATTCTTCATTTATTATTATATGTTGTTCCGCTGCGAATTGTGAGATTCTGATATTGTTCTGTTGTTTCCTTTCTGTCCCGTCCTATTTTCTTCTGTTTTTCTATCTCTTCTCTTTTCTCATTTTTATTCTATTTTCTAATTTTCTGTTTTCTTTTCTTTTCTTTTCTTCTCTTTTCTTAAATTCTTTTTCTTAAACCCATAACATTCTCGGTTTTTCGGCAACGAAAAATCGCGAGCGTTACAAAATATTTTGCTTTATTTGAATTTGTGTTGATTGATGATGTTGCACTTCTATTGTGTAAAACCCCTGGACCACACTTTACACACACATATATGGATTGCATGGGGAAATTTGGTAAGTCACGGATATTTGAATTTAGTGAAATGGTTTTAAAAATTGAATATTGAATTCAAATGGTTTTGGAAATGAATTGGGTTTAAAGTGAAAAGCTTTTGAAAAGGAATTTCAAAGATAAAAGTTATTTTTGAATAACTTGATTTAGTTTTGAAATTGATTTAAATTTGAATTCAAAAATTTGAAATTGAATTCTGTTTATAAGGTTATACAAGTTTATATGGGTTTTAAACCATTTTTAAAGTGTTGTTTTGGGACTTTGAATTTAACCCGAAGATTTTAACTTGTATAAATGAACTTGGATTTTTCCAAAATGAAAACTATTTGGTTTCAAATAATAAAATCTTTCATATAAGAAATGAATTTCCAATTTGTGTTAAAGGGATTTCAAGTTTGAAATGAAAAATGGTTTTCCAAGTTACGAACGAAACTTTGGAAACGTGTTTGAAAGCTATAAGTTAAATCTTTGATTTAAAGATTGGATGAGTTAATCCTAATTGAAATGGAAATTGTTTTGAAATCTGTGAATGGATCTTTGTGAAACTGGGTGAACTTTGTGAAATGAATCTTTTTATTTAAAGATCTGAAATGGTAATTTGTTTAAACCATTTGAAGAAAGGTTTTGGGTTTTTAAAAGTTGTGACTTAACAGAAATCCCATATCCATATGTTTTTAAATATTGCGCTCACTATTCGGTTTAGCCGGGAGAGGAATTTGTATTATACAACCCATTCCGAATAGTGATACGATGTTAGGAATTGCAATTGAAGACCGGCGGTGAAGACCGGGCGTCTTCAAGAATGATAGGATAACCTATCGACTGACTCTGCACTCAGTTGCACCGGTATAGAGTTCTCCATATGTGATGGGGAGTCCGATCGGAATTGTGGATGCTCAGATTTCAAGGGTTTCTTCGGAAGTGCCTTCGGTTCTGTTCCAACTTGGAACATACTTGTATGGTTGTATGTCGGACATTACACTTTGAGATATAAAACTGATCTCTATCAAATACATTTCTGTTTGGTGGGGGAGAATTTATTCTCTTAGCTTAACACCCTTCTCTGAGACGTACGAGCTCAGAGGTTATGTAGTTGATAGTTATTAGTGATATACTCCCAATTTGGTAGTGTTACATGCTGAGTGCTGCTATGTGTTGTTGATCATTTTTTGATCAAATCATGGCATTTTTATAAAGCGTAGCTTTGTGGACGAGACTACATCAGGAGCTCATACCCCGGAAATGGTCGAAACAGGAAAGATGCGGCAAGGTTATGAGGGTCGCGCCCATTAGGGTGTGTCATTCCCTTCTGGAAAAGGGTGGTATCATGGTATGGAGCCCAGATACTTAACTCATGTGGTCACTGCAAATCTATTACTTTGTGATTGCTTTGTGGTTTTTGGTTGAGAGGCGCCTCGGATAAAGGTCGCAAACGACCGGGGGATGGCATGCTCGTGTAGAAGTTACCTAGTTACAGAGGTAACCCGACCTTGTGTTGGCAGAGAGCTGGTTAAGTTCTCGGGATATCCCTCCAGAGGCGTACCCATGTGGCAGTAGGAAGTTCCTTAGCCGGACCATTTGTTGAAAATCCAATCTTCAATACGCACCTTGTATGGTTTTAGTTGTAAAACCTTCCATTTACTTATGGTGGCGCCCCACTGTTTAGATGGTAGCTATAGTGGGCATACAATAATGGTTGTATGCTGGATAAAATTAATATTGTACTTTCGAAAGGTTTTCTGCACTATGCACTAATAATAATATCAAATAGTTTTCGCGTATCAAGCATTTTTTACTATCATAAGGAGAAATCTCCTCCAATTCTGCGTTTGCATTGTGTGCGCGGCGGGAGGCCTTATGGTAGTTTCATTTTCCAAAAAGCATTGAGGATTACAATTTTAAAATTCTTCCGTTGATTGTTTTTGTTTAAAACTGTTTTTGTTTGCTCATACCAGTCCCATGACTGACCTGGAGTTTATTGTTCCCTCCCTAAACTCTGGGTGCCTGCAATTTTCCACACGGGTAGTCTAAAGTTGGGATTTTCAGATAATCAAATAGTAGGTGTAGATTCGATAGCCATCAGCCTTTGGTTTGGTAGCTTTTGGATACCGTTGGAGTCTTTGGAGTTTTGAGCTCGAGTTTGCTACAAGTCCAACTTTTTAGGGGTTCGAGCTAGCTTTGGATTGGAGGAGTTTTGGAGTTGGCATTGAAGACATTGTCTTTCCGCTATTGTTGTCTATGTTATTGTCTTGTATCTATCTTGGATATATTGATAGTCATTTGTATTTGATATTCAGTTGTATCAGATATTGTATCAATGTTGTATATTGATATTATTCCATTGTTTTCTTCCGCTGTGTTGTACTTAACGTGTTATAAGCTCCGGCGAACGAGTTTCGACGTTTGAATCTGCGGCATTTGAATATAGGTGATATATTCGGTGCCGATTTTCAAAGGTGGAGTCAAGGTCGTTACACATGAAAATGCCAGATTAACAATATTAAAGCATAGATCAAAATAAGGATTCATTTCTAGATTTTGAAATCTTTTCCAACGCTCTGTTGTCCTCTGTCTTCATTTCCAAGGTGAGTAAACTCTTGATAAATTGATCTAGCCTGTTATTTCGTGAAGTGAAGCTGTGAAAATGTTTGAATATGTGAAAATATGTAGTATGTATACAAAAATGTGTACACATATGTGTGCATGTTTGATATACAGACAATGTGGCCTCTATTTGGTCACAGGACTCAAAAACCTGTTTAAAAAAAATCAAATTCTTCACGTCCAATCAACATTAAGCTTTAAGTTCTAAACAAAGCTTGTTTGTATCATCAAGAACTAGGTTTTAGAAATATTTTTAAGAAGAATTAAATTGAGTTTATCTGTAGAATTAAATATAAAGTAAAAAAGTTTCAAAAACATGATTAATTCGAACCTCGTAATTTATTGATTCACCTACATCACTGGATTCGACATCGAAAACCATGATTTTTAAATTAAAATTCATGATTTTAAACATCGTAAATTGCGAGAATTTGTAAGATGAACGAGAAATGGGTTTTGACAATTTCCGACAATCGATGAATTGCTTGATGTCGGGATCATGACGGAGGTTCCTGGGTGGTTGTCGAGCTAGGGAAAAATCATCGGAGATTTTTTCGATCATGCAGTGCGGTGGAGTTTTAGTGTTTAAACCCATAATTGGTCGAAGTCGAAAATTCTGGTTACTGTAGCTTTGTCGTTGCATCGGAGTTGATCACACCGGTGGCGATCGAAGCATTGAAGGTTGACGAAGCCTGGGCCGGAGTTTCGTGGCCACCGGTGGTCTGTGGTGGTGATGCTGGGGAGTTTTTGTTGATCCGATTTAGTTCCAGTGTGGAGTTGAACAACTCGATTTTGTTTCCAATCGTTTCATCTGACTTGGTTGATCTGGATGTATGGTCGTATGTATGACATTACACTTTGAGATATAAAACCGATCTCTATCAAATTCATTTCTGTTTAGTGGCGGAGAATTTATTCTCTTAGCTTAGTACCCTTCTCTGAGACGTACGAGCTCAGAGGTTATGTAGTTGATAGTTATCACTGACATACTCCCAATTTGGTAGTGTTACATGCTGAGTGCTGCTATGTGTTGTTGATCATTTGTTGATCAAAGCATGGCTTTTGTATAAAGCGTATCTTTGTGGACGAGATTGCATCAGGACCTCACACCCCGGAAATGGTCGAAACAGGAAAGATGCGGCAAGGTTATGAGGGTCGCGCCCTTTAGGGTGTGTCATTCCCTTCTGGAAAAGGCAGGTATCATGGTATGGAGCCCGGATACTTAACTCATGTGGTCGCTGCAAATCTATTACTTTGTGATTGCTTTGTGGTTGTTGGTTGAGAGGTGCCTCGGATAAAGGTCGCAAACGACCAGGGGATGGCATGCTCGTGTAGTAGTTACCTAGTTACAGAGGTAACCTGGCCTTGTGTTGGCAGAGAGCTGGTTAAGTTCTCGGGATATCCCTCCAGATGCGTACCCATGTGGTAGTAGGAAGTTCCTTAGCCTGACCATTTGTTGAAAATCCAATCTTCAATACGCACCTTGTATGATTTTAGTTGTAAAACCTGCCATTTACTTATGGTGGCGCCCCACTGTTTAGATGGTGGCTGTAGTGGGCATACAATAATGGTTGTATGCTGGCAAAGATTAATATTGTACTTTCGAAAGGTTTTCTGCACTATGCACTAATAATAATATCAAATAGTTTTCGCGTATCAAGCATTTTTTACTATCATAAGGAGAATTCCCCTCCAATTCTGCGTTTGCATTGTGTACACGACGAGAGGCCTTATGGTAGTTTCATTTTCCAAAAAGCATTGCGGATTACAATTTTAAAATTCTTCCGTTGATTGTTTTTGTTTAAAACTGTTTTTGTTTGCTCATACCAGTCCCATGACTGACCTGGAGTTTATCGTTCCCTCCCTAAACTCTGGGTGCCTGCAATTTTCCACACGGGTAGTCTAAAGTTAGGTTTTTCAGATAATGAAATAGTAGGTGTAGATTCGATAGCCATCAGCCTTTGGTTTGGTAGCTTTTGGATACCGTTGGAGTCTTTGGAGTTTTGAGCTCGAGTTTGCTACAAGTCCAACTTGTTGGGAGTTCAAGCTAGCTTTGGATTGGAGATGGGTTTTGGAGTTGGCATTGAAGACATTGTCGTTCCGCTGTTGTTGTCTCTGTTATTGTCTTGTATATATCTTGGATATATTGATAGTCATTTGTATTTGATATTCAGTTGTATCAGATATTGTATCAATGTTGTATACTGATATTATTTCATTGTTTTCTTCCGCTGTGTTGTACTTAATGTGTTATAAGCTCTGACGAACCAGATTCGATGTTTGATTTTGCGGCATTTGAATATAAGTGATATATTCGGTGCCGATTTTCGAAGGTCGAGTCAGTGTGGTTACAGTGGTATCAGAGCAGAAGGTTGAAACTTTAGCTCAAGAGTATAACACATTAAGTGACTCATTAGAGATAGGGTGAAGTATGCCCTAGAATGAGTAATCCCTAAGATATCAGTCCGTGTGCCTCAGTAAATTCTCTTACTATCCACTGATAGTAAGTATGAGTGCAAGAAGAGGACGAGATAGGGGACAGGGGAGTACGACTACAAATGGTCGATACCCTGCAACAATGGAAGTAACTTTTCTCTAACAATCTCCATTGATCCAGGTCAAATTCTTTTGATTGCTTCGTAGCAGTTACAATAAGAAGCTTCGGTGCTGTGATGGCCTGCGAATCGTGTAGATAAGTTCCTACCTCGTATTCTCGTTATCATCTTTTCGTTTCAAACTCTAATGAATTTGAAAATTTATTTGGAATAAATTGGTTAACAAATATAAGGCTAAATTTGAATTGTATCAATAAACAATATTGGTTAAAACCAAATTCGAAATTCTATTGTAATTCCTTGTGTAGATCAAAGTCTGAAGAGGGATAAGTTGTATATACTTTGGGATATTCCGACCTGAATTTGGAATCCATACCTAGTGTTTGAGAATTATGGAAGATTAAATCCATTTATCTATTGTTTGGGGTGTCGATATGTTCTACGAATGGTTAGTTGCCCTTCAAACTAACTAGTGCCCCTACATATTCATAGATCAGGTGATCGGAGTATCTTGTGAAATATTGAATGAGTTTGTTCTCGTATTGTTAATATTCTGATTTGGTAAGCCAAACGCAGAATAGATTTTCGGTTTGATCTGAAAAATTGTTTCTCTATCTTTGTGTTTCCATCTATTCTTTGTTGTCTCCCTGGAAAATTTCATGGACGAAATTTCTTAAGGGGGGGGGGGGGGAATCTGTAACATTCCGGGATTTTAGCTAAAAGTAATTTGATAATTAATCTAATTTTTGGGATTAAATTTTGAAATAAATTAGAAATTGCTATAGAATTTTGGATTTAATTGAGGAATTAATTGGTAATTAATTTGGAATTTGAGAATATAATATATTATAAAATTAGTTAGATTTAAAAGTTGTATTTTGAAAAAAAATTATGTATATAACTAGAATTGTAAAAATAATATGATATTAAAACAAGGTTTAATAAAAAGTTTAGAATACTTTTCTTTTATTCTTGAAATAATTTAGTTTTGTACATATTTAAACTAAATAGGAAATATATTACATAAACATATGTAAATATAAGGATTAAGTAATTTATAAAAGAAGGGGTTTAAAATATAAAAATGAAGAAAGGTTTGAAACATAATTTTTTAATAAAACTAAACATAGGGTTTGAAACATAAATTGGTTGTATCTAAACATTTGTAAGCCATGCACATAAGTAAATTTACAAGTGTTAAGCTAAATTAAACAAGTGGCACATTTTTTCTTTAAATTTAATTTTTATAAATATAAGAAAGAAAAGCAAATCCAGGCTGTTTCAAAAGTAAATCACTCAAGCCCGAAAATCCAAAGCCAGACTTGAATGAAACTCAAACCAACGAAAATTAAATCAACATCAAGGAAAAATCTGAAACAATCTTCAAGCTTTGGAAGAACAAATCAAAACAGTAGTTCAAAGTCTAAAGCCTGGAAATAAAATACCTCCAGTTTCAAATCTGAAGAAAAAATAAAAGAAGACAAGGCAAATTTAAAATCAAGCATCAAAGCAAATACAAGTTTATAACTCAAAGAAAATCCTATAATCTTCAATTCCAGTTCTCGGACCTCGAACCTGAGAGATTAGAGCAAAAGCAAGCCTACAGATCAAAAGGAAATTAGATCAAAGCAAACAAATGCAAGATCAAGTTCCAGCTTCAACTGGAAAATCAAACAACTAAAACAAAGATAATCTCCAAATCATAAAACCTGGAATGATAAACTCAGGTAATTTAAACAAAACCATAATTAAAATTTAAAATCTGAAGTAATTAAATCCCTAACTAACTTCAGCATTTTCAACTTAAGGAAATGATGATCAAAACAAAAATCTGGGATCAGATTTCAAACCTGAGATCGAGCTAAACAATTCAACCTCAAAAAGTTCCAGATCATTTCAAATTCCAGCTCAAATTATTTCTCTATTCTTTGTCTCTGCCTCAAACCTCTCAGGTGAGAAAATTTCACCTTCTTTACTCCGAAATGCTTGTGGTGATATGTGAAAATGGTGATCTGGAAATGCTTTGTTATGGTTGTAGATGTGCATTTTTGCTTGGATATACAAATGTAGGGATGCATATCTGTGTTTCTATGTAGGAATACCTTTGTTGTTTAACAGACTTAGGAATTTCCCTAAAATAATTCCTAGCTCCTCATCCAAACCATGATAAAATGTGATATTTAAAAGGAATTAACTGTAATGATGTATTACAAAATTTAAAATTAAAAACTAGGAAGATTATTAAGTAATTTATCTGGGAATTTAAATATACAGTAGAAAAATCAATATACATGATAAATTTGAATCTCATAATTAATTGATTCATATACATTATCGAGTTCGATTGGAAAATTCATGATTTTTTAAAAAAACTTCAAGATTTTTAATTCACTAAATCATGAGGAAATGTGAGATGAACAGAATCGAAATTTTCACCAAACTCCGGCGATCGGTGAAGTATTGACTCTCGGAATTGAAATGGAAGGTAGCTGATATGATGATGGTTGTCAGAAAAATGATAGGCGAATTTGGATTACACCGTGGCGACGTCATGATGGTGATCTAGGGTTCGTACCCAAATTTTTGTTGATCTGTTTCTTGGGGCAACTGCGTCGCGAATATGGGATCAGACTACATCGGGTCCGGAGGAATCGATGCGTTGTGTTACGACATGGTTGTGGTCTAAGTTTCAAATTTCTTGGTGATCAGCGGTGGCTTCACGAGGCGTTTTTAGGTGTTCTTGCTCATTTTAGAAAATGGAGCAAACTGCTCGATTTTGATCCATTGTTATTTTGGATCGTCTGGGTGGTCGAATTCGTTGTCATGGTCATAGGCGACTTACTGAAGGTTTCGGCGACGACCAATAATGGTCGGAGTAGGCGTGCACGTTCATGCGTGCACCTATGTGTCAAGAAGTTTGAAAACCAGGAAGAAGGTGGCGACTCAAAGTTAAACTCGGAGAATTTGGGGTCCTGGCTCGGGTTCGTTGTCGGGGAAACTCGTGGGGTTTTGGTAACGAGTTTTAGAATTTCAACAGAACAAAGTTTAAAAGAAAACGAAAACAGAAGCAGGTAAGGCTTCGGGGAAGTTGGTATTTGACTCGGGAAAAGACGCGAGGTGGTCTCAGTTTGGTATTGAGAGCGGTTTTAGACTTTAAATTAGAACAGGTTTTCAAAAATTTAATTAAATCAAGCTTTAAACTTTACTGATTGATTTTTGAAGGATAATAAATGTTTTATTTTAGTTTGAAATTAGGATTAATGCAAATATTATTTAAGTTAATTGAGTTTAAATTAAGAAATTAATCTAAAAGATAATGATGTTTTTAAATTGTTTTTTGACTTCAGGTCTTTAGTTAATTCATGATAATAAGTAAATCTATTTTCAAAGGTTCATTAAAGTAAGATTTAATTGTTGTGATTAAGTAGTTAATCAAAGATAAAAGGGGTTTATCTTTAAAATTTTATTAAGTTTTGATAAATTAAAGAATTTGATTAAGTAATTAAGTATAATTACTTTGTGTAACTAAAAATTAAAGTTAATTATTTTGGATAATTAATTTAAGGCTAATTATTGTGAATAATTAAGGAAAAATTATTTGAATAAATTAATTAAGGATAATTAATTTATGATTAAATTTTAATCAATGAAAGTAATTAAGGTTAATTAATTAAGGATAATCACTTATTATGATTAATTAATAATAGTTAATTAAACGGTAATTAATTAAAAGTTAATTTTTTATGAAAGTGATTAAGGATGATTATTAAATAAGGATTAATTAATTATAGTAATTAATTAAAGATAATTAATTATTAATTTAAGTTTAATTAATTTATAATTAGGGATTAATTAATTAATGTAATTAATTAATGAAAATTAATTAATGGAAGCAATTAAGGGTAATTAATTGCTTAAAGATAATTACTTAATTAAAAGTAATTAATTAATGATTAAAGGTGGATTTATCAAGTGATTAACATTGATTTAAGAGTAGGGATAGTCACCTATTGTAATTAATTAAGGATAATTAATTTAGTGGTAATTAATTAATTAAGGGTTAACTAATTACTGATAATTAATTAAGTGGTGAATTAAATAATTAAAGGTTAATTATTTAATAATTAAAGGTTGATGAATTATATTTAAAGGTTAATTAATTTATTATTAATGGTTAATTAATAAATGATTAAAGAATAATTAATCAAAATGATTTGTAATTTATTAATGTTAATTAGCCAGGATTAGTAATTCATAAGTAATTAATCTGTTTTAAATTAATCAGACAATTAACTAATCTTACATATGAATGTTTGGATTGAATTGGATGCTTTGAATTGTGTGATATCCCTGATATATGATGTTCTGTGATATGATTAAGCTATGAAATGTAACTTATCATTTGTGATGAATGTAATTTGTTTATCTACAATGTACCTATGTTATTTATCTGTGATCTATGAATAAAGATAAGCGTTATAGTTATACCGCTTAACAAATATTTTGCTATATTTAAATCTGTGCTGATTGATGATGTTGCACTTCTATTGTGTAAAACCCCTGGACCACACTTTACACACACATATATGGATTGCACGGGGAAATTTGTTAAGTCACAGATATTTGAATTTAATGAAATGGTTTTAAAAATTGAATTTTGAATTCAAATGGTTTTGGAAATGAATTGGGTTTAAAGTGAAAAGCTTTTGAAAAGGAATTTCAAAGATTAAAGTTATTTTTGAATAACTTGATTTAGTTTTGAAATTTGATTTAAATTTGAATTCAAAAATTTGAAATTGAATTCTATTTGTGATTTAAAAAGGTTATACAAGTTTATATGGGTTTTAAACCATTTTTAAAGTGTTGTTTTGGGACTTTGATTTAATCCAAAGATTTTAAATTGTAAAATGAAATCGGATTTTTCCGAAATCAAAACCATTTGTTTTCAAATAATAAAAGCTTTCATATAAGAAATGAATTTTCAATTTATGTTAAAGGGATTTCAAGTTTGAAATGAAAAATGGTTTTCCAAGTTATGAATAAATCTTTGGAAACGGGTTTGAAAGCTAAAAGTTAAATCTTTAATTTAAAGATTGGATGAGTTAATCCTAATTGAAATGGAAATTGTTTTGAAATATGTGAATGGATCTTTGTGAAACTGGTTGAACTTTGTGAAATGAATCTTTTTGTTTAAAGATTTGAAATGGTAATTTGTTTAAACCATTTGAAGAAAGGTTTTGGGGTTTTAAAAGTTGTGACTTAACTGAAATCCCATATCCATATGTTTTTAAATATTGTGCTCACTATTCGGTTTAGTCGGGAGAGGACTTTGTGTTATACAACCCATTCCGCATAGTGATACGACGTTATGAATTGCAATTGAACACCGGCGGTGAAGACCGGGTGTCTTCATGAACGATAGGATAACCTGTCGAATGACTCTGCACCGAGTTGCTCCGGTATAGAGTTCTCCATATGTGATGGGGAGTCCGATCGGAATTGTGGATGCCAGGATTTCAAGGGCTTCTTCGAAAGTGCCTTCGGTTCTTTTCGAACCTGAAACAGACTTGTATGGTCGTATGTATGACATTACACTTTGAGATATAAAACTGATCTCTATCAAATTCATTTCTGTTTAGTGGCGGAGAATTTATTCTCTTAGCTTAGCACCCTTCTCTGAGACGTACGAGCTCAGAGGTTATGTAGTTGATAGTTATCAGTGATATACTCCCAATTTGGTAGTGTTACATGCTGAGTGCTGCTGTGTGTTGTTGATCATTTGTTGATCAAAGCATGGCTTTTGTATAAAGCGTGTCTTTGTGGACGAGATTGCATCAGGACCTCACACCACGGAAATGGTCGAAACAGGAAAGATGCGGCAAGGTTATGAGGGTCGCGCCCTTTAGGGTGTGTCATTCCCTTTTGGAAAAGGCAGGTATCATGGTATGGAGCCCAGATACTTAACTCATGTGGTCACTGCAAATCTATTACTTTGTGATTGCTTTGTGGTTGTTGGTTAAGAGGCGCCTCGGATAAAGGTCGCAAACGACCGTGGGATGGCATGCTCGTGTAGTGGTTACCTAGTTACAAAGGTAACCCAGCCTTGTGTTGGCAGAGAGCTGGTTAAGTTCTCGGGATATCCCTCCAGAGGCGTACCCATGTGGTAGTAGGAAGTTCCTTAGCCTGGCCATTTGTTGAAAATCCAATCTTCAATACGCACCTTGTATGGTTTTAGTTGTAAAACCTGCCATTTACTTATTGTAACGACCCCACTTCCTACGCCCAGGAAGAAGTATCGTTATTAAGAAAGAAAAGGGTGAGAAAATATAAAAGATAGAGAAGAAAGAACAACAACATCAGAATCTCACAGCGGAACGAATAAAATATATTAATCACATAAGTATTTACATAATATATAACACATCAATCAGAGTGACACATATAATACATCACATACTAGACAGTTATAAACACCTGTCTAGTTAATACAACACAATACACAAAACATCACAGAGATACCACACAGCGGAACTATATAAATATATCTACACGTTGAAGCCTCCTGCTCCATTGCTCCTCCAGAGTTCGTCAAGCTAAACCTGAATCCCTTGGCTACCCGTAAAAATTTGGGCACCCAAGAGTTTATGAAAAACAAAAATAAACTCCGGGTCAGACATGGGTCTGGTATGAGCAACAGGTTAAAGTTGCTTAATTTTGAAAAAAAATCCTTTGAAAATAAAAGGTATCACGTACGACTCCCCACACATAAACATGGAAAAGTTTTCACCTTACGCTAACCAAAACATTTGATAGGAAATCCAGTGATATTATAATAGGTCTAGGTTTTCAAGTAAATAGAAAATAGCCGAAATTGTTACATGATTAAATTCCAGCTACTAGCCACAAAAGTGGGTAATACAATCAAAACCGTTGGCACTTATTGGATTGTGGATTCCATACAATGGCAGGGCTACTGGGGTACCGCCCGTCACAGTACGTGGCCTAGATCAACGTACCGAGGATCACTCCCGACCCCCTGCAACACAAGGCCGGAACCATTCCTTACTGAACAGTCCCGAACAAGATAAACCCCGCAGTTGGCTGCAGACCAACTGCCCACACAGCCGAATAAAAAGGGACATCTAGACAGGGGAATATCCTTGTCCTGCTTGGGCATGACCCACCTAACCTTGCTGCACCTCCCCTGTTTTAGCCATTCCCGGTTGATGAGGCTTGAGGTTACGATTACCTTTATAGAACATATTCATAGAATGCTCATCGCCCGTCTGACAATGTGTTGAAAGCATTCAATCCATACAAGTTCGCTCCGGGTTCGAACGAAACCGAAGGCATCATCTCGTTACACTCATTTTGGAATCACCCTCAGAGTTAACGACGATAACCCTTGCATCCTGAATCTTCATCTTCACTTCAGATTCACGACCTATTGTAAATTTGGAATCGATGTGGTTTTTGGATATTCCAAATAAGGAAAACCGATCTCGGTCTCATCGAAATCCAAAACGTGTCTTTTAAGGCCAAGTTGTCTATTTAGTCTTAACAGTCAATTCAATATTATCAATATGCACAGATAGATAATTCACGTCTCATAATAGATAATCACATCATCATCATAAACAGATAACTAATATCATCATCCAAACAGATAATTAAATATTATCATATTTAAACTATACATCCATATCACATAGACATTATCCATCTCATTTCTGAGATCACAATCAAACAATGAAATATCAATATCATCCATCAGCAATGATTTATCAATCACAATCTATAATTAATTTAAAATGAATTAAATTAACTACTTCCATTTTTAATTAATTTAAAATAAATTAAATTAATTACTCATTCCATAAATCCAGCTCTCACAATCATTAATTAATTATAAATCAAATTAATTAATCATTTTCTAATTACAAGAATAATTTAGTCTTTAATTTATTTTTCAAATGAATTATTCTAATTCATTCATAACAATTAACATTTAATTACTTCCCATTAGTTATTCCTTAATTAACAATTCTTTAATTTCATCATTAATTATATTAATTAATGATCTCCAATTTATATAAAATTGCTTTATTTAAATTTAATTATATCAAGTGATTAATCTTTAATTAAACACAATTATTAATCACCCTTGATTAATAACAAACCAGTAATTAACTACCCTTAATTACTTATTAATCATCCCATGATTAATTAATTCCATAAATTAATCCTTTGATTAATTAAAAAGGAAATTACCCAAATTACTTCACTTACAAATCATCTTGTATGAATTTCATCGAGCAATTATTATCTAATTACTTTCCTAAGTAATTATACTCAATTAATTACACTAAGTCATTTCACATACCAATCCTCAAATGATTTCTTAAATTAATTAATTTACTCAATTTAAATCTTATTATCCATTACTTATATATTCAAATTAATCATCTTTGATTTAGATATCCTTTGCATCATTCGGGTAATTTCCTTAATAAATTTACACAAATTAATCTTGAATAAATCCATTAATTAATTACATTTATATCGATTTATTACCATTTAATTATCTTGTTGATTTATTATTCCCAAATAAATCAATTTCTAATCCCATCCTTAATTATATTAATCAATGATTTCTAACTACATTTCATTTGTTAATTTATATTAAGAATACAAATCTTCAAATTACAAATATTATTCCTTTTGATTAATATATACAGTAATTAATCGTTCATAATTGATTACTTCTCAATAACACTCTTAATTAATCCCTTGATTAATTTCAAGTAATTATATTCCAATTACTTCCATTAACAACATCATCCAGTAATTTACTTCCAGTAATTATCCATCAATTACTTCGCTAAGTAATTTAATTCCAAAATATCAGTTAATTAAACTAAATTAATTAACTCAAATTAAATCAATTTCTCAATTAATTAAGTAATTAATTTCTTAATTACTTCTCAAATAAATAATTTACATTTAAACTATCACAATGATTATCATTGAATTAATTAATCAAATTAATTTATTAAAAATCAATTACATTAATTATAAAATAATCTATTTAATTATCTTCATTAACACTTATTTATTTATTTTCTTCTAAAATAATTAACTTAGTTTAATCATTATTATTATAAGTTTGATTATCCATTAAAATTTATTAATTTAAATAAATATCTAATTTTTGGTTCTTAATCACATATTAGTTAATTAATTTATTAATTAACTTTAATTACTACTTTTAAACTTATAATTACTAATTTAATTAATATCAATAATTAATTATTCTTACTTAATTAACTTAAAGGTTAATGCATATAAAATTCTAAAACTTCATGAATTAAAGTACAATTCCAATATGTTTAAAACATTTATTTCAATAAATTCCAATTTTATCCTTAATAAAGTTTTCAACACTAATTTATTTTCAAAACCCCTTTTTAAACTTACATATTTAATAGCATTAAACTTATTTGAATCAATTTAAATTATAAAACTTATTTTAGTTCCAAACCTAGCTTTTCATATCTAAGTCCTGATTTCAATGTTGGAGTTAACTTGTCTAAAACCTTTCTTAACAATTTACATTTCATTTTGAAATTCAACTCTTTGAATACACTTAAGCATTAAGCACTTTTTAGTTATTAAAATAATTTAAATTATAGAACTTTATTATTACCAACCCTATTTCAAAACTAACTTAAATTCAGTATTTAAACTTGTTTTAAAACTGGGTTTGACTTTGTTTTAAATTTAAAACAAAATTTCAAGTCTGTTTAAAAACTGTTACAGGTTGTAATAAAAAAAACACTGAACAATTACTACCCGAGCACCCCCTGCGTTTCTTCGAGTAATAAACGAAGTTCCCCCGAGAAAAATAACAAGCTGCTTCGAGTTTCTCAGGCGCGCAAAAACAAATAAGAGGAATACAAAACCTGGAACACAACTACACCTCCCCTTCCAAACCTGTCACTGCCACGCGCACGATACTCCCACCACCGGAGGCCACCAAACTCCGGTTACCACATCGACCATCTCCCCTCTATCTCCCCTCCAAACCCCGTGCCACTTGCACCCTTGTACAAAACGCGGTGATCCAAAACTCAAAACACAGTAAAATTAGGTTTATAAACTTAATTCCATTGCCGACGCTTCCACGATCCATTGCGCCGCCATCCCCTATTTTTCCTAGCTCCATGGCAGCCTCCTCTACCCCCAGTCAGAGGCTCGACCCCCCAGATCAACTCAACAGTCCACGACCACTCAAAATGCCTAAAATAGATGAACTCGAACTGCACCTCACCCCCTCCACTAAAAATCACCATATTCATTTTAAAAATCATAATTTGATTCAACTATTCGATTTATGTACCTGAATTTATAAAACAAGATATTCAAATTTTGATATTATTGAGATGCTCAGTTCTTTCTTTTTCTTTTTCGGTTTCCAGAGTCATATAATTGTTACTTTTATTTAAGTAAAATCTTAAACTAATATTGAAATGAAACTTGCAGATTTCATTTAAATCTTAAGGCTAAACAAGGATTAATTTTAAAGAATTTGAATTTAAATGGACAATACTGGAAACAGAGAAATTGCAAGTTTAAATACCTGCACACAACCATACTTCAAGAATTCACAGATATAAACATACAACCATACTCTACAATACAATATTTAGCACTGCAATAACTTCAAACTAACTTATACTTTTAATTCCTAAAAAAAAATGAGTTACTCACAGATATGTGAAAGAACAGAGGCACTTTTGTTGAAGCAGGCTTTGAAATTTACAGGCTTGAATACAACTGAAACTTCTTTAAGTTTGCAATAGTTTTATTTCATGTGTTTACTTAGTTCGAACTGAATAAAGATGAAACTGATTTATAGAAAAGAAAAGAAGACAGGGTATATTATTATGTTTCAGCAACTAAGACAATATAGCATAAAATCTTGTTTGTACATATTTTTGAAACAAGATATTTTAGGTTGGAGGCTGAAATGAAATACTTACTGTACTAAAAAGATTTTACATTAATGACTTTTTGTTTGTTTGCTTAAAGATACTTAACAGTGTCTTCTCTAGCAAGCTTCACACATATATACAGTTGTTTATTTTTGTTACTGTCTTTGGTTTATCTACTTAGTTTGGCCTGTACATATTCAACTTGAAAATTCTTTGTTACTATCATTTGCTTCATGTTCTTCTTTTGTTCTTGATGCTTAAAACATATACATATAGGCTGCAGTTCATTGTTATGTTGGTTTACAAACTTGAAAATTATATGTTTCTAGTTTATTTGTTGTCTTATTATATTTTGAAATGCATGTGACTTGTTATTATTTTTGTTTTGTTGTTTGAAAACTAAATAAACTTTATTTTAATATAACCAATGTACTTACTTCTATTTCTTTCCAATTTATCTTGTAGGCTTTTATTTTTATATGTACATCTTTATTTTATTTATTTTATAAAAACACATTTATCACTTTGACATGGTAGATAAATTAAATTATCTTCTTATTATAAACTTCATATTTTATAATATATGTTAATGTATTGTTTGACAAAATTATATTAAAACTCATATATACTTTTAAATCCATATTTTAATCAAGCTATACTAAAAAGAAAAGAAAACAAATCCTTTTGTTAATAATTCTAAATTTAAGCTTAAGTTAAAATAAGTTTCAATCTATTTAAGCATTCATCCTATGTATTTAAAACCCTATATTTATTTATTTATTTAATTAGCTTAGAAAAGTTTATATTAAATAAATCATAAAATTCACTAAAATGTATATTAGTATTTAAAACATAATTTATTAGTTGAAATTTAAAACAAAATCTCATCTATTTACAATGTATACAAATATATACATATATAAATAGAAAACAAACAATTAATTTTTAACAAATAAAATTTACCAATTAGATTTTTGTTAAAAGAAAAGTATCAATTCAGATCTAATTAACAAAAATATATCAAATCAATTTAATATTTAATGCAAATTATTAAATTGATATTGCTAGAAAATTCTGGGTTGTCACACTTATGGTGGCGCCCCACTATTTAGATGGTAGCTATAGTGGGCATACAATAATGGTTGTATGCTGGCAAAGATTAATATTGTACTTTCGAAAGGTTTTCTGCACTATGCGCTAATAATAATATCAAATAGTTTTCGCGTATCAAGCATTTTTGACTATCATAAGGAGAAATCTCCTCCAATTCTGCGTTTGCATTATGTGCGCGGCGGGAGGCCTTATGGTAGTTTCATTTTCCAAAAAGCATTGCGGATTACAATTTTAAAGTTCTTCCGTTGATTGTTTTTGTTTAAAACTGTTTTTGTTTGCTCATACCAGTCCCATGATTGACCTGGAGTTTATCGTTCCCTCCCTAAACTCTGGGTGCCTGCAATTTTCCACACGGGTAGTCTAAAGTTGGGTTTTTCAGATAATCAAATAGTAGGTGTAGATTCGATAGCCATCAGCCTTTGGTTTGGTAGCTTTTGGATACCGTTGGAGTCTTTGGAGTTTTGAGCTCGAGTTTGCTACAAGTCCAACTTTTTAGAGGTTCGAGCTAGCTTTGGATTGGAGGAGTTTTGGAGTTGGCATTGAAGACATTGTCTTTCCGCTATTGTTGTCTATGTTATTGTCTTGTATCTATCTTGATATATTGATAGTCATTTGTATTTGATATTCAGTTGTATCAGATATTGTATCAATGTTGTATATTGATATTATTTCATTGTTTTCTTTCGCTGTGTTGTACTTAACGTGTTATAAGCTCCGGCGAACCAGTTTCGACGTTTGAATCTGCGGCATTTGAATATAGGTGATATATTCGGTGTCGATTTTCAAAGGTCGAGTCAAGGTCGTTATACATGAAAATGCCAGATTAACAATATTAAAGCATAGATCAAAATAAGGATTCGTTTCTAGATTTTGAAATCTTTTCCCACGCTCTGTTGTCCTCTATCTTCATTTCCAAGGTAAGTAAACTCTTGATAAATTGATCTAGCCTGTTGTTTCGTGAAGTGAAGCTGTGCAAATGTTTGAATATGTGAAAATATGTAGTATGTATACAAAAATGTATACACATATGTGTGCATGTTTGATATACAGACAATGTGGCCTCTATTTGGTCACAGGACTCAAAAACCTGTTTAAAAAAAATCAAATTCTTCACGTCCAATCAACGTTAAGCTTTAATTTCTAAACAAAGCTTGTTTGTATCATCAAGAACTAGGTTTTAAAAATATTTTTAAGAAGAAATAAATTGAGTTTATCTGTAGAATTAAATATAAAGTAAAAAAGTTTCAAAAACATGATTAATTCGAACCTCGTAATTTATTGATTCACCTACATCACTGGATTCGACATCGAAAACCATGATTTTTAAATTAAAATTCATGATTTTAAACATCGTAAATTGCGAGAATTTGTAAGATGTACGAGAAATGGGTTTTGACAAATTTTCGACGATCGTTGAATTGTTGGATGTCGAGATCATGACCGGAAGTTCCTGGGTGGTTGTCGAGCTAGGGAAAAATCATCGGAGATTTTTTCGATCATTGTGACGGCAGTGCGGTGGAGTTTTAGTGTTTAAACCCATATTTGGTCGAAGTCGAAAATTCTGGTTGCTACAGCTTTGTCGTTGCACCGAAGTTGATCACACCGGTGGCGATCGAAGCATTGAAGGTTGACGAAGCCTGGGCCGGAGTTTTGTGGCCACCGGTGGTATGTGGTGGTGATGCTGGGGAGTTTTTGTTGATCCGATTTAGTTCCAGTATGGAGTTGAACAACTCGATTTTGTTTCCAGTCGTTTCATCTGACTTGGTTGATCTGGATGCTTAGGTAGGACATTGGAGACCTGAACACATCGGCAAAAATGACCAGATCGTCGGCGGTGGCGTGTGCACGTATACGAGATGTCACTCGTATCTGGGTATAGTTGTGGATTTAGGAAGAAGGAAGTAGCTCGGGATTTTCTTAAGTCATTTGCGTGAGTGACCAGAAGCCAATACGATGCGGGAAAACCCGGAGTGGGGCTCGAGTGGGAATCGGGTTAGACCCAAAGCCATATTTCAAACAGTTTTAAATGATTTTATAAAAACAAGTTTTAAATTTAAATTGAATTGAGTTTAAATTATTTTATGATAATGTTTTATGTTATTTGACTAAAAGAAGTTATAACTTGTTTTACCTAATTTTGTTAAATTAAAATGTTTATTTTATTTTAAAACTTAAATTATATGATATAATTAAGTAAGTTCATTTCAAAGATGAAATGTTTTTTATATGTTAATGATAGTTAAGTAATTAATAGAGATAATGGTTGATCTTAAGTGATGTTGTTTGTTTGTAATTAACTTGAAGAAATTAAGTTAATTTATATGCTGATGATAATCTATTCTCAAGATTATTTAAATAAGATGTTAAAGATAAAATGGTTCATCTTGGAAAAATGGATTTTTAGTTTTTTATTAACTTAGAAGGGTTTAAGTTAAATTGTATGATTTTGTTAATTTGTTTCAAAGGTTATTTAAAACAAGATTTAAATGATGATTATTAAGTTAATTAAGGTAAATAGGTTATCTTAAGACTGAAGGATCATTAATTTAAATTTTTATGATAATTACTTAAATAAAGGTTAATTAAGTATTAATCAAGGAATCATTAATTTGTTAATTAATGATGAGTAATTGAAGAATGATTACTTAAAGAAATCAATTAAGTATAATTACTTGATTTAATTAATAAAAGATTATTACTTAATTAAAGATAATTACTTTATGTAATTACATTAAAGGATGATTAATTAAGTAAAGACTAATTAATAACAAGTAATTAAAGGTAATTAATTACTTAAAGATAATTACTTAATTAAAAGTAGTAGATTAATGATTTAAAAGATTGATTGATCAAGTGATTAAAGGATAATTACTCAGTGTAATTGATTAGTTATTTATTAATATTAGTGATTAGGACAATCACTTATGGTAATTAATTAAAGAATAATTAAATAATTAGGGGTTAATTATTTGATAATTAAAGATTAATTCATTTTTTAAAGATTGATTAATTAATAATTAAAGGTTAATTAATTTATTTTTAAAGGTTAATTAATAAATGATTAGAGGATAATTACTTCAAATGGTTTTAATTAATTAATATTAATTAACCAGGAGTAGTGATTTATTCATAAGTAATTAATCTGATTTAAATTAATCAGATGATCTATTGATCTTATGTAACGACCCGTAAATTTCAATAACTAAAATTGGTTAAATTTATAAGATTTTTGTAATTAAGCGTAGAAAGGAACAAAAATCTTATAATTTATATTGGAGTGAATGTTAGAAATTAAATGTTGCAATGGTGAATAAAATTAATTCTTGACAATTGGAATGAAATCCCAATAAAGAAATAGTGGAAAACATTGTAATTTGTTAATTTAGTATGATTTTGTAGTTAATACTGGAAGAAATAAAATTGGAAATAATATTAATGAAATAATAACTAAAATGAATTGCAACTGTATAAGTGTAAGTTAATTGTTAATAACTTGGATGTAACTACAATAAGTGAAACAATGTAAAGGTTATAACTTGGTTACAAAATTTATATACGAAAGTGGATGTAAGTATGAATTAATTAATGAGATAATAGATAGTAAATGACAATTGAATAAAATCAACTTTATGTAAGAATTATAACATTTGTTTGTGAATAGTGAATTCATATGTGTAATTAAAAGTTATGATGATAGATGGTAATTGGTTAGGAAGAATGAACATACAAGTATTATAAAGGTTGTAATGGTGACAAATGGTTGTTACTAGTTAATTCACCAATTACAAATAAAGAAAATTTAATATACTTAATGATAATTAATATAATAACGGAAAGTGTGAATGTAAATTTAAATGGAAACGTAATTTTATTTATAAGGTAGTAATTGGTGTAATAGAAAGCATGAGTCCAAGTAGATAAATTTATTAAGAATATTAATTGCAATTAATGTGAATCAAAGTAGTAGTAACGTTCGTAAGTTACTATTTAATTGTCCTATTATTTTGTGTAACCGCTATATTAGGGAATGAGATATTATTTTAAGTAAACAAAAGTTAGTATTATATGAATATATGAATTAATGTATGATTTATGGTAATGGACTAAATTCATATGACGTAAGTAATTATAATAAATAATTGAAATAATAAGCCTAAGTGAATTTTAAGGTTATGGTAACAATCATCATAAATTACCAGAATATATCTAGTCTACCAAATTAATTGGAAAACAATTACATTTAAATGAAAATAAAGGTCTCATTTATGTGGGTAAGAACTGTAATTGTAAAGTGTAAAAGTAATAAAGCAACGTGAATGCATATTTTATTCATAAGATAATATAAAAGAATGAAACCTATTTGAATGAATTAATTGAGGTTCTAATTATAACAAATGTATATATTTGACAACTTTAATATATTTGGAGACAATAGTTAAAACAAAGGGGAGTCGGAAATTTGAATATATTAATGGAATGAAATGTGAGACAAGTGTTAATTACATCACATAGTAATAATAGACTCAATTAAAGGGTTGGAATTGAATCTAATCAGTTTAATTGGAATTTATTAAAATTAATTGGATTCAATTTATAATAAAGCGATTATTTTAAGTAAATGAAATAAATACTATAATTGGTGAATTGATTACTTTAAATAGAGATGGGAATTGGTTTTAAAGAATTATAAATTAATAAGTAATACAATTTGATAAAATTATGAATTATAGAATTTAAATTGAGAATTTGACTTAATTAATTAATTTTTAAATTATTTAATAAATGTAAAAATAGCCATTTTGGCTGACGCGGATTTCGACGAAACCAGCTTCATCGGATCCGTAACGGTGAATTATTGTAGGGTTTCAAGTTTCGTAGCGATCGGACTTGTCGTTTGATCATACAGACTCGAAACGCCTTGAAATCAATGAAATTGAAATCAATTGAAATCAATTTGAAAAATATTGATTTTAGCATAACTTCTTCATACGATCGAATTTGGACTTGAACCTTTTCCATTGCGTTTAAAATATTTTAAAACATCTAATTTGATATATGGGTTGACCCAATTTCATTTCGGAGACAGAACGAGCTTTTCGGGCCATTCATCATTTAGCGAGTTTATAAATCGGGTCCATCTATTCTTTTTCAACCCTACCTATAAATACCCTGTTATAAACCCTAGCCTACCTCTATTTCTTATTTGTCTGCGCGTATAATTTCTTTCACCTCCTCATTTCAATGGCAGACAAATACCTAATATCAATTGCATTTCAAAAATCAAAGCAAAAATTTCAAAATCCTCAAAAAAATTCAGAAATTTTTTATATCAAAGCTCTCGATGTATGCATCTCAGATCTGCAGTTCGGTTTTGGTTTTCATTCATCGATTTTCCAGAAATCGAAAATCAATTTTCGGCCGTTCATCGTTCGACGATGAACTTCGTCTGATTGGGAAAACCTTTCTGGGTTTTGAAGAGAGGACCGAGGGGACTTCATCCATGCAGTTTAATTGGCGATTCAACGGTCGGATTTTTCACAAAATTCGCCTAGGGTTACATTTTTAAGTGGCGGTTGCGGTTATTTTGGTCGTGTTTGTCGCGTCTAGGGGTCGGCCGAGCATGTGGAAGGTCCAGGAGGGGGCGTGCATGTCAGTAGGCGACGTGGGGAGGCACGATCGTGGTCAACGGCAGAGATGTTTGACTGCGTGCATGCTGTATGTTTCAGTGGGTTTCGTGCGCGTTCCTGTGAGTAGAGGATGCTGGTGACATGGCGTTTGATGTAGGGGGTGAGTTGTGTTTTGTAGTTTTAATTTAAATTTTGTTTCAAATCGTTCTAACACGCATAACTTTTGCATACGAGGTCCGTTTCACGCGCGGTTTTTTCCGCTAGGATCGTATCGAAATTCTGAACATTTCGATGCAAGTTCGGACGAATTTAGAGATTGTGCAATTTTGGGTTAAATTGGATTTAAATTCAATTTGAATTCAAGAGGTGAGCGTTTTAACCCACTCACAACTACTAAAATTTCTTATGTTCGTTAAATTTAATTTATGTTGGGATTTTGGATTTATTTATGACTGTTTGTATATTTTTAAATCATCATCCCAGTTAATTGCATTTATTGAAATTAAACTATTATTTAATTTATTATTGCATATAAACTACCAGTTAGATAGATTGTTTAATTTATTATTGAATATAATTAGTGAATTGATTTACTTTAAATAGAGATGGGATTGGTTTTAAAGAATTATAAATTAATAAGTAATACAAGATGATAAAATTATGAATTATAGAATTTAAATTGAGAATTTGAATTAATTAATTAATTTTTAAATTGTTTGATAAATGTAAAAATAGTCATTTTGGCCACTGACGCAGATTTCGATGAAACCAATGTCATCGGATCCGTAACGGTGAATTATTGTAGGGTTTCAAGTTTCGTAGCGATCGGACTTTTCGTTTGATCGTACGGACTCGAAACGCCTTGAAATCTATGAAATTGAAATCAATTTGAAAAATATTGATTTTAGCATAACTTCTTCATACGATGGAATTTGAACTTTAAACCTTTTCCATTGCATTTAAAATATTTTAAAACATCTATTTTGATATATGGGTTGACCGAATTTCATTCCGGAGACAGAACGTGCTTTTCGGGCCATTCATCGTTCAACGCGTTTATAAATCGGGTCCCTCTATTCTTTTTCAACCCTACCTATAAATACCCTATTATAAACCCTAGCCTACCTCTATTTCTTATTTGTCTGCACGTACAATTTTTTTCACCTCCTCATTTCAATGGCAGATAAATACCTAATATCAATTGCAATTCAAAAATCAAAGCAAAAATTTCAAACTCCTCAAAAAAATTGAGAAAAATTATATATCGAAGCTCTCGATGTACGCATCTCAGTTCTGCAGTTCGTTTTTGGTTTTGAATCATCGATTTTTCATAAATCGCAAATCAATTTTTGGTCGTTCATCGCTCGACGATGAACTTCGTCTGATGGGGAAATCCTTTCTGGGTTTTGAAGAGAGGAACGAGGGGACTTCATCCATGCAGTTTATTTGGCGATTCAACGGTTCGATTTTTTGCAAAATTCGCCTAGGGTTTCATTTTTAAGCGGCGGCTGCGGTTATTTGGTTCATGTTCGTCGCGTCTGGGGGTCAGCCGAGCATGTGGAGGGTACAGGAGGAGGCGCGCATGTCAGAGGGCGAGCGGCGGCAACGTGGGGAGGCACGATCGTGGTCAACAGCGGAGATGTTTGACCGCATGCGTGCTGTATGTTTCAGTGGGTTTCGTGCGCGTTCCTATGAGTAGAGGATGCTGGTGACGTGGCTTTTGATGTGGGGGGTGAGTTTTTTTTTGTTTTAATTTAAATTTTGTTTCAAATCATTCTCACACGCGTAACATTTGCATACGAGGTACGTTTCACGCGCGTTTTTTTCCCCTAGGATCGTATCGAAATTCCGGACATTTTGACGTTTGTTCAGACGAATTTGGAGACTGTATAATTTTGGGTTTAAATTGTATTTAAATTCAATTTAAATTCAAAAGATGAGTGTTTTAACCCACTCACAACTTCTAAAATTTCTTATGTTCGTTAAATTTAATTTTTGTTGTGATTTTGGATTTATTTATGATTGTTTGTATATTTTTAAATCATCATCTCAGTTAATTGCATTTATTTAAATTAAACTGTTATTTAATTTATTATTGCATATAAACTGCCAGTTAGATAGATTGTTTAATTTATTATTGAATATAAACTGTCAGTAATTACTTGTATTTATTATATGCTCTATATTGATGTTATTGCTAAATTGGATGATGATTGTAATAAATGGTTGATGATTGTTATTGGATGAATGGATGTTGTATTTCATATTGTTTTAAACTGCAAATTTGTTCGACACTTAGTTTATTCGGGATTGCGGTTTGAAATGATATATAACCGTAATTTTATATTTAAATTACGGATTGAAATGATTAATATCCGTATCACTTGACCATAGGATAGAAAAGTATATACAGACACCGTCGGTCTATATATATATATATATTTTGAAAATGAACTCTATGGTTTTGGATAGAATTATACGGTTTAAGTAAATATTGATTCTTTTTGATATTATATAAAAATATTTTATATATGGTTAAATTCATGTATTTAAGCTATGTATAAATCTGTTTAATGACGATAAGTTAAAAAAATGGAGTTTGATTTATTAAAATAAATATGGTTAAGTATTTAAATCATATTTTTATATAGAGGTTATAATGATTTAAATAAATTAAGATTTGGAAGATAAAAAATGAAATGGATGTGAATTAAATTATTTAAGAATTTTAATCGAATAAAATTTGATTTGAAATTTAGATAAATTTGAGATTTTATGAAATTGAATTTATTTAAGGATTAAACCAACAGGGTTGATGTGAAATTTATTAAATTGGAATTTTAAAAGATATAATTATTATAACTTGATTTTTGGGTCTAGGTGAATTAAATGATTGTTTCAAGTATAACGAACTGAAGGCAATATCTAGTTATTTGAAATTTGAGTTTTATTTAAATAATAAGGTGTTTATCATGTAAAATATTTCAAAACTAATTAATAGGAAATTTAATTGTTGAATCGAAATTATAAAATTTAGTTTTGAAATTTTGGAATATATAAAGACTTGAAATATATCGAAATTATAATATTTATAGAAACTGGAATGTTTCGAAGTTATGAATTTCAAAGCATTATGTTTAAAGGTGTTAAAATTTCAATGTTTGGTTTTGAAGTATAAAATTTGGAAGTGCTATGATTTTTGAAAAGGGATATATTTGAAATAAAATGATATTATATTGATTTGAAATAAAAGGGATATCATATTGATTTGGTTTTTAAATTGGAAATGATATCGTATTTATATGTTTTTGGAATAAATATTATATCCTGGTATGAAGTATAAGTTATTTTGAAATGACCGCAGTGTTATAATAACGTTGGGTTGTTAAAGAGACCGGGATCAGAAGTTGTCATACGCTCTGCCAACTTCAAAAACCACTTTAACAACCGTGTACACGGTGGAGATTCCAGAATAAAGTAGGATGGTGGCGGCGTTTCCTTTAAGGTAAATATGTGGACCCGACTCCCGTGAGTTGGCATAAGGTGGCTAAAACAGGAGCGATCGACGGGCTAAGAAGGTAGCACCTTTTATCGGACACATCCCTTCGATATTATACTTTGACTTTTGGATTTATTCGGTAGCCACTTTTGATTTCTTTGATTTGGGGGTGTGGCTCGAGGTGGATGGTAGCTGCGGCTATGCATTGCCACCAGCCCGGAAGCGTAATTGGTATATTTGCCCTGGCATTGCCTAGTTATGCCATATCACCTACCCTAGCGCGCCTTGTACGATTTTGTTTTGTACCATACCTATGGAGTGCCCTCTGACGACGCCCAGTACGGGGGAGATTACGGTACTGTATAGACTATGGTAATATAAAAGTGTGTTAAGGGATATATGGGTAACCCCTGAACGCTATTTTCAGTATATTATACTTTACTTTAGACACTATTATAATAGCGTATATTACTACATAGTAAATAGTTTAACGGATCTTTAGGAGATGTGAATCCCGAGTATATTTTGAGTTATTGCATTCACGTTAGACACTGGATAGGAGATGTCAAATCCCGTAAACATCTCTGACGCCGTTACACTCATATTGTTTACCGATGATTTAACTTACATAAGATCTTTTAGTACTGACTCGAGTGTTTTGTCTTTTCAATTCGCTCGGGTCATTCCGAGTATTTCAGGATTTGAAGATTTTATTCTGGAGGACGAAGATGAAGGTTTATATTACTATTATCTACTATATTATTCCGCTGCACCATTTTATTCCGCTGCATAATTATTATTCTATGGTATGTGTAACTCAGATATGTATTGTATAAGTGAAATTAAATATTTTGTAAAACAGCTTCATGAATTGTATATTTGATTATTATATTTATCGTTCCGCTGCAAGATTCTGTTTATTCTTTTTCTTTCTCTGCTTCTTCTTATTTACCCCATAACAATCCGCACTTTTGTATGATTTAAGTCTGACGTGTGTGGTTTATCATCGATTTAAACCGTGCGGGAAGGTGGGGCGTTACATCTTACTTATGGATGTTTGGATTTTATTGAATATTTGAATTGTTTCATATCCCTAATGTGTGATACTTTCTGATATGAATTATTTTGATTCGAGTTGTGATGAGTATAATTTATTTATCTGTGATGAATTTATATTATTTATCAGTGAATCTGTGAATGAAGATAAGCCTTACAGGATTATACCGCTTATCGACATTTCTGCTTTTGGATTGTGATGATTGATTATGTTGCACTATTGTGTGAAGCCTCTGGACTACACCGTACACACACAAATATGGATTGCACGTGGGAATCGGTTAAGTCACAGATATTTGAATTTAATATTATTCAAAATGGTTTTGAAAATTGAATTTTGAATCCAAAAATGGTTTGAAATTGGAATTGGGTTTAATATGAAAAGCTTTTGAAAGGAGTTTTAAGATGAAAATTATTTTGAATAACTTAATAAAGTTTTGAAATTTGAATAGCTTGATTTGAATTTGAATTCAAAATTTTGAAGTTGTATACATATATATGTATGTTTATTTGGAAATTATGGTTTAAAATGGTTACACAAGTTATGTAATATATATATATATATATATATATATTAAACCATTTTGAGGTGTATCAAATAAATTGTTTTGGGGAATTTGGATTTAATTCAAATAGGACTTGCCGATGATTCAGCAATTCGTTGATTTTATGGTTTATACCTTTAAAGGGCTATAACATGTGTATATTTGATCAGATTTTTCCGAAACGAAAAGCATTTGTTTTCAAATAATAAGGGCTTTCATATAAAGAGAGAATTTGCAGTTTTTGTTGAAAGGGTTTCAAATTTGAAATGGAATTGTTTTGAAGCTATTAATGAATCTTTGTTAAAAATTAGTGAACTTTGTTTCCAAATTAAAGAGGATCTTAAAGGTGTATCTTTACTATAAAAGATTTGAATTGTAAATAATTTTGATAAAACTATGAATGAATCTTTGTGAAAGATTGGTGAACCTTGTAAAGTAAATATTTTTGTTTAAAAGATTTAAAATTGGTAATTTGTTTAAACCATTTGAAGAAAGGTTTTCGGCTTTAAGTTTTGACTTAACTAAGATCCCTTATATCCATATGTTTTTAAATACTACGCTCATTATTTGGTTTAGCTGGGAGAGGACTTTGTGTCATATAACCAATTCTGAATAATGATACGACGAAATGGATAACATTTGAAGACCGGTGATGAAGACCAGATATTTTCAAAAGCGGAAGGATGACCCGTCGAATGTCTCTGCACCGAATAGCCCCAGTATAGAGATTTGATCACCCATTGTGACGGGAAGTCCCGACATGATTAGGGATTTTCCGGATTGTAAGGGTTTCTTTTGAAGTGCCTTCGGTTCCGTTCGAACCAGTAATGGACTTGTATGGATGTATGTCTGACGTTATACTTTGAGATGTAAAGCTGATTTCTATCAAATACATTCCTATTTAGTGGCGGAGAATTTATTCTCTTAGCTTAACACCCTTCTCTGAGACGTACGATTTCAGAGGTTATGTAGTTGATGGTTATTAGTGATACATTCCCAATTTGGTAATGTGGCCTACGAAGTGCTGCTGATCATGTATTGATCGAAGCATGGCTTTTGTGAAAAGCGTAGCTTTGTGGATGTGGCCTCGTCGGGCCACACCTCGAAATGGTCGTAACAGAAAAGAGGCGGCAAGGTTATTTGGGGGTAGCGCCCTCAGAGGGTATGTCCATTTCCTTCTGAAAGGGTGGTATCATGGTATGGAGCCAAGATACTTAACCTATCTGGTTACTGCAAATTTATTACTTTCTGGTTGTTGGTTTCGAGCGCTCGGATAAAGGTCGGTAATGACCGGGGAATGGTATGCACATGTAATAGTTACTTAGTTACAAAGGTAACCCGGACTTGTGTTGGCATAGAGCTACTTAAGTTCTCGGGGAATCCCTCCAAAGGCGTACCCATGTGGCCTAGGAAGTTCCTTTGCCTGACCATTTGTTGGAAATACAAAGAAACAATACGAACCCTTTACGATTGTAGTTGTGTAACCTACCACCTCATGTGGTTGCTATAGCATGCGTAATGTAATGGTACTTATGCTGGCTAAGATTAAAATTATACTTTGGAAATGTTTTCTTCACTATGCACTAATAATAATATCAAAAAGGATTTTGCATATCGAGCGTGTTTGACTATCATAAGGAGAAATCTTTCGCCAGTGTGCGATTGCATTGTGTGTGTGCCGGGAGACCTTATGGTAGTTTCATTTCCCAAAAAGCATTGCGGATTTCTTTTTAAAATCTTATTTGTTTGTTTTGTTCAAAGATGAACTGTTTTTGTTTGCTCACACCAGTCCCATGACTGACCTAGAGTTTATTGTTTCCTTTCTAAACTCTGGATGCCCACAATTTTCCGCACGGGTAGCCACGAGTTGGGTTTTTCAGATAATCAAATAGTAGGTGTAGAGTTGATAACATACAGCCTTTGGATTTGGCGATCGCATTTGTTTATCTGAGAATGGAGTTGCTTAACTTCAGCGTGATGGTGATGGTTCGAGCTTTTGGCTTGGAGTTTGGCATTGAAGAACTTGTTTCCGCAGCTGTGGCTTTTGTCTTCTGCTATTTCTCTTCCGCTGTTATCTTGTATCTATGATTATGTTGATATTATTTGTATCAATGTGTTTCATTGAATGTTGTATATCAATAAAGTCATTCATTTTCTTCCGCTATGTTGTTTACTTAATGTGTTATAAGCTCCAACGAACCAGATTCGACGTTTGAATCTGCGGTATTTGAGTACGGGTGATGTATTTGGTGCCAATATTCGAAGGTCGAGTCAGCGTCGTCACAGGAAGACCATTTCGTTTACTCTTTAACGGTATATTTTATAATGTCATGTAAATAATAATCGTTTCATTTTCATGTAAATATATGTCATATTTTTATTTTTATTTTATTATTCTTCTTTCACTTGGATTGACTATGGGGACGCAGTGAAAATCAAGTGTGGGGGGAGTCTCATATCATTTTTGATTTTTCAAGGTTTATTTTTTGCATTTTCTTTCCAAACCTTAAAAAACAAAAACAAAAATCCCAAGTCAAATTTTCTTCTTATCGTTTTTATTTGTTTTTGAAGAAACACTATAGGATAAGTATATGTTTTTGGTTATTAAATTGAAATTTTTGAAAATTTATTTGTCTCAACAAAAATAAAAATAAAGTTTAATCACAAGTAACTATGGTTGAACTAGTATATAGGAAGATTCATGGGTGATAATTATAAAGTATATCCTAATTGAAATCTTTGTTTAAAAGAGTGGCTGATATAAAGTAAACTATAACATTGTTTATCTTCTAAGTTAAGTGGTGCTAGATGATTTTGCAAAACTTTTTATCTATTTACCAAATATAAAAAAAGGAAAGAAAAGAGAAAAATTATAAAAACAAAAAAGAAAAATGGTATTTATAGAAATAAGAAACACCTAGAGTCATGTGTTCACACGTAAGTGTGTGCACTCGCCATACTTTGTAACTTTCACACATAAGCCCGAAAGACAGTGCAAGATCGGTATATCTGGCCTTAGTTTATCTGAGTTAGGTGTATGTATATAAAAAATTCTTTTGTTAATAATGCCAACAGTCGATAGGTGTCCACATTTGTGTGTTACACTCGCCATACTCTGTATTCCCCTCACATAAGCCTGCAAGGCAGTGCATGGATGGTATATTTGGCCTTGGTTTTCTGAGTTATGCATATGTAAATATTGTTAATATCAATAAAATTTTCATATAAAGAGAGAGCAAGAAATTGAAATCCAAGCACTATTTTCACTTGTTTGACTTGACTTGTTATTCAAAAAGAAATAATTATACCACTTTTAAAAACTTTGATAATCAACTAAGGATCTATTTCATAGTTGCGCTATGTTATCAACCGAAACAACTAGTCAAATTAGAGTTTAATTGTGATGATAACTTAATTTTTGTTGGAGATTTTGACAAGTAAAAGTACTTAAATTTCTTGATAATGACCAAAACTTATATTTAACTTATTCATGTTAATTTAAAAGTAAATTCTTCATTTGTAAATATTTTCAAAAACTTGCATTCATATCTTTGTAAATAAATATTGTATTTAGGAATTTCTTGTTGCTTTTGGATTTTGTGGGTAGTATCCATTGAAAACCAGCACGAGACAACACTCATCCTACTTGGGACAGCTAGAGGTTTGATGGCTTGTTGCATACGCACAATGCAATCGTGTTCCCTAGAAAATTGTATTTATCTTAGTTTTAGTTTGTTCGAGAATGATAAAAAGATAAGTGTGGGGGTATTTGATATGCACGTAAATGTGCATATTTTTACTTCCATATTTAATCTAGTTTAATTAAATAAATAAGGATATAGGGTATTTTAACATGTTTAAACCCAAATTTAAATTAGTTTCATATCATTATTTATTCATCTTCATATAGGGGCAAAATGGTCATTTTGTATATGATTTATTTTGAGAAAATTTACTTGGAATTTTTTTTGTTATTTTATAGGAATTTGGATTCAAAATGGAAGAAGTAGTCATGAAAATATGCGTGCACAAGAGAAGAAGGCAAATGAAGATGGAAATAAATCTATTCATGCAACATGGAGGACCCAACTACCCCTTACCATGATCCACTATTAAGAGCTAATGCACTTGCTAATGCACCTAATGATTACTTGAAGGTTACATTTCCTAGAGGGGTAATTTGGTAAGTCCCTTAAAGTATGATTAGGGTTTTAGACATTTATAAATACCCTTTATGTTTCATGTCATGAAGCTCTTAACACGACCTTCTCTTTAGTTTACTACTAGCCACAAATGTAACATAAATTTGCTTTCTTTTTGATGGCTTCTTAGCCTTTTCTTCATGTGATTTTCTTACATACAATTTTAATTCATGCTCTTTTAATTCATGTTCTTTTCTCTTTTGTTTCTTCTTATGTTAGTAGTTTAGATCTCTTTATTTTATGCAAGTAGATTAGCTTTTAGTTTATTTTAATTAGCTCTCTTTTTCCTCTTGTTTATGTTATGTTGCACTACCCTTCAATTTAGGGGTAATGAAGCTCTCTTAATCATGTAGATTCAACGTATCTGCTATTCTTTGATCTCTCTTTATGCTTTATGAAAGTTTGAATATGGTAAAATTTTGTTATTTAGTTTTGAATTTGATAGTCTATGTTGTTGACACCAAATAGGTTACGCTTAAACAAACACAAACACAAACACATCTTACCTCTTCATCTACATATGATAATGATAACGAAGTGGATTATAGAATCAAAATTTAATGGCATATATTACTAAGCAAAAACATCTCTAAACAAGGTTCTAGCGCCATGCAAAATATGTCCAAAAAAGAAAAGCAAAGCAAATCAATAGTAAATATATCATGCTTAGAATAGATTTTATTTTTGAATTCATTATCATTTTCATGAGAGTTAACGAGTGGTTTGGAGGGTGTGTTAAAGTTTGATGGTTTATGTTGGGCTAATTAATAGCACAAATAGACCATACTTATAATAAACACATCAACTAAATTCCCTAATAACCAAAAAAAGAGATCACAATTTCATTATGTTGATTTATTTGATCGTGAGAAAGGATTTGCCTTTAAATTGCCTTCTACTCTTATATTTTTATTCACTTTCTTTTTATTAGTTTTTTAAATTTTTAGTTTAAAACAATTTCAAATCTTTTTTTAATATTATTGAGTAGAATTTAAAATCACTTTAATTCCTTACGTATCGACCTGTACTCGCCATATACTAAAATTGTACGACGTGCGCTCGCGGATGTATTATTACAGTTTTTCGACGATTTTCTAATCTGATAGAAAATAGTCGTTCAACACTTATCTCAACGGTATAAGTATATTTATAAAACAGAGAATGGTTTCCTTTTTATACAATTCTTGAATCATTTATAAATTCCTTTGTAGAATTCTAAAAGCCAATTAGAGACCATTTTATAACTTCCTGAAACCATTTCTAACCCGTCTATAAATCCATAAACTATTTATAAAACTTCTTTTATCAATCTATAGACCCATTCCCAAGATTCTTTTATAAATATCTAAAATCGTTTATAAAACTCTTTTGGGTCTCAGCTCATTTTGAAAGTAAGTCACAAACCCTTTTACTAATCTTCCCTTAAGTTTTCCAAACCATGTTATAAGATTCTCTTATAAAATCTAAATCTATTTATAAAACTCTATTTACAAATCTCGAAAACACTTATAAATAAATTCTAATCATTTACTTTAAAACACTATTACAACAATAATAATTAACAGTAAACATTATAAACAATGATAATTAATAATTCAATGCATTATTAATAAAACAATATTAATTATTACTATAAATAACAATAATTAACTTCCAAAATGTTATTAATAATCTTTATTATTAATTTCATAACATATTAGTTATTTGAATAATTATCTTTTCAAAATAGTAAAACATTGATAAATATCTTTTAAACAACATTAAATATAAATAGATAACTTTAAACAATACTAATTATAAATAAATAACTTTAAAACAATATTAATATAAATACTAACTTTAAACAATATTAATTATAAATAAATAACTTTAAAACAATATTAATATAAATAAAAACTTTAAACAATATTAATTATAAATAAATAACTAAAAAAAAGATAGATAAATAAATTGGAATAAATATGCAACGACCCATAAATTTTAATAAACAAATTGGTTAATTTAATTAGATCTTTGTAATTAAATTTAGAAAGAAATAAAAATCTTATAATTTATATTGGTGTGAATGTTAGAAATTAAGGGTAGCAATTGTAATTAAAATTAACAATTTAAAATAAAGTTGCAATTAAATGAAATAATGTAAATTATTGCACTTAGTTATAAAATTTAAAATAGGTAAAATAAAAGTAAGCATTTAATTAACCAATGCAATAATATATTGATTAATAGTAACTAAATGTAAATTAAGGTAATAATGTTAATGCAAGGTAAGCAATGCTAGTTAAAGTTAATAATAAATGAATGGAAGAAAATTCCAACTAATGAAAATAAATTTAAATGTTATAATAAAAAAATAAAACGTAACAATGTCAATTAAAGTTGACCGTTAACAATTTCAATGAAATTCCAATTTACTAAATATAATTCAGAGGTCATACTAGACTATGAATTGAATATAAGGAAACAAGAGTAGGTATTGAACAAATTGATGAATCAGTATAAAATTAATGATGGTTGGATAAGAACAGTGTTATGTAATCAATTTTGTTATTTAATATTGGAAGGAATAAAAATTTGTAATCTGTTAATAAATTTATAACGGGAATGAAATGTAAGAAGATGTAAGCCAATAATTAATTAATTCAATGCAATCCCAATTAATTGAAACAATTGCAGGGTTATAATTGATTGTAAATAGTAATATTTGGTAATAAATTTAATACAAGAAAAACAAAGGTAAATATTGAATTAAAACAATGAATTAATAATGAATAAATAATGATTGAATAAAATCAATGTTCTGTACGTAATTGTTTGGAAATGATAACTTATATAAATATGATTAATGGTTAGTGGCAACAATTATTATAAAGTAATCATTTTTTTAGTCCATTAAATCAAATTTGTAATCAATTGCAATGAATCTCAATTCGAGGTTATATTTGTATAAATTAAAGAAATAATTGGAAATAATGTTAATTCTATTTATAATATGACAATTAGTTGATTTGAGGAATAGAAAGCAAGATTTATTAATTTAATTGAAGTGTAAAATTCAATAATTGAATTAATTGCAAATAAATGAAATTAAACATTTAATTATTACGTTGATAGAAATTTAGATGAAATATGAGAATATTAATGTAATGGATTTTTAATCCAATGTTAATCTCATCCGTTTGATAATAAAAAATTGAAAAATAGAATGAAAAGTAAATTAAATAGCATTATTGGAAATTAAATTTATAATTTTGAATTAAACGAAATTGAGGTTAATACTGAAATTGATAAATTAATTAACTCTAAATTGACATTTAAATTTTTTTAAATCATTGTAAATGAATGAGAAATCAAAAGTGATGAAATGTGTCAATTAAAGAATTGAAATTGAAAATTTGATTTAATTAGTTAATTTATTAATCTAACTAATTAATTTAAAAAAGCCATTTTAGTCACTGACTCGAATTTCGACAAAATTAGTTTCATCGGATCTGTAGCGGTGAATTATTGTAGGATTTCAAGTTTCGTAGTGATCGGACTTGTCATTTGATCGTACGGACTCGAAACGCCTTGAAATCAATGAAATTGAAATCAATTGAAATAATTTGAAAAATATTGATTTTAGCATAACATTTTTATAAGGTGGAATTTGGACTCGAAACCTTTTCCATTGTGTTTAAAATATTTTAAAACATCTATTTTGATATATGGGTTGACCCAATTTCGTTCCGGGGTCAGAATGGGCTTTTCGGGCCATTTATCATTCAGCATGTTTATAAATCGGGTCCATCTATTCTATTTCAACTTTGCCTATATATATCATGTTATAAACCCTAATCCATTTCTTATGTCAATATTCTGTACGTACAATTCCATCAACTCCTCCTCTTTCCAATGGCTGCAAGCCCTAATTTCAATTGCAATTCAAAAATCAAATGAAAATTCAATCTCCTCAAATGCTATCAAATTTTATATGGATTCGAAACCCTCGACGAGTGCATCTCAGATCTGCAAGTCGTTTTTGGTTTCGAATCATCGTTTGTCCTGAAATTGAAAATCAATTTGTGGCTGTCCGTTGCACCGTAATCAACTGCGATAGATCATCAAATCGATTGATGGGTTGTTTAGAGATCACCGAGGGGAGCGCATTAGAGGTGATCGTTTGGAGATTTAATCGCCAGATCGTTGTGATAAATTCAGTTAGGGTTTCACACACGTGGCGGCTACTCGATTACGTGTCGTGGTCGTGCTCGCCTGGAAAAGCGTGGCCATGGGGAGAACCTTGAGGCGTGGCGGCGTGTCTTGTAGGGAGGTAGCGATCACGTCAGAGGCGACATGCGATTGGGTTGAGCGAACAAAGGGAGTGGTTAGCTAGGGTTTCTTCTTTGATCGAGCTGCCTAATGGTTGCGTGGAGCATACAGAACATGGGTGACGTGGCACTTTATGATTGGTTCGTTTTTTTCTTATTTATTTTATTTCAACTTTAGATTCCAATTTTCTAATGCGTGTAAATTTTACGTACGAGGTCCAAATTACGTGCGGTTTCTTGCGTTGGGATTGTAATTAAATTTCTGACATTTTGGCGCTGGTTTGGTCAGATTTTGAGGCTGTTTGATTTTTGGGGATAAATTGGATTTAAATTCAATTTAAATTCAAAAGGTGAGTGTTTAAACCCACTCACAACTTCTAGAATTTCTTGTGTTTGTTAAGTTGAATTTTGGTGAGTTTAGAAATTTATTTATGACTGGCATATTTTTAATCACCATCTCAGTTAAATTAAATTTACTTAAACTAAATTTTATTTAATTTATTATTGTATATAAATTGCCAGTTAAATAGTTAGTTAATTTATTTTTGAATATAAACTGCAAGTAAATGCCTATGATTTATTATCTGTTATATATTGATGTTATTGATTGAATTGGATGATGAATGTGATAAATGTTTGATGATTGATATTGGATGAATGGATGTTGTATTATATACTATTATAAACTGCAAGTTGTTATGCATTTTATTTCATTCGGGATTGCGGTTTGAAATGATATATAACCATATTTTTATTTTAAATTACGGATTGAAGTGATAAATATCCGTATCACTTGACCATAGGGTAGAAAATTATATACAGGCACCATGGTCTATATATATAATATTTTGAGGTGATTTCTATGGTTTTGTAAAGAAATATATGATTTTAGGAGATATTGATTTGGATATTGCATAAATGTTATTTTATATATAGTTAAATTCTTGGTTTTAAGCTATGAATAACATTGTTTAAAATATAAAATAAGTTTAATAATAAATTTTTTATTTTTATTAAAATATAATATGGATAAGTATTTACTTAAATTATATTTTAATATAGAGCTTATATTGATTTTTATAAATCAAGGTTGAGAAGATGGTTTTGAAATTTATTTGAGATTTTATTTAATTAAGATTATGTTAAATAAAAATCCATTTGGAACTTATTGAAATTGAGATTTTAAAAGAATATCGGTTTATAACTTTATTCGAGTTAAGGTGATTTAAGTGAATATATCAAGTATAAATAAATTGAGGAATATTCAGTTATTGAAATTTGAAGTTTTATTTAAAGGATATTGGGTTTATTAAGAAAATATTTCAAACCTAAATAATAATAAAGTGAATTTGGTGTGTGTGTGTGTGTGTGTATATGTGTATATATATATATATATATATATATGAATTATAAAATTTAGTTTGGAAATATTGAATTTTTAAGCTTCGAAATATATTGAATTTGAAATGGTTTATTTTGTGGATCAAATCTGTTTTGAAATCGATATAATTTGGAATGGCCTAGTTGAAAACCGAATTGAATTGAAATTTATGATTTGGGGATTTGGTAAAGTTTAAAATTTAGAAATTCGGGTTTATTTTGGAATTGATATGTGAAATTAAAGAAGCTATTTTACTATATATAAAGTAACTTAATATTAAACCATTTAAGTATTGGAAGTTATGTTTCAAAGTTATGGGTTTTAAGGTATTACGATTTGAAAATGCTATGATTTTGGTAAAAAGGATATATTTGAAATAAAAATGATATTATATTGATTTGGGTTTTATAAATGATATCATATTGATTTGGTTTTTTAAAACGAAAGTGACATCGTATTTATATGGTTTTGAAATGAATATTATATCCCGGTTTTGAAGTATAATTATTTTGAAATGACCGCAGTGTTATAATAACGATTGGTTGGCAATGTGACCGGGATCGGATATGGGCATACTGTGTGTCGATAACCGAAAATCACTTTGACAACCGTGTACGCGGTGGAGATTCCAGAATGAAGTAGGATGGCGGCGACGTTTCCTTTGAGGTAAATACGTGGACCCGACTCCCGTGAGTTGGCATAAGGTGGCTAAAACAGGAGCGATTGACGGGCTAAGAAGGTAGCACCTTTTGTCGGACACATCCCTTCGATATTATACTCTGACTTTGAATTGATTCGTTGGCCACTTTTAATTTTTCTGATTTGGGGATGTGGCTCGAGTGGGCAGTAGTAGCTACTACGCATTACCACCAGCCCGGAAGCGTTATTGGTATATCTACCCTGGCATTGCCTAGTTGTGCCGTGTCACCTACCCTAGCGAGCTTTACTGCGAGTTTGATTTGTGTCGTACCTATGGAGTATCTTCTCGTAGTCTCCCGATCAGGAGATATGCAGGTACTGTATAGACTACTGGCACTATTGCGTGTTAGGGTGGAAAATGTAAAGCCTTAATGCTATTTAAAAGTAAGTTTATTTTACTATTAGACATTATTATGATGGCGAAATATGACTACATAGTAAATAGCTTAACTGATCCTTAGGAGATGTGAATCCCGAGCATCTCTTAAGTTACTACACTCATATTTATTTCTGTTGATTTAACTCGCATAAGATATTTTAGTTCTGACTCGAGTGTTTTGTCTTTTCAATTCGCTCGGGTCAGTCCGAGCATTTCAGGATTCGAAGACTTTATTTCTGGAGGACAAAGACGAGTATTGTATTACTACTATTTATTATATTTTCCACTGCATTAATACTATTCCACTGCATCACATTGTTTCGCTACATTGTTATTGATTATTCCATGGTATGTGTAACTCTGATATGTATTCTATAAGTATAATCAAATGTTTTTGTAAAACAGCTTCATGAACTGTATATTTGATTATTATATTTTATCGTTCCGCTGCAAGATTTTATTTTGTTTTGTTTCTTTCTCTGCTTTTTCTTATTCACCCATAACAATCCGCCCTTCTGTATGGTTTGAGTCGACACGTGTGTCTGCTTAAACGAACAAAAAGGCAGGATGCTACAAAATAGAAATTAAATCCTTTAAAATAAAAAAATTTCGAAACCCAGTTTCAGAATAAAAATCATTTCTTACCACAAAATCAATCCCAACCCCAAATGGAAATTTATAGTATTTAAAAATACTCATTTAAGGTCAATAGCTACCAAACGATGAATCAAAATTGATATTGATTTTCCAACACTATAGGATTTAATTTGAACATATAATAATGTCATAAACCATAGTATCTACAATCATGTTTCATATTCAGTAATTGTATAACAGGAATATTATTAAAAATTAAAAATCAACAATGGCGAGAAATCATGTTGGGTCCCTCCAACCTATCCCCATGCATCACAGTTCATATATATATCACACACACACACGCACGCACACGCACACACATATATGTATATGTATATGTATAATCAAAAGTAATGAGGAATCCTCTTGGATCCCATTAAGTTGTCCCTTTTCATCACAAACAGTATATAGTCGTATATTACGGGTCATTCGCTACTGGGCAGGTATATATAAAAGGTGATCCGCTCCAAGGGTGGGAATATATCCAAACCAATTAACAAAATAGTAAATTGTCCAAACATTTAATCAATTAATTTTGATCAACTGTATAACATTACTGGTTAACCAAAAAGGCGAGCTTAACTCACAATTGTTCCAATTGTTGTCGTGGCATTCTAGTTCCGTCTAAATCGAAAGATGTTCAATTTGGCATGAAATTCAGCTAGCTTCAATCATATCCAAATCGATTCCATGTCGTAGTCCACGTCAATACGACCCTAATACGACTGACCGCGTTCAATTCCAACCTAAATCGAATGAGTTATTACAATTATAATATTTCGATTTTTAAATAATATTATTATTCCTTAATTACGCTCATTAGTTATTAATTACCATCATTATATATAAATTAATACATCTTCTCACGTTCAAAACCAGGTCAGACGTGCACGTTCAAAAACGACATCACCAGCGTCGCCCTAACACCGTGCACCGCTTGACCACCGAAGCTTCGCATCCCTCGGAGGAACCCAACCCTACCGATCTCACCTCCCCAAGTGTCAACGTTGCCAAGAACAACCAAAAAAAATGCGACCATGTCCATCTCCGCTGAACCCCTAATTTTCCGCTGCCGTGATTGACCAAATGCAACCAAACATCGTCAGAGCCTCGCCCACACCCTACTCGACAAATCTCCTTCAGGGTCCATCGCCTGAAAATGAGTCAAATCTCCTGAATTGACGTCATCACAGCCATGGTCCATCGATTAACTATGGCCACCTAGGCTCAATCTAACCTAGTCTAACCGTTGAACAAGTCGAGCTCAATGCCGTGAAACATATTGCTAGCTGAAGACTTCGCCTAAAATGCCTCAATACACTCTGATAATTCATGGTCGCTCGATTAGGCTATTATTTGATTTGGAAAATTTTGAACATCTCTCTTATATGCACTCGGTTATTTAAAGAGAAAAGTGGGTATGGTTTGCACAGTTGAAACTTGGTAAGGATATGGGCTAAGGCATCGGTAGGTTATAGGAGAATATATATATATATATATATATATATATATATATATATATATATATATATATATATATATATATTCGAAAATATATAGGGGGATGTACTTAAAAATCTCGAACTCCAATCAAGGCATGACACCTGGCGTTCTATACGTAATACCCCTATTTTGAACACAGTGGAACTAATTGTGATGACCCGCATTCCGAAAGGTTTAAATCGACAATAATCTACACATGTCGAACTCAAACAATCTGAAACGCATATAATCAATAGGGTTAATAAAGAAAAATAAGTAAGGAAGAAAAAAATATAGAATCTCACATCGGAATGACAAAATATAATAATCAAATAAACAATTCATGAAGATGGTTATACTATACATTTGATTATAATTTATACAACATTTATCAGAGTGATACATACAACAGAATAATAGAATACAATAGTGTAGCAGAACAATAATGCGGTGAAATGATACTAGTAATATAATTTACTAAATCTTCATCTTCATCCTCCAGAAAATATGGTCTTCAATGCGCTGAAAAATCAGGGCTGACCCGAGCATAATGAAAAGACAAAACACACGATTCAGGACTAAAATATACTTATATCATTCAAATCAATATCACATATAGTAGAGTGTAATAGCATCAGAGATGTCTACGGGGTTTCACATCTACTATCCAGTGTATAACGTGCGTGCAATAACTCAAGATATGTTACGGGATTTTCCATCTCTTAAGGATCCGTCAAAATATTTATATATAGTAGGATACACTATATATGTAATGTCTAACCAGTAAAATAAATATTTTTCTTAGTAATAAGGCTTTACATTAATCCTTCATAATGCGTTTTTAAGCATTGTCATACGGTTAGCATATAATTCCCTAGTAGCACGTCATGGGAAAGGGATGCGTTGTGATATGACAACACTAAACCAAAATCGTTGTCGTCTCGTATAGGGATAAAGTTATGACAAGGCACGTGAGGCAATGCCCAAGGTAAGATATTACCAGTTTGGGTCGCAAAGCTGATGGTAACGCATCGTAGCCAAGATTGCCCATCGCGTACATCCATTCCATATCGGTCAAAAGGAGGTTATCCCAAATCTAGGTGCACCACTCAAAACCAACATCAAAAGTAATAGTATGGAACAAGTACAAAAAGAATCAAAGAACAGATGTCCGCTAGAGGTAATTAACCTCATTGGCCCTGTCAAGCCGTCCTGTTTTAGTCAATTCAAATTGGCATAAGTGTCGTGGTCTATCCATCATCGTTCTTTTTCATCAAATCCGGCAAACATACTCCAAATCCAACCACTTCATTCTGGAGTCTCCTCCACGTACACAGATGTTAAAGTGGTCCTAATATTGACAGAGAGCATGCCAATAAGACGCCCTGGTCTCTTTAACAACCAAATGTTGTTTTACACACCGGTTGGTTCTTTTACATTTCGAAAACGATTCATACTTGATGTGAAAATATCATTCGCTTCAAAAATATCCATTATTTCAAAATGTCATATTTACTCAAAATATGCTATTTTCACTTGAAAATATCATTTGATTCAAGAATTCCATTTCGAATTTCAACTTGGGTTATAACTTCATTTTAACCCAATTCGTGTTTAAATCCATGATTCAAATATAAACAATTCCCAATCTGACCAGTTTGAATTTTCAGAAAATAGTTTGAATCATTTTTAAACTATTTTAAATAGTTTAATGTAAAATAGTTTGAGTATTAAAATGGTTTATATAGTAAAGTAGCTTGGAAAATCAAAATAAATTGAATAATTAAAAGATAGGTTTTAAACAGTTTATACTAAAATAATTTATTCGAAGATAGTTTCAAAAAGTCAAGCCGATTCAATTTCAAATCCTCCAAATCAAATCAATTTAAATTTCCATTTCAATTTAAATCGATTCAATTCCGATTTCAATTCAAATTAAGTTCGATTCCAATTTTAATTCAAATCAATTTCGATTTACATTTTTAACTTCAAATTCGATTCTACATTCCCATTCATTAGTTTAAATTTCAATTCAATTCTAATTTTAAACCATTTCAATTTATCAATTTCGAGTTCACTTTCAGAGTATCGATTTAAATCATTTAAATTAAACTTAACTTCGATGTTCAATTTAATGTTCAATATCTTTTAAAATAATTTTCGAGCCATAGTTCCAAATGTCAATTTAAATCTCTTTTTCTAAGACAAATTTTGAAGTTTGAATAAAGTTCAACCTTCAAACAAATTTGGTTTCCGTAATTCAATTATAACTTCAAATTCCAAATTGAATTCTTTAAACGATTTCTTTTACAAATTTTAAATTCAACATTTCAAAACACGAGTTCGAAAATATCCAATTCCCATATTTCAATTCAGTTTTATTTTATTAAAAAATAAAATCATTTGAATAAATTCAATCCACGAATTTAAAACCATTTAATTTAAACAATCCGGTATCCGTATATAATTTTCTATCCAATGGCCAAGTGATCGATTATTTGGCTTTTAATTTCAAGGACGGATGTACATCATTTCAATCCAAAATAAATGTCATAGGTATGTATCATTTCAACCTATTTCTTAATTTGTTCGAAATAATTCAAATAACAGTTTATATGATGTCAAATATACAAGGTGATGACAGGAATATATAAAAATCAATAAACATCCAAATCATCCAAAATATCAACCAATAGCATCCAATCCCAATCAACATCCAAATTAGTCAAAATTTCACAATCATTAAATAGTTATCAATATCGGGTGTCTAACTAGCAATTTAATTTCAATTTAATTTTTTTTACCAATTTAAATTCTATCAATTCCAACCATCTGTCAATTTATCTGTCAATTAAATTATCAAACAACAGTCAATAAAATTAAATTACTTCATGATTATCAATTTAACTAACATAAAAAAATTTGGTATTTCGTGAGCATTTAAAACACTCACATTTATTGGAAACTGAAAATTTTCCAGCTTCAAATAAATTCCAATTCGATTCCATGCCGTAGCCTTCATCGATACGATGGCAATACGACTTATTTCGTTCAAAACGGACCTCGTATGGAAAAGTTATGAAATTTAAACATAACAGTAGCTAAAATAAAGTTAACAACTAATTAATATAATTAACTAACTTAACCACTACTTCATGTTCCCGCTCAACCCATTCTCTCATACGCAGGCACGCGAACCCTTCCTCACGACCATGAACCTCGACGCCGCTCCTTCTCTAGGCCATTAGACCCAGATCCACGCACCCTACCAGAATCGCCACCCTCCCAGCGACCTTCGACCCAAGCTCCAATCATTGTCACATGCGGAACCCATAACCGCCATGACTTTCTAGCTCGATTCCAACGATTTTGTGCATGCTTGTGACGATCGAACTGTATGATGTGTAAAGCTCGTCGAGCTTTACATTTCTCCATTTGGAATTATTTGATTTCAATGCGTGGACTTGAAGAAAACAAGGGGAGAAAGAGAAGCAATATCGACCATTAATGATAAAAAGAGAGTGGCCACATTTTTCTTTTAGGGTTTAATGAATGAAACTGTAACGATGGTCAATATCTGACGTTATTAACCTGCGAAATTTTCGAACTCCAAACGAAGCGTGCCGCATGATGATTTATATGTTATGCCCATATTCCGAACACAATGGAACTAGTTTCGAGAGCCAATTTCATCATATTCAGAAGATAGCATTTCAAAATCAAATTATTTTAATTAAAATTCTGAAATTAAATTCTATGTGTTTCAAGCTCACACGGCCAAATGATAAGTCTGATCACTACAAAACTTGAAATCCTATAATAATTCACTATTATGGATCCGATGAAACTGGTTTCGTCGAAATCCGAGACAGTGGCCAAAATGGCTATTTTTACATGTTAAATAAAACAAGAAAATTTCAAAAATCAATTTAATCACTTTTAAACTCAATTTTAAAAGTTAATAATCCTCATCCTTATTTAAATAAAAATTTAAATCTATCTTTGAAATCATTTTCATTCACATTATATTCAGAATTCAATTTTAAATAATTGCAATACTAAATTTAAATAATTTAATTATCCAATAAATCACTATAATTTAAATATAAGTTATTTAACTTATAAAATTTACTTTTAAATGAATTCAAATGATAAAAAAACTACAACACTTAGTTTCACTTCTTGTATTAAAGTATTCCAATAATCCAATTTCAATAGATTGCAATACTAAAATTTTAATAAATCCCAATATTAGATTTCAAATGAATTTTATTTATCAAATAATATTTTATTTCAAACTAAATAATTCAACGTTTATTTTTCAATTTCAGCTATTGATTATAAGCACATTCAATACATAGAATTTCACTTTCATATTTGTTATTCCCAAAATCCTCGAAATTGGTTATTTCAAATTTTATTCAAGTTCATATTAAACAAATTATATAAATAAAACATTAAATTTTTATTTTTAACCATTTTCGTTCAATAATCATATTAAATTAAATAATTTACAATAGTTAAAAATACAGGTCGTTGCACTGATCTCGGGATCTAATTCGATCATATACAAAAGATAGCTTTTCAAACCCAATTTTTATATAAATATCTGAATTTATTTTCTCCGCTTTTGAGATCACAAGACCAAACGATACGTCCAATTACCACAAAATTTGTTATCATATAATAATTCACTATTATGGATCCAATGAAACTGGTTTCGTCGAAATAGGAGACAGTGCCCGGAAGGCTATTTTTACATGTTAATTAAAACAAATTATTATAAAAACCAAAATAATCAATTTTAAATCTAAATTAAAAGTTTACTATCTTTATGCTTATTTAAATAGAATTTAAATCAACTTTAGAAATCATTTTTTTTTATTAAATCGCAGGTTAAATTATTTAAACAAACTCCAATATTAAAATTAGTATTCCAATAAATCCTTATATTTGAAATTTAAGCTATTTAACTTGTAAAAATAATAATTCCATATCTGAAATCAATTAAAGATTTCAAAAATCAATTTACTAAAATTCTGGGTCGTTACATTCTCCTCCCCTCCCCAAAAAAAATTTCATTGTCGAAATTAGCAAGTAAGAAAATGCCCAAACCCATTTCTCTTTTCAAAACCAATTTGTTGAAATAGATTCCCAAATTATTTTATGTCTTTAACTTCATAAATAGTTACAAACTAATACCACTCCAAGTTACCACATAAACATTGAATTTTAGTTTTCAAAATTCTTTCAAAATTCTCAAAAAAATTCTAGAAATATGACCTTGATTAATGGTCTATGCCATGCTTATTGCCGCCTTTTTCATTATTTCATCTTAACATCTCCTTTTGTTCTTTTCCTTTCTTGGGAATTATGTGGATAACACTTACCCTAACCCAAATGAGTCAATCCCACTAAAGCCTAGGTATTCGCTCAACCTTGGCTTTGATAAAACATGTAATGATCTGCCTTTCTAACTACTAAACATGACACTTAATACATCCAAGGTATCTGTGTGCCGATCATTTGGTCGTCCGAAAGATAGGTCATTTGGGAAAAAACGAAAAAAAATAGAATCCCACAACGCAGCGGATAATCTATAATATAAAAAATGATCTTTACAAAATAAAGAAAGCTTTTGTGTACAAACACCAGAGTAAACTATCAGATGGTTACCCTGGAATATTATAATAGTCTATCCTTACAAATTCTGATAAGTACAATAAACAAACATAGAGAAAAATAAAGAAATATATGTGAGTACATCTTTAACCTCCAGCTCATCTCCCAAAGCATCAAAGCAATCCAAGCCTAATCTAGAAAATGTGCTCAGTCTGACCCGAGAATTATGAGAAAACAACTCCTGGATCAGTCTGGTAAAACAAGCGTGAGAAATTCAAATCATAAGGAACTTTATTAATTATAACTTGTAAAACCCTTTAAAATCAAAGGTATCTCATAAAACCAAGCTGCACATAGACACGGATGAGTTTTATCTTACGATAACCAACACATTCTATAGAAAATCCAACGATATTATAATAATGTCTAGGGTTTAAAATAAATATTGAATATAGTTGACTTGGTTACATTAATTAAATTTTAGCATACATAGTATACAATCAAATCTAAAAAGGGCACGTATTGGAGATTTGATTCCATCAATGATAAGGTAAAGGTCTACTTTTCGTATAGTACACCTCAAGATAATATGTACCGAGGTTGCAAACCATTTGCACCTTTGCTACTCAGGACCGGCCTACCCCTTCATGGATAGTACCGAATATGATTGCCCCTTGGTTACTGGCTAACAATCATTTCGAGTTATAAGCATACATCATCATAATTGTTCGATCTAGATTAAGCGATGATCATACCCTAATGGGACCGACACACTTAATCCAATGGCATATTCCTACTTTAGTCAATATTAGATGTGAAGCTTAAGGCTACGCTTTACCTTTCTTTAGAAATTCCCACATGGAATGCAACACTTTCATCCATGCTACAATGCAACGGTAACATTCATGCATACAAGTCATTCAGGATATGAACGAACCAAAGTCGCTATTTCTATTTCACCCATTTTGGGATCACTCTCAGGATTAGTAGAAAATAGCCCTTGCACTTCAATGAGCTTCGTCTTTGATAATCTTCAAGATGTCTTCAATTCGAATGCTTGAGTGATTTGAAGTGATTTTCAGATAATATATACTTATCCGATCCCAATCTCTTCAAACCAACATTCGACGGTTTTCGGTAAAATCAACTCTGGTTCTTTCAGAAATAAACAAACAAGATAAGAGCAAAGATCACCCCCTAACCATTTAAGTGGACGAGTCTCCTTATCATTTGTCCTGGAAGAACATAACAAGTTTTTACATACAATAGTATCATCTAAGATAACTATACTCTAGGATCCTCGTGTTTCCTTTAGATATTTCAAAGTTAAAAAATAGTCAAGATTTTATAGTTGGTTATTTAACTATCAAATAAACACATACCAATCACGGATTTAATTTTCCATGGAAGCTACCAAGTCTCATTTAATCAGTCTTTATTAATTAAATCTCTTTAAAAATATTTGATTCAAAATACCTTTTACAAAGGATATTATTTTACAAGCCATATACATCTCTTCAATACTTGGAAATATTTATATACCTATCTCAACGGTATAAGTATACTAACAAATCATCATACTTTTCAATACTCAGTAAACATATATGTATATTTATCCCACCAGTATAAGTATGTTAATAGAACTTTTAGGAAGATTTCCTCTTTTAAAACTCGTATTAAATGGGCCAAACAAATTCCATTTTAAAACCCTTACTTACTACAAAACCAAACCACTTATCCTTTATAAAAATATCTTTTTAAAAAAAATCATTTCACATTTTATATACTTTTTTCAAATTATTAATTAACTGCTAAACATCATTAATCAACAACTAATTTACTTAAGACTAATCATTAATAAAAATAAAACTTAGCTTAGTCATTTTAATTAAATTAATAAGTAACCTTAAACAATTATAAATCAAATAATAATTACTTAAACATTTGTTAATTAAACAATAATAACTTAAACCCAAATTAATTAAAGTAATAATTTACTTTAAAAACATTATTAATTAATAATAATAATTAACTACACAGTTTAGATTTAAATTAACTTTAAACTTTGGTTAATTTAAACCAATCTCTCAAACATCATTAATAACATTAATACTTTAACTTGTTTAAAAATCTAACAATTTATTTAAAGTGTTGTAAAACTTCAATTGATTTCAAGTCCATTACTCATCCACTTGTGGAAGGAGTCTTAGCAATCTCAATGATACTTAAACAAGCTACCATTATTTTCATAACGGTATTCAAGTGGCAATACAAGCATTTACATAAACAATAGATATGTATATAAATTCTACACTATCAATCGATAAATAACTTGTCAACATAAATCAATCGGCATATAAATACATGTCCAAAATACATAATATGAGGATGTTGATTTATCCTGCTAAATAATTGTCCAAACAATCTATTCAGTTTAGATATAGCAGAACGGTGTTTTATTCTGGTTAAAGATGTCATCAATAATCTATTCAATTATAGTAGAAAGTGGATGTATTCTACTAAACGGATGTCCACAGTTTGTATAACTAAAGCATCTTATTGGTTACTTAATGGTGCCGACAATATAATCCCTTGTGTTTAAACTACTCTTTGTAAAGGAAGTTGTCTTTTTAAACAAACCGATTCTTGGAAGATAAGCAATTAAGATTTTAAAACTTCCTTTACCACAATTAATACAAGTTAAAACCCTTCATTAAATCATATTTAAGTCTTAATTAAATCTTAACTCAACTTAATTACTAATTAAAAAATAATTAACTTATGATTAGTGTCCTAATTAATTAGTACTTAAAACTAATTAAAAACTTTCTTAATAATTAATTAATAATTAATCCTTTACTTAATTAATAATTAATCAAAATCTAATATTGCACTTAACAAATAATTAATTATAAATTAATCTTACTTAATTAATAATTGGTTAAAAATTAATCTTACTTTAAAAGATAATTAATTAATAACTAATCTCCACTTAAGTATAATTGATAAACCTTACTTTATACTTAATAATTATTAATTACCAAATTTAATTAATAAATAATTAATTAATAATTTATTCATCAATCCTTAATTAACTTCTTAATCATTATTATTAAGTTTTATAGAACATTTTCAAAGTTTTTAAGTATAAAAACTTAATTTTGCAAAAATGGACTATTTAGCAATACTACATCCTTTGCAACTATCACTATATGAACCATAACTTGAAAAACTTGTCTTGGCTTTCCTTTTTGAAAACTTAGAAGCTTACTAACTTTTTCAAACATAAAGTAAGTGTTTTGTAAAACTAAAAAAAGTTTGAAACTTGAAAACTTTTGATTTTGAAAACAAATAGCCAAATTGTTTACACAAGAATTCCAAGTTGCTAAACCATACGGAGGTGTTAAACTTTCTTATCAACCTTTCAAATAAACTTGTTAATAGTGTGTAAATCATAATAGCACCACAAAGATCTCACCTTTATTACAGCCATAACACGTATAAACTTATTCATCAAGTCTAAGCCAATAATCAATCACAAGCGCATATTTAATTCATACAAGCATGTAAATAGCCAAGAACCAAGCAATAACACATAGTAACGCTAAACACAAACCAAACATATAATTTTTTCCATAAAAGAAGTTTATACTCACTTAAATTTTGAGCAAAACTCCTTTAAATTTGAAATGAGACTCTAGATCTTGAAATAAGCCCTAGATCTTACTTTTTAAGGCAAGAATTGGTTTTTATTCAAGAAGGAGCCAAATGGGCTCGGTCTAGGCATAAATAAGCTCGACCATGTTTTTGGCTTGGCCATGAGGTGGTTTGGTGGTGTATGGCCTCGTTTAAGAAGAAAGAGGATCTTAGAAATGAAAAGAGAAGTTTGTAAGTATTTTTATAAAATAAAACGAGGTAAAAATAAATTCTTAAATAAAAAAAGAAAAGAGGAAGCCATTGATGGCCATTAGAGCTTTAAGAAGAAGGAACGTTTGAAAACGTAAAAAATGAAAATGGAGAAGAAGGTGGAAAGTAAAGTAGCTTTTATGGAAAAAGAGGTGGACAAAATTACCATTTTAGTCTTAAGTACACTACCCTCCACAAATACATGCCACATCACCACCATCCACTTCCTTCTACCCTGATCCACAAGTTAGCGTGAGGGGGCGGCCTTATATTGTAACATCCCCTATCTAGAGGCCTAAAGCTAAACGCTGCAGACGCTGAAGTCATCCATAGCATTAACTTCCGGTGACTAAATACGGCTATGTTAATGGTATTCATAATATCAGAAGCATTTGAGTATGAAACAAAATCACAAATTTCAAAAACATCTCTTCATAATACATTTTCACAACACATGTTTCACATTCAAATTACATAATCATGTAATCATTTACAACGTTCAGATAAAATATAATTTTTACATGAATACGCCAAGAATGACATATGATGATGCCCCCTTGGTTGACCAGAGTACTACATGCACATAACTGTCTTAATTACAACAAAACAGAACAATACAAAACAAAACAACAACTCCTAAATAGCTATCCGCCAGCCACCTACTCGTCTTCAGAAGCTTTATTCGTCAACCAACTAAAGACTTATGAAACCTCAACCTTCAGTCTACTCAAATCAATTTTGAGCATCCGAGGGTTTAAGGGGAAAAACATAAACTTCGAGTCATACATAAAGCCTGGTTTGAATAATAATATACATCTTGGTTATTTGATATTAAATGAGCCCACTTTGCTTAGCGTAATGGGTTTCATCTTACTAATATCCATTTAAAACATATCTTTTGCAAATCAAAATCCTGCAACCTAACTGGTTAAAACTATAAAGCATTATTATGTAAACATACATATTAAGTAACAAATGGACTATCTGTCCGAACACTATAGTTTCGTTTAGCTAAATACTAACCTTTGGCTGACTCAGTCCTACCAGACAATATAACAACGTAATCTAACATCTGTTAGACACACCTTTTTTGGATGTTCTATCCTTAACTATCTGTTAAATACAAATCTTCTGGATGGTCTGTCCCTAATTTAACATCTCTCAGGGTCACTTGATCCTAATGGTTTTGCGGGCTCACCAATAACATATCTGTATACAAACATATATTCCCTTCTGTGTGTAATCATAATTTTAGTCTTACCTGTTACAAAGCCCTACACATTGGAATTTTGGACAAAATTAGCCGGGGCTAATAGCTAATGTATAGGGCGCGACCTTATACCGGTCCTTTCTGGTGTTCTAATTTCTGAGTCATTTTACTTAGGGATACCTTCCCAAAATTTTCCTTTGAAACATTTTCATCTAAAATTGATTTAAAAACTTTTAAACCAAACTTAAACAAGGAAAATATATAATATCTATGCTTTACTTAAAATCACCTTGCCATGTTATATATATACTTTACTCAATCCATTGTTGATGAAAACATTTAACTTTTTAGGGTACATCTTTCGAATCCATTGAAAGCACCTCTTCCGAAACCAAGTAAAAACCCTTTATTCAACCTGTGCCGAAAGGCCAAAACCTTTCTTTCGAAACCATTCTTAAAACCTTTCAAAACTATTGAAAAACGTTCCTTCCAAAAGCTTTAAAACCTTAGACATCTCTCTTTTACAACGCTTTAAGATTATCTTTCGAAAACATTGGAAAAACCTTTCCTCTTATACCATTCCAAACAAATGGAAAACATTCCTTCAAAATCATTCGAAATCATTGGGGAACCACCCCTTCAAAACCTTCATTTAAAACCCTTTTGCAAGCAATAAAACATTAAACCTTTCGAAAGCGTTTGGATTCAATTAAAACATGTTGAAAACTTTCGAAACCATTCAAACTTGTTAATGAGTAAATCAAAATGAGATACTTCCTATCCCTTTATTTATTTAGGGTATAAGGATTTTCCTTGTTCCCATTTTGCCCATGCCTTTCGAAAGCCTTTGGATTCAATTAAAACATGTTGAAAACTTTCGAAACCATGTTGTTTGGGGTATAAGGATTTTCCTTGTTTCCATTTTTCCCATGCCTACTTCCTAACCCTTTATCTATTTTATTTCATGTTATCTCATTTTGATTTATTCATTAACACGGCACGGCTACCCCTATCAATCACAAATCTCAATCCATTAATCACCTTACATTATTTATGTTTAATTTAGCTAATTAAATATCCAAAATAATGTTACTACAAATATGGAGTGTTACAATCTCCCCTCCTTAAAGGATCTTGTGCTTATAATTACGACAAGGAACATAAAAAAACAATCAAAGGTAAAACATGCCATCAAACAAATCAGGATAAGTGTCTCTAATCCTGCTCTCAATCTCCTATGTATAATCTCTAGCATCGTCACTCCATTGGACCTTTACTAATCTAACTGTCTTGTTCCTCAACTTCTTCTCATCTCTTGCGAGTATCCGGAAGGCTTCCTAACTATAATAATTTTTGGTTCCACTACTAAATCTTCTAACACATTCGGTGCCATAGTAGTATCTGGATCCCTAATATACTTCCTCAAATGAGATACATGGAAAACATCATGAACTTCTGCCAAACTGCTCGGTAACTCTACCCTATACGCGAGTTTCCCAATCCTTTCTAAAATAGAAATTGGTCCTATGAATCTGGGTGCTAACTTCCATGTCTTCCCGAACCTGATACCACCTTTCATCGGCGATACTTTGACGAAAACATGATCTCTAATAGAGAACTCTAAATCTTTCTGTCTTCTATCTGCATAGCTCTTCTGCCTAGACCGAGCTTCCTTCATTCTCGACTTTACCAGCTCAATCTTCTCTGCTTCTTCTCTTACCAAATCGAGACCAAGGACTAATCTATCTCCTATCTCTAACCAACATATAGGGGATTTGCATGTCCGTACAAACCTTCAAACGATGTCATCCCTATACTAGTCTTATAACTATTTTTATACGAAAACTCGACTAGGTGTAGATGGTCTTCCCATGATCATCCGAAGTCTAATACATAAGCTCTTAACAAATCTTCCAAGATCTTGTTAACTCTATCCGTTTGCCTATTTGTCAGCAGATGATAAGCCGTACTCATCATGAGCTTGGTTCCTAAACTTTCCTAAAGACTCTTCAAGAACCCGCTGGTGAATAGGGAATCTTTATCACTAACTATACTATTAGGAACTCCAAGAAGTCTAACTACATTCTTCATAAATAACTTAGCAAATACAAGTGCCGTCCTATTTGATTTAACAGGAATGAAATGGGCACTCTTGGTCATTCTGTCCACTATGACCCATATACTTTCATTTCATCTATTACATCTCGGCAACCTGTCTATGACATCCATAGAAATAGAATCCCAATTCCATACCGGAATATCAAATGTCTGAAGCAACCCACTTGGCTTTTGATGCTCGGTTTTCACCTATTGACAGTTCAAACACTATTTTACCCATAAGCCAACGTCCCTCTTCATTCCTTTCTAGAAGAAACTTCTCTGCATATTCTGATACATCTTTGTTCCTCCTGGATGAATAATGAACTTCGAACGATGGCATTCCTCTAAAACTTCTTTCCTTATATCTCCCACATATGGAACACATAATTTACCCTTCTTTCTCAACCACTCCCTTTGGTCAAGGCTGAAATCCTTCAAGTCAATGCTCTTCGTTCCATCCCTTAATTTCCTTTCAGCTAACACTGGATCCTCTTCCTGTTTAGAAGCAATCTTCTCAATCAATACTGGTCGGACTTCTAAACAAGAAAACATAGCAGACCCTCTACTAGACCCAGCTTCAGATCTCCACTGCACTCTGCAAGTCGACAACGCTACCGAGTCTTTCCAATCTACTGTAATAGCAAACACTGCGTTCCGATGCTTCCTACTAAGCGCATCTGCAACCTTGTTTGCTTTCCCTAGGGCACACTCAATCCTAAAATATAAGTGGCTAAAAACTCTAACCACCTCTGTTGTCTCATGTTTAGCTCGTTCTGAGAGAGCAAGTACTTCAACGACTTACGTTCTATATAAAAATCGAACCTCTCTCCCAAAAGGCAATGCCTCCATACCTCAAATTCAAGTATCACTACGGCTAACTCCAAGTCATGCGTTGGATATCTAACCTCATGCGGTCTAAGTTGTCTAGAACCATAGGCAATCACTTTACCCCTCTGCATTAGTATAGCTCCTAATCCAGTACAACACGCATCTGTATAAACTACCAAGTCCCGATTCCCTTTAAGACCACTAACAAAGTTGTATGGGTCAACAAGTGTTTCAAGCTCTGGAACGCTTCCTCACACTTACCGATCCACACAAAATTCACATCCTTTTGCGTTATCTTGGTCATCGGTGCTGCTATCCATGAAAAATCTTTTTTTAAATCTCCAATAATATCCAGCCAATCCAAGAAAACTTCTTATCTCGGTTACCGTTTCTGGTCTCCTCTAATTATTAGCAGCTTCAATCTTATCTTGATCGACTGACAACCCTTTATCTTAAACCACGTAACCAAGAAACTTCACTTCCTTCTTCCAAAAATGGCACTTTGAAAAATTTGCCTTTAGCTAATGCTGCCTCAGCATCTCAAGCACAACTCTAAGATGAACTTCATGTTCCTTCTCATCCTTAGAGCTTATCAAGATATCATCTATGAACACCAATAGTAACCAATCCAAGTGCCCTCAAAAAATACAGTTCATCAAATCCACAAAGAATGCAGCACATTTGTGAGTCCGAACGGCATAACTAACCATTCGTACGACCCATGCCTTGTTCTAAACGCCATCAAAGGTATATTATCCTCTATCACTCTAAGCTGGTGAAAGCCTATCGGTAAATTCAACCAAGAGAATACCTTGGCTCCACTCAACTGATCGAGTAGATCCTTAATCCTAGGCAACGAATATCGATTCGTTATCGTTCTCCCGTTCAACTTACGATAATCGATACATATCCTTAACGATCCGTCTAGCTTCTTACCAAATACTACAGCTGCTCCCCAATGTGAACTACTCAGTCTGATGAAAATCTTGCTTTCCAAACCTACCAACTGAGCCTTCAACTCTCTTATTCCTATCGGCATCATCCTGCTTGGCGGTCTACTTACCGGTTCTTCTCCAGGCACCAAATCTATCCGAAACTCAATGGCTCGTTTTGGTGACAATCCTACTACCGGCTCGGAGACATCTGCGAATTCTTTAACCATGAAAATGTGATTCAACTCATATTCTAACTCTATACCTCCCAACATAGCATTCACCCCACAACTAGGGTTTTCTACGGTATAAACAATCCGATCAGTACAATCAGGGTGTCTAAGTGATATTTTCCTATCCTGGCAAAATATCCTAGCATCATACTCACTTATCCAATCCATACCCAATATAATTTCGAACCCTGTAAAGTCAAATATATGCAAACTGCAAACAAAGGTGTAACCTGGCAAGTAAAACTCTAAGTCATTACACTTCATCCCAAGAGTCGCATACCCTGCTATCGGATTTGCAACTCTTAAGGAAGTAATTAAATATATGGGTTCTAGGTTAAGCTTATCTAACAAACATCGAGATATAAAAAAATGTGATGCACGAGTATCAAACAAAATGCTAACAAACATATCATGGATCTGAAGCGTACCTCCCAAAACCGTCTTTCCTTTCTCCTGCACTGTCGGCTTTGAAGTAGTAGGCTCCAATGCAAATACTTGGCCTTTATCTCCTTTAACTGGATCTTTGCACTAGTTTTTGCGGTTCTAATTTGATTACAATTGAAACATCCAACACCTTTCTTCTCAGCAGCCTTCTTTCCCTTGTCGGTCCGGCACTCGTGAGCATAATGGCCTTACTTATCACACTGCTAACAGACCACTTTAGACTTCCCTTTCTTTGTTGCTCCACCATTTTAAGCACCCATCTTGTGAAAGAACTTTCTCTTAACCTTGCCCAACCTGGAACTCCTTCTTCTTCTCCAAACAAGCAAGCATCTCTTCGCGTCTTAACGCCATCTCTATCACATCACAGGGATCTCTGATATGCGGTAAGGTTGCTCTAGCCAACTTAGGCTTCAACCCCCCCGATGAACTTCTCATTCCTTTTCATAATTGTATCAATAGTGGCATACACAAATCTAGCCAATTCATCAAACCTGCCAGCACACTCCAAAATAGACATCTCTCCTTATTCCAGCTCAGCAAACTGTAACGACCCATAAATTTCGATAATTAATTTTGTTAATTAGATAAGATTTTTGTAATTAATTTAGTAAATAAAAAAATTTTATAAATTAATATTGAAATGAACGCTAAAATAAATATAGCAATAGTATTTAAAACCTATTTATTAGTAATTTAAATAAAATTCTAATAAATGAAGCAGTGAAAGGTTTATACTTGGATATAAATTGAAAATGAGAAATTAGAGGTAAGTATTGAATTGATTAATGTAATCAAACATGGTTAACAGTAATTGGATGTAAATTTAGGAAATATGTTATTGCAAGTTAATAATTAATGAAATTGAATGAACATTCCAATTTAATATAATAATTCAAATGTTATGACTTAGTTTTAAATGGAATATATTATAAACAAATGCAATTAGTGTATTAATGTGTGAAATAATATATTGATTTATTTGTAACTGAATGTAAATTAATGCAATTATGTTTATGTAAGTTTTTAAATAATTAATTTAGCGCAATCCCAATTAATTGAAAAACTGTAAGGTCATAGTTTGTTGTATCTAGTAAATTTGGAAATTTAATTCCAATAAATGTAATAAAGTATTAAAAATGTATATTGTTTTCATAAGATAGTATAAAGGAATGTAAACTTGTGATCTACGTATGAAATAATGACCAAAATAAGGGAAATAGTGTGAATTTAAGTAAAGTTGTAACAAATTAGTTTACTAAATCAAATTTGGATATCAATAATGTAATGGTTATGAGAATTAATGCAAGGACTGAAGGTAGGTATGTAATTAATAAATAGAAACATGAAATTTTTCATAAGTAATAAATTTGAAAAAGGGGATGGAACTAAGGTTTGGTTTTAAAACCTTAATTTATATGTGTAATTAACAAGATTTCATATTTGAAACATAACCATTAATACAAATAAAAATAATTAGGGGTATATAGTGTAATGGAATATAAAACCAACAGTAACTGAGTGTATAGATTAATGATAAACTTAATAAAAGAGTTGAATTGAATCAATCAATTTATTTGGAACTAATTAATTGGTATTCAAATTTATAGTAAATGGGTTTATTGTAAGAAATTGAAATTAGATACTACGGTAAACTGGAATTAAGATGAAGTTGAGAATATTGATGTAATAGTCTGAATCCAATGTTAAAAATTTTCCATTTGATAGCGATGAAGTGAATAACAAAATGAAAAGTCAATTAAATAAAATTATTGGAAATTTAATTTATAATTTTGAATATAATGAAATTGAAAATTTTACACTACAATTGACGGATTTATCAACTTTAAATTGACATCTAAACTTGTTTAAAATATTTGTAGATGATTAAGAAATATAAAAGTGATAAAATTGCCAATTATAGAAGTGAAATTAAAAATTGGATTTAATTGATTGATTTTTAATGTATTTAATTAATATAAAAATAGCCATTTTGGCAACTGACTTAGATTTCGACGGTTTCATCGGATCCGCAACAGTGAATTAAAGTAAGATTTCAAGTTTCGTAGCCTTCGGGCTTGTCGTTTGATCGTACGGACTCGAAAACGCCTTCAAATAAATGAAATTGAAATCAATTTGAAAATTTTTGATTTTAGCACAACTTCTTCATACGATGCAATTTGAACCTGAAACCTTGTCCATTGCCTTTAAAATATTTTAAAACATCTATTTTGATATATGCGTTGACCCAATTTTGTTCCGGAGACAGAATGGGCTTTTCGGGCCTTTTATCGTTCAGCACGTTTTAAACCGGGTCCATCTATTCTATTTCAACTTTCCTATATATATCCTGCTATAAAACTTAGCAGCCTCTATTCCTCATTTCTATATGTACAGAAACTTCTGTGCTCCTCTTCCTCAATGGCTGTAAACCCTAATTTATCCAATTCAAATTTCAATTCAAAAATCAACTTCAAAAAATTTAAACTTCTCAGAAAAATTTGGAAAAAACATATATCGAAGATCTCAATGATATGAACCTACATCTGCTGTTCGTTTTTCGAGACAGTGGCCGGATTGATCAGAAATCGCGGTCAAATTCGTAATTAGGGGTGTTAATTTCGTCGCCAATTGACGAAATTGACTGAGGGGTTTCGTGGAGATTGTCGCATGGAGTCGTGGGCTGGTGACCGTTGGGGTTAGAGTGACCTATGGTGGCCGGAAATTGGAGCTAGGGTTTCGAGTTTACCCTAAAAATTTATGGTGGCGCTGGGGTTGATGGGGGCGTTCGATCGTCGAGCGGTGATCGTGGAGGTGGCTCGAGGCCTGGAAGGCGGCGCGACGGTTTCTAGAACGTGCGGCGAGCCTCTGGATGGTGGCGGCTGTGGATTCTTATGAACGATGTTCTGCTAGGGTTTCGTACTGTGCATGTTGCGTGTTGAAGGGAGATGGTGACGTGGCGTTGGTTTGTTTCTTTTATTTCTTTTAATTCTAATTTTGATTTCAATCCGTTATAATAATCATAACTTTTGCATACGGACTCAGATTCACGTGCGGTTTTCTCCACTGGGATCAAAATAAAATTCTATACATTTTGGCATGGGTTTAGACAAATTCTAAGATTGTCTAATTTTTGGGTTTAAATTGAATTTAAATTCAATTTAAATTCAAAAGGTGAGTGTTTTAGCTCACTCACAACTTCTAAAATTTCTTATGTTTGTTAAATTTAATTCTGTTGTGATTACGCATTTATTTATGATTGTTTCGTATATTTTAATCATCATCTCAGTTAATTGCAATTAATTAAATTAAATCGTTATTTCATTTATTATTAAATATAATTTCCAGTCAAATACCTGTTATATATATTCAGTCATATATTGATATTGATATTGATTTTTTTGGATGATGATTATGATGGATGTGTGATCTGTTGATGGATGAATGGACGTTTTATTTTATATCATTAAAATCTGCCAGTATGTTATGGATTTATATTTTATTTCACTCGGGATTGCGGTTTGAAATGATATAACCGTAATTTTTATTATTAAATTGCGGATTGAAATGATAAATATCCGTATCACTTTACCATAGGATAGAAAATTTTATACAGACACCATGGTCTATATATATATAATATTTTAAAATGATTTCTATGGTTTTACAAAGAAATATACGGTTTATGAGATATATTTGGATATTTATAAACGTTATTTGATATATATAATTTATTTCTTGGTTTAAGCTATGTATAAAGTTGGTTTAAAGTACAAAAGATGTTTAATATAAAAGTTAATTTTATTAAGATGTTATACGGTTGAGTATTTATTTAAATTTTATTTATAGAGTTATAATGACTTAAATAAAATTAAGTATTGATAGATAAATGTGAATTTGACTGAATTAAAGTATTTAAGCATTATCCTCGAATAAAACTGATTTGAAATTTAAAAAAAATTGAGATGTTAAAAGGTATGATTTTATAACTTGTTTTTGTAGAGGACTTAAATGAATATCAAGTCGATTTATATGAATATTATCAAGTTAACTAAATTGAAAGAATATCCTATTATTTGAAGTTTAAAGGTTTTGCTTAAATGATATTGGATTTAGTAAGTAAACATTTCAAATCTAAATAATAGTAGTTGAATTTGATTTATATGGAATTATAAAATTTAGTTTTGAAATATTGAATATTCAAGCTTTGAAATATATTGAATTTGAAATGGTTTAGTTGGAGGTTCAAATCGGTATTTGGAATTATTTGAGAAATTAAAGAGGCTATTTTACTATATGAAGGAATTTAATATTTAAACCATTTAAGTATTAGAAGTTATGTTTTCAAAGCTATGGGTTTCAAGGTATATAGATTTGAAAGTACCATGATTTTTGGGAAAGAATATATTTGAAATTAAAATCATATCATATTGATTGGATTTTTAAAATAGAAATGATATCGTATTTATATGGTTCTGAAATGGGCATTATATTCCGGTTTTAAAAGTATAAATTATTTTGAAATGACCGCGGTGTTATAATAACGGTTGGTTGTTGAAGAGACCGGGATCGGAAGTTGTCATACACTCTGCCAACTACATAAACCACTTTAACAGCCGTGTACGCGGTGGAGATTCCGGAATGAAGTAGGATGGTGGCGGTGTTTCCTTTGAGGTAAATACGTGGAACCAACTCCCGTGAGTTGGTGTATGGTGGCTAAAAGAGGAGCGATTCTCGGGCCAATGAGGTAGCACCTTTGATCGGACACATCCCTTCGATATTATACTTTGACTTTTGGATTTATTCGGTGGCCACTTTTGATTTTTTTTTTTATTTAGGGGTATGGCTCGAGGTGGGCGGTAGCTGTGCGCTACGCGTCGTTACCACCAGCCCGGATAGCAATTGGTATATCTACCTTGGCATTGCCTAGTTGTGTCGTGTCACCTACCCTATCGTGCCTCGTACGAGTTTGGTTTTCTGCCGTAGCCCGTGTGGTATCCTCTGGTGGCTTCCCGGTCCGGAGGGACTATGATATTGGATGAACTACTGGGACTATTACGTGTTAAGGGCTATATGGGTAACACCTTACTGCTATTAAAAAGTAAGTTTATTTTACTATAGACATTATTATAATAGCGAAATATTACTACATAGTAAATAGTTTAACAGGTCCTTAGGATATGTGAATCCCGGGCATCTCTTAAGTTACTGCACTCATATTTATTTCTATTGATTTAACTCACATAAGATATTTTAGTTCTAACTCGAGTGTTTTGTTCTTTCAATTCGCTCGGGTCAGTCCGAGCGTTTCAAGATTTGAAGATTTTATTCTGGAGGACGAAGACGAAGATTTGTAGTACTATTATCTACTATATTATTCCACTACACCAACTAATTCCGCTGCATTAATTATTATTCTCTGGTATGTGTACTCTGATATGTATTGTGTAAGTATAATAGAATATTTTGTAAACAGCTTCATGAACTATATATTTGATTATTATATTTTATTGTTCCGCTGAAAGTTTCTATTTTGTTTTTTTTCTTTCTCTACTTTTCTTATTTACCCCATAACAATCCACTCTTCTGTATGGTTTAAGTCTGACGTGTGCTGTTTATCGTTGATTTAAAGCGTGCGGAAAGGCGGGGAGTTACATCTGGTATTAGAGCGAGGTATAGCGATAAACCTTAGCTTTGTGGGGTCTGACTCTTTACTAATAGGGTAGTAATACCCTATGGGAATCCCTAAGTGTATATATATGAGAGAGCGTATTTTTTATTATTATAAAAAGGATTTAATATTGTGTTAATTTTTTCCGTTTTGTATTTATAAATTCTGGTTGGTGCATGGGACGCTATGACATCAATAGGGATTTCTAAACACGTAATAGGACAGACCGACATAATATTTGGTTTTAATATAGGTGAATGAAATAATTTTGCCTATTATATTTTCTATATATATAGTAATTTTTTTTATAAAGGTTATATTTGGTTGTATTATATTGGTTGTTAGGTAATGAAATTTATAAATAATAGTTGAAATGAGAATGAAAACAAAATAAATGAAAATTGAGAATTTAGAACTTTAGTCCTGGGGTTTTGAAAATTCTTTCAATAATTTTGGAATATAATAATAATATTATTAGAAGTATTTTCTAATATAAATATTTCAATATAATGTGAAAGAAATGTTTTAAAGAAGATTTTGGAAAAATAAGTTTTGTACTTCCTTCTCTGTCGCTGGAAATAATTTCGGTGATGGCGGCCGCATCATCGACATTCATTTTCGAGTTTCGAAGTGGGAAGGCCTCTGTAGTAGTTTTACTGCAGATTCATTTTTGATAAACAAATATAAATTTTAAATTGTTTTAAATATAATTAAATTTTAAGGATATACATTTATCTATTATTTTAAATGATTTTTAATAAAAATCCGGTATTTGAACTCTTAAGTTTCCGATAATTAATAGTTCAAGTATAGTAGTGAAACGGAATGAAACTAATAGATAATTGGAGACTTTAATTAAAAAAAGAAATTTAATGCTAGGTTATGAATGAAATTAAAGGTAAGTTGAAACTGTAACCTATGAAACAAAGTGAGACGACCCAACTCCCTACACTCCAGGAAGTCGCATCGCTAATAAGAAAGAAAGGGATAGAGAATAGAAAAGAAAGAAGAGAAGAAGAAACAACACATGAGAATCTAAACAGCGGAACGAATAAAGTATATTAATAACATAAAATATTACATAGTTTACAACCACTATCAGAGGTACACAACATATACATCACATATACTAGACAGTTATAAACACCTGTCTAGTATTTACAACTCAATACAACTCAATACAACAGAAACTACACAGAGAATACACAGCGGAACTATATATCTAACGCCGAAGCCTCCTGCTCCATTGCTCCTCCATAATTCGTCAAAGCTAACCTGAATCCTAACCTGAATTCCCTTGGCTACTCGTAAAAATTTGAGTACCCAAGAGTTTATGAAAAACAAAAGATAAACTCCGGGTCAGACATGGGTCTGGTGTGAGTAACAGGTTAAAGTTGCTTAACTTTCAAAAACCTTTTGAAAAGAAAGGTATCACGTAAGACTTCCCACACATAAACATGGAAAAGTTTTTACCTTACGCTAACCAAAACATTTGATAGGAAATCCAGTGATATTATAATAGTGTCTAGGGTTTTCAAATAAAATACAGAAATAGCTGAAATGCTTACATCTCACATTCCAACATAGTTGGGCACAACTAATACGTACGGCACTTATTGGATTTTGGATTCCATACAATGGCAGGGCTACTGGGGTACCGCCCGTCACAGTACGTGGCCTAGATCAACGTACCGAGGAGTCACCCTAACTCCCCTGCAACACAAGGCCGGACCCATTCCTTACTGAATAGTTCCGAACAAGACAACCCCGCAGTCGGCGCGCTTTCCAACTGCCCACTAAGCCGAAATAAAAAGGGACTTCTAGACAGGGGAAAATCTTGCTCTCAAGTGGGGGCTACCCACGAAGCCTTGCTGCACCTCCCCTGTTTTAGCCATTCCCGGTTGATGAGGCTTGAGGCTACGATTACCTTTATAGGACACATCACTTAGAATGCTCATCGTCCACCTGACGATGTGCTGAAAGCATTCAATCCATACAAGTTCGTTCCGGGTTCGAACGAAACCGAAGGCATTAACTCGTTACACTCGTTTTGGAATCACCCTCAGAGTTAACGACGATAACCCTTGCACTCTAATTCTTCATCTCGAATCTATAAGTACTATTCCGTCAAACTCATTACGGAATCACCCACAGAGTTATACTGACGTATAGCTCTTATACCTCGAATCTACACTAAGCTCCACTTAGATTAACGACCTATCGTTAATTGGAATCGATGTGGTTTTCGGATATCCAAATATGGAAACCCGATCCCGGTCTCATCGAAATCCAAAGCGTGTCTTTTAGGGTCCAAGTTGTTTTAAGTTTTAAAACAATTCAATTTAAACTTATCTATATACACATAGATAGATAACTCATAGATTCACAATAGATAATTATCATTATCAAACTACAGATAATCCACATTATCACTATTAAAAGATAATCCATATTAATATCACAATGCAACCAATGCATCCATATCAATCAACATTACTAATCTCATCTCTGAGATTCAAACCATTCAAAGCAATCATTATCCATTCATATAAGCAATGACTTATAATCATACCATCTATAATTAATTTAAAATTAATTAAATTAATTACATCTTCTCTAATTAACTTAAAATGAATTAAATTAATTACTTACCTTAATATAAATCTTGCTTACATCATCATTAATTAATTACAAATTAATTAATTAATTATCCATTATTAATCACTTTAATTAATCCCCTTGATTAATTATTCTTTAATTACATTTAAGTAATTATCCTTAATTAATTTCACAAATTAATTACTCTTAACCATAATTAGTAATTAACTTTTAATTACTTCATTAATTAACTATAACTAATTACATTAAACCTTAATTAATTACAATTAATTAATTATCCTTAATTAATTACTCTTAACCACTTATTAATGATTAATTAATCTTAATTAATCAATCTTAATTACATCATTAATTATTTAATTAATGATCCTTAATTATATTTAATTAATTATCTTAAATTAAATTAATTACATCAAGTAATTAATCTTAATTAAACCATAATTATTAATCACCTTTGATTAATCACACTTAGTAATTAACTACCCTTAATTACTTATCAAAGTAATTACTTCTTAATTAATTTCTTTAACTAATCCCTTGATTAATTATAAAATAATTTAATCCAAATTATTTCCTCAATCCAAACATCATCCACTAATTACATCTAGTAATTATCTCTAATTACTTCACTGAGTAATTTTACTTCATTAATTACATCAAGTAATAATCATCAAATCCAATGTTTAAAATTAATTAAACTTAATTAATTAATTTAAACCAATCACATTAAACTCCATTAATTACATTAAGTAATTAATGTCTTAATTACTTTTATTTAAGTAATTGACTTAAACAAATTTCACAATTATTATCATTAATTAATTAATCTAATTAATTATTAAACATTAATCATATTAATTAATTACTAAATAAACCTTAGTTAATGACCATCATTAACAATTATTAATTCTTTAATTACTTTTCTTAATTTATCTCTAATTTAAATTAATACAAATTATTAATTTTAAATTAAATAAATAAGTCACTCTTAATTATCCTATTTATTTAATTATCTTAACCCTTAATAATTTCTAAGATAACCCATTTCTTATTAATAATTTTATTAATATTAAAGTGTACTTAGAACATTGCATTTTAAATTTAAATCCAAATTCCATTTTTAATCAAAAATTCAAAATGATATTTATTTAAGCATTAACCCATTTAAATTCCATTTATAATCTTTATAAAAATAAATGTCAATAACATTTATTACTTATAATTAAAACTTATATAAGATAAGTCTTAATTTGCTTAATTTAATTAACAATTAAGTTTTAAGTACATTATTATTTAAATTACAAATTCAAGTTAACAAATCATTAACTTTCTATTATAAACCTTTTATAAATGACTTCATTCAAAACAAGGAAATCAAGTTAAAATATTTGTTTGAAACAAGTTTACTTCTAATAAACAATTTAAATTTAAACTTGTTTGGAAACATTTAAATTTTTAAAACATATTCAAATATCCAGATTTTAAGTTCAATACATTTGAACTCATTTCTTATTTAAATTATTTGAATTTAAACTTGAATTAAACTTTTTGATTTAAACCTTGATTTTAAAACTCTTATTTAAATTAAGAATTCATTTTTAAAAACCTGAAGATTCAAATGTCTTAAGAAAAACTGAACTCAGATTTTAAATTCAAACTGCTGTTTACATTAGCTTCAGATTTCAACATGAAATTAAATTTTCAGAAAACTATCAGGTTTTCTTATTTTCCTCTTTTTTTTTAAACTAGATTCAAATTCAAACTTGAATCTATTTTTAAACTTAGAATTTAAACTTACTCCAGATTTCAAAACTAAATTTAAATCTCATTTAAATCTTCATTTAAGTTCAGTTTAAATTTTAGTTTAAAATTAAAACAGAACAACAGGTTTTAAAATAACAACCTGTTTTATGTTTGAACCCGAGCAAGAACGAAATTTACTTCGAGTCAGCAAGCTCTCTGCTTCGAGCCAACCCTACTTCTTCTCGAGTGATTCTCGAGTTCCTATTGCTAACACCCAGGCAACCCCTGAAAAACAAAAGTGCACGGTGCACATGCACCGTGCCTCCGGCGCATTCCAACCACCTCCGGTGGTCTCCCCATGCCAACGACAAACCCCACGTTCATCCACAAACATCAAATCACCCATTTACAGCTCGAATACGAATTCGAGTCTCAACTTCCCAAACCTGTAAACAACAGTAGCCTTCCACCCCAAAACCTGAAAACCACCTTGCATTCAACCCTCCGATCATCAGAGCATTCCGGCCTCCGGCCACAACTTCACCGTCACCCAAACTACTTCCTCCCATAATTCCAACACACTCGGTCCACAGTAGAAGACGAGAATGGTCGATCAACCCAACCTAGTTAAACTAGGGTTCCAGAAGGAATTTCATCACCGCAGCCTCCACGACGACGTTCAACTCCACCTACCATTTTTCCACACACCACCGATCACTCCTCTATCAACATCCAAGATCTTGACCCCTCCCATCTCATAGATCAACGGAAATTCTCAAAAACCCAAAAACAATGCAAATTTGAATTGCATCTTCAATCCTAGTTTAAAAATTGGGATTTTGGTGTTATAAATCATGGTTTGGATTATGTATTTACTTTGTAATACTGAATTCATAGATCTCGCAGTTTGAAATTTTCATATTTTTCCAACATTCACTGAATTTCTTGGTTTAACAGAGATACCAGATTTTAATTTAGCTATATTAAGTTTTTAATCCTTAACCTATACTAATTTAACATCCTTGGTTTGTAAATCAAGTACTAACAAACACTATATCAGGTGGTAAGAAATTTAGAAATAAAATCTTGGGTCTGGGGATCAATATATTAACAGAGCAGAAAATCGCTATACACACCACAAATAATCATATCAGATTCATTTAAACATACATGCAATACTTATGCAACCAAATTTTTATTTTTTTAAGTTTAAAAGTTACTCACCTTTCTTGATGTGCAGAGCAATGAAATTTGGAAAGAGACTTTGCTTTATAAAACTGGAAATGTGCAGTTCCCTTTTTTTTTAACTTGAATTGCTCCATACTTTTGAAACTTTATATCTTGTTTGGAATTTGCTCCTGATTTTCACAATATAGTTGCATGCATGCTCCTTAAAGACTCCAGATTTTTGAAATGCAGGCTCAAATAAAATTTGCTTTTTCAACTTGAAAATGTGCAGACTGTTTTGATGCAAGTTTTGGATTCCAGAAATGATGCAGAAGCTTTTATATTTGAACAACAATATGCAGTATTGCTTCTGCTTCCAGATTTTATGGTTGCATGCAGATTTTTGAAAGTAAGCTTTGCAATCTTTTGAATTTGTTTTGTTTACAGATGGCATGCAAATCCAATTTCCAGATTGGAAAGAAAAAATTGCTTTTTGCTTGATTTTTAAAATTGTTTGCAGGCTAATTTCAGAAATGCAGAATCCTTGCTTGATTTCAAAATGGTGACAGATATATATTTTTAAACATGAAGATGTGGAGGTTTTTGAAGATGATTTTTGTTTTTGGAAAGTGTTTAACAGATTTGAGGGTAATGAATGCTTGCAGATGCTTTCTACTTGCATGCAGAGGCTATTATAGGATTCAGATTTACTTGTCTTCAGATTTTAGGAAGAAGTAAAGAAAATGAAGGAAAGAAGTTTTATGTAAACTGAAATTATTAAAATAAAAACAAAAGAAAATGTAAAAATAAACTTTTGACACTTGTCTCACAATTTACACACTTGTCACTTTATCATGTTTATGTATTAACACTTGTCTTAGAAAAGTAATTAGTATTTACTTAAAAGTTTACTAAATATTTATTAAAAGTTAATTAGTATTAATTTAGTATGTTATTATAAGATGAATGTAAACTTATGTTTTAAATGAATTAGTTAATCATGTATTTATTTGCATGTATCTAAATTTTAAAATGAATAAATCAAATTTAGTTTATAAAATGAAGCTTATACAAATATTTCAACATCAAAGCAAATTAAAACATTTATATTTTAAACTTCAAAACTTTGAATTCAAGTTCAGATTAAATTTTGAAATCAAGTTTTTATACATACATATATAACTACACAAATCAAATTTTGGAAAAGAATTATTTTATTAAAAATCTATTTGTTTAAAACAATGTATTATTATAATTTAAAAATAACAACATTTGATAACTATAAATAACTTATAAAAGAAATTGTTTTCTTTATTAATAAATTATTTATTTTATCCAATTATATTTTTAAGAAGTCAAAATAAACCTTATTCTTATTTATTTAAACTTGAGTTAAACATATTTTAAATCATTTCAATATTTATCTTATGCATTCAAAATCATATTTATTAGATTAGATTAAAGCAATATCTATTTCTAATGTATACCTATTCTATATACATTTTAAATATAAAACAATTATTAACTTTTAAAAGATAAAATATATCAATTACATATTTATTTTTATTGGATTATTAAATTAATTCAAATCTTATTAACAAAGATTATCAAATCAATTTAATTTTTAATTCAGATTATTAAATTGATATTGCCAAAATTCCGGGTCATCACATTCCTCCCCCCTTAAAAGAATTTCGTCCCCGAAATTTAAAACAAAGGTAATTTAATAATCTATTTACAGATTTTAATTTAAAAAAAAAACACAAGCATATACCAATAATATGCTAACAACCATAGCAATCAATTCATCCAATCAAACAATCTAACTATCCATACAAAATTCTGGATAGAGTTTCTCGAGTTTCCCCGGTATATATATATCGGGATACTCGTTCTCTATAATTCAAACAATTCAATACTAATAAGCTATAGAGCTCCTACTCATCTAGATTTACAGAACTAGACAACATATTAGACTACGGACGAGTCTAACTCAACAACCCATACCTTCCAAACTGCTGGTTCCAAAACCAGAGATAGACCATACACGTATTCCCTCAGAGATACGTGAAACTCACCGAATCCCAGTTATCCAAATTGGCAATTCAACTCTGAAAACCAAACACTTATCCAACCAAAACATAGAGAAAAGATCCAAACATCTCGGAGCTAATTTTCCAGCTTACCTCATCTTATAGCTCCTTGGATCAGAGAAAACTCCTACAACAACGAAGTCTCCAACTTCGAATTCCAAATTTCTCTGTCTCATATCCACAAAAGTCTTCGGACAATCTTGACTGCCAACATTCAACTGATCCGCTTAACCCTTGCTGATTCCTCTAGAAACAATCAGAACTAAAAATAACCCAACACAACGATCATCTCAAGATCAACCCAAAACCAAATCACAATTCTACTCCATAACTAGTAGAAGACTGAACTTACTTCTCCTTATCCGGAAAAGATAAATCAAAAGCACTCCCAAACTGCTTCCGCTACACAACTCTGATCCGAAGTAGATAAGAAAATGCTGATGAAGAACACAAGCACCACTGGACATCACTTCCTAGAAATATAGTTCTACAGATCCACAAAGAAGAACTCAGAAATTCCTCCAAAAACTGAGTTACTTCACCAACCTCTAACTCTAGGAATCGTCCTTCTACTATGCTGAACCACCGGTTGCACTCCTGGAATTCTAGACGATTCAAAAGCTCAAACTCCAGATGCAGAAAAACTCTGTCTTTCCAGAAGACATCCAGAAAACTCAGATAACCTAAGAGAACACTCAAACAATCGCAAGTCACTTTTGCGATCAACCCAGACCAATTTCCAAAGAAAAATCGTTCTCTCTTTACCCAACAGAACAGCTTACACTGGTTTAGTCAATCCATTGAAGAACGGATTCATTCTGCTACTTCTGAACTCCATCTCCAGAAAAACTACTCAGCTAAGACCTCTCTGTCAGCTCACAGAACACCCCGAGCTGCATCGCTGACACCGATGCCAAAGACCTTCCTAATTCAAAGCTCTTCGAGAAACTCGGACTTCAAAGCTATCCACAACATCCTGCTGAATCCAGCCACAACTTCGGGACAGACACACTTCCCAAATTTGTTCCAAAGAAAACATCTTCGGAAACATTCCATAGTCACTGCATCTCATCACGCAGTTACAACTTCCTGAGGTATCAAGATACCATCACTTACTCTAGCTCAACCGAACAGATCCAAACCGTACTCACCAAACTTTGTACTTCAAAGATGACCCCGAACCTTAACAGGTTTCCTTCAGAGATCGATGAAATACTTCAACATAACAAAGCTTACTCGAGACGGTATTAGGTCTACAGTCTCGACACATACACTTCCAACCTTAAACATCAAACTCCAACCAATGGTAGTAATCGTGTTACAAACACTACTACCTTATCTATCTTTATAACCTATATTGGAAAACCCGAACAGGTAACCCAACAGATAGGTAGAAATAGATAAATATATATAAATATATATAAAATTACAAATACGCTCTCTCAAGATAGACACCACTACAGAGCCTAGGTATTCACTCAACCTAACGCTCTGATACCACTGAGACGACCCAACTCCCTACACTCCAGGAAGTCGCATCGCTAATAAGAAAGAAAGGGATAGAGAATAGAAAAGAAAGAAGAGAAGAAGAAACAACACATGAGAATCTAAACAGCGGAACGAATAAAGTATATTAATAACATAAAATATTACATAGTTTACAACCACTATCAGAGGTACACAACATATACATCACATATACTAGACAGTTATAAACACCTGTCTAGTATTTACAACTCAATACAACTCAATACAACAGAAACTACACAGAGAATACACAGCGGAACTATATATCTAACGCCGAAGCCTCCTGCTCCATTGCTCCTCCATAATTCGTCAAAGCTAACCTGAATCCTAACCTGAATTCCCTTGGCTACTCGTAAAAATTTGAGTACCCAAGAGTTTATGAAAAACAAAAGATAAACTCCGGGTCAGACATGGGTCTGGTGTGAGTAACAGGTTAAAGTTGCTTAACTTTCAAAAACCTTTTGAAAAGAAAGGTATCACGTAAGACTTCCCACACATAAACATGGAAAAGTTTTTACCTTACGCTAACCAAAACATTTGATAGGAAATCCAGTGATATTATAATAGTGTCTAGGGTTTTCAAATAAAATACAGAAATAGCTGAAATGCTTACATCTCACATTCCAACATAGTTGGGCACAACTAATACGTACGGCACTTATTGGATTTTGGATTCCATACAATGGCAGGGCTACTGGGGTACCGCCCGTCACAGTACGTGGCCTAGATCAACGTACCGAGGAGTCACCCTAACTCCCCTGCAACACAAGGCCGGACCCATTCCTTACTGAATAGTTCCGAACAAGACAACCCCGCAGTCGGCGCGCTTTCCAACTGCCCACTAAGCCGAAATAAAAAGGGACTTCTAGACAGGGGAAAATCTTGCTCTCAAGTGGGGGCTACCCACGAAGCCTTGCTGCACCTCCCCTGTTTTAGCCATTCCCGGTTGATGAGGCTTGAGGCTACGATTACCTTTATAGGACACATCACTTAGAATGCTCATCGTCCACCTGACGATGTGCTGAAAGCATTCAATCCATACAAGTTCGTTCCGGGTTCGAACGAAACCGAAGGCATTAACTCGTTACACTCGTTTTGGAATCACCCTCAGAGTTAACGACGATAACCCTTGCACTCTAATTCTTCATCTCGAATCTATAAGTACTATTCCGTCAAACTCATTACGGAATCACCCACAGAGTTATACTGACGTATAGCTCTTATACCTCGAATCTTCACTAAGCTCCACTTAGATTAACGACCTATCGTTAATTGGAATCGATGTGGTTTTCGGATATCCAAATATGGAAACCCGATCCCGGTCTCATCGAAATCCAAAGCGTGTCTTTTAGGGTCCAAGTTGTTTTAAGTTTTAAAACAATTCAATTTAAACTTATCTATATACACATAGATAGATAACTCATAGATTCACAATAGATAATTATCATTATCAAACTACAGATAATCCACATTATCACTATTAAAAGATAATCCATATTAATATCACAATGCAACCAATGCATCCATATCAATCAACATTACTAATCTCATCTCTGAGATTCAAACCATTCAAAGCAATCATTATCCATTCATATAAGCAATGACTTATAATCATACCATCTATAATTAATTTAAAATTAATTAAATTAATTACATCTTCTCTAATTAACTTAAAATGAATTAAATTAATTACTTACCTTAATATAAATCTTGCTTACATCATCATTAATTAATTACAAATTAATTAATTAATTATCCATTATTAATCACTTTAATTAATCCCCTTGATTAATTATTCTTTAATTACATTTAAGTAATTATCCTTAATTAATTTCACAAATTAATTACTCTTAACCATAATTAGTAATTAACTTTTAATTACTTCATTAATTAACTATAACTAATTACATTAAACCTTAATTAATTACAATTAATTAATTATCCTTAATTAATTACTCTTAACCACTTATTAATGATTAATTAATCTTAATTAATCAATCTTAATTACATCATTAATTATTTAATTAATGATCCTTAATTATATTTAATTAATTATCTTAAATTAAATTAATTACATCAAGTAATTAATCTTAATTAAACCATAATTATTAATCACCTTTGATTAATCACACTTAGTAATTAACTACCCTTAATTACTTATCAAAGTAATTACTTCTTAATTAATTTCTTTAACTAATCCCTTGATTAATTATAAAATAATTTAATCCAAATTATTTCCTCAATCCAAACATCATCCACTAATTACATCTAGTAATTATCTCTAATTACTTCACTGAGTAATTTTACTTCATTAATTACATCAAGTAATAATCATCAAATCCAATGTTTAAAATTAATTAAACTTAATTAATTAATTTAAACCAATCACATTAAACTCCATTAATTACATTAAGTAATTAATGTCTTAATTACTTTTATTTAAGTAATTGACTTAAACAAATTTCACAATTATTATCATTAATTAATTAATCTAATTAATTATTAAACATTAATCATATTAATTAATTACTAAATAAACCTTAGTTAATGACCATCATTAACAATTATTAATTCTTTAATTACTTTTCTTAATTTATCTCTAATTTAAATTAATACAAATTATTAATTTTAAATTAAATAAATAAGTCACTCTTAATTATCCTATTTATTTAATTATCTTAACCCTTAATAATTTCTAAGATAACCCATTTCTTATTAATAATTTTATTAATATTAAAGTGTACTTAGAACATTGCATTTTAAATTTAAATCCAAATTCCATTTTTAATCAAAAATTCAAAATGATATTTATTTAAGCATTAACCCATTTAAATTCCATTTATAATCTTTATAAAAATAAATGTCAATAACATTTATTACTTATAATTAAAACTTATATAAGATAAGTCTTAATTTGCTTAATTTAATTAACAATTAAGTTTTAAGTACATTATTATTTAAATTACAAATTCAAGTTAACAAATCATTAACTTTCTATTATAAACCTTATATAAATGACTTCATTCAAAACAAGGAAATCAAGTTAAAATATTTGTTTGAAACAAGTTTACTTCTAATAAACAATTTAAATTTAAACTTGTTTGGAAACATTTAAATTTTTAAAACATATTCAAATATCCAGATTTTAAGTTCAATACATTTGAACTCATTTCTTATTTAAATTATTTGAATTTAAACTTGAATTAAACTTTTTGATTTAAACCTTGATTTTAAAACTCTTATTTAAATTAAGAATTCATTTTTAAAAACCTGAAGATTCAAATGTCTTAAGAAAAACTGAACTCAGATTTTAAATTCAAACTGCTGTTTACATTAGCTTCAGATTTCAACATGAAATTAAATTTTCAGAAAACTATCAGGTTTTCTTATTTTCCTCTTTTTTTTTAAACTAGATTCAAATTCAAACTTGAATCTATTTTTAAACTTAGAATTTAAACTTACTCCAGATTTCAAAACTAAATTTAAATCTCATTTAAATCTTCATTTAAGTTCAGTTTAAATTTTAGTTTAAAATTAAAACAGAACAACAGGTTTTAAAATAACAACCTGTTTTATGTTTGAACCCGAGCAAGAACGAAATTTACTTCGAGTCAGCAAGCTCTCTGCTTCGAGCCAACCCTACTTCTTCTCGAGTGATTCTCGAGTTCCTATTGCTAACACCCAGGCAACCCCTGAAAAACAAAAGTGCACGGTGCACATGCACCGTGCCTCCGGCGCATTCCAACCACCTCCGGTGGTCTCCCCATGCCAACGACAAACCCCACGTTCATCCACAAACATCAAATCACCCATTTACAGCTCGAATACGAATTCGAGTCTCAACTTCCCAAACCTGTAAACAACAGTAGCCTTCCACCCCAAAACCTGAAAACCACCTTGCATTCAACCCTCCGATCATTAGAGCATTCCGGCCTCCGGCCACAACTTCACCGTCACCCAAACTACTTCCTCCCATAATTCCAACACACTCGGTCCACAGTAGAAGACGAGAATGGTCGATCAACCCAACCTAGTTAAACTAGGGTTCCAGAAGGAATTTCGTCACCGCAGCCTCCACGACGACGTTCAACTCCACCTACCATTTTTCCACACACCACCGATCACTCCTCTATCAACATCCAAGATCTTGACCCCTCCCATCTCATAGATCAACGGAAATTCTCAAAAACCCAAAAACAATGCAAATTTGAATTGCATCTTCAATCCTAGTTTAAAAATTGGGATTTTGGTGTTATAAATCATGGTTTGGATTATGTATTTACTTTGTAATACTGAATTCATAGATCTCGCAGTTTGAAATTTTCATATTTTTCCAACATTCACTGAATTTCTTGGTTTAACAGAGATACCAGATTTTAATTTAGCTATATTAAGTTTTTAATCCTTAACCTATACTAATTTAACATCCTTGGTTTGTAAATCAAGTACTAACAAACACTATATCAGGTGGTAAGAAATTTAGAAATAAAATCTTGGGTCTGGGGATCAATATATTAACAGAGCAGAAAATCGCTATACACACCACAAATAATCATATCAGATTCATTTAAACATACATGCAATACTTATGCAACCAAATTTTTATTTTTTTTAAGTTTAAAAGTTACTCACCTTTCTTGATGTGCAGAGCAATGAAATTTGGAAAGAGACTTTGCTTTATAAAACTGGAAATGTGCAGTTCCCTTTTTTTTTAACTTGAATTGCTCCATACTTTTGAAACTTTATATCTTGTTTGGAATTTGCTCCTGATTTTCACAATATAGTTGCATGCATGCTCCTTAAAGACTCCAGATTTTTGAAATGCAGGCTCAAATAAAATTTGCTTTTTCAACTTGAAAATGTGCAGACTGTTTTGATGCAAGTTTTGGATTCCAGAAATGATGCAGAAGCTTTTATATTTGAACAACAATATGCAGTATTGCTTCTGCTTCCAGATTTTATGGTTGCATGCAGATTTTTGAAAGTAAGCTTTGCAATCTTTTGAATTTGTTTTGTTTACAGATGGCATGCAAATCCAATTTCCAGATTGGAAAGAAAAAATTGCTTTTTGCTTGATTTTTAAAATTGTTTGCAGGCTAATTTCAGAAATGCAGAATCCTTGCTTGATTTCAAAATGGTGACAGATATATATTTTTAAACATGAAGATGTGGAGGTTTTTGAAGATGATTTTTGTTTTTGGAAAGTGTTTAACAGATTTGAGGGTAATGAATGCTTGCAGATGCTTTCTACTTGCATGCAGAGGCTATTATAGGATTCAGATTTACTTGTCTTCAGATTTTAGGAAGAAGTAAAGAAAATGAAGGAAAGAAGTTTTATGTAAACTGAAATTATTAAAATAAAAACAAAAGAAAATGTAAAAATAAACTTTTGACACTTGTCTCACAATTTACACACTTGTCACTTTATCATGTTTATGTATTAACACTTGTCTTAGAAAAGTAATTAATATTTACTTAAAAGTTTACTAAATATTTATTAAAAGTTAATTAGTATTAATTTAGTATGTTATTATAAGATGAATGTAAACTTATGTTTTAAATGAATTAGTTAATCATGTATTTATTTGCATGTATCTAAATTTTAAAATGAATAAATCAAATTTAGTTTATAAAATGAAGCTTATACAAATATTTCAACATCAAAGCAAATTAAAACATTTATATTTTAAACTTCAAAACTTTGAATTCAAGTTCAGATTAAATTTTGAAATCAAGTTTTTATACATACATATATAACTACACAAATCAAATTTTGGAAAAGAATTATTTTATTAAAAATCTATTTGTTTAAAACAATGTATTATTATAATTTAAAAATAACAACATTTGATAACTATAAATAACTTATAAAAGAAATTGTTTTCTTTATTAATAAATTATTTATTTTATCCAATTATATTTTTAAGAAGTCAAAATAAACCTTATTCTTATTTATTTAAACTTGAGTTAAACATATTTTAAATCATTTCAATATTTATCTTATGCATTCAAAATCATATTTATTAGATTAGATTAAAGCAATATCTATTTCTAATGTATACCTATTCTATATACATTTTAAATATAAAACAATTATTAACTTTTAAAAGATAAAATATATCAATTACATATTTATTTTTATTGGATTATTAAATTAATTCAAATCTTATTAACAAAGATTATCAAATCAATTTAATTTTTAATTCAGATTATTAAATTGATATTGCCAAAATTCCGGGTCATCACACAAAGAATAATATTATTGAACATTTAGTCATTTTAAAGAAATAGAAATTAACTTGTGTAACTTCTATTACATCCTTAAAAGCATGTATATAACTTACCAACTATAAAAAAATTAAAATGTTAAAAGATATTGTAATGGATATTATACAAGTAATAAACTTAAGGAAATAGGAAGTAAGTATTGAAAGCGTAAGATTGTACACTTAAGTAAATGAATTAATATGCAAAGAAGTTGAATTAAAGATGGATACTATAAATAAATGAAAATTATAAGAAAATATAAGTAAGAAATTTTAAACCTAAGCAATGAAAAAAAAAATATGAAGGTAAATATTAATTGAATAAAAAGGAAAACAAACAATAAATGCTATGAAATGAAATCTAAAAGAATGAACTTGCTCTGTTGTTTGAAATCATTGTTTGTTGATTTATGGTTGTTTGGGGAAGGATACTTTAAATTTGTTTGGATGTATGAATAATCTATTTAGTTTCACCTAAAACTGTTGAGTGAAGGGTACACTTAGTAGTTTATTTTTCCTTCCGTACAATTTAAAGTTTGAACCCGAACAACTATTTGTTGTGTTTGATATGAATGAATGATTAAATTGTGTTGATTTTGTATGATGGTTGTATGCCTTGTTGCAATTGATTGTTGTTGTATTGATTATTGTTTGTGGGTGAAACAACCTTAAATATTTCATTTTATATAATTGTTAACCTTTTGGATTATATAAGCGAAATACAGGTTATGGAAGCAATTGCTACTGCTTTTGGTTTCATAATTAAGCGTAAAGTGCCCGACAAATAGGTACGTTTTCGGATTACGGTTTATAGCGTTTTATTATTGTTTTTTCCCGTGTGGGATATATATATTATTTTGGAAAATAAATGTTGTGTATTGTTATATTGATATTATATTTTCTTCCGAGCCTCCCCGTACAAAGGAGATTCTACCAAAATTTTACAATAATTTTGGGCTTAGAAATTTTTTTTAAAATGTTTTCCAAACTTTATTAATTTGAGTATAAAAAGATTGAATGGTTATACAATGGGTATATTTTACTTAAAGTAATAAATTTTGTAAATTATTTGTTTATAAAGTTAATATTTTGAATAAGACATATTGTTTATTTAATTCTTTCTTCTCCCTTCTTTTTCCATTTTGGGGACGAAAAGTTTTGAGTGGAGAAGAGTGTAACGACCCTTAAATTTCGATAATTAAATTTGTTAATAAGATAAGATTTTTGTAATTAAATTTAGTAAATAAAAAAAACTTCATTAATTAATATTTAAGTGAACACTAAAATAAAATATAGCAATAGTATTTAAAACCTATTTATTAGTAATTTGAATAAAATTCAAATAAATAAAGTAGTGAAAGGTTATACCTGGATATAAATTGAATATGAGAAATTAGAGGTAAGTATTGAATTAATAAATGTAATAAAACATGGTTAACAGTAATTGGATGTAAATTTAGGAAATATGTTATTGCAAGTTAATAATTAATGAACTTGAATGAACATTCCAATTTAATATAATAATTCAAATGTTATGACTTAGTTTTAAATGGAATATAGTATAAACAAATGCAATCAGTATATTAATGTGTGAAATAATATATTGATATATTTGTAACTGAATGTAAATTAATGCAATTATGTTTATGTAAGTTTTTAAATAATTAATCTAGTGCAATCCCAATTAATTGAAAAACTGTAAGGTCATAATTTGTTGCATCTAGTAAATTTGGAAATTTAATTCCAATAAATGTAATTAAGTATTAGAAATGTATATTGTTATCATAAGATAGTATAAAGGAATGTAAACTTGTGATCTACGTATGAAATAATAACCAAAATAAGGGAAATAGTGTTAATGTAAGTAAAGTTGTAATAAATTGGTTTACTAAATCAAATTTGGATATCAATAATGTAATGGGTATGAGAATTAATGCAAGGACTGAAGGTAGATATGTAACAAATAAATATAAATGTGAAATTTTTCATAAGTAATAAATTGGAAAAAAGGGAATGGAACAAAGGTTTGGTTTTAAAACCTTAATTTATGTGTGTAGTTAACAAGATTTCACATTTGAAACATAACCATTAATACAAATAAAGATGATTAGGGGTATATAGTGTAATGGAATATAAAACCAACAGTAACTGAGTGTATAGATTAATGATAAACTTAATAAAAGAGTTGAATTGAATCAATCAATTTATTTGGAACTAATTAATTGGTATTCAAATTTATAGTAAATGGATTTATTGTAAGAAATTGAAATTAGATACTATGGTAAACTGGAATTAAGATGAAGTTAAGAATATTAATGTAATAGTCTGAATCCAATGTTAAATTTTTTGCATTTGATAGCAATGAAGTGAATAACAAAATGAAAAGTCAATTAAATAGAATTATTGGAAATTTAATTTATAATTTTGAATATAATGAAACTGAAAATTTGACACTGCAATTGATAGATTTATCAACTTTTTATTGACATCTAAACTTGTTTAAAATTTTTGTAGATGATTAAGAAATATAAAAGTGATAAAATTTTCAATTATAGAAGTGAAATTAAAAATTGGATTTAATTGATTGATTTTTAATTCATTTAATTAATATAAAAATAGCCATTTTGGCCACTAACTCAGTTTCGATGAAACAAGTTTCATCGGATCCGTAAGGGTGAATTATTGTACGATTTCAAGTTTCGTAGTGATCGGTCTTGTCGTTTGATCGTACGGACTCGAAACGCCTTCAAATAAATGAAATTGAAATCAATTGAAATCAATTTGAAAAATATTGATTTTAGCATAACTTCTTCATGCAATGCAATTTGAACCTGAAACCTTTTCCATTGCGTGTAAAATATATTAAAACAACTATTTTGATATATGCGTTGACCCAATTTCGTTCCGGAGTCAGAACGGGCTTTTCGAACCATTTATCGTTCAGCACGTTTATAAACTGGGTCCATCAATTCTATTTCAACTTGCCTATATATATCCTGCTATAAACCCTAGCAGCCTCTATTCCTCATTTCTATACGTACAGAAACTTCTGTACTCCTCTTCCTGAATGGCTATAAACCCTAATTTATCCAATTCAAATTTCAATTCAAAAATCAACTTCAAAAAATTCAAACTCCTCAGAAAAATTTAGAAAAAATATATATCAAAGATCTCAATGATACGAACCTACATCTACTGTTCGTTTTTCGAGACAGCGACCGAATTGATCAGAAATCGCGGTCAAATTCGTAATTAAGGGTGTTAATTTCGTCGTCAATTGACGAAATTGACCGAGGGGTTTCGTGGAGATTGTCGCATGGAGTCGTGGGCTGGTGACCGTTTGGGTTACAGTGACCTATGGTGGCCGAAAATTAGAGCTAGGGTTTCGAGTTTACATTAAAAATTTGTCGCGGCGCTGGGTTAATGGGGGCGTTCGATCATCGAGCGATGATTGTGGAGGTGGCTCGGAGGCCTGGAAGGCGGCGCGACGACTTCTAGAACGTGCGACGAGCCTCTGGATGGTGGCGACTATGGATTCTCGTGAGCAATGTTCTGCTAGGGTTTCGTACTATGCATAATGCGTGTTGAAGGGAGATGGTGACGTGGCGTTGGTTTGTTTCTTTTATTTCTTTTAATTCTAATTTTGATTTCAATCCGTTATAATAATCATAACTTTTGCGTACGAACTCAGATTCACGCACGGTTTTCTTCACTGGGATCGAAATAAAATTCCAGACATTTTGGCTATTGTATGGACAAATTCTGAGACTATCAAATTTTTGGGCTTAAATTGAATTTAAATTCAATTTAAATTCAAAAGGTGAGTGTTTTAGCTCACTCACAACTTCTAAAATTTCTTATGTTTGTTAAATTTAATTCTGTTGTGATTACACATTTATTTATGATTGTTTCGTATATTTTAATCATCATCTCAGTTAATTGCAATTAATTAAATTAAATCGTTATTTCATTTATTATTAAATATAATTTCCAGTCAAATACCTGTTATATATATTCAGTCATATATTGATATTGATTTTTTTGGATGATGATTATGATGGATGTGTGATCTGTTGATGGATGAATGGACGTTTTATTTTATATCATTAAAATCTGCCAGTATGTTATGGATTTATATTTTATTTCACTCGGGATTGCGGTTTGAAATGATATAACCGTAATTTTTATTATTAAATTGCGGATTGAAATGATAAATATCCGTATCACTTTACCATAGGATAGAAAATTTTATACAGACACCATGGTCTATATATATAATATTTTAAAATGATTTCTATGGTTTTACAAAGAAATATACGGTTTATGAGATATTGATTTGGATATTTATAAATGTTATTTGATATATATAATTTATTTCTTGGTTTAAGCTATGTATAAAGTTGGTTTAATGTATAAAAGAAGTTTAATAATGTTAGCACCAAAATTGGTCACTAACGCCCTTGAGTAGAGTTATGTAGAGGGATTAATGAAGAGAGTAAATTAGAACAGAAGAATAGTGTAATTCAATGCAGAAAGAACAACAAAAACGAGAACACCAGATTTATAGTGGTTCGGTGTAATTGCCTACGTCCACTTTAAGTTTAATCTTTATTGCTTTATCAATTACTTGAATACAGATACAATCGTAAATCAATCACTTGAATGCAAGTTTGAATTAAAAAGAGGAGAGTATAAAAAATGGCAGGGTCACCCCAGCTTTCCAGGAAAAAGGTCACTTTTCACTGCGCCCCTGCCCTTCTATTTATAGACGAAGATGGGTTGGACTTCCTTCACGGGCTCAAGGCCAAGATGACTTGGCCCATATAAGGCGATCTCAAGCTAGTTGGTCTATTCTTGCCGAACCGTACCTAAATGCCAAAACATGTCGACTGCATCAAACCCGCATATCCTCAGGCTCTTCTTAGTCAGAATCTTGTCTAGTGCTAAAATAATTTCTTCAACTGTCGTCTTGTAGCCGGGCCAAGGTGCCGGTTAACACTTGCCCCCCAAAGTATGTCGTGTGAAGCAACACGACATGCTTTGAATCAGCGAGTATTCCTTGTCTCTGGAAAGAAATCCATCGTGTTCCTTGAACAGTCATGATACTTTAATTTTATCCTCCCAAGGTGTCGTATCCTTCTTTGGTCATCATGATGCTTGGTCGATTCCCAATGTTATAAATCCAGGGTTGTAGTTCATCAATGGCCATCCGTGTCCGATTCTACAGTGCTAGTAAGCTTCGGCTATCTGATATAGTCTTTTCTTAATAAGCCTAAGCGAGAATTCAATTTATGTTGATTTCAAGAAGTCGAACTTTTTCGGATGTACACATGCATGTTCGGGTACACGTTCTTGCCATTAGCTCTAGGATGCGTTTTATATGCTCATAAGTCGTTGCCAATTCCATCTAGTTTAATAGCAATTCAATTGTGATTCCTTATTTGTATTTTATGTGAAATAAGGGTTGTAATCAGCCACTTGACGAGAGCGGACTTCAAGTTTAACATGGATGACGATCTCAGAACAGTAAGCAAGGGTGAATGGAGTACGGCTAGTCACTGACCTATGGGTAGTTCTATAAGCCCATAATGCTGTTGGGAGTTCGTCCACCCATTTACCTCTAGCCTTTTCCAAACTTTTCTTCAGAACAGGCTTTATGATTTTGTTCACATCTTCATCCTATCCATTTGAAGAGGATGTCAATGCCCCCAAGTAGAAAACGGCTATGGACTAGCCATTTGAGTAATTTCCATCGGTAAGGTTCCTGGATTTTTGCAAACATCTTGCACTTTCGCATTGTCTGGCATGATCAACCGCATCTAGATTGGTAGTTAGCCAGTAATACCCGTAGTAGAGTATTTTCTTTATCAGGGTTTTTCCCCTTGATGTAATCAGCATATTCTTCTTCATAGACTTTGCTCAAGATATCATCATGGGAGATACACTGAAGCATGGGGATGGATAAACTCCTTTCTACACATGACTTCTTCTTAGATGATTTGGCGTGAAGCTTTGAGGAGGATCTGTCGTTTTCCATTCCTTCGTCCAGTAAGAATTCCTCATTGTAGATAGTCTTTGATAGGAGTCAATCATGACACCTTTTCTGGCTCTGTCTCCAAGACTTAGTCGATCTCCATCCGTCAATGCTTGGAATATTAAATATTTCAATCGAAACAATGTATGTCCATTGCGCATCCCTAAAACTGGCCAGCTTGGCCAGTGACTGGACTCTTTTCATTTTGTTCGCTGAGTATGTGTGTAATGATGCAATATGTGAAGTCGGCAAGTAGCTCTTGGACCTGGCCGAGATAAAGGGCAAGATAATGCCCCATAGCAAGATCAACCTCCTTAACTTTGCATACTATCAATCAGGAATCACAAAAGATATGGAAAGTTTCTACTCCAAATTCTATAGCAAGTTTGAGGCTGGAGGTCGAGGCTTCATAATAAGCATCGTTGTTGGTTACATGGAAATCGAGTTTCAAGACATAGTAGATCGATCATTCCTCGAGAGTCATTAACATGACTTCTGCGCCATAACACTGATAAGTGGATGCTCCATCTGCGTAAATTTTCCATATGTCAGTTGGTTCTATGCTACCCTTCGAGTAGTCATCTGATCTAGTGAATTTGGGTATGAGGTCTGCTAATTTCCATCCTTGGATAGCCCTTCGAGGGAAGTAAGTGATATCGAATTGTCTTAGTTCGATATTCTATTTAAGTGGTCTTTCAGATGTCTCAGGTCGTTGTATACCCGGTTGCAACAGCTAGTAGGCATAGACGTTGATAGGGTGAGCCCAAAAGTAAGAGTGGAGCTTTCATGATGAAGTCAATAGACATTGCGCTAGCTTTTATAGCTTCGGGTCGATATCCAATGCATGGCTCACGATAGTTGGTGAAATCACACATACATGTCAAAATGGGTCCAAGGGAACATATCATCATTTATTCATAAAAATTCAACTAATTCTTTTATCATCATTGCCCTGAGCTGTGATTCGATACTCAGCACCCGGAAAGGGTCGCCATGGCTGGCTGTAATGTCGATCGTCAGCTTAGCAGGTGCCATCCCAGATTCTTGGAGTTCAGATGTAACTATTTTGCATAACATTCAATGTGAAATATGTTTGGGACGACCAATGTTGATGGTTACTCTGGTCGAATCCTAGAGTCTTGTCATGACTAATTAAGTCTAATAGTGAAGGGATCTGAATGTCTAATAGATTATCAATAAATGGCCAAAGATCAGGCTTAAAAGCGCATTGAAGGAAATGTCGAGTAGGGGTCAGCCTCGAGTTGCGTGCAACCGTATAGCTGGATCTTGCTATGAGTTTGAATTTGCTTGTATATTCGAGTAACGCACTTTCTATTCAATGAATTCATGATCCTTTACTTGTCCTTCGGGTTGGAGTGAAAGTCAATTTCCCATGAGCTAAGGTATCGATATAATGATTCTCTCTCTATGCATCCTTTCGGTCGTAGCCTTGATTAGCTGTAAGCACTATATATAAGTTTCAATACTGAGCTATCGTAGCCGGTCTTTTGATGACCATGCGTCTTCTCCCAGTCTCGGGTTGATAAATGTACTTCAGGGACGGTTGAGTCTCGTCCTAGTTATGTTTATATTCTCACCTAAATTCCAAAGACATAGAGGTGATCGGTGAACAGTCGGTTCACATTCATCTTGCTTCTCGTTCGTGCCCCAAGATCTGGGGAAATACCGTTAAGTAGGAGGGCCAGCCATGCCCACTTTAGCTTTACTCTCTTTCCCGTTGAATCATGGGATCATGTCAGTCGATGGGAGACTAGGTCTCGCCTATCTTGGATTTTATCGTGGTTTTTCATTCCAAGAGGAATACTACGATGCCACATCAGTTTCATAGCATAATTTGGACAGTGGACGGTCATCCACGTCCACTTTGGTTCATGCTCTGTAATTATATCTTGGGGTAGAGTTGGCTACAAACGCAGTCGGGTTATGCTCATCTAGTTTCATACTCCTCCTGACAAATCGAATGAGGGTGCTGGAGAATTTTTGACCAAGTATTCGTGGTTTACCCTCCCTTCCACACTCTGGAGGTCATAGTTTTTCAAGAAACATCCGAGTCACATTCGTATGTGCTTGGTGCGGATCGGTATTGACCCTCGATCTGAGGTATGATATAGTCGGTTGCTCGTAGCTTTGGATGCCGTTTCGATTGGTTCTGTATTGAGGCCTCCCTGCAGTCGTTGCCTTAAGTTATAAAGAACGCCATGCTAGAGCTATAGTAAGCTGTCGTATTCAGCTTGTTAGTGATTTGTACCCCTGCTCCCAGCATTGATTTGGCTAGGCCACTAGTTGGATGGTCGAACTCCATCCTTAGCGGGTTAATAATCCTTCTATCGATTCCAGGCTGAAGTTTGCGGAATAGAGAATTGTCGGAATCCACTCGTCTATTTATCGATGTTTATACACCACTCTGCATTCTGGTGACTTAGTGTTATTCTCCCCCCGTTTGACTCACGCCTAATTTGTGTTCATGCTTCGTTCCACGCTCCGGGGACTTAGAGATTTGTTGAACGGTTTATGCTTTAGACCATAGTTCGAGATGCAGAGATTTTCGTCAACTCATTTATACTGCGGTCCGCACTCTGGGAACTTAGAGTAATCTAGTCCGCTTCTGGGATTTAGAGATTTTACTCAAGTTGTCTGTAATCTAGTCCGTGCTCTGGGGACTGAGAGTACCGTAGTCCACACTCTGGGGATGTAGAGGTTTTTTAAGCCGTTTATACTCTAGTCCGCACTCAGGGGACTTAGAGCACTCTAGTCCGCACTCTGGGGACGTAGAGGTTCTTAGGTCATTTATACTCTAGTCCGCACTCAGGGGACTGGGAGCACTTTCGTCCGCACTCTGGGGAGTAGAGGTTTTTGAGTCGTTTATACTCTAGTCCGCACTCAAGGGACTTAGAGTACTCCATTCCGCGCTCTAGGGGCTTGGAGATTCGAGCCGTTTATACTCGAGTCCGCATTCTGGGGACTTAGAGTACTCCAGTCCGTGCTCTAGGGACTTGGAGATTCAAGTCATTTATACTCGAGTCCGCATTCTGGGAACTTAGAGTACTCCATTCCGCGCTCTGGGGACTTGGAGATTCAAGTCGTTTATACTCGAGTCCGTACTTTGGGGACTTAGAGTACTCCAGTCCATGCTCTGGGGGCTTGGGGTTCGAGTCGTTTATACTCGAGTCCGCATTCTGGGGACTTAGAGTACTCTAGTCCACGCTCAGGGGACTTAGAGGTTTTTATTGATAGTAGTCGTTTATACTCGAGTCCGCACTCTAGGGACTTAGAGTACTCCAATCCGCACTTTGGGGACTCGGAGGTTTAAGTCGTTTATACTTGAGTCCGCATTCTGGGGACTTAGAGTACTCCAGTCCGCGCTCTGGGGACTTGGAGTTTAAGTCATTTCTACTCGAGTCCGCACTCTGGGGACTTAGAGTACTCCAGTCCACGCTCTGGGAACTTGGAGCTTCAAGTCGTTTATACTCGAGTCCGCACGTTGGGGAATTAGAGTACTCCAGTCCATGCTCTGGGGACTTGGAGGTTCAAGTCGTTTATAGTCGAGTCTGCACTCTGGGGACTTAGAGTACTCCAGTCCGCACTCTGGAGACTTGGAGGTTTAAGTCATTTATACTCGAGTCTGCACTCAGGGGACTTAAAGTACTCCAGTCCGCACTCAGGGGACTTGGAGAGTTAAATCGTTTATACTCGAGTCCGCACTCTGGGGACTTAGAGTACTCCAGTCCGCGCTCTGGGGACTTGGAGATTTGAGTCGTTTATACTCGAGTCCGCACTTTGTGGACTTAGAGTACTCCAGTCCCTGCTCAAGGGACTTGGAGGTTTTTAAGTCGTTTATACTCGAGTCCGCACTCTGGGGACTTAGAGTACTCCAGTCCGCACTCTGGGGACTTAGAGATTTGAATCATTTATACTCGAGTCCACACTCTTGGGACTTAGAGTACTCCAGTCCGTGCTCTGGGAACGTGGAGATTTGAGTCGTTAATACTCGAGTCCGCACTCTGGGGACTTAGAGTACTCAAGTCCGCACTCTGGGGACTTGGAGATTTAAGTCGTTTATACTCTAGTCCGCACTCTGGGGACTTAGAGTACTCCAGTCCACACTTAGGGGACTTGGAGGTTTTTAAGTCGTTTATATCGAGTCCGCACTCTGGAGACTTAGAGTACTGCAGTCCGCACTCTGGGGACTTGGAGATTTAAGTCGTTTATACTCTAGTCCGCACTCTGGGTGCTTAGAGTACTCCAGTCCGCGCTTAGGGGACTTGGAGGGTTTTAAGTTGTTTATACTCGAGTCCGCACTCTGGGGACTTAGAGTACTCCAGTCCGCACTCAAGGGACTTGGAGATTTGAATCGTTTATACTCGAGTCCGCACTCTGAGGACTTAGAGAACTCCAGTCCGCGCTTTGGGGACTGGGAGGTTTGAGTCATTTATACTCGAGTCCGCATTCTGGGGACTTAGAGTACTCAGTTCGTGCTCTGGGGACTTGGAGATTCGAGTCGTTTATACTCGAGTCTGCACTCTGGGGACTTAGTGTACTCCAGTCTGCGCTTTGGGGACTTGGAGATGTGAGTTGTTTATACTCGAGTCCGTACTTTGGGGACTTAGAGTACTCCAGTCCATGCTCAGGGGACTTGGAGGTTTTTAAGTCGTTTATACTTGAGTCCACACTTTGGGGACTTAGAGTACTCCAGTCCGCGTTCTGGGGACTTGGAAATTTGTGTCGTTTATACTCGAGCCCACACTCTGGGGACTTATAGTACTCCAGTCCGCGCTCAAGGGACTTGGAGGTTTTTAAGTCGTTTATACTTGAGTCCGCACTCTGAGGACTTAGAGTACTCTAGTCCGCACTCTGGGGATTTGGAGATTTGAATCGGTTATACTTCATTCCGCACTCTGGGGACTTAGAGTACTCCAGTCCGTGCTCTGGGGACTTGGAGGTTCGAGTCGTTTATACTCGAGTCCGCACTCTGGGCACTTAGAGTACTCCAGTCCGCACTCTGGGGACTTATAGATTTAAGTCGTTTATACTCTAGTCTGCATTCTGGGGATTTAGGGTACTCCAGTCCACGCTCAGGGGACTTGGAGGTTTTTATTGAGAGTAGTCGTATTTCCACCCTTTACTTTATATTTCATCTACCGTATCGAGGCTAATGTTGTCGAAAGATCAATCGAACCACGTTTGCTCATGGAATGGGATTCTGCCCCCAGCAGGAGGGACGAAATTTGAAAAATGAACGGTCGATTCTCGTCCGCTTGGTGATTATAGCTCTTCCAATCAAGTCAAGGAAGGAGGCATATGATAGATGGTTGAATCACATCCATGCTGGGTTAGATAGGAAAATCTCACACAATTTTTTTTGTATCTCTTTCTAGAAACTAAGGATAATAGATTATTGAGTAGACAAAATAAGTTGTATACGTTCCAAGGTGCAGTCGTGTCAATGTATTTGGAGCGATGGTTAATGAGTAGGCAGTCCACCACAACTACTTCAAGTCAGGCTTTCGAATAACCTTTTGTGTTCAAGGTAGGATTTGATGTGTAAATGAACAAGTCACGTCCACTGTAGACAGATCCCGGCATCACTGAGCTTCAAGAGGGGCATCTCTATTTTGTCGAACTTTGTTCTATGACTCGATTTGAGTGGATGATTAGGCCATACCCATTCCAAGCGTTGCTTAGGTCTCCAAATCAAATGTGGAGGTCGGTGAATGGATGGTTGGTCATGTTGACTTTGTATTGGGCTCTGATCGTGATGAACTTTTCAATATCTAGTCCATAGCCCCAAATCAAAGGCATATGGTTGATGATGAGCGATTGAATTATGCTCTTCTAGATGTAAATCCACACGTCCAATCATGGTCTGCGTAGATTGGTTGGCAACCAAATCTGATTACCTGGTCACCTGCATCATTTTGAAAGTAGTTTAGTTCAAGCTAGTCGTAGTTCATAGAACAATTGAAATAGAAATGGAAATGGAAATAATTCAAAGAAGATTATGATAAATCTCATTGATAAGTGAAGCAGCACCGTGTGCTCGCCATTCGACTTTTGCCCCTGGCTCCTTTCAAAGTGATGTCAGCCGTCAGCAGTCCAATTGATAATCATAGCCCTTTATTAATAGGCATCGGATGTTCGCTGCCCGCCATTCTGCAAGACTTGTACATACTATTGAAGCTTTCCTTTCCAGATCGGCTTTTCGATCACGCCTCGGAGGTGTTTGTAATCGCCCATGTTAGGATCAGTGAACATCCGGGAATATACAACATTCCCCTGATTTTCTTTAGACTTTGGTGTACTCTCTCGAGGTTGGTTTCCAATACCACTCCGAGTCGCGAGTCTTCAAGTAGAGTTGTCAATTGAATCTTTCAAAGAGCATATGAGCTGAATTTTGAGGTCTTGTTTTGGCTATTGGGATCTGCATCCTTAGCCAACGGGCCTTCATTATTATTTTTCTTAGTCTGTTCTGCTCCTCCACACTTTGGTTTAGATTCATTTTTGTCATAGAAATGATCCATGGTCGTAGGAGGCTCTCTAGCTAACTGGCTGCCAAAATATATATGGAAGTCGATTCTCCTCAAGGGTGATCAGTATGATATCCCTTTGAGAGCATCGTTTGAGTAGCGGTTGTTTGTCCGTTCCCTTGTTGCCGTTCAGAAGCTGTCGCTAGATCCTCTATGCCCTGGTCGATCAGGGGATGTAACGGAAGTAGATAGAATGTTTCTTTATTAAGTTGAGTTTTGAATTCACTATCTGGGGGCACTGCGCTGCAGCTAGAGTTCGTACCCAAAAATATTTTTTTTTGAAAATAGGGTTCGTATAAGAGACCGGTGTAACTTAAGTTTCGATCGGCATTGAGGGTCGTTCGGCTTGACAAAGTTGCTCGGCATACAAGATTGTTCGGCATCCAAATTTGTTTGGCATTCCACGTTGTTCAGCATTCAGGAACGCCCGACACTCAGGAGCGTTCGGCATTAGAGAGCGCCCGACATTCAGGAGCGTTCGGCATCCGAAAGCGTTCGGCACTCAGGAATGTTCGGCATTCACACTGTTCGGCATTCACACTGTTCGGCATTCCGCACCGTTCGTCATCCGCACTGTTCGGCATCCGCACTGTTCGGAATCTGCACCGTTCGGCATCCGCACCGCTCGGCATCCGCACAGTGCGGCATCCCGCACCGTTCGGCATCCGCACCGTTCGGCATGTGTACTGTTCGGCATCCGCGTTGTTCGGCATTCCACACTGGATCGGCACTCAGATGTCGATCAGCATACAACCTAGTTCGGTCGGTTTCCCCTCGCTTGGCATACAATGTCTCTCAGCATGCAATCTGGGTCACTTGGTGTAACCTCGTTCGGCATACTCTAGCTCGACATATGCCTTTTTAGGGGCGATCGGCGTACACTTTTTCTGGGACGATAGGCTGAATTGCCTTCATAGGAGGGTCGGCCTTCGTTCAACTTGAGTGCAGACTTCAACATCCAATCACCAGATCTTGCATACATTAGTGAATCTAATCTATGGTTGTCAGTTTCCTTTAGATTTCTTTCAAATCTGAGTAGAATAGGAAGTTTTCTAGTAAACAACTGGATCAATCTTGCGAATATGGAAATCCACTAGTAGAGATGAGATCCAATCAAGCTGAGAATTCAATTCTCAGTGAAAGCACCAAAATTGGTCACTAACACCCTTGAGTAGAGTTATGTAGAGAGATTAATGAAGAGAGTAAATTAGAACAGAAGAATAGTGTAATTCAATGTAGAAAGAATAACAAAAACGAGAACACCAGATATATAGGTTCGGCGTAATTGCCTACGTCCACTTTAAGTTTAATCTTTATTACTTTATCAATTACTTGAATACAGATACAATCCGTAAATCAATCACTTGAATCCAAGTTTGAATTAAAAAGAGGAGAGTATAAAAAATGGCAGGGTCTCCCCAGCTTTTCAGGAAAAAGGTCCCTTTTCACTGCGCTCATGCCCCTCTATTTATAGACGAAGATGGGTTGGACTTCCTTCACGGGCTCAAGGCCAAGGTGACTTGGTCTATATAGGGCGATCCCAAGCTAGTTGGTCTATTCTTGCCGAACCGTACCTAAATGCCAAAACATGTCGACTGCATCAAACCCGCATATCCTCAAGCACTTCTTAGTCAGAATCTTGTCTAGTGCTAACGATAATTTCTTCAACTATCGTCTTGTAGCCGGACCAAGGTGCCGGTTAACAAATAATAAAAGTAGATTTTATTAAGATATTATATGGTTGAGTATTTATTTAAATTTTATTTATAGAGTTATAATGACTTAAATAAAATTAAGGATTGATAGATAAATGTGAATTTGATTGAATTAAAGTATTTAAGCATTATCCTCGAATAAAGTAATTTGAAATTTTAAAAAATTTGAGATGTTAAAAGGTATGATTTTATAACTTGATTTTGTAGAGGACTTAAATGAATATCAAGTCGATTTATATGAATATTACCAAGTTAACTAAATTGAAAGAATATCCTATTATTTGAAGTTTAAAGGTTTTACTTAAATGATATTGGATTTATTAAGTAAACATTTCAAATCTAAATAATAGTAATTGAATTTGATTTAAATGGAATTATAAAATTTATTTTTGAAATATTGAATATTCAAGCTTTGAAATATATTGAATTTGAAATGGTTTAGTTGGAGGTTCAAATCGGTATTTGGAATTATTTGAGAAATTAAAGAAGCTATTTTACTATATGAAGGAATTTAATATTTAAACCATTTAAGTATTATAAGTTATGTTTTCAAAGCTATGGTTTCAAGGTACATAGATTTGAAAGTACCATGATTTTTGGGAAAGAATATATTTGAAATTAAAATGATATCATATTGATTGGATTTTTAAAATAGAAATGATATCGTATTCATATGGTTTCGAAATGGGTATTATATTCCAGTTTTAAAAGTATGAACTATTTTGAAATAACCGCGGTGTTATAATAACAGTTGGTTGTTGAAGAGACCGGGATCGAAAGTTGTCATACTCTCTGCCAACTCCGAAAACCACTTTAACAACCGTGTACGCGGTGGAGATTCCAGAATGAAGTAGGATGGTGGCGGTGTTTCCTTTGAGGTAAATACGTGGACCCAACTCCCATGAGTTGGCATAAGGTGGCTAAAATAGGAGCGATTCTCGGGCCAATGAGGTAGCACCTTTGATCGGACACATCCCTTCGATATTATACTCTGACATTTGGATTTATTCGATGACCACTTTTGATTTTTTTATTTGGGGGTGTGGCTCGAGGTGGGCGGTAGCTATGCGCTATGCGTTACCACCATCCCGGATCGCAATTGGTATATCTACCCTGGCATTGCCTAGTTGTGCCGTGTCACCTACCCTATCGCACCTCGTACGATTTTGGTTTTCTCCCGTAGCCCGTGTGGTATCCTCTGGTCGCTTCCCGATCAGGAGGGACTATGATATTGGATGGACTACTGGGACTATTACGTGTTAAGGGCTATATGGGTAACCCCTTAATGCTATTAAAAAGTAAGTTTATTTTACTATAGACATTATTATGATAGCAAAATTTTACTATATATTAAATAGTTTAACGGATCCTTAGAATATGTGAATCCCGAGCATCTCTTAAGTTACTGCACTCATATTTATTTCCGTTGATTTAACTCACATAAGATATTTTAGTTCTGACTCGAGTGTTTTGTCCTTTCAATTCGCTCGGATCATTCCCAGCGTTTCAGGATTTGAAGATTTTATTCTGGAGGACGAAGACGAAGTGTAGTACTATTATCTACTATATTATTCCACTACACCATTTAATTCCGCTGCATTAATTATTATTCTCTGGTATGTGTACTCTGATATGTATTGTGTAAGTATAATCGAATATTTTGTAAACAACTTCATGAACTGCATATTTGATTATTATATTTTATCGTTCCGCTGCAAGATTCTATTTTGTTTTTTTACTTTCTCTACTTTTTCTTATTTACCCCATAACAATCCGCCCTTCTGTATGGTTTAAGTCTGACGTGTGTTGTTTATCGTCGATTTAAAGCGTGCGGCAAAGCGGGGCATTACACAAACTTCCTAATCAAAATAGACTGTGCCATCACCGACATTAAACTCTCCTAGAACCTTCTCCTAAACTCATCCCATGTCATCTACTCTTCATTTACCCCATCCGTCATACTATTCCACCAAAATAAAGTTGTCTCGAAGCAAGCCTCCTCTTCTATTCGTCATTGAGCCCTAAGTCAGCAAATATTCATTCACGGTGCAGCAAACAATTCTCCACTTCTATAGCATCCTTAGTTCTAATAAATGGCTTCCCTTCAAGTCTAGCATAGTCCTTACTCAAGTTGGCATAATGGTTGACAACCGAAGGTTCCTGAACTCCTCCTACAACATATCCTCCAACCATTCCAACAACAATTCCAGCTTGCATCATGTTTACGAAAAAATGATACATAGCCTCCATATCTATTATGGGACTCCAGCACCAACATTCTCAGCTTGAGCCTGACCTTGAGTTCTTCTAACATTGGGTCAGGCATTTCCATTAGTGGTGGTGTTGTCCTCCTAGGTTAACTCTGCCTCTTCTAGCGTCAATATCTGTTTTAATGCCACGTTAGTTATAGAAGAATAGCCTAATAGAGATAGGAGAATTGAGATATAGCGTATACTTACATATATAGCAAATAAAAGTACGTTACTATAGTGTTATCCCATACCCCGATCTTACTCTAATTCCTAAGGATTGTGTTTTCAAAAATCATTTTAGTTAAAGTATTTCATAAACCTATGCTCTAATACCAAGTTGTAACATCCCCTATCTAGAAGCCCAAAGCTAAGTGTTACAAATGCTACGGTCATCCATAGTATTAACTTTCGACGATTAAATACGACTATGTTAATGGTATCCATAATATCAGAAGCATTTGAATATGAAACAAAATCACAATTTCAAAAACATCTCTTCATATTACATTTTCAAAACACATGTTTCACATTCAAATTACATAATCCCCTAATCGTTTCCCAAGTTCAGATAAAATATAATTATTACATAAATACGCAAAGAACAACATATGATGATGCCCTCTTGGTTGACCATAGTACTACATAGACATAACTGTCTTGATTACAACACAATGGAGTAAAACAAAACAAAACAGCAAATCCAAAATTACTATCCGTCGGCCACGTGCTCGTCTTCGGAAGCTTTATTCGTCAACCTACTAAAAACAAGTGAAACCTCAACCCTCAGCTTACTCAAATCAATTTTGAGCACCCGAGAGTTTAAGGGGAAAACATAAACTTCAAGTCAGATATAAAGCCTAGTGTGAATAATATTGTACATCTCGGTTATTTGACATTAAGAGAGACCACGTCACTTAGCTAAACTGGTTTCCTCTCATTACTATCCTTTAAAACATATCTTTTTGCAAATCAAAATCCCATAACCAACCTGGCTAAAACTGTAAAGCATTATTATGTAAACATACATATCACGTAACAAATGGACTATCTGTCCAAACATTATAGTTTTGCTTGGCAAACTACAAACATTTGGCTGACTCGGGCCTATCATACAATATAACAAAATAATCTAACATTTGTTAGACACACCTCTTTTGGAACGGTCAGTCCTTAACTATCTGTTAAATACTTCTCTTATAGATGGTTCGTCCCTAACTTAACACTCACAGGTTTACCTGATCCTAATGGTTTTGCGGGCTCACCAATAACCTATATGCATACAAACTATATTCCCTTCTATGTTTAATCATAATTTTAGACTTACCTGTGACAAAGCTCTGCATATTGGAATTTTTGACTAAATTAGCTGGGGCTAATAGCTAATGTATAGGGCAAGACCTTATACCGATCTCATCTGGTATTCTAATATCCTAATCATTTTACTTAGGGATACCTTCGCAAAATTTTCCTTTAAAACCTTTTCATCTGAAATTGATTTAAAACCTTTTAAACCAAACCTAAACAAGAAAAATATATAATCTCTATACTTTACTCAAAATCACCTTGTCATGCTATACACACAAACACACACACACACACACACACACTCAATCTTTGTTGATGATAACATTTAACTTTTTAAAGTACCTCTTTCGAATCCATTGAAAGCGCCTCTTCCGAAACCAAGTAAAACCCTTTAATCAACCTAGGCCGAAAGGCCAAAACCTTTCTTTCGAAACCATTCTTAAAACCTGTCAAAACCCTTGAAAAACATTCCTTTTGAAAGCTTTAAAACCTTAGTCATCTCTCTTTTACAACGCTTTAAAATAGCCTTTTGAAAACATTGGAAAAACCTTTCCTCTTAAACCTTTCAAAACCACTGGAAAACATTCCTTTAAAATCTTTCGAAATCATTGACGAACCACCCCTTTCGCCTTCTTTCCAATTCATTGTGCATTAAGTCTTTGATGCCATGCACATTGGTTTCAATAGTGATTGAGGTGAAGAGACTAAGTCGAAAGCCATCTGTGTAGGAAGCAGGGTGCCGAAAGTGGCGAAACATGCTAAAAACAAGTAAATTTTGTCTTTAACTTAAAAGAGAAATACTTTTTGACTAACCTGCTATGTTTGTCAAAATCTTGTTGGTTGCTAAATTTTTATTTCAAAAAGTACTACCATAATTTCAAAAATAAGCAATAATTTTATTTTATAAAATACTCCTTCTCCTTTTATAGATATATAAAACCTTTAAGTCCCTTACCTTAGAAAATTTTATATATTCATTAAAACACTTAGGAAAATTATACAAAAATATTTGAAATTCATTTTCAATATGTTTTCTAACAGGTAAAAATTTCAGGTCCAAATAAATAATTATTTAGCCGTAAATAATTTATAACCCAAATAATCATTTTCTACACTAGAAAATTCATATGAAATCCACAATAATTTAGAAAATAATAAAAATTGAAACCAATCTCTAAAATTCATTTCTGATCTAAATCTAAATTTGAAAGGCATTTGGATGTCATTAAATAAGGTTTTTCACATCTAAACATATCATATCTATATGAATAAGCATAAATCATCAACAAGCATATATACACATTTAATCATTCAAAACATGGCATAAACTTGCAAAACACTTCGGATTTTACTTAAAACCAAAAACAATTAATTGAATGAGATGCAGTCATTATTCACCTTAGCTTGAGATTAAGGGTTTGAGATTTGAATAGGTTTTGATTTGATTAATCTTCTTCTTTAGCTTCTTCTTCCTCTATTTCTATAAAATGGTGGCCGACTTCTATGTTTTTAATTTTGAAATGAGAGTGAATAAGGGAATACACAGCTACGGGGTTTAAAGTTTAGGGTATAAGGATTTTCCTTGTTCCCATCTTTCCCATGCCTACTTCCTATTATCTATTTTACTTCATGTTATCTCATTTTGATTTACTCATTAACATGGCACGGCTACCTCTATTGATCACAAATCTCAACCCACTAGCCACCTTACATTATTTTTATTCAATTTAGCTAATTAAATATCCTAAATAATGTTACTAAAAATATGGGGTGTTACATATATCCTCCATGTTATAAACTTAAGTGTACTTATGTATTGTATTATAAGGCATTTCCTTTTTCTTATTTCTTTTTCATTTTAATTTTATGAAAATGATCATTACATGCTTCTCTAAAGTACACGTATTATTTTCATTCTTAACTTATTTAATTTAAGTACTTATCATTTATAATAATAAGTGTTTAAGTGCATTAAGGAATTTACAATCTTTTTAACAACTTTTAGATGATCAAAATCAGGGTTTTTGAAAAAGCTTTCCGGTCACATTTTCTATTTTCTTTTAAACTAAATATTTTTGTAGACAACTTTTGAAAATAGTTTCCCCATCACTATTAATTATTAAAAATGGTTTATTTTGGTTATAAAACCAAATAGTTCATTACTTAAAAATATGCCCAATATTCATATTTAAGTGATCGAATTCTGGGTCCTTACAACTCACAAGGTCGGAAAAAACCATAACGAGGATGAATTCTAAGAGGAGAACATATCAACAGCCTAGAGACTTGATACAGCACTATAGCACTACCAAAGTGCTACACAAGTTACAACGGCAATCACCACGTTGGCTAAAAGCAATGTGGAAGAAAGCTTCAGTACCAACCACTTAAACTACTAACCACTTACAGCATGCATTCGCAATAGGATAACCAAACCTAATTTTTAGAAACATATCAGAACATTGTTCCAAGCAAAGAGAAGCTAAGGCTCCGTTTGTTTAAAATGCTAAATTATGATTGCCGAACTCTAAAGTCTGAATGCTGATCGCTGAATTATGAATAGTCACTTAGTTGTTTGTTTTCATTCAACATTCAGGACAAAAAAACCAGCATTTAGCATTCATAACAAACAATAAGCACTAAAAAAGTTCTAAATTATTTTGTCTGATTAGATAGTTTGTTCAGAACACAAATAAAAAACAAACAACATAGATGTTCTGATTTTTAAATCAGAACTTCTTATTACAAACAAACGTAGGCTAAGTAATAAGTAACTCCATCAAGCCAGTGTATAACAGATATCAAATAGCATATGGGACATAATAAAACCCACCAACATAGATCTCATATCTGTTGCCTTCAACAATCGCTATGGACGAAGTCGATGAGAAATGAAGAAGAGGCCTGGTAGCAGAATAGAAAGGCATGGCAGGAGAAACAAACAACCAAAGCTAAACCTTGAAAGACACAAAAATAGTATCATGCCTCAAATGACCACTCCATCAAAAAAGGAAAAAGCAAAATACAAGTGATAATAACCCTACTACAGTAGTACTACAACCCAAAGTAAACACAGTCAAATCTAGCTCTGTGAATGAGTCATCTAAAAATGGGTGGCTTCAACATCCAAAAATTTAGCATAAGCTTCGGTTGAATAGGAGGGTGTGGCTATGAAATAGGACGAGAAGGCTCGATGTAGGGGAAATAGCCAAATCTAGTGCAAGATTTGATTTAGGAGTGCCTGGGTACTGACGCGGCAGAGGTGAGAAGCTCGTCGTATGAGAACATGAAGAAGGGTAGTGACGTGTGAAAGCAATGTTATGATCCCAGTTCGAATAGCAGCCCAGAAGAGGTCAGAGAAGCAGTAGAGTCCACTGCACGCCAGATGTCGTCAGTAAATAAGCCAAGAGATCACTAGTAGGGATGGCCATGGTGAAGACGAGAGAAATAATGCAAATGAGCAGGAATTTAAGGTCTGTGGTTATAGTTGTTGACGGTGTCAGCTGTGCATGTGCACGTGTAAACGTGAAGGGGATGAGATGCCAGGGATTTGTAGCTACAGTTGATTATGTATTTTAACCATGATTATATTTGTGAAATGAGTTAGTTTAGAACCGTTGTAAAGTGCAATATATATGTGGCTTAAGACTGCAGAGAAGTTATGAATTTGATAAATTAAATTAAATTTATTTCTTTCTGTTCTTGTTACTGCAATATGCTTTCTGTTCTCTTTGTCTACTTTCTTATGTACTGATTTCTGCTCCGAACTTTCTTTAATCTACTTTAAGATCTTCACTACTTCCAGTAATCTAAATATTATTGCAGCAGTTCTTTCCTCATCACCTCATTCACGTTCTTCTCCATTGACATTACCATTCAAGAACTTCTTCTTCCCTTCCCAGTCCATATTCACTCCTTCTTCCCTGTCCTATTAACCACCATTACAACATGACCATCACAAGAAAACAATCTAGAGAACATGGGCCTATCAAATTGGTATCAGAGCAAGACCCAAAGGGTAGTTTCGATGAACACCCTGACTCACCAAAGAATGATGACAACAACAACATCTCCATGCCTCATCTTGATGACGAACCTGGTCTGTGGGCCAGACAAGAGCATTTTAATGACAAAACCAACAACACACTCGAGCAACTCACTGAAGCACAGCAAGAACTTCACCAAACCACCCAAGAAATGAATGGAAAAATAGATCTACTATCAGCAACATTGTAATCTTTCATGCAAGAAATAAGACAAAACAAGAAACACCCCTCCAATGGCCATCAAGAATCATCCAAAAACACCCCATACGTCCCACCCTTCAAAAGAATTAACCATAGAAATGAAAGTTCTCCAACTCTTATCAATGATCATCATCACACCCCAGGGCTTGCAAGACTACCCGGTATTCTACCTTCTCCCTCCTTATTACAGCATACTGCCATTAAATTGGAGTTTCCTGTCTATTCTGGAGATGATACTGTTATTGAATGGCTTGATCAAGTGCAACAGCTGCTTAGATACCACCATACCCCTGAAATTGAATGGGTGCCTACCTGTTCATTTCACCTTAAAGATGCTGCTCAAAAATGGTACAAATGGTTAACAAATAATGTCAAGAATCACGAAACTTGGAGAATTTTCAAGGAAGAAATCATTGTCAGGTTTCCTCCTCCAGAATTAAAGAAGCCTTTCGGAGCTTTTGCAATATAAAACAACTTTCTTCTGTTCAAACTTATCTCACCAAGTTTGAACAACTGCAAGGATTTCTCCCCTACCTTCATCCCGATTACGTCTTTGATAAATTTATGGATGGATTAAAAGAAGACATTAGAATTGATGTTGAAGCCGCTAGACTAGCAAACTTCATTGAGGCAGTTTCATTGGCAAAGATTTATGAACAGAGATGGGCAAATCCTAAGAAACCTTATAAGCCTAATCCTCCATCACAATCAACCTTATCCAAAAATCTTCCAACTAAGGATTTTAAGGCCATCAATCCGAGCACATCAACCAGCAAGAATTATGTTACTACCGATGCTACCAAATTCAAGAGTTTGACTCCAGAAGAGATCCTGGATAAGAAAAGAAAAAATGTTTGTTATGGCTACAATGAAAAGTGGCATCCTAATCATCATTGTAAGACCAAGCAAGTCTATGTTCTTGAAGGGGTTATGAATTTAAACAGTGATGTAGAGGAAGAAGATAATAAAGAAACTTGCAATGAGGAGATTACAGAAACCAAGGAGGAAGAACCAATCCCAGCCGTTACATTTCATGCGATGTGTGGTATTCCAACTTTACATACCATCAAGGTATGTGGTGCAATATGTGGTAAATCGGTCCAGATACTCATTGACTCGGGTTCTACACATAATTTTGTGGATTGTAACCTGGCAAAGGTGCTTCAGTTAATATTAGATGATTCAAAAATATTTGAGGTGTTAGTGGCAAATGGTGAAAGACTGCAGGGTGCAGGTCTGTGCAAACAAGTTATGTTAAAATGTCAAAACTGTTGTATGCATGTGGATCTTTTATTGCTACCACTGGATGGATGTAAGATTGTACTTGGGGTTCAGTGGATGAAGGCTTTAGGTGAAGTTACTTTGAACTTTACCAAATTACAAGTCATGTTTAATTATCAAGACAAGCCATATGTATGGCAAGGAATCCAACCAGAGGGATTGAAACTTGTGGATAAAAAGTCTATACAAAAGGATTGTGTCCAAAGGCAACTGACTATGATGTTGTATTTGTATTCTCTAGATGAAAAACCTCAAGTGATCACCGAAGCAGTTAAACACCTTCTTGATAAATTCCCTCACATTTATACTCCATTAGCTTCTCTACCTCCCCCAAGATCCCATGACCATAAAATACCATTAATACCAGGTTCTAAGCATGTATGCCTCAAACCTTATAAACACTCGCACCACATAAAGAATGAGCTAGAGAAAATCATCCAGGACATGTTAAACTCAGGAATTATCAGGCCTAGCCGCAGTGCATACTCTTCACCAGTAGTTATGGTGAGAAAAAAAGATGGATCTTGGAGACTATGTATTGATTATAGAGGGCTTAACAGCATCACCATCAAAGATAAGTTCTCAATACCTCTTATAGATGATTTGTTTGATGAATTGTTTGGGGCTAAATATTTTACTAAGCTGGATTTAACGTCTGGGTACCATCAAATAAGGGTAGCTGAGGAGGATATACACAAAACTGCATTTAGAACACATGATGGGCACTATGAGTTTTTAGTAATGCCTTTTGGTCTTGTGAATGCACCCTCCACATTTCAATCATTGATGAATACAATCTTTAAACCATATCTCAGAAAGTTTATATTAGTGTTTTTTGATGATATACTAATTTATAGCCAAGTTATGCTTGAGCATATGGAGCATATTGAAATTTCTTTCCGGGTCCTATTGGAGCATCAGTTGAAAATTAAGCTATCAAAGTGTTCATTTGCTAAAGAATTGATTGATTACTTGGGACATATAATAACGGTTGATGGTATAACTATAGATTCTAGCAAGGTACAGGCCATTAAAGAGTGGCCCATTCCATCATCACATAAAGCTTTAAGGGGGTTCCTAGGCCTTACTGGCTATCATAGGAAGTTTATCAAACATTATGGTCTAATTGCAAAACCTCTTACAAACTTATTAAAGAAAGATTCTTTCAAGTGGAGTGACTAAGCCACAATGGCTTTTGAAAGTTTGAAGCAGTGTCTCATGTCCCCTCCCATACAAGCTCTGCCAAATTTTAATGATCCATTTATTGTAGAGTGTGATGCTAGTGGTATAGGAATAGGGGCTGTTCTGTTGCAAGATAATAAACCTGTTGCTTATATGAGTAAAGCCTTGCATGGAAAAAATTTAAATATCTCAACTTATGAGAAGGAGCTTTTGGCACTAATGTTGGCAACTAAAAAATGGTCTCAGTATCTATTAGGCAGACAATTCATTATAAGGACCGATCATCAAAGTTTAAAACATCTTCTGACTCAGAGGCTTCACACTGGCATTCAGGGTAAATGGATGGCTATAGGGTGGAATATAAAAGTGGGAGAGAAAACATTGTGGCTGATTCCTTATCCAGAAGAGATGGACACACATAGCAGTTCATGCATATTTCTAGGGTACAGGCCACCTGGCTATCTGAACTCAAAAGCACTCTAAAAAACTATCCTTTATACTTGGAAGTAATTAGAAAGATTTCTACTCGGGACTCTGCAGCTAATAAATATAAGCTAGTAGATGGTCTGCTCTTCTACAAGGGAAAAATATTAGTTGACCACCACAATACTGAGCTATTGGATATTATTATCAACGAATTTCATGCTACCCCACTCAGTGGTCATTCTAGCATCAAGGCTACCATGAAGAGAATTAAAGTAGTATTTTATTGGGAAAAAATGAAAAGGTAGGTGGCAAAATTTATCAAAGAATGTGATGTTTGTCAAAGAAATAAGAGTGAAAATGTACATATCCCTGGATTGCTACAACCATTGCATATTCCTGAGAAAATTTGGACTGATATCACCATGGATTTTATCACATGTCTACCTAGAAGCCAAAGATATACTATAATCTATGTAGTGGTAGATCGACTGTCTGAATATGCTCATTTTTTCCCTCTGTCCCATCCATACACAACCCAAGGAGTAGCCCAAATATTTTTTGATGGTGTTTTTGAATTACATGGAATGCCAATTTCAATTATTAGTGACAGAGATTCTGTCTTCACTAGTATATTTTGGAAGGAATTGTTTAAACTTCAAGGCAGCACACTCAAACTTAGCACCGCCTACCATCCCCAAACTGATGGCCAGAATGAGGTCACCAATAGAGTTCTGGAAGGCTATTTGCGATGTTTTGTAAGTCATAAACCCTCAGAGTGGTCGAGATGGCTAACATTGGCTGAGTTTTGGTATAATACCACATGGAAGACATCCACTAACATGACCCCTTTCCAAGCTGTGTATGGAATTTCACCTCCTTCACTACTCACTTATGTCCCAAATACTGCTAAGGTACCGTATGTGGAGTAGATACTCTATTCCAGAGAGATCATTTTGCAGTTTCTAAAGGATAGTTTGAATTCTGCTAGAGAAAGAATGAGGAAATACGCTGATAACAAGAGAACGGAAAGGAAATTTGAAGTGGGTGACTGGGTTTATTTAAGGCTACAACCATATAGGCAGATAACCGCAAGGACTCAAAAAACACACAAACTATCACCTAGGTTCTATGGTCCCTATGAAATAGAAAGGAGAATCGGTAAGGTTTCCTATCAACTTATGCTACCACCTGAAGTAAGAATACATTCAGTATTCCACGTGTCCCAACTGAAGAAAAGGCTAGGTACTGGAATTATTATACAAGAAAATGTTCTTAGTTTCACTGATGAATTGGTTAAGGAACCTGAATGCATTTTAGATAGAAGAATAGTTCCTCTCAACAATAGACCTGTAGTTCAAATCTTGGTTAAGTGGAAGGAGCTGCCCGAGTTAGAGGCCGCTTGGGAGGAATATTAGGAAATGATCAAGAAATTTCCAGCTTTGGACCTTGGGGCAAGGTACATTCTTCAAGGGAAGGGGAGTTGTTATGATCCCAGTTTGAATAGCAGCCCAGAAGAGGTCAGAGAAGCAGAAGAGTCCATTGTAGGCCAGAGTTTGTCAGTAAATAAGCCTAGAGATCACCAGTAGGGATGGCCATGGTGAAGATGAGAGAAATAATGCAAATGAGCAGGAATTTAAGGCCTGTAGTTATAGTTGTTGACTGTGTCAGCTGTGCATGTGCACGTGTACAACGTGAAGGGGATGAGATGCCAGAGATTTGTAGTTGCAGTTGATTATGTATTTTGACAATGGTTATATTTGTGAAATGAGTTAGTTTAGAACCGTTGTAAAGTGCAATATATATGTGGCTTAAGACTGCAGAGAAGTTATGAATTTGATAAATTAAATTAAATTTATTTCTTTCTGTTCTTGTTACTGCAATATGCTTTCTGTTCTCTTTGTCTACTTTCTTATGTACTGATTTCTGCTCCGAACTTTCTTTAATCCACTTCAAGATCTTCACTGCTTCCAGTAATCTAAATATTATTGCAGCAGTTCTTTCCTCATCACCTCATTCACATTCTTCTCCATTGACATTACCATTCAAGAACTTCTTCTTCCCTTCCCAGTCCATATTCACTCCATCTTCCCTGTCCTATTAACCACCATTACAACATGACCATCACAAGAAAACAATCGAAAGAACATGGGCCTATCATGCAAACAAAGCAAAAAATGATGTCTAGGAAGATTGAAAACAAGGAGATTAAAAAGAAACATGATGAATTGACTGAGAAGATGAGAGACGAAGGGGTTAATGGTTTGAGAGATGAAGGGGAACAAATTAGACGATAGATCTGAGAAGTTGAATGTTGGGGCTGAGAACCCTAGACACCATTAATCCACATTTTTTTAACTGATATTTGATTTTAAAGAAATTTCATATATCGTTTTAAGGTAAATATTATTGCATTTAAATCATATAATTCAAAGTAAGCCACCAATACAATTAATTTCATAAAAGGAAAATGCTATTGAACCAAAATTGTCCACAAACAAATTGGGAATATAAGCGAGCTACTAAACGTATGTATGTTCGTATTCTTGTATTTATATAAATTAATATAAGATTATCATTGTCTTTGCCGAATATACTGAAGGTCTCGTTAAAATTAGGGTTCTGGTCCGTAGTGAGCTGATCTGCCATGACCAGATAGTTCAAAGAGTGAAACTGAATGGAGATCAAGTACACGGAAGATATAAGAAAATAGAGATTAAATTATTGTTGCTTCATAGCGAAATTGGTGGGAAGAATCTGAATTGACTGCAAATATTTGATTACAGAAGAGCATTTTGAAATTGAATTGGAGAAATATCTTCCCTTTTAAGAAAGAACACTTATCGAAATAAGAAATAAAAGACCAAAAAACACTTATTGCTTAAAATATGTTGATATACACTATGTTTACAGATGAAGCTTAACCACAACATGTATAAAATCTAAAAAATGAAAATAAAGGTATATATGTGACAAATTTCACAACGTGTTGGTCTATTGGTTGATGAAATAACTCATCAAAATTTTAAGGAACAACAAATTACAAATGAATGATAGCAACAAAGTTAATTATCATGAAATAGAGGGCCCTCTCAAAGATAATTTTCAACTCCACAAAAACGAGTTCTCTATCAAAGAGAAATCACGCTAAATTAGTCGGTATACAATGAAAACGATACTATTATTTATTTAACAAAGTTTCATTTCTTATTTAGATGTCAAGCAAGTATAAAAATATGTCCTATGTGATCTTTTGGTCTAGCTCTGTCACTAAATGCTGCTTGATCAATGTTGATAATACTATTACATATTTACTAAGTTAGCCCATATTTCACGACTGAGCAGAATGTACAAAGGGTGAATACCCCGAACTTAACCCACAATAGTTGAATGTTTGCCATTTGAAGCATGCATATATCCTATAAGTTTAGTTAAAGGCCTTTTATATTTTTGGCTCGATCGGTTACCTAAATATAATGTTAGGGGGATCCATCGAAGGTTTCTTTCCCATGTCACCAAAAGCAAAAAAAATTAACTCATCTGGTTTAGAAGTCGGTGTTATTTTGAAAATTATTTCATTGCTCCAATCAATCGAATTACTGAAAGAAGATTAATCTTACAAACGTTTAAAAATTCATGCAACAATATATATGAAAATAATAGTAGTAAAATTGTTGTCTATTTATTCAACGAATTAGTTATCTTCCATATTTGTAAGAATAGGACTGCGAAGATTGAAGCCTAGACATCACTGTTGCGTGAATGTATCTAGAATCGTTCAACCCAAAATCTTTAGCAGGGCTTGCAACTGGGCCACCTTAACATACACATAAAATTAACATACACTATTCATAACAGTCTTTTTACAACGGGCAATACCCGTTGTAATATGGTTTTCACAACGGGCATGTGCCCGTTGTAATAGGCCTCGTTGTAGTAGATCCACCACATTTTACAACGGGCAAAGCACGTTGTAAAAATCATTGCAGTACACCTTTTTACAACGTCCTTAACCCGTTGCAATAGACTAACCATACTAATTGCATAGCCTATTTCACAACATGTATTGACCGTTGTAAAATACATATTTAATAACGTGTGTTGACCGTTGTAAAAATCTTATATAACAACGTGCAGTGACCGTTGTAAGAAGCATATATAATAACGAACATTTTCCGTTGCAAAATAAATGCAAATTTAAAAAAAATTACGGCAGCATCCATGCAATACATCCATATTAATACTAAATATAGTCGTAAAATAATTAAAATCACATACGAAAAGACTAAAAGCTAGAGTCATAGAATTCTAACACTCCAAAAAGTTAGATAAGTTTACATGCCAAATACATAAAGCATTAACACATTACAATCCGCTGCAAATATCATGTTCTAAGTACAATCATATTATACCACAGAGATGAAGTCTTTATGCCACGCAACGGTTGATCCAATGGCCTCTTTGATAGTCTGCATCTCTGAATTTGGCCTAAATAAAAAGGCTTCTGGTTCCACCGCTACATTAACCCATACTTTCCAAGCATTTTCTCCAAGCTTTACAAAATCTACTTCTAGACGAGCCTGCAAAGTATTGATGGAATTTCGAAGATTATCAATATCGTCTTATAGAGACATATATTGTTATCAAACTACACAATCAATCTATATAAATACTAGCTTATGTTGATAAATCCATGGCGCATAGTTAAGTAGTCCACTTTGGTCACTGATGCAAAAAATGGCCTGAAAAAAGCTACCTTGTATATAATTAAAACATGTATCTTATAGCAATTAAAAAATGAAGAAAATGCACAATATTCAAGCATAGTTTTACACGTTTATAAGTTGAGGGACTAATATTTCTTACAATCCATCTAATGCCGGGAGTGCTAGAAAGTCCTATGTGTCGCCTTACAAAAGAAGTTTGGTGTGTAAGCCTGAATCTTGAGGGGTCTGCATACAAAGAACAAATAACTTATCTACTCCAAAATTGAATCACGAACAAAATTTTAATAGCATAATTTTGAAAGCGAACTTGCCATTCATAAACTGATATTCAAGCGAGGCAGTCTCGGCTTCCCATGCTTTCCACTTCCTCGTCTATATATCAAAAGTAAATAATCAAAATCATCAATCTCCAAAAATTGAATTATACTACAAATATGTTACGAAACGAGTACTCACTTTCGCTTGTCCTAAAACCATAGTCGTAACACTATACAGAACATGAAAAACTGCAAGTACAAATATGAAAATATGCAACTGATGAATCCTAGTTTGTGAGATCAGAGGCACTGTATCTTGAAAAAATCAACAATAAAATGCTGATTAATTGATAATAACAATAAAACTATTAATTTTGTATGAGTACTTTGTGTTTGGAGCAATGATCAACTACAGCTCCATCCAAAACTCGCCGCCAAACTAGTCATCCATCATCATTAGATGACAACAATTTTCTTCTATGATCATCTTCGTCGCCTTCTGTTTTGTCATTATTAGTATTATCTGGTGGTCTACATGGTAGCATAATATTTCCAGCTTTAGCAGGTACGCAAATTTTTGAAATTGGGTCTTGTCCAACCGTAAGCAACAAGGATATAAATCCCAGTAACATCGACTCTGCATTCCACAAAAATTGGTATATTATTGCCCGCAAAAAAGTTGGAATAAACTTTTAACACCATACAAGTTCTAAAGAGTCAATTTGGTGTTTGTTCAGAACTACACTGCATTCAACCATGTATGGTTTGAGGGTTCAAATTACTACAATGTGCGTATCAGTCTTTCATTTTTGTGTGTTATCTCTGTCGGAATTTTGAATGTTCTACAGAATATATTTACAACCAGTCCAGGACATTTGGATTGTACAGTTATAATTTCTGACTATTAAATTGTTTCATTTTTGCGCATACAATAAGGATGTTCAATAATTTCTGTCTACCAATTTAACCCTCAAAAAAAGTATATCGTAAAGCTAAAGCAAATACACAAACTTTTGCACAAGCATATATAACTGTTATAATGGAACGCATGTACAACATAATTCATTGCTGAAGCCTGAAATGCAAAATGAATCTGACAAAGAACCACTCGAAATGAAAATAGATAAATTAAAATATGTATGAGAATATACCTGCTTTAATTTTTTCCATGGCTTCATTCATGGCCTTCTTGTTCCTTTTCTTAAACCACTAAGCATTGCAAATAATAATAATTCCAAATCATAATTAAAAACTAATTAAATTGCACAAGAACACGTGTGGTTCATAGATGTGAAAAGTACCTGCGAGCGGAACCTAGTTCATCTCGGAACGTTGAAAGCCAAATTTCGAATCGTTCGATTTGAAGACGGAATTGAGGATGCTTTTGGAACTCGATTGGAGGCTGGTAGGTCGGCTTGACGGTTGATGAGCGGCTAACGGCTCAGTTTCGAAGCTGGTGAGGTGGCACGAGTAGTTCACTGGTGAGGAGTAGGATAATAAAAAAAATCCTCCGCCTGCTTTGTCGCCGTTCGCCATCAGCACTCACGAGCTACTCCGGCCTAGACTCGTAGCCCAGCTCGACTCTAGCTCGCTCAATCTATGATTTTGAGCAAAAAGGGAATTAGGGTTTTAAATAATTTTGGCTGAAGAATAAGAGGAAGGAAAGGGTTAGGCTGGGTTAAATAAACGAACAATGGGCTTCGGGCTCGATGGTGGTAATAGTTTTATTTAGTAGTAAAAAGGTTTATTTGATTCTTTTATAAAACCGTTTACTGAATGACAATTAACTTCTCGTTCGAGCCCGAAAACATCCATATACAAAAATATGCTAATGAGTCATCCAACTAAAAATTTACAAATTAATATCCAAATTAATTATAATAATTTCTACTTTGTAAAATATTTCATCTATATTTTATTTCTACATTATTAAATAAAATAATCATTTTATTTATTCTAACTAGTATTAAACGCACATACATGCACTATTATTAATTAATTATTATTATAATTTTTATTTATTTATTCTAACTAGTATTAATTCTTATTTATTAACTATTAATATAAATTAATTATTATATTAACTATTAGTAATTAGTGATTATTTATTAATAATCATTAATTATTATAAGTTACAAATGATTAATAGAATATTATTAACGTTTAAATATTAAATATTAATAAATAATATAATATTATCAATGATTAGTAATTAGTAATTAGTAATTAGTAATATAATATTATAATTAGTAATTAGTAACCTACGATTAATATGATTGATTAATTATTAAATATTAATAAATATTAAATATTAATTCTAAGAAAGCATTTTAATTATTAATTACCGATTATCAAAAATTGGCAATATATATTTGTTACAACGGGCATTTTATGATCGTTGTAAAATTGGCATCGGTTACAACGGATATTTTACGACCGTTGTGAAATTGGCACCTATTACAATGGGCACTTTTGACCATTGTAAAATTGACACTATTACAATGGACATTATGACCGTTGTAAAATTGGCACCTCTTACAACGGGGATTTTGCAACCGTTGTAAAATTTGCATCTATTACAACGGGCAATTTGCGAACGTTGTAAAATTGGCATCTATTACAACGGGCATGAAAGGACCGTTATAATAGCATTCTATTACAACAGGCATTCATTGCCCATTGTAAAAATGGCATTGTATAGAGCATCTATTACAACGGTCCTGAGTGGATCGTTGTAATAGCCTTCTATTACAACGGGCAGCAATGGCCCGTTGTAAAAAAGGCGTTGTAATCGGGTATTTTTGTTGTAGTGATAATATTGAAACAACTAAAACTGAGTAATGTGATTATTTTCCGTTATATCAAATTCTTAGTTTATGTATCCATTTGTGTAAATGTGGTAATAGATAAAGTAGCAGATTTTCCATTTGCATGCGTTTTTTTGTGGATTGTTGTGCCCGCTCACCCACATCACCCACGGTAACAACAGAAGTTGAAAATATATAATAGTTTATTCTTCATTATTCTTGAGGTCATCGAGCAAGCTTCATTCTTCCTTTGCAAGTCAAGCTACCTAGACCCGACCAATTTAGCTTTTCCTACCACCTAAATCGACCTCAGTCATGCATCTCCCTATGTTAGCATAGCTTGTTCTCCTTAGTTTTGAACTCGACCTCTCCGCCCTTACCTTGCTCATCCAGGAATGGAAACCTACACTGTCTCCATTCCATATCCCTCCATAACCCAGCACCATTGCCGTGCGCTCCTCCTATTTAATAAAGCCGCATCACGATCCCTCTAATGCTACATGCGTATTGACATTTTTTTTCTTTGCGATAACTGGGAAAAGGTTTAGGGTTAAGGAATTTAGGGTTACGCTTTCTAGCTCGGTTCTATATCCGATATTTAGGGTATATTTAAGGAGGAGATGGATTTTAAGGAGTGATATGGGGATATACAAGTTAGAGAGTATTAAGTTTTCTTCAAGTTGGAGAGACATAGAAAAAATGGAATGAAAAGGAAAAAAGGAGGTGGGAAATAATTTGTGGAATTGGAAGCCACAAAATAATTGGGCTGAACATCCCCTACTTGGAGGTCTAAAACTAACGGCTACGGATGTTGCGGTCGTCCATAGTTATTAATCTTCGGCGACCAAATACGACGGTGCTAGATTCAATGATACACATGTCATAAGAATATAGAAAAATTTTAACAATTGAAAAACATATTTCCACATTCCATTCAAAACATTTCATATTCATTACTTAATCCAACAATGTTAATTACGATCAACAAAATATAATTATTACACATACATCAAGAGCGACATATGAAGATGCTCTCCTGGTTGAGCAGAGTATATAATAAGGCTAATAAATCTGCCATTACATCCAAACACACGACGGAAAAAGATAACTCTAAATAACTATATGCCTCTTACGCGCCTTCGAAAGCTTTATTCGTCAAAGAAGAGAACCTGAAAACCCTAAACCTCTAACTACTCAAAATCAATTGAGTAACCGAGAGTTTAGGGAGGAAACAAAAACTTCGAGTCAGACATAATGTCTAGTAGGAATAATAATCTAACATCTCAATCCTTTTAGATATCTAGTGAGACCATGCCGCTTAGCAAAATGGGGTTTCCCCTCACTAGTATCCTAAAACCTTTTTAAAACCATATTCCATGCTCTTGCATCCACAATGGTTAAAACATACATTTTCAAAATATTATAATGATATGCATACTTAAAACAATTAGGATTTCCCATCCCTAGTTTAGTCTGACTCCTTGTCAAAATTATAGTTTCTAGGGTCACTATTAACCTTTTAGTTTTCATGAGTTTACTAATAACCTTTATATAATTAATGAACATCCAGTTCTTTTCATAGTTTCACAGGGTCACTAAGAACCTATAGGCTCCTGGTGTTAACTTAATTAATTCATGGGTCCCCCTGAACCAATTAGTTATTCCAATAACTAATCACCTTAACCTAGTTTTTATGGGTTGACTAGGAACCTATGGATTCATCCAGTAACTCACTTCACATCCTAGTATTCACGAGTTGACTAGGAACCTACTGATACGTCCATTAGCCACTTTCTTATCCTACTTTTCATGGGTTTACTAGGAACCTATCGATTGATGTCAATTCTTAATCCAGATATAGTTTTCATGAGTTCAATACAAATAATTTGCCCATGTTAACTATCCTTAATACATAGTTTTCAAGGGTTTACTATGAACCTGTTGGCTACCTCCAAAAACTACATAATCATATTTTTCATGAGTTTACTATGAACCTTTTGGTTACCTCGAATAACTACTAAGTGTAAGCATCCTATATTTTTGGTCACCCTAGCTCCTTGGATGCAATTTTACTCATTCAGGAGTTTAAACAATTTATATTCACTTCAGAGTTAACCTTGCTGGTTTTTCTACCCCCTTTTCCCCAAAATAAGGTTATGGGTTATCATGTAAATATATTCATATTTGAAGAAGCAAAACAACATTTTAACAATACCACTCTTGTGGGTTTGAGTTCCTTGAATTACATTTCATATAAAACATAGTTAACCTCTTTAACTTATATTTTTATCAAGGCAATACTTCTTCAAAATTACATACCTAAAGTCATTGCAAAACTCCTTTATATAAGCCGTGGGTTTTCCTTTAAAAATTTGAGTTAGGGTTTTAAAACCTTTCGACAGCATCGAAGGCTTCAGCCTTCGACCCCTTCGAAAGCATAAATTATATCTTTTAAAACAATAAGCTCTAGCCTTTTTAATACATTAAAAACTTTCTTCGAAACCTTTTGACCTTATTAAAGTATCATTAAATGAAAGTAGAACCTTTTGAAACCAACGAACGTTAAACCTTTCGAAACCATCGAAAATCAAACCTTCCAAAAGCATTGGGTTTATATTTAAAAACATTACTTTGAGTCATAGTGAAAATAGGTGAAAGTGTCTCTTTCAGAACCACACTTTATTTTATAAAATATTAGGGAATTTTGATGGTATCAAAACCATCCTTTGGAAAGCATTATAACATTTGGGAAACAATAGAACCCTTTGACAACATCGAAAGCTCCTGCTTTCAACCCCTTCGAAAGGTTTGGGAAGCGACTTGTTTTTATAAAAACCGTTAAATCTTTCGCCAATGTCGAAAGTTCCTGCTTCGACCCCTTCAAAAGCTTCAAACAATAATAATGGCGGAAGCTCATTTTTTTTTAAAATCCTCTTTGAAACAACCTTTCAAAAGCATAGCTTTAAATTGTGTCTGAAGCTCCTTTCAAAACTATCCTTTCAAAACCATAGCTTTCGACCCTATCGAAAGCAATCGTAACTTTCGACCTTGTCGGAAGCTCTTTATAAAACCAACCTTTCGAAACCATAGCTTTCGACCTTGTCGAAAGCAAACATTGTTTTCGACCTTATCGGAAGCTTTTAACAACAGGCAAGTGATTTTCTTTTTCAAATTAAAGTAAACTAAGGGTCCATCTTCTTTCAAAGCAATCCTTTGACACCATATCTTCCGACTTGGTCTCATTCACTTCATATCACCTGAATGATATCATGTGCATTGCTTTCGACCTCATTGGTCATTAAAGTCGAAAGATCTTGGTCGATAGGTCTAAGTCGACAGGTTTGCCAAAGAAGGCGGAACCACCTTTTTCTGGGTAAAAGACGATTTTGTCAAAATAAGTAAACTTTGTTTAACAAACTTTCCTACTTATAAACATTTGATTCGCCTTCACAACTTTTAAATAATTTGAATAATATTTGCCACATTTTCTTAGATCTAAAATCAAATTAACATTTAACAAATAAGCCCTTCCTGTTATAAAACAATTAAATTATTTAACTCCTACTTTTTAAATAATCTAATTTCCATATTAAATCACTTGGTAAAAGTACCTAAAAATTTCACAAATTCACTTTAATCGTGTTTTCAAACATGTCATGATTTCAGACCCAAATTCTTAACATATTTTCCAAAATAAATTTATAAGCCTAAATAACCATATTTTCCTTTGAAAATTCATAACTAATTCTTCACTGCTTAGAAAATTGTGAAAATTGAAACCCAGCTCCAAAATCATGTTTTCCATAACATAAAATTTTCCCAGGGCATTTAAAAGTCATTTAATCTCGGTTTTACCCTGAAACCGCATATATCTCCTTTAACAACCATGTTTAAACATATATAAATCATAAATCAAGTATATCATCATTCAATATATCACAAAAACAAATTTATCATTAAATTCGAAACCATATGATATAAAACCAAAATAGAGATATATAAATTATTATTCACCTTAGATTGGATAAGGAAATTGATGGCTGATTGAGATTGATTTCTTCTAATTTTAATCCTAAGCTTAAATTTGATTTTCTCTTTTTTCTTCCTAACGGTCGGCTTTGTTTTAATTTGGTTACAAATTTTTGTTTGAGATAAAATGAACGTGTATGACTAAAGAGAATAGTATAACTTGGGAAATATGGGCGGCTATTAACCTTAATGCCCTTATGTTTAATTGCTTAACCTTTTATAAGTTTATTTTATTACATAAGCACGACCGCTAAATTTTTATTAATCAACCTTAATCTCCTTATCTACATTATTATATTTTATTTATTCTAATTAAATCTTTTGAATAATGTCATCGTTAAAATTAGGGGTGTTACAGCGACGGAGCTATTGATGCCCAGTGTTAATTGAAACAAGAAATACCATTATGTAATAAAGTGTTATGTATTAGTGTTATAACAATCCACTTTCTTGTAGTGATCATTGTGAAATGGTGAGCACGAGTGTACAAACACTTTTGATTTATTGATATTCCTTAAGGTCGAGATGAGATTGGAAAAAAGGCAATAGGTTAGGAGTTGTATTCGATACAACAGATAAATTTTTAGACATCACTTGCGGGCCTATAAGTTGTTGATATTCCTCATGGTCAGAATCTCAAGGCAATCAAATACCGATGTCCACTGAAGAAATCGAAAGATTACTATGTTTTTCGTAAGGTTTTAATAAATATAAAAGTCTAGTGGAAACCTTAATAGAAATATAAAATAGTACCATTAACTTTCATAATATTGTAAAAACATATGCTATATAAAGTTAAAATAATATATATTGGTAAATTTGTGCAACTAATAAAATTAATGAAATGTTTATCAGTTAAAATATACAAATGAACCAAATTAAAGATTGATAAATAAAATATACTTAGCTTTAAATCCTCTGGCATGTTGTTGCTTCAGTACCCACGCCAGAACCAATTTGTACAACCACTTAAACGTTCATACCTCGGTCTCATAATTATTTATTTGTAGAAGACTATGTATTGTCTTCTATGAGTGTCGAACTCTAACAGCAAATCAAGAGTATGGATATTTGATCCATATTCAATCACGTATAAATGTATCATAGTTCGTAATGTATGAAACTTCAATGAAAATTAGTTCATTGGAAATAAGCAAATAAAGCATAATACAAAATCATGTATTCAATACAATTGATTACAATAAGGATATCATTTGAATGGTTTGACCATTTTAGAAAGGAAAGTGAATGTATAGAAGTGGATATAACATAGGCATAGTTGGGACGAAGAGAGTGATTAGTCACCTCTAAACCATAAAGGGACATCGTAAATGAGAATTGTATAAAATATTAAAAGATAATATGGAATGAGAAATGCGATTTTTATTCTAATTGTGTTATAATGTAGAAAATTGTTTTCTATCGGGTTTAATTCTACAAGTTTATGATATTTCATCAAAATCTCTCGATTGTAAGCTAGTTACGGTAAAAGAAATAGATAGCTCGTAATAAGTATTTTAACGAAGCTTTATATTTTATATGTTATTACAGTAGTGGCAAAAATACTGGGAACATGTCATGTAATATTTATCAGTGGATGGATCAAGAAACGAAAATTTATTTTCGTAATTGTACTAAATATTATCTATGAAGTAATAACTTCTTAAAATATTTACTGAAAATGCATTTAATTTTATTTGTCAAGAATATTTTGAATATTCATTATGAAATAAGTCTACAAGAATAATGGTATTTGTTGCATTAGCTACAAAACATGGAAGTGTCTAAAATTTTGACTATTATTTTCTAGGGTGGACTAAGCCATATCTTGAAGGAATATTTATTTAAATCATATGGTTATGAATCATAAGTATCTGATGAATTATATCTCAAAAGATTAAGGGCAAAGTACTCATTTAACGGTAGTGACAAAAGAGTTCGTGAACTCTTTAGATTGATATATACAGATGTATGTAGTCAAAAGTATAATGATACCAAATGGATCAACATACTTCATTTAATTCACAAATAAATTATCATGGAAATGAATATGTGTATTAATACACAAGTGATGTATTTATGATAAGTTACAGAATACAGTGCAGAAGTAAATAGCATGACATGCAAAAGAAAAGAAAATAATTCGATTTAACAATACACATGCTAGAACCCAAGTTGACTAATAGATGGAGAAATAAAAACATGAAAACAACGCATTCAAAACCATCCATATGTGCAACTTTGGGCAAGAAAAAAAACAAAACAAAACAAAAAAACCGACATACAACTCTAAAACATACAACATACAACTTTAAAACAAAACAACGCCACTTGGAGAAGCTATCAAGACCCATATCGGGAACAACAATCGAGCACAGAGTGATTGCCAGCGGGAGGAGTGATAACGCAGAAGCTTCCAGATGAGTTAACAAAAATCTCAGATCTAACTGAACTCAAAAAACCATTAATAATGGCGGTCGAGGCATTCACAAGGGCAAATTCACTATCAACAGAAGTAGCTGAAAAACCATAAGCAGTCCAAAATCAAGCTCAGGGATGGTGGATCTCCAAGTTCTGGTCAATTCTGATACCAAATTCGAACAAGATAAGTGCCAAATCTCTCGTAATCTTTTTCGATTCCACTGAATTTTGCAACAAATTCTTGCAATCTTGAGTTATAAAATTATTTCTAACATGAACTGGCATTTCAAATCCATTGAATATTCTCGAGTTGCTTTCACACCATATATGCTAGATCATTGCAGTAAAAGTAATGTTCATGATATGATAATGTAGGCTATTACTGAGTTGAGTTTGACACAAAGTTTCCAATGTCTACTTGATATCATAAGAATTGCCAATGCTAATTCTCAATTTATGCGTAAAATCTTCAATATTTGCCTGGAATATGAGCAATTGAAAAATAAATGGTCTCTGTCCTCATTATGATTTGAACAGAGAACACATAATCGACTAATACTACTGTTCCACCTATTGATTCTGTCTTTTGTGCTTAGTTGATTTAATATAGTCAGTAATGAACATATCAACATTTTAGGAGCACATTTATTATCCCATATGACTTTGGACCACTTAACTTCAGTATAGTAGCTTCTAATATTATCCTAGGCCGAGTTTAAATTAAATTGACCATTGTTGCTAGGAATCCAATACCAGTAATCATGTTGCCTCTGATTATCTATCTTAATATTATGCACTGTATCTTGTTATTGAATAGGAATATAATCAAGATGATTTTTCCACTCATAACAAGCTATAAGAGATGATACTTTTCTATTATTGCCTCCATAAATATCCACGGAATTCCTACCACATTTTTCCACCAAGGAATACCCATTGATCCATGAGTCTGTCCAAATGTTTGTATTCTCACCATTTACAATTATCCTATTAACTAAACCTGTGCACCATTTTCTAGCTTTAAGCAATAAATTCCAAGTATGTGATGCATAGATATTTATGTCAACAGACCAAAAATTTGAATTATGACAATATTTATTGATCATCCATTTGGCCCAAGTAGAATTCCCTAGTAAAAATTTCCGTAGTAGTTTAGCAGCCATTGCTTTTGCTATATCATCTACTTTTCTAATGCCCAACCATCCTCGTTCTTGGTTTTACAAACATCTTTCTAGGACATTTTATGGGCTTTGGATTTCAAAATGAAATTAGCACAAATATAATTGATTCTTTGAATAACAGACACAGGGAATTGTGAAAATTGTAACCAAAATTGGATCATAGGATAAATGACTGTTCTCACTAATTCAATTCGACCACTAATATTAAACAATTTACTGTTCCAGTGATTTAACTTTTTGTTGATTTTATATATTAAGCATCCAAAGTCACTTGCTTTTGAATTCCTAAATAAACCACTGGCATATTACCAATACTGATATTAAGAATGTCAGTTATCTGTTCCTTATTTTTTGCTCCTTTAATAAAATAAACAATGGATTTTTCTTCATTTACATCAAGGCCAGTAAAATATTCAAGCAATGAAGAGTGTGTATTATGCAGTCTGCATTTATTGTGCTAGCTTTTGGCTATAATTAAGATATCATCTTCATATAATAAGTGAGTAATTATAGGGTCGATCTTATGAATAGGGGAAAGATTACCTTTTACGTACTCCAAATCTAGGTTGATTGTAAGGACTCCATAGCTATAGAAAATAAATATGGAGATAGCGGATCACCTTACCTTAAACCCCTTGAGCTCTCAACGAAACCAAATGGGGTTCCACAATTGTGGAAGTTATAGGAAAACCCATAGCAAGCAGCATATGATGAATAAACTCTCTATTAATTTTATCATATGCTTTGTGTAAGTCAATTTTCAGGAAAATATTATTGCAGTTTTTTCTATTAAATCCTCTAATCATTTCATATGCAAGAAAAGAGTTCTCTATAATGATTCTCCCAGGGATGAATGCATTTTTATTAAAAGAAATAAGGTCATCCATATAAGGTTTTAGTCGATTACATAGAAGATTGGCTAAAATCTTATAGGAGATACTGCATAGAGAGATTGGTCTGAAATCAGACATACCAATAGCATCTGGTTTTTTTGGGATAAGGTAAATAAATGTATGATTGATTTCTCCATAGTACCACTATTGTGTGTGTGTGTCGATAATGACTTTCTTATTTATGTACAAAAAAGAATTTCCTCGGCTGTCAATAAGTGTATTGAGTCTACCATATGGTATAATGTGCAAATCTTGAATATATTCCAGCACAGTATCAAAATACTATTTTGATATTTCTACTCGTAGAGATATGATCAACTTGCTAAGAATGTGCCTTCGAGAAGACATTACAACAAAATTTATTTCAGTTGCATTCATTGGTAGCGTTTCAAGGCTATATATAACCACTGGTCACTTTAAAATAAAAAAACTTGGACAAAAAACGTTGCCAATTAGGTCTATATTAGAATATTTTGGAATGTCAAGAGATATGTATAGATATGAATAGGTGATCCTTGGTTTAAGTTTCGAGGTGTTGTTGACTAGTGTTCCATAATCATTAGACTTAATTATTAAAGATGAATCTGGATGGCCCTTTAATGGCGATTTCTCATCCTAGGAATTTTGTGTTTCAATGAGAATTCATGATTAGTGCAAGGCAATTAAGTGAGTGCTTGCTACCAAAATTACATGTATTAGGTCGATGAGCCTGGTAGCCTGGCATATGCATGGAAGATCAGGAAGGGAGTTATCTACTATAGGGAGTTTTCAGTATGCCCTGAATACTAGTCAATGGACCTTATACATAGTCGAAAAGGAATACTGAATGGTGCTTTATGTATATATTCCTACATTGTTGTTATGCCTTTATTGTTGGTTATGCCCATTATAAATGCAAGTAAGCATAGGTGTAGGTGCGAGAAAATGTATGTGCATGTGAGTGTTTATATGTATATGTGTGTGTGTTCTGCTTTGAGATGTTTGGAGATTATTTATACTAGATTATCCTAGCCCATTTGTTGTTTGGTTGACCTCTTATATACTTTCAAATGGGTAGCTTAAGAGAAATCAGTTAGGCCATACAATGAGGCTATAATAATTATAAATGTGCATGGAGAAAAAGAGGTATGCTAGGAGTTGTACGTGGTTATCTTCGCTACATTCACATTTATAGCATATGCAGTACCACTATTGTGTGTAAATATCTATGATGATTTTCTTGTTTATGTCAAGAAATGAATTTCCTCGCTTGTCAATCAGTGTATTGAATCTACCATATGGTACAATGTGCAAATCCCGAATAGACTCTAAGCACGGTATCAAAACAATATGTTGATATTTCTACTCGTAGAGATATAATCAACCAGCTACGAATGTGTCTTCGAGAAAACATTATGAAACAATTGCTTTTCGTAGCATTCATTGCTAGAGTTTCAAGGCTATATATAACCGTTGGTCACATTAAAATAAAAAATGAATAAAAAAACGCTGCCAAGTGGGTCATGCCAATAATTCACTAAAATTTTATATGGCCTCGCATGTCTCTTTTTATCCTTTAATATTTTTGTTATCCTCACTTTGAAGAATGATGAAAACCTAATAAAAAAATCCACTTGGGGTCTTGTTAGATTTTCCTTCTCTCTCGTCCCCTTTTATCAATCATTAATCCTTATAATTCGTGCTAAAATCACCTCATCTCTAGCTTTATCCTCATTATGGCCCGCGCTTACTGTTATCGTTGGCAACAAAAAAAAATCTCCACCAGGTCATAAAATTTCACATCTTCATCTTTCAAAATTGCCTCATCTCTTACTTCACTTTCACTATAAACCAAATCTGGTAGCGCTTCTCCTTGGTATGTCACAATTTTCATCACCGTTGTTGTGTGACCAGCTTCAATGTCTCCTCCCCCTGTGTTGATTCTCCTAACTTTAGAAATCGAAAACTCAACTTGTTATTGCTAATTAACGATGTGAGTAACATTTAAATTTTCCGGTATTCTGATAATTGATAATTTGAAATAGAAAACAAGAGTTAAAGCTACTTAATCACGTTTAAAAAGGGATATAAATTCTCAAATTATCACACTATAAATCAAGATAGAGAATTTGCAACACAATTTAATCATGATCTATAATAGAGAATTGATAGTAAGAGATTTGAATTTATCACACTTTAATTGTTAAGTTGATTTTTGAGAATTTATGTCAATCATGAGGTACAGATAGTGACAATTGATAATAGCTATGTTTCAACCAATTTGGAGGATTAAATATTATTTATTATGAGGAACTCCCTTGTAAAGAATTGATATTTGGAAATTCCATAGTTCCTAACTCATGCAATTTTCAAAACTAGGACAATGTAAATTTATGTTTAGTGTATCTCTAGAATCTCATATTTTATACTCAGGCTTCGTTTCTTTCAAAACATTAGCATTTGAGAAAATAACGATAATCTTATTTTGATGTTAAATAAATAAACATACAATTTTCTCATCAAAAACATAAAATATCACAATATTTGATTTTATTAAACTTGTATTAAGTAATGTTGTAGATTACTAGTTAGTTAATATTTGCCAATAGTTTCTACTATAATGGTTGATTATTAATACCGGTTTAGTGTTCTATACTTGTGCATTTGTGTGCTTGCACCAAAAGTTCGGTAAATTTTACATTCTAAACCTATGTAATAAAGCAAAAAGTTTTATTTACAAAAGAGCTTGCTAATGCTTATTTTAGATTCTTACTTAATTGTTAATGCTTACTAATTACTTAAACCACTATTGATTAACTTTTCTTTTTTGCTCCAATTTAGTATTAAAATTCTTGTTTGCTCAAACTTTTGCAGTATTTGTTACAAAATCAGTGTAATGAAACAATTTTTTAGGTTCAGTATACCATTGTGCCGACCTTAGGTAAGAATAAACACTGTTTATATTACAGTTGAGGACAATAAATGAATAAATGTGTTCTCAAACTATTTTGGAAGTCAACGAACGAATCTCTAGAATCCCTAACCTCCCTTTTACAGTTCTTTTTTGAAAAATTTCTTAAAAAAATAAGGTCTGTATTAGAATATTTTGGAATTTCAAGAGATATGTATAAATATGAATAGGTGATCCTTAGTTTAAGTTTTGAGGTATTGTTGACTAGTGTTCCATAGTCAGTAGATTTGGTTATTAAAGATGAATCCAGATGGCCCTTTAATGGCGATTTTTCATCCTAGGAGTTGTGTTTCAATGAGAAATCATGCTCAGTGCAAGGTGATTAAGTGAGCGCTTGCTATGAAAATTACATGTATTAGGTCGGCGAGTTTGGCATATGCTTGGAAGATAAGGAGGAGAGTTATCTACTACAAGGGAGTTTTCAATATGCCCCAAATACTAGTCAATGGACCTTATACATTGTTGGAAAGGACTACCGAATGGTGTTTTATTTATATATTCCTACATTGTTTTTATGCTTTTACTATAGGTTATGCTTATTGTGAATGAAAGTAAACATAGGTGTAGGTATGAGAAAATGTATGTGCGTGTGTGTGTTTATATGTGTGTGTGTGTTCTGCTTAGAGATGTTTGAAGATTACTCATACTGGATAAGTCTAGCCCATTTGTTGTTTGATTGACCTCTTATATGATTTTAAATGGGTAGCTTAAGAGAAACCGGATAGGCCAAACAATGAGGCTATAATAAGTTTAAATGTGCATGGAGAAAAAGAGCTGTGCTAGGAGTTGTACGTGATTATCTTTGCTACATTCACATTTGTAGCATATGTGGTACCACTATTGTGTGTAAATATCTATGATGATTTTCTTATTTATGTCAAGAAAAGAATTTCATCGGTTGTAAATAAGTGTATTGAATCTACCTTATGGTACAATGTGCAAATCCTAAATAGATTCCAAGCACAGTATCAAAATACTAATTTGATATTTTTACTCAAAGAGAAATGATCAACCAGCTACGAATGTGTCTTTGAGAAGACATTACAACAAAATTGCATTTAGTTGCATTCATTTGTAGCATTTGAAGGCTATATATAACCGTTGGTCACTTTAAAATTAAAAAATGAATACAAAACGCTGCCAAGTGGGTCACGCCAATACTTCACTGAAATTTCACTAAAATTTTATATGGTCGCACATATCTCTTTTTAACCCTTAATATTTTTGTTATCCTCACTTTGTAAAATGATAAAAACCGAAGAAAAAAATCTACTTGGGATCTGATTAGATCTTCTTTCTCCCTCGCCCTCTTTTATTAATCATAAATCTTTATAATTAGTGCTAAAATCACGTCATCTTTAGCTTTATCTTCATCATGGCCTGGGCTCATTGTTATTATTGGTAACAAAGATAATCTTCGATTGGTCACAAAATTCCACATCTTCATCTTTCAAAATTGCCTCATTTCTTGTTTCACTTTCACTATAGACCAAATCTGGCACCGCTTCTCCTTGTTATGTGACAATTTTCATCACCGCCGTTGTGCGACCAGTTTCAACGTCTCCTCCGCCTGCGTTGATTCTCCAAACTTTAGAAATTGGAAGCTCGACTTCCTGTTGCTAATTAACGATGTGAGTAACTTTTAAATTTTCAGCTATTCTGATAATTGGTAATATGAAATAGAGAACATGAGTTAAAGCTACTTAATCACATTTTAAAAGGGAGATAATTCTCAAATTATCACATTACAAATCAACATAAGGTATTGCAACACAATTTAATCATGATCCATTATAGAGAAGTGATAGTATGAGATTTAATTATCATACTTTAATTGTTAAGTTGAGAATTTGTGTCAATCATGAGGTACAGATAGTGATAATTGATAATAGAAATGTTTCAACCAATTTTGAGGATTAAATATTATTTATTATGAGGAACTCCCTTGTAAAGAATTGATATTTGGAAATGCCACAGTCCCCAACTCATGCAATTTTAAAAACTAGGACATTGTAATTTTATGTTCAGTGTATCTCTGAAATCTCTTATTTTATACTCAGGCTTTGTTTGTTTCAGAACCTTAGCATTTCAGCAAATAGTGAAACTTTGATTTTGATGTTAAATTAATAAACATATAGCATTCTTATAAAGAACATAAAATATCACAATATTTGACATTATTAAACTTGTATTCAGTAATGTTGTAGATTAATTGTTAGTTGTTATTTTCTAATAGTTTCTTCTATAATGGTTGATTGCTAATACTGGTTCAGTATTCTATAGTTGTGCATTTGCAAGCTTGTGCCAAAAGTTTGGTAAATTTTCCATTCTAAACCTATGTAATAAAGCGAAAAGTTTTACTTATAGACGAGCTTGCTAATGCTTGTTTCAGATTCTTACTTAATTGTTAATGCTTACTAATTGCTTAAACTGCTACTGGTTAACTTTTCTTTGTTGCTCCAATTTAGTGTTAAAATTCTTTTTTGCTCAAACTTTTGCCGAGTTTGTTACAAAATTAGTGCAATGAAACAATTATTTTGGGTTCAGTTAAGGAAACCTATACCATTATGCCGACCTTAGGTAAGAATAAAAATTGTTTCTATTACAGTTGAGGTTAACAAATGAATAGGTGTATTCTCAAACTATTTTAGAAATCAACAAACGAATCGCTAGAATCCCTAACCTCTCTATTATAATTCTTTTTTGAAAAATTTCAGAAAAAAATAAGGTCTATGTCAGAATACTTTGAAATTTCAAGGGATATATATATATGTATGTATATGAATAAGTGATCCTTGGTTTAAGTTTCGAGGTGTTGTTGACTAGTGCTCCATAATTAGTAGACTTAATTATTAAAGATGAATACAGATGGCCCTTTAATGGCGATTTCTCATCCTTCGAGTTTTGTATATCAATGAGAATTCATGCTAAGCGCAGGGTGATTAAGTGAGTGCCTACTACCAAAATTACATGTATTAAGTCGGTGAGCTTGGCATACGATTGGAAGATTAGGAGGGGAGTTATCTACTATAGGGGAGTTTTCAGTATTCCTTGAATACTAGTCAATGGACCTTACACATAGTCAGAAAGTACTACCGAATGATGCTTTATGTATATTTTCTTGCATTGTTGTCATGCTTTTATTATAGGTTATGCTTTCTATGAATGCAAGTAAGCATTGGTGTAGGTACGAGAAAAAATATATACGTGCGTGTGTTTAAATACTTATATTTGCGTGTGTGCGTGCGTGCGTGTGTGTGTGTGTTCTCTCTCTCTCTCTCTCTCTGTGTGTTCTTCTTAGAGATGTTTGGAGATTACTCAAACTAGATAAGCCTGGCTCATTTGTTGTTTGATTGACCTCTTATATACTTTCAAATGGGTAACTTAAGATAAACCGGTTAGGCCATACAATGAGGCTATAGTAAGTATAAATGTGCATGGAGAAAAAGAGCTATGCGAGAAGTTGTACGTAGTTATCTTTGCTACATTCACATTTGTACCATATGTGGTACCACTACTATGTGTAAATATTTATGATGATTTTCTTATTTATGTCAAGAAAAGAATTTCCTCGGTTTTCAATAAGTGTATTGAATCTACCATTTGGTACAATGTGTAAATCCCGAATAGATTCCAAGCACGGTATCAAAATACTACTTTGATATTTCTACTCGTAGAGATATGATCAACCAGCAACGAATGTGTCTTCGAGAAGACAATACAACAAAATTGCTTTCAATTGCATTCATTTGTAGCGTTTCAAGGCTATATATAACCGTTGGTAACTTTAAAATAAAAAAGTGAATTAAAAAACACTGTCAAGTGGGTCACCACAATAATTCATGGTAATTTCACTAAAATATGGCCGCGCATGTCTCTTTTTAACCCTTAATATTTTTGTTATCCTCACTTTGAAGAACGATGAAAACCCAAGAAAAAAAATCTTCTTGGGATCTTAATAGATCTTCTTTCTCCCTCGCCCTCTTTTATCAATTATCAATCCTTATAATTGGTGCTAAAATCTCCTCATCTCTAGCTTTGTCTTCATCATGGCCTGCGCTCATTGTTATTATTGGTAACAAAAAAATCTCTGACCGGTCACAAAATTCCACATCTTCGTTTTTCAAAATTGCCTCATCTCTTGCTTCACTTCAACTATAAACCAAATCTAGCATCGCTTTCCCTTGGTAAGTGAGAATTTTCATCACCGCCATTGTGCCACCAGCTGCAATGTCTCCTCCGCCTGCATTGATACTCCAAACTTTAGAAATCGAAAACTCGACTTCCTGTTGCTAATTAACGAAGTGAGTAACTTTTAAATTTTCAATGAGGCTATAATAAGTATTAATGTGCATGGAGAGAATGAGCTATACTAGGAGTAATACATGGTTATCTTAGCTACATCCACATTTGTAGCATATATGGTACCACTATTGAGTGTAAATATCTATAATGATTTTCTTATTTTTGTCATGAAAATAATTTCCTCAGTTGTCAAAAAGTGTATTGATTCTACCATATGGTACAGTGTGCAAATCCTGAATAGATTCCAAACACAGTATCAAATACAATTTTGATATTTCAACTCGTAGAATTACGATCAACCGGCTACTTAATCACATTTTAGAAAGGAGATAAATTCTCAAATTATCGTACTATAAATCAAAATAGAGAATTTTTGCAACATAATTTAATCATGATCTACAATAGAGAATTAATAGTATGAGACTTAAAATTATCACATTTTAAGTGTTAACAAGATTTTTGAGAATTTCTGTCAATCATGAGGTACAGATAGTGATAATTGATAATAGCTATGTTTCAACCAATTTTGAGGATAAAATATTATTTATTATGAAGAAATTCCTTTTAAAGAATTGATATTTGGAAATGCCACAGTCCCCAACTCATGCAATTTTAAAAAAATAGGACAATGTAAATTTAAGTTTAGTGTATCTCTAGAATCTCTTATTTTATACTCGGGCTTCGGTTCTTTCAGAACATTAGCATTTGAGAAAATAATGAAACTTTGATGTTGATGTTAAATAAATAAACATAAAATATTCTCATCAAAAACATAAAATATCACAGTATTTGACATTATTAAACTTGTATTCAGTAATGTTGTAGATTAATGGTTAGTTATTGTTTGCCAATAGTTTCTTCTATAATGGTTGATTGCTAATACTGGTATAGTATTCTATACTTGTGCATTTGAGAGCTTGTGCCAAAAGTTTGGTAAATTTTACATTCTAAACCTATGTAATAAAGTGAAATGTTTTATTTATAGAAATGCTTGCTAATGCTTGTTTTATATTCTTACTTAATTGTTAATGCTTATTAATTACTTAAACCTCCAATGATGAACTTTTATTTTTTGCTCCAATTTAGCACTAAAATTCTTGTTTTCTCAAACATTTGCGGTATTTGTTACAAAATCAGTGTAATGAAACAATTTTTTTGGGTTCTGTTAAGGAAACCTATACCATTGTGCCGACCTTAGGTAAGACTAAACACTGTTTCTATTACAGTTGAGGTCAATAAATGAATAGGTGTATTCCAAAACGGTTTAAGAAGTCAACAAACGAATCACTAGAGTCCCTAACTCCCTATTACAGTTCTTTTTTGATAAATTTCTCAAAAAACAAGGTCTGTATCAGAATATTTTGGAATTTCAAGAGATATGTATAGATATGGATAGGTGATCCTTGGTTTAAACTTCGAGATGTTGTTGACAAGTGTTCTATCGTCAGTAGATTTAATTATTAAAGATGAATCCAGATTGCTCTTAAATAGCGATTTCTCATCCTAGGAGTTTTATGTTTCAATGAGAATTCATGCTCAGTGAATGGTCATTAAATGAGTGCTTGCTACCAAAACTAAATGTATTAGGTCGGTGATCTTGGCATATGCTTAGAAAATCACGAGGAGAGCTATCTACTATAGCGGAGCTTTCAGCATGCTCTGAATACTAGTCAATGGACCTTATATATAGTCGGAAAGGACTACCAAATGGTGCTTTATGCATATATTCCTGCATTTTTGTTATGCTTTTATTGTACGTTATGATCATTTTGAATGCAAGTAAACATAGGTGTAGGTACGAGAAAATGTATGCGCATGTGTGTGTTTATATATATATTTGTGTGTGTGAGTTCTGCTTGGAGATGTTTGGAGATTACTCATACTAGATTATCCTGACCTATTTGTTGTTACCTCTAATATACTTTCAATTGGGTAGCTTAAGAGAAACCGGTTAGGCCATACAATAAGGCTATAATAAGTATAAATGTACATAGTTATCTTTGCTACATACACATTTGTAGCATATGTGGTACCACTATTGTATGTAAATATCTATGATGATTTTCATATTTATGTCAAGAAAAGAATTTACTAGGTTGACATAAATGTATTGAATCTACCGTATGGTACAATGTGCAAATCCTAAATAGATTCCAAGCACAGTATCAAAATACTATTTTGATATTTCAACTCATAGAGATATGATCAACAAGCTACGAATGTGTCTTCGAGAAGACATTACAAAAAAATTTTATATAACCGTGCATATCTCTTTTTAACCCTTAATATTTTTGTTATGCTTGCTTTGAAGAACGATGAAAACCCAAGAAAAAAATCTACTTGGGATCTGATTAGATCATCTTTCTCCCTCGCCCTCTTTTATCAATCATCAATCCTTATAATTGGTGCTAAAATCACCTCATCTCTAGCTTTATCTTCATCATGACCTGCGCTCATTGTTATTATTGGTAACAAAAAAATCTCTGACCGATCATAAAATTCCACATCTTCATCTTTCAATATTGCCTCATCTCTTGCTTCTTTTTCACTATAAACTAAATCTGGCTCCGCTTCTCTTTGTTACGTGACAATTTTTATCACCGTCGTTGAGCAACCAGCTTCAATGCCTCCTCCGCCTATGTTGATTCTCTAAACATTAGAAATCGAAAACTCGACTTGTTGTTGCTAATTAATAATGCGGGTAACTTTTAAATTTTCAGGTATTTTGGCGATTGATAATTTGAAATAGAGAACATGAGTTAAAGCTACTTAATCGCATTTTAAAAGGGAGATAATTCTCAAATTATCACACTATAAATCAAGATAGAGAATTTGTAACAGAATTTAATCATGATTCATAATAAAGAATTGATAGTATGAGATTTGAATTTATCGCACTTTAATTTTTTAGATGATTTTGGAGAATTTGTGTCAATCATGAGGTACAGACAGTGATAACTGATAATAGCTATGTTTCAATCAATTTTGAGGATTAAATATTATTTATTATGCTGAACTCCCTTGTAAAGAACTGATATTTGGAAATGCCACAATCCCCAATTCATGCAATTTTAAAAACTAGGACAATGTAAATTTATGTTTATTGTATTTCTAGAATCTCTTATTTTATACTCAGGCTTCGTTTCTTTTGGAACATTAGCATTTGAGCAAATAATGAAACTTCTATTTTTATGCTAAATAAATAAACATATACAATACTCTCATCAAAAATATAAAAAATCATAATATTTGACATTATTTAACTTGTATTCGGTAATGTTGTAGATTAATGGTTGGTTATTGTCAATAGTTTCTTATATAATGGTAGATTGCTAATACTGGTTTAGTATTCTATACTTGTGCATTTGCAAGCTTGTGCCAAATTTTGGTAAATTTTAAATTCTAAACCTAAATAATAAAGCGAAATGTTTTATTTATAGAAATAATTGCTAATGCTTGTTTTATATTTTTACTTAATTGTTGAAGCTTACTAACTGCTTAAACCACCACTGATTAACTTTTATTTTTTGCTCCAATTTAGTATTAAAATTCTTGTTTGCTCAAACTTTTGCAGTATTTGGTACAAAATATGTGCGATGAAATAATTTTTTTGGGTTCAGTTAAGGAAACCTTTACCATTGTGCCGACCTTAGGTAAGAATAAACACTGTTTCTATTACACTTGAGGTCGACAAATGAATAGGTGTATTCTCAACCTATTTTAGAAGTCTATAAACGAATCACTAGAATCCTTAAACTCCCTATTACAGTTCTTTTTTGAAAAATTTATTAAAAATAAGGTCTGTATCGGAATATTTTGGAACTTCAAGAGATATTTATAGATATGAATAGGTCATTAAGTTTCGAGGTATTGTTGAATAGTGTTCCATAGTCAGTAGACTTAATTTTTAAAGATGAATCCAGATGGCCCTTTTGTGGCGATTTCTCATCCTAGGAGTTTTGTGTTTCAACAAGAATTCATGCTCAATGTGAGGTGATTAATTGAGTGCTTGCTACCAAAATTACATGTATTAGGTCGGTGAGCATGCATATGCTTGGAAGATCAGGAAGGGGGTTAACTACTAAGGGGAGTTTTCAGTATGCCTTGAATTCTAGTCAATGGACCTTATACACAGTCGAAAGGACTACCAAATGGTGCTTTATGTATATAATCCTACATTGTTGTTATGCTTTTATTGTAGGTTACCCTCATTGTGAATGCAAGTAAGCACAGGTGTAGGTACGAGAAAATATATCTGTGTGTGTGTGTTATGCTTAGAGATATTTGGAGATTACTCAAACTACATTAGCCTTGCCCATTTGTTATTTGATTGACCTCTTATATACTTTCAAATGGGTAGCTTAAGAGAAACTGGTTAGGCCATACATGTGGCTATAATAAGTATTAATGTGCATGGAGAAAAAGAGCTATGCTAGGAGTTATACATGGTTATCTTTGCTACATTCATATTTATAGCATATTTGGTACCACTATTGTGTGTAAATATCTATGATGATTTTCTTATTTATGTTAAGAAAAGAATTTCCTCAGTTCTCAATAAGTGTATTGAATCTACCATATGGTACAATGTGAAAATCCTAAATAGATTCCAAGCATAGTATCAAAATACTATTTTGATATTTCTACTCGTTGAGATATGATCAACCAGCTATGAATGTGTCTTCGAGAAGACATTATAACAAAATTGCTTTTAATTGCATTCACTGGTAGAGTTTCAAGGCTATATATAACCGTTTGTCACTTTAAATAAAAAAAGTGAGTGAAAATCGCTGCCAAGTGGGTCACGTTAAAGATTTACTGAAATTTCACTAAAATTTTATATGGCCGTGCATATCTCTTTTTAATCCTTAATATTTTTGTTATCCTCACTTAAAGAACGATAAAACCCAAGAAAAAATCTACTTGTGTTCTGATTAGATCTCCTTTCTCCCTCGGCCTCTGCTATCAATCATCAATCCTTATAATGTTAAATTTTGGCGACATCATATGGAGAAATTGAAGTGGTTGAAAGTAGCTTGGTGACAGAGAAAATGGTTCGCAAATTGGAGCTCGGAGGATGAAGATATGGCGAGGAAGGTGGGTTGGTGTTGGAGCAACAGCGACAGACGTCAGTGAGAAAGTGGCAGACGTCTGTCACTATAGTTTTCGGAACCCGAGAGTTTGGATAGACCTGACGTCTATGGCCATGGGAAATTTTTTCCAGAAAACCAAGACAGACGTTTATCACTTTCGGCAGATGTCTATGGCGACTTCTACCGGTTTTTTGGCCTGGGCTTGATATGAAGATTTGTGATATTCAGAGGGGCAATTTTGGAATGTTGCCTTGGTTTTCCATTTTCCTATATAAGCATTTTCTGGATCCAGATCTGTATGCAACATAAAAGCAACTGTAAGGGTTTAGCCTCCACTAATTAAGGTTTATCTAAACCTTACTTTCTGCAATTCTCTTCTCCCCAAATCAATTCTATTAGAATTATTGATCAATTGTAATCAATCTCTTGTACTCTTCTCAATGGTATTAATAAAAGCTCTCTCCTAAGAGGATGTACGCTAACACAATGTTAGTGTAAACCAATATAAGTGGTGTGTGATTTATTTTTCGTTATTCCTTTGATTTTATATTGCTTGTTTAGGGATTGTGATTGGACTTGGATTGGTTGAGATTTAGATTGAGTTATTGATTGTCTGTTTTTACACTTCTTACAACGATCTTGTTTTTCCACTATACATTGGGGTTTTGATTTGAGTGGTCTTGAGTTATATTTTCCCACAACATTTGGAATCGGAGCATTGGTGTTGGTAGGTGGTTGTAGAAATGCCGGAATCAGATAATACCTCATTGGGAAATCCAAGTGGAGTAGCTCCTTATGTACGTGGTTCGTATGCGGCTTTGGGATCACAATTGGTTATAGACAAGTGGAATGGCGATAATGTTTGAAAACTGGCAATGGAAGATGAAAGCTGAAACGACCCTGATTCGACCTTCGAAAATCTGCACCCGTACTTCAATTGTACTCGAATACCGCAGATTCAAATGGCGAATCTGGCTCGCCAGAGCTTATAACACATCAAGTATAACAACACAGCGGAAGAAAGAACGAATATACCATATAACTCTAATGATACAATATCCAATGATATACATCAATGATCACAAATACATATCAGAGATCTGCAACAACGCAGCAGAAACACAAAGGCACCAGCAGCAAAAATAACTTGAATTCCAAATGGAAGTCCAATATCTGCAACTCCATCACAAATCTCTAATCCAACGATAGCTCGAACTCCCAATCAATTTGGACTTAAGCAAGTCCGGTCCAAGTGAACAATTGCTATCGCCAAATCCAAAGGCTGGACGCTATCGAATCTACACCTACTATTTGGTTATCTGAAAAACCCAACTCTAAACTGCCTGTGCGGAAAATTGTGGGCACCCAGAGTTTAGAAAGGGAACAATAAACTACAGGTCAGTCATGGGACTGGTATGAGCAAACAAAAGTAGTTTATCTTTAAAACAAACAACAAAAGAATTTAAAACATTGAAATCCACAATGCTTTTTAGAAAATGAAACTACCATAAGGCCTCCCGCCACACACACAATGCAAGCGCAAACTTGGAGGAGATTTCTCCTTACGACAGTCAAAAATGCTTGATACGAGAAAATTCTTTTGATATTATTATTAGTGCATAGTGTAGAAAATATTTGCAAGTATAATATTAATCTTAGCCGGCATATGTACCACTATAGTATGCCTACTATAACTACCAAATTAGATGGTAGGTTCTAAACTAAAACCGTAAAGGGCACATATTGGATGATTGGATTTCCAACAAATGGTCGGGCAAAGGAACTTCCTACTGCCACATGGGTACGCTTCTGGAGGGACGTCCTAGGAACCTAACCGGATCTCTGCTACACAAGGCCGGGTTAACCCTGCCCGGAAGTAACTACTGACACGAGTATGTCATCCCCGGTCGTTACCGACCTTTATCCAAGGTACCTCTCAACCAACAACCACAAAGCAAAGTATCTAGGCTCCATACCATGATACCACTTTCAAAATCAACATAAGTAAATATCTGGGCTCCATACCATGATATCACTTTTTATCCAGTAAAAATTGGATATACCCTCAGGAGGAGCTATGCCCAAATAACCTTGCTGCCAGGATTCATGTTTCGACCATTACTCGGTTGTGAGGCTCGACAAAGTCACGTCCACAAAGCTACGCTTTACACAAAAGCCATGCTTTGATCAACAAATGATCAACATCACTTCGTATGCCACATTACCGAATTGGGAATGTATCACTATTAACCATCAACTACATAACCTCTGAGCTCGTACGTCTCAAAGAATGGTGTTAAGCTAAGAGAATAAATCTCCGCCACCAAACGGAAATGTATTTGATAGAAACCAGCTTTACATGTCAAAGTTTAACGTCAGACACACATCCATACAAGTCTGTTTTGGGTTCGAACAGAACCGAAGGCACTTCCAAAGAAGCCCTTGCACTTTGGAAATTCCCAAACCCGATCGGCTCCTCATCACATATGGAGATCTCTATACTGGCGCGACTCGGTGCAGAGACATTCGACAGGTTATCCTATCGTTCTCGAAAATACCTGGTCTTCAAATGCTATCCATGTCGTCGTATCATTATATGGAATGGGTTATATGAGACAAGATCCTCTCCCGGCTAAACCGAATAATGAGCATAATATTTAAACACATATGGATATTGGGATTTCAGTTAAGTCACAACTTAAAACCTAAACTTTTCTTTCAAATGGTTTAAACAATTTACCATTTTCAAATCTTTAAACAAAAAGATTCATTTCACAAAGATCACCAATTTTCCACAAAGATTCATTCATGGTCTTTCAAAACAATTCCATGTCAAATTGGATTAACTCTTCCAATCATTAAATCAAAGATTCAATCCATAGCTTTCAAACCATTCCCATTTCAAATCTTTTATATATAAAAGATACACCATTATAAATCCTCTTCAATTTCAAAACTAGGTCGACCATCTTTCACAAAGATTAATTTATAGCTTTCAAAACTATTTCAATTCAAACTTGAAATCTTTTAACACAAATTGAAAATCCTTTCCTTATATGAAAGCTATTATTATTTGAAAACCAATAGTTTTCGTTTCAAAAAAATCCGATTACATTTATACAAGTTAAAGCCCTTGGGTTAAATTCAAATTCCAAAATAATACCATTAAAATGGTTTAAACCCATATAAACCCATTTATAGCTTGTATAACATTTTTATACCATAATTTCTAAACATTGAATTCAATTTCAATTTTTTTTGAATTCAAATTCAAATCAAATTATTTAAACTTCAAAACTTTATCAAGTTATTCAAAAAACTTTTATTCTTAAAACTCCTTTTAAAAAGCTTTTAATATTTAACCCAATTCTATTTTCAAAACTATTATGGATTTAAAATTCAATTTTAAAATTATTTCAAAAATCTGTGACTCAACCAATTTCCTCGTGCAATCCATATTTGTGTGTGAAAGGTGTGGTCCAGGGGTTTTACACAATAGTGCAACATCATCAATCATCACAGATTCAAATACAGTAATATCGATAAGCGGTATAATATATATGCTTATCTTCCATACACGGATTCACAGATAAATAATATACATTCATCATAGATTAAAAAAATTACATTCATCACAGCTTGAATCAAAAACAATTCATATCACACAGCATCACATAATAGGGATATCAACAACTCACCATTCAATAAAATCCAAACATTCATAAGTATTATAAATTAATCATCTAATTAATTTAAATCAGATTAATTACTTATGAATAAACTACTAATCATGGTTAAATGATCATTAATTAACTAATTACAAATCATTTAATTAATTATTCTTTAATTATTTATTAATTAACCTTTAATTATTTATTAATTCTTTGATTAAATTATCCTTAATTGATTGCAATAATTAATTAATTAATCCTTAATTAATAATCATTCCTTAATTACTTTTATTAATTAATTAACCTTTACTTAATTAATTATTCTCAAATTATTTACCTTAATTAATTAATCACATTAATTAATTATTCGTTAAATTAATTAATCTTTAAACACTTGATTTATCAATCTTTAATCATAAATTATTCATCCTTAATTACTTTCATTAAGTAATTATCTTTTAAGTAATTAATTATCCTTTAATTAATTATGAATTAATTAACCTTTAATTCATTAAGCTTTAATTACTTGATAAATCAAACTTAAATCATTAACAATTCACCTTAATTACTTTTATTAAGTAATTACCTTTTAGGTAATTAATTTCCTTTAACAAATTAATTAACTTAGACTTTAAAATTTAATTATCAGTTAAAACATTCTTTATATTAATTAACTAACCTTTCGTACTATTAAGTTTATTTAAAATAAACTTTCAAAATAAAGTTTATGTATATTTTAAACCACTTTAAAACTTGATCAATTTAAAAAAAATATTTTAAAAACCTTCTTAAACAATTTTTTAAAATTTAGATAGCATCTAATATAAAAGAAAATTGGTTTAAACAAAATTTAATTGAAATAAATTGATTTTTCTTTAAAATTCAAAACTGCTTTTGCCACAAATCAAATGACCCGAGCAAAATCACGTTCTACCCGAGCTTGAACCCGAGCCAATTCATGTTTCCACCTGCTCCAAGAAAACTCATCGTTGTCACATGCTTGGCTCCGAGTCTCCAACCCTCATCCCCAAAATATTCGAAACCAGATACGTACGCATGCACGTACACGTGCACGAACTCCACGACCAGCTCCGATCGACGACGAAGCCACTTGAACATCCACGATGATCACCAGAAACGATTCGAACAACCCAATATACAAAATTATCCCATAATCCAAATCGAGCTAATTCAAGGCCAAATATTTCTTTCTGTAACCCAATCGATCGCCAAAATTCAATTCGCTCCGCTGCGTGATGACACCAGAGTCCATACCATTTCAACCACAGCTACTCTAACCATCAGCGAACGCATCCCCCTTGTTCCGATCATCTAAAACTGCCCGACATTAACGCAGTTCTTTTGAGAATCAATTCGACACAAAGACAAGCTTAAACCCTAAATTTGCATGCGACACCTCTATGATCATCACTAAAATATGTGACCATTTTTCCTTCAATGTACAACACTTCATCTTCGTTCCGATTCAAACTCGAGGCTTAATTTCACTTTGAGCATCGGGAATTGACGATCCCAGCAATTCCATTCAACTTCCACATGCACGAGATTTTCTAACTCAAAAATCATGAATTCATGTTTAAAAATCATGGTTTATGAAAATGAACCAGATCATAAATTCAAAATTCGAGTTTTAATCAATTTAGTTTTGAACAAAATTTGAATTTGCTGTGTTTTTATAATTTCCCAGTAAACCCTTTTATTTTAACTACCTAAAAGTGTTTTAAAATTTTGATCTTACCAATTCAAACTAGTTTTATTCAGACATCAAAGTTTATAGGTGAATGATTGAAGAGATTTCTGATTTGGGATTCAGTTTCTAGCCTAAAACTCAAGAACAGGTATACATATACCTGTATAACTGACATGAATTGATATATTCAAACACACGGGCACATTTAACAACATTTCCAGAACATACTTTAAGCATAAATCACAATAACAAAACATATAGGCCAATATAAGTGAGTTTGCTCACCTAAAGCTTTCGAAAGAACAGAGAACAGAGACTTGAATTTGAAACTGGAATTTATTTTTGATTTATATCTACATATGATCGTGATCTTTGTTTGATGCTTTTAAGTTGTATCCTTGGTTTGAGTTATACTTTGATCAAGCTTGAGTTGAATCAGTTGCTTTTAGGATTTTGAATTTATTTTAGCATCTGAATCTCTCAGGGTTTTGCTTTAATATTTTTCTTTGATTTGGATTGGTTGAGTTGCTTTAGATCTTTGTTTCTTTTACATTTCCTGTTTTGCTTGATTCTGATACATTTGCATGCTTCAGATTTTAAGATGTCCTGATGTATGAATTTGCTTGCCTAAACTTGCATGTTTTCCAGGCTTTGATTTCCAGATTCAAACTTGATCAGTTTGTTGCTTCCATATTTTTTTCTGTTTTGAGTTTGAATTCAAAACTTGTTTTTAAACTAAGTTGGTCTGCTTTTGTTTATTTGATGTTTTTTTGAACACTGCTCAGGCTTTTAAAATTTGATGCTTTGAATTTCTTTGATCTCAGATTTGAGAAGCTTTGAAAAAATTAAAATAGCCTGGCTTCTATTCTTTTTTTATGCATGTTTTATAAATTTAATTTAAAAGAAAAAGAATGATTTGCCACGTGTTTATTTTCTATCAACACTTGTAATTGTATAATCTATTCTCTTTACATTTGTTATTTCATATGATTACTTACTTTACAAATGTCCATTTCTATCTAAATTGTGTTTAAACCCTTTTTTATAAATTTATTATAATTTTTTTTTAAATCCTTTACTTTAAATAATTTATAGAATTAACTTTAAACCCTCTCGTTAATTTACTTATATTTACATATGTTTATATTTTAGAAATGTTTGTCTTATTAATTTCCAAATATATAAAAGAAAAGTAATTTAAATCTTTTATCAAATCTTATTTTATATTTTAAATTAAAGTTATTAGGAATGTTTATATTTATGTGCTTATATTTTATTCATACTTTTTCCATATTTACACTTATATAGCTTTTTAAATAACCTTAAGAAAATGATTTGAAATCAAATTATACATTATTAATAAATATTTATATATTTAGTCCCATAGAAATAATAAGTTAATAATTCCAATTTTTATTTTTAAAAACATTTATCTTTAAATTTCTAATCCAAATTCTATTTTATAAATCAATCTATATGCACATATATTTTTATTCTGGACATTTTCAAATTAATCCACAATTAAATTTATAAATAAAATATTATTAAAATTATTTATTTCTGAATTTCCAATTAGAAATTCTATATTTAAAATCATATTCATATTTACTTATATTAATAAATAAACAAATATCTATTTGAATTTGGAAAATACCAAATTAATTCATAATTTAATTTCAAAATTTAAATTAATTACCAAATTAAATTTGTTTTAAAACAGGAATGTTACAGATTCTCCCTTAAGAAAATTTCGTCCTCGAAATTTGTATGATATGGAGACAAAAAAAATATATAAGGATTGTTTTTCCAGATTAGTTGAATAACAATTCTGCATTTGGCTTATCAAAACAGAATATCAACAATAGATACAAGATCGAACTTACTCGATACTTCACAAGATACTCGGGCCATCCATTCTACGAATATACAGTGGTATTGGTTAGTCCGAAGGATAACTAACCATTCGTAGAATATATATATATATGTACCCAACAGAACAAACAATGGATACTTAATTCAGATTGGAATATCCCAAAGTATATACTAGCTTGTCCCTTTTTAGACTTTTATCCTCACAAGAAATTTCAACAGAATTCCAAATTTGGTTTTAATCGAAATCGTTTTATCAATACAAATCTTCATATTCAACTTCATATTTATTTTACCTATTTATTTCAAATAGAATTTCAAATTCATTGAAGTTAAAAATGGGAAGATTGATAAGAACCGATGAAGTAAGGATTTTCTACAATGATTTGCAAGGCCACACCACACCAAAGCTTCTCCCTTGAGCTGCCATGAAGCAAGCAAAGGATTGCTATCGGATCAAAAGAGATTAAGAAGAGTTGTTTCCTTGTTGCTACAGACCATTGACGATTTGTAGTGGCACTCCCCTGTCCCCTATCTCGTCTTCTTCTTGCAATCATACTCACTATCAGTGTATAGTAAGAGAATTAACTGAGGCACACGGACGGATATCTTAGGGATATACTCATTCTAGGGTATACTTCACCCTATCTCTAATGAGTTATCTAATGTGTTATACTCCTGAGCTAAAGTTTCAACCTTCAGCTCTGATACCAAATGAAACGACCCTGACTCGAACTTCGAAAATCGACACCGTACTTCACTTATACTCGAGTGCCGTAGATTCAAATGCCGAATCTAGCTCGCCGGAGTTTATAACACATTAAGTATAACAACACAGCGGAAGAAAGAATGAATATATCATATATAACTCCAATGATACAATATCCAATGATATACAACAATGATCACAAATACATATCAGAGATCTACAACAACGCAGCGGAAATACAAAGGCACCAGCAGCGGAAATAAATTGAACTCCAAATGGAACTCCACTATCTGCAACTCCATCACAAATCTCTAATCCAAAGATAGCTCGAACTCTCAATCAAGTTGGACTTAAGCAAGTCTGGTGCAAGTGAACAATTGCTATCGCAAAATCCAAAGGCTGGACACTATCGAATCTACACCTACTATTTGGTTATCTAAAAAACCCAACTCTAAACTGCCCGTGCGGAAAATTGTGGGCACCCAGAGTTTAGGAAGGGAACAATAAACTCCAGGTCAATGAAGAATTGGTATGAGCAAACAAAACAGTTTATCTTTATAACAAACAACATAAGAATTTAAAACATTGAAATCTGCAATGCTTTTCAGAAAATGAAACTGCCATAAGCCTTTCGCCACACACACAATGCAAGCGCAAACTTGGAGGAGATTTCTCCTTATGACAGACAAAAATGCTTGCTACGAGAAAAATCTTTTGATATTATTATTAGTTCATAGTGTAGAAAACATTTGCAAGTTTAATATTAATCTTAGCCAGCATACGTACCATTATAGTATGCCTACTATAGCTACCATATTAGATGGCAGGTTCTACAACTAAAACCGTAAAGGGCTCGTATTGGATGATTGGATTTCCAACAAATGGTCAGGCAAAGGAACTTCCTTATTGCCACATGGACACGCCTTTGGAGGGACGTCCAGAGAACCTAACCGCATCTCTGCTACACAAGGCCAGGTTACCCTTGCCCGGAAGTAACTACTGACACGAGTATGCCATCCCCCGGTCGTTACCGACCTTAAGCCGAGGAATCTCTCAACCAACAAACACAAAGAAAAGTATCTGGGCTCCATACCATGATACCACTTTCAAACTCAACATAAGTAAATATCTGGGCTACATACCATGATATCACTTTTTTCCAGAAGGAAATGGACATACCCTCAAGGGGAGCTACCCCCAAATAACCTTGCTGCCACGATTTCTGTTTCGACCATTACTGGGTTGTGAGGCTCACGAAGTCACGTCCACAAAGCTATGCTTTACACAAAAGCCATGCTTTGATCAACAAATGATCAGCAACACTTCGTATGCCACATTAACAAATTGGGAATATATCACTAGTAACCATCAACTACATAACCTCTGAGCTCATACGTCTCAGAGAAGGGTGTTAAGCTAAGAGAATAAATCTCTGCTACCAAACAGAAATGTATTTGATAGAAACCAGCTTTACATCTCAAAGCGTAACGTCGGACACACATCCATACAAGTCTGTTCCGGGTTCGAACAGAATCGAAGGCACTTCCAAAGAAGCCCTTGCATTCCAGGAATTCGCAATCCCCATCGGACTCCCCATCACATATGAAGATCTCTATACCGGCACGACTCAGTGTAAAGACATTCGACAGGTTATCCTATCATTCTCGAAAATACACGGTCTTCACCACCGGTCTTCAAATGCTATCCATATCGTCGTATCATTATTCGGAATGGTTTATATGACACAAGGTCCTCTCCTAGCTAAACCGAATAATGAGCGCAATATTTAAAAACATATGGATATTGGGATTTCAGTTAAGTCACAACTTAAAACCCAAAACTTTTCTTTCAAATGGTTTTAAAAAATTACCATTTTCAAATCTTTAAACACAAAGATCCCCAATTTTCCACAAAGATTCATTTATAGTCTTTCAAAACAATTCCATTTCAAATTGGATTAACCCTTCCAATCATTAAATCAAAGATTTAATCCACAGCTTTCGAACCATTCCCATTTCAAATCTTTTATATATAAAAGATACACCATTATAAATCCTCTTCAATTTCAAAAAACCATCTTTCACAAAGATTAATTTATGGCTTTCAAAACTATTTCAATTCAAACTTGAAATCCTTCAACACAAATTGGAAATCCTTTCCTTATATGAAAGCTATTATTATTTGAAAACCAATAGTTTTCATTTGGAAAAAATCCGATTACATTTATACAAGCTAAAGCCATTGGGATAAATTCAAATTCCAAAATAATACCTTTAAAATGGTTTAAACCCATTTATACCTTGTATAACATTTTAAACCATAATTTCTAAACATTGAATTCAATTTCAATTTTTTTTTGAATTCAAATACAAATCAAATTAATTAAACTTCAAAACTTTATCAAGTTATTCAAAATAACTTTTATTCTTGAAACTCCTTTTCAAAAGCTTTTCATATTTAACCCAGTTCTATCTTCAAAACTATTTTGGATTCAAAATTCAATTTTAAAATTATTTCAAAAATCTGTGACTTAATCAATTTCCTCGTGCAATCCATATTTGTGTGTGTAAGGTGTGGTCCAGGGGTTTTACATAATAGTGCAACATCATCAATCATCACAGATTCAAACATAGCAATATCGATAAGCGGTATAATATATAACGCTTATCTTCCATACACAAATTCACAGGTAAATAATATACATTCATCACAGATTAAATAAAGCGGAAATTAGCCACAAGGGCCTCTTTAGTATGTGCAATTAGTTTCTAGGACACACAACTGAAATAATTACTTTTAAGGAAAAAATACAAAATAATTAGTTTCTAAGGCCTAAAAACCTATGAAATTATGTCCTTGAAAGTAATTGGACTGCTGACTTTGTCCTTAAAAGTAATTATTCTACTGACTTTGTCCTTGAAATTAATTTCTATGGATATGTGTCCTAGAAACTAATTGGACTGAAAAGTTTGTCCTTCTAGTGAAATGCCCCTTAAATAAATTACATTCATCACAGCTTGAATCAAAAATAATTCATATCACACAGCATCACATATCAGGGATATCAACAATTCAACATTCAGTAAAATCGAAATATTCATAAGTATTATAAATTAATCATCTGATTAATTTAAATCAAATAAATTACTTATGAATAAACTACTAATCCTGGTTAAATGATCATTAATTAATTAATTAATTACAAATCATTTAATTAATTATTATTTAATTTTTTATTAATTAAGCTTTAATTATTAATTAATTCTTTGATTAATTATCCTTAATTAATTGCAATAATTAATTAATTAATCCTTAATTAATAATCATTCCTTAATTATTTTTATTAATTAATTAACCTTTACTTAATTAATTATTCTCAAATTAATTACCTTAATTAATTAATCACATTAATTAATTATTCTTTAAATTAATTAATCTTTAAACACTTGATTTATCAATCTTTAATCATAAATTATTCATCCTTAATTACTTTCATTAAGTAATTATCTTTTAAGTAATTAATTATCCTTTAATTAATTATGAATTAATTAACCTTTAATTCACTAATCTTTAATTACTTGATAAATCATACTTAAATCATTAACAATTCAACTTAATTACTTTTATTAAGTAATTACCTTTTAGGTAATTAATTTCCTTTAACAAATAAATTAACTTAGACTTTAAAAGTTAATTATCAATTAAAACATTCTTTATATTAATTAACTAACCTTTCATATTATTAAGTTTATTTAAAATAAACTTTCAAAATAAAGTTTATGTATATTTTAAACCAATTTAAAACTTGATCAATTTAAAACAATTTTATTTTAAAAACCTTATTAAACAATTTTTAAAACTTAGATAACATCTAACAAAAAAGAAAATTGGTTTAAAAATAATTTAATTGGAATAAATTGATTTTTATTTAAAATTCAAAACTGCTTTTGCCACAAATCAAATGACCCGAGCCAAATCACGTTCTACCCGAGCTTGAACCCGGGCCAATTCATGTTTCCACTTGCTACGAGAAAACTCATCGTTTTCACATACTTGGCTCCTAGTCTCCTACCCTCATCCCAAAAATATTCGAAACCAAATACATACGCATGCACGAACACATGCACGCACTCCCCGACCAGCTCCGGTCGACGACGAAGCCACCTGATCATCCATAATGATCACCAGAAACGATTCGAACAACCCAATATACAAAATTATCCCTAAATCAAAATTGAGCTAATTCGAGGCCAAATATTTCTTCCTCTAACCTAATCGATCGCCAAAATTCGATTCGGTCCACCGCGTGATGATGCCAGAGTCCACACCATTTAAACCACAGCTACTCCAACCATCAACGAACGCATCCCCCTTGGTCTGATCACCTAAAACACCCTGACATTAATGCAGTTCTTTCGAGAATCAATTTGACACAAAGACAAGCTAAAACCCTAAATTCGCATCACGACACCTCTATAATCATCAGAAAAATATGTGACCATTTGTCCTTCAATCCACAACACTCCACCTTCCTTCCAATTCAAACTCGAGGCTGAATTTCACTTTGACCATCGAGAATTGACGATCCCAGCAATTCCATTAAACTTCCTCAAGCTCGAGATTTTCTAACTTAAAAATCATGAATTCATATTTAAAAATCATGGTTTATGAAAACGAACCAGATCATAAATTCAAAATTCGACTTTTATTCAACTTAATTTTGAACAAAATTTGAATTTGCTGTTTTTATAATTTCCCAGTAAACCGTTTTATTTTAACTACCTAAAAGTGTTTTAAATTTTTGATCTTACCAATTCAAACTAGTTTTATTCAGACATCAAAGTTTATAGGTAAATGATTGAAGAGATTTCTGATTTGGGATTCTGTTTCTAGCCTAAAATTCAAGAACATGTATACATATACTTGTATAACTGACATGCACTGATATATTCAAACATACAGGCACATTAAACAACATTTCCAGAACATACTTTAAGCGTCAATCACAATAACTAAACATATAGGCTAGTATAAGTGAGTTTGCTCACCTGAAGCTTTGGAAAGAACAGAGAACAAAGACTTGAATTTGAAATTGGAATTTGTTTTTGATTTATATCTACATATGATCCTGATCTTTGTTTGATGCTTTTAAGTTGAATCCTTGGTTTGAGTTGTACTTTGATCAAGCTTGAGTTGAATCAGTTGCTTTCAGGATTTTGAATTTATTTTAGCATCTGAATCTCTCAGGTTTTGCTTTAATCTTTTTCTTTGATCTGGAATGGTTGAGTTGCTTCAGATCTTTGTTTCTTTTGCATTACCTATTTTGGTTGATTCTGATAAATTTACATGCTTCACATTTTAAGATGTCCTAATGTTTGAATTTTCTTGCCTAAACTTGCATGTTTTCCAGGCTTTGATTTCCAGATTCAAACTTGATCATGTTGTAGCTTTTAGATTTCTTTCTGTTTTGAGTTTGAATTCAAAACTTGTTTTTAAACCGAGTTAATCTACTTCTATTTGTTTGATGTTTTTTTTGAACATTGCTCAATTTTTTAAAATTTAAAGCTTTGAATTTCTTTGATCTCAGATTTGAGAAGTTTTGAAAAAATGAAAACAGCCTGGCTTCCATTCTTTTTTTATGCATGTTTTATAAATTTAATTTAAAAGAAAAGAATGATTTGCCACTTGTTTATTTTGCATCAACACTTGTAATTGTATGATCAATTCTCTTTACACTTGTTATTACATATGATTACTTATTTTACAAATGTCCATTTCTATCTAAATTGTGTTTAAACCCTTTTTTATAAATTTATTATATTTTTTTAAATCCATTGCTTTAAATAATTTATAGATTTAACTTTAAACCCTCTCATTAATTTTACTTATATTAACATATGTTTATATTTTAGAAATGTTTATCTTGTTAATTTCCAAATATATAAAAGAATAGTAATTTAATCTTTTATCAAATCTAATTTTACATTTTAAATTTAAGTTACTAGGAATGTTTATATTTATGTGTCTATATTTTATTCATACTTTTTTCCATATTTACACTTATATAACTTTTTAAATAACCTTAAGAAAATGATTTGAAATCAAATTATACATTATTAATAAATATTTATATATATTAGTCCCTTAGACATAATAAGTAAATAAATCCAATTTTTATTTTTAAAAACACTTATCTTTAAATTTATAATCCAAATTCTATTTTATAAATCAATCTATATGTATTTTTATTCTGGACATTTTCAAATTAATCCATAATTAAACTTATAAATAAAATATTATTCAAATTATTAATTTCTGAATTTCCAATTAGAAATTCTATATTTAAAATCATATTCATATTTATTTATATTAATAAATTAACAAATATCTATTTAAATTTGGAAAATACCAAATTAATTCACAATTTAATTTCAAAATTTAAATTAATTACCAAATTAAATTTGTTTTAAAATAGGAATGTAAAAAAGCGGTTTTGAGGAGGAATCGGGTACATCGGGTAGTGTTTGACACACATTTGTTGTCGACGGACATCTCGGATATTGAGAGAGAGGAAATGGAAGAGTGGGCATTCAATACACTTCAAATTGCTATGAGGGGGAATGTTATTTCTGGAATTAGTGATGAGACTACCGCTAAGGGAATTTGGGAGTTAGAGGAGTTGTATATGAAGAATTCACTAACCAATCGTTTGAAATTGTTGCGAACGTTCTTCACCTATAAGATATTGTTTGCCAATAGTTTCTTCTATAATGGTTGATTGCTAATACTGGCTTGGTATTCTATGCTTGTGTATTTGCGAGCATGTGCCAAAAGTTTGGTAAACTTTACATTCTAAACCTATGTAATATAGCGAAATGTTTTATTTATAGAAATGCTTGCTAATGCTTGTTTTAGGTTCTTACTTAATTGTTAATGCTTACTAATTGCTTAAACCACCACTGATTAACTTTTATTTTTTGCTCCAATTTAGTATTAAAATTCTTGTTTGCTCAAACTTTTGTGGTATTTGTTACCAAATCAATGCAATGAAACAATTTTTTGGGTTCAGTTAAGGAAACCTATACCATTGTGCCGACCTTAGGTGAGATTAAACACTATTTCTATTGCAGTTGAGGTTAATAAATGAATAGGTGTATTTTCAAGCTGTTTTAGAAGGTCAACAAACGAATAACTAGAATCCCTAACCTCCCTATTACGGTTCTTTTTTGAAAAATTTCTTAAAAAAAGGTCTGTATCAGAATATTGTGGAATTTCAAGAGATATGTATAGTTACGAATAGGTGATCCTTGATTTAAGTTTTGAGGTGTTGTTGACTAGTGTTCCATAGTCAGTAGAATTAATTATTAAAGATGAATCCATATGGCCCTTTAATGGAGATTTCTCATCCTAGGAGTTTTGTGTTTCAATGAGAATTCATGCTCAATGCAAGATGATTAAGTGAGTGCTTGCTACCAAAATTACATGCATTAGGTCGGTAAGCTTGGCATATGCTTGGAAGATCAAAAGGGGAATTACCTACCATAGGGTAGTTTTCAGTATGCCCTGAATACTAGTCAATGGACCTTATACATAGTGAGAAAGGACTATCGAATTGTGCTTTATGTATATGTTCATGTATTGAAGATTTGATATAAAATGAAAATAGAATATAATGTTTTTATTATCTCTCAGAATGAGAATGAATCACAAGATACAGAGCAGTGATCTATTCACTATTATATATAACAGAGAATGTTATATCGGGCTTGGCCCAATATAAGATGGGTTGCGGTATTGAACTAAATACCCGTATGTGACAATATGCTGTTTACATTACAGTTGTAAAACACTCTACACTCTAATACTCTCCCTCAAATCACACCTAGGGTTTCCGCCGATTCCAGCAATAAAAAAAATCTTCTTCAAATCTTCGATTCTTCGGATAAATGATGAAAAATTGTTGATAAATAAGGGAGATTAAGTCGTATGCAGTAAAAGGTGTTCCCTTTCATGAGAGAATCTGAAGAATCTGAGGCTAACGTGACTAGTTGGATTGAGGAATCTGATTATGTGATGGTTCCATGCTGAATTAAGAGAAAAAGGCCAGCAGATCATTATTTTAAGTTGAGAAAGGAAGTGCTGCAGTTCTTAACAGTGAAGGCGATTTAGCTTTCCAGATCGACATCAAACTCAACAAGTGCTGCAGTTCTTAACAGTGAAGGCGATTTAGCTTTCCAGGTTGACATCTAACTCAACAAGTTATGTGAAGTTAGTTTTGTCGATCTGAACCATACAGTTATTTGTCATGTCATCTTTGCTTTCTGGATCTTTGCTGTTGAGCATATCAACTCTGAGCTCAGCTTTCAGACGAAGAAAACTTCTGGCCGAAAAAGCCTTGGTAAGGATGTCAGCTTTTTGATGTGTTGTTGGTAAGTGATTTACAGCAAGTCTTCCTTTGAGTACTTGTTCTCTAACAAAGTATAAGTCAAGTTCCATATGTTTTGTTCTTGATTGTAGTATAGGATTGGCTGTTAGCGAAACAGTACTTAAGTTATCACACCAAATTATTGTCTTTCTACTTGTATTGATATTTAATTCACTAAGTAGAGATTCTATCCACATTATTTCTGCTGTGGCACTTGCCACACTTCTGAACTCTTCTTCAGTGCTTGACCTTGAAATTGTAGACTGTTTCTTTGAACACCAGGACACAGGATTTAGACCTAAGTAAATGCAATAACCACTTGTTGATCGTCGATCATCAATATCTGTAGCCCAATCAGCATCTGCGAAACCAGAGATATTTAAGTCAGAATAAGCTCTTAAGATTAACCCATGATTTATAGTTCCATTCAAATATCTTAAATTTCTTTTTACAGCCTTCCAATGATCCTCACAGGGATTTTGCATAAATTGACTGACTTTATTAACACTATAAGCAATTTCTGGTCTAGTTATAGTCACATATTGTAAAGCACCCATGGTGCTTCTATACTCCTTTGCATTTAGTATAGGTGCACCACTGTCTTTAGATAGATGATGGTTACTTATCATAGGAGTAGGCAAGCTGCTTGCCTGATGCATTTTTGTTTTATGAAGAAGTTCAGAAATATATTTTCTTTGACTTAAAAAAATATTTGAGTTTGATCTTTGAACTTCAATTCCAAGGAAGAAATTTAGATCACCAAGATCTTTAATGGAGAATTCATTGTTTATTTGGTTGATGAGCTGCTTGATTTCACCATTGTTATTACTGTCACAATAAAATCATCTACATAAATGAGAATATAAGTAACAGTTGTATCATGGAATTTTGTAAATAAAGTATTATCAGACTTTGTGGGTCTGTAACCCAGTCTGATCAATGTAGTTTTCACTTTTTCAAACCAAACCCTGAGTGCTTGCTTGAGACCATAAATGGCTTTGTTTAATTTACACACGAGTCCTGCATCTTTGTCTTTAAAACCAGGTGGTTGTTCCATGTAGACTTCTTCCTCTAACACTCCATTTAGGAAGGCATTATTAACATCTAACTGTTTTATACTCCATCCTTTATGAAGTGCTATAGTGAGGATAATTCTTATTGATGTTGGTTTAACAACTGGGGAGAAGGTTTCATTGAAATCAAACCCTTCTTGTTGTGAATAGCCTTTAGCAACAAGTCTTGCTTTATACTTAGATATGACCCCATCAGGATTTTTCTTCAGTTTGTATGTCCACCTGCAGCCAATGAGGTTTTTATCTTTGGGTAAGTGGACAAGACTCCAGGTTTTGTTTTTGATAAGGGCATTGTATTCCTTGTTCATGGCTTTTTTCCATTTTTCACTTTGTGCTGCTTGCTGATAGGTAACTGGTTCAACAGTCTCACTGTCAATGATATAGACCTTAGGTTTGAAAATTCCACTTTTTGATCTTGTGATCGTATGGTGACCTGTGTTATCTGCTTGCTGATTTGAATTGCTTTCATTTTCAGGTTGAATGTTGATGGAATCTCTGACTCTGTGACTCTGCATAGACTCAGATTGAGAATCAGAGTGCCATTCAGATAAGTGAGGTGGACTTTCATGGAGATCACCTGAACCTTGAGCTGAATCAGACTGACCTGAAAACTGTTCAGGTTCAGTGTGATCATGACAAGTCTGCTCATACTCAGTAAATTGTATATCCTGATTTAGAGGGATAGGTGGAATAGAGAATCTAGTATTATAGATTTTTTGAGAGGTCTTAATACTAGATTCGCTAAAGGGAAAGACATGTTCATTAAATATGACATGTCTAGAAATAAAAACTCTTCCCTTGTTATCCAAACACTTATATCCTTTTGTGTTGTTTGGATACCCAAGGAAGGTACAAGGTGTAGATCTATAATTTAACTTATGAGAATTATATTGTCTCAAGCAAGGAAAACATAAGCAACCAAAAACTTTTAAGCTATGATAATCTGGTGATCTATCAAATAATACTTCGATAGGACTCTTGTCTTGAAGTGTTTTAGTGGGAAGCCTATTAATTAAGTGAACGGCAGTGGCAAAGGCATCTGGCCAGAACTTCAGAGGTAAAGATGCCTGTGCTAACAGTGTAAGTCCAGTTTCTACAACATGTCTATGCTTTCTTTCAATTAATCCATTTTGTTCTGAAGTGTATGGGCAAGTGATTCTATGACTTATTCCCTTTTTTTGAAAATATTCTCTGAGTGGTTTGAATTCAGACCCACCATCTATTTGTATGGCATTAACTTGAGAGTTTGTTAACTTCTCTGCATTAGCTATAAATTGCATAACTGCATGACAAGTTTCATACTTTGATTTTAAGAAATATATCCATACAAATCTTGAATAAGCATCAATGAAGGAAATGTAGTATTTGTACCCATAGTCAGTATCAATGGGAGGAGGTCCCCATAGGTCAGTAGCCACAAGCTCAAGGGGTTTTGAATATATAGTTTGAGAATTTTTAAATGAGAGCTTGTGACTCTTACCCAGCTGACAGTATGTGCATATTTATGATGTAGACATATTATCAAAAAGGATTTTATTACTTTTCAATATTTTCTTTACAACTTCGACACTAGGGTGACCTAGTCTACAGTGCCACAAATCCAAGTTACTCTTACCTAGCATGCTCTGACTAGATTCAGAGATGTTACAACAGTTTTCAACATTATCATTGTTCTTGGAATCGACAAATACAAATTTGTACAGTCCCTTGGAAGCATTACCCTGCAAAAGAATTTTTTTTAGTTAATATGTCTTTGACAACACAGTAATCAGGATAAAATTCAAAGAATACATCATTATCTCTAGCGAACTGGGATACACTTATGAAGTTTTTCTTTATTTGAGGGACTCTCAGTAAATTATTAAGATAGAGTTCCCTTTTACCTTGTATAAGTGCATTGCCAGTATGAGTTATATTAGTAGCAACACCATTACCCATGTGAATACTTTGTTTACCTCTGTACTCTTTATTTCCAAGATTTAAATTGCTGAGATTGTTTGTGACATGATTTGTTGCCCCTGAGTCTGGATACCACACTTCATCATGAATGTCATCAGTTTTAGCACTGTCATTGATACCATCAACTGATTTCTTTGAATTTTCTGACTGATTTCTGTAATCTTGTTGCATGCTGGTCAGATTAGCACTAGGTGTGAAGTTTCTCTGATTGCCAGTGTTGCCTTGTTGCCCAGGTATGTAATTCAGATCTAATCTAAAGTAACACTTATTGGCTGCATGTCCATATTTTTCACATATCTGACATCGAAGTCTATTACCATTTCTATTACCTCTGACACTTCTTCCTCTTCCTCTACTATTCTGAACACCTCTCTGGAAATTATTGAAAGCATTTCTCCTATCTTGATTTTTTGCTCTGCTATTGTTTGAAATGAAGTTGACAGAAAAATCTGTAGTTACTGGCTTCTTTTGCTCTATCCTTCCTTCATGAGCAAGAAGGATAGAGTGAACATATTGAATAGATCACTGCTCTGATACCATATTGAAGATTTGATATAAAATGAAAATAGAATATAATGTTTTTATTATCTCTCAGAATGAGAATGAAGCACAAGATACAGAGCAGTGATCTATTCACTGTTATATATAACAGAGAATGTTATATCGGGCTTGGCCCAATATAAGATGGGTTGCGGTATTGAACTAAATACCCGTATTTGACAATATGCTGTTTACATTACAGTTGTAAAACACTCTACACTCTAATATCATGCAATGTTGTTATGCTTTTATTATAGGTTATGCTCATTGTGAATGGAAGTAAGCATAGGTGTAGGTAGGAGTAAATGTATGTGTGTGTGTTTATGTATGTGTGTGTGTTCTACTTAGATATGTTTGGAGATTACTTATGCTAGATTAGCCTGACATGTTTGTTGTTTGATTGACCTCTTATATACTTTCAAATGGATAGCTTAAGGGAAACCGGTTAGGCCATACAATGAGGCTATAAAAAGTATAAATGTGCGTGGAGAAAAAGAGCTATGCTAGACGTTGTACATGGCTATCTTTGCTGCATTCACATTTGTAGCACATGTGGTTCTTCAATTGTGTGAAAATATCTACGATGAGTATATGCATTCACTATGGATCATTCTAAGTGGATGTTTCATTTTTATATCAATGCCTAGGTTGCTTGCCACCTATAGATTTGCACCAAAAAAAGTATAAGATGACATACTTGTTAAACATTATATTTTCCTAGTTATATAGTTTTATTTTTATCTATCCTTTTTAAGCATTGAGCGACCCTTCACAAGGGAAGAGCACTTGTAAGGGCTAGAGCATCTCCAATGGTTCGTATAACGTACATAATATTACGAATTCACACTCTAATCGTCAATTACAAAAGTAATATTAAGGGTAATATTACGTTTTCTATTCAGATCCGTAATTGAGTTCAGGCGCCCATTTTATGGGCGCCTGACCATTAGGACTTCCTATGCAATTACGTACGTAATATTCAGCCTCTTGAATATTACGTGAGCAATCCACTGGAGTTGCCTAATAGCACCCGCGAGGGTAATTGCATCAGTGATGTGAATACATGGCCAGTGACATTATAACATGTTCATCATTACGTTTCAATATATATACTTAAAAATAGGTAATACAAATAAATTATAATAGTATAATGAAAAAAATGAAAAAAATACAGTAAAAAAAATTGGAATATGTAAATATGATACATAGCTGATGTCCCATTCTAAGGATAGCTATGTGCTAGTTCAAAACCCCAGTTGCTTTGCTTTAGTGATTCATTGACTCCTTCACCTGGTGCAAAAGGTATAATATGTATTAAAAATCCACGTCTATTAAAGTAGAGTTTCTGATTCCACATAATTCGAAAGTGAAATAATATAAATGATTAGATATCACTATCATTGCTGCAATGGTGTTTTTAATGCCATCAGATAAAGCAAGAATTAAAAGAATGGGATAGGTGCTAGTATTGATCTGATTAATGGAAAGCATATATGAAAAAAGTGAATATAAGGAAATATGTGTAGGTTTTTAATTTCATATGAACTTATTTCTACTAAATTTATTACCTTACTTTTCTATATAGTTGTACATCATTTTTTTTATTTTAAGTCGCATCTTGCTCCTAGTGGTTACCTCGGAATTCCAACTGTGAACCTGTTTGATTTTTTGGTAAGATTCAATGTCACTATTACTTTGTAGACATAGTAGAAACCATGGACAAAGTTCGTTACTTCTGAGAACTAACATATGGCAATACCTCTGCTATAATCATGATGACGACTTGTTATTTATACATGCAGTTGGTAACTTATATGCATTATTTTTTGCTCCTATTGTGTCGTAGTTGATTTCCTAGACAAGACCCTATGGTATGATCTCCATTAGTGGTTAACTGCAAAAGAAGCAATGGTATAGTGAAGTCTCTCTGTACCTTTCTTATTGACCTTAATATTGTCTGTTAGTTAAATGCATGTGGCCTGAACCGTATATAGTTATTTCATATAGTGAAGCCACAGTAGCAACCTATATGCATAGTTTTGAAAACCAAACCGCGACTCGAATCGTGATCCTTGAAGGTTCAAGGTTTTAAAGGTCCAACCGATTGGACCATCAAAACTGTCCATTATTATTTATGTTATTTTTTCAGGATTATACCTTACAACCCACTCAAAACATAAAAACAATACGCATTAGTACAATAATGCATCATACATAAATAACATTCCTTGCAAATTCATAGAACAATAGACTCGATGCTAATTATTTATACAATTATGTAATGAAACATTGTAACCATGACTTTGTAATACGTTATGAGATGACAAATTGAAGATTCAGACAACACAAAATACAACTATAACACATGCTAAAAAGCCTTTATGTTATGACATAATAATGTCACACAACTATATAGCGTCCACAGGAAACCAAGAATTCACCAAATACGAAAAAAAAAAGCTACGAAAACAAAGTAATTATCATACTGCAGCTAGCAAGCAGCAGCCGTATGCAACATTGCCGACAGGAATTAATATATTACTTCATTATTCTATCAAATATTTCATCTAAATATCTCAAATTACCTGTAGCCACAGTAACTTACTAGCTTAGGTGATGATGCTTTGCTACTGCTAACCGGTAGTATTTAGGGTTTCAACTCAGAATTGAGGAAATTGCAGCTAATTTTTTTTGAGAAAACAGTGGGTTTTGAAATTGTTTTAAGCGGCGGGTTTTGAGGTTCGATCTGCACAGTTTTTAGGATTTTAGCGATTCAACCTCTGGCTCTTCCTTGTTGACGGCTTGATTCCCCTCCAGACCGCGTTAGCGGGCCATCGACCCAAGGTTATCGAGGTCGAATCAAAGGCCCGGTCGGGTTCTCAAAACAATGCCTATATGTACTCACATTTACTTCTAAGTATTAGATGTTACCAAATATATCTTAAGCCAAATTAAAAATTAGCCTATTATTATTATTAATTTTTTTTTGAAAACCCAGGAGAACCCGGCAATCCGGTAAACTCCTGAGGAGGGTATAGTAAAGTCGTCAGCTAATCCAAGCCCTCATACCTCTGGTAAATTTATATAGGATAGGGAAGCGCATGATAGGAATCGAATCTGTGCCTTTTTAGCAAAACGCAGGCCACCTTTCCACTGCGCCGCACCCGCGGACAGTTAGCCTATTATTAGTTATACCACCCTTTGGTATATGTTATAATACAAGATGTGACCAAAATGGTATCCAACTAATCTAAACTTCAAGAATATTATTTTTCAAATTTTTATGTTTTACTAAGTATGACATATAAAGAGCTATTCCATGTCAATGATAATTTGAAGAATGTTGTATTAATCGGGGCACAAAAATAGGTCAAGTTTATAGAAGTATAATGAAACATGTTGAAATTTCTTGATAGGTAGATAGCAAGATATTTATTAAATGGCATATAGATCTACGGAAATAAGATCTTACTTGGTATTAGTGCTTTAAGTCCATTATATTTTTCATTTTTGGATCCACTAAGGTGGGCAATTATGCTCTATCAATGAGCCAAGGAACAACCTAAGGAATAAAAACAGTCTTATTATTGAGTTATATGGATACAACTTGCTTTTTACAGTTAATTTACTTGATAAACATTAAGTACATAGGCCCAATGAAGAAGTGTTACAAAATAATGTCAAGATATAATGTATAAACAAAGTAAAGAGTTCTTAGCCGTTGAAAAGGTACTCGGGCACTATATAACAATAGCGCCCAAGAGTTTGAGTTTGCTCATTATTTGGTTACATTTACTTACTTCAAGTCCAAAATCTGATATCTATATCAAAATAGATATTCAAATCGGTTTTTGTGCTTGCCCTTTCAGTTTTAATCCAAAAGCATTCGTAATAGTCTAGGTATGTGAAGGATGTATTAACAACTTGATGTTTCTTCTTAAGACATTCTACGACTATCAAAACGTGCATCGATCACACACTCTTGGTACTGCTAAAATTACATAAAAACTCGGTAAAAAAACATGATATAACAACCTTGGTTTATATATCTTATGATGAGATACAAGGATTGGTAATGTAAGGACAAAATAATTGCTTAAGCAATTAAATGAATGGTAAATAGCAATAACTGTACATCTTTTGTTGGGTTCAAATATTACATGGATCGATTTCCTATGTTATGCATACGCATCCTAGCTATGGTGTATGCCGGAATGAGGTACATGTGAGAGTGCATCATGTAACAATCCGCCCATCGAGGAATGTCCAAGGAACAGAGTGTCGGGGTAAAAATAGAACAAAACACTAAACTAATACATCGATAAGATCTCACAACGGAATGACAACATATAATATACTGAACATACATAAAAAAACAAGATGATAATATATAAGAGATTGCGCTGGCGAAAGCAACTGATAAATAAATATCAATACATAGAATCAGAGTGCGTCAACTCCTAATAGAATGGAGTTCTGAATAAATATTTGATACAACAAGTCTCATATATAAATACATATATGTCATGCTACTATGACATCAAGTATACATATTTCAAATCGATGTCACGCCTCCAAAGTGCTCCAGCTACACCTCATGATAGCCTATCCCAAAAGCACCTGACTCTCGAACTATTCGATTGAGTATGTGAGAGTTTTCATGACATAAGTAGACAAATACAAAATATGGGTCAGACATAAAGCCTGGTGTGAGGGGAACTATTTCAAAATGTAGTATATTAAATCTATATACAAATAAACAGGAATTCCTAAATCACAGTTGTAACGGCCCACTTTTCTGACCCTTGAGAACGACACTTAACACATCCTTGGTGTTCTTGTGTCGTTGTCCAAGCGTGCAAAAAATGAGCTGTCGTAGGATAAAATAAAAGGATAGAACAGAACCGAGCAGAAAAGTTCTACAACTATTAGAGTAGGTAGGTACACTTTCTGCCTTTACACCTTCTAATACAAAATATACATAAATAATCATATAGCGGAAACAGATAACAAGATAAATAAAAGAGCCTCCTACTCGTCCATTGCCTTCAAAAAGCCCAAGGGGAACCTATTACTCTAGGACTACCCAAATATAATTAAATACCCGAGAGTTTAGGAAAAAAAAACTTAGATGATATAATAAGTCTGGTATGAGCAAAAAATCTAAACAAAAGGGTGAAAATAATCACAATATGTGAGACCGCGCTGCCAACTACAAAATGGTTTTCCTCTTACGAAAACAACATCCAATCACAACAATGGATACAAATAATTAAACATCGTGATGTACTCACAACACTTCCCGATGCAATTAATAAAGAGGTAAATTTAAAAATTTGGAATCAAAGGAAAGAAAAGGGATATTTCCAACAAATGACAAAGAGGGTGCACCCTCTACTGAAAGTATACCTCTAAAATATAAATGAGAACTACGATGGCTGTCGAAAACCTCCAAGCCGGACCCTGCCAAACTTTATCAAGAATCCGAGTATTTCACATCCTATTGCGCATGTAACCAAAACCGACCGGGGGTAGATGTGAAAGTAACCTGATGGGAGCAACCCAATTTAGCTTGGCCCCCACTCACGCTATGGTTTTAGTCATTTCAACCAAAGGATATCAACGCTAAAATGAGTAACAAATCGCCTTAGATTGACAACACACAATAAAGAAAGCTATCCGATAGCTAATAAACCAACAATCAAGGATAATTAAAAATGATCGTATACAAGAATTGAATTTCATATTCTTACCACAACTTGTCGATTCCAAACAAGTGACGTCCATTGGTTAAACATGAAGATGGGCAAGTTGAGGTAGTGTTACCTCTAAGCATCGCCTTGATGACATTTTTAACCTTCGAGATAGAAATAATTTCCTACCTCGATGTTTATGACTAAATCCTTTTCATACAAGCGGTATTGGATTACAAAACTACTTTTCCATAACCGAACTGAATTTTTATGCTTTTAAAACCAAACTTATGCCTATATTTCACATTTCAAATAATTACATTAAACAATTTTAACAAATGATATGTTGACTTTTAAAACTAATCGATTTCTTTAATATCATCACTTAGAATGATTTATCCACTTTAGTCAATGATTAATTATTTCAAACATCTTTATTTAAAATAATTAATTAGCTTTAATCCCGATAGTTACTTTAAAACAACACTATTTAAAATGATTAATTAACATTAATCATCATTGATTAATGATTTATTAATTTTAAAACATCATTCTTAGAACAATTAATTTACCATTAAACATAATTATTAAAATGATTAATTAATTTTAAACATCATTAAGAAAATGATTAATTGATCTTTATCACATCATTATCTAAATAATTAATTAACCTTAAACATCATTATTTAAAATGATTAATTAAATTTAAAATATCATTATTAAAATAATTAATTAACCTTAAACCATTATTATAAAAATGATTAATTAAAGTTTATCCACCATTAATAAAGTAATTAATTAATCTTGTAAAACCCAAACACAAGTTTTAAACCAAAGATTCCAAAAAGAATGTTCGTTTCCAAAGTACTGATATAGCGATAGTCATTGCAAAGACACTTCCATACACACTTCTCAACTTCTCACATGTCCTTTACTTATCCAAGCATCACAAAGTATAGCATGAGCATATAAAAAAAAGTAAATAGCCACTTATACAGCATATAATTCATCTCTAGGAAACAAGAATATAATTTTCTGACTAATCATCAAGATGTCAACTTTTCAAGGTGGTTAACTAGCCAATACATCCAGCATATTTAACACTACAAACATCAACAAATGACATGCATTTCCATTAATATAGTAAAACTTTATTTAAAAGATAAGGATTTGGTTATTAAAAAGCAACCAAACTAAACCAAACTATCATCGAACTCTTAATTGACACTAGATCTAAGCATCTACTTGCTGAAGGTGGAATTTTTGGGCCCTATATGGCCTAAGTTGTTTAGTCTAGGGTTTTGAGCAGGGTTTAGGCTTGCTTTTAAGAGGAGAGAGTGGAAGAAGTGAAAGGAGAGCGTTTGAATAGGTTCTAAAAATTAACAAAGTAAAAAGGAGCGATTTTAAACATTGAAAATTTTATGGAAGCTATTAACAATCCTTTAAAATCTTATAAAGAAGATTTAAGGAATTTTAAAAATATTGAAAATGAAACGGTAAAGGAGAGAGAAAATTTAGAACTAGTTTTATATAAATGGAAATTGAAAAATTACCAAAATAACTCTTATCAAATTATCCTCCATTCAAATGAAGCCACATCATCATCTCCACCTTACATCCCTTCAAACACACATTACCCACTCTCCTTCTATTATCCAACATGTAAAACACTTCCATGTACTTAGATGTCATAAAATGTGACATTTGCTTTTTCTTATTTCATTCTTATCTAAACTTTTAGTAAAATGTCACATCTCCTTCCTTTTCAATTAAGTAAATAAATATTTACCACTTATTTTTACTGACCATACTTAAGTTATTTAACAAATAGGTGTATATATTAAATATAATGTATACAGCGTTCCTAACAACTTTTGGACACTGAAAAGTCAGAATTCGGAAAATAATTTCTTGTCTCTTTTTCTATTTTTCTTTGAACTAATTATTTTTGTAAACAAATTTAAAATCATTTCCCTATCACTAGTTTTTATTTAAAAGGGTTTTATTTGTTTTATAATAATTATTTAAAAATATACTAAATATTTAGATTTAAAAGTATTTATATTACGGTTCGTTACATCCTCCCCCCTTAAAGGAAATTTCACACCCAAAATTTATTATACATAACAATAGATACGAAAAGAAACCCAAAAAGTGTCATTCAATAAAACAAGTACAAAGAAAGTGACTCCACCACAACAGTTGAGCAAACTAAAAGACACCACAACATACAAGCAACTGTGACAATGGCTTGGGATACGAATCTCTAATATAATCCTCGTTTTCATAGTACAATCCCTATCATACTCACTCCACTAGACCTTAACAAGATTCTCTTATTTCGTCATCAATCGCTTTATATCACGAGCGATGATACAGTCTAAGAATGGTTAGGTTAGACAAAACTTCCAAATCAACTTGTCGTGTCGGTTCCACTATCGTTGAAGGGTCGTGTACATAATTACGTAAATGAGATACGTAAAATACATTATGCACATCTTATAGTCGATCTAGTTACTTAACTCTATAAGAAAGTCTATCAATCCGGTCCAGAATTGGAAATGGGCCAATGAATAAAGGGGCAAGCTTTGATTTTCCAAACCTCATAACACTCTTCAATGGAGAAACCTTCACAAAAACAAAATTTCCAACTAAGAACTCATGATCCCTGCGCCTTAGATCCATTTAACACTTCTGTCGACCCTGCACCTCCTTCATCTTTCCTCTGATATCAGTTGCCTTCTCACTTGCTTCTAAGATCATGTAGGGCCCAAGAATAATTCTATCACTGGACTCAATCCAACATGCAGGAGAACGGCATAGACGACCATAAAATGCCTTGAAAGGGGCCATGTCGATACTTTCCTATAGATGTTGTTGTAAGTGAACTCGACCAAGGGCAAATAACCTTCCCAAGAACCTCCGAAGTCGAGAATGCAAGTTTGTAATAAATCTTCCAAGATCTGATTCACTCTCTCTATCTATCCATTTATCTGAGGATGGTATGTTGTACTCAGATTCAGCTTAGTCCCTTTGCAATCCCTCTCAGAACCTACTGGTGAATGTCAGGTCTTGGTCATTTACAATACCATGAGGAATACCATGAAGTCTCACAATCTCCTTCACAAATGAATGAACCAAATTCTTAGCTGTCCTCATTGGCTTAATCCGAATGAAATGAGTAATCTTGGTCAGCAGATCGACTATAACCTAAATACCTTTGTTCCTTCTTCTTGACCTAGGAAGTTCATCAATAAAATCTATAAAGATCTGCTCCCACTTCTACCTTGGGATCTCAAATGGCTGAAGTACTTCAGTTGACTTCTGTTGGTAGCTTGCACACTCGCTCACAAAGATTGAAATATCTCTCTTCATCCCCTTTCACCAGAAGACTTTATTCATATCCTTGAACATCTTGGTCACTCCTAGATGGAAGCTTTGAATGGTGACACTCAGCTAACACTTCTCTTCTAAGACCATGAGCATTTGGAATATAGATATGCCTATTCATTCTCACTACGCCCCGGGGATTAATCTCAAAACTAGAAACAATATCTTCTTGGACATCCTTCTTGAGTCGAGCAAAAATATATCTTCTTCTTGACTGGCTGCAATCCTCTCCATCAATACTAGCTTGACTTCAAAGTTAGCAACCATCGTAACATTCTTACTCAACTCATCGGCAACAGCATTAGCTTTCCCAAGGTTTTATAGGATTTCCAAATCATAAGAAGCGAGAAACTCCAGTCATCTCTACTGCCTCAAATTCCAATATTTTTGGGTAAAAAGATACTTTAAGAATTTGTGGTTCGTGTACAGCTCAATTTTTTACCTGAAAGATAATTCCTCCATATCTTCAGCGCGAAGACAACAGCCAAAAGCTCCAAGCAGTGTGTAGGGTAATTTTTCTCGTGTGGCTTCAACTATCGACTCGCTAGGCAATAACCTTCCCATGCCGCATCAAAACTTCTCCCAAACTAGAACTATAAGCATTCTTATATACCGATAAACCACCACTCCAATTTCGAATAGTCAAAACAGAAGCGCAAGTGAACTTCTCCTTCCATTCCTTTAATGATTGATCACACTTAAGCGTCCATACGAACATAAAAACTTTCTTCGTTAACTTCATCAAATGAGACGCAATCTTCGAGAAATCTTCGATGAACCTTTGTTAAAAACTAGCTAATCCCAAGAAACTTCTAACGTCCGTCGCATTTTAGGCTTCGTCCAACCTTAAATTACAGTAACTTTAACTAGATCTGCATATATACATTCTTCTAAAACAAAATGCCCCAAAAACTTAATTTAAAATTTCCAAAAATGGCACTTAGCAAAATTAGCCTTCAATACATGGCTTCTTAAGGTATTGAGTACGACTTAGAGATGGTACTCATGCTCCGCCTCCATCTTCGGATAAACAAGAATGTCATCAATAAAGATGAGAATAAATTTATTAAAAATATCTCGGAACACTCGATTCATTAATTCCATGAAGATTACAAGTGCATTAGTTAGCCCAAATGGCATAACTAACCACTCGAAGAAACTGTCTGGAGTTCTAAAAGCTATTAATGGCGCACTCTCCTCTGTTACCCTATTAGGGAAAACCAGTGGGGAAATCCAATTAGGAAAATATCTGAATGTTGTATATCTAATCAAACATGTCGTCCATCCCTAGTAAAGGGTATTTATTCTATGATAGTCCTTTTATTCAAATTCCAGTATTCTACATATAATCATAAAGAACCATCCGCCTTCGTAACAAAAACGACCGGCGATCCACAACTAGAAGTAATGTGTCTTATTAATCCCTTCTGCAACAAGTTGAATGTCTGGCTTTCTAACTCTCTCATTTCTTTCAGAGCCAATATTTGTGGAGGATGAACAATAGGTCTGGTTCCTGGAATCAAATCAATGCAGAACTACATTTCACAATGGGGAGGTAAACCTTGCATTTCTTCAAAAATATCCATGAAATCCCGAACAATCGGTATATCCCTAAGCTCTTCTTTAGCTAATTTGGGTGAATACAGAAAACTACCCATCAACTTGTTAGGCTCCTCACAAAATATATCTACACAAATATCTCCAACATCACTAACTCTGATGTTCCTTTGATCACAATCGAATACCGCTCTAAACTTAGAAAACCAATCCATTCCCAACAATACCCTAAAATCCATGAACCCAAGAAAAAACCGATCAAATGAAAAAAGTTGATTTCAAATAAGAAATAGGCACGACTTGACACATAGTGTCAAGACTTGTCAAATCCCACATATGGTTCGACACACAAAGGAGATTACTCAAAAAGATGGGTTTTAGGTTAAGTCTATCAGAAAGATCAACTGAAATTAAATTATGGGAAGCACCTATATTAAATAATACTCTAATTGGAAGATCATAGATGGATAGTGTACCATGCAACACCTACTTCCCCTTCTGTCCTAAAGAAGTGGATAGTATCTCCTCAGTAGCAAAAGTATGTACTTGCATCCCCTCCATAGGAAAATGGCACTTGGTCTTCATGTGTCCTTGCTTGTTATAATTATATTAGATCGCAATCGGGCAATTGGGTGCAAAATGAGCCATTTTGGTGCACTTGAAATAAAGAATGTTTACCAAGTTGAGCTGCTTCTTCTGCCCTGGAACCCCACCCCCGGGATTCTTGCATGCCCACTGTTTATTCCCCTTAAACTTATGTTTGAAATTCAAATTCCCTCCAATTGGAATCATTAACAAAGGTTTGGCATTAACTGCAAGCAACACTCCCTTCTAGACTCCCTACTTCATGTTAAGAGCTTTGTATCTTAGAGTCATACCGATAAGAATGTTGAATGTACCTGTAACATGATTAGTAATTTCTCATTGGTACGCTGGAACCATCCCATTCACATACATTCCCTCTTTTTAAGTGGTTCATCAATTAATCCAACTCAAAAATGGGATAATGCATTAAATTTATGTTCATACTATGCCACCATCATATCATCTTGCTTCAAATCTTGAGAAATCCTAAACAACTCTGTCCTTTTGGCTTATGGGATAAACTGCGCTTCAAAGACTTCCCTAAACTATGCCTAAAAGAACTCTTCCTACGGCCTATTAGCCGTAACAGATCCTACCAGTCCATCGCCGACTTCTGAAGTTGTTGCGATGCTAAAAGATGCTTCATTACATCTTCCAACCTAAGATCTACAAAAAACCTTTCACCTGAACCAAGCCAAGTCTGCACTCGAAGAATATCCTTTGTACCATAGAATGGTTTCCCACCCAAAGTGGTGTAATTCTTGCACAAAGTTGTGAAGTTCATAGGAGGTTGAACCTATGCTATCACCTCCTATATGGGACCTACTTGGCACATTCCTAGCTTCTCTGCCATTTATAGCTATGTTAGTTCCAGATCCACCCATTCCTCCACTTCTTGTATTCATCTTTTATCACCTGGATAGATAATGGTATCTTTAGAACACAAGGATAAGATCAAAAGAGTTTTAAGGAAAGTGACACTAATGGTTCTACAACGAGACTTTAGAGGATATATATTATTGTTATAAAGAAAATTAGAAGTACACTCACTCAAGAAAAACTCATTCTAGGGCGTCACTTACCCCATCTCTAATGATTTGTACCCCGGTCAGGCTAAGGTGTTCGCTCAACCAAAGCTATGATACCAACTGTGAAACCCACCTTACTAATCCTTGAGAACAACACTTAACACATCCTCAGTGTTCGTGTGGCATTGCCCAAGCATCCAAAAGGTGAGTCGTCGTACGATCAAATAAAAGGACAGAACAGCACCAAGCATCAAAACCTCATGTCGGAACGGTCACTTATAATAAAACAATAATATTGTACATAATGTTACTTTTAACAAGGAGTTATCAAAGTTATACAAAAGTACTACAACTATTAGACTAGGCAGTTATAATTCTGCCTTTATACTTTCTGATACGAAATATACATACATAATCATACAACGAAAATATATAACTAGATAGATAAAGGAACCACATACTTTTCCATCACCTTCAAAAAGCCTAAAGGGTAATTGAGTACCCGAGAGTTTAGGAAAAATGTGACATCCCACCCTAAGACCCACAATAACAAAGAGTATTACTGGGTAATAGTGTCTTCTAATGCGGAGAGTAGGGCTGGTTAGGAGTGACCATATATAGCTTTGTCTTACACATCTACTGAATACGTCGATTAGTGATCTATATATCATTATTTTTCTATCTCAAGTGGATCGACCTATTCAATAAATTCCTAATACAAAACTATAGGTAGCTAACGGATCTATTAGAACAAAATAGAACAACTAAATGCACATCACATCATAGAACAACAAACAAATATATGTATACACACATTGATGCATCCTAATACAATACAAATAATACATTATAAATGGTATAATGACCACACTATATGTGATGGCCCATTTTTTCGTACCATTTGAATTGACAATAAACCACACATGTCCAACTAAATTACACGAAAAGACGGAACATGAAGGGTAATAAAGAAAATAAGACAAAACAGAATCTCACATGAATGGAATAGCATATAATATTGAACAAATATCTTTATAGCGGAAAACTTTTACGTTACATATATCAGAGCCTAACCTAAATTCAGCTTTGGACAGTTATAAACATCTGTCCTTATAATTGCTAACAAACATCAAAGAAAAACAAAAAAACCGCATCAAACATTGCCAAAGACCTTAAAATAACATTAAAACATGGTTTAGCATATAAGAAGTGAAGAAAAAACAGTGAAAGGGGGGGACAAAGGTGTGGCCAAACCTATGGAGGAGGAGGAGCAAGTTCAAGGAGCTCTGGAGCAAGAAAAAGAGAAGGAAGTGCTGCCGGGAATCAAAGGGAAAATCTACCAAAAAGATTTGGTGAAAATAAGAGGATTTACTAAAGTGTTGTATTAAAAAGAATATTGGTAGGAAGTTAATCTTTTGGTTATAGGTGAGTATTCATATTTTAGGTTACTAATTCCTAAAAATATTTCACGTTAATTGCATAAAAAGTTTGGTATATATTGGATGATATTGGATGATAACTTGGCAGATATTATGATTGATTATATGTTTGTGATATGGATAATAACTTGGTTTGATTAACGATAATAAAAATGGTTAGTAAGCATAGTTAATTAATGATAATTAAGTCGATACAAATGTGTGTATGGAAATAATTTAGCCTCTTAATGATTTCAAAATATCTAAAAAGATTGAAAATGATATTATAATAACATAATATTATAAAATGAAATGTAATGCAATATGACTTTGAAATATAAAAATATTGTTTAAAATAAGTTTAAAATGATTTGGAAATGTTTTATAAACATTTAAAAGTGTTTCCAAGAAGTTCGAAAAGAAATAGAAAAATAAGTCAAAATTATACACGTCGCATAATGGTAGTTCGCGATTTCGCACCATAAAAGTTAAACGTGTGTACAAAGTGAAATATTGCTCAGATTTGCCCAAGAAAAGAATTTTTCTGATCTATTATATCCATAGTTTTCCAACGAAGAAAGAAAATAAAGATTTCATCAAGTAGAGTTTGAAATATGTCCAAAATAATTTTTTTTAAAACATCGCGGTTTTGCAGTTCGGAATCCAAAAAGGGATTTCTTTATAAATGGTATATTTTATAGGATTTAAAATATAAAATAAATTTGATAAATCTATTAAAATGGTTTAAAAGAGATTTGGAATGGAAAATATGAAAAGAAAAATAAATTGAAAATAACATGTCTTAGAAAGATATTTCATTTAAATAAAAGAGAAGTAATTGATTGATGATTGATATCCACATATGAACTTAACATCTTTTAAATCGATAATTGGCTTTTAAGGAACTGGGGTCAGATTTGGATGATCCCTATCCAAAAACCACTTCGAACCAATGTATACGTTCGAAAGTGAAGACATGTTGAAGATGATGATTATCGAAGACCGTGGATATTCATAGCGTGAGGATTGCTTGTTGACATGCTTTGGGTCGCTCCCATTATAGAGTTATTTATAGCAGTGGTCTCCTCTTTGTGTAGATTTTTCGGATTGCAAGGACTACTCGCCACTAGTGTAGTAGGAGAGTATCTTCGGTTTCGTTCTGTCCTGGAACGAACTCGTATGGACGAATGTCTGACATTGCATTTTTAAAACTCAACGTTTGATTTTTACAAATGAACGTGTGCTTGGTGGCAAAGAAAGCAACTTCTCTTAGCTTAACATCCTTGTCCGAGACATACGAGCTCAGAGGTCGTATGCTTGTGGGAGTCAAACAGTGACCGAAGGAATGGCAGTATGGCATTCAAAGTGAAAGAAGATGAGTTATGTGAAAAGGTAATCGGTGCATCGAGCCTCATCAACTGGAAATGACCGAAACAGGGTTAAATGCGGCAAGGCTATTTCGGTCATCCCCAATTAGGGTATGATCATCCCCTTCTAGATATATTTCGAACCACTATAACATTGTAAATTAATGTGGTTTGTATGCTAGAGCTCGCTCGGTTAAAGGTCGGTAACGACCGAAGGATGATATATTCGGTACTATCTAGTTACAGAGATAGGTCGGTCTTATGTTGGTAGAAGATCATTTGTGATGGTCCTCAGGACATCCATCTAGAGGTGTACCCGTTGGAAGGTAGTCCCTTCAGCTGGTCATTTGTATGGAAATCCATTCTCCAATAAGAACCTTCGGACTTGATTGTAAATCTATTATGCTGGAATTTAATCAATGTAACAATTTCGGCTAAGATTAATTATTTTCAAGCGTTTTCAAAGGAATATCATTAGAAATTATATCAAATGTTTGATATAGAAAAGTGTTTTAAGTTATCATAAGGTAAAAACTCATTCGTGTTTATGTGTGGGCATGGTCTTTTTAGAATCTTTCTTTTCAAAGGATTTTATTCAATGACTGATATATGACATTGTCATTTATTATTGAGTTTTCTCACGCTTTTTATCAAGCCTGATCCGGGTATTTTCAATACTCGGTTCAGATCCGAGTAGTTTCAGATTTAGTTAAAGACGTTTGGATTTTCCAAAGGTGAGCTAGAGGTATTTATCTACGTACGGACATGTTCTATTGTCTGCTATGGTTTGCTTGTTTTTGTTTGATGTTTGTCAAAAATTATAAGGGCAGATGTTTATAACTATCCAAAGCTGAATTTTGGTTAGACTCTGATATATGTAATGTAAAAGTTTTCTGCTGTAAAGATACTTGTTTAATATTATATATTATTCCTTTCAAGTGAGATTCTGTTCGGTCTTATTTTTTTATTACCCTTCATGTTTCGTCTTTTCGTGCAGTTCGAGTTAGACATGTGTGGTTTATTGTTGATTCAAATGGTATGGAGAAACAGGCCATCACATTTGGTATCAGAGCTGAAGGTTAAGGGAGAACCTTGGCTTTGTTGGGGTAAAGACTCATAGAGATAGGGCTAGTAATTCCCTAGGATGAGTAACTCATTAGAGATATGTTTAGTAACATACTAGGATGATTTTGAGTGTATTATATATGAGCGCATATTTGTTAGTGACTAATAAATTGTTTTGTGTTGATTTATCTATTGAGTGATTTATGGATACTGACAACGCGCCAGATCGTCGTTATCGATGAGGGTTCCTAAACATTTAAACAAGGCGAACCGATACACTGATTTTGAAAAAAATGGTAAATGAAATAATTTTACCTAGGATTATATTTTGAATATAAAGTATATATTTTGAAATGTTTTATAGTTAGAAATCAGGAATAGTGAAATTTAAATATGAACATCTTGTGACTAGACTTTCACAGTTTGACTATAAGATGTTTCATAAAGATAATCCATAAGTAAGAAATCTGATAAGATAATTAAGATCTTTAATACTTATTCCAAAATAATAAAGTGGAAATTAGCCACAACAGCCTCTTTAGCAAGTGCAATTAGTTTCTAGGACACACAACTGAAATAATTAATTTTAAGGACAAAATGCAAAATAATTAGTTTATAAGGCCAAAAAACCTATGAAATTATGTCCTTGAAAGTAATTGGACTGATTACTTTGTCCTTAAAAGTAATTATTCTGGTGACTTTGGCCTTGAAATTAATTTCTGTGGACGTGTGTCCTAGAAACTAATTGGACTGTAAAGTTTATCCTTATAGTGAAATGCCCCAATAATAAATTAGGAAATGATAATGTTAAGTTACCGTCATAAATTGATCTATTGTTTAATTTAAAAGTTTAAGTACGAATACCTTGTGAATTAAGTTTCACAATTTGACTATAAGGTGTTTGATAATAAGATTTGTTTAAGGATTGAACACATAAGATAAAAATGTATTTAGATGATTATTGAAAAGATAAACATAAAAGGAATGAGAATTAAAATTCAAGTAAAAGAATTAAGGTAATTTAAACGAAGTCAATTAATATAAGATAAATTTATAAAAAGAACTTATAAGATAAGTTTTATAGACAAAAGTAATCTCTAAAGGACTTTTGAATTGGTATTATTTCAAATAAAAAGAGGTATTTCTTATAACTTATTTGATTGGCCCGAAAATAAACTAAAAATGGGCAAGTGATGTGTTCGGATGGTAAGCACTTCGCTTAAGTATTACTCTTCTCGTTAAGAGGATATATGATACTATAGGTAGTTCCCAATTCCTTAGTATTGTTATGGAGTTACTCGATCTATATAATTTTCTTAATTTATAGAAATAATGTGAATCGTTAATTGATAAATTGATTAGTAATCTTTGTAAAAATGTTTAAACTAAATATAAATTAGGATCGCTAATTGCTAAAATAAAGCGGAATTTCTGACGATTTTGGATAGTCGAAAATTTCCGAATCATCCATAACTCAAAGCTAAGAAACTGATAAAAGATTATGAAATACTTTGAGTAAATGAAATAAGATAAGAATAATTTAAAAATCAGATTTATAAAGAAAAAAAAAAGCTTTGAGAGTTAAGAGTTTAAGGATTTAAACGCGAGTGGTTTTAAGATTTGTTTTTTTCAAAGCTAGAAAAGTTATAATAATATTAAATCAAAAATAAGTTTTATGACTTATGAATTTGAGAAAATAGAAAATTACAAAAAAGTCTAAAGTTGTTCGACAGACGAATTTAAGTAAAACCAATTTGAAATTTGGGATTTGTATATACTCTTAGGATATATAGGTATATCATACAAATATGGATTTAAGCCATGAACTATCTATACACTTAAGTAAAATCATGACTCTTTAAAAAGGTAGTTATAACTTGGAAAAAGTTTTATTAATGAATTCTAGCATTAATTTGGACTTAATTCTTTAAAATATGATTGATTTGCATAAGTTATAAGATGTAATAAACTTAAGTAATAGTTTCACAAAATGATTCTTAAACAATATTAATGTTAAAGAAAATATACTAAGTTAAAGGATTGTGGGAATTATAATACAGATAAATTATCTTTTGAGTGAAAAATGATTTCTTTAGAATATTTTCCTTTAATAAAAATATTTGGAAATAAATAATTAAAGGGGTTATATAAAAAAGTGTCTTTTTAAAGTGTTTGATCTTAAAATAAAGTTTTCATGAAAGTTTTGCGAGTTAATAAATACATATATTATATATAGATCATTTCGTCACACAAATGTTGACCTAATATTCGAGTTTGGAACTCTAAGGTGTTTACACTGGTCCAAAAAAGGATTTATCACTCGATTCCTGACGACGATCATTGATGAGGGTTTGTGGTTATGTACTTTAGTTTTCTATCATAGTTGAGAGCTATGCAAGAAAAGCAAAGGTTCTATTCTAGAAGCCTGATAGAGTCAGCACTAAAGGATCGGGGGACCGATACTAGTTCGAAAACAAAGTTGGATATTCGAATAGGAGATCGAATAAGATATTTCATACGAATAATCTGTGTACATTATATGGAATTAAGTTTGAAGATAAATGTATTGGGCAAACTTTTGTTTTGGGTAATTTCGAGGACGAAAATCTTTTAAGTGGAGGAGAATGTAATAACCCAGAATTTGACCACTTTAAAATACACTATTTAAAGTGATTTTAAATGTAAAATAAGTAAGGTTATATGATTCAAACAATATTATACAGCATTTTAAACGAGAAGTATACACAAAATAGTAACATTTGCCTATATCGACAAAAGTGACAAAATATTAACTTTAGAAAAGTAAGTTTCGATGGTTAAATAAATTATTTTAATTTATTTACGAGTGTTTATATTTTTAAATAACATTATACAAATTTATTTTTAAATTTTATTTAAATAAATAAATAGTTTAACTAAAACATTAAAATGTGACCGAAAAACATTTTGTCGAAAAACAATGTTTTATCGATTAAAAGTTATCGCAACGTTGTCGCACCTTTATTTTCTTATATAGGAACATATATTAAAATAGTATAAGTATTAATTAATTCACTAATCAAGTTTACTTTTACTAAACATACATAAAAAAATTTAGAATGTAATTAACAAAAAGTAAGCACAAAAAAACAAACATGTCATTTCAAAGCAAAAGGTAAACATCAAATCAAACTAAATATAATTATTATATTATTTACTTAATACTTAAGTGAAAATGACATAATGTAATGACTTGAAATATGATGTTAAGTGTTGAAAAAATAAGGTTGCTTAAAAAGTATGTAAAGGGTATTTTGGTCTTTTTACAAAATATTATTTTAGTCCAAAACTTTTTCTACAAATAAGCATCCGCTTTCTCACTTTTTCCACTTCTTCTTCTTCCTTTTTCAAGAATATATCCATTTCTTTAATGGCTTCTTCTCTTTTCCTTATCAACTTTTTCAAAACCATATCAAATAAAGTCAAAACACCACCAAACTTTGCCAAAGACCTTAGAATATCATTAAAATATGGTTTACCATCAAAGAAGCGAAGAAATGATGGAGGAAGGGGAGGATTAAGGTGGGGCCGAATCTACGAAGGAGGAGGAGCAAGTTCGAGGAGCTCCGAAGTAAGAAAAAGAGAAGGAAATGCTGCTAGATTCAAAAGGAAAGTCTACCAAAAAGATTTGGTGAAAATAAGAGGATTTAGTGAAGTGTTGGATTAAAAAAATGTTGGTAGGAAGTTAACCTTTTGGTTAAAGGTGAGTACTCATATTTTAAGTTACTAATTTCTAAAAATATTTCACGTTAATTACATAAAAAGTTTGGTATATAATGGTTGATATTGGATGATAACTTGGTTGATATTATGGTTGATTATATGTTTGTGATATGGATGATAACTTGGTTTGATAAATGATAATAAAAATGGTTAGTATGTATAGTTAATTAAATGAGAATTAAATCCATACAAATATGTATATGGAAATTATTTAGCCTCTTAATGATTTCTAAATATCTAAAAAGATTGAAAATGATATTATAATAATATAATATTATAAAATGAAATGAAATGGAATATGAGTTTGAAATATAAAAATATTGTTTAAAATGAGTTTAAAATGATTTGGAAATGTTTTATAAACATTTAGAAGTGTTTCCAAGAAGTTCGAAAAGAAACAGAAAAATAAGTCAAAATTATACACGTCATGTAACGGTAGTTCGCGATTTCGCACCATAGAAGTTAAATGTACGTACAAAGTGAAATACAGCTTGGAATTCTCCAAGATAAGAATTTTCTAATCTATTATATATATAATTTTCCAATAAAGAAAGAAAATAAATATTTCATCAACTAGAGTTTGAAATATGTCCAAAATAATTTTATAAAAACATCGCGGTTTGGCACTTCGGAATTCAAAAGAGGATTTTTTTTTATAAATGATTTTTTTAAATGATTAAAAATATGAAATAAACTTCATAAATCTAATAAAATGGCTTAAAAGAGATTTGAATAGAAAATATGAATTTTCAAATATTAAATAGTTGTTTAAATCAAATAAGCTTATATAGCACTTTCCGTAGCACTTTTATGCTGCGAATTCTATAACCTTTAGAAATGTAGTTTTAAACTTAACAATTATTTCCTAAATCTTTTGTAAATAATTTTAAAGGAATGATTAAGTCATGTAATGATGATTTATAAGTTTTAACAAGAGTTTGAATAAATGGTTAAGACGAATTGTTTGTAACACTTAAATAAAAAGTGAAGAATATTAAACGTAATAACAAACTGAGTATGCGGAATGAATAGTAAAATTTTCCCGCTTGTGAGATCTAAATGGTAAAACAAGGTGTGTAACTAAGGTTAGGAATGGAGCAACCAGTGCCCTAAAGTTAACTGGCCTTCGTTTTATCTTTTAGACGAAGGGTGGAACAGATCGAAAGGAAATCCCGGATGCTCTAAAAGATCATATTTAAGTTTTTCCATGATAAAAGAAAAGAGACAAATTCTTTGAGTTTATTATGAATGGTCTATATATAAGATTTAAAAAATTGATATTTTATAAATAAAAGTAATGGAATTATAACAGTGTTTTATAAATATTATAAATGGAATTGTGGTTAAATTTATATATGGATTTGCAATTGAAATTTAGAAAATTTTTATAATGGATTTTATAAATAATAAGATTTGAAAGGAATGAGTTTGTAAATAAGAGATTTATAAGTGATTAACTTATAATTGGATTTTGACTTATAAATGAGATATAAATGGAATTTGTTAGTAATGAAATTTTGTATATGGAAGTTTATATAGATGGAATTTATAAATGCTGTTTCGTAAATCTGAAATCAATTTAAATTAATAAGTTAAATATGAAAGTTTATTAAGGGAATTATATTCACGATTTTGGACAGTGAGTAATCCTTTGAATTAAATATTTAGAAGTAATGAATTTGGCAAAGGAATTATATTTGCGATTTTGGACAGTGAATAATCCTTTAAATTAAATGGATGTTTTAGAAAGTGATATTAAAAGGGAATATTTTCCCTAAGTTAAAAGTTAAGAAAGAAATCATTGATTAAGATTTAATGAATGATTTGGAAAAGTTTTCCTAATTAAAAAATGATTTGGAATTATTACAAGATTTATGAAATGTTTAAATAAATCAAATAATTGGATAAATGAGGCTTCATGATTCCATATACTCTTGAAAAGAAAATGGAACAAATTGAAAAGAATATATCTAAAAAAGATATTTGATTTAAATAAAAGATGAAGTAATTGATTGATGATTGATATCCACATATGAAATTAAAATCTATTAAATCGATAATTGGCTTCGAAGGAACCGGGGTCGGATTTGGGTGATCCCTATCTGAAAACCACTTCGAACCAATGTATATGTTCGAAAGTGAAGACATGTTGAAGATGATGATTATCGAGGACCGTGGATCCTCATAGCTTGAGGACTGCTTGTTGACATGCTTTGGGTCGCTCCCATTATAGAGTTATTTATAGCAGTGGTCTCCTCCTTGTGGAGATTTTTTCGATTACAAGGACTACTCGCTACTAGTGGTCGTAGGAGAGTGCCTTCGGTTTCATTCAGTCCTAGAACAAACTTATATGGACGAATGTCTTACATTGCGTTTCTAAAACTCAACGTTTGACTTTTACAAATATACATCGGCTTGGTGGCGAAGAACGCAACTTCTCTTAGCATAACACCCTTCTCTGAGACATACGAGCTCAGAGGTTGTATGCTTGTGGGAGTCAAATAGTGATCGAAGGAATGGCAGTATGGCATTCAAAGTGAAAGAAGATGTGTTATGTGAAAAGGTAATTGTTGCCTTGAGCCTCATCAACCGGAAATGACCGAAACATGGTTAAATGCGGCAAGGCTATATTGGTCTTTCCCAATTAGGGTATGATCATCCCCTTCTAGATATATTTCCTCCCGCTATGATGTTCGGGATGTAAATTAATATGGTTTGTATGCTAGATCGCGCTCGGTTAAAGGTCGGTAACGACCAGGGGATGATATATTCGATGCTATTTACTTACAGAGATAGACTGGTCTTGTGTTGGCGGAGGATCCTTTGTGATGGTCCTTGAGACATCCATTTAGAGGTGTACCCATCGGAAGATAGTCCCTTCACCTAGTCTTTTGTATGGAAATCCATTCTCCAATAAGAACCTTCGGACTTGATTATAAACCTATTATGTTGGAATTTTGCAAACATTTTCAAAGGAATGTCATTAGAAATAATGTCAAATGTTTTGATGAATAAAAGTGTTTTAAGTTATCATAGGTAAATACCCGTTCGTGTTTATGTGTGGGTGTGGTCTTATGAGATACTCTTTCTTTTCAAAGAATTTTATTCAAGGCTGATATATGACACTGTCATTTATTATTGATTTTTCTCACGCTGGTTTATCAAGCCTGATTCGGGTATTTACAATACTCGGGTCAGATCCGAGTAGTTTCAGGTTTAATTGAAGACGGTAGCAGTTTCTAGAGGAGAGCTAGAGGTATTCATCAACATATGGACATATTATATTATCTACTGTGGTTTGTTTGTTTTTGTTTGATGTTTGTCAGCAATTTTAAGGATAGAAATTTATAACTATCCAAAGCTGAATTTATGTTAGACTCTGATGTATGTAATGTAAAAGTTTTCCGCTGTAAAGATATTTGTTCAATATTATGCACTAATCCATTCGTATGAGATTTTGTTCTGTCTTATTTTCTTTTTCACCCTTCATGTTCTGTCTTTTCATGCAATTTGAGTTGGATATGTGTGGTTTATTGTCGATTCAAAGGGTACGAAGAAATGGACCATCACATTGATCCTTCCCTTCCTCCATCATTTCTTCACTTTTAGATGCTAAACCATGTTTTAATGGTATTCTATGGTTTCTGGCAAAGTTTGGTGGTGTATTGACTTTATTTGATATGGTTTTGAAAAAGTTAGTAAGGAAAAGAGAAGAGAAGAAGCCATTAGAGAAGTGGAGAAAAGCTTGAAAAACAAAGAAGAAATGAAAAAAAGTGAGAAAGTGAATGCTTATTTATAGAAAAAGTTTTGGACTGAAATAATATTCTGTAAAAAGACCAAAATACTATTTACTTACTTTTTAAGCAACCTTATTTTTTCAACACTTAACATCACATCTCAAATCATTACTTTATGACATTTTCACATAAGTATTAAGTAAAGAATATAATAATTATGTTTAGTTTGATTTGATGTTTACTTTTTGCTTTGATATGACATTTTTGTCTTTTTTTGCTTACTTTTTGTTAGTTACATTCTAGAATTTTCTAAGTATGTTTAGCAAAAGTAGACTTGATTAGTGAATTAAATAATACTTATACTATTTGAATATATGTTCCTATATAAGAAAATAAAGGTGGGACGACGTTGCGACAACTTTTAATCGACAAAACATTGATTTTCGCCAAAATGTTTTACGGTCACATTTTCACGTTTTAGTTTAACTATTTATTTGTGTAAATCAAATTTAAAAATGAATTTGTACAATGTTATTTAAAAATATAAACACTCATACATAAATTAAAATAATTTATTTAACCATGGAAATTTACTTTTCTAAAATTAGCATTTTGTCACTTTTGTCGATATAAGCAAATGTTACTATTTTTGTGTATACTTCTCTTTCCAAATCCTGTATAATATTGCTTGAATCATATAACCTTACTTATTTTACATATAAAATCAGTTTAAATAGTATATTTTAAAGTGGTCAAATTCTGGGTTGTTACACAATATACAACGAATCAACAATATATACATCTCAAGATACAACTACAAAAAGGCTATAACTATAAAAGGTGATAAGAAGATATCCGAGTGGAAGCTTCAAGGAAAAGCTAAGTCCAAAAGCAGGAATCAAACCTGAAACAACTCGATCTGACCCAAATATAAAATACACGAGTCAGTCTAGCTAAAACAATCAGTTTAATAAGGATAGACGATAATAAGAAGTATAAGGAAAAAGGTAGAATATCCTCTCAAATGAGAAGAATCATACTAAGAGTATGACATAACTTCGTATAAGGGAAAGGATAATTATTCTTCTCAAATGAGAATAAATAATAAGATCATATCCATAACTCAAGTGAATCAAAATCACTTAAGTGTATGAAACCTTTAAAGAAGTAAACTCAAAGATAATACTCAACTATAGAACATACACTGAAATGACCCGACTTTCTTAGCACAGAAAATCGCATCATTTATTAAGAAAGAAAGGGATAGAAAGAGAAAAGAAAGAAAAGAAGAAAGAAACAACATCAGAATCTAAACAGCGGAACGAATAAATTATATTAATAATAAAAACATTACATAGTTTACAATCACTATCAGAGTTACACAGATATACATCACATACTAGACAGTTATAAACACCTGTCTAGTTATACAACTCAATATAGTACAAGAAATTACTCAGAGAAATCTACACAGCGGAATACTACATATCTACACGCAGAAGCCTCCTGTTCCATTGCTCCTCCATAATTCGTCAAAGCTAACTTGAATCTCTTGGATACTCGTAAAAATTTGAGTACCCAAGAGTTTACGAAAACAGAAGATAAACTCCGGGTCAGACATGGGTCTGGTGTGAGTAACAGGTTAAGGTTGCTTAACTTTCAAAATCCTTTTGAAAAGAAAGGTATCACGTAAGACTTCCCATACATAAACATGGAAAAGTTTTTACCTTACGCTAACCAAAACATTTGATAGGAAATCCGGTGATATTATAATAGGTCTAGGGTTTTCAAATAAATATGAAAAAGACGAAATTGTCACATTCATTATATTCCAGCTACTAGCCACAAAAGTGGGTAATACAATCAAAACCGTTGGCACTTATTGGATTTTTGGATTTCATACAATGGCAGGGCTACTAGGGTACCGTCCGTCACAGTACGTGGCCTAGATCAACGTACCGAGGAGTACGCCCGCTCCCCTGCAACACAACGCCGGACCCAGTCCTTACTGAACAGTTCCGAACAAGACAACCCCGCGGTTGTAGCTAGAAACCGCCCACACAGCCGAATATAAAGGAACCTCTAGACATGGGTAAATCTCACTCTCAAGTGAGGGATACCCACGATGCCTTGCTGCACCTCCCCTGTTTTAGCCATTCCCGGTTGATGAGGCTTGAGGCTACGATTACCTTTAGTGAACACATCACTTAGAATGCTCATCGTCCACCTGACGATGTTTTGAAAGCATTCAATCCATACACGTTCATTCCGGGTTCGAACGAAACCGAAGGCATTATCTCGTTACACTCATTTTCAATCACCCTCAGAGTTAACGACGATAACCCTTGCACTCTGAATCACTATCTCGAACCTATAAGTACTATTCCGTCAAACTCATTACGGAATCACCCACAGAGTTATACTGACATATAGTCCTTACACCTCGAGTCTTCACTCTTCACATAAGATTCATGACCTCTCGTTAATTTGGATCGATGTGGTTTTCGAATATCCAACTATGGAAACCCGATCCCGGTCTCATCGAAATCCAAAGCATGTCTTTTAGGTCCAAGTTGTTTTAAAGTTTAAAACAATTCAATTATCTATATACACACAGATAGATAACTCACAAATCACAATTGATAATCAACATTATCAAATAACAGGTAATTTACATTATCAATATCAAAATATATAATCCATATATCACCATCACAATAGACAATCTATATTACCATCACAATGCAACAAAGCATTCATACCACACAACATTACTTATCTCATTACTGAGATCACAAAGCATCCAAGACAATCAGTGTCATCCATTCGTACATAAGCAAAGATTTACTCATCACAACATAATTAATTTAAAATGAATTAAATTAACTATCTCTATCTCTAATTAATTTAAAATGAATTAAATTAATTACTTTATCTTTAATTAATTTAAAATAAATTAAATTAATTACTTCACCAATATAAATCTTGCTATCTCAACCATTTAATTCATTACAATCAATTAATCATTCATTATTAATCACCTTAATTAATCACCCTTGATTACATGTAATTATCCTTAATTAATTTCACAAATTAATTATTCTCAACCAAACAGTAATTAGCCTTTAATTACTTCAATTAATTAATTAACTATAATTAATTACATTAATCCTTAATTAATTACATTAATTAATTACCTTCAATCACTTATCATTGTTTAATTAATATTAACTAATCAACTTTTAATTACATCATTAATTATAATAATTAATGATCTTTAATTATACTTAATTAATGATAGTTAATTATACTTAATTAATTTCATTATTAAAATTAATTACCTTAAGTAATTAACTTATAATTATAAATCTCCCAAATTAATTACATAGTAATTAACTAACTTAATTACTTTATTAAACCAAATTAATTATCCCTTAATTAATTTCTTAATTAATCCCTTGATTAATTACAAGTAATTATACTCCAAATTACTTCATTCTTAAACATCTTCAATAAATTACAACCTGTAATTATCAATTAATTACTTCACTAAGTAATTTCCAAATTATTAATTACATACAATAATTATCTTCAAAACCCAAGTGTTTAAAATTAATTAAACTTAATTAATTAAAATAAAAAAAATCATATTTAACTTAATTAATTACCTTAAGTACTTAATTTCTTAATTACTTCATTAAGTAATTATACTCAACCCATTCACAAATGATTATTATTAAATTAATTACTCTAATTAATTATAAAAATTAACCACATTACTTAATTGATAAATAATCCTAGTTAATGACCTTCATTAACCCTTCTTTAATTATTTTCATTAAGTAATTAACTTAGATTAATTAGATTATCTTTAATTATCCATTAATTAAAGTCTAATTTATTTAATTAATTAACCTTGATTAAAACTTAATTACTTAATTAATAATTCCTTAATCATTAATTTAAAATTTTAATTAATGATCTTAATTTTAAATTGATTAATCATTAATCAATATTTATTAAACCTTAATCGATAATTAATTAAATTAACTAACTATGCCTTAATTACCTTATTAATTAAATAAATTTTCAAAATATTTATCTTAATTAATTTAAGATAAAGCATTTCTAAATTTTGTTTTTTAAAAACAAAATTTATTTAAAACAAATTACTTTTGAAAATTACATTTAAATTCCATTTTAAAAACAAGTTTTAAAATAAGAATAATTTAAACTTATCAAAGTTTAAATGATTTAAAACTTTTTAAATTGCAAGACAAACAAGTGTTTGTCTTAGAATTTAAATTCATAAGAATTTTGAAAACAAAAAATCATTTCAAAATTTCACTAACTTCAATTTATATTTAGTTTAAAACTTCCAAATTTAAACCTTCTTTTAAATTTAAAAACTGAAGTTCATATTAAATTTTAAGATTTCCAGATTTAAATTTTATTTTAAATCTTGCTCGCATTTTACAAACTTCAATTTAAAAGATTTAAATTACTTCCCAAAATATTGTAGTTATACAAGTTTAAGTTTAAAACCTTATTTCTTTTATTTTTATTATTTATTTAAAACTGAGATTTTGAATTAAACTTGAATTTTAAAAATTCAAACTTGAATTTAAATTTAATTTAAACTTTCCTTAACAAATAAACTTCAGATTTTAAAAATTTTAAACCCAGTTTTACAGGTTTCTGTAACCTGAAAGAAAAACAGAACAAACCCGAGAAACCCCAAAAATTACTTCAAGACAAATACACCTCTACTCCGAGTCACCCACCCATCTACTTCGAGCAAAACCAATCACTTCCCCTGTAACCAAAACTAAACCCAAACACTATCATCAGTAAACTCATCGCCGTGCATATGCACGGCGACTCCAGCCAACGTAGGTCGCCATTGATGATCGCTGCTCATCAGAATCCATCCCTAAAACACAACACGAACATCCAATCGATCCTCCACCCAAGAAATCAAAATCGTGTGAAAATTTCCAAACCAGAAAAACATGAATCAGGTTTCTGACCCAAACCTGTCAACGGTAATCTTACTGCACATTCAACTAACACCTAAAAATACAGATTCTTAATTTAAAAATCAAGTTTTTATTATTACTTTTGTTTTATGATACTGAATCACAAGTTTAACATGTTTGAGTTTTGACAGAGATCTACATGCACTGATACATTCAATATTCCAGAGGCAAAACAACTTTTGTCTTAGTTTAATTTAATTTTTTTATCCTAATCTATGGTACGCAAACATTTATTTTTATTTTAAAAAAACAGATACTATCACAAATTTAAATAAATTGTAGAGGATTTTTTTAAATGGGAAGATGGATCTGGGAACACAGCAGAGCACAAACAACATGTATTCACAAACATATTTACATCAGGCTTTTATAAACACAAACAATACTTATTTATCAAACATTTAACATGCAACCTATTTAAAATTTAAGATTTAAAGTTACTCACCTTTATTTAAATGCAGAGCTTCAATTTGTCCTTTTTGAAATTTGCAGAAATAAAAATGCAGGCATGATAAACTGGAACTTGCAAAATGCTTGAACTTGAAGCTTTGAAAAACAGAAATGCTTTATGTTTTCCGGACTAAAATTTCTTGCATGCAGATGTCTTTTTGAACAGGCTTCGATCAAGCTTCAATTTTAGGTTGTGCAGAGAGAAAATGCAAGCAGATTTGTTCATTTCCAGGTTTATAAAAATATACAGGTCTGTTTGATTTTGAGGAATTTGTGTATGCAGATTTTCTTGATAAAGGATTTTGAGGATGTTCAGATTTTGAATATGCAGAGTTTATCATTTCCAGATTTTTGAGTGATGCAAACCTTCATGATAAAGAGGAATTGATGGCAGATTTGAGCATGGTTTTGAGGATTTTTTGGTTTAGATTTGAACATGCAGGGTTTGATTATTAATATGAAGATGAGTTTGATTATGAAGAGGTGTTCTTGAAGATGTATGTAATTTGCAGAAAAAAATGCAGGATTTCTTTGAAAAGGAGTTACTGTTTTTAAATTTGATGAGTTTTGAAGTTTTCTTTTTTGATTAAGGAAATGGAAAAACATGTATGAAAGAAATGTAAGTTTATATATATATATATATATATATATACATATATATTTTCAGATTTATCAAATAAAAGAAAAACTAAACAAAATTTACACTTGTACAAATTTCTACATTTGTCACATTGTTAAGTTAATGTTTAACACTTGTTTAATTAATGCCTAAGAATGCAACACTTGTCTCTTTAAAATAATTAGTACTTAATCTACAAATTAATGTGTGTATTAAGCCTAAATTTTAATTCGTTAGTTTATATTAATTATGAATATAAATTTATAAAGAGAAATAAGAACAATCATGTTTATAAATAAAACTTATACATAAAAAAATTAAAATAATTAAGATTTATACTTTGGAATTTAAATTCAAATTAAATTCAAATCAATTAATTTCAAATCAAGTTATGTATATAGATTTAATTTGAAATAACAATTGCAAATTTTATCAAAATCTATTTATAAAGACAATACACTATTAATATTGTTTTTATAAATATCTTATTATTAAATTAAAATCATTTTAAAAGAAATTATATTTTTATCAATAAATTATCTATTTTATTAAGCCATAAAACCTTTTTGTTAATTCATTCTAAATTTAAAACTCAAGCCAATTTAATTTAAACATTTAATATTTTTCTTATAAATTTTAAAATCATATATTTATTTATTAAATAGTTTTAAAAACTTAATATTTAATTAAAATCATAATTTCCAAATTAAAATGTATATAATAGAATTTTAAAACATGATTCACTTATTACTTTTAAACCAAAATCATTTATTTTATAACTTTAAAAAGCTTAAACATTAAATAAAAACAAATTTTAATTACTACAAATATTAGAATTAGAAAATATGCTTTATTTATTATAATTAAAACAATGCTAATCAATTTAAAATATAAACCATATATTTATATTATAAATAGAAACCAATTTATTATTTTTAAAAGATAAAATAACCAATTAAATAATTATTGAAGAAGATTATTAAATCTATTTGAATTATAATGAACAAAAAATCAATATCAATTTAATTTTTAATATAGATTATTAAATTGATATTGTTAAAAATTCCGGGATATACAATCCTTCCCCCTTAAAAGAATTTTTTCCTCGAAATTTAAAACAAACGTAATTTAATAATCTCATTAAAGATTTTAATTTTAAAACATAAGCATATATCAAACATATGCTAATAACCAAAACAACTAATTCAACCAATCAAACAAATCTAATTATCCAGACAAAAATTCTGGATAAAATTTCCTCGAGTTTTTTCCCAGGTGTATATATATACCGGGATACTCGCTCTAGAGAATCCAAACAAACAATACTACGAAGCTACAAAGCTCCTATTCAACTATATCTATACACAAGACAAGATATCAGACTACAGACGAGTCTGACTCAACAACCAAAACTCCAGAACTGCCGATTCCACAACCAGAGATAGATCATACACGTACTCCCTCAGAGATACATGAAACTCATCGAATCCCAGTTATCCAAACTGGCAATCCAATCCTGTAGATCAAACACTAATTCTCCAAGATCACAGAAAAGATCCAAAACTTTTCAGAGCTAGCTTCTCAGCCTTACCCAATCTTATAGCTCACTTTTGATCGGAGAAAACTTATCCCAAAATCAAATCTCTGACTTCAGAATCCAAATTCCTTCGTCTCAAATCCACAAAACTCTTCAGACGATCCTGGGTTGTCCACAACCTTACTAATCAGCTCAACCTTCGCTGATGCCTCTAGAAACAAACTATACCAATCAACTCAACAAAATGATCTTCTCAAGATCAACCAAAACCAAGAACTCAAACTCAATTCCTCAAACATCAGAAGACAACAACTTCTCTTATCCGGAAAAGAAAAGAAGATACACTTCCCAACTGCTTCCGCTGCTCAACTCTGATTTTAAGTAGAAGAGAATGCTGAAGAAGAACACGAGCACAAACTGGACAACACCTCCCAGAAATATGGTTCATCATATCCATAAAGGAAACTCAGAAGCTTGTCCAAAACCTGAGCTGCTAAACCAATCCAAACTCTTGGAACCATTCTTCTATAAAGCTGAGCCACCGGTACCACTCCTGGAATTCCAGATGATAAGAAAACTCAATCTCTAGATGCGGACAAACCTCTGACTTCTCTGAAGACATTCAGAAAAACTCAGATAACTCAAGAGAACACTCAAACAATCGCAAGTCACTTTTGCGATCCACCGAACCAAATCCAAGGAAAACTGTTTTCCCTTTACCAAACAGAAAAATCTTACACTTAACTAGCCAACCCATTGAAGAAACGGGTCCACTTAACTGCTTCTGAACTCCACTTCATAAAAACTGCTAAGCCAGAAGATCTCTTGCCAACACCGAGAATACTCCAAGCTGCACTGCTGCCACAGATGCCAAAGAATTCCAAATCAAAGCTCTTCGAGAAACTCGGACTTCAAAGCAACAGAAACACCGGCTGAACACAGCCACACACTGAAGCAGACTCACTTCCTTAATTTGTTCTAAAGAAAACATCTTCGGGAACATCCATAGTCACTGCATCTCATCCCGCAGCTACTATTCCCTGAGGTATCAAAATACATTACTCACTTCTACCCAACCGACCGATCCAAACTCTACTCATCTAGCTTCAAAAATAGACTCCAAACCTTAACAGGTTACCTTCAAAGATCAATGAAGTTCTTCATTACTATAAAATTCACTCGAGAAGGTGTTAGGCCTACAGTCTCGATAAATACACCTCCAACCTCAAATATTCAAACTCCAACATATGATAGTCGTGTTACACACACCACTACCCCATCTACCTTAACTTATGTTGGAAAACCTTAACAGGTAACCCAACAGACAGGTAAATATATATATATATATATATATATATATATATATATATAATTACCAATACGCTTTCTCAAGAAAGACACCACTTCAGACCTAGGTATTCACTCAACCTAATGCTCTGATAACAAGTGAAATGACCCGACTTTCTTACCACAAAAAATCGCATCATTTATTAAGAAAGAAAGGGATAGAAAGAGAAAGAAAGAAGAGAATAAAGAAACCACATCACAATCTAAACAGCGGAACGAATAGATTATATTAATAATATAAACATTACATAGTTTACCATCACTATCAGAGTAACAAAGATATACATCACATACTAGACAGTTATAAACACATGTCTAGTTATACAACTCAATATAGTACAAGAAATTACTCATAGAAATCTACACAGCGGAATACTACATATCTACACACAGAAGCCTCCTGCTCCATTGCTCCTCCATAATTCGTCAAAGCTAACCTGAATCCCTTGGCTACTCGTAAAAATTTGAGTACCCAAGAGTTTAAGAAAACAGAAGATAAACTTCGGGTCAGACATGGGTCTGGTGTGAGTAACAGGTTAAGGTTGCTTAACTTTCAAAATCCTTTTGAAAATAAAGGTATCACGTAAGACTTCCCACACATAAACATGGAAAAGTTTTCACCTTACGCTAACCAAAAAATTTGATAGGAGATCCGGTGATATTATAATAAGTCTAGGGTTTTCAAATAAATATGAAATAGCCGAAATTGTTCCATTCGTTAAATTCCAGCAACTAGCCACAAAAGTGGATGCTACAATCAAAACCGTTGGCACTTATTGGATTTTGGATTCCATACAATGGAAGGGCTACTGGGGTACCGCCCGTCATAGTACGTGGCCTAGATCAACGTATCGAGGAGTATGCCCGCTCCCCTGCAACACAAGGCCGGACCCAGTCCTTACTGAACAATTCCGAACAAGACAACCCCGCGGTTGTAGCTAGCAACCGCCCACACAGCCGAATATAAAGGAACCTCTAGACAGGGGTAAATCTCACTCTCAAGTGGGGGCTACCCACGAAGCCTTGCTGCACCTCCCCTGTTTTAGCCATTCTCGGTTGATGAGGCTTGAGGCTACGATTACCTTTAGTGAACACATCACTTAGAATGCTCATCGTCCACCTGACGATGTTCTGAAAGCATTTAATCCATACAAGTTCATTCTGTGCTCGAACGAAACCAAAGGCATTATCTCGTTACACTCATTTTGGAATCACCCTCAAAGTTAACGACGATAACCCTTGCACTCTGAATCACTATCTCGAACCTATAAGTACTATTCCGTCAAACTCATTACGGAATCACCCGTAGAGTTATACTGACGTATAGTCCTTACACCTCGAGTCTTCACTCTTCACATAAGATTCACGACCTATCGTTAATTTGGATCGATGTGGTTTTCGGATATCCAATTATGGAAACCCGATCCCGGTCTCATCGAAATCCAAAGCGTGTCTTTTAGGTCCAAGTTGTTTTAAAGTTTAAAACAATTCAATTATCTATATACACACATATAGATAACTCACAAATCACAATTGATAATCAACATTATCAAATAACAGGTAATTTACATTATCAATATCAAAATAGATAATCCATATATCACCATCACAATAGATAATCTATACTACCATCACAATGCAACCAAGCATTCATACCACACAACATTACTTATCTCATTACTGAGATCACAAAGCATCCAAGACAATCAATGTCATCCATTCGTACATAAGCAAAGATTTACTCATCACAATATAATTAATTTAAAATGAATTAAAATAACTATCTTTATCTCTAATTAACTTAAAACGAATGAAATTAATTACTTTATCTTTAATTAATTTAAAATAAATTAAATTAATTACTTCACCAATATAAATCTTGTTATCTCAACCATTTAATTGATTACAATCAATTAATCATTCATTATTAGTCACCTTAATTAATCACCCCTGATTAATTACCCTTAATTACATTCATGTAATTATCCTTAATTAATTTCACAAATTAATTATTCTCAACCAAACAGTAGTTAACATTTAATTACTTCAATTAATTAATTAACTATAATTAATTACATTGATCCTTAATTAATTACATTAATTAATTACCTTCAATCACTTATCATTGTTTAATTAATCTTAATTAATCAACTTTTAATTACATCATTAATTATAATAATTAATGATCTTTAATTATACTTAATTAATTTCTTTATTAAAATTAATTACCTTAAGTAATTAACTTATAATTACAAATCTCCCAGATTAATTACATTCAGTAATTAACTAACTTAATTACTTTACTAAACCAAATTAATTATCCCTTAATTAATTTCTTAATTAATCCCTAGATTAATTACAAGTAATTATACTCCAAATTACTTCATTCTTAAACATCTTCAATAAATTACTACTTGTAATAATCAATTAGTTACTTCACTAAGTAATTTCCAAAGCATTAATTACATACAGTAATTATCTTTAAAACCCAAGTGTTTAAAATTAATTAAACTTAATTAATTAAAATAAACAATCACATTTAACTTAATTTATTACCTTAAGTAATTAATTTCTTAATTACTTCACTAAGTAATTATACTCAAACCATTCACAAATGATTATTATTAAATTAATTAATCTAATTAATTATAAAATTTAACCACATTAATTAATTGTTAAATAATCCTGGTTAGTGACCTTCATTAACCCTTCTTTAATTATTTTCATTAAGTAATTAACTTACATTAATTACGAATTAGATTATCTTTAATTATCCATTAATTAAAGTCTAATTTATTTAATTAATTAACCTTGATTAAAACTTAATTACTTAATTAATAGTTCCTTAATCATTAATTTAAAAATATAATTAATGATCTTAATTTTAAATTGATTAATCATTAATCAACATTTGTTAAACCTTAATCTATACTTAATTAAATTAACCAACTATTCGTTAATTACCTTATTAATTAAATAAATTTTCAAAACATTTATCTTAATTAATTTAAGATAAAACATTTCTAAATTTTGTTTTACAAAAACAAAATTTATTTAAAACAAGGTACTTTTGAAAATTACCTTTAAATTCCATTTTAAAATAAGAATAATTTAAACTTATCAAAGTTTAAATGATTTAAAACTTTTTAAATTGCCAGACAAACCAGTGTTTGTCTTAGAATTTAAATTCATAAGAATTATGAAAACAAAAATTCATTTCAAAATTTCACTAACTTCAATTTATATTTAGTTTAAAACTTCCAAACTTAAACCTTCTTTTAAATTTAAAAACTGAAATTCATATTAAAATTTAAGATTTCTAGATTTAAATTTTATTTTAAATCTTGCTCATATTTTACAAACTTCAATTTAAAAGATTTAAATTACTTCCCAAAATAATGTAGTTATACTAGTTTAAGTTTAAAACCTTATTTCCTTTATTTTTATTTATTTATTTAAAACTAAGATTTTGAATTAAACTTGAATTTTAAAAATTCAAACTTGAATTTAAATTTAATTTAAACTTTCCTTAGCAAATAAACTTCAGATGTTAAAAATTTTAAACCCAGTTTTACAGGTTTCTGTAACCTGAAAGAAAAACAGAACAAACCCGAGAAACCCCTAAAATTACTTCAAGACAAATACACCTCTACTCCGAGTCACCCACCCATCTACTACGAGCAAAACCAATCACTTCCCCTGTAACCAAAACGAAACCCAAACACTATCATCAGTAAACTCATCGCTAAGCATATGTACGGTGACTCCAGCCACCGTAGATCGCCATTGATGATCGCCACTCATCAGAATCCATCCCTAAAACACAACACGAACATCCAATCGATCCTCCATCCAAGAAATCAAAATCATGTGAAAATTTCCAAACCAGAAAAACATGAATCAGGTTTCTGACCCAAACCTGTCAACGGTAATCTTACGCCGCTCCGACCACCTGAGGTCCACCCACTCCATCCTCGAACTCATCTACACACCAACTACCCATTTCCCAAACATCAAAGCACTCGATCCATCCTTCATCCCTAAATGACCCAATTCTTAAAACCCATCAAAACTAGGGTTTAACCATTAAAATTCAAACTGCATCCACTCTAATAAGTTTTAATCACATCTCTGATTTTTCTGAGCATCACTTAACACTTATCTACTAACCAGAGGAACCACAAGCTTCTTCAAGTCATCACAAGAAATTGCTTAAATTCCATTTTTAGTTCAATAACTAACTGCACATTCAACTAACACCTAAAAATACAGATTCTTAATTTAAAAATCAAGTTTCTATTATTACTTTTGTTTTATGATACTGAATCACAAGTTTAACATGTTTGAGTTTTGACAGAGATCAACATGCACTGATACATTCAATATTCCAAAGGCAAAACAGCTTTTGTCTTAGTTTGATTTAATTTTTTTATCCTAATCTATGGTAAGTAAACATTTATTTTTATTTTAAAAAACATATACTATCACAATTATAGAGGATTCTTTTAAATGGGAAGATGGATCTGGGAACAAAGCAGAGCACAAACAACATGTATTCACAAACATATTTACATCAGGCTTTTATAAACACAAACAATGCTTATTTATCAAACATTTAACATGCAACCTATTTAAAATTTAAGATTTAAAGTTACTCATCTTTATTTAAATGCATAGCTTCAGTTTGTCCCTTTTGAAATTTGCAGAAATAAAAATGCAGGCATGATAAACTGGAACTTGCAAAATGCTTGAACTTGAAGCTTTGAAAAACAGAAATGCTTTATGTTTTCCTGATTAAAATTTCTTGCATGCAAATGTCTTTTTGAACAGGCTTCAATCACGCTTCAATTTGAAGTTGTGCAGAGAGAAAATGCAAGCCGATTTGTTCGTTTCCAAGTTTATAAAAATATGCAGGTCTGTTTGATTTTGAGGAATTTGTGTATGCAGATTTTCTTGATAAAGGATTTTGAGGATGTTCATATTTTGAATATGCAGAGTTTATCATTTCCAGATTTTTGAGTGATGTAGACCTTCATGATAAAGAGGAATTGATGGCAGATTTGAGCATGGTTTTGAGGATTTTCTGGTTTAGATTTGAACATGCAGGGTTTGATTATTGATATGAAGATGAGTTTGATTTTGAAGAGGTGTTCTTGAAGATGTATGTAATTTGCAGAAAAAAAATGCAGGATTTCTTTGAAGAGGAGTTACTGTTTTTAAATTTGAAGAGTTTTGAAGTTTTCTTCTTTGATTAAGGAAATGGAAAAACATGTATGAAAGAAATGTAAGTTTATATATAGATATATTTTCAGATTTATGAAATAAAAGAAAAATTAAACAAAATTTACACTTGTACAAATTTCTACATTTGTCACATTGTTAAGTTAATTTTTTAACACTTGTTTAATTAATGCCTAAGAATGCAACACTTGTCTCTTTAAAATAATTAGTACTTAATTTACAAATTAATGTGTGTATTAAGCCTAAATTTTAATTTGTTAGTTTATATTAATTATGAATATAAATTTATAAAAAGAAATAAGAACAATTATGTTTATAAATAAAACTTATACATATAAAAATTAAAACAATTAAGATTTATACTTTGGAATTTAAATTAAAATTAAATTCAAATCAATTAATTTCAAATCAAGTTATGTATATATATTTAATTTGAAATAACAATTGCAAATTTTATTCAAAATATATTTATAAAGACAATACACTATTAATATTGTTTTCATAAATATCTTATTATTAAATTAAAATCATTTTAAAAGAAATTACATTTTTATCAATAAATTATCTATTTTATTAAGCCATAAAACCTTTTTGTTAATTCATTCTAAATTAAAACTCAAGCCAATTTAATTTAAACATTTAATATTTTTCTTATAAATTTTAAAATCTTATATTTATTTATTAAATAGTTTTAAAAATTTAATATTTAATTAAAATCAAAATTTCCAAATTAAAATGCATATATTAGAATTTTAAAACATGATTCACTTATTACTTTTAAACCAAAATCATTTATGTTATAACTTTGAAAAGCTTAAATATTAAATAAAAAAAATTTCAAAATTACTAAAATATTAGAATTAGAAAATATGCTTTATTTATAAAAATTAAAACAATGCTAATCTATTTAAAATATAAACCATATATTTATACTATAAATAGAAACCAATTTATTATTTTTAAAAGATAAAATGACCAATTAAATAATTATTGAAGAAGATTATTAAATATATTTGAATTATTATTAACAAAAATATCAATATCAATTTAATTTTTAATATAGATTATTAAATTGATATTGTTAAAAATTCTGAGATATTACATACACGCCTCATATCATCGAAAAAATCCAAATAACTTCAATACTGGTTTTGATGAACCATGTCTCCTAAATAGGAGATATCACAAGTCATATATCGCCAAAATGGCCAAACACAAATATTCTCAAAAATAGAGAAATTCTGAAACTCAAAATACGCCTCATCTCATCGGCATATACAAATCTCAAAACGCAAAGGAATGGGAATATGAATCACAAAACAGAATAATCTGAAAACTTAATTATGCCTTAACTCATCGGCATATATATAAAATCAAAAGTCAAACTCGCCAAATTTTCAAAACACAAAATATATCCTCAAAATCAAGAAATCATCGAAACTCGGTAACTCAAGAAACTCAATAAGGGTACAAAACTTCATAAATGAAATCACCATATATATACAACATCTCATATAGTTGTAGGCTATCGATGTGATAAAGACATCTCAAAATAGTGAAATCATAATAGAGCATAAAACTCAGAAAACCCGAATTAGCCAGATCCCCAATTGCATGCCAAAGCAATGTTGCACGTGCCAAACTCTTGTCCAGTGCTATCTATAAATTAGGTACCTATCTCGTGGACCTAAAGGTCATACTAGTGGTGACCAAAGTCACATAACTTGTGGTGACCGAAGTCGCATATCTCATGGATGTGTCACAAACTCTCGGAAAGGAACCCGAAAAGTGTTAATGTGCGTCCCATACCACACGTTCGCACTAAATGGTTTACTAACTGATAGTTAACTCCGCATCATAAACTCAAAATCTCAAAATACTCATATATCTTGCCTCGTATCATCAGCAAGTGCAAATAAATCTCATAGTGGTTTCTCATAACCGTAATTCTCGAAAAGGGAAATCTCATCTCAAGACTCGCCTTATTTCATTGGCGAGTAACACAACATATACAAGCGGTTCTCATCGATTATTACTCCAATAATAGGAGTCGAACCTCTCAACTTGCCAAATATTAGCTAACTCAGGTAATTCCTATAATAGGAATTATAAATATCAAAACACGCCATGAAATGGCAAATCTCAAATATAAACTCAGAAACCCATAATCTCGAATAGCTTCGATCATCTAAGTCCGAAATTAATCGAAAAAGCAAACGCATGTGTCACATACCATGCATTTTATTATATCATTTAATTCTCTTTCTCATACCCTTGAATAGTGCCAAAATGTGTGTTTTATATGGAAAATACTTTGCTTTGATAAAACTAATTATTACAAGAATATTTTAAAATCGTTTGCAAAACATTTCTTTGAAATTATCTTTATTATAGAGAATATATAATTTTAATAGCTTTTAAAATAATTATAAATATTATAAAATATTTATTTTGAAAACTATATTATTATTAAAAAAAATCATCTGAAATGGTTTAGAAACACATGCACAGAAACAGCAAAAATCAGTGAAAATTCAATGAAATTAACATGCGACAAAATCCAAATGAAACTATCAATTCGTAGTATGAATCGATGTTAATATCGCCTTTCCTATTAGTTGGAGGTATCCTTTTAGAACCATCTCAAAACATTGCTCAAGATCATCGAATCCAAAAACAATTCAATGGAAACAGCCAAAACTTTGCAAAAGAACTCGGGCCAACAGTTTGTTTAGCCAGTTCGCCCCCTTTAAACCCAGAATTTGAGAAATCATAAAACATGAAAGTTGTAGAAGATATCTTAATCTTTCCAAAACATCAAAAATTACTGAATTTTGATAAATTATGAAAAAGTTACGGCTAATTTTTTTTTCAGATTTGAAGTTCACATCTGCTGTCGTTTTAGTCTCGGGATAGCGTTACTAGAAGAAATTTTCGACCATTTAAAACTCAAAATTTAACAAAATACAAAACATAAAAATTATATCAAACAATCTAAGCTTTCTAGAACATTAATAATTTTTAAATTTGGACATCAAAAAATATATGCTCAAATTACCAATGACATTAAGCACAGAAAGTCACAGTTTTACAATGACAAGGCAGCGAGTTTGTATTGGGTTTTTTGACCCTCTATGTTAAAAAAATTCGATAGTGTTTAACATTAAAGTTATCACACTCTTTTCAAGCTTTTTAGAACTTCCTAGAAAATTAAATTCCGAATTAAAACGAAAGAGATATGCCTAATTTATTGATAGCGATTCGCAAATGAACATGCATCAAACGAAATTGAGATTTCTTACCTTGAAATCTCAATCTAGGCTAGAAAATATGAGTTTTGATACTCACCTTGTGATTTTGTAGAGCAAAAATCAAAGTAACATGAAAAGATGATAGCTTGGATCTTCAATTTCCTTTAAGGACCTGTTGGAATAAAATTACGGAACATGCAAGAAGAGAATGGAAATTTACAAACAACCCAAACACAAAAATTGGATTTTTGATGAATTAATCTCTTTTTGAAGTTGATTACATGTTGTAATGCTCTTTAATTGATAAAAACAACCATTTTTATTTGAAGAATTAGAGATTTAGGGCTCTAGACTGAACAAATGGTATTTTGCTTTCATTTTCTATTTTCAGGCTAATGAAGAAGAAGAGGAACTAAAAGTTATGTACGTACAGGTAATTTATTCCTCTTTTTCTCCTTCCTAGTTACTAATTTGCTAATAGGCTTTGGACCCAATAGAGAAAAAAAATTAGGCTTACATTCTTACATATGAGTTTTAACACAACCATTTTATGCAAACATGCTTACATATGAAATAAAATATTTCACATCATATAAAAAATAATTTTAGTTTTTAAAACATTTTATTATTAAAAACCTTTACTTTACATAAATACATGATTTACACTATGCATAAATCCTCATTTTTAACTTAAAAATTTCTACAAAAAATATTTTCTTGCGTAGAAAAATATAGTCAACCATTTTAAACTCAAATTTATAACCAAAATACTTTTTTATATCCAATTCCATCTTTTTATTTAAATAAACACCTTTTAAAATTCAAATACTTCCTTTAAAAATTATTAAAAGAAGTAATTGGCAATAATTACAATAATAATTACATTTTCCCAAAATAATATTATACTTCATTTACTATTCTCACAAATAAACCTAATACATTTTCCAAAACTTTATTTTCACATTTTAATTCCAAAATTCACTGTTTATTCTAAATAAACAATATAAATCTCTAATTTATTTTTAATTTACAATATTAAATTATAACTTCCGTTAATATTAACATGTAATCTCCCAAACCAGGTTTGTTATGAAAAAAATAACCCGGGTCAGACAATAAGTCTAGTATGAGCAAAAACTCTAAATAAAAGAGTGGAAATAAACATAATATGTGAGACCATGCTACCAACTGCGGAATGGATTTCCCCTCACAATAACAACATCCATCACAATAATGGATACAAATAATTAAACATTATGATGTGCTCACAACACTTCCCGATGCAATTAAGAAAGTGATAAATTTAAAAATTTGGATTCAAGGGAAAGAAAAGTGAAGTTTTCAACAAATGACTAGGAGGTGCACCCCTATTACCGAAAGTATACCTCTGGAATATACTTGATAACTACAATGGCTCTCAGAAACCTCCAAGCAGAATCCAGCCAACCTATGTTGAGAATCCAAGTATTTCACGTTTTATTACCCACGTGATCGAAATCAACCTTGAGTAGATATGAAAATACCCAAATAGGAGTAACCCCACATAACTTCCCCACCACTCGTGCTTTGATTTAGTCATTTACAATATAGGATATCAACGTTCAAATGAGCAGCAACTCATCTTAGATTGACGATATAATGAAGAAACCTGATCCGATAGTTAATAAATCAACTGTCGGGATAATTAAAAATGATCGTATGTGGGAATTAAATATCATATTCTCACCACTACTCGTTGATTCCAAACAAATGTCATACCTCGGTTAAAAATGATGTCGGGCAAGTTGAGGTAGTGTAACCCCCAGGCATTGCCCTGACGACACTTTTAAACTACGAGATAGAAACTAGTTTGTGCCTCAGCGTTTAGTGTTCAGAGTATGCCCAAATCTTTTCCATATAAGTGATATCGGATTATGGAACTACTTTTCTATAACCGAATCAAACTTTTATGCTTTTAAAACAAACTTGTGCTCGAATTTCACATTTCAGATAATAACCTTAAACAATTCTAACAAATGATTTGTTAACTTTTATAACTAATCAATTTCTTCAATATCATTACTTAGAATGATTTATCGACTTTAATCAATGATTAATTATTTCAAAATCTTTATTTAAATTAATTAATTAGCTTTAATCATGGTTAACTACTTCAAAACGACACTATTTAAAATGGTTAATTAACTTTAATCATCCTTGATTAAATGATTTATTAATTTTAAAACATCACTATTAGAATAATTAATATACCTTAAAATGATTATTAAAATGATTAATTAATCTTAATCACATTATTATTTAAATAATTAATTGACCTTAAACATCATTTAAAATGATTAATTAAATATATAAGATCATATTAAAATAATTAATTAACATTGAACCATCATTATAAAAATGATTAAATAAAATTTATCCATCATTAATAAAGTAATTAATTAATCTTACAAAACCTAAACACACGTTTTAAACAAAAAATTCCAAAAAAGAATATAAGTTTCAAAAGTGTCGATATAGCGATAGTCGCTATATGGACACTTCCGTACACACTTCTCACATGTCATTTACTTATCCAAGCATCACAAAGTATAGCATGAGCATATAAATAAAAGTAGATAGCAACTTATACAACATATAATTCATCACTTGTAAACAAGGACATAACTTTCCAACTAATCATCAAGATGTCAACTATTCAAGGTGGCTAACTTGCCAACACATCCAACATATTTAACACATACAAACATCAACAAATAACATGCATTTCCATTAATATAGTAAAGGTCAAAACTTTATTTAAAAGGTGAGGATTTGCTCACCAAAAAACAACCAAAGTAAGCCGAACTATCGCCGAACTCTCGATCGACACTAGATCTAAGCTTCTACTTGCTAAAGATGGAATTTTTGGACCCTAAATGAGCCTAAGTGGATCAGCCTAGGGTATTAAGTGAGGTTTAGGCTTGCTTTTGAGAGGAGAGGGTGGAAGAAGAGAAAGGAGAGTGTCTAAGTGGATTTTAAAAATTAAAAGAGTGAAAAGGAGTGATTTTTAACCATTGAAAATTTTATGGAAGCTATTAACAATCTTTTAAAAGCTTAGAAAAAAGATGTAAGAAATTTTAAAAAGATGGAAAATGAAATGGTTAAGGAGATATAAAATTTAGAGCTAGTTTTATATAAATGGAAATTGTAAAATTATCAAACTAGCCCTTATCACAATACCCTCCATTCAAATGAAGCCACATCATCTCCATCTTACACCCCCCTCAAAACAAATTACCCACCTTTCTCCTCCTATTATCCAACATGTAACACTTCCACGTACTTATGTGCCATAAAATGTGACATTTGCTTTTTCTTATTTCATTTTTATTTAAATTTTTAATAAAATATCACATCTCCTTCATTTTCACTTAAGTAAATAAATATCTATCACTTATTTCTACTAACCATACTTAAGTTATTTAATAAATGTAGGTGTATATGTTAACTATAATGTACACAAAGTTCCTGGTAACTTGTGTACACCAAAAAGTCAGAAAATTCAGTAAACGATTTCCGACCACATTTTATATTTTTCTTTGAACTAATTATTTTTGTAAAAAAATTTTGAAAATCGTTTTCCTATCACTATTTATTATTTATAGGAGTTTTATTTACGTTATAATGTTTATTAATTAATTACTTAAAAATTATACCAAATATTTAGATCTAAAACTGATTAAATTACGGGTCGTTACAACAACTGGCCTTCTCCAAAAACGTGGCCTAGGGGTAACCCGGACTGTCTATAAAAGGTATAGCAAACCCATCTCCAAATAGTAAATCATATCATAACTTGCTCTTCTCCTGTGACCAACGAGTTGGCACAACTAATATAATGTGACTGGCACGTAACAATATATAGCGACAAACGAAATCGTAGTACACAAGTGTTGAAGTGATGGAATGTGATAATATAAGTCTACCCTATACTATACAATGATAATATAAATCAACTAATATAGCACAAGCACAACATAATTTAAGGAAGATAACTAAGGAATACAAATCAATACCCATCATTGCTGAAGCATGAAGCTAACTACGAACATTAATTGTAATCTAGTGATTACTAGATTCAACACATTAATGTACCCAAACATCTATCACAATGTAATAGCAAATAGAATCAGTACACTAACGTACCCAGATATATTGATGCAGTCATGAGTCGTATACGACTCAAGTTGTTACGAGATAAGGAGCAGCGCTTAAAGTTGAGTGGAAGGATTGAGTCGTCCACGACTCAACATGGAGGAGTTGAACCATACACGACTCAACTGGAGACCAGAGGGGACACAGAGAAAGAGACGTGAGTTAAAGAAAGAGATTTGAGTCGTATCCGGGTTAACAAGAGCAGAGAAGTGGAAGTAGATGAGTCGTTCGGAGTTGACTCGGTTGAAGGGATATGCCGCAAGTAAGCTTGGAAGCTTGAGTCGTTGGAAGTATGTTGAGTCGTGACCTATGTTGAGTCGGGTGGTATGCATATGTTGTTGAGTCGTATGTCGTACACATTGTGTGGCATTTTTAAGTCGTAAGTGTTTACTGTTTGTATTTTCCTAAGTCATGAGTCGTATGGACTGTGAAGTGATGAGTCGTTCACGAGACATGTTGAGCCGCTGTATTGTATGAATGGTAGTGAATCTGTTGAGTCGTGAGTCATTGAGCCGGCATGGTGTTGTAAATGTTAAACCGTGTACATTGAGTCGCCCCCGACTTATAGTGAGTCGTAAGTCGTGTGCGACTTAAGGGTCAGGGTCAAAACTCTATAAATAGGGGGGTGCGTTGTACATTGGGTTGGTTGATTTTGGAAATAAAAATTTCTTGTTGATTGCTTTGTGCTTTCTTCTCTAATTGGTAGTTGAGTGTAATCTCCTATCTCCACTTACGTCATTCGAGTGCGCTCGAATCCACGTTTGTTGAAGCCGATTCACGGTATCTAGTGCGCTAGATCAACGTACGAAGAATCGTAGATCTTCTTTCTCGGTATCGTGCACGATCAACGAGACGAAGATAGCTAGAATCCGGTATCTTTGGATCAACGGATTTGGGCCTTGCAGTATTCTCAACTCACCGATTGCTATATTTCATCATTTGAAGTTTGTTTTGAAATATCCGCTGCGTCAGTTTGGTATCAGAGCTAGACTTAGCCAATCATAGCTAAGCCGAGACTTGGAGCCAATTTTTGAAGTTGAAGTTTGAAGTTGTTGTTCATCGTGTTCATCTTGAAGTTGCAACGAGTTTGAAGATTTTGATCCATTTCATTTTGGATCAAGAGTTGAAAAGGTGTTTGAAGTATTGAGGCCGAGCTAGTGATTGGAGCCGTGCCTTGTTGTTGTTTGAATTTGAAGTAAGGCCGTGTATACTTGTGAAGTAGCCCAGCCTAGTGAAGGGTCTTGAAGATTGAGCCGTGACTTATTGTTGTTTGTGAAGTGTTGTGTTGATGCAATCATGCCACCAAGGAGAGCTAACCGCCATCAAAATGTTGAAGCTTTGTATCGGAGAGAAGAAGCCGATCAAATGGAACAACGTATGCATGAGAAGATTGATGAAGGCATTGGTAGGTTGGAGAAGCTTATGATTGACATGAATCAAAGTAGAAGAAGAAATTCACCTGAATCCATTCATGGAGGAAGTAGAGTTTCACATCATTCAGATCGGGAGAGGAGAGAGAGTCAGGATCATCGGAGTGTTGATAATCGAAGTAGGAGGAATGTTGATGATCATGATAGACGGGATGTTGGTAGTAGGAGTGTTGGTAGAGATGTTGGAGGGCGTGAAAGACAACGATATGCATCAGACTTTGATGAGGAGTTTGACGGTGATAGGGGAAGTGTTCATTTCAGAGACCGAGATCAGGGACAACGTCAGTATCGGGTTATTGATGATGATCGACGTTGGGAATCGGGGATGAAGATGGAGATTCCGGAGTTTAAAGGAGGGATGGTAGCTGAAGAATTTCTTGATTGGGTGTCAAATGTTGAAGAGATCTTTGATTTTAAGGAGGTTCCTGAGCATAGGAGAGTAAAGTTGGTTGCTACTAGGTTGAGGGGGAGAGCTTTGGCGTGGTGGCAGCAAACTAAACTTACCAGGGAGAGAATGGGGAAGTCAAAGATAGAATCTTGGGAGAAGATGAAGAAATTGATGCGAGCTACATTCTTACCATACAACTATCAATCACTTATGTACCAGAGGTTGCAGAATCTGAGGCAAGGGACGAAGTCTGTTAGTGATTATGCTGGCGAATTTTACTAACTCATTGCCAGAAATGATATCATGGAAACGGAAGAACAGCTAACTGCTAGATTCATTGGGGGATTGAGAATGCAGATCCAGGATATGGTTAATATGTTTGATCCCAGATCAGTGGCAGAGGCACATCAGAAAGCGTTGGCTTGGGAGAAGAAAGGAAGGCGTGGAGGTGGTGTGTTTACTAATTCCAATAATCAAGCGAGGGGTGTTAGTGGAAGTTCTAATGTTCCTAAACCTGTCAATAAGCCAGTGGTGAAGGAGGCTGAGAAGGCGAAGGTTAACAGTGGTATCAAATGTTATGATTGTCAGGAGTTGGGTCACAAAAGCAATGAATGTCCGAAGCCGAAGAAGAGAGCAATGGTTGCTGAGATTGGGGATGATGGTGAGGAGGAAGATTGTTCAAATGCACCTTATGTTGAGGAGGAAGAAGAATTGACTGGAGATGAAGGTTGCAATCTTATGATGAGGAGGTCATGTCTTACACCAAAACAAGAGAAGGATTGTAGTTGGTTGAGAAGCAATATTTTTCAGTCGACATGCACTATTCTAGGGAAAGTTTGCAAGTTCGTTATTGATGCTGGAAGCTGTGACAATATTATCTCTACAGAAGCAGTAAGAAAGTTGAACTTGAAAACTGAGAAGCATCCTAAACCGTACAAGCTAGCATGGTTAAGGAAAGGTGGTGAAGTGAAGGTGTGTCGAAGGGCTTGTGTGAATTTTTCTATTGGGAAGAAGTACAAAGATGAAATTTGGTGTGACGTTGTAGACATGGATGTGTGTCATCTGTTGTTGGGCAGACCATGGCAGTTTGATAGAGCAGTGCAACATGATGGTCGTGCTAATAGCTATAGTTTCATGTTCGAGGGTACTAAAATCACTTTGGTTCCCAAGAAGCAACAACAGAAGGAGAGCAAGCTAGAGGAGATTGAGGAATTGAAAACTCTGTTGACTTTGAAGGAGTTTGTTAAGGAGGTTGAAGAGGAGCCTGAAGTATACTTGTTGATTGGGCGAGAGAGCGATGAAGAGGTTGAAATTCCTGAAGAAGCAAAGTCAGTTTTGAAAGAGTTTGAAGATGTGTTTCCAGAGGAGTTGCCTAAAGAATTACCGCCACTGAGAGACATTCAACATCAAATTGATCTTGTTCCGGGAGCAGTGTTACCACATCGACCACATTACCGAATGAGTCCGAAGGAACATGAGGAGTTACGAAGGCAGGTGGAAGAGTTACTTAAGCAGGGACGTGTTCAGGAAAGCTTGAGTCCTTGTGCTGTGCCAGCATCGTTGGTGCCGAAGAAGGATGGAACATGGAGAATGTGTACAGATAGTAGAGCTCTGAACAAGATTACTGTTCGCTACAGATTTCCTATACCGAGGTTGGATGATTTGTTAGACCAGTTGAGTGGGGCAACTATATTTTCGAAGATTGATTTGAAGAGTGGATATCACCAAATTCGAATTAGACCGGGAGACGAATGGAAGACCGCATTCAAGACGAGGGAAGGTTTATATGAATGGCTGGTTATGCCGTTTGGTTTATCAAATGCACCTAGTACATTCATGCGGGTGATGAATCAAATCTTTAGACCATTCATTGGGAAGTTCGTGGTGGTTTATTTCGATGATATTCTGATTTATAGTGCAAGCACAGAGGAGCATGTAGAGCATTTGAGAAAGGTGTTAATTATTCTTCGTGAGGAACAATTTTATGCAGCTACGAAGAAATGTGTGTTCATGACGAGAAGTGTATTATTTTTGGGATATGTTGTTTCAGGAGAAGGTATTCAAGTTGACCAGAGTAAAGTTGAAGCTATTAGAAGTTGGCCACAATCGAGAACTATCACTGAAGTTAGAAGTTTTCATGGATTGGCATCATTCTACCAAAGGTTCATTCCACATTTCAGTAGCGTGATGGCACCAGTTACTGATTGCATGAAAGGAAAACAGTTTGTATGGACAGAGGAAGCGGGAGTTGCTTTTGAACGAATCAAAGAACTATTGACGACAGCACCAATTCTTGTTTTACCAAATTTTCAGTTGTTCTTTGAATTGCATACTGATGCTTCGAAAGTTGGTATTGGAGGAGTTCTGAGTCAGAATGGGAAGCCAGTTGCTTATTTCAGTGAGAAGTTGTCAGGGGCAAAGATGAGATACAGTACATATGACGTTGAATTCTATGCTGTTGTGCAAACGATTAAACATTGGAGACATTATCTATTTCAGAAGAGTTTGTTCTGTACACTGATCATGAGGCGTTGAAGCATTTGCAGGGGCAGGACAAGATTTCAGCGAGACATGCGTCATGGATCGCATATTTACAGCAGTTTACCTTTGTTGTTAAGCACAAATCTGGGGTGACGAATCGGTAGCTGATGCTTTAAGTAGGAGGAGTCATTTATTAACGACAATGAAGGTTGAAGTGACGGGGTTTGAATTACTGCCAGAGATGATTGAAGAAGATCCTTACTTTGTGAAATATGTTGAAAAAGTGAAGGATGGGAGTACCGATGAATTTATGTTGGTTGATGGATTCTTGTTTAAAGGAAATCAGTTATGTATTCCAGAGGGCGGCTTGAGAATGAAAATTATCAAGGAGTTGCATGAAGAAGGGCATGTGGGCCGTGATCATACTTTGCAATTGATTTCACAGTCTTACTTTTGGCCGTCGATGAGGAAAGAAGTGGGAAGGTTTGTGGAGCGATGTCATATTTGCCAAGTTTCGAAAGGAACCGCGACCAATGCTGGGTTGTGTATGCCATTGCCTGTACCGGCTAGACCATGGGTTGATGTGAGTATGGACTTTGTATTGGGATTGCCGAGAACACAGCATGGTAATGATTCTATATATGTAGTGGTTGACAGATTTTCTAAAATGGCACATTTTATTGCTTGCAAGAAGACGGCGGATGCTGTTCATGTTGCTCAGTTATTTTTCAAGGAGATCTATCGACTTCATGGACTGCCAGAATCTATTGTGTCAGATAGGGATACTCGTTTTCTGAGTCACTTTTGGTTAAGTTTGTGGAAGATGGTGGGAACAAAGCTGAAGTTTAGTAGCGCTTATCATCCGCAAACTGATGAACAGACAGAAGTTGTAAACATGTCATTGGGAAATTTGTTACGATGTCTTGTACAGGATAATTTGAGAAGTTGGGACATGAAGTTATGCCAAGCAGAATTTGCTCATAATCATGCCAAGAATAGCAGTACGGGTTTCAGTCCATTCCAGATTGTATATTCAAATTTACCAAGGGGGCCATTGGATTTAGCAGTAGTACCACAACCGAAGGTGACAGTTAAACGAGCTGCTGATTTTGTTGGTGAGCTGACTGAATGTCATAAAATCGTTCAGGAACGATTGGAGAAAGCGAATGAGAAGTATAAGAAGTCTGCAGATTTGAAACGACGAAATGTTGAATTTAACAAAGGCGATTTGGTGTATGCTGTGTTGACGAAGGATCGTTTTCCAGTGGGCACTTATAATAAGCTGAAAGCCAGAAAAATTGGTCCAGTTGAAGTTTTGAAGAAAATCAATGAGAATGCTTATCAATTAAAGTTACCAGATGATGTTTATACTTCTGATGTTTTTAACGTCAAATATTTAATTCCATATCATGGAGGTGAGATTGATGTGGAGGAATTTACAAATTCGAGTTCGAATTTTTCTCAACCAGGGGAGAATGATGCAGTCATGAGTCGTATACGACTCAAGTTGTTACGAGATAAGGAGCAGCGCTTAAAGTTGAGTGGAAGGATTGAGTCGTCCACGACTCAACATGGAGGAGTTGAACCATACACGACTCAACTGAAGACCAGAGGGGACACAGAGAAAGAGACGCGAGTTAAAGAAAGAGATTTGAGTCGTATCCGAGTTAACAAGAGCAGAGAAGTGGAAGTAGATGAGTCTTTCGGAGTTGACTCGGTTGAAGGGATATGCCGCAAGTAAGCTTGGAAGCTTGAGTCGTTGGAAGTATGTTGAGTCGTGACCTATGTTGAGTCGGGTGGTATGCATATGTTGTTGAGTCGTATGTCGTACACATTGTGTGGCATTTTTAAGTCGTAAGTGTTGTACTGTTTGTATTTTCCTAAGTCATGAGTCGTATGGACTGTGAAGTGATGAGTCGTTCACGAGACATGTTGAGCCGCTGTATTGTATGAATGGTAGTGAATCTGTTGAGTCGTGAGTCATTGAGCCGGCATGGTGTTGTAAATGTTAAACCGTGTACATTGAGTCGCCGCCGACTTATAGTGAGTCGTAAGTCGTGTGCGACTTAAGGGTCAGGGTCAAAACTCTATAAATAGGGGGGGTGCGTTGTACATTGGGTTGGTTGATTTTGGAAATAAAAATTTCTTGTTGATTGCTTTGTGCTTTCTTCTCTAATTGGTAGTTGAGTGTAATCTCCCATCTCCACTTACGTCATTCGAGTGCGCTCGAATCCACGTTTGTTGAAGCCGATTCACGGTATCTAGTGTGCTAGATCAACGTACAAAGAATCGTAGATCTTCTTTCTCGGCATCGTGCGCGATCAACGAGACGAAGATAGCTAGAATCTGGTATCTTTGGATCAACGGATATGGGCCTTGCAGTATTCTCAACTCACCGATTGCTATATTTCATCATTTGAAGTTTGTTTTGAAATATCCGCTGCGTCATATATACATGATGTAATACCAAATAGAGTCAATACACTAACATACCCAAACATCTATCATGATCTAATAACAAATATTATCAGTACACTAACGTACCTAGACATCTATCGCGATCTACCAATTCCCTTCGAGAATTCAAGATATATAAAGTCGGTATCTAAATACACCATAGAGCCCGAGCCACAGGTCTCCTGTAGATCTCACTATACCCTATAATGAGCATAAGTTATGATCTACTCTATATATTCATACCCTAGTCTCAGTAGTAAATAGAATCACCATACCCCTATAATGAGCATAAGTGTTCTAGGATACCATAGTCATCATCCCTTCTAGGACATCAAGGATTTCAAATAAAAAAAGTATTCCTCTTGTCAAAAGAGAACGAAGGTCATGTCTTGCGTGATACTCTATCGGGGACTTGAAGGAGCACCGATGTCGTGTACATATGTACACATCCAATATAACATTGCATAACTAAATACGCTTATCACAAATGAAGACTGATATCCTGTCATCGTCTATCCATACGTATGGTCACTAATATAGGACTAATAATATGCAAGGCCACTAATAAAAGGCTAATACAACTTATTATACTATACGTACCATAGGGGAAAAGTCTGAAGGTATGGATTTACATCGTTCGATCATACAAGTTCATCGGATGTGATGTGGCCAATCATCGTACCGAACCCATGCCCGATCGTCTTGATTATTATTAATCACATATAATAAAATTGCATTAGTGTACGAGTCATGAACTTCATCGTGTCTCCTACTTCCCCAAGTAGCCAAATGTCTCCCCAAAGTTAAGCCGAACCCACACGTAAGCCCGCACCCAAAACCGGAGAAAATCTCACTCAAAATTGCACCTGACCTAGGCTTTACTGCCTAGGTCAGTCCACCACCAGTCTACCGGTGGTGCACCACCAATGGGCCGATGATGGCATTTCCTAGGCAGTGTAGCCCAAGTCTTACACAATACGCCCTCGATTCGAGCTCCACCTCCTCCGTTACTTCGCCCGATGTGTGGCCTAGCTCCCGTAGTCTACCTTCGTCGCATTAGACCTCTCCAAGAGTTCATTTATGGACGTTTGAAAGTGGATTTAATAAGTATTTAATCCAATTTCGACACCAACATCCATTCTTTGCACGAGTAGAGTTCAGCGGGCGATTAAAGCGATTCGGCTTTGTCTAACATGCTAAAACGACATGCCCAACCTCCTTGCCTTGTATGTAGCTTATAGGAATGTTGATACACTCATTCGTGCATGCATATGCACACAAGCTCAAGCAATGCACATTAACTACTCAAGTCAAATTTTGGACTTCAATGAAGCGACTACTCGACCCGGTTTACTCTCATGCAACTTAGCGCACACGATAGTCACTAAGAATATGTAAAATGCTCACAACGGACTTGTATCAATTATATGTCTAGATAATCAAACAATTGCATATATATATAAAAAACCAAACATACAATAATTTTTACTACAATTCACACAACATTTTTATAGTTATATATATGTATGTATGTATGTATCTTCAAATACACATACACGTACAGTTAGCCATGCTCATATACGTATACGTATATTTAAATAAATAATTCATTTATTACTTAATCAATTATTGCTTTTATTTACTAATCTTCTAAAAAAGAGTCAAATATGTTTTCATACTATTTTATAAACTCTTACTTCTATTTTATGGAACATATCATTAGGTTATATGTCAATCTTAAGCCTTAAATACCTAATTGTTAAACTTGAAATTAAGTGTACTTCGTATTACTACTTTATAAATCTTGCTTCCATTTTATAGGGTTTGTACTTCATTTATAAAATCATCTGACCATTTTATAAATACTAATTGAGCTTCATTTGCTATTTTATCGTATTATTTTATAAAATACCTTCTTTACTTATAAAAATCATTCTTTTATTTAAGTGATATTTATAAATACTAATTTAGCTTTATTTACCATCTAATCACTTTGACAATAAGTTTAGAGTTCAAAACTTGTTAAATTAGTTTACTAACCAATTTCAAAATCATTTGAGTTAGTTTAATTATAGTTAACTAATGGCATGCCCTTAGTTATAATATGTAATTAGTCTTCGATCATTAATAACATCATAATAGTCATTCAATTAACCCCAATTCCAATTCTAAGCTTACTAACTTTCTTAAATTACTAAAATAAGATTTCAAGTTGACTGTTTTAGTGTTTAATCAGGTGGAATATGCTCATACAAGCTTAATGAAGTTATGTACAACTTCCTAAACAATTCCAAATTCATCTCACAATTTACATAATTGGAATAAATAGATATAAATCCTATAGTATACGGAGAAACATTCCCCTCACCTTACTAAAAAGAGGAAGTAATAAGGATTACTAAAATCCTACTTTTGCTTCTCTTGAAAATTTGGATGAAGCTCTCCATGTTGAATCAAGCTCTAATACTTTGAGAGATGGCGAGTCTTAGCCTAATTAGAATTGTAGCGATTTTTCCATAAATTTAGGATATTTCTATGAAGATATTTGGTTGGATTTAGGGCTTAGGTTTAAGGTAAGATTAGGAAAGTGATTAGGAGATGGAAAAGGAAATGAACATGAAATGAGAAATCAATGAAGAGCTTAGCTAGATATAAGCTAAGTCAGAGTCAAGCTAATGGGCGTAGCCCAACTCTATTCATCTGACACTATTCATCCTCGAAATCCATCGACTTCAAACATAGTCAAGTTTATGCATATTTTACTTGTGTCGAAAAAGCATACTCATCCACAAGTGTATTGAGTCCTACTTCACTCATTTGTAAAAATCAAGTCCAAAAGGCATTCTATTTTTTAATAATTAAATATTTAAATTAATATTTAAATATCCGATCGTTAAAATTACGGGTTGTTACATTCTCCCTTCCTTAAATGAATTTCGACCCTAAAATTCCCATGAGTACGAGAAAGTAACAGGACTGGCCAAACTTCCTGAATTTCAGTTTCGAAAAATTCCCACTGTACCTTCTCTTATGCTATCAACGTCAAGGACACTCCCAAATTAGAATACATCACCCACTAGGAAATACACGATGAATTACGTCATCCCACATTTCCAAAAATTCTTACCTCTCTTAAGAAAGCTTCTCTCTATTTAAATGCAAATCAAATCAAATAAGCATTTAGATAGTTGTACATCAGCTCTCAAGTACTAATTGTACTATACAAAGAGGATTAAACACTACTGCAACATTAACATGAGTTTACGCATGTTGAATCATATATGGAAAACATCTCTAATAAACATACTATGTCAAATCATGTAACTAGCATTTCTAATGAAAAAAATGATGAAATTCTAACGTGTATGATTTTAGTGTTGTTATCGATACTATCACAATCATATGTGACTGTCAATTGGAGACTAAGCTCAAATACGTCGATATCTAAATATAACATTGACTCCGAGTCACATCAAAATGCAATGGACTTGTATAAATACCATCTCAACCTTTACAATAGCCTTGGATGGGATGATCAACTCTAGATAGGTATCGCTATCACCCTCTGAATCATATTTTAAATTATAACGACAATGCAAGCAATAAACACATAAGACAAACAATAATCAAACAATAGCAAACAGCAACAACAATCAGACAATAAGCAATAATAAGCAACCAGCAACAAAGCAATGATCAAATCATGGCAGCAAGAATAAGCGACAATAACTAGCATATAAATTATTAAACATGCAAGCAAGCAATCAGCAAAAATCAACAATAATAAAATCAGCTAATAGCAAAAATCAAACAACAATCAAACAGTAGCAAGCAAACATAAGCAATAGCAAACAACAACAAGTGACAACAAACAACAAGCAATGTAACGTCCTGCCTTTTTGTATGCTTTAAATCGACGATAAACCATACACGTCGGACTTAAACCATACAGAAGGGCTGATTGTTATGGGATAAGTAAGAAAAGGCAGAGAAAGTAAAAAGAACAACCGAATCTTGCAGCGGAATGATAAAATATAATAATCAAATATACAGTTCATGAAGCTGTTTACAAAGTATTCGATTGTACTTATACAATACATATCAGAGTTACACATACTAGAGAACAGTAAATAATGCAGCAGAATAGTAGGAATGTAGTGGAATACTATAATAAATGATAATAAATCTTCGTCTTCGTCCTCCAGAATACGGTCTTCCAAATCCTGAAATGCTCAGGCTAACCTGAGCGAATTGAAAAGACAAAACACTCGAGTCAGAACTAAAAGATCTTATGTAAGTTAAATCAACGGTAAATAATATGAGTGGAATGACATTTCCTATCCAGTGTCTAACGTGAGTGCAGTAACTTAAGAGATGCTCGGGATTCACATCTCCTAAGGATCCGTTAAACTATTTACTATGTAGTAATATTTCGCTATTATAATAATGTCTAATAGTAAAATAAACATACTCTTAAATAGCGTTCAGGGGTTACCCATATGGCCCTTAACATGTAATAGTGCCAATTGTCTATACAGTACCGTAATACCTCCTTATCGGGAGGCTACCAGAGGATATTCCATAGGTACGACACAAATCAAACTCGTACAAGGCGCGTTAGGGTAGGTGACACGGCACAACTAGGCAATGCCAGGGTAGATATACCATTTACGCTTCCGGGCCGGTGGTAATGCATAGCGCGCAGCTACCGCCCACCTCGAGCCACACCCCCAAATCAAAAATCAAAAGTGGCCTCCGAATCAATCCAAAAGTCAGAGTATAATATCGAAGGGATGTATCTTATAAAAGGTGCTACCCTCTTAGGCGTCAATCGCTCCTGTTTTAGCCACCTTATGCCAACTCACGGGAATCGAGTCCACGTATTTACCTCAAAGGAACGCCACCACCATCCTACTTCATTCTGGAATCTCCACCACGTACACGATTGTCAAAGTGGTTTTCGGTATCGACGGAGAGCATACCCATATCCGACCCCGGCCTCTTTGTCAACCAATCGTTATCATAACATCATGGTCATTTCAAAATAATTTTACTTCGAAACCGTAATATAATATCCATTTCAAAACCATATAAATACGATATCATTTCCATTTCAAAAACCAAATCAATATGATATCATTTTTATTAAAACCCAAATCACTATAATATTATTTTTATTTCAAATATATCCCTTTTCCATAATCATAGCACTTCCAAATTTATACACTTCGAAACCAAACATTTGAAATTATAACACTTTTAAAACACATAAATTTGAAATTCATACCTTTAGACGCTTCAATTTCGATAAAACATTTCAATTTTGATATATTTCAAGGCTTTAAATATTCTAAAATTTCAAAACTAAATTTGATAATTTCGACTCAACAATTAAATTTTCTATTATTTAGTTTTGAAATATTTCACATAATAAATCCATTATTATTTAATAAAACTAAAATTACAAATAACTAAATATTTCCTTCAATTCATTTATACTTGAAATACTCATTTAATTCATCTAAAACCAAAAATCTAGTTATAAAAATCATACCACTAAAATCTCAATTTTATTAAATTTCAAATCATTTTCATATTTATCTTCCCACCTTATTCTTATTTAAGTCATTATAGACTCCAGAATATGATTTAAATAAATACTTAACCATATTATATCTTAATAAAATCAAACTTTATTATTAAACTTATTTTACACTTTAAACCAATTTTATACATAGCTTAAAACCAAAAATTTAACTATGTGTAAAATAACATTTATAAAATTTCCAAATCAATATCTCATAAAACATATATTTCTTTACCAAACCATAGAAATCATTTCAAAATATTTATATATATAGACCACGGTGTCTGTATATAATTTTCTACCCTATGGTCAAGTGATATGGATATTTATCATTTCAATCCGCAATTTAAAATAAAAATACGGTTGTATATCATTTTAAACCGCAATCCCGAATGAAATAAAATGCATAACAACTTACAGTCTATAACAATATAAAATACAACATCCATTCACCCAATATCAATCATCAGACATTTATCACAATCATCATCCAATTCAAACAATAACATCAATATAGTACAGATAATAAATAACAGGTACTTACTGGCAGTTTATATTCAAAAATAATTAATTTGACTGGCAGTTTATATGCAATAATAAATTGAACAACAATTTAATTCAATAATTTCAATTTAACTGGAATGATGATAAAAATATACCAAACAACAATAAATAAATTTCTAATCACATCAGAAATTAATTTAACACACATAAGAAATTTTAGAAGTTGTGGGTGCGTTAAAACACTCACCTTTTGTATTTAAATTGAATTTAAATTCAATTTAAACCCAAAATTTGAACAGCCTTAGATTTTGTTCAACAAGCTCCAAAATATCTGGAATTCCAATACGAACCTAGCGGAGAAAACCGCGAGTGAAACAGACCTCGTATGTGAAAGTTATACGTGTTAGATCATTCGAAAATAAAAATTTAAATTAAAGCAAAACAAAAAACTCATGCTCTCAACTATTTCCACGTCACCCTACCCAACAGTGCTCGAAAACCCTTCAGCAACTGACGCGCAACATGCAAACAAGCTACAGCTGGCAGAGCAAAAACCCCAAAACGCGCGACCTCCGGCCATCCTTCGCCACGCGTGTACGCCGCATAGCCCTTGACATCGCCGTGTCGCCCCTCATCTATCCCCATGGTGGCGACGACGTCACTCGACGCTGTAAAATCCCAACCGCCGCCAAAAATAACTCCAAACCCTAACAAATTTTTTACATCTATCCAACCGTTAACTCACTACGAAACCCACACGGATGCAATCCCCTTGGCTTTCTCCATAATGCTGCATCTTCGAATCAACGATCAATCGAAGTTGATCACGACTCAATGAATGGCTGCGGATTGTTCATCAATTTCAAGACAAACCTTGACTCCAATCAAAAAATGAATCACATCTCTGAGATTCACTCGTCGAGAGCTTTCCGATGATATAAAATATGATATAGTTTATCGAGTTTGAAATTTTGATTTGATTTTGAACTGCAATTGGATGTAGAATATTATTGTCTTCCATTGAGAAGGAGAGACAGCTGAATTGTACGTACTGAACAATGAACATAAGGAATAGGTTAGGGTTTATAACAGGATATTTATAAGTAGGGTTGAAATAGAATAGATGGACAAGATTGGTTTACACGTTGAACGATAAAATGGCCCGAAAAGCCCGTTCTGACCCCGAAACGAAATTGGGTCAGCCCATATATCAAAATAGATGTTTTTAAATATTTTAAACATGATGGAACAAGTTTCAAGTTCAAATTACATCGTATGAAGAAGTTATGCTCAAATCAAGTTATTTCAAATTGATTTCAATTAATTCCAATTTAATTTTTTTCTAGGCGTTTCAAGCCAGTACGATCAATCGACATGTCCGATCGCTATGAAACTTAAAACCCTATAATAATTCACAGTTATAGTTTCGATGAAACTAGTTTCATCAAAATCTGAGTCAGTGGCCAAAATGGCTATTTTTACATTAATTAATTAAACAAATAAATTAACTAATTAAATCAAATTTTCAATTTCAATTCGATAATTGACAAATTTCATCATTTTTGATATCTTAATCACTTACAATGATCTAAACAAATTAAAATGTCAATTTAGAGTTGATTAATTTATCAATTTCAGCATTAACCTCAATTCCATTAAATTCGAAATTATAAATTTAATTTCCAAAAATTCTATTTAATTTACTTTTCATTCTGTTATTCAATTTATTATTATCAAACGGGTGAAATTAACAATAGATTATAAATCCATTACATTAATATTCTCACATTTCATCTAAATTTCCATTTATGTAATATTTAAATATCTAATTTCATTTAGTTGCAATTAATCCATTTATAAAGATTTAAATTCCAATAAATAAATAAATCTTAACTTCCATTCTTTTTATTCAACCAATTGTCATATTATGAATAAAATTGACATTATTTCCAATTATTTCCTTAATTTATACTAACATAACTTTTAATTTAGATTTATTGCAATTGATTACCGGTTAAAATTTAATATACTAAATAAATGGTAAACTTATACTAATCGTTACCATTAATGTTTAATTTTACTTATAAGCTATTATTAACAATCAAATGTTCCAATTGATTTAGATCTAACTCAATAAATTAAACGAATGGGTAAACAATTAAAAATTATCACTATTTGCCTAATTTACTCACATTCATACTTAATTATTAACCAACAATTATTATTATTACTTATCTAGCATTGATTCTATCAAATTACAATTTATTACATATTATTTCATCAATTAATATAACTTTTGAATTTATTCCCCAATTCCCTAATTTCAATCAATTATAACCTGACAATTTGTTTCACTTAATAGGTATTGCACTAAATTAGTTACTTATCAACTTGCATCAAGCTTATTAAATTAATTTACATTCAGTTACTATTAGTCAATATATTATTCCATTGGTTGATTCAATACTCTTACTCTTATTCATACTTTTATAAGTTTTCATTTTCAAACAATATTATAATTACTTACTGGACATTGATTTTATTTAATTACTATTTATTATTATTAATTCATTAATTAATTCACTATTTACCATTGTTTTCTTATATTCAATTCTTAGCCTAGTATAACAATTTACATTACTTCAATTAATCGTAATTTCATTTCAATTGTTAATACTTAGCTTTAATTTCCATGTTTGCATTTCATTTTTAACATTTGCTTCATTATAAAATATAAATTTATTATTTCTTTCTAAATTTAATTACAAAAATCTTATTAATTTAACTAATTTTAATCAATGAAATTTACGGGTCATTACAAGCAACAAGCAATAAGCAATAACAAGCAACAAGCAATGATCAATCCATAAAAAGTAGCAATAACAAATAAATAAGCAACAACAAACGTACAAAATAATGAAATATTTAAAAGAGTTTATACCAATATGCCCGGCAACCCTAAGGAGTCTAATATGCATGTCCAGCCATAAACTCCAATGAGTCTGTCCAACATTCAAAAGGAATAAATGCCTAAGTGGCATAACATCTTTCATGAATATAATACATGAAAGACTTACACCTCCCTATATGACAAGGAAAACCTATATGATATGCAGGATTATCAAATCTCGAAACTCTCGAATAAATCCAATAATTAATTCCTTAACTCTCCTTTTCTTCAATACTAAAATCATTCTCTAAAAGAGAAAATTATACTAATTTAATCATTATAAAATAAAGATCAACAATTGGTTGGGTTTGCTCGAGTTCGAACTCATCTCGACCGTACATTGTTAATAAGGATAATATATTAAGTGCACTATGATGCTAAGCATCATATCGCCACTAAGAAGATTATCCAAATCATCACAAAACTAGCCAAGAAATCCTTACTCAAACTATCCCATGCAATAATAATTATACTACACTAAAATTTTACAATAACTAAATATCATCCCAAATAACACGATGCACGTTCCAATCATTTATTTGCTAGCAAGATTTCTTCAGCCACATGACTCTATCTATGTGAACTCAGATCCGGTTCCCTGAATCGACCACTGAATTGTCCCCGCAAGACAAGGACATGTTTCAGGAATCTCTCAATCAACTCAAGAATCTTAGTCAGGTGCCCGTCTAACAGAATCAAGTGAAAACCCAATTTCTAACTGGTGCAAATCACCTATAACTCTATGCTCAAATTATAAGTTAAGAACCAACAAGTGAATGGGCCAATCTTTAGAAAATGTCCCTTTCGGTACATGGGATTACTCCCATCACTTGAGGTTTTCCAACATAAAGAAAACCAATTATAACATAAACGACTCTAGGAAAATGCCTATAACTCATCTGCTCGGTCTCTACTCATTACTGGGAATTCCACCGAACCCTATTTGGATATAAATCCAAGTAACACTTCATTGACCGAACCCACTCAACTTGAAGGCTTGTGGATCAAGTTTGAATGGTAATACTTTCGATTGCTTTACCTCAGCTTTGAAGCTAAGGTAACTCATAAAAGGATTAACTCTACCGAAGAATTTACCTACTATAAAAGGTGTCCAGGATAGCCTATCTATCGAGTAATTAGCAACAGATAAAATATACCGCTTAAGTGTCAGAAGGAATAAAAGTGAGTTCCCAAAAATAGTGCATACCTTACTATATAACCCCTTCTGATTCACCTGAGCCATAAGCCTGCTAGGACCCGGTAATGCCTAAAAGGCGTAAGTCGTCATCACTTACACACCATTTGAAAATGCAGGACGGTTCTTCTTCAAGTGATCAAGCCGATTGCAATTGAAGCACTTGTGCTTCTCCTTATTGGATGGCATTTCATAAAAAATACCTCCCTTATGCCATAGGAGTGACATAATAGATCAGCCTTTCTTTTTTTACAAGCTCGATCTTCCTTGTATCATGGTCATTTCGCCTCAATTGGAGTTTCGGTTGCTTTCCACTTTCATTACCTTAATGGTACCTCATGGGCATTCCATTGAAGGTGAATCATTCCAATGAGGTATTACAAAGTGGACCCTAACAGGGATAAGGCTAAGCAATAAATCCTCAACTAATGCTTAAGATCCAAGGCAAATCTCTTTGCACAACAACAACGGAGTACTGACCACCTCAAACGTTAGAAACAAAAGGTTGAACCGATCAACACTCCTTCATCGACAAGCTGTCCCACTCAAGATGGATGAAATACTCAAGCTACATGTCATTCCTGATCTTAGAAATGAAGTAAGAACCAAAATGATGCCCATAAATTTTGAATTACCGATCTGCTTATCATCCACACAAGCATTGCATCCTACCCCATGAATGCCACCTTTTCAAATGCCAAGAAATAATCTTCCCTAAGTGAACAATCCCCTAGCCCTATCTCGATGGATGTCTTCTCATGCATGTGTTCAAGACCGTGTCTCGGCAATAGTCTTGGGACATAGATATGGCTTCCTTTAAGGCTAAGGAAATTTCAGCACCAAGTCGAAGAGCCTAAAGTTGGTGGAGCTAGAAATATTGATGCCCAAAGGGCCATACTACTTTCGATGCTAAGCGAAGTCTATTGGAAATGTTCACGGGTGACAGAACATCTTTTGCGGTAGCTAAATAGTGTTTGAACTAATCAGACACGTCGGACTTTCTATCTGCAATCGCTCATGTACTCTGTCTGCTCATACAAAAAGCCTGATGGAAATACCATAGAAATTAGCGGTAGAAATAATTTAAATCCAAAAGATAAGAAGTGTATACAGTATAATATAGCAAAAAAATGCAAATTCGCTCTCTCTATGTATCTCCTTTTACTAGTTTGATTAACTCAAACTAGTCTACTTGATCCCAGTGTTGAGCCTAAGCTCTGATACTAACTGTAACAACCCACCCTTCGAGAAATATCCGAAGGACAAATTATTGAGGTAAAATTAGAACAAAACACTAAAACAATACACCTTTAAAATTACACAACCGAGTGACAACGTATAATATATTGAACATACATGAACATAACATGATGATAATATATAAGAGACCGCACAAGTAGAAACAACTGATTAATAAATATCAATACATAGAATTAGAATACATCAGCTCCTAATAGAATGGAGTTTTGAACAAATATCTGATACAACAGGTCCCACATATAAATACATAGTTGTCACGCTACTATGATATCAAGTATATATATCCAAAATCGATGCCTCCAAAGTGCTCCACCCGCACTTCCTAATAGCTTATCCTCAAAAGTACCTGACTCTCAAACTACTCAATTGAGTACCCAACAATTGTCATGACATAACTAGACAAAGACAAAATGCAGGCATACATAAAGCCTGGTGTGATGGGAACTATTCCAAATACAGTATGCTAAATCTATATATAAATAAACAGGAACTCCTTAATCATAGCCGACCCTCTCCACAAACATGTCTTAGGGGTAACCTGGATTGTCTATAAACAATTATAATAAACACGTCTCCAAATAGGGAATCATATCATAACCTGCTCTTCCCCTATAATCAACGAGTCGGCACAACTAATATAATGTGACTAACACATAACAATATACTATAATAAAGGAAATCATAGTGCCTAAGTATTAGAGTGATAGAAGTGTGATAATATAAGTCTACCTTTGCCACACACGATGATAGTATAAATCAACTAATATAGCACAAGCACAATACAACCTAATGAAGATAACTAAGGAATACAAATCAATACCTGTTATTACTGAAGGATGAAGTTAACTATAAACGTCAATTGTAATCCAATGATTAGTAGAGTCGGCACATTAACGTAACCAAACATCTATCATGAAGTAATAATAATAGAGTCGGTATACTAACATACCAAGACATCTATCACGATCTAATAAAAAAATAGGGTTAGTACATTGTAATCTACCTTGATCTAATAATTCCCTTTGAGAGTTCAAGATATATAGAGTCGATATCTAAATATTGTGAGGAATGCGGATTACGGATCTTAAGGTCAGAATAATACTAGAAGGAGGGTGAATAGTGTTTTGTGAACTTTCTAAATATTTTTGAAACTTATGTAATTTAACCACCAATAAATTCAATACACAAACACAGATATAATCACAGAATCAGACACAGATGTAAATAATACATAAAAGTAGTAAAGGAAAGAACACACTAGGATTTTACACTGGTTCAGAGTTACCCTACATCCAGTCCCGCACAATTGTACAGATTTCTTTTCAAAATAATCTCCCAAATTATACCCTCGATTTCAAGGCCACAATGTACACCTCCTATATTCGAGTCCGGGGCAAACTCTTTTGATTCACTAGGCCACAAGATCACCTAATCTATTTTCGAGGAAACAATCACACCCAATTGATTTCAAGGCTCAACCGCACCTTTTATCAATAGTTTGATTTACAAATAATCCTTTAACTTTGAATAGCACTGAGATTTTATGGAGAGAGTGGCATGGAATCAAACAAGAGATAATCAAGGTTGATTCACTTGGTATTTCGGTAGAGTATAGTTTGGGATTCTTTAGAATAAATGTGGAAGATAAAGAGGAGGGAAAATAAGTGAAATCCGGTTAAAAATTCGTTTAGAACTACTGGTATTTATAGAAGATCAACAGCCATATCTATTCGTGAAAGGATACAACGAATAGACACTTTATTTGAAATTTTGAATTTTGAATTTTAACGGGCACCATGTCGACATGGGGGGTAGGAGTATGTTGACATGCTCTAGGCAAAAATGCTGATTTTGATTTTTTATTAAAATTGGTTTCTATAATTTTTCAAAACAATTTCTATACTTTTATAAATATATTTGAATATAGTATAAACATATAAAAGTAATCTTTAATATGTACAATCTTAATTTATAAAGTGATTTTAAATCTGAATATATAAAAGCTAAATATTTAAAACAAGAGATAGTTTAAAATCAAGGACAATTTTGAAATTAAAATATTAAAAATGATAAAGATAATTTTGAGGCTAAAATATTTCAAACAAGAGAGATGTCTTTTAAAAAGAAGGTTTTGAAAACATTTAAAATAAAAGATATATTTTTGAAAAGCATTTTCATAAAATTAGTGGATATCAAAATAGGACCACTATATGTTCCACTAGATATTGTCTTGGGTTCCATCCCACTAGGGTTCCATCCCTTTAATTGGCTCGAAGTGATTCCATCCCACTAGGGTTCCATCCCTTTAATTGGCTCGAAGTGATTCCATTCCACGAATAAATTTCGAATAAAGATGTAAGTGCATTCACGAAGTTTTAACATAATTCTAGACTCAATACTTATCTTGTACTTTGACATTTTGAACTCTTGATATCTTGATACTCATGAGTCTTCAATCTTGATATCTTCAATCTTGATATCTTCAATCTTGAATCTCTATATTGTACAGTCTTCATTCTTGGTACCTGTACGATTAAATCCTGCATATATACATACATATATATATATATATATATATGTCTAAACTATAATGTTAGTATTTATATGTTATAACAAGTCCTAAGCTTGTTGCCATCAAAACCATCATCTCAAGGACTAACAAATATACCATAGTCCTTGAGCCACAAGTCTCGTGTAGATATCACCATACCCCTACATTGAGCATAAGTTATGATCTATTATATATTGTCGGAACCTAATCCTAATAGTAAATAAAATCACACTACCATTATAATGATGACAAGTGTTCTATGATATATTCTAAATACCTAGGCCCTTTGCGAATCCTACCGTACCTCTATAATAATCATAAGTGTTCTAGGATCCCATAGTAGATGATTTCATCATCCGCCTCTAGGACATCAAGGATTTCAAATAATAAATGAACGCCTTTTATCAAATGAGAACGACGGAGAACCAATGTCGTATACATATGTACACCTTAAATATAACATTATGTAACTAAATACGCTTATCACAAACGACGATCGATATCTCATCATCATCTATCCATACATATAATCACTAATATAAAACCAATAATATGTGAGGCCACAAATATAAGGCCAAAAAAAGTTATCATACTATACGTACCCCAGGGACAAAGCCCAAATGTGTAGATTTACTTCATTTGATAGTACATGCTCGTCATATGTGATCGTGACCAATCATCGTACCGACCCCGTGCCCTATCGTCTCGATTATTATTAATCACATATAGTCAAACAACATTTGTGTCGGGATCTTAATTTTATTTTGTTTCTTGCTTCCTCGAGTAGACAAACGTCACCATGAAGTAATGTTAAAGCCATATGCAAACCCGCACCCAACACCGTGGAAAACCTTACTCAAAATTACATCTGACCTGGGCTATGTTGCCCAGGTCATTCCACCATCAATCAACTAGTGGTGCACCACTGATGAGTCAGTGGTGGCATTTCCTAGGCAGTAAAGCTCAGGTCTTGTGCAATACACCGTCGATTTGTGCTCCGCCACCTTCGTCTCTCCCCCCGATGTGTCGCCTAGCTCATATAGTCTGCCTTTGCCACATCAGATATCTCCCGGTATTCATTTGTTGACCTTTTGGATTCAATAAGTATTCAAAAATCAATTTCGATAAAAAATCGACTCTTTGCATAAGTAGAGTTCGACGGGCGATTATAGCGACCCGACTTCCTCTAACACGCCAAAATGGCACACCCGGCCTCCTTGTTGTGTACATAGTTTTTACATGTGTCGATATACTTATTCGTGCTCGCTTATGCACATATGCTCACACAGTGCACATTAACTACACAAGTCACATTTCAAACATCACCGAAGTGATTACTCGACCTGATATACTCTCGCGTAACTTAGTGCATGTGATAGTCGCTATGAATATGTAAATTCCTACAACGGACATGTATTCAATTATAAGTCTAAATAATCAAACAATTGCATGTATAAATAATCAAACATAAATTTTAACTACAATTCACACAATGTTTTGATTATTGTATATCTTCAAATATATGTATACATGTACTTGCTCATACTCATATACACATACGTATATTTAAATAAGTAAATCATTTATTGGCTAAACCAAAATTCAGTTTCTCTAATAGTGATAGCAACTAGGGTTATTCCAAACGCCATTTCTTAACTAACGCAACGTTCATCTATTCCAACTTCTATTCCCCTCGCGCCTTCCTTCCATCTTGCCCCTCATCCCTATCACTTTCTATAACTATGTCAAACCGATGAAAAGGGGTTCTTCAAAGCTCCTAATCGGTCGCCTATTAACTCGTTGATGGGTTCACCAATGACATGATCTAGGAAATCATATAAGCTGCCTTCTCTGATCGATCCTAATGTATGCTCATCGTTGGCGGCATCCCAAGCTTAGCCTAAATGTAAACAATCCTCCATGGCAATGAACTTATCCTCCCCTTACATTCATATCACGGTTCCAAAATCCCTTTTCGATATCATTCCCCCACCTTCAACTTTCAATCCTATTTGGGATGTTGCGGACGATTCTAGTGTTGGAGTGTCTGCCCAACACCCTGATTCTAATGTGAACGCCAATGCCTCTCTCCCTATACCAATGCAAACTCTAATTTCTTAAACCTTTTTGCAGCCAAACCTAATGAATCCTTTTCTACCGATGCTGGCATTTCTTTTGATGCCAGTGGTGTACCTATGCTTATTAAAATGCTTGTAGCCAAGCCTAATGAATCCCTTACAACCAAACCTAATGTGCAACCCGATGCTTCTCTGGTTGATAAGAGTGTTAACACTTTTAAAAACTCTTGGTCCTCTCTATTCTCCTCCAAGACAAATAATATCGGTAGGTACTCTTCAAATTCTTTAAAATATCTAGTAATGTCGATGAGGTTCTTATTAAACTGTTGGAAACAAAAGGGTTTCCTTAAAGTCTGCTTTGATAAGGACATGAATTATTTTGATTTTAGGAAGAAAGAGAAATGACTATGGTTTTGGAAGCTGACCCTTGTGTAATATATTATAAAGCTTTTATAGCCACACATTGGAGTCCCTTCGTTGATACTGCTAGTGAGCACGTAATGTCCATTCTTGTCTCAGCCAAGTTTACTTTTGTCCCCTCATCTCTACAATCACTTAAGGGTCTAGACTGGCTAGCTAGTAATATTGGTGAATTGATTACCTTTAAAAAAAGGCCACATCCAAAACCGAGTACCTTTAAAAAAAGGTAGTTCATTTACTACTTAATTAATTATTACTTATATTTACTAATCTTCTCGACAAAAGTCAAATATGATTTCATACTATTTTATAAAATCTTACTTCTATTTTATAAAATATGTCATTGGCTTATATGTTAATTTTAAGCCTTGAAATACTTAATTGTTTAACTTGAATTAAGTGTACTTCATATTGCTACTTTATAAAATCTCATTTCCATTTTATAGGAATATATAGAAACAAATTCTATAATATATAGGAAACATTCCCACTCACGTTACTAATAAGAGGAAGTAATAAGAATCATCAAAATCATACTTTCGCTTCTCTTGAAAATTTGGATAATGCTCTCTACATTGAATCGAGCTCCAATACTTTGAGATATGGTGAGTCTTTCCCCAATTGGTATTGTAGTGATTTTCCATGAATTTAGGAATTTTCTATGAAGAGGGTTAGATTAGGGCTTAGGTTTAAGGTGAGATTAGGAAAGAGATCAGGAGTTGGAAAAGATATTGAACATGTAATGAGAAGTGAATGAAGAGCTGAGCCAAATATAAACTAAGTTAGAGGCAAGCTAGTGGGCATAGCCCAATTCTCTTCATTCGGCACTACTCATCCTTGAAATCCATCAACTCCAAATATAATCGAGTTTGTAATCATTTTACTCTTGTCAAAAAAAACTCATCCACGGGTGTATCGAGTCCTAATTCGCTCATTTGTAAAAATCATGTATAAGAGGCATTTTGTTATTTAATGACTAAATATTTAAATTAATCATTTAAATATCCAATCATTAAAATTGTAGGGCATTACACATCATGAGTAGGAGTAATAATTATTTTTTATATATTATGTCGGAGTATCTAAATTTAGATATTCAGTTTTGATCCGTCCGTTAGTTTATCCACTTAAACACTTAAGTACTCTTTAAAGTAGATTGAGAGTCAAGATAATATATGACACACTAGGAGTAAAGAAGATAGGACTGAAACATTGCTAGATGTGGATAATTATTATGTGACTTTTGATTCCTTTTTATCCCTTAATATGAATGATACTTTCAGAAGATTAGAAAAAACCATATTATTAAATGGCTATATATTTAACTTATGAAATAATCTAATAATTGATCTTGGAATTTGTGGATTTTATACGTATTTCATTCCATGCGTATGCGCAATGTTGTAAACGTGTGTGTATTGCATACCAACATATACACATAAATATATACGTACACATGCATAAAAATATATACCCTAGAGATCCTATTTATGGCTATGTTGGTAATATCTTAGCTCTCCAATAAGTATGTAGTTTCTATTCTTGAGAAGTTTAGAAATTACTGAGGTGTGCTTACTATGTCTTGATAGATTCACTATGTCAATCAAAAAACAAACTTTGCACATTAGAAAGCGCAAACTACTAAACTTACTCGTAATAATTATTTATGCGCTGCTTGTTTTACATTCAACTACCTTGACGTGCTTGAAGAGATCAAGAATGAGTTTTACCATCTTACAACCATGTTTGACATTCTGCTGTAGGTAACTTGAATATAATACCCTCTCTTCATTATGTTGATGTTACAATGCTCACTTTTTAACCGTTATTCTAAAATATATGGTTTTATTCTTGGGAAAAATCCATCTATTAATGAGCTATTTATTGTATATTGCATTTGCAGTTTCCCTATAATAATAGAATATGAAATCGGGAATCAGCTTGAATTGAGTTCTAGTGTCGGGAGAAAAAGTGGTGGTAGTTTGTTTGATTTTTGTGTTAGTTTGGTGAGTAAAAGCTTACCTTTTTAATTAAAGTTTGAAACTTTATATTGTCGAAAAATTGTATGGTTGCTTGTTTGGAAAACAATGTTGTATGTGCTCTATATATGAGTGTTTTTTGTAATGTTTGATTTTGGATTTGGAAATGAAATAGGAATGTTAAGTGATCTTTAGAGTTACGATCTGTACTCTGTATTTGAGGTCATGGCATGTGTGTAAATGTTTGGGCTTATGTTAAGGAGTTAGTAAGCTAACGAAAAGTTAGCATTGGATCTTGTGTGACATAGAGATTCCTTGGTATTTTCAAACTTTTTTACTTATCTTATTTTCTAGAAATGTTTTATAAAGTTTCAACTTTACTTTTTAGTTTCTAGGAAAAAAACTGATACTAAGTTTATAAAATAACTTGAAGGAAATAGGCAAAGGTTGAAGGGGATTCGGTTTGCAAAACTAATTTTAAAATTATGGAATCCATAGCGATAGTCGCTATGGATGCAGTTCGTAAAACAATTGCTTTTATGAATTTTAAAGGTGATTTTCTTTCAAATGTTTTTTTGGAAAAGGTATTTCAACATATTTCAAGGGATAAAAGATAATTATTACTTATTAATTAAGTGTTAAGGATTATTTAGTTAATAAATTAAGTAAAAATAATTAGCACTTAATTACTAGTTAAGTAAAGGTAATTAAATATTAATTATTAATTAAGTATGATAATTATAATTAATTAATTAAGTAGAGGTTAATTAGTGTTTAACTAAGTATTAATTATTTAATTATTTATTATTTAAGTAAGGTTTAATTATTAATTATTAATTAAGTGAAGTTTATTTAATATAGTAATATTTAAATCAAGTAGGGTTTAATTATTACTTAATTACCTATTAAGTTAAATTTTATTATTATTTAATAAATGTTTAAACTTATTTTAAATTAATTAAATAAAGCTTTTAATTTTTAGTTTCTTTATTTTCAAGGATGGGTTTTTCATAAAGCGGCTTTCTTTTACGAAGAATAGTTTAAATACAAGGGATTCTTTTTGTCTGTGTCATTAAGTAGCAAAATAAATATGAATAGATTATTGATGACATCTGTTTATCCGAATAAATCATCATTCTGCAATAACTTAATTCAATAGATTATTTTGGACATCTGTTTAGTAGAATAAAACCCGTTCTGCTATTACAGTAATTTGGACATTTACTCATAAGCTAGTTGATTAATATGTGGATTGACTAGTATTGGATAAGTGATGGATTAGCTAGTGACTGCTAAATGATTTTATTTCCTTACATGCATGCTCATGTAAATACCAGTTACACGACTTGAGTAGTCAAATTGAATATAATGGTAACTTCATTTAGTACCATTGTGGTCGCTAAGTCCCTTCCCGAATTGTAAAGTTATGGATCGAATTTTCTTCAATTCTATATCAATTTGAGATTAAGTATTTATAAATGAGGGTTTAAATTAAGTTAGTTAATTATTAATTAATGAGATTTTAAAGTTAATTAATTTTGATATTTAAAGGAAATTAATTTATTAAATAAAGGTATTTATAAGTAATAAACAGTTTATAGGAATGGATTTGACATAATAAAAGTATTTATTAAAGAAGATTTTTTTCAAATTGTATTTGTAAATGATATTTTATAAAGGATTTTTAAAAAGGAGTTATAACAGATAATTTATAAAAGAGTTTTATAAATAGAAATGGATTTTATAAATCATTTTATAGATTTATAAAAGAAGTTTTTAAAGATTAATAAAAGAAGTTTTGTAAGTTAATTTAGAATTTTATAAAATTATTTGTAAATATTAAATGCGCTTTTAGAAAGGGAATTTTATAAAGGAATGAGATTTGATTTTGATAATCAATCCATCAATTATTATGGTATGGAACATTCTATCCATACTTAACACCGAAGGATAAGTGGTTTGGTTTATAGTAAGTAATGTTTTAAATGATAACTTTTTTAGCCCATTTAAATATAAATTTGGACAAGAGAAAACCTTCATTAGGTTTTGTTAAAATACATATACCGATGAGATTAAATATATCTATATATAGATATATTTTCTAAGTATTGAAAATAAAATTGGTTGTGAATATACTTATGCTTATGAGAGAAGTATAGAAATGATTTCAAGTATTGAAAGGAGTATAAGGGTTTTGCGAAAAAATCTTTTGTGAAGGTATTTTAAATTAAATAATCGAAAGAGAATAAATTAATGAAAGACTAATTTATAAGTCGCTTAGTGGATCCTATATGGAATTAAATCTATGTTTAATTGTTTGTTTATTGGGTAGTTAAATAACCAACTATCAAATTTGGATCAATTTTTAACTTTGGAAGTATCTAGGAGAAATTATATGGTATAATTGTCCTTAAGGATGCTATATAGTATTTATAAACTCATGCATTCTTCTAGGACAAATGATAAGAAGATCTATCCGCTTAAATAGTTAATGGATGATCCTCACTCTTATGTATTTTCTGTTTATTTCCGAAAGAACTGGAGTTGAGTTTATCCGAAACTATTGAATGGTGGTTCGAGTGGACCAAGATCAGATAAGTATAAATTATCTGAAAACACTTTGACACCCAACTCAAGCATTCCAAATGAAGACATCTTGAATTTGATGTAATTGAAGATGAAGATCACTGAAGTGCCAGGGCTACTTGCGACTAAACCCGAGGGTTATACCAAAATGGATGTTGTAGAAATAGAGCCTTCGGTTTGTTCATATCCTAAATAACTTGTATGGACGGATGCTGGCATTGGATTATTGCCTAAAAGGCAGTGTTAGCAGTCCAAGTGGGATTACTATCTAAAAAGGTAAAACGTGATCTCATGCCTCATCAACCGGGAATGACTAAAATAGGGAGTATGTGGCAAGGCTATGTGGGTCGCACCTATTAGGGTATTGCCGTTATCCTTTTAGATTATATATTTATGGATTTGGCTATGCATGAACTCTTGAGAATGGTTGTAAAGAAACTTGGGTGATGAAATACTCGGTACTATCCAGTAAGGGATAGGTCGGTCCTGTATTGGTAAAAGGTCCATGTGAGACCCTCGGTACATTTTTATAGCGATGTATTATTGCAGATGATACCCTAGTAGCATTGTCATTGTATGGAATCCATTCCCCAATACATGCCTTCATAGACTTAGTTGTAAACCTATTATGCTGGAATTTAATTAATGTAACAATTTCGGATATAGTTCCATAATTTATTTTTAACCCTAGAGACTAGTATAATATCACTTGATTTTATGTAGAAATGTTTTGGTTATCGTAGGGTAAAAACCATCTTTGTTTATGTGCAGTGTGCTCTTACGAGATACTTTTATTTTGAAAGGTTTTATAAAACGTTAAGAATCCATTTGATTATGTTTCTCGCATTGATTTTACCAGATTGATCCGAGCGTTATTTTTCCTATAATGCTCGAGTCAGTCCGAGCATATTTTTCATATTTAGCTGGACACTTTTGGAGCTTTAGGAGACAAGCTAGATGCCTCCAAGATGTATTCACATATTTTATCTTTCGTTGTTTTTTTCTTGCTGTATTTATCAATGGTTGTAAGGACTGTTGTTATAACTGTCCCAGGGCTGAGATGGATAATAGTACTCTAATTTATGTATGTATATCAAAGTTCATTTTTCCTTTTGTAAATATCATTAGTATATTATATGTTACTCGTCGCGTCTGTGAGATTTTGTTTTGTCTTTTGTTTCTTTGACCCCAATAATCGTTCTTTCTGGCACTTGGATGTTTGGTACATGAATATCACGGATGTATTAGTGCCAACGTCTAGGGACTGAAATGGTGCGTTGTTTCACATGCTATCAAAGCTGAAGGTTAAGCAAGAACCTTTGCTTTGGTGGGGTAAACTCATTAGAGATAGGGTTAGTAACACCTTAGAATGAAATTGAGCATATATATATATATATGTATATATATAAGTGCGCGTATTTGTTAGTGATATAAAAATGTTTTATACTGTATTAAGTGATCCGTTGAGTAGTTTATGAATTCTTATCGATGCCTCTAGCCCACGTTATCGATAGATATTCCTAAACACTTGAATAAGGCCAACCAATAGAGTATTTTTTTAAATTGGTGAATAAAATAATTTTACCTAAAAGTGTATTTTATATACAAAAGGAAAATTTTAAAAGTTAACATAGTTTTTAATGTATCTATTTATTAGAAAGTGACAATAGTCAATATTATCATTTATGGTTTGATTAGCCATGCTCGTCCAATTTTGGGCATTGACAATTGTTTGTTGATTTATCTGTAATTTTTATCTTTTTGAAAACATGGGTGGGGTAGATAGAAATTAGGAAAACACTTAAACGAATACCTTGTTAATAAAGTTTCACAATTTGATTATAAGGCATTCAATGTTAATAATTGGGTTAAAATCTAAATTTAATAAATGATATTTATTAAAAGAAAGATAGAATATTTTAGGAATAAAAATTTGAGAAATGCTTTTGTATAAATATGACGCCCCACCTCTATACTCACACTAGCCAAGGACATTACGGAGTAATGCCATCAATAAGCACGAAGAATAAGGTTGTTGAGGAGCGACCACTAGTGTAATTGCTTTGTGCGAGTACCGATATGTTAGATAGTATTACATGCATTTCGTTTCAAGAGGAAATCTGACACATCAATTACAAACTCAAAACTACTACACAGTGGCTATATGTTCTTCGAAAACAAATATAAAATAAACATAACGTAAATCGGTCACAGATATTCATATCACTAAGGCAGAAACATATATGAATATAACACATAAAAGTTTACATAAAAGTAATGGTCATATAAGTTCCACTACATCGCAAAAGAATAGGTACAAGTGCTAGACAAAAGAATACGTATACATCAAGGAGTCTCTATCTCGAATGTATAAAACAATAACTGCTAAGCTAAGTAGTTAGCCAAAAGTCAAATGACGGACCTTGATAAGAAGTCAAGTAGAAGCACATAAAATACCTCGGTCTGACCCGACTATTATTTAAGAAGAAAATAATAAATGGATGAGTCTAGCTATAAATATCATATAAAATGAGATAGGATAAGAGATATGAAAAAAATGTATGATAAGAATAATGTCATACTGTAACAAGTATACATTAAATAACGACAAAAATCGTATCATATCTCAAATTTTATCAAACACAAAAAAGAATGTCATATTCTTTATTTTATTCACCAAACCACAAATATTGACAAATCATATCAATGCCAATCGAAAAAATTGGTGAAACACAAATTCCAAAAATCATCAATTAAAAATCCAGAAATCACAAAGGAGCAGGCCTATAACAAACGGGAGCATGAAAACTCACCAACACGTGTATCACAAATAGGTCGCTATCCCATGGTCGCTAACCATAGAGCAGGTGCAACGACGTAGTACAATAACGGTACGTCCGAGGAACCTGAAACTCAAATAATTCGGAACAACGACGTAGTACAATATCAGTACGCCCGATGAACCTGATAAGCCGAAAAAACGATGTAGTACAACGGTACGTCCGATGAACTGAACTCCATAAAAGAACATGGGTCGCTAGCCCATAAAAATGAGTCGAAACACCAAAGAACCCATAGGTCGTTAGCCTATAAAAGAAATGAGACATAGCTCAATAAAACGACATACAGTCTCCTACGTGGACGAAGAGACAACGCATATCTCTAGTCTAAACCGTAAAATGACCACTACTGATCAATAAAAAGTGTGAAATACACAAAGCTAGAAAATAAATGAGTTAAGCTTCATGTCCCATAACCACAGGCTTAACTTAAATATTTATGAAAAAATTGTAGATTTTCACTTGAAAATTGTCACCAGACTTCAATCGAACAAGTCCAAGAATTACTGACAAAGAAAACGCAAGCATTTCATACCACTTGTTTTGTTAAATCATTTAATTTGATTTCTCATACGAATGAGGTAAAGGTTTGTATATACTAAAAGACTGGAAAACGGTTTTAAAAACAAGCATTGTATTAAAAGTAACGTTGAAATCATTTGTAACGACCCACCTTTGTAACGATCCAGAATTTTGGTCGTTAGATTTTGAATGTTTAATTCATTTTAAATGTTAAATATGGATTTTGAATTGACTTTGAATAAGAATATTTTGGTTAAATCAATATAATTAGTTAAAATATTGAGTATGGCAATTTAATTGGATCTAAGTAATAATAATTTAATATTTGGAAGTTGGGATAATTTGTGAGTCTGGAGGTAAATAGATACAAAATTGGTTTCTAAAATTTATTTTAAGTCTATTTGGATTTAAATAGCGATGTTCGACTTTTAGATGGAATCAAAAGTCGATAAGTGAAATTTGCGAATTTTATATTAATTTAATAATGGAATTTAATAATATAATAATGTAAATAATCAGATTTTGATTCATAATGAATCAGAATAATTTCTAATATGATTATAAATTTTATATGATTTATTTTTGAGTTAGTAAAATTTTAGAAGTGAAATTTTAAGTGATTTCGACAATTTCGAAAATCGCTCGAATTTATCGACGAGTTAAAATAGCCTTCCGGGGCACAGCCTCGGAATTCGACGAAACTAGTTCCATTAGATCCGTAATAGTTAATTATTAACGGATTTCAATTTTTGTAGCAATCGGAGTTGTCATTTGACCCTGGCAGCTCAAAACGCATAGAAACTATTTTAATCGATTAAATTTAAAATTGATCGTTGATTCCCGTAACTCGTGCATATGATCGAATTAGCCTCCGAAACACATTCCATTGTGTTCGAAATATGGGTAAAATCTTATAAACGCCAGGCGGTATGTGTAATTTGGTGTTCGTTTATAAAAGTTGTTAAAATTGAGAATGTTAATAATATACTATTTTTATAAACGTATATATATACGTAAACGTAGCCAAACCCTAATATTTGTTCCTAGCCACCGTTTCTTTTATCTATGGCCGAAAAGCAATAACCTTCTTCTTCAATTTTCTTTAAATCTGTAGTTTTATAGCAAAAATCAGCAACTACAAAAATATTAAGCGAATCGAGCTCTAGGGATCCAACGGTGGGTTTTCGTTCTAGGGCCTTGGATTGTCCTCGATTTGTACGTTTTCGTGGGAAAAACGAATTTGGAGTCGAAGATGGAGCAGTGAAGTGCAAGGGGTAGTCGCTACTAATCTTGAGGATGATTCCAAAATGGATGTAGTAGGAGTAGTACCTTCGGTTCCGTTCGAACCTGGGACGAACTTGTATGGATGAATGCTTTCAGAACTTCGTCAGGTGGGCGATGGGCATTCTAAGTGATATGTTCTAAAAAGGTAACGCTTAGCCTCAAGCCTCATCAACTGGGAATGACTGAAAATCAGAGGATATGCAGCAAGGCAAAGTGGGTAGCACCCATTAGGGTGAGGTCATCCCTGTCAAGATGTCCCTTTTTATTCGGTTTAATGGTGCGGTTGCTGGTCCCAACCGTGGGGTGATCTTACTCGGGATTATCCAATAAGGGTTAGTCCCAGGCTTGTGTTTACAGAGGATTGGGAGTAATCCTCGGTACGGTGATCTAGGCCACGTACTATGACAGGTGGTACCCCAGTGCCTAGTCATTAGTTGGAAATCCATATTCTTTACGTGCCTTTACGATTTTTGTTTGTATTACCCGCGATTATGGCTAGTAGCTAGAATTTAATAGATGTAACAATTTCGGCTATTTGAATAAGTATTTGTATATAGACCCTATTATAATATCAGAGGATTTTGATAAGAAATGTTTTAGCTATCGTAAGGTAAAAACCCGACATGTTTATTTGTGGCGTGGTCTTACGAGATGTTTTTGATTTCAAAGGAATTTTGAAACTTTAATAATCAATTTGGGTGTATTTTTCTCATGCTGGTATTCCAGACTGACTCGGGTGTTATTTCATTATAATGCTCGGGTCAGACCTAGTATTATAGATTACAGGAAAGGATGTTGTGGAGCTCAGGAGATGAGCTAGAGTCCGAGATATATTACCGTATTTGTCTATATCTGCTGCTGCGATTGTTTGAAATTATCAGGCTGGTAATTGTTGTTTGTTTGTGATACTCTAATGATGTAATATAAAAAAAACAGATATAGTTTTCATTTTGTGTAAAGATCTGTTATTGACTATTATATTTTGTTCCGCTGCGATTGTGAGATTCTGTTATTGTTTAGTTCCTTCTTTCTTCTATCTTCTTTTTTTCCTCAACAATCTGTCTTTTCCGGCACTTGAGCGTCGGCATATTATTATATGGTGTATTTTGTGCCAATTTTCGAGGATCGAGAAGGGCGGGTCTTGACAGTGGTATCAGAGCTTAGGTTAGCGATAACCTAGGCTTTGGTGGAAAAAATTACTCGTTAGATATAGAGTCAATAGTACTCTAGAATGAGTTGAGTGTAATAATAGATATGAGAGTGTACTTGTTAGTGAATATAAAAATTGTTTTTATACTGTTTTGACTTATCGGTTAAGTGTTTATGAATTCTGGTCGGTACGGAAAGAACAACCGTATCGATAGGGGTTTCTAAACTCTTAAACAAGATAAATCGACATAGTATTGTTTTAAAGTGGGTAAATGAAATAATTTTACCCAAAATGATATTTGATATAAAAGAAATAATTTTCTGAAATTATTATATATATTTGGATGTTTGGTTGTTAATATTATAATCAAATATGAGAATCTAAAATTTAACATGGTTTATAACCAAATAGAATTCTATAAGTATAACTTATCCAAAAGAAGTATAACTAAAGTTTGACTTAGACCAGAATTTAAATCCCGGAAATTTTGAAAAGTGTTTAAAATGAATTTAAACAAAAAGTTTGGGAATTTAAATTCTTGGGAATGATTGAAATGTTTTCCAGAATGTTGAAGGAAATAATGGAGTATTATTTTGGAAAATATTTTTGAATGGAAATTGTTTTGAAAGGAATTTATGGAAGTAAGGAAGCATTAAACTCACTTCGGTCGTTGGGAAATAATCCTGATGATGATGGCCGCATCATCAGAATTCATTTTCGAGTTTCTAAAGTGATGGATTGCTTTCGTGGTGATTGGCTGTGATATCTGTTTAGACTTGTTTAATATACAAGTGGGTTTAGAAATTTCAAAATGGAAATTTGTTTTGGTAAAAACAGATTGTTTTGGAATTCGGAGATTTGATTTGTTATACCAAGTGGGTATGTGTTGACTATTATTTCAAAATGGTTTTGGAATAAAATCAGGCAATTGAATTCTAGGAATTCTATTTAAAAATGATAATGTGAAAAGTTAAGATAAATCAACTATTTAACTTATTGAGTGAAGTTGATTTAAATAAGTAGGGAAAATAAAATTGTTATCCTGGAATTAAAATTTAACTTAGGACAAGTTAAATAAAATTGAAATTGAATTAAATTGAATATAAAGTTGAAATGTAAAATGATTATTGTGTAATGAAAATTTATACCCTTAAGCTATAAAGTGATATATATACATATATATATATATATATATATATATATAATTAGGCATTGTGATTATAAGATGAAAATGACTCAAATGAGCAATATAAGCTTTTAAATAAATAAGTTGGTGAACTTAAGAATAGGAAATGAAAGTTGTAAAACCAAACTAAAATGGTTGGTATTTTATGGGAAATTCAAAATGTGATCCTAAATGAAATATAAATTAAAATAAGGTGAAGAAAAATAGAATGTGAATGGACTTAGGTTAGTAAATAAGTTTGAACTTATATAAAGAGAAATAGAATTTAGTTGAATTTGAATTGAATAAAATTAAAACTCAGTTGTGTTATAAATAATCTTGAATAAGAATTAAATTCTTATTTAAAATGGTAAAGGAAATTGTATGAATTTAAGTTGGCTAAATAAAATTTAGCTGGACTTGAATTAAATTTGGAAAAGAATTGAATTAAATGGAATTTAAATTAAGTAAGAATGATATTGAATGAATTAAATTCTCACCCAACTAAATTCACAAGAATTGTTTGAAAATGAATTTAGCGTAAGCTAAAATAAATAAAAGAGTGATGGGATGAATGAAATTTTGGTAGCTGGTTAAAAATTTAAAAAGCAAAATAAAATCCAGTTTTGGTTTAGAATAATTGGAATGGCTATGTTATTAATAAATTCAGAAATGAATTGAGAAGGTGGATAAATTTAAAATGGATTGAGTAAGTAAAAAAATTGAATTTAAATCTGTAAATGGATTGGAATTTGATTGGAATTTGATGTAAGAAGAAATGGAGTTATTTTGGAGTTGAAATAACTTAAGAAATTGTGTAAGGGTTGTTGTCGAGTTTTAAGAGATGGTTTTGAATAAACCTATATGGATAATGAATTGGAAGCGTAAGAATAGAAATTTAATTTGATAATGGAATAAAAATGAGAATAGGGATTTGATTTAATAACTGTGATGAAGTAAAAATTGTTTGGGTTATGAATAATTCCGAATGAAATAAAACTAATATAGGTTGAGTTGTAATTAATTTAAAATGGTTATAAACTTAAGTAATTGTTATTTGCTGGAATGACATCAAATTTACATTGAGATTAGTCGTTTTGTTGTAAACATAGCTAATAAATTAAGGAAAGCAAATGAAGTTGGTTTTTGAACAAATTGGAATGGGTTGGGATCTAATTAAGTGGTTTTGCATATAAATGAAAGTGGATCATTAAAGAAATGCAAATATATCAAATTGAAAATAAAATTTGATTGTGAATCAATTTGGAATTGAATTGAAGTAAATTGATGTAAGTAAAGCATAGGTTAATCATAGTAAAGTGAAAATGAATTGGTTGTAGTAAATATGAATTTTATGTAGAAAACTTGAATGTAAATCATTCAAGTGAAATAAAATGAAGTTGAATTTGTTATGAAATTAAAATGGTGATTGAAATCTTGGGATTTGCTTATAACATATGGTTAACAGGTTGAATTATGAAATTTGTTTGTGTGAACTTTGTAATTGAGGTGTTTGGCTAAGATAAATGTATGGAAGATTGTTAAAAATCTCATATTATTGAAAACTCATGTGTATAATTGAGTAAGTACAGGTATGGAAGGCAATCAATGGAGTTGGAGCGCATAAATGCAATATAAATTAGCCGCTTGCTTTTAAAATGCTAATCAAAGGTACGCCTACGAAATAAAATTTGAAAAAAAATGATATATATATATATATATATATATATATATATATATATTGTGACATATTTTGTTTTCCGACCGTGTGGGTCGATGTATATATATTTATATCTATTGTGATATTATGAAACGCTCTCCGTACAAAGGAGGCGCTGTCAAAAATTTTCAAAAATTTTGAGAGATAGAAATTTTTTGGGAATTTCGAACATTTTAGTTAACTAGGAAAGTTGTTTTGAAATGATATTGAAAACAAAACTTTTAAGTTAAAATAAGCAAATGGTTTTGGAATCGAGCTAAAAGTTTTGATGAAATGAATGTAAGTTTTTAACTAAGTAAGTTTAGGTATGTAAATGAGTTTGGAAGCATTTTCTACCTTAGCAAATTTCAGGGACGAAATTTTAATAAGAGGGGAGGAATGTAATGACCCAGATATTTGGTCGTTAGATTTTGAACGTCTAATTCATTTTAAATGTTAAATGTGGATTTTGAATTGACTTTGAATAAGAAGATTTTGGTTAAATCAATATAATTAGTTAATTATTGAGTATGGCAATTTAATTGGATTGGAATAATAATAATTTAATATTTGGAAATTGAGATAATTTGTGAGTCTAGAGGTAAATAGATACGAAATTGGTTTCTAAAATTTATTTTAAGTCTATTTGGATTTAAATAGCGATGTTGGACTTTTAGATGGAATCAAAAGTCGATAAGTAAAATTTGGAATTTTATACTAATTTAATAATGGAATTTAATAATATAATAATGTAAATAGTCAGATTTTGATTCGGAATGAATCAGAATAATTTCTAATGTGATTATAAATTATATATGATTTATTTTTGAGTTAGTAAAATTTTAGAAGTGAAATTTTAAGTGATTTCAACAATTTCGAAAATCGCTCGAATTTATCGACGAGTAAAAATAGCCTTCCAGGGAACAGTCTCGGAAATCGACGAAACTAGTTCCATTGGATCCGTAATAATTAATTATTATCGGATTTCAATTTTTGTAGCAATCGGAGTTGTTGTTTGACCGTGGCATCCCAAAACGGATAGAAACTAATCAATTTAACTTAAAATTGATCGTTTATTCCCGTAACTCACGCATATGATGGAATTAGACTCCGAAACATGTTCCATTGTGTTCAGAATGCGGGTAAAATCTTATAAACGCCAGGCGGCACGTGTGATTTGGAGTTCGTTTGTAAAAGTTGTTAAAATTGAGAATATTAATAATATAATATTTTTATAAGCCAAACCCTAATATTTTTGCCTAGCCACCGTTACTTTTGTCTATAGCCGAAAGGCAATAACCTTCTTCCTCAATTTTCTTTAAATCTGAAGTTTTATAGCAAAAATCACCAACTACAAAAATATTGAGCGAATCGAGCTCTAGGGATCCAACGGTGGGTTTTCGTTCCAGGGCCTTGGATTGTCCTCGATTTGATGATCTAGGGTTTCAGTTCGAGCTCGTTTTCACGGCAAGGGGGGCGAATGGAAGTGTCGTGGTGGTGGCTGGGGGTGTTTGGCGGTGAGACGCTCCATTTGGCACTCGTGGATCGATGTCTGGGCTGATGATGGTGGTGCGGTGACGGGCTTGAGCGCGCGTGTATTGGGCTGGTCGCATTCTGGATCGTGTGAGGGAAGAAGAGATCTGGAGCAGGCCGATTTTCCTTTGTTTAAATCAAACGACCGATTTAATTTGGGTAATTAAATAAAGAGAATTTGTGTTAAAATTTATATTCATACTTTTAAAACTGAATATCTATTGCTTGCGTAGTCGGATTTCGACGAATTGGCGGCACTGGAAACGCAGCGAGGAAATCTATGCTGCAGTTCAGATCTGAGATCGATTGGAGTTCGTGAAGATTTTAGGTTAAATCGAAGACGCTCGATTTAATTTAAAATTGGAAAGACTCAACGTTTAAACTCAAGGTGAGTTTATCTCACTCACATCTGGTATGCTAGTTAGTTTAAATAGCTAATATTTAAATGGTTGATTGGTTGATTTATTAAATGTGATAATTATTATCAGATTTGATCGATATTTATTTGTGGCTAACATCTGTGGATGCAGGGAAACAGGTTGGAGGGATCCAACTGGATTCCTCACAATGTAGAAATTCATCATCATTATTTGTGATGTGCTTTATTTATTATCCCGTCGTAGTTTAATTTGAAAATTCAGTTACGTTTGGGTTTCGGTTGGATGAATATAATCTAGAATTTTAAATAAAATAAAATAAATTAGGATTAAAAAAGGAATTGAAAAAGGATTTTGAGTAATGAATTTGAGGAAATTAAATTTAGAAAATTGGTTAGGAAAATTTGAAGTGTTTTTGAAACTATGATTTAAAAGGAAATGAGGAATGAGAATATATAAACTAGGTTTATAAATGAAATAGAATATTTATATGTGGATAAATTTTGAAAGATAGATTTCCGGTGGGAATTTCTATAAGAAATGCGAATTGTTTTAAAAAAATAGAGAGATTATTTAAAAAAAGGGTGGAAGTGTATTTTTTTTGGGAAACTAAGCATGTTCAAAGAAAAGTTTTCGAAGTATAAACAAGGAAGTTTTTAGAAAGAGGTTTTAGAATATTTTAGAGAAAAATTACTACTTTTAATTATGTTTAAGTGAAAGTAAATATTTATTTAAGTAATTATGGTATTCGATTATTTTAAAGGTAAAGTGGTATTAAGTTTTCAAAAAGGAAATTTTAATATAAATATTTGATTTAATAACTTTATTTTAAGAGTTAATTCTGGCTTAAATTTCTTAGAAACCTCTTAATATTTCCTTGTATTATTATTTTTAATTAAGTAATTTCTAGTAATTTTATTTTAAATATTTTAAGCATATATTTTGAAGGCGGTTTTCCAGGAGATGGGAATGTGTTTAAAAATAAAAAGGAGTTTATTTTTAAAATGTGGAAAGGAATTTACAGGATTTAAACGTAAATTTGAATTGAGATAAATCAAGCAGGATTTATAAGAAGAATTCTTTGGTTTATTCTGAAATGGAAGTGTAGTTCCCCCTAAAGCCAAGTACGTTTCAAAGCGGATTTTAAGTGAAAATTAAAAGTTTTAAATTTGTCTTTAAAAAAATGTTTAAGAAATTATTTAAGTTGTAAAAGTTTTAAAAGTAAAAAATTACTAAATTAGTGAAAGTAGTAATTATTTTAAATGGTCAATTGGTACGATGTTTATAAGAATATTATTAATATTGGTAAAATGGATTTATTTTCAAGGTAGTTTGGTTGATGTTTTATTTGAAACTAGTATAGAATTTTGTAACTACTCTTTTAAAATTTAGTTTGAACTTAACCTTTATTTTTAAAATTAGCTTACATTTTATAAAGTAGTTTTCTTTAAGCGTTTTTAAAATATATGTTGAATAAAATGTTTAAGTAGTTAATGTAAATATTTTAAGGTTTTTTTTAGAATAAAGTGATTTAATTGTTTAAAAAAAATCTAAATGTTTGGACTTGGTTGTTTCCAGTGGAAATGAATATTTTGGAAATTTATTCCATGATAAGAGTGTAGTTCGAAAACTGTTTTCAAAAAGGCTCGAAAGTGAAAATATATCTTGTGAAGATATTTTGAGGTTAATAAATAATTTGGGAAAAATTATTTATTGTTTGATGGTTGTTTGTGAATGTTAATTGATAGTTAAATAACCGACTATCAATATTGGCCAAATGGGTTGATCGTTTCGAAGAGACCGGGATCGAGATTTATTTCTCGAAAACCACTTTGATCCGGTTTGTACGTTTTCGTAGGAAAAACAAGTTCAGAGTCGAAGATGGAGCAGTGAAGTGCAAGGGCTACTCGCTACTAATCCTGAGGATGATTCCAAAATGGATGTAGTAGGAGTAGTACCTTCGGTTCCGTTCGAACCCAAGACGGACTTGTATAGATGAATGCTTTCGGAACATCGTCAAGTGGACGATGGGCATTCTAAGTGATATGTTCTAAAAAGGTAACGCTTAGCCTCAAACCTCATCAACCGGGAATGACTGAAAATCAGAGGAGATGCAGCAAGGCTAAGTGGGTAGAACCCACTAGGGTGAGGTCTTCCTTGTCTAAATGTCCCTTTTTATTCAGCTTAGTGGTGCGGTTGCTGATCCCAACCGTGAGGTGATCATACTCGGGATTATTCTGTAAGGGATAGTCCCGGTCTTGTATTGCAGGAGATTGGGAGTAATCCTCGGTACGGTGATCTAGGCCACGTACTGTGACAGGTGGTACCCCAGTGCCTAGTCATTAGTTGGAAATCCATACTCCCTACGTGCCTTTACGATTTTTGTTTGTATTACCCACGATTGTGGCTAGTAGCTGGAATTTAATAGATGTAACAATTTTGGCTATTTGAACAAGTATTTGAATATAGACCCTATTATAATATCAGAGGATTTTGATAAGAAATTTTTTAGCTATCGTAAGGTAAAAACCCGATATGTTTATTTGTGGCGTGGTCTTACGAGATGCTTTTGATTTCAAAGGAATTTTGAAACTTTAATAATCAATTTGGGTGCAGTTTTCTCACGTTGGTATTCCAGACCGACTCGGGTGTTATTTCATTATTATGCTCGGGTCAGACCGAGTATTATAGATTACACGAAAGGATGCTGTGGAGCTCAGTAGAGGAGCTGGAGTCCGAGATGTATTACCGTATTTGTCTATATCCGCGGCTGTGATTGTTTGAATTTGTCAGGATGGTAATTGTTGTTTGTTTGTGATACTTTAATGATGTAATATAAAAAAAACAAATATAGTGTTCATTTTGTGTAAAGATTTGTTATTGACTATTATATTTTGTTCCGCTGCGATTGTGAGATTCTGTTATTGTTTAGTTCCTTCTTTCTTCTATCTTCTTTCTTTTCCTTCAACAATCTGTCTTTTCCTGCACTCAAGCATCGGCATATTATTCTGTGGTGTATTTTGTGTTGATTTTCGAGGATCGAGAAGGGCGGGTCTTGACAGCATTTCAGTCCATAGAAAGACGTATCGTTAAGAAGAAAGAAAGGGATAGAAAAGAGAAAAGATAGAAAAGAAAGAACAAAACAATATCAGAATCTCACAGCGGAACGAATAAATTATATTATATCACGTACAATATTTCATAGTATCATATACATCAGAGTTATACAGCTAATACAACACAAACTAGACAGTCATAAACACCTGTCTAGTTATTAAAACTTAGGTACATCACAGAAATACAGATACAACACTAGCACATCGGAACCGCTATATCTACAAACGCCGAAGCCTCCTGCTCCATATCTCCTTCAGAACTCATCAAAGCTAACATGAATCCCTTGGCTACTCGTTAAAATTTGAGTACCCAAGAGTTTAATAAAACAAAAATAAACCCTGGGTCAGACATGGGTCTGGTGTGAGTAAACGGGTTAAAGTTGCTTAACTTTGAAAACCTTTGGAAAGAAAAGGTATCTCGTAAAACTTCCTGCACATAAACACGGAAAAGTTTTTACCTTACGATAACCAAAACATTTGATAGGAAATCCATTTATATTATAATAGGGTCTAGGGTTTTCAAGTAAAATATAGAAATAGCTGGAATGCTTACATCTCACGTTCCAACAAAGTTGGGCACAATCAATACATACGGCACTTATTGGAGATTGGATTCCATACAATGGCATGACTACTGGGGTACCTTCCCTCACAGTACGAGGCCTAGACCACCGTGCCGAGGATCTACCCTAAATCCCATGCAACACAAGGCCGGAACCATCCCTTACTAAATAGTCCCGAACAAGACCACCCCGCAGATGGCCGTCGCCAACTGCCCACTAAGCCGAATAAAAGGAACCTCTAGACAAGGGTAAATCTCGTCCTACTTGGGTGCTGCCCACTTAGCCTTGCTGCACCTCCCCTGTTTTAGCCATTCCCGGTTGATGAGGCTTGAGGCTACGTTTACCTTTATAGAACACATCTATCTTAGAATGTTCATCATCCTCCTAATGATGTTCTGAAAGCATTCAATCCATACAAGTTCGTTTCGGGTTCGAACGAAACCGAAGGAACTATCTCGCTACACTCATTTTGGAATCACCCTCAGAGTTAACGATAATAGCCCTTGCACTCTGAATCTTCATCTCAATCGAAAGCACCATCTCCGTTAACTCGTTTTGGAATCACCCTCGGAGTTAATGACCATAGCCTTTCCTCTGAATCTTCACTTGAGATTTCACGACCTAACGTTTAATTTGGATCGATGTGGTTTTCAGAATTTCAAATTTGGAAATCTGATCTCGGTCTCACCGAAATCCTAAATGTCGTCTCAATGTCCAAGTTGTTTAAGTTTGAACAATTTAATTCAATTTAAAAATATTGAATTCACACAGCATTATTCACAGATAAATATCACGCATTTATCACAGCTATAATCAATATCACATCATAGCACATCACAGATTATCAAACTATAAGCATCATTCAATCCAAAAATTCTTCTCAAACAATAATCCACAAACAGGAAATATTAACCCATATTATAATTAATTTAATCATCTTAAACTAAATTAATTACTTGAGAATTAATCACCTAATCCTTCTTAATCAATCATTAATTAATTACAACCATTTAATTAGTTAGTCACTCTTTAATCACCTTGTAAATCAATTAATTAATCTTTAGTTAGATTAATTATCCTCTAATTATTCTCTTAATTAATCAACCTTGATTAATTGTTCCTTAATTACATTAAGTAATTAGCCTTTAATTAACTACACAAATTAATTATTCTTTAATCATTTATTAATTAACCTTAATTAAATTTTATTAATTAATTAACTACAATTAATTACATTAATCCTTAATTAATTATATTAATTAATTATACTATAATCACTTCATTGATTAATTATCTTATAATTAATCACATTTATTAATCAATTAAACCTTTAATTATCCTCATTAATTACATCAATTAATGATCCTCTAATTACTTTAATTAATTAATTATTCTTCTAATTACATTTAATAATCAATCTTTAATTAATCACATTCATTAATCAACCTTGATTAATTCCACTCAGTAATTAACTACTCTTAATTACTTACAATAATTAATTAACTTCTTAATTAATTAATAAATCCTTTAATTAATTACACTTAGTAATTAACACTTAATTACTTCCACTAAGCAATTATTCTTTAATTCTTTCCATCAAGTAATTTCCCATTAATTAATTACATCCAGTAATTATCCATCAATTACTTTACTAAGTAATTACACTTCATTAATTACATTAAGTAATTATACTTAAACTCATCATTAAGTAATTCTCTTTAATTAATTAAACTTAATTAATTAACTAAAATTAACCACATTAACTTAATTAATTACATTGAGTAATTAATTTCCTTTAATTACTTCATTAAGTAATTACCCTCAATAATCCACTTACATTAAGTAATTAACCACTTAATTACTTATTACTTAATTATTTCTTAATAAGTTAACCATGATTAATCAATCCTTAATTAGGTAATCAACTACACATAATTAATTGCACAAATTAATTTATCTTAATTTAATCACCTAAATTACTTGTCTTAGTCAATTAAGTAATTATACTTTAATTACTTTAGTCAATGAAACTTGATTGAATTAAGATAACTCATATATTATATTAAACTCCTAACTACCATTTAAATTAAATTAAATTTAAAGTTTGAATTTGGTTTATACAAAATCATCATCTTTTGATTATTAAAGTTAAATACTTTTACTTTAATTCACATTTAAATTTCAACAAAATGCTTTTTTAATTTGAAAACATTTAGGGACAAATTTACAAAATTATTCTAATGTAGTATTTATATAAATCAAAACTATTTAAAAAAAATAAAACTTTAAAATCCATACTTTAAAAACTTGGATTTGTTTAAAACATCTTTTTCTAAACTCAAACATTTATCTTTGAAAACTCACTATTTCCATAACTTTAAAACCTGTTTTTACTTTGCTTTTAAAACTTTGAAACATTTGTAAACTCAAGCTTTTTGTTTTAAAATCCTTGAACACTTCCTTTTAAAATGAAACCTGACACTTAATCAAAACAAAATCGAGCTTGTCAACCCATTCTCGAGCCAAAATGCTTCAAAACCCGATACACCACTCGCGCAAACTCGATGCAACAAAACAAGGCTTGCCCACTTTGCAACTTCGAGTCGAACACGTGAGAAATCACGAAATACCCCAGGCCAAACATTTCTTCCCCAAACCCAAAAATCCAGATGCACACGTCGACCACCGTGCACATGCACGACTGGAAAACTCAACGCCGATCAACTCTCCGGCCCTCGCCAACCCATAATCAACCTCGACAAACACCACGATGAAGCAAAATAACGAAAATCGAAGGCAAACCAAAAATCGATAAAATTCGGTCAAACTGGAAATGAACACGATCGGAAAACCTCCTCTAGCCATCGACTTGGACCACGAGCACCTTGTCATTCCAACAAGAGAATCCCCTCGACCTCCAACGTCGATCCCCTCCATCGTGCACTATTCAGATCCACAACAGACATTGCACGCAACCCATCAACATCGACGACACATCTGAGAACAAAAACCCTACTTCTCCCTTCCTCGGCCACCATGGCCAATAGAAAAACCTCTCGCCATTTTTCCAGAGATCCCTGACTCGCCGACCATCTTTAGGCCAAACACCGAGCTCCAGTTCGCCTTCGACCACCGCGGGTAGCCAAAATACCCAAAGACGTTCAACACCGATCATCTCATCGAAACCCAATCTAAAAATCTCAATCTATATACCTAAATTCATGATTTGGCTTCACGACCAGATTATATAATCAAAAATTTAAATTAACATGTTCGAATTTCACCCATTTCCAGATTTCCACTGTGATTTTAAATTTTACAGAATATTAACCAAATACAGTCACTTAAAATTTATTTTTAAAAACAATAACACATTGTTATTAACATTTTCTTTTCAGTAATCAAAATCTAATATTGATTATTTAGGAAGATAGGAATTATTTTGAGATGAAGTTGAGCCTATTACTAATAACAGAGCACAAATATAAATGTGCAAAGGCAATTTACGGATATGTTATACTTATACACACACATTTATATTTAAAACTCATGCAAGCATTATAGACTATATTTCTACACATGCAACAAAGTTTCATTATAGATTTCTAAACTGTTTTTAAATAAAAAGGTTTACTCACTTATTATCAACGCAGAGAGAGAAAACTCTGATGAATTTTGTTTCCAAGACTTTGAATTTGAACTGGTACTTGAATCCTGTTGTTTGATTTGCTTGCTGTTTTGATTATTGTTGTTTGAGTTCATCCTTAAAGTTGAATTTGCTGTTGAAATTTAAAAATCCTTCTTTTTTGAATCTTTGGAGCTGTTGTTGATTCAGAGAAACTTTTGCAGTTGTTGATTTAGAGTTTGTTATTGTTGTAAATATTCATTTTTATTTTTTTTTGCAAGATCTCAGGTTTGTGAATTTTTGAACCGATGTTTGTATTTAGTTTATATGTTTTAAGAAGAGGAAGGAAAGAAAGTACAGAGAAAATTTTAACCGAAGAAAAAAGAACAGCTTTTCTCTTTAAAAACATTGTTATATGCTCCATTTTTATTAAAACAAGGTTTGCCACTTGTTTCTCAAATGTGACAAATGTATTATTCATTAGTTCCTAAATTGACAAATGTATTACTCCTTAATCACTAAGTTGACAAGTGTTTACTTTATCATTTTAAATTAATTACTTATTTTTACAAATGATTTAAATCTTTACTAAATATTTTCTTTAATACTTATGTTTTATATAAATTATGAAATGTATTTATATCTTTATGTTTTATTTATTTATATTTTAAAATACATTTTCCAAAGCTAAGTTTAAAAGAAAGAGAATTAAAAAGAAACAAACATAAATTTAAATCTTATTTTAAAGTTTAAACTAAAAAATATTGTACTTAAATATAAATATATATAAACTAAATTTACTTCAAGAACCAATTTTTAAAGGAGAACATATTAAATTTTTATTATAATATATTATTTTTAAGCTATTATATTTTTAAACAAAAATAAATATTTACTTTAAGTGTTTTTAAAAGTATAAGATAAAATTTTAAATAATCTTTTAAAAAGTATTAGATCATATTCAAACAAAATTCCCAAATTACAATACAAACATATATATATATATATATATATATATATATATTATAATTTGAAAAATATTGTTATTAAATTAAAACCAAACTTCCTATTCACAATGTATACACATATATACATTATAAATAGAATATTTTTTTATTAGCTTAGAAAGATAAATTTTTATCAATTATATGTATTAACTTTGAAAAGAATAAAATTTGCCAAATTAAATTATTAGTTTTGAAAAGATAAATTCAGCTAAATTAGATTATTAAATCAATATTGCAAATTTTAAAATAATTATTAATGTAAATTATCAAATAAATATTTCCCAAAATTCCGAGACATCACATTCCTTCCCCATTAAAAGAATTTCGTCCTCAAAATTTAAAAGCAAAGATAATTTAATAATCCCATACAGATTTTAATTTTAAAATAGCAAGCATATGCTATCAACCATATACTAGCAACCATGGCAACTATAGCAACCAATTCAAACAAACAATTATAAATATCCAAACAAAATTCTAGATAGAACTTCCTAATATTATCTAGAGTTCCCTAGGTACAAATACCGAGATACTCGCTCTACTGAATCTAAGCTAACTACAGTACTCTGAACCAGAGCTCATATATCTAGATCTACAATCTAAACAGGATGCCGGACCATAGAGAAGTCCTGTTCAACTTCCAAATCTCCCTGAATTGCTGGTTCTAAAACCAATGATAGATCATACATGCTCTCCCTTAGAGATAAGAGAAATACAGTACAAATCCCAGCCATCTGAACTGGCAATTCAATCTTGTAGACCAAAGTACTTAACCTTAAGAGAATACAGAAAGATCCAATACATTTCTGAACTAGCTTCCAGACTTACCCAACCTTATTACTCTTACAATCAGAGAAACTTACCTAAAATTAAATCTCCGACTTCGAATTCTGAATTCCTTTGTTCCCTATCCATAGAAATCTCCTACCGATCATGGGCTTCCTTCAGCCTTCTTGATCAATCCAATCTTCGCAGATGCCTCACGGATCAACTCTGGGTCGAGAAATAGATGATCTCCGAATCTTACTCAACATGATGGTTCTCCTAAGATCCATCGAAATCTAGCACACTCACTCTACTTCACAAGCATCGGAAGAACTTACTTCTCCAATCCGGAAAAATAGAACACGTGCATTAGACAACCAAGGCTTTAGATCCCAAAAGAACTTATTATAGAAATCCACTTATCTAAGACAAATATAAACTTCCGAGGAATCCAAGGTTGCTGCCATTTTGGAATAGCTGCTCCTTGCTTCCGCTAAACAACTCTGATCAGAAGAAGATGAGAATGCTGTTGATGAACACAAGCACAGACTTTATCCATATCCTGGAAACATTGTCCATCAAATTCCATAAAATCTTAGTGGCCTATCTGATTTGGTCACAAAAACCACAGCAAAAAACTAGCCAAAAAACTAGATCCGATCAATCCTGAGCTGCTTAACAAGTCCTCTCTCTCTAGGGTCCATCCCTTTACTCGGTTGAACCACCAGTAATTCTCTAGGAATCAAGTCAATACAGAATTCAATCGCCTGAATGCGGATGCAAACCTTGACTTCTGGAAGACATCCAAAAAATCTCAAACCACTTCGATAGCTCCAACATCCTCAAAATATGCGTCAATCCCAAACAAAGATTACTAAGTAAACTCCCAAACCATCGCAAGTCACTTTTGCGATTCTACCCTAGTTTAGATTCCAAAGAAACTGTTCTCTCTTCACAAATCAGAACAGCTTAAGCTCTTCTAACTAAAAGAAGAAACTGATAGTCCATCCTTAACCATAAACATCATACCCAGTTGAGCTTCCAGAAGAAGTGGGCAAGCCTTCACCATCTTCCCGGCCTGCTGATAGAAGAATCACGAAGACTCCTGAACCATTGAAGAAACGGACTACTCTACTGCTTTCAAACTCCACCTCTAGGATACTGCTAAGCCAAGAAACCTTCCTACCAGCACACACAACACCTCCGAGATGCTACTGCCAAAGACTTCTAATCCAAAAGCTCCTCGAATCATAAGGCTATATCAGCCAACTCCACAAAAGATCCTTTAAGACGCAGATATCTCTCAAGAAACTCGGGCTTCAAACCAAGCACAAACACCTTGTCGAACTGAGTTCCAAACTCCAACATAGACAAGACTCCTTCCTACGATTGCCAAGATACCATCACTCGCTTCAGCACCTTCGACTAATCCAAATTCTAGAAAATCCGCTCACACGAGCGCAACCAAACTTACACTCCAAAGATGGACTCCGAACCTTAAAAAGGTTTCCTTCCAAGATTGGTGAAATCCTTACACTATGCTGCAAAGCTTACTCAAGATGCCCAATACTACCCTGGCAGATACACTTCCAATCTCTACACTCAGACTTCTTCCATTGGTAGTCGTGCTATATGCACCACTACCTCTCCTACCTCTAGAACTTATATTGGAAAACCCGAACATGTAATCCAAAAAATAGGTGTGTGTGTGTGTATATATATATATAGACACACACACACACACACACAAGTATGCTCTCTCAAGAAAGAAATCACTCCAAAGCCTAGGTATTCGCTCAACCTAGCGCTCTGATACCACAATGTAAGGACCTGCCTTTATTCCACAGAAAGATGCATCATTAAGAAGAAAGAAAGGGATAGAAAAGAGAAAAGATAGAAAAGGAAGAACAAAAAAATATCAGAATCTCACAGTAGAATGAATAAATTATATTAAATCACATAAGATATTACATAGTATCATATACATTAGAGTTATACAGCTAATAAAACACAAACTAGACAGTTATAAACACCTGTCTAGTTATTACAACTCAAGTACATCATAGAAATATAAATACAACACTAGCACATCGGAACCACTATATCTACAAACACCGAAGCCTCCTGCTCCATATCTCCTCCAGAACTCGTCAAAGCTAACATGAATCCCATGGCTACTCGTTAAAATTTGAGTACCCAAGAGTTTAATAAAACAAAAAATAAACTCTGGGTCATACATGGGTCTGGTGTGAGTAAACGGGTTAAAGTTGCTTAATTTTGAAAACCTTTGGAAACAAAAGGTATCAGATAAGACTTCCTGCACATAAACACGGAAAAAAATTTACCTTACGATAACCAAAACATTTGATAGGAAATCCAGTTATATTATAATAGGTTCTAGAGTTTTGAAGTAAAATATAGAAATAGCTTTAATGCTTATATCTCACGTTCCAACATAGTTAGGCACAATCAATACGTGCGGCACTTATTGGAGATTGGATTCCATATAATGGCAAGGCTATTGGGGTACCGCCTATCACAGTACGTGGCCCAGATCACCATACCGAGGATCCACCCTATATACCCTGCAACACAAGGCCAGAACCATCCCTTACTGGATAGTCCCGAATAATACAATGCCGCAGATGGTCGTAGCCAACTGCCCACTAAGGCGAATAAAAGGAACTTCTAGACACGGGTAAATCTCATCCTATTTGGGTGCTATCCACTTAGCCTTGTTGCACCTCCCCTGTTTAAGCCATTCCCGGATGATGAGGCTTGAGGCTATGATTACCTTTATAGAACACATCTATCTTAGAATGTTCATCGTCCTCCTGACGATGTTCTAAAAGCATACAATCCATACAAGTTCATTTCGGGTTCGAACGAAACCGAAGGAACTATCTCGCTAGACTCATTTTGGAGTCTCCCTCATAGTTAACGATAATAGCCCTTGCACTCTGAACCTTCATCTCAATCAAAAGCACTATCTCCGTTAACTCGTTTTAGAATCACGCTCAAAGTTAACAACCATAGCCTTTCCTCTAAATCTTCATTTGATCTTCACTTGATATTTCACGACCTAATGTTTAATTTGGATCGATGTGATTTTCAGAATTCCAAATTTGGAAATCCGATCCCCGTCTCACCGAAATCCTAAACGTCGTCTCAAGAAAGTTGTTTAATTTTGAACAATTTAATTCAATTTAAAAATATTGAATTCACACAGCATCATTCATAGATAAATATCACACACTTATCACAGCTATAATCAATATCACATCATAGCACATCACAGATTATCAAACTATAAGCATCATTCTATCCAGACATTCTACTCAAACAATCATCCACAAACAGGAATTACTAATCCAAATTATAATTAATTTAATCATCTTAAATTAAATTAGTTACTTGAGAATTAATCACCTAATCCTTCTTAATCACTCATTAACTAATTACAAACATCTAATTAATTAATCACTCTTTAATCACCTTATAAACCAATTAATTAATCTTTAGATTAATTGTCCTTTAATTATTCTCTTAATTAATCAACCTTGATTAATTATTCCTTGATTACATTATGTAATTAGCCTTTAAATTAACAACACAAAATAATTGTACTTTAATCATTTATTAATTAACCTTAATTAATTTTTATTAATTAATTAACTACAACTAAGTACATAATCCTTAATTAATTATATTAATTAATTATATTATAATCACTTCAGTGATTAATTATCTTATAATTAATCACATTTATTAATCAATTAAACCTTTAATTATCCTCCTACCTACGATTTAAATTAAATTAAATTTAAAAGCTTGAATTTGGTTTATACAAAATCATCATCCTTTGATTATTAAAGTTAAATACTTTTACTTCAATTTACATTTAAATTTCAACAAATTACTCTTTTAATTTGAAAACATTTAGGGACAAATTTACAAAATTATTCTAATGTAGTATTTATATAAATCAAAACTATTTTTAAAACAAAATTTAAAACTTTAAAATCCATACTTTAAAAACTTGAATTTGTTTAAAACATCATTTTCTAAACTCAAACATTTATCTTTGAAAACTCACTATTTCCATAACTTTAAAACCTGTTTTTACTTTGCTTTTAAATTTTTGAAACATTTGTAAACTCTAGCTTTTGGTTTTAAAATCCTGGAACACTGCCTTATAAAATGAAACATGACACTTAATCAAAACAAAATCGAGCTTGTCAACTTATTCCCGAGCCAAAACGCTTGAAAACTCGAGACAACACTCGCGCAAACTCGATGCGACAAAATAAGGCTTCCCTACTTAGCAACTTTGAGTCGAACACGTGAAAAATCACGAAATAACCCGAGCCAAACATTTTCTCCCCAAACCCAAAAATCCAAATGCACACGTCGACCACCGTGCATATGCACGATCGAAAAACTCGACGCCGATCAACTCTCCGGCCCTCGCCAACCCACAATCAACTTCGACAAACACCACGACGAAGCAGAACAACGAAAATCGAAGGCAAACCAAAAATTGATAAAATTAGATCAAACTGGAAAGAACACAACCGGAAAACCTCCTCTGGCCGTCGACCTGGACCACGAGCACCCTCGCCGTCCCTACCAAAGAATCTTCTCGACCTCCAACGTCGATCCCCTCCATCGCGTACTATTTCGATCCACCACAGACATTGCACGCAATCCATCCACATCGACGACACATCTGAGTACAAAAACCCTACTTCTCTCTTCTCCAGCCACCAAGGCCAACAGAAAAACCTATCGCCATTTTTCCAGAGATCCCTTACTCCCCGACCACCTTCAGGCCAAATCCCAAGCTCCGGTTCACCTTCGACCACCGCAGGTAGCCAAAATACCCAAAGATATTCAACACCGATCATCTCATCAGAACCCTAACTAAAAATCTCAATCTATATACCTAAATTCATGATTTCACTTCACGATCCAGATTATATAATCAAAAATATTAAATTAACATGTTCGAATTTTACCCATTTCTTGATTTCCACTGTAATTTTAAATTTTACAAAATATTAACCAAATACAGTCACTTAAAATTATTTTTAAAAACAATAACACATTGTTATTAACATTTTCTTTTCAGTAATCAAAGTCTAATGTTGATTATTTAGGAAGATAGGAATTATTTTGAGATGAATTAAGCCTGTTACTAATAACATAGCACAAATATAAATGTACAGATACAATTTACATATATGTTATACGTATACACACACATTTATATTCAAAACTCATGCAAGCATTATAGACTATATTTCTACACATGCAACAAAGTTTCATCACAGATTGTTAAACTGCTTTTAAATAAAAAGGTTTACTCACTTATTATCAAAGTAGAGAGAGACAGCTTTCATGAATTTTGTTTCCAGGACTTTGAATTTGAACTAGTACTTGAATCCTATTGTTTGAGTTTGCTTGCTGTTTTGATTATTATTGTTTGAGTTCATTCTTGAAGTTGAATTTGCTATGGAAATTAAAAATCCTTGTTTGTTGAATCTTTGGAGCTGTTGTTGATCCAGAGAAACTTATGCAGTTGTTGATTTAGAGTTTGTTATTGTTGTAAATCTTCATTTTTCTTTTTTTGCAAGATCTCAGGTTTGTGATTTTTTGAGCTGATGTTTGTATTTAATTTATATGTTCTAAGAAGAGGAAGGAAAGAAAGTACAGAGAAAATTTTAACTGAAGAAAAATGATCAGCTTTTCTCTTTAAAAACATTGTTATATACTCCATTTTTATTAAAACAAGGTTTGCCACTTGTTTCTCAAATGTAACAAATGTATTATTCATTAGTTCCTTAATTGACAAATGTATTACTCCTTAATCACTAAGTTGACAAGTGTATAGTTTATCATTTTAAATTAATTACTTATTTTTACAAATGATTTAAATCTTTATTAAATACTTTCCTTAATACTTATGTTTTATATAAATTATGAAATGTATTTATATCTTTATGTTTTATTTATTTATATTTTAAAATACATTTTCCAAAGCTAAGTTTAAAAGAAAGAGAATTAAAAAGAAATGGACATAAATTTAAATCTTAATTTAAAGTTTAAACTAAAAAATATTGTACTTAAATATAAATATATATAAACTAAATTTACTTCAAGAACCAATTTTTAAAGGAAAACATATTAAACTTTTATTATAATATACTATTTTTAAGCTATTATATTTTTAAATAAAAATAAATATTTACTATAAATATTTTTGAAAGTGTAAGATAAATTTTTAAACAATCTTTTAAAAAGTATTAGATCATATTCAAACAAAATTCCCAAATTACAATACATAATAATATATATACTATAATTTGAAAAATATTATTATTAAATTAAAACCAAACTTCCTATTCATAATGTATATACATAAATACATTATAAATAGAATAATTTTTTATTAGTTTTTATCAATTATATATATTAACTTTGAAAAGAATAAAATTTGCCAAATTAAATTATTAGTTTTGAAAAGATTAATTCAGTTAAATTAGATTGTTAAATCTATATTGCAAATTTTAAAATAATTATTAATGAAATTATCAAATAAGTATTGCCCAAAATTCCCGGACATCGCATCATTTTTGTGTAAGAGTTTGAATATTTACTACTAGTATAGAAACCTTTATATTTTAAAGTGAGAAATCACAGAAATGATTGTAAAAACAATCAATCACCAAAAATTCACATTAAACGATGTGAATTCAAACCATAAAAATCGATATCAATTCCAATCAAATGGATATTCCCAAAAATCCAGGAAAGAAGTCATCAAAGTTGATAAAAGTGATAACAACTAATCAGATCAACAAAAATCGATTAAAATTGGAAATCCACTCAAAAACAGACAAATTAGGCAAAATTGAACAGTTCCAGACGTCTAGAGGTTCAACCAGACATCTGGATTTGGGTTCTGGAAATATATATATCTATTTCCATTAATTTCAAAAACATTCCAGACGTCTGAACCACTACCAGACGTATAAATCCCCTAACCAGATGTCTGGATTTTGTCTCTACTATTTTTTTCTTTTCTACCGTATATTTTTTTATCTGCTGACCTAACCAGACGTCTGGAGCTTCCAACCAAACGTTTGGTTGCCTCTTTTAGGCAACAATTTTCCTACGCCAATGATAGCAAAATTGATTCGGAAGCGATCGGACGAGCGACGGAGACTATGGACTTATGCCAAGCGACAATCCAGCCTTATAGGCTCTTCGATACACCCCAAAATAACATGTCCAAACATTCATAGTAGGATTTTCATAAAATTGGACTCAAAAACCAAAATTGAAAAATTCCCTAAACCAGTTCAAATCTAAAGCAATTGAACATGAATAGATGTTAGGAATTTATACCTAACAACAATGAAGGATATAGACGTAGATGTGAGTTTAAAAACTCACCTTCAAACCCAAAAACAACGAATAAGAAGCTTTAAAACAAAGGAAAGATAAACCACTCTTCACTTCAACCCAAGAAGCTCAAATCTAAGCTCATAAGCAAATATTTCCTAAGTTAGGGTGTAGGAATTTTTGAAAACTGAAGAGAGATTGAGGTGGAGAAGATGAAAAGGATGCTTACCTAAGCTTCTCTTTGATTTGGAGCTTGAAATTGAATTTCCTAGCAAAACTAGGGTTTAGGAATTTTGATTTCTTTTCACTTCCCCCATTTTTCTTTAGTTCAAGCGTTAGGAAATAATAGAATGAATGAAGAGAAGTTGGAGGAGAAGTTAGGGTATTAGATGAGTTCATGGGCTGAGAACGAAAGCCCAATAGAAAAATAACAAAATTCTACTCAACTCCAAACATATCGATGTTTATACTCAAAAAGGTCGCAAAGGCCGTTTTGGACTCAATGGAAGTGGTCTCGAGTCCTAATTCGACTGTTTACCAAAAGTAGGATTTCGAACTTTAATCCGACTGAAGATGCAATATTTAAATAAAACATTTAAATATACGATCGTAAAATATATGGTTTGTTACAATAAAGGAGTTATTTTATACAAATTTGGTTTAAAAATGTGTTTTATAAATAAATGGGTTTAAGGATTCAAATCCTGGAGTTTTGAAGAAGATATCAAATTCTTAATTGAAAAAGGTAGTGATACTTTCACTTGAAATTTTTTTAAGTATAAATATTTTGGAAAGGAAATTTTGAAGTAAGGAGTATTTTCCATGGATTGGTTCGGGAAATGTGCCTCAATTTGTTTTGTGATGATCTGAGTAATCTTCTATGTGACGATCGGATGTATTCCTAAGCGAACGTTGTGGTGCACTAAGTAAATTATTCTCTTCGTCATTGTACGATCGAAACAAGTTTAATTTTGAACAAACCTAAAGCAAGTTGGCTATAGATATAAAACTATTTGTTGGAAATATGTAAAATATTGTTTAAAAATGGGGATTTTGAAATAGAAGAAGTATTTTTAGTGCTAATTAGTTCGAGTGACTCAAAAATAACTAAAAATAGGAAAGAGATGTGTTCGGATGGTAAGCATATCTCTTAAGTATTACCTTTCTTGGTAAGGGAATATATTATATTATTTGGTAGTACCCAGTCCCTTAGTATCATTTTGGGGTTACTCTAACTATGTGTGTATATTTTCTATGGTTAACATATATAGTATCATTCAAAAATGAGTTTTGAAATAAAATTGGTTATTTGGATTTTGAATTTACTTAACAAATTAAAATGGAAAAAGTTTGAACCAGATAGTGGTATGTACCCTCAGGATGCAGTATGGTATTATACAAGTTAAACTTAAGTTTATTTTTATGAAATGATTTCATAAAATAATTTTAACAGAAAAGAATTAGTATTAGAGAGAACCAATAAAATAAGCACATAAGTTGGACATAGATCATTTCTCTTTTCACATAGTTTTGATCCCAGATTTTAGTGCATGACTTTGAGATGTTTCACACCATTCTAAATAGGATCTATTACTCAATTTTTAAAGGCGAACACTTGGTGAGGATTTTGGATATAGAGCCAAAGTTTTCTACCATAGTATATGGCTATGTAAGGAGAACGTAGGTATCTAGTCAAGAAACCTGATCGGAATTCGCACTAAGGAATGGTGAGTGATGCTAGTTCGAAAGTAAAGATGTGTATTTGAGTAGAAATCAAGTCAATTTTTTATGTATGGATGACCTATGAATGTCATACGCACTTACGAATAATGTTGGCTATTCCTGTGGTGAAATTTCGAGGTCTAAATCCTTTCAAGGGGGAGAATGTAACGACCCAAAATTTTATCACCTTGATTGGGATATTTAATTGATTTTAAATATTCAACTTACGGTTATAATAATTCAATAACCTTCTTTTAATTTATAACTAATGATAGAAAATTGATTTTTGAATTTGGTTTACTGAAATAAGCAATTTAATGAGAAACAGACAATGTGATCAAAAATCATTTTTCGTATTTTTGATTTCTCATCGTCTAAAAGTTGTCGGAAACATGATCTACAATAGAATATATAATAACACACATATGGTTTAAACACTTTATTTTGAAATATAAAAATAAAAATAATAAGGATTATTAAATATAAAAATACATTTAATATGAAAATGCGAATGATGGATTTGATAATCAAATGATTCCTTAAGAAAGGAAGTAAACAAAGGTACATAAAACACACAATTATCCAATATATTATAGGATGTTTGGCACTTTGATGTAATGATGTTTGTAAGGGGAGATGGAGCTGGTGTGTTCAATAAATGAGGGAGGATGGAGTGATGATGTGGCACAATATGTGTAGAGGGTAAGAGAATAAAGGGTAAAATGGTAATTCTCTCACTTCATGTTATCTAAAAGCTATTTTCTTTTTTTTCTAATTTTCATTTTAATTTTACTACTTCATTTCAACGTGTATTTCCTTTTTCCAAAACCTACATACTTCATTTTCATGGCTTCTAAAGTTTTCAAAATTTAAAAATCAAATCTTTTTTCATTTAAGTCCTTAAAATCAAGCTAAAATTTACCTCTTTCCTTTTCCATACCTCCTCTATTCCTAAAGCAAGCCTAAGCAACCCCTTAAGCCCAAGGTCGAACTATGTAAGCACTTTAGACCTCCAAAAAATCCCTCTTTTTCAAGTAGAATCCGAGTTCAAGTGTGGGGAGAAAAAGTGGTGGAAGTTTGTTTGATTTTAGTGTTATTTTGGTGTGTAAAAGCTCATCTTTTTAAATAAAGTTTTAAACTTCATATTGTTGAAAAATTGTGTGGTTGCTTGGTTGGAAAATAATGTTGTATATGCTTTATATATGTTGTTTATCGTAGTGTTTGATTTTGGATTTAGAAATGAAGTAGGAATGTTAAGTGATGTTTAGAGTTATGATCTTTACTTTGTGTTTAAGGTTATGGTATGTGTGTAAATGTTTGCGCTTATGTGAAGGAGTTAGTAAGCTAAAGAAAAGTTAGCATTGGTTTTTGTGTGATATAGAGAATCCTTGTTATTTTGAAAACTTATCTACTTATTTAATTTTCTAGAAAATCTTTATAAAGTTTCAAACTCTACTTTTTAGTTTCCAAAAAAAGCCTTATACTAAGTTTATAAAATAACTTAAAGAAAAAAGGTAAGGGTCAAAGTGGAATTTGTTTGTATAACTAATTTTGAAGTTATGGTTTATGAATGCAGTTTGTAAAACGAATGCTTTTGTCAATTTTAAAGGTGATGTCCTTTTAAGTGTTTTTTTTGGTAAAGGTAATTCAAACATATTTCAAGGGATAAAAGTTAATTATTACTAATTAATTAAGAGTTAAGGATTATTTAATTAATAAATTAAGTAAAGATAATTATTACTTAATTACTAGTTAAGCAAAGGTGATTAGATCTTAATTATTAATTAAAATAATTATAATTAATCAATTAAGTATAGGTTAATAAGTTATTAATTAAAGGTTAATTAATTAAGTAAGGTTTTATTATTAGTTAATTATTAACTAAGTGAGGTTTAATTAAAAAATTACTATTTAAATCAGGTACGGTTTAATTATTACTTATTAAGTTAAGATCTAATTATTGTTTAATAAAGGTTTGAACTTATTTTAAATAAATTAAATAAATTTTTTTATCTTTAATTTCTTTTTTTCAAATGATCAGTTTGTTTAAAAAGCAACTTTCTTTTATAAAGAATAGTTTAGATACAAGGGATTCTCTTTCTCTACCACTAAGTAGCCAAACAAATATGAATAGATTATTGATGACATATGTTTAGTAGAATAAATTCTTGTTCTGCTGTAACTTAATTGAATAGATCATGGTGGACATCTTTTTGGTAGATAAAATCCCCGTTGTTCTATTATATTAATTTATACATTTAATCATGTGCCAATTAATTAACATGTGAACTAATATTGGATGAGTGATAGATTAGCTAGCAATTGTTGATTGATTCTATTTGCATATATGCATGCTCATGTAAATATCGGTTATGTGACTTGAGAAGGCAAATTGAATAAAATGGTAACTTTATTTAGTACAATTATGGTCGCTAAGACTCTTCCCAAATTTATAAAGTTATGATTCAAATTTATGTCAATTCAATATTAATTTAAAGTTAAGTGTTTATAAGTGAGGGTTTAAAGCAAGTAAGTTAATTGTTTATTAATGAGGTTTTAAAGTTAATTACTTATTGATTGATTTTCAAAGGAAATCAATTAACTAAATAAAGGTATTCATATATAATAATCTATTTATAAGAATGGATTTTAATTAGTAAAAGGATTTATTAAAGGAGATTTTTCAAACGATACTTGGTAAATCATATTTTATAAAGTATTTTTATAAAGGAGTTACAAAGGAGGAATTATAAAAGAGTTTAATAAATAGAAAGAGATTTTATAAATCATTTTTGAGATTTATAAAGAAGTTTTCTAAAGTTAATAGGAGTTTTGTAAAAGTGTTTGTAAATATGAAATAGGCTTATAGAAATGGAATTGTATAAAGGAATGAGATTTTATTTTAATAGTTAATCCTCCTTAATCATTGAGGTATTGCAACAACACGTACCTTAATGGGCCTAAATTTCGAAAAAATGAAAACAGAAGTCCATCAATGGACAGATTTTTGAATTTGGTATCTGCAAATAAGCATGAGCATTATTAGAGATTGGTCGAAATCTAAACTCACAGCAGAAACAATAATAGTACAAGAACACTTAATATGACTATTATCTTGGAATTAATGGCATTCCTCGGATAGCAGATTGTCACATCAGCATTGAGCATGAGAGAAAAGAAGGCTTTTCCGACAACTAAACACATCCGGCTCAAGTGACTTGTTCCTCTATATCTTCATGTGGGCTGTAATGGGGAGGGTCGGAACAACGTTCTGGTAAGTGGAAAATCTATAAACGGTCCATTGCATAAATTTATACCGATTGTATCCATTTATTGTTATGTCTATTAAAGTTAGCGATTCTAATCTATCCTTGCATTGCACAAACGATTACTTGCCTACCTATTTCCAAGGTAAAAAATACCGACGAAGCCTTATCAACCACCTAGTACTTTCATACCCATTTGCCACTTAATACTTCTAAAAATGAAGCGGGCTTATACTATCACCACATAATACTTTTAAAAGATAAACATGCAGACTTTTCCATTTAAGACCTCAATCGAGGTAGAATCCGCCATTTAAGACATGTTCCCAATGTGGAATTCTAGCATCATTATTATTGGTCTATTGGCCCTAGCTATAGAGACATTTGACCGTTGTCTATGGCCTTATAATATATAATAGCCATACTACCAGCGCATCTATTGTTATTAAAGTCTTTGCAATATGAGCGACTGTAACCAAGCCACTTAATACCTCATTAAAAATGACTAGGCAGGCCTTTGATCATTTAACACCTATTTATACAAATGCCTTTTCCATTGAATACGTAACTCCAAGTTGGACACCTCGCCGGTGCTATTAATTTGATATCGATTGGAGATCTCATTGGGCTACGTTATGTTTCTTTTATGGGAGAGAGGCGAACCCTGGATCAACCACTTAGTACCACAAACCTGAAGCGAACCCTTTTCAAGATATCCATCATCACTCTTAATTATAAATATGGAATCTCATTTGGTTACTTTTTTCGGTAGGGAGGCGAGCCCTAAGATAGCCACTTAATACGTCAACACTGAAGTAAATTTTTTTAGAGGTATCCTTATTTATTTGGAATCTCACTAGGTTACTTTATACTTCCTTTTTGGACACAGGCTGATCCTGCAGCCACTGAATACCTTAAACCTGAAGTGAACCCCTATGGAGATATCCCTCATGGCTCCTAATTCCAAATTTGGACCAATTAATACTTTTCGATCAAGAAAGAACATCAAATCTCTCACATCGTCGTGGGTCCTAGGATTAGTGATATCTCACATCGGTAGTAAGTGCACTCGACTAGTGGAAGCCATAAAGTGAAGGACAGTCTTCCGTTGAGTGACTCCACCGACCTCGCATCGCTAACCTAGTAAGTCCAATTAACTATTCTATGTCTTTACTTATATTATCTTTGGTAGACATTAGACTTAGATCACTAATTCTATTTTTATTTAGGTAAAAAAAATTTACCTTAAATACTTATCTACCCATAAATCCCATTTTTATGATCAAACATGTCGATTTGTCCACAAAATCCTAATGGACATTTCCTAAGCCATTTATGTATGATTACAAATTTCAAATCGGTAACCTTTTTTATAACTATTCCATTTTTTTCAAACTCTTTTATCCATTTTTCCTTATTAATTTTTACTCCAAAATTCATTTCCATTAATTGCCCATTAATTGGAGTTATAATCTTTAATTTCCATTCTAACCAATTGTAACCCCTAATCTAATCCTATCCATTATTTCCCATTAGTTGCCCATTAATTGGAGTTACGGTCTTTTATTTCCCATTAATTATTGGCAATTCCTAATTTATTTCCCATTGATAAGAGTTGATACATTTCCTAATTCTACTTATTCGATTCCCTAAATATAATAATAACTAACTAACGTTAGGCATAAATAAAGCATGAATAAATGCTATTGTTCTTTATTAACACAATAAATACATATAAGCTACCTAATAAAACTAACTATTCATAAAAAAATATGTTCTAATCATAAATATGCAACTAGAATATACTTTCCATATTTCTTTTGTTGGAATTAAATTTCTTAGGATGATTTTCCGCTATGATTTCTATAAATTAGTTTAACACAAAAAGGAAAGATTGACTCCGTTTGAAATGATAAGGAATGGATAATTTAATTTTATTTGGAATAAACAATGTAAACTACGGAGAATAAGTCAGTATTGTACACATCTCTTCTCTTTTTGTTTGTGGGTATTCCTTTTTAAATCAAACATCTCCCTTTTGAACGAAAAGTGGAAAAGTAAAAAAAAATTATAAAGATCAAATGGATGCTCTTCCCATAAGTTAAGCTAAGAAAAATTTACAACATAGCATAATTTGGGTAATAATCTAAAAATCCTATTTTGCACCCGAGTACAGATCTAGAATAAAAATATACAACATTCAAATTCTGAAATCTTTGGGACCGATTTTCAGATCTAGGTGTAAACATATTTAAAATTAGATCTAAAACAAGAGTATGAAGGAAATTGTTTTCTACACTAATTTAAGCCTACAATTCAAAAATAAAATTGATTTAGGCATAAAAATCAAACATATGCCAACGGAGTAAATTTAAAATAATAAATAGTATGTAAAATTTCCCATTCACCTTTTGAAAGCGATTCAAATCTCTAGATCAAAAGTAGAACCTTAAATTCATCTTCATATCCTTTTTAATCCAAGAAATATTTATAAAAAAGGTATATACATATAATGTAATTACAGATCTGGGAAGAGATTTGGGACGAGGAGATAAAATAGATTCAAATATATAAATATAAATATAAATATAAATATAAATATATTACCTAGAGTACGTGTGTAGTTGATTCCCTTCTCTTTTTCTTTTTATTAGATTTATATTATTCTCCAATTTTTATGAATATATACATATATATGTATACACAAATATCTTATTTTATACTTTAGAACCAAAGTGGAGAAGAAAAAATGGCAGAGCTTCGCTACTGCCTCAAGAAAAATATGAGAAGAGAAGGGAGGGTTAGGCCTGAATTTATAGGTGCAAGAATCAACCTCCACCGTCAAATCAAAATATATTAAATCTGGACCTTTAGGCCTAGGCTAACCTTAGCCGCCACAAAGAGAACGGTCGATTGCCCCTTTCCTATGGGTCGGCTGCCCCTGGTCGACAGCTCATAGTGGCAGGTTGACCTATGGACCCAGGTTAATTAAAATAAAAGATTAATTTTCCTATTTGAATTATTTCTATTTCAAATTTGTTTTTTCATAACTTCTTCATTTGGACTTCGATCGAAAAACTCCTAATATGAAAATTTCTCAGAATTTTGACACAGACACAATAGTGCAAGTTTCGTTGTTAAAATCCATCGTTTGCACAAATTACATTTTTCGAGCTAAATTAATTAACTAACTAACTAATAAAATAACTAACTTCAAATTGCAGGATGTTACATTCTTCCCCCTTAAAAAGAATTTTATCACCGAAATTTCGCCAATGACCAAGTCATGATTTTGGGTTCTAATTATCCTAAACTACACAATCAATGAGTGTACAAACAATTTTTATAACCAACATGCGCAAGTGCATAGTGCATTACCGTATCACCACATAGAAAATATGTATGCATAATAATTCTAAATCGAATCCTCCTATATGAATGCATTTCTTTGAAAACATTTTTGAAAAATATGATGCAAACGACATATACACTGACAGTTCTATATGTATGTAGCTTTTCAAAAAAATTCAACCAAAACCCCCATACTTCGAATAGAAGTATGAAGTAACCAATTTTACATCGAAATCCTGCCATCCAAAAATCTAACCCTTTAAAAAATCACTTTCTAAACTTTACTCCTATGCTGGAAAAAGGAATTTAGGTGGAGAACTTATCATTCTTACCACCCTAAAAATTTCTCATTCCCATAGTACAGTGGAATTTTCTCCACTTCCCTAGATTTACTCCAAATTTTACATGTAAAAACGCTTAAGGAGGCTTATTTTAAGCTCTGAAACGAAATTGAGTCCAAAAATAGACTCGCGTGCATCATCGAAAGGTATGGAAATAGAAATTCCAAGGTTAAAACAGCTTTTCCCATGTTATCGCTTGCATTTATCGCATCATCGATCCTAATACACTGCTAAATCCATAAATTTTAATTCTATATGTCTTCCATATGCTTAACATGTGGCCTTCAAAATCAAATATTTCACAAAATCTTTCTCGCTTTTCAAAATTTTTCATTATTTAAAAAAAATCCCAAAATATTTAGACGCACATTTTCCCTTGAAATCAAATTTTGGGACAAAAATCCTAAAAATAGTTCAACAGCCAAAAATAACTAAAACCTAAAACATTTTTTTCAAAAGAGAAGCTTTTCAAGATATTTCCTTTTCAAAAAAATTGATAAATTAAGCCACAATTTCAGCGTAGTCGGAAGTCGGTTATGCATTAAATAAATGAACCAAATTCTACACCTAACCTTTACCTATAAAATTAGACATTTTATTTAGAAATGTCATCACGCCTAATTACCAAAAAATTTAGCTTTTAAAGAACATGAGCAATGACTCATGATATGAAACAACTTTATCATGTCCTTCATTAAAATTTTCCAACTATTCTAAACTTTTAGTCTAATATTGTATTTACCATTAGATAAGTATCCATGTTTATATAGCTTCTTCATTATGCATATATATGATAGCGGTTTGCATGCTCATAAATAATAACACGGTAAATAATTAGGAACTCATAATATCATGCATGTCTTTTACAAGAGACAACTAACAGTTACAACCCAAACAACCAAAAAGAAAAGTACAAATGCTGGAAAGGAAGATACAACAAAACCATAAATCCTAAAATAATGCCTACAAACTACGAGACGCCTTGCCCCATGGCTTGAGCTCGATTCATTGCTATGACCCTTAAATGGTCATGATGTAGTGGCTATATACCTAATCTCGTGTCGTTGGCATGCTGGTGTTGATGACGGCTTCAGAATTGTCATCTTCCTAGGAAAGGATCTAATGATGGCAGAATGAACCTTCTAATAAACTGCCTCTCCATGAAGGTTAACCTGTATTACCTAAAGACGAGAGTGGATAGGTGAAAATACAGAAAGAGACTCTGTGGAGTACTAATTCTTGGTTAAGAAATTGCATCATAATAGTGCGGGTCTAATGGCAATGCCACCATTACTAGCAAATGTGGTCTTCTGCACCATAGGATAAATCTGATCGTAACTTCCCATCTTAGTGATAATGTTATGCTCTATGATGCGCACAACCTGATGGACAATCAGAGGTAGATTATTTATCTTCCAAACACCGACATCTTAGGAAAAGATCTGTTGCAAAATCTTTGAGTTGGTACTTTAAAAATCATCTATGTCTGCGTCCTTCACAGAGGCCTCTAAAATCTCAACGAGTTTATCGTTAATCAGCTCAATTAAGATATCCTTCACATTTGAACGAATTATACTGTTGCCTCCATCAAAATTCTTTGCCAACAGGACATCGAAAAGGCAGATGCGACATGGGTAACATTCCTTCTCGGAGGTCTCAAAGCATAGGATCAGTGCAAATCCTGCCGCGACGAATAGCTCTTCAATCCAAAAGCGGCGAAACCTTCTACTCATTCCGGACCAACCAAGTGGCTTCAAAAAGGGTGAGACCAGAATGGTGAGCGAAAGAGCCGACGGTGCTGGAAGGTGTCTTGGGATGGAAGTGGCGGAGGGAGGGATTAGGGTTTATATCCGAAGTGTTGGTGGGGCAAGATCTAATGCGCAAAAACCAACGCGAGGGGAAAAAGGTTAGGCTGCTGCTCCAAGGAAAGACAGCATCGCCTAGTGGAGAAATGGAAGAGAGAGGCTGATACTTGGAGGAGGAGGAGGAGGATGGAGATTAGATTCGGCTTGTTGAGGAAGGAGGAATGAAAGAAGGCAACTGGGGGAATTCAGACGCGACTTTTATAGTCCCATTCTAGGTTCAAGTTGTGCCTAAACTCATTAATAGGTAGACCACTCTGGGTTTACCACTAGGTGGTCAACCGCTAGATGGGCTTTACACGTTAATTGAACCTAGACCCAATTAGGCCCGGACTAAATAATAATAATAATCATTTCGTGCCATCTCCTTTGATTCAACACAATCCAGAAAATTCCTATCCTCATCACGGCAGTGTCAAAGCTTACTGCCTAGTCCCGAACCATGCTCCAGCAATTCACAGTAGTCCAGCAGAACTGTTGCGGCCAACAACAATTCCAAAAACCCAAAAATATTTCAACTGCTATTTCCTGCCTACGTCGCACCAAAATATTTCTTCCAATAGCTGGTGCTACAATAGTACTTTATACTATATATCCTAATAAAGTTAAATGTCACTCCTATTTTATCTATACCTTAAAGAGAGAAGATTTTGAGAACCTCGATTTTATAAACTGAAAAATCACTAACCTAAATATATGCTCTTTTATACTTGTTTCAAAATAATAAAAACTATTTTATATCAAAACTTCCCTTAAAATCAAACTTATATATATAAATATTCCAGGGATTTCAAAAATTAATCCTTTATAAACTAAAAATTTCTTAACATGACCAACTTAGTGGTTTATGTGTTTCTTCAAAAAGTTAAATTTCAAAAACCACCAAAACAAAATTTCAATAGCAAATGCTTGGAAAAGAATCCTTTGAAAACCCTTTTTCCGAAATCTAAGGCATTTCCAAAGTATACTTTATAAAAATTCTCTCACAGGTTTTAGACTAAGGAATTGACATTAATTATCTAAATAAAAATCTAGTTTGCCATCAAAGAGGTAATCAATGAAGGCACCCTGATAAAAACTTGCCTCGGGACAATTACTTTCCTGCCCATTTGGAATAAATGTGTGTCTCCAACTGGAACTCAACATCAAAATCCAAAATTACAAGGTAGCTAGAATCTCATCCATCAAATCAAAAACTTTTAATCTTCGGGATTCTATCATATGTCGTACTCATGCTCTTCATCATCAGTGCCTTGGACATCGCCAGCACTATGTGGGGTAATTGGAGTCGACGTGAAAATCTTAACTCTAAGATATTTCCAACACATAGTTGCTTTGGCCATTCCTTCGGAGTGAAACTACAACTACTTCTATAGTTGAAATTCTTAGAATCTAAAGTAAAAATATAATAATACTAGATAGTAAAGTACGAATGCATTCTCTCATTTCATTGTAATTCATCTAATCTACTAACCTAGGCTCTGTTGCCAAATGTAATAACCCGTACCTTAATGGGCCTTCAAAACCTAAGTCCATCAAAGCACAGATCGTTGAATTTGGTACCTGCAAATAAGCATGAGCATTATCATAGATTGATGGAAATCTAAACTCATAGCTTAAACAATAATAGGATAAAATTACTGAATATGACTACTACCTTGGAATAAATGGTATTCCTTGGATAGAAAATTGCCACATAAGCATCAAGCATGAGAGAAAAGAAGGCTTCCCCACCAACTAAACACATCCAGCTCAAGTGACTTGCTTCTCTAAATCTGTTATGTGGGTTATAATGAAGAGGAGGTCAGAACAACGTTCCGGCGATCGAAAAATCTATAAACTATCCACAACATAAATTTATAGCGATTGGTTTCCATTTAATTGTTATGGCATTCAAGGTTGGCAATTTTAATCTAACTTTTTATTACACACACGATTACTTACCTACCCATTTCCAAGGTATAAAATATTGAAGAAACCTTATAAACCACCCAATACTTCCATACCCATTTGCCACTTAATACTTCTAAATATGAAGTAGGATTCTGTTATCACCACATAATATTTTTAAAAGAGAAACAGGTAGACTTTGCCATTTAAGACCTTAATCAAGGTAGACTCCATCATTTAGGACCTATTCCCAAGGTGGACTTCTAGCATCATCATTATTGGTTTACTAGTCCAAGCTATAAAAAACTTTGACCATTATCTATGGCTTTATAATTTAAAATAGACATACTACTAGCGCATCTATTGTTATTAAATTCTTAACAATATGAGAGACTGAAACCAAGCCACTTAATACCTCATTAACAAGGACTAGGCAGGCCTTTGACCATTTGACACCTATTTATAGGTAAGCCTTTGCCATTTAATACATAACCCCAAGGTGGACTCCACACTAGTACTATCTAGCTAACATTGCTTAGAAATCTCATTGAGCTACTTAGTATTTATTTTATAAGAGAGAGGAAAACCCTAGATCAGTCACTTAGTACCTCAAACCTGAAGCGTACCCTTAATGAGATATCCAGCATCATTCTTAATTATAATTATGGAATCTCATTAGGTTAGTTTTTTTGGTAGGTTAGCGGGCATTAAGACAGCCACTTAATACCTCAACACAGAAGTAAACCTTTTTGGAGATATCCTTATTTATTTGGAAACTCACTAGGTTACTTAATACTTCCTTTTTGGAGAGAAACAGACCCTATAGCCACTTAATACCTCAAACCAGAAGTGAAACCCTATGGAGATATCCCTTACCCTCTTAATTCCAAATTTGGACCATTTAACACTTTTCAATTAAGAAAGCACATTAAATCTCACACACCGTCATGGTTATGAGATTAGTGATATCTCACATCAGAAATAAGTGCATCCAACTATTGGTAGCCTCAAAGTGAAGAGCAGTCTTCCGTCGAGTGAATCTACTAATCTTGCATCACTAATCTACTAAGTCCAATTAACTATCCTACTTCTTTACTTGTCGAGGGTAATTCCAAAATGGATGTAGTAGGAGTAGTGTCTTCGGTTCCGTTCGAACCCGGAATGGACTTGTATGGATGAATGCTTTCAGAACATCGTCAGGAGGACGATGAGCATTCTAAGTGATATGTTCTAAAAAGGTAACACATAGCCTCAAGCCTCATCAACCAGGAATGACTGAAAATCAGGGGATATGCAGCAAGAATAAGTGGGTAGCACCCATTAGGGTAAGGTCATCCCTGTCTAGATGTCCCTTTATTTATTCGGCATAGTGGGTGGTTGCTGATCCCAACCGCGGGGTGATCTTACTCGGGATTATCCAGTAAGGGGTAGTCTCAGTCTTGTGTTGCATGGGATCTGGAGGGATCCTCGGTACGGTGATCTAGGCCACGTACTGTGACAGGTGGTACCCCAATGCCTAGTCATTAGTTGGAAATCCATTCACCCTACGTGCCTTTACGGTTATGATTGTACCCAACTATTACAACGTGAGATGCAAGCATTTCAGCTAGATTCTACTTTACTTTCTATAGACACTATTATAATATCAGACGGATTTGATAAGAAGTGTTTTGGCTATCGTAAGGTAAAAACCCGACATGTTTATTTGTAGCGTGGTCTTACGAGATGCTTTTGTTTTCAAAGGATTTTTAAACTTTAACAATCAAATTGAGTGTGGTTTTTTCACGCTGGTATTCCACACTAACTCGGGTGTTATTTAACTATAATGCTCGGGTCAACCGAGTATTGTAGAATACAGGAAAGAATGTTGTGAAGCTCAGGAGATGAGCGGGATGGCGATACGTACTTCCGTACTTGTTTTAAATATTCCGCTGTGTTGACTAGCTGTGTATTCAGTTTTGTGAGGACATGTTATGATTACTGTCCTGTTGTGTGTTATGTGTACTCTGATGATGTAATGTATAAACAGATATGCTTTTGTGTAAAGATCTGTTATCATCTATTATATTTTATTCTGCTGCGTTGGTAAGGTTCTGATGTTGTTGGTTGTTTTCTCTTCTTCTATCTCTTTCTTTCTTAACCCCAATGGTTCGTGTTTCCGTTCTCTTTGAGTTGATATGTTTAAGAATAGTGTCGACTTAAGGGGTACGGGTTTGCGGGCTGTTATAGTGGTATCAGAGCTTATGTTGGTGATAACCTTGACTCTAGTGGGGATTACTCATTGAAATAGAGTTCGTAGTACTCTAAAATGAGCTTGAGTGTATTAATAGATATGAGCGCATATTTGTTAGTGAATATAAAATTGTTTTATATTGTGTTGACTTATCGATTGAGTGTTTATGGAGTCTGGCCAATATGTGGGACGCCATGTTATCGATAGGAATTTCTAAACTCTTAAACAAGATAAACCGACACGGTATTGTTTTAAATAGGGTAAATGAAATAATTTTACCCAAATTATTTTTGTATATAAAAGGAATAATTTTCTGTAAATTATTATAGTTATATATGGATGCTTGGTTGTTAGAAAGGATAATATTAAATTATTACCATTGTTAAGTGAAAATTTAATGAAGAATTAAAATTATAACCAAAATTAAGAGATAAATTCATATACAAATGGGATTTGTAAATGTGAATTATAAATGTGATCTATAATTAAAGATGAAATAAAAATTCCGGAGTAATGTTTCAATATGAATTGGCAGGATTGGAATTTGAAATTTTAGGAAAGGTTTAAATTCCTTTTGAGTTTGGAATGAGTTTCAAAGGTTTTGTAATTAATGGTGATATTATTTGGGAAAATATTTATGAATTGGGTATGAAATCTGATGAGATTTGGAATTTAAAAATATTTGAAATGTTTTGGAAGGATAAAAGCACTAAACTCTTTTCGATCGCTAGAAAATAACTTTGGTGATGACTGCAGCATCATCGATGTTCATTTTCGAGTTTCAAAGAGAAGAATTGCTACCAAATTGTTTTGAACTGAAATTGTTTGCAAAAGTTGGGTTGATTTTAGAAATGCAAAGGATTTTGGATACAATTGATTTCAAATGATTTTTGAAATACTTAAGTGAATATTGAAGGCTCTGGAATTCGTTTAAAATGTTTCGAGTGTCTAAGAAATGGCTTAAACTCTGGAGGTTTAACTAAAAATGTTTATGGATTATAAATAGGTTTGGAAATTTATACGATTTGAAATTTCCTGGGATGAAATTAACTTGTAAAAAGTTAATAAAGTTAGAAAGGTAAGACAATTAAATAAAGTAAACTAAAGAAGGTTAGTAAAATGGAATTGAAAAATATAATTTGGGTGGATTAGAAGAACAAAGTTCTAAGAATTAAAAATTTATTTGAATTTGAAATAAATTAGTAAATGGAGCTAATTTAAAATAATTATGGAAACGAAATAAGTTAGAAGAATAAGTCGAATTTAATGAACTTAAGCTAAGTTTAATAATATTGTGATTGGATTTGAATTAAAGTTGAAATATAATTGAAATGGAATTGTATCACGTGGTGGATACATTAAATAAAATTAAGTTCTTACTTGATAAAATGTAAATGGCTTGTGTGAAGTCAAAGAATAGTATGGGGTAAGATTTAACTGGAGTTTAGTTAAATAAGATTAAATGGGAATGAATAGATTTTGATGGCTTATAAAAGAATTGAAAACCCATTGAATAAAAATATATTATTCGCTAAATAAAATATATAATGCCGAGTTAAAAAGTAAAATATGAATCGGATTGATTGTAAATGGAGGAAAGTATGGATATAAATAAGTTGTGACTTATAAAACTTAGAAGTAGAACAAATAAGCCAAAATAAAATTGTTTTGAATTTTGGGAAACGGATAAGAATCCAAAACTTGAATTATAAAATAGATTGAACTCAAGAAAATTAAGTGAAGTGATTTTTGAAGGGAAAAATCAAATATTGAATTAAAAATGGAAAATGAACTAATTTGAATAAATTAGTGAAGTGAGTATGTTAATGGAATTCTGATTGGTTGGACAAAAATTGAATTAGGAGTAAAAATGGATTTTTGTGAAGTTAAACTTGAGTTATAAATCAAATTCAACTTAGAAGTGCTAAGCGAATTGAATATGATTGAAATATGGTGAAATGAAATAAAGTTGGATTAAAACAGAAATGGTTTGAATTGCAAATAAAATTCAAAGTAGTGGAAAAAAATTTGAAATGGTCTTGTTATTAATAAAATAAGTTCGGAAGTGAAATGAAAACGTGAAATAAAGTTTAAAATGGATTGAATGAATATACTAATTGAATTAAATAGAATGGAATTTAATTGGAAATGGAGATGAACTTAAGTTGTTTACTTAAACCAATTGTTAAATGGTTGTTAGTGAGCTTTATGAAATGGTTTTGAATAGAACCTGTTTGAATGATGAAATGGAATGTAAATAAATAGATAAAATTAAAAATGAAGTGAAAATAGGAATGCATGGATTGTGAATAAATTTAAAATGGAATGAAATTTATATAAATTGAGTTGAGGTCAATTTAAAATGGTTAAAGATTAAGTACTTACTTATTCACATGAATATTGTCGAAGTGCACAAGAAAATTGGTCGTTCGACGAAAACGGAAGTAATAAAATTCTATGAATTAATGGAAGTAAATAAATTTGATTTTGAATCAATTGAGATAAATATGAGTTTGTTTTGCTTAGAATGAATTGAATGAAGGAAAGTGAGTTGTAAATTACTTGAAATTGAAAATAATTGTTTAAGAATTGGTCGTAAGCAATTGAAATTAGTGTCGGAATCTTAGAAATTGCATATGGGTATTGTTTAGTGTATATTGCTTATGAAATGCATGTGTCTAGCTATTGAAAGTAAGTAAATGTTAGTGAGTTGCATATATTTTATACTTACATGTTTAAATTGAGTAAGTATAGGTTCAGGGAGGCCGTTTGGCTGGATTTGATTGCGTAAAATGCTAATTAAATAAGTCGCTTGCTTCAAATGCTAAATAGAGGTACGCCTACGCACTAAAAGTTAGGAAATATGAATTGTTGTTGTTTTTTTATTTTCCAACCAAGTGGGTCGATGTATATATATTTATGTCTCTTGTCAAATTGCAAAAGTTCCTCCGTAAAAAGGAGACTCTGCCAAAATTTTCCGAAAATTTTGGGAGTTAGAAAATTATTGAAAATTTTTGGAAAAATTTGTGTTAGCGACAAAACGATTTCAAATTGGAATTTTGGAAATGGAAATTGGAACTAATTGTTTAGATGGAGCTAAAGGATTAGAAAAGTGAATATGGGATTTTCACTAACTATGTTTTAGTAAGTCGGTGGTTTGGGGCATTCTTCTGCCTTAGTAATTTCGGGGATGAAATTCATTTAAGGGGGAGGAATGTAACTTCGGATTTTTTTGAACGGTTAATTTGACATATTTAAATGGATTTAAATATTTGATTTGGATTATGAATTGATTTTGAATATGGAAAGTATGGTTTTCATTTATAAAGTAAATTCAGGACCTAAGATATAATGATTTATTGGAAAATTTGACTCTTGAATTATATAATTAGGAATTGGGAAAAATATAAAATCTGGAGTTATAAGCTTGTCAAAAATATTTCAAAGGCTTATAAAATTTATATTGGTAATACTGAAATTAATAGATGGGGTAAAATTGAATTTAACAGTAGTTGTTCAATTTTAAAAATACATCGTTTAAATTGATGTTCAAAAATAGCCTTCCGAGGCACAGTCTCGGATTTCGACGAAACCTGTTCTATTGGATCTGTAATACTGTATTATTATCGAATTTCAAATTTCGTGGTGATTGGAGTTGTTGTGTGAGCGTACGATATTTAACCACGCTGAAATTTATATCGAAAATTTAATATAATAACTAGGTCCCAAAAGCTATCTTCTCCATACGATCGAATTAGGGTTTGAAACCTTTTCCATTATGTTCGGAACAGGGGTTTAACATTATAAATGCCAAACGACACGCCTCGATAGGATATCGAGATTTTGAGTTACGACTTCGAGACGTTTAAAGATTTAAATTTATATATATATATATATATATATATATATAATTTTTGACTGGTCAAAACTTATCACATCGGAACTTTTTCAATATTTCAAATCACTATATACCAGCCTCAGCCGACACGCATCGTTTCCTTTCCTTCATTCAATCAGTTCAAAAGTTTATTTAATATCCCCGACCTCCTTAGTTTCTAAAGCCAAGTATCGAAAAAAAAATGAAAATTAGATTCAAAAAGGAAAAAATGGACAAAGGAAAAAATGAGGGCATTCGAAATTGAAATTTAATCTATTATTCCTCCCTTCTTCAAATCAAATTCACGGCTCGAACGAAATAGAGGGATTGCGAGTCATCTTCCTCTTCATCCCCGATCAATAGTAATGGCCGAGGTCATTCGAAGAACGTTTACATCGTGACATCATCGCGATTTTAGGTCGAGCTCGAGCCTGCTATAGGGGTCGCATTCGCATGCAAGGAGGAGGTAAGGATTCTTCTCGATGGTGCGTACGTGGGAGTTGACGAAGATCCGGTGAGAGAAGGAGGCATTGCGAGCTCAGGGCGGGGCGGTGGACGGAGTGGAAGAAGATACTGGAAGGGGTCGACTCGATTGGGATTCGCGAGCTTTACGATGCTGTGGTCTGTAAGGCATTATTTTGTAAGTAATCTAAATTTGCTGAATTTGGGTAGTTTTATTTTAATACGATTCAATATATATATGTGTGTGTATAGGATAGGAAAAAAATATACTGGAACTTGCTGTCTTGTTTTAAAAAGTATATATATATATACACACATATATCTATTCTAGTTTAAAAGAAGATATTGTAAAGAAGATACTGCAAGAACATGTATAGTTATGATTTTGAAAATATAAGGGTTTTAATTTTTGAAAAGTTCACTTAGAAATTAGATTTGAAAAGATTAAAATAGGAATTTGAAAATGTTTATGTGCAAATAGATTTTTGAAAGTCTATGATTTATTTCAAAATAAAATAAGTATGCATATTTTAAATGTTATTTAAAATAAAAAACTAAAAAGAAAGTAGTTGAAACAAAATCCTTATTTAAGTAATTTATAAAAGGAGATAAATGTTCTAGTTTATTTCAAATATTAATAAATCATCTAATGTTATACAAGGTCTAAAATCGAGGAACAAGTCGGAATGGAACTGGAGTGGAATAGACTGCAAATTAAAATCAAAGGTGAGTTAATCTCACGCTTCTGGATTGCTATTTAAATTTAAATGGTTAAATTTAAATAATTGGTTAAATGATTGAATTGATTTGATGTGCTATATTATATATAGTAGTGTATAGTATATATTGGAGTGATTGATTTCCCGCATTATATAGTGGATGAGACCCTATGCGCTGCATAATAGCGGATGATATTATAAAAACCCATATACCACGATATTCCACCTCGAAGTGGAATTGGTATTACTGTATTGTGCTAACATCTGTGGATGCAGGGAAACAGGTTGGAGGGATCCAACTGGATTCCTTAAAACATTTAGATTTGTTCTAATATTATGCGATTGGATTATTTGATATGCTTTGATGAATTATATTGATAATTGGAATATTGGATACCATGATTTGATTGAATATATTGTGGTACACTGAGTCATCAAAATATATAGAATTGGATTTTTGAAAGAAATATAAGAGTATTTTTTAAGTGAAATAATTATAGAGAATTTGAATAAAAATAAGAATGAATTGGAAAGGAATAAAAGTGATTTTTAAAATCCTAATAAATTCCGGGTATGAAAAAGGGATTTGAATAAACAGAGAAATAATGAATTTTAAACTTAAGTGATGTTATATTAAGAAATAAAGAATTTATTTTAAAATTCAAGATTTGAATTTATTTTAGAAGGATAAAGAAGGAATTTGGGGGATCTGAAATTGGTGTTTCAGTTAAAAAGATTTTAAATCATAATTAAGAAATAAAATCTGAAGTTAATGGGTTTGAAAATAAATTGAGTGAGTAAAGGAATTTATATCAAAATGGATTAATTCGGAAATCAATTTGAAAATTGATTTAAGTGTTTAAAATTGGAATTTTAAAAGGGAAATGAGACTAAGAAATTTATAAACTGGGTTTATAAAAGTGAAGTAATATATCAGTGGATATTTGGAAGAATAAATTCACGGTGGGAATTTATTAAAGGAATGGGTAAATTTTTTGAAAAATAAATAGTGATTCATTTTTAAAGGATGTGAAAGAGGAGTGTATTTCCCTAGATAGCCAAGTACGTTTTCGAAGCAAATTTTTAAGTATATGTTAAAAGTTTTAAAGTTGTTTTAAAAGCATGTTTTAGAAAAATTATTATTTTTAAATGTTTAAATTTTAAAGTAAGTATTTTTCAAATTTATCTTAGTAGTAATTACTTAAAGGTGGCTTGGTACTATGTTTCTAAAAGAGAAAATTTTAGTTTTATATCTTATAAAGTAGCTTTATTTTAAATATTCTTAAAGTATATATTTTTAAATAATACTTTAAGGTAGTTTTTATTTTAAATGTTTTAAAGTATAATTTATAATAAAGTGTTTTAAATTATATTAAAAATCTAAAGTATTGTACTTGGTGTTTCCAGTGGAAATAAATATCTGGGAATTCATTCCATGAGAAGAGTGTAGTTCGAAAACTGTTTTCAAAGGGTTGAAAAGTGGAAACATATCTTGTGAAGATGCTTTGAGATTAATAAATAGTTTGGTGAAATTATTTATGTTTGATGGTTGTTTGTGAATGTTATTTGATAGTTAAATAACCGACTATCAATATTGGCCAATGCGCCGATCGTTTCGAAGAGACCGGGATCAGGATTTATTTCCTGAAAACCACTTCGATCTGGTTTGAACGTTTTCATATGGAAAACGAGAGTTTGGATTCGAAGGTGGAGCAGTGAAGTGCAAGGGCTAGTCACTACTAATCCTGAGGCTAATTCCAAAATGGATGTAGTAGGAGTAGTGCCTTTGTTTCTGTTCGAACCCGGAACGGACATGTATGGATGAATGCTTTCAGAACATCGTCAGGAGGACGATGAGCATTCTAAGTGATATGTTCTAAAAAGGTAACGCTTAGCCTCGAGCCTCATCAACCGGGAATGACTGAAAATCAGGGGATATGCAGCAAGGCTAAGTGGGTAGCACCCATTAGGATAAGGTCATCCCTGTCTAGATGTCCCTTTTTTTATTTGGCTTGGTGGGCGGTTTCTGATCCCAACCGCGGGGTGATCTTACTCGGGATTATCCAGTAAGGGGTAGTCCCAGTCTTGTGTTGTAGGGGATCGGGATGGATCCTCGGTACGGTGATCTAGGCCGCGTACTGTGACAGGTGGTACCCCAGTGCCTAGTCATTAGTTGGAAATCCATTCTCCCTACACGCCTTAAAGGTTTTGATTGTACCCAACTATTGCTGAAACGTGAGATGCAAGCATTTCAGCTAGATTTTATTTTACTTCCTATAGACATTATTATAATATCAGACGGGTTTGATAAAGAGTGTTTTGGCTATCGTAAGGTAAAAACCCGACGTGTTTATTTGTGGCGTGGTCTTACGAGACGCTTTTGTTTTCAAAGGATTTTGAAACTTTAATAATCAAATTGAGTGTGGTTTTCTCACGCTGGTATTCCAGACTGACTCGGGTGTTATTTAACTATAATGCTCGGGTCAGACCAAGTATTATAGAATACATAAAAGATTGCTGTGAAGCTTGAGATGAGCTAGATGGCGATACGTACTTCCGTACTTGTTTTAAATATATCGTTGTGTTGACTAGTTGTGTATTCAGTTTTGTGAGGCCATGTTATGATTACTGTCCAGTTGTGTGATATGTGTACTCTGATGATGTAATGTATAAACATATATGCTTTTGTGTAAAGATCTGTTATCATATATTATATTTTATTGCACGGCGTTGGTAAGATTCTGATGTTGTTGGTTGTTTTCTCTTCTTCTACCTCTTTCTTTCTTAACCACAATGGTTCGTATTTCCGTTCTCTTTAAGTTGATATGTTGAAGAATAGGGTCGACTTAACGGGTATGGGTTTGCGGGCTGTTACACCCGGTCTTCACCACTTGTCTTCAAATTCTATCCATTTTGTCCTATCATTATTCGGAATGGGTTTTATGACATAAAGTCCTCTCCCGTCTAAACCGAATAATGAGCGCTTAATATAAAAAGCATATCGATATAGTGGGATCTTAGTTAAGTCACAACTTTTAACACTTGTTTCAAAACCTCTCCTTTTTAATGGACAAAACAATTTTCCACTTTTAATCTTTTAAAACAAGAGATTAACCATTCAGATCCTCTTAAATTTGGAAACAAAGTTCACCAATCTTTTACAACCAATCTTTAACGAAGATTCATTCATATCTTTCAAAAGAATTCTCTATTTCAAACTTGAATTCCTTTCAACAAAAACTAAAAGTTCTTTCTTTATATGAAAGCCATTATCATTTGAAAACAAAGAGTTTTCGTTTCGGGAAAATCCGATTTCATTTTCTCAAATTAAAGCCTTTTAAAGTATAAATTTGGGTTAAATTCAAATTCCCAAAATAATACTTTTAATATACTTCAAAAGTGGTTTGAAATCCTTGAATAACCCTTTCAAAACATAGTTTCCAAAATAATTTCAAATCTTAAATAAGATATATTATATTCAAACTAAATTTTAATTTCAAAACTTTTTTCCCAAAAGCTTTTCATATTCAACCCAATTACATTTCCAAACCATTTGGATTCAAAATTCGATCTTTAAAATCATTTTACCATTTGAATAAAATAATACTGAATTCAAAAATATCCGTGACTTAAACAATTACCCATGAAATCCATATTTTTGTGTGTGTGGTGTAGTTCAGGGGTATTACACACAACAATACAGTATCACAATCAACATCAATTCAAGCACAATAATGTCGATAAGCGGTATAATCTTATAATGCTTATCTTCATTCATAGAGTCACAGATAAATAATATAAATTCATCACTGATAAATAAATTACATTCATCAGAGCTCAAATCAAAATAATTCATATCACAAAGCATCACATATCAGGGATATCAAACAATTCAAAGCATTCCATACAATCCAAACATCCATAAGTAAGATCAATTAATCATCGGATTAATTTAAACCCGATTAATTACTTATGAATAAATTACTAATCCTGGTTAATTAATATCAATAATTACAAACCATTTTAATTAATTATCCCTTAATAATTTATTAATTAACCTTTAATGATAAATTAATTAACCTTTAATTATTAATTAATCAACCTTAATTAATAAATTAATCAACCTTTAATCATTAAGTAATTAACCTTTAATTATTTAATTATTCTTTAATTAATTATTCTCAATTAATTATGTTAATTAACCCTTAATCAATTACCATTTAATTAATTATCCTTAATTAATTACAATAGGTGATTATCCCTAATCACTTATATTAATAAATCACAAATAAATTACATTGAGTAATTGTTCTTTAATCACTTGATTAAACAACCTTAATCATAAATTAATTCACTTTTAATCATTAATTAATTTACCCATAATCTTTAAATAATTAACCTTAAATTAATTACCGTAATTAATTAATCACATTAATTAATTATCCTTTAAGTAATTAAGTAATTAATTTTTTAATTTCTCTCATGTGACAACCCTAGATTTTTGAAAATATTTGCATATTAAATTTTATTTCATTTTGAAAATACTTTTAAAATTGATTGTAGTTCAATATTTTATGTTTAAAAACATTTTAAAAGTGTAGTGGTAATTTTCCAATATTAACTATTTTGGTTACAGCTTTAAATTCTAATTTCAACTAAATAAACTATTTTCTTAATTATTTTCTATTTTTCCTAAAAATATTCATTTATTTTCATTTCAACTTTATTTTATTTTCATTTTCTATTTTATTTACTTAATATTTATTGGATTATTTTGAATAAAAGAAAGTGGAAATTCAAATAGACAAAGCTTTTCAGATTAACTTGTGACCTTTCCTTTCTTTGTCTTTTCATGTGCTTTGGCGTTTATTTCTCCTTGATAGCCGTGTATTTTCTTTGTTATTCATGTGAGAAACTTCCTCACCACTTCACAACTCTCGGCCATTCCATTTTATGAAGAAAAAATTGTATGTCATAGCTTCTTTTTCTTACTTTTCCTCTTCATTTTCCATTGATTTTGCCTTGATCTCTCTTGTGTTTGCTCGGCCACTACCACCATCATCTCCACCGACCATCACCTTTCCTTTATCATCCACGGCAGAAACCACTTCCTCTTCCCTTGTCCAGATTTGACCGTGACCACCATATGAAGCAAACACCACAAACTTTGCAAAATCCACCAAAACAATGCCTAGCCGACCTATATTTCACCATCCCCTTAATTTTTCACCTCCGCCACCACCCCTAGTTCCACTACCTACTGACTTCACCTCTGGCCATCACTTCAGCACTGACCTGACCTGAACCATGCATGGCCGAGCCCAATTGATGACTAGGTCGAGCCTAGTTGTGCACCAAACCTTCGTCTTTTGCCTTGTCCCTTTGTATTCTTCATGTTGTAACTCCTACCCCTTCACATCCCCATGTAGCCATGTGTTTTGACCCATACCCGAGCCTATTACACCACTATGGCTGAGTATATGATCCCTAGGCCGAGCACTTGAGTGGTTAAAGCAAGGTCAAACATCTTGTTCTTTGTTGCTTCTTATTTCCAATTGTTTCAATGATGTTTTGTGTTGAATATATATGTTTATATTGCCTTGTTTTATTTGTTGTTTACAAGATCAACATCTTGCCTCTCTGCCCACTTGAATCAAAAGTCGTGTTGCATCGTGCTTTATGGATTTATCTGTGTGTTTTGATTTGCTAACTCCAGCTTGAAAAGGTGAGTATTCATGCTTGACATTCATACTTATAGAACTATGAAGTGATAACAAGTGAATGTGTAGAAATATTATATCATGTTAAACTTGCCTATGATATGAATCATATGATGTTAACCCTTGTTTATAAACCTGTCACATCATCTGATAGTGCTATATGTGGCTATATTGTTTATTTTGTTCCGTTCTCACACTACTAGTTCCCTGTAGAATAGTATCACTATGGGTTGAAATGATACATACCCGAACGGACTTTAGAATAGGATAAAATCATTACGGGCTGAAATGATAGGCCTGAGTGATTTTTATTTATTTTATTTAACTTGGGATTGCGGGTTTGAAATGATAGAACCCGGATTTTTCTTTGTAAATTTGCTGATTGAAATGATATATTATCTGTATCACTTGACTTAGATTAGAAAATTTTATACAGACCCGTGGTTATTTTATAAAGTTTTTCTGAAATTTTTAAGTATTTTTTTAAAAATGTAAATTTATGATAATTTGATTTTAATTTAATTTAAAATGTTTAAATAAAGGATTAATTATTTTTCGATAAGTTAAATATGTTAAATAAATGAATGGTTAAGTTGAAATTTGAAATATAACTTAAAATTGAAATTTGAGATTTTGTCTAAAAATGAAGTTTAAGTTAAGTAAATAAAATGGAAATTAAGTTTATATTTTGAAATGGTAATTAAAACTTAAGTGTTAAGTTAATTTTTAAAATGCAAAGAATAGAAAATACTACGCTTGAATTTAATCAGTGAATTATTAAAAAAATTGATTTTATGTATAAAATTTTACTTTATAAAAATCATAAGTTAAAGGGTTTTTAAATGAACATTTTCGAGTGGAAAAATATGATTTCTATAAGTTAAAAGGGTTAAAGTCAAAGTTTATTTGTTTCTGAAATTTTATTGAAAATCTGGAAATTTAATTAACAGCACTTCAGAAATGCTATCATTTCTGAAGTTAACTTTAAATCTGAAGTAAAGGATATTACAGCACTTTGTAAGTGCTATGGTTGATGCAAATAAACTACGGATGAAATTTAACTAAGAGATATTACAGCACTTGGTAAGTGTTGTGGTTGCAGAATGAAAACTAAAATCTGAAACAAATAAAAGGGCTACAGTAGCATTTGATAAGTGCTGCAGTTTGCTGAAATGAGATTTGTCAAGTGTAGCTGAACAACTACAGCAATTATAAATGCTGTCTTTGCTGAAATGAGATTTTTCAAGTGTAACTGAACTACTACAGCAGTTATAAACGCTGTCTTTGCTGAAATGAATTGTTTCCTAGTATAACTTACCGTAGCATTTTCTAAGTGTTGTGAAAAGCTTAATTTCAATGTTTTGTAGTTTTTAACTAAATAAATGAGCTTAGAAAAAGCTAAAAAAAATTTGAATTAAATATTTGATTAGTAGGTATAATGCCTTCACTTTTAAATAGTTTAAATGGAGTATTTTGATTTGAAATATAAACCATTTTGAAATGTGATTAGGAATGGTATTTAAAACAAAAAAATAAATGAGGTTTTGAAAGGATATGATATTTTGATATTTTGAAATGGATTGAAAGTGATTTGATCTTTATTCCGATAAAGATTTGAATTTGAAATGATATTTGATTTTCAAAGTATAAAATACAATTTTGAAATGTATGACCACGGGTTATAATAACGATCGGTTGTCAAAGAGACCGGGACCGGATATGGACGTACTCTTTGTCGATATCGAAAACCACTTTAACAACTGTATACGCGTTGGAGTTTCCAGAATGAAGTAGGATAGTGGCGACGATCCTATTATGGTATGAACGTGGACCCGACTCCCATGAGACGGCTTTAGGTGGCTAAAACAGGAGCGATCTCAGGCCAAAAGAGGTAGCACATCTGCTCGGTCACATTTCTTCGATGTCATTCTATTACTTTGTGATTGTTTTGGTGGCCACCCTTTGATTTGGGAGTGTGTTCCGAGGTGGGCGTAGTGGTTGCTACGTTACCAAAAGCCCGTATGTGTAACTGGTATATCTAACCTGGCATTGCCTTGTGTGTCGTGTCACCTACCATAGCGAGCTTTACTACGAGTTTGATTTGTGTCGTACCTATGGAGTATTTTCTCATAGCTTCCCGATATGGAGGTATGCAGGTACCGTGTAGTCTATTGGCACTATTACGTGTTAAGGGCTATATGGGTAACCCCTTGACGCTATTTTAAAGTATGTTTATTTTACTATTAGACATTATTATAATAGTGAATATTACTACATAGTAAATAGTTTAACGGATCCTTAGAGGATGGGCGATCCCAAGCATCCTTTAAGTTACTTGTACATTTATTGCAATTCACTGGTGTTGGTTAATATTGTATAAGTATGTATGTCCTGACTCGAGTGTTTGTGTTTTATTTACGCTCGGGTCAGCTTGAGTATTCACAGCTTTGGATTTCTCTTTCTGAAGCTTGGAATCGCTGGAGATTCTACTTATCAAGTTATTTATATATTTCAGTTTCAGTTGTTCTACTTCAGCTCTTGTATTAGTGAAGTTCTATGTATTTGGGATTTCTATTGTGTTTGTTTTCAGACTAATATTATGTACTTGTTTTGAGACTTTGTTATAGTAGCGTCATGAACTACTATGTTATTTTAATTTCCGTGATGAGTTATTCTGATATTTCTGTGTCTGTGATTATGTGATCGGTTTTATTTGCTCCAAATTTTATTACAATCTGTTATTTTGAATTATTCAAGTCCGACATGTGTGGATTATTGTCGATTTAAATGGTCCAAAATAGTGGGTCATTACAGTTGGTATCAGAGCTTTGGTTTTTAGGCAAACCTTAGCCTACGGAGCAAAAACTCATTAGAGATAGGGTAAAAATACCCTAGAATGAGTGAAATCAGCCTCAGAATCATTCTTTGTAAGAGAATGTATTTTCAAAGTATAAACGGATTTTTTAAAATGATTTTTCAAAGGATTTTTCAAAGATTATTTTGATATAAAATTTTCTAGTTTTAAAGGAAAAATTTTCTAAACTTCCTTCCTTTCGTATCTACCTTGTTAGTATTTTCTTTCTTTAGGATATTTTTCCAAGTAAATTTATCTTTGTCTTCTCTTTACCATTGTCCTAAAATTCATTTTTGACTTTTCAAGATGAATCGTGGAAATGCCAGAGGTAGCGGTCATGGTATTGCCCCAGCTCCTCGGCCTGCTACACCTGTTAGGTTTACTATTCTCTATAAGGAATTCTCTCAAGTTGGTGGAACCAAGTTTACCGGTTCAGAGAGAATTATTGAAGCCCAGCAATGGTTACGGAGTTTAGAGAGTATATTTACTGGTCTTGAGATTACTGATGCTCAAAAGCGTCAGTTAGCAGCATGGCAATTGCAGGAGGCTGCCCAAGATTGGTGGGAGTCTATTACGGCTAACACCGTCGAGGCAGATCTTACTTGGGAGCAGTTTCGGTATCTTCTTCTGTTTCTTTGAATTCTATTTTTCTATCTCTTTCATGCCTTTTCTAAGCTTATATATCATCTTTTCAGGGATGCTTCCGTTGCTAAGTGGATGCCCGAGGCCGGGAAATCCCAGCTTTATAGGGAGTTCATGGATCTCAAGCAGGGAAGCATGTCTTTTTAAGAGTATGAGCGGAAGTTCAACGAACTTTCTAAGTTCGGTCCTAGCCCGATAGACACTCCTCTCAAGAAGAATGAGAAGTTCACTGCTGGTGCTCGTCCTGAGTACTATGATCGTCTTATTGCCTATGTTCACAGCCCTTTCACTAGACTTATGGATATGGCTATTCGTTATGAGAACTCTGCTTCTAAGGGTCCTGCTATTGTTGGTGCTCCTTTATCTCGGTCTTCCTCTGCTAACTGTAAGAAGAGAAAGCCTAATTTCCAACAGCAGAAGTAGAATTGGCTCAAGAATCCGGATTTGGGATCTTCATCATCTTCTCCTTTTCAGAGGCAGCATGTTGACCTTTCTACCATCACCTGCTTTAAATGTGATCAGAAGGGACACTATGCCAATAGTTGCTCTACTTTAGCTGGGGCTGCTGTTCCTCCTCCTGCTCAGTTGATGAGGCATGATCTATGCAGTGTCTGTATTTGGTCTGGCTATTTCAGAAAGGATTGCCCTACCAGTAGAAGGGTAAGCCTTCCAGTATATTTGCTGTCACCTCTGCATCTTCTCCAGCTCCTACTCCTAGTGATCACCAAGGTACTCTTCAGGGCACCTTTTCTTTATTTCAGCATCATGTTCGTGTTTTATTTGATATTGGAGATTCCCATAGTTTTATTTCTATTGATTTTTGTGATAAGTTCGAGCATCTCCCTTCTCCAGAGTATGCATCTTTACCTTATGTGTTTCAAATCCCATTAGGGGCCCTGCAAACCTTAATAGGATTTGTAAGCAAGCGAAACTTATCTATTCTGATCATCACTTTAGTGGTGATTTCTATGTTCTAGGCTTCGATGCTTTTGATTTATTGCTTGGAAGTGATTAGCTAGGTAGGCATGATGCACATATCTCTTGTAAAACCCGGTATGTTTATCTTGTTGATGATCAAGGAAATTCCATGATTATTCGGTGTCGCATGCCTCAGGATTTTGCTAGCAGTTTTATTTATTCTCTAGATACTTCTCCTAGTGATCTTCATTTGACCCGTGTGGTCAGATTCTATCCCGATGTATTTGGTGAAGTCACAGCTTTACCTCCTAAGCGGGAAATTGATTTACGTATTAATCTTATTCCTAGAGCTCGACCTGTAGTTCTTCCTCCTAGAAGAATGGAACCCCGCGAGAAGGTTGAGTTGGAAAAGCAAATTGAGGACTTATTCTCCAAAGGTCTGATCAGACCTTGCCATTCAGAATGGGGAGCAGCGGTGGTTTTTGTCACTATGTCTGATGGTTCTTGGAGGATGTGTGTTGACAATAGGGAGCTGAACAAGCTCACTATGAAAAACAAATATCCAATGTCTCGTATCGATGATATGTTTCATCAACTTTATGGTGCCACTGTATTCTCTCAGCTTGATCTTACCACAGGTTTCCATCAGCTCGGGGTTGTTGAGGAAAGTATTCCTAAGACTGCTTTTCGTACTGAGAATGGGTTTTATGAATGGTTAGTCATGCGGTTTGGTTTGGCTAATGCCCTTGCTTTCTTTGTTGATTTAATGAATCATGTTTTTCGTGATATGCTTAATAATTTTTTTCCTAGTCTTTGTTGATGATATCCTTGTCTTTTCTAAGACAAAGAAAGAGCATGATTCGACTTGAAATCTGTTCTGGAAACTCTTAGAAATCATCAGTTGAAGCCTAAATTTTCTAAATGCCATTTCTGGAAGGATGAAGTCTGATTCCTCGGGCATATTGTTTCTAGTAATGGAGTTTCTGTTGATCCAGTCAAGATCACTACGATCAATATAAGTCTTTCTTTCTCCTTTTCCTTCGTCGTTTATTTATTCTAGCTTTTCCGTTGCTCTTATTTCTTCCTATCTGTTACTGGATTGGGAAACTCCTAAGACTCCTTCTGAGATTTGTAGTTTTCTGGGCCTTGCTGGTTATTACCAGAGATTCATTGAGAATTTTTCTCGGATTTCTGCACCTCTCACTTCTTTGACTCGTAAGAATGCTAAGTTTATCTGGGATAAGAAGTGTGAAGCTGCATTCGATGAGTTAAAGAGCAAGCTTACTTCCGCACCAGTTTATACCGTTTCGAAAGGAAGTGAGGGATTGACGATATAGAGTGATGCTAGTCGTGAGGGATTGGGTAGTGTTCTCATGCAGCATGGTAAGGTCATTGCCTATGCCTGCCGTCAGTTAAAAACCCATGAGGCTAATTATGCTGCTCATGATTTAGAGTTGCTTGTAGTTGTCTTTGCTTTGAAGCTTTGGAAGCATCATCTTCTAGGAACGAAGTTTGAGCTTTTCACCGATCATCAGTCTTCGAGATATATCTTCACCCAGAAGGATTTGAATCAGAGGCAAGTTCGTTGGCTTGAGTTTCTAGCTTCTTACGACCTCGATATTAGCTATACTCCCGGTAAAGCTAATGTTGTGGTCGATGCTCTGAGTTGGAAGAAGGCTTTGTTATGTCATCTTCTTGTTTCTTCTTCTCCTCTTTTGGATCGTATCAAGGATAAGCAAGATGAGGACGAGATGCTTAGATTGATGAAGGAGAGTGTTCGTAGCAGAGTTGGTGGGGGTAGTCGTGATGGTAGTGGAGCTCAGATCGATGATAGAGGGATTTTGAGGAATAATGGTAGGATTTGTGTCCCGAATGTTGATGGATTGAGGCAAGAGCTACTTCAGGAAAATCATCGATCCAGACTTTCTATTCATCCTGGCGTAACGAAGATGTATCAGGACATGAAGAGGCTTTATTGGTGGAAGGGGATGAAGCAGGATATCTCTATCGTGCGACTTGTCAGCAAGTCAAGGCCGATCATCAGAAGACCCTGGTTTGTTGCAGCCTCTTGAGATTCCCAATTGGAAGTGGGAACAGGTTTCCATGGATTTCATTGATGGATTACCGAGGACTAGGAGGGTTAATGAGAGTATCTGGGTTATTGTGGATAGACTGACCAAGTCCGCTCATTTCATTCCGGTCAAGTCTACCCATTCTGCTTCTAGCTTGTCTGAGATCTACATGAGAGAGATTGTTCACCTCCATAATGTTCCTCTCAGTATTTTTTGTGATCGTGATCCTATCCTTACCAGTCAGTTTTGGAAAGCTTTTCAGGAATCTTTGGGTACTCATCTGAATCTGACTGCTTACCATCCATAGACCGACGGTCAAACGAAAAGAGTGAATCAGATTCTCGAAGATCTTCTTCGTGCTTGTGTGCTTGATTATGGAGGATCTTGGGAAGATCATCTCCATCTGGTCGAATTCACCTACAATAATAGTTATCAGGTATAATCTAATCTTCTGTTTTAAGCTTATCTTAATCCTTCATCTATCTCATTCCATCTTTGAATCCAAGCCCGTATTAAAATGTCTCTGTTTGCTGCTCTTTACGGATGACTTTGTAGATCTCCATCTTGCAGGATTGAATCCGTTAATCGTTTGGTTCTTGGTCCTGATTTGATTTTGGAGGCTTCTGAGAGAGTTGATGAGATTAAGAGGAAGTTGAGGGTTGCGCAGGATAGGCAGAAGAAGTACGCTGATGGGCGTAGGCGGAGTTTAGAGTTTATTGTTGGTGATCATGTTTTCCTTAAGGTCTCTCCCTTAAGGAATGTCATTCGCTTTGGTCGTAGAGGGAAGCTTTCTCCTAGGTTCGTTGGTCCTTTCGGCATTGTGGAAAGAGTTGGTTCTTTGGCTTATCGTCTGGATTTGCCCATGAAGCTTTCTGGAGTGCATGATGTATTCCACATCTCACATCTTCGTCAGTATCTTCATGACCCATCTCTTATTGCCCAGCCTTCTGCTCTTGATAGTTTGGATATTGAGCCTAATCTAACTGTCGAGAGGAAGCCACTTCATATTGTCGACAGAGGTTTGAAGCAGCTATGAAGGAAATCTGTTAGTCTGGTCAAAGTACAGCGGAGTATTGATGATCGAGATTGTACCTGGGAGACGAAGGAGAGCATTCGTGCTTCCAATCCGGAATTGTTTGTTTCGGGTACTATTTGCTTTTCTATCTTGCTTTTTCCTTATTTTCCTTGTTCGTTCTTTTCGAGGATGAAAAGATTTGAGTGGGGGAGAGTGTAACAACCCTAGATTTTTGAAAATATTTTTAAATTAGATTTTATTTCATTTTGAAAATATTTTTAAATTTGATTTTAATTCTAGATTTTATTTTTAAAAACATTTTAAAAGTGTAGTGGTAATTTTCCAATGTTAATTGTATTTTGTTTACAATTTTAAATTCTAATTTCAATTAAATAAACTATTTTCTTATTTATGTTCTATTTTTCCTAAAATATTTATTTATTTTCATTTCTACTTTATTTTTTTCATTTTCTATTTTATTTACTTAATTTTTATAAGATTATTTTGAATAAAAGAAATTGGAAATTCAAAGAGACAAAGCTTTTCACATTAACTTGTGACCTTTCCTTTCTTTGTCTTTTCATGTGCTTTGGCCATTCATTTCTTCTTGATATCCGTGTATTTTCTTTGTTATTCATGTGAGAAACTTTCTCACCACTTCACAACTCTCGGCCATTCCATTTTTTGAAAAAAATTTGTAAGTCATGGCTTCTTTTTCTTACTTTTCCTCTTCATTTTCCATTGATTTTTTCTTGATCTCTCTTGTGTTTGCTCGGCCACTACCACCATCATCTCCACTGACCACCACCATCACCTTCCCTTTATTATCAACAGCAGCAAGCATCTCCTCTTTCCTTGTTCAGATTTGGCCGTGACCACCGTATGAAGCAAACACCACAAACTTTGCAAAACTCCACCAAAACAATGCCTAGCCGACCTATATTTCACCATCCCCTTCATTTTTCAGCTCGGGCGCCACCCTTAGTTCCACCACCACGTGCTGACTTCACATCTGGCCATCACTTTAGTACTGAACTGACCCGAACCATGCATGACCGATCCCAAATGATGACTAGGCCGAGCCTAGTTGTGCACCAAACCTTCCTCTTTTGCCTTGTCCCTTTGTATTCTTCATGTTGTAGCTCCTACCCCTTCACATCCCCATGTAGTCGTGTGTTTTGACCCATACCCGAGCCTATAACACCACTATGGTCGAGTATATGTCCCCTAGGCCGAGCATTTGAGTGGTTAAAGCAAGGTCAAGCCATCTTGTTCTTTGTTGCTTCTTATTTTCAATTGTTTCAATGATCATTTTGTGTTAAATATATATATGTATATATATATATATATTGCCTTGTTTTATTTGTTGTTTACAAGATCAGCATCTTGTCTCTCTACCCACTTGAATCAAAAGTCGTGTTGTATCTTGCTTTCTGGATTTATCTGTGTGTTTTGATTTGTTAACTCCAGCTTGAAAAGGCGAGTATTCACGCTTGACATTCTTACTTACAGAAATGTGAAGTGATAACAAGTGAATGTGTAGAAATATTATATCATGTTATACTTGCCTATGATATGAATCATATGATGTTAACCCTTGTTTATAAACCTATCACATCATCTGATAGTTCTATATGTTGCTATATTATTTATTTTATTCTATTCTCACACTGCAAGTACCCTGTACAATATAATCACTATGGGTTGAAATGATATATACCCGAACGGACTTTAGAATAGGGAAAAATCATTATGGGCTGAAACGATAGGCCTGAGCGATGTTTATTTATTTTATTTAGCTTGGGATTGCGGGTTTGAAATGATAGAACCCAGATTTTTCTTTGTAAATTGCGGATTGAAATGATATATTATCCGTATCACTTGACTTAGGTTAGAAAATTTTATACATACCCGTGGTTATTTTACATAGTTTTTCTAAAAAATTTAAATATTTTTTTAAAAATGTAAATTTATGATAATTTGATTTAAATTGAATTAAAAATGTTTAAATAAAAGATTAGCGATTTTTGGATAAGTTAAATATGTTAAATAAATGAATGGTTAAGTTGAAATTTGAAATATAACTTAAAATTGAAATTTGAGATTTTATCTAAAAATGAAGTTTAAGTTAAGTAAATAAAATGGAAATTAAGTTTATATTTTGAAATGGTAATTAAAACTTAAGTGTTAAGTTAATTTTTAAAATGCAAAGAATAAAAAATTGTACGCTTGAATTTAATAAGTGAATTATTTAAAAAAATTGATTTTATGTATAAAATTTTACTTTATAAAAATCATAAGTTTTAGGGATTTTAAATGAACATTTTTGAGTGGAAAAATATGATTTTTATAAGTTAAAAGGGTTAAAATCAAAGTTTATTTGTTTATGAAATTTTATTGAAAATCTGGAAATTTAGTTAACAGCACTTTAGAAATGCTATCATTTCTGAAATTAACTTAAAATCTGAAGTAAAGGATATTACAGCACTTTGTAAGTGCTATGGTTGATGCAAATAAACTATGGCTAAAATTTAACTAAGAGATAATACAGCACATGGTAAGTGCTGCAGTAGCACTTGATAAGTGTTGCAGTTTGCTGAAATGAGATTATTCAAGTGTAACTGAACTACTACAACAGTTATAAATGTTGTCTTTGCTGAAATGAGATTTTTCAAGCGTAACTGAACTACTAAAGCAGTTACGAATGCTGTCTTTGCTGAAATGAATTGTTTTCAAATATAACTTACCGCGGCATTTTCTAATTGCTGTGTAAAGCTGAATTTCAATGTTTTGTTGTTTTTAACTGAATAAATGAGCTTAGAAAAGGCTAAAAAAAATTTGAATTGAATATTTGATTAGTAGGTATAGTGACTTCACTTTTAAATAGTTTAAATGGTGTATTTTGATTTGAAATATAAACCATTTTGAAATGTGATTAGGAATGGTATTTAAAATAAAATAAAATAGAAATGAATGAGGTTTTGAAAGGATATGATATTTTGATATTTTGAAATGGATTATAAGTGATTTGATGTTTATTCCAATAAAGATTTGAATTTGAAATGATATTTGATTTTTGAAGTATAAAATACCATTTTGAAATGTATAACCACGGGTTATAATAACGATTGGTTCTTAAAGAGACCGGGATCGGATATGGACATACTCTCTATCGAAACTGAAAACTACTTTAACAACTGTGTATTTGGTGGAGTTTCCAGAATGAAGTAGGATTGTAGTATGAACGTGGACCCGACCCCCGTGAGTTAGCTTTAGGTGGCTAAAACAGGAGCGATCTTGGGGCAAAAGATTTAGCACCTCTGCTCGGACATATTTCTTCGATACCATTCTATTACTTTGTGATTGTTTTGGTGGCCAACCTTTAATTTGGGAGTGTGTTTTGAGGTGGGCGCAGTGGTTGCTACATTACCACCAGCTCGTGTGCGTAATTGGTATATCTACCCTAGCATTGCCTTGTGTGCCATGTCACCTACCATAGCGAGCTTTACTACGAGTTTGATTTGTGTCGTACCTATGGAGTATCTTCTCGTAGCTTCCCGATTTGGTGGTACGCAGGTATTGTGTGGTCTACTGGCACTATTACATGTTAAGGGCTATATGGGCAACCCCTTGACGCTATTTTAAAGTATGTTTATTTTACTATTAGACATCATTATAATAGCGAATATTACTACATAGTAAATAGTTTAACGGATCCTTAGAGGATGGGCGGTCCCAAGCATCCTTTTAGTTACTTGTACATTTATTGCAGTTCACTTGAGTTGGTTTACATTGTATAAGTATGTATGTCCTGACTCGAGTGTTTGTGTTTTATTTTCGCTCGGGGCAGCCTAAGTATTCACAGCTTTGGATTTCTCTTTCTGGAGCTAGGAATCGCTGGAGATTCTGCTTATCTAGTTATTTATATATTTCATTTTTAGTTGTTCTACTTCGGCTCTTATATTAGTGGACTTCTATATATTTGGGATTTCTATTGTGTTTGTTTTCAAACTGATATTATGTATTTGTTTTGATACTTTGTTATAGTAGCTTCATGAACTACTATGGTATTTTAATTTCCTTTGCGAGTTATTCTAATATTTCTGTGTCTGTGATTCTGTGATTGGTTTTATTTGCTCCAAATTTTATTAACATCTGTTATTTTGAATTATTCAAGTCTGATATGTGTGGATTATTGTCGATTTGAATGGTCCAAAATAGTGGGTCATTACATTTCATTTATGAAATAATTCCTTAATTAATTATCCTTGATTACTTATCGATGATCCTTTAATTACTCAAAACTTTAATTAAGAAAAAATAAATCCTTATCTTAATTACTTTACTTAATTATCATTTAAACCTTGTTAATGAATTTCGGAAATAAATCATCGTTAATACATTAATTAACTCAAGAACTTTAAGTTAAAATGATGATTAGAAAACATTTCATCTCTTAATTATATCTTTAATTACATTATTACGTTTATTTAAAATAGACTTAAAATAAAGGTATATATATTAAACACTTCAAACTTAAAATAATCTGTTTTTAAAACCTTAACGAATCCCAACTTAAATCAACATTTATTATTCAAAAAGAAATGGATTAAAAACTGTTTAACCTTGTCCAAGTTTTAGAATTTAAAACTTGTTATTACCCATAATTTCCAAACCCGAGTCAAACCCGAAGTAAACCCGAGTTCCACTTCGAGTTACCCGCATTTCCCGTTTACCCGAGCTTCTTTGCAAAATCCCTCGAGTTCGTCTTGAGATAACCTTTCTTTCCCAAATCCATCAAAGAAACACATACACAATGATAAGCATTCATATGCACAGGCGATCGAAGCCATTCTGATCGACTTCACCGTTACCAACTCATCACCGACGACCTCCACATGCGTTACGACCACCAAAATTGTCATATTCAACAGAGGATCGGAATCGAGCAATATGAACGACCACCTAAACTAAACCTGATCCAAAAACCCACCACTTATCATCGCCTCCGACCTCTGGTGAACTCGCAGCCACGTCCAAAGCTTCGCCACACCCTGATGCATCGATTCAACCCACACCGGCCACTTCCGATCACCCATCTCAACACAATCGACTTGATTCTAGCGATGACCAAACAGGTCCTAAAAACCCTACAACCTTGTCGATCAACCTCCACGATGATCTGAAACCTTTGCCACTATTTTTCCTGTGATCATCGAACCTCCAGTCATCACCACCCACAAGCCTGACTAATATCTTCCCGTCGATCATCGGCAATTTATAAAAATACAAATATCAATCAACTCGAAATATCTCTTCATTCCCAAGCTTAAAAATTATGAAATTACTACCCAAAATCATTAATTCCTACCGCGAATCGAATTATGAAACCCAATCTTGAATTCGTGATCATTGATTTTTCTATTTTGAACATATTTTACTGTAATTTCATATTTTCCAGATAAATTACTTAATAATTTCTCTTGTTTTTATTTTTAAAATTTGTATTACATCAACACAAATAAATTTCTTTTAAACATTATAGGTTAAAAGAAATCAGGGGAAGAGGGATTGAATTTTTGAATTAAATCAAAGCTAGTTAGTTTTTTTTATAGAGGTATATACACATATATACCTGTATCCAGACATGCATACAATATCTTCACATATTCAGGCATGCAATCACAATCATACAAGCACATATTTCAAATACAATTCCAAGCACCAAAGATATATCATGGTCAAGTGGTTTGCTCACCTGGATATGGATAAAGCATAGAACAAGCTCTTTTGCCTAGAAATGATTTTTAGCTTGAATCTGGAAATGTTAATTCCTGAATTTTTTTGATCTAAAGCTTGATCTTGATTTAGTTGCATGTTATTGAGTTGAATCCTTACTTTGATTTTTTGGTTTGAGTTCCAGGTTGTTTTTGATTTTGATCAGGTTTATGGCTTTCAGGCTTGAAAGTTTACTTGTTTCAGGTTTGAAATTTTGGTTGTTATTTGATTTTCTATCTTTTTTTTTAATCTGGATTTGGTTTCCAGATTTTCTTCTTCTTTTTCATGTTTGATAAAGTTTGGTTTTGAATCAATGAAAATGAGAAAAAGAAAAGTAACTTGTGCATATATTGTTTACTTATCTTTATTTATTAATTACAAAAATAAAAAGAAAATAAAAACAAGCATGACACTTGTATTTTATGCATGCTAATTTGATCACAAGTGTTATTGCATATTTTTTTAACTTACATTTGTTAATACATATATCTATTTCTTTTACACTTGTTAAAAGACAAGCATTTTGTGTGTAAAACCTTACTTTATTTAATTTATAATTCATATTTTAAACCCTTTCTTTTTAAAAGTTACTTAATTTTATATTTACATATGCTTAACATTTTAAATTTATAAATATACAAACTATATTTATTCATTTTAAAAGAAAATATAATTTAAATCTTTTTATCAAATTCAAGCTTAAGCTATTATACTTATTTAATGTTTATCTTATTGATTTCAAATTTATAGCTTACATACATACATATATATATATATATATATATATATATATATATTAAAGCTTCTTATTCATTTTTGTTTTTATATATTTGTTTTCATACATTTTATATTATTTATACTTTTATAAATTTTTAAAGAAAATGATTTAAAATTTAATTATACATTAATATATATATATATATATATATATCTTATATGTACCTAAGTTTTAAAATACAGTGTTTAACTTAATTAGCTTTTGAAAATTATTTATATCAAATTTAAAATATAACTTTCAAAATATATATACATATGTGTATAATAATTCCAAGACAAATTTTTATTAGTTTTAAAATATAGAGTATTTAAATTCAAATTATTCCTAAAATATTTATTTTAGAATTTCAATTCTAAAATTCATTTTATGATAAAACAAACAAATATCTTATTAAATTTGGAAATTTTCAAATTTATCCATAATTTAATTCAAAATTTATATTAATTATCAAATTTAAATCTGGCTAAAAACCGAGAATGTTACATATTAAGAATGTACCTTATAGCCAAAGCCTTAAGCACACCTTGAAACAATGATGTAAGCTTTTGAAACGATTTTCGATCCAAAAGAGTGTTAGTCCTTGAATTACTGATCATTGGTTATCGACAAGCACTGAATCTGATTTGATTTAAACTTAATGTGAAAGTGGGATAGAGAGGAGGTGTCGGCTAGAAATGAGATTATATGGAGGCTTCCTAAAAAAATCGATAAAAAGATAAGGATAGAGATCTTTATATAGAGGAAGATAAGGAGAAAAGTTAGATCTAATCTTTTAATCATTCTCCTTCCATCTTAGCCGTCAATTTCAAACTTCTCTAACCCCATTATCAGGCCACTTATAACCTCTATATAAGCCGATTCTATCAGCCACCTTAATGGGCTTTAAACCCATTTAGAGCCCAAATAAAATATCATGCAATTAAATCTAATTTAACACTTATCAATATAGTATATTGATTAATATATTTATAACTATTATAAATATATCTAATAATATTTAATCATCTAATAAAAATCAAATTTTATAATTAATATTTCATAAGTACTAATTAATTTAATTAGTTTATAACAATTACAAATTAATTAAATTGTTTGGTCAAAGGAGACTTCATCGTTTCGGTTATATGACTCGTTAGGTGTAAATTTGGTCAGCGATTAATGTAGAACTATTCAAATATTAACGTTGACATGTCACTTAGCAGGTGGCATGACCTTTTAGTTAAATTTATTACTTCTTAGTTTCTCTAAAATCCAATTTAACTTTGTTAAGCATTATCGGTTGTGACTTTTATTTACTTTGGACTAATGGAATTTGGTAATGGTCAAAATTCCAATATCGTCCATATTCAATTCTATAGTCTGGACACAAAGTCCTTAGTTCAATAATAATAATTATTATTGTTAACCGAAATGTAATAAGAAGAATTATTATTAACTGAAATTCTCAGGAAGGGACTTTGACTTTGAGTTGACTTTAGTTGACCGTGATACTAACCTTATGGAACTAAAGGGATGAATCCTCTCTTGAATAGTGTTTCACTACCAATACTTCCACTCGACCGAACTATGGTCATTCGATGGACACCATGCCACGATTTAACTATAATCAAAGCGAAGCTTCCATATTGAAGATTAATGGTATTCTCAAGTCAAGAGAGCTGTGAAATTTTATCACATCAATATTTTCTATTTTACATTAACTATATTACTCAATGAAAAACTATCGAGTGAGTCATTCCATAGTTATATAATAACTATCAGTATGTAACCTCTTGGTCCCTCCAGCAGACATGAGTAATACACTGCCTAGTATTTCGTGAGTGTTACGTGCTGCGGTCTCAATGAATGTATATCGATATCTAGTCGCGATACATATTGACTAGGAATATTTAAAATGGTAACTTTGTTTTCATTGTGATAAATTAATCACTGTTAGAATACTTTGTAACTACTATCACAAAACATACCATTTGTGGATTTTCTTTTAAATATGCTTTTAGTTAAATTAATTAATTAATATGACATATTATATCAAGTATATAAGAGAAAGAAAACACCTTTATCAAGATTAGTTATCGAGTTGATATCTTTAACAAATTAGATAATTTCCCTTAGAACATACCCCTGGGTTCCCACTGACTTCGAGAAAATTTTGGCTATCAAGTGTAAACATTTTATGCTAAATCATTATTTAGAATTTTTTGTTTTAACACATACGTACCAAAACATGAAGTCATACCAAGCGATAATTTTATGAGTAAAATCCAAACCAATTAAGCACATCGAATAGTGAATCTGTTACGTTAATTTCAATAATTGAAATTCATGGTATTATTCTTATCAATGTGGCTAACTATATTTCAACTGCGTTTGTCCTTCTCTTAAGACACATTTGCGGCCATTGAATCATATTCCTTCGTACATCTGTCAAAATCATATTTTGATGTTGTACTGGGAATCTATTTCGGTTTGTGCATCTTAGCATATCATAGAGTCAATACTCTTAATGGTTTAATTAAACAACCGAGGATTATTTATTCTTGGCATTGACAAAAGACTCATAATTTCTCTTTAATGTACAAGAATACTCATTAAACGTTCTAATATATTTGTGTTCATTTAGGTTCAGTCAATTTCATTTCATCCTTTGTTATTGGTTTTATCATTGGATCGTATCCAAATTCATTTTATACTAAGAATTTTTTAAATAAACTTCTTCGCTACGAAGTTGGCAGTTCTTGAAACAACAGTTGTTTCTTTGTGCAATGGAACAGGCATTCATAAACATTTTATGAACTGCCTTGTACAAAACTTATTTTTGCATTAGTTCACAATATATTTATGTTCACAACATAAATTAGCCATCTAATGACTATCATTTCCAAAATTCTCTTGAGATGATTCATACAAAATCCCTTACGTATAATTATCACGTCCAGTCATTCGACTCGTACAACCTGTTAACTCCTTGGCCTTGGATATGTAGGGATTTCTTATAAACCTTTATATTATATAATTTGTAAACTATTCTACGGATGATATTAATTTTAACCTTGTGTAGCACTCTTAAGTATACACCTTATAGAAAGAATTTAGCACAAATTCATTCATCATTAATCGTGCCTTGTCCAACAAAGTTTGATTACTCTTTAACAATATATGTATTATAGGGAGGAGTGACCTTTGAGACTGAATCTTTATTCATATGAGGTACACACAAAACTCTTTCCAATATACTCACTGGTTCGATCAAATCGAATCATTTATATCACATGTTTTATTATTTACTTCTATTTTATATTCTACGAGCTTATCATAGACTTATACATGCATATCAAATACACATGTCTGTGTTTGTGATAACTCATCAGTGAATGTGATGAAGTACGTGGAACCGTTTTATTATTAATAGACTTATGATTATATACATCCATATGTCTCTATTAGAAAAGTTCATCAACTCTTATGACGCTTCTACTAAATGGGTGCATAGCCCTTAATTGTTTGAGATATAATTAACTTGTATCATATTATTCATAATCATGTAATAAAAATTATTTTTCAAAACTACGGCTTAGTATATGCTTCCAAAATAATTGTAATAATTTTTTAGGTACTTTAGCATTTTCCAATGCATTAGTTTTGTTGTGTAAATAAATACCACATTATTGCTTTATTTCATAACGAATATTAATAATATTCACATTGAAATAAAACTATGTCTATTTTTAGTCAACACCGAAAAATGGTCATTATTTCATAAATAATCTTTGTTATGTTTTACTAACACAATTTTTGTAATTTTATGCAATCAATAAATGTTATACAGCATGCTCCCGCTATTTGTGTCATTACAATAATAGAGTATTAAATTTAAAGGACCATCATTCACTTAATAAAGATTCTTTATTTTATATACTACAACTAGTTTATAATAGAGGGTTCTTTGGTCTAATATCCTGAACTCAAAAAAATAAATCTCAAAGAAAACAATTTTCTATATAAAAATACATCAAAATAAAAAACCATATTTTTCATTCCATTTTAAGTGTCAATTATTATTATTGTGATTCTAATTTCTAATGTTTCTTTATGAAGCAGAAGTGACTATACACTCTCTTCATCCCAACTGTACTTTAAATCACATTTAATCTTATACTCTCATTTTTCTTTCTACATAGTCGAACCTTTGAAAAGAAGACCCTTGCTGAAACATCATAACGAACTCTTTACAAAAGATCACTCGATCATCCTTAACATTTAAGGACATCAAATATGTTGCCCTATGCATAAACTTATCAAACTAACATTTCAACGATCGAGATCGTAGATCTATCTTGTATTTTCATTTTACTGTTATATTTAACACAATCCGATCTTTATTATAATCAATCAAATTGAATACTCGATCTCATAGTATGGTCTATTTGCTTATTTTAGATGAATCAATTTCATTGAAATATCATACACTATGAATTGTGATCGTTCATTATATAACATTTATATGACATTTATATGGATCAAGTATCCATGGTTTAGTATTGCATTTTAGTTCGAAACTCATATAATGCAATACACGGTCTCAACCAAATAAACACATAGGCTACCACATTACAAACGTATTTTGTAGGTATAAAATCAGTTACTTACATAAGTGTTGAAACATTGACATGCAATAAGCATTTGTTAGTAAGTATATGTTATATTTCTATTTGTCAATCTTAAATTCAGTTCATTTGTATATTTTAATTGATAAACTTTTAGCAATCATACTAAATACACAAATTTATCAATTAAATTATTACAACATTTTATAGCATATGTTCTTATAATACTAGAGAGTTTAAATGTTATCATTTCATTTTTCTAGTAAGGCTGCCACTAGTCTTTTGTGTTTCACCAAACCCTAATTCAAAACATAGAAGTCTTTCGACTTCACTAGTTGGTGTTACGACTTTGTGCCTTGAAAATTTGACATTAAGGAAAGCTCAACAAATCATAGGCCCACATACGAAGGTTAACTCCTTATTGGTTTATCACAAACAACTCCTAACCTATGGTTCCTAGTCCTAATCCTGCATTGTAACGACTTGTAAATTCGAGCAAATTTTAAAAATATTAATAATGATTGTTGTATAGAATATGGTTAGAAATAAAGAATTTTCAATTATTATTGAAAAATAATAATAATAATAATAAATTTATTAGAATAGAAAACATGATCTTTGATGAAATTCTAAAACAACTAATCATTATTGAAATAGAAGGTGGTAACACGTATTAGAATATAATTTAATAATATTGACTGAATGTAATTGACAACTATACTAATGCAATTTCAATCAACTGTAACAATAAATGTTACTAAAGAATGAGATAAACAATATTCCAAATATGTCAGTATACAAAAAGAAATCAATTATTTGGTAAGTAGATTTATAGTCCTTGTGTAAACAATTAATAATAGATATGAATTACTAAGTTGTAACAATTGATTTATTCCTCATCCCATTGATTAATCCATTTTGTAACAACAAGGAGATGAAATTTAATAAACAGGGTTTATAAATCTGATTTGCAAACGAGATAAAATTAAATTATTGATTTGAGAATTTAATTTTCGATACTTTTCAAAAACTTGGTATTGAAAGATTGAAAAAAAAATATAAAAAAAATTAATATTAATATTATTTAAAGGTATTTTTAAGTAGAAATTGTTTCCAAAAGAATTTAAAAGAAGCAAGCCAGTACTCTCATCTTTTGTCGTTGGAAAATAATTTCAGTGATGACTGCAGCATCATCGACGTTCATTTTCGAGTCTCAAAGTAGGGAGAGACCACTTAGTATCTTTGATACACTTTTGTTTTGGAAACTGGATTTTGATTTGAATTTCCTAAGCGTGATTTGATATACAAAAAAAATATGTATATATTTATTTTAAAATGGTTTGAAGTGAACCCGTAAATTAAACTCTTAAGTTTATGTTAAGTAATGGTTTTCAATTATTGAATTGAAGTAAAATTTCTAAATAATTAGAGTGTCTAAAATGAGAAATGAAATTTAAATAACTTGAAATAGTTGAACTACGATAAAATTAATTTTGACAATACTCAATTGCATTCTAAAACATATATAACTTATCTGAAATATTTAAAATGCTAACATGAATATGTAATTTAAGGGTATACAAGAGGAAACTTAAGTAATAAAAATATTCAAACTAAATTTTTTCTTAATAAGATATTGTAAATAAAATAAAATTATATAGTGCTCAATAACATTCTGAAACATAAATAAAAACTTACCAGAAAAATATTGAATGTTAATGAGAACTTGTAATTGAATTGTATACAATATGAAATGTAAGTAATTAGATGTCTAAAATGAATTATGTTAAGGAAAGTTATAAATAAAAGTTTAGTTGTTTTAATGAATGTTTATACACTTAATCCATGTTATAAGAGATGTCAAGTGAGATAAATTGAATAATAAAAAGAGAATGCTATTTAAGTAAATGAATACGAACTTAAGAAATTGAACAAGTAATAAATAAATTTATATTTTATAAACTGTTTGTGATACAAAGGTAAATTACAAAGAATGGTTGAAATAAAATTATGAAGTGGAATATAATTTAAGTACAGTCAAATGGATTAAATAATGAAATGAGTTAAACAAAATAGGATTTGTTTTGAAACAAATATATATATATATATGAATTTAAGTTATAAAGATAATGTGAATGTAAATAAATTATGAATGAAAGTTAATTAATTAGAGACGTAAGTAATTTGGATTTTATATAAGCTATATAACTTGAAACTTGAGAAAATAAGTAAAAACCAAAATAAGAATGTGGTTAAAACGTTTGGGATAGGCAAAGGAAAATATGGAATGTTGATATTAAATTTAAGTAAATTTGTAGAATGGTTAATTAAGTGATATTGACATTACAAGAAACATACTATGTGAATGAAATAAAATAACTAATTATAAATAAACTTGAATTTGAAAGAGAATAACAAGTACAATTGTAAATGAATGTAAATAAATAGGATGAACATAATGAACGTTGATAATTGAATGTAAGTTAATTGGACATAATGGAACGGAAATTGATGGAATGAGAATTCATTGAATATGAATAGGTAAGCATGGAAAAAAATTGTAACGAATGTTAATAAATTAAAAGAAATCAATTGAATGTAAACCAATTAAATGTGGGTGAAACAAATGTAAATAATTGAAAAATCAATTGAATGTGAATACATTAAATTGGAATCAATCAAATGCGGATGCAATGAATAGTGATTGAATAATAATAGATTGAAAACAAATTAATGGAATGTAAATCAATTAAAATCGAATGAATTGAATATAAATTCATCAAATTATTAACGAGATGAATAATTAAAAGTGAATGTTAACCAATTAAGTGTTGAATATGCTAGTATATGATTTTTGTTTGATGATAATAAACATATATATATATATATATATATATATATTCATATAAACATGTAGTGGACAGAATAGTACAATAGTTCTAAACAGCATATAACTGAATATAAGTCGAAATGCTCAGACCAAATGCAACAGACCAACAGTAAAGTGCACATGAAGTCATGAGCAATTGACCAAAGTCAAGTAGCAGTTTCTAACAAAGACAGAAGTGTCTTAAATATTGTCACATAAACAAAGTCAAGGCCGAAGTCAAAACGGAATCAAATCCAATGCCAGAGAATTCAAAGCCATGGTGACCAAGGGATTGAGCAAGTTCGAAATCAAAGTCGTGGTAAACAAGTAAACACAGAATTATATGAATTGAACAAGTCTAGACAAATCGTATACACTCAAGCAAAATCGGACGGCAAGCAAATTATCAGACGAATTCAATTCGAACAGAAATCAAGGGAATTGAACTCTATTTAAAACCCAATCATCATCAGCATGGAAAAGCATCGAGTTCAAGCAAGCTAACCAGCAAAGCAAAAAAGAATAAATCACATACCATTTTAATCGAACTCGATGAAATTGAAGCAGCTGTGTGAGAATCAGAGAAATGGTCGATTGCCGAAGCAAAGCGAAGCAATAGCCATTGTAATCAACTAGCAATCAGTCGACGGCTTCAAGTTTCACAAAGACCTAGTTTTCGCATAGGGGAACGAACGAGAACAAAGGAAGCAGCCATTTTTAAAAGCAAAGAAAAGAGGGCCGACAATATAAAAATCAAAAGAGGGATACTCTTATTTAATTTAGGCCATCTACTTTAACTTTACAATTGGCTTTATATTTTAAAAATTAGGGTTTTGTTTTTTAAATTGCTTTTATTTTGTATTTTATTTTTAAACTTTTGTAACTTCTAGTCGTGTGACTATATGACAAACTATGGTGGTGTAGTTCGAGAATTCGCAACTCAGTGGATGAGTTGTGACAGGGTTTTGAGCGTAGAGTTAGGTTAGTCGATAGAGGGTGTCGCGAGTTTAAGAATGTAAGCGTCTGACTACTTAATTTCTAGTAGAAACCTTGGGGCAGCACGTAGGTAGGATTTTCCCAAAGCAGGAAAAATCTTTGTTGTTCTATTTCTACATTTATTATTCTGCAATTATCTGTGTTGCTATTATTCTGCTATAGCTATATCTAAATTATTTTATATACTTCTGCATTAAATTTTTATAATTAATAGTATCACCCTATTCATTCCCCCTCTAGGGTGAAATCATCCTACACGTGGTATCAGAGCTAGGAGCAAAAGCCATTTTTGTTTTAAAATTTGGATTTTTCAAAAACCAATTTCTTTTTTTTTAAATTTAAAATTTTAAAATGGCTTCTTTTAATAATACTTTTGCTGAGGGTCGGTCCAATGTTATTCCTCCTGTTTTTGATGGAACAAATTTTTTGAATCGGAAATTAAAAATGGAATTTTATTTAAAATCTGTTAATGTTAAATGTTGGGATATTATTGAAAATGGATGTGATATAATAGACGAGAAAATTACTTCGATTAATGCTCTTGCTATGCATATATTATGTTCTCATACTAATCAAGATAATTTTAAATTTATCTCTCATTGTGAAAATGCACAGGAAAACGGGAATACTTTTGACACAATCTACGGTGCAAAAGTCAACAACAATGAGGAATCCTAAAAAATCAACTCGGTTAAAGAAACGTGCTTAACAGGATTGGCAAAGGGCAGCAGTGATGAAGATTCAATAGATGACGAGATAAGTGATTTTTCATTCAATGATTTAGTTCTCTTATGCCGAAAATTAATTGAAAATAATAAAGCTCTTGAGATGAAAAATAATAATTTGAAAAGGGAACAAACTAAACTTCATCAAAAAAAAATTTGGAAAATAAGCTTAAAGATAAAAGTTCTAACTGCAAAAAGTGTTTGGCTCATGAAAAAGAATTTGCACATTTACGTGGAAACTTTCAAAAGTTAGAAAATGAAATTTTAATTCGGGAGAAAAACAAAACTGAGTTGATTTTTAAAAATAATATTTTGCAAAAAGTGTTGGATAGTTTAAAGAAGTCGGAAAGTTCTATAAATGGAATTTTTGAAAAGAAAATTAAATGTGATCAACGAAAATTTCAAAACTCTTGAAAAAGAAAACGTGATTATGAGCAATTCTGAAATTATTCTTTTAAATCACGAGTTTGAAAAGGATATTGAAGAATTCAAGGATTTTGAAAAAATTAAATATAAAAAACTCTAACTGTTTGAAACCAAGATGCTTGAAATTGAGAGTAAATTTAGAGAGATTCCAAAATGAAAATATGCGATTAAAAATGAAGAGTTTTGAAAAGAGAGATAATAGCATTAGTTGTTGTTCGAAGCTAATAAATGAAAATAAACTTTTAAAATCCAAAAATAATAAACTTGAGTTGGTTAGTCGGAAATTTTTCACTAGAGATAAAACATTAGAAATTCAATTCCTCGAGAATAAAATTAATGTGTCTAGATCTGCAAAAGTGTCAAATATGAACAAACAACTAATAATAATGTCAAGGGGAAATATGTGATACCCAAATGTGTAAAGTGTGAAAATATTGAACATAGCAAGAATAATTGTTGAAATATATACAAACACAAAACTGTTAAACAAATATGGATTCATGAAGGTACAAATATAAATGGTTTGAAATTTAAACAGATTTGGATTCCCAAGGGTACAATTATAAATATGAATGGTTTGTTATATAGACAAATTTGGGTACCAAAGATTTCAATAGATAATAAAAGTGGTCCTACATCCTTAGTTAGACCACTAGCCTTCCTCAAAATTTAGACACACGAGCGGGCTAAGGAATAACCTTGATGGTGATAGATTTCGAGTTGTTGATAAACTAAAATTTAAACGTTCCTTAGCATATAAAGATTAGATAGAGATCATCGCATTTTGGATATCACAGAATAGAAGGAAAGTGAGGTATGTCTCTCAACTCAATTTTTGTTCATGTATTGTTAATTATGTTTTGATCGACATTGTTGAAGTATTTTCGACATATCTTGATCATCTTAACTTTGATTTGTGAAATTCATGAAGCTTTTTGAATAGTTAATCGACAATGCTACAACTTCTCTGACTTTTGATTCACTTTGGAATGTCATGAAAAATGGCTTTGAAAACACTTGTCAGTGAACGGCTTACCACCAAGTCTCGAGAAGCTTTTATATAGATCAGCCAGATTCGGCTGATGTTGAGTAGGCATAGGTGCTTCTGTTATTGTGGGGACTTGACCAGCTGTAGTGGTATTTCCCCGACCCCAAGCTCCTCCTCTTCGCTCTCTTATTCTTACTATCTGTAGATAGTAAAAAAACTTGATTTAGGCATACAGATCTAAATATGTTTTTTTTGCTCAATTTAGATTACTTGTGCTTGATATAAATGGATGTGCTAAAAATTTCAAAACAAATCAAGTGTTGAGGAATACACTTTTCTTACCACTATATATCTCTATGAATATCTAAAATAAAAGTGATATCTCATGTGTCTCATGTTGAAATCATTTCTATAATAATTTAATTATTTATATTGATTTTTAACTTGAAGTCATTTTCACAAAACCCCCTTACAGAAAATTGATTTTCACTTATTTTTGTAATGATATCTATCTAATGATAACCTTGAGTTAAAGGTGAATTCAGATGTAGGTTACACTAGCAGTCTAGTTGATAGAAAAAGTATCGGTGGAACGAGTTTTATGTTGAGACATTCATTAGTTGCATCGTATTTTTTAAAGAAAAAAATCTGCATATTTTTCATTTCAAATAATTTTCAATTAGCAGACATTTTCTTTTATAAAACCCCTTCCAAAAATAGTTTCTGCTGACCTTATTTCAGATTAGTCATCTTAGAAATTTTGATAATTATTTTTGGATTAGATCTTAAATGACTATATTAACTAATCTGACTCCCTACTGATTATCAAAAGATAAATAGTGATTGAAAAAGTGATGAGTGTTGATATTGTTCATATATTATAACTTAAGATAGTAAATTTTGTAAATTTCTTTAGAAATTTAAACAAGAGTTATAAAAACTTTTTGTTGGTAAAAATTCCATGACCATTTCTATTTCTGTCATATTTCTATCAACCATCACTCATCAAAATCCAATATAGTATGCCAATATGTGGTATTTTAAATGGGAAATCATTCGTTTATCATTTTACTATATTTTTAGCAATAAGAACATCCAAAGTATTCACTCTCATTTAAAAGTCCTCATGGTTATGCATGGGTGAATTACTTGGAATTTTTATTATGTGCTTTCATGTTCATTTAAAAGTCCTCACGGTTATGCAAGTATGGAACACATATCAAAATTGATTGATTAAATAGACAAGTTGATTCTAGTCCCATTTAAATGTCCTCACGGTTATGCGTGGTTAGAAGATACTTGAATTCATTTTTTTAAGCTTTAGAATACTACTAATCTCATTTAAAAGTCCTAACAGTTAGGCATGGTTAGTAGATATTCAAATTCCTGTTACAAATATACCACAAATAGACACGGCTATATGGTTTTACGTCATCCCTATCGTTCTAAAAGTGGAATATGCGCCTAACAGAGTATTTATGATTTTTGTATTTTTTTTTTTTTTTGAAATTTAATATTTATACTCTGTTGGGTATTAATGTTGTATTAATGTCTATCACTTTTTCTCTATTTTTCTAAAACTATTACTCTTTTGCTGATAACGAAAGGGGGAGAGAAAATTTAAGATTTCGGCAAAATAAAGGTCAAATATTTCATTTATTTGCATCAAGATCCATTTGCATATTTTTATTTACTTTCATGCATATATGAAGAGGGAGCTTTGTTGTAGAGAGGAAGCATTCAAATAGGTGGAGCAAATTGAAAGATAAAATACATTTACTAAATTCAAAATCTTAAATATATGTTTGTTATCATCAAAAGGGGGAGATTGTTGAATATGCTAGTATATGACTTTTATTTGATGATGATAAACATATATATATATTCATTTAAATGTATTTGTTAATGTACTATTTTATTTTTCACATAATTAAATAAATATTTGCTGCATAAAATTAATAACACTGAATTTAAATTCAAACAGATATTTTATTCAAATAAATATTTTATTACAATTTTGAATAGTAAAAATTTAAGCTCTCACTATATGTGTGTGTGTATAATTTCAACTACAATACAACTTTGATTACATCACAATTTTCCATTTACATTTTCACCTCACTGCATTTCACTCGTTCACTCATAATTGTTCTTCAACTCTATTCTAGATTGAATCCAGCATCTGAGTGATCTGTAAAACAAACACCGATGCAGTAAAATAGAAAAAGAAATATTTGTGTAGTGTAAAATAAAATGTATTTTTGAAAATATTATTTGCCTCGGTTATTTGGTTGTTCGTCATCATTTAATTTTGAATTCATCATACATGAACAACTTGTGACATGCACAGTGTATCACTGTACATGCCACAAGGCCGTGTACACCGATATCACTTGATAAAACTACAGGGACAGGTGAGCACAAGGTCAAACCCAATCAAAAACCAGGTTCAACTCAAGTGCAATACAAATAAAGTCACGAAACGAGCACAAGGTCAAACCCGAGCTATAAGCTGGATTCAACACCGGTGCAATCTAAATGTACAAGTTTAATAAAATGGTCAAAACAACTCGACCAGTCGAAAATCAAACATGAATAGTACAAAAAGTTTGAACAACAATAAAGGAGGCAAACAAATAAATAGTACACATGACTCAAACTAGAACCAAGGCCGATGAACCAATGTGTACTACAACAGTTCTGACCAAATAACAAGGTTCAACTCAATCAATCAAGCTTCAAAAAACTACAATGACAAGTAAGCAGCAACATGCTACTGCAATGAGAAGTCGAGAGAGACCATGTCAACAAAACTTTGAATGAATGCAAAACTTAAACCAAACAACGAACCAGACCATTTGAAAGAAAAATCACAAGCATGCATATATACATGAGTAAACACTATGTATATATATACGGGTGAAATCAAGTATCAGTGACAGGATGCCATTAAAAAGTTGACAACGCACACAAATGCACATAACAGAATTAGAGACAAGTCGATGCAAACACACATGTACACGTATATAGGCAGCGCACATGTAACCAGAACCAAGTGCATAGCATATCAGACTTACGGACACAATGAAGCAGTTCAATATCCAACCAAGCTACAGGCTAGAAGCACTAATGCATATAGACCAGACAAGACCACAATGTATCAGAAAGTGAAACATAGAGATGATATTGATATACACAAATAGAACAGTGGACAATGCAACCCAGACCAATATCACGATACAACACTATAGATGCAAGCAAGTCAGAAAAACAAGTGTAACATCAACACGGCAGTGGACAGAATAGTACAGTAGTTCAAAACAGCATGCAACTGAACACAAGTCAAAATGCTCAGATCAAATGCAACAGACCAACAGTAAAATTCTTATGAAGCCGTGAGCAATTAACCAAAGTCAAGTAGCAGTTCTAAACAAAGGCAGAAGTGTCTTAAATATCATCACATAAACAAGGTCAAGGCCGAAGTCAAAACGAAATCAAATCCAATGCCATAGAATTCAAAGCCGTGGCGACCAAGGGATCGAGCAAGTTCAAAATCAAAGCTGTGATAAACAAGTAAACGCATAATTATATGAATTGAATAAGTCCAAACAAATCATATACACTCAAGCAAAATCAAACGGCAAGTAAATTATCAGACGAATTCAATTCGAATGGAAATCAAGGGAATTAAACTCTACTTATAACCCAATCATCATCGGCATGGAAAAGCATCGAGTTCAAGCAAGCTAACCAGCAAAGAAAAAGGAATAAATCACATGCCATTTTAGTCGAACTCGATCAAATTGAAGCAGCCGTGTGAGAATTGAAGAAACGGTCGATTACCGAAGCAAAGCAGAGCAATAGCCATTGTAATCAACCAACAATCAGTCGGTGGCTTCAAGTTTCATAAACCCTAGTTTTCGCACAGAGGAACGAACGAGAACAAAGGAAGCAGCCATTTTTAAAAGCAAAGAAAAGAGGGCCGACAATATAAAAATCAAAAGAGGGATACTCTTATTTAATTTGGGCCATCTTCTTTAACTTCGTAATTGGGCTTTATATTTTAAAATTTTGGGTTTTTTTAAATTTCTTTTATTTTGTATTTTATTTTTAAACTTTCGTAATTTTTAGTCGTGTGACCAGGGGGCGAACTATGGTGGTGTAGTTCGAGAATTCGCAACTTAGTGGCTGAGTTGTGGCAGGGATTTGAGCGGAGAGTTTGGTTAATCATTAGAGGGTGTCGTGAGTTTATGTGTGTAAGTGTATGACTACTTAATTTCTAGTATAAACCTTGGGGGCAGCACGTAGGCAGGGTTTTGCCGAAGCTGGATAAATCTGTGTTGTTCTATTTCTGCATTTATAATTCTGCTATTATCTGTGTTGCTATTATTCTGTTATATCTGTGTTGAAATTATTTTATATACTTCCGCATTAAATTTTTATAATTAATAGTATCACCCTATTCACCCCCTCCCCCCTTAGGGTGAAATCCATCCTACATTAAGAAGTAAATAAGGTGAGGATATGAATGTAAATTAATTGAAAGTGAGTTAATTAGAATAATAATAAAAAAAGGATGTTAATAAGTAATAAAAGTGTATAAAGTTAACATTCGAAATGAAATTTGTATAGGTTTGTATTAAGTGTTTGTATCTGGTACTATTCATTTCGAATTCAACTTATTTTTCTATTTGCTTATATTATACCACCCCATTCCTTTTCGAGGATGAAAACTTTTAAGTAGGGGAGAGTGTAACGACTTGGAAATTCGAACAAATTTTAAAAGTATTAATTATAATTGCTGTATAGAATATGGTTAGAAATAAAGAATTTTCAATTATTACTGTAAAATAATAATGATGATGATGATAATAATAAATTTGTTAGAATATAATTCATGATCTTAGATAAAATTATAAAACAACTAATCTTTATTGAAATGGAAGATGGTAACGCCTATTAGAATATAATTTAATAATATTGATTGAATGTAATTGACAACTATATTAATGCAATTTCAATCAAATGTAATAATAAATATTACTAAAGAATGAGATAAACAATATTCTAAATATGTTAGCATACAAAAAGAAATCAATTATTTGGTAAGTAGTTTATACTCCTTGTGTAAACAATAAATTAATAGATATGAATTACCAAGTTGTAACAATCGATTTATTCCTCATCCTATTGATTAATCCGTTTTGGAAATTATTTTGCAATCAATGGAATTAATTGTAATTGAAATATTTCAAATAAAAGGAAAGAGAACATTAATTGTAATTAATGAACGTAATAATAGAACGTATGTTTGAACTAAAATAAAAGAGGAAATTGAGGAAATAAAAGGGAAACATATGTTTCAATTGAAAGAGAAATTTGATGTAATATATAGAACATGTAAATGGAAATAAAAGGATAAAACTTTGTTTGAATTATTTAATGAAAATAAAACGATTAGTGTGTAACCAACATTCAATTGAAAATTTATTGTTGAATAAATTGGAATTAAATCTTTTAATCAAGCGAAGAGTAATATAGGGAATAGATTCGTCAAGAATAAGCAACATATGTTGAATTGAATAAAATGAACATTTGAATGAAGACATACCAATGTTAACAAAATGAAGGTTTTAATCGATTTTAAAATATATTATTATTTGAATTTAAATAAAATTTAAAGGTTAAAATTTAAGAACAAATTTTGGAATATTGAGTAATACATTTTTCCAAAATTCAATGAAATAGAAAATTTTCTAAAATTTTGAATTTTGGTCAAACTTAGTCAAAATTTGACCTTTGGTTGAAAAAAATTAATTTGAATTTTAAAATTTTATTCTTTTCATATGATACTAAACTGAATTCTGACCTTTTCTCAACTTTTTGTTTCGTCAAAATCAAATATCTGTGTTCTAAATATTTGAATTTCTATGAAAAACTAACATAAGTTTGTGGTGTTTAGTTGTGATATTTGGCCAAGTCCTAATCGGTTTGGTTTGTCCTATTGGGCCTTGGTCGTCCAAGAGACTCTAACCATACCAAGAGACTTGTGTCTATTCCTATGCCTACGACCATTTGTTTTCTTCAGACTAACTTGTACGCACATAATTTTCTTTTGAGAAAACTTTCTCATCACACTCCCTTTCTCCTCTCCAAATTTACAGAGAGTTCTAGAACTAAAAACACAAATTTCTCAAAACCAAAACTCCTTCCTTTTCACTTCCAAATTCCTTCCACCTCCTCTCCTATTGCCGCCTCTCCTCCACCATCCAAGCCATCTGACCCTCCCCTTCATCTCGGCCACCATTTCCTCCAAGCAAGGCTGAAATTATCCCCTCTTTCCTAGCCTATAGCCATGCCCTATCTGCACCAAGTCCCACCCAAATCACTACCATCTTCTCCTCATGCATAGCCAAACCATCTCTTCCGCCCTAGCCTACCTTAGCTGCACCTAAACCCATCCTTTCAACCCTAGGTCGAGCCTCTTAACCCCTCTCCTCTTCTCTTTTATAAAAAAATGAAATATTTATCCATATATGTGTGTGTGTGTGTGTGTGTGTATTTTGTGTCGCATCAATTCAAGTCCGCTTTGATTTGCTTTGCAATAGTTAAGAAATTTGGCGTAATTTGGTTATGATTTGATATGACATATGTTCATCTATGTTCCCTTATTATTTTCGACATGAAATTGATTTTGATATTATGTTGTTTATTTATAAAAATAGATGTGATGATATGGTTATTAATATGCATCATGATGTCAATATTAAATTACTATGTTGAAAAGGAAAAAAGGGCAATGTTATATTGATTTATAGGTTGACACTTTTGTGATGGAAATTGTCACTAGTATGTTATATGAAATTTATGTGTGAAAAAAAAGAACAAGAAAAAGAATAAAATTTGTATGCATATATGTAGTATGGTTGTAATATAGGAAATCACCTAAGGTGCTATATTGGAAATGATTGCATGTTAGGTTATGTTATGGTAGAAAATTTATGTCACATTCCATGCTATGTTATGTAATTAATTATGTAAGATACATGCTATGTTATGTAATTAATTATGTAACAATTAATCATGTAAGTTACATGCTGTGTTGTGTAATTAATTATGTAAGTTGCATGCTATGTTCTGTAATTAATTATGTAAGTTGCATGCTATTTATTATGTAAGTTATATGCCATTTTATGTAATTTGTTATCTAAGTTATATGCTACTTTATGCAATTTGTTATGTAAGTTATGTGTTATCTTATGTAAAATGTATGTATGATTTTTTGTTATGTTATTTATTTTACTAAAATCATGCTGCAAGTTCCCTTAGTTTTAGGTATTCCATATGGGTTGAAATGATACATACCCGAATGATATTTAGAATAGGAAAAAATCGTTATGGGTTGAAATGATAAACCCAAGCGGTTTTTATTAATTTTTAAAATTTGGGATAGCGGGTTGAAATGATATACATCCATAAATTTTAAGTTATTGCTGATTGAAATGATAAATATCCGTATCACTTAACCCTAGGATAGAAAACTATATACGGACACCGGTAGTCTGTTTTTAAAGTGATTTCGGAAATTTTGAAAAGATTTGTTGAAAAAAAAAGGGAAAATGATTTCTAAATTTAATATAAGGATTTTATTTTTAAACATATATGTAAAATTAGATTTTAAAATTATTTGTTTAAGAATTCTAAATTTATAAGTTAAGTTTTTAAAATGTGAATTTTAAGGTTTTACTTATAACTTTATTTACTTTTTCATAATATAAGATTTAATTTAACAAAATTTAATAAACATAAATCATATTATGTTTAAAATATTTAAATTAATATACTTATTTTAATATATAACCCATTTTAATATATAAAGTACTTCTAATATATAAACTATTTCAATCTATAACCTATTTTAATATATAAATAATTTCTAATGTATAAACTATTTCAATCTATAATCTATTTTTAATGTATAACTATTCCAATATATAAACGACTTTCAAAATTCAAAATGTTTGAAGTTGGAACAGTTATGATTTAGATTTAATTGATTAAAAATGCGAATATTTTGATATGATGGTTTAACCTATTTTGTGGTTATGATTTTGAAAATGAATATGATTTCGAAAGTGAATATGATTTCGACGGTGATATGATTTTGAAGTTAATATGATTTCGAAAGTGATATGAATTTGAAGTGAATTTGATATTTTGATATCAGTATGAATTGGTTTTGGGAAATGTAAAAGAACCATCCGGTGTTAAATAAGCGTTTGGTTGTTAAAGTGATAGGGATCGGATATTGTCATACTCTCTGCCAATACCGAAAACCACTTTAACAACTGTGTACGTGGTGGAGATTCTAGAATGAAGTAGGATGGTTAAGCGAGCAAATCTGTATGAGGTATTACATAGCTCTGACCCCTTCGGGTCAGCATGATGTGGCTAAAATAGGAGCCATGCTGGGCTAAGTAAGGTCGCTCCTCCTATCGGGCACATTTCTTCGATACTATATTATGACTTTGTGATTGATTTGGTGGCCACCCTTTGATTTGATTGGGAGTGTGTCTCGAGGTGGGCGGTAGTGATTGCTATGCATTATCACCAGTCTGGATCCATAAAATGGTAGTATCCAACCCTAGACATTGCCTCGCGTACCATGTCACATGCCTTGTCGCGCCCATTACGAGTTTGATTTATGTCGCACCTATGGAGTGCTCGTTAATAGCTCACCAGTTTATGGTGGAGTTTATAGTATCTGTATAGACTATGACATTTATATAAAAATGTGTTAAGGGGGGTATGGGTAACGTCTTAACGTTATTTTAATATTTTACTTTACTGTAGACATTATTTATGTAGCGTATTGTATTATGTATGTAGATAGTTCCACGGATCCTTAAAGGATGAAAATTCCAAACATTCTTGTTTCATTTCATTTTGACATTTCACTTGAGTTGGTTTACTTACATAAGATTATTAATCCCAACTCAAGTGTTTTGTGTTTTGCTTTATGCTCGGGTCAGCCTGAGTATTACAGCATTTGAGACTCACCTTTGGAGCTTGGAGCTTTGCTTGGAGACCTATCTTTAATCTATTCGGCTTTTCAGTGATCTCGGTTATTTTAATTATTTCCAGTTGTTTATGTTCAGAATTGTCATTTTCTTATGTATTGGAAACTTCTTTGTATTCGGACTTAGGTTGTATTTGGTTTTTAGACTCTGATGTTTCTGTCGTGGCTTCATGAACTACTATTCATCTATTCCGCTGCGTATTGTTGTATTACTCTGTGTCTGTGATTCTATGATTGATTTATTTACTTTATGCTAAGTTTTGCCAAACATAAATAACAATTTGTCATTTTGAGCAATTCAAGTTTGACATGTGTGGATTATTGTCAATTTGAATGATTCAAAATGGTGGGTCGTTACACACATTTACCTTGAGGAAAGTTCAAAAAGTAAAGTGAGACTATACACTTGGAGCTATCATTTCGCGATGGCTGAAATATAATGTACATACCTTAAGGAAAGCTCGACAAATACGTGTAGTTATCTTACCTCTTCTATTGAATATATTAAGAGTATTACACATAACATCCCTAGCTTGAGGAAAGCTAAAAAACCAAAAAACATGAAAATAATCTATTAATATATAAATGACAGACAACAACTTTATGTTAAAGATGCATAATCATCAAATACCTGATATCGAGTGATATCAATTTATGCAACATGTTTGAGCCAAAAATGGTCACAAACCCCAAAAGTAGTGAAAGCACCGGTGTTTTGTGACGACCCAGAATTTTAAACGTTTGAAATTGAAATATTTAATTGATTTTAAATATTTGGGAAGTGCTTAACTTGAAGTTCAATTTTTATTGTTTGATTGGTAATTAAAATAATAAATTTAATAATATGAAATTGGGTAAATGTTTTATGTCATAGTTTTAAGCCTGTTAAGGCTTAGAAAAATTATAATGAGAATACTGAAGATAACGAAAGCTTCAGAATTGGTTTTGGAAATGCTTTGATCAGTTTTGAAATTGTATTGTTTAAATTGATATTTAAAAATAGCCTTCCGAGGCACAGTCTCGGAATTTGACGAAGCTAGTTCCACTAGATCTGTAATATTGTATTATTATCAGATTTCAATTTTCGTAGTGTTTGGAGTGATCGTTTGGCCGTACGATAAGCAAATGCGCTGAAAATTTATATCGAAATTAATTTAATAGCTGGGTCCAAAAAGCTATCTTCTCCATATGATCGAATTTGGACTCGAAACCTTTTCCATCATGTTCGGAATAGGGGTATAGCCTTACAAACGCCAGGCAGCACGCTTCAACTGGAGATCGAGATTTTGAGATGCGATAATCGAGACAATTTAAATTTGAATATAAATAATAAAATTGAAAACAATTTACTTAGCTAAGACGCATAAAGGAAGATTTAAAAACAAATTTCATTTTCTTTGATAAATTTCACACACTTCTTTGTTAATCTCGTATTAATTTTATTTGCAAGGATTTTCGATCTCGTTCCTCTTCTTTCTGTCGATATTTTTTTTATAAAATTGAACGATGTTTTAAAATATTATGAAATTTTATACTTATATCTCATATAAATCTTAAGCCCAAAATAATTTTAAAATAAAATTATAGGTAGAGTATAATTATTTAAATAATTAATTTCTAAATCAAATATCAATTTAATCTTTAAAATAATCACTTCTATAATTTACTAAATAAATCTTTACTTTAAAGATTTTCAAAACAACTTAAGAAAATAATTTCTCCAAAGCATCCTTTTTAAAACCAACTTTTAGAGCTTTTAATTTATATTTGAAAGCTACTTTAAAAAACGTACTCGGCCTTCCAGGGAAAATACACTTTCCATTTTAAAAATGGTCCATTCAAATTAATTTATAAATCTTTCGTAATTTATTTTAATTTACATTCCAAATCTGTAAATTTCTTTCCACACCTTTGAAATAACCAAATGTTTATGTTTAAGATAAATTTCCCTTTCCTTTATAAATTTCCATTGTGAATTTAAATTTCCATCAATCCAATAATATACGATTTTCAAATCGATTTTCAAATATCACTTTCAAACCAAATCAAATCCCAAGTTAATTTCTAGTTTATTTCAATCACCAAATCAAACTCCAATTTGATTTCTAAATTTATTTCAAACACCAAATCAAATTCCAAATTGATTTCCCAAAGATTCATTTTTTTAACACCAAATCAATTTTCAAATTGATTTCCAAATTTACTATCCTTTTAAAAATAAATCCCTTTATTTTCTCTAAACTATTTAAAAATCCAAATTTTAAATAAATTCTTCATCTATTAAACAATTTCACTCGAAATCCATTTATACAACCTTTTTCCTATATTTTGGAATTTTATTTAATAGGATTACAAAAATCAATCTTTATCCTTCTTTTTTAAATTCCATTTTTAAATTTATCCAATCTTCAAAAATAAATTTTACTATAAACTTTCTACTTAAATTTCAAAAATCAAACTTATTTATTTCTGGTATCCAACGATACCAAAAATATATTTGGCTAAACTATAGCCTTCAACGATCTCAATCAAAAACATAATCATACACAGATTATAAATAAATCAACACACAACATATGAAACAAATTCAAATATTTAAGGAATCTAGTTGGATCCCTCCAACCTATTTCCATGCATCCACAGATATTAGCACAATAATTAAATACCAATTCCACTTCGAGGTGGAATATCGCGGTATATGGGATTAAATAAAATCATCCACTATTATGCGGCGCATAGGGTCTCATCCACTATATAATGCTGGAAATCAATCACTCCAAATATATATATATATATATATATATATCTGTGTGTGTGTGTGTGTATATATATAAATATATATTACTATATATACTATCACATCCAAACAAACAATCTATAACTGAAATTCCAATTTTAAATTTGAGCGAGAAGATCTCACCTTTAACAATACATGCAATCCATTTTCCATTCCGGCTTGTTTTCTCTATTTTAGACCTTGTATAAACATTTTACATTTTATTGATATTTGAACTAATCAAATAGTCAATTACCATTTAATAAATTTAATTTAAATTAAAAAAATTGTTTTAAAACGAGTAATTTGATTTTAAGTAATTACCTAAAATAAATTATTTTTGGGAACTAATATAAATTAAATAATTTATTTAAACAAGTTAATCACTATAATACTTTAATTAAATAAACTAGTATGTTTAGAATGGATATAAGTATTTTCATTTAGAAACTACATATATTTAACGTTTATAAGACAATCCATATAGATTTTAAAAGTCGAGTCTTTATATAATTTTTCATATTCCAAAAAAAAAAAATTACCCATATAAACTAATCTTCCATTTACTGTAAATGATAGAAAATAATTTATTTTATGCTTCACTGCAATGTATTGTATAAATAAAAATTTCGTTTCATTTAATTTTTTTTCTACATGTATATACATAAACATATAAATTTAATAAATAAATTATAAAGAAATACCTCACTGCTACCACTCAGTCGAACTCGCGATCGACTCGAAGCGCGTCGGCATCTCGACCCCGGCCACTGCAATCCAGTTCTATCGCAATCGATGTTGCGAGCATAGGCGCTCTTATACGTCGTCCTATCGTTATCCTTCGAGCCTTAGGTCACCGCACCCTCGCGCTGAGCGCCTCCCTTTCACGATTCAATGTCGCTGGTCGCCATCCCACTACTGCGTGCACGACAATCCACGCCATCTCCTATCTCATCATGATTGCCGAGTTCCCCCCAGGCCCCACTCTTCCATACTACCCAGTGGTGACATCGCGCGCGAGCTCCTAACAACGCACCCTACGCGATTTTCGATCTCGTTCCTCTTCTTTCTGTCGATTTTTTTTTTATAAAATCGAACGATTCGATTGGATTTAAAGGGGAGGAAATCGAACTAAAGAGGGAGCCTGATTCGAACAGAGGTCGCCATAAATTAGATTTTCGAGGAAGCTTGACTGGTTTTAGATGAATTTGAAATATTCGGCATTGATTATTATTCTCTTTGAACGAGATCAATTTCCTTGCAAATAAAATTGATACCATATTAACAAAGACGCATGTAAAATTTATCTAAGAAAACAAAACGCGTGTTTAATTCTTCCTTTATGTGTCTTAGCTAAGTACAGCGTTTTCAATTTTATTATTTATATTCAAATTTAAATTCATATTTAAATTGTCTCTATTATCGCAACTCAAAATCTCGATCTCCAATTAAGGCGTGCTGCTAGACGTTTATAAGGTTATACCCCAATTCCGAACACGATGGAAAAGGTTCCGAGTCCAAATTCGATCATATAGAGAAGATAGCTTTATGGACCCAGCTATTAAATTAATTTCGATATAAATTTTCAGCGCGTTTTCTTATCTTACGGCCAAACGATCACTCCAAACACTACGAAAATTGAAATCCGATAATATTACAATAATACAGATCCAATGGAACTGGTTTCGTCGAATTCCGAGACAGTGCCTCGGAAGGCTATTTTTAAATATCAGTTTAAACAATACAATTTCAAAACTGATCAAAGCATTTCCAAAACCAATTCTAAAGCTTTCATTATCTTCAGTATTCTCATTATAAATTTTCTAAGCCTTTAAATTATTTTTAACAGGCTTAAAACTGAAGATATAAAACATTTTATCCAATTTCATATTATTAAATTTAATATTTCAATTACAAATCAAACAATAAAAATTGAAATTCAAGTTAAACTAACTTCCAAATATTTAAAATCAATTAAATACTTCAATTTCAAACATTAAAAATTCTGGGTCGTCACATGTTTACACATGAAGTCTCAATATTTAAACACAGATTATAGATCCAAATAATATGGAGAGTAAAAGTGAAGTAATAGCAAATGTAAAATGAGTAAGAAAGTAAAGAACACAAGAAATTTATATTGGTTCGGCTATCTCCGGCCTACGTCCACTTTGAATTGATCCTTTTATTTCCTTTATACTGTGATTACAGTTAAAATCCTTTGAATATCAATAGCCAAAAATGGCAGAGTTTAGCCAAAAGAGAAGATGAACCCTTTCCTGAGCCATGTCCTTTCTATTTATAGGTGAAGGAGCTGAGATAATTAGTTGAGATTTCGACCTAGGAGTCTCTTGGACCATAGAAGCCCGTATGAGGATCGATGGGGCCCATATCCTCATTCCTGGATTGACCTATAAGCCTGTTGCATCGATAATCCCCACTTTAGAATTAGCTAAGATCGATCATGGTGAAAGATGATAGTGCAAAGTCCTTGCTCTCCAAATTTCATGAAGTTCCAACGTGTAGATTATGAGATATGATCGATCCAAGATTGAATTTACAAGTGTAGACTGAAACTTTTATATCCATCGTCTTATATCCATCACATCCCTTACCCATAGCTTTCGCATCGATTCGAGTCTTATGCGGTGATCCATGTTTTGCACTCCATTCCTTGACTTCTTCTTTCATATCGATCGATATGAATGATCGGTATGAAACATGCCTCCAAATCCATCCAGGGCCCTTTTCTTTGTATCGATCCGATGTGCTTTGGTGGAGTATGTTTTCGTATCGATCTGACACTGCCTTCGATCGATAAGAATTGGATTGATACGTATCCTGATCGATCCGAAACCAGATACAAACTGTGCAATCAATACCCATATCCATCCTGATGTCGTTTGATCGATACGAATTATATCGATATGAAAGCAGCAATCCACATCCATCAACCTGTATCCTTCCTGGAGCTGCCTGATTGATACGAGATGTATCGATACGAATATTAATCGATCCAAACCAAAAGTAAAGCACATGTGTTGATCCAAATCTGTATCCATAGTGATCGATACGAGAGTATCGATACGAGCCAATTTTTCATGAATATTGATCCATCAATGACTCAAGCATATGAACTCCGATTGACCTGAAATTCGAAGTGTAGCCTCACCGAGCCTTGTTTATCATTTTTGATCGATCCCACCTTGATTGGAGCTTGATCCAATTTTGGTGGTATCGATCATAGCCTTGATTCCAATCGATCTCAATCCTGATATCCATCCTTTTTAGCCAATTTATTGATATACTGGCTTTGACCAAAAAGCCGGATACTAGAATAATGTATTTTTTATGAAATACCCTAGTGGTTCAAGCGTTGAACACATCAGAAATCACCGTATACGATCATATACGTATGTATTAATTTCTTAAGTCTCTTTAGGGTTTCTTTAAAGTTCCACCTTTTGTTTATACATTTATATTATATAAGTTTTATTATTATATAAAATTTATATTTTAATTAACTTATACAATAGTTTTATGTATAACATTATTTTAATTAAAACTTATTTAATTAACATTAATTAGTTGACTCTTTAATTAATTTTATATTATATTAATATAATATTTATAATATATATTTATTATATATTATAACCTTTACGGTATAACACATATATCATATATATGTGTATATCATTTAATTAATTAACCTTTTAGATAATTTATTTAATTAAACAATTTTATCTAAATTATATTAATTTCGGAATCCATTTATATACATACATGCATACTTATGTTATTTTAAACATTTTTAAACAACATAACATATATCAATATATATAATACATGCATAAATTTTTCGTTAATTAACTCATTTAGTAATTTATCTATTTTATTGATCTTGTAAATAAATTTAAAAATTTTGAAATGAATTTTCAAATATTTTGAAATTTTATTATATCATAGCTTTTGTAATATATGTATATCTTATTTTAAATTTAAAATCTTATATTTTTAACTTTCAAACAATTTTGAAAATTAGCCCAACACCCGATTTAAATTGGGCCTCTTCTATTAGGGGCAATCTTTTGGGCTTACATACTTGTTTGGGCCAGGTCGGAAGCCGGGTAGGGAAAAGTACTTAATTATCCAAATTAGACCCTTCGACACTACCTTTCTTAGACAACTTATTAATTGGGTTGTAAGCTTAATTGGTTAACCCTAACATGGTTAATTTAGGCCGTATAAACTATTGGACTTCGATGTCATTATTTCTTTGACTCAAACTTCTTGGGGCAACACAACTAGTTACCTCACGAGCAGTTTTACATGTAACCTTTCGACCAACATAACCATCATAGGACATGTAGAGGTAAGAGGCAATGCTTTATCACAAATCATAAAGTGAGAACCTCTCATTATGCTAGTTGCGGGGACCGAACATGGGACGTCCAATATACCAAGTGAATGCCTCAACCAATCTCGCTTTGATATGATTCTTGAAACTGGACCAGTCCGTAGCGGAAGTTATGGGTGAGTTTCAAAAAATAATACCCTACTGGATCTTTATTGGGCCAACGAAGTCTAATTTAATTAGAACATTTCTAAATATTTATTGAAATAAAATCATTTATTTTAGTTAAATATATAAAATGATATTATATTATTTAACTTATATTATATTAAATATACCAGTGTTTATCGTATACACATATATGTGTGTGTGTACATATCAATCCATGCAAGGTATAACTTTCCCTTGTATAGATGGTGGGATTAACATTGCAAAGGACATGTTAACTCATCCAATATGCAAATATATTGTCCAAATGTATGTCTATATATATACTTTCGCTTTTATAAATAAAATTCTACAAAAATATAAATATATATATGTATACACAAAAATTTTATTTGTATATAAATTTGTATAAACATAAATATAAAATATTATCAATATCAATATATTTATAACTACATAAATATGTTTAAATCATTTATAAAATATATTAAATAATTTTTTTGTTGCAATGCTGAAACCAATGCATGTATAAATATAATTTTTTAAAATATATATCTATGTATGTATTAAATACTTATATATATGTATAATAATAAATAAATATATACATACTAATACATATAAAATCATAAAATAATTTATATATAAATATATATAACCCAGTCTTGCGCATGGCTCAAGTTTTTTTTTAATTTTTAATTTTAAATATATATACATATATTAATAAAACTGTATCAAATTATTAAATATTATTAAAAATTATTTTCAAAAATCAAATTTGAATTTTAAATTTTCAACAGAATTTTAAACGAAAATTTTATAATTTGAAAATTTATTATATATTTTTATAATTTAAAACAATTTAAAATTTATTTTCTATTTATTGGTTTATATTTAAATATTAAAAAGTATTAAAAAATTAATTTCAACCAAGTTTATAATATGTATTAATTTAATTTTATCAAATATAAAACATATTTTCCAATACATATATGAATTTATATAATTATTTATATGGTTAATTGATTTAAATATTATTTAAAATAATATATAAATAAAAAAATTCTTCTTGCCAAATATATTATACTTATTAAATATTTTATATAAAATTATGTTTTCATATTTTACACATGTATAATGTAGTATTTAAGTTTTAAACTATATATATATATATATATATATAATTAATTAATTTATAACAAAATGTTTTTTTTTATTCTGAGCCATGTTGCATAAAGATGTATCATAATTTTTCTAAAGATATACACATATACATGCAACTAATCAATATTATGACAAAATATATTTACATGTTGGAATCGCCATCTAACTAACAATATTATATTATACACATACACAGATGTATGCGTGCATGCATGTATGTATGTATGTATGTATGAAATGAACATTATAAATATAGTTTACTATTTTTAATAATATTAGAAATGTACCTTATAGCCAAAGCCCTCAAGTACACCTTGAAATGATGATGTAAGCTCCTTGAAATGATTTCTGGTCTAAAAGAGTGCTAGTCCTTAAATTATTGACCGTCGGTTATCGATAAGCACTGAATCTGATTTGATTCAAACTTGATGTGAAAGCGGGATAAAGAGGAGAGGTTGCCGAAAATGAGATGACGTGGAGGCTTCTAAAAAAATCCACAAAAAGATGTGGGTAGTTATCTTTATGTAGGGGAAGATAAAGAGAGAAGTTTGGATCAAATCTTTTACTCATTCCCCTTCCATCTTAGCCATCCATTTCAAAGTTCTCTAACCCCGTCATTAGGCCAACTATAACCCCTATATGATCCGATCCTATCAGCCTACTTAATGGGTTATTAACCCATTTAGAGCCCAAATAAAATATTATACAATTAATTCCAATTTAACGCTTATCGATATCGTATATCGATTAATATATTTATAACTATTATAAACATATTTAATAATCTTTATTCATCAAATCAAACTTTAAAATTAATAATTCATAAAAATTAATTAATCTATAACAATTACAAATTAATTAAATCGATTGATCAAAGGAGAATTCATCATTTCGTTTGTATAACGTATTTGGTGTAAATTTGGTCAGCGATTAATATCAAACTATTCGAATGCAAACGTTCACACGTCACTTAGCAGGTGGTGTGAAATTTTGACCAAATTTATCGCCTATTTGGTTTTGGTAGAATCCAATTTTACTTTATTAAGTATTACCCGATTGTGACTTTTATTTACACAAATTCTCCTCGTCAAAACTACATCATTTTGGACTTATGGGATTTGGTAATGGTCAAAATTCAAATATCATCCATATTCAACCCTATAGTCAAAATACAAAGTCCATGGTTAAATAATAATTATTATTATTAATCAAAATGCTCTAGCTAGAGACTTTGACTTTGAGTTGACTTCAGTTAACCGCGATACTAACCCCATATGACTAAGGAAGCTAATACACTCTTCAATAGTGTTTCACTTCTAATGTTTCCACTCGACACAACTACAGTTATTCAATGGATGTCGTGCCATGATTTAACTATAATCAAAGTGGAGCTTCCATATTGAAGACAAACGTTATTCTCAAGTCAAGACAACTGTGTAATTTTGTCACATCTTTATTTTCTGTTAGACCATAGTTACATCAACCAATAGAAAACTATCGAGTGACTCATTTCATGGTTATCTAATAACATCAGTACATAACCTCTTGGTGCCACCATCAGCCATGACTAATACACTACCCAACATTTGGAGAGTGTTGCGTACTTTAATCTCAACCAACGTATCAATATTTAGTCTCGAACATCTTGAGTAGAAATATTTAAAATGGTATATTTATTTTCATTGTGATAAATTAGTCAAGGTTACAACATGTTATAACTACTATCACAAAACATACCATTTATAGATTTTCTATTAAATATACTTTTGATCAAATTAATTAATTAGTACGACATATCATATCAAGTATATAATAGAATGAAAATGCCTTTTTTCGAACAAGATTGGTTATCGAGTTAGATATATGTAACAAATTACATAACTGCCTCTAGGGCATGCTCCTAACTCTATCAGAAATAATATATCATACCCGTTCACTGAGGGACCCGCTTGATCAGTTTTGAGAAAACTTATTGAAGGAGTTGGAATTGATTGTGGATGCATACGGTATCCTCTTTATGGGCTCGTTCTCCTCATCAATATGAGGAGCATCCTTCCTAGAACGGACGATTCCATATTGTGTTGGAACATTTCCATGCTTGGAATTCTCTATATCGAACCTCTTCGATATGTTATCTATATAAATGGACCGGTACAAACCCAGCAATCTTTTGGATTTATCTTTATGGATCCTTATACCAAGTATATATGTTGCTTTCGTGGAGAAATTCTTGGACAACCATTCTTTCACCGATTGCGACAATGCAATGTCATTGAATCATTACCGATAAGGAGTAAATGGTCGACATGCAAGAAGTAGAACATGATAACACTTCTTTTTCCATATACACATGTTTCCTTTGTATTTTTTTATTAATCAAACTATTTGATTACTCTATCAAAACACTTATTCCAATACCTTGAAGCTTTCGTAAGACCTTAAAATGATTTTAGTAATATGCATGCCTTTCCCTCAGTCCCGCTGATCTTGAAATCCTCGAGCCGTGACAAGTGAATAGTCCCTTCTAAATCACCATTTAGAAATGTTGTTTTCACGTCCATCTACCATATTTCGTGTTCATAGAACACTACGATAACAAGAATTATCCGAATGGATATAAGCATGGCTATGAGCGAAAATATTTCATCATAATCAATGCCTTGAATCCGACAAAAACATTTCACAACTAGTCTGGCCTTATAGGTCAACACCTTTCTATCTACATTTATCTTTTTCTTAAAAATCCTTATACAACCGATGGGTTTTATCCCTTTGGGTATTTCATGCATACTCTGTTGTCATACATGGAATATATCTAAGATTCCATAGCTTTAAGCCAAGGTGCAAAATCTTTACCTGATTCTGCTTGTTGGAATGTTAGGGACTGTCGTTGTCTAAGACACGGACTTCTTTCTCCTTATCCATGAGAAATCAGTAGTACCTCTCTGGTGCATGAGATTCCTTCTTATAACGTTTAATAGGTTGCATGGTAAAATCGATTCTTCTGCCAATTTAGATTTTGTGTTAACTTCTCGATCCCATCCAAGTCTATAACTTTGTTGTTAATTAATTATGACAGAAATTCTTTTTCTAAAAAAATTACATGACGAGAAGCAAAAACCTTTTGTTTCTCAGTGCTATAGAAAGTATATCCTATAGAATTTTTCAGATATCGTATAAATTGACATAGAGCCCGTCTTGCCTCAATTTCATTGGGGCTTTTGGAATATGGCCAACATGTAGCGTAAGTTATGAGTGGATTTCAAAAAAATCCCTTTATTGGATCTATATTGGACTGATGAAGTCTAATTTAGAACATTTCTAAATTTTATTCGAATATAACATATTAATTTATTTAAATTTATAAATATATAGTTTTATTTAATTTATATTTTAATATATACAAATATACACAAATGTGTCTTATAAATATATGTCTGTGTGTGCATGTGTAACATGTAAGCCCGTGCAAGGTATAACATGTCCGTGTATAGATGTTGAGATTTGTATCATAAGGACATGTTTGCTCATCAGATATGTATTGTATGTTATTGTAATAACCCGCCTTTTGACCACCGAAAGTCGACACCGAACACTACCACTGCGTTCCAGTGTTGCGCATCCAATCGACAAAAGGGAAAATTGTTAGGGTAAATAAAAAAAGAACAAAGAACAGAGTAAAAACAAAATCTCACAGCTAAATCAACAACATATAATATAACGAGGACAGTAGAAACTGTCACTCCAAACATACAAAGTATATTAGAGTTAAAAACGATCCTTATCAGCAGGACGGTTATAAAGTCCTGACCATACAACTGCCGATAAGGAATGCTATATAATACAGTGGAAAAGAAAAATACTACGATATTTGATCCTTTAGCTCCCCTTCAAGACCTCCATAACACAAAGGATAACCTGGGAAAATACTCATTCTGACCCGAGCAATATATAAAATAACATCAGTATCAGTCTGGAAATACCAGCGTGAGATAACTCAAACATTGGGGAACACATATAAGTTCTATGAGACCACGCAACTAACAAGGAACAGTTTTTTTACCTCACAAGAATAACATCTATACAAGCAAGAGTAGAAATAAATATCAAGAACAAATCCAAATATGAATGAGCATAAATAATATCAAACCAGACTTGAAAGAATACAAATAAACCAAGTAAAATCCTAACTTGACAAAATGGATGGAAAAAGAAAAACCGTCCAACTTGATAGAATGGACTAAATAAGGTAACCGTCCAACTTGATAGAAGGGGCAGAATAAGGTAACGGTCCAACTTGGTAGAATGGACTAAATCAATATTTAAATGTCGTGATGAGGAGTTGGCTCTACTCATGGCAATTTAAAGATAAACAGATTCACGGATTCGAATTAAATAAGAAAGGGAAATTTTCCAACAAATGACAAGGAGGGTGCATGTGACGCCCCACCTCTATACCCACGCTAGACAAGAACACTCCGGAGTAGTGCTGTCAACTAGCACGGAGAATAAGGCTGTTGAGGAGCGACCATCCATGTAATTGCTTATCACACGGTGGCTATAAATAATCTTCGGAAACAAACATAGAAATAATCATATCACAAATCAGTCACAGATATCCATATCACAAAGACGGAAGAAGATATGAATATATAACTAACACATGAAAGTGTACATCAGAGTAGTGGTCAGTAAGATCCACGATAATACAAAAGAATAGCAACACGTGCTATACAAAAGAATACAACTATGAGTCTATATCTCAAGTGTATACAACAAAAACTGCTAATCTAAATAGTTAGCCAAAAGTCAGAGTGATGAATCCCTGGGAAGAAGTCAAGCAGAAGCACCTATAACATCTCGGTCTGACCCGAGTATTATTTAAGAAAATAATAAATGGGTCAGTCTAGCTATAAATATCAGATGACATGATATAACATAAAAGATATGGCATAAACATAAACATCCATAATGACATACCACTATAAGTATGTAAATAATGATCAACAGAAGATCAATCAATAAGAGATAATCAATATCACAAGAATCTTCTCAAAGATTCGGAAAGGGCATCATACCCCAAACTTGTACTCATAACAAGTCAATGACATAAATTCTAGAAATCAATGTAAGAAGTCCAGAAATCATAGAAAAGAGAAAGAGGCCTATCACATGACGGTCCGAAGACCAAGGGGAGCTACCCCACATGTGTGAATGGAATCACACAGATTAAGGTCCAGACTAACCAAAAAGCAAAAAGGTATGTGTGAGTGGAATCACACAAGTGGTGTCTAGTCTAACCTCGCAACAAGAGACATCGCACAGTTGCTAGTCTAAATCATCAGAATGATCGTCATGATCAACGAGAAGTGTCAATTACACTAAGCTAGTAAATATAGAAGTTTAGCTTCATGTCCCATAACCACTTGCTTAACTTAAATATTTACGAACAAACTGTAATTCTTCACTAATAAAATTGTCACAAGAGGTTCAATCGAACAAGTCCAAGAATTAACCGACGAAGTGAACGCAAGCGTTTCATACCACTTGTTTTACTAAGTCGTTTAATTAGATTTCTCATCCGAGTGAGGTAAAGGTTTGTATATACTAATAGATTGGAAAACGGTTTAAGAAAAGAGCTTTGTTATTAAAAATAGAGTTGAAATTTTTTGTTAAAAGAGTTTTGATATTTACTACTAGTATTGAAACCTTTATATTATAAAGTGACAAAACACAGAAGCAATTGTAGAAACAATCAGTCACAAAAATCGCATACGGAGATGTGAATAAAATCCAAGGAAATCAGCTCAATGTTTTTCAGATAAGATCCCCTACGGAGGGGGGGTCCAGGGGGGTGGCAACCCCCCAAGGTGGGGGTGCGGGGGCAACGCCACCGCTTACGGGGTTCGACCTGCCCGGTCAGGTCGCGGGGGTCCAGGGGGCAGCGCCCCGTCCAAAACGGTACGACCTAGTGAAGACAAAAAGGGGGTCTAACGACCTAAGAGGGATAGGGTCGAGTGACCTAACGGTTGCGACCTAGGGGTCTAAGGGGTCAAGTGACTTAGTGGTTGCGACCTAGAGGTGTTCGCGACCTAACGATGACTCACGACCCAACATGGCCGACTTAACAAAGATCGCGACCTAACAGGATAACTCGTGACCGACTTAAGAGTTGCGTGACTGAAGGGTTCCACGACTTAAGGGTTGCACGACTTAAGGGTTGCGCGACTTAAGGGTTAGGCCAGGAGCGACCTAACGAGATAAGGTCCAACGACCTACGAGTTAAGGGTCCAACGACCTATCGGGATAACTCGTAACCGACTTAAGAGTTGCGTGACTGAAGGGTTCCACGACTTAAGGGTTAACTCGTAAACGACTCACGACCTATGGATGAACGACTTAACTCCGAACGAGCTAAAAATGGCCAGAACGACCTAGGGTTAACTCGTGAACGACTCACGACCTATGGACGAACGACTTAACTCCGAACGAGCTAAAAATGGCCCGAACGACCTAGGGTTAACTCGTAAACGACTCACGACCTATGGACGAACGACTTAACTCCGAACGAGCTAAAAATGGCCAGAACGACCTAGGGTTGACTCGTGAACGACTCACGACCTATGGACGAACGACTTAACTCCAAACGGGCTAAAAATGGCCAGAACGACCTAAGTGCAGAAAATTCACAAAAACGCTAAAAATTGGAGTTTTTCGCCAATCCAATCCAAACCAAATGCTAACATGCATGCAAAAATGATAGGGAATCATTCCTAATAGTACAATATAGTTATAGGCTAGAATTGTGAGATAAAAATCTCACCTTTGCACAAATCCAATGAAAAAATGAAGTTTTAAGCAAGCAAGAATCAATCCCTCTTCTATCTAAGCACAAGAAGCTTGAATCCAATGTCTTCTTCTTGAATTTGGAGTAAAAAGATGGATTGCAATTGAATTTGAGTTTTGGAATTTTAATTTCCCATTCCCTCCACCATTTTTGAAGAAGCTTGAAGACTTAGGAAAATAGAAATGAAGTTATAAAGAGGAGGGGTGAAGGTTGGGTCTAATAGGCTAAAAGCCCAACCCAAAGTCTCAGGTGAAAAAGTAGTGAAATTCTACTATCTCCAATCATATCAATGTTTATACTTAAAAAATTGTAAACGGCATTTCGAACTCAATGGAAGTGGTCTCGAGTCCTAATTTGACCGTTTTCAAAAAGTAGCTTTTCGGACCAATATCCGATTAACGACAAAATATTTAAATATAAAATCGATAAATATGCGGGTTGTTACAGTGCATCCCCCTTAAAAAAGTCTACCTTTGGTAATATACTTAAAAATTCGAGAACTCTAAGCCAGACCCCGCCAGGCCTTACCAAGAATCCGAATATTTCACATCCAAAAATTCTCAACCGTTTTTCACGTGACGGTACACAAAAATCTAGATGAGATGTGAAATATCCTGATGGGACATAACTTGGACCCTAAAATCCACGCGCTTTGGTTTATTCATTTCAGGCAAAGGATAATCAATGCTCTATTGAGCAATAAATCATCTTAGAATGATGTTAATAAAGTAGCTGAAGTAACTGATAGTTGAGATACCAACTATCGAAGATATAAAACGGTCGTATATGGAAATTAAGTCTTGTATACTTAACACCACTCATTAAATTCAAACTTGTACTTTTTCTTGATTAACGATAATACCAGACAAGTCAAGGTAGTGTTACATCAAAGTCACGTCCAATGATTATTCTTAACTTTCGAAATAGCGACAAGTTTTCTTCTTTGATGTTTAGCGCTAAATATACAAATAAATTGTTTCCATATAATTGATTTGCTTTATGAAATGATTTTTTCTGTAAACGAACCAAACTTTTACTTTAAAAACCAAACTGAACATGTGCTTGATTTCATATTTCCACATTGGTAAAACACATTTAGAATTAGTTCCTGATTGTTAAAATGTTAAGAGAATAATTTTTCTAAGTGTGCAACCTCGAAGGCCTAAACCAGGATCAGACTGAACACCCAAGAGATTATCCAACTTAACTTCCCAAAAATCAAGTTCCAATTCCTTTTTATAACTTCAAAACAAGATTAATTATCCCAGAAGATAATTAACCCATTTAAAATCTCTTCTAAATAAACAAATCCATTATCTCTAATAAAATAGATAATTATTTCCAAACACTTTTATATCTACAGCAAATTAACTTCAAAATCTTTATTAAATCAGTTTATTAACTTTAGATCTATTGATTAAGGAATTTTTATTACATTAGCTAATTTACTTTAATCACTTTTATTAAATCGATTAATTAGCTTTAAATATCATTAATTATAAAGATTAATTAAATTCAAATAATCATTAGTTAAAATGAATAAGTCATCTCAAACATCATATATTAAAATGATAAGTAATTTTAAATTCTATTAATTGAAACAATTAATTAAGTTCACATAATCCTAAATTAATTGGATTAATTAAATTCAAATTTCATTAGTAAAAACGATTAATTAAAAACATCATTTGTAAAAATGATCTATTTAATTACGAAACGTCATTAATTGAAATGATTTACCTAAATTCCAAATATCATTAGTTAAACAATTAAATAAATTTATAAAAAATTAAAGTGATTAATAAAATTCAAATATCATTATTTAAAATAACTAATTACTTTTAAATATCATCATTAATAAAATGATTATTAATTTCAATTATCATTAATTAAAATAATTAATTATATTCAATAAATTAATTAAACTCAATTATCATTAACTCAAATAACCATTAATAAAATGATTAATTAAGCATAAAACGTCATCAGCAAAAATGATTAAATAAATCTAAGGATAAACCAATTTTAAACATCATTTATTAAAATTGGTTAACTAATCTAAAAATTATTAGTTAAATGATTGATTAATATAAATTATCATTAATTAAAATAATTAATAACTCCTCAATAATCTTTTTAGTTGAAACACAAGCTCAACTTCATATGAAAAGGTTTTTGGAATGAAATTGAGTAAATGACGATATAGCGAAATTGTTATAACAACACTTAACAATTTAAATGGAATATCAGGATTTATTTTAATTAACCATCAATGGTAGCATATGGCTGTAAGTAAATAATATATTAGCAAGAAACCCCCTTTGGGTCTCTCTAAAGATTTTTCCTACAAAGCAATGGTTATCGATAATATATATATATATATATATATATATATATATATATGTATGTATGTATGTATGTATGTATGTATGTATGTATGTATGTATGTATGTATGTATGTATGTATGTATAATCATATGGGTTTATAACAATCAAATTTATATGTACAATCAAATTTATATGTAATCCATTTTCCAAATGGAAACTTAACCAAACAATCAATCAAACAATTAATTAACATCCAAGCAATCAATATATATTTATAACATCATTGATATGATATAATAAAACTAAATGTGAATTAAACTCACATTGATTTTCGATTCGCCGAAACATTTCGATTTCGGACTAAAACCAAACGGACGTTCGATTTTAGCCTAAATTTCAACAAGCTCCAAATTAAACCATACCCACTCCATAACGTAGATGTCGTCCTTAAGAACCTAATGCGACTGACCGCATTTAATTCGGACCTAACATGGACAATTTATTGAATTTATAAGATTTAGAAATTAAACAACATAATTAATATTAATTACATCATTAACTTTATAATTAACTTAATTAAATCCTAATCTCGTTCAAAATGCTAGCCGCAAAAGTAACATCCGATTGGTCTTGCCTGGACGCGGCCACAAGCGTTGTTGCGCCGCCGTTAGCCTTCCGGAGGTCGCCTCAACCTCGCCCTTACCTCCAACACGAACGCTGACCCAAATCGTGCCACCACCGAGCCAAAAACAACCTAAAACTGCCGCCACTTCAAATTCCAAATGTCGTCACCTCGAGCCAACGAACAGTAATCGCACCGTCCAATCTCCTCGTCTCTTCAAGGCACACCACTATGACGTTGGGGCCTTCGACTATCTCGGCCTCCAGTGGTCCACGGTGATGGTGGTCGTTTGATCCCATTTTCTTGAATTTGAAAATGGATTAAACCATTTTACTAGGTGCACGTGGTGCTTAAGTAGAAAAGAAAGTATGGGCTAGTACGGAGAGGAATGGGTTGAATGTTAGGGCATGGGCATGGTTAACATATATATACCTGAAAATCTCGAACTCTAAACAAGATGCACTGCCTGGCGTTTTATATGTTATACCCCTATTCTGAATACAATGGAACTAATCTCGAGTCTCATTTCGATCATATGCAGAAGATAGCCTTTTGACACGAATTATTATATTAAATTTCTAATACCAATTTCAACGGGTTTCTATTCAGCACGACCAAACGATATGTCCAATTATCACGAAATTTGATGGTGTGATATAATTCATTATTACGGATCCAGTGAAACCAGTTTTGTCGAAATCCGAGACCGTGCCACGGAACAACAATTTCACAAATTTGAATATTTAATTATCATATTTATCCAGTCTATTTATATTTGTAAATAAATTTACAAATTGAATTCACCAGTATTATTTATTAAATAAAAGGAGTTAAATAAAACTATTAATCAATTTAAATAACATTTAATTCATAATTCAAATATCTTAAACATCCACTATATTTGAATTATAAGTTATTAAATTCTAAATTCATTTATTTAAATATTTAAAATTAATTAAACATTTAAAATCGAATGACCAGAATTTTTGGATTGTTACATTCTCCCCCTTCCAAATGAATTTCATCCCCGAAATTTCTAAGGAAGAAAATGTTTCCAAACCGTTAAGCTTAAAACTATGAATTAAAATGAGTTAGTAAACCTATTAACTTTTCAAAAAAAAATTAGTTGGAACAGATTCCAAAATTTCGAAATCTTTTAAATCCATTCACTTATACCAACTAATTTCTCACATTCATTCATTTATTCATTCCAAGGTATAACCTAGTAAATCAAAAATTATAGTTTTCAAACATTTTCCAAAATTCTTAAAAAATTCTAACTCTTAAATTTTCAAAAATTTTTGCCAACGTCTCATTTGCGTGGCTCGAACGGTACAACTACAGATCGCCACTATGGGCTCTAAACTAATCAAAGAAAACAAAAGCCAAGCGGCCTCCCATATATGGGGCATAAAATCATCAACCAAACAAAATTTTATAAATTTATTATGTACCTTTTTATGTTTGATTTGTATTTTGGCAAGTAATTTATTATTCTCGATGCAAATGCAGCTGCACAAGAATCAATTGGAAATCTATTGCATATCTATACTTACAAAATCTAAAAGAAAATCAGGTTGACGAAAGCAATGTGATGTAACTCTACAACCAAAAATTAGTCCGATATAAATCTACATGCAGGCAACAACCATATCTCAATCATATGCAACAAAATACTGAAATTGTTCTGTAATAGATAATATGCATCTAATTATTTCAAATAAAAAATTTAGATCTATATACTCGGGTTTTTCAATTCAAAAATTTATTTTTAAATTTCTCAGACGAGAAAAATCAAAGATCAAAACAAAAATAACAAGGAGGGGATTCTTCCTAATTAAGTATGGTGAAACTCTAGAATCAAAACAACATTGAGCGTTCAGTGGTATTCCGGTTCCTTCGAAAACATCAACTAGAGTGAACAAATATCATTTCTTTCCAAAAATCTTCAAAATATTTCCTTTTTGAAAGTCACCGGGATTTAGGTCCATATAACGACAATTCAAAATCCTTTGTCTATAAATTTAAAATTAATAGACAATGGTATATAAAATCATACAACTAATCAATTCGATTTAATCAAATCCTATCATTCAAATTCCGTTAAGGAATAAACTAACACTACCAGTCAATCAAATTCTGTAAGGGAAAATCTTTTACTTAACATTGTTTCAAAATGTCAAATGACAGACAAACAAATCTTAACTTAGGTTCAAAACTTTCTTAGTTGTCCAAAAATATAGATAATTATCTAAGCATTCCATTTTGCTCATTAGCCTTTGGTTATTGCTTAGAATATTACCCAAACCCACTCGGACAAAATGGAAAGTTATATTATATGTTTTATTAGTTTCTTAATTATATTAAAAAAATTCTAATTCACTTATATTTTCACTTAGTTTTATTCAATACTAAAATTATTTATCAATTATTTCATAAATCCTCACCCAAGTTTTAAAATATTCCTATAAAGTTATTTCATTATAAAACATCAAATAACAACTTATTCCATTTTATTCACTTGTATAATACTCTTTTATATCCCAAGAGTACATACAAATTTTATTTTACTGTTCTAAAGATCTGGATGGGGATTAAATCAAATTATGGTTTCTTAAAATTGAATCAACCTATTAACTCCATTTTTTACTTAGAGTGTTAAAACGAATAATATTTACGGGTTGACCCAATCAGTAAATAGCTCATACTACCTAGATGTTTTAAACAACTATATGGTTTTAATAAAAACAACATTTATCTAAACTTTCTAATTTAAATTAACCCAATTTAAACCTATGTTAAATTATCCTATATCTTATCTAAGGGAAAAATCTTATTTATCAAACCAATATCTTACAGAACTATATTATTGTTGTTAAACCGACTTCCTTTTAGGGAACTTAAAAATTAGATACCCGGTTTTGATTTCAAAACTTATCATTGAAAGGATACTGCATATTATTATTATTATTATTATTATTATTATTATTATTATTATTATTATTATTATTATTTTAAAATTCACTTTGGGTTTATTAGGATTTGAACTCATCTCGATCGCACAATGATAAAGAGAATAATTTACTAAGTACCCCACAACGTTCGCCTAAGCAAAATCTGATCGTTACTTAGAAGATTATTCAAATTACCATAAAACTAGGCAAAATGATTTCCTCCTAATTATCCCAAAGAAAATGTATTCCATTAAAAATTTACTTCCTAAAATAATTTCATTTTCAATTACTTTCAAAAATACTACTATTTCATTTCTCAAAAATCTTTTTAGAAGTTATTTTCCAAAAATTCCAAGATTTAGATTCAAAAATCCTTTTTTAAAACAAGTTTTACAAATTAATTTTATATAAAATTTCCTTTATATCAAAATCATTTCATATTATATTAATCCTTCTTTATTATAATAGAATTATCTCGAATATTTATTCTCTAAATATCTTATCCCACTATTTAGATTATATTAACAACTTTTTATTGAACTATAATTCTTAACTCACTATTATTAAATGACGAGTTTTTAACTTAATCATATTCTTTGAACACCTTTATAGTCAAATTGTGAAAATTAATTCACCAAGGTTCATTTTAAATCAAATCGATAAATGCTCCTAAATAAACCGATTATAATTTTAACAACTAACAAACAATAGTTAATGCTTCTAATTTAAATTAAGCATAACCGAACAAACAATAGTGATAATAAATAAATATTATCACACTTAAACCAACACATTTAATTACTATATGAAGTTTTGAAATTATTCCTTTATATATATATAATATCCTAGGCAAAATATTGCCAAAATTTTCAAAAATTCAATACCATGTCCGTTGGCCTTGGTCAAGAGTTTAGAAACCCCTAACGGTACCGTAGCGTCACATGTCTCGACAAGAATTCATAAAAACTCAATAGACCAATTAACATAATACGTTTTTATAACATTGACAAATACGCTCTTTTATATATAATACTCTCAAACTCATTCTAGGGTGTCGCGTACCCTACCTCTAATGAGCCAAACCCTACCAAAGCCAAGGTTCTTGCTAAACCTTGCGCTGTGATACCAAATGTAATGACCTGCCTTTTTGACCATCGAAAGTCGACGCCAAACACTACCACTGTGTTCCAATGTCGTACATTCAATTGGCAAAAGGGAAGATTGTTTGGGTAAATAAAAAGAAAAGAACAAAGAATAGAGAAAAATAGAATCTCACAGCGGAATCGACAACATATAATATAACAAGGTCGGTAGAAACTGTCACTCCAAACATATAGAGTATATCAGAGTTAAAAATAATCTTAATCAGCTGGACAGTTATAAAATCCTAACCTTACAAATGCCGGTAGGTATACTATATAATACGGTGGAAAATTAAAATACTACGATATGTGACTTTTCAACTCCCATTCAAGACCTCCATAACACCAAGGACAAACTAGGAAAATACTCGGTCTGACCCGAGCATTTTATCAAATAAGACGCGGCACAATCTGGAAATGCCAGCGTGAGATAACTCAAATAATGGGGAACATATATAAGTTCTGTGAGACCACGCCGCTAACGCGAAACCTGTTTTTTACCTCACAAGAATAACATCCGTATAGGCAAAAGCAAAAATAAATATCGAGAAAAAATCCAAATATGAATGAACACAAATAATATTAAACAAGACTTGAAAGAATGGAAATAAATAGAGTAAAATCCAAACTTGGCGGAATGAATAGAACAAACTTGGCGGAATGAAATATGGAAATTAAGTCTTGTATACTTATCACCACTCATTGAATTCAAACTTGTACTTTTCTTGATTAATAATAATACCGGACAAGTCAAGGTAGTGTTACCTCAAAGTCATGTCCAACGATTATTCTTAACTTTTGAAATAGCGACAAGTTTACTTCCTCGATGTTTAGTGCTAAATATACAAATAAATTGTTTCCATATAAGTGATTCGCTTTACGGAAATAATTTATTTCGTAAACGAATCGAACTTTTACTTTTAAAAACTGAACTCGTGCTTGATTTCCATATTTCCACATTGGTAAATCACTTTTAAAATTAGTTCTTGATTGTTAAAATGTTAAGAGAATAATTTTTTCAAGTGTGCGACCCTGAAGGCCTAAACCAACATCAGACCGAACACCCAAGAGATTATCCAACTTAACTTCCTAAAAATCAAGTTCCAATTCATTTTTATAACTTTAAATTAATGTTAATTATCCTGAAAAACAATTAACCATATTTAAAATCTCTTTTAAATAAACAAATCCCTTATCTCTAATAAAATAGATAACTATTTCCAAATACTTTTATATCGACGGTAAATTAACTTTAAAATCTTTATTAAATTGGTTGATTAAAGCAATTTTTATCATATTAGTTAATTTACTTTAATCACTTTTACTAAATCGACTAATTAACTTTAAATATCAATAATTACAAAAATTAATTAAATTCAAATAATCATTAGTTAAAATGAATAAGTCATCTCAAACATCATTTATTAAAATGATAAGTAATTTTAAATTCTATAAATTATAATAATTAATTAAGTTCACATAATCCTTTATTAATTGGATTAATTAAATTCAAACTTCATTAGTAAAAACGATTAATTCAAAACATCATTTGTTAAAATGATCTATTCAACTATAAAACATCATCAATTAAAATGATATACCCAAATTCCAAATATCATTAGTTAAACAATTAATTAAATTTATAAAAAGTTAAAATGATTAATAAAATTCAAATATCATTATTTAAAATAACCAATTACCTTTAAATATTATTTTTAAAATGATTATTAATTTCAATTATCATTAATTAATTATTAGTAGAAATGAGGGCAGGAATTTACGAATTATAGATATTTTGAGGAGCCAAAATTTTTGGAGAGGAGCCAAAAGTTATGTGTATAAATATTGTAATTTTTATTTTTAAATTTTAATGAAGATTATTGTTAATTATAAATTGTTATTAACAAACATATTATAAATTTAAAATATTACATATTATTATTAACTATAATTATTAAATATCGAATACTAAATAATAAATACTATTTCTTAATTATTAAATATATTTTTTTGGCAAGGCAAAACTTTGGGGACAGGGAGACTATGTCGCCCTGACCTTTGGTTAAGCCGGTTTTATCTTTAACAATTGGCATTTCCTACCAGTTGCGATAAATGTTGAAAATATTCAAGTGCTAGAAATTCACAATCGGTTTGAAATATTCAATGCCGAAAATCAAAACAAATATATTCAAAATATAAGGAATCAATCTCTATAAAAACCTAATCATCATCGGCAAATATGATCGTCAAGTTCAAAGTAGAAAAATAAACCTAATTCATATAATTTAAACCAAAGTTGAGATCGAAGATTACTCCACCGTTGAAGCCGTCAAATTTGTGAAGCCTCACTCGACAAATTAAAGCAACGGAGGAATGACATCATCACATAAGTAAAGGAAAGGAATGGTGCATGATTTTATCAATTGATCGAAGATCGAGTTCAAAATTGAAACTCTAATTGAAGAATATGTAAAAGAGGAAGCGGTGTGGAACAAAAGGATACAGATAGAATAATCATCTTCTTTTAATCTCTTTGGGTCATGCTCTTTTCTTAGTGAATAAATTATATTGGGTTGTGTTCTTATCTTTGAGATTAAATTAGTTTTGGCCATTTTGTAAGGTTTTGTTTTTTTTATTGTATTTTGTTTTTTAAATTTAAAACTCTAGTTTTATATGGATCGAACTACAGGGCGCAGCTCAAGAAATTCTCAACTTGAGTATAGAGTTGAGGAAGGGTTTTGAGCTTAGGGTTAGAACAATAAGGTAAGTGATAGTCTAAGTTTATAGGATCTTTAAGCGGTCTATTGTTTAATTTTAGTAGAAACCTTAGGGCAGTAGCAAGTAAGTATTGCCGAAGCTGGGTAAATTTGTGTCTCGCTTTTAATATTTGCATTAACTTTGTTATTATCTGTACTAAAATTTGTATTATTCTATGAATTTAATATAAACCTTTGTCACCCCCTCTAGGGAATTTGATCCTACAGTGTTAACATTAACATTCGAATAATTCCAAGTTAATTGCTGACCAAATTTACACCTGACGAGTCACATGACCAAAACGATGAATTCTCTTTTGACCAAATTATTTAATTAATTTATACTTATTATAAATTAAATAATATTTATGAAATATTATTTATAAAATTTCAATTATGATTTGAGGAATAAATGTTATTAAATATATTTATTATAGTTATAAATATATCGATCGATATATGATATCAATAAGCGATTAAATTAGATTTAATTAAATAATATTTTCTATGGGCTTAAAAGGGATCTTGGATCATGAAGATGGGTCACACCATCATTTCTTACTAAGTCTGAACTGTGACGACCCGGAATTTTTGAGTATTTGAAATGAGAATATTTAATTTATTTTAAATATTCAAAGGTTAATTATTAACTTTAATTTCAAATATCGGTGTTTATTTGATAATTAATTGTCGAATTTAATTATCGGAATTTGGTAAAATATTGAATCTGGAGTTTTAAGCCTGTTAAAAATAATTTGAAGGCTTATAAAATTTATATTGATAATACTGAAATAATAAAAGTGTTAAAATTGAATTTAACACTGATTTGTTCAGTTTTAAAATATATCGTTTAAAGGGAATTTTTGAAAAAAATAAAAACAAATAAATAGCCTTCCGAGGCACTGTCTCGGAAATTGACGAAACCAGTTCCGTTGGGTCAGTAATAGTGTTATATTATCGGATTTAAATTTTCGTAGAGTTTGGTGTTGTTGTGTAAGCATACGATATATTAACGCGTTGAAATTAAAATCTACAATTTAATATTTTAAATCGATTTGTAAAACTAACTTCCACATACGATTAAATTAGCTTTCGAAACACGTTCCATTGTGTTCAGAATACGGGTAAAGCCTTATAAATGCCTGTCGGCGGGTCTGATTTGGAATTCGAGATTTCGAGTTATGTTATACGAGATATTTTGAAAATTTAATAATATTAAATATATAAAAATCAATATACAGCTACCCTATATCGTACATCAGCCACCCTATCTTCTGATCGCGCAGAGATATTTTTCCTTTTATCGTTTTAATCATGTTTCCCTCTTTAATAATTTCAGCTGAGCTTTCTTCACATTTGTTTAAAATATATCAATGGCGACTCGAGTTGCCTCCAGTGTTTTCCCCCTTTTCTTTCTCAGTACGAAGCCCTTTCGAATTAAATTGCGCCATCCCCTTGTTTCCTTTCCAATCGAAGCAGTTCGATTCTTTAAAAAAAAATAGAAATGGCGATCGAATTGAATCGCCAATTCATCAATCGAGGCGAGCCTCGTTCATTGCCCAGATTTCGCAAGGCCATTGTGAATCTCGATTGTCTGAGGCGCGAGCTCTCAGTAGCTTGTTGGTTAGGGAGAGTTCGATTTTGGGAAGAGGGGGTTCAAGATATCGATCGCAACGAAATCGCGAATGCTGGGGAAGTGTGGCATCGCGGCAAATCGTGCACGTGGAGATTGGATGTTGGTGGAAATTCTCGAGCCAAGGAGGGCAAGGCGTCCGCCGCCGGTGAGTGGGGGTGAAGCCGAATTTGGGCATGGATTCGTGAAGTTTTCGAAGCATGCTTGGCGGCAGTGAGGTCGCATTAATTCATCCTGATGGAGGGGTTTCTTCTGCAGGGGGTACGATTGATTTTTATTTAATCATATTCATTATTGGAATAAAAAAAAGGGTTTTAAGAACCTGATGTTTATTTTACAAAAAAATAATATTTACTGTAAGGAAATACTGATTCTGTTTTTAAATTAATAAATATATATGTGTATATGTATACTGTAAAAAGGAAATGTTTAAATAGAGAGAAAAAAAAGAGAGTTTAAAACAATAAGGTTCTGTATATATCTATAAACAGTAATGGATATATATATGGGAATAGAATTTTGGAGGTACAATTTTAATAATAATAATAGTAAATGTGTTGCAAACTAATTAATTAGATTTTCTTTGAAATCTATATAAGGCATTTCATTAATATATATTTCATAAGTAAAATAAATATAATTTCACTAATTCATTTTATAATAACGTATTATAGGAATTAACTTGTGCAAATTGACCTATTTAAACCATTTTTGTTACTAAAAGATTTAATAAGGGAAAATTAGTTCAAAATTAAATTGGATGGTAATTAAGGGTTTGATTTATATTTCGAATATTAATAAATCGAAAATTGGTTTGTACAAGGTTAAAAATCGTGGAAACAAGACGAGTTTGAGGTGAATGGCAATCTTAGGGCAAAGGTGAGTTAATCTCACTCAGTTTAAATTTAAATTTAAATTTGAATGATTAAATCTAAAAAAATTGTTTGAATGATTGGATTGGTGATGTATTATAGTATGGGATATTTTGAAATGGGCATATTATATTGTGCTAACATCTGTGGATGCAGGGAAAACAGGTTGGAGGGATCCAACTGGACCCCTCAACTTTTATTTAAATTATTTAATATTCTCTGTTCCGATTATTTGATATTCTATAATGAATTATATGGAAGTATTGAATGTTATGGCTTGGTTGATATAATTGGGTATAATGAATTATTCAAAATATAAATTTGATTTTGGAAATGAAAATAAAAGAAGTGAAATTGCAAGTAAAATAATTATAGAGTAAATTCAAGAATAACTTGAAAAAAAGAAATAAAGTGACTTTAAATTTTAATAAGTGAATCCTGAGAATGGAAAGGAAAATTTGAATAAACAGAAAATTAATGAAATTTAAAATGCAGTATTATTAATTTAAAAGAACAAACATTTATTTAGAATTTAAGATTTGAATTATTGAAAGAGTAAAGAAGAAATTGAAAAATAATAATAATAATAATAATAATAATAAAGACCATGACTACTGAATTTGAAAATGAACTGATAAGTAAAAGAATTTATTCCAAATAAAATAAATTGGAAATCAATTTAGGGAAATTGATTGAAGTTGGAATTTTCTCCGGATGGCCAAGTACATGTTTTTAAAAATAAATTTGCCAATATAAATTAAATGTTTTAAAGTTGTTTTAAAGAAGCAAGTTTTGTAAAATTTATTATTTCTAATATTTAAAGTAAGTATTTTCTTTAATTTATTCTAGCAGTAATTATTAAGAAGAGACTTAGTATGTTGGTTTTAAACGTAGAAATCTAGTTTTAAATTTTATTAAGTAACTTTATTTTCAAATGTTTATATAGTATGTATTTTAGTAAATTATTAAAGTAGTCTTAACTTAAGTGTTTAAAGGTAAATTCCAAAGTAAGTATTTTTGTTTTATCTATTATCGTAATAATTATATAAAGAATGATTTGGTATTTTGTTTAAAGCATTATTTTAAATTAAGTACTAAAGAAAGATTTTCTAAATTAGATATTAACCATACTTTACAATTAGAGTGTTTTGAAATTATTTTAAAAATCTAAAATATTGTGCTTGGTGATTCTAGTGGAAATGAAATACTCGGAATTTATTCTGAGAAAAAGGAAGGTAGTTTGAAAATTGTTTTCAAAAGAATTTGAAAGTGATAATATACCTTGTAAAGATATTTTGAGATAAATAAATAATTTGGGAAATTATTTATTGGTTGGATGGTTGTTTGTGAATATTAATTGATAGTAAAATCACCGACTATCAACATTAGACAAATACGCTGATCGTTTCGAAGAGACCGGGATCGCGATTTATTTCTCGAAAACCACTTCGATCCGGTTTGTACGTTTCGTGAAACGAGTTGGATTCGAAGATGGAGCAGTGAAGTGCAAGGGCTAGTCGCTACTAATCCTGAGGAAATTTCCAAAATGGATGTAGTAGGAATAGTGCCTTCGGTTCCGTTTGAACCCGGGACGGACTTGTATGGATGAATGCTTGCGGAACATCGTCAGGTGGACGATGGGCATTCTAAGGAATATATTCTAAAAAGGTAACGCTTAGCCTCAAGCCTCATCAAATGGGAATGATTGAAAATCAGGGTTTATGCAGCAAGACTAGGTGGGTAGCACCCAAGCAGGCTGAGGTCATTCCAGTCTAGATGTCCCTTTTTATTTCGGCTTAGTGGGCGGTTGCTGATCCCAACCGCGGGGTGATCTCATTCGAGATTATCCAGTAAGGGGTAGTCCCGGCCTTGTGTTGCAGGGGAGCGGGCGTACTCCGCGGTACGGTGATCTAGGCCCCGTACAGTGACAGGTGGTACCCCAGTGCCTAGTCATTAGTTGGAAATCCATTCTCCCTACGAGCCTTGTACGAGTTTTGTTTGTATTACCCACTCTGTGGCTAGTAGCTGGAATTTAATGAATGTAACAATTTCAGCTATTTTATAAGTATTTGTATATAGACCCTATTATAATATCAGAGGATTTCTATAAAAAAAATTGTTTTAGCTATCGTAAGGGAAAAACCCGACATGTTTATTTGTGGCGTGGTCTTACGAGATGCTTTTGTTTTCAAAGGATTTTGAAACTTTAATAATCAATTGGGTGTGATTTTCTCACGCTGGTATTCCAGACTGACTCGGGTGTTATTTAACTGTAATGCTCGGGTCAGACCGAGTATTATAGAATACAGGAAATGCTATGGAGCTCAGGAGACGAGCTGGATGACGATACGTACTTCCGTACTTGTTTATATATATATATTCTGCTGTGTTGAGTTGCTGTGTATCCATTTGTATGTTGTTGTTGTTAAGCTGTTGATTGATGTACTCTGATGATGTAATATATGTAAACAGAGATATTTGACTTTTGAGTAAAGATCATTTATTATTTATTATATTTTATTCCGCTGCGATGGTTAGATTCTGTTGTTGTTTTCTATTTTCTTCTTCTACCTCTTCTTCTTTAACCCAAATGGTTCGTATTTCTGTGCAACTTGAGTTGATTGTTGTAGAATAGTGTTGACTCAAGGGGTACGGATTTGCGGGCTGTTACACTTGGTATCTGAGCTTACGTTGGTGATAAGCTTGGCTCTGGTGGGAATTACTCATAAAATAGAGTCTATGGTACTCTAGAATGAGTTTGAGCGTATTACTAGATATGAGCGCGTATTTGTTAGTGAATGTAAAATTGTTTTTATATTACGTTGATTTATCGGTTGAGTGTTTATGGATTCTGGTCGATATATGGGACGCCATATTATCGATAGGAATTTCTAAACTCTTAAACAAGATAAACCGACATAGTATTGTTTTAAATAGGGTAAATGAAATAATTTTACCCAAAATTATTTTTGTATATGAAAGATGTTGAATATGCGCTTTGCGCTTATATGATTTTTGTTTGATGATAATAAACATATATACATTCATTTAAATGTATTTGGTAATGTACTATTTTGTTTTTCATAGATTAAATAAATATTTGTTGAATAAAATAAATAACACAGATTTTGAATTCAAACGAATATTTTATTCAAACTAATATTTATTACAATTTTGAATAGTACAATTTCATGCTCTCACTATACATATACAATTTTGAATACATCACGATTTTATATTTACATTAATAACCTCACTACATATCACTCACACTCGTATTTTATCTTCAACTGCATTCCAGTTTGAATCCAGCATCTGAGCAATCTGCAAAAATATTTACTAACGCAGTAAAATTGAAAATAAAATATTTTGCAATATAAAATAAAAGATGAATTTTGAAAATAATATTTGCCTCAGTTATTTGGGTTGTTCGTCATCATTTAAATTTGAATTCATCATACACGAACAACTTGTGACATACACAGTGTATCACTGTATATGCCACAAGGCCGTGCACGCCGGAAATTTAAGGCGTTAGAAAAAATTTGAGAAAACTGGAAAATTTTGAAAACTTAAACTTTGATTTGGAATTGAAAGTTAAACAATAGTAGTTGTTTTTGAAAAGATAACTAAGTATGATTTGAAAACTTAGTAAAGTTTTGTAAGAAGTTTAACTATGGATTTTATGGTAAGTAAATAAATTCTATAACTTTTCTTACTTGTTAATTTCGAGGACGAAATTCTTTTAAGGGGGGAAGATTGTAACGACCCAGAATTTTAATTAATTTAAATTTGAATATTTAATTAATTTTAAATATTAATAAGTGAATTTATAAGTCAAATAAATTTTTATTTGAATTATTGGATTTAATTGGATAATTAAATCGATAATTTAATATGTTAAATTTTAGAAATAATTGAAAATTGAGTTAAATATGATTAAAAATGATTTGTAAAATTTTATTTTATCATATTGGAGTTAGAATGATATTTTAGAACTTTTAAAATCGAGTTAAAAGTTAATTTGTGAAAATTGAATATTTTAATATTAAATCGACTAGTGAAAATAGTCAATTTTTGAACAGTCTCAGAATTGGACGAGACCAGTTCCATTGGATCCGTAATAGTTAGTTATTACCGGATTTCAATTTTCGTGTCAATCGGAGTTATCGTTTGATCGTGGCAGCTCGAAACGCATTGAATTATTTTTAATTTTAATTTGGCAAGTTAAAATAGCCATTTTTCAAAAAGTCTCGGATTTTGATGAAACCAGTTTCATCAGATCCGTAATGTGATATTATTGTAAGGTTTAAAATTTCGTGTCAATTGGATTTACCGTTTGTCCGGTACAAATTAAAACGCCTAGAAAATCGCTTAAATCGGTTTAATTCAAACTGAACGTTTATTGCCATAACTCACACAGATGTCCGAATTAGCTTTCGAAACCTGTTCCATTGTGTCCGGAACGCAGGGTAAACCCTAGAAACGCTGGTTACGGCGCGTAAATCGGAGTTCGGAATTTCCGGGATGAATAGTGTTTCGTCGGTTCCTTATAAATAGCCCTTCACTCTAAAAAAATAAAAAATTAAAAAATTAAAACAAACCCTAGCCGCCACCCAAGCAAACAACGGCCAGAAATTAGTATCCTTTCTCCCTCGATTACTCCAAATCCGTCGACAATTAGGCTAAACTTTCAACTAGAGTATTGAAGAGGGCGATGAGAGCTACAAGATCAACGGTTAAGATGTGGATTGGAGCTATAAATTGGGAGATATGGGGGGCCGGTTGCAGCAAGTTGCGCACGCAACTCGAGGAGAAGGGGGGGCGAACTTCAGGTGGTGCATGGTGGAGGTAGCTCTTACAATGGGCTTCGACATGGCGGTGGTGTGATGAAGTTTAGTCGAGAAATGAGGTTGCAAAGTCGAACCCTAGTTTGTGGATGGTGGGTTCAAGTGCGTCGTGTGTAACCTGGAGCATATTTGCGTGAGAAGGAAGAAGATGTTGCACGGCCAAGATGATGGGGGGGTGAGATCCTACGGCCCAGATTGAAGGAGGTTGAAATTAATTTAAAAGTTGTAAATTTTAATTATAAAATTTGTGTAAAACTTAAAAAATTCATATCTTTTTCATACGAGGTCGAAAACGCGCGAAACCAGTTGCGTTGGAATCGTATCGACGAGCACTACGCGATGAAATTGGATTGGAGTCGTTTGGAGTTAGTGAGAATTTTGGGTAAAATTAAACGTCCGTTTAATTTTATTCGAAATAAATCGCTAAAACGAAAATAAAATCAAGGTGAGAACTTCTCACTCAATCGAATCAGTTTCGATTTTATTTTAAATAGTTAGATTTAAAATATTTGAATGCATGTTTGAATGATGATTGATATCTATTGATTGTTAAAATAGACATTATGCGCCGTTAGTAAGCGGATGTTATTTATTAAAAACATATACCGCGAATATTTCATAAACAGTGAAATTGGTATTATATATAATAGCAATATATATATATTGGCATATGTATATATTGGAGTTATTGATTTCCCGCATTTATTTTTTTAGCGGATGAGACCCTATTGCGCCGTCTATTAAGCGGATAATATTTTAAATCCCATATACCGCGATAATTTCGTACTGGAGCGAAATTGGTATTGTGCTAATGTTTGTGGATGCAGGAAACAGGTTGGAGGGATCCAACTGGATTCCTCAACAGTATTTATTTGATTTCAGATATTTTGATATTTGATGGATTATCATATCGATATATGATATCGTTGTTGTCGTGATTGAATATTTGGTGTGTAGCATCACTAGACCAAATTTGGAACTTTAAAATGATTTTTAAAGTGATTTTTGAAAATATACTGTATGTTTAGAAATTGATTCATTTTAAATAAATAAACGTCATAATTTTAATGTTATAAAAAAAATTATGATTTTTTGAGAAATATAGTTAAAAGTTGATTTTTGAAAATATGGGATTAATGACTTTATAAAAGAGTTAAATTGGAATTTTCTGAATTTATTGTTAAAAGTTGAAAATATAGGATTTATGAAATTTGATTATTTTATAAATCAAAATAGTAAAATTATAAAGGAGATTAAAGATGTTTTAAAATAATGGTATAAATTGATTTTATAAAGGATTTATAAATGAATATTTATAAATTGAAATATTGAGATTATAAAACAGGTTTTTATAAGTGTTAGAATGAATTTCAGAAATGAATGAAATTCATAGAATCATAAACGGTGAAGTTATAAATGAAATTTATAAGCAGTAGGTTTATAAAATTTATAAAGTTATTGAAAGAATAGATTTGGATAAATGATTGAATCTTATAAGTTATAAGATTCATAATTATGAAGTTTAAAGGAACGATTGTGCAAACAAATCAATTATAGGTGTTTAACTTATAATATGAATTGTGTCTTATAATTGAGTTATAAATCGAATAGGTTAATAAAGGAATTTATAAAAGGAAGTTGTTATAAATGAATAGAAATGGAATTTATAAACGTTGTTTTATAAAGTCGCAAACGACTTATTTTGATAAATAAATCGTTATAACTTATTAATGGAGTTATATTCACGTTTAGACTGTGAATAATCCTTTGAAATAAAATGAATAAATGGGTGAAATTTGTTAACGTAGTATATTCACGTTTTTGAATAGTGAATAATATGTTAAAGAAATTGTTTAGAATGTGATGTTCTAAATTGAATTAAAACGATCTAACGATGTTTTAAAATGTGTTAAGATTTGAAACCATAGATTTCAACATTCATTGTTGAAATAGACGTTTTCGAGAAATAAAAGGGAATGGTGGACTATAACACTGTTGTTATAGTAAATGATTTCCGAAAGGAAATGTTTTGTATAGTATTGGGATTTATATATCTATTTTAATTTCGAATCCCTATACTAGTGATTTTGGGTTGTCGTAACGATGTTTTACGCAACATTCGTTTTGGTCCAAATAAATATGTTTAAGAGCATGATTTCCTTAAAGAATGAAATATATACTTAATCTCGATTTAAGTATATTGAATATTTTCTAAGTGTTGAAAATGAATAAAATTTGTGAATTACTTATTAAATAAGCAAGGACGGAAATGTTTCCAATATAAAGTGAATATTTTGAGAATTTATCTTTTTAAAGATAAATGGAAAATGAATATTAGAAATCGAATTGAAACATATATTCACAGATATTTTGGGAATATAAATTCACCATAGAGTTTATATGTGAAAGTGGAATTTGTATGAAAATAAATATTGATTTATTTTTGAAGTATTGAAATTATATATCTTGTAAAGATATTTTGGAAAGTAAGTAATTTGGAAAATTATTTGGAATCTGGTGATGTGTGCATATCCATTGATAGTTCAATAACCGACTATCAATATTTCCCTTTGAATGGGTATTTGATGTGATTTGTTTGAATTTGAATGCCACACTTATTTTTGAATAAGCGCTCACTATTCGGGTTAACCGGGAAAGGAACATGGGGTCGTATAACCCATTTCGATTATGTGATACGTCGTTGTGAATTGCATTTGAAGATCGGTGTTGAAGACCGGATATTTGCGAGAGCGATAGGATGACCTGTCGATTGACTCTGCACCGAGTAGCTACGGTATTTAGTTCTCCATATGTGATGGTGAATCCGATCAGGATTGTGAATATCCGGATTGCAAGGACTTCTTTGTAAGTGCCTTCGGTTCTGTTCGAGCCCGGAACAGACTTGTATGGATTGTATGTCTGACATTACAAATTGAGATATAAAGCCGATTTCTTTCAAATATATTTCTGTTGGTGGCGGAGAATTTATTCTTTTAGCTTAACACCCTTCTTTGAGACGTACGAACTCAGAGGTTATGTAGTTGAATGTTATCAGCGATATATTCCCAATTTGGTAATGTGACATGCTGAGTGTTGCTGTAAATGATCATTGTGTTGATTATTTGTGATAGGATCGTTTATTTGATCGTCTATCCTGGTGATCATTTCTATGATCATTTGTTGACCCAAAGCATGGCTTTTGCATAAAGTATGTTTTGTGGACGTGACTTCGTCGAGCCTCACACCCCGTGAATGGTCAAAACAGGAAAGATGCGGCAAGGTTATGAGGGGTAGCGCCCTTTAGGATGTGTGCATTTCCTTCTGGAAAAGGGTGGTATCATGGTATGGAGCCCAGATACTTACTCGTGTTGAAAACACTTTATGATTGTGTGAATTGATTGCGAGCGCTCGGGTGAAAGGTCCCAAAGGACCGGGGGATGGCATATTCGGTCAGTTGTTACTCAGTTAGGGGTAACCCGGCCTTGTGTTGGTAGAGATCCGGTTTGGTTCTCGGGGATGTCCATCCAGAGGCATTCTCATGTGGCAATGGGAAGTTCCTTGGCCTGATCATTCGTTGGAAATCCAAAGAAACAATACGAGACTTGTACGGTTTTAGTTGTATAACCTGCTATGGAATGTGGCGGTAACCTGCTATTGAACATAGTTAGCTATAGTAGGCATAGTTCGAAATGTCTATGCTGGCTAAGATTTATATTCTACTTTCGAAATGAATTTTTCTCTACACTATGCACTAATAATAATATCAAATGTTCTTTTTAATGCGTATCAAGCATCTTTGACTATCATAAGGAGAAATCTCCTCCGATTCTGCGTTTGCATTGTGTGTGTGTGCGGGAGGCCTTATGGTAGTCTCATTTTTAAAAGCATTGCGAATTGACTTTAAAAATATTCCTCTATTTTGATTTTAAAGATAAATAAACTGTTTTGAGTTCTCACACCAGTCACATGACTGACTCGGAGTTTATTGTTTTCCTTCCTAAACTCTGGGTGCCCACCAATTTCCACACGGGCAGTCAAGAGTTAGGTTTATCAGGATATTCTGGAGTTGCTGGAAGCAAGCTGGATGGCCTGGCGTATTACTAGTATATAGTATTTCTTTTTCCGCTGCACTGTTGATGTTGCTGTTGTTGTACACTTTGATGATATGATGTAATGTAATGAAATGTGATGTAATGTAATAACTGATATAGTTCTTTGTTTAAAGATTATTTATTTATTTATTATATGTTGTTCCGCTGCGAATTGTGAGATTCTGATATTGTTCTGTTGTTCTCTGTTCCGTTCTATGTTCTATTTTCTATTTTCTTTCCTATCTATTTTCTACCTTCTTCTCTCTTTTTCTTTCTTTTCTTCTTCTTAAACCATAACATTTCGGGTTTTTGGCCTTCGATTTCTCGGCAGTCGATAAAGTGAGTATCGATGTTGAATTTTCGAAAGTCGAAAATTTTCGGGACGTTACATTTTGGTATCAGAGCATATGGTTAAGGGACAACCATGGTTCTGTTGGGTATTACTCATTAGAGATAGAGTCAGCAGTACTCTAGAATGAGTTTGAGTGTAATAATAGCTATGAGAGTGTATTTGTTAGTGAATATAAAATTGTTTTGTATTGTGTTGACTTATCGGTTGATTGTTTATAGATTTCGGTCGATGTAGTCTAGCTAACTATCGTAGAAAGGGGTTTCTAAACTCTTAAACAAGATAAATCGACATAATATTGTTTTAAAATTGGGTAAATGAAATAATTTTACCTTGATTATATTTTATATATAAAGAAATAATTTTTTAGAATTATTAAAGTGTATATATGTTGATTGTTAGGTTGTTTGAATAATCTAAATAAAAGAAGAATTGTATAAGCAAATGAATTATAAGAATTGAATTATAATTAATGTGATTTACAATTGTGAAATAAACTTATATATATGAGAAGTGAAACTATGTGAATATATTTATAAATATGAGTTGTAAATAAAAATGAAATTAAAGTTAAATGGAAATATAACTTAAGTGATATTGAATGAAGTTGATATTGGTATCAAAGTAAATTAATAAAGTGAAGTGATAAATGTGAGCTTAAGTTATGTAAATGAAATTCAACTTTTGCTAAATTGAATTGAAGGAATGGATTGGATAATAATCAATTAAATGTGAATAATTGGTATGAAATAATGAATATAAGTGTTAATTCATTAAAAACCTAATGTTATTAGAAGTTGAATAATTGAATGAAAAATCATTTAATTAAACCAATTGATAAGCAAAAGAATTTGGTTGTAATTAATATACATTGGTTGTTATATGGTTGTTAATTGATTGTATATAATTCATTAAGTGTTAATGAAATTGAGTTAATGAAATTTAAAGCTAAAGTAATAGAAATTCAATTAAAAGTTAATTTGTGAAAATTGAAAATGAATGCTAGTAAATCCAATGTTAATGAATCTAATGTGATTTAAATTGAAAACCAATTCATTGAATATTAATGAGAATACGAATGAATATTCATTGATTATGAATGGTAGTTGGTTGATGGTTGAATTTATTGTTTTATTGCATTTGCTATGTTGGCATATATAGTTATTATGTTGCTATATGTTGTATATTGATACTATTGTCTATATGCATGATTCTCATGTTGTTTGTTGAGTGATTAGTAGGTGCGGATCGCGTTTGCTTCGCATTTGGAGCTCGCTTTCGTGCTATATTAGCCGTATATGCTTGCTAATAAAATATAAGGTACATATCTCGGATTACATATCGTACTTTTATAGTTTTTTCCCTTCGGGATGCCTCATTACTTGATGAGATGTATATTTGTGATATATATACTGTCATTTTTTTTTCGGATCGAGCCGCGCAAAGGAGACTATGGCGAATTTTTCCGGAAATTTAAGGCGTTAGAAAAAATTTGAGAAAACTGGAAAATTTTGAAAACTTAAACTTTGATTTGGAATTGAAAGTTAAACAATAGTAGTTGTTTTTGAAAAGATAACTAAGTATGATTTGAAAACTTAGTAAAGTTTTGTAAGAAGTTTAACTATGGATTTTATGGAAAGTTAATAAATTCTATAACTTTTCTTACTTGTTAATTTCGAGGACGAAATTCTTTTAAGGGGGGAAGATTGTAACGACCCAGAATTTTAATTAATTTAAATTTGAATATTTAATTAATTTTAAATATTAATAAGTGAATTTATAAGTCAAATAAATTTTTATTTGAATTATTGGATTTAATTGGATAATTAAATCGATAATTTAATATGTTAAATTTTAGAAATAATTGAAAATTGAGTTAAATATGATTAAAAATGATTTGTAAAATTTTATTTTATCATATTGGAGTTAGAATGATATTTTAGAACTTTTAAAATCGAGCTAAAAGTTAATTTGTGAAAATTGAATATTTTAATATTAAATCGACTAGTGAAAATAGTCAATTTTTGAACAGTCTCAGAATTGGACGAGACCAGTTCCATTGGATCCGTAATAGTTAGTTATTACCGGATTTCAATTTTCGTGTCAATCGGAGTTATCGTTTGATCGTGGCAGCTCGAAACGCATCGAATTATTTTTAATTTTAATTTGGCAAGTTAAAATAGCCATTTTTCAAAAAGTCTCGGATTTCGACGAAACCAGTTTCATCGGATCCGTAATGTGATATTATTGTAAGGTTTAAAATTTCGTGTCAATTGGATTTACCGTTTGTCCGGTATAAATTAAAACGCCTAGAAAATCGCTTAAATCGGTTTAATTCAAATTGAACGTTTATTGCCATAACTCACACAGATGTCCGAATTAGCTTTCGAAACCTGTTCCATTGTGTCCGGAACGCGGGGTAAACCCTAGAAACGCTGGTTACGGCGCGTAAATCGGAGTTCGGAATTTCCGGGATGAATAGTGTTTCGTCGGTTCCTTATAAATAGCCCTTCACTCTAAAAAAATAAAAAATTAAAAAATTAAAACAAACCCTAGCCGACACCCTAGAAAACAACGGCCAGAAATTAGTATCCTTTCTCCCTCGATTACTCCAAATCCGTCGACAATTAGGCTAAACTTTCAACTAGAGTATTGAAGAGGGCGATGAGAGCTACAAGATCAACGGTTAAGATGTGGATTGGAGCTATAAATTGGGAGATATGGGGGGCCGTTTGCAGCAAGTTGCGCACGCAACTCGAGGAGAAGGGGGGCCGAACTTCAGGTGGTGCATGGTGGAGGTAGCTCTTGCAATGGGCTTCGACATGGCGGTGGTGTGATGAAGTTTAGTCGAGAAATGAGGTTGCAAAGTCGAACCCTAGTTTGTGGATGGTGGGTTCAAGTGCGTCGTGTGTAACCTGGAGCATATTTGCGTGAGAAGGAAGAAGATGTTGCACGGCCAAGATGATGGGGGGTGAGATCCTACGGCCCAGATTCAAGGAGGTTGAAATTAATTTAAAAGTTGTAAATTTTAATTATAAAATTTGTGTAAAACTTAGAAAATTCATATCTTTTTCATACGAGGTCAAAAACGCACGAAACCAGTTGCGTTGGAATCATATCGACGAGTACTACGCGATGAAATTGGATTGGAGTCCTTTGGAGTTAGTGAGAATTTTGGGTAAAATTAAACGTCCGTTTAATTTTATTCGAAATAAATCGCTAAAACGAAAATAAAATCAAGGTGAGAACTTCTCACTCAATCGAATCATTTTCGATTTTATTTTAAATAGTTAGATTTAAAATATTTGAATGCATGTTTGAATGATGATTGATATCTATTGATTGTTAAAATAGACATTATGCGCCGTTAGTAAGCGGATGTTATTTATTAAAAACATATACCGCGAATATTTCATAAACAATGAAATTGGTATTATATATAATAGCAATATATATATATATATTGGCATATGTATATATTAGGGTTATTGATTTCCCGCATTTATTTGTTTAGTGAATGAGACCCTATTGCGCCGTCTATTAAGCGGATAATATTTTAAATCCCATATACCGCGATAATTTCGTACTGGAGCGAAATTGGTATTGTGCTAATGTTTGTGGATGCAGGAAACAGGTTGGAGGGATCCAACTGGATTCCTCAACAGTATTTATTTGATTTCAGATATTTTGATATTTGATGGATTATCATATCGATATATGATATCGTTGTTGTCGTGATTGAATATTTGGTGTGTAGCGTAACTAGACCAAATTTGGAACTTTAAAATGATTTTTAAAGTGATTTTTGAAAATATACTGGATGTTTAGAAATTGATTCATTTTAAATAAATAAACGTCATAATTTTAATGTTATAAAAAAAATTATGAATTTTTGAGAAATATAGTTAAAAGTTGATTTTTGAAAATATGGGATTAATGACTTTATAAAAGAGTTAAATTGGAATTTTCTGAATTTATTATTAAAAGTTGAAAATATAGGATTTATGAAATTTGATTATTTTATAAATCAAAATAGTAAAATTATAAAGGAGATTAAAGATGTTTTAAAATAATGGTATAAATTGATTTTATAAAGGATTTATAAATGAATATTTATAAATTGAAATATTGAGATTATAAAACAGGTTTTTATAAGTGTTAGAATGAATTTTGAATAAATTTCAGAAATGAATGAAATTCATAGAATCATAAACGGTGAAGTTATAAATGAAATTTTATAAGCAGTAGGTTTATAAAATTTATAAAGTTATTGAAAGAATAGATTTGGATAAATGATTGAATCTTATAAGTTATAAGATTCATAATTATGAAGTTTAAAGGAACGATTGTGCAAACAAATCAATTATAGGTGTTTAACTTATAATATGAATTTTGTCTTATAATTGAGTTATAAATCGAATAGGTTAATAAAGGAATTTATAAAAGGAAGTTGTTATAAATGAATAGAAATGGAATTTATAAACGTTGTTTTATAAAGTCGCAAACGACTTATTTGGATAAATAAATCGTTATAACTTATTAATGGAGTTATATTCACGTTTAGACTGTGAATAATCCTTTGAAATAAAATGAATAAAAGGGTGAAATTTGTTAACGTAGTATATTCACGTTTTTGAATAGTGAATAATATGTTAAAGAAATTGTTTAGAATGTGATGTTCTAAATTGAATTAAAACGATCTAACGATGTTTTAAAATGTGTTAAGATTTGAAACCATAGATTTCAACATTCATTGTTGAAATAGACGTTTTCGAGAAATAAAAGGGAATGGTGGACTATAACACTGTTGTTATAGTAAATGATTTCCGAAAGGAAATGTTTTGTATAGTATTGGGATTTATATATCTATTTTAATTTCGAATCCCTATACTAGTGATTTTGGGTTGTCGTAACGATGTTTTACGCAACATTCGTTTTGGCCCAAATAAATATGTTTAAGAGCATGATTTCCTTAAAGAATGAAATATATACTTAATCTCGATTTAAGTATATTGAATATTTTCTAAGTGTTGAAAATGAATAAAATTTGTGAATTACTTATTAAATAAGCAAGGACGGAAATGTTTCCAATATAAAGTGAATATTTTGAGAATTTATCTTTTTAAAGATAAATGGAAAATGAATATTAGAAATCGAATTGAAACATATATTCACAGATATTTTGGGAATCTAAATTCACCATAGAGTTTATATGTGAAAGTGGAATTTGTATGAAAATAAATATTGATTTATTTTTGAAGTATTGAAATTATATATCTTGTAAAGATATTTTGGAAAGTAAGTAATTTGGAAAATTATTTGGAATCTGGTGATGTGTGCATATCCATTGATAGTTCAATAACCGACTATCAATATTTCCCTTTGAATGGGTATTTGATGTGATTTGTTTGAATTTGAATGCCACACTTATTTTTGAATAAGCGCTCACTATTCGGGTTAACCGGGAAAGGACCATGGGGTCGTATAACCCATTTCGAATATGTGATACGTCGTTGTGAATTGCATTTGAAGATCGGTGTTGAAGACCGGATATTTGCGAGAGCGATAGGATGACCTGTCGATTGACTCTGCACCGAGTAGCTACGGTATTGAGTTCTCCATATGTGATGGTGAATCCGATCAGGATTGTGAATATCCGGATTGCAAGGACTTCTTTGTAAGTTCCTTCGGTTCTGTTCGAGCCCGGAACAGACTTGTATGGATTGTATGTCTGACATTACAAATTGAGATATAAAGCCGATTTCTTTCAAATATATTTCTGTTGGTGGCGGAGAATTTATTCTTTTAGCTTAACACCCTTCTCTGAGACGTACGAGCTCAGAGGTTATGTAGTTGAATGTTATCAGCGATATATTCCCAATTTGGTAATGTGACATGCTGAGTGTTGCTGTAAATGATCATTGTGTTGATTATTTGTGATAGGATCGTTTATTTGATCGTCTATCCTGGTGATCATTTCTATGATCATTTGTTGACCCAAAGCATGGCTTTTGTATAAAGTATGTTTTGTGGACGTGACTTCGTCGAGCCTCACACCCCGTGAATGGTCAAAACAGGAAAGATGCGGCAAGGTTATGAGGGGTAGCGCCCTTTAGGATGTGTGCATTTCCTTCTGGAAAAGGGTGGTATCATGGTATGGAGCCCAGATACTTACTCATGTTGAAAACACTTTATGATTGTGTGAATTGATTGCGAGCGCTCGGGTGAAAGGTCCCAAAGGACCGGGGGATGGCATATTCGGTCAGTTGTTACTCAGTTAGGGGTAACCCGGCCTTGTGTTGGTAGAGATCCGGTTTGGTTCTCGGGGATATCCATCCAGAGGCATTCTCATGTGGCAATGGGAAGTTCCTTGGCCTGATCATTCGTTGGAAATCCAAAGAAACAATACGAGACTTGTACGGTTTTAGTTGTATAACCTGCTATGGAATGTGGCGGTAACCTGCTATTGAACATAGTTAGCTATAGTAGGCATAGTTCGAAATGTCTATGCTGGCTAAGATTTATATTCTACTTTTGAAATGAATTTTTCTCTACACTATGCACTAATAATAATATCAAATGTTCTTTTTAATGCGTATCAAGCATCTTTGACTATCATAAGGAGAAATCTCCTCTGATTCTGCGTTTGCATTGTGTGTGTGTGCGGGAGGCCTTATGGTAGTCTCATTTTTAAAAGCATTGCGAATTGACTTTAAAAATATTCCTCTATTTTGATTTTAAAGATAAATAAACTGTTTTGAGTTCTCACACCAGTCACATGACTGACTCGGAGTTTATTGTTTTCCTTCCTAAACTCTGGGTGCCCACCAATTTCCACACGGGCAGTCAAGAGTTAGGTTTATCAGGATATTCTGGAGTTGCTGGAAGCAAGCTGGATGGCCTGGCGTATTACTAGTATATAGTATTTCTTTTTCCGCTGCACTGTTGATGTTGTTGTTGTTGTACACTCTGATGATATGATGTAATGTAATGAAATGTGATGTAATGTAATAACTGATATAGTTCTTTGTTTAAAGGTTATTCATTATTTATTATATGTTGTTCCGCTGCGAATTGTGAGATTCTGATATTGTTCTGTTGTTCTCTGTTCCGTTCTATGTTTTATTTTCTATTTTCTTTCCTCTCTATTTTCTACCTTCTTCTCTCTTTTTCTTTCTTTTCTTCTTCTTAAACCATAACATTTCGGGTTTTTGGCCTTCGATTTCTCGGCGTCGATAAAGTGAGTATCGATGTTGAATTTTCGAAAGTCGAAAATTTTCGGGACGTTACAATATATACACTTGATTGATTTATAGGGACAGGTGAGCACAGGTCAAACCCAAATAAAAAGCCGGGTTCAACTCACGTGCAATAACATAAAAGTCACAACTCTCAGCACAAGGTCAAACCCGAGTTTTAAAAATGGATTCAACTCAGGTGCAAATCAAAACGTATACACGAATGTTATGTTCAAACATGACACAGCCTCAAACATGAAACAAGGTGCACCAGACCAGGTTACAAGATGATCAAGGCAGACTACAAGTTCAAGTGGACAGTGCAGACAATAATCAAGTGATCAACAGAAAAGAGACTGCAACAATCATGTATGCAGACCAGTGTCAACAACCACATAAATGCAGAAGACAGTGCAATCAAGAAGAATGCAACAACATGTCAACAGCAATGACACAGCAACAAGGCAGACCACAAAATGCATGCCATCAAGTTCAACAACATCAATTATGACCATGTACAGTGTGGCAAATGCATGTACAAACTATGGTGATGCAGAATAGACCATACAATGCAAAACTAACAAGCCAATATGCATTCATGAATGCAAACAACCAACTACATGCAGGTGAACAAATGACCAAGTGCAACTGGAAACAACAAGAAGTGCATCAGTGTGCAAAGAGCTCGAGCACAGCAAATATGACACCAAGCTTCAACTATATGGAGACAAGACCAAATACACAAGTTCACATGTGCAGCCAAATGGACAGAGAGAATAGCAAATATACAGAGACGATAACCACTTCACAAAAGTCAAAACATATTCAAGTTGAAGCCGTGAATGACACAAATACAGGCAGTGAAGAATACTGAAGTGAATGAAGAGTAGTAAATAGGTGAAAGTGCAACAGGGAACACAAGACAGTGGCAAATGCATATATATCAGAGTGAACTATGAAGATCAACAAGTAAAGGCCGCAACAGAATACATCAAAACAAGCCGAGTAAATGTACTCAAAGCTACATACAATGATACATGTGCCAGTGAAACAGGGTGACTCAGGCAAATATACAGATCAAACACCAAATGCCACTGTGATTTCGACAAACCACTAAAAGTATCAATGACTGAGCCGATAAATCAAAATATATAACCAAGTCAAAGCCGGTGGTCATCACAAAATCCAAGTCGAAGTCAACCAGAGAAAACCACGAAATTAATCAACACCGTAATGTACAAGCAATGAAAATATATACGCATATGTACAAGTCATAATTGACCAAGTTAAAGCCGTGACCATCAAGTTATGATAATATACGCTTTTTGAACAAGTCGAAATCATCTAAAGCATCAAAACATTATCAAGCGGCCAAAGCACAGTGAAGACGAATTCAAACAAAACTTATATGAACGCAAAAATAGGATTTCGAATCCTATATAAACCAATTCATCATCGGCTTTCAAATCATCGAATTCCAGAAAGCATAAAATCAGTAAAGCAAAAGCATATAATTACATACCGAAGCAAGGAAAGAATTCGATCGACGAAGCAGCCGAAGTGAGCAACAAGGAAAACAATCGATCAAGGCTACACGCGAATAATCATCGAATCGATCAACATAAAGTCGGCACTTTGAAAACCCTAATTTGAATCACGAACGAAAGCCCTAATTTGGATTGAAGGACAAAGCCGCCGCTATCTCAAAACAACGAACGGAGCAAATACAAAGAAGAAAATAAGGAACGGGTTAAAGAATAAAGAGTGGGCCGGCCGTGTTTTCTAAAGGCTTTAGTATATTTTTAATTAGGGTTTAGGGTTATTTCTTATTGTCGGTTAATTGTTGTTTTTTAATTTTCGAATCAAAAGAATTTGTAAATCACCACCTAGGGTTTAGGTAGCGTCAGATTGTCTAGTTAGAATTAGTTCGGTGAGCAGGGTGTGCGAGTTTGCAAAGCTCTATAGGCGGGAGCAGAGTTTGCGAGTAAGCAAAGCTCTATAGGTGGGAGCAGAGTTTGCGAGTATGTTCTATAGGCGGGATCAGAGTTTGCGAGTAAACGAAACTCTATAGGCGGGAGCAGGGTGTGCGAGTCTAGTAGAGTGTTTGTGAGCAGGAGCAAATGTTTGCGAGTCTAGTAGAATGTTTGTGAGCGGGAGCAAATGTTTGCGAGTCTAGTAGAGTGTTTGTGAGCGGGAGAAAATGTTTGCGAGTCTAGTAGAGTGTTTGTAAGCGTGATACTGTTTAATTCTAATAGAAATCTGGGAATGCAGCAGTAGGCAGGGGTTGCCGAAGCTGGGTAAATTTTGTGTGTGATTTACTTTTCAGCATATTTATTTCTGCAGTTTGTTTCTGTGTTTATATCGAGAAAATTTGCTATAACCCTATTCAACCCCCCCTCCCTCTAGGGTTAATCTTGATCCTACAAGTGGTATCGAAGCCTGGTAATTTTATTTAACTCTAGAGTCATGAATTCACCGAATAATGCTTTTTCTGAGGGGCAATCTATTGCTAGGCCACCCATGTTTAACGGGAACGATTATGCTTATTGGAAAGTTAGGATGGGTATCTATCTTAGTTCTGTTGATTATGATGTTTGGGATATTATTGAAACTGACTATAAACCTCCCACTATAATCGTTGGTGATACTGAGATTCCTAAACCTAAGGATAGGTGGGATGCTAACGATAAGAGATTGAAAACGAGAAATGCTAAAGCCATGAATGCTTTGATATGTGCTCTTGATAAAAATGAATTTAATAGAATTTCTCATTGTACAACAGCACAGGAAATTTGGCACGCTTTAGAGATGACACACGAAGAAACTTCTCAAGTCAAGGAGTCTCGTCTAGCCCTATTCAGCAATGAATACGAAAACTTTGTGATGGACAAAGGCGAGAGCATAAAAGACATGTTTGGACGCTTTTCAACCTTGGTATACAACGCTAGAGCGCTTGGGAAGGAATTCACTGAAGTAGAGCTGGTGAGGAAGATACTACGAGTCTTACCAATGAACTTTGAGGCAAAAGTCACAGCAATACAAGAATCGAAAGATCTGAGTAAGCTAAACATGGAGGAGTTGATTGGTAACTTGATGACATATGAGCTTGAGCTAAAAGCAAAGGAAGAACGCAACAACTCCGAACCAAAGAAGAAGACGATTGCCTTAAAGAGCAAAGAAGAGAGCGATGAAGATGAAGAAGATCCAATTGAAGAGCTTGCAATGGCTGTCAATAATCTTAGAAGATGGTCTAGATTCAAGCCACGCAAGAAGAAAACAAGTCGTAATAGGCCAAAAGATTCTGAAAATTACGATAATGAACTGACGTGTTATAACTGCAACAAGCCTGGCCACATCAAACCAAAATGCCCACTTCTCAAAAACAACAAAGGAAAGAAAAAGAAGAAGAAGGCCTTTGCAACGACTTGGGATGATGAAGAAGGAGAGGAAGTTTCGGATAGCAGCTCAGAGGAGGCTAACTTGTGTCTTATGGCAAAATCAGATTCAGAAACAAGCTCCGAGGAATCTAGTGAGGCCGGTGAGTATTCCTATAGAGATCTTGTTTTTATGTGCTTAGATCTAACTAAAACAATTGATAGTCTTGAATCAAAAATTGAAAAACTGAAATCTGAAAGGAGGAAACTCGCCCATGAAAATTCTAGGTTAGAAACTGAACTTGAAAATATTCAAAACCTAGAATGTAACCAATGTAAAATTTTAGATTCAGAATTGACAAGACTTAAGAATAACTCTGAGAATCTCGAAAAAGAAAACTTGAGTCTTAAGGAAAACATTGACACTAGGAAAAAGGATTTTATAAATGGATGCACCTCACTTGTAACTGAAAACACAACATAAAAACCAAAGTCCAAAATCTTGAGAAATCTCTGAATAACTTTTCAAAAGGAGAAAAATCTTTCAAAATGTTATTGGGAAATCAAATTTTTGCTAACAACAGAAAAGGACTAGGTTTTGGGAAATCACAAGATGATGATAATGCAAAAGGTAAAAGTGTCTTTGCTCGATCTGAAATAACTGGACATCATGTTGAAAATTATAGTCATAGGAACAAGAACACAAAATTTAATCAAGTCAACTTAATGTGCACAATTTGTAGAAAATTTGGACACAATCAAAATAATTGTTGGTATAGACCCAAACACGTGAAAACTATACCAATTTGGGTTCCAAAAGGCACAAATATAAAATCTTTGAAAGTTAAACAAATTTGGGTGCCAAAAGGAACAATTATAAATAGTTTTGGGTCTCCACAAAATTATTTTTTGAAATATTCTGCCACTAACAACCATGGACCTATAAAAACAAATAGGTCACAAAAATCTTTCATCGTGTAGGTGTGGTGGCAGGCTAAGGAACAACAACAGTGTTCTCTGGATTTTGGCTGTTCCAGAAACACAACGGGCGACAAAGCAAAGTTCCTTAGCCTAGTACAAAGGTGACAGAATCACAATGGGCAATCACGAAAAATTATCGTAAAGGTAAAACAGGTAAATTTGTTTCTGAACGATATATCAAATGTGATAATCTGCACCGTAATCTTAAATAAATCAGCCAGTAATGTGATGATGAAATGAATGATGTCTTTAATTCTGACTTATTCTTAATTGATATGATTTTTTGACTTGTTCTTATTTATGACCTTGATTTGTGCTTAAATGATGACCAATCAGATTTTCAACTTTGAACTAATCCATATGAATTTGTTCGGTCAAATGATGGTTACTCATGCTACACGTAGATATATTTGTTTTGACATTTTGGTCACTGCTTGTAAATTTGCACGATTTTAATTTTCATGTGAAAGTTGTTAAAAAAAGGATTTTAAGAAATTGTTGAAACTTCAAGAAATTGTTTTTGAAATAATTATGTTGTTGATTAACTATTGATTACACATGAATATAACTGTTTCTGAAACTGACAATATGACATTTGTTTGATTGTTAACACGGTCTCAATTCAAATCCAAGAAAATTTCATTTAAAAATTGTTGAAAACAATCTTGAGATAATTTGTTGAAATTTCACAATCTGGTCTTTGACATCCAACGAGTGAATATTGAGTGAAATTTAAATTCAGATGCAGATTACACTGGTAATATAGTTGATAGAAAAATTATTAGTGTAACGTGATTAATTTTTTGAAACATTCATTTGCTGCATCGTTTTGTCAAAGAAAATATCTGCATACATTTCACTTGAAATAATTTTTCAAATAGCAGAATTTTTTTATAACCCCCTCGAGAAAATCATGTTTGACCATATTTACAGATTAGTCATTTTTGAAAAATTGATTTTATAATTTTTGAATTTGATTTTAAATAACTATTTTGACTAATCTAACTCCCTTTGATTATCGAAAAGATGAATAGTGATTGAAAAAGTGATGAGTGTTGATATTTATCATATATTATAACTCGAGAATGTATAATTAGAAAATTTCTTTATAATTCATAACAAGAGTTATAAAAACTTTTTGTTGGGTAAAAGTTCCATGATCATTTCTATTTCTACCATCTTTCTATCGACCATCACTCATCAAAATCATATATAGTATGTAAATTTGTGGTAGCTTACAAAAGAAATTATTCGTTCTTCAATTTATTATTATAAAGGAAATTATCTGTGCTTCAATTTATTATATTTTTCAATAAAAAATAAATATCCAAAGTATTCACTCTCATTTAAAAGTCCTCACGGTTATGCATGGGTGAATTACTTGGATTTTTGATTATGTGCTTCCATGCTCATTTAAAAGTCCTCACGGTTATGCATGTATGGAACGCATATCAAAATTAATTGATTAAATAGACAAGTTGACTCTAATCCCATTTAAAAGTCCTCATGGTCATGCGTGGTTAGAAGATACTTGATTTCATTTTTAAATAAAAATTATGAATACTACTAATCTTATTTAAAAGTCCTAATGGTTATGCATGGTTAGTAGATATTCAAATTTCCTGAAATAAATATACCACAAATAGACGGAACTGTATGTTTTTTTTGATGATTTTATCCCCATCACTTCTGAAAGTGGAATATGCGTCTGACAAGGGTAATTATGATTTTTGTTTGAGTTTTATTGAAATTTGATATTTATATTCAATTGAGTTAAATGTTTGATTCATGCCTGTCACTTCATCCCTATTTTTATAACACTTTTATTCTTTTGCCGATAACAAAAGGGGGAGAGAAAAGTTAAGATTTTGTCAAATAAAATCAAGCAAAGGTCAAATAATTTTTCCATTTGCATATAGGCTCATTTACATATTTTTATTTGTATGCATAAATGTAGGGGGAGTATTGTGTAGAGAGGAGCATTTAAATAAGGGGAGCAAATTGAACGATCAAATACATTTAATACATTCAAAATCTTAAATATATGTTTGTTATCATAAAAGGGGGGAGATTGTTGAATATGCGCTCGCTTATATGATTTTTGTTTGATGATAATAAACATATATACATTCATTTAAATGTATTTGGTAATGTACTATTTTGTTTTTCATAGATTAAATAAATATTTGTTGAATAAAATAAATAACACGGATTTTGAATTCAAACGAATATTTTATTCAAACTAATATTTATTACAATTTTGAATAGTACAATTTCATGCTCTCACTATACATATACAATTTTGAATAAATCACGATTTTATATTTACATTAATAACCTCACTACATATCACTCACACTCGTATTTTATTTTTAACTGCATTCCAGTTTGAATCCAGCATCTGAGCAATCTGCAAAAATATTTACTAACGTAGTAAAATTGAAAATAAAATATTTTTGCAATATAAAATAAAAGATGAATTTTGAAAATAATATTTGCCTCAGTTATTTGGGTTGTTCGTCATCATTTAAATTTGAATTCATCATACACGAACAACTTGTGACATACACAGTGTATCACTGTATATGCCACAAGGCCGTGCACGCCGATATATACACTTGATTGATTTACAGGGACAGGTGAGCACAGGTCAAACCCAAATAAAAAGCCGGGTTCAACTCACGTGCAATAACATAAAAGTCACAACTCTCAGCACAAGGTCAAACCCGAGTTTTAAAAATGGATTCAACTCAGGTGCAAATCAAAAAGTATACACGAATGCTATGTTCAAACATGACACAGTCTCAAACATGAAACAAGGTGCACCAGACCAGGTTACAAGATGATCAAGGCAGACTACAAGTTCAAGTGGACAATGCAGACAATAATCAAGTGATCAACAGAAAAGAGACTGCAACAATCATGTATGCAGACCAGTGTCAACAACCACATAAATGCAGAAGACAGTGCAATCAAGAAGAATGCAACAACATGTCAACAGCAATGACACAGCAACAAGGCAGACCACAAAATGCATGCCATCAAGTTCAACAACATCAATTATGACCATGTACAGTGTGGCAAATGCATGTACAAACTATGGTGATGCAGAATAGACCATACAATGCAAAACTAACAAGCCAATATGCATTCATGAATGCAAACAACCAACTACATGCAGGTGAACAAATGACCAAGTGCAACTGGAAACAACAAGAAGTGCATCAGTGTGCAAAGAGCTCGAGCACAGCAAATATGACACCAAGCTTCAACTATATGGAGACGAGACCAAATACACAAGTTCACATGTGCAGCCAAATGGACAGAGAGAATAACAAATATACAGAGACGATAACCACTTCACAAAAGTCAAAACATATTCAAGTTGAAGCCGTGAATGACACAAATACAGGCAGTGAAGAATACTGAAGTGAATGAAGAGTAGTAAACGGTGAAAGTGCAACAGGGAACACAAGACAGTGGCAAATGCATATATATCAGAGTGAACTATGAAGATCAACAAGTAAAGGCCGCAACAGAATACATCAAAAGCAAGCCGAGTAAATGTACTCAAAGCTACATACAATGATACATGTGCCAGTGAAACAGGGTGAATCAAGCAAATATACAGATCAAACACCAAATGCCACTGTGATTTCGACAAACCACTAAAAGTATCAATGACTGAGACGATAAATCAAAATATATGACCAAGTCAAAGCCGGTGGTCATCACAAAATCCAAGTCGAAATCAACCAGAGAAAACCACGAAATTAATCAACACCGTAATGTACAAGCAATGAAAATATATACGCATATGTACAAGTCATAATTGACCAAGTTAAAGCTGTGACCATCAAGTTATGATAATATACACTTTTTGAACAAGTCGAAATCATCTCAAGCATCAAAACATTATCAAGCGGCCAAAGCATAGTGAAGACGAATTCAAACAAAACTTATATGAACGCAAAAATACGATTTCGAATCCTATATAAACCAATTCATCATCGGCTTTCAAATCATCGAATTCCTGAAAGCATAAAATCAATAAAGCAAAAGCATATAATTACATACCGAAGCAAGGAAAGAATTCGATCGACGAAGCAGCCGAAGTGAGCAACAAGGAAAACAATCGATCAAGGCTACACGCGAATAATCATCGAATCGATCAACATAAAGTCGGCACTTCGAAAACCCTAATTTGAATCACGAACGAAAGCCCTAATTTGGATTGAAGGACAAAGCCGCCGCTATCTCAAAACAACGAACGGAGCAAATACAAAGAAGAAAATAAGGAACGGGTTAAAGAATAAAGAGTGGGTTGGCCGTGTTTTCTAAAGGCTTTAGTATATTTTTAATTAGGTTTTAGGGTTATTTCTTATTGTCGGTTAATTGTTGTTTTTTACTTTTCGAATCAAAAGAATTTGTAAATCACCACCTAGGGTTTAGTTAGTGTCAGATTGTCTAGATAGAATTAGTTCAGTGAGCAGGGTGTGCGAGTTTGCAAAGCTCTATAGGCGGGAGCAGAGTTTGCAAATAAGCAAAGCTCTATTGGCGGGAGCAGAGTTTGCGAGTAATCAAAGTTCTATAGGCAGGAACAGAGTTTGCGAGTAAACGAAACTCTATAGGCGGAAGCAGGGTGTGCGAGTCTAGTAGAGTGTTTGTGAGCGGGAGCAAATGTTTGCGAGTCTAGTAGAATGTTTGTGAGCGGGAGCAAATGTTTGCGAGTCTAGTAGAGTGTTTATGAGCGGGAGCAAATGTTTGCGAGTCTAGTAGAGTGTTTGTGAGCGGGGGCAAATGTTTGCGAGTCTAGTAGAGTGTTTGTAAGCGTGATACTGTTTAATTCTAATAGAAATCTAGGAATGCAGCAGTAGGCAGGGGTTGCCGAAGCTGGGTAAATTTTGTGTGTGATTTACTTTTCAGCATATTTATTTCTGCAGTTTGTTTCTGTGTTTATATCGAGAAAATTTGCTATAACCCTATTCACCCCCCCCTTAAGGGTTAATCTTGATCCTACAAAAGAAAATTATTTTTCATAAATTATTATAGTTATATATGAATGCTTGGTTGTTAGGAATAACAACATTGAATTATTATCAATGAGTAAAATTAAATAAGAAATTAGGATAATAACCAAAGATTAAGAGACAAATTAATAAAATGAATGAAATTTGTAAATGTGATTATAATTGAATAAGGAATTGAAAACCATAATTAAAAACTAGGGAACAAATTCATATATTAATGAAATGTGTAAATGTAAACTATAATGTAAATTATAACATGATTAATAATTAAAATAAAATAAAATTCCAAGGTAAGGTTTGAATATAAATTTAAAGAGTTGTAATTTGAAAATTTTGGAATTTAAACATTTGAAGGATTTTAAAAGAGATTCAAGCATTGAACTCTTACGGTAGCTGGAAAATAACTTCGGTGATGACTGCAGCATCATCGATGTTCATTTTCGAGTTTCCAAGAGAAAGAATGCTACCATGTTGTTTTGAATTGAAATTGTTTGCAAAACTGGTTGAGTTTTGAAATTCAAAAAGATAAATTGAATTTATCAAAGGAATTTTGGATATAGAAGATTTCAAAGAGAATTTTGAAATGTTGAAAGATTGTTTAAACTTTGGAATTTTAACCAAGAATGTTTATGGAATATAAAAAGTTTGATGACTGGTAAATTTGGAATCTGTTGAAATAAATTCGACTGTGTAAGTAAGTAAAGTGAAAACTGAATCCTGGAATCTAAAAATTTATGAGGAAATTGAAATTTAATGTTGGTCTTAGGTTTGGAAATCAAATCGAGTCAAATAAATTTGAGTTAAAGTAAAATTCAATTGGAATGAGAATTCAATTGAATTAATGTAGGGAAAATAAATTGGATAAGGATTGGAATTGAAATAAGTAAATCAGAATAACTTATAAGAGAATTAAAAATCCATAGAAATAAAATATGCTTGGGCTATAAATAAATAGAAGGCTTGAGTTAAAAAAAAATAATAATAAAAGATGAACATATTCAAGCCTATAATGAATGGAATCATGTAAATAATAAGTTGTGACTTATAAAATTGAAATGGAATACAAAATCCAAAATAAATATTGTTTGATGAATTGAAAAATAAAATGAAGATCAAAACTTGAATTATAAAATAAATTGAACTTAGAAAAATTAAATGAAGTGATATTTGAAATTAAAAATCAAGTATTTGAACTATAAATAGGAGAGAACTAATTTCATAATAAATTAGTTAATAAAATGTGTAAATGAGAACGTAATGTTGTTAAATAAAAGCTGAATTGTGAATTTATGATGAAGTTTGGAAATAAAACTCAAGTTATAGATTAAATTCGACTTAAATTGTTGGTAAAATACATGTAATTGAAATGTGAGTTCATGAAATTGGATTAAAATAGAAACGGTTTGAATGTGCAAATAAAATCCAAATATGTGGAAATAAATTGGAAATGGCCTTGTAATCAATTGAACGAGTTGAATCTGGAAGTAAATTTTATAAAGACCAATCAAGTGAAATTGCAGATTTAAAACGAGATTTGATTGAAATAGAATTAAGATTGAATAAAAGAGAAAAATATTTACTTGTGAAATGGAAATGAGCTTAAGTATAAAATTTGAATAAATCAAAATAAATTGGCTTAAGCTGAATATGAAGGGGAGAGTTGAATTGAAGTCAACTTAAAACCAAGGTTAATGATATTGGATTGAATTTGAATCAAGTAAAAATAAATTTGGATCGAAATGGAATTTGGTGGGATGTAAATAATATTTAATGGAATGATATTCTTAAATAAATAAATGGATAGAATAAATAGGAATCAAATGAAAGATGGAAGTGAACTTAAGTTGAAGTGAAATAAATTGAGTAAATTAACTTAAGTTAAGAATAATTAGAAGCTCGACTAGGAGTAAAATTGGAAGACCATTAAATTAAAGCTTGGTTTGAATTAATTTGGGAATGGGTAGTAATATGTAAGCCTGGAACGGGTCGAGCTAAATAAATGGTTGTGAATGAACTAAAATAAAAAGGGAAATTTAATTGGTAATTAAGATGAACCTAAGTTGTTAATAGATGTTAAATGAACTAGTTTGGTTAAAAAAAATGGAAGGCAAGTGAATATATTCAAATTTTAAATACAATGGAAATGAGAATATATAGATTGTGAATAAATTTTAAAATGGAATAGAATTAAGTATAAATGGGTTGAAATCAATTTAAATTGATTATAAAACATAAGTACTTATTTATTCACACGGATCTCGTCAAATAGCATAGAATAAATTGCCATTTGATGTAAATGGAAGTAATTAAAATTCTATAAATTATTATGAGTGAATAAATTGATTTTGATAACAATTGAATTAAATATGAGTTAGTTTTTCTTAAAAATAAATTAACGTAAGTTTGTAAGTTATTAACCATTCAGATCAAGTGAAACGATATGTGATTGGTTATAAGAAAATAAAAATTAATGTTGGATATTTAAATTGCTTATGAAAGTGTTTAATGTGCATTCTTTTAGAATTCATGAGTGTAACTATTGCAAATAAGTGAAATGTTGTTAAACTTCGTTTAAATGGCACTTACATGTTTAAATTGAGTAAGTACAGGTACCTGGAAGCCGTGTGGCTGGGTTTGGTTGTGCTATTTGCTAAAAATAATAAGCCGCTTGCTTGAAATGCTAAATAAGGTACGCCTACGCAATAAAAATACGAAATATGAATTGTTTTTGGTTTTTCCGACCGGGTGGGTCGATGTATATATATTTATCTCTTTTGTCAAATTGCAAAAGCTCCTCCGTACAAAGGGGACTCTGCCAAAAAAATTTAGAAATTTTGGGAGTTAGAAAATTTTGAAATTTTTTGGAAAATTTTGTTAACGACAAAACGGTTTAAAATTGGAAATTGAAAGGTTAGTAAATGAAACTAATTAAAATAATGACATGAATTAGTAATAAATGAAAATTAAAATTTAAATGTTCAGAGTTAAAGATAAATTGAATTCATACGGAAATGGAGGAATCAATTTGAATAGAAATAGATATAAACTAAAGTGGTAAGGTGAAAATGAATAAAGAAACATATAAAGTGCTTATACTAAACTTAAGAAGGTAATGATGAATTCTAAATGGGAAATCGATATTACTAATATATTCTAAGTTAATATTTGGGATGAATAAATATTGACATTTCGTAAGGAAGTCAATAAAATATCTTGACTTTTGTGATTAGATATTATTGCTAAGTAGGATATGCAGGTATTATAAAGGGAAAAGAGTGTTGGTTTTGATTTCAGATGATAAATTTGAATTGCCCGACAAAAGGTATGTATTTAAATTTTGGTATGAAATTGGATTGGGTTTTTGGATCGAGCCACTTGGCGTTTTGTTTTCTTTTTGGATTTGGGAGCCCGTAGAGGCCTTTTGTAGTTGTACCAAGCTAGCCGCGCAAAGGAGATGCTGGCGAAATTTTTCGGAAATTTAGGGAGTTAGAAAAATTTTGAGAAAATTTTGATAATTCAAGATTTGTTTTTAAATTGAACCTTGAATGGTTAAACAAATAATACAGTTTGAAACTATGGGAGAATAGAGAAGTTAATAAGACTAATAATGGATCTTTTATAAGGAAATAGTGGGTAAGATGTTGAATTGTAGAAACTGTTTGGTTTTGGGAAAAGGAAACGGGTTTTGGACCATTCTTCCTAACTAGTAATTTCGGGGACGAAATTCTATTAAGGGGGAAGGAATGTGACGACCCGGAATTTTTGAGTATTTGAAATGAGAATATTTAATTTATTTTAAATATTCAAAGGTTAATTATTAACTTTAATTTCAAATATCGGTATTTATTTGATAATTAATTGTCGAATTTAATTATCGGAATTTGGTAAAATATTGAATCTGGAGTTTTAAGCCTGTTAAAAATAATTTGAAGGCTTATAAAATTTATATTGATAATACTGAAATAATAAAAGTGTTAAAATTGAATTTAACACTGATTTGTTCAGTTTTAAAATATATCGTTTAAAGGGAATTTTTGAAAAAAATAAAAAAACAAATAAATAGCCTTCCGAGGCACTGTCTCGGAAATTGACGAAACCAGTTCCGTTGGGTCAGTAATAGTGTTATATTATCGGATTTAAATTTTCGTAGAGTTTGGAGTTGTTGTGTAAGCATACGATATATTAACGCGTTGAAATTAAAATCTACAATTTAATATTTTAAATCGATTTGTAAAACTAACTTCCACATACGATTAAATTAGCTTTCGAAACACGTTCCATTGTGTTCGGAATACGGGTAAAGCCTTATAAATGCCTGTCGGCGGGTCTGATTTGGAATTCGAGATTTCGAGATATGTTATACGAGATATTTTGAAAATTTAATAATATTAAATATATAAAAATCAATATACAGCTACCCTATATCGTATATTAGCCACCCTATCTTCTGATCGCGCAGAGATATTTTTCCTTTTATCGTTTTAATCACGCTTCCCACTTAAATAATTTCAGCCGAGCATTCATCTAAAACATTTATTTAAAATATATCAATGGCGACTCGAGTTGCCTCCAGTGTTTTCCCCCTTTTCTTTCTCAGTACGAAGCCCTTTCGAATTAAATCGCGCCTTCCCTTTGTTTCCTTTCCAATCGAAGCAGTTCGATTCTTTAAAAAAAATAGAAATGGCGGTCGAATTGAATCGCCTATTCATCAATTGAGGCGAGCCTCGTTCATCGCCCAGATTTCGCGAGGCCGTTGTGAATCTCGATTGTCTGAGGCGCGAGCTCTCAATAGCTTGTTGGTTAGGGAGAGTTCGATTTTGGGAAGAGGGGGTTCAGGATATCGATCGCGATGAAATTGCGAATGCTGGGGAAGTGTGGCATCGTGGCAAATCGCGCACGTGGAGATTGGATGTTGGTGGAAATTCTCGAGTCAGGGAGGGCAAGGTGTAAACCCCACCTCTGTACCCACATTAGCAAAGAGTATTATTAGATAATACGGCCTGCTAATACGGAGAATAAGGCTGGATAGGAGTGACCATCTATAGCCTTGCTTTAACTATCTATTGAATACATCGACAATTACCCTTACCTAGCAGATCGACATGTCCAATGAATACTTAAACAAAACCATAGTTGGCTAGAGGATCTATCAGAACAGAATATAACAACTCAAATGTAATATACATCACAGAACAGTAAATCATCACATGCACATATACTGATACATAATAGAGTATACAAAACGATACATGACAAGTGGTATAGCAAACCACAATATACAGACGAGTCAATAATACATATCAGAGTTACAACAGATGAGGACTACACAAAAGCTATGACAAACAAGAAACTAGCGGAATAGTCCATGCGGAAGCAAAAGAGGCTAAGTCCAAAAGCACCTAACCTGAAACATCTCGGTCTGACCCGAGTATAAAATACACGGGTCAGTCTAGCTAAACAAATCAGTTAGATAAACTGAACGATAATGAACCTGCAAGATCATATAGTATAACAAATATCTCTAAGGGAGATAACACAATCATCTAACAAAAGATGAACATAATAAAACAAGCCTCATATCATCGGCAACATAGATAATCAAAGGATATAAATATCGTAAAGCAAGCCAAAAAGGCAAATAACAAATACCCATAAGGTATACAAGTTCCATAAGGTAACCGCTACACATCATGCGGCTCAAAAAGACCAACACCGATGGGCGATACCAAGGGAATATAATCATATCAGTGAAACATCAGAAAATTCCAATTGTAACAAACCTAAATATCTCATGAGCGGTGGTGAAGAAACCACTCCAATATCTCTCGAGCGATGGTGAAGAAACCACTACGAAAGCGCTACTAAAAGCAACAAGCCAGAAGGAGACAGTCCGAAGACACTATCCCAAAGGCAACAGACAATCCCAAATATCTCTCGAGCTGGGGCAAAGGACCAACTCCAAAAGCTATACTAAAGGCAACAAGCCAGAAGGAGACAGTCCGAAGACACTATCCCAAAGGCGGCATGTGTCACAAACTCCCAGAAAGAAACCCGAGAAGTGTTAACGTGAGTCCCATAACCACCCGTTCGCACTAAACGGTTTACTATCCGTTAGTCAATTTCACACTCAAAGCAGTACAAATTTTACCTCATCTCATCGGTAAACCAAATCCAAAGGTCAAAACGTTCAAACGAATAGATTGGGAATTAACTGAAAAGATGAACGCACGTGTTCATTGCACGTGTTTTAACTAATCATTTAATTCTCCTCCCACTTCGCTCGGAGTGCGAAATTGTGTGTGTATGTTTTAAATAGAATTTATAATTTGGAGAAGCTAGCTTTTAATACGATTTGAAGAGATCATTTATAAGAAAACCCGTGAGTGAAGTCAAAAAGAAGTCATCAAAGTCAAATATGCAATAACAACTAATTGGAATCAACACGAATCGATAAAAGTTGGAAATATACTAAAAACAGCCAAAATAGGCAAAACTGCACATTTCAGACGTCTGAAATTACCTTCCAGACGTCTAAACCACTAACCAGACGTCTGAATGGATTTCCAGACGTCTGGATTTTGTCTCTGCATTTTTGCGTCTTCCAGGGACCAATTCCAGACGTCTGGGTTTCTAAACCAGACGTTTGAATTTGAAACCAGACGTCTGAAATTAGAGTTCAGACGTCTGAAATCCCCCTGTAGGCAAAAATCAGCCAAGCCCATAAAGGAAAAAATCCAAATGAATTGCAAACGAACGAGCGATGGATGCTATGGGTTTATGCCATACGACAACCCAGCACTATTGGCTCTTTTATACACCTCCAAAAACATGATCAAATATCAAAGTTAGGATCTTTAAAGAATTGAACCCAAACACTAAAAAAATTTGGATATTCACCAATTCAATCCAAACCAAAAGCAAGTGCATATGAACAAGGTGTTAGGAATTCATATCCAACATCAATGAAATCAAGAGAAGTAGATGTGAGTTCAAAACTCACCTTTTTAACTCAAGAACAAGAAGAAGAAGCTCAAATGCAAAGGAACAAGGCCAACCACTCTCTACTTCAACTCTACTAGCTTCAATCTAAGATCAAACAAATATTCCCTAATTTTAGGTTTAGGAATTTCTGAGATTGAAGAGAGAAAGAGATAGAGAAGATGAAGAAGAGGCTTACCAATTGCTTCTCTTTGATTTTGGAGCAAGAATATGAGCTAGCAAGAAGAACTAGGGTTTGTAATTTCTATTTCCCTTTCCCTTCCACCATTTTCAGTTGGAGCTTGAGTTTAGAAGAGTGGAATGAGAGAATGGAGAGGAGAGGGCTGAGTTAGGGTATTAGTTAAGCTAATGGGCTGAACCCAAACCCTAAACCCAATAGAAAAAGTAGCGAAATTCAACTTACTCCAAACATATCAAAGATTATACTCAAAAAGATCGCAAACGACATTTTGAACTCAATGGAAGTGGTCTTGAGTCCCAATTCGACCGTTTGCAGAAAGTAACTTTTCGGACCATAATCCGACAAACGACGTCATATTTAAAAAAAAATTAAATATACAACCGGTAAATATGCGGGTTGTTACACAAGGCGTCCGTCGTCGGTGAGTGGGGGTGAAGCCGAATTTGGGCGTGGATTCGTGAGGCTTTCGGAGCATGCTTGGCGGCAGTGAGGTCGGGTTAGTTCATCCTGATGGAGGGGTTTCTTTTGCAGGAGGTACGATTGATTTTTATTTAATCATATTCATTATCGGAATATAAAAAAGGTTTTTAAGAACCTGATGTTTATTTTACAAACAACAAAATTTTTACTGTAAGGAAATACTGATTCTGTTTTTAAATTAATAAATATATACGTGTATATGTATACTGTAAAAAGGAAATGCTTAAATAGAGAGAAAAAAAAGAGAGTTTAAAACAATAAGGTTCTGTATATATCTATAAACAGTAATGGATATATATATATATATATATATATATGGGAATAGAATTTTGAAGGTACAATTTTAATAATAATAATAAAATGTGTTGCAAACTAATTAATTAGATTTTCTTTGAAATCTATATAAGGCATTTCATTAATATATAGTTCATAAGTAAAATAAATATAATTTCACTAATTCATTTTATAATAACGTATTATAGGAATTAACTTGTGCAAATTGACCTATCTAAACCATTTTTGTTACTAAAAGATTTAATAAGGGAAAATTAGTTCAAAATTAAATTGGATGGTAATTAAGGGTTTGATTTATATTTCGAATATTAATAAATGGAAAATTGGTTTGTACAAGGTTAAAAATCGTGGAAACAAGACGAGTTTGAGGTGAATGGAAATCTTAGGGCAAAGGTGAGTTAATCTCACTCAGTTTAAATTTAAATTTAAATTTGAATGATTAAATCTAAAAAAAATTGTTTGAATGATTGGATTGGTGATGTATTATAGTATGGGATATTTTGACATGGGCATATTATATCGTTCTAACATCTGTGGATGCAGGGAAAACAGGTTGGAGGGATCCAACTGGACCCCTCAACTTTTATTTAAATTATTTAATATTCTCTATTCCGATTATTTGATATTCTATAATGAATTATATGGAAGTATTGAATGCTATGGCTTGGTTGATATAATTGGGTATAATGAATTATTAAAAATATAAATTTGATTTTGGAAATGAAAATAAAAGAAGTGAAATTGCAAGTAAAATAATTACAGAGTAAATTCAGGAATAACTTTAAAAAAAGAAATAAAGTGACTTTAAATTTTAATAAGTGAATCCTGAGAATGGAAAGGAAAATTTGAATAAACAGAAAATTAATGAAATTTAAAATGCAGTATTATTAATTTAAAAGAACAAACATTTATTTAGAATTTAAGATTTGAATTATTGAAAGAGTAAAGAAGAAATTGAATAATAATAATAATAATAAAACTAATAATAAAGACCATAACTACTGAATTTGGAAATGAACTGATAAGTAAAAGAATTTATTCCAAATAAAATAAATTGGAAATCTATTTAGGGAAATTGATTTAAGTGATTGAAGTTGGAATTTTCTCCGGATGGCCAAGTACATGTTTTTAAAAATAAATTTGCCAATATAAATTAAATGTTTTAAAGTTGTTTTAAAGAAGCAAGTTTCGTAAAATTTATTATTTCTAATATTTAAAGTAAGTATTTTCTTTAATCTATTCTAGCGGTAATTATTAAGAAGTAACTTAGTATTTTGGTTTTAAAAGTAGAAATCTAGTTTTACATTTTATTAAGTAACTTTATTTTCAAATGTTTATATAGTATGTATTTTAGTAAATTATTAAAGTAGTCTTAACTTAAGTGTTTAAAGGTAAATTCCAAAGTAAGTATTTTTGTTTTATCTATTATCGTAATAATTATATAAAGAATGACTTGGTATTTTGTTTAAAGCATTATTTTAAATTAAGTACTAAAGAAAGATTTTCTAAATTAGATATTAACCATACTTACAATTAGAGTGTTTTGAAATTATTTTAAAAATCTAAAATCTTGTGCTTGGTGATTCTAGTAGAAATGAAATACTCGGAATTTATTCTGAGAAAAAGGAAGGTAGTTTGAAAACTTTTTTCAAAAGGATTTGAAAGTGAGAATATACCTTGTAAAGATATTTTGAGATAAATAAATAATTTGGGAAATTATTTATTGGTTGGATGGTTGTTTGTGAATATTAATTGATAGTTAAATCACCGACTATCAATATTGGACAAATACGCTGATCGTTTCGAAGAGACCGGGATCGAGATTTATTTCTTGAAAACCACTTTGATACGGTTTGTACGTTTCGTGAAATGAGTTGGATTCGAAGATGGAGCAGTGAAGTGCAAGGGCTAGTCGCTACTAATCCTGAGGATATTTCCAAAATGGATGTAGTTGGAATAGTGCCTTCGGTTCCGTTTGAACCCGGGACAGACTTGTATGGATGAATGCTTGCGGACCATCGTCAGGTGGACGATGGGCATTCTAAGGAATATATTCTAAAAAGGTAACGCTTAGCCTCAAGCCTCATCAAATGGGAATGACTGAAAATCGGGGGTTATGCAGCAAGGCAAGGTGGGTAGCACCCAAGCAGGGTGAGGTCATTCCAGTCTAGATGTCCCTTTTTATTTCGGCTTAGTGGGCGGTTGCTGATCCCAACCGCGGGGTGATCTCACTCGAGATAATCCAGTAAGGGGTAGTCCCGGCCTTGTGTTGCAGGGGAGCGGGCGTACTCCTCGATATGGTGATCTAGGCCCCATACTGTGACAGGTGGTACCCCAGTGCCTATTCATTAGTTGAAAATCCATTCTCCCTACGAGCCTTGTACAAGTTTTGTTTGTATTACCCACTCTGTGGCTAGTAGCTGGAACTTAATGAATGTAACAATTTCGGCTATTTTATAACTATTTGTATATAGACCCTATTATAATATAAGAGGATTTCTATAAAAAAAAATATTTTAGCTATCGTAAAGGAAAAACCCGACATGTTTATTTGTGGCGTGGTCTTACGAGATGCTTTTGTTTTCAAAGGATTTTGAAACTTTAATAATCAATTGGGTGTGATTTTCTCACGCTGGTATTCCAGACTGACTCGGATGTTATTTAACTGTAATGCTTGGGTCAGACCGAGTATTATAGAATACAGGAAATGCTGTGGAGCTCAGGAGACGAGTTGGATGACGATATATATATATTCCGCTGTGTTGAGTTGTTGTGTATCCATTTGTATGTTGTTGTTGTTAAGCTGTTGATTGATGTACTCTGATGATGTAATATATGTAAACATAGATATTTGACTTTTGAGTAAAGATCATTTATTATCTATTATATTTTATTCCACCGCGATGGTTAGATTCTGTTGTTGTTTTCTATTTTCTTCTTCTACCTCTTCTTCTTTAACCCAAATGGTTCGTATTTCTGAGCAACTTGAGCTGATTGTTGTAGAATAGTGTTGACTCAAGGGGTACGGATTTGCGGGCTGTTATATGAACTTATGGCCTGCTCCAAGGTAGCCAAGTAGAGGAACAAGGTTTCTCCATCTATTGATTTAGACAACACCGAAGGAGAGCTTAAATGCTTTTGTAGGTCTTCAAAGGAACACATTTGTTAGTTGACCGACTTATGAACCTGTTTAGAGAAGCAATCTTTCCATTTAAGCTCATTAACTTTTTCCCATTAGTCGGAGCCTTCATGTCTGTATGGCTTTTATCTGATCTATATTTTATCTATTCCACTGGCACTTACTATGGAACCTAGGAATTTTCGAATTGTATTCCCACGGTACATTTCTGAGGGCTTGGCTTCATTTGATATTTTCTGAGGACTTCGAAGGTTCAGCTAGATCTGAAACATGAATTTCTGATTGCTTAGATTTGACTAACATGTCATCAACATATACTTCTATGTTTCGACCTATCTGTTTGCTGAACATTTGGTTGATTAACCTTTGATATGTTTCCCCTGCATTCTTAAGACTGGAGGGCATCACCTTGTAGTAGAATGAGCCCATGTGGGTGACAAAACTTGTGTGCTCTTCATCAGGTTTAAACATTGGAACTTTATTATACCCGGAATAAGCATCCATAAATGAAAGAACCTGGTGCCCAAAGGCAGTGTCAACTGATTGGTCAATTCTTGGAAAAAGGGAAGCAATACTTCGGGCAAGCTTTGTTTAAATCGGTAAAGTCAATGCAAGTCCTCTACTTCCCATTTGGTTTCTTTTCTAGTGCCGAATTGGTAATCCACTTTGGATAATACATGTTTCAGATGAAATTGTTCTTTAGTAGCCTATCAACCTCCTCCTGTAATACCACATATTGGTTCTTGTCCAAGATCTCCTTATCTGCCTTATAGGGGTAAATTTTGGATCTATATTTAAGTAATGGCAAATGACCGAGGGATCCGTTCCCACCATATCATCATGAGCCTATGCGAATACATCTTGATTGCATTTGAGAACAGCTCTTCTTGGATAGAGGGGTGGAAATAAGCCCTTATCTTGACTATCTTAAACTTATTGTTTCATTAAGGCATATTTCTTTGAGAGTTTCGGCTGCGGAAGCTATTTCAGTCCCTTGTTTCGGATCAAGATCAAGCACAATTTCTTCTTCTTTCACGGTTTCCTATATAGTATGGATAACCTTTCTCTTTCTTCCCGAAGGTTTAATTTTATGCCCCTGTTTTATTTCTTTAAATCTTTCATGATAGCTTGATGCTTAGATTAACTCTTCAATCATGAGATCTTCTTATCCTGGGAAAAATCTTAATGGTTTCCTTGGGCTTTCCCTTGGTTTAGAACTCATGGTATTAGTTTTCAAATTTAATTCAAGAGGTGTAGGTTGGTTAACTTTGACATTGTTCTCATAAGATGAATTCTTTCCTTTATTGATTGTATTAAGGCTTGCATAATACAATCGTCTGAAGATCCACTGATCACCTCTTACAAGTCCTTCTCCAGTTTTGGCATGAAATTTTAAAAGTAAATGCTTGGTAGAAATGTAACCATCCATAGCACTGAGAGCTGGCCTTCCAAAGAAAGCGTTGTATACTAACGGGATGTCCAAGATGAAAAAACTGGTGTTGAAAATTTTACAGTGAAGATTAATTGTAATTTAGGCCATCAGTCTACACTCTCCGAGAGGCATTGTTCCCTCGTCATTGAATCCCTATATGGGGGTATGATTAGGCTTGAGTACACTCTCGGATAATTCCATCTTGGTGAATGCATGCTTGAAGTTTTTGTTGACGACAACTCCAGTGTCCACCATTATCTTTGCCACTTCTGAAAGCCTAATCTGGGCCATAATCACATGTAAGCCATTGTGGGGGTGACAAATACCCCGCTTATCAGAATCGTCGAACGTGATACTGGCCCTACCTCTTGTTTTTTCTCCAATCCCTAGTAATGTGAGGTCCTCCTAGAATTGTAACGATCCAGAATTTTGGTCATTTGAAATTTGAATATTTAATTGATTTTAAATATTGAAAAGTTAATTTTACAGGTTAAATAACTTGAATTTCGAATATAGCGATTTACTGGATAATTTAGTAGTTGAATTTAATAATAAAAATCATTAACTAACCGAATCTTGGATTTTTAATTGGATAAAAATGATTTAAAAGTTTATTTAATTTCTATTAATAAGAATGAAGATAATAAAACTTTTGAATTGGATTTAAAAGTGATTTTTCTAATTTTTAATAAAATTCTTTTTTATTTAACGAGTGAAAATAGCCTTACAAGGGATAATCTTGGACTTCGACGAAACCAGTTCCATTGGATCCATAATAATGAATTATACAAATTTCGTGGCAATCAAACGTATCGTTTGGTCGTGCGAGATAGAAACAAACTGATATTAATATCAGAAATTTAATATAATAATCGGATTCAAAAAGCTATCTTCTGCATATGATCGGCTTAGGCCTCGAGACTAGTTCCATTATGTTCGGAATAGGAGTATAACATATTGAATACCACGCGGCATGCCTCGCATGGAGTTCAAGATTTTCGGGTATGTTTAGTTGAATATTTTAAAATTTTAAATAATATAAATATTATTACATAACCATGTCACCAAACCAAGCCCATACCAGAGCCTTACTTACCCATACCCCCACGTTTTAAACCATCCCCATCATTTCAACTTTCCCTCTATTCTCCTTATCTTCATTCCAATAAGCGAAAAAGAAAAGAAAATTTGAAATCTTCATTTTCAAAAAGTAAAATCAAAATAAATTCAAAAATAAAAATCATGACATCGGAACTTTGGGTGGCCTTTGGCGAATTCTTCACTTTGGTATGTGCTCGGAGGATGCGGCATCATTTTTGGATACCGACAATGGCATTAGTTTTGGGCTAAAGTAGGGTTGGCAATTGCTTGGAATACAGGAAGAATGGGCTTGAACGAAGCCTGGAATTGGGATCGTAAGGGTGTGTAGCACCCTGGCGCCGAGAATGGGGAGTCGTGGTTCACTAGAGAAAGAGGCAACACCTGTAAGGTCGATGAGAACGGGCGCAGTAGCGTTTCGCGTGGGTGTGGCGAATTCGACGAATTTGGCGTGGGCATGTGGAGATTCGCAGGGGAAGTTCAATGCGATCCTCGGATTTTCGATTCGCGTTACGGAGCTCCATGTCATCAAGGGGACGTGCATAGCTAATTCACAGCATGTCAGTGTATATATCGTTTGGGGAAGAAATGGGAGGGGCAATCATGTAATTAAATTAAAGTTGAATTGTTATTTATAATTTAAAAATCCTATAACTTATAAATTGCATAACTCTCTCATACAAGGTCCGATTGAGACAAAACTTTTTGCATTGTGATCGTGATGATGAAAGCTTCGCGATAGAACTAGTTTGGTTGTACTTGGAGACAGTTAAAAATTGGGCTAAAATAAGACGTCGTTCGATTTTAGTTCCAAACTGGAACGCCTCGACGACAACGGAAAATTTCGGTGAGTTAAACTCACCTTTTTGGATAACTAGTATGATATATGGTTAATAAAAATTGTTGAATGATTGTTTGGATGAATTACTATATTTATTAGTTGATTTGGATATATTCCCGCCTATTGGAGTGGATGGGACCCTACTACATTCTCGTGTAAGAGCGGATGACACTTTGTATACGAATCCTGCCTCGAAGTGGCTGATTTTATTTTATGATTATATAACGTTTGTGATGTTAGGGGAAACAGGTTCGAGGGGTCCAACGGCATTCCTCGCCATTGTTGAATTGTTTCAATAATATTTCTTTATATGGATTATTGAAAAATGGACCTGATTGTGGACACCATGGTTATAACATTGTTTTATATTTAAAAACAAAAGCCTAGTGGTTATCGAAAATCAATATCAATATTGGTTGAGCGTTTGGCGGCTATTTGTCTGAAATTAGTATTTTGAACACTATAAATTGCCATTGAATTGGAATTGGTTTTTGAGACAGAAAATGATTTTTAAATCTGAAATTGGGTTTCGGAAATATTTTGTATTAAAGATTATCTATTTATATTAATATTGTTTTGAAGTTAATTAATTATATTAATATTGATTTTAAGTTATTTAATCATATTAATATTATTTTTAAGTTAGTTAGTTATATTAATATTGTTTTAAGGTTAATTAATTATATTAATAATTTTTTTAAGTTATTTAATTATATTAATATTATTTCAAAGTTATTTAATTAAATTAATATTGTTTAAAAGTATTTAATTATAGTAATATTATTTTAAGGTTATTTAATTATATTAGTATTTGTTTTAAAGTTATTTATTTATAGTAATATGGTGTTAAAGAATTTACCAGAATGTGAAAAGGTTAATTATTTCAAGAATAATTTTGGTTTGAAATAATTAATAAGGAATGTTAATAGAGTTTTGAAAATAAATTACTATTATTTATAAAAAAGGGAAAGATTAATTACTATTGTTTATTAAACAATATTTTGGAATTATTAACTGTTATTTTTAGGATGTTTTAAAATTATTATTTATTGTGTTTAGTTAATGTTTATATTATACAATAATATTGTTTTGAAGTAAAAGATTTTTAATAATTTATAAGTGTTTTCGAGACTCATGAATAGAGTTGAAAAACTTGGATTTTATAAAGGAGCTTATAAAATGTTTTGGAGATGTATGGACAAGGTGAAGAGTTTATAAATGGTTAGACATTATAAACGGACTTAAGAAACAGATATATAGATTTATAAATGAAGTTTTATAAATGGTTTGAGAAGTTTTATAAAATGGTTTATATATGGTTTTAGAGAATTATAAGGAGTTTATGAATGATTTTTGAATCGAATAAAAATTGATTTTTTTCAGTGTGTAAATATACTTATACCATTGAGATAAGTATATGGGTATTTTCTAAGTATTGAAAATATAGGAATTGGTGGATATATCTTTGTAAAAGTATTCTTATACAAGTAATTTACAAATGGTTTATTTATGAAAGATTTATAAAATGAGACTAGTGTTTGCTTATATGCTGAACCGATGTTGGTTTTTCCTTATGAAATCAATCCTTGATTGAATGTTTTCATTCAATAGTTAAATTACTGAGTATCGAAATTGGACCCCAAACATAACTTTGGAAATATGTAGGAGAAACATGTGAGCTATATGGCACAGTTATCTCCGATGATGCTGTACTGTACGTATAAATTTCGTTTTATTCTCCTAGGACAATAATAAGAAAACCCGTCCACTAACGTTTAAGAGGCGATCTCCGATCTTATCTTTGATTGTTTATTTCCTAAAGAACCGGGGTTAAGTTTACAAGGAATTATCGAAAAGTTATTTCGAAGAAACTGAGATTGGATATGTTATCAGAAAACCACTTTGATCCAACGAATGTGTTTCGAAGTGAAGACATCTTGAAGATGATGTTATTGGAGACATAGCTCTCAACTGTTTCGTTCAGCTCCAGAACAAACTTCTATGAATGAATGCTGGTATTGCATTGTTGCCTGGAAGGCAGTATTAGCATTCCAAGTGGGAAGTGCTATATAAAAGGCAAAACGCAGCCTCAAGCCTCATCAACCGGGAATGACTAAAACAAGGGAGATGCAGCAGGGCTAAGTGGGTCGCTCTCAAGTATGGTATGATCATCCTTATCTATAGTCGTTAATATCTCTAATCTATATGCTTCGAAGCCCATTAATGGAGGGGTGATCATATTTGGTATTATCCAGTACGGCGTAGGTCGGTTCAATGTTGGTAGGGGATCCATGTGAGGTCCTTGGTGTTATTTTATCTAAAGATGCACCGTGACGGGCGGTATCCCAGTAACCCAGTCATTGTGTGGAATCCATTCTCCAATAAGCATCGTACAGACTTAGTTGTGTCTAACTACGCTAAAACATGAGATGCAAGCATTTCAGCTATAACTTAAAAATCTAGTTGGGTGTGTTTTCCTCACGCTGGTTTTGTAGACTGACTCGGGTGTCATTTTATTATAATGCTCGGGTAAGACCAAGAATATTACAGATTAGTTTGGATGCTTTGGAGCTTTAGGAGACGAGTTAGAGGCCTAGAGACATATTTCCGTAGATGGTTATTTTTCGTTGTATCATTGATGGTATCTATCGACAATTGTAAATACGGGTTTTTATAACTGTCCAGGTTGAAATTGGTCAGTATACTCTGATTAATTTCTGTATATATATACATATCGTAGTTTTTTGTGTGTAAAGATTAGATGTATATTATAGATTATTCGTTCCTCTATGAGCATCTGTGTTGTTTAGTTTTCTTTTATCTTCTTTCTTCTTTCATTTTCCCTAACAATCGGGTTTTATGGCATTCGATTGCTCGGCATGCAATACAGTGGACATATATGTGTATTGATTTTCGAAGTCGAAAATCCCCTACCGTTACAAGAACAATTCCTACAAAATTCCTAAGGGCTGCCAAATATCTCGGTGCATGTGCTTGAGGTTGCGTGCTTTCGTTTCCTGTTGGGATAATGGTTCCTTAAGCATTATCATCCTTCAAGAATTCATTCAACTTCCCTTCCCCACTCAACTTGTTGATGAAAGTCTTCAAAAACCTGCATTCTTCTGAATTGTGGCCGTTTTTCTGATGGTAACTGCAAATATTTTCCATCTTGATACACTTCAGGTCCTCTTCTTCTAGGTATGTAAGGGATCCAGTCCTGAGTCATAGCATATGCCTAGGCGTAAGAATGAGTTTGGAGATAGACCTTCAAGACTCGATGCTCCTTCTTGAATCTCTTAGTTGGAATGAATTTTTTAATGTCACTTCCCCATTCCTGTTTTTTACAAGTGATAAACTAGATTTATTATCATAACCAAAGACTTTTACGGGTTCATAAAAAATCAAACCATTTAAACCATGATCATGAGCAAGTGCATAAATATACTCCTGAAAGAGTAACGGATATAGGAAATATTGTTGCCAAGATCTACCTTTTTCTAAATATCCTTGTAATTCTTCCATTGACTTCAATTTCTACTTCTTTCGGACAACCTCTTTGAATTCTTCAGTCCGAATTTCTCCTCGAGCTCGATAAAAGAACTCATTCAAGGACTTACACTCTTGCCTCAGCAGATCGTCCCAGAATGGGTTATTCCTCCATAATCCTAAAGTGGTAACAACTAACTTGGTTTCATCAGTTATCCCCTTGCATCGGGTAGTACCATTATTAAATATCCTACAATAATCTTTTAGGGATTCTCCTCGCCCTTGCTTGAAGTCAGCAAGCAAACTTAGACACGTTCTTGTGTCCTTTGAAGCGAAGAACCGTGTTAAGAATTCCATGGTCAGCTACTCCCAAGAACTAATAGAGTTTGGTTGGTAACTCTAAAACCACTTCAAAGCAGGCCAACTAAAGGTTGTGGGCATAAACCTGTATTTTACTTCAGCTGAAGCTCGAAGAGCTTGCATTTGTATTTCATATAGGGCGAGGTGATCTTCGGGGTTAGAGGATCCATCATAAGAAAGCTTCAAGGTCATGAATCCAGGAGGAATGGGGGCTCACATAATGTCTTTGAAGAAAGGTTGAACCTTTCGAAGCTTCATCTCTGAAGTAAGGCTAAATCAGTCTTCTTATAGCTTTTGTACATGTTTCAATTACTTCATCAAAAAGGTTTCCATCCTTTGGTCCCCATCAAGCTTAGAGTCTCAGCTTCAATACCTTGGTTTTTAACCCGCATAACCGCCTTCCACCAAAATTTATCCTTTTCAGGCTTAAAGTTAAGGACTTCTCAGAAGGTCACGCATCTGCTAACCTTGTGGTCTCAGCTTTCTTTGTTTCTTCCTTAGCTGTCATGGGCTCATCTTCCAACTCTTTATTTGTCATTGGTGATTTTTTGAGATTCCATTCGATAGTGAGAGGATTCTCACCTCTATAAGTATTGTATAGAATTTCTTTTCCAATTCAAAAATAAAATGTTTTCTCGACCTTAGTCTATCGTCCAATCATTGGGTTGTATTAGAAACAAACTTTAGCATGATCTAGCAAAACTCATTTTTGGAAAGGAAAGGGGTAGCAGTTTCTTCAGTGGTATTTTTATTTGCTAGGTTTGCCTGATTCCCATCGTTCTTGGGCAGTTCAACTTTCTCATCTCGAGTAGTGGAACAAGGAGTTTTTCAAGAGGAAAGCTTAGACTTCATGTATGGTTGAAAGGTTGGAATGTGCTGGATTGGAGAAGGACGGAGGTTCGGGCCCTCCTTCTAGCACCAAAAATGTTAGATGGATTTTTCATCTAATTAACACCCTAGAGTTCCCAGAAGCTTGTTCTGGGACGATGAAGGTAAAGTAAGAAAATGTAGAAACTTAAATAGAAAATAAATGCCAAAAGGTAAAGGAGACACAAGACTTATAATGGTTCAGGAACTTGATCCCTACATCCATTTTGAAGATTTTATCATGAGCTTTTCATTCCTCGGCTTGGTATACAAATACATTTGATACTAAGTCCACCATTAACGATATTTTAATTGAAGCTCTTCTAAAGGAGTAAAGTATACTGAATGATTGTAGAATGTCATAAATTTGTTAGCCAGCCCCTTTTGGGTAGCACATGGCCCTCTATTTATAGCATATTTAAGTTTCTTCCATTGGTGCAAGAGCTTTAACTCAAATTGATGACTTAGCTTATTATAGGAGGCCCTGATTCAAACGGTTGTCATCATCTAGTTGAAATTATTTTGACACAGATAACTGACGTGGTGCTTTTATATATATAGGTTCTTCGATTCCTTCCATCTATCTTGATCGTTGATCTCGATTTGGGATATCTAAGCCGTTGATTGTCGAGGCTTGCTGAGATGTTGTTGCTCCTAGCAGCTGTTCCTCTTGGCTAAGCTTCTTACTCTATTTGGACAATAGTCTTGGTCTTTGTTGTCACTTTAATTCATGCTCTCGACCTACATGCTTTCGAATACCGAATCTGGTGGCAAAGCTCTCGATGGAAACTAAACAATGGGTCTCGAAACTACAAGCGAATGGAATCTCTTCTCAAATATTTGTAATTTGTACCTTGTGAAATTATGATGTAACAATGTATAAATTAAATATTTTTGTATATAAAAAATTATTTAAACAAAATTAACATATGCTAATAATTATATTTAAATATATACACACACACACATACTTATATACACACACACTTATATATCATTTTCAATATACACACACACACATATACACACACACATATATATATATAATGTTTATTTAAGAAACAAGTTTAAATACATATATATATATTTAGACAACATACAATGCATATTGGTTGAGCTAACATGTCCATTGCGATGTAAATCCCAACATCTACATACGGGCATGCTATACCTTGCACGGGCTTATATGCTACACATGCACACGCGTACATATATAAATATGATATATATGTGTATATTTATATGTGTTAAAATATAAATTAAATAAAACTATATATTTATAAATTTTAAAAAACTAAGATATTTTATTTACATAAAATTTAGAAATGTTCTAAACACATTAGATTTCTAGACCCAATATAGAATCAATAAGGGGGGAGCTATGGCTTGTTGAGCAGACTCAAGGCCATAATTCCAAGACGAACGAGCCCTAACATCCACGAGTAAAATCGAAAGACTTCTATGTTTTGCTTAAGGTTTGGTGAAACATAAAAGACTAGTTGAAGCTTTATTAGAAAAATGAAATAATAACAGTTAACCTTTCTAATATTATAAGAACATGTGCTATATAATGTTATAATAGTCTATATTAATAAATTTATGTACTTAATATGGTTGATAAAATGTTCATCAACTAAGATGTACAATTGAAGTGAAGATTGACAAATAGAAGTATAACATATACTTACTAATAAATGCTTCTTGCATGTTAATGTTTCCATACCCATGCAAGCACCTGATTTTACAACTACTGAATTCATTCACAATTTGTTCGCTTACACGTTTATTTGGTTGAGACCATGTATTGCATTCTATGAGTTCTCAAAAAGAAACACAAGACTTTTTATTTGATCCATATAATATTGCATATAAGTGTTATATGGGGAACGATCACAGTTCGTAATGTATGATACTTCAATGAAGTTGGTTCATTCAAAATAAGCCAATAAACAGTATTGTGAGATCGATTATTTAATTTGATTGATTACAAAAGGATTGTATTGTGTTAAATGTAACACTAGAACAAAACTATAAGAAAGATCTAAGAATTCGATCACTGAAATATCAGTTTGATCAATTTACATAAGATGCATCATATTTGATATCCTTAAATGTTAAGCATAATCAAAAGCATTTTTGTAAAGAGTTCGGTATGATGTTGTAGTAAGAGCAATTTTGAATGGTTTAACCATTTAGAGAGAAAAATGAATGTACAAGAGTAAATTTGTTTTTAGGTACACTAGGATAAAGAGAGTGAATAGTCATTTCTACTTCATAAAAAAACATCGGAAAACGAGAATTATAAAATAATAATTTATACTTGATATTTGAATAAGAAATATGATTTCTTTTCCGAGATGTATTTTCATATGGAGAATTGTTTTCTATGAGATTATTTCTTTAAGTTCGAGATATTTGATCAAAGGACTCCCTGTTGTAAACTAGTCGTAGTATATAAAGTAAATAATCTATATTAAGTGAATGACGAACCTTCAAATTTAGTACGCTATTACAGTTTTGGCGAAAATAGTGGGAGCACGCCATGTAACACTTATTGATTGCATCAAGTAGCAGCAACAAAATGAACATGAAAAAGAATGCAAACAATTTGCTAGCATGGAAACGTGAATGATTATGAAACAAAATAAATAAACAAACTGATGAATGAATGCAAATGGAAAATTTAACTAACTGAGAAGCTAAGAAACTAAAATGGTTACGTAAAATGAAGCGGTGAAAAATGTTTTTGTAAAACGCACATAATATTATTTATGAAATAACGACTATTTTTTGGTGCCGACTGAAAATAGACATAGTTATATTTCAATGTGAATATTATAAATATTCATAATGAAATACAATTACAATATGGTATTTGTTTTCATAACAAAATTGATGCATCAGAAGATATAGTAGTATCCAAAATTATTTAAAATTATTTAGGAATTTTAGACTAAGCCATAGTTTTGAGAAATAATTTTATTATATGATTATGAATCATATGATATTAGTTAATTATATCTCAAACAATTAAGGGATATGCACTCATTTAGTGGGAGCATCATAAGAGTTGATGAACTCTTCATATTGATACATATAGATATATGCAATCGTAGGTCTATTAATACCAAATGGTTCTACGTATTTCTTCGTATTCTCCGATGAGTTATCACAAACATGGACATGCATATTTGATAAGGATGTATAAGTCTACGGTAAGCTCATAGAATATGTAACAGAAGTAAATAATGTAATATGCTACAAAAATGATTTGATTTGATCAAATGGGTAAGTATATTGGAAAGAATTCTGAACGTACCTAAAATGAACAAAGATTCAATTTCAGAAGTCACTCTTTCCTCTGATACATAATGATGTATCGATAAGGAGTAATCGAACACTATTGGACAAAGTACAATTAATTATGAGTGAAGTTGAATTAATTTATTTCTATAAGGTCATGTACTTAAGAATAGTATACAAGGTTAATATAATTTCATTTAAATAATAGTTTACAAAATCATACAAGATAAGGGTTTATAAGGAATCGTAACATATCCTAGGCTAGGAGTTGGCAGATTGTGTAAGTCGAAAGTTTGCACGTAATAATTTTTTATGACGGATCTTATATGACTCTACCCAAAAGGAGTTTGGGAAGGACTTTCAATGGATGAAATGTTTATGTTTTGAACATAAGTTTTGCAAACTAAAACCAGGTCGGTTTTATATATAAGAAATTCATAAAATATTTATGAATTCCTATTCCATTGCATCGAAAAACAATTGTTGTTTCAAGAAATACCAACTTCATAGTGAAGGTATTTCTTTGAGAAATTAATGGTAGTAAAATGAAATTGGATAGGATCCAAAAATAAAACTGATTACATGAGGTGAAATGAATTTAACTAACCTAAACGAACACATCGCATTAGAGAGTATTCTCGCATATTGAAGAGAAATTATGAGTTTCTTATTAATTTCAAAAATATATAGTCCTCGGTTGTTTAATCAAACTATTTAGAGTTTCGAATATATTATACGGTGTGATGCACAAATCCAAAAGAATTCGAAGTACGTTATCAAAATATGATTTTGGTAGTCATACCCAAAGGGATGTGATCCATCCGTCGCGATTGTGTCTTTATGAGAAAGACTGATACGGTTGGAATTAAATGAGCAATGTTGATAAGAGCAATCTTATAAATTTCAATTGTTGAAATTAGCATAACAGATTCATCATTTAATGTGATCAAGTAATTTTGTATTTACTCACAAAATTATCGCTTGATAAGACTTAGTGTTTTGGTACATATGTGCTGAAAAAGAAAATTCTAAATAATGGTTTAGAATAGACATTTGCACATAACAACCAAAGTGTCTTGAAGTCGGTAGGAGCCATATAGAGGTTGTGAGTTTTGGGATATGATCCAAGAAATGATATGAGAGTATCATTTTGTAAGCATCAATATTGAATAAGTATTTCGATAGAAATATCAATGGTTTAATTTTCAGTCAAAAAATAGAGAAAGTGTGCGTTCATAAGAAAAAATGATAAATGGTACATAGATATTTCTAAATCATATGTACACAACAACGTACTTATTTTAACGATGTAATTGTGTTAAAACCAGTGTCAGTTGTTTTAATGCTCAACGTTGGATTTGTAAATGATGTCTTTTATAGCAAGTATAATGATAATAGGAATGTCCCAAATCGATATGAAAGGACACCTTATTGAAATGTTTAATACGGAACGTGTAAGATGGATTCCTTATGCATTTGCTACATGAATTATCATACATGTTATATTTTCTATGATATCGTGTTTTTGATACATGAAGCAAATATTAAAACCAAATTTATATCACTAAATGATTGTTTGAGGTATTCTCGTGTATTTATGAAATACAAAAGGATTATCAATAGAAATAGTGAAGTCCTTTATGAAGGAATGTCCATACTCAAATTTCATAAGTGATATTGAATGTAATATGTCAATAACTAATTAAGTAACTTTAAGTTGCAAATTTTCTAAATACAAGAGATTATGGCTGATTCATTAACTTTAATAGCACCATAATAATACAATGTATATAAATAATAAGTGCACAAATTTATAACTGAGCCGAAGGTGATTCCAAATGTTGAGAATCACATAGCATTGTTATATGGTAACAATGTCACGATATAGTTCGTAACATAACTTAAAGCTCACTGAAAGTCAAGAGACATACTTCGAATTATTTCACATGTGGTATATCAGCATCGAAGAGAGTTGATTGACATGGTACATAATTGAACAATAATAGCATACTCATTCACTAAGCAACTAACCCAATTGTTTTTGAGAAAACTAATTGGAGAAGTTGGAATAAGATTCCATAATTGACCCTAAATGCAAGTGGGAGATTGATAGAGTTAGGGATATGCCCTAGGAGTAATTATGTAATTTGTTACATACATCGAACACGATAACCAATCTTGTTCAAAATAAAAGGTGTTTTCTTTCTATTATATCCTTGATATAATGTGTTATATTAATTAATTAATTTAATTAAAAGTATATTTAATAGAAAATCTGTAAATGGTATGTTTTGTGATAGTAGCTATAAAGGGTTGTAAATGTAAGTAATTTATCACAATGAAAATAAATATACTATTTTAAATGTTCCTAGTCAAAGTGCATCACGATTGGATATTGATGTATCTGTTGAGACTAGAACATGTAACACTCTCCAAACGTTGGACAGCGTATTACTCATGACTGTTGGGGGAACATAAGGATTACGTACTGATAGTTATTGGATACTATGGAATAACTCACTCGATAGTTTTCTGTTGGTTAATATAAATAAGGTCAAATAGAAAATATCGATATGACTAATTTACATAGTTCTCTCGACTTGAGAATACTGGATCTTTAATTTGAAAGCTCGGCTTTGAATATAGTCAAATCATGGTATAGCATCCATCGAGTGACTATAGTTGGGTCGAGTGAAAGTATTGAAAGTGAAACATTGTTTAAGGGAGGATTCGTCTCTTCGGTTATATGGGATTAGTATCACGGTCAACTAAAGTCAACTCAAAGTCTCTGGCAAGAGCATTTCGATTAATAATGATTTTCATTATTTAACGAAAGACTTTGTGTTTGCACTGTAGAGTTGAATATGGACGATATTGGAATTTTGACCACTACCAAATTCAATAAGTCAAAAGTGATATAGTTCCGATGAAGAGAATTGTTATAAATAAAAGTCACAACCAGGTAATGCTTAATAAAGTGAAATTATATCTTACCGAAACCAAGTAAGAGATCGATTTGGCCAAAATATCACACGGCCTGCTAAGTGACGTGTGAACATTAACATTTGAATAGTTCGATGTTAATCGTTGATTAAATTTACATTTGACGAGTCACGCAACCGAAATGATGAATTCTCTTTGACCGTACGATTTAATTAGTTTATAATTATTATTAACTAACATTATTATTGTTGTTCGATTTTGGTGATACAAAATTCTATATTTAAATAGATTTTGAAGATACTTAAGTGAAGGTGGAATTGTGACTCAAATATATTATCTATTTTACAAATTTTGTAGATGTTGAAGAGTGATTGATTATCTCTTTTATTGCATTAAAAAGGACAAAGAATTATCTACATAAGAATGATTTATTATGGGAGATTAATCAACGACTGATTAAAGAATGAATTTTACCAATGATATTATAAAGAGGCATGTATATGGTTGATTAGATGTGTGAGAAAAAGGTAATTTTTCTCGAGTTTTGGGATCTAAATATCCATTCAATTTTTAGGCTGTCTTCTTGTAATATTTGAAGGAATTAAAAAATTGGAGGAATTTCTTTGCTTGTTGATTTCCTTCACTTATTATCTTTTCAATAAATTCAAATTGTGCAGGGATCTTAAGAAAATTCATAACAGTTGGTATCAGAGCCTACTGCACAAATTTTTTGAAAAGAGTTTTGGTTACAGAAAGATAAGTGTTGAAAAACTTAGTGAGAGAAATTGGGGATTATGGAAGGCAAAGATGGAGGATTTTATGTATCTCAATGATCTTCACCAACCATTGACGAATAAAGAGGAGAAACCTAGTAATGTATTTGAAGCAAAATGTGGGATTTTAGATAGGAAGATTGCGGTAGCTATTCAGTATTTTTTGGAGAATACGGTGTTTCATATTGTTGCTAATAAAACATTCCCTTATCCAATTTGAAAGAAATTGGAAGGAATTTGTGCAAAGAATTCCACAAATAATAAGACTCTTTTATTGAGAAGATTGGTGAATCTAAAAATTAAGAAATGTAGGTCAATTGAGGAGCATCTTAACGATTTTCAGGCAATTGTGAGCTAATTGGCAGTCGTGAACTGCAAGATGGATGTGAGACACGATACTTGATGTTGATGAGTTCATTGTCATAAAATTAGGAAACGCTTGTAGTTGCATTGAACAACTCAAGTTCGGATGGAGTTGTTTCAATAAAATTGATGGTTAGTAGTCTGCTTAATGAAGAGATGTGTAAGATGAACCTAGTGGAAAGGAGGAAAAGGAAAATGGAAATCCAATCGAAGAGGTCAATCTTCCTAGCAAGTGTAACCTTTCGAATATGGAAAGACGATCAAATAGATCGAACATGGAAATAGATTCATCGGCTATTACCATGAAAACCCAGTCACCATGTGAGATTTTGCAAAAGGATGAAAAAGGAAAAAGATAAGATGAAATCATTAAAAGAAGAAAAAGGCAATCTTGATGAAGACAACGATAACGAGGTGAATTTTGGGATTAGTATAAATATTTTCTGTCTTGATGGAAGAAAAGAAGATGAGTGGATGCTTGATTCGGGTGCATGTTTCTATATATGTCACTAAAAGGAAGCATTCATTGATTATAAGGCGAAAGAGAGTAAGGTGGGGTCCGATAGTGATGGAGATATTAAGGTGAAGGGTATAGGTTCGGTCAGGCTGAAGATGTATGATGAAAGAGAGGAGAAACCTACGGGAGTTAGGCATGTCCTAAAAATTAAGAAGAATCTTGTTTCGGTGGGACAGTTGGAAGGAAAAGACTGCAATTTTTCAACTCAAGGTGGACTTGCAAGAGTATGAAAGAATAATAGAGAGGTATTGTGCGTAAAAAGAGGAAGCAACAATGTATACAAATTGCTTGGGAAACCGGTGGAGAATGAAGGGATTTCTCAAAGTGGTGTTGAAGTGGAAATTTGAAACGACCCGACTTTCTTACCACAGAAAATCGCATCATTTTTAAGAAAGAAAGGGATAGAAAAGAGAATAGAAAGAAGAGAAGAAAGAAACAACATCAGAATCTAACAGCGGAACGAATAAATTATATTAATAACATAAATATTACATAGTTTACAACAATTATTAGAGTTACACAGATATACAACACATACTAGACAGTTATAAACACCTATCTAGTTATACAACTCAAATCAGTACAAGAAATAACTCAGAGAAAACTACACAGCGGAAAACTATATATATATCTACACGCAGAAGCCTCCTGCTCCACTTGCTCCTCCACAATTCGTCAAAGCTAACCTGAATCCCTTGGCTACTCGTAAAAATTTGAGTACCCAAGAGTTTATGAAAAACAAAAATAAACTCCGGGTCAGACATGGGTCTGGTGTGAGTAACAGGTTAAAGTTGCTTAACTTTTAAAAATCCTTTGAAAAGAAAGGTATCATGTAAGACTTCCCACACATAAACATGGAAAAGTTTTTACCTTACGCTAACCAAAACATTTGATAGGAAATCTGATGATATTATAATAGGTCTAGGGTTTTCAAATAAATATGAAATAGCCCAAATTTTTACATGATTAAATTCCATCTACAAGCCACAAAAGTGGGTAATACAATCAAAACCGTTGGCACTTATTGGATTTTGGATTCCATACAATGGCAGGGCTACTGGGGTACCGCCCATCACAGTACGTGGCCCAGACCAACGTACCGAGGAGTACGCCTGCTCCACTGCAACACAAAGCTGGACCCATTCCTTACTGAACAGTTCCGAACAAGACAACCCCGTGGTTGTAGCTAGCAACCACCCACACAGCCGAATATAAAGGGACTTCTAGACAGGGGTAAATCTTGCTCTCCAGTGGGTGCGACCCACGAAGCCTTGCTGCACCTCCCCTGTTTTAGCCATTCCCGGTTGATGAGGCTTGAGACTACGATTACCTTCATAGGACATATCACTTAGAATGCTCATCGTCCACCTAACGATGTTCTGAAATCATTCAATCCATACAAGTTCGTTCCGGGTTCGAACGAAACCGAAGGCATTATTTCGTTTCACTCGTTTTGGAATCACCCTCAGAGTTAACGACAATAACCCTTACACTCTGAATCACCATCTCGAACCTATAAGAACTAGTCTGTCAACTCATTACGGAATCACCCATAGAGTTATACTGACGTATAGTCCTTACACCTCGAGTCTTCACAAAGCTCCATTTTGATTCACGACCTAACGTTAATTTGGACTAGATGTGGTTTTTGGATATCCAAATATGGAAACCCGATCCCGGTCTCATTGAAATCCAAAGCGTGTCTTTTAGGTCCAAGTTGTTTTAAAAGTTAAAACAATTCAATACAGTATCTATATACACACAGATAGATAATTCATAAATCACAATTGATAATCAATATTATCAAATAACAGGTAATCCACATTATAAATATCAAATAGATATTCCCTATATCACCATCACAATAGATAATCTAAGTTATCATCACAATACAACCAAGCATCCATACCATACAATATTATTTACCTCATTACTGAGATTACATTCATTCAAGACAATCAAGTTCACCCATTCATCCATAAGCAATGATTACTCATCACCATATAATTAATTTAAAATGAATTAAATTAACTATCTCTATCTCTAATTAATTTAAAGTGAATTAAATTAATTACCCATCTTTAATTAATTTAAAATAAAATAAATTAATTACTTCACCAATATAAATCTTGCTTACTCAATCATTTAATTAATTACAATCAATTAACCATTCATTATTAATCACCTAAATTAATCACTCTTGATTAATTAACCTTAATTAATTTCACAAATTAATTTTTCTCAACCAAACAGTAATTAATCTTTAATTACTTCAATTAATTAATTAAATGATAATTAATTACATTAATCCTTAATTAATTACATTAATTAATTACCTTTAGTTACTTATTAATGATTAATTAATCTTAATTAATTAATCTTAATTACATCATTAATTATCTTAATTAATCATCTCTAGTTACATTTTAATTAATTACCTTATTTAAATTAATTACATTAAGAAATTAATTTTAATTTAAACCATAATTGTTAATCACTCTTGATTAACCCTATTCAATAATTAACTACCCTTAATTACTTTACCAAATAAATTAATTACTCCATACTTAATTATCTCTAATTAATCCCTTGATTAATTCACAAAATAATTATACTCAAATTACTTCAATTATCAAATCACCTTCAATTAATTACATATAGTAATTACCCATTAATTACTTCTCTAAGCAATTTCTCTTTATTTAATTACATTAAGTAATTATACTTCACAAATCAACAAATGATTACTTTTAAATTAGTTAAACTGAATTAATTAAATTAATCTAATTAAATTAAACTCAGTTAATTACAATTAGTAATTAATACCTTAATTTTTTTCATAAGTAATTATATTTAATAACTTACACAAATGATTATCTTTAAATTAATTAATTTAATTAATTATTAAAATTAATCACGTTAATTAATTATTAAATAATCCTTAGTTAATGACCTTCATTAACTATCAACAATTCATTAATTAATCCCTAATTAATTAAATAATTAAGTGTTAATTAAAACTTAATTAATCCATTATTATTTGATTAATTAATTATTAATCATTAATTAAAAACTAATCTTATTTAATTAATTATTCTTAATTACAAGTTAATTATTCTAAGAATAATAAATCTTAAACCTTTAAGATTAAACCCCTAATTACTTTGAGTAATTATTTATTTCATTAATTTATTAAATAATTAATCATTCATTTAATTACCTTAATAATTAAATGAAATACAAATCATTAAATTATTATTTAACTTTAACAAGTTTTAAAATCAATCTAAAATGATAAATAATACTTTTATTTTAAAACAAATTTTACAAAAATTAAAACAAATTTCTTCTTAAATTAAAACCATTTAAATTTTACATTATCATTCAAATTTGTTTAAATACTTAAATTTATAAAACTTAAATCTATTTTGAAAAAAAAGATTAATATCCAAATTTGAATCAAATTTAAACTTTGTTTAAACATTACTTTATATTTCAATTTCAAATTTAAATTCAAGTTTCTTTAAAAAAAACATTTTTAAACAATAAACCCCTTTTTAAGTTATTTAAATACTTAGTTATTTACAGCTACGATTCAAAATGAAATTTTAATTCATAACTTAAACTTAGATTTAAAACTCACTTTAAATCTTTGCCTACACTTTTAAAATTCAATTTAAATTTTGAAAACAAGACAAGTTCAAACTTGAACAACTAACCAGGGCTATACATACGTCACTCGAGTAAAACTCTAAATAAACTCGAGTAAAACTCGAGAAACTCTTACATCTTGAATTCATTCAATTCAACTAAATTCAGGTTTTTCACAAACCTGCAACAACAATCTCACCCGAGCCCACAAGCAATCTACTTCGAGTTCGCTGCCCACATGCTTCGAGCACAAACACACATCAACCCGAACAAAACTCAAGTACTCCTTCATCCCCAAAACAACTGATACTCAATAACGCCGTGCACCTGCACCACCATTGCCGACACCTCCGGCCTCTCGCGACCATCCATGCACGTCGGCGATCACCTTCCAACACGTTCCTGACCATCAAATCGATTGCAGAACCCAAAAATTATATTCGAGCATTCGAGCTCAAAGACTGGAACAAATGTCGAACCTGGAAATTGCTCAAATCCCCATACTCCGTTCTCCTGAGAAACTTTGCCTCCGGCCACCACCTCTTCCATACGCCAACTACCTTCTCCCAGAATTTGGGACAACTCGGTCACCTCTAGATGTCGCATTAAATAATTTCTTCAAGTTACAGAAAACTAGGGATAAAAATTTAAATCCCTAATCACCATCGCCACGGTGCTTTAATTCCCTTCTCTATATTTTTCGTTGATTCTACTATCACTAATCCATCACTAGAGAAAACTCTTATTACCCCAAACACATAGATAGACCGTTATAACCCAAAGTACCTTTTCTGGACAAACCAGGAATACCCAATAATCTTCAAACTAGAAAATCTGATTTTAGTTTAAAAATTCAAATTTTTGTTTAAGTAATCAATCTATATCCCTAATTCAAGAAATTAGGATATTTAAAATTTTACTTATATAAACTTTCCCTGTTATTTATCTTTTTCCCAGAGTCAATAATATATTTATTAACCTAAATAAAACTTAAGACTTTAATTAATGATATACTAACACATTTTGTTTTAAATTGGAACCTTAACATGGGTTAGATCATGAGTTCATGATCTTTGAACAAAACATAATCCTGTAATCTAGAACACACAAGGATAAATCAACGGCAAGTAAGCATCCAGACACCAATACATATACAGAGAATTCTTATCACAATCATTCACATAAATCATAACTATGTCAGGAATAAATCAGGCAACCATACTTTCTTAAATTATTTTAGTTTAAAAATGTTACTCACCAGAAATTTTTATGAGCAGAGCAACCTTGTTTTTAGAAAGCTTGAAATTGGATTGTGTTTTGGTTTGAAAACTTTGAGTTGCTTCTCTTTTTTAAAAAAAAATTTGATTCTGCTGTAACGCCATGCTCCATGATCTACAATTTCATACACGCTTCTTGGATGAAACTGTGGTTGCATGCAGGCCCTTGCATTGCAGAATTGAGTCACAGATTACAGTTTTGAAGAGGCTACAGGTGAAACTAGACTTGCATTTGAACTTTAAGACTCAGTTGCATGTTTCCAGAAAATGATGCAGGCCTAGTTGATTTAAAACAGGACTGCAGGCTTGATGAATTTGCAGAATTTGATGATCAGGTTAATACTTTTGTAGAACTTCAGGTTTGTACTTGATTTGCATTTCAATTTAGAAGATGAATTCAGATAGCTTTTGATTTATTTTGGGTTAGAGGGGGACTTGCAGTTTTATTCGAACAGATTTTCTGTTTTTGCATGTAGATGATTTTAGATTTTAGATCTGAATAATTTCTTAAGTTTTGAAGAAGAATTGCAAAAAGAAAATGAGATGAAAAGAAATGTTTACATGAATAAGTATTTGATTTAATTAAAGATAAAAGAAAAACAAAAGTTTAAGAGGACACTTGTATTTAATCTTAACATTTGTCACTTGGTTTAATTAATGGCTTACACAAGTCATTTAAGTATGTTAAGAGACTAACACATGTACTAAGTGTATCTTAATTTTAATTTTAATTGTTTTTAAAAACTTTTATATCTTAATTCATTATTTCTTATGTATATATAAATGAATTTCTTCCCTTTTAAATTTATTAAAGAGAAAAGAAACAAAACAATTTATAAATAAAAGCTTTATTCAAATATTTTTATGTATTTATTCTTTTAAATTTCAGAACATTGAACCCAAATTTAAATTAAATTAAAACTCCAATTTAAAAATCAAGCTATACATATGTATATATAATTCTTATTAAATTCAAAAATAACAACAAATCCTATTCAAAACTTATTTATAAAGACAATACACTATCAATATTGCTTTTATAAATATCATATTATTAAATTAAAATCATTTTAAAAGAAACTAAAATATCCATTTTATTAAGCCATAAAACCTTTTTGTTTGTTTATTCTAAATTTAAAACTCAAGCCAGTTTAATTTAAACATTTTAATATTTTTCTTATCAATTTTTAAAATCATATATTTATTGAAATAGTTTTAAAAACTCAATACTAATAAAAATCAAAATTTCCAATTTATAATGTATATATTAGAATTTTAAAACATGATTCATTTATTAAGTTTAAACCAAAATCATTTATTTAACTTTGAAAAGCTTAAATATTAAATAAAATAAATTTTCCAAATTACTACAAATATTAAAACTAGAAAATATGCTTTACTTATTAAAATTAAAACAATACCAATCTATTTAAAATATAAACCATATATTTATATTATAAATAGACATCAATTTATTATTTTTAAAAGATAAAATAACCAATTTAAATATTTATTGAAGAATATTATTAAATCTACTTGAATAATTATTAACAGAATATCAATATCAATTTAATTTTAGATACAGATTATTAAATTGATATTGTTAAAAATTCCAGGATATTACAATCCTCCCCCCTTAAAAGAATTTTGTCCCCGAAATTTAAAACAAAGGTAATTTAATAATCTTATTAAATGTTAAATTTTAAACACAAGCATTATCAAACATATGTTAACAATCAAAGCAACCAATTCAACCAATCAAACATATCTAATTATCTAGACAAATTCTGGATAGAATTTTACCGAGTTTCCCCAGGTATATATATATATATATATATATATATATATATATATATATATATATATATATACACCGGGATACTCGCTCTAGAGAATCCAAACAAACAATACTATGAAGCTACAAAGCTCCTATACAACTATATCTATAACACTAGGCAAGATACCAGACTACAAACGAATCTGACTCAACAACCAAAACTCCAGAACTGCTGGTTCCACAATTAGAGATAGATCATACACGTACTCCTTCCGAGATATGTGAAACTCAACGAATCCTAGTTATCCAAACTGGTAATTCAATCCTGTAGATCAATCACTTAATCTCCTAGATACAGAAAAGATCCAAAACACTTCAGAGCTAGCTTCTCAAACTTACCCAAACTTATAGCTCACTTTTGATCAGAGAAAACTTATCCAAAATCAAATCTCCGACTTCAGGATCCAAATTCCTTCGTCTCTTATCCACAAAACTCTTCAGACGACCCTGGTCTGTCTACAAACTTACAGATCAGCTCAACCTTTGTTGATGCATCTAGAAACAACTAGAACAATCAACACAACAAAATGATCTCCTCAAGATCAACCAAAACCAAGAACTCAAACTCTTCTCCTCGACGTCAGAAGACAACAACTCACTTCTCCTGTCCGGGAAAAAGAAAAGCAGATGCACTTCCAAACTACTTCCGCTGCACAACTCTGATCTGAAGTAGAAGAGAATGCTGAAGAAGAACGCAAGCACAGACAGGACAACACACCCCCGAGATATGGTTCAACAAATCCATAAGAAAAATTTAGAAGTTCCTCCAAAACTCTGAGCTGCTACACCATCTCAACTCTTGGAACCATTCTTCTATAAAGCTGAACCACCGGTACCACTCCTGGAATTCCAGTTGATAAGAAAACCCAATCTCCAGATGCGGACAAAACTCCAACTTCCTGAAGATATCCAGAAAAACTCAGATAACCCAAGAGATCACTCAAACAATCGCAAGTCACTTTTGCGATCTACCCAAACTAAATCCAAAGAAAACTGTTCTCCCTTAACCAAATAGAACAGCTTACACTTGACTGGCCAACCCATCGAAGAAACGGGTCCACTTAACTGCTTCTGAACTCAACTTCAGAAAAACTGCTAAGCCAGAAGATCTCTTGCCAACAAACAACACTCCAAGCTGCACTGCTGCCACAGATGCCAAAGAATTCCAAATCAAAGCTTTTCGAGAAACTCAAATCTCAAAGCAAACAGGAACTCCGGCTGAACACAGCCACAACACTGAAGCAGACTCACCTCCTTAACTTGTTCCAAAGAAAACATCTTCGGGAACATCCATAGTCGCTGCATCTCATCACGCAGCTACTACTTCCTGAGGTATCAAAATACCATTACTTGCTTCTGCCCAGCCGACAGATCCAAACTCTACTCATCATCTTCAGAAATGAGCTCCGAACCTTCACAGGTTTCCTCCAGAGATCAATGAAATCCTTCATCACTACAGAACTTACTCGAGACAGTATTAGGTCTACAGTCTCGACAGATACACTTCCAACCTCAAAACATTCAAATTCCAACTAATGGTAGTCGTGTTACACACAATACTACCCCATCTACCTTTATAACTTATATTGGAAAAACCTGAACAGGTAACCCAACAGATAGGTAGAAATATATATATATATATATATATATATATATATATATATATATATTTAAAATTACAAATACGCTCTCTCAAGAAAGACACCATTACAGAGCCTAGGTATTCACTCAACCTAATGCTCTGATACCAACTGAAATAGTCTAGGCTTTGCAACCATCAACAGCGGCTCACCGACTGGTAGGCTTTTCAAACATCCCAGCCCCGCCGTGGCTCCCAGTGGTACCTCGGGTTTGCTTTTACGGCCAGCCTCTCGACTCGCAACAAACCTCACAAGGCCTTATACTACCCCCGGGGGCATGTAGGGGTAAGAGTCTCCCGTTCGCCACCTAACGCAAAGCGAGAACCCCCTATCATGCTGTAATGTAGCAAACCCGATCCCGGTCTCATCGAAATCCAAAGCGTGTCTTTTAGGTCCAAGTTGTTTTAAAAGTTAAAACAATTCAATACAGTATCTATATACACACAGATAGATAATTCATAAATCACAATTGATAATCAATATTATCAAATAACAGGTAATCCACATTATAAATATCAAATAGATATTCCCTATATCACCATCACAATAGATAATCTAAGTTATCATCACAATACAACCAAGCATCCATACCATACAATATTATTTATCTCATTACTGAGATTACATTCATTCAAGACAATCAAGTTCACCCATTCGTCCATAAGCAATGATTACTCATCACCATATAATTAATTTAAAATGAATTAAATTAACTATCACTATCTCTACTTAATTTAAAGTGAATTAAATTAATTGCCCATCTTTAATTAATTTAAAATAAATTAAATTAATTACTTCACCAATATAAATCTTGCTTACTCAATCATTTAATTAATTACAATCAATTAATCATTCATTATTAATCACCTAAATTAATCACTCTTGATTAATTATCCTTAATTAATTTCACAAATTAATTTTTCTCAACCAAACAGTAATTAATCTTTAATTACTTCAATTAATTAATTAATCATAATTAAGTACATTAATCCTTAATTAATTACATTAATTAATTACCTTTAATTACTTATTAATGATTAATTAATCTTAATTACATCATTAATTATCTTAATTAATCATCACTAATTACATTTTAATTAATTACCTTATTTAAATTAATTACATTAAGAAATTAATTTTAATTTAAACCATAATTGTTAATCACTCTTGATTAACCCTATTCAGTAATTAACTACCCTTAATTACTTTACCAAATAAATTAATTACTCCATAATTAATTATCTCTAATTAATCCCTTGATTAATTCACAAAATAATTATACTCAAATTACTTCAATTATCAAATCACCTTCAATTAATTACATATAGTAATTACCCATTAATTACTTCTCTAAGTAATTTCTCTTTATTTAATTACATTAAGTAATTATACTTCACAAATCATCAAATGATTATTTTAAATTAATTAAACTGAATTAATTAACTTAATCTAATCAAATTAAACTCAATTAATTACAATTAGTAATTAATACCTTAATTTCTTCCATAAGTAATTATATTTAATAACTTACACAAATGATTATCTTTAAATTAATTAATCTAATTAATTATTAAAATTAATCACATTAATTAATTATTAAATAATCCTTAGTTAATGACCTTCATTAACTATCAACAATTCATTAATTAATCCCTAATTAATTAAATAATTAAGTGTTAATTAAAACTTAATTAATCCATTATTATTTGATTAATTAATTATTAATCATTAATTAAAAACTAATCTTATTTAATTAATTATTCTTAATTACAAGTTAATTATTCTAAGAATAATAAATCTTAAACCTTTAAGATTAAACCCCTAATTACTTTGAGTAATTATTTATTTCATTAATTTATTAAATAATTAATCATTCATTTAATTACCTTAATAATTAAATGAAATACAAATCATTAAATTATTATTTAACTTTAACAAGTTTTAAAATCAATCTAAAATGATAAATAATACTTTTATTTTAAAACAAATTTTACAAAAATTAAAACAAATTTCTTCTTAAATTAAAACCATTTAAATTTTACATTATCATTCAAATTTGTTTAAATACTTAAATTTATAAAACTTAAATCTATTTTGAAAAAAAAGATTAATATCCAAATTTGAATCAAATTTAAACTTTGTTTAAACATTACTTTATATTTCAATTTCAAATTTAAATTCAAGTTTCTTTAAAAAAAACATTTTTAAACAATAAACCCCTTTTTAAGTTATTTAAATACTTAGTTATTTACAGCTACGATTCAAAATGAAATTTTAATTCATAACTTAAACTTAGATTTAAAACTCACTTTAAATCTTTGCCTACACTTTTAAAATTCAATTTAAATTTTGAAAACAAGACAAGTTCAAACTTGAACAACTAACCAGGGCTATACATACGTCACTCGAGTAAAACTCTAAATAAACTCGAGTAAAACTCGAGAAACTCTTACATCTTGAATTCATTCAATTCAACTAAATTCAGGTTTTTCACAAACCTGCAACAACAATCTCACCCGAGCCCACAAGCAATCTACTTCGAGTTCGCTGCCCACATGCTTCGAGCACAAACACACATCAACCCGAACAAAACTCAAGTACTCCTTCATCCCCAAAACAACTGATACTCAATAACGCCGTGCACCTGCACCACCATTGCCGACACCTCCGGCCTCTCACGACCATCCACGCACATCGGCGATCACCTTCCAACACGTTCCCGACCATCAAATCGATTGCAGAACCCAAAAATTATATTCGAGCATTCGAGCTCAAAGACTGGAACAAATGTCGAACCTGGAAATTGCTCAAATCTCCAAACTCCGTTCGCCTGAGAAACTTCGCCTCCGGCCACCACCTCTTCCATACGCCAACTACCTTCTCCCAGAATTTGGGACAACTCGGTCACCTCTAAATGTCGCATTAAATAATTTCTTCGAGTTACAGAAAACTAGGGTTAAAAATTTAAATCCCTAATCACCATCGCCACGGTGCTTTAATTCCCTTTCTCCATATTTTTCCTTGATTCTACTATCACTAATCCATCACTAGAGAAAACTCTTATTACCCTGAACACATAAATAGACCGTTACAACCCAAAGTACCTTTTCTGGACAAACCAGGAATACCCAATCATCTTCAAACTAGAAAATCTGATTTTAGTTTAAAAATTCAAATTTTTGTTTAAGTAATCAATCTATATCCTTAATTTAAGAAATTAGGATATTTAAAATTTTACTTATATAAAGTTTCCCTGTTATTATCTTTTTTCCCGGGTCAATACTATATTTATTAACCTAAATAAAACTTAAGACTTTAATTAATGATATACTAACACATTTTGTTTTAAATTGGAACCTTAACATGGGTTAGATCATGAGTTCATGATCTTTGAACAAAACATAATCCTGTAATCTAGAACACACAAGGATAAATCAACAGCAAGTAAGCATTCAGACACCAGTACATATACAGAGAATTCTTATCACAATCATTCACATAAATCATGACTATGTCGGGAATAAATCAGGCAACCATACTTTCTTAAATTATTTTAGTTTAAAAATGTTACTCACCAGAAATTTTTATGAGCAGAGCAACCTTGTTTTTAAAAAGCTTGAAATTGGATTGTGTTTTGGTTTGAAAACTTTGAGTTGCTTCTCTTTTTTTAAAAAAAATTTGATTCTGATGTAATGCCATGCTCCTTGATCTACAATTGCATACATGCTTCTTGGATGAAACTGTGGTTGCATGCAGGCCCTTGCATTGCAGAATTGAGTCACAGATTACAGTTTTGAAGAGGCTGCAGGTGAAACTAGACTTGCATTTGAACTTTAAGACTCAGTTTCATGTTTCCAGAAAATGATGCAGGCCTAGTTGATTTAAAACAGGACTGCAGGCTTGATGAATTTGAAGAATTTGATGATCAGGTTAATACTTTTGTAGAACTTCAGGTTTATACTTGATTTGCATTTCAATTTAGAAGATGAATTCAGATAGCTTTTGATTTATTTTGGGTTAGAGGGGGACTTGCAGTTTTATTTGAACAGATTTTCTGTTTTTGCATGTAGATGATTTCAGATTTTAGATCTGAATAATTTCTTAAGTTTTGAAGAAGAATTGCAAAAAGAAAATGAGATGAAAAGAAATGTTTACATGAACAAGTATTTGATTTAATTAAAGATAAAAGAAAACCAAAAGTTTAAGAGGACACTTGTATTTAATCTTAACATTTGTCACTTGGTTTAATTAATGGCTTACATATGTCATTTAAGTATGTTAAGAGACTAACACATGTACTAAGTGTATCTTAAGTTTAATTTAAATTGTTTTTAAAAACTTTTATATCTTAATTCATTATTTCTTATGTATATATAAATGAATTTCTTCCCTTTTAAATTTATTAAAGAGAAAAGAAACAAAAAATTTTATAAATAAAAGCCTTATTCAAATATTTTTATGTATTTATTCTTTTAAATTTCAAAACATTGAACCCATATTTAAATTAAATTAAAACTCCAATTTAAAAATCAAGTTATATATATGTATATATATTTCTTATTAAATTCAAAAATAACAACAAATCCTATTCAAAACTTATTTATAAAGACAATACACTATCAATATTGCTTTTATAAATATCTTATTATTAAATTAAAATCATTTTAAAAGAAACTAAAATATCCATTTTATTAAGCCATAAAACCTTTTTGTTTGTTTATTCTAAATTTAAAACTCAAGCCAATTTAATTTAAACATTTTAATATTTTTCTTATCAATTTTTAAAATCATATATTTATTTATGAAATAGTTTTAAAAACTCAATACTAATAAAAATCAAAATTTCCAATTTATAATGTATATATTAGAATTTTAAAACATGATTCATTTATTAAGTTTAAACCAAAATCATTTATTTAACTTTGAAAAGCTTAAATATTAATAAAACAAATTTTCCAAATTACTACAAATATTAAAACTAGAAAATATGCTTTACTTATTAAAATTAAAACAATACCAATCTATTTAAAATATAAACCATATATTTATATTGTAAATAGAAATCAATTTATTATTTTTAAAAGATAAAATAACCAATTTAAATATTTATTGAAGAATATTATTAAATCTACTTGAATAATTATTAACAGAATATCAATATCAATTTAATTTTAGATACAGATTATCAAAATTGATATTGTTAAAAATTCCGGGATATTACAAAATTTGTCTGGATTAAGGTAGAACCAGCAACGAAAAGTCGCAAAGACCGCATGAAGGCCTTTCTGACATTACAAGCATTTCTAATTCATTGATGATGTGCATGTTCGATTGTGGAGCATGCATAATTATGTGGTTTGGAGGCTGGTTAAGTGTCTTTGTTTGGACAAAGATATTTTTTTCCATTGTGACATTGGAGATTGTTTGGGGTATGAAAATGTAAGTAAAGTTGGTAAATTTGTATGCAAATATCGTATCAAGGTGGAGATCGTTAAATTTCGGTGATATAATATTCCATATTTAAGTAGATTTTGGAGATATTTGAATGGATGTAGAATTGTGACTCAAATACATTGTAGGCAAATTTTATAGATATTGGAGTGTGATTAATTATTACTTTTATTGCATTAAAAAGGTGAAAGAATTATCTCAATGAGAATGATTTATTGGAAGATGGAAATAACCAATGACTGATTAAAGAAGAAATTTTATCGATGCTATTATGAACATGCATGTATATGGTTCAGTATATGAGTGGGAAAATGTCATTTTTCTAGGGATTTGAAGTTCGAGATATCTTTCCAATTTTTAGTTTTTTTTTTCTTATGATCTTTGGTGGAATTAATAAAGAATTTGTTTCAAGAAATTTTATTATTTATTGTTTTTGTTCACTTTTTATTTTCTTTAAAATCCAATTGTATAGGAATCCTAGGAAAATCACTAACAATTATAAAATTATTATGGTAGTTAACAAAGAATCTCGCTTCCAATTTCATTTCTTACTCTTGTATCCTAATTACTTACAAACATTCTATTATCAAACCGACCGTTAGTGAGGTTTGCTTACTGTCACTGGCCAAAATCAATTTTTCTGAAGCCAAAAAAACGTGGATCTTGCCTCATTGCGGTTTTTCTAAAAACTGGATCTTGTCTTATCGCGGTTTCCCTAAAAACGTGTATCTCGTCTCATCGCGGTTTCCCTAAACTTCCTCCTTTTATTTCGCGCATCAAAGATTCCAAATTCAAATCTATTATGATTTTCAAATTCTAAAATTTCAATTTCAAATCGACAATTTTGAATGCTTTGATTAATATTTAAATTTGAAATTCATATTTTCAGATTCAAATCTCAATTTATTCTTTTCCAACATATTATCACTTAATGTTTAAGTAATATTAACAAAAAATTTAAATGTATATTTCTTGTCAAAGTTATACAATCGAACGGTCGGTTTCTCCACCGTTATGCGGTTATACTAGTATAATATGTTTCGTGAATTCGTATTCATATCCTCATACGTGAACCGTTTTCAATAGTCCATGTCCACAAACAGATACCCAAAGTAAACAAATTTTTAAGTATTATGAAACCTATTGATACGGAGGTTTGTCCTGGCCGTAGCAGATGCAGAATAGAATTCTATGAAATCAAAATATTATGAACAATCAATATTTTGTTTTTAACATGACTTCATGAATCTTTTGAAAATGATCGCGTTGATTGTCACCACAATTATGTCAAATAAATTTTCCATGTTTATTTTATGGTTAAATGATTCTATGATTAATATATTTGTACTTTAAACTCACGAATTTCTTTTTTGGAAAAATCAAATATTTTCAAGATAAAAATTAATAATCTTGTAAGAAAGCTTTGAATTTTCGTAGAAGTTCAATAGGTTTTTTACAAATTACTTTATAAACGGTACTATTAACAAAAAAAAAAATCGATTTTGTTTAAAATTGCTTATTTGCAAAGAAAAATATATATTTGTCAATTTACTTCATTTAGCGGGTGTATTAATCAAACCAACCGTTATGAATATTTATCTTGACATAGATTTGCAAACCAAATAGTGGCAAGTCAAAATAATTTGTTTTTATTTCTCTCTTTGTACTGTTAATATAATTTTTCCTCCGTCTTTAAGAAAATATGTTTTGTTTTCTTTTTTTCAATTGTATGTGCAGACATGCGTGCATGCATATAGACATATATAATTATCAATATCTAGTTGTTGCTCAAGGTCTACTATATTTACTTTGCTCTTAAAAAAAAAATCTTTTTTTAATAGTGCGAAAAACGTTTTGTGCAGCATATCATTATTATGTGTTAAAGCGAAATAATGAATGCAACAAATGCTTTTTTGTTTCCAAACTACACATCCGAACGATCTTGACTTCACTCGTACAAACTTGTACTGGTTTTTCCAAGTGTATGTGTACGCTTCTAAGTTCACGATGAACTGTCATAATCCGATAATGGAAATACGAGGCAAGCCTAAACAAAAAAAAGCAAGTCTGGATCTGTTTTAACGTTTGTGAGGTTGAGCATTGTCAACATAAAGTCTTCATGCAGATCCTACACAAATCTAGTAGGAAGACATAAAGAAAAAGAAGCAAGCTATCTATATCTCTACAAGAAAGGCGACGCAATAAAGAAAAGTGGCTAAAAACCAAAAAGCATGAAAAATAAGAGACAAAGTGGATAAGGCAAGGGTCATGCAAAAGATCATAGTCGCATCTGCGTCAGCATGAGATCCGTATAATATCCACAATGTTCTTTTTGGCTACGTAGCTTTTCCCTCGTTTCTATCTTTGGTGGATTAATGATGTGCTCATGACATGAACTTTAACGAAAGCTTTCTTCTATGGAAAATGTGCTTCAATCTTTAATTCCTTTTATTTGTTTGTGATCATCTTAATTTAATATTCCAAGCGACGAATTCTCCAAATAGGATAAGTGACATCATTAGGATTTTGTGATTGCGATTATGACAAAATTCAGTGCACGTTGAACCTGTTTGATCCGACAAACTTTTTTTTTTTTTTTTTTTGTATCCTATTGATTGAGTTCTGTATACACAAGAATTTATTGGCAAAACTGGAACGAAAAATGTAGAACGCATTTTTAGATGGAATTCACTTCACCATGGACGGAGAAAAATTGGAAAGTATAACAATATTAGCGTTAATGTGATATTTTTCTTAAAAAATAAAAAATTGCAGTGATGACCGTTAGAAATCCTTGAATAGGTGAATGAAGATATAGTTTCACATCGTCAAAACCAAATAAGTTTTTCATGTTTATGTACTCCTTCCCATCAACCAATAATGCCCTTTAGAGTCAGCTAATTTTGTGCATGGGGAACGATCTGTATGGCCTTGATATAAACACACACGCACGTGCCGCTCGTTCGTCCTACCAATCGACCAGGTTTGGATCTAATGTGTTGCTATTTTTTTGCTAGAAATAAGAAAGTCTGTTTTAAACAGTAGTTCTTTTGAACAGATGCAAACAATGATGAACGGACGCAACTGTTTCAAATAATACGATTGTTGGTGGTTGACGAATGCAACTGTTGCTGAAAAATAAAAACGACTGTTGGACAAAATTACTCTTTTTTCATTTACCTCGCATCATATTTCCCTTCTTTGATTCCTCTTATGAAATAAATACTAATAATCAAATTTTAGACAATTTCTTAATCCCGTGCTTAAATCAATGGATTAAACTACTAGAAAATACTGCAGTTTTCTACACGAAGTTTCCGACGTCTTTCCTACGCCAAAAGGCGGAGCATAGGTTAGGCATAGAAAACTAGTAGAAAGAGGTAAAGGCGTAGAGAAGATGTAAGAAAATTTCCTACGCTTCTCCTACATCAACTTCAATATGTAAAAAAAAAAAAAAAAATCGAGGCGTAGGAAAGGTGTAGGAAATCGTCTACACTAAAATGATACTGTAGAAAAGGCGTAGATAATCTCCTACGCTATTTCCACGCCTTCTGTTAATTTTATACAATTCCACATTGGCGTAGGAAAGGTGTAGGAAATTTCTAGCACTAGCGTAAGGAATGCGTAGAAAATTTTCCACACCATCCTACACATGCACTAGGACAAAAATAGTTTTTTCATTTTTACATTTATCACCGTATACTTCCATTCTCTTAACCTCATCAGTTTTTCACCGAATAAAAAAACCTAATTCTACAGTCGTCGATCATTTTGGACGCTGAAATTTCAGGTACATTATCTTCTCCTCCTTTTATTTATTTTGATTGAATTTCATCTTCTCATTTCCTCTTCAATACAAAAGCCCAAATTTCACATCACTCGTCAGTACCGCATTTTCTTGACGTAAATTAAAATTCGTACACGATTTTAACCATTACCGCAAAAATTTCTCAATATCAAATCAAAAATTATAAGATTAAGATGAGCTTGATTTGGATTTCGAAGTGCTTTCGGGTTTTGCGGTTGTGGTGTTCGATTTGGGTGCGGTGAGGTTCGGGTAGATGGTTGTAGTATAGAGAGGTCATGATTGGTTCTGAAGATGCTAGTGTTGATGTCGACTTGGATTGAATTGTCGAATTGGGTGACTGGCGATTTGGATTGATTGTTGGCGATGTTTGGAGGAGTTTGTGGATTGCGATGGAGAGGAAATTGGATTTGATCCAGTCGAAGCTACAAGTAAATAGATTTCGATTCAGGTGCATGGTTCGATGTTGGTTGCGAATTTTAATGTACCGCTATGGTCACTTTGTAGCTATAAAGAAATCTGAAACAATTATTCAATTTTTCAAGTTCGTTCCTGTTCTTAGTTAGCAGATTATCTCCATTAAAGGCCAGCATTTTCATGCTAATACATTTAAGACAATCTTTGAAATTAAACCTTGAGTTACATTACATCATAAATTTTCACCTTGATGATATTCATTTTCCCAAAACATATCCATTTTATTTAATAATGTATTCACTGTCCAAAATCGTAAATATACTTCACTAACCAAATTCAATATTTTCTACACATTTTATTTCAAGAATTTATTCGCTATCCAAAATCGCGAATATATTTCCTTTTATAAACTTCTATATTCAATTTATCAAACTCAATTAATTGCGGGTTTATGAACAACGTTTATAAATTCACACACACACACACAAACACACACACACACACACACACACACACACATATATATATATTCATTTCATAAAACTTCAACTTATGAAAATCACTTTTATTTACCATTCAATTTATAACTCAATTTTATACCAAAAATCTAATTTATAAGTTAATTACTTATAATCTTTTATTTTACGAAAATCTATTTATTTTAAAATTTCACAACTTATAAATCTATAAATTTCATTCATTTATGAAATCCATTTATACTTCTTTTTAATACTTATAAAACTCGTTTTATAATTCCTATATTTTTAATTTATAAATATTAATTTTAAAAATCTTTTATATACATCCTTTATAATGATTCAAAATTTCAAATTAAACCATTTTATAATTTAATCACTATTTATTTCAAAAATCTCAATTTGGATATATTTTTCAAAAATCATAATTTTTAATAACAAAAAATTTTGTAACGTTTTAATTATTTAAACTGAACCAATTCGAAAATTTAATAAAAAGTATACTTTCAAAAATCACTTTAAAAATCCCTTAAACATCAAAATCATTATTTTTAAACTTCAAAAATGGATCCGATGATGCAACGCACCAAATAGTCAATCATGACTTCCAAACATCATATATCGATATGATAATCAATCAAATATCACAATATCTAAAATCAAATAAATACTGGTGAGGAATCCAGTTGGATCCCTCCAACCTGTTTCCCTGCATCCACAAACATTAGCACAATACTAATTCCGTTCCAGTACGGAATATCGCGGTATATGGGATTTGTAAAAATATTATCCGCTTAATAGGCGCAATAGGGTCTCATCCGCTATATAATGCGGGAAATCAACTCCAAGTACATAAATAATACCAATTCCAATCAAGATGGAATTATCGCGGTATATGTTTTTAATAAATAATATCCGCTTACTAACGGCGTATAATGTCTATTTCAATCAATAACAGATAATAATTTATCATTCAGGCATACAATCAACAAATTTTAAATCTAACCATTTAAAATTTAAATCGAAACTATTCGATTGAGCGAGGAGTTCTCACCTTGAGTTTTCGATTTCCAGCATTTTATTTCGAATAAAATTAAACGTGCGTTTAATTTCACCGAAAATCTTCACTAACTCCAAACGACTCTAAACCAGCTCCATTGCGTATGCTCGACAAAACGAACCCGACACAATTCGTTTCGTCAGATTCCGACCTCGTACGAAAAATTTATACAGTTTTAAGGTTATACGAATTTAAATATACAATTTAATTTCAATTTCTTTTATAATTTTCAACCCTAACCAATTATCACCGTTTGTTTTGAAAATGAAATCAGGGCGGTGACTAGCATCCTCTTCCTCCAGGTTACGTTCGAACACGAGCAACCCATTCAAGCCGTCCAAACCCTAAATCTCGCGACAAATTCAAGCACTTTGGTGACGATCGGGTGATGCCATTCAATTTCCCTCAACGAGAGCCACCATCGGTTGTAGTATAGTGGAGCTCGGTCGTGCCTGTAGCTCGAGAATCGAGCTCGAACGACGAACGAACGCGGCACGGTTACTCCTCCATCGTTGTGCCATACCCCATCATCTCCATATAGATTTGAAGCCCTCATCGTCTCCTTTAATTTGTTAGTTGAAGATTTTTGGAATAGATCAATGAATTGGAAGTAATTGAGGAGGAAACGAAATTGATTTCTGGCCGTGTAAAATGGAAGTGGCGGCTACTTTGAAACCCTAGGCTGTTTTCAATTTGAAGATAATGGAGGTCCTTTATATAGAAAATTCACGAATTACTATTCATTCCGGATTTTCCGAACTCCAAATCTCGCGCGGTGCCCAGCGTTTCTAGGGTTTACCCCACGTTTCCGACATAATGAAATAGGTTTCGAAAGCCAATTCGATCATCTGTGCGAGTTACGGCAATAAACGATCGATTTAAATTAAATCGATTAACTAAATTCCTGTGCGTTTTAGCTTGCCCCGGACAAACGATAAATCCGATTGACTTGAAATTTGAAATCTTACAATAATATCATATTACGGATGCGATGAAACTGGTTTCGTCGAAATCCGAGACTGTTTGAAAAATGGCTATTTTAACTCGTCAATTAAATATTAAAATATTCAATTTTCACAAATTAACTTCTAATTCGATTTTAAAAGTTCTATAACATCATCCTAACTCCAACATGATTAAATAAAATTTTACAAATCATTTTCAATCATATTAAACCGTTATTCACTTATTTCTGTAATTTCCAATATTAAATTATCGATTTAATTATCCAATTAAATCCAATAATTCGAAATTTTTTTTTATAAATTTCACTTATTAATATTTAAAATCAATTAAATATACAAATTTTAATTGACAGAAATTCTGGGTCGTTACAGAAAATTTCATAGACGCAAGTGGGGAATAAAGCTAGAATTTGACTTTAGATGGTTTGTTCTTGTGATTATTGTCCATTGCAAATTCAAGAAACTAATCAAAAAAATGAGTATTACAAATTTGATGCATATTTATGCCTATAAGGCACAAATTTTAATAACATATACTATCAGATGTCAGAAATGCAACTGAACCATTTCCATTGTTAAACACGTTATCTTCGGCACTCTAATTGTATTTTTGGTACTTTGCTTTATGTGCTATTTAATTACTAATGTTAATACATTGCTTGATAACATTGTTGGTTCATTTGCATTGGTAAACTGGGAAAATCTAAATAAAAGTTGCTTTTGAAATTTTTGCATTAGATCTTTTCACTATTAAAGAACAGTGTAAATTGCGGCGGATGGTTCCGACGACTGCGAATGGTCCCGCCGTTATGTTTCGACGGCTACCAACGACCCTTTATGTTATTTAATTAAACTTATTGCTTTATAATAATATATTAGTTATATGATTTTGAAATTTGATTAACTATATAATAATTCAAACCTTATTTTTGAGTTTATTTATTATAATATTTCTGATGTTTGAAAGACAAACAATTATGTGTGTAATAATTATTGCAACATGTGCATGACGTTTTAATAAAATAGATGATTCAAGTAAAGGATAAATGAGAAAACCTTGGAGAATTAATTCTCTGTCTTTGCGAATTGAGTGGTTCATTGTGACGTTTGTGTGGTTATCCAGTTTTTGCTCAAATTTTGCTTTTTAGTGTCGAATAATTATAGATGCTTTTGTTGACATAGGTTTTTTAATTATCTTTTCTTTAGTATAAATAAGTATACGGGTAAATTTATAACCATTCTATACTTTTCCTTCTTCACTATTTTGTAAAGATAGTTGTGTACTCCGTACATTTCATTTTTCATCCAATCTTTCACCAAATTGGTTTTTCAGTTTCTTTGTCAATGTTAAGACTTCTTGAACTTCTCCTTTCATGAAAAGTGAATCAAGTCAGGCTTATACTTTTTTAATCAACCATCTTCAATATCAGCAAAAAAGAATAAAACTTGAATTGGTAAAATTGTTTTTGATCCTTCTTAAGTTGGGGTTCATGACGCTTATGATTATTTCAAACTTTACTTTATAAACAAAAATCAAGAACGATCCTAAAAGGTGTGTACCCTTAAATTTTCTAAGGTTATATTTGGATTTTGGCGTATTGGATTGAAATTTTCTTCAAATTTTATCTTATCGACGTAAATTTTAATGGTGTAAAATGGAACTAATTGTAAACATGGAATTTTCTGTAAAATGGAACTAATTCAAAGCAGAAGTATTGGTTGATTATGTATGTGGCAGTTCTATGGTGATTGTTGAAGAGGTTGCTTGAGTGGTGAGGTGAAGTTCAGGTATCTGCAGTTTTGGCTAAAGGAGCAGGAGGATGGTGGTGGAACAATTTTGAGGTGAATGGTAGTGGTAGTAGATGGTAGGTTGATGATGCTTGTAAGGAGTAGTGCAGAGGATTGGAGAAGTTGGCAGTGATGAGGAAGGCAAAAGTAGGAGGCAGAAAAAAAGGCAAATCAGGGGAAGTTGAAATTAACCAAAAGGCAGCAACGGAACAAGTTTGAGGAGTGATAGAGTGGTGGATGAAGATGAAGTAGTGGTGTTGATGGATGCATATGCAATATTGTATGGAACTGTTTGATGATGTTGTATGGCAATGCAGTGGCAGTGCTTCGATGGTTGAGGGTTGATGTTTTATAAGGCAGGAAGGAGTTTCTGGCTGAAGTAAAGGGTATGGTCGGCCAGAGGAGATGTATGTTGGCTGAAGGCAGTGTTGTTTCAGGCAATTGGATGTTGAAGGTTACAGTGGGGTGGCAATTGAATTGGAGAAGTGTCGCAGTTGAAGTATGGTTGTTCCATGCAGGTTAAGAATGAAAATTAAAGGTTAAGAATGGCAGAGGAGTTTTTGGTGATGGGTTGGAGTTGCGAGTTGTAATGGCTGATGGTTGTGGTGAATTGAGTGGTATGGGTTGTTTGCAGTTTGCAGTTTAGTTAGTTGATGGTGGTGGCAGTATTTGAAGTGTTTAAGTTGCAGAAGGAGTTCGTACAGTTGCTATGTTTAATTTAGAATGTGTTGTAAATGCACAAATGAACAATAGGATGTAGCTGAACAAAGTTTACAGATTGTAAATGTAGATGTAAAGCTTGAATACAAAATGTTTGTGAATTTTTTTTTAAATGAAGAATAGAAGTGAATAAAAAAAGAAATGAAGAGATGAAAACAGAGGTGGAGAAGAAAACAATGAGATACTGTAATGCAAAAAATGAAACAGAGAATAAAAAAATGAAAGTTAAGTGTTCAAATTGCAATGTAAACAGCAAGCAAGACTGTAAATAGTGAAATGTATCAAAACAAGATGTACCAATGAAAAATAAAGTAATTTGGTAGGTAACAGAGATGCACACTGTCCTGAAGCTACAAAATGAAATAAAATGCATAGTTTTTTTTAAATGCAACTCAACGTACAAAATAAAAATAAAATAAAATAAAGATAATTCGAAGAGTAAAACTAAAATTAAATTGCAATTCCCCTGTAATCTCTTATTAAAATATTAAGTAGAAATTATAGATATGCTTATTATAAATGTGATTTATTTGTGCTATTAATTAGCACAACTTAAATCATCAAACAACGGCGCCAAAAAATTGTTGCTGCGGTCGTAACTGAATTGTCTGTTCATGGTGTTTTGTTTGGGTGCTAAATACGGAGGGGAATGTTGCAGTGTGTAGGCGTAAATTTAAATATAGGCCACTTGCAAAAAGAAATAATAAATATAGACCACTTTCAAACTTATTTACACACATAGACCTGTTTTTTGTTTTCTGGACTTTAAATTTTCTAAAAGTAAATATAATTTAATTTATTTCTAACTATGAAATAAAAGATGGATTATATGAAAGTTCGAACTTGGATGTATGAGCCTGGATGGAAAAGAGGATCGGTGTGGAAGCATTTCTAAAAGTGACGTCTTGTAATAAAACAAAGATGAAAGAAATTCGATGCCCGTGTAAGAAATGTCATTGCATGAACTTCAAGATTATGAAACTATAACTTTTCACTTGCATAATTATGGTTTTATGCCAAATTATTACATGTGGAGATATCACGGTGAATCGTGGACAGAGCATGATTCGACAGTGGTAGTTGAAGATGCAACTGAAACCATCAATGCTAATTTTGATGACTATAATATGGAAAATAGAATGACAGAAATGGTCCATGATGTTGCCGGTCCAAGTATGTAGATTGATGAACCTGAAGCAGAAGAACTTGACCCGGAAGCAAAAAAGTTTTTTGATTTGTTAAAAGCATCGAAACGACTGCTTTATAAAGGTTGTACAATGACACACTTGTTGGCTACATCTAGGTTAATCACTATAAAATCCGAATACAATGCGTCGGAAAATATGATGAATGCGATTTTAAGTCTGTGTAAAGAAATGCTTCCACCTGACAATGTGTTGGCATGTAATTAGTATTCATTGAAAAAGGAAGTATCTGCATTTGGTTTGCCATATGAAAAAATTGACACGTGCTCAGGTGGATGCATGATATATTGGAAGGAAGATAAAAAACTTACGAATTGTAAATTTTGCAATAAAAGAAGATATAAGTCTACAAAAACCAATGGAAAAGGTGTATCTTTCACTCATATGCATTATTTTCCGCTTACACCCAGATTACAAAGGTTATATGCATCTTGTGCTACCGCAAAACACGTGCGATGGCACAATGAACGACAATGAGAGGAAGGGGTTTTATGTCATCCTTCTGATGGCGAGGCGTGGAAACATTTTGATAAAGTTTATCCCGATTTTGCTAAAGAATCACAAAATGTCCGACTTGGTTTGTGTACGGATGGTTTCGCGCCTTTTACGTCGTTCGGAAAACCTTATTCGACATGGCCAGTTATTGTAACACCTTATAATTTACCTCCGTGGATGTGTATGAAGAATTCATACATGTTTTTAACTGTGGTTGTTCCTGAACCAAAGAATCCCAAAAAGGGAATAGATGTATATTTGCAACCTTTAGTTAATGAGCTGAAAAACTATGGACAGATGGCGTTGTTACTTACAACGTGTCAAGGAAAAAAAATGTCAGAATGTTTGCTTCTTTATTATGGACAATAAGTGATTTTTCAGCATATGGGATGCTTTCTGGTTGGAGTACTAGCGGGAAGTTCGCTTGTCCTATCTGTATGGATTCGACTGGATCCTTTCGATTGAAATATGGCGGCAAACAGTGTTGGTGGGATCGTCATCATCGTTTTTTGCATCCAAACGACCGTTTTAGATTTGATAAGAAAAACATCAGGGCAAATACAACTATTACTTTAGAGCCACCTGACATTCTGAGTAGTGAACAAGTGTACGAGATCATGCAAGATTATCCTAAAATGCATGAGATAGGAAGAGAGCCAAAAATCCCTGGTAAAGGACAAATTCATAATTGGTGCAAACAAAGTATATTTTGGGAGCTACCATATTGGAAGAATCTGAAACTTCGATACAATCTAGATGTAATGCATAATGATAAAAATGTGTTTGAGAACTACTTTAACACAATTATGAATGATAAGGGAAAAACAAAAGATGATTTGAAGTCAAGGAAGGATATTGCATTCCACTGTAATCGTCTTGAACTAAAAATTGATAGTGAACGTCCAAATTTCGAACATTTAGCTTGTTATGAGTTGGAAAATATTCGTCGTAAAAAAGTATTAGAGTGGGTAGAAAATTTGAAGTTACCAGATGGAATTGCTTCTTATATGAAATGATGTGTTGACATGAAGGACCTTCAACTATCGGGAATGAAGAGTCACGATTGTCATGTATTTCTTGAGACTCTATTTCCGATAGTTTTTAAGGTGCTATTACCACAAAAGGTTTGGATGCCCATAACTGAGCTTAGCTTAATGTACAAAGATTTATGTTCAACTACTCTTATTAAAGCTCATTTGGAGAAACTAGAGAAGGATGTACCAAAGTTATTTTGTGTAAATTGGCAAAAATATTTCCTCCTGGATTTTTTAATAGCATGGAACATCTACTTGTACATCTACCAACTGAAGCTTTAATGCGAGGACCGGTACAATATGGATGGATGCACCCTTTTGAGAGGTATATATATAACTAAGGTGGACTTTTTTTCATATTTTCATCATATCATTATGAGAATGTTATATTTAATATTTCATGTATTCATATTAAGGTATCTTGGTCACCTTAAAAAAAAGGTGAAACAAAAAGCACGCGTTGAAGGTTCAATTTTCCAAGCATACATTACTGAAGAAGCATCCACATTTTTCAATTACTATTTTGAAGTCCATATCAAGATTTCTAACAGTGGCCACCGTAATGAGGATGAAATGGATGATTCATCTGATATATCTCTATCCATATTTCAAAAACGGGGACGTCCATATGGTAAATGGAAAGATGGAGGTTTTTGGACAATTAAAGATTTTACTTTAGCTAAATCAACTGTGCTTCTCAATTGTGAAGAGCTATCAAATCTTATTTGGTACGTAACACAACTTCAATCAATTAAATGATTTATGTTTTATACTGTAAATTTTCCTAGGTAATTTTAATCGTCCAACAGTCAATTTGAAGAAGCAAATCCTGATGTTGAGCCCAGTAAAGGATTTGAGAAATGGTTTAAGAAATATGTGAGCATGATTTATTATATACTAATCGCATTTTATATTATAAATCTATATAATATCATAATGTATGTGAATTTATTTTAATAGGTTGATGATAATGGAATCACTGATGTTTGTTATGAAAAAACTTGCATTTGGTCCTATGATGAAGTATAGAAAATGTCCGATTATGTACGTTAACAGCTATAAATTTCACACAACTGAATTTGGAGCAAATAAAACAACCTACAACAGTGGGGTGTGTGTTAAAGGAGGCAACGGGGATGATGATCTAGAAGATTATTATGGCATGTTACAGGAAATAATTGAACTTACTTACTCGATGACACTAGAGCTTAAAACCTTTTTGTTCAAATGTGAATGGTTCGACAATAGAAAAGATGTAGGAATACGTCGTGCACATAAAGATTGTCCACTTATTGAAACAAATCACAAAAGACGATACCAAGGTTATGATCCATTTGTGTTAGCGATGCAAGCGACTCAAGTTTATTATGTACCCTATCCTGCTATGAACAACAATAAAGAGGATTGGTGAACTGTAGTTAAAACAAAGCCAAGATGGTCATTCAATTCGAACATGATCGTAAGCGAAGATCAACCATATCAGAATGATTTGGACCATAACGGACTACTGCATATCGCTGAAGTCATTGACGACATCGGACCACTTCATAATGAAGTATTTGATGGAGTAGAGGTTGACGATGATGTCGAAGTTGATTATGACATCGAAGCTGATGAAAATGATATTGAAGATGAAAATGTCAAAGTTTATGAATGTGAAGATGAATATGATAGTGTAAATAATGGAAGTTATGATGATAATGTTGATTGGTAGCATGCTTTCATTAATATACTTGTTTGATTTTTCTACTAGTATGAATTTTTACTTCAAATCACTCTTGTATGCTTAATTATCTTTGGGTATTTAGTCTTCAGTTCATGTTGTTTTAATTGATTTGCTGTATATTTAATTCTTCAAATCATATGTATTTCTCTATGTTATAGTAATTGCATTTAACAGGACATGTCTACTAGAGCTGATCATCATCGTCGTTCCATGAAACGACCCGAACCTAGTGCATCTCCTAGTGGTTAAGATGGATCGGGATCACAGTCAGCAAAGCAGCATATCATGTCTCCCGTTGTTCATCCTACTTCCCTTGAAGTTGATGCTACCAATCCATCGACTAATGCATCCGTGTCGAACTCTTCCTCCTTAACAAGGGTCGGAGTTTTCTGGCAAGCTAATGTTGGGTAAGAATTCTTGCAAAATAAGTAATTGATGTTGACTTTTGCAAAATATTCATGCTTTACATTTACATGTTTCAGATATGAGTTCACTTCCAGGGCTACATCTTATGCTATTCGAGCAGGTTTGTTAGCATGGGTTAACGATTTTTGGCCCACTTTTAAAAGTATACCCGATGATGTTAAGAAAGCGATGTTTCAGGAGTTTCTGGTAAAATAATATTGGTGTATTTGTGTTACATCTATTTTTTTGGTCATTACATTTTCCACTACATGTAGAGGAGTCATTTCAATGGACAGATGATGCTTCACCAGCAATTGTGAAGCAAATATGGAATAGAAAAGCAAGTTTGAAGTATCGGGACTGGATTCATGGTATGAAAGAGTCAGGCAAGAAGCATCCGAACCTACCCCAGGAGATATATGAGCAGTTTTTGGCATATTGGGAGCTTCCTGAAGTAAAAGCTCAGGCAGAAAAAGCTGCAAACTCTAGGGCTCAAAACCAAAAGCGACATTGTGGTGGTTCGAGATCCTTTGCAGATTATCGAAACGATTTTGTTTGATCTCTAAAATCTTGTTTTAACGTTAATTTACATCAGGTTATCACATTTTTACTCTATTTTTATCTTTATTTTCTAGACCGATGAACTTAATAGGGAGCCAACAACTTGGGAAGTGTATTGTAGGACTCACAAGGTCACTTTGGACATCGGATCTACCACTAGTGGATGGATTGATGAAGCATCGATGGAATTATTAGTAGGTGATTCTTATAGCTTGGTTTTAATAACCGGTTAATAGTTTAATATGTGCAAGATTAGTTAAATTTTGTTTAAAAGTGCTTCAGAAAGTTTATTATGTCTTGCCATGAGTGAGCAAATCGACTTTTGATGGGCACAATGTGAATTCCAGATATGAGAACACCAAGCCAATACCACTTGTTACATTCTGTGTTTCATTTTCACTTGCATTGCATTGTCATTCCTGGTCATTAAATATCAATAATACCTCTGTTACTAAATTTCCTCCATCTGACAACCCATAATCACCTCTTCTAACTCCATACACCGCCAAAAGTGATCATCTCATAAATCCCCTTAACAGCTCTGCTTTCTTCCAGCATCGCAACCAACCACAATAGCTAACCATCCTCCAACCTTATACACATTTGTTTATTCATAAAACAGTCACGTGAACCCAAACTTCACATTTCATAAACAATCACCCCAGACCCATCCTATTCAAACAACCACCATACCTCCTCCCACTACATTATTGCTACATCATTTCAAACTGCTCTAGCACTACCAATTCAAGCTTGAACCACCCGAATAGCTTCTATAACCCCCCGCATCACCAGTAATCAAAACCCAAAAACCAGTAGTTCCACCCCACTACAATCACATAGCTAACTGAACGCCCGCTACCCAAACACTCCTCAAGTAAACTGTTGAATTGTAAACCTCGCTACTCCTCCCTCTCCTAACCATCGGCCAAACACAATCAGCATAAACCCAACCACAAACTGCCTGAACTAAAAAGCAACTAACACGTACTTCATAATTCCTCTACCGCCATTTTTCACTTTCCACTTTCCATCAGCACCTCCTCCACTTTGCACTCCCTAAATCGCCTGATCCATAACCAAATCGCAATCCAACAACCTCACTCTAAAGCTACTGCAATATTTTACTATCATATTACAACTGTTTGTTTATGCAAGTGAAAATTCTACCACTTATGTTTAAAAATCTATTTTTCCAACAGTAAATAGTATTATTAATTTGTCAAGAAGAGGCCCATAATATCTTCTAAAGTTTATTATTTATTTGATAAGGGAATCTTGAATCCCCAAGTAAGTTATAGGGAATTTTCCTATTTGTGCATTTATGATTTCAGAAAGTTTGTTCTTTAAGCCTACTCCCCTACCAATAATAATAATAATAATAGTGTTTTTGCTTTCTCATGGCAAGTCCTACAGTTTTTTGTAATATGTCCATCACCCATTTGATAGTCTATGCACTTTGAATAGTTGCTTTCCACACCATCAATGTATCATCTGCATATAAAAAGGTGAGTAATCATTGGTTGAATATTATGTATTTGGCTGCAATTTTCCTTTCACATATTCGGTGTCCAACAAGATTTAAAAAAACTCCATTGCAATAGAGAATAAGTAGGGGCATAGAGGATCCATTTGCCTGTGAATGAAGTCAGCTGGAGAACCATCACTAAGAACAGAGAAAACAAGGGTAGTGATGCATAATTTTATTAGTCGAATAAATTTATCTGAAAACCAAACGTACACATCATATGGATAATAAAATCTCTGTCCACTCTCATAAGCTTTATTCAAGTCAATTTTCATACACATACTTTGAGTAGTTTTTTCTGTTAAATCCCCAGACAATCTCATAAGTTAATAAAGAGTTTTCAGATATAATCTTCCTCGAATAAAAGCATTTTGATTGCATAATATTAAATCATTTTAAATCTTTCCATTCTGTTGCATAAGATATTGACAAGTATTTCATAGATATGGGAATAAGACATATAAATGCATGATTAATTTCATTTATGAACTTCCCTGAACTCATAATTCCTTGCATATCCTGTAGAAAAGTTTGTTCATGTCCTCTCAATGTATCTTGGAAACTTTAGAATTAAAACCATCTGGCATAGGACAACTTTCATCATCAATTTGAAAGATAGCTTGTCTCAATTCATCGATCTCCAGTGGTTTATCCAGCTGCTGCCTTGCCTGAGATGTATGAACTTTTTACAGATCACCCGTTCAAAAAATTGATCAGATATGTTACTGATGAACAAATTAAAATAGTAAGAAATTGCTTGTGCTACAATGTCTTCATGATTAGTTATAATGTGCCATCTTCATTTATGATTTGTTTGAGATGTTGCTCTAATTTGTGTATTGACTTGGTGAAAGAATTCAGAGCATTTGTTTCCATTAACAAGCCATTTAAACTTTGTTCTCTATGAAGGTTTTCTTGCTTGTAGCTGCATTAGATTGTAAAGAGGAGAAGTTCCCTCCATATAAGCATTGGTCAATTCCATGCCGTCTGGATTACTTACTAGCTGTTTATATAAATCGTCATTTTGTTGTCTTAGTTCATGACATTCCTCAGTTCTGTTTATACAGTCTTACTTTATATATATGTAACTAATGTGTTTAATTTGAGTTAAGTACAAGAACACGAAGGCTATATGGATTGGTATGCAGTGTAAACTCGCTCTCGCTCATATGTTATTATTGGTATTTGTAGGATCTAGATTAACCCTAGAGCGGGGGTGAATAGGGTTATAGCAAATTTTCTCGAACTAAACGCAAAAACAAACTGCAGAGAAGTAAATATGCTGAAAAGTAAATCACACACAAAATTTACCCAGCTTCGGCAACCCCTGCCTACTACTGCATTCCCAGATTGCTATTAGAATTAAACAGTCTCCCGGTTACAAACACTCTAACAGACTCGCAAACCATGCTACCACCTATAGAGTTTTGCAAACTCGCAAACCGTGCTCACTGAACTAATCCTAACTAGACAATCTGACACAACCTAAAACCTAGGTGGTGATTTACCAGGATTTGATTTGAAAGATACAACCTTAAAAAGAGAATTTAAATTTAAAACAAACTTAAAACAATTTTCAAACTAAAACCCTAATTAATATATAAACTAAAGCCCTTTTATAAAAAAAAGACCGGCCCAATTTATTTCTTTTGCCCGTTCCTTTGTGATAATGGCGGCTCTATTGTATCTTCGTTCGATCTAAATTAGGGCTTCGTTCCCTTGCGAAAATTAGGGCTTTCTTGGATTCGATTCTCTGGTTTGTGTGTTTCCTTACTCGACCGAGTATGTTGCTCGCTACTTCTCTAATGATCGGCTGCTTCTGGAGTTCGACTTCAATTTTGGTATGTGATTTTTCTTTATGCTTTTCTGTTACGCTCAATTGAACTCCGATGATTCGAGTTATTGATTTAATGTTCTATGTTGGCTTGAACTCGAATTCTAAGCGCACGTCAATGATGAACATTTGGGTTTGAATTTATATCAATTCGACACTTTCCTAATTCTTGCTTTCCTGACTTGATGCGCACGGCTTTGATTATGCAGCGTTCGATTTTTCTTGAGTCATACGGCAAAAAACTTTCCTCTCTTGATTTGTTTTGACTTTTTCAAAAATTGTAGATACATACTTGATTTTATTTTACGATATTAATAAGTTGGTATGCATTGTTAACTTCGACTTGTTTTCTTGTCTTTGATACATTGATGTCTCAGCTTCAATTACTGTCTTCATTGTATATTGGTTTGTTGAATTCACTACTGATCTCTATTTATGTTGGCACTGGATTTTGCTGTAATCTTCACTTTAACTTCGAACTGAACTTGGTTTTGCTTCATGATGTACTTGATAAATGCACTTCCCCTATTTTACTCAAGTCTGCATTATTGTACCTGTACTTGTAGTTGTATAACCTGGTTCTTTTGAAGTTTCAGTTTGTACATCTGTTGTTTGTATGTTGCATACATTGGTGTTGAGTTGCTTTATTATATCACTTGATATTTGTGGTATTTGCTGTTATATCACTTCGAGTTGCAAACTTCTTGCAGTCTATTTTATCACTGTAGTTGCATTCCATTTGTTTGCATATATCAGTTGCTCGGCCCTTTGTTGTTTACCTGTAGTTGCATTCACTTCATGTTTGCAGTGTCATATTGTATATTCTATGTATACATACCTGAGTCTTGTTCATCGAATTCATTGAGATTGTAGCTTGCTGTACATATGAACTTGGTGCATTGCTCTATTGTTGTCTGGACGTTTGCATCATTTCAGTGCTTCATTACTTGAGTCATTTGAGGCATTGCATACATAAGCTTTGATGCTGTTTTGATTGTATCTTGACCCTTTGTTGTTTGGTTGATGTGCATGTCACTGTTGCATTACTGTATGTAGCTCATTGAAGTGTTGCATTGTTGCTTTTTATTGACCGCGCACACAAGTTGGCGAGGCAGTGCACACGTGTATAAATGTACAGTACACGTGTGTATTGCAGCCACTCATGATTACCTGTCCCTGATAAGAATACTGATATGCACAGATATTATACAATCAAAGATGATGACAATAACCCATATATCTGAGACACCAATAAAACAAATTTATATTTTTGCAAATTCAAATTTGTTTATTTTCAGATTACTGTTGTAGTTGCTAATTATACAGGTACACAGGAGACAGGACAAGAACTGGAGCTGGACAATGCAGATAGATGAAGATGTGCAGACAGAGTGAGAAACTAAGTGTTGAGCGTTGTAGTGAAAAAAAATATGAATGTGAAATGTATGAACTGGTGTACGTATATAGAGAGAGCTGAAAACTTTGTACTGTATAAGTGTTGAAATAAAATATTATAGTGAATAAAAATACTGATTGAATTATATAAATTTTGTGCAATAGTATTATTATTTAATATGAATATTTATTCCTATATGTATATAGTACAATCTGCAAACCCATATATAAATTGATATATATATTTGATATCATCAAACAAAAATTCACATCAAACAATCTCCCCCTTTTGATGATGACAAATATATATATTAAAGATTTTGAAATTCTAATAAATGAGTTTGAGCATAAAATATTTAGCTCCCCTATATGAATGCTCCCCCAACAACTAAAACCACTCCCTATTTAGAAGATTTAGAAAATTACAGAAGAATAAAAAGAACTAAAGAAAATTAACTAACAACATTTAACAAATTTGTTGAAGTATTCCAAAAAATATTTACTTCCTTATCAAAATCTTGTTCTTCTCCCCCTTTTGTCATTATCAAAAACAAAAACTAGTGGAACGGTAGGAAAAAGCATAATATTTCATAATAAGATAACAATTTCCACATTGTAGAGAATGGATCGATGATTCGGTTTTTATATAATAAGATGAGAGATATTTTAAAAATAATTTGACATTTAAGCACAAAAATAAGCACTTACTAACCACACATAACCATAAGGACTTTTAAATGGGATTAGCAGTTACTTATTAGTCTAAGCATCCGGACTTTGAGACTAGGAAAATACTTAGTTACCATACTCCATCCATGCATAACCATAAGGATTTTTAAATGAGAATGGAGTGATGATAAAAATAATTCACTCACATGCTCCATCCGTGCATAACCATAAAGACTTTTAAATGAGAATGGATGCATGAGAGATATTTTTTTATTTATTTAAAAGATAATTCACTCTTCTCATTTTGCAAAACCATTATGAATGATAGAAAGATGGTAGAAATAGAAATGGTCATGGAATAAGTTACCAAGTTAATTATATTATGAAAAATCCATACTGAATACCATATTCGAATCAATCTTTGAATAATATCCAAAAACTGGTTTGAATCCTAGAAATTGAAGTTGAAAGTAAATATCCAAGAATATTTCAATCAATAAATGGAAAATGATTAGCCAATTTCTATAATCCCCAAATCCAAACGTAATTTGGAAAATCTGTCTTCGGGGAGGGGTTTTGTGAAAATATCAGCAAGTTGAGCCTCAGTTGAAACGTGTTCAATGCAAATGTCTTCCTTAGCAATGTGATCTCTAAGAAAGTGATGTCTCACATCAATGTGTTTTGTGCGTGAATGATGGACAGGATTATTTGACAAGTCTATTGCACTGTTACTATCAAAGTTTAATGGAACTTGTTTATAAACTAAGCCAAAATTAGAAAGAGTTTGCATCATCCATAAAATTTGAGCACAACAGCTTCCTAAAGAATATATTCTGCTTCAGTGGTGGATAATGCAACACAATTCTGTTTTCGGCTTGACCATGAAACTAATGAATGTCCTAGCATGAAACATGTCCCACTAGTGCTTTTTCTGTCAACCAATGAACCAGCATAATCCGCATCAGAATAGCCAACTAAATCAAAAAATTTACAAGAAGGGTACCATAATCCAAATTTGTGTGTGTGTGTGAAAGATATCTCAAAATTCGTTTAGTGGCTTTCAAATGAGATTCTTTAGGATTAGATTGAAAACGTGCACACAAACACACAGAAAACATAATATCAGGTCTAGAAGCAGTAAGATAGAGAAGTGAACCAATTATCCCTCGATATTTCTTCTGATCAACAGCAATTCCTTTCTCGTCTTTGTCCAACTTTGTTGATGGGCTCATAGGAGTTCTCAATGGTTTGGAGTTCTCAACTCCAAATTTCTTCAACAGTTCCAACACATACTTGGATTGTGAAATGAAAATACCATCATTGCTTTGCTTGATTTGGAATCCAAGAAAATATTTCAATTCTCCAACCAAGCTCATCTCGAATTTAGCCTGCATGACTTGTTCAAATTTCTTGCACAAGATTTCATTAGTAGCACCATAAATGATATCATCCACATAAATCTAAACAATCAAAAATTCACTTCCTTTATGTAATAGAAATAGTGTCGTGTCAGCACTCCCCTTTTCAAAGCCATTTTCCAAAAGATATGTACAAAGGCAATCATACCAAGCTTTATGAGCTTGCTTAAGACCATATAATGCTTTTTCTAGTTTATACACATGATTTGAAAAATCATGATTTTCAAAACCGGGGGGTTGTTCAACAAAAACTTCTTCTTTCAAATCAGCATTCAGAAAGGCACTTTTTACATCCATTTGTTTAAGTTTGAAACCCTTATAACATGAAAAACTTAGCAAAATCCTAATGGCTTCTAACCTAGCTACTGGAGCAAATGTTTCATCAAAATCTATGCCTTCTATTTGGTTATATCCTTTTGCCACCAACCTAGCTTTGTTTCTAATTACATTTCCTGATTCATCAAGCTTATTTTTGAACACCCATTTAGTTCCAATAATTGGATACTCATTAGGCCTAGGAACTAATTTCCAAACTTTATTTCTCTCAAATTGATTAAGTTCATCTTGCATTGCTAAAAACCAACTTTCATCATTAAGAGCCATTTCAACAGAATCAGGTTCAATCTTGGAAATAAAACAATTGCGGCAACAAAATGCAAATTTTTATCAAATGAAGAGCGAGTGCGTATACCTTCCGTAGGATCACCTATAACCAAATCAGGAGGATGATTGAATTTGAACTTCAATCTACCAGCATCAACAGTCCTACTTTCAGCTTTCTCACTAGATGTCCCTTCTTCAATGCCTTCATGATCTACCCCATCGTCAACCGTCTTTTCAGTCGTCCTTTCCAGGTCAGATTCATCGAATTTCACATTGATTGATTCAACAATTGTCTTTGTTCGTTTGTTGTATATCTTGTAAGCCTTGCTCCTTGTTGAATAGCCCATGAAAATTCCGTCATCAGCCTTTGATTCAAATTTTCCAAGTTGATCACCTGTGTTAAGTATGAAACAAGGACATCCAAATACACGAAAATAAGAAATGTTAGGTTTCCTTTCATGCCACAATTCATATGACGTTTTGTCAAGTATTGGTCTAATCATTACTCTATTCATTACATAGCACGAAGTATTCACTGCCTCTGCCCAAAAGGTTAGAGGTAGTTTATACTCACTCAACATGGATCTAGCCAATTCCTATAATGTACGGTTTTTCCTTTCAACCACCCCATTTTGTTGAGGTGTTCGTGGAGCAGAAAATTCATGTTTTAAACCATTTTCTTCACAAAAGCTTTCAAATTCCAAATTTTCAAATTCGCCTCCATGATCACTTCTCAAAGTTTTAATTGAAACTCCTTTTTCATTTTGAACAAGTTTTGCAAATTTTGAAAAATAATCAAAAGATTCAGACTTTTTGGCTAAGAAATAAACCCATGTAAATCTAGAATAATCATCAACCAATACATAACGATAATGTTTTCCATTCAAGCTTGCAATTTCATTTGGTCCAAATAAGTCCATGTGAATTAATTCAAGGACCCTTGATGTGCTAACAATGTTTTTAGGGCGAAATGATGATCGACTAAGCTTGCCCAAGGAACATGCTTTACACACTTTATTATTTTGAAATTTCTTATGTGGTAACCCTCTGACTAATTCTTTCGTTTCAAGTTTTTCAAAGAGGCTCATGCTAGCATGTCCAAATCTCCTATGCCATAAAGATGCCTCTTCGTCAGTGGCTACCAAACATCTAGAAAGATTTAGATTATCAAACGAAAGCGAGTAAAAATTTCCTTTTCTTTTGCCCATAAAAACAATGTTATTAGAAGATTTATCAATGATTTTGCAAGTATCGCTATCAAAGACCACATTCATACCTTTGTCACATAGTTGGCTAATAGAAATGAGATTGTGATGCAAATTATCAACGTATAAAACATTAGTCAAGGAAAAAGTACCGTTACCTACTTCATCTTTACCAATAATCTTACACTTGCTATTGTCTCCCATGATCACATTTCCACCTTTATAAATTCTCTAGGCTAAGGAACTTCGATTTGTCACCTGTCATATGTCTAGAACATCCTGAGTCTAGAAACCATTCTTGTTGTTCCTTAGCCCGCCAACAGACATCACTGGATTCCTCTGAGCTATTATTTGGTGGATTCATGACTCTAGAGTTAAAGAAAGATAACCTAGCTCTGATACCACATGTAGGATCTAGATTAACCCTAGAGGGGGGGTGAATAGGGTTATAGCAAATTTTCTCGAACTAAACGCAAAAACAAACTGCAGAGAAGTAAATATGCTGAAAAGTAAATCACACACAAAATTTACCCAGCTTCGGCAACCCCTGCCTACTGCTGCATTCCCAGATTGCTATTAGAATTAAACAGTCTCTCGCTTACAAACACTCTAACAGACTCGCAAACCTTGCTACCGCCTATAGAGTTTTGCAAACTCGCAAACCCTGCTCACTGGACTAATCCTAACTAGACAATCTGACACAACCTAAAACCTAGGTGGTGATTTACCAGGATTTGATTTGAAAGATACAACCTTAAAAAGAGAATTTAAATTTAAAACAAACTTAAAACAATTTTCAAACTAAAACCCTAATTAATATATAAACTAAAGCCCTTTTACAAAAACAAGGCGGGCCCAATTTATTTCTTCTGCCCGTTCCTTTGTGATAATGGCGGCTCTATTGTATCTTCGTTCGATCTGAATTAGGGCTTCGTTCCCTTGCGAAAATTAGGGCTTTCTTGGATTCGATTCTCTGGTTTGTGTGTTTCCTTACTCGACCGAGTATGTTGCTCGCTACTTCTCTAATGATCGGCTGCTTCTGGAGTTCGACTTCAATTTTGGTATGTGATTTTTCTTTATGCTTTTCTGTTACGCTCAATTGAACTCCGATGATTCGAGTTATTGATTTAATGTTCTATGTTGGCTTGAACTCGAATTCTAAGCGCACGTCAATGATGAACATTTGGGTTTGAATTTATATCAATTCGACACTTTCCTAATTCTTGCTTTCCTGACTTGATGCGCACGGCTTTGATTATGCAGCGTTCGATTTTTCTTGAGTCATACGGAAAAAAACTTTCCTCTCTTGATTTGTTTTGACTTTTTCAAAAATTGTAGATACATACTTGATTTTATTTTACGATATTAATAAGTTGGTCTGCATTGTTAACTTCGACTTGTTTTCTTGTCTTTGATACATTGATGTCTCAGCTTCAATTACTGTCTTCATTGTATATTGGTTTGTTGAATTCACTACTGATCTTTGTTTATGTTGGCATTGGATTTTGTTGTAATCTTCACTTTAACTTCGAACTGAACTTGGTTTTGCTTCATGATGTACTTGATAAATGCACTTCCCCTGTTTTACTCAAGTCTTCATTATTGTACCTGTACTTGTAGTTGTATAACCTGGTTCTTTTGAAGTTTCAGTTTGTACATCTGTTGTTTGTATGTTGCATACATTGCTGTTGAGTTGCTTTATTATATCACTTGATATTTGTGGTATTTGCTGTTATATCACTTCGAGTTGCAAACTTCTTGCAGTCTATTTGATTACTGTAGTTGCATTCCACTTGTTTGCATATATCAGTTGCTCGGCCCCTAGTTGTTTACCTGTAGTTGCATTCACATCATGTTTGCATTGTCATATTGTATATTCTCTGTATACATACTTGAGTCTTGTTCATCCAATTCATTATGATTGTAGCTTGCTGTACGTATGAACTTGGTGCATTGCTCTGTTGTTGTCTGGACATTTGCATCATTTCAGTGCTTCATTACTTGAGTCATTTAAGGCATTGCATACATAAGCTTTGATGCTGTTTTGATTGTATCTTGACCCTTTGTTGTTTGGTTGATGTGCATGTCACTGTTGCATTACTGTATGTAGCTCATTGAAGTGTTGCATTGTTGCTTTTTATTGACCGTGCACACAAGTTGGAGAGGCAGTGCACACGTGTATAAATGTACAGTACACGTGTGTATTGCAGCCACTCATGATTACCAGTCCCTGATAAGAATACTCATATGCACAGATATTATACAATCAAAGATGATGACAATAACCCATATATCCGAGACACCAATAAAACAAATTTATATTTTTGCAAATTCAAATTTGTTTATTTTCAGATTACTGTTGTAGTTGCTAACTATACAGGTACATAGGAGACAGGACAAGAACTGGAGCTGGACAATGCAGATAGATGCAGATGTGCAGACAGAGTGAGAAACTAAGTGTTGAGCGTTGTAGTGAAAAAAAATATGAATGTGAAATGTATGAACCGGTGTACGTATATAGAGAGAGCTGAAAACTTTGTATTGTATAAGTGTTGAAATAAAATATTATATTGAATAAAAATACTGATTGAATTAGATAAATTCTGTGCAATAGTATTATTATTCAATATGAATATTTATTCCTATATGTATATAGTACAATCTGCAAACCCATATATAAATTGATATATATTTGTTATCATCAAACAAAAATTCACATCAAACAGTATTGCCATAACAGTGCACTATTTTCTGTATCATTACAGTTATTCTTCTCATCATTTCTAAAATGAATATCATATATGCCATACTTAAATTTGATACATCGTTAAAGTTATTCTTCTCTTGATTTCTGAAACTGCACAGTGTGAGCATGTATTTATGTTTTTGTTCTTGTATTTGGAAAATCACAAATATAGGCACAATATCAAGCTAGAATTGAAGAATTGAAAAGTGAGGGCACAGTAATTTTATATGAAGTCGAGGAAGAAGTATTCGACACGTTTACCGGTGCTATAGCTAAAAGAAAGGACCGTAGGCCATATTATGGCAATATCCCTGAAGTAAGTATTTAAACTTTCAATAAAACATTATTTTAATTAGTTTAAAATGCAGAAATTGATGCAATATTTGATAAAATGCAGAAATACAAAGACGCCACTTATAGCATGAATAAGGGAGAAGCATAGACTACAGCCAAACTAGAGGAAAAATGGAGCGTCAAGAAGGGGAGATTCAAATGCTGAAGACGCAGTATGAACAACTCACCGAGATGCTTCGACAGCGATTTGATGAAGATCTGAATGATCGTCGTGAGGGATGAGGGTATTGAAAACTTTTTAATGGTATTTGTATGATGGCATGTCTCACGAACATATTATCATATTATTTTAACATATAGGAACTTGATTAATATTGTTTGACTTACTAATATGAACGAGATATTTGTTTTTTGAATTAAAGATGAATGGTTTGACGTTAATCATTTTGTTCGAATGTGTATATATATAAAATAAGTTGATTTTAGTTTCTATTTAATGTAGTGAAATGAAATAGAGTAGTAATATATCAAAATTGCTTCAGAAAAGACGTAGGGAAGACGTAGGTAAATGAAATATTAATGCAGGCGTGTGCATGTCGTAGGAAAAACATTAAAAACACAGGCGTAGGTAAACCGTGGATAAATGAATGACGTAGAAAAGACGTAGGAAACGTAATATGTAAGAATGACGTAGGGAAAGCGTAGAAAAATTGGGCGTAGTGAAGACGTAGGTAAACGGATGACGTAGGAAAGACGTGAGTACCTAAAAAGTAAAAATGTCGTAACAAAACCGTATGAACAACATGGCGTGGGAAGGCGTAGGAAAATTATGGCATACGAAAGGCATAGGAAACAACTCCACGGATGACGTTGGTAAGATGTAGGTGTTTTATTACCTACGCAGGTTTTACCCACGGCATAATTGGCGCAGGGATTACGTAGTTGCTGCGTTTACCTACGCCCCGCTTACACTATATTGGCATAGGTAAACTGCAGTTTTCTTGTAGTGTATGATGATGATGATAAACCTAATGAAATCAAAAGAGGTGAAAAGTCAAATTTTATATTGTATGATTTTTTTTATTATTTGAAAATGCTTATTATGTAGAAGGGATGAATTTTGAATTTGTGCTATTGCATGATTTTGCTGCTATGGTGAAATTCTTTTGCTAGAGTGATTTTCTATAGTGAAATTCTTTTATGATGTGATTTTTTACTAGAGAAGGGTATAAAGGGAAAATTTTGACATAACATCAGTACGCTTAGCAAAAACATGGATATATTGGTTTTTTCACTTTTGTGGAGAATTACTTAGCAACTTTCGAGGTTTAAATAAAAATAGCCTTTTTTCATATTGTATCATTTTTTCCATGAATAATTATTTTCCTTTTCTAGACTTGACAATATATCATTTCGTTCCTTTCTAATTTTTGACTCGTCTTTCATGTCTATTTCACGAGTTTATTTCGCTTTGCCAAAAACACGCCTTATGTTCAAGCGGTTTGATGAGTTTGCATTTTCAATATACATATATGTTTGAGTTAAGTTTGATTGTAAGATTGCATGAATTATTCTATTAATTCATTTGTCATAATTAAATAAATTAGGATTTGAATTGTAAACTAAAATATTAAAAAAATTGATAATTTGATAACTGGTAATAAATAATAATAATAAAGTACTAAGGGTTTACACTATGATACTTAGTAATTAGTGCTGATGATTAGAACTTAAAATCGCAAACCGGACCTTAACCGATTCGAGAAGACCCGACCCTGATGTATCTTAGGTAATAAATAATAATAATAGTAAATAATTGATAATTGGTAATAAATAATAATAATAATAAAGTCTTAACGGACCAGTTTCTTTAGCTTTACTTATCAGAGTTTTTTCTCCTTAATTATGGGCTTGAACGCCTTCATTGCCTTTCGTTGGCGAATAGAGTTTTAGGGCTTCTGGATTGTTAAAGCCATAATTAAACAAGTCATCGGGAATAGTGAGGTCACATAAACCTTTCAGTGAACCCTCTAAGTATTGTGGAGACGGCTCTTTCTCCATTAGAGTAATTATGACCTTTGAGGTTCCGCCTACGGTCTTTTTCCTCAGTTTGTAAGCTAGTTTCTTTTTTCCCTTTGAAGGAGGAGGTGGTTCATTAGTGCTATATGCCTCAAACACCAGTTTCGAAGCAGGACTTACATTCTCAGCTGATGCTTCTGACACCCCAGTCTCTCTAATTTCACCTTCCTTAGATCAGTCTCTCTAATTTCACCTTCCTTAGATACATCTGGGATCTCTCTTGTCGAGGACATTGAAGGCCCAGGTTGCCTTTTGCCTTTATCCAAGACAGTTTCGGTGGTAGTGACGCTGTGAGGGAGACTTATTCGGCGACCTTCCGCCAACAGCCCAAATCTTGAAAGCGTTCCATTGGAGATGATGGATTTGATGTCCCGGTCTCTCACGGGAACAGCTCGATTGGCTTCGACGGCTTCAGAGTATCCGGAGCCTTCGAGACGCGGGCTGGTACTTGTAAGAATCAAGAAAAGGTTTAGAAAGAATGCACTTCCTGCCGCATACAAATATTAATCCAGAAAAGGAACTTACTCCAGCCATCACCTCGCAAAGACGGAGGGCAGCGCACGTAAAACCATTCCTGCTTATATTGGGAGAATTTGCTTCATGCCCCTGTCAGGATTTGCATTTAGAGTGTGGCTCGAGGAATATAAAAGATGGACTGTCGGACCGTCTCTTGAAACGATAGATATAGCATATATCACCGGTAGTGGGGAGCCTGAATACAATACTCATGAAAAGGATACACGTGCCATACAGGAACACGTGACTATTAGGATGTAACTGTATTGGGGCGATCTCAATAAATTGTAACACGTCACGGAGGAAGGATTTGAAAGGTGGCACGCTACCAACCCAGCACATGAATTTGTTGCACGCTGTATATCCAGCTAGGGGCAGGTGAGGACGATCTTGTCCCGATGGAACCAATACGTCGTCAAAAGGGATTCCGTGAATTAAATACAGCTGGCGAAGGGCGGTTTCATTGATTCTTGAAGCTTGAGAATCAGTCAGATTATCGCGGATAGTTGCTCCATCTATAGCGTCGAGTGCCGGGTCAATAATTGCAGCGGATGGACCCGGAATACCCTGCGTGAAAGTTATCCGTGGGTATGAAGTACCTACTACCTCATGTTGGGAGCCTGGATCAGGCTTATCGAAACTGTAGCAGAACTCGACTTTCTGGACATCTTTAAAGAGCAATGGATGTAGGTGAAATACTATTTAAACTATACTTGAAAGATAATCGATGTCAGATATTAAAAATTATAAAATATTCCCCTTCCTCCGTGGTATGTGAACTAGTGCAATCGTTCAAGCATGAGTATAAAAGAATTAAAGATCTAAAGATCGATGAAGTATGAATGAGCATTAAATTGTCATCTTCGAAGACCGTCATCGCTGACCATATCCGAGAACTTGTTCTATGTTCGGTAGTATGAGCCTCGGAGTCGGACATTGGCATTGTGTGTTAAAGGCCGTTGTTTGCTTTTGTTAAGTTGAATTTGTGTTTATAATCTTTAGCACTATGGAGTCATTAGTCAAAATCAATCCCATATGCATACGTGTTTCTATTCTTATCATTATTCATTGTTTTGCGATCAAGTGTGGGAACATGTATATTTGGCATAGGTAAAGTTCGAGGTAGGGTGACTTTGATTATCAATGCCGACCCCGCGGTCCGAAGCTGAACAACACCCTAGACCAGAGGCATCGACCCACTCGCTTTTCTCCCTCCTACTTCCTCAAATCACCTAACCATTCTCCTAGGTGCTCACCGACCGACACTATCCCTTAAAACCAAACGGCTGCATTCCTAAACATATGATGACCGACCCACTCCATCGAACTCTGACCGACCCGCAATGACAGGTGGAGTTGGCAAAACACACTCAAGCTCCCTTAATGTGGCTGAATCGCTCTCTTATTCTCAATGCTAAACTGGTCTCGCTCGATAATACCGATCCTTATCTCCAATCAAGGTTTATCGACCTAGCCCTGCTCCAAAGACTTGCCGTATTGAGTCCCTAACTCTCTGCAACATCGACCTCAAGACTAATGCTACCCAACTTCTCTTAATAACCTCTAAACGTGCTCCAGTCCTAGAGCATGACCTCTACTATGGTTTTCTCCTCTTCACCATCTCCTACCAAACTTGTGAACTCAAACTGAGAATAAGATTCTAGACCTAGAAGAGTGGACCGGACGAGAAAATCATAGCTATATGAGAAGCGTGAGACTCGTAACGATTGTGGGGCTAAGGGATGCGTATTGTTCGAATTAATCAACTATTGGAGTTTCAACGTTAGAGGTCTGGGTTTGGAGAGGGGAAGGATGGATTAATTTGTAGACAGTGATTGGAAGAGAAAAGGTTGGCTGGCTTGTGAGAGAAGAACGAAAGTAGGAAGAAGATAAAGGAGTAGAGGGCGGGGGTTTTTATATGATGAGCGGGGAAGGCGAATAGGCATTAACCGGTAGAACCGATCAACTCGTCTAAATAGGTCAAAGAAGGAGAGCGTAGTTCAAATGAACACATGGTTCAGTATCGCTATGCCGAGCCGTGTTTTTCCTTGCAATAACAACTTATATACATACACGTGTGTTTACATATATGTATGATGTTCCCAAAGTTCTCCACGGTCCCGTCTTCTAGAAATTGGATTCACCCGGTTTTTGAAAAATTAAAAACGAGGTTTAGATGTATGCCATACCGGATGGTTACCGCTCCGAACGAGTTAACACCTGAGAGTGAAGACTGGTCACAAATTCAAAGCACATCACGTTGGTCCACATGATGCACTTTAGGGGGCAAATGTTACGCGGTTGCTTGGCATGGCTACATGATGACAGGCCTAGAGATTTTTGATTTGGTCGGGACCAGACTCAAGCTAGTAAGGGGTCGGAGTTGTATGGACCGGGCCCAAACTGTGTGGGTCAGCCTATGCACATGGATCGGCCTATAGGCATGGTTCGGCCGAGGGAAGAGAGGTGTGTGTCGCACGGTCTCATGAAATAGCGTATGCCACTCGGCCAAAGAGAGATTTTGTTAGGAATTATGCATATATATCGCTTGGCTTGGAGAAGAAGTTCGTCGCTCGGTATTGGAGAGGGGATCATCGCTCGACCAAGATAGGAACATCAAAGTGGCTCGGGCAAGATGGGTTCGGCCTCAATCGCCCAGTATGGATGAGACTAATCTTGATGGTTCGGTTGGTCGTGGACCGACCTCAGAAGAACTGAGACACATGCCGCTCGATCAAGATAGTGCGGTGTGCATCGTTTGGTCAAAAGAGTTGAGGTAACATGGCATGCATCGCTCGGTCAAAGACGCAGAGCCAAGACAGTTTGGTCAGTTGAGTATCGGTGCCTGTGTTTCGAACTTGGTGGTTTGGCATGCGTGGTGCAACAGACTTAGGACGGTGAACTTTTATGATGGCTCATGATCACTACATCCTACAACAGAGTGGCACACATACACTTCTTTGCTTCGGGTCATACTGCCGCTTGCTTTGAACCCTTTCACAATCTACTTCGTGTAAATGGCGGGACTCCCACTGGACTGGCCGAGGAGGCTCGGCAACCGCCGTTCGGCATGCCTGGCTTGGTGTGCAGAAATCACCTACTATGGGCCAAAGTACCTTGTTCCTGGGCCTGCGAAGGAAGTCCAGCCTAACTTCGTCTATAAATAGAGGAGCAGGGGCGAAGTGAAGAGGGACCTTTTTTCGTGAACTCCGGGAAGACTCTGCCATTTCAAGACTCGTTACTTTTCTGTTAGAACTTGTATTCAAGTTGTTGGTGTACGGATGGTATCTGTATTCAATTATTTGAAAAAGCAATAAAGATTAAACTCAAAGTGGACGTAGGCAGTTACGCCGAACCACTATAAATCCGGTGTTCTAGCTTTGCAGTTAATTTAGCATACATTCCTTTATTTTAATTTTCTATCTTCATTAATCCCTCTACACAAATCTTTCTTTGGGTGTTAGTGACCAATTTTGGTGCTAACATATTTCAATTATGGATAAAGATATATCGAGAAAATAACAATCATCAAAAGGTGGAATTTATATTTATTTTATTACTTATTTTATATTTAAATGTTTAGTTTCTGGCATGTCATTCATACTAATTATGTCAATTTGCACTTGCAAATCACGTCCCTTTCTACTAAATTAGTGTGTAGCTCGTGTGTTGCACACGGTAACGATGTTAAAAGTAATATTTAAATTTTAATTATTATTAAAATTGAATTTTTTTAAGCACTATATGATAAACTTGTTGAAATAAAAAAATTATAATTTAAAATGACATACAACACTTAGATGTAAGGTAAAGGGTCGCTAATATATATATATATATATGTGTGTGTGTGTGTGTGTGTGTGTGTGTGTGTGTGTATGTATGTATGTATGTATGTATGTATGTATGTAAATAGTTGATGCTATGTGATACAAGTATTTTTTATATAAATGGATGAAAAAAAATTGAATTTTCCATTTCTGTTAATATGAATATTATATATATAATTTTAACGATTTACAATGGAATAATGAATATTATGTAATTGAATATATTTAAATGTTTTAAATCAGTGATCGGCTTAGCTAATTAGATATATGGAGCTGAATGTTAAAAAGGAGAGAAAAGATGAGAAGAAATTTGTATGTAGTTGTAGTTGAGAAAAATATCTTACGATCAACTTATCTGAAATGAACTTTTATTCATTATCTAAGATTTCAATTAGCAAACCTTTTTTGACTTAGCAATTAATCATAAATTTCACGTTATGGTAGGAGTGTCGTGTTTACAACTTCAATATTTGCAGTAACAAAAAAATGTTGCGTTAATTTGAGTTGTGAGTTCGGTAAGTTTTAATATCATGTTGAAAATGAGAATGTCGACATGACCTAATTTGTATTAGAGTAATCCATGCATCCACATCGCAATGTTGTAAATTATAAATTTATCCTTTAAAAGTTGTCAAAAATGAAATTTTGTAATAAAAATGTATGATATTATTTTGAGATGAATGAATTATAAATTAAAAATATATTATTGTTTATGTTTACATTTTATGTTATGCGATCCATATATCTTTATATATGAATAAAAACAACACTTTTATCATCTTCGCGCGCGCGCTTTTGTGTTGTGTGCATACTTAAATCGATATATATTTTAAGATTTGTTAGATGAATTATTAAATATTAGTAAATTGAATTTATTTGAATGATTTAAAATAAAGATTACATAAATGGTTAAATACATGTATATGAGTAAAAAAATATTAGAAGAGAACTGTGAAGGGTTTGTAAGTAACCATGAGAATTTAAAATATAGGTGTTTAAAGTTAAAAATATAATTTTTCAGTGCAATACATGATAACTTCATTGAGATAAACGAATTATAAAATAAATTTGTTATTGTTGTTGATGTATATAATTTATGTTATGTGTTTCTTTATATGCAAATGAAAATTTTGTTTTGCCAGTTTGTTGATACTACTATGGTATATTGTTGAAATTTTCAATTTTAGAATCTACATGATATATCAAATGTTAGATAACCGAGTTTATCAAATGGTTTAAATTTTTAATTACATAATTAGTTTAATTGTATGGACTTAAATGTAAAATATTAGAAGAGAATTAAGAAAGCATTTGTGAATAATCTTCGAAAATTTTAAAAGTATGTATTTGATTATAGATTGGCATTAGAAGTTTAGTAGAATAATTACGAAGTGATAAATTACAAAAATTTACAATTAAAATATCGAGAGAAAATTTAGAAGAGTAAAGAAAATTTAGGAGAGTAAAGAAAATTCCTACAATTAATGAGAGAGCTTGAATTTCTTCCGCTTTACTATTATTTAATAGATATATTGTATTTGATTTTTGAAATACATGTAGTTTTACTAAAACTTCTCTTGATTACACGTAGCGCATGCTAACAGGACTCGTGTAACATTAAGTAACATCACTATATCAAGCGCGGTCTCAAAAATTGTTTTATCCATGAAAACGAAGACAATTTAGAAATTTTAGAAAGTGTGTGCTAACAAAATCAACAAATTACCGATGTGGCGGTAAAGGTAACTAAACCACTTTATTCAGTTGTAAGTCACTTTGTTCATTCTCAAATGCATCCATCCTTTCTTTTATCGTCTTACGGGTAAAATTCTATGTACTTAATAAGCTTTTTCTTATGTTTAATCTATCAATGAAAATTTTCGAATGCAAGCTGTGTTATATCTGTATCTGCATCTGAAATCATTTTTGAATGTCGGATGTCCCATTCACGAATACACATGAACATTGAATTTGATCTGCATCTGCTTATAATTAATATATTTTAAAGCTTAGATATAAAATTTTGGTTCATAATAAACTTATTTTAGTACTAATGCTTATAAAAATATAAGAAATAAAAAATATGATTATAAATATATAAGAAATAAAAAATATATTGATTAAAAACTAGTTTTGTCCAAAAAAAACCTTTATCTGTATACACATGATATAAATTATCATGTTTAGTAAAAAAGTAAATGGAACATTTACTGAGTGGCAATATCATATATTAGCATTTGTATTTTTTTTCATATTTTAAATAGTTTTCCAAATATTCATTGAGTGGCAATATCATATGATATATAAGCGTTCAATGTGACATCACAAATAATGTGTTATCCTAAATGTTCTCATATTTTCACCATAAATTCCGATTTAAATAATAATGATAGTACGAACAAAGAGAATGAACTATTATTTGAATTGGAATTTGTGGTGGAAATCAGATGGCATTTAGGATGTCATTGAACGCGCCACGGAGAGAATGGCTGGTGCATAACTCCAATATAAAATGCTACTACTGAAGTAATTATCAAACATCTACTGAGCGCCAAGTATCTTTTTTTTCTTTCACCAATTATGCACATGTCCACGAACACTACCAGTTAAAATAATTTCACTGGGTGTGAGTTCATGCGAACTTATCCCAAACACAAGGTCAGTTGATGCAAAAGTAACCCCTAATATTGGAAAAGTAACCTCCATTATCTATTTAGCAACTTATATAGTTAATTTCTTATCCAACGTTTATAATATTGAATAAGGATGTCCGACCAATGACTACAAATGAATGCTTATTATGCGGATCAAGGTCTCCGCCACATATAATTATATAGTTTTCAAAATATGGAAAAAAGTAAAACACATTTGGATCTAGAGCTGTTATGCTAGAGCGGTTATGATAATGGTTACTGTTACTATTTTGTAAATATCGATACTGTACCATTTTTACTGATAAACTAAAATTGTTTAGCGTTACCATTACTGATTGACTGGTATATCGATAAACTGGTAACCGTTATACTGGTATGGTAAATTATCTTTTATCTAGAAAAATAATAAACTGATATATGTTTACAGTGAATGATTATTCATTATGTATATCATTGGTCGCTTAATAAAGGACATAGAAAAGAAATATATTTATCATCATTTAGTTAAATTAGTAAAATAATTTGAACTGTTTTCTTGCTTCTAAATGCCCATAATACAATATCTTACATGAATATCAATGTATTATAAATGGAATGGTAAACTACCGTTGGTTTTGAAAAAATATTATTGATGTTTTACAGTAAAATATAGTAAATTTATCATTACCGTATTGATTGTGGTGGTATACCGACTTTACTTGAAAATGGTAACCTACTGACTGGTAATGGTATGGTAATGGTAACGTTACAGTTACCATAACAATCCTTTTTGAATTGATGTAAAATAAAGTTAAAATACATTTTGTTTATTTTGAGTTTTGCATTTTGTTTTCAACGTGACAAAATTAGCATTTGAAAGCATACAAATGATAAATAAAAAAAAGGAACTAATTTAAAGGACAAAGATTTATATATTTTTTGTCTCAAGAACACGATCTCAATATTTTTATCACAAGGACAAACATTTTTCTAAAAATTATTAATAAGAACAAACATTTTTCAAAATTATTCATGAGCACAACAAAACTGCCACCGAGCTAAAACTGATACCTAAAAACTGTTACCGATAACTACAAACTGATATCTAAAAACTGCTATAAATAACAAAAAACTGATAATACAGAAAGGTGACATTCGTAATAAAATATTGACGGTCTGTCCTTAAGGCTAAAAAGCTGTGAATTTTTGTTTTTGACAATAATTTCCTGCAAAAATAATCTAATTATATTTTTAGATTTTATTACAAATTACAACGAATATAAAACGTGAATTTTTTTTAATTCGGTTAAATCGAATAACCAACCGAATCAATTTAACGGAACCAGCCGAACTTAATTTGGTCGTTTGCAGGGAGACCCAAAAATGAAAATGTAAACGGGAGCAGGTTTTAGTTTTTAAATTACCGATCCACCTTCCCCAATGCAGGGCATTGCGAATAAAACAGATAAAACAGAGCATGGATTCGAGCGCTTTCGACTAAGAGAGCTTGCAGAAATAATTAGCATAGAATGCCGTGTCTTCAGCTGTTGTTGGTATTTAGAAATAAAAAGGACCGTGAGCAGTAGAGTAGTATGATAAATCATACAAATCGTTACAGTGCAAGGAACAAAAGATGAAAATGATATGATGAAATTGTATTCCATTCTTCTACGGGTTTGTGATTTGATGTATGAACCGTGTTAGTTGCTGTCGGCATTCTCCCTGAAAGCAACACTCGCGCTTTAGTTTTGTTTATTTTTATCTTACTTTGCAACGAAGTTACGCCCATTTTCGGCTGTAAGTGACTTTAGTTTACGCAACCACTTGCAAGAAGCCAAGATTTGCACAACTCGTCTTGGTTAAATTTTACGGTCATCACCCACCTTATTACATGTTTATTCCTTACCCACATCCTTCCGCTTGCTTCTTGGAAATTCCTAATGACAAATCACTGAAAACTCTGCTTGTGCGTTTGCCATTACACAAAAATTACATTTTGAATTGGATATTTGGAAAAGGGTATAAAACTGATATGTTCAAAGAAACACAAATATGTTTTCAAAGAAATATCGTCAAAGGACAAAATTTCTCAACATTTTAGCCTTAAAAATCGACCTTCACTATTTTAGCATTTAAAACAACTTTTGAATTTCAATTCGAAGACAGCACAAAAAATTAGCAATCATGACAAACACGCAAACGAGTCTGAAGTGGCATCTAGTTTAGGCGGCGTTGTCGGCGAGAGCTGTTTTTATGATGATGTTGAGGGTGGTTAGCTTGACAGTGGATGGCAATGACTAGGGTTTTGAAGTAGCTCAATTTGAAGTCATCTGATGATAGAAAATTGATGGCGCTCGTGGAAGGGATGGTGAAGTGTTGTTTTCGAATAAACGACGATTCGAGAAAGAAGAAGTGCAAGTCGGAAAGGAGAAGAGCAAGCCATGAAAGGATTGTGGAAAAAGAAATATTTTTGTTTTTAGGTATCAACTTTCGAGTTTATAGGTATCATTTTCAAAAATATTTGTTATTTTTGAATTTGTAATTTTTGTTGTGTAACAAAATTATTATACTGTAATAAATTCACGTTTTAAAATGAATATTTTTTAATTGTTATTTTGTATTTTTGTGTTCATACTGGTCTGATTAGTAATGTATTGCTGCGTTGAGTTTAGTGAGAATCAGTTTTTAGGTATATTTTTGTTTTTTATGAGTACCATTTTTAAAACTAATGCAGTGTGGAAGTTTTTTTTACTATTTTGTTTGTTTGATTATATAAAAAAATTGAAGTTGTTACGTAGTAAATATGATTATCATTGAGTTGAATTAGTGTTTCTTAGTATCAAATATTTAATGACTTTTGTTTGAGTATCAGTTTTACTATTAATTTAAGAGCCAATTTTTAGGTATCGGTTTTGTAAAAACTGTTTTATTTTTTACCTAGAGATAAACCGCTCTCGTGCTCGCCATTGTGCACGCTGCCTTAGTTGAATGGAAACCATGCTTAAGCTGGAGTGGAGCCACTCGATCTGGCTTGCATCAAAGAATGGAGATGCTTAAGTTAAAACATGGTTATATGATATAACGATGCAATTTCATGAAATTGATAGATGTTGATTGTAGGTGGTCTATTTGTGCTTTAAATAAGGTGATGAATTGATTTTCGACAAGGATGATTGTTATAATTGAAATGCATGTTCAAGAATGAACTGTAAACTTAGATAATGGTAATCTAGTCTGAAAAATTTGAGAACCTAGTAGATTATGTCTGGTTTGTTTGAGTATCGGTTTTAGTTGTCAGTAGCAGTTATTAGGTATCAGTTTTTAGTTACGGGTAGTATTTTTTAGGTATTAGTTTTTAAGTGAAGAGTTTTTGGTAGCATGTGATAGCAGCAGATGGTGTTGGTGGGGGCGGCGAGGCTAATGGTGTAGGTGATGGTGTGAGTGGTGGTACGACGAGTGGTGGTTGATAATTTTGATGGTTTGTCCTTATGACTAAATTTGAAAAAATGTTTGTCCTCATCACTAATTTTGTGAGAATGTTTGTTCTTGGGGCTAAAATATTGAGATTGCGTCCTCAAGGTTAAAAAAATACAGATTTTTGTTCATTATACAAAAACCCTATATGCTTTTGTGTTTTGAGAAGAAAATAATAAAATGTGAGTTGGAGTATTTTGTCTAAAGGCTAATTTAGTTTAAAGGACAAACTTGCAAAGTTTTTTGACTTCCAAAAAATAGGTGCGATGACATCTTCTTCACTCGCGTTTCAAAATCATCGTTTCTCACGTCACCGCATCCCACGCCACCGCATCCCACGCCGTTGCTTCCCGTGCCACCGCATCCTCCAAACCACCTTACACCCAGGAACATAACTACAGCCCAAGTAGGGTGGCCAAACTGTTCGGTCCAATAAAAAAATTTACCCTAAAATATAACTGGATCTAGTCTTTTTATAAATCTCCTATCTTAATTGCAAAATACTGAAAACAGCCACTATCGATCAATTCCAACGGAAAATTGAAACCTCGGTCTCTCTACTACTCAAATCGTCTTCTTCAATCAAGTGCTCCCTCAATCGGCTATCCCAATAATTGGTCGTGCGCCTACTCTGCTCATTTACTGCGTGAATCCTAATTGGCTGTTGCGGCTAGCGCTAGTGAATTGATTATAAAATCTATCTTTTCGTTCTTCTTTATTGCCTTCGGCTAGGACAAAATATGCTTGTGCAATATTGTTCTACCTTTACTTCTCCTTTATAATTGTAAATGCTAATAAGTTAATTACTGTTAGTTCATCAATCAAACTACATGTTTGTTGTTTGAAACCAGAAACATGAACAAATTGTTTGGCAGTTTTGTGGACAATAAGCTGGCTGCATTATTTTTATTTGGGATAATTGATTAATATGTCAATATAAAATCACTGTTAACTGTTTTAGATTTGATATACATTTTTTTTTCTATTTCAGACTTTTAGTAGTTATAGGTCCAAGTTTGATAGAATGAATTACTTAGAAATTGTTACAAACTTTTTCTCATTTTCTCGCCTTTTTATTTTTAACGTGTTTAATTTAAATAGATGAATGAATTATTAATCAAATTTATTTATTATCATTTGAAGCTATGCTTAAAAGACCGACACAAAATTTGTTCTCATTCTATACAAAAAATCCAGATGTTAGTGGAATTCATCTCCAGCTTCTCCTTTGACTTTGGAATTAGATAACTTGGATCCAACAAATGAACTATCATCCTACAAAAGTTAAAAAAAAAATTGAGAACATTATGAAACATGACCCAGGATTACGTCAAACTATATGGATGTATAATCATAAAGAATAAGATGCAATTCATCGTCGTTATATCACAATGAACCCATGTCAACCCGATTTGAAAGAAAAATTCAAAAGGAATGAAGATGGCCGACGTATGTGATTTGAATGGTTTAAAAATCATAAATGGCTTGAATATTCCGAAATAACTAAAAAAGCATAATGTTTTCCTTTTTCTCTTTGACAGAAATATTTCTCAACATCACAAACAAGATACATGGATTTCTAGTGGATTAATAGTTGGAAAAGAATTGACGAAAAATATTGTTGATTAAAAAAATACGAAGGATGTCCAAATTCACTGCATTCAAATAATGTAACTTTATTGGATTACTTGAGAAATCTTTCACAAATTATTGAGAAGCAACTAATTTTACAATTCGAAATTGAAATAAAGAAAAATCGATTGTGAATCGTCACTTTAGTGAAAGCTATCTTATGCTTAGCATATCAAGGTTGTACTTTTAGAGGAAATGATGAATCAATTGATTTTTTAATCGTGTAAATTTTCTTTAATTAATTAATTATTCTGCTTCACTTTCACTAGAAGTTGAAGAAGTGGCATTACAAAATGCTCCTAGAAATGCCTCTTACATTCGAAAGATTCAAAATAATACGAGGGAAATTATCGATGATTTAGTGAGAAGAAAAATTCGTGAAGAAATCAATGAATCTAAATTTTGCATTCTTGTTGATAAGTCATAAGATGAATCAAATATTGAGCACATGACAATAGTTATTAGTTTTGTTGATGATGAAAGTTGTATACCTGAACAATTCTTTGATGTTGTTGGAGTTGAAGATACCACTGCACAAACTTTGAAAAAAGCTTACTCAGATATGCTTGATCAAAATGGCTTGCTTGTTCAAAATATGCAAGGTCAAAAATATGATGGTGCGAGTAACATGAGAGGTGTTTGAAGTGGTCTACAAGCCCTATTTTTAGAAGAATATCCATATGCATATCATGTGCGTTGCTTTTTTCATCGATTGCACTTTCAATTTTTGGGGCTTTTGGTGAATTATGTGATATAAAGTTATTCTTTCAAATGCTTAATTGTACCGCGAACTTAGTAAGTTCATCTCCCAAACGAAATCAACAAATAAGGGCCGCTGTAAGAAAAGAAGTTGAAGATATGATGTTGAGTGGAACAATACACAAATGTACAAACGTAAATTAAAAAACCACTTTACGTCGATCTGGTTCTACTCATTGGAGTTCACATTACTCTTCGGCTTTTAGCTTTCTTAGCTTGTATAAACATGTTCATGAGGTTCTCAAAATTATAAAAAAAAGAAGGTTTAAATAAAAAATGCATGCTGAAGCAAATGGTTCTTTACTTGTGATGAATACTTTCCATTTCATCTTCAATTTGTACTTGACGGTTGAAGTAATTGGAATTACCCAATTGTTTTATCAAGCATTTCAAAAGAAATCTCAAGATAGCTTGAATGAGATTCATTCACTCTCGATCACAAAGACTCTTCCTTGCAATATCAAAAACGATGACAAATGGCAAATGCTTTTAAATAGTGTCATGTCCTTTGTGGTGGCAATTCAGTTGCAATACGTGATTTGCGTCTCATTATTTAGAAGGGACCATACGCTTTTGCCAACAACATGATGAAATAACCTTAGAGCACCATTATCGTTGTGATATATTGAATGGAACTATTGACATAAAAATAATGGAGCTAAATACAAGACATCAATTGGACTTGTAAGTTTAAGCTCGGTTTTGGAGCCAATAAAATAAATTTAGAGCACTAAAAGTTGATGATGCATGTTTGCAAGCAAAACAATACTAAAGATTTTAGTGAGCTGGATATTAGTTTTCATCCAAGACACTAGTTGCAACATTATGAGCAAGATGTACGGCATGATCTTTACTTTTCTAATATTATCATAATCTCAGAGTTAAGAGTTAGTCAAGACAAAAAAAAAACTAAAAGATATCATCTTGTTCATAGATTGATTTATCCTACCTTAGCTTGATACGGTTACCACTAAACGAGTTTCGGTTATGAAGTTGATCAGGACACCACTGCTCAATAAAATAGGTGATAAGTTGGTTGGAAATCACTTGATAAAATATATTGAAAGAGAAATAGCCAAAAATATTGATGCCGAGGCAATTTTAGATGAATTTGATTTTCCTGAAGTTCATAGAGCACAACTTAAGTAAGATATTTAGTACTCTATGTTATTTTGGGTGTGGATGTTTGTAACATTTCCGTTTGTCAATGCAATTAGGTAATCTTGGATATTTTGATGCGCATGAATGTAATAAAATTAATTATACTAAAGTAGTTTTGTTAATTTCTTTTTTCTATTTAATCGCTCAAATAATCTGCCCATTGCAAGTTAGATTCTAGGTTACATCCCTGCCTACACCTGCACTCCACCACTCTTAATAGTAGCCGCCTTTCATTGCCGCTGCTTTCCTAGCTGCCACCTCCTTAAAACCTAATGCTAAAAAACAAAATCATACCTCTATTTTCCACCTGCTGAGCCCCCTACATCTTCCTCATGATAACATCGTTGTTGCTCATCTCATCTTGTTAACCAATCATCAATTAATGTAAAAATAGCAACGATATGTTACTATACGGTATCATTATATCATAAAATAATGTAAAAAGAAATACAATGGCTATAAAATGCTACTAAGTCATATCATTTAACCAATAATTGATAACACAAGGTAAGGTCCACTATTACACGGCAAAATTGAAATATAATTGTTGTATTTTTTTAGGTTGAGAAAATACCAAACCGATACTATATAGTAGCAATATAAAATAATTTATGAAAAATAGCACGATAAATATTCAAAAGTAGCATTGTAAATTAATTTATGGAAATAGTATTACAAACTTTCAAAAAATAAAACAAAAATGATACCATCTGTATAAGAAAATTATAAAATGACACTAGAAAGTGGAATTAAAAAATACTAATTCAAAATGATACTACAATTCATAAATCATACTAGAAATCAAGAAAATATTAATATACTTTATAAATTGATCCTACAATTCATAATGCTATTATAAAATAATATTGTGAGATACAATATATGCATCACCGTGGTGAAGCCTTGGGGCAATGGTTAGGTCATCCGCATGGTGATCTGCGTGCTCAGGTTCGAGTCCGGAAACAGCTTCTTCGCAATGCGAGGGAAATGCTGCGTACATTATCGATCTCCCTAGAGCCTGCAATCGTGCAGGTGCCTCGTGCACTGGATTCCACCTTTACAATATATGCATGATTTAAAAAGATATTATAATTGTTTACGAACTTCGATTACAATTTCAAAAAACTATTACAGTTCATAAATAGCTACTACAGTTCACAAAATGCTTTTATAAAGTAACATTATGAATAGAAACCTTTAATAATAGTTGTAGTACCTTGAATGTCATAGTTTTTTGATGCCAGCGTGGCTATAAAAGACACTCCTTTATAGATACTATTAAATCTTAATAACCGTTGAAAATAGAACCTAGAAATTAAATTTCCTTTAAAATTCAAAATTAATTACAAAAATTTAAATCTTAATATCGCTTAAATATAGAATCTAACAAATAAACTTCCCCTAAAAGTTCATTCTTTATCATAAGGTAATATAAATAAAAACTCAAATTAACAAAATATTAGGTGTTGTAACTTAGAAATAAAAATTCAAGCTAATTGCATATGGTTTCAATGCAGAAATATGACTAAATATTTGTACAAATTATTTTCTTTTAAATATGTTAATCATATACAATTTGTAGAAATATAATTACTTTACAAATTAAACTTGAAAATATTATTTAACAAATAAACTTTCTTTATAAATTCAAAATGCACTAAAAATATTTTTGAATCTTAATATCACTTAAAAATAAGTTCTAACAAATAAATTTCGTTTAAAAATTCAATCTTTATCATTTAATAATATAAATAAGAATTAAAACTAGCGTAAATTTAGATATTGCAATTTAGAAATAAAAATTCAAACTAACTACACATGATTTCAATGCAAAATTATGACTAAATATTTATGCAAATCATTTTCTTTCGAATGTGTTGAACATATACAATTTATAGAAAAATAATTCACGCGCGAAGCGCATGCTGTAATGCTTGTATACATAATTAAGAAAAATAATACTATACAGTATCACTACTATATACATCTAAAAAAACTACAATATAAACTACTGCTATAATTTTAAAAAAGCTACCACAATTTAGAGATTGCTACTACAATTTAAAAAAAACTCATAAAATGTTGTTAAATAACTTTACGAACAGAAATATACATAATTTAATCTATATTGAAAATACAAACAATAATATTACACAGCAGCATTACTACACATATTTAAAAGATGCTACAAAATGATATTACAGATGATGAAATGATACTATAGAATGTACATTTCTACAAATGCTACTGTAAAATAGCATTAGGAGGAAAAATATAAGTAACTATTTTATTTTCAAAGAAATTAATAATACTCAGTGTCATTATCCATCGTTATCTTCTTCTTTACTAATTTCATGTTGCTTCTCCTTCACCACCAACTCTAATCACATAAAACATCACTCATCTGCCAATGCAACAACATGTTAATTCTTCGACCAACTTCATGTTGATTTACATCTCAATCTGCTCCTTCCATCATCATCAAACTCTTCATGCCTCTCTCCATCATCATCGTCGCCAAGTTCGAGTCCCCACCATCAAGAGCTGTTGCACCATTGTCGAGATTTTCCACGTTTATGCGCCTCCGTCAAGACTCCACCATATGAAAAAACGCAACCCTAAATTCACGTCCTTCCATCTAAATTTTTTTCTTCAGCTCTATTACGAAACAAACTTTGTCCTTCATGCAAAAAAATTAAGCGCATGTTTTGACATTTAATTTTTTTTGAAATATGGTCTATTTTATTATTTTCCTCCTAAACTATTTTAGTCTCTAAACAAATGCTCTTGAAAGTAGTGAAAATGAGAAATCATATAATATGTATCTTCGTCTCTCATAGCACTGACCACTTCACCTCATTCCATAACTACTATCGTTGTCACTTCAGCCACCATCATTCCCCACGTTGCTACCATCCATGCGCCACCAATCTTCGCCTACCACCTTCCTCTACTAACTAGAAACCCAAGTTTTTTCAGCATCTACTAGCATTGCACCATATGAAACCCTAGTTCATCTCAACGCATCCCGCGCCACTAATTGCTACACCACCTCAACTTTCCCCTTTCTTTTTCCATAATTTCTCATCATAACAAAAAACGAAGGCATGTAAAAAAATGATGCTATATAGTATCGGTGTATGTTTCTTTTTTAAATTATCAACTATAAAAGTGATACGTATGGTAGCATCGTAAAAAAATAGTGCACTAAAAAATAATCTTTTAGTAGGTACAAAATGCTGCTACACAATAGCATTATAGGGAAAATAAAAAAATAGTTGCGATATTCATGAGTGCTCCCTCCTCAAAGAGTATCGTTAATTTTTTTTTCGAAAAATGGTTGCTATATTCTTTTTTTTAATTCAGTAAATACAAAGTACTACTATACAGTAGGATTTGGACACGCTACTGCAAGGTAGAATTGAAAACTAAAAGTTGTATATATTTTTATTTCAACAGACGCAAAAAAGTCACTATGCATTATAATAAAATATAATTTATGAAAAATAACATTATAAAATTTGAAAATTTAAAATAAAAATGATGTCACAAATAAAAAAATCATAAAATACGACTACAAGGTAGAATTATAAAAAAATTCATTTAAAAATGCTTTCGATGTTTAACTTTATAAGCTAATGCATAAATTTAATTCATCTAAAAATATTACTGCAGTTCATAAAATGATATTAGACATGGTACAAAATAGTTTAGGAGGAAGACGATAAAGTTGGTGAAGATTGGGTGGAGTGAAAGCGAGAGCATTACACATGGGAGAGCGAGGAGAGCACGAGGATCGCTTATCCGGAGCTCTTTACTTGCTAAGACTTTCTATCTGTCGTAATTGCTTTCATTATTCGATATCAAGCAGTGCAATTTAGTACATGACATGCTAAGGTTGGCATAGGTTGTATCTCCTACTTGTGTGTGCATATTTGATTTTGATGATTGCTTATGCTTGTTTGTGATTGTTGGACATGCAGGGCAACCTTTTGATTGTTAGAGTATTTCGGGGGCTAAATTTCCCAAGAAGGAGAATGTAACGGTCTATATTTTACATATCAAAGAATCGTAAATATTAATATTATTTTTATATTTGAACAAATGATTCTTAAACTTTGGGTAATAATAGGTGGTGAATCGTACACCCTTAGAATTTTTATTGAATGGTTTTAATCTTGAAAATCTTGTAAGGCCTATAACTTTTGATAGAAATCGAACAAAGGTCTGAAACTACTTCTAAATGAAAGGGAAGATGGTTTCTCATTTCGTATAGTGATCATAACATATTTTTATACTTACCGTCAATCTTTTGAAGTTTTGACTAACTTCAGACAGATTAGCAGATAATTAGCAGGTGATTAATGAGGCTTGCTAACCCAACTCAGAATTAGGGTTAAAAGCAGCCTCCCTTAGCAGCACTAATCATTTCTAGTCATTTCTATTTATATCCAAACCTCCATTAATCCATATCAGACCAAAACTACTCCTCTATTTATCTCTTTTATTAGCCTAAATTAGTGACTAGGGTGAGATTAGCAAAGGGGATCTATGGGGTTTCAAAATTTAGAGCTTTAGAATACTTGCAACAACCGTTCGGATCAGATCTACGCTTGTTTGATTGATTTTGGATTGATTCTTCATCTAGATGGGTGGTTTTATCCTCTGACTGATAGAGTTAAGCATATATCCTAGGGGTAATTATATAACCTACTACATATATCTAACTCGATAACCAATCTTATTTGAAATAAAAGGTATTTTCTTTATGCTATATACATGATATAATGTATTATATTAATTAATCAATATAGTTAAAAGTATATTTAATAGAAAATCTATAAATGGTATATTTTGTGATAGTAGTTACAACGTGTTGTAACCATGAGTAATTGATCATAATAAAAATAAATATATCATTTCAAAATATTCCTAGTGAAGATGTACAATATCGGATATCGATATATCCATTAAGACTGGAGTATGTAACGCTCTCCAAATGTTAGATAGAATTACTCATAGATATTGAGGGTGCCAAAGGTTACGTTCTGATAGTTATCGGTAACCATGGAATGACTCACTTGATATTTTTTGTTGGTTAATATAAATAAGGTCAATTAGAAAATGTCGATGTGACAATATTACCCAATTTTCTTAACTTGAGAATAATTATCGAGTTTCATTGTGGAATTCCACCTTGATAATAGTTAAATCATGGTATGGCGTCCATTGACCGACTGTAGTTGGGTTGAGTGGAAGCAATAGAAGTGAAACACTATTCAAGAGAGGATTCATCTCATCAGTTATATGAGGTTAATATCACGGTTAACAGAAGTAAACTCAATGTCAAAGTTTATGGCCAGAGCATTTCGGTTGATAATAATTATTATTATTGAATCATGGACTTTGTGCATGGACTATAGAATTGAATATGAACGATATTGGAATTTTAACCATTATGAAATTTTATAAGTCTAAAGTGATATAGTTTTGAAGAAGAAAATTGGTGTAATAATAGTCACAATCGAGTAACACTTAACGAGTAAAATTGGATTTTATCAAAACCAAGTAAGCGATAAATTTGATCAAAATGTCACACCACTTGTTAAGCGACGTGTGAACGTTAGTATTCGAATAGTTCGATATTAATTGTTGACCAAATTTACACCTAAAGAGTCGCACAACCAAATCGTTAAATACTCCTTGACCGCATGATTTAATTAGTTTATAATTGTTATAGATTATTTAAATTAATTATATCTACGGAATATTGGTTATATAATTTTATTTTGATTTTTTGAACAATATTAATAAATATATTTGTTATAGTTATAAATATATCAATCGATATACGATATCGATACATGTTTAAATTGGATTTAAACGCAGTATAATTTGTTCGGTTTTTAAATGGATCTGAAGCCCATATGAGGGCATGTACATTTTGGCAAGAATAGACCAGCAAATGGTCGGCCGTAAGATGGGTAGAAGGGCTAGTTTTTGAATGAATAAAAGGAAAGAAAGAGTAAGAGAGAAATGTGAATCTTGATCCTAACATATCTCTTCATTTTATCCTCTGTAAAACATCTCAAACCACTCTCATTTCTCACTTTTTAGAGCCTCAAATCCCCTTAGTTCTGGCCAAATCCATCACCTCTCCTCCTCCGTTATCCAAGCACAAATCAAATAAAATTAAACCATTCGATGTCATATGGTTTGCAATTCAGGAGAAAACACCTTCAGAATTAGAATTTGATTCAGGAGTTCATTTCAACACTTCAAGGTGTGTGTTTTTAGCATTGGTGTGAGGTAAAGATCAAATCTATAATTATATGCTATTGATTTATTATTTAATTATTATATTATGTTATATTAGCTAGGCGACGATTCTAGTATATCAGTATCGTCATAATTAGATTGGTTATATCTTTATATATATATTTTAAAAAAATAAAGTATGTCACCTATAATATGCATGATACAAAATGAAATCTTTTTTAATTTTAAATTAATTTAATATACATTATATAATTATATATATATATATATATATTATAATTTAAATACAATATCTTGTTCCATACAAAATATGATTTTAAAATCTTATATAAAAGGTTTCATATTTAGAATATTTTTTGGCAAAATAAAATAATACATGTACGTTATTGTTTAAATATTATTTAAATCAAATAATTATGTAAATAAGTTATATCAATATAAATATTATTTATAAAAAAATTTATAATTTAGAAAATTAAATTAGAACCTAACATATTTTCAGGAAAAAAAATTATTTTATATAATTTAATTATTTAAATAATAGTCGCAATTAAAATTACATTTAAAATTGATTTTTTAATAATGAAATTATGTATAAAATATCCAAGTATTAAAACATCATTTTGATTTTTGCTGAAATTTTAAATTGAAAATTATGATTCGAATTTTTTTAAATTTTCGTATGGCAATTAATTTAATATATATATTTTAATTAAAAATATTTGTTGTGTGCATTATTAGGTGCATATATATTAAAATATATATATTTCATACGACTTTTTTATTTAACCATTAATACATATTATATATATTATTAAGTCATTTATATGTATGTATATATGTATATAATGTATATGCATGTAAAAAAATTATGTAAATGTATACTTTTTGCTTTTAGTTCTGTAGCAAAATAAATTATTAAATTTTTAATGTAATTATAAATATTTCATAGTATATACATAATTCAAAAAAATTATAACGATCTACTTTTTTGGACGATTCAAGTTGACAATAAACCATACATGTCCAACTCAAACCGTTCAAAAGATGGATTATCAATGAGTTTTATTCTAAAAAAAAGATACAGAAGAAGAAAAATACAGAATCTCACAGTGGAATGAAAACATATAATAAATACATAAACAGTTCATGAAGCTATACATTTGATTTACATTTTACAATACATCTGAGTTATATATTTAACAGGTATATCAAAGAGTGCAATGGAATAATACTACTAAATACGGTCTTCAATTTCGTCTTCATCTTCAAGAAATAAATGTTTTTGAAATACTGAAATACTCAAGTTGACCCGAGGGTAAGAGAAAACAATACACTCGAGATTTGAAATTCTTATGTAAGTTAAATCAAAATCAGGTGAAATATGGGTGCAAATAACTTCATTTTGCTTCAAGAATTCACAGAAAAAATTTCAGAGTTCTTAAACACCTTTTAGAATTATTCAATAAAGTTTCATACATTTCCATTCGATTTAATAATTTTAGCAAATTTCAAGCGACTAACATCAAGGTTTAAATTTTTAAAATTATTAAATCACTGAAATAAATACATGTTCTTTTATCAAATATCCTTCAAATAATTTACTGGAGTTACAGAAAAATTTCAAGTTACTTAACACTTTAACAAATATATTTTCCATATTTGAATTCAAAATTTATAAATAAATTTCACAACAACTTTTCAAAAATCTAATTTAACCAACATTTTCAAATCTACATTCTTTATAACATATAATTTTACTTAAATTTAAAATTCTAATTTATGAAAAATCTAATTAAAAAATCCTCTAAAATTTAGTTAAAAATCAATTTAAAAAAACGATTTCCACTTTAAAACCGAAAAGCAGTTGAATTTTTTTCAAAATTTACTTTTTTGTCGAAGCAAAACATCAAATTATTTCCAAAAATCAATATCAGGTGTCCAAGGGTTCGTATGATAATTCAGTGTCCAAAAGATCAATATGACAATTCAAACTGTTTCAATAATAACCAAGATGATAACAGTGATATATCAAAATCAATAACAACATGCATCCAATCTTAAAATCGTACATCATAACATCATCCATTAAAACATGAAATCATCATCCAAATCAACCAATTCAACCATATATCACGACTGTCATTATTTAGTAGATGTCTTGGTGTTTAACTAGCGGTGATATTCAATTCAATGTCAATTTAAATGTTAATTTGAATGTCAATGATATAATGGGTGTTGTCAGGTTTATTTCAAAATCAATGACTAAACACAAATAATTCACATATTAACACTTTAAGGGTATAAACATGAGATCGGGATCCCAATTAATTAACTTAAACATATGTCACAAAATCAATCATCATCACATATCACGGCATGAACTAGCCGTGATTTCCAAATTAAATTTCCAAACAGAAATCAATGAAATTTATCACTTCGTGATTTTAGTTTAAGTTGCATAATAATTTAAGTATCGTGTGAGTGATTTTAAGCACTCAACTTTTTAAATGAATTTGAAAATTACACTGAAGCAAAAAACCACTAATTCAACTCCATATCGTGGACAGCTTCGATACGAGTCCAATGCAAAAACATGCACCAAAATCCGACCTCGTACGAGAAAGATACAAATTAGTGAATATTTTTAATTCAATAATTTAATTAACACTTAATTACCTTCATTAATTACCATTAGCCCTAATTATCGTTCATTCCCAAACGCAGCCACGAAATCAATCGACACGCCGCCACCATCCTAACCTCTGACCATCGCCGCATCACTGTTGACGTCGAGCTTAAGCTCGAAAAACCTCTACAAAGTTCAACATGGGCCACCAAACTTCGACCGTAGATAACCGCCAACGTCCTCTACACTTTTGCTTCAGGCACTGCTGCCTATAAATGATTAACGGCGACGAAATTGCCAACCCTATCTACGCCAATCATGGCCAATTTTCGATCGCCGTGCTTCTCCATTCAACAACCGGTCATCTTCTACATCTCACCAAGACGAACAACTTTCATGTTAGGACCATCCCTAAATCGGCCTTTAGCAGCGTCGATCAACAATGATCGTTGGATATGAGGGTTTGGTTTCATTTGGTGTACTCAAATGAGAGAGATAAGCGGTCATTTTATAGATTTTATTAGTTTACTATTCATCATAAAAATCACGGACCCCAAACAAAGCGTGCTCGCCCACATTCCTAGCCAAATACCTCTATTTTGAACTCAATGGAACTAGTTTCGGGTCCCAACTCCATCGTATACAAAAGTTATAGAAATTCTTATATCTCATTAACAAAATACGTAATTAAACAAGTCGCTTCATTAACTATTGATCTTATCATTTAAAATTATGTATGTTTTGAAAATAATAATTTCTTCATTAAATATTAATTGATTTATAATTAAATTTGAAACTGAATAGATTTTCCTACTTTTTTGACTAATTAATTTATGTTCTAATTAACTTATTAAAACATGTTTTAATCATACAAATTTAAGTTATTGAAATTTTTAGCTTAACGTTAAAATCACTTCTGTTCCAATTAAATTATTAAATTACATTTTAACCAAAATGTAATTTTTATCTTCTTTTTATAAAATTATATTTATATTCATACTAAAATGTTTATTTTATTTGAGCAGAAAACATATATTTCTTATATCAGCTTATTAATTATGATTCACTTCTCATTCTTTATGATTAAAAGATATCAATAAATTTATTTGCAATTAATTTAAATGTTAAATTTTAGACAGACTCTAATTAATAAGAAAGGATATAATAGTTTTCTTTTTATGATAATTCAACATATCTATACAATTTACTGTGTACAACGAAACTAATAAATTACTACTAATTAAATGTTTATAACTTAACTGAAATTAAACTTATCTAATTACATTTAAATAACAAACCTATGCTTTCTCTTATAAAAATATTCATTCAGTTCTTGATTTAAATTTGTTATTTCAGTTCCTGTTATTAATCATATGTCACCTAATATTTTTAAATTAAATTCTAATATGTGTTATCATCTTTATCTTATTGAAATTTGTCATTTAAGAATTACTTTAAGATCATAACTTCCATTTTAACATAATTTTCTGTAATAAAATCAATTCTTTTTATTTCTAATAAATTTTATTCAACAATTATATTAAATTTAATATTTTTAAAAGTTTAAAAAATGCATCGTTACAAATTATATATATATATATATATTATTTGAAATAAAATGTATTTTATATACATAATTAAAGTATATAAACATACATTTTGATGATATATTTGTATAGATGAGTTAACATGTCTATTGCGGTGTAAATCCCAAATATTATATACGGGTATGTTGTACCTTGCATGCATTACTACATTTCAAGTGAACACACACATATGCATGTGTATATGATACATATATATATATAAATAATATTAATTGCATAAAATAACTATTTTATAAATTTTACTAAAATATTGATTTTTATTCAAAAATACATTTTAAAATGTTCTAAATAAATTAGACTTCATAGGCCCAACAAAATTTCAAAATGGTATAAAAAAATTAAAATCCATCCATTACTTCCGCTGCGTCCTGGCCCAGTTCCAACAATGGAATCAAAGCCTAATAGCCTATGCGATCTAAATTAGTCATTGTTACCCAAGTCTTTTGGCCCGGCTATATTCAGACTAACTAGACAAGTTAGACTCGACTATCATCAAGGCTAGTAGCCCAGAAGATGATCGTGGGGTCCAGAGATCAAACATAGATGATAATATGAAGCGACGATCAAGAAAAATCAAGAGATGAACCATACAGACATTCTATGTATGGATTATAGTCTCAACTAGGTAATGGATCAGGTACGATCCCTACCTCTATATAAGGAATTGAGTCGCATTAGCTTAGCAGTTCAACTCAACGGAAATCGATCGATATCTCAAAGTCCAGAAATCAAATATGCAAACATTTTTGGTGACATGGAGCTAACATAAAGGGGGATCCATCAGAGGGATCGCGACCTACCACATAGCCATTAAGTGGTATCAAGGTCGTCCTCTTTTCTTGGGATTTGGGCCCGGCGGTCGCTCGTGTGACCTCATCTGTATCTGGAGATTCCGCTGGCAATTTTTTGGGAAGTTATTCGACCGTCTCCCCCGATAAATACAGGCTTCATGGTTCACTTTAGAGATCTTTACACTGCTATTTATTTCATGCTATACTGTAATGATGGATCATACCTGATTCGTCCCTTTGTACTCAACAATTCAAGCGATTAATAAAGTTATTTATTCAAAGTGGACATAGGCTTCCAACGTCAAATCATTATAAATCGTTGTGTTCTTGTTATTGATTATTTTCAGTTATTTAATTGCTTGTTTCCTCTGTTATCATTGGATTTTCTTCATTTATTTCTCTACAAAATCTCAATTAGGTGTCTGTGGCAATTTTTGGTGCAAACAATCATGTTAGGGCTAACTAATTAAGCTCACAGCCCAGATAGTATGGTGTCTAGAAAGGTAGTGTCGAAGGATTGAGTTGGATAATCAAGTACTTTGCCTAACCTAGCCACTAGCTGGCCTGAATAGATATATCAGCCTAAATGTTGCCTCTAATAGAAAAGGCACAATTTGAATTGGGTCTTGGGCTAATTTTCAAAATTGTATGAAAATTAAAATATAAGATTTTAAACTTAGTAGTTAAATTTAAAAAATAAATATACATATTGTAAATGTTATAAGAAAATAAAATTTTCAAAATGTTTGAAAATTAATAAAATTAATACAAGCTAATTTCCAAATTTATAAAATTTATTAATAAGTTCAATAAAATATATTAGTTAAATAAGTTATTAATATATATATATATACACATACATATACATGTATTATATATTATGATATATGTTATGTTGTTTTAAAATGTTAAATTAACATAAATATACATGTATGTATACAGATGAATTTCAAAATTAATACAAAATTCAATTAAAATTGTTTGATTAAACGAACTAATATATTGAATATATATATATATATATATATATGATGAAACACCCCCACACCCCTTAATATACTCAAAAGGATACACTAAAAGATGTGGTGTCTTGTAGGTATAACTGAAACTAATAGAGACTAAGATTCACAAGACAAAAATTAAATAATAATAAAATAGCTGAAATAATTATGACATTTTTTTCAAAACTAAACTTCATAAAAGGTCATCACATACCAAATACTTCAAATGTCAAACCACATATATATGTTTTTAATCAAAAACCATAGTCTTCATAAAATCAGAGTACAATTATTCCTCATTATATTGTCAGTCAACATAAAAACTAAAACTGGAATAAAAGAAGTACATATAAGAAATCTCTTCCAAGAGAGCTCCAAGCTGCAGAAATCTACTGACTTCTCCCTTGATTGCCTAAGGAGGAAAAGGGGAAATAGAGGAGTAGTTCAGAGTAAAATTCTGGTGCATGATAGTAATTACTAGAGTCTTTAAGCAAGATAAATTAATAGGCTCTACAACAGTTCTAGCATAAATAAGGGTAATAAAGGAAACATCAAAGAGATAAATCGAAAATAAGTATGATTACATGTTGTTCAATTTATAAGATAGGTTAACTTTGATTGTTTGCACTTGTTCTTGATTTCTTCTTTGATTAGGTTGAATTCCTAATCCTCTAATAGGATGTAACCCCAATTCTACCCTTTTTGATTCGCTTGCTACTCTATACTACCTTTCTGTGGAACGGCCGCTATTTAACTCTCTAACATAATGTTACTGTGGCCAAGACGACATATGTAGCTCCCTACACAGAAGGCAATGGTGTCTACTAAAGAAACCCATACTAAGCGCTTGGAACTCATAGATGTTACTGAGCACCCTCAAATGGAATTCGCATGCGTAACTGCCACGATGCCCACGCTACCTTTTGCTCCACCTATTGGGTCTTCTTATTACCTCCAACGTTCAACATAGCATGCCCCTCATCTCATTTCAGGCTAATGTGAGATCACCGTGTGTGACGACGCGACTTTTCGACGCTCGAAAACCGACATCAATACGTCCACTGTATCAACTGCCGAGCAATCGAATGTCGGAAAACCGTACCGTTAAGGTTAAAGAAGAGGTAGAAGATAGAAGAAGAAAGAAAAAGATAGAACATTACAGAAACAACAGAACAATATCAGAATCTCACAATCGCAGCGGAACAACATATAATAGATAAATGAATAATCTTTAAACAAAGAACTATATCGGTTATTAAATTACATCATATTACATTACATTACATCATCAGAGTGTACAACAACAAACAACAACAAACATCGGAAAAGAAATACTATATACTAGTGAATACGCCAGGTCATCCAGCTTGCCACCAGCAACTCCTGAATTCCAGAATATCCCGATGACCTGACTCTTGACTGCCCGTGTGGAAATTTGGTGGGCACCCAGAGTTTAGGAAGGAAAACAATAAACTCCGAGTCAGTCGTGTGTCTGGTGTGAGAACTAAAAGAGTTTATCTTCAAAACAATGAACAGGATAATTTTAAAATAGATTCGCAATGCTTTTAAGAAAATGAGACTACCATAAGGCCTCCCGCACACACACACAATGCAAACGCAGAATCGGAGGAGATTTCTCCTTATGATAGTCAAAAATGCTTGATACGCATTAAAAAGACAAATTTGATATTATTACTAGTGCATAGTGTAGGAAAAATCATTTCGAAAGTAAAGATATAAATCTTAGCCAATATAGGCATTCCGCACTTATGCCTACTATAGCTACCATCCAAACAGTGGAGCGCCACCATAAGTGAATGATAGGTTCTACAACTAAAATCGTACAAGATCGTATTGTTTCTTTGGATTTCCAACAAATGGTCAGGCCAAGGAACTTCCCATTGCCACATGGGTTCGCCTCTGGAAAGATGACCCGAGAACCAAACCGGATCTCTGCCAACACAAGGCCGGGTTACCCCTAACTGGGTAACTACTGACACGAACATGTCATTCCCCGATCGTAACCGATCTATATCCAAGGATCCTCGATTTCCAACAACCACAAAGCAATAAATTTGCAGCAACAACATTGGTTAAGTATCTGGGCTCCATACCATGATACCACCTCTATCCAGAAGGAATGACATACACTAAAGGGGCGCTACCCTCTAATAACCTTACCGCATCCTTCCTGTTTTGACCATTTCCGGGGTGTGAGGTCCGACGAAGTCTCGTCCACAAAGCCACGCTTTATATAAAAGCTGTGCTTAAATTCATAAATGCTCAACAGCACTTCGTATGCCACATTACCAATTTGGGAATGCATCGCTAGTAACCATCAACTACCTAACCTCTAAGGGTGTTAAGCTAAGAGAATAAATTCTTCGCCACCAACGGAAATATATTTGCTAGAAACCAGCTTTACAACTCAAATTGTAACGTCAGACACACATCCATACAAGTCCGTTCCGGGATCGAACGGAACCGAAGGCACTTCCAAAGAAGTCCTTGCAATACGGATATTGACTAATCACGACCAGACTTCCCATCACAAAGGGTAATAAATTTCTATATCGGAGATCAGCCGATGCAGAAACATTCGACGGTAATCCTTCCGTTTTCACAATTATCCGGTCTTCAACACCGGTCATCAATGCTATCTATAACGACGTATCACATATTCGGAATGGGTTATACGACCCCAAGGTCCTTTCCCGGCTAACCCGAATAGTGAGCGCTTATTCAAAAATAAGTATGGCATTCAAAATCAAGCTATCACAACAAATACCCATTTAAAGGTAAATATTGATAGTCGGATTATTTAACTATCAATAGGTATGCTCAACATCACCAGATTCCAAATAATTTCCCAAATTATTTACTTTCCAAAATATCTTTACTAGATATATAATTTCCACACTTCAACCATTTGAAAACAAATTTCAAATCGCTTTTCACCTTTACCACTTTTGAAAACAAATTTCGAATCGTTTTCCATACGCGGAAATACTTTCATTTCAAAATGGTTCATTTAAACCAATCAAATAAATCCTTAACGATTTACTTTATATTTACGTTTCAAATCCGTAAATTTATTCCTACAATTCAAAAGTAAATCAATGTTTATTTTTAAACAAATTTCCCTTTCTTTTATAAATTCCATAGTGAATTTACAATTCCAAAATATCTATGAATATACGATTTCAAATCGATTTCTAATATTCATTTTCAATTTATCTTTAAAAGATAAAATCTCAAACATTTCACTTCATATTGGAAAACATTTCCATACTTATTAAATAATAAGTAATTCACAAATCCATTTATTTTCAACACTTGGAAAATATTCAATATACTTAAATCGAAATTAAGTATATATTTCATTCTTTAAGGAAAACATTCTCTTAAACACATTTATTTGGGCCAAAACGAATGTTGCGTAAAACATCGTTACGACGACCAAAAATCACTAGTATAGGGATTCAGAATTAAAATAGATATATAAATCCCAATACTATGCAAAATATTTCCTTTCGGAAATCATTTACTATAAAAACAGTGTTATAGTCCACCATTTTCTTATTTCTCGAAAACGTCTATTTCAACAATGAATGTTGAAATATATGAATCCGATTCATAATACATTTTAAAACATCTTTTTAAAATAATTAACTTCATTTTATTATATAGCTTTCCCAAAAATAACCATTTTATTTAATAATATATTCACTGTCCAAAATCGTGAATATACTTCACTAACCAAATTTCAACATTTCTACGTATTTTACATAAAGAATAATTCGCTATCCAAAGTCGCGAATATACTTCCTTTAATAAATTTCTATATTCAATTTATCAAATTCCATTGATTTGAATTTATAAACAATGTCTATAAATTCCATTTCTATTTATAAACTTCGATTTATAAAAATCCCTTTTTATAAACCAATTCAATTTATAACTCAATTTTATACCAAAAATCTAATTTATAAGTTAATTACTTATAATCTTTTATTTTACGAAAATTTATTCATTTTAAAATTTCACAATTTATAAATCTATAATTTTTAATGAAATCCCTTTTATACTTCATTTTATCACTTAATAAACTCGTTTTATAATTCCAATATTATATATATATTATAAATATCAATGTTAAAAATCTTTTATATACATCCTTTATAATAATTCAAAAACCCAAATTTAAACTATTCTATAAATCTGTTTATTTTTAAAAATCACCTTTTGGTTATATTTCACAAAAATCTTAATTTTTATAACATAAAAATTTATAACGTTTTAATTATTTAATATGAATCAATTCAAAAATTTAATAAAACGTATACTATGAAAAATCATTTTAAAAATCCTTTTAAAATCAAAATCGTTATTTTTAAACTTTTAAAAATGGATCCGATGATGCAACAGCACCAAATAGTCAATCACGACATCCAAATATCATATATCGATATGATAATCAACAAATATCACGATATCTGTAAATAAATCAATATAGTTGAGGAATCCAGTTGGATCCCTCCAACCTGTTTCCCTGCATCCACAAACATTAGCTCAATACCAATTCCGTTCCAGTACGGAATTATCGTGGTATATGAGATTTATAAATTATTATCCGCTTAATAGGCGGCGCAATAGGGTCTCATCCGCTACATAATGCGGGAAATCAACTCCAAGTACATAAATAATACCAATTTCAATCAAGATGGAATTATCGCGGTATATGATTTTAATAAATAACATCCGCTTACTAACGGCGTATAATGTCTATTTCAATCAATAACAGATAGCAATCATTATTCAAACATACAATCAACAATTTTAAATCTAACTATTTAAAATTTAAATCGAAACAATTCGATTGAGTGAGAAGTTCTCACCTCGATTCCAATTTAGTTTCCGCGTTTTATTTCGAATAAAATTAAACGAGCGTTTAATTTTACCCGAAATTCTCACTAGCTCCAATAGATTCCAATCCAGCTCTATCGTGTAGTATTCGCGAATACGAACGCAACGCAACTTGTTTCGTAATTTTTCGACCTCGTACGAAAAAGTTATACAGTTTTTAAGGTTATACGAATTTAATATATAATAAATTAACAATTTCTTTTTATTTTTATAACCTAAAAATTCCAGGGCCGCAAGATCCAAATTTGAAAATCTGGGCCGTTGAAATCACCTTCTCCTTCCCCAGGTTGAAAAACGAAACCGAACCCATTGCTCTCGGCCGTTTCCATCCATGCCGCACCACGTACGAACCCCTCTAGGTCTATCAACTACGACCACTTCGAAGCCACGGCCGAGCCCTTCCTTCAGCTGCAAACAATCAAAGCTCGGCCTCCCCCTGCTCGAGATTTAGACCCATGAACGCGGCCACTTTGTTCGAGAATTGCCGTCGATTGGCTGCATGGATTTCGATCACAGCCGTTGAAATCGTAGAGCTCGTGAAGCTCTACAAGTTTGCTGTTGAATGTTTTGCGAATCGATATGTGGATTAAGAGAAAATCGAGGAAGAAAAATGGAGCAATTTCGGCCATTGGTGGTTAGGGCCGACGACTAGCTAATAGGGTTAGGGTTTGAGCAATTTGTGAAGAATATGGTGCTTTTATAGAAAATTTCTCGAATTACTATTCACCCGGAATTTCCGAACTCCAAATCTCGCGCGGTGACCGGCGTTTCTAGGGTTTACCCCACGTTCCGGACACAACGGAATAGGTTTCGAAGGCTAATTCAACCATTTGTGTGAGTTACGACAATAAACGATCGATTTTAAATTAAACCGATTTAAACTAATTTCTAGGCGTTTTGGCTTGCCATGGACAAACGGTAAATCCGATTGACACGAAATTTGAAACCTTACAATAATATTACATTACGGATCCGATGAAACTGGTTTCGTCGAAATTTGAGACTGTTTGAAAAATGACTATTTTAACTCGCCAAATTAATATTAAAACAATTTCGATGTGTTTCGAGCTGCCACGGTCAAACGAAAACTCTGATTACTATGAAAATTAAAATCCAATAATAAAAAACTATTACGGATTCAATGAAACTAGTTTCGTCCAATTCTGAGACCGTTCGAAAAATGGCTAATTTCACTAGTCGATAAAATATTAAAATATTCAATTTTCACAAATTAACTTTAAACTCGATTTTAAAAGTTCTATAACATCGTTCTAACTCCAATATGATAAAATAAAATTTTACAAATCATTTTCAATCATATTTAACCCAATTTTCAATTATCTCAGAAATTTCAACTATTAAATTATCGATTTAATTATCCAATTAAATCCAATTATTCGAAATAAAATTATTCAACTTAAAATATTCACTTATTAATATTTAAAAAATAAATTAAATATTCAAATTTTAATTAACAAAAATTCTGGGTCGTTACATACACCCCTCTTAAAAGAATTTCGTCCTCGAAATTACCAAGTAAGAAAAAGTTATAGAATCCATTAACTTTCCCCAAACAATTCGTTCGAATTGAATTTTTCAAATCTCTTAAGTGTTTAACTTTCCCAAAATTCATAGTTAAATTTCTTACAATAACTTTACTAAGTTTCCAAATCTAAACTTAGTCATAGTTTTCAAAATTTTCCAAATTCCCAAAAAATTTCTAACGCCTTAAATTTTCGAAAAAATTCGCCATAGTCTCCTTTGCGCGGCTCGATCCGAAAAAAATGACAGTATATATATCACAAATATACATCTCATCAAGTGATGAGGCATCCCGCAGGGAAAAAAGTGTAAAAGTACGATATTTAATCCGAGATATACACCTTATTTATTATTAGCGAGCATATATGGCTAATATAGCGCGAAAGCGAGCTCCAAAGACGAAGCAAGCGCAATCCGCACCTACTAAGCACTCAACAATCAAATGAGAAACATGCATATATGGAAATAATATCAATATACAACATATAGTAACATAACAACTACATGTGCCAACATAGCAATGCATTCAATCAACAAATGCAACCATCAATCAACTATCATCCAACTATCATCCAACAAATTCATAACCAAATCAATATAAATTCACTTCTCATTAATATTCATTGAATTGGTTTTCAATTTAATCACATTTGATTTGTTAACATTGGATTTACTAACATTTATTCATATTCATATTCAGTTAGCAATCATTCACTAATTTATATTCAAGTTAGTTTACTTTCCATTCAATCAAATTCAATTTTATTCAAATTCATTTTCTTCCAATTTGAATTCAATTACATAGCTTTCCATTTCATTAATTCATTTTCATTAATCACTTAAGGAATCATACATATAATCAATTTATAATCATATAACAACCAATGTAGATTCAACATAACCAAATTATTAAATTTACATTCAATTCGGTTCAACTCTTTTTTTTACTTTCAATTGGTTTATACTAAATTAATTTCCATTCAATTTATTCAACTTCCAATAACATTAGCTTTTAATGAATTTACACTTACATTCATTATTCCATATCAATTTATTTGCATTCAATTGATTTACATTCAATTTATCCATTATTTCAATTGCTAATTCATTTAACAAATAAGGTTGAAATTCATTACATAACTCAAGTTAATATTCATCACTTCTCTTGATTAATTTACTTCGATACCAAAATCAACTTTATTCAACATTGTTTAAGTTATATTCCATTTCAAACACCATTTGTTTAATTTAACTTAAATTTCACTTATAAATCCAATTCAAATTCCAATCCTATTTAACTTTTACCAAAGTCAAATTTTATCACTTATTCAAATCCATATTTCATTTTGCTTAACAAAATTGTTTAACTATTTTAACTATTGGTTTCACTTACATTTTATAAGTTATACAACTTATATTCAACAATTACTACTTGGATTTTTTTTTATTGATTCACTTATACTTCCTTTAATTTAACTCCATCCTTTAAGTTAAATTTATTCTATCAAAACTCAAATTGTATAAGTTATCAACTCATTTATCATTCCCATAAATATTTTAAATAGGATTCCAGAGTCTTTTCAATCTTTCAAAACCATTTTTTGAAACCAGTTCAATTATCCTTTGAATTTCAAAACCCAAACTCATATTTTCCAAACAACTTTCATTTAAAACTACTTGACAGCAATCCCTCTTTTGGAAACCCGAAAATGAACACCAATGATGTCGCGATCATCATCGGAATTATTCCCCAGCGATCAAAAAGAGTTTAGAGCTTTAATTTATCCAAAACAATTTTCCAAAATATCAAATCCTTTCAAAACACTTCTTTGGAATTTTTACTTCAGATTATAAATCACATTTATAAATCTTTTGCTTATATAATTTCACTTATTACATATAAGATTATTTCACAATTGTAAATCACATTAATTATAATTTCATACTTATAATTCTTCGCTTATAAAATTTATTTTTTACAATATGTTTCATTTAACTTATTCAACAACCAAACAATCAATTTTATATGCACTTTAATAATTCTGAAAAATTATTCCTTTATATATAAAAATAATCTTCGGGCAAAATTATTTCATTTACCCGCTTTAAAACAATATCATGTCAATTTGTTCTGCACAAGTGTTTAGAGATCCTTATCAACAACGTTAATTACTCGTGTTGACCAGAATCCATATACCACTCAACAAACCAATCATCACAATATAAAACAATTTATATTCACTAACAAATACGCGCTCGTATCTATTATTACACTCAAACTCATTCTAGAGTACTACTGACTCCATCTCTAATGAGTAATACCCAACAGAGCCATGATTGTCGCTTAACCATATGCTCTGATACCAAATGTGCCGATGCGACTTTTCGACGCTCGAAAACCGACATCAATACTTCCACTATATCAACTGCCGAGCAATCGAATGTCGGAAAACCGTACCATTAAGGTTAAAGAAGAGGTAGAAGATAGAAGAAGAAAGAAAAAGGTAGAACAGAACAGAAACAACAGAACAATATCAGAATCTCACAATCGCAGCGGAACAACATATAATAGATAAATGAATAATCTTTAAACAAAGAACTATATCAGTTATTACATTACATCATATTACATTACATTACATCATCAGAGTGTACAACAACAAACAGCAACAAACAGCGGAAAAGAAATAATATATACTAGTGAATACGCCATGTCATCCAACTTGCCTCCACCAACTCCTGAATTCCAGAATATCCTGATAACCCGACTCTTGACTGCCCGTGTGGAAATTTGGTGGGCACCCAGAGTTTAGGAAGGAAAACAATAAACTCCAAGTCAGTCATGTGACTGGTGTGAGAACTAAAACAGAGTATCTTTAAAACAAGAACAGGATAATTTTAAAATAGATTCGCAATGCTTTTTAGAAAATGAGACTACCATAAAGCCTTCCGCACACACACACAATGCAAATGCAGAATCAGAGGAGATTTCTCCTTATGATAGTCAAAAATGCTTGATACGCATTAAAAAGACAAATTTGATATTATTACTAGTGCATAGTGTAGGAAAAATCATTTCGAAAGTAAAGATATAAATCTTAGCCAATATAGGCATTCCGCACTTATGCCTACTATAGCTACCATCCAAACAGTGGGGCGCCACCATAAGTGAATGATAGGTTCTACAACTAAAATCGTACAAGATCGTATTGTTTTTTTGGATTTCCAACAAATGGTCAGGCCAAGGAACTTCCCATTGCCACATGGGTTCGCCTCTGGAAAGATGACCCGAGAACCAAACCGGATCTCTGCCAACACAAGGCCGGGTTACCCCTAACTGGGTAACTACTGACACGAACATGTCATTCCCCGATCGTAACCGATCTATATCTGAGGATCCTCGATTTCCAACAACCACAAAGCAATAAATTTGCAGCAACAACATTGGTTAAGTATCTGGGCTCCATACCATGATACCACCTCTATCCAGAAGGAATGACATACACTAAAGGGGCGCTACCCTCTAATAACCTTACCGCATCCTTCCTGTTTTGACCATTTCCGGGGTGTGAGGTCCGACGAAGTCTCGTCCATAAAGCCACGCTTTATATAAAAGCTGTGCTTAAATTCACAAATGCCCAACAACACTTCGTATGCCACATTACCAATTTGGGAATGTATCACTAGTAACCATCAACTACATAATCTCTAAGGGTGTTAAGCTAAGAGAATAAATTCTCCGCCACCAACGGAAATATATTTTCCAGAAACCAGCTTTACATCTCAAATTGTAACGTCAAACACACATCCATACAAGTCCGTTCCGAGATCGAACGGAACTGAAGGCACTTCCAAAGAAGTCCTTGCAATCCGGATATTCACTAATCACGACCGGACTTCCCATCACAAAGGGTAATAAATTTCTGTATCGGAGATCAGCCGATGCAGAAACATTCGACGGTAATCCTTCCGTTTTCACAAATATCCGGTCTTCAACACCGGTCATCAATGCTATCTATAACGGCGTATCACATATTCGAATGGGTTATACGACCCCAAGGTCCTTTCCCGGCTAACGCGAATAATGAGCGCTTATTCAAAAATAAGTGTGACATTCAAATTCAAGCTATCACAACAAATACCTATTTAAAGGAAAATATTGATAGTCGGATTATTTAACTATCAATAGGTATGCTCAACATCACCAGATTCCAAATAATTTCCCAAATTATTTACTTTCCAAAATATCTTTACTAGATATATAATTTCCACACTTCAACCATTTTAAAACAAATTTCAAATCACTTTTCACCTTTGCCACTTTTGAAAACAAATTTCAAATCGTTTTCCTTACACGGAAATACTTTCATTTCAAAATGGTTCATTTAAACCAATCAAATAAATCCTTAACGATTTACTTTATATTTACGTTTCAAATCCGTAAATTTATTCCCACAATTCAAAAATAAATCAACGTTTATTTTTAAACAAATTTCCCTTTCTTTTATAAATTCCATAGTGAATTTACAATTCCAAAATATCTATGAATATACGATTTCAAATCGATTTCTAATATTCATTTTCAATTTATCTTTAGAAGATAAAATCTCAAACATTTCACTTCATATTGGAAAACATTTCCATACTTATTAAATAATAAGTAATTCACAAATCCATTTATTTTCAACACTTGGAAAATATTCAATATACTTAAATCGAAATTAAGTATATATTTCATTCTTTAAGGGAAACATTCTCTTAAATACATTTATTTGGGCATTGCGTAAAACATCGTTACGACGACCAAAAATCACTAGTATAGGGATTCAGAATTAAAATAGATATATAAATCCCAATACTATGCAAAATATTTCCTTTCGGAAATTATTTACTATAACAACAGTGTTATAGTCCACCATTTTCTTATTTCTTGAAAACGTCTATTTCAACAATGAATGTTGAAATCTATGTATCCGATTCATAATACATTTTAAAACATCTTTTTAAAATAATTAACTTCATTTTATAATATAGCTTTCCCAAAAATAACCAATTTATTTAATAATATATTCACTGTCCAAAATCGTGAATATACTTCACTAACCAAATTTCAACATTTCTACGCATTTTACATAAAGAATAATTCGCTATCCAAAGTCGCGAATATACTTCCTTTAATAAATTTCTATATTCAATTTATCAAATTCCATTGATTTGAATTTATAAACAATGTCTATAAATTCCATTTCTATTTATAAACTTCGATTTATAAAAATCCCTTTTTATAAACCAATTCAATTTATAACTCAATTTTATACCAAAAATCTAATTTATAAGTTAATTACTTGTAATCTTTTATTTTACGAAAATCTATTCATTTTAAAATTTAACAATTTATAAATCTATAATTTTTTATGAAATCCCTTTTATACTTCATTTTATCACTTAATAAACTCGTTTTATAATTCCAATATTATATATATATATATATATATATATATATTAAATATCAATGTTAAAAATCTTTTATATACCTCCTTTATAATAATTCAAAAATCCAAATTTAAACTATTCTATAAATCTATTTATTTTTAAAAATCACCTTTTGGTTATATTTCACAAAAATCTTAATTTTTATAACATAAAAATTTATAACGTTTTAATTATTTAAAATGAATCAATTCAAAAATTTAATGAAACGTATACTATGAAAAACCATTTTAAAAATCCTTTTAAAATCAAAATCGTTATTTTTAAACTTTTAAAAATGGATCCGATGATGCAACAGCACCAAATAGTCAATCATGACATCCAAATATCATATATCGATATGATAATCAACAAATATCACAATATCTGTAAATAAATCAATATAGTTGAGGAATCCAGTTGGATCCCTCCAACCTGTTTCCCTGAATCCACAAACATTAGCTCAATACCAATTCCGTTCCAGTACGGAATTATCGCGGTATATGAGATTTATAAATTATTATCCGCTTAATAGGCGGTCAATAGGGTCTCATCCGCTATATAATGCGGGAAATCAACTCCAAGTACATAAATAATACCAATTCCAATCAAGATGGAATTATCGCGGTATATGTTTTTAATAAATAACATCCGCTTACTAAAGGCGTATAATGTCTATTTCAATCAATAACAGATAGCAATCATCATTCAAACATACAATCAACAATTTTAAATCTAACTATTTAAAATTTAAATCGAAATAATTCGATTAAGTGAGAAGTTCTCACCTCGATTCCAATTTAGTTTCCGCGTTTTATTTCGAATAAAATGAAACGAGCGTTTAATTTTACCCGAAATTCTCACTAGCTCCAATCGATTCCAATCCAGCTCTATTGCGTAGTATTTGCGAATACGAACGCAACGCAACTTATTTCGTAATTTTTTGACCTCGTACGAAAAAGTTATACAGTTTTTAAGGTTATACGAATTTAATATATAATAAATTAACAATTTCTTTTTATTTTTATAACCTAAAAATTCCAGGGCCGCAAGATCCAAATTTGAAAATCTGGGCCGTTGAAATCACCTTCTCCTTCCCCAGGTTGAAAAACGAAACCGAACCCATTGCTCTCGGCCGTTTCCATCCATGCCGCACCACGTACGAACCCCTCTAGGTCGATCAACTACGACCATTTCGAAGCCACGGACGAACCCTACCTTCAGCTGCAAACACTCAAAGCTCGGCCTCCCCCTGCTCGAGATTTAGACCCACGAACGCGGCCACTTTGATCGAGAATTGCCGTCGATTGGCTGCATGGATTTCGATCACAGCCGTTGAAATCGTAGAGCTCGTGAAGCTCTACAAGTTTGCTGTTGAATGTTTTGCGAATCGATATGTGGATTAAGAGAAAATCGAGGAAGAAGAATGGAGCAATTTCGGCCATTGGTGGTTAGGGCCGGCGGCTAGCTAATAGGGTTAGGGTTTGAGCAATTCGTGAAGAATATGGTGCTTTTATAGAAAATTTCTCGAATTACTATTCATCCGGAATTTCCGAACTCCAAATCTCACGCGGTGACCGACGTTTCTAGGGTTTACCCCTTGTTCCGGACACAATGGAAAAGGTTTCGGAGGCTAATTCGATCATCTGTGTGAGTTACGGCAATAAACGATTGATTTTAAATTAAACCTATTTAAACTAATTTATAGGCGTTTTGGCTTGCCACGGACAAACAGTAAATCCGATTGACACGAAATTTGAAACCTTACAATAATATTACATTACGGATCCGATGAAACTGGTTTCGTTGAAATACGATACTGTTTGAAAAATGACTATTTTAACTCGCCAAATTAATATTAAAACAATTTCGATGCATTTCGAGCTGCCACGGTCAAACGAAAACTCTGATTGCTACGAAAATTGAAATCCGATAATAACAAACTATTACGGATCCAATGTAACTAGTTTCGTCCAATTCTGAGACTGTTCGAAAAATGGCTAATTTCACTAGTCGATAAAATATTAAAATATTCAATTTTCACAAATTAACTTTAAATTCGATTTTAAAAGTTCTATAACATCGTTCTAAGTCCAATATGATAAAATAAAATTTCACAAATCATTTTCAATCATATTTAACCCAATTTTCAATTATTTCAGAAATTTCAACTATTAAATTATCGATTTAATTATCCAATTAAATCCAATTATTCGAAATAAAATTATTCAACTTAAAAATTTCACTTATTAATATTTAAAAAATAAATTAAATATTCGAATTTTAATTAACAAAAATTTTGGGTCGTTACACCTTGTGTCCATAGAAACTATAGGGGAAATAATGTTGATACTGGCCTTTCATCCAAACATTATATAGTTGCACCACTTGTCCAAATCCCTCGTGATTTGGACTTCTAATTAACCAATTACTACCCTTTTTAGCATAAGCATGCCCTCATCTCACTTCAGGCTAATGTGAGGCCACCATTTTTTCTAATAAGGAATGCTACTAGGTAAAGGTCCTACTTGCTTCTTTGCTTATTAACTTAGACAAATTATTTTAAATAAGCCTTTACCATTTATCCCTACCATTTTTGCTTATTAATTTACCCTAAGTCTTATAAGACTCATTCCATTCATTTTCTTATTATAATCTACGTTATAATCATGCTTATTACTTACCCCGCGGTCAAAGTGTGAAAATAAGCTTCTTTCATCTTTTACTCCTTTTAGTTACAATTCTAGGTTATAACTAGGCCAATCTTTTTTAATCCGGTTCAATTACCATCATATTTAGGGGTAATTTCAGTCTAATTCCATTTATATTATGGTCTATGAAATTTCCATCTTATGTTCCAATATTTCAGTTTTCTTACAATTTAATCCATACTCACGTTAATCCTACTCTAATCCATATGCGAAGAAAAAGGAGGAATAAAAGAAACTGAAAATAAAAGAAATTCCAAAGCGTAGAAAGAAGATGTAAATAATGTAAAAATAACATTAAATAAACTAAAATACTATTAGTAAACTGTAAATAAATGGAAGAGCTATAATTAATAGAAATAAACTTAAAATTACAGAAAAGAATAGCCGAAAGGAAATAGATTGAAAATAATTCTAAAAAAAAACTGTAAATAAATTAATGAAAAGACTATTCCAAAGATCGTAGTAAAATTACAACTATTAGAAACCCTATTATTTTAAATTACTTAAAAAAATCTAAAAATAATTACAATCACTCACGTCCGGTCCTAAGCTTTTCCTTTGGTCTTCCCGGATCCACTTGGAGTTGTAAAATAATTTAATTTATAATGATTTTCTCCTTTGGAAAAACTATTCCGTTTAGGGTCCTTCCTAGAAAGGCGAACCCAATTGGTGATAATCTAGAATGAGAAAAAGTGTTAGGTCTAGGGTTCTATTTATAGGTGTAGAAGTGGATCTCGGACTGTTGGATTTGGAGATTGAATAGGATGTAACCACATCATAGGCTGAATAGAGGCCGTCGGACGCAGATACGAAGGGACTAGACGAAATAAAGGATGCAAATGACGTGTTCGATGGCCAATAATTCATTCGAATGAATTAATGTTCATTTGCCTACCAAAATGCTAGGCGGGTCGACCGCCCCCTTGCCCAGATCGACCGCCCGGTCAACCTGACCACACACATACACACACACACACACACATATATTCGTTTTATTTCTGCTTATTTTGTTTATTTTATAACTTGGTCATATTAGCTCGGTTTTTGGCATTCTATATATGGAAACTGATCAGAAAATTACCACGGACACAATGGTGCAACTACCGTGGCTCAATTATGATAATTTCAAAAAGTTATTTTATTATTTAATTAATTAACAAATTAATTATTACGGGTTAAATTTCGAGCTGTTACATTCTCCCCTCCTCAAGGGATTTCGTCCCCGAAATCTCTAAGGATAAAACAATGTGCTAAATGTTTTTATCCAAATCTACAACCAACTACTCAATCATCAACCAATCATCCATTGTCCTTATGTTTTTCTAATGCAATTTATGATACTTATGCAATTAGTGTAGTGTAAATGTGCCTAACTAATGCAAAATATTAGACGGTTCTTGATTCAGTTGACCTCCTTTTATGGAATCATGTTCATGCCATGTATCCAGATGAATGCAAAAATTTCCTTATGATAACCGATAGTCCTATATGTGTGCTACAAACGTCACCCAAGTGCAACAATCAAGTGATAAACTTCTATTTATAGCAACCATGGGAATAAAATAAAAATGCGCACACATCCATATGCATATGCTCTAATGTCCTAATTATGCTGATCCCTAAGGAACAAGAGTGCATAATGTACCTATATGCATCCATATCATCCACTAGCAACCACTTGCAACCACTTGCAACCACTAGCATACATAATTCATAACATGTTTTGCTAACATGTTTACATCAAACTCTACCATCCATAGGTTAAATCCTAAGTTCTATCCTCCCAAAGAATAATAAAGGAAAGAACCTATTCAGATCTAGAGATGGAAAAAGGAATTCTAGAACGTACTATCAAAAAGATGAGGATAGGTAATACGAATCTTCTCTTCTGCTTCCCAAGTGGCATTTGAAACATTATCTCCTCATTGCACCTTTACCAGTGGAACCTCCTTATTCCTCAATCGCTTGATGTCTCTTCCAACAATCTCTGTGGGGATACGCCGAACTGAGCTTTCCTTTCTACCTCCACCTCCTCCAACTGACTGGGCTCCACAACCTCCATCGAGTCATGTAAGCACTTTCATAAGTGCAAAACATGGAAAATGTCGTACACTTCTGCTAGCCTATCAAGTAGCCTTACTCTGCAAGCCATCTTTCCAACTCTTTCTGTGATAGGGAATGGTCCAACAAATTTAGGGGCCAACTTTCCATTAGATCCGAATCTTACCACCTTCCTAAGTGGGGACACTTTGATAAAAACTAAGTCTCCGAACTCAAACTCAAGTCTCTTCTTTACTTGTCTGCATATGGTTTCTGTCTGTCTTGAGCCGTCTTCATCCTTTGTCGAATCAAATCCACCTTCTCAAAGGTCTCTCTAACCATATCGGGTCCAAGCAATAACTTCTTCTTAGACTCTACCCAACTTGATGGGGACTTGCAAGGTCTCCCATATAAAGCCTCAAATGGTGTCATTCCTATACTTTTTTGGTAACTATTATTGTACACGGACTCAACCAATGGGAGATGCTCCTTGATGTGCACGTAAATGTGCATATTTTTACCACCATATTTATTCTATTTAAATTAAATAAATGATCATATTGGGTATTTTAACGTGTTTAAACCAAAATTCATATTATTTGAAATTGTCACATATTCATCTTCATCCAGGGGCAAAATGGTCATTTTTGTGCATATATTAATTTGAGAAAAATTAATTGAAAATTTGTATATATTTTTGTAGGAAATTGATCTCAAATAGAAGTGGTTTCATGACGATATGCATGCACAAAATTAATACAAAGGAATGAAGATGGAAATAATTCAAAGTGAAGAACATGGAGGACCCCACCTACCCACCTACCTTAATGTACAAATTAAAGGCTAATGCACATGCTTTTGGAGATAATGGCTTCATGTACACTTAATGGGGGATTAAGACATGTTAATGATAACTTGGCCTCCACACTTCCTAAGGGCATTTTGGGCATTCCCCAAAAAAATGAATTAGGGTTTTAACACTTGTATAAATACCCCTTATGTTTCATGTAGCCATCTCTACTCTTAGTTAGTTAGTTTTAGTTTAGAAAATAAATCAAATCTCTCTTTCATTCCATGGCTACTTAGCCATGTCTTCTCTTATGTAATTCTTTTTTTTATGCAACTTCAATATATGTTCTTTTTCTTTTCATGCTTATTTACTTTCATGTTGTAGTGTAGATCTCTTCTCTTTTATGCAAGTAGAATAATTTTTCCTTTCATTTTGCTCTCTTTTTCCTCTTCTTTTTATTCAATGTTGTTTGCTACATTTGTTCATATGATGACAAATATGAGAGGCTAAACCCCTTCAATTTAGGGGTAATGAAGCTCTCTAACCATGTAGATTCAACTTAATTTGATGTTTATGCTCTCTTTTTATGCTTAATGAGAATGATTGAAGTGGTTTAATGATGTTGTTTAGCTTTGAATTTGATAGTCTATGTTGTTCATAACAAATAGGCTATGCTTAAACAAACAAAACACAAATTGCCTCTTCATCTACATATGATTATGGCAAAGAAGTGATTGTTGAAATTAAAATTTGATGGCTTATATTTCTAATTAATAGTTAATAGGCCATGCTTAAAATAGATTTTGCTTTCAACTTTGTTGTCATATTTTATGAGATTTAAAAGTGTATTGGTGGTTGTGTTATAGTTTGATGGTTTATATTGGGCTAATTAATAGCACAAATATATCATACTTATGATAAACACATCAACTAATTACACTAATGAAAAGAAAAGAGAGATCATAACTTCATTTTGTTGATTTATATGATCTAGAGAGTGGATTTATCTCTAAATTGTTCTTTTGACTCTCATATTTTTATCATTTTCTTTTGCTAGTTTTTGTTAGTTTCTTACATTTTTATCTAATCACACTTTCAACTTTGGTTAATTTGATTGAATAGAATTTTAAAATCATCAATTCCCTGCGGATCGACCCGTATTTGCCGCGTGCTACATTCGTACACCGTGCGCTTGCGGTTATTTTTAATCTAAATTCGTTCGACGGTTTTCTAAACCGATAGAACTTCCGTCGACGAACACTCCTCCCAAGTATCTCCAAAGTCCAAAATGCACATCTGCAGCAAATCCTCAAACACCCTATTTACCCTCTCCGTTTGGCCATCCGTCTAAGGATGATAGGCCGTACTCAACCTAAGTTGCATCCCTAGCGCCTCCTGTAAGCTTTTCCAAAACCCATAAGTGAAAATGGGATCTCTATCACTAACAACGCTAGAAGGAACTCCATGTAGATGGACTATCCCTCCAATATACAAGTATGCCAAATAAGAAGCCGTATGCTTACTCTTAATTGGGATGAAGTAAGCACTCTTGGTCAATCTATCAACAGTCACCCAAATACTAGTGCTCCCTTTCCTCGAACAGGGTAAACCATCAATAAAATCCATAGAAATACTGTCTCACTTCCACTCTGGCACTTCTAAGGGTTAAAGTAACCCACCGGGCTTCTGCTGCTCTGCTTTTACCATTTAGCATATGAGATGCTTTGCCACGAATTCCGCCACGTCCTTCTTCATGCCACCCCAATAGTACATCCTCTTCATATACCGATACATTTTGTCACCACCTGGATGAATAGTCATACGAGAATGGTGCGCCTCTTTCAAAACTGCTCTCAAAAAGTGACTAGCGCGTGGAACACAAAGCCTCCCATCTCTCTTAAGCCACCCTCTGTTATCAATGGAATAGCATTAGAGATGTTTTAAGGCCTCTCCTCAGCTAATCCTATCCATAACGTCCATGAGGTCTAAATCCTCCAGCTGCCTCAAGCCAATCTGATCCATAAGGGTAGGCCTCACCTCTAATGTCGCCTATAATCCAGAAGTAATGTCCGTAGAGGGCTTAAAAGCAAAAATAGAAGTAAACTCCAAGTTCCTCCACTCTACGAACAAAGGACTAAGGGTTGCTTTCTTTCTACTCAATGCATCCGCAACCACATTATCTTTGCCAGGGGTATAAGCTATGTTAAAATCATAAGCGACTAAAAACTCCATCCACCTTTATTGTCACAGGTTTAAATCCTTTTGTGATAATAAGTATTTCAAGGACTGATGGTTGGTAAAAAGCTCAAACCTCTCTCCAAGAAAATAGTGCCTCCAAGACTTGAGTGCAAAAACTATGGCAGCCAACTCCAAATCATGGGTTGGATAGTTCTTCTTATGCGTCCTCAACTGCCTACTACCATAACACACTACCCTCCCTTCTTGCATCAACACTGCTCCTAGACCCATTTCACATGCATCATTGTATAATGTGAAAGGCTTAGCTCCATCGGGTAAAACTGACACTGGTGCACTAGTAAAGATTCTCTTAAGCTTCGTGAAGGAATCCTCACAATCCACGCCCCACACGAAAGCTTTATTCTTCTTAGTAAGGCGTGTGAGTGGTGACAAAATGTGGGCAAAGTCCCTAATAAACTTCCTATAGTAGCTTGCCAATCCTAGAAAGTTCCAAACCTCGGTAACGTTCTTGGGGGATTTCCAATCTTGCACTGCAATAACCTTGGCGGGGTCAACAGCCAAACCTTCCTTTGAGACTACGTGCCCCAAGAAATGAACTTCCTCTCTCCAAAAATGACACTTTAAAAACTTAGCTCTTAAAGTGCGAAGAACTTCTTCCGAATTAAACGCATGTTCCTCTATATTATTGGAAAATACCAAGATGCCATCCAAGAATACCACCACAAACTTATTTAGGACATCCCTAAAGACGTGGCTCATCAAATCAACGAAATAGACTGGGGCATTGGTTACCTCAAAAGCCATAACCAACCACTCGAAGAATCAGTTTGGTGTCCTAAAGGCAGTCTTATCTATGTTGTCATCAGCGACTCTAAGCTGATAGAATCCCATGGCTAAATCAAGCTGAGAGAAAACCGAAGAACCTACCAACTAGTCAAAAAGATCATCAATCCTAGGGAGTGCATATCGGTTCTTCTTGGTGAGCTTATTTAATTCCCTATAGTCCATGCAAAGTCGGAGAGAACCATCCACCTTAGTGGCAAAGACGATTGGCGCTCCCCTCTCCGATATGCTTCTTCTTATGAATCCCTTCTCCAAAAGCTCACGAATCTGCTAGCTCAATTCTTTTCTCTCTCTAGGTGCCATGTGCCTCATAGGTCATGCTACTGGCTTAGCATTCTCGGTCAAATAAATCCTGAAATCAGCCTCTCTCTTAAGGGGTTGTCCCCTAACCTCCTCAAAGACGTCTGCAAAATCTATGACCACAAGAACCGAATGCAACTCTAATGATGATGAATCTAGGGAATAGAGAAAACTCAACATGACTGACCTTTGTGGGTCACAAGATACCCCTAGAGTCCTACCACCGCAAGTCTCAAGTCTAACGACTCTCCTCTCGTTGTCTAAGATAACTCTGTATGTGGATAGCCAATCCATCCCTAAGATCGTCCCATACGCCGAGAACCCCAAAACATAGGCGTCGTAGTCAAACTCTATGCCTAGGATAAAATTTTCAAACCCCTACAAACTATAGATAAATGTGTCAATCCTCCTATGGGGTTTGAAACAATAATGGGATCTACTATTGATGATATGTGCAAGTGAAAACAATCTACTAGAGAGCTAGAGTAAAAGAGTGTGATGCTCCATAATCAAATAAAGTCCGAATGGAAAAATTAGATATCGATTCAATTGTGACTTTCCTACCTCTATCTGGAATGCTATCGGAAGGTGCTGTGCCTAATGCCTGAATCTGTGCAGCTAGTGCACTCGCTCCTTGGGGACAACTCCTACTCACATAACCAGGTTGCCCACAAAGGTATTAGTAAATGCTTTATTTTAAATACAAAAGATAATTTAAATAAATTTGATCCTAAATCCGACAAAGGTATCTTTATCGGATATTCTAATAGAAGTAAAGCGTACAGAGTGTTTAATTTAAAAACCAATACCATTGAAGAAACAATGCATGTTTCATTTGATGAAAATTTCAAAATTTTTGAAGATACAAATGATGAAGAGGATTTAATTACTCAAAATTAAGAACCTATTGAAAGTAATAATGAAATTGATCATCCTAATAAAAGTACAAAACTTTTAAAAGATCACCCTGTAGAAAATATACTAGAAGATATGCAAACTATTGTTAAAATTAGAAATCAACTAAGTCAAATGAGTAGTGTAGCTTTTATATCAACCATTGAACCCAAAAATCCAATAGAAGCATCAGCTGATGATTCATGGATTTTGGCTATGCAAGAAGAATTAAATCAATTTACTAGAAATGACGTTTGGGAACTTGTTCCTAGACCGGAAAATAAAACTATAATTGGAACTAAACGGGTTTATAGAAATAAAATGAATGAACAAGGAGAGGTAGTTAGAAATAATGCTTGTTTAGTTGCTCAAGGTTATTGTCAAGAAGAAGGAATAGATTTTGATGAAACCTTTGCTCCCGTAGCAAGATTTGAAGCCATTAGGATTCTACTTGCTTTCGCAAATCATAATAATTTCAAATTATTTCAAATGGATGCTAAAAGCGCCTTTTAAATGGATTTGTAAAAGAAGAAGTATATGTCGAACAACCACCACTTTTTGAAAATGATAAATTACCAAATCATGTTTACAAACATAAAAAAGCACTATATGGTCTAAAACAAGCTCCTAGAGCCTGGTATGATAGACTAAGATCTTATTTATTGCAATCTAATTTTGAAATTGGTAAAGTAGATAATACTCTTTTTGTTAAAAGAAATAAAAATGATATTCAACTAGTACAAGTTTACGTAGATGATATCATTTTTGGTTTGACTAATTTTGAAATGAATAAAGAATTTTCTAAATTAATGAAAAAAGAATTGTAGATGAGTCATATGGGTGAATTAAATTTCTTTTTAGGATTACAAATAAAACAATTAGAAAATGGTATCTTTATTAGTCAAGAAAAATATGCTAAAGACCTAATTAGTAAATTTGGTTTGACCACTGCGAGTGGAAAACCCACTCCCATGGCAACCAATGAGTACCTTAGTAAAGAAGATCTCTCGAAAGATGTAGATAAAAAATTATATAGAGGAATATTGGCTCATTACTCTATATTACTGCTAGTAGACCTGATATCATGCATAGTGTCTGTCTCTGTGCCAGATATCAATCCCAACCTAAAGAGACTCACTTAAAAGCCGTGAAAAGAATCATAAGATATGTTAAACACACGTCTGATTATGGTTTATTCTACCCTAAAAATGATTCTTTTGACTTAATATTTTACTGTGATGCTGACTATGCTGGTTGTAAATCAGACCGAAAAAGTACAAGTGGGACTTGTCACTTTTTGGGGCATTCTCTGATTTCTTGGCTTAGTAAAAAGCAAAACACAGTTTCTTTATCAACAACCGAAGCAGAGTATATTTCTGCTGCTTTGGCTTGTTCTCAAGTAATATATATGCAACAAACCTTAAAAGATTTTGGTTTAAATTTCTCAAAATCTCCAATTTATTGTGACAATAGGAGTGCGATAAATTTATCCAAAAATATTACTCAACATGCTCGAACTAAACATATTGATATCAAGCATCATTTTCTCAGAGATAATATAAGCAAGGAAGTAGTTACTCTCGATTATATCAATTCTGAAAATCAAATTGCTGATATCTTAACAAAACCTTTAAATGAATCAATATTTACTAAATTAAGAAGAGAATTAGGAATTTGTTCTATAACTGAAATATAAAATATAAATAACAAGTATAATTAACAATTGGTATCAAAATAAATCAAAGAGTTAAATTTTAAAAAAGACCATGTCGACATCCCCTAGGTATACATGTCAACATATAACGTTTTTGATTTTTTTTTTTAATTTTCCCACCAAAATTCAAAAATTTAGTTATATATTCTTCTCAATTTCGACTTTTCATTCATTCTCTCTGTTTTCTCTTCATTCTCTCTTCTGAAATAAATAAAATCATGGCTTCATCCTCAAAATCAAACATAAAATCAACTTTCTCATTTCACTCTCCTACTTCTGGTCCATTCCAATGCACTACTCTTGCTCGTGTAACGAAAATAGTGGAGTCTGTGATTGATGTACTTTAGATGTTAACTGAAATTCAAGTAACTCAACTTCGTATGGCAAAGGAACAGGAAAGGCAAGGCAAAATTCTTAGGAATTTGCAAAAATTCCTAATGAACAGCCAGGCCAACCCTATCTTGATCGATGAAGACTCTTCACTCAATCAAGAACAAGAGGCCAGCGATGAAGAAGAAGAAGAAGAACCCATGGAAGAAGCACAGGAGGAGGATGATGACCAAGTAGTGTGTGTTGGAGAAGTGTGTTTCGACAAAAATGGAAATCTTGTCGAGATGTGGAAATTTCTGTTTTCACTATCCAAACTGTTCGATTCATAGATCTCCTATGTTCAGAAACACACATTAGTTTCTTCTCTTTCCTTCCGTTTTTGTTTGTGGTTTTATGTTTTCCAAACGCAAATATAAATACAACCATATACGTAATAAATAACTCGTGTTCTTATATGTGTTTTTATTATAAGTATTATTGTGAATTCTTAGTTAGGATAGTTAATAGTTTAGGACTATGTTTTGGTATTAGACTTAAGTGTTGATTAGTTATGATAACACTATCATTATATTCACATGTCATAGAGTAATAGTTTTAGGGGGAGTTATATAGTTTGGAGTTATCTAGTTTAGATAAAGTTTTTTTTGATGACAAAGGGGAAGAAATATATAATAGGATAGTTAGGTATAGATTAAGGGGGAGTTGGTAGTTTTAAGGGGAGTTATTAGGATAGAAATAATATTTTATAAACAAAGGTTGTCATCATCAAAAAGGGGGAGATTGTTAGTCCGTGAGATGATGGTTTTGATGACAACAACCTTAGAATAGATTATAAAATATAAATACTAACATTATAAGTTTAGATATATATGTATATGCAGGATTTAACCATGCAGGTACTAAGAATGAAGACTGTACAGTATAGAGATTCAAGATATCAAGATAGAAGACTCATGAGTATTGAGACTATCAAGAGTTCAAGATTTCAAGGATAAGTATTTTTTATTATTATTAGGAATTTTTGTTAAAACTCGTAGAAAAGCACCGGCATCTTAAAATCCAATTTATTCGTGGAATGGAATCCACTTTGAGCCCGTTAAAGGGATGGAACCCTAAGTAGGATGGAACCTACGAAAAATCTAGTGGAACATTATTTTGTATCCGCTAACTTTTATTCAAAATGATTTTTCAAAATTATATCCTATTTTCATAATGTTTTCAAAACTTTCCTTTTAAAAGATTCAAAACTCTCGATCCTGATTTTAAATAATTTTAGCCTCAAAAACATCTTTATTTTCAAAGTCAAATTACTCCTGATTTTATACTATCTTTTTAAATAATATATTTAACTTTTAAATATTTATACCTAGATTTAAATATAAAATTATAGTTAAAATCTATATATATTATTCTTTATATTTACTTATGAATTTTAACTATAGTCAAGTATATTTATAAAGTTTAAAATAGTTTTTATATAAGATAAAGGTTATTTTCAAAGAAAATCAAAAACACCAAAAAAATCCTTTAGGATGTCGACATGCCTAGCATGACCATGTCGACATGGTGACAGTTTGATTCAAAAATTCAAATTTCAAAAGAAGTGTCTATTCGCCATAACTCTTCATGAATGGTCATGGCTGTTGTTCTTCTATAAATAGGGATCAGTTTCAACGAATTTTCAATCATAATTTTCTGGTTTTCACTCCTCTTCTTCTTCCTCATTTCTTAATACATATTCTTATCATTGCTCTTCCGAAATCAACATTGGATCATACTCGATTACTTCTAGTTTGATTCTCTATCACTATCTCTATAAGATTCTCAGTACTATTCAGATTTATAGACTTCTTTGTAATCTATTAAGTGAGAAAAGGTGTGATTGTAGCCTTGGAAATCAATCAAAAGGGAAAATGTGTGATTGTAGCCTTGGTAAATCAATTGGGTAAACTTGTGGCTCAGAAATCAAGTATCTCTACGTAGAGGATCGAAATTCTGGAGGGTGTACCTCGTAGCCTTGAAACCGAGGGTGCAATTGTACAATCGCTTTTGAAAGGAAATCCATACTTGTGTTGCGGGACTGGATGTAGGGTAACTCCGAACCAGTATAAAATCCGGTGTGTTCTTTCCTTTATTGCTTTTATTTTATTTCTACATCTGTGATCATATCTGTGTCTGTATATTACATACTTTTGTGTCTAAATTAACATAAGTTAAAAAGATTTAGTAATTCTTTGTTAATACTATTCACCCCCCCTCTAGTGTTAACCATAGCCTTAAGATCCGTAATCCGCATTTCTCACAAAAATCAGTTTTGGTTGTTTTAATACTCGATGATGGATTTGTAAATTATGTCTTTTGTAGTAAACACAAAAGATTTTAGGAATGTCCCAAATGATATGCAAGGACACCTTATTAAAATGTTTAATACAGAACATGTAAGATTGATTCCTTATGCATTGGTAATATAAATTATCATACATGTTATGTTTTCTACGATATCTTGATTTGTTTATGGATTTGATACATGAAGAAAATATCAAATCCAAATTGATATCACTAAATGGTTATTTGAGATGTTCTCATGTATTTATTAAATACTAAAGAATTTTTTATAGAAACAACAAACTCTTAATGGAATGTTCGAATTCAAACTTTCATAAGTGATATTCGGTGTAATATGTTGATAATAAATTCAAGTAAGAATTTTAAGTTGGAAATGTTCCAAATAAAAAATTGTGGCTAACTCGATGAAAAAGGCTAAGTACATTGCCTTGAATAACGCCGCAATAAAAGTAATGTATGTAAATGTAAATGCACAGATTTATAACTTAGTTGACGACGATTCTAAATGTTGTGAATCCCATAATATTATTACATGATAACAATGTCATGATATATTTCATAGTAGAACTTAAACCTCAGTGGATGTCAAAAGACGTACTCTGAATTGTTCCACATGTAAAGTGTTTTAGCAGCGTCGAAGAGAGTTTATTGACATAGTATTTACTTGAAACATAATAGCAAACCCGTTCACAGAGGGACCGACCCAATTGGTTTTGAGAAACCGATTACAGAAGTTGGAATAAGATACCATACTTGACCCCAAGTGCAAATGAGATATTGATAGAGTTAAGGGTATGCCCTAGGGGCAATTATGTAATTTGTTACATATATCTAACTCGATAACCAATCTTATTTGAAATAAAAGGTGTTTTCGTTTTCTTATGTGCTTGATATAACGTGTTATATTAATTAATTAATTTAATTAAAAGTATATTTATTAGAAAATCCATAAATGGTATGTTTTGTGATAGTAATTACAAAGTGTTATAATCGTGAGTAATTTATCACAATGAAAATAAGTATACCATTTTAAAATATCCCTTGTCAAGATGTATTAAGGTTGCATATCAAAACATAGTTAAGATTAAAGTACGTAAAACTCTCCAAATATTGGGCAGCAAATTACTTATGGCTACTGGGGGCACCAAGTGGTCACGCATTGATAGTAATTGGATAACTATGGAATGACCCACTCGATAATTTTCTGTAGGTTAATATGACTAAGGTCAAACATAAAATATCGATGTGAAAATATTACATAGTTCCCTCGACTTGAGAATACTATCGGGCTTCAATTGAAAACTCTATTTTGATTATAGTTAAATTAAGGCATGACGTCCATCAAATGACTATAGTTGGGTCAAGTGAAAGCATTTGATGTGAAACACTATTGGAGAGATGATCGTCTCTTCAGTTATATGAGGTTAGTATCACGGCCAACTAAAGTTAACTCAAAGTCAAAGTTTATGGCCAGAGCATTTCAGTTAATAATAATAATTATTATATTGAACAAAGGATTTTTATTTGGACTATAGAGTTGAATGTGTACGATATTGGAATTTTGACAATTATCAAATGTCATAAGTCCAAAGTGACATAATTTTGAAGAAGATAATTGGTGGAAATAGTCACAATCGGGTAACGCTTAACATAGTAAATTTGGATTTTATCAAAACCAAGTAAGCAATAAATTCGAACAAAATGTCACACCACCTGCTAAGTGATATGTGACTGTTAATATTCGAATAGTTCGAGATTAATTTTTAACAAATTTACACCTAAAGAGTCACACAACCGAATTGTTGAATACTCCTTGATCGCATGATTTATTTAGTTTATAATTGTTATAAATTTAAATTAATTATTATCTATGGAATATCGGTTATAAAATTTTATTTTGATTCGTTGAACAATATTAATAAATATATTTATAATAGTTATAAATATATTAATCGATATACGATATCGATAAGCGTTTAAGTTAGATTTAAATGCAATGTAATTATTTGGGTTTTAAAGGGGTAGCCCATATGGGGAATGTACATTTCGACCACAATAGAATAATGGGGCGGCCATAAGATGGGTAGAGGGGCTAGATTTTGAATGGATAAGTGGAAAGAAAGAGTAAGAGAGAAATGTGGATCTTGATACCAACATATCTCTTCATTCCATCCTCTATAAATACATCTCAAACCATTCTTATTTCTCATCATTTGGAGCCTCCGATCCCTTTTAGTTATGGCCGAATCCATCACCTCTCCTTTCCATTATCTAAGCACAAATCAGATAAAATTAAATATTATTCGATAGCCTATGGTCTGCAATTCGAGAGATAACACCTTTAAAATTAGAATTTGATTCGGGAGTTCATTTCAACGCTTCACGGTGTGAGTTTTTAGCATTAGTGTAAAGTAATGGTATAATTTATAGTTATATACTATTAATTTATTATTTAATTATTATATTCTGTTATATTAGTTAGGTGACAATTCTAGTATATCGGTATATCGTCACAATCAGATTGGTAATATGCTTATGTACTTTCATATTTATCAAAAAAAATTATGACATATACTTGCATATAATATGCAAGGCACAAAATGAATTTTTTCATTAATTTAATATACATTATATACATGCTTTATATTTAAATTATAATATCTTATTCTGTACAAAATATGATTTTATAATTTTACATAAATGGTTTCATACTTTGAATATTTTCAGCAAAATAAAATAATTTATATATGTGTGTATGTGTGTTTTATTATTTAAATCAAATAACTTTGTAAATAAATTATATCAAAATAAATATATCATATAAAATATGTTTTATAATTTATAAAATTAAATTAGAATCTAAAATGCTTTCGGTAGAAATTTTAATTTATTTTTATAATTTAACTATTTAAATAATAGCCGAAATTAAAATTAAATTTAAAATTGATTTATAAATAATAAAATATTATATAAAATATCTAAATATTAAAATATCGCTCAAATTTCTGCTGAAAATTTAAAATTTAAAACTAAATTTCGAAAAAAAAATTATTTTCACTAATTTTCGTTTGGGAATTAATCTAATATATATACATATATAAACATTTTTTTCCGACTTCATTATGTGGTGCATATATATTAATACACACACACATTTCTTATATTTCTTTTAATTTTAGTATTAATACATATATACACATATATATTATTAAATCATTTATATATATATATGTATATATGCATCTAACGTATATACGTTTAAAAAAATATATATATATATATATATATATTTCTTTTGGTTTTCCAGCGAAATAAATTATTAAATTTTTAATGTAATTAAATATTTTGTAATATACTTATACAATTATATATACATATATAATTTTATAAATTTTATATTTATTTATATACTTATACATGAATTATTTAAAATAAAATATATTTTATATGTACACACATATATATTTATATAAATTTTAATATTTTATATACATACATTAAAGTATATAAACATACATTTGGACAATATATTTTTATACCAGATGAACTAACATGTCCGTTGCGGCGTAAATCCCAGTACTTATACTCGGGCGTATACCTTGCACGGATTGCTATGTTACACAAGCACATAATATATGTATGTACATGACATACGTATAAATATATAATATAATATTAATTACATAAAATTAAACTATTTCATAAATTCAAGTAAAATAATGATTTGTATTTAAAAAGAAATTTATCAATGTTCTAAATAAACTAGACTTCATAGACCCATTAAAGATCCAAAATGGTAAAAAAAATTGAAATTCAAACATTACTCAGCTGTAGGCTGACCCAGTTCCAACACTCACTTTACTATATTTGTCATTATATGCTAAAGGTAATGCTTTTAAATGATTTTCAAACTTTAAAATATGATTAATGGTAGATCTAAACTGACATCTAATTTGTGAATGAATTTAAATGTGTTTTAAATTGATTTTGAATCGAAATCTACTTATGTTCTTATAGATAAGTTATTTTCTAAATCCTTAGATCTAGGCCATAATTTGATGTAAATTCATGTTTGGTTGATTTGTATGTGTTATATATGTTATATGTATGCTATATTTGAATGCTTGTATGTTATATCGCTTCTTTGGTTGCAAACGCTGATCGATATGCAACTTAGATTATGAGGTTCTATTTGATTCAATACTTGTGCACATATGACGACTACACACATGTTGAAGCCTCAAGCCAGATGAATAAAGTGTTAGAACTGTTGGGGTCGGAAAGGAGTTGTTTGGTAAAGGTAAGGTGATGGAAGGATGATCGATCTTATGGACTAGATCCGATCCATTCAAGTTACTCCATATGATGTATGGTCCATAGAGGATGGCAAGGAGGGTCCTTAGATGCTATATGTTAAGTTTCAAATCTACTGAATTTAATTTGCTTAAGTTATGGATGATTGAAGATGGGAAGTCTATGGACGGATCGGTAGTGAAGCGACTTGGTTTTTTTAGGGATGGTCTTATGGACTTTCAACTGAAAACTTCAGGCCTACTTGGAGGCACTGCCAAAAAGTACAAAATATTAGGACTTAGCCAAAAACGGCAAAGTCATGACCCACAAGAATCGATACCGTACCAGTGAAAATAAATTGAAGCTGCTTCAAATCGGCTTGGTGTTGACTTCAGGCCAGATGAGTAGAAACTTCTAGTCGGTGCCGACCCATCCTAAATTTCAATCTGGGCCGTCGATCTGAATTTTTTAGATTAGCTTCAGTTTTAGAGGGGATGATAGATGGTGATGTGAGGGAGCTATAAGTGAAATTTTGGTAGCAATCCAATGGTTAGATGTTGAGATATGATGGATGGATGATCGATAATGCATTTACTTACCCTAAGATTACTTGGAGATAGACTAAGAAAATCAGGAGATCGATTTAGGCCAAACCTTGGAAATTTTCGAGCATGCTTCGGACAAATGAGATACTTACAATTGATGAAAGATGACATGAGTTGTATGAAGATCCATAAGGACAAATTCTAGGACGTGGACTTTTAGAGCGGAGCTAGGATGCACTATACTATGGATATGACGTGTGCAAAGGGATAGTGGATACTTGGAGGTTTTGAAGTGTATTCGTATAATAGGGGTATGTGAGGATGCTTACTTAGCTATGACAGGCCCTAGATCTTCAGATGGGAGATTTGTCTTACCCTAGAGTATCAGACAGGAAGTTTAGTTCTCGACCTACTAAGAAGCATGCATTGGAGTACCGAGAGAATGGGACATTGAGTAGCCTCTAACCTAGGATGCAGTCATACAAGGTATCATATATTCAATACACTGAGTACGTGATGTGAGGATGGTTGGTGGATGCTATGGTTTCTTTTTTTGATAGGGATGTCACATGATGTAGGTATTATTGACATAGATATCTAGAGAAACCATACGTACTTTGATGTAAAGTAAACCCATGATGACTATGATGTAGAGTAATATATTTTATGTTATATGCTAACTCATTGGATGCACGAACAGGTCAAGTATGACTCTCCATATCCTATGTCTTACTATATTGACTTTTGTAGTACTTTGAGATTATTTATCGCTCTCACCCGATTGTTTTCTAACTTAGGATTTTATGCTTTGCTTCTTATCATTATTGACACTCTTAAATGAGTAAACCGGAGATAGCAATTTTTTTAAGCACGTGTAGCTTTATAAATGACGAGAAAGAGGCTATGCTTTCCACATACTATATTTGGGCTTATTGCTACTTATTATTCCACTGTGTTGCACTATGTAGCTTATCAATGTTTTTATTTTTTTAGAGATAGTTTGAGCTATTATTTGATGTATAACCTATCACTTATGCAGTATAACTTTGATGGAATTGTGCACTCTAATATTGTTTTGATTCATCTAGTATATTTAATGTCTCGTCTATTTTATATCCGTATGTGATTTATATTTTATTCGATGCGCTGTGAGATATACAATAGGTTCCAATATTGGAGTCACCATGAGAAACACTATCAATAGCGACGATGAGTGCGACGGCCTTCGATGGTTGTTGATGAATGTTTCAACGGCTAGCGAGGGAAAGTCATATTTTTAATTATCAAACTAAAGATCATAATTCCCATTATGCTTTTAAAAAATGTTTAAAAACAGTAATTTAATTCCTAAAAACAAACAGCATATTTTAGCACAACTATTCAACGCAACGACTATTCTAATCATTTAAATCCATAATTTCGATGATCTTTTTTCGCGTAATTCGAATGTTTATGTTATTGGAAATCTAACTCCTATGATTAATCTATGCGGTTTTTAGTTGGTCCATTAAGAAACTTCGATTAAATTGGTTTTGTGTAACATTTTTACGAATTAAAATATGTTTTTAAACCGTTGGGTAGTTAATAATGAATTTTTAATTGTATTTAGCATTAAAAAATTATACAAAATAAAATGATCGTTAGAAAATAAAATTTCTTAGATCGTATGTCGACCTGAAGTACATTTGTCTTATTTCCAGATGATGATGAAAAAATAAACAACTTAACGGTGTCGATTTTGAGTTTTAAATTTATAGCTGTTCGTCGACATTCAGACTAAAAGCCCTTCATTCGAAAGCCAGATTACCTAGGGTCGAGACTAAATTCGAACCATGTATGCTTGGTAGTATTTTTATCTAATTTGTACGTTTGGATTATTAAAAAAGTGGGTGGAAAATTAAAAATGTTATACAACTCCTAGCGAAATGACCTATTTTGAGGTTAAATTTTATTCCACCAATTTTTTTAATAATTCAACCGTATGGATCGGATAAAAACATTACTAAGCATATGTGGTTCATATTTGGCCTCGATCCAAGGCCGAATGGCCTTCGAGCGAAGGGATTTTAGTCCGAATGTCGATAAACGGCTATAAATTTAAAACTCAAGATTGACACCGTGAAGTTGTTTATTTTTTCATCAGTTTCTAGATATAGGTCAAATATATTTTAAATTAATATATGATCCACTAAATTTTATTTTTTAGTATTTTTTATTTTATGTTATTTTTTAATTCTAAATAGAGTTAAAAATTCATAATTAACTACCCAACAGTTTAAATAAATATTTCAATTCGTAAAAAATGTTACACAAAACCAAGTTTAATAAAGATTTTTAACAGACCGACTAAATGTCGCATCGATCGATTGTGGGAACTGGATTTCCAATAATGTTAATATTCGAATTACGCGAAGACGGATCATTGAAAATACCAATTCAACCTATCAGAACAATCGTTACGTTGAATAGTTGTGCTAAAATATCTTGTCTTTTTTTTAGAAATTAAATTACTATTCTTAAACATTTTTTAAAAGCATAAGCATGTAAGAAATTTTTTCAAAAAAATGCAAAATTAACATGCCGTTGTTAGCCGACGACATGTCGAGTAGTTAGAAAGAGATGCGTGACCTGCTCCTCATTCCTCTTGGCTTCCCACGTTTTTCAAAAGCCGAAAAAACCTAATTGACGGTCGCCGCTCCTCCTCGAACGCCGTCGTTCGTCGTCAACATCACCTTGGGTAGCCACAACCCATCGGAATCACCAAGCTCTCCGATTCCATTTTAATTTAGGTAATTTTCTAAACCTATTTTCGGATTTAGGGCTAATTAGTATGATTATGGGTTTGAAATTATAGATTATTGTATATTAGTTGGTGATAATAGTGTATTGCTTGATTATGGGTGTGAAATCGTTGATTATTGTTTAATATAAACTAAAATTCGAAAATTAATTTATAATGTTGTCTAATGTGTATGATGATTGGTGTAAATAATTGTTTGCTATATTTTAGATTAATTTTAGCATTAATACATATGGTTGAATAGTGAATATGCTAAATATGTGGATTATAGTTAAACATACTTAATTTATGCTAAGTAATTAGTGTGTGCTAATTATAAGTGCTCTTGGTAATTATAAAATGAACTTCAAATCTTAGTTCACAAAATTGTCAAATTAAAATTTTAAGCAATTAGATGAATTATAAAGTATGTTTTGAACTTTAGTTAATAAATATTTAAAACATTGAATGAATTATAAAATACTTTTAAAATTTAATGTGTAGTTGCTAAAATAGTATTTGGTGTATTTTTGAAAGTAGTTTTACATAATAAATTTATTTTGAAACAAACAATGTATTAAAATCGATTTGTAAAAATTACGAAAAAAAAATGTTTATATGAAAATATGGTTAGATATTATTTTGACAAATACAACAACAGCAAATTAAAGGCTTTAATTCTAAAAGGCTTTAATTTACTTTAGAAAACACAACAACAACACACCCCTTGGATTTAAAATTATGTGTACTAGGCAAAGAAGTGAAGTGCTGGCGAAATTTCTAACATATAAGTGTTTAAACTTCAAATTTTAGTTCACAAAATAGTTAAATTAAAAATTCAAGTAGTTAGATGAGTTATAATGTATGTTTTAAATTTTAAAATATTTAAATAGTTTAATGAAAAATATAGTTTAAAATTTAATTTGTAGTTGATAAAATAGTAATTTGTGTATTTTTGAAGTAGTATTACTAATAAATTTATTTGGAAATAATAGTGTATTAAAATCGATTTGTGAAAATTAAGAAAAAAATAATGTTTATTTATTATTTTAATAGGTACAATACAACAATAACAATAGAAATCCTTAAGTCCCAAAAGGCTTTAATTTATTTTAGAAAACACAACACACCCCTTAGATGAAAAGTTATGTGTACAAGACAAAGAAGTGAATTGCTCTTGAAATTTCTAACATATATTTTTAAATTAGGAGTAATGTTCTATTATTTTCTCCACCGTACATGGACGTATAAAAACCAAAATGGTATGAAAGGTTTAGTGAAGGGACATTTCTAGAATGGTGTACATGTATTTATTTGATTTGCTAAATTGAATAATGGAAATAACATAGATATTCGTTGCCCTATAGTAAGTGCAACCATTTGAAGCATTGGAAGCCAGATATAGTCATATTACGTTTGATTTAAGTTAGTTTTGTGCCAAATTATTACTTTTGGATTCGTCATGGAGAACTTGTTGCACATACTCTCATAGTGTTAAAGGACGAAGTGAATATGACGATTCCAATAGAAGATATGATGAAAGATGCAGCACGATCAATGTTCCCTACCACTCAAGCTGACAATGAAGATGTAAATGTTGAAGAAGAACTGGGTGGGAGCTAAAAGAATCTTTGATTTGTTGGATTTTGCTAAGAAGCTGTTGTGGGATGGTTGTAAAAGCGGAACTGAATTATCAATAACTACCAAATACATTACTATAAAATCATAATTCAACTTTACAGAAGTTGGATTTACAAAAGTTGTACCTGCTGTAAAATGACATATGTCATCCAATAATCTGATGTGCGATAGTTATTATAAAGTGAAAAACTTATATCCGTTTTCGGTCCGCCGTACAAAAAGGCAGATACATGTATAAAAGGTTGCATGCTGTACTAGAAAGATGACATTAACCTTAGGAAATACAGAATATGTAATGGGAACATATACAAACCAAGAAAAAATAATGGAAAGAAAGTTACATATAAGAGAATGCATTATTTACCCATCACTCCTAGACTTAAAAGGTTATATGCATCTTCTGTTACAGCATATCATATGCGATGGCACATTATGAGAACATAGGAAGAATGAACTTTGATACATCTATCTGATGGAGAAGCATGGAAACATTTGGATAAGCCTTATCCCGCGTTTGCTGCAGAGAGCCGTAATATCAGACATGGTTTATGTATGGATGGATTTTCACAATTCTCTTAATTCGGTAGTAGATATTCATCCTGGCCTATTATCGTTACACCATATAATTTACCTCCGTGGATGTGTATGAAAACTCCATATATGTTTCTCACTACCGTCGTCCTAGGTCCTCATGATTCGATACAAAGAATCGATGTTTATTTGCAGCCATTGATTAAAGAGTTGAAAACATTATGGCATAAAGGGGTTGATACATGCGACATTTCTAAAAAAGAATTTTCGTATGTTTGCATTTTGTCATGGACTACTGATGATTTTTTGGCTCATGCGATGCTTTCGAGCTGGAGTACGGCTTGTCATTTAGCTTATCCTTACTGCATGGAAGAAACACGAGTATTTTCTTTACCGCATAAGAAGAAAAATTCATTATTTGATTATCATCGGTGTTTTCTCCATATTAATCATTCTTTTAGAAGAGATAATGTAACAATCCCAATTTTGAATTAGATTTAAATTAATAATTAATGTAAATTTTGGAATGAATTTTGGAATTAATTTGAATTTGAAATATATATGCATATGTATATATGAGTAGATTTGAATTTGACTTTAGAATTTGAATTTGAATATTGAATTTGTATTTGAGTTTAAAATTTAAATAAATGACTTATAAAAATGATTTGGGTTTGAAAATATTATTTGTGTAAATTAAATTATGGGTAGTTAGTTTTAAAAGCATTTTCTTTAAAATAACATGTATATAATAATGATTAAGAAGATGTATTTATAAAATAAGTAAACAATGTAATATAAAAATTTATTTAAAAGCTTTTGATTCATGAGAAATACAAGTGTCATTTAGTTTTATTTTTGAAAAAGAAATAAATTAAAATGAAATGAGGGTTTAGAAACAAAATTATAAATTAATTTGTAAACAAGGTTTAAACCATAAATTTTAATTTTTTTACATAGAGGTCTTTAACATAAAAATGCTAATTATGACAAATGTAAATGAAGTATGATAGAAACAAGTGTAAGCAACATAAGGTAAATACACATAGATAACTATAACAATTTTAAATGAAGCACAAGTGTATAAAGTAAAAACCAGATAAACTATAAAGATAACATATGAAATACATATAGAATTGTATATGAATTAGGCAAGCAAGAAGATAAAACAAAGGAATGTATGCAAGAAAATAGAAACAAAAATATGTACAAAGCACAAAAATATCAAATGAGATGATAATGCATGTAAACAAAATAAGAAACATATACATTTCATAATATCATCTCAGCCTCCATTCCAGAAAATATCTCTGGTCAAAGCAAGAAAATCCGATCAAATAAAAAAATATCTACATACAAATAAAAATCTAAGAACATACAAGAATGAGATAATGCATGTAAACCTATATGGAAACATATGTACTTAAAGCTATCATCTTAGCACAAACAAAATGAAATCATTTCAGCCTCCAACTGAACAAAAAAAATCTTTAGTCAAACAAAGAAGCTTACACCAGTAAACACCTCCCCTGTGCAAACACCTTTCTTTCTATATATTTACATCTACTCTCTGTCCAGTTCGTTCAGTGAAACCTTAGCATTCCAGGAAATATAAACATAACTATTTCTCCTACAAAACTTAAATTCAATTCAACAAAAGCAAGCAACAGGGTAAAGGCAGATCAACTACAGGTTTTCACGGCAAAAGTTGTTCTCTATTTCAACATATTTCAGGTGAGTAAACATACTATTTTTAAATTTAGAATCTGTGTATTTGATATGAAAACTCTATGCTTTGTTGTATAATTTAAACAAGTAGTTCTGTATATTTTTCTATGCACTGGGAATTTTTATATGGCATGTTCTTCTATATTTTTGGTTACAGAGCAAAGAAAAAGTTGAAAAAAATTATACTTTTTGTACAAAATGTTATGAGCTTAGGATTTTAAACAAAATAAGCTGCTTAAACTTGAATAATAGCTTTAAATTTTGTTTTGAAGCTTAACAGTGGAATTTGGATTCTGTACATTCAATTTTATAGTAAAAAGAAATTTTGATGATTAATTTGAATATTTTAATTTGTTGATTTGATTTTATAACTTGAACGAACATTAAAAAATAAGAATTTTAAAACAAAAATAGTGATTTTTGGTTAAGTGGGTAGAGTGCAGTTCGCAGCTGAACCAAAATCATACTTTGATCAATTTCTGAGGATTGAAGAATTTTTAGATGATAAAAATTTGTATGAAGCTTGCTTGACCCTTGCTACATCCAGGAAAAATGTTAAAAAAATTATCTATTGCAAGAATTGTTGGGTCGAGTTGAATTTAGGGTTTTTGGTTCGAGTTTGCAGTGGTCTGTGAACGAGGTAATCTCGTCGCCATGGGTTGATCGAGTTGCACGTGCTTCTACAGGATGGTAGAGGGGGGTATCGACGAGGTGTGGGCGGAGTTGCGTCACCACTAATAATTGGTGTGAGTGGGTCGAGGCGTTCATGTTCGGTGTGGTCGAGTTGCAGTTTCGAACGAAAGGGGTAAATTTCAATTTCGAGTTTTTCGCGACGAATCGTGTTTTGCTTTCGAGTGTAATGTAGTTTTGCGACTTGATAGAGATGCCGCAGTTCGCCAAAACACTGGCGAAGTGTCGTGCACGTGAATGGCAATGAATGGTGTTAGCAAACTACGAGTGATGATCGATGCAGTGATACTCGAGGAAGACGATGCGTTGCTTCGGGTTGGTGCATGGGTCTGGAAATAGTTTATTAAGTTTAAAACTTAAGTAGAAAAAAAAAGAAGTTGAAGAAGGAAGTTCGTGAGGAAGAGAGAAGGCTTTGGGTAAAATGGAGGGGAAACTCGAGTTGTTACTCGAGTAAATAGAAATATTGCTCGGGTTTGATTCCCAAACCTGCAGCAAAATGAAAAAATGAGTTTAGCAAAATTTTCTTTAAAACAATTTTAAGTATTGTCGACTTAATTAATGTTTGACAATGTTAAGTTAAGACTTCATTACAAGTTTTAATTATTTTAGTTTAGAATGTTTTAAAATCAATTTAATACTTTAATTAAGTAGTTAATTTAAGATAAGTGTTAAAGTTAATTAACATTAAAGTTTTCAAATTAGTAATAATTTGTTTTTAAAGTTTAAAGAAGATTTTAAAATGTTAATTAAGATAACTCATTAATTAATTGTTTAAAAAGAGTAATTAAGAATGGTTAATTAATTTATAATTGTAATTAATTAAGTAATTAGGGGTTTATCAATTTGCAATTTAGGATTGGTAAATTAATAATTAAGTGTCTAATTTATTTGTAATTAAGAATTGTTAATGTTAATTAATTACAAAGATGGTTAATTAAAGATTTTTGATAAGTTAGTGATTAATGAAAAGGATAATTACCTATGGCTGTTTGGATAATTAAGGATAATCAATTTCATGATTAAGGTTAATTAATTACATAATTAAGGTCAATTAAGAATTGATTAAAAAAAGTAATTCATTAATTAAAGTTGATTAAGTGATTAGGAAAAATCGCTTATTGTAATAAATTAAGAATAATTAATTAAATGGTAATTTATTAAGGGTTGATTAATTTATTAATGAATTAATTAAGGGAAATTAATTAAAGGATAACTGAATAATTAAAGGTTAATTATTTAATAATTAAATGTTGATTAATTTAACTAAAAAATAATTAAAGGACAATTAATCAAATGATTTGAAATTAATTAATGTTCATTAAACATGACTGATAACTTATCTGATTTAAATTAATCAGATAATTAATTGAGCTTACTTAAGGATGTTTGAATTCTATTAATTGTCGAACTGTTTGATATTTCTGATATGTTATGCTTTGTGCTATGAATTGTTTCAGTGTGATCTGTGATGAATGTAATTTATTTATCTGTGACAAATTTATATTGTTTATCTGTAAATCTGTGAATGAACGATAAGCGTTATAGATTATACCGCTTTATCAATATCGATGTGCTTAAATATGTGATGCGATGATTTATGATGTTGCACTATTATGTAAAAACCCTGGACTACACCATACACGCACAAATATGGATTGCACGAGGAAATTGGTTAAGTCACAGATTTTTAATGATTTTAAAGATTGAATTTTTGAATCCAAAATAGTTTTGGAATTGGAATTGAAAGCTTTTGAAAAATGAGTTTCAAAAATAAAAGTTATTTTAAATAACTTAATAAAACTTGAAACTTATATAATTTGATTTGAATTTGAATTCAATATTTGAAATTGAATTCAATGATTTGAAATTATGGTTTAAAAGGATTATACAAGTTATAAAGGTGTTTGTATGGCTTTTTAACATTTAAAAATTATTGTTTTGGAATTTAAATTTAAGACCCATGTTTCATACTTGAATGGCTTTAACTTATGTAAATGTAATCAGTTTTCCCCAAACGAAAACTATTTGTTTCAAATAATAATAGCTTTCATAAAGAGAAAGGATTTCCAATTTGTATCGAAAGATTTCAAGTTTTAAATGAAATTGTAAATAGTTTGGAAAAACTATGAATTAACCTTTGTGAAAGATTATTAAACCTTGTATCTTTCATATAAAAGATTTGAATTGGAAATGGTTTGAAAGTTATGGATTAAATCTTTAATTTAAAAATTGGATAAGTTAATCCAATTTGAAATGAAATTGTTTTGAAAAGCCGTGAATGAACCTTTATGGAAAATTGGTGAATTTTGTGAAACGAACCTTTTTGTTTAAAAGATTTGAAATGGTAATTTGTTTTAAACCATTTGAAGAAAGGTTTTGGATAACAAGTTGTGATTTAACTGAAATCCTACATCCATATGTTTTTAAATATTGCGCTCGTTATTCGGTTTAGCCGGGAGAGGACCTTGTGTCATATAACCCATTCCGAATAATGATACGTCATTATGGATAGAATTTGAAGACCGGTGGTGAAGAACGGGTATTTTCAAGAACGAAAGGATAACCAGTCGATTGTCTCTGCACTGAGTCACGCCGGTGTAGAGATTCTCTAAGTGATGGGAAGTCCGATCGGGATTGTGAATACCCGGATTTGCAAGGGCTTCTTCGGAAGTGCCTTCGGTTCTGTTCGAACCCAGAACAGACTCGTATGGATGTGTGTCTGACATTACACTTTGAGATGTAAAACCGGTTTCTATCATACACATTTCTGTTTGGTGGCGGAGATTTATTCTCTTAGCTTAACACCCTTCTCTGAGACATACGAGCTCAGAGGTTATGTAGTTGATGGTTACTAGTGATACATTTCCAATTTAGTAATGTGGCATACGAAGTGCTGCTGATCATTTGTTTATCAAAGCATGACTTTGTGAAAAAGTGTAGCTTTGTGGACGAGACCTCAACGAGCCTCACAAACCGGTAATAGTCGAAACAGGAAAGATGCGGCAAGGTTTCAAGGGTAGCTCCCCTAGGGTATGACCATTCCTTCTGGAAAAGGGTGGTATCATGATATGGAGTCCAGATACTTACTCATGTGGGCACTTTAGTGTATTTATTACTGTGTGATGTTGTTAGTGTGGAGGATCCTCGGATAAAGGTCGCAAACGACCGGGGGTGGCATATCTAAGGTTTTACTTCCCAGGAAGGGGGTAACCAGCCTTGTGTTGGCAAAGATCTGGGTAGGTTCTCGGGGCGTCCCTCCGGAGGTGTTCCTATGTGGCAGTAGGAAGTTCCTTAGCCTGACCATTTGTTGGAAACCTAATCAATCAATACGAGCCCTTTACGATTTCAATTGTATAACCTGCCACCTCAGGTGGTAGCTATAGCTGGCATAATATAATGGTACCTATGCTGGTTAAGATTAATATTATACTTTCGAAATATTTTCCACTATGCACTAATAATAATATATATAAAAAAAGATTTTGCGTAGTAAGCATATATGACTATCATAAGGAGAAATTTCCCCCATGTGTGCGATTGCATGGTGTGTGTGCCGGGAGGCCTTATGGTAGTTTCATTTTCCAAAGGCACTGCGGATTTCAATCTAAAATCTTTTGTTGTTTTAAAGATAAAACTGTTTTTGTTTGGTCATACCAGTCCCACGACTGACTTGGAGTGTATTGTTCCTTTCCTAAACTCTGGGTGCTCACATTTTTCCACACGGGCAGTCTTGAGTTGGGTTTTCTAGATAGTCGAATTGTAGGAATTAATTCGATAGCCTTCGAAGCCCTTTGGATTATGGATCGCATTTGCTACACTTCAGCATTCGCGACTGACCTTGCTTATCTTTGTGAAACGTGATGATGGTTCGAGCTAGATTTTGATTGAAGATGGAGTTTTTGGAGTTTGGCAATGAAGATACTATCTTTCCGCTGCTATTTCTTGTATCTCTGATAGTATTGATATCTATTGTATCATTCTGTTGTATCATCATTGTATCTGAATATTGTATCAAATGTTGTATATCAAATGTTGTATATCAAATGTATTATTCATTATCTTCCGCTGTGTTGTACTTAATGTGTTATAAGCTCCGGCACGAGTCAAATTTTGACGTTTGGATCTACGGCATTCAAGTACAAGCGGAGTACGGGTGTCGATTTTCGAAGGCTGAAATTTGGAACGTGACATCTTGGTATCAGAGCTGAAGGTTGAAACTTTAGCTCAGGAGTATAACACATTAGGTAACTCATTAGAGATAGGGTGAAGTATACCCTAGAATGAGTAATCCCTAAGATATCCGTCTGGGTGCCTCAGTAAATTCTCTTACTATCCACTGATAGTGAGTATGAGTACGAGAAGAGGACGAGATAGAGGACAGGGGAGTACCAGTATAAATAGTCAATACCCTACGACAGTGGAAATAACTTTCTATATCGACCTCTTTTGATTCGTCTTTTCCACTCTTTGATTGCTTCATGCAGCTCGAGGAAGAAGCTTCGGCGTGATGGTGGCCCTACGAATCGTGTAGATAAGTTTCTATTTCGTATTCTCTTCGCTAAATTTCAATCAGCTTTCTGTTTTTAACTTCAATGAATTTGAAATTCTATTTGAAATAAATTGGTAAATTAAGTATAAAGTGAATATGAAGATTTGCATCGATAAAAACAATTTCGATTAAAACCGAATTTGAAATTTTATTGTAATTTCTTGTGAATATCAAAGTCCGAAGAGGGACAAGTTATATATACTTTGGGGTATTCCGACTTGAGTTCGGAATCCATATCTGGTGTTTGAGAATTGTGAAAGATTAAATCCATTTATCTATTGTTTGGGTCTTGATATATTCTACGAACGGTTAGTTGTCCTTCGGACTAACCTGTGCCTTGCATATTTCGTAGATTTGACGACCGAGTATCCTGTGTAGTATTGAATGAGTTTGTTCTCATATCGGTGATATTCTAATATAGTAAGCCAAATACAGAATAAATATCCAGTTTGACCTGGAAAACTGTTTCTCTATCTTTGTGTATCTATCTTTGTTGTTTCTCTGCCAGCAAATTTCGAGGACGAAATTTTTTAAGAAGGGGGGAATCTATAATGATCCTAATTTTGAATTAAATTTAAATTAATAATTAATAATTAATGTAAATTTTGGAATGAATTTTGGAATTAATTTGAATTTGAAATATATATATGTATATGTATATGTATATATGAGTAGATTTGAATTTGACTTTAGAATTTGAATTTGAATATTGAATTTGTATCTGAATTTAAAATTTAAATAAATGACTTAGAAAAATGATTTGGGTTTGAAAATATTATCTATGTAAATTAAATTATGGGTAGTTAGTTTTAAAAGCATTTTCTTTAAAATAATATGTATATAATAATGATTAAGAAGATGTATTTATAAAATAAGAAAACAATGTAATATAAAAATTTATTTAAAAGCATTTGATTCATGAGAAATACAAGTGTCATTTAGTTTTATTTTTGAGAAAGAAATATATTAAAATGAAATAAGGGTTTAAAAACAAAGTTATAAATTATTTTGTAAACAAGGTTTAAACCATAAATTTTAATTTTTTGTACATAGAGGTCTTTAACATAAAAATGCAAATTATGACGAATGTAATCGAAGTATGATAGAAACAAGTGTAAGCAACATAAGATAAATACACATAGATAACTACAACAATTTTAAATGAAGCACAAGTGTATAAAGTAAAAACCAGATAAACTATAAAGATAACATATGAAATACATATAGAATTGTATATGAATTAGGCAAGCAAGAAGATAAAACAAAGGAATGTATGCAAGAAAATAGAAACAAAAATATGTACAAAGCACAAAAAATCAAATGAGATGATAATGCATGTAAACAAAATAGGAAACATATACATTTCATAATATCATCTCAGCCTCCATTCCATAAAATATCTTTGGTCAAAGCAAGAAAATCTGATCAAATTAAAAAAAAATCTACATACAAATAAAAATCTAAGAACATACAAGAATGAGATAATGTATGTAAACCTATATGGAAACATATGTATTTAAAGCTATCATCTCAGCACAAACAAAATGAAATCATTTCAGCCTCCAACTGAGCGAAAAAAAATCTTTAGTCAAACAAAGAAGCTTACACCAGTAAACACCTCCCCTATGCAAACACCTTTCTCTCTATATATTTACATCTACTCTTTGTCCAGTTCGTTCAGTGAAACCTAAGCATTCCAAGAAATATAAACATCACTATTTCTCTTACAAAACTTAAATTCAATTCAACAAAAGCAAGCAACAGGGTAAAGGCAGATCAACTACAGGTTTTCACGACAAAAGTTGTCCTCTGTTTCAACATATTTCAGGGGAGTAAACATACTATTTTTAAATTTTAAATCTGGGTATTTGATTCGTGAAAACTCTATGCTTTGTTGTATAGTTTAAACAAGTAGTTCTGTATATTTTTCTGTGCACTGGGAATTTTTATATGGCATGTTCTTCTATATTTTTGGTTACAGAACAAAGAAAAAGTAGAAAAAAATTATACTTCTTCATACAAAATGTTATGAGCTTAGGATTTCAAACAAAATAAGTTGTTTAAACTTAAATCATAGCTTTGAACTTTGTTTTGAAGCTTGACAATGGAATTTGGATTCTCTACATTCAATTTTACAGTAAAAAGAAATTTTGACGATTAATTTGAATATTTTAATTTGTTGATTTGATTTTATAACTTGAATGAACATTCAAAAATAAGATTTTTAAAACAAAAATAGTGATTTTTAATTAAGTGGGTAGAGTGCAGTTCGGAGCTGAACCAAAATCATACTTTGATCAATTTCTGAGGATTGAAGAATTTTTAGATGATAAAAATTTGTATGAAGCTTGCTTGATCCTTGTTTTTTCCAGGAAAAATGTTAAAAAAATTATCGATTGCAAGAATTGTTGGGTCGAGACGAATTTAGGGTTTTTGGTTCGAGTTTGCAGTGGTCTGTAAACGAGGTGATCTCGTCACCATGGGTTGACCGAGTTGCACGAGCTTCTACAGGATGGTAGAGGGGGGTATCGGCGAGGTGTGGCGGAGTTGCGTCACCACTAATAATTGGTGTGAGTGGGTCGAGGCGTTCATGTTCGGTGTGGTCGAGTTGCAGTTTCGAACGAAAGGGGTAAATTTCAATTTCGAGTTTTTCGCGACGAATCGTGTTTTGCTTTCGAGTGTAATGTAGTTATGACGCCCCACCTCTGTACTCACGCTAACCAAGAACACTACGAAGTAATGCCGCCAACTAGCATGAAGAATAAGGCCGTTAAGGAACGACCATCTGTGTAATTGTTTTGTGCGAGGACCGATATGTCAGATAGAATAACATGCATTTCATCTCAAGTGGAAATCCAACATACCGATACAAACTCAAAACTACTACGCAGTGGCTATGTGGTCTTCGAAAACAAATATAGAAATAAACATAACACAAATCAGTCACAGATGTTCATATCTCAAAGACGGAAACAGATATGAATATAGCACATATAAGTGTACATCAGAGTTGTGGTCTAACATGATCCACAATATCACAAAAGAATAGATACAAGTGCCAGACAAAAGAATAAGTATACATCAAGGAGTCTCTATCTCGAATGTATACAAAACAAAAACTACCAATCTAAAGTAGTTAGTCAAAAATAAGGCGATGGTCCCTGATAAGAAGTCAAGTAGAAGCACCTGTAATATCTCGGTTTGACCCGAGTATTATTTAAGAAGAAAATAATAACAGATCAGTCTAGCTATAATTATCAGGTAAAATGATATATAAGAAGAGATATGATAAAAACGTATGATAACAAAAATGTCATACTACGACAAATATACAGTAAATAACAACAACAATTATACAATATCTCAAGAAATCTCGAAGCACTAAAAAGAATGTCATATTCTTTGTTTTTATTCACCAAACCACAAATATTGACAAACATTTCAATGCCAATCGCAAAAGTTGTTGAAACACAAATTCACCAATACACAAATATTGATAAAGCTTATCAATGTAAATCACGAAAATTGATGAAACACAAATTCTAGAAATCGATCCATAGAAATCCAGAAATCACAAAAAGGGGGAAAGAGGCCTATCACAAAACGGGAGCATGAAAACTAACCACACGTATATCACAAAACAAAATGCTATTCCATGGTTGCTAACCATTAATTTTTTTCAAGGCTCCACTAAAACGGCCCGAAGACCTTTGAGCCGAAGCTCTACTAAAACGGTCTGATGACCATGGGTCGCTACCCCACCAAGCCGAAGCTCCACTAAAAACGGTGTTTAGTCTCCCTCGCAGATAAAGAGACATCGCACATTGCTAGTCTAAATCACAAAATGATCATCATTGATCGATAAGTGTAAATTACACTAAGTTAGTAAATAAATGAGTTTAGCTTCATGTCCCATAACCACTAGCGTAACTTAATTATTTACGAACAAATTGTAGACTTCCACTCGAGGTTAAATGTCAATTACACTAAGCTAGTAAATATATGAGTTTAGCTTCATGTCCCATAACCACTAGCTTAACTTAAATATTTACGAACAAATTATAGATCTCCACTCGAAAATTATCACAAGAGATTCAATCGAACAAGTCCAAGAATTAACCAACGAAGTAAACGCAAGCGTTTCATACCACTTGTTTTACTAAGCTATTTAATTAGATTTCTCATACGAGTGAGGTAAAGGTTTGTGTATACTAATAGGTTGGAAAACGATTTTATAAACGAGTTTGATATTGAAAATAGCGTTGAAATCATCTTTGTGAAAGAGTTTGAATATTTACTACTAGTATAGAAACCTTTGTATTATAAAGTGATAAACCATAGAAATGGTTGTAAGAACAATCAATCACCAAAATTCCACGTTCAAAGACGTGAATTAATTCCAATGAAATCGATTCCAAATCCATCAAAATGGATATACCCAAAAATTCCAACATAGAAGTCATCAAGGTCGATAATAAATGATAACAACAAATTGAAAAACCACGAATCGATAAAAATTAGAAATCAACACAAAATAGGCTAAATAGGCAACAATAAGCAGGTCAGTCGACTGACTGCAAATGCCAGTTGACAGAACCAGAAACTTGGAAATTTCATTTCCTGTAGTCAGTCGACTGATTACAGAGGCTAGTCGACTGATTGCAGAAAACAGATACTCCCTGTCTCTATGAATAGCCTCGGAACCTTTATTTGCTACAGCCAGTCGACTGACTGCAAGAAGTCAGTCGACTGACTGAGCCGTGGACTGTTTTTCAGCCTATCAAATGAAGAGCAAACTCTTCTAAAATGTAACTGAACGAGAAATGACGCTAGGGGTTTATGCCAATCGACAACCTGGCCTCAAAAGCTCTTCGATTCATCACCAAAAGCATGTTCAAACATCGAAGTTATGATTTGACTCCAAAACACCAAAAATTGGATTATTCACAAATTCAATCCGAATCAAATGCAAATGCACATTAATAAGTGTTACGAATTCATACCTAACAATCAAAGATGGTTATAGACATAGATGTGAGATAAAAATCTCACCTATAAACCCAAAAACAATGAATGAGAAGCTATAGAGCAAGGTAAGAACAATCACTCTTCAACACAACCCAAGGAGCCTGAATCTAAACTCAAAAGAAGAACATGTCCTAAATTAGGTTTAGGAATTTCTGAAATTGAAGGTAGAATGAGTTGGAGAAGAAGAAGAGGATGCTTACCAATAGCTTCACTTTGAATTTGGAGTTAGAACTTGGATTTGCAATGGAACTAGGGCTTAGGAATTCTAATTCTTTTTCTCTTCCCCCATTTTTGTGAAAGCTTGAAGCTATTAGGAAATGAAAGTGAATGAAGAGAGTCGGGGTTGAGCTAGAGTTAATAGTTTAGGCTAACCCAAACCCAAAGTCCAAAGTGCAAAGGTTAAATTTTGAGTGGGGGTTGAGCTAGAGTTAATAGTTTAGGCTAACCCAAACCCAAAGTCCAAAGTGCAAAGGTTAAATTTTCAGCTAGCTCCAAACATATCAAAGTTTATACTCAAAAAGGTTGCAAATGCCATTTTGGACTCAATGGAAGTGGTCTCGAGTCCTAATTCGGCCGTTTGCAAAAAGATGTTTTTCGGACTATAATCCAACTAACGATGTTGTATTTAAATAAAAAATTTAAATATACAATGGTAAAATATGCGGGTTGTTACAGTAGTTTTGCGACTTGCTGGAGATGCGCAGTTCGCTAGAACACTGGCGAAGTGCCGTGCACGTGCACGGCAACGAATGGTGTCAGCAAACTTCGAGTGATGATCGACGCGAGTGATACTCGAGGAAGACGATGCGTTGCTTCGGGTTGGTGCGCGGGCCTGGAAATAGTTTATTAAGTTTAAAACTTAAGTAGAAAAAAAGAAGTGGAAGAAGGAAGTTCCTGAGGAAGAGAGAAGGCTTCGGGTAAAATGGAGGGGAAATTCGAGTTGTTACTCGAGTAAACAGAAATATTGCTCGGGTTTGATTCTCAAACCGACAGCAAAATGAAAATATGAGTTTATCAAAAATTTCTTTAAAACAATTTTAAGTATTGTCGACTTAATTAATGTTTGACAATGTTAAGTTAAGACTTTATTACAAGTTTTAATTATTTTTGTTTATATGTTTTAAAATCCAATTAATACTTTAATTAAGTAGTTAATTTAAGATAAATGTTAAAGTTAATTAACATTAAAGTTTTCAAATTTGTAATAATTTGTTTTTAGAGTTTAAAGAAGATTTTAAAATGTTAATTACGATAAATTATTAATTAATTGTTTAAAAAGAGTAATTAAGAATGGTTAACGAATTTATAATTGTAATTAATTAAGTAATTAGGGGTTTATCAATTTGCAATTTAAGATTGGTAAATTAATAATTAAGTGTCTAATTTATTTGTAATTAAGAATTGTTAATGATAATTAATTACAAAGATGGTTAATTAAATATTTTTGATAAGTTAGTGATTAATGAAAAGGATAATTACCTATGGGTGTTTGGATAATTAAGGATAATCAATTTCATGATTAAGGTTAATTAATTACATAATTAAGGCCAATTAAGAATAGATTAAAAAAGTAATTCATTAATTAAAGTTGATTTAAGTGATTAGGAATAATCACTTATTGTAATAAATTAAGAATAGTTAATTAAATGGTAATTAATTAAGGGTTGATTAATTTATTAACGAATTAATTAAGGGAAATTAATTAAAGGATAACTGAATAATTAAAGGTTAATTATTTGATAATTAAAGGTTGATTAATTTAATTAATAAATGATTAAAGGATAATTATTCAAATGATTTGAAATTAATTAATGTTAATTAACCATGACTGATAACTTATCTGATTTACATTAATCAGATAATTAATTGAGCTTACTTAGGGAAGTTTGAATTCTATTGATTGTCGAACTGTTTGATATTTCTGATATGTTATGCTTTGTGCTATGAATTGTTTCGGTGTGATCTTTGATGAATGTAATTTATTTATCTGTGATAAATTTATATTATTTATCGGTGAATCTGTGAATGAACGATAAGCGTTATAGATTATACCACTTATCAATATCGATGTGCTTAAATATATGATGTGATGATTTATGATGTCGCACTATTGTGTAAAACCCCTGGACTACACCATACACACATAAATATGGAGTGCACGAGGAAATTGGTTAAGTCGCAGATTTTTAATGATTTTAAAGATTGAATTTTTGAATCCAAAGTAGTTTTGGAATTGGAATTGAAAGCTTTTGAAAAACGAGTTTCAAAAATAAAAGTTATTTTAAATAACTTAATAAAACTTGAAACTTAAATAATTAGATTTAAATTCAAATTCAGTATTTGAAATTGAATTCAATGATTTGGAAATTATGGTTTAAAAAGATTATACAAGTTATAAAGGTGTTTGTATGGCTTTTTAACATTTAAAAAGTATTGTTTTGGAATTTAAATTTAAAACCCAAGCTTCATACTTGAATGGCTTTCACTTATGTAAATGTAATCAGTTTTTCCCAAAACGAAAACTATTTGTTTCAAATAATAATAGCTTTCATAAAAAGAAAGGATTTCCAATTTGTATCGAAAGATTTCAAGTTTTAAATGAAATTGTAAATAGTTTGGAAAACCTATGAATTAACCTTTGTGAAAGATTATTAAACCTTGTATCTTTCATATAAAAGATTTGAATTGGAAATGGTTTGAAAGTTATGGATTAAATCTTTAATTTAAAGATTGGATAAGTTAATCCAATTTGAAATGAATTTGTTTTGAAAAGCCGTGAATGAACCTTTATGGAAAATTGGTGAATTTTGTGAAATGAACCTTTTTATCTAAAAGATTTGAAATGGTAATTTGTTTTAAACCATTTAAAGAAAGGTTTTGGATAACAAGTTGTGACTTAACTGAAATCCTATATCCATATGTTTTTAAATATTACGCTCATTATTCGGTTTAGCTGGGAGAGGACCTTGTGTCATATAACCCATTCCGAATAATGATACATCGTTATGGATAGCATTTGAAGACCGGTGGTGAAGATCGGGTATTTTAGAGAACGAAAGGATAACCCGTCGATTGTCTCTGCACCGAGTCGCACCGGTGTAGAGATTCCCTAAGTGATGGGAAGTCCGATCAGGATTGTGAATACCCGGATTTGCAAGGGCTTCTTCGGAAGTGCCTTCGGTTCTGTTCGAACCCAGAACAGACTTGTATGGATGTGTGTCTGACATTACACTTTGAGATGTAAAACCAGTTTTTATCAAATACATTTCTGTTTGGTGGTGGAGATTTTTCTCTTAGCTTAACACCCTTCTCTGAGACGTACGAGCTCATAGGTTATGTAGTTGATGGTTACTAGTGATACATTCCCAACTTGGTAATGTAGCATACGAAGTGCTGCTGACCATTTGTTTATCAAAGCATGACTTTGTGAAAAAGTGTAGCTTTATGGACGAGACCTCATGAGCCTCACAAACCGGTAATGGTCAAAATAGGAAAGATGCGGTAAGGTTTCAGAGGTAGCTCCCCTAGGGTATGACCATTCCTTCTGAAAAAGGATGGTATCGTGGTATGGGGCCCAGATACTTACTCATGTGGACACTATAGTATATTTATTACTGTGTAATGTTGTTGGTGTAAAGGATCCTTAGGTAAAGGTCGCAAACGACCGAGGGTGGCATATCTTAGGTTTTACTTCCCGGGAAGGGGGTAACCGGCCTTGTGTTGGTAGAGATCCGGGTAGGTTCTCGGGGCGTCCCTCCAGAGGCGTTCCCATGTGGTAGTAGAAAGTTCTTTAGCCTGACTATTTTTTGGAAACCCAATCAAACAATACGAGCCCTTTACGATTTCAATTGTATAACCTGCCACCTCAGGTGGTATCTATAGCTGGCATAATATAATGGTACCTATGCTGGTTAAGATTAATATTATACTTTCAAAATATTTTCCACTATGCACTAATAATAATACATAAAAGAAGATTTTTTGTAGTAAGCATATTTGACTATCATAAGGAGAAATCTCCCCTATGTGTGTGATTGCATGGTGTGTGTGTGCCGGAAGGCCTTATGGTAGTTTCATTTTCCAAAGGCATTGCGGATTTCAATCTAAAATCTTTTGTTGTTTTAAAGATAAAACTGTTTTTGTTTGCTCATACTAGTCCCACGACTGTCGTGGAGTTTATTGTTCCTTTCCTAAACTCTGGGTGCCCACATTTTTCCACACGGGTAGTCTAGAGTTGGGTTTTTCAGATAGTCGAATAGTAGGAATTGATTCGATGGCCTTCGAAGCCCTTTGGATTGTGGATCGCATTTGCTACACTTCAGCATTCGCGACTGACCTTGCTTATCTTTGTGAAAAGTGATGATGGTTCGAGCTAGCTTTGGATTGAAGATGGAGTTTTTGGAGTTTTGCATTGAAGACACTATCTTTCTGCTGCTATTTCTTGTATCTCTAATAGTATTGATATCTATTGTATCATCATTGTATCTGAAAATTGTATCAAATGTTGTATATCAAATGTATTATTCATTTTCTTCCGTTGTGTTGTACTTGTACTTAATGTGTTATAAGCTCTGGCACGAGTCAAATTTTGACGTGTGGATCTGCGGCATTCAAGTACAAGTGGAGTACGAGTGTCGATTTTCGAACGCTGAAATTTGAAACGTGATAGATAAAAATAATTTACAGCTAACGGAGTAGAGAGTATATGACTATCAGCAATTTGGTCAAGCGAAGAAATATATATAAAGAATTATCCAAAGATACATGAAACTGTGGTACATACTAAAATTTCAGGTAAACCAATAATTCATAATTAGTGCAAACAAGTATATTTTGGGAGTTACCTTAGTGGAAAGGTTTCCTACTTCGACACAATATTGACATGATGGACAACGAAAAAACGTTTTTGATAATGTGGATAATACAATTTTTAATGTTAAGGGAAAAACTAAGGACGATTTGAATTCAAAACATGATATAAAACATTTTTGTAAATGCTTCGAACTTCGTACGAAGCCCAATAACAGTAAAAAATCCAAAGCATGCTATGAGCCAGACAACAAGCAAGTAAAACTCAAGCTCGAGTGGCAGGAAGGACTAAGATGATCTGGTAGGATTTCTTCTAATCTCCGTACACGTGTTGACTTTAAAATCAATAAACTGGGTGGGATGAAAAGTCACGATTTCCATATAATATGGAAAATTTATTACCCGTGGTTTTCAAAGAACTGCTGTCTGTAAAAGTATGGCGTATTATAATAGAATTAAGTTGGTTTTGTAAAGAGCTTTGCTCGATGACGCTAAAGTTGACCGCATAGGTAAACTTGAAAATATTATCCCTATACTACTCTACAAGCTAGAGAAATAGTTCCTCTAGGATTCTTTAATGTAATAGAGCATCTACCTATTCATCTTCCATCCGAAGTACTTCTTCGAGGTCCTATACAATATAGATGGATGTATCCATTTGAGAAGTGTACCGAATGTCCGTAATTTTAATTTGGATTTAAAATTCAAATTTAAATTCAATTTAATTCTGCAGTATGTACTTGAATCATCTATAGAAAAAGTTAAATAAAATGCACGAGTTGAAGGTTCGATTTGTAAATCATATCTTGAAGAAGAAGCTTCATTCTTTTTCTCCCATTATTTCAATGACTATGTGAATTTATCATTTGTATGTGTTCCTCGTAATGATGAGGTCGTTGAACAAGAATCTTCCCAAATAACGTTATCTATTTTTAGACAACATGGTCAATCTGCTGGAAAATGTATGGAATATGGTTAGACAGATCATAATGTAGCACACATATATGTTATTCTTAATTGCATCAAAGTTGCACCATTTGTCAAGTAGTATTAAATAATAATTCTTGATATATTAATTTCCTAATTCATACTTGCTTCAACTATACTTACATAGTGAAAATTCTCAACATATGAATTTACAGAATTTACGAATCACAACATCCACATGGCGATCTCAGTAAAGATTTTGCTAAATGGTTTTCGAACTACGTTTATGATCCAAGAAATTGTGTCAGTGATGAAGGATTGAAACATCTTATGCTAGGACCAAAAAGCAGTGATGAAGGATTGAAACATCTTATGCTAGGACCAAAAAGAAATGTCAAGACTTATCCAATATTCTTTATCAATGGATTTAAATTCAACACCAAAGAATATGGTGCTGAAAAATTAACCTATAACAACGGTGTATTTTTCAAAGGTAATGATGATCCAGATGAGCATGTAGAAGGTTTTTATGGCGTCTTAATACAGATCTTAGAGTTGGCATATTTTATATGACCTGCAGAAAAAGTATTTTTATTTAAATGCAATTAGTTCAGCATTGTTCCTGATTCTGGAGTTAACGTGCACAAAGATGATAAGCTTATTGAAATAAAGCATAATTCGCATTACTATAAGTATGATCCTTTTGTATTAGCCAAACAAGAATTATAAGTTTATTATGCTCTGTATCCATCTCTAAAAAGAGATAAAGCAGATTGGTCAGCTGTTTTTAAAACAAAGGCAAGAGTTACGGTTGACGGAAATAATTTTCCGGATGAAGCAGCTTATCAAGAAAATTTCGAGCCAGATAATGAAATAATAATAACTAACGACATTACTAATTTAGAGCATTGGAACGATGAATCAAATGTTCTAATAAAAGCATTTGAGAGTATAGAGGAAAATGATATAGAGTATGAGAGAGAATCTAAATCAAAAAAATGACGAAGACTGATTATTAATTACTGATGATGTTATGTATATATGATGGATATTTGTATAGCCTGTTATATAATTTATATTTTGAGTTTTTGCCGTTATTTATGATGATGATTGTCTTGTGAGCTATGTATTATTATATTTTGTAAATTCTATGAATTTTGGATATCTCGTTCTATTTTTGTAGTTTTCTTGGAGGTTCTATGTGATTATAAATCCGACATATTTTCTAATAATAAAGTGATGTTTTTTCATTATACGAAATGATATGTTTATGGCATATATTATATCTCATAGGAGATCTCGACATTCTGCTTCTCCTCTCTCTAGCGAGGATGCCAACGGTGTAGCTGATTTATGGCCAACGACGACTATGATCCCTAAGAAAGGACGGTAGGTATCAAATTTATTGCAACGTCATTAATATCTAGTGCATGTCTGTTATTTGAAATTTATTAAATGTCTACATAAAAATTCATATAAGAGATTTGAGCTAGAGCCTTCCGATTACATCCTGGTCGTTTCTAAGAAGGCATATATAGGTTATTTCTGCTTATTAGTCGACGTGGAATGATATCCCATCACATATTATGGATGCAATATGGGCTGAGTTGTTGGAAATTATAAATATAATTCATTTGAAAATAATATATTTGATATTTGAAAATTGATATGCTGTGTATAATTTATTTTAATTTCAATGTGTAGGCTGTAGTGATTATGGAGGAATAAGATCGGGATCTATTCTAAATTCACTGGAACAGAAAGCCGAGGAAGAATTATAGGTACACCTTTTTAGGAGGAAAACAAAAATTGAAATAAAAAACATGATTGGGTGAGTGACATCGTTTGGGTTGATTTTCGGGCTTTTTGGAAGACTGACATCGCGAAAGTAAGTTTTCTAATTTTATATTGTTATTATAATTTTTTTAAAGTTTGTGTAATAATTGCATTAATTAAGTCGATCATATATTTAATTTTACAGGCAATTTCTTCTCGAAACTTGGCAAACAGGAATAAAAATCCCATCACACACCACAGAAGATCAAAATCCTTCCAACAATATTGGGAGGAATTAGTAAGTTTATAAATTGCGATTATAAAATACTTATAACATTGTTTGATCATATACAATTTTAGGAGAAGGAGAAGCACTTCGAGCCCACATATTTGGAGGTCTTTACTTGCCCTCACGCCATCGAGCACACGAGTGACGATGGCTCGGTGTCATTTACCTGGACGGACCCCAAATCCAAAGCTATTATGGTATACATAATTTAATTTTTTTTAACATTACATAAATTATAAACTGAATATTTATTTAAAAAAAATTCATTTCTAATCGCGGCAGAAGTTTAAAATGGAGTGAGCTCGCGTGCTCGAGGAGACTGGCCGAGAGGAGTTGACCTCGAGGAGGAGGATATGATTTTTGATCTTGTAACTAACAAGCCCAAGCGGAACAGACGCTAGGATTACGACAATCAGGTGGTAATATTGTTTATAAGTTTAATTACTTCATTAACTAATTTAAAATTATTATTTAATATTACTTATAAATTTTTTATAATTAGCTATTAACTGATTTACATGCAAGGAGTTCCCAGACTAGGTACAAGAAATCACAACCGGAGGAGGAGATTGCAAAAATTAGAGCTCAGGTAGCAGAGTTGCACGATTGGCGGGCGACTCGTCTCAGCTTAGATGAGCGGATCGTAGCGTTCATGGCTGAGCACGGTTATTTCCCTAGGTCAGGAGGTGATGATGGGAACAATGAGTAGGTATTTAACATATTTTGGTTGTTTTGATGGATGGATGATGGATATTTGACCTATTTTGTTAGTATATATTTTATGGATTTGATACTTGTGTTGTTTGTGGATGATTGATGGATATGTGGATGTTTGATATTTGTTATGGTTGATGGACAAGTGGATTTGAAGGTATGGTTGTTTTGTTTGTTGCAATATTGATGTATGGTATGAATTTTTTGATATAAATTTGGTTATGTGTGATCTGTGTGCTATTATGTGATATATATGATATTATGTTGTTTGGAATTGGGTTTGGTTGGATGGACGATAAATAAGTTGAAAATCAAAATTTGTGTTGCTGGTTAGCGACGATGGACGACGGCTAGGGATGACTTATGGGTTCTAGTTTAGCGTCGGATAGTGACGGTTAGCGACGTCCTAATGGTATAAACGTTGGTGCCATATAGATAGACATGTGTCAATCGATTGACGATGGCTTGAGACGGCTAGCCGCCACGAACCATCGCTAATATCATCGACGACATCGTCGCTATAACCGTAGTTATGCTAGTGGACGACACTTGTAGAGGCATTGGTTTTATTCGTCGGCTAGGAATGGCTATCTTCCGTTGGTATTGATAGTGTTCCTTATACCGAGTTTGCATACCTTACACTTGACAATCGTCCTACATCGACCTGGCACCATGACAGCCCCTTTTATAGTTTATATGGGGTGCCAAAGGTGTAAGCGGTTGTCACTTAAATGATTCTGGAATTTTAAAATTCTCTTGATGAGTCAAAATATTCTAAATTCGAAAAGGCTTATAAAGAGTTTAGCACTAATACCAACTTAGGAAGGAGAGGGGTATGATCTAAATGTCTACAATGAAGGTGATTAATGTGGGAATAGAATGGATTGGCAAACATTAACCATTACCAAATACACTATCTAATCTAGCGGAAATCTAACTATTCCAATTTAGGCATTGTACTATGTGTAAATCAATGTTAAAAAGGTATTTCTTACAAGTCTACATTGATGACCATTGAATTAAACTCGTTAATGGCGTTTCTATTAATATAATCCTTCCTCACATTCATCTTGATTTGTGATAATGTTTTGCCTCTATGACCTAGGAGTCAAAACTAAGACTCGGTATTTGAATAATTTCGTCCTATAATGGTCTTCAGTATATGTGCATTTAATGTAGACACAAGAAAATAGGCGAGCATGACTCTTAATGTTAGATTGGACAGATAAGGTTACCACAAAGTCATGAGTCTACAAAACCAACCAGTGCGTGCGCGTATGTATATGTGCATGCATGTATATGGATGTATGTATATATGTATGTTTAAACCGATAGATATAAGTATAATAAAAAACATTTTGGTTTAGTATATTTGATTTAGATGTCATCTTTAAATAGGAGCAAAATCTTAGGTTCAAACTGGAACGATTTTATGCATGCATTTGAAATTATGTGTGTGTAAACAGACATGCATACACACATGCACGCGCATACACATGTTAAAGTTGATAAAATCAGTATCATACATGAGATTTTAATTGAGTGTGCCAAAGTTATTGTAAAGTTGAGCATGACGTGATTTTCAAATCAAAATTGTTATATATGTGAATGAGAATTGAAATATAAAAATATATGTAAGATCAATGACCACTACTTCAGCTGGTTAGTGGTACGACGCTCTAGACATATCAAAATCTTTTTAAAAGCACCATTCTTACTCCCAAAAATTAATGTATATATGTACTTGTGTGTGTATCCGTATGTATGTACACACACACATATATAAACTGATAAACATCAATATCACAAAAGAAAATTTAATTTGGTGCATCAGGAATTATATTTTTAATGCTGTGCATAATATTATATATTTGGATAAGAAACCAAGATAAATTTTATCATAAATTTTGTAAGATCTTATATTAACGAATTAGGAAAATGAAATGAAAAAATCGTATACTAATTAGGATAAACAAATTAAAATAAGATTTGATCAATTTATACACAATAAGATAATAATATGTTAGTCGCATTTCAAATGAAAATATTTTAAAAAATTTCCCCCAAAGATATCCATAATTAATGGTATTGATATGATTCTAATTGAATTCAAAACAATAAATTATTTATGTATATGGTATAAATGCCTTTACATATTTATATGAAATGGACATCTTTAGAGGTTGGGTTTAAATTTTCAAAACATGCTCTATTTTAAATAAAGGAAAAATTGACCTAAATGTTAATTACTTGATATTAGTGAGTCTTTCTCACAAATTTCTACAATTAGTAACCTTAGAACGTGCCCTTATGGCACATGTTAGCATTTCCCTTAATAGTTATAGTTAGGTTTAATCTTTCAAATAATTTAAAATTCTATTATTCATGTTATTTGTTTATCTTCTATGCTATTTGACCAAGCATGTCAACACTCTTGCATCTACTCTCACGGTGCCTGGGATGTATATGTGTTGTTTAGTTGAAAGTGTTAGCTTCTACGTGGTTGGACGAGGACCATGTACTCTTTTTACCATATTACATTAAATTTAGTATGGTTGGTGGATTCCTTGAATTATGCATCTTTTTCCTACAAAAATAGAATTAAACTTAATATTGTTAATTGAATCTAAATTGAAATTGAATTATAAATTAATTACAATACTTGGTAAAAAGTAAAAAGAAAAAATATTAAAAAATATAACAATTTAGAATAAGAGATACAACAGGACATACACAAAATATTCGAATAGTATAAATTTTCTCTTAACATTATATGTCAAACTAGTTAATAAACTATAATATTTGTTAGAGGTTTGATAAACTTTATAAATGTGAAACCATAAATCTAAATACATAATCTATTTTTATTTAATTCGGAAAATAAAAAGAAGGATCAATATTATAATTGCAGAAATTATACTTGAATACATTGATTATGACTGAAAGAAGATTGATTTGCTTTGATCTTTAACGTAACCCTTAACATAAAATACCTACGTAGAACAGGACTCCCAACGCCTTCAATAATCTACACTATTATATTATTAGTGAGTTCAATTTTAAAAGCACACAGGCCCCCTTGAATTTTGGCAACCGAACAGTCTCCAAATCTATGCATACAAGTTTTGTTTCCGTAGAGTAGAGGTCCCCTGCTTTTATTTTACATTCAAACGCCGCACCTTTAATTCTCCTTTTTATCCATCAGGTCTGACCTTATCACCTAACGCGAATTGCAGGAATGGTGTCAGAATAATCTTCAATGAAGCAATAGGAGCAGTCGATCATCAAAAGCAGGTTTCTCGGTCGCCCTATTCATTTCTTTCTGTACGCAGCTCTCCATTTCTTCCCTTATCGTCCAAACCCTAATTAGTAACGTACGCTCAATTTTTGCCTTTTCTCATATATCGTCGTTGATCTGTCCTCCTACTGCCATGGCCGATCCCTTCAACTTCGAATCTCAGCTCGATCGACTGACAATCGCCTTTGCCTCTCCATCCATTTTGGCTTTCCTTATCCACCATCTGTAGTATTCATCTTCTCAGTCCGCCAAAGGAGTCGACGGCAACGCAACGTTGACGGGTTGTCTTTAAAGTTGCCGGTTCTTCTTCCACTGTAAGCGATTCTTTCTTCTTCCTGTAGTTTCTTTTAAACTATCATAGCACGGGTTATTTACCCTAGAATAATTGTGCTCCTTCCTTTTACTACGAAATGGATAAAACCTCCCCTTATTTGCTATGTCATATGATTTTTCATGTTGGAGGAAATAGGTCATGTGGGTGGTATCCCTTACAGAGATAGATGATACAGGTTAATGTACTTATATTACATAACCATAATATAGTTGTACTCAGTTATATGGAACTATCGTGATGCTTTACCTAAAATTTTGAGTTCTTATAAGTTCTATAGCCATAATTACATTTGAATTACTTTTGGATATTGGTGCAGGTGTTTTCCCTTTTAAAAGAGCACCCAAGATTTGAATATTGCATATCATTCCAATGTGGTGCAACTATCAGCATATGAGTAAGTATCATGAATAAGATATGATTCTTTCTGTAATGCACCAATGAAAAATCTGAACCATTTTGTTGAATTCTATTCCAGTTAGAGTTAGCGTAGACATATGGTCTTAGATTTTAATTTTTAATTTTGTAATATTTCTTACATATACAATTCCTAAGATCAGTTTTTGATACATCAACCTTTAATACCCGTGAAGTGGTTAAATTAACCAATTCAATAGGAAGAAAGAGATGAATCATATTGACTTAAGGTTAGCCTTGAGTTCTACTGCTTACATTGTGGACAAAATTTAACCATCAGGTTAGTTAAGGAACTCTCACCCAACACTATAGGATAAGATGGACTTCAATGCTATCCACCTACTGAAAAAATAAACGATAAATAAGGGAATCGATATAAAATGAACTAAAACTTACGCAAGAAACTCAAATTGTAGAGTTAGTTATGTTACATCATAGGGTATGTGAAAAAAATTACATTAAAAATGAAAGTTTTATTGTATACATGATATCACCTACACATATTATATAACCATGGGAACATTCAGTTTTAAGAGTGTTTATTTCTAACGATGGCAAAATATTCAATGAGCAAATAATATTCTAGGAAATTTCAGTTCCAATCGAGATGTGTTATGGAGCAACCTAAATAATGGTACACTCTATGCAACATAGGTATTATTCCCAACCTTTATAAGACAACTAAACACTAAACAGAAAACCTTCCCTCCTAAATCTATTACTTTTACAATGAACTAAAACCAATAGGTATTAGTTTATATAATTTGGATCGAGTTATTCGATTTGAAAATGTGAATTTCTAAAGTTTGGTTCTTTTGAAAAGATTTTTTTCAACTCGCTTTTAGCAGAATAAGTGTTGTTTGAATACATTTTCTTTCATTTACTTTGGTTTACATGCAGTTTACTGCACTTATGGGAAAAAAAAGGTTTGATGATACTAGGTACACTTTCCAGAGAATAGTTAGAAGTGAAATACCAATGCGATAGCAAGATTGAGAAGGTATAGATTTGGCTTGAATCAAGTTAACTTAAGTACATTCATATGCTACTTTAACTTCTCTTTGCATTAAGCGATGTGAGTAAAGACTGATTCTAATGTTACTTGATACAGACGAAATCATCAAATCATGTAGGTATTGAAAGATATACAAGTTTTCAAACTATTTGTTTTTATTGTAAGTTAGATAAACGAATGAAATCTGAATCAATATTTATGCTTCTGATATTATTCTGCATCGTCCTTAATTGTAGGGCCATTAGGCTATTAGGATGATGGAACAGTGGCATCAATATCAGATTTCAATGAACCTTGATAAATGAAAGAAGTCCCATGAATGGAGAAGTCAGACAGAACTTTGAGGTGGGTATATGATTATTTTTTCTATTCATGTGATTTAAATATTTTACGTGCATTTTTCATTGATTTTTTATAACGGGTCAGATTTATCGAGTTCTTAATACTGTTTATGCATGAAAACACAGGGGTATACCATATATAATGTTTTCTTTAGTTTATTCTTCATGAAAACATCGTCAAAATTGTTTTTACCTTGAGCAAGAATATTATTTTTCAAAGATAAACTTTACCCACAAATTTTGGAGATAAAGTTTGAACCACATATGGAATAACTGAATTAGGAATCATTTAGATAATTGTGACATCTAAGTCATTTAAATATGGATCATGTAAAGTTTACAATTGTAATTTGTCCCTTTATAAATGAATCAGACTATTCTTTGTGATTAAATGTTCAAATTATGGTCCAGTGTCTGATTACAGCAATCATTTAACATGAATTTTATACATATTAGTTTATTCAATAATTCCTTTTTATTTGCAGAAATGATATGATATCAAATTTTGACAAGAATGTTATGGATATTGAATTCTTTCCACGGATATCAACTTCCTCTCACATTTGGTTAGCAGGTAATTATTTCTTCCATTTTTTTCTTAAATTTTGTCTTCTTTCTCTAATATTGGTTGAAACTGATGCGAAGAGTTTACCACTATTCGGCGTTTGATGAGTCGATCGACTCAAACAATTATACGTTATATGCATTAACTTTTCAATTGTTATGTAGTTTAACTAATGTAGGGAATAGTGATGTTCTGCTATGAAATGCTCTAAATTGATTTTTAAGCATTGGAAGTGTCTTTCTGTTAATTCAATTCACTATTGTTAAACCAACCTAGATGGATGAATGTTTTTTAAAGAATACATTGAACAGACTAACTGGAGTATAACATTTGTTATCTCATGTAATGATCCCGGTTTAAAGACGAATTTAAATTTGTAATTAAATTAAATTTTTGGGTTAGATTGTGTTTTATTCCATTTTCTTTCTGAAGTTACAAAAGGTATAAAATAAAATTTATCCTATCAATATTATTTATAAGTGTAAAATGTAAGTACAAAATATATGTTATAAATTTAATGTTTGATAATCAAACTGTAAATAGAAAAAAAAGTCAAGAATTTTTGTTATTAATAAATTATATGGTCATATGGCAACATAAGATAAACCATAAAAAAAATGATAACAAATGAAATACATATAGTATTGTATGTGAATTAGGTAAGCAAGAAATAACAAAACAAGGTGTTATGTACATATAATAAAAAAAGAAACAAAAAAATAATATCTACAAAACAAAAACTGCACATATACAATTCAAATAGGATTGTATGTAAACAAAAATGGGGACATATGCATTTAATACCCTATCTTCTCAAGCACAAATGCTATCATCTCAGCCGAAATAGCAAGAATCATTTCAGCCTCCAAACTGAAAAAAAAATCTTTAGTCAAATAAAAGAAATAAGCCTAACTAGATAGTACCTTCCCCTATACCAAACTATTCCTTTATTTATACATCCATACTTGCCCTGTTTGTTCAGAAAAAAAAAACTAAGCAAAAAATCAGAGGAAAAATAAATAAATAAGAAACATCGTTCAACTCAAAGGAAACAAAACAGGGTTCAAAGGAATTCAATACTGCAGTTTTCAACAACAAAGTTTCTCTATTCTTCCATTCTCTGTAAGCAAACTTTCTTTAAAAAACTCAATCTTCTATCTTGATTGTGTTCGGTGATGATGAATGAGATGAAAAATGTTGTAACTTGTTTGAATGTATACATATATGTACATATGTGTGCAGATTTGATGATGTGTGTCTGTATGTAGGTATGCATATACTTCTGTTAAAATATACAGGCTCTAAAAACAAATTCAAAAATTACTTCCTCTTATTCTACTTGCTATTAGGACTTAGGGTTAAAACAAAAGTTGTTTGTTTGATTATAAACTAAGTTTTAAAAATTATTAAAGTTAAAACAACTTGTCAATGTCTCTGGAAACCAAAATACCTGAGCAAAGCCTTAAATAAGTTAAAATTCAAACCTTTTAATTTTCGAATTCAGGTATATAAACTAAATTCTCATACTAAAACATGATTTTTATAGCTTGAATCATAATTTTTAGGCTTAGGATTGAGGAGCAATTTAGATTTGTTCGAATTTCATTCTTTTGGTGATTTCTGGTAATGCACTGACTTGAAGTAGTCAAGACTTCATTTGGTGATAGAATGACGAATGGGGGTTCTGAGAAAAATACTGGAGTGGGGTGTAATTGGTCGTGGTGGTGACGACAAGATTGAGAAGTCTAGAAACCTAGTTTTGTTCGAGTGTGCAAGTTTCGATTTGTTCGTCGTCGATAGTCGACCGAGTGCGACGTGGCTCTGGGAGATGATAGAGGGGATGTTGTCGAGTGTTTGGCCGGAGTTTGAGGCTTTCTGGTGGTCAGGGTTGCATGGATGGCGGCGTTCCAGGTTTGGAGGAGTTTCTGCTGTTTAGTTTCCAGGTTTCAACGTTGAGCTCGAATTTGATTTCGAGGGGAGGGCTAAGTTCTGGCGATTGGGAATTGATACGTGAAACATCATCGACTTGCTCGATGATGTGGTGTCGCCTGGAGGCGATCAACGGCAACGTGCACGTGCACGACCACGTATGGGTGTCAAGGAGTTGGTGATGGCCGACGCGAGTTGATTCTCGAGTAAAATGGTGAATGCTTCGGGTTCGTACTCAAGTACGTGAGCTTGTTGCATGTTGTTATTACTTAATTAAAAATTAACTTACTGGAAGAAAAAAAGTAGAAGGAGTGTATGTGAGGAGACGAGAGATGACTCGGGGAATAGGGAAAGAAACCCGAGTGAATACTCGAGTGAAACCTGGGTAATCTCAGGTTTTGTTTTAAACAGGGTTAAACCCAACAAATTTTAAAGTTAATAATGTTAAATAAGTTTTAGTGTTAACCAGGTAATTAATGTTTGGCTATTTTGAGTTAAGAATTTGTTTCAAATTTAAATTATTTAAGTAAATACTTAACATCGTTTTAAACTTAATTTATATTTTAATTGAATGGTTAACTTAAAGATAAGGGTCAAAGTTAATTAACATTAAAGCTTTTATAATTGTAATAAATTGATCTCAAACTTTAAGGAAGATTTTTAAAAATGTTAATTAAGACAAATAATTATGATTATTAATTGTTTAAAAAGGGTAACTAAGAACTATTAATTTCTAGTTGTAATTAAAGATTTGGTTAATTAACAATTAGGTGTTTAATTTATTTGTAATTAAGAATTGTAAACTAGATGATTAAAATTAATTAATTTATAATTAGTAGTTAATTAAGATAATTGATTAAGGAATAATTAATTAAAATTTAATTAATTTATCATTAAGAATAGTTAATCATTGATTTAAATAAATCAATAAAAATAATTATGTGGTCAATTCTTTTAAATCACCTTCACCTTAAATTGAAGATGATTGACTATCATCAAATGTTGTGCAGCGGATTGATATTTCTGTTTGTGATAATGATACTGTGTGATGTGAATTGCCTTATGCTGAATTGTGATTTGTGATTTGTTTCTGCATTTATGTGAAAACTCCTTTGCCCGTAAAACGGCATTTGAATTTCGATGCGACAGAGAGTCGGATTCCAGTTGGTTACCCGAAACCACATCGAATTGTAATGATGAATCTTTGTGATTGATAAAATTACTTTATCTGTGAATCTGTGAATGAAGATAAGCGTTACAGATTATATCGCTTATCGAGATTTATATGATTGAATCTGTGATGATTGATATTGTGCACTATTGTGTTAAACCCCTGGGCCACACTTATACACACACAAATATGGATTGCACGTGGAAATTGGTTAAGTCACAGATTTTAGAAAATAATTCTTAAATCGACTTTTGGAACTCAAATAATTTTGGAAATAGAATTGAGTTAAATATAAAAAGCTTTTGAAAATGGATTCCATAAATAAAAGTTATTCTCGACTACTTGGTTGAGTTTTGAAATTTGAATAATTTGATTTAAATTGGAATTCAATATCTGAAATTGAATTCTATATTTGGCATTCATAATTTAAAAACGGTATACAAGTTTATATGGGTTTTAAACCATTTTTAAAGTGTTGTTTTTTTGGGAATTTGAATTAACCCAAAGATTTTAACTTGTATAAATGAGATCGGATTTTTCCGAAATAAAACTGTTTGTTTTCAAATGATAACCTTTCATATGAGAAATGAATTTCCAATTTGTATTAAAGGAATTTCCAGTTTGAATTGAAAGGGTTTCCCAAGTTATGGATGAATCTTTGGAAACAAGTTTTGAAAGCTATAAGCTAAATCTTGATTTAAAGATTTAATGAGTTAATCCAATTAAACGGAAATTGTTTTGAAATCCGTGAATAGATCTTTGTGAAACTGGGTGAACTTTGTGAAATGAATCTTTTTGTTTAAAAGATTTGAAATGGTAATTGGTTTAAACCATTTGAAAGGAAGTTTTGAATTTTAAAATTGTGACTTAATTGAAATCCAACATCCATATGTTTTTAAATTTTACGCTCATTATTCGGTTTAGCCGGGAGAGGACTTTGTGTCATATAACCCGTTTCGAATAAAGATACGACGTTATGGATAGCATTTGAAGACCGGTGATGAAGACCGGCTATTTGCGAGAACGATAAGATGACCTATCGATTGTCTTTGCACTAAGTAACTACGATATAGAGATTCCCTAAGTGATGGAAAGTCCGATCGGGATTGTAAATACTCAGATTTGCAAGGGCTTCTTCGGAAGTGCCTTCGGTTCTGTTCGAACCCAGAACAGACTTGAATGGTTGTATGTCTGACATTACATTTTGAGATATAAATCAAATTTCTTTCCAAATACATATCTATTGGTGGCGGAGAATTTATTCCCTTAGCTTAACACTCTTCTCTTAGACGTACGAGCTCAGAGGTTATGTAGTTGAAGGTTATCAGCAATATACTCTCAATTTGGTAGTGTGGCATACGAAGTGTTGCTGATCATTTTTTGATCAAAACATGGTTTTGTGAAAAAGTGTAGCTTTATGGACGAAACCTCATCGAGCCTCACAAACTGCTAATGGTCGAAACAGGAAAGATGCGGCAAGGTTTCAGGGGTAGCTCCCCTAGGGTGTGACCATTCCTTCTGGAAAAGGGTACTATCATGGTATGGATCCCAGATACTTACTCATGTGGGCACTGTAGCATATATTTATCACTGTGTGATGTTGTTGGTGTAGAGGATCCTCGTATAAAGGTCCCAAAGGACCGAGGGTGGCATATCTGAGGTTTTACTTCCCGGGAAGAGGGTAACCGGCTTTGTGTTGGCAGAGATCCGGGTAGATTCTCAGGGTGTTCCTCCAGAGGCGTTCCCATGTGGCAATAGGAAGTTCCTTAGCCTGACCATTTGTTGGAAAATCCAATCATCCAATACGACCCTTGTACGGTTTTAGTTGTATAACCTGCCATCTACTTATGGCGGCGCCCCACTGTTTGGATGGTAGCTATAGTAGGCATACAATAATGGTTGTATGCTGGCTAAGATTAAATTTATACTTTTGAAATATTTTCCCACCATGCACTAATAATAATATCAAAAGGGTTTTCGCGTATCAAGCATTTTTGGCTATCATAAGGAGAAATCTCCTCCAATTCTGCGTTTGCATAGTGTGTGTGGCGGGAGCCCTATGGTAGTTTTATTTTCCAAAAAGCATTGCGGATTTCAAATCTAAAATCTTTTGATTGTTTTTAAAGAAATCAAGTGTTTCTGTTTGCTCATACAAGTCCCATGACTCACCTGGAGTTTATTGTTCCCTTTCTAAACTCTGAATACCCACAATTTTCCACACGGGCAGTCTAGAGTTTGAATTTTCAGGTAGTCGGGTTTAGTAGATTATTTGGAGCTAGTTCAGTCCTTGGACGATTGACGTTGCTTGCTTAGCTTTGTGCAACCTTGATGGTGGGTCGAGCTTGAAGTTTTGGAGTTCTAGCCTTGGAGTTTTGGATTGGAGTTGTAGTATTGGATTTTGTTGAAGACTCATCTCATATTGTATCATGTTCCGCTGTATTTTGTGTTGTATATTCTTTGATATTGATGATTATCATTGTATCAAACTGATGTATTGGATATTGTATTCATGATGTATCAGTGATGTCATCTTTTATTCCGCTGTGTTATTCATTATCTAATGTTGTTGCAAGCTCCGGCGATACGAATTTGATGTTGTTTGTCAGACATTGAGTTCGGGTCGTCACATCTCATCTTCATACTGCCACTATGTACTTTAGATTTGTTCTATGTTATTTTTGTTTTCACTATTCATTTCTTTCAAACGTTTGTAATATTTTGATACTAAGAAGATATATCTTAGATTATTTAAGATATATTTTAGTTTATTTACACATAATAATGTTTCAAAGTTTGCATCAAAAAATTGGTTCTGGTGAAATTTCATGAGATAGGTGGTACTTTTTATTAGTAAAGTTGATGAATGATTTTTGGATGGATGGGTGTGTTTATGTTACTCTGTCCTAAATATATTACAATTTTCTCATATTTTCAGTTATTATAAAACATCTAATAAGGGATAATTTGAATAGTTTTAAGTACTCATGAAACAAACTTCAAATTATGGCTTTAGGCAAATAACAGATGTAATACTATTACCCGAAAACAAGGAACATGCAGAACCTGGATCGTCATTCACAATTGTGGATGAAGACTAATTTAAACTAAAATAAAAACCCTCGGCAATGGATAATAAATAACAAAAAGGTTTGCACAAGTCTTTGATACATGATACTGTTGCATCATATTATTTTTTGAAGATTGCATTTGATAATGATTTAATGATGTTGAATATATCTACTCCTTATATGATAAGGCATATAACTATAGTGAAATGCCTGGAAAGTGATGCAAACTCATACCTATTGCGAGGGAAATATTGATTTCAGTCCTATGGTTTATGCGTATGTTTGTTCAAACTCAAAACACTTGCTTTTATATATGGTTTCTTTATGATTATGTGAACTTAGAGTACTAAGTTGATGTGTGCTTTTTAAAAATTCTAATATTAATTCTCTTTAGTTCTTTTATCTATAATTACCTAATGATTATTATAATATGCAGTATACAAACATTTTTTTAATCATGAATTCAACAAAAAGAATACAATTATAACACCACCATCTCTATCACCATTTCTGATCCTTCATCTTGATTTAAAAATTATTTTTCCCACATTTACCAATAGTTTATATCTTGGCTTAACTATGAATTACAAAAAATAACTTCAACTACAAATCCTAGATATTTCATTTTTTCTGATATGTTGGATGTTTAATTCATACTTACATACACTACAAGAAAATATTATTTTTATAAAGCAAATAGATAACGTTTTATTTCATTGTGCTATTATTTGCTTTAATTTGTTTTATTATGAGAATTAGTTAGCTATTTGTTTTAGATTTTTTTTTCTGAGAATTAATTTGCTGTGTAACAATTTAATATGGAGCAAATATTTATCTACCACCACATTGAACCTTACTTCAAATACTAATTTCTTAGCAGTTCCGCCTTAAATTATTCACTTTACCCCTCCAGCATATGTTAACAATATGCATAATTTCATATGTTCTCTTTAAAATATGTCCTAAACTGTAAAACTCCCCATCCCACTTAATCAATGGGGATGAAGCTCAATCGTTTTACTTCCTTCTTAAAACTCGCATTCTCCATGCCTACTATGCCAACATCTAAACCTAACTGTGGTTAACTGCTACACAATTTCCCATTTCCACATCTTTGATGGGTTCAATTAATGTCTCAGGTATGGTATTTTGTCCCATTATTTTATTTCAAAAGCTTGAATATTTTAGTATTTCACTAATCATGGTCGATGCGTTTCAGCCCTTTGATGCCTACTTTATATCACAGTTGCTTGGTGTTTCACCATCGTTCCTTCCAACTTCAGTTTCATCTTCAATCATTTCGCATGTTAGAAATTTTAGTTCTAGAATTTTTGCTCATCTACGGTATACAACCAATGTGTTTAATTAACTTTATAGGATTTTGAATTATAATTATATTTGTGATGCTTTAATTTGTAAAAAAGTTTTTTATTTGACTTATTTTATTCCTTTTAGAATGTTATCCTCCGTTTACCTGTAAATAAAACAAAATTCAAATTAAGATATAATATTCAACTATCCAGAATGAGAACGAGGCTTTAGCATAAATAATATTAAATATGTGATGTCTTAATTTTTTGTGAACAAACTTATTTGGATATAAATTACATGATATTTGACATAGAAAATACTAAACTTGATCAGATTCTCACAGTCTTTCACTAGGAATTCACGACGATAACTATGAATATGTCATGGAAAGTTTGTTATTATTGTTGTGTGATTATAATGACTAGGTTTTATGATAGTGATTATTATTTTACCGTTTACATGAAATTTTTAGGATTCTTTCGATTCTCTGGATTAATCATTAAGTAGTTTTGTAGATAATGATTGTCTATAAAGATACATGATTCCTTAATCTATGTGTTCTACGTACCATACCATTTATACTAAATGAACAAATCTTGGTCTGATTTTTAATTTTTATTCAAATTGATTGGTTTGCACTACCTTCTGGATTTTATGCGTTAAAATCTTATTCTATGCCATACTGATTTGTAATCAATTGAAAGTGAAGAGTTAAATAATGTTTAACAATAATGGTAAATAGTTTTGTCAATAGTGATTGACCATGGATATACATGTTTTTCTTAATCTTTGTATTTTATGTAACATACCATTTATGTTCAATGAACAAAATTTGGTTTCATTGATTTATTCGAAGTGTTTGATTTTCATTATCTTTCCAATATTTTGCATTAAAGTTGTATCATATACCCGGCTTATTCTGTAGTCAATCGGTAGTTAAGAGTTAAGTAGTGTTTAAAACTAATGGTTAGATAATGTATATAAAATAATGGCACTCGCATTAAATTGTGATAAGTGGATAGCAACATATGTATGATCTTACCATCAAACCTCAATCTAGCGTTTATTCAAATTTTTGTATTTTTGTGTATTACGATCACTTTAATTAATAATTATTTTTAAATAGCTTATATTAATACCTCAGCTCACTGTAACGAATTTTTTTGGATTTATCACTGTGGAAGTCTGGGAGGTTATGACACATAAAGAGGACTGATTATAGAATTGATTATAGATTTTTCATTCAATACATATCTTCAAGTAGTAAAATACTATTTTCTTGAGTTCATTAAATACATTTCATGGAGCTTAGTTAATTAATTTCCATTAATGGTCAAAAATATGGTGCTAATGTGTGCAAGTGGTTTAATGGATGACTCATCTTTCATCTTCCTTTTCTTCCTTCAGTTTGAACTTTTAATTGAGCACAACACCTGATTTTTGCTCAAAATTTCTCACTCCATTCCTAAAACCATGTTGTGATTTAGGATTTTTTATATTAGTATAAACAAAATACTTTGTATTATAACTCCTCCCTCTTTTAATTCATCCTAAGTGATTCTATTGCTGATAAAAATTTTACGCAGTTTGTTCTGAAATATACATTTCATAAGGTAACAATTTTGAATCAAAAATGTTGAAATTGTTATTTTTTTGTATTTCCAGGATTGGAAACTTTATGTGCTTCCATTGTATTTTGTGTACAAAAGCAAGCATCTCTGGCCATGATTGAACAAAATAGCTCCAGAAGGATGAGACGCATATAGGTGCTTAAAATTTGATATAAACATGTTTCATTTTCAAATATAATTTTCAGTTCTTACAATCTGTAAAGTAATGTAAGAGATTTAGTTTTAGATGCTTATTACTATTGTTGCATCAAGTCAATGGATATTGGACTTTTGTTTGTTTTTTAATCAAATTAATAGGGACAAAGTTTGGCATTGTAGTTTGAAAAATCAGCATGTTTTTATTAATTGTTCCTTAAGAGATGATATGTACTGCTTACTAATTAGTATTGAACTCACTTTTTGGAGATGTATATTCTAATTTGTATTATTTTGGTGTTGGTTAAAGATATCGAAGGACTTAAGTTCAGCCGCCAATGTTTGCTGATCCATATGGTAATGTGATCAATTATAAGGTTTTATCCTTTTGGGTAAGTGAGTGTTTTTACAGTGTTTTGCATTTTTATGTAGCGGATTGTGGAGAGGTATTTCTCGACAAATACAGTTAATCATTAACTTTTTTTTATACATGCATCTATATTTTTCACTAAACAGTTGATTTTCTTAGTCTGTGATCATGTGATCAAGGCATAAGATGGTGGATTCTGAGCAACCGTGGCCCTAATTAAATGAAGTAATTATCATTGCTTACTTTTAGATTTTATGATCCATATATTGTGTTGTTACGATGGGCAACATGGACAGAAGCCGTGCAACTCAAAAATAAGAAGAGTCACTTCAGACTGGTATCTTAGTATTATTCTTTTTTAATGTTTTCTTTGCATTATTCTTTGTTACGAGTAAGGTTTTAGTACTTATCTTGCTTACTAGCAAAATGTAGGACACAATGATTATATTCACTGGCTAATTTTATTATTCAAACACATATAAAGAATTAAATGGAATCTTTTGTAACATGTTATCACAAAGTATTACCACTATTTACAAAATTGTGTAGGTCTGCACAAATATATACTAAAATTTGAAAATTTGTACTTAAGCTAATAATTATATTCTCTATAGCAAATTGATAAAGAGACTTCAACGTTGGATAGGGAGGGGGTTAATTTTTCCAATATTTCTAAAATGGTTATGGGAAGTACTTAAAAACTTGGTCTTCGATAAAATTAATAAACATAATTATGGTTGTTTTATCAACATGTGAAAATCTAAATGGCAAACCTGTGCTATCTTTTTGAACAAATTTCGATGCACCACTACCGAAGTACTATATCGACAGTAGCATAGCGTTTTTATGTAGGTTTTTCGGTAAGTTCATGCCATTTTTATTTCAAAATTTTGATCGTATGTTACCGAATAGGCTTAAAGAGGATAAAATAGTAAATTGTTTTAGTTGGAGCTCTCTACATCATATTCTTCCTATAACAATTTTATTTTTTTGAGTCCCCTAAATTTCTCTTCCATATCTAAAATGGACTCTCTTCAACAATTCCTTCACTGTATTTCTCCATGCACATGTTTTGCTATTTTTACTCAATATAATAAACAACTACTTGGCTAATTTTAATTTATATGCAAATGATGACATGTCATAGCTAGATGTTAGAATCTTTGGATGTATTCAATAAAATGAAGGCGCTTTACTTTTTAAATCATTGAAGTGATTATCTATCACATTTCAAGCTTTCCTCTAAATTAAGAAATTATAAATTTTCCTACCTATGTACAAAATATATCAACACACAAGATTCTAGGTACAAGTTGTCATAATGTTAAACTTGAGTTAGTTTGCTGCAAAAATCAATAGTAGATGGTTTTTTTATCTTAAATATTGTAGATACTAAATTTGGACCCAATGCAAGAACCACTTTGTGTTATGGATTCGTGGTTCTATTATGCTTGAGCAAAATTCAGTTTCTCTAAATATACAGACCCATAATTATTGACTTTGTGTATTTCTATCAATACAAAAAATGTCCAAACTACAGTAGATAATTTACTAAAGAAATATACTATTTTCGTCTAAGAGAATTTAAAACATTAGATTTTTTATAGCATAAAAGAGTACCAGAATATACCAAGGAAGCTAGCAAAAAATATTTTTCAAAAATTGACCTGCTCATAACACTGTTATGATCAACATGGTTGCAATATATATCACGTGTCTGAAGTGAAATAAAGTACCAGTTATTTATTTTTCCAGTGTGTACTTCGATATACATTTATAGGTTCATGTTGGCGGTTTCTCTATGGTATACTTAATCGTTTACCCCAAGCATGAAATTTCACTATAATTATTATGAATTAGTTTGCCTTGGGTTATGATTCTTTTTCATTAGTTAAACTTAAAAGCTATAGTGCCTCATGCAATGGAAGTAATGATAGTTTGGCTGCTTCATTTCTTTATTTTGGTAAAAATTAACACATTCACACATACATACATATGTACATAGACACATGCACAATAAACACCACTTTTTTTGCTTTCCACTGAAATGCCTAATAAACAGTTTAAATTCCAAACCCGAACTGCTCTTTGAGAAATTCTTAGTGTCAACTCTAAGTCAAATAGACATGGTTGGACTAGATAATTTTCTCGATAATTATAACAAGTATTAAAGGTTTGGAAAATAAGGTTTTAATGTAAACGAGGGTTGTGGTGACCAAACTTAGCAAGAAAGCTAATAAAATACAGCAAAGAAGAAATGGTTATGTATACTTAACAATACTACAATAATTAATAGCACAAAATGATGTAATTATGCTGAGTATGTGTCTATGATATGCTTATGAATTGAGAGTTGCTATGAATATGTGACTTACAACTATGAGGTTTTAAAATGAGGTTTTATAGAGTGTCCACTGTACCAAAGTAATACATTTTGTTGTATATATCTTCTGTTTTAAGATTGATTTTTTTTCCTTTTAAAAAAATGAATTTCATTCTCTATGAAGTGCAATTTATAAATCTACAACGGTTCAATCAATTTGTATCTTAATTCTAGAATGGAGGTGCGCTTCTACGGAATTATAAGTCAATGTTCATCGTTAAAACTTTTTTTCAATTGTTAATTTAAACAAATAACGACTTGCATATTGTCAATTTAGAAATAAGGGAAATATCTACTTGATAAAATGTGCAATCATATTCATGTTATTTCATTTTCAATATATTTCTCAAAAGTTTTATTTTATAATGCCAAAATTTACATATAATTAACTATTTCTTTTCAACTTCAATTTTTTCCTTTGCATACTGCTTATTTTTTCCATGCATTACACTTGATCATAAACATGTAAATTACTTATTATTAAATTATAAAAACATATTTTACATACCGTTAGAAACTTTTCTTGCATTTACATTGAAAATAAGAATCTATTCAATGCCTTTAATGTAGGTTTAACTATATTGTATGAGCCTAAATTTCTAATAATATTATGCATATTGTAGTGAAGAACATCATTGTAATCTATGGTTTTTGGAATCAATATGAACACATTAACCCTTATGTATTCAGCTATAGAATATATTTGCAGCTCAACTATGATAAATTATGTTCCATGTGCAGGAACACATTCTGGGCTTCCAATCTTCAGATAAAGTTAGCTGGAAGTTAAACAAAAACATAAATCAAAGGATGTTAATAGCTTTTCAAATAATGGTTGTATTCAGAATTAACAGTAGATAACATATCAGAATGCAGTCCCACTATATTGAACTATAGTTTTTTTTATTTATATACAAGTGCAATGAAAAAAAAGTGATGTTTGAAAGTTTACTGAACTTTCTCATTATTGCAGGGATGAGATGATTGTATAAGGGTCAAAATTGGTCTTTGCACAGAGTGTATTAAATTGTATTAACTAATACTGTGTTTTTTCATATAGCAATTCAGTACTGCTCAATATATGATACGTTTCCAATCCCAAACCATGCAATTGGTTCAGATTACGTCTTATTGCTTTCTTCGAGTACTTAGTTTATTGGGTAAATTTTATATGAGAATGGAAGTGTGCTTGATCAGGGATTAGTCCAAAAATTTCAAAATCCAAGTATTTAACCTGGATCATCAACGATGTCCATGCATATCCATAATTAGTGTACACTAATTATCAAGTACTTTTAAATATGATTAAATGTAAGCAATGGATGAGTAGTTCTACCATTAAGTTTTTGCAACTTGGATTTATACATTAGTTGTGTGCGTAGCACGGGTTCACACTAGTTGTAAGAAAATAAGGCTGGTATATTTGGTGATCACTTATTTATAATATTATGACATTTTCAACTAATCCTTGAATATACCAAAAATCTTTTGGATCTTCATTCCAATGCAGTTACACCTTTCAGTCTGGTATATTTATTCATTTATTTGACAACATTTGATAATGTTTTTATATTTAATTATTTTAATTGTGTAAACCGAACGTGTTCGATTTAATTTACAACAATATTTGATTAATTTGCACAATATTTCAGTGTGTTCATGTGCTAACATTAAAGTTATGTAAACAACTAGTAAAAGAGTGATCTTTGGGTAGTTTGTCTTTCACGTATTTAACCATTCTATCATCCTTCGTATTATCTTGTAGCTAAATCATGCTAAATTAACTTAAAGAATTAGGAAATTTTATCTTTTTGAATTAGATATATTTTCTCCAAAATTATTTGTTATTTCCAGAACAATTATAATTGAAAAAATTCATGAGACACAAAATGTAGACACAATTTATGACACAATCGATCTTCATGCTCCATTAAATTGTCTTTTGATTTCCACATTTCATAAAAAAAACAAAAATTCCATCGTTCTAAATCTTTTGTGCCGCCAATTATGTTTTATTTCGAGTTCAAATAGTTGGTCCCAATATGATCATTCTTTACAACTTATTTGTTTTTTTTTTTTTTTTGTCCAAGACCAGATTTTAATGTTAAGATGCCTAAATATAAGTTTCAAAGTTTCGAGTTTGAAACTTATATAGCGTAATTACTTTGAATATATTTAAATTTGACGTATGTATACCAGTGTTACTAGTAAGTTGCCACTCTCTATTAATTACAAAATTTCAAAAAAATAAATTTCTTTTGCACGTAATGTTCTGAAGAAACTAATTATGAGAATATCTTAGACATAATTATAAGAATTTTTCACATTTGGTTTTCGCTTAAGATGAAAAGGACATTCAATGGATAAAATATCTTAGATTCGCAGGGGCATTATAATTTGAGGTCAAATGACGTACACTCTAACTTTGACCTTTGAGCTCAGCAGTTTTCCAAAAATAATATGTACAAAGTTAATCGATTAGCCAAGCATGTACGAAGATAAACCAAAAAGTTTCTTTAACACATAGTTTAAGATACTGTCCATGAACTTTCTACAACTTATATCATAAAACTCTTATCCTTCAAGTAGTAATATGTGAATTTATTGATGTAGTTGGATCCTGACATTTGCAATTTGATCTTAATGGGTTGGTTTAGATAAACTAAATCTAATGTTAAAGATTTTATCGATTATAAAATATTATTTCAATTCAGTGTTTCGTAAGCCCAGCCAAGCTATTCACATTAATTAACACACAAACTCCTACAGAGGAAGCCTCCTTAACCGTGTGGAACTTTTGATTCGATTATACCTTTTTTTATACATGATAAACTTATTCAAAGTGAATCAACAACAACCCATTATTGGAGAATAAATAAATAAAGGCAGTACTTCAATTTTTAATAAGGGGGTAAATTTTGTATTTTTCAAATAAAAACCTTAAACCTGTAACTACCTTCGTTATTTCGACGATCATCTACCAGTTTTTGATTTCTTTCTTCAATCAAATCCCATTAAAAATGATTTTCAATAAATCTGATCATCTTAATTTTCATTTTTCAATGGTATAGTATTGAATTCTATTCGGATGAAATGTAAAATGATAAACCGTTTTATGCGGTGAAGTCCCTGCAATAATTTTTTATCTCTGTTCCATCCTTCAGATTTTTCTCCACTTATCCAAAAGTAAATTTCTTTTGCTAACCAATTTCCTGTTAAATAAACACGTGAGTTTCCTAATAACCTGCGCACTACAAAAAAAAAGTTAAACACAAACAGTAATAGAAACGCACTGTATAAATAAAGAGCATCTTCCCGCATTAAGAGCAACCAAGCGACTTGTCTTTCATTAACTTTACATTGCATGCAAGCAAATCAAAGCTGAAATTGACACACTTTAAATCAATCAATGGATGCCCGCTTGTGCTCAAGAATTTTAAGCATTTTTGTAGCGTTTCATCTCTTTTACTCAGGTAACATATTGCTTGTCTAATCATACTTGACCCAACCATCACTCATTTACTAATCCAACTGTGCTATTTTACAGAATTGGGACTCATACAAAACGTTTCAACACTGGGCATCAACTACGGCCAAGTAGCGAACAACCTGCCATCACCAGAGCAAGTACTGACCCTCCTGACCTCCCTCAAAATCACCAAAACAAGAATCTACGACACCAACCCTAAAATCCTGACCGCCTTCGCCAACTCCAACATCGAGCTCATAGTCACCGTCCCAAACGATCTCATTCCCCAAATCGTCGATCCACAATTCGCCCTACAATGGGTCACCACCAACATCAAGCCCTTCATCGCCTCCACAAAGATCACCGACATAGCCGTAGGCAACGAAATCTACTCCACCGATGACCACATTCTGATTTCAGCCTTAGTACCCGCCATGAAAGCGATCCATCAAGCCCTGGTCCAACTAGAGTTAGACCCGTACATCCGCGTCTCGAGCGCTAATTCCTTGCAAGTGTTGGAAAGCTCGTACCCTCCTTCTCAAGCGTGTTTCAAACCCGATATCGAAAATGTTATGTCCCAATTTTTGAGTTTTCTGTCGGAGACCGGATCCCCATTTTGGATCAATGCGTATTCTTACTTCGCGTATAAGGACGATCCTAGCGGGATTCCCCTCGACTATGTGTTGGGAAACCCTAACGTCGGAATGCTCGACCCATACACTAAGCTGAGGTAATATCATAAATCCATAACCAATTCATGGTGACACAATGCAGTATTTATAGCTGTTCGATGTGGGACTAATTTTTTAACAGATACGACAACATGCTACACGCACAAGTTGATGCAGTGATTGTGGCGGCGGCAAGGTTGGGGTTTGGACGGGTGGAAGTGAGGGTTTCGGAGACGGGCTGGCCCTCGAAAGGGGATGAAAATGAGTACGGGGCGAATGAGGAGAATGCGAGGGCTTATAACAAGAATTTGGTCATGAGGCAACTGAAAGGGAGTGGGACTCCATTAAGGCCCAACGAGAAGCTTGAGGTATACTTGTTTGCTTTGTTTAACGAAGATATGAAACCGGGGCCTACGTCGGAGAGGAACTATGGGTTGTATCAGCCTGATGGGACGATGGCTTATAACGTGGGGTTTGATCAAGCCATGAGGCCGCCAAGTGTTTCTGCTTCTTCGCTTATTTTCTCTGCTGCTGAGGTATATAATTTGGAAAACATATCTTATTAATTCTCAAGATATCTACGTATCATTCATTGAATTTTTTTTTTTCCCTTCACTGTTTCCTTCCGAACAGAGAAATAATGCAGCAAACCTTAGGAGCTTATTCTACATGATTTTGTTATTTTTCTTGCTTTTCAAGCTTTGACTTGCTACCCGGATTATTATGGTTAATTCTTTGCCTTCTGGACTATCTGGACAAGATTGCTGGCTAAGGTTTGTCTCATCACTTTATTTCACTTTCTATTTTATCTTTTTTAGATTTTGTACCATCATATAGCTACGAAAATGTCCATCTTTTTGTATTAGAAACAACTCCAGCAAGGTAATTTGACAGAGCTTTTTTAAATTTAGTAAAAATACATTATAATTTCAAACATCAAAATCAAATTAAAAACCCAAATCCAAAAGTCCAATGATTCAAATTTTATGGATTTACCTCTAGTATATTAATCTACCGAAACAGAGGATGACAATATGAAATTTAAAAGGGATGCATGTACGTTAGCTGTAAGCTATATATCAAGGGTCACATATTTTCAAACTAAATGTGTTTATCAATTTGTATAAAACACAAATATTAACCTTTTATTAAATAAAATTATCGTGTTAAAACTAAGGAAGAAAGAAAACAACATTGAATAATAGCTAAAATTTTAAGCACGCTTTAATTTTATTTAAAGTCAAATGATTTATCCTTGTATATCCTGTTGATGAAAAATTCATCAAAAAGGAAGTTTGTCTCCACCGCTGGACTTTATGAATGCATTTTTTATTCAATGTTATATACGTATATTGAAAACGAATCTTATATGTAACCTTTTTTATTTTATTTTTTATGTAATCAAAGATTTGCTTCTTTGTAATCATTCTTTCTTATACTTCAATATGCAGGAAAATAATTAAAAGTTGGAGTACGGTGGCTGGTGGTGAGTAGATAACTTTATAAAAGAATGGTTTACAAATAAGAATTTGACCTTTGGATTCAAATATTCTTTGCCATAGAATTTGTTATAGTAATCAATTAAGGAAAAAGGAAGGTAATGTACTTTTTATATGTGAATAAAGTAAGGCTAGTTGGATTTGTTTATCACTTTTATGTATTCATCTTTGTTATTCGGGTCATTTTAATATATAGATTATTCTTTATTCGACAAGTTGCATGGAATTTTCGTTTCGTTTAGATTATAGTACTGAACAATGTTGTATGTAAAGGAAGAAAAGAATAATACGAGAAAGACAACACGTTTTTACTTCTTCACCGCACATATAAGAGCCAACAAATTACTCCAACCGTCTACTTCAATCATCAATATTTCTTCTCATCAACCTATTATTATTATTTGACTCCCTCAAAATAATAATACAGCTACACACACTTAATAATTGTATTTAAAAGAAAACTCGATTCCTTTCTACACCTAATTAATTGTCTTACTTGGAAGAAAACATATGTTGAGAAAAATGTGGCACCCACATGCAACTATATATATCACAAAATAAGACGCTGCCAACATGCCTGACAGGTAACAAACCTAGATACAAGTATCAAAAAAACTCAGGTACCCCTAAGATGAGTTCCAGCAAGACCACCACCCATCACACCCCAATATCGAGCTCCGACATGACCACCATCCGATATTAAGGTGTTAGAAGTCTCTAAAACACTAAAGAAAAGTCAATAATACTGGATGTCGTCACAAATTAAGAAGGAAGCTCCATGCTTCTAGTTCGGAAGGAATGGAAAAGCAACTACTCTGAAGTGGAACCGAAAATGATACTGAATGGAAAATACGCTCTGAAGACTCTATACAAATGGAAGAAATGCCCAGCAGAAGAATATATCCTCTTGAAAATAGAATGCCACAACGAAGATGAAGGTGTCCTGCATCTAAGGTGGAACTGCTAGCGGATCTGAGAGTAAAACTCTGCTCTGATGACCTCTCTGCAATCCGAAATCCTGCAATCTGAAGATATGAGTACCTGCAAAGTGAACCTAACGCCCTATCATCCATATCCGTGTCTGAAGAATGACTAAGAAAAAAGTTAGAATGATACATATATATGTATATTGATAAAATTGATATACATATATATGTACGAATAAGGTAGGAAATAAAAAATCTAAATAAGACTAACTGGACAAATACTAAAGAATTAAAAGATTTATAAACTAATACCAACAATGACTAGTACAATAATTGAAACAAATCTTAAAAAATTCTTATGAACCTTTGATCATAAGTAAGTTATGATTAACAGTGAGATCGTCGTATAAGTTTGAGAAAATATTAATACTACTATTGTTAATGTTAAAAATATTATTATTGTGTTTAAATAGGTTAATATTATAACCAACCTTATTAAGATACCCTTTAGATAGGTTATTTTTAACTAATTTATATTTGGGAGTAGGAATCCATTTAAAACAAAATGAAGAAATTGTAAAAATCAATTTATTAAAGTGACTATTATTATTATTAAATATTCTTTGATTTCTTTCAAACCAAATAATAATGAATAAAGTGTCTAGTAAGAATGTAATATTCTTTTTGAACCTAAATCTAAAATTATTCCAGTAGAAGTCGCAGTTTATTATCATTGTAGTTAAAAATTTTAAGAGTATTATTTAGAATGTAATAAGAATCCATGCAATCATAGTATATATGTTTAATATCTTCAAAATGCAGATTACAAAAATAACATTTATTATCATTTTGAATGTTTTTTTTTAAAAAAATTCTATAATATTAAGTTTTCCATGCGGTATTAAACACATGTGAATTTTAGATTTAGGAGGAGTATTGGATTTCCATTAGATTTCCATATAAATTTAAAAGATTTGTTTATTATACTCGAAAAATTAATAAATCTGTAAAAAAAATTAGAAGTATATTTCTTACTCTTATCTCATTCCCAACTAATAATATCATTATCATTATCAATATTATAAAGATTTGACCTAGCATAAAGCAAAGAAAGTTGCCTAAGAGTTGAACCTACTAAAGTTCTGTTAAAACTAAAATTCCAAGGAGGATCATTTTCAGGAGAAAAAATTCCAATAATTAAAGAAAATTTAAAATTACAGATTTCATAAAGCTCTTTAAATTCTATCTTAAGATGTAAAACGGAAATCCAACGGTCATGCCAGAAAGAAGTACAATTAGCAGAATGAACTATCGTATTAATGCCTAGGTTAAAAATCTCATGACGTTTTAAAATGGATTTCCAAAAATTAGATAGATTTTGAGTGACTGGAGAAGTAATTTGATATAAATTGCTACTACCATTATAGTAATATTTAGAAATGATCTCTTTTCAAGTAGCGTTATCATTAATATCCTTAAACTTGCATAACCATTTACCCAGTAAGGACAAATTCATATTACGTAAATTAATTACTTCTAAGTCACCTTCCTTTTTGGCTTTACAAACCGTTTTTCAATTTACTAAACATTTTATGCTATTATTAGAATTTTACCCACTAAGAAATCTCTTCTAATTTTTTCTATTTTATCAGTTACCAAATCTGAAAATAGATGCATGGACATCCAATGAATCGGAAGGGCGGATAAAACAGAATTTATTAAACCAATCTACCTGCTCTAGATAAAAGTCTCTCATTCCAATTAGAGATCCTATTTTTGACTTTATCAATGATTATAAGCCAATCATCATGTTTGAGTTTGTTAGGTGTAATCACAAAACCAAGATAGTCAAAAGGAAAGTTCATAGTTTTGCAATTTAGAGTATTAGCGACTAAGTTTTCAACTTTTTCAAAATCGTTTAAAAGTAAAACAGAACTTTTATCAAAATTTATTTTTAAACCTGAAAAAAGTTAAAAACTGTATAAAATAAACTTAAGAGCGATAATGTGTCTAGGTAAATGGGAGGAAAAAAACAAGGTATCATTGCCAAATTAGAGGATCGATATATCATTACGCGATATATCATTGCCTACACATCCTAGAGATCCATTATCAACTGCTCTTTTAATAACCTTAGCAAAAACATCTGTAGCTAAGTTAAATAATAAAGACGATAAAGAATCTACTTGTCTTAAACCTCGCTTAGATTGAATTTTATTACCTAATAATATACCGTTAACCATAATACTAGAGTTACTAGTTCTAAGCAAATTCATAATCCAGTTGATGCATCTATGACCAAAACCTCTAGCATGAAAGATATCTACAAGAAAGTCCCAATCTACCGAATCAAAAGCTTTTGCGAAGTCCAGTTTTGAAATCGCACAAGTTATATTATTCTTACAACAATGATTAATGTATTCTTGAACAACGGCCACTCCATCGGTGATATTTCACCCTTTAATAAAAGCAGATTGTGAACAATCAATTAAATCATTCATTCTTATACTAAGTCTATTAGCTAGAACTTTAGAAATAATTTTAACAGAACAGTTAATCAAAGAGATAGGTCTAAAATCTTTTAGGTTTTTAGCTCCTACCTTTTTGTGTAACAAAATAACATTTGCATAATTAAATCTCCCTAATTGCAAATTACAATTATAAAAATCATCAAACATATTAACTAAATCAAGTTTTAAAACATCCCAAAACGTTTTATAAAAAAAATTGGGAACCCATATGGGCCTGGGGATTTATCACCTGGCAAGTCATTAATAGCTTTTCTAATTTCCTCTTCAGTAAAAGGATTATCCATCTCAGATAGATCAACAACAGAATCGGGCAGATACAAATCATTTCATCTAACGTTAATTCTGTGTTTGTTTCTAGTACCAAAAATATCCTTATAATAATCCGTAAAAGCCTTGTTAAGATCTCTTTGATCAACTAACTCTTCATTATTAACAATAATAGAGTTAATTGTATTGCTACACTTTCTACCATTAGCTACATTATGAAAAAATTTAGTATTATTATCTTCTTTGTTGATCCATTGGATTATGGATCTCGACTTCCACATAACCTCCTCCTTTTCTAAAATAGAATTAAGTTCATCTTTTAGATTGGCAAGAACATTACGTTCATCTATAGTTAGTTGTCTAGATTCTTCTATCTTATTAATTTTAAGCATCTCGTTGAGAATATTATCTTTATTGATTTTTATATTGCCAAAAACATTTTTGTTCCCTTTTTCTAGAAAAATCCTAAGATCTATAAGTTTTGAAACTAAAGATATGATTCCTGTATCTCTTTATATGCCAAGAGTCTATGAAATCAAAATTCAAATCGAATCATCAACTCTTTACCTGTAACACTTTTCTTTTGGCTTTGGTTCTAGGGCTATGTTCTCAAAACTTAATCTCATAATCGAATTTGATAATTATAATTCAAAATAGACCAAGAACAAGTTGGCTTATATCAAAAATCCATACACTCTTCCAATCAATTTAAGTGTTTTAAGGTTTGAATTTCTACTTTACATGTTTGATATTACCAAATCAATTGTTATTTTCTTTAATACATTGAGTAAATCTATTTATGCATGGAAACAAGGAATTTGAAGGTGGCACATAAAAAATAATTTGTAGATTTATTTTAGTTTACTTTGAAGTCTCATTAAAGGAAATTGTTGTTGGTGTAAATAACAATATTTTTCTGACTATAATCTTTTATTCATGTATTCCAATCATTTTTTTAACAAATTTAATATTTTAAGTTGCATCGTTGTTAGAAAATAACTCAAATGAGCAAGCAATACTTTCATGTGCACCTTGCTATGATTTGAACTAGAGTGAAGACTTTCAAACTTCGTTCTTGAACAGTTTGAACCAATTAATTTGCACAATGCTGATTTCTTACGTCTAAAGTGATTAAACATTTTGATAGTAAGGTATACATGTGAGCATAATAGGAGTTTTATCTTAGATTTCGGTGATATAATATTTTCAAATTAAAGCAGATTTTAGAGATATTTCGAGTCATGTTGAAATTATGACTTAAATATAGTTTCTTTTTTTTATAGACTTCGTACATTTTGGATAGTGATTATAAATATTAATTGCATTATTTATTGCATTAAAGAAATGCAAGTAATTATCCATATGAAAACGAGTTATTTTGAGAGATAAAAATAATCAATCGGTTTCTTAATCAACTGATTAAAAAATACATTTTATCTAGGCTATTATAAATAAGCGTGTATATGATTCATAGTGATTAGAGAGAGTCATTGTATTGAGGTTTTAGGGATTAAGATTTCTTCTCAAATTTAAGAATTTCTCTTGTAATCTTTTGAAAGAATTAAATATGTTCCTTTTCAGATCTTATCTTCGTAGCCATGGAGGAAACCCTAGCCGCTGCCTAATCTCATATTTCTTTTTCGGATCTTGTCTTCGTTTTGCTACTTTTATTCAATCTTATGTCTACAAAATCGATCAGTAGGATGGCAACGAAAGGAGGAAGTAAGTTGGATGGGGGCTAGGTGGAGGTAAACTGTAAGAAGGGCAAGTCGATAATGGATTAGGGGAAATCGAGCAAAACATATGATAGACATAAGAAGCCTAAGATTTAATCCAGTGACGAGACAATAAGTGAAATTTAACATTTCAATTGATGTAAAAAAGTCAGTAATCTAGATGTTGTTAGAGGGGATGAGAGGGAAGCTAAAGCAGCTGAGCTAAGTTTCGTAGAACCAAAAGTAGCAGATAGTTGTTTGAAGAGAGTGCTTTCGAATGAGGCTATTAAAGAGGCAGAGGATGGACGGGAAGAGGAAGGACAGGAAAGCTATATGTTGCTTTATGTAGTAGGAAATAGACCATAGTTCAAGGCATTTGAAGCATACACTAAAAGGATGTGAAAAATGGAGAAATTTTTTGAAGTGAACAAGGGACAATGGATTTTTTATGGTCAGATTTGAAGGTGTCAATGACTGCGAAATTTTTTTGGAAGGTGAACCTTGGTTTTTGGTCAGAGATTAATCATAATGAAGAAGTTAAATCCAGGGATGAGCAGTGACTGAGACTTATTAAGCACTATGCCAGTATGGGTTAGGCTTTTAGGCTTAAGTTTCAGACTATGGGGTCCTAAAGCAATCAGTGCATTAGCACAATTGGTATCCCTATCAAGATGAACGAAGCCACAAAAAAACAAAACACGGATATCTTTTGCCAGGATTCTAGTGGACGTCAAGGCTAGCACAGGGTTCCCAAACAAAGTGAAAGCAAAAGGAGATAATGGTGAACTGTTTCAACATGAGTTAATATAAAAAAATCCACCTCCAAGATGCGATAGCTGCATGTATTTTAGGCACTTTAAGCAATAATGCCCTATGAATAAGTCTGGGTCCTAAGGCAGAATTTGGAATTGAACGAAAATGGTAAAGTGGAGGGTGGGATAGTTGGTATGACTTTCAACAGGGTAGAAGAAACTGAGAACTGGGCTAAGGAGACAAAGGATGGCACGTAAGCTACAGTGGATAGGAAGTAACCGGAAGTACTGAAAAAGGCGGAGGCTAAACATGTTTAAGGCCAGGATCTTGAGAGCAGCAGGCAGAATGAAAGGGAATCTAACAGTCCAATAAAGGCAATCAATCAAATAGAGGAGGTAATCAAGCAGTTACTTCAGGCAAAAAGAATATTAGAAAGCGAAGCAATTGAGGCGTGCAACTAGGAATCCAAGTTTAAAGTAGAGAGTGAAGTAAGAGATTCAAGTTGCAAACCCGGGGATAATCAGGCATATCATACTGATGGTTAAAAAAATGATTTGATAGGAAAAGAATCCTCAGAAAGACGGGAGGAGAGGCAAGTTGTGCTATGACTATACTGCCCAACAAACTCCAACCTTGACCGCTGGCAAAGCCTAAAGGAGACATGGAGCCAATTCACCCACTTGACAGATCACCTACAGCTCCAACTAAAATTATAAAGCTCCAAGTATCATTATCGGAAGGAGATGCTCTGTCGTCAAGACATAAGAATCCTGACTTGCTTTCTAAAACTTTTCAATTCCATCAGGAGTAATGTAAACAATGATAATAATATGGGATTTTTTTTTTCATGATGTAGGTCCCAAACTTAAGGGAGAGAATCAAGTTGTGAAAGGTAACAAGTGTGCAAGGAATGATCAGTTCAGCGATAACCATTCAGGGAGTCAATCAGATCCATCTAGAAGCATCACCAGCAAAACTGAGGAAAACAAATTTGACACGATTAAAAAAGAATTGTTGGTTAAGAGAAACCCAGAATGGGGAGAAGAAAATAAAAGAGAAAAATTAAGGAATAAAACAGCCGCTAACCAAGGCAGGGTCTTAAGAAATTCAATCAAATCTAAATAATGTCCATAGTTAGCTGGATTGTATGGGGATTCCACGACCCTAATGGAATGGTGGAGTTAAAGAGAATTATCCAAAAGTATAAAGTTAGCTGTTTAGGTATATTGGAGAATAATTTGAAATATCACGAAATAGAATTGTTGAGAAAGAAGTTGGGTAGCAAGTGGGACATAATTAGCAATGTTTCATCCTATTCCAAATGTCGGATAATTGTCGTACTAGAGGCAGAAGTGTACTAGAGGCAGAAGTATGGAAGTCCAATATTGTGAGTATTAATGTGGGGGTAGTCGGTGTAGTTGTACGTTTGTGTACGCTCACAACTTTGTAAACCTTAGGACTAGGCTTTTGCTTAACTTGAAAGAGGACACTATGTATATCACTAAACCATCGATTATCTTGGGAGATTTTAACTGTACTAGGCATATTAATGACAGGAAAAGGGTAAACTTGGTTTATTTTAACCAAACAATTGAAATAGAAACATGGATTACTCGAATGGGAATAGGTGAGATAAATGTTGGAGGATTTAAATTTTCTTGATGGTCAAGGATTGATCGTGTGTTTCCTAACACAGATTGGACGTCCAAGTTCCCAAATTCCATAGCTACTTATCTACCAACGAGCATTAGTGATCATTCACATATCCTTGTTTCTTTAGTTCAAGTTAACATAGCGTCTGCAAAACCATTCAAATACACGAACCATTGGCATCTATTTGATAGCTATATAGAAGAGTTAGAGGCGGGCTAGCATCTAAGGTGTGAAGGAAGTCCGCTTTACTATTTTCTACAGAACCAAAAAGCTATTAAACAAAGACTAAAAGTCTGGGGCAGTACAAGAACGAAACGAGAAGAAAGGTAATGGAGGTTAGGAAGCTTTGTGTAGATCTGCAAAGAAAACTTGAGGAGAATAGGAATCAAGCTACTGCTGTAGAACTTCAGAACATAGAAGAAAGATTAGAAGTGGTAATCAACAAAGAAATTATTGATGCTAGGCCAAAGGCGAAAAATGACTGACTGCTTTTAGGTGATGATTCAACTGCTTGCAAAGCTGTTGAGTAGGAAATGTGCAAATAACCGCAGCAATAATGCCACAATAAACGGGGATGTTCGTGTCAATCCTGAAAGATTTCGGGATGAAGCAGTGAAATTTCTTTCTAAGCTATTAAATGAGGAAAGCAAGCCCACGTTACAATCATGTCCCCTAAAAAATTATCACTGAATCTGGGTGTAACTTCTTGAATGATAGCATAGAATGTTTGAAATCAGAAAGGCTATTTTTAGCGTTAGGGATGAAACTGCTCTGGGTCTATATGGATTGGTCCAAAATTTTACAAAATTCACTAGGACATTATGAAGGAGCTGATAACTTAAGCAATAAACAATGCATTTGAAGAGGGGAAATTTAGGCCTATCGTGTGCTACAATATGATATATAAAACAATAGCCAAAGTCCCTAAAGGCAAGAATGCTACTAACATCCAAAACTTTAGGCCTATCGCGTGCTGCAGCATTATATATAAAACGATGGCCAATGTCCTTTGTAATAGACTTAACTTCTTCATGGATGACCTTATTTTGATGGACCAATGTGCTTTCATTCTAAATAGGAAAATTGAAGATGGTATCCTATTCGCTCACGAGATTGTTTGAGGTTTTGGGCGCAAAGATAATATGGGTATGTGCATCAAAATAGACCTTAGGAAAGCATATCACACAGTGAATAGGAAGTTCATTCTGCATATTCTGAAAAGTATGAAGTTCAGGGACAAATGGATCAGAATAATTAAGGAATTAATCTCAACACCAAGTTTCCCTGTAATTTCCTAAGGTAGTGCACATGGTTTTTTCCGTAGCTCTAATTGGATGAGACAAGGAGATCCATTATTCCCGCCGTTGTTCACTTTTGCTATGAAGTATTTCACTATATTGATGGAAGAGAAGATGAGAGAGAGGAAGTTGAAGCCTATGTTTGCAAACACAAACCAAATCACTCACACCGTTATTGCTGAAGACATTCTTGTGTTTGCTCAGGCTGACCGTGAAGGTGCTTAGGTAATTAAAGGTGTTTTCAATAGAATGATTGATAGCATTGGGTTAGGACTAAATTGTGAAAAGTCTAGAATGTTCTTTGGGGATGGAGTGGAGCAACATGAGGAAATAAAGGGGATTCTTAACAGAAGAAAGGGTGAACTCCCTATAAAATACTTAGGAATTCCACTTTCAAGTGTTAACATTACGGGACAAAGACTGTCTACACTTAATAGACAGTAGCAAGCAGAAGATTCAAGGATAGGAAGCCAAAAGTCTAAGTATTGCGGGACGTGTTAAACCAATCAAATCGATGATTTATCCTATAGTTCAAAACTGGATGCAATGTTTCCAGCTTCCCATGGCCACAATCAATAAACTCAAACATGTTTGCCTTTATTTCTCATGGAAAGGAAAACTGGCCAAGATTCCTTGGGAGACAATCTGTAAGCCAAAAAACGAAGAGCGTCCCTGAAATTGTTTGAAGAGCTAAATACAGCATTGGGAATAAAGCTTATTTGGAACTTTATTAAAAAAGAGGGGATGCCGGCGGAGTGGATGCAGCACAAATATATTAAACAATAATATTTTTGGGAAATGAATAAAAGGAAAAAATATTCTAGGGTGTGGAAATTTTTACTTAGCATCAGAAGTCTAGCACTCCAGTGTATGAGGAAGAGAATTGTTGATGACAAATCTACTTCATCAAGGTACAGCTAGCTCCAAGGAGGTTGACTGGTGAATAGGTTAGAGGTGGATATGGGAATTAGAATGAGGAGTGAACGAATGTTTGTATGTGATATGATAACAGAAGGTAAATGGAGTTGTCAAAGGGTGAGTTTTCTAGGGGATATAAGAGAAAAAATCAAAAATACGAAAATTTGCAGAAATGGTGTGGAAGATTACTGTTGGTCATCGTGTAACAAAGGTAAATATCACCTTAAAGAAATTTGGCATGCGGTAAGGATCAAGTATGAGAAACAGAATTGGTCTGATTTTGTGTTGCATAAAATTCACATGCCTAGAATGGCTATCTATACATATAAGGAAGTGAATAATTGTCTTAACATAAAGACAAGGTTAATCCAAAGGACTATAGGGGTGGATAGTAAATGTGTATTGTGTGATGTTGAAGATGAAGATGTGGATCACCTTTTCTTTAAGTGCATATATACATCAACGGTATGGAAGTGATGCAGACATAAGCTAAACTGGCTGGCCCTAACCCTATCACTAACAACTTAGCGTTAAAGATTAGGGATCTAATGGAAAAAAATTGATCAATAAGAAGAGCTGTGACATTGCTAAACTAGCTTTATCTACGCGTGTCTGGGCAATTTGGAGCGAACAAAAGAACAGGATTTTTAATAATTGTCAAAGAACAGAACAAAAACTATGCGAAAATTTGCAGATGCTATTGCTACCAGAGCTATTAAATCTAAACACAAATAGCATCAATCATCCATTGACGAAGACATTAGCGGAAAATAGGTTTGCTTAGAGATCACCTAAGCCACTCTTGGAATAGGTTTTCTGGAACTGGTCATTTTCCTTTCACTCCTTGTCACATCCAGTTGTTTCTGCCTAAAGGGAAGGATTTTTACCTATTTTTATTACATCGTTTTCTTTTTCTACATCATTAATTTACATTACATAATTATAATGTCTATCGAAAGCTTTAATTATAGTACAGACTGATGAACTGCCTAGTATTCCCTATGATGAAGGTGATTTTGCTTCAATAAACAAGCATAAGCATGCGAAGCTTCAGAAGAAAGGGGAAAGCTTATATGAGGAAGCAATCTTTTGCATGCTCTAGATTCCATTAGATCCGAATTTGGATTATCACCCATAGACCGATAACTAGATTCATTAAGAAGTAAGAGAAGTGGATCTATCTTTTGGAAGTGGTTTTACAAAGTATGGCGAATAGATGAAGTAGTGGCGAGGAGAGAGAGAATATAAAGCGGTTCACCATTAAATTTAAAGTTGACATTTGGACGCAATCAATGAAACTATCGAGAACAATCAATGAAGTGAGATTTTTGTTATGCTGAATATGTTAAGTAGGGGAGTTTATCTTGTATGAATGGGCTATGTTTTGAAGTAGTGATATTGGGCCATGCATTAGTAAGGCTGGGCAAAAAGTTGTATATATGCAAATAACTTTGTACGATTTGTTTCATTTTAACAAATATCCAAGTATGAGATTTTTTGTCTCACAACACCCAAGTGATCATGGAGTAATTATAACACTAATTACCTTGCAATTAAGAATCAAGAAATTCAAGCAACGTTAAATTTGCCTTAATGGTAGTAACCACGTTGCTGAGTGCTTACACAATTATGTATTTGCATTCTACCTGGTTATTAAAATGTCAAATTGAATTGACATCCAATTCAGGCAAAAAACATAAAAAAAATCTAATGCTGAAAACAAGAAAAAAGAAAAGTGCAGAAAAAGTAAAAGATACTAGAATTTACGTAGTTTGGATGTTAAGTGATCCTACATCCGTGGATCAAATACCACTTTCTTCTTTTATATATTCTTAGTACAAACAATAATAGTAGAGAGTCCAAAATTTCCAATATAATTCTTAAAATATGTCAAATCTCAAAAGGATCCCTTTCCTATTACGGTGCCTTTTCTATTTATAGTATAGAAGGGAACATGGATCGCTAAAATCCTTCTTCCGTTATTTTTGTTCCCATCTTTGGATTGTGCCATGTTTCATCCATCCATCTTATTTATTTGATGTGCATGGATTGCTTACGTGTCTTTGGCGGTAAACTATGATTTGGGTGGTTGAATTCTAAATATTGGCGACAAGTTTGAAATTAAAGTGGGAAATCCTGGAATTGAAGGGGAAACTATTGTTTGAATGGGTTATGCACCTCCAATCCTTAGAAGCGAATGTCATGAGTACTGCTCTTGTGCATGACTGAGAGTATAATGAGGTGTTGCCCATTTCTTCTGGATGAACCGTGTCACCCTTAGCAGCTTCTCCAAAAATATGTTTAAAGTTGCTCTCTTGCTTTGTTTTGGACAGTGTCGATACCTAAGAGCCGAACTGCGCTGTCTGGTGTGCAACGTTTGCGCAGTACTACTTCGGGGTTGATTGGAGTTGCGTTGCCTTGGCAAATCTGTAATGCTTTCTTAATACTATGTTGATGGTGGATGGTATTGAGTTATCTTGTCCACCTTGTGGTTCCTGCCTTATATAAGCTTGTTTTGTACTACACTCGATAGTTGGAGAACTCCGCTCTTGCTTCTTCCTTTTAATTATAAGTGCGGTTTGTAGGCTATGATTCATTGCATTGTCATCCTCCACCATTTAGCTAAACAAGGTTAATATTGGTTTAGATGGGATCATATAGGTTTGAGTCTTCTGCCTAGGTTCAGGGTTGACCTAAGATTGCATAGACGCACTAGCTACGTAAATGTGCTGGTTTGATTATTGGGTTGCGTTGATTGCCAATAAAATTTGTAATGCGTCGCTTTTTACCAGTAAGCGCGGAACAATGTTGGAGCACTTTTTGAATGACCTTGTATGCAGTCCTTGGACTGCTTTTTATTCTGCGTGGTTCCGCTTAGGGAGTCTTTAGTAATCACACAACCAATCTGCACTTGAAAGTGTTAGTAATGCATAAGTTTTTTAGAGTAATGTTAGGGTTCCTTTGGCCTTTTGGATATGTACAGTGTAACGATCCTGACAAGGCCTTCGAAAATCGGCACCGAATACGACACTCATATTCAAATGCCGCAGATCCAAACGTCGAATCTGGTTCGCCGGAGCTTATAACACCATTAAGTACAACACAGCGGAAGAAAAAGAATATCAATATATATAACATTGATACAATGACAGATACAATATCTGATATAATATGATACAACAGAATGATACAACAGGTATCAATACTATCAGAGATACGAGACACGGCGGAAAGAATATCTTCAATAGAATGCATCCCCAAATCCAATGCTCCAATCCAAAACTAGCTCGAACCATCATCACGTTTCACCTAGATAAGCAAGTCTCGTCCGATCCGAAGACTGGACTAACTCCAGATAATCTACTAAACCCGACTATCTGAAAACCCAAATCTAGACTGCCCGTGTGGAAAAATTGTGGGCACCCAGAGTTTAAGAAAGGAACAATAAACTCCAGGTCAGTCAAGGGACCGGTATGAGTAATAAAAACAGTTGGTTTAATTTAGAATGAAAATCGCAATGCTATTTGGGAAATGAAACTACCATAAGGCCTCCCGCCACACACACAATGCAAACGCAGAATTGGAGGAGATTTCTCCTTATGATAGTCAAATATGCTTGATACGCAAATTCTTTTGAATATTATTATTAGTGCATAGTGCAGAAAAACCATTTCGAAAGTATAATATTAATCTTAGCCAGCATAGGCATTTCGCACTTATGCCTACTATAGCTACCACGTTCAATAGCAGGTTACTGCCACATTCCATGACAGGGTATACAACTAAAACCGTATAGGGCGCGTATTGTTTTGATTGGATTTCCAACAAATAGTCGGGCTAAGGAACTTCCCACTGTCCATGGGTACGGCGAGATGTCCCGAGAACTTAACCAGCTCTCTGCCAACACAAGGCCGGGTTACCTCTGTATCTAGGTAACTACTACACGAGCATGCCACCCCTTGGTCCTTTGGGACCTTTATCCGAGGCGCCTCTAAACCACCAAGCAACAACCACACAGTAAATGAGATTGAAGCCACCACATAGGTAAATATCTGGGCTCCATACCATGATACCACCCTTTACCAGAAGGGAATGACACACCCTAAAGGGCACGACCCTTATAACCTTGCCGCATCTTTCCTGTTTCGATCATTTCCAGGGTGTGAGGTCCTGATGCAGTCTCGTCCACAAAGCTACGCTTTATACAAAAGCCATGCTCTGATCACAAATGATCAAAAAATGATCATCAACACACAGCAGCACTTAGCATGTCACACTACCAAATTGGGAGTATATCACTGATAACCTTCAACTACATAACCTCTGAGCTCGTACGTCTCAGAGAAGGGTGTTAAGCTAAGAGAATAAATTCTCTGCCACCAACAGATATGTATTTGAAAGAAATCTGCTTTATATCTCAAAGTATAGTGTCGGGCATACAACCATACAAATCTGTTCAGGGTTCGAACAGAACCGAAGGCACTTCCGAAGAAGCCCTTGCAATTCGGGTATCCACAATCCCGATCGGACTTCCCATCACTTAGGGAATCTTTATACCGAGGATCAGTCGGTGCAGAGACAATCGATAGGTTATCCTAACGTTCTCACAAATACCCGGTCTTCAACACCGGTCTTCAAATGCTATCCGTAACGTCGTATCATTATTCGGAATGGGTTATATGACATAAAGGATCTTTCCCAGCTAAACCGAATAATGAGCGCAATATTTAAAAACATATGAATATTGGGATTTCAGTTAAGTCATCACTTAAAACCCAAACTTTCTTTTCAAATGGTTTAAACAAATTACCCTTTCAAATTTTTAAACAAGAAGATTCATTTCACAAAGTTCACCCAGATTTCACAAAGATTCATTCCCAGTTTTTTCAAATCAATTTCCATTTCAATTTGGATTAACTCGTTCAATCTTTAAGTCAAAGATTTAATAGCTTTCAAACCCGTTTCCAAAGATTTATTCATAACTTGGAAGACCATTTTCATTTTAGACTTGAAATCCTTCCAACACAAATTGGAAGTTCATTACTTATGTGAAAGTTTTTATTATTTGAAAACAAATAGTTTTCGTTTCAGAAAAATCCAATTATATTTGCATGAGTTAAAGCCTTTGTATTTAAATTCCAGTTCCCAAATTAATACCTTTAAAATGGTTTAACCCATATAAACTTGTATAACATCTTTAGTCCCTAGTTTCAAATCATAGAATTCAGTTTCAAATTTTGAATTTAAATTTAAATCAATTTATTTAAAATTCAAGGCGTAATCAGGTTATTCAAAATTAAATTTTTATCTTTGAAATTCCATTTCAAAAACTTTTCACTTTAATCTCAATCCATTTCCAAAACTATTTGGATTCAAAATTCAAACTCAAAACTTTTTTCAAAAATCTACGACTTAATCAATTTCCACGTGCAATCCATATTTGTGTGTGTATGGTGTAGTCCATAGGTTTCACACAATAGTGCAACATCATCAATCATCATAGATTCATGGCTAAAGTAAATCAATCAATCATAAATATTCACCATTACGATTCGCTGTGAGTTTCGGATAACTAACTGGAATCCGACTCTCTGTCGCATCGAATTTTAAATGCCGTTTATGGACAAAAAGGGTTTTCATATACACATAGAAACAAATCACAGTTCAACATAAGGCAATTCACATCACACGGTATCATAATCACAACAGAAATACCAATCCAGTACATAATATTTGACAATTAACTTAAATTAATCAAATTAAACTCAATTAATTACAATGAGCAATTAATTTCTTAATTACTTTCATAAAGTACTTACATAACTTCATAAATGATTATCATTAATTAATTTAATCTCAATTAATTGTTAAAATTTATCACATTAATAAATTATTTAAATAATCTTACTTAATGACCTTCATTAACCAATAACAATTCTTAATTACTTTCCTAATTAATCTCTAATTATAAATTAATCTAAATCATAAATTAAATAAATAAGTCATTCCTTAATTATCTTATTCATTAAATCGTTTTAATACCTTAATTATCTCTATGGTAATTCATTTCTTTATTTTTGACTTCATTAATATTAAAGTGTATTTAAAACATTACACTTCTAAATTTAGATTCAAATTTCATTTTGAATTTAAGATTCAAAATGATTATATATTTAAACATTAACCAAATTTTAAAGTCAACTTGTAAACCTATATAAGAAAAGTTCTAACTAATTACTTAAATTTTTATTTAAAATTTAAGCTTTAAAATACATTTCATTTTTAACTTGCAAGTTCAAGTTAAAACAAATTATTTAACTTTTCAATTCAAAAATCCTTTTTATAAAAGAAATTTATCAAAAATCCAATTCAAATATTTATTTTGAAAACAAATTACTTTAAAAAGCTATTTGATTTATACTTGTTTAAAACATTCAGATTTAAAACTGATTTAAATCACAGATTTGAATTCAAGAAACTAGAATCCATATTTAAACATTTGATTTAAACTTGGCTTTAACTTTGATTTAAAACTTTGGTTTAAACTTACTTTTAAAACTTTGATTTTTAAATTCTTGATTTAAAATCCCAATTCATTTTAAATTAAAATCAATTTAAATAGTCGCTTTACCACTCAAACTGTTTAAAACAATTTAATTTAAAAACTTCTTTTATTTCAAAACTAAGATTCAAATTTAGATTTGAATCCAGATTTAAACTTAGGTTTAAATCTCTGTTTTTATTTAAAGTTTTACTTTTAAATTCAAACTATTTAAACCTTTTAAAGTTGTTACAAATAATTTAAATTTAAAACTTTATTTTATTTTTAAAAAAAAACTGAGATTCAAACTTTGTTTGAATCCAAACTCAACTTTAGCTTAAATATCTATTTCACAATTTAAAACCCAGTTTTAAGTTTTTAGAAAAACTTACTGGTTAAAACCTGTAACTAAAATTTTAGCCGAGCCCCCTCTAAAATGCTTCGAGCAATACCCTATGCTACTTCGAGTCCAACCCTCGAATCACTTAAGAGATACTCGAGCCCAAAAATCTCTGTAATACACCAAACTTCACCAGAAAAGTAAAGTGCACCGTGCACATGCACGGCACCGCCGCTCGCCTCCGGTCGGCGTCACTACGTCGAACAAATCGACAATCTTCCATGCTCCACTCTCCGACCATCAGAACCTCCATCCTTCACTCGAAATCAAAAATCGAGTTCAAAATGGAAACCTGGAAACCATGAACCGAAAACACCATCAAACCTGGAAACGTGTCGTTCGCCACACCCCGATCACCAGAATTCATGAAATTCCGGCCATCACTTCGTCAACGCGACCTCTACCTTCCCCCTAAGTCATATCGCACTCGATCAATCGAAGATGACAAACGAATCGAAAAACCCAGCCTCGCCAAAATTAGGTTTATGAACGAAAAACGCTTGCCGCCATCACCACCGTGCACGTGAGCATCTCCGAACATTTATCCCACCATCGTCGTAGGCCCCTCCACCTCCACGCGAAGCCTCGGCCACCAACTACACTCTGATCAACAGAAATTGATCCAAACCCAAATTTCAAACAAAACCGAACTGCTCTCAAACCTTTGATCAAAAAATTATATTTTTTGCTTTAAAAATCATGTTTTAGTATAAGAATTCAGTTTATAAACCTGAATTCGTGAATTAAAAATTTTCAATTTTAACTTGTTTAAAGCTTTGCCCAGTTATGTTGATTTTCATAGGCATTTACAAGTTATTTTCACTTGAATAAAATTTAAATCTTGAGTTTATACTATATCAAATAATTTTTGTTTTAATACTGAGTCCAAACAACAAATAGATCGAGGGCAAATGATTTTTTTGAATCAAAAATCCGATGTCCAAAAATTCCAGAACAGAAAACAAGTATAAACAATAACATGTACTTCCAGTTTTCAAATATATTCAGAGGATCTATATGTATGTAGAAACAGACATATATATGCAACAAATTCAAACTTTTAAATTTAAAAAAACACATATGTTACTCACCTGGTTTTCAAATGAACAGAGAACACTTCTGTAGTGTTGAAAAACTGTAGTTTGAATTCCCTGTAACTCCTCCCTGCTTTTGATCTTTGGTTTGTAGTTTATTGAATTATTGTTTAAATTGAGTTTGTGTTTAAATTGTAATTGATTCTTACTTCAGTTTTGAAGGAATGAACTGAAATGAAGGTTTGATATAGAGGAAAGAAGTTTACAGGGTTATAATTCTTGTTTGTACAACCGTGGTCAGAGATTTTTTCCTTGTGCTAATGACTATGCAGATTTTTTTTCTTTTGTTGGCTGATAACGTTGTTTTGGTGGCTGAGATGGTAGGTTATTGTGTGCTACATTAATTAAACTTTGTCTTGATTTGCAAGCTAATAGATATTTATATATATGTTTGAATACTTGAATGTATATTTCTTACTTTGTTTGTTGACTAGGCTGAAAAAAATCTATTTTGTGTGATAGAAATATTTGTATTAATTGTTGTTGTCTTTTATTTCCTAGTCTTCATACTTATCAAATTTTGTTTGATTGTATATATAACTGTCTGCTTATGCAAGCTTACATACTTGAATATATTTTCTTTGCTTTGTCATATTACTTTGAAATCTGAAATGAAGTTCTATAGTTAATATGTTGTTTGAATCTTGACTATGTGTATTTATTTTATTTATTTGTTTAACTTAATATTTATTGTCTTGTATTTCTCGATATATATTTATTTTTATTATTTTTGTAGTATATTTTATTTGTATTAATACATATTATTTTATAAATTTTTGTTTGTTCATAGCGTTTCCTATAGTTTGCTCGTAATGGATCAAGAGTAGATATTGATGAAGGATTGTGCATGACATTTGTGGGGGTTATCTACCTTGTTAGCTTATGGTTTTGGGAGTGCAGGCTTAGTATGATCTCAAACAGGGACTGTTTTTGTTAAGGGTTCCAGGTGGTTTTACTTTATGTGGGTTTTTGCTGGAGGACAGGTACACAAACCGATCACAGTCTGTTGTGGTCCTATCTTGGTCAATCGTTGATAGCATTTAGCATGATTTTCCTTATCTAAGTTTAGAGTTATCGAAATGACAAGGTATGTCTAGTGCGGTTCAGTGATTGGTGTGATTAGGCTTTATACTGGCTGTGCAGCCCTATTACCGAGTTGCGTCGTTTGGTCTCTCTCTCCCCAACGTTGTGCTTGTCACTGTTTTGGCTAGTGAAGTGCAGTATGATTCCTGGTGTGTTAGTGCAATTTGGATGTCGTGCAATATTACTATCATGTGTTGCTTTATGGGTGCAATACTATCTAGATTTTGCCTTATTCCATGCTTCCTTTTTGTAGTCCAACTTATATTATGGGTGCAGCTCTTTCAGTTTAGTGCTTGCATCAGTTTTTCCTTTAGCGATGCTTGGGAAATGCGGGTATAATACTTTCGTTCAAAAAACTCTTTTGGAGGAATTAATATAATTTGTTTGGAGGAAACTGTCTATGTATTGGCTTTTCTTCACTTCTTATCTCTTCTCAAATTTAATTGTGTAGGGATCTTTGGGATAAGCATAATAGTTGATATCAGAGCTTGCTAGTAAACTTTTTTGAAGAGAGTTTGGTTGTAAAGAAGATAATGTTGATAAACTTAATGGGAGAAATTAGGGATTATGGAAGGTGGATATAAAGGATTTTCCATACCTGAATGATCTTCATGAACCATTGGGAACTTAGGGGAGAAACCTAGCAGTGTAATTGAAGCAAAGGGTGAAATTTTGGACAAGAAGGCTGCGACGGCTATTCGATGTTATTCTAGTGATTACAATGTTTCATATTATCGCCAATGTAACATCCGCTTATGCAATTTGGAGAAATTTGAAGAAATCTATGCAAAGAACTCTGCAATAAATATGCTCTTCTTACGAGAAGATTGGTACATCTAAAGCTTAGCAAGGTGGGTCAATTGGAGAACATTTATTGACTTTTAAGCAATTATGAATCAATTGGCGGCCATGAATTACAAGGTTGATGGTGATACATAATCCTAGATTTTAATGAGTTCATTACCAAAAAAATTGAAAAACACTTGTGGTTGCGTTAAACAACTCATTTTCCAATGGAGTTATTTCAATAAGATAGTGATCAGTAGCCTCCTTAATGAGTGATGCGAAGTATGAACCTAATGAAATAAAATGTTAATGAAGAAAGGCAAAAGGTAAATTTGATTGAAGATGTGCATCTTGCAAGGAGTAACCGTCTAAATATGAAAATGTGATCAAATTGATCAAATACGAAAAGAGATTTCATCTGCTATTACTGTAAAAAATCAGGCCATCAGCCGAGTTTTTGCAACAAGCTAAAAAGGTATAGGAGAAGATGAAAGTATTGGAGGAAGGCATAGACAAGCTTGAGGATGGAAATAATGATGAGGTAAATTTTGGTATTAGCAATGATTTGTTATATGTTGATGGAAGAAAAGAAAATGAGTGGGTCCTTGATTCTGGTGCATGTTTCCATATATGTGCATTCATTGATTATAAGGAGTAAGAAAGTAAGATGGATCTACTAATGGTGGAAACTTGCATGTTAAAGGAAAAGGTTCACTTAGGCTGAAAATGTATGGTGGAAGAGAGGTGAAACTTACGGGAGTTATGCATGCCCCGAAAATTAAGAAGAATCTTATTTCAATAGGACAGTTGGAAGGAAAATGCTTCAAGTTTTTAACTCGAGGTGGAGTTACAAGAATTTGGAGGGGTAATAGGGAGATATTGTGCGCAAAACAGGGAAGTAATAACATATACGAATTGCTTGAAAAAATAATGGAGAATGAAGGGAGTTCTCAAAGTGGAGTTGGAATGACAAATCTGTCTGAATCTAGGTGGAACTAACAATAAAAAACCATAAAGTCTGCATGTGGGCCTTTGTGGATTCAAACAGTTCTAATTCATTGTTAATGAGCATGTTCAATTGACGGTCATGCATAATTAGGTGGTTTGGAAGTTGATTAACCTTTTTTTGGATGGAGGCATTTGTTTTCATGGTGATATTGGGAACTTTCTGGAGTAGGAGGATGTATGTGGAGTTGATAGGCTTGTATGGAAATATTGTACTAATGTGAAGATTGTTGGATTTCAATGATATAATATTTCTAGATTGAAGAAGATTTTGGAGATACTTTTAGTCATAGTGGAATTATGATTCAAATATATTGCCTTTTTGTTTGTAACATCCCGCCTTTTCACACGCTTTAAATCGACACACGTGCCAATTCAAACCATACGGAAGGGCAGATTGTTATGGGGTAAAAAAACAAGAAAAAAATAAAAAAACAGAATCTCACAGCGGAAGGATAAAATATAATAATCAAATATAAATAGTTTATGAAGCTTTTTTTCAAAATATTAAATTTTACTTACAATATATATATCAGTTATACATACCATAGAATATCAATAATACAGCAGAATACAATAGTGTAGTGGAATAAAATAATAGGTAATAGAAATAAAATCTTCGTCTTCGTCCTCCAGAGCTAGAGTCTTCGAATCCTGAAATACTCAGGCTGACCCGAGCGAATTGAAAAGACAAAACACTCGAGTCAGAACTAAAAGATCTTATGTAAGTTAAATCAGCAGAAATAAATATGAGTGCAGTAACTCAAGAGATGCTCGGGATTTACATCTCTTAAGGATCCGTTAAACTATTTACTATGTAGTATATTTCGCTATTATAATAGTGTCTAATTGCAAAATAAACTTACTTTTAAATAGCGTTAAGGCTTCACATTTTCCACCTTAACACATTTATATATTCCCATAGTCTATACAGTACCGTAATCTCCCCCGTACTGGGCGTCGTCAGAGGGCACCCCATAGGTATGGTACAAAACCAAAATCGTATAAGGCGCGCTAGGATAGGTGACACGGCACGACTAGGCAATGCCAGTGTAGATATACCAATTGCTATCCGGACTGGTGGTAACGCATAGCCGCAGCTACCGCCCACCTCGAGCCACACCCCCGAATCAAAAACCAAAAGTGGCCACCGAGTAAATCCAAAAGTCAGAGTATAATATCGAAGGGATGTATCCGATAAGAAGGGCTACCTCCTTGGCCCAAGAATCGCTTCTGTTTTAGCCACATTATGCCAACTCACGGGAGTCGGTTCCACATATTTACCTTAAAGGAAACGCCGCCACCATCCTACTTCATTCTGGAATCTCCACCGCGTACACGGTTGTTAAAGTGGTTTTCGGAGTTGGCAGAGAGTATGACAACTTTCGATCCCGGTCTCTTCAACAACCAAACGTTATTATAACACCGCGGTCTTTTTTTTCAAAATAGTTTATAGTTTAAAACCAGAATATGATATCCCTTTTCAAAACCATATAAATACCATATCATTTTTTATTTTAAAACCAAATCAATATGATATCATTTCAAATATATCTTTTTTCAAAAATCATAGTACTTTCAAATATATATACCTTGAACCCATAGCTTCGGAAAAAAAATTCAATACTTAAATGGTTTAATAATAAATTACTTTATAAAGTAAATTTGCTTTTTAATTTCTCAAATCAATTCCAAATACAGATTTGAATTCCCAAGTAAACCATTTAAATTTCCATATATTTCAAAGCTTTAAATATTCCACCATTTCAAAACTAAATTTTTAATTCATATATATATGCCAAATTCACTTTACTATTATTTAGTTTTGAAATACTTACTTAATAATCTAGAATCCTTTATATAAAAATTTCAAATTCAATAATTGAATATTCCTCAATTTATTTAGACTAGATATATTCACTTAAATCATCTTAAACCTGAATTTAGTTATAACACCATGTTCTATTTAAATCTAAATTTCAATAAGATCTTAATTAAATAAAATGTCAAATCAATTTCAAAACTATCTTCTCAACTTTGATTTATAAAAATCAATATAAACTCTATATTAGAATGTAGGTAAACACTTATCCATAATATATTTTAATAAAATCAACTTTATTATTAAACTTACTTCATACTTTAAACAATTTTATACATAGCTTAAAACCAAGAATTTAACTATACATAAAATAACCTTTATCAAATATCCGGAATCAATATCTCATAAAACCATATATATATATATATATATATTTTTCTTTACGAAACCAAAGAAAATCATTTCCAAATATATATATATATATATATATATATATATATATACCGCAGTGTTTGTATAAAATTTTCTATCCTATGGTCAAGTGATACGGATATTTATCATTTCAACCTGTAATTTAAAATAAAAATTACGGTTATATATCATTTCAAACCGCAATCCCGAATGAAATGAAAATGCATAGTAACTTGCATTTTGTAAAATATAAAATACATCATCCATTCATCCATCATAAAATCATACATCCATTTATCACAATCATCATCCAATTCAAACAATACATCAATATATAATAGGTAATAAATAACAGGCATTTACTGGCAGTTTATAATGCAAAATAAATTAAATAATAATTTAACTAGCAGTTTATATGCAATATTAAATTAAGTAACAAGTTAATTAAATAAATGCAAATTAACTGAGATAATGATGAAATATATGCCAAACAGCTATAAATAAATTTCAAATCACATCATAAATGAATTTAACAAACATAAGAAATCTTAGAAGTTGTGAGTGGGTTAAAACACTCATCTTTGATTTTAGCCCATAAAAATCCAAACAGAAGCGCAAAACTCAACAATCTTCCAATTCAACTAAATCAATTTCATGTTGTCCGGAATATAAATTTGAATCCAATAGAAGAAATCGCGCGTGAATCAAAGTTTATATGCAAAAGATATTCATGTTACAAGAAATATTATTAAAATAAAAATTAGTACGCGTTCAATATAAATATATATATATATATAATATTTAATACTTACGTTTTCTTAAGATGAGGCTTCAGGAAAAGATTGAAGAACAACTAAGATGAGGACAGGAAGTGTACGAAAATGAAAAAAAAATCATTTTTATAAAAGAATGCTTTTGGATTTGCAAGAATAAGAGCTTTTGAATATGAGGTGTTAGGAGAAAGAAGAAATAAGATGTAGGTTATTTATAATTAGGAAATGAATGTGGAGAGACAAAAATAAATGTCACGTTTTATTATAAAGCTTCAGGTATTAATAACTCATAAGGAAATGTACGTAGGAATGGAAAAGTTTGCAAACGAAAGTAGAATTTTGTATACATGAAAATGAGGTGGCAAGAATTAAATACAACCTAAAAGTGCTCAGGTATTAAACAGATGGAGAAATAAACGGATCAAGTATTAATAGTAAGGTAACTATTTTAAAACGTTCGTGAAACAATTAATAATAAAAGATTTTGAAATTCAATTTTTTTTCTTTGAAACGTAACCAAATTAACTTCATTAACTCAAGTAATATTCGAATTTCTACGCATTTAGGTTTTTTGTCTACGCATAATAAATTTTTATACTTACCTAAAAAATGAAAACATTTGATTTGTTTTTCCCAAAATGATCTCTTATTACCATTAAAACACCTTTTTTTTATTAAATCTATTGATTGCAATCAACGTTTCCTTTCCTTTTAATTGAAACATTTGAATTACATTAATTGCAGTTACTTACAAAGTTAAATTTTAAAACAGACAACTAAAATGGATAAAAAATAGAACAATTGTTTACTTAAACACGTTTATAAATTTATTGTTTATACACAAGAGTAGTAAATAGATTATTTTCCTATTCTTGTAATCAGTCTGTAAGCTAAAACACAGTTCAAATAAACATATATTTCTTTCTTTAAAATCAATCTTTCTATTCTTTATTTAAATGAAATTAAACCTACATTCACAGATGAAACCTTCATTTTATTTGATGTAAATGTTTTTTTTTCATTGAATCAAAACTTTCCTTATATTTTCACAAAACATACGCTGCTTTTAATTACACCTATTAATTTACAAATAGTATTCTCTCTCCTATTAATTAGAAATTTTCAATTACATTCATTTCAGTTTATTAAGTTTCAAAATGGACTAAATGAATGTAATGAGAAGTAAAACAATTTTTGCTATCTAATAGTAATTTAAACATATTTACATTATTGGATAAAAATAGTAATTACACATTTCTCACTAAACAATAGTTACTCATCTCTACAATCAATCTTTCAGCTAACAAACATTTCAAGTAAATAAACATATTTTTACTCTTTTACAAAACTTATTCATTTATATTCTTTTATTTTGATTTTCACTCCTTACTATTAAAGCAATCATTACATTATGAATACAATTAACATTTCTATTTCTTTTTACTACGTTCACACTACAATTATGGTTTATTCCACATTAATTTAACATTTTGTTGACATTTATTTGAAATTGATCAGTTAAATTGGTAACAACACCAATTGTCACCATTATACATTTTGTAATATTTGTAAGTTAATTCTTTACAAATAATTGTTACAACAACTCTCATTACACTACACTTATTCCTTTTCTATCCGTTACACATTGTTTTCTTAATAAATCAACCTTTAAATTATTAATTGCCTTTTAAATCCTACTATAAATCAATGCAAACATTTATTAAAATTTGTACTCCTAATTTATTTATTCATCTTGATTTCATTCTTTTTATTAAATCCATTAGCACTTTATGAATAAAATTTACATTATTACCGCATATTACCTAAATTTACATTAACGTAATACCTAAATTTAAATTTACTTTATTACCACATATTACCTAAATTTACATTATTTCCACATATTACCTAAACTTACATTAACGTAATACCTAAATTTCAATTTACATTATTACCACTTATTACCTAAATTTACATTATTACCACATATTACCACAAATTACATCATTTATTACTTTACAAAATACCAAACATTTCTATGCATCTTATTACATTTATATCTTGTAATTATTTTCTTAAACTCATAATTGTAATACCAAGTTTCATTTTAAATTTCAATTGATTCCCACTCACAGCTTAATAGCCTAGTAAACTGGTAACAAATAATAACGGTCGCTATTTGCCCTAAATCACATTTATAGGTTTATAGTTTACAACAAATGTTGCAATGAATCATATGACATTGAATTTATCCAATTACCATTAAATTTATACTAATTCATCAATTTGTACAATATATCTCTTGTTTCCTTAAAATAAATTTATGTTTCTATTAAATTTTCATTCACACTTCTGTTACTATATTAATAATCATTGAAGTAACGTTTATTATCAATAACAACATTATAATTACTTGCAGAACACTGATTTTTCAATGACCATTTATTATAATTTGAATTCATTAATTTAATTCAATGCTTACATTTTGTTTTCATATATTCAGTTTATTTCCAAATATTCCTATTTACAATCAATTTTGACCTAAACAGTCATTTCAATCAATTTGAATTGCATTAAATTGGTTATTCATCACTGCCATTAATATTACTACCTTAATTTACATACAGTTACTATTAATCAACGTATTATTCCATCGGTAAATAAATGCCTACTTTTATTTACTTATATTTTAAATTTTATACCCAAATGCAATAAATTTACACTTTCCATTATTATATAAATTTGAATTCCATTCGAGTTAACATTTTTATTGGTAATTCACAAATTCAACATTCTCTTTTGTTTCTTATATTAAACTTATAACCAAGTATGACAATTTACACTATTTCAATTAATTGCAATATAAATTTTAAATTGTTGATTTTAGTTACAATTGGTACATCTAATTTCTACATTCGCTCCCATATAAACTATAAGATTTTTATTTTATTCTAAATTTAAATTAAAATCTTATTAATTTAATTCATTTTAAACATCGAGTTTTACGGGTCGTTACATACAGGTTTTGTAGATTTTGGAGAGTGGTTAAGAATATTAATTACCAATTTTATTGCATTAAAGAAAATGCAAGCAATTAACCACATCAAAATGATTATTTTGAGATATAGAAGTAATTAGCCAATTCCTTAATCAGTTAATTAAAGAAAGAAATTTATCAAGTTTGTTATAAATAAGCTTGCATAGGATTCATTGTGACTAGAGAGAAAGAGAGTCGTTATGTCAAGGTTTCTGGAATTAAGATTTTTTTTTTAATTTTAAAGCTTTCTCTTTTAATATTTTAGAGGAATTAATAAAGTTTGTTTGGAGGAAATTATTTGTGTATTAGCTTTTCTTTACTTCTTATCTTTTCTCAAATCTAATTGTGTAAGGCTCCTTAGGATAACCCAACACTTTGAACGATGGAAAATAATTTTTTATTAAAGATGTGAGTTTTATTTTCATACACAAAATTGAATTGTGTTTGCAATGTTAACATCGCTTCTTCAAACCACTTCTATAAAATGTTAATCTGTAGAACAACAATAATTTGAAATGTACACAATGGCGTCCATGGATTTGCATCAATGGGGACTATGTTTCCTCTTCTTTTTCTTCTACTGCCACCTAATTTTCTTTCCAAATCTAAACTGCATTCGTTGTTCCACTTCTTTCCTTTTCACTCTTCATTCCTTTTCACTTCCTATCTACTTAGCTTTTCATGTTGCTGCAAGTCCCTCTTTAATTTTCGCACATCTTATTGCCATCCCTTTTATCTAGCTCAAGATTTGTATTGAAAGTCCTGTCTTTGTCATGTTCTGATCTGACGTTGTTGCCTCTTTCACCCTGTGTTTTGCTCAGTTCCTCTAAAATCCTTTGCGAAATTGTTGATAGAGCTAAGGGTATTCCCAAAGGGAAATTCTATAATTTATTATAAATTATTAGCTCTATAATAAAATATCATTCAAAAAAATGTGTTTATTTTTTTATTGTATTATTTCTAATTAAATGATTAATTTAAAATATATTTAATAGAAAAATCCTTAAATGATATGTTACATGATAGTAATTACAGTATGTTATAATCATGTGAAATTAACCACAATAAAAATAACATATTATTTTAAATATTTATAGTTAATATTTTTGGAGCTAGGATATCGATACATCCATTGAGACTAGAGTACGTAACGCTCTTCAAATGTTGGACAGTGTATTAGTCATGGTTGCCGGGGGCACCAAGTGGTTATGTACTGATAACTATTGTATAACTATAGAATTACTCATTGGAGAGTTTTTTTGGTTAATATAACTATGGTCAACAGTGAAACTCGAAGTGACGAGATTATATAGTTCTCTCGACTTGAGAGTACTGTTAAACTTCAACTAGGAAACTCCACTTTAATTATACTTAAATCATGGTGTTGCGACATCGAGCGACTATATTTGGGTCTGAGTTGAAGCATTGGAAATGAAACACTATTTAATAGAGAATCTGTCTCCTCGGTTATATGAGGTACTCAGAGTCATCATCTCTCACCAGAGCAATACGGTTAATAATTGTGATATCACGGAATTTCAAGGAATTTAAAATGTGGTAATCTCTTAATTTAAATTATTTGAAATCGATAAAATTGTTATTTTCAAATATAAATAACCAAATAATAATAATGTGATGTTTTAACCATGGTTACAGATTGATTTTTAATAATTATTTAATTTGTGTTGTTTCATAAATTTGATTTTAAATAGACTTATCATTTTCAAATTTAATAAGTATTGTTTAAAATTATATATATGTATTTAAGTTGTTTTTAAAATGGAGTAATCAATTTCAAAACTTAACAATGTGTTTATTTAAAAATATAAATGTTTGAGTTAATTTTTAAATTAGATTTTAAAAGTAAAATTTAAATTTGAATCTGGATTTAAATTTGAATCTTTAAAGATAAGTATTTTAATATATTTTGATATGAAATGCATGAATAAAGTTTTTATATAAATAAGATTTTGTTTTATATTGTTTTTCTTAAAAAGATTATTTATATAAATTTTGAAAGTATTTATTTAATAGTAGATAAATACAAAAGGCTATATTAGCATTTAAAAATGAATTAAATGTATAACATATATGATTTTATTTAAATTATAAATTGGTTTTTATTTTATTTCTTTTAATAAAAGTTTTATTTATCTAAATTAGAAAGGGCATTTAAAATATATTTATTAATTAGGATATTTAATTCAAAAAGCTTTTAAATTATTTAATAATAAAATAAAAATAAATAATTACAAGTGGTGATTTTATATGCATCTTACATACATGTGTAAGATAATTGGGATTTTAATGACAAGTGTCATAATCTAATTTTATTTGCTTTATTTTTAAAAACAAATCTTAATGAAAATATATAAGCCTATATCCCCCTCTTTTCCTTTTTCTTTGTTTATTTTTCACATTTGCAAAACAAAACCAAAACCAGAAATCATTTTCTCAGACTTGAATCATCTCCACAAACCAAACCTGAAATTCATTTCCTAATCTACAACCTGAAATCCCTCAAAACAAAACTGAAAACCCTGTAAAACCTTTCACAAATCCAAAGCCAAAGCTATTAACATTTTCCAAACTCAAGAATCTTCAGCCTAAAATCAAGTTCAAATCAAAACTGCAATGTTTATTTTATGGTAACCATTTCAACCCTGTTTCAAATCATCCCTCAAAACATTAAGCCCTGTACACAAACAAAGTCTGTAATTATTTTGTCTCAAACCTGAAATCATTTTCAAAAGCTCAAATGCAATTTCAAATGCCTGAAACCCATTTTATCGAAGCTTGTAAGATTTTCAAATGCAAAAACCTGTAACCCTTTTCAAATGCAAGATCAAAAATTATTAATCCTTTTATCTTCAGCTTGCAAAACACTCCTCAAAACAAATCTGCAATGCAACCCTGTAATCAATTATTCTCAGACCTGAAACCAAGTTCAAACAAATCTACAATGATTCTTCAAACCTGTAATCATTTTCAAGAATGCATGCAAGTAAATCTGAAGCCAAAGCAAAAGTTTTCAAAGCAAGCTTTACAATTTTTAAAGAAATTAAGGCATTCAGTTCCAAAGTTTCCAATTTTTCAAGCTCTGTCAAAAACTGCTTTAGCTTCTCCGCTCATCATATCAGTGAGTAAACATTTACATAAAAGCTTTAGTAAATGAAGTAGTTGCATGTGAAATTTCTGTGTTGAAAGTGCTTTGCATATTTATATATATATAAGTATAAATGTTGTGTGTATGCATCTGATTTGAACTGTGTATGTTGATATACCTCTGTTTTCCAGATTTTAGTGTTTATAAATAAATCAAAATATCATATCTTTTTATCTAATCACTGATCGCATTTGGATCAAAAACAAAATAGATTAGTTTTAGCATAATCCAGGCACTAAAAATATAAACAAGTATGTAAGTGATGAAATATGCTTGTATTTGGGAAGTAACAGTAGAAATATTTAGATCATGCAAAGCCAAATGTGTATTTTATTGATTCAAGAGTATAACTTGAATTATCTATGGAAAATAGGATTTTTAAAACAAAAATCATAATTTCTAGAATTGAAATAAGGGTGCAGTCCTTAGTTGACCAAAGATTGAGGGATTTTCTGGTGACTGGAGTGTTTCTGGTGGTCGTGATTCTTGCTGGAGCTAGATGTATGATCAGGGAAGTAAGGAAAAATAGTAGAGGTGGTGATAGTTCGCCGTGGTGGCGACGGCAGGTCGAACTAAGTTTTTAACCTAGTTTGGTTGAGGGTCTGATTTGTGATCGTTGCATCACCTATGGTTGATCGAGTGGGTCAAGATTGAAGGGATTGGTTGCGTAGGAGTTCGGCAAGGTGTGGTCGAGGTTGATCATTTTCTGACGGTCGGAATCGATGGGGTGAAGCTTTTCTGACAGTTGTTTGAGATTCCAGTTTCAACTGGATAGTTCGATCTTGAGTCATGGCTTGTGGTAGTACTTTGATGATCGGGGTAGGTTGCTGGAGAATGGATATGTAGGAGGTTCTAGCGATGGTGCGAGGTTCATCGTTGAGTGGTGCAGGTGCACGGTGGCAAGGTTGTGTTAGTGGATGTTTAAATTTTTGGAATGGAAGATTGTCTCGAGGAGGCACTCGCGTGATTAAAGTTTTGGCTCGAGTTTTTCTCTGGGTCGTTTACGAGATTCATGAACTATTAAGTTTTAATAGTTTTAAATTTTTAAACCAAATTGTTGAGTTTTTAAACAGTTTAAAAACTTAAATCAGACTGTTTTAAAAAGAAGACAAAAGGAAGATGTACTTGGTTTTAGTTCAGGTACATATGGGGTTAAACCAAAGCAAATGTTTAACCAATTTTTAAATTTAAATAAAAGTAGTTTTTAAAACTTTAAATAATTAAGTTAAATCAATTCTCTTTAAAATCCATTTCTTTGTAATGAATGGTTTGTATAAATTAATTTGTTTAACTTAAATGTATTAAGTTAAGCCCTTAAAGTTATTTTCAAACTTAATTTGAAATGTAAAAAGGAAATGAATAAGGAAATGTTTTATCTTAAAAACTTAATTAAAATTTGATAATAAATGGAATATTTAAAGAGTGATTAGTTAATTAAATTAGTTAATGATTAGTGATTTATTAATTAACAGTTAAGGGTTTAAGTGATTTATTAAATTGTAATTAAGGATTGTTAATTAATAATAGAGATAAATAATTAATGATTATTTTATTTTAAACTTAATTAATGATTTAATTAAGTAAAGTTAATTAATAAGATTAAATGTTTTAATGATGATTAAAGATAATGTTTTATCTTAAGGATAATTAAGATTTTAATGAGTTGGAATTAATTAAGTTAATTAATAAGAAATTAAGAAGTACTTAATACAGTTTTATTAAGTAATAATTAGGTTTACTTGATTAATAATTAATGATGATTAATCTATAATTAAAGTTAATTAAGGATTAATTAACTAGTATTAAGGGTTAATTAATTGTCATTGAGGATTGATTAATTTCTAATCATGGATTAATTAATTTGTAATTAAGGTTGTTAATCAATAATTAAGTTTTATTAATTAATAAGTAAGAGATAATTAATCAATTAATTAAGGTTAATTAATTAATTATAAAAGTAAGTAAGGATTGATTACTTTGTATTAAAGGATATTGATTAATAATAAAGGCTTATTAATTAATAGTTAAAGGATAATTAATATGTAATTAAGGATTAATTAATTTGTTTAAAGAGTAATTAAGGGATGGATTACTCAGTTGTGATTAATGAGATGAATAAGATTAATTTAAGTTAATTAATTTGTTAATTAATTAAAGATAGCCATTTGGTAATTGATTAAGTATAATTACTTAATGAGACTTGATAAGTGTGATTACTTAGTATAAGTGATTGATAAATGAATTACTGGATGTAGTTGATATAAGGGAAATTACTTAATGGGAAGTAATTTAAAAGAATAATTACTTGGTAAAAGTAATTAAGGATTAATTACTTGGTATAATTAATTAAAGGATTTATAAAAGTAATTAGAAGTTAATTAATAAGTAATTAAGAATAGTTAATTACTGTTTATAATTATTAAGGTTGATTAATGAAAGCAATTAATTAAAGCATGATTAATTAAGGATCAATGCAATTTATTATAGTTAATTAATGGAATTAATTAATTAAGGATTATTAATTAATGTAATTAATGAAAGTAATTAAAGGGTTAATTGCTGTAAATGGTTAAGGATAATTAATTTGTGAAATTAATTAAAGGCTAATTACTTGAATATAATTAAAGAATAATTAATCAAAGATGATTAATTAAGATGAATGATTAGATGGTGATTAATTAATTGATTTGTATTTAATTAATGGTTATGTAAGAAAGATTTATGTGATGAAAGTAATTAATTTAATTAATTTTAAATTAATTAGTGATGTAAGTAATTAATTTAATTCATTTTAAATTAATTAAAGATAGTGTGATTAATTAGTCCTTGCTTATGTATGGATGGATGATACTGATTGTCTTGAATGGTTTTAGATCTCAGATATGAGATGAGTGATGCTGTGTGATATGGATGCTTTGGTTGAAGTATGATGATAATGTGAATTGTCTATTTGTGATGATAATGTGGATTATCTATTGTGATATGTGAATTATCTATCTGTGTGCATATAGATAATAGAATTGAATTGTTTTAACTTTAAAACAACTTGGACCTAAAAGATAGCGTTTTGAATTTCGATGAGATCGGGATCGGGTTTCCAGATTTGGATATCCGAAAACCACATCGATCCAAATTAACGATAGATCGTGAATCTCAAGTGAAGATGAAGATTCAGAGTGCAAGGGTTATCGTCGTTAACTCTGAGGGTGATTCCAAAATGAGTGTAACGAGATAATGCCTTCGGTTTCGTTCGAACCTGGAACAAACTTGTATAGATTGAATGCCTTCAGAACATCGTCAGGGGGACAATGAGCATTCTAAGAGATGTGTTCTCTAAAGGTAATGGTAGCCTCAGGCCTCATCAACCGGGAATGGCTAAAATAGGGGAGATGCAGCAAGGATAAGTGGGTAGCACCCAAGTAGGATGAGATGGACCCTTGTCTAGAGTCCCTTTTTATTCGTCTATGTGGGCAGTTGGTTCGAAACAATTGCGGGGTTGTCTTGTTCGAGACTGTTAGTAAGGGATGGTTTCGGCCTTGTGTTGCAGGGGATTTAGGGTGGATCCTCAGTACGGTGATCTAGGCCATGTACTGTGACGGGCGGTACCCCATTAGCCCTGCCATTGATGGAAACCCATTCTTCCTACGTACCCTTACGGTTTTGATTGTATTACCCACTTTTGTGGCTAGTAGCTGTAATTTAATGAATGTAACAATTTCGGCTATTTTCTATTTACTTGAAAACCCTAGACCCTATTATAATATCACTGGATTTACTATCAAATGTTTGGTTAGCGTAAGGTAAAAACTTACCTATGTTTATGTGTGGGAAGTCTTACGCGATACCTTTGTTTTCAAAATTTTTTAAAGTTAAGCAACTTTAACCCTTTTACTCACACCAGATCCATGTCTGACCCGGAGTTTACTTCTGTTTTCTTAAACTCTTGGATACTCAAATTTTTCGAGTAGCCAAGGGATTTAGATTTGGCTTTGACGAATTCTGGAGGAGATATGGAGCAGGAGGCTTCAGCTTTTGTAGATATATAGGAGTTCCGCTGTGTTGATCTCTATATTATTATCTGTGTTGTACTTAAGTTGTAATAACTAGACAGGTGTTTATAACTGTCTAATATGTGATGTATAAGATGTGTATCTCTGATGTATATGATACTATGTAATATTTATGTGATTAATATAATTTATTCGTTCCGTTGTTGAGATTCTGATGTTGTTTCTTTCTTTCTTCTCTTTCCTTTTCTTTTCTATCCCAATTCTTTCTAATTATGATTCGTCTTTCTGTGGAATGAAAGGTGGGTCGTTACAATAATAAGTGTTACTATTGAACCAAAGATATTGTTTAAGGACTAACCAAGTTGAATATGGATGAAATTGGAATTTTGACCAAAACCAAATTCTATAAGTCCTAAAATGATATAATTTTGATGTAGAGAATTGGTATAAATAATCGTTACTATACGGCACCACTTAAAGTTGTAAATAGGATTATACCGATAAAGATGTACAAGTGATAAATTCGGCCAAACTGTTACATCACTAACAAAGGCGATGTGTGAATGTTAATAATTGAAATTGTTCACCATTAATTGCCAATTGAATTTACAACTACGAGTCACACAACCACAGTAGTAGATTCTTGAAGATAACTAACCAAAACACTGGTTCCCGAAGATAGAACATGTGTATAATCGAAGCTTTCATGACCCCACTTATGGACTGGCAAAATATGTCGATCAAAGATAGGAACAACCGGCTAGCGAAAGATTTCGGTCCACTCCTGAAGATAAGGGAGATTGAAAATGGATGCTTAGAGATAAGCATCCGACACATTGATCTTCGTAGATAGGAGTCAGTGTATGATTAAACCTTTTACAGCTACAGCCACACTTACAGCTCGATGTGATATAACCGGCTGAAGATAAGTGATGATGGTTAATGAATGCATTTGATCAATGCCTAGAGACAGACAAGCTCAAAGTTAGGTGTCCTGTGATAGATAACTGAAATGTCATTTCATGAAGATAGGAAATAACGTGGAGCCAGAGGCTTCTATAACAACAACTTTGTTTATGATCGAACAGAGCCCGATCGAAGATAAACAAGGTTGGCCACGAAGTTCGTTGAATGAAGACTATTTTTTTTATCCAAGAAAGAAATTCTTCGGTAATGATAAATAGGTGCCTTTCCCCAACTCGACTTTGCTATGTGAAACAAAGCATTAATTTATGGTCTGTTATGAATCGAAAACCCAACTAGTCCCTTATCCATAACTTGATAGTGGCGACAAAAGACTTCTGACGACGACTATGGCATCACCCATGGCGGAGCCAAATCCCTAGGCCAAAAACCCAACTTCAACTTTGATCTGGACCTAGAAAGGAAAAAGTTAGAGTGGAAAACCCGATGCTAAATTGAGGTTGACGGAGCTGTGGTTCGTGTTGGCAGCGATTGCAGGCTATGGTGGTGTTGGCCTCGAAGGTCACAAAGTCATGGTGGTTGGAACTAGAATTCGTAAAGGAAATGACATGATTGGAAAATTATTTGAGTAGTGAAAATTTTCTACATACCAAAGTGTTTATATTCAACTTTGAGGGTCATGTCGGTATCAACATGATTTGGTCGATACCAACATGATTTGGTCGATACCGACATGTTTCGATTTTAAAAAAAAACATAAAAAAAGATGATCGAAAGGAAAAGGAAAAAAGGGAGCTTACCTCCTCAAGATACGATGTAGCTTCCAGAATGATGAGAACTTCAACTTGGTTGCTGAAGAAACAATAGTACTTCAGCTATTTGAAGTGATGAACGGATGTTCGTGGAATAGATACGACACTTCATAGGAAATGATTGGCTAACCAGTGAATATTGTACAACTAATATTATATTATTTGTCTTGATCCAAAACATGCTTTTTTTCACAAAAACATGCTTTGGAGGACAAGTGTTATACAACATTCGAACCAAACAACTTCTAAGTGAATTTGGCCTTTAAGATGAAGAAGAAATGTATCAAGAACTTAAGGCATGCATGGGATGATAAGATGGTGCAACATAGGAAGTTTTAAGACAGAAGTAAGACCAACATGCTCGGTACTAACCACAATTGTGGTCGGTTCCAAATTGATTTCCTAAGAAGGACCCACTTATGACTTGGAAGCTTAGAGTCATGGGAGTATGGGATGACTCATGATACAGTGATGAGCAAACATGCTCGGTACCAACCATATTTTGGTCTATACCGACATGATTTTCTTGCACGATTTTGACCTATACTTTCTTCTAGCTTTGCGGATTTGATATCTTACTGACTATTCCATGATTTGGTAATTATAACAGAGGATTTCGACTATAAATATGGGAGTTAAAGCAATGTGAAAAGGACTTTGGATCTCATTCTTCATCCTCTCATTTTCACAAAATTAATTTTGCCACAAATTACTGCCAAACCAGAGATTACTTTGCTTTCTAGACTTAAATAATGGTAGAATCATTTGTATTCATGATAAATTTAAAAGTAACAAGATTAAGTGGATGTAGGCACTTTATTTGGTTGAACCATTATAAAAATCCTTATTTTCCTATCGTTTTATTCTCATTTTTGATTCTATTCTCGTTTTTGTTCGATTTGGGGTGTCATGTCACTTTCTGAGTAAACATTATATATATATATATATATATATATATATGTACATATGTATGTTATATATATGTGTGCATGTCTATATTTATGTAGATGTGTATGTTTTAAAATTAAATAAATTTGAAATTAATTTTTTAGGTCGAAAAATAAATATGTCATAAAGAAATACTGTGATTATATCAGCATATGAAATTAAGTTATAAATCGTACCTTTGTCTTAATGGATCACACCAAGAATCAATACGTAGTTTGTTTGTCGTTTCTTGTAGAATACCACTATCTCTTCCTTTCCTAGATTTGCAAGTTCAAGAGAAGGTAACATCAAGGAGTCGGTGGAGCGGGGTTTGGCCTTAGCAGGAAGAAGAGGAGGCAAAAATATATCTAGGAATTTTGTGTGGAGGCCATGCTATTTATAACCATCTCAACATAAGTTTTTCCCTATATTTTTCTAGATTTGAAGACCAAATCTTGGCCCTTTCTCTCCATAATATGGTCGATCCTAATCAAACAATCTTTTGACCCCGAGCCGAATTTCATTTTAATTATTTTAACTTATTTATTTACCGAATGAAACAACGTATAACTATAATACATTGTTATTTTCGATTTAAGCTCCGAATAAATAATTAAAATTATATACATATTAATAATACAAGCTTCGTGTTAATTTTATTCTTAATTTATAGCAATTGTAAATTAATTTTATCCTTGGTCGAATTCAAAAAAATAAACAACGTGGTTGTATTCACTCTTTGGTGTGAACTCAATTCATAGTCAATATTTAAATAATTTAGATACCAAAGCCCCTAAGGACTCTACTGAAGTATAGTATAGGGTCAAGTTCAACGTTTATAGATCAATTAGGAGAAATCGTATTTCTAATATAATATAAGCCCACCTAGTAACGACAATTTGTACACATATTATACGTATTCTTTTTCGTCATTACTGTATCACTTAGATATCTAGAGTTTCGTCCATGATCAAAATCTCTATTAATAACCTTATTAATAACATAGATCATTTTAACAATCGTTAGTCTAATATGATAACATTCGTCGATTAACCTTTTTGTTTTGGCTAAAGACTTTGACTTTAATTTAACTTGACAATTATGGTGATATTGATCATAACTAAGGAGATGAATCATCTCTTGAGTAGTTTTTCACTTCGAATATCCAATATGTACCCAACTATGGTTGTAATATGGCCGCTACGTCATGTTGTTGTCCATAATCAAAGTACTACCTAGTACTGAAGATCAACAATACTCTCAAGTCAGAAGACTATTGTACGTCGTTACTCTGAGATCTTCTATTTTAACTCAATTATACTTAACCTATTGAAGACACTCATTGAGTCGTTTTGTGGTTATTCTAAAAAACCAAACGTATGTAAGCTCTTAATGCCCTCAATGGTCATGATGAATCACTGTCCATCGCATGGACATAATTACATACACTAGTCTTAACAAATGTATTAATATCGTTTTCTTGATACTTACTGACTAGGAACATTTAAGGAAATGTGTTTCATTTTGTATCGATTCAATACCCATGTTTATGAACACTTCATAATTGCAATCAATGAAGCACTCCTCCTAGGAATTTTCTACTTATATAAGTTTAATATCAATTTATTACTTATATTAGAATATAACAAATACATATAATAAAAGAGAAAGCCAATAACAAATTTTATTTCGAACATGATAATCAATAGAATTAAGATTATATAATAAAATTACATCATTGCCTCTAGGACATATCTCTAATTCTATTACCTACAACAGCTATAAATGCCCCCAACCGGTCAGATTGAAAATCATTTTTCCTATTCTTTGTTTATAGTAGGTTTTCTATATAACTCCACTATTTTTAATAGTATTCGACAATCAAACACTAGGTGTTCATTTCCACATCAAGAATATTCAAATCACTTCCTATACCACTTACTTATTCATCTCAGGGATATATCGTGTCATTTATAGGAAAATTGTACTAAAAAGAAGACATCAATATATCAAAGATACAAAGAGTCTGCAAATATACATTTATATTACTATTGTTGTATCATCAAGAAGTATTGTCGAAGTCCTACACATCAGCTTAGGCTAAGCTATTGTAAACATGTTCCGTTAGGTTAAGAGAGGGTTTAGATACTGAAATTCTAGAAAGAAATTTTTGGACTAAACGTAGGACTGGAGTCCAAACCACTATAAAAAAATCCCTCTTAGATATATATTTGCCTTCCATTGCTCAGCTATATTTATGTAGTTAATCAGTTACAAATTACTTAAGTTAATTAATTTTTACAACTTAAGTAATTATTATAATCGACCATATAATTCAATCCAAACATCCCATACTTTCATGTGGTGTAAGAGCCCTATTTTTAAAAAATTGTAACACTATTTTTCAGTACTAATATGTAAATTTACCACATTTTTAGAAGGTCAATCAGCCACCACCATTTTTCACTAGTTAGAATATGCATACTTGTCTACTAGAATGAGTGTATATATCCAACCCAATGGTTTTTCAATTTGAAAAATAAGTCAAGTTTGGTCCAAGGAACGGATTATAATTTTAAAACATGGATCAATAAGCAAAAAACAATGGTTGGAAATAACTAAAAATCCATGAATGTATTATTTTGTGAACTTTTCAAAATGAATTTACTAGACTCGGCATTTGTATGTTTTCATATGAAATTTGACATGTCCTACAAAGTGACACATGAAGCGCAAACAAAGCTAAACATAGTAAAATTTCGATGTTACAGAATCAGTTGCCAAGTTTTAAAATGAAACCTAATGAGAGTATAGTTGATATGTATTTAACACACTCACACATCTTGAGGAGCCACATTCACTAATTTTGATATAGTTGCATAAATATTAACTATTTAACCAAAAATGGGGAAGAAAGTTCATTGCAATTGAAAAGGCCAACAATCTCTTCAAAGTCAAAGTCAAAGAGCGAATAAGAAATATGATGTCATATGAGGTTAACTTGAAGGCTAAAATGAAGCAAGCTCGGTAGAAGAAGTCCATATCATTTCAAGCCAAAGAGGACCCTCTTTGACATGAATGAACTAGCTTATTTCATCTAACGAACAAATGAAGTTTCGAAAGAAGTCAAGTAACGACAGCAAATCATCCTTTTTAAGGTGATCTAAATGCAAAAAAGGAGGACATATAAAAAGGGACCGCCTTGAACTTAATAAAGACAAAAGGAGGTTTAAAAATCAGGAGGAAAGATTCGGTAAGAAAATAGACTTTCCAAGTAAAATAGGATGAATCTAATTCTTCATTATCTTTATCGAATAATAAAGGCGATACCAACCAAGCAAATGTATGCTTTATGCCTTTCATCGAGTCGCTCTATGATTGTTCCAAACATACACAAATACATAACCCCTTGGTGCTTCTACGGTCATGGGTAATAAACATCAACAACTTCGAATTAGATTAGTGTCTCCTCAACAAATAAGGGCTTGGGCCAACAAAATCCTACCAAATGGGGAGATAGTTGGAGAGCCTATCGTATGCAGGGCATTATGTACATTGATCTCAAAATACGTATCAGTACTCTCAATGCATCTTAACCAGGAACATCTAAGGATTAAGTATTTAAATATCGATTCGTACTCTAGATTATAATCACCTTCGTAACTGAAATCGAAAAAAATACTTCGCCTAAGAATTTTCTACTTATATATGTCTGATGTATTAGTTTCATTATATATCTCTATATAACAACACACATAAAAGAAAATAAAACCAAAATCATACTCTATTTCAAACAAGATTATTTACAGAGTTAAGATACATAACTATATTTAATTGCCTCTAGGGGTACACCCTTAACTCTGTCAATCTTCCACTTGCACTTGTGACTAATGATAAAGCTTCAGGTCCATGCCTTCAATCAGTCAACCAAAATTAGACTAAGAAAGTGCATAGTGAATGAATGTACGATGTTATCTTTGTTGGATCAGGTGCGTTGGCAGTGAGGGTAAAAGGTTGAATTTTATAAAAATATCCTTTTATTAATTCGCACAGCATCTTTAATTTGTTTTTGTGTAAATAAATATATACTGATACTAATTAAATTTATTTTTTCATTAATAAAAGTTGGTTTTAATACATAAATTTAATTTTATCGAGTAAAATATGCATTTCTATTAATATTTAAATAAGTTTATTTATAATTTATTTATTTATTTGTTTAATATATGATGGTATCCATGTTCATAACATAGACATCGAAACTATATATACATACAAACACACACTCGCATATCATAATTAAGGTTTCAAAGGGAAAAGTGGCGACTTTGTCCTAATGATATAATATATATAATATAAATATAAATATAACATAGTTAAAACTAAGTGAACAATAAATAATTAATGATAATAATTTTTTTGACCATTAAAAATTATTTTATAAAATAATTATATATAAATACAAAACAACACACACATACACACATATATAATTTGAAATGTGTGTGTTTAACAAACAGAATAATTTTATTCATTGTAATGAAATTGTTAAACTATATATATACACACATTTTAAATTTAGGCAATTAAATTTATATTCAAATTTCAAACTAGATATTTTTGACTTGTTCAAATTAATAAAAATAATTATACTGTTGCTGTAACGACCCAGATTTTTTTTGACGTCTGTTAATTTGGTGATTAACTGTTTTCAATTTTTGAAATATTGATTTTATAGGTCGAATGAATGAATTCTGATAATTAAAATATCTGAATGTATATAAATTTATTTAAAAAAATAAAATAAAAACTATATTCAAATTTTTAAACATAAATTTTTGGAGATGGTAGATATTATTGGAATGTGTATATAAACTCCAGTAGTTAAAAAAACACCCAAAATATTTGTATAATTTTATACAAACTTTATGATATTTGATAATGTGTATAAGTATATAAATGTACATATATGTATACATACCCATATGAAGTGATGTTATGTAAAATAATGGATAAGTATATATATGAAGTGAAATATATAGATATACATAAGTTAAGGTGGATATAGTACTTGTAAATATAGAAATGTGTAAGTATAAATGTGTGTAACTACATACATATATTTTTTTATTCTTTTGCACACATAAGGGGACATGGCATTAATACACATTATCTCAAGCAAATAATAAATCAAACCCTCCATCTCAAATTTCAGATCAGCTTACAATGGAATCAAATCAATTCAATAACTTATCAAAATCAAATCTGTAAGAAGGAAAAATCTAATTCAAGTCATATGAAAATGCAAATCAACTTATATAATCAAATCAAGTCACATATTTTCGAAGGAAAAATAAAAATAAGAATGTGGAAAAGCTTACTGTACATAGGAATCTACAACTACCTTTTCTAGTTAAGTAGGCTCTGCCTTTGTTTACTTTCTGGCATTCGAACAAAGATAAGAAAATATAATACAAGCTTCCATTACAACTTAAAAAAAAAAGCAGGTTTCAGTGTCCGAAGAGAAGAAGAAAACAGATATTGCTCTGTAAAAAGAAAAGAGAAAGGTGAGTAAAACTTTTTAAACTAAAGTCTTTTTTTACTATGAGTATGCCTGCTTGAAATAGCAGTGTTTTGATAAGCTGCTTGCATAGAAATGGATGTGTGTGTGTGTATGGATGTATATACCAAAGCCTCTATAATATTTTCATATTCTGCTCTGTTCTTTTTCTTTTTTTCTGTTAAGTTTAGGTTCAAAAATTCCTATCACTCAATCTAGTTAAATTTGGGTTGGGATATTAAAAGGAAAAAGGATTGTTTTTCATTATACTTTGTATTAAAATTAGTTTTATTAATTATTATATAGTGTAGAGAAATAAAAATGTAATTACAGTAGGTTAGCCAACGTTGTCAGGAAATTGAGTATTTCATTTTGGGTTTTTAGTTTTACAATCTTGATTAGCTTTGGAAAAGAGGATTGGAGGTGAGTTTGTGATTTTTAATCACATATATGACGAGAGATAGGCAGTTGATCAGATTTTGGTTTTTGGTCGATTTTCGGAGAACTGGGGGTGATGTGCGTCGGCGTTTGGTTGGGAGGAGGCTGAAGCGAAGGGGAGTGAAGGAAAAATGGAGTGTTAGTTTTCTGGTCGACGTGGTGGCTGGACGGAAGGGAAGTAGGGTTTAGAGGCAAGATTGGGCCGTGTTCGGTTTTATGGCGACTGCGGCGTCGTGGTGGTAATTTAAGGTTGCGGTGTAGGGGTGATAGGTGGAGAGGAGAGAGGCGGAGGTTCTGGCGAAGTGGGGTGACCTCCGATGGTCAGAGATGGTGGTATGAGGTAGGAAAGGAAGTCGGTTGTTTTTCCTGATGGTGGGGATTGGTTCGATTTCATTTTTAGGCATTTGAAGAAAAACTGGGTGGCCGGAGAAGTCGTGCGGGTTGGTGGCGACTGGGGAAAGGGATCGGAGATGGTCGACAAGCTTTCATCCTCGTGTGCACGTGCACAGCGAGCTTCGTGTAGGTATGAAAACTGGAAAGGTGGAAAGAAAGTGGTAACAGGAAAATAAAGAGGAGTAAAGGAAGGGGGAAAGAAGTGGGAGCTTTGGGCCGGGCGGGAAGGATGGGCCGAACGAAAAAAATAAAGGAAAAGAAACGGTAAAATAAAAGATAAGTAAAAAGAAGAGAAAAAAAGAGAAAAGAGAAAAGAGAAAAGGAAAAAAAATTTATTAAAGAGAATAGGAAAGGGAAAAAAAATATACAGAGAAGAAAAAATAAAAGAGTAAGGAAAAAAAAAGAAGAGAAGGAATAAATTTGCATATAATATACATTTATAGGATAGGTTATATTTTCTTCTTTTAACTAAAAAGTTATTGTCATTTTGAAACCGCAATATAAAGTTAATGATATAGTATAAATTTAATTTATAATAAATAATATTATTATCTGACTTAAAAGTTTATGTAATTTTATAAATTAACTAAGTGGATATTAAATAGAACGTAAAATTTTAAGTAACAAAAAATGAATTGCTTTTATAAATTCTTTGAATTAATTTGAATTTAAATATAGATGGATATGGTTAATCAAGGCAAATTAAATCCAAATAAGTGGATCGTTGATATTGGTTATTGATTGTTAAATTAGTTAGTTAGACAAGTTAAAAATTGCTGGATTAAAAAGGATGATATGTTTTTATTGAAATAAACATCTATAATAAATTCCCAAGTAAGAATATTATCACCCTAATTAATAAATTGTTTTATTTTAAACAATTTACCTTTTTAAATTTATTACTTGGATTCGAAGAGGCCGGGGTATGATTGAATCGTTATTGTATACAATAACGATCTTGTTTGTTAGATGTAGCGTCAAACCAAAAGCTACAAGATGTACCTAGGAATTCGATCACTAAATTGTCAGTTTGATAAGTTTACATAAAGTGCAACATATTTAGTATCCTTAAATTTTAAGGATGAACAAATTCATTGTTTAAAAAAGTTCGTTAGGGTCTTGTAGTAAGGGTTTCCTCTTTAATGGTTTGATTGTCTGGAAAGGAAAGTGAGTATATGAGAGCGGATGTATTTCAGCATAGTTGGGATGAAGAGAATGAATAGTCACTTCTACTTCATGAAAAGACATTGGAAATGAGAATTGTATAATATACTAAAAGATACTTAATATGGAATGAGAAATGTGATTCTTATTCTAAATGTATTTTCATATAGAAAATTGTTTGTGTAAAGGTTATTTCTTCAGGTTCAAGATATTTGTTTTGAAACTCTCGACTATAAACTAGTTATAGAGTATGAAGTAAAATCTTATAGTAAGTGGTTAAATGGAGCTTTGTATTTCCTATGCTCTTATTATAATTGTAGAAATAATAGGAGCATACCATTTAACACTACTTAGTGGATGCATTAAGTTATGAAAAATTGTTTCGTAAATATACCAAATATTATTCATAAAATAATAACTAATTTAGTATTGACTGAAATAGACGTAGTTTTGTTTCTATGAATATTCATTATAAGGTAAAATTATAATAATGGTATTTTCTTAATTATCATAACAATAGTGATGCATTAATGATAGACAATAATATAATATCTAAAATATTTACAATTGTTTTGTAATTGTAGGCTAAAATCTTTGAGAAATAATTCTTCAATCATATGGTATTGGTGAATTGTATCTTTAACAATTTAGGCAAAGCACCTATTTTATATGTATGCAGTTCAAGGTCTAATGACACCAAAATGGATCCACTACTTCATTAAATTTACAAATGAATTATCATAAAAATGAACTTGTGTTTTTGATACACAAGTTGTGTATCTATGATAAGTTCATAAAATATAAAACAGAAAGTATAAAACATTACATTTAAATGAAATAAAAGGAATTCAATTTGATAAAATAGGTGAGTGTACTGGAAAAGAGTTCCAAATGTATCTAAAACGAATAAGATCCAATCTCAAAAATCACTCATCCATATAATACATAATGATGTATCGGTAAGGAGTAATCAGACCTTGTTGGAGAAAGTACAATTGGTGATAAGTGAAGTTAACTTCTTCCTATAATGATGAGTACTTAAGAGTAGTTACATAAGTTAAATCTAATTTCATTTAAAAAAGAGTTTACAAGACCGTATTCATATAAGATATGAATTGATAAAAAAGATCAGTCTTAGATAGTGTAAGATATGTGGTAGTCTAATTTATGTTATGCCATAAGTTTCATAAACTTAAAATTATATCAGTTTTACACACATATAAAAGGAAGTTCATAAAATATTTCTAAATGTCTTTTTCATCATACCAAGAAACAATTGTTGTTTTAAGAAACACCACACTCTTGATTGAAAAAATTTCTTTTAGAAATTAGTAGTAGTAGAATGGACTTGGATATGATTTAGAGACTCAAACATAAAAACTATTTACATAACATGAAATAAAATCAAGCAAGCCTAAAATAGGCAGCCAACAAGTTAGAATGTCTAACAATAACCCTCGTACATTATAGAGAAATAATGAGTTTCTCATCGATGCCAAAAAGAAAAGTCATTAGTAGCAACAATTTCCTCAGCAATAAGCCATAAAGGGTATAGACTTTTCCAAATGGAATGATGCTTTAAATCTAAAATAAGTTCCAAGTAAAATTGTCAAAATATGTAGTTTTCCCAAAGGGACATGATCCATCGGCTTCAATTGTATCTTCAAGGAGATTAATGCAATTGAAATTATATAAAGCAATGTTATTAGTAAATCACTCAATCTATTTTAAATGTTGAAATTGGCGACGTAATTTTGCTAGTCAACATGCTCAAAACCATGTGGATTCTACATGCAATTATTGCACAATTTGATTTTGAGGTTTTGCACTTTTATATTGAAATAGAACTTCTAAATAATGATTTAAAAGAGATAGTTTGCACATAAAAACAAAAATGTCTCAAAGTTAGTGGGAGGGACAACATGATTCGTGTGTTTTGGATATGATCCAAAAGAGGATACATGGATCGCATGCAACAAGCATCAGAGTTGAACAAGTATTTTGATACAGAAATCAAATAGTTTGGTTTCCAATCTAAATGTAGAGGAAGCGTATATCTATAAAATAGAACATTATAGGTACTAAAATATATCTTACACTATAAGTAAACAACAAACTTATGATTTGTAACAATATAATGAAGTTAAAATTATTTTTGTTTGGTTGTTTAATCCTTGACATTGGATTTGATACTGACATCTTTTATAATGAGTATAAAAGGATGTTGGAACAATCCCATAAGTTATACATAAACAAAATATTAAAATGTTTAATATGGAGCATTTGATATGGATTCCTTATGCATTAGCAACATGAATTATATATATGTTATGTTGTCTGCTATATCACATTTTATCTATGTACTTGGTACATTAAGAAAATATAAAATACGAGTCAAGATCACTAAATGATAGTTAAGAGTATTCTCGAGTATTTTTGAAATGCAAAGAGAAATGTTTGTGGAAATAACAAGCTCCTTATGTGTAACAACCGAACTTTTTGACCCTTCGATTTAATGCTTGAATCGGTGTTCAAACCATAATGAGCGGAAAAGACAAGACGTTAGTAGATGATAACCAGAACTAAATAAGATTTATAACTATAAACTTTCTGAATCACATAGTGAAAGGAAATAAACTTAATATAACAATAACCATGATTATTTGATAACATCATATTGTATCAACATTGCCATATACACGTATTTACAATACCAATAAAACCCAATCCACATACACAAGTATAATCGTGTCCAACGCATAACTAGCCCTGCCAGAATAGGGCAAAGACAATAGAAGACAACAATAAAGTAAAAGAAATAGGAGAGAGACACAGAGATTTTTATAGTGGCTCGGCTGTTAAATAAGCCTACATCCACTTAATAGTTGCTTGATCTTGTTTGTATAAGATTACAAAGTGTTTGAGAGAAAAAGATTCACAAATATAGGGGCTTGACAAGTTCTAAGTCCTAGAAATTTCTATAGTAGCCGCCTTGGTGACTATGGTGGAAAGAGTTGAAGAAGAGACAGAGTTCTTGCGTCATGATAGCAGAATCCAGATCATTTCTTGGTTGCTCTATGGTTTTTATTTATAAGGATAGCGGTTATATTAGAGTAGAAGCCTGCTACCAGATGGTCTAAACATCGGCCCAAGATAGTGTGGAAAGTTTGGGTAAGCACCATGTTAAGGTGATAAATCGGTACCGAGTTATCGCTATAACTCGGTATCGAGTTATCGCTATAACTCGGTATCACCCTTAGAGGAAAACTCGATGCTTTTTCTTGGATTAGTTTCTCACCTCTTTTTGTAGTTTCCCTTATGTTCCCATAGCTTGTTGACTTATTTTGATGATCGTTATTTCACAACCTGAATTATACTGTAGTTCACATGAGCAAACTCTTCACTTCTGAGATAGGTCATCCAGAACTTTACGAAATCGCTTGGACTTTCTTATAATAGATAAAGAATGGGTTTGGAAAGTTGGAGCTCCCTATAATGTAGCATCATAACTTGGTGCCGAATTATGGCCATAACTCAGTGCTGAATTATGGAATTAGCTCCATGATGGCCCAAATTTTCCTGTCTTGCTTCTCTAGTCTACATAAGCCTACCTTCCAAGTTTCATGTCATTATGTCTTCATCTCGACATTCTGTCTTCCATGGACTTCTGCTTGGTCAAAAATGCAGTTAACATTTTCCCCTAGAGCACGCTTTCGTTGGAAATAAAGTGTTCTCTAGAATGAGCTAAGTTTTGAACTATTATCCTATGAGCTTCAGTTGGCTGTTGGATTTTGTCTCGAGATGTTGTTTTCAATTGGTTAATTTCTGTTTAGTTATTGGCTCTGATTTCAATCTGAATTCCAATTCTTTACATCGATGATGCATACGAAACTTGTGTGGTGCTTTAATTTGGCATATAAGTTTATTATGCCAAGTTAGAGCTAATCCGAGCAAGAGTTGATAAATCGGTACCGAGTTACAGCGATAACCCGGCCCGAGTTAGGAATTTAGGAAAATTTTGAGTGGAAAATTTTTCTACCTATACTACTTTCCTAAGCTACTCGCCTCACTTGGCTTTGCATTCATTCTTCCATCCAAGTCTCCTTTATTTCTAGCCGATTTAACCTTAGCTGACCTATATTAAACCTACCATCAACCTACTGGCGCTTGAACTCCATCTCCACCACCTCCTTCCACGGCTACCTACACTAATTGGTCACTGATTGGTGATCTCACACCGCCCAATTCGCTAATCTAAGAAGTTAAACCTAAGTTAACCGAAAACCTTAGGTGTTCATTCGCTTTGGAGGTTGGACCTTGGCGATCTCTTGCTTGGGTGATGATAGAGGTGAAGTTAGCAATTTGGCCTTAGTGGAGTTCAACTTGGAAGGGAGATGGTTGACTTTTGGACATATTTGGTCGGTTTTGGATTTTGGATTTGACTCAGATTGAATGTGTGTGAATCTTGGAGATAAGTTATAGCCTTCGATTTCAACTATTTCTCCTAAGGAATCCGTTGATTCTCGATCACCGAATGGATTCCAATACAACGATTCGTATTAATCTCAAATGCATTGGCGGATTCCATTGTCTTGCCATTCTATTTCTACATCTCCGGTGGCCCTGAGTAGAAAAGCTTTTTGTGTCGCTTGGGACAATGGATACATAATTTCGAGTGGCTCTAAGAGGCACACTCATTCTTTTGCCCATACTCGTAACTACGACGAGGAAGCTTAAGAGGACATGGGTGGCCTATTAGGTGACATTTAGCTCAATGAAGTTCTTGAAGTTGATGCGAACTTACCTTCTAAGGAGGACGTTATGAGAGATAGGGATGAGATATACAAGGTGTCCCTGATCCTTGTGGAGGAAAATGAGCCATTTTAAAGGAGAGATGGGAAACAGGTGACGGTAGAAGGAGTGGAAGAAGGTTCAGATGATGATGATAGTGACTTTCACATCTCCGAAGAAATAGATGACTCTTTCGGCGAGTTGCCAGAGATGAGCTCTGATCTCCCCTACATACCTTCCCTGGATCTGCTAACCGTCGAGGCATTGAGTCCCAAGTTCCCAATCTCCCTACTCCAGGGAAGCCCACTATTGAAATTCCATAATCTATCGAAGACAAATCTACTACAAATCCCATCAGAGGTACGTCAACTTCTGATTTTCTAAGAGATGTCTTCATTTATGTGAACGAATTCGAGGATATTCAATTAGAGAGATGATAGGCGAGATCGGCTTGCAAATCGACGTCTCTTCCAACGTTTTTATGAGTGAAGGTGGAAAGACTCCAACCCTAAAACCATGCCGGTATGGTTGGTAGAGTACATAGGGGTTCATCGGCGCTACACACTTCACTTTAGGGACACAGACACACATTTCAACATTGAGTCAACTTTTCTATTCAATGCATTAACTCCGCTTTCCTTTTTGTTTCAAGTTCCATGGGTCATCGATTGTATCACCGACTTAATCAAAAATTTGGCTCCTACGAGGATCAAATTACGAATCATTCCCATCGCTCTCATCATGAAAAAAACGAGGAAAGGAAGAGGAATGAGGATGAGGCTTGCCGCTTGGGGAGAGAGCGCAAGAGGGGAGATAAAAGAAAAAGGAACGATGAGAGTAGTGTTCCTGATGATGTACACAAGAACCATATAGATTCTCATGAACAATACGAGGCTTCATTATCCATTGCTCCACCTCACACCGAAGCTCAAACAGCTGCAATGTAGGAAGTCCCTTCATCACGAGCCATAACTGCTGCAGCTGCCCACACTTCTTCTATTCAAAGGAGAAGTTTGTACTTTCGTCGGGTCCTCCTATGCTTCAAGCTGCTTATCCACACCTATTCTTGAAGGGAGTTAAGTTTGATAAGAACATAAAGCCCATTAATAAAGTTGCTTCACTTCAAAATTTCATAACAGTCCGTTAAGGCTTAGAGGATGGGTTCGAGTGGCAGATTCTTGTATGGCCCTTTTGGATGTTAATCACACTAACTTTTAAGAAATTCTCTTATTTGAGGCTGAAAGGGTAGATCATGATAAACCGATCAAAGATTGCTATACTAAAATAGCCAAGCTGAAAGCCGGGGGGATGAGGCCCTAAAGGAAAGGCTGTCAGTGACAAGCTATTGACCAAGGCGAATCGGGATCACGACCGAGCATTTATCATGATTAAAGATCGGCTTAAGGACACTCATGGGGAATTTGGCAAACTGACATAGCAAATCATTATTGCAGAGGACATTGTCAAATCCTAGGATCAAACAATTGCTAGTCAAGGTTCCACCATCATCGGACGGGCCGTCGAACTTACCTGACTCCGTGAGGAGAATGCATGGTTAGATAAGGAGAATGAAGAAGCTGTAGGTGGCCAAATAGCTAAAAGATCGACTACCTGATCACATCGTTGGAGCTTTCAGAGCTTCGAACAGAGTACGTCGAGGCGATAAGTTAGATGGACGCTAGCATGCTTCACCTTTACACTTGCATTGTGATGAATAGGGGTAGCCTGAAATGGTTTGGCAATGATTATCCTTGAACTCTCGCTATGGTTCGGTGGAAGTGCTAGTAAGGTCAGAGCAGGCCGAGGATGTGCGCTTCGAGGAAGAATTAATGGCTGCCTACCTCAGCTTTGAAGATAGATTTTATGATGGTGTAGATAGATTCTTCGAGAGCATAAGGAAAAGGAGTATCGATGCTGCTGCTAGAGCTCTTGCTGGTCCAAGCTCTTCGGATCAGGGTGAAACATCTTTTCCAAAATCTCAAGAGCAAAAAACAACCTTTGCAGCATCTATGGCTGCTAGTTGTAAAGCTACTTAAGCCTATCTATTTTCTGAAGCCCTGGGTGAGCCACAACTTCTTCCGGCTATCGTGTGTCCCTTCGAGTTGGTGACTGGTGGAGAAGCCTTCGAAGTTAAGATTCATGACCAAACATTTGGCTTACGTATCTACACTAGAAGGTCGGTGCGTAGTGTTCGGGACACAGGATTGATTCCATATAGATAGCACACGGCATTTTGCCCGGTCGACAATTCGATTAGTCAGCATATGCCGACGTCCTTTGGATTCCAAGCAATAACCACACAAGAAATTTTATTAGGAATAAAGCATACATGACCATGATCAACGAGGTCTATTGTCTAGAATGACATGCCAATCATCTCGTTGCAAGTCTAGTGAGGGGCATCCATACCTTCAGAGGCCGAATCATCGACTGCCCCAATTCCCCATCTATTCATATGGGGTTAAGTCAACCTGTTCCTACTGATTTCTATAGCCTGCTTGTTCCTATCGAACCTATGCTTAATCAGCTACCTCCCAGGATGAGAATCTAGACCGACCCTTCGGAACAAGTGCCTTCAATCCTAACAGCCAAGATTATAAGGAGCATATGCACGCAGCATGGCATTCTAGAGAACCATATTCAATTTCCTACTCGTTCTGATTTGGCACACAATCCTTCAAAAAATTTATTACATCTTACCAGCAAATGTGCCTGAGCGGTGTTGTGCTACCATTCAATCGATTCCTATCGGTGGTGCTCCAGGAATTAGGGCTTGCGCCATTCCAAATCCATCCTAATAGCTACACACTCCTAATTTCATTATATGTTCTATTCATAATCAGGCTTAGGCATCCTCCAAGGATGAATGAGCTGATATTCCTTCTACGTTTCAAGAGACGTCATGATTGCCCCTTCTTCATAACCATAGAAGCATGGAGAGCTTGCAAGCTAATCGAAGATCTCTATAACAGACGCTCAGCTTTTAGGAATGAATATTTCTTTGTTTCGTGTCCAAAGGGTTTCAACCGTCTCTAGATATCAGGAAGTAAGTCTCCGTACCTTAGCTCCTACATGACTAGAATGCTTCATGTTCTAACTATCTTTATCCTTTTCTGTGGTTATCCTATGATGGGAAGTAGCGATGAGCTTAAAGCAATGCTTGAAACTTTAAAAGCTATGAGGACACAGTAGAGTTCTTTTTGATGAATGAGAACCTTCGATAGTTCGGCTTGCTTTATCCTGAGAGATTCGTCGTAGATAAGAGCCCTCGACTTCGAGTGGCTCTAGGAGGCACACTAGTACATTTGCTTGTACCCATAATCCTGGTAAGGAGGCTCAAGAGGACGTGGTCGGCCCATCGAGTGACATTCAACCCAATGAAGTTCTTGAAGCTAACACAGACTTACCTTCCGGGGAGGATATTATGAGAGAAAGGGATAAGACACAGAGGATCTCCCTGATCCCTAAGGAGGAAGATGAGTCGTTTCAAAGGCGAGATGGAAAAAATGTAATGATAGAAGGAGGGGATGAAGGTTCAGATGATAATGATAATGACTTTCACATCTCCGAAGAAAGAGATGAGTCTTTTGGCGTGTCCCCAGAGATGAGCTCTGATCTTCCCAACTTACCTTCCCCGGATCTGTTAACCACTGAGGCATTGAGTCTCGATCTCTCGATCTCCTCTCCTCTAGGGCAACCTACTATTAAAACTTCACAATCTATTGTAGGCCAAGCTGTTACAACTCCCATCAGAGATGCATCGACTTTTGATTTTCTAAGCAATGTCTCCAATCATGTGAATGAATTTAGGGATATCTTGATAAGTGAGATGATAGGTAAGACTACCTCACAAATTGACATCTCTTCTAGCGCTTTTATGAGCGAAGGTGGAAAGATTCCAACCCTTAAACCATACCGATACGGTAGGTAGAGTAAACAGGGGGTCATCGGCACTGCACACTTCACTTTAGGGACACGGACACACATTTATGCACCGAGTAAACTTTTCTATTCAAATCATTAACTCCACTTTTCTTTTGTTTCAGGTTCCATGGGTCATGGATTGTACCACCACCTTTATCAAAAATATGGCTCCTACAAGGATCAAACTTCGGATCCTTCCGATCACTCTCATCATGAAATAGACGATGAGAGAAGGAAGAGGAGGCCCAACACTTGAAGAGAGTGAGCATGGGAGAGGAGACAAGAGAAAGAGAGATGATGAGAGTGGTTCACTCGGTGATGTACACAAACACTATAGAGACTCTCATGAATGCCACGAGGCTTCATTATCCATTGATCCCCCTCGCACTAAAGTTCAAACAGCCGCAATGCAGGAAGTCCCTTCATCCCAAGCCATAACTATTGCAGGTGCTCTTGGTTCTTCTAGCCAAAGAGAGAAGTTTGTACTCTCCCTGGTCCACCCATGCTCCAAGATGCCTACCCATATTTATTCTTAAAGAGTGTTAAGTTTGACAAGTACTCAATCTTACCAACAAGGCCACTTCCTTGCGCAATCCTAAGACAGTCCACGAGGACTTAAAAGTGGGTTTGATTGGAAGCATCTCTTGAAGGTCGTTTTGGATGTTAATCGCATCAATTATCAAGAAATTCTCTCATTCGAGGCTGAAAGGGCAGACCATGATAAAGTGATCAAGGATCACGATACTGAAATAGTCAAGACGAAAGCTAAGGGGGATGTAGCCCTAAAGGGAAAATCTGCTAGCTACAAGTTATTGACCAAGGAAAACCAGACTCATGACAGAGTGCTTATCGTGATTAAAGATCAACTACAAGATGCTCATAGAGAATCTAGTAAACTGATAGAGCAGATCACTGTTGCATAGAACACTATCAAATCCCAAGATCAAACTTTTCTGGTCAAGCTGCCACCATTGCCAAATTGGTCGTCGAACTTACCCGACTCCATGAGGAGAATGCATGGTTGGACAAAGAGAAAGAGAAAGAGAAAGCAGTAGGTGACAAACAGGTAGAAAGATCGACCATCTGGTCACACGATCAGAGCTTTTGAAGCTTCGAACAGAGTATGATGAGGTGATAGGCCAAATGGATGCCATTGTGCTTCAACTTTACACTTGCAATGTGATGAATAGGGGCAGCCTAAAATGGCTTGGCGATATTATCCTTGGACACTTACCATAGTCTGGAAGGAAGTGCTGGTAAGATCAAAGCATGCCAGGCTATGCACTCCAAAGGGGAATTAATGGCTTCTTACTTCAACGCCAAAGACATAGACTTTCTGTTAGTTGGTAGACAGATTCTTAGAGAAGGATTCCACTGCCAAGGCTCTTGATAGCCCAAGCTCTTAGGGTCAGCATGAAACATTTATTCCTACTTCCCAAGAGAAAATGGAAATCGTTTAGGCATGCACAACTACTATTTTTGAAGCTTCTCATGTCCATCTATCATCTAAAGCCTAAGGTGAGCCACACCTTTCTCCACCTATCGTGCGACCCTTCGAGATGGGGACTGGTGGAGGAGACTTCAAAGTTATAGTTCGTGATCAAACTCAAACTCTTATATCACGTATTTTCCTCGTCTCTCCAGTGTTCTAGGCGCTTTGATTCACTTCAGAATCTTTTACCAATATACCACTGTGTTTCCCAAATTATAGGTCAGCTAACTCCCCCTTCACTGCCCTCAGCTAATCGAAGCTTAGAAGCCACTGCTCTCTTCATTGCTTCCGCCGCCATCTCTGCAGTTTCTTCTGGCATGATTCCAGTCTCGAACTCCGGGCCTAAACCCGATTCTAAGAAGATAGAAGCGGTACAAAATCTGGAGGACGTCTCTATATCTATGGATGAAAAGGTAGCAGTTACTGGTGATTCGAGGCCAATAGATAAGATAGCGATGGCAAAGAGGCTGGAAGAGAAAAAGAAAGGGTTCCAATTGAAGAAGGAAAAGGAGGAGGTGAAGTGCATGACTTCGACCACTATCAAGCTATGGATGTCAAAGGAGGGAAGCGTGGCTATCGGAGGATCTAAGGGGTCTGACCACGCTACAGGAGGAGAGACTGGAAAGGATAGCAGGAAGAAGATCCCTATCCGCCCAGGCAAAGGTAGGAAGAAGTGATGGTGTGTCGAGCTCTGGTGGAATGGAGTTTCGGTTTTCTTTTAGTTTGTGACTTTTGTGTTGTTTGAGTCTATACAAGTACCAAGTCTGCACGTGGTATTTTTTCCTTGTTACATCAATGGCGTCTGTATTTTGCTTTTTAGTGTTTTAAAATAGACCGATATTGTGCTAGTATGCCCTCCACTGTTTGAATTTTACAAAGAATGATATTGGTAATGAAAAGATTAGCATTTCTATTGTAATCTTTCGTGTGTACTTTCCCTATACTTTGCGTACTGTGCATGTTTATATACTACTGTATGTGTGCATAATACGATTACCTGTCTTATAATTTCCATGTTATATACTGATGTGTTGTGTGATGTATGTATTCACCGCAACTCTATGCATATAAATAGCGTGAGTAGTGTACTAGTTTATTTACCGCAACTCTGTGCATGTAAATAGTGAAATTTGCAATGATTTTTATATACTAATCTTCTTAGTTCTGTTGTGGTTGCAGAAATTCTCTATTTGGCGTAATATAACCGTAGTGTGATTTTTTTTTATTTTAACTAAGTGTTAGGTTTATGCTTCCCCCCCAACACCACAGGGCTGGTTACTCCGCGTACTTGACTTAAACACTTGATAAGAGATCGAGTACTTTGGACTACTCTCTGGTTGCTCCAGTTCGAGTTGTACGGTAGCTCCTGTCTTTGAGAATTTGCGGTTTAGATGCTCGATTCTGAGCATTTTGCACTTTGATCGCAGTCGAATTTCTCCAAGTTTGGTATCGAGGTCCCATTCGCGTGTCAGTTTCTATCTTTGAAAATAACAAACAACTCAATATCTTCGAGTGATTTCGAGTTTTGGCAGGTGTGTGCTGATTTCCCAACCAGCTTAGTGATTGGAGATTTACTAGCATTGCCGGGGAGACGCCGATACTACTTGAAGGATAGAGATCAGATTTTACCGACGATCCGATGGTTTGGAATCTTCGTGGCACTGCCGAGGTAGCACTAGACTCTTGGAAAGCAGGGATTGATTTCTATTTATCCTTCAATATATAAATTTCCTGACATTTTGGAGCGATGTCAGTATATAGGAGATTCTAAAAAACTATCAATGTTACCAGAGTAATGTCGATTACATGGATACAAAGGGGTTTCCCAGCATTGTCAAGCAGCACTGGCACATAGAAAGTTGGAATCGATTTTTCCGTCGATCTAATGGGTCTAGAGTCAATACCTATTATCCAAAAGTAATAAGCACATTCTCAGTTATGTATGCGTATCGCTTTTGATAATGCAGTTCCATTGATTCACGGAGCGATACGCAGCCTATTGAATGGAGTATAGGTATGTTGCATACTTAAATGTGGTTACATTGGTTCAAGTAGCTTTGTGCAACTTATAGTGGCGTGTACAAGAGGAGTGCTTACTTGGGTGCAGTTCGATTGGTCGAAGAAGCGATGCATGGCTTACGGGATGCACGCAAGGAGTTATGGCATACTTAAACGATGTTCCATTGATTCAAGCAGTGATGTGCGGCTTATGGGATGCATGTAAGGAGAATGATAAGTTCCCCAATGCCACCGAAGTGACAATGAGTCTTCTTGAGGAAATATGGGCCTTGCTAATGCTGCTAGAGTAACACCGGTTCTCAGAAGGCAGGGATTGATTTTCTCCATCGATTTGGCGGTTTGAGTCAATTTTTCCAACGACTCAATGTTCTGTTCACAAAAACGTGGTTCCATTGGTTTAAGAAGCGAAATTTTACCGATATAATAAAGAGAGAGGAAGGTCCTACCCATTTACAATGCCCCCAATGTCCTTGGGCGGCTTAATTGCAAATATAGGAAATACATAGATAAGAAATAAAATAGTGCAGTATCGAGTCCCTATTCCAAGCATGAGGAATCAAAATTCCATCGACCGTTGTCAGCTTGTACATTCCATCTCCAAGTTTCTGGTAGATTATATAAGTTCCTTCCCAATTTGGAACAAGAGCTCCTATACTCAAGAAGATTCATTTTAGGATGTGATCTCCCACTTTGAAGGTGCAATTGTGAATCTTGGTGTTAAACTATCATGTACTCTTTTCTTGTGAGCGGCAGGTCTTAGTTCAGCTTTCCCCCACTACTCATTGATCTAGTCAAGTGACTCGAGAAGGAGCTGCTTATTTTCTCTTTAAATGAAGTGTCGCGTTCGATGAGAAGGGACTTCCAGTTCCACTGGGATCATTGCTTCTGAACCATATGCCAAGGCGAATGGTGAGTGCCCGAGCATAGATTTATGTGTTGTTCTTTAAGCTTCATGTGCAAGTAAAGGCTCATCAATTCAGTTTTCTTTAGTTTTCGTTAGTCACTTCTTGATTGTGGATTTGGTGATTTTGTTCATTGCTTCCACTTGCCCGTTTTCCTATTGGTGCGCTACCATGGAAAACCTCTTCTCGATCTGATAATGCTTCTAGAGGTCCTTAAACTCAGCTCTCTCAAACTAGGTTCCATTGTCCGTGATGATTTTCTATGAAACTCTAAGCCTGCAGATAATATTTTTCGTTACAAAGTTAATCACTTTTTTAGTAGTAATGGTGGGAAGCGATTCCGCTTCAGCCCATTGGGTAAAGTGATCAACTACAATGATAGCATTTTGGCTCCTACTTCGGCTATTGGTAACATGCCTATTAGATCGATTCTCCAGATTAAAAACGGCCATGGGCTAAACATTTGCGTAAGTTTAATGGATAGGGTTCTCGGGATCTTTGAAATTTTTTAGAACCATCACAACGCTTAACGTAGTCTGCTGCATCTCGGTTGATCGTGGGCCATAAAATCCATAACTTAGAACCTTCTTTGCCAATGTCTACCCCCTGGTGTGGTCGCTGCAACTGTCTACATGGAATTCCATCAGAATCTTCTCAGTTTCACGTTTTGTTACATACCTAAGTATGGGAGAGGAAAAGCCTCTCCTTTATAACACTCCATCTTGTAACACGAATCGCGGTGCCTTTTGAAGGGGCTTCTTTTATTCATTCTGGTCTTTGGGGAGTACCCCTTAAGCAGGTAGTCGTTATTTGTCATCATCCACAATTCTCCCTCATCAATGGTCTCTAGAAACCAGTCAACATCCATATTATCTATACTGGGAGTTGTCAACACTTCCACTAGAACCAATCCCGCTGCCTGCGCATCTCTAGAGCTGGCTAATTGGGCCAAGTAGTCGGCCTTTATATTTTGCTCTTGGCAATATAGATTGTGGTGTAGGATTCGATGTCGTTGAGCAGTTCCCATGCTTTTGACAAGTATTGAGCGAGATTAGCCCATTTAGCTTGATATTCCCTCTTTACCTGATAAACGACTAGCTGAGAGTCGTTGTAAATATTCATAGCTTTTATTCCCGGTTCCTTCATAATTTTCAATCCTTCTATCAATGCCTCGTGCTCTGACTCATTGTTAGTAGTAGGGAACTCCGGTCCTAAGGTGTGACGACGCGACTTTTCGACGCCCGAAAACCGACATCAATACGTCCACTGTATCAACTGCCGAGCAATCGAATGCCGGAAAACCGTACAGTTGGGGTTAAAGAAGAGGTAGAAGATAAAAGAAGAGAGAAAGAAAAAGAAAACAACAGAACAATATCAGAATCTCACAATCGCAGCGGAACAACATATAATAGATAAATGAATAATCTTTAAACAAAAGAACTATATCAGTTATTACATTACATCATATTACATTTTATTACATCATCAGAGTGTACAACAACAAACAACAACAAACAGCGGAAAGAAATACTATATACTAGTGGATATGCCATGACATCGAGCTTGCCTCCTGCAACTTCTGAATTCCAGAATATCCTGATAACCTGACTCTAGACTGCCCGTGTGGAAATTGGTGGGCACAGAGAGTTTAGGAAGGAAAACAATAAACTCCGAGTCAGTTATGTGACTGGTGTGAGAACTAAAACAGTTTATCTTTAAAACATAGAACATGATAATTTTTTAAAATAGATTCGCAATGCTTTTTAGAAAATGAGACTACCATAAGGCCTCCCGCACACACACACAATGCAAACGCAGAATCGGAGGAGATTTCTCCTTATGATAGTCAAAGATGCTTGATACGCATTAAAAAGAAACATTTGATATTATTACTAGTGCATAGTGTAGGAAAAATCATTTCGAAAATAAAGATATAAATCTTAGCCAGCATAGGCATTTCGCACTAATGCCTACTATAGCTACCATCCAAATAGTGGTGACCACCATAAGTGAATGATAGGTTCTACAACTAAAACCGTACAAGATCGTATTGTTTCTTTGGATTTCCAACAAATGATCAGGCCAAGGAACTTCCCATTGCCACATGGGCACGCCTCTGGAAAGACGACCCGAGAACCAAACCGGATCTCTGCCAACACAAGGCCAGGTTACCCCTAAATGGGTAACTACTGACACGAATATGTCATTCTACGATCGTAACCGATCTATATCCGAGGATCCTCGATTTCCAACAACCACAAAGCAATAAATTTGCAGCAACAACATAGGTTAAGTATCTGGGCTCCATACCGTGATACCACCTCTATCAAGAAGGAATGACATACACTAAAGGGGCGCTACCCCCTAATAAACTTGTTGCATCCTTCCTGTTTTGACCATTTCCGGGGTGTGAGGTCCGATGAAGTCTCGTCCACAAAGCCACGCTTTATATAAAAGTTGTGCTTAAATTCACAAATGCTCAACAGCACTTCGTATGCGACATTACTGGGAATGTATCACTAGTAACCATCAACTACATAACCTCTAGGGTGTTAAGCTAAAAGAATAAATTCTCTGCCACCAACGGTAATATATTTGATAGAAACCAGCTTTACATCTCAAATTGTAATGTCAAACACACATCCATACAAGTTCGTTCCGGGATCGAACGAACCGAAGGCACTTACAAAGAAGTCCTTGCAATCCGGATATTCACTAATCACGACCGGACTTCCCATCACAAAGGGTAATAAATTTCTATATCGGAGATCAGCCGGTGCAGAAACATTCGACGGTAATCCTTCCGTTTTCACAAATATCCGGTCTTCAACACCGGTCATCAAATGCAATTCATAACGACGTATCACATATTCGGAATGGGTTATACGACCCCAAGGTCCTTTCCCGGCTGACATGAATAGTGAGCGCTTATTCAAAAATAAGTGTGGCATTCAAATTCAAGCAAATCACAACAAATACCTATTTAAAGGTAAATATTGATAGTCGGATTATTTAACTATCAATAGGCGTGTTCAACACCACCAATTCCCAAATAATTTCCCAAATTATTTACTTTTCAAAATATCTTTACTAGATATATAATTTCCACACTTCAACCATTTGAAAACAAATTTTCAAATCACTTTTCACCTTTACCACTTTTTGAAAACAAATTTCAATCATTTTCCTTACGCGAAAATACTTTCATTTCAAAATGGTTCATTTAAACCAATTAAATAAATCCTTACCGATTTACTTTATATTTACGTTCCAAATCCGTAAATTTATTCCCACACTTCAAAAATAAATCAACATTTATTTTTAAACAAATTTCCCTTTCTTTTGTAAATTCCATAGTGAATTTACAATCCCAAAATATCTATGAATGATTCCCAAATCGATTTCTAATATTCATTTTCAATTTATCTTTAAAAGATAAAATCTCAAAATATTCACTTCATATTGGAAAAACATTTCCATACTTATTTAATAATAAGTAATTCACAAATCCATTTATTTTCAACACTTGGAAATAATTGATATACTTAAATCAAAATTAAGTATATATTTCATTCTTTAAGGAAAACATTCGCTTAAATACATTTATTTGGGCCAAAACGAATGTTGCGTAAAACATCGTTACGACGACCCAAAATCACTAGTATAGGGATTCGAAATTAAAATAGATATATAAATCCCAATACTATACAAAACATTTCCTTTCGGAAATCATTTACTATAACAATAGTGTTATAGTCCACCATTTCCTTCTTTCTCAAAAACGTCTATTTCAACAATAAATGTTGAAATATATGTATTCGATACTTAACGCATTTTAAAACATCTTTAAATCGTTTTAAATTCTATTTAAAATATCACTTCCCCAAACCATATCCATTTTATTTAAATAATATATTCACTGTCCAAAATCGTGAATATACTTCACTAACCAAATTTCAATATTTCTACACGTTTTATTTCAAGAATTTATTCGCTATCCAAAATCGCGAATATATTTCCTTTTATAAACTTCTATATTCAATTTATCAAATTCAATTGATTCCGAATTTATAAACATTGTCTATAAATTCCATTTCTATCTATAACCTTCGATTTATAAATCTCCTTTATTAATCCAATTCAATTTATATAACTCAATTATATACCAAAAGTCTATATTATAAGTTAAATACTTATAATTCATTTATTTACAAAATCGTTCTTTTTAAAACTTCTATTACTTGTAAGATTCATTTATATTTTATAACAACTTCAACTTATAAAATCTGCTTTATTAACAATTTCTATTAATATCCCATTTAAATGCCCAAAATCCGGTTTATAAGTTGATTACTTATAAATCTTTTATTTTACGAAATCTATTCATTTTATAACTTCACAATTTATAAAACTGTATATTTCATTCACTTATGAAATCCATCTTATTTCAATTTAACACTTATAAAAGCTCGTTTTATAATTCCAATATTTTTAAACTTATAAAATATCAAATTTTAAATCTTTTATATAAATCGTTTTTAAAATAATTGAAAAATCTCAATTTGGTTATATTTTTCAAAATCATAATTTTTAATAACATAAAAATTTATAACGTTTTAATTATTTATCTGAATCAATTCGAAAATTTAATAAAACGTATACTTTCAAAAATCACTTTAAAAAAATCCTTTTAAAATCAAAATCATTATTTTAAAACTTCAAAAAATGGATCCGACGATGCAACAGCACTAAATAGTCAATCACGACAACCAAACATCATATATCAATATGATAATCAACAAATATCACAATATCTGTAAATAAATCAATATAGTTGAGGAATCCAGTTGGATCCCTCCAACCTGTTTCCCTGCATCCAAAGATGTTAGCACAATACCAATTCCGTTCCAGTACGGAATTATCGTGGTATATGGGATTTATAAAATATTATCCGCTTCATAGACGGCGCAACAGGGTCTCATCCGCTATATACTGTGGGAAAATCAACTCCAAGTACATAAATAATACCAATTCCAATCAAAATGGAATTATCGCGGTATATGTTTTTAATAAATAACCTCCGCTTACTAACGGCATATAATGTCTATTTCAACAATCAACAGATAATAATTTATCATTCAGGCATACAATTAATAATTTTAAATCTAACTATTTAAAATTTAAATCGAAACTATTCGATTGAGTGAGAAGTTCTCACCTTGAATTTCTGATAGAAATTTGTAGCGTTATATTTCGAATAAAATTAAACGTACGTTTAATTTTTCCCGAAATTTTCACTAACTCCAAACGACTACAAACCAGCTCCATTGATTAGTACTCGACGAAACGAAGCCAACGCAACTTGTTTCGTAATTTTTTGACCTCGTATGAAAAGGATATCATGTTTTAAAGTTTATACAATTTTTATATAACCAATTTCAATTTAAATTAAATTTCCAAACCCTACAACACATCATAGCCGTTGCTTCCTTTCACCAAATCGTGGCCGCACCTTCCTATCATCTTCCCTAGTCAAGTCGCATGCGCAAGAAACCCATGCCGCCATCTAGGGTTTGAATTTTGCACCTCCTACATCCATTTTGACAACGATCAACTACTTCCACTTGAATGCCCATCACACGAGCTACCATCGGCCAAGAAATGATGAGGCTCGGTCGTGCTTTGGCTTGGGAAAAACGTTCGTGACGGGTGGCAAACGCGAGCAGATAACTCCTCTAATAACACTCGAAATCTCATCATCACCGTATGGATGAGAAGCTCTCGTCATGCTCTTCAACATTGTAGTTGGAAGTTTTAGCTAATTGTTTACGGATTGAAAGAAATTTGAGGAAGAACGAGATTGAATTTCGGCCATTGAATATAAGTTAATGGCGGCTGAAACAATAAAACCCTAGGGTTGATAAATTTGTGGAAATAATGAATGTTTGTGGCCTTTTACAGAAAAATACGCGACACTATTCATCTCGGATTTTTCCGAACTCCAAACGAAGCGTGCCGATTGGCGTTTCTAATGTTTACCCCGCGTTCCGGACACAATGGAACATGTTTCGGAGGCTAATTCGATCATCTGTGCGAGTTATGGCAATAAACGATCAAATTTAAATTAAACCGATTAAACGAATTTTCTATGCGTTTTGGCTTGCCCCGGACAAACCGTAAATCCGATTGACACGAAATTTGAAACCATACAGTAATATCGCATTATGGATCCGATGAAACTAGTTTCGTCGAAATCCGAGACTGTTTGAAAAATGACTAATTTCACTAGTCGATAAAATATTAAAATATTCAATTTTCACAAATAAACTTTTAATTCAATTTTAAAAGTTCTATAACATCGTTATAACTTCAATATGATTAAATAAAATTTTACAAATAATTTTTAATCATATTAAACCCTATTTTCAATTATTTCTGGAATTTCAATTATTAAATTATCGTTTTAATTATCCAATTATTCGAAATAAAATTATTCGACTTATAAATTTCACTTATTAATATTTAAAAGCAATTAAATATACAAATTTTAATTAATAGAAATTCTGGGTCGTTACATAAGGCATAGCAAATCGATCGCCCTTTAGGAGTCTTAAACACAAGTCCCTCTCCTGAGCAGAATTCATTTGATATGCCATCAACATACAACTTCGATTGTGATACCACTTTCATTGTCTCCTACACTTCGTCATCTCGAATGGTGAATTCTGTGATGAAATTGGCTAACCCCTGTCCGTTAATTGGTCTTCAAGGATGATAAGTCACGTCATACTAGCTCAATTCAATATTCCACTTCAAAAGTTGCTCTGAAGTCTCGGGTCGATTGAGTACCTATTTCAAAGATTGATCCGTCAATACTTTAATTGTATAAGCTTGAAAATATGGTTGCAACTTCTTTGGTGCTACCAATAAGCAATATGCCAAATTTTCCAACTTCGGATAATTCCGTTCAGCTCCAGTGAAGCATTTGCTGATGTAGCACATAGGTCATTGAATTCTGGCTTCCTCGCGTACAAGCGCTAGACTTAGAGCACAGGGGACACTGCCAAGTAGATTAACAAGTCTTCTCCTTTCGTTGACTTAGATAGGACCGATGGAGTCTCCATGTGTCATACTAGTTCTTATAAGCCTTTTGACAAACCTTATTCCACTGAAAGCTCTTCTTACCTTTCTTCAGTGCATCAAACAATCGTATACTTATCTATCGCTTTAGAAATGAATCGATTTAATGTTGTGATTTTCCCATTCAAGCTTTGCAATTTCTTCTTTCTTTAGGGGGTGTGACATTCCATAGGCCAGCTATCTGCTTTGTATTAGCTTTGATGCCCCTAGCATTTACAATAAATCCATGGAATTTTCTGGAAGCTACACCAAAAGAACACTTCAGTGGGTTTAGTTTCATTCCGTATTTTCAAAGGATTTCAAACATCTCCAAGAGATCATCCAAATAATTTTTGGGTACTCGCGACTTCACAAGTATGTCAATACCTCAAAATTCCGTCTGATCCAAGTCTTGAACATTGCATTCACTAATCTTTGGTAAGTAGCACCAACATTCTTTAAGTCAAATGGCATCACACGGTAACAGTACAGTCCCAAGTCAGTAATGAAGCTAGTGTTCTCCTGATCGGGCTCATGCATCATAAGTTGATTGTATCATGAGTAGGCATCCATGAATGAGAACATTTTATGTACCATGGTTTCATCAACTAGCTGGTCGATTCTAGGTAGTGAAAAGCTATCTTTGGGGATGATTTATTCAATACGAGTGGTCGACACAAGTTCGCCACTTCCCATTCGATTTCTTGACTAGTACAAGGTTTGATACCCATTCAGGATATGTTGCATCATAGATAAAGCCATTGACCAACAACTTATCCATTTCTTCCTTTAATGCAGTAGATCGCTTCAACCCAGACTACATCTCTTTTGATTTACTAGTGTGAATTTAGGATTGATATTAAGTGTGTGACATGCTATCTCTGGCGATATACCGGACCTATCAGAATGCATTAAGGGAACACATCCAGATTGGCACGAAATTTTTTTATCTGTTCGTTTTGCATCTTGACTCAAAGCTGTGAACCTATCTTCAAGACCCGAGTTAAGTCATCTATATCAATAGGGATAACAATCGTAAACTCCGCCAACGCTGCCCATTTATCCCTACACTCTTCTTCCTAAGGTCCATAATCTTGTCGAAGTGACTATGGTCCTCAAGTTAAGGACTGCTCGGTAATTTCTATGCTTACCCCCACATTCTTCCCCTTCTCACGTTGTTTGGCTTCACGCAATTCGATGACGTAACATTCTCTTACCATGCTTTGGTCTGCTTACCACTCCTACCCCATTTTCCATCAGGAACTTCATCGTAAGGCACCATAAAGCTAAAGCTATTTTGAAATGTGCCAGGGCCGGTCAGTCCAAGAAAGCATTATAAACTGAGAATTTGTCGATTATCACGAAGGTTTGAATAAGAATTACCCTTCGTTCTCCTTCTTTGAGTTCTACAGGAAAGTTAATCGTCCCAACTGGTTGTTTTGGCTCGCCTATCAATTCTTGAATCTTCGTCTTACAAGTGGTCACGTCATTCATACTAATCTTCATCTGATCGAACGTTTCTCGAAAAAGGATGTTAACCAAGCTTTCACTATCAACTAACACCCTGCACACAACTGCCAGCAGGATTCCAATTGTTATCACCATTGGGTCGGGTGTTGGCTCTCTATGCCTTTAGTATCCCGGTTTTGGAATGCGATGTAATTAGTTATCAACATCTGTTGTTTAGCGGGGATTCGTCGTCAATGGCATAACAGGTTTCCTTAGGAGTGGGCTTTAAATAACTAGCATATCACTCCATCTCACCTCAACTATACTGTGCTGGATGGGGTCCTCCAGTGATGGTACATATGATGAGTCCATGATCAGTCTGACGAATCCTCTCTCCATTGGGCCCGACCTGATTTTTTTGATCACACAAAGCTTGGGGTCTAGCAAGTTGGTCAGAATCTACGAGTTTTTCACGTACTGTTGGAGCCTATTGTTCCTTATTAGTTCCTCGATTAAGTCCTTTGGATGCTGACATTCATTTGTGTTATGTCTGTGAGTCTCATGAAAGTGAAAAAACTTCCCCGATTTCTTTTATTATTCAGACTCCTCCCGCTTGGGCGGTTTGTTGTATCACTCCGTTCCTTGAGTAGTAAGGTAGTTGTTCTCTAAGCCATCGTTCAACGGTGTATAATCCTCATGTGTAAGATACTTTAGTTGTTTCCCATTCCCATTGCGCCTGCCAGAGTTCTAATTCCTCTTCTTCTAATTCGAATTCTTTCCTATTGTAGTTTAAGAACTGTTTCCATCCAGCTTAACCGTGGCATTTCTTTGAACCATTTCCTTTAATTTCTCATCGAAAGATTTTCCTTCGAACATGCTTTCCTCTTTTAGTCTTAGAAACCGGTTTTCCTTTCGATGGAATTACTCCATGGTAGTGGGTTGTTTCATTTTAATCCATCTACCAAAATCCATATCCAGGTGAATGGCTCGGACCAAAGCCAAAGAAATCATATCCTCCTTTGGATTGCTTAACTTGGTAACTTCGACATTGAACCAGTTCATAAAAGATTTCGGTGACTTAATGGGTCCTTGCAAAAAGCAAGATAAAGACATCATGTTTTTTGGTCATGCAGTATGGAGTCTACATTATTCCAGAGACCTTTTTGCTAATTCGTCGAATGTGGAAATAGATATCGGTGCAAGTCTATAACCACATAGAAGCAACTCCTTCCAAGAAGATAGGGAAACACCTACAACGGACAACATTCGTGGTCCTAGCTCCATCCATATGCCACTCATATTTTTACAACTGTTGTTTAGGGTCCATCGCTCCGCTATATGATGGCATAGTGAATTTCTTAGGATATTCTTCCCTTAAAACGTTTTCAGTGAATGGAGTTCGGCTTAGCGTGGAACCATGTCTTCGTTCTTTCTACCCCTACTCACCTTCAATAACTGTTTAACCATGTCAGCGATGCACTCATTGCCGATATGGTGGTCTACAGATCAGCTGTCAGGGGCTACGCTAAATGTTTGACTTCGTAAATGGTCTTTGATTACCAGTTGAAGCCTAAGTTCTCCATTCTCTAGGAGAACCACTCCTGTAGTGTCCCGTTGGTGCATAATTGGTCTTACTGAAGTGGTTTTAACTTCGTTTCTAGCGTTTTTCCTATTTACATTAGCATTCAGTTCCAATCTATCATATTCAAGTTGCATGTCAACTTCAGAGTTAGAAACAAGCATTGTGTTGTTCGTTTGACGAGTATTCACTCTAAGATTTGGATATACAGCAAGCTGCTTTCCAGTAAGAGGAGTACTTCCATTGCCTTCTATTATGATTCTTGCAGCTCCACCAACAACCTCCTTCTGCTTTTGTTTATAGTTTCTCTTGTTCAAGCCTGAAACAGAGGAATACTCATGTTCCATACAACTTATGTTTCTTATCTATATCTCAGAGCCTTATGTCTATAGCGCTAGCAAAGCATCGATCTTATCCGTGAGAGCCTTTTGGCTATCTACCATTTTCTGGTAAATTCATTAACCGTCTAGTTAAGCTTTCCTTTAGTTGCAACCTGTTGTTAAATGGAAGCACCTTGTGCTAGATCCAGCAGTAACCTCTGTTTAAATGATTGTTAGCATTGTTTACTTTAGTTTGTTGGAGGTTTCATCGTCGCCACTGACTGTTGCTCCTATGAATCTTCCAAAAATGGTTTTTTGTTTTCTAGGTGCCATTGATCCCCGATGGCAAGCCTATGAATCTTCCAAGCAAATTCCCTAGGTCTAACCATTGGATCTCTTCTTACCCAAAACAACAAGCTAGATCTAAGCTTGTGTTCAGATGTTCTCAATGAAAGCACGGAATATTAACTCTAAAAATGGATCATCACCCGGTATAAGTATGTGAATGCGTCATCCTTGTCAGAAGAGGGAAAAGATAATGGAAGACAATAATAAAGTTAAAGAAATAAGAGAGACATAGATTTTCATAGTGGTTCAGCTATTAACTAAGCCTGCATCCACTTAATGGTTGCTTGATCTTATTTGTATAAAATTATAAAGTGTTTAGGAGAGGAAGAGTCACAAGTACAGAGGCTAGTCCTAGAAATGTCTATAGCAGTTGCCTTGGTGACTATAGTGTAGAGAAAAGAGTTGAAGAAGAGACAAGTTCCTGCGTTTGATAGCAGAATCCAGATCTGTTTTGGGTTTCTCTATCATTTTTATTTATAGAACTTCTATTGGACCAGAAGCCCGCTACCAGAGCGGTTCAGACATCGACCCAAGATAGTGTGGAAAGTTTGGGTAGGCACTGAGTTAAGGTGATAACTTGATACCGAGTTATCCCTATAGCTCGGTACCAAGTTATCCCCTTGTGGGAAAACTTGATTCTTTTTCTTGAATTGGGTTTCTCACTTCGTTTTTGTAGTTCCCCTTGTGTTTTCGTATTTGCTGACTTGTTTTGATGATTGTTTTTTCGTAACCTAAATTATTATATAGTTCATTGGAGCTAACTCTACACTTATTCAGATAGGTCATTCAGAACTTTATGAAATCGCTTAGGCTTGCTTATAATTGATAGAGAATGGGTTAGGGAAAGTTAGAGCTCCCCACCATAGAGCACCATAACTCGGTATCGTGTTATGGCCATAACTCGGTATCATGTTATGGCCATAACTCGGTGCCAAGTTATAGACTTAGCTCCATAATGGCCAAAATTTTCTTATCTTGCTTCTCTAACCTATATGAACCCACCTTCCAAGTTTCAAGTCGTTCTTTCTTCATCCCGACATTCTATCTTTCATGGACTTCTGCTTGGTCAAAACCCGGTTAACAATATACATTAGAGTCCACGTCTTATGTTCCATCACTACCCCAACCTTTATTATCCTAATGATATAAATAAAAAAATGAAAATAGGTATGGATCGGACATAAGTCTGAGTAGACCAGTCATGCCTACTCCACATATACTACGAAGATACTACTACAATATGAACTTTGTCTAAGGCACAAGTGATTTGTCCGGGACTAGCCCGAGGACCTATAGGATCGCACTACTATTGGCTATCTAACTCGTAGGTGAATACATCCTGAACTAGACTAAGGCCCTACAGTAATATAATAGCCTATCTAACTCTGGATCACATCCTAGACAAGCTCAAGGTCCTACGAGAATGCTTACCATCTAGTCTCAAACATAAAATTTGACTCACCCCCTAGACTAACTCGAGGCCCTATGGGTTCGCTTAATATTTTCTCCTCCTCTTGGACTAGCCCAAGGCCCTACAGGGGAGGATCATATCCTGGGTTGCCTACTTTTACCAAAGGTTCGTACGTGAATGTATTGACATCGAACAATTCTATCGCAAAGCAAATATATAAATCGATCTTTATGCGACAATCAATATCAATATATTCCTTCTTGGCTTTTTAACATCTATTCCTAATACATTTTACTTCTAGTACATTTCAAATTAAGGGTCCATCCTCATAAGTTTTCAAGTTTATTTAATTTAGTGATAAATCTTTCAATTACTTCATATATAGATTCTTAACCATCATTAATGTGTTATCAAAGATTAGACAGCAAATAAGGAAAGAATCACTCTATTTTAATTATATTAATATATGTTGATTTTAGTTACTTTTTATCATATTTCTACCCAAATCCATGATTTAGCTCTTAATTTTAGTATTTAATGTTTTAATTACTTAGATTATAGATCATAAATCATTACCATGGTATCGTCTTTGCATTATATCTCAATTAAAGAATCAATCACTTACAAAATCTCTTAAGGTGCTCCAAATAATATGTGGCTTTTATTGTCTATTTCTTTACTGCACGAAAACCTCCATAATTCACCTTAATTCTTCCTTCAGATTGTAGTACTTGTCCTTGTTAACCGGGTTTTTAACTCGGCAGACTTCAAAAGGAGTTGGAATATTCAGAATAAGCCAGAATGACTCAAAACTTGACCGGATTGCCTAAAAGATCAAGACAGGAGTCTCTAAGAAGTTTGGCCTAAAAATATGCTAAAATTTAGGATCGATACCGATCCAATCAAACTGGATCGGTACCGATTCGAATTGTTGATTAGGGTATAACGAACCGCAAATCCGTACCCTTTGAATCGACAATAAACCACACATGTTCGACCCAAAAATCACAGATTGACGGAAAGTCAAGAGAAAGAAAAGAAGAGAGAAGAGAAGAGAAGAAAGTGAGAAGAAAGTACCAAACAGAACAATACAAAATCTCACATCATGGAAAACATATAATATCATATCAATGATCTTTACAAAACAGAAACTGTATATATACATACATCAATCAGAGTTCAATAATCAATCAATAATCATTAGCCTGGACAGTTATAATAACATGTCCTCACAATTGCAGATAATCTACAAAACAACTAAGCACCTGATAATCAAAACAGATACGTGTACATAAAAATGAAGATCTCCAGCTCTCCCACTGAATCTCCAAAAGCACCAAATCTGAACCTGTAAATATACTAAGTCTGTCCCAAGCATTGAAAGGGAAGAATGCCCAGATCAGTCTGGCAAACCAGCGTGAGAAACACACTCAACTAAATTTATTAAATTACCAAACTTTTCCTTTATAAAACAAAAGTATCTTGTAAGACACGCCCACACATAAACACGGACATGTTTTTACTTTACAATAATTAAAACATTTCATATCAAATCATCTGATATTATACTAGTGTCTCGTATACAAATAATATTCAGAATAACTGAAATTGTTACCATTATTAAATTCCAGCATATTAGGCTCTAGAAATAAAATGGTGGGTACGTAATGGAGTTTGGATTTCCATATAAATGACCAGGTGAAGGGACTACCTTCTAATGGGTACACCTCTAGATGGATGTCCCGAGGCATAGAACATATGCCTTCTACCAACACAAGACCCGCCCAACTCCATACTAGATGGTACCAAATATGTCATCCTCCAATCATTACCGACCTTTTTCGAGGCCCCTCGTCGTATACAAACCATAATAATCAGATACACAACGTCATAGTGTGTAAAGATATATTTAGAAGAGGATGATCATATCCTACTTGAGAGCGACACACTTAGCCTTGCTGCATATAACCTTGTTTTGGTATTTTCGGTTCATAAGGCCTGAGGTAACGATTACCTTTCACAATCACATATCACATCACTTTGAATGCCATACGGCCATTTCCGTTGAATACTAATTGCCTTCCACGAAAATACAACCCTTAAGCTCATACGTTTCAAGGAGGGTGTTAAGCTAAGAGAAGTTTCCTTCTCTACCACCACTGATGTACATTTGTAAAAACCGATGTACGTAATCTTTAGAAATGCAATGTCAGACAAACATCCATACAAGTTGTCCAGAAACGGGACAAACCGAAGGTACTTTTCTACCACATCCAGCCGGGAAATCCCTAGGATTAGTAGCGAAAATCCTTGCATTGGATATTTCATAACGAAGAGACTACTACTGGATGTTTATTGGGATTTTAACCCCAAACGATTAACAAGCAGTCTCCCACTATGAAAATCCTAAATATCAATATCATCGATAACCTGCACAATCGAACGCATAAACGTTGGTCCGAAGTGGTTTTCAGATAAATGGATCTCGGTCTCTTCGCACCGATAATACAAAAGCGTTTCTCAACCTCACAAAGAAACTAAGTTTCATAGACTTATCACATCTCCAACTTTCAACTTGCTATCCTTTGGCCAAAAAGGAAGCTCGATAGATTAGAGTAATACTCCGCACTACACGAATCAGCATCCTCAACACAAATGATAATTAAGCCTACACAGAAGGCTACGTACTAAGTGTATGACTAAATAGTTCCCACATTAAGTCGAGGAACTAAAATGGCCAATTTTGATAGTCGGTTATTTAACTATTAAAACAAATAAACAAATATTTAGCACCATATGCAATCACTAGGCCTGTTAATTAATCTTTTATTAATTAAATCATTTGCCAAATATTCACTTCAAATTATCTTTTAAAAATATATAATCTCAAAACCATTTCAACATTGGAAAACATTTCCATATACTTATTTAATAATAAGTAATTCACAAATCAATTTATATTCAACACTTAGAAAATATTACATTTATTTAAATCAGGATTAAGTATATATTTTATTCTTTAAGAAAAACATTCTCTTTAAACACATTTATTTGGGTCAAAAGAAATGTTGCATAAAACATCGTTACGACAACCCAAAATCACTAGTATAGGGATTTGAAAATAAGATAGATATATAAATCCCATATACTATACAAAAACATGTCCTTTCAAAAGTCATTTACTATAACAAAGTGTTATAGTCCATCATTTGATAATTTCTCGAAAACGTCTATTTCAAACAATGAATGTTGAAATCTATGGTTTCGATACTTAACACATTTTAAAACATCTTCAAACTGTTTAACTTCATTTAAAAATATCACTTTTCAAAACATTTATTTAATTCAAAGATTATTCACTGTCAAAGATCGTGAATATACTTCCTTTATCAAATCCAATATTTCTACACATTTATTAAAGGGTAATCCACTGTCAAAAATCATGAATACAATCCCTTTACCAAATTCATTACTATTGCAAATTTAATTAAAGGATTATCCACAGTCCAAAAACGTGAATATTCTCCTTTAATAAGCTTCTATAATTAACTTATCAAACTCAATTGATTATGGATTTATAAAACAATGTTATACATACACATTTCTATTTTGTAAAACTTTTATATATAAAATCCCTTATTTACCAATTCCATTTAAATCTAATTTACATGCCAAAATCTAAATTATAAGTTAATTACTTAGAAATCTCTTTATTTACACTTCATTTTAACGCCTATAGAACTCCTTAACAATTCCATCATTTTGATTTATAAAATTTCAATTTTATAAATCTATACATATAAATCGTTTATAATAATTCAAAAACCTCAATTTAACTATTTACAAGATAGTTAACTTCATATTTCAAAAATCACATTTCGATTAAATTTCACAAAAATCATAATTTTTACAACAATAAAAATTATAACTATTTATTAATTTAAAATAAATTCATTTTGTCAACACTTCAAAATTCAATAAAACATATATTTCCAAAATCACTTGAAAATCCTTTTTAATTTGAAAACCATCACTTTAAACATTTTTAAATTTCCAAAATATGGCCCAATGCTGCAACAGCCCTAAATACATCAATCACAGCATCCAAAATCATCATATATCACATGATAACAGCATATATATCCATATCTGTAAATAAACCAATACTGGTGAGGAATCCAGTTGGATCCTCCGACATGTCACCTGCAACAAACATACATATTAGAATATGTATACAATGCCCTCTTCAAGGCAGACACACGTACAAAGTTCATCCGCTCATATAGGAACGTATAGAGTCTCATCTGCTCTAATGGGCAGGAATATATCCAAATACCAATCAATATATAAATAATATATATTATATCATCCAAACAATCATCAATCATCATAAATAAATTTATTCCTCACTTATATAAAAATATCAGTGAGTTAGAAAGAGTGAGTTGTGCTCACACTGATTTCAAGAGCAGTTGTAGTGTTTTATTCCGAATAAAATTAAACAGCCGTTTAATTTTACCCAAAATTTACATAGCTTTAATCAACTCCAAACCAGCTCTAAAATGTAGTGCTCGTGAATATGAACCCAACGTAATTCGTTTCGTAAAAAATGGGCCTTGTATGAAGAAGTTATGGCATTTTAAAGTTTGTACGAATTATTATATAAATCAATTTACTATTTTCTTTTTATTTTTTAAACCTTTGTAATCTTGGTCATTGGATTTTGAAATAGAAAATCTAGGCCGATGCTTGCTTTCTTCTCCATCACCAGGTTTATACGCGTGAAACAACCCATAGCCGCCGATGATCTTTGATTTTTGCTCGACCTACGATAAACTAGAAGTTGATCAGAGCATACCACGTTGATGGCCTATGTAAGCATCATCATCGGCCAGAGCCTCATGAAGCTTGGCCTCCATAATGCGTGGAAAAATGTGCTCAAACCAAGGATGAACGCGAGCTATTTTCTCTCCCTATGGTCGACGATTCATCACTTACCCGTATGGATTTGAAGTACTCCTCGAGCCTGACATTTTTGTAGTTGGAAGTTTTTCACGAAAGAGTATGGATTGAGAAAGATTAAGGGGAAAAAATCAAGCATTTTCGGCCAATAAACTGTAAATGGTGGCTAGACCTTGTTTGGCTAGGGTTTGTGGAAAAAGTGAAAAATTATCGCATTTTAAAGAAAATTTACGCGCACTATTCATCCGAAAAAATTTCGAACTCCAAACGAAGCATGCCGCCTGGCGTTTATAATGTTTTACCCCTATTCCAAACGTAATGGAATATATATCGGGAGCTAATTTGATCGTATTTGAAAGATAGATTTTCGAATCGACTTATTTAAATTTAAAATTTACATAAACGAATTTCTACCCGTTTTAGCTTGCCCCGGACAAACCATAAATCCGATTGACACGAAATTTGAAATCCTGCAATAATATAACATTACGGATCCAATGAAATTAGTTTCATCGAAATACAAGACTGTATGAAAAATGGCAATTTTCACACGTTAATTAAATATAAAAATATTCAATTTCTAGAGATTAACTTTTAATTCAATTTTAAAAATTCTCTAACATTATTCTAATTCAAATATAATTCAATTCATCTTTATAAATCATTTTCGTTCATATTAAATCAAAATTCCAATTATTTACACAATTTCAAATATTTAATTAGCAATTTAATTATCCCATTAAATCACTATATTTCAAATATAAGTTATTCAGCATATAAAATTTACTTGTGAATATTTAAAATTAATTAATTGTCTGAATTTCGAATGACTAAAATTCTGGGTCGTTACATAGGATGCTCCAATCCTCTTGCATTACATTCCTATGTCTCCACTAAGCTTATCTACCAAATTTGATAACATTCTAAGCATCCGAGTTCAAGAAGTGAAGACTAATCTGATTCAAACTACATTTCAGTCAAACCCATAAGTAATCATCATCAAAACAAGTCAATAAGCTATGAAATCACAAGGAGAGCATCAAAACGAAGTAAGGAAGACATCTAAGTAGTCGAAGTATCAAAAATGAACTGTTTGGATCGGTACCTATCCGATCCAATTGGACCGATATCGATCCAAATAGTTTGCTCCTACCACTGCCAAACTTTCTGGACTCTTTCTTCATACTAAACGCAGGCTTATGACAAAGCAGCTCTGGCCTAAATGCTCTTCAACTCTTATAAATGCCATCCCTTCTACAACAGAAAAGGGATCTGATTTAATCTGATCTCTGCTGAACTAACGGCAACAACTCTGATGTTATTTCTTCCACTCTTCTTCTCATACACAACATCCATTAAGAAGCAACTGAGATCCTTCTCATTTTCTCTAACAATGGTGGCTTGATCTAACTTAGGGAAGAAGAATCATATTGTAATCCAAACCCTTTTGTAACAACAGTTGATTAATAAAAGCTGTGAAGTGGACATAGGCTTCATTAACAGCCGAACCACTATAAAAATCTCTTGTCTCTTTACTATTTCTACTCTTTTTACATCTATTTTCTATATTATTCGTTCTAAGAAACAGGGCCAATGCTTTCACACTCAATCCATGGTATTGATCCATTTTGGGTTAGCATTTTGGTGCTTCCACTGAGAACTCGGTGAATTCAAGCATAGGTCTGGCTTTTCTCTTTGGATTCGTCGGATCTAGAAACTAGATCCACTAAATCAGCTTTAGGAAGTTTGAAGCTTGCCATTGAAGAACAATGGCGGGAAGAAAAAGAACTGCCTTTGGAAAATCCATAGGAGCTACTATAGCTAGAGAAGAACCAATCTCTAGCAAGTTGAAGTCAACAATACCAATAACCTACTAATTAGAGTGAATTCTGGAGCTTAAACCGAAGATCGAGTGCAAGGATCTTCTATCCAACATGAGGTCATCACTAAAGGCAAATCGAACAAGATGGTTGATGAAATCAATCAAAAGATGAAGAACCTCTGAAAAGCTCTTATGGACAAATTAAATGCCCTCCTAACCTTGCAATCATTAGTTTCTCCAAGAACAATGCCGGAACCCACAGCTGCCATAGAGTAGGTAAACTCTTCCGTTTCTGGCCTAAATAGAAGAAACATAAGTTGGAAATAAAAAGGAGTATTGGGTGGAGCTGCTGGAATCATCATAGAAGGAAATATAAGAACTCTTCCAACTACAAAGAAACTTGCTACAAAATTGGATCTAGGGGTGAAAACCCTATGAGAAGATATAGCAGTGGATCTCTCTGACTTTGAAGATGGTGAGAAACTTGATGACGACAAGTTAGAAGAAAATGCTAACGCACTCAATACCGGTGGGGAGGCCTAGAATGCCCTTACACAACAAACCACAAGCCAACAGAACTCCGAGGGAGTGGCTCTCTTGAAGACAGGAGAGCCTAGGTTTCAGCCTACTTACCAAGATCGTTTGCAAAATCAAACACTTTGCGTAGTCATTGACAGCCAACCAATGGGCTACCAAACATCAGAGGCATATATCGCGGATATGATTAAGCGCTTGATGGACGAAAGTAAGGATATGAGAGATGATGAACGGGGATCCACTCCAAGCCGGACTCCCTTTACTGATGTCATTTTGAATTAACAGTACACTGAAAAGTTTACTATGCCGACTATTCCATCTTACAATGGAACTAGAAATCCAAAACCCCACTTGTACAAGTATAGTTGGTACATGGACGGAGCAAATGCTTCAAATGTTGTTCGACGTAGAAGTTTTCCTATATTCCTAGAGGGAATTGCTTCTATGCGGTTCACCAGGCTCCCCCCAAAATCCATCTCCACTTTTAATGAGTTAGCAACAAAATTCCTGGAACAGTTTAGGCTTCACACAGCACAGCCAAAAGACGTGATGTCCTTATCTGGCCTATTCCAAAGACGAAATGAATCTTTGAAATCCTTCATGAGTCCGTTCAACACTGCAGTGACTGAAGTAAGTAATCTAAACAATGATATGGTCTTCATGGCCCTGGTCCGCGCTATCCACCCCGACATTGTATTCGAAAAATGGGTCAAAATAAAGCAACATACCACTAGGAAGGACTTTAAACGAAAAGCAAGCTAGTATTAGAGATTGGAAGAGGCGAAGGAGCTAGAAGGAAAACTTGTTAACCCACAGCCAATCAACGCTGGCCAGAATAACATGGCAGCTAACCAAGGTGTAAACACCTCTGGAACCACTGTAGGGAACGCGGGGAAGGATGCAAACCAGAAAAGGAAGAACCAGAATTCCAACAAGCAAAATGGAGGTGACAAGCAACTTAAAGGCTTCAAGGCCGAAGTTACCACGCTCAATGACACTTTAGAAAACACTGCCTTAAGACACAAGGGATGGAGGAGTACAAGAAGCCACCTTAAAAGGAAGCAATTGAATAGAAAAGGCATTTCGAAAAGTACTACCGCTTCCATGAAACGCATGGTCACAACATGAATGAGTTTCGACACGTAAAGAACTTGATTAAAGAGTTTATATGGGGGAACAAACTTCCACGGTATATGAGAAAGACCTGAATTCTGATCAACCTGCTGCACCCCAAGCTGCTAATATCTGGAGAAACCAAGTTGGAACCAGTGAAGAGGGATCTAAATGGACCGATCTAAGACTTGTCATCGGAACAATATCTGGAGGAGCTCATCGCGTGCAAAAGAGTTAGGGAGAAATGGAGTGATATGCTAACTCGTTGAAACTGCCTCGAAAGATTCATGCTTTGCGATTGAAGACGGAACTCTTGTCAAGCAGCAGAGAACCCTTAATGATGATATAGTATTTCAAAACCGAGATACTAAAGGAATGGAAGCTCCAACCCTCGACCCCATGGTCATGTCAGTAGGAATCAGACCAGCCATGGTCTGATGAGTAATTGTGGACAGTGACAGCTCTGTTAATATCCTATTCATACACACATTTGATCAAATGAGGATCAGTATGAAAGGCGTATCCTCTTGTCGAACAAAGATCCAAGGATACACTGGTGAACCTAAGCAACCTGTTGGAACAATTGACGTGCTAGGGAAGACGATTGTAAGATCCTCTATCTGGAGGCCCAAAGCTAAGCGCTACAGATATTGCAGTCATCCATAGTGTTAACTTTCGGTGACCAAATACGATAATGTTAATGATATCCATAATATCAGAAGCACTTGAATATGAAATAAAATCATCACAGATTTAAACACTTTTCTGAGTACATTTCAAAACTACATTTCATATCCAAGTTACATAGTTACAAATGCTTCCCAGGTATAGATCAAATATAATTATTATATAAATATGCCAAGAGCAACATATGAAGGTGCCCCGTTGGATGACCAGAGCACTAAATAGTCATAATAGACTTAATATAACACAAAGAAAATAAAACAAAACAACTCCTAAATATAGCTAGCATTAGCCTCTTGCTCATCTCCGGAAGCTTTATTAGTCCACCTACTAAAACCTAAAAATCCTCAACCCTCAGCCTACTCAAATCAATTTTGAGCACCCAAGAGTTTAAGGGGAAAACATAAACTTCGAGTCATACATAAAACCTAGTGTGAATAATACTATACATCTTGGTTATTTGATATTAAATGAGACCATGCCACTTAGCGGAATGGATTTCCCCTCACTAATATTCTTTTATGACATATCTTTTGCAAATCTTAATCTTGCAACCAAAACTGGTTAAAACAATAAAGCAATATCAGGTAAGCATATAAATCAGTTAACAAATGGACTATTTGTTCGAATATTATAGTGTTGTTTGGCTGACTACTAACCTTTGGCTGACTTGAGCTTACTAGGAAAAATAAATAAATAATCTAACTTCTGTTAGATACTCCTCTTCTGTACGGTCTGTCCCTAATTTAGTTCTCCTGGGTCAACTAAATCCTAATGGTTTCGCGGGCTCACCAATAACCTATCTCTCCTTTATAAATTCCTTTCTATGTGTAACATTATTTTAGTCTTACCTATGACAAAGCCCTACACACTGGAATGTTGGATTTATATTAGCTAGGGGCTAATCGCTAATGTATAGGGCGTGACCCCATACCGATCCCATCCGGTATTCTAATATCTAAGTCATTTTACTTAGGGTCATCTGCCCATAAAATTTTCCTTGAAAACATTTTCTCTCAAATTGATTTAAACCTTTATATCATACTTTAAACAAGGAAAATAAACTCTATGCTTTACTCAAATCACCTAGCTATGTTATATATACTTTACACAAAACTTTGTTGATGAAAACATTTAAACCTTTGAAAGTGCCCCTTTCGAATCCATTGAAAGTACCCTTTCGAAACCAAGTAATTTCTTTGCTTTATAACCTTAGGCCGAAAGGCCAAAACATACCTTTTGAAACCATTCTTAATAAACCTTTTGAAATTTTGAAAAACATTCCTTTCGAAAGCTTTAAAACCTTAGACATCATGTTAACAAAACACTATAAACATTGCCTTTCGAAAACATTGGAACCTTCCATTTAAAACCTTTCAAAACCATTGGTAAACCACCCCTTTAATACCTTCATCTTAAACCTTTCAAAAGTACTAAATCATTTTCATGAAATCAAGCCTTTCAAAAGCATTTGGGTTCAAGTAAAACATGTGGAATAACCTTTCGAAACCTTTTTGGTTTAACTTTCAATAGAACAAAAGGGTCATAAAACAACTAAGTCGAAAACACTCTTTCAAAAGCTATTTCATAAGTAAAGAAGTGATGGTGTCGAAACCAACCCTTTGAAAGAATTGGCCAAACAGCTAATCTTTTAAAAACAAAATAACCCTATCGAAACCATTTACTTCAAAAGGTGGAATCGACAGCAAGGGGTTTCGACCCCTTCGAAAGCATTTACCTAAAACAAAAAGGCGCAACCTCTTTCAAAGCCATTCCTTTAAAATAATTTGACCCAGTCGAAAGCTAACTAAGTCGAAAGCGTTCCTATCGAAAACAAAGCAGGCACATTTTCATTTAAAAACAAAGTAAGGCTTCGACCCCCTCGAAACCCTATGTCTCGACCCAGTACCTTTTGCCTATGTCCCATTCACTACGTACCAAGGCTTTGATACCCAGTGCTCTGGTTTTGATGGAGATGGAGGGGGAAGTAAGGTGTCGAAGGCTAGGTGCCGAATGTGGCGAAACATGTAAAAAGCATGTATAGACTGATTTTTAACTTTTTAAAGCAATTCTTTTCAACTAACCTGCCTTGTTTGTCAAAATATGATTAGTAGCTAATTTCTTTTTCTAAAGTACTACAGAAATTTCTGAAATAACAAATTAAATTATTTACAAATGCCCCTTCTCCTTTTATAAGTATATAAAACATTTAAGTCTAAATAATTTTATATACTTATTAACACACTTAGGAAAAATCTATAGAATTTTCCATAAATCATTTTTAATATGTTTTCTAACATATATTATTTTCTTACCCAAAACATACATATATTAGCCGTAATTAATTTTAAACCCAAATATCTATTTTCTTTACTAGAAAATTAATATAATCCACATTTATTCAAAAAATTATAAAAATTGAAACCCATCTCTAAAATATCATTTCTGACCTTATTCTGAAATCGCAAGGCATTTGAGCGTCATTTAATAGGGTTTTCACATTAAAACATATCATAAAATTTCATATGAATTAGCATAAATCATCAACAAGCATATATATCCAATTTAACAATAAAAAACATGGCAAAATCTTGCAAAATAGTTCGGATTTAATCTAAAATTCAAAAACAAATAAAATAAGAGATGCAGTCATTATTCACCTTAGCCTTGTGATTAAGGAGTTGAGATGTGATCTTGATCTAAGTTGATTAAGCTTTCTTACTTCAGATTCTTGTTTCTATTCTTCTCGCTCTTCCTTTATTATGGCCAACCTCTCTAGCTTAAAATTTTGATAGTGAACGTATGAAATGAATGTGGCATAAGGGTTCAAGGTATAAGAATATACTTATTCCTATTTTACCCTCACCTATTACCCTTTACTGTTATACTTTATTTCTTTTTAGTTCATTTGTTATATGGCATCGCTCCTTTCTATTCACAAAAGTCTTGGTCCCCTAATCATCACATTATTTAATTTAATTTAACTAAGTAAATATCCTAAATAATGTTAATTAAAATTAGGGTTGTTACAGACTCCCCTCCTTAAAGAATTTCGTCCTCGAAATTAGGATAAGGTACACATACAAATTAATCATAAAGGTAAATCATATCATCAAAAAATAGGATAAGCGTCTCTAATCCTGCTCTTAGTCTCCTAAGTATAGTCTCTCTCATCGTCGCTCATCCACTAGACTTTAGCTAATATGATTGTCTTGTTCCTTAGCCTCTTCTCATATCTCGCGACTATGCGAACTAGCTTTCTAACCATAGTCAAATTCGGCTCTACTACTAAGTCCTCTAACACAGTCGGTGCGATAGTAGTCTCCAGATCTCGAACACACTTTCTCGGATGAGAAATATGAAAAATATCATGGACTCCTGCCAAATTGTTAGGTAACTCTACTCTATATGCGAGTTTCCCGATCCTTTCTATGATAGGAAATGATCCTACAAACCTAGGTGACAATTTTGATTTCCCAAATCGAATTATAGCTTTCACGAGTGATAGCTTGACGAAAACATGATCTCCAATAGAAAACTCTAAGCCTTTCCGTCTTCTATCTACATAACTCTTCTGCCTAGACTGAGCTTCCTTCATTCTAACTCGAATCAACTCAGTCTTCTCTGCAGCTTCTCTAACTAAATCTGGAGCAAGAACCAACCTATCCCTGGTCTCTAACCAACAAACCAGAGATTTGCATGGTCTTCCGTACAAAGTTTCAAACCCATCCCTATACCTGCCTGATAAATGTTGTTATACAAAAACTCGACTAAGTGTAGATGGTCTTCCTATGATCCCCCAAAATCTAACAAACAAGTTCTTAACAAATCTTCCAAGACTTTGTAAACCCTTTCCGTTTGCCCATCGGTCTGTGGATGGAAAGCAGTACTCGTCTTGAGCTTGGTTTCTGAAATTTCCTGTAGACTTTTCTAGAACTCACTAGTGAATAATGAATCTCTGTCACTTAATATACTACTAGGAATCACATGCAGTCTAACTACATTCTTCATAAATAACTAAGCAAAAACAGGTGCCGTCCTAGTTGACATAACTGGAATTAAATGGGCACTCTTGTTAACTTGTCGATTATGACCTATATACTTTCATTTCCTCTATTAGATCTTGACAATTGATCTATAAAATCCATAGAAATAGAAATCCACTTCCGTACTGGAATATCTAATGGCTGAAGTAACCCACTTAGCTTTTAATGTTTGACTTTTACCTATTGGCAGTTCAGACACTACTTTCCCCACAAACCTACATCCTTCTTCATACCTTCCCAAAAGAAATTCCTCTTCATGTTCTGATACATCTTACTTCCTCCCGGATGAATAGGAAACTTCGAATGATTGCATTCTTCTAAAATTTCCTTCCTAATACCTCTTACATTCTGACATATGACCTTCCTTTCTTTCACAACCACCCATTCTGGTCAAGACTAAAATCCTTCAAGTCATCACTCTCTGTTATATCCCTTAACTTTTTGATCTGTTCAACTAATAATGGATCCTCCTTCTTCTTAGAAGCAATCCTTTCGATCATCATCGGTTGAACTTCTAAACATGATAACGTTACAATTCCTCCACCAGATCTAGGTTCAGATCTCCACTATACTCCACACGTCATCAACGCTTCCAAATCTCTCCACTCAGATATCATTGCCAACACTGCATTTTAATGTTTTCTGCTAACTGCATCTGCAACCTTATTTCCTTTTCCTGGTGCGTACTCAATTTCAAAATCATAAGCTGCTATAAATTCTAACCATCTCTGCTGTCTCATATTCAGCTCCTTCTGAGAGAATAAATATTTCAATGACTTATGATCCATATACAGCTTGAATCTTTCACTCAAAAGGTAATGCCTCCACACCTTCAACGCAAAAATTACCATAGCCAATTCCAAATCATGCGTCGGGCATCGCACCTCATGCGGTCTAAGCTGTCGAGAAGCATAGGCAATCACTTTACCTCTTTGCATTAACACAGCTTCTAACCTAGTTCCACAAGCATTTGTATATACTACTTAGTCCTGATTCTCTTTCGGAACAACCAATACAGGTACATTAATCATTAAGTGTTTCAAACTCTAGAATACTTCCTCATACTTATTAGTCTACACAAACTTCACATTTTTCATGTTAGATTGGTCATCGATGCTAATATCCGTTAAAAATCCTTTATGAATCTTCGATGATGCTCAGCTAATCCAAGAAAACTCTTCAATCACTATCTCGGGTCTCTTCACCGCCTCGATTTTAGTCGGATCTATCAACAACCCTTTCTCTGAGACTACGTGACCAAGAAAATTCACTTCCTTCTTCCAAAAATGACACTTCAAAAACTTCGTCTTTAGATGATGCTACCCTGAACGTTTCCAGCACCACTTCATAATGAACTTCATGCTCCTTTCATCCTTAGAGTATATCAAGATATCGTCTATGAAAACCAACACAAACCTATCCAAGTGCTCTCAAAAAATTCGATTCATCAAATCTACAAAGAATGTTGGCACATTAGTTAGTCCAAATAGCATTACTAACCATTCATACGATACATATCTAGTTCTAAACGTTGTCAAAGGAATATTATCCTCTGTTACTTTAAACAGATCAAACAAATCGTCAATTCTAGGCTACAGGTATCGATTCTTTATCGTCTTCTCATTTAGCTTACAATAATCGATATACAGCCTTAACGATCCTTCTGGCTTCTTTGCAAACACTACGGCTACTCCCCAAGGTGAACTACTTGGCTTAATAAAATCCTTGCCTTCCAAATCCACCAACTGCACCTTCAACTCCCTCATCTTGGTAGGTGTCATTCTACTTAGCGGTCTACTTGTTGGTTCTACCCCAGGTACTAAATCTATCCGAAACTAAACTGCTCGTTTCGGTGGCAATCCTACTATGGGTTCAAAAACAACCACGAATTCTCTTACCACGAAAACTCGATTTAACTCGTCTTCAACCTCCACGACACCTAGCAAAGCATTCACCTCACAACTAAGGTTTTCTACGGTGTACACTATCTGATCACTATAGTCAGAATGTCTAAGTGATATTACCATATCATGGCAAAATGTCCCAGCATCGTACTTAATTAACCAATCCATACCCAAAATAATTCCAAAACCTACGAAATCAAACACATGCAAACTGTAAACAAAGGTATGACCTAACAAATCAAACTCTAGGCGGTCACACTTTATCCCAAGTGTCATATACCCTCCTATCGGGTTTGCAACCCTTAAGGAAGTAATTAGGTACGAGGGTTCTTGGTTAAACTTTTTTACCAAACAATGAGATACAAAAGAATGTGATGCATCAGTATCAAACAAAACCCTAACTAACATACCATGAACCATAAGCGTATCTCCCAACACAGCCTTTCCCTTTTCCTCTGTTATTGGCCTCGAGGTAGCTAGCTCTAATGCAAACACTTTGCCATTCCTATCCTTAGTAGGCTCCTTGCATTGGTTCTTGTAATGTCCAATTTGATCGCAGTTGAAGCACCTAATATTCTTCTTTCTGTTCATCTTCTTTCCTTCTCCAAAACGACATTCATTAGCAAAGTACCCTTTCTTATCACACTTAAAGCAGACAACCTCCGACTTCCCTTTCTTTGCAGCTCTACCCTTCTGAGCTTCTTTCTTATGGAAGAACTTCCTTTTTAGATATTGTCCCATATAGACTTCCTTTGCCAGGTTTCTATCCAGGAAAGCAAGCATCTCCTCATGTCTTGAAGCCATCTCTACTACAATAACACATGGATCCCTGATGTGCGATAACGTAGCCTTACTAAGCTCAGGCTTCAATCCCCCTGATGAATTACTCATTCCATTTAATCATTGTTTCCACCATAGCATAACCACATCTCGCTAAATTCTCAAACCATGTTGCATACTCCAGTAAGTCATGTCTCCCTGCTCAAACTCGGCATACTTCCTGAGTAGAGTGGATTTCGCAATCTTCGAAATAAACCTCTCTCCAAACCTCCTCTTAAACTCAGCCCATGTCATTTTCTCATCATTAACTCCAACTGTAATGCTATTCCACTAGTATAGCACTATTACTTGTAGCTGTCTCAAAGCATGTCTTCTTTTCTGCTCATCATTGAGCTTTGGATCAGCGAAAATCCTTTCACAATGAAGCAGCCAATTCTCTACTTCGATTGCGTCTTCAGTTCCAATGAATTGCTTTCCTCCTAGCCGAGTGTAATCCCTACTTAGAATAACATGGTTATTCAGCACTGAAGCTTCTTGGTTTCCTCCTCCAGCTACTCCAGCAACAACACCCCCTTGCATCATGTTGACAAAGAACCGATACATTGCTACCATGTCAACTTATGGGACTCCAACACCCACATTTCCAGCTTGTGCCTGACCTTGGTTCCTTCTCGTATTTGGTCTGGCATTTCAATTTATAGTGGTTCTTCCCTCTCCAAGGTTAACTCTTCCACTTCTAGCACCCATATCTGTATTCAAGCCTCGTAAGATACAAAAAAATAGCCTAAGAGAGATAGGAGAATAGAGATATAGCATATACTTATATATAGCAAATATAAGTATGTTACTATAGCATTATCCTATACCCCGATCTTATCTCTGATTACTTTGGATTATGATTTCAAAAATCATTTTAATTTAATTTTTTTTATAAACCTATGCTCTGATACCAAGTTGTAACATCCCATATCTGGAGACCCAAAACTAAGCGCTACAAATGCTGCAGTCATCTATAGTACTAACTTTCGTGACCAAATACAGTTATGTTAATGGTATCTATAGTATCATAAGCACTTGAATATGGAATAAAATCATCATAGATTAAAACACTTTTCGATTACATTTCAAAACCACATTTCATATCCAAGTTACATAATCCCAAACGCTTTCCAAGTTCGGATCAAATATAATTATTACACAAATACACCAAGAGCGACATATGAAGATTCCCCCTTGGATGGACATACTAAATAGTCATAACATACTTAATACAAAACAGCAGAAATAAAACAAAACAACTCCTAAATATAGCTAGCATTTGCTCCTACTCGTCTCTGGAAGCTTTATTCGTCCATCTACTATACCTAAAAATCCTCAACCCTCGGCCTACTCAAATCAATTTTGAGCATCGAGAGTTTAAGGGGAAAACATAAACTTCGAGTCAGACATAAAGCTTGATGTGAATAATACTATACATCTTGGTTATTTGATATTAAGTGAGACCAAGACTGGTAACAAATGGACTATATCCTGTAAGCATATAAATTAGGTAACAGATGGATTATCTTTCCGAACACTATAGTTTCGTTTGGATAACTACTAACCTTTGGCTGACTTAGGCCTACCAGTCAAAACGAACAAATAATCTAACTTCTGTTAGATACTCCTCTTCTGTACGGTCTATCCCTAACTTAGTTCTCTAGGGTCAACTGATCCTAACGGTTTTTCGGGCTCACCGATAACCCATCTCTCCTCTATAGATACCTTTCTATGTGTAACGTTATTTTAGTCTTACCTGTGACAAAGACCTACACACTGGAATGTTAGATTTATAATAGTTAGGGGCTAATAGCTAATGTATACGATGCGACCCCATACTAGCCTCATCTGGTATTCTAATATCTAAGTCATATTACTTAGGGTCATCTGCCCACAAAATTTTCCTTGAAACCATTTTGTCTCAAATTGACTTAAACCTTTAAATCATACTTTAAACAAGAAAAATATACCCTATGCTTTATTTAAACCCCTTTCGAATCCGTTGAAAGTACCCCTTTCGAAACCAAGTAACTACTCCAGTTTATAACCTTAGGCCGAAAGGCCAAAACATACCTTTCTAAACCATTCTTAATAAACCTATCAAAACATTGAGAAACCTTCCTTTCGAAAGCTTTAAAACCTTAGACATCCTATTATCAAAATGCTATAAATATTGCCTTTCAATAACATTGGAACCTTCCATTTAAAACCTTTCGAAACCATCGGGGAGCCACCCCTTCAAAACCTTCATCTTAAACCTTTCGAAAGCACTAAATCCTTTTCATAAAATCAAACCTTTCAAAAGCATTTGGGTTCAATTAAAACATGTGGAATAACCTTTTGAAAACATTAGAAACTCTTCCTTCCAAAACCTTTTGGGTTTAACTTTCAGTAGAACAAAAGGGTCATAAAAAACTAAGTCGAAAGCACTCTTTCGATAACTATTTCCTTCGTAAAGAAGTAATGGTGTCTAAACCAACCCTTCGAAAGCATTGTAGAAATGGCTAAGTTTTTAAAAACAATGTAACCCTTTCGAACCCATTTACTTCAAAATATGGAAAGCAATAGCAAGGGGTTTCAATCCATTCGAAAGAATTAACTTACAACAAAAAGGTGCAACCTCTTTCGAAACCATTCCTTTATAACAATTTGACCCAGTCAAAAGCTAACCAAGTCGAAAGCATTCCTTTCGAAAGTAAAGCAGGCGCATTTTAATTTCAAAACAAAGTAAGACTTCAATCCCCTCAGAACACCTTGTTTCGACCCAGTACCTTTCGCACATGTACAATTCACTACATACCAAGTCTTTGATACCCTGTGCTTTGGTTTTGATGGAGATATAGGTGAAGTAGGGTGTCGAAGGTTAGGTGCCGAAAGTGGCGAAACATGTAAAAACATGTACAGATCGATTTTTAACCTTTTAAAGCAATTCTTTTCAATAACTTGCCTTGCTTGTCAAAACATGATTGGTAGCTAATTTAATTTCTAAAAGTACTGTTGAAATTTCAGAAATAACAAATTAAATTATTTACAGTATGCCCCTTCTCCTTTTATAAATATATAAAAACATTTAAGTTTCGTACCTTAAATAATTTTATATACTTATAAAAACACTTAGGAATAATCTATAAAAATTCCCATAAATCATTTTTAATATGTTTTTAACATATTAATTTCTGACCCCAAACACACACACAAACATATATATATATATATATATATATATATATATATATATATTAGCCATAATTAATTTTAAACCCAAATAACCATTTTATTCACTATAAAATTAATATTAAATCCACATTAATTCAGGAAATTATAAAAATTAAAACCCATCTCTAAAATGTCATTTCTGACCTTATTCTAAAATCAAAAGGCATTTGGGTTTCATTTAATAGGGTTTTCACATTAAAACATATCATAAAATTTCATATGAATTAGCATAAATTGTCAACAAGTATATATATCCAAATTAACAATAAAAAACATGGCAAAACCTTGCAAAATAGTTCGAATTTAATCTAAAACCGTAAATAATTGAAACATGAGATGTAGTCATTATTCACCTTAGCTTAGTGATTAAGGAGTTGAGATTTGATCTTGATTTAAGTTGATTAAGCTTCCTTTTTTTAGATTCTTATTTATCTTCTTCTTGCTCTTCCTTAATGGTGGTAGGCTCTCTAGCTTAATATTTTGATAGTGAACGTATGAAATGAATGTGGCCTAAAGGTTTAGGGTATCAAAATATACTTATTCCTATTTTGCCCTCACCTATTACTCTTTTCTGTTATACTTTAATTCATTTTAGTTCATTTGTTATATTGCACGACTCATTTCTATTTACACAAATCTCAATCCCTAATCATCATTTATTTTATTTAATTTAACTAATTAAATATCTGAAATAATGTTAATCAAAATTATGGTCGTTACAGCTATTGAAGAGTCGTCCTCATCCAGACCTTTGTAATCGTAGATGAAATGCCCGCCTTTAATGCTTTCTTGCATCGTCCTGCTTGGCAGATTTCAGGATTGCTTTAGCTTAGTGGTGTCTAACCATGAAATATTCAATGGAGAATAGAGTTGGAGTGATCAAAGGAGACCAAAATGTCGCTAAAGAATGCTTCATCGCAGAACTGTGTGAGTCTAGAAGAGAAGAAAAAGGGAAGAATGTAGGGAAAACTCTCCACATTCGTAAAACTACCGCATAGCAATTATAGAGCCGTCCATGGCATGGGGACCATAGCCGATTCGACAAGGCTATGTACCCTAGAAAGAAGAGTTTAGGGGAGGATCAAGCAGCACTGGTAGAATTGATGGTTCCTGTCCTAGTCGATATGGATGGCCCAACTCGGGTCTTGGAAATTGGGTCACATCATGGAAACAAGATGCTATAGGAATTAATCAAATTTCATCGTGTCAACCTAGACATATCGCTTGGACGCATTCCGATATATGAGGGTTATCATCGGAGATTGCATACCATGCACTCAATATCAATCCCATGTATACACCAGTAAGGTAGAAGAGGCGCAGCCTAGGACCTGAACGGTCCAAAGCGCTAAGAGAAGAAGTGGATAAGTTGATGGAAAATGGTTTTATCTGCGATGTAACCTATCTTGAATGCGTATCTAACTCGGTCTTGGTCAAAAAATCCAATGGAAAATGGTGAACTTGTATCAAATACTCAGACCTAAACAAAGTTTGCCCAAAGAACAACTTTTCACTGCCTAAAATCAACCGTCTTGTGGACGAGACAGCTGGACATGAATTGCTATCATTCATGGATCTTACTTATGATACAACCAAATCATTATGCACGAACCTGACTAGGAAAACACTAATTTCAATACTGATCTGGGATTATACTGCTACAAAGTGATGCCATTTGGCTTAAAGAATGCTAAGGCAACTTACCAGCGACTATTAAACACCATGTTCAAACATCAAAACGGATAGACTATGGAATTCTATGTAAATGACATGTTAGTTAAATCATGCATAGCCGCAAATCACTTGGATAACCTCATCAAAAATTTTGAAATACTCCGCAAGTATGGAATGAAACTCAATCCACTTAAATGTTAATTTGGGGCAGCCTCTGGAAAGTTCTTAGGATTCATTGTAAGTGCCAAAGGCATCAAAGCTAATCTCAAAAAAATTACCACTTTACGGGAAATCGAGGTCTCAAGGAACACAAAAGAGTTACAAAGCTTGAATGGAAAAGTTGCAGCGCTAAACCAATTCATGACAAAAGCAACCGACAAATGTATACCATTCTTTAATGCACTAAAGAAGGGAAAGAAGAACTTTTAATGGAATCAGGCTTGTCAGACTGCCTTCAAGGAATTGCTACGACATATGGAGGCTTTGCCAATCCTATCCAAGCTGGTAGATGGAGAAGACTTGTTCGTCTACCTAACAGTCTTGCCGCATGCATTAATATACTCGCTTGTACGTGAAGAAGCCAGGGTCCAACGACCGTATATGACATCAGCAAACAGTTCACTAAACCCAGGAAGAATTATCCGAAGTAAGAAACATTAGCGTGCTGTCTCTTGATCGCATCCAGAAACTTATGACCATATTTGCAAGCGCACCCTTCAAAGTGCTAATAGACCAATCCTTGAAGCAAGTGTTGTACCGCCCCGAGACCTCTGGACGGCTTATCGAATGGAACATTGAATACTGAGTCAATATGAAATTACTTCCATCCTCGATGACCAATCAATGGGAAGGAACTAGTAGTTTTACAATATGAAATAACAAAGAAGAAGCTACTCCAGAAGTGGAGACACAGTGGAGGTTGTTCGTCGACGATGCATCTAACAACCTTTTCTTGGAGGAAGGAGTCGTGCTCGAAACTTTCAAAGGACGATCCATTTGTTATGCCTTACGCTTGGAATTCCCTGCAACAAATAATGAGGTGAAATATGAATCAATGATAGCCAAACTGAAAGTTGTAAAGGAACTCGAGATAAAGTCTATACATATCTGTAGCGATTCTCAACTAGTCGTCTATCAACTGAGAGGTGAATATCAAGCCCATGGAGAGAACCTCACCCCGTGTTTATCCAAAGTGCAGGAATTGCTGAGCGGCATCGAGCATTACACCATAACTCATATCCCGAGGGAACAAAAAATTAAGGCGAATTATCTAGCTAAATTGGTCGTTTCCGGAGAAGCTCGATCAATGGTAGCGGTCCAGGTTGAAACTCCGACTGCTCTAAGCATAGGCGAGTTGGATATCGATTGGATTTTCAAAACGATCGAATAACTAGAGACATGGATGACACCGGTCAAGGACTATCTGCTCGGAGGAACACTCCCCGTATATAGGAATCAATGGAAAAAGCTCATTCGAAAGGCACTACGGTTCGTATTATAGGATGGAATACTCTACCGAAGGGGATTATCCACCCCCTTGCTCAGATATGTGACCAACGGCAAAGCTTAAAGAATCCTCTGGGAAGTTCATGAAGGCAAATGCGGAGATCACACCGGGAGCAAACCTTTGCAAAAATAGTTCTCTAATATGGGTAGTTTTGGCCAACGGTCAAACGCGATGCAGCAAATTATGCCAAACAATGTGATCAATGCTAAAGTTTCGACAATATCGAAAAACTCCTTCAACAGAGTTAATACAGATGGTCAACTTGTGTCCATTCACAATTTAGGGAATCAATTTGATTGGAATATTGCCAATAGCAAAAGGAGGAGCCAAATATGCTATCATTACTGTTGACCACTTTACTAAATGGGCCGAAGTGGAACCTCTGGCCACTGTTGCCGCAAAGAGAGTTATTAACTTTGTCATTAAAATCATTATTTGTACGTTTGGAGTGCCATAAAATCATCACGGATAACGAGACTCAATTTGAAAGCGCTGAATTCAAAGGCTTTTGCAAACGATCCCAAATCGAGAAAAGCTTTTCCGTTGTTGCACATCCACAGGCAAATGGGAAAGTGGAGGTGGTAAAAAAGATCATCAAGTCCACCATAAAAAAGTCGCTAACTAAAGCTAAAGGGAATTGGGTTGATGAACTTCGACTTACATTATGGGCTTACAGAATAATGCACAAATCTACAACCGGGCGCTCTCCATTCGCCCTGGCATATGGTTCAGAAGCAATGATCCCAATTGAATCGGAAGTCCTCTCTCATTGAAGGCTAAACTCAATCAAAGGCAGAACGTGTAGCTCCCGCTCGAGTTGCTCAATGAGAAACGAGAAGAAGCCAAGCTAAGGACTGTCGCTCATCACGGAACGGTCGCACGACATTTCAACTCCAAGGTCCATAACCAAACTTTCTAAGTATGAGATCTTGTCCTCAAATGGGTCTACCCTATACCAAAAACACTCCGACCAAACTAGGAAGGGCCTATGTAATCGGCCAGAAGTTAGGGGATGACACGTTCAAGCTAAAAAATCATTGATGGTACCAAAATTCCCTGCGCTTGGAATATCAAATCCCTACATCATTACTTTATCTAGGACCGTCTTACGTATTTCCTATTTTCGCACCATCCCGGGATACTGGAGGCATTGTAAATAGGTAAAACTCGCCCAACTTTTATTTCAATTAATGAAATTGCTTTGCTTTCTGAACCAATAAAACAATGTTCATATTGATGAGTGATGAAGTCCAGATTGCTTCACAGTCATGAGCGATGAAGATTCATACTGAAAGCTAACTGGCATACTACAGAAAAATTCTCATGGTAGTTCGACACAATCATCAAAACTCCTTGAAATGAAAATCCAAAGATATCTATTCCAAAGAAAACCTTGTTTCTAATGAAAGCATACTCTGAGAGGCAATGTTAACCGGGATTTTAATCCAGTGGCCTTCAAAAGGAGTTAGAAAATTCAGAATAAGCTAGAACGAATCGAAACTTAACTGGATGGCCCAGAATATCAAGACATGAGTCTCCAAGAAGTTTGGCCCAAAAATATGCTAACATTTAGGATCGATACTGATCCAATCAAATTATGTCGGTACCGATCTGAATTGTTGATTAAGGGATTCTCAAATCCTCTTGCATTACACTCCTATGTCTCTACTAAGCTTATCTACAAGGTTTGATAACATTCCAAGCTTTCGAGTTCAAGAAGGGAAGACTTATCCAGTTAAAATTATAGTTCAATCAAATCCATAGGTCAATCTTCCTCAAAACAAGTCAACAAGCTACAAAATCACATGGAGAGCATCAAAACAAAGTAAGGAAGACCTCCAAGTAGTCAAAACATCAAAAATGCTTAACTATTTGGATCGATACCGATCCGATCCAATTGGAACGATACCGATCCATATAGTTTGCTCCTACGACCCCTAAATTTTTTGAGCTCTTTCTTCATACTAAGCGCAGGCTTTTGACAAAGTGGCTCTGGCCCAAATGCTCTTCAACTTCTATATATACCATCCCATCTGCAACAGAAAAGGGATCTTATTTAATCTGATCTATGCTGAACTAACAGCAACAACTCTGCCATTGTTTCTTCACTCTTCTTCTTTGACACAATAGCCATTAAGGGGAAACTAAGATCCTTATGGTTGTCTCTAACAATGGTGGCTTGATCTAACTTAGGAAAGAAGAATCATATTGTAATCCAAACTTTTTTGTAATAGCAGTTGACTAATAAAAGCTATAAAGTGGATGTAGGCTTCATTTACGGTCGAACCACTATAATAATCTCCCCTCTTTACTATTTCTGCTCTTTTTACATTTGTTTTCTATATTGTTTACTCTAAGAAATAGAATTGGTGCTTTCACACTCAATCCAGGGTGTTGATCCATATTTTGGGTTAACAGTCCCCACGATTGTTTTGATGGGTATATCACCAAAATCTATTAGAAATTGAGTGAATTATGCCACTTTAAAGTTGTGAAATGAAAGAGGAAGAATGCTAACGAAAAAGAAGATATTTTTCTGGTCAAAAATAGTCAGTTATGATTAAAACTCAACCATACACATTAATTCTGGCAAGTCACAATTCAATCACTTTCAACCACATACCCATCGGTCACCACCAACCAACTCCACTCACCGAAAGTACCATATAAACAAATTCCACCACCTAATGATCACCATTTCATCACCTCTAATGCTATAAAATTACAATGACTAACCACCTCCATTGACAACTCCTTATGCATAGGTTTCTAAAACAACCAATATTGCCATTGTCTCATCAATGACAACTCTAAGATACGAGCATCGTCGCCTAAATCTCATTAGAGAGTTTTGTTTGATTATTTAAACTTAACCATCTGTTAACTCAAATTTGTCGCTGCTCATTAGCTATGCGTTAAAATTGGTGACCCATCGGTAATCATTTCATTGTCTATCTCTCAATGATGTGTCTCCTATGCCCAATTCTATTGACATCAATCACATTTTCCAATCATTACAGTTGTCAACACACTATCATATTACGCCATCTGGACCCTCTACAACAACTTTAGAATGGTACCAAATTCATCATCTATGTAAAGTATTGAGTCTCCAAGATCCCATTGATGACGGAGCTTCAACCACTAATAGTAACCTAATCATCTACCCTAGATGGCTTTCTAACGCCACTCTGATGGCTCCTTTGGTGGCAACATCTCCATCATCAAAGCCCTCTCTTTGACGATCCCACCATTTGATGGCACTGCACTTCACCTACTACTACCTATCGACAATCCTAATGGTTATCCATGGTAAAAGTTGTCATTCTTCAATGGCACAATAATTGAGTATCAATGGCCAGTAAGCCCCTTTTTGATGCCAGTAGCCCCCTTTCCAATGGCAACCACTCTGATGGCCACCAAAGTCCAACTTCTATGTTACCACATGTCCTTAGTCAATATTCCATATTCCATCAGTTGACTTAATCACAAGCTTAGTCCTATGATGACCCACTTAATATCTAATCTACACACCAAGTATGCTCTTTATCCATTTTTGATGGGAAATTTTTCTCACCTATGATCAAAATTTTCATTCTAGTCATTGCCGCTAGATAAAAAAACCGTTTGTCTTTCATCATGCTCGATCGTATCCCTATTGGATCATCCATTTGATTAAAACTCTAAAAAATCTTATTATCATTAACATCTTTGTAAGATCAAGGAAATTTTAATAATAAACTAAAATGATAATAAGGGTAAAAATGTAATTTAATACAAGAATAAAATACTAAATTTTCACAATGTTGGAATTTGATCATGAGACCTATTCCATTGCTCAAGAATGTCATTTACAGTTAGAAACAATATATAACTTGTTAAATCTGATAAAACGTGTCAAAATTAGCGAAAAATATAACCAATGACATTTTCATAATTGTTGGTTTTCGGTTTAGACCAGATAACCCTATTATTTAACTAGAAATAAGTCTCTAAGCCTTACTGCTTTAAACTCTAAATCCTAGCTACCACCTCTTTATTCTCTACGTGCAATTCTTCTTCTTCCTCGATAGAAACTTCCCAAATCAAAAGAATACTTCAATCAGTTAAAAAAAATTGTACATCAAAAATAAAATAAAACATATCTAATTCAAAGAAGAGAGGGAATCAAAATTAAAAGAAAAAGAGAGAAGGAAGGCCAAATCAATTAAGCTTGGAGGCCTAGGAAGGACATTCAAATCAAGTTAGAAAAAGGGATACTCAGAAAAGGTAAGTGAATTGATTATTATGTTATGATGATTTATAAGTAATTCAATTTCTTTATATTTCTACCTGATTTACAAATATAATAGTTGAATTTGTAATAATAGTTCCAACTTAAATGTTATTTGAATCATAGTTTCGTGTATAAATAAAAAAGAATAGTAACGTGGGAAAACCAAAGTTTCTAATTTAATAAAAACAATTATAGAAAAGGGGGAAAGGTATAGTAGAGTGATTCTATAGATTTAAAACTTTATACGATAAAGTTAGTGTGACTTAAATAAACGAAAGCAATCGAATTCACATTGGATTTTATTATATAATTTAAAATATAAATAGATTTTGATAAATATATAGGTGGTTTGTTAGAAAATTTTATATGACGTTATGCATAAACAAAAGTAGAAATCATCACCAAAACACTGGAAAATTTTCTTGTCCTAGTGTTCCAGAATTTTCAGGTATAAGTTTTGTCTTTAATCCCAGGAATGTTCAAATATATTTACCATGCACGTTGGAAAAATATGTGATCTTTATTTTCATCTTCATGTTTACACATCATACAATTTGGTCAGTAGTCATTCCTATATTTAACTGTCTATCATTAGTATTTAGACGATTCAGCATCGCTCTGTAATGCAAAATGCCATTTTTGTGCAATTTTTTGGAAGCCAAACTAGTTTAGCCCATGTTATTTTTTATTGTGATTTATAATCTTGTCCTATGCATTATGGAAGCTGAATCTCCCACTGTCACCCTATTCATAGCAATCTGCATTTTTGTCTTGTTGAACTTCAATTTGATTTATTAATGCTGCTATCTCTCTAGTTACTGCATTTAGTGATGGATTTAAGGTACCATTGTCTATTATTTCAACTACATTACTTGAAGGGCATCATATAATGTCAAATATGTCATAAGCCAATGGATCTACCAAATATCTAGAATTAATCCAAGGTTCCTTCCATAAAAATATTATCCTACCATCGATTATAACTTTGTTGAAAAACTGTTTACCTTGTGTTCATAAGCGTAGAATATTTTTCCAAGTAGAAGAGGCATTATTATCTATAAACATTGTCCAAAATTATTTACCTCTATAGTACCTAGCAGCTGTCCTAAGTTCGTTTGGTAAAATGGTCCACATTAACATGATACATGTAGCAATTTTTGAATCTACCAAAATTATTATAGACAGAACGTTACAAAGGTGTTACGAAACTGTTAAAACTGTTACGACTTAGAATTGTTACAACTACAGAACTGTTATAACTATGTTGCAAAACTATTACGAATACGTGTAAAATTGTTACAACTACAGAACTGTTACAACTATAGAACTGCCACAACTATGTTGCAAAAACTGTTACGAATAGAACTATGCAGTAAACAGATTATGCAACAAATGTAATACTGATTAGATTGTCTGAGTCCATAATACACTGTTTCCTTGAAACAATATTGCTCCTTCTACAGTGCTTAAGGGTATCGAGCAATTGTTTTCCAAGATGAAACAGACCTGTCTCTGTGATGCTGTGCAACAATCATAGAGCAAAGACGAACTTAAGAGAATTTAACTATGAACAAATTTTTGTGAGAGAGGAAGAAGTGCAGAAAAAACTGAGTCAATTTTTCTGTTTCCTTCAGCCTATATATAGGCACGGGGAGGTGCCTATTCAATAATAGGCAAGTTCGAACAGTTGCGACAGGTGGAAAGGTAGCGACCCTTTACCAAGCGGTGCAATCCTTTGAGTTTGAATGGACAAAATTAAAAAACTGTTCGGTCTGAACAGCCATGCTAAGGCAATGCCAATGCGCGTGTGGGGTGGTGTGTCGTACCATCCGCCATAGCTATGTTTTAATGTCTCTTCCTGTCTCATAGTAACTATAATTGTGTCTAAATCTTAGTACATAAACATAAAATGTATATTTTATTCTAATATGTGGGACTATTCATTTTCCAAGGCATTCAATGCCTTACATTTCCCAATATATTACTCATTCATTTCCAACAATCCTCCACATGAATGAGTAGATTCTCACTTGTACTTAATTTTACGAAACCTTTTATCGTATCGGTTAGAGTAGCATACAGGCTTTGAACTTTCCAAGTGTTTTATCTTTTTGATTTACTGGTGAATTAGTGGACTTTGATTGTCTTTTAATTGTAAGCCTTTTGTGTAAGTCTAAAAAGATAACACATGGTAAATGTTTCTTATCTTCCTTGGTTCTCTGTTTGTGTTCATTTTTGCCATGAACACCAGCTTGGTCTCATGAGTGCTTGGAGAATTTGGCCTTTCAATTCTCCTTGAAGTGGTGCCAGCACACTCACATAGGTGACTCTTAACACTTGGTTTTTTTTATCTTACCAAGTATAGACATCATTAAAGTTTCAAAACTTATCATATTCTTCGATGAGTAGTGCACTGACTTATCGTAGAAATGGTTTGAACATTTACAGTGCTATCAAGTTTAAAAACTTAGTTGTCCCTTTGAACCTAGATCTTGGGATCTCTAGTCAGCTAGGTGGGGTTTCCGTTTAAAGAAAGTTTTTATTTTATGGGCCATAATCTCATTCTCATCGTTAAGATATTAACCTTCTTTCTAGGTAAACCTTTTGTTAGTGGATCCGCAATGTTATCATTTGATTTTACATAGTCAATTGTGATAACACCATTGGAAATAAGTTGTTTAACGGTTTTATGTTTACGACGAATATATCTAGACTTGCCATTGTAAAGCTTACAATTAGCTCTTCCAAAAGCTGATTGGCAATCGCAATGTATGCTTATTGGAGGTATAAGATTTTCCCAATTTGGAATACTTTCTAAAAAACCTCGAAGCCAATCCGCTTCTTCGATGGCTTTGTCTAAGGCAATAAATTCTGATTCCATGGTTGATCTTGCTATACAAGTTTGTTTATAAGATCTTCAAGATATTGCCCCACTAGCTAGGCTAAACACATATCCACTAGTGGATTTTTGCATCTGATTAAACAGTTACCTAGTTTGCATCACAATACCCTTCTATTACAAATGGGAATCTATGATAATGTAGCCCATGACTTTATGTATACTTATGTATCCTAATACTCGAATTATAGATTTTTAGTGATTCTTTCCTGGGTTGGTAGTATATCTACTGAGTTTACTTACAGCATATGGTATATCAGGCCTAGTGTAGTTCATTATGTACATAACGCTGCCTAGTATACGAGAGTACTCAAGTTGGTAAATACTATCACCGCTATTTTTCACCCAGTTTTGGTTCAAACCTATGGGTGATTTTGCTGATATTATGTTGTGTTGTTTAAACTTTTCAAGTATTTTCCTAATGTGGTGTGATTGGGACAACACATATCCTTCGTTGGTTTTATGTATTTTTACACCAAGTATCACATCAGCGATTCCCAGATCTTTCATGTCAAATCTGACAGAGAGCATATCATTTGTAGATTTTATTATCTTCTTATTGCTCCCAAATATTAGTAAATCATCTATATATATACATGCAACGACATATCCCATATTTGTATGTTTATTTGACACATTCATTTATATGAAATCCATTTAGTATCATATTTTCATCAAATTTTTCATGCCATTGTTTAAGCGCTTTTTATGCCCATACAGTGATTTTCTTAATCTACAAACATTGCTTTCATTTCCAATTCTTGGGAAACCTTTAGGTTGTGTAACATCCCCCTACGTAGAGGTCCAAAACTAACGGGTACGGATGCTGTAGTCATCCCTAGCTATTAATCCTTGGTGACCAAATACAGCGATATTAGGTACATTGATATACAAAAACACAAGAACATGGAAAAAAATTAAACAGTAAAATAAATTCCATGTTCCATTTCAAGATATTCTAATTTGATTACATAATCCCGATTCGCAGATCATGTTCAAATAACATATAATTATTACAAAATACGCCAAGAGCGATATATGAAGATGCTTCTTTGCAGATTAGAGTATATAGATAGGCAAGAAAAGAGTTTGCCTTTACAAACAAACACATAGCGGAAATAAAAGAACTATAATAATAAGTTTGCGTCCCACACATCCTCCGAAGCTTTATTCATCTAGAAGAACACCTGGAAACCTTAACTCTCAACCTACTCAAAATTAATCGAGTATCCGAGAGTTTAAAGGGAAAACAAAAACTTCGAGTCGAACATAAAGCGGGGTATGAATAATAATTTACTATCCCAAACCATTTTGATATCTAGTGAGGCCACACCGCTTAGTGGAATGGGTTTTTCCCCTCACTAGTATCCAAAACATTTACAAAACTATACACTGTGCTTCTACATCCACAATGGTTAAAACATAATATTTCAAAACATTATGATGATACGCAAAACAAATAAATCAATTCTGGATTACCCTTCCCCATTCATTCTAACTATCTGTCTCAATTATAGTTTCTAGGGTTACCATTAATCTGTTAAATGTTAAGAACTATCTATCCAATTGCTTAGTTTTCACAAGATCATTAAGAACCTATTGGTAACTCCAATATCTTATTTCTTATCCTAATTTCATGGGTTAACTAGGAACTTATTGGCTGCCTGCTAATATATTAATTCAGATATAGTATTCATGGGCTAACTCCAAACCGACTAGCCTCTGTCAGTATCAAATCACAGTTTTCATAGGCTGACTATGAACCTATTGGCCTCTGCCAATATCATATAGTTTTCATGGGCTTACTGTAAACCTATTGGCCCCGGCCAATATCTCATCTGTTAGGTTATATTCACTACTGGATCCACCTAACTGATTATTCTGCCCTTTTCCCAAAAAAACAGTTATGGGTTAATAATAATGTGAATAACTTTTCAAAATATTTATTTATGTCATGGTTATTACTTTAAATTGAGATTTGGTTAATGTTTTCAAACCATAAAAACATCACTTTTTGAAATCTCTGGATAGCCTCCTTCGAAAGAAAAGACCTCTTTTCAAAACATTATATACATACCTTTCGAAGCTCTTAGTAAACATTCCCTTTCGAAACCTGTTATACTTTTCCATGATATCGATTTTTAAAATATAGAACTTCAAAACAAATGAAAGTACCCTTTTCGAAAGTATTGGGTTTACTCTTTAAAACATCATTTGGGTCAACATGGTTATATATGATCTTTCGAAACCAAAAAAAATAGTTTGGGGGAAAAATTGATTGGGTAACCATCTTAGTCAAAAGCAAAACCTTTGAAACAAACTTTGAAGGACAGAGTCGAAACCCTCTTTTTAGACTCCATCACCTTCGAAACCCTCAACCCCTTCGAAAGCATACCGTAAAAAGGCTTAAGTAAAATAGAAGTAGCCCCTTCAACAGCATAGATGACTTCAATGTAGTCAAAAGGGGAATTAGCGGTTTGGTTTTGACTAGGATGAAACTAGTCCTTTCGAAAGCTCTTATTTAAGAAAAAAGGTACCCCTTTGAAAGCTAATATTTTAACATAATATGACAACCTTCTTCGAAAGCTAATTATAAAACATTTTCGAAAGCATATGTTTCAAGTGTGTCAAAAGCTTTAGGTAAAATTAGGCAAGGATGTTAACTTATGATAACAAAGCAGGGTTTCGACTCCATCGAAAGCTAACCTTTTGACACCAAGAGTTCCGCCCTCCTTCCAATCTACTGCATACCATCTAAGTGATATCTTATGTATTGGTTTCGACTATAGTGGTTTCGACTGTGTTAGTTTTGACTGGGACGAGGCAGAATCAAAGGAGGCGAAAGGTTCTAACTAATAGAGGCGGAACACCTGTTTCTGATTTAAAGGCTGAAATATAGCAACTTTTGGTAATTACTTTTTAACAACTGCCTGTTTGTAAACTATTGATTGGTTGTCAAAAAAACTTTTCAAATTATTATCTTTATAACTACCGCATTTATATCAGATTAAACCATTAAAATGTGATGTTTAGCCCTTCCATATGCTAAAATCAATTATTTCAAAAAAGCCCTTTTAAACCAATTTAAAGCCCATTTACTTTGTTAATATGCATGGCCCTATTATGTAATTTATTCAAATCTCAGCCTCCATATCATAATTATTCTATTTAATTTATCTGATTAAATTTTTGAGTAACATTATCGAAAATTAAGGATGTTACATGCTTCCCCTTAAAGAATTTCGTCTTCAAAATTCAGTAAGGACTAAATACTAATCACAACAATCATCTGTAACAGCTCCTAACAACCATACTAGTCAAACTGACTAGCAAATATCTATATAAGTCTAATATAGACATACCCTCAAAGCAGATCAGGATAAGTATCTCCAATTCCGTCCTCTGTCTCCTAAGTATTGTCCTTCTCGTTGTCGCTCCACTGATCTTTCACTAACCTGACTGTCTTGTTCCTTAATCTTTTATCTTCTCTAGCTAAAACCCGAACTGGTTGTCTAACAAAAGTCAAATTAGGCTCTACCACGAAGTCATCCAACCTTGTCGAAGGAATAGTAGTTTCTAGATCATGCACATATTTTCAAAGATGGGATATATGAAATACATTATGGACACCTGCCAAACTGCTCGGCAACTCTATTCTATATGTGAGCTTTCCAATACTCTTTATAATCTAGAATGGACCTACATATCTTAGGGCTAACTTCCCTGAATTTCCAAATCGTATCACACCCTTTATAAATGATACCGTAATGAAAACCTTATCTCCAACTAAGAATTCTGGGTCCTTACGTCTTTTATCTATGCAACTCTTTTGTCTTGACCGAGCTTCCTTCATCCTTCCTCGGATTAACTCAATCTTATCTGACGCCTTTATAACTAAATTTGGACCTAAGACTAATCTGTCTCCAGTCTCCAACCAACATCTGGTGATTTGCAAGGCCTTTCATACAAAACATCAAACGGCGTCATTCCTATGCTAGTCGAGTAATTATATTATAGGAAAACTCGACCAAATGTAGGTGATCCTCCCAAGATCCACCAAAATCTAATACACAAGCTATCGATAAATCTTCGAGTACTTTATTGACTCTCTCTGTCTGTCCATCCGTCTGAGGGTGATACGCAGTACTCATATTAAGCTTGGTACCCATCACTTCCTATAGACTCTTCCATAATTCACTAGTGAACAATGCATCTCGGTCACTGACTATACTACTAGGAAGTCCATGCAATCTAACTATGTTTTTTAGGAACAACTTAGCTAAAACAGGTGTCGTTCTGGTTGATTTAATTGGAATGAAGTGGGCCAAGTGGGCACACTTGGTCAATCTTCCCACTATAACCCATATACTTTCATCACATCCATTTGACCTTGGCGACCCGTCTATAAAATCCATGGATGTCAAATCCCATTTCCAATCTGGAATCCCTAAAGGCTGTAGTAAACCACTTGGTTTCTGATGTTCATCTTGCACTTGTTGACAGTTTTCACACTGTCAAACCCACAAACCAACATCCCTCTTCATGCCTTTCTAATAGAAGCTTCTCTTCATATCCTGATACATCTTGGTTCTTGTAGGATGAATCGTAAACTTGGATCGATAAAATTGTCCAAGAACTTCTTTCTTTAAGTCCTCCATATTTGAAACACACAACCATCCCTTCTTTCTTAGCCACCCTATCTGGTCAAGGCTAAAATCCTTTAAATCATCGATCTCTGTTCCAACTCCGGTCTTCTGATCCTTTCAGCTAATACAGGATCCACCTTTTTCTTGGAAGCAATTTTCTCAATCAATACTGTTCGAGCTTCTAAACAAGACAACTTGGCGGCACTCTGACTAGAACCAACAGTTGATCTTAACTACACATCACAACTGACTAAAGCTTTTAAATCTTTCCATTCGGCCAACATAGCTAACACCACATTCTGATGTTTCCTACTAAGAGCATCAGCCACCTTATTACCTTTTCCTGGTATATATTCTATACTAAAATTATATGCAGCCAAAAGCTCCAGCCACCTCTGGTGTCTCATATTCAACTCCTTATGAGAGAATAAATACTGTAAAGATTTACGATCGGTATACAACTCAAATCTCTCCCATAAGAGATAATGTCTCCAAATATTCAATGAGAAGATCACAGCTGCCAACTCCAAATCATGAGTAGGATATCTAACTTCATGCAGTCTAAGTTTCCTAGATGCGTAAGCAATGACTTTACCCCTCTGCATCAACACCGCTCCTAATACAGTCCACATGCATCAGTATACACCATCAATCCTTGGTTTCCATCTGGAACTACTAACATGGGTGCATTGGTCAACAAATGCTTTAACTTAAGGAATGACTCCTCACATTTATCGGCCAAAAAAATATCACTTCCTTCCTGGCTAGCTTAGTTAACAGTGTTGCTGTCTGTGAGAAATCCTTAATGAATCTTCGGTAGTAGCCAGTAAGTCCAAGAAAACTCCTGATCTCAGTCACTGTCTCTAGTCTCTTCCAATTATTTACAGCTTCGATCTTATCCGAATCGACTGACAATCCTTTCTCTGCAACCATGTGACCCAGAAACTTTGTCTCTTTGTTCCAGAAATGATACTTGGTAAACTTTGCCTTTAGCTGATTCTGCCTCGGCGTCTCAAGTACTACTCTTAGATGAACTTCATGCTCTCTCTCATCCTTAGAGTATACTAGAATGTCATCTATAAATACTAATACAAACATATCCAAGTACTCTCGGAAAACTCGACTCATCAAATCTACTAAGAAAGCAGGTGCATTCGTCAATCCAAATGGCATCACTAACTACTCATATGAACCATATCTAGTTCGAAATGCTGTCAAAGGAATACAATGCTCCGCCACTCTCAACGGATGGAAGTTGTCACCAAATCCAATTAGGAAAACACTCTGTCTCCACTCAATTGATCAAACAGATCATCTATTCTTGGTAAATGATACTTATTCTTAGTTTTCCTTCATTTAACTTTCGATAGTCAATATCCTTAACGACCCATCTGGCTTCTTCACGAACATCGTGGCCACTCCCCAAGGCGAACTGATTGGTTTAACAAAATTCCTTCCTTCTAGATTCACTAGCTGTACCTTTAATTCCTTCATCTCAGTCGGTGTCATCCTGCTAGGTGGTCTACTCACAGGTTCAGCTCTTGGCACAAGATCTATTCTACACTCAACAGCTCTTTTCAGGGGTAGTCCAGTGACTAGCTCAAAGACATCTGCAAATTCTCTTGCTACCTGAACCTGAATTAACTCTTTTCCTACCTCCATAGCATTCAACATAGTACTAGCACTCCGATCAGTATTCTCTACTGAGAATATCACTCGGTTGTGACTATCAGGTTGTCTCAGTGATATTTCTCTATCCTGCCAAAATATTCTAGCCTCGTACCTACACAACCATTCCATACCCAAAATGATTCTGATATCTACAAAATCAATAGCATACAAACTACATGAAAATTTATGACCTAACAAGTCAAGTTCTAACTAGCCACATCTTAAACGTAGAGCTGCATACCTTCCTATTGAATTCGCAACCCGTAAGGAAGTAACAAGGTAAGTAGTTTCTAGATATAATCTATCAACCAAACACTGAGATATAAATGAATGCGATGCACCGGTATCAAAAAGTACTCTAACTGAAATACTCTGAATCAAAAGCGTACCTTCCATCATAGTCTTTCCTTTATCTGCTATAGTAGGTCTAGCTGGTCATACAACAAAAACGTTTTCTTTGTCTTTCCTAATTGGATCTGGACAATTCTTGTAATGCCCAACTTGATCACCATTGAAGCATTTCACATTCTTCTTAACTGCAGCTTTCTGCCCATTCTCTGACCGACATTCATTAGCAAAGTGACCCTTCTTGTCATAATTATAGCAAACTACCTTTGCCTTTGACTTCATAGTAGTAGCTCCCTTCTGGGCTCCCTTATTTTTAAAGAACTTCCTCTTTTCCCCTGAGAATCCTGGGTTACCACTGACTCTCTTTCGCTAAATCAGTAAGTAACTCCTTATAACAAATGGCCATCTCCACTACTATATTACAAGGATCACGGACATGTGTCATGGTCATTCTAGCAAGCTCGGGCCTCAGTCCTCGAATGAACTTCTCATTCCTTTTATGTTAGTATCTACAATAGCATTTCCATATCTAGACAGCTCTTCAAACTTAGTAGCATACTCAACCACTGACATCCCTCCTTGCACTAAATCCATAAATTTCCTCATCAGCCTAACTTAGCAAACTGTGGTAAAAACTTCTACTCAAATCTTGTTTTAAAATCATACCAAGTTAACTGCTCTTTTAGCATTCTGGTAGTAACACTATTCCACCAATGTAGTGCTGACCCCTGCAACTATCCAGAGGCCAACCTTCTCTTTTGCCCATCATTCAGACCCAAATCAGTAAATATATGCTCACAACGCAATAGCCAGTTCTGAACTTCTATGGCACTCTCCGTTCCCAAGAGTGGCTTCCCACCCAAACTGGTGTAATCTCTACTCAACAAAGTAATATTCCCAACTGGAGCCATAGGATTAGCTCCTCCTGCATTCCTAGAAACTCCAGTAGCATCTCTAACTTGCATCAAACCAACTAAGAACTGATACATTGCCCTCATATCTACTAGTGGATTTCCAGCACCCACATAGGCTTCAACATTTTGGTTACAAGCATTAGTCGTCAACTCGGGTTTCTCCTGGTTGTGGGTCGAGTATTTCCATTAGTTGTGGTGCTTCCTCCACCGAGATTTCCTCTTCCATTTTCTACTTCCATACCCTCTTCTCGTAAGTTTGCATATGAGCCTTAGTAAGATATAGAAGAACAGTCTAAGAGAGCGGGGGATACGTACTTACATATATATAACTATATATAAAAAATACAAGTATGTTATTATCGCATTAAGCCAAAACCCAATCTTATTATTTGATTTACTGGATTATGTTTGGAAAAATATTTTTGGTTTAAGTTTTTTTTTAAAGTTACATAAACCTATGCTCTGATACCAACTTGTAACATCCCTCTACTTGGAGGCCCAAAACTAATGGCTACGGATGCTATAATCATCCCTAGTTATTAATACTCGACGACCAAATACAGCGACATTAGGTACATTGGTATATAGAAACACAAGAATATGGAAAAAAATTAAACAGTAAAACAAATTCCACATTCCATTTAAATATATTCCAATTTGATTACATAATCCCAATTCACAGGCCACGTTCAAATAATATATAATTATTACAAAATACGCCAAGAGAGACATATGAAGATGCCCCCTTGGTAGATCAGAGTATATAGATAGGCAAGAAAACGGTTTTTCTTTACAAACAAACACGCAGCGGAAATAAAAGAAATCTAATAACAAGTTTGCCTCCCATACGTCCTCGGAAGCTTTATTCGTCTAAAAGAACACCTAGAAATCTTAACTCTCAACCTACTCAAAATCAATTGAGTATCCGAGAGTTCAAGGGGAACACAAAAGCTTTGATTCAGACATAGAGCCTGGTATGAATAATAATTTACCATCTCAAACCATTTAGATATCTAGTGAGACCACACTGCTTAGCAAAATGGGTTTTTCCCCTCACTGGTATCCTAAAACATTTACAAAACCATATACTGTGCTCCTACATCCACAATGGTTAAAACGTAGTATTTCAAAACATTATGATGATATGAAAAACAAATAAATCAATTCTGGATTACCCATCTTCTTTCATTCTGACTATCTGTCTCAATTATAGTTTCTAGGGTTACTATTAATCTATTAACTGATAAGGACTATCTATCCAATTACTTGGTTCTCATAGGATCACTAAGAACCTACCGGTAACTTCAATATCTTATTTCTTATCCTAGTTTTCATGGGCTAACTAGGAACCTATTGGATGATTGCTAATATCTTAATCTGGATATAGTTTTCATGGGTTAACTACAAACATATTTGCCCCTATCATTATCAAATCATAGTTTCATGGGCTGACTATGAAGCTATTGGCTCCTGCCAATATCATACAGTTTTCATGGGCTTACTGTAAACCTATTGGCCCCTGCCAATATCTTTAATTAAAAATTTAACATCTATTAAGTTATATTCACTGCTGGTTCAACCTAACAGGTTATTCTGCCCTTTCCCCAAAATACAATTATGGGTTAATAACAATGTGAACAACATTTCAAAATCTTTATTTATGCCATGGTTATTACTTTAAATAAAGATTGGGTTTATGTTTTGAAATCATAAAAACATCTCTTTTGAAACTCTGGATAGCCTCCTTCGAAAGCAAAGACCTTTTTTCAAAACACTATATAGATACCTTTCGAAGTCCTTAGTAAATATTCTATTTTGAAACTTATTATACCTTTCGATGGTATCAAATCATTTTTTTTAAATATCGAGCTTCGAAACAAATGAAAGTACTCCCTTTGAGAGTATTGGGGTTACTCTTTAAAACAACATTTGGGTCAAAATGGTTATATATGAAAGTACCTGTTTCGAAACCAACAAAAATTAGTTTGGGGAAAAATTGAAGGTGTTAGAATCATCTTAGTCGAAAGCAAAACCTTTAAAAAAATTGAAGGACAGAGTTGAAACCGCCTTTTGCCTCCATCACCTTCGAAACCCTCAACCCCTTCAAAAGCATACAGGAAAAAGGCTTAAGTAAAATAGAAGTAATCCTTTCGACAACATAGATGACTTCAATGCAGTCGAAAGGAGAATTAGCGACTTGGTTTTGACTGGAACGAAACCAGTCCTTTCGAAAGCTCTTATTCAAGGAAAAAGGTACCCCTTCGAAAGCTAATACTTTAACATAATATGACAACCTTCTTCGAAAGCTAATTATAAAACATTTTCGAAAGCATATGTTTCGACTATGTCGAAAGCTATAGGTAAAATTAGGCAAGGATGTTAACTTATGAAAACAAAGCGGTGTTTCGACTCCATCGAAAGCTAACCTTTCAACACCAAGATTTCTGCGCTCCTTCCAATCAACCGTATACTATCTAAGTGATATCTTGTGTATTGGTTTCAACTATTATGGTTTCTACTGTGTTGATTTCAACTGGGATGAGGCATAATCAAAAGAGGTGAAAGGTTTTTACTAATAGAGGTGGAACACCTATTTTTGATTTAAAGGTTGAAAAATAGCAACTTTTGGTAATTACTTTTTAACAACTTGCCTATTTGTAAACTATTAATTGGTTGTCATAAAAACATTTCAAATACTTTACCTTTATATCTGTCGCATTTATATCAGATTAAACCATTAAAATTGCAACGTTTAGCCCTTCCATATACTAAAACCAGTTATTTCAGAAAAGTCCTTCTTTTAAAATAATTTGTTTTCCCTAGTAAATCAATTAGGAAAAATCCTCAAAAATAAAAGTAAATCAATTTCATCATGTAATCAAACAAATTAAAATTTTAGACCCAATTTCTTTCTGAAATTCTTGAAATAAATTTTAAACCCAACTACATCATATTTATCTTTAAAAATTCATAATAAAATTTACATAGCTTGAAAAACTCCGAAAGTTAAAACCCATCTCCAAAATCATGTTTTACTTAACATAAAAATTTTCCATGGCAATCTGAAATCATAGATTCTCGGTTTCATGTCAAAACCGTGCAAATTCATGTGCTTATGAATTAAAACAAATCATCATAATATAACTCAAGCATGTCATCATCCATTTTATCACAAAAATGAATTTAAATCATAAATCCAAAACCATATAATCATAGAATAAAAATAGAGATGGTAAGAGATTATTATTCACCTTAAACTTGATAAGGAATTTGAGATTTGTTGTTGATTACCTAGCTTTTGATCCTTAGCTTTTGATTAAAATTTCTTCCTTCCTTCCATGGTAATGGACAACTTTAGTTTAGGTTTTAGATTTGTATTTGTGATCATGAGAAATGAGACACGAATGGACAAAAATGAGAAGTTATAGCCGTGTGTAATAAATTGGCTAATTTACTAATATGCCCATGTGTAGTTTAATTAACCTTTAAACCAATTTAATGCTCATTTACTTTGTTTATAAGCACGGCCCTATTACGTAATTTATTCAAATCTCAACCTCTTTATCATCATTATTCTATTTAATTTATTTAATTAAATTTTATGAATATTGTTATCAAAAATTAGGGATGTTACAGGTTGTTTCATGTATATTTCTTCTTCTAGTTCACCATTTAAAAATGTTGTCTTTACATCCATTTGATATATTTTTAAACCAAGTGTGAATGCAATTGCTATTAGCATTCTTATTGATGTTATTCTAGTTACTGGAGAGTATGTGTCAAAATAGTACAGGTCTTCTTTTTTCAGAATCCTTGATCCATAAGTCTAGCTTTATACTAGTCTATTGAACCATCTGGTTTCAATTTCTTCTTAAATATCCATTTATTATCTAAGGTCTTGCATCCTTAAGATAAATTAACTAACTTCCATGTATGGTTTGCGATAATGGATTCGATCTCGTCGTTAATGGCCTCCTTCCAGTAAAGGGCATCGGCGGATGACATAGCTTGTTTGTATGTTAATGGATCGCCTTCTAACATAAATGTGTAGAAGTCTGGTCCAAAGATTTTTGAGATCCTTGATCTTTTTCTTCTCCTAGGTTCCTCCACTGGTTGATCAGCACTATTTTGCTGATCATTATCCAAATTTTGTTCGGTATCCTCAAGAGAATTGAAGATTTCAGTTCCCCTTGGTCTTTTTTGAGTATAATTTTCAGTACCCTGTTTTAAAATGTATACATACACTACACCAGAAAAGACCTTTAGTAGCATTGAAAAAACGCTGCCAAAACTTTTAGTAGCGTTTTAAAGAACGCTATTATAGGTCGCGCAACTAAAAGTTTGATTTTTTTGGTTGCATTTTAATAAACGCTACGAAATGTTTCCATATATGGCGTTTTTTAAACGCTAGTAAAGGTTTTCTGCAGTGTTTACAAAACCTACCAAATGTCATTCTTTGATTTTCTACAGCGTTTATTTTATGCAACTAAAACTTTTCGTGGCATTTATTTTATGCCACTTTAAATTCAGGTGGTATTTTACATTTTTTGTAGCATTTTTAAAATGCTATTAGAAGTTATTGGTTGTTTGGCAGCATCTTTTAAATGTTGTTATTTATGGTTGATGGCTTGTACTATTTCTAGCAACCCTGTAACGACCTGATATTTTGGACCATTCAAATCGACAATAATCCACACATGTCAGACTTGAATTTCTCAAAATATCAGATATTTAATTTAAAATTTGGCAAAGCTCAGCATATACAGTAAATAAATCAATCATAGAATCACAGACACAGAGCAATATAATAATAACGCAGCAGAATAGATAAATAGTAGTTCATGAAGCTACTATATGAACAACAGAATTCGAAATAAAATACAACAAAATATCTCAAATATACTGAATTCTCCCATCTAAATAGATGACTTCTGTGAACGAATCAACAGGAAAGCTGGAAGCTGAATCAATAGTTGGATCCCCAAGGGAAGCTCCAAACTCCTAAGGTGAGTCTCAAATGATGAATTACTCAGTCTGACCCGAGCGTAAAGCAGAACACAAAACACTCGAGTCAGTATTAACACTCTTATATCAATAAATCCAACTCAAACGAAATATCAATTTAAATATAATCAACTTAAAGGATGTTTGGGATAACTTCCTCTAAGGATCCGTGGAACTATTTACAATGTAGAAAATATACACTATAACACCGTGATCATTTCAAATTAATTTATACTTCAAAACTAAAATATTAATTTCATTGCAAATATATCTATTTTCCAAAATAGTATATATATATAAAGTAATTTATAAATTTATAAAGTAAAGTATTAATAATTTCAGAAATCGCTTCAAAATCAACTCGACTTTCCCGTTTAAATCAAATTCAATCTCAATTTATCAATTTCCATTAAATTCAGTCTTCTAAATAACCGATTCAAATTATATTGATTTCAATTATAGATCTGAATCACAAAATTAACCATTAAATTTCAGTATATTTCAAAGCTTAATATTCAACATTTCAAAGTTCGATTTAACAACTTCCTATAGATCTCGATTTAACCTTATATTATTTAGTCTTGAAATATTCACTTAATAAATTTAGTATTATTAAATAACCTTATTTTGCCCTTACACTAAACATTCCTTTCGATTTATTTAAACTTGAAATATCCATTTAATCACTTTAAATCAAAAATCAGTTAAAAAATCAAACCTTAAACTTCAAGTTCAATAGTTCAAATCGATTTAATTAAGTAGAATTCTTAATTAGATACAATTTTACTTAATTCAACCTTATCTTCCTTAACTTATACAAATCCTTGAAAAAAATCTATTTAAAGATATAGTACTTAGGCGTATTATACTAATTAAATCAAACTTTATTAGATTAAGTTTATTACTAAATCTACTTTATATAAAACTTAAAAATATTTCCAATATTAAATGAAACCCTATATATATTCCCTTTCAAAACCATAGAAATCATTTTTAAAATATTTATATATAGACCAATGGTGTCTGCATATAATTTCTTATCCTATGGTCAATTGATACGGATATTTATCATTTCAATCCATAATTTAAATATATACGGGTAGATATCATTTCGACCCGCAATCCCAAAACAATTCAAGTGAAAATCGCTTGGGTCTACCATTTTGACCCATAACGATTTTCTCCTATTCTAAAGTCCGTTCGGGTATGTATCATTTCAACCATAGTGAATTCTACACTAACAGGGAACTTGCAGAGTGATAACAGATATGATAATAATATGACAGATAATAATATCGAAGGCATATAACATCAGAAAATAAATAAAATATAAATAACAGAATATGGTGTGATATTCCACAGGTGAACAGATACAGATAATAGCATATCTAACAATAAATAAATAATTAACTATTTAAATTAGCAGCATATTTCAATTGTCGTTTCAATTGAAATCAAATTTAATAAATATAAGAATGTTAATCGTGAGTGATTGCTCACTTTTCGAGGCTAGATAGATTTGACAAAGAAACGAACTATGAATCCAAGAACGAATTTCAAAGCAAAGCATGATTGAACACAAATTCAATGATCAAAGCTGAAAATGAGGAATCGATGAGAAATCAATCAGTTTGATATATACAGAAAATATATATATTATTATTATTATTATTTAAAAAAATCAATATCTTAATTTCAAGAAAATATTAAAATAATATGTATATATATACACACAATTAAATCACTATCCTTAAAACACATATTTTTAAAATATTATAACCAAAATCTTATATATATATATATATATATATATATATATATATATTTCAAACTATATATAATACAGTATATATGCAGACCCATATTTTAATAAATATATGTAGTGCGAATATACATATATGCATAACAAAAGAAGAGAAAGCTTTATATTCAATATACAAATATGCATAGATATTAGAGCTACATACTTTACTGTATCCTAAACATATACTATGTGTATATGATATGGGAAAAATCTAAACACATTATGTGTAGCAGCAATTAAAATAAAATGGAAGAATCAAAACAGCCTAAAATTCTCATTCTTATGAATATATAAGTTGCTGATATAAATCTCATATACCCTAACAGACGTGTTATATAACTCTTTAATATAAATACTCTAAGCAAATTTTTATTACACATATAAATAACTCACAGATTTATGCGTATAGGCTTTTATATAAATGAATAATGAATGATATAAAATTATATAGTATATGAAACTATATATATATATAATATATCAATACCAAAATCTGCTATAATACAACCTATCATAAAATGCAAATATTTGAAACACAAATATCGTAAAATTATATACTTTGAAATAGCTTTAGATACATATATGCTGTATATATCCTGAAACCACCTACCAAATATATAACACAAAAATCACAAAAACTTCAGATCTAACTTAAATAAAATCAAGTAACTCATTTTATTAAAGCTTATATCCATTAACCGATCCAATACCAACTTATAAAATTTATATACTTTAAAACAATAATTTTAAGCACAGATTGACAGAGAAATATATAAACATAAACCCATTAAAATTTTACACATACCTCTATATATACACACAGAGAAACACGGCAAGGATAGATGTAGAGGATGGCGCGGCACACGAGGAGATGGGTAGGCGGAGAAGGTGGTGGTGGTTGAGGCCGAGCTAAACAAGAAGAAGCAAGGCAAAACAAATGGAAAAATCAATAGAAAAATGAAGAGAAAAGGTAAAATTGGAGGAATCCATTACCTATTTTCTTTTGTGGCCATGAGAAATGAAGGTGGAAGTAAATTTTTTCACGTGAAAGTGATATAGGCGGCTAGGGTTAAGGAATGTACGGAAAAATTTATGGAGAAGTTATGGTAGGAAATCAAAGGGGTGGAAAGATATAAAGGCAAGAAATCAAACGTTACGTATGCCTATAATAAAAACAGGTAACGTATCTTAATTGAAGCGTTTCCTATATATTAAAGAAAGATGTATACAAAAAGCTTCACTAAACAAATAAATACAATAACATTTAATAAATACATTTTAAAAGATATTCCCTTTAAGGCAATAACGTATAACTATTTGAATTTTCTTTCCAAGAAATAAATAAGGAATCTAAACACTTAACCATTTAATTAATAAATGGATATCTAAATAGAAAAATAAGGTAGAGATAGATATTATGATAAATAAATAAATAGTTTTAGGAAAATTAGGAAATAAATAAAGAAAATACTCTATTTAGTGGAAACTAGAATTAAAAATTGTAAATAAAATTCAACTGACTTTGGAAAATTTCAACAACACTTCTAAACAAATAAAAGTCAAGTAAATAAAATAAATGCTGAACAAAATAAAGTGTAAATGAAAATAAAATAAGGTCTTAAGAAAATAGAAAAATAAATAAAGAATTACTTTAATTAATTGAAACTAGAAATTAAAAATTGTAAATAAAATACGACTGACATTCGAAAATTTCAATTACACTTTTAAAAATGTTTTTAAAACTAAAATATATACATCACATGTAAACATAAATAGAACACGACATGACAAACAAAAATATTATTTATATAAAAATAAAATAAATTTTTTTGTTAAATACAACAAATTACATCCAATAGTGTAAAAAGCATAACTTTCACAATATTAATTAGATTTCAACGAAACGAAAAGAAGTATCCTTGTAATTTTATTTACTTTCATAAAATAAAGATAAATTTCAAAATTTAAATCTTTTTAAAATTAAAGTCAAAGTTTGACCATATTGATCAAAATTCACCTTTTTGGAAAATATTCTATTTATTCATGTTTGGAATCCTAATTCACATCAAAATCAAAATTTATATTTAAAATAAAAAATTATCTGTTTTAATAAATAAAATAAAGTTTTTAAATCAAAATTCAATTTAAAATAATTAAGATATACAATTAACATAATCCCAAAATATAGGATTGTTACAAACCGCTTATACAATATTCATATTAAAACAAGCAAACAATCACAAAATTTTCGTATTCAAAAGAACAATTAAATCGCATAATTAGAATATAAAAACAAACAATCAATCATATGATCGTCATATTCAAATAATTGAAAAAATACGCTAATCTCATAATCAAATATAATATCCATAATCAATTCGATAGTAGTTTTTCAACAAAATAAGTCACATACTACAAGCATTCACAAACAAGCTTACACAAATAGTACTAACAAAATATGACAATATATATAACAATTAAAGTCATGTTCAATGCTTGGTTACCAATAATTCTTTGTTGCCGGCAGTCTTCACTTTGAAATAGCTAATTACCTACAAATAAGTTTAACAATCAACAATAAGAATTACAAACCAAACCTGAATGCTAAGTTAATGATTCAAAGACTAAAACACACTTATCAGTCAATGGGTGCTGGAACATAATTTATTTAAACTGTATTTGAGTTCTAGTTTCAAATAATTTCTTTTATCAATGTATTTCCCATCATAAATTTAAGTGGGGACAGAGGCAATGATCACAAAATGAATTATAGTTTAAGTGCATACCATTTGAGTCTAGCATCGTTTATTTACGTCAATTTCATTCTGTTTATAGTCACTGTATTTGAGTTCTAGTTTCAAATAATTTCCTTCTATCAGTGTATTTCCCATCATAAATTTAAGTAGGGACAGGTAATGGTCACAAAATGAATTATAGTTTAAGTACATACCATATGAGTCCAGCATTGTTTATTTACGTCAATTTCATTCTGTTTATAGTCTATATATCAATTTTTCAGTTACTGCAATACATGATTTGTCTAAGCTAACGTTTTTTGTGGAAGTTTGATATTATCTTATAAGTTTTTAGAACTTAAAGAATGGTTTTATTATTTACATTCAAGTCTTTACTTTGGTCAGCAAATTATTTATTCCAATATTTGTTTATTTGATTATTAAAATTTTCCCATGCTCGGTTTTGCAATAAAAATTCTGAAGCTGTTTGAGTATTCTCAATTTCAAAATTTCTTGAAATAAAATTTGAGGAATTAACATTAATTTTTTTAAGTTTAGGTTAAACTATAAATTTAATTAAAATTTATAAAATTTAGTTAACTTGATTAATATTGTATAAGTTATTATTATTCTTATTATTATTTTATTACTATTAGTATTAAGTTTATTATAACTTAGTTAACTTGGTTAAAATTTTATAATTTTAAGTATTAGAATTAGTATTAGTATTAGTATTATTTCAAACTTGGTTAATTGTTATGAAATTTAGTAGATTTTTATAAACTTAGTTTATTTATTATTATTATGACTATTACTGCATTATTAGTATTAGTATTTTTTTGAATGAGGGTACTTATATTTACAAATTAGGTGGCATACAAGTCCATAAGACTATTGGTAAACGCATAGTTTTTTAATATGCCAAAGGTAGGGATCTGGCGACCTTTCGTCAACAACCTGACGCTTTACCGCCAAGGCCTCGGACTGTATTATTATTATTATTATTATTATTATTATTATTATAAACTTGGTTAATTTTCATAAACGTTGGTTAAATTTTTATTATTATCATTAACTTAATTAAGTTTTATACTTTTTTAATTTTTATAGAACTTAAGTAACGAAGTTAGTTTTATAATCCTAGTTAATTTATTTTGATTACTAATATTATTATTATATAAATTTATTTAATTTTATAAAATTTAGTTAACTTGATTAATATTGTATAAGTTATTTTCATTATTATTAGTACTACTTTTAGAATTTAGTTAATTTTATAAATCTTATAATTAATTTACATGTGTGTGTGAGTTAATTTTTATAAAACTGATTAAACTTGGTTAATATTTTATAAATTATTATTTGTATTATGATTATTATAAACTTAATTAATATTCATAAATTTAATTTAATATAATAGTAATACTACATTTATAATTGTATAAAATATGAAAACATTGTAAACTGTACATAATTTAAGTTAGTGAATCACCAGTTCCTTTTCTTTTATAATTACTAATAAGGCACAGGCATACATATATATATATATATATATATATATATCAATTTACGTGCGCGCGCATGCGCGACTGTACGTGCGCGCGCGCGTGTGTCGTATCTGTTCCCAGTGCATGTATATATATATATATATCGTATATGTTCCCAGTGCATGAAATATTATGACCGTTATGTACTCTTAGTTCTAATACATCATATTCACAATAGACATGAAGCAACAATTCCTAAAATTGGATATAAATCAGTGAGGTGAATAGTAAACTTTAGGGTGAAGCACATATGAACCATTTTCTAATGTGTTCACTCATACGATTACATTTTACAAGGCACGTAGCTCCTTTAAGATATTAAATAAATTTCATAAACGTAATAGCCTGATATTCTTAGCCATTCGCATCCACACATATCTGACTTGAATTGCTCAAAATACCGCGTTGTAAATAAAATTTGGCAAATCTCAGAATATACAGTAAATAAATAATCACAGATCAGGGACATGGAGTAAATAATAATGCAGCATAAGTAAAAGAGATAGTAGTTCATGAAGCTACTATATATAAGATACATCAGAGTTAAACAAGATACAACAGAAGAGTAACAAGATACATCAGGTACAAATCAGAATACATCACTGGAATCACTAGATACTGAAAACAAAAATAGATGGCTTGATCTTCAAGCAAAGCTCCAACTCCGAAGATGAGTCTTGAATGCTGAATCACTCAGTCTGACTCGAGCGTAAAGCAAAACACAAAACACTCGAGTCAGGACATAAATACTTATGAACTGTAAATCAACTCAAGTGAACAGTAAAAATGCACCAGTAACTTAAAGGATGCTTGGGATCGCCCATCCTTTAAGGATCCGTTAAACTATTTATTATATAGTAATATTGTGCTATTATAATAATGTCAATAGTAAAATAAACTTACTTTTAAATAGCGTCGAAGGGTTACCCATATAGTCCCAAACACGTAATAGTCCCAGTAGTCCATCCAGTATCAGCACATCTCCAGATCGGAAGACTACCCTAAATACTCCATGGGCTATAGGAGAAAAACAAACTCGTAGTAATGGCTTGGTATGGTAGATGACAAGCACACAAGGCAATGCCAGGGTAGATATACCAATTACGCACATGAGCCGGTGGTAACGTAGCAGCCACATACGCCCAACTCGGAACACGCTCCCAAATCAAAATAGGAGGATGGCCATCCAATTAACCACAAATAAGAGTATAGTATCGAAGACGTACGTCCGACCAAAGGAGCTACCCCTTTTGGCCCGAGATCGCTTCTGTGTTAGCCACCTTATGCCAACTCACGGGAGTTGGGTCCACGTAATATACCTCAAGAACATTGCCACCATCTTACTTCAATCTGGAATCTCCACCGTGTACATGGTTGTTAAAGTGGTTTTCAGAGTTGGCAGAGAGTACGACAACTTCCGATCCCGGTCTATTTAACAACCAAACTTATAATAAAGCCGTTGTCATTTCAAGATAGTCTATACTTCAAAAATCAAATCATTTCATTTAAAACTATATTCCTTTCAAAATAGTTTATACTTCGAAACCAAAACCATTTTTATTTCAAAACTATATTCAAATCAATATGATATCATTTCCATTTCAACCATATATTCACCGTTCAGAAGTCATAATACTTTCAAAGTTATAACTCTTTCGAAACCCAAAATACTTGAAATCATAACATTTCAAGATCATACATTTGAAATCACGAAACATTCCTTTAATTCTTTACATTTTACAATTTATTCAATTAAACCCAAATTTTCAAATTTCCAATTTAATTCAATTCAAACCATCAATCTTATCAATTTCAAATATAAATTTAATCCACAAAATAAACTATTCAATTTTTTTATATATTTCAAAGCTTTAATATCCACATTTGAAAACTAAATTTTATAATTCCACATAACTTAAATTTTACTTCATTATTACTTAGTTTTGCAATATTCATTTCATAAATCCAATATTATTCATACAAATATAACTTCAAATATCCATTTATCAAAATCCAGTATCATTCCAAATTCACATTCTTTATCAAATAAAGATTATATCACAAAAAAAACCATTTCAAAATCATTAAAATATCACATCCTTCAAAACCTCATCATCAAATCATTATTTGAATTCAATTTCAAATATTCAAATTTGAGTATCATTTAAAAATCAAATATGTCATTCATTTATTATTTCAAATATCATTACAAAAATACATTTCAAAATTCCATTCAAAAATTCATTTATCTCATTACATTTCATTTCATTTAACACATCACCAAATGTAACGACCCGTAAATTTCGACAATTAAATTGTTAATTAAATAGGATCTTGTAATTTAATTTTTTTGTAGGAAAAAAAGAAAAAGAAAAAATGAAGATAATAAATTAGTATTGGAATGAACGCTAAATTAAAATATAGCAACGGTATTTAAAAACTTGATTATTAGTAATTTGAATAAAAATCTAATGATTGAAATAGTGAAAGATTTATACCTTTGTGTAAATTGAAAATAAATAAAGGGAATTTATTATGTAAATTAAGAAAAGATTGGAATAAATGATGATTCCATGCGTACTTATAAAAAGTTATTATGAGTTGCATATTGAAATGGTTGATTGAGTTGAAATTATGAAAAGGGTAATTAAAGACAAGAATTTGATTTTGCCTAAATATCAATATATTGATAAACTATAACTGAATAGAAATTTTAATTTGCTCAATCCTTTTTATTTACTATTAGAAGATGTTAATTAATTTAACAGTGAAAATTTGAAAATAAATTCAAATTGTATGTTAGATAATAAATTGCAATAATTAAAGTTAGTAATAAATGGAAAACGGAATACCAATTTATTTATGAAGTGGATATAAGGGAATGTAACAAATTTGAATAAGGAATGCTAATTGTGCATTTAGTGAAGGAATGGAGCATAGATGGAATAATTAAAAGGGATTTAGAATTTTTAATTTGTATGTATGAATTAATGAATGAGTATAGAAATATAAAATAGGTAGTGAGTGAAGATATGCATTAATGAATGAGTATAGAAATATAAAATAGGAAGTGAGTGAAGATATGCATTAATGAATGAATATAGAAATATATTACAAATAAAATAAGAAGTGAGTGAAGATATGCATTAATGAATGAATATAGAAATATATTGCAATAAATAGGAAGTGAGTGAAGATATGCATTAATGAATGAGTATATAAATATAAAATAGGAAGTGAGTGAAGATATGCATTAATGAATGAATATAGAAATATATTACAAATAAAATAGGAAGTGAGCGAAGATATGCATTAATGAATGAATATAGAAATATATTACAAATAAAATAGGAAGTGAGTGAAGATATGCATCAATGAATGAATATAGAAATATATTGCAATAAAATAGGAAGTAAGTGAAGATATGCATTAATGAATGAGTATAGAAATATATTGCAAATAAAATAGGAAGTGAGTGAAGATATGCATTAATGAATGAATATAGAATATATTGCAATAAAATAGGAAGTGAGTGAAGATATGCATTAATGAATGAGTATAGAAATATATCGCAATAAAATAGGAATAAGTGAGAATCGATTGAAATATAAAATGATATTGGGTATTACAAGTATGAGTTTAGAAAATAATTACAAGATATAAGTGAAATAAGATGCATAGAAAAGTTGGTTAATTGTTAAGTGATGAATGATGTAATAAAGGAATGAAATCTAGATAAATTAACCTAATTGGGACCTTAATTAATGATTTAAAAAAAAAGATGACTGACTAATACAATAACTTATAATCTAAGGAAATCAAGTAGTACGTTAATTTGAAATAAATTTATAAATTCATTTATGGAATGTAATATAATTCAATGCTAAATGTCAATTTATTTTATAGTAAGATTGTAAATCAATAAACGAAGTTACGAAGATTTCAAATTTTATTTATAACAATTTATGGGAAATCAATTACAATTAATTGACTTGAATTGTGCAGTTAGCGTAGATTTTGTTTTGTAATTGAAGGAGGTTAATTTTATAAGATGAAATTTTGCTAATTCTATATAAAATAGGACCACTGGTTGATTTATAGTATAGAAAGCAAGATGTATAAATTTAATTAAAGTATCAAAATTCAACAATTGTAATTATTGCAAATTAAAATGGAATTTGAGGATAATAAGGTGAAACCATGAACAAATGTTAGTGCATCCTTATTGTTGGTAAAAGATGAGAATATAAAATTTTGAAAATAAAAAAAATAGGTTTTTGAAAATTTAATTTATAATTTCTAAATATAAGGAAGTGGAGAAATTAACACTGCAATGGATAAACTTATCAGCTTTTAATTTACATCTAAATTTGTTTAGATCAATTTGGAAATTAATAAAATTGTGGATATATTTTGAAATGTAAACGAAACGTCTAGATTTACATTTGTAAATACGTTTAAAATAAAATGTAAATGATAAGGAATTTATTTATTTCCTAAATCCGTAACGTGTGTAATTAATATTATTTATCTTTTGGGACCACTTCCGTTTGCACGTTAAAATTCGTGCACACCTATTCTTTTGCGGTCTATCTATAAATAGGCGGTGAAACCCTAGCCTCCATCTTCATTCCTCTGTATAGTCTCTTCTTCAACTTCTTCTCTTCTTCAATGGCAACAGACAATTTCTAGATTCAGTTTCAATCCAAATAAAAGTCAAAATTCAAACTCCTCTAAAAATTCCAGAAAAATTATATGTTGGAGTTCTCAGAATACGCAATCTACTGGTGGTGTTCGTTTTCCGTTTTGGGTTCGGTCTGGAAACATATTCGCGTGCTCCTGTAGCCAAAGCGCGTGGAAGACGATAGTGACGTGGCGAGTATTTAATTAAGGTTTGTTTTGTTTTATAATTTATTTTGATTTTCAAATTGTTTAAATCGCATAACTTTTTCATACGACCTCGGATTCACTCGAAACTTTTTTTGTTAGGATCATAATTAAATTCCGGACAGTTTGGAACTAGTTTGGACCAATTCGGAGACCGTCGAATTTTTGAGTTTAAATTGAATTTAAATTCGATTTAAATTCAAAAAGGTGAGTGTATTAACCCACTCACAATTTCTAAAATTTCTTATGTTTGTTAAATTGATTTTAGATATGAGTAGAAATTTATTTATGACTATTTGACATGTTTTATTCCTTATCACTGTTAAATCGCATTTATTTAATTTAACTGTTCATAAATTTTATTACTGCGTATAAATTGACAGTTATAGTTATTTATTTGCGTATAAACTGTTAGTTTAATAGTTGTTAAATTCATTTTTGAATATAACTGCCAGTTATTACCTGTTATATATTATCAGATATATATTGATATTGATTTATTGTTGGATGATGATTGTGATTTGGATGATGGATGATGAATGATGAATGGATGTTTTATTTTATATCATTAAACTGCAAGTCATCATGCATTTTCATTTCATTCGGGATTGCGGTTTGAAATGATATACAACCGTATTTTTTATATTTTAAATTGCGGATTGAAATGATAAACATCCGTATCACTTGACCATACGATAGAAAATTTTATACAGGCACCGCGGTAAATATATAAAATTATTTTTGGAAATGTTTTACTATGGTTTTGTAAAGCTATACATATATATATGGTTTATGGGTTTTGATTTGATCATTAATGAAAGCTATATATATATATATATATATATAGAAATTTTCCGGTTTCAGGCTTTGTATAAAAATTGATTTGAAGTATAAACCGAAGTTTGATTTTAAGATCAAATACGATTTAGCATTTAATTAAAATTTAATTTCTGGTAGTTCTATTGACTTAAATGAGAATAAAATTGGAAGTTGAATATTAAGTTAAATCAAAATTTAAATAAAAGTTAAAATTTTAAAGGATATGATTTATAACTTGATTTCGTGTAAAGTGATTTAAATGAGTATCAGGTTGTTTTAAATGAATATATCAAGTTAAATTTTTTTCCAGTTATGTGAAGTTAAAGGTTTACTTAAATTATATTGAATTCAATAAGTAAACATTTCAAATCTAAATAATAAGTAATTGGATTTGATACATATGGGTTGGTCAAATAAGTTTGTTTTTGAAATGGTGAAATATTTAGAGCTTTTAACCTTAAGAATTGAAATGGTATTTGGAAGTTTAAATCGATATTTAGAATTGATTTGTGAAATCTAAAGAAGCTATTTTGTTTTATAAAAGTAGTTAAATATTTAACCATTTAAGAGATGGAAATTTGTTTCAAAGCTATGTTTTTTCAAGGTAGTATAAGTTGGAAATATTATATTCAAGAGTTTTGATTTCTAAATATTTTACTTTGGAAACCCTATGATTTTGGAAATAATATATATTGGAAAATAAAATGATATCGTATTGATTTGGGGTTTTAAGAATAAAAATGATATCGTTTTTATATGGGTTTTAAATGGATATTTTATTTTGGTTTTAAAAGTATAATTATTTTTAAATGACCGCGGTGTTATAATAACGATTGGTTGACAAAGAGACCGGGATCGGATATGGACATACTCTCTGTCGATACCGAAAACCACTTTGACTAACCGTGTACGCGGTGGAGATTCCAGAATGAAGTAGGTTGGTGGAGGCGTTTCCTACAAGGTAAATACGTGGATCCGACTCCCGTGAGTTGGCATAAGGTGGCTAAAACAGGAGCGATTCTCGGGCCAATGAGGTCATTCCTCTGATCGGACACTCCTCTTCGATATTATACTTTGACTTTGGATTGATTCAGTGGCCACTTTTACTTTGATTTTTTTGGGGGGAGTTTGTTTCGAGGTGGGCGGTAGCTGCGGCTACGCGTTTCCATCAGCCCGGATAGCAATTGGTATATCTACCCTGCCATTGCCTAGTTGTGCCGTGTCACCTACCCTATCGCGCCTTGTACGAGTTTGGATTTCTCCCGTAGCCCGTGTGGTATCCTCTGGTGGCTTCCGATCAGGAGGGACTATGATATTGGATGGACTAACGGGACTATTACGTGTTAAGGGGAATATTGGGTCACTCCTTAACGCTATTTAAAAGTATGTTTATTTTACAATTAGACACTATTATAATAGCGCAATATACTATATAGTAAATAGTTTAACGGATCCTTAAGAGATGTAAATCCCGAGCATCTCTTGAGTTACTGTACTCATATTTATTTTGTTAATTTAACTCACATAAGATCTTTTAGTTCTGACTCGAGTGTTTTGTCTTTTCAAATTCGCTCGGGTCAGTCCGAGCGTTTCAGGACTTGAAGATTTAGCTCTGGAGGACGAAGACGAAGATGTATATTATTATTATTTATACTAGTACACTACACACTGTTCCGCTGCATTGTTATTGGTATGTGTAACTCAGATATGTAGTATATAAATGTTTTGTAAACAGATTTATAAACTATATATTTTATTGTTATATTTTATCCTTCCGCTATGAGATTCTGTTTTCTTTTATTTCTTTCTCGTTTTTCTTATTTACCCCATAACAATCCGCCCTTCCGTATGGTTTGAATCGGCACGTGTGTCTGTTTAAATCGTGCGAAAAGGCGGATGTTACACCAAACATACCTTATTTAAATTCAAATTCAATTTAAATTCCTTAAAATTCAAATTTAAATATTAAAATATATTAAAAACTCCTTATATTCACAAATAATCAATTTCCAAAAGTAACATCATTTAACACTTTAAAATATAACTCAAATAGTGTTAAAATCTACAATATTTCAAACATTGTCAAATTATAGCAAGATAGTATTTATAAAGTGCTATCATAGCTTATAGCTTCCAAAATAGTTTAGTTCAAGAATAACGGCATTTATAAAATGCCATAATAGGTATTTAGTTATTCAAACATAGTTAAGTTCAAAAACAACAGCATTTTAAAAATGTTGCCATAAAACTATAGCATTTTAGAAATGCTGTAACGATGCCAGTTTTGAATTAAATTTAAATTAATAATTAATGTTTAAAACTCTAAAATGGTTAAAATTTAAGTTTCTTAATTTAAAAATTCAGGCAGGAAACTTGAATCCGTATACTTAAACATGAATTTTAAAGCTAAAATCACAATTTTTAGAGCTAGGATTTAAGAGCAGTTTGGGTTTGTTCGAATTGTGCATTTCGAGTTGTCTCTGGTGATCATGATGGTCGGAGGGGTCGAGCTTCCTCCTGGAGGTGGAGGAGTGATCAGGGGTTGCAGGAAAATTACTATGGTGGTGAGTAGTTGGACATCGAAGCGGTGGTGATGAGTTTTAGCTCGTAAACCTAGTTTTGACGTGGCGTGGTATTTCATTTAGTTCGTCGTTTGTAAGAGATCGAGTTCAACGTGCTTTTGGGAATTGGTAGAGGGGTGGTAGTCGAAGCTATGGCCAGTGGTGATGGCTCTCAGATGGTCGGACTTTGGAGTACGTCGTGTTTCCAGGTTTGGGTTGAAGGATGTTCCAGTGTTCCAGGTTTGAGTTTTTTAACTCGAAATTCGATTTCGAGATATTAACGAAATTCTGGTAGTTAGAGAGAGGCTTGTGGAGGATTGCCGACTTACTCGATGATCGGGAGTTGCCTGGAGTTGATCGGCGACAGTGTGCATGTACACCATGCACTAACTTTGGTGATCTGGAAATTGTGTAGTTGGGGGGAGAAGTAGGGATGGTACGCGAGTTTGACTCGAGTTTTACTTGAAGTAATGGATTGGTTGGCTCGAAATTTTTAAGTGTTGAACTCGAAGTAAAAATAGTGAGCCTCGAGTTATTTTGTTTTACAACAGGTTTTAGCAAACCTGACAATAAAAAATTTTGAATTCAAAGCAAATTTAAACAGAACTTAAATGGTGAGATAGATTTAAAAACAAGTTTAAATCTAGATGAAGTTAGATTCAAAATGGTTTTGAAGTCTTAAAGTTTTAAAATATTTAAAAGAGGGGTTTTCAGGTTTTAAAAAACAAACCTAACAGTTTTCTAAATTTTAAAATTTAATTTAAAATCTGGAAACGGAATTTAAACTGGGTTTAAATTCAAAAGATAAGTTTAGTTTTCAAATAAACTTTTGAATCTTAAGCTTTTAAAATGAATTGGGATATTAAATCAAGAATTTAAAATTAAGGTTTTAAAAGCAAGTTTAAATCAAATGTTTAGATATGGATTCAAGTTTCTTGAATTCAAATCTGTGATTTAAATCAGTTTTTAAATCTGATTGTTTTAAATAAGTTTAAATCAAATACCTTTTAAAGTAATTTGTTTTTCAAACAAATATTTGAATTGGATTTTAATAAAGTTCTTTTATAAAAAGGATTTTTGAATGAAAGGTTAAATAATTTGTTTTAACTTGAATTTGCAAGTTAAAATGTAATGTATTTTAAAGCTTAATTTTTAAATAAAAAATTAAGTTATCTAGTTAGAACTTTTCTTATATAGGTTTATAAGTTGATATTTAAATTTGGTTAATGTTTAAATATATAATCATTTTGAATCTTAAATTCAAAATGAAATTTAAATCTAAATTTAGAAGTGTAATGTTTTAAATACACTTTAATATTAATGAAGTCATTAATAAAGAAATGGATTACTTTAGAGATAATTAAGGTATTAAAATGATTTAATGAATAAGATAATTAAGGAATGGCTTATTTATTTAATTTATAAATTAATGATTTAGATTAATTTATAATTAGAGATTAATTAGGAAAGTAATTAAAGAATTGCTATTAGTCAATGAAGGCCGAGTCATGGCCGTTACATTTGGTATCAGAGCTGAAAGTTGAAACTTTAGCTCAGGAGTATAACACATTAAGTAGCTCATTAGAGATAAGGTGAAGTATACCCTAGAATGAGTGTATCCCTAAGATATCCATTCGATTGTCTCAGTAAATTCTCTTACTATCCATTGATAGTAAGTATGAGTGCAAGGAGAGAATGAGATAGGGGACAGGAGAGTCCACTATAAATGGTCAATACCCTGCAATAGCGGAAATAATTTTCTTCTCAATCTCCTTTGATTCGATTCCAAAATTTCTTTTGGTTGCTTCGTGACAGCTCCAGAAAGAAGTTTCGGTGTGATGGTGGCCCGACAAATCATTGTAGAAAGTCCTTACTTCGTGTCTTCATCGGTTTCTTATCAGTTTTTCGATTTAAACTTTAAAGAATTTGAAATTTGAAATTGAAAATTCTAAATAAATTAAGTTAGATTGATTAATAGAATATGAGGCTAAATTTGAATTGAATCAATAAAACGATTTCGTTTAAAACCAAATTTGAAATTCTATGGTAATTTCTTGTGTAGATCGAAGTCCGAAGAGGGACAGGTTGGTATATACTTTGGGGTGTTCTGACCTAAGTTGGAATCCATTTCTTGTGTTTGAGAAATTGTAGAGATTGAATCTATCTATCACTTCTCTGGGGTCCGATATATTCTACGAATGGTTAGTTATCCCTTCGAACTAATCAATACCCTTGCATATTTGTAGATCTAGATGACCCGAGTATCTTGTGTAGTATTGAATGAGTTTGTTCTCATATCTATTATTGATATTCTGATTTGGTAAGCCAAATCCAGAATAGATATTCAGTTTGATCTAAAAAGATATTTCTCTATCCTTGTGTCTATCTTTGTTGCTTTCCTGCGTGCAAATTTCAGGGACGAATTTTTTTTAGGGGGGAATCTGTAACGATCCCAGTTTTGAATTAAATTTAAATTAATAGTTAATGTAAATTTAAGAATAAATTTTGGAATTATTTTGAATTTGAAATATATATATATATATATATATATATGAGTAAATTTGAGTTTGACCTTAGAATTTGAATTTGTATTTAACATTTAAATAAACAATTTGGGTTTAAAAATATTATTTGTGTAAATTGATTTATGGGTAGTTAGTATTTAAAAGCATTTTATTTTAAATAATATATGTTAATACAAACAAAATAATAATAATAAAATATATATATATATATAAAGACATACAAGACAATATTTTTATCATAAAGTATAAATATGAAACAAGTAAACATGTATGTGAAGCTTGCATAAGAAGACTGTCATATATTTCAAGTATGCAGATTTAAAATAAAATAAAAACAAGACAAAAAAACATTAATGCAAGCCACCACAATATCATCTCAACCGAAATTTTCTTAGTCAAAGTAAGGAAAGAAAGAAATCTACATAATCAATAAAAAAAGGAAAAAATCTTTGGTCTTATCTTGTACAAAATAAAAAAATTATGTTACCCTATTGTACAAACAAATAATAATAACCCTGTAAACTCATTTCCTTTATATCATCTTCTTTATCTCAGTTCGTTCATTCAAAGAAAATCTGAAGTAGTATTATCTTAAAAATTAAAACAAAAAAAATCAACTTTAAACAATCAATTTAAACCAGAGATCAAAAAGAAATTTCAGCTAACAGTTTCAAGGCCTTGTTCAAAATAAGCTATGTTCATTTCTTAAACACTGTGAGTAACATTTTTTTTAAGAACTGGATTAGTTGCTTATATATCCGGAAAATGTTTATGCTGTGTATATAGAAATTCGTTCATGTGTTTATACGTAAATTTATGATGTATGCATGCCTGATATCTCTATGATATCCCTGTTCTTAGTTTTCAAGCTCAGATTTTAATCAAAATCCATTATCCCTTGAATCAATCTCTGTTAGGACTTAGGATGCAAACAAAACTTGCTTGTTTCATCATAGCTTAAAGTTTAAATTTTATTTAAGTGGAAATAAATTTGTATATTGCTCTGGAAACCAAAAGGAACAGAGCAAAACTCTAAAATGGTTAAAATTTAAGTTTCTTAATTCAAAAATTCAGGTAGGCAACTTGAATCCGTATACTTAAACATGAATTTTAAAGCTAAAATCACAATTTTTAGAGCTAGGATTTAAGAGCAGTTTGGGTTTGTTCGAATTGTGCATTTCGAGTTGTCTCTGGTGATCATGATGGTCGGAGGGGTCGAGCTTCCTCCTAGAGGTGGAGGAGTGATCAGGGGTTGCAGGAAAATTACTGTGGTGGTGAGCTGTTAGACGTGGAAGCAGTGGTGACGAGTTTTAGCTCGTAAACCTAGTTTTGACGTGGTGTGGTATTTCGTTTCACTCGTCGTCTGTAAGCGATCGAGTTCAACGTGCTTTTGGGAATTGGTAGAGGGGTGGTAGTCGAAGCTATGGTCGGTGGTGATGGCTCTCCGATGGTCGGACTTTGGAGTACGTCGTGTTTCCAGGTTTGGGTTGAAGAATGTTCCAGTGTTCCAGGTTTGAGCTTTTTAACTCGAATTCGATTTCGAGAGGTTGACGAAATTCTGGTGGTTGGAGAGAGGCTTGCGGAGGATTGTCGACTTGCTCGATGATCTGGTGTCGCCTGGAGTTGATCGGCGACAATGTGCACATACACCGTGCACTAACTTTGGTGATCTGGAAATTGTGTAGTTGGGGGGAGAAGTAGGGATGGTACACGAGTTTGACTCGAGTTTGACTCGAAGTAATGGGTTGGTTGGCTCGAAGTTTTTATGTGTTGAACTCGAAGTAAAAATAGTGAGCCTCGAGTTATTTTGTTTTGCAACAGGTTTTAGCAAAACTTACTGTAAAAAATTTGAATTCAAAGCAAATTTAAAAAGAACTTAAATGGTGAGATAGATTTAAAAACAAGTTTAAATCTAGATGAAGTTAGATTCAAAATGGCTTTGAAGTCTTAAAGTTTCAAAATATTTAAAAGAGGGTTTTCAGGTTTAAAAAAACAAATCTAACAGTTTTCTAAATTTTAGATTTTAATTTAAAATCTGAAACAGAACTTAAACTGGTTTTAAATTCAAAGATAAGTCTAGTTTTCAAATAAACTTTTGAATCTTAAGCTTTTAAAATGATTTGGGATTTTAAATCAAGGTTTTAAAAGCAAGTTTAAATCAAATGTTTAGATATGGATTCAAGTTTCTTGAATTCAAATCTACGATTTAAATCTGTTTTTAAATCTGAATGTTTTAAATAAGTTTAAATCAAATAGCTTTTTAAAGTAATTTGTTTTTCAAATAAATATTTGAATTGGATTTTGATAAAGTTCTTTTATAAAAAGGATTTTTGAATGAAAATTTAAATAATTTGTTTTAACTTGAATTTGCAAGTTAAAATGTGATGTATTTTAAAGCTTAATTTTTAAATAAAAATTTAAATAATTTAGTTAGAACTTTTCTTATATAGGTTTATAAGTTGACATTTAAATTTGGTTAATGTTTAAATATATAATCATTTTGAATCTTAATTTCAAAATGAAATTTGAATCTAAATTTAGAAGTTTAATGTTTTAAATACACTTTAATATTAATGAAGTCATTAATAAAGAAATGGATTACCTTAGAGATAATTAAGGTATTAAAATGATTTAATGAATAAGATAATTAAAGAATGGCTTATTTATTTAATTTATAAATTAATGATTTAGATTAATTTATAATTAGAGATTAATTAGGAAAGTAATTAAAGAATTGTTATTAGTCAATGAAGGTCGAGTCAGGGCCATTACAAATGCTATTAATAAATTTCCAGATTTTATTATAACTTTCCAAAAACAATAAAACTTCAAATTTAGCAAATTTAAACTTATAAATCATATTGAGGCTTCAAAACTTCACATTAAATCTTTTAACATATGATTTATCACAACAAAATTTAAAATCAAATATCCAATTAAAAATTCAATTCATTTGTTAAGTCAAAATTTCACTGTTTACTTACTTATTAAATTTAAGAAAAAACTTAACATTTTAATTTAAATATCATTTCAACACTTTAAATTAAATTTCCATTATTTACTTACATTTTTGTAAATATAAATTAAAGTCAAAACCACATTTACTTCAAATTTACATACTTAAATTCACAAATTCAAAACTTAATATTTAGCTTTCTTAAAACCATAAAATACATATTTTTAAACAAAAATTTATACTTTTAAAAAAATACATATCTATTAGACAAATCATTTAAAATATACCACGGGGTTTGTATATAATTTTCTAACCTAGGTCAAGAGATACAGATATATATCATTTCAATTCGCAATTTAAAAAGAAAACCTGGGTTCTATCATTTCAAACCCGCAATCCCAAGAAAATAAAAATAAATAAAAATCACTTAGGCCTATCATTTCAACCCATAACGATTTTTCCCTATTCTATTGTCCATTCGGGTGTGTATCATTTCAATCCATAGTGATTCTATTCTAACAGGGAACTTGCAATGTGATCATATGCATAAACAATATAAACGATTTCACTAACATGTCAATGTCACAATATAATGTCGTATATCATATGTCAGGTGATAATTAATTAACATGGTAATAACATGGCATATCATATCATATGATCATCATTAACTTGCATAAACATTTTATATTACTAAACACTTGCCATCAATTCACTAATTCATAAGTAAACATGCCAGAGTGATAAAGACTCACCATTTTACACTGGAGATAGCGAAACAAACTACATAAATGAATTCCAGAAGGCACAATACGACACGACACAGCACGACACAGCATGATATTGGATTCAAATGAGTGGAGAGAGCCAAATTTGCCTTGTGAACAACACATAAACAAGACAGGTATAAATACAATTTTAAACCAAATATACTTATGGAAATAATTTAAAATAAAAGCAACAATGAAAGGAATGACTTGACCATTGCCTCCATCATTCAAATGCTTGACCTAGGGTCAGGTGTGCTTGGTCAAAATGGTGCATAGGGTCAGGTATAGGTCCATAAAGGCACGGTTAGTAAGGGGTTAAAGGGGTGGAAGTTGCAACATAAAGGAAAATCAAAAGGTAGGCAAACAAGTGGTTTTTGGTGCAAACATTGGGGTCGGCCTGACATGGATTGGGCTTGGTCATGCAAGGGGATGGTTAGGTGGGGTCTGGAGTGTCGTCCAGAGGTGGTGGAGGGACTGGTGGCGGCGGCTAAGGAGATGGCAAGGTGGAAAAATGAAGGTTATGGCATTAAGGAGTTCGGCTATGCAATATTCAAGGTGATTTTGCAACATTGGGTGATGAAAGCTTCAAGGGGCCTCACGGCCTGGTCAAGTCAGAGGGAAAGGATGGTGGAGTGGACATGGACGGTGGTGGTGCTTGACGGTGGAGGTGCTGGAGGAGTATGGCCAAGCAAATGCATGGAAGTGGCAAGGCAAAATACGCTAGAAAATCAATAAAAGAAGGTGAAAAAGAATAGAAAAGAGGAAAATATTACCTAGGGTTTTTCTTCAGATCTGAAATGTACATGTACAAAAAAAAAATAAGGGGTGTTTTCACATGAATTACAAAAGAAAATCACAACTGGAAGCATTGGGGAAAGGACGGCCCAAAGTTATGAAGAGGTGAGAAGGTGGAAGGTGAAAAGTTAAAGGCCAAAGTCTCTTGATATTTCTCATTTCTTTTATCCAAATAAACTAAAATAAAAACTAGGTAAATAAAATAAAAATGAATACAAAATAAATTAAAAATGAAATGAATAATAAATTTTAGAAAAATATAGAAAAATATACGAATATAGCTAATTATATGTAAACTAGTATTGGAAATTAAAAACAAAATAAAACTAGTTTAGGAAAAATAACGACAAAACTTTAAAAATGTTTTAAAAATAAAATATATATATATATAACATAAAATATTACACATATATATACAAAATAGAACAAGATGTGACAAACAAAAATATTATTTATGTAAATTAAAATAAACAATTTCGATAAATAAATCAATTTTACACACAATATTGTAAAAAGCATAACTTTCACAATATAAATCAGATTTCAACGAAACTAAAAGCAGTATACTTAAAATTTAATCTATTTACATAATAAAAGATAAAATTAAAAAATTCTAATATTTAAATTTTAAATCTAAAAGCCAAAGTTTGACCGTTTTGACCAAAATTCACATTTTCTGGAAAATATTCAATTTATTCATTTTTGGAATTCTAATTCACATACAAATCAAAATTTATATTTAAGATAACAAAATTAATTCATTTTAATAGATAAAATAAATTTTTTTAAATCATAAATTCAAATTAAAATAATTAAAATTTAAAATTTAAAATAATCACAAAATACAGGGTTGTTACACTCTTCCCCACTCAAAACTTTTCGTCGCCGAAAAGGAATGAGGTACAGGGAAAGCATAGAAAAAGATAGAATGAAATAGGATTAAATCAAGACGACAAGAAGATTGAAATAATACTTGATAACTGTTATTAAAGATAAGTTTAACAAGGTGTAGATGATCTTCCCAAGATCCTCCAGAATCAAGCACACAAGCACGAAAAAGATCTTCTAGAATCTGATTCACCCTTTCCGCTTAACCGACGGTCTGTGGATGGCAAGCAGTGTTCAGATTCAAAATGAGTTCCAAAGATTATAGAAAGGTTTCTAAACAGACTGGTATAAGCAATAGCCTTCTCATTCTGTTGCAAGATAAGGGAAATAAGGACACCCACAAGATAGATTGAAAAATAAAATAAGATAATAAATTTGAAACCATGAAAATTTCAACTTAAACTGAAAACTAATTTCACATAAGTTAAATAAATCCTAACCATCTCTTATTTCATTATCTTATCATCAAATTATCTTAAATAAACAATTTCTAAAATCATGGATTTAAAAAACCTTTCATTTATTATACTCATAATGTACTCAATAAATTAATTCTTCATTATTCCTAATTATAATTATAATTATTCCTCTCAATATATTTTATCACCTATGTTAAATATATTTATACTTATTATAACCATCTTAAATTTATTCTTAGTTCCTTAACATCATTTTATATTGTAAATTATTCCATTACCCTTTTTCTTTATTTAACTCCGTTAATCTTTTTATAACTAAAATTTAAGTGTATAACATTTATTATAACCACTCAAATTTTATTTATGAAATCTTTTTATATTGTATATTATTCACCTACAAATTCAACTTTTGAAAATTGAGGTAAGTTATATTGGACTGAAATTGTGTATTATACAAATAAAATTTTCCAGTTCAATCATTTCAAGCTTGAATATTTATCCAAATCTTGAAATTATACATAAAAATTATCTTTCAAGATAAAATTTAGGAATTAAATTTCCGATAAGTTCCAAACTATTTAAAGATAAATTAATGCACATATACTATATAAATATATCCATTCAAATTTAAATCATATACTAGTATATGTTATAAATCCAGTCTTATTTTAGAAATTCAAATCAATTAAATTTCCCAAAACAAAACTGTAGCAAGACTATAGAACGGTCTCTTCACTTCGAAACTTGAAAATGAATGTCGATGATGTTGCAGTCATCACCGAAGTTATTTTCTAGCAAAAAGAGAAGAGCACTAATTTTTAACTTTGAAATTCTATGGAAACAAATTTCTATTCAAAAATATTTTAAATAATATATCCTTTAAAACCTTAAATACAAGGTTTGAAATCCATCGGAAATTAAATTCTTAAATTCTTGTTTTAAATTCATTATAAATTTTCAAATAAATTTATAACCATGTTTTATAACTCAATTATTTATATATGAAACATAAGACAATGATATATAAAATCAAATATATTTCTTAACAACCAATTTAAAAGAATCCCGAAAAATTATAATATAGTTACAAAATTTATTTCATTACTAAATTTGAAAAACATATTGTGTCAGTTTGTTGTATTCAAGTGTTTTGAAAATCTTATCGATGGCGTTGATCAGACGAATCGATCAGAAACCCAAATCAACATCAACAACTCAAACAACAAATATATTAAACATTAAATATTGATTTACAAGTACAATTCAAAAATGGTTTGAGGGTAGGTTGGAAACAAAATACAAGATGATTAATTAACAAAATAGGGAGATGGATAAGTTTATATAAATCGCAGGCAAACTTAACCGGATCAACCGTGACTTAAGGAATAAGATCATTGTGGATTTTCTGGGGTAAATCAACATTCAATCTCAAGAGATAGAATTTGAGATTATAAGAAATACCAGCATCTAAACCGAGGATATAAAATCTTTGGTGAATCGATGCTATTATAAAGGAGTTTCACCCTTTGATAATTAAATTTGAGATTGGCGGGAGAGCAGACTCATTCTAAAGATCATTTGAAGTGGAGTTATGGAATACTCCAGAATCAAAAGAAGATGAATAGTAAGGACATGAATGGATTTTGGAACCGCTGGGAACGTTTCAAAATTCAAAGAAATTAAGTTAAAAGGAAGAGATTCAAACTAGAATGAAAGTGATTTTGTAAATACGTTTACTCCATATGCTAAGTTTTGCCTAGAGCTACCAAAGCTCTGATACCAAATGTAACAGCCCGATATTCTCAACCATTTGCATCCGCACATGTCGGACTTGAATTGTTCAAAATACCGCGTTGTAAATAAAATTTGACAAATCTCAGAATATACAGTAAATAAATAATCGCAGATCACGGACACAGAGTAAATAATAATGCAGCGGAAGTAAAAGAGATAGTAGATCATGAAGCTACTATATATATAAGATACATCAGAGTTAAACAAGATACAATAGAAGAGTAATAAGATACATCTGGTACAAATCAGAATACATCACTGGAATCACTGGATACTGAAAACAACAATAGATGGCTGGATCTTCAAGCAAAGCTCCAACTCCGAAGATGAGTCTTGAATGCTGAATCACTCAGTCTGACTCAAGCGTAAAGCAAAACACAAAACACTCGAGTCAGGACATAAATACTTATGAACTGTAAATCAACTCAAGTGAAAGTGACAAAAATGCATCAGTAACTTAAAGGATGCTTGGGATCGTCCATCCTTTAAGGATCCGTTAAACTATTTATTATGCAGTAATATTGCGCTATTATAATAATGTCTATATTAAAATAAACTTGCTTTTAAAAAGCGTCGAAGGATTACCCATATAGCCCCCAACACGAAATAGTCCCAGTAGTCCATCCAGTATCAGCATATCTCCAGATCGGGAGACTACCCTAAATACTCCATGGGATACGGGAGAAAAACAAACTCGTAGTAAAGGCTCGGTATGGTAGGTGACACGGCCACAAGGCAACGCCAGGATAGATATACCAACGCACACGGGCTAGTGGTAACGTAGCAGCCACATACGCCCACCTCGGAACACACTCCCAAATCAAAATCGGAGGATGACCATCAAATCAAACACAAGTAAGAGTATAGTATCGAAGAAGTGCGTCCGACCAAAGGAGCTATCCCTTTTGGCCCGAGATCGCTCCTGTTTTAGCCACCTTATGCCAACTCACGGGAGTTGGGTCCACATAATATACCTCAAGAATGTCGCCACCATCATAGTTCATTCTGGAATCTCCACCGCGCACACGGTTGTTAAAGTGGTTTTCGGAGTTAGCAGAGAGTATGACAACTTTCGATCCCGGTCTCTTTTACAACCAATATTACAAACGGCGTGGTCATTTAAAAATAGTCTATACTTCAAAAATCAAATCATTTCATTTCAAAACTATATTCCTTTCAAAATAGTTTATACTTCGAAACCAAAACCATTTTTATTTCAAATCTATATTCAAATCAATACGATATCATTTCCATTTCAACCATATATTCACCTTTCAAAAGTCATAATACTTTCAAAGTTATAACTCTTTCGAAACCCAAAATACTTGAAATCATTACACTTTGAAAATCATAATATTTCGAGATCATACATTTGAAATCATGAAACATTCCTTTAATTCTTTACATTTTACAATTTATTCGATTGAACCCAAATTTTCTAATTTCCAATTTAATTCAATTCAAACCATCAATCTTATCAATTTCAAATATAAATTTAATCCACAAAATAAATTATTCAATTTTTTTATATATTTCAAAGCTTTAATATCCACATTTCAAAACTAAATTTTATAATTTCACATATCTCAAATTTAACTTCATTATTACTTAGTTTTGAAATATTCATTTCATAAATCCAATATTACTCATACAAATATAACTTCAAATATCCATTTATCAAAATCCAATATTATTCCAAATTCACATTCTTTATCAAATAAAGATTATATCACAAAAAAATCATTTCAAAATCATTAAAATATCATATCCTTCAAAACCTCATCATCAAATCATTATTTGAATTCAATTTCAAATATTCAAATTTAAATATCATTTAAAAATCAAATATGTCATTCATTTATTATTTCAAACATCATTACAAAATTACATTTCAAAATTCCATTCAAAAATTCATTTATCTCATTACATTTCATTCCATTTAACACAATACCAAGCATACCTTATTTAAATTCAAATTCATTTTAAATTCCTTAAAATTCAAATTTAAATATTAAAATATATTCAAAACTCCTTATATTCACAAATAATCAATTTCCAAAAGTTACATCATTTAACACTTTAAAATATAATTCAAATAGTGTTAAAATCTATAATATTTCAAACATTGTCAAATTATAGCAACAACAGTATTTATAAAGTGCTATCATAGATTATAGCTTCCAAAATAGTTTAGTTCAAGAATAACGGCATTTATAAAATGCCGTAATAGATATTTAGTTATACAAACATAGTTAAGTTCAAAAACAACAACATTTCAAAAATGTTGTCATAAAACTACAACATTTTAGAAATGTTATTAATAAAATTCCAGATTTTATTATAACTTTTCAAAAACAATAAAAACTTCAAATTTAGCAAATTCAAACTTATAAATCATATTTAGGCTTCAAAACTTCACATTTAAAAACTTTGATTTATCACAATAAAATTTAAAATCAAATATCTAACTAAAAATTCAATTCATTTGTTAAGTCAAAATTTCACAGTTTATTTACTCATTAAATTTAAACAAAAACGTAACATTTTAATTCAAATATCATTTCAACACTTTAAATTAAATTTCCATTATTTACTTACATTTTTATAAATATAATTCAAAGTCAAAATCATATTTACTTCAAATTTACATATTTAAATTCACAAATTCAAAACTTAATATTTTGCTTTCTTAAAACCATAAAATACATATTTTTAAATCAAAATTTATACTTTAAAAAAAATACATGTCTATAAGAAATCATTTAAAATATACCACGAGGTCTGTATATAATTTTCTAACCCAGGTCAAGTGATACAGATATATATCATTTCAATCCGCAATTTAAAAAGAAAACCCGGGTTCTATCATTTCAAACCCGCAACCCCAAGTAAATAAAAATAAATAAAAATCACTCAGGCCTATCATTTCAGCCCATAATGATTTTTTCCTATTCTAGTGTCCGTTCGGGTATGTATCATTTCTACCCATAGTGATTCTATTCTAACAGGGAACTTGCACTGTGATCATATGCATAAACAATATAAACGATTTCACTAACATGTCAATGTCACAATACAATGTCATATTTCATATGTCAAGTGATAATTAACAGATTTAACATGGTAATTACATGGCATAGCATATCATATGATCATCATTAACTTGCACAAACATTTTATATTACTAAACACTTGCCATCAAATCACTAATTCATAAGTAAACATGTCAGAGTGAGAAAGACTCACCTTTTTATGCTGGAGATAGCGAAACAAACTATACAAATGAATTCCAAAAGGCACGATACGGCACGACATAGCACGATATTGGTTTCAAATGAATGGAGAAAGCAAAATTTATCTTGTGAACAACATATAAACAAGACAAGTATAAATACAATTTCAAACCAAATATACTTATGGAAACAATTTAAAATAAAAGCAACAATGAAAGGAATGACTTGACCATTGCGTCCATCATTCAAGTGCTCAGCTTAGGGTCAGGTATGCTCGGTCAAAATGGTGCATAGGGCTGGGTATAGGTCCATAAAGGCACGGTTAGTAAGGTGTTAAAGAAGTGGAAGTTGCAACATAAAGGAAAATCAAAAGGTAGGCAAACAAGTGGTTTTTGGTGCAAACATTGGGGTCGGCCTGACATGGCTTGGGATTGGTCATGCAAGGGGATGGTCAGGTGGGGTCTGGAGTGAAACGATCCTGACTCGACCTTCGAAAATCGACACCGAGTACGACACTCGTATTCAAATGCCGCAGATCCAAACGTCGAATCTGGTTCACCGAAGGTTATAACACATTAAGTACAACACAGCGGAAGAAATGAAATAATACATATCATATACAACAACTGATACAATATACAATGATGATACAATGAATATCAATATACATCAAAGGATTATACAAGACAATAGCAGCAGAAAGAAAAGATAACACCAGCAGCGGAACAATATCTCCATAGAAAGTAGTCATCAAAAGAGAACTCCAGAATCGGTAATCTCCATCTCCAAGGCACCAATCCAGAAATAGCTCGAACTTCCCATAACGATGCACAAAGATAAGCTAGTGCAGTCCTGATCCAAAGACTGAACTAGCTCCAGATAATCTACTAAACCTGACTATCTGAAAAACCCGACTCTAGACTTCCCGTGTGGGAAAATTGTGGGCACCCAGAGTTTAGAAAAGGAACAATAAACTCCAGGTCAGTCATGGGACTTGTATGAGCAAACAAAACATTTGGTTTTTAAAACAAACAAATCAATTTAAATTTGAAATCCCCAATGCTTTTTAGAAAATGAAACTACCATAAGGCCTCCCGCCACACACACAATGCAAACGCAGACTTGGAGGAGATTTCTCCTTATGATAGTCAAAAATGCTTAATACGAGAAAAATTCTTTGATATTATTGCTAGTGCATAGTTGAAAATCTTTCGAAAGTATAATATTAATCCTAGCCAGCATAGATACCATGATACTATGCCTGATATAGCTACCATCTGAGGTGGTAGGTTATACAATAGCAATCATAAAGGGCTCGTATTGTTTTGTTTGGATTTCCAACAAATTGTCAGGCTAAGAAACTTCCTACTGTCCATGGGTACGCCTCTGGCGGGACGTCCCGAGAACCTAACCGGATCTCTGCCAACACAATGCCGGGTTACCTCTGTAACTAGGTAACTACTACTCGAGCATGCCATCCCCCGGTCCTTTGGGACCTTTATCCGAGGCGCCTCAGAACCACAAAGCAATCACAAAGTAGTGGATCTGCAGTATCCACATGAGTAAGTATCTGGGCTCCATACCATGAAACCACCTTTTTCCAGAAGGGAATGGCACACCCTAAAGGGAGCGACCCTCATAACCTTGCCGCATCTTTCCTGTTTCGACCATTTTAGGGGTGTGAGGTCCTGATGCAGTCTCGTCCACAAAGCTACGCTTTATAAAAAAGCCATGCTTTGATCAACAAATGATCATCAACACACAGCAGCACTTAGCATGTCACACTACCAAATCGGGAATATATCACTGATAAATATCAACTACATAACCTCTGAGCTCGTACGTCTGAGAGAAGGGTGTTAAGCTAAGAGAATAAATTCTCCGCCACCAAGCAGAAATGTATTTGATAGAGACCGGTTTAATATCTCAAAATGTAATGTTGGACATACAACTATACAAGTCTATTCCGAGTTCGAACAGAACCGAAGGCACTTCCGAAGAAGCCCTTGCAATCCGGGTATCTACAATCCCGATCGGACTTCCCATCACTTAGGGAATATCTATACCGTAGCTACTTGGTGCAGAGACAATCGATAAGTTATCCTAACGTTCTTGAAGACACCCGATCTTCAACACCGGTCTTCAAATGCTATTCATAACGTCGTATCACTATTCGGAATGGGTTATATGACACAAGGTCCTCTCCCGGCTAAACCGAATAATGAGCGCAATATTTAAAACATATGGATATGGGATTTCAGTTAAGTCACAACTTTAAACCAAAAACCTTTCTTCAAATGGTTAAACTAATTACCATTTAAATCTCTAACAAAAAGATTCATTTCACAAAGTTCACCCAGTTTCACAAAGATCCATTCATAGATTTTCAAAAAGAATTTCCATTTCAATTTGGATTAACTCAAATAAATCTTTAAATTAAAGATTTAGCTTATAGCTTTCAAACTCGTTTCCAAAGATTTATTCATAACTAGGAAAACCATTTTCCATTTTAGACTTGAAATCCTTTTAACACAAATTGGAAGTTCATCTCTTATGTGAAAGTTTTTAATATTTGAAAACAAATGGTTTTCGTTTCGGAAAAAATCCGATTTCATTTATATGAGTTAAAATCTTTGGGTTAAATTTAAAGTCCAGAAAACAACACTTTAAAAAAATGGTTTAAAACAGATATATACTTGTATAACCTTTTAAAATCATAAATAAGATTTAATTTCAAATTTGGGATTCAAATTTAAATCAAATTTCAAAAATAAATCAAGTTATTCAAAAATAACCTTTTATCTTTGAAATCCCTTTTTAAAAGCTTTTTATTTTAAACCCAATCCATTTCCAAAATCATTTGGATTCAAAACTCAATTTTAAAACAATTTCAAAAATCTGGGAATTTACCCATTTCCACGTGCAATCCATATTTGTGTGTGTATAAGTGTGGTCCAGGGGTTCAACACAATAGTCCACAACATCATCGTCATAGATTCAATCATATTGATAAGCAGTATAACCCATAACGCTTATCTTTATTCACAAATTCATAGATAAAATAAATTTATCAATCACAAAGATTCACCATTACAATCCGATGTGGATTTCGGATAACCAGTTGGGATCCGACTCCCTGTCGCATCGAAGTTTAAATGTCGTTTTATGGATCAAGAGGTTTCCATATTCATACAACAGTATATTCATCACAAATATAGCAGCTCAGTACAAGCATCACATAGCATCACATCACATATCAAATATGTCAATCCATCACACAACATTCAAAAACAATCAAACATCTTTGATTAAGGTGAATAAATCGTGTGGTTTTAAATTTATTACTCACATAACTACTTTCATTTGTAATCTTTAATCAGTGATTAATTATCATTAACTACAATTGATTAGGTCTTAACCACCTTCATTGATTAATCATTTCTTTAATTAATTACCTTAATTAATTAACCCTTAATCGTAATAAATTAAACCTTAATTACTTTTATTAATTAACCTTTAATTAATTACTTTAATTAATAAACCCTTTGTTATTAATTAAATCTTAATTAAAATTAATTATCCTTAATTGATTAATTTATAGATTCATCATTCCTTAATTTATACTAATTATTTACTCCTTAATTAATAATGATTTCTTAATCACTTTAAGTTAATTAACCTTCAATTAATTATTCTTAATTTAATTACCTTAATTAATTAACCACATTAATTAATTATACTTTAAAGTAATTAACCCTAAATATTTGATCAATCAATCTTTAATCTTTAATTATCTACTCTTAATTACTTTCACTAAGTAATTATTATTTTTATTTAGTCATTCATTAATTACTTGATTTATTAACTTTAATCATTTATTGCTTTTAGTTAAGTAATTATCTTTAAACAATCAATCATAATTAATCAATCAAATAACCTTTTATTATTAAGAAATCAAACAATCTTTAATTACTAAATCATTACTTGATTATCCATTTAATCACATTAATTAATTACATTTGAAAAACTATCAGAAATCTAACACAAAATCTATTTCAAAACCACATCAAATTATTTTCAAATCATATTTGAATTAAATCCAAGTTTGAAACTTGTTTTAGAAAACTTATTAAAAATTTACTTTTAAACTTCTTCAAGCTTTGTACTAAAATCCGAAAACTATAATGCTTCACAAAAAAAACATGTTTTTACTTAAATTTGAAACCTGTATTCTGTTTTAAACAAAAAAAAAAACTGTACAAGTTTTTATAAAAATATTAACACGATCCAAAGATAAGTTTACTCGAGCTTTCCCCCAGGTTACCCAATTCTTCTTCCTTTTTCTTTTAACTTTGTTTCGGTTTAAAAGTTTCAAAACTGATATAAAACCACGCGAAACTCCCTGGAACGAACTCGAGCCACAACCATGCTTTCCCGAACACGACTTCGAGAAAATCACCATTCATCTTCTTCCCCGATTAAACACATACACACATGCACTGTACACGTGTATAATATGACTGGCTATCTCCGACCATCCGCGCCGCCTCCAACACATCGTCGACAACCCCGAGGCTCTATTCAAACATCTGGAATCAACATATCTAGCCAGAGTCAAAAAGAGTTATTCAGCACACCCTGGAACCCAAAACTCCACAACGGAATTGGCTTACCGACGACGATCCCAATCGCCTGAGGCCTTACCACCATGTCCCAAGCTTCGTCACAACCCTACGTATCAAACCCCCCTTATGTGATCGCTTGCAGATCAACCACAAAGACGCAGCAACACGATCTCTAGTAACAACAAAAAATACTTTTAAACCCTAAATTGGTTACGCGCGGCCACCACGATTGATGAGAAAATTTGCGATCATTTTCCCTACAACCAACATCACGTTATCCCCCTCCAGATTCGAACTCGAAACTTAATTGTTCTTAGGTCGATCGATATTGACAAACATTTTATTTTTGTTCATCTCACGAATACGCAACATTCTCTAATTTAAAAATCATCAAAAATTTTACTAAAATTCATCATTTCCAAATACCAATCAAGTTATGAAATCAAATCGTGAAATTAGATCAATTGATTTTCTGACTTGAAAATGATTTTACTGTTATATCTATTTTTTACCAGAATATTACAAATATTTTTGCTTAAAAACTATTTTCAAAATTTAAATTACAATGTTTCAAACATTTCGTTTTTAGGGATCAGAGCCTAATTTGGATTGTATTGGGATGATATACATTTTTGAACAGGTTTATCAACCCTATCATAAAAAAATCAAAGGCATGTTTTCCTGGAATCAACATACATACCCTATTTACCAATGTACAGACAAGTTTTAATCAACACAAACATTATCAAAGCATCCAAGCATAAGTGGGTAAGAGGGATTAGTTTACTCACAAACAACAATAACAGATTCTAAGTTGAAGGTTTGCTCACATTGGAGTTGCAGCAGAGACAAAGAACAGGGAACAGACAATTTCAAAATGAGAATGGCCTGTGAAATTTTTCCTTTAATTTTTGAAGTTTTTATCTGCAAAGTTTGCAAAAAGAAACTTTGCTTACTCCCTATTGTGTTTGCTTATTCAGTCATTAATAACATACAGAGATTAAGTTTAACTTACAGTCCGCGTTTGCAACCAGGGATTGACTGATTGATTTTTTTTTCTTTGAACTTGATTTTGTTTTCCTGCAACTGATTAAATTTATTGATTAGATTCTTTTGCTTTGTTATTGATCAACAACTCAAATTCAAATCTTTTAAAGAAGTTACTTGCCTTTATTTATTTTCCAGAGAACCTTGCATTGGCAAAACTGAAGCTCCCCTCTTTCTTTCTTTTCTTCAAAACAAATCTGCAGGCTTGGCTTTTGTTCTTCCAAAGCTTGAAGATTGTTTTCATGATTTTTAAGATGTTTTGAATTTTTTTTGCTTGCCGGAACTTTGATTTGCTCAGGTTTGTGGCTTTGAACCCAGATTTGCTTTTCCAGGTTGCTATTTCTTTGTTTTTCCTGATTTTTTCTACTTTTGTATTGTAGTTTTGAGATGCTAAATCTTTGATACTGTTCTTTTCAGATTTGGCTGAGATATTCTATGATTAAGCATAGGAAGATGGAAAGTTTTTTTTGGAATTTTAAATTTCATTACTTTATTCAATTAATTGTATTGAAGGCCATTTGTAAGAAATCATCATGATATTCCCATGTGATGTTTACTTCTTTACTTCCTTATGTATATGTTTACATTTAAAATTTTCAAAGACAAAAGAATGTTTATAAATTTTTTTATATCATATTTATTTTATAAATGAACACACCTCTTTATCCATTTGTATGTGTGTATATACATTTACAATGTTAAAAGAATTTAACCAATATTTCATCACATACATTATTCCGTAATATTTTTTTAAATGCCACTAATTTTTTAGAACATTTATTTTAAATTTTGATTTCAATTCAAACTTGAAATATAACCAATTTTTTTTGTCCATATATATACACACATCTCTTGAATAAATTTAAATTCAATATATCTACAATTTTACTCATATATGAAATATACATGTATGTATAAAGTTTTAAATTTAAATAACTTTTTAAAATATTTATTATTTAAAAACTTTTAAACCCAAAAGAAATTGGAATTTATTTATACATAGTTTATTACTTTTTTATTTGTTTTGAGATTTTTTTCAATTATATTCTCAAATTAAATTTCAAAAGTTTAAAATATATTATTAATTTATATTGACAAATTTTAGGATGTTATTTTTTATTTATAAGATATTAAATATAGAATTTCAAATCCATGGTAAAATTTTAAAAATCAATGTCCAAATAAACAAATATCCTATTTCATTTGAAAAATTCAAATTAATTTACAATTTTATCCAAAATTTTATTTTAATTATCAATTTAAATTTAATTAAAAATTAGGATCGTTATAGATTCACCCCCTTAAAAAATATTTCGTCCTTGAAATTTGCAAGAGAGACAACAAAGAAAAGATGAAAGATAGAGAAATATCTTTCCAAATCAAACTGGATATTAATTCTGTATTTGGCTTACCAAATTAGAATATCAACAATATATACGAAAACAAACTCATACAATTATTTCACAAGATATTCGGGTCCATCGGTCTACGAATATGCAAGGGCATTGATTAGTTCGAAGGAATAACTAATCGTTCGTAGAATATAGTGGAACCCAAACGATAGATAGATAGATTTAATCTCTCATAATGCTCAAACATTAGACATGAATTCCAAATTCAGGTTGGAATACCCCAAAATATATACCAATTTGTCCCTCTTCGGACTTCGATCTACACAAGAGATTACAATAGAATTTCAAATTTGGTTTTTTAACCAATATCGTTTTATTGACACAATTCATGTTAAGCTTCATATTTGTTAACAATTTAACATAATTTAAAATTTCCAACTTATTTAAGTTAAATTTTCAATTTCAATTTCAAATTCAAATTCATTAAAGTTTAGATCGAAAAGCTGATAAGAAACCGATGAAGATACGAAGTAAGAATTTCCTATAGCAATTCGTAGGGCCACCATCACACCGAAACTTCTTTATGGAGCTGTCATGAAGCAATCAAAAGAATTTGGAATCGATTCAAAAGAGATTGATAGAGAAAGTTTGTTTCCACTATTACAGGGTATTGACCATTTATAGTGGTATTCCCCTATCCCCTATCTCGCCCTCTTCTCTCACTCATACTCACTATCAGTGGATAGTAAGAGAATTTACTGAGGCATTTGAACGGATATCTTAGGGATATACTCATTCTAGGGTATACTTCACCCTACCTCAAAGTTTTAGCCTTCAGCTCTGATACCAATTGAAATAGTCTAGGCTTTTCAACCATCAACAGCGGCCAATCTCGACTGGTAGGCTTTTCAACCATCCCAGCCCCGCCGTGGCTTTCACTGGTACCCTGCCCTTGCTTTTACGGCCAGTCTTTCGACTGTCATGCCCAACCGGCTAACCAACCCCTTAAAGAGGACGTGTGGGGGTAAGAGTCTCCTGCTCGCCACCAAACAAAAAGCGAGAACCCCCCATCACGTTTCACCTAGATAAGCAAGGTCAGTCATGATCCAAACGTCGAATCTGGTTCGCCGGAGATTATAACACATTAAGTACAACACGGCGGAAGAAATGAAATAATACATATCATATGCAACAGCTGATACAATATACAATGATGATACAATGAATATCAATATACATCAGAGGATTATACAAGACAATAGCAGCAGAAAGAAAAGATAACACCAGCAACGGAACAATATCTTCAAAGAAAGTAGTCTTCAAAAGAGAACTCCAGAATCGGTAATCTCCATCTCCAAGGCACCAACCCAAAAATAGCTCGAACTCCCAAAAATGATGCACAAAGATAAGCAAGTGCAGTCCTGATCCAAAGACTGAACTAGCTCCAGAAAATCTACTAAACCTGACTATCTGAAAAACCTGACTCTAGACTGCCCGTGTGGGAAAATTGTGGGCACCCAGAGTTTAGGAAAGGAACAATAAACTCCAGGTTAGTCATGGTACTGGTATGAGAAAACAAAACATTTGGTTTTTAAAACAAACAAAACAATTTAAATTTGAAATCCGCAATGCTTTTTAGAAAATGAAACTACCATAAGGCCTCCCGCCACACACACAATGCAAACGCAGACTTGGAGGAGATTTCTCCTTATCATAGTAAAAAATGCTTAATACGAGAAAAATTCTTTGATATTATTACTAGTGCATAGTGGAAAATCTTTCGAAAGTATAATATTAATCCTAACCAGCATAGGTACCGTGATACTATGCCTGCTATAGCTACCACCTGAGGTGGTTGGTTATACAATAGCAATCGTAAAGGGCTCGTATTGTTTTGTTTGGATTTCCAACAAATGGTCAGTATAAGGAACTTCCTACTGTCCATGGGTACGCCTCTGGCGGGACGTCCCGAGAACCTAACCGGATCTCTGCCAACACAAGGCCGGGTTACCTCTGTAACTAGGTAACTACTACTCGAGCATGCCATCCTCCGGTCCTTTGGGACCTTATCCGAGGCGCCTCACAACCACAAAGCAATCACAAAGTAATAGATCTGTAGTATCCACATGAGTAAGTATCTGGGATCCATACCATGATACCACCCTTTTCCAGAAGGGAATGACACACCCTAAAGGGGGCGACCATCATAACCTTGCCGCATCTTTCCTGTTTCGACCATTTCCGGGGTGTGAGGTCCTGATGCAGTCTCGTCCACAAAGCTACGCTTTATACAAAAGCCATGCTTTGATCAACAAATGATCATCAACACACAGCAGCACTGAGCATGTCACACTACCAAATTGGGAATATATCACTGATAAATATCAACTACATAACCTCTGAGCTCGTACGTCTTAGAGAAGGGTGTTAAGCTAAGAGAATAAATTCTCCGTCACCAAGCAGAAATGTATTTGATAGAGATCAGTTTAATATCTCAAAATGTAATGTCGGACATACAACCATACAAGTCTATTCCGGGTTTAAACAGAACCGAAGGCACTTTCGAAGAAGCCCTTGCAATCTGGGTATCTACAATCCCGATCGGACTTCCATCACTTAGGGAATCTTTATACCGTAGCTACTCGGTGCAGAGACAATCGATAGGTTGTCCTAATGTTCTTGAAGGCACCCGGTCTTCAACACCGGTCTTCAAATGCTATCCACAACGTCGTATCACTATTCGGAATGGGTTATATGACACAAGGTCCTCTCCCGGCTAGACCGAATAATGAGCGCAATATTTAAAACATATAGACATGGGATTTCAGTTAAATCACAACTTTAAACCAAAAACCTTTCTTCAAATGGTTAAACAAATTACCATTTAAATCTTTAACAAAAAGATTCGTTTCACAAAGTTCACCCAGTTTCACAAAGATCCATTCATAGATTTTCAAAAACAATTTCCATTTCAATTTGGATTAACTCAAATAAATCTTTAAATTAAACATTTAGCTTATAGCATTCGAACCCGTTTCCAAAGATTTATTCATAACTAGGAAAACCGTTTTCCATTTTAGAATTGAAATCCTTTTAACAAAAATTGGAAGTTCATCTCTTATGTGAAAGTTTTTATTATTTGAAAACAAATGGTTTTCGTTTCGAAAAAAATCCGATTTCATTTATACGAGTTAAAATCTTTGGGTTAAATTTAAAGTCCCGAAAACAACACTTCAAAAAAATGGTTTAAAACTCATGTATACTTGTATAACCTTTTAAAATCATAAATAAGATTTAGTTTCAAATTTGGGATTCAAATTTAAATCAAATTTCAAAAATAAATCAAGTTATTCAAAAATAACCTTTTATATTTGAAATCCCTTTTTAAAAGCTTTTTATTTTAAACCCAATCCATTTCCAAAACCATTTGGATTCAAAATTCAATTTTAAAACAATTTCAAAAATCTGTGACTTAATCCATTTCCACGTGCAATCCATATTTGTGTGTGTACAAGTGTGGTCCAGGGGCTCAACACAATAGTGCACAACAACATCATCACAGATTCAATCATATCGATAAGCGGTATAACCCATAACGTTTATCTTTATTCACAGATTCATAGATAAAATAAATTTATCAATCATAAAGATTCACCATTACAATCCGATGTGGATTTCGGATCACCAGCTGGGATCCAACTCCCTGTCGCATCGAAGTTCAAATGTCGTTTTACGGGTCAAGGGGTTTCCATATTCATACAACAGTATATTCATCACAAATATAGCAGCTCAGTACAAGCATCACATAGCATCACATCACATATCAAATATGTTAATCCATCACAAAACATTCAAAAACAATCAAACATCTTTGATTAAGGTGAATAAATCGTGTGGTTTTAAATTTATTTCTCACATAACTACTTTCTTTTGTCATCTTTAATCAATGATTAATTATCATTAACTACAATTGATTAGGTCTTAACCACCTTCATTAATTAATCATTTCTTTAATTAATTATCTTAATTAATTAACCCTTATTCGTAATTAATTAAACCTTAATTACTTTTATTAATTAACCTTTAATTAATTACTTTAATTAATAAACCCTTTATTATTAATTAAATCTTAATTAAAATTAATTATCCTTAATTGATTAATTTATAGTTTCATCATTCCTTAATTTATAATAATTAATTACTCCTTAATTAATAATGATTTCTTAATCACTTTAAGTTAATTAACCTTCAATTAACAATTCTTAATTTAATTACCTTAATTAATTAACCACATTAATTAATTATACTTTAAAGTAATTAACCCTAATATTTGATTAATCAATCTTTAATCTTTAATTATCTACTCTTAATTACTTTCACTAAGTAATTATTATTTTTATTTAATCATTCATTAATTACTTGATTTATTTAACTTTAATCATTTATTACTTTTAATTAAGTAATTATCTTTAAACAATTAATTATAATTAATCAATCAAATAACCTTTTACTATTAAGAAATCAAACAACCTTTAATTACTAAATCATTACTTGATTATCCGTTTAATCACATTAATTAATTACATTTGAAAAACTATCAGAAATCTAACACAAAATCTATTTCAAAACCACATCAAATTATTTTCAAATCATATTTGAATTAAATCCAAGTTTGAAACTTTTTTTTAGAAAACTTATTAAAAATTTACTTTTAAACGTCAAGCTTTGTACTAAAATCCGGAAACTATAATGCTTCACAAAAAAAACATGTTTTTACTTAAATTTGAAACCTGTATTCTGTTTTAAACAAAAAAAATGTACAAGTTTTTATAAAAATATTAACCCGAGCCAAAGATAAGTTTACTCGAGCTTTCCCCCAGGTTACCCATTTCTTCTTTCCTTTTCTTTTAACTTTGTTTCGGTTTAAAAGTTTCAAAGCTGATATAAAACCACGCGAAACTCCCTAGAACGAACTCGAGCCACAACCATGCTTTCCCGAATACGACTTCGAGCAAATCACCTTTCATCTTCTTCCCCGACCAAACACATACAAACATGCACTGTACACGTGTACAATCTGACCGGCTATCTCCGACCATCCGCGCCGCCTCCAACACATCGTCGACGACCCCGAGGCTCTATTCAAACACCTGGAATCAACATATCTAGCCATAGTCAAAAACGAGTTATTCAGCACACCCTGGAACCCAAAACTCCCCAACGGAATTGGCTTGCCGACGACGATCCCAATCGCCTGAGGCCTTGCCACCACATCCCAAGCTTCGTCACAACCCTACGTGGCAAACCCCCTTATGCGATTGCTTGCAGATCAACCACAAAGACGCAGCAACACGATTTCTAGTAACAACTAAAAACTACATTTAAACCCTAAATTGGTTTCGCGCGGCCACCACGATTGATGAGAAAATTTACGATCATTTTTCCTACAACCTACATCACGTTATCCCCCTCCAGATTCGAAAACGAAACTTAATTGTTCTTAGGTCGACCGATATTGACAAAAATTTGACTTTCGTTCATCTCACGAATACGCAACATTCTCTAATTTAAAAATCATGAAATTTTTACTAAAATTCGTCATTTCCAAATACCAATCAAGTTATGAAATCAAATCATGAAATTAGATCAATTGATTTTCTGACTTGAAAATGATTTTATTGTTACATCTATTTTTTTCCAGAATGTTACAAATATTTTTGCTTAAAAACTATTTTTAGAATTTAAATTACAATGTTTCAAACATTTTGTTTTTAGAGATCAGAGCCTTGTTTGGATTGTATTGGGATGATATACATTTTTGAACAGGTTTAGCAACCCTGTCATAAAAAAAATCAGAGGCATGTTTGCTTGGAATCAACATACATACCCTATTTACCAATGTACAAACAAGTTTCAATTAACACAAACATTATCAAAGCATCCAAGCATAAGTGGGTAAGAGGGATTAGTTTACTCACAAACAACAATAACAGATTCAAAGTTGAAGGTGTGACGCCCCACCTCTATACCCACGCTAGCCAAGAACACTCCGGAGTAGTGCTGTCAACTAGCACGGAGAATAAGGCTGTTGAGGAGCGACCATCCATGTAATTGCTGATCACACGGTGGCTATAAATAATCTTCGGAAACAAACATAGAAATAATCATATCACAAATCAGTCACAGAGGATCCATATCACAAAGGCGGAAGAAGATATGAATATATAACTAACACATGAAAGTGTACATCAGAGTAGTGGTCAGTAAAATCCACGATAATACAAAAGAATAGCAACACGTGCTATACAAAAGAATACAACTATGAGTCTATATCTCAAGTGTATACAACAAAAACTGCTAATCTAAACAGTTAGCCAAAAGTCAGAGTGATGAATCCCTGGGAAGAAATCAAGCAGAAGCACCTGTAACATCTCGGTCTGACCCGAGTATTATTTAAGAAAATAATAAACGGGTCAATCTAGCTATAAATATCAGATGACATGATATAACATAAAAGATATGGCATAAACATAAACATCCATAATGACATACCACTATAAGTATGTAAATAATGATCAACAGAAGATCAATCAATAAGAGATAATCAATATCACAAGAATCTTCTCAAAGATTCGGAAAGGGCATCATACCCCAAACTTGTACTCATAACAAGTCAATGACATAAATTCTAGAAATCAATGCAAGAAGTCCAGAAATCATACAAAAGAGAAAGAGGCCTATCACATGACGGTCCGAAGACCAAGGGGAGCTACCCCACATGTGTGAATGGAATCACACAGATTAAGGTCCAGACTAACCAAAAAGCAAAAAGGTATGTGTGAGTGGAATCACACAAGTGGTGTTTAGTCTAACCTCGCAACAAGAGACATCGCACAGTTGCTAGTCTAAATCATCAGAATGATCGTCATGATCAACGAAAAGTGTCAATTACACTAAGCTAGTAAATATAGAAGTTTAGCTTCATGTCCCATAACCACTTGCTTAACTTAAATATTTACGAACAAACTGTAAATCTTCACTAATAAAATTGTCACAAGAGGTTCAATCGAACAAGTCCAAGAATTAACCGACGAAGTGAACGCAAGCGTTTCATACCACTTGTTTTACTAAGTCGTTTAATTAGATTTCTCATCCGAGTGAGGTAAAGGTTTGTATATACTAATAGATTGGAAAACGGTTAAAGAAAAGAGCTTTGTTATTAAAAATAGAGTCGAAATTGTTTGTTAAAAGAGTTTTGATATTTACTACTAGTATTGAAACCTTTATATTATAAAGTACGACCTAGTGAAGTCAAGCGACCTACGACCTAAAACAAAAAAATGAGGTCTTACGACCTAAGGGGGGTGCGCGACCTAAGAAGGTTCGCGGGCTAAGGATGAGCGACCTAACAAGGTTCACGACCTAACGGAGACGAGGTCATGCGACCTAAAGTGGTTCGCGACCTAAAGGGGAACGACCCATCGAGTTATAGGTCTAACGACCTAACGGTTTAAAGGTCATGCGACCTAAAAGTGAAAGGACCTAAGGTCGAAAACAAGGTCACGCGACCTAACAGGAAACAAGGTCAAGCGACCTAAGGGGTTACGCGACCTAACATAACACGGGTCAAACGACCTAAGGCATCACAGGACGAACGACCTAACTACTTAAGGGACAGGCGACCTAAAGAGGTTCGCGGCCTAATAGGGTTCGCGACCTAAAGGTGCACGACCTAAGGTCTTTCGACCTAGGGGTATATAGGTAACACGACCTAAAGATGTCACGACCTAAAAATAGAAAGTAAGGCCGAACGACCTATTGAAGTAGAAAGGCATGCGACCTAACGGTCAAAAGGCCAACGACCTACGACCTAAAAGCCATACGACTTACGACCTAAAAGCCATACGACCTACGACCTAAAAGCCATACGACCTACGACCTAAAAGCCATACGATAAAAGCCATACGACCTACGACCTAAAAGCCATACGACCTACGACCTAAAAGCCATACGACCTAACGTGAAACGACCTAACTCCGAAGTGAAGATTCAAGGCAGTGCGACTTAGCGCGATAACACGCGAACGACCTAAGGGTTAGGTCGCGAACGACCTAACTCCGAACACCAAAAATGACCAGAACGACCTAAGTGCAGAAAATTCACCAAAACGCTAAAAATTGGAGTTTTTCGCCAATCCAATCCAAACCAAATGCTAATATGCATGCAAAAGTGATAGGGAATCATTCCCAACAGTCCAATATGGTTATAGACTAGAATCGTGAGATAAAAATCTCACCTTTGCACCAAATATCAATGAAAATGAAGTTTTAAGCAAGCGAGAATCAATCCTTCTTCTATCTAAGCACAAGAAGCTTGAATCCAATGTCTTCTTCTTGAATTTGGAGTAGAAAGATGGATTGCAATTGAATTTGAGTTTTGGAATTTTAATTTCCCATTCCCTCCACCATTAATGCCAAAGCTTGATTAGTTAGGAAATTTATGAAGAGTGAGGAGAAGAGGGTTGGAACTTGGGCTTAATAGGCTAAACTAACCCAAAGTCCAAAGCGGGAAAAGTTAGTGAAATTTCACTAACTCCAAACCTATCGATGTTTATACTTAAAAAAGTTGTAAACGACATTTCGAACTCAATGGAAGTGGTTTCGAGTCCTAATTTGACCGTTTGCAAAAAGTAGCTTTTCGGACCAAAATCCGATTAACGAGTTACTATTTAAATAAAATATTTAAATACAAACTCGATAAATATGCGGGTTGTTACAGAAGGTTTGCTCACATTGGAGTTGCAGCAGAGACAAAGAACAGGGAACAGACAATTTCAAAATGAGAATGGCCTGTGAAATTTTTCCTTTAATTTTTGAAGTTTTTATCTACAAAGTTTTTTAGAAAGGAACTTTGCTTACTCCCTATTGTGTTTGCTTATTCAGTCATTAATGACATTCAAAGATTAAGTTTAACTTACAGTCTGCGTTTGCAACCAGGGATTGACTGATTGATTTTTTTTTCTTTGAACTTGATTTTGTTTTCCTACAACTGATTAAATTTATTGATTAGATTCTTTTGCTTTGTTATTGATCAACAACTCAAATTCAAATCTTTTAAAGAAGTTACTTTGCTTTATTTATTTTCCAAAGAACCTTGCATTGGCAAACCTGAAGCTCCCCTCTTTCTTTCTTTTTTTTTAAAACAAATATGCAGGCTTGGCTTTTGTTCTTCCAAAGCTTGAAGATTGTTTTCATGATTTTTAAGATGTTTTGAATTTTTTTTGCTTGCCTGAACTTTGATTTGCTCAGGTTTGTGGCTTTGAACCCAGATTTGCTTTTCCAGGTTGCTATTATTCTTTTTTTCCTGATTTTTTCTACTTTTGTATTGTAGTTTTGAGATACTTAATCTATAATGTTGTTCTTTTCAGATTTGGCTAAGACATTCTATGATTGAGCATGGGAAGATGGAAAGTTTTTTTTGGAATTTTAAATTTCATTACTTTATTCAATTAATTGTATTGAAGGCCATTTGTAAGAAATCATCATGATATTCCCATGTGATGTTTACTTCTTTACTTCCTTATGTATATGTTCACATTAAAAAAATTCAAAGACAAAAGAATGTTTATAAAAAAAATTATATCATATTTATTTTGTAAATGAACACACCTCTTTATCCATTTGTATGTGTGTGTATACATTTACAACGTTAAAAGAATTTAACCAATATTTCATCATATACATTATTCCTTAATATTTTTTTAAATGCCACAAATTTTTTAGAACATTTATTTTAAATTTAAATTCAGATTTCAATTCAAACTTGAAATATAACCAGCTTTTTTATCCATATATATACACACATCTCTTGAATAAATTTAAATTCAATATATCTACAATTTTACTCATATATGAAATATACATATATGTATAAATTTTTAAATTTAAATAACTTTTTAAAATATTTGTTATTTAAAAACTTTTAAACCCAAAAGAAATTAGAATTTATTTATACATAGTTTATTACTTTTTTATTTGTTTTGAGATTCTTTTCCAATTATATTCTCAAATTAAATTTCAAAAGTTTAAAATATATTATTAATTTATATTGACAAATTTTAGGATGTTAATTTTTATTTATAAGATATTAAATATAGAATTTCAAATCCATAGTTAAATTTTAAAAATCAATGTCCAAATAAACAAATATCCTATTTCATTTGAAAATTTCAAATTAATTTACAATTTTATCCAAAAATTTATTCTAATTATCAATTTAAATTTAATTAAAAATTGGGATTGTTACATGGAGTGTCGGCCAGAGGCGGTGGAGGGATTGGTGGTGGCGGCTAAAGAGGTGGCAAGGTGGAAAAATGAAGGGTATGGCATTAAGGAGTTTGGCTATGGAATATTCAAGGTGATTTTGTAACATTGGGTGATGAAAGCTTCAAGGGGCCTCACGGCCTGGTCAAGTCAGAGGGAAATGTAACGACCCGATATTTTCAACCATTCGTATCCACACATGTCGGACTTGAATTGTTCAAAATACCGCGTTGTAAATAAAATTTGGCAAATTTCAGAATATACAGTAAATACATAATCACAGATCACAGACACAGAGTATTTAATAATGCAGCGGAATTTAAAAGAAATAGTATTTCATGAAGCTACTATATAAAAATAAGATACATCAGAGTTAAATAATATACAGTAGAAGAGTAACAAGATACATCAAGTACAAATCAAAATACATCACTGGAAACACTGGATACTGAAAACAAATAGATGGCTGGATCTTCAAGCAAAGCTCCAACTCCAAAGGTGAGTCTTGAATGCTGAATCACTCAATCTGACTCGAGCGTAAAGAAAAACACAAAACACTCGAGTCAGGACATAAATACTTATGAACTGTAAATCAACTCTAGTGAACAGTAACAAAAATGCATCAGTAACTTAAATAATGCTTGGGATCGCCCATCCTTTAAGGATCAGTTAAACTATTTACTATGTAGTAATATTGCGCTATTATAATAATGTCTACAGTAAAATAAACATACTTTTAAATAGCGTTCCGGGCTACCCATATCACCCTTCACACATAATAGTCCCAGTAGTCCATCCAATATCATGCCATCTCCACTCTGGGTGACTGTCAGAGGATACCACACGGGCTACGGGAGAAAAACAAACTCGTAGTAAAGGCTCGGTATGGTAGGTGACATGGCACACAAGGCAATGCCAGGGTAGATATACCAATTACGCACACGGGCTGGTGGTAATGCAGCAGCCACATACGCCCACCTCGAAACACACTCCCATATCAAAATCGGAGGATGGCCATCTAGTCAATCACCAGTAAGAGTATAGTATCGAAGGAATGTGTCCGACCAGAGGTGCTACCTCCTTTGGCCCGAGATCGCTCCTGTTTTAGTCACCTTATGCCAACTCACGGGAGTTGGGTCCACGTAATATACCTCACGAACGTCGCCACCATCCTACTTCATTCTGGAATCTCCACCGCGTACACGGTTGTTAAAGTGGTTTTTGGAGTTGGCAGAGAGTATAACAACTTCCGATCCCGGTCTCTTTAACAACCAAACGTTATTATAACACCGTGGTCATTTCAAAATAGTTTATACTTTAAAAAAATCAAATCATTTCATTTCAACTATATTTCTTTCAAAATAGTTTATACTTCGAAACCAAAACCCTTTTTATTTCAAAACTATTTACAATCAAAATAGTTTATTAATCGAAACCAAAATCATTTTTATTTCAAAACAATATTCAAATCAAAATAGTTTATCATTTCCATTTCAAACATATATTCACCTTTCAAAAATTATAATACTTTCAAAGTTATAACTTTTCCGTTACCAAAATACTTGAAATCATTACACTTGGAAAATCATAACATTTTGAAATCATACATTTTAAATCATGGAACATTCCTTTAATTCTTTACATTTTACAAATTTATTCAATTAAACCAAATTTCAAATTTCCAGTTTAATTCAAATCAAACCATCAGTTTCAATTCAATTTAGTTTTCTAACAAAACATTCCAAATCTTATAAATTTCAAATATAGATTTGATCTACAAAATAACTATCCAATTTTAATATATTTCCAAACTTTAATATCCCACATTTCAAAACTAAACTTTATAATTCCATATATTCGTATCTCAAATCTAATTTCATTATTATGTAGTCTTGAAATATTCATTTCATAAATCCAATATTATTTAAATTAACTTAAATTACAATTAAACCAAATATCTTTTCACACAAATATAAACTTCAAATATTCCTCTATCAAATAAATCAAAATCAAATATCATTCCACATTCACATTCTTTATTAAAATAAAGATCAAATCATTTCCAAACCATTTCAAAAATCATTAAAATATTACATCCTTTCAACACTTTATAATCAAATCATTATTTGAATTCAAATCCAAATATTCAAATTTAAATATCATTTAAAAATTAAACATGTCATTCATTTATTATTTCAAACATCATTACAAAAATACATTTCAAAATTCCATTCAAAAATTCGTTTATTACATTACATTTCATTCCATTTAACACATAACCAAGCATACCTTATTTAAATTCAAATTCAATTTAAATTATTTAAAATTCAAGTTTAAATATAAAAATATATATTCAAAACTCCTTATATTCACAAATAATCAATTTCCAAAAGTTAAATCATTTAACACTTTAAAATATAACACAAACAGTGTTAAAATCTATAACATTCAAATATTGTCAGATTATAGCAGCGACAACATTTATAAGGTGTTATCGTAGCTTATAATTTCAAAAAAATAGTTTAGTTCAAGAATAACGGCATTTATAAAATGCCGTAATAGATATTTAGTTATTTCAATTGTAGTTAAATTCAAAAACAACAGCATTTAAAAATGCTGTCAAAAGACTACAACATTTTGGAAATGCTATAAAATTCAAGATTTTATTTTAACTTTTCAAAAATAATAATAAAACTCCAAATTTTTATTATTGTTACTTAAAAATCATATTTCTAGACTGCCAAAGTTCACATTTAAAATCATTTTAACATATGATTTAACACAATAAAATTTTAAGATCAAATATTCAATTTAAAAACTCCATTCATTTATTAAGTCAAAATCCACTGTTTATTAACTTATAAATTTAATAAACTTAACATTTTACTTCAAATATCATTTCAAAACTTTAAATTAAATTTCCATTGTTTATTTACATTTTAAAATAAAATATAAAGTCAAAAATCACATTTACTTCAAAGTTACATACTTAAATTCACAATTTCAAGACTTAATATTTAATTTTCTTAAAACCATAAAATATATTTTTTTAAATCAAAATTTCATACTTTTTAAAATACATATTTTTAATAAAAATCATTTAAAAATATACCACGGGGTCTGTATATAATTTTCTAACCTAGGTCAAGTGATACGGATATATATCATTTCAATCCGCAGTTTACAAAGAAAACTCGGGTTCTATCATGTCAAACCCGCAATCCCAAGTTAAATAAAATACAATAAAAATCGCTGAGGCCTATCATTTCGGCCCATAACGATTTTTTCCTATTCTAAAGTCCATTCGGGTATGTATCATTTCAACCCATAGTGATTCTATTCTAACAGGAAACTTGCAGTGTGAATATATGCATAAACAATATAAACAATGTCAATGTCAAAATATAATGTCATATATCAGATGTCAGGTGATAATTAACAGTTTTAACATGGTAATAACATGGCATAGCATATCATATGATCATCATTAACTTGCATAATATTTTATATTACTAAACACTTGTCATCAATTCACTATTTCATAAGTATAAATGTCAGAGTGAGAAAGACTCACCTTTTACGAAGCTAGAGACAAACAACACACACAAGAGCGATTCCAAAGGCACGACAAGCACGATTTGATTTGAATTGATGGAGACCCTTGTAAACAACACAAAATATAACATACATAAGCACAAATATAGATATCGACGTACAAATATAATCAACAACTTTAGTTTGCAGAACAGTTGCAAAACAAGAGAGATGACCAAACCTTAGAAGCAAAAGACTTGCACACGACAACATAAGCTTGTCACATGATCAAATTGGCTTGACCTCACCACACTAGTCTCAGCCTAGGTCAACATGGCTCGGCCATGGCCTAGAGACAAGGCTTAGGGCATGAAAGTGGAAGGTAAAGGCAAAACAAGTGGAAAGTAAAAAAGGCAAGGGGTTTGGGTCAAGGAATGAAAGGTTTTGGTGTACGTAGGCTCGGCCTATGGTCCTATAGGCTCGGCCTGGTGCATCTTCAGGTCAGGTCAGAGATGATGATGATGGCTATAGGTCATGGCAGCAAGTGGTGGTGGTGTTAGAGGTGGTGGCCAAGGCTAAACATGAAGGAAATGGGAATACAAGGCTCGGTTAGGCAATATTTGGAGTTTTAAGCAAAGTTTTGTGGAGATGGCTTCAATTGGATGGCATGGTTTGTCATGGTCAGAGGAGGAGGAGATGTTTGCTGCTGTAGATGGTGGAGGAGATGGTCAGTGGTGATGGAGGAGAAGTGGGGCCGAGCAAGCAAGAGGAAGAGGAAGGCTAAATCAATGAAGAAGAGGGAAAAAATGGAAGAAAGAAGCCATTAGCTTGCAATTTTTTCTCAATATGATGTAGCAGTGAGTTTGAAATGAGGAGAAAGATATTTTTCACGTGAATTGAAGATGAGAAACATGGCTATAGGGTAGAGGGATGTACGGCTAAAGCAAGGAGAGGAAAAGGCAAAAGCAAATGAAGAGGCGGAAAAACGAAGAGCCTTGAGCAACTAAAGAGACACAAACTCTTCAAATTTCCATTATTTTCTTTTTAAACCTTATATAACTGAAATATATATATAAAATCAGATAAAATGCGAAAATTTAGTAAATAAACAAAAATAAATAAATTAATTATTAATTATATATAGTTTAATTAAATAAAACAGCAAAATTTGCAACTAGTCTTGAAAATATGAAAAATAAGTGCAATGAACTTGGGAAAATTTTTATGTACTTAAAAGTATTTATAAATAAAGATAAGAAAACAAAATAAAAAGGAAATCACAAAAGTAAATAAATAAATTTTAATTTAAATATAGTTTAGATGAAGAAAATAGCAGAAAAATGGAAACTAACCTTTAAAAATAGAAAATAAATTCAATGAGCTTTGGACAAATTCAAACATCACTTTAAAATATTCAAAAGGTAAAAATATATGTAACATATAATACAATTTAGAATAATATATGCCAATTAAAAAGATTATTTATATAATTTAAAATAAAAAGTAATGTTAAATAAAACAATTTACACCCAATTTTGTAAGAAGCATAACTTTCACAATATTATTCGAATTTCAACGAAACGAAAAGCAGTGTTCTTAAAATTTTATTTACTTTCATAACAAAAGGTAAAATTAAAATTTTAAAAATTTTAAAATTTAAATTTAAAAGTCAAAGTTTGACCATTTTGACCAAAATTCACTTTTCTGGAAATATTCAATTTATGCATGATTGAAATTCTAATCCACATCAAAATCAACATTTATATTTCAATTAACAAAATATATTCATTTTAATAAATAAAATAAAGTTTTTAAATTAGGAATTTAAATTTAAATAATTAAAATATACAACTACAATAATCAGAAAATACAGGGTTGTTACACTCTCCCCCACTCAAAATTTTTCGTCCCCGAAAAGGAATGAGGTACGGGAAAGCACAGAAAAAAATAGAATGAAATAGTATTAAGACAAGATGATAAGAAGATTAAAATTATATCTGATAACTGTTGCTATAGTTAAGTTTAATAATGTGGAGATGATCTTTCCAAGATCTTCCAGAATTCAAGAACACAAGCATGGAAAAAAATCTTTTAGAATCTGATTCACCCTTCCCGTTTGACCGACGGTCTGTGGATGGCAAGCGGTACTTAGATTCAAAGATGAGTGCCAAAGATTATTAAAGATTATAGAAAGATTTCTAAACAGACTGGTATGTGCAATAGCCTCCTCCCATTCTGTAGCAAGATAAGGGAAATTAGGACAACCAAAAGATAGTTTGAAAAACAAAATAAGATAATAAATTTGAAACCATAAAATTTCAACTTAAACTGAAAATTAATTTTACATAAGTCAAATAAATCTTAAGCGTCTCTAATTTCATTATCTTATCATCCAATTATCTTAAATTAACAAATCCGTAAAATCATGTATTTGAAAAATCTTTTATTATACTCAAAATGTGCCAAATAAAATTTAATTCTTCTTCACTACTAATTAAAATTAAGTTTATTTCTCTCAATATATCTTATCACCCATGTTAAATATATTTATACTAATTATAACTGCTTTAATTTATTCTCAGTTTCTTTAACATCATTTTATATTGTAAATTATTTCATTACCCTTTTCTTTATTTACCTTTGTTAATCCCTTTTATAACTAAAATTTTAAGTATACAACATTTACAATAACCACTCAAATTTTATTTATGAAATCTTTTTTCTTATATTGTACATTATCCAATTACATATTCAACTTCTGAAAATTAAGGTAAGTTATATTGGAATGAAATTGTGTATTATACAAATAAAACTTTCTAATTAAATTATTTCAAGCATGAATATTTATCCAAATCTTGAAATTATACTTAGAAATTATCTTTGAAGATAAAATTTAGGAATTAAATTTTCGATAAATTCCAAACTATTTAGAGATAAATAAATGCACATATACTATATATATATCCATTCAAATTTAAATCATATATCAACATAAGTTATAAATCCAGTATTATTTAAGAAATTCAAATCAATTAAATTTCCAAAACAAACCTGTAGCAAGACTACAGAATGGTCTCTTCACTTCGAAACTCGAAAATGAATGTCGATGATGCTGCAATCATCGTCGGAGTTATTTTCCAGCGACAAAAAGAAGAGCACTAATTTTTAACTTTAAAATTCTTTGGAAACAAATTTCTATTTGGAAATACTTTACATAATATATCCTTTTTAAAACTTTAAACCAAAGTTCGAAATCATCGGAAATTTAAATTCTCAAATTCTTGATTTAAATTAATGTCAGTTCCCAAATCAATTTATAAACAACTATTTATAAATTTATTTGTAGAACAATAAATGATAAATCAAGTATTATCATTTCAAATTATCAATTTAAATCAATTTATTAAGTTCCATAAATTTACTTATATATCAAAATTTATTTCATTTCCCAAATTTTTAAAATAATATTGTGTCAATTTGTTTTGTCAAAGTGTTTTGGAAATCTTATCGATAGCGTTGATCAGACGAATCGATCAGAAACCCAATCCAACATCAACAACTCAAACAACACAATATATAAAACAAAATATAGATTTACAAGTACAATTCAAAATGTTTGGAAGAATAGATTGGAAACAAAAGACAGGATGATAAAATACAGAGTAGGGAGGTGGATAAGCTGAAATAAATCGCGGGCAACCTTAACCGGGTCAACCGTGACTTAAAGAATAAGATCGATGTGGATTTTCTGGGTAAATCTACATTCGACCTCAAGAGATAAAGTTTGGGATAATAGGAGATACTAGCATCTAAACCGATGATAAATATAAATCTCTGGTGAATCGATGCTAATTGTAAAGGAGTTTCACCCATTTTACAAGAAAATTAGAATACTGGTGAGACCGCCAATTCACTATAAAGATCATTCGAAGTGGAGTTATAGGATACTCCGAAATCAAATGAAGATGAATAGTAGGGAATAAGAATGGATTTTGGAACCACAGGGAACGTTCCAAAATTCCAAGGAATCGAGTCAAAAGAAAGAGATTCAACTCGAATGAAAGTGATTCTGTAAATACATCTACTCTATATGCTGAGTTTTGCCTAGAGCTACCAAAGCTCTGATACCAACTGTAACGACCCGATATTTTCAACCATTCATATCCGCACATGTCAGACTTGAATTGTTCAAAATACCGCGTTGTAAATAAAATTTGGCAAATCTCAGAATATACAGTAAATACATAATCACAGATCACAGACACAGAGTATTTAATAATGCAGTGGAATTTAAAAGAAATAGTAGTTCATGAAGCTACTATATAAAAATAAGATACATCAGAGTTAAATAATATAGAATAGAAGAGTAACAAGATACATCAAGTACAAATCAAAATACATCGCTGGAAACATTGGATACTGAAAACAAATAGATGGCTGGATCTTCAAGCAAAGCTCCAACTCCAAAGGTGAGTCTTGAATGCTGAATCACTCAATCTGACTCGAGCATAAAGCAAAACACAAAACACTCGAGTCAGGACATAAATACTTATGAACTGTAAATCAACTCAAGTGAACAGTAACAAAAATGCATCAGTAACTTAAAGAATGCTTGGGATCGCCCATCCTTTAAGGATCCGTTAAACTATTTACTATGTAGTAATATTGCGCTATTATAATAATGTCTACAGTAAAATAAACATACTTTTAAATAGCGTTCCGGGCTACCCATATCACCCTTCACACATAATAGTCCCAGTAGTCCATCCAATATCATGTCATCTCCACTCTGGGTGACTGTCAGAGGATACCACACGGGCTACGGGAGAAAAACAAACTCGTAGTAAAGGCTCGGTATGGTAGGTGACACGGCACACAAGGCAATGCCAGGGTAGATATATCAATTACGCACACGGGCTGGTGGTAACGCAGCAGCCACATACGCCCACCTCGGAACACACTCCCATATCAAAATCGGAGGATGGCCATCTAGTCAATCACCAGTAAGAGTATAGTATCGAAGGAATGTGTCCTACCAGAGATGCTACCTTCTTTGGCCCGAGATCGCTCCTGTTTTAGCCACCTTATGCCAACTCACGGGAGTTGGGTCCACGTAATATACCTCAACAACGTCGCCACCATCCTACTTCATTCTGGAATCTCCACCGCGTACACGGTTGTTAAAGTGGTTTTCGGAGTTGGCAGAGAGTATAACAACTTCCGATCCCGGTCTCTTTAACAACCAAACGTTGTTATAACGCCGTGGTCATTTTAAAATAGTTTATACTTTAAAAAAATCAAATCATTTCATTTCAACTATATTTCTTTCAAAATAGTTTATACTTCTAAACCAAAACCCTTTTTATTTCAAAACTATTTACAATCAAAATAGTTTATAAATCGAAACCAAAATCATTTTTATTTCAAAACAATATTCAAATCAAAATAGTTTATCATTTCCATTTCAAACATATATTCACCTTTCAAAAATTATAATACTTTCAAAGTTATAACTTTTCCGTTACCAAAATACTTGAAATCATTACACTTTGAAAATCATAACATTTTGAAATCATACATTTTAAATCATGGAACATTCCTTTAATTCTTTACATTTTACAAATTTATACAATTAAACCAAAATTTCAAATTTCCAATTTAATTCAAATCAAATCATCAGTTTCAATTCAATTTAGTTTTCTAACAAAACATTCCAAATCTTATAAATTTCAAATATAGATTTGATCTACAAAATAACTATCCAATTTTAATATATTTCCAAACTTTAATATCCCATATTTCAAAACTAAACTTTATAATTCCATATATTCATATCTCAAATCTAATTTCATTATTATGTAGTTTTGAAATATTCATTTCATAAATCCAATATTATTTAAATTAACTTAAATTACAATTAAACCAAATATCTTTTCACACAAATATAAACTTCAAATATTCCTCTATCAAATAAATCAAAATCAAATATCATTCAACATTCACATTCTTTATTAAAATAAAGATCAAATCATTTCCAAACCATTTAAAAAATCATTAAAATATTACATCCTTTCAACACTTTATAATCAAATCATTATTTGAATTCAAATCCAAATATTCAAATTTAAATATCATTTAAAAATCAAATATGTCATTTATTTATTATTTCAAACATCATTACAAAAATACATTTCAAAATTCCATTCAAAAATTCGTTTATTACATTACATTTCATTCCATTTAACACATAACCAAGCATTCCTTATTTAAATTCAAATTCAATTTAAATTATTTAAAATTCAAGTTTAAATATAAAAAAATATATTCAAAACTCCTTATATTCACAAATAATCAATTTCCAAAAGTTAAATCATTTAACACTTTAAAATATAACACAAACAGTGTTAAAATCTATAACATTCAAATATTGTCAGATTATAGCAGCGACAACATTTGTAAGGTGTTATCGTAGCTTATAATTTCAAAAAAATAGTTTAGTTCAAGAATAACGGCATTTATAAAATGCCGTAATAGATATTTAGTTATTTCAATCGTAGTTAAATTCAAAAACAACAGCATTTAAAAATGTTGTCAAAAGACTACAACATTTTGGAAATGCTATAAAATTCCAAATTTTATTTTAATTTTTCAAAAATAATAATAAAACTCCAAATTTTTATTATTGTTACTTAAAAATCATATTTCTAGACTTCCAAAGTTCACATTTAAAATCATTTTAACATATGATTTAACACAATAAAATTTTAAGATCAAATATTCAATTTAAAAACTCCATTCATTTATTAAGTTAAAATTCATTGTTTATTAACTTATAAATTTAATAAACTTAACATTTTACTTCAAATATCATTTCAAAACTTTAATTTCCATTATTTATTTACATTTTAAAATAAAATATAAAGTCAAAAATCACATTTACTTCAAAGTTACATACTTAAATTCACAATTTCAAGACTTAATATTTAATTTTCTTAAAACCATAAAATATATTTTTTTAAATCAAAATTTCATACTTTTGAAAATACATATTTTTAATAAAAATAATTTAAAAATATATCACGGGGTCTGTATATAATTTTCTAACCTAGGTCAAGTGATACGGATATATATCATTTCAATCCGCAGTTTACAAAGAAAACCCGGGTTCTATCATTTCAAACCCGCAATCCCAAGTCAAATAAAATACAATAAAAATCGCTGAGGCCTATCATTTCAGCCCATAACGATTTTTCCCTATTCTAAAGTCCGTTCGGGTATGTATCATTTCAAGCCATAGTGATTCTATTTTAACAGGAAACTTGCAGTGTGAATATATGCATAAACAATATAAACAATGTCAATGTCACAATATAATGTCATATATCAGATGTCAGGTGATAATTAACAGTTTTAACATGGTAATAACATGGCATAGCATATCATATGATCATCATTAACTTGCATAACATTTTATATTACTAAACACTTGTCATCAATTCACTATTTCATAAGTATAAATGTCAGAGTGAGAAAGACTCGCCTTTTACGAAGCTAGAGACAAACAACACACACAAGAGCGATTCCAAAGGCACGACAAGCACGATTTGATTTGAATTGATGGAGACCCTTGTAAAACAACACAAAATATAACATACATAAGCACAAATATAGATATCGACAAACAAATATAATCAACAACTTTAGTTTGCAGAACAGTTGCAAAACAAGAGAAATGACCAGCCTTAGAAGCAAAAGACTTGCACACGACAACATAAGCTTGTCACATGATCAAATGGGCTTGACCTCACCACACTAGGCTCAGCCTAGGTGTCAACATGGCTCGGCCATGGCCTAGAGACAAGGCTTAGGGCATGAAAGTGGAAGGTAAAGTCAAAACAAGTGGAAAGTAAAGGAGGCAAGGGGTTTGGGTCAAGGAATGGAAGGTTTTGGTGTACATAGGCTCGGCCTATGGTCCTATGGGCTCGGCCTGGTGCATCTTCAGGTCAGGTCAGAGATGATGATGATGGCTATAGGTCATTGCAGCAAGTGGTGGTGGTGTTAGAGGTGGTGGCCAAGGCTAAACATGAAGGAAATGGGAATACAAGGCTCGGTTAGGAAATATTTGGAGTTTTAAGCAAAGTTTTGTGGAGATGGCTTCAATTTGATGGCATGGTTTGTCATGGTTAGAGGAGGAGGAGATGTTTGCTGCTGTAGATGGTGGAGGAGATGGTCAGTGGTGATGGAGGAGAAGTGGGGCCGAGCAAGCAAGAGGAAGAGGAAGGCTAAATCAATGAAGAAAAGGAAAAAAATGGAAGAAAGAAGCCATTAGCTTGCAATTTTTTCTCAATATGATGTAGCCGTGAGTTTGAAATGAGGAGAAAGATATTTTTCACGTGAATTGAAGATGAGAAACATGGCTATAGGGTAGAGGGATGTACGGCTAAAGCAAGGAGAGGAAAAGGTAAAAGCAAATGAAGAGGCGGAAAAACGAAGAGCCTTGAGCAACTAAAGAGACACAAACTCTTCAAATTTCCATTATTTTCTTTTTAAACCTTATATAACTGAAATATATATATATAATCAGATAAAATAAGAAAATTTAGTAAATAAACAAAAATAAATTAATTAATTATTAATTATATATAGTTTAATTAAATAAAACAGCAAAATTTGCAACTAGTCTTGAAAATATGAAAAATAAGTGCAATGAACTTGGGAAATTTTTTATGTACTTAAAAGTATTTATAAATAAAGATAAGAAAACAAAATAAAAAGGAAATCACAAAAGTAAATAAATAAATTTTAATTTAAATATAGTTTAGATGAAGAAAATAGCAGAAAAATGGAAACTAACCTTTAAAAATAGAAAATAAATTCAACGAGCATTGGACAAATTCAAACATCACTTTAAAATATTCAAAAGGTAAAAATATATGTAACATATAATACAATTTAGAATAATATATGCCAATTAAAAATATTATTTATATAATTTAAAATAAAAAGTAGTGTTAAATAAAACAATTTACACCCAATTTTGTAAGAAGCATAACTTTCACAATATTATTCGGATTTCAACGAAATGAAAAGCAGTGTTCTTGAAATTTTATTTACTTTCGTAACAAAAGGTAAAATTTAAATTTTAAAACTTTTAAAATTTAAATTTAAAAGTCAAAGTTTGACCATTTTGACCAAAATTCACTTTTCTGGAAATATTCAATTCATGCATGATTGAAATTCTAATCCACATCAAAATCAACATTTATATTTCAATTAACAAAATATATTCATTTTAATAAATAAAATAAAGTTTTTAAATTAGGAATTTAAATTTAAATAATTAAAATATACAACTATAATAATCAGAAAATACAGGGTTGTTACAGGAAAGGATGATGGAGTGGACATGGACAGTGGTGGTGCTGGACGGTGGAGGTGGTGGAGGAGTATGGCCAAGCAAATGCATGGAAGTGGCAAGGCAAAATACACCAGAAAATCAATAAAAGAAGGTGAAAAAGAATAGAAAAGAAGAAGACATTACTTAGGGTTTTTCTTCAGATTTGAAATGTACGTGTATGAAGAAATGAGAAGGGGTGTTTTCACGTGAATTACAAAAGAAAATCACGGCTGGAAGCATTGGGGAAAGGACGGCCCAAAGTTATGAAGAGGTGTGAAGGTGGAAGGTCAAAAGTTAAAGGCCAAAGTCTCTTGATATTTCTCATTTCTTTTATCCAAATAAACTAAAATAAAAACCAAGTAAACAAAATAAAAATGAATACAAAATAAAGTAAAAATGAAATGAATAAATAAATTTTAGAAAATTTTAGAAAAATATAAGAATATAGTTAATTATATGTAAACTAGTATTGAAAATTAAAAACAAAATATAACTAGTTTGGGAAAAATAACAACAACACTTTAAAAATGTTATAAAAATAAAAAATATATATGACATAACATTTTACACATATACATGCAAATTAGAACAAGATGTGACAAACATAAATATTATTTATATAAATTAAAATAAACAGTTTTGATAAATAAATCAATTTTACACATAATATTGTAAAAAGCTTAACTTTCACAATATAAATCAGATTTCAATGAAACGAAAAACAGTATACTTAAAATTTAATCTATTTTTATAATAAAAGATAAAATTAAAAAATTCAAATATTTAAATTTTGAATTTAAAAGTCAAAGTTTGACCGTTTTGACCAAAATTCACAATTTCTGGAAAATATTCAATTTATTCATTTTTGGAATTCTAATTCACGTACAGATCAAAATTTATATTTAAAATAACAAAATTAATTCATTTTAATAGATAAAATAAAGTTCTTAAATCAGGAATTCAAATTAAAATAATTAAATGTTAAAATTTAAAATAATCATAAAATACAGGGTTGTTACAATAACTAATTAGAAGGTAATAATATATGTTGACTTACTTAATTTGTCACCAATATGGAATTATTGGCTTACAACCCAAGCATCATCGTCAATGCCAATTGACCATCATCCTTTATAATCACCTATAACATGACCCATGCTATAATTTCATTTAGTGGTAGACCAATAGCAATATTAACTATCATCGTCATAAGGGAAACAATCACTATGTATTTATATGCCATGGTAGAGCCAATATCACTGCAGAAAATTTGAGAGAAAGAAGATAAACATAAATTTCAACATAAGAGTTTGTGATATATACAACCAACAATTACACATTATTCAAGACCCAACTTAAATATGTCATTTTAGATAACCTTTCACGAGTCTTGCACTAGATGGGGGAAGTAACTCTAAACAAACAACTCCCCATGAATCAACTTAAGCATGAATTTTCTAGCTTCAGCTAAATAAACACAAAGCATAATAGGTGTAAACAAGGCAAAAAGCAAGAAGTACAAATACCTGACTCGGCTTTGGACTGTGCCGTGTAGAGTGGCGTACACAATATGCAGCACATGCAACCATGTGTGCCATTTCCTCATGGTTGTATACATCTCCTAGCCTTTTGTTAATAAGCTCATCATAATCTTCAAGCTCTATAGCTTTCTGCAGTAAGGGCCTTACTTACAATACATAACAAGTTAACCGTAAGTTTTTTAAGACCATTATTTATATATTATATATATCTTTTGAAACATGTATTGCAAATATTTGCGTACAACGGTACATATAATTAATCATAATATGAACCTAACAGTTTACTTGCTTCCTAGGAACACAAACCTTGTTCACCAGAAGGGAATGGAAAGAATTGCAAGTAAGTAAAGAATGCAACAACCAGTCCTACATAAGAAAAATAAGTATAGTGCATGCAATTTACTGTAAAAATAAAGTTTTTACATTAAAACGGCAACTAAAGATGAAAACATACTTACCAAGAAATCCTACTGCAAACACATATTGCCAGTGATGCCAGTAGTCATCGACCCTGGAAATGGTAAGAAAGGCAGCAATGAATAGAGGAAGCAATGTTAAGCAATGTTTTGCAACGTGTCCTCTTTGATCGAAAACCCGATTTGCCATGTTATGTACCATTAAAGAAAACCAAAACCAACAAATGACCCCGCATACAAAGAGAAATGTAACGACTCGTAAATTTTGATGAATAATTTGGTTAATTTAATTAAGATTTTGTAATTTAATTTAGAAAGAAACGAAAATCTTATAATTTATATTGGAGTGATTTTTAGGAATTAAATGTTGCAACGGTAAATAAAAATTAATTCTTGACAATTGGAATGAAATCCCAATAAAGAAATAGTGGAAACCATTTTAATTTGTTAACTTAATATAATTGTGTAATTAATACTGAAAGAAATAAAATTGGAAATAATATTAATGAAATAATAATTAAGATAGAAAATGAGTAGTTAAAATAACTGTTGAATTAACCAATGCAATGATATATTGCTTAATAATAACTGAACGTAAATAAAGGAAATAAGGTCATGGCAAGTGATAAATGTTAACAAATGAAATGATATAATTAGTGGTGATTAAATGGATTCAAAGTTAAATTAACCGATGGAGTAATATGTAATAAATTGAAAATTTATGCAATCACTGTAGATAAGTCATTATAATGTGTGTTGTTGATAATGAACGTACTTAAATGGCAATAAATTGAATATAAGAAAACAAAGGCATTTAGTGAATTATTTAATGAATTCATGAAATAAAAATCAATGTCCTGTAGGTAATTACGATATTGTTTGGAAGTGAAACTTATAAGTATGAAACCAAGCAAGTAAATTAATTAAGAATATAGATAGTAATTAATGAACATATTTGGCAAATATAATTTAATAGTATGAAATGAAGCATACATTAATGAAATGTAACATACGTCAATGTTAATTACACCCATAAATGTCGATTTATTGAATAGCAAGATTTTAAATCAAGAAAACAGATTTGTTAAGATTTCAATTGATAATTAAAAGAATTTAATGTGAAATCAATTGCAGTTATTTGACTAAATTTGTGCAGTTAGGGTAGAGTTGATTTGTCATCGAAGATTTTAATTCCATAAGATGTAACCAATGTTAATTTTTTTTAATATAACAAGTGGTGGATTTAAGGAGTGAAAATCAAGATTTATTAATTTATTTGAAATTTAAAATCCAATAAGTGGATTAATTACAAATAAGTGGAATTTAATTTTAAATTATTATGTTAATGGAAATGTGGATGAAATGGGTGGATAATAATGCAATAACTACAAACCAATGAAAATTCATCCAATTGATAATAGGACGGGAACGGTGTATGTAATTAATTTCAACACTTGTCCATTAGTGATAACTTATAAGTGTAATTTAACGTTAATGGAGTCTAATAAGTTAAAATGGGTAATCAATTGCAATTAATCTAATTAAAGGTTATATTAGTATAAATTAGGATAGTAATGGGTAATAATGTATTGCTAATGGTGTATGAATGAAGTGATGATTTAAACTAAAGGAAATGATGTTAAAGTTATTCATATTGGACAATTTGTTGAATTATAAGGAATGGAAATAAAGTTCTATTTATATATTGGAATTTAATTTATGATAATAAGATAATTGCAATTAAACGAAATTGAAATAGCTAAATAATACATTATTTGAGATTTAGACGGAATAACTATTAATTTATTTAATTTAATGGAACTATTGGGAATTTTATTGATAATTTTTTAATATAATGAAATTTAAATTTATGCTGAAATGTATGATTTAATCAACATTTAATTGACCTCTGAAATTGTCTAAATTACTATAATTATCTAAGAAAGCAAAACTGGTAAGATTTGTAAATTTTGGATGTGAAATTGAAAAGTGATTTAAGTAATGAATTTTAATTTATTTAATTAATATAAAAATAGCTATTTTGGCCACTGACTCGGATTTCGACGAAACCAGTTTCATCGGATCCGTAAGAGTGAATTATCGTAGGATTCAAGTTTCGTAACGATCGGACTTGTCGTTTGATAGTACGAACGCGAAACGCCTTAAAATCGATAAATTGAAATCAACTTGAAAATATTGTTTTTAGCATAACTTCTTCATATGATGGAATTTAAACTTGAAAACTTTTCCATTGTGTTTAAAATATTTAAAACACCTATTTTGTTATATGGGTTGATCCAATTTCGTTTCGGAGACAGAACGGGCTTTTTGGGCCACTTTGTCGTTAGCGCGTATATCCAATCTGATCCATCTATTCTATTTCCAGCCTACCTATTTACACCCTGTTATAAAACCAGCAGCCTTCTATTCTTCGTTTTTGTACGTATAATTCATTCTATTCCTCCTCTTCCTCAATGGAAGACAAAATTCTATATTTCCAGATCCAATTGCAAATCAAATCCAAAACATAAATTTCAAATTCCTCAGAACAATCTGAAAAAATTATATATTGAAGCTCTCAATGAGCGTAATCTTCTGGTGGAATTCGTTTTCTAGATCGGTTCACCGTTTGTCCAGAAATCACAAATCAATACGGGTCATTCGTAGTGGAGTTTGATCGATCCAACGGTGGATCTGCCGCCGATCGACGATCGGAGGGTGTCGTTGCGAAGCATATGACGAGCAGCTCATGGATCTGCCTTTTAGTTGCTATCAATTGATCGAGATTCGCCGGAATTCATGTATATATGCACGATGGCTTGGGGGGTTTTTCCAGCACATCGGGGCGGCGCGGCAGCTCGAGACCAACGGTGGTCATGGATGGGGCCTACGGCATCTGGGGTGTCGGCGTTTTTGGCGTTCAGGAGGCGGCTTCGTGTGTCTGCGCGTGAATTAGGGTTTCAATGGGTTTCTGGAACGTGGCTCGCGTGAGGCAAGAGAAAGGGGTGACGTGGCTCAATGTATTGGTTTGTTTTTTTCTAATTTATTTAACTTTTTTTCGAATCTTTTAATACGAATAACTTTTACGTATGACATCCATTTCATGCGCGACTTTTTTTTTTAGGATTGTAATAAAAATTTCGATCACTTTGGCGCTGGTTTGGATGAATTCTGAGGCTGTCCAATTTTTGGGTTTAAATTGAATTTAAATTCAAAAAGTGAGTGTTTTAACCCACTCACAACTTCTAAAATTTCTTATGTTTGTTAAATTTATTTATGATGTGATTTGAAATCTATTTATAGCTGTTTGGCATATATTTAATCATCATCTCAGTTAAATTGCATTTATTTTGAATAAATTTTTGCATCAAATTTATTTATTGCATATAAAATGCCAGTTAAATTTTCATTTAATTTATTTTTGAATACAAACTGCTAGTTGATACTTGTTGTTTATTATCCATTATATATTGATGCTATTGATTGAATTAGATGATGATTGTGATTAATGGCTGATGATTGTTATTGGATGAATGGATGTTGTATTTTACATCGTTATAAACTGCAAATTGTTATGCACTTTATTTCATTCGCGGCGGTTTGAAATGATATATAACCGTAATTTTTATTTTAAATTACGGATTGAAATGATAAATATCTGTATCACTTGACTATAGGATAGAAAGTTATATACAGACACCGAGGTCTATATACATAAAAAAATAATTTGAAATAATTTCTATGGTTTTGTAAAGAAATATACGGGTTATATAAATATTGATTTTGATGTTATATAAACATCAAATTTATTATTGATTCTAGTTATATATAAATATGCTTTGAAATATAAAATAAGCCCAATAGTTAAGTTTGATTATTTTATATAATATGGTTTAATGAATATTGATTTTTGGGATTTTATAAATATTATTTTATATAAAGTTGAATGCTTGAATTTAAGCTATGTATGAATTGTCAAATAAAAATTAAGTTTAATAGTAGAGTTTGATTTTATTAAAATAAATGTGAGTAAGTATTTAAATTCTATTTAATATAGAGTGTATAATGATTCAAATAATTAAGGTTCGGAGATAGATCGGAGATTTATTTGAAATGGAATTTTTTTAAGAATTAAACTCTAAAAGGTTGATGTGAAATTTATTAAATTGAGAAATTTAAAGGTATAAATTATTATAACTTGATTTCGGGTCTAGGTGAATTAACTGATTATTTCAAGTATAAATGAATTGAAGAAAATATTTAGTTATTTGAAATTTGAGTTTGTTTAAATGAAAATGGATTTATTATGTAAAATATTTAAAATCTAAATAATAGGAGTTGGAATTGATATATATGAAATTTTCAAAGAATAAGTTTTGAAACGGTGGGATAATTAAAGCTTTGAAATATATGTAAATTATATTGGTTCATTTAGGAATCTAAACCTATATTTGGAATTGATTTGTGAAGGGGAAGAAGCTATTTTATTTTATAAAGTAATTTAATATTTAAACCATCTAAGTTGTGTAGTTATATTTCAAAGTTATGAAATTCAAAGTTTATGTTTTGGAAGGCTATATTTCCAGTATTTGGTTTCAAAATATTATAACTTGAAATGTTATGGTTTTAGAAAAAGATATATTTGAAAATGATTTCATATTGATTTGGTTTTTTTTAAAGAAGAAATGATATTGTAATTTTACGGTTTTGAAATGGATATTATATTCCGGTTTTAAAAGTATAAACTATTTTGAAAAGGCCGCGGTGTTATAATAACGGTTGGTTATTAAAGAGATCGGGATCGAAAGTTGTCATACTCTCTGCCAACTCTGAAAACCACTTTAACAACCGTGTACGCGGTGGAGATTCCAGAATAAAGTAGGATGGCGGCGGCGTTTCCTTTGAGGTAAATACGTGGACCCGACTCCCGTGAGTTGGCATAAGGTGGCTAAAACAAGAGTGATTCTCGGGCCAAGGGGGTAGCACCCTTTATCGGACACATCTCTTCGATACTATACTCTGACTTTGGATTGATTCGGTGGCCACCTTTATTTTTTGATTTTGGGGGTGTTTGTTCGAGGTAGGCGGTAGCTGCGGCTATGCGTTACCACCAGCCCGGATGCGTAATTGGTATATCTACCCTGGCATCGCCTAGTTGTGCCGTGTCACCTACCCTAGTGCGCCTTATACGATTTTGTTTTGTACAATACCTATGGAGTGCCCTCTGACGACGCCCAGTACGGAGGAGATTATGGTACTGTATAGACTATGCGAATATAAAAGTGTGTTAAGGGCTATATGGGTAACCCCTTAACGCTATTTTCAGTATATTATACTTTATTGTAGACATTATTATAATAGCGTATATTACTACATGGTAGATAGTTTAACGGATCCTTAGGAGATGTGAATCCGGAATATCTTTTAAGTTACTGCACTTACGTTAGACACTGGATAGGAGATGTCAAACACCGTAAACATCTCCGACGCCATTACACTCATATTTATTTCAGTTGATTTAACTTACATAAGATATTTTAGTTCTAGTGTTTTGTCTTTTCAATTCGCTCGGGTCAGTCCGAGCATTTCAGGGATCGAAGACTTTATTTCTGGAGGAGGAAGACGAAGATTTCATTATTATTATTATTATTATTATTATATTATATTGTTCCACTACACTGTATTCCGCTGCATTGATTAGTATTCACTGGTATGTGCAACTCTGATATGTATTGTATAAATATAATAAAATGTTTATAAAACAGCTTCATGAACTGTATATTTGATTATTATATTTTATCGCTCCACTGCAAGATTCTATTTCTATCTCTGCTTCTCTTATTTACCCCATAACAATCCGCCATTCTGTATGGTTTAAGTCTGACGTGTGTGGTCTATTGTCGATTTAAATCATGCAAAAAGGTGGAATGTTACAAGAAATATAACAGAAGATGGAAAAAATTTGTTTCTCGATGATGGAAATGACATGATGAACGACCATGTGTTTATTTATTATTTGAACCAGAAAATCAAATTTTCTTGTTGAAAACCAACTAATTGTAAAGGGTAAACACTTACTGTTAGTGCATATACATAGCTTAAATTGATAAAACTATTTGTAATTGCTTCTAACATATTCTTTTGATAACAAGTATATGATAAAACTATTTAAAATGATGAAACACAATATACATTACCTGAAACTTGTTTCTAACATCTTCTTTGTAGTTTCACAGAGCCAGGACCTGTTCCAAAATGATGAACTCGGTTAATTTTTATAATACTTGGTTGATTTTATAAACATGTTTAATTTTTATAAAACTCGATTAATTTATTCAAATTGTTTATTATTATTATTAGTACGTTAGGCACGTCCGTTGGACGTACGCGAAAAAATCGAAAGCAAATTTGTTTATTGTAAAATAATTTATTCTAAAGTACATAGGCACGTCAATTAGACGGTGTGCACAAATTTGTCAATAAATTAATATTTTAGTGCAACAACTAAAAAACTTTAGCTACCTCCACATTGAAATCTAATACGTATAGTTATGGGGTTTAATGTAAGAAAATGACATGGGCTATTTACACAATGACAACATCGATGTAAGAAAAATTACATGGGATTTAATGTAACAAAAATGATATGAGATTTATGCGTGTTTATTCATACTATTTTACAACAAAATGGAAGTTAATTTGCATTTTTCTTTGTATACATCTAATTTCTACATAGCTATAGTACTAAATCGTTATCTTAGATCTATCTAAAAGAACTGGACTAATATATCCCAAAGTACCGTGCTCAAATTTGTAAATTCAAACTAAAGAGATATTTAAAAAATTTGAACCATGCAAAATTTTTGTATAAAAAATATTCTCCCTTTTCACAAACGAATGCTTATTCTTTGGAAATCTTGTATTACTTGTATATCAGGATCAATTATATTTTTAATATTTTTATAAACCCTATCAATGTTCTGTTCATGTTATCCAATGATAATAGTAGGAACGTTTTATACTTTTTGGTTACTCTTGTGTATATAGTGATGTTATGTTGTTTTTAATTTTTAAAGGCATGTGTTTTGTAAATTAAATCAGTTTGTACAAACACATTTTAACTCATATATATATATCTCTGTGTGTGTGTGTGTGTATGTATTTTATACGTGTGTGTGTGTGTATGTATTTTATATTATGAGTTAAGAGTGACAAAACCAACATAAATTTGGGTTTATGGATGATATTCGAAAACTAAACATGTACTTTTAGTTTTCTTGTACGTGAAACTTACAAAAAAAGTTAGTTTACTGTAGCTATTTGGATACCAAGTTTCACTAAAAAGCTCCAACATAACAATTTCATTATAGAAACAAACTTGCATACGATAACCAATAAAAAAATGATTATTTGGTATGATATATCTTATTTCAAAAGTCCAAGACAAACTATTTAGTGTAACCATTGAACTGCACATCTTGTTAACAATATCATTATTGAGTATATTCATGATAGATTTTAACATGTGCAATTAACTATTACCGAGTATGTTAGGCACGTCCATTGAATGCGTAAAATAAACAACAAAAGCAAATTTATTTATTATGAAATAATAGTTATATGCATAGATAAGACTGACATAAATAAATATGTGATCTAACTTTTTTCTATTGTGAAATAGTATAAATAAGCATAGTACTCATTACTATATTTTAAGCATAAATTTGGTTTCTTTTAATACAAATAGTATATAGAGTTAAGATTATCTAGGTCATTTTGGAAAAGTAAGGATTGTAATGATAGTATTTAGAGTTAAGGTTACCAATTGCGGGTATTATTTCATGTCCATATTTTAAGCTTTCTAATTTCTTTGAAAAATATATGTTCATTGTTCATTATCTATAGCACAATAAGGTTATTTCATTGATTCATTTTATAGACTTTGAGTTTGCTAAATTAGAGAAAAATACATGCTCAATGCTCATAATCTTGCAGCTTGAAAATAAATTAGTTTTCTAAAAGGTAAAAGTAATAATAAAATAAAATAAAAATAAATAATCCAATGATATAAGCAAGTTATTTTTAAAATGATAATTGCCTTCTGAATATAAAACATATAGGTAAAGCAGTAAATGATATGGCATCTAGTCAAACCAATTACAGTAATTGATAAGGTACAACAAAATAAAATCATTAGTTTCACAGACATCTCTTAGTATCTAACTAATCTCTCTTAGACAGAAACACCCTATGTGCATCTCTTAGACTCATACTTTCTAACCGAGACCTGCTGCGTGCTATTTGTGTTTTCAATTAGACGTGATCCAGAACTGACTTGCTATTTGAGAAAAATGATGAAAAGAAAAATATTTGTACAAAGACATGGGAATGAGTATGAAAACATAGGAAGTTGTAGTGCGAATGTGTAGTAATAAGTGAATGAATGACAACGATACTCTTCTCTTGTAAGCTAAGATAAGAATTTTATAGCAAGGTCGTTTATGTAAATTCGAAATCTTCAAAAGGAGGTATTCTAGATCTGATTTGTCCAATGAAAATGTGATCTTTACCCTTTTAATTTTATCATGTTAATTTAAAGTCGAATAGGTAGCAAATATTCCTTAAGCAATGAAAATGTAAAAAATTCCATTAACTTACCTGCTTAGATTTTATATTAAAATTATGCATCTCAACACTCAATTTTGTAATAAGATAAATCTCACTATCAACATAAAAGTGATCAAAATTAATTGATAATACATGATACCAAACTTTCGCATATTGCTGGTAAAAGGTAATGAATATCATTAATTATAACGTGGTTGGTATAATTGTACAAATTTTTTGTCAAAGCAAGAGCTAGACCTAGGCACCTTCCCCAACCAGTGCACTTCCTCTAAAATTTAAAAGTGACGAAAATAAAGGGCGAAATTTAGTCAAACTACAAATTAAAAATTAGTGAAGATGAAGTGCCATAAATAAGAGGATTGATGCAGTTAAGTAGCAAATATTTCCATATTTTGCACTATGATGATCGAAAAGCATTTCATCAAACAGAAATATACATTATCTATAGTCAGAAAATGAAAACTTCTCATGACTTTTGTATATATTTGAAAAGACCACGATTCCTTAAGATCATTTTCTTAATGAAAAAGGTACTTCGGATTTGTTGATTTCAAAAGTATATGAGTAAAGAATCCAAGATAATAAAATTTAAGTAATAACTTTGAAGGGGTGAACTGGGCTTCGGTAAGAAGTGCTTCGCCTCCACTTGTTCTGGAACCTGTCGAATTTTCGCAGTTTGCTATGAACGAGAAGAAGCACGATAATGATGTTACTGGGAGTAATAAAGCTGTTTCTACCGACTCTATTGCTGGAGGTAGTAAAGTTGTTTCTACCGACTGTTTGCACCTTGATTTTGAGTATTTTTAGTTTTGATCAGTGGATTGAATGCAAAGTTGTTTGCTTCAAAGATTATTAGGAATTTAATAAGAAAAACTGCAAGAAGAAAATTATGTGGAAATCCATGCTGTTATGGGGTAAATGCATGAAAACGTGGCAGTAGAAATGACAAGTTATCCTTAAAAAAAATCTTGGTTTTCCATTAATTGAAGAAGGGCATTCTCAATATTTCAAAAGCTTCATTTGGATGTTTTCTCATTATATATAGATTATCATTATAAACTCATTTAATTTTTATAAACTTATTTAATTTTTATAAAACTTAGTTAACTTAATTGACTTTTATAAACTTAGTTTTTGTTATTATTGTTATTAATTATAAAACTTAGTTGACTTAGTTAATTTATTATTATTATAAATTTAGTTAATTTTTATCAAAATATAGTTTATTTTTATTATTATTATTGTTATTGTTATATTTATTGTTATTGTAAACTCGGTTGTTATTTATTATCGAACTTAGATTATTATTACTATTACTACTATTATTATAAACTTGTTAACTTTTATAAAACTCGGTTAATTTATTCAAACTATTGTTTTATCATAAACATAGCTAATTTTTATAAACTTTGTTAATGCTTATGAAACTTTGTTAATGCTAGCCATGTTTAGCTCCTGTGTGAAACAGATTCAAGAATGACCAGGTGTGTGCCTATACAAAATTTATCTAGCTTCATTGCAGTTGCTTAATCTTTACACTATCTCGCGTTATAGTAATAAGACCGATTTTCATCCATCTTCTTGTATATTAGTTTAATCTACGTACGCGAGAGCCCGTGTTAGGTTGATAAGATGTTTCAAGAGAATGTTTAACAAAACTTTAATGAGAAAACACATGCAAGTTCTAATTTTGATTTCCAACACACTTAGAACTAAAGTACTATCATGTTTGAGCACATGTATCAAATTATCTTCTTATAATTTGAGCACAAAGTTCTCTGGCTTATTAATTTGTTAGGTAACCACATTCGAACTTCTATTTACCAATCTAACGATCAAACTAGGATCGGATAATTTCAATGATAACAAAAGATAACCGTATGAGTAAGGCTTCAAAAAAAACCATAAATACCATAAATTTTGCTAAGGTGCTAAGCCTACATAAAAATTTCTTTTCCTCTCTAGTCCATCTATTTCAGTAAATTATGTGTGTGATAAGCAGTGCGTTTTCTGTAACTAAAAGAGAACAGGATTGGCAGGTGGAGTAATTTTTTTAAATGGAGTTGGAAAGGAATATGAAGGAAGACTAACTCTATCTGTACTAATAACTTTCTTAATGGCTGCTTCTGGTGGCCTTATTTTCGGATATGACATTGGAATTTCAGGTTTGTGTTGCGAATTCTTATAGTAACTGATGATTTATGTGATTTTTGTTCGTGCAGTAAGTTACTATATACAAACCTTATGTGTTGTAGGAGGATTTTCCGCTATGAAGCCATTTTGGAAGCATTTTTCCCTAATGTATTAAAAAGAGCTTCAGCAACGAGCAAAGATCGGTACCATGTTTATAACAGCCAAGCATTAACTGCATTCACATCATCGTTGTACATTGTTGGGTTTTCACTACGAAAGAAAATGAAGATTAACAAGGAAATGGTGAGCTATCCTCTGTAATGAAGTAGTATGCTAAAAATAGAATCACAAGTAAAGTTTTTCCTAGAGTAAATGTGAAACAGTGGATGAAACTTAGCTTCTAGTTTTCAATAGGGTAGAGGCAGTGTCCCTTAATTTGACTGATGAATCATTCAGTTTAAAACTGAAACTGTAGGTGCATGAATTTAACAAAAGAGTGCACTCGATTAAAATAAATAAATAAGAAAAAGAAAAGAAAAAACACTTAATTAAAACTCAGCTTGCCTTGACAGCAACAACCATCTTTGTTGATTTTAGCTTTCTTCCAAATCTTTGTCACCTTATACCAAACCCTGCTACCATGATGTAATATAGTATCACCAACAACCTCACTAAACCACTTAAGGTGTATCAGGTGTATCTCCTTGAATCAAAAATCGAGTCATGCACATGCGTATGATTGTAGTTTAAAGTTAGGCCATGCATTAATGATCTGCTCTATACCATGCTTCAGATCCAATATATGCTGTTCATAATCAAACTCACCATACACAACCCCACCTTTATTAAAAACTAACATAGTATCAACCCTCAAATCCCACTTCTTATCATTACTAGTAATATCCTTTTTCCAAACTACCATCGTCTTTTCCAGTAACACCAGCATTGCGCTGAGTGTTCTCCACTAACATCATTTCTATTGCACCACCTAAAGCAACTTACTATGCATGGTAACTAAAGCGTTATTTATATTATATTTATGTGCATCATTTTCTAATGATCACTTTTCCACATTCCCTTTAAATGGACCATTTAGAATTAAATTCATGCGTTTAACTTGCTGAGCCAATGTATCACCGTCATCAAAACGTACTTTAGTAAAACGTACTTTAGCACTTGAATATTCACACGGTTGTGCATTGGTTAAGTTCACCATTTAACAAAGCTGAAAAAACAATCAAAACTCAACTTGCCTTGACAGCAAAAAATCAGGCTTCAATGCAAAACTGATCTTATCAATAATGCAAGAGCTTAAATTACTTTGGTAACATATTGAGAAAAACTGAATATGTAGAAAATTTGAAAATAGCAAACTTTAAAACTAACAGAAAACAGGTTGCAGTGGGAGTATGTCAGCAATGGACAAAAATTTGTCAAACTTGAACTATAAAGACAAACATGTACATGTGTTTAAGGTGTGTTTGTTTTCCAGTTAAAAAAATTCTTAATATATGAACATGGTGGGCGCATGTTTTTCTGTTTTTTTTTCTTTTTTTGCAGGTTTTTAATCACCTTAGATTCAAATCGTTAACAACAATTCGCCAACAACCCCATCAGTTCGCCGGCAACCCCAACTAGCACACTCCACCTCACCTAAACAGAATTAACATATTCTGATCGTCAGCAACAACCCATGATCTCCTAATCGCCAAGTAAATCATAAAATATGATTTGCCCATATGCACAAAAAATATGGCTTCAGTATAAACCTTACAGCTCATATCTCATATGAATCATAGAAGGGTGAGCTCATATCTCAACTGCATGGTTTCCAGCCCAGAGCCCTACATAATAATAATAATTAAGTTTGATAAGATAAATTCTAATCAAGAAGCAAGAAAATAAAGTACCCGATGATATTTTACTTGGAGCAATTTCACGCCATCATGACGTTAACCACAGCAAATTCTTAGCAAAATTAATAGAGGAACTATCTTTTACTGATTTGCAGCTTTATCCAAACAATGTTAAAACTATCTTAAATAATTGTTGTATCCATCTTGGTTGGAATTAGCCTTTACTTTTCTATAATTTCTTCTATACTCTTTCATAAAGTCAGCTGTTACTGAAAAAGTAACCCCAATAGATTTCAAGCAACTAAAATCTAGGGCTAGCTGACCGGGCTTGGATGGGTCGGGTATTCAAAGGCAAGGGAGTGGCGGGTGAATGTGATTTGTGGAGAGGGGAAAAAATATGGGAGTGCCTTTTGTTTGTGGGTGGATTTGAGTAGGAAAAGGCCGGGCTGTTTCGATCTCAAGGGTTTTGATACTGTCCACTTTATGGTCCAGTGATTGTCTTGATTTGTGATGACTATTGTTTGTCGTGTTGTTGCTGCTGCATCGATTGTCGAATGATGATCTTGATGCCATCCATCGGTCAAACCATCTTGGTGGCTCTTGATCTATAGACGACATTTCGATTTACTTTTCATTTAGTGGTTCGTGTAAGTTCCTGTCTTGCCTCCATATTTGCAGCTCAAATTGTGTATTTTACTTTTTACTCTTGCCGATGCTCAACCGCTATGTTGAGTATTTCTTTTAAAGTTATTTAAGAAATGAACAGACCTCCTAGGAAAAAGCATAAGAAAGAGCTCTTTCCCCTTTAAGAGCAGCATCTTTCCTGCTCTAGAGCATAGACTGAATCTCTTCTGTTGTGTGAGGGCGATCATCCCACTCATCCACTATGTTACTTGACTGTTTCAAAATATTTGTTAAACAAAGATATATTATATTACGGAAAAGAGAAAAGAAGTGAGATGGAACATCACCATTCATCTTCTTTCTGCCATTTCTTGGAAGTACCTTGAGTCCCAAAGAGATGTATCGCAGTTACTTAGAGAAGACTTTGCGCTACTACAACCTGCTCCATCTTGAGACAATCTGATCCGTTGATCTCGAACTCTTGCTTGAACTCTCACTAGAGCTTGCATGCATCTTAATGTTATATTTGCTTGCTTTCTTACATTGTGTCCTCTTACTAATGCTTATAGCTTCACCAATACTTTCAATGCTCTCAGTGCTCACTTCACCTGTTGATTAGGGAAAGAAACATATATACATAAATTTGAAGATTCAAAAATCCAAATACATGTACTAGATTATTACTAGTTATCGATATAAAATGAAGTTCGACTATTCAAACAGTGAACAATAGTCAAGGGACCTAAACATATTTTCACTTTATAGTTCTGAAGGTTTTACCTAATATGAGAATAAAACAAACAATGATTAAAGTGAACCATACAAAAAACAAATTAAGGGAGGTAGAAAAGAAAGAAAAAGACAGTATCAATCAAGCATACGCTACGTAGATCGAACTCAGTTCTTAATAGGCATTGTTTTAAACTACTTCTTCCCCTTCTTGTTATCAACTTTCAACCCATTCGGCTTCGATCCATTCGGCTGCCAACCGTAGTGGTCTCCATGCAGCATTCTTGGCGACCAGTGTGGCCTCCATCCTAACTCTAATTCAAATCCCCTTTTGACTCAAACCTTTAAAACGTTACACTATAGAAACCAAATCTGCACAAAATCGACATAAGTCAAATAGTAGAACCACAAAATCAGATCGAAATAGTCGATCCCGTTGAAATAAAAAATTCATTCCTATTTAGGATTTATGTAGAAATCTCGAGCAATTAGACGAGGTATTCGATTGAAATAGTCGATGAGGACAGAGAAGGCCAGCGCAACGATGACGATAGAGAGCACTAGCGTAAAGATGAGGATAGGGGAATCGGAGCACGTGGTAAAATTTGCTCAAGCGAAAAGATAAAAAATAAAATTAAAGCATTAAAAAGGAATAAAGGAAGGGTTAAATTTTTTATAAATGTTGATGATGGAGGGAAACATGACAGAAAAAAGGCGAAAAAAAATTTGAAGCAGTGAAAATTTTACAAGGCGGGATGGACGTGAAATATTTGGTTCCGTAAACAACGTAGGATAAAAAATTATTAGTTGCACTTAGCAATAAATGCTACCACTTATTGAAACTAAAGGAAAATTTTCTTGTCGTGATATTCGAAAAATCTAGCATTTCTCGACTCAATAATGGTATTTACGTGAATATCATCAATTTCGGATCTGTATATCAAAAACCGATAAGCGGCACTATTTTGTGCATATCAAATTAATACACAATCAATTGTTTTTGGTCCAAAGTACCTCCACTTTCGCAAGACACCCTCGCACTTTTAAGTATTTGTGGGATGGTGGTCTATTCTTTCAAAGTTCGTGGGGAGATTTAGATTTTTTTTTTCGTGGTATCTTATTCAAAATATGATTTGCAAAAAGAATAGCTTCTCCCTAGAAGTTATTTGGCAAGCCATAACTAATTAGTAAGGAATTTCATTATTTCTTTAAGAGTTCTATTTTTTCGTTCGGCTATACCGTTGGATTGAGGTGAATATAGGGTTGTAGTTTGGTGTATAATATCATGCTCAGTGCAGAATTCCTCAAAGGGAAATTCATATTCTCCTCCTTTATCACTTCTTAAAGCTTTTATCATCTTGTTGAGTTGATTTTCAACTTCTTCTTATACTGTTTAAACATGTCGAATGTCTCGTCCTTGCTTCTAAGGAGACACATATAACCGTACCTTGTGAATAATCAATGAAGGTAATGAAATACCTTTTTCCACCTCTAGTTTGACACATTTTTAAGTCACATATGTCTATGTGTATTAGTTCTAGAGGTTCAATTTCTCGTTCAACATGGTGAAACGAGGTTCTTGTCGATTTTGCTTCTGCAAAAACTTGAAATTTATAGTTGGAATCTATTCTGCATTTCATTATAAAATCTAGATTAATCAAGTTTTGCAAGGTAACAAAATTTACATGGCCTAATCTAGAATGTCATATGTTAAAAGAGTCAACTATATAAGAAGAAGATTTAGTTTTATTCATATCATTGTTTGGTACAACAGTGGTTACATTTGCTTTAAATAAACCATCACACACATATCCTCTTTCTACATACACTCCATTCTTTAACAACACAAACTTATCAGACACAAAGGTGAGTTTGAAGCCATGCTTGTTAAGCAATGATCCGAAAATCAGGTTCTTGAAGATCTATGGAACATAAATAACATATGCCAAGTTATTTCTTTTCCAGAAGTCACTTTTAGTACAATCTTTCCATTGCCTTCGACTTTTGATGCGGATGAATTACCCATAAAAATTTGTTCGTCCTCAATAACAGTTTTGTAGGTAGTAAAACGCACATATGTGTCGCATGGCTCTTGTGTTTACAAACCATTCTTCGAGTTACCAACCAGGTTGCATTCGGACACTACTACACATAAGTCCATATCAGACATGCCTTCTGAAATGTCAGCCATGTTTGCTTTTGATTTCTATTTCTTGGATGTGCGACATTCGGCGGCTTTGTTCCCTTTCGTTCCACAATTGTGGCATGAACCATGAAATTTCTTTGATTTCTAAGGAGCATGCTCATATTTTCTTTTGTTCGGTTTCTCTGACTCGACTACATTTTCCTTGACAATCATGGTATGCAAAGTATTTTTCTCATATTTCATGTTATCTTCCTCAATCCTCAGTAAAACTACAAGTTCCTCCATTTTCATCTCCTTGCGCTTGTGCTTAAGGATGTTTTTGAAATCTTTCCATGATGGAGGAAGCTTTTCAATTGCAACGGCAACCTGAAAGTATTCGCTTAGAGTAATTCCTTCGTCGTGCAGTTCGTAGATGATGACTTGTAGCTCTTGAATCTAGTTAATAACGGTCTTCGCATCAATCATTTTGAAGTTAAGAAATTTTCCTACTATGAATTTCTTCATGCCCGCATCTTCGGTTTTGTACTTTTTCTCCAATGTCGTCCAGAGTTCTTTGGAAGTTCGAGCAGCATAGTATACATTGTATAGGCTGTTGTCGAGTCCATTTAATACGTAGTTCTTGCATATAAAATAAGAACTCTTCCAGACATTTAAGGCTTCAACTTTTGTTACATCGAGTTCCAGTCTTTGACCATGGGAGCATCTTCTGTAAGAAACTTTGCAAGGTCCAAAGTTGTCAAATAGAATAGCATCTTTTGCTGCCAGCGTTTGAAGTACATTCCTGTGAATTTTTCCGGCCTTTCTCTATGAGAAAACACCATCTTGCAACCATAGCTGTAGACTGAGTAGTAATCACAGTTTGTGATGGTGTAGCAGTGTTGCTTTCATGAGACATTGTCGTCTATAGAACAACCAACAATAAATCAATAATTTTTCAAGATTATTAACAGAACGTTACAAAGGTGTTACGAAACTGTTAAAGCTGTTACAACTTCGAAACTGTTACAACTATGTTGCAAAATTGTTACAACTTCAGAACTGTTACAACTATGTTGCAAAACTGTTACGAATATGTTGCAAAATTATTGCAACTACAGAACTGTCACAACTATGTTGCAAAACCTGTTATGAATAGAACTGTGGAGTAAACAGATTATGCAATAGATATAATACCAATTAGATTGTCCAAGTCTAGAATACTCTGTTTCCTTGAAACAATATTGCTCCCTCTACGACGTTTAAAGATATCGAGCAATTGTTTCTCAAGATGAAACGGACATGTCTCTATGATAGTGCGCAACAATCACAGAGCAACGACAAACTTAAGAAAATTTAACTAAGAACAGATTTTTGTAGCTGAGAAAGAAGTGCAGGGATGAATTTTCTTGTTTTCCTTTAGTCTATATATAGGCACGGGGAGATGCCTATTCGGTAATAGGTGTCTCTAATACCCCTCAAACGCCCATTTGCCCTTGTCGTGGGCGCGCGTGTGCAGGGTAGTGTGTTGCACCACCCACCATGGCTATACTTTCATATCTCTCTTTGTCTCATAATAATTATAATAGTGTCCACATCTTAGTATATAAACACAAAATGTATATTTTATTTTTAAGATGTGGGACTATTTATTTTTCTAGACATTCAATGCCTCACATTTTCCAATATATTACTCATTCATTTCCAACAATTATGAATTTGACGCCAACTTCATATTTTGGTTTACACAAGGTAAAACATGCTACTTTATGTTTTTTCACCTGCTCCAAAAAAATGAACACAAAGTATTAATTTTAGAAATAGTTTGATCAGGTAGTTGATATATAAACAGCCAATACAAAATGAGGGGCATGACGACAGTGAGTAACAGTTCAATTCTTATTATCGTTGATAGGAAATTAGAGTCCCAACTCTCTAGCTTATTTTGTATTATTTGAAGTAATTGATCACTTTGATAGTAGTGTAGATAAGTTAAAGACAATGACACACCTAAATATGTGATAGGAAGTTCCCCTTCATTTAAATTCAGCACATTTTTCATTTTTTCTTTTTTTGAAATATTGATAAAAGGGGCCCAGCCCAAAGATTACAAAAGAAAGTCAGGTAGAAAAACCCGATAACTACTCGTTACAACCCAACCCTAGGATGTCCAGGGCAAACTAACGCCTCCATCTATTACAGCTCGAAAAAATCAAAAACGGCGAACCGCCTTGAGAGAACTCTTGCTACTGCGGTTTCCAAATCTTCGTAGCCCCCTTTGAGATTCTTGTCAATAGTTTTCTTGGCAAGAGTATCTCTCAAATTATTGAAACTACTTTCAGTTTCTTGAGGCTCTCTCGATTTTCCATTAAATATGCTATTTTTCTTCGGATCTTCACTATACTTGATAAAGCCGCGATCTTTATGGCTCCAATTGTTGTTATTAACTTCCAATTTGTTCTGGAGGTCAAAATTGTAGTAAAGCTTACTGCTTTTATAATTGGTTTGAACTTCGGAATCAATCTATAGGTCAAATTTGCAGTAAAGCTTGTTACAATCAGCAACATTAGCTGTCTCGCATTCCACTTTGCTGGAAATTTTGCTGCTTTCTCCCTTTTCCTACATAGATAAATGATAAATTTTGCCATTCAGTTTACTGATGTAGTGGAAATTACCGATCCTTTGCAGATTATGATCCAACTACTTTGATTTGTTTTGAATCAAGGGAAACTTCAGCTTCAATGCCTCTTTGCTTGTTGAGCGGTAGTTCCTGCCAATATCAGGTGAGGAATAATTAGACAAACTATTCTGAATATATTTATTAGGAGTAATATTTATGTTTAAGTCCTATTTTCTTCCCTTGCAGAGGTATCCTCTGGTATTGGAATTTAAATGGCCGCCTTTAGTATATGAAGTGTTGAAGTTGATAGTATCCTTCCCCAAATATGAAGTCCTATGATTATTAATCTAGAGATAATTACGCTGGAAAATAACATTATTGAATTTCCCATTCTGTAAGTATGATTCCACTCCTATTTCAAGATCTTCTTGATAATTATTATCTGAAAATAGTTGATGAGAGCGATTTCCATTTCTGTTTTCTTTGTGAATTAAAATTTGAAAGTTTGATTAAATGCATTTCCAAATTTGGATGGCAACTGTTTCCTTTCTTGTATGCAGTCTAGCATTCCTTTCTTTCCATATATTATGGCAGTAGATAGCATGATGCTAGCTTTATTGAATTCATTTGATTTGATTTTGAAGTTTTGTCGGATATGATGAATACATTTTTTGATGTTATGAATTGGATTTTTTTGCTGAATTTGAGCTTGTTTTTGGCAATATACCAGACATGTCTTGAAAATTTGCAATCAAAAAATAAGTATTCTTCCGTTTCAATATCATTCTTGCAAAGGAGACACTTTACCTCCTTATTTTTAATCCATTTATTGCATCTATCTCTGGTTGGCAGTCTGTTCGGTAGAGAAAAGTAGGCACAATGTGCCATTTTTGGGCAGTTAGCTCTATTCCAAATGATAGAACGCCCATCCATTTCAGTTTCAAACCTTTTATATAATTCCAAGTAGATTTAAAATAAAATTTATCCTTCTTTGAGAGTTTTCATCTCCAGCAGTCTTCAACCATATTTGGATCAATATCAATGCTTTCTATACTTCTTTTAAAAATTGAAGTTGCTGGATGAAGATTTACATTCCAAATGTGATTTTGAATGATATGATCAACTTTTAAATTTGCGCCACTAATGTTTAAGAGGTTATTTGTGATGACCTGTAAATTTCGATAATTAAACTGGTTAATTTAATAAGATTTTTGTAATTAAATTTAAGAAGAAAAAAAAACCTTTATAATTTATAATGAAGTGAGTGTTTAAAATGAAATGAAAATAATAGGGATATAGTAACGGTTGTAAGTTACTATTTAATTGGTCTATTAATGTAGTTTTAACTGTTACATTTGGGTATTAAATTGAATATATGCAAATAAACGTATGGTAATGGAGTGAATTCAACATTATATAAGCAATTCAATATTATATAAGCAATTCTGATAATTAGTGGAAATAATAAACTTGAGTGTAATATAAAGTTAGTGACAACATTTATGCAAGTTACCTTTTTATTTAGGGCTGCTAAATTCAGAGTAGAAAGTCAATTACATTTAAATGTAGGTAAATGTTCATTAATGTGAGATAGGACTGTAACTGTAATGTGTGAATGTAAATGAAATGACATAAGTGGAAATTTATATTTTATTCATAAGATGAAATAAAGGAATGAAACCAAGTTGAATAAATTGATTTAGGTTTTATTTATGATAAATGTATATATTTGGGAAATTCAATATAATTGAAAATAACAAGTTATTACAAAAGAAAGATGAAAATTGGAATATATATTTTGTAAGGAAAGATAAACAAATAATAACTAGGTTTATAAAGTGATAACAGATTTAATAAAAGAGTAGGATTAAAGCATGGTAGTTATTGGAAAGTAATTAATTGAAATTTGGATGAATTAGGAATTTTTTTATGTATTAGTATAAAAACCAATTTTAATATTACCCATAAGAGCATAAGTTAATAGTCGATTCAATAACATGATTGAGAAATCAAATATATGGATTTATTGGGAATTTAAAACTTATACTTTTTTTTTGATAAAATACAGCGTTTTACACGCAATAAATTTTTCTACTTTTATTACACATTATATATATATATGTTCTTATTATTATTATTTCATATATCCACCTCTATTTTATCTTTCTATTTTTATTTTTGACAGTCATGTTTATTTATTAGATTATTGCTTGTTTATATCTTTTATTTATGGCTTGGAAGAAACTAAAAGGGTATGCGTTATATTGTCTTAATTGCTTGCCTTTTTAATTGCCTACTCTTTATTTCTTTTTATTTATAAAACCTTGAAATTTAATATAAATTTTAACTTGATTTAATCATTTCCTAAAAGTCTAAATATAAAATTGGAAGTTTTGAAATTTTTACTTTGTTAAAAGACAACTCCAATTGGAATTTTAATAAAAATAAATTATGTATATTTTAAATACGAAGAATGTAAACAAGTTAAAATTTTAGTTAAGTAATAACTTTGTAAAATTCAGTGTTTTACAGACTGTTAAATTTCGCATTTAAAAAGGGTACGCATTGTAATGGTATAAGTAATGTATAAACGTATAAATTAAAAATGTTACTTTTGCATAAATTTTGGGCGTATTGTATTGCGTCGGTTTGGCATATTTTAAAATGCATACTGCAATATCTATATGGATTAATAAATCAGTTAGTAGATTTTTATAGCAAAACGTTACTTTTTCCACAGCTTTCATTGGTTTTAAATTGGCTTAAAATCCTTGCTAAAATCACTCAGCCTATATAAAGAAAGAAACGCACGCAATCATTAATTGAAGAAAAAGTTTAAAATGAACCAATATGTTAATCACTTGCCGTTACTTCACCATAAATTTCACTCATCCCTCTTTATCAACGCACGGAAATTTCAAATTTTCTAGTTGCCGTTTCTTTCTTGTCTGCATTTATTTCTTACCCAGATTTCGAAATTCTCTGTAAATGTGTACATCTTTTAGCCTAACAAATTTTAACACGCAGCTATTATATTTAGTATAAAATCTTTTAATGAAGTGGCATCCAAAGCTAATATCATTGCCGTTTCTTTTCAATTACCTGCCGTTTTCTTCACCTTTAATTTCGCTAGTTTTTCCTTTTTAATAAAACACGAGAATTTGAAAATCTTATTTCTTGCCATATCTATAATTCAATCAACAAAATCAATCACCAATGCGAGTGTCACGTATGCAGTAAATTCTTTTCTTTTATCAGCATTGCCTCCTTTAGAGTCATTTACTTCTTATTTAAAACTTTAAACGTGTTCAAGTGTTGCCTAGTATTCCTGTCTATTCTTTGTGTAAATCAAAGCAACCGTTAAAGTTAATTTAAATTTATTTCCTTCCTATAATCATTCACATTAAATCATGTAGCTTTTTATTTTATAGCAATTTTAAATCCTTGCTGTTGTTTTGTATAAAAAAAATCACTCAGCCTATAAATAACGCACGCAACCTATAAATTGAAAAAAGAAGAAGAAACGTTTGCAATCAATTTTTTCGTATAACTGGAAATAAATCACGCAAGTTTCCCTATATTCATTCAAAATATCACGCACCCCTGCCTTTATAAATTCGTTCACAACCTCTGTTGCATAACATCTTATCCTCATTCATATTCGAGCAAGCTTCAGGTATGGGTTCCTACTTCTTCTCTTTTATATTTCCTTTCTATATTTTTCTCTTTTTTTGTTCACGCAAAGGTTTAAAACTCCACCACCTTAGGCTATGACTCCTCCTTCACCACTATATCCCTACCCTCCTCCTTTACCACCGATGTCAGCCTCTCCTCCAAATAAAATTGCATGAAAATTTTTCATAAACGGACAACTAAGGTTTTATGTCATCTAGCCATCCTTCGAGATTTTCAGTAGTGAATTTGACCAATTTATTTTAGAAATAAAATTTAAACTTTACCCAAAATATAATAGAGTAGAATAAATAATAATAATAATAATATATGAATGTAGGAGAAAGTATGTGTGTGGGTCATAAGTGTCCAAACTAGGTTGCAACAGTAGTTAGAGAAGGAAAATAATTAATAATAATAATTGAATAAGCAAATATAAGAATCGGCTGTAGGAGGGTTTTTGTACTAGCGAAGAAGAGTTCATATAATTAGTATTGTGAGTGTATATTTATTATCAACGTTATGCGCATAAAATTCTTTTATGATGCCGAGAATTAGATTTAAATTATTAGTGTTTCCGCCACTTGTAGAAATAAAAAGGGGTGAAAGTAAGTAACGGGCAAATTTTTGAACCAAGCTTTGAGAACGTAGTCTAACCGTGTGGTGGAGTAGTCGAGCCTATGGGGCGAATTTATTTCCATTCGTTCCCTTTTGTTTTGAGAATTTCGGGTTAAAAATTTTCTTAGTTTTGATTCGTTCCCTTTTCAAAATATAAATCTGGTCGCAGCCTCTGCATCAGTTTGATCGTGCTTCTGTGCGTTTCTTTTTTTTCAAGTGTTACCATCGTTGGAAATCAAACTTTCTGCAGCATTCAGGTGAGTATTTCTCACTAGACAAACATACCTATATATCTGTGAATTTATCACAAGTGTAATTGTAAACTTTTATTTAAATTTTATCTGCCTGTGATATAAGCGTATGATGTTAAACCCCATTATTAATTGACACATCATCAGTTGTTTATTTATTTTATTACAGTTATACTATTTAATGCTTATTTACTGTTAAATCATCACTGCAAGTTCCTTGTAAATTTGAGATCGTTATAGGCTGAAATGATAGGCCTGTACGATAATTATTTATTCATTTATTTATTTAATTGTTTAATTTTAAATATTTAACTTGGGATTGCGGGTTTGAAATGATAGAACCCGGTTTTTGTAAATTGCGGATTGAAATGATATATATCCGTATCACTTGACCTAGGCTAGAAAACTATATACAGACCCATGGTTTATATAATATTTTATGAAACGTTTTAAAAATATTTAAATAGAAAGTTTATGATATTCTGGCTTAAATGTATTTAAAGGATTTTATTTAATTTATAATGATTTTTGAATGAGTCAAAATGTTAAATAAATGGAAGTTTAAGTAAAATTTTGGAATATAACTTATTCTGAATTTTTGTTAAAAGTGAGATTTTAGTTAAGTAAAAGAATTGATAATAAGTTATATTTGGGAATTTAAAATTAATTGTTAAGTTAATAATTTATTTCAGCACTTAAATGCTGTCTTTTGTAAATGAACTGTTTTAACCTATGACTTTAGGTAGCATTTTATAAGTGCTACGGAAACTGGATTTTGATTGTTTTAATAAAAGAATATAATGGAAATAATCTTTGGGAAAAAGCTTAAATTTTGGAATTTAATATGTAATTAATAAAAATAAGGAATTGACTTTAAATGGTTTTAAATGGAAGAATTTAACTTTTAAATGTGAGTTGAAAGGCAATTAATTCCTAAATAAATTGAATAGATTTAAATGGTATTTTATAAAAATGACTGATGTTTAAAATGATATTATGATATTGAAGGTATTTGAAATTTATTTTGATTTTTTAAAGTATAAATACCATTTTTAAAAGTTGTAACCACGGGTTAAAATAACGTTTGGTTGTTAAAGAGACCGGGATCGGATATCTGGCATACTCTCTGTCGATACCGAAAATCACTTTGACAACCGTGTACGCGGTGGAGATTCCAGAATGAAGTAGGATGGTGGTGACGTTTTCTTTAAGGTAAATACGTGGACCCGACTCCCGTGAGTTGGCATAAGGTGGCTAAAACAGGAGCGATTCTCGAATTAATGAGGTAGCACCTCATGATCAGACGCACTTCTTCGTATGCCATTCTATTACTCTTGTGATTGTTTTGGTGCGCACCTTTGATTTGGAAGTGTTGTTCGAGGTGGGAGGCAGCTGCGCGCTGCGCGTTTCCATCGGTCCGGATAGCAATTGGTATATCTACCCTGGCATTGCCTAGTTGTGTCGTGTCACTTACCATAGCGAGCCTTGTACGAGTTTGTTTTTCTCCCGTATCCCGTGTGGTATCCTCTGGTGGCTTCCCGATCAGGAGGGACCACGATATTGGATGGACTACTGGGACTATTATGTGTTAAGGGGAATATTGGGTCACTCCTTAACGCTATTTAAAAGTAAGTTTATTTTAATATAGACACTATTATAATAGCGAAAATATTACTACATAGTAAATAGTTTAACGGATTCTTAGAGGATGGGCGGTCCCAAGCATCCTTTAAGTTACTTGCTCTATATTACAGTACACTTGAATTAGCTTACACTATATAAGTATGTATGTCTTGACTCGAGTGTTTATGTTTTATGTTACGCTCGGGTCAGCCTGAGTTGCAGTTCAGTTTCATCCCGGAGCTAGGATTTCTGTAGATCACTTTCAAGCTGCTGGCAACTTCCTTTCCAGTTCTTTATCTAAAATTTTGAAATCAAGACTAGTGGACATTTGGATTGTTCTACTGATGATTCAAAACCATATTTGGATTAAAGACTATGTAATTTTTATTTGATTGAGACTATTTATAGTGGCTTCATGAACCACTAAGTATTTTAAATTCCGCTGCGAGTATTCTGATTCTGTGTCTGTGATTCTGTGATTAATTATTTACTGTATATTTTGAGATTTGCCAAATTTTATTTACAACGCGGTATTTTGAACAATTCAAGTCCGACATGTGCGGATGCGAATGGTTGAAAATATCGGGTCGTTACATTATTCCAGCCTAATAAGCTAATTAGTGACTTTCCATTGAACCAAGGATTAAGGCTGGTGTTTTTGCCATCTTTAAAACTTCTATCCAATAATTTGATACCAATATTTCTGCTTTTTAAGATCTTTTTCCATGAGCTTGAGTTGTGAGTTTCTACTGGCATGGTCCAGAAATTTTTGTTTTTAACATATTTGCTTTTCATCCACTTTGACCATAAATATTTTCCTTCTACAAATCTCCAAAAGAGTTTTCATCTTACAGTCTTCTTTAGGATCCTTGATCTCCAACCTTTTTTGGTTTGCAGACTGTATCCCATGAGACTTTATGATAATTTCCTTTCCATATGAAATTTGCAAACATTTTTTCAATTTTACCAATGGCTGTTTCTGTAATATTATAGGTCTGAATCAAATACATTATGATTGTCGTGATGACAGTGTGTGTGAGTTCTAGTCTTCCAGCGATAGATAAAAGTCTGTTGGACCAGCTTTCTAATTTTTCTTGAATGACGTTACAAAATCTTGAGCAGTCTTTATCTGTTAGTTGATTTTTACTAAGAGGAAGTCCTAATTATTTGACAGGCAGTTGACCTTCTCGAATTTTAAGAGTGTTAAGAAATGCCCATTTATTCTCACACTTTTTGCTAAAATAAGTTTTAGTTTTACTCTCATTAATTTGAAGACCTGCATATTCTTTTAAGCATTCAAAATTTTTTCCTATGGTATGAGCACTTTTAGAATCTCATTCATAAACAAAAGCAAGTCATCGGCATATAATAAATGAGTGGTATTAGGCAGGATCCTATTAATAGGTTTGAGATTGCCTTTAATTTGTTCAGTCTCCATTTGAAGAGTTAAAAATTCCATAGCAATTGCAAATAAGTAGGGGGAAAGAGGGTCTCCTTTCCTAATACCTCTATTACTATTAATAAACTCACATGATGAACCATTAATTAAGATTGAAATGAAGCAGTTTAAATGCAGTCTTTAATTAGATTGCAGAATTTTTCATGAAAACCCAATTGACTCATCATGTGAATAATAAAAGATCTATTTATCTTGTCAAAAGCTTTGTGAATATCAATTTTGATACATACTTTATTTTTGCAACCTTTGTTAAAGCTTCTAATGATTTCATATGCCAAAATATTATTTTCAATAATAAATCTACCAGGGATGAATGCACATTGATTTTCAGAAATCAAGTATTTTAGAAATTTATTAATTCTGTTACTCAGAATATTAGCAATTATTTTGTAAATAAAATTACAGCAAGAAATTAGTCTGTAATCACCTAGCCTTAAAGGGATTTTAACTTTAGGAATAAGAGTGATAAAAGTATGATCTATGCTTTTCAAAAGTTTTCCAGTAGAAAAAAAATTCCTTTACAGCATCAAATTTTTTATATTAATATCCTCCCAATGAACTTTGTAAAATTTAGCCTCAAACCCATCTAGCTAGGGCTTTATCATCTTTGGAATTAAACACAATATTTTTAATATCCTCCAGAGCAATTGGAGCAAGAAGAATATCCTTACTTCTATCATTAAGAATAAAGTTTGCCTCAACATTTGGGAACTCCTTCCTATACTCATTAGTATTGTATAGATCAAAAAAATAGTTGATAGCTAACTGCTCAAGCTGTGAAACATCATTTAAGATATTCCCATTTTTATCTAGCATTTTTCCTATGTCATTGTTTTCTTTTTACTGGACATCTTGGCATAGAAAAATTTGCTAGCCTCATCTCCATTAGTAAGCCAATCCACTTTGGCTTTTTGCCTCATGTTGATAGCTTGCACATGCAAACTATTACTTAGTTTGTTCTGACACTGGAAAAATTGATTAACAATAGAATTGTCTGATCTATCTATATCAATAATGTTTTGGAGAGACTCACATTCTTTTCTAATTGTATTAGTGTCATCTCTTTTCCTGTTTTTATTCCATTGTTTCAGATTTTCTTTTGTATTTTTTTAAAAGTTTCTGAATTTGAATTGAGCTGAGGCATAGTTAGAAGAGATATTACTATTTTTCACCATATCCGTATAATCTTTTTCTAAAGTCCATCCATTGACAAATCTAAATGGAAAATTATTCCTATAAGTTCGATTACCAGTGAAAAGAATATGGATTGGTGTGTGATCACTAGTGGCCTGAGGAAGAGTAGAACATTGATAATTAAAAAATGCTTTTGCAAAATTATGATTAACTAAGATCCTATCAAGCTTGCAGTGCATATTTCTAAATTCAATAGATTTCCATGTAAATTTATTTCCAGACGTATTGGGTTCAATTAGACCTGTTCTAAGTAAGAAATTCCAATTTTCTAAAGGGGATTGGAATACCACCCCTTTTTTCAAAAGATTGTAAAACTGTATTAAAGTCTCCCAATACAATCCATGGCTTGCTTAAGTTTTTGTTTAAAATTTCAAGATCATTCCAGAGGGAATTTCTAATTTTTTTTCACTATTTGAAGCATATACAAAAGTCACTTCAATTCGAAATCCTCCCTTTTTAGAGAATTTACAATGAATGTATTGAAAATTTAAAAAGTGTTGATTTATACTCCAGATATTAGGGTCCTAGAGAACCATAATTCGACTGTTACCCACCATAATATTGTTATTCACTAAACCCCGATCTTTGAAAATTCTAGCATGAAAATTTAGCGTGTTACTATCCTCAAGTTTGTGCTCCAGGATACCAACAATACTTAGTCTAATTGTATATATTGAGATTGTTTAAATCTAATTTTCTTTCAGGAGAGTTTAACCCTCTAATGTTCCAAGCAACAATCGACATAATTAATAGAAATAAAGAAATATAGGATACACAAAAGGATATCTCTGCTGCTAGATTGAGAGACTAGTATTGAATTCCTCCAAAATCTCTCTGTCTTTCTTCTCCTCCATGTATTCAATGCCTTTAGCCCCCTTTCTTTTAAGTGATTTTCTGCCTTGAATTTTTAAATGCTCTGCCCACCTTGGATTTCTCATTATATATTTTTCCTGAAAATCATCCTTTTCCCTACTACCTTCATTGTCTTGAGTTATAATGTCTTGTAAATTTTTTGTTTTGTTTTTCTTCTTTTCCTTAATTATCTTTTTTGTTGTAGTGAGAGGTTTCGAGATAAACTTTATGGCTTTTTGAATCAAGTATTGTGCTATATTTTGTTGTGAACTACTTGAATTACCATTTTGATTTGAGAGCTCTGTACTCATGTTGATTTCCATACCCTCTTCTACTAAGCTTGCTTGTTGTTGAAAATGATTTGTGTTTGTATTTTCTTCCGTATTATCTAACATATCTTGAGCTAGTAAATCCTTCCCTTGTGAGGTATCAGAGGGTTGGAAGCCACATTTTTTTTTAATATTTTCAAAAAATTTGATTTTTCCTGAAAGAGAGCTTTCCAGTTTTCCAGGAATGTGAGCTTCCCGCTGCTCAGAGATCGGTATAGAATTGTTTTCAGCAGTGTTGATTGTTTCTTGATTTTGTTCCATTATTCTTTGCATTTGTTCTATTGAATTCTCCTTTTCTTGATTGCTGTTTGAGTCTTTCACTTTCTCTTTCCAAACCTTTTTTGGTGAACAATCCTCTGTATTGTGCCCAAAACATTCACAAATTGAACATTTTAGAGGAATCCACTCATATTCAATTTTCTGAACTATGATTTCTCTATCATGCATTGTAATGTGTGCTTCCTCTGGAAGATCTGTTTTTGCATTGGTTTCAAAAAGGATTCTAGCATAGCTTAACCTGGTTTCTTTTGTTGTTTGTTCATCCAATTTTAGAAGAGTACCTACTATACTTGCTATTGCTCCAAAAGCTTCACTGTCCTATAGTTTTAAACTAATTTCTAAGAGGCTAATCTAGATTGGGATTGTGTTTAGCATATCTTTATCAAAGGCAATATTGTTTTTCCATCTTTTCAAAATAATCAGTTTTCCATTAATAAAATAAGGACCTCCATTGATTGTTTTTTCACAATCACTTTCAACAGCAAATTTGATAATAAAGAAATCATTGTTTCTTGTGAAAATTTCGAAATTACCTGTGTGTTTCCATGTTCTTTGAATGAAAGCTTTAAAATGATGATAGAAAGGCCTATTACCACAAACATATGCTATCACCGAGCAGCCCCATTTGCACTCTGTTCTTACTAACCCCTTCATTTATTATAACCATTTTTTTGTTGTTAATGGTTATAGGTGCTTGATATTTCAAGGTATATTCATGTCTAAAGCCTCCCTCTTTAATCAAGTCTGCCCAAGATGATACCTTGTGTGAGAAAATCCCTTGCTTGTTTATTATTTGTCTCTGATTTATCGTTGCACCATTGCATATTTGATTATTCTGTAAACCCATAGCAGATTTCGATGTGTTCTGAGAGTCATGCCTTGAATTTTGATTGTTATAATTGATTCTTGGCTCTCTGTAACCATTATAGTATGAATTCTTGGTGCGAAACAGTGCAGATTTTGATTGAAGAGGGGGTTTCTCTCTTATGCGGCGGTTCCTTACCAATTGGAACCCCTTACTGTCGAATTGAGGTTGCACCGCCTTGGGATTAGAGGAGGAAGAATGGAGGGAGGAGGAGGAGGCTCGGGCATGATGAATTGAGAGGTCGTTATCTGATTAGATCTTTCTTGATTTCTTTTCTTTTTTCCATTTGTTCTTTACTTGTTGCATATTTACTAAAATATAGCTTGGTCTTCAAAGTATTTACGCATGGCCCTGAATTCTATTCCAGTTGAACTGGTGTATTTTTAACTGCTTCCACGTTTGTAATACTAGTTTTTCCAAATATCATTAAATCGTCTGCGTATAATAAGTTGCTAATCTGAGATTGCATGCTTGAGACTGGTAACCAGTCCATTCACACATGATTTTTTCATCGTATACGAAAAATATTCTACTACCACAGTAAATAAATACGAGAATAGGGGATCATCAAATGGTAGGCCTCTGTTGGTGCTTATAAACCCCTTAGGCACACCTTGGAGTAAAATAGAACATTTAGGGGAACTAATGCGCTCATAAATAACATTTATAAAATGGATGGGAAAATTCATTGACTGTAGAATATAAAATTATATTGTTAGAGAACCACGTATTATCACAAAACCAGTTGGTGATGTAACGGACGGTCTCTTAGTATTTATGCATGATTTATATTGTAAAGTTCTCGATGTGGAACTAGTCTCAACACTTCTCCGCGCGTGTGGCGCATGTTAGAGAACCACATATATCAAAAAATCAATTGGCAATGTGAAATAAGGTCTCTTAGTATTTATGCGTGATTTATATTGTAAATTGCCTGATGTGGGACTAATTTCAACACGCCCACGCACGTGTGGCGTATCATCAGCCAAACACGTGGACAATCATTGAGGGTGACGTGTGACACAATTAAACCCGCTCTGATACCATGTTAGAGAAGCTCATATTATCACAAAACCAATTGACAATGTGAATGGAGGTCTTTTAGTATTTATGCATGATTTATATTGTAAATTGTTCGATGTGGGACTAATTTCAACACGCCCCCCACATGTGGCGTATCATCAGCCAAACACATGGACAATCATTGAGGGTGACGTGTGACACAATTAAACCCGCTCTGATACCATGTTAGAGAACCACATATTATCACAAAACCAATTGGCAATGTGAAGTGTAACGTCCCGCCTTTTCGCACGCTTTAAATCGACACACGTGCCAATTCAAACCATACGGAAGGGCGGATTGTTATGGGGTAAATAAGAAAAACAGAGAAGAGAAAAAACAAAACAGAATCTCACAGCGGAAGGATAAAATATAATAATCAATATACAGTTCATAAAACTATTTACAAAACATTTGATTCTTCTTTATACAATAAATATCAGAGTTCACATACCAATAAATTTCAATGCAGCGGAATACAGTGTAGTGGAACCATATAATATATAATAATAATAATAATGAAATCTTCGTCTTCGTCCCCTAGAAATAAAGTCTTCGATCCTAAAATGCTCGGACTGACCCAAGCGAATTGAAAAGACAAAACACTCGAGTCTGAACTAAAAGACCTTATGTAAGTTAAATCAATAGAGATAAATATGAGTGAAGTAACTCAAGAGATGCTCGGGATTTACATCTCCTAGGGATCCTTTAAACTATCTACTATGTAGTAATATACGCTATTATAATAGTGTCTAAAGTAAAGTATAATATATTGAAAATAGCGTTAAGGCTTTACATTTTCCACCTAAACACACTTTTATATTCTCATAGTCTATACAGTACCGTAATCTCCCCCGTATTGGGGTCGTCAGAGGGCACTCCATAGGTATGGTAAAAAACAAAATCGTATAAGGCGCACTAGGGTAGGTGACACGGCACAACTAGGCAATGCCAGGGTAGATATATCAATTATGCTTTCGGATCGGTGGTAACGCATAGCCACAGCTAACGCCCACCTCGAGCCACACCCCCAAATGAAAATCAAAAGTGGCCACCGAATCAATCCAAAAGTCAAAGTATAATATCGAAGGGATGTGTCCGATCAAAGGTGCTACCACATTAACCCGTCGATCGCTCCTGTTTTAGCCACCTTATGCCAACTCACAGGAGTTGGGTCCACGTATTTACCTCAAAGAAACACCTCCGCCATCCTACTTCATTCTGCAATCTCCACCGCATACACGGTTGTTAAAGTGGTTTTCGGAGTTGGAAGAAAGTATGACAACTTCTGATCCCGGTCTCTTCAACAACCAAACGTTATTATAACACCATGGTCATTTCAAAATAATTTATACTTCAAAACCAGGATATAATATTCATTTCAAAACCATAAAATTACGATATCATTTTTCCTTTTAATACCAAATCAATATGATATCATTTTCAAATATATCCTTTTCTAAAACCATAACTTTTCATAGTACTTTCAAATATATATACCTTAAACCCATAGCTTCGAAACAAAATTTTCAATACTTAAATGGTTTAATAATAAATTACTTTATAAAGTAAATTAGCTTTTTAATTTCTCAAATCAATTCCAAATACAGATTTGAATTCCCAAATAAACCATTTAAATTTCCATATATTTCAAAGTTTTAAATATTCCACCATTTCAAAACTAAATTTTTAATTCATATATATATGCCAAATTCACTTTACTATTATTTAGTTTTGAAATACTTACTTAATAAATCCAGTATCCTTTAAATAAAACTTTCAAATTCAATAATTGAATATTCCTCAATTTATTTAGACTAGACATATTCACTTAAATCATCTTAAACCTGAATTTAGTTATAACACCATATTCTTTTTAAATCTAAATTTCAATAAGATCTTAATTAAATAAAATCTCAAATCAATTTCAAAACTATCCACTCAACTTTGATTTATAAAAATCAATACTCTATATTAGAATATAATTTAAGTAAATACTTATCCATAATATATTTTAAATAAAATCAACTTTATTATTAAACTTACTATATACTTTAAACAATTTTATACATAGCTTAAAATCAAGAATTTAACTATATATAAAATAACCTTTATCAAATATCTGAAATCAATATCTCATAAAACCATGTATATTATTCTTTACAAAACCATAGAAACATTTCAAAATATTTATATATATATACCGCGGTGTCTGTATAAAATTTTCTATCATATGTCAAGTGATACGGATATTTATCATTTCAATCCGTAATTTAAAATAAAAATTATGGTTATATATCATTTCAAATCGCAATCCCAAATGAAATGAAAATGCACAATAACTTGCAGTTTATACAATATAAAATACAGCATTCATTCATCCAATATCAATCATCAACCATTTATACAATCATCATCCAATATAATGAATAACATCACTATCGAATGGATAATAAACAACAAGTATTAAAAAGCATTTTATATTCAATAATAAATTAAAACTGTCTAACTGGCAGTTTATATGCATTAAAAATAAATAACAATTTAACTGGCAGTTAATATGCAATAAATAAATAAATAACAATTTAACTCAAATAAATGCAATTTAATCTGAGATGATGATTAAAAATATGCCAAACAACCATAAATAAATTTTAAATCACATCATATATCAATTTAACAAACATAAGAAATTTTAGAAGTTGTGTGTGGGTTAAAACACTCACCTTTTGAATTTAAATTGAATTTTAATCCAATTTAAACCCAAAAATTGGACAGTCTCCAAATTCATCCAAACCAGTGCCAAAATGTCCAGAATTTCAATACGATCCTAACAAAAAACCGCGCGTGAATATGACCTTGTGCGTAAAAGTTATTGATATTCGAATGTTACACAACAAATTAAACAAAAATAAGAAATAAATGAAATAATAGGAAACGTCACCTACACAGCAGTCCATCTCCCTCACGCTACTTGCTCGAAACCCACTGGACATGCGTGCACGCCGCCTCACGTGAGCCTCGCTGCACCATCGCTACCTCGGCCGAGCATCAAAACCGACTCGCCACTGGATGATGCCACTCTCCCCATGTTCCCGGCCCAAAAAGCCGATCGACGCCACGAAACAGGGCTGGCCACCATCATCCTTTAACCCTAAATAGAGATTATATGACGATCTAACCGTCGATTCACGAAATAAACTGCATGGATGAAGTCCCCTCGGTCCTCTCTTCAAAACCCAGAAAGGGTTTTCCGATCCGACGAAGTTCATTGTCGAGCGATGAACGGCCGAAACTTCTTCGATTTTTACTGATCAGACGATGAACCAAAACGAAAAACGAATAACACCAGAAGATTACGCACTTCGAGAGCTTCAACATATTTTTTTTCAAATTATTCTGAGGAGTTTGGATTTTTGACTTTGATTTTGAATTGGAAATTGGATCTGGAATTTTGTTGTCTGCCACCGAGGAGGAGGAGTTGAGAAGAAGATGTACGTACAGACAAATGAGAATGGAGGAAATTAGGGTTTATAATAACGTATTTATAGATAGATTTGAAATAGAATGGATCAGATACAATAGATGTACGCGCTAACGACGAAATGGCCCAAAAAGCCCGTTCTGACTCCGGAACGAAATTGGGTCAACCCATATATCAAATTAGGTGTTTTAAAATATTCTAAACGCAATGGAAAATGTTTCAGGTTCAAATTGCATCGTATGAAAAAGTTATGCTCAAATCAATATTTTTCAAATTGATTTCAATTAATCGATTTCAAGGCGTTTCAAGCCCATACGATCAAATGACAAGCCCGATCAATACGAAACTTGAAATCTTACAATAATTCACCGTTACGGATCCGATGAAACTGGTTTCGTTGAAATCCGAGTCAGTGGCCAAAATGGCTATTTTCTAGTTAATTAAATAAATTAAAAATAAGTTAATTAAATCAAATTTACTTTAATTATTTACAATTTTTATCAGTTTGGATTTCTTGGTAAATTTAGAATCCTTTTAAAAAAAATTCTACATAAATTTATCATTGAAAATTCCCAATTTACAATATTAAGTTTAAATTTTCAATTTTATCCAGAAATTAAACTTAAATTCCCAAGAAATTCATTTATTTGGTTTTTAAATCCTGTTAATCACACCATTATCTCCAAGTAGATAAATTAACATTGGTTTATGGTTTATTACATTATTATTCTCAATTTTCACCTTAAACTCCTTTAACGTAATATTTAAACATTTAATTTCAGTTAATTGCAATAAACTCAATTTCCCTAATTTATTCAAATAAATAAACAAATCTTGATTATCGTTCTTATTATTCAAACAAATCATTGTCCTATAAACATATTTAACATTTGGTTACGTATCATTACCCTGATACTTTCCGTTTCACCTTTATTCGTATTAACTATTTTATTTCCACTAATTGTGTAATAACTGCAAAATTCAATCCTATTGAAATTTGTCAATTTCACCCGTAAATTTAGATTTTAAATCCAATAAATTAATTTACCTAGGCTCCATTCTTTATTACCTCAATTGTTACTTTAGTTTACATTAACTAAATGTTAGATTAAGATTTATTGTAATCGATTACCAAAAATTTATTTGACACATTAAATAAACAAGCAACCTATATTAATTTCCACCTATTTACTTTTAATTACATTCATAAATTCGTTACTTATCGATCCGGATTTATAATTTCACATACGCTAAATTTTTATTTCATGACATTAATATACGCCTATATACAACTTAATTTGAATAAATATTATATTCCTAAATGTACTTCTATCAATTAAATGCATTAATTAAGGTTTTAAAACTAATAAATGAATTTTCCTTAATTTCATCCTTAAACCAACTTATTACTCTACATACATTGCGCATTAATTCATCAATTAACATACTTTGAACTATTTTCCCAAATTTATCAATTTCTACCTTAAAATAAACTTATGTTTCTATTTAATTTTCATTTACACTTCCGTTACTATTTTCATATGTCAAATCTTTATACAACGGTCATTTTATTTTATTTATTATAACATTTATAACTTAAATGCTTGCCTTGGTTTACTTACATTAATAAGCTTTCATTACTTACAATTAATGTTGTCATTTATTCTCATCATATAAATTTCATTCACTTTACGTTCAATTTATAACCAAACATAACATTTAGATTTATTACAATAAATTCCAAATTCAATTTCTATTTCTTAATATATTCTAATTCAACAACTTCCAACATCGTATTACATTTTTACATAAATGTAACATTTATTAAAATATAATTTCATACTACTAATTTCATTTAATATTTCACTTATTCGCTTAAGTTCCATTTATAGTCAAGTATAACATAAATTTTTATTCATTGTCATTTCATTAGATCCATTAATTATTATTTTAAATTAGCATTGTTACGTTTGCTTCATTACAAATTACAAAATTTTTGTTTCCTTCTAAATTTAATTACTCAATTTTAATTAAAATAACCAACTTAATTATTAAAAATTTACGGGTCGTTACATGAAGGGAGGTCTCGTAGTATTTATGCATGATTTATATTGTAAATTGTCCGATGTGAGACTAATTTCAACAGCGCATCATCAGCCAAACACGTGGACATTCATTGAGGGTGACGTGTTACACAATTAAACCCGCTCTGATATCATGTTAGAAAACCATATATTATCACAAAACCAATTGGTAATGTGAAGAGAGGTCTCTTAGTATTTATGCACGATTTATATTTTAAATTGTCTGATGTGGGACTAATTTCAACACGCCCCCGATGTTGAGACTAGTCCCACATCGAGAAATTTACAATATAAATCATGCATAAATACTAAGAGATCGTCCATTACATCGCCAATTGGCTTTGTGATAATTTGTGCTTCTCTTACATGGTATCAGAGCGGGTTTAATTGTGTCACACGTCACTTTCAATGATTTTTCATGTGTTTGGCTGATGATACACCACACGTGTGGGGGCGTGTTGAGATTAGTCCCACATCGGATAATTTACAATATAAATCATGTATAAATATTATGAGACCTCCTTTCACATTACCAATTAGTTTTGTGTTAATACATGGTTCTCTTACACAAAGTTGAGCACATCGTTCATTCGCAATTATGTATCCATACCCCTAACATTCTATGCTAATATACTAATTTGACCTTGTAATTGCTCCTTTGTGGCCTTTTAGCAGGAGCATTAGAGTGTATTTGGTTTGAAAACGAACTTACCGATCAGTATACGAAAACAAAGATGAATCACTTATAAACTCCTTACAAAAGTTTACAAATCAAATTTTCACTACTTTAGAATTGTATGTCAGTAATTTTGAACAATAACATTATTGTAATGAATTTACAACAACAAACTACAACAATAGCAACAACTAAGTGCTGCGTTAAACTATAACAATAAACAATCGTTGCACAACTTCGTAGAAATAGCACAACTTCGGAACGGAAAGATGACAGAATGATGTATATATATGTATGTGTATAAACAAATAAGGAATCTAACCGGATGAAGAACAAAATTTTGTCTGAGGCTTGCCGTTACAATTTCCTTAAGACTTTATTTGAAGTCTCCCAAGATACAACAGACGTGATCTGCTCGAAGTTGTGTTGTGTATGATCCTCTGTGTGATACGTAGGAGCGCACGGATTTTAGAGTTTTCAGAAACGAGGAGGAAGAAGAGGAAAACTCGGAGTTAGAAACTGATCAGGTTTGCTACTCCTTTTATAGGCGAATTCCCAACGATTATGTGCGTTGGAAATTGTCACGTCTCTTTGTCTACAACGGCCAAAAACAGTCACGACTCTTCGTTTGCAACGGCCGCGTCTCATACTTGCAACGTTTATTTCTGTTTGAAAAGCAGTCCGTTTAGACAGTTTGCAACGGCCATTTCCGTTGGAAAAATTTGCGTCCATTCAAATCTAATAGTCGTTTCTATTTGAATTTAAACAGTACAAAACTATTTACTTTCCATGCAGCAAAAATATAACGCAGACCACTGTTATTGGACCCGCACGCGGCCTAGTTTGGTACGGGCAGGCAGCGGTGCGAGTGTTAGTTCATGGCCATATAGGCCCTCCTCCTCGCATAAAATTACCTGACGCTAAGAGTCAAAATGGGCTTGATGGAAGTAGTATATGAACATGAATACTAATTTATTTTTGACGATGTTAGACAATATCTCATTCATCTATAAAGATCTCTAACACAATATGTTTTCAAAATGTGTGGAATAAAAGGACGGTGTGGGAAGGAGTGGAGGGCGTGGAAGGACGTGTGGAGGGGAAAAAAGAAGAGGAAGGGAAACGGTGAAAAACAAATGAAAATTCAATGCATTTTATCATACGAAAATCCAAAATTAAAAATACAATTCAAACAGGCCCTTAGATGGTGTTTGGTTTAAAAATAAATTTTGGATTTTCTGTTATAAATATGAATATCAAATATGAGAAGAATGAAATAATGACGGAGATGATGAAAGGAAGATGGAGGGACGACGGAAGGGATGAAGGGGCGACGGAAGGATGGATTGTTTCTCGTGATTCTATTATTTTTCAAAACACGAAAAATAAAATATAAAATTGTTTTCCATTTTGTGTTAATTTCGTTTTGTAGGTTGGTCGTTTTCGACGACAATATACATGAGTCTGCGTATTTTTGTATGGACGAAAATCCAAAATTAAAAAGGACGAACCAAACACTGCCTTGGTTTTTTTGGGCTGTTTTCCTTTTATTTATTTTTTTATTTTTTTTATTTTTTTATTTTTTATTTTTTTTGCCCCTACTTCAGACATTCAGTGTTTTTCTTGATAAATTTTCTTACATCCTCTGTTTCATATTTACTGTCTGTATCGTCTTGAATAGATTCTGCTATATTCAGAATTAGGACCTCCTTTTCAATGTCATTTTGGAGTTCAGATGCTTTATTTGTAGACTGCACATAATTCTCAGTAGTGTGTTCGGATGCCTGATATTGTTTGCACTGCTCTGTGTCTTCAGGTGGTCCTTTATTCAAATCTGGGTTATCAGCATTTGTTCCATAGTGCGGTGAAGTATCACTTCCGTTCTCAACGGGTGCAACTGGAGCTAGGCATTCTGAGTTTTACGGATCTGCAGAAGCTTTTAAATTTGGTGTCATTGGTGATGCAGGAGCTTCAAGTTCAACAGTAGTATCTGAATAATGAGTATTAGCGATGTTTCTTCTTTTTCAGTTGTACTTTGAGCGTCGCTGTTTGTTTTTTGAATCTATTGTGGTTTGATGTGCTGAACGGGAAGTGATTCTTTGTGTCCAAATCGTTTACATTATGTAAATCTGAAAGGGACTGTAACATAACTTATTTGAAACTCCTTCCTTTTGCCATCATGTATATAGTATGGGAACATTATTTGGAAGATTATCGGATGCTTTTACTTTTAGCAACGCTTTTGCTAACTTTGTTAAGCTTTTCTGCGTTGAAATTGCGTCAAGTCTTATTGGGGTTCCAATATAACTCGATATTCTCGAAATTGTTTCTCTAGTCCATATTTCCATACCTAAATCAGGTATGTTCACCCACAATTTGAGTTTATGATGCTTAAACTCTTCATTTGTAAAACCAGATTCCCATTTGAGGACAGTCATTGGTTTTCCAAAATATGAGAAGTTTTCTTTATCTAAAACATTACCAAATTCAATACTGTTGTCAAATTTAACAGCAAAGAAACCTTTTTTTTTTTTTTTTTTGTATTACGAATTGAAAACTTAGAGATTTGCCAAAGCTTTTCAATATATTATTTCAATCGAAAATAAGGAATAGAGAAACCTACTGTTAAGATTACCATAGTATTCTCCCCTTTCTGATTCAGCCACCATGAATACGTTTTTAGGGATGTAGACATACAGCTCGGAGGGAGGGTCAAACGTTAAATTCGTGACTAATTCTTCAGTAGGTGGATTTCTTTACCCGTGACAGCTTCGGCACACATTTGTGATTGCGTTGACATGTTAGGCGGATCTACATCTTCTTCCTGCGTTGGCAATGGCAGCACACACTTGTCTGCCAAACCCAACCCATTTACCCTACTCGGTTTAGATCAATCCATTTATGAATCTTCGTTGAATGAATCATAAACGGATTCATTCATTTTAGAAGATTATAAATGGATAGCTTATTTACCCATTTGTTAAAAACACAAAATTTAAAAATTACAAATTTGAAAATTTGTAATTTTTTACTCGGGCATTTCATCTTGTAAACGTACGCTATAGTTTTCTATGATGATTAACGGTTCTACTTAACAAATAACAAACTATATCCTTAAATTTGAATTCAGACTAAGCAAAGACCGCTATTTTTTTAGTTCAAATTTAACTGTGTGCGTGTCTTTGGCCGTAAGCAAGCATGTGTGTATGTTTATATATATTTATAATAATTATTATATTTTCGATTTTTTGGCTAAAAGTAAAATAAGGATATTGTATATACATTAATTGTTAATATTTTAAAAATGCATACCTTTAGATATGCTGGTTGTCAACATGTTGATTGCTAGCTATTGCTCTTTAAATCAATGTTCCTTCTCCTTCAACTTGGTGTGCAACCTCTACCTGCAAGGCTTTAACTAACTTTAGGGTTATGGAGTTTCTATGTGTATCGGAATGGAAGAAGATGGAACTATTTATGGCCACCATAAAATATAATATCTTCCACGTTTCTTTCCCTTTGAATCTTGATCTAATCTAAAGTGATATACCAAATCAAAACTCCTCTCTCTCCTTATTTTATGGCCTGCCACAACCTATCATGAGTGTCCATGGGTATTGAACCCAATTAATGTGCCAGATATTAGTTTATTAATTAATTATTTAAGCCCATATACTTAATTAAATTAATATATAATAATTATATATTATATAATCAGTTTAAGACCTCAAATAAATAATTAAATGCCATGAAAAAATTAAATACAACATTTGTTTTTCAAGGGAATTAATTTGAAGGACAAAAATTTGTATATTTTTTGCCTCAAGGACACAACCTCAATATTTTTGCCACAAGGACAAACATTTTTCTATAAATTATTCATAAGAACAAACATTTTCCAAAAATATTCATAAGGACAACAAAACTGCTACCGAGCTAAAAACTGATACCTAAAAACTGCTATCGATAACTACAAACTGATACCTAAAAACTGCTATCAATAACTAAAAACTGATACCTACAGAAAGTTGTCCTTCAGGATAAAATATTGAAGGTTTGTTCTTGAGGCTAAAAAGCTGTGAAATTTTGTCCTTGACAATAATTTCCTGTTGTTTTTTATTATTAATTTATAATTTTAAATTAGCTAAACTTGGAAATTGCTAACAACTTTGTCGTGTTGACTCCCTGATGTAAACTCAATCCTTGGTAATATTTAAACAATTTAAATAATAATGCTTGTATGGATCTTTGTTGAAGTATAGTATCAGACACGAGTTCGGTTGCTTTAGATCATTTAGGCAAAATCCAATTTTTAATATGTATTAAGCTACATCCTGTAACGATATTTTATGCATGTTTTCTTTTCCTCATTATTATATCACTAGGATATCTAGAATTAGGTCAATGGTCAAAAACTCCAATAATATTCGTATGTAATTGCATAGAATACTTTAAAGCCTTCAATTCAATCTGATAACATTTATCGATTAACCGTTTTATTCCGGCTAAAGATTTTGATTTTAAGTTGATTACCAATAACACTGATACTAATCTTCTACAACGAAGAAGATGAATCCTCTCTTGAGTGGTGTTTCATTTCAAGTAGTTCAACATGTACCCAACTATAGTCGATCAAGATGTCATGGTACAATCTAGCTATTTAAGATCAATAGTACTCTTTCATCTAAATATAGTTGCATGTCATTATAATGAAATCTTCTATTTTGACTTAGTTGTATTAACCTATAGAATACTCTTGTGAGGACCGCCCATGACCCCCGCACCAAAACAAGAGAATAGTGCGCTGAAAGGTGTGCCAAGAAGCCATGGACGATAGTCAGGATAAATTAAAACAGCGGAACCTCTATCGTACAACTCACAGCGCATGGATAAAATACAATAGAGAACTATAATATAGTGAAGCTCCATAGAACAGAACATCATCATATAAGCATCATAATAGCTTTGTACAAACATATGAATCATCCGTACATCAAAGCCTCACTACATATCACTCAAACCAAATACAGCAGCGGAACACCTAGTACATAATATGAAATAATATGCAAAAGCCTCATACTCGTCTTCATCATCATCAGCGTAGATCTCCAAGAACAGCACCTGTCACCTGCTACCTAGTCTGCTCATCCCAACATGGATGAACAGCCCAAGGTAATAAGAGGAGACATAAAACCTTGAGTCAGACAAAGTCTTAGTGAGCAGTAAATCAACTATCAAACATACCAAAAGAGCATATGGGATAAAAGGAATAGGAACCAAACCATCCCACTCCACCTCTTTCTACAGTGATAGCCCCCAGACACACACTAAAGAGAAACAAGCATAACATAGCAGACAATTAAGGTAAAGCAATAATCACTCGAGTCAAGGACGATGTTTTCCAAATACAAACCCCCAAGACCTAAACCAAGATCAGATAAGCATCCAGAAAATACCTCTCTTGAGACTGAATGATGATACAACCAAACATCCATGACTCTGCCTATCACTGTTATCATTGCCTTGATTTCACCGTTAATTGAATGACCACCTGTCAAGGGCTAATGGTAACCCCGATTCTAGACATAGCTCCGCACGTCATCGTGACCCGTGCCTAGGACTTACCTACTCTGCCCAGAGTACTCAACTACCTACCTGTAGTCTTTTGGGTGTCCCGACTACCTACCTGTAGTCGTTATGGGCGCCCCATGTACTCTTGCTTTTGAGCATGCTAGAACCTTCAACAACGATGAGATCCAAGCCTCCTAGTCATCCTCCTCGACGACTATTCTCATACTAACTCAAGCTACCTCTCGAGCAATCCATTATCAACCAACTCGAACCATCCCTCGAGTTATCAATATGCTTGGAATGATCCCTGCCTGGATTACGCCAAGTCTACATCACATCATACTTCGCTTTATCACACCATAGCAAAGTCTTAATTCAACAACATGGTTTGCCCCATCGCATCGTGACAAATTTCCATCTCAACATCATCCAATCCATACATATGAGCTTCAACATCCACTACATATGTCTTAAGCAGCTTTCACCATTCAAGAGCCTTCTTCCGTAGCTTTTGAATCGTCTTTGACCATACTTGTCCAAATCTATCAACTAGATAACTCATTCACAACAATCAAACAAGGCAAACATTAATCCAAACAAATAAGTAGTCAATCAAGATCTAAATAGGCATTTATAACTAAAATGGCAATTTCGTAAATAAATGAGCATAGATCTAACATACATGAATCATGGGTTTTTGGCATAGATCTAACAAAATTAAATCATGGGTTTTGCCTCTACAATTAGATAAATGAACTTGCAAAGGTAAACATCTTCATAAGTAATGGATCTACACTTGGATCTAAGGAAGAATGCATAAAATCACTATCTACAACACTCCAACAAACCATCAATCCAATACACTCCTTTGGGTCCGCGTGAGAGATAACTACCACTCACCGAATCACTCAAACACTTCAAAAACTAATCACTTCAGATCTGGACAGCGAAGATCCAAGCTTGATTCGTCGAAATCCCGCTTGAAACGATGAAATCTCGCTTCAACGGATGAAGATCTTCAACTTTGGTCCTTGAATCTTCGATCTCGATCTTCGATCTTGGATGGATGTTAGAACTAGATTGGAATGGAGAAAAGAAGATGAAGAAATATTGTGGTCGAGTTCCCAAAATGGCAGCACTTCGTCGCTTCAAAAACTGGTGCCAAAAAGTGAGCCAAAGCCTTCTATTTATAGGCAGATCACCCCCTTAGGTCACCTGGCCCTTAACTCGCGTGCTCGATTTTAAGTCGTTGCCGACCTAAAGATCCCTGACCTAACTTAAGTCGGTGCCGACCTATTTCTATGCCGACCTAAAACCATGCCGCCCCTAACGACTTACGACCTAAGACACACATGACTCAACCGACCTTACGTCCTTCGACTCATCAGGTCCTACGACTTAACTCGTTCGGATCCTTAAGTCGCTTTCGACATAGCGACCTAACTCGTAAGTCGTTCACACATCCTTAGCGACCTAGTAACCCACGCGACTTAACACTAAGTCGCTCAACCGACGTAACACGAAGTCTCCCACGCGACTTATCTACATACGCGGTTTAACACACACGACTCAAGCACGAGCCGACCTAACCAAAACAACAACCCTAACTCTAAGTCGCTCATGCGACTTAACTCAAATCGACCCAACACTCTTAGGTCGCTCCAAAATGCCTCCGACCTAACAACCATACGACCTAACCCCCTTAGGTCGTTAACTCCACTAACTCGCCAGCACGCTATCCTCACTAACCCGCTAACTTGTTAGCTCGTCCCAGCCCCTAAGTCGCTAACTCCTTAAGTCGGCCATACCCTTAACTCGCCAACTTCTTAACTCGGCAACCATCCTATAGGTCGGTCACGACTCATCCCATGAGTCGTTCGCAACTCAATCCCCTAACACGCTAACTCGTCCAAACCCATAGGTCGCTCTACTCGACCTAACTCTCACACGACCTAAGCTCAAGTTGCCTACACGAGTTAACCTCCCATACGACTTAGGCTAGGGATAAGACAAACAACACTAACGACCTGTAAATTTTACGATTTATCGACACGTAAAATACGGGTCGTTACATTCTCTCCCCCTTAGGAATTTCGCCCCCGAAATTCCAAACAAACAACAGCAATCAAAGCTATTCTGCATGCCTACCATCCATAACAATCAACAAACCATGCATCCAATTCTAGCCTAGCATGCAGAATTCTAAGATTAGAACAAAGTATAAATTCATGAGATGTCACGACACCTTAGGGCCATACCTCGAAGAGTTCAGGATGTGCTGCCTTCATCCTCTCTTCCTCCTCCCACGTACAGTCGTTAACATCATCACTCCATTGTACCTTGAGCATCGTAATCGTCTTCCTCCTAAGCTGTTTCGTGTTAGCTTCAACAACACGAAGCGGCCTACGGGGTCTTCTAACAACTGGATCAACCTCTAAATCTTCACAGCTATCAGTAGGAACCACAGTACTTGGGTCGTGCACATACTTCCGTAGATAAGATACATGAAAAACATTGTGCACTCCCGCCATCTTTTCCGGTAACTCCAATCTATAAGCGAGCTTTCCAATTCGCTCGATAATCGAGAATGGTCTAACAAATCTCGGAGTCAATTTCCCTTTCTTCCCGAATCTGATAACACTCTTCAATGGAGAAATCTTCACAAAAACCATATCACCTACGTCGAACTCCAAATCCTTACGACGATTATCGGCATAACTTTTCTGACGATCTTGGGCTGCCTTCATTCGTTGCCGAATGATCTCTATACAATTCGAAGTCTGTTGAATCATCTCTGGCCCAAGTATCAGCTTTTCTCCAGTTTCTAACCAACATGTCGGAGAGTTACACGGTCTTCCATACAATGCCTCATATGGTGCCATACCAATACTTGACTGATAACTGTTATTATACGCAAATTCCACCAAATGAAGGTGATCTTCCCATGATCCTCCGAAGTCCAAAACACATGCTCTGAGAAGATCTTCCAAAACTCGGTTGACTCTCTCGGTCTGACCATCTGTTTGGGGATGATAAGCTGTACTCAAACACAACTTAGTTCCCAAAACTTCCTGGAAGCTCTTCCAAAATCCACTAGTGAACAATGGGTCTCGATCGCTCACTATACTCTTCGGAATACCATGGAGTCGAACTATCCACTTAACATAAAGCTCAGCCAACTTCGATGCAGTCCTAGTCGATCGAACAGGAATGAATCTTGCACTCTTAGTCAAACGATCTATGACGACCCAAATCCCTTCATTCCCTGCCCTAGTTCTAGGTAGACCATCGATAAAATCCATCGACACTTGCTCCCACTTCCATGTAGGAACCTCTAATGGCTGAAGTAACCCACTGGGCTTCTTCTGCTCAGCTTTCACCAACTGGCAGTTCATACACTTGGAAATAAAATTTCCAACATCCTTCTTCATGCCTTCCCAGTAGTAAGTTCTCTTCATATCCCGATACATCTTATTTCCACCTGGATGAATTGTCAACTTCGAGTGATGACTTTCCCTCAGAACTTCATCTCTCAATCTATCTATATCGGGAACAACTAATCGTCCTTGCTTCCGAAGCCAACCCTCTCGATCGACCTCGAATCCTTTATCCTTCTCTGTGTCTAATCCGGATTCCAAATCACAGATAATCTTGACAAGCTTATCATCTCTCTTTTGGCTCTCGCCAATCCTTTCCACAAGAGTAAGTCTTATTGATAAGTTTGCCAAAATTTCAGGTTCCAATTCACATCCAGGCCTGAAGTCAAATCCAGCCAAATACTCGAGACTCTTCCATTCTAAAAACATGGCTCCCAAACCTGCATGTCTTCGACTTAACGCATCTGCCACTGCGTTACCTTTTCCCGGAGTATAGGCTATACCAAAATCATATGATGCTAAGAACTCTAGCCACCGTTGCTGTCGAAGATTCAAATCCTTTTGGGAGAACAGATACTTCAACGACTTATGATCTGTAAACAACTCGAAGCGAACTCCCAATAGATAATGTCTCCACATCTTCAAAGCAAACACAATCGCCGCTAACTCCAAATCATGAGTTGGATAATTCCTTTCATGCGGCTTCAGTTGTCGACTAGCATACGCAACAACTTTATCCTTCTGCATTAGCACTGCTCCAAGTCCAGTACCACATGCATCGGTGTAAACCACCATCTCATCATTCCCACTTGGAATAGTCAAAACTGGAGCACTTGTCAGCCGCTCTTTCAGGATTACGAAAGCTTGCTCACACTTATCATCCCATCTGAACACTTGGTTCTTTTTCGTCAATCCTGTTAACGGTGCAGCTATCTTGGAAAAATCTTTGATAAACCGACGATAATATCCTGCTAATCCAAGAAAACTTCTCACATCGGATGTATTCTTAGGTCTAACCCAATCCTGGATTGCTGCCACCTTAGCGGAATCAACCGCGATTCCATTTCCAGAAATAACATGACCTAAGAACCTCACTTCACTCTTCCAGAAGTGACACTTCGAAAACTTAGCCTTCAGCTGATGTTTCCACAGGATTTCCAAGACAATCCTCAAGTGTGTCCCGTGTTCTTCTTCAGTTCTGGAGTAAACCAAAATATCATCCACGAACACAAGCACAAACTTATTCAACTGATCTCTGAACACTCTATTATAAGATCCACAAAATATGCTGGTGCATTGGTCAATCCAAACGGCATTACCAGCCACTCATAAAACCCGGATGGTGTCCTAAAAGCAGTCTTTGGCACACTATCCTTAGCCACTCTCAATTGGTGAAATCCCGTTGCCAAATCCATCTGAGAAAACACCTTAGCCTCGTGAAGCTGATCAAACAAGTCATCTATTCTCGGCAATGGATACTTGTTCTTCTTAGTCACCTTATTCAGTTCACGATAATCGACACACAACCTCAACGATCCATCCGCTTTGGTTGCGAACACAACTGGTGCACCCCATTCGGACACACTATGCCGAATGAATCCTTTCTGCAAAAGGTCATCAACTTGCACCTTTAACTCTAGCTGCTCCCTAGGCGCCATCCGCCTAAGAGGCATCACAACAGGTCTGGCTCCCTCAACTAGATCGATACGAAACTCGATCTCCCTATGCGGCGGTATCCCTTTGACTTCGTCAAAGACATCCTCAAATCCATTCACAATAGGCACCGATGACAGTCCATCCCGTGGAACAACCAGCGAATACATGAAGCTCATGAAGACACCCTCCTCATGCTTACATCGTATCACAACCTTTCGCCCTTCCACATTCCCGACTGTCACCTCAAGCCTCTCACAATCAATCCTTGCCGCATACTTCCTAAGCCAGTCCATACCCAAAATAATTCCGAACCCCACAAAGTTCAGAACAAAACAATCACAAACAAACGAGCAATCATGACTCGACACAACTAGGCCACGGCATAACATACACAAACAAGACGAACCCCCAATTGGATTAGTCACAACCAATGGCCTATCAACCATATCCGGTTTCAAACCTAACCGGCCTACCAAATCATCACAGACAAAAGAATGCGACGCTCCAGTATCAAACAACACTCTAGCTGGAACACCACAAATAGAAAGAGTACCTTGAACCACCACACTCTTCCCTTTCTCTTCAGCAGTAGGAGCTTTCGAAGACGATGGAACAGCCCCCAAAGCATAAGCTTTCACAATCTGCCTGTCTTTCCTAGGTTCTGGGCAATCCTTCTTGATATGTCCCAGCTTATCACAGTTGTAACACTTTCCCGGTACCTTGGGATTCTTACAATCTCTAGAGAAATGGCCCTTCTGCTGGCAGTTATAGCAGGTCACTTCGCCCTTTGGCTTCTTCTGGCCATCCTTACCCCTCTGATGCTGCTGCTGCTGCTTCCTCTTCCTGTTCCCATTCTGCTGTGGTTTAGATCCTTCCTTGGTTACAGCAACAACAGATACTTCCTTAGGAAACAAACTCTCGTGCCTGAGAGCTTTCTCCACAAGCTTCTCAAACGGATCGTCCAAATGATCCACCAACTGCCTTCCAAGATAAGCGTCCAATCCGGTCACAAACTTCTCGTTCTTCTGGTAGGGAGAATCAATATACGATCTGGCATACTTAGACAAAGCCTCAAACTCAGACACATACTCAAGAACCGATCTCCCACCTTGCTTGAGCTCCACAAACCTCTTAAACAAAACAGATTTCTGGGCCGTAGAGATGAACTTAGCCTCAAATCTGGCTTGGAATTGCTCCCAAGTAATCTCTTCTTCTGGAGTATCGATGGTGATAGAATTCCACCAATCATGAGCTCTTCCCTGAAGCTGTCTCGATGCAAGCTTCCTCTTAGTTGCATCCTCAATCCCTAAGTCACCAAAGATCCTTCGACATGCATCTATCCATCTTTGCACTTCAATAGTCGATTCCGTTCCCAAGAAAACCTTTCCTCCAAGAGAAGTATAATCCTTGCAAAGCTTAGCAAAATCCACCGGTCTTGGAGCTTGGACTTGAACTCCCACATCCACTGATGATCCTGAAGCCGGTATCCTCCTCATGATCGAAGTCATCATTGCTTCGAAATAGTTCCATAATCAACAGCTCCTTCAGTAGCACGGCCTTCCCTTGCAGCTGGTCTCCCTCTTCGACTCATTTTTAGTATCTACGAAAAGAAATGATTAGAACACCTTTGAGAAACAACTGCATAAGGAGTTCAAATCCATCTAAACTACTATATTATATATAGTAATCATCCATCAAAATACAATTACGTCTCTCATACGTAGTTACGTCAGCGAGCGTTGGCTAAAATCGATTAACCAAAGCTCTGATACCAAATGTGAGGACCGCCCATGACCCCCGCACCAAAACAAGAGAATAGTGCGCTGAAAGGTGTGCCAGGAAGCCATGGACGATAGTCAGGATAAATTAAAACAGCGGAACCTCTATCGTACAACTCACAGCGCATGGATAAAATACAATAGAAAACTATAATATAGTGAAGCTCCATAGAACAGAACATCATCATATAAGCATCATAATAGCTTTGTACAAACATATGAATCATCCGTACATCAAAGCCTCACTACATATCACTCAAACCAAATACAGCAGCGGAACACCTAGTACATAATATGAAATAATATGCAAAAGCCTCCTACTCGTCTTCATCATCATCAGCGTAGATCTCCAAGAACAGCACCTGTCACCTGCTACCTAGTCTGCCCATCCCAACATGGATGAACAGCCCAAGGTAATAAGAGGAGACATAAAACCTTGAGTCAGACAAAGTCTCAGTGAGCACTAAATCAACTATCAAACATACCAAAAGAGCATATGGGATAAAAGGAATAGGAACCAAACCATCCCACTCCACCTCTTTCTATAGTGATAGCCCCCAGACACACACTAAAGAGAAACAAGCATAACATAGCAGACAATTAAGGTAAAGCAATAATCACTCGAGTCAAGGACGATGTTTTCCAAATACAAACCCCCAAGGCCTAAACCAAGATCAGATAAGCACCCAGAAAATACCGCTCTTGAGACTGAATGATGATACAACCAAACATCCATGACTCTGCCTATCACTGTTATCATTGCCTTGATTTCACCGTTAATTGAATGACCACCTGTCAAGGGCTAATGGTAACCCCGATTCTAGACATAGCTCCGCACGTCATCGTGACCCGTGCCTAGGACTTACCTACTCTGCCCAGAGTACTCAACTACCTACCTGTAGTCTTTTGGGTGTCCCGACTACCTACCTGTAGTCGTTATGGGCGCCCCATGTACTCTTGCTTTTGAGCATGCTAGAACCTTCAACAACGATGAGATCCAAGCCTCCTAGTCATCCTCCTCGACGACTATTCTCATACTAACTCAAGCTACCTCTCGAGCAATCCATTATCAACCAACTCGAACCATCCCTCGAGTTATCAATATGCTTGGAATGATCCCTGCCTGGATTACGCCAAGTCTACATCACATCATACTTCGCTTTATCACACCATAGCAAAGTCTTAATTCAACAACATGGTTTGCCCCATCGCATCGTGGCAAAGTTCCATCTCAACATCATCCAATCCATACATATGAGCTTCAACATCCACTACATATGTCTTAAGCAGCTTTCACCATTCAAGAGCCTTCTTCCGTAGCTTTTGAATCGTCTTTGACCATACTTGTCCAAATCTATCAACTAGATAACTCATTCACAACAATCAAACAAGGCAAACATTAATCCAAACAAATAAGTAGTCAATCAAGATCTAAATAGGCATTTATAACTAAAATGGCAATTTCGTAAATAAATGAGCATAGATCTAACATACATGAATCATGGGTTTTTGGCATAGATCTAACAAAAATAAATCATGGGTTTTGCCTCTACAATTAGATAAATGAACTTGCAAAGGTAAACATCTTCATAAGTAATGGATCTACACTTGGATCTAAGGAAGAATGCATAAAATCACTATCTACAACACTCCAACAAACCATCAATCCAATACACTCCTTTGGGTCCGCGTGAGAGATAACTACCACTCACCGAATCACTCAAACACTTCAAAAACTAATCACTTCAGATCTGGACAGCGAAGATCCAAGCTTGATTCGTCGAAATCCCGCTTGAAACGATGAAATCTCGCTTCAACGGATGAAGATCTTCAACTTTGGTCCTTGAATCTTCGATCTCGATCTTCGATCTTGGATGGATGTTAGAACTAGATTGGAATGGAGAAAAGAAGATGAAGAAATGTTGTGGTCGAGTTTCCAAAATGGCAGCACTTCGTCGCTTCAAAAACTGGTGCCAAAAAGTGAGCCAAATCCCTCTATTTATAGGCAGATCACCCCCTTAGGTCACCTGGCCCTTAACTCGCATGCTCGATTTTAAGTCGTTGCCGACCTAAAGATCCCCGACCTAACTTAAGTCGGTGCCGACCTATTTCTATGCCGACCTAAAACCATGCCGCCCCTAACGACTTACGACCTAAGACACACATGACTCAACCGACCTTACGTCCTTCGACTCATCAGGTCCTACGACTTAACTCGTTCGGATCCTTAAGTCGCTTTCGACATAGCGACCTAACTCGTAAGTCGTTCACACATCCTTAGCGATCTAGTAACCCACGCGACTTAACACTAAGTCGCTCAACCGACTTAACACGAAGTCTCCCACGCGACTTATCTACATACGCGGTTTAACACACACGACTCAAGCACGAGCCGACCTAACCAAAACAACAACCTTAACTCTAAGTCGCTCATGCGACTTAACTCAAATCGACCCAACACTCTTAGGTCGCTCCAAAATGCCTCCGACCTAACAACCATACGACCTAACCCCCTTAGGTCGTTAACTCCACTAACTCGCCAACACGCTATCCTCACTAACCCGCTAACTTGTTAGCTCGTCCCAGCCCCTAAGTCGCTAACTCCTTAAGTCGGCCATACCCTTAACTCGCCAACTTCTTAACTCGGCAACCATCCTATAGGTCGGTCACGACTCATCCCATGAGTCGTTCGCAACTCAATCCCCTAACACGCTAACTCGTCCAAACCCATAGGTCGCTCTACTCGACCTAACTCTCACACGACCTAAGCTCAAGTTGCCTACACGAGTTAACCTCCCATACGACTTAGGCTAGGGATAAGACAAACAACACTAACGACCTGTAAATTTTACGATTTATCGACACGTAAAATACGGGTCGTTACAACTCTCGTTTAGCGTTCTATGACTATTCAAACAACCAAAGTACATGAGTAATTCATTGTTTATCGTATAAAGAGCATTACGAACACCAATCTCAAATGATGTATCAATACCATTTTCTTAATACATCTTGGCTATGAATAATTTTAGAACAAATATTTTTGTGTTCGATTCAATATTCATAGTTCCACCACATTTGCAACTATAATCGTTAAAATACTTTTGTCTGGGCAACTAAAACAGCGACAACGGAAAGAAACGCACAACAAAGTTGACAAATAATTCACAATCATCGGGCATGCAACAAAAGATGAGTAATTTTCAAGCACAACACTAGCAGTAAGCCAAACAGAAAAGCAGGATTGTAGGAAATAGCAGCACATTCTCCAAACAGCATATTGAACCCAATAAAAACGTGTCAAAGAAATACATATTTATGACATGGAACTTGAATGTTCTAAAACCATTCAAGTACAGATGATGTCTCATATGACAATCCAAAGAATAATCAAAAGCATATTACAGAAAAGAATCAAAAGACTGCAATTGATCAAAACGCGACATTTATTAGCAGTGAAGAACCTGAATTAGTTACACAACATATTGATGGAAATGTTTAAAACACAAGCTCTGTGCAAAATGAAGCAACCTTTATGGATGCAAATGATTAGGATGTGACGTCCCCCGATGAGATACATAACAGTTGTACTCCCATGGATGGACAAATAACCCGAGTTATAGACAATGTTGGAGCACAAACAAGGCCAAGCAACCCAAATAGTAGTGACAAGAGGAGAAGTCATTCGAATTCAGTACAACTCTGTCAGCGATTTGATCGATAACCTTGCATGACAAAATATAATTACTCGTTCAAAATCCAAAGGTAGAAAAATAAAATGAACCAAGACCAATGTTAGCGTTCCCCCTCACTTGAAATCCGGGAGTGATCTCACACTGATATTTCCCAATGAACATGATTGTTTAGAATGTGAGGGACCTTAATTCCTCTTCCAAGCAATTAGATGTACTATGCATGCTAAAACAAAGACAATCTTCTTTGGTTGGGTTAGTAGAAAACAAACTATCGGAGATAAAGATTAGTGATTTTGTTAAACGTTTTAATAAGGGACGGGATTTTACTTCTAACAAGGACCAATAAAATAAATGTCAAATTTTGGTCCTTTGGGATACTGACTTATGGTCTAATGCAGCTATTCATAAAAATGAGTAATATATTACGAGTGTGGTCCGAAATAAAATATGCCTAACTTTATATTACACAGTGCAACATAATCAACCAGAAAAGAGGACAGGATTGTAGGATCACATTAAAACACATCCTCGTGCCTTTAATCTAACTTGGGTGGTAGCAGGGGATTTTAATGATGTTCTATATGGACAAGATAGAATCAGTAATGGTATCTACTCCATAAACCCTAATGCGGACTTTGTTGAATGTATAGGGAATACCGACTTATTTGAACCGCTAAGTATAAGGAACTACTATACTTGGAGGGGAGGAGCCAATATATCACTCCACAGCAAAATGGATAGATTGTTTATTATTAGGGAATGTTTCAACAAATTTTCTAACTTTCTGTGTACTTTGCCAACCGCTCAACAAGCGACCACATCCCAATCATTTTTAATTTTTCTCCTCCACTTTTGAATAAAAAAGGATTATCGTTCAAATTAAAAAAAAACTCAAGGCACTATAGGATGGACTACAGTAGCATAGTTCATTCAGCATGGGAAGGGTTTTGTGTGGGAAATCCACTGTATCAGTTAAGTTAAAAGCTTAAAAAAACAAAGGAATGTTTATGAGTTTGGAGTAAAGACCATACTAGTAAGGAAAAGATAACCAACATACTGAGAAGAGATCTTGATGCTGCTTACTTGAATCTAATTAACCACCCAAATGATTCACAAATACTTGTTATAAACAAAAGTAAAACAACTTTTAGACTTATTACACAGACAGGCTACAGAGAACTTACAAAGATCAAAGATAAAATGGCTCACATAAGAAAAAAAAACATCACAAATTTTCACTTCATATTTGCAGAATCATGACCAAAAACAACATCCAAAATGATGATAGACTAATAGGGTAACTGGGTTAACCCAAACGTGAGCTTGAATAGGGTAGCTTTACAATATATTAATGAACTATTCAATTCCTCTTCCTTGAGTTTTAATTTTTAACATATCACTTGCAAAAGAATGCTTTCGGATAATGCGAGAATGATAATGGATAGACCTTTTGAGATAGAGGATGTCAAGACGGTGGCATTTCAAATTGACGACAATAGTTCGCTGGACTAGATGGTTTCAGTTCCAAATTCTACAAAACGCATTGAAATCTAACCAAAAAGGATGCTTTGCAAGCAATGGGCATTCATCGGTCAGGTAAGATCATTAGGGAAATTAATCATAACTTCAAATGTGTAATCCCTAAAAATCTAAACCACAGATTTTATCAGGTTATAGACTAATTTCGTTATGTAATGTAATCTAATTTTTTTTTGGCTAACTTGCTTAGTAATAGAGTGAAGCATCTCCTTAATGATTTAATTTCTGTAAATCAAAATGCTTTCATTCCAGAAAGAATCATCATCGAAAATTATCTTCTAGCATATGAAATGGTGAAGGAATTTAATAAGAAGACAACCAATAATATGTGCTTAAAATTGGACTCACATAAAGCGTATGACAAAATCAGTGGGAATTCATATACCATATGTTGCTATCTATGGCGTTTACCTAAAAGTTTGCAAATACGATATATATATATATATATATATATATATATATATATATATATACACACACACACACACACACACACACACACACACACACATACATATATATATATATACATATACATATATATATATACATACATACATACATATATATATATATATATATATATCCACCACTTCCTTTTCAATCATGATAGATGACACTCCTTTAGGATTCTTTAGCAGCAATAGAGGTAAGACAATTTTTGACAAGGAGATCGACTATCTCCTTTACTGTTTTCTATTCCGATGGAATTTTTTATAATTTTATTATACCTTGAATATTATGATGGGCTATTGATCCAATTCTTCCTATTGAACCCACCTTACTCGTTTACTATATGCGGAGGATATTTTAGCGTTCACTGAAGCTTGCACTAATAATGCAGAAAGTAAAGTCAAAATAATGAAAATCATAAAAGAGTATGTAGGTCTTGAAATGAATGAACGAAAAACTACACTTTATATTCCAAACCCAAATTCCTAATATATTGAATGTTCAATCGGGGTATCTCCCAATTACATATATGGGAATTCCCTTTGTCTTCAACAAACTGAAAATTAGGGATTTTGGAGTGTTGTTAGACGTAATCCACAAAAAACTTAACAATTGGAAATACAAGATGTTAAATGTAGCTAGTAGAATTGAACTAATTAAAACGGTGATCTACCTAATGATAATGTATTGGATTCAATTCTGTCCATTGCTGGTATCAATAATCAAAAAAATAAACTCTTTGTGTGCCAATTTTGAATAAAAAGTAAAAATCATAATATAAAATGGAAGGATATTGCAAGAATAAGAATTTTGGTGCATTGATGAAGATAACGATGCATCATATACTTGGAAGTTACCACTCAATACAAGATCAATAGCCAAGGATACATTAGAAATGAAGATGGTCAATGGAGACAATACAAATTTATGGCTTGCCCCGTGGGTTAACGGATAATCAATCGTAGATCTAATGTTAGAGGACTTTGCATTGATGATCAGGGCCCACAACAGGAAGGTTTCTTTTCTCATCTCTAACGGACGATGGAGAGGAGATAACCTCTGTTTTCCTTATCATATTTTCCAGCAAATCCAAGGAATCCCTATAATTCACAACAATGAAGAAGACCATTGGTCGTGGATACTTCAAACAATAGGGAATTCTCATTCATCTCAGCATGGAATTAGGTTAGGGAAGCGAGTAGCAAGATATCATGGTGCAAACATGTCTGGAACATAGCCTGTGCTTCTAAAATGTCGTCATGTGCTTTACTAGCAAAGGAAACAAGTTACACATCAAAAATAGAATATCAAGATGGAATAATTCAATCGACGTCATATGTGTTTTATGTAACCAAGATCTAGAGACAAATACACATTTTTTTTCAATTGCTCATACTCACAACGCTTGTTGGGTTATTTCAGAAACAAGTTATAGAGTTCAAACGTAGACAACTATGACATACGCATAGTGTTCAATGAGATATTCAACTTGAATCATAACTACAAATCATTCACTAAACTGATAGACATAGTTATCACACTGCTAGAACGGTTTCATATAGCGACGGGCTTTTGCGACGGCCGACGGCAGATAAAAAACGCGGCCGTCGCTAGCCATTCGTTAGCCGTCGCTATACGAAATATACAGGCTGTTTCCCGTGAGCAGAACTTTCATTCCTTTCACACCAAAATTAAACCCTCCTTCCCCCAATCCGTCGCCCTCCGTCATCGCAGCCGCGGCCCCGCCTTCTGCCGCCTTCAAATCACACAAATTCGTCTAGGTATGCTTCTAATCTCTATTTTGAATGTAAATTTGATGTTTTTTAGGTTTAGTTTAAACCCTAATTAAATTAGAATTTGTTGTTAAATTAGGATTTGTTGTTAAATTAGGTATTAGTAGTGTTGTTAAATTAGATATTGGTAGTGTTGTATGTTGATTTGGTATATTAATTAGTTTATTATCATGAAGTTAAATTAGGTATTAGATTAATTAGTTTATCATGAAGTTGAATAAATGGTTGATGTAGATAATTAGTGTTGGCGATTAACATGGTTAGTTGTGTTAGGTGAAAAATTAGTGTATATTAATGATTAACTTGGTTATTGATAAATTTACATGAAAGTATTTCATAGTTTATGAAATTGATAAATTACAAATTTAATTTGTTAAGTGAATTTTAATAGACAAATTTTTATTTAATAATTAGATTTTTATTGTTTTCTAATTATCTATATGATAATTAGATTTTGTTGTTTTATAATTATCTTCATTGTTAATTCTTCTATTTATCTTGTTGGTTTAGCGACGGTCATTTTAATAATTTTAGCGATGGCTAGCGACGGCTAACGACGGTCAAAATGCAAAAGGTTGTATATATTGGACAAAAATAGTTTATACAAAAAATTAAAAAAATGAATACGAGAACATTAAAAATTCTGCAAATATCTAATTTTTTCAAAAAAAATTAGGAAATGACTTTAAAAACAACTAATATTGTACTAAAATCGATTTTGTAAAGAAATTAAGAAATGAATATAACAACAACAAATATTCCGCTAAAATCTATGTCGTAAAAAAATAAAGAAATGAATATTGAACTAAAATTGTTAATTGAATGTTGAACTAAAATTCAAATACACAAATTTATGAAATAAAATTTAAATAGTTGAAACATTGTCAAAATTTGAAAAGAACAACAATATTGATAAAATTTAAAGAAATTTTTTTATCCCTTAGATTGGCTTTGGCCCCGTCTGGCAAGTGTTGTATATGATCGTTATATGGATGTTCGTTTTGTAACGGAACAGACATTTATATTCATCTGATACAATATTTGTCGGATTTGTCCATGTATTGGAAAAGTTACAAACACAATAAAGTAATCACATATTATAAATCATTTCATTTTAAACGGTTACAAAATTTCGACAGCACTTCCTTTACGTTCCCTGTGTACACGTATTTGTGTACGATACAGGGAACAGAAGGGAAGTGCTGCCAAAATTTTGTTGAACCATTTAATATGAAATGATTTATAAAATGTAATTACATTATTGTGTTTGTAATGGGAAGTAGGATGACTGACCACCGAAGTGAAAACCAAAATACCAAAAAAAAAAAAGGTGAAGTTTTTATTTTGAATTTTCTGCAACGATGAACTGTTTACAATGAAGAATGGTTGAAAATTAATGATTTAAATTGTCTAACATACATTTTCAAATCAGAAAAAAAATTCAATTATTTTCTCGACCGTACTTGGACGTATGAAGTCAGAACTGGAAAGAAAGGATCAATAAAGCAACATTTTTACAACAGTATACAGAATTTATTAGATTTGCTAAATCAAATAACCAAAACAACACAGAAATTTGTTGCCCGTGTAGTAAGTGCCAACATTTGAAGCATTGAAAACCAGATATAGTTGAAGTACATTTGTATCAATATGGTTTCGTGCCTGATTATTATTTCTGAAATCGTCATGAAGAACTTGTTGAACCTACACCTAATACTGAAGTGTTAGAGGACGGTAATATGATGACGAATCCGATAGAAAATATGGTGGATGATGCAGCACGATCAATGTTTCCTACAACTGAAGCAATCGATGAAGACGAAAATGTCGAAGAAGAACCAACTGCGGGAACTAAAAAAATATACGATTTGTTGGATTCTGCTAAGAGGCCGCTGTGGGACGGATGTAAAAGCGGAACCGAACTTTCAGTAACCGCCGAATACATAACTATGAAAACAAAATTCAACCTTACGGAAGCTGCATTTACAGCTGTTGTACAAGCTGCAAAACGACACATGCCACCCAATAATCTGATGTGCGATAGTCATTATAAAGTAAAAAAATTGATGTCCGCTTTCGGTCTACCGCACGAGAAGATAGATGCATGTGTGAATGGTTACATGTTGTATTGGAAAGACGACGTTAACCTCAGAAAATGTAAAATATGTAACGAAGAAAGATACAAACCAAGAAAGAAGAAAGGGAAAGAAGTCCTGTATAAGAGAATGCATTATTTACCCATCACTCCCAGACTAAAAAAATTATATGCATCTTCTGCTACGGCCTGTCATATGCGATGGCGTAGTGTGAGAACAGAGGAAGAAGGAACTTTGATACATCCATCCGACGGAGAAGCATGCAAACATTTCGATAAGACTTATCCCGCATTTGCTGCGAAGAACCGTAATATCAGAGTTGGTTTATGTACGGATGGATTTTCACCATTTTCACAGTTTGGTTGTAAATATTCATCCTGACCAATTATCGTTACTCCGTATAATTTACCTCCATGGATGTGTATGAAGACACCATATATGTTTCTCACCACTGTCGTTCCCAGCCCTCATGATCCAACCCAAGGAATTGATGTTTATTTACAACCATTGATCGAAGAGTTGAAGAAATTGTGGAATGAAAGAGTCGAAACTTACGATGTATCAACGAAAAAAAATTCGATTATTCGCTTCTTTGTTATGAACTATTAATGATTTTCCTACATACGGGATGCTTTCTGGTTGGAGTACGACAGGTCGTCTAGCATGCCCTTATTGTATGGAAGAAACACGAGCATTTTCGTTACGATATGGGAAGAAAGTTTCGTGGTTTAATTGTCATCGGTGTTTTCTTCATCCCAATCATACTTTTAGAAGAGATAAGAAAATTTTCATAGCTAACAGAGAAGAGAATTTGAAATCACCCAAAGTTTGGTCAGGCGAGGAAATATACGAAATTGTAAGGGACTATCCAAAGATACATGAAACTGGAGTCCAGACTGAAATCCTAGGAAAGTCAGACATTCATAATTGGTGCAAACAAAGTATATTTTGGGAGTTACCATATTGGAAAGATCTCTTACTCCGACATAATATTGACGTGATCCACAACGAAAAGAACGTGTTTGATAATCTGTTTATTATAATTTTGAATGTAAAGGGCAAAACCAAGGACGATTTGAATTCAAGGCATGATATAGAAAACTATTGTAAGCGCCCGGAACTTTATATGAAGCCTAATGACAATAAAAAACCGAAAGCATGCTATGAGCTAGACAATAAGCAAGTAAAACTTATGCTAAAGTGGGTGGAAGAATTAAGATTTCCCGATGGGATTTCTTCCAATCTTCGTAGATGTGTTGACTTCAAAAATAGTAAACTGAGTGGGATGAAAAGTCACGATTGTCATATCATGATGAAATATTTACTACCCGTGGCTTTCAAAGAACTGTAGCCCGTGAAAGTATGGAACGTTCTAACAGAGTTATGTTTTTTTTATAAACAGCTTTGTTCGATAACATTAAAGGTGGATCGTATACGTAAACTTGAAGTAGAAATACCCATATTGCTATGCAAACTGGAGAAAATACTTCCGCCTGGTTTCTTTAACGTAATGGAGAATTTACCCATTGATCTTCCATCCGAAGCACTTCTTCGAGGTCCTGTGAAATATGGATGGATGTATCCGTTTGAGAGGTAAATTAACATGTGCAATGTTCAAGTCAATTTCATATTCAAATTTGTATATCTAAATATGTAATAAATATCTTAATAGGTATTGAATCATCTGAAGAAGAAGATTCGACAAAAAGCCCGAGTTGAGGGTTCAATATGCAAATCGTATCTTGAAGAAGAAGCCTCATTTTTTTCTCACTACTTCAAGGACGATGTGAACTTATCGTTTGTAACTGTTCCTCGAAATGAGGAAGTCGTTGAACAAAATTCTTCTCAAACAATGTTATCTGTTTTTAGACAACATGGTAGACCTGGTGGAAAATGTGTAGAAATACGGTTGGATGATAGAGACCACCATGTAGCACACACGTATGTTCTTTTAAATTGTGTCAAAGTCGCACCATTTGTTAGGTAATAATTAATTCACTTGTAATTTACTTGTACATACATAATAATTATAACACATATTACATATATGCAATATCTACGAATCACAGTATCCATCTGGCGATCTCAGTAAAGAATTTGCCAAATGGTTTTTGAATTATGTTTATGAGCCAAGAAACTGTGTCGTTGATGAAGGCTAAGACATCTTGCGATTGGACCGAAAAGAAATGTGAAGACTTATCCAATATTCTTCGTCAATGGGTTTAAGTTCAACGCGAAAGATTACGGGGCTGAAAAATTAACATATAACAGCGGGGTATTTGCTAAAGGCAGTGATGATCCAGATGAGCATTTAAAAGATTTTTACGGCGTCTTAACACAGATTCTAGAGTTGACATATTATGTTGAACCTTTAGAAAAGGTTTTTTTATTTAAGTGCAATTGGTTCAGTAACGTTCCTGGTTCCGGAATCAACGTGCATAAAGAGTATAAACTTATTGAAATAAGGCATACATCACACTTGCTTGGCTAATAAACTTGTAACGCTTGCTTGGCTAATACAAAAGGATCATACTTATATAAGTGCGATCCTTTTGTATTAGCCAAGCAAGCGTTACAAGTTTATTTTGCTCCGTATCCATCTTTGAAAAGAGATAAAGCGGATTGGTCTGCTGTTTTCAAAACAAAACCAAGGTTTACGTTTGATGGAAATAATATTCTAGATGAAGCAGCATATCAAGCCGATCTTGAACCAAATACAGAAATAATAATAACTGATGATATTGATGTAGGGCCTTTGAATGATGAATCGAACGTCTTATTTGATGCATTCGAAAGTACCGAAGAAAATGAGATAGAATACGAGACTGAGTCTGAATCAGAAAAACGATGAAGACCGATCGTTATTGATATAATTGTTATGTGATAGTGATTGAAACATGCTATGTAATAGTAAATTTCTGTAATTGTTCTCTGATGATCATTTAGTTAATTTTTATCCATGTTTTGTACTAACAAATTTTAATTGTTCTGTGAAAGTGATTAAAACATGCTATATAGTATTGAATTTCTATTATTGTTCTGTGATGATCATTTATTTAATTTTTATCCATGTTTTGTACTGGTAAATTTTTGTAATTGTTTCTGTGAAAGTAATTAAAACATGCTATGTAGTAGTGAATTTCTATAATTGTTCTGTAATGATATTGTTTTTCTATAGTAGATATGTCTGGCAGGAGACGAAGTATGATTGGCACGCCATCCCCATCTCCCGGTGCAGGTGGTAGTGGCACTGCACCGGACTTACGTCCGATGGCAGAATTTGTTCCGAAAAGTGCCGGGTAAGTATCAATTTTATTTAAAGTATAAGTTTTAAAATCCACTAAACATGTATATCATAACTTTTGCAGGGGCTTTGAGGTGGAGCCATCAGATTATATTCTACAGGTTTCGAGGAAGGCTTTTCAGAGCCTGATGTATGGTTGTTGGCCTCGCTGGGACAACATCCCCATTCATGTCAAGAACGCAATACAGCCGATTTACTTGTAAGTAGTAGTTTGAATTTCAGTCGTAAATTAATATAATCTATATAACTTAAAATAATTTTAATTTACAGGCTGCAGTCCGCGTTGACCCTGACGACATGGACATTTTCTTAAATCACTGGAACAAAAGACTGAAGAAAAATTACAGGGATACATTGTCCAAGGCCAAGAATTCAGGCAAAAAGCCGAACTGGATGGGTGACGATGCATGGACTGATTTTCTTCAGCTTTGGGACACTCCGGCAGCAAAAGTAAGTAATATATGTTTGCTTTGTTATTTAAATCTGATATAAATCTCGCAAGATATATACGTGATAATTTATCTTAATTTGTAGGAATTATCTGCGTGGAACCGGGCTAACAGGAATAAAAATCCTGCATTGCACCGTGGTAGCTCCAAATCCTTCCAGAAGCATAAGAGAGAGCTGGTAATTAAACTTATAAACTGTGTTTACATTTTATTAAAATATTTTATAATCTGATTAGCAATAATATTTATATATTTTCAGGCCGCGAGATACAACCGCGAGCCCATTATGGCCGAGTTGTTTAAGGTGACGCATGCCGTGGAGAGGACTGATGAAGAAGGTAATGTTTCGTACGAGTGGACGGATGACAAATTCCAATCCGTAATGGTAAACTAATTTATTGTTAATAACAATATTTTGTCTTATTTTATTTTCAAAAATTTGAAATTCGGTTTTTATCGTGTAAAACAATTGTTTGTAATCGCAGGAGAGGTACGAAGCTGAGCGGGCTCGGGTAACACAGTCCATTAGTCAGGAAGAGCTTACGCTAGAGGAGGCGAACAATATCTGGGATGCTATTATTGACCCGCCTTCTCGGACCAATGTGCGGTATAGCTATGGAAATCTGGAGGTAAATTTTGACATGTACTAATATATAAATTTACACATGCATATGAATAGTTAAATAATTTTAATAATATTATATATATATACTAATATATAAATAATTATGAACTATTTTACAGGCGATGAGATTGCAGAGTGCATACAGGAGGTCCCGGCAAGAAGAGGAGATTGCTCAGTTGAAGAAAACAGTGGATGAAATAAATGATTAGAGGAAGAGTTTCTTCGAGCAACAGCTGAATAAGCGGATTGTAGGTTACTTGCAACAGCATTGGAGGATGCCTGGAGAGGATGGCAGCGATGGTGAGGAGTAGGTATGCTTGTTTGCTCATGTTACAGTTTGGTATATACACATTTTGGTTGGTTTGGTGCATATATATTTCGGGATATTATGTACATATTTTGATGACTCGTAATTGTGTTAACGGTTGGTTTGGGTTAACGGTTTGTAGTTGAGGTTGGAAAAATATGTACACATTTTGGTTGGGAAACTATGTACATATTTTGATGACTTGTATTGGTTGACATGATATGTATTGTTGTTGGGATTGTATATGATTTTATTTGGTTTTGTTGGATTTTATATTGTTTGAATGTATAGTGATGTTATGATGGATATATGATGGTTATAGTTGATGAATATAGTGTATAGTCGCTGTGATGATGATATTTGATGGTTATTGTTTGAAGTGTACATGGGCTGTGCAAGTGCACAGAATTTTGTTCAGTATAGCGACGGTTGGCGACGACCATTTTGTTCAGATTAGCGACGGCCATTTTGTTCAAATTAGCGACGGCCAGCGACGGCCATTTTGTTCATATTAGTGACGGCTAGCGACGCCAATTAGACGTTGGAAAATTTCCACGAGGCACATTTGCAGTCGCGAGTCGTCGCTATTTATGTGACGGAGCCATCGCTAAAGCCGTCGCGATTCTATTGGGCGACGAGGTAAATAGCGACGGCATTTAGCGACGGCCGGCAACGGACGGCGATGGCTAAAAGCCGTCGCTATCAGGTGTCGTTCTTGTAGTATCGCTACGACATTATGGCACATAAGGCTTGAATGTAACATGCATATTTTTCAACAATTGGAACTCTAATATATATCATGATTGAACAAATTAAGGCGGACTGCAAGTATCTACTGAAATGTACATACATCAAAGAATAGAAAATGGGGATTCAAGCTTACCTTTGCGGAATTCGGCCATGAAGTTTTTTTCATCACATCGAGCTTGAGAGAAGAAGTGGAGAAGTCTCGACGTTCGACATCAGGGGAAAATTTAAGACAATACAAACACAGTGACAACAGACATGACAGCAACTCCAGTTTTATCTCTGATTGAATAGCAATTGAAGGAAGTTGAGGAAGCTATGGAATTAAAGAAACTGAACATATTATTAATCATGCTTTAGTCAACGAAGTACATGGAGGAAAGATTTAAGACATTTGGGCTCTTAATTAATTTTTGAATGGCACGTGCCTTTGTTTAAGCATTGTTGGGCAAACTAGTTTTATGATTATTTTTTCTTGTTCAGTCTACGGCATATTGGATCCATACTGTGGCTTTTGAGTTTATTTTTTTTGTTATACTTCGCCACGGTTTGTATTCTAAATGTAACTTTTGTAACCCTTTTTCGATTAGTAAATAAAGCACCTGTTTCCAAGAAAATGTTTAATGTATTTTTGTCATTACATATATCATGAAATATGAAACATCAATACAAAATAGAAACTAAAACAAAAGGCATACCTTATTTTGAACAAGATTTTTATATAAGAGTTAAGTTACATAAAAATTTACATGGCTATCCCTGAGGCACACCCTAACTCTAGAAATTACAAAATCTTTAAGATCTTGCCAAAACTTTTAGATCCATTTTATTAAAAACTTGATGTAGGCTTGATGCGGAAAATATCAAAGGAATGAGTTTAAAGTCCATAAAAATTAATCGTCAAAGACGAATGCTCAATTCAATACAATGAAATTCATTCATCTCAATGAGCAAAGTACATCATATGTTGTAACTAAAATTACAATAAAATCAGTTATAAAACCAATATTACATTGCATTCTGACGTACAAGGTGATTGTGCCTATAATAATGAGAAAGTTATGTTGATTAATTTAAATAGTTATTTTATTAAAAATTCTATTATTCAGCACTTTTGATACAATAACGTATATGAATGCTAACAGTGGTGTCACCTTGTGCAAGACAGTGGCTTAGGTTTTAAGAAAAATTTATGAAACCAACATATACAAGGTAAATCAATCCATATCTTAGCATATGATTGTCTGGAAAAAATGAAAACCAATACGAATCAATGGTTGAATGCTTAGTCAACCATTCATTCTTTTTTGATAATAAGAATAATACTATATTCAAGTAGAGCACTTATTTGGATGTCTTATGGTTTCAAATCTATGACCTCTAGAACTACAACTAAAGTGTAATATCACTTGCCACTTGAGCTAGTGGTCTTTGACGAGTCAACCATCTATTTTAATATAGAGCAACTATAACATCCTAGCCTCTAAATCAATGCAATCAAAAAGAGTTTAACAGTCCAAAAGTATGAGGAATGAAACACTTAATGATAATTGGGCCTCGATCAAGGGGGAGATGAGTCATACGGAGAGACATCTTCGGCAGGTATTGAATTTTCTGCCCCATCACGTCTGAAGCGAATAATCATCAAGACCCCTAGCAACTCATTGAATTGAGCACCACTCCAATAATCGAGGCGAATCCTCCAGTGGTGACTTAGAAAATATCTTCGACTTGCAGAGTAATCTTGACATCCCTATCGAAAATCTTCTTAAGGAGTGTCCTTCAGGTTTAAACTTACCATCCGTGGACCTCCTAGCCGAGGGAGGTGAGACTCCATCTTTACAACCTTTTGGACATGGTCCGTAGAGTACTTAAGGCAATACCAGCACTCCACAACTTCTACGATCGCAAACACTCATATCATGCATTTTCCCTTACTTCAATGTTCCGAGACTGGTATGATCCTTCCTCTCATTTCAAATAGAATGGGCAGGGATCTATCCCATTTCATATGCTCTGGCATTGATTAAGCCAGGGAACCACCCTTGATCCTTATCCTCACCACTCATCCTCACATCGAAAGATTGAAGAAGAAATGCAGAAGAGGAAGGAGAAGGAATACTATGAAGATAATGAAAGGCCGAAGCGACAAGCTAAAGGAAGGGGAGAACATGACCTAGGGAAGAAATCCCAAGATTCCCATGACCATCACGGTCATGTCTTTGGCTCTTCTACCATGCTATTAGCCTGCGCATTTTTCTCAACAAGTTCCAACAATCCGCCTCCCAGTTACCACTACATTTCCCAAAGGTACAGGGAGGCTCAACTCTTGAAGTTCTACCCCCACCTCCTTTAGGTTTGTCAATGGCCATGATGATTAAGTTGCAGGCCGCATTTCCTGACCTTTACCTGACAGTGGTAAAATTTGATCATGATATCAAGGACATTCCCCATAAAGAAGCCAACCGCAAAGTTGGAGGGGTTGTTGAGCTTGTTAACCAGCTTTATGAATGGAGAAACTCACTTTCACCCTCTTCAATGTCAACAGAATCAATCAAGTGAACATCCAGTCTTTTGAATTGAAGAGGAAGGAATATGACAATAATATAGCTGGTTGTTAGGGACAGGTGGTCAATATTACAAAGCAGAGAGATGAAACTCAAACATTAGCTGACAACGCTAAGAAATTAAATGAGAAGTTGTCTCTCATTCACACTCAAGCCCTCACTGGAGTCAATGACCAGCTTCGAAGAGATCATCATGAAAATGATCAGCTCATTGACCAGGTCAATGCCAAAGATATAGAAATTTAAGAGTAAGACATGACACTTCAGGCCAAAGACACGAAAGTCCAAATGCTCATGGCCGAAATTGAAAGACTCATAGCCAGCATAAGTGCAGAAACAGAGGCAAAAGCAGAAGCTCATGTTGAGCTTAGTGGTGTTGTAGATGAAACAAACCAACTCAAGGAACAAGCTACTAAAGAGAAAGAGGAAATGAACTCCACCCTCCAACAATTCTTTGTCAATGTTATTGAAGAAAAGAACGTGAAATGGTTGGGAAGTAGCTATCATGTGCATATGCATAAGAAGAGATCCTACATCATGCGGCTAAGTCCGATGAAGGCCTCACCAAAGACCAATTGAAGGCCAAATACTTAGATGCCAATGACATCGTACCTTAGAGAAAGGCAAGACCAGCTTAGTAGAAGAGGATGCGGCTACAAGAAAAGCTCTCACCGAGGCTCCTGCTGGTCCTAATGCTTTGGGCCAAGCAGAATAATCAACTTTAAAACCCAAAGAACCTACGATTGAAATTCCGCCTTCTACAGGGCTAGTTCTAAGGTTGGCATTACTGCAACTCTAGCCTCTGATTCCATGATTATTGATGGGCCATATGTTCCTATTTCTATTTCTCAACCCATTCAAGGAAATAGAAGAGGTGAGGTCGCTGCATCCCTTACCAAGGAAAATCCAACTAGCGTAGGTATTTCTCTTTTCCCTCCAGTGTTCAAGAAGCTTCTGTTCTCGCTCGAGATCATCGTTAACTTTTATGTCACTGTTTGTGAACTTAAAGGTGATCCATCGTTTCCTCCTCCTCTGCCGCCTATCACTCAAGGTTTGGGTCCCATAGCTATCTCCACCAACTCTACCTCCGTCACCAAATAACTAGTCGCTCTGGTGCTTCCCTCGAGCTCCCCTCTCGATCCTAATTCAAAGAGGATCGTGGCTCTGGAGGGATTGGATGACACCTTACAGTCCCTAGGGGAGACAATACTATCACCAATTCCATAGGCCCAATCAATCTTATTTCTAGGTAGAGAGGTTAAAGCTAGACATGTTGAAGATAAAAACTAAGAAAGAACTTGGGCTAAAGATCCCGTCGGCCTAGGACAACAGACCTTACTTCAAAAATACCTTCTCTCAAACTCAAGCCTCCAAAGGATAAAAAAAGGATAGTGGTATTAGTGGTTCCTTGAAATCTTCTGACCTTACCTCAACAAGCATGAAGATCCTACCGTCATGATCACCGAGGGAGAGACCACACACTCTAAAGGCACGCCTACGAGGGGGAAACTTAAAAATGGAAAACCTAAGGATTCGAAGAAGCTCCCGGCGAAGGAAGATCCAAAGGGAGATAACAAGAGAGGGAAGAAGAAGGAGGCTTCCTACTTGGATCATGAAAGAGCAGCTCAGTGACTATTGTTGTACTTTGAAGGCAAATCCTTTTTTGTCATTATTTGATATAATTTTGTTTTCCTTTTGTGCATAAGCCATGCTTGTGCAGGACTGGCCGTCACAACTTCTGTATAAAAAGAGGTTATAAATAAAGATTATTGTTTTACGTACAATCTTCGTCTGTTACATTCTTTCACTTTTACTTTACTCACCTATATACAACTGCCTTCATATATAATATAACTACTTGCAATATAGTCTACTTACATTATACATGCTTATGTTTGTGCAATTCTATTAACCTTATTATAGCCTTGAATGTAGAATTAATTTTTTGTGATTGCATAGTTATATACCATTATATAGTACTGTTTACCATTGACGAAGCGTTTCTATTTTAGCTAAATAGAACTCATTATTCACTTGGCCATCTACATGGCCAACCTTGTTTATTCTCGATCGAGTTCATCCAAGCACGAAAATAGTCATAGTCATAGAAATGCTTGACTTCCTGCCACTTCCTATCTCTGGGAAACTATATTCCAAGTGTTTATCCCTGGACGCAACATTTCAATCTCGGGTAGCTATAGGCATTGATCGAAATCGTTCGTTAATCCTTATCACTTGCATTGGCTAGGTATGTCTCATCGGGTCGTAAGTGATTGATAATTCAATTGCTCATAGATGCTATCTTTGGTGATCAATGGTTCAGATGCTTATCTCTGAGCATCAGCGTTCGACCTCGCCAATCTCCAAGTGTCAATCGAAAGAGCTCCTCGACCATCATCGTTTTATCCTCAGTCAGGCTTGTCTCACTGAGCCACAAATGTGGTCATTGAAATTCTAATTATACATTACTTCCTATCTTCGAGAATCAGTGTCCTAGGCACTAATATTCGGGCCCCGTTCTTGATCTCACCTGTCTCTAGACGTTGATAAAGTGCATTCATCGACCATCCTCGCTTATTCTCAACCGAGCATGTCCTGTTGAGCCGCAAGCGCAGTCGTCAAAATCCTACTTATACACCAGTTCCTATCTCTAGAACCAGTGCTTCAAGTGTGTAACTCCAAGCATCCGCTCTCAATCGCACCAATCTCTGGGCATCGATTGAAATAGATCCTCGATTATCATTGTTTTGTACTTGGTCGGGCATATCCTGCCAAGCCGCAAATGTGGTCATGGAAGTTCTGATTATACACTGATTTCTGTCTTCGGGAGTTAGTGTCTCAAGCATCGATCTCTGGGATTTTGTTCTCGATCTCACTTATCTCCTGGTGTATATTGAGAACATTCATCAACTATCCTCATTTATCATTGATTGAGCATATCCTGCTAGGCCATAAGCATAGTCATGAAAATCTGGGTTGTACACCAATTCCTATCTCCAGGAAAGGTGCTTCAGGTGCCCAACTTTGGGCATCCACACTCTGTCTCACTAATCTTCCGATGCTGACTGAGAATACCATTTGACCGTCTTTTCTTATCCTTAACCGAGAACATTATGCCAGGCCATAAGCGTGGTCGTTAAAACTTCAATTGCATACAAGTTTCTATCTTCGGAAACTGTTGCTTCAGTGGCCTGATTCTGGGCATCCCTCATTGACTTTCCTATCTCTAAGCATTAGTAAATACTGGAGGGATAAAGGCAAATTATCCGATCGACCCTTATGAGTTTATCCTTTGTCCTGATCCTGGATCAAAGAGGTTGGTCGGTTCCTATATTTGGATACCTAATTGTACTACAACTCATGCATCACAAAATATCACTTACAAGAACACGGTTCCATTTGTTTAGGAAGTTAACTTTATTTATAAATAAAGGAAGTGGCAAGTCTTGCCTTATTACATCGTCCCAGTTCACTAGGGTGGATTATTTGCAGAAAATAAATTAAATAAACCAATGTGAAATAGCATCGCAACAAGTCGTTATTCCACGCTTGCGGAATTATGACCTATCAATGATTGTTGTTAATGCAGCCGATCGCTTCGAACTCAAACTGCATTCCCTTCGTTTTACAGGATACTCTGAGTTTACATTCAGTGCATGAAACATTATCTCCGATGATATTTTGCACATATCTGAATGCATCCAAGCAAACACATCTAGGTTTGCTTGGATAAAAACAACCAATTCCTTCTTCAATATGGAGCTGATCTAAGATTTGATCTTAAGGACCCGAGTAGAATCGTCTATATCGATCAGAACGTTGATCATCTGCTCAGCTGGTACTACCCGCACTTCCTATGAATTCTTCCTAGGGTCCATAGACTCAAAAAATTTGCTATGGTTTTCGAGTTAGGGATAGGGCATTAGTTGTTATACGTTCAAGTTATTGATGCAGAGAGTTCTCTCTACACTCTTTTCTTTTTTTCACCACTTCGTCTCTTTGAGCTTAGAAATTTAACATTCCCGACTAGCGCTATGATCACCTCGAACTAATCCGACTCCAATTTCTATGGGGAACTTCATCGTCAAACACCATGGTACTAGTGCTACTCTGAAACCAGCAAGGGCTGGTCGGGCCAAAAAGGTGTTGTACGCCGAGAATTCATCCATGATAAAAAATTATAAACCCGCACAATCTCGTGGTCTCCTTCGTTCAACTCCATGAACAAATCAATAGTATATATAGGTTCCTTTGCTTTTTTGGTAAATCCTTGAATCCTCAGTTTACAAGGCTTAATATTCTTTGGACTGGTCTTCATCTATAACACTTATTTGAACAAAATGTTAGCCAAGGTTCCACAATCCACCAGAATCTGATGTACAGTAGTTGGCCCAATCGCGGCTGTTACACCATAGGATTGAACGTTGGTGCCTCGATCCCGTCGGACACTTGATTCGTAGATACAATATCATCCATCATCAACCATTGTTGTTTATCTAGAGCTCCATCCCCAATGGCAAAGAATCTTTCTTGCGGCATGTGCTTTAAAGAACTTGCACATCTTTCCATCCCATCCTAGTTCGTACCAGATGGACGAGGTCCTTCAATGATTGTATAAATCACTATTCTTCCATCATACCGCCTAAGCCCCTCACTGTTGGGCCTAAGTTGATTCTCTTAGGTATTTGGCCCTTATGGTACAAAGATTATGTCCGCCTTCCTATGGATTCCATCCTAGAGAGCTTTTCTACCTCCGTTGCCTCTCTCCTAAGTAGCCTCTTATATCTTTTCTGTGCCTTATATGGCAAGGTATATGTTTTTGATTGAATCAATTACATGGGTATACTACTCCGATCTCATATTCCTTGAATGCTTTTTAGCATTATTCCACTTACCTCCAACGCCCTGATCCCTCTTTTTTGTTATTAGAATTCCCAACATTAACGATGCTCTCACCGCTCTGTTTGATAGCTACATTACTCTGAATAACTTCCTTTGATTGTCCATTACCAGCCTTTTCGACGACCTAGCATACCACTTCCATGTGCAAGAACTGGTTAGCTTTTCGGTGGAACTCCTCCATAATAGTTGATTGTTTCATCCTCAGCCATTTTCCAATATCCATATCCGCATATATCCCCCATACCAAATCCGACAAAACCATATCCTCATTTGGATTTTTTATTCCAATGACTGCAATATTAAACCTGCTTAGGAAACCCTTCAATGACTCTTTAGGTCCCTAAGAAATGCCTGATCACATCCCTGAACCAAGCAATATTGATCCTGAACTGCTCCAAGAACTTCTTGGCTAATTTGCCAAAAGTCGAGATGGACTTCGGCTTGAGCTGAGTGAACCACATCAATGCATCCCCATCTAAAAAGATTAAAAAAACACTTACGTCAAACCGCATATGTCGCTCTAGCATGATCCATGTGCCTCTCATACTTGAATAAATGTTGTTTGGGGTCAGTCTTCCCACTGTACATTGGCATTGAAGGCAACGTAAACTTCCTGGGGTACTCTTCCCGCAAAATGTTTTCCTTAAATAGGGTTCTACTAGGTGCAAAACCCCAATCTTCATTCTTTTTCCAATGATTTTTCTTCATCAACCATTTTATCATATCAGCAATAATCTCCTCACTAGCATGGTGGTCCCAAAAAAGACTATCAGGAGTAGTGCCAATTATTTGATTCTACAAACGGTCTCGATTTGCTCATTGACGTCTAGATTCTCCTATCTTTAGGAGAACCACACCTTCAGAACTTCTTTGATGTCTAGTAGGTTCCAAAGTGGTTTTTTGAACACTAGCTTCATGTACTCCAACATTCGGTCCATCCTTATTGCCAGTGTCTTGCAAAACATCCTTGGAATCTAACAAATTGACAGCTTCATAACTTTGCCCCTCTAAGCTCCTTAAATTCAAAACAGCAGCGACTTGATTTTGGTCGATGTCGATACAGATTCCCTTAGCAGAGGCTTGGCAACTTCCTCCAACGTTCCTCCCTGCTGCTCCAATAGTTTGCTTCTTCATCTTTTGCTTTCCATTCCTTCTGTTTTGACCAGAAGCAGATGAATTTTCCTTTTCAGAACCTGAAGGTGATGCTTGTCTCCTGCTCCTCCCAGGCCTATGGGACTATTGGGTTAGCAAGGCAATGTAGCATCCATCTTATCCAGGAGAGCTTGGTGACTATCTAATTTTCTTTAATTCATCTCTGCCATCATCCTATCAAACTCAACCTTTGTTATCATCTTCTGAAGGGAAAATGGTACTGGCAATGTGACCACTGGTTGCTTAAATTGCTCATTATGATGGGTAGCTTCATCTTCGCTACCAGAAACCACTCAAGATCTACCAGATCATCTAGAGGCCATTAGTTCTAGTGCAAAATTCGTTTATATTTTAGATAAAGACCTTCTGGATCAAACTCCCGGATGCACTAATCCATAATTTATAGCAAATATATGAATGAGAAGCCTTGTTCATGGTGAAAGCATCAAAAATGTTAGGCCAAAAAGTGGCACAACACCTCACTTCAAATGATAGAAGATAGGTCTAACTATGATCAGCAAGTAAACAGTAGAGAGCATGCGAATTTATAGTCATCCGGCTAATTTGAGGCCTATATCCACTTTGATCTTATTACGGAATGTTGTCATCCCAAGTACAAGGGATGAACATTTCAAAATAGATGGGAACAGTAAAAGGTAGCCTACTTAGTGACAAAACCCTACTAGAGGAAGAAGATGACTAATAGAATGACCAAAAGTCCTCCCCAAGTAGCTATAAGCTTGCTATTTATAAAGGAATTTACAAACGTAGTTGTTAGATCACAAAATACTAGCTCAAACTTCATATTTGAAAAAGTAAGAGGGAAGATGAGGTCCTAAAGTGGAAAAATCATGTCGGCATTGACATGATTAGGTCGAGACCAATCTGATTTGTTGACTGCAAATCATCCCTTCCTTTTCACTTTGTCTTCTTTCTTCAATCCATTAAATTCCAAGCACTTTTCCTTAAAAATTAAGTCATTACCGAGGTTCTAACACCTTTGGTATTTATCCATTTATTCAGAGCGTCTTAGAGTAACCCACCTACTCCTTCAGAAATGGGCATCGAGATGATCGCTTTAGCCAACCGTCCCTTAAACATAGCTTTAAAGCCAACCTAAGTGCCAAAATTCATGTTAATAATGATTTGACAAGAGGTCGATATAGATCTGTCCTTAGCTATTTTTGTACTCTATCACCATGAAGCCTCCTCCATTGTCCTTCCAAGCATACTTCCAATTCCTTAAATCATTTTGTCTTCATCTTGACGTCGAGATTGGTTTGAAAGCTGCTTGGTCTTAAAGTGGGATAACACCATTTTATGATAATGCATAGTACTATTTGTAAAAGTAATGGTAACTCTAATAAAAATGTTGCAAAAATGATAATTTCTTGATTTACTGGCCAACTTAAAGGTTAGTGGGATAATTATCTTTTTAATTATAATAAAAATGAAATTTTGAATATTGTTAAATAAGAAAATGATCAAAATATTAGAACGGCTGTTTATACTTTAACAATTACTATTCTTAAACATTTTATTAGAAGAACATTAGATAATTGTGAAAATATTTGAACTATATAAAATTTAAGTCGCAAAATTTTAATAGATTTTAGATGGTATAAAGATACTTTTCTAAATTGAGTAATGGAACTTTCGGATAGTAATACTTCTTTCTGGAAATCTAAATTTATTAATGTATTCCTAGTTTATTTGCTGAAAGATTAAAACCTCCAGAAATGATAGAATAACAATTTCATATGAAAGTTATTTTTATGGTACACTTATTGTAACAAGTATTCATGAGGGTTTAGCATTATGTAATGAAATTAAATTAAGTCAAAAATTAAAAGATAGAACTTAAATGAAAGAGCCAAAATTGGCTGATTTTTTAGTCAACTGGAATGGATATTTCAAAAACTGAAAAGCATTATAGGCTAAATAAGAAGATTAAACCCGAATTCTCTTATAAAAGAAAAAAGAGAAGATATTACCATAAAATTTTAGAGCAAAAGCTCAAAGAAAAGAAGATAAAAAATTTAGTAAATAAAAAAACCATTGTTTGATATGTAAGAGTTGGTCATTATGCCAACAGATGAAATAAAATAAAAATTAGTAGCTTATAAATTGATATAAGAAAAATATGATAATAGCTCATATTATTCAACTAATTCTAAGAATCTTAAAGCTTTGGATAATTAATCCTTCAGTTCGAACAATTGTCGTGAACCCTATGATAAAGGAACTCTAATTTGAATCCTACTACTAGTGAAAGCGAATGGGAAGAATACTATAAAATTATTTCATAATTTCAAGATTTGACTATTAATGTTTCTAAACAATTATAATATTTTTAAATTTCTTAAAATGATTAGAATCCAAATTTGAGATCCAAACTTATAGATCAAACGGAAAATACTCCACCATCTAGTCAAGATTCTCAAAGTGTTAATAGTAATAGTATTTCTCAAGAGCTATACTCCATGAATGAAGTTTATAAACTTTTAAAAGAAAAAAATAATGTAATATCCTACTACTATTCAAGATCTTTTTAAAAAAAAATCTTAAAAAGGAAATTCAAGTTGTAAAATAAGAGAAGAAAAAACTTGATGAAAGAATTTCTGTTGTTGAAACATCAAAAGAAATTACTTTATCCGAAGAAAATTCAAGTTGTAAAATAAGAGGATTTTCGATCTAAATTAAATATCATTACCATTCATAAATGGTTTATTAAAATCATGCTTTAATTGATAATCATTTTCAAAGAGAACTAATTAAACTAATAGATAGCGGTGCAAACATAAATGTTATACTAGAACGAATAATTCCTACCAAACATTTTCATAAAACTACTCATTCATTAAGCCATGTAGGTAGCAAAAAAGTTGATATTCGTTTAAACTCTCTCAAGCTCATATTTGAAAAATAAAATTTGCATTCCTACAAGTTTTTTATTAGTAAAAAAAATATAACTAACCAAGCTATACTTGAAACTCCTTTCATTAATAAAATTTATCCTTTAACTGATATTAATGAAAATGAAATTACAGGTACCTATGATAATAAACCAATTACTTTTCGGTTTATAATAAATCTTTTACAAAAATGTTTCATGAAATGAAAGATCTTTTGGTACAGAAGACATTTCATTTAAATTATTTAAAACAAGTAATTAATTTTGACTATTAAAGAAAAACTTAAAATCCTAAACTGCACATAAAAATTAAAATACTTTATAAAAATTTCTCTATAGAACCCTGTAAAGATCATCCAAATGCTATTTGGGATAGAAAAAAGCATATTGTTAATTCTTCCATATAAAGATGTGATTTTGATGAAAGAAAAATCTCTATTAGAGCAAGACCATGTCAAATGAATTCTGAAGACCTAGAATAATGCAAAAAAAAAATGAATCGCTTTTACAAAAGGGTTTAATAAGACCATTATGGTATCCTTGGTCATGTTCTGCTTTTTATGTTAGCAAACATAGTGAACATGAAATAGGTGTTTTCAGATTGGTTATAAATTATAAACCTCTTAATAAATTTTACAATGGATTAGACATTCAAATTGTTATAAAAAAGATTTATTGCACCAAATATATGATGCTATTATATTTACTAAATTTGATTTAAAATAGGGATATTCACAAATTCAAGTTGCCAAATCTGATCAATACAAAACTGTTTTTAATGTTCCAATTAGACATTATAAATTGAAGGTTATGCTTTTTGGTCTAAAGAGTGCTCTTTCAAAATTTCAAAAAGTTATGAATTACATTTTTATTCCTTATAGTGTACTTATTATAGTTTATATAGATGATATTTTAATATTTTAGTATTTTCAAAAGGTATTGAATTGCATTTTAAGCATCTTGATATTTTAAAAAAATTGTTAGTAAATATGGTTTGGTAGTATCTAAATATAAGATGACTTTATTTCAAACAAATGTAAAAAATTTAGTTTTTAACACTAAAAGGAGAAATAATTCCAATTAATAGGAGTATAAAATTTGCTTCAAAATTTATGGATATAATAATCGATAAAAAAGTTATAAAGTTTTTGGAAAGTCCAAATTATATGTCTTCTTATTATGAAAAATTAGCCAAGGACGCTGTTATTTTATATGATAGATTAAAAAGTAATCATGGTCCATGGACAAAATGGCATACAGAAGTTGTAAAAAAAATAAAAAACCATTCGTGTCTTATGCTGGCTAATCCAATTTGGCATAAAATCATTGGGACAGATGCTTCAGACTCAAGGTTTGGAGGAATCCTGAAACAAATATGTCCTAAGACAAAACAAGAATATCTTGATAGATTTCACTCAAGAAAATGGAATAATAACCAGAAGTATTATGCAACTATAGTTAAAGGAATTCTTGCTATAGTAAAATGCGTCTTAAAATTCCAAGATGACTAATATAATCAAAATTTTATTATAAAGACAAATCGCAAATGTGCAAAAAAATATGTTTAATAAATATTTTAAAAATGGTGTTTCTAAGCATATGTTTGCAAGGTGGCAGGCTCATTTAGTCCGGATTATGTTTGCAAGGTGGCAGGCTCATTTAGTCTGGATTCTAAAATTCTTCATAAAAAATGAAGATGATAGTCTTCTTGATTTCTTTACTCGTGAATTTTTATAGAATAATGATTCCTAGGGCAATTACTCCTACAGAGGAGGCTGGGCAGAAGGAATATCCTTGCTCAGCATGGAAATAAAAGACTTATAGTCGAAAATATTGCTTCAAGTTGTTAGAAAATATAATATTCCGATTTCGGACATACAAAAATAGGCTCTTATATAAAAAAATTATGGAACTTATATCTCAAAAAAATATCAAAAGGGTCCATCATTTGCTAACATAACTAGCAAAAAAGAAAAAAAAAGGACAATTTAACCTGATATAAGAAAAACCCTTATAGAGAAATAATATTTCTTTTAAATTTTCTAGAGAGAATATGATCCATAGTCCTCAATGCAAAGGTACCTGGATACAGCATGCAACATCATAAAAACAAAGAATATACTATGAAAATCTGCTAAAGGCATCTGAGACATGTGATATAACATATTACACCTCCATAGATCCATAGGTATTTAATTTTAGAAAAATTATTGTTAAAAGACTTCTTATGCTAGAAGGATGTGGGTTATCTACCCTTAAAGAGAAATAATATATTATTCCAGTTAACAAAAATTGGAGTTAATAAAGTATTTTTATATGAAAATGCTAAAAGAAAGCATTCATGGTTCATAAAGATTTATGGAAAGTTTATAAAAGTCCCCATACCATATTGGTTTGTATAACGCTGGACTAATTATGGTCCTTTTGTCAAGATTCTTTCGAAAAAAATTAAGGGACTACGTTCTGAATAAGTAAATCTTTTGTCAAAGTTAATTGAAATTGAAGAATCTAATATATGGATCGAAGGATTAGCCTAAATATATTTTTCATTGACTTCTTTATTCCATGGATCCGAAGATGGAGTCCATATGTGGGTTATACTCAACAGAAAATCCTTTATCTCAGAAGATGCTTCTTCCCAAAATTTTGGGACAAGTTGTCCAGAATTGAATATATGGTCAAGAATTACCTCTAACATTGAAGAAAAAATAAAATTTTATCAAGATAAATTAGAGTTGAAGCAGCAAAGGGAATCGCCTAGTCCGTTTTAGCATATTGCTAGAACACTACAGATGAAAAAGGGGGTAATATCGAAAAAAAAGATCATTCATTCCTACTATGAAGAAATTAAAAAGCACTTAATAAAAAACTTCAAAGAAGATGTTAAAAATCAGATACATCAATGGCGTCTTCATCAAAGACGAGAGAAACAGATGAAGGACCCCAACATCCTTATGATGATGAAGATTTTCCAATGGATGAGAAAGGCGTCCTAGACATTTTTTTCTCAGATTGAGAAAGAAGCCAATAAAATTGGCAGAGACAAAGGAAAAGAGATGGATTGATAGCTCCACAAAAAGACAATTCCTACTTTGATAATGTTGCTTGGCGGTTTTATAAAAATACAACCTCTACTCTAATAAAGAAACCATAATAATGTAGCCACTTTCATAAAGAAGACAACTTGGTTGAAGAGTCCATAAGGATAACTTATAGCTCCATTATCCTGGATTCGAAGTTGTTTGAAATCCAGAAATTAAGCTCTTTTAATTTTATTTTACCGACTCATTCTAACCTATAAATAAGGACATCTAGTTTGTTAGAAGACGGAACTGAAAATATCTTTCTCCCCTACCATTACTAAATAAGCTTTTGTAAAATATTATGTTTGCAATATATCATAAGAAGGAATGAGAAAACTACTTCTCCGTAGGCTTTCTTTACTTTTCTTTTCTACTTCGTGGGCTTTCTTTACCTTTCTTTTCTATTTCTTTTCCTTTAAATAAAGTTGTTTTTTTATAGCCTAAATGATAAGCTAATTATCCAAGTGTTAAACTACATCCAAAACATATGCTTGTGCTCCATGTGTTTATAATTATTAAAATACATGTCAATTTTAAACTTTTAAACATAGGTCAAGATACTTATCTGACAACAATACTTCCTAATAGACATTATCCATACCTTCATGCCCACCTTAGTCGTATAATGACATTCAGGGATTTCTTAGCAATGACTCATCTTTAAATAATTACTATTATACGGATAATTATCTTGTAAAATATGTCCAAATTATGTGTATAAGTTTCAAAATAGAAATGTATATAATGAACTGTACTATAGAAGTTACTATAGCAAAAACACAAAAGTTGTCGTGATACTAATGGTATCAAAGCCATGGTAGCACATATTAATTTTACCACCATTATCTTGTACTATAAAGAAAAGCTTTTGATCAAACCGGTCAAAGTGAAGCATTTTTAGCATTTCCTGAAATAACCCTACCAAGTGAGAAACTGTTGAGGACACTTTTGTCATTTATCTTTTGCACGTGAAAACAGTTCTCTCTTTGGCTACGATCAGTCCGTTCTTATTTGCCTCCTCCACTTTCCTCAACTATCCCTCTTCTAATTCGCTTCAATAATGGCGATTGTATTTCCCACCAAATATGCGGCTGTATTCCCCGATTAACACCTACACGTACCACATAACTACAATTACTTCCCTTCAAAGCCCTCTCCTCTCCCAAAACCCATCCACTATTAGTGAAATCAAAACACATAAACTGTCTTTTTCATTCTCTTCTTAGCTTACCTTCTTTTGAATTAAGTGTTGAGAAATTTTTAAATTTTACGACAGTATCTACAACTTCGACTCAACTGAAGCCCTAATCTTTGACTCCTAAGCAGAAGCGCTTCCATTTTTATGATTGAAGAAACTTAGTTCAGTGAGTCAACTGGATCACAAATGTTAATTTCTTTCATAATTACATCAGCCTACAATTTTAATTCTTAGGTTTTTCAATTGTTTATTTTCTATACTTTTTTATTGAAATTTAGGACTACCGCCACTGTTTGGGATTGCATTCATTACCAAAGCGTAAGTGTAAGGGCAAAAAATGAGGTATGTTTACTAATTGGCAACTGATGTGCTTGGAAACTCAAAGATCACGGAGGTGCTGCAGTTTCTAAAAATCTAATCGTTATTTGTTTAAAATAAATTTGTTTTTTGATGATGTTGCACTATTTATTTAGGGATTGGAAGAAGGCGAATGGGGATTATGGCTGAAGTTAATAAACTCTTTTATGTGGAAATGCTTTCCTTGCTGCATTGTATGGAATTTACATGGAAATTTTTTGTTCTTTAAATTTTTGACTTTGCTGTTGTAAGATTTTTTATACTTTGTTAAAAATGTGTCATGTAATGTTAGTATTTATAAAATGTTCTTTTCCTTCAATTATTTTAATGTTTTCTTTTCTGATGGTGCTAGGGATTCGGTTGAGGAATTTGAAATTATGGTGATAAGTGCTGATACCGACTTCGATAAATCTCATATTAATTTTTTAAAGGTTTAATTTTATCCAAAACAAAACATTTGTCAATTAAAATTTGAGTTTATATTTCAATTGATTAGTTCGAAAATTTAATTATGCAGCAAACCATGTTTGGGATTTGTCTGTAGCAAAAGCAAAGATAGAGTTTTGTGCTTTATATTAAGTTTCAATCTCCTGCTCTGTATTTATCAAATAATGGATTACAACCGTGGCATCTGAAGACTACATCAGAAAAAAGGACCTTCTGAACAACCCCTTTTTGTTATTTTAAATAATTTTATAACAGTAGTCGTTCAAAACCTTGGTTGTTTTGGTTAGCTTGAGTTAGTAGATAGCCTTTGAAGTCTACAATTTGGATTTTCCTACAGTGCAACATCTTTATTAAGCTGAAGATAAAATAAGAAAGTTTCGTCTTATTATTAGTGAATTTTAGTAAATCAAATAGCTTGGAACACACTGATTGATCAAAATCTAGATTTTTGATCTGATGGTTCAGTCACGCTTTAGTTTCCGACAAAAGCAGATGAATCCCTTTCATAATAATTAACTGTGAATGTTTAGATTGGCAGCAAAACCAGCTAAGGTAGAGAAATATTTGTCCAAATTCATTATTATATGTCACTGTAACCATGAACCCGGACATGCATTAGAAAGTTATAAATTTATTTAAGCTGAGTATATAGTTTATATTTTTCGGTCGACTATCATATATTTCTAATTTGTAAGTTGTTTGTTTGTATATTTAGGATTCGATTTAATGTGTATTGTTTATCCTTTTCAATCAGTTCATAGCAGCACGGACAATAATATATTGTCTAATAAACTATTCATTACTATTTGCACCAAATTTGGTCACAAACCCGAGAAGTGGTGAAAGCACTAGTGTATAAACATAGATCCTCGATATCCAGATACAAATCTCAGATCCCGATTAAGTAGAGAACGAAAATGAAGAAATAGCAAAATTAAAATGAAAGAAAGCAAGAAAGTACACAAGATTTATAGGGGTTTGTCTATCTCCGGCCTACATACACTTTGAATCAATGCTTTTATTCATTTTATACTTTGATTAAGCCTTTGAAAATCAATAGCAAAAATGACAGAGTCTCGCCTAGAAAAGAAGAAGAAGATCCCTCTTTTAGTTGCCATAGGACTGCTATTTATAGGTGTAGATCCGAAAATATCTGCCTCAAAACCTAGAATAACTCTTGCGTAGGTGGGCCCACATGATCGATCTAGGGCGATTTTGGATCGATCCATGTATAATTCGTATCGATTCAAAATTGGTCCAATCAAGTTGAGATCGTCACGAACCTTCTCGAATGCATAAGGAAGCCTCTGCGAAAATTTTGTAGCATTTGGACTTGTAAATATTGAGTTATGATCAGTGCAAGTGTTTTTTTGGTGTGCTGCTAAGCTCTTATCGATACCTTCATATCAATCGATTGACATCGATCACCTTCGTATCCATCATAATTCGCATCCATCATCCACGTATCCATCGGTCCCCATTTCCATAGCCGTAGCCTCCACATTGATCCGAGTTCCACGCCTACATCCATGTTGAGTGCTTCATCGCTTGACCAACTCCCCTACCTCGTATCCATGCTTCGCATCCATCGGCATGTGCTTCTTCCTATCCATCGACCGACCCTTTTTCTTATCCACCCAAGCCACATTCAAATCTATGTTGTTTGTATCCATCAATCAATTCGTATTGATCTATGATTGATTGATATGAAATGCCTTACCAAAATCCTTCAATTGTCGCTTTCTGTCCATGCTCTATTCCCACTCTTGCATCGATCTGAACATCTAATCGAAGTTATATGACTTCGTATCTATCCAACTGCCTCATCCTTCGTATCCATCCAAATCTAATCGATACGAAGCATGCCGCCTTCCTTATGCCGTGTCCATCCAAATCGATGCACATCGCACTATATGAAAGTCGTCGATCTAAAGCAAAGCACCCTTTCCATATCCATACTTTCATGTGATTGGTACGAACCATACGAGCCAGTTTTCATGAATCTTGATCCATCCATAACTCAAGGATACGAACTCCGATTGACCTGAAATTTGAAATGTCGCTTCTCCTAGCCTTATTCATCATTTTCAATCGATCCCATATTGATTGGAGCTCGGTCAAATTTTAATGGTATCGATCATCACCTTGTTTCCAATCGATCTTCAATCCAGATATCCTATCCTTTTCATTCAATTTATTGATATCTCGGCCTTGACCAAAAGGCGGGGTAACATTTGCCCCTCAAAACATGCCTTGTGGTAAGAAGGGGTGTTTTGAATAGCTCTAAATCTGTTATCCGAAATCCATATTCCATCCATAGCCATTCAAACCCGCCAATCGAATTTCAATCTATCTATGTCCAGAATCTAATAACCAAATCCATGACCTCTTCGGGTTGATATCCAAATCCGAGACTGGTCCGGGCCCTTGTCTAAATCCGTGACTACTCCAGGTCCATAGCCAATCCTTGGCCATTCAAAGCCGATATCTAAGACCTCTCGGGTCTAAATTCAAATCCATAGACCTCGTCGGGTCGTTTTATATTCTCCAGCCTCAACTCTCCGATCAAGGACACTTGTATTCTGCGGCCTAGACTCTCCGGTCGAGCACTTTTATATTCTCCAGCCTCGACTCTCCGGTCGAGGACTTTTATATTCTCCGATCTTGACTCTCCGGTCGAGAACTTTTATATTCTCCGGCCCACACTCTCCAGTCGAGGACTCTTATATTCTCCGGCCTCGACTCTCTGAACAAGAACTTTTATATTCTCCAGCCCTGACTCTCCGGTTGAGGACTTTTATTCTCTGGCCTCGACTCTCCGATCGAGGATTTATATATTCTCCGGCCTCGACCCTCCGGTCGAGGACTTTTATATTGTGTTCGAGTCCATTCCATCGCTCTTCGGCAAAGAGACTCGTAACTTATGATTACTGCCCTGTCTCTCCGGTCGGGACCGTAACCGCGAAACCTATATTAGTTATGTAACAACCCGGGATTTGCATTACCGGAAAAAAATATTAAGGATTTTATTTAAATGGAGCAAATGGATTTTTGGGATAAGGATAATTTATTTAAAAATATGGACATTTTAAATAAATGGGTTTTTAAAAATGAGGCAAAGTATTATTTTGGAACAATTAAAAGTTAATGGAAAATTTAAGAAGGGAATTTGGTTAAGTATGGGTTTTCATGGTTATGTTAACACTTAAACAATTTTTATACATGTTTAGAGCCACTCTCTCTTAAGGGGTCCATTAGCCTAACCCAAACCCACTTACCATTCTATAAATCATCTCAAACTCTTAACCCTCATTCATTCCAACCCTAATCAAAAAAAAATCCTAAAACCCTAAACCTAAAAATGACCTCCATGCTTAGGAAAGCTCCATCCTCTCTTATATTGGCTTAAGCTAGTTAAAGTAAGGGAAGGTAATGCAAAAACCCTCTTGTAATCCGTTTCTAACTCTCTTTAATTTCTGTAAATCATGTTGTAACTCTTGGTTTTATGTGTTTTGGTATTTTTCTAGCTCCTTGATCATCATCTCTTAGCTTTGGTTAGTGCCATATAGGTGTTTGTTCTTTTGCTTGAGAGGAATACTAGGTAAACCCTCTCCTAATCTATGTATAAGCATCTCTTAATTCTGGAATTAGCCTAGTAACACTTGTCTTGTTGTGTTGCATAAATATCAAAGCTTGTTGATTATCATTCCTTCCATTTGGATATTGCATACTAGTTGCTTGCTATATTGGTTGTGAGGTAATGCTAGCTATATCCTCATCATTTTCATGCTATGGCTAGATATATATCTATGGTATGATTTGATAATTGTTAATGGTCATTACTAAATCATTTGAGCAAGAAAAATTGAATTAATTATCTCATTTCTCTATGTTTTGCAAAATTCTAAAACTGATTTTTGCTGCAACTCTGACCATGAATATCTCTTTCAATATCTGATGAAAACATGCCAAATCACTTCCTAGTGATAGTTAGTATTGCCATCTATAACCCCTCCAAATTTCGTAGCATTCGGTGATCATTTGAATGGTGAAATCCGGGCTCAAAAACGGACCTGAATGTAGTTTTTACTACTGGTTTCTGAGCATTTGCAGCTGGTGTGTATACTTTACTCCATCTTTTCAGTTTTGAAACTGAAACTTTGTGACACGGCCACGGTCACATCCTTGGTCGAAATCCATCGTTTTTGGACTCGTTGGAAAACTGGAGTTCCGGACTCCATCTCTAGAAAGTTTGATTAGTATCCGAGTTCATTTGACTCTTCGAAATTGCTGTCGAATAGGGACCGGGATCTCAGCCTGAAACAGTGTATTCACTGTTTCCGGGTCCGACTTTGGAGCGTCGCTGCGACTTCGCTTCAAGTCGGAATCGAGTAATTCTTTTTGCGTTCTGAAGTAGGAATGTCGTACTACGTTTCTACAAATTTTCAGGCTATTCGGATTCGGTTTGCTGGTCCGAATAATTTTCAGAAATTTGGGTTCGCGTTAGTTTTGGACTATTTTCCAACACTTAAGAATATTCTCAGTGAAAGCATTTTTCCCTGTTTTCAGTTTTGAAACTGAAACTTTGTGACACCGCCACGGTCACATCCGTGGTCGGAATCCAACGTTTTTAGACTCGTTGGAAAACTGGAGTTCCGAACTCCATCTCTAGAAAGTTTGATTGGTATCCGAGTTCATTTGACTCTTTGAAATTGCTGTCGAAGAGGGACCCGGATCTCAGCCTGAAACAGTGTATTCACTGTTTCCGGGTCGGACTTTGGAGCGTCGCTGCGACTTCGTTTCATGTCGGAATCGAGTATATCTTTTTGCGTTCTGAAGTAGAAATTTCGGACTACGTTCCTACCAATTTTCATGCCATTCGGATTCGGTTTGCTAGTCCGAATAATTTTTCGAATTTGGGTTCGCGTCAGTTTTGGACTATTTTCCAACACTAGGATATTTTCAGTGATTTTCTGGTTTTGTCGATTTCTTTGAGATTTGTCTCTGGATTTCGTACATGGGCCTTATAAAAAGGTTTTAAAAGGATTTTTCACTCCGAAATGGCTTTCGAAATTATTATATAATATTATTTTTAATTATTAAATTAATTACTCCATAATAGGAGAGTTTTCAATGGCCGTTTTAAAGTGATTTCAAACCAATTATAAATTTGTTTTCCGTAATTATTTTCTATAACAAAATCCCACACTCATACTTTAGCACTTCGAGCGATGTGGAAAGGTGGTTAAACGGTCGGGAAAAACTCCGGCCTATGAAACCGTGTGTATTTCCTTTCCGGTTAATCCCCGACCTATTCGATTGATCGTTTTGGCCTTTCGGCCTAGTTTACCGATGATATGAGGTGAACTTTGTACTGCTTTCAGTGTGGAAGCTTACGATTGGTTAGTAAACCGTTTAGTGCGAACGTGGGGTATGAGACTCACGTTAACACTTTACGGGTTCCTTGCTAAAAGTTCGTGACACATTCCTTTTATTACCTTTGGGATAGTGTCTTCGGACTGTCTCCCTTAGAGGTATCGTTTTGGCATATCTACTTAGATGGCCGTTATACATCTCTACATAGATGTATCGTTGTTGGCATCTCTACTTAGATGGCCTGTTATACATCTCTACTTAGATGTATCATCTTTGACATATCTATTTAGATGTTCTTGTTTTGGCATTTGTGCTTACGTTATGCCGATGATATGAGGCTTGTTATACATCTCTACTTCTATGTGAGAGATTTTGGTCTTTATTACCTGATATATGTTTCTCTTTTGGAGATTGTTATGTTATATGTTGCCTCACTATCTTATCGTGATTATTGTTCAGTTTATCTAACTGATTTGTTTAGCTAGCCTGACCCGAGTATTTTATGCTCGGGTCAGACCGAGTTGTGTCAGGTTAGGTCGCTTCGGACTTAGCTTGCTTCAGTGCTTCCGCTTTGGATATATCCGCTATACTATAGATAGCTTTACTTGTTATCCATCCTTTATGATACTCTGATATTATGACTATCTTGTGTATATTCATTTGACTCACGAATGTGTGAGTAGTAGCTTTGTACCCACTTTTATATTTGGATCTGTACTTGATGTTGTATTGTGCTGAGACTATTTGCTTATTATCTGATGTTGTTCTGTGATGATGTTCATTCTGCTATTATGTTTTGTTCTGATAGATCTTTTAGCCATTGTAGTTTTTTTTCTTTAAGTATTTATTGAATATGTCGAACCACATGCGGAAAAAAAAATATTGATTCCATTTTTCGACGTGTTCAGTAGATAATTAAAGTAAGATTACACATGGTCGCTTCCATTATACTCTATTGTCCGCATTAGCAGACGGTATTATCCATATAATACTCTTTTTTAATGAGGCTTTCGGAGTGGGGCGTTACAGCTTGGTATCGGAGCCAGGTTCAGAACTAAGTATAATAAACACAGAGCAGTAACACTTAGTACAATACATCTTAGTATGATTCAAATATTACAATGCCCTTTCCTCGTGACATTGTATAGATAAGTTAGGAATATGTTTAGGAATACATTTATATTCCGTAGTATTTCATTTGAATTATCTATCTTTGAATCATGCTTAACTCGTATCTTATCTTATCTTTCAGTATGGTTGGGAGAGGTAGGAATCTCCGTTCTGCTGATGCTGGACAGTCTAGCAACCCTCACCCAGAAGGCGTATACATGACCACGGACCAGATCCTGGAGCTGGTTCGTAACTCTCAGTCGCACTCTCAGTCTCCTGCACCAGTTTCTGATGCACCGCGCAAGTCTGCTTTTGTGCGTCTATGCAGCGACTTTATTCATCTCGGTGGGAAGTCATTTAGTGGCTCCGAGACTATTCTGGAGGTCCAGGCTTGGATCAGAGTTTGCAAGCGTAATTTTACTCGCATGGCTATCCCCGACCACGACAGAGTTCTTGTTGCTTCTAGCCATCTTGAGGGTCGTGCCTTGGATTGGTACGAGCTGCTTGTCTCCGAGACCGATGAGGCCTGACTCACTTGGGACCAGTTCCGAGAGCGCTTCTTGCTCAAGTTTGTCCCTGAGTCCGAGAAGATAGCCCTTGCACGCCACTTTATTGACCTTAAGCAAGGGAAGACCTCGGTTGTTGACTATTCATCATCTTTCGAGGCCCTGTCCAAGTATGGCCTCGAGTTCATTAGCTCTCCTTATAAGAAGAATCTCAAGTTTGTAGAAGGCCTGAAGAAAAATTTGAAGAAACAGCTTATACTCCAGCTTAAGCTCCCTTTTGATGAGCTAGTTGACGCAGCGCTTCACCTTGAAGCGGTTGAGCGTGAGAGAGACAGTGATGGAGATGGTGAGGGTTCCAAAAATCCTAATCAGAAGCGGGGATCATTTCATAAGTCCAAGTCTTGGCATAAGAAGAAGAAGACAGGCAGCTCTACTTCTCAGACTCAGCCTCAGTCTATTGCTCAGCTTAGTGGAACATCTTCCATTCGGAAGTGTTTCAACTGTGGATCTACCGATCATATGTTTAAAGAGTGTCCCAAGCCTCTTTTCTGCCGCTATTGTAAAAAGGAGGGTCATCTTAATTCCACTTGTCCTACTGCACCTCCTAGATCTGGCAAGCTTAATGCTGCCAAGGCTCCTACATCTTCAGCTCAGCCTCGAGGTACACATCCTTCCGTTCTCGAAGGCTCTATTTTATTTCGTGGTAGATCTTGTAGAGTTCTTTTTGATACGGGTGCCTCTCACTCATTCGTATCAAAGGAACTAGTTGATACTATATCTTTGGATATTACTTGTTTGGTTTTTCACTAAGGATTGTGAATCCCATCGGCGGATCCACGACCCTTAGCCTGCTTTGTGAGGATATAGATATTGATCTTTGTGGATTTTCTTTCCGTGCGAATCTGCACGTTATGGAGTATTTGGGCTTTGACATGATTCTTGGCATGGATTGGCTCGCTCAGTACGACGCCAAAATCATTTGTTCGGAGCGGATATTATTTCTTCGTCATCCTGGCTCGTCCGCTCCATTAGCTATTGCTCTTCAGGATGTTGGGATTTCTGATATTACTTTATTTTCTCTTGATTCACGAGATGAGGATGTGGACATATCTCATATTCCTGTTGTTCGGGATTTCCCCGATATATTCAAGCCGGTATCAGGCCTGCCGCCAAAGCGGGCCATTGAGTTCCGCATCGATCTCATTCCAGGCTCCCACCCAGTTGGGCGTCCTCCCACGAGGATGTCTACTAAAGAGAATGAGGAACTCAGGAAGCAGTTAGTAGATCTTGAGGCGAAGCAGTTCATTCGGTCCAGTTCTTTGCCATGGGGTGCTGCTGTGGTCTTCGTTAAGAAGCCCGATGGCTCTCTTAGGCTTTGCATTGACTATCGCCAGCTTAATGAGTTGACCATCAGAAATCGTTATCCATTGTCACGGATAGACGATATGTTTGATCAGTTGAGCGGTGCGAAGGTCTTTTCCTAACTCGACCTTGCCGCCGGATTTCATCAGCTCCGAGTTGCGGAAGATAGCATTCTTCTTACTGCTTTCCGCACTCGTTATGGTTCTTTTAAGTGGTTGGTCATGCCATTCGGCTTGACGAACACACCGGCTTTCTTCGTCGATCTTATGAATCGAGTATTCCGGGAATACATCGATAGATTCGTTCTGGTTTTCATCGACGATATTCTTATTTATTCTAGATCCGAGGCAGAGCATGCTCATCATTTGCGGATCGTCTTGAATACTCTTCGTCAGCATCAGCTTAAGGCCAAGCTCTCCAAGTGCCATTTTTGGGAGAGCAAGGTCAATTTCTTAGGCCATATTGTATCATCTGAGGGTATTTCTGTGGATCCTGCCAAGATCGAAGCTATTCAGAATTGGAAGCAGCCCGAGAACGTTCATGATATTCGCAACTTCCTTGGTCTGGCGGGTTATTACCGTCGGTTTATCAAGGATTTCTCTAGAGTTGCACTTCCCCTTACGACGCTGACTCGTAAGGGTGTTCTCTTTATTTGGTCTGATAAGTGTGAAGCTTCCTTTCAGCGACTGAAGGAACTTCTCAATCATGCTCCTATTCTGGTGGTTACAGAGAGTAACCATGATCTTGTTGTATACACCGATGCTTGTGGTAGCGGGCTCGGTGCCGTGCTTATGCAGAAGGATCGGGTAGTTGCTTATGCTTCCAGGCAACTGCGTCCGAATGAGGTTCGCTATCCTACTCATGATCTTGAGTTAGCAGCTATCGTCTTTGCCTTGAAGACGTAGTGTCACTTTCTATTAGACGAACGCTTCATTCTTTACATCGATCACAAGTCGCTGAAGTATCTATTCAGTCAGAGGGATCTCAATATGAGGCAGCAGCGATGGCTTGAGTTTCTCGCCTCATATGATTTAGATATTCAGTATACCCCTGGCAAGGGTAATCGAGTTGCAGATGCGCTCAGTCGCAAGCACTCGGCGGTAGTTTCTATGATGATTGCCGAGTGGGACATTCTTGAGACCCTATCTTTGTGTGATATTAGAGATCGAGCTCCATCTTCTGATTCTCCAGTCTTATTATTCATCTTGGAAGCTCGTCCTATCTTATTGGATCACATTGCCCATGCTCAGTGGCAGGATCCAGACTTATCGCATCTTATTCATCTTCTCAAGTCGGGATCCATTGATGAGACATTGCTGGATTATTCTCTTGATTTTCATCGGTGTCTTCGTAGGAAGAATCGTATTGTTGTACCATCTGATTTATCACTTAGGCGTGACATTCTGGACGAGTGTCATCGCACTAAGTACACTATACATCCCGGTTTGAGTAAGATGTATGCCGATATGTGCCGACTATATTATTGAGAGGGTTTGAAGAGAGATGTTGCAAGTTATGTGAGCGGTTGCATGACTTGTCAACAGATCAAGGTCGAGCATCAGCGTCCATCTGGTCTTCTTCAGCCTCTAGAGATTCCATTATGGAAATGGGATCAGATATCCATGGATTTCATTGACGGTCTGCCTCGATCGAGGTCAGGCCATACTTCTATCTGGGTTATTGTTGATTGCTTGACCAAATCGGCTCATTTCATTCCGATTAAGCCCACTCGGACTGCACCTCAATTGGCCAAGCTGTATGTGAAGGAAGTCGTACGACTTCATGGCACTCCTAGCTCTATCGTATATGATCGAGACACCATTTTCACTAGTCACTTCTGGAAGTGCCTACAGTCAGCTTTGGGCACAAAGCTGAATCTCTCTACTGCTTATCTGCCTCAGACTGACGGTCAGACTGAGAGGGTGAATCGTGTTTTAGAGGATCTTTTGCGCTGTTGTATTATGGATTTCGGGGTTAGTTGGGAGGATCACTTACCTCTCGTAGAGTTCTCCTACAACAACAGCTATCAGTCTAGTATTGGCATGGCACCTTTCGAGGCTCTATACGGAAGGCCATGTCGCTCTCCTGCTTGTTGGTTAGAATCTGGCGAGAAGCTCATTTTGGTCCTGATTCAGTTCGGGAATCTTCTGAGAAGATTGTTCTTATCCGTCAGAGAATGAGAGAGGCACAGAATCGCCAGAAATCCTACGCGGACAACCGTAGAAAGTCTCTTGAGTTCTCCATTGGTGATTTTGTCTTCAGTCGGATTTCTCCCATGAAGGGGGTTGTGCGTTTCAGCTCTACAGGGAAATTGGCTCCTCGCTATGTTGGACCATTTCCTATCACGGAACGCATCGGCCCCGTTGCTTATCGTGTGGCTCTACCTGCTCACTTTTTCGAAATACACGACGTGTTCCATGTGTCTCAGCTTCGCAAGTGTGTGCGCGATCCTGATTCTATTATTGAGCCACATATTGTGCCTGATTAAGAGATCTCACCTGATTTATCATTGGAGCAGCAACCCCTTCGTGTTCTTGATTCGAAGGTTAGACGCCTTCGCAACAAAGAGGTTCAGCTTGTGAAAATTCAATGTCACCGAATCCTAAGGACTGCACTTGGGAGACCAGAGAATTTATCGAGCGTTCTTATCCTGACTTTCTTCCATCTTCTAGTACGGGTGAGAATCTCTATTTGATCTTCTATCATTTCTTTTGTGGATTAGACGCTATAGACGACGTCCATCTTAAGGAATTGCGGGGATGCAATTTTCTTAAGGGGGGAGTCTATAACAACCCGGGATGTGCATTACCAAAAAAAAAATTAGGATTTTATTTAAATGGAGCAAATGGATTTTTGGGATAAGGATAATTTATTTAAAAAAAGGACATTTTAAATAAATGGGTTTTTAAAAATGAGGCGAATTATTATTTTGAAACAATTAAAAGTTAATGGGAAATTTAAGAAGGAGATTTGGTTAAGTATGGGTTTTCATGGCTATGTCAACACTTAAACAATTTTTATACATGTTTAGAGTCACTCTCTCTTAAGGGGTCCATTAGCCTAACCCAAACCCACTTACCATTCTATAAATCATCTCAAACTCTTAACCCTCATTCATTCCAACCCTAATCAAAAAAAATAAATTCCTAAAACCCTAAACCTAAAAATGGCCTCCATGCTTAGGAAAGCTCCATCCTCTCTTATATTGGCTTAAGCTAGTTAAAGTAAGGGAAGGTAATGCAAAAACCCTCTTGTAATCCGTTTCTAACTCTCTTTAATTTCTGGAAATCATGTTGTAACTCTTGGTTTTATGTGTTTTGGTATTTTTCTAGCTCCTTGATCATCACCTCTTAGCTTTGGTTAGTGCCATATAGGTGTTTGTTCTTTTGCTTGAGAGGAATACTAGGTAAACCCTCTCCTAATCTATGTATAAGCATCTCTTAATTCTGGAATTAGCCTAGTAACACTTGATTTGTTGTGTTGCATAAATATCAAAGCTTGTTGATTATCATTCTTTCCATTTGGACATTGCACACAAGTTGCTTGCTATATTGGTTGTGAGGTAATGCTAGCTATATCATCATCATTTTCATGCTATGGCTAGATATATATCTATGGTATGATTTGATAATTGTTAATGGTCATTACTAAATCATTTGAGTAAGAAAAATTGAATTAATTAGCTCATTTCTCTATGTTTTGCAAAATTCTAAAACTGATTTTTGCTGCAACTCTGACCATGAATATCTCTTTCAATATCTGATGAAAACATGCCAAATCACTTCCTAGTGATAGTTAGCATTGCCATATATAACACCTTCAAATTTCGTAGCATTCGGTGATCATTTGAATGGTGAAATACGGGCTCAAAAACGGACCTGAATGCAGTTTTTACTGCTGGTTTCTGAGCATTTGCAGCTGGTGTGTATACTTTACTCCCTGTTTTCAGTTTTGAAACTGAATATTTGTGACACCGCCACGGTCACATCCGTGGTCGGAATCCAACGCTTTTGGACTCGTTGGAAAACTGGAGTTCCGAACTCCATCTCTAGAAAGTTTGATTAGTATCCGAGTTCATTTGACTCTTCGAAATTGCTGTCGAAGAGGGACCTGGATCTCAGCCTGAAACGGTGTATTCACTGTTTCCGGGTCCGACTTTGGAGCATCGCTGAGACTTCGTTTCAAGTCGGAATCGAGTAATTCTTTTTGCGTTCTGAAGTAGAAATGTCGGAATACGTTCCTACCAATTTTCATGCCATTTGGATTTGGTTTGCTGGTCCGAATAATTTTCCGAATTTGGGTTCGCGTCAGTTTTGGACTATTTTCCAACACTTGAGAATATTCTCAGTGAAAGCATTTTTCCCTGTTTTCAGTTTTGAAACTGAAACTTTGTGACACCGCCAGGGTCACATCCTTGGTCGGAATCCAATGTTTTTGGACTCGTTGGAAAACTGGAGTTTCGAACTCCATCCCTAGAAAGTTTGATTAGTATCCGAGTTCATTTGACACTTCGAAATTGCTGTCGAAGAGGGACCCGGATCTCAGCCTGAAACAGTGTATTCACTGTTTCCGGGTCCGACTTTGGAGCGTCGCTGCGACTTCGTTTCAAGTCGGAATCAGGTAATTCTTTTTGCATTCTGAGTAGGTATGTCGAACTACGATCCTGTCAATTTTCATGTCATTCGGATTTGGTTTGCTGGTCCGAATAATTTTCCGAATTTGGGTTCGCGTCAGTTTTGGACTATTTTCCAACACTTAGAATATTTTCAGTGATTTTCTGGTTTTGTCGATTTCTTTGAGATTTGTCTCTGGATTTCGTACATGGGCCTTATAAAAAGGTTTTAAAAGGATTTTTCACTCCGAAATGACTTTCGAAATTATTATATAATATTATTTTTAATTATTAAATTAATTACTCCATAATAGGAGAGTTTTCAAGGACCGTTTTAAAGTGATTTGAAACGAATTATAAATCCGTTTTCCGTAATTATTTTCTATAACAAAATCCCACACTCATACTTTAGCACTTCGAGCGATGTGGAAAGGTGCTTAAACGGTTGGGAAAAACTCCGGCCTATGAAATCATGTGTATTTCCTTTCCGGTTAATCCCCGACCTATTCGATTAATCGTTTTGGCCTTTCGGCCTAGTTTACCGATGACATAAGGTGAACTTTGTACTGCTTTCAGTGTGGAAGCTTACGATTGGTTAGTAAACCATTTAGTGCGAACGTGGGGTTTGGGACTCACGTTAACACTTTACGGGTTCCTTGCTAAAAGTTCGTGACACATTCCTTTTATTACCTTTGGGATAGTGTCTTCGGACTGTCTCCCTTAGAGGTATCGTTTGGCATCTCTACTTAGATGGCCGTTATACATATCTACATAGATGTATCGTTGTTGGCATCTCTACTTAGATGGCCTGTTATACATCTCTACTTAGATGTATCGTCTTTGACATCTCTACTTAGATGTTCTTGTTTTGGCATTTGTGCTTACGTTATGCCGATGATATGAGGCTTGTTATACATCTCAACTTAGATGTTTGTTTCTTTTCTATGTGAGGGATTTTGGTCTTTATTACCATGATATATGTTTCTCTTTTGGAGATTATTATGTTATATGTTGCCTCATTATCTTATCGTGATTATTGTTTAGTTTATCTAACTGATTTGTTTAGCTAGCCTGACCCGAGTATTTTATGCTCGGGTCAGACCGAATTGTTTCAGGTTAGGTCGCTTTGGACTTAGCTTGCTTCAGTGCTTCCGCTTTGGATATATCCGTTATACTATAAATAGCTTTACTTGTTATCCATCCTTTATGATACTCTGATATTATGACTATCTTGTGTATATTCATTTGACTCACGAATGTGTGAGTAGCGGCTTTGTACCCACTTTTATATTTGGATCTATACTTGATGTTGTATTGTGCTGAGACTATTTGCTTATTATCTGATGCTGTTCTGCGATGATGTTCATTCTGCTATTATATTTTGTTCTGATAGGTCTTTTAGCCATTGTAGTTTTTTTTTCTTTAAGTATTTATTGAATATGTCGAACCACATGCAAAAAAAAAAAAATAGATTCCATTTTTCGACGTGTTCAGTAGATAGTTAAAGTAAGATTACACATGGTCACTTCCATTATACTCTATTGTCCGCATTAGCACACGGTATTATCCATATAATACTCTTTGTTAATGAGGCTCTCGGAGTGGGGCGTTACAAGTTATTACATTAATCCAAATCCAATCAACACAAAATCCAATTGAAAAATAAAAGTTCGTACAACCAAGAAAATCAAATGTCCATAGTACCAAGAAAGAAACCAGAGTCCACAGAAAATAGAAAGAAAACAAGATTTCATAAACCTAGCACTATGGTTTATCTTCATCTCAGAGCATGCCTAGGGACCGTCCTCGATACCGTACATGTGTAAGTGACTTAGCCACATCACCTTGGGGTTTATTACTTATTCAAAGCCATAAATCCATTTAGTTTATAACAAGCTGACGATGCCTGGATCGCTTGCCATCTTCATTTGAGGTGGGCGGTGGCCGCTCCTGTTCCACTGTTACAACTCGATTCCTTATGTACTGTTGTAGATGACCATTCCTCACATGTTCCTCAACAATATCCTTCAGATGCCTACAGTCATTCGTGTTATGCCCATCCAGGTCATGGAATAAGCAATGCTTTCCCGATGCCCATTCGTATTAAGAGGGTTCCTTTTATGTCGGCCTTCGATATTGGAGGCGCCCTCGAGTATCCAAGTAAATCCTTTCCAGAGTTTCAGTTAAGTCCACGTAAGAAGAAAATTTTGATTCCCTCCGTTGCCTTTTCGATGTGCTACGGTTGTCATCCACTTTTCTTTTTCCTTTATCATCCTTGCTTAGATCCTCCCTGGATGAACCTCCACCTTTTACTGCATAAACTTCAGTCTCTTTCCCCTCTCTTTCAGCCTTTGCATTTTCCTGTCGTAGAAACCTTTCTGCTTCATGATAAAGCTCCTCGATATCCATCGGTGGATCCCGTTTCCATGATATCTTAAAATCGAAATTGTCCGTAAATCCTGAGGCTGCTGCCATCAAAACCATCGAAGGATCAGATCGATCCACCGAAGCCACTGCTGCATTGAATCTGGTTAAGAAATCCCTAAGTGATTCTCCCTTCCACTGCTTCATCGATGTCAAACTCATCACATTCTTAGGTCTCACGATGTAGACCCGAAATTGCCTTATAAACTTCTCAATCAACTCTATCCAAGTGCCAACTGAACCACTTTCCAGGTGTCTAAACCATAGTGCTGCTACATCTGTCAAATACAAAAGGAAGCACCGAGCCATGACTTCCTCCGCTGCCCTCCAGTATCTCCATGTGCCTCATATACCTTGTCAAGTGAACAGCAATATCTGTTCTCTCACCGTACATCTCCAGCGTTGGTAGTCTGAAATCTGGTGGATTCTTAGCCTCCCTGATTGTAGGAGTGAAAGGGCTCCTATTCACGTCTTCTAGATCTATATTTACCAGTCCTTCCCTCATCGCCCATTTGATCATGTCTGCCAACATGTCGTTGTCATCAAGTGGTAGCCTTTGTCTGTTATCTCCAACCTGCCCCCCGAGTCCACGAGGAAATCCTAAAACCTGTCCTCTCGGATAAGCATCCATATCCCGATCAACTCCAAATTGCACAGCGCTGCCTGGTATCCTTCCTGGAATTGTGTCATCATGATTCGGGTATGCACCCAATTACAGGTGCTGCTCCCGATGGTCCTGCTTTGTCCTATATCATGTTTGCTTCGTTTTCTCAGCCTGATCTTGAATCGCCTCTGCTCCTTCTTCTCCAGCTCTGTGATCTTCGTTTCCAACATTCCCTGCAATTCCATTCCTTTGGCTTTACACTCCAGCTTGTCCAACCTGCCGGAGTAGGTTCTGTATCATATTCTCCTGCCTTTCCAACATCAATTCCATCTCATCTCTAGTGATGAAGATCGAGGCTTGATTAGCTCCTAAGGAAGCCTCCTGACTTCCTTCTTCCTTCGCGCTAACTCATTTCCGTCCTCTTTCTCCTTGTTGATTGCTTGGCCATGGTTCCTTGTAGGTCCGATCTGTTAGCTTTTCAAATTTGAACTCCAAGTCTAGTGTAGCAGATGCTAGTCATTCTCAGTGAAAGCACCAAAGTGTTTGCGTCAAAATTGGTCACAAAACCTAGAAGTAGCGAAAGCACAAGTGTATAAACACATATCCTCAATATCCAGATACAGATCTCAGATCCCGATAGAGAACAAAAATGAAGAAACAACAAAATTAAAATAAAAGTGAGCAAGAAAGAATACAAGATTTATAGTGGTTTGGCTATCTCTGGCCTACGTCCACTTTGAATCAATCCTTTTATTCCTTTTATACTGTGATTGCAGTTACAAGCCTTTGAAAACAATAGTAAAAATGGCAGGGTCTCTCCTAGAAAAGCAAAAAAAGATCCCTCTTTTAGTTTCCATAGGACTACTATTTATAGGCGTAGATCCGAAAAAATCCGCCTCAAAACCTGGAATACCTCTTCTTTTGCGCAGGTGGGCCCATATGATCGATCTAGGGCGATTTTGGATCGATCTGTGTACAATTCGCATTGATCCAAACATGGTCCTATCAAGTTGAGATCGATCACGAACCTTCTCGAATGCATAGTGAATCCCCTGTGAAAATTTCATAGCATTTGGACTTGTAGATGTTGAGTTATGATCGATGCAAGTGTTGTTTTTTGGTATGCCGCTGAGCTCGTATCAATACTAATTTGTATCGATACCTCTTTGTATCGATCGATTGACATCGATCACCTTCGTATCCATCATAATTCGCATCCATCATCCACGTATCCATCGGTCCCCATTTCCATAGCTGTAGCCTCCGCATTGATCCGAGTTCCACACCTACGTCCATGTTGAGCGCTTCATCGCTTGACCAAGTCCCTACCTCGTATCCATGCTTCGCATCCATCGGCATGTGCTTCTTCATATCCATCGACCGACCCTTTTTCGTATCCACCTAAGCCACATTCAAATCCATGTTGTTCGTATCCATCAATCAATTTGTATCGACCTATGATTGATCGATATGAAATGCCTTCCCAGAATCCTTCAATTGTCGCTTCGTGTCCATGCTCCATTCCCACTCTTGCATCGATCCGAATATCTAGTCGAAGTTATATGACTTCGTTCATCCAACTGCCTCATCCTTCATGTCCATCCAAATCCTGATCGATACAAAGCGTGACGCCTTCCTTTTGCCGTGTCCATCCAAATCGATGCACATTGCACCGATACGAAAGCCATCAATTCGAAGCAAAGCACCCTTCCCATATCCATAATTTCATGTGATCGATACGAACCGTACCGATACGAGCTAGTTTCCATGAAGACTCATCCATAACTCGAGCATACAAACTTCGATTGATCTAAAATTTGAAACGTAGCTTCTCCTAGCCTTGTTCATCATTCTCAATCGATCCCGTCTTGATTGGAGCTCGGTCAAATATTGACGGTATCGATCATAGCCTTGTTTCCAATCGATCTTAAATCCTGATATCCATCATTTCCATTTAATTTGTTGATATCTCGGCCTTGACCAAAAGGTGGGGTAACAATTACTATTGGAATGACGTCCAAAGAAGTGAGGTATTTCATAGTTCATTATTAGGCTATCAGTTATTTGTTTGGCACTACATACAAGATTAAATCTATTGTGAATTAATTATCATATGTAGTTAATTTGTTTATTTTATATAAAAGGCGATATTGTGTCATGCTTATTTCATTTATTTGGCGATGATTATGCTTCTTAATATAGGATCAGTATGATAGTTCTTACTGTATTATCCTTGGTTTAGAAGATTGAATTACCATAAATTGAAATGAAAATATACTATAATTTATCGTGGAAAACTAATTTGTTCTACTGATTCCATCATCTTTTTAGATTATTGTTTATAAATGAAACTTTTAATTCTTTCCTTCATTATTCTACTTTTTTTTTCTCCATTTAATTTGCTTACAGTGGCTCTTTATATGCTCTAGCCTACATTGATAAGTATCCAAGAAAGTCTGCGTTGGCTGTCTTTTTAGAATTAAAAATTATGGGTGAGTTCTTGACATTTGAAGGGTGTACTTATTATCTATTAGGTGTGTAATAATACCGTATTCATATCCAATTTTTACTTGATTATTTTTCCAAATAATTGGCACTTGATGTTTATAACATATCATGCATATGCATTGTCGTCTATGATTTTTCAGCTGTATACAAATAGACCCCTTCTATGATTACATGCAGTATAATTGAATTCCCATGGTCTAGACGAATGCTATAAGATTCATTTTCAAGAATGTTTAATATTTTTACACGGCAGATATTCATATTTTTCTCAAGTTGTATGGGTAAAGCATGGTTCTTAATAAAGGAAATGCTAGATGTAAAGTTCAGCATAGCATTAAAGTTAAGGTTAAGTTACAGAGATAACAATTTGACGGTAGAAACGACTCAACTTCTTGAATTTAGCTCATCAAGGTCATTGCATGAACTTGATGCAGCAGTAGTTAAGCTACAAAAAGTTTATAAGAGCTATCGAACCCGTAGAAATCTTACGGATTGTGCTATGATTGTTGAGGAGCTTTGGTTAGTTTTCCTCTTCTTCTTTTTCCCTGTTGTTTGCAATATTTACAATAAGTTTTATGGAAATAGCTTATATTTAGCACTAGATCTTATTAGTTATATATGAGATTTAATCACTCATAAAAAGCATCATTTACCACCTCTTTATTTAATATCCTAGGCTTATATTTAATATCCTAGGCTTATGTATTATTCTTTGATGTGATTTCGAAGTATGTTTTGGTTTTTGTATACAGGCTAGATATGTTTATCAATAACATACAAAATGAAGGTGGACAATCTGGACTAACAGTGGTAACATACAAAATGTAGTTAATTACATTAGTATAATAATAACCATCTATATATTATTAACAATGCAAATCACATAGTATATAGCAGTGCTGTCCATTAATAATATGCAGAATATAAATACACTCCTTAAAAAGAGTACAATCAAATTATTACATCAATTTAAGTCCAATAAATGTTTATAACAATGTTAACGTAAAAAGTAAAAAAAAATAAAAAAATTTATGACTTGTGCATGTACGCACATAAAAATGCAATATCACATACAAAATCATTTCCTGAGACTAAAATAAATCTTACAAACAGTGTTTTACCAATTTCTCATGTGCACGTGCATCACACGTGTCTAAGTAGCCGTTATTATAAAGAAAAAAAGGAATAGAATATTTACCAGAGTTGAATAACTTCAATGATACTCCGAAAATCAAAGATGGAACAGAATTATTGACATATTTATATGCGATATAGAGATAAAACAGATTTATTAATATATGTGTGGAATATGACAAGGTTAAAAATATCTGCATACGATTTATGTGTATCAGCTGCATCTGTAAGAGTGAAAGCAAAGTTCCAAAATGTACCTTTTTGTTTCTCCAATCTCCACGTGTAATTCAGACTTACTAATTAGTATAAAATTCATTCATCCACCAATGATTAAGAGTTACAACGTACGCACAAATGATATTATACATAACAAAATTGACCTATAGATACAGTAAAAAAAACTCTGTATTGTATGATACAACATTAAGGGAGATCTGGCCATTTTGCACACATGATATAAGATTGTTGATTTGTCAATGCTCTTTAAATGTGCTAAACGAGATATCGGCTTCAAGTGTCTCACTGAGATCTTTATATAAGAAATTGTTGTATGAAAAGGGCGGCAGGGCAACCGGGCAACATATCATAAACAAATGAAAAATGGTTACATCAATCTGAAGTTGTGGGACTACTAGAACAAATCTCTCTTTTGTGAAGCATCAGCATTTTTGACTCTGGATTGCATAAACCTGGGTATGGAACAAATAAAATAAAATGAAGTGTAAAATAATGGATACCCATAGGAACTACCGAGATGATCGTCTCTTTTTCATAGATACACTAGAATGCTTGCTTGGTTAGAAAGAGTCGAATTGCTGAACAAGAAGAAGATGTGAAAATAAAGCATAAATCATATACAGTCATTTGGGATAGATGGACTATATAAATGATGCTATATTTGCACAGGAAAAGACACTTAAGTTGAAGTTATCGATGTAGGTAGTTACAACACAGCTATATACATCCAAGGTACAATACAGCTATATACATCCAAGGTCTCAACCACGAGCAATTGCTAGAAAGAAAAATTAAGGCTTGAATTGGTGTAAACTATATCTGCAATCAAAAAGCTGCATTTTCTTTCTATTGCCAGCATGACTTGCTGTAAAATCAACTTTCATTTTCTTCTTTTTGGTTATCAACTGTCAATATAACAAGTGGCAGCATCTACTACTGTAACGACCCGTTAAATTCAATGATATTAAATGAATCAATTTGATATGTTTTCTAATCTAATTTAAATTGAAATAGAAGTCTTAGGATTTTTAATGGAGTAAATGTAAGGGTTAGCTAGTAACTGTAATTAAAAGTAAATAATTTAAAATGTTTATATGACATAGATTGAAATAACGAAAATTTGTGTTTGTGGTTATAAGTCATAATTAGTTGATTAAAATGGTATTCATGAAATAATAAATGAATTTAATTGCAATATATAAACATCAGAAAAATTTAATTGGTGGATTTAATTTGTTAAAATTCATAAGTTTTGTAATTTAGTTTAGTAGAACTTTAAATTATAAATGAAGATTGAAATAAACGATAAATTTAATTATGTCAATGGTGACTCAAGACCTAGGTTATAGGAATTGGAACATAATCCAATTTGAATTAAGTAGAAGAAGGATTTGGTTAATATGTAAGTTATTGTTCAAGGTATTGAATAAAAACTTGGAATCCAATCATAATTTAATGATAATAACGTTAGTATTAGAGAATAAATATATTTCAATGCAGTACCCGAATGAACAGAATAAAATGAATATATATTGAATGGAAATGAAATGTAAATTGGCACATTTGGTTGAAAGTTAATTTTAAGAAACATATAAATGTTGAATTTGTGAATATTAATATAAATATTAACTTGAATGGGATTCATTAATACAAAGATGTAATAAGTGTAGATAGTAAAAATTTAATGGCTGTAGTGGATAAAAAAAATCTAGTAGTAACATAAAATTTATTTATATGGAAAAAGAGTACAGATTTGAACAAATTTATGAAAATTTGATAAGAACAGTGGTTGTAATCAGTTTGGTTATTTAATGTTTGAAGATAGAGATTTGTAAATCCGTTAATGAATTTATAATGGGAATGAATGGTAAGAATGTAAAAATTATACCGTAGATGATATACTCTTTTAAACAGTAGGATTTTTAAATAAATAAACGTTTCACTTAGGTTTCAATTGGATAACTTATGTAGTTTAATGGAGAATCAATTGCAATTAATTGCCATAAATTAGTGATGATAGGGTAATTTGATTTGGCCTTTAAGAAGCAAAGAAAAAGAAAGCCAAGATTTATGAATTCATTTGCAATGTGAAATGCAAATCTTGTGGATTGTTTTTTTTTTTACAAATGGAATTAATATTTAACCATTACGTTAGTGGAGTCTTATAAGTTAAGGTAGATAATCAATGGTAATTTACCTAATTCAAAGGATATATTAATATAAATATGGGTAAAATGAGGTTAGACCAAGGATATAATATTAATTGATTTTTAAGGCTTAATTAATACGTGAAATAGACAAGATTCTACATTCAAACATTTATACAAAGCTAAGTTATAAATAGAAGTACCAATGTAATATAATGTAAATAGATGGGAATAAACATTTATTTATTTATTTAATGGAATTTAATTTCTATAGTATGATAATCGCAATTAAATGAAATTGAAATATCTAATTTATACGTTAGTTGAAATTTAGCTGGAATATGAGGATTTTTAATGAAATAGTGAAATCAAATGGAAATAAGGTTTCAATTATACATTGGAATTTATATTCACCATAAAAGGTTAATTGAAAACCAAAGGAGTTAATAAAGGAATCAAGCTTTATCTATTAATTTGGATTTAAGATATGGTAAATTGGATTTATTGCAATAATTAATTCTATAAGATGAGGTTAATACTTATTCTATTTATAATTAGACCAAATTGTTGATATAGATTTTTTGAAAGCAGAATCTATAAATCAATTTGAGTATCAAATTCAATAATTGCGCTTATTGCATAAATAAAGGGAATTTAACGTTAAATATTACGTTACTGAAATTTAAAATGAACTTTAAGAATAATATTGTGAATCATGAACCAAAGTATGTGGCATCCCTATTTTGGATAAAAGATAAGTATACAAGGATTAAAAATGTAATAAATAGGTTTTGAGGAATTTATTTATAATTCCTTAATATAAGGAAGCGGAGGAATGTATACTGAAATTTGATAGACTTGTCAACTCTAATTCACAGCCAAACTTGTTAAATCATTTAAATTGATTTTTATTTACATAAGCAATAGAATTGGGACAATTTTAGAATGTTCATATAGAATTGGATTTCTATAATTTATTTAATTTATTTAATGAATATTAAAAATAGCCTTTTTGGCCACGGACTCGGATTTCGACGAAACTAGTTTCATCGGATCCGTATCGGTGAATTATTATATGATTTCAAGTTTCGTATCGATCGGACTTGTCGTTTGATCGTACGGACGCGAAACGCCTTTAAAATCAATTTTATTAAAAATCAATTTGAAATCAATTTGGAAATCTTGTTTTCAGCATAACTTCTTCATACAATCAAATTTGGACATGAAACTTTTTCCATCGCGTTCAGAATATTTTAAAATACCTATTTGGATATATAAATTTAATAAATTCGGTTCCGGAGGCATAGCGGGCTTTTTGGGCCATAGTTTGTTGCGTACGTTCATCCTTCTAGTCTATACGCTCTAACCCAACCCTAACTATAAATATACAGTTATAAACCCTAGCCACTCCTTATTTTCATTTTTCTATACGTAGATCTCCTTCTCAACTCCTCATTCTAATGGCAGAAAAAAAAACCTAATTCCCAAATTCCAAAAAAAAAAAAAAAATTCAAATTAAAAAAAAAATGCGGATCTGCATCAGCTTCTGGTCGCGCTTCGGGTTTCAGGGGAGAAAACCCTAGAGCAACTTCGGGTCAGGAAGAAAATGACTCGGGTCGCTCCGGGTCGTTTTGGCGAAAACTCCAAGCAGGCACCGGGGAATTGAGGCGGCGCACCGAAGTCGAACCCGAAGTCGACCCAGGACCAGAATTTTCCCTTTTTCAAATTTCCATAACTTTTGCATACGAGCTCGGATTCACGCGCGGTTTGTTTTGCTGGGATCGTATCGGAATTTCTGACGTTTTGACGCTGGTTTGGATGGATTTGGAGACTGTCAAAATTTTAAGTTTAAATTGAATTTAAATTCGATTTAAATTCCAAAGGTGAGTGTTTAAAACCCACTCACAACTACTAGAAGCTTTTATGTTTGTTAAATTAATTTTAGAAATGAATAGCAATTTATTTATGAGTATTTGACATGTTTATTTCCCTCATATTTGTTGAATTGCATTTATTAAGTTTAACGGTTAATTTAATTTATTTATTGCGTATTAATTGATAGTTAGAATTTATTTGTTTGCCTATAAACTGCTAGTTAACAGTTATATAGATTATTACTGAATATAAACTATTAGATTAATAGTTGTTAAATTTAATCTGAATAAAATTGTCAGTTATTACCTGTTATCTATTATCAAATATAAATTGTTATTGATTGATATTGCTTGATGATTTTGATTGGATGATGGATGATGTTGATGGATGTTTATTGAATATCATAAAATTGCGAATTATTTCATTTCATTCGGGATTGTGGTTTGAAATGATATACAACCGCAAAATTTTATATCTTTTAAATTGCGGATTGAAATGATAAATATCCGTATCACTTGACCTTAGGATAGAAAATTTTATACAGGCACCGCGGTCTATATATAACTATTTTAATGTGATTTCTATGGTTTGGATGGAATACGGTTTCTAAAAATCTTAAATTTTATATTGTATAAATATTATTCTTCCATATATATACATATGAAGTTGAAAATTTTGAAATTAAAAGGTGTATAAAAATCTTTATTTAAAAATGGAAAGAAAATTTAGAAAATGGAGTTTAATAATTTATATCATATGTTTAAATGTTAAGTTTGGAAATTTTAAGATATGATATTTATAATTGGATTTTTCCCAAAATAAATTGAAATGAACATTCTAGTATAATTTGAATTGGGAAAATATATATATATTATTACTAGAAATTGAAGTCTTATTATTTATGGATTTTATGTGAATATTCAAGACTAATTAATAGAACAATTGATCTGTTGAAAGAATAAAATCCAATTTTAGTTTGAAATATTGTTACTCAAAATGGATATACGTATATATAAATAAATTGAAGTGGTTTTGGAACTTGAGAGAGATAATATAAATTTTGGTTTAGACTTTAATAAAGAAATGTATTTGTAAAGCCATGAGAACTATTTTCTTTACAAAGTAACATTTAAGTTAAACCATTTAATTCATATACCGTTGAATGTCCAAACCATTCAAGTTTTTTTATAGAAGTTATGGTTTTAAATTATGATTTTCAAAATACTATGCTTTGAAAATATTTGATTTTCAAACGATATGAAGTTAAAGCATTTTGATTTTGGAAAAGAATTATATTTGGGATAAGTGATAAAATATGGTTTTGGGTTTTGAAATGATATCGTATTCATGGTTATGAAATGGAATGTTTATTCTGATTTTTAAAGTATAACCTATTTTTAAATGACCGCGGTGTTATAATAACGATGGGTTGGCAAAGAGACCGGGATCGGATATCTGACATACTCTCTGTCGATACCGAAAACCACTTTGACTAACCGTGTACGCGGTGGAGATTCCAGAATGAAGTAGGTGGTGGCGACGTTTCCTGTAAGGTAAATACGTGGACCCGACTCCCGTGAGTTGGCATAAGGTGGCTAAAACAGGAGCGATTCTCAGGCCAATGAGGTCATTCCTCTGATCGGACCCTCCTCTTCGATATTATACTTTGATTTTGGATTGATTCAGTGGCCACTTCTATATTTTGATTTTGGGGAGTTAGTCCGAGGTGGGCGGTAACTGCGGCTACGCGTTTCCACCAGCCTGGATAGCAATTGGTATATCTACCCTGGCATTGCCTAGTTGTGCCGTGTCACCTACCATACCGAGCCTTTACTACGAGTTTCTATTTGTGTCGTACCTATGGAGTATCCTCTGGTAGCTTCCCGATCAGGAGGTATTACGGTACTGTATAGACTATTGGCATTATTTGTGTTAAGGGCTATATGGGTAACCCCTTAACGCTATTTAAAAGTAAGTTTATTTTATAAATAGACACTATTATAATAGCGCAATATACTACATAGTAAATAGTTTAACGGATCCTTAGGAGATGTAAATCCCGAACATCTCTTGAGTTACTGTACTCATATTTATTTCTGTTAATTTAACTCACATAAGATCTTTTAGTCTGACTCGAGTGTTTTTGTCTTTTCAAATTCGCTCGGGTCAGTCCGAGCGTTTCAGGATCGAAGACTTTAGCTTTGAAGGACGAAGACGAAGGAGTCGTATTATTATTATCTATAGTATTGCACCACACTCTAAATTTCCGCTGCATTGATTGTATTGGTATGTGTAACTCTGATATTCATTGTATAAGTAAAATAAATATTTTGTAAACAGTTATCATGAACTGTATATTGATTATTATATTTTATCCTTCCGCTGTGAGATTCTATTTTGTTTTATTTCTTCTCTGTTTTTCTTATTTACCCCATAACAATCCGCCCTTGCGTATGCTTTGAATTGGCACGTGTGTCGGTTTAAAGTGTGCGAAAAGGCGGGATGTTACAGTTGGTATCAGAGCTTTGGTTTAGCGATAAACCTTGGCTTTGTGGGGTTTGACTCTTTGTTAATAGGGTAGTAATACCCTATGGGAGTCACTGAGCGTATATATATGAGAGAGCGTACTTGTTAGTGTTATAAAAAGATTTTGATATTGTGTTAATCTGTTCCGCTTTGTATTTATAAATTCTGGTTGATGCATGGGACGCTATGTCATCAATAGGGATTTCTAAACACTTAATAGGACAGACCAACATAATATTTGTTTTTAATATAGGTGAATGAAATAATTTTGCCTATTATATTTTCTATATATAAAAATATTTTTATAAATATATATATATATATATTTGGTTGCTATAGATTGGGTGTTAGGAAATAAAAATATTTATAACAATTGAAGCTAAGTTGAAATTATAATAAATCAAATTGGAGATTTTAGAACTTAAGTCCGGGATTTTTGAAAATCTTCTTTCAAAGGATTTGTGAAATATAATGATTTGGTTTATAGGTAATTTCTTATATAAATGTTTAGTATAATTCGGAAGAATTGTTTTAAAAGAGGATTTTGGAGAAAATAAATTTTGTACTTTCCTCTCTGTCGCTAGAAAATAATTTCGGTGATGGCGGCCGCATCATCGACTTTCATTTTCGAGTTTCGTAGGGGAAAGGCCACTATAGTAAATTCTACTGCAGATTTATTTTGAAATTATCTAAAATTTTAAATTGTTTTAAATATAAATTGAGATATAAGTTGTAAGAACTCATTTATCTATTATTTTTAAAATAAAATTGAAATTTGACCCGGTATTTAATTCTAAAATTTTCCACTAATTAATGGTTTAAATTATTTCTAGGGAAATATAAAGTAAGTAATAAATGGATTGAAACCTCTAATTTAAGTAAGAAAATTAATGCTAGGTATAAAGGAAGTTAAAATTTTAACTGATAAATAATGGTAAAGATTTATTGAAAATCAACGAATTAAAAGGGTTGAGATTAAACTTGTATAAGTTCTTTTGCTTTTTCTTTAACATAAATAACTTACCAAGTATAAAAAGTTGAAATGTGAATTAAGAGTGGAATAGAATATTATGCAAGTAGAATTTTTGGAAATAATGAAGTATTCAATAAATTACTGTTATAAATAAGAATTTAATGGTATTAACTTAAGTGATGATTGGAATTTTACTAAAGTTAAAGGTAAGTCGAAATTGTAATTTATAAAACAAATATATATTAATTAAAGGAATGGAGAAGAAACTTGTAAATTTTCACTTACATTCTTAAAACATATATAACTTACCATATAATAAAAAGTTGCAATGTTAGTAGGAAAATGTAAGGGGAAATCTTACAAGTGAAGAGTAAGGTAATAAAGGTATTCTATTAATTTGCTATTATTAATGAGAATTAATTGTATAGACTTAAGTTAAATTGGAAATTTTACTATAAGTAAACGTAAGTAGTATAAATAGATGATAGAAACTTTAGTAAATAAATTGGAATACAAATATAATGAATTTTGTGATAAATGGAAAATGAAAATTTGTAAGAAATAAAGAAATCACTCCATAAATGAAAGAAAGAAAATCAAACCATTGAAGCATGAGATAAATGTATAATAAATAAATTTGGGTGTTGGTTTGAATTGTGTTGTTTGATTTATGTTGTTGGGTAAGAAATTTGAAGTGGTTAAATGAATAAGTATCTATCTTTGTTCCATCTAAGACTGTTGAGTAAAGGATGCACTTGATAGTTAATTTCATTTCATACAAATTTCAAGTTTGAACCCAAACAACTATTTGTTTGATGGATTAAATGGTTGCTTTGTTTGTGTATGTATGTTGTTTATAAGGTTGATGGTTGTTGAATTGTTTGGTTGATTAATGATTGAATCCACTTGAATAGTTCACTTTAAAATAAATATTTAACATTTTAGATTATATAAGTGAATACAGGTGATGGAAGCAACTGCTACTGCTTTTGGTTCCAAAATAATAAGCGTATATTGCCCGACAAATAGGTACGTTTTCGGATTACGTTTAAAGCGCTATTTTATAATTTTGCCCATGTTGGGATAATATTTTGATAATATATGTAATATATTTGTATATTTTGATATTATATTTTCTCCCGAGCCTCACTGTACAAAGGAGACTCTGCCAAAAAATTTCGTAAATTTTGGACTTAGAATTTTGTTGAATATTTTTCCAAACTTTAATGATTTAAGTATAAAAGGTTGTAATGATTATAAACGGGTATATTTCATTAAAGGAAATTAATCCAGTAAATTATTGTTTATAAGTTAATATTTGAAATAAGATGTACTGTTTTATTCTTTCTTCTCCCTTCTTTTTCCTTTTCGGGGACGAAAAGTTTTGAGTGGGGGAGAGTGTAACGACCCGTTAAATTCAATGATATTAAATGAATCAATTTGATATGTTTTCTAATCTAATTTAAATTGAAATAGAAGTCTTAGGATTTTTAATGGAGTAAATGTAAGGGTTAGCTAGTAACTGTAATTAAAAGTAAATAATTTAAAATGTTTATATGACATAGATTGAAATAACGAAAATTTGTGTTTGTGGTTATAAGTCATAATTAGTTGATTAAAATGGTATTAATGAAATAATAAATGAATTTAATTGCAATATATAAACATCAGAAAAATTTAATTGGTGGATTTAATTTGTTAAAATTCATAAGTTTTGTAATTTAGTTTAGTAGAACTTTAAATTATAAATGAAGATTGAAATAAACGATAAATTTAATTATGTCAATGGTGACTCAAGACCTAGGTTATAGGAATTGGAACATAATCCAATTTGAATTAAGTAGAAGAAGGATTTGGTTAATATGTAAGTTATTGTTCAAGGTATTGAATAAAAACTTGGAATCCAATCATAATTTAATGATAATAACGTTAGTATTAGAGAATAAATATATTTCAATGCAGTACCCGAATGAACAGAATAAAATGAATATATATTGAATGGAAATGAAATGTAAATTGGCACATTTGGTTGAAAGTTAATTTTAAGAAACATATAAATGTTGAATTTGTGAATATTAATATAAATATTAACTTGAATGGGATTCATTAATACAAAGATGTAATAAGTGTAGATAGTAAAAATTTAATGGCTGTAGTGGATAAAAAAAATCTAGTAGTAACATAAAATTTATTTATATGGAAAAAGAGTACAGATTTGAACAAATTTATGAAAATTTGATAAGAACAGTGGTTGTAATCAGTTTGGTTATTTAATGTTTGAAGATAGAGATTTGTAAATCCGTTAATGAATTTATAATGGGAATGAATGGTAAGAATGTAAAAATTATACCGTAGATGATATACTCTTTTAAACAGTAGGATTTTTAAATAAATAAACGTTTCACTTAGGTTTCAATTGGATAACTTATGTAGTTTAATGGAGAATCAATTGCAATTAATTGCCATAAATTAGTGATGATAGGGTAGTTTGATTTGGCCTTTAAGAAGCAAAGAAAAAGAAAGCCAAGATTTATGAATTCATTTGCAATGTGAAATGCAAATCTTGTGGATTGTTTTTTTTTTACAAATGGAATTAATATTTAACCATTACGTTAGTGGAGTCTTATAAGTTAAGGTAGATAATCAATGGTAATTTACCTAATTCAAAGGATATATTAATATAAATATGGGTAAAATGAGGTTAGACCAAGGATATAATATTAATTGATTTTTAAGGCTTAATTAATACGTGAAATAGACAAGATTCTACATTCAAACATTTATACAAAGCTAAGTTATAAATAGAAGTACCAATGTAATATAATGTAAATAGATGGGAATAAACATTTATTTATTTATTTAATGGAATTTAATTTCTATAGTATGATAATCGCAATTAAATGAAATTGAAATATCTAATTTATACGTTAGTTGAAATTTAGCTGGAATATGAGGATTTTTAATGAAATAGTGAAATCAAATGGAAATAAGGTTTCAATTATACATTGGAATTTATATTCACCATAAAAGGTTAATTGAAAACCAAAGGAGTTAATAAAGGAATCAAGCTTTATCTATTAATTTGGATTTAAGATATGGTAAATTGGATTTATTGCAATAATTAATTCTATAAGATGAGGTTAATACTTATTCTATTTATAATTAGACCAAATTGTTGATATAGATTTTTTGAAAGCAGAATCTATAAATCAATTTGAGTATCAAATTCAATAATTGCGCTTATTGCATAAATAAAGGGAATTTAACGTTAAATATTACGTTACTGAAATTTAAAATGAACTTTAAGAATAATATTGTGAATCATGAACCAAAGTATGTGGCATCCCTATTTTGGATAAAAGATAAGTATACAAGGATTAAAAATGTAATAAATAGGTTTTGAGGAATTTATTTATAATTCCTTAATATAAGGAAGCGGAGGAATGTATACTGAAATTTGATAGACTTGTCAACTCTAATTCACAGCCAAACTTGTTAAATCATTTAAATTGATTTTTATTTACATAAGCAATAGAATTGGGACAATTTTAGAATGTTCATATAGAATTGGATTTCTATAATTTATTTAATTTATTTAATGAATATTAAAAATAGCCTTTTTGGCCACGGACTCGGATTTCGACGAAACAAGTTTCATCGGATCCGTATCGGTGAATTATTATATGATTTCAAGTTTCGTATCGATCGGACTTGTCGTTTGATCGTACGGACGCGAAACGCCTTTAAAATCAATTTTATTAAAAATCAATTTGAAATCAATTTGGAAATCTTGTTTTCAGCATAACTTCTTCATACAATCAAATTTGGACATGAAACTTTTTCCATCGCGTTCAGAATATTTTAAAATACCTATTTGGATATATAAATTTAATAAATTCGGTTCCGGAGGCATAGCGGGCTTTTTGGGCCATAGTTTGTTGCGTACGTTCATCCTTCTAGTCTATACGCTCTAACCCAACCCTAACTATAAATATACAGTTATAAACCCTAGCCACTCCTTATTTTCATTTTTCTATACGTAGATCTCCTTCTCAACTCCTCATTCTAATGGCAGAAAAAAAAACCTAATTCCCAAATTCCAAAAAAAAAAAATTCAAATTAAAAAAAAAATGCGGATCTGCATCAGCTTCTGGTCGCGCTTCGGGTTTCAGGGGAGAAAACCCTAGAGCAACTTCGGGTCAGGAAGAAAATGACTCGGGTCGCTCCGGGTCGTTTTGGCGAAAACTCCAAGCAGGCACCGGGGAATTGAGGCGGCGCACCGAAGTCGAACCCGAAGTCGACCCAGGACCAGAATTTTCCCTTTTTCAAATTTCCATAACTTTTGCATACGAGCTCGGATTCACGCGCGGTTTGTTTTGCTGGGATCGTATCGGAATTTCTGACGTTTTGACGCTGGTTTGGATGGATTTGGAGACTGTCAAAATTTTGAGTTTAAATTGAATTTAAATTCGATTTAAATTCCAAAGGTGAGTGTTTAAAACCCACTCACAACTACTAGAAGCTTTTATGTTTGTTAAATTAATTTTAGAAATGAATAGCAATTTATTTATGAGTATTTGACATGTTTATTTCCCTCATATTTGTTGAATTGCATTTATTAAGTTTAACGGTTAATTTAATTTATTTATTGCGTATTAATTGATAGTTAGAATTTATTTGTTTGCCTATAAACTGCTAGTTAACAGTTATATAGATTATTACTGAATATAAACTATTAGATTAATAGTTGTTAAATTTAATCTGAATAAAATTGCCAGTTATTACCTGTTATCTATTATCAAATATAAATTGTTATTGATTGATATTGCTTGATGATTTTGATTGGATGATGGATGATGTTGATGGATGTTTATTGAATATCATAAAATTGCGAATTATTTCATTTCATTCGGGATTGTGGTTTGAAATGATATACAACCGCAAAATTTTATATCTTTTAAATTGCGGATTGAAATGATAAATATCCGTATCACTTGACCTTAGGATAGAAAATTTTATACAGGCACCGCGGTCTATATATAACTATTTTAATGTGATTTCTATGGTTTGGATGGAATACGGTTTCTAAAAATCTTAAATTTTATATTGTATAAATATTATTCTTCCATATATATACATATGAAGTTGAAAATTTTGAAATTAAAAGGTGTATAAAAATCTTTATTTAAAAATGGAAAGAAAATTTAGAAAATGGAGTTTAATAATTTATATCATATGTTTAAATGTTAAGTTTGGAAATTTTAAGATATGATATTTATAATTGGATTTTTCCCAAAATAAATTGAAATGAACATTCTAGTATAATTTGAATTGGGAAAATATATATATATTATTACTAGAAATTGAAGTCTTATTATTTATGGATTTTATGTGAATATTCAAGACTAATTAATAGAACAATTGATCTGTTGAAAGAATAAAATCCAATTTTAGTTTGAAATATTGTTACTCAAAATGGATATACGTATATATAAATAAATTGAAGTGGTTTTGGAACTTGAGAGAGATAATATAAATTTTGGTTTAGACTTTAATAAAGAAATGTATTTGTAAAGCCATGAGAACTATTTTCTTTACAAAGTAACATTAAAGTTAAACCATTTAATTCATATACCGTTGAATGTCCAAACCATTCAAGTTTTTTTATAGAAGTTATGGTTTTAAATTATGATTTTCAAAATACTATGCTTTGAAAATATTTGATTTTCAAACGATATGAAGTTAAAGCATTTTGATTTTGGAAAAGAATTATATTTGGGATAAGTGATAAAATATGGTTTTGGGTTTTGAAATGATATCGTATTCATGGTTATGAAATGGAATGTTTATTCTGATTTTTAAAGTATAACCTATTTTTAAATGACCGCGGTGTTATAATAACGATGGGTTGGCAAAGAGACCGGGATCGGATATCTGACATACTCTCTGTCGATACCGAAAACCACTTTGACTAACCGTGTACGCGGTGGAGATTCCAGAATGAAGTAGGTGGTGGCGACGTTTCCTGTAAGGTAAATACGTGGACCCGACTCCCGTGAGTTGGCATAAGGTGGCTAAAACAGGAGCGATTCTCAGGCCAATGAGGTCATTCCTCTGATCGGACCCTCCTCTTCGATATTATACTTTGATTTTGGATTGATTCAGTGGCCACTTCTATATTTTGATTTTGGGGAGTTAGTCCGAGGTGGGCGGTAACTGCGGCTACGCGTTTCCACCAGCCTGGATAGCAATTGGTATATCTACCCTGCCATTGCCTAGTTGTGCCGTGTCACCTACCATACCGAGCCTTTACTACGAGTTTCTATTTGTGTCGTACCTATGGAGTATCCTCTGGTAGCTTCCCGATCAGGAGGTATTACGGTACTGTATAGACTATTGGCATTATTTGTGTTAAGGGCTATATGGGTAACCCCTTAACGCTATTTAAAAGTAAGTTTATTTTATAAATAGACACTATTATAATAGCGCAATATACTACATAGTAAATAGTTTAACGGATCCTTAGGAGATGTAAATCCCGAACATCTCTTGAGTTACTGTACTCATATTTATTTCTGTTAATTTAACTCACATAAGATCTTTTAGTCTGACTCGAGTGTTTTTGTCTTTTCAAATTCGCTCGGGTCAGTCCGAGCGTTTCAGGATCGAAGACTTTAGCTTTGAAGGACGAAGACGAAGGAGTCGTATTATTATTATCTATAGTATTGCACCACACTCTAAATTTCCGCTGCATTGATTGTATTGGTATGTGTAACTCTGATATTCATTGTATAAGTAAAATAAATATTTTGTAAACAGTTATCATGAACTGTATATTGATTATTATATTTTATCCTTCCGCTGTGAGATTCTATTTTGTTTTATTTCTTCTCTGTTTTTCTTATTTACCCCATAACAATCCGCCCTTGCGTATGCTTTGAATTGGCACGTGTGTCGGTTTAAAGTGTGCGAAAAGGCGGGATGTTACAGTTGGTATCAGAGCTTTGGTTTAGCGATAAACCTTGGCTTTGTGGGGTTTGACTCTTTGTTAATAGGGTAGTAATACCCTATGGGAGTCACTGAGCGTATATATATGAGAGAGCGTACTTGTTAGTGTTATAAAAAGATTTTGATATTGTGTTAATCTGTTCCGCTTTGTATTTATAAATTCTGGTTGATGCATGGGACGCTATGTCATCAATAGGGATTTCTAAACACTTAATAGGACAGACCAACATAATATTTGTTTTTAATATAGGTGAATGAAATAATTTTGCCTATTATATTTTCTATATATAAAAATATTTTTATAAATATATATATATATATATTTGGTTGCTATAGATTGGGTGTTAGGAAATAAAAATATTTATAACAATTGAAGCTAAGTTGAAATTATAATAAATCAAATTGGAGATTTTAGAACTTAAGTCCGGGATTTTTGAAAATCTTCTTTCAAAGGATTTGTGAAATATAATGATTTGGTTTATAGGTAATTTCTTATATAAATGTTTAGTATAATTCGGAAGAATTGTTTTAAAAGAGGATTTTGGAGAAAATAAATTTTGTACTTTCCTCTCTGTCGCTAGAAAATAATTTCGGTGATGGCGGCCGCATCATCGACTTTCATTTTCGAGTTTCGTAGGGGAAAGGCCACTATAGTAAATTCTACTGCAGATTTATTTTGAAATTATCTAAAATTTTAAATTGTTTTAAATATAAATTGAGATATAAGTTGTAAGAACTCATTTATCTATTATTTTTAAAATAAAATTGAAATTTGACCCGGTATTTAATTCTAAAATTTTCCACTAATTAATGGTTTAAATTATTTCTAGGGAAATATAAAGTAAGTAATAAATGGATTGAAACCTCTAATTTAAGTAAGAAAATTAATGCTAGGTATAAAGGAAGTTAAAATTTTAACTGATAAATAATGGTAAAGATTTATTGAAAATCAACGAATTAAAAGGGTTGAGATTAAACTTGTATAAGTTCTTTTGCTTTTTCTTTAACATAAATAACTTACCAAGTATAAAAAGTTGAAATGTGAATTAAGAGTGGAATAGAATATTATGCAAGTAGAATTTTTGGAAATAATGAAGTATTCAATAAATTACTGTTATAAATAAGAATTTAATGGTATTAACTTAAGTGATGATTGGAATTTTACTAAAGTTAAAGGTAAGTCGAAATTGTAATTTATAAAACAAATATATATTAATTAAAGGAATGGAGAAGAAACTTGTAAATTTTCACTTACATTCTTAAAACATATATAACTTACCATATAATAAAAAGTTGCAATGTTAGTAGGAAAATGTAAGGGGAAATCTTACAAGTGAAGAGTAAGGTAATAAAGGTATTCTATTAATTTGCTATTATTAATGAGAATTAATTGTATAGACTTAAGTTAAATTGGAAATTTTACTATAAGTAAACGTAAGTAGTATAAATAGATGATAGAAACTTTAGTAAATAAATTGGAATACAAATATAATGAATTTTGTGATAAATGGAAAATGAAAATTTGTAAGAAATAAAGAAATCACTCCATAAATGAAAGAAAGAAAATCAAACCATTGAAGCATGAGATAAATGTATAATAAATAAATTTGGGTGTTGGTTTGAATTGTGTTGTTTGATTTATGTTGTTGGGTAAGAAATTTGAAGTGGTTAAATGAATAAGTATCTATCTTTGTTCCATCTAAGACTGTTGAGTAAAGGATGCACTTGATAGTTAATTTCATTTCATACAAATTTCAAGTTTGAACCCAAACAACTATTTGTTTGATGGATTAAATGGTTGCTTTGTTTGTGTATGTATGTTGTTTATAAGGTTGATGGTTGTTGAATTGTTTGGTTGATTAATGATTGAATCCACTTGAATAGTTCACTTTAAAATAAATATTTAACCTTTTAGATTATATAAGTGAATACAGGTGATGGAAGCAACTGCTACTGCTTTTGGTTCCAAAATAATAAGCGTATATTGCCCGACAAATAGGTACGTTTTCGGATTACGTTTAAAGCGCTATTTTATAATTTTGCCCATGTTGGGATAATATTTTGATAATATATGTAATATATTTGTATATTTTGATATTATATTTTCTCCCGAGCCTCACTGTACAAAGGAGACTCTGCCAAAAAAATTCGTAAATTTTGGACTTAGAATTTTGTTGAATATTTTTCCAAACTTTAATGATTTAAGTATAAAAGGTTGTAATGATTATAAACGGGTATATTTCATTAAAGGAAATTAATCCAGTAAATTATTGTTTATAAGTTAATATTTGAAATAAGATGTACTGTTTTATTCTTTCTTCTCCCTTCTTTTTCCTTTTCGGGGACGAAAAGTTTTGAGTGGGGGAGAGTGTAACGACCCGTTAAATTCAATGATATTAAATGAATCAATTTGATATGTTTTCTAATCTAATTTAAATTGAAATAGAAGTCTTAGGATTTTTAATGGAGTAAATGTAAGGGTTAGCTAGTAACTGTAATTAAAAGTAAATAATTTAAAATGTTTATATGACATAGATTGAAATAACGAAAATTTGTGTTTGTGGTTATAAGTCATAATTAGTTGATTAAAATGGTATTAATGAAATAATAAATGAATTTAATTGCAATATATAAACATCAGAAAAATTTAATTGGTGGATTTAATTTGTTAAAATTCATAAGTTTTGTAATTTAGTTTAGTAGAACTTTAAATTATAAATGAAGATTGAAATAAACGATAAATTTAATTATGTCAATGGTGACTCAAGACCTAGGTTATAGGAATTGGAACATAATCCAATTTGAATTAAGTAGAAGAAGGATTTGGTTAATATGTAAGTTATTGTTCAAGGTATTGAATAAAAACTTGGAATCCAATCATAATTTAATGATAATAACGTTAGTATTAGAGAATAAATATATTTCAATGCAGTACCCGAATGAACAGAATAAAATGAATATATATTGAATGGAAATGAAATGTAAATTGGCACATTTGGTTGAAAGTTAATTTTAAGAAACATATAAATGTTGAATTTGTGAATATTAATATAAATATTAACTTGAATGGGATTCATTAATACAAAGATGTAATAAGTGTAGATAGTAAAAATTTAATGGCTGTAGTGGATAAAAAAAATCTAGTAGTAACATAAAATTTATTTATATGGAAAAAGAGTACAGATTTGAACAAATTTATGAAAATTTGATAAGAACAGTGGTTGTAATCAGTTTGGTTATTTAATGTTTGAAGATAGAGATTTGTAAATCCGTTAATGAATTTATAATGGGAATGAATGGTAAGAATGTAAAAATTATACCGTAGATGATATACTCTTTTAAACAGTAGGATTTTTAAATAAATAAACGTTTCACTTAGGTTTCAATTGGATAACTTATGTAGTTTAATGGAGAATCAATTGCAATTAATTGCCATAAATTAGTGATGATAGGGTAGTTTGATTTGGCCTTTAAGAAGCAAAGAAAAAGAAAGCCAAGATTTATGAATTCATTTGCAATGTGAAATGCAAATCTTGTGGATTGTTTTTTTTTTACAAATGGAATTAATATTTAACCATTACGTTAGTGGAGTCTTATAAGTTAAGGTAGATAATCAATGGTAATTTACCTAATTCAAAGGATATATTAATATAAATATGGGTAAAATGAGGTTAGACCAAGGATATAATATTAATTGATTTTTAAGGCTTAATTAATACGTGAAATAGACAAGATTCTACATTCAAACATTTATACAAAGCTAAGTTATAAATAGAAGTACCAATGTAATATAATGTAAATAGATGGGAATAAACATTTATTTATTTATTTAATGGAATTTAATTTCTATAGTATGATAATCGCAATTAAATGAAATTGAAATATCTAATTTATACGTTAGTTGAAATTTAGCTGGAATATGAGGATTTTTAATGAAATAGTGAAATCAAATGGAAATAAGGTTTCAATTATACATTGGAATTTATATTCACCATAAAAGGTTAATTGAAAACCAAAGGAGTTAATAAAGGAATCAAGCTTTATCTATTAATTTGGATTTAAGATATGGTAAATTGGATTTATTGCAATAATTAATTCTATAAGATGAGGTTAATACTTATTCTATTTATAATTAGACCAAATTGTTGATATAGATTTTTTGAAAGCAGAATCTATAAATCAATTTGAGTATCAAATTCAATAATTGCGCTTATTGCATAAATAAAGGGAATTTAACGTTAAATATTACGTTACTGAAATTTAAAATGAACTTTAAGAATAATATTGTGAATCATGAACCAAAGTATGTGGCATCCCTATTTTGGATAAAAGATAAGTATACAAGGATTAAAAATGTAATAAATAGGTTTTGAGGAATTTATTTATAATTCCTTAATATAAGGAAGCGGAGGAATGTATACTGAAATTTGATAGACTTGTCAACTCTAATTCACAGCCAAACTTGTTAAATCATTTAAATTGATTTTTATTTACATAAGCAATAGAATTGGGACAATTTTAGAATGTTCATATAGAATTGGATTTCTATAATTTATTTAATTTATTTAATGAATATTAAAAATAGCCTTTTTGGCCACGGACTCGGATTTCGACGAAACAAGTTTCATCGGATCCGTATCGGTGAATTATTATATGATTTCAAGTTTCGTATCGATCGGACTTGTCGTTTGATCGTACGGACGCGAAACGCCTTTAAAATCAATTTTATTAAAAATCAATTTGAAATCAATTTGGAAATCTTGTTTTCAGCATAACTTCTTCATACAATCAAATTTGGATATGAAACTTTTTCCATCGCGTTCAGAATATTTTAAAATACCTATTTGGATATATAAATTTAATAAATTCGGTTCCGGAGGCATAGCGGGCTTTTTGGGCCATAGTTTGTTGCGTACGTTCATCCTTCTAGTCTATACGCTCTAACCCAACCCTAACTATAAATATACAGTTATAAACCCTAGCCACTCCTTATTTTCATTTTTCTATACGTAGATCTCCTTCTCAACTCCTCATTCTAATGGCAGAAAAAAAAACCTAATTCCCAAATTCCAAAAAAAAAAAAATTCAAATTAAAAAAAAAATGCGGATCTGCATCAGCTTCTGGTCGCGCTTCGGGTTTCAGGGGAGAAAACCCTAGAGCAACTTCGGGTCAGGAAGAAAATGACTCGGGTCGCTCCGGGTCGTTTTGGCGAAAACTCCAAGCAGGCACCGGGGAATTGAGGCGGCGCACCGAAGTCGAACCCGAAGTCGACCCAGGACCAGAATTTTCCCTTTTTCAAATTTCCATAACTTTTGCATACGAGCTCGGATTCACGCGCGGTTTGTTTTGCTGGGATCGTATCGGAATTTCTGACGTTTTGACGCTGGTTTGGATGGATTTGGAGACTGTCAAAATTTTGAGTTTAAATTGAATTTAAATTCGATTTAAATTCCAAAGGTGAGTGTTTAAAACCCACTCACAACTACTAGAAGCTTTTATGTTTGTTAAATTAATTTTAGAAATGAATAGCAATTTATTTATGAGTATTTGACATGTTTATTTCCCTCATATTTGTTGAATTGCATTTATTAAGTTTAACGGTTAATTTAATTTATTTATTGCGTATTAATTGATAGTTAGAATTTATTTGTTTGCCTATAAACTGCTAGTTAACAGTTATATAGATTATTACTGAATATAAACTATTAGATTAATAGTTGTTAAATTTAATCTGAATAAAATTGCCAGTTATTACCTGTTATCTATTATCAAATATAAATTGTTATTGATTGATATTGCTTGATGATTTTGATTGGATGATGGATGATGTTGATGGATGTTTATTGAATATCATAAAATTGCGAATTATTTCATTTCATTCGGGATTGTGGTTTGAAATGATATACAACCGCAAAATTTTATATCTTTTAAATTGCGGATTGAAATGATAAATATCCGTATCACTTGACCTTAGGATAGAAAATTTTATACAGGCACCGCGGTCTATATATAACTATTTTAATGTGATTTCTATGGTTTGGATGGAATACGGTTTCTAAAAATCTTAAATTTTATATTGTATAAATATTATTCTTCCATATATATACATATGAAGTTGAAAATTTTGAAATTAAAAGGTGTATAAAAATCTTTATTTAAAAATGGAAAGAAAATTTAGAAAATGGAGTTTAATAATTTATATCATATGTTTAAATGTTAAGTTTGGAAATTTTAAGATATGATATTTATAATTGGATTTTTCCCAAAATAAATTGAAATGAACATTCTAGTATAATTTGAATTGGGAAAATATATATATATTATTACTAGAAATTGAAGTCTTATTATTTATGGATTTTATGTGAATATTCAAGACTAATTAATAGAACAATTGATCTGTTGAAAGAATAAAATCCAATTTTAGTTTGAAATATTGTTACTCAAAATGGATATACGTATATATAAATAAATTGAAGTGGTTTTGGAACTTGAGAGAGATAATATAAATTTTGGTTTAGACTTTAATAAAGAAATGTATTTGTAAAGCCATGAGAACTATTTTCTTTACAAAGTAACATTTAAGTTAAACCATTTAATTCATATACCGTTGAATGTCCAAACCATTCAAGTTTTTTTATAGAAGTTATGGTTTTAAATTATGATTTTCAAAATACTATGCTTTGAAAATATTTGATTTTCAAACGATATGAAGTTAAAGCATTTTGATTTTGGAAAAGAATTATATTTGGGATAAGTGATAAAATATGGTTTTGGGTTTTGAAATGATATCGTATTCATGGTTATGAAATGGAATGTTTATTCTGATTTTTAAAGTATAACCTATTTTTAAATGACCGCGGTGTTATAATAACGATGGGTTGGCAAAGAGACCGGGATCGGATATCTGACATACTCTCTGTCGATACCGAAAACCACTTTGACTAACCGTGTACGCGGTGGAGATTCCAGAATGAAGTAGGTGGTGGCGACGTTTCCTGTAAGGTAAATACGTGGACCCGACTCCCGTGAGTTGGCATAAGGTGGCTAAAACAGGAGCGATTCTCAGGCCAATGAGGTCATTCCTCTGATCGGACCCTCCTCTTCGATATTATACTTTGATTTTGGATTGATTCAGTGGCCACTTCTATATTTTGATTTTGGGGAGTTAGTCCGAGGTGGGCGGTAACTGCGGCTACGCGTTTCCACCAGCCTGGATAGCAATTGGTATATCTACCCTGCCATTGCCTAGTTGTGCCGTGTCACCTACCATACCGAGCCTTTACTACGAGTTTCTATTTGTGTCGTACCTATGGAGTATCCTCTGGTAGCTTCCCGATCAGGAGGTATTACGGTACTGTATAGACTATTGGCATTATTTGTGTTAAGGGCTATATGGGTAACCCCTTAACGCTATTTAAAAGTAAGTTTATTTTATAAATAGACACTATTATAATAGCGCAATATACTACATAGTAAATAGTTTAACGGATCCTTAGGAGATGTAAATCCCGAACATCTCTTGAGTTACTGTACTCATATTTATTTCTGTTAATTTAACTCACATAAGATCTTTTAGTCTGACTCGAGTGTTTTTGTCTTTTCAAATTCGCTCGGGTCAGTCCGAGCGTTTCAGGATCGAAGACTTTAGCTTTGAAGGACGAAGACGAAGGAGTCGTATTATTATTATCTATAGTATTGCACCACACTCTAAATTTCCGCTGCATTGATTGTATTGGTATGTGTAACTCTGATATTCATTGTATAAGTAAAATAAATATTTTGTAAACAGTTATCATGAACTGTATATTGATTATTATATTTTATCCTTCCGCTGTGAGATTCTATTTTGTTTTATTTCTTCTCTGTTTTTCTTATTTACCCCATAACAATCCGCCCTTGCGTATGCTTTGAATTGGCACGTGTGTCGGTTTAAAGTGTGCGAAAAGGCGGGATGTTACAACTACGATCCAAGATAAATTTCAAGAATAAGATTAAGAAATTATGGCATGCACGACATGTGATACACTGGCTAAATTTTAATGTATTTGGCTTGGATTTGATAACTCTTGGCATACGCTTCAGATATGGAGGTCTAATCCAATTGAACTATAAATAGCGAATTAAGTCTAATATTTCATTTAATAAAGGGGTTGAAAGATAAAGTCGCTGAAATTTATATGGAGGGAGAGATAATACACAAACCTGAGCATTTAGGAATATCCCAAACAGCAATTGAGGAGGATGTGCAATCAGATGAACAAAGTTCTTTATTGTTTTCATGATTGACATTCATAGCGAGCATCCAGGCCCCAATGGTAACATCCTCGTTACTGAACATACGATAACTGCAATCATACAAAACAATGTAGTGTTAAGCCACCTAAGAGAACCATAACAGAACGGTTAGTGCTGACAAAATAAAAGGACACTGCGTCACATTTAATTCATGAGACTACTAAGGTTATGATTAGGTTATTTTATATATAATTATTATCATTACTACTGCAGCAGCACTAATGCCTAATTGGACTGTTTATATCTGAAATATAGTTAATACTTAACTGATTGAAATGAAGAGAAAAGGTGTCTTCGGGGTTGATAAAGTAAGATAATTCCTAGCATAATTCAGCTATTTATCCTCGAACATAATTTGAAGTAATTAATCGGCAGCAAGAAATGCCGTATCCAAATGAATGAGATTTAATTGTCATGTTGTATAACATGATTGTTAGTTCGCTTTACATCCACAACATCTGGCATGCTCAATTGCAGATTATAGAAACACATACTTCCAGAATTCGGTATGTGGCTCAGATGAGATGCAAAAATTTCAGCGTTATCATGTCCATTTACCCAGCTATCGATCTAAATTAGGAGATGTAAGACTCGAGATGGATCTAAAATTAGGGTCTGTTTGTTTTAAGGTAAAAACTGCTGAATGGTGAATCTAATAAGTGACAAATGATTGCTAATTTGTTTGTTTTCAAATAAGTGCTTTCATTAAACTCTTTTATTCACTGAATTGAATAAGCACAATTTTGGTGCTTATTAATAGAGCTGATCACTTATTAAACTAAATTTGCTATTCTTTGAATTATTATTTTATAATTTTTGTTGTCAAATCAAATAATTAGACAACGTCAAACATAACTTCAATTTTGTTTTCAGTCCTATCTCCTTCTATATCGAGGCGATTTTTTTATTTGGGTATGTTCTGATTTTAGTTATTTACACTCTAGTTTCTAATCAATGAAACGAATATACTAAAAAATATTGAAACTAAAGAAGAAGAAAAATGGTGATAACCTACTGTAACGTTTGAACACAATTTAAAGTTAAAATATGATAATTTATAATGATTAATAAGAATGATAAAGAAATAAATATATTTTTTCACGATAAATTTTTGGTCCAAAAATAAATAATATATATAATGTAGATGTGAAAACTTGTGAATAAATAATTTCGACCACTGATTTATTTTACATTAAAATGAAAACTAACCGCAATACATATGCCCAAAAAAAAAAATCAACACATTAAATAATTACGAAAAGTTGAACAAAACTATGATATTTATATAATAACTTATTTTAACATATTGAACATATTAATAAAAGGGTGGAACCCAGTGCACAAGGCTCCCGCACGATAGCAAGCTCTGGGGAGGTCGATATTGAACATATTAATAATGCAAAAAAAATTAATTGATAATCCAAACGCATCACAAGCTCCAACTATCATAACGGAATATTTTTTGCTTAACCAAGCTTTTATAAAATATATTTAGGTCATCAAATTTTTATTTTCATCCTATTTTGTAATCTAGCAATACTTAAACACATGTTGGTTTTTATTTTGTATATTTATATGACATAAGACATAAAATAAGATGATAGAGTGTGTTTTGTATGGTAGTTGCACCAAAGGATAATTAATTTTAAAACCGAGGGGTAATATTGTCAAAGTTATAATTTATGTTTACAAAACAACAATCCAATCAGAATGAAACCAAACAGTATTTCAAGTATTCAGCAACCGACATATAGCAATCAGTATTCAGCATTTAGTATTTAGTGTTCAGCATTTTAAAAAATAAAACGATGCCTAGGCTTGTTTTTCTATATGATATGGCATAATCACGAGGTTGCAAGATAGGGATGTCAAAAAAAAAGATATTGCCTTTAATATTCTGCTTAGATAGTAATGTGTGAGGTAGTTATAGTAGTTTATAAGAGAAAGAGAAGTAACTCGCCTGTTGTCTTTAAGTGCAACCAAGCTTGAGACAACCTCAGCAGAGAGAGCATAAATTGGTCCATAGGCATGCAAGAAATATTCTTTCCCAAGTAGATAAGCGAGCGGCTCATACCTGCACAATAAAACCATGGCTTGAGGTTTTGACCGAAACACCGAGATTCCGGTCTTTCCGCTTCGGTTTCAGTAGGGACCGAAACCAAACTGAAACTCTGGTTCAATAAAAAACAATTGAAATTAAAATTTTATAGAAGAAAATTAAAAAAAAAAAAATTAACTTGAGTTTCAAATATATAAATATTCGAAATCTGAATTTTTAACTTTGAAAACATGCAAAATCACAAAATATATGAATAGCGTAACTAAAAAGGTTAAGTACGAAATAATCAATATATATTTTTTAATGTTATAAAAATCAGTATTGTTCAACTGTATCTTATTTTTCAATTAAAGATAAATTACATGTCTTGTTTTAACTAATTGAACAAATATATGTGTAATTATATGAAAAATAAATAATGAAATCTGAAACCAAAACTTGAATAGAAATTCCCGAAATTTACGAATTAAACCGAAATTCCTAAAATTACAAAAGACCGAAATCGAGACCGAAACCGAGATCTTGAACCTTGAATAAATCATACAGTAAAATCTGTTAACAAGCTTCGGGATAACAATATGAAGCATAAAAACATTTCAATGGCATAGATATATGTTTCAGCAACTGTCTTTATTACGAAATAACTACTTGTAATATCTATATTTTGATAGTGATATGAATTACAGTAACACGCTTTTAAATGTGCATAGAGTTTCTAGCGTATTCATGAGTCGGTGGGATATAATCCAGTTTTTACGCAAAAACAGAACTAACCACTTAAGTTTTGGGTCGGTAAATACAGGCCCCTTCTTCAAGCATCCAATGTAAGTTTGAGGATGAGAACGTTCTTTTGCTAGAAGAAGAGAGAGGCGATCTGGTAAAATGCAAACAACAACAAAAATTAAAACAAAAGTATATCCGAGTTATAAAAATAAAAAAAAATCACAACTCATGGGTCACATTACCTGGCCTCAAATAGATATCATCATCAGCTTTAACATAAAAGTCAGCATCATATAATGCATATGCTGCTTTGAAATAAGCTAATCTACAAAAGAGGACTCGATGAGAACATGAAACTAAAATGGGGAAACCAAGAAATTATTATACATGTCATTTACTGATTTACAGGATTATGTGTAACACTTACGTTTTATAAGGAAGCTTGCTGTATTCTTCCTCAGTATCCAAGAGAATGAAATCATCGTATTCTTCGATTTCTCTTTTGAGAGCTGCCATCTTTGACATGTCTTGGGTTTTCCCTATCACAAACCTGAATGCTAGACCAGTTGATTCTTCTAAACTGCAAGATAATGTCATACGCTGTAACAATGAGATATAGCATGAAGTCATAAACGCCAACTGTTTATTAAAAGATCACAAAAATGACATCTGTCAAATACATAGTTTTGAAAACATGTGACATCTCGGATATTGAGAAAATTTGTTTACATGTAAGGTTTGCTTCGGCTATTTTTGAAAACGAGATGATATGAATCTACCTAGCTACATGTTAATACAGAACTTGTAACAGACTAAAAACAAGTAAAGAAGCTTATAAACGTACATGAAAGAATGTTGGAGGCGCTATTCATCCAACCAATTAATCAAACATTTCTGTCATAATTGGATAATTGGATGTTTTCTAGCATGGGACTTTATTTGAATTGCGTTGACTAAAAGACTTGGGCAAATTTGCAGGTGAAAACATTTATAAATAGATTTTATATATTTATATATATATATACATATATACATATATATACATATATATACATATACATATACATATATATACATATACACACATATATATACATATACATACATATATATAGAAGTTTCCATGAACTCGTCTACGATGAGAGGGTATAACACAAGGTTGGATTTTATATAACTTTAGAGCATCTAGATACCGGAGTGCACCATGTGGTTCGGTAATTATCAATAGATATTGTCATACTTTAGAGAAGACTAAAGGTGGAAGCCTTTACAACACAACTAAAGTTAACACAAGTAGAAAGTTCAAGTTAGAATATAACTTTACCTGCTACAATTAAAAATTAGCCCTAAATACTAAAATACATCATAAGTTGACTTTAAAAACTGTAAGAATAATCACTATATAAACCTTGTAAGATTTTAATTCCTCACAAAGAACTATACAGACAACCATGTGTTAATGTTTTTACAGTGAGAACTTTTCTAGGTTGCTGTTCTATTAGATAGCAGTTGGTTACGGTGAATAATATATTTCCGGAGAAAGTAAGAGAATATCGACTAGATTGCTAAGCATTCTTGAACAAGTTTCTGCTACCTTACTAACCAAAGTTTATGAACAGTAAAATACCCATCTAAATAGAACTATATGTGCAACAATGAATCCAAACCGCTAATCAAGGAGTCAATGATCCCCCATCAAACTGGGTTTCAAATACTAAGAAATAGTGTGTATGTGTGTGCGCGGGCGCGCATGTGTATGTAATTATGTATGTACACATACACTCTTGTTTATCCCCAAAATCTCGCCTTCGTTTTTTTTTTTGTTCCGAAAAGTTCGAAAATAAAATAAATGTGGTAAACATGTTTTCAATGCTAGTAAGATTTTGTATCTATTCAAAACTTCCAACTTATTCAAAAGTAAGTTTCCAATCGATTGTTAAAATAAACATTTGTGATCGTTCATATTGAACTATAATTTTGGATAAGTGAAAAGTTTCAAATTTTGCATAGACGGTCTTGATCATCATAAGATCGTAACTACAAAATTTTGTCTAATTTCAAAGCTTTTAGATATGCCAAATGAATTTTGGGTTTGGGGGGGGGGGGGGGTGGGGGGGGGGAGAGGAACTTATCGTGACGACAGTCTAGAACTCTCCTATATATGCACGCACGTGCATGCGCCGTACGGGATTTCCCAACAAGTAGCATATCTAGTTGATAAAATGTCACAAGTTTGAACTTTGCTATCGGCAATTGCCACTACTCATGATCTACACGGAATATGAATAAGGGATTCAGTGTGTAGTTGCAGAGTTTTGAAGTGCGAGTTTGACAATACAAGATTTCATATATGTGTGTGTGTGTCTATATATGTGTGTGTGTATGTATATATGTGTGTGTGTGTGTGTGTGTGTTTGTGTATAAAAGCTCCCTGTTATTAACAAATGATGCCTGAGAACCGAACCAAGTCAGAAAACGGGTCCAAGTTCCTGGATAGCAAGGGCTCCCTCTTTGGATAATAAGGGAGATTGAGCCCCGGCAGTACATCTCTCCGAGACCTATTCTTTCTACACCAGAGAATCCATATTTATCAAATCTTAGGCGGGCTATATTACACACACATATGTATATATATGCTCACACATATACATATTTGTGTGTATGCTCACACACATACATATGTGTATATACGTGCATATAGGTAAAGTTTTAAATATTTACACCAAATTAAACTATCTACTTGCTCAATTCAATGAGTAGTATTTGTCTAATTTCAAAGCTTTTAGATATGCCAAATGAATTTTGGGTTTGGGGGGGGGGGTGGTGGGGGGGGAGAGGAACTTATCGTGACGACAGTCTACAACGCTCCTATATATGCACGCACGTGCATGCGCCGTACGGGATTTCCCAACAAGTAGCATATCTAGTTGATAAAATGTCACAAGTTTGAACTTTGCTATCGGCAATTGCCACTACTCATGATCTACACGGAATATGAATAAGGGATTCAGTGTGTAGTTGCAGAGTTTTGAAGTGCGAGTTTGACAATACAAGATTTCATATATGTGTGTGTGTGTCTATATATGTGTGTGTGTATGTATATATGTGTGTGTGTGTGTGTGTGTTTGTGTATAAAAGCTCCCTGTTATTAACAAATGATGCCTGAGAACCGAACCAAGTCAGAAAACGGGTCCAAGTTCCTGGATAGCAAGGGCTCCCTCTTTGGATAATAAGGGAGATTGAGCCCCGGCAGTACATCTCTCCGAGACCTATTCTTTCTACACCAGAGAATCCATATTTATCAAATCTTAGGCGGGCTATATTACACACACATATGTATATATATGCTCACACATATACATATTTGTGTGTATGCTCACACACATACATATGTGTATATACGTGCATATAGGTAAAGTTTTAAATATTTACACCAAATTAAACTATCTACTTGCTCAATTCAATGAGTAGTATTTGTCTAATTTCAAAGCTTTTAGATATGCCAAATGAATTTTGGGTTTGGGGGGGGGGGGTGGTGGGGGGGGGAGAGGAACTTATCGTGACGACAGTCTACAACGCTCCTATATATGCACGCACGTGCATGCGCCGTACGGGATTTCCCAACAAGTAGCATATCTAGTTGATAAAATGTCACAAGTTTGAACTTTGCTATCGGCAATTGCCACTACTCATGATCTACACGGAATATGAATAAGGGATTCAGTGTGTAGTTGCAGAGTTTTGAAGTGCGAGTTTGACAATACAAGATTTCATATATGTGTGTGTGTGTCTATATATGTGTGTGTGTATGTATATATGTGTGTGTGTGTGTGTGTTTGTGTATAAAAGCTCCCTGTTATTAACAAATGATGCCTGAGAACCGAACCAAGTCAGAAAACGGGTCCAAGTTCCTGGATAGCAAGGGCTCCCTCTTTGGATAATAAGGGAGATTGAGCCCCGGCAGTACATCTCTCCGAGACCTATTCTTTCTACACCAGAGAATCCATATTTATCAAATCTTAGGCGGGCTATATTACACACACATATGTATATATATGCTCACACATATACATATTTGTGTGTATGCTCACACACATACATATGTGTATATACGTGCATATAGGTAAAGTTTTAAATATTTACACCAAATTAAACTATCTACTTGCTCAATTCAATGAGTAGTATTTAGTATTTAGAGTTTATTAAGGGAATATTGAACATCTCTTGCATGTGTGTGTGTCTGTCTATACATACATACAGGCAGGTATGTACGTATATACATAAACCTTCTTCACAGAAAACAGATTTCCTTAAAAAGATATATATACATGCAAAGAGAGGGAGGGAGGGAGGGAGGGAGGGAGGGAGGGAGGGGACACACACAAATTAAGTAGTGTGTGTGAGTGTGTAGACAAAGTGTTTTTTAACTTAGTAAAACTGTTAACTCCTAAAAGAAAAAGGAAAAAACACAGGTACAAGCTCTACAAAGAAATACAACTAAGGCCCATATAAGTTGGGATTCAAACTAGTTATGAAGTACACATTGGAAAATGATTAAGCACAATCTAGGAGGCCTGATAACAATCAGCAATGCTTGAATTTCAGGTAATTGGAAAGACATATTTCGATTTTCTCAACTATTTGTTTTTGAATCGCTGTAATTTAGCAACCACAACCCAATATCTTCCATGGAAACCGCTAAATTCATCAAGGAATACCTCGTCAATAATCTTGATTACAGTACATCCATTGGTGCAATGCAATTGAACAACCAAAGGGAGCATATTAATTCAAAATCAATCAAATTCATTCACATGTTGCTCCTCTTCTGAATCAGTCAGGCCAAACACCATCTTGACGAGAGGCAAGTCAAGACTCTCTTTCTTGTTTGAAAGGACCAAACTCATCACCAACTTCCAACTTTGTAACCAATCAAACCCAACACCGACACCATTGACCCTGAAACAAATCATGATGGTGATGCCTCCTCCTTAATTGCTGAGTATCAAACCCAAAGTCGTAAATTTTAAGCCCTGGTCTGAATTCTCAAATTAATAATCACATTCATTATCCTCAATCGACAAAAGAACAGAACAGTGAACAAGTTACAAGATTAAACCAAATATGAGAATAATTAATCAACTGATATTGACTAATATAAGCATCCATGATTTCATATGATTCAAACTCCTAAATTTCTTTTAGACCAGATAAAAGACTTGAAACTGGAACTTATAGCACATTACCTCATAATCACACAGAGAAATCAGTTTGAAACTTCATCTCCCAAACACAACTCCTTAGACGTAGATCCCTTCTTTAGAGAGTGGAGTATACACATATACAAAAATAAAAACATATGTACACACACATATATACATATACATACACATACATATATATATAAATCCTCACATGATGGCCTAGCGATATGATGTGAAGTAGAGCGAAGAAATGTCACAAATTTGAGCTTTAGTAAGGATGGCATGCATAACATAATAAAAAATATGCTATGGTTCAATGCATACTTATTTAGAGTTTACAAACTTACATTTAATTCTCTATTTATTTTATTTTTGAACATTGATAATTGATGTCAATGGAATTTAATCCAAACACCTCTAGATAAACAATCTAGAAAGATATCAGTGTCCCATAAGGGACGCAATATCGGCAACATCTCGGTTTACCTAAATCTCGACCGATATCTATTTATAAGATCTCTACTGAGTTGGTGGTTTTTTTCTTTTATTTATTTGTTTGTCAATGGGCTGCAAGGTTGATGTATAAGATATTGTGTAGTTATTTGAGTGGTACTCATTTATACAATAGCACGGAGACTGAGTTTGACATCCAGATAAGGTAAGACTATGTTTTCATCCGTTGCAAATTTTAGCCATGTACATGATCTTTTACAATATAATTTGCTTCAAAGTTATCCTCTTAGAATCCCTAGTACAGCAAAATAAAGTATGTTAGGTTCCATTTTTTGTATGGCGCATGCATTATACACACATCAACCCTAAATCTCATCCGATACATATAAACATGTCGATTTTTCATCTATATTATTGTACTAAGTTTCCAAATCGGTATTGAAAGGGGAAAAAAAATCTTCTCATCCTAATCACATTACCATAGTCAAGTGTAACTGTGCATGTTGGCAAGGGAATCGACTGGATGTGTTCATCAACATCGTTTCATGTTACAAAATCTGTGTTACTATAATAAATAACTTGCATTAGAAGTTTTGAACAGTTACAAAATCTGTGTTACTATAATAAATAACTTTCAATAGAAGTTTTGAACATATACAGGTTTTTGAAAACCTATGAAGTAAGGATTCTACTTTGTACTCAGGATTGAATCACGCATTAAGGATTTAATTTACAAAGTACCATACAAGGGGTCAGGCCAGTAATTAACTTCTTGTACACTTGCAGCAAACTTGGTTAATAATTCATATGGCATCCTTAGACAGATGTGAACAAATAGGTAAGCGTAGTAGTATGGTGTAAATTAAGCATTGTAGAGATGTGTAAAGATTAAACATCACAAGTTTGGCGCAACCATAATTTTTAATTCCATATTTAGCTGTATTAAACATCTTATTGACTTCTTGCAAGAAACTTCTTGTTGCATTAAAGATTATTTTTAGTATTTTTTGCAAATCAAGCAAGTTAAATTATTTTTAGTAATTAGTATATAAATTTAGATGTGCATATTAATATTAAACATAACATGTACTACGAGATTGTTCTGAGATGAACCTAAGGATCTAAGATGTAAAATCGAGATGGGCATTCTAGATACACTTATCTCGATATCTCATCCGATAGAGACTGGGTCTCGAAAATCTTTAAGACAAGAGTTGACCGAAATCCAAGATTTAAAACTTGTATATGTCGTTTGAGATCTCACCCGATACGAGATTGGGTCTCGAAAATCTTCGAGATGAGATATTAATCCGAGATTTAGAACCTTTTATACTGGTAAGGATCCGTTAATCTCTCTTTCGTTCCAACCCATTCTACACCTCTACGGGTTTTAGTGCTAGACCGTTCAAATTCAAATAAAAATTTAGGGTGTTCAATCTCCACTATGAACATCATACTAACAAAAAATGAGATCATTTTGAAACTTCTAACATGTTAAAAAGGTTAAATCAATATTAACCATTAAAATATTTATTTTAACCATTGATATTAAATATTTTTTATAATATGTTAGGATTATTTAATCAATAAATAAAAATCTGTGGAGATGATATTGAGACTGGTAAGAACATCTACAAATTTTCATTCGATATCAAATTGCGTAGCTCAAAAAATCAAAGGAGCATAGATGGGGTGTAGCATTATATAAAAGGATCGATAACACCCATCTTTTGTAGCACCACTTTAGCATCTTTGTTTTTAACTATTGGTTTTTATTTAATTAATAGTATGATGATATGGCATGAGAGAGAAATAAATATTTAAATAAAACTAGTGGTTGAAAATATGGTTCCCAAAAGGATGCTGCAAAAGAGGGGTGCCATCAAACCTTCCTTGTGTGTGTGTCCGCGCACGCCTTTTACGAGGGAACACAAAGCATACAAATGGGGAACACAAAGCATACAAGAAAACTAGATCCATATGCATCCTATTTACTTACTGCATGAAGCCATCTCGAAATATCCAACAAATTTTGAAGTTTGTTATTTACCCATAATTTACAGTACATGAACCGCTTGCGGTTCAGCTACTCAGGTTATCAATCAATAACCAAACATCTTTGAAGCTAACTTAAATTGCTTAAATAATCAAACTTATATAAGTTTAGTTTGTACAAAATTGTCTCCATAATTGTTGTAAAGTTACTAAAGTATAAGCCACATATTCAGTTATCAGTTATTCATAATGGTAAAATTCTGAAGGACTGCTTCCACTAGCAAATGAATAAATAGGCATGTGTAGTTATCTAGAATCAAATTGTAGGAGATATTGTTCAATGCATTGACAGTGAAGTTTAAGCTCAAATGAGACACAAACTTTTGGGGGGAAAACTTAAGCTCAAATGCACTAACAATTAAGTTTAGTGAAAGAAAAAAAAAACACTTAAAAATTGCACTTACTAAGTGCAGTAATAATAGAAGGCTAATACAGACAAGCAGATATAAATAACCACCTAACATTGTTAGAGGGACATCAGAAGTATAGCTTGAAAGTAAAGACAAAAATAACCCTATCGGCCCCGATTTAACAAAAAATTATAAATGGTGAAGTATTTAACAACATACATTTTAGACTATTGAACAAAGTTTAAATTTTCTCCATATCGTCCGAAATCTTTTGCACTTGAACAAAACAATATTTCAACCGTATTTTTAACTTGTTTGACACTCATCTCATCGAGCCGAGGTCTAAAAACTTACTATTGAATATACAGTAACAGAACTTTAAGGTGTTATCGCGTTTTATGATAAAGTACACTGATAAATGAGCAATGTCGCCATTTGATTGATTTTGCTCCATCCACTGTATGCTTTTAACATATTGATAATTTTTCATCATTTGATTCAATTAGCATAGCTTTTTCATCACAACCAAAAGTTCTTTATCACTTATCACATGAATACTCCTTTTTACTCATTTAATTTAAAATAATAACAATTAGCTAAGGTTTATTAAAAAGCTTAAAAATTAGTTGAGTTTTGATGTAAGAGAACAGAAGTTGAGAATATTTAAGGAAATCAGATTGTTTAAAGAGTCCCTTGCTAATTCCATAGGTCCAAGCTATTTGGACTCCACATTTTGTCATTAACAACCCTAAGCCACAATTATAAACCTATAATTTCCTTCTTTCACACCCCGCTATTCTTAAAACTACCCATCATCCATTTTAACGCATACATATCCATTCTATCATTTTCCTACATCAAATCTGCAAATCGTTCGATCTCATCCGAAGAATCACGAGAACCCTATAGTGGTTCCATCCAAAATCTTCTCCAATTCACAAGAGGCAAACTTTTCTGTTCATATTTGTTTAAATCTCAATTTTAGGACAGTGGATACATAGAAGAGTCAGATTAAGGGATGGATTTTAGTAAATTTGATCAAATGAAAGCATGAATTTTTTCGAGTTGTCCGTAGCTGAATCTGGGAGTGGATTGAATGTAACTAGCAAGCTAATTTGGAGAAGACCATGCTCCCACTAGGGCCTAGCATGGATGCTATAATCTCCAAGTATTGCTCAAGCTCAGGCATGGGGTACCTCTAAATCCACGTCCAAACATAACGTATAACGTGGCTTGTGACATAACCACCCCAGCTGCACCGTGGCTGCTCATACAATGGGGTTTGCATATGACGAAAAGCACAAACTAAACCTTGATGTGGTATTTCTACAATCCTAGCTTGAAGTCGGTGCGATATTGTTTTTTCGCTAGTGCAACCTAGTGTGGACCATGATGTTGTTTATTTCCAAGTGCAGCCATGGCGTGGTCTTATTTCTTTTCAAGTGCAGCCGTGATGAGATCTGTTCATCACTAGAATCCATTGCTTGTTCACAGTGATGAGTTTGTACTTTAGAATTTGGATATTTTTTGTAAAATGAATTAAATAATCGATACGAGAATGTGTGTAGAAGTCGGAAGAACAATAAATATCTTAATCTGTTCTATTTATTTAATTGTCCCCTTTTAATTGGATGTGAAAGGAGAAATGGTGCTATTAAAGGGACACCACTAATTATCTTAGTTACCACAATTCACACTTTAGCCGTCGTATTCCGTTTTGGTATGTGCATTCCGCAACGCAATACACCAACGTGCCGAAACGCTGTGCGCACACACGAATTGGTACACTAAGTTTGACGTTCAGAAACATGGAATTTAGTGTTCCAGAATGTTTAATTTGATGTTTCAAAATGATAATTCTGATGTTCCAAAATATTTTAGTTTGACGATTTTAAATGTACTATGTTAATATGTATGAAGCAATAATGATTTCCTATTCAAAATATACAACGTCAAGTAATAATGAATTTCAATTGAAGACGTAAACGAATAATGAAGAGTGATTTCAAATCAATCTTGAGAAGACTAAATGTCATGTTTTCTACTTTATTAACTGTCAACTACAGTAATATGTAAAGTAACTTACATACGTTTACGAGCTCTCCATTTATACTCATATATTCTTCTCCATTTTCAGATGTTCTCTTTTTCCACTCATTTTTTCAAAAACAATTTACAAACTAAAACAAGGTACTTGGAAAAAGAAAAAACATATATGGTAATGATAATATATTCGAAAATGATAATGTTGTATCAATGTATGAAAATTATTCCAACTTTAAGGTTCATACAGCAGGGAGGGTCATCATGAAGTATTGACAAAGGAAAAAAACATAATGTAACTTTATTACGATTCTCAACTACTTTAAACTATAAAAAAGAGTCTAAGAAAAGAAAAAAACTAAGACATGATGTTAGCACTTGTGTAATAATATTTGAATATTTTGCAATTTTATTTGGCTTCCATTGATATAAAGTTATAGTTTATAACTAGTTGAAAATGGACATTGGTAATGTTTATTTATACAACAACGACTTTTCTTTGTGTCTACCATTTGTAGTGGATAACAATATTATACAAAATTGTCTGCAAAGAAAGCATTTTCAAAAATGTTCCGCGTTCCGGTTAAATTGTATTCCGTTCTGACTAACTGTTTCAGTTAAGCCTACCCCCAACGTATTGCGTTTCGCGGTATATACCGTTTTTGATTCCTGTTTTCGTTCTGCGTACCGAATCGTTCCGCGTACCAAGCTAATTACTAAGAGAGGGCAATCTTTTTATCAATTTTTTTAAAAGGGTGGACTAATAAATAAAAAGACCATCTTAATAAATATGATTTTGTTCCTAAATTACCCACTATTTTTTCTTCACTGGTGTTCTTCTAAAATTAATTAATCTTTTTGAAATCCACTTAACTCTACTCTTTTTAGTTCAATGTTTGAATTGGAAAATCATTAAGAAATATGAATAAAGTGAGTGTGCTGAATAAATATAGTGATAAAATCAAACATAACATGCATATTTAAGAAACCTCAAATCGCAATTCATACCAAAATTCAAATCAAATCTAATACTATAAAATGTTTTAACATTGTCAAAATCTTCAATATAGAAAAAAAATTACTCAAACTTGAAATATACAATCTTGTTATGACTCTTCGAAATTTGAATTATACACACACTCTCAAACATTTCTCCATTTTTTTAAATTTTAGTTTGGCATTTGTGTTAATGCTCTTCACTTTCAGAATCCATTAAACATTTTACTTTTTTTCTTATGATAACATTTTTTTATCTTATTTGAGTTTACATTAAGAAAGTGAGGGAAAGTGAAAGAAGTATAACAGGGAGACATAGTTGACTTTTTAGGTTTTATTACTAAATTTATAAAATGAATTTAATTTTTAATTGAGTTTGGTGTTCTTTCAACGATTTTAATACTTAACCAGATCCCCTTAGTATTAACTGGTGTCCCTGTGATAGCACCTAAAAGAGAAGTGAATTTCCAATCGAATTGCTGTGTATTTTGGCTTTAGAAATGTTAAAAAAGAAGTGTTCTGGACAAGACAAATGAAAAATATGTATAAAAAAGGAGAAATACTTGTCATATAACCGATTTCTTCTTATTATTATTTTAAATACTTTTTTCCATCTAAAATACCCTTCTCAGTTTCTCTCTTTAATATTTGTGTTTTCTCCTTTGATTCTAACTTATAATACGTATAATATTTATGATACCTGAGTGCTTCAAACACATAATACTCGGTTAAAAAACATTATCCCGATGTTTGATTTAATATACACATTAATAATATTTACTTTACTAAGCATTAACTTATCGTTAAAATAGCATTTGAACATCAATCATCATAGTATTTGTTATCGGCAACTTTTCCATAGTCTTCGAACAGACTCGAACGTTTAAAGTGGACTAAGGAACAATGAAGAAATGGATGTGAACATTTCGAAAACATCATAGAACAACAAAGTAGAGAGGCGCAAAAGAGATAGTCAAAATTGGTCAAAGCTTCACAACTCGACCACTCTCAAGACGACATCGAGTTGAGGTGCAACTATTAATAAGTCACCATGACAACTTGAAGATGGAATGCGAAGAAAGAAAAGGAATCAAAAGTGACCAAGTCAAGCCAAGTCGGCAACGAGTTGAGCCCTCTCAACTAGAGAAGAAGTGGGTCTTGACCCATGATCTTTTCACTACAACTCCAAGACGACGTGCAGAACGCAACTGAGAGTTTTCAAGCGATTTCGATGGCGGCTTTCGCCTATAAATAGAGGCGAAGATGCATTTTAAAGATGATCTTTTTCGAATCCCTCTAAATTACGAGTTAAGTTACTCAATCTTGAAATACAAGCTGTATAATTCATACCCGAGTTGTAAAATCTACTTTGTGGGAGCAAAATACAATCAATAAAAAACGATTAAGTGGACGTAGACCGGAGTATTTACCGAACCAATATAAAATTGTATATTCTTCTCTCTTTTAACTTCTTTCCTTTTATAATTTTCATTTCCTGCTTGATTCGACATTTACGTCTTTTTAGTTCAAACATTTTTGTATTTTCACTGAAAATGGCTTGAATTTAAGAATTTGAAACATGATATGGAGAAGATAAAGAGGCCTAATACAAAACTTGGCACCGAGCCAAGAGCCCCAGGGGTATGAATGATGTGGACTTCGGACAAGATGAAGCATGTCTACATAACAACGTCGAGCCACGAGACAGAGATCAAAATGCAGGTTTACAACAACGAGAAGATGGACCAGAAGTTCCCCGTAGGAACAGGGGGCGTGATGAAAACTTAGATCGGAAATTTTCATTGAATGATAACGACGGGACCACTGAGATGATAAGTCAAGTACTTGAAGGTGGGCCCTAGATCGATGTGTGAACGATGTGAATAAAAATCATTCACCCCTAACATCTGATACGCTAGAAACCCACCTGATTTTAAGCTACCAATGCTGGAAATATATAACGGAAGAACAGACCTAACTGTTCATTTGATGAGATATATCCAACACATGAGAGTGTTGGGTGCTTCGAAGCATGTGATGGGACGGTGTTTCCCATTATACTCGATAAATTTGGCGGCGATGTGGTTTCGATGGCTGGAGAATGGATCCATCGACACATGACCGAATTAGCGGATAAGTTCATGAAACAATTCATAGTTCATATATCATGACCAAAGAATGTAAGGGTCGGTGAGACCCTGTGAAGTTACTTAATCAGATTCAATGCAGCAGCCACTGTAGTGCAAAAACCAAACTCATCGATAGTTCTGAAGGCGGTGGTTTTCGGAGTTGCTAGCAAAACTGATTTTAAAATTGCCTTGAAGAGATATCCATCTATGGACCGAGCAAATTTTTATTACCAAGCGGAAAGATATTTGTGTCACGAAACACAGAAGCGGACGAAGAGGGAATGATGGCTACTGAAGGCATCGAAGGACCAAAGCGGACAAAGAGGGAATTGAAGTTTTTCTTTTATACTGGATTAACAGAGATCCCACAGAGAATCTACTAGGATGCCAGTGGCAGATTCTCTACAGGAAACCAACGAAGAGAGAGCCCACAGACTGGAAGAAAAGATCTAGAAAGGTTTGCATATTCCATGAGCTGGATGGACATGAAATGAATAAATGCATATTTCTACGAGATTTAATAGAAGAACGGGCTCGAAGTAACCGCTTTCGACAGTACGTCAGAAATCAGATTATCGTATCACAAACTGCAGTGGTGTCGCAGAAACGACCATCATCTATAGCAGATATATCTGGATGCAGCCGTGGATCTGGATCGAAAATGACAATCCCATGATCGAGATGGATTAGAGTCGGGTTTGATTTTCGCTCTTTGCTTTTGTTCTGAATAAATGATAAAATATTATTTCCAGGCCACTTACACATGTAAGGGATCTCGATTAGTCCCAAGGCATGCTCTGAGCTGGACGTCTGAAAGTAATCCTTGATAGGATTGGATGTTTTGATGTTTGATTGATGTGTTGATTTAAATCGATAAACGAATAATTGATGGATAGATGAACTTAAAAATCATTAAATATAATGACTGATATCGATATTATTACGAGATGCCAATGAAGTTCGATTATTCTTTAAAACCGATATATAAACTAATATGACATAATTCCTCCGACTAGAGAGACGATACAATGAAACTTGAAGTGCAAGTTTCATTGCCGGAGAACGAGTGAATAGAATCGCTTGGGTAGCAAGTCTCATCATCGGAGAGTGAGCGGATAGACTTGCTCAGATTGTTAGTTCCTTCATCGGAGAGTGAATGGATGGACTCGCTCGGATAGTGGATCCCCTCACCAGAGAGAGCGGATGAACTACTCAAATATTGGATCCCCTAGCCAGAGAGTGAGCGGATTGGACTCAATCTGGATACAGGACTATGCGATCCGAAGAGATCAGAAACTGAACCGAAGGATTTAAATGTCTTAAAACGATTCGACAATGAATACTAGATTATGTCATTGCCTCAATTCGTTTGGACTCGCTTATAATAGGATGCTAGGCGATACCAGACGATTTATAAGTGACGGTCCAATCGATGGCAATGCACGACAATGATTAATGATGCCTGATCGCATGATATATGACTCACCCATGATAGTTAAACCCCGGACGAACACGGGACAATATCTACACTCATATATGATAACTCAACCCCAAGCGAAAACGCGAAAACCTTGCTTGATTTAAGGTATGTGATAATTAATCCCGAGAGAACACGGGATGATAATGATATCGATGTATGATATGATAATCCTAAAGGAATGAGGGACGATTATCAATTATGACTAACACTTAAGCAAGGACCTGTGTCCTTAGCTACGACGGATCTAAAAGGGCCTTCGATTGCAGTAAATCCAAAGAAACCATATGATTCACCACGATTAGTCCAATGGATAACTGAGGAGTTCACTGTTGATAATTCGTCAACTTTCGATGTTTGTTCTTAAGAAAAGCACATCTTATATTCACAAAGCATACTTTGACGAGCAATGTGTTATCATTAAATTTCCACGGTATTTGAACGGACTCAAACAATTGAACTGAACTAAGAAACGACGAAGAAATGGATACGAACACTTGGGAAACATCACAAACAACAAAGTGGAGAGGCGCAAAAGAGATAGCTAAAATTGACCAACGCTTCACAACTCTGTCCCTCTCAAGTTGACACTGAGTTGAGGTGCAACCATTGATGAGTCACCATGACAACTTGAAGGTGGAATGCAAAGAAAGAAAGAAAACCCAAAAATGACCAAGTCAAGTCAACTTGCCACCGAGTTGAGTCCCCTTAACTCAGTACCGAGTTGAGAAGAGAAGTGAACCTTGACCCACGATCTTTTCACTACAACTCTGGGACGACGTGTAGAACGTGGCTAGGAGTTTTCAAGCGATTTCGAAGGCGGCTTTCATGTATAAATAGAGGCAGAGATGCACTTTAAAGATGATCATTTTCGAATCACTCTGAATCGGTGTTTTAAAGACCCAACCTAACCATGTTTCGACTACAATTACCCTTCAACCTTGAAGCGCTACTATTTAAAAAAAAAAAACCTTTCGTGTGCGTGAACCCATGGTTCAACCTCAAACCCCTGATAAAAAAACCTTTAAACAAACATTTTTAAACCACGTGATTCTTCAAACTTCAGAAAAAACATATTCACTCTTTATTATTTCACATAATAAATTTAACATTAATTTCATATTCTTAGCCACAAATTATTGGATTGCATTATTAATTTGTAATGATATGATACATTGTTAGTGCAGATTTTATTAATTAATTGTAAATTCGAAAATAATATTTATTTTAAAAAGTCAACATATTAATTATAATTTGTTAAAACTTCACAATAATGGAAATGTTCTTAGGTTTAAATCGAAAATATAAAAAATAACGATCAACATGGTTCTCATAATCTAACTGTTTGAACTACTAAAACTTTTGTCCTTGCATCAATACAATTCGACTCACAATTCGGTCTTCGAAACTATACTCTGAATTACGATGAGTTGAGTGATTTGATCCTGAAATACAAGCTGTATACTTCATATCCGAGTTGTAAGTAACCGAGGGCTAGAATCTATTTTGTAGAAGCGAAGTACAATCAATAAAAAATAATTAAGCGGACGTAGGCCGGAATATTTGCCGAACCATTATGAAATTGTGTGTTCTTTACCTTTTTAAATTCTTTCTTTTCATAATTTTCATTTTACTGCTTGATTGTGTGTCTATGACATTTTTGATCCAAATAGTATCTATTGATTACAAATCTCAATAATTAAAATAATAATATCGAAATCTTAAATAGCAGGAAAATTATCAATATTCGTATCCTATTTTGTTAGTGGAGATTCGGATGGAGATTGAGAATGAGTCTGTGATCGATCTCCGCCACAATTTTAGTTCTCAACCTTTTTTTTTCTAAAATACAGAATCGGAATTTTAGGATTTTGTAGATAAAAGAGACAAAAAGGTTTTGGTAGGATACTAAAGTATGTGAAAGAAGAGTTGTTAAAGATAACTACGAATGTATACTTTTACATTATGTTTATAAGATGAAAATCAATTATTTGGTGTTTTTTTTTTCTTAACGAAATTCTATAATTAGAAAGTATAAAATTATTTTTTTAACACAAATTGGTGATACAATAAATCTAATCATTATATCTTCTCATGATTTTAGCCTCTCGCGTGAAAATAAAGAAATCCAAGCATCAAGATTTGAGTCAAATCCTGTGTTTTATTTGCATCTCAATCGCTGCTCCTTGGAAATACAGTTTATATGCTTTTACCTTTAACATTCCTTTTGCTTATGCATACATTTCATTCAAATAGCATAGTAAAGACAACAATGTGTTAAAGTCTCTGTTTCTTTAAAATGTGAAATTCTGGTTGTTGAACTCTGAAGTCCGACTTCTGAATAATCGCTTGTTTGTTTGCATTCAACATTCAAAATAAAAAACATCATTCGGCATTCAAAACAAAAAATAAGTTTGAAAAAAATTCTGAATAATTTGTCCGAAAACCATTGTTTTATTCAGGACATTTTGACAAAAACAAATAACATAGAAAGGTCTCAGAAGTTGGATTTAGAACTTTTAAAAACAAACACAGTCTACATATTATCTAACAAATTATAACGTTCGTATATTCTTACTTCGGTGTTTTTTGTTTTATATGAGTTAGAGCAAGCTATCGGTTCATATCATAAACACTATGAAATCCAACCCAAAAAAACAAATCCAACACATCAACTAACCGTTTAAGTCCATCCCGATCAGAAGGGAACCAAGTGTTCCTAAGAGACCTCCTCCTCCCAGTAGATCCGAAACCTGTTTGGATTCCTACAAACCCCATCACCTTCCTCCTTTCAGCATTAACGGATCCGGATCCAACAATTCCACCCAACCCAGCATCAACCACCCCTTTCTCCCATGAAATTTTCACGGACCTAGGCTCAAAATTACCGCAAATTCGAGGTTTCGAGAATAAAGAAACGGATCCGAATAGAACTCCGAATAGTCCGATTAGTAAGCAGAGGACTGAGAAGGTCTGTGACTGGAAAAATTTAAGAATTCGAGATGATGGTGGTTGGGAGTAGAAGATTTTAGGTGAAGTTGGCATTGATGGAAGAGAAGTGAACGTTTTTATTTAGATTTTTTATCCCTGAGCAAAGAAGAGAATGGCAAGCAATTTTACAGGTGAAAAGACGAGTTTTGAGTAGCAATTAGCATGAGGTCTTCCCAGTTACATTTTTGTGAAAAGACGAGTTTTGAGTAGCAATTAGCATGAGGTCTTCCCAGTTACATTTTTGTTTCTTCTTCTCTCTCAAGATTGATCCGGAAGGTAAAAATGGTTGAGTTTGGGCATCCAATGCATTCCATGCAAGCACGTTTCATTGCATATGATCCCCTAACGAAGCTTACAACACTTAATTGCAACGAAAGAAATTTCTAATGTTACGTGTTATCAATTCCATATATGTGTGTCACGTTATACAGTATATTTCTTACGATGTGCGAGTTGTTCATCTAATCCACGCACTTATAATGCGAGTCACATCTAATGATTTCACCTTGGAGATATCGAGTCTTCAACGTAGTGGAGGAGGTTGCATATGCATGAGTCCTCTTCTAACGGTTTGATCAGGCTGTTTAACCATGTCTTCATCTTAACAAGTCATTTTTCTTTGTTCAAGCCTCAAGAAGTCATGCTTCGATTACTCTCGCATCATCTAACGGGCCCTCAAGCCACTTGTTCTGATACCATATTGAGTTTTAGCATCTAACGCGTCTCCATGTACGCGCACTTTGTTATGTATGGTGGCGTTACCTAACGAAGTTTATAATGTATCGACGTTCCGATTGAACATCCCTTCATCGCCTCTCAACGAGCATAAACTTTGTCTTGTCAACACTTGTAACAAAATGAATTCTCAATGTTACGTGTTACCAATCTCGTATATATACCATGTTATACACCATATTGTGTGAGATTTATCCATTCAATCCATGCACTCACAATGCGAACCACGTAACAATTAGTAGATCTCTCTCAACATTTTTTCAATTTTCTCATAATATTAGAATTATAATACTCTGCTCTCTTTGGTACACTCAATTCTTAAGCATCATTCATTTGATGAGCTCTTCACCCAAGTTTGAATCTCACTAATCACAATTTCTCCAATATATTTCAAATAATTCAACTCTCATAGATTTCATCTATCTATTCTCATTTTATCTATTACATTTCAGAATAATGGAGTTCGATGCAGTTGTGTTTCTTTTCTTTTTTCCTTTAGGCCTCCTCTTAAAATATAATTTATATCACAAGCTGAGTTCAATTCCTATAACCCTTTTGTGGTTATTTTAAATAAGTAAGCATGATCCTTTTTTATTGATTCTATTTCTTCAATACTACGTTATACATCTTAGGTGATTTCCTTCGACATTTTGTCAATTTTTCTATTAATTTTAGAAATAAATTACTCCACTCTCCTTGATCCATTCAATACTTAAGCATCATTTATTTAATGAGCACTCCATCTAATTTTGAATCCCACTAAACACTTTTTCTCTAATATATTTCAAAATCATTCAAGTTTTATTATTTCCCTCTATCTAAAACAAGACGTAATTTCAAATCCATTATCCTTATTTTATCCTATACATTTCAGAATCAGGAAGTTCAATAATATTATTTTTCTTTTTTCCCAATAGGTTTCTTCTTACACTATAATTTATTATATCAAACCATATTTTAAATCATACCACTTTTTTGTGGTTATTTTAAATAAGTATGATCTATGCTTTTTATCCAATTAGTGTTATTTTTAGAAAATAAAAGTTTATTGTTGAAAATTAAATATCATTAAGCACGTATAGCAAAATTATTAAGAGTGAAAAACTAAACTCTTAAATCATTTGTTACATAAATAATAACAAATATCAATAAAATATATTGATTAGTAAATCATTATATTTATTTGATTTAGAGCTGCAGTGTAACAATCCGACTTTTCAACCTTCGAATGTCGATACTAAATACATTCATGGTATTCATTTACCGAGCACCCAAGTGCTAGAAAGATAGATAGTTAGGTTAAAGTAAAAAATAAAAAGAAACAAAACAAAAAAGAAAAAAAACAATATTTGAATTTGACGACGGAACTACAACATATAATATCAAAAGACAGTACAAAATATTATTCCAAAATACGGTGTAATTCCAGAGTTACAAAACCTAAGTACTATCATCGGCTTGGAAAATTATAACTGTTTGTCCCGATAATGCTGACATATACATAATAATAATGCAACGGAAATAGAAATAGATAAATAACGAAAGCCTCCAACTTTTCTCTTAAAGCTCCGAAGCGTCCAAAGTAAAACATGTGTCAGACAAAAGTCTGGTGTTACTACAATTATTGTTTTCGAAGAAATGCAGCATGTGATATAGCTGTGACACCGCATCAATAATCAATGCCAAAAGAATGGCAGCGAGCCAACGCCGGAGGCCTATAATGCCGCCCCTCATCAATAAGAATAATAGACAATGTCGTAGGTCATCAATGAAGCCAGCAAAATACCAAATGCCATCAATGCTGCGTATTATTAAGGGCATGACGATATTGGAAAGCTGTGTACCAAAAGTCATCAATGTTATAACAGCATAATATAGCATTGATGTGGCATCACATTAATACTGTATTTCATCAATGGAGCACTTCTTCCATATAGCTAGAAGAATCAATGTCGTCTCTTATTAATGTTGTTTATCATCAATGTCGCCTATTAACAATGCTATATGTTGTCAATGTTGCATGCTATCAGTGCAGCATATTACCAGTGCCGCATGTTACTAGTGCCGCAGGTTATCGATACCATTTGCTACCGATGTTGCCTGCTATCAGTGCCATTTGTTATCAATGTTGGTCATAGCCAATATCGCCACTTATCAATGACGCCGCTTATTGATGGTGCACTTCATCAATCCTTAGAGGACATCACACATCTATAAATGCAATATTACGGAGGTTATTATGCCGCTCCTCATCAATACTACTTCATACTAAAGTTGCTTTAAACTGATGTTGTCACCTGCTTATTAAGAGTGTTGATCGTCATAGAAGAATCCATCGATGGCGAAAGTCATTGATGACGAATGTCTTTACTATTGAGGCGGTGCTGAAGTTCTACTATTTACTAAGGAATGTTGAATGTCATCATTAAGCAAGACCTAGTGTTATGCGGTGTTGATATTGCCAAAATTCATGCATATTACGGTTAAGCTGCAATGTCCAACTTCTACCCTTATAAATATGAACCTAGGGGTTAGGAGAGGATGTGAATCATTTTTTTATCATATCTCACATTTTAAACTTTGTAACCCTAAATTGATTTAGGGATTTTAGTGTCAGGTGAGCTATTGCACATAGGACTTTGTACATTCAACATTATATGTAATAAGAATAAAATTTCTTGAGTTATGACTTACTTTCGAATTCATGGCACTTGTGATTTCTTAATCATAGCTTGCTTCGAATTCCAATAGTACTCATATTATTGATATCTATTTTTGCATAAGACCATCACATAAATCAATTTCAAGTGCATATAGGCTCCTACATGACAATACTTACAACTTTATCACGGACCCAAGCTTGCTAACTCACACATAAAAGCCTTAACTCAACCAAGTGTCATTTTTGCTTACACTCGTTGAGGTTAACCAAAGATTTCTAAATCCCACCATTATTCAGGTGCCCTTCCTTGCATTTTTTTGGGTTAACGAAGAAATTCGTTAATATTTTGGTGCTAGAAAGAGGGCTCGAACCTTCGACCTTCTGCTTAACCCAAGCTTGGAGGATTTATCCTTACCAAGCATATTCCTTTAAGGATCCTTCCAAACCAGCCTACTTTTGATTTTTAACACCATTTAATCACATCAACTAAGCTTAGCGTAGTCATGTCAATTAAATGTTTTAAAATCTCCGAGCAAAGGTCTTCTGAATCTTAAATAGCCAGATCAACCTACCAAATCAGTAATGATCCTCGATTTCATGAGGATCAAGTACTAAGGCTCATGGCACTACAAGTCATGGAGGAAAAAAGAAGACAAGTAGTTTCTTATAATCCGTAAGAGTGGAGTCTAAATACATTTCACGTGGGGACCACGTCGATCTTTGTCCTAGGAAGATAATATAAGAGGGATAGCATCATCATGAAAATAAGAAGAGGAATCCAACTCAAATCTAAAGGAACTATTTTTTGAAAAGGAGATAAAGAGAGATTTTGATCGGTTTACTAGAAAGTAGAGGAGTGTACTTGATTGATCTTATAAAACAAATAAAGCAAAAACTCCCAAAAAAGAAAGATGGTCATTGAGGATGAAGAGTCCGTTACAAGCAACAAAAGAGCTAAGCACCAATCAAGAGGGTCATTCCTCAAAAGATTACGACATTCTAAGGACTACTTTATTACCACCTCTTATGAGAATGTCTACCTCTTAACCAATGACAAGCTCAATTGTTGGCCTTCACAAAAGAAGCAACCGAAGAATGAAAAAAATCTTGGAAGGTTATATTGTAATTATCATTGTTCTAATAGCCATGAGACCAATCAATGCTGAAGCTTAGAAGGAATGATCAACAACCTCTTGGGATAAAGGAAGCTCAAGGAATTTGTACAAAGATATTGAAAAGTTGATAATAAAAAAAGTTTTCTGAGTAAAGTAAGTGTATCTGCATGGTTAGGGAGTAAAACTCTCCTAAGAAAAATACTAAACCATTACCTAAGATGGTAGTAAGGGGTGAAAAGCCTTTGTCCCTATCAAGACGGCTTGGTCAAAACACCTCCTAAAGGAAGATCAGAGTAAGTCTTTAGTCCCGTCCGAAAAGGCCTGACCAAAGCATCTACAAGCCTTCAGCCTCTACCTATGCAGCCTGATTGGAGCCCCTTCTAGAGGAATGATGGATTAAGTCTTTGGTCCCATCTAATATGGCCTAATTAAAGCACCGAATCAGCCTTTAGTGCCGTCTCTAAGGCCTTACTAAAGCGCCTCCTAAAGCGAGGTCAGGTAAGTTTCTGCTTAAGATAGCTAATCAAATGCACCAGGCAACAAATCTAAATCATCACCTAAGATGGTGATAAGGGGTTTGATCCAAGTTGAGATCATCACATAATATGGTGATAAAGAAAAGGGACTAAGACGTCCAAGCCCAAAGAGAGACACAAAGAAAAGGGACTAAGATGTCCAAAGCCCAAAGAGAGGCATAAAGAAAAGGGACTAAGATGTCCAAAGCCCGAAGAAAGGTAGAAGAACTTGATCAAAAATAAGTCATTTGTGCTCCAAAGCAAGAGTCAAGTAATCTTCTAGAGGAAGATCTATAAAATAAGAGCTGTTGTTCTTCAAGGTAAAGAAAGTGAGATTTCTCTGTAAAAGAAAGCAATCTCCAATTGCCAAATGAATTTTCTGGTCTTTTATTATAGCCAGATAGGTTTTTTGTCCACTATTTCCAGATGGATTTTTTGGTCCTTTTCTATTATTTAGAAATCATTACTGGCAGATGGATTTTCTGGTCTTTTTCTATTCACAAATTATAATTGCTTCATGGTTTTCTAGATTTCTATGGCCAAGTGATTTTCTAGCCTACTATTTAAAAGGGTTCCATTATTGCCAGTCAAGGAAAATAACTAACGTTAAAAGTAAACTATTTTACTCCAAGGACAAAAATGGAGCTTTATTAGATCAGCTTTCAATTTCTTAAGTTATGATTAAAATTTAACTTTCTTAAACTAACAAGAATCTCCGTTACTAGACTGAGAGGCAGACTCTTACATCAAGATCAAAATTTATGGTCTTCATAACTGAAATATCGAATGCTCAATCAGTAAGGTTTCTAGTCACCTTAACAGGCATATTGTTGGCTTATATGATAAAAGCTCAAAATACTGGAAAGCAAGATATACATCTCAAATAATTCAGCACATTCAAGAGTACATATGATCTATTCAAGGTAACATTTATTTGAATACAAATTCAATTATTATCTAATATGTTGTATACAAAAGTCATTGGTACATAACGTGAACTACAAAAGAAGGTGTATTGAAAGATCTACAAGCAATTCTTTACTAAAGCTCAAGGCTCTATGTCATCCTACGTATATCTTTAGCAACCAATGAAGAATCGGCAATGTGGCGAATGACAATATCCAAAAGTTCTTGGAGTTTCTTCTCTTTCCTCCAAATGGTGTCCACATCATCAATTGAGTCAATTTGATTCCTCAATGCATGCTTAAGAGTCTTATGGCTCCTTTTATTGTTTGAACCGTGCTCTTTAATTCTTTAATTTCCTACCCAAGAATATGCTTTTCACGCTTAAGTTTTGCCACCTGACTTTCATAATCATTAAGACATTGAGAGACTCTTTCATTCCATTTCTTATTAAAGAATTACATGCATTCAAATTTGACTTGCCTACCCATTGGAAGATTACTTTGTCGATTAAACCCGGAGGTGTGTATCATAAATTAGGAAATTCTTGGTTGACTAAAGATTAAGATCTTGTCATCCTTCTAGAAGTAGGAGTAGGAAGGATGGAATCGCCTCCACTCGCAATTAGTTCCAAAGATTGGCAAGATAATTGATTGTTCATTAAATCCACTTCAAGATCATTTATCCATTGATATAATTTAGCCTTTTCTATATCAATGTTGATTGAAGGTCCAGACCCTAGGACCGTTTCAATCTCTATTTTCAACTCTTGAAATTCTTTGTCCTTTTCTTTAATTTGATCCTCTAGGTTGAAGGTCATTTCTTTATTATTCACGAATGTCAACCTTAATTGGTAGTATTTCCTATGCCACTCTTGCGCTTTTGGATTTTCCGGAATCCTTATAGCTAAAGTGCCTTGGGAAGACTGTCTCTTTTCAATATCAGCTATTAGTTTATCTTTAATAACATTCAATCAAGAAAGAGCATCTGTAGGGCCTGGTGCAAGTGCAACTGGCTTTCCAATTTAGAATAAGTAAAATGAAAATTAATACATAAAAAAAAGTTATTCCATTAATGATAGCAAGAGTTTACAAATAATAGGAAAATTCAAATCACATCACAATTCCGTTTTTAAACATTTAAATAACTCTTAAAGTTTCGAATCGCTGATTTTGGCCTTTTCAAATGACCCGACCGATAAGGCAAAGGTAGAATCGAAAGGAGCTTTATTCCCTTTCAGAGTATAAACTGGGGGAAATTGCCGATAATCCCATTTTTCGGCTAAAGGGCTAGTGTCGCCACACGGCATTTGGCATGATAAGTTCGTATTTCACTAAGTATTTTATGATTTTCTCATTGCCTAAAAAGTCAAAACAGAAGTGAGGGAATCATACATATACTTTATTTAGATCTATGAGAAAGCACTGTCTTGCTAACTAAGATGTTCTAAACTTAAAAGATTACTCTTAAAAATCCCTTTTTAACTTAACAAACTTATTTAGCAATTCAATGGGATCAGGACTATTTGAAGGTTCCATAATCTGTATAATATATAAAAATTAGACCAAGCATAAGAGAAACAAAAGCACTAAGGTTTATGAGCTACTTGAGTTACATAGTATAGTTATACAATCACTCGGGTTCATAGAAAATTTATTTCTTATAAAATTCGAAAATAATTTTCTTCCTATTGTATTTGAGTTTTTCGAATGGAAGAGAATGAGAAGAAATAAGGACAGAAGCAACTCTTGGGAGATTCCAACATGTCTCGGGATAAGGATCAGACCCATGTTTGTCTAAGTATCTACAATGGAAGCGCCTAAGCAAACCTCCGCAATTATCCCCCAAGTAAGAAAAATTGATGAATATATCCCTGGAATAAACTCTATAGAGAAACTCCTCTAAGGCTTTCCTATCGGTCAACATCCAAAAGAGGGTCATAAGTTCCGCATTTTCTGTCAAGTGTCTCTCATGATGAAGATGTGTATTCTTCATACATGGAGCAATTTGCCTTTCTTTGAAAAATCTTAATTTCAATGCATTAGTAATAAGTTTATTATATTTCTCATATAGTCTTTTGTGTTCCTTTAAAAGCATATCCAGTTCACCCATTCAGTTGATTTGTTTCTATTTTCTTCTTTTCAAGCATAAACTCATAATAGTACTTCGATTTTCTCCTTGACTAGATACACACTAACTAAAAACTGCTTGATAACTTTAAATGTTTAAATAAAGAGACCTATACCTTATAGAATGGAATTTGAGACGAAGAAATTTGCCCTTTTCCTTTGGACTTGTGGCTTTTAGGAGCATTGTCTTTCTGAGGAGAATCTTTAGTTGGGTAATCGAGAATTTTAATAACTTCCGTACCTTGGGCCGTAAAGTCCAAGTTAGCATCTCCCAATCTATCCTTCTCATTTGGTGGTCCAGAGAAACCCTTCCTATGACCACCACCATTGTCATCATTGCCATCATCATCATGACCCTCATCGTCATGACCTTCATCATTCCTATTCTCATCATCACCCTTCTCTTCCTCGTCAGACTCCATCTCCTCGCATGCTAAAGGTCATCAAAAGTTAGCAATTTCTTAGCAACAATCTCCTCCTCCTCATTAGAGGATTCTCCTTGGTTCCCAGAGCTTTTTCCAGCATTGCACTGAAATTTTTTTAAACCCCTCATTCCAAGATGAAAGGGAAGGGAAGTCTAGATCTAGGCACTTGTGAATATTGTTGGCGTATGCAATGTATAAGGCCTTCTCATAACATTTATCGACAATGGAATCGAGAGTCGTGTCAAGAAAATAAGAGACCTTTTACTTTGCATGTTTAATAATACTGGTTAATTTAGTCAAAAAATTTCTTTTCCAACAAAGCTTCTTCTTTAAAAGTTTATTCTCCTTGGCAAACCTAGCTCTCTTTTACCGAAACTCCCAAAGTTTTTCTTCTGGAGTCCTCACCTTATCCACTATTGCTTATCTGACGTTTTTCTCTTCATTAAGAGAGGAGGCAAGTTTTTCCTTCTCAGCCATGGCCTCATCCTTCGCTGTTAAAAGGACAGTTATGTTGGTGTTAAGCGACGAAATCTTCTCTTTTCGCTTAGGCACCTCATTGGAAGACGCTTGGGCAGTTTCTGGGAAGAGGAACATGTGCTTAACTACCTAGAATAAGTAACAATTATAAGTTAGAACACTATATATAGAATTGGGAACCTACAACAGTAAAACAGAGAAAGGCACATTCCGATAAAAACTGCTTGAGAACAGTAAAGCAGCGATCTTGGAATAAGAAGAAGGTTGTGGCGGTTTAAGGGAAATAAAAGATAGAGACTGGATGACCAATTGAAGAAGATCGTCAAAGTTACTAACGAGAGATTTTTCTTGAGACTTAGAGGGGAGTAGATCTTTTGGGATAAGAGATAGGCCAAGATCCTCGCATGTACGATAAAGAGCCCCAGGGGTATCAAGAAAATGGATATTTAGAAGCGAGTCCTAAGAATGCCCTTATCTAGTACTACAAGGGCATACTCATCCCCAACCTTGAACTTTTTGCTGAGGGTTCAAGTGGTAACAGCAGGGCCATCACTTGATTTTCTTTTCATAATATTAAATACGCTAACAATGGAATCCTCTATTGAAAGAGGTTTGATAACTTGAGTCAAGGGAGAAGCGTCATCAGTAGTCCCCTTCTCTTGGGGAGTGTCACTTAAGGTCTCCTTTTCTTTGGAGACAATAACCAAGGCATATGAGCCTGAATCAAAGAGGAAAGTTTAGAAGATAATATTACAAGAGGTTTTGTATAAGTTGCATTAGAAAATCACCAGAATCTTCGGGTTGCACCGGAAATTTAATAGAGAAAGATCTCAGTTTTCCCATTACAAATGATCGTCTTCCTTGGGCATTGCCTTTAATCATTGGTGGCTCCCCCAAGATTTTCGTGATGATCGAAGATTATGGAATCTTGAATGATCTTTGCTTATGTTAGTAGTGTAAGTCTATTGCCTAGTGCTTTCGATGCTCGAGTTAAAGACTGGATGGTTTTCCGGTCGAAGAACTTAATTGCTTTATAGCAACACCTAAAGGAAAACACTCATAGTAGAGAACAACAAAAAACATGAGTAACAAGAAAAAGAAACTTACTAGTTGCGGAGAAATTTCCCCTGATTCTGGAATAACACCCAACGTAGAAGAATTGCATCTCTCATTCCTTGATCTTATTGACAGTGTCATTTATTAGGCTTTTCGAAAGAGGATGAATGCGGTACAATACATTATCCCACCGATCGCCTAATCCTGCAGGGCCGGCTATAGAATGGAGGACTTCAGCACTTAAGGAAGGAAGTCCAGCTTCCCAAGCAAGGACTTCGAGGCATGTTAGGTAAGTATATGCATCTGGAGTAAACTAGATCGAGGCAATGTTTAAATACTCTAGGTTTTTCAAAAGAAAGTCAAGAAAAGGAAGGTAGCCCATATGTCAGATGTGGATTGGGGTGAAAGCAAAATACCCTTCTAGAGGGTTATAAATGTTGCCATTAGGACCGGCAGAAATAGCTTCAATTCCAATAATGCCAAATTGCTTCAAGAATGAGTTTACTTCAACCTAAGTTATGATATATGAAGGATTCAATAGAGGGTCCCCTTCTTATTAGTAGAGGGTGAAGCCTTGGGTCCTGTGCTAGTCTTCTTGATGAATTTCATGGTTGTCTTTGGCCTTTCATTTGCCTGCTAGTTGATATTGCTCCAAATTTGAGAAATACCAGTGTTTATTATACAGATGGATTAGTACATACAAAGTCAAAAGGCATGTAAGTGATTTACTTGTCATACCAAATATTAGAATACAATGCATAACATAGTATTTACAATAAATCAGTGGCCATTGAGTAGTCAATATCGGATTCATGAAAAATTCGAACTGTTAGGTTGATTAAAAAGGCATAAGTAAATATTAAACTTTTGATATTAAGCCTATGAGAATTTGCATGAAATATGAATAAAAGTTAACATAAAGGTATTTAAGTACAATATCGCATTAATAAACCCACATCAAATGGATATATCAATGATGAATGTCACAAAGGTCGTATTATAAAGCAACAAAGTAATGTCGCAACTATAATCAATGTTGATGTAATAAGGTTGCCAACGTCAATAAATAATGCTAAATCTATGAACGACTTATATGTTGCTGCAACATTTATGTCATAAATCATGATGTCGAATAAAGCTTAATTTATAATGTAAAAAGTGGCTACTAAAAGATAATAACAAACAGTCAAGTTACCGGTATCAAACCTTACCCCCAAGTCAATATCGAATATAAGCGGTAACATTCTTAATTAATACCAAAATTATTATTGTCGCATTTAATCGACATAAGCTTTCCTATAATAATGACTCCTATGCCCCTGAAATAGGTTGATGCACATCTCTTTAGTCATTAACGATGTGAAATTTTTTGCACTAAGCATCATATCAATATTGTAAAACATCAATTTCGGCATAAAACAAAAGGAAATAAGTCAATGTCGAATATTATAGTGATGTTATAAAATCTTAATGTTGATATAGAATGAAGCGGTATTAGAATTGGGTCTAATAAACTATCCCCTTCATTATTAAATTAAGAACACCCAGGTTTTCGTTATCAATGCTATTTAATTATTAATTAACCAAAATTCCTTTAAGTAACATAGAAATTTAACACTAAATCAAACTATAACCATAAATGATTGTCAATCCAATCATTGGTATAAACATCGAAGCTATATAATCGAACCTAAATGCCAATTTGAAATCAACAACTTTACTTGAACCCTAACAACAATTTTGATTTTAGATTACCTAATTTGTCCTATTAATTTAATCAGTAAAAGGAGAATCATACCTTGATTTTAACTTTGCTTCCAAAAAGCTAGGATTTGTAAATAATTTTGTGAATTTTGATTTTGTTTGCTCGAGTTTTCAATTATGGGTAAGAGAGGAATGAACAGAAAGCTCATCTACCTATAGCGAAAAAGGAAAATGTATAGCTATCGTTGATTCAATTCAAATGAACTATTAGATTCACTTGGGATACCAATAGGTAGTAAGCATTATTGACAAGATTGTTGACCTAAAAGTCAACTCTTCCATTACACTAAGGAGAAAATATTACTACAGTTATTATTTTCAAAGAAATGCGACATGTGACGTAGCTGTGACATCGCGTCAATAATCAATGCCGAAAGAATGGTAGTGAGCTAATGCCTCCCCTCATCAATAAAGAATAATAAACAATGTTGCAGTTCATCAGTGAAGGCAGCAATACTGGATGCCATCAATATCGCATATTAGTAAGGGAATGATGAAATTGGAAAACGCTATGCCAAAAGCCAAAGATGTTATAATAGCATGGTATATCATTGATGTTGCATCACATTAATACCGTATTTCATTAATGGAGCACTTCTTCCATATATTCAGAAGAATCAATGTCGTCTCCTATTAATGCCGCTTATCATCTATGTCATCTACTAACAATGTCGTCTGTTGCCAATACCGCATGTTATCAATGTCACATGCTACTAGTGCTGCATTTTATTAATGCCATCTGTTATCAATACCTTTTGCTACCGTTGCCGCTTGTTATCAGTGCCGCTTGTTACCAATGCCGATCATAACCAATATCGCCACTTATCACCGACGTCACTTATTGATGGCGCACTTCATTAATCCTTAGATGACACCTGTAACTATCCTATTTCCAAAGCCATGATATTCTACGCATTTAATTAAATTAAAATTGTTCGAATTTGATTTTGATAATTATTATTTTTGGGATTAAATTTCAACTAAAGTATGTTTAACAAAGGATTTTATTATAATAACATTAGTTAATAAATTCCTCTTTATATGATACATTAAAATTTAAATAAAATGTTTTAATAAATATATAATATCTTAAAGTGTAAGTAATTTTATGGACTTGAAATCGATAAAAAGGAGTTTTATTTGTTATTCAATAAATGGATGAAGATGAATAATTATAGAATTTAAATAATTTGGGTAAAAGATATGATATATCAATTTAAATTGAAAATGAATCTATAATTCAATGATAGAATTGATTATGTAGGAATGGAAGGATTTCAATTTGCTATTTAGAGAGATAAAAATGGAGATCGATATAGATAAAGACTTATACGAAAATAACATTAGTTATATATTTAGTTAATTCATATCTTTCCTTTTTCACTTCAAAGCCCGTCTCATTCCTCATCATCAAACCAAAGCCTGTTCTCTTACTCCCAAACCTGTTTTCCTCTTAGCATGCCCTAGCCCCCAAAATCATTCATGAAATAAAACTTTCAAAAGAAAAAAATCGTGCTTATATGCGATTATCACAACGACGCTGACATGGGGCAGAGGCGACGATCTATGATCATAGAGATCGGTACAAGACAGAAATGAGATTTTAAGGAGTAGCCGATGTTGGCAGCATGTGCGAATATGTGCAGAGGTGGCTAACGCGAGCTTCGTACTGGAGGTGGAGGTGGCGACGCGTGGTTGGCTTCAAGCGATGGGCGACTATATGGTGCAGCTTTGCGATATGTAGGACAGTGTGCTTCAGGAGGTTGATCTTGGAGCTTACATTGTAGAGGAGCTTGTTGTCGATTCGGTGAAGTATGCTAGGGATTTGAGTACAAGCTGCACAGGAAATTTAAGCAAGCATTGGATAAAGGTGAGTTATTTTCAACTCTCGATTCCATCTTTACTTTTGTGAATTCCATTTGAATGCCTTGATATGGTTGTTTGTGTGATAATACTTGGGTGTTCATGATTGAATTAAATGAAATATTGTTGCATAATAGTGTTTGGTTGATTGTTTGGTAATAAACGAATTGTTGTGTGGATTGATGATGCCAATTTTCATACGGAACTCTGTCCATTTGTGAATTTAATTTTACGGTATGTTAATACTTGTATTTCGTCGTGTGATCAGAGTTATTTAAAAGCAACTCGGATCACTAAGAAATTTTGTATTATGGAATGATATTTTATAGAGCGATGTTGGCTCTAGAAGATGCATTTTTAATGGATTTATTATTTGAATTGTTTAAATGTTTTAAAAGATTTTTAAAACGAGATGTTATCTATTTTGATCCTTATTGGAATTTAGTTTATAGAATGTAGTCAAATTATATTATATTTTTAACTTATTTCTTATTTCAAAATTTCGATTCAAAGCTTTTAAAGATGAGTAATATTTATTCGTAAACCTTTTAAAATTTACTATTATAAGTATATTATAATTTTGGAAATGATTTAGAGGCAAAAGATAAAATATAGTATTATTTTAAAAAAGCTGTTATGAAAGTAATAATTTCAGTTTCAAGTTATTTTACATATAAAAGAGGTTTAAATAATTTTAAAGTGTTCAAAAGCCTTTGTAAATAATTTTTTTTCATTAAAATGAATTTAAGAATTTAAAAGTGATTTTGAGAAATTGTATCTTTATGTATGTAAAATTAATTTAAAAGTCTTTTATTTTATTTATTATGGATTTGAGATTTTATTGAGATTTCGTGCTTTTCTATGAAATGAGGAATTTTAATAAAACGATCGAATCATATAGATTGGTATGGTACTTTTTGTACAATTCTTCCAATTATTTTTATAACTTGTTGAATAGAGTATATTGAGTGGAATTTACTAGCTTTTAGTAAGTACTTGAACTTCACTATCTAGTATGGGATAGTTTGTTAAATTTTTGTGATTACTAAAGCGAAAGTGGTTTACACTTTAGAGTTATACTATCTTGGGTCGTTTAGGTATATGGACTAACAGATCCTTGAGAAATGATGACTCATTTTATTAATCGACCTAAGAGTCGATACATTCTTAGATTTGGGTAGCAGACCTATATTGTTGGAATTTGGTTTGTTAAGGTGTAGCATGGTGCCCTTTTGTTTCTTAGATGGGTGTTTTCATGGATTATTAGTCTATATACCGGATGACTATAACTGTTATCGGGGTTTTTAATCGAATAGAATTCAATGTAAGCTAGAACATCTACATCAAGTCGAAACGACTCAAGAATCAACTAGAAGGATCAGAAGAAGGAACCAAGAAAGACACAAGAGGAAAAAGGCAAAAATTGCCTAAGATGATGGATCACTAGCGATGCATCACCCATGGATCGCTAGTGATCCATATGCATTGCTTGTGGGTTGTCCATTCTTCTTGCATCATAAAGCATTATCTGTTCTAGACACGCCTACGAAGTTTCATGATGTTCCAAGCAAGCTAGATCGAGAAGTGGGCATTCATCTGATTCCAGCAATAGTTCAATACAACTAGTACATGAATCATCATCAAAACAAAGCATCTACTCATGAAATTATTTAGGGAGCATCTACGCAAGACAAGGAACATGATCCAATTGAAATGAGCTAAAAATGTGCTAACTTCATGGATCGCTAGCGATCTATGCCCTATGGATCACTAGCGATCCATCATATTGGGTCGGCTCGCTACGAAATTTTTGAAGCATCTTTGTACCTTCAAATGTAAGTTTCTGGCAAAGCGGTTTGGGCCCAAGTGCTCTTCAGCCTCTATAAATACAATCCTATCTGCAACATAAAGTGGATCTTCTGGACTGGTTGCTGAAACTCTGTAGAAACTATACTTCACTCTTCTCCTCCCACACAATAGTCATCCAAAGAGTTCGCTGTGATTCTCCAGCAAACTCTAACACTGGTGACTTGATCTAATTTGCAAGATCTAATTAAATTGTAATCATATTCAGCTTGTAATAGCAGTCAGTTAATAACCAAAGTTATAAAGTGGACGGTAGGCTTCATTAACAGCTGGGCCACTGTAAAAATCTCCTGTCTCTTTATTTTATCTACAAGTTATTATTCCTTGTTTCTATTTTGTTTGTCCTGATAAATAGGGCTGGTGCTTTCACACTCAATCCAGGGTGTTCATCCAATTTTTGGGTTAACATTTTGGTGCTTTCACTGAGAACTGAACTTGGACTTAGATATGGCTATCTACTTTGGATCAGATAGGTTCAGAAGTTAGATCCTCAATCTCTACTCAGAAAATCTGCTCTTGAGAATTAATGGCACCTGGAAGAAGGAGAACAACTTTCGAAAGATCAGTAGGAGCTACCATTGCTGGAGAAGATACAAATTCTTAGCAAATTGAAGTCAACAACCCCAACAATCTACAATTAGGAGCTAACTCCGGAGATCAGGTTCTAGGATACTCTATTTAGCGTGAAGTAGTCACTAGAGATGAATTAAATAAAATAGTTAATGAAATTAAACAAAAGATGGAAAATAGCCAAAGGGCTCTCATGGATAAATTGAATGCCCCATTGACCTTATAGTTACATGTTGCTTCAAGAACCATGACAGCCTACAGCTGCCGTGGAATAAGAAAATTCTTCCGTCTCTAGCCTAAATAGGAGAAATAGGAAATAGCCACAAAAAGGAGTGATGGGTGGAACCGTATGAATCAATAGGGAAGGAAACGTAAATACTCCACCAACTGCGAGGCAACCAGCTACAAACTTGAATCTAGGAGCAAAAACCCCATGGGAAGATATAGTCATGGATCTCTCTGACTCAAAAGATGGTGAGCGACTTGACGATGACAAGTTAGAAGGAAATGCCAATGCATTCAATGATGCCAGTGAGATCCAAACTGTCCCCATCAAACTAACCACAAGCCAAGGAAACCTTGAGGAAGTGGCTCTCTTGAAGATGGGAGAGCCTAGGCTTCAGCTCACTCACCAAGATCGTTTGAAAAATCAATAACCGGTGTAGTCACCGACAACCGATCCCCAGATTACCGGATATCTAAGGCATATATCATGGACATGGTCAAGACACTAATGGATGAAAGTAAGGGTAGAAGGGATAATATATGAGGTTCCACTCTAAGTCGGGCTCCTTTCACTAATGACATTCTGAATGGACGGTACCCCTAAAAAGTTCACAATGCCAACTATTCCATCTTATGACAGAATGAGAGACTCGAATCCCCACTTGTGTAAGTACAGTTGGTACATAGACAAAGTGAATGCTTCAGATGCCATTCGATGTAGACGTTTCTCGATTTTTATGGAGGGAATTGCTTCCATGTGGTTCACTAGGTTTCCGCCAAGATCCATCTCCACCTTTGATCAACTAGCAACAAGATTTCTTGATCAATATAGACTTCGCATGGCGCAACCAAAATATGTGATGTCCTTATCTGGCCTATTCAGGGATGGAATGAATCTTTGAAGTATTTCATTAATCGGTTCAACTCTATGGTAACCAAAGTAAGTAATCCGAATGAGGATATGGTTTTCATGGCCTTAGTCTTCACAATTCACCCTGAAACTGAATTTGGGCAATGGAACAAATGAAAAAACTACCACTAGGAAGGATTTCAACCAAAAGGAGAGCTAGTACTTGAGATTGGAAGAGGCACATGAATTAGAAAGGAAATCTACTGACTTACAACCAACTAACATTAGGCAGAATGGTATGGTGACAAGCCAAGACATAAATATCTCCAGGACCGCTGAAGGGAATGTAGGACAAAATGGGAATCAAAAAAGGAAGAACCAGAATTCCAACAAGCGAAACAAAAGTAGCAAGTGACTCAAAGGTTTGAGGCCCAAAGAATACACCCCGCTCAATGATACTCCAGAAAAAATCTATCTCACAACACAAGAAATGGAAGAGTACAAGAAGCCACCCATAAAGGAAGCAACTGAGCAACAAAAGCATTTCGAAAAGTACTGTCACTTCCATGAGACACAGACCATAACAGGAATGAGTGTCATCACCTGAAGAACTTGATTGAGGAGTTAATTCAGGAAAACAAGCTTCAGCAGTAAGAGGAAACCACTGAATCCTGACCAACCCGTAGCGCCCCAAGCTCTTAGAGATCAAGGGAATCAAGCTGGAACTAGCAAAGAGGGACTCAGGCCGACTGACTAGAGACTCATCAATGGAACGATATTTGGAGGGCCCCATCCCGCGTAGAAGAGTTAGGGAGAAATTAAGTTGTATGCGAGCTCATTAAAGCAAGCTTCCAACTGATGTGTACTTTGCGATCGAAGATGGAACCTATGCTAAGCAGTAGAGAACCCTGAAAGACGACGTAGTATTCTAGAATCGAGACACACTACAAGAAAATATACTTTTTGCAGCACAAAGACGCAGCGTTTTAATGAAAAGGCTGTTATTATCTAGGTGGATTATTAAAGGAACAATTCTAAAACGCTGCGTAGAAGTTAACGCGGGGAAAATAAATATTTGCCGCCTCTCAGAATAACCCTCTCCAAACGCAGGCATATTAAAAACCTTTTCCCCCCAAATTTTCCTAACCCAAATTTAATTAAAAATCGAACTATTCCAAATGTCGCTCAACATCGACCTTCCACCATCGTTTGCACCGCCGTCTCCGCCAACTCTTCTGTCTCCGCCGTCTTCCCCATCTCCACTTCTCTGCCATCGATTTATCTTGTCCAGCAACCCTCCAGTTTGGAAACCCAATAGAAGGTATTATTTGATTTCCTCATTCTTGCTTTCAATATCTGATTTCTTGATTTTTGGAATGAATAAACCATTATTGGTATAAGTATATGATTTTGGAGCATCCATTTTGTGATTCTGGGTCTGTTATCATACCTGTGTCTTTTTTTGAATCAATAATATCATGTCTATTTAAATGCCTTAGGTTTTTGAATCTCGGCTGTGAATTTATAATTGAATGCCTTAGATGATTTCTGACTTTTCCTTTGTGATATATATCGCTGCTTTTATTCGTATATACTTAGAACTAATTTGACCCTTGATTTTGATATTTTTCGATGAACTCTATGCTCGAATGATATTCTGACCTTTTGATCTTGGCCTTGACTTTAGTCTTTCTGATGAACTGAATGCCTTTAGTTGAATATTTCTGATTTTGTTCTTTGATGAATTGTTGCACCCTATTTAGCTTCCTTTTATGTTCAATCCATTTCAGTTACCCTCGCCTGGCTGTTATATTGTCACTATTACATTGACATATATGTATACTTCTGTTCCGAGTGTATCTGGGTTGATCTGAGCTTTGTGTGAAATTATTTTACTTTGCTGTTCAACTGATCTTAATTGACCATGGCTGTTTGTCTTAGATGCCTACATATATGCATATATGTACAAGTCAATGTGATTATGTTTGCAAGCTTGACCTGTGCATCCTAGCCAGTGGCTTTGATAATTTGGTTGATTTTTTTTTTGGTAATATGAAAGAGAGATGTTATTGCATCACATTCTATAATAGCTTTGTTTGGAAGGACTGATTATGTCGATACTGCACACATGTTGTATATAGGATAGAATGAGTCGTAAAGCTTATGCTCATTTTACCTACTTTAGAGCAAGAAAATGGTAACTGAATTGCTCGTTCATTTAGCATTTTGTTTTCGAAATTTACATGAAAGCTAACTCAGTGTTGCTTTAGCATTATCTTCAATTATACTTCAAGTTTTACCTAGCTTATAACATTTTCATTTTCCTTCATGCATTACTTAAATACAAAGTAGTTGATTTTATAGACACAGACAAATGAGATAAGTAAGTTGTTGTTGTACAAACATGAATGATTCCATGTTTGCATCTCTTGCTTCATAGTTTGAATAAAAGTAAAGTAAAGTTTAAAAAAAATTTAGCATTTTAGACGTTGTCGTCTCATCATTATTGATTATTCACTATGATTTTCCCATTCAACTATAGCCAAAAAAAAAAAAATCATTGGCAAAGAAATTTATGGTAGGAGTTTTGTCATAGTTTGGTAATGGTGATCAGCTTCTTGACATATATCTCTTTCACATCTAAGGCTGAAGTCGTTGAGTGATGAATGTGTTGTTAGTATAAAATTTGTTCATTGGGAGGTTAATCCGATTTAAAAAATAAAATAAAATAAAAATAAACAACAGGGAATTAAGTTTAATACATCTATTAGCATAAAGACGACCAAAATAATCCTTTATATTTTTTCCACTATGTTTCATAACGTGGCTTACTGACCATGGTGTGAATTTTAGATGAGTATTTTTGTAGTTTCATGGAAACTCTCCAGCTATTATCACTGGAAAACCTATTGTAAGGATATGGACAGCTCTTTTGTCAGAGATGTTGCTACTGGAAGAGATGAGGTTTATGCAATTGAGGCTTTACTAGTTAAACATGGAAAAACTATTTCAGAATCTCTATCATATCTCGAATTATATCACACTTATCACTTATACTGTATCCTATTCATTAGCAAAGAAACTCCTCCTTGACGGTACAGTTTGATCAGTACGTGCACATATGGACCGAATGCCCTCTGCGTAAGACAAACCAATGTGTGTACTAGAAAGGCTGAAAAGAGCGCAGCTTATGATTTGGTTGGTGAGTAAAGAAAGAGGATGCAACTCATATGGACCGAATGCCCTCTGCCTCCGTAAGACAAACCAATCAAAACAGAACATTTTACAAAAAAATCATTTCTCTTTTTTACGGAAGGGGTTTTTTGTTGGCAATTTTTTTAAAAAATCTCGTGTTTTGATTGGCTGGCTCTCGAGAACAGAGGGCATTCGGTCCAGATAATCCATATCCGAAAAAAGATAAGAAACCCGGACCTAACACAAGTATAAGTTATCATAAGATGGACTCCATCACGGTTAACCTTGTTCATTTCACATAATTATAGATGGAGAAAGCTGAATAATGCATTAAGTTATTTATCTAAAGTTCGTCTAGAAAAATAGAAGTTGAAGTCAATGTTTGTAATGTTATTATAGTTCAACAACAAATGTTCATGAGGAGATGATTGATACATGCTTGATACCAAAACCTTTCAACATATAAATCAAGACAATATATCAAACAATTTGAAGTAACGATCAAACAATTTTATTATCGACCGGATAAATGAAGACAATATATCATCGTTTTGATTTATCCGGCATTAATAACGCTAGGTAAACCAATTTGGCTAGTAGTAGCGAGCCATACTGACAGAACCCCTGTTGGGGGTCTGGCACTTGGGATACTCTAAGGACGCTCTTAGGTTAACCATTTTTTGATTGGACTTCCATACATCCGAGCAACGTGTGGTGGCCAAGTATATTGTTCAATGTTTATGCCGTGTCAGCAACTATCATCTGAATTGTGCAAATAAGATATTCGAAGGTACACGTTATATTTAATTAATATAACGGGGTTGGATGATTTTTTATATTTTTTATTTGTTTTCAATATGGCAGTATACAGAGTGCATGTTGACACTTTGTATGGCCGTGGGTGCTTAGAGTTGAAGAACTGTCCCTTGCCAAACCAATTTAAAAATATTGGTTACATTTAATTGACTAAACCCAGTATCTCTAACGTTCTTTAATGTTCAGTTAGCCGAATAGCAGCGTATAAAACACAATATTACAGGAGCAGCAGGTATGCTATCAATTATTAAACATGTATTCTTCCACACTTCCAATTTAGAATGGAAGACGGGCGAAATGGAGACAGGGCAATTCGACCCATTTCAAAACTTTGCAAGTAATATTTGAAGGTTACTCGGTATTAGTATGAATACTTTGTGAGTAATATTTGAAGGGTACACGTTATTAGTACGATGGTTGGGCTAGGCCTTTGTTATTTTGTTTATTAAAGTATTGAGAATCAAACTTTTGATCAATAATTATGTCTACGCAGTATATGAAGTAATGTTGACACTTGTGCGACATCAAAAATATCAATAACGTTCAAGTTGAATGTGGATGGCATATAATGAATTGTTAGATAAATTCAATTGTTAGATAAATTCAATAACCGATTATTACTTCAAATTTTAGAAATTTACTTCCTTACATATTGGTTGGTGATGGATAAAAGTTGGGTGCATCTACACAGGTAACAATATAATACTAAATATATTTTGAGAGTTAAATCATATATTTTAACGTCAAAGTTAATAGTTATTTCATTTTATTCATAGAGCTAGTAGCGAGTATGAGAAAGGAGCTTGGAAGTTTGCGCATGCTGCTTTGAGAAATTCAAGAAATCCAGAAAAGATTTTATGTCCTTGCTCAGATTGTCGAAATCTTAGTCATCATTATGGGAAGATTGTTGTTGAGCATTTGATTATAAGAGGAATGAATCCGATATACAAGGGTGGTAGGTGGTACAATCATGGCGAACAAATAACTGTAAGCAAAGATATCGAGTCTAACGACACTTATGATTTACTCAAAACCATTCATTATGAAGATGAAGATTTCATCAATCATACATATTCCGATGATGATAAAGATGAAGATAGTGCACAGAAACGAGAGGAAGATTTATTAAAAAACTTGGAAGATGCCGAAACCCCGTTGTATCCTGGTTGCACCGATCAAACTAAATTATCTGCCATTATTGCCTTATATAATCTAAAATGTGAGACTGGGTTGTCCGATAATGGATTCGATAAACTTCTAAATGTGTAACAACTATTGTTGCCAAAGGATAATGTACTTCCTAGGACTTTATACGAGGTGAAAAAATTTCTCAAAGTATTCGATATGGGTTTTGAGAAAATTCATGCTTATCAGAATGATTGTTGTCTTTTTAGAAGAGAGAACAAAGGTTTGGATAGTTGTCCAAAATGTGGGTTTTCGAGATGTAAGAGGAATGAACGTACAAATGAAATTATGCATGGTATTCCAGTTAAAGTTTTGAGGTATTTTCCAATCATTCCAAGATTTAAAAGAATGTTTAGATCTCAAAAAATGGCAGAAGATTTAAGATGGCATTTTAACAACAAAAGTGATGATGGGAAAATGCGTCATCCTGTTGATTCTATAACATGGAATGTAGTAGATGAGAAATATGAATCGTTTGCAGCAGATCCACGCAATCTAAGGCTTGGCCTAGCTACTGATGGTTTTAATCCATTTTTAACATTGAGTTCGAAATATAGTTGTTGGCCCGTGATGCTAGTGACATACAATCTCTCGCCATTGTTATGCATGAAAAAAGAAAATATCATGCTAACATTGTTTATTCCTGGTCCAAAGCAACCAGGAAATGATATAGATGTATATTTGGCGCCATTGGTAGAAGACCTGCAACATTTATGGATTAGTGGAGTTCAAACTTATGATGCATTTAGTTGATCGCTTTTTACTATGAGAGCAATTTTACTATGGACGATAAATGACTTTCCAGCATATGGTAATCTGGCTGGATGTTGTGTGAAGGGTAAAAAAGCTTGTCCATTATGCGGTGTCAACACTCATCATCGATGGTTGAAGTATAGTCGGAAAAATGTCTACATGGGTCATAGGAGATTCTTACCACCCTCGGATTCGTTGAGAAAACAGAAATCCTGGTTTGATAATACTATAGAAAAGGGTCGTAGACCTAGAATTTTAACAGGAAGAAACATCTCTAATATTTTGAAAAACTTTCCAAATGATTTTGGAAAATAAATTGATAATAAAGCAAGAAAGGAAATGATAAAAAGAAGCCAAGCAAGAAGCAACATAGTAAGAAAAGGAAAAGTTCTACTTTCAAACAAGATGATGATCCTGCAAAAATAGAACTATCAAGATGGAAAAAACGATCAATATTTTTTGATTTACCATATTGGAAGGTTAGTGCTATTATTTTTTAATGAATGAATAATATTTATATATATTAATGAAGTATAACAATATTATTTTTGTAGGAACTTCCCGTGCGTCATAATTTAGACGTAATGCATGTAGAAAAAAATGTTGGTGAAAGCATAATAGCGACGATGTTGCATGATAGCAAATCAAAAGATGGAACTAATTGCAGAAAAGATTTGGAAGATTTGAGAATCCGACATGGCCTTTATGCACAATCTCGTGGGAAAAAAACATATCTTCCACCAGCTCCATATACATTGTCCACTGTCGAGAGAAAAACATTTTGCCAAAGGTTATATGATTTCAAGGGACCTGATGGTTATTGCTCAAATTTTAGAAGTTCTGTGTCGTTGGAGGATTGTAAAATTATTGGCTTGAAGTCACATGACTACCATGTTCTAATGCAACAATTATTACCATTTGCAATAAGAGGACTGTTGCCAAAAAAGCCAAGAAGGACAATAATTCGTTTATGTTCGTTCTTCAATAAATTATGCCAGCGTGTTCTTGATAAAGAAAAACTGCAACAACTTGATGATGAAATTATTATAACTTTGTGCGAAATTGAAAGATATTTCCCACCTTCTTTCTTTGACATAATGATACACTTGACCGTTCATCTTGAAAGAGAAGCCCGATTGTGTGGACCGGTTCATTTCCGTTGGATGTACCCTTTTGAAAGATATATGAAGACGCTTAAACATTATGTAAGAAATCATGCACGTCCCGAGGGTTGTATTGCAGAATCCTATCTTGCAGAAGAGTGCATGAGATTTTTTAGCGATTTTTTAAAGAAATCAATACAAACAGAGAAGGAAGTCCGAAATGAAGATCATAAAGATGATTCCATACTCGAAGGACGACCAATTTCAGCTTGTAAAACTATTACATTGTCCACCAATGAGAAACAGATTGCACATTTGGCTGTGTTAATGAATATGACCGTGGTGGAACCATTTCTAGAGTAAGCAACTATTACAATTTGTTATTACCATTTCATACAATTTGTACCAACAAATACAACTTAGTATATTTTTTTGCGCTATAATAGTTTGCATTTAGAGGAGTTACAACACTCAAACAAGCGCATGGAAAAAAATGCAACTTTACTTTGGAAAACCCATATAGATAACTTTGCCGATTGGATTAAAAAGAAGGTGAGTGGAATTTTGAAATATTATCTCATTAACATTAGATTTATTATTATTGAGATCCATTTTAAATAACTATTTTTTTTATAGATATCTATTGATTCAATGGATCATGACACGATGTTAAAATGGATTGCATATGGTCCGCGGAGTAGTGCATATTCCTGTAGTGGATATATCATTAATGGACAACATTTTCACACAAAAGATATTGAGAGAGAAACTCAAAATAGCGGGGTCACTTACGATGCGACTACTATGTGTAGAGCAAGTGCAAAAGATACTTCCCAAGTAGTTGATGTTGTTACTTATTATCGGATATTGACTGATATAATTTTGTTAGACTATCATGTTTTTTATATTCCCGTCTTTAAATGTCATATGGCAAACATAGGGAATGGTGTGAAGGTAGAAGATGGATTCACCCTTGTTAACTTACATCAAAACCAAGCTTCATTTTCAAAAGATCCATATATCCTTGCATCTCAAGCGAAACAAATTTTTTATTCAAGAGAAGACGATTCTTCTAATTGGTATGTTGTGATGAAGGCACCATCAAGAAGCTTTCATGAGATAGATATAGATGAATCATTTGAGGAAGTTAGCTTTGCTATGGAGAATTACGAAGATATTGACATGGATGTTGATGATTTCATTGAGGATGTTAGTTATGTTAGGGAAGATTGTGAAGGCATACTTGAGTAGTTTAATTATTTTGCTATCTAGTTTTAATTCTATGGACTTTACTATCTATCTTCTTTGGTTAAGTAATATGTTTGTATGTAATGACTTGTTTTTAATATCTAGTTTTTAATATTGTTTCATTGCTGTGTTTGTTTTTAACTCATTTTGGGTTATGTTAGCAAATAATTAGGTAGCATGTATGGTAATTTTCTAAACATAGTTTGCTTATTGTGTTATGGACCTTAAAAAAAATTAAATACTTTGATAAATAATTAATTCTCATATATTATGATAAATAATGCTCATATGTTATTGTGCTACTACCTTTTCCCATCAGCTTTAGTTGTTTATATTATGATAAATAATGCTCATATATTATGATAAATAGTTTTTTTTACTGTTTAGTGCCATGAGTCATGACTACTTCTAGATGATAAAAAAACCTAATCTATTAAAGCAGCAAAAATATTTCAATGTCAAGTAACAAAATTTTAAAGTTAAATAGTATTTAAAAGAAGTCTAATTTGATTATCTTTGACCAGCCTTTATTGTTGTTTGACCGTGGGCCAAGTATATCTGGTAGTATAGGAAAAAATTGAGATTTTATGTACTGAATTATATGCCTGCTAATTAATTGATGCATATCATAACTTACAGATGTCTCCAGGGGATATCGATGAAGATCACTTCGTCATTGTATGCATGTCTTGTGTTAAATCGTTGATCCTTGAGAATATACATTCAACTGACATTATATGTTAAATTTCTATATATTTTATTACTATGGCGTCGATAAAACTTGTCCCGCATCATACCATATTTTATTTGTAAACTGCTTTTTTGGGCGATCACATTCACAGTTAGAAGACCTCTTAAACATCTTCTCTCTGTGTGCGTGTGTTTTTATGTGTGTGTATATGTATATATATGTATATATATTTTGCCAAAGAACAGTGTTACTTAGAAAAGTTTATTCATAAACACTTTCACAAAACAGCCTGATACTCTTTATACTTGTTCTACTTTATCTTTTTCCTTATAAGCTGCTAATTTGATCTTATCTGTCAGGAGTTAAATGAACCAAAGGTTGGGGGTCGAATGGCAGCCTACTCAAATGAGCATGATGAATATTACAAATAAAACAGATACCTGCAAGTGTAAAATTTATAATACGAGTATTCTTTGAATTCTATATTTGCATTATAACACAAAAAATTCACCTATGTAACATAAAAAACCCGGCCTCTCCTGCCACCTCTAGTTCTTGGTCATAGCAATAGGGAGAAGAAGAAGGAAAAAAAAGGAAAAAAGCGGCACATTTTATTAACAGAATACTTAACACTTTTATTATTTAAGTTTGAAGAGGTGTGAATACATGCACATGAATGTCTGTAAACTAAGGAATGTATTACTGATTGTTTTGAATTATTTACGTAGATATTTCAGCTATCCAGCTGAATATTGACCTTCATTCATTTAAAGATGCTTACCCTTGATGCCTTATTATTTAGAACAAAATATTCAAGTCTGATTTAGTTTGATAAATTTTGGTGTAAATTTGAATCTTAAAAGGATAAGCTTAGTAACATAAGCATTAGAAGCTTAAGTGATCATGAATATACCTCAATTTATTGTTTTTGATTTTTGCTTCATATCTATGCAGGAAATGAAGAGGGGTACTCGAAAACAAAAAAAAGCAAAAGAAGCTGAAATTGCACTCAAGGAGTCTAATGAACAGAATAAGCATGTTGAAGACAACAACGTTCAAAATGAAGACAATAACGTTCAAAATGAAAACAACAACGTTCAAATTGAAGGCAACCGACAATTAGTTGAAGGCAATAATCAAAATAAAAACAATCCTTGTGCACTTGAAGACAACACAATGCAAAATGAACAAAATTTGGAAGACATGATGGAAACCGATGGACCTATTCAAGATGTAAGGGAAAATTTAGTTCGGAAAAGAATTGCTAGAGGTCCTACTAAAATGAAGAGACTTCCGTCAAATTTCGTAAATCGGGTTGAAGTTGAATTTAATGAGAGTGGCGTTCCGATAGGAAAAGGGTCAATCCACTTATCTTCTTATCTAGGACCACTTGTACGGGAGCATGTTCCAGTCACGCTTACTGATTGGAGACGTCTTGGTGATGATTTGAAAGCTGTCTTATGGGATTGCATTCAGGTATATTTTGGAGTATTATTGTAGACATAATAGCAAAAGAGATACGTATGAGTCAGTACAAGTCTAGCATATTATGTATACTGCATCCTCAATTGCACTTTATAGCTATTGTTTTTTTCATAATTTAATTCTAATATTAGATCATAACTTTATTTGAGTAAAAGTAGAAAGGAGAATCAAATTATAAAGAGCTTTCATGTGATGCTCCAATATGAAATAATTGCTGTAGTTCAGTAATGAAATCAATTTCTCTCCCTTTATCTCTATATTGATGTGCCATTATCTCTTTATCTCTATTTTGCCATAAAAATTTAGTTTTAGTTTTAACTGGAAGACAACATAATGTATCATGGATATAGTTTTATTTTAATTTTTTTTTTTTTTTAGTTAGGCTGGAATAACACATTTTGTATTTTCACCCATGGATGTTGAATTTTCATAATTTCATATGTTTAATAATATGTAATATATGCAACTATCCTGTATAGAATCCAATGTAGAAATGACTTGCGTGTTATTTCTAACGAATGTGCTAATTTCAATTTAATCAATTAATGGATACAGGCTAGATTTAAGGTGGATGAGGAATGGCAAAAGGTCTCTATATTTCAGCAAATGGGTTGTATTTTTAGGTGTTCGAAATGTAGATTAGTCAATCTATTAGTAAAAGCAAAGTCAAAGGAGGAAAGACTTCGACTCAAACCAGATAATATTGGAAGTATGACAGAGTGGAATGATTTTATCAATTTGAAAATAAGTTCAAAATTTAAGGTAAATTACATCTAATTGGTCATTCTTTCAATGAATGAGATAACTTTTTGACGTGTTCTATTTTTTTTAAATCCAGATAAAAAGTGACATATACAAGGCTCTCAGGCGCAAGCAAGTGCCACACACATGCAGCCGTAAAGGAATGGCTCGATTAGCTGCGGATATGGTGAGAATTTTTTGGTTAAAAACTTGTGTTTGTCATGCCATCTATTTATATAGTTATAACAATTGTAAAAAAGATAAGCTAGTTCAGTTAAATGGCCAATCAAATACAAAAGCAAGAGCAATCAATATTGTTCGTCAACCTTAAAAGACAAATGTAGATGATAAAAAACAATCAATACTGTACAAAATAAGATAATTGCATATTTGAAATTGAATGTTCATCTTGATTGACAGTATTTTTTTGTTTTGATTCAGCTAATGCAGCAATCAAGAATGGACGAACAACCAAGAAGGGACGAAGATGAGAATGCGTCTCAAGCGGTAAAAGTTATTTATATTATTCATGCGACGTCATTTGAATTTGAATTTGAATTTTTAGTCAAGTATTTACCGTGATTGTTTTTGACTAATTTTAGAATAAGTATGACAAAACACATGCCAAGTGTACTTTATTGGATTGGACCGGGATTGATGAAATAGTTGCCGAAGGAAGAGTCCTTTCAACTGACCCGGAAGAGCTTGTATATAACATTCCTCTTGGACCGAAAGCCACGAAAATTTTAATAGTCATTCCAAAGAAATTGGATGCTTTCTTATGGAGGTCTACACCTAAGATGCTCTCACAAATTGGAGAAGCTAAGAATGAGATAGTAGCATGGCCAGCTGATAGAGTTGTTTTGCACACACTGATTCACTTTGAAAAGGATGAGGTTATGGTAAACTTAATTTTTTTCATTTAATTGGTATCTTTATGGATTGAATACAAAATTTATACTTAATTTTGTTTTCATATGTTCTAATTTGTTTTTATAGAGTGATAGTAGCAGTACAAATATCAAATGCAAGCTGTATGATTGGACCGGAAGCAAAGAACTAGTTGCTGAAGGAAAGTTTTACTCCAGTGATCCAAATCAGCTTGTGAATAATATTTCTCTGGGACCATCCGCCGTGCTTGTTTGGATTGATGAGGCTAAAAAACCAGATGCATTCTTGTGGAGACCACCTGCTGGTATGACATATGTTGGAGAAGCTATTGGCAGCAAAATAGCTGGGCCAGAAACAAATGTAGTAGTTAAAAATGTAAATGCTACAACGTCTTCTCGTACGGCTAATGTTATATTATCTCCGACGGTAATGTGTATTCCTTATATACTGATTTATCCAAACATATGCATTGACAAGCTTTTATTTTCAGGATCACTTCTATTTTCAAAACATATTTAAATGGTTTCATTTGTTGCATGACAGAGCGCAAACTCCAAGACAGATACTAAATGCAAGTTGATCGGCGTTCATGGAGCCAAAGAAGTAATTGCTGAAGGGCGTGTGGCTTCAACCGACCCTAAAGCATTAGTCCATTTTGTTCCACTAGGGGAAAATGCAGTCAAAGTTTGGGTTGATGTTATAAAAGTTCCAAATGCGCCTTTGTGGAGACCTACTTCTTATTTTGAGATTATTGAAGATGCACTTGGTTCGACTATAGCTTGGCCTTCCACGAATATTATAACCAAATCAACTTCAAGTAAGTATGAATTATCTTTTTTTTAATGATGAAGAGTTTATATATTGATGAAGAACTGTATAGCATTATCTCTATATTGATATATATATATTGAGAAAAAGGAAAAAATAAATATGAGAAAAAGTACTAAACAAGAATTATTTTCTTTTTTGGAAGCTTATACTAACAAGAGTTTGTAGTAAAAAAGTTAAAAAAAAACTTATTCAGAAATTAAACGATCTCTTCTTTTTTTGTACATTTTTTTCTTTTTTTTTGTAAATGGACTTTAAACACAAAACGTAAAAACTAGATACAACACACAACACGTATGCAAAACAAATTAAACAAAACAAGACAACACCAAAACAAATTAACATGCAACAGCAAAACACTAGTCAATAACACACACATAAATTAGCAAAGAAAAGAAGGGAGAAAAAAAAGAAAATAACAAGTTTTTTTAAATCAATTTCTGTAAGCCCATCCAAAAACAATACAAACCAGAACTTAAAAAATAAAAAAAAATAAAAAAACTATGTTATGGATAGAAGTGGTATGAGTTGCTGAATTGGTAGAGTTATGAATGTTGTTTTGGTATGATGTTTTGAGGATAGTCAAGAGGTATTGTGGTTGATCACTGTGTTGAGGGGTGGTTATCTGTAAATGGCTTGAGGCAGAGCAAGGCAGTAGTGTTGTGGTCAGGGGGAAGTGAGATGGTTGTGGGATGGCTGCTATTGAGGGAAGATGAAGGACTAGCTGCAGAAGTGTGTTTTTGGTTGATGGTCAGAGGAGATGACAATGACTGTGGTGGTTGGGTGATGACTGGGAGTTTATGACTAGAGTGCTTGATAGGGTTGTGGTGCTGGACTCGGGTGAAGTGGTAAGTGCGGTAGTGGATTTGTTGGTGAGGAGATGTAGCAGTGATGATAGGTTGGATAAGTTTGAAACTGTTATGGATAGTTTTGAAATGATGTATAGCAGGGTTGTTGTAGTAGGCATAGGAGATGTAGGCAGGGGCTATTGATGAGGAATATTGAAGGTGGTTGCAGATGCATTTTGGGATGATGGTGTTTGATATATGATACTTCGGCATGATGCTACATCACCTTCAATTTCTTGTATTCTGTACAAACTTGGACACGATATTACTTCAACTTCGTATGTGATATATTCTTGCATTATATTCTGCTAGTAGGATAACATTTTACTCCAAAGACTAGTATTTTTTTCCCCTCTAATTTCCATATATTTATGCAATATTCCACCTTTCAATACTTTGCCAATTTGGTTTGATCAAAATAACATCCATAAACACAATTCCTAGCCATCAAAGCTAACATAACAGGACCTTTTGCTCCTTCTTCAGTACTAATCATCCCCATGTTAAAGTTAAGATCGGTTTTAACAAAACCAGGGTGCACGCAGTTGATGTGTATGTCAGGATATCTCTTCACAAGAACTCTTGAATATGCATTCAACGCTGCCTTAGATATGCTGTAACTTGGGACTATATTTGGCCATCCATTTTCTTTCAGCCTTCCATCTTTCATGTCTTTTAAGAATCTTTCTAAAATGTTCTCTATGTCTCTTTCGTTTATGCTGTCTACATCATTAAGTTCAGCTCTGGTTTTCTCATTAGGAATTCTCTGTGTTCAGACAGGGACTTATATTTAGCAAGTGTACTTAATTTTCATTGAATCGGTCAAAAAATTAATTAGTATGAGAATTGAAATTGCACCTTGAGTTCTCCTCTTAAAGAAGAAAGGTTGACAATTTTTGGAGGGTAAGTGGATTTTTCCAGAAGAGGAAGAAGAGCTTCTGTAATTCTTTTGCAACCAAAGTAGTTTGTATCGACGCAGTTCAAAGCATCATCGTATGCTTGTCTCATGAATCCTTGAACTATATTGGCCACTTCGCCAAAGAGCAGCAATGCCTCGTTTTTCATCCCTTGCTGTCATGATAACCGTTAACCCTTGTACTGCAAGCTGTTGCACTATTGCCAATCCTATTCCTTTATTAGCTCCAGTCACCAGAGCACGGATGTTATTATTACACACTGATTTTTCTGAAATGCTTCCCATTTTCTTTTTCTTTTTCTGAAATGTGTACAAATGTACATGCTTATCGCAGTGACAAGTTTTGATTGATGATGGTGGTCGCAGATTTGGTTGAAGTAATTGAGTTGAAAAGTTTGGTGTGTGGTTAGTAGAGGAGGAAGTGGGTTGTTTTGAAGTGGACACTGCAGTAGTTGGAAGTGGAAATTATGTGCAGCAGTTGATATATATGGTTTGATGGATTGTGGATGTTTACAGAGAAGAATTGTGTAGTAGTTGCACTGCCTGGACTGCACAGTGGAAGGCACCGTGCTGAGGTAAATGGAGTCTGGTGGAGATGGACTGTATGAAGTTAAGGCAGCCAAATGGTGGAAATGAATGAGGGGGAACAGTGGTTTCTCTGATGAACAAAAGCACAGTTGCAAATGTTGTGCACAGAGCAGCTGTTGCACAGTGAACAGTGCAGTGTTATATGCACAGTTTTAAATTCTATTCAATCATGATCACAAATTTGTATTAGGAAAATCGTTTGCACAACTTGAGCCACCACTTTTCTTGTTTTGCTTAATTGTCTAACTTTGCAAAATGTTGATCCACCACTTTAACTGTTTTCCAGAGTAAGGACTGGATCAGCGACTCATTACCAAGCTAACCGACTTACTTAAAGAAACGGATGGAAGAAAGGAGTTTATTCAGTAAGAATATCAGTTGCCCTTACTCAGATTTTATGTAGTTTAACATATGTTGATTTTATGTAGTAACATATATATGCTTCAGTTTTAGACTTTTTTTAATTTCATGCACAATTACCTCAACCCTACCAAGCATTGTTGCTGATGTTTTTTTTTACATCTTAGCAGTTTCAAAGTGGGCATTCTTATGTAATTTGGCTGACCTAGTTGAGGATGAATTGTTGAAGATGACGAGATTGGACTCTACACACTACTCATATTTTGCTTTATTTAATATGCTATTTTTGTAAAACAATGTTGCTATCATATTTGCTTTACTTAATATGCTATTTCTATAAAACAATGTATGAAATGTTGTATATGATTATCGTTTATTTTGCGTATGAAGATAGTGCATTTTTAATTATGTTTATAACATGCAAAGACTATATTTATGGTGTTTCAATTAACTAATGTTATACGATATAAAATTTTATAGTTGGCGGGAATGTTTGCAGATGTAGAAGAGTAAACTGAATTAAGAAGGCTGTGGAAAAGGGGATGAAATTATGGTAATTTTTATATATAACAGCGTTTTATAAATGCTGACAAATGGAAAAACGTATATGAAATATAACTGACCAAAACGCTGTGAAATTAAACTCAAATGCAGCATTTTATTTCTGCCAATAAATTTTCAGTTACAAATGTTTATAAACGCTGCAACAAAACTATCGCAGCGTTTCTGGAATGGCTGTCCAAAAGAGGGGTGCGTAGTGGATGAGGACATGTTGCAGCGTTTATTGGAAGGCTGTAATAAATAAAATGCTGCGATACACTATTTCTTTTGCAGCGTTTGAAATCTCGACCCCATAGTCGTGATAGTAGGAATGGGACCTTCCACGGTTCGACAAGTAGTTGTAAACAGTGGTAGTTTTGGGAATATCCTTTTCACACACCTTTGATCAGATGAAGATCAATATGTAAGATGTAACTGCCTGCCGAACGAAGATTCGAGGATTCACCGGTGAACCCAAACAACCTATTGGAATGATTGACTTACCTGTAGAACTCGGAGAAGGCAACCGAAGAGTCACCCTCTTCCAAACCTTTGTGATCATAAATGAAATTTCCACCTGCAAAGCCTTCCTGGGGCGGCCCGCCTTGGCAGATTTTAGGTTTGCTTTAGCTCAATGGTATCTAACTATGAAATTTCCGATAGAAAATTTAGTCGGGGTGATCAAGGGAAAACAAAGTGCCGCTAGGGATTGTTATATCGCAAAACTACATGAGTCTAAAAGAAAAGGGGAAGAGTGTGGGGGAGAACTCTCTACATTCATGAACCTACTGAATAACAACTACAGAACTGCCTCCGGCTTAAGGATCATAGCCGATTTGATAAGGCTTTGGGCCCTAGAAAGAAGATTTCAGGGGAGGAATAGGAAGCACCAGCAGAATTGACGGTGTCTTTCCCAGTTGATGTGGATGATCTAACACGGGTCCTGAAAATCGGATCACATCTTGAAAACAGGATGCGAATGGAACTCATCAAATTTCTTTGTGCCAATCTAGATGTATTCGCTTGGACACTTTCTGATATATGCTGGGTGTCTTCGAAGATCGCATGCCACACACTTAACATTGATCCCAAGTATATGCCAATGAAGCAGAAAAGTCGCAGCCTAGGAACCGAGCGGTCCAAAGCGTTGAGAGAAGAAGTGGATAAGCTGATGGCGAATAGTTTCGTCCATGATGCAACCTACCCTGAATGGGTATCTAACCCAATCTTGGTCAAGAAGTCCAATGGGAACTGGCGAACCTGTATTGACTACTTGTACTTGGACAAAGCTTGCCTGAAAGACATCTTTCCTCTGCCCAGAATTGATCAACTTATGGTCGGGACGGCTGGACATGAATTGCTATCATCTATGGATGCATACTCGGGATACAACAAGATCATGATGCACGAACCTGACAAGAAAATACCAGTTTCAATACTGATATGGGGCTATACTGCTACAAAGTAATGTCATTTGGCTTAAATAATATTAGGGCAACTTACCAACGACTAGTGAATGCCATGTTTAAACATCAGATTGGGAATACTATGGAAGTTTATATATACAATCTTTTGGTTAAATCACACATAGCTGTAAATCACTTGGACAACCTCGTCGAAATGTTTGAAATACTCTGCAAATATGAAATGAAGCTCAACCCACTTAAGTGTCATTTCGGGGTAGCCTTTGGAAAGTTCTTAGGATTCATCATAAGCGCTAGAGGCACCGAAGAAAATCCTGAACAAATAACCGCTTTGCGGGAAGTCAAGGCTCCGTGGAATAGGAAAGAGTTATAAATCTTGAATGGAAAATTTACAGCACCGAGCTAGTTCATCTCAAAAGCAACCAATAAATGTATAGCGTTCTCTAATGCGCTAAAGAAGGGAAAGAAGAACTTTGAATGGAATCAGGCTTGCCAAACTGCATTTGAGGAGCTGCTACGACATTTGGAAACCCCGCCAATCCTATCCAAGCCGGTAGATGGAGAGGATTTGTACATCTACTTAGCAATCTCGCCACGTGCATTGAGTGCCGCATTTATACGAGAAGAAGCTAAGATCCAATGAACCTATACTGTATCAGTAAATGGTTCACCGGAGTAGAAAAGAACTATCCAAAATTGGAAAAACTGGCATATTGCCTCTTGATCACATCCAGAAAGTTACGACTATACTTCCAAGCACAGCCAATCAGAGTGTTGACAGATTAACCTTTGAAGCAAGTTTTATACCACCCCGAGACCTCTGTACGACTCATCAAATGGAACATAGTGTTAAGTTAGTATGAAATCATATACCATCTTAGAAAGGTGATCAATGGGCAGGCACTGATGGATTTCATTACCGAATTTACAATACACGATAGCGGGGAAGAAATGGCTCCAAAAGTGGAAACACATTAGAGGCTATTCGTCGATGGTGCATCTAACAACTTCTCCCCGGAGTAGGGCTCGTGATCGAGGCTACCGAAGGATGGTCCATTTTATATGCCTTGCGCTTGGAATTCCCAGCAACAAATAACGAGGCAGAATACGAAGCATTGATAGCTGGGCTAAAGATTGTGATGGAACTCGAGATAAAATCCATACACATCTATAGCGACTCTCGGCTAGTCATCTGTCAGGTGAAAGGCGAACACCAGACTCGGTGGAAGAACCTTTCCCCGTTCTATCTAAGGTGCAGGAACTGTTGGGCGACACCGAGCACTACACTATAACTCATATTCTGAGGGAACAGAATATGAAGGTGGATTATCTAGCCAAACTGGCTAGTTCGGTAGAAGCTCGGTCGTTGGGGCTAGTCTCAGTTGAAATCCTGACAGCTCTAAGCATAAGCGAAATGGATATCGATTGGATTTTTGAGACAACCAAAGAACTAGAGACATAGATGACGTCGATCAAGAACTACCTGCTTACATGAACTCTCCCAACTAACAGGAACCGATGGAAAAGCTTCTCTAAAAGGCACCGCGATTTGTAATAGAAGATGAGATACTCTACCGAAGGGGATTCTCTACCCCATTGCTTAGATGTGTGACCAGTGACAATGCTCAAAGGATCCTAAAAGATGTTCATGAAGGTGACTGCCAAGATCATACCGGGGGCGAGCCCTTGCAAAGAAAGTTCTCCGATATGGATATTTTTGGCTAGCAGTTAACCATGACACAACGGATTACGCCAGACCGTGCGATCAATGCCAAAGATTCAGCAAGATCAAAAGAACCCCCTCGATGGAACTAACACAGACGGTCAGCCCATGGCCATTTGCAATCTTAGGAATCAATTTGGTTGACGTATTACCAATAACTAAAGGAGGAGCCAATATGCTATTGTTGCTGTCGACTATTTCCCCAGATAGGCCGAAGTGGAATCGCTGGCACTATTACTACAAAGAAAGTCATTAACTTTGTTATTAAAAATATTATTTGCAGGTTTGGGGTGCCATAGAAAATCATCACGGATAACGGGACTCAATTCGAAAGCACTGAGTTCAAAGACTGCTGCAAATGCTTTCGAATCGAGAAAAGCTTTTCCGCTGTCACATATCCACAAGAAAATGGGCAAGTGGAAGCAGTAAATAAGATAATCAAGTCCACCATTAAAAAGAGGCTAACTAAAGCAAAAGAAAATTGGGTTGATGAACTTCCACTCGTACTATGGGCCTACAGGACAATGCACAAATCTACAATTGGGCGCTCTCTGTTTGTCCTAGCATATGCTTCAGAAGCAATGATCCCTATTGAACTAGAGGTCCCATCTCATCGGAGGTGAAACTTCGATCAAAGGCAAAACGAACAGCTCCTATTCGAGTCGCTCGATATGGTCGATGAGAAGAGGGAAGAATCCAAATTAAGGACCGCCGATCACCAAAAAAGGGTCGCATGGTACTTTAACTCTAAAGTTCATAATCGCACCTTCGAAATGGGAGACCTTGTCCTTTAGAGGGTCTACCATGTATCAGGTGCACTCGAACGAAACTGGAAAGGACCCTATGTGATCGGTCAGAACCTAGGGGATGGCACATTCAAGCTAACAACCGTTGGTGGAATCCAAATTCCCCGAGCATGGAATAGAAACTCGTTGCATCGTTACTTTATTTAAGACTATCTTATGTATTTCCTATTTGCAGCGAATAAGCCATCCTAGAATACCGGAGGCGTGTAAATAGAAAAACTTACTAAACTTTCATTGATAAAATTGCTTTGCTTTTTGAACCAATAAAACCATGTTCACAAAAGTAGCCTGCTAAGTCGACGGAGTCAAATCAACTCAAAATCATCCGATCGATACTTGAGATAGTGGAACCATGCTCAAGTATGCCCCACCTACCCCTCGAGTTGACGGAAGCATATCAACTCAAACCGTTGGATTGACGGAACCCGATCCCCGCCTTCTAAGAACTGGTCTTGCTCCGACGACGCCGGGAAGGCCCAAATCAAAATTGTACACCGCTTCTTGGATTGTGAAATCACATCCAAACAAGCACAACCTTAAAAGCCATGTACCTCTATAAGCTACACATTACTTTTTGAGCCATGGAATCACATTCTCGAAACATGAACTCCTCACGTTGCTCAAAGATTGGTAACGTCGAGAAATCCCAAATCATTTCAGATCGATGGGTTATGTCGATCCCAAAAGCCTCACATCCCATAGGACACTCACACTCTTAAAAGCCGTGAATTTCATAAACCATGCGCATTCTTAAGTACCGGTATTATCCCGATAGTGTCGGGAAACTCATCTATTGTAGGACTAACAAAAATTAATCCACTTCCACTATTAGGAGTAATGGGCCTGAATCTAGCAATGTCACATGACTACAAATCGGTAAAGAATTTCGATTGTTGATTGACAAAATCTCCTGAATCTAGTCGCTCAAATCGCAAGTTCTTGAAGATAGGAACTGCAAATGGACTCGGTTATAGACATCTGAAGAGTCGCATAGATCAAATGGTCATTCGTCAAATGTTTGAAGTAAACAGTCCCGTGAATTAGGGGAACACACCCCGATACTCAAAAATAAAAACCAAGTACTTGACGTTCCTGTCACTCCAAACCATCTAAACAAAGAATTTTGTTGATAGTTACGGGACTGAATAGAATAGCAGTAAATAAAATTAGCATAAGTGCATGAAATATAGATAAGTAGGCAAATAAGGTTACAATCCAAACAAAGATACGGATGGGTCGTCCACACCATGCAATGCAGCAATCTTCTCGGATTTTGACCCTGGTTGTGAGCCAGATATAGGTGCAGCAATTGAAGCGGCTCCAAAAACAAGCATCAAGGTAGTAAAAATAGCAGCAAGCCTAAGGAATGAAGAAATCGACAGGTCGGTAGGTATAGAAGACGGACCTATAAGATCAAAAACAAAAGCATTTAGTTCGTCTGGTTCTTATGGCCTGAGCTAAAAATTCTCAAACTCGGGGGAAACAATGACGTTACCTGCATCAAAAGAATAGCCGAGAATCTCAACCTCTTACTCCCCACCTTCTCCTTCTTTGGATGGTTGTATGATTTTGGAGAAGTTCTGGGATCACCGAGGCTTTCAAAACAGCTGTTGGAAGGGCAGACAACAAGGTAGTATCGGCTGAGCTCGCTAACTGGTCGCGAGGTTGTTTTGATGATTCACCAGACCCAAAAATGAAAGGCTCTAGCAGCGTTTTAGTAATTACAATCGCAGCAGCATCTGGGGCCTCCTATTCCCTCTCAATTTGAATGATATCCGGACCCTCCATCAAAGCTTTCTTTGATTCTTTATTGGGATAGGCATCCTCCAACTCTTGCTCAGTGTATTTATCCCCGTTCTCTCGAAAATGGGCCAGAACTTCTTTCCAAACCACAAAAAGAATATATGGCAATTTGGGGCCTAGATAGTTGAGGCTCCCCTGATGCAGCAACGAGTTAACATAGAAATTTAAGATGGTGTCATCCATCTTCTTCATCTTCTTTGCAAAAGTATCCGCAACTCTAAGTAGTCCGCTGTCACGGCAGCCTTCCCAACTTCAACTCGGGTCTTCTCAGCGTTAAACTGCGCTACTCTTTCATGGAGCGAAGCAATCATCTGAGTCTGGTCAGAAATGATATTGTCACTGGATTCCACCATTCCCCTAGCAATTATCTTTTTATAAGATTCAACAACTTCGTTATGATCAGCGATAGTTTTCATATGAGTTTCAACGATCGCATCACGAGCTTCATGCTCCTCTTTCATCTTAACCTCATCCGCGTAGGTGCTTTTGATTTCGTCTCGGAATAGGATCTCTATTTTTGTATGGGCCTCTTTCAGTTCCTTTAGCAAGCTAGTGTTGCTCTTACTCTCTCGAAGTGCAGTGTCCTTCTCCATTGTCAATCGCTCGATTCTGGCATCATGTTTCACTAACGCCCTCTTTTAATCATCCTTTTCTGATTCGAAGTAAAGGCTCTTGACAATTGTTGCGGTTCGTGTCTGCCAGTTGCTTGCATAACTTTTTCCATCCCTCGGCTCGATCCAAATCGCTTTGAATCGTCTGGAGATGGGACATACAGGAATCTTTACGAATTGCGTGCAGGTCGCCATTAAATTTAACTCCCTTTAGAAACCACCCAGGTAGCATAGCTTCGAATCTAGGGTACCAAATGGAAGAATATAAGCCGACTTCCTATGAGGACGTGAAGAACCAAAAAAAGGCACCACGTGAGTCGATGGAGCTTGGGATGAAGGTGAAACTTGAAGAGTGGAAGCTGGAACTTTAATCCGATAGACATTATGGTCGGGGCAAATGCTTGGTGCTTAGAGAGATGAGAACCGCGATCTACCTTCGGCTTCTTAGGCGGCTTTTATCGATCGTTGGGAGTTTTTCTCTTCTCATAACCACTCTTGTAAACCCTACCTTGTTCTCTGTCTTCCCGACGATGTACTCTAGCTTACAAATCTTTCCTCCTTCTCCACTCTTCTTCGATTTAGTAGGGCTGATGACGGCTTGAAGGCCATCTTGACTAGCATTGCGAATTAGTGAATTATTCAAGATCCTCATAAAGTCCACGGCCTCTTATAGTACCTGATAAAAATAAATAAATAAATAAAGAGCTTTAGCAACAAGAAATGAACCTAAATAATGCATTTGTAAGTGAACGTGACCCTAGTGAAATGTGCAACATGTCATAGATGACCTAAAAGGACATCACAAACCGGATCGAGAAAATCGGTCTGACTCTAGACACAATATGACCGGGACGAGGAGACGATCCCTTGAACTCGAAATCTTCTCCCATGAGTCTACATAAACGTTGCTCAAATCCCCAAAATCAATACCGGTTTTCTTAAGCAGGGAGTCATGAAGTCGCTCGACTGCTGGAGGAGCATCTTTATCATGAATCTCTTAGTGAGGGGAATCCGGGAGAATGTGATTCATTCTTGGAGTTTCATCACACGATTCGAAGTTTTCATCGCCAGAACTTACATCGAATTCTTCATCGCCAGAGGAGGAATCATAGCCGCTGCTCTCAATTTCACCCTCTTCTTTTTTCGTTGTCACCGTAGGCTTTCCCTCACGCTGCTTGAATTCTTCATCCTCCTCCTCCGAAACCAGGAGCGTCCTGGGCGGGCAGCTGACTTCAATCTTAACACCCTTTGCTTCACGAATTCCTTCGATTAACCCGCCAAACGGACCTTCTCCTTTTAGGAGATCACCTCCTTAGCCAAGTGATGAAGAAGTAGAACATTTTTGAATTTAGGAACGGGAAGGAGAAGAAATTTCAACGGCCACGGTAGACCTCCAGGGATGCAAAAGCCCATACCGAAGCAAATTATCGTCCGTGAGCAAAAACTTAACCTATCTCTCTTTGGCATCTATGGCCTTCGAAGTGTGGAAAATCAGACCGAGTGATGGATTTTTGTTTGGCCTCGAAATAACTGCAAGAAGTATTCCATCTATCAAAAATCCCATGGCGACGTATTAAATTGCAATAAGTAAAAGAGAGAACTTACCCGCCGTCGTCCAAAGACGATTAAATCCTCAAGACACCTAAAGAAGAAATATCGGGTCTTGAATTGGGACAGGTTGCTTTGAAGCTGCAGCACAATATTGCAGTTACTTTAGGCCTCGATGACGACGAGGGATGGACATTGGACTTCCTCCACTGGACTTACGACGAGAGAATGGATGCTTCATTCTATAAAACAGAACTTGTCCTGACACGGTCATGTAATTCTATTTTTAATTAAAACTCCCCCTATGTCACTTGAACTCCAAAGAAATATCAATTTATCTCGACACATTGGGTTCTAAATGTTGACCGGGGCAAGTGCGGTGTGTTATATATGTGGGATGGGCTCGGTGTCCTGAACACTACAAATACTCTATCCTGTGTAGATAGTTCACTCGTAATGAGGAAAGAGAAAAACTTCTCGTATCACTCGATATTAGTCTAAAATAAAATCTTGGTTGAATAAATTTATTTAAAGGAAATCGGTTTAAGTTTTAAATTATTGATTTAAAATAAAATAATTGGTAATTAAATTTATAAATGGGAAATTAATGGTCCAATTTATTTGAATATTAATAAAATTATATATTTGTTTATACAAGGTCAAAATTGTGGAGAAAACAGTCTGGAATGGAAATGATAGCAATACAAAAGCAAAGGTGAGATCTTCTCACTCAATCGAATATTTTTCTGATTTAAATTTTGAATAGTTAGATTTAAAATTGATTTACTGTGTGCTTGGATGATTGATTTATTATTAGTTATATTAGTTTAGACCCTATGCGCCGCATAATAGCGGATGATATTATATTAAACCCATATACCGCGATATTCCACCTCGAAGTGGAATTGGTATTATATATGTATTTGGAATTATTGATTTCCCACATTATATAGCGGATGAGACCCTATGCGCCGCATAATAGCGGGTGATGTTTTATAAATCCCATATACCGTGATATTCCATCTCGAAGTGGAATTGGTATTTAATTGTTGTGCTAACGTCTGTGGATGCAGCGAAACAGGTTGGAGGGATCCAACTGGATTCCTCAAAACACTTTGATTTGTTTTCAAAATTTTGTGTTGATTATTTATAATCTGTGTGTGTTATTTGTTATTGAAACCATTGAAGGCTAAAATTTAGCGAATATATTTTTGGTATCGTAGGATACCAGAAATAAATAAAAATTTGATTTTGAAATTTGGGTAGAAAATTTATAATAAATTCATTCAAAAGAATCGGGTGAATTTTAAAAGAAGGAATTTAAATAGATAAAGTTTTATCTTTAAAAACTTATTGAATAAATTCAAAAAATATGGGAAAATATTTTAATAAAGGAATTTCGAGTAATGTTGTTTAATAGTTGAAGAATTTATTTAAGATACAGATTTTAAATATTTGAAAGAGACAAAGGAATTTATTCCAAAAGGAAATAAATTTACAAATTAAATTTGGAATTTAATCTTGGAGTTGAAATTAATTTTAGAAATCGATTTGGGAATTAATTTGGAGTTAAAATAAATTTTAGGAATCAATTTGGAAATTTAATTTGGTGTTTTGGAAATAAATTGGGAAATCGATTTGAAATTAATTTGGTGTTAAAAATAAACCTTTAGGAAATTGATATGAAAATTTATTTGTTGTTTGAAACAAATTTAGAAATTAATTTGGAATTGGACTTGGTAATTGAAATAATTTGGAAATCAATTTGGAAATTGATTTGGTGTTGAAAGTGAATACTTGGGAATCGACTTGAAAATCGTAAATTATTGGATATTTAAAAATTTAAATCCAAAATGGAAATTTTATAAATGAAAGGTAAATTGAAGAATTTATAGTTTTGGAACGTAAATTTAAAATAAGTCAGAAAGATTTATAAATTGATTTGAATGAACCATTTTGGAATGAAATGTGTATTTCCCCTAAAAAGCCGAGTATGATTTCAATATAGTTTATAAATACAGAATGAAGTTGTAAAGATGGTTTTAAGGAAAGAATGTTTTGTAAAAATTATTTACTTAAGTTATTTTTAAATCTTTAAAGTTAAAATATATTTTAAATTATTATTGAGTGATTATTTTAAAGATTAAATTGATATTTGATTTAGAAAATAGTTATTTAAATATTTATACACTATATACTAATTGTATTTTAAATTAGTTTGGACTTGAAGTTTTATCTGTGATATTGATATAGTATTTTCATAACTAATATTCTAAAATAAAGTATTTTAAAAATAGTTTTTACATTAAATGTTTCCAAGTATATTTTGAATAAGTATTTTATATTATTTTAAAATATTTGAACTCGGTAGATTTTCAGTGGAAATGAATAAATATTGAAAATGTTTTCCTCGTAAGGAAAAAAATTGATTTGAAATTTATTTTCAAAGGATTGAAGAGTGAAAAATTGATTTGAATTTGTTTCCAAAGTGTTGGAAAGTGAAATTTTATCTTGCGAAGATATGTTGAAAATAATAATTGGGGGAAAATTATTTGAAATCCAGCGCTTGTTGTGAATGATGATTGATAGTTAAATAACCGACTATCAATATTGGCCTTTAAATGACATTTGAATTTCGATGCGACCGGGAGTCGAATTCCAAATGGATATTCGAAACCCACATCGAACTTTTGTGATTGTGATGGATCTTTTATTTAAAAGATCAAAGTGGAATGTTTGTATATGAATGTCACACTTATTTTTAAAATAAGTGCTCGTTATTCGGATTAGCCGGAAGAGGACCTTGTGTCATAAAACCCACTCCGAAACGATACGACGAAATGGGATTGCATTTGAAGTTGGTGTTGAAGACCGGGTATTTTCGAAAGCGAAAGGGTTACCTATCGAATGTCTCTGCACCGGATTGCTCCGGTATAGAGATTTTATCATCCTTTGTGATGGGGATTCCGGACGTGATTAGTGATTATCCGGATTTGCAAGGGCTTCTTTGGAAGTGCCTTCAGTTCCGTTCGATCCCGGAACGGACTTGTATGGATGTGTGTCTGACGTTATACTTTGAGATGTAAAGCTGGTTTCTATCAAATACATTTCTGTTGGTGGCGGAGAATTTATTCTCTTAGCTTAACACCCTTCTCTGAGACGTACGAGCTCAGAGGTTATGTAGTTGATGGTTACTAGTGATATATTCCCAATTTGGTAATGTGGCATACGAAGTGCTGCTGATTATTTGTTGATCGAAGCATGGCTTTTGTGAAAAGCGTAGCTTTATGGACGAGACTTCGTTGGACCTCACAACCCGGAATGGTAGAAACAGGAAGGATGCAACAAGGTTATAGGGGGTAGCGCCCCTTAGGGTATATTCATTTCCTTCTGGATAGAGGTGGTATCATGGTATGGAGCCCAGATACTTAACCTATGTGGTTGCTGCAAATTTATTACATTGTGGTTGTTGGTATTGAGGATCCTCGGATAAAGGTTATTTTCAACCGGGGGATGGCATACTCGTGTAGTAGTTACCTATTTTTGCAGAGGTAACCCAACCTTATGTTGGCAGAGATCCGGTTAGGTTCTCGGGGCGTCCCTCCAGAGGCGTACCCACGTGGCCCATGAAGTTCCTTAGCCTCACCATTTTGTTGGAAATCCAATTACCAATACGCACCTTGTACGATTTTAGTTATATAACCCGCCATCTAATATGGTAGCTATAGTAGGCATACTATAATGGTACGTATGCTGGCTAAGATTAATATTATACTTGCAAATGTTTTCTGCACTATGCACTAACGATAATATTAAAAAGATTTTGCGTATTAAGCATGTTTGACTATCATAAGGAGAAATCTCCCCCAAGTGTGCAATTGCATTGTGTGTGCGCCGGGAGGCCTTATGGTAGTTTCATTTTAAAAAAAAGCATTGCGGATTTTTTTAAATTCTTCTGTTAAAGTATAACTGTTTTTAAGATCTCACACCAGACCCATGATTGACCTGGAGTTTATTGTTCCCTTTCTAAACTCTGGGTGCATATAATTTTCCACATGGGCAGCCTAGAGTCAGGTTATCAGTTATTCAGGAGCGAAGTAAAAAAAAGTTGCTGTGGAGATCAGGAGTTGAATCTGAATAGCGAGGCGTATCACTTATATATGTAATATTTCCTTTCTGCTATTTGTTGTTGTAAACTCTGATAATGTGATGTATAAACTGATATAGTGTTTTTGTTTTAAAGATTATTCTTTATCTATTATATATTATTCTGCCGCGGAATGTGTGATTCTGTTATTGTTTCTGTTCTTCTTCTATCTTCTTCTTCTTAAACCTTAACGGTTTGATTTTCCGGCATTCGATTGTGCGGAATTTGATACAGTGGACGTATTAATGTCGACTTTCGAAAGTCGTAGAATCGGGTCGTTACAATGTGGAGTTATTTCTCCTACATTTACCCATTATCAACCAACGATCGATGACGATTCCATTGTCCGAAGTGACACAGGAAGCTCTTCGCATTCCAAGTACACTGATCGTGTAATAATGGGACCAATCTGAAGTGAGCAACTATAGATTGTTGGGTCCGAATCAAGTGGAAAAATCTCAGCATAAATCGACTCTCAGCTCTCCTAAAGGTGATAACAGCACAAGCTGCACATAAGACACTACCCTAAGCTATTATCACCTCATAGAAAACCAAAACGAATCCCTAGAACGTCATGACGGATTAACAATGTAACTTGGTGCAAGTTAATTTTGATTCTGTAGACGAAGACAGCAAAACATGTCATGCACTGGGCAAAGCTTGGATTTCGTTCGGTGAAGAACTCAAGACCTATTTACTATCTTCTTCCAGAAAATCTCAATCAACTCGAATTTTTCATAACGATCGCCACCAATAAAAGCTCATCGTCGAATTGCTAAACAAATGCCAAAATCTACATTACCTACCTCTGGTCAAGAATCAAAATGTGAACATGGTTGAACTTAGGTTGTTAGCAATTTAAGGCAGGAAAGATCAGTGGCGATCCAAGTGGGTAGGGTCAGCGGTGATCCAAAAGACGAAGCAACAGGAACTAGGGGCTAGGTTAAGGCGACGACGAGGTCAGGTATGGTTAATGACAAGGAGTTCAGACGGTGGAGATCGACGATGGAAAAGGTAGAAGCGAGGTTAGGATTTGAATATGTTGGTTCAAGTCGCAAGGCAAAAGGATTGAGTCACAAAAGAATGAGATAGAGAAGGGTCGAACTGAATGGGAAGCTAAATAGGAGATTGAACAAAAAATTGCTAACTCTTTATATCGCCAGTGATCCATGGACTATGGGTCGCTAGCGATCCATCAAATTGCAACAAATCTCCTACAAATTTGTTAAGCATGATCCACGTGTTATTCGCAAGCATCGTGAAAGTTGTGGGATCGAAATTGATTTATTGTTATGAGTTATGACGATTTCGGTCTGAATTCAATAGACGACTGAATAACCAAAGCCAAATTCGCATGATGGTCTCAACACGATCATTCAAATCTCACCAAACGAGAACTCAAAAGTAGTAACTTCCAAAGCATGCCTTGTTTCTAGCGAAAGCATACTATTGGGGGCAAATGTTACCCAGATTTTTAACCCAATAGAATTCAGTGGAAGTTAGAACACTTGCATCAAGTCGAAACGACTCGAGAATCAACTAGAAGGAACCAAGAAGACACAAGAGGAAAAAGCAAAAACTTCCTAGGGTGATGGATCGCTAGCAATCCATCACCCATGGATCGCTAGCGATTCATAAGCATTGCTTGTGGGTCGTCCATTCTTCTTGCATCATGAAGCATTATCTTTTCTAAACATGCCTATGAAGTTTCACGATGTTTCAAGCAAGCTGGATCGAGAAGTGGGCATTCATCTGATTCCAACAATAATTCAATGCAACTAGTATATGAATCATCATCAAAACAAAGCATCTAGTCAAGAAATTATATGGAGAGTATCTACATAAGCCAATGAACATGATCCAATAGAAACGTGCTAAAATGCACTAACTTCATGGATCACTAGCGACCACTAGCGACCCAACATATTAGGTCGGTTTGCTGCAAAAACTTTTGGAGCATCTTCGTAACTTCAAATGTAAGTCTCTGGCAAAGCAGCTTGGGCCCAAGCGCTCTCCAGCCCCTATAAATACAATCCTACCTACAACATAGAATAGATCTTTTGAACTGATTGCTAAAACTCTGCAAAAACTATTCTTTACTCTTCTTCTCCCACATAACAGTCATCCAAAGGGTTCACTATGATTCTCCAGTGAACTCTAACACTGGTGACTTGATCTAACTTAGAAGATCCAATCAAATTGTAATCAGATTCAACTTATAACAGCAGTCGATCAATAACAAAAGTTATAAAGTGAACATATGCTTCGTTAGTAGCCGAACCACTATAAAAATGTCGTGTCCTTTTATTTTATCTATAAATTATTGTTCCTTCTTTCTATTTTGTTTGTCTTGATAAACAGGGCTGGTGCTTTCACATTCAATCCAGGGTGTTGATCCATTTTTTGGGTTAGCAATAACCTATTAGTTTGATGCGTAGTTTGGATGATGTTTGCCTACATTGTTTCCGTTAGGTTAATTCACATAGTTTTGATATAAACACGGTTACCTTTTTATTAGGAGCAAGTGTTTATACCTTTTAGTCTATATTGTTTCCATTAGACTACTACACCATGTGGCAGAGTCTATATTATTTCGGTTAGACTCCATGTTGCTATATTAAACTGATAAATGACTACCATATTATTTCATTAGTGATGATTGTTTCTTTAGATATTTTTGGAATAGATATTTAGTATCTTTTAGCTTTGAAGAATTTTGAATTTGTTATCACTATATTTTTAGACGATGGTCCATTAAAGACTTGATATGGATTTATGAAATGGTGATTTTGATTGATATGCCTTATTACGATTATTGGTTTCAAGCATTTTTACTATGGCATATTTTTATTATTTAGCCATATGTTATGATATTGGTGTCTCGCCTTTTTATGAAATATTCTGACCCATTTATTATTATAATATTCAAGTCAGGTCTATACTCTACGGGTATAAGGACTCGCTGACTTTTGGATTTTGTGCTAGCACTTAAGTAGACTATTTTGACATTTTGAGTTTACTTCATGATTACACACACACACACACACACACTTGAGATGACCTGTCATTTATGTTATTTAGTAGTCACCTTGTACCTGATATGATATTTTAGATTCGATGTAGATATTTATGTGGGTCTAGTACTGATATTTTATAGACTTATATTTTATTATGTTATATGACGTATATTATTCCGCTGTGGTATGCGACTCTGATTCTGATTTATTTATATTATATATTGTTTTGAATATTTTTAAATCGGCGTGCTTATTACTTGTATTGATAGTGTACACATTAAATTTTCAGTTCATATCCTTAGAAGGGTATTAAAAGCGTGTCAGTGTTAGTCCAAAGATATATTCATATTGGGTTGCCCTTAACAAGTCGTATTCTCCATGTTATTAGACGACGTTACTTGTAATGTTCTTTAATAATATGGGTATAACGGTAGGATCATTACAGCGAGATATCAGAGCTAAGGTTCAGAACAATATAAAATGTAAGAGACATGAATCTTGGTCTAGATAGACTTAGAGTACCGTCTCTTGGGTGTGTAGGGTAGAATTTAGAAGTTATTCCTATTTAGGATAAAAATGTAAATGATTATTGGAAATAATCATTGGGACCTTTTTATTACTTTCATATTATCTATTATCTTTATTACCTCTTTTGTGTATTTTTCCTTACGTGGAATATAAGTTGTGATAAAGCAAGTTTGAATGGAAGGATCTAGTGGTGATCAGAGTGCGCAGCGGAAGTTGAAAGGTAGCTTTTTGCTGAAGGCGGTTGTTTGTTTGTTTGATTGAAATGTGGAATTGGAATATATATATATATATATATATATATATATATATATATGTAAAGTAAGACATAATAAAATTAAGTGGTTTCTTACAGCTGCGAATAATTGAATATGGTGTGATGTATTGTTTTGATTGTAAATGGTTGAAAAATGAATGTGTGTATATGTAACACTATGAGTTAATATTTTAATAAAAGCAAGCATCTATTTGAATTCTTTTGATATTGGGCATACATATATATGGAATTTGATTATGTTTATTATAGGCAAGCAAATATTGGATATACATATATAATGTATGAAAATTAATTTTTGTATTAAATTGTCCGTTGAATGTTTTAAGAATTCCAATCAATGCATCTGATCGACGTCATCGATAGGAATTTCTTAAACACTAGGACAAGACATTCAAACATAGTGTTTTAGTTAATAAAATATTTTAAGTAATGATATTTGGTGAGTATATAATATTTTTGAGAAGAACATAGAGTTTTGAAATAAGTTCAATAGTATACATGTTAAAGTAGAAAGTTGGAAAATTCATTTTGAAGGTAAAGTAATATTTTGTACAAGTGTATAAAGTATATTTTGGAATGAAGGCAAGATTAATGATTTTAAAGTAAAGAATCGAGTCTTTGAGTGAGGGTTGGACGGATCAATCTCAAGTTAGTGCAGTTTGTTTCATTTGACAAGGTTAGTTAGCATGTTTATTTCTTTACAATTAATTTCATTATTCAGGCAACTGATTTTGCCTGATTCTCAAATATGTATATTTCTTTTCTATTTCTTCATCTCAAGCAAAGAAGAACTTATTAATGATTTTTAGTCGATAAAACTCGTTCTTTGCATAACTATTTTTTTCTTCCTTTGGGGTCAAATAAGGCAATTCTTTCCATCTATACTATCAAAGCAAGGTGTTATTGAATTTTGCTGATAAAAATAGTTTTTGTTAACAGTGTTATGGTGTACCTTAAATTTTGTATTTTTGTTTTCTAAATCAAGAGTAAAGCTAGGCATTATATTTTAATTCTTAAAATATTTCATTTACCTTCAAGTAAAATTATTGTTTGGGCTTGTATTTTTCCAAATTGAATGAGCTAATTGAAATCATTATCGCTCTTAAAAATTTACAAGGGAAAAAAATATCAGATATACAACAATTCCATGTTTTTTTGGAGCCTTAACTCAAATTAAGTTGCTGGATATGTAATCTATATCTTGCGAATAACATAAACCCTAAGATCTAGAATTACATGATTATCACATATGTAAAAATTAATAAAACAAACCTCCAGACATCTTGTATACGAATCAGCAATGGATGTTGTCGAATGTTGTTTCAATTGAGAAAAAAATGGTTTCTCTCTCTTTTCCTATATATTTCTTTATGTGTTTTCTGTATATCCTTTGTGATGGGCAAAGGTTAATATTTATAGGTAGAGAGAGGACCAAATTTCCAGATTTGTAGACTTAATCTTAATCGTCCATCAAAATCAAGATAAGAGAAATTAACGCTCTAGATTATAACCGTTTTATTTATTTAGCATATTAATAGGAAAAACCTTTTAGATTCTATTGACCACATAATGAGGAAGGAAACGTTTGAGAAAAGAAACGGTCCATTAATGTACCACATAATGAGGAAGGAAACGGTCCATTAATGTACCACATAAATTTCCTTACAGTCTCCCACTTGGTCAATAGTAAAATCTATTCATGTTTTCGTATTAAGGTCATAAGGCACGCATGATATGCTAAACTTTTCTTTAGTCGGTTATCGTAAGTGTCTTGGCTAATCTAGTGGTCAATGGAAGTCATGACGTGTACACGTTATTTTGCAACATGCTTACTTCCATGTACTATGACATTGACAACTTTCATAGCTAGACCGTAGATGAGCATAACTTAATGGTCACATAATGTCTTGAAGCAAAAGACTATTTCTGTTATCATTTATCTAAATATAAATGTGTACACATTATAAAACAGAAATAAAAGATGTCCAAATTATTAAGTGCTCAATAATTTTTATGTCTAGATAAGTACAAAATAAATGGCATAGTAAGAAGATAATTAGGAACTATCTGCAAGACCCATGCTATCAGTATGTCTCTGAAAGGTCTTTGGAGGTAGTCATTTCGTGAATATGTCTGCCACTTGTAAGTCTGTACTTATTGATTCAACAATAATTTTCTTTAGTTTAACATCTTTCTTCAGTAGTAGGTATTTAAGGTCCATGTGTTTGGAACCTTTGGTTATCCTATCATGCTTGGAGAAAAAGGTTGCAGCTTCATTGTCGCAGTAAACAGTTAGTGGCTTAGAGATAAAACTAAAAGTGCCAAATTGTGAGACAAAATTACGCAGCCATGTTCCCCGAATTGAAGCCTCATAACATGCTACGTATTCAGCCATCATGGTGGATCTGAAAAGCATCTCAGATTTCTGGCTTCTCCATGATATTGCACCTCCACATAAGAGGTACACATAGCCAAGAGTGCAGATCCTAGTATCAGGACATCCAGCAATGTCTGAATCAGAATAACCAGTTACCTGTAGGTAACTTGATTTTCTATAGGTGGGCATGTAATTCCTTCAGATTCTATTAGATAAAGTATATAATCATCAGGAATAGCTGATCTTCTTTGTCTTTGAGATCTTCTTAATGCTAGTTCCTGTGGTACTTCATCAACATTATGATTGGTGATAATTTCATTATGGAGTTGTTGATCATTTATTGGGTTTTTCTCATTGTGAACAGGTTCAACAATGGGATGATTCCCAATATCTTTCGAAATAGAGGGTAAGATAATGGGTGCCCTTATTTCATGAATGACCACTTCTTGTTGTTTTGTACTCCCACTGATTTCACCATTCTCATAGAATTTGGCATTTTCGGTTTCAACAATTCTTGTACTATGGTTAGGACAATAAAATCTATATCCTTTAGATTTTTCTGGGTAACCTATAAAGTAACCACTGACTGTCTTAAAATCCAATTTCTTTTCATTTGGATTGTACAGTCTAGCTTCAGCTGGGCAACCCCAAATTTGGAGATGTCTTAAACTAGGTTTCCATCCTTTCCAAAGTTCAAAAGGAGTCTTTGAAACGGCCTTACTTGGAACTCTATTTAAGATGTAGACAGCTGTTCATAATGCATCCATCCATAATGATATAGGTAAATTTGCATGACTCGTCATGCATCTAACCATTTCCATGTATGTACGATTTCGCCTTTCAGCTACACCATTCTGCCATGGAGATCCAGGCGCTGTGTATTGTGCAACAATTCCAAGTTTTTGAAGAAGTCTAGCAAAAGGTCCAAGATGTTGTCCCGTTTCATCATACCTTCCATAGAATTCACCACCCCTATCTGACCTAATGATTTTCACTTTTCTTTCTAATTGTCTTTCGACTTCAGTAATGAACACTTGTACAGCGTCCACTGACTGAGATTTTTCATGCAACAGATAAAGAAAGCAATAACATGAAAAATCATCGATAAAAGTGATGAAATATTTCTCTCCACCAAAAGTTGGTACATCAAAAAGTTTGAGGGCATTGCAGCTTCAGATATAAAAGAAATGTAGGCTTCTTTATTAGAATAAAACACATGTCATAATAAGAGGTTAGGTTTAGTGCCTCCTGTGGGTAGGCAGTAGAACCATACTCATGAAAGAATGATAAACATTAATGTTTCATGCGTTATTGTGCAAGCAGCAGCCGCCTGTGGACGGGACTGCATGCAACAGACCAGAGAAAACAAGGAATTTAAGCATGGAAGCGTAAAATAAAACAAGAGAGAAAAGAGATAAACATTTATGTTTTTTTTTTTTGCATAAACATTTGTCATTCTTTCAAGTAATCCACAGCAAGGATAATTAATGTCTAGTAACTCCAAGTAAATTCCATACATGAATTTAACATATAAATAATTATTTTGCACACATATATAGACAATTATCTTGCAAGTTCCAGGTCATGAATTTAATGTCAAACTAGAATCAATTGTTTTCAATATGTTTGCTTTCTGAAAGTATTCGCATACAATAAGTTGTTCCATATTATACAGTAGGTCAAACATTAAAGTAGAAAAAATCAACTTTTGCGGAAATATAAATTTTTCAGATCCAGATTTAAGCATACAACAAATAGAACAATATTGATAATCATGATTACTGTAGCAACTTAAATAATACGAATATTAAACTTGAATCATATTAACATTAATAATCATTATCATTATCATAGTAAAATTACAAACATCATATCAAAGATCTATGGTAGTTTCGTTTTATATATTGATGGATAATCATGAGTTCTAAAACCATGCTCTGATACCACATGTAATCTATATCTTGCGAATAACATAAACCCTAAGATCTAGAATTACATGATTATCACATATGTAAAAATTAATAAAACATACCTCCAGACATCTTGTATACGAATCAGCAATGGATGTTGTCGAATGCTGTTTCAACTGAGAAAGAAAATGGTTTCTCTCTCTTTTCCTATATATTTCTTTATGTGTTTTCTGTATATCCTTTGTGATGGGCAAAGGTTAATATTTATAGGTAGAGAGAGGACCAAATTTTCAGATTTGTAGACTTAATCTTGATCGTCCATCAAGATCAAGATAAGAGAAATTAACGCTCTAGATTATAACCGTTTTATTTATTTAGCATATTAATAGGAAAAACCTTTTAGATTCTATTGACCACATAATGAGGAAGGAAACGTTTGAGAAAAGAAACGGTCCATTAATGTACCACATAATGAGGAAGGAAACGGTCCATTAATGTACCACATAAATTTCCTTACAAAACGATCAAATTTCCTTACATGATACAGCCTTAATTTTGTTATTTGACTGAAAGAGCTTGTTAGTGTTGTAGTATATAAAGCTTGAATTCTACCGAACTTGATTATATTTTATAATCTCATCATTAATGTCATTCGTAGCATTTGTTTGCCATTTGAATTATCCTTGCAAACACTAACATCTGGGAAGAGAAAGTTCGTACCCAACCCCGAGTGGTGATTGTATATAGTATCTAATGGTCTAGCCTTTGAAAAATAGGTGAACAAATTGTATGCTCACTAGCTCATAAGCAAACATAAAACGACAATAGTTTGCATGAAATGTATGTACAAGAAAAATATAATTTTATCCTATATCAAATCTTGGTGATCTCATTCGAAATTGGAATCGAGATCGTGTTTTGAAAGCTTCTCAAAACAAAAATATTATGTGGTGTTTGGTTTAAAAACGAATTTGGGTCTTCGGTTTTCAATATATATCATAAATATGAGAAGAATGGAGATACGACGGAGGGAATGAAAGAAAGACGGATGGAAGAACGAAGTGGATAGAAGAACGATAGAAAAATAGATTGTTTCACGCGATGGTGATATTTTTCAAAACACGGAAAATAAAAAAAAGTTGTTTTCTATTTTGTACGTTAACTTTATTTTTAAGTTTGATCGTTTTCGACAATATAAATGCGTGACGTGCATTTTCGTATGGACGAAAATCCAAAACTAAAAATAACAATTAAATATTTCGTTCTAAATGCTCAAATGTAAATCTTGTTTTAGTCACCTCTTAGCCAACATCTTGATCATATTGACTGAAATAATAAGTGAGTTTGATATAGGTGGGTTCAATTTTATTTTATTTGTAACAATAAATAACAATGACAACCTTTTGTTTTCAACTTTTCTTTAATAATAGCAGGTCATTGTGCCATTATAAGTTATCTTTAGTTTATTCAAAACGAATGCTGAAACCTAAGATTTCGACATGGAATATACATTCAAGCCAATACTTACCTTGCTCAAAGATACCTTTCGCAAAATTCCTTGCTCAAAATATGAAGATTAGAGATTTAAAATCATGACTTTTGTTATAGTTTGTGCAAACGAAAAAAGTTGCTAAATTTCTTACAGTAAGAATTATATGTGGTCCCTCGGCATACATCCATGTGGATGGGAGTGCATTACAATGTTATCAAGTAAATGAAAACACGTTTCATTGGAAATGTTAGTCCTGTTTGGTTTGTTATTTTTTTGTTTTGTGTTTTAGTCTAAATAAAAATGCACGTTTATTATGTAGTGTTGGAAAACACACAATTAAGAGAAATGAAATTAACATAAAAAACAGAAAATAAGTTTATTTGATTTTTCGTGTTTTGAGACATAACAAAAGAACGGAAAACAATTCATCTTCTCTATTTCCGTTCATCGTCGCAGTGACTGAGAATTGTAAAAAATTTCTCAAATTTTCTTGTATTTTGTAGTGTCGATTGAAAACACAAAACACAAGACCCAAAATATAACCAAACGGGGCCTTAAATTATGAAGAATATGAAAATATATTACAAAGCGAATACTTTTCTTTATGACTAAAACCGTATTATAATTTTTCACATATTATCTGTAATGATACGGAATTTTTAACGTAATAACGTAATTAACTAAAAAAATACCCGAAAATATATATAATAAAATTTTAGAAATGAAAATTTGATATTTGAAATAGTCTATTTAAACGTAGTAAATGTCAAATTTTCATCAGCAAATTTGTAAGTTGGTTTGGTTGTGAAATTTCAATTTTAAAATTTAAAATCAGTTAACTTTATGGAAATTAAATATTTTTGAAACCTGAATATTTTTATATAATAAATATGTAAATCATTTTCTTAGTGAGATGTCATATTTCGTTTTACCAAATTTGAACTGCTCCAGCTCCGTTTATCTTATTTTCGACGAATTAGCAGCAGTTTGGCAGCGAATATCGACTTTTGATAGAATGATCGTATCACTCATATCTGTATTCCATACTGTTCATCTCGTCATGCAGATCTCCATAGTATATTCATTTGCGTATTTCGGTGTCCGGTACGTGACAAAATCAGCAAAACGATTTGCCGTATCGGCTCCGTAATTGGACCTTTGGGTTTTTCTATCTAGCTTGTGAAACAAAATTCAATACTCTGGCTTTTAACATTCGTATCTATTTTATATTTAATTTTCGGTTCCGTCCTTTCAATCTCCATTTTTCTTTCCATCCATTTTCTCCTCTCTCTGATTTATTGTTTGTTCGTCCCAAAAAAAAAATGATAATAAAACATGTTTATATCTATGTTTGTCATCTTCTGAAGCCTACAAACAAAATAGAATATATATATTCAAGCTTGTTTTAATATTCCTGAAGCTTCACTTCCTTCTACTCGTCGCCGCACCGAGATCCCTCCCTCGCCTTTGCCAATAACCATCCACGTCGTGACAGCCATCACTCGAAACCGCCCATCCCCTCCCCTTAGCCGCTTATCTGACAGCCTCTCTAACCTAGTTCCGACTTTCCCACCGCTCTCTCAGCCACTGGTCTTCCTCCCCTCCAAATCGCCAAACCTCACTGCCATGTGACCAAGTCCTCCCATCGACCCTACTAACGCCCCTCCCTCTCATCTCCCTAACACCCAATGGCCTCACTGCCTTGTCAGCGCCAACCTCTGGCATCCACAAACCCGCTTCCCCATGCAACCGCATGCACCTCATGCAACCTTCCTTGCTCGGCACAAACTCCGATAAACCAACCAACCACCTCCGCCTTAGATCACCACAGTAGCGCCTGAACCCCTCTCCACCTAAGCGCAGTAGCGCTATCTCCCTCCTTGTCCTATCAACCAAGTACTTCAACCAACCACTTCACCTAAACCACGACAGTCGCATCTCAAATCCCTTGCCCCTTTCACCGGAGCCATTGCACAGCTCCGCCGATCCCCTCAGCCAGTCATCCACTGCCAGTTCACTCCTCACCTGACCGATGTCAACTTCTCTCCCCTCACCCATCCATGCATCTCCATTCCATTGCTCCTCCACATCTCCAGCCTCGCCATCAGCGGCTCCAACTCCACCCAACGAAGCATTAACCTCTACCATGGCATCCTTCCTTTTTGTTATATATAGATATTGTTTATATATTGGTTTAAAAATATTGTTTTAAGTATTATTTAAAAAAAGTATTTTGAAAAAAAATATGTGTTAACACACATATATATAGATATTTTGATTTTTAAAATATATATAGATTTTTAAAATATAATATATAAATATTTTGATTTTAATATTTGTGTTTTAAATAAATATTAATTTTCAAAATATAATATGAAGATTTTATTCTAAAAATGTGTTTAAAATTGAATATTGATTTAAAAAAAATATATCTTTAATTTCCATCGAATCTGGTTCATCGTGCTTTGCTTTTGGTTTCGCCGCTGTCCAGAATTGATCGCAGCAGTTAGTTGCTTTGATTTGTCGCTTATTCGTATGTTTGTCCTATTTTCTCTAGCCTCGAAAGGCGAGCAATTACTCACGATTAACATTATTATATTTAGTAAATTTAATTCACATGAAATGACGATTGAAATATGTTGTTAAATTCTGAATTGGTTAGGAATTTAATTGTTATGTATGTCATGTTATTATCTGCATTTGTTTACCTATGATAATTGACCTATGACACCATAACCTGTTGAATATATATTATTTTTGAATGGTTAATTATGATATGCTTGCCATCGATATGTATGCCATTTATATCATTATTTTATTATGCTCACACTGCATGTTCTCTATTAATTTAGAAATCCCTATGGGTTGAAATGATACATACCCGAACGATCTTATAAATTAGGGAAAATCGTTACGGATTGAAATGATAAACACAAACGATTTTATTGATTTGAATTTTGGGATTGCGGGTTGAAATGATATATACCCGTAAATATTAAATTATTGCGGATTGAAATGATAAACATCACTACAAGACACACAATGTATTCCGACGGAGCCTTCCAACGGCCTCCAACGTCATTGACCAACGTCTTCCAACGTCTAGTATTTTCTCGTATATTTTATTAGTTAAAAACTGTAGGACGTTGGTAGACATTGGAATCTGGACGTTGGCTGCCGTTGAATGACGTTGGAAATCCGTGAGCAAAACAGAAACCTAGCTTCTTCTTCCCCATTCGGCTGAAACCTATTCCCCCCCCCCCCCCCCCCTCCCGAAATTCCCAACTTTGCTCCGATTCCGACCCCCCTGCTGCTCCGACGATCAACGGCTCCTCCTCCGACTCCAAGCCTCCCTCTCGTCCTCTCTAACTCTCTAATTGTAACACCTCGAAGTTTTAACAAGTATTTTTCACTTAATTATAAAACTTTGGGGGTTTATTATATAGAAATCTAAATTTTGAATTGATTAAAAGAATTGCCCAAAATTTTAAACAAATAATGAGATCTCTAAAATTTTGACATGGTTAAGAATTTACTTTAATTGAAAATTTGAGTTTTTTGTTGAAGATGGTAAATAACTTAATTTCTAGCAAAATCATGTTTTGATTAAGAAATAAGATTTGAAAACAATTTAGTGTATAAATAAACTGTTTAATTACGCGTTTAAAAGGCGCGTTATTGATGGAACATTTTTAACGTATATTTACTACATAAGAGAACGCGTAAATTTAAAAGTGTTACTTTTATTATGAAACTGGGCGTGTGTTTGATTTAATTATTGCGTCGGTTTTTCATGCGTCTAAATTTCTTACCTTGGATATAAATAATCAAATAAAATAAATCAGCAGACATGCATTTTTAAGTGGGAAAGGAATAAATTTTTTTTCTGTTGACTCCACATATTTAATAAATAAAACCCATTGATTTTTCAATAATGTTCAAATCAAATATTCTTTCCGTTTCTTTACTCTAAGAATCAACACTTTTCTTTGTTCAATTTTATAAAACGTTCGCCAATTTTCCATTTTTCTGTACCGTTAAAACAACACAATAATTTTACCTTAGCTATAATGGATTATATGATTTTTAAAAATAAATAATTTATACTATTACTCATATACATTTTAGTAATAGATTTCTTAGTAAATGGTAAATGAACGAAAAAAAACCCCAATGTAAACAAATCATATTTTTTAAGTAATAAATTTCAAAATTTATGTATAAATAAAATGTTTAATTACGCGTTTAAAAGACGCGCTATTTGATGGAATAAATAACGTATATATAAGCAAACGTATAAAATTTAAATCCGTTATTATCGTTATATTTTGGGCATAAGTAATTGCGTCTGTTATACGCATTCTAAATATATCCTCTTTAGTATTTACACGTCGCTCAACATTATTCTTTTGGTCAAATTTTCCATTTCCGTTTTAAGTGCAAATTGGTTGCTTGCCATTTTATGTTCTCCTTAATTCACGAAATCTACACTGGTAATAAAATTTATTACTCACTGTAATTAATTGTTCCAAACTTTCCTTACCTCTCGTGTGAAATTGATAGGAAAAATATTCAATAGACTGATTCAAAATCAACGCAACAAGGTAATTGTGAAAAAAAAAATTCCTGCCTTTAACTTCTCATCTAAATCAATGCATTTTCTTCCTTAAATTTTGCACGTACGAATGTTCACTAATAAAAGAAACTGCCCCTTGATTTACGCATGCCGTGATTTTCATCATCCCTTTTTGCGCAACTATTTTAATTTAGTATGAAATCTTTGAATAAAATAACGTTCAAATCTAATATTATTGTCGTTTCCTCCGATATCAACACTAGTTTCTTCTCATTATTAAACACGTTCGCAAATTGGTAAAATTCCATTCCATTCAAAGCAAAAAATATAATTGCTTGCCGTTTCTTTCGCTTATTAATTCTTACCCACTGCAATTATTTGCTTTAATCTTTTTTGTCGTTTCTTTTTATTTATCAACGCATTCTGTTCTTAATAATTTCAAACGAGAACAAATGCGTGCCACTCAAAAACAAATTTTATTATTTCTTGCGTTTTTTAACCTATGCAGTTTGCATCTTTCAATCAAACACGTTCAAAATGGTTATTTCTTGCCTTTGACCTCTCCCACATAAATCTATGCATTTAATTCTCTTGCCGTTCTAACAAATATTCCCTAAAATTTTCGCATGCCTTGAATTGGCGTTTCTCATTTTATCTGTTTGCCTACGTTTTTAAATTAATAAATCAACCAAATTTACCTCTTCATAAAGTAAACATCACGCAGAATAATCTTCAGACCATTTTAAAAATGATTTCTTGCCATTTTTTTCCTTTACGTGATTTGCGCAACTTCTCTCATATAAATGAAACCCATGTTCACAATTCCATCACCACCTCAGTATTGTTACATCTTCATTTTCGCAAGCTATTGGTGAAATAGAACCCACACACTCTCTTTGGCATATATAAGACTCGTACGCAATTTATTTTCATCCCATTGTTGGCCTTCTCTTCTTCCTTGCGTGCGTGATAATCAGTAGCATCAGGTAGTGGCTACAACTTTATTTCCTTCTTTTGTTTTTTTTCCATTGTTCTGTTCAAACTGCTCCACCGTATGACAAACGCCTAACTTCCTTCCTCTCCTCTCCGATCTGGTCGTGCATTGCCGAGCATCTCTGATGCAGTTTTAGCCTAGCACTTGAATATTTATTTTATCGCCACCTGTATATTTTTATCCTTCTATAAGACAAACATTTCTTTACCATGTAATTTAAAAGGGTTTTTAAATTGTTTAAACTTTGTTAAGTTAAATTGTATTCATTTTACATCTCATTTTTGAAATGAAATTTTAAAGTAAATTCAAAAGTAAAATGTTTTCAAATGTTTTTGTTAATAACGATTTAGTCATAATTAAGAAATGTTTTTATCTTAAAGTTAAATTATGATTTAGTGATTTGAAATTAATTAAATTAATGAGGAAATTAAGGAATAATTAGTTAATTTAATTAATTAATGATTAGGGATTAATAAATAATTTGATTAAGGGTTAATCAATTTGAAATTAAAGATCATTAATTAGATAATTAAAGATTATTAATTAATAATTAAAGATTTATTAATTTAGCAATAAGTTATAATCAAGGTTAATTAATCATGTAATTAAGGATTAACTGCATACTTGTTTGAGTATAGTGCACTTCAGTTTGAAGAAAAAAATATATAATATAAAAGCATACGCCACCTAAGGTTAGCCCAACCTAAAATTTTTAAGATAATTCCACTGCTTTGTTTACGCGAGTGTTCAGGGAAGAAGTATTTCCAGACCGTACGCGTTTTTTTTGTTTGTTGGTCACATGTGTTTTAAAAATTTAGAAACAGTACGTTTGAGGATGTATGATATATGTAAGAATAGTATAAAGTTGTTTTGATTTGGAGATTTTGATATTTTACTTGTTTCCTACCAGAGAAAAATAATAATAATGATTATAAATAAATAAATAAATATTGGATGCGCCACCTTTATGTATCACTGCCGTGAATTGCATGTTGCCCACATAAGATTTGCCACCTTTTTATTAACACATCATAATATCTTGTAAAAAAGGGTAAAAAAATAGAGTATAAATTTATTTTGTAAATTTTGTTTTGGAAAAAAAGTAAATGGGCAGCCTGAGCTTTTGTTTTAATGGGTCAAGTCGAGCGGTGGAGTGGTCGATCAATTTGAGTCAATTTTCGTTTTATTTAGCTCGTTCCAATTTTGTTTTATTTAAAAATTTGCTTTGTCCGTAATTGGAATACGCGTACTCAGTTTTATTATTTATCTTGTTTCAAGATCGAAATCAGTTTGTCTCATCTTCCAATAATTGATCGTGCCTTCTGTACTCTTCTTTCGGGGTAGATATCGTTGTTTGAATAAATTCTGCAGCTTCGAGAAGGTGAGCATTCTCACCCGACAACGTACTTATATATCTGTAAATTGATAACAAGTGTGATTGTAGAATAATTATTATTTCATTTATTTGACTGTGATACAAATTGATGATGTTAAAAATCCCGTTATTAAACCTACACATCATCACACTACAACAAAAATACCATATTACAACTCCCTTTTCACAACGGGCATTGGTTGTCCGTTGTAATAGAAGGCTATTACAATGATCCATTTACGCCCGTTGTAAAAAATGCCATATATAACGTCCTTTTTACAACGGACGTTGGTTGCCCGTTGTAATAGAAGGCTATTACAACGGTCCATTCAGGCCCGTTGTAATAGATGCCAATTTTACAACGATCCCAAATTGTCCATTGTAAAGCACGCCTGTTGTAATAAATTTTAGCGTGCCCGGCTATTATCAAATAATAAAACAGTCTCCTTTTCTTTTATTCTTCGGCTGTATCTTTGCTCTCCTCTTTGCAAAAACTAGGGTTTTTTGGGAATTGAGTCGAAGCTTCGATTTCTTTTCTTCGATCAATTAGATTGCTTGCGGCTTCTTCAATTTAGTCGATTACTGGTATGTGCTTTACTTTTCAATTTGCCTATGCTCGACTTGATTGAAACCGAAATGTTCAAATCGATACCCAGTTCATTTTGCTATTGAATTCTTAGAAGAAAGATTGAATTTGTGCCGAACTAGGGTTGGATTTTGACGATGATTTAGGCAGCGTTAGTTGGTGTGGAGGTGGCGTTGGATTTGTGGTCGAGAGGAGCATCATCTATGGGAATTTGGGAGTGTACGGTTGAGGTTGGGGACGCGACATTTCTGTCGCCTGTAGCATTGACGTGGTGATGCATTTCGGTAGGATGAATCATTTCATTCAGTTTTACAGTGTTCGTGTCCTCCTCCTAAACCTCATCAGGTTATGTTTTGCATCTTTGACCCTTACTGCCTAATTTTATGTATATACCTATGTGTTCTCATTGATTGTCTCTAATTCTACATTTAAAGAAGTGTCCTCTTTGTAAGTCTACACCTCAGTTTTTTTTTGTGTTATTTGATTTCCCACTCACTCTAAAATGCTTGATATGTTCAATTTAGTGTGATAAATATTATTTTCCATTAAAACATCATGGATTAGTAAAGATTCTATGCAGTTTTTCTCGGTTAGCCATTATTACTTCATAGTCAATAGCTCTGGTTATTGGTAGCTTCGATTTCTCTGAAATTTATTCAAGAAATTATGTGTTGAACTAGAATTTTGCAAAATATAAAGTGGTTGATTCTTTATGCATTCCCTGAACGCTAATTTTGTTGAGTGAAGCTATGCGACATAATGCTTGCAGAGAGATATTATATTATGTTCCTTAATGCCTTTAAGCTCTTCTTCTTCTTCTATTTCCTCAAAAGTGTCTTGATCATTGTATTGTCCTCTAAATTCATTATTTCTTCCATAATAAATAATTATTGATTTTCCCACTTATGTACAAGATACTGCTTTTCTTACATCCATAACACTAGCTCCTATTTCTTTTGGCTACAAGCTCATCAGGGGTCGGTCTTTTCATTTTAGCTAACCTTTCAGTAGCGATAGGATTAGAACTCCTTATCGATGTGTCAAAGGGATGATTAGGTGTACTATATTTGTTGCTGGTTATTAAGCTAGTTCCATTTCCTGATAAAGTGCTCTAATTATTAACCAAAATGTTGCTCTTGCTACCCTTTCTTGATGACATCCACTTCTCTTAGATACTTTTTCCAAAGAAACAACATCTCTAAAATCCTACAATCTTGAACCTAATACATCATATATAATTTCCTCTTTTGCTAATAAATAAACTTTCAAAAGGAATTCTAGATGGTAGAATGTAAATTAGGCCTTGCAACTATTCAAACTTATTCAGATAAGCAAGAACAGTAGTTGGTTTAAATTACCAATGTTCCTTATGGCCTTTGCAGTTCTGGGGTTTTAATTCTGACTAGGATTTGTTCTTTTAATGTTTTCCAGTAATCATAATTTACGATGTGCTTGGTATAGTAATGGTCACACTATCACGCTTTGTAATGAAGGTGGAAGAGCATGTTTGAACCCACTCTAATTCTGGGGCATTATGATTTCTGTTGTTTTCCAATCGTCTAATCCATTCCACAATAATCATTACCTTCCAAAATGTCGAAAAGTCCAACCTAATAACTTTACTCTACAACATTAAAAACCGGAATTATTTGAAAACAGGAGGAGAAGAACAGCCATTTTCAAAAGTATTTTCTTAGGGATTCATGTGTACTTTTTTGTCTAAACAATTCAACTTCGTATAGTTTGGGAAACTATGATGTGCAATGAAAATTAGCAAAGGTTGTCCCCCCCCCCCGGTGCATTTGGACTGCCTACTGCTTATCTAACTGTTATGAACATCCAATAGTCACTCGCCTTAAGGTTGGACAATATGTTAGCCTGAGTGATATATATGCACATGTATAATTTGATTTCTTGTTTGGTTGTGCATGTGAATGTACCAGTTAGGCAATACTCACAGCTATATATGCTTGGGACATTTGCTCGACAAGAAATATGCAAATGCTTGAAAATAAAATAGGCATATGCTTAATAAACCATTTGATAACTGGTTGTTTTCCTTTTGTTTTTTTGTCAACCATCAGGTTAGCACCACATGCAGCAGTAAGATAATAGAGACAAAGATGCATGAAGTAATAAAAAATAGAGTAATTGTCAGTTTAGTAAGTTTTCTAGAACAATATATCAGCTAATTGTGGGTATTTGAGCCACGGGCAACTGTTATGTGTCGTTTTACTTAGTTTACTGCAATACTATATGTGTCAGCTAGCTGTGATTTTATAACTATTTCAGCCACTGGCAACTATAATTTGTCCATTTTACTTTGTTCTGATTTTAGTCTGCTGTAGCTGTAGCGTGGTCGTCTTTGATTCAGTGGAGAATAAATTATTTGCCAGAGGGCGGAAAAGTAGCGGATAATAGGAGACGGATGTTGGGTTTTTAGTTTTTTAGTTTTTGATTTTAACAACATTTTAAATAAGAATCATGGATATATTATTTCAAGATGCATATGACTATGTATGGTTTAGTTCCGCAGGTTAAAGATGAGGGTCAATAGTTTATCCTACGTCTCATTATCCATGGCTGTAAGTTCCATTTATTCATCTTCATTTGTTTAACCAATTGATGCTTATGTGCGGTTCCTTTCAAATTAAAAAATCAGGTACAATATACCACAGTCAACTTGCAAAATGCACCAGAAAAATAAACAATGATCCAATTGTAAGTTCAAGTTTAATTCTATCAAGAAAAACATACAACACCTTATTTTTTTCTGTTTTCTTTTTTCAAAAAACCAGGTTGGTTCCTTTATTATCTGAAGAAGATCTAAGCAGAGCTAAGTTAAACTGCTTTGGTAAATTATAAGAAACTCTATATCGAATTGGTGAAGAACTTTTGGCTCCTCCATCACTGTCTGGTTTATATCGAATTGGTAAACTAGAAATGTATGGAAGTGGCAGTTCACTGTCAGTGTTTGGAAGTATGGTGTGCAAGTTAGAAGTAGGAAAGGCAATATGAAGATGATGATAGTATGGTGTGTTTGGTGTGTATGCGGTGCAAGTTGTAGTGTGCACTTAAGTGAACAGTAGTGTTGTGGTGGTTTTGCAGTTGGTTGAAACTGACAGGAAGGTTGATGGTTGAGTGATTGGTAAGATGATGAAGGAGATGGTGAAGTTACACTCAAGCAGTTCTGTAAATGACAGCGGTGGTCGGATGTCTTGATGTATGGAACGTGAAGGTAGCATGGTTGAAGTTTGTGGAATGGCTGTGGATGGAGACTGTGTTGTTGTGAGGCATATGCAATTACTACTGGTGTTTTTCACCTATCCATATAGACGAAAGAAGAAAGAGAGGAAGATTATATGGATAAAAGCAAGAAGAAAAACAAAAGGAAAAGAGAAAGAGAGCATGAAAAGAGAAAGAGACAATCAAAGAAAGATGAGTTCGTTGACAAAAGCTTTATGCTTATGTGTTTATGCTTTATGTATTTGGTTGTTATGAAACTAATCGTCATGTGTATATTAGAACTATGTCGATGTAAACTTATATAACTTTTTGGAATGTGTTGGAATATTACGACTCTGGCTTTTAGTCTTTTCGTATGTGATTTTGGTTGTTTTATGATAATATTTATTACTCGTTAAATTATTCATTATTGGTATGGATATATGCTGCTGTAATTTTTTTAAATTTGCATTTATTTTGCAACGGTCAGAAACCGTTGCTATATCATGTATTACAACGGGCATTGCCCGTTGTAAAAAGGTGTATTACAACGGGCATTGCCCGTTGTAAAATATGGTTGACCTATTACAAAGAGGCCTAATACAACGGGCTCATGCCCGTTGCAAAATCCATATTACAACGGGCATTGTCCGTTGTAAAATGGCTGTTTTGTTGTAGTGTCAGTTCTATTATATACTGTTTAATTATGCTATTACACTATTTTTTTATTTTTATTTTTTTATTTATTTTTACTGTTTAATCACACTGCAAGTTCCATGTAGAATAGAAATCGTTACAGGCTGAAATGATAGGCCTGTACGATATTTATTTATTTATTTAGTCTATTATTTAACTTGGGATTGCAGGTTCGAAATGATAGAACCCGGATTTATTTTGTAAATTACGGATTGAAATGATATATTATCCGTATCACTTGACCTAAGTTAGAAAATATTATACAGACCTATGGTTATATATATATATTCTGGAAATATTAAATATTTTAAAATTTAAGTGTTATAATACTTGCTTAAAAGTGGATTAAAATGATTATTGTAAGTATTGTGATATTTTACAAGTTTAATATGTCCAAACTTCGCTCCCTCAGAAAGATCATCAAACCATGGGCCAGATCCATTTGGGGTCCCTCCGTTCGCGAATCTCATCCACCCAAGACGAAATTTTAGAATTAAATATCATTGAGGAATCTCGACCGCTCTCTGAGTCGGAGCGGACACGTCTACTAACTCTCGAACTGGATCTGGATAGACTTGTTAAGCAAGAAGAAATTGGTTGGAAACAGAGATCTAAAGACAAATGGTTAGAAGATAGAGACAGAAACACCTCATACTTTCATCGAACGGCCAATGGGCGCCGTAGATCGCAGCTTATTTCAGAATTGCATCACAACAACTCCTCTTATTCAAACCCGTCTGACCACCTGCGTCTGTTCACTGATTACTTCAGGGACATCCTCGGCAAGCGTTCCCTCTCCCTCCCGGACATCAATTGGGCCCTCCTATACCCATCCCAAGCCAGCATTCCCATCGATCACCCGTTTTCAGATGAGGAAATCTGGACTGCTTTGAATGATATGTCAGACGATAAGGCACCTGGTCCTGATGGTTTTGGTCCAATCTTCTTCAAACACTTCTGGAATATAGTTAAACATGATATACTAGATATGTGCAGAGAATTCCAATCCGACCCTTCAGTTATCTCGACATTGAATTATGCGAAAATCATCCTCATTCCTAAGGTCCCTGGTGCTAATACCCTTCCCTCTTTCTGTCCCATCAGCCTCCTCAACACAACTTTCAAAATCATTACCAAAGTTCTAGCCAATCGTCTCCAACAAGTTATCGCCCCTCTGGTTGGGGCTGAGCAGTCGGCCTTTATACTCGGAAGGAACATCATGGATTGCATTGCCACGACCCAAGAAATCATCTCCTTCTGCCACCACTCTTCCACACCGGGTGCTCTCCTTAAGCTCGATTTTTCCAAAGCTTTTGACACTGTAAATTGGAATTTCATCCTAGAACTCATGACTCATAGAGGTTTCCCCCCCAATTGGTGCAATTGGATCAAACATATTCTTAACTCGAGCATATCTTCAATTTCGATTAATGGTGCTTCTGGGGGACATATTAAATCCGCTCGGGGTCTGAGACAAGGTGACCCTCTTTCACCTCTTATCTTCGTCCTAGTTGCGGACGTCTTTAACAGAATGCTTAAACTGGCCTCGTCCAATGGTTTATTCTCAGGTATTTCTCTACCCGACTCGTCGTTGTCAGTCTCCAACTTGCAATTCACAGATGACACTATTTTATTCGTCTCTCCCCATGATAAGTACATCCATTGTCTTAAAGTAGCCCTATACACCTTCGAAAGTATATCTGGCCTATCCATTAACTTCAACAAAAGTTCGATCATTATGTTGGGTAATGTGAATCACCTTGGACCCCACATTTCATCGATTCTCAACTGCAATCTCTCGGACTTCCCGCTCTCCTATCTCGGTATCACAATCAGAGCTACCAAACTCCTTAGATCTGATTGGTTCCCTCTCATCTCCAAGATTGAATCTAGACTCACGAGTTGGAAGGCACACTCTTTGTCCTCCGCTGGCCGACTTGTCCTTGTCAAATCTGTTCTCTCAACCATCCCATCATATTGGATGTCATTCCACAAACTCCCTTCCTGGGTCATCAATCATTTGGATAGAACCAGAAGATCCTTCCTATGGAATGGCGGCGGTGCCAAAAGGTTGGTCAACTGGAATAGTGTCAGCTTGCATCAAAAGCATGGAGGCCTGGGTATCCCCAATCTCAGAGTCTTCAATATTGCTCTCCTAACCAAATGGCTCTGGAAATGTCTCTCCCCTGAACACTTCATTTGGAAGGACTGGATTCTCTCTTTGCATTATCATTCTAAAAGCCACCTAATCCTTCACTATCCACCATACAGGAAAACTTCGCCTCTTTGGTCTGGAGTGATTCAAGTCATCCCCCGAGTTAAATCTTTGTTCCATAAGGCCATTGGTGATGGAAATAGTTGTGCTTTTTGGCTCGATACATGGCTTGACCAACTTCCACTTGCTAAAGTTTTGCAACACCTCTTCCTTCACTCGTCCACTCCGTCGAGCACAGTTAGTGAATGTGTAAATCTTGGTCCAGATGCCCTCTGCCCTTCTTCTCTTTTCAGCCCTGATACTTTTTCTGACCTTATATCTGCTTCCAACATTCTTCAATCCCTTCATCTCTCTTCCTTTCCTGACCGTGTTGTTTGGGCGCCAGCTCCTACGAAAGGCTTCACTGTTGCCTCCTGCTATGCCTTTCTGATCAACCCAGGTCGCTCCTACTGCTTTCCTAAGCTTTGGAAAAGTCCCATTCCGCCTCGTATCGCCTTCTTCCAATGGTGTATAGTTCATAACCGCATCAATACTAAAGATCGTCTCAGCCGTCTTCATATTCAGGTGGATCCAGCTTGTGTCTTCTGCTCTGATCAGATGGAAAGCATTCCACATTTGTTCAGAGACTGCGATTTTTCTTACTCGGTTTGGGTTGCTTCAAGTGCCCATGTCCTTGGTTTCGTTCCGGAACCGCTGGTCATCTATGACCACTGGCAATATAACTCCCAAAACCATAATTTGGACGTCTTCATTGCTATTTTCTGTTGATGTATATGGAAAGAGCGAAATGCACGTGTGTTTGGCAAACCTAAATCTCATCTCGTGGGTATTGGCAGGCGTATCTCTTACCTATTCAGTATTTTTACAGGTTGCAGTTTATCAGCTCCATTTAGACTTCGCATTCCTCATCGCAGTTCATCGCCAGTGGATTCCCAAGGTAGCAGTTCTGATTTCCCTCCTGGGCGCAGTTAGTTGTTGGTGGTCTCGGACTTCTCTCTGATTATATTTTGCTGATGTGTTGGGTCTGTTCCTTTCACTAATTTGTTTTATGATATCAGTGTTGATACTTAAACTTCATTCTGGCGCTAGCGATCAAGCGTGTTGATCGACTTTTATATGTATCTCTCTTTATATATATATATGCTATTAATCGGCTGTGTAGTATCCCGCTACACACCCGTCTTGCTAAAAAAAAATATGTAAATAAATAAATGTTAAAAATTTAGATATAAACTTATCTTGAAAATTTTGATTGTAAAATAAACGGGATTTAAGTTAACAAAAAAAATATACATGAGAATTTGGTATAACATGAAATAAAGCGAATTTATAAAGGTTAAGTTTTCTATGAATTAATAGTTAAATTTGTGAGTTATGGAAGTTAAAAATATAACTTTATTTTAATTGAAATTTAGTTTATTTTTTTTGAAACGGTAACTAAACTAAATTGTTAAGGAAATACATAGAAAATTTTACACTTGATAAGAAAGTATAAAGAAATTGGATATATATTTTCAAATTTTACTTTATAAAGACCATCAAATATGGAATGAGTTAAATGACTATATAAAGGTGGAAAGTTTATAAGTAATTTTTTTAAATAAAGGTTTAAATTTTATTGAAATTATATTGAAGCCTAAAGTTTAATTTACTTAAATTGTTAAAAGGATATTTATGCATTTATCCAAGTGATGAATGTTGATGCAATTAAACTAAGGCTAAACCTTTGGAATTTATATTGGCTTGAAAGAATAATAACTTCACCTTTAAACAGTTAAAATACAGTATTTTGATTGAAGTATAAACTATTTTTAAAAGTTTATAACCACGGGTAATAATAACGTTGGTTGTTAAAGAGACCGGGATCGGATATGGGCATACTCTCTGTCGATACCGAAAACCACTTTGACAACCGTATACGCGGTGGAGATTCCAGAATGAAGTAGGATGGTGGTGACGTTTCCTTTGAGGTAAATACGTGGACCCGACTCCCGTGAGTTGGCATAAGGTGGCTAAAACGGGAGCGATCGACGGATTAATGAGGTAGCACCTCTGATCGGACGCACTTCTTCGTATGCCATTCTATTACTTTTGTGATTGTTTTGGTGCGCACCTTTGATATGGGAGTGTTGTTCGAGGTGGGCGGTAGCTGCGCGCTACGCGTTACCACCGGCCCGGAAGCATAATTGGTATACCTACCCTGGCATTGCCTAGTTGTGCCGTGTCACCTACCATAGCGAGCCTTGTACGAGTTTGATTTGTGTCGTACCTACGGAGTATCTTCTCATAGTATCCCGATCAGGAGATATGCAGGTACTGTATAGACTACTGACACTATTTATGCGTTAAGGTGGAAAATGTAAAGCCTTAACGCTATTTTAAAGTAAGTTTATTTTACAAATAGACACTATTATAATAGCAAAGTATTGCTGCATAGTAAATAGTTTAACGGATCCTTAGAGGATGGGCGGTCCCAAGCATCCTTTAAGTTACTTGTACTTTAATACAGTTCACTTGAATTAGCTTACACTATATAAGTATGTATGTCCTGACTCGAGTGTTTATGTTTTATTTCACGCTCGGGTCAGCATTGAGTTGCAGTTCAGTCATCATTCCGAAGCTAGGACTTCTGTAGATCACTTTTCAAGATGTTGGCAAATTTTCCTTTCAGTTCCTAATCTTAATTTATGTAATCAAGACTATTGAATATTGAGATTTACTATTGTTGTTTCAAACTATATTTGGGTTTAAAAACTATGTAAATTATATTGTTTTGAGACTTTTAATAGTGGCTTCATGAACCACTAAGTTAGTTTTAAATTCCGCTGCGAGTATTCTGATTTCTGTGTCTGTGATTCTGTGATTATTTATTTACTGAATATTTTGAGATTTGCCAAATTTTATTTACAACGTGGTATTTTGAACAATTCAAGTCCAACATGTGCGGATGCGAATGGTTGAAAATATCGGGTCGTTACAATTTGGTATCAGAGCTTTGGCTCTAGGCAAAACATAGAATGTATGGTAAATTTGATTTACAGAATCACTTTCATTCAATCTCTTCATTTTGATTCGATTTCCTTTGAATTTTGGAACGTTCCCTGCGGTTCCAAAGCTCATTCTTGTCCCTCACTATTCATCTTCTTTCGATTTTGGAGTATCCCATAACTCCACTTCGGATGATCTTTATAGTGAATTGGTGGTCTCGCCAATATTCTAATAAAGGGGTGAAGCTCCTTTACAATTAGCATTGATTCACCAGAGATTTATATTTATCCTCGGTTTAGATGCTAGTATCTTTGGTTATTCCGAACTCTAACTCTTCAGATCGAATGTAGATTTACCCCAGAAAATCCACATCGATCTTACTCTTTAAGCCACGGTTGACCAGGTTAAGGTTGCCCGCAATTTATATAAGCTTATCCAGTTCCTTATTCTGTTATTTAATCATCGAATCTTCTGTTCCAACTTATCTTTAAATCAAAATTCTCTTTGATTTGAGTCCATCAAATTTGAATCTTTATCCTTGTTTTGAAAAATTTATTCCTATATTTGGGAAAAAAATCTAATATTATATGTATAAGTATTAATTTTCAGAATTTTTATAATTAATTTAACAGTAGTCAAGAGATAATAGTCTTTGATTTTATTTATGGTTCTGTAAACCAAGGGTTTTGTCTCATATAAATAATTGAACTATAAACAATGGTTATAAATTAATATGGAAACAGAAATGAATTTAAAACAAGAACTTGAGAATTTAATTTCTGATGGTTTCAAACCTTGTGTTTAAAGTTTTAAAAGGATATATTATTTAAATTATTTTCGAATATAAATTTGTTTTCAATTTTTTTTAAAAATCAGTGCTCTTCTCTTTGTCGCTGGGAAATAATTTCAGTGATGACTGCAACATCGTCGACATTCATTTTCAAGTTTCGAAGTGAAGAGACCATTATGTAGTCTGGCTACAGTGTTACCTTGAGAATTTAATTGATTTGAATCTCTAAAATATGACTTGATCTATAATATATAGATATATGATTTAAATTTGATTTGACATATTATGTACATATATTTATTTATCTCTAAATGGTTTGAAGGGAATCAGAAATTTAATTCTTAAATTTTATCTTGAGGAATAATTTCAATTATAAAAAGAAACTCAATTTTTTGAATAAATGATTCCAACTTGAGATAATTGAATTTGAAAGTTTTATTTGTATAATACTAAATTGCATTTCAATATAACTTACCTTGATTTTCAAAAGTTAACAATGTAGTTAGATAATATACAATATAAAAAGATTTTATAAATAAAATTTGAGTGGTCATAATAAATGTTATAATAAGAGGTAATGGAATAATTTACAATATAAAATGATGTTAAAGGAACTAAGAATAAATTTAAGCAGTTGTAATAAGTGTAAACATATTTAACATAGATGATAAAAAAATATTGAGAGAAATAAATTTAGTTATATATATAAAAAGATATTAATTTATTGAACACATTTTTAAGTATAACAAACGATTTTCAAACTTATGATTTTAGAAAATTTTATTTTAAGATAATTAGAAGATGAAGTAATGAAATTTGAAATAGAAAAATTTAACTTGAGTGAAATTAAATAGACGAAATCAATTATTAATTTAAAATTGAATTTGTATGGTTTAGATTAATGATTCTAATTTAAATTTCAATTTAGTTTTCTTTCAGGTTGTTTCTATTATCCTACCGTCTTCCTTTTCGAGGATGAAAAGTTCTGAGTGGGGGAGAGTGTAACAGCCCGAAGTTTTAACAAGTATTTTTCACTTTTAATTATAAAACTTTGGGGGTTTATTATATAAAAATCTAAATTTTGAATTGATTAAAATAATTGCCCAAAATTTTAAAAAAAATAATGAGATCTCTAAAATTTTGGCATGGTTAAGAATTTACTTTAATTGGAAATTGGGTTTTTTGTTGAATATGATAAATAACTTAATTTCTAGCAAAATCATGTTTTAATTAAGAAATAAGATTGAAAAATTTAGTGTATAAATAAACTGTTTAATTACGCATTTAAAAGGCGCGTTATTGATGGAACATTTTTAACGTATATTTACTACATAAGAGAACGAGTAAATTTAAAAGCGTTACTTTTATTATGAAACTGGGCGTGTGTTTGATTTAATTATTGCGTCGGTTTTTCATGCGTCTAAATTTCTTACCTTGGATATAAATAATCAAATAAAATAAATTAGTAGACATGCATTTTTAAGTGGGAAAGGAATAAATTTTCTTTCCGTTGACTCCACATATTTAATAAATAAACCCATTGATTTTTTAATAACGTTCAAATCAAATATACTTTTCCGTTTCTTTACTCTAAGAATCAACACTTTTCTTTGTTCAATTTTATAAAATGTTCGCCAATTTTCCATTTTTCTGTACCGTTAAAACAACACAATAATTTTACCTTAGCTATAATGGATTATATACTTTTTAAAAATAAATAACTTATACTGTTACTCATATACATTTTAGTAATAGATTTCTTGGTAAATGGTAAATGAACCAAAAAAAACCCCAATGTAAACAAATCATATTTTTAAGTAATAAATTTCAAAATTTATGTATAAATAAACTGTTTAATTACGCGTTTAAAAGGCGCGTTATTTGATGGAATAAATAACGTATATATAAGAAAACGTATAAAATTTGAATCCGTTATTTTCATTATATTTTGGGCATAAGTAATTGCGTCTGTTGTACGCATTCTAAATATATCCTCTTTAATATTTACACGTCGCTCAACATTATTCTTTTGGTCAAATTTTCCATTTCCGTTTTAAGTGCAAATTGATTGGTTGCTGTTTTATGTTCTCCTTAATTCACGAAATCTACACTGGTAATAAAATTTATTACTCACTGTAATTAATTATTCCAAACTTTCCTTACCTCTCGTGTGAAATTGATAGGAAAAATATTCAATAGACTGATTCAAAATCAACGCAACAAGGTAATTGTAAAAAAAAAATCTTGCCTTTAACTTCTCATCTAAATCAATGCATTTTCCTCCTTAAATTTTGCACGTGCGAATGTTCACTAATAAAAAAAACTGCCCCTTGATTTATGCATGCCGTGATTTTCACCATCCCTTTTTGCTGCAACTATTTTAATTAGTATAAAATCTTTGAATAAAGTAACGTTCGAATATAATATTATTGTCATTTCCTCCGATATCAACGCTAGTTTCTTCTCATTATTAAACACGTTTGCAAATTGTTCAAATTCCATTTCCATTCAAAGCAAAAAATATAATTGCTTGTCGTTTCTTTCGCTTATTAATTCTTACCCACTGCAATTATTTGCTCCAATCATTCTTGTCGTTTCTTTTTATTTATCAACGCATTATCTTCTTAATAATTTCAAACGAGAACAAATGCGTGCCACTCAAAAACAAATTTTATTATTTCTTGCGTTTTTTAACTAATGCAGTTTGCATCTTTTAATCAAACACGTTCAAAATGATTATTTCTTGCCTTTGACCTCTCCCATATAAATCTATGCATTTAATTCTCTTGCCATTCTAACAAATATTGCCTAGAATTTTCGCATGCCTTGAATTGACGTTTCTCATTTTATCTTTTTGCCTGCGTTTTTAAATTAATAAATCAACCAAATTTACCTCTTCATAAAGTAAACATCGCGCAAAATAATCTCCAGACCATTTTAAAAATGATTTCTTGCCATTTTTTTCCTTTACGTGATTTGTGCAACTTCTCTTATATAAATGAAACTCATGTTCACAATTCCATCACCACCTCAGTATTGTTACATCTTCATTTTCGCAAGCTATTGGTGAAATAGAACCCACACACTCTCTTTGGCATATATAAGACTCGTACGCAATTTATTTTCATCCCATTGTTGGCCTTCTCTTCTTCCTTGCGTGCATGAGAATCAGTAGCATCAGGTAATGGCTACAACTTTATTTCCTTTTTTTTCCATTGTTCTGTTCAAACTGCTCCACCGCATGACAAACGCCTAACTTTCTTCCCCTCCTCTCCGATCTGGTCGTGCATTACCGAGCATCTCTGATGCAGTTTTAGCCTAGCGCTTGAATATTTATTTTATCGCCACATGTATATTTTTATCCTTCTATAAGACAAACATTTCTTTACCATGTAATTTAAAAGGGTTTTTAAATTGTTTAAACTTTGTTAAATTAAATTGTATTCATTTTACATCTCATTTTTGAAATGAAATTAAAAGTAAATTCAAAAGTAAATTGTTTTCAAATGTTTTTGTTAATAACATTTAGTCATAATTAAGAAATGTTTTTATTTTAAAGTTAAATTAATATTTAATGATTTGAAATTAATTAAATTAATGAGGAAATTAAGGAATAATTAGTTAATTTAATTAATTAATGATTAGGGATTAATAAATAATTTGATTAAGGGTTAATCAATTTGAAATTAAAGATCATTAATTAGATAATTAAAGATTATTAATTAATAATCAAAGATTTATTAATTTAGCAATAAGTTATAATCAAGGTTAATTAATCATGTAATTAAGGATTACCTGCATACTTATTTGAGTATAGCGCACTTCAGTTTGAAGAAAAAAATATATAATATAAAAGTCATACGTCACCTAAGGTTAGCCCAGCTTAAAATTTTTAAGATAATTCCACTGCTTTGTTTACGCGAGTGTTCAGGGAAGAAGTATTTCCAGACCGTACGCGTTTTTTTTGTTTGTTGGTCACATGTGTTTTAAAAATTTAGAAAATTACGTATGAGGATATATGATATATGTAAGAACAGTATAAAGTTGTTTTGATTTGGAGATTTTGATATTTTACTTGTTTCATAACAGAGAATAACAATAATAATAATAATAAATAAATAAATAAATATTGCATGCGCCACCTTTATGTATCGCTGCCGTGAATTGCATGTTGTCCACATAAGATTTGCCACCTTTTTATTAACACGTCATAATATTTTGTAAAAAAGGGTAAAAAAATAGAGTATAAATTTATTTTATAAATTTTTTTTTGGAAAAAAAAATAAATGGGCAGGCTGAGCTTTTGTTTTAATGGGTCAAGTCGTGCGGTGGAGTGGTCGAGCAATTTGAGTCAATTTTCATTTTGTTTTAGCTCGTTCCAATTTTGTTTTATTTAAAAATTTTCTTTGTCCGTAATTGGAATTCGCGTACTCAGTTTTATTTGTTTATCTTGTTTCAAGATCGAAATCAGTTTGTCTCATCTTCCAATAATTGATCGTGCCTGCTGTACTCTTCTTTCGGGGTAGATATCGTTGTTTGAATAAATCCCGCAGCTTCGAGAAGGTGAGTATTCTCACCTGACAACGTACTTATATATCTGTAAATTGATAACAAGTGTGATTGTAGAATAATTATTATTTCATTTATTTGACTGTGATACAAATTGATGATGTTAAAAATCCTGTTATTAAACCTACACATCATCAGTTCTATTATATACTGTTTAATTATGTTGTTGCACTATTTATTTATTTATTTATTTATTTATTATAATTATTACTATTTAATCACACTGCAAGTTCTCTGTAGAATAGAAATCGTTACAGGCTGAAATGATAGGCATGTACGATATTTATTTATTTAGTTTATTATTTAACTTGAGATTGCAGGTTCGAAATGATAGAACCCGGATTTATTTTGTAAATTACGGATTGAAATGATATATTATCCGTATCACTTGATCTAAGTTAGAAAATATTATACAGACCCGTGGTTATATATATATATATATTCTAGAAATATTAAATATTTTAAAATTTAAGTGTTATAATACTTGCTTAAAAGTGGATTAAAATGATTATTGTAAGTATTGTGATATTTTACAAGTTTAATATGTAAATAAATAAATGTTAAGAATTTAAATATAAACTTATCTTGAAAATTTTGATTGTAAAATAAACGGGATTTAAGTTAAGAAAAAAAATATACATGAGAATTTGGTATAACATAAAATAAAGCGAATTTATAAAGGTTAAGTTCTATATGAATTAATAGTTAAATTTGTGAATTATGGAAGTTAAAAATATAACTTGATTTTAATTGAAATTTAGTTTATGTTTTTTGAAATGGTAACTAAACTAAATTGTTAAGGAAATACATAGAAAATTTTACACTTGATAAGAAAGTATAAAGAAGTTGGATATATATTTTCAAATTTTACTTTATAAAGACCATCAAATATGGAATGAATTAAATGACTATATAAAGGTGGAAAGTTTATAAGTAAATTTGTTTAAATAAAGGTTTAAATTTTATTGAAACTATATCGAAGCCTAAAGTTTAATTTACTTAAATTGTTAAAAGGATATTTATGCATTTATCCAAGTGCTGAATGATGATGCAATTAAACTAAGGCTAAACCTTTGGAATTTATATTGGCTTGAAAGAATAATAACTTCACCTTTAAACAGTTAAAATAAAGTATTTTGATTGAAGTATAAACTATTTTTAAAAGTTTATAACCACGGGTTATAATAACGTTGGTTGTTAAAGAGACTGGGATCAGATATGGGCATACTCTCTGTCGATACCGAAAACCACTTTGACAACCGTATACATGGTGAAGATTCCAGAATGAAGTAGGATGGTGGTGACGTTTCCTTTGAGGTAAATACATAGACCCGACTCCCGTGAGTTGGCATAAGGTGGCTAAAACAGGAGCGATCGACGGATTAATGAGGTAGCACCTCTGATCAGACGCACTTCTTCGTATGCCATTCTATTACTTTTGTGATTATTTTGATGCGCACCTTTGATATGGGAGTGTTGTTCGAGGTGGGCGGTAGCTGCGTGCTACGCGTTACCACCGGTCCGGAAGCATAATTGGTATATCTACCCCGGCATTGCCTAGTTGTGCCGTGTCACCTACCATAGTGAGCCTTGTACGAGTTTGATTTGTGTCGTACCTATGGAGTATCTTCTCATAGTCTCCCAATCAGGAGATATGCAGGTACTGTATAGACTACTGATACTATTTATGCGTTAAGGTGGAAAATGTAAAGCCTTAAAGCTATTTTAAAGTAAGTTTATTTTACAAATAGACACTATTATAATAGCGAAGTATTGCTACTGTAACGACCCAAAATTTTCTAACCAGAAAATTCCAGATAGTTAAGAAAAAGAAGAAAGAGATAGAAGAAGAAGAACAGAAACACCAAACATCTCACAATCGCAGCGGATAAAATATAATAATAAATAATAATAGCTTACAAAAGGATTCTATATCAGTCAATTACAATTATATACATCAGATTTTTACATATATACAGTCACTGAATATTTACAATTATTCTATCTCAGATTAACAATAGTATAAATACAGCGGATATACTCTATACGATATTGCCATCCAGCTCGCTTCCTGAGCTCCAGAACGTACCTACCTGAAAATCTGTAATACTCGGTCTGACCCAAGCATTACACCAAAGTAACACCCGGGTCAGGCTGGAAACCAGCGTGAGTAAACCCAACTAACATGGAATACCAAAACAACCAACTTATATAAACCCGGGGTAACATATATCAATTCATCAAATACTAATTTGCTATAGACAACACTTATTTCACATATCGATTTTTAAGTACCAAACTTAGACAAAATAATCCAATTCACTTGAATCATTTTATTCCAGTTTATTGATTTCACACATCAATTTATTTTCAATCCGAAGGGGGTTTCGGGTATTTCCTAATTCCCGACCCCGGTCTCTTCGAATCTCATGTTATTCTAACCCAAGTTATTCAAATGAACTACACAATATTTCATATCAGAGATATCAACTCATTCAAAGCATCCAATACCATTCAATCTCCCATACACAAAGCTTAATCACATACAAAACAAACCAATTAATTTTAATTGAATTTCAAACCTCAATTACTTAGATTCCTTCATTAACTAATTCCAAATCAATTAATCAATCAACTATTCCCTATCCATTCATCTTAATTAATCACCCTGGATTAATTATCTTTCAATTTCATTCAAATAATTTCCTTTAATTAATTTCACGATATTAATTATTCTTAACCCAAATCACAAAGTAATCTTAATTACTTCATAACTTAATTACTATTTTAATTACATTAATCCTTAATTATTTATATTAATTAACTCCATAAGTTAATTATTATGGATTAGTCAATCTTAATTAATCAATCTTTGATTACATCATTAATTATATAAATTAAGGATTTTCAATTATATTTTAATTTATCCTAATCAAATTTAATTATATTAATGAGACCACAGTATAAATCATTTCCGATTAAACTACCTTTCATTTTACTTTATTCATAAATTAATTACTTCTTACGTAACTATCTTAATTAATCTCTTGATCAATTTCACAAAGTAATTATATTTTATTACTTACATTAAATAATTATTTATCACACCATCAAATGATTATTCTGAATTACTTATACCTCGTTAATTACTTTACAACTTAATTTATTATTTATTCAACCCTTTAATTACTAAGTTAAATAATCCAAATCATTCATTAATTGAATTAATTAACTTGTTTTTTTCATTTTAATTACCCTATTAATTTGGTGGATCAAAATCATTAAGCCCTTAACAACATTAGAATGAAAACATTTTCTTATTTATCACTTTATCTCTAAAATGTTTTTAAAACCCGAATACTCCGGGTCAACCACAATTAACTCAAGATCCAACCAAACAAGTCACATCATCATCAGTAGGACATCTAATCAATTTATTCATCCAACCAATTATTTAAATTTAACCATTAAATTTAAATAAATAAAAAATCCAACGGTGTGAGATTTACTCACCTTCGATTTTGTCTACGACCCATTTCCATTACGCCTTGTTTTCTTCCCATATTTGACCTAGTAACAATTCACGATTCATCAACATTCGAACTTATCGAAAATAAATTTCCATTCATTAATTTGATTCAAATTATAAATTTTAATCTTAACAAATTTCCTTTTACATAAAATATTTTTAAATGACTAAATTAATTAGGTAAGTTTATTTATTTCTGCATAAAATCTTCTTATTTACCTAAATAAAATTAAAGTAAAATAGGCATGTATACCTTTTCACAATTAATATTTCCTTCACTGTCACACACACATATATATATATATATATATATATATATAATAAAAAAATTCGAAATTAACTAAATTGAACACTCGGTAATTAAATCAATTACCTCAGGTGAATCTTGATCCTCCTTCGCGCACGAGCCCTCGCTTGCGGTCGTTGCGACGCAAGCACGAACTTCATCTCCACCGTACGACACACAAAACCCCACGCACCCTTCCCAAAACCCTCGTCTTCACCCTCTCGCACATACCAGAACGCGAATGCATCACGCTTGCTTCGGCCTTCCTTCCTTTGCTTCGAATAACTCGCGACCCTAAATCGAAGAATTCGCGTGCAAGGACCTGATTCGTGAATCGCGAATTGGAAGAGAAAAGGGATCGGCTTCGCTCAACTCGAATTTGAGGGAGGAAGGGGAAAGAGAACCCACGACTGCGAAAATATTTTCCCTTTTTTTTTTTTTAGGTTTCGGCCATGATTCATTTAACTGCAAAAATTCCTTCGAAAGGAGGAGAGCGAGTGCGGTTTCAGACTAGAAGAAGAAAGAAGGATTTCGAAGGAAGATGAAGGGCTTTTTTTTATTTTTTTATTTTATTGAGTACGATTTCTGCTTTTAGCTTAGAGAGGAAGACGAAATTTTGGGTATATAACTTCCAGAGTACGCTTTGATTAATATAAAATTAATATTGAAAATATCATGTGTTGTTAAAATATCTTTGCCAATTTATTTTAAATTATCGATTTAAATTTTCAACGCGTTTCCCCCCCGTACGAGCAAACAGTAAATCCAAACGCTACGAAAATTGAAATCCGATAATAACCAACTATTACGGATCCAATGGAATTGGTTTCGTCGAATTCCGAGACAGTGCCTCGGAAGGCTATATTTTAAATATCGATCTGAACGATATATTTTCAAAATTGAACAAACCACCTTTAAATTAAATTCCAATCATTCTATTACCTCCAGTATCATTATAAATTTTATAAGCCTTTAAATTATTTTAAACATGCTTAGAACCTTCAAATTCAACAATTTACCAAATTTCAATTATTAAATTCAAAATTTGAACCATACAATTCAATGATTTAATTATCAAGTAAATATTGATATCCTGAAATTCAAGTTAAAATTAACCTTTAAATAATTTAAAATCAATTTATTATTCCAATTTTAATTTGTCAAAATTTCCAGGTCGTCACAGCTACATAGTAAATAGTTTAACGGATCCTTAGAGGATGGGCGGTCCCAAGCATCATTTAAGTTACTTGTACTTTAATACAGTTCACTTGAATTAGCTTACACTATATAAGTATGTATGTCCTGACTCGAGTGTTTATGTTTTATTTCACGCTCGGGTCAGCCTGAGTTGCAGTTCAGTCATCATTCCGAAGCTAGGACTTCTGTAGATCACTTTTCAAGATGTTGGCAAATTTTCCTTTCAGTTCCTTATCTTAATTTATGTAATCAAGACTATTGAATATTGAAATTTACTATTGTTGTTTCAAACTATATTTGGGTTTAAATACTATGTAAATTATATTGTTTTGAGACTTTTAATAGTGGCTTCATGAACCACTAAGTTAATTTTAAATTCTGCTGCGAGTATTCTGATTTCTGTGTCTGTGATTCTGCGATTATTTATTTACTGTATATTTTGAGATTTGCCAAATTTTATTTGCAACGCGATATTTTGAACAATTCAAGTCCAACATGTGCGGATGTGAATGGTTGAAAATATCGGGTCATTACACTAATCTCTCAAGAAAAGGTATAAACCATAATCCCTATATTTAATTAAATTTGTTAAATTAGTGTATTAAATGTTTGTATTGCCTTATTGTATGTATAATCTAGTTTATTGAGGCATAATTTATGTTATTAACTTATGTATTGCAAGATTATATATATTTAAGTTTGTGTTAACAGTAGAATAATGTGCATACAATTAGTTTTAGGTTGTTTGGAAACGTTAGTTGTTAGTGAGCATACTATTAGTTTATGTATTTTAGAAAATTTCAAAAACGATTATATGCATGAAATCCTTAGAGTGTCTTTCGTCCCCGTCTGATAAGTATTGTATATGATCGTTATGTTGATATTCGTTTTTTAACAGAACGGACATCTATATTCATCGTATACAATATTTGTTGGATTTCTCCCTGTATTGGACAAGTTACGAACACAATAACATAATTAAATCTCGTAAAACATTTCATTTTAAATGGTTCATAGAAATTCGACAGCGCTTCTTTTATGTTCCCTATGTACACGCAAATGTGTACTGTTCAGGGAACTAAAGCGAAGTGTTGCCGAAATTTTGTTGAATCGTTTAAATTGAAATGATTTACGCGATTTAATTACGTTATTATATTTGTAATGAGAGGTAGGATGACCCATCGACAAAGTGTCAATGATCTATTAATATAAAATTCACCAATAATATTGTTTTAATAAAATATCAATTTTTTAAATTTATATCGTACTTTTTAATTATATACGTAGGTAAATGGACAATTATTTTACTGATCGAAGATGGATGTACAAAAAAAGAAGGGTCGAAAATGGAGGCTCAATAAGTGAACAGTTTAATAATGGTGTTCGCGTATTTATTGATTTCGCTTTAAGTAATAACAGAAACGATGAAGAAATCCGTTGTCCATGTACTAATGCAAAATGTTAAAGCATTTGATACCAAAATTGGTTAGAGTTCATTTGCGTCAATACGGTTTCGTGCCGAACTATTTGGTTTGGGATCGTCATGGAGAACCGTTAGCATCTAATCATGTACAAGCTGAGGAGGTAGTGTGTACTGAAATTGATACGACGAATCTCGTAGAACATATGGTTGAAGATGATGCACGGTCAATGTTTCATGTTCCTCAATTAATTAATGACGATGGTAATGCTGAAGAAGAACCAAATATTGAGTATATATGATTTATTAGATGCCGCAAAGAAACCCCTCTGGGAAGGCTGCACAAGCGGAACCCAATTATCAGTAACTGCTGAATACATTGCGATGAAATCTAAATACAACTTCACAGAAGCTGGATTTACAGCTGTTGTACAAGCTGCGAAACGGCATATGCCTCCCAATAATTTAATGTGCGAAAATCATTATGAAGTAAAAAAAATGATGTCAGCTTTTGGTTTACTGTATCATAAAATAGATACATGTCTAAACGGTTGCATGCTGTTTTGGAAAGAAGATATCAACCTTAGAAATTGTAAAATATGTAATCAGGAAAGGTACAAATCAAGAAAGAAAAAAGGAAAGGAAGTCCCGTATAAACGTACGCATTATTTACCAATTACTCCTAGACTTTAAAGGTTATATGCATCTTCTGTAACCGAACAATATATGAGATGGCATAGTGTTAGAACACGGGAAGAAGGTACGTTAACACACCCAGCTGATGGGGAAGCATGGAAGCATTTTGACCACAAATATCCTGATTTTGCATCCGAGAGTCGTAATGTTCGACTTGTTTTATATACGGATGGATTTTCACCATTTTCTCAGTTTGGTTCTAAATATTCGTCATGGCCTATAACTGTCACACCTTATAATTTACCTCCATGGATGTGTATGAAAACTCCATATATGTTTCTCACAGTTGTCGTCCCTGGTCCTAATGATCCGACACAAGGAATCGATGTTTATTTACAACCTTTGATTGAAGAATTAAAAACACTATGGTACGAAGGAGTAGAGACATACGATATTTCCACAAAAAAAACTTTCGCATGTATGCTTCTTTGATGTGGACAATCAGCGATTTTCCTGCTTATGCAATGCTTTCAAGTTGGAGTACGGCTGGTCGTCTAGCTTGTCCGTACTGCATGGAAGATACACGAGCATTTTCTTTACCTCATGGAAAGAAAATTTCATGGTTTGATTGTCATCGATGTTTTCTTCATATTAATCATCCTTTTAGAAGAGATAAGAAAAACTTTACAGCTAATAGACATGAAATATTGAGTCCACCTACGGTTTGGTCAAGCGAAGATATTTATGAACTTGTAAAGGATAATCCAAAAATACATGAAACCGGAGAACAAATTGAAATTCAAGGTAAATCATCGATTCATAACTGGTGCAAACAAAGCATATTTTGGGAGTTGCCTTATTGGAAAAATCTCCTGATTCGTCATAATATTGACATGATGCATAGTGAGAAAAATGTGTTTGATAATGTTTTTAATACAATTTTGAACGTCAAGGGGAGGACGAAAGATGATTTGAAATCAAGACGTGATATCGAAGTAATATGTAATCGTCCTGAGCTTCATATAAAGCCAAATGACACAAAAAAGCCAAAAGCTTGCTATGAGCTAGACAATAATCAAGTTAAAGTACTTTTAAAATGGGTGGAAGGACTAAGATTCCTGAATGGTATATCTTCTAATATTCGTAGATGTGCCGACTATAAGAACAATAAACTTAGCGGGATGAAAAGTCATGATTGTCATGTTATGATGCAAAATTTATTACCCGTCGCTTTTAAAGAACTGTTGCCCGTAAAAGTTTGGACTGTTGTAATAGAACTTAGTCTATTTTATAAAGAGATTTGTTCTACTACATTAAAAGTTGATCGTCTACGTAAACTTGAGGAAGAAATCCCGATATTGCTCTGCAAAATGGAAAAAGTATTTCCTCCAGGTTTTTTCAATGTTATGGAACATTTACCTATTCATCTTCCATTAGAAGCACGTCTTCGAGGGCCTGTGCAATATGGATGGATGTATCCATTTGAAAGGTATTTAAATCATCTAAAAAAAGTGAGACGGAAAGCTCAAGTTGAAGGTTCGATTTACAAATCATACATCGAAGAAGAAGCTTCGTTTTTTCTCTCATTATTTTAGTGACCATGTGAATGATGAAGGCATTGATCAAGATGATTGTCAAACGACCTTATGAATTTTTAAAAAACAAGGTCGGCCTGCTGGTGCTTGTGTGGAAGTATGGTTGGATGATAGAGATTATCATGTTGCACACACATATGTTCTTCTCAACTGTGCCGAAGTTGCACCGTTTGTTAGGTAATTTACTTATATATATATATATATATATATATATATCATCAACACGTGTGTATACACAAATATATGCACACACGTGTATCTTAATCATAATGCAACATTTGTTATATAATTGCAGTATTTACGAACCACAACATCCTAACGGCGATATCGGCAAAGAATTCGCTTCTTGGTTTTCTAAGTACGTTTTTGATACAACAAATTGTGTTGTAGACGAAGGATTGAAACATTTAGCTATGGGACCAAAAAGGAAAGTGAAGACCTATCCAATATTCTTTGTCAATGGATATAAATTTAATACAAAAGAATACGGTGCCGAAAAATTAACTAACAATACTGGTGTATTTGTTAAAGGTAGTGATGATCCAAATGATCATATACATGATTTTTATGGCGTGCTAACCCAGCTTTTACAATTGACGTATTTCACATGACCCGCAGAAGAAGTATTTTTGTTTAAATGCAACTGGTTCAGCAACGTTTCAGGTTCTGAAATCAACGTGCACCCGAAATATAATCTTATAGAGATAAAACATACTTCGCGTTATTATAAATACGATCCTTTTGTACTTTCCAAACAAGCTCTTCAAGTTTATTATGCTTCTTACCCATCTCTAAGAAGAGATAAAATAGATTGGTCGGCTGTTTTTAAAACAAAGGCAAGGTTTACATTTGATGGACGGAATATTCCCGAAGAACAAGCTTACCAAGCAGATATCGAGGAAAATAGAGGAATAATAATAACCGACGATCAAACAGATTTTGGACCTCTAAACGACGAATCAAATGCATTAATTGAAGCATTTGAGAGTACAGAGAAACAAAATATAGAGTGCGAAACAGAGTCTGAATCCAAAAATGATGAGGACTGATCAACTATCTACATTTTGAGAAGGTAAATTTATATTTTTTTTAAACATTATCCTGTTTTCATTAAAAATGAAATGGTATGCTAATATATGACATGTATCACATCTCGTTTTTATGTTACGCCATACTATATGTTTTACATATAGTCATTTTATTTTCTGTTATAATGTTTGTTTGTAACATGTATTATATAAGTATGTCATCACGTAGACATTCTGGGTCTTCCTCTTCCTCACAGAGAGGGCATGCTCGTATGGACGGTGGTGATGGCGGTGGTCCAGCACAGGAGCTACGGCGTCCTGTGGTGTGGCTAAAGCCAAAAGCAAATAAGTATTAAATTTCAAAATTAAATTTCATTTTCGTACAATCTATTCTGAAAATATATAGTAGTCATGAAATATTAAATGTTTTTTCTCTGTTTAAACACAGTGGTTTCTCTTTGGAGCCGACTCAAGTAGTTCTATCTATATCTCGACGGGTGTACATGGGTCGTATGACTGAATGTTGGCCTAAGTGGACATTGATTCCAGATAATGTTAAAGAGAATATTTGGCAGGATTTTTTGGTATGTCACTTTATATATTAGGAACATGTTATATGAATTCATATTTACATTATTTATGAAAGTTGTATAACTCTTATTTTTTCAAACGTGCAAGCGGAAGTGGACCTTCAGGACGTTGATATTTCAGTCGTATATCGCCGCTGGTGCAGCAAAGTTGCAAAGAACTATCGAAAAATAGTAAACAACTTAAAAACAGCAGGAAAGAAGACCCGGTGGATGAGCGCAGCTATGTGGGATGATTTTGTGAAATGGTGGGGAAACGAGGAGTTTCAGGTAAATTTATCACATGTTTAATTTAAATTCTTCTACGCAAATACTAACTAGAAATGTTAAACAATTTTTGTTGTTAAATTAAATTTACAGAGGCAGTCGGAGAGGAACTCAGCCAATAGGAGCAAGAACCCTGTCACACATCGTGGTGGTTCCAAGTCATTTCAGCATCAATGAGAGGACTTGGTTTATTTATTAATTACGATAATAATTTATAGATTTTAAGTTCTAAGTTGTAGATAATGTAACAATATATATATATAATATATATGTATATGGACATATTTCAGGAGAGACGGCGTGGGGGTGCTTCTGTGAGTTACTGGGATGTTTTCACCTATACTCATGCGTTGAGCCAGGTCGACGAAGCAGGCACCGTTTCATACTCCTAGGATCACGATGCCAAAGCGTAGTCCACATATGTAAGTAACATAATGACTTAACACTTATATAGGTTAATTAAAATAATGTTATCTAAATTCAACTTATTTTGCATAACAGCAAAAGTTTCAGCAAGCACAGACTTCCATTCTCGAGGGCTTTGGGTGCGACGAGTTCACCGCCGATGAGGAGGACGCTATTTTTGAGTCTGTCATGGATCCATCGGCACATGGCAGACGCTATGGTTTTGGAAATCAATTGGTAATAACTTTAACTTAAATTTTAAAATAATTATTCTGAATCAACTGTTGCACATTGTGATGGATTATAGTAAACACGAATTATAATTATTAAACACTGATAATTTAAATTTTATTTACAAGCTTAGACGGCTCAGATTGAGTATCAGAGGGCTCAAGATAAGGAGGAGATTGCACAGCTCAGAGCCCAGGTCGCCGCGCTCGAGGAACGCAATATCCACACCGAAGCCAAGACGGAGGAGCTGAACAGGCGTCTTACGGAGTTTATGGAGCAATACGGCCGGTTTCCGTCTTCTGGTGGTTCTAGAGGAGAGTGATTTCAAGTATGATTTGATTTGTTTTGCTATGGACATGTATATTTGGAGAGTGTGAGGATTTGATACATTCTGATGTTTTGGATGTTGGTTTGAATGTGACTTTTAAGATGTTGACGTAGTAGTTTGGAAATTGTTGGATTGGACGTTTTGTTGGATGTTGATGTTGAATGGTTTATGTTAATTATATTGATTTGCATTGTGTATATTGATTAGTATATATGCTTATTATTTGGATTTACTATTATGATTGATTATATGTGAGATATGTTGTTTTATATGTGCTCGAAATTGAACTTTTTATGAGATATACGATGTTGGAGGTGGCTGGAAGCATGTATTGTTGGTTCTGTAAAAAAAACACTCAGATTTCCAACGTCTTCCAACGTCCACCAACGGCTTACTGACACATTTATTCCAACGTCCTCCATCGGATCTTCCAACGTCTATTTGGTCAACATCTTCTTCCACGTGGGCAACTTGAACGTTGGAAGATGTTGGAATATGCGCATTTGTTCCATTGGTTGACGTTGGACGCCATGGAAATGTATATCAACGACGTTTCCAACGTCCATCAACGGCTTTCCAACGACCGCCAACGTCTGGCCGCCGTTGGAATGCACTGTGTGTCTTCTAATGTATCTGTATCACTTGATCATAAAATATAAAACTATATACGGACACCGTTAGTCTATTTTTGAAAATGATTTCCATGGTTTTGAAAGGAAATATATGGATTTTAATAAATATTGATTTTACAATATAAATATTTTATTTTACTATGTGTAAGTATTAGATTTTTAAATTTATATATTCGAAAATTTTAAATTTACAAGTTAGTTTTGAAAATATAAATTTTAAGATTTTACTTATAATTTTTCTATTTCTAAATATATAAAATTGGTTTTAATATAAAATAAATTCAATAATAAGATTTATTTAATAAAATTTAATTAGTATATATATAGTATGTTTAAGTATTTATCTAAATTTATATTAATATTTTGAAAATAGATTTAGTAATAACTTTAATAAAATAAGGTTGGAAGGATAAGTTAAATTGATTTATAATTTAATTTGTTAAGAATTGAATTTAAATTGATTGGAAACTTATTGAATTTGAAATTTTGAAAGGTATAATTTTATAACTTGATTTAATAAAAGGGGATTAAATGGATATTTTAAATTTAAATAAAATTGTAATTGAATGATAAATTTGGATTTAAATTTGTAGTTTGAGATTTTATTTAAATATCTATAAAAAGATGATTAAGTGAATAATTTCAAATTAAATATAATTTAAGTTAGATATTAAATTTTGATTTGTAATTTGAGATTTTATTTAAATGCTACTAAAAATGATTAACTGAATATTTTCAAATTTAAATAAAATTAAAGTTGAATTTTGAAGTATAATTGAGATTTATCAAATTGAGTTATTGTAAATTGTTCGAATATTTAAACTTTAAAATCTATTGAAATTGGAAGCGGTTTTAAATTTGTAACTCAAAACTGGATTTGAAATCGATATAAATTAAAATGGTGTAAAGAGAATTTGAATTGAACCTTCAACTTCTTTAATTGAAATTGTTAAACTGAAATTGATTTAAACTGTATTGTGAAATTAAAGTTGATTTGAATTAATTTGTGAAGTTGGAAGAAATAATTCTACTTTGAAACAATTTTTAATATATGAACTATTTTTAAACACAAAATATTTTAATATATAAAGTATTTTAATCTATAAACTATTTTTAATTTATAACTATTTCAATATATATAAACTATTTTCAATATTTAAACTATTTAAGTTGGAACTGTTATGATTTAGATTTGATGGAGTTAAATGTGAATATTTCGATACGAAAGTTTAAACTATTTTGTGGTTATGATTTTAGAAGCGAATATGATTTCGAAAGTGAATATGATTTTGAAAGTGATTTGATTTCTAAGGTAGATATGACATTGAAATGAATATGATAGTTTGATAATGAACTGTTTGAAATATAAAATGACCAAAGTGTAAAATAAGCGTTTGGTTGTTAAAGAGGCCGGGATCAGATATTGTCATACTCTCTGCCAATACGAAGACCACTTTAATAACTGTGCACGTGGTGGAGATTCCAGAATGAAGTAGGATGGTTTGGCGAACGGTTCTATATGAGGTATTAACGCAACCCTGACTTCCGCGAGTCAGCTTGATTGGCTAAAACAGGAGTTATACCGAGCCAAGTGAGGTCGCACCTCCGATCGAGCATGCTTCTTCGATACCATTCTATTACTTTGTGATTTGATTGGATGCACCTTTGATTTGGGAGTGTGTCTCGAGGTGGGCGGTAGCATCTGCTATACGTTACCACCTGTCCGGGAGTGCAAACGATAGAGTCCTACCTTGGCATTGCCTCACGTTCCTTGTCACATACCTTATTGCGCCCTCTACGAGTTTGTTTTATGCCGTACCTATGGAGTGCTCCCTGAGTAAACCACCGATTTGGTGGATCTTACAGTATCTATATAGACTACGAGAATATGTAAAATGTGTTAAGAGGATATGAGTAACGCCTTAACGCTATTTTAATATTTTACTTTACTATAGACATTATCTATGTAGCGTATTGTACTATGTATGTAAATAGTTTAACAGATCCTTAAAAGATAGGAATCCCAAACATCCTTTAAGTTATTTTCATTTCACCTAGACATTTCACTTGAGTTGATTTTCTTGCATAAGAATGTTAATCCTGACTCGAGTATTTTGTATTTTGCTTTATGCTCGGATCAGACCGAGTGTCACAACATTTAAGACTCGCTTTTGGAGTTTGGAGCTTTACTTGAAGATCTGTCTTACTCCTATTCAGCTTTCAGTTATTTCAGTTATTTTAAGTTTATGTTAAGACTTGTCATTTGCTTTGTATTGAGACTACTATGTATTATATTTCTATTGTATTAGACTCTGTTGTTACAGTAGCTTCATGAACTACTATTTATCTATTTTCATCGCCAGTTGTTATAATATTCCGTGTCTATGATTCTATGATTGATTATTTACTGTATATGCTAAGTTTTGCGAAATATAAATTAACAGTCTGTTGTTTTGAGCAATTCAAGTCTGACATGAGTGGATAATTGTCGATTTGAATGGTTCGAAATGCCAGGTCGTTACAGTTGGTATCAGAGCTCTGATTTAGGCAAAATTTAGCATATGAAGTAAAAATTAATTACGGAATCATCTTCACTTGAGCTTGAAATTCCTTGTTAGGTTCCTCTTCTATTAGGATTTCTCTTGAATTTTCCTTTGTTCTGAAATCCATCCTTGTCTTGTCCTATTCAGGTTCTTTTGATATTGGAGCATCCCATGCTTCAACCTCAACCGTCAACTTCATCCATATGTGTGACTTATCCTATCGGCGGATCCCCCAACCTTAGTATGATTTGTAAAGGAGTTAAACACCTTTACAATAGGTGTCGATTCACTGGAGATTTCTATGTCCTCGGTTTTGATGCAGTCAACTATTGCAAAGCCGGGAACCAATTCTCTAATAAACGACCAGGGTAATTCTTTTGCGATCATAGGTCGAATGCCGCTAGATCATGGAGGCAGTTCTATCTATTCGCTTGATTCTCATCCTAGTAATCTTGACTCCACCTATGTTGTCCAACTATTCTGGATGTCTTTGGTTAAGTCACTTCTCTTCCTCCCAAGCAGGAAATTTAATTCCTCATCGATCATATTTTCGAAGCTCAACATATTCTCCTTCCTGCAAACGAATGGTTTCTATTAATGGTTATTCATGCCCTTAGGATTAACCAATGTTCCTGCCTTTTTCTTCAATCTCAAGAGTCGCATTTCCCGCGATGTTCTCAACAAGTTTTCCTCGTTTTCAGTTGATGATATTCTCGGCTTTTCTAAGTCTCATTTGACCCAGTTAAGGTCATCGCGATTAATGTAAGTCCATACATTCTTCCCACTTTTGTAATTTAATTATTTAATCTTCTTTTCGAACCTATCTTCTTAGTTGGAATTTCCTTTGATTAGGGTTCCTCTAAAATTTAATCTCTATCGTTGTTCTGAATCCATCCTTGAATCATCATATGAGAGAATTTTGGGTTGTTTTATATTGTGTTATTTGAGTTGTTAAGTTTGAATTTTTGGGTTATGATCGGTTCGTCTGGCCAATGTTATCGATGAGAATTCCAAAACACTTGAACAAAGCAAACTGACCTAATATTGTTTTCGAAATTGGAAAATGAAATTATTTTATGTATGATTATATTTTACATATATAAGTACACTTTTCTAAAATTAGGTAGTTAAATGAATTGGTTGTTAGAAATGATAATGTTGTTTTATTAATATTCCAAAACCATTAACTTTTTTTGTATAAGAAGATGAAATTTTATAAATATGGGTTGTATAATCTGATTTGAAAATGAAATGAATTTAAAATCAAGGATTTGAGAATTAAATTTTCGGTGCTTTTCAAATTTTGGTTTTCAACTTTTGGAAAAATACATTATTTGAAAGTATTTTCGAAAGTAATTTGGTTGTAAAGAATTTTAAAAGAAGTAAGTCGTACTCTCCTCTTTTGTCGTTGGAAAATAATTTCGGTGATGACTACAGCATCGTCGACATTCATTTTCAAGTCTCAAAGTAAAGAGACCACTTAGTAGCTTCACTACACTTTTGTTTTGGAAAATGGATTTGATTTGAATTTCTTGAGTATGATTTGATGTACAAAAAAAAATGTATTTCAAAATTATTTGAAATAAAACCGAAAATTTAACTCTTAAGTTTATATTAAGTGATGGTTTACAATCATTGAAATAAAGTTATTTTTTTGAATAATTGGAGTGTTTAAAATGAGTAATGTAACCGAAACAATTGAATTAGGATAAAATTTATTTGTATAATACTCCATTTTATTCTAAAACATATATAGTTTACCTGAAATATTCGAAAAGTTAAAATGTTAATATGAATATGTAATTGAAGGTTTTACAAGAGAAAACTGAAGTATTAAAAATGTTCAAACTAAATTTTGCTTATAGCAATTTATATATAAAAGGTAAATTTGTACAGTACTTAATAACATTGGAAACATTGATAATAATTTCCTGGAAAGTTTGAATATAATTGAATAATATACAATATAAATGTGTGTAATAAGATGTCCAAAAATGAAATTTATATGGTTTTGAATTAATTGTTGTATTTGGTACTTTGTATTTTGAATCTATCTTTCCTTCCAATTGCTTATATTCTCCAATCTCGTTCCTTTTCGAGGACGAAAAGTTTTGAGTGGGGGAGAGTGTAACGACCCAGAATTTTAACAATTTTAATAACGTAATTAACTAAAAAATTTCTTGAAATAACGTAATTAACTCCAGTGGCTTCTTCCCGAATTCAGGTATCAATTTCTAACAAAAGATGCTTTAGGTAACGCATGCCATTTTCTCAGAAAGAATCCATTGCAAGTGATCCAAAAAAAGGTAAAACATTGTCTCAAGTTATACTATAATGTACATACAATATGGTAGCTTGGCAAAAAATAATAATAATAATACAATATCAATTATATATCACATATGAACAAAATTTCACATACATACCACTATTCAAAGCATACTATTTGATTTTATAGTGCACACCTTTGTTCATGCCAAGTCTCTGGCCGATGATAAAGTGGTGAAAGTTAAAAATATTCGATAGTTTAGTTTATATGATTATAAACATAGAAATAAATATTAATTTGAGATGCAGCCTAAAATAAGTTAAAGATATAATGAGTTACATCTAGAGAAATATGCACAAAAGCATCATATATGAATTAATCTGCTAAATAAAGAGACATTCCAAAATATCGTGCAAAAGAAATGTTATACGTCTAGTATACCAAAACAGAGAATAATCAATTATAAACCCGTCGCACAAGTTTATAACTCAGATTTCCACTATACTGGAATTCTGTATTAATTATAATAACAATATGAATGTTGTAAATAAGCTACAACAGCAGCGTTACACTATTTTGAATAAATAGTATAACGAGAATAACGAATAGAATATAGAATAATGTATATAAATATACAAACAGACTAGAATTCAAACCGGATTATGTCTGAGGCTCGTCATAACGATTTCCTTAAAAATTTTATTTCAAAATTCTCTCAAGAGACAACAGACGAATTCTGCTCGAAATTGTAATGAGTATATCACTCTGTGATCAGTTTTCCTCCTTATTTATAGTTGGTTTGTATCCCTTCGAATGGTCGCGTCTGCACCTGTTTGTCCAAACGGTCGCGCCCGTTTCTGCTGCTGTTTATCGTATGTGCCTCCTCAGTCGGGCCGCACTTCAGAAGTCGCACCTCCTCAGTAACCCGCGTCCGCTTATGAATAGTCGCGTTTGTTCATTAACATGCAACTGTTAAAAAACCCGGCCCAGTTTTGCAGTAAAATTAAGATCATTTTAGGTCTGAAGCCGAGCGGACGGCGACGCGCGCATGTGTGGTGAAGACACGTGATCTCTCTCCTCACAATAAAGCATATATTTGGATGCCCCTAGGCCCCAACACCTTCATTGCAAAGCCATATATATATTGGAATGTCTTTGCAAATTTGACGATGTAGGACGAGTGTATTTCATTTACACTAGGAATTCCAACAACAAGAAAATCAATCACCTAACTATGACTAAAATCGATACGGTAAAAAGGCATTACCTAACATCCAATCTCAAAGCACAGCCTTGCAGGCAATATGAGTAGCATCTAATGTTGAACTCAACAACATGCTGATGTACTCAAGAATAACCAACCTTTTGAGTAACTTCCAAATGAATCTGCAATCATATCAGTGCATGATAAATTCCTACAATCATCATTGGACAATTCCACACTACAGAATAAGAAAATTTCATTATATTTACCCAATTCCAAAGTTAAGATGTTAATAATATTGATACATAAATTCTTTTCAGTTGCTCAATAGTCTAAGTGGAGCAGACAAAAGGCCAGGTGCAACTGTCATGTAAAAAGAGGTAATTCATTCTTTCACAGATACAACTGTCTTCTAATCTCATGCAAAATGATTTTTTGGATTATCCTTTTTAACAGATGGATATTGATATGCATGAAAACTGATCTAGGTATATATTAATTACAACTTACTTATCAAACTTGAATGTTAAAAAATACCCTTCTTTTTCTGCAGCAGAAGCAAAGAATGATATCAATCTGATTTAAATCTAGAATTTAATAATATACTATAGAATGTATAGATATGAACCCGATCGACATATAAGGTTTTTAAAGTGCTAAGAACAAATATCCATTTTGAATCACCAAGAGAGGTGAGTCGAGGAGTTTCCCACTATTCTTATACATTAATTTATCGTCTTCTACTATAACTTCATGTTACACCATAATTTTTACCTAGTACAAATTACAAGTATTCGAGAGGAGAGTTCCTTGGCCTGTAATACCAAAGCCAGTTGTTTGGTTTTCAACCAAAGCTTAAGCGCCGGACGTAGTACACTACAAAAAAACGGATTATTAAAGACTTTTATTTTGTCTCTAAACAAAATTTTATCTCTAATTCATACTTGTAACCCATTTAAGACAAATAAGTATTGTCTCAAAAAATAGATATTTAAATAAACAGAGACTACGTATATTCGTCTCAAAAATATTGTTGACCTCATTGATGGTCTCAAATAAGCGTCCAAATTAAAAACTAACTAGAAACAATTTTGTAGGTCTCTTTGTATAACTATAGAGACCATAGTCAAGGTTTCTAATCAGTCATTAATAATACAGTCATTACTGTAAACCAATTGGAGACAAGAAATGGAACATAATTTTATTTCAAATTCATCCCAAATCAATCAATAGACAAAATATAAAGTCAGATAGAGCAAGATGAAGGATAAAAATTTCAGCATTTATGTGAAAAAGTAACCAATTTTCTATTGCTGAAAAACAAAGTACAATCAAAGTTTAAATGTTAGAATTAAAAAACAACATATCTAATTTACACCCTACAAACTAGCCTTGAAACAAAATACAAACAAAAACAAAACTCATAGTAGTTCAAAAGAAGAGGTAAGTTTTCTAATAGAGAATCCTTGAAAAGGCACTCATGCATCATCTTCAGTTTGCGACCGAATGCTTCCTAGAGGGTTTGATGCTTGATTGTTTCCAAGTTGATTATGATCTGGTTGATCTTGTGTTATAGGTCTCAATAGTTGCATGAAAGACCCAACTTGTTCTGAAATGCTTCCAAAAGTTGATTGAAAAGGCGCATGCATTGTCTGATATTGTTCGGGTGTTTGTTGATAAGGATCTGATGGTTGTAGAATTGATAAAGTGATTGAGAAAACTGACCAGATGGCTGCGGGGTATGATTAAACATTTGTAGAAACGGTTGATGATCAAATGGTTGTGGGACTTAACATGATGGTCGTGAGAGAAAACTTGAAGGATGTACAAATGGTTGAGTAGGTTGCAACACTTGATTTGGTGGTTGTGGTAATTGAGCAGTTGGTGGTGCAAATGGCTGAGTAAGTTGTTGTGAGAATTGACTTGGCAGTTGTACAAGAAACTAACCCAAGGACTATGTTTGACCAAGTGGTTGGTTGAATGCCCACGATTGTTGGTTTGTGCTTTGGAGACTGGTCGAATTAATTGAACCAATCAAGCTAGTTATCTTCAGCTGCACTTCTCTTTCTATAATCGATTTGATCTCTGATGTTAATAACATGTCACCGAACATAATAGGTTGCTCTTGATTTGCACGATCTGCTAAACAGTTGGATTGAAAACTTTTGTGCAATATAGTATTTGTATCAACATAAGGTGCTCCATAAACTCTTCCTTCTGTAAGGCCTCCGGATGACTCAACCCAAAGTCATGGATTCCATACATTTTCATCTTCTTGTAGCTCAGCTTTTTTCTTGATGTATGTTTTCTAAAAATGTTAAAAGTGTAACATCATGTATGGTTGTTGGATAGTAACATCTAAACATTTATTTTGACATAGACCCATAAATGAGATAAATTAAAAGTTTGTCAAACTGAAGTTAAGAGTGTGGATGAACTACTGTGTTAGCAGTGCTTAGGGTTATTAGTTTAAAATTGATGTAACTCATTGTAAAAGTTGATTTGCATGAGTGCAACTTGTTCTGAAATGTAACTGGGTTAGCTGTACTTACTGGGTTAGCTGTAGTATTTGGAAGATAAAACTTGTTCTGAAATGTAACTTCAGTTCTGAAATGTCTCAATTATTAGCTGTACTTACTGGGTTATTAGTTTAAAATTGATCTAACTCATTGTAAAATCGGATGACACGTTTAAAATCAGCTTTTAAAAGTTTTCAAACTTCAGCTTTAAACTCTGACCAACTTGTGTTATATCTAATTAGTTTTCGAATTGCCTTTAAACCCAGTACCAATTGACATGACTCGGTTTGTCTTCAGAGTATAAAAATAGTTTTCCAATTGAGCTAAAACTCGTCCTGCAAATTGGGTTATTTAACTCAATTTATAAACTAGTTTATTAAACTCAGGCTTTGAACTGAGTTCAAACTCAAAACTGGGTTAGAACTCTGTTTTATTAAACTAGGTTTGAACTCAGTTCAAACTGAGTATGAATTGACATAAAAAAGAAAAACAACTTATCTTTTTTCCTATTCATTTGAAGCTAGGGGTTATTAAAGCAACCTTAAAATATTTGTTTAGGGATACATCTTCATATTAAACATTCTAGAAGGTTGAACCTGTTATGCTGTATGTAGGTTCACTAGTTGTGAATCCACATTCAGCAGCCGATTTAATTACCTTGAACAAGATACAAAATCACTCATTTGTTTTAATCTGAATGTTAGGTACTGAAAGGTTTCAATTTCTAACCTAGTCTAAGCTCAGACTGTCAAGAATTGCACATTTCTTTTCATGCACTTGCTGCTACATGGGAGGAAAGTATCCTTGTAGGAACTCTTTCCTTGTAGTTACTCATAATCAGTTTATCACTGTTTGTTGTGTCATTCTATTTTATTTGCCTTGCTGACATGGACAGAACCAGTATTTTTTTCTGCGACGGACGAAAAAATAATAGATATTTCATTTAAGTTGTATTTGAAAAATCAAACCCCCATACAAAAAAGTGCATAATACACAAAAAATCAATAGGATAGAAAAATCATATTTAGACGCAATATTATCTGTTTTAGTAAACTGGGTTTGAACTCAGTTCAAACTGAGTATGAATCGACATAAAAAAGAAAAACTTATTTTTACTACATTTATAGTTTTATACCTCATGCGCACTACACTTGCTTTTACCAAACATGTTTACTTTTAATTCAACTTTTCGAAATTTTCAACCATGTTATGGTTACAAAGCTAAGGTTTTCCTGAAATCAACACAAATAATTGATTTTCTTAAAGTTGGGAAAAAAATCTTTAGATAAAATAAAAGAGGCCAACAAATTCTCAAGTTGTAATTTTTTTTTTTTTTTTTTTTTTTTTTGCAGATCAATGTAAATGAAGTGATTGAAATGTTTACTCTAATATTAATTTAACTCATTGTAAATTCAGCTGAAACGTTTAAAATCGGCTTTTAAAAGTTTTCTAACTTCAGCTTTAAACTCTGACCCAACTTGTGGTATATCTGATTAGTTTTCTAAGTGCCTTTAAACTCAGTACCAATTGACATGACTCGGTTTGTCTTCAGAGTGTAAAAATAGTTTTCTAATTGAGCTAAAACTCGATCTGTTAACTGGGTTATTTAACTCAATTTATAAACTGGTTTATTAAACTCGGGCTTTGAACTGAGTTCAAACTCAATTCAAAAACTGGGTCAGAACTCCGTTGTAATAAACTGGGTCTGAACTTAATTAGTTCAAACTGAGTATGAATTGACATAAAAAAGAAAAACTATTTATTGAGCTAACTCAGTTTGTCTTCAGAGTTTGTCCAACTGACTTTACACTCAAGCTTTAACTTCGGAGTATGAACTGACATAAAAAAGAAAAACAGCTTATTGAGCTAACTTGGTTTGTCTTCGGGGTTATTTAACTCAATTTATGACCAGGTTTATTAAACTTAGGCTTCGAACTGAGTTCAAACTCGATTTAAAAACTGAGTTTATTTAACTCAATTTCTGACGTATTTTTAATTAACTGAGTATAAACTTAGTAAATCTGTTTGTTTTTTAAACTAAGATTAAAAAACTGAGTTTTAAACTCAGTTTAAAATTCGGTTTTAAACTCAGTTCAAACTGAGCTTAACACTGAGTTTAAACTCTCGGCTAACTCCTTTTTTTCAACTAAGTTTAGACTGGGTAAATTGAGATTTCAGTATGTTACTTATGCTTCTTACCCACTAGATGAATAAAACGAGAATTTGTCCAAATAAATATGATTTGTATAAAGGCATTTTTAACAAAGTTTAAACTTTAAGTACATCAGCTTTTTTAAAACTGAGCTTAAACTCTCCTTTAACCCATTTTTTTAACTAAGTTCAAACTCAGTTAAAAAGTGAGTTAACTGAGTTTTTAACTTAGCTAATACGCTCCAAACAAGCCAAGTTAAATGAAATTTACAAAATTACATGACATGCACAGTTTTTTTAGGAATAATGTTTCAGATCAAGCAGCACTACGTTAGATTTATAATGTCTTCATAAGCATCAAAGCCAAAACATTGTATTACCGTAGTAAGAAAATATGGATTATACTATCATGTTAATTCAAATGACGAACAATGTAACTAGTCTAGATTTCAACCTAAATAGAATATAACAAGATTAATAAAGTTTAAAATAACTCACGTAGACTTTCCGCGACTTGTTGTCAACCAATTCGCAAGTTGATACCCAAGCATGCTTTGCTTTCCCTTTTTCCTTCGTTTTTTCTCTTTTAGTATGCCAAGCCACAAAATTTTCTTCAAAACTCATTGGTTTACCCGTCTTATGTTCCTATAAATAGAGCATATACATATCAGTACAAATATCGAAGAATGTAGCAAGCAATTGTGTTATGATCAAAAAACTATATACATCTACAAATATGTATACAATGTATCCGACTTAAAATCATCCAACAGATCAACTATAGATCAAACTTCGATAAGATAGAGTTGATGTATACATAAATTGCAAATATTTCAATTTCAGGCTACATTATTCTAAAAGGTGACTCAAACCATACGTATCAATATTGTACCGGGGAAGCGAAAATAATAATCTTATGCATTTATACGTAGCCATAAGCTTTTCCTTTATGCATCATCTTGTCATTTGTCAAACGATAAACATTTCACAGTCTGTCATATCAAGACCATCTAAATCAAAGGTCGCCACAGCAGCCGTACAAAGCAGCCCGCCAAAGTTGTATGATGTTCTTGTTGTCTAATTATTAAGTCTCATCCGAAGTAATTGGTAATGACATATATGCTAGCTAGCATTTTGTATTTTCTCATAATAATGAGGATCATAGGTGGATGTTATAAATCCCACCTTCTTCCTAATATGTAGCTCTAAGTATTGTACTAATTATTGATAAAGGAAGCTAGCATTTAAAATTGCAGTAAAGAAACGATAAACTATATATTATACGAATATTTTATTTTTATATGGAACAACTAATATGATGCTGAATATGACATTCATGAACAAGTAGTAAATTAAACGTTAAACTACTGTAATTCACTTAAAAAATTTGGTCTAGTGATTATTATATGTTTAGGCAATTTTTCTCTCAATTTCTACAAGGACAATTTTTGCTAGTAGGCTTCAGGAAATATCATATTATGCTTTTAGGCTTCAGAAAAAACTAATTAGCAAACTAGGTCTCGTTTCGGTTTATACTTGCGCAAATATGTAGTACGCAAGTGTAAATTTTTTTAAGTATAACTTGCGCATTCCATAAATGCGCAATACTTATGGAATGCGCAAGCTCATTTTTAGGCACCAAAAAGACAGAGCAGATCTGAGATTCATTTATCAATATTTCTACTTTCTTGCCCAAACCCTCCCTATTTCTCAACCCAAACTCATTTTTCTTCCATATCCAAATCCACAATCACCTTATTAACCAAATAGTTGCTAAGCTATATATGGAATCATCTTCTTCATCATTACAAAACAAAGGTAATAATTAATGTTTTTGAAAATTAAGATATAATTTTGTCATTGTTGATGTTGTTGAAAATGAAGAGTTATTGATGGTGGTTGTATTAATTATTGTTGTTGAAGTAGTTGTTAGTGCTTAAAGAACTAGGAAACCCAATTTAAGTATTAGTAAACTGAAATCTCTAATTTACACCTTAATTGTTTATTATGAAGGTAGACATTAATGATTGGAAGATAGACGATGAAACATTGATGAAACATTTTGATGAGCTTGAAGGGAAAATCGGAGTTGCAAGTTCAAGTCACATTGACTTTGATGTCGATCATGTTTTGGAAACACATTTCGAACCAGTACCGCGTAAATTCCATTCAGGATCATCAACCTTACACGCTCGTTTACGTGAAGTTGTTTATACGGAAATGCCCGGTCATCAACATACAGTTGACAGAAATTTGCTGACGCGTATACATCATGTTAGTCCATCCGTGCCAAGGGGACAACGACCATTTCCAAACTGTTATTGCGGGGATATGTGTGTAGTGGTTGTTTGTAGAAAAGAAAAGAATGCTGGACGAAGATTTTTCGGGTGTAGTTCGTACAGCGAACATAGATTGAATCCTCGTGAATATGATTGTTGCAATTATTTTAAATGGATTGATCAACCCCTGTGCGAAAGAGGACTTGAGTATGCCCACGAACTGCAAGCTGAAATAATTCGTTTGAAAAGTGTGAATGAAGAACTAAAGGCAAACAACGGAAGGCATAGAATGTGGTAGATGTTTGGGAGTTGGTTAAGTTGTCATATTTGGATTTTATGTTGAACCGTTGTATTTGTAATATGTTGTTGCGAAAATGTTTCTATTTGTTGTAACCCGTAATGTATGCAAGGTAGATAGTTTATTATGTTGTTGAAATGCATTTGACATTGTTGACTTTATTGATGAAATATATTGGTTACGTTATTATATTGATTTGCTTGTTTTTAAAGATTGAGTTGACTGCTTTTGGTTGAAGATTGCCTGCGGAAACAAAATCTACCTAGAAAAATAGGTAATAATTCATCAAATTGATGTTTATAGTTATGTCAGTGAACAAAAACTATGACTGTGGTATTGGAACTTATTTTGCAGATAATGTCAAAGGTTCCAACTATATTTTATTTTGATGGGGAATTGTTGGTTGATGATGAAGGTAAAGCTATATATGTGGGCGGAAAGCGAAAAGGATCGACAATAAAAAATCATTGTAGTTTCGAAGAGCTTAAACAAAAGGCATACGAAGTGACAAAAGCAAATCCTGTGATATATGATTTAAAATTAGCGGTCAAATGGGTTCGAGATGATGGTGCATCCGCTATTGATTTGGAGGACAACGATGATTTGAACTCCACCTTTTCAGTTGGAATGAGTAGAAATCTATGTTGTGAGAATGGAATATGAAAATTTGGTTGAAACACAAGCGCCAGTAATCTCTGGGGGTGAGTATATGCATACCACACAGTTACAAGAAACACAATGGTCGGCGTATCCATCGTATCTTTCAAACCATCAAGGTGGAGAGTTTACAAACTTACTTCACATGTACAGCGGAACGGCTGGAGTCTCTTCTAGTCAGGAACAAAATATGATGCAGAACGCTATAAATCCAAATCAGTCGCAAGCATTTGAAAAGTGAGTACTATTATACGTTGGCACTTGTATTTTGACTTACGTTAATGCAAAATATATGACGTTTGTTTTTTGTATTCCTAGTGGCGTAGATGCATTTACAAGTTGTGACGACGACGGTGTCGATTATCATGTTGATACTCCATAAAAGATTTGTGGGCAATTAAATAACATGGAAGTTGCTTGTGTGGATGATGAGGATAGAACTTGGATACATCAAATGGAAGTTAACAATGATGCAATCTTATAAGCAGACATTGAGGAGGCTGATGATGTAAATGCGGAAGAAGAACGAATCACATATGAAGAGGCTTTAGGCGATGATTTATGCACGGCATCAACGATGGCGAAATCAATAATGAAAAATTGTCAACTAGACGTGGAAGTTTTTGAAAGAGAATGTGTGGAGAAAGGTGCACTAGTTGGGTTGATTTTTGAAAGTAAGCAGAAGCTTATTGAACAGTTATGTGAATGGACGATTAAATGTTCAGTTTCGTTTCAAGTTCTGATATCGCGTGCATATCAATACACGGTCCGCTGTGATGTAGAAGAAACATGCCCTTGGCGTGTTCATGCAAGCCTTTCGGTAAGAAAAAATTCAAATTGGTGGAAGATAACTACATATTGCGGCGATCACACTTGTTTAAATGCAACCACCAACTCAAACCATCGATAGGTAGCTGCTAAGTTTATATGCAGCAAAATACTTCCGTTGATTAAAACTGAAACAAACATGACTGCAAAAACTGTTCAAGAGACAATGTCCAACATGTTTCATATTAAAGTGAGTTATTTTCGAGTCTGGCACGAACTGTAGAAGCTGTTGCAATGATTTGTGGCGATTGGGAATCGTCGTACGCGGAATTGCCGAAATATCTTAGAGCCCTACAACATACCAACCCCGGAACCGTATATGATGTTATTCATAGTCATGGTGTTTTTGATGGTGCTTTTTGCGCTTTCGGACCTTCTATTCAAGGCTTCGACCACTCTGTCGACCCATATTGTTTATTGATGGCACTCATTTATACGGAAAATATCTGGATACATTACCAGTAGCAACTGGGGTGGATGCAAATCAAGGGCTATTTCATTTATCTTTTGCTATTGTACATACAGAGTGGTGGCAAACGTGGAGTTGGTTTATTCGTTGCATGTGGAATTATATTACATTCGTACGCACTAGATGTATCACCTTTATCTCAGATCGTATGAAAGGAATTCCACGTGCGCTTAGAGAAGCTTGGCCAATTGAACATCATCATCGCTTTTGTATCCGTCATATTAAAGCAAATTTCAAGAAAGCGGGGTTTGGTACGGATGAGCTACAAAATTTATTACACGCATGTGCCACGGCATCAGATATCGTAAAATATAATGATCTTCAAAAACAGTTGAAGGATGTAAATCGAGATGCCGCTGCATGGATTGAAAGAAGTTTTGAAAGACCATGAATCAAGCTGGGCTCTTTGTCATGACAACGGAGTAAGATTCAATATGATGATAACCAACGTTTCCGAAAGCTTTAACGGTGTGCTCAAAGGAACTAGGAATTTACCCGTTAGATCATTGGTTGCACAAACGTTTCATCGACTGAACCATTACTTCGTCAAATGACGAACTCAAGGGGAAGAGTGGACGTCGCAACTCGCACCTAGGTGGAAAGCATTAGCGCGGAGAAGAATGGAAGAATCGAGGCTCATGTCTATAGAGAGATATAGCTTCGTTGAATGGCAGGTGAAAGATGTGCATATGTTTGACTATACGGTGAATATCGAAGATAATGTTGCCAAATGTTCGTGGAACATGCCGACATTAGATCATTTTCCGTGCTCCCATGTATTGGCGGCTTGTTCACGTGGTTCAGGTGCTGCTAATAAAGCGTATTTTGACTTAATCTCCACGTGGTACACGAAGGCTGTGTATTCCGCAGCTTATGCTCCTTTATTCCACCATGTACCAGATAGTCGACATTGGAACGTCTACGATGGTCCAATTATACAACCACCGTCTGTACGCAGAAATTCAGGTCGTCCTCGATCTACTCGATTAAAAGGTTTCATGGATCCGCCATCTTCATCCGGCCATAACAGATGTAGCAAATGTGGTTCTATTGGCCACAAGAAGAAAACTTGTCCACGATGAATTGTAATAGAAGTAGAACGTCTATGTTACTTTATGAGTTGTTGACTTTGTTATATAATGATGTTATCATTTTAATGGTGTTTGCGTGGTATGTAGAATGTTGTTAAGACTTTTTGTGTGAAAGTGTGTAATTACGGTATTGAAAAAGTTCTCTGTCTTGGACATGGTCAAAAACACGCTTGCGCATATATGGATTGCGCATGCTATGTTGTCAATATAGCTTGCGCAATCCATATATGCGCAAGCGTGTTTTTAAAATAACCCAAAAACAGCTTGCGTAAATGTGGAATGTGCAAGCTGTATTGACAATAAAGCTTGCGCATTCCACATTTACGCAAGCTGTTTTTTTGGGTAAGTTCAAAACAGTGAGCTGCTCTACCACACTCCTAAACCAAAATTTGCAAACTCTCAAATTCCCAAAGCATGCACACAACATTCCATTAACAATACTCTTTCCAAACAAAACAAATAGCATGATTCAACTGATAAAATAAATAGATTCAATAAGTTGTACAATAACATAGAAACGTACAAGTCTTACAGTAAATAGACTGAACAAGTCGTACAATAACCCCTTAACCAACCAAAAAAACAACAACAATAAGACCAACACCGTCAACCACGAATCCGTCTAAGCTCAAGTGATGGTGTCTCTCTTCTTCTTCTTCCGATTGTACATAATGGGAGCCGATCCTTGGCCTTCTTCGAATGTAGAAGCGGGTGTCGGCAATGAAATTTGTTGTTGGTTTGGCCCAAAAATGAGTTCTTCTTATTGAATTCCTCATTGCGGCGCCTCTTGCGCATGCTCGTATGTCGACTGTCCAACATATCTGAATTGTTGTTCTCCTTCATGCCAAACGGGCCAGTCAGCATTAGTTTCTCCACCGGTGTATTGCTGCTCTACCTCGGGCCAAGCGGGCCATCCAGTTGTAGTTTCGCCACCGGGATGTTGTGAAGTATCCCCCTCCACGTGTGCCTCCTCCCATTGGCCTTGTCCACCCGCTACTGTGGTATGTGTCTCCTCTGTACAACGTGGTGACTCTTCTACAATGCGCAGTGGCTTGACCGGCCTTCTTAGCTTGTTCCGATCCAAAATCGTGTCAAATATTCGTCGTAGGTCAATGCATTTGCTTTTGACCTTGTCCGACTCCATATGACTTTCTTCTATTTCGTCTACGACATCCAAAGCGCTGTATATTCCGCTTACCTAAACCATAAGTCATAACAATGCATCAATATGATATAAAAATTGAACTATAAAATTTTTGAAATGACAATACTAACCACATCGTGTTCTAGAGGAGCACGGTGAGTGTACGCAACCAACTTACTTGCCCATTTTTTAAGAATATAACGACAAGTAATTCGCCAATACCAATACTCGTACTCGCTTAAAGGTGTCGGAGGCTCGCGTGCTCGTTCGGCACGATCAATTCTTGATTGCCAAATAGCAATACTTTCCTTCAAAAATGTCATCCAGCTAGCGGTTCCTGGATCAAGGGGGACGACAGGATCGGGAATGTGCTGATAATCAAAGGAAAACTGTCACATAACCCGATCGAGTGCATACAACTCAAAGTCTAAAAATAGAATCAGTCGGCTCTTAGCAATCCAACCGGCGAACGCATACTCAACTTTCGGATGTCTAAACTTATTCACTAATGAATATGGTTCCCTTGTAACCGCATCATCCGCCAACAAATTTAACTCGTTACGGTAAAACTATACATTTCTTGGCGTCTCACGCCAACTCCTAGCACAATTCCACCTAGCCCCGAATGGAAGATACAGATCTAAGTCGGTATGACTTCTAATAGACGGTCGTCCAATAACAATATGCGACCATGACCATATTTGCAACAACGTTGCAGAACCCCCTAAAAATTTTCGACGTTGCAAGGCAACCTGTGACAACTCACTATACAAATAGCATAGAACAGCACTACCCTAAGAATGATATCCACAGTTAACCAAATCATCCAAAAAAGGTAAAAATTTCAAACTTAATCTCCCTTTCGAATGATCGGGAAATAATCGACAGCTCAAAAAATACAATATCACGGCACGAGTGCGGCAAAATATATCTAAATCGGTCGCCCCTTTGGGTAGTGGTTTGGAAAATTCACTTTTAAACCAAGTCATTGATAACTCACTTTTAGACTTAACCGCCTCTCAGGTGGAAAAATACCAAGCAAGTCATGAGTCAATTCGATGTAATCGATATCTAAATTTTGCAAACATACCGGACGACCGTCTGCTTTAAGACCGAAAAGAAAATGTACATCCGCTAGAGTCACTGTCATCTCCCTGACTCTCATATGAAACGTATTTGTTTTCGGCCTCCATCTATCGCATAAAGCGGTGATAAGGTGATGATCGAGACGAATGTAGTCGATTTGCATAGCTTGCCAAAATCTGGAGATTTGTAGATTCGCCTCCAATCTTGGATCTTTATGAACGATCTCCTTTAGCTTGCTTGAATGATCACATATCTTCACAGTTTCAACACCCTGGAATGTATAAAATTAAAATTAAAATTGGTGCTTCATATTTGCATTTCCCCGGTTTACCAATATCAAACATTTACCTCCATTAATGTGTCGTTTTGGCTTCTATGGTGTTCTTGAAGATAGGGAACACTTCTATCTTTGGACCCGGAAGACAATTCTACAAACAATAACAACCGTTTATCACTACAAAAACTTTGTACAAAGTTAGGGTTTTGGCTATATGAAGCCTTCATATCTTTTTGCATTTTCAACAAAGAAACCAACAATTAGAGCACGTTGACATCGACATCATCATGACTACCAATTCCATTAACAACAACAATCATTTTTAAAGTAGTAATCAATTTACAATCAAAATATAATTACCTCTAATCAAAGAAGAAGAAGAGCTTGCTTCCATTTTATGCTTAATCTAGTGGTTGATTGAAGGAATAGATCAAAAGCAATGTTTTAGAGTTAATAGATTTAGATTTGGAATGAGTTGGAGGTTGGGAATGGGGAGGGTTTTGTTAAAAATTGAGTTTGGAGGAGAAATGAATCTCAGATTCAACTCTCTGTCTTTTTGATGTCCGAAAATAAGCTTGCGCATTGCACAATTGCGCAAGCTTTAAACTGATGCTTGCACAATTATGGATTGTGCAAGCTATACCTAAAAAAAATTATAATTTGCGCATTCCATAAATGCGCAAGTTATAACTAAACGAGGCATATTTTGGCAATTAGTTTTTACCGAAGCCTACTTCTACATTTTGTTTTTTCGATGCCTAAATCGAAAAATTGTCCTTTCTATAAATGTCAGTCAATATAAGCTAGTTTATTACTTTACTTTCCTATTTTTTTAATAGGAAAGAAAGCTTTTGTAGCTTATCAGGGTAAAATTTTAGATTTAAGAGAGATGAATGTTGTTTTGTTATTTTTAATTAAATACATACCACTTGTGCATCATGTGAAACGATGGACACATAACCAGCAGTGCGACGTGTATGCGTCCCTTCTTTTGGTGTCAAATGATTGGCTCTCGTCTTCTTACATTCGTCATCATATGTTCTTTTGTGCCATTCAATATCAATCATTGTATTCCATACATCTACCTTTATCCACGCAGAAGGTGTGTCACGACAGTCGGTCATTTTTGTGGTTTGCTTTAATCTTTTGGCTCTTTGTCGTGCATGATTTAGTTTTTTTTTTAAAGATGGAAGCTGCTTTCTTTTTTCAAATCTCATAAATCTTGTGCTCATGAATAGCATCATAAGTGTATGCCCTCTGCAAAAAAGCAAGATAATCAAAATTAAATTTTACAATGCAGAATATTCCTTCACTAGCGGTCTAGGTGCAACCTGGCAACTGACACACACACATTGTAGTTAACTCGAGATTAAGTTAAATTTATCGCTATCAAGGTCAAGAAATCGTTGTTATAGAAGGTATTTACGGAGGTTCTAGCAAATAGCTTCAAGTGGCTACACAAAAGATAATATAGTCAAATTACTTCTCTTCTTCTTAACCTGTCTGTATATGTTTTATTGGTTAAACTACTGACACTGTGAGAATGTTATCGAAACTTGTTATTGATCTTGTTGTAAAAGCACATACATGTCAATATGTGCGATCAAAATGAGGCTAGCCCTGTAATTAGTCCTATAAAAATGCTTGTGTTACTGGAAATCGGACATGTATATTTCAAATATAAGGTTATATTACATATTATAATTAATCAACTCAAACACAATCAGTAGGAAATGAAGGAAAATTTGCTTTCGTGCGACCTTTGAATTCCCTTTGGTCAAGTTATTTAACAATCATGCTTCTAACCCTACATCATCGGTGGACAGTCTGTTGTTGAAAATTTTAACTTTCAGCCCAATCAATGTCGAATTGCATAATAAATTATGTATAAGCAACGATAGTCTACAAAGTGATACTATAAGTGCATTCGAGAATCAAAATGATGATGTAGAAAGATGCGCACAACATAAATGTCATGAGTTGCATTAAGGGATAAGTAGTTCGCAAAATGAGGACTGTAATTTTCAAAATGAAAGTAGAAAAATGTTACAAATTGAATATTTATTTTATAAAGAGTCAAAAATATTGAGATACCTTAAACTCATTAAATAACAGTAGTCTTTTCTCCTGGGGAACTTTCGAAAATGCATATCATGGTTTGATAAATCGCATATCCCAGATAAATCCAATAAGACGTGCAACAAATTTATTCTTAAATCTATGATAATCAAATAAATATAAACTACTTAATATACATTATTTCCTAATTTAAATGTAAAATTACGTAAAATCTACCGTGTTCTTTTCCATGCAAGAGGCTTTTTTTGTATAATAGGATCAATTAGAGTATTATATCATCTGATCGGGATATACTCCATTTCATCAACTGCATTTTCTGTCTCTGCTCCATCCACCTCATGTTCTCCAATTTCTAATGCATCGTTTCTTTGTTGGACACCTACTTCTGCTTCAAAAGCTTGCTCCCTTCCAACTTCCACAGTATTTGCTACCTGTCCTCACAAGTAAATGAGTGTGTTATTGCTTCTCTTTCAACGCATTGTCCCCCTCCAATTCCCAGCACATGTTCCACTCCATCTTCATATATGTTTGATAGGTTTTCATCGATGTTAGATAACCTATCATTTCGTGCTAATCTTCTAGAGATTTGTCTACATCCTGTACTAGTTGCCTTTCTCATGAGGCCTCGAATCTTTGAACCTGCCATTAAGCCTTTACAAAATATCATTAGTAAAAAAATCTCATTATTACTGCTAGTATTGTATATATGAAAATTCAGTAAATAAATAAAAATTGCCAATAAGACCAAACTATCTACATTTATGTGATGACATTTTAAAACCTAATAAATCAAGTTATTTTCCTATCATTTTATTAAATAAATAATTTATTTTGGCAGGAAATTATTGTCAAGGACAAAATTTCACAGCCTTTTAGCCTCAAGGACAGACCTTCAATATTTTATCCTGAAGGACAACTTTCTGTAGGTATCAGTTTTTAGTTATTGATAGCAGTTTTTAGGTATCAGTTTGTAGTGATCGGTAGCAGTTTTTAGGTATCAGTTTTAGCTCGGTAGCATTTTTGTTGTCCCTATGAATAATTTTGAAAAATGTTTGTCCTTATGAATAATTTTTAGAAGAATGTTTGTCCTTGTGATAAAAATATTGAGGTCGTGTCCTTGAGGCAAAAAATATACAAATCTTTGTCCTTTAAATTAATTCCCCCTTTATTTTGGAGAGTTTAATAGGTTTCAAAAAGATTAACTTACTTTAGAAGTGGACTACAGTAGATATCTGGTAATTTAAAACATAAAAATTACTCGTTATGGGAATCTATTCATTTATCAGTCCCCTCATAACAAAAGTTGATTTGATTAATTTTTTTTCCAATAACTAAGGTTAGCGGTGTCATTTTAATATCATCCTATATTTACACGAACATTACACAAAATGTTATAGCCTTTTTTGTCAAAGTTTGACAAATCCCTTCAACAATCATTATTCATCAGTGTTCCCAACTAAGCTAGTAAGCCTTATGTCTGTTATGATTATAATCCAACAAGAAGAAGTTTTATATAAACCTCCACGACTCTGTTGAAATTTCCAGTTTTCATCTATTGGTGATTATTTTTTAAAATACCATTTGTCCAATCTTCCATGATTCCATTTACTCACAGATTGATACGCCAAAAAATAACATTTTCCTTTGAATATTTTGTGTTTCCAAGTGGCTAACTCCGTTATTTTGATTAGACCTGTCAAAATTTGACCCAACCCATTAACCCAACCCATTTACCCTACTTATAAATGGGTTGGGTCAACCCATTTATGAATATCATAAAATGTGTTATGGGTTGGGTTGACCCATTTTTAAAAGGGTTATAAATGGGTAACCCATTTACCCATTTATTAAAAATATTAAATTTTAATATAAATTTAAAAAGTAAGAATTTTGAACATACATTGTAATTTTTCATGAAGACTGACAGTTGTACTTAGAAAATAATAGGCTACCACATCTCCATATTTGAATCCATCTAGTGCAGAAGCCGTTTTTTTTTGTTCAGACTGCAATAACTTCTTCATTCTAACTCGAAATCAAACGAGACTTCAACCGATCAACTCCAACTTAAATTACGGACAGTATGGAACATTCAGATACTTCATCGTGTGGACGCACATTGTAGTTCTCCAAGGAGACTGACAGTTGTACTTAGAAAATAACAGGCTACTACATCCCTATATTTGAACTCCGCCTAGTACAAAAGCCGCTACTTTTTTGTTCGGACTGCAATAACTCCTTCTTTCTAATTCGGAATCAGACGAGACTTCAACCGATCAACTCCCACCTAAATTACGGACAGTATGTAACACTCGGATACTTGATTGTGTGAACGCACACTGTAGTTCTCCAAGGGGACTGACAGTTGTACTTAGAAAATAACAGGCTACCACAGCTGCATATTGAACTCCGCCTAGTGCAGAAGCTGCTATTTTTTTTGTTTAGACTGCAATAACTCCTTCGTTCTAACTCGAAATCAGGCGAGACTTCGACCGATCAACTCCCACCTAAATTACGGACAATATTGAACACTCGGATACTTGATCGTGTGAACGCACACTGTAGTTCTCCAAGGGGACTGACAGTTGTACTTAGAAAATAACAGGCTACCACACCTGCATATTGAACTCTGCCTAGTGCAGAAGCCGCTATTTTTTTTGTTCAGACTGCAATAACTCCTTCGTTCTAACTCGGAATCAGGCGAGACTTCGACCGATCAACTCCCACCTAAATTACGGACAGTATGGAACACTCGGATACTTCATCGTGTGAACGTACACTGTAGTTCTCCAAGAAAACCGACAATTGTACTTAGAAAATAATAAGCTACCTCATCCCTATATTTGAATTTTGATGAAAATTAGAATTAAAATTTTAAATTTTTGTCGGATCTCAAAACATGAAACTTGGAATTAGAATTATTTTATATTTATTTGTTTTTTATTAGTCAAATTAAATTTAAATCTTTAAATGTGTTAGATGGGTAACCCGCTTATTAAATGGGTTGAGTCATAAATGAGTTGGGTCATAAATGAGTGAAAGAGAATGGGTCATAAATGGGTTGGGTCGAACTCGACCCAACTCATTTTGACCCAACCCAACCCATTTGACAGGCCTAATTTTGATATCGTGAAAGCATGGAAATTTCAATAGGACCATCATATGAACAATTGTAAGCAGGATCTAAGATGAAATTTTGATGATGCTGGTATAAATATGCCTTCATTATTAAGTGTAAATAAGTATGAAAAATGTAGAAATAAAGTTTGCCAGTAGAAGCTTCAATGAAAAGAGCAATGCGAGACTTTGTTTATGTAAAAGCTGTAGAAGTAAGGAAATGATATGACCAGTCAAACATTTTTGTAATTTTCTGTTTGGATGGCCCCTACTTGTAAAAAGGAGGTAGATTTGAATCATTCGATCATAAATATTCAATGCGTTCATAGAATTCTAAGGACCTTTTAACCATTTCAGAAACAGAAGGAAAACAGACAAAAACTGTCAAAATACTAGTTTATTCTAAATGTAAAGATAGGTTGAATTCAAAATATTACATTAATTTCAACAGTTGAAACTCACAGTTTTTACAAAAAATAGCTTTCGTATGGTAGACTTTCTCAAATAATTTGGGCTACTAATAGTAGTGATATTTTTGTCAACTATAATTATTTTACTTTGGGCTTTTAAAAGTAGATGGTAGACTTTCTCAAATGTCAATATCGGATACTTGGATGCCAGTTGTGTACAATCTGCTGGGTCAGTTTCTATTTTTATCTTCAAAAAAATATATGCAAATTGCTCGTTTTATCAACATTTGAGTGAACATTTTGTTCAGAAAGAAACTGCTCAGTTACGTATGATTCTTAGCTATCGTCTAAGTAGACTGAAATGCCATTGGTACAAGAATATGTCACAATTATATAAGCATGCAAATTTACAATTTGGCTTCATTACATAAATTGATTCTGTTACTTACCAAAAAAACAATAGCATGAGTTGTCTTCGAATGAAATGCAGTGCTTCCAACAAGATTGTTAGGATTTGTGTCATAGAATATTTATCAACCATTAATCAGATGACATCCATAAAAGAAAAACACACACTAAAATACACTTACTGATGCAGCACATCATGATAATTCGTTCAACCATCTTATGTCGCTCGCCGGCCTTAAGTCGCTCAATGTTAAGTCGCCTGCGAGTTATGTCAATCGTATGTCATTTCCTTAAGTTGCATCCTTAAGTCGCTATTTCCTTAAGTCGCATGATTAAGTCGCTCAATGACCTACCTTAAAGATAACGGCTCAAGAAAATAAGGCCGCATTTCTATAAGTCGCTATTTTATGTCGCATGGGTTCTTAAGTCGTAAGTCGTAGGCCGCATTTCCCTTAAACCGTTCACTTATGCCGCATTTCCTTAAACCGTTCCTGAAGCCGTGCTTTCTCTTATTTCGCTATGTCGCTAGGTCGCATGGTTTCTTATGTCGCATGAAGCTGTGTATCTTCTTAAGCCGTTCCTGAAGCCGTGCTTTCTTCTTATGTCGCTGATTTCTTAGGTCGTGAGTCGCGAGTCGTATGTTGTATTGTTATATTGTTAAGTCACGTTTATTGTTAAGTCGTACATTGTTATGTCGTATGCTGTTAGATCGCTTGTGTTGTATTAAGTCGCGTGTGATGTTGTAATTTGTAATTGTGTTAAGTCGTATGTCGTGAATCGTATGGTGTTAAGTCACGTGTGTTGTAATTTTCTATAAATAGGGGTGTGTTGTCATTTGTAAAGGGGAGTTGATTTTTGAATAAAAATTTGTGTGAGAGCTTTGGCCACCATTGTTGAAAGTTGCGTGTGATCTCCTTCTACTTTCTATCTTCGGGTTATTCGTGCGCAAATCAACGAAGTTGAAGCCAATTCTCGGTATCACTTGCGAGTGATCAACGATCAAATTGTAGATCTTTCAACACGGTATCTTGCGAGATCAACGGGTTGAAGATAGCTAGATTCCGACATCATCACGATCAACGGAATTGAGCATTTATCGTTCTATCGGTTTATTTGAAACGAAATCATCATTTCGTGAGGAAGATCCTGGATAGGTTGTGACAGTTTGACATCTAAACTGATCAAGCCTAGTCTAAGCTGCGTTAATTGGTATCAAAGCCAAATTAGAGATTGAAACGCGTCAATTGGTATCAGTGCGAAACAGCTGCGTTAATTGGTATCAGAGCTAGATCAGAGACGGAAACAAGATTGTTTGATGATCATGCCTTTGAGACGTACTAATCGCTATCATAATGTTGAAGATTTGTATAGAAGACAAGAATCTGAGCAGATGGAGCAGCGTATCAATGAAAGGTTCAATGAGGGTATTGAAAAGTTGGAGAAATTGATGAACGACATGAATCAAATCAAAGGAGAACGTCACCAATTTCGAACCAGAGTAGAAACAGGGTTTCACCATCGGTTTCGGAAGAAAGGAGAATGTCACCCCGGTCTTATCGAGATGGGAGAGAATCATCTGTTTCAATGATGCGAGACCACCATGGGTATCGAAATGAAGAGGGAAGAACTCAACGTGGATTTGAGAATGAACCATATCGTGATGCTGAAAGACAGGGTAGAAGGAAAATGCATAGTCGTAGAGATGTAGATGGTCAGGATCGACATCGAAATACATCTGATTTTGAGGAAGATGGTGATGGAGGTAGTATTCATTATCGAAATCGAGGCCAAGTGCGAAATCAATATCTGGATTCAGAAAATGATCATAAATGGGAGTCAGGTATGAGGATGGAAATTCCAAAATTCAAAGGTGGTATGTAAGCAGAAGAATTTATTGATTGGTTGTCGAATGTTGAAGAAATTTTGAAATTCAAGGAAGTGCCTGAGAATCGCAAAGTCCAATTAGTTACTACAAGACTAAGGGGAAGAGCTATGGCTTGGTGGCAACAAACTAAACTAACTTGGGAGAGAATGGGAAAATCAAAGGTTGTCACTTGGGAGAAGATGAGAAAGATGATGAAAACGACTTTCTTGCCGTACAATTATCAATCTCTTATGTATCAACGTTTGCAGAATTTGAGACAAGGGACGAAGACAGTGAATGACTATGCAGATGAATTCTATCAATTGATTGCAAGGAATGATATTATGGAAACTGAGGAACAGTAAACGGCTAGATATATTGAAGGGTTACGAATGAAAATTCAAGACATGGTTAATATGTTTAATCCAATGTCTGTTGCTGAAGCGCATCAGAAAGCTCTAGCTTGGGAGAAACAAGGGAGACGAGGAAGTGGTGTGTTTACGGGTTCTAACAACCAGAATAAGGGTGCTAGTAGCAGTGCTAATGTTTCCAAGGCAGTCAATAAACCAATTGTCAATGTAGCCGCTAAAGCAAAGGTCAATAACAGTATCAAGTGCTATAATTGTTAGGAGTTTGGCCATAAAAGTAATGAATGTATAAAGCCAAAGAAGAGAGCATTAGTTGCAGAGGAATGTGAGTACGAGGATGTGGAAGCTGAAGTTGATTATTCTCAACCATCAAAATTTGATGAAGATGAAGAAGTTGTGTCAGGAGACGAAGGGTGTAACTTGATGATAAGGAGGTCTTGTTTAGTGCCAAAGCATGAGAATGATTCTAGTTGGCTGAGAAGCAATATCTTTCAGTCTACATGTACTATTTTGGGGAAGGTTTGTCGATTTGTTATTGATGCGGGAAGCTGCGATAACATTATTTCTGAAGAAGCCGTCACGAAGTTAGGGTTGAAGACTGAAAAACACACTAGACCTTATAAACTGGCATGGCTAAAGAAAGGTGGAGAAGTGACAGTGGGAAGACGAGCATTTGTTACATTTTCTATTGGGAAGAAATGCAAAGATGATATATGGTGTGATGTTGTCGATATGGATGTGTGTCATCTACTATTGGGAAGACCATGGCAATATGATAGAGCTGTACAACATAATGGTCGCACCAACAGCTACAGTTTCATGTTCGAAGGAACCCAAATTACCTTAGTTTCTAAGAAGCGTGAACAAAGTGAAAGCAAGTCAGAGAAGAAAGTGGAATCAACTAATCTATTATCTACGAGAGAATTTGTTAAAGAAGTGAAAGACAGTGCTGAATTGTTTATGTTGATTGGGAATGAAACAAGTGAAGATATTGAAATTCCTATGGAGGTTAGACCGGTGTTAAATGAATTTGAAGATGTCTTTCCTGCGGAATTACCCAAGGAATTACCGCCACTAAGGAATATACAACATCAAATTGATCTAGTGCCAGGTGCTGTTTTACCGCATAGGCCACATTATCGTATGAGTCCAAAAGAGCATGAAGATTTGAGGAGACAGGTTGAGGAGTTGCTTGAGAAAGGGCGTGTTCGAGAGAGTCTCAGTCCTGTACCAGCTCTGTTGGTACCGAAGAAAGATGGTTCATGGAGAATGTGTACGGACAACAGGGCACTCAACAAAATAACGGTCAGATACAGATTTCCTATGCCAAGGCTTGATGATCTATTGGATCAACTCAACGGGTCTGTAATCTTTTCTAAGATCGATCTTAAGAGTGGTTATCATTAGATTCGCATAAGACCAGGTGATGAATGAAAGACAGCATTCAAGATTCGGGAAGGATTATATGAATGGTTGGTCATGCCGTTTGGTCTATCTAATGCACCAAGTAAATTTATGAGGGTGATGAATCAAATTTTCAGACCTTACATCGGGAAGTTTGTTGTAGTCTACTTTGATGATATCTTGATATATAGTGCTAGCACAGAGGAGCACATTCAACACTTGCAAATGGTGTTAACTATTCTTCATCAAGAACAGTTCTATGCAACAACGAAGAAATGCATGTTCATGACGCCAAGTGTTTTATTTCTGGGTTATGTCGTCTCTAAGGAAGGGATACAAGTGGACCAGAGTAAAGTAGCCGCAATCAGAAATTGGCCACAACTCAAAACTATAACAGAAATCAGAAGTTTCCATGGGTTAGCTTCATTTTATTGAAGATTTATACCGCACTTTAGTAGTGTAATGGCCTCTGTTACTCATTGTATGAAAGGAAAGCAGTTTTCATAGACGAAAGAGGCAGGATCTGCTTTTGAACAAATCAAGGAACTTTTAACTTCAACACCGATTCTAGTGTTGCCAGATTTTCAGTTACTATTTGAGTTACATACAGATGCGTCCAAAGTTGGAATTGGGGGAGTGTTGAGTCAAAAGGGTCATCCAATCGCCTATTTCAGTGAAAAACTTTCTGGAGCAAAGATGAGATACAATACGTATGATGTGGAGTTTTATGCTATTGTGCAGGCTGTGAAGCATTGGAGACATTACTTGTTCCACAAAGAATTTGTTTTGTATACGGACCATGAAGCGTTGAAACATTTACAAGGGCAGAATAAAATTGCAGCTAGACATGCATCGTGGATAGCTTATTTGCAACAATTTACATTCGTTGTAAAGCACAAGTCTGGAGTAACTAATCGCGTCGCCGATGCATTGAGTCGGAGGGAGAATTTACTAACAACCATGCGAGTAGAGGTGATGGGTTTTGACTTACTTCCAGATTTTCTTACTTCAGATTCATATTTTTCCGAAATCCTAGAGAAAGTCAAACAGGGAAGCATGGATGGATATATGCTGGTTGAAGGTTTTCTATTCAAAGGAAATCAGTTGTGTATTCCAGATTGTAGTCTACGAATGAAAATCGTCAAAGAATTACATGAAGAAGGACACGTGGGCCGCGACCGTACTATGCAGTTGATCTCAAAGTCTTATTTTTGGCCGTCAATGAGGAAGGAAGTTGAAAACTTTGTTCAGAGGTGCCATATTTGTCAAGTTTCAGAGGGGACAGCAACAAATGCAGGTTTATATATGCCATTGCCTATACCTACTAAACCATGGGTGGATGTTAGTATGGACTTTGTATTGGGTTTGCCGAGGACGCAACGTGGCAATGATTCTATCTACGTGGTGGTTGATCAGTTTTCAAAAATGGTACATTTTATCGCATGCAAGAAGATGGCAGATGCAGTTAATGTCACACAGTTATACTTCAGAAAGATCTATCGACTTCACGGGTTGCCTGAATCTATTGTATCGGATAGAGACACTTGTTTTCTGAGTCATTTTTGGATGAGTCTATGGAGAATGGTCGGGACAAAGCTGAAATTTAGTAGTGCTTATCATCCACAGACAGATGGACAGACAGAAGTTGTGAATAGATCCCTAGGTAATCTATTAAGATGCCTCGTGAATGATAATTTGAAGAGTTGGGATTCCAAGCTGTGTCAAGCTGAGTTTGCACACAACTATGCAGTTAATCGTAGCACTGGGTTCAGTCCATTCCAGGTCGTTTACTCAACAATTCCTAAGGGACCATTGGATTTATCTATAGTACCACAGCAGAAAGGAGTGATCAAACGAGCTAGTGATTTTGTGAATGAATTGCAAGAGTGCCACAAGGTTGTGCAGGAATGATTGCTTAAGGCAAATGAGAAATATAAGCAATCCGCAGATATTAAACGACGAAATGTTGAATTCAAAGAAGGAGATTTTGTATATGCAGTTTTGACTAAGGATCGATTTCCTATTGGTACTTACAACAAACTAGCTGCTAGAAAGATTGGTCCTTTGGAAATCGTGAAAAAGATTAATGAGAATGCTTATCAGTTAAGATTGCCGGATCATATCCATACTGCCGACGTTTTCAACATCAAACACTTGATTCCATATCATGAGAATAAGTATGTCGAAGGAGAGGAAAGTGTAAATTCGGGGTCGAATTCTTTTCAACCAGGGAGGATGATGCAGCGCACCATGGTAATTCGCTCAACCATCTTATGTCGCTCGCCGACCTTAAGTCGCTCAATGTTAAGTCGCCTGCGAGTTATGTCAATCGTATGCCATTTCCTTAAGTCGCATCCTTAAGTCACTATTTCCTTAAGTCGCATGCTTAAGTCGCTCAACGACCTACCTTAAAGATAACGGCTCAAGAAAATAAGGCCGCATTTCTATAAGTCGCTATTTTATGTCGCATGGGTTCTTAAGTCGTAAGTCGTAGGCCGCATTTCCCTTAAACCGTTCACTTATGCCGCATTTCCTTAAACCGTTCCTGAAGCCGTGCTTTCTCTTATGTCGCTATGTCGCTAGGTCGCATGGTTTCTTATGTCGCATGAAGCTGTGTATCTTCTTAAGCCGTTCCTGAAGCCGTGCTTTCTTCTTATGTCGCTGATTTCTTAGGTCGTGATTCGTGAGTCGTATGTTGTTATGTTGTATTGTTAAGTTGCATGTATTGTTAAGTCGTACGTTGTTATGTCGTATGTTGTTAGGTCGCTTGTGTTGTATTAAGTCGCGTGTGATGTTGTAATTTGTAATTGTGTTAAGTCGTATGTCGCGAGTCGTATGGTGTTAAGTTGCGTGTGTTGTAATTTCCTATAAATAGGGGTGTGTTGTCATTTGTAAAGGGGAGTTGATTTTTGAATAAAAATTTGTGTGTGAGCTTTGGCCACCATTGTTGGAAGTTGAGTGCGATCTCCTTCTACTTTCTATCATCGGGTTATTCGTGCGTGAATCAACGAAGTTGAAGCCAATTCTCGGTATCACTTGCGAGTGATCAACGATTGAATTGTAGATCTTTCAACACGGTATCTTGCGAGATCAACGGGTTGGAGATAGCTAGATTCCGGCATCATCACGATCAACGGAATTGAGCATTTATCGTTCTATCGGTTTATTTGACATGAAATCATCATTTCGTGAGGAAGATCCTGTATAGGTTGTGATAGTTTGACATCTAAACCGATCAAGCCTAGTCTAAGCTGTGTCACTTACCAACCTAGAAGTGATCTCACACGAAGGATGGTGAACAAGTTGGCCGTTTTTGGAAGGGACAACGGTTTTACACCTCGAATCTGCAAAATGAAACTTAGTTTGTTACTGTAGTTGATACAGAAATTAAAGATACGATATTCATTCAAGTGACTCTGTAGTACACATATGCTAAAATATTATCTGACCAAGTTTATTGCATGCCAAATTCCTCTGGCCCTCAAAAAGTATAGAACATATTTTTCTATAAGCTCAGACGTGCTATTATATCAGTAAACTGAATTCTCTTTGATTCTTGACTGTGGTAAACTCCAGAGAATAGAAAGAACAAAATCTTCTGATTTATCCCAATTTAAATGTCCAAATTCATTTGTATGTCACATACATACTAAAAAAATAAAGGACACGCTAAATCCAAACGAATATGTTTATTAGCTTGAATAGAGGTAAAATAATAGCATAATCTATAATTAAGTAAATGAATTAATATTCACTATCATATGACATTGTCAATGGTTTCTGCATACAGGTAACATGTTTGTGTATCGTAGCATTAATATTTTACTAGTCGAATTTATAGCCATGGAGCATTCGGCTGCATCAAATATACTTTCATATCTCATTAAAAAGTCATCACAAATGTAACATATATTATTCACATACGCATGCAATCTAGATTGGAAGAAACAATAATAAGTAATCTAGAAACATTTTCTAACTTTCAATGTATCACGTTTCAAAACAATAAAAGATAATAACAAAATTATTCATGGACAGTACGAAATTATAAAACAACAACCATAACATCTAATAATAATTTAATGCTACTAGGGAGAGTATTCATCCTCAAAAGCTACTTCATCGTCACTTCATCGACATCATCTTTGTCGTTATCAGCTTCTATATCCACTTCTGAATCAACACTATTCTTATCAGTCGTTTCCATTTCATGAATCTGTTCTTCATTATCAATGATTTCATAATGTTCAATTATTATTGGTTGATCAAGACTATCATCTGAAATAACAGTAGAGGGTCGAGATATCTCATCTGCTTGATCCACATCTGTATTCTCCTCTGAGTTAAATATAATAAGTGAAAACCGACTTCTTACACTAGTTTTAATCACAGCTACTCATTCATTGGATGTACTTTCGGGTTGGCATGTAAAATAAACTTGCTGACACTGGTGTGTAAACATAAACGCATCTTCTATTTGAAGTCGAGAATTACTTTTTAATTCAATCAATCCATTTGTATAGTGCACTCTTATCCCATCCCTTGACAGTGTGTCAAACCAATCACAATTGAACATAAAAATTTCGTTCTTCTCTCCAAGATATGTCAACTTAACAACTTCTTTGATCATCCCATAATAATCACTTTCTAGATCATCATAACAACTTCCTTTCACACATACGCCACTATTCATTGTTTTTTTGTTCTTCCCATACTGCATTGTATGGAACTTATAACCGTTCACAAAGTAACCATTGTAGCACTCCACTAAATAACTTGGTCCTTGAGCAAGTAAATATAGTTGATGCATAATACCATCAAGATGGAATGAAATCTATTAAAAAAATACACGTAATAAGTGAAAAATTTATACAACATAAACTATATGTAATATATTAATTTTACATTCAGTTAAAAAACGTACATTTGATTTTAACCATTCATGAAATATTGATTCCAACTTCATATCAACGAAATTCTCATCCCTGTCCGAATACTGGTCTGGTAGTTCATCTTTACATTTTCTAAGCGCAAAATTATATTTTTATTGGTAAGATATATTATGGTATGCCTAATTATAATGATATTTAATATTACTTACATCATCAAAACTTTGAATTTAGGACAATTGAAACGTACATATTTATGCATAGCACGATGTTCTATTGGGGTCAGTCTCCTCTTAACGAATGCATTTGATAACACCCTGCCCAAATGACAAAAAATGGATAGTCTTTCATCAGTCATAATCTCTCCTCCATCATCATTTCTCGAAGCTTGACTCCATATAGTTTCTACATTTGGACCAAAATAACATGATGTGAAGTTTTAAATCTCATCAATAAGATATGCTTCAGCTATGGACCCTTCAACATGCGCCTTGTTACCCACTTTCTTTTTCAAATAGTAAAAAAACCTAAACCATACATAAAAATTAGAAAATAATCCACAGAATTACTGAGAAAATAACAAGCGTACCTCTCAAAAGGGTACATCCATCGATATTGAACAGGACCACCTACTTTTTCTTTATATGGAATATGAATAGGCAGATGCTCCATAGAATCAAAAAATGAGGAAATATTTTCTCAAGCTTACAAATTATTTCATTGGTATTTTTTTCTAACAAACTCATGTAGTCAACATTTAAATTTTTTGCACAAATATCATGAAAAAAATTACTAAGTTCGATTAACATTTCCCATATGTTTTTTAGTAAGAATGACCAAAATGCAGTAGGAAGAAGTCTTTGCATAAATACATGACAATTATGACTTTTAAACCCACTAATTTTAGTTTTAGACTCATTGACACATATTTGAATGTTAGAGGCATATCCATCTGGAAAACTTATGCTTTTAACCCATTGACAAACATCTTTGTGATCTTTTTTTGGAAGACAAAATCAAAGACTCGAGTATTGTAATAATGACATGTAACTATCCATCTCATCTTACTAAAAGAGCTTTCCTTACTACCCTCACTCCCCTCTCTTAGAAGAAAATTAAATGAGACCAAGTCCTTACTTCACTCAACCAAATTTTGTCTCGTATCTTTTTGGAAACTCTAGGAAAGCTCTTGTTAACCCAAAGAATGGATCAACATGCTGGTTGGAGTTTGAAAGCACCAGTCCTATTCTAACAGGGAAATATCACAAATCACAGATATAGAAAAAGAACAGTAAAAGAAAGAAGACAGAGAAATTTTATAGTGATTCAGTTGTTAATGAAGCCTGCATCTACTTTATAGTTTTATTATAGACTAATTGCTGTTACAAGATATATTTGATTACAAGACTTTGATTATCTCTAAGTAGATTGAATCCCCAGAGTTGGAATCCATTGGAGAATCACAGTGAATCCCTTCGGAGATTGTTGTGAGTGAGGTAGAGTGTGAAGAATATTTCCAACAGAGCTTCAGCAACCAGTCCGGAGAAGATCCCGCTTATATTGTAGGTAGGATGATATTTATAAAGATCGGAGGACTTCTGGGCTAGGCCACTTCATCAACTTCTCACAGATGGATGCATAACGACCTAAGAGGCTTTAGCTCGCGATCCAAGCTAAAATCATGGGTCGCTAGGGACCCATGGTCTATGGGATGCTAGTGGCCCAATTAGTTGGCTCATACAAGAGCTAAGGACTTGGCTCCTTAGCTATTGCATGGCTTGGTTGGCTCTTTGAAGACTCATGGAGAAGCATGGGTCGATAGCGATCCATGGTGTATGGGTCGCTAGAGACCCATACACTTAGCATATTTTTTAGCATACCCTTCCCTCTCTTCTTCCATGCAATAGAGCGACCTTCAACTTTACATGGATCGCTAGAGATCCATAGGTATGGGTCGTTGGCAATCCAAGCACTTAGATGTTTTTTTAGAGTTTGGAGTTTGGGATGTTTCCATGGTCTTGTATCATCGTTGCTTGCATAGTCTCGTTACACGTTGTTCCATTTTGATGGTAGTTTACTAGTTGTTTGCACTTAATTGCTGATTGGACTGAAAGAATCTTGGTCTCTTGGTTTAGTCGATCTCAGTCATTGTCTCAATAATATAGCTTGGCTCTCGTTAACTTCTTGTCTTCGCTTCTCTGAATAAGTTTTGAACCATTCATATGTCATGAGTTTGTTCTGTTTCTTATTGGATCCTACTGAGTTAAAACCCGTATAACATTTGCCCCCTAGACTACATCTTTGTTGTAAACAAGGCATGCACTGGAAGTTATAGCTCTTAATATTTATCCGTCTATTTTCAAGTGACTGTGTTAGAGTTTTGCGTATTTGTGGCAGGTCATGCTGTTGGTCATCTAGCTTTGGTCTTGACTGTTATTGCTTGCCGTAATGGATCAAATTTCTTCACGTAGTTTCCCAACATGCTTCGACTATAGATAAATATCAGAGGATGAGTCTGAGAAAAATATGCCCCAAACTTATGGGTCGCTAGAGATCCATGTTGTATGGCTTGGTAGCGACCTGACCACTTGGACAAATTTCACTTCGAAAAGGTGGGTCACTAGCGATCCATGATGGATCGCACATAACCCAATGACTTAGAAATTTTTGCTGCGTTCCTCTACTCGCCTATATATATGACTTGAACCGACCCTTCCTTCTATTTCGCACACGACCTAAACTAGCTCCTTGCGATCGAAAATCCTAGGCACCTCGATTCATCTTGCTCCATTCAATCCACTATTTTCTCATAATTTCCTTGTCCAATCACTCGGCCTTGATTTCCAGTCATACTGCCGCGCTTCATCAGTTCATCTTGAAATCCTAGCTCGCCTCTGAATTGCCTCCAACCCATTGTTAGCTCGCTGCCGGCCCATCATTAGCTCGCCACCGACCTAAGTACTTGTCACTGGTTTGCCTTTGGGACTGTTGATCCAATCTTCGACCATTTTTACGTTTAAAGCTTAATCCAAGGTGTGTTTGCTAATTAGTTTGCTAATTATAGCGTTCGTGCAATGATTTGATGGTGAGTTTGCATTTGTAATGTCATTCGCAAGAAGTTTGAGTTGATTGCGGTTTAACAGGTGTAGATAGCCAACCGAGTCTTGATTTTTCTCTTGGGATGAGTTTTGGGTTTTGGCCTAACGTTTGACGCGTTTTGCTATCTTTGTTTGTTAGACCAAAATTGACTTGTGCCCAGTTTCTTAGATGTTACTACACAACACATCACCAATCGATCATGATTCTTCCAAAGAATTTGGACTTGTCCTACTCGCTTGTTGCACGCTCGGCGTTCCTGTAGTGAGAACAGTTTTTCATGTCGCTTCGGACAATGGATCCGTTATCAATCGTTGATCGATAATGGGTAAGTGTACAGGAAGTAGAAACTAAAATAAAGTGACATGGGAAATTCTATTCTTCTTCCACAGCGAGCGAACTATCTACATGGGATAGAGTATTTGTAGTGTTTCGGGCGCCGAGTTTATCACATATAGATAGCATATTGCACTTGCCCCAATTCACACTTGAAATACGATGTGTCAATTACAATTTAATGTTTCTTTGGAATTCAAGTGTGGCAGGGGAAGCTATTAGTTTAGGATAGATTTACTTGACCATTTCGTATGCGGATTCTGTTATTTAGAATGAAGTAGCCATCCATGCGTATAAGTCAAGCGGGGGAAGCCCAACACTCTTAGAAGCCGAGTCATCATCCATCTCCCTTTATTCTGCCACTTTGCGAGCTCGGTACGGCCATTTGGTCTCGGTTGGGCTAATCGTGGATCTGTCGCCTCTTAACTTTAGAGTTCTACTTAATCTTCCAAAGAGAGCTTCTTTGGTGGTTTTTGCTAAGGTTCTTCATAGCATCTGCATGAAACACGGAATTCCAAAAGAGGATGTGTGTTTGCCAAATAAGAACAAATTTACTCATATACCTTCCCCGGGGTACACCGCCTGCCACCGGTACATGTGTTTGAATGGAGCGGTGCCTCCCTTTAACGACTTCCTGCATGAGACTCTTTCGAACTTGGGTATTGCCCCATATCAGCTTCATCCTAACGGCTATGCCATCTTGACTTGCCTACATGTTCTTTTCTTGTGGGCGTTCAACCGATCCAAGTTTTAATGAGTTGTGGTACTTTCTGGTGTTCAAGTGGAAAGTTGACCATCCCACCTAGATCACGATCGAAGCCCAAAGAAATAGGAAAATCGTCCTGCGCTTGCAAAGAATTTTTTTGGAATTCAAATTGCAATATTTCTTTGTTAGATGCCCTAAGGGGTTCAATCGTTTGTGAACGACAGTGGGTAAGTTTCTTTTTTCATTCATCGAGCTCTTATGCGTTACAATGGAGTTTCTAACCAGCTATATGTCTCTTGCAGTTTCTAAGGCCAAATAGAGATGTGGCTCTCGATGAAGTCTGTCAGACTCTAAAGGCTATTGATGCCAAGAGGAGATGCGTTAAAGTTTTACTGACCGATGAGAACTTGAATCTATATGGATTACTAGCTCCGGTTAGATCTATTGTTTAGTTTGAAATTCCCTCTTTTAACCGATCCAGGGTTCGTTCAAGATCTATTTCTTTCCATGATTCCACGAAAGGCGCCTCTAAGGAGAGAGAGAGAGCCCGTCTAAAGGATCAACCGATGAGGCCTATGAGGGAAGAGATGCTTGTGCGATTTGATTAAGCGACCCGGTTAGAATGCCTCCGATACAAGAGGAGGGAGAAGAGGAGTTCAAACAAAGAGAAGGCAAGGCCATGTTGGACTCATAGAAGAAAGAAGGAGAGTTTGAGAGCAGTAGCGATGAGTGTACTTCGAGCGATGACCTATATGCAGAATCTGATGATGAGGACTCGAAATCCTGTGCCGAAACTCTAGGTATGAGCCCCGTTCTTCCGAGCTCGCCTCTCCATGATATAAGTGATAAAGCAAAGCCCTAGAGTCCAGAAGGCATCGAGATTCTCCAAGTAAAGATGTCGGAACGGTGTTTGGGGACTTCCACGACGTTTATGTTGACTTTGATGAGCTCATGAAAGAAGATTTTAAATTTGATACAGCGCCTTCGTGCTCGAGTGATATCTCATGAGAAATTAGTCCAGTTCCGCCTACGATGGCCATTCATTCCAGTTTATGATGATGTTTTAGGCACACCTTAGAAACACACTACACGTCTCACTAGGATTGTACTCACTTCCTTTCATTCTTTTATTTTCTTGGTGTTTATCTTATGTTTCTGAAACCTTTTATGTATGTTTTATGCCAAATATGATGAGAGGACGGGGTTTCTATAATGAATTTGAAAATTTTACCAACTCATAGTGATATTCTAAGTTCACCTTTGGCCGTCATCAATTTCGAGAAATGGAGGAGGAATATAGAAGGAAAGAGCTTGAAGCCAAAACCCACCGCCAAGAAGAAAGAGATCGAAGCCGATCGTATAAAGGTGGGTATAAGAAGAGGATAACTTTCGAAGAAAGGGATGAACCATCAAAAAGGTTGAAATTTGACCATCACCCTCTTTCTTCAGAGCTTGCTCCAACACATTCTTTTGCGAGTCAATAAATTCCTTTACTTCTGCCCTAATTCCACCTGTAACTCATGTTTCGTCATCTTTTATCGTTACTACTGCCCTGGTACCTCTCACCCCCACCGAAGACCTGCCTATGTACTTCCTTTGTGCCCTCTAAACTTGAGGTAGTGCTTCCTGGTTGATTCTTGAAGGGTGTTAAGTTCGACCGTGATCTACACCCCGTTCGCAAAGATTCATATATGTCGCACCTCCAAGCAATTTAGAGTGACCTAGAACAGATCGAAGAATGGGAGCAACTCTGCAAATAGCTGGCGGATACGAATAGAAATAATAATCAAGAGATCCTCTCTTTTGAATTAGAGAAGCACGACTTTGAGAAGGCGTTGGCCGATTGTGACGGTAAGATTAAACTATTGGAGGAGGGGAAGGAAGCGACCCTTCGCGAAAGTAGGAAAAATGCCAGCGTGATGAAGGAGATGAAGATGCGCATGTGAGAGTTGAGATCATCTATAGAAAAGAGAATAAAAAAAACTCATGCAAAAGAGGCTAAGTTGAAAGAGGAAGTAGCTGCTCGTAATGCAACCATTGAGGCCTAGAGGAAAACTATCGTTGACCATGATCTGATTGTTGAGGGGCACAACGAGACTATCTCTGACCAAGTTGAGACAATTGCCAAGTTACAAGCCTAGGTCAGGTAGCTTAGCGCTGATAAGTCCACTGTTGAAGTCAAGAAGGCTACTGTGAGAGCGGATTTCCTAGAGCTTTAGAATGTCTTTGAAAGAAAGATGGAGAAGCTAGATGCGACCATTCTGAATTTTTATTTTGCATCAAGGAAGTCTCAGCTATCTTGGTCTGAAGTTACCATACACTCTCTCTTTAGTTTGGTAGGAAATCATCTCTCATTTTGCCAATAGTGGCAACTTCTATTCCGAGCGAGAGTTGCAAGACCCCTATTTTAACGATGGATCGAAGAAGGTGTTGCTCGAGGGTTGGGAAATTCTTCAAATTGAAAGAGAGCAGGAGGCTACCGAAGCACTCACCAAGCCCTTTATTTTTGGGGCTGGCGAAACATCAAGGCAACTCCACGACCTTCTAGTAAGTTTGGAGCTTGAAATTCTTCCTCAAGTAGTAAAGCCATCGAAAGAAGGCGAAGGTGGTGAGTTTGAAGCCAACATTCTCAATCATTCCTCTGGTGCAGTTAACGTTCTTGCTTCCTTTGAATTCGAAAGCTTCCGGCTTACGCCGCAAGAGCAGGAAGAATTTAATGCTTTAATTTTTAATCTTATAGGTCCATCTACCTTTTCAGTTGACGTGCCAGCTTCTTCGACGCCCGGACCCGCTACTATCTCTACAGCCTCCGTGATCGTCTATGTTCCTGTTCCTATATCCATGCCTGGTTCGTAGCCAGGACTAGAGTTCGAACAGATAACCGTGCTTTGTGGCCTGGATAATCCCTCTATGTCTTTAAAAGGTGACATAACAACAGCAGAGGCCCAGGAGCAGGAAACTCAGATGGAGTAGCCCCAGAAGACTCAACATGAGTTGGTCACTGTCAAGAGGGAAAAGGTCGAAGAGATTAAGGCCTCAAAGAGCTCCTGCAAACCACAGAAATGCAAAGGAAAGGGAGGCTCTTCTAAGAAAGCTGCAAAGGAAGAAGAGGACATTGCCATTGAAGTGTTTGTTGACATCACCGACAGTGATAGCACTCCTGAGGCGAGGTAGAAGTTGCCAACAAATGGCTGAAAGGAGAGCAGTGGAAAGAAGCGTTGAGAGGCTTCTATGGAGACTGATTAGATTTTTGTCCTTTTTGAGTCATTTAGTACAAATACAGAGTCTGCACTTAGCATTTTTGCCGTGGAATTTGTATTTTCTTTTTGTTGGCCGGTGTTGTGTGGGTACGTCCCCCACATTTTGACACTGTGTAAAGAAAATTATAAGCAATATATTGATATTTTGACTGCAGTTTTGTTTGTCTGTTCATACATGTTATGTGTGCATATGCTTGTTTTATTCCATACTTTTCTAGTTCTGTGATTACAGCTAAAGCCCTTCATTCAAAGTAACAGAACTTAGAAATTAACAACACTTTAGAAATTAATAGAACTTTGGAAGTTAACGGGACTTAAGAATTTTTTGTTAACTTAGAAATTAATAGAACTTTGGAAGTTAACAGAACTTAAGAATTTTTTTTAACTTAGAAATTAATAGAACTTTGGAAGTTAATGAAATTTTAGAGTTTTTGTTAACTTAGAAATTAATAATACTTTAGAAATTAACAGAACTTAGAGATTAATAGAACTTAGAAATTAATAGCACTTTGGAAGTTAAAAATTCTTTGTTTGGAGTGCCAATACTTGTGAACTTATAGTTTAAAAATTCTTTGATCAAGTACTGGTGTATGCCCCAGTTTACAGGGCTGTTATTTCAAATAATTTTCAAATGATCGAAAACTTAAGGTTTAGATAATTATTATATCAAACTTTAAATTTATCTAAGTCACAGCTTAAATTTTCCTTCTTTTAGAAGTTTTGCAACTTTAGCATGTAATCCCAGTTTCTAGCGATATTCTGGTAAGTATGAAATTTATGCGTGTTTGAGGGGTCTACACTACATAAATTAATTGAGGGTGGTTTTAATCATTAAGTGTCAAGACTTTTCAGTTGGTTTATAGCATTCCAATTTTGTTAGAGATGCGCTCATTATTCTTGATTATAAGATCAATTAGCGCTGGTTATGAGATGCACGGTTTTTGGTGCTCCTCGGATTTGCCTATCTTCGGGTAGCATGAGGAATTAGTGTTTTTGGATTTAGTACGCGGCTTTTCTTTTTCCTCGGTGTTTCCTATCTTCGGACAATGCGAGGAGTTATATTTTAGTGCACGTCTAATGAGGTGCACGAATTTTGATATTCCTCGGTGTTGTCTATCTTCGGTCAATGTGAGGAGTTATTATTTTAGTGTGTGGCTTATGAGGTGTGTGGTCTTTTTTTCCTCAATGTTGCCTATCTTCGGGCAACGTGAGGAGTTATTATTTTAATGTGCGGCTTATGAGGTGCACGACATGGGTTTTTCCTCAATGTTGCCTACCTTCGGGCAACGTAAGGAGTTATTATTTTAGTGCACGACTTATGAGGTGCACGTCTTTGGTTTTTTCTCGGTGTTGCCTATCTTCAAGCGACATGAGAAGTTATTATTTTAGCCTTATCGATGTTGATGGAGCAATACCGGTTTTTAGAAGGCAATGATCGGGTTTCGTCGATCTAACGGTTGGAGTCTATTTACTTCCGTCGACCCGACAGGTAATTATTACGAACACAGTTTTGTTGGTTTAAGAAGCAAACTTTATTAAGGAAAGTAGGGTAATTTTTGCCTATGTACAATATCTCAGGATGGCTTATTTATTGAAAAATAAAAAGTACATAAGGAAGCATTCAAACAAAGTAACGATGAAGGGATTCACCATTCCATACCCTAGAAACTTGAGTTTTGTTGACGGTGGTTAGCTTGAAAGTCCCATCTCTTAGCTTTTGATTAATGACATATGGTCCCTCCCAGTTTGGTCTAAAGGCCCCCGTAATAAGGTAAATTTGATTGAGCACAAGATCACCCACTACGAAGGTTTGATTGTGAACTTTGTTGTTGAAGTACCGTGCGATCCTTTTTTGGTGGGCGACAGTCCTCAACTCTGTTTCTTCTCTTTTTTCATCAACCATATCTAGCGATTCGAGTCATTGCTACTCGTTCTGATTGAAATTCTACCTTTGGTGTGAGGGGGCTTCCAATTCAATAGGAATCGTTGCTTCGGAACCATATGCTAGGGCAAACGGAGTGTGACCGGTTGCCGCTTTGTGGGTAGTTTTGTAAGCCCATAGTGGAAGTGGAAGTTCATCAACCAAGTTTCCTTTGGCTTTTATCGATCGCTTTTTGATAGTGGACTTGATGATCTTGTTTATCGTTTCCACCTACCCGTTTTCTTGCGGATGAGCCACTGTGGAAAAGCTCTTTTCAATTTAGAAGAACTTACAGAAGTCTATGAATTCGACACTTTCGAATTGGGTTCCATTGTCGGTGATGACTTTTTGTAGCACACCAAACCTACAAATGATGTTTTTAGTAACAAAGTTAATAACTTTCTTTGTGGTTATGGTGGCCAGCGGTTCGCTTTGGCTCATTTTGTGAAATAATCTACGACAACTATAGCAAATTTGGCTCATCCTTTTGCTATTAGCAGGATGCCAATCAAATCGATCCCATACATCGCAAATGGCCATGGGCTGACCATCTGTTTATCTCCGTTGAAGGAGTTCTCTTAGTTTTGTTGAATCTTTGTCAACGATCGCATTTTTTTGGCATGATCTACGGTGTTGCGATTTATTGCTGGCCAGAAGTACCCATATCAAAGGATTTTCTTCGCAAGGGTCTTCCCCCTAGTGTGATCACTGCATTCGCCTTCATTTACCTCCTTTAGGATTCATCGTGCTTCATCATCGGTCACAAACCTAAGAAGGGGGGGTTGATAATCCCCTTCGATAGAGTATTCCATCCTATATCATGAACCGTTATGCCTTTCAGGGCAGCTTCTTCCGTTGATTCCGATCAATTGGAAGGGTTCCTGTGAGCAGATGGTTCTTTATTGGTATCATCCATGTTTTCGGTATGAAGGTGGTTTCAAGAATCCAATCTACGTCCATTTTGTCTACGCTTGGGTTGGCCAGAGTTTTGACTGGGACTAGTCCCATTGACTAAACTTCTCCTGAATTTGCCAGTTTAGCTAAATAATATGCCTTAGTGTTTTACTCCCGTGGGATGTGAGTTATGGTGTAGTGCTCAACGTCGCTTAGCGGTTCTTGTATTTTGGACAGGTACGGAGCGAGATTCTCACATTCGCCTGATACTCCCCTTTTACTTGACAGAAGACCAGTTGTGAGTCGCTGTAAATGTGAATATCTTTTATTTTAAGCTCCTTCACAACTTTCAGTCCAGCGATCAGTGCTTTATATTTTGCTTCGTTGTTTGCTGCGAGGAATTCCAAGCGCAAAGCATAGCTAATAGCTCGCCCCTTGGAGGTTTCAAGCACTACTCCTGCTCCCAAATAGAAGTTGTTGGATGCATCGTCGATGAAGAGCTTCCATTCTATGTCTGTTTCCAACTGGACTTCCTCCTTGTCATCCCACATAGTAAGTTCGATGATGAAATCGGCCAATGCTTTCCATTGATGGCTTTCCTTGGGTAGTATGTGATATCATATTGACTCAACTCTATATTCCACTTGAGTAGTCATCGGGAAGTTTCTGTCCAGTATAAGACTAGAGGCTAATCAACCAACACTTTAATTGGATGAGCCTAAAAGTATGGTTGTAACTTCCGGGATGCGATCAAGAGGCAATACGCTAGCTTTTCCAGTTTTGGGTCATTCTTCTCAGCTCCGATGAATCATTTGCTAACGTAATACACGAGTCACTGGATTCTCACTTTTTACCGCACGAGAGCAGCGCTCAATGCATGTGGGGATACTAGTAAATAAAAGAATAGGTCTTCTCCGTCCACTGGCTTTGATAAGATTAGGGGGAGCTTCCATGTGTCATAGAATTCTTCAAAAGCTGTTTGACAAGCTTCACCCCATTCGAAGTTTTTCTTTCCCTTCTTCAATGCATTAAAGAATGTTATGCAACTGTATGTAGCTTTTGAGATAAATTGGATCAGTGCTGCAATTTTTCCATCAAGCTTTGATGTTCCTTCTTATTTCTCGAGGCTTGGACTTCTCGTAGTGCCGTTATTTGTTCTGGATTTGCTTTGTTGCCTTAGGCACTTACTATAAACCCTAAGAATTTCCTAGAGGCTACTCCGAAATGACTTTTGAGTGGGTTGAGCTTCATTCCATACATTCGAAGTATTTCAAACATTTCGGCGAGATTTTCTAGATGGTCAGCAGCTACTCAAGATTTGACCAACTTGTCATCCATATAAACTTCCACAGTCTTTCCGATTTGACGTTTGAATATAATATTTACTGGCCTTTGGTATGTTGTTCCGGCGTTCTTTAATCCAAATGGCATTATGCTATAGCAGTACAGACTATAGTCCCAAATCGGTGATGAAGATGGTGTTTTCTTAATCTAGCTTATGCATCAGGATCTGGTTGTAGCCTAGTGTGCATCCATAAATGACAGCAGTTCATGCCCCACCGTTCCATCCACAAGCTGATCGATTTTGGGCAGTAGGAAGCTGTCTTCGGAACAATCCTTATTTAGATCCAAGAAGTCAATACAAGTTCGCCATTTTCCATTAGACTTCTTGACTAAGACTGGGTTCGATACCCATTCAGGGTAAGTTGCATCGTAGATGAAGCCGTTAGCCATCAACTTATCAACCCTCTCTCTCAATGCCTGGGACCATTCAGGGCCCATGCTGCGTCTTTTTTGCTTTACCGGTATGAATTTGGGGTCAATATTGAGCGTGTGGCAGGTAATTTTGGGTGATACCCCACACATATTAGAGTGTGTCCAAACAAATACGTACAAATTGGCACGGAGGAATTTGATTAGTTCTGACCACATCCTGTTTCCAAGCTACAATCCAACTTTTAGGACCCACATTGGGTCATCCATAGAGACTGGGATAGACACCATCAATTCTGCCGGTGCTGTCCAATCCTCCCCTGAGCTCTTCTTTCTAGGGTCCAAAGCCTTGTCGAATCGGCTATGTCCTCAAGCCCAGGGTAGCTCTGTCGTTGCTATTCAGAGGGTTCACGAATGTGGAGGGTCTTGCCCACATCCTTTTTCCTTTCTTCTCGACTCACGCAATTCTGTGATGTAGCATTCCTGAGCAGCGCTTTGGTCTCCTTTCACAATTTAGACTCCGTATTCTGTAGGAAACTTCATTTTAAGGCACCATTGGGCCAATGCTATTATGAAGTCGGCTAATGCGGGCCGTCCTAATGCTTACATTTCATCTATGATCACAAAAGTCTGAATAAGGGTGACCCTTCGCTTACCCTCTCCAAGCTTCATAGGTAGGTCTATTATTCCCACCGGTTGTTTGGGTTCATGGGTAAATCCCTGAATCTTTGTTTGGCACATAGATATGCTTTTCGTGCCAATCTTCATTTGATCGAAAGTATGTTTAAAGAGTGTGTTAACGGAGCTGCCACTGTCAATCAACAATCGTCGAACTACAGCAAGGCCAATTCCTACTGTTACCACCATCGGATTAAGCGTTGGAGCTTCGATCCCTTCGGTATCCTGATTTCGAAACACAATATCGTCATTCAAGACACGGCTAAATATGATTCCTTCAGAGCGTGCTTCAACGAACTCGCATATCGCTCCATTTCTCCCCAACTTCTTTATGCAGGATGTGGTCCCCCGGATATTGTTCTGATAATAAGCCTTTGGTCAGTTCGTTTTAACCCTTCTTCGCTGGTTCCAGCTTTATTCCTTTGTTCTCTTGGGTGCTGAGGAGTTGCAGATTGATCAGGGTTTTGTGGTTGTCATACTTACTACTAGAGATTTTTTTATTCTGGATCAGTTTCACAATAAGATTCTTTAGGTAGGGGCATTTGTTCGTACTGTGGACATGTGTCTTGTGGAAGCGGAAGAATTTCCCTGAGCGCTTCTACTACTCAGTCGCCTCTTTTCGGGGTGGTTTTTTGCATTACTCGGTCCCTTGAATTGCGAGAATAATATTTCCGGTGTGTCGCTTAGGGGAGTGTAACCTTCAAGCCTAAACCCTTTGAGCTTTTTATTATTGCAATTATCATTCTTCTTATTAGAGTTTTGACCTTTTCTCTTTGAATTTCCATCTTTCCCAGTGGTTCCTTCAGTAATTCGAGAAGTGTGCGCATTTTGATTCATTGCTACATCAGCTTTTTCCGATGTTCACCGGTTGCATACTAGTATACTTCCTTTCCAATTCCTGCGCTTCCTCCAAACTTAAGTGCTGACTTGCTTTATGATTGAAATCTTTCCTGGTGGTAGGTTGCTTCATCTTAATCCACTTTCCGAATTCAGTTTTCAGGTGAATGGCACAGACTAATGCCATAAACACCATGTCTTCGTTGGGGTTACTTACTTCCATCACTACAGTGTTAAACCTATTAATGAAAGATTTCAATGATTCATTATGCCTATGGAACAATCTTGATAGGGACATGACGTCTTTTGGCTGCACTATATGGAGTCTGAACTGATCAAGGAACCTTGCCACCAGTTGATCAAAAGTAAGATAGATCTTGGTGGAAGCCTAGTGGACTACATTAACGCAACCCCTTCGAGAAAGATAGGAAAGCATCTGCATCGAACAGCTTCAGATGCATTTTCTCCGTCCATATACCAACTGAATTAGTATAAGTGAGGTTTCAGGTCCTTTGTCCTATCATAGGACAGAATAGTTGGCAGTGTGAATTTATATGGATATCTCTCATTTTAGATTTCATCAGTAAAGGGGGTTCGACATGGCACAGATTCCCATTCTTCATCACTTCTATATTTACTCTCCTTTTTTACTCGTCTAACCATATCTGCTATGTATGCCTCTGATGTCCGATGGTACTGAGGATGATAATCAGTCACTGCGCCAAGTGTTCGACTTTCCAAACGATCCTGGTGAGTTGGCTGAGACCTAGGCTCTCCTATCTTCGGGAGAGCCACTTCTGCAGAGTCTATTTGGCTTGCGGTTGGTCTAAATGGAGCAGATTGGGTATTCCTTGCATTATCAAATGCATTGGAATTTTCTTCTTTTTCATCACCTTGCTCTCCATCCTCTGAATCAGAAAGATCCATAGCTATGTCTTCTACGGTGGTCTTTGCCCCTTGACTTAGACTCAGAATAGGTTGCCTTATGGCGAACGGAGTACTTGCATTTCCATCCACGTTAAGTCCTATTGCCACCCTTTTTTGTGGTTGTTTTCTCATTCTCCTATGTAGAACAAAAACAGAGGAAACCTCTTGTTCTATAGAAGCCGCGGGTTCAGGCATAGTCCTTGGAGTTTGACTACAGGGTTAAGAGAGCGTTAAGCTTATCCATTAGAGCTTTTTGGCTACTTTACATTTTTTGGTTGATCTCATCAACTATTTTATTTAAATCATCCCTAGTAACAACTTCATGCTGAACGGAGGATGCTAGCGCCTGAATCCCCAAGTTAGCGCCATTTACTTCGATTTGTTGGGGATTAACATCTTCCCCAGCTACAACTGCCCCTATGGATCTTCCAAAGGAAGTTCTTCTTCTTTCAGGGGCCACTGATTTCAAACAGTGGATTCTTCACACAAAGGTTAAGGATCTAACTTCTAGACCTATGGGATCCGAAGTATATAGCTAGATCTGGGTCCTGAGTTAGATTTCTCATTTGAAGTACCAAAATATTAACTAAAAAATGGATCAACACCCTGGTTTGAGTTTCAAAGCACCAGCCCTGTTCTGACAGGGCAATATCAAAGATCATAGATATAGCAAAAGAATAGTAAAAGAAAGAAGACAGAGAATTTTTATAGTGGTTCGGTTGTCAATGAAGCCTGCATCCACTTTATAGTTTTATTATAGATCGACTACTGTTACAAGATATATTTGATTACAAGACTTTGATTATCTCTAAGTAGATTGAATCCTCTTCCTTTGAATCCACTGGAGAATCACAGTGAATCCCATAGAAGTTTGTTGTAAGGGAGGTAGAGAGTGAAGAATGTTTCTAACAGAGTTTCGGTAACAAGTTCGAAGAAGATCCCGCTTATGTTGCAGGCAAGATGGTATTTATAGAGATCGGAGGACTTTTGGGCTAGGCCACATCATCAAATTCTCACAGATGATGCATAACGACCTAGGAAGCTTTAGCTCGCGATCTGAGCCAAAATTATGGATTTCTAGGGAACCATGCCCTATGGGTCGCTAGCGACCATAGAATTGGCTCATGCACGAGAAAAGGACTTGACTCATTAGCCAATGTATTGCTTGGTTGGCTCATTAAAGACTCGTAGAGAAGCATGGGTCGCTTGCAATCCATGGTGTATGGGTCGCTAGCGACCCATACACTTAGCGTATTTTTTAACATACTTCTTCCTTCCCTCTCTTCTTCCATGCAACAGAGCGACCTTCCACTTTGCATGGATCACTAGCGATATAGGGTATGGGTTGCTAGTGGTCTAAGCACTTAGATTCTTTTTTGGAGTTTGGGATGTTTCCATGGTCTTGTATTGTCGTTGCTTGCGTAGTCTCGTTGCACTTTGTTCCGATTTGATGGTAATTTACTAGCTATTTGCACTCAACTGCTAATTAAGCTGAAAGAATGCTTGTCTCTTGGTTTAGTTCGATCTCAGTCATTGTCTCAGTAATATAGCTGATCTCTCGTTAACTCCTTGCCTTTGCTTCTCTGGATAAGTTTTGAAACGTTATGATGACACGAGTTTGCTTTGTTTCTTGTTGGATCCTGCTGGGTTAAAAACCCGAATAATAGATCCATTATCCAATATCCCCATCCACCAAGGATGAAAGGAAGAAACTACCACGTCTACCATCAAGTGAATGGGCATGAAACAGATGGATGTCGAAGACGTTCTCGGGTGTGGAAAACATCATACAAAAAGGGATATTGATTGAATTCCTTAAATGATTAGTTTAATATTTTTTTTATAAATATCTAACTTTGCTTCCATGTTTTAAGAGAAACTCATGTTATGTAAGACTGTTCAGATATATATATATATATATGTATGTATATATATATCCCTTGAAGGATGAAGAATACTATATGGATCTCAATATTTGAAGGAGTCTCCTATTTTTTCGAAACGCTTCTTTCAAGTTTAACTCTTTTTTTCCTCGAGGAGCATAATCCAGTCTTGTTGCCTATAAAATTCTACCTGGTATGTATCGCTTTTAATTATTTTCTTTTATCATGTCTGCATTTAGAGCCTAAGGGCCAATACTCTTTTATTGATCTTATGATGTCAATAAAGAGTTTCACTTTTTCTAAAAAATTATAGTCTGCTCAACAAATCTCTTTCTCAAACTTGAATCTAACAAGTTTTCTATCGAATGATATAGTTTACCAACTATGTGATTCCAAAGATATTCTACAAAATAGTCCAAAAGCACTCTGTTCAAGGAATTCATATTTCTCTTTTACCGAGTTACAACTAGCATTTTGTATGACAGGTAACCTAAAATAGTTGTAAATGGCCGACATCGTCTAAAATAATTGTAGATGGCCGATACCCACCAAAAAGTGGTTGTAGTCGAAGACACCCATCGAAAGTGGTTGTAGATAACTGACGCCCGCCAAAATTAACTGTTTATTTGGACCCAACGATAAGTTAGTAGACCTCGCCATAAGAGCACCCCTACAGTGATGCACAACGAAGTGTAAGGCCATATCACCAGGGTTTAAAAAGAAGTCAAAAGGTAGAATGCATAATGATAGTGAGCCATGGTCAAGAAGTACCATGCATTGCGTAGATTCCTAATTAGATTAGGGTATTGGGTAGATTCCTAATGATAGTGAGCAATGGTCAAGAAGTATCATGCATTAGGTAGATTCCCAATTAAATTAGAGTGTGAGTAGATTCCCAATGATAGTGAGCCATGGTCAAAAAGCACCATGCATTGGGTATATTTCTAGTTAGATAGAGTGTTGGGTAAATTCCCAATAATAGTGAGTCATGGTCAAAAAGTACCATGCATTGGGTAGATTTCCAATTAGATTAGAGTTTGAGTATATCTCATTGATAGTGAGCCATGGTCAAGAAGTACCATTCATTCGGTAGATTCCTAATTAGATTAGAGTGTTGGGTAAATTCCCAACAATAGTGAGACATGGTCAAGAAGTACCATGCCTCAGAGCAGATTCCTAGTTAAATTAGGGTACTGAGTAGATTTCCAATAATAGTAAGCCATGACCAAGAAGTATCATGCATAAGTTCAAAATTGGAAAGATTCACATTAAGATTAGAGTCTTAGAAGGACAGTCCCTAAGTTAGAATGAGAATGGGGTACGAATCCCAATCACGGCCATAAGGATGGCATCAAATTAGTAAGTATAAGTACTAAGACATTAGTATGGAAAGACGCCAAGGGGTAAGAAGTACCTTGAGACAGAATTAAGTGAGCAAGCAAGATGGCTTGAGTTAAAAGAATAAGTCAATCGAACGGACAAAAGGTCCTCAGTATTAAAGAGAGATTGTCCAAGTGATCAAAAGTACATTCAGAGTATGATAAAAAAGGGTGATGTCTCATACGCCTTCATACATATTTCTAACTGTGGTTTCATCCTCTTTAACGACCTCCTCCAGGAGAGATTTGAAATGCTTCTCTATTCTATTATATATCCAAGATACCCATTCCTTCTTGAATTTCCTAAGTCAATTTTTTCAACCACCCCTGGTACAAACGATAATATTTGATGCACTAGGCACTAGAACCAAGGGAGAACTCCTCTTAGGTTGAGGAGGTCAGGAACGAGACCCAGTGGAGACAACCGTAGTCCTATGAGAGGAAGGAAGTCTCACGGCAGCCCAAATCTACCTCAACTTCTTCCATGAGCCGGAGAAGATACAACCATAACTTCATTGGTAATTTGTTTTCGAATTCTTACTGTTTGATTACCGAAAGCTCTCCTTAAGCTTTATCATACCGCTATCTAAGAGTAGATATAGACTCCCGTAGTCTTGAAACCACTAATTTCAAAGCCGAACTAGTGATTGGCACTGCCTTCAAAATGGAAGACACCTTCTTAGTAGCTCCTCAAGAGTTTTTTTAAGGATTCATTATTTTCCAAGATGGCATGGATGTTGGTATTGAGATCATGATTATACTTTATCGGTTTGGTTATCTTATCATCAAGACTCTGTTGCATAGAGGCACAATCTCATTCTAGTCTTAAGTAGTTAGGATATAATTGCCCCTAAAAGGAGATTCAAATTAAAATCAAAAAAGATAGGTTGTCATAAAGATAGTCCTATTTCATTCTCCACGAAATTAATACAAATAGTAAAAAAATAAAAGGTACAAAATTCGTGGCCCTCTAAGATGAGCAAATTTCTCTTCCGTAGCTAAAATAATCTTATGGCCTCTACTCCTAGTATCAGGAAGGGACCCCGAGGGTTTAGCCATATTGGAGAAAGAGACGTCCTTCCCTAAACTACCCTTTTGTACAAAAAGTTCAAAAGGAGAAGAATATACTAAAGGTAACCTAAAGTCAGCTTTTGGAATACATTGGGAAACATATTTCGAAACATGTTGACTTTCGGGAGTCTTCCTCTCAACAATAAATAAGGGGGATGGAGTTACACTTTGGTAACCAGGAAGAGGTTTCAGAGTTATAGTTAGATTTGGATCATAGAATCTTCTAAGGAAAGGTAGTCTTTTGTTCTTCGACTGAGGGTCACCCGGATGCAGTTTAGAGAGTCAGGCAAACTCTTGAAAGACCTCATCTCAATCTTCTAGCAAAAGCTTTTATTGACCCTTAACTTCCAAGATTTGGTTAGTTAACCTAGAACACCTAAGCCTAAGGGAATTAAGTGATTTCGCACATGTTTGATTATGTTTTTTCTGTACCTCCTCGATCTTATTAGACAATTCTACATTTCTTAATCTACTGGATTTTAGTTGGGTTTTAAGGGTACTGATGATTGCTAGCAATCTCAAGTTTCTGGTTTGGTTCCTCTTCCATAATACTTCATAGTGAGAGGTGACTTTCATTGATTAAACATGGTTAAAGAGAAAAGTACTTTAGAATGGACACGACAAAATTAGTAAGGGAATAATTCATCATGAATCCTATATCAAACAAAAGTACTGCCATGGCCATTAAGCACCACAAGTAAAAGTATAAAGAAAATGTACCAAAATTATTACAAACCAAAAGTTTAAACATTATTACAGTGGATTTTTGAGGTTCAGAATGGTGGCATTCCTTCTCCTCTATCAACATTCTCCTCTACCGATACCGAGGGACCAACTCCTGCTGAAGCTTGTGATTTTTCGTAATTTTTGGAGAAGTTCTCCTCAATCTTCTTTCCATTAGGATTAAACCTATACAAGTATCACCTCATTGTCTCTATTATATTCATGGGCATTATAAAGAATTTTAAAGGCTTCGGTGTCAGCTATCTTTTTAACCTCTTCCCTAGTAATCAGGCTCATGATCTTCTCCTGGGCTTCTACTAATTAATCTTTTGTCTCTTGATGCTTGATCTTTCAAAGCTCTCTACAAATCAGCAATTCGGTCTCAGATGCCTTCAGTACTACACAATTTTTTCCCTCTAGGCCTAAGCATCCTCCTCGGCCTTCTCTTTAAATTTAGCATTTTGTTTTTCTATACTACCAGCCTTTCCAATTCTCCACTCAGCTTTTGGAACCCTCGGTGCAAAATCAAGAAGTCAGCTAGTACCTAAATATAGGAAATGCATATGAAATCTAAAGAGATAGGCATTTCATTAGTAAAAAAAATATGTATTGAGATTATCCTCCATCCCTACACTCATTATCCATCTGAAGCTGCCCATATCATTAACCAACTCCACTTGGAAGTTCCCCACCACCTTGGATAATGGGCATCAATAGTGGAACGAATCACTTCAACTACCTGATTCACCTAGTCCTTCGGAGAATAAGCTAAAGCAAGGGCATTTTGGGGAAGGCATGATTTTATGAGGAGGAATATTCTTATGTTTCCTCCCCTACTTAATTTTGGAAATGTCCTTTAAGCTAGTTTCGACTGAGTAAGAATAGAAGAGTATGATTTATTCAGTAGTAACTTGCCTATTTCGAATACATCATCAGAAGACACTGCCATATAAAAAGAGAAAATATGTTAAGTTTAGATTTCATAAAGGTTACGCCCTAAAATACATATAACTAAAACCGAGGTCTACCCTTGGGAACAACATCTAGTATTTCGGCCTCTGTATTTTTTGGAATAGAGTAGGCGAGCTCTTCAGAATCACATAGATCAACTATATCTAAGAATATAATTTTGGATGAAGGAGGATCGTATCCACCGAACATAGCAGAAGATGATAATAGCCTACAGAACATGAAATTGACTTCAGTAAGGAGGTGTGCTTATGTCTTTCCCTTTCTGGGATTTTCATCACTTCCTTATACCTACCATCATAAAGATCTTTGTGAGTCGGGGTCTTATCCCTTCCAAGTTTAGCTGAGGGATTCAAAAAGGAAAAGATATTAAAGAATGGTATGATCAAAGTTTAGAAGCAAGAGCATTTAGAAAAGAGGGGTTTGAAAACTTACAAGTCTTTTGTAACTTAATAATGATTCGGGGATCATTGCCTCACATAAAACTAATAGGTAGCTATCACTACTAAGCGGTTTGATCAAAGGCATTTTCTTCCAGAATAGAAGAAAATACCGAGGAACCGGTGACTTACTGAGTGACTTATGAAGATTGTACAAATGATGAATTTTGAAAATGGTCATGCTTCAGTGCCCTTTCTTCTAATATAAGATTTCTAAAGCAGATATAGTACTATATAAGACAACTCCAAGTTGAATTAGATTAAGTCCGTAAAATTCAAGAATGCCGACAAACAAGGGGCAACGGTATTCCGTTTGCTAGGTGCTCTAAGGTCTAAGTGAAGAACCCTTCAGGGTGTTCACTCCAGTCATCATCTGGACCAGGAGGCCTGACCTCGACTCCCTCAATTCTATAGCTCTTAATCAAGTTCTCTAACTTCTTTTGATCGGTCATTGGTTTATCCATCGAAGGGTCTAGAAAAGGTTAATGACCAGCTAATAACTCAACTAGAATTTCGAAACCTCTGCTAGAAAGGATGAAAGTCTTATAGTTCAGAAATGGGCACTGGGCCTAAAATTAGGTCTTTCAGCCCAAATTCAATAATCAGAATTTCCCCAAATAACTAATTATCGACCTAAGATAATGAAAGATTTGATTTAGGGATAGAATCTTAATCTACAAACGATAGGCGTCATGGTGTGACCGATCGAATGATATCTCAAATCAAAATCCAAGACCAATATAAAAGTAGTAATCACAATCGATTTTTTTCCTATATTCAAAAAAGAAAAATGCTTGCAAATATTGATGGCAGCAAGGAACACTGATAAAATCATAGAAAAGATCAAGGACTTACTGTTTGATTGGAGAATCTACAGTGATTTGTGAAGATTTCCAAGCTTTAATGGCGAGCGTGGCTGTTGGTAATATGAATAAGAAAGAAAATGGGAAGAATTTTTTTTTTAAATCCAAGAACCAATGATAGAGATTACATAGCTGGATAGATCTTAACCGTAGAATGAGTGTGGCAGTATCAGATTACGAACCACCATGGGAAAATGTAACGACCTACCTTTTTGGACGGTTCAAAAGGGAGGGTTGTTAATGGCGTAAATACGAAAATAATAGAAAAGAAGGAAAAACAAAATGTAGAATCTCGCAGCGGAATGACAAAATATAAAAGTCAAATAAATAGTTCATGAAGTTGTTTTACAAATGACATTTGATTTCACTTTTACATTACAAATAAGAGTTATACACATAGTATAAATAAATAAATAATGCAGCGGAACACATGATGTAGAGGAATAATTAATAATAAATAGTAGACACACCTCTGTCTTCATCCTCCAAAATAAAATGGTCTTCAATACACTGAAAAACTCAGGCTGACTCGAGCGTATTGAAAAGACAAAACACTTGAGTCAGGACTAAAAGATCTTATGTAAGTCAAATCAAAATAAGTAGAATAGAAATATTGCTGTAGTGGCTTCAGAGATATTACGGGATTTTCATCTCCTATCAAGTGTATAACGTGGATATAATTATTTAAAATATTCCAAAAAATTCGAAATACCAATCTTAATCATTTTATTTAAAATAAATCCGAAGTTTAAATTTAAAACTTAAACCTTTCAAATAATTCAATTCCAATAAATAATCCAAATTCAAGAAATTATATGGGTATAGGTCATTTCGACTAGTATCCAAAATCAAAATTTTCAAATCAATGGAAACCGCTCGGGTTATCATTTCAATCCATAGTGATAATAGAAATATATACATAAATAAACATCCAATCATCCAAAATGTTAACCAATAATATCCATCACAATCCAACATCCAAATCAGTCAATAAATCACAACAATCAATTGATTATCATTATCACGTATTTAACTAGCAATTTATATTCAATATTAATTAAATGGCAATTCAATTCAATATAAATTCAAATTTAACTTAAATGAAAACCTAAAAAATACCAAATAGCAATCACAACGAGTCCAACGGAAGAAACTGCGCATGTACTAGAATTCCAATACGAGTCCAACGGAAGAAACTTCGCATGTATCGGAGCTCGTATGTGGATGATATTCAGGTTATATTAAAAAAATACATATACATTTAATTATTAAAATAAGAAACTTTAATAGCTCGCATTTCAAATTTGATGTACCCAAAACAAAGGTAAGAAGTAGAAAGCCAAAATCATGAAAGCTGATTCTCATTGTTCATTTTTTTGAAGGCTTCTTGCAAATAAAGGAAAGGTGATGAAGAAAGATGTGGATGTGGTTGAGGAAGAAATTGATGCTCACACTTTTTTTTGAACATAACTTCAGTAAAAATGAATTGGCAGTAACTAAGTGGAGGTATAAAGCTATGTTGACATTGAGACTTTGAGGGAAAAAATAAAGGCTTTGATGTTTGAAAAATAATGAAGTTCTAGGGGAAAGAATGAGATATGATATGAAACAAAAGAAAAGGGAAGTAACAAACGAAATAGGTATGGAAGGGACAAATAAAATGAAACTATATGATCTAAGTAAATGTTTGGGTAATAAAATAAATAAAACGGAAGAATGAGAAAGAAAGTGAATTCACGTTTCAACTACATGAGAGAATTGCAATAAAACCATATGTGGAAATAGTGGCAAGGTGTATTGAATAATAAGGAAATGAAGGGACCACTTAGGATCTAATTAATTGCATGTTTCACTCAATTAAATATATTAACACCAATTATACTTTTTTAACAACACTTTCAACATAATTAACATACGATAATTAAATTTGAATACAACAACTAACGTAACGTTACACAAAATAAAAGATGATCCACAACTCAAATTCAAGTTTTTTCAAAATAAAGCTTTTCTTAGAGCGCAATCACGAAAGCCAAAAATTTAATTTAATTTAAATTTCATGATTAGTGTTAAAATCACTTATATACAGCCTCAAAATGATATTTAATGACTATAAAATACTGTTTTAAAATTCATTTTTTTCTTCTTTTTATAAAAATATTTTTACCTTCAAAATGAAAACGTTCGTTTTATTTTCATTAAAACATTCTTTTTATTTTTAACAATAATGTATGTTTCTTTCGTTAAATCCATTAATTAAAATTAATGTTTCTTCTTTTTTACTCTTTTAAATTGAAAGATTCCAAATCAACATAATTGTAATTAATTTCAAAATTACACCTTAAAACGGATCCTAACAAACGTACATTTCTTTCATTAAATGCCATTAATTTCAAATAAATTCTCCTTCCCTTTTATTGAAAGATTCCAAGTCAAATTAACGACAATAAATTCATTAATTAATTTAAATTCCAATAAATATTTATTTTGATTTTCATCTTATTATTCAATCAATTATCATCTTATAGATATACTTAACATTGTTTACCATTTCATTACCTCAATCTTCTATAGTTATCACTTTGATTCATATTAACTACACTAAGTAATTAGATTAATTGCAATTGATTTTCAATTTAATTTCAACGGATTAAATAAATAGGTGATAAATGACAAATGTTACCTTTTACTTACTTAATCACATTTATAAGTTTATTATCAACAACAAATATTATGACTACTTACACAACCCTGATTATGGTCAATTTTCCATTAATTTCATATAATTTCCCGCTTTTGATATAACATTTAATTCATTTCCTTATTGCAACTATCACCAAATAACTTTAAAATTTCTTCAATTATCGACATAAAATTCCAACATTAAACCCAATATTTAATTGCCTTAATTCCATTAATTACCCATTCAATTTCAAATAGATAAATTAACGAGAAAATAGTTAATACAGTTATTTATAACAATAATTCATACCCATTATCTTATTCTTTACAATCAAGGGTTATAATTTGCTTACCCAAGAAGGTCCTGTATTCAATATTAACCTATTTCAATTAATTACATACAAGTTCCCCATTAACTACATCATTTGATTTATTTCATTATTTATAATTATAACCAAGTCAACCTACAATTTATTTCAATTGATTTGAAATTACATTTAATAGTTATAAACAACATTCAAAAAACAAAATTAAATTTATATTCTAATTATTTTCTCATTAATAAATAAAAAATTTCAATTTCTCATGATATTTAAATTCAAAAATCTTATTAAATTTAATAATTTTAATTATCAAAATTTACGGATTGTTACACTCTCCCCACTCAAAACTTTTCGTCCTCGAAAAGGGAAAAGGAGGAAATAAGGAATCAGTATATTTTATATTCAAATTATAAACAACTAATTTTCATAATTAAGTAATTTAAATATAATATACAATTAATAACAAGTAAATCTTCAATTATTCAAGTCTACCAAAATTTGAAAATATTTCACTTTTCACAAAATTTCTAAGTTTAAAATTCACAGAAAATTTCGAAAGAGTCTCCTTTATATGGAGAGGTCCGGGAGAAATAATAACATTAATAACTACCATATATATATATATCATATTTCAAAAATAAAAATCCCAAACCATGGGAAAACAATATAACATCGCTAGAAACCTGTAATCCAAAAACGCACCTATTTGTTGGGCAAACAACGCTTAATTTATGAAACCAAAGCAGTAGCTATTGCTTCCATAAACCTGTACGTCACTTATAAAATCCAAAGAAGTTAATAAATACGTGAAAAGAGATATATTTAAGTTGTTTCAATTTACAACAAACAAATCAACACAACATAATAATAGCCACATGCGAATAAACAATACGACCATCATATGTAACAAAGGAATCAGTTATACGTCCATACCAACCAAACTAATGATTTGTTCAATTTCAGAAACTTTTAATCGTACAAGATGATAAATAAACTATTAATTGTACCCTATGCTCAACAGCCTTAGATAATTAATTGATAGATTACCTATACATCCTTATACAGTTAGAAGTATCCTTTCCTAACATCCCATAAGCCAAAACAACCCATAATTTCAACACAATATTTAAATTTATTCAATTGGTTTCATTTTACATAACATTTCTTGTACATCAAAAATCTTATTTAGAAATAATTTCATTGAACACTTCCATTACTTAAGTTTTACTTGTATAATATTCTATTACATATTCTATTAAAATTTCAACTTATTAAACATTTCTGGTAAGTTGTATACATATTTTAGGAATGTAATTGAATGTTACACAAGATTTTGGTATTCTCCTTTGAAGAGAAAAGGAATATTTCAATATATCTAAAAATTCAATTAAACATTTAACCTCATTCACTTAGTAAGAATATAAGATATATTTAAAACATCTTCATAGCATTATGCAAGAATTTTCCAAAAGTTTAAACAATGTTAGAAGTTTAAATCAAAACATTATGATAAGCTTTTTTTTATAAAGTTCCTTAAATCTAATAATTTATTAGACTCGTATTTTAAAATACGTATAACCCTAGATTATTAAACTAAAACTAATAGTATACTCAAATCTTACATTAAATATCCAAATCAAAGTACAAAATTTCATATCTTCATAATTAATTTTACACACTAGTTTAAAATGAATATTCAAATCATGGTAAAACATTTATTATGGTTTAATACAAACATTCAAATAGTCAATAAACCTATAAATTTACTGGTAGTGCTTTGAAACCAAGTGAATATTTCGTACCATAGTTCCAAAATAGAGATTTAAATTTATCGGCAAATATATTACTATAAATAAAACTTCGCAAATCATTTTTTTCCATTTATATAATATTTTTAAATTATACATTCAAAGAAACTTATATAAATTTTACTTAAAATATTCATTTGAAAACTTTATTTGTAAATCATCATCTTTAATACTTTCTGGAAAAAAATTCATCTGTAAAATTTCTTGCTTCGTTTATAACCACAATTTTTTTTTAAATAACATCTTTACAGATATGTGTAATCAATTTGAAAACAATTATTTACATCACTACTTATTTTAAAAAAGAAGTCATTGAAAACCTTAAATCCATTATTTATAAATTTTATTATTTTAAATCTCAAAATACTTTTAAACATCATTAATAAATCAATAATCATTAACTTTAAATATGTTTTACTTAATTAATAACTTCTCACAATGTTTACAACACTAATGATTTATAAACCATGTAGTACATAAATAACAATATTTTAAACATTTTAAAGTATATAGAAATGAAAAAAATGACCAAAATATCTTTTATATAATACTTTATCAAAAGACTTTTATAACTCGTTGTTTTAACAAGTTTATCCTCCTTGCAGACTCTGGTCATACTTGATCAGACATAAGACTAGAAATCTCCAAGTACTTAGTAGACCGGTTTCAACACTCAGTAAAAAATACTAAAAAATAGGTATAAGAAGTATCGCTCAAAATCTGATGTCAAATGATGTTGTTACGATGGCAGTGGTCCGCTGCTGATCTAGTGTTTACGTAATGGACATAAAACTTTCTAGAAGATCCTTCCACCTTCTGGATTTTAGAAAAATATTTTAGCCATTTCGTAAACAAGAGACCATCGACCCCTACTGCAATGGTAACTGCTGATTCAATGACTTGAGCAATGGATGCACTTCCTTTATCGAAGGTCCATAAACAACAGATCCTAGGATCGAAAGTGCCTCCATTGGGTAAACTAAAGAACCATCTACCTTGGAAAAAAAATCGAGGAACTCATGAGTTTAAGTTCGGGCAACCATATCGATTCAAATCCATTTCAGAATTCACCAAAGTATATCAGGGTTTATCGATCGAATCCATTCCTGCATTCCCCAAGTCCATTTGGGTCGAACCATATCATACTATACTTCTTCATGGAGGGTACTTCCCCATACCTTTTACTTTAAAATATAACATACTATATATAGTACCTTTTCAAAATCATAACTTTGACTATCACATTTATATAAATTCCATTATATATAAGATTTCATTTTCAGATAGAGTACTTTCCAAAATCAATAATCTTGAATATACCAAATCATTCTTATATAAATTCAGTTATAGATAAGATATATCTCTTCAGATCCAATACATTCCAAAATCAATAGTCTTTAAAATCTCTTTATACTTATATAAAGTTCATCTTATATAAGAATCAAATTTTTCTTCAAAAATCAATTTCGCTGCATGAAGAGCCTTATGGAATTGAACATCTTCTCTTTATAAAGGTTTCGAATTTAGAGTAGTTTTGTACATAAAGTAGTTGTAAAATATTTTTGTATATATAAAATTGTTTGTAAAATAGTTCTTGTATAAAATAGTTTGTAAAATAGTTTTATATATAAAATAGTTTGTAAAATTATTTGTATATGAAATAGTTTGTAAAATAGTTTTGTATATGAAATAAAATAAAATAGTTGAATAAGATGAAATAAAAGAAAGCTAGTTTTGAAAATGGTTTCAAATTAATAATAGTTTTGCATAAAAAGAAAAATTCCAATTTAAATTACAAAGATATCCAACCCAACAACTTTCAATTTCAATGTCAAAACATTTCAATAATATTAGAACATAAGAGGTACATATGTCATCATCACACAAAATCACATTCGATCACTCGTTCGATCACACAAGTTTCCTTTCGAACTAGTATTGTACATTCGACTTCCCTAATGCGGATATCGATAAGTTCCTTGACTGGAAACCATCCTTCTCCTTGCATAGCTCTACACTATGATAGAGAAATCCCACAATCAAGCCAAAATCCATATCAAATATTTGCCACCAAGAATCGAATGAAAAGTCCTAACATGAAATGGTGTAATTCACCTCGACTTATGTACTCATATCCAGATCAAATTAATTATGCAAACAAAACAATATACGTACAACTTACGTATTTATTCCAAATCTGTTTGTCACAATTTCATTTCAATTTAATTCGATATTAATCACGCTGATTAATATAAATATCACTTCGTACTTTAATATTTGTTTCACATAACTTCTCCATTTAATATAAAACATAAATATATTCTTTCTCGTAACATTGCTTATATTTCTCTTCATTTTAAATTACGTTCAATTTTCACGTGTGATATTTCTCATTTAAAACTACATTTATTTTCAAATCATTTCATAAGAAATTTCCTTAAGTTTATAAACTATTTATAAAGGCTTAACTCCTTTTGTAAGACATTACTCCAGTTTAAAGTTATCCCAACTTTAATTATAATCATTTATTGCAACATCCATTTACTTCAAAACAATTTACAAGTCATGACTTTATTTATAGTCATTTCACTTTTATTTCATATTTGTTTATCCAATTAGTTTCACTTTTACTTTTCAAATTTATTTATGACACATTTCATAAATTTTAATCAAGTTTACAAACCTTTTTTCAATTTAATCTCATTTACAGCATTTCCTTAATCACAATTTCGACATAAGCATGCCAAGTCTTAAAGTTCACACTTGTATATTATTACATTACATGCCAAGAATGTAAATAACATTTCTATTCATTTATTAAACATAGATATAACAAATTAAACCTTGTTTCACTTGCTTTCAAATTAAGGTTATCAAATTCAACTGCATAATTCAACAAAATTACTAAGTTTCAACTCATATATTAGTTTACAAGTTTTCGACTATCCAAAATATCCTGATATTCCATTTTATTTCAATAGTTGAAACTACCAATCAATAAACAATAAGATTCACAACAAAACATTTCAATTTCATAAACAAATATCCTAATTATTCACTTTCGAATAATACTACTATTATTTACAAAATATTAGGAAACCTATATCTAAAACACCGGAGTTCTAGATCTTAAATTTTTCAGTTTGAATTATCTTTACTAAGACTAAACTTAGAAATCATATTCATATAATCATTCACTTTATTTCCTTTGATACACCATTATTAAGCTAGTGTTTAGTCCATAAATTCAATCAACAATAATAGCCAATGCTTATAAACTTACTAAATACAACAAATCAAACTATAAATGATAATAATAATAAAAATTAAATATTACCATTTTATAAATCAAACATATCACAAATAACCATATTGGTTATAAAAATTTCATCCCTTTATATATCATATAATATTTGGAAAAATTATTCATTTCAAAACTCATATAAAACATTTTATAACATTAATAAATACGCGCTCTCATACAAACACACATGCTCAAACTCGTTTTAGGGTATTACTAACCCTTCTAATGAGGTAACCCTAATAGGCTAAGATATCTCTAAACCAAAGCTCTGATACCAACTGTAACGGTCCACCTTTTTGGACGGTTTAAATCTCCAATAAACCACACATGTCAACTCAATCCATTCAAACGGGATGATTGTTAATGGGATAAATAAGAATATAATAAAAAAATAAGGAAAAACAAAATGACATTTGATTACACTTTTACAATACAAATAAGAGTTATACATACAGCAGAAATAAATAAATAATACAGCGGAACACATGATGTAGTGGAATAATTAATAATAAATAGTAGACTCATCTCCGTCTTCATCCTCCAAAATAAAATGGTCTTCAATACATTGAAAAGCTCAGGCTGACCCGAGCATAATGGAAAGACAAAACAGTTGAGTCAGGACTAAAAGATCTTATGTAAGTCAAATCAAAATAAGTAGAATAGAAATATTACTGTAATGGCTTCAGAGATGTTGTGGGATTTTCATCTACTATCAAGTGTACAACATGGATATAATTATTTAAAAGATTTCAAAATATTTGAAATACCAATCTTAATCATTTTTATTAAAATAAATCCAAAGTTTAAATTTAAAATTTAAACCTTTCAAATAATTCAATTCCAAAAAATGATAAATTTTCAAGAAATTATATGGGTATATGTCATTTCAACCAGTATCCAAAATCATAATTTCCAAATCAATGGAAACTGCTCGGGTTATCATTTCATTCATATTGATAACAAAGATATATACATAAATGAACATCAATCATCCAAAATGTCAACTAATAACATCCATCACAATCCAACATCCAAATCATCCAATAAATCACAACGATCAATTGATTACCATTTTCAGGTGTTTAACTAGCAATTTATATTCAATATTAATTAAATGGAAATTCAATTTAATATAAATTCAAAATTAACTTAAATGACAATCTAAAAAATAACAAATAGAAATCAATAAATTTCTAATCATATCATAAGTTTATTTAACTAACATAAGATAATTTAGTATTCGTGAGTGGGTCAAAACACTCACCTTTGATATTTAGATTGCAAAAATCCAAACAAAGATGCCTTTCTCTACCGTCTCCAATCTCAGCAAAACCTATTTCATGTCATTGAGAATTCCAATACGAATCCAACGGAAGAAACTACGCATGTATCGGTTCTCGTACATGGAAGATATTCAGGTTATAAGGATATATTAAAAAAATACACACATTTAATATTAAAATAAGAAACTTTAATAAATCACATTTTCAAATTTGTTATACCCAAAACAAAGGCAAGAAGTAGAAAGCCAAAACCATGAAAGATAATTCTCATTGTTCATTTTTTTGATGGCTTCTTGCAAAAGAAAGAAAGGTGATGAGGAAAGATGCGGATGTGGTTTAGGAAGAAATAGATGCTCGCACTTGTTTTTTCTTTTTTTTGAATATAACTTTAGTAAAAATGAATTGGCAGTAACTAGGTGGAGGTATAAAGCTATGTTGACATTGAAACTTTAAGGAAAAAAATAGAGCCCTGATATTTGGAAAATAATGAAGTTCTAGGGGAAAGAATGAGATATGATATGTAACAAAAGAAGAAAGAGAAGTAACAAACAAAATAGGTATGGAAGGGGAAAATAAAATGAAGCTGTATGATCTAGGAAATTGTTTGGATAATAAAGTAAACAAAACGAAAGAATGAGAAAGGATGTGAATTCACGTTTCAACTACATTAGAGAATTGCAATAAAACCGTATGTGGAAATAGTGGCAGGTGTATTGAATAATAAGAAAATGAAGGAACCACTTAGGATCTAATTAATTGCATGTTTCACTCAATTAAATATATCTTTTTCAACACCCATTTAAAAATAATTAGCATACAATAAATAAATTTGAATACAACAACCAACATAACGATACACAAAATAAAAGATGATCCAGAACTCAAACTCAAGTTTATTTCAAAAAAAGCTTTTTTCACACCGCAATCATGAAACCTAAAAAGTTAATTTAATTTAAGTTTTATGATTGGTACTAAAATCACTTATATACAACCTCAAATTGATATTTTGTGACCGTAAAATATTGTTTTAAAATTCATTTTTTTATTCTTTTTACAGAATTATTTTTACCTTCAAAATGAAAATGTTCGTTTTATTTCCATTAAAACATTCTTTTCATTTTTAACAGTAATGTATGTTTCTTCCGTTAAATCCATAATTAAAAATAATGTTTTTTTTTACTCTTTTAAATTGAAAGATTCCAAATCGACATAATTGTAATTAATTTCAAAATTACACCCTAAAACGGATCCTAACAAACATACATTTCTTTTATTAAGCGCCATTAATTTCGAATAATTCTCTTTCCCTTTTATTGAAAGATTCCAAGTCAAATTAATGGTAATAAATTCATTAATTAATTTAAATTCCAATATATATTTATTTTGATTTTCATCTTATTATTCAATCAATTATCATCTTATAGATATACTTAACGTTGTTTACCATTTCGTTACCTCAATCTTCTATAGTTATCACTTTAATTCATATTAACTGCACTAAGTAATTAGATTAATTGCAATTGATTTTCAATTTAATTTCAACGGAATAAACAAATAGGTGACAAATGACGAATGTTACCTTTTACTTACTTACATAACCCAAATCATGCTCAATTTCCATTAATTTCATATAATTTTTCCATTTTTATGTGACATTGAAACGGATTGTCGATTTTCGACCTCGAAAATCGACATCTATGTGTCCACTATATAGACTGCCGAGTTGTTGAGTGTCGGAAATACCAGTTCATTAAGGGTGAAGTAGAAAAGGTTAGAAGAAAACGAGAAAAAAATAACAACACGGAAATACAGAACCTCACAATCGCAGCGGAACAAAATATAATATATAACAACAGATTTTTATACAAAAGAATCTGGACAGTTATAAAAACTGGTCCTCATACAGCGGAAATATTCAAGTACATGATATATGTCTGAACTCCTCCAGCTCGTCTCCTGAGTTCCATAGCATTCAATCCGAATATGTAATGCTCGATCTGACCCGAGTATTATAATAAAATAACACCCGATTCAGTCTGGAAAACCAGCGTGAGAAAACACACTCAAATTGAATTATTAACTTTTCAAAATCTTTGGGAAACAAAGATATCTCGTAAGATCATGTCACAAATAAACACAACAGCTTTTTACCTTACGATAACCAAAACAATTTTTGTCCAAATCATCTGATATAATAATAGTGTCTATAGAAAGTAAATAGAATATACCTGAAATGCTTGCATCTTACGTTCTAGCATAGTTGGGCACAATCAAAACCGTACGGCGCTTATTGGAGAATGGATTCCTTCGAATGACTGGGCTACTAGGGTAACGCCTGTCACAATACACCTCTAAAACAATGTACCGAGGACCACTCCAGGATCGCCTGTTACACAAGACCTGTCTACACCTAACCTGGATAGATCGAATAAGATTACCCCGCGGTTAGGTTCAGCAACCACCACACAGCCGAATAAAAGCGACTCTAGATAGGGGTAACCTTACCCTACTTGGGTGCGACCCACTTAGCCTTGTTGCATCTTCCATGTTTTTGTCATTCTTGGTTGATGAGGTTTGAGGCTGCGATTACCTTTAAAGAACACATTCACTTAGAATGCTCATTGTCCTCCAATAACGATGTTCTGATAGCATTCATCCATACAAGTTGTCCTGGGTCCAGACAAACCTAATCACCATCTTCATCATCTTCACAGTATTCATTCGTTACGTTCAAACCGGATCGAAGTGGTTTTCAGACAATTAAATCTGATCCCGGACTCTTCGAAACGATTAATGAAATTGGCCAAAATATGATAGTTGGTTATTTAACTATCATTACTCAACCATAACAATCATTAGGCCTTATTATAAATTTTCCAAAATTTATCTCAAAATATCTTTATAAGATATTACTTTCAGTTCCTCAACATTTGAAAACAATTTTCAAACCCTTTTTATCTTCACGAGACATTTCCAACCTTTGCCAATACTTAGAATGTTTTCTTCATTTCATTTGATATTAAAACTTGGAAAAATATTCCTTTTATTTCTTTTTTTCTCAAAATCATGCACAATTTTATCTATATATTTCCCAACTCGTTTTACATGAATTTATAAATTCCAGAATTTCCTTAATTACTTCCCTAAATATTTTCAAAACCAGTTCTACTTTCTTATAATTAAATTCCCTTTGCACTTCTTTGTGAATTCTATTTTCATTCTTCGAAGTTCACTATTATTTAACTTCTTCAGAAATTTTCTTACTTTTCTTCCCAATTCCATTTAAGAATTTTCTTATAAATCATATCCACTGAATAACCCATTTTCTCGACTTCCGAGAAGGTTTATAAATAAATTTAAAATATTTCAAAACTATATATATATATCTAAGTATTTTAAAGAAAATAATAATAATTTATTTTTAAGACATATTCAAATAATTGTTTAAAATATTGAAACACCTTTTATAATATCACTTTCAGAGCAGATTTAAAAGTTAGTATTCTATTTAAAATAAATATCAAGTATTTTAAAAATTCCTTTCCTAAGTATTCAATACTAACTAACTTTAAAATTTCATAGTTTAATAAATAAAAATTTCCTTTTTAAAATTTAAAACTCAACTTATTTAAAAACTTATTTTCAAGTCTAGACAACCAAATTTCCAATCTATAACCCCTCTCGATTTTCATCACATTTCTTCCATTCCAGTCTCCTTAACCATCTTCATTTTAAAAATAGTATTTACTATTTTTCTCACCCTATTTCCAATATAAATTCTTTCCGTAAATTTATATTTCAAAATTTTTCATTCGATATCATTTTCCTTCATTTATAAACTTCGTTTTTAAATTTTTATAACTCTTTTTGAGTTCCATTAAAAATAATCTTATTTATAAAATTTCAATTCCTTTAAAATTCCACTTGTTTTTGCCAATCTATTTTAATATTGATTTTCAACTTCATTCCATATTTTCCCAATACCATTTTAAAACCCAGCCTTTTAAAAAAAAATCCTTATATAATTTATTTTAAAATCTTCCATTTAAAATATTTTTCTGCATTATTTAATACAATCAGAAATCCATTATTGTTTATTTAAATCAATCGCTTTTAAATAATCCAAAGTTTCGATATACATATTTTATATTAAAACTCAATTTTATTCCATAAAATTTTAAAATAATACTCATGGTATTTAATACAACCAAAACTAAATTCCATGCCATTATAACTATTAAAAAATTTACAACACACAATAATCCAGCATTTTTATAAATATGAAGAATACTAATATATTTGAGGAATCCAGTTGGATCTCTCCAACTTGTTTTCCCTACATCCATGGATGTTAGACAACAATAAAAAATACCAATCCCACTTCGAGGGGGATATCGCGGTATATAGGGTCATCTGCTATTATGTAGGGCGCATAGGGTCTCATCAGCTATAATATGCGGGAATATCACTCCAAATACTAATATATATATGCTACTATATGTATACATAGTCATCCATCAGATAAATTATAAATTTATAAATCGATCAAGCATCCAATGATTTAAATTTAAATCTAACATTCAAATTTAAGTATGGTAATCCAAATGAGTGAGATATTCTCACCTTTGACTTTTAAATTGCAATCCATCCCAAATTTATTTTTTCTACATAGCTTCACTTCAATTTAAACCTCGTAAGCAAATTATGAATTATCTAAATTAACGATATTTTATTTTATTTTTTCATAAACTAATTACCCTCTAATCAAAATTAACTGAAATAAACACAATATACCTTCTACCGAAAAGGTCAGCACTCTGCTTGATTTAGACAACCTCACCACGGGCCGACCTTCCTTTCTTTGTGCGCCAGCACTTCATCATCAATGGCCATCCCCAATTGCCTCCTCCTTCCAACCTCCGAACACTGCCAATCCGACCTCGCTCAACAAATGCCGCGCGCCTCCAACTCAATGCGAACCCAAACTGCCCGCGACTTCCACCTGCGATCTCCCCCCGCTTCATTACTTCGCCGCCGAGCCCTACGCCACCGCCCCTCAACCTTGTGCCACGATCGATTCTTGAGTTCCCTCGAATTGCGACTTGCCACTCCCCCTCGAGGCAACGAACTCGTGACTCATCACCAGCCTCGCATTACAAGTTGAGTTCGATCCTCTTTAAAAAAACCAACTCATTTCTTCTTCTGGTATTTGAATTTTTTATTAACTTGCGAACAAATTTGAATTCGTTCGGTTTGAAGCCAGAGAAAAGAAAACGGGAGGGAGGCCAAGATTTGTTCGATCTGTAGGAGCTGAGATAAAATAAAAGGAAATAAGCCTCGGTTTATATTTAGAAAGGAAGGGCACGATTTTTAAAGAACAGGGACGGTTGCGTTAGGTAAAGGATAAACGAGATGTGAAGCTTGCGTGTTTGAATAAGCAAGGTCGCTATCCTGGGTTGTAGAAGAACTGACATTTTGAGTAAACATATATATCAATTAACTTTATTTGCAAATATCTCCATTTTCGTAACTTAAAATCTTGACCTCCTATCGAGGCGTGCTGCTAGGTGTTTGTAATGTTATATCCCGATTCTGAACGCAATTGAAAAGGTTTCAAGTCCTAATTCGATCGTATGGAGAAGACAGCTTTTTGGACTCAATTATTATATTGAATTTTCGATATCAATTTCAACATGTTTATATACCATACAGCCAAACGATAACTCCAAACACTGTGAAATTCGAAATCAGATAATAGTACAATATTATGATCCAATAGATCTGGTTTCATCGAAATCCGAGACTGTAGCTGTAACGACCCAACTTTCTAACACTACAAAGTCGCATCGTTACAGTGGTATCAGAGCATTAGGTTGAGTGAATACCTAGGCTCTGGAGTGGTGTCTATCTTGAGAGAGCGTATTTATAATTTTAAATATATATCTATATATATATATATATATATATATTTCTACCTATCTGTTGGGTTACCCGTTCAGGTTTTCCAATATTGGTTATAAATGTAGATAAGGTAGTGGTGTTTGTAATACGACTACTACCATTGATTGGAGTCTAATGTTTGAGGTTGGAAGTGTATCTGTCGAGACTGTAGACCTAATACTATCTCGAGTAAGTTGTGCAGAGTGTAGAGATTTCATCAATCTCTGAAGGTAACCTGTTAAGGTTCGGAGACATCTTTGAAGTAAAGAGTCCGGTGAGTAGAGTTTGGATCTGTCAGTTGGGCGGAAGCAAGTGATGGTATCGTGATACCTTAGGAGTGCAGCTGCGTGATGAGATGCAGTGACTATGGATGTGTCCGAAGATATTTTTTTGGAACAAGTTTTGGAAGTATTTTGCTTTGATGTTGTGGCTGAAGTCAGCAGGATGTTGTGGCTGGCTTTGAAGTCCGAGTTTCTTGAAGAGCTTTGGATTAGGAAATTTGGCATCGGTGTCAGCAATGCAGCTCGGAGTGTTCTATGTACCGATAGGGAGGTCTTAGCTGAGTAGTTTTTTTTGGAGATGGAGTTCAAAAGAAGAAGAGTGAATCCGTTTCTTCAATGGATTGGATAGACCAGCATAAGTTGTTCTGTTTGGTAAAGAGAGAACAGTTTTCTTTGGAAATTTATCTGGGTCGATCGCAAAAGTGACTTGCGATAGTTGAGTGTTCTCTTGGATTGTCAGAGATTTTTTGGATGTCTTCTGGGAAGACAGAGATTTTTCCACATCTGGAGTTTGAGTTTTCTTATCGACTAGAATTCCAGAAGTGGAACTGGTGGTTCAGTGTAGTTGAAGAATGATTCCTAGAGATAGAGTTTGGTGAAGCAGCTCAGATTTTTGGAGGAACTTCTGAGTTTTCTTTATGGATCTGTTGAACTATATTTCTGGGAGGTATGTCCAGTTTGTGCTTGTGTTCTTCATTAGCATTTTCTTATCTACTTCAGACCAGAGTTGCGCAGCGGAAGCAGTTTAGGAATGTTTCTGATTGTCTTTTCCAGATTAGGAGAAGTTTGTAGTCTTCTGCTGGTTATGGAGTAGAGTTGTGTTTTTGGTTTTGGTTGATCTTGAGGAGATCATTGTGTTGGTTTGTTTCTGGTTCTTTTTGTTCTAGAGGGATCAGCAAGGGTTAAGCTGATCAGTTTGGATGATGGCAGCCCAGGATCGTCCGAAGACATTTTGTGGATAACAGATGGAGGAATTTGGAATTCGAAGTTGGAGACTTTGTTGTTGTTGGAGTTTTCTCTGATCAAAGAAGCTATAAAATGGGGTATGGCTGAAAAGATAACTCCGAGATGTTTGGATCTTTTCTCTGTTTTGGGTTGGATCAGTGTTTGGTTTTCAGGATTGAATTGCCAATTTGGATTACTGGGATTCGATATGTTTCACGTATCTCTGAGGGAGTACGTGTATGGTCTATTTCTGGTTTTGGTACCAGCAGTTCAGGAGATCTAGTTGTTGAGTCAGACTCGTCTGTAGTCTGATATGCTGTCTAGTTTTGTAGATCTAGATGAGTAGGAGCTCTATAGCTTAGTAATATTGATTGTTTGGATTCTATAGAGCGAGTATCCCGATATTTATACAAGGGAAACTCGAGGAAACTCTATCCAGAATTTAGTCTGGATAGTTAGATTGTTTGATTGGATAAATTGGTTGTTATGGTTGTTAGCATATCATTGATATATGTTTGTGTTTTAAAATTAAATCTTTAATAAGATTATTAAATTACCTTTGTTTTAAATTTCGAGGACGAAATTCTTTTAAGGGGGAAGGAATGTGATGACCTGAAATTTTAAGCAATATCAATTTGATAATCTGAATTAAAAATTAAATTGATTTGATAATTTTGTTAATAAGATTGGAATTAATTTAATAATTTAATAAAATAAATATTTAATTGATAGATTTTATTCTTTTAAAATCTAATAATTGTTTTATATTTACAATGTATATAGAATATGTATATATTGTAAATAGATAAGCTTGTTTTAAATTTAAGAAATAAATTTTTTCTGTAAAAATATATATCTTTAGTAAAAATTAGGGATTTTGATTTTATTTAAAAGTTAAACTTTTAAAAGGTTAATTAATAAATAAAATATGGTTTTAAATTGATAAGATAAAAATTAAATTTGTTTAAATTTATTTATTTGATAATAGGATTTTTAAAAGTATATAATAAATAACAATATGATTTTAAATACCTAAGGTAAATTATTTAAATGGTTTAAAATATGTTTTAACTCAAGTTTAAATTTAAAATAAAAATAACAATAAAGGTTATTTTAATATAGTTGGATAAAATAAATAATTTATTGATAAAGAAATAATTTCTTTTATAAATTATTTATAGTTATCAAATGTTGTTATTTTTAAAAATGTAATAATACATTGTTTTAACAAATAGATTTTTAATAAAAAAATAATTGTTTTTCAAAATGTAATTGTGTAGTTATATATGTATATATATAACTTGATTTGAAATTATATTTAGAACTTTGAAAATTTTAAAATATAAATAATTTAATTTGTTTTGATTTTGGAATATTTGTATAAACTTTATTTTTTAAGTAAAATTGGATTTATTCATTTCAAAATTATCTACATGTAAATAAATACATATTAACTAATTAATTAAACATGGATTTATATTTATCTTATATTAACATCTAACTAAATAACTAATTTACATAATTTTAACTAATTAGCATTTAATGACAAATGTAAGCAATTTACAAATAAAAAGACATGTGTTAATCAATAAACACTACAACTTGAAAAATGTTAGAATTGGAAGACAAGTGGCATTTTAGAATTTGCGTTTTCTTTTATTCTTATTTCAGTTTTTATATATATAACAAATCTTCTTTCAATTCTTATTTTCTTCTTCTTATCTAAATCAAACTTAAGAGCAAAGAAAGACACACTTCCTCAAAAAAAATTAAAATCTGAAAGCATCTTCAAATCCTGCAATTCAGAAGCATGAATATCATTTTTCAAAATTGAATCAAAGCATGCAAACAAACCTGCATTTCCTTCTTTCAAGAATCTGGGAAGCAAATCTGTAGCATTTAAGGAAAAACTGTTTCAAACCTACATTTCAAAAATCTGGAGTCTCAAAGAAGCATGCATGCAACTGTATTGTGAAATCAGGGAACAAATGCAAAACAGGATTTAAAGTTTCAAAATTAAAGAAGCAAGCAACTCAGTTTTCATAAGCAATTCAAGATTTAAGCAAAGGGAGTTTCCAGTTTTAAAAGCACAAGTTTTTTTAAACCTGCTCTGTGTTCCAATATAACAGGTGAGTAACATCAATATTTTTAAAAACTTAAGAATGAATATGGTTGCTGTTATTTATGTGGTTAAATCTATAGTATGTGTATATGAAAATGAAATCTGCAATATGCATGTTTTATCCCCATATGAATATCCTCTGTTTTAAATTTTAGTTTCCCTGTTTAAGATTTAAATTCATTTTCTCTTCAAACAACTGTTAATAGGACTTGGTTTATAAACAAAGGTTGTTAGATTTATCATGGATTAATGTTTTAAAAACTTATTTAAGCTAAATTTCATCTGAGTGTCTCTAAAAAAAACAACAACTGTGATTGTTATACAAAGTGAAACTCAAAACTTGGTAAATTATGAATTCAGTATTATAGAATGAAAACAACAAGCAAAACATGAATTTCAATACAAAAATCATAATTTATAGATTGAGGAATAGGGTGCAGTTCTATGTTGAACAGAAAATGGAATTGGGGAATTTTTAGGTGATCTCTGCAAATTGGAGAGTCGGGATTCATCTTGAAGGTAGAGGAGTAATCATTGATGCCGGGAAAAATAGGTGATGGTGATGCAAATCACTGTGGAAGCAGTGGTGAGGGTTTATTGCCTGTAGCCCTAGTTTAAACTAGGTGACTTGTTTGGATCGGTATGGCATGTAGGAATGATCGAGTGTCATGGGCTTTTAGGAGGTGGTTGCTGAAGCATAGGCGAAGCTGTGGACGGTGGTGGAAGTTCTCTGGTGGACGGAGCAGCCGTGAGGGAAGCGATGACAGGTTTTGATGGGTTTGGACTTTCTGTTCCAGGTTTTGGAATTTGAACTCGAATTCAAATCCGAGTTGTATGTGAGCGTTGTGATGATCGTAATGGATTGAGGGGTTGATCATCGATGTTGAGAAGCCACCGAAGGTGGATGAAGATGGTCGGAGGCACGGTGTAGGTGCACCGTGCACTATTATGTTTCTGATGAAAACTGGTAGATGCAGTGTTGATTTACTCGAGTTTTTATTCGTGATTTTGGTGGTTGGCTCGAAGGAGTGGGCTTGCTGACTCGAAGCAAGTTTGGCACTTGGTCGGGTTAATGTAAGTAACAGGTTGTGATTTTAAAACCTGTAGGTTCTGTTTTAAAATTTTTAAAATAAAATTTAAACCCTGGATTTAAATGAAAGTAAGGTTTTAAATCTTGTTTTCAAATCTGAATTTAAGTTTAAGTTTAAAAATAGATTCAAGATTGAATTTGAATCTAGTTTGGGAAAACATGAGTTTTTAAATTCAAATTTGACTTAATAATATTAAAGTGTGTAAGGAAGTTTAAAGTGTAATTAAAGAACTTGAATTTTAAAAGGGATTTGAAATGTAAGGAAGGATCTAAACAAAGTTAAATCAGGACTTTAAAATTTGAATTCAAATTTGATTTGAATCTTAAGTTTTGAAAATAAAGTAGAGTTTATAAATTTAAATATTGTAAATAAGTATAAAAGTTAAAGTATACCTTAATAATTTGAGATTTTAAAAAAGAATTTAGTTTAAATTTTTAAATTTCTTTTATAAGTATTCTTTAACATAGGGATTTCATAGTTTTTAATTTGGTTAAAGATAATTTAATTTCATTTTAAAACTTGAACTTAAAATGAAATTTGAGATAGAATTTGAAATAAATATTTGCAATAGTATTTATGAATGATAATTTAACTATTGATAAGAAAGGTTTTATCTTAAAGTAAAATTAAAGAATTTAATGATTTATAAATTCATTTAATTATTAAGGTAATTAAATGAATAATTTATTTATTTATGAAATGGATCATTAATTAAGGTAATTAATGGTTTTAAATTATTAATTTAAAGTTTTAGTTAATCGATTAATTAAGGATAATTAATCCATATTTAAGGATCATTAATTAGATTTAATTAATGATTAGTAATTAATTAATCAAGTAATTATGAATTAATTAAGTTACAGTTAACACTTAATTAACTAAATAATTAAAGGTTAGTTAATTGGATATTAAAGATTTATTAATTTGAAATTAATAATGATTAATGAAGGATAATTACTTAAGAAAAGTAATTATAGAATGGTTAATAGTTAATGATGGTCATTAACTTAAAGATTATTAAACAATTAATTAATGTGATTAATTTATAATAATTAATTAGATTAATTAATTAAATGATAATCAATTGTGAAATTTATTTAAGTTTAATTACTAAATGAAAGTAATTAAAGAATTAATTACTAAATGTAATTAATGGAGTTTATTGTGATGAATTTAAATTAATCAATTAAGTTTAGTTAATTTTAATCACTTGTTGGTTGATAGTAATTACTTAATGTAATTTATGGAATGTAATTACTCGGTGAAGTAATTAAAGATAATTACTGGATGTAATTAGTGGATAATGATGGAATTGTGAATGTAATTTGGATTGAATTACTTTGTATAATTAATCAAGGGATTAATTTAAGAAATTTATTTAGAAATAATTAATTTGAAAAGTAATTAAGGGTAGTTAATTACTGAATGCGATTGTAACAACCCGGGATTTGCATTACCAATTAATAAATAAAAGTTAGGATTTTTATTTTAATGAAGCGTAAAAGGATTTGGAATAACAAAATTTATTTGAAAAAGGCTATTTTAATTAAATGGGAAATATGGGATTTTAAAATGAGGATAAAATATTGTTTTTGGAAAGTTAAATATTTTAGGAGAGATTTTAAAACGGGTTTGGGTAAGAAAAATGAGTTTTATAAACATACATGAACACTTAGACTAATTTTTGGAAACATGTAAATAACCCTCTTCTTATTGGGTTATTAAACTTAACCCAATAACCCACCCTAAACCTCCTCTATAAATTATCTCAAACTCTCCTAACCTCATTCATGCATCCCTAATCAAAACCCTAATCATTTCCTAAAGGTTTCTTAGCAAAAATGGCCTCTATCTTCATCTCCTTCTAGTTTTAGCTTATGCAAGTCATTCTATGCAAATGTAATGCAAATACCCACCTCAAATCCATTTTTATATCTTTCTAATTTCTGAAATTTATTTGGTAACACATGTTTTATGTGTTTTTTTGATCTTATAGCCTCCTAATCATCTTTTGCTAACTTGGGCTGATGCTGTAGTGGTCTTTGTTGCTTTCTAGAGAGGTATATTGCTAAAAACCTCTTCTAGTATGTGTTTAATCCTCTTTTGATTTCAGTAATCATTTAGTAACACATGTTTTATTATGTAACATGTGAATCATAGCTCTTTGATCATCTTTGCTTTCATTTTGGGTGTGCACATAACGTGTTTGTGATATTGCTTCATAAGGTAATGCTAAGCTTTGGCCCTTTGTTTCCTTTAATATAGTGTAGTAATCATTATATGGTAGTTAGTGATTGATATTGGTGAAATTTGATGCCAAAAACTTGAAAAAAACACCCCAAAATCACCAAAATCAGCTGGCTGGAATGTTTCAGCCTGAAAACAGGCTGAAACAGGGTCTGAGTGCACCAGGGCAGGCCTGGGTTGCACCTAGGCTGCAGCCCGGGTGCAGCAGGCTAGCCCGGTTGGGCTAACGAGTAGCAGGCCAGCCCTTAGTGGGCTGGCACACACGCCAGAGCGGGTCCGCACAGTGCGGCCCGCTATAACCCTCCCGCGCGGGCGCAGGGCCCTTGCGGGCCGGATTTCCAGCGCGCGGGCACATGGCCCGCGCGACAATTTGCTGACGCGGGCCGAAGCCAGCGTCCCTATATCACCCCAATCCATGCGGGCTGGGGGCTTTACATATCACCCCAGCCCATGCGGGCTGGGGGCTTAGCACATCTCCCCAGCCGCATGGGCTGGGGCTTACCACTTCTCCCCAGCCCGCATGGGCTGGGGCTTACCAATTTTCCCCAGCCCATGCGGGTTGGGGACTGGATCGAACCAGCTGCACCACATGGTGCAGCCTGGTTCACAGAAACGGGCTGCACCATGCGGTGCAGCCGGCTTATTAAAAAAAAAGAGTTGCACCATTTTTGGTGCAACCGAGTCCGGGTTGCACCATTTTGGTGCAACCACTTCAAATTGTTTGTTTCTGCAATGAACCTTTGGGCTTCAATTGCTAATCAGAAATTGTCGAACCTTGATTCACAACCATTCGGAATATTTTCCAACATGAATATTGGTTTTCAATGATTTTCTAATTTATCGATTTCTTTGAGATTTGTCTCTAGATTTCGTACACGGGTTTCTATGAACTATTTTAAAAGGATTTTTCACTCCTAAAGTGCTTTCGAAATTATTATATAATATTATTTTTAATTATTAAATTAATTACTCCATAATAGGAGAGTTTTCAAAAGCCGTTTTAAAGTGATTTCAAGATCAATTATAAATCTGTTTCGCACCATTATTTTCTATAATAAAAATCTCACACTCACTTTTAGCACGTCGAGCGAAGTGGAAAGGTGCTTAAACGGTTAGGAAATCTTCGGCCTATGGAACCATGTATATTTTCTTTCCGGTTAATCCCCGACCTAATCGATTGATCGTTTTGACCTTTGGGTCTAGTTTACCAATGATACGAGGTGGACTTTTTATTGTTTGGAGTGTGAGCTTGCTATTGGATAGTAAACCGTTTAGTGCGAACGTGGGATATGAGACTCATTGTTAACACTTTACGGGTTCCTCTCCAAGAAGTTTGTGACACATTAGCCTACGGGCGGCCAGTACTGGACCTCTGGGTCACCACGCCTCTAGGCAACCGTCTCTGGACACCTTCTCTATGGAGCAGTTTTTCGGCATGTGCCTCTGGGCCTTTATCCTTCTGGGAAGGATCTCGCCGTCTCGCGCGTTCGGCATCGGTGCGAGTGATCGATCACAACTCTACAGTACTTGGCAATAACGACTCTGGTCGGTGCATGTGCTATACTTGTATTATCTGATGATTTTTATATCTATTCGAGTACCTCCATTCGATGTTGGTTCTATGGAACCATACGATGTAAGTGCGATTACCTTGTGGATACACTGTGTCTCTGGACACAGCTTTTCAGTATTCGATTTCATTGACTTTTCAGTATATCCCTATTGCTCTTTGGAGCAACGATCTTTGCTTGGGCATTGATTACAGGCTCTGGTCACTCTTGGGATTATTGCCTATGGGCAACATTATATAGCTTTGGTTACGCCGATGATATGAGGCGATTTTATTTATTTAACACTTTGGTGTTGATATTCTCTTTGGAGATTTTTACTGTTTATTGATGATTGGGGATCTTCATTATATTCATGTAGGCCATAATGCTCTTCCCTTTGGAGAAATACTGTTTTATTTATGTACCGCATTATTATGTTTATCTCAGTTTATTAACTGATTGTTTAGCTAGCCTGACCCGAGTGTTTTTCGCTCGGGTCAGACCGAGTTGTTTCAGGTTAGGTCTCTGGACTTAGCTTTCTGTGCTTCTGCTTGGACATTATCTGCTATGCTGATAGATAGCTCTTTATATTTGTCCACTATTTTGATACTCTGATTATTCAGTCTCTTATGTACATATTTTGACTCACATGTGTGAGCGGTGTCTTTGTACCCACCTTTTGATATTTGGATTTGTATTGACGATATATTGTACCTATGTTATGTGACTGTTATGTGACTGTTCTGTGATGATGATGTTATCATTTAGTATTATGTTTGTTCTGAACCTATTTTCCTTAGCCATTGCAATTTTGTTATAAATATCTATTGGATACGTCGAACCACTTGAGAGAAGAAAACCATCTATTCGACGTATTCGGTAGTTAGTTATAGCTTGATTACATATGATCGCTTCCATTATACTCTATTCTCCATTCTAGTAGACGGTATTACTCCATAATACTCTTTACTAGTGTGGGTCTCGGAGTGGGGTGTTACATTTTGGTATCAGAGCTAAGGTTCAAAATTAAGCATAACAAACATAGAATAGACACGTAGTATAATACGTTACAATACGATCCAAATTGAACATCACCACCTTTAGATAGATAAGTTAGGAATAGTTGTAGGAATCTGTTATATTCCGTAATATTCCTTAATGAATTGTCTATCTTTAAATCGTACTTAACTCCTTCTTACCTTATCTTTCAATATGGCTGGGAGAGGTAGGAACCTCCATTCTGCTGATGTTGGACAGTCGAGCAACCCTCACCCAGAGGGCGTATACATGACCACGGACCAGATCATGGAGCTGGTTTGTAACTCTCAGTCGCACTCTCAGTCTCCTGCACCAGTTTCTAATGCACTGCGCAAGTCTGCTTTTGCGCGCCTCTGCAGCGACTTTATTCATCTTGGAGGGAAGCCGTTCAATGGCTCCGAGACTGTTCTTGAGGTCCAGGCTTGGATCAGTGTTTGCGAGCGTAATTTTACTCGCATGACCCTTCCTGACCATGACAGAGTTCTTGTTGCTTCTAGCCATCTTGAGGGCCATGCCTTGGATTGGTACGAGCTCCTTATTTCTGAGACCGATGAGGCCACTCTCACTTGGGATCAGTTCCGAGAGCGCTTCTTGCTCAAGTTTATCCCCGAGTCCGAGAAGATAGCCCTTGCACACCGTTTTATTGACCTTAAGCAAGAGAAGACCTCTGTTGCTGACTATTCATCTTCTTTCGAGGCCCTGTCCAAGTATGGCCTCGAGTTCATTAGCTCTCCTTATAAGAAGAATCTCAAGTTTGTAGAAGGCCTGAAGAAATATTTGAAGAAACAGCTTATGCTCCAGCTTAATCTCCCTTTTGATGAGCTAGTTGACGCAGCGCTTCACCTTGAAGCGATGGAGCGCGAGAGAGACAGCGATGGGGATGCTGAGGGTTCCAAAACCCCCAATCAGAAGCGGGGTCCATTTCAGAAGACCAAGCCTTGGAACAAGAAGAAGAAGACTGGCATTTCTACTTTTCAGACTCAGCCTCAGACTCGTCCTCAGTCCCAGACTCCTGCTCAGCCTAGTGGGACACGTCCCCCGAGGAAATTCTTCAACTGCGTTCCAGATCACTTTATTCGAGAGTGTCCCAAACCTCTCTATTGCACCTTCTGCAAGAAGGAGGGACACAGGATCTCCACTTGTCCTACTGCACCTCCTAGATCTGGCAAGCTTAATGCTGCCAAGGCTCCTACATCTTCATCTCAGCCTCGAGGTACGTATCCTTCCGTGCTCGAAGGTTCTATTTTATTTCATGGTAGATCTTGTAGAGTTCTCTTTGATACGGGTGCCTCTCACTCATTCGTATCAAAGGAACTAGTTGATACTTTATCTTTGGATGTTACTTGTTTGGTTTCTTCACTAAGGATTGTGAATCCCATCGGCGGATCCACGACCCTTAGCCTGCTTTGTGAGGATATAGATATTGATCTTTGTGGATTTTCTTTCCATGCGAATCTGCACATTATGGAGTATTTGGGCTTTGACATGATTCTTGGCATGGATTGGCTTGCTCAGTACGACGCGAAAATCATTTGTTCGGAGCAGATATTATTTCTTCATCATCCTGACTCGTCCGCTCCATTGGCTATTGCTCTTCAGGATGTTGGGATTTCTGATATTACATTATTTGCACTTGATTCACGAGATAAGGATGTGGTCATATCTCGTATTCCTGTTGTTCGGGATTTCCCCGATATATTCGAGCCAGTATCAGGCCTGCCGCCAAAGCGGGCCATTGAGTTCCGCATCGATCTCATTCCAGGCTCCCACCCAATCGGCTGTCCTCCCACGAGGATGTCTACTAAAGAGAATGAGGAACTCAGGAAGCAGTTAGTAGAGCTTGAGGCGAAGCAGTTCATTCGGTCCAGTTCTTCGCCATGGGGTGCTGCTGTGGTCTTCGTTAAGAAGCCCGATGGCTCTCTTAGGCTTTGCATTGACTACCGCAACCTTAATGAGTTAACCATCAGAAATCTTTATCCATTGCCACGGATAGACGATATGTTTGATCAGTTGAGCGGTGCGAAGGTCTTTCCGAGCTCGACCTTGCCACCGGATTTCATCAGCTCCGAGTTGCGGAAGATAGCATTCCTCTTACCGCTTTCTGCACTCGTTATGGTTCTTTTGAGTGGTTGGTCATGCCATTCGGCTTGACGAACGCACTGGCTTTCTTCGTCGATCTTATGAATCGAGTATTCCGGGAATACATCGATAGATTCGTTCTGGTTTTCATCGACGATGTTCTTATTTATTCTAGATCCGAGGCAGAGCATGCTCATCATTTGCAGATCGTCTTGGATACTCTTCGTCAGTATCAGCTTAAGGCCAAGCTCTCCAAGTGCCATTTTTGGGAGAGCAAGGTCAAGTTCTTGTGCCATATTGTATCATCTGAGGGTATTTCTGTCGATCCTGCCAAGATCGAATCTATTCAGAATTGGAAGAAGCCCGAGAACGTTCATGATATTCGCAGCTTCCTTGGTCTGTCGGGTTATTACCGTCGGTTTGTCAAGGATTTCTCTCGAGTTGCACTTCCCCTTACGACGCTGACTCGTAAGGGTGTTCGCTTTATTTGGTCTGATAGGTGTGAAGCTTCTTTTCAGCGATTGAAGGAACTTCTCACTCATGCTCCTATCCTTGTGGTTCCTGAGAGTAAGCAGGATCTTGTTGTTTACACCGACGCTTGTGGTAGCGGCCTCGGTGCTGTGCTTATGCAGAAGGATCGGGTAGTTGCTTATGCTTCTAGGCAGCTACGTCCGAATGAGGTTCGCTATCCAACTCATGATCTTGAGTTGGCAGCTATCGTCTTTGCCTTGAAGACGTGGCGTCACTTTCTATTAGGCGAACGCTTCACCCTTTACACCGATCATAAGTCTCTGAAGTATCTTTTCATCCAGAGAGATCTCAGCATGAGGCAGCAGCGATGGCTTGAGTTTCTCGCCTCATATGATTTAGATATTCTGTATACCCCTGGCAAGGGTAATCGTGTTGCAGATGCGCTCAGTTGCAAGCACTCGGCGGTAGTTTCTATGATGATTGCCGAGTGGGATATTCTTGAGACCCTATCTTTGTGTATATTAGAGATCGAGCTCCATCTTCTGATTCTCCGGTCTTACTACTCTGCTTAGAAGCTCGTCCTATCTTATTGGATCGCATTTCCCATGCTCAGCGGCAAGATCCTGACTTATTGCATCTCATTCACCTTCTCGAGTCGGGGTCCAGTTATGAGACATTGGTGGATTATTCTCTTGATTTTCATTGGTGTCTTCGTAGGAAGAACCGTATTGTTGTGCCATCTGATTTATCACTTAGGCATGACATTCTGGACGAGTGCCATCGCACTAAGTACACTATACATTCCGGTTCGAGTAAGATGTATGCCGATATGTGCCGGCTATATTATTGGGAGGGTTTGAAGAGAGATGTGGCAAGTTATGTGAGCGGTTGCATGACTTGTCAACAGATCAAGGCCGAGCATCAGTGTCCATCTGGTCTTCTTCAGCCTCTAGAGATTCCATTATGGAAATGGGATCAGATATCCATGGATCTCATTGACGGTCTGCCTCGATCGAGGTCAGACCATACTTCTATCTGGTTATTGTTGATCGCTTGACCAAATCGGCTCATTTCATTCCGATTAAGTCCACATGGACTGCACCTCAGTTGGCCAAGCTCTATGTGAAGGAAGTCGTTGGACTTCATGACATTCCTAGCTCCACCGTGTGTGATCGAGACACCATTTTCACTAGTCACTTCTGGAAGTGCCTACAGTCAGCTTTGGGCTCAATGCTGAATCTCTCGACTGCTTATCACCCTTAGACCGACGGTCAGACTGAGAGGGTGAATCGTGTTTTGGAGGATCTTTTGTGCTGTTGTATACTGGATTTCGGAGGCAGTTGGGAGGATCATTACCGCTTGTAGAGTTCTCCTACAACAACAGCTTTCAGTCTAGTATCGGCATGGCACCTTTCGAGGCTCTCTACGGAAGGCCATGTCGCTCTCCTGCTTGTTGGTTAGAATCTGGCGAGAAGCTTATTCTTGGTCCAGATTCAGTTCGAGAATCTTCTGAAAAGATTGTTCTTATCCGTCAGAGAATGAAAGAGGCACAGGACCGCCAGAAATCCTACACGGACAACCGTAGGAAGCCTCTTGAGTTCTCCATTGGTGATTTTGTCTTCATTCGGATTTCTCCCATGAAGGGGGTTGTCCGTTTCAGCTCTACAGGGAAGTTGGCTCCTCGCTATGTTGGACCATTTCCTATTACGGAACGCATCGGCCCGTTTCTTATCGTGTGGCTCTACCTGCTCATTTTTTCGGAATGCATGACGTGTTCCATGTTTCTCATCTTCGCAAGTGTGTTCGCGATCCTGATTCTATCATTGAGCCGCATGTCGTGCCTGATTTAGAGATCTTACGTGACTTATCTTTGGAGCAGCAACCTCTCTGTGTGCTTGATTCGAAGGTTAGACGCCTTCGCAACAAAGAGGTTCCACTCGTGAAGATTCAACGGTCACCGAATCCTAAGGACTGCACTTGGGAGACCAGAGAATCTATCGAGCGCTCTTATCCTGGCTTTCTCCCATCTTCTTCTACGGGTAAGAATTCTCTATTTTATCTCTATCACTTCTTTTGGGGAATTGACGTTATAGACGACATTTATCTTAAGGAATTGCGGGGACGCAATTTTCTTAAGGGGGAGTCTGTAACAACCCGGGATTTGCATTACCAATTAATAAATAAAAGTTAGGATTTTTATTTTAATGAAGCGTAAAAGGATTTGGAATAACAAAATTTATTTGAAAAAGGATATTATAATTAAATGGGAAATATGGGATTTTAAAATGAGGATAAAATGTTATTTTTGAAAAGTTAAATATTTTTGGAGAGATTTTAAAACGGGTTTGGGTAAGAAAAATGAGTTTTATAAGCATACATGAACACTTAGACTAATTTTTGGAAACATGTAAATAACCCTCTTCTTATTGGGTTACTAAACTTAACCCAATAACCCACCCTAAACCTCCTCTATAAATTATCTCAAACTCTCCTAACCTCATTCATGCATCCCTAATCAAAACCCTAATCATTTCCTAAAGCTTTCTTAACAAAAAAGGCCTCTATCTTCATCTCCTTCTAGTTTTAGCTTATGCAAGTCATTCTATGCAAAGGTAATGCAAATAACCACCTCAAATCCATTTTTATATCTTTCTAATTTCTGAAATTTATTTGGTAACACATGTTTTATGTTTTTTTTGATCTTATAGCCTCCTAATCATCTTTTGCTAACTTGGGTTGATGCAATAGTGGTCTTTGTTGCTTTCTAGAGAGGTATATTGCTAAAAACCTCTTCTAGTATGTGTTTAATCCTCTTTTGATTTCAGTAATCATTTAGTAACACATGTTTTATTATATAACATGTGAATCGTAGCTCTTTGATCATCTTTGCTTTCATTTTGGGTGTGCACATAAGGTGTTTGTGATATTGCTTCATAAGGTAATGCTAAGCGTTGGCCCTTTGTTTCCTTTAATATAGTGTAGTAATCATTTTATGGTAGTTAGTGATTGATATTGGTGAAATTTGATGCCAAAAACTTGAAAAAACACCCCAAAATCACCAAAATCAGCTGGCTGGAATGTGTCAGCCTAAAAACAGGCTGAAACAGGGTCTGAGTGCACCAGGGCAGGCCTGGGTTGCACCCAGGCTGCAGCCCGGGCGCAGCAGGCTAGCCCGGTTGGGCTAGCGGGTAGTAGGCCAGCCCTTAGTGGGCTGGCGCACACGCTAGAGCGGGTCCGCACAGTGCAACCCGCTATAACCCTCCCGCGCGGGCGCAGGGCTCGTGCGGGTCGGAGTTCCAGCACGCGAGCACATGGCCCGCGCGACCATTTGCTGACGCGGGCCGAAGCCCGCGTCCCTATATCACCCCAGCCCATGCGGGCTGGGGGCTTAGCACATCTCCCCAACCGCATGGGCTGGGGGCTTAGCACATCTCCCCAGCCGCATGGGCTGGGGCTTACCACTTCTCCCCAGCCCGCATGGGCTGGGGCTTACCAATTTTCCCCAGCCCATGCGGGCTGGGGGCTGGATCGAACCAGCTGAACCACATGGTGCAGCCTGGTTCACAGAAACGGGCTGCACCATGCGGTGCAGCCAGCTTATTAAAAAAACGAGTTGCACCATTTTTGGTGCAACCGAGTCCGGGTTGCACCATTTTGGTGCAACCGCTTCAAATTGTTTGTTTCTGCAATGAACCTTTGGGCTTCAATTGCTAATCAAAAATTGTCGAACCTTGATTCACAACCATTCGGAATATTTTCCAACACGAATATTGGTTTTCAATGATTTTCTGATTTATCGATTTCTTTGAGATTTGTCTCTAGATTTCGTACACGGGTTTTTATGAACTATTTTAAAAGGATTTTTCACTCCTAAATGGCTTTCGAAATTATTATATAATACTATTTTTAATTATCAAATTAATTACTCCATAATAGGAGAGTTTTCAAAAGCCGTTTTAAAGTGATTTCAAGGTCAATTATAAATCCGTTTCTCACCATTATTTTCTATAATAAAAATCTCACACTCACTTTTAGCACGTCGAGCGAAGTGGAAAGGTGCTTAAACGGTTAGGAAATCTCCGGCCTATGGAACCGTGTGTATTTTCTTTCCGGTTAATCCCCGACCTATTCGATTGATCGTTTTGACCTTTGGGTCTAATTTACCGATGATACGAGGTGGACTTTTTATTGAATGGAGCGTGAGCTTGCTATTGGATAGTAAACCGTTTAATGCGAACATGGGGTATGAGACTCATTGTTAACACTTTACGGGTTCCTCTCCAAGAAGTTTGTGACACATTAGCCTATGGGCGGCCAGTACTGGACCTCTGGGTCGCCACGCCTCTGGGCAACCGTCTCTGGACACCTGCTCTATGGAGCAGTTTTTCGGCATGTGCCTCTGGGCCTTTATCCTTCTGGGAAGGATCTCGCCGTCTCGCGCGTTCCGCGGCGGTGCGAGTGATCGATCAAAACTCTACAGTACTTGGCAATAACGACTCTGGTCGGTGCAGGTGCTATACTTGTATTATCTGATGATTTTTATATCTATTCGAGTACCGCCATTCGGTGTTGGTTCTATGGAACCATACGATGTAAGTGCGATACTTGTGGATTCACAGTGTCTCCGGACATAGCTTTTCAGTATTCGATTTCATTGACTTTTCAGTATATCCCTATTGCTCTTTGGAGCATCGATCTTTGCTTGGGCATTGATTACAGACTCTGGTCACTCTTGGGATTATTTCCTATGGGCAACATTATATAGCTTTGGTTACGCCGATGATATGAGGCGATTTTATTTATTTAACACTTTGGTGTTGATATTCTCTTTGGAGATTTTTACTGTTTATTGACGATTGGGGATCTTCATTATATTCATGTAGACCATAATGCTCTTCCCTTTGGAGAAGTACTATTTTATTTATGTACCGCATTATTATGTTTATCTCAGTTTATTAACTGATTGTTTAGCTAGCCTGACCCGAGTGTTTTTTGCTCGGGTCAGACCGAGTTGTTTCAGGTTAGGTCTCTGGACTTAGCTTTCTGTGCTTCCGCTTGGACATTATTTGCTATGCTGATAGATAGCTCTTTATATTTGTCCACTATTTTGATACTCTGATTATTCAGTCTCTTATGTACATATTTTGACTCACATGTGTGAGCGGTGGCTTTGTACCCACCTTTTGATATTTGGATCTGTATTGACGATATATTGTACCTATGTTCTGTGACTGTTATGTGACTGTTCTGTGATGATGATGTTATCATTTAGTATTATGTTTGTTCTGAACCTATTTTCCTTAGCCATTGTAATTTCGTTATAAATATCTATTGGATACGTTGAACCACTTGAGAAAAGAAAACCACCTATTCGACGTATTCGGTAGTTAGTTATAGCTTGATTACATATGGTCGCTTCCATTATACTCTATTCTCCGTTCTAGTAGACGGTATTACTCCGTAATACTTTTTACTAGAGTGGGTCTCAGAGTGGGGTGTTACAGTGATTAATCAAGGTGATTAATGATTATGGTTTAATTAAGATTAATTACTGAACGTAATTAATTTAAATAAGATAATTAATTAAATATAATTAAGGATCATTAATTAATATAATTATTGATGTAATTAAGATTGATTAACTAAGATTAATTAATCAATAATAAGTGATTAAGTGTAATTAATTAATTGTAATTAATTAAGGTCAAATGTAATTAATTATAATTAATTAATTAATGAAGTAATTAAAGGTTAATTACTGTATTTGGTTTAGAGTAATTAATTTTGTGAAATTAATTAAAGTATAATTAATCAGGGGTGATTAATTAAGATGATAAATTAGAGGTTAATTAATTAATTAATCTGAAATTAATAAATGGATATGTAAGCAAGATTTATATTGATGTAGTAATTAATTTAATTCACTTTAAGTTAGTTAGAAATGATGTAATTAATTTAATTCGTTTTAAATTAATTATAGATAATGTGATTATAGATCATTGCTTATAAATGGGTGATATCGGTTGCCTTGAATGGTTTGGAATCTCAACTATGAGATTAGTAATGTTGAGTGATATGGATGCATTGGTTGCATTGTGATGATGATATGAATTATCTTTGATAATGATAATATGGATTATCTGTGGTGATAATTATCTATTGTGATCTGTGAATTATCTATCTGTGTGTATATAGATAATGTAATTGAATTGTTTTAAACTCTAAAACAACTTGGACCTAAAAGACACGCTTTGGATTTCGATGAGACCGGGATCGGGTTTCCATATTTGGATATCCAAAAACCACATCGATCCAAATTAACGATAGGTCGTGAATCTTATGTGAAGAGTGAAGACTCGAGGTGTAAGGACTATTCCTCAGTATAACTCTGAGGGTGATCCCGAGATGAGTTTGACGGGGTAGTACTTTCAGATTCGAGATGAAGATTCAGAGTGCAAGGGTTATCGTCGTTAACTCTGAGGGTGATTCCAAAATGAGTGTAACGAGGTAATGCCTTCGGTTTCGTTCGAACCCGGAATGAACTTGTATGGATTGAATGCTTTCAGAACATAGTCAAGTGGACGATAAGCATTCTAAGTGATGTGTCCTATAAAGGTAATCGTAGCCTCAAGCCTCATCAACCGGGAATGGCTAAAACAGGGGAGGTGCAGCAAGGCTAAGTGGATCATTCCCAAGTAGGGCGAGATTTTCCCCTGTCTAGAGGTCCCTTTTTATTCGGCTTAGTTGGCGGTTGGATATGGGCACCAACTGCGGGGTTGTCTTGTTTGGGACTGTCTAGTAAGGGATGGTTCCGGCCTTGTGTTGCAGGGGAGCGGGCGTACTCCTCGGTATGGTGATCTAGGCCACGTACTGTGACGGGCAGTACCCTAGTTGCCCGGCGATTGTATGGAATCCAAAATCCAATAAGTGCCAACGGTTTTGATTGTATTACCCACTTTTGTGGCTAGTAGCTGGAATTTAATAAATGTAACAATTTCGGCTATTTCATATTTACTTAAAAACCCTAGACCTATTATAATATCACTGGATTTTCTATCAAATGTTTTGGTTAGCGTAAGGTAAAAACTTTTCCATGTTTATATGTGGGAAGTATTACGTGATACCTTTCTTTTCAAAAGCTTTTTGAAAATTAAGCAACTTTAACCTGTTACTCACACCAGACCCATGTCTGACCCGGATTTTATCTTCTGTTTTTTTAAACTCTTGGGTACTCAAATTTTTACGAGTAGCCAAGGGATTCAGGTTAGCTTTGACGAACTGTTGGAGGAGCAGGAGGCTTCGACGTTAGATATATAGTTTCCGCTGTGTTTGGTATCTCTGTGTTGTCTTTGATTTGTATTGAGTTTTAATAACTAGACAGGTGTTTATAACTGTCTAGTATGTGTTGTTTTATCTGTGTACTCTGATAATTGTTGTATACTATGTAATATTTATGTTATTAATATAATTTATTCATTCCGTTGTTTAGATTCTGATGTGTTATTTCTTTTTTCTTCTCTTTCTTTCTCTTTTCTATCCCTTTCTTTCTTATTAACGATGCGACTTTCTAGTGTTAGAAAGTTGGGTCGTTACAGTAGCTCAGAAGGCTATTTTTAAATGTTAGTTTGGACGAACTATTTTTAAAATTGAATAGATCACTTTTAAATTCAATTTTAAAACTTTTATTATCTTCATTATTATAATATAAATTTTACAAGCCTTTAAATAATTTATATCGGCTTAAAACTCCAGATTCACTATTTGAACCAATCTTTAATTATAACTTTAATAATCAAATCCTTCAAAAAATTGCTATATTTAAATTCTGAATCTATTTTATAATTAACCCTAAATTTTCATATTCAAAATCAATCTATAATTCAAATTAAATATTTAAAATCATTTAAATATTCAAAATCAAATAATGAAAAATCTGCATCGTTACAACATTTAATTTATTTCCTTATTTCAACTTATCACCAAATAAATTTACATTACTTCAATTACTTACATACAATTCCAATATTTAATTACTTAATTTCATTAATTACTCATTCAAAATTCAAATGGATAAATTAACGAGAAAATAGTTAATACAATCGTTTATAACAATAATTCATACTCATTATCTTATTCTTTACAACCAAGGGTTATAATTTGCTTACCCAAAAAGTTTTTTTATTTAATATTAACATATTTCAATTAATTACATACAAGTTCACCATTAACCACATCATTTAATTTATTTCTTGATTTATAACTATAACCAAGTCAACCTATAATTTATTTCAATTGATTTGAAATTACATTAAATAGTTATCAACAGCACTCAAACAACAAAATTAAATTTACATTCTAATTATTTTCTCATTAATAAATCAAAATTTTTAATTTCTCACAATATTTAAGTTCAAAAATCTTATTAAATTTAATGGTTTTAATTATCAAAATTTACGGGTTGTTACAGAAAAAGAAAAGGAAGATACTTTTTCAGAGAGACCAATAGAATTGTAACAATTGTCATAAGCATTTAATGCAAGGTCAGGATCCATCCTTTTAGAAGCAAATCTTGGCTTCCCTTTTCATAAACCTTGCAAGGAAAGTATCCCCTAAGCCTTACAATCCAGTTTAAGCTTTGCCTTTCGGCACCGAAACGATTTCGCTTATCACTTAGCCTAATGGCTTCAGGTGATAAGCACGATTTCCAAAGTATTGACCTTATGGTATTGAATTAAATTATGCCTGTCGGCACTTAGACAATTTCTCTTATCACTTAGTCTAGATGGCTCCAAGTTACAAGCTCGGTTTCGAAATTTTCGACCTCCTGATCTAGCTAAAACTGTGGCTTCCGACCCAAAATCAAAATTTAATTTCAAATAGGATAGCCTAGTTTTCTTATAAAAGTGTGCAAATATATGCACTATACCATAACTAATAGTTTTCAAAACATATTCCCATGTAAGACCAGATTTGGACGACTAAAGCACGGTATCGAAGTATTTTTGCCTCTATCCAATAATTTCAATTTCCGAAACCCTCTAGATGAGGTTAGATTTTAAATTATTTTCAAAACTTTATACATAGATCTTTATAACTTGTCTAGGTATAGCAATGCTTCCGAAAGTTCTCAAAACGCTACTTTACCCGAAATCTCAAGATCAACTTTATAATGGGAATGGAAAAAACAAGCCAAGTATTAAGCCTAACACTACAATATTCTTTCCAAAGGCTAGCTCCTGTCAACAATATGAGGTGAACTTTGGAGAGCATGTGTTACACCATAATTTTTACCAAGTACAAATTACAAATATTCGAGAGGAGAGTTACTTGGCTTGTAATTCCAAAACCAGTTGTTTGGTTTTCAGCGAAAGCTTAAGTGCTGAACTTAGTATATGAGAATATGCAGTCCGATAGCATGAGTCAAAGCATCGACCAAGATCAAGATCATTGTCCAGCTAAAACAAGGAGCTTAGCCGAGGACAGCAGTCATCTGAACCAAAAGCATTTTGGCAAGTACCACCAATCAACGGCTTAGATAATCCAGGCCAAGACCAATGGGTAGGATAAACAAAAGATATCCAAGAAGTTATATATAAAAGCATCACATCAGCAATCCACGTCCAAATGCACTCAACCAGATGATGACAAGTGTCTAAATCTAAGTAGCACATAGCGAGCTTGGTCATTAATCCAAGGAGAAAGCTCTCCACCAATAGTGTTATGGCATGTTGGCTATAAATAGGCGGAAATTCTAAGGCATAAGGATCTTCTAGCCTGTAAAAAGAATTAAGACAAAATCATATTGTACTTTCCTATAATAGAGCTCTCTTCACAAACTTATTAGTAACATCGACATGCATAGACCCAATGAATAAGCCTCTCGGCTAAATAAGAGTGAGTAAATAAGGAGAGAACAGTGGACGTAGGGACTTTTGGCCCAAACCACTATAAAAGTCTTGGTGTTATTTACTTCATGTACCTTACATTCTCTGCATTTTCTATTATGATTATATGATCTAACATTTTGTAACCTAAGCTTGTTTGTACCATACCTCAACAATCTCTTCGTCAAGTACAATATTCTAACTAGCTCCTAGAGCTAAACTTTGAACCTCGGAGTGTTGGTGTAGACAAAAATTTGCATTAACACTTCATAACCCTCTCGTTCTTTCTATCGAAAAACATTCTTGAATACGTAATCATTAAGCTGTACACATATTATAGGAACAAAATGACATCAAGAAACTTCTAATTAGAATGCCCATAATATAAGTGCAAAGTAGCTCAAATTGGATAGTTCACATTTATGGAGATGGCCATTACATAACATTTCTAATAAATTTCGTAACCTATATCTCCAAAAGTTGAGTCAAATTTTATCTACCAATTTTTATACTATCAAAATTGTACCCTTTTCCAACATTTTTGTAAATCATAACTATTAGTTCTAAAATAACTAAACTTAATAAAATTTAAAAAAAAACTGAAATATAAAATGAATCAACTTTATCAGTAGAAATGGTTGATTGCTCTCATATATAGGCTACTGATCATAGTAGAAATGCAAGTTATGGGCATACCTATTACAGTGGGTCGATCTACATAATATTAGACAAAGTAGTTTAAAACTCAATTGGATATAAACATGAAAATACTTACAAGACATTCTGCTTCAAGCCAATGTTATAGAGCTAGTTTTTGGGTTTTCTCATCCTTTGATAAACCTTTTCTTACATTTGCAAGGCATGAATTTTTTTTTAAAGCTTACTTAGCTTCGATGTTTATGGTCATAATTTAATATATGAGAAATGTACCTTAGCTGCCCGTGATTTGGCTCTGGTCGATTTTGACAAAGCAGGTTCAGATTTTCTAATATCTAATAAGGAAACTGATCATATTAAAAAAATTTATAATCACCATATCAATAGACACAATCTTGGAAAAAAGTAAAAAAAAGTGTGACTGAATAGATTAAGAAATTTGCACCATCTTTGCTCAACAAGAGCTACGTAATCAGCAAACTGCCTTCGTGTACGAAAACTTTTATAAACTTCTATAACTTCATTGCAGTTTCATTTTTCAAGTTTACTTTTTCATGTAAAGGAAAAAAATCTATTGTACAGAAAGGTGGGAAATATAATCTGGAAAGCAACAGAAAAGTGCTAATGCCTATCTAAATATTCTAAATGAAATCAAAGTTAATTCAGATTATCAAATTAAATTGTGATCTGTCAACGACTACTAATTCAAATCACAAAGAGTGTAATGCTCTAGATTGAAGTTCTTAAAAAAATGAATTTGAAACTTATAAACATCAAAATAACTACCATTTCAATCTTTTTTTTAAAATATAGTTTTGAAATTTTAAGTCAATTCTAAATCTCAAAAATTCCAAACAATGAGTTAATGCATTGTGGATGGTGCTACTTTTTTCTGAGTTAGTTTATTTGTGCGTAATGCATTTCTTTTACGAAAATATATATGCAATTACATTGCTTAAAAACTACATACCCATTGTTGATATTTATACACTTATCATATGGACTTACCATTGTATCAATGCTGAAAAATTGAAAAATTACATATTTTGCTTGACTATTCATTAGAAAAGAAAAATAATATTATTATATCTATTTAAACTCATAATCACATGGTAAGAGTTCGTAGAGCAATATGATATTATTTATTTATTTATTTATTTATTTAAACTCGTTATCACATGGTAAGATCTCTAAAGCACAACCAATGATGCAAGCGAGTCATAATAAATTGTTAGAACAATAATTTACATGTAACAGATTTTTTTGAAAGTAATTCCGTAAAAAATTTAAAATACTGGCCTTATGCAGCTGCATGTGACGTATAGCTCCAAGGCTGGCTTTTTTTATTCTATTTTTAGCCTTTAGGAAGCTTATATACATTAGTGAAAAGAATAACTTATTTTTCTTGATTTTTAACTTTAAGCTCATTTTGTTATTTTGAGAAGCAACTTGTGATTCTAGTCCTAATTTTGATAAATTGCTTATAAGAAAGTTTTACAAAACATGCTCCCAAAGGCTCAAAATGACTTTTAGACTGCCGCTTTAGAAAAACCAGAGCCTATCAAAATCATACGAAAAATTTGAAACTTAAACACTGCAAGAAAACTTTAATTATAAACTATAGCACAAAACGAAACATTAAAATAATATAAACTTTAATCATTAATAAAATTTCATATAAGAAATCAAAAGAATTAACTCATTAAGCGGAACATTTCATAGTAACATAGTTAACTAACTAATATAGAAATACAAAAGTTTTCAAAGATTAAACTTTCAATTAAAAAAAGAGTTAATTTAAGAACAAATTGGGAGGAAAAAGCGCTAATTTATCAAACACCGATCTCAAGCAAACCACCACTCAGCATAATGCAACCATTAACATGTAAAGACCCGTAAAATTTCAAAAATTAAATTTGTTAAGGTTAATAAGTTTGGTAATTTAATATGAAAGAAAAGAAAAGCTTTATTATTAATAATGAAATGAAATGCAATGATGGACATTTAAAACTAATTATTAACAATTGAAATGAAATTTACAATTTAGTGAAGTAATGAAAATGGTTATACTTGGCCATAAATTAATGTAAGAAAACAAATGCAAACATTAAAATTTATAAATGGAATAATATGAAATAAATGACTAGTGAATAAAGATTGGGTATATAAGAAGGGTAACATTTGTTGTGAACAATGAAATCAAAGATGTGATTAAAAGTTATAGTAACGGTGATAAGTTACTATTTAAATTGTATATTAATTTGGTGTAAATGTTATGGTTGAGTACAAAATTTGAATTTAAGTAAATTAGGGTAGGTGCTGTGTAAATATATGAATTGGTATAATTAATTGGTCTACTAAATTAAAATAGGAAATTTTTAATGTCATCAATGAGAACTAATGCAGTAACGGAGGTGTGAATGCATAAATTAAATTGAAATGTAAATGTATTTATAAAGTAATAAATTGGTAAAAGAATGGAACTAAGGTAAATTAATTAATTGATTTTAAACCTTAATTAATGTGTACAAGTGACAAGATTTCACATTTAGAAATATAACATTTATACAAATTTAAGATATAAATAGGGGTATATTAATGTAATGGAATATAAAATTAATGTGACCAGGTTTATAGAGAAATAGTAGGCATAGTATAAAGATGGAAATTTAATTCAAATAAATTTATTTAATATTAATTTTAATTAATTAATAGGAAAATAGCCATTTTGGCCACTGACTTGGATTTCGACGAAACCAGTTTCGACGGATCCATAACGGTGAATTATTGTAGGATTTTAAGTTTTGTAACAATCAGACTTGTCGTTTGATCGTACGGGCTCGAAACGCCTAGAAATCAATTTAACTGAAATCAACTTGAAATAAACTGATTTTATTATATCTTCTTCATACGATGGAATTAGGACTTAAAACCTATTCCATTGAGTTTAAAATATTTGAAAACATCCATTTTGATATATGGGATGAACCATTTTCGTCCGGAAATAGAAACAGGATTTTTGGGGTATTATTGTCATTTCAAACCAATTCGACTACAATAATAACCTACGAAAATGATGGAATCAAATCTCGAAAATAGTACCGTTGTGTTCAAAAAGTCTTTTTACATTAGGAACGCCAGGCGGCACGCTTCGTTTGAATTCGGGCTGTTTTGGACCTCATGATATAAATAGACGCGCAAAACGAAAATAATAATATTTTAATAGGCTGAAACCCTGGCCGCCACTCCCTTTTATTTCAATGGACGAAACTTATCCATCTTCTCCTCTTGATTTCTTCCAATCCGTGCATCAGAATCGAAAACTTCCAAAAGCAAACTTGTAGAGCTCGACGAGCTCTTCGCATCCAACGGTTGATTCGTGCCTTAGCGTCTCGGAATCACCAAGATCTGGCCATGTTGTTACGTGCGTTTTTTGGTTTGCGTGTGAATGGAGGCGGTTGGGGCTCAAGGCGGAGGCGTGTGGAGGAATGGCGCATTTCATGGTGGAGGCCGATCGAACTCCGGAGGTCGGAAGGTGCGCGCGTTGAGGAGGTTGTATGCGTTCTGATGGGTTCATGTACGCGATCGAATGAAGGAGATGGGATGTACGTATCTTTCTTTCTTTGTTAATTAATTATTATATTTTTAAATTTCAATCGTTCTAATTTTAATAACTTTCACATACGAGGTCGGATTTACGCACGGTTTGTTCCACTGCAGTCGTATCAAAATTTCGAACATTTTTACACAGGTTTGGACGAATTTGGAGACTGTTGGAATTTCGAGTTTAAATTCGATTTAAATTCAATTTAAATTCAAAGGTGAGTGTTTTAAACCACTCACAACTTTTAAAATTTCTTATGTTTGTTAAATTTAATTCATGATGTGATTAGGAATTTATTAATGATTGTTTGTTATATTTTAATCATCATCTCTGTTAAATAGAATTTATTTGAATTAAATTGTTATTTAATTTATTATTGCATATAAACTGCCAGTTAAATACCTGTTATTTATAATAAGTTTCTATATTGATATTTATAGACTGTTTTGGATGATGATTGTGATGGATGTTGATTGTTGATATTGGTTGAATGGATGTTTAGTTTATATCGTTATAAACTACAAGTTCGTTATGGATTATTATTAATTCAGGATTGCGGTTTGAAATGATATACAACCGTAAAATATTAAATTGCGGATTGAAATGATAAATATCTGTATCATTTGACCGTAAGATAGAAAATTATATACTGATACCGTGGTCTATATATATAAAAATATTTTTGAAATGATTTCTATGATTTTGTAAAGAAATATATGGTTTTATATAAATATTGAATTTAGATATTATTAAATGTTATTATATTCTTGATTTTTAAGCTATGTATAAACTTATTTTAATATAAAATAAGCTTAATAATAAGTTGAGTTTTATTGATGATAATATGGTTAAGTATTTAAATTAATATGGAGTTTATAATGATTTAAATAAATTAAGGTTGGAAGATAAATTGGAAATTTATTTGAAATAGAATTTATTTAAGAATTAAACTCAAATTAGTTTGATGTGAAATTTATTAAATTGGAAATTTTAAAAGGTATGGTTTTCATAACTTGATTTTGGGTTATGGTGAATTAAATGAGTATTTCTAGTATAAATAAATTGAAGGAAATATTCAGTTATTGGTAATTTGGGATTTATTTAAATGATATTGGATTTATTAAGTAAAATATTTCAAAACCAAATAATAGAAAATTGAATTATATATATATATATATATATACACATATGAAATTACCAGACTTAGTTTTGGAATTGTTGAATACTTAAAGTTTGAAATATATTGAATTTGGAATGGTTTATTCTATGGATCAAATCTGTTTTAAAATCAATATAATTTGGAATAGTTTATTTGGAATAGTTTACTTGGAAACTGAATTGAATTGAAATTTATGATTCGAGATTTAGTTAAATTTAAAATTTATAAATTCGAGTTGTTTTGGAATTGATTTGTTAAATTGAAGAAGCTATTTTATTATAGAAAGTATTTTAAATATTTAAACCATTTAAATGGTGGAAGTTGCGTTCCAAATTATGAGTTTCAAGGTATTATAATTTGAAAGTGTTATATTTCAAGTGTTTTGATTTCGAAATGTTATAATTTTGAAAGTGTTATGATTTTAGAAAAGGATATATTTGAAATGAAAATGATATCGTATTGATTTGGTTTTGACAAGGCAATGATATTTGGTTTCAAAGTATAAACTATTTTGAAAATGACTGCAGTGTTATAATAACGTTTGGTTGTTAAAGAGGCCAGGATCGGAAGTTGTCATACTCTCTGCCAACTCTGAATACCACTTAAACAACCGTGTACGTGGTGGAGATTCCAGAATGAAGTACGATGGTGGCGGCGTTTCTTTGAGGTATATACGTGGACCTGACTCCCGTGAGTTGGCATAAGGTAGCTAAAACAGGAGCGATTGACGGGCTAAAAAGGTAGCACCTTTTATCGGACACACTCCTTCGACACCATTCTATTACTTTGTGATTGATTGGGGCCCTTTTGATTTTGGGGGTGTGGCTCGAGGTGGGCGGTATTAGCTGCTACGCGTTACCACCATTCCGGAAGCGTAATTGGTATATCTACCCTGGCATTGCCTAGTTGTGCCGTGTCACCTACCCTAGCGCGTCTTGTACGAGTTTGGTTTTCTCCCGTAGTCCATGGAGTATCCTCTGGTGCCTTTCCGATCAAGAGGGACTATAGTACTGGATGGACTACTGGGACTATTATGTGTTAAGGGCTACATGGGTAACCCCTTAATGCTATTTTAAAGTAAGTTTATTTTACTATTATACATTATTATAATAGCGTACATTACTACATAGTAAATAGTTTAATGGATCATTAGAAGATGTGAATCCCGAGCATGTCTTAAGTTACTGCACGCACATTAGACAATGGATAGGAGTTGTCAAATCTCGTAAGCATCTCTGACGCCGTTCCGCTCATATTATTTACCATTGATTTAACTTACATAAGATATTTTAGTTCTGACTCGAGTATTTTATCTTTTCAATTCGCTTGGGTCAGCCTGAGAATTTCAGGGTTTGAAGACCTTACTTCTGGAGGACGAAGACGAAGATTTTATTACTATTATTTACTATAGTGTTCCACTGCATCACATTGTTCCGTGCATTGTTATTAATTATTCTTTGGTATGTGTAACTCTGATTCTGTGTTGTATAAGTATAATCAAATGTTTTGTAAAATAGCTTCATGAACTATTTATTTGATTATTATATTTTGTCGTTCTACTACAAGATTTTGTTTTATTTTTTCTTTCTCTGCGTTTTCTTACCCCCTCCAATAACAATCCACACTTCTCTATGGTTTGAGTCTGACGTGTGTGGTTTATCGTCGATTTAAAGCGTACAAAAAGGTGGGATGTTACAGTTGTTATCGGAGCTTTGGTTTAGCGATAAACCTTAGCTTTGTGTGGTCTGACTCTTTATTAACAGGGTAGTAATACCCTATGATGAGTCACTGGGAGTATATATATGAGAGAGCGTATTTGTTAGTGTTATAAAAAGGTTTTTATATTGTGTTAATCTGTTCCGTTTTGTATTTATAAATTCTGGTTTGTGCATATGACGCTATGACATCAATAGAGATTTCTAAACACTTAATAGGACAGACCGACACAATATTTGTTTTGAAATATAGGTGAATGAAATAATTTTGCCTATTGTATATTTTATATATAAAATATTGGTTTATAAATGATATAATTGGTCATAGTATATTGGTTGTTAGGAAATAAGATTTTAAAAATATAAATGAAAATTTGAAATTTAGAATTTAAGTTTTGGGGTTTTTGAAATTTCTTTCGAATGATTTTGGAATATAATAATATTATTATTTGGAAATATTTTTTGATATAAATATTTCAATAACGTTTGAAAGAATTGTTTTAACGAAAATTTTGGAAAGAAATAAGTTCTGTACTCCCCTCTCTGTCGTTGGAAAATAACTTCGGTAATGAGTGCACGCATCATCGACATTCATTTTCAAGCTTTAAAGTGGAAAGGCTGTCGTTGTGGTAACTACACAATGGTTTGATAAATAAATCTTGATTTTGAATTTTTAATATCATTTAATAGATATATAAAGATATGGTTATATATATTATTTTAAAAATGATTTGAAACGGAACCCGGTAATAATTTCAGTTAGTGTAGTGAAATGGAATTTAACTAATAATTGAAACCTTTAAATGAAAATAAGAGATTTAATGATAAGATATAAATGGGAATTAAAAGAAATTTGAAATTTGTAACCTATAAGACAAGGGATATTGTTATTGAACATTAAGTTAATTTAAAGGAGATAAAATAAACTTGTATAACTTTCAATTACATCCTTAAAAAGCATATATATAACTTACTGAATATTAAAGGTTCTAATGTTTAATAAGGAAATGCAATAGGATATTATACTAGTAAACTTGAAATAATGAAAAGTATTCAATTAAATTCTTTAATAAATAAGAATTTGATGTTGCAGTTGTTATAAACTTATGTTATAATTGAAATATTACTATAATAAATTGTGATAGAAAGTAACTATTATAAGAAAGTAATTAAAAACTTAAGTAGATGAATTGATATGCTAAGAAATTGAACTGAACATAAATACTATAAATAAATGAATGTAAATAAATGAAGTTATGCAATAATGAATGAATGAATAAATATAATGCAACAAAAAGAAACTGACATGACCTGATGAAAATGAATAATTGTAATTAATAAATGAAATAAACACTGAATGAGTGAATGGAAATAAAAGTTTGTAAGAAATAAATGTAAATTAAAGGATGAATCATTATATGAATGAAAAGGAGTTTAAACAATAAATGCAAGAAATGGAATTAATAAGAATGAACTTGATCTATTGTTTGAAATTGTTATTTGTTTTGGTTTATGAGTTGTCTGGGTAAAAGATACTTTTAATTGCTTAGATGTATGAACAATATATTGAGTTTATCTAAGACTGTTGAGTAAATGGAATACTTCATAGTTATTTGTCATTCAGTGTGATTTAAAGTGTCTTAAGCCGAACAAACTAATTGTTTGTCTTGCTTCAATGGTTGATTTGTATATGATGTGTATGTTGTTGGTTGCGAATGATTGTTGTTTATATTGATTGTTTGTTCGTAGTTGAAACAACTTTAAGTATCTCATTTTATATAATTATTAACCATTTTAGATTATATAAGTGAAATACAGGTTATGGAAGCAATTGCTACTGCTTTTGGTTTCATAATAAAGCGTTGTTTGCTCGACAAATAGGTACGTTCTCGGATTACGGTTTTATAACGTTGTTATATTGTTTTTCTCGAGTTGGGATATATTATTTGAAAATATATGTTATAAATTGATATATTTGATATTATATTTTCTCCCGAGCCTCTCCGTACAAATGAGACTGCCAATTTTTTTTTAAAATTTTAGGAATTAGAAAAATTTTGAAAAATGTTTTCCAAACTATATTAATTTGAGTATAAAAAGATTTAATGGTTATAAATTGGTATACTTTATTTAAATTAATTCATTTTGTAAATTTATTTGTTTATAAAGTTAATATTTTTGAATAAGATGTATTGTTTACTCAATTCTTTCTTTTTCCTTCTTTTTCTTTTCTGGGGAAGAAAAGTTTTGAGCGGGGGAGAGTGTAACGACCCATAAAATTTCAAAAATTAAATTTGTTAAGGTTAATAAGTTTGGTAATTTAAAATGAAAGAAAAGAAAAACTTTATAATTTAATAATGAAATGAAATGCAACCATGGAAATTTAAAATTAATTATTAACAATTGAAATGAAATTTACAATTTAGTGAAGCAATGAAAATTGCTATACTTGGTTATAAGTTAATGTAAGAAAACAAATGCAAACATTAAAATTTATAAATGGAATAATATGAAATAAATGACAAGTGAATAAAGATTGGGTATATAAGAAGGGTAACATTTGTTGTGAACAATGAAATCAAAGATGTGATTAAAAGTTATAGTAACAGTGGTAAGTTACTATTTAAATTGTATATTAATTTGGTATAAATGTTATGGTTGAGTATAGAATTTGAATTTAAGTAAATTAGGGTAAGTGTTGTGTAAATATATAAATTGGTATAATTAATTGGTCTACTAAATTAAAATAGAAAATCTTTAATGTCATCAATGAGGATTAATGCAGTAACGAAAGGTGTGAATGTATAAATTAAATTGAAACGTAAATGTATTTATAAAGTAATAAATTGGTAAAAGAATGGAACTAATGTAAATTAATTAATTGGTTTTAAACCTTAATTAATGTGTACAATTGGCAAGATTTCACATTTAGAAATATAACATCTATACAAATTTAAGATGTAAATAGGTGTATACTAATGTAAGTATAAAACTAATGTAACCAGGTTTATAGAGAAATAGTGGGCATAGTATAAAGATGGAAATTTAATTCAAATAAATTTAGTTAATATTAATTTTAATTAATTAATAGGAAAATAGTCATTTTGGCCACTGATTCGGATTTCGACGAAACCAGTTTCATCGGATCCGTAACGGTGAATTATTGTAGGATTTCAAGTTTCGTAACAATGACTTGTCGTTTGATCATACAGGCTCGAAACGTCTAGAAATCAATTTAACTGAAATCGATTGAAATCAATTTGAAATAAACTGGTTTTATTATAACTTCTTCATACGATGGAATTAGGTATTAAAGCCTGTTCCATTGAGTTTAAAATATTTGAAAACATACATTTTGATATATGGGATGACCCATTTTCGTCCAGGGACACGGGATTTTTGAGGTGTTATTGCCATTTCAAACCAATTCGACTTTAATAATAACCTACGAAAATGATAGAATCAAATCTCAAAAGTAGTTCCATTGTGTTCAAAAAGCCTTTTTACATTAGGGACGTCAGGCACCACGCTTCGTTTAGAATTCGAACTGTTTTGGACCTCACAATATAAATAGCCGCACAAAACGAGAATAACAATATTTTAATAGGCTGAAACCCTAGCCGCCACTCCCTTTTATTTCAATGGATGAACTTATCCATCTTCTCCTCTCGATTTCTTCCAATCCATGCATCGAAATCGAAAACTTCCAAAAGCAAACTTGTAGAGCTCGGTGAGCTCTTCGCATCCAACGGTTGATTCGTGCCGTAGCGTCTCGAATCAACAAGATCTGGCTGTGATGTTGCATGCGTTTTTCTTGGTTTGCGTGCGAACAGAGGCTGCTGGGGGGTCGGCACTCAAGGCGGAGGCGTGTGGAGGAAAGGCGCACTTCATGGCGGAGGTCGGTCGAACTTCGAAGGTCAGAAGGCGTGCGCGTTGACGAGGTTGGTCGTGTTCTGATGGGTTCACGTACATGATTGAACGAAGAAGATGGGATGTACGTATCTTTCTTTGTTTGTTAATTAATTATTATAATTTTAAATTTCAATCGTTCTAATCTTAATAACTTTCACATACGAGGTCGGATTTATGTACGGTTTGTTCCGCTGTGATCGTATCAAAATTCCAGACATTTTGACGCTAGTTTGGACGAATTCGAAGACAGTTAGAATTTTGGTTTTAAACTGGATTTAAATTCAAAGGTGAGTGTTTTAAACCACTCACAACTTCTAAAATTTCTTATGTTTGTTAAATTTAATTCATGATGTGATTAGGAATTTATTAATGATTGTTTGTTATATTTTAATCATCATCTTAGTTAAATTGAATTTATTTGAATTAAATTGTTATTTAATTTATTATTGCATATAAACTGCCAGTTAAATACCTGTTATTTATTATCAGTTCCTATATTGATATTTATGGACTGTTTTGGATGATAATTGTGATAGATGTTGATTGTTGATATTGGTTGAATGGATATTTAGTTTATATCATTACAAATTGCAAGTTCGTTATGGATTATTATTAATTCGGGATTGTGTTTTGAAATGATATACAACCGTAAAATATGAAATTGTGGATTGAAATGGTAAATATCCATATCACTTGACCATAGGGTAGAAAATTATATACAGACACCGTGGTCTATATATATAAAAATATTTTTGAAATGATTTCTATGGTTTTATAAAGAAATATATGGTTTTATATAAATATTGGTTTTAGATATTATGTAAATGTTATTTTATTCTTAATTTTTAAGCGCTATATAAACTTATTTTAATAAAGAATAAGCTTAATAATAAGTTGATTTTTATTGAGGATAATATGGTTAAGTTTTTAAATTATATTTTAATATAAAGTTTATAATGATTTAAATAAATTAAGGTTGGAAGATAAATTGGAAATTTATTGAAATTGAATTTATTTAAGAATTAAACTCAAATTAGTTTGATGTGAAATTTATTAGATTGGAAATTTTAAAAGGTATGATTTTTATAACTTGATTTTGGGTTAAGGTGAATTAAACGAGTATGTCAAGTAAAAATAAATTGAAGGAAATATCCAATTATTTGTAATTTGGGATTTACTTAAATGATAATGGATTTATTAAGTAAAATATTTCAAAACAAAATAATAGAAAATTGAATTTGATATATATATATATATGAAATTACCAAACTTAGTTTTGGAATTGTTGAATACATAAAGTTGGAAATATATTGAATTTAGAATAGTTTATTTTATGGATCAAATCTGTTTTGAAATCGATATAATTTGGAATAGTTTATTTGGAAACTGAATTGAAATTTATGATTCGGGATTTAGTTAAATTTAAAATTTTGAAATTTGAGTTGTTTTGGAATTGATTTGTGAAACTGTAGAAGCTATTTTATTATATAAAGTATTTTAAATATTTAAACCATTAAGTGGTGGAAGTTATGTTTCAAAATTATGAGTTTCAAGGTATTATAATTTGAAAGTGTTATATTTCAAGTGTTTTGATTTCGAAATGTTATAACTTTGAAAGTGTTATGATTTTAGAAAAGGATATATTTGAAATGAAAATGATATCATATTGATTTGGTTTTGACAAGGCAATGATATTTGGTTTTAAAGTGTAAACTATTTTGAAAATGACTGCGGTGTTATAATAACGTTTGGTTGTTAAAGAGACCAGGATCGGAAGTTGTCATACTCTCCGCCAACTCTTAAAACCACTTTAACATCCGTGGACACGGTGGAGATTCCAGAATGAAGTAGGATGGTGGCGGCATTCCTTTGAGGTATATACGTGGACCCGACTCCCGTGAGTTGGCATAAGGTGGCTAAAACAGGAGCGATTGATGGGCTAAGAAGGTAGCACCTTTTATCGGACACACTCCTTCAATACCATTCTATTACTTTGTGATTGATAAGGGCCCTTTTGATTTTGGGGTGTGGCTCGAGGTGGGCGGTAGTATGTGCCACGTGTTACCACCGGTCCGGAAGCGTAATTGGTATATCTACCCTGGCATTGCCTACTTGTGTCGTGTCGCCTACCCTAGTGTACCTTTTACGAGTTTGGTTTTCTCCCGTAGCCCATGGAGTATCCTCTGGTGGCTTCCCGATCAGGAGGGACAATGATACTGAATGGACTACTGAGATTATTACGTGTTAAGGGCTATATGGGTAACCCCTTAACGCTATTTTAAAGTAAGTTTATTTTACTATTAGACATTATTATAATAGCATATATTACTACATGGTAAATAGTTTAACGGATCCTTAGGAGATGTGAATCCCAAGCATCTCTTAAGTTACTGCACTCACGTTAGACACTGGATAGGAGATGTCAAATCCCATAAACATCTCTAACGCCGTTCCACTCATATTATTTACCGTTGGTTTAACGTACATAAGATCTTTTAGTTCTGACTCGAGTGTTTTGTCTTTTCAATTCGCTCGGGTCAGCTTGAGCATTTCAGGGTTTGAAGACCTTACTTCTGGAGGGCGAAGACGAAGATTGTATTACTATTATTTACTATAGTGTTCCATTACACCACATTGTTCTGCTGCATTGTTATTCATTATTCTTTGGTATGTGTAACTCTGATTCTATGTTGTATAAGTATAATCAAGTGTTTTGTAAAACAGCTTCATGAACCATTTATTTGATTATTATATTTTATCGTTCCACTACAAGATCCTATTTTGTTTTTTTCTTTCTCCGCTTTTTCTTATACACCCCAATAACAATCCGCCCTTTTGTATGGTTTGAGTCTGACGTGTGTGGTTTATCGTCGATTTAAAGCGCACAAAGACGGGATGTTACACTGACCGATATAAACACAGACTATAAGTACTCATTCCCAACTCGAATCATTGCCCATCTCTATAAACATACTTATCAAGGGTATACACACACCAAAATACAATCCTAATACTAGGAATCAAATAATGAAGTAGAATAAGAACTTATTGGTACAAAACTCCAAGATTTTCCTTGCTAGGAGAATCGATGGTCCAATGAAGAGGTAGGATGGTCCTTCCATCACCGTAGCAGAGGTATGGTGGCAGTCGCGTGCACATGCATAAAGTATGTCAAATGTGGAAGAGATATGCCTAAGTTTTCTAAAATAGTCGAAGGTTGACAACGTCATGGCGGGAGGAAAACCGCGGATCTATAGATTTATGGTTTTAATTAGTAGATGAAGTCTGAGGTGAGCAGTAATTATAGGGTTTCGATTCTCCCATTCTTTTTTATTTTTTCAAAATAGTAATACCGTGCTTATGAAGTTGATGAAAAAGAAGATTTTTGGTGTTGTATTGGAGAAGAGAAAAAAATGGAAGGGAATGAAAATGTTTTTCCACCTAAGTTTTATCTTATGTGCTCATTTATTTTTTATATTTTAAATATTGATTACTTCGGTTGTTAACACAGCTAAAGAAAATGAGTGATCTATTGATTTGGTTTTAATAACAACCAAAGCAAATGGGTAGTCTATTGCTTCGGTTGTTAATACAATCGAAGCAAATGAATTGTATATTGGTTTGCAAGGGTCTGTTGCTTTGGTTGATAAGGTAACAACGAAGCAAATGATACTATTTGCTTTGGTTGCTAACACAACCGAAGAAAATGAGGCGAATCAATATACATATTTTGTGCTAGTATGAGATTCTGTGTTTTCTTTTTTTCGTGTCTTTTCTTTTCTTTTTACCTCAAAGGCTTGTCTTTCAGACACATAAATGATCGACACATGAATATTGTAGGGGTATTAAGTGTCGTCTTTAGGAGTAACAAAGGTGGATCATTACATGTGGTATCATAGCTTAGGTTAAGCAAACACCTAGGCTTTGGTTAGGGTCAACTCATTTGAGATAGGGTTAGTAATACCCTAGAATGAGTTTAATCTGTGAGAGTGCATGTAATTTTTATTCATATATGTATTTGAGTTTTAGATAAGCTTTGATATGTTTGATAAGTACTATTTCCCTTAGGATTATCTCGCCTACGTATTTTAAAGATTATCTTACTATATCCAGGTAGTCAGAATAAGCAATAGGACAAGACAAGGTAAAGGAGCTAGTAGCACTATGACCATAAACGATCGAGCTTTGAATATTGGAAGAGTTGGATTAGTTGAAGAGGAAGCACCGAACAAGCTCTGTGTTAACTTTGTTGCTCTACACAAGGTTTATACTAATCTGGGAGGAAAGCCGGTTAAGGGCATGGAATCCATCGCCAAAGTCAAGGCTTGGCTTCGTCCTTGTGAGAAGATTCTCAAGGGGTTGGATATTTTAGATGAGCAGAAACATTTCTTAGCATCTATGAAGTTGCAAGATGGAGCGACGACATGGTGGCACTCCATTACAGTGAATGTCTCAAAGGATGATTTTTCTTGAACAAGGTTTAAGGAGGTGTTTGAAGACCAGTTCATGCCTGCTGAAGGAAAGACTCGGAAATATAGGAATTTCTTGGATCTTAAGCAAGGAGACTTGTCAGTAGTTGATATAAGACCAAGTTTAATGAGCTATCACAATTTGGCCTGGAATTGATTGACCCCCTCTTAAGAAGAATAAAATGTTTGTGATGGGAATGAGAGAAGGATTTTAGGAGAAGATGACCGCCTATCTGAAGGTATCTTTTGTGGATTTTGAAGACATGGCTTTGAGGTATGAAGTACTTCTAAAAAAGAAGCCAGCCGTAACACCCAACAAAAATAGGAGCAACCCAAACAAGAGGAAGATTAACCCACGAAGGAAGAAGTAGCGGAAGGGAAAGTCAGGAGGAGATCAAGGAAGTAAATTCAAGGAAGCTAGTTGCTATCTTTATATGCAAAAGGGCCATATTTCCAAGTTCTGGCCAAATCTAGAAGCTCAGAAGCAACAAAGAGGCCTTATTTCTCCGATGGTATAGCTGACACTCTGCTTCAATTGCCACCAACCAAAGATGCGGTGAAGAATTGTCTACTAATAAAGAAATAGGAGCAAGCTAAGGTTTATGCCATCAAGTATGAACCATCAACCTCGGCAAATGTAAAAGGGAAAGGAGTTCTTAAATGTATTTTAGTCAATAATGACATTCTTATTTGAGCATTGTTTTAATACTGTGACCTCCCATAGTTTTATTTCTTTAGAATCGGTAGAAAAACTCAACTTTCCCAAAAATTATAGAACCCGTATTTGTGTGTCTAACCCTATAAGATGTACCATCAATCTATGCATGACCTGTGAGGATGTGCAATTTTCTTACCTTACCTACTATTTTTCTTGTGACCCGTTTGTCCTATATTTTAAGAGGTTTAATGTTATATTTGGTATGGATTGACTGTTAGAGCATAAAGCTACTTTGGATTGTGGTGAGAGGACTTTAGTGTTCAAAAGGAGAATGGGAAGGGAAGTGGAGATATCATGTGAGGATCCAAGCAAGTGAATGAGTAATTTCCTTTATACATTAGAATCATCCCAAAAGAGTTATGTTTGATAGAAATTGTTAAGAATTTTCATGATGTTTTTAAGATGTTAACAGTCTACCTCCACATTGGGAGATTTAGTTTCATATTGACTTAACTACCGGATCGAGACTTGTGATTTAGTCTTCATAAAATGGCTCCAAGAGAGAAGGAGTTAAGGGATCAGACCGAGTCGTTCAAATTGGGAAGCAACTGTAATTTTTGTGACCAAGTTAGATGGATCATTAAGGATTTGTGTGGATTATCGAGAGTTAAACAAGTAGATGATTCAGAATAAACATCCCTTACCCTGCATAGACGACCTTTTTAACCATCTTTACAGTGCTCAAGTATTTTCCCAAATGTCCCTGCTACAGGATTTCACTAGTTAAGGGCGGAGAATAGTATACCCGTAACTACATTTAGAGGGCCAAACTTTTTCCTTAAGTGGCTGTTTATGACTTTTGGGCCAACCAATGCACCCGCTTATTTCCTGTTGGTCTTTATATATGATATCCTTATCTGCTCTAAGACCGAGGAAGAACACAAACAACATTCAAAAGTAGTGTTAGAAATATTAAAGAAACACGTAAAGGAAAAATTTTCTAAGTTTCATTATTGAAGATCAGAAGTAAAGTTCTTAGGACATTTTGTGTCGAGGGATGGGTTATCAGCAGATCTAGCAAAGGTAACGGCCATTTAAGAATGGAAGATACTGTAGACTATTACAGAGGTCTGAGGTTTCTTAGGCCTGGCCGTATTTTATAAGAGGTTCATCCAGGACTACTTCAAGATCTCCTCACACCTAACCAATTTGACTAAGAAAGATAAGAAGTTTGTTTGGACCTCAAAGTATTAGAATGGATTTATGGAGTTGAAGAAAAGATTGACTAGAGCTCTTGTTCTAGCTAATCCAGATGGAAGTGGATGGTTGACTGTATATACAGATGCTTGTGGAGTAGGTTAGGGTGCATTTTTGATGCAGCACGGGAAAGTTATTGTGTACGCTAGCAGGCAGCTGAAGCCCCATGTGAAAAATTGTGCAACACATGATTTGTGTTGTTAACTGTAGTGTTTGTATTAAATATGTGGAGGGATTACTTGTTAGGTGAAAATTTCAAGCTCTTTATGGATCACAAGTCCCTAAAGTATCTTTTCACGCAAAATGATTTGAACATGAGGAAGCAGCAATGGTTGGAATTTCTGGCAGATTATGACTTGAATATTTTATATATGTTAGGAAAAGCAAATGTGGTAGCAAATGCTCTTAGAAGAAGTGCAATTTTGGATCTTTTGGAAGTTACCCAGACTCTTCTGGAGTGGATTGCAAGCAAATAAAGGAAAGATAGTCGCTTAATGGAAATCATCAAGAATGTAGAGAAGGGTCGGTTTTCAAGTTTTAAGATAGATCATCGTGGCATATTGCGAATGAATGGGAGGATATTTATTCCTAATGTCGATGGCTTTGGACAAGAAGTTTTAATAGAATGTTATTGATCCAAGTTAAGTATCCATCCAGGTGTTTCGAAGATGGATCGTGATATGAAGCAAGTATTCTAATGGAAGGAAATGAAGAGGGATATCTCTATCTATGTGAGAAAATGTGTGAACTACCAGCAAATTAAAGGTGCCAAAGAACTGCTAGGCTACTACAACCACTGGAGATCCCGAACTGAAAATGGGAGCATATATCAATGGATTTTATTGATTATTTACCCAGATTGAGGAAAGATAATGAAGGGGTTAAGTTATTATGGATCAGCTGACCAAGGTTGCTTATTTTACTCGGTAAAGCCAACAAGAACTGCAGCAACTTTAGTGGATAATTATATGTCAGAGATCATCCGATTACATGGAGTTCCATTGAGCATTGCAAATGATCGGGATCCAATCTTTATCGACCAGATAGGAAAGCATTGTAGCATTGGGAACAAAGCTAAGTTTGAGCATAGCTTATCATCCTTAAACTGAAGGTAAAATGGAAAGAGTTAACCGAGTCTTGGAGGATTGGTCAAGAGCATGTATCTTGGACTTTGGAGGTTCGTGGAAGGATCATTTGCACTTAGTGGAATTCTCCGACAACAATAGTTATCAAGCAATCATAGGCATGGCACCCTATGAAACTCTTTATGGACGACCATGCAAGTCACCAACGTGTTGGGTGGAGACTGAGGATAGACTAGTGCTTGGACCTGATAGGATTCAAGAAGCTATGGAGAAGGTTGTTGTGATCAAGAGGAGGATGAAGAAAGCTCAAGAACGATAGAAGAGTTATGCAGATCGGAGGCGAAGGGATTTGGAATTTGCAGTTGGAGATTTTGTGTTTATGAGGATTTTGCCAATAAAGGGAGTTGTCCGATTTGGAAGAGGAGGGAAGTTGGCACCAAGGTATGTTGGAACTTTTCAAATTCTTGAGAGGATTGAGCTGCTTATTTATAAGGTTGAGTTGGTGGAAAGATTGTTGAGAATCCAAAATGTATTCCATGCATCCCATTTGAGGAAGTATGTGCACGACCCATCGCTAACTGTTGAGCCGTCTGTTCAGATGGATTTAGAGGTGGAACCAAACTTGATCATGATAAGACATCCAGTTCGTATTGTGCATTAAGATGTGAAACAAATGCATTGTAAGGTCATGAGGTTGGTTAAGATTCAATGGAGTGAAGATCCCAGAGATTGTACTTGGGAGACCGAGGATAGCATGAAGGAAACTTATCCCGAGTTGGTGTTAGGACAGTTGTTTGCTTGCTATATGGATTATGTACTCACTGTTTAGGATGTAGTTGTTTAATATGTATTTTTTGTATATGTTCTATCATATATAATATATGCCCTTTAGTGTTTTTTTGAGTTATCTTTTGTGTGTTAATTTTAGGACGAAATTCTTTTAGGGGTAGGGGACAATGTAATAACCCGCAATTTAATCAATTTAAATATGAATATTTGATATATTTTCAAATAGTTAGTTAATGGATTTTTATAACTCAAATAAACCTAATTTATAGAATAACTAATGATATATTTCCACTTCTTTTCTAAGCTCCCTTTTATATTCTCATGGCATCTTAAAGTTTTAAATTTCAAAATCCTTCTTTTACCCATTTTCAAACTTTAAAACCAAGCTAAATATACTTTTTTCCCTTCTACACCCACTCTCACCGAAGAACAAGACAAAAATCATTTCCTAACATCTAGACCGAGCCGATCTACCTTAGGCCAAACCAAAAATCGCCATTCCAAGTCCATAAAAATCAAGTTTTGACAAAGTAAAACGAAGTTCGAGCGTCAATGGAATGTGGAGTGGTAGTCTGGATTGTTTCTGTGAGATTTTGATGAGTAAAGCTCACCTTTTTGAAGCAAAGTTCAAACTTTAATTTTGTGATAATAATTTGTTGCTAATTGGTTGTTTGGAAAGTGATGTTGCTTTTGTTGTACATATATGTGATTATATGTTGTAATTTGTATGAACTTGAAAGTGTAATTGAAATATTTAAGTAATCAATTCCAAGTTATGACCTTTACTTGTTGTATGTATGTTATGACATTTGTATAAATGTATGAGCATCTATATGGATGTTGTATGCTAAAGAGAAAGTTAGCACTTGAAATCGTTTTATGTTATGACATAGATATCTCTTGTATTTTTAAAACTTGTTTGCTTATTTATTTCCCAGAAATGATTTTATAAAGTTCTCAAAAACTTTACTTCTGTTTTCCAAAACTTTATACAAAGTTTATAAAATAATTTAAAATATAAAAGGTAAGGGTTTAAAAGGTTATTTGATATATAAAAGTAGTTTTAAGGTTATGATATGCATAACGATAGTCACAATAGATGCAGTTTGTAAAACGGTAAATTTGTGTAAACTGAAGTGGGTTTCTACTTAGAAATTTTTTGAAGAGTTTCTAAAATAATATAATAAGTATTCAAGAGTTTTAATAATTATCTAATTAAATAATTAAGAAGTTAATGATTATTTAGTTAATTAATTAAGTAAATGTAAAGTGTAATTAAGTAATGTTATTTATCACTAATTAAGTAAAGTTAATTATAATTAATTAAGGCTTAAGTTATTATTTAAGTAGTTATTAATTAAAAGGTATAATTAGTTAAATTAATTACTAGTCAAGTAAGTTTTATTTATTAATTAATTATTAATCAGGTAGGGATTAATTATTACTTAATTATTAATTAAGTTTTAAAATTTAATTATTATTTACTAAAAAGTTTTAAACTTGTTTATAAATAATTAAATAAAGTTTTTTAAATTTTAATTACTCTATTCCCAAGAATCGATTTAATTAAAAGCAACTTTCTTTTATAAAAGATGGAGTTTAAATACAAGGGATTTCTTTGTCTGTGTTATTAACTAGCCTAATAAATATGATAAATTATACTAAACCGTTGACACGTTTTATTGGAAGTAAGTCACCTTGTATTTAACACTAAAAGCCGATGAGTAGGATTTCCTCTATTTGTGAGATCTAGAACTTGAATTTCTAAGAGAGGGATAGAGAAGTAGAAATGTTGGAAATGTGATAGATATAAAAGAGTTAATTTCGATAAACGGGTCATGATAAATTAAGTATATGAAGATATTTCATTGTATACTTAACACCAAATTACGAGATATGAAAAGTCTCTCTACCTCTAGAAGTAAGAACGCACATCGTGTTAATGTTAGTTTTCTAACTTGTCCGACTTCATTGTTGATCAAGGGATAGTACTTTTTGAAATCGAAAAGCGAAGATAGGTATAGGATGTCCTATTTTTCATATGCAAAGCTATACACAACTCAGATAGTTGACTTATCCACTATCGATAACCTGAACCTTTTAAAATTATCGAATATTGGTTCAAAGAGACCGGGATCGAATAACATGAGTTATCTGAAAACCACATGAACCAAAGTAAACGTTCTAATTGAAAAACACCTGGAAGGTGACGGAATCGGAGACAAAGATCCTTGAAGTGCAAGGGCTACTCTCTATTCATCCTTAGGGTGATTCCAAAATGGATGTAATAGAAGTAGTGTCTTTGGTTTGTTTATATCCTGAATAACTTGTATGGATGAATGCTAGCATTGCATTATCGTTTGGAGGGCAGTGTTAGCATTCCAAGTGGGATTGCTATATAAAAGGTAAAATGTAGGCTCTAGCCTTATAATTGGGAATGGCTAAAACATGGGATATGCTTCAAGGCTATGTGGGTTGCACCCATTAAGGTATGTTTATCACCTGATATAGATCGATATCTCAAAATAATTTATGTTAGTGGCACTGGTATGGTGGTTGATCACAACCGGGGCGATAACATATTCGTACTATCCAGTAAGAGGTACGCTAGTCCTGATTTGCAAGGAAATTATATAAAATATAGATACTAATGTTTTATCACTATATATATAGTATGTAGTGTTGGATATTAGACAGGTGTTGATTAAGAAGACTGTACAGTATCAAGAGTGGATTTAAGATGCTGATATAGAGTTTCAAGAGTTGGAGAATAAAGATTCATGAGTATTGAAGAGTTCAAGATTCCAAGATATTCTAGTTACGTTATAGAGTCATGGAATTTATGTAAAATCTAAATAGCGCTTTCTCGATCTATCTCTCCTTCTCTAATTTTGTTTTAATTTTTTTTCAAATATCCTGGTTGTAAAATAATCTTTTCAAAATATATCTCAAAATGATTTTCAATCTCTAATACCTATAAAGATATTATTTTAGTGTTTTAAGTTTATATATATTGAATTTTTGTTTATACTTTAATAAGATATAATTATATTAATATTGTCTATATATATTATTTACATTATATTAAATTTTTCAAAATTATTATATAAAGTTTTATTGAGTTTTATTATGATTAAAATGTGTATAAACTATTTTTAAATAATTCTTCAAAGTATTAAATTATTTTACAAAGCAATTGATCTTCAAAATAATATTTTTAAAGTGTTTTTCAATTTTGTGAAGAATATATCGACTTACTCTATCCATGTATGTCGACATAGTGGCCGTAATTTTCGAAATTCAACTTTGAATGGAAGCGTCTTTTCGTCACACCTCTTTGCGAAAAGACATGACCTTTGATTCCCTATATATACCAGACTTCTAAATGAATTTTAACAGCTACTTTCTTATTCATCCCTTCTCCTTCCACTCTCGCATTTTCTATATCAGAATATACCCAAAATTTGCTGAATTTCAACCAGAATCAAATTCAATCATCACTAGTTTGATTCTCCTTCATCTACTCTTTGATTTCTCTCGTCTCTCCCACTCAAACCAAGATCAAAAAGCAACTCAAGATTTATAGAATCAATTGTAATCAAGATCGAAGATCTGAGTCTGTAAAAATCTATCAAATCATACTGCTATACTGGTGGGTGTGATCCGTGATGACCCACCTTTTTGATCCCTAGGAACGACACTTAACACGTCCTCGGTGTTCGTGTGTCATTGCCTAAGCAACGGAAATATGAATTTCGTGGGGTAAAATAAAGAACATAATAGAAAACCTCATAATGAAATTGCTAAATAAAACATAACAGTAACTAGTACATCAGGTTACTCCTTAATAGGGAGTTATCAGAGATACACAAAAGTACTACAAATCAGCTTAGGCAGTTATAACATCTTGCCTTTACATATGTTGAAAACAAAATGCACTTACACAAACTAGATAATACAACAGAATAGATAATGAAGAAGATGAAAAGCCTCCTGCTTGGACGTCGTGTTCAAAAGAGCTACTCTCGGACTACTCAAAAAAAATGAGCACTCGAGAGTTTAGGAAAAACAAACAATTCGGATCAGACGATATGTCTGTATGAGTAAAATTTGAAACAATGGGTGGGTAATTATACATAAAGACCACACCTCTAAACACAAAATGGGCTTACTCTCACATAAATCAACATCAACTCATAAAGAATGGATAAATAATCAAACTCCAAGAAGAGTGGTTGAATCTTCTCGATTCAAATGAGGAAATAAATTTTAAGGTCTGAATTAAATAAGAAAAGGAAAATCTCTAACAAATTACTAGGTGAGTGCAGCCTCCCTTGAAGTAAACCTCTAGTAATATACTTTTGAAGAGGTCATATACTCGGTGACCTTATCGAGAAAAGTACAAGCTGGACCCTGCCAAACCTTCTCGAGAATCCGAATATTTCACATGTAAATACACAAATCAAATCCAACCTAGATGAGATGTGGAATACACTTTTAGTGGGACCAACCCCACATAGCTAGATGCCAATAAGCTCTTTGGATTAGTCATTTCCGACAAAGGATAACAAAGCTCAAAAGAGTAGCATATCGTCTTAAAGTGGCAAAAAATTAAGAAGCAGAAGTAATCGATAGTTAGAAAATTAATGTGAATATAAAATAATTATGAATGGAAATTAAGTCTTGTATACTCATCACTACTCATTGAATTCGAACTTGTACTACTCCTAAGTTAACAATAATGCCGAACAAGTCAAGGTAGTGTTACCTATAGAATATGCTACTATATGATTTTTGTTTGATGATAATAAACATATACATATTCGTTTAAATGTATTTGTTGTTGTACTATTTTATTTTTCACATAATTAATTAAATATTTGTTGGATAAAATAAATAACATGGAATTCAAATTCAAACAAATTTTTTATTTAAACAAATATTTTATTACAAATTCAAATAGTACAAATTTAAGCTCTCACTACATTTATACATTTTTCAATTACAATATAATTTCATATTAATCACATTTTTCAATTTACAATTTACACCTCACTACATATTCACACAACACTTGTATTTTATCTTCAACTTTGTTCCAGCTTGAATTCGGCATCTGAGCTATCTACAAAATAAACATTAACGTGGTAAAATTGAAAAAGAAATATTTTGTAGTGTATGATAAGTTGGTTGTTTGAAAATTTTATTTTCCTCGGTTATTTGGGTTGTTCGTCATCATTTTTATTTGAATTCATCTTATACGAATAGCTTGCAACATGCACAGTGTATCACTGTACATGTCATAAGGCCGTGCATATCGATATATGCTAGCTTGTTAAAACTATAGGGATAGGTGAGCACAAGGTCAAACCCAACCAAATGGTGGATTCAACTTAGGCGCAAAACAACATGCAACACTTCAAATATACACATGGTCAAACCAGAATTCAAGTGGTGACAACAGAACATGGAAGTGAAGCCTCAATCAAGACTAACCAAAAATACACAAGATTGAAGCGAACACATATGAACTCAAATCAGTAACAAGTGCACAAGACAAGTGTGTCAACATAACAGACTTAGAGTGAAGCTAGTGGAATAAAATCAATGCAGATCAGAGTCCAGAACACACATCAGCCTTACAACATCAACATGAAAAAGTGGTAAATCAACAAGTGAACCCAGATCAGACATGCACAAACAAAGTCTTCGAGCTTCAAAAATGTTCATGTGAACATATACACCACAAACACAAGAACATATTCATAAGCATGTGTGAACACAAGTGGAACCACAGACCAGACCCAATAGAACAGGTTTATTCGACTCAATGCATTAAGACACAATTATCAACCAGACCACACTTCAACGAGACTATGATAACAAAGCAACCAGACCTCACCTATATATTTCGGAGAATACAAAAGCACCAGAAACTCATGATATGCAAACCAGATACAAGGCAACGTCAAAGAAATCAGAATCCAACAAGCAAAGTGACATATGTGTGCAAATATGCATATAAGTACATACATATATATCAGGTCGGAGGCATGAACAACCAGAGTGCAGACTCAAAGCAACCAGACATGTTCATATGAAGACCACACTCCAACATATTGAACCGGACCAACATGAAAACACAAACCATACCATCCTAACATGAAAACACAAACCATACCATGCTAACAATACTAATGAGTTCAATTCGAAGCAATGCAAGGCAACCACACAATGTAACCAGATAAAGAAACCAAATTATAAGAACTACTTTAGAGATAACATGAAATACATGCACATGTATACATATATGCATACACACACACACATCAGTTCAATGAACCAGTCAACAAAGGCCAAATAAAGGAACACAATGGTCGAGTTATAGAAAAATTGTAAATAACAGTGAAGCAACACATATAACAGTGAACATCAGTCAATAAATGAAGAAATCATGGTGAAAATTATCGGTTTGAATAATGTCACAGAGAAACAAATTCAAATGCCAAAAAGAATGGAACCGACCTTAAAAATATTCAAGAAAAATTGAAATTCATCAGTGGTATATGCAGTAGCATGAACAAGTCAATATCATCACTATCGTTCGATCAAAAGTCAATAGCCAAGCAAATCATGTGAAGGATTCAAACCAGAAATATACGAATGAATTATAGGTTTTCACTTCTATAAAATAAAACCAAAATCATCATTGGCAATCATAGAGTTTGAAAGCAAAATCGAGTCAAGCATAATCATAAATTGAAAAGGAAAATCACATACCAGTATTCGAACTTAACGGAGAAGCGACCGTAAGCAATAATCAGCGAAGGGATCGATTGTCAAGATAAATCAAAGTGAATTCATCACTGCAATCGACCATATATTATTCGATGACTTTGTTTTTGAGCAAAGCCCCAAATTTCCAGAAACCCTATATTCCAGATCGAAGAAGAAGTAACCGCAAAATAAAAAGGGGATCAGACTTCACTTTGCATGATTATTTTTAAGGGTTGTCTCTTAATTTTTTAGGGTGGTTTTTTTTTGGGCTTGAATTATTAAATAGGGTTAAATTAGTTTATTTATTTTCAATTGTAATTTTCTTTTTTAAATTGTGTAATTTTCTAGTTGTGTAACTAGGTTACAAACTACATGGCGTAGTTTGAGAATTTGCAACTCAGTGGCTGAATTGTGGAAGGGTTTGGATCATAGAGTTAGATTAGTCATTAGCGGGTGTCGCAAGTTTAGTGTGTAAGCGTTTGACTACTTAATTTCTAGCAGAAACCTTCGGAGCAGCATGTAAGCAGGTTTTGCCAAAGTTGGGTAAATTTGTGTGTGAACTCTTCTGCATTACTTTTTGTTTTATATTTTATTTCCACATTAATTTTTATTATTATTAGTATCACCATATTCACCCCCCTCTAGGGTAAAATCGATCCTACAAGTGGTATCAGAGCTACGAACAAAAACCATTTTTTTGTTTTAAAAATCTGATTTTTCAGAAACCAATTTTTGTTTTAAAAATTTGATTTTTTAAATGACATCTTTTAATAATGCTTCTGCTGAGGGTCAGTTCATAGTTAGACCACCCATGTTCAATGATGATTATGCTTACTAGAAAAATAGAATGTTCTAAAAACCATAGATGCATGGAATATTGTTCAGACGGGATATAGGACACCAACTATAATGGTAAATAATCAAGAAATTGAAAAACTGATAGATCAATGGACAGATCTTGAAAATAAACTATAGAATGCTAGAGCTAAAGGTATGAATTCTATTATTTGTTCATTAGATCAAATTGAATTTAATCATGTCTCATATTGTCTAACTTCACAGGAAATTTGGCATACACTTGAAGTGACTCACGAAGGAACCTCCTAAGTCAAAGAATCTCGTCTGCCATGCTTAGTAGCAAATACGAGAACTTCAGAATGGCCATGGATGAAAATGTCAAAGAGATGTATGGACGACTTTCTAATCTTGTATACAAATCAAAAGCTCTCGGAAAACCATATACAAAATTGGAAATAGTCTGAAAAATCCTCAGAGTCGTTCCATGAAATTTTGAAGAAAAAGTTAATGCCCTTCAAGAATCAAAGGATTTGAAACAAGTTAAAATTGAAGAACTCATTGGAAATATCACCACTTATGAGCTAGAAATGAAATTCAAGGAAGAATGTGAAGGAGGTGATACTCGAAAGAAATCAATAGCTCTCAAAGAAACAACTGAAAGTGAAGATGATGATGATGGTGCAGCAGAACTGGCGCCGATAATAAAGAAATTCAAAAAGTGGAATCACAAGTATGGAAATCCAGCTCTAAATTAACAATTGAAAAGCAGAATAGTCAAAGCTCTAGAAACAAAGAAGAGAAGGAGATCATTTGTCACAACTGTAATAAACCCGGTCATATCAAGTCAAGTTGTCCTCAGAATCGACTAAGCCAAGAAAAGAAACCAAAAACGAGAAGTTTTGCAGCTACTTGGGATAAAACTGATGAAGTTGATAAAAGCACTGGCAGTGAGAGTGAAAAAGAAAATTTGTGTCCTCAAGGAGAAACAACTGACAGTTATGACGACGAGCCAAGCTAGGTATCAAAACTTACTCATTTGGAATTACTTATATATTTTCATATGATAAATGGCTGTTTTGAACGACTTAGGGAGAAGTACGCTAAAATTGAATCATAAAGAGGTAGTTAATAGAACTAAATAAAAAAAGCTTGATCAATTGGTTAAAAACTATCGAAATAAGAACCCTAAGTGTGATAAGTGTTCGTCATTTGAAGAAGAGATTAAAAAATCAGAAATTAAAGTTAAATCACTTGAAAATGAAATTCTGATTTTGAAAGAAAGTGAAAATACTAGGAGAGAAAATTCTATTAAAAGGTGCACTTTGTTATTGAATGAAAATGGATCTCTCAAAACACAACTCTAACAATTGTCTACCACTTCAGGGAAATTCTCCAAAGGAGAAAAATCACTAAATATGTTATTAGGGAAACAAATTGTTAATTCTATTAGACAAGGACTTGGATACACTCAAACTGAATGTGCTAGAAGCAAAATTAATCAAGTTAATTCCAAGTGCACGATTTGTGGGAAAATTGGACATAACCACAATAATTGCTTGTATAGAACCAAACACGTGAAAACCATACCAATTTGGGTTCCAAAAGGCACAAATATAAAATCCCTTAAAGTCAAACAAATCTAGGTGCCTAAGGGAACAAATATAGATTTTCTTGGGTCTACATAAACATATTTTTCAAAATCATTTTCCACAAACAATCATGGACCTATAAAAACAAATGGGTTACAAAATCTTTCCTCGTGTAGGTATTTCGAGTGAATAAAGAAAACTTCTCATCAGCCCCTTAGGTTCTTCACAATAAATATGCACACCAATATATCTAACATCTTTAACTTTGATAATCCTTTGATCACAATTTATGATTGCTCTAAACTTAGACAACCAGTTCACTCCTAACAATACTTCAAAACCCATGAATCTAAGAACAAATAAATCAGAAAAGAATGGCATATCTTGATAAGAAATAAGCACATTCAAACATATGGTATCAAAATTGGCCGGACCCCCAATTGGGTTCGACACACAAAGAGAATTATTTAAAAGGATGGGTTTTAGGTTAAACTTATCAATAAGATCTACTGAAATGAAACTATGGGATGCACCGGTATCAAATAATACTCTAACGGGAATATCATAAGTGGATAATGTATCTTGCAATACCTTCTTTCCTTTTGGGTCCGTAGAAGTAGATGGTATTTCCTTAATAGTAAAAGCTTGTTCCTATGATCCCTTCTTCGGAAAAGGGCACTGGTTCTTCATTTGCCCCTTCTTGTTACAGTTGAAACATGTTGATAAACTATTATCCAACATTGATCTGCAAAGTGTCCTAGTTGTGGCAATTGAAACAGACTGGCTTATCAGGGGTATCTACGCAATGATTTGCAAAGTGACCCACCTTTTTGCACTTAAAACAAAGAATCTTGGAGAAGTCTAACTGTTTATTCTGAGCTGGAGCTCCACCTCTAGGCTTCCTTCTTGACCACTTCTTCTTCCCCTTGCGCTTGAAAAACAGCTTATTAGCAATTGGCATTACTGATAAAGGTTGGGCATTAACTGCCGGCACTACTCCTATCTGAACTCCTTGCTTAATATCAAGATCTTCGAATCTCAAAGCCATACTAATCAGATTGATAAAGGTACCATTGAGATGATTGGTCATTTCCCAATGGAACTCTAGTCGTGTTCCTTTCACGAATCTCTCATTCTTTTTTAGAGGCATTTCAATCAATCCTCGTTCAAAACGGGACAATGCATTGAACCTATGTTCATACTGCGCCATTGCCATCTCACCTTGCTTCAAATCCATAAAACTTCTGAACAACCGAGTCCTCCCCGCCTCTGGGACAAACTAAGATTTAAAAATCTCCTTAAAACCGCGCCTAAGAAAAATCTTCTTCTGGTGTATTCATGGTAATTAAATCTCACCAAACCATTACTACTTTCTGAAGCTGACGCGATGCCAACAATCTCCTTCTAGCATCTCCCAATAAAATATCCTTGAATATCCTTTCACAAGAGTGGAGCCATGTCTGAACTCAGTTCTATAGAAAAGCTTACCACCTAAAGTAGTGTAATGCTTGCACAAGGTCACAGATTTCTGAGGCAGCTGAACTGCATCACTGCTTCATCTATCGGCTCTACAAATGCCTCATTTCTAGAAGCTCTGCCATTTGTAGCTGTGTTGGTTCTAGATCCGCTCCTTCTTAGTCCTCCTGTACTCATTTTCTATAACATACATAAGTGAAAGGTATCATTAGAATACAAATATAGGGTCAAAGAAGATAAAAGGGAAACTGCAATAAAGGATCTAAAACCATACATCAAAAGGGACAAAAAGAAAAAGCTCTCCCAAGATTAACTCATTTTAGGGCTCAACTCGCCTTATCTCTAATAAGTTGTACCCCAATCAGGCTAAGGTGTTCGCTCAATCAAAGCTCTGATACCAACTGTGACGATCCACTATTCTGACCCATAGGAACGACACTTAATAGGTCCTCGGTGTTCATGTGTCATTGCCCAAGCATCGGAAAGATAAATCATTATGAGGTAAAATAAAGAATAGAATTGAAAACCTCACAATGAACCTGCTAAATAAAACATAACAGTAAATTGTACATCATGTTGCTCCTTAATAGGGAGTTATCAGAGTTACACAAAAGTACTACAAATCGGCTTAGGTAGTTATAACATTCTGCCTTTACATATGCTAAAAAAATGCACTTACAAAAACTAGATAATACAACGGAATAGATAACTAAGAAGACGAAAAGCCTCCTCCTTGGATGCCATCTTCAAAAGGTCCCAAATAACACCTGCTACTTTCGGACTACTCAAATAAAATGAGCACCTGAGAGTTCAAAGAAAGCAAACAACTCTAGTTAGACGATATGTCTGGTATGAGTAAAATTTTAACAATGGGGGTAACTAAACGCAAACATGTGAGATCACGCCGCTGAACATGGAATAGGTTTACTCTAACATAGAGCAATATCCAATTATAAGGAATAGATAAATAATCAAACTCTAAAGGGTGCTTGACCCTTCCTGATGCAAATGAGGAAATAAATTTGAAGGTTCAAATCAAATCAGAAAAGAAAAACCTCCAACAAATGACTAGAAGAGTGCGCCCCCTTGAAGTATACCTCTAATAATATACTTTCAAGAAGGTCATATACTCAGTGACCTCCTTGGGAAAAGTACCAACCGAACCCTCCAAACCTTCCCAAGAATCCAAATATTTCACATCTAAATGCGCAAATCGAATCCAACCTAGATGAGATGTGAAATACCCTTTTAATGGAAGCAACCCCACATAGCTAGATGCCCATAAGCTCTTTGGATTTAGTCATTTTTGAAAAAGGTCAACAATGTTTAAAAGAGCAGCATGTTGTCCTAGAGTGATGAAAAAAAAGAAGCAAAAGTAATCGATAGCTGAAAAACCAACTATCATGGATATAAAATGATGTACGTGGAAATTAAGTCTTGTATACTCATCCTCACTCGTTGAATTCAAACTTGTACTATTCCTGCGTTAACAATAATGTCAGACGGGTCAAGGTAGTGTTACCTCAAAGTCACGTCTCACGACCCTTCTTAACTTTTGGAATAGTGACAAGTCTACATCTTCGACATGTAGTGTTAAGCATACAAATAAATCATTTTCACATAAGTGATATTGCTTGACGGAACTTAATTCAGCTCCATAATTGAATCAAACCTTCATTTTTAAAACTGAATTCGTACTCTGCCTCATATTACAAATATTAGCTTTAAAACACTCTGTTGTAGAGTTTACTACCTCACATTACAAGTAGTATCTTTAAAAGACTCTGTTACAGAGTTTACTAACTTTGAAACATCGTTGAAAAGGGACTCAACAACTTAAAACATCCTTATTCATTGATTGATTAACTTTTAAAACTTTGTTAACTGAGTTGATTAACTAACTTCAATAACCTTTAATTAAAAAGTAAATCACCTTTAAAACATCATTAGTTTAATTTATTAATAATATAATTAATTAATTTAATTTAATATTATTATTTAAGAGTGATTAACAACTTTAAAACATCATTAAAGAAAAGATTACTTAAAGTTAAAATAAATAGATATATTTTAAAAATCATTAATTAAAAAGATTAATTAATTTAAAAACATCATTAGAAAATTGATTAATTAACTTTGATCCATCATTCTCAAAATATTAACTAGCCTTAAACATCATTAAGTAAAATGATTAATTAGATTTAGAACATTATTAACTAATTAATTAGTTAAGTTTAAATCACATCATTAATAAGTTAATTAATTTACCCTAATCCTTATTAATTAAATAATTAATTAATTAAATTAAATAATCATTTTTAAAATAATGATTATTTTTTGAAACATCGTTATTCAAAAACTTTCTTAACTTGTAAAATAATTCCAAGCACGACAGTGAAACCAAACAGTTCGATAAAAGGTGATTTTTCGAAAGTATCGATATAACGACTATCGTTATACTAGCAGTTTAGAATCCAAGTTTATGTCATTTGCGATACAATCACACATCAACGACAAAGGAATGAGCATATGTACATGATGATTTTCAATAATACAACATATATCAAATGTTTATTTACAACGGGATTAATTTAACCACTAGATTTACATATAACTTGAGATTCACTTATTAACTTTCCAAAGCGACTAACTTTCAAGCAACAAACCAAACCATTATCACAACTGTTAGGCGCATTTCTAAACAATGCCGAACCATCCCTCTTCCACCCACTGCCGGACCGACTCACTCCACGTACTGCCGAACCAAATCCCATCTCACATCCCATGCCCACCGAATCAGCTCACTCCCAAGCCACCACCGGTCCAATTCCCCTCACTACCGGACCAGCATACCACCGAGCCAACTCCTAGCCGAGCCAACACACCTCCTACGTCCTACCGGACCACCACTCCAACCACGGCCGAACCAAGCTTCGCCGAACCACCAACACCGGTCCAACCCATCTCCCCTGCATGACCGAACCACCAACACCGGTCCAATCCATCCCCTTCCAATACCGAACCAGCTCTCTGCCGAACACCCATCACCGAACGACTCCCCACCGAGTCAAAGCATGGCCGAACCAACCTCACCTACATCTCACCACCGGACCAACGTCCTACCGGACCAACTCCACTCCAACCACGGCCGAACCAAGCTTCGCCGAATCAGATATGCCAGACCAGATCGCTTCAGCCCAGGCTCATTAGCAGCTATATACATCCAAGACCCCTGCCCCCAGCCTCATTCTATAAATAGAGGGGCAGGGGTACAACAATGGCAGACAAGTTTGAGAGCTCAAGCAAGGAAGGAACTTTCAAACAACTTTCTTATACTTGTACTTAAAGCTTTGTACTTGTAATCTGAAAAAGAAAGGAGAATAACATATAAAGTGGACGTAGGCACATTCTGGCCGAACCACTATCAATCTGTGTGTCTTTTACAGTTTAGCCCCTTCTTTTTTCATATTTGCATAAGTAATCTAAAACCTTGAAAATAACATATAATCAACTAAATTATACGGATTGGAGGTGTTTGCCCATTTTTTGCGCAAACATTTTTGGTGCTTTCACTGAGAGCTTGGAACTCGAAGCTTCAGCTTCCCTCATTCAACCTTCTTTCCCAATAGCACCCTTCATTGCCTAGGAAACATGACTTCCAGGCCGAGAAAAGACGCCAACAAGGGAAATAACGTTGCAACCAGCAGCGCTCCAGATCCAGTGGATCCAGATCAAGAGAACCATCCCACTACGACAGCAGATCAGGCAAATCCGACAGCCTCTGCCGCGGAACAACCGGCAGCAATCACTAGGGCAGATCTAGACAGAGTTGTAACTGAAGTGACTAACCGCTTCGCATCCCAACAAGAAGCTTTGGTGAACCAACTCATGTCACGCTTGAGGGATGCCGAAGAATCCAACCGCAACACTGAATCATGGGGTGAGTCTCAATCTGGAGGATCTCAGAGACAGCAAAGGTCTTCCCTCTTCGAAGAAGCTATCAACAGAAACAACAATGATAGGGGCCGCGCCCAGACTCAGCCCGAACTCCGACTTGAGGAAGCGCTTGGAACCGAACCCAATGGGGGAGGCACCAGGCGAGGGTCGGATGTAGCTGACCCGGTCATGCCGCCTAATCATAGAAACCCCGCTAAACGAAGCCGAGCTAGAACCCAGCCCGAAGTTGACCCCATGGAAATGCTCGAAGCAGAACCCCACAGGGGAAGATCAAGGCAGGGGGCAACTGTAGCTGGTCCTAGCATGCATCCGAGCAGCCAAAGACAACCACTGGATAACGTCAGAAGTGATAAGCTATACCATCCCTACAGGTCATCTGGACGAGATCGATCCCGCAGGGAAGAACCAAGCTCATTTTTGTCCGCTTCAAATTCTGATAAAAGAATGGCATGATTATTCAGGGAATGCGTCCGACGGGAGCAAAGAGATCGAGGGACAGGCGCTAGGGTAACCAGCCCTTTCGCCCGCGACATCGAAACCGCCATCACCCCTCGAGAATGGAAAATGCCGACGATGGAACCGTACAAGGGAACTTCCGACCCCGTTGTACACCTGTAAAGATACACACAACATATGCTCATGAGCGGGGCAACGGAAGGAGTATTATGCAAGTGCTTTCCACTATTTTTAACAGATCTAGCTACCTCCTGGTTCTGCCATCTACCCCAAGGATCCATCAGTTCATGGGAAATGTTGAAGGAAAAGTTCATTAGCCAGTTCCGCATTCATGTGGAACAACCCAAGGATGCTTATTCTCTATCCAATGTCAAACAGAAATCCAGAGAGACACTGCAACAATATCTAACCCGGTTCAACGCCGCAGCGGCCGCAGTCCAAGATGCCGATGAGAAACTCACCCTAATGGCCTCTGTAGTGGTGTGCACCCAGATACCAAGTTTGCTAGAAGACTAACTAAAGAAAAACCAGCTACCTTGCCCGATTTCTTCGATGAAGCTGGGAAGTACATGAGACTCGAAGAGGCTGCCACTGAAAGGCAGACAGGACCACATGCTAAAACGGCCCATGGAAACGCCCACGCCGCAGCGAAGGACATTCGGAGAAATGACTTCATAGACAATGCAGGGGGCAAGAAGGGAGAAAAGCGCTTGTACCGACCAGGACCGAGATTGGACGCTTACACTCCCTTGAATGAAACAGTCGAGAACATCTTTCTGGCCACCCAGGACGAACTTACATACAAGCGCCCCCTGTACAAGAAAGAGTCAGATCGTGCAATCCAGTCCGGAAAATTCTGCCGTTTTCACGAGTCTCATGGGCACGATACCAATGAATGTCGTCATCTCCGAGATCTAATTGAAGAACACATCAGGAGAAAGAAGCTGGAACGCTATGTAAAGGGCCAGGACAGGACTCCAGCTCCTACCAAGGAAAACCCAGGGCAGCTCCACCCAGAGACAGGCGGAGGAAATCGCAACACCAGCGGTTCCAGCCAAGAGAAGATAGTGGTCCATACAATATCAGGAGGGCCACACATCGCTGACAAGAGCTGGGCAGAAATGGAAAGATATGGAAACTCACTCAGAAGCGAGGGAGACTGCGTCAATTCTGTTATGGAAGAACTGCCACCCTAAGCGGAAGGAAAGTAATGATATCACATTCAGCGAGCGCGACCTAGAAGGAAGGCAATACCCTCATATGGATCCTATGGTCATCTCTGCCTGGTTCGGTCCAGCCAAAGTTTTTCGAATTTTAATAGACACTGGAAGTTCAGTAAATATCCTATTCAAGCATGCTTTCGACAAAATGAAGCTGTCAATGAAGGATGTATCCCCCTGTAACAAACCACTACACGGTTTCACTGGAGAAGCAAAGATGCCCCTCGGACAATTGGATCTCTTTGTTGAATTGGGAAGTCATCCCCGCTCCGCCGTTCGGAAACAAATATTCGTGCTAATAGACAACCACTCGGCCTACAATGCCTTTTTAGGAAGACCAGCCTTGTCCGACTTCCAAATTGTCCTTGCCCCATGGTGCCTGAAGATGAAGTTCCCAACGGATAATGGAGTGGGAGAAGTAGAAGGGGATCAAGACGCCGCCCGGGACTGCTATGTAACCGAACTTCGCAATAATCACAGGAGAGATAAAGGGAAAAATGCAGAGACTATTCTCTGCATGAAAAGCTCGGAAGCATAGCAACTAAAGAAAGCCCCTCCTCTTCGGTATACCAGTGATCCTTTCAATGAATTAGACCCCAGGGACAAAGAGGAGGAGGCCACCGCCGAGCCTGCAAAGGCTATGGAATTCATACCTGTAGACAAACGCGACCCAAGTAAACTGCTGAGAGTCGGATCTCAGTTAAACAGAGAATTAAAGAATCAACTCATTGATTTTCTTCGCCACAACATGGATGTATTTGCATGGACGCACGCTGATATGACTGGAGTCTCCCCGGACATAGCATGCCACGCACTAAACATCGATCCTACCAAGGTACCGGTAAAGCAAAAGAAGAGAAGCATGGGGGCAGAACGATCAGCGGCCCTCGAGGAAGAAGTAAAGAACTTACTGGCCAATGACTTCATACGTGAAGCCATCTACCCGGAATGGATCGCCAACCCGGTACTGGTAAAGAAAGCTAATGGGAAGTGGCGAACATGCATCGATTTCTCCAACTTAAATGACGCTTGCCCGAAAGACTGCTTCCCACTCCCCCGAATCGACCAACTCGTGGACAGCACTGCCGGACACGAACTCTTATCCTTTATGGACGCATACTCACGATATAACCAGATCCCTATGCACGCCCCCGATCAAGACCACACTAGCTTCATCACTGACCGAGGATTGTACTGCTACAAGGTAATGCCATTTGGACTTAAAAACGCCGAAGCTACTTATCAGCGCCTCGTCAACAAGATGTTTGCAGAATTGATAGGACAAATTATGGAAGTTTATGTGGATGACATGCTGGTAAAATCAAGAAAAGCCAACGATCATGTAAGCCACCTGGACGAGATGTTCCAAGTACTCCGCCAATATGGAATGAAGCTGAACCCTCTAAAGTGCTCCTTCGGAGTGTCATCAGGAAAGTTCTTGGGATTCGTCGTCCATGCCAGAGGGATCGAAGCGAACCCCGAACAAGTCCGAGCCTTGCAAGATATCAAAGTACCATCCACTCGGAAAGAAATGCAAAGCCTAAACGGGAAGGTGGCCGCCCTAAGCCGATTCATCTCTAAAGCAACCGACAAATACATTCCTTTCTTTGAAGCCCTGAAGAGAGACAAAGGAAAATTCGAGTGGACCGACGAATGTTCAGCAGCTTTCCTTAACCTAATCGAGCACCTCCAACGGCCACCAGTACTCTCAACGCCGAATGAAGGCGGAGAACTATACCTATATCTTGCTGTGTCATCCCATGCCCTAAGCGCCGTTTTGGTAAGAGAAGAAAACCACACACAACGTCCAGTGTACTTCGTAAGCAAAAGGTTCACGGGAGCAGAAGCCCGGTATCCCAAACTCGAGAAACTGGCGTACTGTTTACTAATCACATCAAGGAAGCTGCGACACTATTTCCAATCTCATCCCGTCAGAGTCCAACCGACCAGCCATTGAGGCAAGTGCTCCATCGTCCCGACACCTCTGGGCGACTGCTCAAGTGGTGCATCGAGCTAAGCCAATATGATATCACTTACCATCCTCGCACCGCTATCAAGGGACAAGCCATAGCTGATTTCATTGCTGAATTCACTACTGGCGAAGGTAAGGACCAATCTGAAATAGCAGAAGATATCAAGTGGAATCTCTTCGTAGATGGAGCGTCGAACGAATAAGGCTCGGGGGCAGGTGTTGTGATAATCACCCCCAAGGGAAAGAAGCTGCGCTACGCCCTAAGATTGGAATTCGCTGCCACCAACAATGACGTAGAATACGAAGCAGTGATAGCTGGATTAGAACTTGCACTAGAAATCGGAGTCAGTTCTTTATGTCTCCATAGTGATTCTCAACTTATTGTGAATCAAATACTAGGAGAGTTCCAGACTCGAGGAGAACGACTCACAACATACCTAAAGAGGACCAAGCTGCTGCTTAACCAACTGGATCACTATTTGATCAGACACATTCCTCGAGGGGAAAATCGAGAGGCCGACGAGCTGGCAAAGCAAGCTAGCATGGGAGATGACACCGCTTCTGGAGCGATAACTGTCTCAAGGCTGCGAACCCCGAGTTTCGAGCAAGTACACCTGATAGCTGCAACCAAAGAAGAAACGTGAATGACCCCTATCCGAAAATACTTACAAAACGGCGCCCTACCAGACGGGTGAAATGAAATTAAGAAAATTCTAAGGAAAGCTTCCCGCTACACAATACAAAAGGCATCCTCTATCGGCGCGGCTTCTCTAACCCCTTATTGAGGTGCGTTGCTGGAAGAGAAGCCAGGGAAATTCTATCCAACATCCATCAGGGAAGTTGTGGAGACCACACCGGAGGGCAGACTCTGGCAAAAAAGATACTCTGATATGGATATTTCTGGCCCACCTTGAACAAAGACGCCTTAGACTTCGTCAAAAAATGTGACAGATGTCAGAAATTTGCCAAAATCCCTCGACTACCAACCAATGAAATTACTCAAATGACCAGCCCTTGGCCCTTTGCAATATAGGGGATTGACTTAATTGGCGAACTGCCAACGGGCCGAGGCGGAGCCAAATATGCTATAGTGGCAGTTGACTACTTCACCAAATGGGTGGAGGCGAAACCTCTAAATAAAATATCTTTGGTAAAAGTTATCAACTTCTTAATCAAAAATATTCTGTGCACGTACGGAACACCACTCAAAATCGTATCAGACAATGGACTTCAGTTTGACAGCGAGGAATTCACCGACTGGTGCCAAGAGCACGGGATTCACAAAAGCTTCTCATCCGTGGCTTATCCCCAGGCAAACGGCCAAATAGAAGCTGTCAACAAAATTCTCAAAACCTTAATCAAGAAGAAACTTGAAAAGTCGAAAGGCGCTTGGGTGGACGAACTTCCTACGGCACTTTGGGCCTATCGCACATCTTACAGAACTTCAACAGGGCATACTCCCTTCTCTTTGGCATACGGATCAGAGGCTATGCTCCCAGTTGAAACTATAGTGCCCTCTCACCGTAGGATCCACTACAACCCGAAAGAAAACGAAGAACTCCTCCACATGTCTTTGGATCTAATTGAGGAGAGAAGAAATGATGCAGCACTCAAACCAACAGCTCACAGACAAAAAGTGGCGACACTATACAACTCCAAAGTCAAACATCGCAGCTTACAAGAAGGAGACCTTGTCCTCAAGAGAATCTTTCCGCGCCCCGGGGCACTGGACCCCATCTGGGACGGACCATATGTAATTCATAAAGATCTCCACAACGGAGCTTATATTTTGTCAACAGTGGACGGAGAGGTGTTCCAGAGGGCATGGAACATCCGACACCTCCGTCGATACTTTTCTTAACTTTTACTGCCCATGTGAAGTGAATTAACAAAGAGAATCAGTGGATGTAGGCATTTTCGTGCCGAACCACTTTAAAAAACTTGGCTCTCGTTAACTTGTTCCTTTATATCTTGGCTACTTGTTACGCTTTATCCTTTGCTGTTGAACAAAATCCTTTGCAGATGACATTTCAATCCAGAACTTCACAACACAACTCCACCTGGACAAAATCTAACAGGTACGCTGCGCTCCTATGCCCTCGCCAATGAGACACTTTGCTCCGGTATCCCTCTACCGCGAGTTAACTCATTGTTTGCCTCGGCCCTTAAAGCCGACTGTAATAAGCCGAGTATAAGTCATCAAAAAAAGGCCGACTATAGCCGATGGCAGCTTATTACAGCGATTCGGCTCGCCGACAACTGTGAACCGATCATAAGCCCCAACATAAGGTGTGGCCAGCCAGGGGTAGTTCACAGTTGACGATCGGCCCCCACGCTAGCCGGCCACAGTAAATCGAATAATACCCACGATTACGGGCCATAATGGCCCGGGTAGTTACTGTGCGCGATCGGCTCCGATGTGTCTTAAGTGCGGCTATGGTAAAAAAGAAAACTCCCCGCAGAGGCGTAAGATGGGTGACAAATGTCTCCAAGACCCACAGCTAGGGAAAGTGACTATAAAACCCGTTCGCCACGAACTTAAGCACATCGACGGCCTTCCGTGACTGGAAGTTTTACTTTTCCTATATTTCAATTTCATTTAAAACTTTTCTCCTATTCTCCGTAACGGTGCTTGAAAGTACAGGACATGAAATATGGAACGTTCGCTAATGGGAACAGAGACTTACAATCGGATAACGAGACACTCAACAGCATTCCGTGCTTAGTCTTACAGGGCGCACGAAGTTGCCGTCCACAGCCGAAACATGAAGGGCGGTACCTTCTACTTTTATACATTAATGCATAACTGCAGTTCATATTCACACATCACATTTACGTTGCAAAATGAGAAAATTATACTTTAAGCAAAAAACTTGGCATCAGGCACAGTCAAGTCACTAGTAACATGCATAGTTACATCACTTACACAGCACAGCAAAATAGCAATAACATTCCAACATAAAGGAATCAGCTTATATTATGAAATTACAAAACGGCATTCATCACAAACAATATTATTACAGTTACATCAATGTTTTGGACTAGCATGAACAACAATAAAAAGAAATCAAAAGGTGACCAGCTACGTTCACGCTTCGCCCTTATCCTACCAACTCTCCAAGCCTACTTAGCCGCAGGGTCGGAGCTCCCAGCATGGTGACCAGAAGTCCCACCGGTCCAATTCAGAAGAGGAATTCATTAAGCGAACAGTAAGCGATCAAGTTATGAAAATCCAAAAAGAAAAGAGAAAGAGAAAAGAGACTCACCAGCGTCCGCCGCTTGATCCTCATCAGCCAATTGCACACCCGCTTCCTCTGCAGCAAGCAGCCGCATCCCTTCCTTCACCGCCACCTTCTCCTCCTTTGAGAACTGGGCGGTTACCACGTCCATCCTGAATGTCGCTCCACCTTCCTTATCCGCATCGGCCTTGGCCTCCTCCAAAGCCCGGAGATATATCCTAGCCATGATCCGGGGATAGTCATCCATCCAGGATAGATTACCCTGCTTCCAGGTACGGAAGTACATATCCTGCAACATCTCATCCATCATCCCCTCATTCTCCTCAAACTCCCTCACCCGGGACTCGGAGGACAACAACTTAGCGACGGCAGCATCCCTCTCCGATCGATACCTCAAGCGGTCAGCCTGGAGAGACCTCCTTATTTCCTCCATCTCTTCCTTTAGCTTGGCCTGAGCAAACTCTGCGGCCTCAAGCCTCCCAGGCAACTCTTCAATCCGCTCAAGATCCGCATTCCGAACCTCGTCCACCGTCACAATGTCCATATCAATCCGCCCCTTGCAAGCAGCCTCCATTTTTCGCAATTCTGCCCTGCTGGCCTTTTCCAGATTCTCCTTCAACTGCCTGGAGGCTGCCTCGTGCTGAGAAATCCGGATAGCCTGATCGTCAAGCTGCTTGGCCTGATCAGAAACCTGTAGCCGCAGCCGGATGTTAGCACTCCCGATTTCCTCCCCAGCCCTAGCCAGTCGAGCATGATGCTCCATCAACTTCTTGACCTCCTCCGCGACCCGGTCAATGTTGGCCTTGGCTTCGTCCCCCATAGCAGCTATCCGAGTAGTGAGCAGATCCAAATCTAGGGACTTAGCCTCATCAAGAATCCGAACCATGGGATTGCGGGGGAGAAGATGCTCGCCCGTGGCCTCGTCAAATAATATATCCTGAGAGCTTGGGTCCAAATCCGGGTGGCCGGCAAAGGGATTGCGAGGCACATCGGGAAGTTTTATGCGGATCACAGTAGGATTCTCGGAAGGAGGCGGAGAGGGGACAAACTCCATGGCCTTCTCCGTGGTATCTCGGGGAGGCTGAATAGGAGACTGAGGACCAGGTGGTGAATCAAACAAGGAACGCCTCCTCTTCCTCTGTGGGATATCTTCCTCAATGACTCCAAGAAGAGGGCGATATTTAACTACATCCCCGAAACGGCCAGTTGGCGGCTTAGTAGAAGCTCTCATCAACTTGAATTGTTCAAGGCGGTGTCGAACGTCTGAAGTTTTGGCCACCTCGCCTGCCTCTGTAATAAAGAACAAGTGTTACGAACATACAATGGTCCATAATCCGAGAAATATGTTAAGTTAAAAAGAATGAGAAGACACATTTATTATACAAACCCTGCGGAGAAGGAGAATACTGCAATAAGTCCTGAATCTCAGTCTAGGACGGAAGCGAACCATAAAATATTTTTAAGTCCCTATCATAAATGGAATCTGCAGAAGTCAAGAGTTCACCTTGAATCGCTGGAGCCACTTCAACTGAAGAACTCTTAGGGAATGGATCGACGCCAGTCCCAGCCTTGTCAACCTCCTTTGCCTTCTTCACCGAGGCCGATCCTTCCTCCAACCCTTCAAAAGCCTGGCGGAAGGCATCATCCATCCACTCCTGGATCTCCCTTGCCTGATCAGAAGACAAAGCCCCGACACCACTACCACCCTGTCCTTCACCTTCTCCATCTCCTCCGCTCTCCTCTTCGTCTCTTTCCTCCTCTCCACCTTCCTCCTTCGGAATTTCTGGACATGTACTGAGAGAGGGTCCACCAGACTTCTTAAGCCTCTTTCCCCCAACGGCTGGAGGCACCGAGAAAGGTCTCTTCTTGCTACTCTTCGCAGTAGCCCCATCCTTAGCTTTAGCAGCCCTCTCCTCGGCTGTATCTCTCTATTTAACCACAGATTGATGTGGCAGAATCAAGTTATACTCCAGGAGAGTGGCATTCCTGATCAGAAAAGAAGCCGATCTATCCCTTCCCGAAATGGCCTTTATTTCAGTAGCCATCCGAGCCAAGAAATCAGTCTCCACGACCGCAAAACCACCTGTCGCTAGCAAGAAATAAAAGCATATAAGAAGAAGCATTGTGATCGGGACAAGAAAAATATAAATGAAGTTCAACTTACAGCCAGAAGTGAAAAGGCGGAAAGAAACAGAGTCATCCCTAATGAAAAACCATTCCTTCTTGAACATACTGAACTTTGAGTGCAGATCCAGAACAGGCTTGAAGGGCACGGCCGCTTCCAAACTGATATATGGAGACCCTTTCTTGTAGCCTCTCAAGTTGTACAGATACCGGATCTCCCGGTTGGAAGGGGGACGCCCATATCTCCTCTGAAAGATGACGAAAAGACTCACCAGAATGGCGTAGGAGTTAGGCTGAAGCTGGAATGGAGCCACCTTCAGATATGTGATAAAGCTAACTATCCAGGCGTTGAGAGGCAGGATAGCATCACACATGCAGTGGTACCTACTGTACGCAAAATATCCTTCAGGAGGATTGTACGGCATCACTCCGTTCCCCGGCAACCGCATAAGCGCTCTATCTATCTCGAAGGAACGAGATATAACATCAAGTTGCTCCTCCTTTAGGGAGATAGGAAAGCAATCGGGAGGGAGACCAGAAGTTCCTGGGGACCATACCCATCCACTAACGACCTCGGGGCAGGTCCATGTCGCTCCGGTCCTGACTGGGCTGGTGGCACGGAAGAAGACTCTCCTCTATCCTTGGACTTCTTACTGTATGATCGAGTTTCCGCTTTGCGAGACATTTATCTGCGACATCGGAAAAGCATTTTGTTAGAACAAGGAATATGGAAATACAAACAAACAAGTACATGCAGCCTAGAGTCTCATTCGCAATTCGAAACACCAAAGTTCGAGACCAAAGACCATTCGGCCTCACACTTCTCAAGCTCATTCGGCAGTTCAAGTACAAGAGGACATTCGGTATTTTGGGGGCTACGAGCTCATTCGGTAAACTACATCTTTCAGGTACGTTCGGTACACGAGGCCCCAAAGCACATTCGGTGATTGAAAATATGGGTTCATTCGGTACTCACGAGTCCATCCGGTAATTCAAGTACATAAGATCGTTCGGCAAAAGAATGTCTCACCTGATTCGGCACTTGGTTCGGCACTTGTTTGATCCGGTATTCGGCTGATTCGGCTATCTCAAAACGATAAAGGGGTAAGGAAGGCCTAACACCTCTATTTATAAACGAACACAGGATTACCGGACCATATGGTTCGGCATACAAAACCGGATGAAAATCACCTAAGCTAAAACAAAGCGAGACATATGATGGCATATGCCCCACTTTGGGGAGCAAGTGTTAGGCGCATTTCTAAACAATGCCGAACCATCCCTCTTCCACCCACTGCCGGACCGACTCACTCCACGTACTGCCGAACCAAATCCCATCTCACATCCCATGCCCACCGAATTAGCTCACTCCCAAGCCACCACCGGTCCAATTCCCCTCACTACCGGACCAGCATACGACCGAGCCAACTCCTAGCCGAGCCAACACACCTCCTACGTCCTACCGGACCACCACTCCAACCACGGCCGAACCAAGCTTCGCCGAACCACCAACACCGGTCCAACCCATCTCCCCTGCATGACTGAACCACCAACACCGGTCCAATCCATCCCCTTCCAATACCGAACCAGCTCTCTGCCGAACACCCATCACCGAACGACTCCCCACCGAGTCAAAGCATGGCCGAACCAACCTCACCTACATCTCACCACCGGACCAACGTCCTACCAGACCAACTCCACTCCAACCACGGCCGAACCAAGCTTCGCCGAACTAGATATGCCAGACCAGATCGCTTCAGCCCAGGCCCATCAGCAGCTATATACATCCAAGACCCTTGCCCCCAGCCTCATTCTATAAATAGAGGGGCAGGGGTACAACAATGGCAGACAAGTTTGAGAGCTCAAGCAAGGAAGGAACTTTCAAACAACTTTCTTATACTTGTACTTAAAGCTTTGTACTTGTAATCTGAAAAAGAAAGGAGAATAACATATAAAGTGGACGTAGGCACATTCTGGCCGAACCACTATAAATCTGTGTGTCTTTTACAGTTTAGCCCCTGCTTTTTTCATATTTGCATAAGTAATCTAAAACCTTGAAAATAACATATAATCAACTAAATTATACGGATTGGAGGTGTTTGCCCATTTTTTGCGCAAACAACAACTATGCAATTAGCATTTAATAGCTACGAATATGAGGATGAACATAGTTTAAACTTTATGGTTCAAAGGTAGAAGCTTCACTCACCAAAACGCTTATTACTTAAATCGAAATCGCACTAACTCTTCGAACAATACTAGAACTAACTTTTTCTATGCACTTGACTTGATTTAGTGGACTTTGTGTGGATTTATAGGCTTGGCATAGACCATATGGGTCGGCCATGGTGGGAATATAGGGGATATGGGTCTTGTTTGATAGATGGAGTGAAGTAGAGAAGCAAGGAGCTTAATAATGTGTTTTAACTTTAAAAAGAAGTGGAAAATTTATGATATTTAGTAATTAGAAGCCATGGATGAACATGAACATGAACATGAAGAGAAGGAAAGTGAATATGAGAATGAAGATGTAAAGTGAGAATCTATGGAGATGGTGGGATATTTATAAACAAAGGGGTGAAATATTATTTAAATTAGCTTAAACATTTAAATAATATAAATTTTATCATGTAACATGCAAGCCGTGCCTCTACTACCCTTAATACACATGTTACCCCCCCCCCCCCACCTTAGGTCCACTTACACCATGCTTTAGGTCATATCCTAGGTACTTTAGGTGATGTTTAGGTTATGTAATTAATTTCGTAAAGTAATTTAATATATTTTGTGCGTTTTATGTCAAATCAAGGTTTATATTTAAACTAAGATTGATTATTAACTCTAACACATTGATTAACTTATCACATGACATAAGTGCATGTGTTTGTATGTCTATATGAGTGATAAAAAAACATGCACAACATTTTCGACGACTTTCCGAAGCCAAAAAGTAGAAATTTTGGAAAACATTTTTCGGTCACATTTTGTATTTTTATTCAAACTATTTATTTTAATAAACAAAATGTAAAAATTATTTTATTATCGTTAATTAATATTTAAAATATGTTTATTTAGTTATTAAAATCCATTATTTAAATATTAAAAATATATTTAAACATTCAAATACAAAGCAATTAATTTATGGGTCGTTGCATGATTGTAGCCTACAAAATCAATTGGGTGTGCTTAGTAACCTATAAATCTAATAGGTGTGCTTGTAGCTCGAAAATCAAGTGACTCTACCCAGAGATCAAGATTCTAGATGGTTTGTCTCGTAGCCTTGAAATTGAGATTGTATTTGCATTTACTAGTTGAAAAGAAATCCATACAGGGAATTATGCAGGACTGGATGTAGGGTAACTCCAAACCAGTATAAAATCCTGGTATGTTTTTTCCTTTTTACTTTTACTGCATTTGTTTTTTTCCGCACTTTGACTCTATGATTGTTTCTATGATTTCTAATTACATTATTCCAAGTATAATCTTAAAGAATTTGAAAAATATTCATATAATCCACTAAACACTACTCAACCCCCCTCTCCTCTAGTGTTAATTTAGCCTTAAGATCCATATTCCGTTGATTCGCACATTTTATTTAAAGGTGTACTATGGCAGGCGGTACCCCAGTAGCCTTGTCATTGTATGAAATCCATTTTCTAGTAAGTGCCTTTACAAACTTAGTTATACACCTACTATGTTGGAATGTAATTAATGTAACCATTTCGGCTATGATTCGACATTTACTTTAAACCCTAGACATTATTACCATATCACTGGAATTTTTATAAATATGTTTTGGTTATCGTAAGGTAAAAACTCATCTGTGTTTATGTGCATCGTGGTCTTACAAGATACCTTTATTTTTATAAGGGTTTTATAAGTATAACAATTTAGTTATTGGAGTTTACTCACATAAGATCATGTCTGACATGGATTTTTATTTTCTTTCCTTAAAACTCTTAAGTACTCAAATTTGTACGATTAGCCAAGTAGTCCAGGTTCTCATGGATGCATTTTACAGGAGCATGGAGCAGATGGCTTCAACGTTAGCTAGTTATCCGTTTATTTCTCTATATGTGTACATATTTGTATCAGCATTGTGTAGATAGGCAGTTATAACTATCCCTAGCTGAAGTTAGAACCTGTTATGACTCTGATGTATTATTTTGGAATTAACCATATGTACTATTTGATATTTTATTATATACGATCGTCTTACTTTGTGAGATTTTGTATTTTCTTTTCATCTTGTCTTTTCTTTTCTTTTTACCGCAACGGCTTGTCCTTTAGACACCTAGATGATCGGCACATGAATACCGTGGATCTATTAAGTATCGTCTTTAGGAGTAAGAAAGGCGGATCGTTACACAATTCCAATATATTATCTTAAAGGAATTTTTTGATTAATTTTCAGTTTATCAGAAGGAAATCTTTTATTAAATAGAATTTAATTAAGTAGAAAATTTATTTTCAATTATAATCATCAAAACCAAATTCAAATATTCTTATTTTAATTTATACAGTGTAGAAAGTAGGGTTGATACAACCTATAACTCATCGGAAGTCGAGAAATATACTTCAAAAAGTTCCATATGATAGAGGCAGTTTATCAACATCGGAGAGAGTTGATTGACATAGTAAAAAAATATCATACCCACTCAGTACGTGACATGCCTAATGTTTTTTTTTTGATAAACCGATCAAAGAAGTGGAACAGGATTCCATAATTGACCCCAAGTGCAAGTAGGAGATTGATAGTTAGGGTATGCCCTATGAGAAATTATGTAATTTGCTACATATACCTAATTCAATAACCAATATTATTCAAAGTGAAAATGTGCTTTATTTTTATTATATACTTGTTATACCATGATATAATTAAATAAGCTCTTGATTTAATGTATATTATACAGAAAATTCTTGAATGATATGTTATGTGATAGTAATTATAATGAGTTGTAATCACAAGAAATTTATAACACTCTAATGGCATATTATTTTAAATACTTATAGTTAAGATGTTTCGAGATGAGATATCAATATATCCATTAATACTAGAGTGTGCGTTGCTCTCCAATGTGGGGTAGTGTATTACATATGGCTGCCGAGGGCATTAAGATGGTGCATACAGATAGTTATTGGATAACTATAGGACGACTTACTTGAGTGTTTTATGTTGGTTAGTATAACTAGGTCAAACAAGGATTCTCTAAGTGGCGATGTTACATAATTCTCTTGGCTTGAGAATACTATTAGACTTCAATATGGACATTCTACTTTGAATATAGTTAAATCATGGCATAACATCCATTGAACGACTATAGTTGGGTCAACTCAAACTTAAGGTCTCTGGCCTGAGCAGTACAATTTGTAAAAATTATTATTACTGAACTACGGACTTTATGTTTGGACAAACAAAGTTGAATGTGGATGATGTTAGAATTTTTACCAAAACCAAATTTCATAAGTCCTAATGTGGTATAGTGTTGACAAATAGAATTGGCGTAAATAATCATAACTACTGAGTACTGCTTATAATTGGTAAAATTGGATTTTACTAAAAAAGATGTACAAGTGATCTATTAAGCCAAAATGTCACACAACGAGCTAAGGTGACGGGCGAACATTAATATTCGAACCATTCGATACTAATTGTTGGCTGAATTTACACCTTTGAGTTGCATAACCGAAATGATAAATACTCTAAATAAACCATATGATTTAATTAATTTTTTTATAGTAAGAGTGGTACTTTATTTAAGCAGAGTACTCACTTTAATGTCTCATGGGTTCGAACCTATGACATTTAGAACGTATGTCTAAAGAGCCATACCACTAACTAGTTGAGCTAGTAATCCTTGACTTTGTAAAGTTTGGATATCGATACCACTTATACCAGGTTATTGTAATGATAAACTCCAAAATGCATCACCATGATTTAATTAATTTATAATCGTTATAAGTTAGCTAAATTAATTAATATTTGTGAAGTATCAATTATTTATTTTTACATGATGTTAGAATACTAATATTATTTAGTGAAATGCATGCATATAAAAAGTTACGCATACACGTATCGATATGAGATATCAGTAGAACAATTTAATTGGATTTAACTGGAAGAAATACTAAACGGGTTTGGAAATTTTTTAGGCACATTCCTTCTTATATTATGGTCGACTAAGGGAGGAGGGAAAGGAAGAGTTTTCCAAATTGAAATAAAAAGGCTAAAACATAGTGAAAGGAAGGTGAGTCGCTCCTATCTTTAATTATCTTTTATTGCATCCTTTAAGAAATTTATTTTTCATTCTTTAATTTGTCATTCTCTCCTCTTCCATCCCAACCAAATTCAATGGCTTCCAAAGCCTAAAAGGTCTTCAAAATCAAAATAAAGTCAAAAATCAAAAGGTGGTTCTTATCTCTTGATTCCTCCAAGTTACAAAGATCCATTTAATTAAATCTAGGATCATCGATTCATCATTCAAGGTGTTACTTTGGCAAAATCCTAAGGTGTTGCTCTAATTTAATTTGTTTATGTGTTTCTCTTGTTCATATTGTAACGACCCAGAATTTTTATTAATTAAAATATGAATATTTAATTTATTTTAAATATTAATAAGTGAATTTATAAGTCGAAATAATTTTTATTTTGAATTATTGAATTAATTGAATAATTAAATCGATAATTTAATACGTTAAATTATGGAAATAATTGAAAATTGGGTTAAATATGATTAGAAATGATTTGTAAAATTTTATTTTATCATATTGAAGTTAGAACGATATTTTAGAACTTTTAAAATCGAATTAGAAGTTAATTTGTGAAAATTGAATATTTTAATATTTAAATCGACTAGTGAAAATAGTCAATTTTTGAACAGTCTCAGAATTGAACGAAACCAGTTCCATTGGATCTGTAATAGTTAGTTATTATCGGATTTCAAATTTCGTGTCAATCGGAGTTACCGTTTGAGCGTGGCAGCTCGAAACGCATCGATTTATTTTTAATTTAAATTTGACGAGTGAAAATAGCCATTTTTCAAAAAGTCTCGGATTTCGACGAAACCAGTTTCATCGGATCCGTAATGTGATATTATTGTAAGGTTTCAAATTTCAAGTCAATTGGATTTACCGTTTGTCCTGTACAATTTAAAACGCCTAGAAATCGATTTAAATCAGTTTAATTTAAATTGAACGTTTTTAGCTATAACTCGCACAGATGTCCGAATTAGCTTCCGAAACCTGTTCCATTATGTCCGGAACGCGGGGTAAATCCTAGAAACGCTGGTTACGGCGCCTAAATCGGAGTTCGGAATTTCCGGATGAATAGTGTTCGATTTTCTTCTATAAATAGAGACCCTTGCCTTCATAATTTATAAAAAAAAAAAAAAGAAATAACAAACCCTAGCCGCCACCCCCATTTTCTAAGGCCAGAAATTGATCTCATTTTTCCCCTTTGATCTCTCAATCCATCAAGTTTTGGCTAAAACATTCAACTACAAAGATGAAGATCACAACGAGAGCTTCGATGTGAACGGTGGAGATCGTGTTTGGTGTCGTGTGGAGTGAGCTACAGGGGGCCGTTGGTCATGGCCTGCGCACGCATTCCTAGGGGAGAGAGGGGGCCAAGCTTGCTCTCCTTGGGGCCGAAGGTGGAGGAGGGGGTGAGCTAGAAGTTGCAAGTCCCTGATCGTGTTCTAGGTGTATGGATTGGTTGCTAAAATTAACCCTAGTTTCGTGTCATGGGTTTGAGTAGCGTCGTGTATACCTGTAGCCGTGAGTGATGAAGGAGAAGGTAGGCGAGCGGTCATGATGCAAAGGAGTTGAGATCTATGGCCCAGATTAGTTTAGGTTTATAATTTATTAATTATGTTGTAAATTAGTAAGTTTAAATACGTGTAACTTCATAAATTGATAACTTTTTCATACGAGGTCGAAAACGCGCGAAACCAGTTGCGTTGGAATCGTATGGACGAGCACTACGCGATGGAGTTGGTTTGGAGTCGATCGGAGTTAGTGAGAATTTTGGGTAAAATTAAACGCGCGTTTAATTTTATTCGAAATAAAAGCTAAAACGAAATATAAATCAAGGTGAGAACTTCTCACTCAATCGAATCGGTTTCGATTTTATTTTAAATAGTTAGATTTAAAATATTAGAATGCATGTTCGAATGTTGATTGATATCTATTTATTGTTAAAATAGACATTATACGCCGTTAGTAAACGGATGTTATTTATTAAAAACATATACCGCGAATATTTCATAAACAGTGAAATTGGTATTATAAATAATATCAATATATATATATATTGGCATATGTATATATTGCAGTTGTTGATTCCCCGCATTTTTTAGCGGATGAGACCCTATTACGCCGTTATTAAGCGGATAATATTTAATAAGAACATATACCGCGATAATTTCGTACTGGAGCGAAATTGGTATTGTGCTAATGTTTGTGGATGCAGGAAAACAGGTTGGAGGGATCCAACTGGATTCCTCAACAGTTTTTATTTGATTTCAGATATTTTGATATTTGATGGATTATCATATCGATATATGATATCGTTGTAGTCGTGATTGACTATTTGGTGTGTAGCATCATTGGACCCAAATTTTGGGATTTTAAAATGATTATAAAGTGATTTTTGAAAATATACTATATTTTTAGAATTGATCCATTTTAAATAAATAAACGTTATAATTTTAAAAGTTATAAAATTATGGTTTTTGTGAAATATAATTAAAAGCTGATTTTTGAGAAATATGGATTAATGATTTTTTAAATAGTTTAAATTGAGATTTTGGAATTTATTATAAAGAGTTTAAATATAGGATTTATAAAATTTGATTATTTTATAAATCAAGAGAATGGGAAATTATAAAGGAATTTAAAGATGTTTTTAAAGAATAATATAAATTGATTTATATTAAGAGATTTATAAATGGACATTTATAAATTGAAATATAGACATTATAAAACGAGTTTTTATAAGTGTTTGAATAAAGTGAAGATGAATTTAGTAAATGAATGAAATTTACAGGATTATAAACAGTGAAGTTATAAATGAAATTTTATAAACAGTAGGTTTATAAAATTTATAAAGTTATTGTAAGAATGGAGTTTTGATAAATAAACAAATCTTATAAGTTATAAGATTTATAATTATGAAGTTCAAAGGAACGATTTTTGTAAACGAATAAATTATAAGTATTTAACTTATAATATGAACTTTTAGTTTATAATTGAGTTATAAACTGGAATAGGTTAATAAAGGAATTTATAAAAAGGAAGTTTTTATAAATAAATAGGAATGGAATTTATAAACGTTGTTTTATAAATTCGCAAACAACTTATTTTGATAAGTTAATTGTTATAACTTATAAATGGAGTTATATTCACGTTTTTGACTGTGAATAATCCTTTGAAATGAAATGAATAGAAAGGATGGAATTTGTTAAAGAAGTATATTCACGTTTTTGAATAGTGAATAATATGTTAAAGAAATTGTTTTAGATATGATGTTTTAAATTGAATTAAAACGATCTAACGATGTTTTAAAATGTGTTGAGATTCGAAACCATAGATTTCAACATTTATTGTTGAAATAGAAGTTTTCGAGAAATAGAAGGAAATGGTGGACTATAACACTGTTGTTATAGTAAATGATTTCCGAAAGGAAATGTTTTGTATAGTATTGGGATTTATATATCTATTTAATTTCGAATCCCTATACTAGTGATTTTGGGTTGTCGTAACGATGTTTTACGTAACATTCGTTTTGGCCCAAATAAATATATTAAGAGAATGATTTCCTTAATAGAATGAAATATATACTTAATTCGATTTAAGTATATGGAATATTTTCCAAGTTTTGAAAATAAAAAGATTGTGAATTGCTTATTTAATAAGTATGGAAATGTTTTCCAATATGAAGTGAATAATTAGAATTTATCTTTTTGAAGATAAATTGAAATGGATAATTGAAATCGTATATGCATGGATATTTTGAAATATAAATTCATTAAGGAATTTATAAATAGAAAGTGGAATTTGTATGAAAATAAATATTGATTTATTTTTGAAGTGTTGAAATTATATATCTTGTAAAGATATTTTGGAAAATAAATAATTTGGAAAATTATTTGGAATCTGGTGATGTATGCATATCCATTGATAGCTCAATAATCGACTATCAATATTTCCCTTTGAATTGGTATTTGATGTGATTTGATTGAATTTGAATGCCACACTTATTTTTGAATAAGCGCTCACTATTCGGGTTAACCGGGAAAGGACCATGGGGTCGTATAACCCATTCCGAATATGTGATACGTCGTTGTGAATTGCATTGAAGATCGGTGTTGAAGACCGAGTATTTGTGAAAGCGATAGGATGACCTATCGATTGTCTCTGCATTGGGTAGCTCCTGGTATAGAGATCTCCTAAGTGATGGGAAATTCGATCGGGATTGTGAATACCCGGATTGCAAGGGCTTCGTAAGAAGTGCCTTCGGTTTTGTTCGAGCCCGGAACAGACTTGTATGGATTGTATGCCTGACATTACAAGTTGAGATATAAAGCCGATTTCTTTCAAATATATTTCTGTTGGTGGCGAAGAATTTATTCTTTTAGCTTAACACCCTTCTCTGAGACGTACGAGCTCAGAGGTTATATAGTTGAAGTTATCAGCGATATATTCCCAATTTGGTAATGTGACATGCTGAGTGTTGCTGTAAATGATCATTGTGTTGATTATTGTGATAGGATCGTTTATTTGATCGTCTATCTTAGCGATCATTGTGTTGATCATTTGTTGACCCAAAGCATGGCTTTTGTATAAAGTATGTTTTGTAGACGTGACTTCGTCGAGCCTCACACCCCGGAAATGGTCAAAACAGGAAAGATGCAGCAAGGTTATGAGGGGTAGCACCCTTTAGGGTATGTACATTTCCTTCTGGATAGAGGTGGTATCATGGTATGGAGCCCAGATATTTAACCTATGTGGTTACTACGAATTTATTACTTTGTGGTTGTTGGCTATCGGGATCCCGTGAGAAAGGTCGTTTACGATCGGGGAATGGCGTGCTCGTGTCAGTAGTTACCCAGTTAGGGGTAACCCGGCCTTGTGTTGGCAAAGTTCCGGTTTGGTTCTCGGGGATGTCTTTCCAGAGGCATTCTCATGTGGCAATGGGAAGTTCCTTGGCCTGACCATTTGTTGGAAATCCAAAGAAACAATACGAAACTTGTACGGTATTAGTTGTAGAACCTATCATTCACTTATGGTGTCGCAACACTGTTTGGATGTTAGCTATAGTAGGCATACGATAATGGTCGTATGTTGGCTAAGATTTATATTCTACTTTCAAAATGAATTTTTCCCCTACACTATGCACTAGTAATAATATGAAATGTTATTTTAAATGCGTATCAAGCATCTTTGACTATCATAAGGAGAAATCTCCTCCGATTCTGCGTTTGCATGTGTGTGTGTGCGGGAGGCCTTATGGTAGTCTCATTTTTAAAAGCATTGCGAATTGAAATAAAAATATTCCTCTATTTTGTTTTCAAAGATAAATAAACTGTTTTGAGTTCTCACACCAGTCACATGACTGACTTGGAGTTTATTGTTTTCCTTCCTAAACTCTGGGTGCCCACCAATTTCCACACGGGCAGTCAAGAGTTAAGGTTTATCAGGATATTCTGGATATTCTGGAATTGCTGGAGGCAAGATGGATGGCATGGCGTATTACTAGTCTATATAGTATTTCTTTTTCCGCTGCACTGTTTGTTGTTGTATGATGTTGTACACTCTGATGATATGATGTAATATAATGTGATGTGATGTAATAACTGATATAGTTCTTTGTTTAAAGATTATTCATTTATTATTATATGTTGTTCCGCTGCGAATTGTGAGATTCTAATGTGATTCTGTTGTTCCCTATTCTCTTTTTCCTCTATTTTAAATTGTTCTGTTATCTTCCATTCTATTCTCCTATTTTCTTTCCTCTCCATTTTCTACCTTTTTCTCTCTTCTTTTCTACTTTTTCTTTTCTTAAAATCTTTTTAAAACCCCTAAGGGTTCGTATTTTCGTTCATCTTGAATTAAACAAAGGAGATTAGTGTCTATTCAAGGAGTACGGATTTACGGGTCTTTACATTTGGTATCAGAGCTTATGGTTAAGCGACAACCATGGTTCTATTGGGTATTTCTCATTAGAGATAGAGTCAGCAGTACTCTAGAATGAGTTTGAGTGTAATAATAGCTATGAGAGCGTATTTGTTAATGAATATGAAATTGTTTTATATTGTGATGATTGGTTTGTTGAGTGGCATATGAACCTTCGTCGGCGCAGCTTCGAAACTGAATCGAAGGGGTTTCTAAACACTTGAATAGAACAATTCGGCACAGTATTGTTTTAAATTGGGTAAATGGAATAATTTTACCTTGATTTTATTTTGTATATAAAGAAATAATTTTCAGAATTATTAAAGTATATAAGTTGATTGTTAGGTTGTTTGAATAATATAAATAAGAGAATAAATTGTATAAGCAAAAGAATTATAAGAATTGAATTATAATTAATGTGAGTTACAATTGTGAAATAAACTTATATATATAAGAAGTGAAACTATATGAATATATTTATGAATATGAGTTGTAAATAAAAATGAATTTAGAGTTGATATGGAATAATGAATGTAAGTGTTAATTCATTAAAATCTAATGTTATTAGAAGTTGAAAGATTGAATGTTAATCAAGTTAATTAAACCAATTAAAAGTGATGGTGTTAAACCAAATTGAATGAATGTAAGCAAAGGAATTTGGTTATAATTATATAAACATTGGTTGTTATATGATTGTTAGTTGATTATATATAATTCATTAAGTAGTTAATGAAATGGAAAGCTAAAGTAAATTGAATTCAAATTGAAAGTAAATAAATTTGAATAGAATTGAACGTGAATTGGATTTAATTAGTGAATGCAAACTAATTAAAATTGAATAAGAATGAATGTTGATAACATCCAATGTTAAGGAATCAAATGTGATTAAATTGAAAACCATTTCATTGTATATTAATGAGAATATGGATGTTAGTTGGTTGATGGTTGAATATATATTGCATTTGTTGTTTAGTTGCATTTGCTATGTTGACATATATAGTTATTATGTTGCTATATGTTGTATATTGAGATTATTGTCTATATGCATGATTCTCATGTTGTTTGTTGAGTGTTTAGTAGGTGTGGATCGCGTTTGCTTCGCATTTGGAGTTCGCTTTAGCGCTATATTAGCCGTATATGCTTGCTAATAAAATATAAGGTACATATCTCGGATTAAATATCGTACTTTTACACCTTTTTCCCTTCGGGATGCCTCATTACTTGATGAGATGTATATTTGTGATATATATACTGTCATTTTTTTTTCGGATCGAGCCGCGCAAAGGAGACTATGGCGAATTTTTCCGAAAATTTAAGGCGTTAGAAATTTTTTGAGAAAATTGGAAAATTGTGAAAACTTTAACTTTGATTTTGGAATTGAAAGTTAAACAATAGTAATTGTTTTTGAAAAGATAACTAAGTATGGTTTGGAAAACTTAGTAAAGATTTGTAAAAAGTTTAACTATGGATTTTGGAAAATTAATAGATTCTATAACTTTTCTTACTTGTAATTTCGAGGACGAAATTCTTTTAAGTGGGGAAGATTGTAACGACCCAGAATTTTTATTAATTAAAATATGAATATTTAATTTATTTTAAATATTAATAAGTGAATTTATAAGTTGAAATAATTTTTATTTTGAATTATTGAATTAATTGAATAATTAAATCGATAATTTAATACGTTAAATTATGGAAATAATTGAAAATTGGGTTAAATATGATTAGAAATGATTTGTAAAATTTTATTTTATCATATTGAAGTTAGAACGATATTTTAGAACTTTTAAAATCGAATTAGAAGTTAATTTGTGAAAATTGAATATTTTAATATTTAAATCGACTAGTGAAAATAGTCAATTTTTGAACAGTCTCAGAATTGAACGAAACCAGTTCCATTGGATCCGTAATAGTTAGTTATTAACGGATTTCAAATTTCGTGTCAATCGGAGTTACCGTTTGAGCGTGGCAGCTCGAAACGCATCGATTTATTTTTAATTTAAATTTGACGAGTGAAAATAGCCATTTTTCAAAAAGTCTCGGATTTCGACGAAACCAGTTTCATCGGATCCGTAATGTGATATTATTGTAAGGTTTCAAATTTCAAGTCAATTGGATTTACCGTTTGTCCTGTACAAATTAAAACGCCTAGAAATCGATTTAAATCGGTTTAATTTAAATTGAACGTTTTTAGCTATAACTCGCACAGATGTCCGAATTAGCTTCCGAAACCTGTTCCATTGTGTCCGGAACGTGGGGTAAACCCTAGAAACGCTGGTTACGGCGCCTAAATCGGAGTTCGGAATTTCCGGATGAATAGTGTTCGATTTTCTTCTATAAATAGAGACCCTTGCCTTCATAATTTATAAAAAAAAAAAGAAAAAAAAAAGAAATAACAAACCCTAGCCGCCACCCCCATTTTCTAAGGCCAGAAATTGATCTCATTTTTCCCCTTTGATCTCTCAATCCATCAAGTTTTGGCTAAAACATTCAACTACAAAGATGAAGATCACAACGAGAGCTTCGATGTGAACGGTGGAGATCATGTTTGGTGTCGTGTGGAGTGAGCTGCAGGGGGCCGTTGGTCATGGCCTGCGCACGCATTCGTAGGTGAGAGAGGGGGCCGAGCTTGCTCTCCTTGGGGCCGAAGGTGGAGGAGGGGGTGAGCTAGAAGTTGCAAGTCTCTGATCGTGTTCTAGGTGTATGGATTGGTTGCTAAAATTAACCCTAGTTTCGTGTCATGGGTTTGAGTAGCGTCGTGTATACCTGTAGCCGTGAGTGATGAAGGAGAAGGTAGGCGAGCGGTCATGATGCAAAGGAGTTGAGATCTATGGCCCAGATTAGTTTAGGTTTATAATTTATTAATTATGTTGTAAATTAGTAAGTTTAAATACGTGTAACTTCATAAATTGATAACTTTTTCGTACGAGGTCGAAAACGCGCGAAACCAGTTGCGTTGGAATCGTATGGACGAGCACTACGCGATGAGTTGGTTTGGAGTCGATCGGAGTTAGTGAGAATTTTGGGTAAAATTAAACGCGCGTTTAATTTTATTCGAAATAAAAGCTAAAACGAAATATAAATCAACGTGATAACTTCTCACTCAATCGAATCGGTTTCGATTTTATTTTAAATAGTTAGATTTAAAATATTAGAATGCATGTTCGAATGTTGATTGATATCTATTTATTGTTAAAATAGACATTATACGCCGTTAGTAAACGGATGTTATTTATTAAAAACATATACCGCGAATATTTCATAAACAGTGAAATTGGTATTATAAATAATATCAATATATATATATATTGGCATATGTATATATTGCAGTTGTTGATTCCTCGCATTTTTTAGCGGATGAGACCCTATTACGCCGTTATTAAGCGGATAATATTTAATAAGAACATATACCGCGATAATTTCGTACTGGAGCGAAATTGGTATTGTGCTAATGTTTGTGGATGCAGGAAAACAGGTTGGAGGGATCCAACTGGATTCCTCAACAGTTTTTATTTGATTTCAGATATTTTGATATTTGATGGATTATCATATCGATATATGATATCGTTGTAGTCGTGATTGACTATTTGGTGTGTAGCATCATTGGACCCAAATTTTGGGATTTTAAAATGATTATAAAGTGATTTTTGAAAATATACTATATTTTTAGAATTGATCCATTTTAAATAAATAAACGTTATAATTTTAAAAGTTATAAAATTATGGTTTTTGTGAAATATAATTAAAAGCTGATTTTTGAGAAATATGGATTAATGATTTTTTAAATAGTTTAAATTGAGATTTTGGAATTTATTATAAAGAGTTTAAATATAGGATTTATAAAATTTGATTATTTTATAAATCAAGAGAATGGGAAATTATAAAGGAATTTAAAGATGTTTTTAAAGAATAATATAAATTGATTTATATTAAGAGATTTATAAATGGACATTTATAAATTGAAATATAGACATTATAAAACGAGTTTTTATAAGTGTTTGAATAAAGTGAAGATGAATTTAGTAAATGAATGAAATTTACAGGATTATAAACAGTGAAGTTATAAATGAAATTTTATAAATAGTAGGTTTATAAAATTTATAAAGTTATTGTAAGAATGGAGTTTTGATAAATAAACAAATCTTATAAGTTATAAGATTTATAATTATGAAGTTCAAAGGAACGATTTTTGTAAACGAATAAATTATAAGTATTTAACTTATAATATGAACTTTTAGTTTATAATTGAGTTATAAACTGGAATAGGTTAATAAAGGAATTTATAAAAAGGAAGTTTTTATAAATAAATAGGAATGGAATTTATAAACGTTGTTTTATAAATTCGCAAACAACTTATTTTGATAAGTTAATTGTTATAACTTATAAATGGAGTTATATTCACGTTTTTGACTGTGAATAATCCTTTGAAATGAAATGAATAGAAAGGATGGAATTTGTTAAAGAAGTATATTCACGTTTTTGAATAGTGAATAATATGTTAAAGAAATTGTTTTAGATATGATGTTTTAAATTGAATTAAAACGATCTAACGATGTTTTAAAATGTGTTGAGATTCGAAACCATAGATTTCAACATTTATTGTTGAAATAGAAGTTTTCGAGAAATAGAAGGAAATGGTGGACTATAACACTGTTGTTATAGTAAATGATTTCCGAAAGGAAATGTTTTGTATAGTATTGGGATTTATATATCTATTTAATTTCGAATCCCTATACTAGTGATTTTGGGTTGTCGTAACGATGTTTTACGTAACATTCGTTTTGGCCCAAATAAATATATTAAGAGAATGATTTCCTTAATAGAATGAAATATATACTTAATTCGATTTAAGTATATGGAATATTTTCCAAGTGTTGAAAATAAAAAGATTGTGAATTGCTTATTTAATAAGTATGGAAATGTTTTCCAATATGAAGTGAATAATTAGAATTTATCTTTTTGAAGATAAATTGAAATGGATAATTGAAATCGTATACGCATGGATATTTTGAAATATAAATTCATTAAGGAATTTATAAATAGAAAGTGGAATTTGTATGAAAATAAATATTGATTTATTTTTGAAGTGTTGAAATTATATATCTTGTAAAGATATTTTGGAAAATAAATAATTTGGAAAATTATTTGGAATCTGGTGATGTATGCATATCCATTGATAGCTCAATAATCGACTATCAATATTTCCCTTTGAATGGGTATTTGATGTGATTTGATTGAATTTGAATGCCACACTTATTTTTGAATAAGCGCTCACTATTCGGGTTAATCGGGAAAGGACCATGGGGTCGTATAACCCATTCCGAATATGTGATACGTCGTTGTGAATTGCATTGAAGATCGGTGTTGAAGGCCGAGTATTTGTGAAAGCGATAGGATGACCTATCGATTGTCTCTGCACTGGGTAGCTCCTGGTATAGAGATCTCCTAAGTGATGGGAAATTCGATCGGGATTGTGAATACCCGGATTGCAAGGGCTTCGTAAGAAGTGCCTTCGGTTTTGTTCGAGCCCGGAACAGACTTGTATGGATTGTATGCCTGACATTACAAGTTGAGATATAAAGCCGATTTCTTTCAAATATATTTCTGTTGGTGGCGAAGAATTTATTCTTTTAGCTTAACACCCTTCTCTGAGACGTACGAGCTCAGAGGTTATATAGTTGAAGTTATCAGCGATATATTCCTAATTTGGTAATGTGACATGCTGAGTGTTGCTGTAAATGATCATTGTGTTGATTATTGTGATAGGATCGTTTATTTGATCGTCTATCTTAGTGATCATTGTGTTGATTATTGTGATAGGATCATTTATTTGATCGTCTATCTTAGTGATCATTGTGTTGATCATTTGTTGACCCAAAGCATGGCTTTTGTATAAAGTATGTTTTGTGGACGTGACTTCGTCGAGCCTCACACCCCGGAAATGGTCAAAACAGGAAAGATGCAGCAAGGTTATGAGGGGTAGCACCCTTTAGGGTATGTACATTTCCTTCTGGATAGTGGTGGTATCATGGTATGGAGCCCAGATATTTAACCTATGTGGTTACTACGAATTTATTACTTTGTGGTTGTTGGCTATCGGGATCCCGTGAGAAAGGTCGTTTACGATCGGGGAATGGCGTGCTCGTGTCAGTAGTTACCCAGTTAGGGGTAACCCGGCCTTGTGTTGGCAGAGTTCCGGTTTGGTTCTCGGGGATGTCTTTCCAGAGGCATTCTCATGTGGCAATGGGAAGTTCCTTGGCCTGACCATTTGTTGGAAATCCAAAGAAACAATACGAAACTTGTACGGTATTAGTTGTAGAACCTATCATTCACTTATGGTGTCGCAACACTGTTTGGATGTTAGCTATAGTAGGCATACGATAATGGTCGTATGTTGGCTAAGATTTATATTCTACTTTCAAAATGAATTTTTTCCCTACACTATGCGCTAGTAATAATATGAAATGTTATTTTAAATGCGTATCAAGCATCTTTGACTATCATAAGGAGAAATCTCCTCCGATTCTGCGTTTGCATGTGTGTGTGTGCGGGAGGCCTTATGGTAGTCTCATTTTTAAAAGCATTGCGAATTGAAATAAAAATATTCCTCTATTTTGTTTTCAAAGATAAATAAACTGTTTTGAGTTCTCACACCAGTCACATGACTGACTTGGAGTTTATTGTTTTCCTTCCTAAACTCTGGGTGCCCACCAATTTCCACACGGGCAGTCAAGAGTTAAGGTTTATCAGGATATTCTGGATATTCTGGAATTGCTGGAGGCAAGATGGATGGCATGGCGTATTACTAGTCTATATAGTATTTCTTTTTCCGCTGCACTGTTTGTTGTTGTATGATGTTGTACACTCTGATGATATGATGTAATATAATGTGATGTGATGTAATAACTGATATAGTTCTTTGTTTAAAGATTATTCATTTATTATTATATGTTGTTCCGCTGCGAATTGTGAGATTCTGATGTGATTCTGTTGTTCCCTATTCTCTTTTTCCTCTATTTTAAATTGTTCTGTTATCTTCCATTCTATTCTCCTATTTTCTTTCCTCTCCATTTTCTACCTTTTTCTCTCTTCTTTTCTACTTTTTCTTTTCTTAAAATCTTTTTAAAACCCCTAAGGGTTCGTATTTTCGTTCATCTTGAATTAAACAAAGGAGATTAGCGTCTATTCAAGGAGTACGGATTTACGGGTCTTTACACATATGCTTGGACTCTATTTGATTCATCTTGTCTTTTAATTGTTCATCTTGCAACATGTAATTTAAATCCCTTTTTGTCCATCTTAACTAAAAATGATGTTTATTATATTGATTTGATTCAGAAATACTTTTGTTCTTTATTTTCATTCATATATGTTCACCATAATTGATATACATTACATTCTCTATCTCTCTTTGATAATTCTATTATTCTTTGTATTATTTGAATCTGATTGTTCTTATCACGAAATTACATGTGCAAAATTTGTCCAATTCTTTTCTTTTTTCTTTTTGGAAATTTTGTCAAAAAAACTCATTTTGAATTAAAACTATTTTACGACTTTATAATATTTGTATACACCGTTGTAAATAAACTATATATGATAATTACCTAAATTTGCATTACAAACTGGTTTCTTGTGTTATATAGTTGATATCTTATATATAATAATTTTGGGTATTGTTTCAAAAGAATACAAGTTTTCAACCTAAAATTCGTGTGTGGACTTTTGAGTAAAATCCAAAAAAATTGTTTCCTTTCTAAATTAAAGATTTGTATAATATCATAAACTTTTGTTTCTTTTTTAAAGTATAATTTTGTTTAAATTGTTAACCTTAAGTTTATATATATATCTATACACATATTATTAATTGCTATCATTACATATACAAGTTATTTTAGATCTAAAACATTAATTGTAATATTCATATATGTATTGTAACAACCCATAATTTTGTAAATATTTTTTTAAAATTTTTATTTGAAAATTTTAATTTTTAAATTATTTAGGATTGAATTTCTGGAATTTTCCAATGTAAGTTTGGACTTTGTCTATAATTTATTTTCTAAATTCAATAAAATAAGAAATTTCTGAAATTTTTATATTTTGGTCAACTGAAAGTCAAAGTTTGACAACAGTTGAAAATTTTAAATTTGAATTTTTAAATTCTAATCTTTTTCTTTGAAACTGTTATTTATTTTAATATTCGTTCTGCTTTTCGTTTTATCAAATTATGTTTTATACTTTTAAAATTGGATAGAATACAGTGTTTTACACGCAATGATTTTCTGTATTTTATTTCCTATTTTTTTATGCTCATCTCTCTATTTTCTTTTTCTATTATTTTTTTTAGAATTCGATTTTATTTACTGAATTTTGATTGGTTTTTATGGATTTTTGCGCTTGGAATTTTAAGATTTTTTGGTTTATTTGCTTGAAAATCAAGTAGGCCCTTTATTTTTCTACCCACTTCAATACCCTAGACGTTCATTACATCCATAGTCGTTCACCACTAAACCCTAGCCACCTCCTCTTTTTCTTATTCACGTGAAAAGTTTCTCATCTCAAATCTCATTTGTTCCTGACAAAAAAATACAGAAAGCTATGGCCTCCTCCTCTTTCTTTTTCCATTTTCTTTATGTTTCTCCTTTGGTTTGCTCTTGCTATGCTCAGCTCCACCTTGTTCATCTCCTAGCCGACCTCACCACCACTCCACCACCACCATGATCGGCCTCTAGCAACCATCACCACCAGCCCATGCCTTGCCGTGACTCCAAGATGCAAATACATCACCAAAACAAATACAAAAGTCTAGCCGAGCCTTTTTCCCATCACCTCCTTCCCAATAGCCTCAGCCACTCCATACAAACACCACCTACTTGCTTTGAATTGACCTATTCCATTCTTGTTCATGCCTATGTTGAACCATGACCCATCCTAGCAAACATGTCCGAGCCATGTAGACATAGGCCCGAGCCTATGTTGCTTGTAACCTTCCAAAGTTTGACTGGCCTTTTGCCTTCCTATGGTTGTAACTTGCCACCACTTCATTTCTCAAGCCATAGCCATGCTCTAAGACCTTCATAACCGATCCTAGCATACTCTTAACCATCGTACCAAGCACAAGAAGACCATGGTCGAGCCAAAGTGTGATGTGGCCGAGCCCACATGTTGGTTAAAGCAAAGCTAGGTCATTTTATTTCATATCTTTTTCATTGTTTTAATTTCTATTCTTTTGTATTGAATCACATACTTATGTTAGTGATATTTATTTGCATACAAGATTTGGATCCGACTGTGTATCCACTAAAAATCTAGTTTGTGCCTTGTCGTGCTTTTTGGAGTTTCAGTTGTGTGCTTTGAATTTGATTCTAGCTTTTAAAAAGGTGAGTTATCACTCTAGATTTACGTACTTATATAATTGTGAAATGATGACAAGTGAATATGTATAAACTGATATGTTATTCATATATGCCTGTGATGTGATAATATGATGTTAAATGCTGTTTATATATTTGTTACATCATCTGATAAGCTATGTTATATTACACTGTTTGTTTTATTTACTGTATCACACTACAAGTTCCCTATCACTATGGGTTGAAATGATACATATCCGAACGGACATTAGAATAAGGAAAATCATTATGAGCTGAAATATAGGCTCGAGTGTTTTTTATTGTATTTGATTTACTTGAGATTGCGGGTTTGAAATGATAGAACCCAGATTTTTCTTTTTTAATTACGGATTGAAATGATGCATATCCGTATCACTTGACCTAGGTTAGAAAATATTATACAAGCCCATGGTTATATTTTTAAATAATATTTGTCTAAAATTTTATTAAGTATTTTGAAATATTAAAATATATGGAATTTTAACTTAAAATTTGATTTAATGATTTACATATGAAGGTATATTGGTTTTCTGTGAGAGATATTGGTTTCTATAAGTTAAAATCTTATAAGTTCATTTTTGGTTTTAAAAAGGGAAGTCAAAGAGTTTTATTTAAATAACTTAATAATTAAATTTGATTTAATTTGGAATCTTGAATCTAACCTAGAAGTTTAATAAAGGTTATTTCCTGACAAAAATATGTTGTATAATAAATAATGTATTTTTGAATAAATAAAATGAAATACATTTTAATGGGATATTTTGTAATAAAGTTTATTTAACTTGGAATCATAGTTAATTGATGTCTAAATGAATAAATTGGTAAATGAATTTGATTGTTATATTTGCTATGATAAAATATTTTATTCATGGTTATGTTTTGTAAAAATAAATGATTATGATTTAAATGGAAAAATGTAACTTAAAGATGACTTAACTTGATAATTGGAAACTTAGTTTCCAATGAAAGTTTAAGTTAATTTAGTGATAGAAATATTTTATTTGTGAGATGGATATTTTAAAATAAAGTATTAAGTCATTGGTTAAAAATAAAAGTTAGGTAGTAATATGCTTTTGACTTAATAAATGAATTATAGTTAAATTGGATATTTATTGATAAAATTTTATTTTATTAAATCATAAGTTTAATGATATCCAAATGAATATTTTTGAAGCGAAAAATATAATTTTTACAAGTTCAAATGGCTAAATTGAAGTTTTATTGTTGCTGAAATTTTATAGTAAATCTGGAATTAGCATTGGTAGCACTTCAGAAATGTTGTGGTCTTAAGATAGCATTTGTTAAGTGGTTTCATTTCTTGAAATAAACTAAGTTCGAAAATAATAAAGAGCTACTGCATCACTTTATAAGTGCTGTTGTTGCAGAAACTAGACTATATTTTGAAATAACTAAATAGCTACTGCAGCACTTGGTAAGTGTCGTTGTTGCTGAAAGTAAACTGTTTTGAAATAATAACTAAATACCTACTGTATCACTTTGTAAGTGCTACTGTTTTTGAATTAGACAATGTTTTGAAATATTTCTATATCTACCGTAGCATTTAATAAGTGCTGTTATAGCTGAAAGTTACAAGGTTTTTAGAAATTTTATAATTGAATGAATGAACTTAAAATGTTGTAACTTTGGTAATAAATATTATTTAAAGTTATTATGATTTTAAGTAGTATGATTTCCAAATGATAACATTCTAAATTGTTATGATTTCAAAGTATTATGGTTTTAAAGTGTTTGGTTTCAGAGTTGTTATAACCTTGAAAGTACTATGGTTTTGTAAATAAAATTATTTGAAATAGTATTTAATTAAGAATTGTCTTTAGAAATTTAATTTGAAACTTATTGAAATTGAAGATTTAAAAGTATGACTTTATGAAATGGTTTGGATTATGGTGATTTAAAGGAATATTTCAAGTTTAATAAATTGAAGGAAATATTCAGTGATTTGGAAATTTGGGTTTTATTTAAATGATATAATGATTTGGTTTTGAAATGAAATAAAATAGTATTTAGTTTTGAAGTGGAAATGATATATTGATTTTGGTTTTGAAAGTATAAATGATTTTGAAATAAATATCCATGGATTATAATAACGGTTGGTTATTGAAGAGACCGGGATCGGATATGGGCATACTCTCTGTCAATACCGAAAACCACTTTAACAATCATGCACGCGGTGGAGATTCCAGAATGAAGTAGGATGGTGGCAACGTCCTTTGAGGTATATACGTGGACCCGACTCCCGTGAGTTGGCATAAGGTGGCTGAAACAGGAGCGATTCCAGGCTAGTGAGGTAGCTCCTCTTATCGGACACACTCCTTCGATACCATTCTATTACTTCGTGATTGATTGGGGCCCTTTTGATTTTTTTAGGGTGTGGCTCGAGGTAGGCGGTAGTTGTGCGCTATACGTCACCACCAGTCCGAATGGAAATTGGTATATCTACCCTGGCATTGCCTCGTTGTGTCATGTCACTTACCCTATCGCACCTCGTACGAGTTTGATTTGTGTCGTACCTATGGAGTATCTTCTCGTAGCCTCCCGATCAGGAGGTACGCAGGTGCTGTATAGACTATTAACACTATTACGTGTTAAGGTGGAAAATGTAAGGCTTTAACACTATTTAAAAGTAAGTTTATTTTACTATAGACATTATTATAATAGCGAAATATTACTACATAGTAAATAGTTTAACGGATCCTTAGAGGATGGGCGGTCCCAAGCATCCTTTAAGTTACTTGTACCTTTCTATTACAGTTCACTTGAATTTGTTTACATTGTATAAGTATGTATGTCCTGACTCGAGTGTTTTGTGTTTTTGCTTTACGCTCGGGTCAGACTGAGTGATGCAGCATTCAAGACTCACCTTCGGAGTTGGAGCTTTGCTTGAAGATCTAGCTATCTATTTCTCTGTCATACATTCAGTTGATTCCAGTTATCCAGTTGATTCCAGTGATGTATTCTGATTTGCACTTGATTTTCATATTGAGACTTCTGTTGTATCTTGTATAACTCTGACGTATTTAAATAGTAGCTTCATGAACTACTATCTCTTTACTTCCGCTGCATTATATTACTCTGTGTATGTGATTCTGTGATTTATTTATTTGATACATATTCTGAGATTTGCAAAATTTAAATTAACAATTCGGTATTTTGAGCTATTCAAGTCCGATATATGCAGATGCGAACGGTTGAAAATAGCAGGACGTTACAGTTGGTATCAGAGCTTTGGCTCTACGCAAAACTTAGCATATATGGTAAATTTATTTACAGAATCACTTTTGTTCAAGCTTGAATCTCTTTCTCTTTGACTTTGTTTCTTTGAATTTTTGGAACGTTCCCTCGGTTCGAAAATTCATTCTTGTCCCTCACTATTCATTTTCTTTTGATTTTGGAGTATCCTATAACTCCACTTCGGATGATCTTTACAATGAGTCAGCGGTTTCGCCAATGTTCGATTGATTTGTAAAGGGGTGAAACTCCTTTACAATAGGCATTGATTCACCGGAGATTTTATATATCCTCGGTTTAGATGCTGATATCTTTTTTCAAACCCAAATTCTATCTTTTGAGATCGAAAGTAGACTTGCCCAGAATTCTACAACGATCTTATTCTTTAAATCAAGGTTGACCCAGTTAAGGTCGCCCGTGAATTATACAAGCTTATCCATTTCCTTATTCGGTTAGTTAATCATCGTATCTTCTGTTCCAACTTATCCTCAAATCAAAAATTTCTTTGGTTTGAGTTAATCAAATTTGAATCTTTATCCTTGCTTTGAAAATCTATTCCTATACAGTGTATTTGTAAATATAATATTTAAATGTTTTATATATTGTGTTGTTTGAGTTCTTGATGTTGATTTGGATTTTCGATCGATTCGTCTGATCAACGCCATCGATAGGATCTCCATAAAACGTGAAAAAAGCAAACCGACACAATATAGTTTTCAAATTTAGTAAATGGATAAATTTTGTATAATTATATTATATATGTATATAAGTATAATTTTCTGAATTTTGATAGTTAATTGAATTGGATGTTGAGAAATAATATTTGACTTTGCATATAGCTTGTAACAATTAGCTTTTTGTTTCATATATAAATGATTGAACTATAAACATGGATATAAATTAATCTGGAAATTAAAATGAATTTAAAACAAGAAACTAAGAATTTAATTTCCGATGGTTTCAAACTTTGTGTTTAAAGTTTTAAAGGGTGTATTATTTAATGTATTTCAAGTAGAAATTGTTTCAAAGAATTTTTATTTCGCAAACCAGTGCTCTTTTCTTTGGCGCTGGAAAATAATTTCGGTGATAACTGCAGTATCATCGACATTCATTTTCGAGTTTGGAAGTGAAGAGACCATTCTATAGTTTTGCTATAGTCTTGCTTTGGAGAATTAAATTGATTTGGATTTCTAAAATATGACTTGGTTTATAATATATATATGGGTATATGATTTCTAACTTGATTGGATATGTATTATATATATATATATATATATTTATCTCTAAAATAGTTTGAAGTTGATCGAAAATTTAATTACTAAAATTTTATCTTAAAGGATGATTTCAACAATAAAATGAAACCAAATTTTTTTATAAATATGTAAACTTGAATAATTGAATTGGGAAAATTTTATTTGTATAATATTCAACTGCATTCCAACATAACTTACCTTAATTATTAAAAGTTAACAATGTAATTAGATAATATACAATATAAGAGAGATTTTATAAATAAAATTTGAGTGACTACAATAAATGTTATACACTTAAATTTGAGTTATAAAAAAGATTAATAGAGGTAGATAGAATAAGAGTTAATTGAATAATTTACAACATAAAATGATGTTAAGGGAATTAATAAATAAATTGGAGTAGTTATAATATAATATAAATACACTTAATGTATGTAATTAGATATATTAAGTGGAATAATTTAATAATAATTTGGAATAAAGAAGAATTAAATTTATTGAATAAATTATAAGTATAATAAATGATTTTTTTCCAAATTCATGATTCTATAAATTGATAATTGGATGATAAGATAATGAAAGTAAAAATAGTTAAGATTTATTTAACTTGGATGAAATCAATTATTAATTTACATTGAAATTTATATGGATTAAAAAATTTATTGTTTTATTTTGTTTTTCAATCTATTTTCTTTCTGGTCGTTTCTATTCTCCTACCTCGTTCCTTTTCAGGGACGAAAAGTTTTGAGTGTAACAACCCATAATTTTGTAAATATTTTTAAATTTTTATTTGAAAACTTTAATTTTTAAATTATTTAAGATTGAATTTCTGGAGTTTTCCAATGTAAGATTGGAATTTGTTTATAATTTATTTTCCAAATTCAATCAAATAAGCAATTTCTGAAATTTTTATATTTTGGTCAACTGAAAGTCAAAGTTTGACCACAGTTGAAAATTTTAAATTCTAATCTTTTTCTTTGAAACTGTATTTTATTTTAATATTCATTCTGCTTTTCATTTTATCAAATTCTGTTTTATACTTTTAAAATTGGATAAAATACACTATTTTACACGCAATGATTTTCTGTATTTTATTTTCTATTTTCCTATGCCCGTCTCTCTATTTTCTTTTTTTATTTTATTTTGTTTAGAATTTGATTCATTTAATGAATTTTGATTGGATTTTTATGGATTTTTGGGCTTGGAAATTTTAAGAGTCTTCGGTTTATTTGCTTGAAAATCAAGCTGGCCCTTCATTTTTCTACCAACTTCAATACCCTAGTCGTTCATAACATCCATAGCCGTTCACCACTAAACCCTAGCCGCCTCCACTTTTTCTTATTCATGTGAAAAGTTTCTTATCTCAAATCTCATTTGTCCCTAAAAAAATACAGAAAGCTATGTTCCTCCTCCTTCGTTTTCCATTTTCTTTTTTTTCTCCTTTGGTTTGCTCTTGCTATGCTCGGCTCCACCTTGTTCATCTCCTAGCTGACGTCACCACCACTTCACCACCACCATGATCGGCATCCAGCAACCATCACCACCAGCCCATGCCTTGTCGTGACTCGAAGATGCAAATACATCACTAAAACAAATACAAAAGCCTAGCCGAGCCTTTTTCCCATCACCTCCTTCCTAATAGCCTCGGCCACTCCATACAAACACCACCTACTTGCTTTGCTTTGACCTATTCCATGCTTGGCCGTGCCTATGTTGAACCATGACCCAGCCTAGCAAACATGGCCGAGCCATGTAGACTTAGGGCCGAGCCTATATTGCTTGTAACCTTCTAAAGTTTGACCTTTACCTTCCTATGGTTGTAACTTGCCACCACTTCATTTCTCAAGCCATAGTTGTGCCCCTAAGACCTTCATAGCCGAGCCTAGCATACTCCTAACCATCATGATCGAGCATAAGAAGACCATGGCCGAGCCAAAGTGTGATGTGGCCGAGCCCACACGTTGGTTAAAGCAAAGCTAGGTCATTTTATTTCATATCTTTTTCATTGTTTTAATTTCTATTCTTTTGTATTGAATCACATACTTATGTTAGTGATATTTGTTTGCATACAAGATTTGGATCTGACTGTTCATCCACTAAAAATCTTGTTCGTGCCTTGTCGTGCTTTTGGGAGTTTCAGTTGTGTGCTTTGATTTTGATTCTAGCTTTTAAAAAGGTGAGTTATCACTCTAGATTTACGTACTTATATAGTTGTGAAATAAAGACAAGTGAACCTGTATAAACTGATATGTTATTCATATATGCATGTGATGTGATAATATGATGTTAAATGTTGTTTATATATTTGTTACATCATCTGATAACCTATGTTATATTATACCGTTCGTTTTATTTACTGTATCACACTGCAAGTTCCCTATAACTATGGGTTGAAATGATACACACCCGAACGGACATTAGAATAAGGAAAATCATTATGAGCTAAAATGATAGGCTCGAGTGATTTTTATTATATTTGACTTACTTGGAATTGTGGCTTTGAAATGATAGAACCCGAATTTTTCTTTTTAAATTACGGAATGAAATGATACATATCCGTATCTCTTGACCTAGGTTAGAAAATATTATAAAGGCCCATGGTTATATTTTTAAATAATATTATCCTAAAATTTTATTAAGTATTTTGAAATTTTAGAATATATGGAATTTTAACTCAAAATTTTATTTAATGATTTACATATAAAGGTATATTGGTTTTCTGTGAGAGATATTGGTTTCTATAAGTTAAAATCTTATAAGTCCATTTTTGGCTTTAAAAAGGGAATTTAAAGAGTTTTATTTAAATAAATTAATAATTAAATTTGATTTAATTTGGAATCTTGAATCTAACCTAGAATTTTAATAAAGGCTATTTCCTGAAATGAATAAGATGTATAATAAATAATGTATTTTTGAATAAATAAAATGAAATACATTTTAATGGGATATTTTGTAATAAAGTTTATTTAACTTGGAATCATAGTTAATTGATGTCTAAATGAATAAATTGGTAAATGAATTTGATTGTTATATTTGCTATGATAAAATATTTTATTCATGGTTATGTTTTGTAAAAATAAATGATTATGATTTAAATGGAAAAATGTAACTTAAAGATGACTTAAATTGATAATTGGAAACTTAGTTTCCAATGAAAGTTTAAGTTAATTTAGTGATAGACATATTTTATTTGTGAGATGGATATTTTAAAATAAAGTATTAGGTCACTGGTTAAAAATAAAAGTTAGGTAGTAATATGCTTTTGACCTTATAAATGAATTACAGTTAATTTGGATATTTATTGATAAAATTTTATTCTATTAAATCATAAGTTAAATGATATCCAAATGAATATTTTTGAAGCGAAAAATATAATTTTTACAAGTTAAAATGGCTAAAATTGAAGTTTTAATGTTGCTGAAATTTTATAGTAAATCTGGAATTAGCATTGGTAGCACTTCAGAAATGCTGTGGTTTTAAGACAGCATTTGTTAAGTGTTGTCATTTCTGGAAATAAATTAAGTTCTGAAATAGTAAAGAGCTACTGCAGCACTTTGTAAGTGCTGTTTTTGCAGAAACTAGATTATATTTTGAAATAACTAAATAGCTACTGCAGCACTTGGTATGTGCTATTGTTGCTGAAAGTGAACCGTTTGAAATAATACCTAAATACCTACTGTAGCACTTTGTAAGTGTTGTTGTTTTTGAATTTGACAATGTTTTGAAATATTACTATATCTACTGTAATATTTAATAAGTGCTGTTGTGGCTAAAATTTAAAAGGTTTTTGGATATTTTATAATTGAATGAATGAACTTAAAATGCTGTAACTTTGGTAATGAATATTATTTAAAGGTATTATGATTTTAAGTAGTATGATTTCCAAATGATAACATTCTAAATTGTTATGATTTCAAAGTATTATGGTTTTAAAGTGTTTGGTTTCATAGTTGTTATAACCTTGAAAGTACTATGGTTTTGTAAATAAAATTATTTGAAATAGTATTTAATTAAGAATTGTCTTTAGATATTCTAATTTGAAACTGATTGAAATTGAAGATTTAAAAATATGACTTTATGAAGTGGTTTGGATTATGATGATTTAAAGGAATATTTCAAGTTTAATAAATTGAAGGAAATATTCAGTGATTTGAAAATTTGGGTTTTATTTAAATGATATATTGATTTAGTTTTGAAATGAAATAATATACTATTTAGTTTTGAAGTGGAAATGATACATTGATTTTGGTTTTGAAAGTATAAATGATTTTGAAATAAATAACCATGGGTTATAATAACGGTTGGTTTTTGAAGAGACCGGGATCGGATATGGGCATACTCTCTATCGATACTGAAAATTACTTTAACAATCGTGTGCGCGGTGGAGATTCCAGAATGAAGTAGGATGGTGGCAACGTCCTTTGAGGTATACACATGGATCCGACTCCCGTGAGTTAGCATAAGGTGGCTAAAACTGGAGCGGTTCCAGGCTAGTGAGGTAGCTCCTCTTATCGGACACACTCCTTCGATACCATTCTATTACTTCGTGATTGATTGGGGCCCTTTTGATTTTTTTAGGGTGTGGCTCGAGGTAGGCGGTAGCGGTGCGCTATACGTCACCACCAGCCCGAATGGCAATTGGTATATCTACCCTGGCATTGCCTCGTTGTGTCATGTCACTTACCCTATCGCGCCTTGTACGAGTTTGATTTATGTCGTACCTATGGAGTATCGTCTCGTAGCCTCCCGATCAGGAGGTACGCAGGTGCTGTATAGACTATTGGCACTATTACGTGTTAATGTGGAAAATGTAAAGCCTTAACGCTATTTAAATGTAAGTTTATTTTACTATAGACATTATTATAATAGTGAAATATGACTACATAGTAAATAGTTTAACGGATCCTTAGAGGATGGGCGGTCCCAAGCATCCTATAAGTTACATGTACCTTTCTATTACAGTTCACTTGAGTTGGTTTACATTGTATAAGTATGTATGTCCTTACTCGAGTGTTTTGTGTTTTTGCTTTACGCTCGGGTCAGACTGAGTGATACATCATCCGAGACTCACCTTCGGAGTTGGATCTTTGCTTGAAGATCCAGCTATCTATTTCTCTTTCATTTGTTCAGCTGATTCCAATTAGCCAGTTGATTCCAGTGATGTATTCTAATTTGTACTTGATTTTCATATTGAGACTTCTGTTGTATCTTGTATTACTCTGATGTATTTATATAGTAGCTTCATGAACTACTATCTCCTTACTTCCGTTGCATTATATTACTCTGTGTCTGTGATTCTATGATTTATTTATTTGCTGTATATTCTGATATTTTCCAAATTTAAATTAACAGTTCGGTATTTTGAGCTATTCAAGTCCGACATGTGCGGATGCGAACGATTGAAAATAGGACGTTACATGTATATATGTATATATACATAATGTGTATGTATGTATGTATGTATGTATACATAAACGTGTATACATATCTTTGCATGTATTCACATACAAATATGCAACTTTTATATATATTTTAATTCAAAACTCTGGACAACAAAGACATATGTAAAGGAAAAATGGGTTCATTGCGGCGTAAATTCCAATACCTACATTTGGTCACATTAACATTTGCACTTCTTATCTGTAGCATGTGTACTTCATACAAACAAATGTATATGATATGCTTGAAAATCAAAAATTATTAATAATAATAATATTAATAAAACAATATTTTTACAAATTAAATAAAATAAAGATTTATTTAAAATATTTAGATAGGATCCAAAAATCCATTTAGACTTCATAGACCCAACAAAGATCTAAAATGAAAATTATTTTTGAAGTTCATCCATTTAACCTTTTTCAGACTAGCTGATTCCTTAATCTTCAATGTAAGTAAAGGGAGTAAAATTTTGAGTCATGAGAATGTATTTTGTCAAAGTTGCAATCTTTTTCATTGTTTTGGCATTTAAAAGGTATTTGGGTTGAAACTTCAATAAAGGGGAACCTGTAACCATCCATATTTTATGCGCTTTTATATGTCAAAGCTATTAAATTCATATGATTAATAAGATGACATGATAGTTAATTAATATAGATTACAGCATTAAAATTTAAGTTAAGAATAATTAATTATAAATGAAATAATTAGTTGGTGCTGAATTGATAAGAGGAATGAACAAGAGTTCTGCTAATGGGATTTACTTTCCAAATGAGCCACCATTTACCCGAACCCTAATAAGTCGTACGCAACATCCTATTTTGTTATCTTCTTCATTTTATTTTTTATCATACTTTAAAATAATATCAAAAGCTTGAAAACTCATTAATGGCAACCCAATAAACTCGATGGAAAATTTATTGTACTAGAAAAAGCAGCATTAGGAAAGCGAAAGTTAAAGGAACTTAAGGCTAACCTCATCTTCATGCTGTGTTAAGTAATACCACCTTCATGCAAAATTAAAGATTAAATAATTGGTTTGATTATGATTGATAATTATAGGTGTTTCCTATAATGGGTTTGTGAAACATAATGACATCATAAGGGTTATACTTGTATGTAACTAGATTAAATGATTAGGAGAGAAGAGATGCGCCTCTAAGCCATAGTTTTGAGCTTAAAAGCATTTGTGATGAATTTAAAATGATAAGCTATTATTTTAGAGGTTGATTTCCATAAGAAAATTGGTCTATATGAATTTTAAGAACATATGGATTTTAAAAGATGAGAAATGATTTGAAAAGGAAAAAATAAAATGCTATTTTTGTTCAAAACCGATTTGTTTTGGAGAGAAAACGATTTTACGAATTTAAGAGAATTTTCTAGGAATTTTTAAAGTAATTTAGAATAATATTTGAAAGAAAAAAGGTTTCCAACCCCTTGTGGTAAGTTAAGAGTGTTAATTAAATAGAGGTGTTATTTAAAATATTACATATCTAATAAGGGAGAAGAAATCTCCTCTTGCATTTTTCTCCGAATTTAAGTAAAAACGGTAATTATAACGACCTATGATAACTTGACATGTAGCATGCGTAGTATAGAGTATGTAAGAATGTGCAAGAGCATAGGCTTAGAAACAAATGATTAAGTAATACCATTAAATGCTAGTCTTTACCTAACCTCAAACCCTTGGAGTCAAGAGGGTCAAATGATGTGTGAGCAATGATGATCATGCACTTTTTCTAAATACGACACCGTGATAACTTGGTGGAGAGCAAGTGGTGCCGAGGATGACTAATGTCAAGATAAATGGAACATAACTGGGATAGCTTTAATAATTGCCTACCCTTAAGGTGTGAAGTCGAAGAAGGATTTTCGGTGTATTCCAATACAAGCTAGAGAAATGATGATCTGATGTCGCTTACCTTCAGTGTTTTCGGAGGAAGTGCTTACAAAAACCCAAGATGAGAATGACTATTGCATATGTAATGATTTAACCGAGGTGTTAAGTGAAAAACATAGAAATGATAATGAACGAGGTGAACAATCGTAACTATAATGACCCGATATTTTCAACCACTCGCATCCATTATAAGTGTATAGGTAGACACTCATGCCGGAATTGAATTGCTCAAAATACCGCGTTGTAAATAAAAATTTGACAAATCTCAGAATATACAGTAAATAATAATCACAGATCACAGACACAGAGTATTTAATAATGCACCGGAAGTAAAAGAAATAGTAGTTCATGAAGCTACTATATAAATATATCAGAGTTAAATAAAATACAACAGAAGTTTCAATATGATTACTAAGTACAAGCTGAATACAACAACAGAACTGAAATAGATAAGACTAGATAAGCAGATAATCTCTAGCGATTCCAATCTCCAGTAAGTGGAATCCAAATCTGTGAATAACTCAGGCTGACCCAAGCGTAAATAAAAATACAAACACTCGAGTCAGGACATAAATACTTATACAATGTAAACCAACTCAAGTGAACTGTAGTAAAAGTACAAGTAACTTAGAAGATGCTTGGGACCGTCCATCCTCTAAGGATCCGTTAAACTATTTAATATATAGTAATATAATCTATATACAGTAGTGTCTAATCAGTAAAGTATAATCATATGGAAAATAGCGTTAAGGGGATGGTGAACCATAACGCGGTCGGATCTATAAACCAAAATCGTAGTGGGCTCAATATAAGAAACATATGACAAGGCACACGAGGCAATGCCAGGGTGGATACACCGTTTGCACTCTCGGACCAGTGGTGACGGCAAGCCAGCAGCTTCCGCCCACCTCGAGACATACCCCGAATCAAAGTGGCGCTACCATATCGAATCACAAAAGTAATAGAATGGTTTCCGAAGAAGCATGCTCGATGAAAGGGTGCGACCCTTTGAGTAGCCCGGTATAGCTCCTGTTTAGTCATAATTAAGCCATCCATCAGCGTTCTCTTGCTTCATTCCAGTAGCGTTCGCCAACCAACCTACTTCGTTCTGGAATCTCCACCGCGTACACGGTTGTCAAAGTGGTTTTCGGTATCGACAGAGAGTATGCCCATATCCGATCTCGGTCTCTTTGCCAACCAATCGTTATTATAACCCGTGGTTATAGCTTTAAAACAATATTTTATACTTCAAAATAAAATATCCTTTCCAATCCAAATCTTTATCAAAATAAAGATTAAATCATTTCCAAAACCATTTCAATATATCAACATACCATATCTTTCAAATTCAAATATTTATCGAAAAAAATATCAAGTCATTTCTAACCATTTCAATATATTAAATTATCATATCCTTTCAAAACTTCCTTTCAAATCATTTTATTATCAAAATATCATATCTTTCAAAACTTCATTTTTAAATCATTTTATTACCAAACTATCATATCTTTTAAAACTTCATTTTTAAATCATTTTATTATCAAAATATCATATCTTTCAAAACTTCATTTCAAAACATTTCCAATATAAAAATATCATATCTTTCAAAACTTCATTCATTTTTATTCATTTAAATACCATTTAAAACCATTCATTTTATTTAGAAATTAATCACTATTTCAAACTTACATTTCAAAGGAGTTTATATTTAAAGATTAAATCTTTTCATAAAAAAAGTAAAGTCAATTCCTTATATTTAATAGTTAAATATTTAATTTTCAAAAATTTAAATCTTATTCCATAGATTAATCTCATTAAAATTTTATAAAATAAAAAAAAATTCAGTTTCCGTAGCACTTAAAAATGCTACGTAAAGTTATAGTTTAAAACAGTTCATTTAACAAAATACAGCATTTAAGTGTTGTAATAGATTTTCTTTAAATTTCAAATAAACTTTAAATGTTAAGTTTAACCACTATAACACTTACAATGTGCTATAATAGCCTTTATTTCAAATTAACTTTTTAGTTCATTTAAAACAACTACAGCATTTACAAAATGCTGTAATATCCTTTATATTACACTTCAAAAATGCTCTTAAATCAAATTCAGGGTTTAAATACAAATTTCACCAATAGTTAATCTTTAATTTAAATCATTTAACTTATAAACATCATATAATTTCACATCTTAAAATCATCATTTCAATACTCTTATTTTTGTGATTTTTATAAAGTTAAATCTCATCCTAAAATCAAATTTTAACATAATTTCTTATTTAAATCCAAGTATTAAATTCCGTTTCTTTAATTAAATTATTAACTTAACAATTAGGTTTAAATTTACAAAATATAACTTATTTCCATAAATTTTACTTAATTAAAATTTCACTTTTTTTAAAACAATATTTAAAATTTCACATTTAAGTTATAATTCAAAATTTACTTAAACATTCATTTGTTTAACATTTTAACTTATTCAAAAATCATTATTATTTTTATAAAATCATTTAAAATACATTTTTAAATCAAAATATTATATTTTTCTTACTTTACATAATTTCCTTTTTAAAACAAAACATAAATTCCAAAATTTACTTATAGTTCAAATTCTACTTTACCGTTTACTTTATTCATTATTTAATTTATAGAAAATCACTAATATTTCTAAAAAATCATTTTTAATTAAATTTAAATCAAAATATTATCAAAATACTATAAATTTTACATTTTAAAACATTTTCAAATATATTACATAAACCACGGGTCTGTATATAGTTTTCTAGCCTAGGTCAAGTGATACGGATATATATCATTTCAATCCGCAGTTTACAAAGAAAAAACGGGTTCTATCATTTCAACCGCGCAGTCCCAAGTAAAATTAATGATTTTGAAAACCGCTCAGGCCTATCATTTCAGCCCATAACATTTTTCCCCTATTCTAAAGTTCGTTCGGGTATGTATCATTTCAACCCATAGTGATTCTAGTCTACAGGGAACTTGCAATGGTGATAACTGATATAAATGACAGAATAGAATGAAATAACAATAACATATGATATAACAATTTTAATAACAGGTGTGAACATCATATGATAATAATATAGCAGATATAGCATGATGATAAACAGTTGCAGATTCAAATGGTGTCAGTTTATTAGTTATATAAGTACATATTAGTCTGGTGAGATTTACTCACCTTTTTGTGTTGGAGATGTCAACTCAATTGACACAACGGATTCTAGAACGCACGATGACACAACAATAGATTCATGCGGAAAGAGAACCAAGCAAATTGATCTTGTGTTGCAACCCAAAACAAAACCAAATAAATTAACATTTCAACACAACATTAAATTGAAACAACTTTGAAATAAAAAGAGATACGAATATACAGTCTTTTGCCTTTGATTGCACGGCCTAGGGGATGTTTTGGCTCAGGTTTGGACATGCTTTGGCTCAGGTTTGAACATAGGAAATGCGTGGCATGAAGGCTAGACATGTGGAGGAATTTACAAGGTAGGAATGTGAAGGGGTTTAGGCAAAATAGGTGGGTTTTTGGTCAACAAAAGGCTCGACCATGTAAGGGTTTGGCTTGGCCATTCAAGTTAAGGTATGGATAGATGTTGTAGTGGTGTGTGGTGGTATGGTCAGAGGTGGTGGTGGCGGCTAGAGATGATGGTGGTGGAAAAAAAGGCGGTGAAGCAACAAGGCTCAAACTAGCATGTTTTCAAGGCATAGGTTGTATTTTTTTTTTGGATTTTAGCATCATGGTGGGTTCGGCCATGGTTCAAATCTGAGGATTAGGTGGTGATTATGACAGAGAAGAGGTGTAGGAGGTTGTGGCCATGGCTATGGAGTGGAGGCCGAGCAAAAGAGTGGAGAGAACAAGGCAAAAATACATAAGAAAATAGGAAGAAAAGGAAGAAAATAAGAGGAAGACATTACCCAAAATGTTTAAAGCCATGAATAAAATGAAATAATGGTTTCTTGAGTGAGAAATAGGATGAAAGTCACGGCTAGAAACTGAAAATGGTAGCCAAAATGAATAAATGAGATGCTTATGGCATTTGAAACGTTTTTGGACAATGAAACGTCTAGAAATGAAACGCCTTAAACTCTTCACGTTTCCATTTTCTAAAGATCAAATAAAAACAAAAGTAAATCAGAAAATACTTTTAAAAATCGAAACCAAGTGAAAATATAAGAAAATAAAAATTTAATTTTAAAGAAAATAAAAAAAAGAATGAAAGGAATTACTTAAAAATACAAAACAGTGTCCAGAAATTACATATAAATCACTACTAGTCTTGGAAAAATGTCCACTTCATTTTAAAAATATTATGGAGTAAAACTTTGAAATAAAATAATTTATTTATTATTTCTAGAATAAAATAAATAATTAAATTGGAGAAAAATAGAAAAAGGAAAAAGAAATTGTTTAAAAATAGCAAACAGGACATAAAAATTACAAGAAAAATACTACTAACTCTAGAAAAATTCCTACCTCACTTTAAAAATATTAAAAGACAAAAATATACATAAAATAACATATTAATACATATTAAAATAAAATATGACAAAGAAAATATAATTTATACAAATTAAAATAGAAAAAATTGCAAAATAAAACAAATTATACTCAAAATTGAGATGTACATAACTTTCACAGTTTAAGTCTGTTTCCAACAAAACGAAAAGCATAGATTTACAAGTACAATTCAAAATGTTTGAAGATGGGTTGGAAACAAAAGACAAGATGATTAAATAACAAAATAGGGAGGTGGATAAGCTTAAATAAATCACGGGCAACCTTAACCGGGTCAACCGTGACTTAAAGAATAAGATCAATGTGGATTTTTTTGGGGCAAATCTACATTCGATCTCAAGAGTTAGAGTTTGAAATAACAAAAGATATTAGCATCTAAACCAAGGATAGATATAAATCTCTGGTGAATCGATGCTAATTGTAAAGGAGTTTCACCCTTTTACAATTCAATTTTTTTGAGATTGGCGGGACTGCCGAGTCATTATAAAGATTATTTTGAAGTGGAGTTATGGGATACTCCAGAACCAAAAGAAGATGAATAGTGAGGGACATGAGTGGATTTTGGAACCGCAGGGAACGTTCCAAAATTCAAAGTAAACCGAATTGAAGAAGAAGGAATTCAAGCTCGAACGAAAGTGATTCTGAAAATAAATCTACTTTATATATTGAGTTTTGCCTAAAACCAGAGCTCTGATACCAATTGTAACAACCCAATATTTTCAACCATTCGCATCCATTATAAGTGTATAGGTAGACACTCATGCCGGAATTGAATTGCTCAAAATACAGCGTTGTAAATAAAAATTTTGCAAATCTCAGAATATACGGTAAATAATAATCACAGACATAGAGTATTTAATAATGCACCGGAAGTAAAAGAAATAGTAGTTCATGAAGCTACTATATAAATATATCAGAGTTAAATAAAATACAACAGAAGTTTCAATATGATAACTAAGTACAAGCTGAATACAACAACAGAACCGAAATAGATAAGACTAGACAAGCAGATAATCTCCAGCGATTCCAATCTCCAGTAAGTAGAATCCAAATCTGTGAATAACTCAGGCTAACCCGAGCGTAAAAAAAATACAAACACTCGAGTCAGGACATGCATACTTATACAATGTAAACCAACTCAAGTGAACTGTAGTAAAAGTACAAGTAACTTAGAAGACGCTTGGGACCGCCCATCCTCTAAGGATCCGTTAAACTATTTAATATATAATAATATAATCTATATACAGTAGTGTCTAATCAGTAAAGTATAATCATATGGAAAATAGCGTTAAGGGGATGGTGAACCTTAACGCGGTCGGATCTTTAAAGAAAAATCGTAGTGGGCTCGATATAAGAAACATATGACAAGGCACGCGAGGCAATGCCAGGGTGGATACACCGTTTACGCTCCCGGACCGGTGGTGACGGCAAGCCAGCAGCTTCCGCCCACCTCGAGACATACCCCGAATCAAAGTGGCACCACCATATCGAATCACAAAAGTAATATAATGGTTTCCGAAGAAGCATGCTCGATGAAAGGGTGCGACCCTTTGTGTAGCCCGGTATAGCTCATGTTTTAGTCATAATTAGGCCATCCATCAGCGTTCTCTTACTTCATTCCAGTAGCGTTCGCCAACCAACCTACTTCGTTCTGGAATCTCTACCGCGTACACGGTTGTCAAAGTGGTTTTCGGTATCGACAGAGAGTATGCCCATATCCGATCCCCGTTTCTTTGCCAACCAATCGTTATTATAACCCGTGGTTATAACTTTAAAACAATATTTTATACTTCAAAATAAAATATCCTTTCCAATCCAAATCTTTATCAAAATAAAGATTAAATCATTTCCAAAACCATTTCAATATATCAACATACCATATCTTTCAAGTTCAAATATTTATCAAAATAAATATCAAGTCATTTCTAACCATTTCAATATATTAAATTATCATATCCTTTCAAAACTTCCTTTCAAATCATTTTATTATCAAATATATCTTTCAAAACTTCATTTTTAAACCATTTTATTATCAAAATATCATATCTTTCAAAACTTCATTTTTAAACCATTTTATTATCAATATATCATATCTTTCAAAACTTCGTTTTTAAATCATTATATTATCAAAATATCATATCTTTCAAAACTTCATTTCAAAACGTTTCCAATATAAAAATATCATATCTTTCAAAACTTCATTCATTTTTATTCATTTAAATACCATTTAAAACCATTCATTTTATTTAGAAATTAATCACTATTTCAAACTTACATTTCAAAGGAGTTTATATTTAAAGATTAAATCTTTTCATAAAAAAAGTAAAGTCAATTCCTTATATTTAATAGTTAAATATTTAATTTTCAAAAATTTAAATCTTATTCCATAGATTAATCTCATTAAAATTTTATAAAATAAAAAAAATTCAGTTTCCGTAGCACTTAAAAATGCTACGTAAAGTTATAGTTTAAAACAGTTCATTTAACAAAATACAGCATTTAAGTGCTGTAATAGATTTTCTTTAAATTTCAAATAAACTTTAAATGTTAAGTTTAACCACTATAGCACTTACAATGTGCTATAATAGCCTTTATTTCAAATTAACTTTTTAGTTCATTTAAAACAACTACAACATTTACAAAATGCTGTAATATCCTTTATATTACACTTCAAAAATGCTGTTAAATCATATTCAGGGTTTAAATACAAATTTCACCAACAGTTAATCTTTAATTTAAATCATTTAACTTATAAACATCATATAATTTCACATCTTAAAATTATCATTTCAATACTCTTATTTTTACGATTTTTATAAAGCTAAATCTCATCCGAAAATCAAATTTTAACATAATTTCTTATTTAAATCCAAGTATTAGATTCCATTTCTTTAATTAAATTATTAACTTAACAATTAGGTTTAAATTTACAAAATATAACTTATTTCCACAAATTTTACTCAATTAAAATTTCACTTTTTTAAAAACAAAATTTAAAATTTCACAATTTAGTTATATTTCAAAATTTACTTAAACATTCATTTGTTTAACATTTTAACTTATTCAAAAATCATTATTATTTTTATAAAATCATTTAAAATACATTTTTAAATCAAAATATTATATTTTTCTTACTTTACATAATTTCCTTTTGAAAACAAAACATAAATTCCAAAATTTACTTATAGTTCAAATTCTACTTTACCACTTACTTAATTCATTATAATGTAACAACCCTAGATTTTTGCCTATATATTTTAAATTTGACTTTATTTTATTTTATTTTTAATTATTTTTAAATTTATTTTATTTCAAATATTTCATTTTTAAATATAAATGTTGATTGTTAAGTGATATATAGTTCAAAATAGTATAAATTAGACATTTTACTAAAAAAAAGTGAATTTCTACTCAAACTGTTCAAACTTTGACTTTTAAACTTCAAATTTAAATTATTTAAAATATTAAATTTTATCTTTTATTATGAAAATAGATGAAATAACTTGAACACTACTTTTCGTTTCGTTGGAAACAGACTTAAACTGTGAAAGTTATGTACATCTCAATTTTGAGTATAATTTGTTTTATATTGCAATTTTGTCTATTTTAAATTGTATAAATTATATTTTCTTTGTCATATTTTATTTTAATATGTATTAATATGTTATTTTATGTATATTTTTGTCTTTTAATATTTTTTAAAGTGAGGTAGGAATTTTTCTAGAGTTAGTAGTTTTTTCTTGTAATTTTTATGTCCTGTTTGCTATTTTTAAATAATTTCTTTTTCCTTTTTCTATTTTTCTCCAATTTAATTATTTATTTTATTCTATAATAATAAATAAATTATTTTATTTCAAAGTTTTACTCCATAATATATTTAAAATGATGTGGACATTTTTCCAAGACTAGTAGTGATTTATATGTAATTTCTGGACACTGTTTTGTATTTTTAAGTAATTCCTTTCATTCTTTTTATATTTTCTTTAAAATTAAATTTTTATTTTCTTATATTTTCACTTGGTTTCGGTTTTTAAAAGTATTTGCTGATTTACTTTTGTTTTTATTTGATCTTTAGAAAATGGAAACGTGAAGAGTTTAAGGCGTTTCATTTCTAGACGTTTCATTGTCCAAAAACGTTTCAAATGGCATAACCATCTCATTTATTCATTTTGGCTGCCCATTTTCAGTTTATAGCCGTGACTTTCATCCTATTTCTCACTCAAGAAACCATTCTTTCATTTTACTCATGGCTTCAAACATTTTGGGTAATGTCTTCCTCTTATTTTCTTCCTTTTCTTTCTATTTTCTTATGTATTTTTGCCTTGTTCTCTCCACTCTTTTGCTCGGCCTCCACTCCATAGCCATGCCACCACCTCCTACACCTCTTCTCTGTCATCATCACACCTACGCCTCAGATCTGAACAATGGCCGAACCCACCATGTTGCTAAAATCCAAAAAAAAAATACAGCCTATGCCTTGAAAACATGCTAGTTTGAGCCTTGTTGCTTCACCACCTCTTTTTCCACCACCTCTAGCCGCCGCCACCACCTCTGACTAGACCACCACACACCACTACAACATCTATCCAGACCTAAACTTGAATGGCCAAGCCAAACCCCTACATGACCGAGCTTTTTGTTGACCAAAAACCCACCTATTTTGCCTAAACCCCTTTTCACATTCCTACCTTGTAACTTCCTCCACATGTCTAGCCTTCATGCCATGCATTTACTATGTTCAAACCTGAGCCAAAGCATGTCCAAACCTGAGCCAAAACATCCCCTAGGTCATGCAATCAAATGTAGAAAGCAAGGCAAAAGACTGTGTATTCGTATCTCTTTTTATTTCAAAGTTGTTTCAATTTAATGTTGTGTTGAAATGTTAATTTATTTTGGTTTTGTTTTGGGTTGTAACACAAGATCCTTAGCTTGGTTCTCATCCAGTTGAGCCTATTGTTGTGTCATCGTGCCTTCTGGAATCCGTTGTGCCATTTGAGTTGATATCTCCAGCACAAAAATGTGAGTAAATCTCACCAGACTAATATGTACTTATATAACTGATAAACTGACACCATTTGAATCTGTAACTGTTTATCATCATGATATATCCGCTATATTATTATCATATGATGTTCACACCTGTTATTACACTTGTTATATCATATGTTATTGTTATTTCATGTTATTCTGTCATTTATATCAGTTATCACCATTGCAAGTTCCACGTAGACTAGAATCACTATGGGTTGAAATGATACATACCCGAACGGACTTTAGAATAGGGGAAAAACGTTATGCGCTGAAATGATAGGCCTGAGCGGTTTCCGAAATCATTCATTTTACTTGGGACTACGGGTTTGAAATGATAGAACATGGTTTTTCTTTGTAAACTGCGGATTGAAATGATATGTAACCGTATCACTTGACCTAGGCTAGAAAACTATATACAGACCGTGGTTTATGTAATATTTTTGGAAATGTTTTAAAATATTTTAAAATGTAAAATTTATAATATTTTGATAATATTTTGATTTAAATTTAATTAAAAATGATTTTGTAGAAATATTAGCGATTTTCTATAAATTAAATAATGAATTAAGTAAACGGTAAAGTAGAATTTGAACTATAAGTAAATTTTGGGATTTATGTTTTGTTTTAAAAAGGAAATTATGTAAAGTAAGAAAAATATAATATTTTTAATTTAAATATGTATTTCAAATGATTTTATAAAAATAATAATGATTTTGAATAAGTTAAAATGTTAAATAAATGAATGTTTAAGTAAATTTTGAAATATAACTTAAATGTGAAATTTTAAATTTTGTTTTAAAAAGCGAAATTTTAATTAAGTAAAATTATGGAAATAAGTTATATTTTGTAAATTTAAACCTAATTGTTAAGTTAGTAATTTAATTAAAGAAATGGAATTTAATACTTGAATTTAAATAAGAAATTATGTTAAAATTTGATTTTGGATGAGATTTAAATTCATAAAAATCATAAAATAAGAGTATTGAAATGATGATTTTAAAATATGAAATTATATGATGTTTATAAGTTAAATAATTTAAATTAAATATTAACTGTTGGTGAAATTTGTATTTAAACCCTGAATTTGACTTAACAGCATTTTTGAAGTGTAATGTAAAGGATATTACAGCATTTTGTAAATGCTGTAGTAGTTTTAAATGAACTAAAAAGTTAATCTGAAATAAAGGCTATTATAGCACATTGTAAGTGCTATAGTGGTTAAACTTAACATTTAAAGTTTATTTGAAATTTAAAGAAAATCTATTACAGCACTTAAATGCTGTATTGCGTTAAATGAACTGTTTTAAACTATAACTTTACGTAGCATTTTTAAGTGCTGCGGAAACTGAATTTTATTGTTTTATTAAATTTTAATGAGATTAATCTTTGGAATAAGATTTAAATTTTTGGAAGTAAAATATTTAACTATTAAATATAAGGAATTGACTTTATTTTTTTATGAAAAGATTTAATCTTTAAATATAAATTCCTTTGAAATGTAAGTTTGAAATGATGATAAATTTCTAAATAAAATGAATGGTTTTAAATGGTATTTAAATGAATTAAAAATGAATGATGTTTTGAATAATACTTTGATATTTTGAAATGATATTTGTTGATTTATTTAAGTTATTTCAAGATTATCCGCTTGTTTCTCCACTGTCTCGGCCTGCAACCAAATGGTCTTCTTTGTTTACCATGCTCCCAAGTAACGCGGGTATTCACTCTCCTCGTCGTTTTGAATTAGTTGAGAGCGAGGGAGTTATGGTTCCACCCGTGGAAGTGATTGAGGCCGGTGTGGATTTTTGGAAAGACCATTTGGTTGGTTTCTTTCTTGATACTAATCCTCCCTATCACGTAGTAAAGTCGAGGTGCAATATGGTGTGGAAGCCTAGAGGTGGTTTGTCTGTTCACTATGATAATGAAATGTTCTTCTTTAAGTTTACGCGTAGTGATGAAAGGCAACGCATTCTGGAAGCAAACCCTCTCCTTATTGATGGAAAACCGTTCATTATCACTACTTGAAGTCCTTCTGTGGATCGTGCGAAGGAACAAGTTTTATCTATTCCTGTCTGGGCCCATTTTTCTCATATTCCTTCTGTTCTCCAGCCCCTTATTGGGATTGACTGGCTTGCTGGACTGGTTGGTAAGGTTATATGTTATGATACTAATACTGTGGTCAGAAAGAAGCTCGTATATGCAAAAGCTCTAATTGAGATCACTCCTGACAAACCCTTGCCTATTGTTTCAAAGGTCAAATTAGATGAGAAGCATGTAGCTGAGGTCAGAGTTCGCTATAGTTGGAAACCGGAGATTTGTGCTTCTTGTCAGTCTTTTGGTCATTGTGTTGAAGCCTGTACAGGTCTGGTTGTCCCTTTTGTTGACCGAACGCCTCTTCCTCATACTCCTGTCCGGAAGTGGGTTCGTAAGGTTGCTGCTCCTGCTACACCTGTTCCTTCAGCTGTTCCGCCTTTAGCTCCTGATTTAGTCCCCCCGATTGTGGAGCCTCCTGCTGTCCCGCCAGTTTACTTTGCTCCTTCTAGTTCTGTGCCTGCTCTAGCCCCTTCCTATGCTTCTCCTCCTTCTTCCCTTGAGGTGGAAACTTCTATTTCCGCTTCTGATATCATTTCCTGGTACTCGGATGAGCGTGTTTGGGTTCACTCTCCTTCTGATATGAGATATTCGCCTGAAAGAGACATTTTTTATGCCTTTATTAGTGAGATTGGTGGCGAGAGTCGATATTTTATGTATCGTATTGTGGGAGAAGGATTGAGCCTCATTACGGATGGTGAGTTAGGGGAGGAGAACAAAAGTAAGTTTTTTGATGTCACTTGGGATAGGAAATTTCTTTATGCGCCTGGTTCTGTTGGTTATGATCCTCGTTTGGCTGCTCATTTCTCAGGGTTTTCTCATGTTATTGGTCCTACTGCGGATGATGGACGACTTTGTTCTTCCTCTTCTGAGGAGGATTAGTTTCTACTGTATTAGTAGCTTAGGCTTTCTTGTCTAACTCGTGTTCTTTAAACTTTTCTCCATCTTAGTTGCTCTGTGCATGTGCAGAGCACCTGTTCTCCCATTTTTATATACAGTGGCACGGCCCACTATAAAGCCGGCTAGCTTTGCTAAAATATATATATATATATATATTATTTGAGTTTATTTAAAAAATATTGGATTTATGAAATGTGAGATATTAAAGCTTTGAAATAAAATGGTTTTGGGTTTGAAGTATAAACTATCATTGAAATGATATTTTGATATATTAAAATGATTTGAAATGAGTTTTTGAAAGGATATGATAATTTAATATATTGAAATGGTTAGAAATGACTTGATATTTATTTTGATAAATATTGGAATTTGAAAGATATGGTATGTTGATATATTGAAATGGTTTTGGAAATGATTTAATCTTTATTTTGATAAAGATTTTGATTGAAAGGGATATTTTATTTTGAAGTATAAAATATTGTTTAAAGTTATAACCACGGTTATAATAACGATTGGTTGGCAAAGAGACCGGGATCGGATATCTGGCATACTCTCTGTCGATACCGAAAACCACTTTGACAACCGTGTACGCGGTGGAGATTCCAGAATGATGTAGGCTGGTTGGCGAACGCTACTGGAATGAAGTAAGAGAACGCTGATGGATGGCCTAATTATGACTAAAATAGGAGCTATACCGGGCTACACAAAGGGTCGCACCCTTTCATCGAGCATGTTTCTTCGGAAAGCATTCTATTACTTTTGTGATTCGTTATGGTGGCGCCACTTTGATTCGGGGTATTGCTCGAGGTGGTCGGAAGCTGCTGGCTTGCCGTCACCACCGGTCCGGGAGTGCAAACGGTGTATCCACCCTGGCATTGCCTCGCGTGCCTTGTCATATGTTCCTTATATCGAGCCCAATACGATTTTGGTTTAAAGATTCGACCACGTTAAGGTTCACCATCCCCTTAACGCTATTTTCTATATGATTATACTTTACTGATTAGACACTACTGTATATAGCGTATATTACTATATAGTAAATAGTTTAACGGATCCTAGAGGATGGGCGGTCCCAAGCATCCTTTAAGTTACTTATACTTTTACTATAGTTCACTTGAGTTGGTTTACATTGTATAAGTATGTATGTCCTGACTCGAGTGTTTGTATTTTTATTTACGCTCGGATCAGCCTGAGTATTCACAGATTTGGATTTCCACTTTCTAGAGATTGGAATCGCTGGAGATTATCTGCTTGTGTAGTTTTATCTTTTCAGTATGTTGGTCCTTTCCAGCTCTTGTATTAGTAGAATTCTATGTATTGAGACTTCTTTTGTACTTTATTTCTTCTGTTGTATCTTATGTAACTCTGATATATTTATATAGTAGCTTCATGAACTACTATCTCTTTTACTTCCGCTGCGTTATTATTACTCTGTGTCTGTGATCTGTGATTTTTACTTACTGCATATTCTGAGATTTGCCAAATTTTTATTTACAACGCGGTATTTTGAGCAATTCAATTCCGGCATGAGTGTCTACCTATACACTTATAATGGATGCGAATGGTTGAAAATGTCGGCCTGTTACAGTTGGTGTCAGAGCTCTGGTTTTAGGCAAAACTCAGTATATAGGGTAGATTTAATTTCAGAATCACTTTCGTTCGAGCTTGAATTCCTTCTTCTTCAATTCGGTTTCCTTTGAATTTTGGAACGTTCCCTGCGGTTCCAAAATCCACTCATGTCCCTCACTATTCATCTTCTTTTGGTTTTGGAGTATCCCATAACTCCACTTCAAAATGATCTTTATAATGACTTGGTGTCCCGCCAATCTCAAAAAAATTGAATTATAAAGGTGAAACTACTTTACAATTAGCATCAATTCACTAGAGATTTATATCTATCCTTGGTTTAGATGCTAATATCTTTTGTTATTCCAAACTCTAACTCTTGAGATCGAATGTAGAGTTACCCCAAAAAAAATCCACATTGATCTTATTCTTTAAGTCACGATTGACCCGGTTAAGGTTGCCCGTGATTTATTTAAGCTTATCCACCTCCCTATTTTGTTATTTAATCATCCTGTCTTTTGTTTCCAACCTATCTTCAAACATTTTGAATTGTACTTGTAAATCTATGTTTTGTTTATATATTGTGTTGTTTGAGTTGTTGATGTTTAATTGGGTTTCTGATCGATTCTTCTGATCAACGCTATCGATAAGATTTCCAAAACACTTTGACAGAACAAACTGACACAATATCATTTTAAAATTTGGTTAATGAAATAAATTTTGATATATAAGTAAATTTATGGAACTTAATAAACTGATTTAAATTGATTATTTGAAGTGATGGTACTTGATTTATCATTTATTGTTCTATAAATCAATTTATAAATAGTTGTTTATAAATTGATTTGGGAACTGAAATGAATTTAGAACAAGAAATTTGAGAATTTAATTTTCGATGGTTTCAAACCTTGTGTTTAAAGTTTTAAAAGGTTATATTATTTAAAGTATTTTTGAATAGAAATTTGTTTTCAAAGAATTTTAAAAGTTTAAAAAAATTAGTGCTCTTCTCTTTGTCGCTGGAAAATAACTTCGGTGATGACCGCGGCATCATCGACATTCATTTTCGAGTTTCGAAATGAAGAGACCGCCCTGTAGTCTTGCTACAGCTTTGTTTTGGGAAATCAAATTGATTTGAATTTCTAAAATATGACTTGATTTACAATATATATAGACATGTGATTTAAATTTGATTTGATAAGTTATGTACATATATTTATTTATCTCTAAATGGTTTGAAGAAATCGGAAATTAAATTCTTAAATTCAATTATAAAAGGAAAATCAAAATTTTGGATGAATATTCTAGGATGAAATGATTTAATTGGAAATTTTTATTTTTATAATACAATTGCATTCAAATATAACTTACCTTAATTTCAGAAGTTAACAATGTAAATGGATAATATACAATATAAAAAGATTTTATAAATAAAATTTGAGTGGTTATAATAAATGTTATACACTTAAATTTTAATTATAAGATGATTAACAGAGGTAAATATAATAAAGGGTAATTGAATAACTTACAATAAAATAATGTTAAAAGAACTAAGAACAAAAGAAAGTAGTTATAATAAGTGTAAGTATATTTAACATAAGTGATAAATATATTGAGAGGAATAATTTTAATTTTAATTAGGAATAAAGAAGAATAAAATTTATTAAGTACATTGTGAGTGTAATAAATGATTATTTTTCAAAACCATGGTTTTAAAAATTGTCAATTAAAGACGATTAGATAATAAGATAATGAAATTTGGGATAGTTAAAATTTATTTAACTTGTGTAAAGATTTATTCTCTATTTAAGTTGAAATTTCCATGCTTTCAAATTTATTTCCTTATTTTGTTTTTCAAACTATCTTTTGGTTGTCCTTATCATCCTTATCTTGCTATAGACTGGTATAGGCATCTTTCTATAATCTTTCCGTTTAGAAATCTTTCTATAATCTTTGATAATCTTTGGTACTCATTTTGAATCTATTTTTGCGTGCTTGTGTTCTTGATCCTGAAGAATCTTGGAAAGATCATCTCCACCTTGTTAAACTTACCTATAACAACAGTTATCAGGTATAATCTCAATCTTCTGATCACCTTGTCTTAATCTTATTTCAATTCTATCTTTACTGTGCTTTCCTGTACCTCGATCCTTTTCGGGGACGAAAAGTTTTGAGTGGGGGAGAGTGTAACAACCCTAGATTTTTGCCTATATATTTTAAATTTGACTTTATTTTATTTTTAATTATTTTTAAATTTATTTTATTTCAAATATTTCATTTTTAAATATAAATGTTGATTATTAAGTGATCTATAGTTCAAAATAGTATAAATTGGACATTTTACTAAAAAAAAGTGAATTTCTACTCAAACTGTTCAAACTTTGACTTTTACACTTCAAATTTAAATTATTTAAAATATTAAATTTTATCTTTTATTATGAAAATAGATGAAATAACTTGAACAGTGCTTTTCGTTTCGTTGGAAACGGACTTAAACTGTAAAAGTTATGTACATCTCAATTTTGAGTATAACTTGTTTTATTTTGCAATTTTGTCTATTTTAAATTGTATAAATTATAATTCCTTTGTCATATTTTATTTTAATATGTATTAATATGTTATTTTATGTATATTTTTGTCTTTTAATATTTTTTAAAGTGAGGTAGGAATTTTTCTAGAGTTAGTAGTATTTTTCTTGTAATTTTTATGTCCGGTTTGCTATTTTTAAACAATTTCTTTTTCCTTTTTCTATTTTTATACAATTTAATTATTTATTTTATTCTAGAAATAATAAATAAATTATTTTATCTCAAAGTTTTACTCCATAATATTTTTAAAATGAAGTGGACATTTTTCCAAGACTAGTAGTGATTTATATGTAATTTCTGGACACTGTTTTGTATTTTTAAGTAATTCCTTTCGTTCTTTTTATATTTTCTTTAAAATAAAAATTTTATTTTCTTATATTTTCACTTGGTTTCGGTTTTTAAAAGTGTTTGCTGATTTACTTTTGTTTTATTTGATCTTTAGAAAATGGAAACGTGAAGAGTTTAAGGCGTTTCATTTCTAAACGTTTCATTGTCCAAAAACGTTTCAAATGCCATAACCATCTCATTTATTCATTTTGGCTGCCCATTTTCAGTTTCTAGCCATGAATTTCATCCCATTTCTCACAAGAAACCATTCTTTCATTTTATTCCCGACTTCAAACATTTTGGGTAATGTCTTCCTCTTATTTTCTTCCTATTTTCTTATGTATTTTTGCCTTGTTCCCTCCACTCTTTTGCTCGGCCTCCACTCCATAGCCATGGCCACCACCTTCTACACCTCTTCTCTGTCATCATCATGACCTACTCTTCAGATCTGAACTTTGGCCGAACCCACCATGATGCTAAAATCCAAAAAAATAACCTATGCCTTGAAAACATGCTAGTTTGAGCCTTGTTGCTTCACCACCTCTTTTTCCACCACCTCTAGCCGCCACCACCACCTCTGACCAGACCACCACACACCACTACAACATCTATCCAGACCTAAACTTGAATGGCCAAGCCAAACCCCTACATGACCGAGCCTTTTGTTGATCGAAAACCCACCTATTTTGCCTAAACCCCTTTCACATTCCAACCTTGTAAATTCCTTCACATGTCTAGCCTTCATGCCTTGCATTTCCTATGTTCAAACCTGAGCCAAAGCATGTCCAAACTTGAGCCAAAACATCCCCTAGGCCATGCAATAAAATGTAGAAAGCAAGGCAAAAGACTGTGTATTCGTATCTCTTTTTATTTCAAAGTTGTTTCAATTTAATGTTGTGTTGAAATGTTAATTTATTTTGGTTTTGTTTTGGGTTGTAACACAAGATCCTTAGCTTAGTTCTCATCCACTTGAGCCTATTGTTGTGTCTTTGTGCCTTCTGGAATCCATTGTGCCATTTGAGTTGATATCTCCAGCACAAAAATGTGAGTAAATCTCACCAGACTAATATGTACTTATAAAACTGATAAACTGACACCATTTGAGTCTGTAACTGTTTATCATCATGTTATATCTGCTATATTATTATCATATGATGTTCACACCTGTTATTACACTTGTTATATCATATGCTATTGTTATTTCATTCTATTCTGTCATTTATATCAGTTATCACCATTGCAAGTTCCCTGTAGACTAGAATCACTATGGGTTGAAATGATACATACCCGAACGGACTTTAGAATAGGGGAAAAATGTTATGGGCTGAAATGATAGGCCTGAGCGGTTTTCAAAATCATTAATTTTACTTAGGACTGTGGGTTTGAAATGATAGAACCTAGTTTTTCTTTGTAAAATGCGGATTGAAATGATATATATCCGTATCACTTGACCTAGGCTAGAAAACTATATACAGACCCGTGGTTTATGTAATATTTTTGAAAACGTTTTAAAATATTTTAAAATGTAAAATTTATAGTATTTTGATAATATTTTGATTTAAATTTAATTAAAAATGATTTTTTAGAAATATTAGTGATTTTCTATAAATTAAATAATGAATTAAGTAAACGGTAAAGTAGAATTTGAACTTTAAGTAAATTTTGGAATTTATGTTTTGTTTTAAAAAGGAAATTATGTAAAGTAAGAAAAATATAATATTTTTTATTTAAAAATGTATTTCAAATGATTTTATAAAAATAATAATGATTTTGAATAAGTTAAAATGTTAAATAAATGAATGTTTAAGTAAATTTTGAAATATAACTTAAATGTGAAATTTTAAATTTTGTTTTAAAAGTGAAATTTTAATTAAGTCAAATTTATGGATATAAGTTATATTTTGTAAATTTAAACCTAATTGTTAAGTTAATAATTTAATTAAAGAAATGGAATTTAATACTTGAATTTAAATAAGAAATTATGTTAAAATTTGATTTTAGATGAGATTTAACTTTATAAAAATCATAAAAATAAGAGTATTGAAATGATGATTTTAAAATGTGAAATTATATGATGTTTATAAGTTAAATAATTTAAATTTAATATTAACTGTTGGTGAAATTTGTATTTAAATCCTGAATTTAATTTAACAGCATTTTTGAAGTGTAATGTAAAGGATATTACAGCATTTTGTAAATGCTGTGGTAGTTTTAAATGAACTAAAAAGTTAATTTGAAATAAAGGCTATTATAGCACATTGTAAGTGCTATAGTGGTTAAACTTAACATTTAAAGTTTATTTGAATTTAAAGAAATCTATTACAGCACTTAAATGCTGTATTTCGTTAAATGAACTGTTTTAAACTATAACTTTACGTAGCATTTTTAAGTGCTACGGAAACTGAATTTTATTGTTTTATTAAATTTTAATGAGATTAATCTTTGGAATAATATTTAAATTTTTGGAAATTAAATATTTAACTATTAAATATAAGGAATTGACTTTATTTTTTTTATGAAAAGATTTAATCTTTAAATATAAATTCCTTTGACATGTAAGTTTGAAATGGTGATAAATTTCTAAATAAAATGAATGGTTTTAAATGGTATTTAAATGAATTAAAAATGAATGATGTTTTGAATAATACCTCGATATTTTGAAATGATATTTGTTGATTTATTTAAGTTATTTGATAAATGAATATTTAAAAAATATATATTATTTTAGTTTATTTAAATAATATTGGATTTATGTAATGTGAGATATTAAAGCTTTGAAATAAAATGGTTTTGGGTTTGAAGTATAAACTATCATTGAAATGATATTTTGATATATTTAAATCATTTGAAAGGATATGATAATTTAATATATTGAAATGGTTAGAAATGACTTGATATTTATTTTGATAAATATTGGAATTTGAAAGATATGGTATGTTGATATATTGAAATAGTTTTGGAAATGATTTAACCTTTATTTTGATAAAGATTTTGATTGAAAAGGATATTTTATTTTTAAGTATAAAATATTGTTTAAAGACATAACCATGGGTTATAATAACGATTGGTTGGCAAAGAGACCGGGATCGGATATCTGGCATACTCTCTGTCGATACCAAAAACCACTTTGACAACCGTGTACGCGGTGGAGATTCCAGAATGAAGTAGGTTGGTTGGCGAATGCTACTGGAATGAAGTAAAAGAACGCTGATGGATGGCCTAATTATGACTAAAACAGGAGCTATACCGGGCTACACAAAGGGTCGCACCCTTTCATCGAGCATGCTTCTTCGAAAACCATTCTATTACTTTTGTGATACGATATGGTGGCGCCACTTTGATTCGGGGTATTGCTCGAGGTGGGCGGAAGCTGATGGCTTGTCGTCACCATCGGTCCGGGAGTGCAAACGGTGTATCCACCCTGGCATTGCCTCGCGTGCCTTGTCATATGTTCCTTATATCGAGCCCACTACGATTTTGGTTTAAAGATCCGACCGCGTTAAGGTTCACCATCCCCTTAACGCTATTTTCGATATGATTATACTTTACTGATTAGACACTACTATATATAGCATATATTACTATATAGTAAATAGTTTAACGGATCCTTAGAGGACGGGCGGTCCCAAGCATCCTTTAAGTTACTTGTACTTTTACTACAGTTCACTTGAGTTGGTTTACATTTTATAAGTATGTATGTCCTGACTCGAGTGTTTGTATTTTTATTTACACTCGGGTCAGCCTGATTATTCACAGATTTGGATTTCCAATTTCTAGAGATTGGAATCGCTGGAGATTATCTGCTTGTGTAGTTTTATCTTTTCAGTCTGTTGGTCCTTTCCAGCTCTTGTATTAGTAGATTTCTATGTATTGAGACTTCTTTTGTACTTTATTTCTTCTGTTGTATCTTACGTAACTCTGATATATTTATATAGTAGCTTGATGAACTACAATCTCTTTTACTTCCGCTGCATTATTATTACTCTGTGTCTGTGATTTTTATTTACTGTATATTCTGAGATTTGCCAAATTTTTATTTACAACGCGGTATTTTGAGCAATTCAATTCCGGCATGAGTGTCCACCTATGCACTTATAATGGATGCGAATGGTTGAAAATGTCGGCCTATTACAATATCTTTCAAAACTTCATTTCAAAACATTTCCAATATAAAAATATCATATCTTTCAAAACTTCATTCATTTTTATTCATTTAAATACCATTTAAAACCATTCATTTTATTTAGAAATTAATCACCATTTCAAACTTACATTTCAAAGGAGTTTATATTTAAAGATTAAATCTTTTCAAAAAAAATAAATTCAATTCCTTATATTTAATAGTTAAATATTTAATTTCCAAAAATTTAAATCTTATTCCATAGATTAATCTCATTAAAATTTTATAAAATAAAAAAAATTCAGTTTCCGTAGCACTTAAAAATGCTACGTAAAGTTATAGTTTAAAACAGTTCACTTAACGAAATACAACATTTAAGTGCTGTAGTAGATTTTCTTTAAATTTAAAATAAACTTTAAATGTTAAGTTTAACCACTATAGCACCTACAATGTGCTATAATAGCCTTTATTTCAAATTAACTTTTTAGTTCATTTAAAACAACTACAGCATTTACAAAATGTTGTAATATCCTTTATATTACACTTCAAAAATGCTGTTAAATCAAATTTAGGGTTTAAATACAAATTTCACCAACAGTTAATCTTTAATTTAAATCATTTAACTTATAAACATCATATAATTTCACATCTTAAAATCATCATTTCAATACTCTTATTTTTATGATTTTTATAAAGTTAAATCTCATTCGAAAATCAAATTTTAACATAATTTCTTATTTAAATCCAAGTATTAAATTCCATTTCTTTAATTAAATTATTAACTTAACAATTAGGTTTAAATTAACAAAATATAACTTATTTCCACTAATTTTACTTAATTAAAATTTCACTTTTTTAAAAACAAAATTTAAAATTTCACATTTAAGTTATATTTCAAAATTTACTTAAACATTCATTTTTTTAACATTTTAATTTATTCAAAAATCATTATTATTTTTATAAAATCATTTGAAATACATTTTTAAATCAAAATATTATATTTTTCTTACTTTACATAATTTCCTTTTTAAAACAAAACATAAATTCCAAAATTTACTTATAGTTCAAATTCTACTTTACCGTTTACTTAATTCATTATTTAATTTATAGAAAATCACTAATATTTCTAAAAAATCATTTTTAATTAAATTTAAATCAAAATATTATCAAAATACTATAAATTTTACATTTTAAAATATTTTAAAACGTTTTCAAAAATATTACATAAACCACGGGTCTGTATATAGTTTTCTAGCCTAGGTCAAGTGATACGGATATATATCATTTCAATCCGCATTTTACAAAGAAAAACTAGGTTCTATCATTTCAAACCCACAGTCCTAAGTAAAATTAATGATTTTGAAAACCGATCAGGCCTATCATTTCAGCCCATAACATTTTTCCCCTATTCTAAAGTCCGTTCGGGTATGTATCATTTCAACCCATAGTGATTCTAGTCTACAGGGAACTTGCAATGGTGATAACTGATATAAATGACAGAATAGAATGAAATAACAATAGCATATGATATAAAAATTGTAATAACAGGTGTGAACATCATATGATAATAATATAGCAGATATAGCATGATGATAAACAGTTACAGATTCAAATGGTGTCAGTTTATTAGTTATATAAGTACATATTAGTCAGGTGAGATTTACTCACCTTTTTGTGCTGGAGATGTCAACTCAATTGACACAACGGATTCTAGAACGCACGATGACACAATAATAGATTCATATGGAAAGAGAACCAAGCAAATTGATCTTGTGTTGCAACCCAAAACAAAACCAAATAAATTAACATTTCAACACAACATTAAATTGAAACAACTTTGAAATAAAAAGAGATACGAATATACAGTCTTTTGCCTTTGATTGCACGGCCTAGGGGATGTTTTGGCTCAGGTTTGGAAATGCTTTGTCTCAGGTTTGAACATAGGAAATGCATGGCATGAAGGCTAGACATGTGGAGGAATTTACAAGGTAGGAATGTGAAGGTGTTTAGGCAAAATAGGTGGGTTTTTGGTCAACAAAAGGCTCGACCATGTAGGGGTTTGGCTTGGCCATTCAAGTTAAGGTCTGGATAGATGTTGTAGTGGTGTGTGGTGGTCTGGTCAGAGGTAGTGGCGGCAGCTAGAGGTGGTGGTGGTGGTGGTGGAAAAAAAGGCTCAAACTAGCATGTTTTCAAGGCATAGGTTGTATTTTTTTTGGATTTTAGCATCATGGTGGGTTCGGACATGGTTCATATCTGAGGAGTAGGTGGTATGATGACAGAGAAGAGGTGTAGGAGGTGGTGGCCATGGCTACGGAGTGGAGGCCGAGCAAAAGAGTGGAGAGAACAAGGCAAAAATACATAAGAAAATAGGAAGAAAAGGAAGAAAATAAGAGGAAGACATTACCCAAAATGTTTGAAGCCATGAATAAAATGAAAGAATGGTTTCTTGAGTGAGAAATAGGATGAAAGTCATGGCTAGAAACTGAAAATGGGCGGCCAAAATGAATAAATGAGATGGTTATGGCATTTGAAACGTTTTTGGACAATGAAACGTTTAGAAATGAAACGCCTTAAACTCTTCACGTTTCCATTTTCTAAAGATCAAATAAAAACAAAAGTAAATCAGCAAATATTTAAAAACCGAAACCAAATGAAAATATAAGAAAATAAAATTTTAATTTTAAAGAAAATATAAAAAGAATGAAAGGAATTACTTAAAAATACAAAACAGTGTCCAGAAATTACATATAAATCACTACTAGTCTTGAAAAAATGTCCACTTCATTTTAAAAATATTATGGAGTAAAAATTTGAAATAAAATAATTTATTTATTATTTCTATAATAAAATAAATAATTAAATTGGAGAAAAATAGAAAAAGGAAAAGCAATTGTTTAAAAATAGCAAACATGACATAAAAATTACAAGAAAAATACTACTAACTCGAGAAAAATTCCTACCTCGCTTTAAAAAATATTAAAAGACAAAAATATACATAAAATAACATATTAATACATATTAAAATAAGATATGACAAAGAAAATATAATTTATACAATTTAAAATAGACAAAATTGCAAAATAAAACAAATTATACTCAAAATTGAGATGTACATAACTTTCACAGTTTAAGTCCGTTTCCAACGAAATGAAAAGCAGTGTTCAAATTATTTCATCTATTTTCATAAAAGATAAATTTTAATATTTTAAGTGATTTAAATTTTAATTTTAAAAGTCAAATTTTGAATAGTTTGAGTAGAAATTCACTTTTTTTAGTAAAATGTCCTATTTATACTATTTTGAACTATAGATCACTTAATAATCAACATTTATATTTAAAAATGAAATATTTGAAATAAAATAAATTTAAAAATAATTAAAAATAAAATAAAATAAAGTCAAATTTAAAATATATAGGCAAAATCTAGGGTTGTTACAATAACCTTCATTAGAATAAATCATCATAAGCATATGAAAGCGCTGCAGTAAACGCTAATGTGAACGATAGTGACGATAATAACCTTTGTGAATGCATATTAACTTAGTAAATGACAGTATCAAGTAAACACCAAGGTCAATGAGAATATCGTAAGGGCAATTTACTAAGGCAATAAGGTAAACGCAACGATGGTAATCTTTTGTGTCTGACTTACCTAAAATTAGAAGATAAACACTAAGGTAAATGATGGTAACCTTTGTGAGAGTCATTTAAAAAGGTACCATTGGTGGACACTGAGGTGAATAATAATAACTTTCGTGAGAATAATCTACTAGCTTAATGAGACCAAGCACGTGGGGAAATAATGATAACCTTTGTGAGAGCAAATTGCAAAGATAAGTTAATCATTAGGTGAATGATAGTAGCCTTCATGAGAGTTATGGGAAGAGAAATACCAAGATAACTAGTGTTATACCTAAGTGAATGACAGTAACCTTCGTAGGTACCAAATGTTGTGTTAAATGAATTCTACCTAAGTGGATGATAGTAACATTTATAAATCTTGTATACCATGGTAAAAGCCAATTAACCCTGAGACAAGTAAGTTGTAAAATGTGCAGGAAGAGACCTTGATCACTAACATCTCATAAAGGAAAATTTAACTTGGACGGTTATGACATGAAGGTCTATGCTTAAATTCGAGGTTGAGACCTAATAATATAAAGAATGTACTTGTATAAAATGTAAGTATATTGGTGAGGTGAAAACATGTTCTACTTTTTAAGGTGGACTCACTATGTATTAGTTATATTAAGAATTATTGAGGCTAATATTTTTCATATCAAACTAAAGCTTGACTCGAAGTTTATGTATTCCCCTTAAATTTCCAAGTGTTCATTTGAGTATGCCAAGGGTTGAAAGCACTATTGTAAAATTCTTTCTATGCGCTCGATCAATCTCTGCCTAGGTGTTAGGCGAGGGTATTGTCTAAACATTCACCTAGCTCCTCCTATGCACTAGAGACCTACCATCTGATCTAAGCTTCTAGACAAGTGTCTTCATAATACACAGTTATTATTACATAGTTATGCTAAACTACTATTAATGAATATGTGCTAAACAATATGAGAGTTTGAATCGAAAATAAAATATTTAGTTCGCAAGTGCTGATTTTTTTATAATTGGATATAAGTATTATGCAATAGTAAATAGATTTTGCATAGTATTTACAAAATACGTGAGTTTATAAAACATGCTTAACTTAGATTAATCTTACATTAGTCTTGGCCAAGGTGATTAATCTCTGGTTAATTTCCATCTAGACGATTAATCTCTAATCCCAACCCACTGTCCATCATCCATCTAGTGATTTTTATAACTTTGTCTGAAGGTTTAGCAGATATCTATACTATAATATGATTACTCAGTTCAATTTCAAGAGCACACAAGCCCACTTGAATTTTGGCAACCGAACAGTCCCTAAAATTTTCTTCCTCTACACTATTTTATTTTCATCCTTCCCTTTCCTCCAGCTGAACCTTCTGTTCCTCAATCAGTAATTTCCTCCTTCCAATTTCCTCCACCCAAAATCGACCGATTCCTCTTACGCTTATCTTATCTTCCAACGTGGACTCTTTTCTTTTATTCTGCGTATCCCTTCTTTTGTTCTTCCTCCCGCTTTCCTCTCTGCTCTCAAACGCTATGTCTAAAACAATTTGATTTGCACCCAACGCACCCTCGCATGACTACTGTGCTATGATTCTTCCTTTCCCTATCAACGACAATACCACAATTTACCTAATGTGAGTTTCTTCATCATTGTATTCCCTTTCTATTGTCATTGCAGTTAAAATTATTGAATATATTTTCTTTTCATGATTCTTGGTATTCAATTTGGCTGGAGTTTCTGACGAGTGAACCATAATTTGGTGCTTTTATGGATAAGGTTTGTTCTAATTTGTCCTCTATCGATTTCATTTTCATGTCATTGGTTTCGAAATTTAACTGTAATAATTTTAGTTACATAACCCTTACTTTGTTTATAACCCAATGTTCTTTTTTATTGATCAAAATGAATGAAAATTGTCATTTAAAATTATCTAGCAATAAATGTAAGGTTTAACATTTATTTCCTTAAACTATATCGACTATTTGTGTAATTAATTATGGACCGAAAGTTATACATCTTGAGAAAATCACGAAGATGGACAATGTGAATTGATTTATTCTTCTTTTATAGTTACCACAATACATCATTAAGGTAATCAAAAATTTTGTGTTGGCATCATTTTACATGAGAAATAATAATGGTGTTTATTTCTGTAAATCCTGTCAAACTTGGCTGGCATATAAATAATAATGGCATTTGCAATTCAAGTGAAGTTTGTCATACTCTTATTGTTAATTATACTACTCTATATTTACTTTGCTTCAACTAATAGTTATATTATCATCATTTTTTAGGTTGAAACAACTAATGAATCAACGATCTATGTGACAATGAGGTAATATTACATAATTGTTTGACTTTGCAAATGTAAATGCTAGGTGAGGTGAAATTTTTGCATTTCTTTGCGGATGTATTCTGTATATATGTATGTATATGCTCTGAATGATCATGATATTTGATATGGTTATTTTTGTAGTTAGTTTATAAGGTTTGGGAATTTTATTAATGTAAGAAAGCAATTCAAGGCATTAGCAAACTGTATCGTAAACGATTAGATAAATTGTGTACGTGTTTGTCCTATCTTATATGTTTTAATTGTTCAATTTTTTTAAACTGAAATTGTAGTTTATCAACCTTAGGCTTCAAATAAAAATGGTTGCCAAAAATTAGCAATACTTAAAGTATTGTTATGGAAAACTAATTGTTCGTTGAAAAATATACTGGTTTTTTTATAGAACTGCAATGTATTGAAGATGAGTTAAGAGTTTACAAATGAGAAGTTTTGGTGGTGCTATAGGAATAGTATGCACTGTAGCAGCTAAACAATCATTTAGAAGCTCATCCAGTCAATTCATGGATTCAGGTGAGGAAGGATTGAGATGTTGATTTCCATTTGGTGAAGCTATATTTTCCCCACTATCACTATATTCCTTAGAGCGAAGAAAAATCGAAGTTCTTGCACTTCCCAATGAAACAAAAGTTGCTTTAGAAACATCACTAGTATGTATATCAAAATTCTACTATGGTGAATTCTAAGTTGCATGGAAAACCTCTATATTGGAACTTTTGTTCAAATTTATTTAATATTTTACAACAGATAAGATATTTTACAACCTTTAATAGGCATAAAATACAGTAGTAGACATGGAAAATTATTTCGGTTCAATAAGGAATTTATGAATAAGGCTTTACCATTTCCCATATTTTCACTATGTAATATATACAACTAAGCCCTTTCCATTATGAGCTTAAAATTCTTATAAACAAAACTTTTGATTATAAGAATTTTGTTACATAACCGATCACTTTCCTTTAAGTTATGTAACTCGAAGTATTGCAAAACTGTCAACCAGCTTTGTAATGTGAATGTGCAGCTAATAATTCTTACTCTTTAGCATCTTTAAAGCGTTTAAACTTTTATTTGTTGCTTGCCATCTATGAACAGTTTTAGTTGGAAGAACCCTAACCATAGCATAACTATAGTATACCCTATAAAATTTGATGAATAATGCATCTTAATTAAATACACACTCTAAATTCACCTAAGATCATAACAGTTATGGTTTGAGTGATTTCCAAGTGAAACACTATAAACTTGGTTCTTTTGCAAAAAGCTTAAAGGTATAAAAGTGATATAACGACCCTTATTTTTTACTATTTTAAATTATTATATTTTATGTGGTTATTGAATAAAAATGGTTAGAAATAAATTTAGTGATTTATTAATGTAGTTACTGAATATGAACTTAGGTAAAATATTGAAATAAACAATTTCGAAAATTTAGGAATTATTTATATTGAGATAAAATTATAACCAATAATTAAAATTGGATCATAAATGTTAAATTATTTAGATGGGAATAGCTATCGATAACTAAATTCTTTTGGAAATTTATGGTTGTTAATATAATTTATTGCATAATTAAATTATTTAAACTTAATATTTAAAATTTAGTAAATAATTGAACTCAGAATTTAATATGAATGAAAATGATATCGGAAATAGATTTAAATTTTATTTAAATAAGAATAAAGACTTTTAACATTTAAAATTGGATTTAAAAGTTAATAATTAGAAATTGGAAATTTTATATCATACTTAACGAGTAAAAATAGCCATTTTGGCCACTGTCTCGGATTTCGATGAAACCAGTTTCATCGGATCCGTAATAGTGAGTTATTGTAGGTTTTCGTGTTCTTCTTTACCATAGTAATCCTTTCTTTCATTTGAACCAACGAGAAATCTCTTGTTCTTCTTTCACTAACACCGGTAACGTTTGCTTATTTATCAATTTCCTTGCAGTTGTCGTTCTTCCTTACACTTTCGTTGGCGATTGTCGCTCTTCTCCAAACGCCTATCTTATTGTCCTGAAGACATCGACAGGTTGTCAAGTGCAGGTACTCTCTCTATCATTTTTCATTCTGAATTAATTTATATGTGCTAGCACTCATGTTTCTTCCATCTCCCAAATTCAGATCTTAATTTTTTCACTTGGTCAAAACTGAAGTATCTATTTTCCATCTCCAATAATTCTATTATATAGAAAGAAAAAACAAATATCCAATAATTCCAAATTGAATTTTCCAGATATTTTTGTCTATATATTGATTATTAGCTTGAACGGTGATGGATTAAGCAAGCAAGGTATTTAATATTTCTAGAAAAACCCAGAAAAGGAGCTTTATACTCTCATAGTTTTATCTAGATGATGATTCATTTACAAGTTGGATATTCTAGAAATGTATAAAAGGCACAATATATTTTTCACAGAATTTTATCACGAGGTAAGTGTTATATAGTATAAATTTATTGATTTATTTAACTAGGATTTATAGAAAGTATATTTTGAATGACTTTTCTAAGCATCAATTCATTTTCAAGATCAATGAGAAGAATTAGTATGGATTGCATAAATAACTAATACAGGGAATTAGGCTGAAGGAAAAACCTGAGAACACTTTTAGTCTGAATGACAGAAGTTTTAAAATTTAGTCTGAAGGACAAAAAATGATATATTCATATAGCATTGCACATCCATAATGCTATATGTGTATGCAGAAACTTATAAAATTGTGTTGTATATAGCATTATAGATGTGTAATGCTATATGAATATAGCATTATGGATGTGTAATGCTATATGAATATATCATTTTTTGTCCTTCAGACTAAATTTTAAAACTTCTGTCCTTCAGACTAAAAGTGTTCTCAGGTTTTTCCTTCAGCCTAATTCCCTCTAACTAATATACCATTTTGAGGTTGATAAATCAAGATGTGCCTTTTTTGAACATACAATAAGTAGAGGATATATTAAGTTGGTGACAGGGGAATGAACGTATGCAGAAAAATTATAGTCACACGAAATTAAGGTCTCAGACCTACTACGATGGAAATATGAATAAAAAAAATGCTTTTATTGAATAATTAAAGTGAAAATATACAATATACTTAGATTTAATGAATTCATAGGTGGTCGTCGAATGATTAAATGCGATCACGATGTATATAATAGTGGAATAATCTAAATGGAATCTCATTTATTATCCAGCTCATTGTTCATAAATGAAACTTGGTTCTCTAAATCTTTAGAAATTTTTGTTTTTTTTATTATTATTATACAGACAGACATATATATGAATTAAATACATTTTCTATGATTTTTTATTTGGTTGACTTTACACTCTAAGTAGAATAGTGCTTACTTCAGTAAGTTAATAAATTCATTTGAAGTCTCTTTATTTTATTTTATTTACGACAACTATTTATTTTTTCTTTGTAAATACAACATCTCAAACAAAATTGAGAAATAGGTGCAATGACTAATGTATTGATGCTAAAATCCATAAAGCAGAGCAACATAATATAATGCTTTAAATACTGATACTGTAATTGGATTTTGTCTCATAACTAGATGTATAAATGCCGATGTTGCATTGCTGGTGTAAATTGTTTTTTGTATTTTTCAATGATTTTTTTTCTTAACCATGAGTTAATCGCGCTAGACTAGATTTTTAGGATTAACACCATAGCAAAGTAGTAACAAACAGAAATTAAGATTGCAACAACGATGGTTTGTAAATGATTTTTTTAAATCTTTTAGAGGTAACAGACTACTTATCTCAAAATGGGTACTTTTACAAGTTGTGGTTATAAAAGTAACATTGCTAGCTGACTAAGCTTTTACAAGTGGCATTCAAAAGAAGGACTTCAAATAGAAGACTACAAAATAATTCTAAAACTGGAAGTAAGAAAACTACGCAAGTAAATAAACAAATCTTATAGGTTTGGTACAAAATGAATTTATTCTTATAAGTGTAGTGCTTTCCTTTTTCAGATTATTACCAAAAGCATAAGAGTGTAAAGAGTGGATTCAATGAATGACCTTTGAACCATCCGATGCTAATGATATTGGTGAATGTCAAATTTTATGGTAGTAATTCTTCTTAACTACACTAATAAATTTGTAGTTTTGTAATATGTACAATGATAATTTTTTGCCTCCACCATGCTAATGGAACTGTTTTTTAAGACTACTTTCAAGCGTATGTCTACTTACGGTTAAGAGTTTATCATAGTATTAGTAATTCATGGAGCATCTAAATCAAGAAAAGCACCCCAGAAATGGGCTATAACATGAGAAGGCTTTTTGGCTTTCCAATCGAAGAAAATCTTTGATGGAATAAACTCAAATGGAAGTTTGGATAATTTATTTGTATGAGTTAGCTTATTATACTCAATACACTCGCAAACCTTCAATAACCATGCAATTCACATAAGTAGCTTAGTAATTAAAAATTCCTCATATGGAAATACAAACTTCATCTCATTATTTATTGTAATCAACTTAATTTTAATTTAACAAACTATGACACTAAACTATGAGAAATTTTGATGGACATAAATTAGCAGCCATAGTTTATTTAATAGTTATTTATCTTTCCAAATGATTACATAACATATGTATTCACTTTTTAATAGAGCTTACAAAATGCTAAAGAAGATTAATATCTAAGAAAGTTGGATGGTCTCCAGAGTATATTATAACTTTCAAAGATACCATGGAAACAAGAGTTGTTTTCAACCCTATTGTTTTTAACAATTAGAAAACTAAAATACTATAGAGTGATATTTGAAAAATGGGTCAGTTGTAAACCAGTTTGTTTCCTCCATAAATACCAATAAATCCACAAATACTCATGATTATATTGATTTAAAAATGTGAAGTTTGTTTGGAGAAATTATTATGGATTTGCATAAAGTAGTCAATGATGCTGAATTGGTTTTCTGCATTATGTTTGAGTATGATAACAAATTTAAGTGTATTGTTTTGTTCCTGGTGCAGAAAAACAAGCCCAGGGATTGTGCTAACTCTCCTACATTTCCCGATAAAAAGAATTGCAGTTAGCTTTTGATCCTATAGCAGCATAAAATATTGGATACTGACATTATTACACTCTACTTATGTGGTAAAAGGTTGCTTACATAATGCCTCATTTTTGAGCATTTATGCATAGTTTACTAGTGCATGATAGTACTTCTTTTTTCTCGGGTTGTCGTGTTTTCATTTGTCCTAAGTGTTTACAGTTTAAAATTTAGCTAGCTCAATAATTGATGGCTACAACAATAGCAGAAGAATAATATTTTTTTATTGTTACTATTGAATTCATTCATTTAGTTTTTGGCTTTTCATGAATGATATTTTCGTATATGTTTTTTCAGTAGCTAAAAAAGATTTACATAGTTAAAATTTGCAATTTTTAATTGGTCGATGTAATATGTTTCTTTTTCATTCATTGACTATTTATATGATATGCATCATTTAGAATGTGTGTTTCATTCATCCTTTGTGTTTAAAGATTAAATCGAGTTTGGCTCACTTTATTGCATGTAGTATGCTTTTCAGTGATGATGAGTTGTAATGCTTGGTATGTACAATGTGCATCAACTTAAATTTAGCATAAAACAATTTTGACAAGCAAGGAAATGCATAATTTGTGTTTGACATTAAGATGTGTGCATTCCCTTGATGTTTTAATTTCATGTAACTATCATTGTTGGTTTATGGCATTTATTTTATTATGATCAGATGACTTAGTTTCTTTTCATTTTGTCTTCACTTTTGGATGTGACACTTCTATGTTTTATTCCTTAACGAGGCATAAATTATTGTTCAAAGGACAATTTTAGGTACTAATATTTCATATAATCAATTTTTGGAGCACATTTAAGAAAAAGTGAGACATTCCTGTATGCTTCATCTATATATGTACTTCTTCATTATCATTTGCATTTAGTTCTAACTTAAATCATATTGGTTTTGGATGGCCTCCTTTCCCACCTTTTGGTTTATTGATGGATAAACATAGGAGCGTCTTTTGGTTTGATTGGATTCAAAATTATAACTCTTTCTCATTAGATTATTGAACAATTAACTACCTTTATCTTCTTTTTTTATATCTTACAGTGATTGATATAATGAAATAGTATTTGACACAATGAGATATTTTGCTTCTTATTAGTTTAGATATATTTCTCCTACTATTCGCTAATTCTTAAAGGTATTATTTTGTTTATGTAGAAAACCACGAGCTCAATTCCATAATGAAATCTAGCAAATTTGGTGCCTGATGCGATGGAGGTCGTGTATATATATAGGCTTTGGCTATTACAATAGAGGTACTGTGCATATACAAGTAGTTTTATTACTTTTTACATAGATGCATGTATCCGGGTGTAAATTAGAAGTATAATCTTATATTGAGGCGTCACGTGTATTTAGAAGATAGTATAGACATATGTCAACAAAAGTATCTAGAAAGGCATATTCTTGATGTAGAAGTGTGTAAAAACCTATAAAACATGGCCACAACCGTTGTCATAGACATGTTAATTAAATATATGTTAATAGTTATATTACTTTTACAAATTATTGTCAATATTACATTATTAAATTTATAAAGATATTACATTTCATCTTCTTCATAATAAATTATACTTCATAAATTATGGTACATAACCAATAAAATATCTATATCGTGTAGATATTGCCACTAAAATTTACCATATCATAACAATCGTGTTTCAACTTATCTAGAAATTAATGTTTAAAAGATTAACTATGCTACTTAATGGTACATGCTATACTCCTTTTAAAAGCTGTAAATAAATTAATTTTTTTAATTTAAGGTATTTTTCTAATTTAAGATTTACTATGCCATTGGGATATTTTTAGTGCTATTTGCATATATTTTATGTAATAGGCAGAGATAAGAGTGGAACAACATGTTGAGTATTGAAGATTGAAAGAAACATCCTTCACAGCTAAATATTTCAGAAGATCCTGCATATTGCACTCAGGGTGAATTTTATGATTTACTTAAGAGGGTACACGACGGGAATTCAACAACTGGAGGCTAAAGTTTGTCACGGCCTGCTTTGAGTTGTTGGTAATTTTTCCTTTTGGTCTTATCGAGAAAATTTTATCATTGCAACATGTTGTAATTTTTTATCAGAGTTTCGAAATTGCAACAAAAATATTTAGTAAAGTAGATGAAATCTTCCAGTAATTGGAATAATTTGAAGGAAGAACATCATGAACCAAAAATATAAATAAATAATTTGAAGAAAGAACGTCAAGAACCAAAAATATAAAACGTGAAAATTACCTTAATTGAAACTGACGGCTTACACATAAATGCAACTACTTCAACACAAATATGTTTTCTATAAAGATTACTGTCACAGACAATTCAAAACTTTATTTTTTTTGCTTCTAATATCATTTCCTCGACACATAACCTTGAACTGAAAATGGTATTAATCATTTTTTGTGAAACGAAGATATACCAGCACAAATAACATTAAATTCGTCATGGGTAATCCTGCATTTAAGAGGGATATCCATTGCGATTGATTATGGATTATATAATCTATTTATGTTTCCATTATAATGATTTAGGCCATACTCCATAGGTAAAAATTAAGTAGTAAATGAGTCTAGCTAAGGGATGGAAAAGAATGTATGCTATCCTTATGCGATGTACAAGGGCATTTCCTGTAACATCCCGCAATTTTGACCATATTATTATAATAAGTTTTTAATCTAATTTAAATAAAATACAAGTTTTTCATTTATAAATAAATAAGATTTTGGGCATTATTAGTTATATATGTGCTATAAAGGAAATTTTAATTTCAAAATTTAAAATAGACTCTTTTAACATTATTTAAATAAAATCTGTTTTATTCAATTAAATTAAAGGATATGCATTAATGACATTTAATACCAGATATATAAATGTAGTTGATAATAATAATATTTACAATAGCACAATTCTATTCATATTAAATATAAATATAAAATATATTAATGCAAATATAAGTTATAAATCAAATATTTGGAAGATTTAACTTTAAATAAAAATAAGATTAAGAAGTTGTTCTAAACAACAGCATTTACAATTAAAATAAAATAAAGGTTATAAATATTTAGCATAAGTATAACATAAAAATATGGATATAAACATAAGTACATAAACATAAGAAACCATAATATTAATATAAGTATAAAATAAACAAGTTAATGAAGTCAGACAAATATAAGAATATCTGGACACATATATGTGTAAGTATTGTTCAAGGTTGATGATGATAAAAACAGAATTCTTATACAAATACATATCAGACAAGTAAGAATACCTGACAAGTGTAGATTGTTGTTCAAGCTTGAAGATAATAAAACAAAATCATTGTACAAAAATCTGTAAACAAAACACCTTTGTACAAATACAAAGATCAGTAAATATATATTGTTATTCAAGCTAGAAAAGTAATAAAAACAAAAGAATAACCTGTAACATTTATTTGTACAATGCAAATTCTTTAACAAAGATTATAACAGTTGCCGTAAAATTTTGTATGCATAAGAAAAAAATTATTCACATCAAATAAAACACATATCTTTATACCAAATTTTAGTGTCAGCCAATATTAATTAGTTGTAAACAAATATAAAGACACAAGCATTTAATTAGCACAACTATCTGTCAAAAATAATCTTTCAGCCGAAATACTTGCTTCATCTTAGATTTTTAGTACATAAACATAAAACAAAATACTATCATAACCAAGGAAGGCTTATATTAGAAGCTAATACCCTGTACAAAAACTGTTCTTGTCTATAAATACCACATAATTCTACTTATTCATATTATTTAGTTCGTTTACAAATTAAGAAGCAACCTGAGAAAAGCAAAAGAAAATATAAACAACATCATTTTTTACAACCCAAATCTTTCAACAATAAAGCAAAGGAAGTTACAGGGATTCATTCTTCAAACTGCAGTCCTCCTTCATCAACAAATCCCTCTGTTTCAACAGTAATATTTGGTGAGTAAACTAAATCTTTGAAATTTAATTTTAGTAACTGACTCATGAAGAATTATTATGTTGATGTATATTATTCTGGGATGTTTTGTTAATTTCTAGAAGCTCTGCTTATTGATGTATTTCCAATTTCTAGTTGTTGTGGCAACAGAAGTAAAGAATGAATCATACTCTTTATATTAAAACATTTTTACTTAGAAATTTAACTAAATAATTTTGTTTAAAATAAAGATCAAAGCTTGGAAATTTGTTTAAAGATTGCTGTGAAATAAAATCACTATGAACTCCAATTTACAGTAAAAGTGAAATAATGGTTAAAATTCGAATAACTTAAACTGTAAGTATGAATTCATATCTTGAAATAACATTCAAAAGTATGATTTTTAAAACAAAAATTATGATGTTTAGATAACTATACCGAGAGCAGTTCGTTAATGAACCAAAAATGCTTTTATATGAATATCTGATGATTCAATCAATTATTGATGTTGAAATTTAACGTGAAGCTAGAGTATTGATTCGGGAACACAAGAAAAATGTTAAAAAAAATTCAAATGCAAGATTCTTGGGGGCGAATCGAAAGTAGGGTTTTTGGGTTCAACAGTTTGGGGTCTGCACATTTGATGTTTGCGTCGCCGTAGTTCCACCGAGCTCTGTGAGACTTTGGGAGGTGGTAGAGGGAGTTGATGGCGAGGTATGGCCGGAGCCACGTCGTCGCAGGTGGTCGAGGTTGAGTGGACGAGGCGTTTTCCCCTATCGTATTCGAGTTACTGTTCGTATTTTCGAGAAAATTTCGATTTCGTATTTATTGCATCAATCTGGGCTTTGATTTCGAACGAGTAGTTGTATTGGGGTTCGCTGGGACGCCGTGGGTCGCCAGAATCGTTGGCGAGCCACCGTGCACGTGCACAGTGGCGTCGTGTATGTCGAGTTGAGATTTGGAGGTTGTCACGTGGTTTTTCTCGAGATTGTTGGGAAGTTGCTACGGGTTTTCTTTGGGTCGTAATTTGGGTGCGCGCATGTGTTAATGGGGTTACAGCAGTTTTATGATTTAACAAAAAAAATATAACAATAAACAGAGAAGAAAGAAAGAGTTGAAGAAAAGAAAGAGGGAGAGGAGAGAGGGAACTCGGGATAGTACAGGGGGAAAGACGCGAGTTTGCTCGAGTTAGTAAAGTGATTTTCTCAGGCGTTATTCTCTCCGTGTTTTGCCTAATCACTTATTTTGTTAACTAAAAACTTGTATTAAGGTAGTTGACAATGTTAACATGTTTAAGTTAAAAATTTGATTTTACAATTTATAAAAAAAAGAGAAAGGGGATTTTGCAAATATAAGATAATAAATTAACTTAAAATATTAAATTAAGTTTATAATTGTAATTAAATAAGTAGTTTAAGATTTAATTAAATTTGTAATTAAAGATTTATAATAATAATCTTGTGTAAATCAATTTGTAATTAAGAATTTAATTAACCATTTAAAGTTAATTAATTAACAAATAATAGTATTTAACTAATTAAATAATTAATTAAGGATTAAACGATTAAGTTAATTAATAATTAATGATTAAATTAAGTAATTAGTAATAATTAAATGGGTAATTGAGTTTTATAAATCAATAATTAAGGTTATTGATTAATAATTAAGAATTAATCAATTAATTAAGTGAATAATTAAGAAGTAATTAATAAATTTAAATAAGTTAATTAATTAGTAATTAAATAAGCAAGAATAAAATGATTTATTCTTAAGCAAATAATTAAGTTTAAATTAATCAAACAATTTTGATATGAATCGATGATTCTGTTTTGATTGACTCTGATATGTATTTATATCCTGTGATGTTCTGTGATATTCTGGATATATCTGTGATGACTGTGTATGATTTATCTGTGATAAATGCTATGTGAATTCAATTGTTGAATTAAAATATTTAAAATTAATTAAACAACTTGGCACTTAAAATGGCGTTTGGATTTCGATGAGACCGGGATCGGGTATCAAATTGATATTCCGACAACCACATCGATCCAAATTAAACGATAGGTCATGACATCTCAAGTGAAGATCGAGATGGTGTTTTCAGAATGCAAGGGTTATCTCGTTAACTCTGAGGGTGATTCCAAAATGAGTGTAACGAGATAATGCCTTCGGTTTCGTTCGAACCCGGAACGAACTTGTATGGATTGAATGCTTTCAGCACATCGTCAGACGAAAGATGAGCATTCTAAGAGATATGTTCTATAAAGGTAATCGCAGCCTCAAGCCTCATTAACCGGGAATGGCTAAAACAGGGGATGTGCAGCAAGGTTATGTGGGTCATGCCCAAGCAGGACGAGGTATACCCCTGTCTAGATGTCCCTTTTATTCGGTTGTGTGGGCGGTTGGTCTGCAGCCAACTGCGGGGTTATCTTGTTCGGGACTGTTCAGTAAGGAATGGTTCCGGCCTTGTGTTGCAGGGGATTAGGGTGGCTCCTCGGTACGGTGATCTAGGCCACGTACTGTGACGGGCGGTACCCCAGTAGCCTTGCCATTGTATGGGATCCAATTTCCAATAAGAGCCGTACGTTTTGATTGTGCCCAACTACGTTGGAATGTGAGATGTAAGCATTTCAGCTATTTCTGTATTTTACTTGAAAACCCTAGACACTATTATAATATCACTGAATTTCCTATAAAATGTTTTGGTTAGCGTAAGGTAAAAACTTACCCGTATTTATGTGTGGGAAGTCTTACGTGATACCTTTATTTCAAATGATTTTCAAGTTAAACAATTTTAACCCGTTTACTCATACCAGGCCCATGTCTGACCCGGAGTTTATATTTTGTTTTTTTCATAAACTCTTGGGTACTCAAATTTTTATGAGTAGCCAAGTGATAGGTTTCGGAGTATAGAGTTTTCTGGAGGAGTTGGAACAGAAGACCAGACGTATATATCTATCTATATAGTTCCGCTGTGTTAGTTAGTGTATGATGTATTTTGAGATGTATGTATTGACATATATGTATATGACAGTTCTGTTGTATGATATTATATAACTCTGATGTATATATGACTATGTAATAGTTATGTGATGTATTATATTTTGTTCCATTCCGCTGTGAGATTCTGATGTTGTTATTCTTTCTTTCTATTCTTTTCTATTTCTATCCCTTTCTTTCTTAATGATGATACGTCTTTCTGGGATTAGAAAGGCGGGTCGTTACAGCTGGTATTAGAGCGCTAGGTTGAGCGAGTACCTAGGCTCTTGAATAATATTTATCTTGAGAGTGCGTATTTGTATTTTCGTATAATTATATACCTATCTAAATTTGTTGAGTTACCTGTCCAGGTGGCCAACATGAGTTCTGGAAGAAGAGGCAGAGTTAGGGCCAGTACTTCGATTGACAATGGACGAAGTCAAAATGCTAGTGAGGCTGTAAATCCAGTACCGCCTCAAGTTAGTTTTGCTGCCTTATGTAAAGAATTTATCAATCTTGGAGGCCAACCATTTAAAGGGTCAGAATCAATAATTGAAGTTCAAGCTTGGCTACGCTCTTGCGAGCGCATCTTTAAGAGTATGAGGTTGTCTGATGAATGGAAAAGGGAAATGGCATCGTGGCAATTGCAGGGAGGCGCAGCAGCATGGTGGGATGCAACAATTGCAAATATTCCTGAGGAAGATATTTCATGGGAAAGATTTAAGGAGCTATTTGAGGAGAAGTTTATGCCAGCAGCAGGGAAAACTCAATTGTACCAGGATTTTCTGAATTTGAAGCAAGAAAGCATGACTCTTTCTGAGTATGAGACCAAATTCATCGAGCTTTTGTGCTATGGTCCAGGACTCATTGATACTCCCCTCAAGAAGAACGAAAAGTTTGTGCAAGGATTGAGGCATAAATTTCACGATAAGATGACGGTGCTCTTGAAAGGATCTTTTGTCGATTTGGTTGATATGGCTTTAAGATATGAGAATTTGATGAGCAAGAAATCAGAGGCAACAACAGCAATTTCGAGAGGGAATTTCGCTAACCCAAATAATAGGAAGTTTAATCCACTTTGGAAAAGACAAGGCAAGGGAAAGAAACCGGGAGGAAGCAATAATGGACCCCGCAAGTATTATAATTGTCATCAAGTTGGACATTTGGCAAATCAGTGTCCTCAAGGAAGATCTCAGCAACAGCAATGTCAGAGTGGTCCAGGATCAGCAATTGTTCAGAGATCGTTGTGTTTTAATTGTCACCAGCCCGGTCACATGATCAAGAATTGTCCACTTTTGCAGAGGGCGCCTCAGAATAAAGTATTTGCTCTGGAAGCCGGTACATCTTCTTCTTCTCAAGGCAAAGGGGTATTGGAAGGTACCTTACTCTTAGATGGCAAATATATTAAAGTTTTGTTTGATTCGGGTGCTTCTTTGAGTTTCATTTCTCTAGAATCAGTAGAAAAGTTCTTTCTCACCCCTAGTCCTGTGGATCGTCCTATTTTTGTATCTAATCCTATAGGTGGGGCAACCAAATTAAATACGATCTGTAAGGACTTGAAGATTTCTTATTTGTCCCATAGTTTCTCTTGTGACCCTTATGTGTTAAATTTAAAGGGATTCGATCTTATTTTGGAAATGGATTGGCTCGATAAGTATAAAGCAGTCATGAATTGTGATGAGAGGACAGTTTCGCTGGAGACTAATTTGGGTAGAATTGCCAAAGTGTCGTGCGATAATTCTGGATTTCACTTGAGTAGTCTTTTGCAAGGAGTTGAGGCTTCTGAAGAGAAGGTAGAAGAAATCGATGTGGTTTAAGATTTTCCTGATGTTTTTGAAGAAGTTAAGTGTCTGCCTCCACATTGAGAGATAGAGTTTTGTATTGATTTGATTCCAGGAGTAGTGCCGGTGATTCAGCCTAGTAGGAGAATGCCTCCTAGAGAGAGAAGAGTTAATTAAGCAGACACAGGATCTTTTGGAGAAGGGTTTGATTAGACCCAGTTTTTCTTGTTGGGGCTCTGGTGCGGTGTTTGTCACCAAATCGGATAGTTCGCTAAGGTTCTGTATTGATTATAGAGAATTGACCAAAGTGACCATTCGAAATAAATATCCTTTTCCTCGTATCGATGATCTCTTTGACCAGTTGCATGGAGCTTCTATCTTTTCTCAACTGGATTTAGCTTCAGGTTTCCATCAGTTGAGAGTAGCTGAAGACAGTATTCCCTTGACTGCATTTAGAGGACCGAATTGTTTTTATCAATGGTTGGTTATGCCTTTCGGGTTAACCAACGCTCCTGCCTACTTTGTTGACCTCATGAACCGAGTCTTTAGGGATGTATTGAATAAGTTCGTGCTGGTATTCATTGATGATATCTTGGTCTACTCCAAATATGAAGAAGAGCACAGGCAGCATTTGAGAATTGTATTGGAGACTCTGAGGAAGCATGTGTTGAAGGCAAAGTTCTCGAAGTGCCATTTCTAGAAATCATAAGTCAAATTTTTAGGGCACATTGTATCTGGTGAAGGCATTTCTGTAGACCCAGCGAAAGTTGAAACTATTTTGGAATGGAAGCAGGGGTTTGGCTGGCTACTACAGAAAATTTATTAAGGATTATTCCAAGATTTCTTCACATCTGACTAAACTGACTTGGAAAGGAGCTAAATTCAAGTGGACACCCCAGTGCGAAGAAGCTTTTTAGGAATTGAAGACGAGGCTAACCAGTGCACCAGTGCTTGCTATTTCGGATGGGAAGAGAAAATTTAAAGTTTATACTAATGCTTGTCTAGTTGGACTGGGAGCAGTTCTGATGCAGAATGGAAGGGTAATTGCGTATGCTAGTCGGCAATTAAATCCACATGAGAAGAATTACGCTACGCACGACCTAGAACTGTTAGCCATTGTTTTTGCTTTAAAGATCCGGAGACATTATCTTTTGGGAGAAAAGTTTGAGTTATTCACGGATCACAAACTGTTGAAATATATTTTCTCTCAAAAAGATCTTAATTTGAGACAGCAGCGGTGGGTCGAATTTCTGGCATCCTATGATTTGGATATTCTGTATACACCGGGAAAAGCGAATGTCGTAGCTGATGCTCTTAGTAGAAATGTGGTCTTATCTCTTTTGAAAGTCGTTCCATCTCTCCAAGAAAGAATCATTAGTAAGCAAATGGAGGATAAATCTTTTGAGGAAATAATTAAGGACGGTCGATATTCGGATTTCAGGGTGGACGATCAAGGTGCTCTAAGGATTAACGGTCTTTTGTGTGTGCCTAATATTGATGGATTGAGGCAAGAAGTCTTAGCTGAGTGTCATCGCTCCAAATTGAATATTCAACCGGAAATATCAAAGATGTATAAAGATATGAAGAGAGTTTTCAGGTGGCCGAATATAAAGAAAGATATAGCTGCTTTCGTAAATAGTTGTGCCATCTACCAACAAGTTAAGGGAGATCAACAGAAATCAGCCGGATTATTGAAGCCTTTGGAAATTCCAGATTGGAAGTGGGAGATGATCTCGATGGATTTCATCGACGGTTTGCCTAGAACCAGGAAAGGAAATGAAGGAATATGGGTTATTGTTGATCGTTTAACGAAGAGTGCCCATTTTATACCGGTTAAGACAACTCGTACTGCAGCTTCTCTGGTAGAGATTTTCTTGAATGAGATAGTCAAATTGCATGGTGTTCCCATCAGTATAGTAAGTGACCGTGATCCTATTTTCACCAGCAAATTCTGGGAAGCTCTGCAATCAGCTATGAGAACAAGTTTGAGATTAAGTACAGCCTATCATCCTCATACGGACGAACAAACGGAGAGGCTTAATCGTATTCTGGAAGATATCTTGCGAGCTTGTGTATTGGATTTTGGTGGATCGTGGGAAGACCATCTTCATTTAGTGGAATTTTCTTATAATAATAGTTACCAAGCGAGTATTAGGATGGCCCCGTATGAAGCTCTGTATGGAAGACCGTGTAGATCCCCATCCTGTTGGATTGAATCGAAGGATCGACTTGTGCTCGGACCCGATCTAATTCGAGAAGCTTCTGCGAAGGTTGAGCTTATCAAGAGAAGGATGAAAGCTGCTCAGGATCGTCAGAAGAAATATGCAGATAAGAGACGAAGACCATTGGAATTTGAGATTGGAGATCTAGTTTTATCAAAGTTTCCCCAATTAAAGGTGCTATAAGATTCGAAAAAACGAGAAAACTTGCTCCGAGATATATTGGACCATTCCGAGTGCTGGAAAGAATTGGAGCACTAGCTTACAGGATTGAATTGCCAGAACAGATGTCTGAAATTCACAATGTATTTCATGTGTCTCATTTAAGGAAATTTGTTCATGACCCATCATTGGTTGTAGAACCAGTAGTTCAGTTTAGAAGTAGAACCCAACTTGACTTTGGTCAGAAATCCTGTTCGGATTGTAGAACAAGACGAGAAGCAACTCAGGAACAAAGTGGTGAAACTTGTCAAGGTGCAATGGAGCGAGGATTCCAGAGATTGTACCTAGGAAACTCTGGACAGTTTTAGGAAAGCCTATCCGGATTTGTGTCCGGATAACTAGGGATGTTTGTTAGAATTGACTGTTTGATTTGTTTGTTTTTGTATGGATGATATGTATGTTTGGATTATTATTATAAAAGCTTTTGAATTAACTGTTGTTTAAATTTCGGGGACGAAATTCTTTTAAGGAGGGAGGAATGTAACATCCCGCAATTTTGAACATATTATTATAATAAGTTTTTAATCTAATTTAAATAAAATACAAGTTTTTCATTTATAAATAAATAAGATTTTGGGCATTATTAGTTATATATGTGTTATAAAGGAAATTTTAATTTCAAAATTTAAAATAGACTCTTTTAACAATATTTAAATAAAATCTGTTTTATTCAATTAAATTAAAGGCTATGCATTAATGACATTTAATACCAGATATATAAATGTAGTTGATAACAATAATATTTACAATAGCACAATTCTATTTATATTAAATATAAATATAAAATATATTAATGCAAATATAAGTTATAAATCAAATATTTGGAAGATTTAACTTTAAATAAAAATAAGATTAAGTAGTGATTCTAAAAAACAGCTTTTATAATTAAAATAAAATAAAGCTTATAAATATTTAGCATAAGTATAACATAAAAATATGGATATAAACATAAGTACATAAACATAAGAAACCATAATATTAATATAAGTATAAAATAAACAAGTTAATGAAGTCAGACAAATATAAGAATATCTGGACACATATATGTGTAAGTATTGTTCAAGGTTGATGATGATAAAAACAGAATTCTTATACAAATACATATCAGACAAGTAAGAATACCTGACAAGTGTAGATTGGCGTTCAAGCTTGAAGATAATAAAACAAAATCTTTGTACAAAAATCTGTAAACAAAACACCTTTGTACAAATACAAAGATCGGTAGATATATATATTGTTATTCAAGCTAGAAAGGTAATAAAAACAAAAGAATAACCTGTAACATTTATTTGTACAATGCAAATTCTTTAACAAAGATTATAATAGTTGCTGTAAAATTTTGTATGCATAAGAAAACAAGTATTCACTTCAAATAAAACACATATCTATGTACCAAATTATAGTGTCAGCCAATATTAATTAGTTGTAAACAAATATAAAGACACAAGCATTTAATTAGCACAACTATCTGTCAAAAATAATCTTTCAGCCGAAATACTTGCTTCATCTTAGATTTTTAGTACATAAACATAAAACAAAATACTATCATAACCAAGGAAGGCTTATATTAGAAGCTAATACCCTGTACAAAAACTGTTATTATCTATAAATACCACATCATTCTACTTGTTCATATTATTTAGTTCGTTTACAACTTAAGAAGCAAAACCTGAGCAAAGCAAAAGAAAATATAAACAACATCATTTTTTACAACCCAAATCTTTCAACAATAAAGCAAAGGAAGTTACAGGGATTCATTCTTCAAAATGCAGTCTTCCTTCATCAACAAATCCCTCTGTTTCAACAGTAATATTTTGTGAGTAAACTAAATCTTTGAAATTTAATTTTAGTAATTGACTCATGAAGAATTATTATGTTGATGTATATTATTCTGGGATGTTTTGTTAATTTCTGGAAGCTCTGCATATTGATGTACTTCCAATTCCTAGTTGTTGTGGCAACGGAAGTAAAGAATGAATCATACTCTTTATATTAAAACAGTTTTACTTAGAAATTTAACTAAATAATTTTGTTTAAAATAAAGATCAAAGCTTGGAAATTTGTTTAAAGATTGCTGTGAAATAAAATCACTGTGAACTCAAATTTACAGTAAAAGTGAAATAATGGTTAAAATTCGAATAACTTAAACTGTAAGTATGAATTCATATCTTGAAATAACATTCAAAAGTATGATTTTTAAAACAAAAATTATGATTTTTAGATAACTATACCCAGAGCAGTTCGTTAATGAACCAAAAATGCTTTTATATGAATATCTGATGATTCAATCAATTATTGATGTTGAAATTTAACGTGAAGCTAGAGTATTGATTCGGGAACACAAGAAAAATGTTAAAAAAAATTCAAATGCAAGATTCTAGGGGGCGAATCGAAAGTAGGGTTTTTGGGTTCGACACTTTGGGATCTGCACATTTGATATTTGCGTCGCCGCAGTTCCACCGAGCTCTGTGAGACTTTGGGAGGTGGTAGAGGGAGTTGATGGCGAGGTATGGCCGGAGCCACGTCCTCGCAGGTGGTCGAGCTTGAGTGGACGAGGCGTTTTCCCCTATCGTATTCGAGTTACTGTTCGTATTTTCGAGCATATTTCGATTTCGTGTTTATTGCATCAATCTGGGCTTTGATTTCGAACGAGTAGTTGTATTAGGGTTTGTTGGGACACCGTGGGTCGCCAGAATCGTTGGCGAGCCACCGTGCACGTGCACGGTGGCGTCGTGTCTGTCGAGTTGAGATTTGGAGGTTGTCGCGTGGTTTTTCTCGAGATTGTTGGGAAGTTGCTAGGGGTTTTCTTTGGGTCGTAATTTGGGTGCGCGCATGTGTTAATGGGGTTACAGCAGTTTTATGATTTAACAAAAAAAATATAACAATAAAAAGAGAAAAAAGAAAGAGCTGAAGAAAAGAAAGAGGGAGAGGGGAGAGGGAACTAGGGAAGGTACAGGGGGAAAGACGCGAGTTTGCTCGAGTTAGTACAGCAGTTTTCTCAGGCGTTATTCTCTCCGTGTTTTGCCTAATCACTTATTTTGTTAACTAAAAACTTGTCTTAAGTTAGTTGACAATGTTAACATGTTTAAGTTAAAAATTTGATTTTAAAATTTATAAAAAAAAAGAGAAAGGGGATTTTGCAAATATAAGATAATAAATTAACTTAAAGTATAAGTTGATTTAGAATTGTAAATTAAGTTTATAATTGTAATTAAATAAGTAGTTTAAGATTTAATTAAATTTGTAATTAAAGATTTATAATAATAATCTTGTGTAAATCAATTTGTAATTAAGAATTTAATTAACCATTTAAAGTTAATTAATTAACAAATAATAGTATTTAACTAATTAAATAATTAATTAAGGATTAAATGATTAATTTAATTAATAATTAATGATTAAATTAAGTAATTAGTAATAATTAAATGGGTAATTGAGTTTTATAAATCAATAATTAAGGTTATTGATTAATAATTAAGAATTAATCAATTAATTAAGTGAATAATTAAGAAGTAATTAATAAATTTAAATAATTTAATTAATTAGTAATTAAATAAGTAAGAATAAAATGATTTATTCTTAAGCAAATAATAAATTTAAATTAATCAAACAATTTTGATATGAATCGATGATTCTGTTTGATTGACTCTGATATGTATTTATATCCTGTGATGTTCTGTGTATTCTGGATATATCTGTGATGACTGTGTATGATTTATCTGTGATAAATGCTATGTGAATTCAATTGTTGAATTAAACTGTTTAAAATTAATTAAACAACTTGGCCCTTAAAATGGCGTTTGGATTTTGATGAGACCGTGATCGGGTATCAAATTGATATTCCGACAACCACATCGGTCCAAATTAAATGATAGGTCCTGACATCTCAAGTGAAGACCGAGATGGTGTTTTCAGAATGCAAGGGTTATCATCGTTAACTCTGAGGGTGATTCCAAAATTAGTGTAACGAGATAATGCCTTCGGTTTCGTTCGAACCCGGAATGAACTTGTATGGACTGAATGCTTTCAGCACATCATCAGGCGGACGGTGAGCATTCTAAGAGATATGTTCTATAAAGGTAATCGCAACCTCAAGCCTCATTAACCGGGAATGGCTAAAACATGGGATGTGCAGCAAGGTTAGGTGGGTCATGCCCAAGCAGGACGAGGTATACCCCTGTCTAGATGCCCCTTTTATTCGGCTGTGTGGCGGTTGGTCTGCAGCCAACTGCGGGGTTATCTTGTTCGGGACTGTTCAGTAAGGAATGGTTCCGGCCTTGTTGCAGGGGAGTTAGGGTGGCTCCTCGGTACGGTGATCTAGGCCACGTACTGTGACGGGCGGTACCACAGTAGCCCTGCCATTGTATGGGATCCAATTTCCAATAAGAGCCGTACGTTTTGATCGTGCCCAACTACGTTGGAATGTGAGATGTAAGCATTTCAGCTATTTCTGTATTTTAGTTGAAAACCCTAGACATTATTATAATATCACTGAATTTCCTATAAAATGTTTTGGTTAGCGTAAGGTAAAAACTTACCCGTATTTATGTGTGGTAAGTCTTACGTGATACCTTTATTTCAAATGATTTTCAAGTTAAACAATTTAAACCCGTTTACTCATACCAGACCCATGTCTGACCCGGAGTTTATATTTTATTTTTTTCATAAACTCTTGGGTACTCAAATTTTTATGAGTAGCCAAGTGATAGGTTTCGTAGTATAGAGTTTTCTGGAGGAGTTGGAGCAAAAGACCAGACGTATGTATCTATCTATATAGTTCCGCTGTGTTAGTTAGTGTATGATGTATTTTGAGATGTATGTATTGACAGATATGTATATGACAGTTCTGTTGTATGATATTATATAACTCTGATGTATATATGACTATGTAATAACTATGTGATGTATTATATTTTGTTCCATTCCGCTGTGAGATTCTGATGTTGCTATTCTTTCTTTCTATTCTTTTCTATTTCTGTCCCTTTCTTTCTTAATGATGATACGTCTTTCTGAGATTAGAAATGCGGGTCGTTACATTTTCCATCTCTTTTCATTTTTTGTTTACAGTGCAAAGTTTCTAGACTTATGCTTTTCAGCTACATATTTAACTATGTTAACTCCGGTGTTTTGTTTATTTTTAGGGATGTACATTACAGTTTATTTCAATTAATATAATAAGAAACGAGCTAGAGGTCCCTATTTTTGATGTTGTTATAAGAAAAATCCCTATGGATATAATAAATATGTAAATTTAGTCCCTATTTTCAAAAAATAGAAAACGCAAGGTGCTTTGCGTTTTTCTGACAGAAAATGCAAGCTAACTTGCAACTTTTAGACTTTGAATTGTTTTTTAAATTTTGAAAATTTTAAAAAAAATTGAAATTTTTGAAAAGCGCAAGTTAACCCGCGCTTTCTATCAGGAAAGCGCAAGCTAGTTTGCGCTTTTATTTTGAATTTTTTCAAATGTTTGAAAATTTTGAATTTTTGGAAAATGCAAGTTCAAGCTAGTTTGTGCTTTTTGATTTTTAAATTTCTTAAATTTTTGAAAATTTTGAATCTGCTTTTCTTATTCACCCCAATGACAATTCGCCCTTTTGTATGAAAGCGCAAGTTAACTTGCATTTTTATCAGAAAAGCGCAAGCTAGTTTGCGCTTTTTAATTTTGAATTTTTTTTGAAAATTTTTAAATTTTTAATAAGCGCAAATTAACTTGCACTTTTCATAAGAAAAGTGCAAGATACTTTGCGCTTTCTGATTTAGAAAAAATAAGGACTTAATTTACGTACTCATTATCATAGGGACTTTTCTTACAATAACATCAAAAATAGGGACCTTCGGTGCAAAGCCCCTTAATATAATGTGTCTTTTGTTTTCATTGTAATGATTTAGGCCATGCCCAAGAAGCCAAACTGACGAAGAAACAAGTCAATTTCTAAGGGGTGGCAAAGAAAGTGAGCTCTCTATGGGTTTATATTGAATTTTTGTATTCATTGTTTGTTATTATTTCTTATTTACATGTTATGCAATGAATTTTAAGTTGTATTAAATAATAGTAGCTCATTGGTCTATATCTTACCATATACTCCTTTACGAGCAAAAGATCTTTAAAGTTGAAAATAGATACATAAAGATTGATCTGAATAGATACATAAAGTTTGTTTTCACAATTCTTGACAATGTTACTGTAATTCATGGTCCTTTGCATTTTGGTTCAAAACAAACAAGGTAGCATAGGATGTTCGACTCTTCTTAAAATGAAGTATATCCTTTGCCAACTATACTCAACTTAGATTGAAGCTTGAAAAATTTATGGTATATTTTTAAATGAGTCCATCGTTATCAATAAAAGACCTTCGTATTTTTTTACATTATGATCGAAGGTTCTAAATTCTAATCCTGCAATTGATACCCACACCTAATAATCGACCATTTTGTGGTTTCCTAAATAGTGCATTTTTAGCTCATAAAAATACCATGACATAAATTTTTTGTGTAGTGAATGTGGAAATTATTTACTACTTTATAACGTATAAATAAACTGTTAAAAGTTGTTATTACTTATTATTACAATGAATATTTTTGGATCAATTAATTGGACAAATTAACAATGTACCAGCATCTTATTTTAGTTGGCTTTTATTATTTTCACTACCGTTTTGCATTCTGTTTCAATATTTTTACAGCTTAAATTTTAGATGCATAAACCAAAAGCTTTAGAAGCAACATATACATTACTTCTATCAGAAAAAATAACTGCAAAAGCAGATGCTTTTGATCAATTTCAATTTTGCCTCATTATTGTCATCTGCCCAATTTTTACGTAATGATTGTTTGCTCAAAACCATTAGAATTTGATCTGATTTTTCATGATTTTAATATATATTATTGAAGTACTTGTGTTTCTTAAAACTATCAGGTACATATTATGTTTGTGATTCCTTCTTCGCAAATGCAGATCTCGCATTCTTTGCTAATTTTTATGTTGATGTTGTTGTTTATTCCTTTTAGTCTGTTTGTCTATATACATAAACTTTTTTAAAGTGCACACTAGTATTACACTCATTTATAACACATGAGATATGGAAGAGAATGTTGAACAAAAAGTAAAGCAAATTTAAATGGGTGTTACCTTTTCAAATCGTTCTCTTCTCCATCATGATTCATGCTTCCCCATTATTTATGGTTCATATATTTATTATTTTTTTCATAGAATAAACAATGATTAGGAGTAAGTAATCATCATCTAACATTAATATACTAAATCGTTTGTTGTAGTTAATTAAGTTGGTATTCGTCGAGGATGTGTCAATAAGATTGAGTGAAAGGCCGTTATTGACATACGTGGATATGATGGGCATTGATCGACTAAGAATAAATCAGCCTATGTCATTAACAAACATGATAGGTGAGAAAGTGGGAAAATGATGTTTTCAACAAATCAGATTATACTATCTTTCAACTAAAATTATTATAAACTGCATTTTATTGTGTACTATATGCGTAAAAGGAATCAATATGGTTGCGATCCTTATTTGTTTGGTTATAGTATATATTTGATGCTCATGCATTATAGGTTAATTTCCATGTGCAGGAACACATTCATGCTTCCAGTCCTAAAAAGATGAAGTTGGCTAGAAGTTCATGTTTTTCATGTATTGAATTAAAATGTTATGAATTACTGCATTGATAACTGATTTGGTCTTAATAACAAATACTATTACATGTGCTAGTCATTTGTCACTGCATTTTTTATTAACTTCAGCGCAACTGGTTTAAGCTTTTGGATCAGGTTACACTTGGATAACACCTAGATATTTCTAACAACTGGTACTATGAACATTTTTCCATTGCTCAGTTGGTTGATACAGAACTTCAGACATAACTATATTATATGACTTGCTACTGCAGCTGCTACTATTCCTTTACTTTTACTATACTCCTATTATCGGCTGTCTTAAATTAATGTTGCAGCCTTCATCAAAAAACCTATAGATCTACACTTCACATATTACACTGTAAGGAAATCTATATCGTCATTTTCAACCCTTACTGCTGCTGTTGGGCGTGTTCTCACCCACTACCGGATCAACCCACTACCGGACCAACCACACTCCTCCCACTACCGGATCAACCCACTACCGGATCAACCCACTATCGGACCAACCACACTCCTCGCACCACCGAACCAAAACCACTCCAAAGACTACCGAACCAAAACCCCTCCAACCACCACCGGCCCAAACAACGCTCCACCAACTACCAGACCAAAGCACTACCGAACCAAAATTGCCAGGCCAGATCATGTCAGCTCAGGCCCACCAGCAGCTATATACATCCAAGACTCATACCCCCAACCTCATACCCCCAACCTCTATAAATAGAAGGGTAGGGGTACAACAATGGCAGACAAGTTTGAGAGCTCAAGCACGGACAGAACTTTCAAACAACTTTCATACACTTGTAATCAAAGCTTTGTACTTGTAATCCGAACAATAAAGGAGAATAACATATAAAGTGGACGTAGGCGCATTCTGGTCGAACCACTATAAATCTATGTGTCTTTTACAGTTTAGTCCCAGCTTTTTACGTATTTGCATAAATCACCCAAATCACTAAGAACAACATAAAATCAACTAAAATATATGACTTGGAGGTGTTTGCCCATTTTTTGTGCAAACATTTTTGGTGCTTTCACTGAGAACTAGAAGCTTCAGCTTCTCCCACTTAACCTTCTTTCCGACAGCATCGCTCATTGCTTGGAAGACATGCCTCCCAGGCAGAAGAAAGATGTTAGCAAAGGAAAGAACATCGCAACTAGCAGCATTCCAGATCCAGTGATCACAGATCAAGAGAACCGCCCTGTTTCAACAGCAGTACGAAATGGAAATCAGGCAAATCCGACAGCCCCTGCCACGGAACAACCGACAGCAATTACTAGGGCAGATCTGAACAGGGTTGTGGCTGAGGTGACTAACCGCTTCACATCCCAACAAGAAGCCTTAGTGGACCGACTCATGTCACGCTTAAGGGATGCTGAAAAATCCAACCGCAACACTGAATCATGGGATGAGTCCCAGTCTGGAGGACCTGGGAGGCGACGAAGATCTTTCTTCTTCGAAGAAGCCCACAACAGAAACAACAATGATAGCAGCCAAGCCCGAACTCAGCCCGAACTCCAACCCGAGGAGACGCTTGGAACCAAGCCCAACGGGGGAGGTACCAGGCGAGGGTCGGCTGTGGCTGAGCCGGTCATGCTACCTAGCCATGGAAACACCAATGAACGGGGCCAAGCTAGAGTCCAGCCCGAAATTGGACCCGAGGAAGTGCTCAGAACGGAACCCAGCAGGGGAAGATCAAGGCAAGGGCCAACTGTAGCTGACCCTAGCATGCTCCCAGAAGACCAGAGATAGCCACTGGAAAATATTAGGAGTGATAGACGATACCACCCCTACAGATCATCTGGACGGAATCAACCCCGTAGAGAAGAACCAAACTCATTTCTATCTGCTCCAAATTCTGATGATAGGATGGCGCTATTGTTCAGAGAGTGCGTCCAACGGGATCAAAGAGATCGAGGGATAGGTGCTAGGGTAACCAGCCCTTTCACCCGCAATATCGAAATTGCCATCACCCCCCGAGAATGGAAAATGCCAACAATGGAACCTTACAAGGGAATCTCTGACCCCGTTGTACACTTGCAGAGATACACACAGCATATGCTCATGAGCGGAGCCACAGAAGGAGTATTGTGCAAATGCTTTCCACTATTCTTGGCAGATCTAGCTACCTCCTGGTTCTGCCACCTACCCCAAGGATCCATCAGCTCATGGGAAATGTTGAAAGAAAAGTTCATCAGCCAGTTCCGCATTCATGTGGAACAACCCAAGGATGCTTATTCCCTATCTAATATCAAACAGAAGCCTGGAGAGACAGTGCAGCAATATCTAACCCGATTCAATGCGGCAGCAGCCACAGTCCAAGATGCCGATGAGAAACTTATCTTAATGGCCCTCTGTAGTGGTGTGCATCCAGATACTAAGTTTGCTAGAAGATTAACGAAAGAAAAACCAGCTACCTTATCTGATTTCTTTCATGAAGCCGGAAGATATATGAGACTTGAAGACGCTGCCACTGAAAGACAGACAGGGCAACAAACCAAGGCAGCTCATGGCGACACTTCCGCTGTAGCAAAGGATGTTCGAAGAAATGACTCTAGAGACAATGCTGGGGGCAAGAAGGGAGAAAAACGTCTATATCGACCAGGACCGAGATTTGACACTTACACTCCTTTGAATGAGACAATCGAAAACATCTTCCTGGCCACCCAAGACGAAGTTAAATACCGACGCCCTTCCGTACAAGAAGGAATCAGATAACGCAATTAAGTCTGGAAAGTTCTGCTGCTTCCACGAATCACATGGGCATGATACCAATGAATGCCATCATCTCCGGGACTTAATTGAAGATCACATCAGAAGGAAGAGACTGGAACGCTATGCAAAAGGTCAGAACAGGACCACAGCTCCTGCCAATGAGAACCCAAGGCTACCCCTCGCAGAAACAGGAGGGGGAAATCGCAACACCAGCGGCTCCAGTCAAGAGAAGATAGTGGTCCATACCATATCGGGAGGACCACACATCGCCGATAGAAACTGAGTAGAGATGGAAAGGTACGGAAAGTCACTTAGAAACAATGAAGGCTACGTCAATTCTGTTATGGAAGAACGCCACCCGAAGTGAAAAGAGAATGATGACATCACATTCAATAGGCGTGACCTAGAAGGAAGGCAGTACCCTCACATGGATCCTATGGTCATCTCTGCCCGGTTCGGCCCAGCCGAAGTTTTTCGAATTCTAGTAGACACTGGAAGCTCAGTAAATATCCTATTCAAGCATGCTTTCGACAGAATGAAGCTGTCAATGAAGGATGTGTCTCCCTGCAACAAACCACTACACGGTTTCACTGGAGACGCGAAGATGCCCCTCGGACAATTGGACCTTTTTGTTGAAATAGGGAGTCACCCCCGCTCCGTTGTGCGGAAACAAACATTTGTGCTGATAGGTAACCACTCGGCCTTCAACGCCTTTTTAGGAAGACCAGCCTTGTCTGACTTCCAAATTGTCTTGGCCCCGTGGTGCCTGAAGATGAAATTTCCAACAGACAATGGAATAGGGGAAGTAGAGGGAGATCAAGACGCCGCTCGAGATTTCTATGTAACTGAACTTCATAATAATCGTAGGAAGGATAGAGGGAAGAATGCAGAGACTACTCTCTGCATGAAAAACTTGGAAGCATAGCAACTAAAGAAAGCCCCTCCTCTTCAATATACCAGTGATCCTTTCAATGAATTAGACCCCAGGAGCAAAGAGGAGGAGGCCACCGCCGAGCCGGCAGAGGCTATGGAGTTTGTATCTGTAGACAAACACGACTCGAGTAGACTGTTGAAAATCGGATCTCAGCTAAGAGCAAAATTGAGGGATCAACTCATTGATTTTCTCCGCCACAACTTGGATGTATTTGCATGGACACATGCTGACATGACTGGAATCTCCCCAGACGTTGCATGCCACGTACTAAACATCGATCCTACCAAGGCACCAGTAAAGCAGAAAAAGAGAAGTATGGGGGCAGAACGATCAGCAGCCCTCAATGAAGAAGTAAAGAACCTACTTGCCAATAACTTCATACGAGAAGCCATTTACCCAGAGTGGATCGCTAACCCGGTGCTAGTAAAGAAGGCTAATGGGAAGTGGCGAACATGCATTGACTTCTACAACTTGAATGACGCTTGCCCGAAGGATTGCTTCCCACTCCCCCGAATCGATCAGCTTGTGGACAGCACCGCCGGGCACGAACTCTTATCTTTTATGGACGCATACTCAAGATATAAACAAATTCCTATGCACGCCCCCGATCAAGACCACACTAGTTTCATCACTGACCGGGGATTGTACTGCTATAGAGTAATGCCTTTTGGACTCAAAAACGCCGGGGCTACCTATCAGCGCCTCGTCAACAAGATGTTTGCGGAACAGATAGGACGAACTATGGAGGTTTATGTGGATGACATGCTAGTAAAATCGAGGAAAGACAACGATCACGTAAGCCACCTGGGCGAGATGTTTCAAGTACTTCGCTAATATGGAATGAAGCTGAATCCTCTAAAGTGCTCATTCGGAGTATCGTCAGGAAAGTTCTTAGGATTCATCGTCCATGCTAGAGGAATTGAAGCAAGGCCCGAACAAGTCCGAGCCCTGAAAGATATCAGGATACCTTCCACTCGAAAAGAAATGCAAATCGTAAATGGGAAGGTGGCCGCCCTAAGCAGATTCATCTCTAAAGCGACTGACAAGTGCGTCCCCTTCTTCGAGGCTCTAAAGAAAGACAAAGGAAAGTTCGAATGGATTGACGAATGCTTAACAGCCTTCTTTAACCTAATCGAACACCTCTAGAGACCACCAATACTCTCAACTCCAAACGAAGGCGAAGAGCTATACCTATACCTTGCTGTGTCATCTCATGCTCTAAGCGCCACTTTGGTGAGAGAAGACAACCGCGAGCAATGGCCAGTATACTTTGTAAGCAAGAGTTTAACAGGGGCAGAAGCCAGATATCCTAAACTTGAGAAGCTAGCATACTGTTTACTAATCACGTCACGGAAACTGCGACACTATTTCCAATCTCATTCCATCAGAGTTCTAACCGATCAACCGCTAAGGCAGGTACTCCATCGTCCCGATACTTCTGGACGACTACTTAAAGGGTGCATTGAACTGAGTCAATATGATATCACCTACCATCCTCGCACCGCCATCAAGGGACAAGCCATGACCCATTTCATTGCCGAATTCACTACCAATGAAGGTAAGGAGCAATCTGAAATAGCAAAAGACATTAAGTGGAATCGCTTTGTGGATGGAGCTTCAAACGAACAAGGCTAGGGGGCAGGTGTTGTAATAATCACTCCCAGGGGAAGGAAGTTACACTATGCTCTAAGGTTGGAATTCGCTGCCACCAACAACGATGCAGAATACGAAGCAGTAATAGCTGGATTAGAACTTGCCTTAGAGATTGGACTCAGTTCTTTACGTCTTCATAGTGATTCTCAAGTTATTGTAAACCAAATACTAGGAGAATTTCAGACTCGAGGAGAACGACTCACGGCATGTCTAAAGAAGACCAAGCTGCTACTCGATCAATTGGATCACTATTTAATCAAACACATCCCTCGAGAAGAGAACCAAGAGGCCGACGGGCTGGCAAAGCAAGCTAGCATGAAAGACGGTACCATTTCTAGAACAGTAGCCATCTCAAAGCAACTAACCCCGAGTTTCGAGCAAGTGAATCTGGTAGCTGCAATCGAAGAGGAAACTTGGATGACTCCCATCCGAAAATTCTTACAAAATGGCACACTGCCCAGCGAGCGTAACAAAGTCAGGTAAATCTTGAGGAAAGCTTCCTGCTACACAATACAAGAAGGCATCCTCTATCAGTGCGGCTTCTCTAACCCCTTATTAAGATGTGTCGCTGGAAGGGAAGCTAAGGAAATCTTATCCAACATCCACCAAGGAAGCTGCGGAGATCACACCGGAGGGCAGATTCTGGCAAAGAAAATACTCCGATATGGATATTTCCAGCCCACCTTAAAAAAAGACGCCTTAGACTTCGTTAAAAAATGTGACAGATGTCAGAAATTTGCCAAGATTCCTCGTCTACCAACAAATGAGATTACTCAAATGACCAGCCCTTGGCCCTTTGCAGTATGGGGAATTGACCTGATTGGCGAACTGCCGGTGGGCCGAGGCGGAGCCAAATATGCTATAGTGGCAGTCGACTATTTCACCAAATGGATGGAAGCGGAACCTCTAAATAAAATATCCTCGGCAAAAGTTATTAACTTCTTGATCAAAAATGTTCTATGTAGGTACGGGGTTCCACTCAAAATCATATCGGACAATGGACTTCAGTTTGACAGCGAAGAGTTTGCCGACTGGTGCCAAAAGCACGGAATTCACAAAAGCTTCTCATATGTGGCTTACCCCCAGGCAAACGGGCAAGTCGAAGCTGTCAACAAAATTCTCAAAACTTTAATCAAAAAGAAGCTTGAAAAATCGAAAGGCGCTTGGGTGGATGAACTTCCTACGGCACTTTGGGCCTACCGCACATCATTCAGAATATCAACGGGGCATACTCCTTTCTCTTTGGCATACGGATCGGAGACCATGCTCCCAGTCGAAATAGTAGTACCTTCCCACCGCAGGATCCACTATAACCCAGAAGAGAACGAAGAACTCCTTCACATGTCTTTGGATCTAATTGAAGAGAGGAGAAACGATGCAGCGCTCAAAGCAGCAACTCACAAACAAAAAGTGGCGGCGCAATACAACTCCAAAGTTAAGCATCGTAGCTTACAAGAAGGAGATCTTATCCTCAAACGAATCTTCCCGCGCCCCGGTGCACTAGATCCAATCTGGGACGGACCATATGTAATTCATAAAGATCTCCACAACGGAGCTTATATTTTGTCAACAGTGGACGGAGAGGTGTTCCAGAGGGCATGGAACATCCAACACCTTCGTCGATACTTTTCTTAACTTGTACTGCCCAAATGAAGTGAATTAACAAAGAGAATCAGTGGACGTAGGCATTTTCGTGCCGAACCACTTTAAAAACTTGTCTCTTTTTTAACTCGTTCCTTTATATCTTGGCTGCTTGTTAACTTTATCCTTTTCTGTTGAACAAAATCCTGTGTAATGGCATTTCCATTCAAGACATATCACAACGCAACTTCATCTGGACAAGACCTAACAGGTACTATGCGAATCTATGCCCTCGCCAATGAGACACTTTTGCTCCAGCATCCCTCTGCTGCGGGTCAACTCATTGCTCGCGATCGGCCCTTAAAGCCAACTGTAATGAGCCGATTATAAGCCACCGAGAAGGCCGACTATAGCCGAGGCAGCTCATTACGGCGTTCGGCTCGCCGGCAACCGTGAACCTACTTTAAGCCCCAACATAAGGTGTGGCCAAGCAGGGGTAGTTCACGGTTGACGATCGGCACCCACGCTAGCCGGCCACGGTAAATCGAATAATACCCACGATTACGGGCCATAATGGCCCGGGTAGTTACTGTACGCGATCTCGGCTCCGAGTGTCTTAAGTGAGGCTGTAGTAAAAAAGTGCAACTCCCCGCGGAGGCATAAAATGGGTGACAAATGTCTCCAAGACCCACAGCTAGGGAAAGTGACTACAAAACCCGTTTGCCACGAACTTAAGCACATCGCAGGCCTTCCGTGATTGGAAGTTTTACTATTTCTTATATTTCTATTTTATTTAAAAACTTTCCTCATATCCTCTATAACGATCCCTAAAGTACAGGACACAAAATAGGAGACGCTCGCTAATGGGAATAGGAACTCACAACTAGATGACAGGTCACTCAGCTGCATTCCATGCTCAGTCATACAAGACGCTCAAAGCAACCGTCTACGACTAAAACATGAAGGGCGGTACATTCTTCTTTTGTATATGAATACGTAGCTATAATTTATTTGCACATCACACTAACATTGCAACATATGAAATTATATTTTAAGCAAGAACTTGACATCAAACACAATTAAATCACAGGAATATGCATAGCTATATTTCTTATGCAACACACCAAAATAACGATAGTATTCAAATATGACAGAATCAGCTTAAGTTAAAAATTACATGCCAAGAATAAAGTTGTTCGTTACGAATAACATAATTACAGCCTAAAAGTTACATTAATGTTTTGGGACTACCATAGATAGCAATATCAAGTAAACAAAAAGATATTCAAATCAAGTCAAGGAGTCGACTGCATCAGAGCTTTACCTCTATCCTACTGGCCCTCCGAGATCTACTTAACCGTAGGATTAGAACTCTCAGCATGTTGACCAGAGGAAGTTGGTGCTTCAGAGGTCCCACCTGTCCAATTCAGGAGAAGAATCCATTAAATAAACAATAAGCAATCAAGTTATGAAAAGCTAAAAGGGAAGACTTACCAGCATCTGCTCCTTGATCATCATCCTCTAATTGCACACCTACCTCCTCAGCGGTAAGCAGCCGCATACCCTCCTTCGCCGCCACTTTCTCCTCCTTGGTGAATTGAGCCGTAACCACATCCATTCTAAAGGCCACACCACCCTCCTTATCTGCATCGGCCTTAGCCTCCTCCAGGGCCCTGAGATAAATCCTGGCCATGACTCGGGGTTAATCATCCATCCAAGATAAGTTACCATGTTTCCAAGTGTGAAAGTATATATCTTGAAGCATCTCATCCATTATCCCCTCATTCTCCTCGAACTCCCTTATTCGGTCCTCGGAAGCCAACGGCTTTGCAGTGGCGGCGTCCCTCTCCGATCGGTATCGCGAGCAGTCAGCCTGAAAGGATTTCCTCATCGCCTCCATCTCCTCCTTCAGCTTGGTTTGAGCAAGCTCTGCGGCTTCAAGTTTCCCGGATAACTCTTGTACCCGCTCGAGATCCGCTTTCCGAACCTCATCCACCGTTGCAATAGCCATGTCGATCCGTTCCTTACAAACAGCCTCCATTTTCCGTGACTCTGCCCTGCTGACCTCTTCCATGGTTTTCTTTAATTGCCTAGAAGTGGCCTCATGTTAAGAGATGTGAATGGCCTGATCAGCGAGTTGTTTGGCCTGGTCGGAAACCATTAACCGCAATCGAATGTTAGCACTCCCGATTTCTTCTCCAGCCTTGACCAGTCGGGCATGATACCCCATCAGCTTCCTGGTTTCCTCAGCGACCCGGTCAATGTTTGCCTTAGCTTCGTCCCCCAAAGTTACGACTCGTGTGGTAAGCAAATCAAGGTCCAGGGACTTAGCTTCATCCATACTCTCACCATAGGATTACGGGGAAGAAGGTGCTCACCGGTAGCCTCATCAAAAGTAATATCACAAGAACCCGGATCCAAATCCGGATGACCTGCAAACGGATTACGAGCCAAGCCGGGATGGCCTATCCGGGTAACGGTAGGATCTTCAAACGGATGCAGAGGAGGTATAAATTCAGTATTCTTCTTCGTGGTATCTCGAAGAGGCTGAGTTGGGGACTGAGGACCAGGTGAGGGTTCAAACAAGGAACGACTCCTCTTCTTCCTTTGGATATCCTCTTCGATAACTCCAAGAAGAGAACGGTAGCCGACTACGTCTCCAGGGGGGTTAGTCGGAGGCTTTGGTTTAGTAGAAGCCTTGAGAAGTTTATATTGTTCAAGACGGTGCTGAACATCTGATGTCTTGGCCACCTTACCCGCTTCTGTGATAAAAACCAAGTGTTACAAGCATACATTGAGCTATAATTCAAGAAATATATCAAGTCAAGAAGAGTAAAGAGACTCTTTTGTTATACAAACCCTGGGGAGGAGTAGGATATTGCAATAAGTCCTGGATCTCATTCCAGGCGGGAGCTGACCATAAAATATTCCTAAGTCCTTATCATAAATGGAGTCGGCAGGAGTCAAAAATTCACTTTGAATCGCAGGAGTTGCCTTAGCTGAAGTACTCTTAGAGGACGAATCGGCGCCGGTCCCGGCCTTGTCAGCTTTTTTAGGCTTCTCCACTAAAGCCGATCCTTCCTCCAACCCTTCGAAAGTTAGATGGAAAGCATCATCCGTCCACTCCTGGATCACACCTGCTTGCTCAGAAGACAAAGCCCCAGCACCACTACCACTCTGTCCATCGCCACCATCATCACCATCACCTTCTTCGTCACTTCCGCTCTCCTCCCCACCTCCTTCATCCTCACCTCTTTCCTCCTCCACATCTTTCTCCTCCGGAATGTCTGGACATGTGCTGGGGGAGGGACCCTCGGACTTCTTAAGTTTCTTCACCCCGGCAATTGGATGTTTCGAGAAGGGTTTCCTTTTGCTGCTCTTCACCGTATCCCCTCCTTTAGCTTTGGCGGCCCTCTCCTCAGCTGTGTCTCTTTGCTTGACCACAAACTGGCGTGGCAGAATCAAGTTGTGCTCCAAAAGAGTAGCATTCCTGATCAAATAAGAAGCTGCCCTCTCCTTTTCCGGAATGGCTTCTATTTCCCCAGCCATCCGAACTAAACGATCATTCTCTACAACCGCAAAACCACCTGTCGCTAGCAAGAAACGAAGCACATAAGGAGGAGTATTACAGTCAAAACGGAAATTATAAGTAAGTGTCGACTTACAGCCAGAGGTGAAGCGGTGGAAAGAAACAGAGTCATCCTTGACAAAGAATCATTCCTTCTTGAACATGCTAAATTTCGAATATAAGTCCAGGACTGACTTGAAAGACACGGCCGATTCTAATCTAATGTATAGAGACCCCTTCTTGTAGCCACTCAGGTTGTACAGATACCGAATCTTCCGGTTGGAAGGAGGACGCCCGTATTTTCTATGGAAGGTAATAAACAGACTCACCAAGATGGCATAGGAGTTGGGCTGAAGCTGGAAAGGGGCCACCTTCAAGTATGTGATGAAGCTGACGATCCAAGCGTTGATCGGAGGAATGGCCCCGCACATACAGTGATACCTACTATAAGCAAAATACCCTTCAGGGGGGTTATACGGCATCACTCCTTTCCCTAGCAACAGCATATGCGCTCTGTCAATCCCAAAGGATCTAGATATAACGTCAAGCTGCTCGTCTTTGAGAGAGCTGGGAAAGCAGTCAGGCGGTGAGTTCAAAAGCTCCTGAGGACCGTACCCATATACTAATGATCTCGGGGATGGTCCATGTCATTCTGGCTCTGACTGAACTAGGGGCACTATGGAGGACTCCTCTTTGTCCTTGGATTTCTTCTTGTCAGAACGAGTTTCTACTTTATGAGACATTATATGCAACACGAGAAAACACATCGTTAGAACAAGGGGTGTAGACAAACAAGTACCTACAGCTTGGAATTTCATTCATAATTCAAAATATAAAAGCTCAATCGGTAGTTCAAGGCTAAGGGTCATTCGGCACTCGTACTCCCAAGTTCATTCGGTAGTTCGAGATTAAGGGTCATTCGGCACTCGTACTCCCAAGTTCATTCGGTAGTTCAAGATTAAGGGCCATTCGGAACTCGTACTCCCAAGTTCATTCGGTAGTTCGAGGTTGAAGTCCATTCGGCACTCGTACTCCCAAGATCATTCGGTAGTACGAGATTGAAGTCCATTCGGCACTCGTACTCCCCGAACTCATTCGGTAGTTCAAGCATAAGGTTCATTCGGCAAAAGAAGACTAACTCACCTGGACCGGCAGTCAATGTGGTTCGGTGATATGGTTGATTCGGCAGACCAAGGTTTGGTTCGGCTATTTCAAAAGGTATGGAATAACAGAGGCGTGAAGCCCCTACTTATAAGCAAGCATTGGATGATCGGACCAACCGATTTGGTACTTGGGCCGAATGAGGGCGTCCAAGCTAAGGAAAACAAAGCGCCGCATATACCGGCATATGCCCCACTTTGGGGGGCCAAATGTTGGGCGTGTTCTCACCCACTACCGGATCAACCCACTACCGGACCAACCACACTCCTCCCACTACCGGATCAACCCACTACCGGACCAACCATACTCCTCGCACCACTGAACCAAAACCACTCCAAAGACTACCGAACCAAAACCCCTCCAACCACCACCGGTCCAAACAACGCTCCACCAACTACCGGACCAAAGCACTACCGAACCAAGATTGCCAGGCCAGATCATGTCAGCCCAGTCCCACCAGCAGCTATATACATCCAAGACCCCTACCCCCAGCCTCACTCTATAAATAGAAGGGTAGGGGTACAACAATGGCAGACAAGTTTGAGAGCTCAAGCACGGACAGAACTTTCAAACAACTTTCATACACTTGCAATCAAAGCTTTGTACTTGTAATCCGAACAATAAAGGAGAATAACATATAAAGTGGACGTAGGCGCATTCTGGCCGAACCACTATAAATCTGTGTGTCTTTTACAGTTTAGTCCCTGCTTTTTACGTATTTGCATAAATCACCCAAATCACTAAGAACAACATAAAATCAACTAAAATATATGACTTGGAGGTGTTTGCCCATTTTTTGTGCAAACAGCTGCTGCAAAGGAAATTTAACAAGATTTAATTTTGATGTAAGTATCAACTTCATTACAAAATACAGTCATAATTCCATATAGAACTGATAATGCTGTCGTATTATTTTGTTATTCTAAGTTATATACATGTAACTAAAAAAAGCATTTTTTGTTGTAGGTGAAAATGTGTGCAACATGAACCACGTGGATGAGTCGAATAAGGCTCACATATAGGAATCAAATACAGTTGACACTGCTACCTCTCAATAATTTAAATTATATTTGCAGTAATCGTCATGTTTCAATAATCAATAAACAACTATGTAAAAAGATTGTTTCACAGATAATTTAACCATAATTTCCAGCCTTTAGTTTGCTCGATTGTTTCTTTTACAATTTTTAGGATTGCAGTGTCTATTAAGCATAATTTGATATATTTACATTTACATGTGTCACGTTCCACTGTTCCATGACATTTTTTTGACTTAATCAGCTTTGGATATATGTACAGCTTATGATAATTAGCATCATTACTACTTATCTTACCCACGTTTCACTTCCTCCATGTTTATTTTGCACCCGATGTTTGATTTCTAACTGCAAAGTAGGAATCATCTGCAACAAAATTTAATAAACTGTTATGTATGTGCACACCACTTTATTCCCTCCAATCGAACTTCTATTAAATTTATAGGAATTTATTCCTTTATATTCCATTTTCATTGTTTATAAGTACCTCTCTAATCCAAACTCCAACTCTCTTACCTATTATGACATACAGCATTACGGAAATACAAAAAAGGCACATAGATTGCAAACATGGTATGAATACTAAAATATTCTTATTTTACAAGTTTCAAATGCTGAATAGGTACAATGCTACATTGCTGCTCAAAGTCTACTACTACTAAAATATGAAAAATCAATTCCTTAAAGTGCTTTCCAACTATTTCTAAATTAATATTTTAATACAACTACTATGACCACACGTATGCGAAGCACGGGTTCACACTAGTTTACTAAATATATAGCAGAAGATGAAGATTGCATGGAGCAAATTTATTATGTTATTCATTTCATTATTTAAAATTGATGTAATATAAACTATAATCATTCATGGTGGTATTCTCTTTGTGACGACCTGGAAATTTTAACAAAGTAAATTGGAATAATTAATCGATTTTAAATATTTAAAAGTTAATTTTAACTTGAATTCCAAATATAAATATTTACTTGATAATTAAATCATTGAATTATATAGTTTAAGTATTGAATTTAATAATTGAAAATTAGGTAAATTGTTGAATCTGAAATTTCTAAGCCTGTTTAAATAATTTGAAGGCTTATAAAATTTATAATGATAATGCTGGAGATAATAGAATGATTTGAATTTAATTTAAAGATAATTTGTTCAGTTTTAATAATATATCGTATAAATTGGAATTTAAAATAGCCTTCCGAGGCACAGTCTCGGAATTCGACGAAACCAGTTCCATTGGGTCCGTAATAGTTAGTTATTATCGGATTTCAATTTTCGTAGCAATCAGAGTGGTCGTTTGACACTTGCAGCTCAAACGCTTAGAACTATTTTAATTAATTTAATTTAAAATTTGATCGTTTTCTTCTGTAATTCGCACATACGATCAAATTAGCCTCCGTAACATGTTCCATTGTGTTCGAAACGTGGGTAAAACCCTGTAATCGCCTAGCGGCATTCCTTAAGAGGAGTTCGAAATTTATGGTAGCATTTACAAGGGCATTTTGAAAATTTTATAATATAATAAAATTAAAAGTACACTTGTCAGAGATATTTTTACAATACAAAGCGTACACTAGAAGCCATTCTGAAGATATACATCTTCGTCTTTCCCATGTCCTTATCGAATTGGAACCGCATAAAAAAAGAGAGGGGAAAACCGAAATCTATTTCCCTCTTCCTGAACGAATTCAATTCTGCAAAATAAAAAAATATATAGGGGCCGAAGCATTCACTTTCTAAATCGAGTAGAATACGAGATCGAGAGGGGGATTTCGCCGTCATGTTGTGCTCAAGCGAGCTCGAGGGACGCGTGGAGGAACATCGCGACTGGAGGAAGTCGTGATTGAAGCTAGGGTTTGTTGGCTCGTCGTAAGCGGCGCCGTGTGTTGTCGCAGCCAAGGAGGTGGGGCACTGGGAACTCGCGAGTGGATTGCGATGTCGTCTTGGTCGATCGAAGGTTGTGGCGGCTGGGGCATTGAGGCCGCGAGGTTAGGGTTTCGGCAACCTTCGACTGCTAGGAGTTGTGGCTACCTGGAGAGCATGCGGCATCAGATTGGCGAGTGTTCAGGGAAGTCGTGGCAATAGTCGCGTGTTGTTCGAGCGAGTCTCGAGTTTACTAGGAGGTATTGGATTCTTTATTTAATTTATTAAGATAATAATATGTATGCATATAGGATTCAGGGAAAATATTTCAAATTTTGCAAATTGTTTTAAAATTTTACAGTAAGGTATAATCTATTTTATTTTTGATTCTGTGTATATGAATATTTATTTACAGTAAAGATAAATAGTGATATAGATATAAATACATATTTTTATCTTATTAGTTTAAATTTAATTATTTGTTTAAAATTAAATGATTTGTTAAAATGAGAACTATTAAATTAAAATCACTAGAAAATTAAATTTATCAAATGGAAATTTAATTTTTTGATTTGGTTCGAATATTAATGAAAATCATCCAATGTTTTTACAAGGTCAATAATTGTGAAGAAACAAGTCAGGATAGGATGGAATTGCAAATAAAACAAAGGTGAGTAAACCTCACGTTTCTGGATTTTTATTTAAATTTAAGTGGTTGAATTTAAATGATTGGCTGAATGGTTGAAATTGAATTGAAATGCTATATGTAGTACATGTTGGCGTGATTGATATTTTGTGATGAATATTTTTGGTAATTGGAATGCTGAATGTTGTGGTTTGCTTGGATATTTCAGTATCCTGAGTTATCGATATATATAAAATTGGATTTTGAAAGAAATGTAAGGGTGAAATTTTGCAAGCGAAATAATTATAGAATAAAATAAAAATGAATTGGAAAGAAATTAAAGTGATATTTAAAAACTGGAGTTAAATTGTAAAGCAGAGATTTAAAACAGGTTCTAAAACCAAGTTAAATCTGACAAATAAAATTTTAAAATATTAAGTGTTTTAATAACTTGAATGTCAAAGTGCAATTGTAAACCGAATTGGATTTAAAAATTAATTTGGTTTTAAATTTCTTTAAGCTTCCATTATAAAAAGAGTAATTAAATCAGATTAGAATAAATTGAAATGTAAATGAGAAATCATTAACTTATTTAATTAATGATGTAAATAGAGATAGATTAGTTAAGAAAATAAATCAATGAAAGTGACTTATGAGAAGTTAATTAATATAAATAATTAAGGATTAATGTAATTAATATTGTTAATAAATTTATGAAGTAATTAGGATTACTTATTGATTGGAATTAAGGATAATTAATAACGTGAAATTAATTAAAGATAATTACTTGAATTTAATTGGAAAATAATTAATCCAGGGTGATTAATTAAGATGAATAATGATGGGTTGACTAATTAATTGATTTGGAATTAATTAATGTTAAATGAAGTAATCTAAGTGATTGAGGTTTGAAATTCAATTAGGATCAATTGAATTGATTTGTATGTGATTAAGCTTTGCTTATGGATGATTGAATGGTATTGGATGTTTTGAATGAGTTGATATCTCTGATATGAAATGTTGTGTATTTCATTTGAATAACTTGTGTTAGGATAACATGAGTTTCGAAGAGACCGGGGTCGGGTATTAGGAAATACCCGAAACCACTTCGAATTTTTATAAATTGATTTGTGAAATCAATACGATGAAATGATTTAAGTGAATTGGATTATTTTATCTAAGTTTGGTACTTAGAAATTGACAGGTGGAATAAGTGTTGTCTATAGCAAATTGTGAATGTGTTAAATTGATATATGTTACCTCGGGTTTAAATGAGTTGTTGCTTAGTATTCCATGTTAGTTGGGTTTACTCACGCTGGTTTCCAGCCTGACCCGGGTGTTACTTTGGTGTAATGCTCGGGTCAGACCGAGTATTACAGATTTTCAGGTAGGTACGTTCTGGAGCTCAGGAGGCGAGCTGGATGGCAAGAACACGTAGAATATTTCCGCTGTAATTATATTATTGTAATTCTGTGATAAATTGATTGTATATGACCAGCATTTGAATATATGTGAAACTCTGATGTATTAAAATGTAATCGACAGATATAGTATTCTTTTGTAAGCTATTATTATTTATTATTTTATTTTATCCGCTGCGAATGTGAGATGTTTGGTGTTTCTGTTCTTCTTCTTCTATCTCTTTCTTCTTTTTCATAACTATCTGGAATTTTCGGGATCGAAAATTTTGGGTCGTTACACTCTTATACCAATCATGTTATACTTATGTTGTACGAGTATATATGCACGTCCAGGTGGACCTGCATTTACAACGTTAACACCTTTAATATCCCTTAGTGCTTATCAGGGGATTTAAACAGTATTAGAAAATAACGAAAAACTAAAGGGTTATACTCTGCATCCTTCAAATGTTCAAGAACCGAATAAAATCAATTTTAACACTGGTCCCGTTGAATTCAGTATCTGTGGTTTTAAACATCCATGGAGGTTATGCCTAGTCGAAAACATAGCTAACAAAATTAAAATAATTTTTACAACATATGTCGTAGTTACAAAATTTCTTTCCAGCTTAAGCAATATATCTCCTCTTCAAAACTAATGATCACAACCCCATCAATTTATTTATGGCTAATTCAACTAATAAAACATCCCAAACCATTTAAATATAGAAACTATTGGATTTTAACATAGAATACAAAGATATTATTGAGCTTCATCCCACTAAAACCAAAGTGTTGCGGCATGCTTTTTGCGCGTGAATTGTTTTCCTTATTAGTTGTATATGTTTAAATTAGTAAAAAAAATGATCCTTTATTTTCTAGTGATAATAAAATTTGAATATTTGTGAAATCGGTCAAAAAAAATTGTTTTCAAGTGATATTAAGATTTGTATATTTTGAAAAATTATTTTGAATTTGTAAATGAAGTTTAATTTAAAATTCTTTTTTAGAGATGTTTTGAATTTGCAACGCATGGTTAATTGTTAGATCTTACTTTTGGGTGTATTTGAATTTGTAAAAGAGGTTTAATATTAGATCCTATTTTTTAAGTGACTAAGATTCGATGATATATAGAGGAGCGTTTTTGGTAGTTAACTTTGTTACTAAAAAAGGGTGACATCAAAGTTATTACATTAATAGTTATTTTTCTTTTTAATTTTAACAGACTGTGAGCCTACATCCACATCTATTCATAAATGGACTAATTTTGTAAACTTTAGTAAAATAATTGGGTCGGTTATGCTACTTGGAGCTCCATTGATGTAATTAAGTAAGCATTAGTTCATTGTAATTTGGGCTTCTTTAATCCTAAATATACGTGTTCAACACTAACTAAGCCCTCGTAAGATATGAAAACAAATTCCAAGCGGAATAGTGACAAATAATCAAGCCTAGTTAAATATTGCATAAACTTCGTGCAACTTGATTTACTAAAAGACAAACGGTGCGTTGATTATCAAAGCTTAAAATAGCAACCAGAGGCAAAGGCATCAGATAATAAGCACACCTCAAGACTTCAATGCTTGCACAGAACAAAGATGGTCAAGACAGTATCGGAAAGAAAAAAAAATCACATCCAAGCTCTAATTAGTGTTACATTCAACAAATAAAAAACCAAAATCCTCTTAAAATCCTCTTAATGCACAAACAATTAATAAACCAAGTAGACTTTGCGATTTCAAATGTTCGAACAAAGCATGTCGACTATGTTGGCTCTTCAAACGCAAATACCAAAAATTTCAAATGCAGCTTCTATGTATAATGCTGCTCGGTATTACAGATAATTCAAGTAAGCAGTCATAGCTCGAAAGAGCCATTATCATCTTCATTATCTTTAGAGACTGGAATTTGAGGAAGGAATTCTTCTATGAACAATATGCATATGACAATATTCATATACATTTACAATTTGAGGTTTGCTTGCTTTCTTCTTATACATCAATAGTCCAATCCCTTCAATCGCAGCCACCACAATTCCAGCAACCAACACGTCCCTAGTCTGGCCTAGTATTGTAGCAAGCACATTCGTAGTGTAGAAACCCAACAGCAGTAGAAATATCTTTGCTGGGAAGTTTTTTCTTGTAGCGTTTAATTTATCCAGCAACTGTTTTCCTGCTGCTCTTGTTATGATCCCCAATCTTGTTCTGCCTACACCTCTATTTTCTTTGTTGGGGTTATCTTGGCTTCCGTTGTTTTTGGAAGCTCCGCTTGTGTTTAATGCAAATCATGTTCTCCATTTACTTCGTCCACCTTCATAACTGTTGGTTCAGCCGTTAATTGTTACCATAAGGGAAAATATAAACGAATAAAAATATAAATTAGTCTTGGTATAGCATTAAATCCACAGTGTTTCCTAAAAGGGAAAAAACAATTTTAAGGTCTATTTTGTCTTGAAATGCGACCACACTCAGATGGCGATGAATACCATTTTTGAAAAAAAAATTAACTTCTATAGGAGTGACAGATGTTTTGAATAATGAAACAGGAACTGTTATATACAAATTCTGAATACATCAAGCATATATATTTTAATTAGCATCATTGACGTCAAAAAATCTTTGGATCGTGTGATTTGAATCGCATTTTAAATTGAATCTCTTATATTTAGATTTGATTCTAAAAGAGCGATTCTAACTCGATTAAAAATCAAAACTGAAAAAACCTTATCTCTTATATTTTAAATTGTTTAAATAACTGCCATATAATAATATGAACTAATTTAGCTATGAAGATTCACTGTATATGTTATACAATCTTTGTTCTATGAACAATCTTGAAATATAAAAGGTATGTAAGAATTGATTATGAATATGTACCTTCATTGTTGATTCCAACAAATCTTGATAATCAAGGCTTACATCTGAAGATGTTATTTCATCCACAGTATAAGAAATATAAAACATAGATGGGGAATAGTTAGTGTAATATTTAGACATACGTCATTTCTACAAAGAGGTATGTTAACCTCTATGCAATTGTTTCTAAATACAGTGCCTCCATCGGCAAAAAAAGTATTATAATCTACCATACTGAATCAAACTATTTAAATGATTATGGTGATCTGCAACATTTCTAAGACAAAAAGTATGAAAAAATGTCACTGACTTGCTATTATTTGGAAAAAAAACTCTAGTTTTTATGATCATTTTTAAAACCCAATATTAGTCCCCTAATGTACTTAAACTACGTATGAACATAAAAATGTAACGTAGTTAAACTATATTTATATATTATGTATATTCTATTCAGTAAATAATCCAATAACCTATGAACCTAAACAAACGTTACATCACATCTCTCAAGCGCAAGTTAAAAAGCATAGACAGGTTGAAGCCTAATTCATGTGACGCATAATGAAGCCCTAACCTACAAATAAACAACAACATTAGTTATTATAGCTTAATATAGTGTGAACATTGTAAAAATAACTGAAGACAAATATTACCATCTAACTATAAGTCAAATCAAATTAGATCAATTTTCCAATAAAACCCAAAAAACTGAGTTCTAAAGCCGATATTTTTGTTAACAAATATATAATTTTTTTCTTTTGAAAACCTCGAATGGTTCCCAATCAAAGAGTAAAAGGTGCAAGTAAATAGGTTACGACCATAAAGAAATCAATAAAAGATAATGAATAAATAAAGTAGGAAAATATAATAAATTTCAAACTGAGGGTGATAATAAATGTTACTTTTTAGCTTACATATTAATTTATATAGATATCAATTTACAAAAATTAATGGCGATGTTTTTGATTAGTTAACATATTATGTCATATATGTTGTAAATTGCAAGACGTGCTAGTTGTACAAATTAATGCCAACTTTTGTAGCGAGTTACAGCACTGAGGCCGAATTTACGTAGCTAAAGAATTTAATTTACGTAGCTAAAGAATTAATCATAGTTTTGAGGAGTGTATCAAATTCATCTAATGCCATCTCTAAAATACTTACAACAATACTGATTCAGAAGAGTTAACTGATTTGCTGTAAGTAATGGTATATATAGTAAGAAAAAAATCATATCAATTATGAAAAGTAGACTAAGATTATTTGCTGTAAGTAATGGATTAAAAGACGCGTACTGCAATGGTTGATGACATGTCCACAATAAATATGGTGTCTATTGTAAATCTTAAATGCATATTGATATATGATGTATGAAATTTTAATGCAAAAAAATCATTTTGGGTGTTATAGAAATCCTGAAGTTCCTAAGACACGGATTATTATTGAAATAATATAAGTACGATAACATATGATTCTTTAATTCTTACCACTTCTCATTACAGTAAATCATTGTCATTACAGTAAAAGAATTTGACTAAAATATAATCTTTTTTATTTGAATTTTATTTGATGATTTAGAAGAAAATATTAAATGTAAAATCAATTCTGGATTCATATTTTTTTAGTTCAAAGCAGGCTATTTTTCTCTTATATTTATACATATGAATAGTAAATAAAAACAGAACCTGAAGAAAATAAAATAATCAATGATGAGACTTAATTTGGATTGGAAAAGAAATTAATGTATATACACTCACACATAATATTAAAACAATAATTTAATTATTATATTATATTTAAAAGTAAATTATATATAATATAGAGATTTGTAGTCATATATATGTATGTGTACTTGTAGTTGTATAGATGAACCTTTTTTTCATGTCTTACTTAACATAACTCATAAAAGACTATAATGCTAATCTTAGTTGGTCTACTAAACAGTTGAAACTATTTTAAAAAACTCGGCAAAAATATTAATATAATTTGTTCAACATAAATATAAGGCTAATTTGAGAAGAAAATTTAGTTAAAGAAGAGAATCAAGGCTGTAAACACCCTCTCAAATGCAATCAAACAATGCAAAATCATAGAAAAATGAATTACATACCAAAAATATGTAAGAGAAGAGATACTTAGCTTCCTCTTTAGTAATTTTTCCTCCTCCTTTCTGGTAATGTATCTCCAATCGGTTACTCTGCTTTCACTGATTATGCTGATGTGATTAGTAGTAAATTTATTGCAAGCAATACTCCATTTGTCAAAAGAACAATATCTTTTGGGAACTTGCTTGTAAATTTTTTAGCTTCCCTACAGCAACAGCACTTTCCATTAAGCTGCAATATCAATTTATATAATGAACTATACCAATGTTATGCATAATTCTCACAAAAACTAAAGCTTTAACATGTAACAAATATTTAATTAATGCTCAAGCTAAATACCATCACATCAGCTAATAAATAAGAAGAATGTTGAAATTTTCGTAAGATTTGAACTGCCTATATTTTCAGCAGTTAAACTGTAATCGATATAGAGTTCGACTGCACATTTATGACTTAATAGTTTATAAGAAATATTTGAATAATGTTATAAATAATCTTAGTATTATTAAAGAATATGATCTTATCGTCATGATAAAACTGAAATCGTATAAAAATTAAAACCAAATCAATGATATTAAATACCAATTACATATACCCAATCAATAACATTAAATAATATTAGCAGTTAATAATATTTTAATTAATGCTCAAATTAGAATAACACCCATCACAGCGGTTAGTGGAAAAGAATAAAATGAACTTTATGTGTATAAATTTAAAATAAGACGGTTTAAGTAGTACCAAACCGTGCAATATGGTCTATGCATTTAAAACAAACTAAAACAAACATTAATTAACAATTTTTGACTAATTTAACCAAATGCAATTTTGTGTGTACTTTGTAAATAACATCATATTACAAAAATAAGCAATTTTAAAGCAATTTTTTTCAATAATAAATTTGTAATGAAAAGCATGTTAGTACTTAGCAAACAAATAAGTAATTCAAAGTTTAAACTGATATAACAAAATAGAACTAAAAGCATGCATGCTTGTTTTCCTCTCGAAAATATAATAACATCATATTTCATCATTAAATTGTCCGTGTATACGTACAGAGTATCCCAAAATGTATATATTCTGAACATCCAAAATAAAATAATAAATTATAAGAGAAATATATGGACAAAATTAAAATAATGAGAAGAAGAGAAGCATATGTTAACAGTTAGTCGAACGCAATGGACAATCAACAGATCTAACCATGCTTGGTAGTGATCAAAAATCGTTCAGTCGATAATCAAAAGATCTGGAGGCGAGTTGAAGACGCTTGATAATCACAATTTGAGATGGTAGATCTGGATTTGCTATATCTTGAATTGGTTGATAATCGGTCGATAATCGTAGGTTAGAACGTTCGATCGGATATCGGAGTGGGCTAACGTAGTTTGTGTCTACGAAGGAGATGAAATCCAATTACGTCATTTTGCAATGATGTAGGTCTGAGAGTTAGGTTTTTTGTTTTGTGGAGAAGCATCATACGGGATAAAAAATGAATAATGGGCGAAGGCTATAATCGGTACTTCAAAAAGACACGGTCGATGTTATATTCTTTGAATTCTTATTATTAGTAGTATAGATAACTTTCATCACTATTCTTCAATCTTTATTATTGATTTATATTAAACTTAATGACAAAGTGCATTACTATGATATAATTGGTACCAATTTAAATAAATTTTAATTAGTATGAGAATGGTAAATTTACATTAGACATATAAAGGAGAAATAATATCATTATTCCAAAGTAATCGCAGAAGGTGGTAAATTATCAATATAAACCGACTAATGTTAAAAAAAAATATTATTGTCATCCACTGACTAACGATAAAAAAATTCAGGATAATGACAAACAAAACTATGTCACCTAAATATATTAATATAAACTCAGTTATTAAGTAAATTTAACTAAGCTTGAATAGAAGCAATTAGCAGAGATATAAGCAGACATCAAAAAAGGCTGTTATACCCTACATAATAGAAAAGGCCTCAATTGTAAATTACTTAGGACCATAGAAATCGATATTGGATGCTAAAAAATATATCGCCAACAATAATCATACAGGTGAGTACACACATTAATAAAGTTTTGGCTATACAGTTGTAGAATTACCATAAATTTGCATAAACAGATGAATATTTTCACACTACTATAGGCAAGTTGAGTTTTCTATGCAAAAATCTACAAACATTTATGGGCAAAAGTACACATATATACTATATAAAAAAAATTGACCGAGTTGCACCACCAAAAATTCGTCAAATTCACACACAAAATTCATAGGTTCCAGTTAACAAAATAGTTATTAACCTTCAAAAGATTGAACTGACAATTAAATACAAAAAAAATCAATAATCTAAATGCATGCATATATAGTAGAATGAACTATGCATTTAGATAGCAGAATAAATAATCTCACTGTAAGATCACAAAACTAACTACTAAAGACGAAAGGATTATATGACATGTATAAACGAAATAAAATATTCAATACATGTTATGAAATATGCAAAAATTTTGGCGAATTAATATGACAAAGGTTTATATGATAATTAATCCTATCCATCGGTTTATAGCGCAACCTGTACTTTTTTAAGGGTTATACCCATATAACTACCAAACATTAAGATTTTGTATTTGGATTTATTTTTTCCAACGACCTCATCAATCTAAAAGGGATGTTTTTCTGGTTAATCACAAAAGTTAATGTATTTTCTGCTTTTTTTCTTCAGTGTGTGCATGAAGACATAAAGATATATTAGGGAAACACAAAGCCAATGTATAATGGGGCTTAGTTACATCTCAAAAGTGCATGCAAATTGTCTAGTGTCTATGTTTTCCAGTATGCATGATACATCAAAAAAACAGAGTAGTATGGTGATTTATTTTATTAGTACCAGATTAATTGCATATTTTCAATTATTAACAATAAAAGAGATGTTAATAATTGAAATAAAAGGAAAACTTACATATTATAACAACCATGTGATATGAGTAGTTCCCATTTCTAATACTAATTCAGAATCCAGTAATCGTAAGCCTACCACATCAAGAACTGAACTAATTAAAAACTTAGATTAAAATTTTGAATGGTTTAAAATGACCAATCCTGTTGGAACTACGGGTAAGCAAATAGGACATGTAAATTTGTTAACTATCATAACAATATCAATTATTTGTGAATTAACTGTCTAAAATACATACATTTTTTATCTATTAAACAAACATTAAAAGATTAACAAAATTTAATTTAACGCATTCCTTAAATCAGTAAATAAAGCAGATAGAAATAAAATATATTGTAACGCTAAACAATCTCAAGTGATGAACGTTTACAGATAACTCATACATAATTTGATAATATCTGAAGTGACAAAATACGTCAGCCATATACAAAATATATTATAATTGAGTACAGATCCAAGCAGCGCATGTCAAAAGAGGTGGAGGTTAGGTAAACATTAGGTCGAAGCGGCAAAAAGTAGTAAAAATATCAATCAATTGTGATTGATGGCAAGTGGTAGAGTTTTGAAACTAAAAGCTGAAAATTAGAGAACGAATGTGAAAGATTCGAGTGAACAGATTAAAGTAGAAAGAAAAAAGTACCTGAAATCACAATTGAAAGCATGCCAAGATGTGGAATACTGAGATTATTGAGTAATCGAATAGAGTTAGGGTATGGGCAGTGCAGATTTGATGTAGGGCAACAGCGTCGGTCGACGTAGTAGGAGAATAGCGGCGAATCTCACTGGCGATTAGAGTTTGAAGATGAGGAGGATGAGCGATGCGAGCGATTTAGTAGGAGGAGGCGTTTGATTTCTGGGGAGGATGAGCGGTGAGTCGCGTTCGTGTATGCCAATGGATGTGGACGAAATAACACCCGAACAAAACAGTAGAAGGAAGGGCATTTCTGGTACTTCATAAAGACACGGTTGAACAATGTTCAAAGAACTCTTATTATTAGTAGTAAAGATGTTATATGTTCCCTATGTGATGGAGACGTTGGGTAGTTAATATTTGTTGAAATGATGATGTTAATCTGTTTGAGGACTATGACTCTATTTTTATTTTTAAAGATCCAAAAAATTAAATTTTGCTTGTAAACTCTAAAAAAATATGGACTGTGACCCCAACCCATACTCTTATTAATATCGCATATATGGTGTAGCTTGCAAGGATCCATTGAACTCTCGGCCTCACCAGTGGAAGCCGACTACCTCAACCAACCACGCTATGCATGTGGGGGCAACTATGTCTCTTTATTTTGTTGTATGTATGAAAAAACAGATTTGATGTTGTCATTTGAAAAAAAAAATTTGAGTGCAGCCTCAAAAAACATTGGCGATTTCGATTTAGTTCGAAAGAAGCATCATTGACAAGTTCCATCATCTCTGAAAATATTTGATTTGTAATGAATGGGAAGTGGCGTTCCAGTGGTATTCGACAGTTTTGGATTATAAAGGAAATCTAGATTTTTGTTTTTTTTTCTTTTTTACTACTTTTCCACTCTTTTGATTGCACATAAGCAAGATTATATTTTTCTTCGGGATACACCAAACAGACGTCAAAATCCAACACTTATTTTCGAATCTTAAAACGAGGAATGTTACCAAAAGCCAATGTAGGCTCCGGTAAACCGATTACAATTCATTTGTTGAATTTAGTGGTTCTCGACAACATTGCTTTTTTTTTTTTAATAAAAACGAGAAATAAAATAGATTAAAATCGGATTAAATGGTGTATGGGTGCTTATGGAAGAGTGCCTACCTTAGAGTGTCTGTTCAAGATGCATCCATCCTATAGCATCTGTTTATCAGGCACTTATTATGTCCTCCTTATGTAGTAATACTTCAATTGGAGATGCTCGGTATTTCAGAATTTGTAGTTTTGTCAATGTAAGAATAGAAGTTGATAAATAGGATAAATATACAATAAAAGTTGGTAGATAGAAGTCAATGACAAAAACGAAAAATGATTTAAGAACATATAAACAAAACGTCATTATGTTACATCATAAGCACATCATCTTGCATCATAAGACAGTAAATAACTTGGGTTGTTCAGTATGCAGGTCAAATAAATTTGATACATCACTCCTATATCAAAGCTTCGCTCAGAAAGTAAAGCTTACATCGAACTGACTAAAGCTCACGCCCGTAGAATGTTTAAACATTTCAATGAAAACTGTTGCATTGTCATCATGTATAATTAATTTTACCAAATTACACGACAATTTGCAAGCAAATCTAAACACAAACTTTCACTCATAAGTGACTTTTGGAGTTTTTATCTATCTGAAGAATGATTTTATATTTTGATTATTTTTATGTACAGATGTATTTCTTACAAAACGGAATCAATGGCTATACTTGCAACAAAACCAAGTAATGCACCAACAAGAACCTGAAACTCTGTGTGCCCAACTGACTCGTTTAAAGGTTTGTATTTGTTTAATATGTTCGATTTTTCTTTTTCTCCTATTTTCAAGCTTGCAGTAGAATATGATTCAGCAATTTGTTTCTGAGAAATGGCCAGAGGAAGAATTTCTTTGGATTTTACAGAAGTTGCTTCATCATCCATATTAGAAATATTCATTTCTTGAGCCTTCAGTATTGCGTTCAGTATTTTGGCATGCTTTCCCACCTCTCTTCGGACCCCCTTAATAAGTAGTCAGGGTAACCAAATTTAGAACAGAAGAAGAAATGCTTTTCATGATATTTCGTGTCCAGACGCATGTAATTCCAATAAGGACAAATTTTCAAAACAGGCTGATTTTCAAAACTATTTGCATGAATAGGCCGGTTTGAAAACTATTTGCACTTATAGGCTAATTTTTGCCACCTCAGCGATGAGCTGGAAAATTTAAAAAAAGAAAATAATACGCGGCGCATTTTCGAAATGCGCCCCTGTTAATTTACACCGGCGCAACTGGAAAATGCGCCGGTGTAAATTTTTCTGCACAAAACAGAAAGCAGAAGGCAATACTCAACTCATTGTGTTCACTCAAAACAAAACATACTAGTCCAAAATCCAATTCCGAACCTTTCTTCCATTCAGCTCAAAAATTGATCAATATCTACTTAAAATCTCAAAATATACAAGGATTACTAGTCGGATTATTTCGATCAGCTAGTTGGCATCAATTTGAAAGTAAAATTCTAGTTTAAACTCAAACCATAGCTCAATTTTTGGATATTTTCATATTCTACTTTTCACATGTCCATCCTTTCATTTTTATGCTTTATTATGTTATTAGTATTTGTGTAGTAATTGATTGTTATAAAATTAATAATGTTTTCTTTTTTAGAAGTATGTCGGATTTCATCCCAATTATTTGCTACTTTGATGGAAAATTGGCTATAAAAGAAAACAATACACCGGTACATGTTGGTGGTAAACAAAAAGGTTCAAAGGTTAAAAAATTTTGCTTCTATCATGAACTAAAAGAAACGGTGTATAGGGTGACAAAAATTAATTCACAAGAATATGATGTAAAACTAGTAAGCAAGTGGGTTACTGATCCTGAATCTTCTGCTATCGACGTAAATGATGATGAAGATGCCGATGCTATGTTTTCCGTTAATATGAAAGTGATCGAATTATTTGTAATAAAAGAGGAGTTGAGACATTTTAAAGATGCAATTACCACTAATTTGAACCAACATTCTACTCAAATTCTTGGTACTATTCCGAGTTATCCTTATCAGAGCAATCCAAGTCCAGTATTTCCTACTTGTGTGAATATAAAGTAAGTAATTTGTTAAAGCATTTACATTCGAATAGTTGAAATTTATAGCGTTTTGATCTCATACTTTTTTTTCCATAGTTCTACGGTGCATCCGGGTAGTTCAAGCTCTAGATTAGCAAATGATCAATTTTTACACTCTGTTCCTTCAAATGCTAGAGAGGTTAATAATGATGATGGAGGTCGTAGTTCACTGCATATAAATAGTATGCAAATTGCTTCAATGGATAATGATATGTCATGGATGGATAATGTGGAAGTAAACAATGAAGCGCTAGAGTTTGAAATTAATCATGAGAAAGAAAATGAAAATAATGAAGCATCTTTGGTGGAAGAAGAAGATGATGATGATAACGATGAACATATGGAATTTGAGATGCCTATGATAGATGATTTATGTACTACGAAAATTATGGCGGCATCATTGATTGAAAATGTAACTCCTATTAGAGATGTTTTTACCTCAGAATGTGTTAATCTGGTTTTCAAGTGGGAATGCAATTTCAAACAAAGGAAATACTTATTCAGCAGTTAAGTGAGTAGTCCATCAAGAATTCTGTTTCTTTTAAACCCATAAAATCCCGCAAAACAGAATACACCGCGATTTGTAGTGTTGATAAAAATTGCCATTGAAGAATACATGCAATTGTCCCTAAAAAATCATTGATGGGATGGTGGGAATTAGAAAATATGATGACAATCATACTTGTGTTAATTCGATTATTAATTCAAATCATAAACAAGCTACAAGCAGGTTTATTGCTAATAAAATATTTCCTTTTGTGAAATCGGATTTGAATACCACCCCTTCTGCGATTCAAGTGCTAATGTCTGAAACTTTTTTTTATCAAAATCAGCTACTTCAAGGCATATAGAGCATTAGCATATGTTAGTTGTCTTCTAGGTGTTATAGTAGAAGGAAATCCTGTAACAATCAGACAGCTAAGTAATTACGAAGATATTTGTCAACGGTGTTTAGGTGTGATTCCACCTCGAAGTGAGATAAGAGGTGCAACGGTTAAGTTGACATGGCTTCGCGATATGTTTGCAGATGAGCCATCACCAGATGCTTCAGATGTAGAAATTGAATATCATGCGAGAGCGGTTATTCTACATTTGATATCTTGCCGTCTATTTCCCAATCATTCTAAAGGACGACTAAACCTTTTTTTGTTATTGTTTTTGCGAAATTTGGATGAGTGTGCACGATATTCTTGGGGCAGTGCTATATTGGCAACATTATATAATGAGTTAACAAATGTTGCACCGATAGCTGGTTGTCTCTCGCTTTTACAGGTATAATATGCATAGATATATTTATTATAACTCACTCATATGTAATATTTAATTCTAATGTATTTAATTTTTTTTACAGCTTTGGGCATGGACACGTCTTTCCATTGGCCGTCCAAATGTGACTACATCCATGCAGATCGACAGAACATTGCCTTATAGTGCAAGGTAGTTAATTTCCAACTACATTTACATGTGTGTATTTTTATACTAATAAAACTCTAATAGTACAAATATTTATATAGATGGCTTGGTTCAAGGAGTTGGGTTGAGTCTCCAAAGCAGGTGGTCACTTGCTATCACGATCAGCTCGACATGTTAACAGATGAAGTTGTTATATGAAATCCGTACACACAGGTTGTCCTAGTCGATCTTCCGCAGATATGTCTAAGTGGGATGCATAGTTGGCTTTGTAAGACACCTATCATATGCATGCGAGATGTATAAATGTATAATCCTGATCAAGTGATGCGACAGTATGGTCTTCATCAACACATACCTGATCCATGCGAACCAAAGCCAGATTTGGAGTTTGCTATCGTCCAGTGGAACGATAGACATAACCGTATCGTACACCAACAGTTTCCTACCATACTTATTTCGAGATACATGACTTGGTACTGGTCGATTACTCGAAGATTCATTATTGCAGATCGAACTTCTCAGGAACGAGCATACACCGCTCGTGCACCGCTTGAGCGAGATGTGGTAAATCTTCATATTATCGTGATATTTTAAGTTCGTTCACTTGAATTATGTTTCTAATTTTGAATAAATAACTACAACTTGTAGGTCGATGTACTAGAGACGGCAGGAAGAGAGTTGGACGATATCGGACATGGTAGAGTAACCGAACGAGAAGTCCAACCACGGTGTCTTGATTTGAAGAAACTTATTGACACGCTTCTTTTTAGAAATTCATTAACACGGCCAAGCTCTTCCGAACAAGCTATGCGGACTAGAGAGCGAAGAACTAAAAGAAGGCAAGATACACACCAATCGCAAGCCGCTGGACCTTCTCAACCCCCACCTACCCAAGACGATCCAACTCAACCATGAGTATTCTTATTGTTAGTTTACTATTAGTTTGCTTTTGTAACCAAACTATAACTTCTATTTTAATTCGAATGTAATCGAATTTTAATTATGTTATGCTAGAATTTATTTAATGGTAGTTTTATTTGTTTGCTTTTATGTAGATATACATTTGCTATCATTTAAGATTGTTCATTTGGATTTGAATTTTGTGTATTTGGATTTGAATTGTATGATGAAGCTTGCTGTCCAGGTTTTGGACCTGACATTTACACTGGCGCATTTGACAGTTGCGCCAGTGTAAATTAACATGAGCGCATTTTTGAAATGCGCCCCGTATTATTTTAAAAAAAAAATCCCAGCTCATCGTTGAGCTGGCAAAAATTAGCCTGTAAGTGCAAATAATTTTCAAACCGGCCTATTCATGCAAATGGTTTTGAAAATCAGTCTATTTTGAAAATTTGTCCCTCCAATAATGTAAGATTTAAAATACGTATGCAGTGCCATAGACTTGAACATTGTGTGTTGTATACTGGTCCTTGATGTTATTGCTTTATTTATTACTTTCTTGAAGATCCTTCCATGCAAATACTTTGTTTAAGACATACCTGAGCATCATACATGACTAGAGCGGCGAAAACAACAGACATTCCGAATATCGAATCTGAGAAACCCCTGCACACTAAATGTAAAATTTGTTATATTAACAAGTAACAACACAGAATAACTAGTATTAGAAATTATCAGTTCATAGATGCAACAAAAGACTTGTCGATCAAAAGAGGGTGATGGTTACCGTTCTAGAGCAAGAGAAGTTGCAGCTGCCACAACACTCTACAAATCCAAAAGTAAGTTCCAGTACATTATAGTATGGGTTAATACATTTATATGCAGCGCAGCAAAAAGAAAATACTTTAGCAGTGTAAGATTTACATTACATGGGATCCTACATTCTCCAATGGTTTCTTTCAAGCATAATATTCAAGGTCGAAGTCACTTGATACTTTGCATCGGTAAGAGGCTACTACATAAGAAGTCAAATTGTATACTTGCAGAGCTGCACCTTTTACATATCTATTCAAGAAATTTTCGTGACGCTTTTGTATACAGTTGTCACATCATGTCAAGTAGAGCAATTACAGAACGTTTTAGTAATTTTGACAGTACAGCATCTGGTTAGGACTAGCAAATGACAATATTGCACCATCAGATTTAAACAGTTGTTATTTCTCGATCTTTCAGAACAGTGTTGGAGACATAGATGAAACATACGTTGTTGCTCATGTAAGACAAAACAAATAACAGCGTACGTTGGACAGAATAATCTCGCACGAAATGTTATGTTTGTGTGTTATTTTGATTTCACATTAAGGAACATTATGTCAAATTGGAAAAGTTCTGCTCATGGCAACAAACTTTTAACAATTGATATTGAAGATGATCCAAACTTTCTTCATCCTCTAAATGGTAAGCAGTGTTTGATAGATACATGATACAAATTTAGAACTGGACGTCTACCACTGTATCGAACTAAACAATATCAGAATCTAAATTTTAATCAACATCAAATATTTCAAACTTTGGAAAAGAAATGTTCAATTTTTATCGCTCGAGTTTGTGCATGACGATCGAAAGAAATCTGATACTTGGAGAAAAACGTTTAACATTTTAATGAAAAATTCACCATGCAGTTTTACAAAATGATCGCATTTTGCAACTGTTAGATGTGTACTTTATAATTTTACAGAGAAGTTCAACAATTAGAATGAAGATTTTGAAGAATGTGCTAATGAAGATTTGATTAATTCTAATAATGCAACTGAGCATGCTCAACCATAGAGTTTGCAAGGCAGTCAGAATCGGGCCAATGTAGCACAAATTATGTAAATGCGAACAAAATAGAGCAGTTTTAATTGCTAGATGGAGGCGTTGATGTTTGTTGTCGTAATCCATCAAATATACTTATTATAGGTGTTGTTTCTGTTGAATGGTGTTGTAATGAAAAGTTAATTACTTTGTAATAAAAGTTCGCTCAAATGAAAATTTGTTGCATTGATGTATAATATTTAAGTTACTATTTAATAATTAATCATCTATTATAAGCAAAATAACAAAGCATAATAATAACACAATTATATTAACAACAGAATTAACACTAATCCCTACGAGTGTGCGCGCGCGTGCCTAATGTGTTTATGTTTATCGACGCTTGTGCATAATATTCTACTTAATTCAATCTCATCTGTTAAACTGGAGAAGCTGTGCATGTTAGAGAAAAATAATTTTTTTCAGAAATATGCTAACAATAAGTGTTGATATGTATATAAAAAGATATAATGTATCTTTGCTCTATGTTTAGTAAAAAATTCCATCACGCTCATATCATTCTACAACATGGACATATTGTATTATAGACGCAATTCTTTACATTACGCTCTGACTCATTCCATGTTTCATTGTAGGGATATTAGTCATCTAACTATTTCATTTATGCAACCATCTTTTATCTCTTTTATTCTATTTTAGTTTGTTTTATTAATTAATTTTCTCAAGTATATACTCTAGTTCTAACCCTTAGGGGCCATAGTTATGAAAGACGCGGCAAGACACGGAGCGACATCTGCGCCTTTCTTCCTTGTAGCACGGCGCACATGAAAAGGCGCAGCAAATGGCACATGACACAAAATGGTGCCCATTTTCATTATATTATTGTTTTTTATTTCTTTTTTATTTGTTTTTCATCTTTTATAATCCAAAATGTATAACTATTAGTATTCATCGTATCATGGAGTATTAAAAAGAAGGTACAATACAACATCCATAAGGATATTGAATGATTAACGAGAAATAAAGATGATGCATCCAATGCTGAAGATAAGCTTGCATTTGATGATGATAATGATGACTTGACTTGGGGTGTTGCTGCTAGAGCAGCATGAGTGGAGAAAGCTAGATATCTGAATAGAAGAATATCTACATCACGGGGTTTTTCAACACCCGTTTTAGTTCCTTTACATCTTCACGAAGGAGAAACAAATCTAAATGAGATGGATGAGGAAGATGATGAAGCTTATGAATCTGATGATGCAGACATTAATTTGAAAAATATAACTGCTGAATCATATTCAGATTTCTAGTTTATCGGCAACATGTATAATTATATTGGATATTGGCTTTAGAAAATTATTATGCTTGAAATTAGATGTTTATAATATTATATTTGATGATTTTATTTTTTACGAAATGCCTAAAAAAAATCTTTGTTGCATATGTTTAGTAAAAATGTTGAACCTTTTAAATTTATTGTTATATATATTAAATTTAAAAATAAAAAATAAAAATGTGCGCTATAAATTAAAAAGGTGCGCGTCAACGCTCCGAAAAGGCTTTGCACCTTTTCGCGTCGTTTCCCATTAATAACTATGTTAGGGGCAATGGAGTTGGTTTGGACATGTAATGCTCACATATAAGATCAAAAGTTTAATCCTTGTCAACTACATATTCTTGTGAATTACCAAAATTGAGAACCAAAATTGCACCAAACAGGTTTGTGTACTAAAATTTACTAACAACGACCCTACGCTTCACAACAATGCAAACATCTAAGACTGTGGCAACAAAACATTTTATCTTTCGAACATTCACGTTGGATTTTCTTATTTATCGTAAATATCTGCATTTAAGATAACTAACAGAAACATATAGGTTTCATTTAATTTAACTTCTACAAAAAAATCTTCATATTAAATAACATGATTACTTTGTCCACGTACTTAAAGAGACACTACCTGAGTATTTAAATAAGTATGTACAATTAATTATCCATTCAATTCCTTCCTTCCTCCGCACCATCTCTTGTATTTGTTATGCAGCAAAAGATAATTATACTTTGTGTTGAAGAATTTAACATAGATAGAGAATCTATATAGTAGAAATTTGTTGAATTTTCTATGTGTCTATGTGTTATGGGGATTCTACATTCTTAACTCCAATTAACAGCAAGCATATGTCTTTAATGTTCAAACAGCTTTGAAATTCAAATAGCACAGGTTACCTAAACTCCCTCCTACACTATTTAATTTGCAAAGAAAATAAGATGCATTCTTCGACCAAATCACCGACTTCATTCATATAATAGGAGTTTAAACCATGCAAATCAAAGTTTTCATAGTCATGAAGCTGTTATTAACATCAAAATTAAGAGGTAGAGTTTTTCTTGTTTCTATAATTTTATAAAACTATATTTATACATTGAAATTATAACTATATTTATACATTGAAGCCTGTTTATTTTTCTTTATTTATTTTACTTTTTATTTGAAATTGTTACTGGTGTCTCAAAGTTTCGAACCTAAGATCTCTAGGACAACAATGCAGAGATCTTACAACTTGAGCTAGTGTACCTTAGCCATTTATTTATTTTTGTATGTAACAAATTTCTATATAGCTCACTCAACAAAATTTCTTGCAACACTAGTTTTGTATTAATTTATTTTTTTATTAAAAAAAAACTATTTCAAAACTAAACCAACCATCATGTATCAGGTCTTCCACAGCTATGTTCTGCTCATGACATGGAATAATATTCATTAATGGAAAATGAACAAAGATAAGGTTGAGTCATATATTCACTTGGAAGTTTGTTAACTGAACCAACCTAGTTGTAGAAACGTTGTTGGGTCTGATTGCTGCAACATATGGCAAAACTATATGAAGCAATGATTACATATGGATGAGCAAAAATGGACAGCCTCTCTCCTCCTATTTGATGCAGCACTTTTTACTTAGTACCCATACATCCTCCATAAAATGACAAAACTCCTCTTATTTGTTAAATAAGATGCTGCTAGGTTGATTCATTAAACATGAGAATGAGACATTAGGGACGAATTGGTCATTTAAGATTGTTATGCTTAGAAAAGTCAATATATGCTAGTTTTATCCCGTCATCTTTAATTAAACTCGAATATTAATTTTGAATTAGCACAAAAATCATTCACGCCAGTTGCTAAATAATATTGCATTTTAAATAGGCAATTATGATTTAGATCAGCCCAACATTAGTATGGTTAAAACAGAACCTCGCTATCAATATTACAACAATGGAACTAAATTACTATGTTTACAGTTTACAGATATCTGAACCTAAATTATTCTACTCAAACAACTAAATAAGAAATCCACATTATACTCTTTAGCTATTCTTTGGTTTGCATACATGTTATTCATAGGTAAACTTTTATTTTAGAAACTATGTTTCTATCCAAATTGTTTGGTTATTGGAAAATACAATATTATACCTTTAATTCAGATTTAAAATGGATACATAAATTGAAATAATCAAAAGTGACCGCTCTCAATTTTTAGTTCTACATCAGTGAAAACATTAAATTAATGTTTACTATTGTTGCTCCGGTTGAAAAATGTGATTGCAAATCCAGTTCCTAATTCGAACCAAGCGAAATCTAATCTACATTGACAAAAGGATTTTGAAATGAATTTAAAGAGCAATTAGTTTTGTTCAGTGACCTATGTAGAATTTGTCTTCCTGTAATCAATCTGTTTATCATGTATACCACTGGTTACATCTAAGCTAAATCACATATGAAATCCATCTGCATCCATATTAGAAAAATGAATATTTATTTGATATCCAAAAAAACTGATATGTATATGGATATGTATATATTCACTTCCAAAATTTTCCATCTGGTTTTATCAATATAAAGTTTATTGTATTGTGCATTTTATTACAATGAATGATTGAATTTTGTTGTTTTGTCAAGTAATAATTTATGCAGAATGCATATTTAGCAGTGCCATGTTTCCCAGCTCTTTATGTGTAGCGATGTACAAGGTTTTCAAAACGATATTTAAATCGTACATAAGTTGAAAATTTAAATTGAAATGGATTCAAATCGTAAAACTTAGATCAAAAGGTCCATATTTTAAGGTTTATTCACACTTTGAAATTGATTATGATGTTTGAACTTCTACATCTAAATGTAAACTCAGTTTCTCTCTTGTTTCGTTTTTATTTTGTTTAGAAAACTCTAGAATCGGAATTGTGCATTCAAATAAACATATTGGATAAATAAGTATGGATTGAATGATTTCTGCAATTTTAAATGAGTTTGAAAGAGAATGTAAATCGAACTGGAACGGGAGAGTTCGAATCCGAGATGGGATTTAAATGGTAATGTTTTAAGATTTTTGATAAAAATGCCAATGTACACACAAAAGAGAATTCAGTGCACCCTGCATGTGGACACACAGGTACACACATAAGATCGAGAATGGTTTCCATGTATATTAATGCATGTTCATGACTTAAAACTATTTTGTATAGTCAGTTTTTTATTTTCTTTGTATCCTTATATGTATTAGTACTGAATTGATGTTGAATTAAGATTTTTAAATTCATTATTTATCAATTATGGACGATACACAAAAATCTGATAATTATCTGTTATCTGTGGATATCCAAAAATGATTTTAGGTGTGTATATATCACTATGGTATATCAAGAAACAACCATTTCTTAATTGTACCATCTAAGCTAATTTATTGATGAATTGCTTTTTTAGTCAATTTTGACAAGTAGTTCGCTAGTTCCCATAAAAGAGCGTTTTCAGAAACATTTTTTTGTAGGCAACATCCGAAAATAAGTGTTTACAACTCGGCTTCTAAGCTACTAGTTAGATAATAGTTGATTATGACATGTTATCTATTGAACAGTTGATTTTAAAATAGACATTGAACCATACAGATTCAATTATGGCAAAGAAATATGCACAATTAAATTCTAGACAACAATAAAAAAGAAACCGTACAGCAGAATGAGTAGATGGCATTCCCCCAGACTGAACAAGCGACTTAAAATTAAATCCATCTCCCCTAAGTGCAGATGTAAACGGCTTAGACAGTTGCCCAGCCGTAGCAGAAACTGTAGCTGCTACCAACACCTATTTAATTTCATAGAATTAACCCCACAAAAGAAGTGATTTCGCAAAATCGATCCAATAAAGCATACCTTGTTATGTGCTAAATCAACAATATCTTGCAGGCCAATGCTTAGTAGAGACGCGATTGGAGTTTTGTGTGCTTTCGACGAGAGAGAAAGAGAAGGATATTTGTTTGTTTTAGCAAGTGAAAGAGGAGAAGATATTGAGGCCATGTTCTTCTCTGTCTTTTGGATTATGGAATTACTGAATGCTCTTTTGGTTCGTTCAAATTCTATTTCAACCGTGTCAAAGTGGTTATTTTTCTTTCTTTCTTTTTTTTTTTCTTTCTTTTTTTTCAAATTAACCCGCGTTTCCAAAGAATAAAACAAAATCCGATGTATTACAACATAGACCTATTCCTAGCACCTTTACCTGCTCCGCCGGTGAGTTTAGTATTATAACATCCATTAGATGGTGGCGGTTTTAATATGTTTACACCAAAGGTTATTATAATCGACCAAACACGCATGATCGAAAGTTGGTAAGTGCACGTGCACATGTGTATATATTTTAATAGTTTCTTATGAATATAAACGTTATATGTATATTATTGTATTTATTCTCCAGTTTAATGAAAATTAATTTTTCAATATTATTAACATGGTCGTAACAAAAAAAAAACTTCATCCGAATTTAATGGTTTTATAATTACCATCAAAATTATACTACATCGATTTTATAATCGATAAGAATCAATAAAAAAAAACTTAAAAGTAAACACTTGAAATATAGAACTTAAAAAAATTCCAAACGAGCCTTAGGCTTTGGATTTTAAAATTTTATTGACACAATATGAATCTTATACCAAGTTTTAGTTAAAATAATACACCGGTTCTACTTCGGATTAGTGCAAAAATCTTTAACAAAACCAAGATATATTTTTTCACTTTGAATTCGCACCAGGTAAATTGTTTGAAGAGTAACATTGGTATGAATTCAAATCACATTAGTACAAAAACCCGATGCAACGCCGGTATAATAAACACAAATCTATATTTGATGGGGTTGATTTTGTCATATCATATCATATTTGTCGTCCTAATTTTTTTTATATGGAAATCCCTATTTTATTCACATTTATTTTGCAAATTGTTGTTCCTTCTATCAAGCATTTATTTCTTCCCTGGTCTCAAGCATTCATTCTTTTCGTGTTTCTTTCCAAAAATATATTCATTCTTTTCATGTTTCTTTTTTAAATCGTTGTTTTTTCCTTCTTTCACGCATTTATGTCTACCAATTTCCACCTAGTTTCCCCTTTCACTTCAGTCTGTTTATTTTCTTCTACCACTTCAGATTTCCCTTCTCAAAAATTGTAACACCTCAGAAATTTAATAAATAAATTAAAATAACAATAAGGGCAAAATTGTAATTTTACAATAAAGGGTCAATTATAAATTTTTACAAACCTTGGAATTATGCCAGGGGACCTATCTTATTGTGTCTGGAATGTCATTTACAGTTAAGAAACATATATAACTTGTTCAATTTGATAAAAAAAAGTCGAAAATGATGGAAAATGTTACCATTGGCATTTTCATAAATATTGATTTCGAGTCTAAGATAGAAACCTTAGTTTTTAGCTATAAATTAGACCATAGTTTCCACTATTTCTCATCCCAAAATCCTAGTCATCACATGTACGGACATTCTTCTTTCTCTCTCTTAGAAACTCCTCAACCTAAACAAACTTCTCTAATTCTTCCAAAAATTTCTAAACAGAAGTAAAAAAAAAAAAAAAAATTAGAATCAAGATAGCGAGAGGGAATCCAAATTAGAAGAGGAAAAAAGAAAGGAAAACGATTCAAATCAAGGTTAGGAAGATGAAAGCTTTAAAAAGATGAGTGAATTGATCACTACGTTTATGATGATTAAGTAATTTGTTGAGCCGAGAAATGACACAACACGCAAAAAAGAAGTTTAAGTGATAGATTTAGCAAAAATAGTAAATAAAACAAAGAGTATTAAAGTGGTTCGGCAAATCTATGGCTTACGTCCACTGTATTGTTATTGATTATGGGTAATACAAAGGTTTGGCCGGTATAACAACCTAGAATAGCCAAGAGTAACTTCCTTAGTGATTGTGGATGAGTAGAAATAGAAGATAAAGAAAGCAAGTGTCAAATGTCACAGGTTCTGTATTTATAATGAAATCGTCCAGTAGAGTCATCAGATATCAATATATCAAATTTAACTTCAGATCCGAGAATGCAGAAGAGGAAGACGAGATCTCCAGAGCCTTAAAATCATGCAGTACCGACTTGAAGTGGTTAGTACTTATCTGATTTTTTGGGGGGAGATTGCTCCATCTTCCTTCACATGGTCATCTATCTTCAATCCATTTTTCTCTGAGCACTTTTCCTTAAAAGTTGTGTTGTTTCCAAGAGATTCTGATATTTATAGCTTGTGCCTTCTTTCCTTCAGAACTTCTTGGAGTGTTTCGCCTATTCCTTCAGAAATGCACCTCGAGATGATTACTTAAGCCAACCGTCTGTATATCATAGCTTCATAGCCCCATAATAGGCATAGAAAGTGGTCAGTACCGACCAGAAAGTGGTTAGTACCGAGCTCTCTCCTTTGCTCCAAATTTTCTCTAACTTCTATAAGTTTCTTCTATTATCCTTCCAAGCATATTTCCAAGTCCATAAATCATTTTGTCTTCATCCTGATGTCCAAATTTGTTTAAAAGTCACTTGGTCAAGAAGCCAGATAACATTTGCCCTCCAAAGTATGCTTCTATTGGAAACAATGTGTACTCTGGAACAAGACAACCGTATATCATCATCCATATACGTCCATTGGTTATTCAAGAGTTGCTTATAAGCTTTGTCTCTATTCCGAGGATATCCATTCGACTGTCTTATATGATAGGAATTCCGCACTCCATGCTAAGGATAAGATCTACACTTTGGAAATCGTTCTACACCTTAGTCCAGTACGTACCATCTTCGTGTCGCTTTTCCTCTCTTTCTATTTCGGAATTGGGTCCACAATTCATCTCGGTACCGGTCTGTTATGATCAGCACCGAATGGTTTTCACTTCAATTCGGTACGCATATGTAAGCTAGTTGCCTAAAATTTCTTCCCTTGCACATTCATTTACCGAATTTCTCCAAGCACTTCAATCCGATGCCAATTTACAGCAAATACGACTCTTTCATCCAAAGTAATCGTCGCCGCCTTCTACGAGCCGTCGCTGTTTATCTGAAAGCACCGTTGTGACCCAATGCCTACCTCGACCATCGCCATTCACTTTTGGGGTATCTTTACCAACCTTCTAGAGCCAATTCATTCCCGACTTTGTCTAAGTGTTCGGATCTTGAAACTCTAAAGGTGGATGTGTTTGAGGCTTGTTGATGTGGCGATGGTTATATGATCATTGTCAACCATCTTAGAGATCGTTATTGCCGAAGAATAATTTAGCCCGAACACTTACGTTTCGGCCATGCTCTTCTTTTGTTCTTGCAAGTGTGAAGTTTCCCTTAGGGTGACTCTAGGCTTAACCAGAAGTTAGCATTACGTCTCCCTGGGTAGCATTGATCCTTTGAACTTCCCACGATAACTTCGTGTTTCGATTGACCTTGCTTCGGGTTACCCTTTGTAATTCCTAAGAACTTCCCTTTTTTCTTTTCTACAATGGCCTCAAGCACTAATTAGTCAAGATGTATAAGCTCATTTCATTAAAGCTTGGCCGACCATAAGTTTCTTTTAAAAGTCCTAATGAGTTGGTTCTTGTATAGAGAACGGTCATCTTGAGTGCGCTTCGAAATTCAAAGGAAGTCATTGTATTGCACTTTCATTCACTGTACTTCCTGTATCAATGTGAAACAAAAATTCTGCATCGTTCTAGACAGCCGTTCCGTTATCGGTTATCCAAAGATAACGGGTAAGGTCTGATGCACGGTTCTTTCATGCGATGTGGCTTGTTTTTCAACACAAGAAGGCTATCTACATAGAATGGTCCATTCATCGTTTACAGGATATAGGTCTCACATTGTATTGATTAATATTTCCAATTGCTCTAGTTGGCATTTAGGATCGGATTGATCAATACACGTCGATGTCCCTTGGATTCTAGGCGCCAGTCACATGGGTTCACATTTAAATTAGAATTTTGAAATAAAACATGTTTGATCGTGTTTAATATCGAGTTTTCCTATCCAGAATAATGTGTCACTTTCCTAGATTCAACATTGGCACTGGATTATCAACTCTTCCCGAAGCCGAGTCTACAGCAGCGCAAGCTTTGACTTCCATGCCTTTTGGACCTAGGTGTTTAATCACTACCGACTTATAGAGAATGATAGTACTGGCAGAATCGATTCAAGACCAGCCTCCTCCTTTAAATGAAAACATTGACTTAGGAGTTCTGGATGATATGCCCGAACAAATGCCGATGGTTCTAACTCTTAAATCACTTTAGACCATTGCCGACAACAGGGATTCCTAAAAGCAGTGTCTTGTTTTCTACACATGGCAAATGAGCATACATTTTCCCATTAGGCTATATCGCCTACAATAAGTATACAAGCTTAGATGGCGCCGTACGGCCATTCACTCCAATCCTGTGCATGTTCCTTTAAGAGCTTGGGCTTGCTTCGAAACAAGTCCATCCCAGCGGAGAAGCCATGTTGAGTTATCTATACGTCCTATTCATTAATCAATTTCAATGACTTCCAAACATCAAAGAGCTAAAACACATCTGAGTTTCAAGGAACGATATGAATCATCATCTTATATGGTCATTGAAGCAAGGTGCCAATGCAAGGTCATTGAGGCACTTCATAACAAACGTTTATATTTCAAGAACGAGTATTTCTTTGTTTGATGCCCATACGGCTTCAACATGCTTTAGTTTTCTAAAGGTAGGATTTCTTTTCTTCCATTCTTCCCTATACTTGAATCCCCACTATCTAAGCATTTAACTTATTATTCGATCTTTTTGCAGATATTCCAGCTTGATACAAAAACAAAGAGCATGTTGAAACTCTAAAAACTCTCCAGAGAATCGGCGTTTGACATTGCACCACTGATTATCAACCTTTGTCGATGCAATCTCTTACATCATGAATTCTTTGCCGTTCTTTCCATTGCTCCTCCATGTAGTTCCAAGATGCCTACCCATTCGTAGCTTTAGAGACAATCTTCAACGGGAAGTTGAAGGCCCATCTTGTATGGAAAAATGAACTTATTGATAGATAAGCATAAGAACACGTTGTTGGTGAAATACCGACGAAAGAAGAAGAAAGAATCGAGATGGAAACGATTCAGAAAGAAGGAGATAAGGAAGAAGATAGGGATAAAGAAGAAGATAAAGATGAAGAAGAAGAAGAAGGTAGTGACGAAGGAAGCGACGATGATGACCATGTCAGCTAAGAGCGAGATGAGTCGTATGGAGAAACGTCCCCTGAAGGCACTGAACTTCCTGCCTCATTGCATCCAAATTACACAATCACCAAGACTTCAAAGCGAACTGTAGAACCTAGCACGATGCCGATAGCCGAGTCTACTCCTTCGGCTAGTTCTTTAGATTACATATTCGACTTATTGAACGATTTTGACTTTCCAACCGTTGATCTTCTTAAGGAGTGCTCCCCAGGCTTGCTTCCCTTCCCAAAGCCTCCTTGTCGAAGGATGTGATACTCCATCATTAGTTTCTTTCAAACATGGTTCGTAGGGTACTTAGGGAGTCACCGGTACTCTAAACTTTTCTAGGATTAGAACACACACTTCCTGCATTCGCACGCATTCTAATACCCTTAAACTGATAAAATTCTTTCTTTTGTTTCAAGAACAATGGGCTGAGATTGGTTCAATAATGAGTATGATATTTCCAAGAAGATAAAAGCACACTCTCGATCCATATCCTCCTCACTCTAGCCATCACAGGGAGCAGGAAATGGAAGCGGATAGATCTCGAGGAAAAGATAGAGGGCGAGAGGCAAAAAGAGATCGCTAGGCTGAGAGGGATTGGTTGAAGATGCAGGCCAAAGAAAGGCAGCCCTATGATCATGGAAAGCACCCTGTTTTTGTCATTCCCGAGTGCAAGGCTTAAGGTCACGTTTTACCTTGCATAGAATCATCAAATCCTACATAGAATGCTACATTTCAATTTCCATCACACACTATTGATTTCAACAAAAGTACAACCTTTGAGCTCGTACGTCTGAGAGAAAGGTGTTAAGTGTAAGAGAGGTTACCTCCTACATCATTAAACATATGTATGTTTGTAAAGATCAATGTACGTGTATTTTAAAAATGCAATGTAAGACATTCGTCCATACAAGTTGTTCAGGAACATAAAAAATTGAAGGCACTCTCCTACTACATCCTATCAGGGAATCACCCTTAGAATTAGTGGCGAAAAGTCCTTGCATCAAAGATTTTCAAAATTAAGTATTATTGCCACTATATGTATATAATATGGAAATCGAGGGGCTAGTGGCAAGTAGCCCTTCATTATGAAGATCTCCATCTTCAAAATCATTGCCTTTATCATGTTTTTTTACTTTCGAATGTACATTGTTTCGAAGTAGTTTTTGGATAGAAATCACCCAAATCTGATCTCTACGAACCAATTATCGATAAAACATCTTTTAGTTATATATCATTTATCTTTAGTACATATGGCATTATTAAACCTCTCTTTAACTTTGAAAAACACCAAATAATTTCTTATAAATCATGTTGGAAAACATTATTAGTAAAAAAGAGTTCATAGAAATTATAGTAATTATACTCAATATTAATTTCCATATTTAACGAGTACTACTCGTCAAATAACAGTGAGATCGCCTTTTGCATTCACCCGAATAGTATGAGTTTCCTCCTCAGAATTTAACACTAAGTATAAGTAGATTATTTCTATACAACCCTAGTTAAGGAATCAGTCATGGAAAATAAATCTTTTATACTTATCTAGTTTTCGACATTTTGACTTTATCTACTCCTCGTCCAGGAAGAGGCCAGGTGAGTCAGGGCACTGATTGCTCCTGAACATCTCTTTAGCTTAAGCATCCCGCATCCGGATCTCATGAATAGAAGAATCAGGTCTACTCATTGGCTTTTAGTGCTAAGATTTAATCATCTATTTATAACATCTTTTCTTTTAATCATTTATTTAAACTTTTTTTAAAATAATTATAAAACTTCCAAATCATCTTTAAAACACTTTTTTATGTATTTGGAAACATTTACAGAAGATCCAAGAAAGAATAGTTAAGTTAAAGCTGTAATTTGTATAAATTATTAAAACTACTACAAAAACGCCGCAAATAGTGTTTTCAAAGCTTATTTGATCAAAACAAATTTTCTATCATTTGAAAGTTCATTTTTATAACTCAAATCTTTTTTAAAACATTTTAGTATATTGATAGAATTTATTCCATATTTTTTAAGATTTAAAAATATCATTTCAAAGAAATTTCCCTTTTGGATTCCGAACTGTCAAACCACGACTATTTTGAAAACTTATTTTGGTTATATTTCAAAATCTACTGATTGAAATCTCAATTTTTTTTTTTTTTTTTTTTGAAAACTATGGTTATAAGAATTTAGAAAATCTTGTTGCAAAGAATTTCGACTCTGGTTCTATCGTATAAATGGATTTAAGCTATTACAGTGTGAAAACATGAACTGCCGTTACGCGACACTCCTATTTTTGACTCCAATTTCAATTCGTTTCAACTTCACTGAACTGAGTTTTACTAATTATAAACCATTTATAAACCAATTTAAGGACGTTTAATCATCTCGTAACACTTTTATAATTCATCTTGAAAAGTGATTTCCGTTGTGTAATTTCAATGTGTATTAAACATGAATTGTCTACACATCTAAATAACCATGTTTTTCACAATCAAAACACGATAATCAAAACATGACAACTAATCATTCCAAACGTATCATATCGTCATCCATATCATAATATAAATAGAGTTTTATCATCTTCATTTGATATTAGACTTATGAAAATAGACTATAGCTCCTCTACAATTGGAAAAAAGATTATGGAATCGACTCCTATACCCTTAAATGGGATCGACCTTGGCTTGTAGATGGTGGAGGGTTCAACCTTAGTGGTTGTGCGGTGTGGCCGTAAGTAAAGAAGGAGAAGTGGAGGAGTTTTAAACTTGTTTTGATGTGAAATGGTAATATTTATACTATATTAATTTAATTTCCTTTTTCACCATTTTTCACCATAAATTTCCTAATACAAGAAGCCATTGAAAAGCCTGAAAGCATGGAGAAAGACGAGATGAAGAATGGTGTTTAAAATGTGAAAGAGTGGATGGGTATTTAAAGAAAAATTTTGAAAATAAATATCCAAATGTGCATGGACTAAAATGTCCTTACCCATACCTTCCCCATCACCTGCCTAGCGCATGCCTACCTCTCCCTCCTCCATGTGTGTGAGCCGATGTGTGTAAGGAGTTGACATTTGACGACTAGTTTTCTTTTTGACTTTGCAAAATATCATGATATTTTGATTTTTTTACTTTGTGTAAATATGAATGTAAATTGAAAAAAAAAACAAATAATTACATATGTGTGTCTGCGTTATATGTGTGTATATGTGTGCATGTGATATGTGTGTGCATGTATATGTATGTGCATACGAGAACAACAATGCTGCACCGACTCTGAATAACTTCCTTTCGTTAGTCCGTTGAAAATCGGGAAGCCGATTCCCAATCACATTTTCACTTATTAATTAAATTACATATAATTATAAAAAAAATTGAAAAATATTTTCTTATCATTATTAATGAATTAAAACGATCACAATTGGAATTATAAAAATCATATAAATCAATATTTAACAATTGTCTATAGAAAGTGTTATTACATAAATAAAACGATATCAATTTTCCTTATAATTTCAAGTCATATATATATATATATATATATATATCTTTACAAAACTATTATAAATGATTTATTATCACTTCATGACTAGTTAAAATAAATTACTGTCATTTGAAAACAATTATTTGAATAATTATAATAATTATGAAACCATTAAATCTCAATTTTAATTCAAAAATCAATTACTAAATATGATGTCATTATTGATGATGTCATAAATATGTTTTATTTTTATAAAAATTAATTTTTTTAATTTTATATACTTATTTAAATAGATAAATAAGTATATGTATCCAGTTCCATGTGTGACTTCTGATAATTATAGAGCCGTTTAATGATAAAACGATTTTCAACCATTAAATCCATATTCATTTAAAGTTTATGTTTTTTTAAATACTTATTCAAAATAATATTACCGTCATTATTGTTCAAAACATCATAATCTATGTTTTAAAAAGCTTATATTTGAATATTTTAAAATAAACATAATTTATCAAATTAAAAATTCGCGAGTCGTTAAAGACTTCCCTCCCTAATAGAATTTCATCCTCGAAATTACTACGTAAAATCTAAAGGTGTTTGCCCAAAATATTTATGTTTTAAACTTACACTTTTATAATTTATATAGTTTAAATGCACGTGATAGTTGTTTCGATCTCCTTCTCGAAATCGAATATACAGTTGTACATCCGAACAAGTATTGATCATTCGATTCTCTGATGTGAAACTTTGATTTGGCTCAGAATCTTTTATTTTCCTTGCATAGCTCTCAACTATGATAGAAATGTAAGTATTTGACTGTAAATCCCAATCAATGTTTGCAGTCGAGCAGCAAGTGATAAATTATTCCTTTTCCTTTTCTTTTTTTTGGATATCAAAGTCTTATATCCAAATATTAAGTTAAGTTATTTGCGAAATAATTAATGAATAATGCATTTATACTTTATCTTTTCTAAAATATATAGTCAATTTTTATTTTTATTTTTTAAACATTTCATAAAATACCTTTTATCTTACAAAGAAAGTTCTCCGATTAATATCAAGAATTTCTAGTAATATACTTGAGTGATTTGTGTAATCGCAAATGAATGAAGTCAAAATGAAAGCTCATAGTTATATCATACCACTTCATATCTTACATCCATCATTCCCACCATACTTTGATCATCGTTAAGTCATCCCAATCTTAATTCGGTGCATAATAGAGGTACATAATATAAATACATAACTAACCACAACACCACCTAATCACAAGCCATACATGTAGGCTACTACTTAATACTAGATAGATAGTCACAAATATTCAATCACAATCTCAATCATCACTTGGAATCATTGTCGATGGTGCATTCTAATATTCAAATTCTAATGAAACTTCCCTAACATCCTCATCCATGCTTTCTTGTTTGTCATTAGCTTCATTTATATCTTCATTTTGTTGTATCTCATCCTCCACATATGGTAGCCAAGGATGATTCCATGGAAATGTCCAAGTCCGATTGGTACTCCCTATAACAATTCCCTTCCGCTAATTCCTCCAATCCTTGCACTCCCATCTCCCTGGGATTCTCAAATTCCTCCGCAGCTTCTTCCTCGGCTTCCTCTTCATCATCTTCCATATCATCCCAATAAACGTATGAACTTGATAACTCCTCATGCCAAATAACATGATCCCCATCTATCCCCCTTATGATATTGAGGTCCCCGCTATAGTGGTTCGATTCATTTGATATTATATCATTCGAGTTTTCTCTGGTTCAGACTCTTCCTCCATAAGTTCTTCTTCAGGTTCAAATTCTAAACCAGCGGGGTCAGTGATCCACCTTCTTTCTGAGGCTGGAGTGGCCTCTGCATCACTAATATTATGACCAGATCTGGAGTTAGAGGAGGTATAAGAATTCCCGCTATTGGATAACCATCTTCATCTCTATGAGTATACGGATCATATTATTCTTCTATGGGTTCTTCCTCATCACTTAAAAGAATGATTAGATCATCTTTGTCACCCAAATTTGCTCTCGAGGTCTCTCCTTTTGAATATTTCCCTCCCTATGGATTATACAAATATAAACACAAACACTTAGAAGCATACACTAGGATTTTATCCTAACTTAACAAGTATACTGCTTTTCAAATCAAGGTTTGATCAATACTTAGAAAGCAAATCGAGATCTTTATCAAAATGTTTTATCTCTTTGTAAAAATCCTTTTGAAATATTTTTTGCTAAAATGTTTTTCAAACATTCTTATCATCGACTTTCAAAATCCTTTCAGAAAAAACCTTTTAGATAAAAGTTTTCATTATCCAAATATTAGGTTTTCCTCCTAATTCTTAATCCTCTCAATACCATTATTAAACATCTTATAATCAAATTATGAAATTCTAATCACAAGATATTTATTTATTCTTGGTTTAGGTAACTTGTTTTTAAAACAATTATCGATCTTATGACTTTAATATCATAACTAACTATATTTCCGAAAATATATTCTTTATATTTAAAATATGACCTTAAGTGAAATTATTCCATTTACCATATTTTCAAAACAAATCATTTTTATGTATCATTAACAAATATGTACCCTTGTATAATGCAGTTAAACTCATTCTAAGGTATTACTAACGCTATCTCTAATGAGTTACTCATCCTAGGGTATTACTAACACTATCTCTGATGAGACTTTACCCCTATCAGGCTCGAGTTTTCTTAATCTAAGCTCTGATACCAAATTTGATAACCCACCCTTTCGACTCTCATAAATCGACACTAATACATTCTCGGTATTCACGTGCAGCGAAACCAAGTGCCGGAAGGATGGATAGTAAAGCGTAAAAAGAAAATGAAGACAGAACTAAATCTTACATAAATGGAATAATATATATATTATTTTAATATATATGATCTTTACAGTGGAAAATTTAAAAAAAATTATTTGTGCCTATCTTATAAATTAGTCTGAACAGTTATAAATCTCTGTCCTTGTAAACGCTGAATACAATTAGTAAACTAATATAGCGGAAATAGAAATAGAGAACTATCTACAGGATGATCTTCCACTCTAGACTCAAGCTCCATCACAACACTCCTAGTTAAACTTGACTACTTGGCTGTCCGAAAAGTAGGGCACTAGAGTTTAAGGGAAAAGAAAAGAAACTCATGGTCAGTCGTAGGACTAGTATGGGTATCGAAAAACAAAGGGTATCTCATAAGATCACGCTGCACATAAACATAGAACATCTTTTTACCATATGATAACCAAAATATTTGCTAAGCAAAATTAGGGATATTATCTTTAATAACATTCTTTAGAAATCCATTCAAATAACATACTTATTATAGCTAGAATTGTTACATTTGTTAAATTCGGTAGCATAATAGGTTTACAAATGAAACCATGGAGGCTCGTATTGGAGAATGGATTCCATATAATGACAAGGTAAGGGACTATCTTTCGACTGTAATCTCTAGAAAAATATACCGAGGCACCAACAGATGGTCCTCTACCAACACAAGACTGGCCTACCTTTACTATAGATAGTACCAAATATGATATCACCCCGGTCTTTCCTGACCTATCCAAGAGCTCTCATAGCATACATAACATACCCGATATATAGAGGGTGATCTAAAAAGGTGATGACCATATCCTAATAGGTGTGACCCATATAGCCCTGCCGCATCTACCATGTTTTTTTCATTCCCGAGTGCGAGGCTTAAGGTCACGTTTTACCTCGCATAGAATCATTAAATCCTACTTAGAATGCTACATTGCCATTTCCATCTGACACTATTGATTTTCACAAATGTACAACTTCTTAGCTCGTACGTTTCAAAAGAGGGTGTTAAATGTAAGAGAGGTTACCTCTTACACCATCCAACAGATGTACGTTTGTAGAGATCAATGTACGTGTATTTTAGAAATGCATGTCAGACATTCTTCCATACAAGTTTTTCAAAAACAGGAAAAATTAAAGGCACTCTCCTACTACACCCTATTTTGGGAAACGCTCCTAGGATTAGTGGCGAGAAGTCCTTGCATCGAAGATTTTCAAAATTATGTACTATTTCCACCATTGGTATGTAATATGGAAAGCCACGGGCTAGTGGCAAGTGGCCCTTCATTATAAAGATCTTCGTCTTCAAAATCATTGCCTTTATCATGTTTTCACTTTCGAATGTACATTGGTTCGAAGTGGTTTTGAATAGGAATCAACTTAATCTGATCCCGATCCCTCCGAACCAATTATTTGAATATATATGAGATTATTAAACCTCTCTTTAACTTTGGAAAACACCAAATCATTTCTCATAAATCATGTTGGAAAACATTATTGAGTAAAAAGGATTCATAGAAATTATACTATTTTTACTCAATATAAATTTCCGCATTCAACAAGTACTGCTCCTCAAATAATGGTAAGATCAACTTTTAAATTCACCCAAGTAGTATGAGTTCCCTCCTCAAAAGTATAAGAAGATTATTTCTATACAACTTAAGTTGAGGAATTAGTCATGGAAAGTAAATCTTTTACGCTTGTCTCGTTTTCGACATTTCGACCTTATCTATTCCTCGCCCAAGAACTGGCCAGGTGAGCTAGGACACTGGTTGCTCTTGAAAATTTCCTTAGTTTAATCACCTTACATCTAGATCTCATGAATAGAAGAATCAAGTTTACACATCGACTTTTAGAGTAAAGATTTAATCATTTATTTACAACAGCTTTTCTTTTAATATTTAAACTCCTTTTTTAAAATAATTACAAAACTTCCAAATTATCTTTAAAACACTTATTTATTTATTTGAAAACGTTTACAGAAGATTCATGAAAGAATAGTTAAGTTAAAACTGGTATAAGTTATTAAAACTGTTAAGAAAAGGGTTGGAAATGGTGTTTCAAAGCTTTTTTGATCAAAACAACTTTTCTGTCATTCGAAAGTCCATTTTTATAACTCAAACCCCGTATAAAACACTTTAGTATATTTATTGAATTTATTCTATACTTTTAAAGATTTAAAAATATAATTTCAAAGTAATTTCCTTTTTGGATTCCAAACTGTCAAACTGCGACTATTTTAAAAACTTGTTTTGTTCATTAGAGAATGCTACATCGCAGAACTATGTGAGTCTAGAAGAAAAGACAAGGGAAAGAATGTAGGGAGAACTCTTCACATTCGTGAACCTACCGAATAGCAACTACGGAGCCCCCTAGTTTAGGGACCATAGCCAATTCGACAAGGCTTTTGACCCTAGAAAGAAGAGTTCAGGGAAGGAATAGGCAGCACCGACAGAATTGACAGTGTCTGTCCCAGTTGATATGGATGACCCAACACGGGTCCTAAAAATTGGATCACATCTTGGAAACAAGATGCGATTGGAAATCCTCAAATTTCTTCGTGCCAACCTGGATATATTCGCTTGTTCACATTCCAATATGTGTGGGGTTTTGCTGGAGATTGCATGCCATACACTTAATATTGATCCCAACAGGGATGGCACTGTTTGAAGCATTATATGCAAGACCGTGCAAATCACCAGTTTTTTGGTTAGAGACCGGGGATAGGGTGTTCTTGGTCCAGATTTAGTTAGAGAAGCCGTAGAGAAGATTGAGTTGATTCGGGCTAGGACGAAGGAAGCTCGGTCTAGGCAGAAGAGTTATGCAGATAGAAGATGGAAAGACTTAGAGTTCTCTGTTGGAGATCATGTTTTCATTAAGGTGTGACTGATGAAGGGTGTGATTAGATTCGAAAAATCAGGGAAGTTGGCACTGAGATTCATAGGATCATTTCCTATTCTAGAGAGGATCGGGAAACTCATGTATCGAGTAGAGTTACCGAATAGTTTAGAAGAAGTTCACGATGTTTTTCATATTTCTCATCTATGAAAGTGTGTTAAAGATCCGGAGTCTACTATAGCACCGACTGTGTTAGCTGACTTGGTAGTAGAACCAGATTTGACTATAGATAGAAACCGATTCGTATAGTCGTGAGAGATGAGAAGAGGCTAAGGAAAAAGGCAGTCAGATTAGTTAAAGTCTAGTGGAGTGGCGATGAGAGACTATACTTGGAAGATTGAAAACATGATTAGAGATGTTTATCCTAATTTATTGATGGTATGTTTTTCCTTTTTGATTGATGTGTTGTGTACCATATCGAAATTTCGGGGACGAAATTATTTAAGGAGAGGAGATTGTAACACCCTATATTTTTTGAAACAATATTTAGGACATTTAATTAGCTAAATTAAATAAAATAATGTGAAGATTAGGGGATTGAGATTTGATTTTAATAAGGGGTAGCCATTCCATATAACCAATGAACTAAAAAAGAGTTAAAATGAAATAGAGATGGGGTAAAATAGGAAAGATATCATTCTAATATCCTATACTCTTAGCTATTCATGTTCTACATGTTTATTTGCAAAACTAAAAAAAAAAAGGTCGGCCACCATTAGGAAGAATAAGAGGAAAAAGAGCTAAAGGAAGAAGATTAATTAACTTAATCCATTCAAATCTCAAACTCCTTAATCTCAAAGCTAAGGGAATAATGATTACATCTCATTTTTTCAATTTTTTTTGTTTTAAGATGAATCAAAGTATTTTGCATGATTATGCCATGTTTTTGAATGATTAAATGTTTATATATACTTGTTGATGATTTATGCTTGTTCATATAGACTTTATGATATGATTTGAATGTAAACCCTATTTAATGATATCCAAATGCACTTGTGATTACAGATTTAGATTAGAAACGATATTTTACATACGAGTTTCAATTTTCATAATTTTATGATTTAATGTGGATTTATATTAATTTTCTAGTGAGAAAAATGATTATTTAGGTTTAAAATTATTTACGCCTGAATAATATAAGCTTTGGGTCTGAAATTAATATATGTTGGAAAACATAATAAAAATGATTTTTTGGAATTTTTGTAGGATTTTCCTAAGTGTTTTAATAGATATATAAAATTATTTAAGGTATGGGACTTAAATGTTTTTTATATTTATAAAAGGAGAAGGGGTATTTTGTAAATTAATTAAATTGTTTACTTCTAGAATTTTGGCAGCACTTTTAGAAAGAAAATTGGCAACCAATAATATTTTAATAAAAAAGGGAGGTTAGTTCAAAAGAATTTCTTTTTAAAGTTAAAATTAGTTTTTACATGCATTTAGCATGTTTCACAACTTTCGGCACCTAGGTTCTGACTTAGAAGCTCCGCCACCATCACCATCACCATCAAAACCAATGCGCACGGCATCAAAGACTTAGTGCACAGTGAATTGGATATAGGTGGAAGGTATTGGGTCAAAACCAGGGGTTCTGAAGGGGTCGAAGCACTACTTTTCTTTCAAATGAAAAACACGCCTGCTTTGCTTGTAAAGGAAGTGCTTTCGACTTGGTTGGCCTTCGGCCGAGTCGAATGTTTTAAAGGAATGGTTTCGAATGGGTTGCACCTTTTTTTAAGTAAATGCTTTCGAATGGGGTCGAAACCCCTGGCTGTCGCTTTTCTACCTTTTGAAGTTAATGGTTTCAGAAGGTATACTTCATTTTAAAAGTTAGCCGCTTCTCCAATGCTTTCGGAAGGGTTGGTTTCGACGCCACCAATTATTTACTTTGGAATTGCTTTCAAAAGGGGTGCTTTGGACTTAAGTGTTTTATGATCCTTTTGCTCTGTTGAAGGTAGAACCCAAAGGTTACGAAGGAGTTAATTTTAGATGGTTTCAAAAGGTGTTTCCACATGTTTTAAATTGAATCCAAATGCTTTCGAAAGGTTTGTTGTTTACAAAGATTTTGAAAGGTTTTAAAGAAATATTTTTAAGGGATGGTTCCCCAATGGTTTCGAAAGGTCTGAAAGGAAAGGTTTTTCAACTGTTTCGAAAGGCGGTGTTTAAAGGTTTTAAAGAAGGATGTCTAAGGCTTTTAAAGCTTTCGAAGGGAAGGTTTTTCAATGATTTCAAAAGGTTTACATGAATGATTTCAAAATGAATGTTTTGGCCTTTCGGCCTAGGAGAAAGAAAGAGGTTTACTTGGTTTCGAATGTGGTACTTTCAATAGATTTGAAAGTGGTACTTTCAAAGGTTTAAATGTTTTCATCAAAAAAGATTTGATTAAAGTATATATAACATGGCAAGATGATTTTGAGTAAAGCATAGAGTATATATTTTCCTTGTTTAATTTTGGTTTAAAGTGTTTAAATCAATTTGAGATGAAAAGGTTTTCAAGGAAAATTTAAGGGAAGATTTTCCTAAGTAAAATGACTCGGATATTTATATACTAGATGGGACTGGTATAGGGTCGCACCCTATATATTAGCTATTAGCCCTAGCTAATTTAGTCTAAAGTTTCAGTGTGTAGGGCTTTGTCACAGGTAGGACTAAAATGATATTACACACAGAAGGGAATATATATATTTGTACAGAGATATGTTATTGGTGAGCCCGCAAAACCATTAGGATCGGGTGACCCTGGGAGAAGATAAGTTAGGGATAGACTGTCCAGAAGAGAAGTATCTAACAAGTGTTAGATTATTTTTTTAGATTGTCTGGTAGTCCCGAGTCAGCCAAATGTTAGTAGTTAGCCAAACAAAACTATAGTGTTCGGACAGATAGTCCTATTGTTACCTATTATGTATATTTACATGATAATGCTTTACAGTTTTAACCAGTTTTCGTTGCAGGATTATGATTTACAATATATATGTTTTAAAAGGATATTAGTGAGGGGAAGCTCGTTCCGCTAAGCGAAGTGGACTCACTTAATATCAAATAACTGAGATGTATAGTATTATTCACACCAGGCTTTATGTGTATGTTTTTTCCCCTTAAACTCTCGGGTGCTCAAAATTAATTTGAGTAGGCTGAGGGTTGAGGATTTTCAGGTTTTAGTAGGTTGGCGAATAAAGCTTTCGAAGACGAGCAGGTGGCTGATGGATAGCTATTTAGGAGTTGCTGTTTTATTTCGTTTGATTTCGCTATGTTGTATTATATCAGTTATGACTATATAGTACTCTGGTCCACCAAGAGGGCATCTTCATATATCGCTCTTGGCGTACTTTGTAATAATTATATTTGATATGAACCTGGGAAACGATTGGGATTATGTAATAGAATATGAAACATGCTTTGTGAAATGTAATCAGTAAAGCTGTTTTTGAAATCTGTGATTTTGTTTCATATTCATGTGCTTTTGATATTATGGATACCCTTAACATTATTGTATTTGGTCACCAGAAGTTAATACTATGGATGACTGTTGCATGTGTAGCGCTTAGCTTTGGGCCTCCAAATAGAGGATATTACATAAGGGCCCTATGTGATCGGCCAGAAGCTAGGGATGTCACATTCAAGTTAACAACCATTGATGGAACCCAATTCCCTAAGCTTGGAACAGTGAATCATTGCGTCGTTATTTTGTCTAAGAGTATCTTGGGTAATTCTTACTTCTCGTAAATAAGCCATTCTAGAATACCAGAGGCATTGTAAATTGGAAGAACTTGCCCAACTTTTATTCAAAATATTTCTTTGCTTTCTGAACTAATAAAACTGTATTCGTAAAAGTAACCTACTGAGTCATCGGCGTCAAATTGACTCAAAACCAACCAATTGTTGTTTGAGATAGTGGACACACTCAAGTACACCCAATCTACCCACCAAATCGATGGAAGCAAATCGACTAAAGTCGTTGGATCGAAGGAAATCGGTCTCTGCATTCTTTAAACCAGTGTCGCTCCGGCAACACCGAGAAGGCCCAAATCAAAGCCATGCATTTCATAAGTCGTGCACTGCTTATTGGTTTATGGAATCACACCCAAGAAAATATAATTACTTAAGCCATGCACTCATATAATCCACCATCACTTCTTAAGCCATGGAACCATGCTTTCGAAGCATGAACTCTTCATGTTACCGAAGATTGGTAACGTCAAAAAATTCCAAATCATTTCGGATTGACGAGTCATATCGATCTCATAAGCTGCGCATTTCATAAGTTGTGCACTCTCAAAAGCCACTCATATCATAAACCATGCATTCTTAGAAGCCACGCATTTCGTAAGCCATGCACACTCATAAAAACTGCACATTCCACGCAAGCACTACTTGTTGTCGCTTCAGCACCATCAACAAACCATTAAGATATTGTAAGTACCTGCATTGTCCTAATAACATTGGGAAACTTGTCTATTTCAAGACTAAAAAGAACCCACTCCCACAATCAAAAGTAATTGACGTGAATTCAGGGGTATCGCACAACTAGAAATCGGAAAATAATTTCGATGTTTGGCCAACAAAATCTCTCGATTTGAGACGCTCAAGTCACAAGTTTTGAAAGATAGCAAAGTAGATTTGGTTATAGACAACCAAGGAATCGCTCGGATCAACCAGTCATTTGTCAAGTGTTCAGAGAAAATAACCCTGTACAATAGGGGGTACACACATACCAACATTTAGTTGAAAGGAAAACTACTCCATAGGCATGTTTCTCCAAACAATGAATTTTGGCAGTGTAACGAGCCGTAAAATTCAATGATTAAAATGAGTTAAATTAATAAGATTTTAATTTAATTTAAAAAGAAATAAAAATATTATAATTTATATTGGAACGAATGTTAGAAATTAGATGTAGCAATTGAAATTAAATTTTACAACTTAAAATTTATATTGCAATTAATGTAAATTGAATAGAAACATAAGTTTATTTATAGGGCAGTAATTGATGGATAAAAAGGTTTGAAACCAAGTAAATAAATTTATGAAGAACATTTAATAGTAATTAATGTATATATTAGGAAATTGACAATTTATGGATTTGTTAAGATTGCAAAGTTATAAGTGAGCGTAAATAGGAATATTGGTAATTAATTAAAATAAGAAAAATAAATGTAAATGTTATAACTTGGTTACAAAATTTATATACGGAAGTGGATGAAAATATGAATTAATTAATGTATGCATTATTTTATAATGAGATAAAACGTAAATTATTGTAATAAAGATGATGTAGGTTAATAAGTATTCATAATGGTTGTGTTGATGTTAAACGTTACTTTAATAATTGCAATATAAATAACGGAAGTGTGAATTGAAATTAATAGAAACATAAACTTATTTAAGGTAGTAATTGGATATAGATTTATGGAATGGAGTTAATGTAAATCAATTGGATTTAAAATGAAATTTGACATTTCATTGATGAGTTTAAATGTATTTTATTTTGTAAAGTAATAAATGGTGTAATAAAGAATGAAATCAATATAAGATAATAAATGCAATGATTGTGGGTTAATAATAAAGTAGAAATAGGGAAATGATTGTTTATAGTAATTGAATGGAATTCCAATTTGTTGGAATAGAGTAAATGTATACTTGGTAATAAATTTAATATAGGAAAACGAACTTAAATATTGAATTAATTAATTTATATATATATATAATAAATGATGATTATTGGAGTGGAAATAATAAACTAAAAAGGGTGATTAAGAGTTGTGACCACAAATTATTATGAGTTATACATATATATTTAATTCATTCAATTGAATTGGAAATCATTGCAATAAATCTAAAGGAAATGTTACGTCAATATAAATTTGGGAATCGGGGAATTAATTGAACTTTAATGTATATTAATGTGATTAATTACTACGTTAGTTGAAATTTGATGAATTTGATGAATTTGAAAATTTTAACGCATTAGGATGTAAATCATGATAATTATACCATAAGATGTAATTTATGGAATAATAAGAGGGAGTAAATCAAATTTAAATTTTTGGAAATTAAACGTATAATTGTTGAATTTAATGAAATTTAAGAATTTATAGATTTTAAATCGACAGAAATTTGTTTAAATTAGTGTAAATGTTTAAGGAATTAGAATGATGAGAATTGTCGATTTATAAGATTTAAATTGAAAGTTTGATTTAATGAATTAATTTATTTATTCAATTAATATAAAAATAGCCATTTTGGCCACTGACTCGGATTTCGACAAACCAGTTTCATCGGATTCGTATTGGTGAATTATTGTAGGGTTTCAAGTTTCGTAGCGATCAGGCTTGTCGTTTGATCGTACGAACTCGAAACTCCTTGAAATAAACAAAATTGAAATCAATTTGAAAAATATTGTTTTTAGCATAACTTCTTCATACGATGGAATTTGGACTTGAAACTTGTTCCATCGCGTTTAAAATATTTTAAAACATCTATTCTGATATATGGGATGATCCATTTTCGTTCCGGAGCCGAAACGGGCTTTTCGGGGGCATTATTGTCATTTCAAACCAATTTGACTTTAACAGTAACCTACGAAAATGATGGAATTGGGCTTCAAAACCAGTACCATTGCGTTCAAAAGGCCTTTTTACATTAGGATTGCCTGTCGGCACGCTTAAATCGGAGTTCGGGCTGTTTTCGGACATATCTATAAATACGGCTCGCGAAACGAAATTTTTTATTATTAAATTAATTCCTAAACCCTAAAAGCCTCCAACCGCCATCTCTATTTCAATGGCCGAGAGTTCACAACCTTCAAACCCTTATTTCTCTCGATCCCTTCAACGATTTGTGTCGGCATCAAAGGAAAAAACGTGGCTCTCGATGTCTTCTTCAGATCTATACGGTTACCTCACGTCGAAGGTGTAGGAGTTTGCAGATTTTGGCCATAGAAGCTACCGGGTTCGAGCTCGGCCTGATGGTCGTGGCGGGACCGAGCGTGGCGTGGTGGCGCATGGGGAGGCGGCCTGACGTGGCGAACTCAGTCGTGATCTTGGATCATCATGAAAGTGGACGATGTAGCGGCAACAACCAAAAGGACGGCGACGGCTTCAAAGTGTTTCGTGACCAGCAGAGAGTATTAGGTTTTCGGTCGTTGACGTGGACTGTATAAAGGTGAGGTTTTTTTTTATTTATTTTATTTTATTTTGGAATTTAAATGTTCAAATCAGTATAACTTCCACATACGATATCAGAATTTCACACGGTTTCTTGCGTTTGGATCGTATTTAAATTTCGGAGATTTTGATGCTGGTTTGGATGGATTTGGAGACTGTTCAATTTTTGGGTTTAAATTGAATTTAAATTCAATTTAAATTCAAAAAGTGAGTGTTTTAACCCACTCACGACTTCTAAAATTTCTTATGTTTGTTAAATTGATATATGATGCGTTTTAAAATTTATTTATGGTTGTTTGGCATATTTTAATCATCATCTCAGTTAATTTCATTTATTTAAATTAAATTGCTATTTAATTTATTCATTGTATATAAACTGCCGGTTAAAATTGTTAATTAATTTTCCATTGCATATAAACTGCCAGTTAACCAGTTATTAAATTTATTATTGAATTAAACTGCTATTTAATACCTGTTGTTTATTTTCTATTATATATTGATGGTATTGATTTAATTGGATGATGATTGTGACGAATGGTTGATGGTTGATATTGGATGAATGGATGCTGTATTTTATATTGTATAAACTGCAAGTTATTATGCATTTTCATCTCATTCGGGATTGCGGTTTGAATGATATATAACCGTAAATTTTTTTTTTTAAATTACGGGTTGAAATGATAAATATCCGTATCACTTGACCATATGATAGAAAATTTTACATAGTCAACGCGGTATCTATATATAAAAATATTTTGAAAATGATTTCTATGGTTTTGTAAAGGAATATACGGGTTATATAAATATTGGTTTTGATGTTATATGAACGTCAAATGTACATTTTGATTCTAGCCATATATCAATATACTTTGAAATATAAAATAAGCCCAATATTAAAGTTTGATTATTTTAATAATATGGTTAAATGAATATTGATTTTGAGATTTTATAAATTTTACTTTTATATATATAGTTAGATTCATGTCTTTAACTATGTATGAATTTGGTAAATAACAAATAGTTTAATAATGGAGTTAATTTTTATTTAAATAAATATGGTTAAGTGATTAAATCATACTTTAATATAAAAGTTACGAAGATTTAAGATAAATTAAGATTTGAAGGAAAATTGAAGATTTATTTGAAATTGAGAGGTATTTAAGAATTTAACTCCATAAGTTGATGTAAATGTATTAAACTTGAAATTTTAAAGATATGATATTTATAACCGGATTTTTCAAGATTGATTAAATGAATATTTCTAGTATAAATAAATTGAAGGAAATATTTAGTTATTGGAAATTGAGTTTTATTTAAATGATTATGAATTTATTATGCAAATATTTCAAAACTAAATAATAGGACATTGAAAGTTTGAAATATACGGAAATTTAAATGGTTTATTTGGAAATCCAATCTGTATTTGGAATTGATTTGAGAAATTTAAAAAGCTAATTTACTTTATAAAGTAATTTATTATTAAATCATTTAAATATTGAAAATTTTGTTTCGAAACTATGGGTTTAAGGTATATATATTTCAAAGTACTACGATTTTTGAAAAGGATATATTTGAAAAAAATGATATCATACTTATTTGGTTTTAAAAGGGAAATGATATCGTAATTATATGGTATTGAAATGAATATTATATCCTGGTTTTAAAGTATAAATTATTTTAAAATAACTGCGTTGTTATAATAACGTTTGGTTGTTGAAGAGACCGGGATCGGAAGTTGTCATACTCTCTGCCAACTCCGCAAACCACTTTAACAACCGTGTACGCGGTGGAGATTCCAGAATGAAGTAGGATGGTGGCGGTGTTTCCTTTAAGGTAAATATGTGGACCCAACTCCCGTGAGTTGGCATAAGGTGGCGAAAACAGGAGCGATCGATGAGTTAATGGAGGTAGCACCTTTGATCGGACACATCCCTTCGATATTATACTTTGACTTTTGGATTGATTTTGTGGCCACTTTTGATTCTTTTCTTTGATTTGGGGGTGTGGCTCGAGGTGGGCGGTAGCTGCGGCTACGCGTTACCACCGCCCCGGAAGCGTAATTGGCATATCTACCCTGGCATTACCTAGTTGTGCCGTGTCACCTACCCTATCGCGCCTTGTACGAGTTTGGTTTTCTCCCGTAGCCCGTGGAGTATTTAGGGTAGTCTCCTGATCTGGAGATGCGATGATACTGGATGGACTACTGGGACTATTCTGTGTTAAGGGGAATATTGGGTCACTCCTTAACGCTATGTAAAAGTAAGTTTATTTTAAAATTAGACACTATTATAATAGCGAAATATACTACATAGTAAATAGTTTAACGAATCCTTAGGAGAAGTAAATCCCGAGCATCTCTTGAGTTACTGCACTCATATTTATTTCTGTTAATTTAACTTACATAAGATCTTTTAGTTCTAACTCGAGTGTTTTCTCTTTTCAATTCGCTCGGGTCAGTCCGAGCGTTTCAGGATTTGAAGATTTTATTATGGAGGACGAAGACGCAGATTTGTAGTACTATTATCTACTATATTATTCCATTAAACTATTGTATTCCACTGCATTATTGATATTCTATGGTATGTATAACTCTGATATATATTGTAAGTATAATTAAATATTTTGAAAAACAGCTTCATGAACTGTATATTTGATTATTATATTTTATCCTTCCGTTGTGAGATTCTGTTTGTTTATTTCTTTCTTGTTTTTATTATTTACCCCATAACAATCCGCCCTTCCATATGGTTTGAATCGGCATGTGTGTCGATTTAAAGCGTGCGAAAAGGCGGGACATTACATCTGGTATCAGAGCTTTGGTTTAGCGATAAACCTTAGCTTTGTGGGGTTTGACTCTGTACTAATAGGGTAGTAATACCCTATGGGAGTCACTGAGTGTATATATATGAGAGAGCGTATTTGTTAATGTTGTAAAAAGATTTTAATATTGTGTTAATCTATTCCGTTTTGTATTTATAAATTTTGGTTGATGCATGGGACGTTATGACATCAATAGGGATTTATAAACATTTAATAAGACAGACCGACATAATATTTGTTTTTAATATAGGCGAATGAAATAATTTTGCCTATTATATTTTCTATATATATAAAATAAATTTTATAAATGATATACATTTGGTTGCAATAGATTTGTTGGTAGGTAATAAAATTTATAAATAATAGTTGAAATAAGATTTGAAATAAATAAATAAAATTGAAAATCTAGAACTTAAGTTCCGGGGTTTTGAAATTTCTTTTGAATGATTTTGAAATATAATAATATTATTATTAAAAGAAGTATTTTCTGATATAAGTATTTCAATATAATTTGAAAGAAATGTTTTTAAAAGAAATTTTGAAAAGGAAAAGTTGTACTCCCCTCCCTGTCGCTGGAAAATAATTTCGGTGATGAGTGCACGCATCATCGACATTCATTTTCGAGTTTCGAAGTGGGAAGGCCACTGTAGTAGTTTACTGCAGATTTGTTTTGATAAACCAAATAAAGAATTATTTTATTGTTTTAAATATAATTGGATATATAAAGTGTAAGTATTTACATTTATCTGATACTTTAAAATGATTTTGAATAAAGGCGCGGTATTTAATTCCTAAGTTTCCGTTAATTAATAGTTTCAATTAAGGGTAGTAAAATGGAAGTTAATTAATAACTGGAGCCTTTAATTAAAATAAGTAATTTAATGATAAGTTATGAATGAAATTAAAAGAAACCTGAAATGTGTAACCTATAATACAAAGGATATAATTATTGAACATTGAATAAATTTTAAAGGAAAGGAGATAAACTTGTATGATTTTCAATTACATTCTTAAAGGCATATATATAACTTACCAAAAGATGTAAAAAGTTGAAATGTTAATAAGAAAATGTAATAGATATTATACAAGTAATAAATTTGAGGTAGTAAAAGTAATTAATGAAATTCCTTAATAAATAAGAATTTGATGTTGTAATATTATAATCTTAAGTGTAATTGAAAGGACAACTAATTGAAATAGAAAGGTAAGTATTATAAATGAAATTTAGGATAAATGAAAGTAAATAAAGGAAATTAAGTAGTATAAATGTAAGATAATAAACGTAAGTAAATGATTGAAGCTATTTATTAATAAAATAAGCAGAAAGATGAATACTGCAAATAAATGAAAAAAAAGAAGACAAAACCATTATATAAAAAGAAGTCAAACAACAATAGTATGAAATGAAATTGACAATAATAAACTTAGTTTATTGTTTGGATTTGTTGTTTGTTTGGTTTGTGGTTGTTGGGTAAGGATACTTTAATACTGTTCGGATGAATGAGTAATCTATTTAGTTTCACCTAAGACTGTCGAGTGAAGGGTACACTTAGTAGTTATTTTTCATTCCGTACAATTTAAAGTTTGAACCCGGACAACTATTTGTTGTGTTTGATATGAATGAATGATTGATTTGTATTGATTCTATGTGATGGTTGTATGCTTGTTGCAAGTGATGGTTGATTGATTTGTTTGTTGTGATCTAAAACAACTTAAATATTTCATTATATATAATTGTTAACGTTTTGGAATTATACAAGTGAAATACAGATTATGGAAGCAATTGCTACTGCTTTTGGTTTCATAATTTAGCGTAATTGACCGACGAATAGGTATGTTTTTGGATTACGGTTTAAAGCATTATTATTATTTTTCCCGGGTTGGGATAAATATTATTTTGGAAATTATTATGTTATATATTTATATATTTGATATTATATTTTCTCCAGAGCCTCTCCGTACAAAGGAGACTCTGCCGAAATTTTTAGAAAATTTTGGACTTAGAAAAAAAAATTTGGAAATGTTTTCCAAACTTTACTAATTTGAGTATAAAGGGATTTAATAGTTATAAATTGATATTTTATTTAAATTATTAAATTTGGTAAATTTATTTGTTCATAAATTTAATATTTTAAATAAGATATATTGATTTCTTAATTCTTCTTTTCCTTTCTTTCCTTTTCGAGGACGAAAAGTTTTGGGTGGGGGAGAGTATAACGACCCATAAAATTCGATGATTAAAATGAGTTAAATTAATAGGATTTTAATTGAATTTAGAAAGAAATACAAATCTTATAATTTATATTGGAACGAATGTTAGAAATTAGATGTAGCAATTGAAATTGAAATTTACAACTTAAAATTTATATTGCAATTAGTGTAAATTGAATAAAAACGTAAGTTTATTTATAGGGCAGTAATTGATGGATAAAAAGGTTTGAAACCAAGTAAATAAATTTATGAAGAACATTTAATAGTAATTAATGTATATATTGGGAAATTGTCAATTTATGGATTTGTTAAGATTGCAAAGTTATAAGTGAGTGTAAGTATGAATATTGGTAATTAATTAAAATAAGAAAAATAAATGTAAATGTTATAACTTGGTTAGAAAATTTATATACGGAAGTGGATGAAAATATGAATTAATTAATGTACGCATTATTTTATAATGAGATAAAACGTAAATTATTGTAATAAAGATGATGCAGGTTGATAAGTATTCATAATGGTTGTGTTGATGTTAAACGTTAATTAATAATTGCAATATAAATAACGGAAGTGTGAACGGAAATTAATAGAAACGTAAACTTATTTAAGGTAGTAATTGGATGTAGATTTATGGAATGGAGTTAATGTAAACCAATTGGATTTAAAATGAAATTTGGTATTACATTGATGAGTTTAAATGTATTTTATTTTGTAAAGTAATAAATGGTGTAATAAAAGAATGAAATCAATATAAGATAATAAATGCAATGATTGTGGGTTAATAATAAAGTGTGAATAGGGAAATGATTGTTTATAGTAATTGAATGGAATTCCAGTTTGTTGGAATAGAGTAAATGTATACTTGGTAATAAATTTAATATAGGAAAACGAACTTAAATATTGAATTAATTAATTTATATATATATATATATATATATATATATATATATATATATATATATATAAAATGATGATTATTAGAGTCGAAATAATAAACTAAAAAGGGTGATTAAGAGTTGTGACCACAAATTATTATGAGTTATACATATATATTTAATTCATTCAATTGAATTGGAAATCATTGCAATAAATCTAAAGAAAATGTTACGTTAATATAAATTTGGGAATCGGGGAATAAATTGAACTTTAATGTATATTAATGAGATTAATTACTACGTTAGTTGAAATTTGATGAATTTGGAAATTTTAACGCACGAGGATGTAAATCATGATAATTATACCATAAGATGTATTTATGGAATAATAAGAGGGAGTAAATCAAATTTAAATTTTTGGAAATTAAACGTATAATTGTTGAATTTAATGAAATTTAAGGATTTATAGATTTTAAATCGACAGAAATTTGTTTAAATTAGTGTAAATGTTTAAGGAATTAGAATGATGAGAATTGTCGATTTATAAGATTTAAATTGAAAGTTTGATTTAATGAATTAATTAATTTTTTATTATTTAATTAATATGAAAATAGCCATTTTGGCCACTTTCTCGGATTTCGACGAAACCAGTTTCATCGGATCCGTATCGTTGAATTATTTTAGGGTTTCAAGTTTCCTAGCGATCAGGCTTGCCGTTTGATCGTACGAGCTCGAAACGCCTTGAAATAAACGAAATTGAAATCAATTTGAAAAATATTGTTTTTAGCATAACTTCTTCAAAGGATGGAATTTGGACTTGAAACTTATTCCATCGCGTTTAAAATATGTTAAAACACCTATTTTGATATATGTGATGATCCATTTTCGTTCCGTAGCCGAAACGGGCTTTTCAGGACATCATTGTCATTTCAAATCAATTTGACTTTAACAGTAACCTATGAAAATGATGGAATTGGGCTTCGAAACTAGTACCATTGCGTTCAAAAGGCCTTTTTACATTAGGATAGCTTATCGGCACGCTTAAATCGGAGTTCGGGCTGTTTTCGGACCTATCTGTAAATACGACTCGCAAAACGAAATTTTTTATTATTAAATTAATTCCTAAACCCTAAAATCCTCCAGCTGCCATCTCTATTTCAATGGCCGAGAGTTCACAACCTTCAAACCCTTATTTCTCTCGATCCCTTCAACGATTCGTGTCGGCATCAAAGGAGAAAACGTAGCTCTCGATGTCTTCTTCAGATCTATATGGTTACCTCACGTCGAAGGTGTAGGAGTTTGCAGATTTTGGCCATAGAAGCTACCGGGTTCGAGCTCGGCCTGATGGTCGTGGCGGGGACTGAGCATGGCGTGGTGGCACATGGGGAGGCGGCCTGACGTGGCGAACTCAGTCGTGATCTCGGATCATCATGAAAGTGGACGATGTAACGGCGACAATCAAAAGGATGGCGGCGGCTTCAAAGTGTTTCACGACCTGTAGAGAGTATTAGGGTTTCGATCGTTGACGTGGACTGTATAAAGGTGAGGGTTTTGTTTATTTATTTATTTTATTTTATTTTGGAATTTAAATGTTCAAATCAATATAACTTCCACATACGATATCAAATTTCACACGGTTTCTTGCGTTAAGATCGTATTTAAATTCCGGAGATTTTGACGCTGGTTTGGACGAATTTGGAGACTGTTCAATTTTTGGGTTTAAATTGAATTTAAATTCAATTTAAATTCAAAAAGTGAGTGTTTTAACCTAATCACGACTTCTAAAATTTCTTATGTTTGTTAAATTGATATATGATGCGTTTTAAAATTTATTTATGGTTGTTTGGCATATTTTAATCATCATCTCAGTTAATTTCATTTATTTAAATTAAATTGCTATTTAATTTATTCATTGCATATAAACTGTCAGTTAAAATTGTTAATTAATTTTCCATTGCATATAAACTACCAGTTAAACAGTTATTAAATTTATTATTGAATTAAACTGCTATTTAATACCTGTTGTTTATTTTCTGTTATATATTGATGGTATTGATTTAATTGGATGATGATTGTGATAAATGGTTGATGGTTGATATTGGATGAATGGATGCTGTATTTTATATTGTATAAACTGCAAGTTATTATGCATTTTCATCTCACTCGGGATTGCGGTTTGAATGATATATAACCGTAAAATTTTATTTTTAAATTACGGGTTGAAATGATAAATATCCGTATCACTTGACTATATGATAGAAAATTTTATATAGTTACCGCGATATCTATATATAAAAATATTTTGAAAATGATTTCTACGGTTTTATAAAGGAATATACGGGTTATATAAATATTGATTTTGATGTTATATGAACGTCAAATTTACATTTTGATTCTAGCTATATATCAATATACTTTGAAATATAAAATAAGCCCAATATTAAAGTCTGATTATTTTAATAATATGGTTAAATGAATATTGATTTTGATATTTTATAAATTTTACTTTTATATATATAGTTAAATTCATGTCATTAACTATGTATGAATTTGGTAAATAACAAATAGTTTAATAATGGAGTTAATTTTTATTTAAATAAATATGGTTAAATGATTAAATCATACTTTAATATAAAAGTTACGAAGATTTAAGATAAATTAAGATTTGAAGGAAAATTGGAGATTTATTTGAAATTGAGAGGTATTTAAGAATTTAACTCCATAAGTTGATGTAAATGTATTAAACTTGAAATTTTAAAGATATGATATTTACAACTGGATTTTTCAAGATTGAACTAAATGAATATTTCTAGTATAAATAAACTGAAGGAAATATTTAGTTATTGGAAATTGAGTTTTATTTAAGTGATTATGAATTTATTGTGCAAATATTTCAAAACTAAATAATAGGACATTGAAAGTTTGAAATATACGAAAATTTAAATGGTTTATTTGGAAATCCAATCTGTATTTGGAATTGATTTGAGAAATTTAAAAAGCTAATTTACTTTATAAAGTAATTTATTATTAAATCATTTAAATATTGATTATTTTGTTTCGAAACTATGGGTTTAAGGTATATATATTTGAAAGTGCTATGATTTTTGAAAAGGATATATTTGAAAAAAAAGATATCATATTTATTTGGTTTTAAAAGGGAAATGATATCGTAATTATATGGTTTTGAAATGAATATTATATCCTGGTTTTAAAGTATAAATTACTTTAAAATAACCGCAGTGTTACAGTAACGTTTGGTTGTTGAAGAGACCGGGATCGGAAGTTGTCATACTCTCTGCCAACTCCAAAAACCACTTTAACAACCATGTACACGGTGGAGATTCCAGAATGAAGTAGGATAGTGGCGCCGTTTCCTTTAAGGTAAATACGTGGACCCAACTCCCGTGAGTTGGCATAAGGTGGCTAAAACAGGAGCGATCGACGGGTTAATTAAGGTAGCACCTTTGATCAGACACATCCCTTCGATATTATACTTTGACTTTTGGATTGATTCGGTGACCACTTTTGATTCTTTTCTTTGATTTGAAGGTGTGGCTCGAGGTGGGCGGTAGCTGCGGCTACGCGTTACCACCGACCTGGAAGCGTAATTGGTATATCTACCCTAGCATTGCCTAGTTGTGCCATGTTACATACCCTATCACGCCTTGTACGAGTTTGGTCTTCCCCCGTGGAGTAGTTAGGGTAGTCTCCTGATCTTGAGATGCGCATATACTGGATGGACTACTAGGACTATTCTGTGTTAAGGGGAATATTGGATCACTCCTTAACGCTATTTAAAAGTAGTTTATTTTAAAATTAGACACTATTATAATAGCGAAATATACTACATAGTAAATAGTTTAACGGATCCTTAAGAGATGTAAATCCCGAGCATCTCTTGAGTTACTGCACTCATATTTATTTCTGTTAATTTAACTTACATAAGATCTTTTAGTTCCGACTCGAGTGTTTTCTCTTTTCAATTCGCTCGGGTCAGTCCGAGCGTTTCAGGATTTGAAGATTTTATTCTGGAGGACGAAGACGCAGATTTGTAGTACTATTATCTACTATATTATTCCATTACACTATTGTATTCCGCTGCATTATTGATATTCTATGGTATGTATAACTCTGATATATATTGTAAGTATAATTAAATATTTTGAAAAACAGCTTCATGAACTGTATATTTGATTATTATATTTTATCCTCCCGCTGTGAGATTCTGTTTGTTTATTTCTTTCTTGTTTTTTTATTTACCCCATAACAATCCGCCCTTCCATATGGTTTGAATCGGCATGTGTGTCGATTTAAAGCATGCGAAAAGGCGGGACGTTACATCTGGTATCAGAGCTTTGGTTTAGCGATAAACCTTAGCTTTGTGGGGTTTGACTCTGTACAAATAGGGTAGTAATACCCTATGGGAGTCACTGAGTGTATATATATGAGAGAGCGTATTTGTTTGTGTTATAAAAAGGTTTTAATATTATGTTAATCTGTTCCGTTTTTTATTTATAAATTTTGGTTGATGCATGGGACGTTATGACATCAATAGGGATTTCTAAACATTTAATAAGACAGACCGACATAATATTTGTTTTTAATATAGGCGAATGAAATAATTTTTCCTATTATATTTTCTATATATATAAAATAAATTTTATAAATGATATATATTTGGTTGCAATAGATTGGTTGTTAGGTAATAAAATTTATAAATAATAGTTGAAATAAGATTTGAAATAAATAAATAACATTGGAAATTTAGAACTTAAGTTTCGGGGTTTTGAAATTTCTTTTGAATGATTTTGAAGTATAATAATAATATTATTAAAAGAAGTATTTTCTGGTATAAGTATTTCAATATAATTTGAAAGAAATGTTTTTAAAAGAAATTTTGAAAAGGAAAAGTTGTACTCCCCTCTCTGTCGCTGGAAAATAATTTCGGTGATGAGTGCACGCATCATCGACATTCATTTTCGAGTTTCGAAGTGGGAAGGCCACTGTAGTAGTTTACTGCAGATTTGTTTTGATAAACCAAATAAAGAATTATTTTATTGTTTTAAATATAATTGGATATATAAAGTGTAAATATTTACATTTATCTGATACTTTAAAATGATTTTGAATAAAGATGCGGTATTTAATTCCTATGTTTCCGTTAATTAATAGTTTCAATTAATGATAGTAAAATGTAAGTTAATTAATAATTGGAGCCTTTAATTAAAATAAGTAATTTAATGATAAGTTATGAATGAAATTAAAAGAAACCTGAAATGTGTAACCTATAATACAAAGGATATAATTATTGAACATTGAATAAATTTTAAAGGAAATGAGATAAACTTGTATGATTTTCAATTACATTCTTAAAGGCATATATATAACTTACCAAAAGATTTAAAAAGTTGAAATGTTAATAAGAAAATGTAATAGATATTATACAAGTAATAAATTTGAGGTAGTAAAAGTAATTAATGAAATTCCTTAATAAATAAGAATTTGATGTTATAATATTATAATCTTAAGTGTAATTGAAAGGATTACTAATTGAAATATAAAGGTAAGTATTATAAATGAAATTTAGGATAAATGAAAGTAAATAAAGGAAATTAAGTAGTATGAATGTAAGATAATAAACATAAGTAAATGATTGAAGCTATTTATGAATAAAATAAGCAGAAAGATGAATACTGCAAATAAATGAAAAAAAAAGACAAAACCATTATATAAAAAGAAGTCAAACAACAATAGTATGAAATGAAATTGACAAGAATAAACTTAGTTTATTGTTTGGATTTTTTGTTTGTTTGGTTTGTGGTTGTTGGGTAAGGATACTTTAATACTGTTCGGATAAATGAATAATCTATTTAGTTTCACCTAAGACTGTCGAGTGAAGGGTACACTTAGTAGTTATTTTTCATTCCGTACAATTTAAAGTTTGAACCTGGACAACTATTTGTTGTGTTTGATATGAATGAATGATTGATTTGTATTGATTCTATGTGATGGTTGTATGCTTGTTGCAAGTGATGGTTGATTGATTTGTTTGTTGTGATTTAAAACAACTTAAATATTTCATTATATATAATTGTTAACGTTTTGGAATTATGTAAGTGAAATACAGATTATGGAAGCAATTGCTACTGCTTTTGGTTTCATAATTTAGCGTAATTGACCGACGAATAGGTATGTTTTCGGATTACGGTTTAAAGCGTTATTATTATTTTTCCCAGGTTGGGATATATATTATTTTGGAAATTATTATGTTATATATTGATATATTTGATATTATATTTTCTCCAGAGCCTCTCCGTACAAAGGAAACTCTGCCGAAATTTTTAGAAAATTTTGGACTTAGAAAAAATAAAATTGAAATGTTTTCCAAACTTTAGTAATTTGAGTATAAAGGGATTTAATAGTTATAAATTGATATTTTATTTAATTTATTGAATCTGTAAATTTATTTGTTCATAAATTTAATATTTTAAATAAGATATATTGATTTCTTAATTCTTCTTTTCCTTTCTTTCCTTTTCGAGGACGAAAAGTTTTGAGTGGGGGAGAGTGTCATGACCCATAAAATTCGATGATTAAAATGAGTTAAATTAATAGGATTTTAATTGAATGTAGAAAGAAATAAAAATCTTATAATTTATATTGGAACGAATGTTAGAAATTAGATGTAGCAATTGAAATAAAAATTTACAACTTAAAATTTGTATTGCAATTAGTGTAAATTGAATAAAAACGTAAGTTTATTTATAGGGCAGTAATTGATGGATAAAAAGGTTTGAAACCAAGTAAATAAATTTATGAAGAACATTTAATAGTAATTAATGTATATTTTAGGAAATTGTCAATTTATGGATTTGTTAAGATTGCAAAGTTATAAGTGAGTGTAAATATGAATATTGGTAATTAATTAAAATAAGAAAAATAAATGTAAATGTTATAACTTGGTTAGAAAATTTATATACGGAAGTGGATGAAAATATGAATTAATTAATGTACGCATTATTTTATAATGGGATAAAACGTAAATTATTGTAGTAAAGATGATGCAGGTTGATAAGTATTCATAATGGTTGTGTTGATGTTAAACGTTACTTTAATAATTGCAATATAAATAACGGAAGTGTGAATGGAAATTAATAGAAACGTAAACTTATTTAAGGTAGTAATTGGATGTAGATTTATGGAATGGAGTTAATGTAAATCAATTGGATTTAAAATGAAATTTGGTATTACATTGATGAGTTTAAATGTATTTTATTTTGTAAAGTAATAAACGGTGTAATAAAGAATGAAATCAATATAAGATAATAAATGCAATGATTGTGGGTTAATAATAAAGTGTGAGTAGGGAAATGATTGTTTATAATAATTGAATGGAATTCCAATTTGTTGGAATAGAGTAAATGTATACTTGGTAATAAATTTAATATAGGAAAACGAACTTAAATATTGAATTAATTAATTTATATATATATATATATATATATATATATAATAAATGATGATTATTGGAGTGGAAATAATAAACTAAAAAGGGTGATTAAGAGTTGTGACCACAAATTATTATGAGTTATACATATATATTTAATTCATTCAATTGAATTGGAAATCATTGCAATAAATCTAAAGGAAATGTTACGTTACTATAAATTTGGGAATCGGGGAATTATTTGAACTTTAATGTATATTAATGAGATTAATTACTACGTTAGTTGAAATTTGATGAATTTGGAAATTTTAACGCACTAGGATGTAAATCATGATAATTATACCATAAGATGGAATTTATGAAATAATAAGAGGGAGTAAATCAAATTTAAATTTTTGGAAATTAAACGTATAATGTTTGAATTTAATGAAATTTAAGAATTTATAGATTTTAAATCGACAGAAATTTGTTTAAATTAGTGTAAATGTTTAAGGAATTAGAATGATGAGAATTGTCGATTTATAAGATTTAAATGCAACGTTTGATTTAATGAATTAATTAATTTATTTAATTAATATAAAAATAGCCATTTTGGTCACTGACTCGGATCTATTTATAAAGTTAAAAAATGCATAAATAATGCGTGAAATCACAGAAACAAAGGCATCATATGTTGCGAAACACGGCACAACAATGTGAAGTATAGAAATTGCAGAACAAGCAATCATGCCATGTGCAAACATAAGTAGTATAAAAACAATCTAAGTACATGATAAATAAGGAAGAACACATAAGCGATGATAGTTGATACATTAATCTTTTCATAGCATTTTCTGTACAAAGTTAAAATATGGGGGTCGTATCCACAAAATATCGACCAATAAAAGGAAAAGTATAGGTGGTACAACAAAAGTAATAGTGCAGACTCTACACTTATACAAAATACATGTCAAGCAAATCAGAATGTTCCAATATCCAGCTCCATTGTCATTCAAGCCTGTCAGTGTTTCTTTCCACCACTTCCCATCCCACCTTTGGTCAGAAGTTTCTTCTTCATCTTAGAATCTCCGCTGGGAGTCATGTCACTGCTAGAGATATCAATTATCGACTCTGTACATGCGTCTCCTCCTTTTTCTCTGAACCTCTCAGAAGACTCCCCCTAGGTCTTGTGTGTCCAAGACTTGCAGGAGCTCCTTACAGACTTTCTTTCCTTAATCTTTTCCCTTTTAATTGCCACCAATTGCTGTTTCAGCTTACTTAGCTGGCCAGCTTGGTCTGCCTGCTATCGAGTGTCAGCTGTGGATAAATCACCCTCTATAGATACAAAAGGGTCGTCTAGGCCATACAACGTAGTAATCTTCTCGGATTATGGCCCTAGTTGTGAGCTAGACATGGATATGGTGACTGAAGCAGCTACAGAAACAAACATCAAAGTGGTCAAAATAGCAGCAAGCCCCGATACCAAAGAAAATTGGCACTTCAATAGGCAAGGAAGATGGACCTATAAGATGGAAGCATTCAATTCGTATTGTTCTTATGGCACGAACTGAAAGTCCCCAAACATGGGGGAAACAAGAAGATTACTTGCATCATAAGTGTGACTGAGAATTTCGACCTCATACTCCTCACCGTCTCCTTCTTTGGATGGCTGCATAATCTTTGGTGAAGTTCTAGGATCACCAAGGCTTCCAAAATAGCTGCTGAAGGGGCGGACAACAAAGCAGTGCCAACTGAACCCAGAATAGTTCCTGACTGATCACAAGGCTGCTTTGATGATTCACCAACCCCGAAAATGAAAGGTTCTGATAGTGCTTTGGCGGTTTCAGTTGCAAAAGAATCGATGACCTCCTTCTCCCTCTTAATCCGAATAATCTCTCGGCCCTCTACCAAAGCCTTCTTCGACTCTTCGTTGAGGTAGGCGTCCTCCAACTCTTGCTTGGTGTGTACATTCCCCTTTTCTCGAAAATGAGCCAGAACTTCTTCCCAAACCACAACAAGAGTACGTGAGAATTTGGGGCCCAGATAGCTGAGGCTGCCCTGATACAGCAGGGAGTTAACGTAGAAATTCAAGATGATATCATCCACCTTCTCCATCTTCCTTCCAAAGGTGTCCTGCAGCTCCAAGTAATCCGCTGCTACAATGGCCTTCTCAACTTCAACTTGGATCTTTTCAACGCTAAGCTACATGACTCTTTCCTGAAGCAACACAATCATTTGAGCCTGATCAGAAATGGTCTTGTCACGGGATTCCACAATTCCTGCATAATTAGAAATAGTCTTTTTATGAGTTTCATTGGCTTCATCATGACCAATGATAGTTCTCTTCTGAGCTTTGATGATCTTATCTCGAGTTTCAAGCTCCTTTTTCAGCTTAACCTTATCCGCATGGGCCTTCTTGATTTTGTCTCCGAACATGATCTTAATTTTTATGTAGGCCTCTCTCAACTCCTTCAGCAAGCTAGCGGTGCTCTTACTCTCTCGAAGTGCAGCATCCCTCTCCTTTGTCAATTTCACTATTTTGGAGTCATGTTCCATTAACATCCTCTCATAATTATCCTTTCTCGACTCGAAGGAAAGGATCCCTTAGTAGTTATTACAATTTATGTCTGCCGGTTTCTTACGTAACTTATCCCTTCCTTTAACTTGATCCAAATCGCTCTGAATCATCCGGAGATAGGGCATATACAAATATCCATGGATTGGGCACAAGTCACGATTAAATTTAACTCCCTTCAGAAACCATCTGAGGAGCATGGCTTCAACCTTAGGAGAACCAGACCGGAGAATATAAGCCGGCCTCCTACGGGGGCATGAAGAACCAGAAGCAGGCACTACATGAGTTGATGGAGTCTGGGTTGATGGAGAGACTTGAACAGTAGAAGTCAGAACTTCAATTCCAACAGTGACTTCAGCTGGGGCAAATGCTTGATGCTCGGAATGATGAGAACCACGGTTTGCCTTTGATTTCTTTGATGGCTCTTCTCGGTTGTCAGGAATTTTCCTCTTCTCATAACCACTCCTATAAACTCTGCCTCGGTCCCTGTCGTCCTGATGACGAACTTCGGCTTCCAAATCATTCCTCCTTCTTTACTCTTCCGTAGTTTCTCGGGGCTGATGGCGGCTTGAAGTCCGTCTTGACCGGCGTTATGCATCGATAAATTGTTCAAGGTCCTTAAAAAGTCCACGACGTCTCATACTACTGGATATAAAAAATGAATGAAGAACTTTAGTGATAGAAAATAAACTTAAATAATGCATGTGTAAGTGTACTTGATCCTAGTGAAATGTGTAATGTTTCATAGGCAGCTTAAAAGGACTTTATAAACCGAATCAGGAAGCGACTATAGTGGGAGTCGGGCTAACTCTAGACACAACATAACCGGGGCGAGAAGACAATCCTTCGAACTCAAAATCAACTCCCATGAGTTCGTCGATATCAACACTAATGTTGATCAAGTCCCCAAAATTATTGGTTTCCTTAGACGGAGAACCATGAAGTCGTTCAACTACTGGAGGAGCATCTTTAGCAATAATATCTTGGGAAGGCAAATCCAGGAGAATAGGACTCGTTCTCAGAGTTTCGTCGCATGATTCGAAGTTTCCTTCATTGGAACTTACATCGAATTCCTCATCATTAGAGGAGGAATCATAGCTAATACTGCTCTCAATTTCACCCTCCTCATTTTCTGTGATCATTGTAGCCTTGCCTTCACGCTGCTTGAACCCCCTCTTCCCCCGCCTCTGGAATCGAGGGCAACCTAATTAGGTAATTGACTCTAGTCGTGACGGCTTTATATCATGAATTTCTTCAGCTAATCCACCGAATGGACCTTCCCCTTCTGGTAGATCACCCTCTCCGGGGTGGTACGATGAAGAAATGGACCGTGTTCGAATCGTAGAACTGGAAGGAGATGGCACTTCAACAACAATGGAAAATCTCCCAGGAAGCAATAACTCGTACCGAAGCAAATTCTCATCTGTTGGCAAAGACTTCACCGATCTCTTTCTCTCTCTAGCATCTATAGCCTTTAGTAAGGAATATGGGATCAAGTGGTGGATCTTTGTTTGGCCTTGGAGTAACTTCAAGGAATATTTAGTCTACTAAAAATCCCACACCAACGTATTAAATCTCAATAAGTAAAAGAGAAGACTTACCCCCTGTCGTCCAAAGGCGATTAAATCCCTCAGGACAACTAACAAAAAAATATTGGGTATTGAACTGAGACAAATTACTTTGAAGCTGTAGCACATTTTGCAATTTCTTTGAGCCTCCATGATCACAAGATATAGATATTAGTCTATGTTCTTGAATGAGAGGAAATATTTCAGCTCATCAAAGCTTAGGGAATGACTGAATGTCCACATAAACAAAACATAAAGGCAAGTCAAAATTGCGTATATGTTGGCGTGAATCTAAAATGGGGCAATTCCCAAATTCAGAAGAGTCTCTCTCAAGAAAGGACTAAAGGTCGGCACTGTTTTATTGAAGCACATGTACGAATGGTAGGCGGTGTACTCCGAAGGCGACATGTGTGCAAACTCGTTATTCAATGGAAGGCATTTGTTATCATCTGAAATGCCACGCTGTATTGTGCAAGACTTTAGTAGAAATTATAGTGGAAGCTCTCTCCAAAGGGTTGAGAAAAACTCTAATATTTGGAGGAGTTCGATCTACAACCAAACCAACTGGAACCAATTGACCTTATTCAGCTAGTGAAGCTGAAGAAGCAAGCATTGCTGAAACCATCTGTGAAAGCATAACTGATGTCGATTCGACTTCCGAGAATACCGACCTTCCTCCACTGGGTTTACGATGGGATGAAGGGTACTTCATTCTATATAATAGAACTTGTATCTAATGCGGTCAGGTAATTCTATTTAAAACTAAAAGTCCTACGCTTAACACTTAAATTTCGAAAAAATATCCTTTTATGCCGACTCATCGGATATCAAGCGTTGACTGGGGCAAGTGTAGTTGTGTTGTCTTTGTGGGATAAGCTTGGTGTCTTGAAAAGTACAAATGCTCTGTCCTATGTATGTACTTCACTCGTAGCGAAAAAAGGAAAAGGCTTTTCATATTATTCGTTAAATTTATTTCTCCTACACTTACGTGTTACCGATCAACAATCGATAATGGATCCGTTGTTTGAAGTGACACGAAAAGCTCTTCCTATTCCAGGTACACCGACTGTGCAATGATAGGACCAATCTAAAGTAAGAAAATATAGATCATTGTATCCAAATAGAGCGGAGGATTCTCATCATAAGTTGATTTTAGTTTTCTGGAAAGTGATAATAGCATGAGTAGCATATGAGATTCAATCCTAAGTTATTATCACCTCCCACAAACACAGAATTCAATCCGCAAGACGCCATGCCGGATTAACAGTGTAACTTGGCGAAAGTTAATTTTGACTTAGTGGATGAATATAGCAAAACATGTCAAGCATCAGGGCAAAATCCGAGCTTCGTTCCTTGAAGAATTCAAGACTCGATTTATTGTCTTCCTCTACAAAGTCGCATTCAACTCGAATTCTCCATTGCATCCGTCACCAACACAACTTCATCACCAAATTGCTAAATAAATGCCAAAATACACATCACCAACCTCAAGTCAAAAGGTGAATACGGTCGATCTCAAGTTGTTAGCGATCCAAGGTGGGTGAGGTCGATGGCTTTCCAGGTAGGTGATTTTCTGGCACTAAGGGCTGGCTCGAGATGACGACCAAGTTAAGTCGGGTCGGTGGTAAGAAGCTTCGGCGGCGGAGATCGACGACGACGATGGTGGGAGTGAGTTTGGGTTCAGAGGCATTTGGATAGGGTCGCAAGGCAAATGGCTTGGTTCGCAAATGAAAACATGGAATGATGGAAGTTCGGCTCGAATGAAGTAAAGTAGGAGAATGCATGAAAAAAATTATGCTGAGTCCTTGGATCGCTAGCGATCCATGGACTATGGATCGCTAGTGATCCATCATGTTGCAGTCAATTTTCTCCAAACTCACCAGATATAAGTGTTTTTTGCAAGAAATTGGAAAGTTGTAGGATTGAAATTGATTTATCATTAAGAGCATTGATGATTCACATCGAAACTCAACAGACGGCTGAATAACCAAAAGCCAAATTCGCATGATAGCCTTAACACGATCAATTTGATTTCACGAAATGGGAACTCAAAAGCAGTTACTTCCAGAGCACACCTTATTTCCGATGAAGGCATACTCTCGGTGACAAATGTTAAATGGGTTTTTATCCCAACAGAATTTAATGCGAACTGGAACATCCACGTCATGTCAAAACAACTCAAGAATTAACCAAAAGGATTAAAAGAAGGAACTGGATGGACCAAAAAGGAAAGAAGCAAAAAAAGGCTGAGGGGATGGATCGCTAGCAATCCATGAGGATTGCTTATGAATCCTCCAAACCTCTTGCATATGACCTAATATCCTTTCTAAGGATGTCTGCCAAGTTTCATGGTATTCCAAGCAAATTAGTTCGAGAAGTAAGCATTCATCTGATTCTAGTCATAGTTCAATGAAACCTGTATATGAATTACCATCAAAACAAGGCAACTAGTTGCGAAATTACATGGAGACCATCTACATGAGGCAAAGAATGCAACCCAAAGGAAACGATCCGAAAATCCCCTAAGTACATTGATCATTAGCAATCCATGCCTTATGGATCGTTAGCGATCCATAATATAAAGCTACATCGCAATGAAATTTTCGGATCTTCTTCGAATTGTTAAGTATAGGCTTTTGGCAAAGCAGTCTAGCCCAATAGCTCTCCAACCCTATAAATACCGTCCTACTTGCAACATGAAGGGGATCTTCTAGACTGACTTCTGAAACTCTGCAAAAACTATTCTTCACCCTTCTCCTCCCACACAACAGTCACCTAAGGGTTCTTTGTTATTCTCCAGTGAACTCTTGCACTTGTGACTTGATCTAACTTAGGATATTCAATCATATTGTAATTTAGTTCCACTTGAAGTAGCAGTCAGTTAACAGAAATTTATAACGTGGACGTAGGCTTCATTAACTGCTGAACCACTATATAAATCTTCTTATACCTTTATTTTTTATATGATCTACTATTTCTTTTTTATTTTATTTTTCCTTGATAAATAGGGTTATGCTTTCACACTCAATCCAGGGTGGTGATCCATTTTTTGGGTTAACACCATTTTATTTTATAGGTTAAATCTTAATTATATATAAAAAAATTCCAAATTATTCCATGCTTGTCATTATCTTTATGATATCCATTAATAAAGATATAATATATTCACAAGGTTTAAAGATAATTGTTACTTAGACATTTATTACTACAAACCCGTAACATCCCGCATCTGGAGGCCAAAAGCTAAGCGCTACAGGTGCTGCAATCATATATAGTATTAACTTCAGGTGAAAAAATATGGAAATGATAATGGTATCATAATATCAGAAGCACTTGGATATAAACAAAATCACAGATTTCAAAAACAACATTTTACTGATGACATTTCAAAACAAATTTTTATCCAAGTTACATAATCCTATATCGTTTTCCATGTAAAGATTAATTATAATCCTTAAAAAAATACGCCAAGAGCGACAAATGACGATGCCTCCTTGGTTGATCAAAGCAATATAGTCATATCTGATTTAATACACAATGGATATAAACAAACTAGTCAGAACTCCTAATTAGCTACTCGTCTGCCACTTGCTCATCTCCGGAAGCTTTATTCGCCAAAAAGATTAAAATATGAAAACCCTAACCCTCAACCCACTCAAATCAATTTTTGAGTACCCAAGAGTTAAGAGGAAACAAAAACTTCGAGCCAGACATAAAGCCTGGTATGAATAATTCTGTTACATCCCAGTTTACTGATATTAAGTGAGACCATGCCGCCTAGCGGAACGGGTTTCCCCTCACTAATATCCTCTTTAAAACATATATTTTGCAAATCCTTTCCTGTAACCAAACTTCTTAATCAAACTGATTATATCAAAATAGCAATATCCTTATGCTAATAAACGTACTATCTGTCCAAAAATAGTAACAAGTAGACTATCTGTCCACAATATAATAGCAAGGTCCGTTATGCGACAAATGGACTATCAGTCCATACAACTGGGTTGACTGCCCACAAACTGGACTAACTATCCACATTATTTTCTTAGGGTTAACTACTATATATCTTTTTCCTTGAAAACCTTTTCAAAATGATTTAACCTTTTAAATCAAACTTTTACAGGGGAAATATTCTCTTAGCTTTATTTAAGCTCTTTTATCATGACATATACATACTTTACTCAAAATAATGTTGATGATTTAATAAGGACCAACTATCCTTCCAAAACAAGTTAAAACCCTTTTAACTTGAAAATATTTAGGCTACATTGCTTATTTAATACATTCGAAACCTTTGTTTAAAACAGTCAAACAACCCTTTCGAAACATCGAAGGTAGCCCCTTCGAAACCATTGGAAGACTATTTCAAAACCATTAAATATTGCCTTTCGAAAACATTGGGAAACCCTTCCTTTGTTTTCTCCAAAAGCTTCAAAATATTAGACATCTTTCTTTAAAACCTTTTAAATATTGCCTTTCAAAAACATAGGAAAAACCTTCCCTTTCGACCCTGTCAAAACCCTGAATAACCACCCCTTTCGAAACCATTCATTAAAACTTTTCGACACAGTCAAAACTTAATTCTTTTGAAAGAATTTTGGTTTCAATTTAAAATATGTGGAAACCTTTTGAAACCATTCAAAAATTTACCCCTTCGAAACCTTTGAAAAACGTTTCTGTCGAGAGCATTTGGATTCTGCCTTCAAGTAGAGAAAAAGGATCAGAAACCCATTAAGTCAAAAGCATCTATTTCGAAACCTTTTAAACGTATCTCTTCCAAAACTATTTGGGTTTTACTTCAATTATAGAAAAAGGGTCTTAAAAACATCTAAGTCGAAAGCATCTGCATTGAAACCATTTCCTTACACTACTACAAAACAGGCCATTTGCATCGCCTCATTTGAATCGGTTGAAGTAAAAACTGATGCAAATAGAACTATTTGCATCAGTTCTGTCTTAATAACCGATGCAATTGGTACGTGGAAAGCAATATGTAATAAAAAAAATCAAATTTGCATCAGTTGTCACCAACAATCGATGCAAATAGTTTGTCGCATCGGTTTTAAAGTCAACTGATGCAAATTCCTTACCAACATAGTTTTGATCGGTGGATCCAAAATAATCATTTTCGCAACCGACCCACTTAATTTTCCTAAAACCTAGATGAATCACGCTTGCTTCAGCCGCTATTTCACAGTTCATTCCCAAAAATAAGTAAACTTGTTGAGAGAGAAAAAGGAACAACATCAATGGGGACTAGAGTTTTTCTTGCTAGCCGCCATTCTCTTTTCTTTATTCTTCCTTTCTACCTTTTACCTCTTCTTCACTTCGCTCTATTCTCCCTTTAACCCTAGCTTAGCAATCACTAACAACCTAGCAGCAACCGGCGTAAATTAGCATTCGTTTCGACCCTTGCAAACACAGTCAAAAGAGCATCTACTCCCCTCCACATTCAATTAGAACCCTAGAATAGAACAGAAAGCATTTGCCCTCTCTTTCCTTCGCTGTCGCTGCTGTTGCCCATGATTTCCCCCTTTGGTTCTAGCCGTACCTTCCTTTATCATCATTGCCCTCGATTTACCTCATTTACTTCTCCCTATACATGTCACCAACCGGTCTTTAAATTTAGGAGATTCCAGATCGATCCCCGCACTGCCTCAGATAACCCCACCATTCTATGCTTACACCATTTTAGGAGCTGGCAGAGATTTCATAATGGTTTTATTCGCGGGGGTAACATTTTTAAAATTTTATTAATTTTGTTTCCTCTAATCTACTGTCTCATGTTGTTGACTTGTGGTTTTCTAAAATAAACTCTCCAAAATTATATTGGTTAATTCCCTGTGTAATGTGCTTCATTTTAGGATAATTTTTTTCCATGCCCGGTCGTATAAAGTTGAAATATGTATCGATTGATTTTAGCATACACAATGATATATTACGCTGCCGTTGATGGAAAATGTAATCCAATTTCAATTTGCCCGTTTTCTTATTAAATATACAACGCATTTTCAGTAAACTAACAAAAGTTAGCGATTTGGCTCTGTTCTCCCATTGATATAATTGATATAAATATAAAATGATTCGCGACCAATTGGCGACCGTTAACAGCTTCTCTACCTGCTCGTAACTCCTTAAATTCAGGTGAACTATGATTCATAAACTTGGTGGAATTTGTGCATTTGTACTACAGAAAATCATTGTATTTATATTTGGGTTATGGTAATTTATGGATAGTCTTTTGGTGGTTATGCTTGTCTGTTTGTTCATTCTGCTGTGGTGGAGCTACCTGTATGTGTATATGTATGTCTTTCCTGCTGAGGTGCATGTGTTTTATGCGTGTTCTGCCTGTGCTTACATTTGTAAATAAAAAAGCAATCGTATAGTTTTTAGCTTATACTTGTATTCTTCCCCTCTCCCCTTTCATTTTTTTCTATTTTATTGTTCACTTTTTATTGTTTGACAGTTAAATGAATAATTTTAACAATATCAACAATAATTTTGAAAAGTGTATATAAAAAGAAAAGTGTTAAAAGTACCTATGTATAAAAGAGATTATGAATCTTTTTGCTAGAATCTATTTAAGTATATCATTCTAGTGATTAAACTTGATATTGGGAAAATTTTCTAACAAAAAGCATTAAAATTAGCATGTGAACATTGTAGTATGAATGAATGCTTATAAAACATAAGCTTTTAAAATTCGAAAGAAAACATTTTCTCTGTTATTCCCCGTTTCTAAAAATATTCTAGTTTTTTACATGACTACTTTATCACAATCTTTTTATTTAAAGGAAGTTGGACCGATTGTTATATATTTCCAACTTCATAAACAATTTCTTTGTCTTTCTTTATTAATATTTTTGTTTTGAATAATATTTATTTTAAATTATACTCTCCCTACTTCATTCATTTTGAATTCGTCGGTCTTATTTAATATTATCAATTGAATTAAGTGTACTTGTCGAAGTCCATGTTCATATCAAAGGTTGCTTCATATTGTGAAGCAATGGTTGGGAAATGGTGAATCGTTATGGGTCTAGCATTTGAAGTTGTAAGTCCATGTTCATATTCTTTATGCAAGCGCATCATAGTAACTCGTGATGATAACATGGCCTATTATATTATAATCACACGGTTATGCCTTTATGACTCTTATCTTTTTGTAAACTAATTTAGCTGAAAGTACATTTGCTGTTTTATAGACTGGAATCCTTTACTGGAATCCTTTACTAGGATGGCAGTTGAGAAGGTTTTTGCATCAATGCAGTTTGATGGGGGAGAAGGGTAGAAACAGTGGTTGTTGATGTAGTTTTGTGGTAGAATTTGTGTAGTGAAGTGTAGTGTGTGGTTTGGTTGGTGATTGCAATGGTGAAGTAGGGTATGATGAGTTGAACTTGATGGCAGTGGGATGTTGTTGAAGAGATGAATGGTGACGTGGAGTTGTAGAAGGCAGGGGTTGTTGAAGAAGGAGATGATGGTGGGGTAACAGAGCAGTAAGGAAGTGTTGTGATGATGTTGCAAAGGGAAGAGGGCAGTTTTGTATGGAGATGTAGATGGTTGGAGGCACTGTTGGGTTGAGGGCAGAGAGAGAATGATATGGCAGAGGAGGATCACTTGTGGACCTGGCCACGGCCTTAGGTAATGTTGAAATTCGTACCTTGTGAATATCTTAAGATATATTATGTTTTAAGACATGCTGAGATTGTATGTCCATGGTTGGCTAGCTGAACTACGTTCATGATAAAATGACATTAGTGTTTGGTTATATGTATATGTGGATTTTTGATAAAATTTTGATGATTAGTTTACGGCTCCAGGTCACTTTTCATTGGAAACAGAAATAAATATAAAAAGTCAAATGGCATGTCTTTGTGTTTTAAGATTTTATTAACTGTGCAAACTTTGTATCCACAACATTGGAAGTTTAAACCAAAACTCAAGGATGGAGAACATCAAGATTTTCTCAATAGTACAGTTTCTGGAACTTTAACTGGTGCAAGGATCAAGACATGGCAGGTATACAACTATGTGGCAGTTAGTCTTTTAAGTCAAGACTCCGCATTTCAATGAAAGAAATACACATACACACACTAAGTATTCTAATTTATTCAGTTATATGTGCATGCAGGGAGGATCTGGTTATGCAAGGAACATACTGTTCCAGGACATTATATTTTCTGCAGTTGAAAATCCAATTGAAGTCAGTCAGTTCTACTGTCCACGTGGAGGTTGTGCAAATGAGGTAGCTCCTGTACTAATTCATATTAATTTGTTTACGCTTTACTTTCTTTCTTGTGTTTTTAAAACAAATATAAGTAACACTTAAATTTTGTTGTTCATATGTTGGAAGACATCAGCAGTGGCTCTAAGCCAGGTAACGTTACGAAATCTGAGGGGGACGTCAACCCAACCAGTTGCCATTACTTTGGATTGCAGCCAAAACAAGCCTTGCACTGGAATTGTGATGGTAGTGGTATAAAATGGTTATGATAGTGAAGATGTTGTTGGTTGATTGTGATTATGATGGTAGAAGAAGTTGGTGGTTGTGATATGGGAGCGGCAATGTGAAGAAGTGCTGCTTGCAGAGATGTAGATTTTGTTGTATGTGGGCAGGGACAGTTTGAGTTTGGTAGAGGAGTAAAGCAGCTATTTGAAATAGGTGATGAAGGGGTGGTAGTTGTAATTTATAGTCAATTATGGATGGAATTTACAATTATGTTCATTGGTGGTACTGGTGATGTGGTTTGCAGTGAAGAGTTGATGATTGGAAGTAGTGAATTTGCAGTGGAGTATGTAGTAGGTAGATGATAGTTCAGTTAATGGTTGAAGTATGCACTGTTGAAGATGCAGTGGCAGGGTAGACGCAGTTATGAAGTGATGAGATGTCAATGATACGCCGGGGTTGATGCACATAAGTGAAATGGTTGGTGATTGGTAGGAGGATGTGCAAGGAGCAGGTGATCAGAGAAATGTATTGTACGAAGTATTGTATTATGAAGTAGTTGTGGTTGAGTATGATATATGTTTGTTGTTGTTGAAGTGAGGCAGTGGGGTTTGTATGAAGGAATAGTGTGGTGTGCAGTTTTGGTGGATGGTGGCTGAGGCAGGAAGATGTGTTTGCACAGAGAATGATGTGTGTAGTTTCAGGTGGTGGAAGAGGGGTGGCATGTTGGAAGATGTTGATGAATGTATATCTGCAGTGTGCACAAAGATGGATATATAGCAGACAGAGATGTAAGTTGCCGGTGTGTGTAGGCAGATGGATGGGGGTGGCGACTATTATGGTGCACTGTAATTGATATATGAGCAGAAGTTGTTAGTCAGTTTGATGTATCCACACTTATTTTGTATAGATTATTAACACTGTAATTGATATATGCTTATTTTGGTATTATGTTATTCAGTTTGTATTTGCCATCAAATTTAATTTTGAATGATTGTAATATTGCATGCAACAATTGTTTATTATAATCAATAATATATATATATATATATATATATATATATATTGTCTATTTGAGTGCTGTAATAATGATTTCTAAGAATGACTTTTTTGCATCAGGTATAAATAGCTGATGCAATAGAGGGATTAGTTTGCATCGGTTGTTATAAAAAAACTAATGCAACATGGGGGGATGTGTTCAAGCAATCAACCATGATATTTTGCATCAGTTGTTAGTAACAACCGATGCAAACAGGACCTTTTTGCATCGGTTTCAGAACTGATGCAAAAGTGTTAAGCCTGTTGCATCGGTTGTTGAACTGATGCAAAAGGGGGGTAAACAACTGATGCAAATGACCTGTTTTGTAGTAGTGTTAGTAAAGAAGTGATGATCTCAAAACCATCGCTTCGAAAGCATTGGAGAAGTGGCCATATTTTAAAAACAAAGCAACCCTTTCAAAACCATCTGGGTTGAAAGGTCAAAAGGCGGTGGAAAAAGGTTTCGAATTAGTCGAAAGCAATTATTCAAAAACCGAGGCGCAACCCAACCGAAACCATTTTCTTCTAATTCATTTAACCTGGCCGGAAGCTACTTTATCAAAAGCCATTTAGTCGAAAGAAAACATATATCTTTACTTTAAAAACAAAGGACTGCTTCAACCCCTTCGAAACCCCTGGTTTTGACTCTCTACCTTCCGCCTTCATCCAATTCACTATATACCAGTTCCCTGATACCATGTGCAATGGTTTTGACTGTTGTCAGAAGCAAAGATGAGGAGGTGAAACCTGGTGTCGACGGTGTTGAAACAGTGAAAACATGTTGTAAATTTTTCTTTTCACTTAACCTGCTTCACATGTCTAATTTTGATTGGTTGCCTATTTCTTTACCAATAAAAAGAAATGTAGTTTTCAAAAGTGCTGCTGACTTTTCAGATTTAATAATTTAAATTATTTTACAAAAGCCCCTTCTCTTCTTTTAATTATATAAAACATTTATGTCGCATACCTTAAATAATTTTATATAACCCTTAAAACATTTAGAAAAATTCTACAAAAATTCCAAAAAATCTCTTTTAATATGTTTTCCAACATATAAAAATTTGAGACCCAAGTCTTTTATTATTTAATCGAAATAAATTCCGCACAGTTCCAGAAAATTTCGAAAATTGAAGCTCATCTCTAAAATATTATTTATGATCTTCATAAAAATTCTCAAGGCATTTGGATGTCATTTTATAGGGTGTTCACCTTAAAACATATCATAAAATCAATGTGAACATACATAAATCATCAACATGTATGTTCAATGCAAAATATTCCAAATCATGGCAATTCAATGCAAAATATTCGGCATTCATCTAAAAACCAAAAACACAATAAAAAATGAGATGTAAACATTATTCACCTTAGCTTTAGTGATTAAGGTATGAGATTTGAATGAATTTGATATTTATTAGGCTTCCCTTTTATCTTTCTTCCTCTTGCTCTTATTAATGGTGGTCGGCCTTAACTTTTTAAATTTTGAGACTGAAAATGGATGTGTATAATTTACACGGCCATGGGTTATAGATATAGGAATGGTCTCTTTCCTATTTTACCCCTCCTCATATTCATTTTAACTCTTCTTTAGTTCATTTGTCACATGGCATGGCTACCCCTTAATTAAAATCAAATCTCAATCCTCTAATCAACACATTATTTTATCTAATTTAGCTAATTAAATATCCTAAATAATGTTACCAAAAATCTGGGGTGTTACAAACTCCCCTTCTTATAGAATTTCATCTTCGAAATTATGATAAGGTACACTACAAATCAAATAAGAAGGTAAAACATACCATCAAACAAATTAGGATAAGTATCTCAAATCCTGCTCTCAATCTTCCAAGTGCAGTCCATGTCATCATCACTCCATTCGACTTTGACTAATCTGACCGTTTTGGTTCTAAGGCTCTTCTCATCTCTCGTAACAATTCAAATAGGCTTCCTCACTATGTCAAATCCAGCTCTACCACTGAATCATCTAGCACGGTCGGTGCAATAGTAGACTCCGGGTCTCTAACACATTTTCTGAGATGAGAAGCATAAAAACGTCGTGGACTCCTGTTAAACTACTCGGTAACTCAACTCTATATGCGAGTTTCCCGATCCTCTCAACAATAGGAAAAGATCCAACGAATCTTGGTGCTAACTTTCCTGATTTTTCAAATCTAATCACACCCTTCATCGGTGATACTTTGACGGAAACTAATCTTCAACTAAGACCTCTACATTTTTCCATCTCTTATCTACATAACTTTTCTACCTAGACCGAGCCATATTCATTCTAGCCCGAATGACCTAAATCTTTTCTGCACCTTCTCCGACTAAATCTGGACCAAGAAACAACCTATCGTCGGTCTCTAGCCAACATACGGGAGATTTACATGGCCTTCCATACAAAGGTTCAAATGGTGTCATCCCAATACTAGTCTGATAATTGTTGTTATACGAAAACTCGACTAAATGCAATTGGTCTTCCCATGATTCCACGAAATCTAGTATGCAAGCTCTTAACAAATCTTCCAAGATTTTGTTAACTCTTTCTGTTTGCCTATCTATTTACGGATGGTAAGCAGTACTCATCTTGAGTTTGATTCCCAAAACATCCTATAGACTCTACCAGAACTCGCTAGTGAACAAAAGATCTCTATCACTAACTATGCTAGTAGGAATACCATGCAGTCTAACTATGTTCTTCATAAACAACTTATCTAAGACAGGTAACGTTCTGGTTGACTTGACTGGAATGAAATGGGCACTCTTGGTCAATCTGTCCACTATGACTCACATAATATCATTTCCTCTATTCTACCTTGGCAACCCATCAATAAAATCCATGGGGATAGAATCCCACTTCATTACTAGAATATTCAATGGTTGAAGCAACCCACTTGGCTTTCTGGTGGTTGGCCTTTGCCTGTTGGCGAATCAAGTACTGGTTTACACACAAACCAATATCCGTCTTCATACCTTCCTAGAAAAAACTCCTCTTCATATCCTAATACATCTTGGTGCCTCCTAGATGAATAGAGAACTTTGAACAATGGCATTCCCCTAAGACTTCTTTCCTTATGTTTCCTACACTCGGAACGCATAATCTTCCTTTCTTTCTTAACCTCCCATTTGGGTCAAGACTGAAATCTTTCAAATCATCGCTCTTGGCTCCATCTCTTAGCTTCCTGATCCATTCAGTTAATACCGGATCCTCTTCCTATTTAGAAGCAATCCTCTCGATCATCACTGGTCGAACTTCCAAACAAGATAACAACACGGTTTCTCCGCTAGACCCAGCCTCAGATCTCCACTGCACTCTGCAATCTGCCAATGCTTCCAAATCTTTCCACTCAACAATTATTGCCAAAACTACGTTCTAATGTTTGCTGCTAAGTGCATTTGCAACCTTGTTGCCTTTCCCCGATGTGTACTCAATTCCAATATCATAAGCGACAATAAACTCTAGCCACCTCTACTGTCTCATGTTCAACTCCTTCTGAGAGAAAAAATACTTCAACGACTTATGATCTGTATATAACTCAAACCTTTCTCCCAAAAGGTAATGTCTCAATACCTTCAATGCAAAATTCACTATAGCCAATTCTAAATCATGTGTCAGATATCTGACCTCATGCGATCTAATCGGTCTAGAAGCGTAGGCAATCACTTTATCCCTCTGCATCAACACGACTCCTAATCATGTTCAACACGCATTGGTATAAACCACCAAATCTTAATTCCCTTCCGGAACAACCAATACAGATGCATGGGTCAATAAGTGCTTCAAACTCTGGAATGCTTCCTCACACTTATCGGTCCACACAAACTTCGTATCCTTTCTCGTCATCTTGGTCATCGGTGTCGCTATCAACGAAAAATACTTAATGAATCTTCGATAATACCTAGCCAACCCAAGGAAACTCTTTATTTCTGTCACTGTCTCGGATCTCTTCTAACTATTCACTACTTCAATATTAGTCGGATCTATTGACAACCCTTTCTTTAAGACTACATGCCTAAGAAACTTCACTCCTTTCTTCCAGAAATGACACTTCGAGAACTTCGCTTTCAGCTAATGCTGCCTCTTCGTCTCAAGAACCACTCTAAGATGAACTTCATGCTCTCTTTAATCCTTAGACTATATCAAGATATAACCTATGAAAACCAATATGAACCTATCCAAGTGCTCTTTGAAAACCCGGTTCATCAAATCCACAAAGAAAGCGGGCACATTAGTCAGTCCGAATGGCATAACTAACCATTCGTATGAACCATACCTAGTCCTAAGTGTCGTCAAAGGTGTACTATCCTTGGCTACTCTGAGCCGATGGAAACCTGTCGCTAAACCCAACTGCAAGAATACCTTGGCTCCACTTAACTGGTCGAACAAATCGTTAATCCTCAGCAATGGATATAGATTCTTTATCATCCTTTCATTCAACTTGCGATAATCGATACATAGCCTTAATGATCCATTCGGCTTCTTAGCAAACACTACGACTGCTCCCTAAGGTGAACTACTCGGACTGATAAAATTCTTTCCTTCCAATTCCACCAACTGTACCTTCAACTCCCTCATCTCTATAGGAGTCATCTTGCTCGTTGGCCTACTTGCTAGTTCTCCCCCTAGAACCAAATCTATCCGAAACTCAATGGTTTGTTTAGGTGGAAATCCAACTGCAGGCTCAAAAACATATGTGAATTCTCTAGCCACAAAAACTCGACTCAACTCATCTTCTGATTTCATAGCAACCAACAAAGCATTCACTTCACCGCAAGAACCTTCTACGGCATAAACTATCTGATCACTACAATCTGGGTGTCTAAGCGACATTTTCCTATCTTGGCAAAATATCCTAGCATCGTACTCACTTAACCAATTCATCCCAAAAATAATCACGAACCCTACAAAATCAAACACATGCAAACTGCAAACAAAAAATGACCTAACATGTCAAACTTTAACTGATCACATCTCAACCATAGAGTTTCATACCCTCCTATTGGATTAACAACTCATAAGGAAGTAACTAAATATGTGGGTTCTAGGTTAAACTCATCTATCAAACATCAAGATATAAAAGAATGTGATGCATCAGTATCAAATGGAATGCTAATGGGCATACCATGAATATGAAGCGTACCTCCCAAAACTGCCTTTCCTTTCTCCTGAGTTGTTGGCTTTGAAGTAGCAGGCTCCAGTGCACACACCTTGCCCTTTCCATCCTCAGCGGGCTCCTTGCACTGGCTCTTATAATGGCCAATTTGGTCACAATTGAAGCATCTAACATTCTTCTTCCCAGTTACCTCCTTTGGCTTTCCAACACGACACTCTTTAGCATAGTATCCGTTCTTGTCACACTTGAAGCAAATGATCTTGACTTTCCCTTCTTAGCTGCTCCACCCTTCTGAGCACCTTTCTTAGAAAAGAACTTCCTCTTCTGAATCTGTCCAACCTGGACTTCTTTAGCCTTACTCTTCTCTAGGGAATCAAAAATCTCTTTATTCCTTAAGGCCATATCCACCACAATGTCATAAGGTCTCTAATATGAGGTAATATGGCCCTAGCTAACTCAGGCTTCAACCCCTTGATAACCTTCTCATTTCTCTTCATTATCGTATCCACTAAAGCATACCCATAATGGGTCAACTCCTCAACTTTCTTGCATACTCTAGATGTGACATCTCCCTTTGCTCTAACTCAACAAACTTCCTGATCAAAGCTGATTATGCCATTGCATACATTAACTTCTCCTCCCCTTAAAACATGCCCATGACAAAGTTTCTTCATCCACACCAGCCGTCACACTGTTCCACCAAAATAAAGCGGCTCCCTGAAGCTGTTTGGATGCCAACCTCCTCTTCTGGTCATTATTGAGCCCCAAGTCTGCAAAGATTCTCTCACAGTGCAATAGCTAATTTTCAACTTTTATAGCATCCTCCATCCCTAGAAAAGGCTTTCCTCCAAGCTTAACGTAATCTTCGCTCAGCATAGCATTATGGTTAAATACCAGAACTTCCAGAACTCCTGCCCCTGTAGCATCTCCACCTACTCTTCCGGTTGCAACTTCAGCTTGCATCATATTCACAAAAAATTAATACATAGCTCCCATGTCCACTGGCGGGACTCCAACACCTGCATTCTCTGTTTGTGCTTGATCTTGGGTTCTCCTTGTACTAGGTTTGGCATTTCCTTCAGTGCCCTCCCCTCTTGTGTCATCTCTTCCTCTTCTAACTTCCATATATGTATTAAAACCTTATGCGATAAAGAAAAATAACCTAACAAGGATAGGAAACTAGAGAAAAAGTGTATACTTCTATATAATGAATACAAGTACGTTACTACAGTGTTATCCCATACCCCAATCTTACTCTAGTTCCTTCGGATTATGTTTTAAAACCATTTTTAGTTTAATTTTTTTCATAAATGATGCTCTGATACAAAGTTGTAATATCTCGTATCTTGGGGCCAAAAGCTAAACGCTACAGATAGTGCAGTCATCCATATTATTAACTTCTGATGAAAAAGTACGGTAATAATAATGGTATCCATAGTATCAGAAGCACATGAATATGAACAAAATCACTGTAAAAACCCAAAATTTAAGCTATAATAATTAATTAATTAATTAAATGATGAAATAACTTTGTGAAATTATCAAAATTAAGCCATGGGAGTTGCACCAATGTGTCCGTGGTAATTTTCTGGTCAATTTCGTTATATAGAGTGTCGGAATCCGAGCTAGTATGAAGGAGTTACGAATTAAACAAGAAAACAAGAAAATAGTACTAATAATAATAATAATAAATAGGGCTAGGTCGACCACCAAGTCGACCTAACCACCACATAGGTCGACCAGCCGGTCGACCTAGAAGAGGGGATGGTCGACAGGTAGGTCGACCCATCGCTGTTGGTGAGTGAAGGATTAATTTCTTTGTTCGCCTACGATTTCTACATGTCATTTTTTTATTTTTGCTCTCACCTGGTCCATCCGTGCTTCCATCCGACGACTTCTATTCAGCCTATGACGTGGTTGCACCATATTTAATCTCCAAATCTCAAAAATTAATTCTTTCGAAAGAACTTTGGGTTCAATTTAGCCTGAAGTGAGATGACGGGCCTGTACCAACAGCATTTCCTATTACTTATATGGATATAGTGTCTCACATTAGCCTGAAGTGAGATGAAGGCACACTTATGCTATAGAAGTGGTAAATAAATGGTCTGATAGGTGGAGCAACGGGTAACATGAGCATAGTAGTGGTAACGTGTGCGGCTTCTAGTTGGTGCTTAGTAATCGTTATGAGTTCCATGTGCTTAGTAGGTGTCTTTCATAGGCACCGGTGTCTAAACTTCAATAGACACATAGTAGAAGGCCGATCAAAAGGGTAGAATCAAGACTTCAGCCTAATTAAAGTAGGATTGGAAATTTAGCCTAATCAAGTAGCCATCAAGGACAAGTGCAAACAATCGGAGTTATCCGATTGAATTAATCTATTAGTTAAATCGTATCTATTTCTAGTTTTACCTTTCCTTCTATTTTCTTTGTTTCCTTTTATAACTAGAAATGTTGCAAAGTCTATTGTCATTACTTTGCTTAAAAATACTAGTAATTACTGTCATTCACCGAACTTTTAGTCTGACGCACTCCTTTGTTTTCCCCCTTTTCCCCCATAGGTCAGCAAGGGAAAGGACGGTAGATTGTGGACTCTTGGAGACTTCTTTGGCTAAGATTTTCACATGTATTTCTTTTCTTCATTTTTAGTTTTAAGTTCTTTTGTTGTACTGGCAGTCTTTGAGGGATAGTTTGTACTTTGATTTTTATGAGACCGAGGTTTTGATTTCATAAGACATGTTTTCGCATTTTGAGACATCCAATTATTTGGTATTTTGACTTATTTGGTTTATAAAGTATTTATGAAGTTTGGTTTCAATATTTTCCGTTGTTTTTATCTATTTTGTCTTGTGAATCTTAGTATCTGCTAGTTTTTAGCTATACCTATAACGCATCACATCTTTTAGTGTGTCCTTTTGGGTATATTAAGGGTGTTGGGGTGTTTCATTTGGTCTCAGAGCCTAACGTTACTGGATTCCTAAAAATTTATTTTAAAAGTAAGGTATTTTTGTTTAAAGTATTTTTTAGAAAGGAACTCTTAGAAATAGTTTTCAAGTATAAAAGAGTTTTTATAAAAATCCCTTCAAAAGTCCAGTTCAATCTCCCTTCGACATTTTCCTAAAATCTCTTTTCCTTGCGTAGAATGGCGGATGCCCCTAATCTTCCCGAGGGTATTCCAGCCCTAGGCTGGTTTCGTAGGTATCTACAAGCCACGACTCCAGAGGTGCACGGGAAAGGGTCCAATCCAGCACCAGCAGGTGGGAATCCCATCAACCCACCTGCAGCAGTCAATTTCTCTAAGCTTTGTAAGGATTTTGCGAATTTGAGAGGAAAGACTTTTTCTGGTACGGAGACATTTGTGGAAGCACGGGCTGGTTCGGGCTATTGGGATTAGAGGATCAGCAGTGGGTTCAGCTAGCATCATGGTAGCTAAAGGGGAGGCTTCTTATTAGTGGGAGGTTATTGAGTTGGAAGGAAGGGACGTTAATTGGAATGGGTTCTGGGAGTGATTTGATAGAAAGTTTTTATCTCAAGCAGAAGAAAGTGTCCAGTTGGAGCGGTTTATTAGCTTGAAGCAAGGAAGTTTGTCAATGAAGGAGTATATCAACCAATTTAATGAGTTGTCATGGTTTGGAATGGTGTTGGTGAGCACATCACACAAGAAGGCTATAAAGTTTGCGAAGGGATTAAATCATCCCCTTCAAGGGTTATTGTTGGCTCATGTACCGATGGGAGCTATGTACAAGTCACAGGTGGAGATGGCGCTAATGTCTGTTGCAACTAAGGAAGGGGTGTCTTAAGAAGTTTTTAAGTCAAAAGGTCCTAAGAAGAAATGGTGGAAGAACCATAAAGAGAAGAGGAAAGGAGAAGGCCCTCATAAGCAAATCAAGAAAGGAGTGAAGTGCTATAGTTGTTGGATTTTTTGACATATCTCCAAGGACTCCGGGAAGGAGAAGATGAAGGGAAAGTGCTGTAATTATGGGCAACCCGGTCACATGAGTAGGAATTGTTCCCAGAAGACGAGGTAGGGAGTGAGTGCACCGGCAACGTAGATTGAAGCATTAGATGAAGCACTATCCAACAGCGTTCTAGAGAGAGGTAGGAAAGTCACCGTGGAAGGTTTGATTTCTGTTTCTAATTTTCCTATTCGGACTCTTTTCAATTCTTCAGCATCACACTCTTTCATCTCTAGTTCTTTGGTTGATTGTTTGCAGTTAGACATCTCTTTAGTAGTAGACCCCATTGTTGTTTCAAACTCCATAGGAGGATCGGCACACTTGTCTATGGTTTGTAGGGGTTTGAAAAAAATTATCCTAGGCGTAGAATTTGATTGTGACGCCTATTTATTGGGATTCTCGAGGTATGGGATGATTTTGGGAATGGATTGGCTATCCACATATGGAACTATATTAGACTGTGAGAGGAGAGTCATTAGACTAGAGAGATGCAGCGGTAGGACTCTCGAGGTTTCTTGCAACCCATAAGGGTCAATTATGTTGAGCTTCCTTTATTCCCTCAATTCATCATCAGCAGAGTTAGATTCAGTTCCCGTCATCATAGATTTTCCAAACATCTTTGAGGAGGTTTGTGGACTACCCCCTAAGATAGAGAGATCGGCTTCATGATTTATTTGACTGATAATGCTAAGTCGGTAGCATTACCCGTGAGGCACGTGGCACCTAGGGAGAGGAAGGAATTGAGCAAGCAAGTTATGAGCTTTTGGAGAAAAGTTTCATAAGAAGGAACATATCGGAGTGGGAAGCACCAATCATCTTCGCTACTAAGGCGGATGGTTCCCTTCGACTTTGCATAGAATATAGAGAATTAAATAAGATCACGAAGAAGAACCGTTATCCACTTCCTATGATAGATGATCTTTTTGACCAGTTGGTCGGCTCTTCGGTATTCTCTCAGCTTGATTTAGCCATTGGATTTCATCAGCTTAGGGTCGCTGATGATAGCATTGATAAGACCGCATTTAGGACACCCGACGGATTCTTTGAGTGATTAGTCATGCCTTTTGGGCTAACCAAAGCTCCAGCCTATTTTGTAGATTTGATGAGCCGTGTTTTTAGAGATGTCTTAAATAAGTATGTGGTGGTATTCATGGATGGCATTTTTGGGTTTTCCAAGAGTATGGAGGAGCATGTTGTTCATTTAGAGGAGGTTCTTCGCATACTTCGTAATCATCAGTTAAGGGAAAAAATTTCGAAGTGTCATTTTTGGCGATAGAAGGTATGTTTCTTGGGGCATGTAGTCTCGAGAGAGGGTTTGGCTATTGACCCTACTAAGGTTATGGAAGTGCAAGACTGGAAGGCCCCAAGAACGTTACCAAAGTCAGAAGCTTCCTAGGATTGGATGGCTATTACAGGAAGTTCATCGGATATTTTACCAAGATTTCAGCAACACTTACTTGCCTCACTAAAAAGAACAAAGCATTCGTGTGGGTCGTGGATTGTGAGGATTCCTTCACAAAGCTTAAGAGAGCTCTTACTAGTGCACCGGTGTTAGTTTTACCCGATGGAGCTAAGCCTTTACAGTATACACTGATTCATATGGCCGGGTCTACCAGCGGTGTTGATGCAAGAAGAGAGGATAGTATGTTATGGGAGTAGGCAATTGAGGACGCATGAGAAGGACTACCCTACTCATGATTTGGAGTAGGCTGCTATAGTTTTTGCGCTCAAGTCTTGGAGGCATTACTTGCTTGGAGAGAGATTCGAGCTTTTTGCCGACCATAAGTCATTGAAGTACCTATTCTCACAGAAGGATTTGAACTTGAGGCAGTAGAGATGGATGGAGTTTACGACTTTGAGATAGCTTATACCCTTGGCAACGGAAATGTGGTTGCAGATATGTTGAGTAGAAAGAAAGCAACCCTGAGTCCTTTGTTTGTAGAGTGGAGGAGCCTAGAGTTTATTTCCACTTTTTATTTTAATCCCTCTATGGACATTACCCCTGGATTGTTAGCAGCGCTTGAGGTAAGGCCTACCCTTGTAGATCTGATTGGGTCGAGGCAGTGAGAGGTCTCAGAGCTTATGGATATTATGGATAGGATTAGCTGACGAGAGGTCTCTAGACATCTTCAACATTATTCCATTGATGGTAAAGGGTGGCTTAGGAGAGATGGAAGGCTTTGTATTCCCCGCGTTAGTGATTTGTTGAGAGCGGTTCTAGAGGAAGCACACCATTCATGTATGACTATTCATCCGGGTGGTGATAAGATGTATACGAACATCAAGAGGATGTTTTATTGGAGTGGCATGAAGAATGATGCAGCGGAGTTTGTAGCTAAGTGTCATGTGTGCCAAAGGGTTAAGGTGAAGTAATAAAATCCCGATGGACTACGTCAGCCATTGGATATACCTGAATGGTAGTGGGACAGCATTTCGATGGACTTTATAGATGGTTTACCCTGATCTAGGAAGGGGAATACTATCATTTGGGTGATTATAGATCGTTTGACTAAAAGGGCCTACTTCATTCCGGTTAAGATAAGAGGACGACATATTATTTGGCATCCTTATATGTTCATGAGATAGTCCGACTTTATGGAATTCCCTCTAGCATAGTGAGCTATAGAGACCCTATTTTTATTACCGAATTTTAGAGAAGCTTGTAAGAGGTTTTAGGCACGCAACTTAGATTGAGTACGACCTATCACCCTCAAACGAATGGCCAAACGGAGAGAGTTAATAGAGTGCTTGAGGATTTGTTGCGGATGTGCATCCTAGACTTTGGAGGAACTTGGATGGAGCATCTTCTTTTGTTGGAGTTCGCATATAATAACAGTTTCCAAGCTAGCATTGGGATGGCACCATTTGAAGCTTTATATGGGAGACCTTGCAAATCATCCTCATGTTGGGTAGAGTCTACGGAGAAATTGCTATTTGATCCTGACATGGTTAGGGAAACCTCGAATAAGGTGGATTTGATTCGAAGGAGGATGAAGGCAGCCCAAGATAGGCAGAACTCTTATGTGGACATGCAGAGGAGAGACATTAAGTTTGGGTTGGAGACTTAGTTTTGATTAAGGTATCCCCGCGAATGAAGGTGGTAAGGTTTGGATCAAGTGGGAAGTTAGCCCCCAGATTTGTAGGACCATTCCCTATCGTAGAGATAATAGGGAAAAGGGCGTATCGAGTGAAGCTCCTAGAAAGGCTGCGGGAGTGCACATCGTTTTCCATGTTTCGCACTTGAGAAAGTGCTTACATGACACAACGGAGGTTGTGGAGCTTAGTTAGTTGGAGGAAGTGGAAGTAGAAAAGGAAGCATCGGTTCGTCATATTCCTACGAAGATTATTGGATGAGACACCAAGAGACTTAGGAATAAAGAAGTTCCGTTAGTAAAGGTGCAGTGGGGATATGTTGTTCCAGATGCTGCATGTGAGGCTGAAGAGAAGATTCTTACTTCCTATCCTCATCTTTTCGATAGTAAGTTTTAGAATTTCCCATTTCCATCTTTAATTTTGAATAGGTTCTTTCCTTTATTATCCTTTGGGAGGGTAGAGCTTAGGATTTAACCTATGGATGGTAGGATTTAATGTAAACATGTCATTAGAACATGTTGTGTATGATGGATGATAGTGGTTGCAAGTGTTTGCTAGTGGATGCTTTTGGACGCATATACTTACACTAGGCACAATTATCCTTTAGGGATCGGCCTTACTAGGACACTAGAGCATATGCATATGCATGTTTGTGCATTTGCATTTTTATTTTATTTTTCATGGTTGCTATAAATGGATGATTATCACATGATTGTTGCATTTGGATGATGATTGTCACACGCATATAGAACTATCATTTCTTATTAGGAAATTTGCATTCATTTGGATACATGGCACATATATGATTGCATAAAGGAGATCGACTGAATCAGTGGACTGCCTAATCTTTTGCATTAGTCAGGGATATTGACACTACACTAATTGCATAAGTATCATAGCATTAGAAAGACTTAAAGACAGTGGATGTAGTGGATGATGGTTGAGTAGTTGGTTATAGAACTTGTATGAAAACATTTAGTTCATTCTTCTATCCTTAGAGATTTCGGAGACGAAATCCCTTAAGGAGGGAAGAATGTAACAACCCAAAATTTAAGCTATAATAATTAACAAATTAATTAAATGATGAAATAACTTTGTGAAATTATCATAATTAAGCCATGGGAGATGTACCATTGTGTCCGTGGTAATTTTCTGGTCAATTTCCATATATAGAATGTTAGAATCCGAGCTAGTATGAAGGTGTTACGAATTAAATAAGAAAACAAGAAGAAAATAAATAAAAAAATAATAATAAATAGGGCTAGGTTGACCACCAGGTCAACCTAACCACCACCTAGTTCAACCGGCCGGTCGACCTAGGAGAGGGGACGGTCGACAGGTAGGTCGACCCACCCCTGTTGGTGAGCGAAGAATTGATTTCTTCATTCGCCTACGATTTCTACACGTCATTTTTGATTTTTGCGCTCATCCGGTCCATCTGTGCTTCCATCCGACGACTCCTATTCAGCCTGTGGTTACAACATATTCAATCTCCAAATCCAAAGGTTTGAGATCCACTTCTACCCCTATAAATAAGACCTAGGCCTAGCCATTTTTCTCATTCTAGGTTTTCTCCATCTGGGTTCACCTTTTCAGGAAGGATCCTAAAAGGAATAATTTTTCGAGGAGAAAATCTTTTTAAATTAAAATATTTAATAACTCCAAGTGAATTCGAGAAGATCAAGGGAAGGGCTTAGGATCTTAGGTGAGTGATAGTAATTATTTTAGATTTTTAAGTAACTTAAATAATAGGGTTTTCAATAGTTGTAGTTTTTCTACGATTTTGGAATAACTTATTCTTACCAGTTTATTTTCAATTTAGATTTATTTTTCATTCTATTTCTTTTTAGCTATTATTTTCAGCCATTTATAGTTAATTACTATTAATTAAGCTATTCCATTTATTTACAGTTATTTACAGTATTTTTAATTATTTACTGTTCTTTATGTTTTATTTAAATCTTTTTCTACGTTTGGGTTTTTCTTTTGTAATCTTTAGTTTCTTTCTATTTTTCTTTTTTATGCGAACATAATAGAGTAGATTAAACATGAATATGGATTAAATAAATAAGAATACTAAAATTATGGAAATTAAGATGTAAAATATGAAGACTGTAATAAAATGGCATTGGACTGAAATTGAAATATTTGCACGCCTAATTATGATGCAAAATTAGGACTAAAAAGAGTAAAAGAAGAAGTAGCTTATTTTTTTACTTAGACCGGGTTAAGTTAATAAGCACAATTATAACGTAGAATATAATTAGAAACTGAACAGAAAGAGGCTTATTTTGAGACTTAGAATAAACTAATAAGCAATGATAGCAAGAATGACAATAGAGGCTTATTTAAACGATTTATACTAAGTTAATAAGCAAAAATGAAAGTAGGACCTGTACCAATAGCTTTCTATTGTATTTCTATGGGCACGGTGTCTCACATTAGCTTGAAGTGAGATGAGGGCATGCTTATGCTGTAGAAATGGTAAATAAATGGTCAAATAAAAGAAGATCAAATCATGGAGATTTGGACAAGGGGCGCAACTAGATACTATTTGGATGACGGGCCTATACCAACAGCATTCCCTATTATTTCTATGGACATAATGTCTCATATTAGCCTTAAGTGAGATGAGGGCATGCTTATGTTGTAGATGTGGTAAATAAATGGTCCAATAGGTGGAGCAACATGTAACATGAGCATAGTGGTGGTCACGTGCGGCTTCCAGTTGGTTCTCAATGATTGTGAGTTCATAGGCATTGGTGTCTAAACTTCAGTAGAAACACGGTAGAAGGCCGATCAAAAGGGTAGAATTAGGACTTCAGCCTAATTAAAGTAGGATTGGGAATTCAACCTAATCAAGCAGCTATTTAGGACAAGTGCAAATAATCAAAGCTGTCTAATTGAATTAATCTAGTAGTCAAATTGTATTTATTTCTAGGTTTACCTTTCCTTCTACTTCCTTTGTTTCTTTTTATAACTAGAACTGTTGCAAAGTCTATTATCTTTACTTTTCTTAAAGGTATTAGTAATTACTATCATTCACCAGACTTTTAGTCTGACCCACTCCTCTTTTCCCCTTTTTTTCCCCTATAGACCAGCAAGGGCAAGGATGGTGGATTGTGGACTCTTGGAGACTTCTTTGGTGTAGATTTTATCATGTATTCCTTTTCTTCATTTTCAGTTTTAAGTTCTTTTGTTGTACTAGCAGTCTATGAGAGATAGTTTGTACTCTGATTTTCATGAGATCGAGGTTTTGATTTCATAAGACATGTTTTTGTATTTTGAGACATCCTATGTATTTGGTATTTTGTGAATTATTTTGTTTATAAAGTATTTATGAAGTTTGGTTTCAATATTTTTCGATGTTTTTATCTATTTTGTCTTGTGAATCTTAGTCTCTGCATGCTTTTATCTATACCTACAATGCACCACATCTTTTAGTGTGTCCTTTTGGGTATACAAAAGGGTGTGGGGGTGTTTCAATCATAGATTTCAAAAATAATATTTTACCGATTACATTTCAAAAAAAATTTGTATCCAAGTTACATAATCCCATATCGTTTCCCAGGTAAAGATTAATTATAATCCTTACAAAAATATACCAAAGGGCGACATATAACGATGCGTCATTGATTGGTCAAAGCAGTATAGTCATATCTGACTTAATACCCAATGGTAATAAACAAAACAGTTAGAACTCCTAATTAGCTAACCGTCAGCCACCTGCTCGTCTCTGGAAGCTTTATTCGCCAAAAAGACTAAGACCTGGAAACCTTAACCCTCGTCGTACTCAAATTAATTTTTGATTAGCCGAGAGTTAAGAGGAAACAAAAACTACGAGTCAAATATCAAGGCTGGTGTGAATAATTATGTTTCATCCCAGTTTACTGATGTTAAGTGAGACCACGCCACCTAGCGGAACGGGTTTCCCCTCACTAATATCCTCTTTAAAACATATATTTTGCAAATCCTTTTCTACAAGCAAACTGGTTAATTAAACCAATTATATCAAAATAGCAATATCATTTATGCTAATAAATTGACCATCTGTCCAAAACAGGTAATAAGTAGACTATCTGTCCACAATATAGTAGTAACGTCCATTATGCGACAAATGGACTATCTGTCCATAACTGGGCTGACTGCCCGCAAACTGGACTAACTGTCCGAATCAAAATGGACTAACTGTCCGAATTATCTTCTTAGGGTTAACTACGCTATATCTTTTTCCTTGAAAACCTTTCCAAAATGATTTAACCTTTTAAATCATACTTATATAAGGAAAGTATTTTCTTAGCTTTACTCTAAGCTCTTTTGCCATGATACATACATACTTTACTCAAAATAATGTTGATCATATTTAATGAGGACTAACTGTCCTTCCAAAACAAGTTTAAAACCTTTTTAAATTGAAAATACTTAGGCTATATTGCCTATTTAATATTCAAAACCTTCATTTAAAATCGTTAAACAACCCTTTCGAAACAATCGAAGGTAACCCCTTCAAAACCACTGAAAGACCCTTTTGAAACCATTAAATATTGCCTTGCGAAAACATCGGAAAAACCCTTCCTTTCTTTTCTCCGAAAGTTTCAAAATATCAAACATCCTCCTTTGAAACCTTTTAAATATTTCCTTTCGAAAACATAGGAAAAACCTTCCCTTTCGACCCTGTCGAAACCCTGGGGAACCACCCCCTTCGAAACCATTCATTAAAAGCTTTCGAAAAAGTCAAAACTCAATTATTTTGAAAGAACTTTGGGTTCAATTCAAAATATATGGAAACCATTCAAAAGTTTTCCCCTTCAAAACCTTTGAAAAATGTCTCGATCGAAACCATTTGGATTCTTCGTTCAGATTCTGCCTTCAAGTAGAGCAAAAGGATCAGAAACCCATTAAGTCGAAAGCATTTGTTTCGAAACCCTTTAAAACTGTCTCTTCCAAAACCATTTTGGTTTTACTTCAATTATAGAAAAAGGGTCTTAAAAACATTTAAGTCGAAAGTATCTATTCAAAACCTTTTCCTAAGTAAAGAAGTGATAGTGTCGAAACCATCCCTTCGAAAGCATTGGAGAAGCGATCATATTTTGAAAGCAAAGCAACCATTTCGAAACCATCTGGGTTGAAAGGTACTTATTCGAAAGCAATTATTTAAAAACAGAGGCGCAACCCAATCCAAACCATTTTCTTTTAAATCATTTGATCTAGTCGAAAGCTACTTTGTCAAAAGTCATTTAGTCGAAAGCAAGCAGGCGTATTTCTTTAATTTAAAAACAAAGGACTGCCTCAACCCCTTTGGAACCCCTGATTTGACTTCCTACCTTCCGCCTTCATCCAGTTCACTACGTACCAGTTCCCTGATACTATGTGCATTGGTTTCAACTATGTCGGAAGCGAAGATGAGGAGGTGGAACCTGGTGCCGACGATATCGAAACAGTGAAAAACATGTAGCAAATAGTTCTTTTCACCTAACCTGCTTCACGTGTCTAATTTTGATTGCTTACATCTTTCTTTACCAGTAAAAGGCACTGCACTTTTCAAAAGTGCTGCAGACTTTCCAGATTTAATAATTTAAATTATTTTACAAAAAACCCTTTCTCCTCTTTTAATTATATAAAACATTTAAGTCTCATACATTAAATAATTTTATATAACCCATAAAACAGTTAGGAAAATTCTGCAAAAATTCAATAAAATCCTTTTTAATATGTTTTCACCATATAAAAATTTCATATCCAAATCTTTTGTTATTTAATCGAAAATAATTATTAACCCAAATTAACACTTTCTTAACTAGAAAATTCATATAAATTCCACATAATTTTAGAAAATTCCAAAAATTGAAGTCCGTCTCTAAAATATTATTTATGATCTTCAAAAAATACTCAAGGCATTTGGATGTTAGTTTATAGGGTTTTCAACTTAAAACATATCATTAAATCAATATGAACATACATAAATCATCAACATGTATATACTAGTGTGAACCCGTGCTTCGCACATGAGCTATTGCTAATGGTCATAACTGAAACGCTAATAATGTGTACATATAAGTATCAACAATTACAGAAATTCTATAAGTCCGGTGGTACATTTAATATATAAGAGAAATGATAAGTTACATAAGCAGTTAAAAAAGATATATTGGTTCTAGATTGAAAGTACACGACTGAAGCAACAAATATAGTGTTTATCTGATTAGTAGTTTAGCATTGTAATATAATAGCAATTTTGGAATTGGACTTCTACTCAGATAATAACCATATGATTGACTACAAATATTTTTACTAATGGAAATGTACTTCTATTTGGATAAAAGTAAACAGCATCAAATAGTGAAAATCAAAAAACACCACAGAAGAAATAAAAAAGGCAGATATAGTTCTTTCTGTATAAACCATTCAGTGTTTAAATTTAGTCGCATTTGCAAGTATTCAATAATCAGTATAAGCATATACATGCATGGAACACGTGGATGATGCAGTTTAAATATTTGGATTTTGGAATTTTCGTATCAATCATTGATCAGGGGCAGTTCTATTCTTATTAAAAAGTTACCCAGTAAACTAAGTACCTAATAAAACCAAAACAACAAACCGAACAACTGAATAAATTGGAAATATATTATATTATTGAGTTGAAGACTGAACCGCTACTATGAAAAAAAACAGAAGGAGGTAAAATAATTTTATAAACTCGATGCAAAACAATGGAAGAGTTGATCATATGAACGGGCAATAACAAATAAAGAAGACCAATTTTGGCCGATAATGGAAAGTACAGGAAACTGTCATACATAATTTATTCTTTAGTCACTGCACAACAACACAAAACCATAATTTGACATACAGACACTACGTTCTATTATTTTATTTAATGTCAGTTTCGAATACACTCATTATTCGAAAGTAATTAACATGCTCCAATTTTTGTTTTTCTTTAACTTTCAACTAACTTTATCTGAAGACTGGAAGCCTGAATATGTTCCTGCATATGGAAATTAATTTATAATAAATGAGCTACCAATATACACTATTACTGAATGGAAAAAACTTGTGAAATGCTTATATTGATCCATTAATGCATATAATATACAGCATATTGCAGTATATAATAATTTGAATTAAACGATAATTTGACATACTTGTAAAATGCATCATTTAGTTAAAAAAATGAAGTGAAGTTTATGAAAAGAAAATTTGAACCAAAAGCAAATAATCAATTACAGCCCAATTTTTTGTTTATATCTTCACCGAAGTTTCATTTAGATTTGTTATTATAATATTTTTGTACCGTGTTGAGTGAAAATTGTAAACCTTAATGTGGTCAACTAATATTAATTGGTTTTGTCATACATTTGCTTGTGGAGAACAGGGTATGTTTATGATATGAATAATCATACTTTCCATTATGTTTCCGCACAGTTAGACATCGACTATTTTGTTAAAGAAGCAAGTAGAGATTAATTTGAAAAACCACTGATTGAAGTGGAATTCATTTGATTTATGGGTAAATGAAGCAAGGAGAAAACCAAGATAATTTTCTTCAATAGGTGCTAATGCATAACCATATATATTAAAATTGTACTAATGGCTATCGACAACATTGTAGAACTTAAATTGTATGAAGTTTTATATATATATATATATATATATATATATATATATATATAGGAAATATTCTTCCCATCCACGTTATTTTTTGGTCAGTTAAAGTAAAATATTATGAAAATATATGTGGAAAAATGAAGAAGAAAAAATCAATTTATAGTAGTGGCATTAATTTTACACAAAATTACAGTTAAGAAATTTATTTTCCAGATAAATAAAAGCATGGTTATACAATACATGCGTACATACGCTTAATTTGGTCAAAGGTAATAAAATTGAAAATAACATTAAAGGGTTCAATGAATCATACCTTGAAAGATAGAATCAGACATAAATATATAATCGAGAGAAAGCTTAACACTATATGTTCAATACATATATGATTACGTAACGTACGAAAATGTCACACAGATATATCTAAAATTTATATGAATATTATTGATCATTAAAATGTTTTGATAGGAGTCTCTATAAACTATCTAACTTGGAGTAAATTTTATGCTACGGATCTTTGATCAGACTTACCTCATCCTTGGAGTAGCATTTATAGTTTAGTCTCATAGTATGGTCGAAGATACTTCAGTTTCATAGGATCCTATTACATAAACAGTAAGTTTATTATAAAATTATAAAGGTCAGAGCAGGAAAACATACATTAACATCATGAATTGTTCAATGAACAAATCGGTAATCCTTATAATGCATGCAACAACATATAGACTTAAACATGTAGGAATCAATATTTTAAGAGATAACGTGATCGCTAAATCGGATAACAGTTATGATTGCAAATGAACTTCAGTTTATCTACTTATATATTCTTATATAAGGTAACCAAATGCAATAGCATAATCTTATCCAGCCATGGTAAATGGATTTATTTATCATTATGATAATTTAAGCATAAAATGAGAGTTTTGATGATTGCTACCTTGATCCCAATTTCTTGTTGGCTGATACACATTAAGGAAATTTTATAAGAGGGTCGTAACCTTTTAGATTATTTAATGTGAGAGAAGTAGTGGTGTTAATGCAACTAAAAGACATATCATGACCGACATCATTGTCCTAACCGTTTGGTGCTTCGAAACTTGTAGTACTAATATGTACTACCATCTAAGCAGCCAATTTTTTTAAAAAAGTTATTTCATGTGGGATACAATTGTAGTAACATTTTTGTGGCTGGTAGGACATTAATAACATGTATCATTAACTGCAATAAATATAAAACCATAGGAGTGGTTTAATACAGTTGATAAATGGAAAAGTTAACTAAATTGAATCTCAAGCCTCAGTTATAATCCATGATTGTTGTGATGATTGACATATTTTTTTTATTGAAAATATCCATTCTTACAAAATAGGAGAAGGTAATTAAAGTTTTAATATTTTTGTATAGATACTCTATGAAATAAACAGCATTAATTGTAAACCGGTATAACAAATAATTAGACTTTGTAAAGTGGAACATAATAGAAGCCCAGTGCAAAACAAATTGTGAATTGGTAGCAAAAATAAATGCCTAAATAGACATGCATTGTTGGTATCAATGTTGTTTTGCGTTAAATGTGGTAAGCACCCTATAGAAATCTGGATGGCATACGAATAAAACTTTTGAATGGCAAAAGCCTAAGAAATGGAGTAGAATGATAGAATAAAACACATCTTAGAAAAGCAAGTGATCCACAATTATGTAAAAAAAAAATTCAAAATTGAAGCAGCGATTACTAATGTAAAATGGAGAGAAGGCCAATAAATTAATATCAACTGTTTTGGCTAAGTTTAAAGTACTTGCAATGTAAGTATATATTGGTTAAAAAAATACAATGAAAATGTAGTTGAAACCGAAAATTGTTTCAGGTAGAATTAAAATAAATTTGTAGGTACAAATTTTAGGATTACAAAAAATATCTGATACATCCAACTAAAAAGGTCACTAAATGATTTAAATCTGGATTTTTTTTTAAAATGTTGTTAAAAAAAGCAGAAATCAACAGTGCAGAATAATTTTGAACTGTTAGCCAAAATAAAAATGCCTAAACATACATGAATTGTCCGTATCAATATTGTTTTTCATTATGTGCAGTAAGCACCATAATTTTTTTTGCATTGGAAAACTTTTGAATCATAAAGGCGAAAGAAACGGGACAGAATGATAAAAAGGGAAAAAACATTATATAAAAGCCGGTGATCCATAAATATACGAAAACAACCGAATTTAAAAATTGCAGCAGTAGAAGAATGCCGATAAGTTAAGATTGGATATTTTGGCCGAGTTAAAAATACCTGTGGTAGAAGTATATACCAGAAAAAAATACACCAAAGATGTTGTCAAAATTGAAAATTGTTAAATAAAGAAATAAAATAATTTTGTAGCTAAAATTGTAGGACTAGAGAAAAATGGTTTGGTAAATTCAAATTCAAAGGACAATAAATAATTTAAATTCGAATAATTTTTTGGAATGTTATAAAAGAAGCAGAAATCATTTGTTTCATGCTCTAGCTATGCAGTTCAAGGTAATTAACCAACAATAAAAAAAAACTGTAACGAAAGTAGTTTAATAAAGCATTGCTTTTATTCCTTGTCATTGCAGTAAAAAATTGAAACAAAGTATAGATTAATCAGGCAACCTTATGTTTCAAAACCATATCATGGGAAAAAATATTTTTACGAACAAAATAGTACAATTGTTTTTAATGGAGAAGCTACCTTTCATATTGCTGCTGAAGAAGGAAAGATTACAAATACAAATAATAAGTAACAAACCGGGACAGTTGTTATTTTCAGGATATGCCTGAATCTCCAATTTAAGAAAACCATGTTTTCTAGCTAATGCAGGTAGTGAAAAGGATAACCGTAAAATTATTACAGTTCAAACACCAAATGTAGATAGGTTGAAACTGAGATCATATGCAATATAAACTGCAGTAGTTCATTATGTCAATTTAAAAAACGGATATTTGTGCAAAATTGTTTCAGTTTGAAGATAATAAATTTGTATGCACTCCAGATGTAATTTTCCAAAAGTGAAGGAAAAATAATAGAAAAGAATTGTAGGAGCATAAATAGAAACCTGTTTTTTTTTCACTGTTACCTACCAAAAAAAGGTTTGTCGTTAAGCTTTCCCGGACGGGAAAAAGACAGGAAGTGTTTAGGTTTTTTATGTGCTCAGACTCAATTCCACCAGACAGTTTCTGGCTTAAACTTTGGTTAATATAAATTTAACTGCAAACCCACCTTTGTTTGAAACTGAATGCAGTGGTAAGTTTAGTGAAGGATGAATTTTCGGTTGTAAACTTATGAGTACTAAGAACGACCAGCAAGTCTGAGCTTGTAATGTACACACCAGCAAAGGAGTTGTTTAGTCGTACTGTAACCTGGTATGAGATGAGGTAATGTTATTTAATTTAATTAGAATGGTATGATAGATAGTTGTTACCATGTTAGTTCGATTACCTTATTGACGCCATTGTCCGATGGGTTTGTGTGGAATGGAAGGGAGTGTTCAAGGTTTTTAATTTTTTGGTCCACAACTTGTTCCGAGCACATGTATTTATGGACCTATGTCTCAATCGTAAAAGAGCAGATTGTAATTTAGTAAATGCATTGACAGGGAACATGCAATTCAGGTGGTGGATGGCGTCTACCTTTTTTGAGCGGATTTGTTGTTTCAGATGGTGAAGACATCTTTTTTCAACCCTGGATCGCTCCAAGGTAGAAGTTAGTTCTTGTGGGGCCTGCAGTGCAATAGATGATATAATGAGTATAATTAAAAAAAAGTTTTAGTTGCTATGTTTTGGTTATCTGTAAGCGGAAGACGTAACCATTAGCGGGGAAATGTTAACTTGGATTCCCCTAGAGGGCTAATTGGATTGAAGTAGCGTTATTTCTTCGTCAACCTTTTGGGGACAACACGCAAAAAAAGTGGCCCGCATAAATGTAATATCAGTGAGTATAGGAAGGATAATAACAGGATACGATCGTGACGTTACCTATCCATGGATGTCAACCTGGGGTGTAGAATAAATGCATTAGGGTAATAAGGAATTATGAACGTGAAAAAACAAAATGATGAGGTCAGAATATAAGATTATTTTTTGGGTAAGCATAGGCATGAAATTAATACCTTAAGTATTGGTAAGAAAGATTTGCCGGCCTCCTTATGTTGGTTAGGGACAGTTGGTTGTCGGAGAAGATTGTTCGATACAAAGAGTTCATAACCCCAATTCCGTGCATGTACTATGTAAGTGTTACCTACGTCAAAATTGACAGAATAAATGTGGATATGTGTGAAAATGTAACAGAGCAAGAAGTTTGTATGTTTATGCTGAGTTGAGGAGAGCTGAAATGGTAGAACCATATATTCATGACTCTTTGATGAGATTTGTCTAGGTATTGTTGGTACTGATGATGGACATGAAGAAAGAGTATAAAAATTGTATATGCTGGAATTGTCATTCCAGACTGGAGCACTATTTTGAATAGTGCGACATTTAGTTGATATATAGTTTTAAATTGGTACTGTATATTAGGTATTTTTTGCAGATGTTATGAATTTATACAGTTGGGGGAAGACGAAATTGTAAAAGTGCTATGTATGGAACATCAACTTTATTTGCACTAAAGGGATGCGGCTAATATTAGTTTTCAAGATATTTAGATATATGTAGCGGACACAAAATTGTAATGCTTTATTTAAAACCAAACAGAGTACATGTAATAGAAGACGGACAACAAAGAACAGAAGAAGTAACTGCATTACAACAATCAAGATAACTTGAAATATGTTAAGAAACTACGCAGAAGCTAGGTGGCAGCCATACAATTTTTCTTTCTGGGATTTCCTTTAAGCTGAGTGACCTTGCTGTCCGAGGAAGATGGTACCTGCAGTGTTAAACCGTGTTAGTTGATATAATAGCTTGTTGAGAAAATAATTTTTGCAGGGCTAAATTGAAAAATATGCAGGTATAAATGCAGTGTCGTGGACATAATAGTTGCTTGTAGAAGGACGTATATATATGGACGGTGAAATAGGTACCTTAGTATTGCTTTGTTCAGGGGGTGTACTTATGCAGCCGGCAGAAGGAGAAGTAATTCTAGTTGCAGTTAATTTTTTCCTTCCAGCAGACTTAGCATATGTGTCAAGCTTGGCCTGAAAATTTTTAGTTTTACCAATCAGATGTTCGAGAATGCTTGTGATTTTCTTCTCACCCCCAACCTTAAGGCAAAAAAAAAAAATTTGTTAGTGGCAAATATCTTGTATAATGTTGCAACAGAGAAAGGGAGATTAATTTTTGTACACTGAGTTGTAATGGATATATGATAACTGCGATGAATCCAGAAGTACCTCGTTTTTTTGAATTAGGTACAAAGTTTCGGCCTTTTGTCTCAGAACAAACTCAGCCACCCTGTCAAACAGCACAATTGGAACAGATGCAGTGTCGTCTTCAATGATTACCTCCAAACGAAACCTAGCTAGGGAGAGAAGACAAAAGAAGTTGAGCGGTCAAGGTAGATGTATTTGGAAGCTAAATTGAGACGGCAGTACCTATGCAATGGAAATTCGATATCTCTATCGCACTTGCTGCAGTAATGCTTATGTCCTGATGTGGTTATACTGGATTTGCAAATGTTGCAGGATAACTATTCCCATCCATTGTCGAGAGAAACTCCTGTTATTTTTGCATCGAAAGCAAATATTTTTCCCTAACAAAGAGAGGTCGATGATTAGAGTGTTTGAAATATGAACGTAAATGAAGCACAAATCTGTTGCAGATACTGTATTTGATGACATTAATGAATGTAATTATGAGAATGAAGTAGTAGATGAATGTTATACTGCATGGCAAAATAGCAGCACTAAAATATTGTCCAAACGATGACTGACGATGTAAATAAGTATATTTATAAGCTGTTAGAAGGAGTTTACGTTTGTTATTAAAATATTTGTGGGATGATTTTATGAGTACAAACTTATGAGTCGAAAGGAAAAAGTACTTAGGCAATGTTGTGGATTAAAATTTAATAGGTTTAAATTGGGATTCAAAAGATCTGTAGAAAAAAAGATAAGTGTAGGTACAACTGTTGTTTTAAGATGAAACAGTTATTTCTCAGACTAATAAATTTAGGAAAAGCAAATATAAAGTGGAACTCACATAGACTTGTATGGAATAAAGATATTAAAAAATAAGGTTTTGAAAGCCTAACCGTTTGGAAAGGTTTAAAAAGGAGTCTGGACAGCTGGACTGTTATTATGCATATGAATTGTAGATAAATTTTGGTAAAGTACAGTAATGAAGCATCCTAATGATCAAATATTTATATGTCATTGTGGCAAGAGAAAATAGATAGTCAAATGCAGTCATATAGTAATTATCATCAAGGTTAAAGCAAAGGTAAAAAAGGTGTATGAAGATAAACATATCTAAGTGCATGTATGATTTATATAGGTGGTAAGAGGAATAAGAAACAAATAATGCGACATGAAGAACAGAATGTAAAATTGATTTTTGAATTTTTAAATGAACATTTAAAACGGGAATTATGTATTTTATGTGAATACATTAAATTGGTGGTACAATAAAACAAAAAAAGTTAAGTTCGAAGCTTAAAATGAAGTTGTGCATGCGTAGCGTTGGCAAACAGTATATGATCATTTATGCAGGATTACAGTTATCAATCCACGCAAAAGGCAATTGGTCCGACAACCATACTATTAAAAACAATTCGTTAGATAGCATTTGAAGGAAGCGTAATGTATTGAAATAAAAAATTGTTCCAAATAAGGCAGCTAGGCAGGCAGTGAGGAGTAATGTACTTACCTCATTACATAGATGGGAGATCCGAGCTTATTATTTCAGATATGGACTTATTAGTGATTATCCCACTTGGTTGTTTGAACTGCATGTCTTCAGCTGAAAACGCACGCAGCTTCCTTTTGCGGAAGCTGGAAAAAATGTAAAAAAATGGGAGTGTTAGTAGTAGGCTGAATAATTTTTTTTTTCCGTCTTAAATAGAGAGACATAAAATAGAGCAAATGTTTTTTGTTTCTGTTTTTTGTCGTCATATTTTCTATTTACATAGCAAGTAAAATTGATATGCGGTTAGCAGGGTTGACCTCTTCAGTAGATCAGATCCCTCACTAATATCCAAATCGGTGTAAATAAATGTTGCAGTAGTTGAGCTCAGGCTTGGCTTACCTGCACGTCAAAGCAAAAGCAATGTTCTAATACTATCAAATATATATACAAAGTATATGAGGATATGCAGATATACGAAACATACCCCGGTAATTCGTCACGGCCATTGATGTAAGGATAATTGTTTTAGTGGTGTCAATGATAGCGGAGTCATCTATCAAGGTTGCTTTGTTTCCCCACAGTGTAGCAGCAATGCGGTTACCACTGTAGTTGAGATAAAATAATGGTCATTAAGAATACCGTAGAAATTCAATGGAATGTATGTCGAGGGATGAAATAATACGGAAGCAACAGATACCAGTTAAGATATAGGATAAGCTCACGCTTAGTAGTCACTGAACCATTCCCGACAGATTGATTTACAGCATCACCAACATGGTGGAGGACCCCAATGACATCTGATTTGAGTGGTTGATTTGTAATTGATTTGTAAATGGGTAACTGGCAGGCTAATAAGATGAAATGGAAAGTAGATGGGATGTAGTATACTTACCAGTTATGTATTTTACAGTATCGGTCCTATCAATTATGGACTGATAGTCCGCAAAGGAAAACTTATGTGCTGGTATGGTGTCATCATGGTTGTCAACTTCGGTAATGGTTGTCAAAGCAGTGAAGTCGATTTTAATGGCTTTGTGCAGTGGAAGATATCTGTCACCGGCAGGGGTGACATTGAATTCACCTATGTCATAGATCTAACCCTTCTTTTAGCTTGCCAAGGAATAGCGGCATGAAACAGGGCCCTACAACTGCATGTATTTCTCCATCCTGAAATAAGAGAAAGCATTAGTTCCCAAGTACTTGTATATTTTCATTTTTGAACCGTGAACCACAAATACCGATGTTTATACGAATGTACTTGAAATGTTAAATCATGATGATGATAATATATGATATTGAAATATCAGCAATGAGTTAACGTGTTGCAGCCTTTGCCAATCTATGATGGTAGGCTATGCAAAAATTAATATCATTTTTTGCTGAAACTACCATACTTTACAATCAGTATTCAATCTGAAACAACCATACAAATTAACGATTTTTATGTCAAACGCATCATGCTTTGTAGGAAAGCTTAAGTACAATAATTATGTTTATTAAAATCAACTTCGTACCAAGTTTTTAATAGATTATAAGCTTGTAAGTTCTCAATTAGACTATGGTATGATATCTACTTTGCATTTGCAACAAACAACTTTTTGCATTATTATCAATATATGTATCTATATTTTCTACAAACAGTATTAGCAACCTGCGGGTCATGGAAAAAATGAAAATCAGATGGTAATAATTTATTTCAAAATATAGATCACTCGAATTAGTACATATTGTATTGGATTAAACAAAGTTATATAAATAGTAATTCCTTAACAAAGTTTATAAATAGTAATCTGTGTTTATAAATAGTAATTAAGTTTTACAGTACATATTTAATTCCTTAACAAAGTTATATAAATGTTATATAGAATTGTATTTAGTTATTCCCTCCTAGCTATATAGGTATAGTTAACAACGTTTTAGTATTAAAGCTAAAAAATCATAATGTTATACAATGTTTTGTACTTCAATGACAACCCTTTTGTACTTTGGAGAGTGAAAGCATAAAGAAATGTTAAAGCCAAAGGAGTAATTGTATATTGGGAAAGTATGACTGCAGTGTTGCAAAAGAACAAAATGTCGGTAAATTAATGCAGACTGGGAGAAGCTAAAAGGTTGTAATAAATGTAAATGTTAAGTGGAAATATACTCCTTTGCAATAAAATGGATAATGGAGCATCGGTTGTATTTGTACCAGGTTCAATATCAAAATATTGGTATAATGTACAGTAAGAAATGTTAGATAATTTGCCCTCATACGATATTCATTTGTTTGTTTTTATACGAACAGTATATAAATATGTGTGAAAAAGAGTTAATGAAGAAAAAAATATAAAATAAAAATTGTTTTTACGTATGAGGAAAATTGCAGTAGTTATTAATATCCAAATTTGGGAAGAAGAATGCTGTGAAGCATTTAATTTCATAAGAAGAAATATTACTTGCAGATTGTAGGCTACCAAATAAAACGGCAATATTACAAACATGAAGGTATAATACGGCAAAAGCTTCAGTTGGACTGTGGAAGTTAAGTAATATATCAGCATACAATGTACGTATGTTTCGAAAAAATGGATGTGCCATTGTAATAAAACAATTAAAATAATTAATTGTCCCGGTAAAGGCAGCAATGTGGGGAGGAAATTAATCAGGTGGGAGTATATAGACTGTGGTTGGCACATTTTTTTGTAATTTCATTTTGTAAATTTAATTTAGGCAGGCCACTCATATTCCTTACTGTAATTAAACTGCGAGTAATGAGTGAGTGCTGCTTAAATAATTATTAAAATTAAATACTATTTAATGCATTATATATATATATATATATTAAAGAATACTTACTGAATCAGTAGTAGAGAGAAGAATATATCTGAATTTTGGAACGAAAGACCTTAGTGCATCATTAATAAAATTGTTTAAACCTGGCTTCTCCCATTAATAAAAATTAGTGTGAAATATAAGCATTTACATTGAAGTACCAAGGTCATTTGTGTTTTTATATGGTTGGGTGTAACCATAATATTTGATATACATAATAACAAATACAGTCGATATTCAACTATAAATTGAAGAAGCAAAAAAAAATTCAACAGACAGCGTAAGTTAAATTTGCTATCCATGAAGAATATAAGGATATGGTGAAGATTCAAACATTCAGATGAAAATATTATAATTCATAAATTTTAAAAAATATTATGCAAAGACAATCGTTGTAGAGTTGCAGTAGGTTGTTAATATTAAGCATCAAATAAAAGTGTTGTAAAACCGTTAGAATGTCATATTAAGTAGAAGAATGTGTTACAATATGTGAAACCCAAAGAAGGAAAAGCAATACAACGAAAAGAAAACATTCAAAGCTTATGTAGATTGTTACAAAAAATTAATGAAATACTGTACAACAGTAATTACAGTCTTAGAGGAAAAAGGCTAAAATTAATACGTTTACACACCTAGAGAGTCAACATGTGGAAAATAACTGAGGGTGAGAAGTGAATGTTTGTGTGCAGAACTTAAAATCTAGTAGTTAAGAAATTACGTTAGGTATACTAAAGGGCATAGCACGTAACAAACATTTTAAGTATATAAAAGTTAATTTAACAATGTAATCCTGACTTGTACTGACATTAGTTTGTAAAACAAAGAAAACAAAATGAATATATGAAATCTAAATCTGTAAACGAAGAAGAGAACTAAAGTCAGGAGATGCCAGAGAAGTAAAGTCATCATATAAAGAGTTTGCAAGCAGGCGTATAACATTGTGAAAAGGTTGGTAAAGGCAACAGACATTAGCACAAAAATGGAGGGACATAATTAGAATGTAGAAAACAAACAAACTGAGAAACGTTTGTAAGGCTAACCTTGTTATCAAGCAACTGCATATTAAAACCAAAAACATCATTGCTCTTTAGGTTGATGGAGTCCCACATCCTTGCAACACGGACTCGGATTATTGCTCCAACACTGTCAACAGTCAGTGAATTTATAGATGAGTGTGTAGTTCTATGACTGTCTGAAGAGAAGAAAATATGATGAGATAAGTCGATTTGCATATGAGCAACAGATAGCTTGCAGGTTATAAAGGATTGGATTTGTACTATTGGGTATCTTTTCGTTATCTGTCGCAATAAATGTGATGGAGTGCAAACAATTATAAAACTGCTAAATGTAACTTAGCTTATGGTGTAAATGCCAAGAGGTAAGTAATATAAACAGGCATCATCATAAATTCTAAGTACAATAACTCATGTTAGCAATCCAAAAGTCATAGTTAAGACAGTATAATATCATATTTTAATTTGTTTTTTTTAAAGAAGTAAATGTACCTGCTATTGCTTTGATTTGTTTTGCAATTCCTCATTATTTTTGTAATGGTGAATGGCATTTTATTGGTATGTATCTGAAACAGTGGTTTCCTTTCCTGCATAAAGCAATAAGGAACAAAAATTTAAAACTGAAGTATCCTAGATTACTCTTACTATCCTACTGAAATAAAATGCAGATTGAAGGTGAACGTGTTTTAAGAACACTGCATATTGAGTAATAAGCTTCTTTTATTTATAGTCAGTTACAGGAGTAAATATCATTTATTACAGCCGTTATAGTTAAAATCCCTATGGTCTGTGCAACCTTTAAAAAAATAAAAATAAAAAGACTCTAAAACGTCTGTTTTGAACCAAAAAAGAAATAGATATGGAAAAATTGGGTGTAGATTACTTAATAGTAATTTATTTTTTTGAACATCTGTATTAAATCGATGGTTAGTATAGGCGTATCGATGGGTAGCTGAAGAATATGAAAGCCACTGTATATAGTATGGCTGTTACATGTTGTTTCCTAAAGTGAAAATTACCGTTATATTCAAATAGTCATGTTATCAGCCTAAAACCGTCATTGTAGCATATCTTGTGTGTTTTGAACATTTAGAACAAAAAGTGTTGAATGCTTTACTATGAATCTAAGAAGAACGTTTGTCTCTATGTGTTAATTATTATTACAAAAATGCAAGAAATGGATATAAAATATATATTGATGAGATAAACATGCCCAAATGTAAAAAAAAAGTAAAGGTATCCATTTTGTAAAAGTCTCGTCTTTATGAATGAGAAATCCGATCAATAAAGTAGTGTCGTGAAAGAGAACCATATTGTACGTATCAACATTTGGAACCAGGCACGCATGCTTTAAGAATAATTAAAAAGGTATTGTCTACATAAAGTCCATTACTTACAATCCATTACACATGTACTAAACATAAACCAAATTTGTAAATAGAGAGTAAAATGGAACATAGAATTGAAGCAAAATAAGAGAGCAAGCAAAATAAATGAGTAGAAAGGTTGTGACAGTGGAAGAAAGGTCATAATATATATACTGTTATCATAACGGATGTATTTACCTGTAAATACGTGAAAACTGCTACCATATGTCCGAACATTGTAGGAGGTTAATTTTAAACATCGCCTATAGTGAAACTAAAAGTATAATGTTAGATTTTTTGGTCTTTATTATGTCGTATTAACTGGAAGAAGCATAAGTTTAAAAGTATGATATTTTTTAGCCATGCAACAGTTTCGCATATAAAAATGTAGTTGCGTATGCTGATATTGTTCAATCTGTGCACAAAATTACCTATCTACATAATGCAAACTAAAACACTAACCACTAACTACGCTAACCACTAATCACGTGAGTGAAAATGAAGATATATTTCATCACATGTTAAGTAAATATATTTATCTCTATTATAACTTTTAATCTCAGGGGAGAAAAAAATCAAACATGGAAGAATTATAAAAAAGGAAGAATGCAAAGTGAAAACCGACGTATTGATCGACGAAAAATTAAAATGTCCCAAATGATATTATTTCTTTCTCAATTTTGCATGGAACGAAATGTTGTGATTCTAAATGTGCTTAAACATTTGGTATGGTCAAACAAATTTATGCGTTTAGAAAATGAACATATTTTTCGTATAAAACCTGTCAATATAAGTTCAAGCTGATTCTATCAAACAGTTTGTATGTCTTTTTTGCTCTGTTCTATGAATCACGTTGACATATTTGGATGCACGTTATGTCGATCATTACTTTCACTGCTAGGGAAAAAAAGATCAAGAAACTTAAAATCGAAAGAAAGGAAGAATATAAAAAGGAAATCATACATATCCACATTTAAGAAATTTTTGTGAGTGAAGGAAACTGTTTAAAAGTAGAAAAAAATTTGCTGACAAACTATTAACAGCAAATTAATGGGTAATAAATAAGTATTCACTGTTAGTTAGGCAAATAATTTATACAGTAAGAGATACAAATACGGATGTAGCAATGTTGTATATTTATGAGATCATAGGGGAAAGAATAATTATAAACCCTGTAATCTCAGCTGGGGCAAGGATTGAAAATATACTGCAGTGGAGGTGATCTACTACAAAGATCCATGTTGAAGATAAGTGGTAACTTAAATCTTATATGTTAAGACACTCAACAGATAAATTGAGTAATGAAATCAATTAATTCATTAAGAAAGCAAGAAATTTAAACAATTTTATGAGAATGGACAGAAAGTCTAATGATTTTTCCAGTAACGGTAAAATGGATATTTCAAAAAGAAGCTCCTATATCGTTTTCAATGAAATGCAAAGACCAATTTGTATTAGGGGTAAGTCGATCAATGTGTAGAGGAAATTTGTGGAAATAGTATTGTTCTGGCAAAAATTAAGTCGACTGGCAAATATGAACAATCTTTACAATATAACAGAAAATAAAGTGCGGCAGAGTAAATTACACAGGAAGCAATTTCTGTACATGGGTTTAAAAACGGAATATTCTACTAAAACAGAGTGAAGGGAGCTACAAATCTTCAAATATTTCACGGAAAACAATATTTTCAGTATAGCCGACTTCTTCCGCTCCTTGTTGCTTGATTAGCATTTTAAGACTGCAGTGTGATGTTGTTCTTGATATAGCAACGTATAGTTGACCATGAGAAAACACAGGTCGTGGCAAATACACACCGACATGATCTAAAGTCTGTCCTTGACTTTTATTAATTGTCATAGCGAAGCAAACTTTGATTGGGAACTGCAATCGATGGAGAATAAATGGCCATTTTGTATTTGCCGATGTATGGACAATTCGAGGGATGAAAACTATATTCCCTACATAGGTCCCAGTAATAATTTCAGCTTCAACTACTTTTGCTGCTAGTTGGGTAACGATCAAACGTGTTCCATTGCAAAGGCCTATGCTTTGATTTATATTTCGAAGAAGCATTATCGGAATCCCTACTTTAAGGTTGAGTTTATGGCCACGAATACCTGAAGGGTGCAAAGTGTTCAAAAATTCAGTAGGAAACAATATATGTTGATCCTTAATTCCTTCAGAGGCTGGGCTTATTGTGTCTGCGCTTAGGTATGTAGTTAAAGATCCTGAAAGAGTTGATGTTATGTAGCTGTTAATTTCTTCAACGCAATCATTAGTTGGAGCCAAAATGCATCGTAGACGTAAATAATTTGGCTCTTTCAATCGTTTTTGTAATTCTGGGTACGTATGATCTACTATTGCTGCAATCGGATTTGAAGTTTCTTTGATTAACAAATCTTGTGGTATCTTTATCCATGTTGGCTCAGCTCCTTGTTGCAATGCAGTGGCAGGAACTTTTCCATCACCCACAGCGAGAACCCATTTTGCAAAATGCTCCAACTTTTTAATTTCAGAAGGTGCACCATCCGTCGACTTTAGCCGCATGTTAAGGTTTAGTTTGAAAACACGACATTTGGACCATAACTGTGATTTGTTTATGGAGGATTGGACGATTGCATTTCTTGATCCTTTTGGTATAACAGGAAGTACTTGTCTAAAATCTCCTCCCAAAAGAACAGTTTTTCCACCAAACGTATGTTCATGTAAACAGTTGACTTTGAATAAATTCATATCTACAATTATTGATGTAATCGTTACTAATATATAATTTTAATGGTAGTAGGTTTTGAGCTTTAAAAAAGTTGTCAAAATTTTTAGGTGTACCCGTAAAGTGGAACCTAAATAGTTCCTATATTTAAAAAGTTACTCATAACCTGATTAAAAAATGGGTAATCAATTCCACATTAAGACTTTAAAATTGTGTAAATGTTTTTAAATCAAACTAAACTGTTTCTAGTACCATGAAGCTTATGTTTTCCCATTTCTTTTTCACGAAACCGAGGCCTAAATTCCTAAATCGAATGCTGCATGTTGAAAATAGATTAGGAGCATATTGATTTTAGAGATATAGGTAAATTTATGGTGTAGAAGGTTAGGAATCGATCTGCACAGTGCAAGAATTAAATGAATGTGCTGGAGCACAGATTCATGAAACGTGTTGTACAAATATATAAAAAAAATTACTTTAATTCCTCGGATGACCGCGTCAGAGGTTACAGTCATATGAAGTAGTGATGTGTACAATGCTTTCCAAGAACACTCGACCTCTATGCTATTTCCACTAAAGGGAAGAAATTAAAATTTTATGTCAGTGCATTGCATAAAATACCGATATTGCAAACATGAAATATGACTGTTGAAATAACTAAATTAGGCTAGTATTCTTCTGATATAAAGATATTCGTAATTATAGGTCGCATGCAATACAAAATCTATCTATGTTATAATAAAACCACGCATTGAGTCAAAACTTGCAATTGAGTGCATCAAATATGGGTGCAAGTTTACGCCATTGAAGACGGTTCATATGCATGTATTGATATAAAGTATAAACACAGAATAATGAGCTTCTATACACCATGGCACACATTAATAAGTACCATTTCTTTGTATTATCATCAAATTATACTTCTGTTTTATTTTAAAATTGATGGAGAAATTAATGTTAACTGTATTAAAAAAAATTGAGTACAAAATCCCTCAAGGAGGCCTGCTTTGATCAGTAGTGTCCTAAAGTAGTAATTTCGCAAAACCTAATAAAAGAGAGAAAAGTTAAAACTTCGAATAATGGCAATCTGACAATCAATTCAATAAGTGAAGAAGTCAAAAAAAAAACATAGAACACAATACATGGTAAAGCTGATTACAAGAAAACAGGGGCTAAAAGGGGGATTACCTAACAAACAAACATAAAACATCTTAGCCAGAACCAAACTTGCCTATTTGCAGAAACAGACCTATTTTTCCCCTTGCACGGTAGGGTGATATTCAAAAGTTATAACTAAGAAATTATTTAGTATCTTCAATAAGGGTTAGCTCGTTTCAATGTCAAGAAATGCAAAAGTCAAAGCTAACATCCATAGAGTTAACTATCTACCATAAATTTATCCAAATCTTATGACAGAGAAAGATAACACACTTTAACTTTTGTAATGTCTGGTACGAAGATAGCCAATAAGGCGAAGCAGAATGTCTTATTAGTGAGCCAGCTCCAACAAACTTCATAGGAAACTACAGATTAGCCATGTCATTAATATAGTATAACGGACCAAATGAGCACAAAAATCTGATTAGAAAAATCAATTGAAAAGGGGTCTCAAAAACTTAAATTCAATTAGTTCATAAATTTTGATACACTGAGCCTCTGTAAACTATCAAAACTTGTCGAAGAAATAATGATTTCTCCAAATATTAAATATTACAGTCTGTATAACATTCAAACATGGAGGATACAATATACGGGAACAAACCATCAGCACTGGATTTAGGAAGAGCAAGGGATAGCGTGTTTTCCACAAAAAAAAGAGAACACGAAAGCGGAAAATTCAATATAAGACAACATAGCAAATAATCACCCTGAACATCGAAGTTCTCAGTTTCAAAAAGGGCAGGAACAATTGTTCCACCAACGCCGCAAACAGAAAAGGGTGCAACGAACAGAAGGAAGCCGGTGTTAAACTTGAATACAATTTTCAAGGACAGCCGATATATGGAGTTGGAAAAAAATCAAAAACTTCGAACCGGGGAAAACTCGTACCAGAACTTTAACTATTTCTTGGTGTTTTGGAGGATCCGAAATACGTCTTCAATCGATAGCAGTTTGGTAGATCTGGACCCGATTAATCCCCTTTTGAATGCCGTCAGAAACCCTTTCCTTCCTGCCTTAAGCCAAGGACGCCGTAAGAGCTGCGAAGTCGGCGAAGTTTTGGGGTCGGTGGTGGTTTTCGAATACGATGCCTGGATCCGAATTGAGTTAAGAATGAATCGATTATTGCTGGTGCGTTGAGATTAGAGAACGGAGGGGGAAGGGAAAACCGAAAGGGAACGGGCGGGGGGAGAATTGAAGCGGAAGTGGGTGGGGGAAAGGAGGAAGCATGTACGTTGAATTTTTTTCGAACAATTGCAGGTAGGAAGGGCAGAATCGGAAGGGGAAAAAACAAAAAATAAATAAGAAGACCGTTCATTTCCAAAAATTGGGGGAGGCTTCTGTGAGCTCGAAACTGAACTCACTATTAATATAATAGTATAGATAACCATTCCATTATTCAAAATCATGGCAGTTCAATGCAAAATATTCCGCATTCATCTATAAATCGAAAATACTATCAAAAATAAGATGTAAACATTATTCACCTTAGCTTTAGTGATGAAGGTATGAGATTTGAAAGACTTTGATGTTGATTAAGCCTCCCCCTTTCTTTCTTCCTCTTGCTTTTATTAATGGTGGCTGGCCTTAACATTTTAAACTTTGAGAATGAAAATGAACATGTACAATTTGCACGGCCATAGGTTATATAGGAATGGTCTATTTCCTATTATACCCCTTCTCCTATTTAATTTTAACTCTTCTTTAGTTCATTTCTTAAATGGCATGGTTACCCCTTAATTAAAATCAAATATCAATCCCCTAATCAACATATTATTTTATTTAATTTAGCTAATTAAATATCCCAAATAATGTTACCAAAAATCTGGGTGTTACAAAACCCAAAACTATTTCACTTATAATTTTCTTTAAAACATTTTTACAAAAGTTATAATTTATTATGAAGTATAATAAAAAAGGGTTAAAAACAAATGTTTCTTAAGCATTGTTTACTATAAACCCAAAACCATTATATACTTGTCATCATTCATTTATAAAGATCTAAGTATATCTACACCTATTAAATAAGGTAATATACTTTTAATTAACTTTACAAAATCATTTATTATAATATAAGTGTTATAATCTGAAACTACCATTCATCCTTTAAAGAATACTTAACTTACTTTTCCAAACTTATTTATTTACTAAAAACCGCTTTAGAATGATATATATGTACATATGTATGTACGTATGTATGTATGCATGCATGCATGTATACTAATTTATCTATAACCTAATATGACTAATAAAATTTTAAAATCAATTTTAAAGATACTTGCATTACATAAGGTTTTTAACTTTAATAAAATAATTAACTAAATTTCTAAAACTATATATACTCGAAATATATTTTAAAATACTTATAATATGGTTTAAAGCATTCATTTAAAATATAGTTAAAAATACTTATTTTATAATTTATTTTAAGACATCTAAAGGCGTGTTTTTCATTTATTAAAATAAACCTTCTACTTTAATAATTCATAATTAATTATTAAAAATATACTCAAATTTCAAACAAGTTTTAAAATACTCAAATATAAGTTAGAAAACATCTCTAAAAAGATTGAAGAGAAATACTTAGATTAAAAGTCATCTTTAAATAATTAAATGTCAAAACAGCACCTACATCACTTATATAATGCTGTAAAAGGGTTAAAAGAAAGGATAGCCACCAAAAAGTGCCATCATTGACCACTATAAATTATAGTGACCCGGTGTAGTTTTACATACTCAAAATTTTTACCATTTTTTGATGTAATAACAATATTTTTAGTATCCATTCTTTTTACAGTAAGTAATGTACGTAATATACATCACAATCATGGCGAGAAACCCTTAAGGATCTCTCTACAAAATTCTGAAGAAATTGCCGAATACAGAGCAATTTCTAAGTGCTTCTATAATGACTAATCGCTATAAAACCATTTCAATTCAAGTCTGATTCAAATTGAAGTCCAACCAAACCCTATGTTCTTCAATACAAGGCTATGCAACGAGTCACAGAAAGTCATACAAGTCCAATACATCAGTTACATATGCCATTTTGTTTCCAAAGCAAGAATCACAAGAGATAAAGCATAATATATAATCAATCAAATAATGTAACATAAACAAGAATTACACATGTTATATACTTTTTAAATGGTGAGTTTGTTTACCCATCAACAAGTACAAAATCAAGCACAAGCCTCCACTTCCAACCACCACCTCTAAGCACCCAAAAATCCATCCTACCTTACCACAAGCTCATGGCCTAGGCTCAAACCCCCTCTCCCCTTTTGCTCACGATCTTGAATGGTTTAAGCGATTGTGCTTCGAATCTTTAAGCTTTGAGTTTCTAAAAGGTATTTTTATGTTATTGTAAGGTTTTTGGCAAAGTTTAGGTTGATTTTCAGTTGTTTTGAATTAATTTAAGCTTAGGAATTTTTAAAGAGATACGAGTTAAGTGATAATAGTGAAGAGCTAGTTTAACTTTACATAAAAATTGTAAACGTAAATTCAAGAGATAAGGCTGCGCTTATATAGGCAACACAAGATGTCATCCTAACCTCCTACTCTTCATGGAAGGTCACAAAGCAACCTCTCTCTCATGTGCAACCTTTACACCTCACCTTTGACCAAATAAATATCTTTTACACCATCCATAAAAATATCTTCTATTAATTACTTTGCTAATCTCTTGTTACTATTTACATTTAGTTAGCCATAAACATGAAAATATTTTTATTTTCTAATTAATTACATGGTAATATATCAAAAAAGCAAAACAAGTTTGAACAACTTTTACTGTGAAAAAACTATTTATCGATAAAACAATTTTTGGTCACATTATAGATATTTCTTCAAAGTATTTATTTTCGTAAACATTTTTCAAAAACAAGTTTACAACCATTAGTTATTAATTAAAAGGGGGTTAATAAGGTTATAAAATCACTTTTATAACATTAAATCAAAGATTCAAATATTTAATAATTCAGATATCTAAATACGAAGTGTTTGAAATTCCAGGTCGTTATGATCCAATTAGGCTTTGGTTAAACAAAATTTTGGATAAAGAATTTTTTTGATGCTGTATTATTATTAGAAAAAATTTAGATTGCACTTTATTTAAATTATATAATAGTTAGCAATAATTATGACATTTCCCACTTATTTATCATCATCAACATAAATTTTGTACTAATGTAAAGATGTCCAATGTTTTGTACAAAGAATATGAAGGATATTCCAAAGTATTCTCTAACGAAAATGGAGGTTATCTTATTATTGTTGGCACCATTTGTTAATGTATCTAATTTAGCCATAAAATATAGAATTTGAAATAAGTTGGACAACTTTTGTTCATGCTTTTTGTTGAATAAATTCTTTGTCAACCTCGGAATCATAAGTTGGGATAGGTATTGACAAAAGTTACTTACTTATGCCATGTTTAATAAATGGAAAATGAAGAGATAACATGTAATAATGCAAGTAAAGTGACTCAAGATTTAGAGTGGTTTGATTAAAGATGATCCGCGTCCATATTGATTGTTTATTTTATTACTTTGGTTCGATTACAAGAACTTGATTATAAGAGATAATATCGTGTTCAAAAAAAATAAAATTTCATTCCTTGCATACATGCATGCTAAATGGTATTTATATCGGTTGAGGTCTAGTTCAGATGGCTTATATTGAAGCACCAAGCCATGGAAATATTGTGGTCATGGATAAAGCCGTAGGGCTTATATGTAAGCTAATTAGATGCTAGATGGAGAGAATGACTTAGATGATGGCCAGTTGGCGGGCCAAATAAAGGCATGCTATTATCAGAAAGATGGCAGGGGACAAACTTGACAATGACGTCGTTGCATAGGTGGATAATTAAGGACAAGGGGTTGTTGTTGCATAGTGATGCTTTTATTGGATAAGCTATGTCATTTTATGTTGATCTTGTCAAGACAACAATGTAAATTTGTTGCTTCTTCATGCAGGGGTGACCAAGCACGTTTGTTAGAGCTCAACCGAGTCAAGACAAAGCAATATGGTCAGAGCACATTATTCTTCAAGGAAGATGTGAGTGAAAAGGATCGAGGGGCTTGGAAAGGCAAGCAAGGATGAGGCCTTCATATTGCGGGTAGGCTAGTTATTAATGAGGAAAGCTAGTGTTAATGCGATGATCGAGACTTTCCATTTAGTGATTACTAGTCGAGTTGATGTTCGGACCTATTGATTGATGGGGCACCTTCCAAGTTGACGGCTATATGGGATTTATACAAATGGTGGGTGGGTCGGAAGCTGTTGAGGCGGTATGATGCAGGGTGTGAGGGCTGGATACTTAGCGGGCCGACCTAATATCTTTTATGAGAAAATCGAGCAACATTTTGCCCCCAAGTTCGCTTCTATAAGCAGAGGCAGAGTTGTCTTTATAGGCATTTAATGTGAATGACACATATCACTTGCTCAATTTTTGTGATGATTTAATATTCGAGATGGATAAAGACGCGACTATTGATGAGATGAGGTAATCAATTAAACGTAGAAGGATAAGTCATTTTCCACCCGCTCCATCCAATGGGTTAGATTTCAAGCGATATCTACATATTGCATTGGCCTTCCTTCTTCTTCTCTTTATTGAGCATTTTCTCTTACAAACCGCACCTCCTAACACATCAATTCAAAGCCTAAGTGAATTGCAAACTTGTGTTATGCCAAGAAGTACAAGCCATCGATTTTAAATATTACATTATATAAAGACTAAGTCAAAACATAAAGCATTCTACACTTTTAGATCTCACAGTGAAAGGAAGTAAAATATAAATACTAAAAATAACATCTTGGATAAATCATCAATAATACGTAGTCCCTATATAAAGTTTCCATAATAACTAGATAAAGCCCAACTGAAATAAAGTATGATAAATAGTACATGGACAATGGCTAAAAATAATAATAGATCTTCGACATCTAGTTCCTTCCTCGACGTACCGTGTCTGTCCAATTCACCAACCGGCCCTATAACAACCCGAATTTCAATGGGTCTAGTTTTTTCGCAAAAATGCTAGAATCTAAGCCCATTGAGGCCCGAGTTAGGTTTTTGGTATCCTGCACATTGGCAAAGACAAATGTATTAGAGCTCAGATAAACATATCATAGCGGTACAGACTAAAATATAATAGTAAGTAAACACTCACCAAAATAATTATACTTTTTAAACAAGTGTCTTAAAGCTGGAAAGTCTCTACCATCTACCTAACCTATAGGATGTTATGAGGAGGGGGTCAGAACTAAAGTTCTGGTGAATGGACAAATTATATACTTCTAAGTTTAATTCTGCATATACCGTTTTATTTCCATTTTCTGTTATATTTGGTTTGTTGGGTTTATATAACACTTGCCCCTATGCATGATTCGTACCCATCTACTGCCTAGTAGATCAAAACCTAATAAAATATATATGTAGCTATATGCCTAATGACCGTATTGGTCCTAAGTGCTACCCTTAGCACCTTCCGTATCCTCCACGAAAAGGGCTCCATCATCTCGCTGCTAGAGCATGATGTGACTACATCTGTAACGGACTGCCTCATAAGGCCTAGAATACAGATGTTCTGTCGTCTGCTCTGAAAACGTAAAACTGCATCCGCACTAGCCTATATTAATGCTTGGGCATCCACAATGTACCACCCAGTGCGTACCTTGAGGACTATACATAATTTTTCTATCTACTCCCTGAATCCCGCTAAACAAGGTCTACTTTATACGGAACTCAGCCGAGGATTTTCTATATCTGTAAAGGACTACCTCGTTAGGCCTACGATGCAGATATTCTTCTTGATCTGTCCCTTTTCTTATCGTGGCTATGACCCTACGCAGCCACCCTTCAACTGATCGAAAGACCTCTAAAGAACTAAGTGGTTGTGCCCTACTGCAAACAATCTAAACATCCAATTGGCTGCGCCCCCTAATCCAATGTCTCGATAGTGAAAGAATCATTGGACTGTTGATTTGACTCTAGTCTTCCCCGAGCTCGCTTCTTGGTTTTGATCCTGGCCCGATATCTGCATGTGACTATCCCTTTGGGTCTTGTCCACTAAAACTTACTTGCAAGTACTAGGACATATGAATATCCTACTCAAACATCAACCCCTTTTGACTTCCTACAATGGTCCTGCCAAGCTAAAAGCAGTCAAGGCATACTCTTTTGATGGAACACCTACATAACTGCCTCCAGGGGGCTGCTCTGTTATGCCTACTCTCGAGGGTCATCCGACAGTACCCTCACGTCCCGTTGAAGTCTCATACTTCCTCTATCCCAAAATATCTAAGTTGGGCGTGCTCCTTCTGTGCTGAAATCTATGATGAACTGCTTCGTTAGGCTCTTCATCATTTGGGGTGCTTCAAACGCATCTCACTCTTTTATTAGACCCAAGGTCTAATCTTTTATTTTGTGTTTAGTTTATTTTTCTTATTCTGTTGGCTACTTATTTACCCTAATCAGTATAAGCTTGTCCCAGCCTCACCTAACTATTGTGAGACCATCAGTTCTGACTGAAAGGGGATGCTGTTGGCATGGGCCACTTCTATTATCTTGCCTATTAACTTAATCCAAGATCTAAGTATGTTAAAATAATCCTCTTCTGTTATTTCTGCTCTATTTTCTTATTAACTTAATTTAAGTCTTAAAATAAGCCTTTTCCGTTCTTTCTATTAATTATAACCTATGTTACAATTTTACTTGCAATTGTCCCTACTGTATTCTTTTATAATCTATATATTATAAATATAATTACAAGCATCTATTTTCTATTCTAGTCTGTCTTCTTTCATTATGATATTGAACTCCCTTTAATTCTCTTATTATATAACAATCTTGGCTTGCGACTACTTCCAACTGTCACAAATTTACTTATCATTATAATTGCTTTGTCTTTATTCTATTATCTGCGCACTAATTGCAGATCTAGGTATGTTTCTTTTAATTGCTTCTAGTCTTGTCTAATAATTAACTTAATTTCTTCTTTACTTCCTATAATTCTTCACTTTATTTTCCTATATTCTAGGAAGTAGTTCTATTCTATTTGGTTGGTTACAAAAACTGCGCTAAAATTCCATTTTCATGTTTTAATACTAAAGAATGCTATAAACATTAATCTGTAACCGCATAATATTTCTTTTATTATTTCTTTTACTTTTTGGATAGTGCAAAATACAGTAGTTTCTCTATTTTACACTAATTCTCTTTTTCTTTCTATTCTTGCAATTACGTTTATCGTTATCTTTTATTAAACTATGGAAAAGTATGCTCTTTTCTAGACCAACCAATTAATCTATCACTTACTTTCAAATGAAGTTATTAGACTTTCCCTTTTAATTTATTTTTCCTGTTTTAGCATAATTTACTGCAAAATTCTATTTTTCTATTTTTATTTCAGCTTTTCTTATTTTACATATAATTTCTGTAAATCTAGTGTTCTTTTATTTTGGTCTGTATTTGTGAATTCTTCTCTTTACTATTTTATTCACGTAAAAAGGAATAAAAACAAGCTAACATTTACAGGCTAAATTTCAACTTTTAAAATATATGTAAATAACTGTTAATTTCTTACATTTAGGCTTATGCCTTTCTCTAACTGTCAAGTCAAATATTATTTATATTTAATTGGATTACTATTTCCCTTTCCTCCATATAAATAATAATTGTATATAAGCTCTCATATACAATTTACATTCTCAGCATAACTAATTAACAGAATTAATTACTGAAATAAATACCGAATAAAATTATTTAATGGGAATCTAACGATAATATATCATAAACGTAAAAGATATATAATTAAATCCACTCACTTGGAAAGAAAGCACTCCAAGTTACAGATCTGATTTTTAATTCAGTTCTATTATCCATATCCTTCCCTATTGCTACTATATTTGGATCCACAAATTGGGATCTATATGGATTTAGAAATCCTGATCTAATTGAAGAAAAATAAAATAAATAAACTAGAGAACCAGATCTGAGAAATTTACCTCATTTTGAAAACTTTATTTGAACATCTCTATTTTAGACCTATAATTTCTATATCCAACTTGTAAATTAGAAGGCATAAATCTAAAATAGTTAAATCCTGAAGAATTTCTAGAGAAAGAAGAGTGGAAGGGCTTCTGTGCCCATTTAGAAAAATATGAGTTTGTAGGCTCGTCCTACCTCTTTATTTGTAGGAGTCAAAACAGTGTCATCCATCCATTTAAAATAATGAAAATCAGGCCATTAAAAAGGGTGCAGAATGAGCACGCTTGATTTGTTTTTAAACGTTTTGTTTATTGTAAACGTTTAACATTAAACATTTCCCATTAATTCCAATTAACTCTCATTAATTCTCTGATTTAATGCTCTTTATAACATATGTCTATTTTGGATTTTAAACATGCCTTATTTGCTTTATTAAATGTTATTTATAAACATTAACTTTTAAACATTATTAATTATAAAGGTTTAACCTTTTTTTTGCTTGTTTATTCGAATTAATTACCATCAATTGCTTGATTAATTTCCCAATATAAAATTTGTCTATTTTGAATTTCACATGTGACCAATTAATGTAAATTAATTTCCTCCAATAGCTGATTTGATTACATGGCCTGCTAATGTTCATTAATTGTCTTTAATTACTGATATCAACTAATCTCCTTTATGATGGCAATGTTAATTAAATACCTTAATGACGCACGTCTATTTAAAAACTCAAGTGCACGTTATTTTTGGAATTTCATATGCACATATATTTATTTATTACAAATGTATTTACGTACATTTACATGTATAATTATTTCTCGATATAAAAATTCGAACGTCAATAACTTCTTCATACGAACTCCATTCGAGACATATTATATATGTAAATTGATCAAAAAATTGCCAAGAGCACAATGGAATAAGTTTCAGGGCCAAAATCTAATAATTCCAAAAATGCTTATTTTTACTGTTTATAATTATTTGATTATTTAATTATATAAAAATACGGGGTGTTACATTCTCCCACCCTTTAGGAAATTTCGTCCCCGAAATTCAATAAGGGTAAAGTCATGAAATTCCTCGCATCATCACATCCATTTTGTGTACATCCAATTTTACGGACATCCGTGCACTTGTGCAAAGTGTCATTCAACATGAGATATATGCATGAACATGAATTTCTAAGCGGTACCTCCTATATGAATGCTTTTCATCGTTAAAAATTTATTTTAAAATGCACACATCCTAAACATACTTGCAATTTCTATATGAATGCAATCTTTTGGAAAACTCAAAATATTTTTCATCCAATTTTTCCCATACTCCTACTAAATAGGGGTGTAGTTCAACAAATTTTTCATCCAAATCCTATCACACAAATTTTCATATTTGAATTCCAGAGAAATCTAATTTTATGAACTCAATTTCTTATGTTAGAAAGAAGGTAGAAAACGGAAAAACTTCACATTTCTCCGTTTTACTTTTGCGTACCTCTCACTTCTTACTTGGAACTTATGCCGCTATCTTATAAAATCTCTATTTTCTTTCCCAAGTATGGTTTACATAAGAAAGATTTTGTTTGTCAAACTTTTTCCCAAGCTTAATTTATGGGAAAGATGTATTTTTCTTTTGCAATTCTCATTTATTTCTATTGACTCTTATGTTGTTTTCTTTAGATCTTACTGTTTTTCTTTTAGTTACCTTTTATCTTCTTTTACTTTCTTTTGATATAGCAACTAAACACAGCTATCATCTAGGGCTAGGAGGTTTAGGACCATGTCCACTCTGACACAGAAAAGTCCTATTCTAGGAATCCAAGTAACTCATATGCTCCTCCTGCTGCCTATTACTTGTTACCAACTTAAGCTGTGTTACTCATGACGAATAAGATCTATTCATCTCTTCTATTCTCATTTACTGTAATGGATAAAGGTTTCAATCTATGCAGTCTCTACCTAAAAAGGCAACTAAGCTTGGGGAAATTTTCTCTTTACCTTTCATTTTTCCAACTAAGGTCTACTTTTTCCAACCATGTGTGTCTTGCTTTCTTACTAATACCACTTCACTATTCTTCTATAGCCTACACACATGAAGCAACATTTTTAGGTTTTCATTAGTGTTCTATACACCTTACGGGAACTTTTATTATTACTACTAGGAGTAAATACTACTAGCCTTACACTTCCAAAATTAAAGCTTCTAAATTTTTAAAACATCAAATCCCAAATTTCTTGCCTTTGAAAGTGTTATTTTGAAGTTTTCAGTTAAATTCGAAGGTCCTTAGTTACTTAAGAAATTTATGTTTCCAAAGACTTATTTACTTTTCCACCAAACCATTTTTCTTTAAAACATGTCTTGCTTGTTCTTAAAACATTTTTTTTCTTGACTAAAAAAATGTCCTCGCATGTTTTCAAAATATCTTCTTTTCATAGATTTTCAAATTTACTAAAACTGGAGTAGATAATAACAATTATTTTATCAAAACTCTCCTAAGTTTTCTACTCTTCAAATTACTTAACCTCGGAGGAATTTCTAACTTACCACACTTAATGGTTTTATACCTTAACGTATTGGAATTACTTTCCCTTAAGAGAAGTCATTAACGCTAAAACCTTCTACAAATCCTTTAAAGGAGGATTTCAAGTTTTTGTGAAATTACAAGGAACTTTTTTTCTTTCGAAACAGGCTATACAAAATATGGTGCTTTCCACACCTTATACATCTCTTTTATGTATCCCCCTATAACTTGTATAAAACATCTTTATTTGTGATTCATAGAAAATTTTATCATTATTCATTTCATTCCAATAGATTAAAGTATATTCAATCTACATTCACTTATAGTAGATATTTCCTACTAAATTTATTAATTTAACTTACATCCTTTTGCAAAAGAACTCATTTTCAAAACTGTTATAGTATCTTCATAACTAAAAAACATTTTCATATACTTGTTTAAATAATAAGTGTACATACAGACCACTTTGGAAATTATCTCCAAAACTCATTTTGGTCAAAATAGAAGTGGAGTAAAACACTGTTACTACAACCCTAAAATGCTAGTTTATGGATTCAATTGGAATAAAAATTAATAAATCCCATATGCTATGCAAAAACATTTCCTTTAAGAGTCATCTAGTATAACAATAGTGTCATAGTCTATGCTTCCTTTATTTTTACCGAAAACATCTATTGCCACAATAACTGTTGTAACCTACGTTTTCGATACTTAACACACTCTAGGTTTTTATATTTAAAATCTTTGTTTACCTACAAAGAAACAAGCGAGCTATACTCGCTCTATAATTCTTCAAAAAAAAATTCCCTTTTAACAAAATTCATCATATTAAAAATCAATTTAAATTTCATATTACTTTTTTTGTTTCAAAAACACAATATTTACTTCTTCAAATATATTAACGATTATACTTTTCAACTTTTCAATTCCAAAAGTTTCATTTTATTGGGCTAAACATAAAGTGGATTTTCTTCTTACTAAAACCACTTACTCCTTCCAAAATATAAACACTCCCCCTATTATCCTTAGAGAATTTCCATACTTCCTATAACATATGATACCAATCTTCTCTCAAAACATGGCTTATTTGTACGCTGTAATTTGGTAATAACATAGGGCTCAACATACTTGGGTCATCCCAATCCCAATTAGCAAACTATGCACAAATATACTTCTAATCCATGTGTTAAAATCTATAATTGTGAACTATTTGGATTTTAGCACATAATATATTTATATTTTATATTCAAATACCTTCACTCACTATCTACCTAGGAATCCTAAACCTAGGCTTTGATACCAGATGTAACTACCCGAATTTCAATGGGTCTGGATTTTTTGCAAAATGTTAGAATCCAAGCCCACTGAAGCTCGAGTTGGGTTTCTGGTATCCTGCAAATGGGTAAAGACAAATATATTAGAGCTCAGATAAACATCTCATAGCGGAACTGACTAAAATATAATAGTAAGTTAGTACTCACCAAAATAATTACACTTCCTAAACAAATGTCTCAAAGCAGGAAAGTCTTTGCCATCTACCTAACCTGTAGGATGTTATGAGGAGGGGGTCAAAACTAAAATTCTGGTGAATGGACAAATTATATACTTCTAAGTTTAATTCTACATATACCATTTTATTTCCATTTTCTATTATATTAGGTTTATTGGGTTTATAATACTCTCGCCTCTTTACGTGCATCTTACCCATCTACTACCTAGTATATCAAAATTTAATGACTAATATATGTATCTATATGTCTAATAACCGTATTTGTCCCAGGTACTACCCTTTGCACCTTCCACATCCTCTTCGAAAAGGACTCCATCATCTCGTTGCTAGGGCGTGCTATGACTACATCTAAACGGACTGCCTCGTAAGGCCTACAATACAGATATTCTATCGTCTGCTCTGAAAACATAAAATTGCCTCTGCACTAGTCTATACTAATGCTTAGACATCCATAATGTACCACCCAAGTGCGTACCATGAGGACTATACGTAGTAGTTTTGTCTACTCGATGAATCCCGCTAAACAAGTCGACCTTGTACAGAACTCGGTCGAGGATTTTCTATATCTATAAAGGACTGCCTTGTTAGGCCTACATTGCAGATACTCTACTTGGTCTGTCCCTTTTCTTATCGTGGGTATGGCCCCATGTAGCCACCTCTCAACTAATCAAAATACCTCTAAAGAACTAGGTGGTTGTGCCCTACTGTAAACAATCTAAACATCCAATTAGCTGCGCCCCAATCCAATTTCTCGATAGTGAAAGAATCATTGGACTATTGGTTTAACTCTAGTCCTCCCCGTACTTGCTTTTTGCTTTTGATGCTGGCCCGATATTCGCATGCAACTATCCTTTTGGGTCATGTCCACTAAAACTAACTTGCAAGTACTGGGACATATGAATATCGTACTCTAAACATCAACCCCTTTAACTGCCTACAATGGTCATGCCATTTAAAAAGCAGTCAAGGCATACTCTTTTGATTGAACACCTACAGACCTGCTTCTGGGGGACTTCTCCATTATGCCTACCCCAGGAGGCCATCCTACAGTACCCTTATGTCCCATTGAGGTCTCCTACTTCCTCTAGCCCAAAATATCTAAGTTGGACGTGCTCCTTCTATGCTAAAATCTATGATGAACAGCTTCGTTAGGCTCTTCATCCTTTTGGCTTCTTCAAGTGCATCTCACTCTTTTATTAGACCCTAAGTCTGATCTTTTATTTTGCATTTAGTTTAATTTTCTTATTCCGTTAGCTACTTATTTACTCTAATCAGCACAAGCTTGTCCCAACATCACCTAACTATTGTGAGACCATCAGTTCCTAACTGAAAGGGAATGTTCTTGGTATGGGCCACTTTTATTATCTTTATTATTAACTTAATCTAGGATCCAAGTTTGTTAAAATAAGCCACTTCTGTTATTTCTGCTCTATTTTTTTATTAACTTAATTTAAGTCTTAAAATAAGCCTTTTCCATTCTTTCTACTTAATTATAACCTATGTTATAATTTTACTTGCAATTATCACTACTGTATTCTTTTATAATCCATATATTATAAATATAATTACAAGCATCTCTTTTCTGTTCTAGTTTGTCTTCTTTTATTATGATATTGAATTCTCTTATTATATGACAATCTTGGCTTGGGACTACGTCCGACTGTCACAAATTTACTTATCATAATAACTGCTTTGCCTTATTCTATTATCTGCGCACTTATTGCAGATCTAGGTATATTTCATTTAATTTCTTCTAGACTTGTCTAATAATTAACTTGATTTCGATCGTTCTCGCCTCAATCTCTCGTGAACGTTTCCAGTTTTTAACGCTGCCGCTGATCTCCTTTGTCGCCTGATAGTCCAGCTTCCATGCCACCTATTGAATCTTCCGAATTGACGCCCACTTCCCTTGATCACCCACCGGGCTTCGCGCCGAGTCAAACAGTACCGACTTCCATCACATCTGATGATGGATTCACTCCAGGTAGATCGCGTAAATGGAAGAGGCAACATAAACCCTCTCCTTCTAGTCGTCTGGACAAAGTTGAGAAGCAATAGAACCGAATCCCTTCCTCAAGTTACGTTGGTCGATCCACTAATCAAAATACTAATCCAATCCCTAATGGTCCTGAATCCCAATACAACGGACATTTTATTGATAAGCAAAGTCCCCCAGTTTGGAATTTCGCTTCACAAACGAGTAAAGCGTGGAATGAAATTGTTAAAGGTAATAATATTCCACTCTCTGTACCACTGAAATTTTATCCGCCTCGAGAAGTCAATTCTATAAAATGCGCTAAAATGTCTAATGAAGTTATTATGGATGCTAGAAAACAATGGAATAACGCCATAGTGGTTTACGTAGTAGGACCTAAACCATATTATCCATACTTCAAAGAATATATCATCAGAGTTTGGAAACCAATAGAGGAATTTTCAATTTTCTCAATGGAAAATGGTTTTTATGTGATTAAATTCAACAAAGTGCAAGACTGTCTAAATATTTTGGAGGGAGGACCATACTATTATAACAAAAAATTGTTGATGCTGAAGAGATGGCATCCCGGAATGCAACTTAATAAAGAATTACTTCACTCTATCCCGATCTGGATCCGTCTCCCTAATCTGCCACTTGATTTCTGGCCAGAAGAAGGGATCAGTCGAATTGCTTCTGTGCTCGAAACTCCTATTAAACTTGACAAATTCACGGAGGGAATAATAAAAATCGCTTTTGCTAGAGTCCTTATTGAAATTGATAATAAGTTTAATTATCCTAGCAAACTTCCTATTTTAAATGAGAAGGATGAAATAACTTGGCAAGATATAGTTTATGAATGGAAGCCTATCGTATGCCCCAATTGCTCGAGCTTTGGTCATATAGAAAATCACTGTCAATTCACTAAAGCATGGGTGCCTAAGCAGAACCACAACAAAGAAGTAGGTAACACTGAAATGATAATAGATTCCACTGATTCCACTCTGGAAAATTGTAACATAACTGAAAACCCTATCAAACAAAACTCTGGGTTGGAAACTAAGGATCAGTCACAACAAAAACATGGCACTGAATCTGAACAGATTAGACAAACTAATCCAATGTCAATTATAAATGAAACAAATCCTATCCATATCACACAAACAACCACTCAGACAGCTCAACCAAATAAAGGTTACATCATCAATAATTCTACTAAAGGACACAACATGAATGAGAAAGTGGATTCAACGTCTACAGATTATAATACAGGTGATTCTAATGTACAACTAGATGTTATACATGATGTAGCTTCAGCCATGGAAGAATCTAATAACGCAGACGTGCCTCCTCTCCCCAGTCAAAGGAATGGTTGCCCAAATCCAGACTTATCATCAATAGCCAGAACAAAATCAACTCGCAAAACGAGAACAGAGGAAGCTCCTTTTGAATTCAAAGCCTCTTCGAATCCTGACGTTTTGGAGAACCCTGCATGGTCAAATCTTGTCATTCATCTAAAAAATAAAAGCAAAAAATCAAAAAAAGCCAAGACGACGGGGAAAGCTACTCCTCTGGAAGAAAGTAGCACTCCTAACAATAAAAGTTAATGCAGTTCCTAATTTGGAACATAAGGGGGATGAATGCACCCCACAAACAACTGGAAATTATAAAAATCATTAATTCGAATGATTTTTCTTTTTTTGGCATCCTGGAAAACAAACTTTCTCTTAATGCTATTGAACGCTTCATGAATAAAATTGACAATAAGTGGAAAATGTCTCACAACATTTCTGATCGAAAAAGTCGTATTATTATTCTCTGGAATTCATTGGTATGGACTAACATCATTCTTCACTCCACAGACCAATACATTACCAGTATCTTGTGTAATAATAATGATATCAGAGTAGTATGCACCATTGTTTATGCTCATAATGAAGAAAACAATCGATCCACTCTATGGGAAGATATCATATCGCTATCCAATAAAGTTAATCTACCGTGGATTGTGGCGGGTGACTTCAATACGATTCTATATCACGATGAAAGAATGAATTATGGTAGCTTTAACTCTAGTGGTGATCCCTATTTTATGGACTGTATTACTCTATCGAGACTGGTGGAACCTGAATTTACAGGCAATTTCTTTACTTGGCGAGGAGGTAATTCTTTTTCTATTCATAGTAAAATAGACAGAGTTTTTGTTAATTCGCTATGGCTAGACAAATTTGTCAATTTTGGCATCCATTTTAGCAATCATTCTTTGAGCGATCATACTCCTATCTCAATTATGCTACAAACTCAAAATTTTAAAAAGAGGAACATACCTTTTAAGTATAAGAACTCATGGCACACATTCTCTGGTTATAATCAAATCATTACCGACGCTATGGATATTAATCCCCCTGGTAGCCCTCTGTACAAACTGCTCTTCAAGATAAAGAGGGTGAAAAGCAGTCTGAAAAATTGGTTAAGTACTAAACCCAATATACAACTAATGATTGACAATTTGAAAGAGCATAATAACAACATTTACAATCAATTAGTTAACAACCCACTGGATGATAACCTCCTACAAACATACACTGCTGGTTGTGATGCACTGCATGATATGTTGAGAAAATCTTCCATTGAAAATGATCAAAAAATGAAACTCAATTGGCTTCTCAAAGGGGACAGGCCTACAGAATTCTTTTACAGTAAAATCTCAAAATTCAAAAACAGTCGAAGAAACATTTTTACTGTTAACAGTCAAGGAACATGGATCTCAACATCAGAAAAATTAACTCAAGAAGCTGTTATTTACTTCTCTGATCTATTTCAATTGCCACAAGCCACAAATCAATTTCCAAACATTACTTGCAAGAAAATTCTATCTGAAAATGCTAAAATGAATTTGTGCAAATCTTTTACAATGGAAGAAATTAAAGAGGCCATTTTTCAGATTAATGATAATAGTTCTCCTGGGCCAGATGGATTCAATTCTAAATTTTACAAAGTGCACTAGGACAGCATGAAAAAGGATATTTGGGAAGCTATGAATGACATACTTCAAAGTGGTAAAATCATTAGAGAAATAAATCACACTTTCATTTGCCTCATACCAAAAATTTCAGAGGCTAAGAATATATCTGATTTCAGACCTATCTCTCTTTGTAATGTCACATACAAAATCTTAGCCAATTTATTATGCAACAGAATGAAACCTTTTATGAATGAATTAATCTCTGTTAATCAGAATGCATTCATCCCTAATAGAAATATTTCTGAAAATTCCCTCCTTGCCCATGAAATGGTCAGAAGCTTTAATAGAAAAAACTCAAGCAATTTCTGTTTGAAAATTGACTTACACAAGGCTTATGACAAAGTTAATAGAGAATTTATCCATCATATGCTGATTTCTATGGGATTTCCTATTCCCTTTGCTAATATCATCTATGATTGCATATCCACCCCTTCGTTCTCTATTTTAATTGATGGCTCCCCACACGGTTTCATTAATAGCATAAGAGGACTAAGACAAGGGGACCCTCTCTCCCCCTACTTATTTGCTATGGTCATGGAATACCTCACTATAAAGATGGACATAGAATTTCTAAAAGGCAACATCAGTCCAATATATCAAGTTGAGCCAATAATTACCCACCTTCTTTATGCTGATGACATTTTAATTATGGAAAAAGCTACATTTAAAAATGCAGAAGCTGTTTATCATATTTTACAAGAAATGAAAATTGTCTCAGGTCTCGAACTAAATACTGAAAAATCCAAATTATTTTTCAGTAAAGGTGCCAAAAATAAACAGGAGATTGCTGACAGCATTAAATTCAAAATTGGAAATCTGCCAATCATCTACTTGGGAATACCTCTTACTAATAATTCTTTAAAATCAAGAGACTTTGGATGGCTTATTGAAAAAATTAACAAAAAGTTCAATCATTGGCAAACCAGATTTCTCAATATAAGTGGAAGAGCTGAACTTATCAAAACTGTCATCCACCCACTGTTGCAGTCCTGGATTCAAGTATCCCAGTTCCCTGCATCAGTTATTCATAGGATCAATTCAATATGCTCAAACTTCCTGTGGAAAACTAAATCACATAATATGAGTTGGAATGATGTATGCAAAACCAAAAATGAAGGGGGTTTAGGCATCAGGAAAATTGAAGACTTAACTGTAGCAGCTGCAACCAAACTGCTATGGAACTACATTAATGGAGAATCTTTGTGCGCAAAATGGATGCATAATAGATATTGTAAAAAGAATAACTTTTGGATTACCAATGTGGATAACAATGCTTCTCATACTTGGAAAACCATACTACGTGCGAGACAATGGTGTAAAGGTTACATAGACAGGAAAATTGTAAATGGTGCTAATACTGATATTTGGTTTGATCCATGGTTACAAGGCCATTCATTGATTGACAAATATGGATGGAACTGCATGAGAAATCTAAAGGGTTGCCATAAACAAGTATCACAACTCATGTCGAATAACAACTGGAAACAAAATCTCAACTTCATTCCCATGCAATCACATAATGATGTAAGGAACATTCACATACATCACCACATGAAGCACGATTACTGGTGGTGGATTCCTAGTAAACAGGGACAATTTTCTTTGAAATCTGCATGGAACACATTTCGAAACAAATATCCTGAGCTTGACTGGACCAAAACTATTTGGGAGAAAGGTTGTGCACCCAAAATGTCAATATGCTCTCTACTTGCCATCAAAAACAAACTGAATACTAAAGACAGAATCAGCAAATGGTCCCCGAATATAGACCAAATATGTGTCTTATGTACTAACCACAATGAAGACAGAGATCATCTATTCTTTCAATGTACATATTCGAGGACCATCCTAATGGAAATTCTTCCCAAGGTTACTATCACAGGACTCTCCAATTTTGAAATCTATCCTACTATGACTGCTATTAAACAAGCTCAGGATCAAATGAAAGTTTCCAACTCTAACATTTTTAGTATCATTCTTACTAATATAATATGGAACATTTGGTGCGAACGAAATAACCGAGTGTTTAATGGAATTGAACAACCAGTCGAACTAAGAATTAAACACATTCTTATAGACAGTAAACATCTTATCCAACAAAAGGCTCAATCTGGTGATTTAAACTCTGACGAGAGGCTTATCTTGGTGAATCTCAGCATGGCGTCAGTTCTCCACATCCAATTCCGACCCCCTTGAGCTGATGTTGATCTGTGACTAGTGATAGTTTGTGATAGTCAATTTTGGAGTCTGATGATTTCGTTATTTTCTCCATTTTCATCGGCGAATGTTGATTTAGATCTGTTAGTTTGGGGCTTTGCTTCTCCCCCAACGCGTGGCAGGATAGCAAAAGAAGAAATGACATCTTTTGAGTTTTATTTTGTTTTAATACTTAAGTTGGAGTATGGTTTGTCTTCATATCTGGTACCAGCTGCTCGTACGGATGATTTTGAGAGTGTTGCTTATATGTTTTTTTCTCCTCCATCTGTTTGACAGTTTGGTCCAGTATTTGAATTGATGTATTGTTAATATATGGAATTGATATGTACTCTTTTTCCTTACAAGGTACCCATATAGGTTAGGAGGGTTGTAAGGTTTTAATGAGGCATATCAAGGAAGTATATGCTCTGTTTTGTCCATCAATAAAAAGTACCATTTTCAAAAAAAAAATTAACTTGATTTCTTCTTTACTTCCTGTAAATCTTCACTTTATTTTCTAATGTTCTAGAAAGTAGTTCTATTCTATTTGGTTGGTTACAAAAACTGTGCTAAAATTTATTTCCATGTTTTAATACTAAATAATGCTATAAACAATAATCCGTAACTGCAAGCTATTTCTTCTATTATTTCTTTTACTTTTTGGATAGTGCAAAATACAGTAGTTTCTCTATTTTACCCTAATTCCATTTTTCTTTCTTTTATTATTGCAATTACGTTTATCATTATCTTTAAATTTTAAAATATGGAAATGTATTCTCTTTTCTAAACCAACCATTAATCTATCACTTACTTCTATATCGAGTTATTAGACTTTCCCTTCTAATTTATTTTTCCCCATTTTAGCATAATTTACTGCAAAATTCTATTTTCTCTTTTCATTTTATCTTTTCTTATTTTACATCTAATTTCTGTTAATCCAGTGTTCTTTTATTTTGGTCTGCGGATTCTTCTCTTTCTATTTTATTCGCGTAAAAAGGAATAAAAAGAAGCAAACATTTACAGGCTGAATTTCAACTTTTAAAATATATGTAAATAATTGTTAATTTCTTACTTTTAGGCTTATGCCTTCATCTAACTATCAAGCCTAATATTATTTATATGTAATTGGATTACTATTTCCCTTTTTTTCCATATAAATAAAAATTAAATATAAGGTCTCTTATACAATTTGCAGTCTCGACATAACTAATTAATAGAATTAATTACTAAAACAAATATCGAATAAAATTATTTAACCGGAATCTAACAATAATATATCATAAACGTAAAAAAAATATAACTAAATCCACTCACCTGGAAAGAAAACACTTCAAGTTACAGATTTGATTTTTAACCCAGTTCTATTATCCTTAGCCTTCTCTATTGCAACCCTATTTGGATCCACAAATTGGTATTTATATTGATTTAGAAATCAGGATCTAACTAAAGAAAAATAAAATAAATAAACTAGAGAACAAGATCTGATAACTTTACCTCATTCAGACGACTTTATTTGAACACCTCTATTTTAGACCTATAATTTCTATCTCCAACTTGTAAATCAGAAGGCGTAAATCTAAAATAGCTAATTTCTGAAGAATTGAAGGAGAAAGAAGAGTGATAGGGCTTCTGCACCCATTAAGAAAAATATGAGTTTGAAGGCTAGCCCAGTCGCTTTATTTATAGAGAGTCAAAATAGTGTCATCTGTTTGTTTAAAACAATGCATACCAAGCCATTCAAAAGGATGCAGAATGAGCACGCCTGATTTGTTTTTAAACATTTTATTTATTATAAACATTTAACATTTAAACGTTTCCTTCTAATTTCAAATAACTTTCATTAATTCTTTGATTTTATGCTCTTTATAATGCACGTCTATTTTGGATTTTAAACATGCCTTGTTTGTTTTATTAAATGTTATTTATAAATGTTATAAATTATAAACATTTAACCTTTTTGTTATTGCTTGTTTATTCTAATTAATCACCATCAATTGCTTGATTAATTTCCCAATATAAAATTTGTCTATTCTGAATTTCACATGTAGCCAATTAATGTAAATTAATTTGCTCCAATAGCTGATTTGATTACATGGCCTGCTAATGTTAATTAATTGTCTTTAATTACTTATATCAACTAATTTCCTTTATGATGGCAATGTTAATTAAATACCTTTATGACGCGCGTCTATTTTAAAATTCAAATGCGCGTTATTTTTGGAATTTCATATGCACATATATTTATTTATTACAAATGTATTTACGTACATTTACATGTATAATTATTTCTCGATACAAAACTTCGAACGTCAATGAATTTTTCATACAAACTCCGTTCGAGACATATTATATATGTAAATTGATCAGAAAATCACTGTAAACACAATGGAATAAGTTTTAAGGCCAAATTTCAACAATTCCAAAAATGCTTATTTTCATTGTTCATAATTATTTGATTATTTAATTATATAAAAATACGGGGTGTTACAGGCCCATCCTCCTGTAGTGGGGAAAAAGAAATAAAGGTTTAGGTAAAACTAAAGTCTAGTGAATGAATTGTATTACTAGTGAATGGTGCTCAAAAGCAATTAACTTTATTTATAGTCTATGTGATCTAGAGTGCCCTTTTCATGTTTGTAAGTTTCCTTCCTAGGGTTGGTCACCTTGATATAAGGAATATAGTCCTAATTACACCTACACCCAAAACAACTTGCAGAAGTTTGTACCTAAAGTTCGAACAATAGATCGACTAATAATCTCAAGGACTACTCCTAGTTTAGATCACAAGGAATAATTTCCTGGTTGACTTTACCCAATTAATCGATTACCAATATCTTGCATACATACTGAGTGGAAGTTGCAATGCCGAGCTCGCATCGAACTCCTACCTCAACGGCTTAGGGCCTACCTATGCATCTGTGTCACGATCTCAAGGGGAATATCCCCTATGCACCACGTTGGACATCCACAAACAGTATCTAGGTCGAATTATCCATGTACTCCGAGGAAGCTTTCATTAATGTCTTAACTATGCACTGTTACAAACAACCATAAACATATTTAGGCTGACTTGCCCGGTTAAACTGAGGAACCTCTCGTTAGTGTCGTGTGCTTAGTACATAGTCTCATTCAAACCACGCTTATGGTAAACAATGTCTAGGCCTAATTTCCCGCGTACATGTTCACTTCAATTCCATGTGGTTAAAAGTCAAGAAAATGGGAACTAATTTCCTCTAACAATAGATTATTATATATATTAAATCTGGACCATAGATCGAGGTTCAATCCAAGCCGTCAATAACGGTTGATCACTTGTACCAAGTAGTCAACTAGTTAGGGACGGGCGTTGGTTGGTGGGTTTTAATTCCAGGCATAAATTTTATTCTAAAGTTATTTTGCACATTAGTTATCCTAGCCGTAAATTTTAATTATTCTAGCTAACCTTAAATGTTATTACACCATTAATTCTATGCTTCTAATCATATTTTGTCGTTCCCTTTCTTCTATAAATCAAATAGATTTTCTTGTATAATCAATAATCTTGTTTACGTAAATTCAAACTATTAATTTTACCCTTTGTGTGTACTTTGCACCATTTTATACAAAATGACTATATATCTCCAAACTAAATTTATATGTATTTGAGTCTCAGAACCAAATTAAGATTAAAAAAAGATTATTCACTTTGCTCAATTTATTTAATCCAATTTCTTATCAATAAAGATCCATATGGTTTAGAGGAAATTAATCTAGTCTATTTTCTCTAACATTTACCGTACATAAAAATTCACATTTTACCCTTGTGTTTGCACATAGACGAGCTTGATTTATTTAATATGAACTTCGAATGTGAATTGTCATCTTTAATTAAAAGAAACTAGTTCCAGATCAAGTAGAAACATAAAAAATGTAATTACTTATAAAACATCATTTTTAATAGTTAATCCACTTACCTCTTGAGGCTCTCCTTCTTCCTAGATTACGTTCAATCTCCTTTTCTTCTTAAATTAGTTGATTTCCGCTCTTTTATTTGACTTTAATTTGGATTTTATTTTTATGTTTGTTTTAGAATTTAGAGGAAATAGAAATTTTGGAAGAGGAAGATAGATTTCGACATACTGATGCTATTGGAATAGGGTTTCATATGGAGGGTTATGTGTCTATTTATAGTCGCTGGAATATGCTTAATTAATTATTATAAAATCAAGGCCATACATGCCTAGGCTAACCCAAGCCGGTACACTACTACCGGTCCATCGATCAATAGGAAGCGGTCGATCGCTAGCGGCCGACTGGTCTATATGCCAGCGTTGAGCATTTACTATTACTTAATTAACGTTGATTTATTTTTTTAATGGTTTATTTTTTAAGATAATTAAATTATTTTTTATTTTAGATTTTTAAATGTTAATAACTTTTCCGCTTGAACTCCGACCACAAAACTCTATATATGAATGTTGTTCAAAAATGGCCATGAACACAATGGTGTACGTGTTGAAGCCATAATCTGATGTTTTCTTAACTTACATTTTTTTTCTTAATAGATTTTCTATAAAATTTTGAGGTGTTGCATCCCTCTTCCCTCCCCTTAAAGGAATTTCGTTCACGAAATTTCTAAGGATAGGAAAATGCAGCTCGTATATATGGAAACCAATATCTACAACCATCACTCAACCTTCAACCACTTGCAATTGTTGTCCTTTGTTTAAATTTCTATTGCAATGTGTACATATAGGTATGGAATGTATATGAACCTATGACTAATGAATATGACCTCCTGAATTGCTCGTGCATATGCTGTACATCCAACATATATGCAACATCCTATACTCGAATTCTATATGGATGAGTAACCATTCAACATATATGCAACAACCATACGCATATAACTCGAAAAAATAAAATAGATAAGGTGATGTCTGTCATAGGCCAACATGAACAAATCAGCCCATATGTGTAAAAATAAATAATAAAATATATCCATTAACAACCATCATCTGAAAAATGTCCTAGTGACATGTTCACTACCACGCCTAGCATCCAAACACTTCTACCTTTCAAATATACTAGGTTAAACACTAAGTGTACAAGTAATTACTCTAACAAAAATGGAAGTGTACTAGAAAAGAGCTCTGGATGGGTAGCTTTGATTTTCTCATCGGGCTCCCAAGCATTCTTAACTGGGTGATCTGGTTAAACCAATTTAATTACTTTGCTACGAATTTGCTTTGTCCCATACCGAACAATACGGTAGGTGCACAGTAAACAAATGACTATCCCACCACTTCAACTTCCTCTAACTGACCCGGCTTCACCATAATAGCTGAATCATGGAAGCATTTTCACAAGTTTGACACATGAAAAACATTGTGAACTGTTTCCAACTTTTCAAGAAGCTTCACTCTACAAGCTAACTTCCATACTTTCTCTATGATCAGAAAAAGCCTTACAAACCTTGGTGCTAACTTTCTCGAATTACCAACACTTAAAACGTGTCGAAGCAGTGAGACCTTCACAAAGACCATGTCTCCCACTGCATACTCCAAATATGTCTATCTCCTGTTAACATATGATTTCCGCTTACCCTATGTAGTCTTCATTCGTTTATGGTAAGACAACTTAAAAGTGGACAGTGTCTCACCTAGCATCAAATGACTTGAATCTCTTGTTTCCCTTACCTAAGAATATCCAAATCTAATGATTTCCTTAAATTTCAAAAATAGCATAATTTCTTTTCCAATTTGATTTAACTTAAGCCATATCATGTCACTTATGATTTGCTTCTCCAATCTATAAGAATATATTTTTTCATAAGTTCTATAACATACAAGCAATGATCATTCAAGCTTTTAAGTAGGGTAATCCTAACCAATTCTCCTATTCAAACCAACAAATAAAATCCTAAGTCTAAGTAAAACCTAAATTTAAGTGAAATCCTAGCCTAAAATTATATTAGAATTAAAGATTATCGATTGGGTGATATACATACAACTGTTATGTAACACATACTATGTACAGTTAAGTCAATACTTCATGATAATTTTGTTAAATAATTAGTCTCCTTTTTATCTAAGGAATGATTGGATGGAATCTTACCATCCTCTTCTCAAAATCTTGTGAAAATCTTCCAAATCTTATTTTCCATGAAAATAGCCTCTGCAATTTAAATGCATACTACAACATCTTTTACTTAATGAGAATTCAAATCCCTGAATTAGTCATTCCTTATGTAATGTTATTTGCAAATTCATCCAGTATATCTTTTACATTTTCAACTTCCAAATTTCTCTTTTCTAAACATAATTCTTTACCATTTTACTACAATTGCTTTATGGTCAAGATAACTCAAGATGGAATTATGTTGCCATATTGATTCAATAGTCATAATGTTCATTACTTAAAGAGTGTCATACCCAAAAATTCTCTAGGAATATCTAAAATGAATGATGTCTTAACCTAGTAGACAAGATATGGAACTCATGTCCCCCAAACAGTGTACTTGCACCTGTGACTAGAACTAAAGTATTAATATATATATATATATGAATATCACCATATAAATTATATTGTAAGATGACAACCTACTTTCTTGGTTACCTATAATTCACCAAGTCAAAATCAACATGTGTGGTGTAACATTACCTGAAATATCGGATCAACGACACCCATCCATAGATAATCCAAATCATATATCTCTTCCGGCGATGTTAAAACAACTAACACTTTAGGGATTTATGATCGATGAACAACTACTTTGGCTTAATAAAATCATCTCACAGTTCAAATTCTTGAAGAAAACTATATTATTCTTGGTAAGGTGTGTTAGCAGTGCAGAAACCATTGTGATGTCTTTAATGAACTCCTTCCAAAGAAACTTCTTACCTCTGTAGCATTCTTTGATATAATAAAATATCTCGGCTTACTCTTTCCTTACTCCAAAAAAATATTTTATCCAAATCATACTTTCCAAACTTTCTTACACAACGACTCGATGATTCAAACCATAATTGGGTAGAAAAACACAATGTGGCGTCCGCTCTTTATTATTACACAAAGTTTGATTTGGTACTCTACACTTCCTATTCAAATATTGATTGAAAAGGCCATCAAATCTCTATGTTAATTTCTTTATTTACCTTAAATATTTCAATGCTTCACAACTACATAATGTTCAATACTAGCAAGTCCTTAGCACACTGACATTTTGGCTACTCTATCTAGTTTAGGTCAACCAATTCAATTTTGCAGGCCATATAACTTGCTCATCTAACTCTAGTCCATTTTTTATAATTTCAAGTGATAATCATAATAACACTCATTTTATTTTTTCAATTAAAAATCTTTGATTTTAAAATTATTTCCACAAAACTAGTAAGTTTCTAAAATTGTAAAAAACACTGTTAAATTTAAAAAAATCATGACATTTTTCTTTAACTTAAATGTTTCTTTTTTCTGAATGGTTCAGTAGAAAAGAAGTCATGTAAAAAGTACCCTTTTAAAATTTTACTTTTATAAATAAGAAGTTTCCATAAAAGATTATTGTAACATTTTTTTCAAAGTTTTTCAAAAATATTCATAGAATAAAGGTATTCTAAAAGGTTGAATTTTTTACATACTTTTCAATTTACTTTCTAGAAATTTCATTGTCAAAAGCAAAGTAACCATCAGAAGATAAGTGCAACAAGTGCTTTAGAGAAATAAAAGAATTAAGGTAATTGTAACATCCCTCATTTTGAGACCTGAAAATAAGCGTTATTGATGCTGCAGTCATCAATTGTATTATTCTTCGGTGACAAAATGAGATCAGTTAATAGTATCATAAGCATTAAACGCAGATGAACATGAAGTTTTTTAAATCACATTCCATTATTAGTTTCCATATTGGTTGCATAATCCCAAAATTTTTCCTAGTTCAGATAAAATATAATTATTACAAAATACTTCAAGAGTGATATATGAAGATGCCCCCTTGGTTGATCAGAGTTTATTGCTAGGCAGATTCAACTTCTACTATTATATACATTCAAACAAAATGATAACAACACATCGGACATAAATAGACTTCTATATAGATAGCTCTTCCTCTTGCATGTCTTTGAAAGCTTTATTCGTCAAACCTAAAATCTGGCAACCTTACTCTCGAACTACTCAAATGAGCACCTAAGATTAAAAGAGGGAAAAACTTCGGGTCTGTTTACATCAAAAATTGGCACAAACACCTAATAGAGAGTTTGTTGAGAAATAAATGAATAATATAAAATGAAAACAGAGGAAACAATTAAATAAAACAATAAGAAATAAGCAAGTAACAAAGACACTACGACTTATAGTGGTTTGGCATTGTTTACCTACGTCTACTTTGAATAGAAAGTTTAATAATCGCGTCATAAACTGAGTATAATAGGGACCAGATGAAAATCCTTAGTTACAGTAGAGTATAATGCAATAAGCAGCGTGGATGTCTCGAAAATGAACAACCAAACCTATATTTATAGAGGAAGATGGCGCTATATCTCCTTGAAAATTCAGCAAAAGGATCTCCAAAACTATATAGACACATAAGAGGGATCGCACAGCCCAAATCCCAAAGAATAAGGATCGACATCGATCCATATTAGAGGAATTTAGAGGTGTGATCCCTATGGGAGCTTTCTCATATTGTGATATGCTTATCCTCCTAGTTTTATGCCAATTAGATTAGTAGAACTTGAGTTATTGCTCGATCTTTGCTGCAATGTGAGTTGTTTCTTGATTCTAGCCGATCCCTATTGAGGAAGAAGGGCTGATCCCACTTGTCTAATCCTTTTGAGATGCAATCCCAAAGATTGGCTGCCTAAGGTCCCTCCACCTTATTCCTAAGGTTTCATATGCATTGGACTTATGGATCTTGAGATATTGTTTTTGTTCCCATTGACTTGCATTCGTTGGGCTGAAATACGCCGATCCCTATGAGTGAGAGGGATTATAGCCGATCCTTTTTCTATGTTAAACTATATTCCATACTTTGAAGATTATGCATTGCCATATCTCTCAATTGCATTCGATTATGGCTTCATACTACGTATGTATTCCGATCCCTTTTCTATATTAAACTATATTCCATACATTAAACATTCTGCATTGCATATCTTTTAATTCTGTTTGATCATGGCATCATACTACATCTGTACCTAATCTTTCGATCCTACAATCATCACTCTGGTCTCATTGACCTTAACTACAATCGAATCTAACTTGTCCAATCAATTCGGATATAGCGGGGTCAAAATGCCAGATAAAACTTGCCCTCCAAACTACGTCTTGTGTTGAACATGACATGCTTTCAATTGAAGCAAGTTAGATTCTTCGATAAGAAATCCATCTGAATAGTCGCTATCCTTCTATCAAACTATTCTCCTAAAGTGTGGTATCTCTCTTTGATCATCATGACGCTTGGTCGATTTCCAATAGCATAAATTCAGGATTATGTTCCATTAGTTGATATCTATGTTCGGTTCTATGAGACTTGCAACCTTTTGCTATCTGATCCAGTCTTGACCTTGAAAGCTTCAGGTTTGAATTCAATTTCTGTCGATTTCAAAAATTGAACTTTTTGACTATACACATGCATGTTCAGGCACACGTTCTTGTCGTTGTTCCCGGATGTTTTTGTACACTCACAGGTCATTGCCAAATTTCATTGAACTAGATGCAATTTTACTGCATTTTAAATATATATACTTCATATAATTTTCATGCCCATGTTTGCATGCATATAGGGTTGTAACCGATACCTTTTTGTATATAGGGATCGACATTCTTTTAGTCAACCCTCTTTCTCTTTCCTTTATGTATATAAGGATCGACATTCTTTTAGCTGATCCTCCTTTTCTCACTTCTCTTTTTATTAGATATACGTTGATAGGGATCAGATGGATCCCCCTTGGGTAGGGATCGTACTGATCCCTATCAATATCAGGGACATACTAATTTTTTGCTTCTAAAAGAAGCTGAATTGTGTCAATCCCGCTAGCTTTACATATAAACTAGCGCTCTCCTCTCCATCCTTCACCTTATTTCATTTCGTCTTCATTTGCCTTTATTTTTTTTCATGGTTGAACCCTACTTCCCATTTTCTTAGAGTTAAACCCTTTATACGTCATCAACCCGATCTCATTCCTTCGAATCAAACATCGCCTCCTTCCTTAGATTTTCCATTTTCTCTTGCTCTAAACCACCACTCCATCTATAATATGAATCGAAGTCGAAAATCTTCTCTCGAGCAACTCATATTCTATACACTTAGGCAGATTTTCTTGCATATGACTTTGATTTGTGACAAGACAATAGGTTTTTTTTGCATTTACCATGGGTCAAGTTTGGAGGAGATAGGATAGACGATGGTAATGCAGGGTTCAGTGAAGTAGTAAAAGAGGAAAAAGAAAAGAGTGAAGGATGAAGGAAACAGAGAGATCGACGACTTTGTTGCTTGAGGATAGAGGGGTCGGTTTAGAAATTATGTGATATATGGATCGGTTGGAGGATAACTTGAAAGAGGGATCAGTGGTTGAGGGCATGGGGAGGGAACGGTTATAGATTTATTAGAAAGGGATTGGTTGTTTAGTTAAGTGGAGGGAGCGATTATTTGCTTCAAGAGGAGCATGAATGCGATTAAGTAAAGGGATTGGTTATGGTGTGTTTGAGAGGGATCGGTATAAATAGGGATCAGTTATTTTTGGATAGAGAGATCAGCTATGGGTGCTTAGCCGATTCTAAGCATTGAATTGAACTTGAAAACAAATCCATATTTACTTGCATGAACAATTAGGACCAACCCCATCAACGACCTTGAACATATGATGATAACAAACAATAGGACTTACTTATTAAACTTTGATTTTAAAGTCGAATAAATAAACTGCTGGGACTTAGAATATGGACTAAAACTTAACATATGGACTTTAATAATGGACTTCACACTTCGATATGCTGATGGTCGTTCCCAAAGACACAATCGATCAATCTAAACACCAGTTGAGATGGTCAGCGATGACGGTCACTCTGGCCGGAATTCAAAGTCTTGTCACTTACTTTTGCTTTTAATTTTGTACTATTTATCTCTGTACTGCACAACTCTGCACCACACTAGCTTACACTTAGCATAGGGGACATATAAAATTTTCTAACCTTGATCATCTACTGGGTTTAGTTGATTACATACTATCTGTATTGTAGAGGGACATGTTGGAGGGATTTAATAGGATCCCTTACAAATGTTGATTTTATTTACATATATATGTGCTAACATATGTAAGTTATGATGTAGAGGGACAGGTTGGAGGGATCCAACGGGATTTCTCACTATTGTTGAATTATTTCGATAACATTCCTTTTTTATATATTATTGAATAATGATCCTGACTGTGGACACTATGGTTATAATATTGTTCTATGTTTCTAACAATGCCTAGTGACTATAGAAAATCAATATCAATATTGGTTGAGCGTTTGGCGGCTATTGGCCTGAAATTAGTATTTTGAAATACTATAAATTGCCAATTGGACTGAAATTTGGTTTAAGACAGGAAATCATTTTAAATTCGAAAGTGGGTTCCAGAAATATATTGTTTTTAAAAGATGATTTATTTACATTTAATATTTTGTTAAAGTATTGAATTATATTAATATCATTTTAAAGTTATGTAATTAAATTAAAATTATTTTAAAATTATTTAATTATATTAATATTGTTTTAATGTTAATTAATTATAGCAATATTATTTTAAGGCTATTTAATTATATTAATATTGTTTTAAAGTTATTTAATTATATTAATATTGTTTTAAAGTCATTTAATTATAGTAATATAGTTTTAAAGTATTTAATTATATTAGTATTTCTTTAAAGTTATTTGTTTATAGTTAATATGGCTTTAAAGAATTTATCAAAATGTTAATATTTTGAAAGGTTAATTATTCCACAAATAATTATGGTTTGGAATTAATAATAAGGATTATCAATAAGGTTTTGAAAATAAATTATTATTATTTACAAAAATGGTGAAGATTAATTATTATTATTTCTTAAACAACATTTTGAAATTATTAATTTTTACTTTTAAGTTGTTTTAAAGTTAATAATTTTCTTTATTTATAATGTTTACTGTTAATAATTATTATTATATATAATTGTGTTTTGAAGTAAAAAGATTTCTAATTATTTTTTGTTTTCAAGGCCCATGGATAGAGTTAAAAGACTTGGATTTTATAAAGGAGTTTATAAAACAGTTGAAAGACTTCAGGGAAGGTTATTTACAAGGTGAAAGAGTTTATAAATGGTTAAATATTTATAAACGAAATTTAAAAATGGGTTTGTAGATTTATAAAAGGAGTTTTATGGTTTTATGAATTTATAAAGGCTTTATAAATGATTTTAGAAATGTACCAAAAGAATTTATGAGCAATTGAAATGTATAAAGAATTTTATAAATGGTTCAGAAGATTTATGAAATGGATTATAAATGTTTTTATATGAGTAAATTACAAAGTGATTTTTAATGAATGAAACATTTAATAAAAGAGGCTAGTGATTGCTTATGTGCTTAACCAATGTTTGTTTTTCCAAATTCCTGATTGAATGTTTGTTGTTTGATAGTTAAATAACTGACTACCGAAATTAGACCCAAACGTAACTTTGAAAATATCTAGGAGACACATGTGAGTTATATGGCATAGTCATCTCTGATGATATTGTACCGTGCGTATAAATATCATTTCGTTTTCCTAGGACAACAATAATGAAGTCCATCTACTAATGGTTCAGAGGTGATCTCTGATCTTATTTTTGACTGTTTATTTTCGAAAAACCAGGGTTGACTTTAACGGGAATTATCGAAAAGTAGTTTCGAAGAGACCGGGATCGGGTATGTTACCTAAAAACCACTTCGATCTATGAATGCATTTCGAAGTGAAGACATCTTGAAGATGATGGAATTGAAGACGGAGCTCTTAAGTGCTTTGTTTAGTCCCAGAACAAACTGGTATGCATTAATGGTGATATTGCATTGTTGCTTGGAGGGTAGTGTCAGCGTTCCAAGTAGGAAGTGCTATACAAAAGGTAAATCATAGCCTCGAATCTCATCAGCCGAGAAATGAAAAAAATCGGGCATGTAGTAGGGCCAAGTGGGTCGCTCCCATCAGGATATGGTTATTCCAAATCTAGGTCGATTGTTATCTCTTATTATATGCTTCGGGGCCCAAGTGGGGTGATCATATTCGATGCTACTAGTTAAGTGGTAGGCCAGTCCTGTGTGGCAGGGGTACAAGATGTTCTTGTCAGACCCTGGTGCATTTATCTAGATATGTACCTCCGGAAGGTAGTTCCTTACCTTGCCATAGCATGGAATCCATTTTCCAATACGTGCCTTTACGGTTTTGATTGTAGAACCTGTTATGCTGGAATTTAATTAATGTAACAATTTCGGCTATGATTAATAAGTATTTGTATCTAGACACTATTGTAATATCAGGGAACTTTATATGAAATGTTTTTTGTTATCGTAAGGTAAAAACCCATCCATGTTTATATGCGGCATGGTCTTACGAGATACTTTTGATTTTCAAAGATTTTCTGTAACTTTAAAGTTCAATTGGGTGTGCTTTCTCATGCTGGTTTTTCAGACTTAATCGGGTGTTATTTTATTATAATGCTCGGGTCAGACCGAGAATATTACAGATTTATTTTGATGTTTGGAGCTTTAGAAGACGAGCTGGAGTCCCAGAGATGTATGCATGTATATGGTTATTTTCTGCTATATTTATTGATGGTATTTATCAGCAATTGTAAGGACATGCTATTATAACTGTCCAGGCTGAAATAGGTTAGTATACTCTGATTGATGTTTTTGTGTGTGTGTGTGTATAACAATTTTTCTTTTGTGTAAAGATTATTGTATATTATAGATTATTCTCTCAATTGTGAGATTCTGTGTTGTTTAATTTCTTCTTATCTTCTTTCTTCTTTATTTTTCTCCTAACAATCGGGTTTTCAGGCATTTGATTGCTCGACATGCAATACTGTGGATGTATTAATGTCAATTTTTAGAGGTCGAAAATCCCAATTGTCACATTCGGTATCAGAGCTGAAGGTTAAGCGAGAACCATTGATTTGGTAGGGTAACCCATTAAGTGATAAGGTAATAGAATGTCTTATAATAAGTTTGAGTGTGTACATATATGAGCGGGTATTTGTTAGTGACATAAAAATGTTTTATATTGTGTCGGTTGATCTATTGAGTGGCTTATGGATTCTGTTCAATACGAGTAATTAACATTATCAATAAGGATCTCTAAACACTTAAACATAGCAATTCGACATGGTATTATTTTGAAATTGGGTAAATGAAATAATTTTACCTTGATTATATTTTATATATAAAGAAATAATTTTTTAGAAATTATAATTGTATATATGGTGCACGCGGTTGTTAGAGAACGATAATATTTGATTATTATTTTTTTTGTTTGTGATCTAATAAAAGTTATTATTATTATAATGAAAACAAAGAAAAACCAAAAAGGGATTATATAAATATATGATTTATAAATATGATTTATAAATTGAAAGGAAATGAAATTTCAGATGCATATTGTAAGATTTATAAAACGGTTTGTAAATTAAAAGGATTTAAAAGCTCGAAATTTGAGAATTTAAATCCCGTTGATTTTGGAAATTATTTTACAAAGTTTTGGAAAATAATAATAGTATTATTAGGAAAATAATACTATTGAATCCCGTTGATTTTGGAATTTAAATCCCGTTGAATGGAAATATTTTTAAATGGAATTTAAAAGAGGTAGAAAGCACTAAACTCACTAGGTAGCTGAAAAATAATTTCAATGATGATTGCAGCTTCATCAACGTTCATTTTCGGGTTTCCAAGAGAGGAATTGCTACCAATCGAGTTTTGTTTTGGTAAAACTAGCTTTGATTTTAAAGTTTAAGTATGATTTTGATATGCCAAGGGGATTATGTATATATATGATTTCAAGATGATTTGAAATAAATAAGAGAAAGGTGTTTAAACTCTGAAAATCTTCACTTTTTTGTTTTATGAAAATATAATAAAAAGATTTTTGTAACTTATAAAATTTGAGAATTAATAAGTTAAACAATGTTTTTAATTGTTGATATGAATGTTGTGGAAAGCAAAATCGAAATGAATTTTAACCTCAGTTGAATAAAATGAGTTGTGAAAAGAAATTCAATCTAAGTTAAATGAAATAGTTTTTGAAATAAAATTGATTTAGATTTGAAATGAGTTAATAAAGGAACTAATTAAATTAATTAGTGAATTGGATATGGTTTGGATTGTTGATTGATAAAATTGAATGTTGAAGTTGGAAAATGAAATTGAATTTTGTTAGAAATGGATAAGGATTTAAGTTGTGAAGTGGTAATGTACATGACCAAAATTGAATAAAATGTTTATAAACTTGAGTAAATTTTGTGAAATAATTCAGAAATGAATTCAGTATAGAGTTAAATGTTGTTAAACATAAACTTTGATGGAATGATTCTTAAGGGATATTAGTATTGGAAGAAATATACTAAGCAATAAGTGATTGTGAATAAAGCAATGTGAATAAGTGAATGTAGATAAATTGAATGTGAATACTTGAATATAAATAAAAGTGAATAAAAATAATTTGGGATAGCTAAGAAATCAAATTAAATAAATATATAAGTTGTATGTATATTATTTTATTCGCATATCTGTTTGATCCAGATTTTAGTACATAGTTTCGAGATGATTTACATTGGTCGAAGTTGGAATTTTTCAGTCGATTCTCGACGACAAACACTAGATATGAACTTTTGATTGACTTCGGTATTCTCTATCATAATTATGGCTATGCAAGGAGAATGATAGTATCTAATCAAGGAATCGGTCTGAGTTTGCACTAGAGTGGTTTTGTGAATGATACTAGTTCGAAGATGAAATTGTGTGATCGAGCAAGCGATTGGATATGATATTGCATATGAATGATCTATGTATATCGTACGGGCTTCGGTAAAGCAAAAGTTGACAATTGGAAATACAAATTAATATGATTATGAATTATATGATTAGGTATTATTGGTAAATAAGATGTAGGTATATAAAAGCAAAAGCTAGCTGATGCCTTTGGTTTCATAAGTAAAATTGGTTGCCTGACTAAAGGGTACATGTTTATATTGTTGTTTGGTTTGATGGTTTTATGGTTGAGCCACTTGGCTCATGTTTTTTTTGTTGGTTTAGGTCTATAGTGGTGGTTTTTAGTTGTTCTGATCTACCCGAGCGAAGGAGACGCTGACGAATTTCCATGAATTTAATGCGTTAGAAAAATTTTGAGAAATTTTTAAAGAAATTTTTAATAACTAAAATTTGATTTTGAGTTATAACCTAAAATGTTTGAATGGGATGATATTAGTCTATTAAAGAATTTGGAAACTCAAGAAAGGTTGATAGCAAAGTTTCGAAAAATTGATTTTGGAGAAGTTAAAGGCTTAAAGGATTTGGTAATCTATTTTAACTTACTGGTTTTGAAAGTAATGGGTTTGGGGCATTTCTCTTACCTTGACAATTTCGAGGACGAAATTATTTTAAGGGGGAGAATATAACGACCCAGAATTTTAGTTATTTGAATTTAAAATATTTAATTGATTTTAAATATTTAAAATTTGATTTTATAAGTTAAATAACTTGAATTGTAACAATTTATCGGATAATTTAACTGTTGAATTTAGTAATGAAATTGTTTAAATAATTGAAATCTTGGGTTTTAAGTTGGATAAAAATAATTGTAAAGCTTATTTAAATTCTATTTAATAAGAATAAAGATAATAAAACTTTTAAATTAGATTTAAAAGCGATTTAAATAATTTTGAAAATAATTCATTTTAATTAACATATAAAAATAACCTTTCGGGGCACTGTCTTGGATTTTGATGACACCAGTTTCGGTGGATCCGTAATAGTGAGTTATTGTATGCCAACAATTTTCATAGCGATTGAACGAATCGTTTGATCATGCGGGATCGAAACGTATAGAAATTAATTTTAGAAATTTATAAAATATAATTGGGTTTGAAAAGCTATCTTCTACATACGATCGAATTAGGGCTCGAAATTTGTTCCATTGTGTTTGGAATAGGGGTGTAACATATAGGACACCAGGGGGCACATCTCGTTTTGATTTTGAGATTTTTGGGTATGTTTGGCTGAATATTTTAAAAATAAAATAATATATATGTATACACACACATATATGCTTCATCTGGGTACGTTAGGTGTTGTTCGGCCATGGGGAGGCTCAATAGTTTTTCAGAGCATGGCTTTGACTAGGGTTTGATCTTGCAAGGGATATAGGCAACGATTCGAGAAACGTAGGACGAATTCAGGTTTCTCTTGTCGATTTACATCACCTTGCCGAGTTTTGTCAAGTCTGATCGAAGTTGATGTTCGCGACCTGGATGGGTGCAGCAAGGTGGATGGGAAATGTCGCAATTTGTTTCAGTCAATCGACCACCCATTCGTTGAGTCCTTGGCGTAGAGATCGTGTAGAGGAGTTCGTCGGATTCGTCGAGCATGGAAGGGCAGTCGTCGATGGTCGTGCGTGCACAATGGTATGCGTGTACCGGATTGGTTTTTATTTGGGGAAGGTGGAGGAATAATGGTGAGGGTAAACTTGTAATTATTATAAAGTTATTTAATTATAAATTTAAATTTATCGATAACTTATTCGTATCTCGCTCATACGAGGTCGGATTCGAACGCCATTTTTGCATTGGACTCGCGTTGTCGATATCTACGCAATAGAGTTAGTTTGGTTGGATTTGGAGCTCGTTGGAATTTAGGCAAAATCAGACGACCGTTCGATTTTAGTACCAAACCAGAACACCTCGACGACAATAAAAATTTCGATGAGTTTATCTCACTTTTTTAGTAAGTAGAATGATATATAGTTAACTAAAATTGTTGAATGATTGTTTAGATGAATTACTATACTTATCAATTGGTTTGGATATATTCCCGCCCCTAGAGCGGATGAGACCCTATTGAGTTCCCGTGTAAGAGAAGATGACCCTTTATATATGAATCCTGCCTCGAAGCAGTTAATTTATATTATTGATTATATATCGTCTATATTGCAAGGGGACAGATTGGAGGAATCCAATAGGATTCCTCACAACCGTTGATTTTATCTACATATATATGTGCTTACGTATGTAGGTTGTGATGTATGGGGATAGGTTGGAGGGATCCAACAGGATTCCTCGTTGTGTTTGAATTGTTTCGACAATATTCCTTTTATATGGATTATTGAATAATGAACCTGATTGTGGACATTATGATTATATCATTGTTCTAAGTTTATAAAAAAACCTAGTGATTATTTAAAATCAATATCAATATTGGTTGAGAGTTTGGCGGCTATTGGCCCGAAATTAGTATTTTGAAATACTATAAATTGCCAACTGAATTGAAACTGGGTAAGAAATGTTTTTAAATTCGAAAATGGGTTTCAAAAATATTTTTTTAAAAGATGATTTATTTACGTTTAATATTGGTTTAAAGTCATTTAATTATAGTAATATTGTTTTCAAGTATTAGTTTATATTAATATTGTTTTAAAGTTATGTAATTAAATTAAATATTATTTAAAATTATTTAATCATATTAATATTGTTTTAAAGTTAATTAATTATAGAAAATTATTTTAAGATTATTTAATTATATTAATATTGTTTTAAGTTATTTAATTATATTAATATTGTTTTAAAGTCATTTAATTATAGTAATATTGTTTTAAACTATTTACTTATATTAGTATTGCTTTAAAGCTATTTGTTTATAATTAATATGGTTTTAATAAAATTATCAAAATGTTGATATTTGGAAAGGTTAATTATTCCACCAATAATTAAGGTTTGGAACTAATAATAAGGATTATTAATAAGGTTTTGGAAATAAAATATTGTTTATAAAAATGGTATAGATTAATTATTATTATTATTTCTTAAGCAACATTTTGAAATTATTAATTATAACTTTTAAGATATTTTAAAGTTGATAATTTTATTTTATTTATAATGTTTATTGTTAATAATTATTATTATATATAATGGTGCTTGAAGTAAAAAGATTTTTAATTATTTATAAATGTTTATGAGACCCATGAATAAAGTTGAAAGACTTGGATTTTGTAAAGGAGTTTATAAAATTATTTAAAGACTTAACGAAAGGTTATTTACAAGGTGGAAGAGTTTATAAGTAGTTATATATTTATAAATGAATTTTAGAAACGGGTATATAGATTTATAAAAGGAGTTTTGTAAATGGTTTTATGGATTTATAAGGGCTTTATAAATGATTTTAGAATTGTGCAAAAAGAATCAATGAGCGATTGTAATGTATTAAAGAAATTTATAAACGGTCCATAAGATTTATGAAATGGATTATAAATGTTTTTAGAGAATTATAAAGTGTTTTATAAATGATTTTTGAATCAAATAAAAAGAAAGACTTTCTCAGTTTTATGAACATGCTTATAACGTTGAGATAAGTATATGGATACTTTCTAAGTATTGAAATATAGGGATTTGCCGATATACCTTTGTAAGAGCATTTTTATACAAGTAAATTACAAAGAGATTTTTAATGAATGAAAGATTTATTTAAAGAGGCTAGTGATTGCTTATATGCATAACCAATGTTGTTTTTCTTGAATTCCTGATTGAATGTTTGTTATTCGATAATTAAATAACCGAATCGAAATTAGACCCAAATGTAACTTTGGAAATATCTAAGAGAAACATGTGAGTTATATGGTATAGTCATTTCCGATGATGATGTACTGTGCATATAAATCTCGTTTCGTTCTCCTAGGACAATGATAGGAGAATCTGTCCACTAACGGTTTGGAGGTAATCATCGATCTTATCTTTGATTGTTTATTTCCTAAAAAACTGGGGTTGAGGTTACCAGGAATTATCGAAAATTTGTTTTGAAGAGACCGAGATCGGGTATGTTACTCGAAAAACACTTTGATCCAATGAACGCATTTTGAAGTGAAGACATCTTGAAGATGATGGAGTTGAAGTCGGAGCTCTTAAGTGTTTCGTTTAATCCTATAACGAACTGGTATGGATGAATGCTGATATTGCGTTATTTCTTGGAGGGAAGTGTTAGCATTCCAAGTGGGAAGTGCTATATAAAGGTGTAATATCCCCCCACTTGGAGCCCCAAAACTAACGGCTACGGATGCTGCAGCTATCCATGATTATTAATCATCGGCAACCAAATATGGTAACGTTAGACATATTAATATAACAACAACACATGGATATGTAAAAAATTTAAATCATCAAAACACATTCCACATTCTATTTTAAAAACATTTCAAATTCATTACATAATCCTACAATTGTAACTACGTTTAGGCAAAATATACTTTTTACAACATACGCCAAGAGCGACACATGAAGATGCCCCCTTGGATGATAAGTGTATATAATAAGGTAATAAAACAGGTTTTCCTTTGCAATCAAAATACAGCGGAATACGAAGAACTCTTATTAACTATCTTGCCTCCTACTCGTCTCCTGAAGCTTTATTCGTCTAAAAGAACTTGAAATCCTCATCTCTCAAACTACTCAAAATTAATTGAGCACCTAAGAGTTTAAGGGGAAAAACATAAACTCCAAGTCAGACATAAAGCCTGGTATGAATAATAATCTACCATGTAAAACCATTTAGATATCAAGTGAGACCACACCGCTTAGCGGAACGGGTTTTCCCCTCACCAGTATCTTAAAAACTTTATAAAACCATATACCATGCTCCTGCATCCCCTATGGTTAAAAACAATTATAAATAATATGCTGATATGCAATCAAGTATATTAAGCCTTGATTACCCATCCTCATTCATTCTGACTATCTGTCACAATTATAATTTCTAGTGTTACTGTCAACCAATTAGTTTTCTTGGGCTTACTAATAACCTGTTAAATGTTTATGGACTACCTGTCTGATTTCATAGTTTTTATGGGATTACTAAGAACCTACTGGTAAATCCAATATCGTATTTCTTATCCTAGTTTTCATGGACTAACTAGGAACCTATTGACTAACTGCCAACATCTTAATTGCTTATCCTAGTTTTCATGGGATGACTAGGAATCGATTGACTAACTGTCAATATCTTAATTCGGATATAGTTTTCATGGGCTAACTATAAACCTATTGGCCCCTGCCAATATCTTTTGTTATACACAGTTTTCAAGGTCTTACTGTGAACCTATTGGCCCCTACCAATATCTTTAATTAATATTATAACGTTTCTTAAGTTATATTCACTACCAGGTCAACCTAGCTGGTTATTCTGCCTTTTCCCAAAGTACCGTTATGGGTTCATAACAATGTGAACAAATATATGAAGAAGAAATCATAACAATATAGTAATACCAACACATGTGGTTAAATATCCCTGAAATCATTTTATATAAAAATTGGTTAATCCCTTTAACTCATTAATCAATAAAAATTTCTTTAAAAACTTCATTTCAAAGATCTTTATTTATGCCATGGTTTTTCCTTTAAAACATCACTTTCAAAACCCCTAGATAACCTCCTTCGAAAGCATAGAAAACTTCTTTTAAAAACACTAAGTATATACCTTTCGAAGCTCTTTAAATCATCTCTTTCAAAACCAAAATATACCTTTCAAAAGTATTAAAGAATTATTTATAAACTCTAAGAAGCATAGCTTCGAAACCATTGAAAGCACCCCTTTCGAAACCATTGAGTTCATCTTTAAAAATATCTTTTGGGTCAAAGTGAATATAAAAAAGTAACTCTTTCGAAACCATTAATCTTCGTATAAGATTTTTTGGGGAAAAATTTGGTGGCTTTAGAACCATCCTTTCGAAAGCTTAAATCATTTATGTAAAATGTTGAAGTATAGCACCAAAACCTCCTTTCAAAACCATTGCCTTCGAAACCCTTGAACCCTTTTGAAAGCTTTTCGCAAGTGGCTCAGTACAATTTTAATAAATTCTACCTTACAAAAGCATTAATGACTTCAATACCTTTGGAAGGCATAAGATTGAAAGCAAGGTTTCGACTAAGTCGAAACCACCCTTTTCGAAAGCATTGATTTATAACAGAGGAACTTATTCGAAATCTCAAATTAAACAAAGAGGCAGCAACAGATTCGAAAGCAACACCTTCAAAAGATTAAAATGGTTTTGACTTGGTCGAAAGCATTCTTTTGGAAACAAGGCAGGCGCTTATCTTTGGAAATCTAAACAAAGGTTTCGACCCATCGAAAGCAATGGTTTAGATACCATGCCCTCCGCCTTTCGCCAATCCACTACGTATCATCATTGTGTTACCTATGTATTGATTTTGACATTGGTAGGTTTTGACTTAGTCAAAGTGGAAGTAATGGGTCGAAAGGTGCATTTGAAAGAGGCGAAACCAACTTTTTTCTGAGTAAATGCTGAATTAATGCTATTTAAAGTAATAACTGTATAACTAACTTGCTTCTTTGTAAACATTTAATTGGTTGCCTTAATCTTTTTAAATTATTTCTCAAAATAACTACTGCATAATTTCAGATCCTTCTAAAATAATTAAGCCATTCCATTAAACAAAACATCCTCCTTCTAAAATAATTTAATTTCCATGGTAAATCACTTAGGAAAAATCCCCAAAAATTACAGTAATTCACTTTCAATATTTTATTTAACATATCAAAATTTCAGACCCAAATTCTTCATAAATAACTGAAATTAATTTCTAAACCCAGGTTTTCATATTTCCTTTGAAAATTCATAATAAATTTTCCATAGCTTGGAAAATTATAAAAATTGAAACCCATCCTAAAATAATGTTTTCCATAACATAAAATTTTCTCATGGCATACTGAAATCATTATAATCAGTTTTAGCCTTAAAACTGTGTAAATCATTTGTCAAATAATCTTATTTAAGTTAACATCACGTTAAATCTAAGCATTTCATCATCAAAATCATCATTATAATGGATTTAGTCTTAAAACCAAAAATCAAATAATCATAAAAAAATTGAAATGATTTAGATTATTATTCACCTTGTTTAGGATATGAACTTTGAGATTTGATTGAGATTAGTTCCCCTTTCTTAAATTATTAGCTTTAATTTCAATCTTTAGGTAGTGTATTTCCCTTAGATCTGGTCCCAATCTTACTGTTTCCCTTCCTAGATCCACCTAGTTTTCTCTCAAATCGCTAGATCTTCTTTAATCTCATTCTTTGATTTTGATTTTATTTTTTTTGTTTATATGTAAATATAAGAATTAATGAAGAAGAGGTAAGAAGATGACAACAAGATTAGAGAGAAGAGTTAAGAGTTAGGTTAGGTTAGTGGTTTAATTTATAGGAGATCTATATTAATCCTACCATTGATTGGTTGCTTTATTTCTAAGTAATCATATCTTAATAAACCTAGACCATTAGATTTAATTCAATGAACCTAGACACGTGTTTAAATAATATATCAAATATCCTTCTAAGGTTAAAAATACGTGTGCATGCTTATAACATCAATCAATCCATAAATCAATAAATAATTTTTTATTTACTTTCCTTACTAAATAAAATCTTCCCATTACCATTATTTATGTTACGCTAATTAATTGTTTTATATCAATTTAGTCCATAATACTTATTCACATTTTACACTTTACTACTAAAATTAAATATGACAAAGTACCATGTATTTAATTCAGAAGTATATTCATATATACACATACATACACACATGTTTGTTTCCTCTTTACTTATTGAAGAACTCCGGTGAAGATTTATTTATATCAAAAATCATTTCTTTATTCGTGGCCATTTATTTGTATAAATAAACCCTTTTACTTTTCCAACAATTACATTACCCAAATCAGTGCAACAAATTTACCACTTAAATCAGTCAATTAAGATTCTAATCTTAATTAATACTCTTATTTTCCATTCCATACTTTGTGAACTAACATCTTTTCTCCATATTTCCCTTAAAATAGTTGATTATCCAAACATATCTTTCAAAATGTTTAACTTTTATTAAATGCCGATTTTAAAAATAAACCTTTTCCTCTTGCATAAATTATTATTCTTTTCAGACGTGCATTAATATCTTCCTTTTCTTATTACCTTAATTTGTTGCCTAGATAAACATTACTCCTTTTCCCTCGTTAATGCGACGATTACATAATTATGATTTATGTCATTAGTTTCATTTCCAATCAATCAATTTGCATTAATACCAATTTTATTAATTGATATCTAACTACATATGCATAAATAATAAATCTTGCATTACGCATTTTTATTACACAATCAATTTTGCAATTGATTGTATTTATTAATGCATACAATACAAATTAGCGATATCCTTTTTAATTAATACCCTATCTTTCCTTTTCTTCAAGAAATGCTTCCCTTAATCAATCAGTAAATCAATTAATTCATATCCTAATTTGTATTTGATAAATCAGATTTATTAATGCATGCAAGTATCATTAACCTTTCTAAATGTATATACGTATACATTAATAACTAGCACTTTTTATCTACATATTTCCTTTCATATAGCCTTTTATTTAAATGTATACACATCCTAATTTCAAGAAATTCCAAAAAGGGTAATTAATGCTTCCTCTCTCTTTGCATTAAATATTTTCGTTCCATTCTTTTTAACATATTTAACCTTTCAAGTGCAGCAATAAATACTTCATATTTAAATTCATATTTATGCGCATAAATATAAGCATTACTTCATAAATACCCTTTTTTCTCATATAAGCATTTTCATATTTATGCGCATAAACACCCTTTTTTCTCATCTTTTAAATTCACATTTAACTTATTTCTTAAGAATTAAGTTTTACCATATTCTGACATAAATCTCTTATTTTCAAAATAGACGAGAAACGCAAAAAGAAAGCTTTAAGAATAGAAGAATTTATATATGAATTTGAGCTAGAAAATCTACTTAATACAATGGAAAAGTCAAAATTCTCAAATTCATTTATTTGTAAAAATATACTATTTCGTCCTTTTACGTAGATTTATATTTTTAACATTTTAATTCATTATTAAAACTCATGGGGTGTTACATTCTCCCCTTCTTAGATGATTTCACCCCCAAAATCTTTAAGAATAGAAGAATGTAATTTACAGCCAGCGTCCAAGGTCTATATCCATAACATGTCCTATTGGCATGTTTACAACCACTCCTATCATCCAAAAGCCTCTGCCTAAAGGGTATACCACCTATATTAAGTACTTCAATAATAATCTAAGCTTTTATATCCAAAATGTTTGACTAGGGTAACTACCCCATATAGACAATTCCATAAGCATTTAAAATTAATTAGAATTATACTCCAAGGAAATGAAAAATTCCTTCGCATGTAACAACACGTTTTGTAACTAAAATCCAAAATTTTTGAATTAACCAACCATGCTAAAAATCTTGACTTAATTATCATTTTTGGACATCCATTTTTTGCATTTTTAATTCTCAAAAACATCCTTTTCCATCTTGTCAACCATTTAGGTTTATACTTAGGACTTTTTTCATTTCAATGCATTGGAACTACATCTTTTTTTACTTATTTTTGAAATAGACAATACAAAATACGGTGATCATCACTATTTTGTACATCTCTTTCTTTTGGGGTATATTCTTTATTATTTCAAATGATACACTTTAATATTGAATCTAGGTGATTTATGGAAACTTACATTGCTACATATTCCATTCTAATGAACTAGAATGCTACTTAAATCCCACAGTCAATCTTATCTTGGTGGGATACTTAATCCTATTTATCTACCTCCAAATCTACTCCTCTTCTTTTATGTGATAATCAAAATATTTTTGCTTTGTCTTCTTAACAAAGATCTTTTTTTAACATAAAATATCAAAGTTAATAGGAATTTAAAACTGTAAAGTCCATTTTTGTTTCAATTTTTTACAGTTTAAATCAAAACTTTTGTTAAAAATCTTTTTGTTTTTGGCTTTCTTCTGCACAAAAATAAAAATTTATAAAACTGTAAAGCTTTCTTTTTATTTTTAAGTGATGTTTCCTTTTTACTAAGAGCATAATATTTTCTTTAATCAAATCATCAAAAATAATTAACTTAACTTAGTAAAAATATAAGTAAACACATTATTTAGAATGTGACAAACATTTCTACAACATATCCTCATATATACGCTTATTACTAATCACAGAAAGAGTTCAAAAGTAGTATTTTACTGGCCTTTCAAAACTTTTCACAATTTTCATTTTTAAAAGCAAAAATTTACATTAAGGTTAAGTGCGATAACACACATAAAAGACAAAATAAAAGCTTTAAAACAATTTCTTGAAAAAAAACTTTTTCGCTCATTCTTCTACTTTTACTTCTTACACAAATTCCTTATTGTTTGCGCCAAAATTGGTCACAAACACCCAATTGCCGATGAAAGTACCAGTTCCCAATCACATATCACAGATAACAAGTATGTAGAGAGTTAAAAATGAAGAACACTCATAAAATTAAGAAGAAAGCAGTAAAGAACACAGAGTTTATAGCGGTTCGACAATCCGGCCTACGTCCACTTTGAAGTTGATCACTTTATTGATGTTTTCTTGCTAATTACAATTGATTACAATGGATTACAGTAATGAATTTCGAGTATAACAGTAGCCTTGAGGTGCAAAAACGAATTTGATAGAGTCTGGACGTAGAAGAATCAAAAGTTCCTTTTCTATAGACCCTGGGACGCTATTTATAGGCATAGGATGCAAATATCTTGCTCAGATCTCGGAAGACTTCTTCTTTCATGTGAGTGGGCCCACACGATCGATCCCAGGTGATTTCGACTTGATCCATGATTGACACGAACGAATTTTATATCGATCAAGATTTGATCCAATCGGGTCGAAATTTGGCATGAACATTCCTTAGGTTACGTGAGCTCCTACGAAAAATTCATAGCATTTGGACATGTAGATTGTGAGTTATGATCGATGCAAGTTTGGGTTTTATGTCGACTGTCTCATTCGAATCGATCCCTTCGTATCGATTAGTTCGAGTCGATATTGAGCATGTGTCTGCAAGTTGTCGTGGCGCTTGATTTAGGATCGATCCGAAGATCATGCCAAATCGACCGAGTCTCCCCTATGCGCATGCCTTATTCGAATTGATCGAAGCTACTCTGTTCGTATCGAGTGTCGTGGCTTTGTTCGTATCGATCTAAGTCGAACTATTCATACCGATCGTATAGCCTTGTTTGTATCGATCGAAGTCATTCCAACTTGATGGATACGAACAACGGGTAATGTGATGTATACGAATAGATGGACGTGCATGGGTTGATGGATATGGACAACCGGTAATTTGATGGATACGAATAAGGCCTCACTGCATCGATACGAACATGATGGATACGAGGCGAAGTCACTCTGATCGATACGAACATGATGGATGCGAACAGCGCGGTCATGGATGGATTCGAACAGATCGACTCGGTTATGGCTTTTTGATGGACATGAACGGCTTGTTTACTTGAGTTGCGTAGATTATATCTCAATCATACGAATTCCAATCGACTTAAAATTTGGAACGTTGGCTTATATAACTTTGCTTGTCTCGTCATATCAATTGTAGCTTGATCCGAACACGGATAAAATTTACGGACATCCATAACCGACCAGTACATAACTGGCAATCAAGAAGAACTGTCTTTAGTTTCCAGTCAATCTTTTGGTGTCACGTCATTGCCAAAAGGCGGGATAACACTTGCCCCCCAAAACATGCCTTGTGGTAGGAAGGTGTTTTTTTTAATGCCATAAGTTGGATGCTCATATCCTGTTGATGACCTGTACAAGAGATTAATAGTCTTACCTGATTTTGAATGACAATCATTCAAGATCACATGTCATTTGAAGTGGTATGTGACCGTTCGAGGTCAGATGCCATTCATGGCGAATGGTGACCGTTCACAGTTAGGGTGCCGTTCGAGGCGATCTGCGATCGTTCGTGATCGGTTCCCGTTCGCGGAAAATTGTGACCATTCGCGGTCGGATGTCGTTCGAGGCAAGTTGTGACCGTTCACGGTCGGATGCCATTCGAGGCGAATTGTGACCTTTCGAGGTCGAGTGCCGTTCGAGGCGAGTTGTGACCGTTCGCGGTCAGATGTCGTTCGAGACGAATTATGACTGCTTGAGGTCGGGTGCCGTTCGAGGCAAGTTGTTGTGTGCCTAAGGGGCTTAGTATCGTTAATGTCAGATTTCACGTTCGAGTGAATTTCTGAACTGTTTGTTATGGCGATTTATCGCCACCTCAGAGCATGCCTAAGGACCGTTCACGATCCCGTATATGCGCAAGTGACTTAGCCGTTATAGAATTATTAAAACCAACTTTACATTCAAATGAGTCTTTCAATAGAAATGTCCAATAAAATCAAGTCCAAACATGAGAAATAGAAAACAAAAGCAACACAGAGACGTCAAAGTGCCAACACCTACACCGAAGCGATCAGTAGTTGTAACAACCCTGTATTTTCTAATTATTGTAGTTGTATATTTTAATTATTTTAATCTAAATTCCTAATTTAAAAACTTTATTTTATTTATTAAAATGAATATATTTTTTTATTTTAAATATAAATGTTGATTTTGATGTGGATTAGAATTTCAAACATGCATAAATTGAATATTTCCAGAAAATGTGAATTTTGGTCAATATGGTCAAACTTTGACTTTTAAATTTAAAATTTTAAAGTTTGAAAATTTGAATTTTATCCTTTATTATGAAAGTAAATAAAATTTTAAGAACACAACTTTTCGTTTCGTTGAAATCTGATTTATAATGTGAAAGTTATGTCTTTTTAACTATTGTGTGAAATTTGCTGTATTTAACAAAATTGTTTATTTTAAATTATATAAATAATATTTTATTTGGTCATGTAATGTTCTAATTCATGTTTATATGGGTAAATAGCATGTATTATATATATTTTGGTTTTAAAACATTTTTGAAAGTGTAATTGACATTTTCCAATGTCAGTTGTATTCTGTTTATAATTTTTAATTTCTAGTTTCAATTAATTAAAGAAATTCTTTATTTATTTTTCTATTTTTTTAAGATTTTCATTTTTATTTCATTTCTACTTCATTTTTTTTCTCATTTATTTTATTTACTCGACATTTTATTTGTTTTAAAGTGAAATAGAAATTTGTCTAGAGCCAATGGTATTTTATTTGTAATTTTCATGTCCTGTTTCCAATTTTTAAACAATTTCTTTATTTATTTTTCTATTTTATCTAAATTTAATTATTTATTTCACTTTAAATATGTTTAGGAAATTACTTTATTTCAAAATTTTGCTCTAGAATATTTTTAAAATGAAGTAGATATTTTTTCAAAGCCAATGATGATTTAATTGTAATTTTTGAACCCTGTTTTGGAATTTAAGCAATTTCTTTAATTCTTTTTCCATTTTATTTAAAATTTATTATTTATTTTTATTTTATATTACTTTATTTCGGTTTTAAAGTCAAATTACTGAAATTTTAATTAGTTTATTTGAATAAAAGAAAATAGAAAACAAAGAGTCAAAACCTTTCATTTTCCTGTGACCTTTCCTTTCTTTGTCTTTTCCTCTTCTTGCCTTTTCACTTCCTTTCTTTTGGCCGACCATTTTTTTCCATTGCCATGTGTTTTCTCTTGTGTTTTCATGTGAATAATAAGTTTCTCACTTTCAAACTCACGGCTATCTTCAATAAGAAAAAAAATGGCTACATCTCCTTCGTCTTTTCACTATTTTTCAATGTTTTTCACCTTCCTCTTCTCCTATCTTTGCTCGGCTCCACCACCTTCATCTCCACCCACCACCACCATCACCATACATACCAGCAACCGTCACCTATTCCCACCTCCAGATCTGGCCATGCCACTTGATGATTCCATCACCAAAAAATTTCAAAGTGCCACCAAAAATCAAGCATAGCCAAGCCTAGATTCCACCATACCCTTCCTATTTCACTTTGGCCACCCCCTTAGCCGCCACCACCAGTAGCTACCCCTCCTCTAGACACCACTTCAGCCATCTCTACCTCTGTCCAGGTCTGAAATCCCATAGGCCGAACCCACTAGCATTTGGTCGAGCCAAATTGTTGAACTAAAGTTGCCTTTTTGCCTTGTTTCTTTTATATGCTCCATGTTTCACCTCTATACTTCATGTAACGACCCGCTAAATTTGATAATATTAAATGAATTAAATTAATAAAATTTCTAGTCTGTTTAAGAATAAATGTAGAAATTTGGTATAGTAGTTGTAATTTAATGTAACAATATAATATCTGCATGGTAATAGATGTGAATTATGCAAATGATCATACTTAGCTTTAAGTTAAGTGTAAGAAACCAATATAAATGTTGAATTGAGAATGTTAATAAAAATATTTACTAAAATGGGATTCATTAATATTAAATCAGTAGTGAAGATGTTACCTTTGGTTGTAATAAAGGTGAATTCTATTTAGTGGATGTCAACATTTAATAAAATTTATTTAGAATAAAAAGGTTTCAAATGCATGTTTGCATTGAATATGTAATGGATGGATTAAGTAGTAAGTAATTAAATTATATTTTCTATAAAACTTGGGAATTGAATGTATGTAAACAAACTTGTGGGAATAAGTTAATGTACAAATTTATTTATGCATACCTGATTTAATTGAAATAGCAGAATAATAAAACTAGCACTTGATGTGCCTAAATATTAATATATTGAAACTATAATATAATAGAAAGTTTGGCAGTGAATAGAAATTAAGAAGACTAAAGCAACTAGTAAAGAAATAAATGGAATTCTAATAATAAAGTAGTAATTAATGCATAAGTTTTGGACGTTAGTGATAATTACAAAGTTTTACCTATTCATCTAATTCATTTAAGTAAATCTAAACCTATGGCAACATTTTGTTAATAAATGTTGTAAGTGAATTTGAATATAATAGAATAACAAGTGTTTAGGTTAACCATTTATTTTATTTAGTTAAGAATGGAAAATAAATTGAAATAGATCTAAATTTATTTATTTTGGTTTTTAATGGGTCTAGTTAATAAAGGAGAATTTATTTAAAATAAAGAATGCACAGATGAAATGTATATTAATTCAAAGGTTATTTATACCCACAAATTGTTTAATCACTGTATAGAAAAAGTCTAAATCAATAAATGAATTTATTGAGATCCGCAATTAAAATTTATAACATTGGTGTAGACTCAATCTCAATAAATTGACTTAAACCATGCAGTTAGCGTAGTTTTGTTTGTAATTATAGTAGTTAATTTTATAAGATGAAGCTAATGCAAATTTTATTTATAGGGTTGGACCACTTATTGATATAAATTTTAGAAAGCAGGATTTATGGATTTATTTGAGTATTAAAATCAACAAATGGTACTTATTACAAATAAAATGGAATTAAACGTAAAATATTACGTTATTGAATATAAAACGGAATTTGTGAACATTAGAGTGAAATCTTGAACTAATGTTAGTAACGTCTTTATTTTAGGTGAAAGTTGAGGATATAAAGGTTAAAAGTCTAAAGTATGGGTTTTTGAGAATATAATTTATAAAATTCTTAAATATAAGAAAGTACAGAAATGAACACTGAAATTTGATATCTTGTCAATTTTAATTCACATCCAAGCTTGTTAAATCATTTGAAATTGATTAATTTATATAGGCAATAAAATTGGGACAAATTTTAGAATATTAATACAAGATTGGATTTTATAATTTATTTAATTTATTTAATGAATATTAAAAATAGCCATTTTTGTCACGGACTCGGATTTCGACGAAACCAGTTTCATCGGATCCGTATCGGTGAATTATTATAGGGTTTCAAGTTTCGTATCGATCGGACTTGTCGTTTGATCGTACGGACGCGAAACGCCTTGAAATCGATTTAATTAAGAAATCAATTTGAAATCAATTTGGAAATTTTGTTTTCAACATAACTTCTTCATACGATCGAATTTGGTCGTGAAACTTTTTCCACCGCGTTCAGAATATTTTAAAATACCTATTTGGATATATGGGTTTAATAAATTTTGTTCCGGAGGCTAAACGGGCTTTTTGGGCCATAGTTTGTGGCGTACATTCATCCTTCTAGTCTATACGCTCTAACCCAACCCTAACTATAAATATACAGTTATAAACCCTAGCTCCATCCTATTGCCATTGGCTGTACGTACATTTTTCCTCATCTCCTTCTCCTCCTCAAATGGATGCAAAACTAGATCTACTCCAATCCAAATTTCAGTGAAAAATCAAACTCTCCAGAAAAATTCCACAAAAATATATGTCATAGTTCTCGAGACACGTAATCTACTGATGCAATTCATTTTCTGTTTTGGGCATCCGTTTGACCAGAATAAATTCAAACAGTCCGTGACCTTTCATCATCGTCGTCGCAAACTTCGTCAGATCGCCAAACCCTTTTTGGGTTTTTGTAGAGTGGACGATGGGGATCACATCTATATGGTTTTTGTGTCGATTCAACGGTTAGATCGTCGTAGATCTTCGATTAGGGTTTCGAAACCCTAGAATCATAGGCGGCGGCGCACGCGTTTCAAGGAGGCGGAGGGCCATGGGGGGTGCGGCTTGGCGAGAGCTTCGAGATGGTGGTAGCGGCTTGGTCGATGGTGGCCCCTAGCGGCGTCGAGGGCTCGGTCAACGTGGCCAGAGGTCTGGGTCAAAGTGGTTTGCGTGCGTGGTGTTCCTGTAGAAGCTTCGTTCGTTGCGTGACTTTCTCAGCTGACGTGGCATACAAGTGGGTTCATGTGTGTTCTTCTTTTATTATTTTTCATTTGAAATTCAAGCACGTTTTATCATATAACTTTTACATACGAATTCCGATTCACGCGAAATTTCTTTTGTTAGGATCATAATTTAATTTCGGATCTGATGACGCAAGTTTGGACAAATTCTGAGACCGTCAAAATTTTGAGTTTAAATTGAATTTAAATTCGATTTAAATTCAAAAGGTGAGTGTTTAATCCTACTCACAACTACTAGAAGCTTTTATGTTTGTTAAGTTAATTTTAGAAATGAATAGAAATTTATTTATGAGTATTTGGCATGTTTATTTCACTCATATTTGTTGAATTGCATTTATTAAATTTAACTGTTAATTTAATTTATTTATTGCGTATTAATTGATAGTTAGAATTTATTTGTTTGCCTATAAACCGCTAGTTAACAGTTATATAGATTATTACTGAATATAAACTGTTAGATTAATAGTTGTTAAATTTAATCTGAATAAAATTGCCAGTTATTACCTGTTATATATTATCAAATATAAATTGTTATTGATTGATATTGCTTGATGATTGTGATTGGATGATGGGTGATGTTGATGGATGTTTTATTGTATATCATTAAATTGCAAATTATCATGCATATTTCCTTTCATTCGGGATTGTGGTTTGAAATGATATACAACCGCAAAATTTTATATCTTTTAAATTGCGGATTGAAATGATAAATATCCGTATCACTTGACCATAGGATAGAAAATTATATACAGGCACCGCGGTCTATATATAACTATTTTAATGTGATTTCTATGGTTTGGATGGAATACAGTTTATAATAATCTTAAATTTTATATTGTATAAATATTTTTCTTCCATATATATATACATATGAATTTGAAAATTTTGAAATTAAAAGGTGTATAAATCTCTTTATTAAAAATGGAAAAAAGTTTTAAGAAAATGGAGTTTGATAATTTATATCATATGTTTAAATGTTAAGTTTGAAAATTTTAAGATATGATATTTATAATTGGATTTTTCCCAAGATAAATTGAAATGAATATTCTAGTATAATTTGAATTGAAAAAAAAAAATATTTTATTACTAGAAATTGGAGTTTTTATTTATTTATGGATTTTATGTGAATATTCAAGACTAATTAATAGAACATTCGATTTGTTGAAAGAATAAAATCCAACTTTAGTTTGAAATATTAATACTCCAAATGGATATACGTATATATATATATATATATATATATATATATATATATAAATTGAAGTGGTTTTGGAACTTGAGAGAGATAATACAAATTTGGGTTAGACTTTAATAAAGAAATGTATTTGTAAAGCCATGAGAACTATTTTCTTTACAAAGTAACATTTAAGTTAAACCTTTTAATTCATATACCGTTGAATATCCAAACCATTCAAGTTTTAAAAGTTATGGTTTTAAATTATGAATTTCGAAATATTATGCTTTGAAAGGATATTTGGCTTTCAGACGTTATAAATTTTAAAGCATTTGGATTTTTGAAAAGGTTTATATTTGGGATAAAGGATATCATATTGTTTTGGGTTTTAAAATGATATCGGATTCATAATTTTAAAATGGAAATGTTTATTCTGGTTTTAAAGTATGAGCTATTTTTAAATGACCGCGGTGTTATAATAACGATGGGTTGGCAAAGAGACCGGGATCGGATATGGACATACTCTCTGTCGATACCGAAAACCACTTTGACTAACCGTGTACGCGGTGGAGATTCCAGAATGAAGTAGGTGGTGGCGATGTTTCCTGTAAGGTAAATACGTGGACCCGACTCCTGTGAGTTGGCATAAGGTGGCTAAAACAGGAGCGATTCTCAGGCCAATGAGGTCATTCCTCTGATCGGACCCTCCTCTTCGATATTATACTTTGACTTGGATTGATTCAGTGGCCACTTCTATATTTTGATTTTGGGGAGTTAGTCCGAGGTGGGCGGTAACTGCGGCTACGCGTTTCCACCAGCCTGCATAGCAATTGGTATATCTACCCTGACATTGCCTAGTTGTGCCGTGTCACCTACCATACCGAGCCTTTACTACGAGTTTCTATTTGTGTCATACCTATGGAGTATCCTCTGGTATCCTCCCGATCAGGAGGTATTACGGTACTGTATAGACTATTGGCATTTTACGTGTTAAGGTGGAAAATGTAAAGCCTTAACGCTATTTAAAAGTAAGTTTATTTTACAATTAGAAACTATTATAATAGCGCAATATACTACATAGTAAATAGTTTAACGGATCCTTAGGAGATGTAAATCCCGAGCATCTCTTGAGTTACTGTACTCATATTTATTTCTGTTAATTTAACTCACATAAGATCTTTTAGTTCTGACTCGAGTGTTTTTGTCTTTTCAAATTCGCTCGGGTCAGTCCGAGCGTTTCAGGATCGAAGATTTTAGCTTTGGAGGACGAAGACGAAGAATCCGTATTATATTATTTATAGTATTGCACCACACTCTAAATTTTCGCTGCATTGATTGTATTGGTATGTATAACTCTGATATTCATTGTATAAGTAAAATAAATATTTTGTAAACAGTTATCATGAACTGTATATTGATTATTATATTTTATCCTTCCGCTGTGAGATTCTATTTTGTTTTATTTCTTCTCTGTTTTTCTTATTTACCCCATAACAATCCGCCCTTGCGTATGCTTTGAATTGGCACGTGTGTCGGTTCAAAGTGTGCGAAAAGGCTGGATGTTACAGTTGGTATCAGAGCTTTGGTTTAGCGATAAATCTTGGCTTTGTGGGGTTTGACTCTTTACTAATAGGGTAGTAATACCCTATGGGAGTCGCTGAGTGTATATATATATGAGAGAGCGTATTTGTTAGTATTAATAAAGGATTTTGATATTGTGTTAATCTGTTCCGCTTTGTATTTATAAATTCTGGTTGATGCATGAGACGCTATGTCATTAATAGGGATTTCTAAACACTTAATATGACAGACCGACATAATATTTGTTTTTAATATAGGTGAATGAAATAATTTTGCCTATTATATTTTCTATATATAAAAATATTTTTATAAAGATATATTTTGGTTGCTATAGTTGGGTGTTAGGTAATAAAAATATTTGTAATGAATTAAAGCTAAGTTGAATTTTAATAAATCAAATTGGAGATTTTAGAACCTAAGTCCGGGATTTTTGAAATCTTCTTTCAAAGGATTTATGAAATATAATGATTTGGTTTATAAATATTTTCTTATATAAATATTTAGTATAATTCGAAGAAATTGGTTTAAAGAGGATTTTGAAGAAAATAAGTTTGTACTTTCCTCTCTGTCGCTGGAAAATAATTTCGGTGATGACGGCCGCATCATCGACTTTCATTTTCGAGTTTCGAAGGGAAAGGCCACTGTAGTAAATTCTACTGCAGATTTGTTTTGAAATTATTTAAAATTTTAATTGTTTAAAGGTAATTAGAGATATAAAAGTTTTAAGAAATTAATTATCTATTATTTTAAAGTAATTTTGGAATTTGACCCGGTATTAATTCTTGAATTTCCATTAATTAGTTGTAAAAAAAAAATTAGGTTAGTGAAATAAAGGTTAAGTAATCAATGAATTAAAAGGGTTGAGATTTAACTTGTATAAGTTCTTTTGCTTTTTCTTTAACATAAATAACTTACCAAGTATAAAAAGTTGAAATGTAAATTAAGAGTGGAATAGAATATTATGCAAGTAGAACTTTTGGAAATAATGAAGTATTCAATAAATTACTGTTATAAATAAGAATTTAATGGTATTAACTTAAGTGATAATTGGAATTTTACTAAAATTAAAGGTTGTATTATTAATAGGTGATTTTAACCGTAAGAAAGTAAAAATGAAATTTCTTAATTTATAAAGTTTGATTGTAGGGTTATTAACTTAAGTACGCCTTAATTTCCCCTATTCTAATATAATAGAAAGTAGGAAAAATATAAATGACTGCAATCCATAGTTAATGAATGAGTAAAATCTTTCACTTATAGGAATGTAAGTTATAAGGTTAATAAATTAAGTGTAAGTAGAGGGTTACTATAATTAAATATAATGGAAACTTCAACATTAAATAAATGAATGAGATTAAAGGTAAGTTGAAATTGTAATTTATAAAAAAAATATATATTAATTAAAGGAATGGAGAAGAAACTTGTAAATTTTCACTTACATTCTTAAAACATACATAACTTACCATATAATAAAAAGTTGCAAATGTTAGTAGGAAAATGTAAGGGGAAATCTTACTAGTGAAGAGTAAGGTAATAAAGGTATTCTATTAATTTGCTATTATTAATGAGAATTAATTGTGTAGACTTAAGTTAAATTGGAAATTTTACTATAAGTAAAGGTAAGTAGTATAAATAGATGATAGAAACTTTAGTAAATAAATTGGAATACAAATATAATGAATTTTGTGATAAATGGAAAATGAAAATTTGTAAGAAATAAAGAAATCACTCCATAAATGAAAGAAAGAAAATCAAACCATTGAAGCATGAGATAAATGTATAATAAATAAATTTGGGCGTTGGTTTTAATTGTGCTGTTTGATTTATGTTGTTGGGTAAGAAATTTGAAGTGGTTAAATGAATAAGTATCTATCTTTGTTCCATCTAAGACTGTTGAGTAAAGGATGCACTTGATAGTTAATTCCATTTCATACAAATTTCAAGTTTGAACCCAAACAACTATCTGTTTGATGGATTAAATGGTTGCTTCATTTGTGTATGTATGTTGTTTGTAAGGTTGATGGTTGTTGAATTGTTTGGTTGATTAATGATTGAATCCACTTGAATAGTTCACTTTAAAATAAATATTTAACCTTTTAGATTTTATAAGTGAATACAGGTGATGGAAGCAACTGCTACTGCTTTTGGTTCCAAAATAATAAGCGTATATTGCCCGACAAATAGGTACGTTTTCGGATTACGTTTAAAGCGCTATTTTTCCCGTGTAGGGATATAATATTTTGATAATATATGTAATATATTTATATATTTTGATATTATATTTTCTCCAGGGTCTCTCCGTACAAAGGAGACTCTGCCAAAAATTTTCGAAAATTTTGGGACTTAGAATTTTGTGAAAATATTTTCCCAACCTTAATAATTTAAGTATAAAAGAATATAATGATTATAAACAGGTATATTTTATTTAAGAAAATAAATTTAGTAAATTATTGTTTATAAGTTAATATTTGAAATAAGACGTACTGTTTTACTCTTCCTTCTCCCTTCTTTTGTTTCCTTTTCGGGGACGAAAAGTTTTGAGTGGGGGAGATTGTAACGACCCGTTAAATTTGATAATATTAAATGAATTAAATTAATAAAATTTCTAGTCTGTTTAAGAATAAATGTAGAAATTTGGTATAGTAGTTGTAATTTAATGTAACAATATAATATCTGCATGGCAATAGATGTGAATTATGCAAATGATCATACTTAGCTTTAAGTTAAGTGTAAGAAACCAATATAAATGTTGAATTGAGAATATTAATAAAAATATTTACTAAAATGGGATTCATTAATATTAAATCAGTAGTGAAGATGTTACCTTTGGTTGTAATAAAGGTGAATTCTATTTAGTGGATGTCAACATTTAATAAAATTTATTTAGAATAAAAAGGTTTCAAATGCATGTTTGCATTGAATATGTAATGGATGGATTAAGTAGTAAGTAATTAAATTATATTTTCTATAAAACTTGGGAATTGAATGTATGTAAACAAACTTGCGGCAATAAGTTAATGTACAAATTTATTTGTGCATACCTGATTTAATTGAAACAGCAGAATAATAAAACTAGCACTTGATGTGCCTAAATATTAATATATTGAAACTATAATATAATAGAAAGTTTGGCAGTGAATAGAAATTAAGAAGACTAAAGCAACTAGTAAAGAAATAAATGGAATTCTAATAATAAAGTAGTAATTAATGCATAAGTTTTGGACGTTAGTGATAATTACAAAGTTTTACCTATTCATCTAATTCATTTATGTAAATCTAAACCTATGGCAACATTTTGTTAATAAATGTTGTAAGTGAATTTGAATATAATAGAATAACAAGTGTTTAGGTTAACCATTTATTTTATTTAGTTAAGAATGGAAAATAAATTGAAATAGATCTAAATTTATTTATTTTGGTTTTTAATGGGTCTAGTTAATAAAGGAGAATTTATTTAAAATAAAGAATGCACAGATGAAATGTATATTAATTCAAAGGTTATTTATACCCACAAATTGTTTAATCACTGTATAGAAAAAGTCTAAATCAATAAATGAATTTATTGAGATCCGCAATTAAAATTTATAACATTGGTGTAGACTCAATCTCAATAAATTGACTTAAACCATGCAGTTAGCGTAGTTTTTTTTGTAATTACAGTAGTTAATTTTATAAGATGAAGCTAATGCAAATTTTATTTATAGGGTTGGACCACTTATTGATATAAATTTTAGAAAGCAGGATTTATGGATTTATTTGAGTATTAAAATCAACAAATGGTACTTATTACAAATAAAATGGAATTAAATGTAAAATATTACGTTATTGAATATAAAACGGAATTTGTGAACATTAGAGTGAAATCTTGAACTAATGTTAGTAACGTCTTTATTTTAGGTGAAAGTTGAGGATATAAAGGTTAAAAGTCTAAAGTATGGGTTTTTGAGAATATAATTTATAAAATTCTTAAATATAAGAAAGTGCAGAAATGAACACTGAAATTTGATATCTTGTCAATTTTAATTCACATCCAAGCTTGTTAAATCATTTGAAATTGATTAATTTATATAGGCAATAAAATTGGGACAAATTTTAGAATATTAATACAAGATTGGATTTATAATTTATTTAATTTATTTAATGAATATTAAAAATAGCCATTTTTGTCACGGACTCGGATTTCGACGAAACCAGTTTCATCGGATCCGTATCGGTGAATTATTATAGGGTTTCAAGTTTCGTATCGATCGGACTTGTCGTTTGATCGTACGGACGCGAAACGCCTTGAAATCGATTTAATTAAGAAATCAATTTGGAAATTTTGTTTTCAACATAACTTCTTCATACGATCGAATTTGGTCGTGAAACTTTTTCCACCGCGTTCAGAATATTTTAAAATACCTATTTGGATATATGGGTTTAATAAATTTTGTTCCGGAGGCTAAACGGGCTTTTTGGGCCATAGTTTGTGGCGTACGTTCATCCTTCTAGTCTATACGCTCTAACCCAACCCTAACTATAAATATACAGTTATAAACCCTAGCTCCATCCTATTGCCATTGACTGTACGTACATTTTTCCTCATCTCATTCTCCTCCTCAAATGGATGCAAAACTAGATCTACTCCAATCCAAATTTCAGTGAAAAATCAAACTCTCCAAAAAAATTCCACAAAAATATATGTCATAGTTCTCGAGACACGTAATCTACTGTGCAATTCATTTTCTGTTTTGGGCATCCGTTTAACCAGAATAAATTCAAACAGTCCGTGACCTTTCATCATCGTCGTCGCAAACTTCGTCAGATCGCCAAACCCTTTCTGGGTTTTGTAGAGTAGACGATGGGGATCACATCTATATGGTTTTTGTGTCGATTCAACGGTTAGATCGTCGTAGATCTTCGATTAGGGTTTCGAAACCCTAGAATCATAGGCGGCGGCGCACGCGTTTCAAGGAGGCGGAGGGCCATGGGGGGTGCGGCTTGGCGAGAGCTTCGAGATGGTGGTAGCGGTTTGGTCGATGGTGGCCCCTAGCGGCGTCGAGGGCTCGGTCAACGTGGCCAGAGGTCTGGGTCAAAGTGGTTTGCGTGTGTGGTGTTCCTGTAGAAGCTTCGTTCGTTGCGTAACTTTCTCAGCTGACGTGGCATACAAGTGGGTTCATGTGTGTTCTTCTTTTATTATTTTTCATTTGAAATTCAAGCACGTTTTATCATATAACTTTTACATACGAATTCTGATTCACGCGAAATTTCTTTTGTTAGGATCATAATTTAATTTCGGATCTGATGACGCAGGTTTGGACAAATTCTGAGAACGTCAAAATTTTGAGTTTAAATTGAATTTAAATTCGATTTAAATTCAAAAGGTGAGTGTTTAAACCCACTCACAACTACTAGAAGCTTTTATGTTTGTTAAGTTAATTTTAGAAATGAATAGAAATTTATTTATGAGTATTTGGCATGTTTATTTCACTCATATTTGTTGAATTGCATTTATTAAATTTAACTGTTAATTTAATTTATTTATTGCGTATTAATTGATAGTTAGAATTTATTTGTTTGCCTATAAACTGCTAGTTAACAGTTATATAGATTATTACTGAATATAAACTGTTAGATTAATAGTTGTTAAATTTAATCTGAATAAAATTGCCAGTTGTTACCTGTTATATATTATCAAATATAAATTGTTATTGATTGATATTGCTTGATGATTGTGATTGGATGATGGGTGATGTTGATGGATGTTTTATTGTATATCATTAAATTGCAAATTATCATGCATATTTCCTTTCATTCGGGATTGTGGTTTGAAATGATATACAACCGTAAAATTTTATATCTTTTAAATTGCGGATTGAAATGATAAATATCCGTATCACTTGACCATAGGATAGAAAATTATATACAGGCACCGCGGTCTATATATAACTATTTTAATGTGATTTCTATGGTTTGGATGGAATACAGTTTATAATAATCTTAAATTTTTTATTGTATAAATATTTTTCTTCCATATATATATACATATGAAGTTGAAAATTTTGAAATTAAAAGGTGTATAAATCTCTTTATTAAAAATGGAATTTTTTTTTAAGAAAATGGAGTTTGATAATTTATATCATATGTTTAAATGTTAAGTTTGGAAATTTTAAGATATGATATTTATAATTGGATTTTTCCCAAGATAAATTGAAATGAATATTCTAGTATAATTTGAATTGAAAAAATATATATTTTTTATTACTAGAAATTGGAGTTTTTATTTATTTATGGATTTTATGTGAATATTCAAGACTAATTAATAGAACATCGATTTGTTGAAAGAATAAAATCCAACTTTAGTTTGAAATATTAATACTCCAAATGGATATACGTATATATATATATAAATTGAAGTGGTTTTGGAACTTGAGAGAGATAATACAAATTTGGGTTAGACTTTAATAAAGAAATGTATTTGTAAAGCCATGAGAACTATTTTCTTTACAAAGTAACATTTAAGTTAAACCTTTTAATTCATATACCGTTGAATATCCAAACCATTCAAGTTTTAAAAGTTATGGTTTTAAATTATGAATTTCGAAATATTATGCTTTGAAAGGATATTTGGCTTTCAGACGTTATAAATTTTAAAGCATTTGGATTTTTGAAAAGGTTTATATTTGGGATAAAGGATATCACATTGTTTTGGGTTTTAAAATGATATCGTATTCATAATTTTAAAATGGAAATGTTTATTCTGGTTTTAAAGTATGAGCTATTTTTAAATGACCGCGGTGTTATAATAACGATGGGTTGGCAAAGAGACCGGGATCGGATATGGACATACTCTCTGTCGATACCGGAAACCACTTTGACTAACCGTGTACGCGGTGGAGATTCCAGAATGAAGTAGGTGGTGGCGACGTTTCCTGTAAGGTAAATACGTGGACCCGACTCCCGTGTGTTGGCATAAGGTGGCTAAAACAGGAGCGATTCTCAGGCCAATGAGGTCATTCCTCTGATCGGACCCTCCTCTTCGATATTATACTTTGACTTGGATTGATTCAGTGGCCACTTCTATATTTTGATTTTGGGGAGTTAGTCCGAGGTGGGCGGTAACTGCGGCTACGCGTTTCCACCAGCCTGGATAGCAATTGGTATATCTACCCTGGCATTGCCTAATTGTGCCGTGTCACCTACCATACCGAGCCTTTACTACGAGTTTCTATTTGTGTCGTACCTATGGAGTATCCTCTGGTAGCCTCCCGATCAGGAGGTATTACGGTACTGTATAGACTATTGGCATTTTACGTGTTAAGGTGGAAAATGTAAAGCCTTAACGCTATTTAAAAGTAAGTTTATTTTACAATTAGACACTATTATAATAGCGCAATATACTACATAGTAAATAGTTTAACGGATCCTTAGGAGATGTAAATCCCGAGCATCTCTTGAGTTACTGTACTCATATTTATTTCTGTTAATTTAACTCACATAAGATCTTTTAGTTCTGACTCGAGTGTTTTTGTCTTTTCAAATTCGCTCGGGTCAGTCCGAGCGTTTCAGAATCGAAGATTTTAGCTTTGGAGGACGAAGACGAAGAATCCGTATTATATTATTTATAGTACTGCACCACACTCTAAATTTCCGCTGCATTGATTGTATTGGTATGTGTAACTCTGATATTCATTGTATAAATAAAATAAATATTTTGTAAACAATTATCATGAACCGTATATTGATTATTATATTTTATCCTTCCGCTGTGAGATTCTATTTTGTTTTATTTCTTCTCTGTTTTTCTTATTTACCCCATAACAATCCGCCCTTGCGTATGCTTTGAATTGGCACGTATGTCGGTTCAAAGTGTGCGAAAAGGCTGGATGTTACACTTCATCTTCATGTTGTCGTGCTATTTTGATGCCATAACCTGAGGTTAACACACATCATGGCCGAGCCTAGGTCCAGCTATGGCTAAGCTTTTGAATGGTTAAAGCATGGTAAAGTCATCTTGTCCATTGTTGCATTTTAAATTCAAATTGTTTCAATGTGTTTAGTGTTAAATATATTCGTATTTATGTTACATTGTCTTGTTTTGATTGTTGCATACAAGATCATCATCTAGGCTCCCCACTCACTTGAATCCAATATTGTGATGTATCGTGCTTGTCGTTCCTTTGGAATCATTTTGTGTGTCGTAGTGGTCTTCAGCTTGAAAAGGTGAGTCTTTCTCACTCTGACATTTATACTTATGAAATAGTGAATTGATGACAAGTGTTTAGTAATATAAAATGTTATGCAAGTTAATGATGATCATATGATATGCTATGCCATGTTATTACCATGTTAAAACTGTTAATTATCACCTGACATCTGATATATGACATTATATTGTGACATTGGCATTGTTTATATTGTTTATGCATATATTCACACTGCAAGTTCCCTGTTAGAATAGAATCACTATGGGTTGAAATGATACATACCCGAACGGACTTTAGATTAGGGAAAAATCATTATGGGCTGAAATGATAGGCCTGAGCGATTTTTATTGTATTTTATTTGACTTGGGATTGTGGGTTTGAAATGATAGAACCCGGGTTTTCTTTGTAAACTACGGATTGAAATGATATATATCCGTATCACTTGACCTAGGTTAGAAATTTATATACAGACCCCGTGGTATATTTTTAAATGATTTTTATTAAAATATGTATTTTTTTAAAAGTGTGAAATTTTGATTTTTAAAAAATATATATTTTACGGTTTTAAGAAAATTAAATATTAAGTCTTGAAATTGTGAATTTAAGTATGTAAATTTGAAGTAATTGTGATTTTGACTTTAAATTTTATTTTAAAATGTAAATAAATAATGGAAATTAAATTTAAAGTTTCGAAATGATATTTGAAGTAAAATGTTAAGTTTTATTAAATTTATAATTTAATAAATAGTGAATTTTGACTTAATAAATTAATAGAGCTTTTAAATTGAATATTTGATCTTAAAATTTTATTGTGATAAATCATATGTTAAAATTATTTAAATGTAAAATTTTGAAGTCTACAAATATGATTTATAAGTTTAAAATTTGTTAAATTGAAGTTTTATTATTTTGAAAAGTTAAAATAAAATCTGGAATTTTATAGCATTTCTAAAATGTTGTAGTCTTTTGACAGCATTTTTTTAATGTTGTTGTTTTTGAACTTGACTATGTTTCAAATAACTAAATATCTATTACGACATGTTATAAATGCCATTATTCTTGAACTAAACTGATTTGGAAACTATAAGCTACTATAGTACTGTATAAATGTTGTCGTGGCTTTAATTTGACAATGTTTTGAAATATTATAAAATTTAACACTATTTGTGTTATATTTTAAAGTGTTAAATGATTTAACTTTGAAAATTTATTATTTGTGAATATAAGGAGTTTTGAATATATTTTAATATTTAAATTTGAATTTTTAAGGAATTTGAATTGAATTTGAATTTAAATAAAGTTTACTTGGTTATGTGTTAAATGGAATGAAATGTAATAAGATAAATGAATTGGTGAATGTGATTTTGAAAGGTGTTTTGTAATGATATTTGAAATAATAAATGAATGATATGTTTGATTTTAAAATGATATTTAGATTTGAATATTTGAATTTGAATTCAAATAATGATATGATAATGAGGTTTTGAAAGGATATGATATTTTAATGATTTTGAAATGGTTTGGAAATGATTGATCTTTATTTTGATAAAGAATATGAATGTGGAATAATATTTGATTTTGATTTATTTGATAAAGGAATATTTGAAGTTTATATTTGTATGAAAAGATATTTGGTTTAATTGTAATTTAAGTTTTTTTATAATGTTGGAGTTATGAAATGAATATTTCAAAACGAAATAATAATGAAATTAGATTTGAGATATGAATATATGGAATTATAAAGTTTAGTTTTGAAATGTGGGATATTAAAGTTTGGAAATATATTAAAATTGGATTGTTTATTTTGTAGATCAAATCTATATTTGAAATTGTAAGATTTGAAAATTTTTGTTAGAAAACTAAACTGAATTGAAACTGATGGTTTGAATTGAATTAAATTGGAAATTTGAAATTTTGGTTTAATGGAATAATTTGTAAAGTGTAAAGAATTAAAAGATTGATTTCAAATGTATGATTTCGGAATGTTATGATTTTCAAGGTGTAATGATTTCAAGTATTTTGGTTTCGAAAAAGTTATACTTTGAAAGTACTTTTAAAGGTGAATATATGTTTGAAATGGAAATGATAAACTATTTGATTTGAATATAGTTTTGAAATAAAATAGTTTTGGTTTCGAAGTATAACTATTTTGAAAGGGATATAGTTTTGAAATGAAATGATTTGATTTTTGAAGTATAAACTATTTTAAAATGGCCACGGCGTTATAATAACGATTGCTTGTTAAAGAGACCGGGATCGGAAGTTGTCATACTCTCTGCCAACTCCGAAAACCACTTTAACAACTGTGTACGCGGTGGAGATTCCAGAATGAATGGTGGCGACGTTCTTGAGGTATATTACGTGGACCCAACTCCCGTGAGTTGGCATAAGGTGGCAAAAACAGGAGCGATCTCGGGCCAAAGGAAGTAGCACCTCTGGTCGGACACATTCCTTCGATATTATACTCTTACTGGTGATTGATTAGATGGCCATCCTCCGATTTTGATTGGGAGTGTGTTCCGAGGTGGGCGTATGTGGCTGTTGCGTTACCACCAGCCCGTGTGCGTAATTGGTATATCTACCCTGGCATTGCCTTGTGTGCCGTGTCACCTACCATACCGAGCCTTTACTACGAGTTTGTTTTTCTCCCGTAGACCGTGTGGTATCCTCTGACGGTCACCCGGAGTGGAGATGGCATGATATTGGATGGACTACTGGGACTATTGTGTGTGAAGGGTGATATGGGTAGCCCGGAACGCTATTTAAAAGTATGTTTATTTTACTGCAGACATTATTGTAATAGCGCAATATTACTACATAGTAAATAGTTTAACAGATCCTTAAAGGATGGGCGATCCCAAGCATCCTTTAAGTTACTGATGCATTTTTGTTGCTGTTCATTTGAGTTGATTTATAGTTCGTAAGTATTTATGCCCTGACTCGAGTGTTTTGTGTTTTGCTTTGCGCTCGAGTCAGATTGAGTGAGTTAGCATTCAAGATTCACCTTCGGAGTTGGAGCTTTCCTTGAAGATCCAGCCATCTATTTTGCTTTCTGTATCCAGTGATTTCAGTGATGTATTCTGATTTGTACCTGATGTATCTTGTTACTTTTTGTTGTATCTTGTTTAACTCTGATGTATCTTATATATATAGTAGCTTCATGAACTACTATCTCTTTTACTTCCGCTGCATTATTATTTACTCTGTGTCTGTGATCTGTGATCAATTATTTACTGTATATTCTGAGATTTGCAAAATTTTATTTACAACGCGGTATTTTGAGCAATTCAAGTCTGACATGTGCGGATGCGAATGGTTGAAAATATTGGGTTGTTACATTTGGTATCAGAGCTTTGGTAGCTCTAGGAAAAACTCAGCATATAGAGTAAATGAATTTACAGAATCACTTTCATTCGAGTTTGAATCTCTTCCTTTTGACTCGACTCCTTTGATTTTGGAACGGCCCCTGCGGTTTCAAAATCCATTTCGTGTCCCTCACTATTCATCTTCATTTGATTCTGGAGTATCCCATAACTCCACTTTGAATGATCTTTATGATGAGTCGGCGGTCTCGCCAACCTCAAATTTATTTGTAAAGGGGGAAACTCCTTTACAACAGCATCGATTCACCAGAGATTCTATATTCTCGGTTTAGATGCTAGTACCTCTTATAATCCCGAACTCTATCTCTTGAGACCGAATGTTGATTTACCCAAGAAATCCACATCAATCTTATTCTTTAAGTCACGGTTGACCCGGTTAAGCTTGCCCGCGATTTATATAAACTCATCCATCTCCCTATTCTGTTATTTAATCATCTCATCTTTGTTTCCAACTTATCTTCAAATCATTCTTGAAGTGTATTTGTAAACTAATATTTAAAATGTTTTATATATTGTGTTGTTTGAGTTGTCGATGTTGATTTGGGTTTCTGATCGATTCGTCTAATCAACGCTATCGATAAGATTTCCAAAACACTTGAACAGAACAAACTGACACAATATGTTGTTTTTCAAATTTAGTAATGAAATAAATTTTGTAACTATATTATAAATGTCTTTCTGGATTTTATTGAATTGGTTGTTAAGAAATAATATTTGATTTTATATACCATTATCTCTTCTTTCATACATAAATAATTGAACTATAAACATGGTTATAAATTTATTTGAAAATTTAAATGAATTTAAAACAAGAATTTGAGAATTTAATTTCGGATGGTTCCAAACCTTGTATTTAAAGTTTTAAAAAGGATATGCTATTTAAAGCATTTTCGAATAGAAATTTGTTTCCAAAGAATTTTAAAGCTTAAAATTAGTGCTCTTCTCTTTGTCACTGGAAAATAACTTCGGTGATGACTGCAGCATCATCGTCATTCATTTTCGAGTTTCGAAGTGAAGAGACCGTCCTGTAGTCTTGCTACAGGTTTGTTTTGGAAATTTAATTGATTTGAATTTCTTAAATAATACTGGATTTATAACTTATGCTGATATATGATTTAAATTTAAATGGATATATATATATATAGTATATGTGCATTTATTTATCTCTAAATAGTTTGGAATTAATCAGAAATTTAATTCCTAAATTTTATCTTCAAGGATAATTTCTAAGTATAATTTCAAGATTTGGATAAATATTCAAGCTTGAAATAATTGAATTAGAAAGTTTTATTTGTATAATACACAATTTCATTCCAATATAACTTACCTTAATTTTCAAAAGTTGAATATGTAATTGGATAATATACAATATAAAAAAAAGATTTTATAAATAAAATTTGAGTGGTTATAATAAATGTTGTATACTTAAATTTTAGTTATAAAAGGATTAACAGAGGTAAATAAAGAAAAAGTGTAATGGAATAATTTACAATATAAAATGATGATAAAGGAACTAAGAATAAATTTAAGGCGGTTACAATGAGTGTAAATATATTTAACATAGGTGATAAAATATATTGAGAGGAATAAATTTAATTATAATTAGTAATGAAGAAGAATTAAATTTTATTTGGTACATTTTGAGTATACTAAAAGATTTTTTCAAATACATGATTTTAGGGATTTGTTAATTTAAGATAATTGATGATAAGGTAATGAAATTAGAGATGCTAAAGATTTATTTGACTTATGTAAAATTAATTTTCAGTTTAAGTTGAAATTTTTATGGTTTCAAATTTATTATCTTATTTTGTTTTTCAAACTATCTTTTGGTTGTCCTAATTTCCCTTATCTTGCTACAGAATGGGAGGCTATTGCTTGTACCAGTCTGTTTAGAAATCTTTCTACAATCTTTAATAATCTTTGGTACTCATTTTTGAATCTGAGCACTGTTTTCCATCCACAGACCGTCGGTCAAACGGAAAGAGTGAATCAGATTCTTGAAAACATTTCGTGCTTGTTTTCTTGATTCTGGAGGATCTTGAGAAGATCATCTCCATCTTGTTATACTTACCTATAACAACAGTTATCAGGTATAATTTCAATATTCATGTCATCCTGTCCTAATCCTATTTCATTCTATCTTTGCCTGCGCTTTCCCGTACCTTATTCCTTTTCGGGGATGAAAAGTTTTGAGTGGGGGAGAGTGTAACAACCCTGTATTTTCTGATTATTGTAATTGTATATTTTAATTATTTTAATTTAAATTCCTAATTTAAAAACTTTATTTTATTTATTAAAATGAATATATTTTGTTATTTTAAATATAAATGTTGATTTTGATGTGGATTAGAATTTCAAACATGCATAAATTGAATATTTCCAGAAAATGTGAATTTTGGTCAAAATGGTCAAACTTTGACTTTTAAATTTAAAATTTTAAAGTTTGAAAATTTGAATTTTATCTTTTATTATGAAAGTAGATAAAATTTTAAGAACGCTACTTTTCGTTTCGTTGAAATCTGATTTATAATGTGAAAGTTATGTCTTTTTAACTATTGTGTGAAATTTGCTGTATTTAACAAAAAATTTTATTTTAAATTATATAAATAATATTTTATTTGGTCATGTAATGTTCTAATTCATGTTTATATGGGTAAATAACATGTATTGTATATATTTTGGTTTTAAAACATTTTTGAAAGTGTAATTGACATTTTCCAATGTCAGTTGTATTCTGTTTATAAATTTTAATTTCTAGTTTCAATTAATTAAAGAAATTCTTTATTTATTTTTCTATTTTTTAAGATTTTCATTTTTATTTCATTTCTACTTTATTTTTTTCTCATTTATCTTATTTATTTGACATTTTATTTGTTTTAAAGTGAAATAGAAATTTGTCTAGAGCCAATGGTATTTTATTTGTAATTTTCATGTCCTGTTTCCAATTTTTAAACAATTTCTTTATTTATTTTTCTATTTTCTCTAAATTTAATTATTTATTTCACTTTAAATATGTTTAGGAAATTACTTTATTTCAAAATTTTGCTTTAGAATATTTTTAAAATGAAGTAGATATTTTTCCAAAGCCAATGATGATTTAATTGTAATTTTTGAACCCTGTTTTGGAATTTAAGCAATTTCTTTAATTCTTTTTCCATTTTATTTAAAATTTATTATTTAATTTTATTTTATATTACTTTATTTCGGTTTTAAAGTCAAATTACTGAAATTTTAATTAGTTTATTTGAATAAAAGAAAATAGAAAACAAAGAGTCAAAACCTTTCATTTTCCTGTGACCTTTCCTTTCTTTGTCTTTTCCTCTTCTTGCCTTTTCACTTCCTTTCTTTTGGCCGACCATTTTTTTTCATTGCCATGTGTTTTCTCTTGTGTTTTCATGTGAATAATAAGTTTCTCACTTTCAAACTCACGGCTATCTTCAACAAGAAAAAAAATGGCTACATCTCCTTCGTCTTTTCACTATTTTTCAATGTTTTTCACCTTCCTCTTCTCCTATCTTTGCTCGGCTCCACCACCTTCATCTCCACCCACCACCACCATCACCATACATACCAGAAACCATCACCTATTCCCACCTCCAGATCTGGCCATGCCACTTGATGATGCCATCACCACAAAATTTCAAAGTTTCACCAAAAACCAAGCATAGCCAAGCCTAGATTCCACCATACCCTTCCTATTTCACTTTGGCCACCCCCTTAGCCGCCACCACCAGTAGCTACCCCTCCTCTAGACACCACTTCAGCCATCTCTACCTATGTCCAGGTCTGAAATCCCATAGGCCGAACCCACTAGCCTTTGGTCGAGCCAAATTGTTGAACTAAAGTTGCCTTTTTGCCTTGTTTCTTTTATATGCTCCATGTTTCACCTCTATACTTCATCTTCATGTTGCCGTGCTATTTTGATGCCATAACCTGAGGTTAACACACATCATGGCCGAGCCTAGGTCCAGCTATGGCTAAGCTTTTGAATGGTTAAAGCATGGTAAAGTCATCTTGTCCATTGTTGCATTTTAAATTCAAATTGTTTCAATGTGTTTGGTGTTAAATATATTCGTATTTATGTTACATTGTCTTGTTTTGATTGTTGCATACAAGATCATCATCTAGGCTCCCCACTCACTTGAATCCAATATTGTGATGTATCATGCTTGTCGTTCCTTTGGAATCATTTTGTGTGTCGTAGTGGTCTTCAGCTTGAAAAGGTGAGTCTTTCTCACTCTGACATTTATACTTATGAAATAGTGAATTGATGACAAGTGTTTAGCAATATAAAATGTTATGCAAGTTAATGATGATCATACGATATGCTATGCCATGTTATTACCATGTTAAAACTGTTAATTATCACCTGAATCTGACATATGACATTATATTGTGACATTGGCATTGTTTATATTGTTTATGCATACTAGTACGTGTCCGTGCTCCACACACGGGCTGTTTGTGTTATTGTATATATTGATATTTCGTTTAAGCGTCGGAAAGCAAGGGTATTTTTGAAATTTTAAAAAGACACCGAGTAAATTAGTTCAACGAATTTTCTTTATTAATAGTAGAGATATTCACACTGCAAGTTCCCTGTTAGAATAGAATCACTATGGGTTGAAATGATACATACCCGAACGGACTTTAGATTTGGGAAAAATCGTTATGGGCTGAAATGATAGGCCTGAGCGATTTTTATTGTATTTTATTTGACTTGGGATTGTGGGTTTGAAATGATAGAACCCGGGTTTTCTTTGTAAACTACGGATTGAAATGATATATATCCGTATCACTTGACCTAGGTTAGAAAATTATAGACCCCGTGGTATATTTTTAAATGATTTTTATTAAAATATGTATTTTTTTAAAAGTATGAAATTTTGATTTTTAAAATATATATATATATTATGGTTTTAAGAAAATTAAATACTAAGTCTTGAAATTGTGAATTTAAGTATTTTGAAGTAATTGTGATTTTTGACTTTAAATTTTATTTTAAAATGTAAATAAATAATGGAAATTAAATTTAAAGTTTGAAATGATATTTGAAGTAAAATGTTAAGTTTTATTAAATTTATAAGTTAATAAATAGTGAATTTTGACTTAATAAATTAATGGAGTTTTTAAATTGAATATTTGATCTTAAAATTTTATTGTGATAAATCATATGTTAAAATTATTTAAATGTGAAATTTTGAAGTCTACAAATATGATTTATAAGTTTAAAATTTGTTAAATTGAAGTTTTATTGTTTTGAAAAGTTAAAATAAAATCTGGAATTTTATAGCATTTCCAAAATGTTGTAGTCTTTTGACAGCATTTTTTTAATGCTGTTGTTTTTGAACTTAACAATGTTTGAAATAACTAAATATCTATTACGGCATGTTATAAATGCCATTATTCTTGAACTAAACTGGTTTGGAAACTATAAGCTACTATAGTACTCTATAAATGTTGTCGTGGCTTTAATTTGACAATGTTTTGAAATGTTATAAAATTTAACACTATTTGTGTTATATTTTAAAGTGTTAAATGATTTAACTTTGAAAATTTATTATTTGTGAATATAAGGAGTTTTGAATATATTTTAATATTTAAATTTGAATTTTTAAGGAATTTGAATTGAATTTTAATTTAAATAAAGTTTACTTGGTTATGTGTTAAATGGAATGAAATGTAATAAGATAAATGAATTGGTGAATGTGATTTGAAAGGTGTTTTGTAATGATATTTGAAATAATAAATGAATGATATGTTTGATTTTAAAATGATATTTAGATTTGAATATTTGAATTTGAATTCAAATAATGATACGATAATGAGGTTTTGAAAGGATATGATATTTTAATGATTTTGAAATGGTTTGGAAATGATTGATCTTTATTTTGATAAAGAATATGAATGTGGAATAATATTTGATTTTGATTTATTTGATAAAGGAATATTTGAAGTTTATATTTGTATGAAAAGATATTTGGTTTAATTGTAATTTAAGTTTTTTTTATAATGTTGGAGTTATGAAATGAATATTTCAAAACGAAATAATAATGAAATTAGATTTGAGATATGAATATATGGAATTATAAAGTTTAGTTTTGAAATGTGGGATATTAAAGTTTGGAAATATATTAAAATTGGATTGTTTATTTTGTAGATCAAATCTATATTTGAAATTGTAAGGTTTGAAATTTTTTGTTAGAAAACTAAACTGAATTGACACTTATTGTTTGAATTGAATTAAATTGGAAATTTGAAATTTTGGTTTAGTGGAATAATTTGTAAAGTGTAAAGAATTAAAAGGTTGATTTCAAATGTATGATTTCAGAATGTTATGATTTTCAAGGTGTAATGATTTCAAGTATTTTGGTTTCGAAAAAGTTATACTTTGAAAGTACTTTTAAAGGTGAATATATGTTTGAAATGGAAATGATAAACTATTTGATTTGAATATAATTTTGAAATAAAGTGGTTTTGGTTTCGAAGTATAACTATTTTGAAAGGGATATAGTTTTGAAATGAAATGATTTGATTTTTGAAGTACAAACTATTTTAAAATGGCCACGGTGTTATAATAACGATTGGTTGTTAAAGAGACCGGGATCGGAAGTTGTCATACTCTCTACCAACTCCGAAAACCACTTTAACAACTATGTACACGGTGGAGATTCCAGAATGAAGTAGGATGGTGGCGACGTTTTTGAGGTATATTACGTGGACCCAACTCCCGTGAGTTGGCATAAGGTGGCTAAAACAGGAGCGATCTCGGGACAAAGGATGTAGCACCTCTGGTCGGACACATTCCTTCGATACTATACTCTTACTGGTGATTGATTAGATGGCCATCCTCCGATTTTGATTGGGAGTGTGTTCCGAGGTGGGCGTATGTGGCTGCTGCGTTACCACCAGCCCGTGTGCGTAATTGGTATATCTACTCTGGCATTGCCTTGTGTGCCGTGTCACCTACCATACCGTGCCTTTACTACGAGTTTGTTTTTCTCCCGTAGCCCGTGTGGTATCCTCTGACAGTCACCCGGAGTGGAGATGGCATGATATTGGATGGACTACTGGGACTATTATGTGTGAAGGGTGGTATGGGTAGCCCGGAACGCTATTTAAAAGTATGTTTATTTTACTGTAGACATTATTATAATAGCGCAATATTACTACATAGTAAATTGTTTAACGGATCCTTAAAGGATGGGCGATCCCAAGCATCCTTTAAGTTACTGATGCATTCTTGTTACTGTTCATTTGAGTTGATTTATAGTTCGTAAGTATTTATGTCTTGACTCGAGTGTTTTGTGTTTTGCTTTACGCTCGAGTCAGATTGAGTGAGTTAGTATTCAAGATTCACCTTCGGAGTTGGAGCTTTCCTTGAAGATCCAGCCATCTATTTTGCTTTCTATATCCAGTGATTTCAGTGATGTATTCTGATTTGTACCTGATGTATCTTGTTACTTTTTGTTGTATCTTGTTTAACTCTGATGTATCTTATATATATTGTAGCTTCATGAACTACTATCTCTTTTACTTCCACTGCATTATTATTTACTCTGTGTCTGTGATCTGTGATTAATTATTTACTACATATTCTGAGATTTGCCAAATTTTATTTACAACGCGGTATTTTGAGCAATTCAAGTCCGACATGTGCGGATGCGAATGCTTGAAAATATCGGGTTGTTATAGTAGTCGTATCAGAGCATGCCTGAGGATCATTCGTGGTCCTGTACATGTGTAAATGACTTAATCGCATTAGTGTGGAGTTTGCTACTTATTCATCATTATTTCAATCAGTTGATGACAAGTTAACTCCCCGATCTTGAGCTGTTCCTCGTTGATGCAGGTGGTGGCCGCTCTCGTTCCACCATTGTTACTCCACTTCTCACATACTACGATAGCAGAACATTCCAGATATGCCCCTTAACCTCATCCTTCAAGTGCCTACAATCATTCGTGCTATGACCATTCATCTCGTCGAATAAGCAATACTTGTCGGATCTTCTTTCATTGCTGGTCGGATTCCTTCTCATTGGCTTTCAATAAGGAATATGCCCCCGGGTATCCTGGTAGATTTGCTTCAAAGTCTCATTCAACTCTGTATAAGAGGTGAATCTTGGTTCTTTCGTGGTCGCGTTGGTCCATCACCATTATCCTTGGCCTTCATTTTCCCTTTATCGGTTCCTGAATCTTTTTCAGAAGGATTTCCGCCCTTGACTACATAAACATCGACTCCTTCTCCTTCCTCTCTTTCAGCATTTTCATCCTCTAATCGTAAAAATCCTTCATCCTCATGATAAAATTCTCCTAGATCCATAGGGGGATCCCTTTTCAACGAATTGAATTCTATGCCATCAGCTATGCCGGATACAGCTGCCATAAAAAACATGGATGGATATGGTCGATCCACCGATGTTGTCGCTACATTGAATCGCATTAGAAAGCTCCTCAAAGATTCCCCGGTTCTTTACTTCGGTGTTTCCTAACTCACCACATCCTTGAGTCTCGAAATGTGAACTATGAATTGCCTTATAAATTTCTCAGTCAAATCGCTCCATGTTCTAATGGAGCCACTCTCCAGTTGTCTAAACCATAGCGGTGCAATGCCTGTCAAATACAATGGGAAGCACCAGGCCATGACCTCCTTCGATGCCCCCAATACCTCCATATGCCTCATGTATCATGTCAGATGAACTGCTGGATTTGTCCTTCCATCATACATCTCTAGCGTTGGTAGCCTGAATTCTGGTGGGTTCCTAGCCTGTCTAATTGCGGAAGCGAAGGGGCTCCTGTTCACGTCTTCCAAATCTCTATTCACTAGTCCACCACTCATGGCTCGCCTGACCATCTCCGCCAATCCGTCGCTGTTGCCAAGCAGTGTTCCTTGTCCATTTCCTCTGACTTGCCCCTCGAGTTCATATGGGAATTTTGGAATCTGGACTCCTGGACGGGATTCCATTCCTCTATCAATGCCATGTTGAACAGCTCCACCTAGTATCCTGCTTGAGGTTGATCAACACGCTCATGGTGAGTGCCCCTAGCTCTGGGGACGCTCCTAATGGTCCCGCTCCGTTCTGAATTCTAGTTGCTCCGGGGTCTCGTCCCTATCTCCAACATCTCTTGTGGTTGCATTCCCTTGATTTCGTGCCCCAAGTTGCCCAACCTGTCGGAACAAATTCTAGATCATCTCCTCTTGTCTTTTCAACATCGTCTCCATCTCATCCCTGGTGATGAAGACCGAGGCTTTGTTCGCTCCTGAGGAAGCCTCCTGACTCCCTTCATGCTGACTCCTTTCGGTTCTTTGTCTTCTCGTTGATTGCTTGGCCATGATTGCTTCTAGATCTGATCCTTTAGCTTTCCAAACTCCAAGCTTTAGAATTTTTAAGCGCTAGCCTTCTCAGTGAAAGCACCAAAATGTTTGCACCAAAATTGGTCACAAATACCCAATTGCCGATGAAAGCACCAGTTCACAATCATAGATAATAAGTATGTAGAGAGTTAAAAATGAACAACACTCGGAAAATTAAGAAGAAAGCAGTAAAGAACACAGAGTTTATAGTGGTTCGGCAATCCGGCCTACGTCCACTTTGAAGTTGATCACTTTATTGATGTTTTCTTGCTGATTATAATTGATTACTGTGGATTAGAATGATGAATTTCAAGTACAACAGTAACCTTGAAGTGCAAAAATGAACTCGGTAGAGTCTGGACATAGAAGAATCAAAAGTCCCTTTTTTGTACACCCTGGGATGCTACTTATAGGCGTAGGATGCAAATATCTTGCTCAAATCTCGGGAGACCTCTTCTGGCACGTGAGTGGGCCCAAGCGATCGATCCCAGGTGATTCCGACTCGATCTATGATCGATACGAATGAATTTCATATCGATCAAGATCTAATCCAATTAGGTCAAAATTTGGTATGAACATTCCTTAGGCCATTCGTAAGGTCCTGTGAAAATTTCATAGCATTTGTACTTGTAGATTGTGAGTTATGATCGATGCAAGTTTGGGTTTTCTGTTGGCTGTCTCATTCGAATCAATCCCTTCGTATCGATCAGTTTGAGTCGATATCGAGAACATATTTGCAAGTTGTCGTGGCGCTTGATTTTAGGATCGATCCGAAGATCATGCCTAATCGACCGAGTCTCCCCTATGTGCATTCCTTGTTTGAATCGATCTTACTTGTTCTTGTTCGAATCTATCGAAGCTACTCTGTTCATATCGAGTACGGTGGCTTTGTCCGTATCGATCTAAGTTGAACTATTCGTATCGATCTTGTAGGCTTATTCGTATCGATCGAAGTTGTTCCAACTTAATGGATACGAACAACGGGTAATGTGTTGGATACGAATAGATGGACGCGCGCGGGTTGATGGATACGAACAACCGGTAATTTGATGGATATGAAAAAGGCCTCGTTGGATCGATATGAACGCGATGGATATGGGGCGAAGTCACTCTGATCGATACGAACATGATGGATGTGAACAGCGCGGTCATAGATGGATTCGAACAGATCGACTCGATCATAGCTTTTTGATGGATACGAACGGCTTAATTACTTGAATTACATCGATCATATCTCGAGCATATGAACTCCGAACGAATTGAAATTTAGAACGTTGGCTTTTTAGCTTTGCTTGTCTCGTTATATCAATTGTAGCTTGATCCAGACTCAGATAAAGTTTACCGACATCTATAACCGACCAGTACATAACTGGCAATCGAGAAGAACTATCTTTGGTTTCCAGTCAATCTTTTAGTGTCACGTCCTTGCCAAAAGGCAGGATAACCTTATTATTTTTTTAATCATTTACAAAAAATCAAAAACCAAATTTCATATTCTTTTAATCCCTCTCATTCAACAAAAATTTCCATTGAATCTAACTCTGTGTTTAAAACAACAAAATTTTACAACAGTTATTGAAAAATAACTTTTTACTAAGTTCTTTAATCCCATTAAATTTATCTGATTAATTTTACATAAGATTGTAAATCATTTCTTTTCAGCTTATAAGAGGTAAATCGCAGCCTCGAGCCTTATCAGCCAGGAAATGACAAAAATCAAGCATGCAGCAGGGCCACGTAGGTCGCTTCCATCAGGGTATGGTCGCTCCAAATCTAGATTGATTACTATCTCTTACTGTATGCTTTGGGGCCTAAGCGGAGTGATTGTATTCGGTACTACTAGTCAAGTGGTAGGCCAATCATGTACAGCAGGGGTACAAGATGTTTTTGTTAGACCCCGGTGTTCAGAAGGTAGTTCCTTACCTTGTCGTAGCATGGAATCCATTTTCCAACACGTGCCTTTACGGTTTTGATTATAGAATCTATTATGTTGGAATTTAATTAATGTAACAATTTCGGCTATAATTAAGTATTTGTATCTAGACACTATTATAATATTATAGAATTTGATATGAAATGGTTTTGGTTATCGTAAGGTAAAATCCATCCGTGTTTATGTGTGGTGTAGTCTTACGAGATACACTTGATTTTCAAAGGTTATCTATAACTTTAAAATCCAATTGGTTATGTTTTCTCACGCTGATTTTGCAGAATGACTCGGGTGTTATTTTATTATAATGCTCGGGTCAGACTAAGCATATTATAGATTTTTTGGATGTTTGGAGCTTCATTAGACGAGCTGGAGGCCCAGAGACGTATGCACGTATATGGTTATTTTCCACTATATTGATTGATGGTATTTATCAGCAATTGTAAGTAGAGACTTTTATAGCTGTCCAAGCTAAAATAGGTTAGTATACTATGATTAATGTCTGCTTATATATATATATATATATATATATATATATATTATAGTTTTGCTTTTGTGTAAAGATTGTTGTATATTATAGATTATTCGTTCCGCTGTGAGATTTTGTGTTGTTTAGTTTTTTCCTATCCTGTTCCTTTTTTCTTTTTCCCCAAACATTCGGGTTTTCTAGCATTTGATTGCTCGGCATGCAATAACGTGGACATATTAGGGTCAATTTTCGTAGGTCGAAAATCGCGGTCGTTTCATTCAAATTCTCCAACTCATTTTAAAAGAGATAAATATTTATTTTTCAAAGGCATAAACTACTAAACCACCTTTTTAGAACTCTTTCAAATGGATTTAAATAACCTTTGTAATATAATCATTTGAAATAACATTATCATTTTCATAATATATTTTATGAAGTAGCAATGTATTATAATTTTCTTTTAAAACAATTCCAATATTATAATATTGATTTTAAAAAGAGTTTTATAACCAAAAGAAAACTATATTTATATTTATATTTCAAATCATATTTGTAAGTGTAAAAATAGCTAATTGAATAAAATTTAATAAATTATTTATAAAGTATTTTTAATAATATTTCAAAACCCTTAAATGAATTCGTCAAAACTTTTCAAAACATCTTTTCGAAATAACAAACTACATAATAAATATCTAAACATATAAATTATTGAGTAAAATTACTCAAAGGATATATATCAACCAATCAACACTGTGAATATATCGTGTGACCAGAGTTGAGTTCCATAAAACTCCGGTCATCTATAAAATAAACATATCGGTGTAAAAAAAATATAGTTTAAATAGAATTTTGCTTGCAAATTGTCATAACCAGCAAAATCAGCTAATTATCACAACATCTTTCAATTCAAAATCAATACACAACAATCCAAACACAAACGATCTCAAATAATCAATTAAACCAAATGATTAAACTAACAATTCAACGATTTATGCGATATATATGACGATATATTTATGAACGTAAACACTCACTGATTTAAAGAGTTGAAGAATACTCACTCAGCACTAGGTCAACGTCATAGTCAACTATGTCCATTATCGGCTGTCAGCTAGCACGCCCATGTCAAAGCATTCTCCTGGTCACTACAGCATTCATTCCTTCACCGCATCCATTAATCCCAGTTTGCCATCATCACTTGCACGCACGCATCACCAACACCTGGCGTTTCTCCAACCGTGGTTGCAATGACCTTTTCCAACAGCTACAGTCTAACAGCACCTCCAACCGTTCGTGCTCGAGCGTCCTTTCCCCTAACTTAATTGTCTTCGTCGGGCTCGCTAGGATCGATCGCAATTTCATTTCATTTGTTAATTGTGGCTCAAGATTTTGAATTTTTTTAGAAATAAGAGGAAAGTAGGGCATGGATTTGAAAGAAAGAGGGGTTGGCTTGCAGTAGAAGTAGAAAGGTGTTTCTAGAGAATAAGAGCTATGAGATTTTAATGGGCTTGGGCCTTCATTCAATTAAATCAAATTTTCCTTCTCTTCTTTTTTTAAATAATTCTTATTATTTATTTATAAGAAAAATTCCAATCTACTTTTACCGATAGTTAAACTATTTTATTCAATTCAATACTGATTAGTTTTGTTTAATTATTAATTTTATTAACGTAAAATAAATTTATTTTCAGGTTGTTTTGATTATATTAAAATTACTTAATATAAAAAACATTTCATTTCATTAAAATAATTTTAGTTTCAATATATTGTTTTAAAAGCATTTATTGATTTAATCCAATTTATCAAAACCAAATCTCTTACTAAGTAGATTTATTTGAGTAAAATTTTATTTTCATAAATAATAGTAATTAAAATAAAATTCAGACATTTTATTTAATTAAATTTATTTATTATTACGGCGTACAAAGTGTGGTTATTACACAAACTTTCCCTTAAATTCATCCCATGCAATATTTTCTTTATCATTATCAGTAGTAACAACTTTCCATTAATTAGTTGCTTTTCCCTAAAGGTAGCTAGAAGCTAGCTGTCTCCTCATATTGTCAATTAAATGCCACAGATTAAAAACTTTATCATACATGCTGATCCAAGCTTAATTTGTTACATATGGTTCCGTTCGAATAAAGGGTCCACCAATGAAACTAGATAAGTCCCTATACAACTTTGGGAAATTCACATTTGGTGGTGTCTGGACTTGAACCACTCCTTGGATTGCAACTGCGGGTTCTATGGAGTTTATACTAGTTTGACCAGTCGCTTGCATATTTTGACGGAACCAAGTAGGAATGTTTGTATCGAGAATATCCATAGCATCCACTCTAGTGCCATTTCTAGTCCTAGCATCGACCCCACCAATGCTTTTACCATTCCAATTTCCATTGAGGTACTCATATTCTCTTACCTGAAAATAAGATTCATTAGCAACTCCATAATAGGTAGTAAATGAAACTGGAATAGTAAACATGGCACACACTTATACCCAACTCATAAATTATATTATTATATATAATCACATTTGTAAAAATACAAATACGCTCTCTCGATGCATTCCTAGTCCTTAATTTAAGGAAAGTTTTGCTTTATTATTAAATGTAACATCCCATCTTTTTCAACCATCGGATTCAACGCCCGCACTGATGTTAACATCTCGAAGATCGAAAATGATAAGTTGTTAATAACAAGTAAACAAAGCAAGTTCCAACTAATTACTCTCTTAACTCACAACAAGGGGAAAAAACTTATAATATAAAACATCTTGTATTCAATCCATAAATACAAACACATAGTTAGATCTGTACAATAAATCCCAATCCAAACCACAACACACAAAAACATACAATTATAGGTTATATCTACAATTTATACCATATTTACAATATAAAACCTTCATCACCATGTCCACCATGCCAACAGGGTCCATCAAACTAGTGATATAAATAAAAAGGAAAAATATGAGTGGGTCAGACATAAGTCTGGTGGGTGAAACAAATCTATCTCATATATGCTACAAAGGACTAGTAAAACATCGTTGTATCAAAAGTAATAATTTACTTTAAATCACCTTTATTAAATAAAAGGTTATGTCTTAACGGTGACTTCCACTTGCACGGCGATTTCCTACTGCCTACCCCTTCTGTCTCCTATCGTTCCCATCGTCTATTCGCCCTTCCTCTCTCTCATCAACTCCTGCTATACCTCTTTGCATTAATATCCATGCCCCATCTATCGGCTATGTCTAAGAATCAAAAAATCAAATCGAGATTTTCTTCTTTCCTTGCAAATCGATCGATAACTAGATCCGATTGTATTTATGCTTCACGTTTGGCTACCGCTCTTACATCACATCCTGGACTGTCAGTCGATGCCGCATCTTTTCTGCTTCTTTCTGCAATCATTGGAGATGTTATGCCTAATACGTTGGTTGCTTTGGGTTCAGATTGTCAAAGGCTATCTCCGACTCAGAGCATATTTCAGGTATAATGGAACCTCCTGCTTCCTCTGCCATATCTCCCATACTTCTGTATAATGTCTCCGCTTGGAATAATGATGTTGTGGCCGCTGAAGGTTGTATTGGTGTGGATAAATCTACGAACATTACTACTATGTTAATATATAATTATGAAAATGCTCGAAAATATGTTGGTTTGTTACCTAGTTCTAATGGTAATATAGCAACTGATATTGCCAGCAAAGGTATTGATATTTCAAGGCAGGAAATAAATGTTGAAGGTTGCATACCCTTTGCTGACACTGCTAAAACCCATGTAGCTATTACTACTCCTCTGGGAAGAAATCCACCTTCAATAGCAATCCATACTAATGAGCCGAATACAGAAAAAAATGGTCCTCCTTATTCTCTTCATTGCCAAAAAACGCTGGTGATTTTATGCCCCGTTTTTTTGAAATGGTTCATAAAGACGAGGTTATGATCCCTCCTCCAAAGGTAATTCAAGCTGGTATTGATTATTGGTCGAACTATCTCGTTGGATTCTTTTTGGACTACAACCCTCCATATCTAGTGGTTAAGGATCATTGCTTCAAAGCTTGGCAACCTACGGGTAGCCTTCTAGTCCACATGGACAACTCTATGTTTTTCTTAAAGTTCTTAAGGCCTGAGGGGCATCTTCAAATTCTATGTAAAGATCCTATATTTGTCAGAGGCAAGCCTTTTATAGTCACTCCATGGAGTCCGTCTATAGACTGTGCCAAAGGGAGGGTATTCCTGTGTGGACTTATTTCTCTCATATTCCCTCCGTCTTGCAACCTACGTTAGGTCTAAAAAGGCTTGCTAGTGTGGTTGGTAAAGTAAAATGTTTTGTTTCTAACACCGTGGCTAGGGAAAAAATAGTCTATGCTAAAGCTTTGATTGAGATTTCCCCAGATAAACCATTACCAGAAACAATCAAAGTAAGAGTGACAAAGGAACTGATATTGGAGATTGTAGTTCGTTATGGTTGGAAGCCATACATATGTAAGTCCTATCAATCTTTTGGTCATATATCATCAACAAGCTCCCGTATGTCATCTGATGGTCCTTTCTCGGTTCGCACCCCTCTTCCTAGGCCTCCAAATATGAAATGGATCCCGAAAGAGCGCATTATTCCTACTCCTGTGGCACATTCCATCCCACATGTTGTGTCCTAAGTGCATTCTTCCCCTCTCTGACATTGATATGGATTCCTCTCTTCCTCCTGATATGTCTGTTCCTGGATTTTCTCCATCTGGCCTGGTTTTTTATATCTTGTGGAATCCTGCTGAGATGACTTGGATTCATGTTCATTCCGACATGAGATATGACCCAAGTAGTCATGATTTTCATTCATTCGTTAGTAGTGATGATGATGATGATGCTAGGCGACTGCATTACTCTATTAGTGGTGGTGGACTTATTCTCTCGGTGGATGGAGCACGTGGTAAGCGAAATAGTTCTCTTCTCCTTGATGAGAGATGGGATAGGAGATATATATACTGTAGGGAATACCCTGGGTATGTTTTGGATATTGTGTCTCACTTTGTAGCTTTTTTGCACGTGTTAGGCCCCACTGGAAGTGATTCTTCCTCCTCTTAGGACAAGGAATCAATGGATCCTTAGGTCATTTATATAGTTGCAGAAGCACCTTTTACTTCTCACATGTATTGTAAACTAAGTGGAATGGCCACTATAAAACTATTTTCAATTGTTTCTGTGCATGTGCAGAACACCTTTTCTTCATTTATATACAGTGGCATGACCCACTATAAAGTCAGCTGGCTTTGCCAAAAAAAAACATCGTTGTATCTCCAAACCCATCCACATACTTTAACCTGCCTCCTTGCACTGGAGTAATATTAACACTAAACCTAGGCTGATTACTCGATTAAGGTCATATACAGTGTTATCTTGTGTCGTACTCAATGTTATACTCAACCAATGAATTTTATCAATTCCACATCTCTAAGCAACACGAAAATCAAAACAACAATATATGTTATCACTGAGGGAACAACCATTTCCCTGAAACATCTATTTCCTTAGCTAATAACACCGATATTGAGGGGATAACCATTTCCTTGCCACATCTATTTCCATTTTGAATACTTAGGAAACAACAATTTTCCCAAGAAATCTATTCCCTAGACTGTGTGTATACACACATTCAATACCTAATACCAAATATCTAAGCACTCAAAGATCAATTGAACATCAAGCATGGCCAATATCTAATAGCTAATCATACATCAATACGTCGACTATTCATCCATATACTTATACACACATACACACACATTCATCCATATATACATCCAAAGAATTCCAATTCAATAAGGTTAGGAAGTCACTTCAAACATCACTGTTAACCCACTTTTTGGCGAAGCAGATTTCAATTGGACTTGGAAGATTGAAGCGGAATTAGAACGAATTGAAACTTCACATATGCACCTAGAAAAATATAAAGAAAGGGTTAGAAAAAGTTTGAAGTAGTCTGACCTAACCATATAAACTTGGCACTAAATAATCCAATAAGTCGGGTTTGACCTATAGGTGATCATCGGATGAGTTCCTAAAATTCATCCTCTGATCAATCTACTCTAGTAGTTCATGCTCAAGTAATAGTAGAAGGAATTGATGACTCGTCCTAAGGATCGGTTAAGTACAGAGGGTTAAGAAGATGGATATCCAAGAGATCATAGGATTTGACTTAATGATAATGGAACAAAGGCTCAAACAACTCAAATAGATGGAAGGAAGAGCTCGCAAAAGAAGTTGGACGAATTTGGCTAAGGGTTTAAACTCGGCCCTGACCTATCACGATAAGTCAGACTTGAATTATCCCTATAACTCGGGGTAGCTCAGGATTTCTGGTATAACCTTGGCATGGCTCTTGGACTTCATTGTTATTGGGCCTCTGACTCTTTGCTGTCCAATTCTCCTATAAATACTAAACTACCTGCTACCAAAAAGTGATCTTCTCTCTGTTGGATTTCCATTAACGCATTTAAACCTGAAGCTTCCATTAGACATTCTCGGTTCTATTCTACATAATAAAATCTATTAAAACCATTATAAATCTGAGATCAACTAGATTGTGGTCAGTTTCGAGATAACTAGTTGTAGTCCAAAGAGAGAACAACTAATAAAATAAATTGAAGTGGACATAGGCTCGAGATTTTGTCGAATCACTAAAAAAAATCTATGTGTTCTTTTCTATCTTCTACTTTTACTTTTATCTGAACTGGTGCTTTCAACTAATTTTTGGGTATTGATTCATTTTTTGGGTAAACATTTTGGTGCTTTCACTGAGAACAAAGTTAGATATGAAAATTTGAAGATTGAATCTAATATTTGGAAAAGATGAAGAGGCCTAATACTAGATCTAAAACCAGAGCTAGTGAATCAAAGCCTAGGGCAACCAAGAGGTGTCCTCAAATTCTCTCCAATCCATCTACGTAACCAAGGAAGAGACAGAGAGAATGATAAAGAACATGTAAGATGGTACGATAACTAAACAATAAAAGATGCTGGTAGGATTTTCCAAAGGATTAGACAATAAGGAATAGCTAGAGATAGAGGAATTCCGTACCAAGGACAAGGAGTAAATGCATGAGCATCTGGATTTGGAACGGAGAAAATAGGAACAATGCCCCTATGAGCAGAACAACTTGGTACCGAAAGGATTATACTGGAGGCAAAGTTGGTGCAACTGATAAAATGTTGAGATGGATAATGTTGGAGCTAGAAACGCGAATCAAATTGTAAATGCACATATGTTCTAGAACTTCCTCGTAGGAACGGAGGACAAAATGAAAGCAAAGTCGTGGATCAAAACGCTAATGTGCAACCAGTGGAATATGTGCTAGAGTATGTGCCAGAATACCCCTACAGGAACAAGGCGTAAAGTTTCGCTTTTGGACGAAGACCTTCATAGGATGGCGAAAACCTGCTTGAGTTGGTAAGGAGAATGATCAAACGATGACCCCCAGATCAAAGCTTGGAGGATGTGAATAGGAATCCATTCACTTCGAATATCAGGAATGCAAGAAACCCTTCTGATTTCAAGCTTTCGACGTTGGAAATTTATGATGGAAAGTTGGATCCCATGATTCATCAAATGAGATACATTCCAACATATGGAGGTGTTGGGTGCTATTGAGAAGGTAATGGGGCAGTGCTTCCCGTTGTACCTGATAGACTTGGTGGCAATGTGGTTTAGGCAGTTGGAGAATGTGTCCATTGGCATGTGGACCAATTTCGTGAGTAAGTTCTTGAGGCGGTTAAGAGTCCAAGTCTCATGATCAAAGAATGTGATGATGCTGTCAAGTGTAAAACAAAGGCCGAGAGAGACTTTGGGAAGCTATTTGACAAGATTCAATGCAGTAGTAGCTATGGTCCATAATCCAGATCCATTTATAATCTTAATGGCAGCATTGTCTAGAGTCATAAGCAAGTCGAACTTTCAAGTTGCATTGGAAAGGGATCCACCAATGATCTTGTAGGATTCTACCATGAAGCTGAAAGACATTTACATCAGGAAGATGCCAAAGCTGAGGTAAGGAAGCTGAAGTTAACGTTGTGAATGATAGAGGATTGTCCGGAGCAAGGAACGGAAAAGCCAGAGGGAAAAGCCAGAGGAAAAGGGAGAACCGATGACAACTTCGGGGAACCGAAATAACAAAGATGGAGCCGAAATTCACTTCCTACACTAACTTGACAGAAACTCCTAAGAGGATATACCTAGACACTAGTGGGTAGATCCTCTATCGAAAGCCTGTTATGAGAGATCCTACTGATCGCGAGACTAGAAAGTTCTGCATTTTCCATAAGTTGGATGGATATCAAACGAACGAGTGTCGATACTTTCGTGATTTGATAAAAGAACTGGGTTGGAGCAACCAGCTGCAACAATATATAAGAAATCGAACTGCGATGGTAGGGCTGGAGAAACCACCGTCAGTAGCGAATGCATCATAGAACAACCATGGATCTGGTCCAAGGCTCAAAAACCTATAATCGGGATGAACAAGAGTCGAACCTGATTCCCGCCTTTGCTTTTTCATTTCTTTTTTTGTATATTTCTTTCTGTAGTATGTAATAAAGATAATAATAGCATTGGGCCACTTACACGTGTATGGGATCTTGAACGGTCCTTAGGCACGCTCTGAGTCAGGTGCTTGAGATGACTATTTAGGATGATAATAACCTCAGGCTGCTTACACGTATACAAGACCTCGATTAGTCTCTAGGCATGCTCTGAGACGAATGCTTAGGATTTCCTCTTGTTTTCTTTGCTTTGATTTGAATGTTTGACCTTTAAAAAAATTCACATTGAATGTGATGACTAATATTGATCACTTTTAAATCCTGTCCAGAGAGACTGGGTTAGAGTGTAGGGTGCAAGTCCCCTCGTCGAAGAGCGGCCGGATGGACTTGTACGATATTGATCGCTTTATCAATCAAAGTGACGAGTCTGGAGTGCAAGAAGTAAGTCATCTAGCAAAAGAGTGAGTTGATGGGCTTGCTTGTTGTTGAGTCCCCTTATTAAAGAGTAAGTGGATTGGGCTCAGCAAGGACCCAAAAAGGTCAAGTTTAGGTCCATTTACCAGAGAGCGAGTGGACGGGCCTACTCGTTCAAGAGAGATCAAGTCCTAGATTAGAAGATGAATGGTCTGGTGAGACCATGCCCCAGAGTAGATACAAATTGGATAAAAGGACTTGAACGTCTTGTACTTAGAGAAAGATAAGCACTGGGAGAACACGGGATGACCTGGATTCGAGAGATGATGTTTTCAAATGATAGAATGGGATTCAGATAGCCAGAGAGCTTGATTGGAATAGCCAGAGAGCTCAACTATTGGAATTTGATTATGGATTATCGAAACTTGCTCTTGAGTAACGCACACTGTAAATTCAAAAGGCATACTTTAGGGGGCAACTATTATCCTGCTTTTTGGCGAAGCAGGTTTCAATTAGACTTCGAAGATTGAAACGGAATCGAAATACCATGAAACTTGACATGTGCACTTAGAAAAACATAAGGAAGGACTTAGGAAAAGATGGGATTGGTCTGGCGCAACCATTTAAACTCGGAATCAACTTATCCAATAGGTCTGGTCCAATTTATATGTATTCACCAGATGAATTTTTGGACTTCATGCTATGATCACTCTACTCTAGTAGTTCATGCTCAAGTAATAGTACAAGGAGTTGATGATTCGTCCTAAGGATTGACTAAGTGCATAGGTTAAGAAGATGGATAGCTAAGAGATCACAGGATTTGACTCAAAGATAATGGAACAACGGCTCAAACAACTCAAATCAATGGAAGAAAGAGATCGCAAAAGAAGTTGGATGAATTTGGCTAAAGGTTTATGTAACCACCCATAATTTCGCTACTTCGAAAATGAGATATTTTGTTTATTTTAAAGTTAAAACGGGTTTAGAACTTAAATAAATAAGTTATATATAACAATTGATAAGATGAATTATTTATTATCATAACTACTAATTAAAAAGTACAAATTTGGATTTTAGAACAAATCAGCAAAAGTTAAGTTTTGTTAAAAATAAATAAAGGCTTAAATAAACAGATTTAAATATTTATTTAAAAAGTTAAATCTTATTTAAAACATCTAATAAAGATAATAAAAGTATATTAAAAGATTTTAAAGTATGTTAACAATCGTTTTACAAAAATAACCAAATTTTGTCGTATTTTGTCAGTTTTACATACACTGTAAAAATAGAGATTTTTATATTATTTAAATATGATTTTAAAATGTAAATAGACATGTTTAATTTATTTAAAAGAAGAAAAAAGTTCATTTTAAATTTGGTTTACATAAATGAATAGTTTAACTAAAACGTCAAAATGTGACCGTAAAACATTTCGTCGAAAATCAACGTTTTGTCGATTAAAAGTTGTCGCAACGTTGTTGCACCTTTATTTTCTTATATATGAACATATATTCAAATAGTATAAGTACTATTTAGTACACTAATCAAGTTTACTTTTACTAAACAAGTTTAGAAACAATTAGCAAAAGTAAACACAAAAGGACAAAACATGTCACATCAAATCCAATCAAATCTTTACTTTTCTTTACTTAAATATTAAGTGACTAAGACATAAAGTGATGATGTGATAAGGTGATGGTAAGTGTTGAATAAATTAAGATAAAGTAGGGATATTTTGGTAATTTTGTAAATGGTTAGTTTTATAATTCACCACTCCTTACTTTTTCTATAAGTATCCATCCATTCTTCTCATTTTCTTCTCATTTCCTTCACATTTCTCATTCTTATTCTTCATTTTTGAGCTTTCTTTTGCTCATTAATGGTTTATCCTCTTTAAGAGAGGTAGAAGGGTTAAAAATAGTGGAGTTCTTAAGCACTAATCTATTTGTTACTGTCTAACCTCTTCTTAATTCACTTCTTCTTTTCTTAAAAATGGCCTTAGACCGTGAGTTTGGGAGTTGATAGGGGAGGACATGAGCAATATGGAAGGGGAAGGTGGTGGTCAGGAGCAAGAAGGGATATGGGGTGGTGGCCGAGCACTTGGAAAAGGAGGAAAAATGATTAGGTGGTGGTTTAGTGAAGCGTTGAATTAAATAAAAGTTGGTAGGAAGAAAAACGTTTTGGTTTGAGGTGAGAAAGATCTCGCTGTTTTGAAAGATCATATTTTGATTTTGCTATAATAATTATCTTATAAAATATGCAAGTATATACCCCTTTAAAATGTTTCTATGGATGGTTGGTTATGTTTGAATAAGTAGCAAGTGTTTATGGTTGTGATTATTTATCATGTTAGCTTATGTAAATGTTAAATTTGATTATGCTCATTTTGATTAAATAACCACCTTTGTTCAATAAGACCCAATTTTTATGATATGGTATATTTTGAAAAATAAGTCTCTTTTTAATTAGAATTGAAATTAAAGTGGAAATAAAAGATAATTTGAAATTAGAAGTAGAGTTGGTTTTGAAATGGAAAGTTAAATTGAAATTAAGATGAGTAGTGAAATTGAAATCAATTTTGAAAATTAAAATTGAGATTAAGGTTGAAATTTAAATTAGAATGGAAATTAGATTTGAAATCTAAGTTTTAATTTGGTTTAATTTGAAGTTAGAATTGAAATTGAAATTTAAAATTTAATATTAAAATAATAGGAATGAAATAATACTATAATATGGAAATAGTGAAAATACATTTCAGATACTTTAAAAAGTGAAAATATTGATTTAAAATGATTTTTAATGATTTTATAAGGGATGAAATTCAATTTGAATAGATTATTTCAAGTACTAAAAAATAAGTTAAAACTAGATGCGTCGAGCAATGGTAGTTCGCAATTTCGCGTCGAAAAGTTCAAATGAATATATAAAGTGGAATACAGCTCGGAAGTCTTTGAGATAAGAAAATTCTAGACTATTGTATCCATATCTTCTAAACGAAGAAAGAAAATCAAAATTTTGATAAGTAGATTTTGAATTAAGTCCAAATCAATTTTCTAGAAAAAATTACGCTAGTGCAGTTAAGTGACCATAATAGGAAATCCTTTAAGATGAATGTTTTTAATTATGGAAAAATATGAAATAAATTTGATAAATCCATTTAAATTGTTTAGAAGTGATTTGGAATGGAATATATGAATTTTCAAATATTAAAAAAGTGATTTAAATCAAATAAGATTATATAGCACTTTCCGCAGCACCTATGCTACGAATTCTATAACTTTTTGAATATGAGTTTAAACATGACAATTTTTCCTCGAATCAATTGTGAATGTTTTTAAAAGGAAAATTAAGTGTTTAATAGATAATTTTGAATCTTTATAATCAATTCCAAAATAAAATTGATAACTGTGTATGCGAAAACGACTAGTACTTTTGTCCCGCTTGTGAGATCTAGGAAGATAAAACAAGGTGTTTAACTAAGGTTAAGGATGGAGCGACCAGTGCCCAAAACTTACCTGGCCTATATTTTCTTTTCTTAGACAAGGGGTGGAACAGATTGAAAGGAAAGCCCGGATGCTCTAAAAATATTATATTAAGTTTTCCAAAATAAAATAAGATTGGTCTTATCCAAAATTTTAGCAATCTCTAAACTGAATAAACTACAACCTCGATTGCATAGAGATAATATTCTTATACTGGGTATTCAAATTCGAAGAGGGAACTCGTCCTATTCATGGAATTTAAAAGGTGATTTCATCGTTCTTCCGCCTATAGCACTTGCATGAATACGGAAATTGATGTTGAGTAAAATTAAAATGATTTCTATGATCATATTTACTCAAAAATGTTTGCTAAGATTAATTTTAGGGTTTATCGCAAATGATTTCTAAATAACATTGTTTTGATACGCCTAAAAGTTAAGGAATTTGGATCGAGATTTAAATGAGTAAATTTGAGATATTATCTAAAGCAAAAGAATGAATAACTTAGAATTATTCTAAGTCAAAAGAAAGAGATTTCAAAATCATCCAAAAAGAATTAAAGTGAAAAGAGACAAAATGATCCTGTATACTCATATTCACTTTTTATTGATGATTGGCTTCGAAGGAACGAGGTCAGATTTGAGTGATTCCTATCCGAAAAACCACTTCGAACCAATTACACGTTACGAAGACATATTGAAGATGATGATTACTAAAGACCGTGGATCTTCATTGCATGAGGACTGCTTGTTGGCATGATCTGGTTAGCTCCCATTATAGAGTTATTTATAGCAATGGTCCCCTCGTTGTGGAGATATTTTGGATTGCAGGGGATACTCGCTACTAGTGGTAGTAGAAGAGTGCCTTCGGTTTGTCCTGTTCCTAGACAACTTGTATTGGCATTTGTCTGACATTGTATTTCTAAAGATTACGTACATTGGTTTTTACAAACATACATCAATAGTGGTGGAGAAGGCAACTTCTCTTAGCTTAACACCCTCCTTGATATGGACGAGCTCAAGGGTTGTATTTTTGTAAAAGACAATTAGTAGTCAATGGAAATGGCAATGTGGCATTCGGAGGTGTGATATGTGCTATGTGGAATGGTAATTGTTGCCTTAATCCTCATCAATCGAAAATGACCAAAATAGTGTTAGATGCGGCAAGGCTAAGTGGGTCATTCCCAATTAGGGTATGATCATACCATTCTAGATATATTTCTTCCCGCTATGACTTTCGAGATGTAAACTAATGTGGTGTATGAAAATCGTGCGCTCGGATAAAGGTCGATAACGACCAAGGGTTGACATATTCGGTACTATCTAGTTACAGAGGTAGCCCAGTCTTGTGTTGGCAGAGGAGCTCAGTGATGATTCCTTGGGACATCCATCTAGAGGTGTTCCCATTCGAAAGGTAGATCCTTCACCTGGTCATTTATATGAAAATGCATTCTCCAATAAGAACCTTCGGTTTTGTTTGTATTGGCATAATGAATAGCCCCGAAATGCTATATGGGTACGGCTAAGATTAATAAGTTTATTTGCAATTGTTTTCCAAGATATGTCATTAGAAATAATATCAAAGGCTTTGATATAAAAGTGTTTTAATTATCATAAGGTATAAACCTGTCCATGTTTATGTGTGGGTGTGGTCTTATGAGATACTCTTTCTTTTCAAAGGATTTTATTCAAAGGCTGATATATGACATTGTCATTTATTATTGAGTTTTTCTCACGCTGGTTTATCAATCCTGATCCTAGTATTTTCAATACTTGGGTTAGATCCGAATAGTTTCAGGTTAGTCGAAGACGGTTGGAGTTTTTAGAGGAGAGCTGGAGATATTCATCTACATATGGACATATTCTATTATTCACTGTACTTAATTGTTTTAGTTTGATGTTTGTCAGCAGTTGTAAGGACAGATGTTTATAACTATCCAAGCTGAATTTAGGTCAGACTTTAATATATGTATTTAAAAGTTTTCCACTGTAAAGATATTATTCAATATTATATGTTATTCCATTCATGTGAGATTCTATTTTGTCTTATTTTCTTTATTACCCTTCATGTTTCATATTTTCATGGAAGTTGAGTTGGACATGTGTGGATTATAGTCGGTTCAAATGGTACGGAAAAATGGGCCATGACATTTGGTATCAGAGCTGAAGGTTAAGCGAGAACCTTGGCTTTGTTATGGGTAAAGACTCATTGGAGATAGGATTAGTAATATCCTAGGATGAGTAACTCATTAGAGATAGGGTTAGTAACATCCTAGAATGAGTTATGAGAATGCTATATATATGAGCGCATATTTGTTAATTTTATAAAAGTAATTTGTTTTAAAGAAATTGGTAAATAAAATAATTTTACCTTGGGTTTAAATTTTTAAATATCAAAGGGGATATTATTATTTTTGGTTGAAAATTAAGGATTGTTTGTAATTTTGCTCAGTAAAACTAAAATATGAATATCTTGTGATTAGAATTGCACAATTTGATTATAAGATATTCCATATATAATCAACTAGTTGAAAGCTAGATTTAGAACTTTATCATATACCCTTAGATATTTAGTATTAAGAAATAATAAAGATTAAGTGATTATCATAATGGATGGACTTAAAAGCTAAGTACAAGTATCTTATAAAGTAAAATTCACAATTTGACTGTAAGATATTTGATGATAAAATTGAAGCTAGAAGTTGTAATTGGAGAAAGTAAAAAGAAAATTCATACTTAGAAAAATACTTATCAACGAGACAGAAAAAAGATAAACCTAAATTGAGACTTTATGTAAATATAATATAAGGGTAAGTTCTATAACTTATAAAGGAGATAAGGTAATTTGAAATTTAGACACTTTGATTAGGTTAAAAATTAAAGTGAAATTTAGGAATAAGAGATATAAGAAATATCATCCTAATATAAAACTTGAATTAGTGATACATTTATGGTAACATTTGTACTTCATGGTAAAGTAAGATTGGAAGTGGATAGCTTAGAAAAAGTAAAAATAAAAAAGGGGGGATTTTTGAATAATCTGGTTAGTAGGTTGATTGTTGGATGAAAATGTTTAAATAACAAATACATATGAATTAAATTTCACAATTTGACTATAAGTATTTGGTGGATTTAAGGTTAAGAAACTTGATTTAGAAATGGATAGGTAATAAGTTAAGTAGATAATCACAGAATTAAAAGAAAAATGTGTACACTTAGCAAAGTTGTCTTATTAATATATGGATTGGATAAATAATATTAGCTAAATGAAGACCTTAGATAAATAAAACTAAAATTAAGTCTTATAACTTACTAATTTGAGATAACGGTAGAATTCCGAATTTGTTCAACACCCTAGTTGAAGTAATAACGGTTTGAAGTTTGGAGAAATGTATGTATACTCTTAGGAAGTAAAGGTATATTATACAAGTTTAAGCCATATTTGTATGCTTAAGTAATAATGGATTTAGAAGAAAGTAAATGGCTATGAAATAAACTTGGACTAATAGAAATTATAAAAAAATGTAATAGGTAAAAATAAATGTGAATAAGTACATAAGTTAAATGTAGATCATTTCGGCACATAAATTTTGATCTAAGATTTGAGCATAAAACTTTGAGGTGTGTACACCAATCCAAAAAGGATTTGTCACTCGATCTTGATGGCGAGCATTGATGAGGGTTTGTGATTACGTACTCAAGTTTTCTATCATAGTTGAGAGCTATGCAAGGAAAGAAAGGGTTTGTGATCAAGGAGTCTGATCAAAATCCGCACTAGAAAATCGGGGGATATATACTAGTTTGAAGTAAAGTTGTGCATTCAAATAATAAATCGAATCAAATATCACATATAGTATAATGTCTTGGGATCTGTCTATATAGCAGTTGGATAGTTATCTTAAATAGTAGACACTATGATATAGCGGTTGGATTGATGTTTTGGTATGTGTATATATATAGACCTCAGGTATAGTATATGCCCAGATCAGAGGATGGGTTATGTGGATGTATTCATTTATGTTGATATAGTATAAGTTTGGTTGTTTTGGATGTATAGTTTTGTTTGGTTGTTGTATATATTATCTTAAGTGTGCGGTACGCACTAGGATGGGCATGATAAAAATATGGCTTGATGTGTGTGTGTTACCTTAAGTGCGTGATAAGTACTCAGGTTAGTGTGGGGTATCTCTGTATGTATGTTTGGCATCATTTGTTTTAGTGTTGTTATAATATCGACCTTCTTTTTTTCTATCATCGGTATGAATAAGTCAAAATATTTGAGGAAACGAGTATTAGATAGATTCTTTTATCTAACTTTCATTTCGAGGACGAAATACTTTTAAGTAGGGGAGAATGTAACAACCTGTATTTTCACTACTTCAAAAATGAGAGATTTTGTTTATTTTAAAGTTAAAAAGTGTTTAAAACTTAAATAAATAAGTTGTATATAATAAATAATAATAGATGAATCATGTATTATTATAACTACTAATTAAAAAGTAAAACTTTGGATTTTGGAACAAATCAGCAAAATTAAAGTTTTGTCAATAATAAATAAAGGCTTAAGTAAACAGGTTTAAATATTTATTTAAAAAGTTAAATCTGATTTAAAACATCTAATAAAGATAATAAAAGTATATTAAAATATTTAAAAGTATGTTAATAATCGTCTTACAAAAATAACCAAATTTTGTCGTATTTTGCTAGTTTTATATACACTGTAAAAATAGATATTTTGATATTATTTAAATATGATTTTTGAATATGAATAGACATGTTTTAATTTATTTAAAAAAAGAAAAAAGTTAATTTTAAATTTGGTTTACGTAAATGAATAGTTTAACTAAAATGTCAAAAAGTGACTGTAAAACATTTTGTCAAAAATCAACGTTTTGTCAATTAAAAGTTATCGCAACGTTGTTGGACCTTTATTTTCTTATATATGAACATATATCCAAATAGTATAAGTATTATTTAATTCACTAATCAAGTTCACTTTTACTAAACAAGTTTAGAAACAATTAGCAAAAGTAAACAAAAAGGACAAAACATGTCACATCAAATCCAACCAAATCTTTACTTTTCTTTACTTAAATATTAAGTGATTAAGACATAAAGTGATGATGTGATAAGGTGATGGTAAGGGCTGAAAAAATTAAGATAAAGTAAGGATATTTTGGTAATTTTGTAAAGGGTTAGTTTTTTAATTCACCACTCCTTACTTTTTCTATAAATACCCATCCATTCTTCTCATTTTCTTCACATTTCTCATTCTTCTTCTTCATTTTTAGGATTTCTTTTGCTCATCAATGGCTTCTCCTCTTTAAGAGAGGTAGGAGGGTTAAAAATAGTGGAATGCTTAAGAATCAATCCACTTGTTGCTCTCCAACCTCTTCTTAATTCACCTCTTCTCTTCTTAAAAATGGCCTTAGGCCGTGAGTTTGGGGGTTGATAGGGGGAGGATGTGAGCAATATGGTAGGGGGAGGCGGTGGCTCAGAGCAAGAAGGGATATGAAGTGGTGGTCAAGCACTTGAAAAAGGTGGAAGAAAGTTTAAGTGGTGGTTTAATGAAGCGTTGAATTAAATGAATGTTGCTAGGAAGTAAAACGGTTTGGTTAAAGGTGAGAAAATTCTCACTGTTTTCAAAAGATCGTATTTTGATTTTGCTATAATAATTATCTTATGACATATTCAAGTATACACCCCTTTAAATGTTGCTATGGATGTTTGGCTATGTTTGTGTTATGTTTGAATAAGTAGCAAGTGTTTATGGTTATGATTATTTATCATATTAGCTTATGTATGGACCAGAATTATATTAGTGACCAATGTTAAATTTGATTATGCCAATTTTGATTAAGCAATCACCTTTGTTAAATAAGACTCAATTTTGGTGATATGATATACCTTGAAAACATAAGTCACTTCTTTATTAGAATTGAAATTAAAGTGGAAATAAAAGAGAATTTGAAATCAGAAGTGGAGTTGGTTTTGAAATGGAAAGTTAAAATCGGAATTGAAATTGAGATGAATAGTGAAATTGAAATCAATTTTGAAAATTTAAATTATGATTAAGGTTGAAATTTAAATTTTAATGGAAATTAGATTTGAAATCTAAATTTTAATTTAGTTTAATCTGAAGTTAGAATTGAAATTGAATTGAAATTGGAATTTAAAATTTAATATTAAAATAATAGGAATGAAATAATATTATACTTTGGAAACAGTGAAAATACATTTCAAAGACTTTAAAAAGTGAAAATATTGATTTAAAATGATTTGTAATGATTTTATAACTGATAAAATTCAATATTGAATAAATTATTTCAAGTACTGAAAAATAAGTTAAAACTAGGCGCGTCACGCAACGGTAGTTCGCGATTTCGCACCGAAAAGTTCAAATGAATGTGTAGAGTGGAATATAGCTCAGAATTATTTGAGATAAGAAAATTTTGAACTATTATATTCATATCTTCCAAGCGAAGAAAGAAAATCAAAATTTTGAATTAAGTCCAAATCAATTTTCTAGAAAAATCACGCTAGTGCAGTTAAGTGACCATAACAGAAAATCCTTTTAAATGAACGTACTTAATAATGGAAAAATATGGAGTAAATTTGATAAATCCATTTAAATAGTTTAGAAGAGATTTGAAATGGAAAATATGAATTTTCAAATATTAAAAAAAGAGGTTTAAATCAAATAAGCTTATATAGCACTTTCCGGAGCACTTTTATGCTGCGAATTCTATAACCTTTTAAATTTGTGTTTAAACGTGGTGATTTTTCCTAGAATCAATTATGAATGTTTTTAAAAGGAAAATTAAGTGTTTAAAAGATAATTTGGAATCTTTATAATCAATTCCAAAATGAAGTTGATAAATGAGTATGCGTAAACGACTAGTACATTTATCCCGCATGTGAGACCTAGGAAGATAAAACAAGGTGTTTAACGAAGGTTAGGAATGGAGCAACCAATGCCATGAACTTACCTTGTCTATGTTTTTTTTTCTTAGGGAGGGGTGGAACATATTGAAAGGAAAGCCCGAATGCTTTAAAAAGATTACATTAAGTTTTCAAAATAAAAGAAGATTGGCATTATCCAAAATTTAAGCAATCTCCAAAATGAATAAACTACAACTTGGATTACATAGAGATAATCTTCTTGTACTATGTATTAAAATCCAAAGAGGGAACTCATCCTATTCGTGAAATTTAAAAGGTGATTTCACTATTATTCCGCTCATAGCACTTGTTGAATACAGAATTGATGTTGAGTAAAATTAGAATGATTTCTATGATTCTATTTACTCAAAAAAGTTTGCTAAGATTAGTTTTAGGGTTTATTGTAAACGATGTCTTAAATAACATTGTTTTGACCCTCCTAAAAGTTACGGAATTTGGATCGAAAGTTAAGTGAAGAAATTTGAGATATTATCCAAAGCGAAAGAATAAATAACTTAAAATTATTCTAAGTCAAAAGTAAGAGATTTCAAAATCATCCAAAAAGAATTACAGTGAAAAGAGACTTAATGATCATATATACTCAATTATACGTTCGAATATGATTCCTATCCGGAAAACCACTTCGAACCAATTATACGTTCGAATGTGAAGACATATTGAAGATGATGATTATTCCAGACTGTGGATCGTCATAGCATGAGGACTACTTGTTTGCATGCTCTGGATACCTTCCATTATAGAATTATTTATAGCAATGGTCTCCTTGTTGTGGAGATATTTTGGATTGCAAGGGCTACTCGCTACTAGTGGTAGTAGAGAGTGCCTTCGGTTTGTCATGTTCCTAGACAACTTGTATTGACATTTGTCTGACATTGCGTTTCTAAAGATTACGTACATTGGTTTTTACAAACATACATCAGTAGTGGCGGAGAAGGCAACTTCTCTTAGCTTAACACCCTCCTTGATATGTATGAGCTCAAGGGTTGTATTTTTATAGAAGACAATTAGTAGTCAACGGAAACGGCAATGTGGCATTCAGAGATGTGATAGGTGCTATGTGAAAAGGTAATCGTTACCTCAAGCCTCATCAACTAGAAATGACCAAAACAGGGTTAGATGCGGCATGGCTAAGTGGGTCATTCCCAATTACGGTATGACCATCCCCTTCTAGATATATTTCATCTCGTTATGACGTTCGAGATGTAAACTAATATGGTGTATGAAAATCGAGCGCTCGGATAAAGGTCAGTAACGACCGTGGGATGACATATTCGGTACTATCTAGTTACAGAGGTATGTCGGTCTTGTGTTGGCAGAGGAGCTTTGTGATGGTTCCTTGGGACATCCATCTAAAGGTGTGCCCATTTGGAAGGTAGATCCTTTACTTGGTCATTTGTATGGAAATTTATTCTCCAATAAGAACCTGCGGTTTTGTTTGTATTAGTGTAATGTATAGCCCCAAAATGCTATATGGGTAACCATTTCGGCTAAGATTAATAAGTTTATTTGCAAATGTTTTCAAAGATGTGTCATTAGGAATAATATCAAAGGCTTTGATATAAAAGTGTTTTAGTTATCATAAGGTATAAACCTGTCCGTTTTTATGTGTAGGCATGGCCTTATGAGATACACTTTCTTTTCAAAGGATTTTATTCAAAGGCTGATGTATGACACTGTCATTTATTATTAAGTTTTTCTCACGCTGGTTTATCAAGCCTGATCTGGGTATTTTTAATACTCAGGTCAGATCCAAGTAGTTTCAGGCTAGTCGAAGACGGTTAGAGTTTCCAGAGGAGAGCTGGAGATATTCATCTACGTATGAACATGTTCTATTATCCACTGTACTTAGTTGTTTTAGTTTGATGTTTGTCAACAGTTGTAAGGACAGATGTTTATAACTATCCAAGCTGAACTTAGGTTAGACTCTGATATATGTATTTAAAAGTTTTCCACTTTAAAGATATTATTCAATATTATATGTTATTCCATTCGTGTGAGATTCTGTTCTATCTTATTTTCTTTATTACCCTTCATGTTCCGTATTTTCATGCATGTTGAGTTGGGCATGTGTGGATTATTGTCGATTCAAAGGGTACGGAAAAACGGGCCATGATAGTTTAAACTCAGCCTCGGCCTATCGTGATAAGTCAGACCCTAGTTATTCCTATAACTCGGGGTGGCTCGGGATTTATTGTGCAGCCTTGGCTTGGCTCTTGGACTTCATTGCTATTGGGCCTCTAACTCTACGCTGCCTAAATCCCGTATAAATACCAACCTACCTGCTACAAGAAAGGGATCCTATCTCTGTTGAATTTCCATTAACATTCTTAGACCTAGAGCTTCCATTTGACTTTCTTCACTTTTATTCTCCATAACATACTCTCTTAACACCATTGTAAATCTGAGATCCACTAGATTGTAATCAGATTCGAGATAACTAGTTGTAATCCAAATAGAAAACAACTAATAAAATAGATTGAAATGGACGTAGGCGATAGATTACGCCGAACCGCTATTAAAACTTCTATGTGTTCGTGTCTATTTTCTACTTTTTCTTTTATTTTTATCTGAACTAGTGCTTTCATTTGATTTTTAGGTTTTGATTCATTTTTTGGGTTAACAATCGTTTAATCGATGTCCAAACCAAAGTTAAAAACCTCATGAATCGATATAATTTGATATATTAAACCTGGCCTTACTGGCCTAAATTTATTGGGAATTTCTGCTTCCCACTGGTAGGCATGTTACATACAAACTGGTGGACATGTGTACAAAATTATACATAATCCAGATAATTTCTAGAAAGTTATATATATATATATATTTAGTTTTATATCGATCGTGCTTCTTCATTTTTCAATTGATTTAAAAATAGCTTTCTTAAATTTAAGTTAGAGTCTCTTTTATCCATCTACTTCAATTCATCAGGAGTTCTATTTTAAATCATTTCAGAAATCACTCCAAAAGTCAATGGATACAAAACAGTTTTCAGGTTTTACGTATTTTATTGTATATGTATCAAAATATGCTTTAAAATCAATGCAAATTCATATTAAGAATCATATTATCACTTGAAATAACATTTAGCATTCCACCAACACTTTTGTGCATAATATATATATATATATATATATATATATATATATATATATATTGCTTATATATTTCAATATTGTCCATTTTTATTGCAAAAAGAACAGTTTTACCGTATATTTTTTGATATTCCATAATAAATCATATAAAAATATATTTTATAATTTGTATAGTTTCTGAAACATATGAACATCCTTTTGAAATTATATTATAAAGTCTTTATTTACTTTAAACAAGAATTTTTAATATATTCTATAAAGTGGAAATTAGATTGAAGGGATTCTCATTCCAGGGCAATAAGTTTTAAGGACAACACTTCAAAATAATTAGTTTTAAGGACAATTTACAAGATAATGATAAATTCGTTTATCTTTTAAAGTTATATAGAAATATGATAAATCATTTATCATTATTTCTATATAACTAAAAACGATAACTTCATTTATCTTTTTCTTGTAAATTGCCTTTAAAACTAATTTTTTAAAAGTGTTGTCCCTAAAACTTATTACCCTGCACAAAGAAGTTCTTTGAATGAAAATCCCCTTCTATAAATATATTTTCAAAACTTGATTTTCCAACATCCTCTTTACTATATTCATAATTATTTTGAACTTAAAATTTCTAGCCTTTAAAGTTATCAATTGTTAATCCAAAAAATGGATCAACACCCTTGATTGAGTGTAAAAGCACCAGCCTTATCTATCAAGGCAAAACAAAATAGAAATAAGGAATAATAACTTACAGATAAAGCAAAGAAACAAGAGGATTTTATAGTGGTTTGGTTGTTAACGAAGTTTACATCCACATTATAACTATTATTATTGATTGATTGCAAGTACAAGTTGAAGTTGATTACAACTTGATTAGATCTTGTGAGCTAGATAAAGTCACCAGTGTTAGAGTTCACTGAAATTAAAGTGAACCCTTTAAATGACTGTTGTGTGGGAGGAAAAGAGTGACGAATAGTTTCTGCAGAGTGTTAGCGGCCAGTTCAAAAGGTCCACTTTGTGTTGAAGGTTGGGTTGCATTTTTATGGGTTGGAGAGCACTTCGGCCCAAGCTGCTTTGTTAGAGACTTACATTTGAAGGTACGAAGGCGCTCAAAAATTCCATAATGAGGCGACCCAATATGATGGATCGCTAGCGATCCATAGGGCATGGATCGCTAGCGATCCATGGAATTAGAGTAATTTTTTTCATTTCTTTTGGCTCATGTTTCCTGCCTTGTGTAGATGCTCTCCATATAATTTCATGACTAAATGCTTTGCCTGGGTGATGATTCATGTGCTGATTTCACTAAACTGTCACTGAAATCAGACGAATGCTCACTTCTCGATCTAGTTAACTCCGAATATCATTTAACTTAGCAGACATCCCTAGAAAACTTATTAGATCATGGTGCAGGAGGATAGGAGGATTCACGAGCAACCTAAATGGATCGCTACCGATCCACAGGAGATGTATCACCAATGATCCATCACATTAGTAAATTTTGGACTTCTTTGTCTTGACTCTTTCTTGGTTCCTTCCTCTGGTCCTTTAGGTTGATTCTTGAGTTGTTCTGACTTAACGTAAATGTTCTGACTTCCTTTGAATTCTATTGGGTCAAAAACTTGAATAGTTTCCCCTCAGAGTATGCTTTCATTGGAAACAAGGTGTGCTTTGGAAGTTATTGCTTTTGATTTCCCATTTGGTGAGGTTCAAGTGATCTTGTTGAGGCCATCATGTGAATTTGGCTCTGGTTATTCAGCTGTTTGTTGAATTTGTACGTGAATCACCGTCACTCGTAATAATAAACTAATTTCAATCTCATAACTTTCAATATGCTTGCAAAAGACACTTATATCATGCTTGATGAGTTTGTAAAAATTTGATTGCAATTATATGGATTGCTAGCAATCTAAGAACTTAGTATTTTTTTTCTTTTGCAATGTCCTATTTAATCCGTTCGAGACGACCTACTTTCATTTCTTATCTTCTCCTATGACACAACCCTTCTACCTCGCGATAATACTCGGGAAATTTGATACCTAACTCCTCCTTTGCCATTGCCACCACCGTTCTTTGCCACCATAGCTTCTCACCTTCGACCGTACTTGACTCTGTCATCACTTTGACCTAGCCACGTATCCCTATTGCTTTGCCTTTTTGGATCATCGCCAACCCTCCACCCTTAGATCACTGCCGATCTTTCTGGCTTTAGGTCGCCAACATCCCAAGTTCACCCGCATTCTCCTTTTGATTCTTGATTAGAGGTGGGTAATGCAGATTTTGGTATTTATTTAGCAATTCAACGATGAGGTTGCATTGGTGGTGATCATTATGCAGAATTCGAGTAGATTGCGATTTTGTGGAAGATGATAGTAAATCGAGTCCTGTGTTCTTCACGGAACGAAGTTCGGGCTTTGCTCCAGTGCTTGACATGTTTTGCTATCTTCATCCATAGAATCAAAAATAACTTGCTCTGAGTTACATTGTTAATCTATCACGACCTCTCGCGAATTATTTTGGTTTTTCTGAGGGGTGATAATAGCTTAGAGTAGTATCTCATGTGTAGCTTATGTTGTTATCTCCTTCAAGAGAGCTGAAACCGACTCATGTTGAGAATTTTCTACTTGATTTGGACCCATCAATTTATTGTTGCTGACTTCGGATTGGTCCCATTATTGCCTACTTGGTGTACTTGGAATGGGAAGACCTTTCTACGTCACTTCGGATAGCGGAAATAAGTTATCGATCGCTGATCGATAATGGGTAAGTGTAGGAGAGATAACTTCAATAAATGATATAAGAAGCCCTTTTCATTCTTCACTACGAGTGAACTATCTACACAGGGTAGAGCATTTGCAGTCTTCAAGACATTGAGCCCATCCCATATAGATAACACACTGCACTTGCCACAGTCAATACTTGGAACCTGATGTGTCGGCATAAATCCATACTTTTTCGGAGTTCAAGTGTTATAAGGGGCTTTTTAGATAAAGATAGAATTACCTGATTACATTAGATGCAAGGTCTTTTATATATAATGAAGCACCCATCATCTCGTCATAAGTCCAATGGAGGAAGTCCAGTACTCCTAGGAGCTGAGTCGCCATCCGTTGCACCTTTGTAAACAGTTTCAATAGCACCTACCTCTTTAGTGCCGCGAGCCAAATGCGATCAACTAGTTCTGGTTGATCAAGTTATAGACTGAACTCCTCTAAATTCTAAAGTTCTACTTAATCCCCCGGAAAGAGCTTCATCCGTAATCTCTGCTAAAGTTCAACATAGCATTTTCTTATAACACAGCATTTCGAACGATGACGTGCACCTTCCATCGAAAAATTTGCATATATGTCGCCTTTGGGGTACACTTCTCGCCATCGGTATATGTGCTTAAATGGTGCAGTGCCCACTTTCAATTACTTCTTGAAAGAAATTCTTCTAAACTTGGGAATTGCTCCATTTCAAATTCATCCTAACGAGTATGCGATCTTGACCTTCCTTCACGTCTTGTTTGTGCAGACATTTAGCCATGCCTTGAGTTTCGATGAGTTGAGATATTTACTCTCGTTCAAGAAGAGAGACGAATGTCCATCCCTTGTCATTATCTAGGCCTAAAGAAACCTCAAGATCGTGTTGTGGCTTCAAAGCAGTTTGTCTCAATTCAAGATCCAGTATTTCTTTATCGGGCATCCTGAGGGATTTAATCGCCTTTGAACGATGGGTGGTAAGTTCTCTCTTTACTCATTGAGTTTCAATACACCACTATGGGATTTCTGATAGATCGAATACATCTTGCAGATATTTCAAGGTCGAATAAAGATCCATTACTCGATCCAATTTTCCATACTCTAAAGGCCGTAGACGCTAACGAGAGATCCGTCAAATTTTTGGTTATAGACAAGAATTTGCTTCAATATGGGCTGTTGCATCATGCAATATTTTCCGTGGCCGTCGAAGTCCCGTCTACTTCCCATTCTAAAATATGAACGTTCCACTTCTTCATCACACGGATCCGAAGAGGGCGATCTCCTAAAAAGAGAAGGTCCGTTTGTCGATTCAACTAAAGAAATTCATGAAGGAAGAGGTGTTACGACTGAAGCCAGCTGCCCGGCCAAAATGTCCTCGATTCTGAAGGAGGGGGTAGAAGAATTCAAGTAGCGTAAGGGCAAGGCTGTGGTGACAACAAAAAAAGGAGGGTGAAGTTGAGGGCAGTAGAAATTATGATTCCTCATCCAGCGATTCGATGCAAGTTCTAGCAATGGAAACTACGAATCATGCAATGAAACTTCAGAATGAGTCCTGTTCTCTCGGATTTGCCTCCCCGAGAGATTCACAATAAAGATCCAGTAGCTAAGAGCTTTAGGATTCCTCGCTTAAAGAAACCGATATTGACTTTTTGGATTTAGGCTACGGTTACGTAGATATCGATGAACTCATGGGAGAAGATTTTGAATTTGAGGGATAGTCTCCTCGTCCTGGTCATATTGTGTCCAGAGTCAGCCCGATTTCTACTATGGTGGCTTCCTGATCCGGTTTGTGACTTCCTTTTAGGCCGCCTAAGACATATTACACATTTCACTAGGGTCACATCCACTTACACGTGCATTATTTTGGTCCAATTTGTATCGCTAAAGCTCTTTATTTATTCTTTATATCAGGTACGATGAGAGGTCATGGACTATGCGAGGATCTTGAACAATTCGCTCATTTGCAACCTCGGTAAAGATGGTCTTCAAGCTACCAACCCCATGAAACCGAGGAAGAGTGGAGAAGGCGGAAAGACTTTGAGGCTGAAGCACGTTGCCGGAACGATAGAGAATGGGGTAGTATTTATAAGAGTGGTTATAAGAAGAGAAAAACTCCTGATGACCAAGAAGAGCCACTTAAGAAGCCAAAGGCAAATAGTGGCTCTCATCCCTTTGAGCATCAATCTTTTGCCTCCATCCCGGTCTCTGTTGGACTTAAAGTTCCAGCTTCCACTCTCCAAGTTTCATCTTCATCCCAAGCCCCATCGACTCAAGTGGTGCCCGCTTCTGGTCCTTCATGTCCTCACAGGAGGCCGGCTTATATTCTTCAATCTGGTCCTCCTAGATTCGAAGTTATGCTCCCCGGATGGTTTCTAAAGGGAGTTAAATTTGACCGTGATCTTCGCCTGATCCATAAAGATTCCTATATGCTCCATCTTCAGGCAATTCAAAGTGCTTTAGATCAATCCAAGGGAAGGGAAAAGTTATGCAAGCAGTTGGTAGACACAATCTTCAATAACTATCAAGAGATCCTCTCCTTTGAATCAGAGAAAAACGATTAAGAGAGAGCATTAGCGGAACGTGATGCTAGAATCAAGCGATTAACACAAGAGAGGGATGCTGCACTCTGAGAGAGAAAGAATAGCGCTAGCTTGTTGAAGGAACTAAAAGAGGCCCATGCAAAAATAGAGATCGTATTCCGAGACGAAATCAAGAAGGCTTATGCAGACGAAGTTAAGTTAAAAGTGGAGCTTGAAGCCCATGACATGATCATTGAAGCACAAAAGAAACTATCGATGATCACAAAGAAGTTGTTGAATCGTATAAAATGACAATTGCTGATTATAGGGAATTGTGGAATCTCGCGACAAGACCGAATCTAATCAAGCTCAAATGATTGCTTCGCTCCAGGAAAGGGTCGCACAACTTAGTGCCAAGAAGACCCGAGTTGAAGTGGAGAAGGGTGCCCTAACAGTGGATTACTTGGAGTTGTAGGATACTTTTGAAAGGAAGGTGGAGATGAAGGATGATGACATCTTATTTATATGTTAACTCCTCACTGCATCAGAGGAACCTCAACCAATTGGGCCCAAAATTCTCATGTACTTTTGCCATGGTTTGGGAAGAAGTTCTTGCCTGTTTTCGAGAGAACGGGGATGTATACACCAAGAAAAAGTTAGAGGATGCCTACCTCAATGAAGAATCAAAGAAAGCTTTGATAGAGGGTCGAGAGATCATTCGAATTAAGAGGGAAAAGAAGGCTGTCGATGCTGCTATGACTGCAACTGCCAAAATGTTGCCAAAACCTTTCATTTTCGGGTCTGGAAAATCATCAAAATAGCCTCGCCATCAGTTAACGAGTTCGACGGGTGCTGCCTTGTTGTCTGCCCCTGCAACAGCTACCTCTAAAACCTCGGGTGGTCCTGGAACTACTCCGAAGATCTTGCAGCCATCCAAAGAAGGAGAAAGCGAGGAATATGAGATTGAAATTCTTGGCCATTCCACTGGTGCAGGTAACCTTCTTGTTTCCCTCGAGTTTGATAATTTTCAGCTCACACCACAAGAATAAGATGAAATTAATGCTTTCATTTTGATCTTATAGGTCCGTCTACTTTACCTACTAACATGTCGATCTCTTCAATCCCTGGGCTTGCTGCTATTTCAACCGCCTTGACATTTGTTTCCGTAGCTGCTTCGATTGCTGCACCTTTGTCTATCTCACAACCCAGGCCAGACTCCGAGAAGATTGTTGCACTGAATGGTCTAGACGACCCTTCCGTATCTTTGGAGAGTGATTTCACGGCAGCTGAAGCTCGAGAGCAAGAGGACCAAACTGGCTAGCTATATAAATCCGAACAACAGACGGTGGTCGTTAATAAAGAAAAGATCGACGAGATAAAATATTCAAGGAGCTCCCGCAAGTCCCGTAAGCGCAGGACCAAAGGGGAGTCTTTTGATAAGGTAGAAGAGTAAGGAGGAGATGCTGGAATAAAGGAGATGGTTGATATTTCAAGCAGTGATACAAATTCTAGCGGGGACTCTAAGAGGAAGTAGAAATTCCGACCAAAGGTAGGAAGGGGAGCGGTGGAAAGAAGCATTAACATGCTCGGGTAACAGTGGAGTCGGTTTTTGGGACATTCTATTTTGTTTTGATACATGTTTTGTTCAAGTGCAGAGTCTGCACTTATTGCTTTGATTGTTGTAGCATCTGTATTTTTTCTTTTTGTTGGTTGATATTGTGTGGGTATGGCCCCCATGTTTTGACTCTGCATAGAAAATGCTATAAGTAATACGATGTTGATATTTTGATTGTAACTTTATATGTCTACTTATCTATGTTCCATGCACTTGTGCCAATTTTATTTACTGCTATTTTATTTTATCCAGCCTTGTAATTACCATCAAAATTCTTTGTTTGGAGTAACAAAACTATGAAGTACTTGGTTTTTTTGTTTTTGAGTATTAGTGTGTGTCCCCCAGTTCACAAGGCTGTTTACTTCAAACACTTGACAAATGGCTGGGTTATCCAAGTGTTTTTTCTTCTTCTTTTTTTGATATATGTAAGCGGAACTGTTTTATGGTTCCTATCTTTAGGAACTTTTGATTTGAACGCCTCGATTCCAAAGACATTATCGACCAACAAATGAATTTTTGGCCAATTCGTAGTCATTCGATATTGTTGGATTCAAACCCATTACTCCTGATAGTGGGAGTGGATTGATTCTTGTTGGTCCTACAATAGACGTGTTTCCCAACAATGCCAGTACTTAAGAGCATACACGACTTATGAGATGCATGGCTTTTGGGACCAATATGACCCGTCGATCCAGAACGGTTTGGAATTTCTCGACGTTACCAATCTTCGGGCAACGCGAGGAGTTCATGTTTCGAGAGTGTGATTCCAAGGCTCAAAAATGATGCACGGTTTATAGGGGTGCGTAAATTTCAAGGTTGTGTTTGCTTAGATGTGATTCCACAATCCAAGAAGCGTTGCATGGCTTACAAAATGCATGGTTTTTATTTTGGCCTTCCCGGCGTTGCCGAAGCAGCACTGGTTCCTAGAAGGTGGAGATCGGGTTCTGCTGATCTAACGGTTTGAGTCGATTTGCTTCCGTCGACCCAACGGGTAAGTGGGGCATACTTGAGCATGATTCCACTATCTCAAGCAGCGATCAGATGATTTAAAGTCGATTTGACCCCGTCGACTTGGCAGGTTACTTTGGTAAACACATTTTTATTGGTTTAGAAAGGAAAGCAACTTTATTAATGAAAGATGGGCAAGTTTTGCCTATTTACAATGCCTTCGGTATTTCGAGATGGCTTATTTTCTAGAAATAGGAAATATATAAGACAATCTTAGGTAAAGTAATGATGCAGCGATTCTCTGTTCCATGCTTAGGGAATTTTGATTCCGTCAACGGTTGTTAGTTTAAAAGTGTCATCCCTTGGTTTTTGAGCGATCACATAAGGTCCTTCCCAGTTTAGTCCGAGTGCACCTGGTATAGGGTAAACCCTCTTTGGACAAGGTCTCCCGCTTCGAAGGTGCGATTATGAACTTTGGAGTTGAAATACCATGCGATCCTTTTTTGGTAAGCGGCAGTCCTTAATTCGGCTTTCTCTCTCTTCTCATCGACCATATCGAGTAACTCGAGTGGGAGTTGTTCGTTCTACCTTTGGTGAAAGTTTTGGCTCCGATGAGAAGGAACTTCTAGCTCAATCGGGATCATTGCTTCTGAACCATATGTTAGTGCAAATAGAGAGTGCCCGATTGTAGATTTATGCGTTGTCCTATAGGCCCAAAGTACAAGTGAAAATTCATCGACCAAATTTACTTTTGTTTTAGTTAGCCATTTTTTGATGGTGGACTTGATGATCTTATTTACTACTTCCACTTTCCCGTTTTCCTGTGGGTGCACGACAGCAGAAAAGCTTTTTTCGATTCGAAAGCGTTTGCAAAAAAATTGAACTCAACGCTTTCGAATTGAGTCCCGTCATCCACGCTGATTTTATATGGCACCTCAAACCTACACATGATATTTTTAGTAATAAAATTAATGACTTTCTTTGTGGTAATGGTGGCCAACGGTTTCGCTTCGTCCCATTTGGTGAAATAGCCTACAGCAGTAATAGCATATTTGGCTCCCCCGTTAGCCACTCGTAGTGCGCCAATCAAATCAATTCCCTGGATTGTGAATGGCCGTGGGCTGACCAACTGTGTTAGCTCCGCCATGGGGGTTCTTTTGATCTTGCTGAATCTTTGGCATTGTTAGCCTCGTCTGTCGTAATTTGCTACATTACGGTTTACTATTGGCCAAAAGTACACATACCAGAGAACTTTCTTTGCAAAGGTTTGCCCCTGGTATGATCTCCATAGTCGCCTTTATGAACATCTTTTAGGATCCTTTGAGCTTCATCGTTGGTCACACATCTGAGCAAGGGGTAGAGAATCCACTCTGGTAGAGTATCCCATCCTGCATTACAAATCGCATGCCTTCCAGAGAAGCTTTTTCCACTGGTTTCTATCTTCATAGAGAGTTTCTATGAGCAGGTAGTCTTTAATTGGCGTCATCTATGTCTCTTATTCCTTGGTTGTCTCAAAAATCCAGCCGATGTCCATTTCTCTTATGCATGTAGTGGTCAAGGTTTCAACTGGGACCGGTCCCAATGACTAAGCTTCTTTGGAACTGGCCAGATAATCTGCCTTCGTGTTTTTCTCCCTCGGGATATGAGTTATGGTGTAATACTCGATGTCGTTCAACATTTCATGCACTTTAGATAGACACGGGGCGAGGTTTTTCCCTCGAGCCTGGTATTCGCCTTTCACCTTATAGACGACTAGCTGAGAGTCACTATAGATGTGTACGGATTTTATCTAGAGTTTCCTCATAATCTTTAGCCTATCTATCAATACTTCGTATTTTCCTTGTTATATGTTGCGGGAAATTCCAAGTGAAAGGCATAGCAAACTGATCATCCTTCGCGAGTCTCAAGGACTACCCCTGTTCCCAAAAAAGAAGTTATTAGACACACCATCGGCGAACAGCTTCCAATGTGTCTCCACTTCTGGAGTCATTCCTTCCTCACTATCTGGTATTGTGGATTCGGAAATGAAATCTGCCAACGCCTGCCCTTTGGTTACCTTTCGAGGATGGTATGTGATTTCGTACTGACTTAACTAGATGTTTCATTTGATAAGCCGTCCTGAGGTTTTGGAGCAGTATAACACTTGCTTCAAGGGATGATCTGTCAGCACTTCTATAGGGTGTGCTCGAAAGTACGGTCGTAATTTTCTAGATGCGATCAAGAGGCAATATGCTAATTTTTCCAATTTCGGATAGTTCTTTTTTGCTCCAGTGGACCGTCTACTGATGTAATATACGGTCGCTGGATCTTAGCTTCTTCTCGTATGAGCGTGACACTCAATGCATGTGGCGAGACTGCTAAGTATTCGTATAAATCTTATCCATCTACCGGCATGGAAAGGATTGGTGGAGTTTCCATATGTCGCAGCGGCTCTTCGAACGTGGTTTGACATGCTTGATTCCATTTGAAGTTTTTCTTTCCCTTCTTTAGGTTGCTTTTGAGATAAACCGACTCGGTGTTGCAACCTTTCCTTTCAGGATTTGTAATTCTTTCATGTTCCTCGGAGCCTCGATTTCCCGAAAAGTGATTATTTGCTTGGGATTTGCCTCGATGCCTTTGGCGCTTACGACAAATCCCAAGAACATTCCGGAGTCTACTCCGAAATGACACTTAAGTGGATTGAGCTTTTATTCCATACTTATGGAGTATTTCAAACATATTAACGAGGTTGTCCAAGTGATTTGCAGCTATGCATGATTTAACCAACATATCGTCTAAATAAACTTCCATTTTCTTCCTAATCTGACGTTTAAACATGGCGTTCACTAATCGTCGGTACGTTGCCTCAGCATTCTTTAAGCCAAATGGTATTAGTTTGTAGCAATATAGTCCCAAATCGGTAATGAAACTAGTATTTTCTTGATCTGGTTCGTGCATCATGATCTGGTTGTACCTCGAGTATGCATCCATAAATGATAGCGGTTCATGTCCAGCCGTCCCGTCCACAAGATGACCAATTCTGGGCAAAGCAAAGTTGTCTTTCAGTTAAGCTTTGCTCAGATCCGAGTATTCGATTAGGTTCGTCATTTCCCATTAGACTTCTTATCCAAAACCGGGTTAGATACCTATTCAGAGTAAGTTGCATCGCCGATAAAGCCATTCGCCATCGGCTTATCCACTTCTTCTCTTAGCACTTTGGACCGCTCGGGCCCTAGGCTACGCCCTTTTTGTTTCACGGGCGTATACTTGGGATCAATGTTAGGTGAATGGCAGGCTATCTCCAGTGACACCTCGCATATATCAGAATGCGTCCAAGCGAATACATCTAGACTGGCACAAAGAAATTTGATGAGTTCTAGTCGAATCTTGTTTCCAAGATGCGATCCAATTTTAAGAACCCTTGTTAGGTCATCCAAGTCGACTGGGACAGACACCGTCAATTCCTCTGGTGCAGCCCGTTCCTTCATTGAACTCTTCTTTCTATAGTCCAAAGCCTTATTGAATCGACTATGGTCTCTAAGCTAGGGGAGGCTCCGTAGTTGCTATTCGGCGGGTTTAGGAATATGGAGAGTTCTTCCCACATTCTTCCCCTTTTCTTTTCTTTTAGACTCGTGTAGTTCCACGACGTAACATTCTATAGCAGCGCCTTGGTCTCCCTTGATCATCCCGACTCCATTTTCCATCGAAAATTTCATAATTAGACTCTATACAGCTAAATCAATCCTGAAATCTACCAAGGAGGGTTACCCTAGGAAATCATTGTAAGCGAAAATTTCATCTATGATCACAAAGGTTTGGATGAGGGTGACTCTTTGGTCACCTTCTTCATGCTCTACGGGTAAGTCAATTATTTTTACAGGTTGTTTGGGTTCATCAGTTAATCCCTGAATCTTTGTTTAGCAGGCGAATACATCTTTCATATTGATCTTCATCTGATCAAAGGTGCATTTATAAAGGATATTCATATGGCTGTTGCTATCTACCAATACTCGTCGAACCATGGCGGGTCTGATTCCTACTATTATGACCATAGGGTTGAAAGGTGCAGCTTCTATTCCTTCAGTGTCTCGATTTCAAAATACTATGTCATTGTTAAGGTTCTCTGCTCTTACAGTGGTTCCATTTTCGACCACAAAGCACGCATCTTTCGGAGCATGCTTCAATGAGGTCGCATACCGCTCCATTTCTCACCGATTATTCTGCATGGGATGGGGCCCTCCAGATATTGTTCTAATGATAAATCTTTGGTCAGTCAATCTAGGTCCCTCGTTGTTAGTTCCAGCTTAGCTTCCTTAGTCTAGAGCTTGGGGCGCTATGGGTTGATCAGGATTTAGTGGTATCCTCACATACTACTGAAGCTTGTTTTCCCAAATCAATTCCTCAATCAAGTTCTTCAAGCGATGATACTAATTCTTGTTGTGGTCATGCATCTCATGGAAGTGACAGTACTTTCCAAAACGCTTCTGTTGTTCGATTGCTTCCTTTTTAGGCAGCTCCTAGTACTCTTTCGTCCCTTGCATCGCGAAATAGATGTTTACTGGAGTATCGTTAAGCGGGATGTATTCTTGGGCCGCAAACCTTTGAGTCGCTTGCTACTTCCATTTTTCTTGTTAGGATTCTAGTTCTACCTTTTCTGATTCCCATTCTTCCCTACGTTCACTTCAACGGTCCCGGAGGTGTCTATATCCTGGTTCATCGCCATACCATTCTGCCCAATGCTGGTCGGTTGTAGGTTAGCAGATTTTCTTTCTAATTCTTGTGCCTCTTCCAATCTCAAATAATGGCTCGCCTTTCGATTGAAGTCCTTCCTAGTGGTGGGTTGTTCCATTTTGATCCATTTTCCGAATTCAGTCTCAGGGTGAATTGCGCAGACTAAGGCCATGAAAACCATATTCTCGTTTGGATTACTTACGTCGGTTACCGTACTGTTGAACCAATTCATGAAAGACTTCAGAGATTCGTTCCTCCCCTGGAACAGGCCGGACAAGGATATCGTATCTTTTGGTTGTGCAATGTGAAGTCTAAACTGATCAAGGAATCTTGTTGCTAGTTGATTGAAGGTGGAGATGGACCTTGGGGAAGCCTAGTGAACCACATGGAAGCAATTCCCTCCAGAAAAATTGGAAAACATCTGCATCGAACGGCATCCAAAACATTCGCTCTGTCTATGTCCCGACTATACTTATATAAGTGGGGTTTCAGGTCTCTCATTTCATCGTAAGATGGAATAGTTGGCTTAGTGAACTTTTAGGATATCGTTCATTTAGAACGTTATTAGTGAAAAAGGTCTAACTGGAGTGGATCCCCATTCATCATCCCTTCTATCCATACTTTCTTTCATTAGTCAATTGACCTTGTCCACGATATATGCATCAGATGTCCGGTAATCCAAGGATCTACTGTCAGTGACTGCACCAAGAGTTTGGTTTTGCAAACGATCTTAGTAAGCAAGCTGAAGCTTAGGCTTTCCTGTCTTCGGGAGAGCCACCCCCTTAGGGTTTTTTTGGCTTGCGGTTGGTCTGATGGGGGCAATTTCAATCTCCTTGGCATCACTGAATGCATTAGTATTTCCTTCCAACTTCTCGTCGTCAAGTCGTTCACCATCTTCTAAGTCGAAGAGATCCATGACTACATCCTCCCATGAGGTTTTCCCCCTAAATTTAAGTTTGTAGCCAGTTGCCTCACAATTGGTGAAGTGCTTGTGTTTCCTTCCATATTGATTCCTACGGTTCCATCCATCACTCTTTTCTATGGTTGTTTTCACGTTTCTCCTGTTTAGGCCAGAAACTGAACAATTTTCTCGCTCCATGGTGGCCACAGGCTCTGTCATGGTTCTTGGCGCAGCTTGAGACTGCAAGGTCAATAGGGCATTCAGTTTGTCAATGACAGCCCTTTAGTTGTTTTCCATTTTTCTGATTAATCTCGTCAATCATTTTATTTAATCAATCTCTAGTGGCAACTTCACGCTGAATAGAGGATCCTGGAACCCGATCACTAGAGTTAGCTTCTAACTGTAGATTGTTAGGATTATTAACCTTAATTTGCTGAGGGTTTATTTCTTCTTCAACAATGGTAGCTCCTATGGAAATTTCAAAAGTCGTTCTCCTTCTTCCTGGTGCCATTGATTCTCAGTAGTAAATTTTCTAAGAAAAGATTGAGAATCTAATTCTGAACCTATTTAATCCAAAGTATATAGCTAGAGCTAAGCCTGAGTTGGGTTCTCGGTGAAAGCACCAAATGTTAACCCAAAAAGTGGATCAACGTCCTGAATTGAGTGTGAAAACACCATCCCTGTTTATCAAGGCAAAATAAAACAGAAATAAGGAACAATAACTTGCAAATAAAGCAAAGAGACGAGAGATTTTTATAGTGGTTTGACTGTTAACGAAGCCTACATCCACTTTATAACTTTTTTTATTGATTGACTTCAATTACAAGTTGATCTGATTATAACTTGATTGGATCGTGTGAGTTAAATCAAGTCACCAATGTTAAAGTTCACTGAAGAATTACAGCGAACCCTTTAGATGACTGTTGCGTGGAAGGAGAAGAGTGAAGAATAATTTCAGCAGAGTTTCGGCAAGCAGTCTAAAAGATCCTCTTTCTGTTGAAGGTCGGGTGGCATTTATAGAGGTTGGAGAGCGCTTCGGCTCAAGCCGCTTTGTTAGAGACTTATATTTGAAGGTACGAAGGCGCTCAAAGAATTCCAAAATAAGCCGACCCAATATGATGGATCACTTGCGATCCATAGGGCATGGATCGCTAGCGATCCATGGAGTTAAAGTAATTTTTCCTTGTTTCTTTTGGATCATGTTTCCTGCCTTGTGTAGATGCTCTCCATTTAATTTATGACTCGATGCTTTGTTTTGATGATGATTAATGTACTGATTTCACTGAACTATCGCTGGAATCAGATGAATGCTTACTTCTCGATCTAGCTAGCTTGGAAAGTCATCAAACTTAGCAGATATCACTAGAAAACTTATTATATCATGGTGTAGGAGGATAAGAGGATCCACGAGCGACCCATATGGATCACTAGCGATCCATGGAATATGGATCGATAGCGATCCATCACCTTAGCAAATTTTTGACTTCTTTGTCTTGAGTCTTTCTTGGTTCCTTATTCTAGTCCTTTTGGTTGATTCTTGAGTTGTTTTGACTTGACGTAGATATTCTGACTTCCTTTAAATTCCATTGGGTCAAAAACTCGGGTAACATCAATCAATAACGCAAATTTATCATATTTCATGTATTAACAATGATTATTGATCATATAATAATCATATTCAATCTCCAATTCTCATTCTTTTGCATTGTTTGGCTAAACATTAAAAAAATCTATTTTTATATTAATTCCATCACTAAACTTAATTTTTATCTCAGATTATACTATTATTAACTTCTGTAATTTTCATAATTACATCATGGTCGCATTTACTTATCTTAAATCAGACTCCAAACAAATTTTAACATTTAAATTCCATTATAGATGGATAGAGATGTCCCACTCAACAAAATCAATGTCCAATTCCCAAAATTTACCACTGTCCGGATTACAGCACACTCCAGCTTGGTTGTCCACTTGGATCTGTCGCTGGTTTCGTTGAATTTCGTTAAGGATCGAGTGAGATATTATGTTTTGAAGTTTTGTAGTTTAAGAGAAAAGGAGGAGTTTCAAAAATGGATCGGGGAAGATAAAATGAAATAACTGTATGTATATTCCTTTTTATATCTGGAGGGAAAATCAATAGTGATATAATTTAAATTCAGAAATACAATTTTAACTCACAGTCTAATAAAGACCATACGTTTATTTTGCCCGTATCTCCTTTGTATGACCTCCAAATCGAAAGTGAGTATACAGCGCAAATCAAAAAAAAATGAGCCGGACGTAGTTGTGTGGGTCTCATCACCAGATTCTAAAGTAGTAAAACGACCATTTTGCCCCTTCATTATTTAAATTAATTAAATTATCAATTAAATACAATATTGTTAGATGTTTTAAATACCGAGGCATTATAGTTACATACTCTAGTCTCGATATATCGTGAGTAGGAATATTTAAAACGATGTATTTATTATATTGTGATAAATTACTCATGATTACATCACATTGTAATTACTATCACAAAACATATCATTTATGAGTTTCCTATTAAATATACTTAAATTAAATAGTTAATTAATATAACACATTATAATAGGTATATAATATAGAGAAAATCATTTTTATTTCGAATGAGATTTTATTACATGCTTAATAGTTTACAATAAATTACGAAATTTCCCCTAGAGCATAGTCCTTACGGGCTGGCCTGATATCTTTGGTAAGAAAATTGCCCGATATCTTTGGTAAGAAAATCGAGCAACACTTTCGTTTCAAGCATATGTAGTCCTATGAAAAAGCATAAATTACAAATCTCACGATATATTACAAAATCTAATTGATGCCAGAAAACATAACATAGAGTTTTGTGTGTGTTACTCATGTTAATTCACAGTAAAAGGAATTTAACTCACACATTTATTTATGTCAAGTATTATCTATGCATACGACCATCATCTCGTAACAAAATGGATTTGCTTACACATCCAACGTATGTGGCTAACATACCGATAACACTTTATCAAGATTTTTAGCAATTTGATTTTCAATACATATGTACAATTCATTTGATATTATAATTTAAATGCAGATATGCAGAGATAATACATATAGTAATAGTTCTGGAGTTTCAGATGACAGGGAGTGACTTGTGGAGGAGGTAGGGGAGCTAAGGGCTACAAATCAAGAACTGAGTGGATTAATGAGTAAACTACAAGAGGATTTAAGTTCTTTGCAAGAGGACATGAGTTCGATGCAACAATTTTTACGCGAGTTGAGATCGGAGCGAGGACAAAGAGTTAGACCTACTTCATGAGTGATTCTTATCTTCTTGTATATGCATTGTATGGTATATATTTAATGATTTTTTTAATGTTTGTTATTACTTCTTTTTTATCATGTATATTGGTAGTATTGCTATTTGGTACGATTGATTTGACTTATATGAGATTTTATTGCGATTTGCATGGAATGTATTGCACTTTTAAAAAGAAATAAAAGTGACATGGAGAATGCATAAGTAAATTGACGAAGAAAAGGAACGGGGAAAATGATGCAAGGAATATGTAGGCTAAATGGCGTAAGGAAGAACATATGGAAATTGGCGCAGGAAAAACGATGACAAGGAAACGACGGAAGGAAAACGTATGAGAAAAGACGTAGAGAAATAGAAAACGAAAAATGTAGTAAAGTCATAAGGGATTTTTTTTTTACCACGTGTTTGAAAACATCATTTTTTACTAGGGAAAAGTTTCTCTACTTCAATTTGCCTTAGAAATTTGTATTCTTTTGGTATTTTGGAATAATTCACATTTTTATAAAGTTATCCTGTTAACAAATAAAATATATCTACAAAAAATTATTCCAATACAAAAACAACTTTGCACAAAAAAAAGTGAAGGGGGCAAGCGGATATTTACTGGGAGGGGATGTTAAATATTGATTTTTCTTCTATTTTTATAAATGTATGTATATAATAGGTTTAGGTCCTGAAATCAAACTTGATAAGTAAAAATTCTTTATTAAAAAAAACTTATGCATTAGATTCCTATTTTTCTACAACTCATCTACATAAAAGACGTTGAAAATCAACTTACAGTATCACTACACTCTTTAATTTGGTTTTGTCTTCATATGTATTCAATTCAACTAGACTAAAAATAATCAAATCTGCGAAAAGAAAAAAAAAATCAATTTGCTAATATATATATATATATATATATATATATATATATATATATATATATATATATATATATATATATATATAGTATTAGCTTTGATTTGATGAGGCTGAGCTAAATCGGCACTATATAATAATCAGCACTTATAAGCCATGTATACATGCATCGTAGATAACTCGCTTGATTTGTTTTTTCATGGGTAATTCTTTGCATTGCGTAGCCAGTGCTATCAAGCAATCAAAGGAGAAAGCTTTTGAGTTTTCAATCCATCCTCACCTCAAAAACAAGCTCCGAAAGAGCAAGAAGAAACAAATTACAAGGATCCATAGCAACAAAAATTCAGGGATTGAAGAAGCTTTTACTACCTTACAAACAACAAAATTTAATCACCAAATCCTCTCCAGTTTCAGCGAAAAGAAGAAGAAGAATGTTGTGAGGGTTAGAATGGTTCTATCAAAGAAAGATGTAGCCCGTGTGCTAGCCATTATAAACAACAATCAAGAAGGAAAAACTATGACGATTGGAAAGGGGAGAAGTTCAAGTGCATGTTTTAGAAGAACATGGAGACCAACGTTACAAAGCATTCCTGAGATTTCTTAATCAGTCAAAACTGGTGCCAGCAGTAACTAAGCTCGGTGATGTTTTATTGAGTAACTTTAGATGTATTATGATGGGATAAATATTTTAAACCACCGGTACTACTTTGCTAATTTGAGCAATCTTATTCATGGCTACCAAACTCCTGCAAATATGGCTTTAACATCCCGATATGCTATCAAGTCATCTTAGTGATCCAAACATGATCATTGAAGTCTTTTCATTGGTTTATTTTATATTATTTTTCCTTTTTTTAATTCAGTTTACCAATTGATTACAATACACGAAACAACCAAATCATATGAATACACAATTGATTCATTTGAACATTTCCAACAACGAGAATTCATCAATGAATTGAAGCAACTCTCCTCTTTTATTTATTCCTCAGGTTTCACCTGTTGTGATTGCAGTATGTGAAGAGAAAAAAGAATTTTGATTTTTCTAACTCTTTTGAGTGGAAGGAGCTAAACGGATTTTAAAAAGCCATTTAACCTAAATGAATTTCGGATATGAACTCAAAAGTTCAAACATTTAATCGAGACATGGTCGAAGAAAAATAAACTTCAGCAGACGGGTTTCAAAAAAGCATTTACTTCGTGTTTTATTCATTTATATAGAAAAACAGTCAAGAGGAAAGATTTTCTGCGAAGATGTTTCTATTGTTATCATTTGTCACTAACCATATAAAATGGCTTGGCCTGGTTGTCCAAAATTTATCAAATTGTTTGTTTGTTTGTTTCATTTAAGCTTTTTTTTTTACTTCATGAATTAGTATATGTCCATATCTTACTACAATTATCAATGGGGAGCAACCGTGATGAAACTCCCCACAGTTTGATCTTTGTCGTCATCATTATATGATTTGGGTCTTTAGAGATGCTCTTTGTAATAACATTTGTGTCACATATAAATGATGATATGCAACATTATGTTTTTAAAATCCTGTGTATTTCATATATAAAAGTCAGTTAAAATGATTCTAGAGTGTTGTTATATGTGTTTGTGCGTGCGAGTGTGCTTGTATCACTAAACAGAATTTAGAATTAGGATATATATTAGATTAGATAGTACGAAGGCAGAAGATAGTCCATGCATAGACAAAAAGTGGTTTAACTGCTTAAATATGTTAAGATGCACTAGAAATAAGCTTGGATATAAATAACTATGTTGTACTTGTTGAACATACCTACAGCACTATCATGCAGATTTTCTTATCCCTTCAACCAACTAATCAACACACCAAATAAACTCAGCCTTTCATCAATTCTAAGCGTCGGACTAAATTTTGTAGTCATCCCTTTATAATTAATTGATCTGATGTCATGGCAAAAACATTGCATTCCTATGAGTCCAAACTACTGCTTAACATCACTTTATTAATGATCTCTGATCATACCCTACTACAACTGTGAAATATGTAGATATCAAGGAAATTTACCTAGGGTATCACCATTCTTAATTTATAGTGATCACTACCTAAACATTTTGATGATTTGCTAAATAATTTCCCTATCAGGGTACTCATGTACATTTTTCAATCATTGTACTGTAATATTTAACAAAATGTAAAGTAAAAGGAAATTTAATTCTTACTTTTACTAAAAAAGATTTGGACATAAGTCCCCACAAATAATTTTAATCCACAAACAAACCACCCTCGTAATTTTATGTAAATTAGGTCATTGACCGTGTCTTTCTTTCGCAGTAAACTGTTAAACTCTCACTCATATTAATATTTCACATCTTATTTTAATTTCAATATTTAAAATGCAATAAGTTTTAATAAAAACACCGTATCAACGAACCATTTTCACCGTTAAATCACAAATTTTATAATCTTCTAAATGATACGTAATATCACTACAAGGAATAAGTGATTTCCAGCTTCGAGCCATCAACGGCAGTCGGGAGCCGTCGTAAATGTCGTCGGTATAAAAAACACGGCTTTTGTCTTTTTCCGACATAAACGACGATGTTTTTTCGACGGCTTTCAACGGCGGTTTCGATGGCACTTTAGGCGGCCTTTCCGATGGTTAAGACGTCCACATGACTTGAAAAATCGTCAGAAAACCATGTGGAGCCGTAGGGAGCCGTCGCTGATTTTTGATCAATAAGCCATCGAAAACTGTCGGCAGCCGTCGTTGATTTTTGGTTAATAAGCCTTGAAAACCGTCAGCAGCCGTTAGAAATTTGAGTGATTTTTTTTATATTACAGCAGCCATTCGAATTCCAAACGGCACATCAATATCAATATATATCACAACACATCAAAATCAATATATATCACACATATAAGCTAAAATCAATATCAAAAATAATATAAAACTCAAACATTACCATCAATACAAAACAAACCATCCATCATCAATCTCAAACACCCAACAGTAATATGTACATCCACCATCAACAACGTCTAAAATGCCAACCAAACACATCATTCCAACAAATCAACATCAAACACCACATCAAACATCACATGTTTACAAACCAACCTCACCATCTCTCTGTAATGACCCGAAATTTTAGATATTTGAAATTGTAATATTTAATTGATTTTAAATATTTAATAGTTAATTTTTAACTTGAATTTCGATATAGCTATTTATTGGATGATTTAATTATTGGATTTAATAATTGGGAATTGGGTAAAATATGGAATCTGGAATTTCATGCATGTTAAAAATAATTCAAAGGCTTATAAAATTTATATTGATAATACGGAAGGTAATGGAAGTTTTAAAATTGAATTTAAAAATGTTTTGTTTAGTTCTGAAAATATATCGTTTAAATTGACATTTAAAAATAGCCTTCCGAGGCACAGTCTCAGAATTCGACGAAATCAGTTCCATAGGATTCGTAATAGTGTATTATTACCGGATTTTAAATTTTTGTAGCTTTCGGAGTTATCCTGTGGTCGTACGATTTGTAAACACGCTAAAATCTATATCGAAAATTCAATATAATAACTGGGTCCAAAAATCTATCTTCTCCATACGATCGAATTAAGACTCAAAACCTTTTCCATTTCTTCCGGAATAGGGGCATAACATTATGAACGCCTGGCAGCATGTCTCGATAAGGGTTTGCGATTTTAAGCTACGTAAACCAAGACAGTTCGAATTAAATATATATATATATATATATATATATATATATATATTCATTTATACAAGCAACCTTCATCAGCTAACATTCCTTCACATCAGAGCTTTTTCAACTCCCTTCAAATCACTGTACACATACCTCAGCCGACACATAGAGATGCTTTTGCACGCTAGACATCGCTTCTTGTCTCCCCATCTCCTTTTTAAAAATGCACGCAAAGTAGATGAATCCAAAATCAAAGAAATGGTCGAAGAAAAATAGAACTCAAAAAAAATAGAATGGCCGAAAACTTTCTTTCTTCAAATCAAGTCCTTTCCGCAGTTCAATGCAGAAACAAAATCGAGCAGTTCAAATTCATTCGACTTTCCCTCTCCTCCTTCTCTGTTCGAAACCGAAATCATTTGGTCAAAAAAAAGAAAAAATGAGGAAACGAAGTAGAAAGCGAAGATCGAATTCGCAGTGCGCGTAGTAAAATCGCGATGGAGGCACGTCTACGCGCACTCGCGAGCATGGGCAGAAGGGGCGAACACATTCTAACACAAGGAGGAAGCCGGAGTTCTTCTCAATTGGCGCATTTGGGAAGGGTTCGCTCGTAGTGGTGGCATGTGGGTTAGGCGAGGTCGGGAGTCAGTGATGTTTGCTTGAGGGCCTGGCGAAGTTTCACGACCGGTGGCAGCGGCAAGGAAGGATTCGAGGTCGACGATTTGGTTGGGGCAGTAGGTATTTGCTGTTGTTTTTATTTATTTATTTATATATACAAACAGAAAACTAAAATTATAGTAAGTTTTAAACCTATTTTTAGTTTTGAATTCAATGTATGTGTGTGTCTGTATATAGGTTAGAAAAGAATATATAACAGTAAGTTTATAAAATGGTTGATTTATATATATATATATATATATATATATATATATATATGTATGTATGTATGTATGTATGTATGTATGTATGTATATACAGTAAAGAAATTACTGGTGTTAGGATAGAAAAAGAAAATAGATTTTCTTTTAATAAAGATATATATAAATGCACACATATTTTAATATATATAGGAAAATAGAAATTAGTTTATATAGATAAAGTTTGGGAAAAATTGGAATTTTAAAAGTGTTATAGAGTTTATATAAAAATTAGATTTTCAAAATGTATAAAGGTTATTTTAGTATACGTAGTTTCAAAGAAAAGAATAAAGTAAATATACATATACACATTCAAATCCACTAGTTTATTTTAAAAAGTAATATGTTGTGGAGATTAATTTATTAAATTAACTTATTTAATTATTTTAGTCACTAAAAATATTTTATTAAAAGAAATTAGTTTAAATTAAATTATTGGTTAATTAAATTTATCAAATGGAAAATTAATTGTTCGATTAGTTCAAATATTAATAAATCCTATAATGTTTATACAAGATCCAAAATAGTGGAGAGGCAAACTGATTTGGAGTGGATTACAAACAATAAAATCAAAGGTGAGTTAATCTCACTCAAATTGGATTTGCCGGTTAATTTAAATAGTTAAAATTTAAATTATTAGTTGATTGCTTAAATGGATAATATATTATTAGTCTGGATGTGATATTATATATATAGTAGTATATATTATATATATAGTAGTATATATATATATATTGGAGTGATTGATACTCCCGAATTATATATCGGATGAGACGCTATACGCCCCGCATAATAGTGGATGACCATTTATATCGCGTAATCCTCTAAGTGGGATTGGTATTTTTATATTGTGCTAACATCAGTAGATGCAGGTAAACAGGTTGGAGGGATCCAACTGGATTCCTCAAAAATATTGAAATTTATTTTCATATGCAGTGATATGATTTATTTGATAATCTGTGATCGATTACATTTATAATTGGAATTATTAGATGATATGGTTTGGCTGAATATATTCTGATATTTTAAGATGTCAAAATATAAAGATCGGCTTTTTGAAGGAAAATAAAAGAGAGAACTTTAAGTAAAATAATTATAGTGAATTTGGGTAAATTAAAGGAATGAATTTGGAAAAGAATAAAAAGTTTGATTTAAAATCATAATTAATAAATTTCGAGTATGGAAAAAAATTTGAGATTTAAATAAATGGAAATGAAGAAGTTTTGTGAACTTAAGCGATATTGTTTAAGAATAAAAGGATTTATTTTAAAATTTAAGTTTTAAATAAGTTGGGAAAAATAAAAGGAGAATTTTGAAATAGAGTATGAAATTGATATTTCAAATTTAATAAGGTTTTAAATCATAATAAAGGAGTAAAACCGAAATTAATAGATTTTTGGAATAAATTTAGATAAATCGAGGAATTTATTTTAAAGGGAATTTAATTCAGAAAATCGATTTGAAAATCGACTAAGTGTTTGAAAACAGTGACTAAAGGAGAATGAGATTATGGGATTTATAAACGGGGTATATACATAATTATCATTGGCTAAATTTGGATTTATAAATTCATGGTGGGAATTTATAAGGAAAGGGTAATTTATTTTATAAATAAAAGAGTAGTTTATTTTTAAAAGTGTGGAAAAGAACATTTATGAGATTAAGATGTAAATTAAAGTGGAAATAAATTGAGAAGGATTTATAAATGATTAGATGGGCTATATTGGGATGAAAAGAGTATTTTCCTGAAAAGCCAAGTATAATTTCAAAGGAGATTTTTAAGTATAAGTTAGAAGTTTTAAAAGTGGTTTTGAAAGAATGTTTAGAAAAAATATATTATATAGTTGTTTTAAAATTGTTAAATATTTATTTAAGTTAATTATAGTAGTAATTATTTTTAAATGCTAGATTAGTATTATTATTTGAAGGTGGATTATGTAATATTAATATTTTATAAAATGACTTTTATTTCGAAGTAGTTTTGGCAAAAAATTTACTTAGGAAATTATTACAAAATTTCATAACCAGTATCTTAAATAAAGTAAATTAAGTAGTCTTATTTTAATGTTTTAAGTATATATTTTTGGATGAAGTAATTTAAATTATTTAAATCTAATTTAATAAGGCTTGGTGTTTTCTAGTGGGAATAAAATAATTAGCTGGATGATTGTTTAAATTTGATAGTTAAATAATCGACTGTTAATATTAGCCAATGCACTGATCATTTCGAAGAGATCGGGATCAGGTTTAATTCTAAAAACCACTTCGATTCGATTTGAACGTTTGCGAATGCAGACTGTGAAGATAATGAAGATGGTGATTCGGTTTGTCTAGACCCAGGACAACTTGTATGGATGAATGCTATCAGACCGTCGTAAGGAGGACGATAAGCATTCTAAGTGAAATGTATTCTAAAAAGGTAACGCATAGACTCAAGCTTCATCAACCGGGAATGGCTAAAACATAGGAGGTGCAGCAAAGCTAAGTGGGTAGCACCTAAGTAGGGTAAGGTCATCCCTGTCTGGATGTCCCTTTTTGATCTCGGCTTAGTGGGCGGTTGCTGATCCCAAACGTGGGGTGATCTTATTCGGACTATCGAGTAAGGGGTAGCTCCGGTCTTGTGTTGCAGGGGATCAGGATTGGTCCTCGGTATGCTGATCTAGGTCAGGTACTGTAATGGACGATACCCTAGTAGCCCTACCATTGTATGGAATCCAATCTCCAATAAGCGTATGTACGGTTTTGATTGTGTCCAACTATGCTGGAACGTGAGATGCAAGCATTTCGGCTAGATTCTATTTTACTTTCTATAGACACTACTATAATATCAGATGGATTTGATAAAATGTTTTAGATTATCGTAAGGTAAAAAACCCGGCATGTTTGTTTGTGACGTTGTCTTACGAGATACCTTTGATTTCAAAGGATTTTAAAAACTTTAATAATTCAATTGAGTGTGTTTTCTCACGTTGGTTTTCCAAACTGACTCGGGTGTTATTTTATTATAATGCTCGGGTCATACTAAGTATTTCAGATACAGGATAGGATGCTATGGAGCTCAAGAGACGAGATGGATGACGAGGCGTATTTTCGTAGATTTGTATATTCCGCTGTGTAAGGACAAATTACTAAATTGTTTAGATTTGATGTGATGATTGTATACTCTGATGATTCTATGTATTAAACAGTTACAGATTCTTTTGTATGAAAATCTGTTGTTATATATTATATTTTGTTCCGCTGCGATTGTGAGATTCTGATGTTTTTTTATTTCTTTTTCTACATCTTTCTTCTTTAACCATAATGGTTCGTATTTCTGTCCGCTTTGAGTTGAACTGATAGAGAATATTGTTGACTCAAGGTGGTACGGGTTTGCGGACTGTTATAGTGGTATCAGAGCTGAAGGTTAAGCGAGAACCTTGACTCTGGTGGGGATTACTCATTAGAGATGGGCTGAGTAGTGTCCTAGAATGAGTTTGAGTGTATTAATAGATATGAGCGTGTATTTGTTAGTGAATATAAAAAAAATTATATTGCGTTAATTGGTTTGTTAGGTGGCTTATGGATTTTGGTCAGTACGAGTAATTAACGTTATTGATAGGGATCTCAAACTCTTGAACAGAACAATTCGACACGGTATTGTTTTTGTTAGTCCGTGAGATGATGGTTTTGATGACAACAATGTTAGAATAGATTATAAAATAAAAATAATGACATTATAAGTTTAGATATATATGTATATGCAGGATTTAACCATGAAGGTACCAAGAATGAAGACTGTACAGTATAGAGATTCAAGATATCGAGATAGAAGACCATGAGTATCAAGATTATCAAGATTTCAAGATTTCAAGCATAAGTATTTTTATTAGGAATTTTTGTTAAAACTCGTAGAAAAGCACTGGCATCTTAAAATCCAATTTATTCGTGGAATGGAATCCGCTTCGAGCCTGTTAAAGGGATGGAACCCTAAGTAGGATGGAACCTACAAAAATCTAGTGGAGCATTGTTTTGTATCCACTAATTATAATTCAAATGATTTTACAAAATTTTCTTGTTTTCAAAATGATTTCAAAAGTTTCCTTTTAAAAAAACATCAAAACCCTCTATCCTGATTTTAAATAATTTTAGCCTCAAATTTATCTTTAATGTCAAAGTCAAATTACTCCTGATTTTAAACTATCTTTTAATAATATATTTAACTTTTAAATATTTAGATTTAAATATAAAATTATAGTCAAATTCTATATATATTATACTCTATATTTACTTATGAATTTTAACTATAGTCAAGTATATTTATAAAGCTTAAAATAGTTTTAATATAAAATAAAAGTTATTTTCAAAAAAAATCAAAACATCAAAAAATCCTTTGGGATGTCGACATGCCCAAATACCCCATGTCGACATGGTGTCAGTTGAGTTCAAAATTTAAATTTCAAAAGAAGAGTCTATTCTCCATAACTCTTCATGAATGGACATAGTTGTTGTTCTTCTATAAATAGGGGTTAGTTTCAACGAATTTTATATCATATTTTATAGTTTTTCACTCCTCTTCTTCTTCCAAATTTCTTAATACATATTCTTACCATTATTCTGTCGAAATCAACATTGAATCGAACTCGATTACTTCTAGTTTGATTCTCTATCACTATCTCTACAAGGTTCTCAGTGCTATTCAGAGTTATAGACTTCTTTGTAATCTATTAAGCGAGAAAAGGTGTGATTGTAGCCTTGGAAATCAATCAAGAGAGAAAAGGTGTGATTGTAGCCTTGGTAAATCAATTGGGTAAACTTGTGACCCGGAAATCAAGTATCTCTACCTAGAGGATAGAAATTCTGGAGGGTGTACCTCGTAACCTTGAAACCGAGGGTGTAATTGTACAATTGCTTTTGAAAGGAAATCCGTACTTGTGTTGCGGGACAGGATATAGGGTAACTCCGAACCAGTATAAAATCTGGTGTGTTCTTTCCTTTGCTGCTTTTATTTTATTTCTGCATCTGTGTTTGTTTCTATTATCATATTTGTGTCTGTATATTGCATACATCGGTGTCTAAATTAATATAAACTCCAAAAGATTTAGTAATTCTTTATTAACACTATTCACCCCCCTCTAGTGTTAATTCTAGCCTTAAGATTCGTGATCCGCATTTCTCACAATTGGTATCAGAGTAAGGTTTTCAAAGTTTCATAATCTGATTTTTGAAAAGTTTTCAAAATGGCTACCAATATAGGTACTGTTACTAACACTAATATCCCGGTCACTAGTTCATTTGTAGAGGGTCAGTCCACTGTCAGACCACCACTTTTTAATGACAGTAACTATGCATATTGGGCATGTAGGATGAAAATATATTTACAATCTATAGGATTAGACACTTGGAATATCACACAAACTGAATATTCTGAACCCATAACTAATTTTGCACAGTGGACTGCTGAGCAAAAGACTGTTGCACAAAATAATTCTAAGGCAATGAATATACTGTTTTGTTCACTAGATAGAAATGATATCAATTGAGTGTCAGTTTGTAAGTCTGCATATGAAATCTGAAAAATTTTGCAAGTTACTCACGAAGGAACAAGCAAAGTTAAACAGACTAAAATTTCCATGCTCACAAATCAGTTTCAATTATTTAAAATGAATCATAATGAGTCTATTTCAGATATGTATAGTAGATTTCAGGATATTGTGCATTCTCTAATATCTTTGGGAAAGGAATTTTCTGAAGAAGATCAAGTCAGAAAGATTTTAAATTCTCTAACTCCAGAATGGGATCATAAGACACTTACGATCGAAGAGGCAAATGACATCAGTGCTTTAAAGATAGAAGAATTAATTGAAAATCTAATGTTGTATGAAGTCCAAATGATCGAAAGAAGAGAAAGTAAAGCATATGAAAAGAAATCGATGGCATTCAATGCATTGACCGATGGATCAGACTCAAACAGTGATAATGATGAAGAGATAGCCTTTATGACCAGAAATTTTAGGAAATTCCTAAAATACAGAAAGATGAATAATCTCAAGAGAAACAACTATAAGAATTCTGAAAATCATAATGTAGTGCCAAATAATGACAAATGTTACAACTGTGATAAACCAGGCCATTTCAAAAGAGACTGTCTGTATCCAGATAGGCAAAATTTTCCTATGAACAATGATCCAGCAAAGAATCGTAAGCGTGCATTTACTGCTACTCTAGATGACTTAGACTCGTCCTCAAGTGATGATAATCAGAAGAGAGATAATTCGAATTTGTGTTTCATGGCTGTTCATGACTCCGACGAATTCAAAGAAACGGACTTAGAAAAAAGGTACATGTTTACAATACAATTGGTTGAAATTGCTTGCTTAGAATTAATTGCTTGATTGTTTGATTGATTGATTTTGAATTGGTGTGTTGTTTGAATTTTAAAATTTGTTTTCTATTTTTTATTATTATTTCATTATTTTATTATTATTTTTTAATAGTATAATAATATTTTCTGAAATATAATTGAAGTTTAATAATATTTCAGATATATATAGGCATTAAAAATAATAATAATATATATATATATATATATATATTAGAGAACTTAGGAAAAATCAATTCATGAAAATTCAAAGGCACATGTCGACATGGTCCCTATCATGATGTCGACATGGGTACCTGAATTTGAATTTCAAAATTCGAATTCAAATGTTTGAATTTCCCTCCACCTTTTCACTTCATTCAATTCTCTGAAAAGCTACCTTTTGACCAGAGAATATGTCCTTTGAGAATCTATTTATTCACTATCTTTTATCATATCTTTTCACTCTCATTTTCAAATTCAAACTCTCTCTTCATAACTTCAAGCTCTCTACTCTCTACTTTAATGGCTTCTTCAAGCAACCCATCCAACCATGAGAATTTCCAGAAAAATCAAAGAGCAATTATTCAATGATCTAGAGGCATTAAAAGCATACATCAATTATGCTAACTACGCCAAAGTCCATCCCAGAAAATTTGCTATTTTTATTCTTATGAAATTGATTCTCTTTTTGCAAACAATGGAGTTCTTAGTCTTATTGATGCTTCTCAAAATGATTTTGTTTGCTATCCTAATATTGTCAAAATTTTCTATGCGAATTTACATCGCGGATTTTATGATGGTAATGAGAATGAAATTTGGAGTAATGTCAAAGGCACTAGAATTGTTTTGAATTGTGATCTTTTGGATATTATTCTCAATTGTAAGAATTCGGGAATGGATCTTTCGAACATTAAAATCGATGAACATGATCATGAGACATTTCATCACATTTTCGAAAGAGATGATGATTTTAAATTTAAAAATACAAATTTTCGACCAAAAGCAAGAATTGTCAATCTTCTTTGGCAACATACTTTGACCCCAAGATCGGGGAATTTTAACAAGCCTACTTCAAAAGTTTGCAAAGCTCTTTTTGCTATTTTTGGAAATTATGACATAAATTGGGCACGAGTTATTTTGGATGAACTTCGTCCTAAAAATCTTGAAATGGGTGAGAATACTTTATACCATGGAATTTATCTCACTCGAATTTTTAACTATTTTGAAGTGGATTTCAAAGGCGAAGAATTTGTTTCTAAAAAGGTTTTAAATCATTCCAACATTTCACTTATGAAAATTCCATTTGTTTTTCAACCTTATGAGACCATTACCGAAAAGGAAGAGCGTTTGGGTCATGAGGAAATGGAAGAAGAGGAAGAAGAAAAAGAAGAAGAAGAAGAAGGGGATGAAATGGAAATTGAAGAAGAAGAAGGTGAAACCTCTTTGCAAAGCATTAACTATCCTCCTAATCCATCCACCAAAACCCTTCTCAAAAATCAAAAGACTATTGTTGAGAATCAACGGATTCTTAAACGATCCGTTAGTAAAAAGTTGGATAATATTTCTTCGTAGATGAACAAGTTCATTTCAAAAGTCAGCAAGAAACTTGGACTATCTTCATCATCTTCATCCTCTAACTAGTTTTATCTTCTCGTATCGTGTTGTATTTGTTTTAATTTGCTTTATTTCGAATATTCATGTAGTTTATTGTGTGCTTAATCGTTGTATTATCGTAGTATGCAATGAAATGAAATTTCCTTTCTGTTATCTACCTTATCTTATCTCCAGAATAAATGTTAGTATATATATATACATAATTATTCACAAAATCAAATTAGTCATAAGTTTTCACTAACCCATGTCGACATCCCCTATATGACCATGTCGACATGTATTCGTCAGAAATGACAATTGATTTTGAATTTGAAATTTGAATAACTATCAAATGTTTATTCATTTCAAATGAATTTCTACACCTATAAATACTTGTTTCTTCCATAATTCTTCACTGAAATTTATTTCTTATCATCTATATCCTTTATTTCTTTCACAAATTCAACTATGGCTAATCCTATTCACAATCTATTTGAAAATCTTGAAGAAACCCTTAATTCGTTCAAGAATATTCTCTCGTTTATTCTACGTAACCAGCGTCACTTATAATTAAGTCAAATGCAGATAATCAAGGAACAAGAAAGGCACTTCGATGCGATACGATGGATGATCTCCTCTCTGCACAAGGATAATAACGAAGCACATCCTCCTGTCTCTCTCACCAACGACAATGAAAATTGGGATGCAATTAAAGCAGACCCTGTATTTGGAGAAGAAGGATGGGTGGAAGTTCCACGTAACGTTTGATTTTTATTTCTTGCTATGTTTGAATTATTTGTTTGAATTAATTTGATTTGGTTTGGATTGATACTCGGTGTGGATTGATTTCTTAAATTGGTTTGATGGTTGCTACATAAAACATATATATACATTGAAATGTATATAATCCTTGATTAATTATCATTTTCATAAGGATAATTATTTCTTAATTTTTCTGTTATATATTCCATTGTATAGTTTATTAATGCAGGTACTCTAGTCCAAGAATGAGGGGGGGTTAGTTTTTGTTGATGACAAAGGGGGAGAAATATAAAATAGGGTAATTAGGCATAGATTAAGGAGGAGTTATTAGTTTTAGGGGGAGTTATTAAGATAGAAATAAATATTTTAAAAAAAAAGGTTGTCTTCATCAAAAGGGGGAGATTGTTAGTCCGTGAGATGATGTTTTTTATGACAACAACCTTAGAATAGATCATAAAATACAAATACTGACATTATAAGTTTAGATATATATGTATATGCACGATTTAACTATGCAGGTACCAAAAATGAAAACTGTACAGTATAGAGATTCAAGATATCGAATAGAAGACTCATGAGTATCAAGATTATCAAGAGTTTAAGATTTCAAGCATAAGTATTTTTATTAGGAATTTTTGTTAAAACTCGTAGAAAAGCACTTGCATCTTAAAATCCAATTTATTCGTGGAATGGAATCCACTTCGAGCCTGTTAAAGGGATGGAACCCTAAGTAGGATGGAACCTACGAAAATCTAGTGGAACATTGTTTTGTATCCACTAATTTTAATTCAAATGATTTTACAAAATTATCTTATTTTTAAAATGATTTCAAAACTTTCCTTTTAAAAAAACATCAAAACCCTCTATCCTGATTTTAAATAATTTTAGCCTCAAAATTATCTTTAATTTCAAAGTCAAATTACTCCTGATTTTAAACTATCTTTTAATATAATATATTTAACTTTTAAATATTTATTCTTAGATTTAAATATAAAATTATGGTTAAATTCTGTATATATTATTCTATATATTTACTTATGAATTTTAACTATAGTCAAGTATATTTATAAAGTTTCAAATAGTTTTAATATAAAATAAAAGTTATTTTCAAAGAAAATCAAAACACCAAAAAATCCTTTGGGATGTCGACATGCCCAAGTACCCCGTGTCGACATGTGTCAGTTGAGTTCAAAATTTAAATTTCAAAAGAAGTGTCTATTCTCCATAACTCTTCATGAATGTACATGGCTGTTGTTCTTCTATAAATAGGGGTTAGTTTCAACGAATTTTATGTCAGATTTTTTGGTTTTTCACTCCTCTTCTTCCTCCACATTTCTTAATACATATTCTTACCATTGCTCTGCAGAAATCAACATTGAATCGAACTCGATTACTTCTAGTTTGATTCTCTATCACTATCTCTACAAGATTCTCGGTGCTATTCAGAGTTATAGACTTCTTTGTAATCTATTAAGCGAGAAAAGGTGTGATTGTAGCCTTGGAAATCAATCAAGAGAGAAAAGGTGTGATTGTAGCCTTGGTAAATCAATTGGGTATACTTGTGGCCCAAAAATCAAGTATCTCTACCCAGAGGATAGAAATTCTGGAGGGTGTACCTCGTAGCCTTGAAACCGAGGGTGTAATTGTACAATTACTTTTGAAAGGAAATCCGTACTTGTGTTGCGGGACTGGACGTAGGGTAACTCCGAACCAGTATAAAATCCGGTATGTTCTTTCCTTTACTGCTTTTATTTTATTTCTGCATCTGTGTTCGTTTCTATGATCATATATGTGTCTATATATTGCATACATCGGTGTCTAAATTAACATAAACTCAAAAGATTTAGTAATTATTTATTAACACTATTCACCCCCTCCCCCCCCCCCCCCTTTAGTGTTAATTCTAGCCATAAGATCCGTAATCCGCATTTCTCATAGTTTTAAATGGGGTAAATGAAATAATTTTACCCAAATTATTTTGGTATGAGAAAAAAATAAGTTTTCGTAAATTATTATAAGTATATATGGTTGTTTGGTTGTAAGGAAATGATACTATTAGATTATTATCATTGTTGTGTGAAAATTGAAATAAGAAAATGATGTCATAACCAAAAGTTAAGAAATAGATTCATGTGACAGAATGGAATTTGTAAGTGTGAATTATAAACGTGATTTATAATTGAAATGAGATGAAATTCCAAAGTAATATATGAATATAGATTGAAAGATTTTGAAATTCGAAATTTGGGGATTAATTTGTTTTGAGTTTGAAAATGATTTTCAAAGGTTTTAGAGGAATAATAATGATATTATTCGAAAATATTTTTGAATTGGGTATGAAATCTGGTGAGATTTGGAATTAAAAATGTTTGAAAACGTTTTAAAGAGTAAAAGCACTAAATTCTTTTCGGTCCTTGGAAAATAATTTCGGTGATGACTGCAGCATCATCGGCGTTCATTTTCGAGTTTCCAAGAGAGGAATTGCTACCTAAATATTGTGAATGTTTTAAATTGAAGTTGTTTACAAAAGTTGGGTTTGTTTTTGAAATTCAAAGGGATAATTTTTTACACCAAAGGTTTTTGGATACAGTTGGTTTCAAAGGTGATTTTGAAATGTTGAGAAATTGCTTAAACTCTGAAAGTTAATTAAAGATGTTTATGGAATAATAAATGAGTTTGGGATCTTATAAAAATTTGAAATTTGCCAGAATAAAAATTTAACATGAGGAAGAGTTAAAAATTTAAGTATGGAAACGAAATAAGTTAGAAGGGTAAGCCAATAAAATGAAGTAAATTAAAGCGATTAGTGAATATGAGGTAAATAAGTTCAAAAACATACGGAAGTTTAAAATTTTGAACGGAAATGGAATTTAACGGAGTTAAGTTAAATAAAAGTGAATTTGAGGAAAATGTCTAAGTAGACTAAATGGAATGGTTATTGAAATAAAATTTATTAAGATTGTAAACAAATTTATAGAGGAACAAAGGAATTTACATTTGTAAGCAAATGGAAGTGAAACTGAACATTGGAATTCAGTGGAAATTGTGTAAAGAAAGTGAAGTTGAAGAATTAGTTGAAGTGGACTAAAAGTAATAAAAGTCTGGAAATAAAAAAAATTGAGATTTAAAATAAATTAGTAAGTGGAACTAATTAAAGAAATGGTTAATTAAATATGGTTTGGCATAAGATGAATATAATTCAATATTTAAAAATGAAAGGTAAATTGAATTCATACGGAATTGGAGATCCAATTTGAATAAAGATAAATATAAACCAAAGTGGTGAAATGGAAATAAGTTTTTAAGTGTGTAAAATATTTATATTGAACTTAAGAGGAAATGGTAAAATTCTTAAGTAAAATTGGTATTGGGAAGATATTCTAAGTCAATATTTGAATGAAGATTAAGTAAAGTGTGAAATGGGAAATTGTGAATAAGTGAATGGAAACCAAAATAAATGTGAATAAAAATAAAATTGATATAGCTAATAATCGATGAAGATAAATACGTAGGATGTACGTATATTATTATATCCGCATTACGATTTGATCCAGATTCGAGCATAGAATTTCGAGATAGTTATATCGATCCGAGTTGGGATTTTTCACTCGCTTTTCGACGGCGAACCCTGGATATGGATTTTTGATTGATTCAAGAAATTCTCTATCATAATATACGGCTATGCAAGGAGAATGATGGTTTTTGATCAAGGAACCAGATCTGAGTCCGCACTAGGAAGTCGGGTGGACGATACTAGTTCGGAAGTGAAACTGTGTGATTGACAGAGCGATCGGATTTGGTATTGCGTACGGTTGATATATGTACATCGTATGGGCGTAAGTAAAACAAATATTAAAAATTTTCTAAAGGAAGTGAATAAAACGATTTTGGATTATGTGATTGGATATTATTGCCTAGTAGGATATACAGGTGTTTTAAAAGCAAAAGGAAATTGGTGTTTTTGATTCAGAAGATGAATTGAATTAGCCGACAAAAAGGTATGTATTTAAATTGGCATATAAAATTTGATGATTTTCTAATCTAGCCACTTGGCTTTTTTTTCTTTGAAAATTTAGGGCATGTTGAGGCATTTTGTAGTTGTTCCGAGCTAGCCGTGCAAAGGAGATGCTGGCAAAAAATTTCGAAAATTTAGGAAGCTAGAAAATTTTTGATAATTTAAAATTTGATTTTTAAATTACAATTTGAATGGTTGAGTAAGTAATATTAGTTGGAACCTATGGATGACTTTGAGAAGTTAGTAAGAATGATGGTGTGCCTTTAATGAAAAGATTGCTTTTTGAAGTTGTTTAAAAAACTATTTGGCTTTGGGAAATAGAAAACGGGTATTGGACCATTCTTCTTAACTAGTAATCACGGGGACGAAATTCATATAAGGATGGAGGAATGTAACGATCTGTAATTTTAGATATTTAAAATTGAAATATTTAATTGATTTTAAATATCTAATAGTTAATTTTTAACTTGAATTTCAAATATCGTTATTTATTAGATGACTTAATTATTGGATTTAATAATTGGGAATTGGGTAAAATATGAAATCGGGAATTTCATGCATGTTAAAAATAATTCAAAGGCTTATAAAATTTATATTGGTAATTCTGAAGGTAATGGAAGTCTTAAAATTGAATTTAAAAGTGTTTTGTTCAGTTTTGTAAATATATCGTTTAAATTGACATTTAGAAATAGTCTTCCAAGACACAGTCTCGAAATTCAACGAAACCAATTCCATGGGATCCGTAATAGTGTATTGTTATCGGTTTTTAAATTTTCGTAGCTTTCGGAGTTATCCTATGGTCGTACGGTTTGTAAACGTGCTGAAATCTATATCAAAAATTTAATATAATAACTGGGTCCAAAAAGCTATCTTCTACGTATGATCGAATTAGGACTCGAAACCTTTTCCATTTCGTTTGGAATAGGGGTATAATGTTATGAACGCCTGGCGGCACACCTCGATAGGGGTTTTCAATTTTAAGCTACGTAAATCGAGACAGTTTGAATTAAATATATATATATATATATATTCATTTATACAAGCAACCTTCATCAGCTGACATTCCTTCACATCAGAGCTTTTTCAGCTCCCTTCATGTTATCCCACCTTTTGGCAAGGCCGTGATACCAAAAGATTGATCAAAAACTAAAGACAGATCGTCTTAAAGATTGGTTATACATCGCTTCGCTATGGGTATCGATGAATTTTTTCGGGGTCCGGATCGGGCCGCAATTGATAGGACACGGCAATCAAGACCATAAAAGCCAGTGTTTCAGATTTCAGGTTAATCGAAGTTCGTATGAATGAGATATGATTGACGCAAGTTGGAGAAAATATGATGTTCGTATCCATCTGATTGATCGGTTCGAATCCATAATATTTGTATCCATCAAAAGGTCAAGGTGATGGTCTATTCGCACCGATCAGATTCGTATCCATCAGGATGAGTCCGCCTCGATCAATTCGAATCCATCACGTTCGAATCGATCCACCATCACACTGTTCGAATCCATTGAACTTAGTCACTTCGTATCGACCAGGGCTCCCTCACTTAGCAGCCTTGTTCGCATAAAGACTTCGCATCCATCGGCAAGCGTTGTTCGAATCGATCAGGATATGCCATTTCGTATCCATCGAAGGAGTATGATTGCTTGTATCGATCTACCCAAAGTTATCATTCGAATCCATCAAGGCTCGTTAGTTCGTATCCATCGATCGTACCCATCACATTTGATCGATACGAACAGGGCCATTTTTATCGATACGAACAAGCCCACCTCCATAGATACGTATTGGCAACTGTTATCGAATCGAACAAGGCAACGGTCATCGATACAAACGAGATGAAGTTCATGAATGCGACACGGTCAACTCGGAGAAAAAGGCGGATCGATGCGAGATGTGCACGCCACGTCGTCTCGAAGTCACGTGCATCCATCGATTCGAAGACATGGGTTCGAAGTGATCGACTCGAAGCAAACAACCAACCGAGAAACTCCAACTCGTGTCGATCATATCTCACAAACCGTTGATCCAAATGCTACGAAATTTTCACAGGAGCTTACGTGCAAGCTAAAGAACAATCCTTCCAAGTTTCACCTCGATTGGATAATTTTTTGATGGATACGAAATTGATTCGTATCGATCACAGATCGAGTCGAAACTTGGCGGGGTCGGTCGCATGGGCCCAGTCATGTGCCAGAAGAAGTCTCTCGAAGTTTGAGCGCGATATCAGCCTCCTACGCCTTTAAATAGCCCCCTGAAGCCTACAGAAAAGGGATCTTTTGGCTATTCGACGTCCAGACTCTACCGGATTCAGTCCTACATCTTTTTATCACCATTGTATTCAAACTTCAGAGCTATAATCTACTGTAATCTGTTGTAACAGATTGAAATCATCAATTGAATCAATAAAGCTATCAAGTTCAGAGTGGACGTAGGCAAGATCGCCGAACCACTATAAAATTTGTGTTGTTTACTGCTTTCCTTTTGATTTTTCTGAGTGATCTACATATTTGTTATTCATCTGAGACCTGTGATTGTGAATTATCAACTATTGGGTGTTTGTGACCAATTTTGACGCAAACATTTTGGTGCTTTCACTGAGAGGGCTAACTCAAGGATTCTGCCGCTTGGAAGTTGAATTTGAAGATTTAAGAATTCAGACCTAAGGAGCTATGACAAGGCAATCAAGTAGGAGGCAGAGACCAGAGAGAAGTCAGCACGAAGGGAGTCAAGCGGCTTCCTCAGGAGCGAACCAAGCTTCAATCTTCATCACCAGGGATGAGATGGAGGCAATGATGAAGAGACATGAGGAGATGATACAGAATTTGTTTCAACAGATTGGGCAACTTGGAGCGCAAAATCGAGGAGCATATGGAGTTCAGAATGGAGAAGGACCATCCGGTGTAGTACCAGGACTAGGGGGCACACGCTTGGAACATGTTGATCCAATCCCGGGGAAAGAGACAGGGGCATCCGAGCAACCTGGTGGTAGTAGAGGGATGAACGCTCAACCAGGGGGCGGAATCCTGAAAGCCCTCATGGACTAGGGGGCAGGTCGAAGGCAATGAACGAGGACTACGTCTTGGAGACAATGACTGATTGGCAGAGATGGTCAGGCGAGCCATAAGGGGCGGATTAGTAAACAGAGATCTTGAAGACGTGAACAGGAGTCCTTTTTCTCCTTCGATCAGGATGGCTAGGAACCCACCAGAGTTCAAGTTACCATCAGTGGAGATGTATGTATGATGGAAGGACGGACCCCGCGGTCCATCTGACGAAGTATATGAGGCATATGGAAGTGTTGGGGGCATCACAGGAAGTCATGGCCCGGAGCTTTCCATTGTATCTGACAGATATCGCAGCACTATGGTTTAGGCAGCTGGAGAGCAACTCCATAAGAACATGGGCTGATTTAGCCGAGAGGTTCATGAGGCAATTCAGGGTTCACATCGCAAGACCCAAGAATGTGATGAGTTTCGTAACTTTAAAGCAGAAAGCTGGGGAGTCTTTGAGGAATTTTCTGACGCGATTCAATGCGGCAGCAGCATCGGTGGATCGACCAGATCCATCCATGGTTATGATGGCAGCTATGTCCGGAATAGATGATGGCACAGAGTTCAAAAATTCATTAACTAAAGATCCTCCTATGGATTTAGGAGAATTATATCACAAGGAAGAAAAGTTTTTGCGATTGAAAGATGCTAGTGCAGAAAGAGAAGAAGGAATCGACGTTTATGCGATCAAGGGCGGAAATCCACCTGGAATGGGTGCGGAGACTGGTAAAGGGAAACGAAAGGCTGAGAATAATGATGACAGGTCAAAGCGACCACGGAGGGATCCACGATTCACCACTTATTCTGAGCTGAATGAGAGTTTGGAGCGAATCTATCAGGATACCAAAGAGCAAGTTCCCTATCGTAGACCAATACGAAGGGATCCAACTGTTGACGAGAGGAAATCAGACAAATATTGCTTATTCCACGAACTGAATGGTCATAACACTAACGATTGTAGACATCTGAAGGATGAGGTGGAAGGGCATATCAAGAACAGTAGGCTACTTCAGTATGTGAGGAGGCGAGCTCCAACGGTGGAGCCAGAGCGACCACCGTCTACACCAGTTAGGGGTGACCCTGAACCGGGACACCGGATGGTTATCAATTGATTGATTGATTGGAATAATGATGAACAAGTCGTAAACTTTTCACTAACACGGTTAAATCATTTACACATGTATGAGATCGCGAACGATCCGCAGGCATGCTCTAAATGACTACTAACCACATCATAGTAAGAGTATACACTTTGACATCCATGTCTTGCTTCTGCTTTGTTTTGGTTTGGACATTTGGACTTAGTTTGTTTGGACATTTCTGTTATGGAATTCGTGTGAGCATTGCTTTAATATTTGCAATTCTGTGAAAGAATTTACTTCTATACCCGTTGGATCGCGAATGGTCCACAAGCACACCTTATGTGGCGATGAACCGCCAAAGTCTTTGATTCAAAAATTCACTCGAACGTGATATCTGACTCTAGTAATGCCAAGTCCCCCTCAATATTCGATCACGAACGATCACAATTTGCCTCGAACGGCACCCGACCGCGAACGGTTACAATTCACTTAGTATGATATCCGATTGCGAACGATCACATTCTGCCTCGTGCGGCATCTGACTGCGAACGGTCACTATTCATCAAGAATGGCGCCCGATCGCGAACGATCACAAATCGTCTAGAACGACGTCCAACCTCAAACAGCCGCCCTTCATTTGAAGCGGTATACCGACCGTGAACTGTCACCATTTGCCGCGAACGGCATCCGACCGCGAACGGTCCCATTTCGCCATTTGCCGCGAACGGTTCCATTCCATCATTTTCCACGAACGGTATCGATCGCGAACGGTCCCGTTTCACCTCAAATGGCATACGATCCAGAACGATCGTCATTTGAGGTCATATGAAACTATCGAGTTCTTTACAGGTTGCTGACAGGATATGAACATCCAGCTTATGGCATTACAAAACACACCTTCCTATCGCAAGGTATGTTTTGGAGGGCACGTGTTATCTCGCCTTTTGGCAAGGCCGTGATACTAAAAGATTGATCAAAAACTAAACAGTTCATCTCAAAGATTGGTTATACATTGCTTCGCTATGGATATCGATGAATTTTGTCCGAGTTCGGATCAGGCCACAATTGATAGGACACGGCAAACAAGACCATAAAAGCCAGCATTTCAAATTTCAGGTTAATCGGAGTTCGTATGAATGAGATATGATCGACGCAAGTTGGAGAAAATATGTTGTTCGTATCCATCTGATTGATCGGTTCGAATCCATAATATTTGTATCCATCAAAAGGTCAAGGTGATGGTCTATTTGCACCGATCAAATTCGTATCCATCAGGATGAGTCCGCCTCGATCAATTCAAGTCCATCACGTTCGAATCGATCCACCATCACACTGTTCGAATCCATTGAACTTAGTCACTTCGTATCGACCAGGGCTCCCTCACTTAGCAGCCTTGTTCGCATAAAGACTTCATATACATCGGCAAGCGTTTGTTCGAATCGATCATGATACGCCATTTCGTATCCATCGAAGGAGTATGCTTGCTCGTATCGATCTACCCAAAGTTATTATTCGAATCCATCAAAGCTCGTTAGTTCGTATCCATCGATCGTACCCATCACGTTTGATCGATACGAACATGGCCATTTTTATCGATACGAACAAGCCCACCTCCATAGATACGTATTGGCAACTGTTATCGAATCGAACAAGGCAACGGTCATCGATACAAACGAGGCGAAGTTCATGAATGCGACACGGTCAACTCGGAGAAAAAGGCGGATCGATGCGAGATGTGCACGCCACGTCGTCTCGAAGTCACGTGCATCCATCAATTCGAAGGCATGGGTTCGAAGTGATCGACTCGAAGCAAACAGCCAACCGAGAAACTTCAACTCGTATCGATCATATCTCACAAACAGCTGATCCAAACGCTACAAAATTTTCACAGGAGCTTACGTGCAAGCTAAAGAACAATCCTACCAAGTTTCAGCTCGATTGGATCATTTTCTGATGGATACGAAATTGATACGTATCGATTACAGATCGAGTCGAAACTTGGCGGGGTCGGTCGCATGGGCCCACTCATGTGCCAGAAGAAGTCTCTCGAAGTTTGAGCGCGATATCAGCCTCCTACGCCTTTAAATAGCCCCCTGAAGCCTACAGAAAAGGGATCTTTTGGCTATTCGACGTCCAGACTCTACCGGATTCAGTCCTACATCTTTTTATCACCATTGTATTCAAACTTCAGAGCTATAATCTACTGTAATCTGTTGTAACAGATTGAAATCATCAATTGAATCAATAAAGCTATCAAGTTCAGAGTGGACGTAGGCAAGATCGCCGAACCACTATAAAATTTGTGTTGTTTACTGCTTTCCTTTTGATTTTTCTGAGTGATCTACATATTTGTTATTCATCTGAGACCTGTGATTGTGAATTATCAACTATTGGGTGTTTGTGACCAATTTTGGCGTAAACACTTCAAATCACTGTACACAAACCTCAGCTGACACACAGAGATGCTTTTGTCGCTAAACATCGCTTCTTGTCTCCCCATATCCTTTTTAAAAATGTACGCAAAGTAAAAGAATCCAAAATCAAAGAAATGGCCAAAGAAAAACAGAACTCAAAAAAAATAGAATGGCCGAAAATTTTCTATCTTCAAATCAAGTCTTTTCCCCCTGTTCAATGCTAAAACAAAATCGAGCAGTTCAAATTCATTCGACTTTCCCTCTCCTCCCTTCTCTGTTCAAACTGAAATCATTTGAATCAAAAAAAAGGGAAATGAAGGAATGAAGTAGGAATCGAAGATCGAATTCGTGGCACGCGTAGTAAAATCGCAATGGAGGCACCGCGCGCACTCACGAGCATGGAAAGAAGGGGCAAACGCGTTCTAACGCGAGGAGGAAGCCGGAGTTTTTCTCGTTTGGAACGTTTGGGAAAGGTTCGCTCAAAGTGGTGGCGTGTGGGTTAGGCAAGGTCGGGAGTCGGTGATGTTTGCTTGAGGACCTGGCGAAGTTTCGGGCTCGATGGCAGTGGCAAGGAAGGGTTCGAGGTCAGCGATCTAGCATGGAGCAGTAGGTATTTGTTGTTGTTTTTATTTATTCATATATATGTATAGAAAAATAAAAATTATAGTAAGGTTTAAACCTATTTTTAGTTTTGAATTCAATATATATGTATATGTATATGTATATGTATATGTATATGTATATGTATATGTATATGTATATGTATATGTATATGTATATGTATATGTATATATAAGTTAGAAAAGAATATATAACAGTAAGTTTATAAAATGGTTGATTTATGTGTGTATATATATGTGTGTGTGTGTGTGTGTGTATAGTAAAGAAATTATTGTTGTTAGGACAAAAAAGAAAACAGATTTTCTTTTAATAAATATATATATATACACACACCCACACACATATTTTAATATATATAGGAAAACAGAAATAATCTTATATAGATAAAGTTTAGGAAAAAAATAGGAATTTTAAAAGTGTTATAGAGTTTATATATAAATTAGATTTTTAAAATGTATAAAGGTTACTTTAGTATACGTAGTTTCAAAGAAAAGAATAAAGTAAATATACATATACACATTTAAATCTACTAGTTTATTTTAAAAAGTAATATGTTGTGGAGATTAATTTATTAAGTTAACTTATTTAATTATTTTAGTCACTAAAAATATTTTACTAAAAGAAATTAGTTTAAATTAAATTATTGGTTAATTAAATTTATCGAATGGAAAATTAATTGTTCGATTAGTTCAAATATTAATAAATCATATAATGTTTGTACAAGGTCCAAAATAGTGGAGAAGCAAGACGGTTTGGAGTGGATTGAAAACAATTAAATCAAAGGTGAGTTAATCTCACTCAAATTGGATTTACTGGTTAATTTAAATAGTTAAAATTTAAATTATTGCTTGATTTCTTAAATGGATAATTTATTATAAGTTTGGATGTGATATTATATACATAGTAGTATATATATATATATTGGAGTGATTGATATTTCCGCATTATATAGCGGATGAGACCCTATGCACCCTGCATAATAGCGGATGACCCTTTATACCGCGATATCCCCCTCGAAGTGGGATTGTTATTTTTATATTTTGCTAACATTTATGGATGCAGGGAAATAGGTCGGAAGGATCCAACTGGATTTCTCAAAAATATTGAAATCTATTTTCATATACAGTGATATGATTTATTTGATAATCTGTGATAGATTGTATTTATAATTGGAATTATTGGATGATATGGTTTGGCTGAATATATTCTGATATTTTAAGATGTCAAAATATAAAGATCGGATTTTTCAAGGAAAATAAAAGAGAGAAGTTTAAGTAAAATAATTATAGTGAATTTAGGTAAATTAAAGGAATGAATTTGGAAAAGAATAAAAAGTTTAATTTGAAATCGTAATTAATAAATTCCGAGTATGGGAAAAAATAGAGATTTAAATAAATGGAAATAAAGAAGTTTTGAGAACTTAAGCAATATTGTTTAATAATAAAAGGATTTATTTTAAAATTTAAGTTTTAAATAAGTTGGGAAAAATAAAAGGAGAATTTTGAAATAGAGTATGAAATTGATATTTCAGATTTAATAAGGTTTTAAATCATAATAAAGGAGTAAGATCGGAATTATTGGATTTTTGGAATAAATTTAGATAAATCGAGGAATTTATTTATAGGGAATTTAATTCAGCAAATCGATTTGAAAATCGACTAAGTGTTTTGAAAACTATGACTAAAGGAGAATGAGATTATGGGATTTATAAACGGGGTTTATAAATAAAGTGAATATTTATCATTGGATAAATTTGGATTTATAAATTCACGGTGGGAATTTATAAGGAAAGGGTAATTTGTTTTAAAAATAAAAGAGCGGTTTATTTTTAAAAGTGTGGAAAAGAAAATTTACGAGATTGGGATGCAAATTAAAGTGGAAATAAATCAAGAAGGATTTATAAATGATTAGATGGGCTATATTGGGATGAAATATGTATTTTCCTGAAAAGCCAAGTATAGTTTCAAAGGAGATAAAGTGGTTTTGAAAGAATGTTTAGAAAAAAATTATTATTTAGTTGTTTTAAAATTGTTAAATATTTATTTAAGTTAATATAGTGGTAATTATTTTTAAAGCTAGATTAATATTATTATTTGAAGGTGAATTATTTAATATTAATATTTTATAAAATGATTTTATTTTAAAGTAGTTTTGGCAAAAGTTTTACTTGGGAAATTATTATAAAATTTCATAACCAGTATCTTAAATAAAGTAATTTAAGTAGTCTTATTCTAAATGTTTTAAGTTTATATTTTTGGATAAAGTAATTTAAATTATTTAAATCTAATTTAATAAGGCTTGGTGTTTTCCAGTGGGAATAAAATAATTGGCTGAATGATTATTTAAATTTGATGGTTAAATAACCGATTATCAATATTGGCCAATGCGCCAATCGTTTCGAAGAGACCGGGATCGGGTTTAATTATTAGAAAACCACTTTGATCCGATTTGAACGTTTGCAAATGAAGATCGTGAAGATGATGAAGATGGTGATTCGGTTTGTCCAGACCTGGGGCAACTTGTATGGATGAATGCTATCAGACCATTGTCAAGAGGACGATGAGCATTCTAAGTGAAATTTCTTCTAAAAAGGTAATGCATAGCCTCAAGCCACGTCAACCAGGAATGGCTAAAACAGGGGAGGTGTGGCAAGGCTGAGTGGGTAGCATCCAAGTAGGGTAAGGTCATCCCTGTCTAGACGTCCCTTTTTGATCTCGGCTTAGTGGGCGGTTGGTGATCCCAACCGCGGGGTGATCTTATTCGGACTATCCAATAAGGGGTAGCTCCGGTCTTGTGTTGCAGGGGATCGGAAGTGGTCCTCGATACGTTGATCTAGGCCAGGTACTGTGATGGGCGGTACCCCAGTAGCCATGCCATTATATAGAATCCAATCTCCAATAAGCGCCTGTACGGTTTTGATTGTGCTGAACTATGCTGGAACGTGAGATGAATGCATTTCAGCTAGATTCTATTTTACTTTCTATAGACACTATTTTAATATCAGACGGATTTGATAAAATATTTTAGGTTATTGTAAGGTAAAAAACCGGCATGTTTATTTGTGGTGTGGTCTTACGAGATACCTTTGATTTCAAAGGATTTTGAAAACTTTAATAATTCAATTGAGTGTGTTTTCTCATGCTGGTTTTCCAGATTGACTCGGGTGTTATTTTATTATAATGCTCGGGTGAGACCAAGTATTTCAGCTACAGGATAGGGTGCTATGAAGCTCAAGAGACGAGCTGGATGACGAGGCATATTTCCTTAGATTTGTTTATTCCGCTTTGTAAGGACAAGTTACTAAATTGTCCAGATTTGATGTAATGATTGTGTACTCTGATGATTGTAAGTATTAAACAGTTACAGATTCTTTTGTATGAAAATCTGTTGTTATATATTATATTTTGTTCCCCTATGATTGTGAGATTCTGATATTGTTTTTTATTTCTTCTTCTAACTCTTTCTTCTTTAACCCTAATGGTTCATATTTCCGTCTGCTTTGAGTTGAACTGATGGAGAATATTGTCGATTCGAAGGCATACGGGTTTGTGGGCTATTACACTCTCATTGTATATATATACACAAGTTTCAAAATATACCTCATGACTCGTCGTCGGCTCCGAAACCACCAGACGAAGAGAATGCTCCATGTTGCTCCATGTACTCGGACAAACGCTGGTTCTGTTGCTCCATTTGTGCTGCTTGGAGGCGGTACTGCTCCTGCAGCTGTGCAATCTGCTGTCGAAACCCATTAATCTCAGCTTTGTTCTGAGCCTTTTGATAAGCCTTTTGTGAGGCCCAAGCCTAAAAACAAGTTGAAATATGTTTGTATTATTTACGTAACTTTTATAAAAATTAAGCAATTTTTACAACTTAGTTAATTTTTATAAATTACCACTTAATTGTTGTAGCCATAGCGCCTATTTCGCTGTGTTGGGTTCATAGCGGAGTCGAAGATAGCCTCCTCATCAGGGGTCAATTGCTCATGTCCTGACTATTCGAGCATTTGCACACATGCTTACATAAATCTTTCTTGCAACGCAAAGTTAAATACAATTAAATATTACATGATATTATTATAATATTTTATAACTAACTAATTAAAATGATCATTATTAATAATTTATAACGTAAAATATACTTACATGTGCGGTGTATGCTTTATCATCCTCATGTTAGGCATACGTCACTGATCCCTCGTCGTCAATCTGCCTGACAGCATGGGTATGTGCAAACACGTCTATATATGAGATAGGAGTCTCACGCGCTCTTTCCTGCAATAATTGGTGTATATTATCGTTGTTCATGCAAATTTATATAAAAAATGTTATTACTATTCGTAATTGCAATTAATCAATTTACCAGGTCATCATGATGGTGCTAAAATGATTTCGAGACACTACGGTGTGTGACTGGATTTTTCTGCATGTTCACCGAGTTCTTATTTGAGTCCGGTTGTAAATTAAAATTTAGATTATATTTTACAGGTATAAATTATTTATTATCTACTAAACAAATTATGGTGATGTTTGATAGACTTACCCTGAATTCATCGTTTCTCCACTATGTGACCCAAGCATCCCATATGTTTGCGCTCATCCAGCTTGGCTTCTTTTTAGATTTTCTGATGGTAGACATCATATTTCGGTAATACTATGCAACCTTAGAGTTCCAATGGCGATGGCAGAGAGAAACATCCTCTTCTTGTAGGTCTACCATCTGAAGTATGTTGAAAAACTATAAGTTATAAATTGTACTTAGCCAGCAAATTATGAAGGGATTATATATAATGATATATAAATTTACACTTACCAGGATGTCCTACATATGCTCTCTTGTATGTGATCTGGGGTCCTACTCCATTTGGGCTAGCACGCAGTCATATGGTTCATGTATGCCTGCTTAGAAATGCGAGAACTATATTTGAAGGCTCAAGCTCAAATCTCGCGCATTAAATATGATACAGACAAATCATGACTAATATATCATACAAAATATTTATAATGCTAAAGTAAATTTAATACTTACGATCCATATGCCTTTGGTAGAAATCTAACCACCGTATTCGACGCCTCCTGCGATGGGCCGCTGTCATCACCTCCACGGTGAATGGTCCATCTCTGAGACAAAGAGGTGGAACCGGACTGCGAAGAACTCCGACGCCTAAAGAAAGACATCTATTATACCTGTCATATACATATTATTTACTATAGCAGAACATATCATTTGATTATGTGTAAACATATCAAGATCTAACATCAATAAACACATGTAACATACAAAAAAATGTAACATCAATACTGGCTTAAATTACCTTTATTCAACATGTATATCATTAACCAGTCCTCCTCGTTTTCTATTTCGGACTCAGTCTCGTACTCTATATTTCTTTCCTTTATAGTCTCAAATGCTTTTACTAATACATCTGATTCATCATTTAGAGGTCCAAAATCGGTTTGATCATCTGTTATTGCAATTTCGTCATTTTTCTTGATATCTGCTAGGTACACTTGTTCGTCTGCAATATTTTTTCCATCAAACGTAAATCTTGCCTTCATTTTAAAAGCTGCCGACCAATCTGGTACTCATTTTACAGATGGATAAGGAGCATAATAAACTTGTAGGTTTTGTTTTGTTAGTATAAACGGATCGTACTTATGATAATGTGATGTATGCTTTATTTCAATAATATTGTATTTTTGGTGCACGTTGATTCCAGAACCTGTAACATTACTAAACCAGTTGCATCTAAACAAATAAACTTCTTACGTAGGTCTCTTGAAATATGTTAATTTTAAAACCTGAGTTATACGTCATAAAAATCATTTATGTGATCATTTGGATTATCACTACCTTTAATACATACACCGACATTGTTAGTTAATTTTTCATCCTCATATTCTTTGGTGTTGAATTTGTCCATTGACAAAGAATATTGGATATGTCTTGACTTTTCTTTTTGGTCCATTGCAAGTATTTCATCCTTCATCGACCACATAATTTACCAGATTATATACGTGGTTCGAAAACCAAGCAGCAATTTTTTTGCTGATATCGCCGCTTGGATGCTATCATTTGTAAATACTGCATATATAGATAATATATTGCATTATAATTAATACACACGTGTAGTATTCAAGTAAATAATTTTAGATGTGTTATTTAATTATACCTAACAAATGGTGCAAATTCTGCACAGTTAAGAAGAATATACGTGTAGGCTACACAGTAATCTTTGTCGCCTAACCGTACTTCCACACATTTTCCATCAGGGCGTCCCTGCTGCCTAAAAATAGATAGCATTGTTTTAGAAGAATCTTGGTCAATGCCCTCATCATTTCTCATAGCATTTTCAAAAGATAAGTTCATATAGTCAATGAAATAATAAGAGAAAAAGAACGAAGCTTCTTTGTCGATATATGATTTGCATATCGAACATTCAACTTAAGCTTTTTGTCTCATTTTTTTCTTTAAATGATTTAAGTACCTGTTAAGAATAATTATAAATAAATTTTATTACATATAATTAAACTAATATTTAACATACTCAATATTGATACCTTTCAAACGGATACATCCATCTATATCGCACAGGACCTCGAAGACGTGCTTCAAACGGAAGATGAACAGGTAAATGCTGCATGACATTAAAGAAAATTAAAGGAAATGTTTTATCCGGTTTGAAGAGAAGTATAGGAATTTTTTCCTCAAGTTTTCGTGGCGATCAACTTTTAACGTAGTTGAATAAAGCTCCTTATAAAAACAACCGAGTTATGTTACCGCCTAAACTTTTATGGACGATGATTCTTTGAAAGCAATGGGTAACAAATGTTCCACCATTACATGACAATCATGATTTTTATCCCACTCAGTTTGTAATGACCTGCCTTTTTGGACGGTGTAAATCGATGATAAACCACACACGTCAGACTCAAACCATTCAAAAAGGCGGACTCGTTACAGTTGGTATCAGAGCTTTGTTTTAGCGATAATCTTAGCTTTGTGGGGTCAGACTCATTAGAATAGGGTAGTAATACCTAGAACGAGTCGTTGAGTGTATACATATGAGAGAGCGTAATTGTTTGTGTCGTTACACAGGACGCTATGGCATCGATAGGAATTTCTAAATACTTAATTGGACAGGCCAACACAATATTGTTTTGAAATATAGGTAAATGAAATAATTTTGCCTATTATATATTTTGTACATAAATTATAAATTTTATAAATAACATAATTGGATGTAATATGTTGTTTGTTAGGTAGAAATTTTTTATAAATATTGATCGAAAATATAGGATTTACAAATTAAGTAAATATAAATTGGAGGTTTAAAATTGAAGTTTCGAGATTTTTTAAAATTTCTTTTGAAAGATTTTGGAATATAATATTAGTAGTATATAGAAGCATTTTTTGATATAAATATTTCAAGATGATTTGAAAGAAATGTTTTCAAAGAAATTTTTAAAGGAAATAAGTTTTGTACACCCTTCTCTATTGTTGGAAAAATAATTTCGATGATAAGTGCACGCATCGTCGATGTTCGTTTTCAAGTTTCAAAGTGGAAAGACCGTTGTAGTAGTTATACTGCGATTTGTTTTGATAAATAAATCTTGATTTTGAATCCCAAAATATGATTTGATCTATAAAGGATATATATATATATATATATATATATATATTATTTTCTAAATGACTAAAATGAATCCGGGATTTAGTTCTTAAAACTTTTTGATAATTAATAGCTTTCAATTATTGCAATGAATGAAATTTTGACTATATTAATAATTGGAAACTTCTAAAATGGGGAAAATAAGAAATTGGAAGCTAAACAATTAATGAAATATATGTGAGATAGGAAATTGTGATAGGTATCAAAGGATAGAGAAATTAAGAAATGTAACTATTGTACATTTTGTTAGTTTAAATAAATAAAAGAAACTTGTATAATATTCTACTACATATTATTATTAAACATTTCAACTAATATTTGGTAAGTTATACATTATGTCTTTTCGAATGTAATTTTGAAAGAAATGTTTTAAAAAAGAAATTTTTGAAGGAAAGAAGTTCTGTACTCCCTCTCTGTCGCTGGAAAATAATTTTGGTAATGAGTGCATGCATCATCAACGTTCATTTTCGAGTTTCAAAGTAGGATGACCACTGTAGTAGTTTTACTACACTTTTTTTTATATACAAATCTTAATTTTAGTTTCCAATATGATTTGATATATATAAAAGATATGATAATATATACATTATTTTAAATGATTTGAAAATGGAACCTGGTATTTTGTTCTTAAGTTTCTGTAAATTAGTATTTTCAATTATTATAATGAATTAAATTTTAGCTATTTTAACAAGCGGTAACTTCTAAAATGGAAAATAGGAAAATTGGAAGCTAAGTGATTAATGAAAGTTGTAAGAAATTGAATTTTTGTAACTTATAGACATAAGGAAAATAAGAAGATGTAACTAATGAACATTTATTTACTAAATGAATAAGATAAATTTGTGTAACCTTTTTATTGCATTCTAAAAGACATCTGTATATAACTTGCCAAAATATTAAAAGTTGGAATGATTAATAGGAATATGTAATAGAAGACTATATAAGTAAACTTTAGTAAATGAAAGTGTTCTATGGAATTACTTTTATAAGTAAGAATTCCTGATATTATAAATTGTTATAAACTTAGGTTAATAGTTTGAAATGCTTCTAATTAAATGTAATAAAAGTGAATAATGTAAGAAAAATGATTATCAGCTTAAGTTAATATTTAAGTTACCTATAATCAGATTCAATAGAAAAGGTGAATGTTGTAAGTAATGGATTATAAACTTAAGTTAATGTTGAAGCCATTTTTAATTAAAATGAGTATTATATTAATTGAATAATTATAATTTCAGAAAATGTTGAAATGATTATAAATGTATTTAACATTCAATAACACTATATATGGAAAAATGAATGTGAAAAGGAAATAATGTATTAATTGTGAATTAAATTTTTAAAGAGACTTACATGGTAATAAATACTCTAAATGATTAAAATGAAAATAACTTATGTAAGCAATGAATGTAAAGTAATGAAAAGGAAAATGATATTGTATAAATGAATGGAAAATGAATTATGCAAGTGATAAATGTAAAGAAATTAAACAAACATTATATAAACAAATGAAAATGAATAGTGAATAATGTGAAAAAGAAAGAGTAATAAGAATTAAACTTAAATATTATTCGAAACTATTGTTCGTTCGACTTATGAATTGGTTGAGAAAGGATACTTCTATGGTGTAGGGTGTATAAATGATATATTGAGTTTTATCGAACACGATTGAATGTATGATATACTGAGTAGTTTATTTATCATTTTATACGATTAAAAGTTTCTAAACCCAAACAAACCATTTGTTTTGGTTAAAATGGATGGATGGTTGTTTTCGTTATTGAAATAATGTTTGTACCGTTTGTTGCGAATGATTATTGTTATATGTGATTGTTTTGTTGTTATTAGTTGAAACAACTTAAATATTTCTCTTTTATATAATTATTAACCTCCTAGAATCATATAAGTGAAATACAAGTTATGGAAGCAATAGCTAATGCATTTGGTTTCATAAACTAAGCGTTGTTTGCCCCCAAAAAAGGTACGTTCTCGGATTTCGGTTTTATAGCGATATTATATTATTTTCCTGTGGTTTGGGATATATTATTTTGAAAAATATGATATATATATATATATATGTTGTTATTATTGGTATTATTATTTCTCCCAGACTCCACGTACAAAGGAGACCCTGCCGAAATTTTTCATGAATTTTAGACTTATAAAATTTTATGAAATGTTTTTCAAACTTTTATTTACTCAAATATAAAAGGGTTAATTGTTTACAAATTGATATTTTATTTAAATTATTTACTTGGTGTAAATTAATTGTTATAAATTTGATATTTTAAATGAGATAAATTAATTCCTTAATTGCTTCTTTCCTTTTCGAGGACGAAAAGTTTTGAGTGGGGGAGAGTGTAACGACCCGTAATTTTCGATAATTAAAAGTGTAAATAAGATTTTGTAATTTAATGTTGAAAGAAAATAAAATTATGATGTTTGAATGAGAAAACTATCTAGAATGAAGTTTAATAATGTAAATATATGTAACAGATGACTATTTGAATGTAATCTCAAGTAATTGTAATAATCGTAAGTTATAATTGGTTATAAATTTAAAATAAGAAAATAAATTTAAATGTTATATTAATTGATGAAATAATAGGTAATAAATTGAAATTGGATAAAATTTGTATTTTGTTAGTAATTATAACATTTGTGTGTTGTTAGCGCCAAAATTGGTCACTAACACCTAAACCTAAGTGAATGCACCAAATACCAGTCGTAGCTCCCAGATAGAATATATGTAGAGAGTATAAATATGAAGAATGGTAAAAATTAAAGAGAAAGCAGTAAAGACATAGAATTTATAGTGGTTCGGCTGACTCCGGCCTACGTCCACTCTAGAAATTTCCTTTTTATTGATGTTAGAATCAATTACAGTTCCAAAATGGTAGAGTAGTTTTAGCCTTAGAAAATAGAAAGCAAGAGAGCCAAAAAGAAGATCCCCCAATCGGGAGACCCACATGCTATATTTATAGGCAAATCCTGAGTTGTTGGGATTCTTGAGTAATCGGGGCCCATCAAGGACTTTACCGATCTAGGCTCAACATTACGATCGACCCTGAGTTGCTGACATGCTGAATGGAAGTAACCTGGGTGTTGACCCGAAGCAACCCAAAAAATGACTCGAACCAAACAGCACCATGACTCGAAGTAGCTTATCCTGAGTCCTTCTCAATGCCGATCCCATCGCTTTGCCAAACCACGCCAATATGTCGGTCCATTCCATTTTGACCGTACGACACATCCTGATCGAACCACATCATTCTGACCGAACGACATCTCCCAGACCGAACCACATCACCGAGCAATAACCAAGGCCGAACCACAACGCCGATCCACCTTGCCGAGCCACCCTGACCGAACCACAATGCCAAGCCACCATGACCTCACCACAATCTCGAGCGAACCTGACCGAACCACAATGCCTAGCCACCCTGACCTCGCCACAATGTCGAGCTCCCTTGACCTAACCACAATGCTGAGCCACCCTGACCTCACCACAATGCCTTGCGACCCTGACCGAACCACAATGCTTAACAACCATCAAGGCCGAGCATCCAATGCTAAACCACAAAAAATGACTCAAAGTAATCATCTGTGATACTTAAAGCTCGACCAACTACGACTCGAAGCAAATCTAAGACAACTCGGGACATGTCGAAACCTAAGCTTCAAGTATCCAATAACCTTCGTCTATCGACCACGCCGAATCCCAGCTATTTAACCGTGTTTTTTATTCATGATTGATCATCTATCGATTCAGTCGATTAAATTCGTCATACGAGAAGTCGATTAAGTTAAATCCACCTGTCCACGGCCTTGCTAAAAGACGGGTTAACATTTTCGCTCCAAAACATGCCTTGCTATTGGAAGGTATGTTTTGAATAGTCTCAAATTCGATATCCAAAGTCCATGTTACATTCGTTATCAAACAATTCCATCCGAATCTGATAGTTTGTTCCCTGACTATTCCAAGTCATTATCCAATTCTGAGTTCATCCCTTGGAAGTCAGTAATCGAATCTTATGATCTCTCCAGACCATTGACGGCCTCTCCAGACCCTTGCTAAGCTCAATCCAAACTTAATGATTGAATTGACAGATCATGTCGCACTCCGGCGAAATAACCTATCCCTTGCACTCCGATTCAGCGTCCCTGAACATTGAGCGATGCCCTAATCCTCATGGACTGATATCAGCCTCTCTGGGATCTTACTGGATCCCATCCTGTCACTCTCTAGTGAAGGAAAAACAGCGTTGAGTGAGCCGATCATGTCGCTCTCCGACGAAGCAGTTTCACTCCCTGTACTCCGGTTCAACGTCCCTGAACATTGAGCGATGCCCTAATCCTCATGGACTGATATCAGCCTCTCTGGGATCTTATTGGATCCCATCCTGTCACTCTCTAGTGAAGGAAAAACAGCGTTGAGTGAGCCGATCATGTCGCTCTCCAACGAAGCAGTGTCACTCCCTGTACTCCGGTTCAGTGTCCCTGAACATTAAGCGATGTCATGGCCTAAGTCCTAGACCGATTATAGCCTCTCTAGGATCTTGTTGGATCCTATTCTGTCAATCTCCGGTGAAGGGGAAACAACGACGAGCGAGCCGATCCTATCGCTCTTTGGCGAAGCGGCATCGCTCCCTGCACTCTGGTTTAGTGTCCCTGAACACTAAGCGATTAATTTTCAACACCCATAACTCTCCGGTTGTATGTTTTTTGCATAAAACCAAAATCCATTTATAAAATCCAATGTCCAAATATCCAATAAGAAAACAGAAAAAACTAAAGGCTGCCTCTCCGGGCAAAACAGCCTAATACCATCTCAGAGCATACCTAGGGATCACTCTGGTTCCCTTACATATGTAAGTGGCATAGTCGCTGTTTATTTTTATTTTTAAGACAAAATCAAAAAATATTATTCGATGCCCAGAGTGCAAATCCTGAACTCGGTCCCTGCCATCACGATCAGTGGATAATGAGTCATGACCCTATTCCAAGGTCGTTCCTATTTGTTACAAGCGGTAGCTGCTCGTGTTCGACTGCTCTTGTCCGATTCCTTACGTACTGTGGCAACCTACCACTTCTAACATGTTCCTCCACCACATTCTTCAAGTGGCGGCATTCATCCGTGAAGTGCCCCTCCAGCTCATGGAACAGGCAGTACTTCCTACTCCTGCGCTCCCGTTCAATGGGATCCCTTCTGGGTGGTTTTCGATGGGGGAGCTGACCCCGAGTGTCCAAGTAAATCCATTCCAAATTATCTGTCAAATCCGCATACATCGCGAATTTGGGTTCTCGACCTCTCCTCCGTTTGTCTGAACCACCAGGTCCATCGTCCAACTTACGCTTTCCCTTATCCAGCCTTCATCCTTTATTAGACATTCCTTCACCTTGAACGGCGTTTATCTCTTTCCTTTTGGTATGTGAATCCTCTATCCGAATGAATTTTTCCATCTAATGATAGAACTCTCCAAGATCATGTGGTGGATCCTGTGTTAATGAATCCTTGAGTTATGTGCCTTCCGCAATCCTTGCTACCGTCGCCATCAAAATCATTGATGGATCCGGCGATCTACTGAGGCCACGGCCACATTAAATCGAATCAGAAAACCTCTCACGGACTCTCCTTTCTTCTGCTTCATCGATGCCAGCATCATCACATTCTTGGGTCACGTCATGTGGACCCTGAACTGTCTCATTAAACGTTCCACTAACTTGCCCCATGTCCTGATTGATCCACTCTCCAGCTGCCTGAACCAAAGTGCAGCCAAATCCATCAGGTATAAAGGGAAACACCTTGCCATCACCTCCTGAGATGCCTCAGCACTTCCATATGTCTGATGTATCTGGTTACATTCATAGTTGGATACGATTTTCCATCATAAGCCTCAAGTGTTGGTAGTTTGAATTCTGGAGGGTTCCTCGCATTCCTGATTTCCAGAGTGAACGGATTTCGACTGACCTCCTCCAAGCCTCGGCTCGGTAGTCCTCCTCTCATAATCCTTCTTATTAATCCATCCATCCGCTCATCTCCATCTAGGGGTAGTCCCATGCTTGCGTCTCTACCTTGCCCCCATGTCCTAAACGGTACTTTGGGTAGCACTCTTCATGTTGGCTATTTACGTTCACGTTGGTCCCTGCTCGCTGAGCTTCATTCACCGCTCTCCCAGTATCCAATCCTGGAGGCCTACCTCAGTCCTTTGCTGATTTCCTCCAATCTCTTTAGTCTGGTTCTGGTTTTAATCGCCAGAAAGTTCTACAGCTCTGATTCCTTGTTCTGCATTGCCAGCAGCCGTAGTTGGTCCATTCCCTTGACTCTGTGCTCCAACTTGTCGAAGTAGGTTCTGCATTACCTCCTCCTGTTTTTTTAGCAATTCTTCCTGCATAGTTCCCATCATCATCTCCATCTCATCCCTGGTGACGAAAACCGAGGTCTGATTTGATCCTGAGGAAGCCTCCTAACTCCCTTTGTGCTGACTACTTTCCGTCCTCTGTATCCTAGTTGATTGCTTTGCCATAGTCTCCAGAATACTAGTTCCTAAGCCTTTAAATCCAAACTTCAAGCTTCTGAATCCATGAGTGCTAGCTTTCTCAGTGAAAGCACCAAAATGTTAGCGTCAAAATTGGTCACTGACACCCAAATCCAAGTGAATGCGCCAAATATTAGTCGCAGCTTGCAAATATAATATATGCAGAGAGTAAAAATATGAAGAACAGTAAAAATTAAAGAGAAAGCAGTAAAGACACAGAATTTATAGTGGTTCGGCTAACTCCGGCCTATGTCCACTTCAGAAATTTACTTTTTATTGATGTTAGAATCAATTACAGTTCCAAAATGGTAGAGTATCCTTAGCCTTAGAAAATAAATAGAAAGAGAGCGAAAAAGAAGATCCTCCAATTTGGAGACACACATGCTGTATTTACAGGCAAATCCAGATTTGTTGGGCTTCCTGAGTAATCCGGGCCCATCAAGGACTTTGCCGATCTAGGCTCAACATTATGACCGACCCCGAGCAGCTGACATGCCAAACGAAGGTAACCTGGGTGTTGACCGAAGCAACCCTATCACTGACTCAAGCAAACTGCACCATGACTCGAAGCAGCTTATCCTGAGTCCTCCTCAATGTCGATCCCATCGTTTTGCCGAACCACGCTAATATACCGATCCACGCCATTCTGACCAAATGACACATCCTGACTGAACCACATCATTCTGATCGAGCGGCATCTCCTAGACCGAATAGTTGAGCGACAACCAAGGCCGAACCACAACGCCGAGCCACCTTGCCGAGCCACCCTGACCAAACCACAATGCCGAGCCACCCTGACCAAACCACAATGCCGAGCCACCCTGACCTCACCACAATGCCGACCGACCCTGACCGAACCACAATGTCGAGCGACCCTGACCTAATCACAATGTCGAGCCACCCTGACCTTACCAACAACGTCGAGCAACCCTGACCGAACCACAATGCCGAACAACCATCAACGCCTAGCATCCAGAGCTAAACCACCAAAAATGACTCGAAGAAACCATCTGCGAGACTCGAAGCTCGACCAACTACGACTCGAATCAAATCTCGAACAACTCAGGACATGTTGAAAACTAAGCTTTAAGTATCCAATAACCTTCGTACATCGACCATGCCGAATCCTGGCTATTTAACCGTGTTTGTTATTCATGATTGATCATCCATCGATCCAGTCGATTAAATTTGTCATACGAAGCCGATTAAATTAAATCCGCCTGTCCACGTTCTTGCTAAAAGGCGGGTTAACATGTGTAGATAACAAACTTATAAATGTGAATAAATTAAAACAAGGTAACAAGTGTTATTTATTACCAATTTATTTAATATGTTGAATTAAGTTGAAAATCAATTGCAATTAAATGTAAGTAAATATTACGTTAATACGAGTTAAGACGATAAATGTAAAATGTGAAGGTAATAAAATGTATAGAAATGTCAATTATATTCTTAAGGCAATAATTTATTTAATAAAAAAAGTGAAACTAAGATAAATGATTTATTGGGACTTTAAATTATAATTAATGTGAAAATCGACAAAAATTCAATATAATTGAAATATTGCAACTAATATAGTAAAAGATGATAATTGTAGAATATTAATGCAATAAGCTATAAACCAATGTTAACTATGTCCATAGAGTAATGTTTGATTGAATAAAAAGATTGAAATCTAATTAAACCATTTATTGGAATTTGAATACAATTAATTGGAATTTAATGTAATTAAATGTTGTGGTTAATGTAAGAAAAGGCGTCAATTGTAGAAATGAGGATAACAAGATAGAAACCAATGTTAATAATTTCATAAGGTATTGGTTAATTTACTAGTAGTAGTGTAAATCAAAATAAAAGAATAAAAATGAATAAGTTTAGTAAAGGGGTAAACACGTGTTTACTTATTTGAAACGTTTGGTAGTTGAAAGATTGATTGTAGAGACAAGAAACTATTATTTAGTAAGAAATGTTGTATCCAATAGTGTATAAATATGTTTAAATTCCTATTAGATAGAAAATAATTATTCTACTTCTCATTGCATTCATTAGTCCATTTTGAAACTTAATCAGTTGAAATTAATGTAACTGAAAATTTTCAATTATTTTATTAAATAAATTTTAATACTTACATTTCCCATTAAAATTTTCAATTATTTTATTTTATTTTTATGCGTGTTAATTTTTACTTTTGTACTATTTCTTATAACATGAATATATTTTGCATATAAACTTGATTCATGCGTGATTTCTTCTATTGGATTCATATTTAAATTCTAGACAACGTGAAATTGATTTAGTTGAATTCGGAGACTATTGAGTTTTTACGCTTCTATTTGGATTTTGTTGGGCTAAAATCAAAGATGAATGTTTTAACCCACTCACAACTACTAAATTTTCTTATGTTCATTGACTTAAATTTATGATGTGATTAAAAATTAAATGATCGATATTTGATGTGTTTAAATTGCCATTCTAGTTAAATTTGACTTTTATTGCATTTAATTGTCATTTAATTCAATACTGAATTTAATTATTAATTTAATACCTGTTAATGATAATCAGTTGCCTATTGATGTTTATTGGTTGATTTGGACGATGATTGTGATGGATGTTTGATTGTTGATATTGGATGACTCGATATTTTATTTTATATTGTTATAACGATGTAAGTTCCCTACGGGTTATGTTATCCCATTTTTGGTCAAAACTGGAATATCAACAAATTGGCAAGGAATGATGGAGATCAGTTGGAATCGAGGCTACGATCGATATCGCCAAAATTTGGTTGAGCTTCGATCGGGACGAAATTGATTGGAAATGATGATAAGGACTAGGAAAGGCTATGTTTCAAATTTTATGTTAATCGGAGTTCGTATGAAGGAGATATAACCAAGCCAAATGAAAGGAAGCACTGCCGAACCATCCATCCTCCACTCCCAAGCACTGCCGGTCCAAACCAAACCCTGTTCCATTACCGGCCGAACCAACACACTTCCCGCACCTTGGCCAGACCAACCTCCACCGGTCCAACTCCATCCCCATGCACTGCCAGTCCACTCACCACCGAACCAATCTCCTGCCGAACCAAACCATCTACCACCTACCACTGAACCAAGGCGTACCGGACCGACACTACTAGGCCAGATTGCATCAGCCCAGGCCCACCAGCAGCTATATACATCCAGGACCCCTGCCCCCAGCCTCACTCTATAAATAGAGGGGCAGGGGTACCATAATGGCAGACAAGTTTGAGAGCTCAAGCACGGATAGAACTTTCAAATAACTTTCAGTTACTTGTAATCAAAGCTTTGTACTTGTAATCTGAAGAGAAAAGGGGAATAACATATAAAGTGGACGTAGGCACGTTCTGGCCGAACCACTATAAATCTGTGTGTCTTTTACAGTTTAGTCCCTGCTTTTTATATATTTGCATAAATCACCCAAATTGCTAAAAAAAATATAAAATCAACTAACTCATACGACTTGAAGGTGTTTGCCCATTTTTTGTGCAAATATTTTTGGTGCTTTCACTGAGAAGGACTCAGGAGCGCTTTTATCATTGCCTCGCAAAGATTTGTTGAGAAACTCTCTTTAAGAACCAGAAGTCTATCCGAGATTATGGCTCTTGGAAGGAAAACAAGTAGAAGACAGAGACCAGAAAGAAGTCAGCATGAAGGGAGTCAAGGGGCTTCCTCAGGAGAGAACCAAACTTCAGTCTTCATCACCAGGGATGAGATGGAGACAATGATGAAAAGACAAGAGGAGTTGATTCAGAATTTGTTTCAGCAGATTGGGCAACTTGGAGCACAGAATAGGGAAGCAGATGGAGTTCAGAACGGAGCAGGACCATCCGTCATAGCACCTGGATTAGGTGGCGGAGAACATAGATCCAATTTCGGAGAGAGAAAGAGGAGCATCTGCACAACCTGGGAGCAGCAGAGGAGTGAACGCTCAATCAAGGGGGCAGATCCCAGAATTCCCTCGTGGACTCGGGGGGCAGGTCGAAAGTAATGAACAAAGATTGCATCTCGGAGACAATGACAGGTTGGTGGAGATGGTTAGAAAAGCTATGAGAGGCGGTTTGGTAAACAAAGATTTGGAGGATGTTAATAGGAGTCCTTTTACTCCAGCAATCAGACAAGCTAGGAACCCACCGGATTTCAAGTTACCATCGCTAGACATGTATGACGGGAGAACGGACCCCACGGTTCATCTAACGAAGTATATGAGGCATATGGAAGTGCTGGGGGCATCAGAGGAGGTTGTGGCCCGGTGCTTTCCATTGTACTTGGCGGATATCGCAGCATTGTGGTTTAGACAATTGGAGAATGGATCCATCAGAACGTGGAATGATTTAATTGAGAAATTTATGAGGCAATTCAGGGTCCACATTACAATACCCAAGAATGTGATGACTTTGGCAACCCTAAAGCAGAAAATCGGAGAGACTTTGAGGAGTTACCTAACGCGATTCAATGCGGCAGCAGCTTCGGTGGATCGACCAGATCCATCCATGGTTATGATAGTGGCTGTGTCCGGGATAGCTGACGGAACAGAGTTCAAAAATTCATTAAGTAAGGACCCACCCGTGGATCTAGGAGAATTCTATCATGAGGCGGAAAAGTTTCTACGATTGGAGGATGCGAACGCCGAAAGAGAAGAAGGAGAAGGAATTGGTATTTATGCGATCAAAGGTGGAAATCCCCCTGAGAAAGGCGCGGAAACTAGTAGAGGTAAAAGAAAGACTGAGAACGACGGGGACAGGTCAAAGCGACAACGGAGGGAGCCGCGATTCACCACTTACTCTGAGCTGAATGAGAGTCTGGAACGAATTTATCAGGATACTAAAGAGCAGGTTCTGTATCGTATACCGATGCAAAGGGATCCAACTTCTGACGAAAGAAGATCAGACAAGTTTTGTGTATTTCATGAGTTGAACGGTCATAACACTAATGATTGTAGGCATTTGAAGGACGAGATGGAAGGGCATATCAGGAACTGTATGCTCCTTCAGTATGTGAGGAGGCGAACTCCAGCAGTGGAGCCAGAGCGATCACCGTCTACATCGGCTAGAGGTGACCCAGGATCAGGGAACCGTTTGATCCATTGATTGCTTGATTAAAATAACGATGAACAAGTTGTAAAACCTCTCACTAACGCGGTTAAATCATCTACACATGTGAGCGATCGCGCACGATCCATAGGCATGCTCTGAATGACTACCAACCGCGTTATAGTAAGAGTTTACGCTTTAACATCTTCATTTTTCTTTGATTTTGATTTGAACATTTAAATTCTGCCTGTTTGGACATTTTTGTTGTAAGGTTCATATGATTATTGCTTTAATATTCATAATTCTATGGAAAAAAAATCTACTTGTATGCCCGTTGGATCGCGAACGGTCCACGAGCACCTCTTGCATGGCAGTGAACTGCCGAAGTCTTTGATTCGGCAACTCCCCCAAACAATAACTCCGGCACTGATAATATTAAGTCCGCCCCGGGCACACTCATTCGCCTCGAACGGCACCCGACCTCGAACGGTCACAACTCGCCTCGAACGGCACTCGACCTCGAACGGTCACAACTCGCCTCGAACGGCACCCGACCTCGAACGGTCACAACTCGCCTCGAACGGCACCCGACCTCGAACGGTCACAACTCGCCTAGAACGGCACCCGACCTCGAACGGTCACAACTCGCCTCGAACGGCACAACTCACCTCACCTCAAATGGCTCGATCACGAATGGTCGTCATTTGAGGTCCGCCACTTGACCGCGCATGGTCGCACTTCACCTCAAATGGCTCGATCCCGAACGATCGTCATTTGAAGTTAGGCGCTTGACCATGAACGGTCGCACTTCATCTCAAATATCTCGATCTCGAACGGTCGTCATTTGAGGTCACATAATACTGTAAATTCCTTTGCAGGACATCGACAGGATATGAACATCCAGCTCATGGCATTACAAAACACGCCTTCCTATCACAAGGCATGTTTTGGGGGGCAAAGTGTTATCCCATTTTTGGTCAAAACTGGAATATCAATAAATTGGCAAGGAATGATGGAGATCAGTTGGAATCGAGGCTACGATCGATATCGCCAAAATTTGGTTGAGCTCCGATCGGGACAAAATTGATTGGAAATGATGATAAGGACTAGGAAAGGCTATGTTTCAAATTTCATGTTAATCGGAGTTCGTATGAAGGAGATATAACCAAGCCGAATGAAAGGAAGCACTGCCGAACCATCCATCCTCCACTCCCAAGCACTGCCGGTCCAAACCAAATCCTGTTCCATTACCTGCCGAACCAACACACTTCCCACACCTTGGCCGGACCAACCTCCACCGGTCCAACTCCATCCCCATGCACTACCGGTCCACTCACCACCGAACCAACCTCCTGCCAAACCAAACCATCTACCACCTACCACCGAATCAAGGCGTACCGGACCGACACTACTAGGCCAGATTGCATCAGCCCAGGCCCACCAGAAGCTATATACATCCAGGACCCCTGCCCCCAGCCTCACTCTATAAATAGAGGGGCAGGGGTACCACAATGGCAGACAAGTTTGAGAGCTCAAGCACGGATAGAACTTTCAAACAACTTTCAGTTACTTGTAATCAAAGCTTTGTACTTGTAATCTGAAGAGAAAAGGGGAATAACATATAAAGTGGACGTAAGCACGTTCTGGCCGAACCACTATAAATCTGTGTGTCTTTTACAGTTTAGTCCCTGCTTTTTATATATTTGCATAAATCACCCAAATCACTAAAAACAACATAAAATCAACTAACTCATACGACTTGGAGGTGTTTGCCCATTTTTTGTGCAAACAGGTTAAAATGATACTTACCCGAATGATCTATAGATTAGGGAAAAATCGTTATGAGTTGAAATGATAGACTCGAGCGATTTTACGGATTTTAAATTTTAAATTGCGATTGCGGATTGAAATGATATATCCGTAATTATAAAATAATTATGGATTAAAATGATAAATATCTATATCACTTGACCATAGGGTAGAAAATTATATACAGACGCCGAATTGGTTAAATTAAATGATTTTAAACCTTTAGACTTTGAATACAGTTAAACGATATTTTGAAATAGAATTTGATTGATAAATTGAATTGTTTTAAATGAATTACTTAAAGGATTTAAATTTAAATTCTAAAGTAGACTTTGAAGTATAATGAAATTATCGAAATTGATTTATTGAAACAATGAAATTTTGTAACTTTGAAATCTATTGGTATTGGAATAACTAAAATTGATGTTTCGAGACGTAAAATTGGGTTTAGATTGAAATAAAAAGTGATTGGAATTTGGATAAGGTTCAGATTGGTTGAAATGGAATAAATGGTTATATTTGATTTTAAATTCAAATTTATTTTCTTAATATAAACTAAAAATGTTCTTTAAAATTATAAATTATTAAGATTTTCAACCTTTAACTAAATTTATATATTCTAATTATTTTAAACCATCTTAAATCTATGTAAAACATTTTAATTTATTTTAAATCTATTTAAAGTATTTTAATTTATTTAAACAATATTAATCCATTTTAGCTTATTATAAACTATATTAATCTGTTTAATCTATTTAAAATCTATTTTAAACTATTTAAACTATTTTAAAACCATCTAAAATATTTCCAAATTTCAGGTATGTAAAGTTGAAGTATTTATATTCAAATCCTTGATTTTAAAGCGAATATGGTTAAATGATGTAATAACCTAATTTGAGAATAAAATGACATATTAGAGTGAATAAGATGATTTTGACATAAGGAATTAATTAACATATCTTATCGATAATTTCAAGGTGAATATGATTTTTAAAGTGAATATGATTTGAAAGAGATATGGTTTGAAATCGAATATGATATTTTGATATCAGGTTTTGGACATGTAAAAGAACCATCCAGTGTGAAATAAGCATTTGGTTGTTGAAGAGATAGGATTGGATATTGTCATACTCTCTGCCAATACTGAAAACCACTTTAACAACTGTGTATGTGGTACAGATTCCAGAAATGAAGTAGAATGGTTTGATGAACGATTCTGTATGAGGTATTTACGTGACCCTAACTCCCGTGGATCAGCTTAGATGTGACTAAAACAGGAGTCACGTCGGGCTAAGTGAGGTTCCACCTCCAATCGGACACATATCTTCGATACCATATTATGACTTTGTGATGATTTGTTGGCCGCCCTCGATTTTCATTACGAGAGTGTGTTCCGAGGTGGGAGGTAGTAGCCGCTATGTGTTGCCATCATTTTAGATCCGTAATTGGTATATCTACCCTGGCATTGCCTCGAGTGCCATGTCCACATGCCCTATCGTGCCTTCTATAAGTTTGTTTTGTGACGTACCTATAGAGTGCTCCCTAATGGCCTACCTGCGGATGTAGTTTACAATATCTGTATAGACTACGGCATTATATAAAATGTGTTAAGCAGGATATGGATAACGCCTTAACACTATTTTAATACTTTACTTTACTGAGGCACTATTATAATAGCGTATTGTACTATGTATCTAGATAGTTTAACGGATCCTTAGGAGATAGGAATCTCAAACATCTCTTAAGTTATTGCACTCACGTTGACACTGGATAAGAGATGTTAAACCCCGTAAATATCTCTGATGCCATTACACTCATATTTATTTACTGTTGATTTAACTTACATAAGACGTTTTTAGTTTTGACTCGAGTGTTTTGTCTTTTCAATTCGCTTGGGTCAGTCTAAGCTTTTCAATTTATCGAAAACTGCTTTCTGGAGGATGAAGACGAAGATTTTTCTCTATTATAATTTATTATGTATATTCCACTGCATCGTGTTGTTCTGGTGCATTTATTTATTATTCCTCGTATATGTAACTTTTATGTGTGTTGTAAAAGAATAATCAAATGCATTTGTAAAACAGCTTCATGAACTATTTATTTGTTTATTATATTTTATCATTCCGCTGCAAGATTCTGTATTTTTTCTTTCTTTCTCTTCTTTTTCTTATTTACCCCATAATAATATACCCCTTTGAATGGTTTGAGTCTGACGTGTATGGTTTATCGTAGATTTAAGTCGTCTAAAAAGGCAGGCTGTTACACAGTTTACTGTTCTTATAATCGACACATTTATGAAGATTAGAGGAAATCCCATAAGGAAATCTTAATCCTTCCACCCACTTTAGCAATATTTAACTTGGTTACTGTCTAGCTCATAGCATGCTTTAGGCTTTTATATGTCATTTAGCTTCATATGAACCTTAGGACGATTGCATATTGCCTCAATGACGCATCTTGATTTCAAATCGTCCTTAGTCTTTCCTTTAACATTCAGAATTGTGTTAAACACATACTAACATATTTTTCTCGTTGTGCATCACATCGATATTGTGACGAATTAGAAGATTTTTCCAATAAGAAAATTTTCAAAATATAATTTGTTTGCACCAATTATGAATCATCGATTTACCTTGAATTTCAATTTGTTCGTCAGTTTCATGTACCTTTGGATAATCTTTTACAAGGTCGTAAATATCTTCGCTTGATCAAATCGTTGATGGTCGTAAGGTCTCAAGTCTATTACTTGTATAACTTTTTTATCATTTCTAAAAGGATGATTAATATGGAGAAAACATCATTGACAATGAAACCACGAATTTTCTTCCCATGTGATAAAGAAAATGCTCGTGTTTTTTCCATACAAAGCCGTACTCCAACCCGAAAGCATTGAATACGCAGGAAAATTGCTTATAGTCCACACCAGAGAAGCGAACATAGGAAAATTCTTTTTCTTTTTAAAATGTCGTATGTTTCAACTCCTTCATACCATAATGTTTTCAACTCTTCAATCAACGGTTGTAAATCTACGTCGATTTCTTGTGTCAGATCATCAGGATCAGGGATGACAGTAGTGAGAAACATATACGGAGTTTTCATACATATCCATGGAGGTAAATTGTAAGGTGTAACGAGTATAGGCTAAGATTAATATTTTAAACCAAATTGGGAGAATGGTGAAAATCCATCCGTACATAAACTAAGTCTAACATTACGGCTCTCCGCTGCAAAAGCGGAGTATGTCTTATCAAAATGTTTTCATGCTTCTCTATCAGTTGGGTGTGTTAACGTACCTTCTTTCTATTTTCTCACACAATGTCATCTCATATGATGTGCGGTTACAGAAGATGCAAATAACCTTTGAAGCCTAGGTGGATAAGTAATGCATACGTTTGTACGAAACTTCTTTTCCCTTATTTTTTTCTTAGTTTGTATCTTTCCTGATTATATGTTATACAATTTCTAAAGATTGATATCTTCTTTCCAAAACAACATGCAACAATTTAAACATGTATCTATTTTTTGATACGTCAAACTAAAAGCTGACATATGTTTTTTCACTTCATAATAATTTTTGCACATTAAATTATCGGGTGGCATATGCTGTTTTGTAGCTTGTACTATAGCTATAAACCCGGCTTCTATGAAGTTGTATTTTGATTTCATCACAATGTGTTCAGCATTTACTCTTGTAAACCATCCCGAAGGGGTTTTTTTAGTAGCATCCAATAAATCATTAAAAAAAATTGCTCCAATAGTTGGTTGTTCTTCGACATTAACATCGTTACAATCAACTTCAATAGTAGGGAACATTGAACATGTTGCATCTTCAACCATGTCTTTTATGAGATTCGTCTGAACAATTTTATTATCCATCTCCTTTTCCGAATGTAGGGATTAGGTGCTATAAGTTCTCCATGACGATCCTACACCAAATAATTCGGCATGAAACCATATTGGTGCAAATAACTATTACCGTATTCGGTATTAGATGTTTCAATAATTTGCACCTACTACATGAACAATGAATTTCTTCGTCATTCTCATTATTACTTAAAGCAAATTCAATAAAGATGTGTACATCATTTTGAAAACATTCACTTATTGAGCCTCCAATTTCTCTTCTTTTGGTACATCCAACTCCGATCAATAAAATAATTGATCATTTTTCCTACTTTAAAACATAAAAACGTATTAATCATTTGCGTATTGACATTTTATATTTAAAATTAAATCATACATTTAAATTTTCGCAAATATATAATATTATTCTATTTAATTTTATTTTCAAACGAATTTACATAAATTATATGAATATAATCTTAAATTTTTAGGTTATTGTTTTACACCTCGATGGTTGGTCATCGTACTTTCCATTACAAACACAGTAGTTATTCTATTTTGTAAATCATTTTATTTTAAACAATTTAATAAAATTTCATCTGCACTTCCACTTTGTTCCCTGTATCGTACATATATGCGTGTACATAAGAAATAAAAAGAAAGTGTTATCGAAATTTTGTGAACCGTTTAAAATGAAATGATTTGCAAAATATAATTACTTTATTATGTTTGTAACTTGTCCAATATAGGGACAAATCCGATAAATATTATATCAGATGATTATAAACGTCCGTTATGTGATAAAAACGAATATCCATATAACGATCATATACAATACTTGTCATACGGGGCCAAAAACTATCTAAGAGATTTATAAAAAGTAAAGCGTGTTATACAACAATTTTTACAATAATTTATTTACATTCTAAGAAATGCATGCATTAAATCGTCATTTTCGTCATCTTAAAAACGCATACACTAAATTCTGAGCATCGACTCCAATTAATCTAAACTAACCCTAATGCGCGTATGCACTAATTAAGAAGCATATATACACCAATTAACGTACATATAGACTAAACTTTTTTTTCAACATTTAAATGATGAACAATTAGAATAACTACGTAATTAGTATTCAATAAGGTATAACAAACAATCAATGGGTAATTATAAACAACTACAACAATAAATTAACCTAATTTACCAAATCAAAATTAAATAGGGTTTATAAATTAAACATTCTTATAGAGTAATAGCTAATAGAGAAACTTGAAAATTGAAGATGGAGATAGTCTTGGAGGCATGGAGGCTTGCTAGCGGCGCAGAGGAAGTGAAGGAGGTGGTGGAGGTGAGATTTGGAAAGGAAATTTGGGTTTTAGATAATGAAGAAGAAGTGTCGGCCTAGGACTGAAGTATTTGCAACTTTTCGACGATTTCCGAATGCCCCCGACGGGTGTTTTTGCGACGGCTTCTAACGGCTGCCGGGGGACAATTTATTTTATTTTCAGTAATGTCATGGCGACCACTAGCCGACGAGAGCCTTCGGAAAAAAACGAGCCGTCGACGGCCGTCGGAAATAAGCGTTTGTAATAAATAGTGTTTCTAGCACAGTGTGTATAGAAAGAGAGAGAGGGGGGAGGGAGGGTCGTTGAATGGTTCGGGAATTGTATTTTTAAACAGAAATAACGTATTTATAACCGCGTGATCAACTGCAGCTATAATTGAATCACTCAAATTAGTAGGCTCAAAAAGAATAAAATGCAGTTTAAATTTAATTTCATATTTGGTATGCAGTTTAAATTATAACTGTATTTTCTTAATACGGTTAAATTATAGTTGTATTTTTTAATACAGTTAAATTATAATTATGTTAAGATTGAATAAAATTATCATAGCCAACCAAAATTATTATTGCATCACATAAATACAGTTAAAATATTTAAATGCAATCATAATTGCGTAATTAAAAAAATACAATTAAATTATAACTGCATTTGTTTAATGTAGTTAAACTAAAACTACATTAGATAATTTGAATGATTTCTTGGTATTTTAAATATATGATTAATGATGAAAGTAGATAAGGTGGAAAAAAGATGATTGAATCAAAATAATTTTTTTAGTTTGATTTTATCAGAGAGCAATACGAACGTTAAACCATGTTCCATTAAAACACTCAAAATCATCAAATACAACAAAATTATTACAACATCACATAAATGCGGTTAAAATATTCAAAATCAACCATTCATAATTCAAAAGTCGTTGTTGAATTATAACCGCATTTTCTTAATGTGTTTAAATTATAATTGCACTAACGTTGAATAAAATTATCAAATTTACCCAAAACTATTACTACATTACATAAATGTAGTTAAAATCTTCGAATGCAGTAAATGAATTCAAAATACGTTCTTAAATTATAAATGCATTTTCTCAGTGTAGTTAATTTATGACTGCATTAGATTAAATAAAATCATCAAATGTAGACAAAATTATTATTACATCAAATAAATGCAGTTAAAAAAATTAAATTTAGTTAAATTAATTAAAAAATGATGTTAAATTATAGCTATATTTTTTTCATGTAGTTAAATTATACTTAAATTAATTTTGAATATATTATCAAATACAATAAATTAATACCGCATCAAATAAATGCAATTACAGTATTCAAATGCAACCATAATTGCATAATTCAAAACAAACTCCTTTCAAATAGGTTAAAAGATAATAACTCCATTATCATAATGCAGTTAAAACAACTAAATAAAGTTTATGATCATTCAAAATAAATGCAGTTACATGTAGTTGCACAACGTGATGGTACAAAATAGCTACATTATATAAACGCTGTTAGAACTAATATGTAAAATTATAATTTTCAAAAAATTAATTTTTGGTATCAACAACAGATATCATTAGAAAGTTTATCAAATTTGTGGTTTAATGGTGAAAATGAATTTTAGATTCGATCAATCTATTAAAAAGCTATCACATTTTAAAGGTTGGAATTAATTGAGTTGGCAGGTGTTGATTTTGGTCCAGTGTGACGTTAAAGGAATATGGACCTAATTTACAAAAAATTAATGTATTATTAAAGGCAGTTTTTCTTACTACCATAACTACTGGCCAACATACAACTTTGTTTACATGCTTACTAATAACATATATTATTTTATTTTATAATATAGGCACCCAAATATTGTTTGGTCGTTTATCACCGTCCAAGATTGAACGGCCGTTGAAAATCAAAATTGAATGGCTGTTTATCGTCATACGAAATTGAACGACGATTGAAAATAAAATTTGGTGTTAGGTAGCATATAAAAAAATTGATATTTATTAAGATTTTCTCACTGGACACAAGCATAATTTTATGTGCCAATAGCAGCACACAAAAAGCACACAAAAATTATAGAATAGACCCACTATACATTTAAAACAACAAATAAGGACCCAAAGTAAATATTTCATTTTTATTTTTTCAAATTAAGCTGCATTTCCAAAGGACAAAACAAAATCAGGTCAAAACTTATTAAAAATCGTCCTTCTTTTAACACTTTTATCCGCTCCATGATGAGTCTTATGCTACCTAATACGAGGAGTTTTAAGAGTTCTGATTTTAATCATTAGTGACAGTAGCGGTTTTAACTGGTTTATATGAAAGGTCGTTATAACAAACCAACGCATTCTTTACACACACACACGGGTTTTAAGGTTTATAACATATATATTCTTGTATTTATTCCCTAATTTAGTCATGATTAATTGCATAATATAATTAATTGGATTATAACAAGAAAAAAATAAAACCCCTCAGAACACCCTAATTTGATGGATTTAGAATTACCGTCAAAATTATACTACATCGATTTTATAGTTTATAAGAATCAACAAGAAAAAAATTTAAAAGCAAAGGTTATGATAATACCTAAAATATATGGTCAGAAAAAAAACTCTCAAAGGAGCCTTTGGCTCTAAGCTTTAAATTTGTAGAGACACGATATGAATGATATACAAGTTTATATTAAAATAATATACTAATTCTACTTCGGATCGTGTCACTGCACAATAATCTTTAAAAAAAAGTCAAGGTACATTGTCTTAGTTTGAATTCGCACCGCACATGTAGAATTGTTGAAGAAAGTTACATTGGTATGAATTCAAATCACGTCGGCGCAAAAACCTAAAGTGATGCTAACATATTAACCACAGACCTATACTTGATGGGGTTGGTTTTGTCATTGTATCGTACCATATTATCATATCATATTCATGTATGTAAAATTGGATCTCATCCTTTCTTTACGTAAATCCCTATTTTATTCACGTTTATTTTTCAAATTGTTGTTCCTTCTATCAAGCATTATTTTTACTCATTCCAATTTTAAGCATTCTTTTTTTTTGTTTCTTTTCTAAGTACATTCATTCTTTACATGTTCTTTTTTAAGCAGATGTTCGTTCCTTCTTTCACACGTTTATGTCTACCCATTTCCACCTACTTTCCCCTTTTATTTCAAACTCTTTGTTATCCTTCTTCCAGTTCAGATTTCCCTTCTCGAAAATTCATAAATTTGAAATTACATGGGAAAAATCATGAAAAATTAACAAAATTAAAATTTTATCGCCCGCCTCGTATAAAAGTTGTGGGAAAAAAAATTATTTGCCATATTTTAAATAATTAAATCCTAAAATTTAATTATTTTTAATTTTGAAAATTGTAAAAAAATCATATTAAATAGGAAAATTACCAAATTAATAACCTATCTTTGTTTTGATTTTATAACTGCATATCAAAATTTTCAAATCATTTAGAGATCATTAGCAATGGTTTTAAATTTGAAAGCCTCTCTTTTAGCTTCATAGTTCTACATATGAATTCACGGAAGCGTTATAATGACCATATACCTAATATCTATGTTTTTTTCGTTTTATAACATTACGTTTTCAAGCATAAACAAAATTGAGTTAATAAAAACATGATGGGTGGTAATACTATCACCTTAGTTTGCTTAAAAATGGAATGGGCCTTAGGCCACTCCAACGGCTTCAGCCCTAAATATTCAAGATTGAAAGTAGAAGAAAAACTCAACACAGTCAGACATCCATTTAATGTGCCTCTGATACTAGACGTCCATTAAATGGAGGCCTAGAATTATGAGCCCATTAAATGGGCGTTCAACATTAAATATTCATTAATTTCATGTAAACCGTGCACTGTTGGGATTCCATCTAATGGATGTCTATGCTCTAGCGTTGATTAAATGGGTACTTAAGACCGAACGCTTATTACATTAACATCCAATTCCACTTTAGTTTCTTAAAGTAAAAACTGAACATTCAGCAGATTGTTCGATCTGATTGTCGTTGTTGGGGTGTAAACGTTGAATTGTGAAGGTTGAATATTGGTTACTGGAGTTGCTCTTAATTCTTCGTCTTTTAGCTTTTAATCTTCCTTCTTCAATGAGATGATGTTAAAAGAGAATTTTCTTTCTTTCCTTTTTTTTTATAACAAAATGAATGGATAATGTAAGAGTGGGAATGTTAGGAATTTTCCTAACCTGGTCGGGTCTTAGACTTTCCCATTCCAAATCTTTCTCTAAAATAATATAATACAAAATTTACCCATGGTTTCTTTAAGTATTAGTTTCTCTTTACTATGGAATATCATTATTATTACCCACTTATTCCATTCTTTTACATTATCATTTTTTAATTATTATCAAACAATTAAATTATCAATAATAATGTGTACTAAAAACATGGGGTGTTACAGTCGGATTGTCCCGTAGGTAATGGGTGGATCGATGAGTATTCACAATAATTTTTTGTAAGCCATCTACAAAATCTTTGAACTTTGATTTACAAAAGCTAAACTGCCTTACATATACGATACTAAATACTTAAAATAATTCACATGCCAAATACAACGAGCGAGTTGCCCAAATGACTACGAGTCGAAGTCGGAAGCCCTCTCATGATGAGTTGAACTTACTTATCATAAAGCTCGCCGGAGAGGGAGCGACGTCCACGTTCTCCAGAAGCACATGCAGACCTAGTACATGCAATATTCATGTGATAATTATTTTGTATATTGAACTAATACACAGTATAAATGCATCTCAAAATGGTTGGAAATTGAATTTGATAAAGTATAAATGCATCTTCAAATGAATTAGTATATTGATACTTTTTTTTTTGCAGAGTGTATATTGATACTTTTTGATTGGTAATTAGTATAAGATAAGGATCAAAGCAAATAGTTGAGTTTGTTTTTAGTTTAGATTTAAGAGGGATGCAATATTTATCATCACATTCAAAATTTAAAATCAATAGTCCATGGACATTAATCTAACCCGGTATTATGCATTACGTACAACCGCATAACAGTAGAAACCGACTGTTCGATTGTATAATTTCAAAACATAAAAATATTTAATATAGTTTTTCATTAATTTGAGTTAAACATTAAAGAATAATATGCTGAATAAAAGTCAAAATTGATTAGATTCAACGAGATATTTGTAAAGGAACAAAATAAATAGCATTGAAGAGATTCAAAAAGACGTGTTAAAGGCCTTTTTTTTGCATAATTTGAAAGCCTACAGTAGACAAACCACCCTAACGGTCGGTTTATTCATGTTCGGATGGGAATTTGATGGTATTAACATACAATATATACTTCATAATCGTTGACAACTTCAGACATTAAATTGTCAAGATCGGTGTTAACATAATAAAATTAGATTTCCGTTGTTCATTATGTATGCTTCATGCCAAAATTCTTTGGTGGCTTTGTAAATTTGTAACTATATTGAATGGCATTACAGCCTTACACGCCAAAACGTACTGTATTTTTTATTCCATTGTAATTTACACACACAAAACCCCACAAACCACACCCCCAACCACCACAACACCCCCCCCCCCCCCCCCCCACACACACACACAAAACCAAAAACCCCCCCAATTTTGAAGCTACCATTGTACAACAACAAAAATTAAATGTGAGAAATGGTCATTCTTCTCGCCCATGTATCAGAAAACTACCCACTCACGTTACTTCTTTGTCTCTCACGCTTTCCACCCAGTCCTAGATTCACTAGTCCTCTTGAATTCTCAACCTCGGTAATTCTTCAATTTCTCAATCAAATAACTAACAGCTACAATTGGAGAGGTTTTTCAGGTTAACTATCTTCCAAAAAACTTGTTTAAAGAATGACAAAAAATTTGGAACAATTATGGATGTGAATTCAAAAATTAGAAAGCATGTATCATAAAGGTAAGTGTTGTACAGTCAAAAGCAATTTCTTGTACAATGTATTATGTGTTTATTGTTTCCGGCATATAATTAGTATAAATAATCATAGAATTTTCATGTACAGTATATTACATGTTTTCTTAAATTCAATTAGTCTAAAAAAAAGTCATCATGTTTTAAAATTTCAAATTTTAAATAAATTTGACACTAAATAAGTTGACGAATGGTGATTTTGATCGGATGTAACATTAAAGAAACAAAGATCTAATTTACAAAATATTAAATTTGAAACTGGAATATACAACTACATACATCCCAGTTTGTTCTTCCCAACACTATGAAATGGTAGCTAGAAACACAAAACAAAATGCATTTAACATCACACCTCCGGTGGAGCTTAATGCACCCCTTTTGTGCTTTTGGCCACCATATCATGGCATTGAAAAGAACAAATAGAAATGCATATAACAGCACACAACAACAAATAAAGACCTAAAGTTAATATTGTACGATAGTAAACAGGAAAAACCTGAAAAGCTTGGGAAAACAAAAAAGGCACCTCTATTGAAGCGTTTTCTATGATCCACGCATGATATAACGTAGACACGCAGAACTAGAATTTAAAAGCTAACAATCCACACAGCATGTCAAAATTAAGTACAAGCACAAACACAGGTTAGCAACTTTGATGAGCCAAAATATAACCAGATTGCATTTGCACTAAAAAGATGGCATTGATAGACATAAGGCGTAATGATTTGACCATAGACTAAGAATGAAATTAAAATAAGAAAACTCAAGTAAATCGCAGGCATAATATTCAATTTAAAATCATTCAACTGTTTTCATTACAACATCTATGTTACCAAAGATAGACTACATAATACAAGTACCAAGCAAAATATATAATTCATGATGTTGCATACGATCAAAGTAATAAAAAACAGACATGCTAATTGTTTAAGGATTTAGATAAAACAGCAAGAAGAAGATCGTGTCCTACTGCCACCTTTGCCTCTTCTTGGAAAGATTTTCAAACACACATCGGACATCATCTGAAGTGATTGGCTTTGATGCATCTCTCGATTCCTGCATGCACATAAAAGGCAATCCAGTCACCATATGTTTCTATAATCTAGTTCTACCTATTAAAGCTTAGATGATGTATCAGTGTACGATTCACATTCAAGAAATAAAAAATATAGGACCTGTTAGGTTAAATTTTGTGTTTTCAATATGTATTTGAAAAAACATTGAAGGAGGGGTGGAAGAGTTGGGAAAACTCCGAACTATTCCAACAAAAGGAAGATAGTGACAAAACCCAACGTACCACGTTTGACTTGTCATTTTTAGTTTTGTGTTATCATCAAAGAAAAATAAAAACGTTCAAAAGACGTATGTAGTTTTTAAAACCAACCGATTTGAAAAATGAAACTAACATATAAAATAAAAAATAAATTTATTTTATTTTTCGTGTTTTGAGAAACAAAAAAATGAATGAAAAACAATCCATCCCGCTGTTGTCCATCTATCTCCTCCTCCTCCGTTGTACCTCCATCATCGTCGCAATGATCTAAAATTTTGTATTTCTTTTATGTTATCCTCGTTATTTGTTATGAATATTGGAAGCACAAAATGAAAACAAACAAGCCCTAAGAAAAAGTGGTTTTTGATTTTATATGTTTAAATCATTTTCCAAATTGATCTTTCTGGAAACTTAATGCATCTCTGTTGCTACAAAAACCTAAGATGGAAATGTACATAACAAACGGACCCTTGGATATTGCACCTCATGGGCAGTGTGGATGATTGAATTAATCAATTTCCACCTACGAAGTCAAAGTTCAATCAACACCGAGTACACTATCCATTAGGGATGGGTGTGGGTTGGTCTGGTGCGGTTTGAAGTCCAAACCGCTTACGCACCGCATCAAACGGTTATTTAAAAATACAAACCATTATACAAATCTTTTAAACGGTTCAGATTCGAATCAGTTTGAATGTAATATGATTCGGTTTTGGTCTGGTTTGAACCCATATTAAATATTAAATAAGAGAATTCCTTCTATCAACGATCAATTTACGAAGGCAATTGCATGAAGCTTTTACATTTAAAGATTAAAACACACAATATTATACTGAAATGAAAGATTAGTTTTTAACTGTATGAATATTTCAATTTGACATTTAGCTACAACGGAAAAAAATTTGATAGATTAACCAAATATCACCATTAATCAATGCATAATCATCAAAGAAAATGACTTGAATAAGATTATAATTAGCATTTATCCAAAAAAATGAGATGAAAAATATTATGTCACAACTATAACTTCTTCCTTTATGCCAGCGAATATTATTAATATAATAATTTACGCTAAAAATTGAATATACATCGTTAGAATCTAAAATAAGATAGGAGTTGCTTATATTTTTATCATAAGATTACTCGTGTAAATATTTGATTCGGTTCGGTTTAATATGGTTGGTTCAATCGTCCAAACCGCAACCGAACCGTATCGATGCGGGTCGGTCCGGTTTGGGGTATTTGCTTTGGTTAGAAGATTTGGTGCGGGTTTTCGCACCGTTTTTGCGGTTCGGTGCGAACGGTTTCCGTATAGCGGTGCGGTTTATGCCCACCTCTACTATCCATATGATTTTCCCATAGTTATATTGAAGACACAATGTATGCTTCCTCCGAAGTTTACAAGCAATAGCTTCGTTCTTTGGACCTCTCGCAAAAAGAAAATGAGAGAGAGAGAGAGAGTCTGATACATCGTTATCAAAATAACCTTGCAAATTGTTAAAGCTCACAGTGCACCTTTATAGTTTAACTGTCACAGCTGCAATACAGTGAGAAGTGTGCTGATACAATGCATGAATAGGAAATAAAGATACTGTAGTGGGTAAGTAAATGGCCTCACTTTAACTTGAAAAAGATTGGAAAACTAGTAATTGAATGGTATACAGAGAAAATGGCAGTCCTCGGAGTAAATAAATGAGGACAAATTCTAAATAGTGGCTCCTCAAACAAATTATTAGGAAAATAGACTTCATTAACAATTATTATAAAAATTGATATGGTTCTCACCAGGTCAAAATTTGAACATGCTCACTTTTAAAATGCACATGTACAAATTTATATTTTGTACATAAGCACCTTTAGAGTGAACATGTACATTTATTGTTTTTTTTAAACTGTACATGCGCATTTTTAAAATGCACAAATACAAAAGGCTGAATTGGTGAAAATCCAACATATTTTTACAGTAAGTTTTCGGCAAAACCTAATTTTGCAATATTTTTTTTAACAAATCTATATCTAAATTTCGTCCAATAAATGTCAGTTAGGATATAGGTAAAATAAAGCGACAAGGAGTTAAACAGACAAAATTGAAGGCATGTAACATAAGGCAATACATATGACGATCAGAAAGCAAGTTACTAAAAGCATGCAGATGATAAAACTATGTTAACACACATTGCATAGCATTTTTGCACATAATATGTCAACAATAAGATAAACAATGAAAGCATAAATTACTGGACTGAAGTGATGAAAAGCAATGAAGCGCATCATATAAAATGGAGGGACTCCAACTCGTATGAATTCAACAGTTAAATGGAGAATATGGATGTTGGAACAATGACAAATACTGGGATTACTTGATCATGATAACAGCAATGTAGGTAAAGGATCTGTTTGACCAAGTGTTCTCGGAATGAACCCCACTTTAATAATTGGAACAACAAAGCTACTTGCATTTTAAACGGTATATAAATCTACATGATTACTCAGCATGCTAAACTACAAACCATGAGAATGTATTCCTGATACGATGTTTTGATGATCATTTGCCTATTTAAAAAAGCAAGTGTGAAATTGAGCTAAACAAGGAGAGTAAAGGAATTTGGAGCTGCAAGTGATTACAAGGATGAAGTTAGAAAAGGAATGGTTACCAAGGATCTTCTGTACTAAAAACTGGCCTATCCTTTTGCTATCAGGAACAGAAAAACCACTAAAGAGTGTAAACTGTCAGGCCAGAAGAAACTGAAAACATGGGGATCAGTTAACAGTCCATCAAATTCTAGAGCTACAGTAACCAAGCACAAAAGTAGTAAAAAATATAGTTGAAAGGGATAAAGTACATACAGACATCTGCTACACTCAATGAGTGTGTTTAAGACGTTTGGATGGAAGGATTTTGTTTGTGGATTAAACAAATGGCTTTGCCAGAGGTCAGCTAGAACTGGAAATCAATTCTCACTCACACTACGCATTTTTATTACTACTACTACTACTTTGGTTTGGATGGTGTGTGTGGGCGAGGAGGGGGGAAGGGTAAGGATGCAATTTGAGGATAGCAACAGAGAGCTCAACCATAATGCATGACGGCCAGAACAACGATTATAAACATGATCATTGCATAAAAATTTAAGAGAACATGCTAGTAGGTGAAATATGATATGCCAATTAATTATTAGATGCTCAGCAGTTTACCACAATTTACAACTTAAGGTTCTAAACGTCAACTAAGATACCTGAGTGGGGGTTAATTACTATTTATACAATTCAAACCAAGAGTCATACCTAGGTGGTATGCTTACAAGTTAAAATAAAAAACATATATCAATATCCTTTTAGATAACTCAATGAGAAAACAGTTTCATGTTTTGTAACTTCCACCAAACTTAAGAGTAGAGTAAAAAATCATAGATAATCTAAAACAAATCCTACCCATGTTTAGCATTCAGATATAACTATTCTATATTTATATCATGTGATAGATCCGACATGCTTAAACAAATCCAAAAGCACATAGAAGTGTATGATTCAATTTTTTGTTCAGTGGGACAATACAGAGGATTATATGTATACATGTTGTATCCACCCAAACATATATTGTAAATACAGGTAATAAAAGTCAGTTTAAGAGTATTGACATACCAGAAAAGAGTGGAATTCATTCTTCATGTCTGATATACCATTCAAAATCTCTATCTTTTGGACATGATCCAAGGTGTTAAAGAACTTCAATTCAGCTCCTTCTTGTTTCTGCAATTTTTCCTCTCTCTTCTCCTTTGCAATTCTCTCATACTCCTGCATTGTGTCTTCCTTATCAATCAAATACCCAATGCTTTTTTTGTTATAGAACTCGCAACAAGTATTGCATTGGCAAAGAAGACCTCTCCAATTTTTGGAAAGGAACATTGGTCTTTTCTTTTCAATGAAATTTGATTCATTATTTAGATCCCTTCCAAGGAAGCACTTGGCACTCGATTTCTTCTCAGAATCATGTAGGGTGTTTGAACTATTTTCTGCTTTTGCAGAAACAGAAACTCCATTTTCATTATTTTCACTTTGCTTTTTTGATCCCAGTTCAGTTTCCTCATCACTTGTAATCATCGCATTTTTTTGCTTTGTTGTTGCCCAAATAGATGGAGGGTAAAAATCTAAAAACGAACATATAAGAGAACAATCTTGGCAAATATACTCATCATACAAAAGTTCGCCATCTTCTTCGCGTGGAATCTACAACAAACACAAAGCATAATATAACCAAAAAAAAACTAGATAATACAAGGCCAAAGCTGAATACGGAGGTAAGCATGTATTCATTGAATGCACACTAAAGCAATACACTAGCATGGAGAAAGTGAAAATTAAACCTGCCTACTGGATTTTCAAATCCACAAACGCACATATTGTGCAATGTGCATAACTCAGGATGAACACACAAAAGGACTCTTTTATTAAATGAAAATGAAAATGAAAAAGAGGATTTGCGCAAGCATGCTAAAAAAAGAGTTGTGTTCATGGTAATAAAATTGTCGATGAAGATATCTTAGCATCGTTTAATATTTTAATAAGATAAAACCTTGTTTTGATCAGGTTTAAACATGAATGCATATCCATTAAACAATGAATTGTTGAGCCAAACTAAGGTATAACCTATGTGCATATATCCCTTAATTAAATGTGATGATGGTTACACGAGATTAAATACCTTGTCAGCAGAATCAAGGCCAAGATGATTCTCATGATACCAGTCTTCGCAGATGCAGCATTGTATCATTTCTACTTGATCTTCAGCTTCTGGATCTGGATATGGGCGCCCACAAATGCAATATGTTCCTTTAAAGTTTTGGTTGTAAGAATTTTTGATGTTTTCATCATCTTTGCTAGAACAAAGTTTGCAGTTAAACCCTCCAAACTTTGAATTCCCACAATCACACTTAAAGTTTCTCTTTGTCCACAGCTCCACCACCTGATTGATAAAGGAGAAGGTAATATCAGAAGATGAAAATTGACAATTTAATAGCACGGACGTGAGATCCCATAAATCACACTTCCACTATTTTCAGGTTTCAAGAACTGGTCTACAATTGATTTCCACCATATATCTATTATAAAATTGAATGACATCCAATTTAACTCAATTTTTTCAAGCTATCAAAATTTATAAGACAAAATGCAAATATAGTATTGGAATACAAAGATTTAAAAACTCAAGCTACTTTAGGTGTACCTCAAAAGTATTCGAGCTATCTAGCACCAATGTACATACATAACATCAACTAAGTGAAGATTTGAGGTTGAGGAGAAGAATTTGGTGAGTTTAACATACAGTTAAGTGTTAGCTAAAACTAATATATTGACATCACTATGCAATAGTATTGTTCAAGTTTTGTACTTCCAATGTGTAGCTGTCTAGCTGATAGAAATAATAAGACAAGTTATAAGACTTTTTTTTATTGAAGGAAGATTTGCATAAAGATAGTGGGGGAAAACCACCAAAATAACTCAATGTAATGTTTCCCCTTTAAAAGGGAGAGATGTTGATACACATGCCAGGGTTACCATTACTCGCAAGAAACTAAGCATGATGAGTCTCCATCATACTGACCAATCGGTCATCTGGTTTAAAGCATGGTCACAAAGGCTTTCTGCATGTCATGTGCATCCTTCGAGTACAGCATCAAGAATTTTACATGTGCAACTAAATTTTCATAAACGCACACACACATCCAACGAAAGACGCATAAGTTATGTGTTTTTATACCAGATATATATTATATTACATAATGAAAAGGTAGAACTTAGGCCTTTATAAAAATTTCATTGTAAATCAAGTATTGACGTTATGTGCTTTGCTAATGAATCAACAAACATCAGCAAACCAGGTGTTGTTTCAAAGTCTGATGTAAATTATTAGTCATTTGGTCCAAATTAAAATCTTTTGCTAGTTTTCTTATATTTCTCCTTTCAGACAGCACCGCACTGAACTTCAATACTGCAAGCATAGGGCCAGCTAAATGTATCAAGGAATTGTTCAATGTAGCTATGTACACAGTAAAAAAACTCCTTCGGACAGATGGAGATCATAAGATTTTCAAAACAAAACATAAGCATATGAGAGGTATTCAATCAGCTAATAGCATGCCACATTCACAGACTTATCAATGACAAGAGCCTATAATGTCCCCTCAATAAGCACTTGAGGAAACAGAATTATTTTCACAATGGGCAAAAAAAAAATCTAAAAGTTGTATTACTGGTTTTGATAATAACATTTACAAAAATGCATCACAACATAAGGCAAAGCAAGTTGTATACAATAATACAAGTAATTATACGCTTTAGTCATCTTCTATGAACTTGCATATGAAAGTCATCTATAGACAAGAGGGTGAAAACCCGAGATAAAGTCAAAAAGGTTATTGTTAGTTTCTAGGCTTTATGGAGTACACCCAACAACTTCATTCCCTATATAGTTGTATTAGTGGATGTAAGCACATAGTTTCTTCCATTCAGGTTCTACAGCATACCTCAGATAATTTTAATAGTATGTTCGTATTGTAAAATTCATATATCAGCCAATCTACTCGAAAAAAATTCATCGCTTCAAAATTGATTAGCATTTATATATCAAATACCCTTGAGCTTAGAAACAGCCTAATTACATCGCTAATTTTATATGAAAACCGTCTAGTTCTAATTATATTTCTGTACTATGCTAAAAGTGATGGATAGGTTACATGTAAATGTTGACATGTTTGTCAACTCCTTATGGTAGTCAAAACTACTTACAAATAACTTATTTCAATATTGGAGTTTGAGAACTTCTTATAAGTAGCATACAAAGGTACGCTAATAAAAAGAAAATGGAGAGGCAACTATTTGTTACTTTGACTTATGAAGCAATTTCATAAGTCATTTTGATCAAATATTTCTACTGGAAGTTAAATTAAGTTCAAACGCTTCTACCTATAAATTATTATTTAGAACAACTTAGAAGTTATTATCCAAAACTCATTTTAAGGAGTTTCAAAATAAATTGTTACCAAACAGACTCTAAGTGACTATAAGGTGACTACTCAAAACGATCTCTAGATAAAGAAATGTTTTTTCATTATAAAACACAACTACCATTGAACTATCATTGACCAAACAAAATTATGAGCCGTAGAAAAAGGTGGTTAAAGGGACTTCGTATATTGTTGAAGGGGTTTTTGTATTGCAACGACCCCTCACTTGTAGTGTATATTATCTCATTTCAATGGGGCCACAAAAAATGGAATCTCTTTAACAATCCCATATTAAAACCAAACTCAAATTACAATTAATGCTTACCTCATGTCCATCATGGCAGGACAAGACACAAGCAGTACAAACACCAGCGTTTCCAGTAGGAACACAAGTCAAACATGAAAAAACTGCTTGCCTTTTCATATATCCATTCATGTAAGTGCATTCTTTGCCTTCGTCTCCTCCCAGCACCAAATCAGCTTCCTAGGTTTCATTCATGTTATCAAAGCTAGTCACATTCTTCAGAAAGTTTTTTTTAGTGGATAAAAGAGAGATGAATCCAGTTTTGAACAGCTACAGTTATTTATCTAACGTAGAAGATTCATAACTTTTTTCAGTTACTTGATTGGATCCACTCTAAAAATAACTTTCAGCTTAGATTCTAAGATTCTATAAATATTTTTAATAAATAAATAAATCAGACAAAATAGAGTAAAGAAGACCAGATTAGGCGCTTAAATTATCATTCAGGACAATCGCGGGTTCCAAATACAAATTTACGACCACCGTGGTTTTCGCAATACAGCGTCGAATGAATATTGAGAAAATATATATTCTAAAATATTACCAGTTCTTCAGCCTCCATTTCCTTGATATACTCGCCAATCGTAACAGTCTGCTCCATTTCATCATCGAATATGTCAGCCATGGCGATTAATTGTGAGATAGAGGAAACCTGGGCTAGATTTGTTATGACTGTTTTTTATTTTATTAAGCTTTTAGGGCTTCAGAAAGGGGAAAGTATAAGAGTAAGAATATAAAGGTGTGCTAACAGTGTTTTTATGACGAGTTAAAGCGGAAAATATTCGATTGCGCGGGAAGGCAGCGAAATAATGAAAAAGAAATGTGTAGATACTGTTGATATCGTACACTTATATTTTTGTTCATTTGTTAGGTTAAGTTTACAGGTAATCTGCTTTTAAATTTGGCTAGTTATATTTAAACTTTGAAAATTGCTAAGTAGTCCGTCTAAAAATTGAAGAAGAAAAAAACAATATATCCATGTTTTAATGGAGCATGCTCATCTTATCGTAACGCTTTTCCCTTTATACCCTTCTTTGGTAAAAATCAACTCATAAAAGAATTTTACCGTAGAAAACGCTCATTTCGACAAAAGCATCTTAGTATATAAAAAATCACTTCTACGAATATTGCATTTTCTAATTCAAAAAAAAAAAACAATCAAACAACATAGTATTCAAGTTTTGCCCATCTAATTTTACTAGGTTTGTATTATCATCGTCATAGTCCATCAATTCAAATATAATTTTTAAGAATTTACCTAAAATTTGATTTTATGCTTTATTTGATAAGTGGAATAGAAAAGGGAAAATATGATACGAAATAAAAGGATGGATGAATGACAAAAACACAATCTTGTCATTGATTTTTTTTAATATAATGGCTACTAATCGTAATATCACATGTCCAAATAAAATTAACCTTTAAATTTTCTAAATTGGCACTAAAATTAGGTTAGTATTTCAGATGAACATGATTTAGACTATTGAGAAATTGGCCGCTTCATCAATTTGATGGTATAAAAATGAGGATGCTCAAGGTCTGGCCATCGATGAATTGTTAACAGCTCAAGAAACAATACACTCGCCATGATGACAGTAACAAAAAAAATAAGAAGCTTTCCCACTAATTTAGTATGTTGCAAAGTGCAGCTTGTTTTTCATTTTCTAGTAGCCTTGCTGAAAAATAGCATAAATTTTTACATACTCTTCTTAGTACCAAACATTTCAATTGCTTACCAAAGACATCATTTTCAATTATTTTTGCATGACGAAGAACTGTCGATTAACGTAATTTTCTACGACGATCAACCATCGAGAAACTGTAGTTTGATGGTTGATGGTTATGCAAAATAGCGTTGGTCGGCTGTTGTTAATATTGCAAAACGACTTTACGTGCTAGTTGATTGTTGTATGAAATGACTTTGGTAGTAGAAAACACATAGATTTTATTGCATGTATTAATGACGAGTGTAATGGCACGCGCTTTGCGCGTGAATTGTTTTTCTTATAAATTGTATATGTTTAAATCAGTCAAAAAATAATTTTTTATTTTCAAATGATATTTTGTAAAAAAGTATTTTGAATTTGTAAAGAAGGTTTAATTTTAGATCATATTTTTAGAAATGTTTTGAATTTTAAAGCACGTTTAGTTATTAGATCATACTTTTATGACATTTGAATTTGTAAAAGAAATTTAGTATTACATCCTAATATTAAGTAACTAGTATTAGAAAATATATAGAGGGATATTTTTAGTAGTTCATGTTGATACAAAAAAATGTGACACCAAACCTATATTATTAAAGATGTTAGAAAGAGAGAAACCAAGCGCATTTAGCAAGACACCTAATTTATGGATTAAAGAATCATTCTTTATTTCTACAATAAGTAAAAGTACCGACGAATTATTCGGATTCAAATGCAAAGATTGAACAATTGCGGAGCTATTTACCGATAATCTTTAATATAATAATCGGTTTTATCAATACAACATACTCAAAATTTCAATATGATTTTAAATTAGCGATTTCTTAGAAAAGATTGGTCGTTGGAATCTCTCTACAAACAAAGACTGAGGCTATGTTAATTTACATAGACTCTGATTAACCTCAATTCTCGATCGTGCATTTGAAATTTTACTTAATCATCAACGTCAAAAACGATGAATAGAAATCCTGAAAACTGTAGAATACAACCCAAAGCTAGGTAAGCATGATGCATGGTTAACCGAGAGAAATTATATTATAAATTTGGTAACTATTGTTGTCCCTTGGATCATCTTCGTTGTCTTGACGCTTCTTTAGGGCATTCCCAATCGTGAGTGTCACCACATGTCGATTCAAACTCGTTCAATCAAAACTCATCTCCAATCTGATAAGAAAAAAAACATTTCTTAATTGGATTTAATTTAGTCTGCTTTAAGTTAACCTGCTGAGAAAATAAAGCTTTGGCCGGCTAAGATGCAACCGCTTAAATTCATATTTTTCCCCTTAGCAGGCTTTCTTTTGGCCTGCTAAGACAAAATATGAATTTAACCAGCTTTCTTTTAGTCGTCCAACCTCAGCTAACTAAAAGAAGACTGGCTAAAAAAACAAACCACGGGGTTGCCAAAACAACCTAGAAAAGCACAACCGGCCCCATGTTGGAGGTCGGTTGCTTCCCAACAAACGCTTGATTGGGAATGCTCTTATCTGTTAACGTTTATATGTTGATGGGTTGATTTAGTGTGGTGACAAAAGACTCGGTTTCCTACTTCTAATACCATATAAAAAAAAAATACGCAATAAAATTTGTATGCTTCACAGTGCCAATATTATTTCACAATCTAATCAACTATCATTTTCCACGGCCATCAACTTTTAAACCATTGTTGTTTGGTGTTTGATTGCCATGGAAAATGATGTTGAGCGAAGGTTGTTTGTCGTGCAAAAAAGAGTCAAAACGATGTCTTTGTCAGCCTTTTAAAATGTCTGGTATTAAAAATAGTGTAATGTAAAATTTTATGATATTGTTTAGCTATGGCATCAGGGAGAAAAAAATAAAGTGCTTTTGTCAAACACACTCATTTATATTTTGACGTGCATTTGCCAAATTTTACAACAATATTACTGTTGTGGTTGTTGTTACTAGCGACTTGCAATGAAATTCGGTTTGCTTTATGCTAGATATTGCTTTTATTCCCACCTCAATACTGGTTGAGGAATAATGTATACGAAATGGAAGTGCAAAGCATATTTCAAACTTGGACCGAAGGTGCGCTGCTTTAAGAAATTAGATTGAATATTGCATTGATTTCATGGACGTGTTACAACTATAGAGCTAATGTTCTATGAATGTGTATTTATTTACTGTACGAAGTACTTTGCTAAGAACTTTTTTCTTACCCTCTATCTTCTCATGTTCCACTAATACTAGTCTAATATTGTTAAAGTTGGAACCCAGTGCGAGAGTCTTCTGCACGATAACAGGCTCTTAAAAGGCCGATAATGTACGCACATTTTCCTCGCATTACGAAGAACCTGTTTTCGCATTTGAAACTGTGAGCCCATATCACCGTGCGGGTGACCTAACTGTTGCGTCAGGGCTCTATTTCACTAGTCTAATGTCGTCAATTAATTAATTTGTTAAATCAATGAAATAAATAAGACGGAGGCGTATTGAGTTTGATGAGGATGGAGTGTTGAATATTTTAATATGTGCGTCACAAATATAAAATAAAACATGTTATGACATTTGATGTAGCCTCCAATTAAAACAATCAGATTAGAAATTAAAATTATAAAACTTAAGGATCTAATTGACATTATATTATGTGTAGATATCGGATGCAATTCTAATTTGTTGAAAGCCTAAATTAGTATTTGTCAACATTATAAATAAGGGTCATGATGCCCAATAGCATAGGCTGTAGTAACTCGTTAACCATCTTTCTATAAAGTGAGAGCTAATCAAATATATGATTTAATTTATGTCAATTTAAAAGACCAAATCATTTCTTCTTCTCTTTTAATCAACAATGCAAATATGAATTCGGGTATATATGGATTCAGGTATGGCATTGGCTAATTTATTTTATTTACATGTTTTCTTTTCAATTGTCGTAGGCACTTTCGTCCACAACATAGTGAATGAAAGGACGTCAAGGAACACAAAAATGGCTGGAAAATACGTAATAGAGGTGTCATCATATAATCACAAGGGAAATACAAAGTGTTAAGCGAAAATTTGGCACTATCAAAACAAACTCAAAGTACTTGTAAAGTGTTCCTAAGATCGGAACATGCATGTAGCTCGAAAGCACATAACAATTCGAGCTACATATTGAATATATGATCATCTTAAAATATGTCTATCACTTAACCAACTTGGGCCCCTCCTTGAAAAGATACACTTTACTTCAAGCAAACGAAACAACCAAAGACATTGGACTGTTTTACTCGATGATATGAAGTGCCAGGGGAGAATTTAGCATGATCTCAAAACAGACTCAAAGTACTTGTAAAATGTTCTTAAGACCAGGACATGCACGTAGGTTGAAACCACATCGCAATCCGAGTTACAGATTCGAATATATGATCATCTTACAAATCTATCTACCACCTAACCAACTTGAGTCCCACCTTGGAGGGATATACTCTACTTCAAGAAAACAGAACTACGAAAGGCGTTGGACTATTCTACTCGATTATATGAAGCTATTGATCCAAGTTTCATTCAATTCTGACTTAAAATAAAGGAATTATGGTATAAAACATGTGTATCACAAGTGCTTGTGCGTTAAATTTCTAATGAAGATGTCAGGAGTTCGATTCCTAGCAAGTATGTTATTTTTATGGAATATGAGAAACGATCTGGTGGGGAACATAATTGTTTACTGTCTAATAGATCTCTACCTACCCTATCACACATAAAATCTCATGGATGAACACAACCAGGAGAGGAAAAGGGATGGACAATAATGGTATGAGGAACATCGGATAAGATTCTTTGTTCTATAGTGGAACTACTGGAAATGAATTCTCATTCGGTGGATGAGAGATTGTCGAACCAAAGGCACCACCGAACTAGAATACTACGAACCAAACTTCACCGAACACCACCTATCGAACACAAATTCATATTCAGTAGCCTAGTATCTAACCAAGGCATCATCAGGCCAACTAACACCAAGCCAATTACCATCAAATCGAATAGAGTATATACGGAAAGGCGATCTCAAATATATTGAAATCCTGCGGCGTATGTTCTATATATGGAAATAACCGAACGAGCATGTTATACAGGGAAACTGCCTATCTTATCTGATTGACCTCCATTTTTCTTCGCTCCTATAAACATCAAAGCTTCCAATAACAATGATGGACAATGCAAGAGAGTTAAGCTTAAAATAGTAATGGAGGACAAGTCAGAGAGGAATGGGCTAAACAACCTAACATGAACAACAAAGCAGAAACAGCCTAGTGGAAAGAGTCGAATGGGGATAGGATAAAAGGAACAACCGAACAAGGATAGACAGGTAGGAATAAATGAGCATGAATAAATGAACAGGAGTTGCGGAACAAACTTCCTTGGGTCTATATCTTACTTTCTATTGAGTAACAGATCATTATATTTTTTACTTCAAGCATTGTATCGGTAAGAAGGATAATGAAAATGATAGTGGATGCAAGCACATTCTGGCTGGGGCACTATAAATCTTTATGTTCTTTACTTTATTGCAATTTATTTTCTATATAACCTATATGTGATCTGCTCTCTGAAAATCAATCATTATATGAATATAACAACTGTTGAACACCATGTTTTCACAGCTTTTAATAAATAGATTGGTCATGTTTGTCCACTATTCGTGCAAACATTTTTTGTGCTTTAACTGAGAGATAATTCACAACATGCTTTTGAGATCAAAGAATAAGGTTGGTGCTAACACCAGGAATGCAGGGAACACAGTGCACCCAATCAAATAATTGCAAATTCAGATGATCATTCGATAAGCACTCCACTACTAGCAGATGTAAGTACTAAAGGCGACCTGGATTGAGTTATTGTCAAGCTAAATGAACGTTTCGCTGCCCAGTAAGCAATGGTGGACCAACTTATGACACGGTTGGACAGCTGCAAACTATTGGTCACAATATTGGAACACAAGGGTCATCTCAGTCTAGGAGATCCAGGAGGCGAAGGGGGTCTCACTCTAATAAGGAATCTAATCAAGAAAGTCAAAGGGTTATAAGAAGAAACGTTGGAGGGATAAAACGAGAAAGAGTTTATCCCAAAGCTGGACCAGGGAAGCAGCTCGAGACTGAAGTAGACAGGAATGTTATCGAACCAGGAGCAGCTATAAGCTAAAACTTATCATTTCCTTACCGAAATTATGGTCAGTGGAGGATAAAACGATCATGGGATCAGTTTAGGAGCTTTAATCATGCTTGTAACCAAAGATCAAGTTGTCATAAAGGAGATGAAGAAAATCATTCACCCCGAAGGGAAAGGTAGAGATATCATTGCTAATCACCCGAACCAAAGGATAGGATGACCTAAATCATTATATAGTGTATTCAACATGAACAAGTTGGAGTAAGGAATTGGAGCTAGCTTTAGCGGTACCTCCTCCCTGGAGATATGACTACCAGGAACCTTAAAGATTTCAGAATGCCTACTATGGAACCGTATAAAGGACCAACTGCCCTATAGTACATTTACAACGAGATACCAAACACATGCTGATAAACGGAGCTATAGAGTAGATTTGTGCAAATCCTATCCTCTATTCTTGCAAGATTTAGCCATATATGGTTTTATGGTTGACCTCTATGGTCAATTCATTCTTGTGTGATGTGAAAGAAGAAGTTTATTAGTTAATTTTGGATAAATATTGACAGCTGAAAGATGGATACTCATTATTCGATGTAAAGCAAAGGAAAGATGAGTTGCTATGGAAGTACCTATCACAGTTTAATGTCATAGTAGCGAGAATTCAGAACATGGATGAAAGGTCCACCTTGATGGCTTGTATGGTGGAGTGAACCCTAGAATGGAGTTTGTTAGGAGATCGATAATGAAGAAACCGACCACATTGGAGGAGTCTGCCATTGAGGCATCAAAGTACATGAGGTAGGAATGTGTTGCATCAAAAAGACAACCCGTTATAGCTACGAGCCTAGTGATGACTGCAGATGATGATGGAAAATGTGGTAGCTTCTTTCTTAGCTAAGTATTCAAAGATAATGGAGTATTCCTTAGACTTATCACCAATGCAGGTCTAGAGAGACCATGATTGGAACTTTGTTTGCAACCCATCGAGGGTGGATGCAAGAGAGCGGGTAAGTCAGGAAGAAGCTACGAAAATTTGACTTCCACAAATCGAACCGGCTAGGGCTCAAACCAAACAGACCACTATAGAACTGATCAGTACCATATTAATGGTACAACCCATGTCGGACCAAGGGAAAATGTTTTGCCTAAATTCAATGCTGATGTTGGAACCACACACTCGGCTGTTGAAACAAGATCGCTTGAGTTCATACCGACTGGTACAAATGTGGTTGATCCATTGCATGGGGCATGATGTATCCCACCAAGCAACCTCGGAAAGCATTCCAGTAGTGAAGGAGTGAGTCGCTGGGCTAATGCATCATGTGTTAGGCAAGTGAGGGGAGACTAGAGGTCGACAAGATGAACCGTAGTTTGTTCACTTCGAACATTTGATGTGCATTCAACCCCTAAAATTAAAGACAATGATCATGGAACCAAATGCTAGAAAATCCAACCTAGAACACATTTGAGGCACTAGATTTAGCAGTTGGAGACATTTGGAGCCCCAAAGGAAGTAATATACCATTGCTTTCCCCTATTCTTGTCAGACCAAGCAACTATTTTGTTGTCATTTGGAGCGTTGATTTGTTAACTCTTGGGTATCAAGCAAAAAGATGGATGAAACTAACAGAGCCATTTTGCACGATTTAGCAATAGCTGCCGCTATACGTCAACTTAATAAACGGGATGTCCTTGTGGTTGTTGTTTAGGAAAACTAATACGGAAAAAGATTTTTACAAGGAACTTAAGAAAAATTCAAATACTAACTTAGAGGACTTTGACTATTGGCCCAACAAGTTTATGCGCTTGAAAGATTCTAATATTGAGGCAAGATTAATTAATGTCAATTAGGTTGGAGACGAAAAGCTTTAGGACGAGGGCATGTGAAAGATGGATAATAGGACCGGAGAAAGGAAAATATTCAAAAGACAAGGCAAGTTTCCACATTCACAGCTTATGGGTACTCATGGAGGACTCTATCTTGCTACTAGAGAAACCGTGGAATACGATGAATCGAGAATGAAACAACTAACTATAGTAGAGATAGGAACTGATATGCTTTGGGATAAAAACTAAGGTAACTCCTGCCATAAACTATAGACTGTAGACCCTCGACGAAACTGAGTCCTTACGAAGGAGGGATATAAACCACGCTCGAGGGCACGATGTTGGATTCCCCATAGACATCGGAGCATATCCTCCTACTAGATATTTAGACATAGATGTGCATGAAAATTGTAAAGAATGGAGTAGTCAGATAGCGGGGCATAAATTTCCTAGTCCTAGAGGTAGGGTTCAACTCCATCAAAGATAATGGGAGACTAGGTTTAACTCCTTCAAAGATGGTGGTCTAATTCAAACACATTCCATAAGCGAGATCGGACACCTCTAGAGAAGGTGGAGCATAATATTTTCAAAAAACCCAAGAGATAGAGTCAACTTCATATGAATATGAAGCATGGTACCGTAAAGACTAAATACCCTCATAAAATGTGGGGACAGCAATGCAAAGGAATGACTTTCTTTAATGAATAAATTTCAAATGATATTTAATAGAAATACTTGAGGCGATAATAACACTATGCCAAGTAACTAGGCGAAACTCGCGGAAGTGAAAGAAAATACTAATGAGTGGGCAAGATGGATGTTCTTAACCCATACGGGTCGAACAGACCTCTTACCTTATAGGTTAGACCGAACGACAGAGTACAATACACTAATAACATGATTGGAAATAGCAAAAAAACTAAGAATCAAGACATTATGTATCTATATCGACTTGCAAATGGCTGTGAACCAAGCGCTTTCACATGCAAGAATGATATGTTGTTAAGCATACCCCATAGGAGAAAAATTGAGATGCCAACGATTTGGAAAAATTAGTTAGCTTAGGAAATGAATCACCTTTTAGGTCGGTCCTAGTAGAGTCTTCACCCTTGAACCGGAATGAAGCAAGAAAGTGATGCATAAGGCGACTTGATACGCATACAGGATAACATCCTATATAAAAGAGTTTTCACTAACTCACTGTCAAGGTGCATGACTGCAAGAGGGGCTAAGGAAATATTGAACAACGTACATCAAAGTAGTCTATGAGACCACATTGGTGGGCAGATTCTAAAACATGATATCTTACGGTATGGATATTTCTGGCCAACCTTTAATGACAACACCATGGAATATGCAAAAAGATGCGTTAAGTGTCATAGATTCACTAAGATCTCTAGGTTACTGCCAACCGAAATAACTCACATAGTCATCCCTCGGTTATATACTGATAGGGCACCGATCTGATCGAAGAACTTCTAATAGCTATAGGTGGAGTTGAATATGAAATAATGGTTGTAGATTAGTTTACCGCATATGGAGTTCCACCCCAGATGATCTCTGACAATGGATGACAGTTTGATAATCAGGAATTGGCAAACTTCTATCCGCAACACGGAATTGGGAAAAGCTTTTCTACAGTGCCTCACCTATAGGTCAAAGGATAGGTTGAAGAAGTTAATAAGGTACTCAAAACACTTATATAGGAGCATTTTGAAAATGATAAGGGAGCTCAAATGGATGAGCTACCATTTGTACTTGATGCGTGTTGCACTTGCTGCAAAACTGCAATGAGACATGCTCCTTTTGCTTTGGCTTATGAATTATAGGTTATGCTTCCCATCGGAACTACAGTCTTATCTCATAGGAGAATCCACTATGACTTAGAGGAGAATGAGTAATTGCTAAACATATCCCTGGATCTAATCAAGAAAAAGCGGGATGAGGCTGATTTGAAATCGTGGCGCTCTAGCTAATGGCGATGAAACAATACAACTGTAGGGTAGAGCATCATCCACTTAAGAAAGAAAATTTAGTCCTGAAGCGAAATTTGTTGTTGACCGGGGGCACCTGAATCAACCTGGAATAATTATATTTTGTTAGCAGAGATCTAACGAATGGAGCTTACATTCTCATCATCGTGGATAGAGCTATATCCGAAAAAACATGGAATACTCGAAACCTCGATCATTATTTTTGTTAATCACCTTGTGTTTATTCAAATATTATTGTCTTGCAATATAATCAACTTTACTACAGTGATTAATGTGCACCTTTTGAAATCTGTTTCAGTTAGGTTTCCTCTTTATGCACTGATTATTGCAGCTGCATGATTATGGCTAGAGGCATTGTTGACCGTCGCGGTTTTACAGAATCTTGTTGATAAGGTGTATAAACCATAACAAACGACTGGTGCTACCAAACCACCATAAGAACAACCATCCCACGCTGACTAAACCCCCTGATTTCTAGGACTATATGGGAAAGGGCACTGTATACTAGTGGGCATGTGACTCTTGCACATCATAACAAGCTTGCACAAACCTTGGCCGACAATGGTGAACCAGACTTACCGTGGTCATGACATGACCACCGACTAGGTAGTTTACTTATGACGAGCGGCTCTAACCTTTGACCAGTAGTGGCGAACTACATTTACGTAAGATCGGGACATAACTACTGATTGGTAATTTGCCATTGATGATTATCCCTAACTTTTGACCAGTAGTGGCGAAATGGATTTACCCACGTTCGAAACATGACTGCCGACTAGGTAGTTCGCCATTGATAATTGGCCCCAACATTTCATAGGCAGTGGTCGGATGGTAGTGGTGAACTGGATTTACCCATTATCAGCACATAACCGCTGACTGGGTAGTTCGAACTTGACGATTAGCCCCAACCTTTGGTCGGTGGTGGCAAACCAAATTTACCCGCAGTCAGGACATGACCATCGACTGAGTAGTTCTCCATTATTGATCGACCCCAACTTTTAGCCAACAGTGGCGAACCAGATTTACTTATGATCAGGACATAACCATCGATTGGGTAGTTTGACATTGATGATCGGCCCTAACCTTTGGTCGATAGTGGAAAACAAGATACACATGTAGTCAAGACATGACTGCCAACTGGGTAGTTCATCATTGACGATCGGCCCCAACCTTTGGCCAGCAGTGGAAAACTGGATTTACCATAGTTAAGGCATGATTGTCGATTGGGCAGCTCGCCATTGACGATCGGCCCCAATCTTTGGTCGGTAGTGGAAAACTAGATTTATCCATGGTCAGGACATGACCGCCGACTAGGTAATTTTCCATAAACAATCGACCCCGAACATGGCTGACAGTGGCGAAGCGAATTCACCCACAGTTAAGATATGACCGCCGAATGGGTAGTTTTCCATTGACGTTCGACCTTAAAACCTTGGCTAGTAATGGTAAAAAGGACTTACCCATGGTCTGGACATGACCCTCGATTGGGTAGTTCACCATTGACGACCTGTTCAAAAATCTTGGCTGACAATAGTGAACCAGACTTATCTACGGTCAAGGCATGACCGCCGATTGGGTAGTTCATCATTGACAGTCGACTTTAAATCTTGGCTGGCGATAATGAACCGGGTTTACCTATAGTTGATACATGATCGTAGAATGGGTAGTTCACTGTTGACGATCAACCCACAAACTCTAACGGTAAGAACAAACCTATTTACCCATGATCAGGACATGATCGCCAATTGGGTAGTTCATTGTTGATGATCTATCCCTATACTTACATTTTCTAGGTATATCAAGTATCCATAATTTACGATGTGGACAAACTCACTCAAGCTAAAGATAAAGAAATTAAATGCCAACGTGGACACATGGGACTGGATTACAAAGAAACTCTACTAGAGATTGCTTACCTTGCTAACATGACAACAATTGATCCTATGTAACTGTGTAAGGCAGTAATGAAATGGCATTCCATCAGAGGTCACTTACCCCACCGAACTTAACAGTGAGTGATCCTATGCAAGAATATGAGGTAGCAATGGGAAAATTATCAAAAGAGCTAATGAAATAATAAAGTATGACTTCACAAAAATTGACCATCCGTCTGAACTTGACAGTGATTGATCTTGTGCAAGTATGCCAAGGGAAAAGGAAGAACTATTGGAAGAGCTAACAAAACAATATGTAACTACATCACCGGTATGCTCATCGTGTCGAACTTTCAGTGATGGACCTCGTACAATTACGTAAGGAAGCAATAAAAATTGCTCACAAGCTAACGAATTAGCAAGGATATCATACAAAAATAATGCGACAACTAATTCTAATCAGGTATGATAATTTCATTTAAATTTTCTATAAGATACATATGCGCTTGTGTAAGTGTTCATAGGGGAAATATAAAGTGTCAGCTAGGGAAAGTTTTAGTCATAGATTAGGCTAACATCAAAGCTCAATTAACATTACATCCAAAGCATTGAACCTCATACCTAAACACTTTAGCGGAAACCGCTTACCCTGCTGAACTTGTTGGTGATAGATTTCATACAACTATGTATGGCAGTAGCATAAAGGTTGCTTTTAAGATGAGAAAACTTAGCAATCGTGTGGAACAAACATATCGTGATTACTAACTAGGAAAAGGATAATATGGACATGAATAAATACAAGACGCAACAATGCATAAACATCAAAAGAAGGTTAATTTTAGAGCATGAGCGCATGAACCTATGCTCAAACTTCAGCAAAAACCACTTACCTGATCGAGCTTATTGGTGATTAATCTACACAAGTATGCATTTTAGTGATGAAGTAGTCATTAATGGAATAACCTAGCAATTTTATAGGAAAAATACGTCATGACTGCTAACCTTAATCAGTCAAATCGAAGTCAAAGCAACAAAATGTACATCGTTGAGTCCACGTACCATAGAGCCATAGTATATCCCTTTCCCCTAAGCACCTCGATATATTCGAAGTGTTCGTGAGACAGCGTGTGGCCTTCAGGACCTGGGGGAAAGGAGGTTGAGCTAGAGGGAGCAAAGGCCCAGATAGAGACGATAATTAATGAGAAATCATACTATACGACTATACCACCAAGAAAGCGCAAGCTACATACATTATACTCATAAAGGATGTCTTGGAATGATCAACAAACTTTACCCCAAGTAAGCAAGGCTCCGCAACACACTGGCAGTGGAAAATTTATTAAAATGGCAGGAATAAGGAAATGGATATTTGAGGTTCGAGATAACTATCGCATGAGAAAGAAAGTTGATTTTGGAGAAATAAAGCATACTTTGTATTCTATAAAAAGTATGCTTTGAGGAGTAACTGTTGTGGGCATTTTCGTGCACAACATGGTGAATATGAAAGGACATTAAGGAACACATAATGGTTGGAAGTTACATAATAGAGGTGCCATCATGTAATCATAAGGGAAAGACAAAGTATTACGGGTAAATTTGGCATAGTTTAAAAACAGACTTAAAGTACTTGTAAAATGTTCCTATAATCAAGACATGCACATAAGTCGAAACTGCATCTTAATCCGAGCTACCGATTAGAAGATATGATCGTCTTAAATTTTGTCCACCAACTAACTTGAGCCCCGTCTTGGAGGGATATACTCTACTTCAAGATAATAAAACCTCCAAAGGCTTTAGAGTGTTCTACCCGAGATATGAAGATATTGTCCAAGTTTCATTTAAATTTCGACTTAAAATAAAGGAATTATGGCATAAAAACATGTGTAGCAGAAGTAGTTATGCGTCAAACTTCCAACAAAGAGGTCAATAGTTTGATTCCTAGCTAGCATATTATTTTTATAGAACAGGAGAAATAATCTAGGAGGGAACCTAGCCGTTTACTGCCTAACAGATCTCTACCTAACCCCTCACCTATAAATACCTCATGGATGAGCATAACCAGAAGAGGAGAATGGATGAGCAATAATGATAGACAAACTTGGAGCTCTAGAAGCTAATTAATCAAATCTCGGCCTAATAGAATCTTGTCTAACAAATTTCTTGTCTGGTAGTGAAACTATCGGATAAGAATTCTTGTTTGGTGGATGAGAGACTTCTGAACCAATGGCATCATCGAACTAGAGTACTACCGAACCAAACTTCACCGAATACTACCTACCGAAATTCCTATTTTGTGGCCTACTACCGAACCAAAACACCACTGGGCCAGCTAATACATCGATCCAACTACCACTAAGTCGATTACCACCTAATTGAACATAGCATATATGGAAAGGAAATCTTAAATATATGGATGTTATGGAGCTTATCTTCTATATATGGAAATAATCAAATTGAGCATGTTATACAGGAAAATAACCTATCCTATCAACTTGACCTCCTTATATTCACTCCTATAAATACCAAATCTTCTAGCAACAATAAAGGATAATATAGGAAAGCCAAACTTACAACAGCAATGGCAGACAATTCATAAAAATCCAAGAATAGACTAACAGGATAGCCTAACATGAATGATAGAATAGGAACAGCCTACTACCTAACAGGAATAGCTGAACAAGAACCGCCTAACATGAACCGCCTAACATGGGTAACCTAATGGGAAAGACTGAACATGGACAATCGAACAAGGATAGGATAGCAAAAACAACTAAATATGAATAGGCAAGCAGTAATAAGCGAATAGGAATAGATGAACAAGAGGTGCCAAACGGACTTCCTTGGGTCAATATCTAACTTTCTATCGAGTAATTGATCATAATATTTTGTACCTTAAGCATTGTACCAAAAACATACGTGAAGGACAATGAAAATGGATAGTGAATGTAGGCACACCCTGGCTAAACCAATATAAATCTTTATGTTCTTTAATTATTGCAATTTACTTTCTGCGTAACCTATATGTGATCTTGTAACAACCCGCATCTTAATAAGCTTGAACTTCGACTAAATCGAGACCAACTTTATTAGGGCATATATCATTGGCTTTGGTAACTTATGTTTGTATCAGAGATTGATTAATATAAACCCATAGCATAATGAAAAATATAGTAGAACATAAATATTGATTGAGGCTGCTACCTTGGAATTACTAGTATTCCTTAGATATCTAATTGCCTTGTCAACATCGAGCATGAATAAGAAGACTTTCCATCTATCATTCTCATCTTGCTCCAATAACATGTCTCTCTAATATATCTTATGGGTTGTAATGAGGAGGAGTCAGAACAACACTCTGGTGATTGAAAAATTACACAATTTACCCAATACCACTAATATATGTCGATTGATTTCCATTTAATTATTGTGCCTACTATTTACGGCTAATCCATTAAATCCTATGTGTGCGTATGATATGCCTAACCTCATCTGAGGTATAACTATATATGTATGCATGTACACATACATATATCTATCTAAACATAAACTGCCTAAAAACCTCAGCCACTTAATACTTATTAGATAGGGAGGAGCAGACCCAACGGCCATTTAATACCATAATCCCAAAGCAGGTCCTCCACAACGTAAACGATTGTCAATCGATTATAGCTACAAAGACCGATGACCCCTATATACGGCTTTATAATTTATAATTTGATTAACATATTGCTAATGCACAACAAAGACTCATCTAAGGATTAACTAGTTTACCTTCAACAAATAAACAACTAACCAACTAAACTTTGAGCTCTATACGTATCTCATGTGAATTTTACACTAGTAGGAAGTAAAATCCATTTGGACGTAACTGGAGTCCTTACAACCGACCGATCGGGACCGATGGTGGTCATAGCCTATATGCCCGCCCTACTTCTAAATTCTAAACCAACAAAAATACCGACATAGTCCGTTGACCTTCCACAGATGACATCCCATTTAGACTAACCTAATGTAAGTCAAGGAAAATAGCCCTTTCAATTACTTAATACTTTTTATTAGAAATTAAGCGGATCCCATTTCCTTAAAAGTATCATGCCATTTAATACTTCAATTTCGAGGCAAAACTTTGTTATACTTTTGCTCTCCCTATACGCAAACGCATGTCTCTTTCCCTAGGTCCTATGGTTGGAGATGCCCCACATTATTAATAGGTATACATAACTACTGGTAACCTCTAAGTAAAAGGCAAACTTCTGTTATGTAACTTTGCTAACCTCGCATCCTAACTCATACTAAACCAAACCAATTATCCTAGGCCTAAGTATTGGGCTAGGCCCATTAATTCATGCTGGTCCTAAACGTATTATTAAAACCATATAATTTTATATTCTGAAAATTATATTACATCCTAGCATTAAATTCCTAACTTATATGCTTATTTACTGTATTCCATAAATGTCAGTTGTCCATTAAAAAATAGTAATTATCATTCTAATTGGACAATCTCTAATAACATTTACTTATTCATTCTAATTCAATCTATTTACGTCTATTTCTATTTTTTTCCCATAAATGTCATATTTAATCTTTTAACCAGTCCCATTAAATGCATTTGCGTTCTTATTTAATTCTTATAACTTCCTATTAACTGCCCATTTATTTCTCTATTAATTCTGGAGTTACTATCACTTTTCCATCTACACCTTATAGTCATATAGTTAATATGTTATTAAAACTAATACGAATATCGTCTTGCATTAGCTATATGTACATTAATTGATAAGCATGATTATACGTATATATCCATACCTTTCCCTATTTCCAACCATTAATTCCTAAATAAAACATTTCTTTTCACATTTTAATTTATCAGAGCTATCCTTCCAAAAAGGATCACAGTTACAATTTTCCATAAATTAACCAAAAGTGAGACCTTTGCTTCGTTTGAAGTTACAAGGAATTATCTCTTTACTTTTATTAAATATACAATACGAGGAAGTACATTCGTACTTTATGCATCTATTCATATTTGGTATATTCCTTACTAGTTCACATGACGCACTTTTTATACAATCGTGGAATTAGATAATTTATGGAAATTATATGGAATTGAGTACAATTAAATTATACCCATAACACTCCCAATAAACTAGAGCATAGAAATTCACATTTCAAGTCAAGTTAGGACAACTTAAATGAATATTAACATTTTACAACCCAACTATAAATCTGGAATAAACTTTACACCTTTACCAACATTCAACTTTAACAAATATGGGGACTGATTGTGACGACCGCCCATGACTCCCGCACTAAACAAGAGAAAAGAGCGCTGAAAAGCGTGCCAGGCAGCCATGGACGATAGTCAGGGTAAAATAAAACAGCAAACTCTATCGTACAACTCACAGCGCATGGATAAAATATAATAGAGAAATATATAGTGAAGCCCCATAACAGAAAAATCATCATATAAGCATCGTAGTAGTTTTATACAAACATGAATCATCCATACATCAAAGCCTCACTACAAACACTCAATCAGATATAACAGCGGAACACCCAGTACATATAGTAAGAAAACTAGTATGCAGAGCCTCCTGCTCGTCTTCGTCGTCATCAGCGTAGATCTCTAAGAACAACACCTGTCACCTGCTACCTAGTCTGCCCATCCCAACATGGATGAACAGCCCAAGGTAATAAGAGGAGACATAAAACCTTGAGTCAGACAAAGTCTTAGTGAGCAGTAAATCAACTATCAAACATACCAAAAGAGCATAAAGGATAAAAGGAATAGGAACCAAACCATCCCACTCCACCTCTTTCTACAGTGATAGCCCCCAGATACACACCAAAGAGAATTAAGCATAACATAGCAGATAATTAAGGTAAAGCAATAATCACTCGAGTCAAGGGCGATGTTTTCCAAATACAAACCCCCAAGGCCTAAACCAAGATCAGATAAGCACCTAGAAAATACCGCTCTTGAGACCGAATGATGATACAACCAAACGCCCAAACATCTATGACTCTGGCTATCACTGTTATCCTTGCTTCGATTTTACCGTTGATTGAATGACCATCCGTCAAGGGCTAATGGTAACCCCGGTTCCAGACATAACTCCGCACACTGCCTTGTGCCTAGGACTTATCTACTTTGCCCAGAGTACTCGACTACCTACCTGTAGTCTTTTGGTTGTCCCGACTACCTACCTGTAGTCGTTATGGGCACCCCATGTACTCTTGCTTTTGAGCATGCTAGAACCTTCAACAACGATGAGATCCAAGCCTCCTAGTCATCCTTCTTGACGACTATCCTCATACTAGCTCAAGCTACCTCTCGAGCAATCCATTATCAACCAACTCGAACCATCCCTCGAGTTATCAACATGCTTGGAATGATCCCTGCCTGGATTACGCCAAGTCTACATCACATCATACTTCGCTTTATTACACCATAGCAAAGTCTCAACTCAACAACATGGTTTGCCTCATCGCATCATGGCAAAGTTCCATCTCAACATCATTCAATCCATACATATAAGCTTCCACATCCGCCATATATGCCTTTAGCAGCTTTCACCATTCAAGAGCCTCTTCTGTAGCTTTTGAATCGTCTTTGACCATACTTGTCCAAATCTATCAACTAGATAGCTCATTCACAACAATCAATCAAGACAAACATTAATCCAAACAAATAAGTATTCAATCAAGATCTAATTAGGCATTTATAATTACAATGGCAATTTCGTAAATAAAAGAGCATAGAACTAACATACATGAATCATGGGTTTTTAGCATAGATCTAGCAAATATAAAACATGGGTTTTGTTTCTATAACTTAATAAATGAGCTTGCATAGGTAAACATCTTCACAAACAATGGATCTATACTTGGATCTAAGGAAAATGCACAAAATCACTATCTACAACACTCCAACAAACCACCAATCCAATATACTCCTTTGGGTCCGCGTGAGAGATAACTACCACTCACCAAATCACCCAAACACCTCAAAAACTAATCACTACAGATCTGGACGGCGAAGATCAAGGCTTGATCCGGCAATATCTCGCTTCAATCGTTGAAATCTAGCTCGAACGGATGAAGATCTTCAACTTTGGCTCTTGGATCTTCGATCTTGATCTTCGATCTTGTATGGATGTTAGAACTAGATTGGAATGGAGAAAAGAAGATGAAGAAATGTTGTAGTCGAGTTCCCAAAATGGCAGCACTTCGTTGCTTCAAAAACCGGTGCCAAAAAGTGAGCCAAACCCCTCTATTTATAGGCTGAAACCACTATGAGTCGTCGCCCCTTAGGTCGTTGCCGACCCACCCCTTGAGTCGTCCCCGACTCATCATCATGCCGACTCAACAAAACACAGGGCCTCACGTCTAACCTGTACGCGACTCAACATCCTTAACCCGTGTACGACCTACCAATAGCCGACTCAACAATAATGCCGACTCACGACTCAACAACTCACTCTTATGGCCGACCTAACCCCTAGCCGACCTAAGCCTCTACCGACTCAACGAAGCCACAACCTATCCCTAAGTCGTTCATACGACTCAGCGACTTACCATGAGTCGTTCAACGACCTAACTAGTATGCGACTCATCGCCCCAGCTACCTAACGACTTACGACTCATAGCATACACGACTCAAAACACCTTACGACCTATGACTTCGACCATACGTCTCAACTTACTATCCTATAAGTCGTTTACCACTGAGTCGGCCCAAACCTTAACTCGGCAACCTTTTAGGTCGTTAGCTCCTAAATCAAACACTCCTATGACCCATTCACTCCTTGAGTCGGTCATGTTATGAGTCGGTTACTTCCATGACTCGGCCATACCTTAAGTCGGCAACTTCTATACCATTCTAACCCTTAAGTCGTTACTATCTCTTAGGTCGGTCATCACTTATCTCGGCCAACACCTTAAGCCGCTACCTCTATGAGTCGGCCACCCTATGAATCGCCTAAACTCCTTGAGTCGGTCCCCTATGAGTTGTCTACGACTCAAGACTCAAACTCCCATGACCCGTTAACGACTCAAAGCCTTGCTTACTCAATCACGAGGTAACTTCCTAACCGACTCAGGCTAGAGATAACACAAACAACACTAACGACTTGTAAATTCTACGATTTATCGACACGTAAAATACGGGTCGTTACATTCTCTCCCCCTTAGGAATTTCGCCCCCGAAATTCCAAGCAATCAACAGCAATCAAAATTATTCCGCATGCCTATCATCCATAGCAACCAACGAATCATGCAACCAATTCTAGCCTAGCGTGCAGAATTCTAAGACTTAGAACAAACTACAAATTCATGAGATGTCACGACACTTTAGGGCCATACCTTGAAGAGTCCGGGATGAGCTGCCTTCATCCTCTCTTCCTCCTCCCACGTACAGTCGTTAACATCATCACTCCATTGTACCTTGAGCAGCGTAATCGTCTTCCTCCTAAGCTGTTTCGTATCGGTTTCAACAATACGAAGCGGCTTACGAGGTCTTCTAAACACTGGATCAACCTTCAAGTCTTCACAGCTATTAGCAGAAACCACCGTAGTTGGGTCATGCACATACTTCCGTAGATAAGATACATGAAAAACATTGTGCACACCCGCCATCTTTTCTGGTAACCCCAATCTATAAGCGAGCTTTCCAATTCGCTCGATAATCGGGAATGGTCCAACAAATCTCGGAGTCAATTTCCCTTTCTTCCCGAATCTAATAACACTCTTCAAAGGAGAAATCTTCACAAAAACCATCTCACCTACGTCGAACTCCAGATCCTTACGACGATTATCGGCATAACTTTTCTGACGATCTTGGGCTACCCTCATTCGTTGCCGAATGATCTCTATACAATCCGAAGTCTGTCGGATCATCTCTGGCCCAAGCATCAGCTTTTCTCCAGTTTCCAACCAACATGTCGGAGAGTTACACGGTCTTCCATATAATGCCTCATATGGTGCCATACCAATACTCGACTGATAACTGTTATTATAAGCAAATTCCACCAAATGAAGATGATCTTCCCATGATCCTCCGAAGTCCAAAACACAAGCTCTGAGAAGATCTTCCAAAACTCGGTTGACTCTTTCAGTCTGACCATCTGTTTGAGGGTGATAAGCTGTACTCAAACACAACTCGGTTCCCAAAACTTCCTGGAAGCTCTTCCAAAATCCACTAGTGAACAATGGGTCTCGATCGCTCACTATACTCTTCGGAACACCATGGAATCGAACTATCCACTTAACATAAAGCTCAGCCAGCTTCGATGCAGTCCTAGTCGATCGAACAGGAATGAATCTTGCACTCTTAGTCAACCGATCTACTATGACCCAAATTCCTTCATTTCCTGTCCTGGTCCTAGGTAGACCATCGATAAAATCCATCGATATCTGCTCCCACTTCCATGTAGGAACCTCTAATGGCTGAAGTAATCCACTGGGCTTCTTCTGCTCAGCTTTCACCAACTGGCAGCTCATACACTTGGAAATAAAATTTCCAACATCCTTCTTCATGCCTTCCCAGTAGTAAGTTCTCTTCATATCCCGATACATCTTATTTCCACCTGGATGAATTGTCAACTTCGAGTGATGACCTTCCTTCAGAACTTCATCTCTCAATCCATCTACATCGGGAACAACCAATCGTCCTTGCTTCCGAAGCCAACCCTCTCGATCGACCTCGAATCCCTTATCCTTCTCTGGGCCCAATCCAGATTCCAAATCTCGGATGATCTTGACAAGCTTATCGTCTCGCTTTTGGCTCTCGCCAATTCTTTCCACAAGAGTAGGTCTTATCGATAAGTTTGCTAACATCTCAGGTTCCAATTCACATCTAGGCCTGAAGTCAAATCCAGCCAAATACTCGAGACTCTTCCATTCTGAAAACATGGCTCCCAAACCTGCATGTCTTCGACTTAATGCATCAGCCACTGCGTTACCTTTTCCCGGAGTATAGGCTATACCAAAATCATAAGATGCCAGAAACTCTAGCCACCGTTGCTGTCGAAGATTCAAATCCTTTTGGGAGAACAGATACTTCAACGACTTATGATCTGTAAACAACTCGAATCTAACTCCCAATAGATAATGTCTCCACATCTTCAAAGCAAACACAATCGCCGCTAACTCCAAATCATGAGTCGGATAATTCCTTTCATGCGGCTTCAGTTGTCGACTTGCATACGCAACAACTTTATCCTTCTGCATTAGCACTGCTCCAAGTCCAGTGCCACATGCATCGGTGTAAACCACCATCTCTTCATTCCCACTTGGAATAGTCAAAACAGGAGCACTTGTCAGTCGCTCTTTCAGGATTACGAAAGCTTGCTCACACTTGTCATCCCATCTGAACACTTGGTTCTTCTTCGTCAATCCTGTCAACGGTGCAGCTATCTTGGAAAAGTCTTTGATAAACCGACGATAATATCCTGCTAATCCAAGAAAACTCCTCACATCAGATGCATTCTTAGGTCTAACCCAATCCTGGATTGCTGCCACCTTAGCGGGATCAACCGCTATTCCATTTCCAGAGATAACATGGCCTAAGAACCTCACTTCACTCTCCCAGAAGTGACACTTCGAAAACTTAGCCTTCAGCTGATGTTTCCGCAAGATTTCCAAAACAATTCTCAAGTGCGTCTTGTGCTCTTCCTCAGTTCTGGAATAAACCAAAATATCATCCACGAACACAAGCACGAACTTATTCAACTGATCTCTGAACACTCTATTCATAAGATCCACAAAATATGCTGGCGCGTTAGTCAATCCAAACGGCATTACCAGCCACTCATAAAAACCGGATGGTGTCCTGAAAGCAGTCTTCGGCACACTATCCTTTGCCACTCTCAACTGGTGAAATCCCGTTGCCAAATCCATCTGGGAAAACACCTTAGCCTCGTGAAGCTGGTTAAACAAGTCATCTATTCTCGGCAATGGATACTTGTTTCTCCTAGTCAACTTATTCAGCTCACGATAATCCACGCACAACCTCAACGACCCATCCGCTTTGGTTGCGAACACAACAGGTGCACCCCATTCGGATACACTTCTCCGAATGAATCCTTTCTGCAAAAGGTCATCAACCTGCACCCTCAACTCTAGCTGCTCCCTAGGCGCCATCCGCCTAAGAGGCATCACAACAGGTCTGGCTCCCTCGACTAGATCGATACGAAACTCGATCTCCCTATGCGGCGGTAACCCTTTGACTTCGTCAAAGACGTCCTCAAATCCATTCACAATTGGCACCGATGACAGTCCATCCCGTGGAACAACCAGCGAATACATGAAGCTCATGAAGACGCCTTCCTCATGCTTACATCGTATCACAACCTTTCGCCCTTCCACATTCCCGACTGTCACCTCAAGCCTCTCACAATCAATCCTAGCCGCATACTTCCTAAGCCAGTCCATACCCAAAATAATTCCGAACCCCGCAAAGTTCAGAACAAAGCAATCACAATCAAACGAGCAATCATGACTCGACACAACCAGACCACGGCATATCATACACAAACATGACGAACCCCCAACCGGATTAGTCACAACCAATGGCCTATCAACAATATCCGGTTTCAAACCTAACCGGCCTACCAAATCATTACAAACAAAAGAATGCGACGCTCCAGTATCAAACAACACTCTAACTGGAACACCACAAATAGAAAGAGTACCTTGAACCACCACACTCTTCCCCTTTTCTTCAGCAGTAGGAGCTTTTGAAGATGACGGCACAACTCCCAAAGCATAAGCTTGCACAATCTGCCTATCTTTCCTCGGCTCTGGGCAATCCTTCTTGATATGTCCCAGCTTATCACAGTTATAACACTTTCCCGGCACCTTGGGATTCTTACAATCTTTGTAAAGATGGCCCTTCTGTTGGCAGTTATAACAAGTCACTTCGCCTTTCGGCTTCTTCTGGCCACCCTTACCCTTTTGCTGCTGCTGCTTCCTCCTCTTATTGTCACTCTGGTGTGGTTTAGATCCTTCCCTGGTTACAGCAACAACAGAACTTTCCTTAGGAAACAAACTCTCATGCCTAAGGGCTTTCTCCACAAGCTTCTCAAATGGATCGTCCAAATGATCCACTAACTGCCTCCCAAGATAAGCATCCAGACCAGTCACAAACTTCTCATTCTTCTGATAGGGAGAATCAACGTACGATCTGGCATACTTGGACAAAGCTTCAAACTCAGAAATATACTCAAGAACTGGTCTCCCACTTTGCTTGAGCTCTACAAACCTCTTGAACAAAACAGACTTCTGAGCCGTAGAGATGAACTTGGCTTCAAATCTAACTTGGAATTGCTCCCAAGTGATCTCTTCTTCTGGGGTATCAATGGTGATAGAATTCCACCAATCAGCAGCTCTCCCTTGAAGCTGTCTCGATGCAAGCTTCCTCTTGGTTGCATCCTCAATCCCCAAGTCACCAAAGATCCTTCGGCAAGCATCAATCCATCTCTGCACTTCAATAGTCGATTCCGTTCCCAAGAAAGCTTTTCCTCCAAGAGAAATATAATCCTTGCAAAGCTTAGCAAAATCCACCGGTCTTGGAGCTTGAACTTGAACTCCCACATCCACTGATGATCCTGAAGCTGGTATCCTTCTCATGATCGAAGTCATCATCGCTTCGAACATAGTTCCATAATCAACAGTTCCTTCATCAGCACGGCTTTCCCTTGCAGCTGGTCTCCCTCTTCGACTCATCCTTAATATCTGTAAAAAGAATGATTAGAACACCTTAAGAAACAACTGCATAAGGAGTTCAAATCCTTCTAAGCTACTATATTATATATATAGTAATCACCCATCAAAATACAATTACGTCTCTCATATGTACTACGTCAGCAAGCGTTGGCTAAAATCGATTAACCAAAGCTCTGATACCAAATGTGACGACCGCCCATGACTCCCGCACTAAACAAGAGAAAAGAGCGCTGAAAAGCGTGCCAGGCAGCCATGGACGATAGTCAGGGTAAAATAAAACAGCAAACTCTATCGTACAACTCACAGCGCATGGATAAAATACAATAGAGAAATATATAGTGAAGCCCCATAACAGAAAAATCATCATATAAGCATCGTAGTAGTTTTATACAAACATGAATCATCCATACATCAAAGCCTCACTACAAACACTCAATCAGATATAACAGCGGAACACCCAGTACATATAGTAAGAAAACTAGTATGCAGAGCCTCCTGCTCGTCTTCGTCATCATTAGCGTAGATCTCTAAGAACAGCACCTGTCACCTGCTACCTAGTCTGCCCATCCCAACATGGATGAACAGCCCAAGGTAATAAGAGGAGACATAAAACCTTGAGTCAGACAAAGTCTTAGTGAGCAGTAAATCAACTATCAAACATACCAAAAGAGCATAAAGGATAAAAGGAATAGGAACCAAACCATCCCACTCCACCTCTTTCTACAGTGATAGCCCCCAGATACACACCAAAGAGAATTAAGCATAACATAGCAGATAATTAAGGTAAAGCAATAATCACTCGAGTCAAGGGCGATGTTTTCCAAATACAAACCCCCAAGGCCTAAACCAAGATCAGATAAGCACCTAGAAAATACCGCTCTTGAGACCGAATGATGATACAACCAAACGCCCAAACATCTATGACTCTGGCTATCACTGTTATCCTTGCTTCGATTTTACCGTTGATTGAATGACCATCCGTCAAGGGCTAATGGTAACCCCGGTTCCAGACATAACTCCGCACACTGCCTTGTGCCTAGGACTTATCTACTTTGCCCAGAGTACTCGACTACCTACCTGTAGTCTTTTGGTTGTCCCGACTACCTACCTGTAGTCGTTATGGGCACCCCATGTACTCTTGCTTTTGAGCATGCTAGAACCTTCAACAACGATGAGATCCAAGCCTCCTAGTCATCCTTCTTGACGACTATCCTCATACTAGCTCAAGCTACCTCTCGAGCAATCCATTATCAACCAACTCGAACCATCCCTCGAGTTATCAACATGCTTGGAATGATCCCTGCCTGGATTACGCCAAGTCTACATCACATCATACTTCGCTTTATTACACCATAGCAAAGTCTCAACTCAACAACATGGTTTGCCTCATCGCATCATGGCAAAGTTCCATCTCAACATCATTCAATCCATACATATAAGCTTCCACATCCGCCACATATGCCTTTAGCAGCTTTCACCATTCAAGAGCCTCTTCTGTAGCTTTTGAATCGTCTTTGACCATACTTGTCCAAATCTATCAACTAGATAGCTCATTCACAACAATCAATCAAGACAAACATTAATCCAAACAAATAAGTATTCAATCAAGATCTAATTAGGCATTTATAATTACAATGGCAATTTCGTAAATAAAAGAGCATAGAACTAACATACATGAATCATGGGTTTTTAGCATAGATCTAGCAAATATAAAACATGGGTTTTGTTTCTATAACTTAATAAATGAGCTTGCATAGGTAAACATCTTCACAAACAATGGATCTATACTTGGATCTAAGGAAAATGCACAAAATCACTATCTACAACACTCCAACAAACCACCAATCCAATATACTCCTTTGGGTCCGCGTGAGAGATAACTACCACTCACCAAATCACCCAAACACCTCAAAAACTAATCACTACAGATCTGGATGGCGAAGATCAAGGCTTGATCCGGCAATATCTCGCTTCAATCGTTGAAATCTAGCTCGAACGGATGAAGATCTTCAACTTTGGCTCTTGGATCTTCGATCTTGATCTTCGATCTTGGATGGATGTTAGAACTAGATTGGAATGGAGAAAAGAAGATGAAGAAATGTTGTAGTCGAGTTCCCAAAATGGCAGCACTTCGTTGCTTCAAAAACCGGTGCCAAAAAGTGAGCCAAACCCCTCTATTTATAGGCTGAAACCACTATGAGTCGTCGCCCCTTAGGTCGTTGCCGACCCACCCCTTGAGTCGTCCCCGACTCATCATCATGCCGACTCAACAAAACACAGGGCCTCACGTCTAACCTGTACGCGACTCAACATCCTTAACCCGTGTACGACCTACCAATAGCCGACTCAACAATAATGCCGACTCACGACTCAACAACTCACTCTTATGGCCGACCTAACCCCTAGCCGACCTAAGCCTCTACCGACTCAACGAAGCCACAACCTATCCCTAAGTCGTTCATACGACTCAGCGACTTACCATGAGTCGTTCAACGACCTAACTAGTATGCGACTCATCGCCCCAGCTACCTAACGACTTACGACTCATAGCATACACGACTCAAAACACCTTACGACCTATGACTTCGACCATACGTCTCAACTTACTATCCTATAGTCGTTTACCACTGAGTCGGCCCAAACCTTAACTCGGCAACCTTTTAGGTCGTTAGCTCCTAAATCAAACACTCCTATGACCCATTCACTCCTTGAGTCGGTCATGTTATGAGTCGGTTACTTCCATGACTCGGCCATACCTTAAGTCGGCAACTGCTATACCATTCTAACCCTTAAGTCGTTACTATCTCTTAGGTCGGTCATCACTTATCTCGGCCAACACCTTAAGCCGCTACCTCTATGAGTCGGCCACCCTATGAATCGCCTAAACTCCTTGAGTCGGTCCCCTATGAGTTGTCTACGACTCAAGACTCAAACTCCCATGACCCGTTAACGACTCAAAGCCTTGCTTACTCAATCACGAGGTAACTTCCTAACCGACTCAGGCTAGAGATAACACAAACAACACTAACGACTTATAAATTCTACGATTTATCGACACGTAAAATACGGGTCGTTACACTGATTTTCAAATTTCCAGATTATGTTGTAAATACCATTCCTGTTCCAATTACCTATTTTAGAGAATATGTGCCGGTATTCCTATATGTTTATGTTAAGTGTACAACTCATAAGATCTTATATAGGCATAATAATAAAATAAAATACAATGATATGAATTTCAGTGTTACAAATAAATTATATATTTCCCACTCGCCTTTTAAGCTTTCCAAATCTGAATCTACTCCTTCAGTTTGAATCATTATCTTTCCAATCCAAAAGAATATGTGTAACAAGGTGTATACACACTGTTAGATTTATAGATCCGAGAAGGGATTTGGGGTAAAGGGGAATACAGATTTATAATTATGAAATTTACCTTATTCTTCCGCAACGTTGATTTGCTTCGTCTTCTTTTCTCTTTTATTTTCTGCCCTTCTCTGATTTGTATAAATATAAATTATTTAATAATTTCTAGAAATGATGGAGAAAGGAAATGCAAAGCTTCGCTGCTTTGATCAGAAAATATGAGAACAAAAGTTAAGGGTTAGGCATATACTTATAGGTGCCCGAATCTATACCCGTTAGTTTAAAATAATTAAAATCCGCATCGTCTGGCAAGCTCAAACCCTAGCCTTCATTATAGGACTAGTCGATCGCTCCACTATATGCAGTCGATTGCTAGCAGTCGACCAGCCCAAGGAGAGGAGTTGATTAGTGAGGACCGCATTTAATAATATATGTTTCCTATTTTGTTTTTAATTATTTTCATTCCAAAAACTTCAAACATTGATAACTTCTTTGTTTGAACTCCAATCACAAAGCTTTAAATATGAAAATTGCCTAGAAAATCGCCACGAATGCAATGACATAAGTTTCGTAGCCACATTTTAGTGTTTTCTCAAATTCTATTTTGAGCCTTAATAATTATTTATTAATTACCATAAATTTTATGGGGTGTTGCATTCTCCATTTTAAAATAATTTCATCCATGTAACTCCCTAATGATTAAATCATGGAATGTAGAGTGTAGCCATCCTAAACTATCCAACCAATTTGCAGCCAAATGTATACAAGTGCATGGTATCTCACAACATATAAGACATGCATTCTGAATAAATTCTAAATTGGCACCTCCTATTAATGAATTCTTTTAAAAACATTTTGGAAACATGATGCAAACAACTTATATATACTGGTAGCTCTATATGTATTCAAGTTTTTTTTTTAAAAATTTCATACAATAATTTCCACACTCCTATGAAGTTAGTATGGTTCAACCAATTTTGCATCCAACATCTACCATTCAAAAATCTAAGACGTTGAATTTCATTTTCTAAACATTTAATCCTACACCCAAAAAGGAATTTAGATGGAGAGTTTTACATTTCCATCATTCTATTGGATACCACTTCCATTGTACATTGGAACTTTTTTATTGCTCTCGATTTTTCTCTAAATTTTTTCCGAGCACAATACGCATTAGGTCATTTATTTTTAGATTCTAAAATGAAATTAATTTTATAAACGGATTTCGGTTACTATCAACAGGGTATGGAAATAGAAGTTCTAAAGCTAAAAGAGCTTTTACTCTTGTTATCATCTATGCTTAACCTACTTATACCCTTAATACACCTATAAATTTATATCCACTAACTCATTTCCTCTAAGGATGTGGCATTTAGAAATCAGAAATTCTCATTTCATTAAAATCCTTTTCCCACTTCTAACCAAACTTGCAAAATAATTTGGAAAGTTAAATTCCCAAAAGCATTTAAATGCCATTTTACTTTCAAAACATTTAAACAAAAATTTCCAAAAGCATTTAAATAATCAAACCACAACTTAACGTAATCGGGATTCGTCGATGAGTTGAAGAATATGATTGACTCTAATTTTACACAATAAATCCTAGACCTTGAAACATATTCCATTATTTGTAACAATGACGCACTAGCTTATCTACAAATTTTAGCTTTTATGGTACAAAAATGATGATCCGTGATTTCACAACAAACTTAGCCATCCCTTCACCCTCTAAAATTCATCTTATAGACTTCCAGTCTTATATTTCATTTACCGTTAGTTAAGTGTCTAGATGAGATTTCCATATTTATACCGTTTCTCCCAAATATATAATAACAATCAATATATCCAAAAACAATAGTATAGTAAATAAATTGGAACATATCTCATAACATATCGTATACGTCTTTTGTACAAAGGGACAACTAATGGTTACAATCCAAACAACCTAAAGAAAAGAACAAATGCAAGAAAAAATAACAACAACACTACTATTAACCCTAAATACTACCTATGAGCTATGGAATGGTCCAGATCCAATGCGGGAGCTCGTGCCATTGCCGCGACCCCGAAATGGGCATAACATGGTAGCTATGCATCTAATCTCGTGGCTTCGGCACGCTGCTTGACTCGTATCTCCTGGAGAACGGTTTCAATCCAAAGCTGAAAGTCTCGGTTTGCCACTAGCTTGGGGCTTTGGCTCTATAGCACCCTATCCCTTTCTCGCCTCCTGTTGCGCTTGCTTCTTTACCCCCGTGATGCTACCTCTGCTATGGACTTTGAAATCCCCATTTTCCTAAGCGACGCTCTATCAAATGAACATCGGACTTCTTCTGAACTTGCTCTATATGGAGATTCACTCCGTATTTCCTAAAGATGTAAGTGAAAAAATGGTAGTACGGAATATAACTCCTTGGAGTCCCTACTCCTGGCTCCACGTACTTGCTCATGATTGCACGGGTCCAGTTCACTACTATACCATCCATAATGGCATAAGTGGCCTTCTGCATTAGCGGATAAATTTGGTCGAATCACCTCGTCTTTGGAATAATGTTCTACTAGATAATGCGAACGGCAAGGCGAGTTGTAGGCTGCAAGTTGTTTGGCCTCCAGACTTTGACAGCTCTAAGAAAGATCCATTATAACATCTCTGGATCATAGTCTCAAATGCCTGTCAAATCCGCTCCTTCCACATCTATACCTAAAATATTCCTGAAACCATCATCTGACAGATCAATTGCTACGCATTTCATCTTTGATACAAGACAACTGATATCTTCATCAATATCTTATTCTAGATTTGCATTCAAATAGTCGCATGCTGCAACGGTAGCATTCCTGCTCAAAAGTGTCATAGTTGAGGATTCATGCTAGCCTTGTAGCTATGAATAGATCCCCTAGTCCAAAGGTAGTGAAGACTCCAAATTTCATCGGCCATCCTTGAAGAAAGGCAAAGTTCGCTGAGGCTTCGTAGGTGGAGGCTTTTCGGTTGTCCCAATCGAGCTAGGCGATCTCTTAGGGAGTAAAATTTGAGTGATATGAGGAAGTGTTGGTAGCTCGCGGTGGAACCATGATTGAGTTATGGTCCGGGAAGGGGAGTTTGGGTTCAGATCTAGAGCGAGGGAGGGGGTCTGGATCTGAAACGCACGGTTGGTTGCTGGCGTCGAGGGAGTTGCCACTCATTGCTGGATTGAAGGAGGAAAGGCAACACTCATGTTTTTGAGGAAGAGAGAGGAGGGTCGGAGGAGGAATATGAAGGAAATGGGTGGTTTCGAAGCCTAGATGCAGCTATATGCCATGTTCAAAGTTCAGGTTGTGTATTTTACCCGACAATCGGTCAACCGCTCTAATGTTACCGGTCGACCGTTAAAAGTCGGTTGGTAGTCGAATTTTGGGCCCAAGTTGAACGTGGACCCTATTCGGGCTAGGCTAAATTTATTAATAATGATTAATAATATTGTTTCACTCTATCTTCGTCGGCTTCAAGCCAATAAATCTGTACTGCTTTGAGAAATCCCTGCCTTTAATATGATGGTGTCTTAGCCTGCTATTTAGTTCATCGGGCTCTCCTCTTTTGTAATTTTGCAGTACACTCACCTATACTGCTTTGGTCATCAACCTTCTTCAAAAATCCAAAAATATTTTAATTGTTATTCTTTGTATTTTCTTTATATGGGAATATTCCTCTTGTTTGCAACCAAATTGGTCACAAACACCTAAGAATTGGTTTGTGTAGAGAAGTGAATGAAGAAAGTAAAATTAAACTGAGGAATATAATAACTAACAAACAAATCCAAGCAACAATCAAGAACATACAGATTTATAGTGGTTCAGCGTTGTATGCCTACATCCGCTTTGATGATTCTCTTTATTTATTCATGAAGAGTTTGATTACAGCAGCAAAAAATTAGGAAGAGCTTGATTACAATGTAGACTCAAGTAACCGGCAGCGTAAAAGATCCCTAGAATGACCCGTATGGCCTATATTCATAGGAAGAGACGATGAGATATTTCGCTAGGACTTCGGCAGAAGGCTCTCTAGGTCTACAGGGGCCCATCATATCAATCAGCGGTGTTAACTTGATGATTAAGAATGATCGTCCTAATGTTAGCTGATCCTTTTTCTTGGCTTCAATCATGGTGCGACCTTTTTAGAGGGTCCCACATGCCTCTTGATACTGCTTCTAAAAGATGGAATCATTCTGACTAGTAAATCGAGAGATATGGATCGATCTTGGTTGAAGTTGGATTATGCATTGAACTACACCGATCGTTTTGATGGATCGGCAAGAGCGATCGATTAATAATGATCAGCCATCTTCAAATCTTTACTTTGTGATATGCGATCATTTTTGTAGGCTCCCCTCTTCATTTTATTGATGCTCTAAGAGTTTTAAATGAATTGACCTCGTGGATTTTGAGATATTGAACGTTCTCTGACGACTTGAACTGTTTCATAGATCTTGTTGGTTGATCCATAAAAATCCTTGCTTCATCCTTAAATTGAGTATATGAACTCCAATCAACTCCAAATTTGAAATATAACTTCATAGGGCCATGCCAGTTACTCCATGCTAACTGCCTCTCGATTGGGTCCCAATTCAAATCTACCCAACTATCATCTATAGTACTACGTAATTGATTCCTAATGTTGTTGACCATTCGTTCTTAGCCAAATCAATGATATCATGGCTTTGCCAAAGGCGGGATAACATTTTCCCCGCAAAGTACGTCTTTATCATAAATGACGTGCTTTGAAGTGTCGTAAGCTTGAACTGTCTTGAGAGAGAATCATCTGGTTCATCAAATAGTCGCTATCCTTCCATCAAGTTGTTTCTTGTCAAAGGTTGTATTTTCGTTATTCTTCGTGATGATTGCTTGATTTCCAATATTATTAACACGGGATCACAACTTGTTAACCATCATATTGTTTTTACCCTAGTGATCTCCAAGCTTTAGCAACTTAACTTTAGTTTTCCTCTGGTCTGCTCGGTGACTTCTCAGTTAGTCTTTTTTTTCAAAAAATTAAATTTTGAAACGTATACTTGTACGTATACGTGTATGCAGCTGACTCCCGATCATGATTACATGTTCATGAGTCGTTGTCAAGTTAACGACGATGACTTTCTATAAACAGTTTCCTCCGGTCGTCATTTTTTCAAGCATGTTCTCTTTCCCCTTTTTTTTGAAAAATTTCTTTTATATATACTATATACACACACACACACCACTCTCCTTTGCTTAGAAAACAAATTTCAAACCATTCATGATTATGGAAATGACCGGCATACGCTAGGTTATGGAATGATCGGCCTAAGGCTTGGATAAGGGACGATCGGCCTAAGGCTTGGACCATAAACGATCGGCTATATCCCCCTCCTATATAAGCTTCGACATTTGGTCATTCTCCTTTATTCTACCCCATCGTTCCATTATAAAGAAAAAAAACAAAAAGTCTCTCTACCTTCTTCCTGCCGATCCTTTCATCAATCTTAACAAAGTCGTCGCTCTCCTAATCGATTTCATACTCTCCTTTTCAGATTCAAATTTAGGTAGCATGAATCCCATACTTTCTCTATAAATTTGAGATCAAAATTTTGGAACCGTGGTGTTTATATTTGTTTGGTGGATCGCTTCCTTCCTTTATTTTTCCTTACGATCATGTGTAATGGAGACTAATGGCTAGGGATTAGTAAGTCATGTTTTTAACCGATCATTCGCTGATAGAGATAGTGCTTTGGGTGTGAAGAAGCTGTACGATCGATCATCCATGTTCTCTCTTGGACGATCGGCGAATCTCTAGGACATTGAAGCTAGATGATTGCTTACAAACGATCAGCTATAGCTTGGAGTTGTAGCCTCTTAAGAACGATCGGTGGGAAAAGACTCATAGTGAACGATCGGTTAATGTTGTCTTAGAGAAACGATCGACCTATATCCTTATACTCGAACAATCGGCCTAATCCACATATGAACATTTCCTTCTTTTTTTATAAAATGGAATTTAGATGGATTAATTTGAACTAAACGATGAGCCTTGGCCTTTCATACTTGGACGAATATTAAGACATGTTCACGACCTGCATATGATCTGAACAACATATTTGGTAGCAAATTGCTATAGAAAAATGACACGAACCAATGCCTTTAACTATCATCTTGAAACTCATCTATAATTTAGATAAAAACCAAAATTTTGCTGGCCAACGATCATCCGTGAAACTTAAACTGCATCATTTCCCGATAACTCGTAGAGATAGTTGAGACGGTCGGGAATGATGGTCTCTTTGGAAAACTTCTAAGTCTCGTTGTCTTTTCTGTCTTCAGTTTTGCACAACTTATTGCCATATTGAATAACACTTTATCTCACTACACTAGCTCTCACTATGCAATGGGGGGGGTATAGGTTACTTTTTCTAATTATGATTTTTACTAAGTTTAATAGCAATGGGATCAAGGCGTTTCGGGCGCTCTACGACTATGCCGGCTGGATCATCTTCCCAAAGGAATGATTCCGACATAGAGTCAAGGTCGACAACTGAGTCCGATAGTCTACCGTTTGATCATGAGTTGGAACAATCGAAAAGCCCGGGCCTTTGATTTGATCTTTCTGAAATTGTTCCTATCTTTTCGCCTGAGGTTATCGATCCTACGCCCGATACTCTAGAGGACACAGTCATCCTTCAAATTCCTTCTGATTTGGTAGCTTCAAAAATTAAAGAAGATCCTTTCCATAGAATTTGTGTAAGGCATGGAATTCCCTTTGACGACATTATGGTTCCATCGTGAGATGATTAGGCTCACAGACCCCTTGAATGGTATACAACATGCAATAAATTTATGTGCTGGACGGGATGCATCCCGCCTTTCAACTCATACATTTGGGAAATCCTACATTATATTTAAGGATAGCTCCAGCACAACTCCATCTGAATGGTTACACACTCCTTAATTGTACTTATATGGTATTTATGGAGTTCCTGCACCATCCTCCCATCATCGAAGATATCCAATTTATTTTTTACTTTTGAGCAGCAGACAGGGAATCTCTCATTCACATTTCATGAGTCGGCAAAGAGATGCCAAATTTTGACCGACACGTGGAACAAACTAAGCTTCTTCAAGAGTGAATGGTTCTTTATTCGCTGGCCGCTCGGCTTCATTCGATAATGGATAGAAAAACGTAAGTGTTACCCACCAGTTTCATGATAACATAGGAAAATGATATCCAGGTTGCCTTCCTAGCGATGTTATTCATTTACAAGTGTCGTTACCCAGCGATATTTATGAAGAGGCAGCCTCAATTCTATCGAATGCTCCATCTAAGGATAGGAATATCGAATATTTGCTCAGGGATGAAAGTCTCGTCACTTTTTGTTTAATAGAGGAGGGCCTCAGTGTGGGGCTAGTTAAAATTGCCCAGATGACAAGGATAAGATCACGGGCTACAATCAGTGAAAGAGATAATCAAGCAGACCTATGGTACCCAAGAATTTGCTGATATTGATGCCAAAGGACATAGTGACAATGCACTTGGTCATAATAGCTGTAAATATGTTCCTAGGGTCGATGTCGGATCCTAGTAAGTCTCACATTCCCTGATTGCGAATAAGAGTAAAAAGAAAACATGCGTACATGAGCTTTCAAGATGTCGCCTCTCTGACCAATCCAAATCGTCGATGGCCCCTAAGGCCGTTCAAGATGAATCTTCCACCCAACCGTCGGAGCGTTTGAGTTTACCACTTGACCCTTTGTCTGGTCTACCAATTCCACCTGATCTCGACACCTTCCATTTTACTGATGTGAGCATTGGTGGGTCAGAATCTCTTATCAGAATTGGCTCTAAGATCCTTACTTCTAGAGGGGAAGTTACACCAGTATGCAAAGTTCATGCACCTGGTCTGTCGGGGGGTTACACTAGGACACTTACATACACTTACACCCTTAAACATTGCACTGTACTTGACTTGTACTCTCTAATGCTCAAAGCCGACTGACGTCTGTCTTTCTTTGCAGAAACGATGGTGAGGAAGGGGAAGGATATACATTATCGGGTTCGCGTTCCAGCTCCTATCGCGGTAGTTGAGATTACTATGATTTTAACTATCGTCCCAACCACGATTATCAAGATAGAGATGACAAGGATAAGCCACCCCAGGATAAACATAGATCGAGATCGAGATCTCCTCCTCAAAAAGGTCCTGAAAGACCAGCTGATCATAGGGATCTGCTCATCGATCCCTCTCGTGGCCCTTCTACCATTCCAATGCATGCATAACCCTTGGTTCCATCTTATTCTCAGTGGTCGAGCGATCGCCGCGGCCATGGCGAATATAGTACTGCCCACAAGCCCGACAAAGAAACCACCGAAGTTGAAGCTGCTATTGAAGGTCCTACAATCGATCCAACTGCTCGCATGTCACAACTTCGTGAAGAATTTTCGAATTTATGCTTTGAAGGATTCTATATTCCTCCTAACTTGAAGAGGGTTTCGGATCATGTTCAGAAGAGGACCATCGACTGCGTCACTTACATTCATATGCAATATTGGGAATGGATGAAGGCAGTAGAAAAAATGTCAAAAGTTTCCTTCGAGCACGCGGTAGAGATCAAAAAGCTAATAAGCCAAGAGGCTTAGGACAAAGGAATCATCGATACTTTGAAAAATGAGCTGGAAGCCTCTAGAACCTCCTTATCAGAAGCTGAAGGAAAAGCTAAAGCTGCTATGAAATCGATGAAAGAGATGAAATCCAGCCATCTCGGTATGATCCAAGTATTGCATCATTGGAACCAGGAGACAGCACTTGAGCGATGTACGACTTGGAATAATGAGTCTGCAACCTTGAAGGAAATCGTCGATATCAAGGCTAAGCTTGAGTAAGAAAATAAAGAAAAGGATGATGCTCAGGAGATTGCTCAAAATTCTTATGATCAACTGGTTCACGCCAGACTTGAGAGAGACATGCTATTGGAAAGGCCAAAAAAGTTAACGCAATCATTCAACGTGAAATGGAAGCTGCCAAGGACAAAGTAAGGGAAGAGATAATGAATGAGCTTGACTCACTTCTCATTCTCTACAATGTCAATGTTCTCAAACGTAGGAGTTTAACATGGCTCGATGAAGACTATCCCTACCAGCGATATCATGCTTGGGAATTTCTCATTGTGGAAGAGAAAAAATTTCTTAACTCAGTGGACATTGATTTATCATAACTTGAAAATGAAATTCTATTAGGCAAAAAACCCAAAATATTACATGATATTCAGCTCTCTCTCCAGAAAGAGTCCACGGTTGCTTCCTCACATGAAGTGGATGAGGGATCCGGATTGGCGCGACCAGATAATATAGCCAAATTGCCCCTAGCATCCCAGGTCATGTCTAGCTCTATAGCAAGCTCCTCAATCATTCCTGGGTATAATCCAAACAAGCCACAACTACCTCCAATCCTCGAGTGCAGTTCTGAGGATGCTTCAGCTCAACCTAGGAATCATACCGAAGAAGGTATTTCGTCGACTTTTCCTGTCTTCTACAAAGTTAGGGTGTTATCAATTGATATTTCTAATATTTTTGCCTAATTTTTCTCAAATTTGAATCCACCAGGCATCGCTCCTTTTCCTTCACAAGAGCCTCAGTTGGAGTCACAAATAGCCATGATAGAATTTGTTAAAGTTACAACTTCGGCCGTCGCTCAAAGCACTTAAGAAGACGCCTTTGTTATTGATGACCAATTCATGAAGGCATTATTCAAAGAGGGAAGCGATCCGCACCATGAAATTACTTTTGACGAAGATGTCATGATTGCAGGTTCTTCCGACCCTATTGGGGAGCTCAGCATGAAAAAGAATATTGAAAAAGAAGAACCGTTGAAAAGGAAGGTGAAAATTAAGCTTGCCGAATTGGGTTTTGATGAACCGTTTCCCATCCCGCTCCAGATGATCCCTCCTGGCGGGACAATTCTGCGGGATAACATTCCCCTTGCTTTCGGTGTTGAGAGCGCCTCCATCCCTCCTACTTCCAAAGATGATACTACCTAGATTCACACAACTGAGGATACTTCTTCGAAGAAAAACCGAGGAGACAAAGGGTCGAAGATAGGGTCGAGCGGTAGTTCAGAAGGAGCCACTCCAAAAAAGCAAAGGAAAGACAAGAAATCCAAGAAATAATCTTTGGACATGTAAATATCTTAGATATTCATTTATCCTTTTCATTGGTTGTATTTGTTTACGCATGGCCTTCCACTTTTGTCTTGCATTTTGGATAGACTTGTGTGATGTACAACCAATTTAGTGTAAATAAGAATTCTTTTGTTCTTGTGTATGATTCCCGTGTTTACTTATTCAATTGTCCAAACTATCACATATTTCATTTTGTGCACCTGTGATTCGTTGTTCGTTGTATGTGATGTCGATTAAATTCATCCAGCCCAAGGCCTCCTTATGGTTGTGGCCTTCGGTCGTATTAAACACTAGGCTCGACCTTAGTGTTACGCAGTTGAATTCAGCAGTTTTTTGAGTAACTATGCTTCTGCCCCTGGCATTGATTTGGCAAAGGCATAAGTTGGATGGTCGAATTACATCCTTAGCGAGTTTATACTCCTCTTGTCGATTTCAAGCCAGAGTTTATAGAATAGAGAACGATCGAAATCCACTCATCTATTCCTGGAGTTTGCAGAATAGAGAATGGTTGGAATCCACTCATTTATTCGTGGAGTTTGCTGAATAGAGGACGATCGAAATCCAACTCATCTATTCATGGAGTTTGGGGAATAGAGAACCGTTGGAATCCACATATCTATTCATGGAGTTTGGGGAATAGAGAACAGACGGAATCCACTCATCTATTCATGGAGTTTAGGGAATAGAGAACAGTCGGAATCCACTCATATATTCATGGAGTTTGTGGAATAGAGAACGGTCGAAATCCACCCATCTATTCATGGAGTTTGGGAAATAGATAACGGTCGGAATCCACCCATTTATTCATGGAGTTTGGGGAATAGAGAACGGTCAAGATCCACTCATCTATTCATTCATGTTTATACTCCAGTCCGCTCTCTAGGGACTTAGAGTTATTTTACAGGCAGTCGGTATCCACCCGATTCAAGTTTATACTCCAGTCCACACTCTGGGGACTTAGAGTTATTTTACGGGCAGTCGGTTTCTACCCGATTTAAATTTATACTCTAGTCCACAAATTTAGAGTTGTTTTCCAAAGCAGTAAGGTCACACTCTTTCTTGGTTGATTAATTTGCCCCCAATAATTTGGGGTTTCGATTCAGCGGGTGATCGATCGGATCTCAGTCTTGTTTCAGTCCCACAGTCTGAGCAGGAATTATTGAATGAAAAATCAACTAAGCTCATCTTGTTTGATCCTAGTGGGAGTTAGCACGATTGACCGACTCTAAACTCCTGAAGCCTATTTATACACATCGATATCAATTAGTTTCGCTATGTAATTAGCAAACAATGCAATAGCAAACATAAGCATTGAGAAAGCCCAAAACTTTATTCATTTAATGGAAAGGAATAACATAAACTATTTTATTTCACATTCGAAAAATAAAATGCTAAAACAAATTCTGAAAATAAATGCACTGAAATGTAAAGGAAATAAATCAAGCGAAATAGCATTGAAGATGTTCGCTATTCCACGCCCTTGGAAGTGTGATGCCATCGACAATCGCTAGGTTGAAAGTTCCTTCTCCAAGCTTCTGTTCAATGATATATGGTCCTCGTAGATCAGATTCATGTACGATGCAGTAGAAAAGACCCGTCCCAAGATGACGTTGCCAACTTTGAAGTTTTTAGGTCGAACTTTAGTGTTGTAATATTGGGCAACTCTATGTCGGTATGTGGCTGCCCTCAAATTGGCTTCTTCGTGCTTCTCGTCTATAAAATCCAAAGCTTCCAAAGGAGATCTTGATTTGTTTTAGGATCATAGTAAGTCACTTGATGAGAAGGGACTTCGAGTTCAATTGGAATAATGGCTTTAGAACTGTAGGCAATGGAACGGTGTATGGCCAGTTGCGGACTTGTGAGTGGTCCTGTAGGCCCAAAGTGCTGTAGGGAGTTCATCCACCCACATGCCTATAGCCTTCTCCAAATGCTTCTTCAAGAATAGACTTGATGATTTTATTTACAGCTTCATCCTGCCCATTTTCTTGAGGGTGAGCAACCGTTGTAAATCTCTTCTCAATATGATATATTCGACATAAGTCTTTAAATCTGGCACCGTCGAATTGAGTCCCATATCTATTACAATAGTTCATGAGAGACTGAAGTGACATATGATGTTCCGGACAATAAAGTTAATTACTTTCTTGGTCGTGATCGTAGCTAAAGGTTCCACCTCAGCCCATTTAGTGAAGTAATCAACTGTAACAATAACGTACTTTGCGCCACCTTTAGAGATTGGTAATGAACTGATAATATCTATACCCCACATAGAGAACGACCATGGGCTGACCATTTGCATGATTTCTGTTGGCGGAGCACTCGGGACTTTTGCATATATCTAGCACTTATCACATAGTCTCACATAATAAGCAGCGTCTCGATTTACGATTAGCCAATGATACTCGTAACGGAGTATCTTCTTTGCCAGAGTTTGCCCCTCAGTGTGATCACCACATCCTCCTTCATGAACTTCTCTTAAAACACGCTTTATCTCATTATGAGCGATACACCGGAGTATAGGGACTGAGAAACCTCTCCTATACATGAATCCTTCTTGCATAATATATCTTTAAGCCCTACAAAGGACCCATCGCTTTTCATTTCTTTTATCAGGCAGGACCCCATGCAAAAAATAGTTTTTAATTAGAGTCATCCACGATTCCTTTTCAGGTTCCGCCTCCACTACTTGATCGATTTCCATCATGTTTATACTTAGGGTATCTAATACTTCGACCGGTACCAAAACCATCTGTTGTGCATCGTCGGTACTAGAGAACTTTGCCAACGAATCAATCTCTTCGTTTTGATCGCATGGAATATGTGAAATGTCATAGTATTCAAATTCAGTCAACAACTCGTGAACTTAGGTAAGATAAGGGGCAAGCCGTTGTCCCTTAGCCTGTAGTCTCCTCTAACTTGATACACCACCAATTGTAAATCACAAAAGATTCCAAGAGATTTAAATCCAAGTTCTTTAGCGAGTTTAAGTCCAACAATCAGAGCTTTATACTCAGCCTTATTGTTTATCACTAGGAAATCAAGCTTGAGAGCATAAAAAATTGACCGATTCTCAAGAGTTGCAAGCACAATTCCAACTTAAAAGCAACGATCATTAGACTCTCCATCAACTTATAATTTCTATCGTACAATTGGGATTTCACTTCCTTTTGGAAGATCATCCTGCACAGTAAACTCCGCTATAAAGTCCACTAAAGCCAGTCCCTGGATAGCACTTTGAGGGAGATAAGTAATGTTGAATTGGCTGAGCTTAATGTTCCACTTGAGTAACCTCCCAAACATCTTAGGTCACTGTAGGACCTTTCGTAACGGGAAAACATCGTAGATTGTGTGTACCGGAGATAAAAGATTTAATTGATGAGGTTTTGTTAGAGTCTTACTGTTCTAAGATGACCATTCATCCCAGTGGAGACAAGATGTATATGAATATGAAGAGATTAATATTCTATTGCTCTAAGTTGAAGAGGAAAATGGAGGAATATGTTGTTACATGATTGACTAATCAAAGGGTGAAAGCCGAGTAGAAGAAACCAAGTGGATTGTTACTTTCCTTTGATGTTCCATAGTGGAAGTGGGAACATATTCCAATGGATTTTGTATATGGCTTTCTTAGGAGCTAACGGGAATTAAGAGTATTTAAGTCGTTACTGATCATTTGACCAAATGAACTCATTTCATTCCAATATAAAGCAAGTGGATAACAATAGCTTTGACAACATTATATATTAAGGAAGTGTTGTATGGAGTTCTAGTCAATGATGGAGATCCATTTTTCATTGGTAAATTTTAGAGGAGCCTTCGGGATGCCTTAGGGACCGAGTTGAATCTTAGCACTTCATATCACCAACAGAAAAATGGATAGTTGGAGAGGGTGAATAGGGTGTTGGAGGATTTGTTGAGAGCCTGTATATTTGACTTTGGTATAAAATGGGAAGATCATTTACCATTCGTGGAGTTTACTTATAATAATAGCTATCTTGTGAGCACGGGCATGGCATAGTTCGAGGCTTTATATGGGAAGCGATGCAAATCCCCACCTTTTTGGTAGGAGGTGATTGATAGGGTTATACCTAGACTAAATATGATCGGGGACACTTTTGTTGAAGTAGAGCTGATAAGGAAAAAAATGAAGATCGCATAGGATATATAGAAGTCTTATGCTGATAGGAGGCGTATGAAGTTTAAATTTGTAGTAGCTAACACGGTGTTTTTGAAAGTATCGCAACTTAAGCATAATATAGGATTTAGAGGCTTGAGAAAGCTAGAGCCTAGATTTGTAGGGCCTTTTCAGACATTGGAGAGAGTAGGCAAGTTAGATCATAAGCTGAAGCTTCCTGAAAAGTTGACGGGTGTTCACAACATCTTTCATACGTCACATCTATAGAAGTGTGTTCATGATTCAAACATTATTGTTAAGCTAGGTCAACTCGAGGATGTGGAGGCGGAGTCAAAGTCCATTGCATCTCATATATCTACTCATATATGAAAGAGTTAATGGTGTTTGCTAGAAGCAATTATGTAATTTGTTACATATATCTATCAATCTTATTCGTAATATAGGCGCTTGATTTCTATTATATTCTTAGTTATATTATGAGATAATTAATTAAGCAATTAATTTGAAGTATATTAATAAGAAAATCCTTAAATAAAATTTTATACGGCTGTAGTTGTAAATAACTGCAATTGTAAGTAATTAAGTACAAAATAAATTAACATTTTATTTTAATATTCCTGGCAAGATGATTCGAGAAAGGATATCGATACATCCATTGACACCATAGTATGTAACATTCTTCAAATGTCTAGCAGTATATTACTCATGGTTACTGGGAGAACCATGGGGTTATGTACTCATACCTATTGGATAATTATGGAATGAATCATCCGAGAGCTTTCCATCGGTTACTAACAACTAGGACATATAAGAAATCTCAACGTGATGATGTTACATAGCCCGCTCGACTTGAGAACATATTAGAGCTTCGATGTGAATACTCCACTTTGATTATAGTAAATCATGGAATGTTGGTCCGTCAAGTGACTATGGTTGGTTCATAGTTGAAGCATTGGAAGTGAGACAGTATTTAATAGAGAATTCGTCTCTTTGGTTATATGAGGTTAGTATCACAGTTAACTATTGTCGGCTTAATGTCAAAATCTCTAGGTAGAGTAATATAATTGATAATAAATGTTACTATTAGACTAAGGAATATGTTATTCGGACAAATCGAGTTAAATGTTGATAATATTGGAATTTTGACCAATACCTACTTCCATATATCCTAAAATGATATAGTTTTGACGAAAAGAACGTGCGTAAATTATCATTACTAAAAGTACCGCTTAAGAAAATGTGAAATTGGATTTTACTAAAAAGATCTTTTAGCATTGAATTTTTCCATACTGTCACCTTACTAGCTACGATAAAGTGAGAATGTTAATATGTGAATCCTTCAATATAAATCACCGACTGAATTCACATCCTTGAGTCTCATAATTGTATTTGTGTCTACTTTGAAATACCACACGATTTAATTAGTTTATTAAATTTTTATATATTAATTAAATTAACTAATATTTAAGATATATTAATTATTAATTTATTCGATGTTATGGGTGTTATTATTAATTATTTGGACGTATATAAAAAGTTATGTGTAACGTATCAATATACGATGTCAGTATATACTTAATGGGTTCTAAATATAGTAAATTGCATTAACATGATTTTTTAAATTATGGGCCATGTAATATATGATGTGGCCAACCGTAATAGTGAGGAGGAGATATGGATGAGATCAAATTAATGATAATTAAAAGGAAAACTTTTAAAATGAGGAATGGAAAAATGTTTCATGCTCTAAATTAAAATAAAACCTTTCCTCATTTATTTAAGGGATTGCCTCATTTTTCTTCATGCAGTATTCCTCCTTCTCCTTCATTTATGGCCAGCCCTCCCTTCTGCTTCCACGGTCAAAATGTTTTTCCATTTTCCTAAAGAAATTAAATCAAATAAAATACAAGGCGGCTCATCCAATTCTTGCAAGGTTCTAGGAATCCAAGGAGAACCTTCAAATCAAGGTGTCACTGATAGACCAAATCTATCAGGTACAATCTACTTTTAGATTACATTTTTTGATTCATGCTTATCACCGTTGTATATACACATGTGTGTATATTATTTCCATTATTGTAATTATGATTAACTATAACAATTTAATTAGTTAGTTAAATGTTCTATTTTAATTCATTATGATAGTTTTAGAATAAACTTATGTTAATATGGTTTTTATTTTGGCCACATATGTTAAAATATATGTATAATAATTTTATAAGCATAAATCTAATTTTAATGATTTAAATAATAATTTATTAATTTTTAGTCATCTTAGATCATGAGATTGATTGATGTCATGTTTCAAATCAATACCATGTTTTAAATTAGTGTGTGTGTGTGTGTTAAATCATTTTTAGCAATTTAAATAAAAATTAACATTTCGAGACAAAATATTATTTATAATAAATATTCATATTTTATAATAATATGATTAAGTTTTCAACTTTCAAGTTCAAAATATAATACATACACACACATATAGTTGGAATTATAAAATCATTTTGGCTACATATTACATATGATATTACTACATATATTTTATAGTAGTAGTGTCAATCAAATTTAAGGTATTTTATAATTTTGAATTAGTGCTTTAGATTTAGATCTAGTATTTGAATATATGTTCACCACATCAAAAGTTAGACATATAATAGTTATAAACAAATTAAACTTATATAATTATACACACATAAATATGATATAAGTGGAACTTTTAGAAACCAAAATATAATTTTGGAATAAATACAAAAGTACAGTATGTGTACCGTGATTTCAGATGTGTCTGATACTTGAATCACGAATGTATTTCATAAGAAATACATTATTCCTTAAATTGATATCCCTTAAAATATATTAAAGGATTATGAATCTTTAATATAGCCGCCCTTTATCATTTGTATATTGATAATACTTGCATACATGCTAGTTGTTGTGCAAACTCAAGCTAGAGATGTTATGTGTAGTACTATTAATATATATCCTAGATAAGGTAAGATACGTGCATGTATTTGTTGAGCAAACTCAAGTTATATGCATTGTACTTAGGCCATTGAGAAATGATACTAAGAGTGAATAATCCCTCTTGATTTGTTAAGCAAACTCAATGTCAAGGTTGAGATTAGGTAAAAAACCAAGTTTAAGAGTCGTATACGATACAATCGATAAAGAGTTATCCATCGCTTGTAGGCCTATGATTTGTTGAGAAAACTCAAGGTCGGAATCCCAAGGTAAGCTAGTCCTAACACTCACCATAAAAATTGAAAGATTTCTATACTTCTCTTAGGGTTGAGGAATATGAAAAATCTAGTTAGAGCCTTATTTTGAAAATAAATGATACATTAACCCTTTCTGATGTTGTAGGAACACATGCTATACAAAATTAAAATGAACTACTTAATAAATTTGTGTAACTAATTTATTTGATAATTTTTCTATCAACTGAAATATAATAATGAATTAGAATTAAGATTGGCAAAGAAATATAAAACATGCTTACCAATAAATACTTTGGCATGTTTTTGCTTCAACGTCCATGCAAAAGCCGAATTACACAAGTACTAAATACATTCTCTTAAGGGTTAATTTCCCCGAGACTGTATATTTTCTTAAGAATTTTAAATTCTAAATAAATATAATAATATGGACATTCGATCCTTATTAAATTACATACAATAGTTGTATGGCAAATGACCGCGTTTCATAATATACGAAATCTCATTGTAATTAGTTTGTTTGAAATGAGCCAGTGAACCATAAAGCAAGATCATGTGTTCACTATGATTGAATACAATAAGAATCATTTTTTGTTGAAAATGAAACCAGACCAATGGCTAAGATCAACCTAGGTCAATCATCGAAAAGTCAATCTTGGTCGGTTTACTTACGTGTAACCCATACCATTCCCTCAAAATGTTAAGGATGTCTATGTAACATACGAATTTTCGACTTTCGAAAATCGATATCAATACGTCCACTGTATCAACTGCCGAGCAATCGAAGGCCGAAAAAACGAATTGTTAGGGTTTAAGAAGAGGTAGAAGATAGAAGAAGAAAGAAAGAAAAGCAACAGAAACAATATCAGAATCTCACAATCGCAGTGGAACAACATATAATAGATAAATGAATATCTTTAAAACAAAGAACTATATCAGTTATTACGTTACATCACATTATCATTACATTATCAGAGTGTACAACAACAAACAGCGGAAAAAGAAATACTATATATTAGTTGATACGCCATGCCATCCAGCTTGCTCCTGATCTCCACAGCAACTTCTGAATTCCAGAATGACCTGATAACCTGACTCTAGACTGCCCGTGTGGAAATTGGTGGGCACTCAGAGTTTAGGAAGGAAACATTAAACTCCAGGTCAGTCATGGGACTAGTGTGAGAACTTAAAACAGTTATATCTTTTAAATAAACAAAGAAATATTTTAAAATAGATTCGCAATGCTTTTGGAAAATGAAACTACCATAAGGCCTCCCGCACACACACACACAATGCAAACGTAGAATCGAAGGAGATTTCTCCTTATGATAGTTAAACATGCTTGATACGCAAATTTCTTTGATATTCTTATTTTAAGTGCAAAGTGTAGGAAAACATTTCGAAAATATGATATAAATCTTAGCCAACATACGACCATTATCGTATGCCTACTATAGCTACCATCTAAACAGTGGGGCACCACCATAAGTAAATGACAGGTTCTACAACTGAAACCGTACAAGGCTTGTATTGTTTCTTTGGATTTTCCAACAAATGACCAGGCCAAGGAACTTCCCATTGCCACATGGAAACGCCCCTGGAGAGACCCCCCGAGAACCTAACCGGATCTCTGCCAACACAAGGTCGGGTTACCTCTACAAAAGTAGGTAACAACTGACACGGGTATGCCATCCCTCGGTTGTAAACAACCTTTATCTGAGGATCCTCAACCAACATCAATCACAAAGTCATATATATTTGCGACATTCACATAAGTATCTGGGCTCCATACCATGATACCACTTCTATCCAGAAGGAAATGACATACCCTAAGGGGCGCTACTCCCTAAAACCTTGCTGCATCTTTCCTGTTTTGACCATTACCGGGGTGTGAGGTCCGACGAAGTCTCGTCCACAAAGCTATGCTTTGATCAACAAATGCTCAACATCACTTTGTATGCGACATCACCAAATTGGGAATATATCACTAGTAACCATCAACTACATAACCTCTGAGCTCGTACGTCTCAGAGAAGGGTGTTAAGCTAATAGAATAAATTCTCCGCCACCAACAGAAATGTATTTGAAAGAAACCAGCTTTACATCTCAAATTGTAACTTCAAACACACATCCATACAAGTCCGTTCCCAGATCGAACAGAACCGAAGGCACTTCCAAAGAAGCCCTTGCAATCTGGATATTCATTAATCACGACCGGAATTCCATCACAAAGGGTGATAAAATCTCTATATCGGAGATCAGCCGATGCAGAGACATTCGACGGTAATCCTTCCGTTTTAAAAAATATCCGGTCTTCAACACCGGTCTTCAAATGCTATCCATTACGACGAATCACTATTCAGAATGGGATTCATGACCCAAAGGTCCTCTCCCGGCTAAACCGAATAACGAGCGCTTATTTTAAAATAAGTGTAGCATTCAAATTCAAGCAAATCACAACAAATACCCATTTAAAGGTAAATATTGATAGTCGGTTATTTAACTATCAATAGATATGCACAACATCACCAAATTCCAAATAATTTCCTGAATTATTTATTTTCCAAAAATATCCTTACAAGATATGTTTTCCCACACTTCAACCATTTGAAAACAAATTTTCAAATCACTTTTCACCTTTACAACTTTTGAAAACAAATTTTCAAATCATTTTCCTTACGCAGAGACATTTCCAAATATTTATTCATTTTCATTTCAAAATGGTTCATTTAAACCAATCAAATAAATCCTTACCGATTTACTTTAAATTTACATTCCAAATCCGTAAATTTATTTCCACGCTTCAAAAATAAATCAATGTTTATTTTTAAATAAATTTCCATTTCCTTTATAAATTCCATGGTGAATTCACATTTCCAAAATATCTATTAATATACGATTCTCAAATCGATTTCAAATGTTCACTTTCAATTTATCTTTAAAAGATATAATCTCAAAACATTTCACTTCATATTGGAAAACATTTCCATACTTATTTAATAATAAGTAATTCACAAATCTATTTATTTTCAATACTTAGAAAATATTCAATATACTTAAATCACAAATAAGTATATATTTTATCCTTTAAGGAAAACATTCTCTTAAACACATTTATTTGAGTCAAAACGAATGTTGCGTAAAACATCGTTACGACAACCCAAAATCACTAGTATAGGTATTCGAAATTAAGATAGATATATAAATCCCAATACTATATAAAACATTTCTTTTCAAAAATCATTTACTATAACAACAGTGTTATAGTCCACCATTTTCTTATTTCTCGAAAACGTCTATTTCAACAATGAATGTTGAAATCTATGGTTTCAATCCTTAACACAATTTAAAACAACTTCAAATCGTTTTAATCCTATTTAAAAAAAATCACTTCCTAAAACATTTCTTTAATATATTATTCACTATCCAAAATCGTGAATATACTTCGTTAACCAAATTCATCATTTCTACACATTTTATTTAAAGGATTATCCACTGTCCAAAATCGTGAATATATTTCCTTTAATAAGTTATAATAATTAACTTATCAAAATAAGTCGATTTCGGATTTATAAAACAATGTTTATACATTCCATTTATATTTTATAACAACTTCAACTTATAAAATCACTTTATTAACAAATTCTATTTAAATCTCATCTAAATGCCAAAATCCAATTTATAAGTTAATTACTTATAAATCCTTTATTTTACAAAATCTATTCATTTTATAACTTCACAATTTATAAATCTATAAATTTCATTCACTTATGAAATCCATTTATACTTCATTCTAACACTTATAAAAAAACTAGTTTTATAATTCCAATATTTTAATTTATAAATATCAATTTTATAAACCTTTTAATAAATCGTTTATAATAATTCAAAAATCCCAATTTAAACCATTTTACAAATTTATCAACTACTTATTTCAAAAATCACATTTCGGTTATATTTCACAAAAATCATAATTTTTATAACATACAAATTAAAACGTTTATTTATTTAAAATGAATCAATTTCAAAATTCAATAAAATGTACACTTTCAAATATCTATTTATTCTGGTATCAAACAATACCAAAATTATATTCGGCTAAATTTTAGCCTTCAACGATTTCAATCACAAAGATAATCATACAGAGATTATAAATAAATCAACACGCAACACTGGAACAAATTCAATTATTTGGGGAATCCAGTTGGATCCTTCCAACATGTTTTCCTGCATCCACAGATGTTAGCACAATACCAATCTGGTTTCAAGATGGGATATCGCGGTACATGGGTTTTATAAAATATTATCCGCTATTATGCAGGGCAATAGGGTCTCATCCGCTATATAATGCGGGAAAATCAACTCCAAGTACATATATAATACCAGTTCCACTTCAAGATGGAATATCGCGGTATATGTGTTTAATAAATAACATCCGTTTAATATACGGCGCATAGGGTCTATTTAAATACAATAGATAATAATTTATCATCCAAGCATACAATCAAGCAATTTTAAATTTAACTATTTAAAATTTAAATAGAAACAAATTCGATTGAGTGAGAAGTTCTCACCTTGTTTCCAATAATAGTTTCAACGTTTATTTCGAATAAAATTAAACGTGCGTTTAATTTTACCTAAAATTTTCACTAGCTCAAATCGATTCCAATCTAGCTCCATCGCGTAGTATTCATCAATACGAACCCGACGTAATTTGTTTCGTCCAAAACGGACCTCGTATGAAAAAGTTATGATAGTTTAAAGTTAAACAATTCATATATTGCAACGACCCGTAAATTTCGACAATTAAATTTGTTAATTTAATAGGATTTTGTAATTAAATTTTAGTAGAAATAATAAAGGTGATAAATTAATATTGGAATGAACGCTAAATTAAAATATAGCAATGGTAATTAAAACCTATTTATAGTAATTTGAATAAATTCAAATGAATTAAGTAGTGAAAAGATTTTTACCTGGATATAAATTGAATATGAGAAATTTAAGGAAAGTATTAGATTGATTTAATGTGATAAAGGATTGTTGACAGTAATTGGAACAAATTAGGGAATTCTGTTAATGCGAGTTAATAATTTATAAACTTGAATGAACATTTCAATTTAATAAGTAAATTCAAATGTAAGACTTAGTTATAAGTGTAAATTTATGGGTATGATAACAAATTTGTATAAATTACCTAATTAATTGGTCAATTAATTTATTAGAAATCAAACTCATTTAAATGGTAAGTAATTATAATGTTGTTATTGATAATAAATGTTACTTTAATAATTAATAATATAGTAACGAAAGTGTAAATGGAAACTTAATAGAAACATAAATTTATTTTAAGGAAAAAGAGGTATATGGTACAAATTGACGAATTAATATAAATTAAATGGTGATTGGATAGAATCAATGATTGATGAATTTAATGGTAAGTAATTAGAATTTAATTCTATAAAAATATGAACTGAATGTAATTTAATGTAATACTATCCATAATAGGGCAATTAGATTGAATGATAGAATGGAAAGTCTATTAAATGGAAATATTGAAAATAAAATTTGTAATTTCCGAATTATGGAAATTTGAAGCAAGGGTAGTAATTATTGTAATAATTAAAATGAGAGTCAATTAGAACTTAACAAACCTTAATGTTTATTAATGAGAATTGTGGCAATAGTGCAAAACCTAAATCATTTACCCATTCATTAATGCATTGAAGTAGGTCTCAATCAAATAGCAACATTTGGCTTGTTATTAATAGCTCTTAAGTGTAAATAAAACATTAATGGTAACAAGTATTGTAAGATTTACCATCTATTTAGTATATTAAATTATAACTGGAAATCAATTGCAATGAATATAAATAAATTATTACATTAACGTTAATTGAAGTAATATTTGAAATTTACGTCAATTCCAATTGTATTATGACTATTGGTTGATGTAGGATTGTAAAATCAAGATTTATTAATTTAGCTGAATGTAAATTTTAGTGATTAGGTTTATTTCAAATAAATGGAATTAAATATTTAGATATTATGTAAATATAAATTTAGATGAAATTTGGAGATATTTACGTAATAGAGTATGAATCCAATGGTAGTCTCATCTATTGGATACTAATAGATTGAAGAATTGAATGAAAAGTCAATTAAAGGAAATTTTTGCAAATTTAATTTATAATTTGTGAATATAGTGAAATTGAAAATTTAACGCTGAAACGTATAAATTAATTAACTCTAAATTTACATCTAAAATTGGTTTAATTAATGTGAATGATTAAGAAAATAAAAGTGATAACATTTCCAGTTATAGAAGTGAAATTTAAAAATTGGATTTAATTGATTTATTTTAATTTATTCAATTAATATAAAAATAGCCATTTTGGACACGGACTCGGATTTCGACGAAACTAGTTTCATCAGATCCGTAACGGTGAATTATTGTAGGACTTCAAGTTTCATAGCGATCGGACTTATCGTTTGATCGTACGGACTCGAAACGCCTTGAAATAAACGCAATTAAAATCAATTTAAATCAATTTGGAAAATATTGTTTTCAGCATAACTTCTTCATACGATGCCATTTGGACCTGAAACTTTTTCCATCGTGTTTAGAATATTTTAAAACATCTATTTTGATATATGGGTTGACCCAATTTCGTTCCAGAGTCAGAACGGGCCTTTTGGGCCAATTATCGGTTGACACGTTTATAATTCGGATCTATCTGTCTATTCCAACTTTATCTATAAATACCCTACTAAACCCTAGCCTCCGCCTATTCTCATTTGTCTGCGCATAAAATTTCATCAGCTCCTCCTCTTCCAATGGCTGCAAACCCTAGATCCAATTTCAAAATTCAAAAATCAAATCCAAAGCCTAAAATTTAAAGTCCTCACAAAAATATGAAAAAATTATATGTTAAAGCTCTCGACTAGAGTAATGCATTGGTGGTGTTCGTTTTTCGATTCAGTTTGTCGTTTGACCGATAAAAATCAGGAAAGTTTCGGCCGTTCATCACCGTCGAAATCAAAGTAGTCGGATCGTCGAACTCTTTCTGGGTTTTGGAAAGGAAGCCGAGGGGATCGCATCTAGGTGGTTAGCTTGGCGATTCAACGGCTAGATCGTCGTAATTTTTGCGATTAGGATTTCAGTAGGGGTGGAGGTCGGTGGCGTTTTGGTCGACCGGAAGGGAAGTGGAGGCCATAGGGGGTGCGGCTCGTCGAGCTAGAGCCGATGGTGGTGGTGCCGTGTTCAACAGCGGCCTATGATGGTGGTGAACCACGGTCAAACTTTCGGTCAAGGGCATTCTTTTTGGGTTTGGTTTTTCACTGTAGCCGCGCGTGAAGAAGACGCGTGAGGTGGAAAGCGTGACGTGGAGGTAAGCGTTTATTTATTATTTTATTTTATTTTATTTAAATTTTGTTTTCAAATGTTCGAATCGATATAACTTTCTCATACGAACCCCGTTTCATGCGCGATTTTTTTTGTTAGGATCATAATAAAATTTTGGACATTTTGGCGCTTGTTTCGACAGATTTGGAGACTGTCAAAATTTTGGGTTTAAATTGGATTTAAATTCAATTTAAATTCAAAAGGTGAGTGTTTTATCCACTTACAACTTCTAAGATTTCTTATGTTTATTAAATTGATTTATGATGTGTTTAGAAATTTATTTATAGCCGTTTGGCATATATTTCATCATTATCTCAGTTAATTTGCATTCATATAATTTACTTGTTATTTAATCCATTTTTTTTGCATATAACTGCTAGTTAAAAAATTTAGTAAATTTATTATTGCATATAAACTGCTAGTTAAATTTATTTATTATTGCATATAAACTACAATTAGACAGTTATTTAATTCATTATTGAAAAATTAACTGTCAGAAGTTAATTATTATTCATTTATGTGATTGTTTGAATTGGATGATAAATTGATAAATGCTTGATGATTGATATGATGGATGAGTGGATGCTGTATTTATATTGTATAAACTGCAAGTTATCATGCATTTCATTTCATTCGGGATTGCGGTTTGAAATGATATACAACCGCATTTTTATTTTTAAATTGTGGATTGAAATGATAAATATCCGTATCACTTGACCATAGGGTAGAAAATTATATACAGGCACCGCGGTATATATATAAAATATTTTGAAATGATTATCTATGGTTTTGGAAAGAATACGGTTTAATAAATATTAAATTTTGATATATATATATATATAGTAAAAAAATTTGAATTTAGCTATGTATAAATTTGTTTCGAATTTTAAAATAAGCCAAATATTGAAGTTGATTTCGTTTATATAATATGGGTAAGAATATATTTGAAATTCTATTGTATATAGAGTTTATAATAACTCAAATAAAAGTAAGGTTGAAGATAAATGTGAATATGATTTGAATTAATGTATCTAAGAATTTCCTCGAAAAATTTGTTTTGAAATGTAAATAAATTAAGATTTAAAGGGTATGATCTTATAACTTGATTTTGAGTAGAGAATTTAAACGAATATCAAATTTATTTAAAGAATATTATCAAGTTAATTTAATTAAAAGAATATCCTGTTATTGAAGTTTAAGGGTTTTACCTGAATAATATTTGTTTAGTAGGTGAATATTTAGAATTTAAATAATAGGAATTGGATTTGATATACATTAAATTTTCAAAGAATCCATTTTGAAATAGTGGAATATTTAAAGATTGAAATATATGAACTATAAAGTTGTGAAATATAGAATATTTAAGCTTTGAAATATATGGGAATTAAAATGGTTTATTTGGAGGTTCAAATTGATATTGGGAATTTATTGTGAAATTTGAAGAAGCTGTTTATTTTATATAGTAATATAGTATTTGAACCATTAAGTATTAAAAGTTATGTTTCAAAGCTATGGTTTCAAGGTATATATATTTGAAAAATATTATGATTTTGGGAAAGAGATTTTTATAAAATAAAAATGATATCATGTTAATTTGGGTTTTAAAAATATTAATGATATCGTATTTATATGGTTTGAAAGAGATATTATATTCTGGTTTTAAAGTATAAATTATTTTGAAAAACCGCGGTGTTATAATAACGATTGGTTGTTGAAGAGACCGGGATCAGAAGTTGTCATACTCTCTGCCAACCCCGAAAACCACTTTAACGACCGTGTACGCGGTGGAGATTCCAGAATGAAGTAGGATGGTGGCGACGTTTCCTTTGAAGTGAACACGTGGACCCGACTCCCGTGAGTTGGCATAAGGTGGCTAAAACAGGAGCGATTCTCGGGCTAAGGGGGTTAGCGCCCTTTATCGGATACTCCTCTTCGATATTATACTCTGACTTTGGATTGATTCGGTGGCCACTTTTGATTTCTTTGATTTTTAGGGGGGAGTTTGTCCGAGGTGGGTGGTAGTAGCTACTACGCGTTACCACCAGCCCGGATGCGTAATTGGTATTTCTACCCTGGCATTGCCTAGTTGTGCCGTGTCACCTACCCTATCGCATCTTGTACGAGTTTCTATTTGTGTCGTACCTATGGAGTATCCTCTGGTAGCCTTCCGATCAGGAGGTATTACGGTACTGTATAGACTATTGGCATTATTTGTGTTAAGGGCTATATGGGTAACCCCTTAACGCTATTTAAAAGTAAGTTTATTTTACAATTAGACACTATTATAATAGCGAAATATACTACATAGTAAATAGTTTAACGGATCCTTAAGAGATGTGAATCCCGAGCATCTTTTGAGTTACTACACTCATATTTACTTCTGTTAATTTAACTTACATAAGATCTTTTAGTTCTGACTCAAATGTTTTGTCTTTTCAATTCGCTCGGGTCAGTCCGAGCGTTTCAGGATTTCGAAGACCTTAGCTCTGGAGGACGAAGACGGAGATTTATATTGTTATTATTATTATTAGTCCACTATACTCTTACTGTTCCGCTGCATTGTTATTGGTATGTGTAACTCTGATAAATGTGTAAGTATAATCAAATATTTTGTAAAACAACTTTATAAACTGTATATTTGATTATTATATTTTATCCTTCCGCTGTGAGATTCTTTTTTGTTTTATTTCTTTCTCATTTTTCTTATTTACCCCATAACAATCCGCCCTTCCGAACGGTTTGAATTGTCACGTGTGTCGATTTAAAGCGTGCGAAAAGGCGGGACGTTACATATATAATTTATTTTACAATTTTCTTTTATTTTTTTAAACCTTTTCAATCTGAGCCATTGATTCCATTGCCCTAGAATCTCGGCCGCACTTTGTTTCTTCCCCCTCTTCCCAGTTCGAACGCGAAACAACCCATATGGCCGCCACAAACTCGTGAATTTTCGCCACCACTACGAGCAAAATGTAGAAGATCAGATGCTAGCGCCTCGAAAATTGTGTTCGAACGCACACGTTCAAACCTGATTTGCCGTCGATCCAAAGCTCCATTTACGATCTTGACCCGTTAAATATCTAAATCTCGTCGTTGTCTACAACTTTCATTTAGGAAGTTTTGCGAATTGATTTGTGGATTTGAAGAAAATTGAGGAAGAAGATGAATAATTTTCGGCCATTAATATTATAACTGGCGGCTAGGGTTTCATTGATTAGGGTTTTGCAAAATAGAAGATGTGAGGTCCTTATATAGAAAATTCTCGCGATACTATTCACCCGAAATTTTTCCGAACTCCAAACGAAGCGTGCCGCCTGGCATTTATAATATTTTACCCCCATTCCGAACGCAATGGAATATATATCGGAGGCCAATTCAAAAGTATTTGGAAGATAGGTTTTCAAATCGACTATTTAAATTTAAAAACTCACTCAAACCGATTTCTGTGCGTTTTAACTTGCCATGGACAAACCGTAAATCCGATTTACACGAAATTTGAAACCATACAATAATTTAACATTACAGATCCGATAAAACTGGTTTTGTCGAAATCCGAGACTGTTTGAAAAATGACTATTTTTACTCGTCAATTAAATATTAAATATTCAATTTCTACAAATTAACTTTAAATTCAATTTTAAACGTTCTATAGCATCATTCTAATTCCAACATGATTTAATACAACTTTATAAATCAATTTTAATCACATTAAACCCAATTTCCAATTATTTCTGTAATTTCAAATATTAAATTATCGATTTAATTATCCAATTAAATCTAGATATTCGAAATAAAATTTATTTGACTTACGAATTTTACTTATGCATATTTAAAATCAATTAAATATACGAATTTCAAATGACAGAAATTCTGGGTCGTTACAGTCTAAATGCATTTTTGTAATGAATTTGTTGTTGTTGTTTACTAAGAGTTCCTTTTGAACAGTTTAACCATTTGGAAAAAATAAAATGTCAAAGAGTGGATGTAACATAGGCATAGTAAGATGAAGACAGTGAATGGTCACATTCTCTCTATCAGGAAACGATGAAAACATGTCATAATATGGAGCGAGAAATCTGATTTATATTCCAAGTGTATTTTATAAAATATTGTTTTATATAAGAGTTCTTTTTTAAGTTCAAAAAATTTGACATGAAACTCTCGATTGTAAACTAGTTACAATAGACGAAATAAATAACTCAAAATAGGTGGATGAATGGAGTTTCGCATTTCATGCACCATTATAGTAATGGCAGAAATAGTAGCGGTGTACGTGTGACACTTATTAGTGGATGCATCAAATTACGTAAGATTGCCTTTATATATATACACACACGGGTATTATTTATGAAATAATATCTGTTTTTAGTATTGACTAAAACTAGATATAGTTTGTTTTAATACGAATATTGTGAATATTCATTATAAAAAATATATTATAATGACTGTATTTGTTTTGACAATCGTGGTGTTGCATTAGCTACATAAAATACAAAAGCAAAAAAAATTATTTTAACAATATTTTAGAATTATAGAATAAGCCATATCCTTGAGAAACAATTCTTTAATTGCAAGATTATGAATTATACGGTGTTAGCAAGTTGTGTTTCAGACGATTAAGCATAAAACATCCATTCAATAGGAGCGGCGAAAGAGCAAATGAACTCTTCAAATTGATATATAAATAAATGATGTCCAAGTTCCAATGATTCTAAAAGGAATCCACTCGCTTTATAACATCCAGATATTTTCAACCATTCGCATCCACACTTGTTGGATTTGAATTGCTCAATATACCAGATTGTTAATTTATATTTGGCAAAACTCAACATATACAGTAAATAAATAAATCATAGAATCATAGACACAGAATAAGAGTAATATACAATATGTAGCGGAAAAAAATTGAATAGTAGTTCATGAAGCTACTATATATATATCAGAGTTAAATAAGATACAACAGAAGGCTCAAATACAATAGTCAAATACAAGATCAAAATACATCACTGGAATCAACTGAATAACTACAAGCTGAAAAGATATAGATGGATCTCCAAACGAAGCTCCAACTCCACAGGTGAGTCTCAAAAGCTGTATCACTTAGTTTGATACGAGCATAAAGCAAAACACAATACACTCAAGTCAGGATTAACATTCTTATATCAATAAATCCAACTTAAGTGAAATATCAACTGAAATACAAGTAACTCAAAGGATGTTTGGGATAACTATCCTCTAAGGATCCGTTAAATTGTCCACTATGTAGTAATATACGCTATTATAATAATGTCTAAAGTAAAGTAAACTATTAAAATAGCATTAAGGCGTTACCCATATCCTTAACACATTTTATATATTCCCATAATCTATACAGTACCGTAATCTCCCCCGTACTGGGTGTCGTCAGAGGGCACTCCATATGTATGGTACAAAACAAACTGGTAGTGGTATCGATAGGGTAGGTGACAAGGCACAACAAGGCAATGCCAGGGTAGATATACCAATTACGCATCCGGGCTGGTGGTAACGCATAGCAGCCACTACCGTTCACCTCGGAACACACTCCCAAATCAAAAAAATCAAGTGTGGCCACCAAATCAATCACAAAGTCAGAATATAATATCGAAGGAATGTGTCCGATCGGAGGAGCTACCTCACTTGTCCCGAGAATAGCTCCTGTTTTAGCCACCTTATGCCAACTCACGAGAGTTGGGTCCATGTATATACCTCTATAGGACGTCGCTACCATCCTACTTCATTTTGGAATCTCCACCGCATACACAGTTGATAAAGTGGTTTTCGGAGTTGGCAGAGAGTATGACCACTTCCGATCTCGGTCTCTTTAACAACCAAACGTTATTATAACACCGCGGTCATTTCAAAATAGTTTATACTTCAAAACCAAAATATCATTGCCATTTCAAAAACCATATCAATACAATATCATTCCTCATTTCAAAAATATCCATTTCCAAAAATCATAGAACTTCAAAGTTATAACACTTTCAAAACCAAACATTTGAAATTATAACACTTTCAAAACATAATACTTTGAAATTCATAACTTTGAAAACATAACTTCCACCACTTAAACAGTTTAGGTATTAAAATAGTATATATATTATAAAATAGTTTATAAAGTAAAATAATTTATGTAAAAGAGTTGTAAGTTAAAATAGTATATATTAAAATAGTTAGTATATTAAAATATTTTATATTAAAATAGTTCGTATTAACATAATTTATAAAGTAATATATAAAATAGTTTTAAATATAATTTGAAAATACTTTATATAATAAACTAATGCATTTAGGAAGGATATCAAGTTCCATAGGCAAAGATAAAAGAAGAAACGAATGCTACAGGAACATTTATGTATATTTGCTTTAATTTTTTTTTCAAGTAAGAAGAGGAAGAATGGGCAAGCAAGCTTTCCGCAAAAAGGAAGAGCAACAGATAAAATAAATGAAAGGACAGAAGAGATATAATAAAGCATGCATGATGGAATGTTAATTACAAACAGCTATTTGACTTGATGGTAGGTAGATGAAGTGACTAAAGACCCAAAAGGGTGAAAATCAACACGATACAGAAATAAATACACTTCGGAAATCCACACGACGAGACGATCAGAATGGTATACAGATATTAGTGGTACGATCTTCCAGTCAAAAGTCGATATCGGTACCAAAAATGCTGTTAATTTGCCGGAAATAAGCTAAATGAAGCAATAGCAGTTCAAATTTGGGAAAACGAAAGATGACGTCTCACTCAGAAGATGATCTACAAATTTATTGTATAAAAATATTCAGGTTTGGAAAACATTTTATTATCATCAATTTTTAACCGATTTGAATTAAAATAGAATTACACAAGAAAATAAACTTCTATATTACGATATGAAAATTTACCATTTGCTATGTTTTATTAGACGTATTCCAAATATTAAATTTTTATTTCAAAATTCAATTATTAAAAATTCACAAAATTTCAATTAATTACGTTATTTAAAATAGTTAAAATACACGGGTTGTTACACTCTCCCCCACTCTAAACTTTTCGTCCCCGAAAAGGAAGGAGGTAGGAGAATAGAAACAATCAGAAAGGAAATAGATTGGAAAACAAAATAAAACAATTAATTTAAACTATATAAATTTCAATTTACATCAATTAATACTCAATATTTGATTTTAAATTCAAGGTATTTCAATAAGTTGATTTAACTTCAATTTATAATTTCCTTCAAAGAAAATTTATTTTATTATTTTATTTATTTCATTTATTATTCAATTAACTCATTATTTTATTTATCTCCATCAACATTTTATAATTAAACTTAAGTGTATAACATTTATTATAAACACTCAAATTTTATTTATAAAATCATTTAACATCACTTTACATGGTATATTATTCAATTACATATTCAACTTTTGAATGGTTTTAGGTAAGTTATATTGGAATGCAATTGAGTATTATACAAGTAAAATTTTCCCAATTCAATTATTTCAAGTTTAAATATTTATTCAAATTTTGATTTCATTTTTAATTGAAAGCATCTGTTAATCATAAATTCAAGAATTAAATTTCCGATCATCTTCAAATAGTTCATAGATAAGTATATATATTCTATATATCAAATCAAATCTAAAATCTTGTACTTATATATTTTAAATCAAGTCATACTTTATAAATTCAAATCAATTTATTTTCCAAAACAAAAGTGTAGCAAAGCTACTGGATGGTCTCTTCACTTCAAAACTCAAAAACTAATGTCGATGATGTGGCCGCCATCACCGAGATTATTTTCCAACAACAAAAGAAGAGAGCACTGATTTAAACATTTAAAAATTCTTTTGGAAATAATTTATTCTCAAATACTTTAAATAATATACAGTTTAAAACTTAAAAACCAAAATTTGGAGTCACCAGAAATTAAATTCTCAAATTCTAATTTAAATTCATTTAAGTTCTAAATTGACTTATAGACTATGTTTTAAAATTCCATTTATTATCTTTTATGAAGCAATAGTCATTCGTTTACAAAATAATTAATGAAAAATCAAATATTATCATTTGGTTAACCAATTCACTAAACAATTATCTTTTAGAAAATTTATTTATATATATAATATAATCACAAAAAATTATTTTATTTACTAAATTTGAAAACGATATTGTGTCAATTTGCACTGTCAAGTGTTTTGGAAATCCTATCGGTAGTGTTGATCAGACGAATCGATCGAAAATCCAAATCAACGTTAATAACTCAAACAACACAACATATAAAATAATTTAATAATAATTACAAATATACTCCCTCACTCGTTGATTCCAGAATGGATTTCAAAGCAAGGATAGAGATTCAAATTGGAGGGACCCTGACCAAAAGGATTTCAAACTAGAAGATAGGCTCGATAGGGAGATAAATAAATTTAAAAGAGAGGAAAGAATGGATAGACTTATATAAATCATGGGCAACCTAAATCGGGTTAACCGTGACTTCACGAATACGATCAATGCAGAATTCTGAGCAAAACGACATCAGATCAGAATCTCTGGTAAAGCAATGCTTATTGTAAAGGAGTTTCACCCCTTTAAAAATCATTGAGTGGAGCTATGGGATACTCCAGAATCAAGAAGAATTTGGATAGTGGATGACAAGAGTGGATTTCAGGACAAATGAGAGAGTTCTAAAATTCAAAGGAAGTCCGAATCAAAGAGGAAGGAATTCAAGCATGAACGTAAGTAATTCTGTAATTAACTTTACTAAATATGTTAAGTTTTGCCTAAAACCAAAGCTCTGATACCAACTGTAACATCCAGATATTTTCAACCATTTGCATCCACACATGTCGGATTTGAATTGCTCAAAATACCAGATTGTTAATTTATATTTGTCAAAACTCAGCATATACAGTAAATAAATAAATCACAGAATCATAGACACAGAATAATATACAATATGCAGCGGAAACAAAATGAATAGTAGTTCATGAAGCTATTATACATATATCAGAGTTAAATAAGATACAACAGAAGGCTCAAATACAATACTCAAGTACAAGATCAGAATACATCACTGGAATCAGCTGAATAACTGCTAGCTGATAAGATGTAGATGGATCTCCAAATGAAGCTCCAACTCCACAGGTGAGTCTCAAAAACCGTATCACTCAGTCTGACCCGAGCATAAAGCAAAACACAAAACACTCGAGTCAGGATTAACATCCTTATATCAATAAATCCAACTCAAGCGAAATATCAACTGAAATACAAGTAACTCAAAGGATGTTTGGGATAACTATCCTCTAAGGATCCATTAAACTATCTACTATGTAGCAATATATGCTATTATAATAATGTCTAAAGTAAAGTAAACTATTAAATAACATTAAGGCATTACCCATATCCCCCTTAACACATTTTATATACTCCCATAATCTATACAGTACCGTAATCTCCCTCGTACTGGGTGTCATCAAAGGGCACTCTATAGGTATGGTACAAAACAAACTCGTAGTGGTCTCAACATGGTAGGTGACATGACACAACAAGGCAATGCCAGGGTAGATATACCAACTACGCGTCCGGGCCGATGGTAACGCATAGCAGCCACTACCGCCCACCTCGGAACACGCTCCCAAATCAAAAAAATCAAGTGTGGCAACCAAATCAATCACAAAGTCAGAATATAGTATCGAAGGAATGTGTCCGATCAGAGGAGCTACCTCACTTGGCCCGAGAATCGCTCTTGTTTAAGCCACCTTATGCCAACTCACGGGAGTTGGGTCCACGTATATACCTTAATAGGATGTCACCACTATCCTACTTCATTCTGGAATCTCCACCGCGTAAACAGTTGTTAAAGTGGTTTTTGGAGTTGGCGGAGAGTATGACAACTTCCGATCTCGGTCTCTTTAACAACCAAACGTTATTATAACACCGCGGTCATTTCGAAGTAGTTTATGCTTCAAAACCAAAATATCACTGCCTTTTAAAAAACCATATCAATACAATATCATTCTTCATTTCGAAAATATCCATTTCCAAAAATCATAGCACTTCAAAGTTATAACACTTTCGAAACCAAACACTTGAAATTATAACACTTTCAAAACATAATACTTTGAAATTCATAACTTTAAAAACATAACTTCCACCACTTAAACAGTATAGGTATTAAAATAGTATATATATAATAAAATAGTTTATAAAGTAAAATAATTTATATAAAAGAGTTATAAGTTAAAATAGTATATATTAAAATAGTTAGTATATTAAAATAGTTTATATTAAAAATAGTTTGTATTTACATAATTTATAAAGTAATATATAAAATAGTTTTAAATATAATTTAAAAATACTTTATATAATAAAATAGTTTCCTCAAATTTTACAAATCGATTCGAAATCAACTCGAATCAACTCGAATTCCAAAATTCAAATTTAACCAAATCTCAAATCATTAATTTCAGTTCAATTCACTTTCTAAATAAACCCTTTCAAATTATATCAATTTCAAATACAGATTGAACCACAAGATAAACCATTTCAATTTCAATATATTTCAAAGCTTAAGTATTCAACATTTTAAAAACTAAATTTGATAATTTCATATATATATCACATTCAATTTACTATTATTTAGTTTTGAAATATTTACTTAATAAATCCAACACCATTTAAATAAAACTTTCAAATTTCAAATAAATGAACATTCCTTTAATTTATTTAAACTTGATATATTCATTTAAATCACCTTAACCAAAATCAAGTTATAAAATCATATCCTTTAAAATCTCAAATTCTGTAAGTTCCAAATCGATTTAATTAAATAAGTTTACAAATTTCAAATAAATTCAAATTTATCTTCCCAACCTTAACTTATAAAAATCATTATAAAAATTTATTTTAAATATAAATTTAAATAAATACATAAACATATTACTTATTAAATAAGTCAAACTTTAGTAAATTAAATCTTATTATATATATATTCAAAATAGTAAAATTTTAAGTAAATCTCAAAATTTATAATTTCAAAACTAACTTATAACCTTTAAAATTTTCAAACATATAATTTTGAAAATCAAAATTTAACTATATATAAAATAACATTTATACATAATATTTAAAAATCAATATTTATATAAAACCATATATATCTCTCTTTAAACCTTGGAAAATCATTTCATATATATATATATAGGCCAACAGTGTCTGCATATAATTTTCTATCCTATGGTCAAGTGATACGAATATTTATCATTTCAATCCGCAATTTAAATATAAATACGGTATATATCATTTCAACCCGCAATTCTAAACTCAATTCAATGAAAATCACTTGGGTTTATCATTTCAACCCATAACGATTTTCTCCTATTCTACTGATCGTTCAGGTATGTATCATTCCAACCCATAGGGAATTCTATACTAACAGGGAACTTGCAGAGTGATAACATATATGATAATAATATAACAGGCATACATCATCAATATAAATTACGTATAATGGTGTCAGATATCACAGGTGAACAGATACAGATAATAGCACATATATAGCAATGCAAATAACTAACAACAACATATTTCAATTGTCGTTTCAATTGAAATCAAATTTAATAAATATAAGAAAGTTAATCATGAGTGATTTATCACCTTTCGAGGTTAGAGAAGGTAGACAACACAATAAGCTACGAACTGCAAAGCGACGCTAGATGGACATGATTCGGTGAAGAAAACAGACACGACGGACAAAGCTGATAAATGAGAAATTGATGAGAACTAATTAAAATCAGTTTTGATATAAACTGAAACGAAAGAAATATACTATTTTAAATATTATTTTCTTAAACCAATATTAATTTAAAACACGGAATAAGATACACACACACAAATGTCTTATACACAAATCTCATATACTTTATAATATATAAACTGCTTGATGTATAACTGTATGACTTGAGTAAATGAATTATCATATTATATACATAACCAATATATATAACTTAATATATATAGATAAATATATATACTCAAAACTATATATTATAGTATTCCCATATACTATTTCACAGCACTGGTAGGCTACAACACATAGATTAGCAGTATTTAATATATCAAAGAAAACTAACATACTATATTACGTATAAGTCTCACGGTACAATCATAACTATATATATAAACATAACTGTAAGCATAGGTATAAAATAAATACAAAATTTTCTTTATATATATACTGCATGCAATAAACAACTTATATAATTGATTTATAACTCAAAATTCGTACACATTTTTAAAGAATCAAACTCTATATATAAACTGTAAACATATGTATGACAACACTCATATATATAAACACGTGTATATATATATTTTTACTTCATTTATATAATATATTAACTTAATCACTCGGCCATAAAATTTCAAATATAAACAATATATAGTCTTTCAACACGTTTATAAATATACATATAAACAGCTTTATATACTAAATATTATACAAAAGCAAAGAAAATACATTTACAAGATTACAAACCTTTAGAACTAATATATACCTTGTAAACACATATATATAAATCAAAGTCTTACCAAAATATATATAAAACAACATATAAGACAACCCATGCAATCAATTGTTTTATATATATATATATATTCTCCCAATACCAACATATATGAATAAACTATCCTACAAAGACTTATACCAAATAACTTTTGCATACGTATGCATAGATATGATACTTTGTATACTAAAACACTGTTGAATATATGTACAATATGCCTTATTATATATCAGAATATGTACCTTCCTTTATAACCAAAGAAAATAGGACCGAGCAAAATGGGAGAGAGGGATGGAAGCTCGGGTGGCTAGCTTGCCATGGTTCAGACGAGGGGAGATGGAAAAGTGAGGGGAATGGCTGCGCGTGGGTGAAGTTGAGGGCATGTCAAAGGTTGGACGAGCTGTGTATGGTGGAGCTATGGTGCCGATCGGTTGAGAGTAGAGGGATGATTGAGCAGGCAAGGGGAAAGTATGGGGACATGCGGCCAAGCAAAGAAGGTTGGGAGATGCGTGTCAAGGTGGGCCGCTGGTTTGGGTCTGGGGAGGCCACACATGCATTTAGGAAGGGCATCAAGTTCCATAGGCAAAGATAAAAGAAGAAATGCATGCTGCAGGAACATTTATATATATATATATATATATATATATGCTTTACTTTTTTTTAAGTAAGAAGAGGAAGAATAGGCCAACAAGCTTTCTGCAAAAAGGAAGAGCAACAGATAAAATAAATGAAAGGACAGAAGAGATATAATAAAGCATGCACGATGGAAATATTAATTACAAACAGCTGTTTGACTCGATGGTAGGTAGATGAAATGATAAGAGACCCAAAAGGGTGAAAATCAGTACCGATACGGTAAGTCGTTTTGCGGTCTTCGTTGCATAACGTGCATCGAAATACAGAAATAAATACACTTCAGAGATCCGCAGAAGAAACGATCGAAACGGTATACAAATATTAGTGGTACGATCATCTGGTCAAAAGTCGATATCGGTACCAAAAGTGCCGCTAATTTGACGAAAATAAGATAAACGGAGCAATAGCAGTTCAAATTTGGGAAAACGAAAGATAACGTCTCACTCAGAAAAATTTATTATATAAAAATATTCAGATTTGGAAAACATTTTATTATCATCAATTTTTAAACGATTTAAATTAAAATAGAATTACACAAGAAAATAAACTTTCATATTACCAGATGAAAAATTACCATTTGCTATGTTTAATTAGACGTATTCCAAATATAATTTTTTATTTCAAATTCAAAAATTCACAAAATTTTAGTTAATTATGTTATTTAAAATCGTTAAAATATTCGGCTTGTTACACGCTTCGTTAAACTCGCAGATAAATTATCATGAAAATGAACATGTGTATTTGATACACAACTATTATATCACTGGTAATTTCACAAATATAAATGGAAATTGAAAACATAACATGCAAAGGAAATAAAACAATTTGATTTGATCAGTTAGGTGAGTGTAATGGAAAAGAGTCCAAAGGTACATAAAAACGAATAAGATTTAATCTCAAAGTCACTCCTCCGTGTGACACATAATGATGTATCGACAAGGAGTAATTAGACTTTGTTTGAAAAAGTACGATTGACGATGAGTGAAGTTGAGTTAACTTCCTTCTATACGGATGTATACACTTAACTATAAGTACATATGTTAAATTAAACTTCATATAAAGCACAGTTCATAAGATCATATAAGACACTCCAACATGTCCTAGGTCAAAGAGTTGATAGGTTATGTAAGTCGAAAGGCCATGCCTAAATTCGCTCATAAGGGATCTTTTTTTGGTCACCCAAAGGAGTTCGGGATTGACCAACAATGGTTGACTAATTTATATTATGCATAAGTTATGTGAACTCAAAATTAACTCAACTATGAGTTTGTTTATCAATGTTGAAAATAAAGATACTATTAATAACAATTTCCTCGACTTTCAATAAGCCATAAATATTATAGATTCAATGATGGAATTTGGAAAAGATTTCAAGTACATTATCGAAATATAATTTTGATAGGATTCAATGGCTGTAGGCGTGCCTTCAAAAGTAATAACGATGGAGTTAGAATATAGTAAGTAATATTGGTAAAGAATAACCTCATAAGTTTCAGTTGTAAAAATTAGCTTAATAGATTCATTAATCAATATGCTTGAATTAATTCGGATTCTACTTGCAAAATCATTACCCAATATGACTTTGAATTTTTGTACATATTTATTGAAATTGAAATTCTGAATAATGATTTAGAATAGACTATTTGCACATGATAATCAAAATGTCATGAAGTTAGTGGAAGCGATAAACAAATTAGTAAATGTTGGATAAGACCCAAGAATTGTAAGATAATATAATTTAACAAGCATTAGAATTAAGCAAATATTTTAATAGAGAAACCTAATAGTTTGATTTCCAGTCAAAATGCAGAGAAATCATATGTCTGTAAGAAAGAACGTTAAGAATTAATAAAATATTTCTAAAACTATAACTAAACAATATACAACTGATTGTTGACGATGTACCCATGTTAGAATCAGTTTGAGTTTGGTTATTTTTCTAAGCTAAGGGTTATTCCAAATGTCTGAAGAAAATTGGCCAATCGAAAGCAGAAGAAATAGGTAGATTTGAAAAACAAATTCCTATTTTGGAACTATTCGACATCCAATCTAATATAGTTTTAAATAAAATCTTATTTTATTTGTTTAAAAGGATTTTTGGTTTAATTTAAACTAAATATATTATAATGAACATATCAAATGCACCCATATATGTATAGTGCAAGTGCACCATATAAACAATGTACATGGTCAATTTGAACGTATATAGGTGCTAGGATATACATCGCATAGAAACATTTGCCCTTTATATATGTCGTTTTTGTCTGTAGTTTTATTTTGAAATCATATAAAATAATAATAACATATACACACACATATCGTTTACTTATACTTGTATATAATATGGATAAAATATTTTTGACTAATTGATAATAATTTACCATATTTATAATGTTTGCAACCAAATTGGCCGCAAACACCCAAGAACAGATTTAAGTAATGAAATAAATAAAGAAACTAAATGAAAACAGAGGAACATACCAAAATAACATGAAAAACACAACAGAAAGCAAGAACAACAAGATTTATAGTGGTTCGACATTGATTGCCTATGTCCACTTTGAGTATTCACTTTATTGCTTTTCAATTAACTTAATTAAAATTAGAAGCAGTAAGAAATAGCAAGAGACAAGAGAATAAGGGAGGGAGTTGATTACAATAATAGTGTTGTCTAACCAGCAGCGTAAAGATCCTTAGAATAACTCCCTAGGCCTGTATTCATAGGTAAAGGTGATCACCAATCTGACTTGAAATTCGGCAACAACACCTTCTCATCCATATGGGCCCACCATAGGGTGCGCTAGGCTCGACTCTCAATGGAGAGGGATCGGTACTGATCCCTGCATGTGTAGAGTTGTGGGGCAGCGATCCCTATGGTAACCTCCTTATGCTTTGATATGATGGTGTTTCAAATGCATTGATGATTGGACGTAAAAGGCTCAATTTGTGGTTGATCTTTGGTTTGAATCTCACTCTAGCCTAAGAAGCGTCATTCCCTCCGAAAACTATGTTAAACCCTCTTGCTTCACTAACATATGCCGATCCATCTTTCACTAGCAACGCCGATCCATGTCGCTTCTAAAATACATGTCAATCCATCTCACCTCTCAAATACATGCCGATCCATTCACCTCTCAAATACATGCCGATCCATCTCACCTATCAAATGCATGCCGATCACTTCACATGCCTACGTATGTTCGCTATCCACTCGGCTTAACATGCCGATCCCCATCGATCCACCGTATTACACTGATTCATCTAGTGTCGTTGAACCACGTTGAACTAGGTACCACATCTTATACCGATCTCCACATTTCCATCCAAGTTGACTATCTAGCCAAGTTACCATGTTGATCCTTATAATTTATCCTTGCTATTCCAATCCCCTTAGCATATTGTGCATGCTAACAAGTCATTATGCCGATCCTTATCTCATCTAAGCTAATCTCCATATTTCTGACATCTTGCATTGTTTATCTATCAACTCTGTTCAATCCAGGCTTCGTATAACTGTTTGGACTTTACATCTGGGTCATATAGTTGTTGCCTCATGGTCATTTTTCTTATCAACAGTCGAATATGTCTTGCGTGATCAGCCTAATATAGTCGGATCAGGGCACCTGGTAACACTTTCCCCCTAAAGTACGACTTTTGAGTAACATGACGTGCTTTGAATTGAAAAAAGTCTGAGTTGCTGGAAAGAAGTCCATCTAACTTCCTGGTTGATTTTTTTTCCTTTGTCGATCTTCAATAATGCAAGTTTGATGTCATATTCCGTTAGCATATATAAATTTGGTTATGTGAGGCTCATAGGCTTTCTTTTTTCTGATTCGATCTCGAACTTGACTTCCTCAGGCTTGACCGCAATTTCATTTGATTTCAAAAGGTTGAATCCTTGAATTGTTCCCTAGCACATTCATAGGCACGTTTCTATGGTTGGCTCCCGGACGTGTTTAAACGTTCGCTCATCATTGCCAAGTTTTTTTTTACTCTGCATGCTTATGTCTGCAGTCGAACCTTCATGATAATGATCGCCATTTAGCTTTCAGTTGTTTGTCATTTTTCTTTTTCCGTCTTTTATTCCTTCCCCCCTCTTTCATTTCTCCTTCTTTTTTTAAAAAAAAATTCCTTGTGGAGTGATTGACATTTGACATACCAATCCCTTGTCAGATTCACGCTAATAGAGGTTGATGAAAATTCCAATGATGAACCCTATTCGCTTCAGACTTGATCAACTCGTAGTAACCGGTTTCACTTCCCCTTATACACACACGTATATAAGCACAATTCTCTCACCTCCTTCCCTTCACTTAACGTTTTTACCTTACTTTTCTTTGCATAAATATTCAGCCAAACCCGATCATAGCCATCTCCTTTTGTCGAACGAAAGAAAAAAAACCTTTACAATTTAACTCTAAAACTAAAACCTTGCACGAAACTTCATCCCCAATTCATGTCGCCTGTAGTTCACCCTTACTCCAAAGTCTCAGCCACTTGCCTGTAATTTAATCCATTTATATATAGGTATGCCTCCTTTCTTTAATCATGTAATTGAGTTATGAATTTCGAGTTTGTGTGAGTTCGATTGTTTTTTAGATGTGCTTAGTTGCATTCGAGCGTCTGAATTCGAATCCATTGCTTGACGGGTTTCATTGTGATATGTAGGAGTGGAGGAGAAGATGAGAGGGTAGGAGAAGAAGAAGAAGGAGGGAGGGTTCGGCAGGTTTCCTGGAAGGGATGGAGGAGAGTTGGTTTTTTATAATTGGAAAGGAGATAATGTGAAAGAGATCGGTATGGATCGAATGACTTTCGGGTAGGTTAAGTGAGGGATCAGCAATGAGGTTACACTAGACGGAGGGATCGGTAGGACATATTCGAAGGAAGGGATCAGTAGGCTATTGAAGTGTAGGAAATGTCTTTATGAGGGATCAATAGGAGTTAATTATTTAAGGGATAGGTGTCATGTTGCTTGGGTAAGGATCGACACTGGAGAATAGGGATCAATATTGATAATAAAAAGCTAGCTTAACTTAAGTCCTACAATACTTAACTTCATACTGCTTCGCCTGAGTACATGACGACTACGGACAACACAACTTCCATATTCGGACCATAGAACTTAAACTTAAATGAAGATACTTCCAGACTCCTTGACATGGACTATATAAAGAACTAGATAAAAAACTTGAATAATAAACTTCATAGCTCAATACGTCGACAATTGATCCTAAAGCTTCTACCGTCGATTAATTTCCTTGTCGATTGAGACAGTCAGTGATGACGGTCTCCCTAGAAAAAATTCCAAGTCTTGTCATTTTATTCCTTCTTTTATGATTCCGAACTATTCATACTTGTTTTATACTGCACTGGAATGCATTAGATTACACACGACACTGGGGGAATAGGTTATTATTTCTAATATTGATTGTCTACTAAGTATAGCCAACATAGATCTCAAGTTGCAGGAAGCGCTTATTCAAAACGTCTTCTGAATCAGCCGTAAGGCACATCAGTCTGAGGTAAGATCAAGTTCCGCCACCATATCTAAAATAGCTTCTTCGAGCCACCATATAGAACAAGCAGATGCGTCTGACCCGTGAACGTATCTCTTTTCCGATACTCTGGTCCTACCTACAGAAGCCATCAGTCTGGCTCTCGATGCTGTCAAGGGTGCCATCCTTCTAGATAACCTTATTGACTCACAAGCTTTTACAATCGGCGAAGCTGCCCATCGTCGACTGTGCTCCATCAATGGAATCCCGTTTGAAGATGTTTTAGTTCTAGCGAGGCAAGACAAACCTTACTTGCCCCCAATCGGATATACTACTTGCAATAAGTTTATGTGTTGGGCTGGATACGTGCCACCCTTCAACTCCTTCGTACGGGAAATGTTGAGGTATATGGGGATCGCTCCTACCCCATTGCACCCCGACAACTATGCTTTCATCCATGGGACTTTCCTTCTATTTATGAACATTTTGTTTGTTCCGTCCGTCGACTCTTGAAGACATCAGATATATCTACAACATCAAAAGACGGTCTGGGAGTCCCTCATATGTCTTCCTTGAACCCTCACCTAATTGCCAAGCCTTGACGAGTGCATGGAACAAGCTTTCCTTATTCAAGCACGAGTGGTTTTACGCACGATGTCCTCCTAGCTTCGTAAGTTGATGATTAAAAGGACGTAAGTGTTACTTCTACTTTCGTCTTAAGTTCGATGACCCTCGTTATAACTTCTCCTTTGAATATACTAACGTCCCAAGTTCATTCAGGTGTTCATCCTCGACATGAAGGCATCGAGTATTCTAGGGCCGTCGCTGCCATTCGTGGCACTCCCATTGAGGATCGGGATACTAAACTTCTTGTTACTAACAAGATGCTTTCACTATTCGGGCTGTTGGAAGACGACCACAAAATTGGACTCCCCGGGAGCAAAACAATCCCGAAAATCGTAGCTGAAAGAAGGGTAGAAGCAAACGACCCCGTTATGCCCTCTGTCGAGGGAATCGGGAAGATACCGAAGAGGGGGAGATCAAAGAATCTCAAGATGTTGGGCCGAGAAATGAAGATGCAGGTCTTGGAAAAGCGTCGGTGGCTGAATCGCCGCTGGTAGGTCAAATGCAAACACCCCCGAAGAGGAAGAAAAAGTTGATGATCGGCTGTGCAAAAGTAAGTCCAGGGAAATCCAGAGTTCGTCATTACTCCATTTGAAAAGGATTCATCCTCTCAACAGATAAAAAGATCATTGAAGGGATTCTTTGACCTTCAAATCCCAGACGATATAATGACCTATGACTTTCCTAACATCAAAATCGAAGGGCTCAACTCCCCCACTGGAAGCGGCGAAGGCGTCCAACCTTCCAACAAAGGGGAGAATACTCTAATGAGTAAAACTACCATTACCAGTCCGTCGGGAAAAGCACCAGAACACACTCAAAAACTTGCACTTCACTATACACTTGTTATCAATTCTTCGTGTGACAACTTTTAATATGCTCGTATTTGGTACTTTACAGGTGCAATGTCACAGTCCCACGCCTTCGATCATCTTCGGGGTTCTTCTACTTATTATCGCTTGAGCCGAGATTCCGAATCTAGGAGACGTAGAGAAAAATATGACGGGTAAGGTAAAGGCTATTATTCATGTGAGTCTTCTTCCTCATCCAAATGGAAGTCTCAGTCACACGCTCCTCGTCATGATGATCACTCAAATCTTCCAGCTCATAGTGGAGATAAGTCTTCACATTAGGGCTCTCATGCTGCCGCGCCTCATGGCCAACATTCTAGGTTGTCAAGTTCAAGGCAATCATGCGAGCGCCGCTCCGGCAAGCATCCACTTGTTACTTCTGAACCGCTTCCACCAGTTCCCCCTCATGATCCTTCTACAGCGAAAAAGTTAGCCGAACTTAACACCACCTTTCCAAAAATATGCTTTGATGGACTTAAGTTCCTCCCTTCCATACACGTCATTCGCGAAAGTGCCAAGGAAAGCTCTCTAGCTTGCATGAATGACTTGTTCTTTCGGCACGAATCATTTATTCACTTAGTTGAGAAAGTCTCCGAAGTCTCCATCAAGCGCAAACATGAAATCGACCGTCTCAAATTGGAGGCTATTCATGACAAGGATATCATCAAGATGCTGAGTTGCTTGAGTATAAAACCCAACTTGCTGAAGCAGAAAAGAATGCAAAAGATACAGCAGAGGCGGTAAATCGCCTGGAGACTTCGCATAAAAAAGAACTTGACGCGGCACTTCATCGCAACGGCTCTTTGGCCTTAGAAAATGACTCCTTGCAAAAAGGAGAAAGATTCCTTAGCTCACCGTGTTGAAGTGTTTTAAAAATTATTAAATAACGAGAGGGAGGAAAAGATTGAGGCGTAAGAAGAATCGCAGAGATACTACAAGGAGATCGTCGGTGTAAGAAGTTAAGAACAAAGCTCGATGAACAATTCACCAAGATCGAAACTTTAAAGGAAGAGGCCCATGAAGAGGGCATAATGGAAGTACTCAAAGAAGCTAACTCCTAAGTAGAAGTTGCCATTGAGTTTGACAGAAATGAGATCAAGGGACCTATTTGATCCGCTAATTGTCGAATATAATGCGAAGGTCCTTCTCCACTGCAACTTTAGCTTTCTTGGTGAGGGATATCTAGAATCACTCACTGAAGCCGGGAGCTAGTTGTCAAGAAAAAGAAGGAAGAGATGGGAGAAGCGGAATTCAATAAAGAAGAACTTGTGAGACAAGTGATTCGAGGTAACGAGCCGTCTGATCTAACCACCGCCAAACTTCAATTCTTTAAAGCTCCTGCATTGACTAAAGAAGGAGGGGATATTGTTGAGTCGGTTGGAACCGATCCTAATAGTTACTCTCCTATCCAAGCAGACAAACCATCCTCTTCTCACGATATGGAGCAAACCCTTGGCTGTGATCCAGACAGGCCTGGCTTCGGACCACATATATTATCTCCCATTCGTGAAGGAAGCACTCCATTGACTATAGAAGGCAAGGGAACGCTGGTATTGTACTAAACTGCTTTGAATTAGGAGAAGTTTCTGTTCTCAATGCGCAACGTCTTTTAACTAATGCTTATGCTTTGACAAATTTTTGCAGGTCTTCTAGGCCTCGATCAGACTCCCAGGAGCGGTGCCACCACAGAGCTGTAGGAAAAGACGGCTGAAGACCCGACCGCTATTGATATCTCAGGGATCGATGCTCAAGCCATCAATGCGCTCAATGAAGATTAGCCTAAAGATTCACCCTCTGTTGATGAATCAGAAGATGTAGTGATTATAGATGTTTTGGGGCACACCACTGAAACTAGCATCAAGGAGCATATCGTGGAGGAGGAGAAATTAAAGCGTAAAGTGAAAGGTGAGCCGTCAAGGTGGAAATTGAAGATCTTCATCTTGTACCATTGTAAGTTATTCCACTAGGCGGATGATTCCAGGTGAAATCTCGCCTTTTTCTTTAAGCATTCTGGCCAAGGGCGGCAAAGGGTCCCGAAAGAGAAGCTCGACCGACTCTACCCCTGAAAAGTCAAAGGGGGAGAAAAGGTCGAAGAAGTAGTCACTACTTTATATCATTGTACATAGTTTTAGTAGTTATCTCTTTCCTCAATCATGGGTGTTCGGATATAAATCCCGTTCTTTTTTTTGAAGTAACTTGTACCGGGATTTTGAGACTTGTGAATTTTTTTGGCTTTTGATTAGTCATCGTGTGAGTCGTTACTTTGATAGTTGAATGATTACATTCCATTTCATGTACTTGTAATTTGTTGATTGCAAATCCCATTAATAATTCATCATCTCCATCTCAAGGCATCTCTGTAGTCGTTGCCTTAAGTCATAACGAATGTTAAGCCGAAAATGCAGTGGGCTTCCATATCCAACCTTCAATAATCTGAATTTCTTCTACCGATTTCAGGTTGGAATTCATGGGATAGAAAACAGTCAAAATCCGCTCATCTGCCCATTGAGTTTATGAGTCAGTCCGCGCTCTGGGGAATTAGAGTTATTTCATGAGCGGTCGGTCCATGCTCGACTTATGCTTTTGCTTCATTCCACACTCTGAGGATTTAGAATTTTCTCATGGGTGATCAGCCATACCCAAATTGTTCACATTCTAGTCCGCACTTCGGAAGCTTAGAGTCTTTCTCGCGGGCAGTCGTGTTTTCGCCCGATTCGTTTATACTCCAGTCCGCACTCCAAGGAATTAGAGTTATTCTCGTGGTAGTCGTGTTTCCGCCTAGAGTAGTTGTTTTTCTGCCCGAGGCATTCATTTTTCCAACCGATTCATTTATACTCCAGTCCGCACTCTGGGGACTTAGAGTTATTCTTGTGGGCAGTATTATTTCCGCTCGTGGAAGTCTTTTTCCACCCGGTGTAGTCATTTTTCCACCTGATTCATTTATACTCCAGTCCGCACTATAAGGAATTAGAGTTTTCTCGTGGGCAGTCGTGTTTCCACACAGGGTAGTCATTATTTCGACCGGGGCAGTCATTTTTCCGCCCGATTAGTTTATAATCCAGTCCGCACTCTGGGGACTTAGAGTTATTCTTGTAGGCAGTCGTGTTTCCACCCAGGGTAGTCATTTTTCCACCCCGGGCAGTCGTTTTTCCGCCCGATTTGTCGACGACTTAGTTCCTTATTGCAAGTACCCGCCCTTTGGTTCATATCCGAGAGTCGTCAATCGAGCAACTTTACGGAGCTCATCTTGTTCGATCCTATCGAGGATTGGTATGATTGATCGATTTCAAACTTCGTGAATCTGTTCACACATCACGCATATCAATATCAATCAATTTCATTGTATACTTAGCATAAAATGCAATAACAATCACTAACGCAAAGGAAGTTCAGGATTTTATTCATCATATGAAAAGGAACAAATTAACTTGACTTATTACACATCCAAAGGATCAAATACTAAAGAAAATGTCGAAAGTAACTAGTACCGAAGTACAAAGGAAATGTTTTAAGTGAAATAGTGTTGTAAATGCTTGTTATTCCACGCTCTTGGGAGTGTTGCGCGATCAACAGTCGCTAGCTTAAAAGTTCCTTCTCAAAGCCTTTGTTCAATGACATACGGTCCTTCCCATGTCGGATTCATGTACGATGGGACCGAAAAAACCCATTTCAGGACAAGATCACCAACTACAAAGGTTCTTGATCGTACTTTTGTGTTGTAATATCGGGTGAATCGATGTCGGTGTGTAGCTGCTCTCAAATCAGCCTCCTCGCGTTTCTCATCGGTAAAGTCCAAAGATTCCAAAAGAAGAACTTGGTTCGTTCTGGGACCGTAGTAAGTCACTCGATGAGAAGGGACTTCGAGTTCTACTAGAATGACCGCTTCAGCTCCGTAAGCAAGAGCAAATGGAGTATGGCCAGTCGCAGACTTGTGAGTGGTCCTGTAGGCCCAAAGTGCCATAGGAATTCGTTTACCCTTAACAATATTGTTTATAGCGTCAACCTGTCCGTTCGTCTAAGGGTAAGGGACCGTCGTAAACCTATTTTCAATACGATATCTCTGACAACATTCTTTAAATTCAGTACTATCGAACCGAGTCTCATTATCTGTTATGATAATTCGTAGGGGACCGAAGCGACATATGTTATTTCGAACAACAAAGTTGATAACTTTCTAGGTCATGATTGTGGCTAGCCGTTCCGCTTTGGCCTATTTTGTGAAGTAGTCAACTGCGACAATAGTGTACTTCACACTGCCTTTAGAGACTGGTAAAGAGCTGATGATGTCAATACCCTATATAGCGAATGGATATAGATTGATCATTTGCGTGATCTCAGTTGCATCGTCACACATAATCAGCATCGTCCCAGTTTATAGTTGGCTAGTAATATCCATAGCGTAGTACCTTCTTTGCCAGAGTTTGGCCCCCAGTGTGATTGCCACATTCTCCCTCGTGAACTTCTTTCCGAACATGACTTATCTCGTCATGAGCGATACACCGAAGTAAGGGAACAGAAAACCCTTTTCTATACATAGTTCCTTCTTGCATAATATACCGTCAAGCTTTACGAAGAACTTGTCGCTTTTTGTTTCTCCTTTCCAGAAAGATTCCATGCAACAGGTAATCTTTAAATGGAGCCATCCACGATTCCTTCTCAGGCTTCATTTCCAATACTTGATCAACTTCCATCATATTTATGCTTGGGGTATGTAATGTCTCAACTAGAACCAAGCCCATTTGTTGCGCATCACCAATACTAGCAAACTTTGCCAATGAATTGACTTCTCTGTTCTACTCACGTGGGATATGTGAAATGTCATAGTACTCGATATCCACCAGCAACTCCTAAACTCGGGTAAGGTAGGGGCAAGCCGTTGTCACTTAGCCTGATAGTCTCTCCCGATTTGATACACCACTGATTGCAAGTTGCAAAAAATTTCAAGGGACTTCACTCCGAGCTCTATAGCAAGTTTAAGCCCATCAGTCAACGCTTTATACTTAGCCTCGTTGTTTGTAGCTGGAAAATCAAGCTTCAAAGCATAGAAAATGACCAGTTCTTAGGGGTTACAAATACAATCCCATCTCCGAAATAGTGATCATTATATGCTCCATTAGTGTACAATTTTCACAGAACAGTAGGAATCACGCTACTTTCTGGAAGCTCGTCTTGCACGGTAAATTCCGCTATGAAGTCTGCCAATGCTTGACCCTGGATAGCTCTTCGCGGAAAATATGTGATGTCAAACTGGTTGAGCTCGATGTTCCATTTAAGCAACCTCCTAGATGTCCCAGGTCGCTGTAGGATCTATCATAATAACTAGTTGGTGTAAATGCTGAATGGACGTGCCTGGAAGTATGGGCAAAGTTTCCATGACGCGATTAGCAAGTAGTACGCCAATTTCTCTATCTTCGGATAGTTTCTTTCTACACCTGTTAATCGTTTACTGATGTAATACACCGGTGTTTGAATCTGGTTCTCCCTGCAAATCAAGGCGGCATTTATAGCATGTGATGATACAACCAAGTAAACGTACAACTCCTTATGATTAACCGTCTTTGACAAGATAAGAGGTCACTCCAAATGATTCACCAGAGCTTGGAATGCATTTTCACAATCCTACGTCCATTTAAAGTTCCTCTTTCCCTTTCTTATCAAAGAAAGAAATGCATTTGTCTATTGCCTTGGAGATGAATCGACTTAAATCAGCAACCTTCCCGTTCAAACTTTGCACTTGCTTAATGGTTCTCAGTGCCTGAATATCTCTAATAGCGTGAATCTTTTCTGGATTAACTTCAATTCCTCGAGCATTGAAAATAATGCCCAAGAACTTCCTTGACGCAACGCTGAATGAGCACTTGAAAGGGTATGTCTTTATATTTTGAGATCGGAGGATGCCGAACATCACTTCCAAGTCTTGAATGTGGTCATTTGATCACCGTGACTTCATGAGCATATCATCAACATAGAATTCCATCATCCTCCCAATCTGGTCTTTAAACATTTAGTTAACCAAATGCTGATAGGTTGCTCCAGCATTCTTTAATTCGAACGACATCACCGCGTAACAATATAACCCAACGTCCCTCACAAAGCTGGCATGTTCCTGGTCTGGGACATGCATCGGGATTTGGTTATACCCCGAGTACACATCCATAAAGGACAATAATTCATGCCCTGTAGTTGAATCAACTAGCTGATTAATTTTAGAAAGAGGAAAACTATCTTTAGGGCATGCCTTGTTCAATTTCGAATAATCGATGCATGTTCCCTACTTCCCATTCGCTTTCTTTACCAGCACGAGACTACCATTCAAGATAGAGGGCGCCGCGAATAAACCCGTTGATTTAAGTTTATCCACCTCTTCTTTAAGAACAACGGATCCCTCCACATCCATGCCCACCTTTTCTGTTTCACTAGAACATACTTCGAATTAATGTTTAATGCATGGCTTACGATGGCAGGCGAGATCCCATGCATGTCGAAATGAGTCCAAGCAAATACATCCAGATTCGCTTGGACAAAATCAATAAGTTCTCTTATCATCAAAAGGTTGAGCTACGATCCAATCTTCAATACCCGCGATGCGTCGTCGTGGCGGGCTAACAACTCAACCGACGCCTCCTTGGCCTCCTTGGGTTCCTCCTCTTCATCCCTCAGACCTATATCTATATAGAAATGACTATGGTGCCTAAGCCAAGGCTTTGGCACCATTTTTCAATCTTCCATAACTTGGATGCGGACGAACTTATCCACACCCTTTCCCTTCTCCTTATGCCGAGCTTCTCTCAACTCAGCCATATAACAGGCACGTCCAGTCGCCTGACCACCATGCACAACTCCTACTTCATTATTAGTTAGAAATTTCAGAGTCAAACACCACAAGGCAAGAGCTTCCCGAAATTTAGCCAGGTTCGGACGGCCTGGAAAAACATTGTATGGTGATTCAACATCCAAAAGGATGAACGGTAGGATCTGCACTCTCCTATGCTCACCTTCCTCCAACTCAACCGGTAATTCCACATAACCAACTGCCTCAGTCGCCACACCATTAAAACCATGTATTCAAGCTTTAGACGGTTTCAAATCTTTAGCCTCCATCCTCATTTGATCATAAGCCTTCTTAAAGATAATGTTTATAGAACTTCCATAATCAATCAAAATTCTTCTCACCAGAGCAGGGCCAATCGTGGCTGAAATGACCATCGGGTCAATTGTAGGAGCTTCTACTCTATTGGCATTCCTACTCCTGAACAATATATCATCAATCATCGTAAATTGTTGCTTGGTCGGAGTTCCGTCCTCCATATTCAAACAATATTCAAAATCCACATGTCTCATCGCGCTAGCATAGCTCTCCATTTCCTGTCAACTTCTATTCGAAGGATGTGTTCCACCAACTATCGTGTTTATTACAAATCTTCCTCTAGTCCACACAAGCTTCTCAGCCCCATACGGAGCTTGTCCTCGATTGGGGTCAGATTTCCTTATCTGCCGTCCTGTGTAGTTTTCACAAACTGCTACCTTCTTCTCCCGAATCAGCTTCTCAGCAGCATCCTGGAGATGCCTGCACTCGTTCATATTGTGCCCGTAACACTCATGAAATCGGCAATATTTCCCATTCTACTTTTGTGTTTCTATCGATTCATTCGGACGTGGCTTCTTATATTAGAAAGTATTACAGGTGGGCAGTAAATAATCTCCAGGGATGCATTAAGAGGTGTGTAGCTATCAAACATAGGAATCCTAGGCTTTGGCCTTCTAAGCTCCCTTTTCCGGTCTCGATTCCCTTCACCACTTCTGTTGATTCGGCTTATTTTAAACGTTGACCTAAATCTTCCCAGAACTCTCATCAAACTGCTTTATTGCGATGTTGCTTTAGACCACTTTCCCGCTTGACCCCACAGAATTGCTCTTTTTAGATTACCTGGCCTCCTCCTTCCTCATAAACTGAGCCGCCTTTGAATAGAAACGTTCCAGCATGGCCGACAGTTTTCCAACTAGCAAATCGCCGAATTCGGATTCCAGGTCAACCCCTCTCGTCATAACCATAAGTATAACATAGTCATTTAGGTTACTAACTTCAGTGGCAGCAACATGAAATCTCTTCAAGTAGTCCTTCAGTAATTCTCCCAGAGCGTGGATTACACTGGACAATGACATCACACCTTCAGGGCAAGTAGTGTAGATCCGGAACTGCTCCATAAACTTCATTGCCAGTTCATTAAATCTTGAGATCAATCACGGGGGTAATCTTGTGAACCACATCATGGAGATCTAAGAGAGAATTATAGGGAAGAATACACATTTGGTGGCGTCATTCGCTCTCACCAAGTCCACCAACCGTTTGTACCTCATGATGTGCTGCCTGGGGTCGGTTTTTCACTCATAGGTAGGCTCCATAAGCATGTTGAACCTTCTCAAATTCTCCACATGTAAAACACTTTCAGTAAATGGGGTATGACTCCTCGACATTCCCATCATTCGTCAAACCCTGGTTCTCCTTCACTGGCTGTCTGACCGTCGTCGATAAGTTCGGTGTCTGGATAGGCAGTGCCAAGTGGTGGTCGTGCTCCACCCCGCTTGAATGTTCCAATCGGTGTCTATGGGCCATCTCACGCCTCCTTAGCCTATCCATCCTCCTAATGTGCATCATGAGTATCCATCTCGTTATCATTTCAGATGGATAGTTGGTCATCATTCAAATGAACTCCAGCATCCAAACCCCCAAACCTAATTCAATCATGGCTTCCCAATTGCATTTAAGGAACAACTCCTCTGGTTGAGGGGTCGTATCGATACCTAAGAAGGGATCGGCACTGATCCGTCTTGGCAAACCATGTTGGTTTGCCAAGCATTGCTCTGATGTCCCTGCTTGCGCCGTTTCGACCCTGCGATGTCTATGCCTATAAGGCTCATCTTCTGATGAGGCTGAACTCTCCTATTTTGAGTAAGAAGCAAGATCCCTTCTGTCACTCTGATGCTATTGTTGAGAAGTCTGGTTTATTAGATTAGCATTAGTCTGGATTTTCTCGTTCAGCCGCCTACGGCTCTCCATCAGCTCCCTCATCAAGTTGTTGAATTCAGCTTTAGTTATGGAATTGGCAGGGTTTTGGACTTCAGCAGGCTCCACATTGAAATTAACAGGCTGGTAACTTGGAGCTCCTTGTTGGATGTTGGCAGTTTCATTTGCATCAATGTTTGGAAAGTTGATCTGGTATGCCTCATCATTTTGAATTTCTTTGCTTAGATTCTACTAAATATGAGTAGTATCTACAAGCTTCTAAAAATGAATTTGGATCTCCTTCGGAGGATTTTCTCAATCCATTAGCAGCAAAGGGGATCCTAATGGGATGAAAATCAAGTTTCTCAATCAAAGCACCAAAACGTTTGCAACCAAATTGGCCATAAACACCCAAGAACATATTTATGTAGTGAAATAAATGAAGAAACTAAATGAAAATAGAGGAATATATCAAAATAACGGGAAAAACACAACAAAAAGCAAGAACACCAATATTTATAGTAATTCGACATCGATTGCCTACATCTACTTTGAATATTCTGTTTATTGCTTTCAATTAACTTTATTACAGTTAGAAACAACAAGAAACAACAAGAGACAATAGAATAATGGAGGGGGTTGATTACAATAGTAGTGTTGTCTAACCAGCAGCGTAAAGATCCTCAAAATGACCCCCTAGGCCTATATTTATAGGTAAAGGTGACCACCAATTTGACTGAAAATTCGGCAACATGACCTTCTCATTCATATGGGCCCAACATAGGGAGCACATGCCCAACTCTCAATGGATAGGGATCAGTACCAATCCCTCAATTGGGGAAGCGACCCTTTGGTAGCCTCCTTATGCTCTTATGTGATGATGTTTCAAACGTCGTGATGAATGGATGTAAAAGGCTCGAGTTCTAGTTGATCTTTGGCTTGAATCTCACTCTAGCCTGAGAAGTGCCGATCCTTCTGAATAACAATGTTGGACCCCCTTGCTTCACTAGCATATGCTAAATTATCTCTCACGAGCAACACCGATCCATCTCACCTCTCAAATACATGTCGTTCCATCTCACCTCTCAAATACATGTCGATCCATCTCACCTCTCAAATACATGTCGATCCGTCTCACCTCTCAAATACGTACTGATCCCTTCACATGCTCACGTACGTTCGCTATCCACTCGACTTAACATGTCGATCCCCATCAATCCACCATATTATACCGATCCAGCTAGTGCCGTTGAACCACGTTGAACTAGGTACCACATCTTATACCGATCCCTCCACATTTCAATCCAAGTTGACTATCTATCCAAGTAACCAGGCCTATCCCTATAATTTCTCCTTGCTATACCGATCCCCTTAGCTTATTGTCCATATTAACAAGTCATTATGCCGATCCCTATCTCATCTAAGCTAATCTCAATACTTCTGACAACCTACGTTGTTTATCTATCAACTCGGTTTAATCCGGGCTTCGTATAACTGTCCGCACTTTACATCTGGGTTATGTAGCCATTGCCTCATGGTTATTCTTCTTATCAACAGTCGAATCTGTCTTGCGCAATCAACTTAGTATAGCCAGATCAGGGCATCGGGTAATATATAATATGATAATTAATTAATTTAAGTAGGCATTTAAGAAGATGAAAAAGGTGGAGGGGTTTCTCCTTCCTTTACTCATTCATTCGATGCCATTTCAAGTCAAAATTGAAAGTTTAAACCCTTATACATATTAAAATTAATTACGACTTTTTTTATGTGTTTTGAAATTTAAATTAACATTTAGAAATCCAGAAGAATCCGAAATTTGATATATATTTAAAAAAAAAAACCTATTTCAATATTTTAAAAAATTAGTTTAAAGTATTTAACTTAATATAACTTATTAAATATAATATTTAAACTTTGTAATCATTATTTTAAATGAAAACCTAATCAGTTAGTATTACACAGATGTTTTCGTATATCCATTTTAAAATTTGAATCAGAACACTTATTTAAGGAATCAGTTTAAACTCCATATAGCTTCTTAATAAATTACACCTTAAAACCTTAACTTTTATAACCATTGTTTTAAAATAATACCTTAAAATAAATTTAATTGATATTTTTATATTTTAAACCATTAAAACATATACAATTGGTATTATAAAAAAATTATTTCCACATTTACTTATTTTTTATGTTTAAAAAATTTGAATATACAAATTGAATCAGACAACACATTCATATGTAAATTTGTTACAATATATATAAAATCTAATCCACACAATAAAATATGTAAATGTAAATGATAATAAAATTAAAAGATTACCTGAAGAGGTAGTCTATGGTTTACAAATTTAATGAGGATTTCTCCTTAGATTTCCAAAACCCACACCAACTTTGCAAGAGAATGATGAACCACTTATTTTATTTTATTTGATGTTTGCATTTGGTTTAGAGTTGATAATGTAACGACCCGTAATTTGATCGCTTTAATTAAAGATATTTAAATTCTTTTAAATATTCAAATATAGATTACTTTTCAACAAATATTCAAGTTATAAGTAATTAATAATAATAATAATGAACTTATTTTGGAAAAATGCTCACAAAATATATACTTTCGAAAAATAGGGATAAAATAATCGAAAACCGTTTTATCGATAAACAGCTCAATAATCGTAAAACATCATGCATGGAGCTGGATACATGCACTTGTTTCTCCATTTAACCGAGAACATAAAATAAAATTATTCATTTTATTTTTGAAAAAAATAAAGGTATTTATGACATGATCAGTTGTTATCGATTTATGAATTTAAATTAAGATTTAATGATTTAATAATTATTATAATTATTCAAATATTTGTTTTTAAATGATAATAGTTCATTTTAAATAGTTATAAAGTGATAATAAATCATTTATAAAAGTTATATGAAGATATATACTTGATTTGAAAATATAAGAAAATTCGTATCACTTTGTCGATATAATAACACATTTTGTAAACAATTTGTTTAATATTAATTTACATGGTTTTATAAATAAAATTTAATCATTTTAATTAGTTAAAAACGATAAGGAATGTGTTTTCAATTTTTTTTACATTTATATGTAAATTATCTAATAAGTGAAAATGTGACCGGGAATCGGCTTCCCAATTTTCAACGGTTTAACAAACGAAAGTCGTTTTAAGTCATTGCAACATTATAAATGACACTAATGCATATTTATATGCATGTATACATATCACATACTCACATATACATATATATAACAAATATACCAATATACATACATACACACACATTTGGGTAAATATCTAGGATATTTTCTAAAGACTTCACCATTAAGCAAAGTAAAGTCAAACCCACATGCATAAGAACATGAATGGATGGCTTGGAAGAGAGTGAAATGATGGAGGCACATGGAGGGGAGGGGGGTTACTAACGTATGGAACATGATGGAAAAGGAGTGAATGGGTGCACATGGTGATGGTGATGGATAATGATGGTGTTTTAGATATTTTTTCAACTCATTAGCCTATAAATACAAGTCCATATCCTTCATAATTCTCACACCATTCTTCGCTTTTCTAAGCTTCTACTTCTTCTTCATATGATATCTAATGGCCTCCTCAAAGTAGAAAAGAAAATACCTCAAAATATTGGCAAAATACACACCACACTTCACCTTGATTCAATTTCAAAACTAGTGCAAACCACACCTTACCACCTCCAAAACCCACGACCTTCCATACCACCACCATCATGGCCATACACCACTTCATCCATGTATGGCCTTATGCTTTTTATATGAAAAAGGAGGAGCTTGAGAAGCTCCGGAGAAAGAAAAAGAGGAAGAAGTGCCGTTTGAATCAAAAAAGAAGTCCATGAAAAAGATTAGTGGACTGGAGCCATAAGTGAGTACTCAAACTTAGTTTTATTCATATAAAACATAAAGTGATAATATACATTTTAAATTGGAGATTAATATATTGAATAGGAGTTGATATTGGATGATAACTTGGTTGATATTGTGATTGGTTATATGGTTATGATATGGTTGATAACTTGGTCTGATAAATGATAAGAGAAATGATTAATAATTAACCATAGTTAATTAAATGGTAATTTAATCCATAAATAACATGTATGGGTTGTTTAGCCTCTTAATTGTTTTAAATATCTAAAAAGAGTTGAATTGAATATTATAATAATATAGTATTACAATATGAAGTGAAATAGTAAATGAGTTTGAAATATGAAAAGTATTTGTTTAAATGAGTTTAAAATGATTTATAATCATTTAAGAGTGTTTCTATTAAGTTTGAAAAGAAATTGAAAAAAACAAGTCAAAATTAAGTGCATCACGTAACGGTAGTTTGCGATTTCGCGCCGTAAAAGTCAAATGAGCATATAGAATGAAATATAGCTCGAAATTCTCCGAGGTAAGAATTTTCTAAACTATTATATCCATAGATTTCAAATGAATAAAGAAAATCAATATTTTATCTTGTATATTTATAAATATGTCCAAAACATGTTTTCAAAATAATCACGGGTTTTGCAGTTCGGAATCCATAATGGGAATTCCTTTAAAATGATATTTTTAAATTCGTTTAAAATATGAAATAAATTCTGTAAATATTTTAAAATGTTTTAAAAGATATTTGAGTTATATAAATGAATTTTCAAAAGATAGAAAAGTTGTTTTGATCAATATAGCTTTTAAAACACTATTTACAGCACTTTTTCGCAGCACTTTTTAATAGCTTTTGCAAACAATGGTTTTAACTTAATTATTCTTTCTCGAATCTTTTGTGAACCTTTTTAAATAATTAATTAATTAATTTAAATATGGTTAAGATATTTAAAAATGTGTTTGCGGAAACGACTAGTACATTTGTTCCATTTGTGAGTGTCAAAGAAAATTTGACCGAGGAATGTAACAGATTGAAAGGAAAGGCCGGAAGCTCTAAAATAATTAAAATTTAATTAATTATGTTAAAAGATTTAGAGTCAATAAAATAACTTGACCACCTTATGGGTGACAGAGAGGTAGTCTCTAGGCTTGGGTTTGAAAAGCCAATTGCCTTCCCTCCCTAGCAACCCGGATTGGCTCGACGTAGAGGATAGTAAATTAGATTTACTCAGATCAAAATTTCGCAAAGTATAAAAGATATGATTTTCCAAATTTAAATCACTTAGATTATATAGCAATGAACTCCTTATATTTGGTATTGAATTCCAAGGAGGGAATCCGTACTATCCATGTGAATTTAAAAGGTGATTTCACTTCAATGGATAGTAAAGATTGAATACAGAAACTGATATTGAGTATAATTAGTATGATTTTCATGATCATTTTTACTCAATATTGTTTTTCGATATGAGATTTAAATAAATGATTTGGAAATTTTTTCCTAAATAAAAGGGGAAGTGATTTGGAATTATTCCAGGATTTAAAAAGGATTAATTAAACAAAAGGATTTGATAAATGAGGTTTAATGATTCCATATACTATTAAGAAGCTAAATGGAATAATTTAAAATAATATGCCCCTTTGAGATATTTATGAATGAATAAAAAGATTAATTAAATTATATGATGATTAAAAAATCACATATGAACTTAACATCTTTTTAATCGATGATTGGTTCGGAGGAACCGGGGTCAGATTTGGGTAACTCCTATCTGAAAACCACTTCGAACCAATGTATACGTTCGAAAGTGAAGACTTGATGAAGATGATGATTTTTTAAGACGGGGATTTTCATGATGAAAGGCTGCTTGCCACTAGTCCCTTAGGGTGAAATTTACCATATCATATATTTGTGGTGGCAGTAATGCTCTGTTATGAAAATTTTCGATCACAAGGACTAGTCGCTACTAATCCTAGAGATAATTCTCGACAGGATGCGGTTAGAGGAGTGCCTTTGGTTTCGTTCAGTCCCAAAACAAACTTGTATGGATGAATATTTGACATTGTATTTTTAAGATCACAGACGCTGACTTTTACAAATATACATCCATCGAGTGGCAAAGAAGGCAACTTCTCTTTGCTTAACATCCTTCCGTGAGACATACGAGCTCAGAGGTTGGTCATTTGTGGAAATAAATAGTGATCGAAGGAATGGAAATGTGGCTTTCGAAGTAGAACCTGTGATGATCAAATCATGGCTTTATGGAGCGTAGCCTCAGAAGTCTCACAGCCTAGGAATGATATAGGATACTATGTGGTCAGTTGCATGCATTTCCGGCTAGTAAATGGGAGTTTGGTGGATTCTAGATTCTCAACCTTATGGGAAAATACAGCTGTGTCTGAGTCCTTGGATGAGTAGCCGATAAGTACTCTATTCCATCGGAGTGGAAATTGTATAGCGGCGTCTGAGTCCTTGGATGAGTGGCCGCTGGATACTATTATTGTTCCACTAAGGGAAGACCACTAGTTCCTTATCATGTTGTAAATCCAATTCCCATACAAACCTTTACGATTTTATTTGTAGAACCTAGTATGCCGTAAATTTTAATTATGGGTAATAATTTCAGCTATTTTTATGATATGTGAAAAATGTTTTCAAAGGAATGTCATTAAAGATAATATCAAATTATTTTGGTATAAAAGTGATTTGGTTATCATAAGGTAAAAACCTGTCCGTGTTTACGTGTGGGCATGGTCTTATGAGATACCCTTCTTTTCAAAGGTTTTAAATTGACATTAATTTATAAATCGAGTATCTCACGCTGGTTTATCGAGCTCGATCCGGGTATTTTTAATACTTGGGTCAGATCCAAGTAGTTTCAGGTTTAGTTGAAGACATTTGGAGTTTCCAAAGGAGAGCTGAAGATCTTCGTTAACGTATGAACATATTCTATTATCCACTGCATCTATTGCATTTGTTTTTATTTTTCAGCGTCTGTAAGGATGGAGGGTTTATAACTGTCTAGGATGAATCCAGGTTAGACTCTGATATTGTATTCAAAATTTTCTACTGTAAAGATTATTGTTGAAATAATATAAATTATTCCATTTGTATGAGATTCTGTTCTATCTTTATATTCTTTTTCCCCTAACAATCGGGCTTTGTAGCACTTGGATTTGCAGCACGTGAATACCGATGATGTATTAATGTCAATTTTTGATCATTAAAAATCCCTTTCGTCACAGATAAAATTTTGGAAATGTTCATTTTATTCTATCAATGGAAGGTTAGGAGGATGGAAGAGAAAAATGAATAAAAATGAATGTCTATAGAAGATGAATTAGTGGATTTGTTTTCACTGAAAGAATGAAATATTTCTCATTCTTTTAATTAAAACTTCCTTAAACAATTCCATAAATTTCCTCTCTCTTCACTCCTCACTCTTCATATTTTTGACTGAAAATACTTGCCACCAAATGAATTTCCATAAATCCCTTTATATAATTATCTTTCATTTAAACCCATTTAAATTCACACCATCGATGCACACAAATATAACTTGTAAATGATTTCGAATAATTACAAACAACTCTAAAATATAAAATAGATTAAATAATATTTGATATTCCTAAAAATTAATTAATTAAATTAAGTTACAACATTTTGTAGTTTAACTAAATCGTATGGTTTTTCGAAAATTTCATCACTAAACTTGTGTGACTCAAAGGTTTAAATTCAATCAACGATTATTCTTGAACAATTCAAATTTTAATATTCACATGTCATCTTATCTTATTGTGTGATAGTTTGACCGAACTTATCAGTTACACATATTTTCGATAAAATCAGATTTTACTATTTAAGCGGTACCTAGTACTCCAATTTTATTCGTCAAAACTATTTTACTTTAGGACTTTTCATGTTGGTCAAAACACCAATATCATCCACATTCAACTCGGTTAGTCGAAATACAAAATTGTTGGTTCAATAATAACATTTATTATTAACCATACTTCTCCAGTCAAAGACTTTGACTTTGAGTTGACTAAGTTACCTATGATACCAACCTCTTATAACCGAGGAGATGAATTCACTATTAACTAGTGTTTCACTTCCAGTGCTTTAACTCAGACCCAATTATAATCACATGATGGATCAACATGCCATGATTTAACTATAATCAATGTGGGGGTATCCACATTTAAGTTCCGTAGCATTATCAAGTCAAGAGAACCTTGTAACATCATCACTTTCAGATCTATTACTTGACTTAGTTATAATTAACTAACAAGAAACTTTCAAGTGAGTCATGTCATATTATCCAATAACTATCAGTTAACCTCATGGTACCCCGAGCAGCTGTAGATTATACACTGCCTTTGGAGAGCGTTATATAGTCTAATCTCAATAGATGAATCGGTATCCTTTCTTGTAACATCTTTTGTAGGAATATTAAAAATTATATATTATTTTAATGTGATAAATTTCTCATGATTACAACACATTGAAATTACTATTACATAAGATATCATTTAAGGATTTTATATTTAATATAAATTAATTACTAATTAATTATATCACATTATAACAAAGTATATTACAGAAATCAAACACCTTTATTATGAACATGATTAGCCATCGAGTTAGATAAATGTAATAAATTACATAATTGCCACTATGGCATGCCCATAACTCTATCACTATCGAGAACCCCAAAATAGTTTTATGAAAACAATTTCATGATGTAGATTGCAAAGAATCTATAGAAGGTGTCTATAAGTCTGCTTCTGAAGTTCCACATGATAAAGACAGTTTATCAATAACGAAGAGATGTTAGCTGATGGAGTAGATGGTAAAACTATATAGCAGATCTTTTCACTAAAGGGTTAGCTCAATCAGTTTTGAATTAATTGGAGGAATGAAGTTAAATGCAAGTGGGGGATTAAAAGAGTTAGCATTGTGCCCTAGGGGCAATTATGTAATTTGTTTCCTATATCTAACTTTATAGACAATCTTTTTCATAATAAAGGTGTTTGATTTTTGTTATATTATGAAATAATTAATTAAATAATTAATTTAAATCATATTAATAAGAAAATCCTCAAATAAGATGTTATGTGGTTGCAGTTGCAAATGGTTGCAGCTGTGAGTAATTAATCATAAAATAGAATAACTTTTTGTTTTATATAATCCCGGCTGAGTTATTTCGAGAACGGATATCGATGCATTCATTGAGACCAAAGTACGTACTTTCTCCAAATGTTGGGCTTTGCATTACTTATGGATCTGGGGGCACCAAGGAGTTACGTACGCATAGTTATTGTACAAATATGGAATGACTCATCCAAGATTTCCTACTGGTAAATAATAACTAGGTCAAACAGGGAATCTAAGTTGACTATGTAACATAGCTCCCTCGACTTGAGAATACCATTCAGATCCAATGAGTATAATCTACTTTGGTTATAGTTAAATCATGGCATAATAATCCATCCAGGTCCTATAGTTGGGTCTGAGTTAGGCATTAGGAGTGAAACATTATTCATTAGTGATTTTGTCTCCTCGGTTGTATGAGATTAGTATCATGGTCAAATGTAGTCAACTCAAAGTCAAAATCTCTGGCCAGAGTAGTATATTTAATAATAAATGTTAACCAAGGACTTTATTTTTTAGATATATTAAGTTTAATGTGGATGATATTATAATTTTGACCAAAACAATATTTCATATGTCCTAAAGTGATATAGTTTTGATGAAGAGCACGCGTGTAAATTATCATTACTAAAAGGTACCACGTAAGAAAATGTGAGACTGGATTTTACCAAAAAGATCTACAAGCGATGAGTTGGGCCAAACTATCACACCACTAGCCAAGGTGATCTGTGAATGTTAATATTTGAATTATTCAATATTAATCACTTACTAATTCACAACTTTGAATCTTATAACCATATTTATGAATTCTCCAGAAAACCATACGATTTAATAAGTTTATAAAATTTAATTAATTAATTAAATTAAATAATATTTAAGAAATATTAATTATTAATTTATTTGTTATTAATAATTATTTGGATGTAAATAAAAGTTATATGTACACATATTGATACACATGTTGGTACATATTTAAACGAGTTTTAAATATAGTAAATTGCTTTAACATGGTATTGGAAATTATGGTCCAGTAATGTATGATGTGGCGAACCATAATAAGATAGAGGAGGAGATATGGATGAGATCGAATTCATGAGAACTAAAGGGGAAAGTTTTAAAAGTGAGGAATGATAGAAGGTTTCATGCTCTAAATTATAATAAAACGTTTCCTCATTTATTTAATGGATTGCCTCATTTTTCTTCATGAAATTTCCTCCTTCTTCCTTCTTTTATGGCCTACCCTCCCTTTTTCTTCTACGGTTGAAATGTTTTTCCATTTACCCAAAAAATTTAAATCAAATAAAATACAACGTGGGTCATCTCATTCTAGCATGGTTTGGATATTGATTCTAGGAATCCAAGGAGAGCTTTCAAATCAAGGTGTCACTAATAAGCCGGATCTATAAGATTTAATCTCCTTTTACATCTATATGCTTTAGTTCACGCTTATCACCATTATTGTATATGTTATTACCATTATTATAATTATAATTAGCTACATCAATTTAACTAGTTAGTTAAATTTTCTTTTTTAATTCAATGTTATAGTTTTAAATTAAAACATATGTTTGTATGTTTTTTATATAGGCCACATATGTTCAAAAATATGTATAATAATTTTATAAACATAAATTTTAATTTTAATGATTTTAGATAATCATAGAAATTTTTAATCATCTTAAATAACGAGATTGATTGATGTCATGTTTTAGACTAATACCATATTTTAAATTAGCATATATGTTTATTAGATCCAAAACTTTATTAGCAGTTTAAATAAAAAAATAATAAATCTTTCCAAAATATTAATTATAATACGTATTCATATTTTATAACAGTGTAGTATTATATTAGATGAAAAGTAGATTTGTTAAGGTTGCATCATGGTATTAGTCTTCACCATACTTCATTGGATCATGATGCAATCTTGGAATTTTCTATGCTCACGATTTGGAATTAGCGAACTTAAGCTTAGTTAAATTCACCTTTAGGAAGCGATTATGTGGCTGAATGCTTACACAACCGAGTAGTTGCACTTCAACTATTTGTTGAAATGTCGAGATGGATTAGCAAACATAAATGCGACTAAAAGTAAATTGAAAAACTATAAAGACATAGAGATTTTTTACATGGTTTAGATTGTTGTTAATCCCACGCCCATGGGGTAATCCACTATATTTGAGTATTTTTGCACAAGAGATTTTTATGGCCCTCAAGCATACAATATTTATTTTTAGAAAGAAGAAGCTAAAAAAGAAGATCAAAAAGGAAGATCTGATCCTTTGTCCTCTTGGCTTTCCATTCATAGTATGAATAGTGCATTATTGATGGTTGCAATCGCCTTCTGCATTTTCCTTCAGTTTCCACCCTTGGATTTCATCATCTGTCGCCAATTTACAACATTTGTATTTTGTGCTTGGATTGGTGATGGATTTTCGGTGGGAAATGTGAGAAATGCGGATTACGGATCTTAAGGCTATGATTAATACTAAAGAGTGGGGGGGGGGGTGAATAGTGTTTATAAAGAATTACTAAATCTTTTTGAGTTTATGTTAATTTAAACACAGATGTGTGCAATATACAGACACAGATATGATCACAGAAACAAACACAGATGCAGAAATAAAATAAAAAGCAGTAAAGGAAAGAACACACCCGATTTTGTACTGGTTCTGAGTTACCCTACATCCAGTCTCGCAACACAAGTACAGATTTCCTTTCAAAAGCAATCTTTACAATTACACCCTCGATTTCAAGGCTACGAGGTACACCCTCCAGAATCACAATTCTCTGGGTAGAGATACTTGATTTACCGGGCTACAAGTTCACCCACTTGATTTTACGGGCAACAAGTTCACCCAATTGATTTCCCAAGGCTACAATCACACCTTATCACGCTTTATTGATTTTCAAGGCTACAATCACACATTTTCTCGCTAAGTTGATTACAAAAGCCCTATAACTCTGAATGGCACTGAGGATCTTGTTGAGATAGTGATAGAGAATCAAACTACGAATGATCGAGTTCAATTCAATGTAGATTTTGGCAGCGTAGTGATAAGAATTTTTATTAAGAAAAGTGAAAGAAGAAGAGGAGTGAAAAACCAGAAAATTTGATATAAAATTCGTTGAAACAGACCCCTATTTATAGTAGAACAACAGTCATGTCCATTCCTGAAGAGTTATGGCGAATAGACACTTCTTTTGAAATTGAAATTTTGAACTCAACTGACACCATGTCGACATGGTCACCATGTATATGTTGACATCCCAAAGCATTTTTTGATGATTTGATTTTCTTTGAAAATAACCTTTATCTTATATTAAAACTATTTTAAACTTTATAAATATACTTGACTATAGTTAAATTCATAAGTAAATATAGATAATAATATATATAGAATTTAACTATAATTTTATATTTAAATCTAATTATAAATATTTTAAAAGTTAAATATATTATATTAAAAGATAGTTTAAAATCAGGAGTAATTTGACTTTGAAATTAAAGATGATTTTGAGGCTAAAATTATTTAAAATCAGGATAGATGTTTTTGATGCTTTTAAAAGGAAGGTTTTGAAATCATTTTGAAAACAAGATATAATTTTGAAAAAAATTATTTTGAATAAAATGTTAGCGGATACAAAACAATGTTCCACTAGATTTTTCGTAGGTTCCATCCTACTTAGGGTTCCACCCCTTTAATAGGCTTGAAGTGGATTCCATTCCACGCATAAATTATATTTTAAGATGTCAGTGCTTTTCTAGGAGTTTTAACAAAATTTTCTAATTAAAGAATAAATTACTTGAGTTCTTGAACTCTTGATACTCATGAGTCTTCAGTCTTGATATGTTGAATCTCTATACTGTACAGTCTTCATTCTTGGTACCTGCATGGTTAAATCCTGCATATACATATATATCTAAAATTATAATGTTAGTACTTATATTTTATAATCTATTCTAAGGTTGTTATCATCAAAACCATCATCTCATGGACTAACAATCTCCCCCTTTTTGATAATGACAACCTTTGTTTATAAAATATTACTTCTATCCTAATAACTCCCCCTAAAACTAATAACTCCCTCTTAATCTATGCCCTAATTACACTATTTTATACTTCTCCCCTTTGTCATCAACAAAAACTAACTCCCCCCATTCTTGGACTAAAGTACCAACATTGATAAACTTTTTCTGAGTCCGTTTCTGTGAATTCGTCGAAGTCATGAACTGCCGTGAAACACAAATTTGAATTATCTGTTTTCTGATCATCATCACTTGAGGACGAGTCTGAGTCATCTAGAGTAGCAGTAAATGCACGTTTCCGTTTCTATGCTGAATCAATATTCATAGGAGGATTTTACCTATCTGGATACGGACAGTCTCTTTTGATATGGCCTAGTTCATCACAGTTGTAACATTTGTCATTATTTGGCACTACATTCTGATGCCAGAGTTCTTATAGTTGTTTCTCTTGAGATTATTCATCTTTATATATTTCAGGAATTTTCTAAAATTTCTGGTCATTAAGGCTATTTCTTCATCATTATCGCTGTTTGTATCTGATCCATCAGTCAATGCATTGAATTCCATTGATTTCTTTTCAGATGCTTTGCTTTCTCTTCTCCCGATCATTTGAACTTCATACGACATTAGATTTCCAATTAATTCTTCTATCTTTAATGTAGTGATGTCATTTGCCTCTTCGATAGCAAGTGTCTTTTGATCCCATTCTGGAGTAAGAGAATTTAAAATCTTTCTGACTTGATCTTCTTCAGAAAATTCCTTTCCCAAATATATTAGAGAGTGCACAATATCCTTAAATCTACTATACATATCAAAAATAGACTCATCAGAATTCATTTTAAATAATTGAAAATGATTAGCGAGCATGGAAATTTTAGTCTGTTTAACTTTGCTTGTTCCTTCGTGAGTAACTTGCAAAGTTTTCCAGATTTCATATGCAGACTTACAAACTGACACTCTATTGAATTCATTCCTATCTAGTGAACAAAACAAAATATTCATTGCCTTAGAATTATTTTGTGCAACAGTCTTTTGCTCGGCAGTCCACCGTGCAAAATCAGTTGTGGGTTCAGAATATTCAGTTTGTGTAATATTCCAAGTGTCTAATCCTATAGATTGTAAATATATTTTCATCCTACATGCCCAATATGCATAGTTACTGCCATTAAAAAGTGGTGGTCTGACAGTAGACTGACCTTCTACAAATGAACTAGTGACAGGGATACTAGTTTTAGTAACAGTACCAGTGTTGGTAGCCATTTTGAAAATTTTACAAAAATCAGATTATGAAACTTTGAAAACCTTGCTCTGATACCAATTGTGAGAAATGCGGATTACGGATCATAAGGCTAGGATTAATACTAGAAGGGGGTGAATAGTGTTTATAAAGAATTACTAAATCTTTTTGAGTTTATGTTAATTTAAACACAGATGTGTGCAATATACAGACACATATATTATCACGGAAACAAACACAGATGCAGAAATAAAATAAAAAGCAGTAAAGGAAAGAACACACCGGATTTTATATTGGTTCGGAGTTACCCTACATCCAGTCTCGCAACACAAGTACGTATTTCCTTTTAAAAGCAATATTTACAATTACACCCTCGATTTCAAGGCTACGAGGTACACCCTCCAGAATCACAATCCTCTGGGTAAAGATACTTGATTTTCCGGGCTACAAGTTCACCCACTTTATTTTACGGGCAACAAGTTCACCCAATTGATTTCCCAAGGCTACAATCACACCTTATCACGCTTGATTGATTTTCAAGGCTACAATCACACCTTTTCTCGCTAAGTTGATTACAAAAGCCCTATAACTCTGAATAGCACCGAGGATCTTGTTGAGATAGTGATAGAGAATCAAACTACGAATGATCGAGTTCAATTCAATGTAGATTTCGGCAGAGTAACGATAAGAATTTTTATCAAGAAAAGTGGAAGAAGAAGAGGAGTGAAAAACCAGAAAATCTGATATAAAATTCATTGAAACTGACCCCTATTTATAGTACAACAACAGTCATGTTCATTCGTGGAGAGTTATGGCGAATAGACACTTCTTTTGAAATTGAAATTTTGAACTCAACTGACACCATGTCGACATGGTCACCATGAGTATGTCGACATCCCAAAGCATTTTTTGATGATTTGATTTTCTTTAAAAATAACCTTTATCTTATATTAAAACTATTTTAAACTTTATAAATATACTTGACTATAGTTAAAATTCATAAGTAAATATAGATAATAATATATATAGAATTTAACTATAATTTTATATTTAAATCTAGGTATAAATATTTTAAAAGTTAAATATATTATATTAAAAGATAGTTTAAAATCAGGAGTAATTTGACTTTGAAATTAAAGATGATTTTGAGGCTAAAATTATTTAAAATCAGGATAGATGTTTTTGATGCTTTTAAAAGGAAGGTTTTGAAATCATTTTGAAAATAAGATATAATTTTGAAAAAAATCATTTTGAATAAAAGGTTAGCGGATACAAAACAATGTTCCACTAGATTTTTTATAGGTTTCATCCTACTTAGGGTTTCATCCCTTTAACAGGCTCGAAGTGGATTCCATTCCACGAATAAATTGGATTTTAAGATGCCAGTGCTTTTCTAGGAGTTTTACCAAAATTTTCTAATTAAAGAATAAATTACTTGAATTCTTGAACTCTTGATAATCTTTATACTCATGAGTCTTCAGTCTTGATACCTTGAATCTCTACAATCTTCATTCTTGGTACCTACATGGTTAAATCCTGTATATACATATATATTTAAACTTATAATGTTAGTATTTATATTTTATAATCTATTCTAAGGTTGTTGGCATAAAAACCATCATCTCACGGACTAACAGGAAATCTAAATATTGGTGGGACATCGGAATTTTGAAGTGGGATGCTTGAAGAAGTGGGCGGGAAGCATATATCGGCATAGGTCAGCCTCCTCTCTCTTGAAATAGTAAGCTGCTCTAAGAGGAATGGTAGCAAACTGCCCTAAAGCTTATTATACTACAGACATGCGAGACTAAGTGCAATGGTGGTTGTTATCTCGTGTTCATACCCATACTGCCCCATTGCTGCTTTTATTCTCTTTGTTTAATTTGCCATTATGTGGGTCAGAATGGAATAACTCTTCCCATTCTGTGCTCATAACTGTTTAGACAAGTTTGGAGCTTATTTGCTATTTGAATTATTTCCTTGGCTGCTCCTAATGGGAGAATGGGAGGGGAGAGCTTCATATTTCTCATTTTCTCGTAGGATTGAGTCTGTGTTTGAAGCATATATTGGGCGACCCTATATTAGCTCCAATTGAGTTCTTTCAGCTCTGTATGGCACTGTCTAGGTTGCTCCCTCAGTGTATGCTTGTATAGATCTGTTCCTGTAGATGTTTGACAGAATTTGAATATAACTAGCTCAAAACTCATTTGTCAGTTGTTATGCCTTATTTCAGTGTTCCTGTTTGGCCTTTGCATTTGGAAGCAACCAATGCATCTACTTTGTCCTCTTAAATGCAACATCTGCTTCATGTTGCCTTGATTTTGATGGGGAGGGCTCAGATCTGGTTAAATGCTGTAGCCCTAAGTCTATTCTTATCCTAGCTATATTGTTGTTAGGAAATATCATGTGTTTCTTTCTGCCGTGACTCATGGTAAGAACAGGTGTAACACTTACACCCAGGTCTGCGGTGATTGCAGGTTGGGGTAGACTTGCCGCCTTATGCACTAAGTCTGTATCTTTCATTCAGTCTCATCTAATTTACCTTTTTGACATTGGGAATAAGTCTTTTCATCTACTTGTGCAATTAATGCTTTAGTACAAGTGTCAATGTGTCAGTAGACCATCTTTTCACAGCTGTTCAATCTTCTTTTTCGCTTAACTGTATAGATTTCCATAAGTATTTTATACTCATTGCTTCTTAACAAATCCACTTTTCATCTAATATTTGATCATTTCAATCATGCGGTTGCAATTCAAACTCAGGTGTGTATTTTCCTTCTTTGTCTTCTCCAAAATTTTCTTTCCTCTTCTTGCTTATGAAAAATTGGATTAATTTCCGAACTTAGGGATAATCTTATAGATTAAAAGTAGGATAAGTCATTTTAATTCCTGCTCGGTCCTTCCTTAAAATAGTTTCTAGGATTTTGGCATGGATTCCTCTTATTCCTCCTCTTTGTTTCCTCCTTCTAAAATTACTCATTTGGAGGATGCCATTGGTGTCCTTAAACAATTCGGATTCCATGGGTATGCACCTAGGATTCTAGAATCTCATGAACGCATGGATACTCCATCAGAGGGTTACATTGCCACTACACCTGAGCATATCCGATGCGGGTTGTTTCTTATTATGCATTCGGTAATCCATGAATGACTTGCTACCTTAGGCATCACTCCAGTTCTGTGTAGTTAATGCCTCGCTATAACCCCGCAATATCTCATAGCGGATTTCTACCGCAACGATTTTTCCATATAGCCCTAAAATATAGCATTTCCGCTTTAATCCCCGCTATTTCCGCTATATCCCGTTATTCCCGCTATATTTCGCTATTTCCGCTATATCTTCTTTAATAAAATGAATTAAAAAATTTCATTTATACATTATAAAAATTATGAAACTAATTTACTTGATTTAATTTTTAATATATTTTCAGAAATGAAAATACTCTAATATTCTACTAAATTCAATTATGTTATATAACAGTTTTACGTTTATTTAAAGTATATTCGCACATGTTTTTTGTTTAAAATCATTTACGTATTAATTATAATTCAACTGAATGATAAATTTTCATTTAATTACCATTTATATATTTGTAAAAACATTAAGTAAGAGTTTTATATGCTATTTTAGAGCTATCCGCTATATCCCGCAATATCCTCGCTATATCCCCGCCATAACTTTTTGCACCTCCACCGCTTTAAATCTGTCGAGCGCTTTAACTGCACAGCTCCAGTTCAACTTGCCCCCAATTCTTACACCTTTGCTTTGACCACCTTTATCCTTTATGATGAAAATGGCATTAACCTTACTGGAAAAGAACTCTAATTTCATTTTGAGGTCAAAAGAAGTTCTGGAAAGGGGAATAAGGGTTTCTTTTATATTCAGGTTAAAGATTATTTTTTTGACCGCCATCCCCAGTAGGACTGAACCATGAATCTCCTTCTATTTCTTTAATTCATATTATGATGGATTCCCTTCCTTTTCCCGACACTATTCTGTTCACATCATCTCTTCGAAGCCCAATGAGTAGTTGTATGAACCGCATAGGCGGAAGATTTAGGGGTTGCCAATGGATGTTAGGAAAATATCAAAATTATTTGTTAATTCGAAGTTGAAAGCTCATGGTTTGCTACATCCTGACCATGTATTTTCTAGGAACATATTTAAGCCCACTCCTTCCCCGTCTAAGATTAGGGATATAAGTATCCTGCGACAAATGTTAGGATTGCCATACCTATGATTTCAATTTTGTTATCTCTCTTCTTGCAGGTAAAATGAATAAAATACTATTGCTATACTCCGTAAGGCTTTGGGGAAGGTGAGAAGAAGAAGAAAGAGAAAGCTCCGAAGAGACCACTTGGTGGATCCAATGATTCTTCAAATCCTTTAAATAAACTTGCTGTCTCCCCATCATCAGAGTTTTCTACACCCTCTGGGCTGATCGGCTTTTCCTCTAAGGGTGAATCTGCCCTCGATGCAAGTGGCTTTTTTGCATCCAAAGATAATGTACTTGCTTTGATGGAAAAGGTTGGGAGGTTGGCGTAGGGCCCTGTTGTTATTTCCGCCTTGTCTTCTGAGATGTCTTCCACTACCATTTTATCAAAACATGGGAAGTTCTGGTCTTGTGTACATGATCGTGTTCTCTTTTCCTTTTCTTCTTTACATTTTGTTGGTTTGTGACCCATGCTGATTTGCATTTTCTATTCTTATAGCCTACGGCATTGATGATGAAGGCGTGTGAGTCAGAGAGTGTGTAGGTCGTGCTTTTTGGTTGGGTAGCTAAGCTTGAGGCTGATCTTGCTTCGGCCAATGTTGCACCGGTCTCTGCTAAAGTTAAGGTAATGGAAGAGGCTAGAACATTCCGTAAGCCGGTTGAGGAAGTAGTTAAGGTCGGTAAAGAAGATCAAACTGCGAAGGAGCATGAGCTAAATAAAAGGGATGAAGATTTGGCCAAAGTCAAAGAGGAGCTGGAGAAATCCATGAAGGAACTTAATACCATCTCGAATGTAACCTATGGTTTTTATGCTGGGGCTAGGCATTAGTACCAAGTGGAATTAAGCCTGACTTTGTGGACAATGAGTCTATAGCAGATTCATTTTTTGCATATTGTCAGAAAAAGTGGAGTGAGAAAGAGGTTGAGGAGGAAGATGTTGACCCAAGCCATTTTGAGCATCTTTCTCAAGAAGAGAAGGAAACAACAGATATGAATTAAGGGAAACTGCAATCTAACGAGCAAGACCAACTAGCAAACAAGGTTAATTCATCTTCTGTGATAGAATTAGATATTTAATTCTGGGCACCCTTTTGTGTTTTGTTGTACTTAAACTCATAAAGCTCATTTGGTTGGTTGTAATGTGAAATGGTATTTTTGGCATTTTTAACGATTGTGTTCTCTTTATATTTTGTTTAATATTATGGAGTAAAATGTGTTCGTAAAATTGTTGAAGGAGACTGAAGATACGCTCAAGAAAAACACATTAAATCATCTTAGGTTAAGTACAACAACCCTGACTAGAAGAAATGGAATTCAAGTAGACACGTCTTAATAATGAGATTGCAGACTTATTAGCCCGAATAAACCAAGTAGTTCGAGAAAAAGAGGCCCTTGGTGATTTTTTTTGTGGTTCTTTTCCACCTGAGAGCCCTGATCTAGAATGGTTCAAACTTAGGTTTAGAGCCTTGATTGACGACGAATAATCTCCCTATGTCTTTGTTAATTTTTATGTTATTTTTGATCATGCAGTTAAGTAGATGCAATGTAGCAAACATTTCAATATTATGATTTAGTTTGCCATGTTTTGATTACCTAACTAAGTTTTATTTCAATTATAGTTTGAATCGGTTCCTTTAGCTTCGTTCAGCACTTACCATACTCGTTACTAGTATGCTTCTGCCTTCACTTAATTATTCCAATCTGAAAGGATTCTGATATAGTTGAGGTAGATGATGCTTCTGAAGATGATGTTGCTCAACTTAGGTATGATGTTGTGAGGCTCGAAATAGATTTAAAGTTCAATCATAAAGAGCTTGTCGTAGTGCGTTAGAACGTCAGCATGATTGTAATAAAAGATTGTGTGCATGGTCTGAAGATGTAGTGTCAACGATGGATGGGATAGATGAGCCAGTAAAGATGGGAGAAGAACTTTACGACATTGTTTATAGGGAATAAATTGTTAAATATAAGAAACAAGTGTAGGACATATCAGCTGATATTGCCAGATTACTTGGCATGCTGGAGGCTTCAAAGCATAGGAGGTTGCAACGATCCATAAATTTATCACTTTGATAAATTATATTAATTTTAAAAAAATTAATATATAAGCTTTTTAACGTAGATTATGTTGTCATGAGTAATAAATAGCGATGGTAATCTTATTTTGAACAAGTACTTACAAAAATATATACTTCGAAAAAATATAGATAAAATGACCAAAAACCATTTTATCAATAAACAACTCTATAATTATCAGAAGTCACGCATGAAGCTATATACATATACATATTTATCCGTTTTAACAAGAGTATGAAAAAATAATCTATTTTATTTTTGGGAATCAAAAGTATTATGACAGCATCAATAATGACATCATATTTAATAATTGATTTATGAATTTAAATTGAGATTTAATGATTTAATAATTATTATAATTATTCAAATAATTGCTAAATGATAATAAATAATTTTAATTATTACGAAGTGATTAAAAATCATTTATAATAGTTTTATAAAGATATGTACTTAAATTGAAAATAAAAGAAAATTCATTTCGCTTTATCTATATAACAGCTCTTTTTGTAAATAATTGTTTAATATTAATTTATATGATTTTAGAAATAAAATGTGATCATTTTAATTAATTAAAAATGATGAGAAATTAGTTTTCAAATTATATTTACAAATATATGTATGTTAACTAAGAAGTAAAAATATGACAGGAGATCGAAATCGGAATTCGTAACGATTTAACGAATATAAGTTGTTTTGAGTCGTTGTAATGTTATAAGATAAATATGCACACATATTTACATACATATGCATGTCAAACATGCACATACACAAAAAAATAAACATACTTACATGTATACAAATGAAAATAGCATCTTATTTCTCTTAATACTTTACCTTTAAGCATACAAAAGCCAATGCACATGCAATGATATAATGGTGAAGATGGAAGGGGGTGAGTGATGAGCACATGGAGGGTGATGGGGGGTAGAATTAATGGTTAGAGATGAGGTGGAATGGTGGTGCAAGCATGCTTAGGTAAGGAGAAAATATCATGATATTTTTGGTTTAATTTTTTTCTATAAATACCCACCTACATTCAAACATTCATTCCCACAATTCTCTTCTTCCTCCTTCTTCTTAAAGCTCTAATATCTCTTCTTTAATGGCTTCCATGCCTTGAAACATATTTGCAAAGCTATGGCAAAATATTCCAAAATATAGTAAAATATATACACACGTATATGCCATGTCAATCCACCTCCAAAACCAAGTCAAACACCTCCTCTCCACCTTCCAAACTCACGACCACAACCTTTTACCACCAAGGCCGAGCCCATCTCCACTTGCCTTCTTAGGCCATGGCTTTCCAAAGGTCCTAGGCTCGATTCTGTAGACTTTGATTCAGTCGTAGCGAAGCTATTGTCCATTCATAAGTTTAATATCCAATAAAGGTGAGAAAGTTTACATACATACATACATACATACATACATACATACATACATACATACATACATACATACATACATACATATATATATATGATGTGATATGGTTGCTTTTGATATTTACTATGCTTTGACCATCAATTTTGTTGTTTACTGTTGTTGTTTAATGTTTTTAACAAGTCACGTTAAATATACGTCGAATATCACAAAGAAAATCAATTTCCTTTAATAATTTAAATGGTGTATATAAGATTGTTAAACCACCTTTAAATGATTTGAAATGGTTAATAAATGTTTTATAAACACTAAAATCCAGTTTGTTGAATTTTTAACAAGTTATAAATATTGAGTCAAAAATAGGCGCGTCGCATAACTGTAGTTCGCAATTTCATGCCGTAGAAAGTTAAATCCATTTATACGACGGATTCGAAGTCAGAAATTTTTGTAATAAGAATTTTAAGATCTCTTATATCATAATTTTTGAACAAAAGAAAATGATCAAGATTTCGTTAAGTAGATTTGGGAATATGAGCAATTTTTTTTCTCGAAATAGTCGCGCTTTGGAAGTTATGAAACCAAAGTGATAAAAATTTTAAAATTAATATTTTAATTCTTAAAAAATATGGGATAAATTCTATAAATCTTGTTAAATGTTTTAAAAGATATCTGAGTTATAAAAATGGATTTCTGAGTGATAGAAAAGTTGTTTTAATCAAATAAGCCTTAAAAGCACTATTCAGAGCACTTTAATAACTTTTGAAATATAGCCTTAAACTTAAATATTTTTTTCTAAATCTTTTATAAGTGTTTTCAAATAAATAATTAAGTACTTTAAAGGTGATTTAAAGGTTTTATAATCTATTTTAAAAGTTAAAATACATGATTTAGAGAAAAGCTATTATAATTAAGTAATTTAATCTTAGTTCTAAAAGCTGATGAGTAGACTCGATTTTCCAATTTGTGACATCTGGATGTGATGTGCTTAAACTAAGGAGTTGTTCAGGAGAAACCAATGCTCTAACTCACCTAGCCTTTTTCTTGGGCGAGGAATAGATAAGGTCGAAATGTCGGAAACGAAGCAAATATAAAAGATTTAATTTTTTTTCTAAATTCAATACAACTTGGATTGTATATAGATAACCTTCTTATATTTGATATTAAATTCTAAGGAAGGAACCTATACTATCTGTGCGAATTTAAAAGGAGATTTTACCGCTATTCGATGGATAGTAAAGGTTGAATACGGGAATCAATGTCGAGTAAAATTAGTATAATTTCTATGGATCCGCTTTACTTGAATACTAACTAATTTGGATCTGCCATCTTAGATAATATGGTTTCAACCTATTAAAAAGTTATGATTTGGAAATCGTAAATCTTTGTCAAGATTTAAACAAATGACTCGGAATTAATTTAATCCCTATGCTTAAAATTAATTATTTTGGGTTACAGTAAACGATGTCTTAAATAACATTGTTTTTGACCCATTTAAAAGTTATGATTTGGAAATCTTTGTTAAGATTTAAATAAATGATTTGGAGATATTTTCCTAAGTAAAGGATGAAATGATTTGAAATTATTCCATGATTTAAAAAAGGTTTTAATTAGACAAAGATTTGATAAAGGAGGTCCAACGATTCCGTATATACTGAAAAGAAATGGTTTTAAAGATATATATCTCTAGAAGATATTTTTGATAAAGAGAAAAGTAATCAATCAAATAATAAGAACCTATTTACATAAACATCTTTTTATCGATAATTTCTTCGAAGGAACCGGGGTCGGATTTGAGTGATTCTTATCCGTAAAACACTTCGGAACAAATTACGAGTTTGGAAGTGAAGATATGTTGAAGACAATGAAGTTGTATGCGGGGATCTTCATAACAAACGGATTGCTTGCTGATAATTTCGGGGTATCTCCCAAGATAAATAAATAGCAGCGGTCCCTACATTCTCGGATCTTCGTATGTAAGGACTACTCGCTATTAATCCTAGAAGTACTTCTCAACAGAATGTGGTAGGAGAGTGCCTTCGGTGTGTCCTGTTCTTGGACAACTTATATGGATGAACATCTGACATTGCATTTTTGAGATCACAATGCATTGATCTCTGCAAATGTACATCTGTTTGGCGGTGTAGGAGGCAACCCTTCTTATACTTAACACCTATCTAAGACGTATGAGCTCAGAGGTTGTGCTTTTTTGGAAATCAATAATGTGTTGTAGGAAATGACAATGTGGAATTTTAAGTGAAAATGTTCTAAGAAAGGTAAATGTTACCTCGAGCCTCACACCCAAGGAATTGTGAACCAAGTGTTGCTTTAGGGCTAAGTAGTTTGCTACCATTAGGGTATGACATCACCTTTCTAGATATATTTCGTGCCCACTATGACGTCGGGTAAAAAAATGTGGTGCATGTTATGATAGCTCTCAGATAGGTTAGGAATGGTCAGGGTGATATAATATTCGGTTCTATTTGCCACCTGATAGGTCAGCGGGTAGGCCGGTCTTAATTCATAGAGGTTTCAAAGATGTCAACCCTTGGTGCATCCCTCTAGATTTGCGTTGTAAGGGAGGTAGTCCCTTACCTTGCTATTCACTTGGAAATTCAATCTCCAATAAGTGCCTTCGGTCTTAGTTGTAAACCTATTATGCTGGAATTTAATAATGCAACAATTTTGGTTATTTGGATATGTTTATTTGAAAGATTTTTAAAAGAATGTCATTAAAAATAATATCATTGGATTTCATGTAGAAATGTTTCGATTATCATAAGGTAAAAACCCATTCCGTGTTTATGTGTTACGTGGTCTTATGAGGTACCCTTTGTTTTCCAAATACTCGTATTTGGAGTTTCTCACACCAGACTGAACCGGAGTTTATTTTATTCCCCTTAAACTCTGGGTGTCCTATTTTTTTGGGCAGCCTAGTAGTCAGGTCTGTTTAGAGCATTTTGGAAGAGCTCGGAGAATGGAGTTAGAAGATCCTTCTGAAGATTGTTATCCATTTCCACTACACTCGTGTACTATTGTGTTCTGCATTTGTAAGAACAGATATTTATAACCGTCCATGTTGGTTTTGAGTTAAACTCTGATTAATGTATTTAAAAAATTTCGCTATAAAGATTATATGTTGAAATAATATAGGTTATTCAATTTGCGTCAGATTCTATTTTTCTTTTCTAGTTCTATCTTTATTTTCTTTCTACCCGTAACAATTGGGTTTTTCGACACTTGAATTTGCGGCACGTGAATACCGAGGATGTATTAGTGTCTTTCGAGGGTCGAAAAGCCAAAAGCCGGATCGTCAAATTTGGTATCAGATCTTAGGTTGAGCGGACACCTGAGCGTGATAGGGGTAATGTCTCCTCAGAGAAAGAGTTAGTAATCATTAGAGATAGTATTAGTAACACCATAGGTGAGTTGAGAGTATTATATATAGGCCTGTATTTGTTAATGCTAAAAATGATTTTGTTTTGGCAAATTTGGGAAAATGAATTAATTCTACCTAAAATAATATTTTATATATAAAGAAATAACTTTTAAAAATGTATAGTTATTTATAGTGTGATAGTTTAAAATTAAGGGAGTAATAATATTCAGTTATTATCATTGATTGATTGATTGATTGTTTAATTTTAAAAAATATGAACACTTAGTGAATTAAGTTTCACGGTTTGATTATATGGTTTTGGTAATAATATTGGTTTACAGTTAAGAAATTTATTTAAGGTAAATAAATTTATGAGCCTAAAAATGTAAAAATAAGATGATCCGAAGAAATGAATGTATAAATCAAGTTTTATAAATAAAAGAATTGAAAAGAAGAATCTTATGATGACTAGTTCAAGTGGCGCAGAAGTAGCTAAAAATAGATGGGAGATATGGTCGGATGGCAAACGCTTCTCTTAAGTATTACTTTTCTGGTTAAGTGGATATATGATATTATTGGCAGCACCTTGTTTCTTGGTATCAATTTGAAGTTACTCGATCTATATAAAAAATTAGCTAAAAGATAACATGAATCATCAATCGATAAATTGATTAGTAATTATAGACATCTTTATAAAAATGTTAAACTAAAGATAAGTTGGATCACTAATTAATAGAATAAAAGGAATTTTTAGCAATTTTGGATAGCTGGAAATTTTCAAATCACACTTAACTCAGACTAAGAAGTTTTGAAAATATAAAAGGTAAACAATTGTGAAATTTTTTGAGTAAATAAAATTATATAAGTATAATTTATAAATGTGATTTATAAGTAAAAAGTATTTAAAAGCTGAGAAATTGAGAATTTAAATCCTGATGATTTCGAAAATTGTTCTTCAAAATAGAGAAAATAATAATAATATTTGAAAGTATTTTTGAATAAAAATATAAGAGATAAGTTTTATAACTAATGAATTTGAGATAATAGTAAATTACAACAAGTTTTAAATTTGTCAAACATCATGATTTAAGTAAAATCAATCTAAAATTTACGATTTGTATATATACTCTTAGGATGTAATGGAGTATTATACAAATAGAGACTTAAATCGTGAACTATTTATCCACTTAAGTAATGTTGTAAGAGGTAATTCAATAATGGATTTAGTATGAAGCGAATGGTTATGAAAATTAGAAGTGTTGATTAAACCAAAATTGTGTTTTATAAGTGTTTTTAAACTTAAGTAATAGTTTTATAAAATGGTTCATAAAGTGATAGTGATGTAAAATAGATTGTAATTTGTTATAGTTAAGAAAACTATTTGGAATAAATGTGTAAGTTATATAGTCATTTTATTCGTGTAACTGTTTGACCTAAGATTCGAGTATAAAACTTTGAGGTATTTACATTGGTCCAAAAAAGGATTTATCACTTGATTCTAGAAGGCAAATATTGGTTAGGGTTTGTAGTTGGATCCTTACATTTTCTGTCATAGTTGAGAACTATGCAAGGAGAATAGAAGTTTTTGAGCCTGTTCAAAGTCCGCACTAGAGAATCGAAGGATCAGTACTAGTTCGGAAGTAAAGTTGTGGATTCGAATAGTAAGATTGAATCAAATATTTTGTAGGAATGATCTATATATATCGTATGGGAGTAAGTTTAAAAAATAAACATTTTGGCAAACACCTATGGGTTTTGCATTGTAATTTCAAGGACGAATTTTTTTTAAGGAGGGAATTCTATAATGGCAAGCAAATTTATCAATTTGATAAATTATATTTATTTTTAAAATATTCAAATATAAGCTTTTTAACATAGATTATGTTGTCTTGAATAATAAATAATGATGGTAATCTTATTTTGAATGAGTATTTATAAAAATATACACTTTGGAAAAATATCGATAAATTGACCGAAAATCGTTTTATTAATAAACAGCTCTATAATTATCAGAATTTGTGCACGGAGTTGGATACATATACTTATATCCATTTAAATAAGAATATAAAATAAAATAATTTATTTATTTTTTGGGAATAAAAGTATTTATGACATCATCAATAATGGTATCATATTTAATAATTGATTTTAAATTGAAATTTAACGATTTAATAATTATTATAATTATTTAGATAATTGTTTTAAATGATAATAAATCATTTTAGTTAGTTATGAAGTGATAACAAATCATTTATAATATTTTTATAACAATATGCACTTAATTTGAAAGTATAAGAAAATTCGTATCGCTTTATCAACATAACATCTCTTTTTGTAAGCAATTGTTTAATATTAATTTATATGGTTTTTAAATCAAATATGATCATTTTAATTAGTTAGAAACGATGAGAAATAAGGTTTCAATTTTTTTTTATAAATATGTATATGTTAACTAAGAAGTAAAAATATGACCAGAGATCGGAAGCGGAATTCGTAATGATTTAACGAAAAGGAGTTGTTTTAAGTCATTGCAACTTTATAAGATAAATATGCACATATACATACATACATACATATGCATGTCATATATGCATATACACATACAAATAAACATACATATATATTAACGAAACAAATATCGTGATATTTATCTTAATACTTCACCTTTGAGCATATAAAAGTCAATGCACATGCTATGATATGATGGTGATGATGGAAGAGGGTGTGGGCCGAGCACATGGAGTCTAATGGGAGGTGGGGGGGAGGGTGGTGGAATTCACGGCTAAAGATGAGGTCGAATGGTGATGCAAGCATGCTTATGTAAAGAGAAAATATCAAGATATTTTTGGTGCAAAATTTTCCTGTAAATACCCACCTGCATTCACACATTCAGTCATACCATTCTTTTCTTCTTCCTCCTTATTCTTAAAGCTCTAAGAGCTCTTTTTTAATAGCTTTCATGCCTTGAAAAAATATTTCCAAAGTTATGGAAAAATATTCCAAAATATAGTAAAATATATACACATGTACATACTATGTCAGTCCACCTCCAAAGCCAAGTCAAATTCCTCCTCTCCACCTTCCAAACTCATTTCAACCACCTCCTACCACCAAGGTCGAGCCTATCTCCACTTGCAAGCTTAGGCCAGGGCTTTCCAAGGGTCCAAGCTCGATTCCGTAGGCTTTGATTCGATCGTAGCAAATCTATAGTCTGTTTTCCTAATTTTAATATCCAACAAAGGTGTGAAACTCTCTATATATCATGATGTGATATGATTGCTATGGATGTTTACTATGGCTTTATCATTAAGTTTGGTTGTTTATTATAATTCTTTATGGGTGTTAGCAAGTCATGCAAAACACACATCGAATATCACAAAGGAAATCACTTTCCTTTAATAAATGAAATGTTGTATACGAGATTGTTAAACCCATTTAAAATGATTTAAAATGGTTTATAAATATTTTATAAATGATAAAATCCAATTTGGTGAAGCTTTGACGAGTTATGAAAATTGAGTCAAAAATAGGCGCGTCGTGTAATGGCAGTTTGCAATTTTATGCCGTAGAAAGTTAATTCCATTTATACGATGGATTCATAATCAGAACTCTTTGTAATAAGAATTTCCAAACTCTTATAATCATAGTTTTCAAACAAAAGAAAATGATCTAGATTTTGTTTAATAGATTTCGAAATTTGAACAAAACAAGTTTTCAAAATAATCACGTTTCGGCAGTTCGAAAACCAAAGTGATAAAATCTTTAAAAGCAATATTTTTAATTCTTCAAAAATATGGGATAAATTCTATAAATGTTTTGAAACAAATTTGAGTTATAAAAATGGATTTTTAAATGATAGAAAGTTGTTTTGGTCAAATAAGCCTTAAAAACAATATTTTGTAGCACTTTTTGCATTACTTTTAATAACTTTTGAAATATGGCTTTAAACTTAAGTATTCTTTTCCAAATTTTTATAAATATTTTCAAATAAATAATTAGGTATTTTAGATAAGATTTAAAGGTTTCATTATTTATTTTGAAAGGTTTAAATAAATGAATTAAAGGAAATATGTTATAATTAAGTGATTTAATCGTGGTTCTAAAAGCCGACAAGTAGACTGGACGTTTCTATTCATGAGACCCGAATGTGAGGTGCTTAAACTAAGGAGATGTTTAGGAGCAACCATTGCCCTGGCTCACTGGGCCTTTTTCGTGGGTGAAGAATAGATAAGGTCGAAGCGTCTGAAACGAGGCAAGTATAAAAAATTCATATTTTTCTAAATTTAATACAACTTGGATTGCATAGATATAGTCTTCTTATATTTGGTAGTAAATTCCGAGGAGAGAACTAGTACTATCTGCGTGAAATTAAAAGGCGATTTCACCGTTATTCGACGGATAGTGAAGGTTGAATACGTAAATTAATGTCAAGGAAAAGTAGTATAATATCTATGGATTCGCTTTACTTGAATACTAACTAATTTGGATCTACCATCTTAGATAACATAGTTTCAACCTATTAAAAAGTTATGATTTGGAATTTTAAATCTTTTTCAAGATTTAAATAAATGGTTCGAAATTAATTTAATTCCTATATTTAAAATTAATTGTTTGGGTTTACAGTTAACAATGTCTTAAATAATATTGCTTTTGACCGGCTCAAAAGTTATGATTAGGAAATCTTTTTTAAGATTTAGATAAATGATTTTGAGATATTTTCCTAAATAAAGGATGAAATGATTTGGAATTATTCTAATATTTAAAAAAAATTAATCAAACAAAGATTTGATAAAGGAGGTTTAACGATTCCATATATACTGAAAAAAATGGTTTTAAAGATATATGTATCTCTAAAAGATATTTTTGATAAAGGGAAAAGTAATCAATCAAATGATAAGCACCTATTTACTTAAACATCCTTTTATCGATGATTGGTTCGAAGGAACCAGAGTCAGATTTGAGCGATTCGTATCCGAAAACACTTCGAACCAATTTACGAGTTCGAAAGTGAAGATATGTTGAAGACAATGAAGTTGAAGGCGGGCATCTTCATAATGGAAGGATTGCTTGTTGATAATTTCAGAGTAGCTCTCGAGATAAATAAATAGCGACAGTCCCTTTGTTCTCGGATCTTCGTATGCAAGGACTACTCGCTACTAATTCTAGGAGTAATTCTCGATGGGATTTGGTAGGAGAGTGCCTTCAGTTTGTCCTGTTATTTGACTACTTCTATGGATAAATGTCTGACCTTGCATTTCTAAGATTCCAGTGCATTGATCTCTCCAAATGTACATACATTTGGTAGTGTAGGAGGTAACTCCTCTTATATTTACCACCCTTCTATGAGACATATGTGCTCAGAGATTGAACTTTTGTGGAAATCAATGGTGTATTGTTGGAAAGTGCAATGTGGCATTTTAAGTGAAAATGTCTAAGGTAAATGTTACCTCGAGCCTTACTACCAGGTAATTTTGAAATAGGGGTTGCTTTAGGGCTAAGTGGTTCGCTATCATTAGGGTACGATATCACCTTTGTAGATTTATTTTGCTCCTGCTTTGACGTCGGATAAAAAATATGTGGTTTATGGTATGAGTTCTCTCGGATAGGTCGAGAATGGCCAAGGTGATATCATATTCTGTTCTATCTGCCATCAGATAGGTCGACGGGTAGGCCGGTCTTAATTTGCAGAGGTTTCGAAGATATTAATCCTTGGTGCATCCCTCTAGATATTCACTGTATGGGATGTAATCCCTTACCTCGCTATTTAATTGGAAATCTAATCCTTAATAAGTGCCTTCGCAATTAAAACCTATTATGCTGGAATTTAATAATGTAACAATTTCGTTGTTTATTTGAAAAGTTTTCAAAAGAATGCCATCAAAAATAATATCATTGGATTTCACGTAGAAAATTTTGGTAATCGTAAGATAAAAACCCGTTCTGTGTTTATGTGCAGTGTGGTCTTATGAGATACCCTTTGTTTTCCAAATACTCGTATTTTGAGTTTCTCACACCAGTCTCATGACTGACTCGGTATTTATTTTCTTTCCCTTAAATCTAGGTGCCCTATTTTTCTGGAGAGCTTAGTAGTCAGTTTTTGTTTATAGAATTTTGGAAGAGCCCGAAGCATGGTGTTTCGAGCTTCTTTTGAAGATTGTTATCTATTTCAAGCACACTTATGTACTATTGTATTCCGCATTTGTAAGGAAAGATATTTATAACTATCAATGTTAATGTTAATTTAAACTCTGGTAAATGTATTTAAAATATTCAACTGTAATGATTATATAGTAAAATAATATATGTTATTCCATTCATGTGAGATTCTATTTTATACTCTAGTTCTGTCTTTATTTTCTTTCTACCTTTTAACAGTTGGATTTTTTTGCACTTGAATTTGAGGAACGTGAACACCGAGGATATACTAGTATCAATTTTCTAGGGTCGAAAAGCCGGTTCATCACAGAGGTTGATTGAAGTGTCTCAATCAAACACTGATTACGTTCCTCTAATGAGTTCCAAGTCTTCTTTCCTACAAGATGACGGTTGGAAGGTTATTGCTAGGAGACTGTTTGGTGACTTCTCAAGTGAGAATAGGAAGATAAAGGCTCGGCTAATTAAAACCTTAAATGGCATTAGAAGAAAGGCAGCTTTAGAGGTGTACATGCTTGAAAGTGTATTTCTATCCTTTAAAGATAAGGTCGCTTCTTACTTAGATAAGCTTGAATAAGAGAAAGCCAAGAATAAGAAGGTTGAAGCATTTTTGAAACGTTCACGAGATGTTTTGGAATGATTCCACCTTTTGATGAACTAATGTTTTCTATGCGATAAGGTTGATTTTGAAGTAACAACTAATCTAGGTGAGGACCCCTGGGCTGGAGCTCGTTATGACCTCCGTCAATCCATCGCTCAAACTTAGAGTGCTAGTATTATGACTTCGATATTAGGAAAACATCTTTGTAGTATTTGACTTGACTTCAGATGAAGGAGAACATTTTTTGTGAATTGAATGTTTTGTTTTATAATACTATAATTTGATGGTTAATATTCGTATGCAGAAACCTTCCAGTCCTTTAGTAATTTTATTTTGATTTTTTTCATTGTTATTTAATTGCAAGCTTATTTGCCCTTTTCTGGTCAACACGTTTTGCTTAGGATTCAGAGGTAGATGCTCTTTGAAAGAAATTTGACTCAGGTTAACTCAAAATACTAGAGTTAGAAGATTTATTGAAGAATTCTAAGAGATAATATACAGTCGTGTATATGGATGAGATTAAAAGTTAAGAGGAAAGATTATGGAGATGGATAGAGAGATGGCGTTGCGTATGAATGTAGAGGAGAAATCTCCAGCTGCCCCAGCTTCACACATCCCTCTTAGTTTGGATGCGGTCCATGTGCGTCCATCTGGAACCGACGCACCTGAGATCCTTCAGTGGAAGAATAACGTGAAGGTCCATTATAAAGCCAAGATTAATAAGTTAGAGAATCACTTTAAGGGAGAGTTGGGGATTTCAGAAACTCTGTTTCCCCATTCTTATCTATGGAGGATGAATTCTTTGATCCCTTTTCGAGGGATGCTGAAAAGTCAAAGAAACAACTCTTTCGTGAGATTGATAGTATTACAAAATTGGTATAAGGTGCATAAATGCTTTAGAAAAAATATATATGGTCTAGAATGTGACACCCGACTGGATTCCATCGCAGTTTCCCAAGGTGGGATGGACAAGGAATCCCTTTTGGATGAGCTTCACAAAGAGGAAATGGAAACCAAAATAGTAGAAATCGACCGCCAATGTGCAATTGACGTTCTCTAATGCTTCTACCCCGAGCTTAACTTATCCTTTATGCATAATCAGGCTGACTAAGAATACATATCTGTATATTACGAAAACATCTAGACTGGTGCTAACTATTGCCCACGAATGGCATATCACAGATCGGCCGGTGCCCTGGTCTCTCATTCTCGATCATCATTGGTGGTTCCAGAGCTGGAGAGCAAATTTTCATCTGAGCTCACCATGGTGCATTTTTGCAAATCGGAATGATATGGCTTGGTTACACTCAGCTCGTTTTCGAAGCTTAGGCTAAATTTGTATTTTAACTTTTGTAAATGGTGTATTTCTTTTTTAATAGGACTTGGGCAGTAATTTTTGTAGATCATGCATAAGTGTAATATTATTGTCAGATTCATGACTAAGTATTAACGACTTGGTTTTTTATGTATACACGCCGAGACTTGAGTAGCGTCTGTGTAAAGGCCCGTTTTCCCATACTCTTTGAATCGACAATAAACCACACATGTCCAACTCAAATTGCATGAAAAGATGGATCTTTAAAGGTGATAATGAAAAGTAGACAGAACAGAATCTCACTCGAATGGAATAACATATAATATTGAACAAATATTTTTTTTACAGCGGAAAACTTTTAAATACATATATCAGAGTCTAACCTAAATTCTGCTTGGACAGTTATAAACATATGTCCTTACAATTGCTGACAAACATCAAACAAAATACACTAAGTACAGTGGATAATTGAATATGCTTATACGTTGAAAAATATCTCCAGCTTTCCTTTGGAAACTCTAACCGCCTTCGACTAAACTTGAAACTACTCGGATCTGACCCGAATATTGAAAATACCCGGATCAGGCTTGATAAACCAGCGTGAGAAAAACTCAATAATTGATGACAGTGTCATATATCAGCCTTTTTATAAATCCTTTGAAATAAAGAGTATCTCATAAGACCACGCCCATACATAAACACGGACGGGTTTTTACCTTATGATAACTAAAACACTTTTATATCATTACCTTTGATATTATTTCTAATGACATCTCTTTGAAAACATTTGCAAATAAACTTATTAATCTTATCCGAAATTGTTACCATTATTAAATTCCAGCATACTAGGCTCTACAAACAAAACCGTAGGTTCTTATTGGAGAATGGATTTCCATACGAATGCCCAGGCGTAGGATCTACCTTCCGAATGGGTACACCTCTAGATGGGTGTCCCGAGAAACCATCACACAGCTTCTTGACGCAGCGGATAAATCGAAACAAACTTCAATTGATGGAATGTAGCAATCGGTGAGTTGAGAATACTGCAAGGCCCAAATCCGTTGATCCAAAGATACCGGATTCTAGCTATCTTCATCTCGTTGATCGCGCGCGATGCCGAGAAAGAAGATCTAAGATTCTTCGCACGTTGATCTAGCGCACTAGATACCGTGAATCGGCTTCTACGATCGTTGAATCGAGCGCACTCGATTAACCGAAAGAGGAGATAGGAGATCACACTCAACTACCAATTTTTATGAAAGCACAAAGCTAACAAAAGAGAATTTTATTCAAATATCAACCACCTTACATATGACACCATCGGCCTATTTATAGGCTTACAACTCACGCACCACTAGGTCGCATGCGACCTAACACAGTTCCCCGACCTAACAAACACCCACCGACCTAACTCAGAGCGGCCTATGACCTAAGTAAGGTCGTTAGCGACCTATCACAACATCATATATTACATATATACAATACAGCGACTTACAACACAGTACAAACAAAAGTATACGACCTACGACTTACAAAGGTCGTTAGCGACCTAAAAGATGCGGCAACAAAGAATCACGCGACCTATTTTCCTTCACGCGACCTGTCTCCTCGCGACCTAATTTCAGCTCACTTTCATCATAAGGTCGCTGGAGCGACTTACTGGATGTGTTAGGTCGTTCGCGACCCATATTTGCTTTCTTTTGTGTTATCTCGTTAGGTCGTTCCTTGCGACTTATCTTAGGTCGTGAACTCCTTCCTTCAGCATACCCACTAGATCGTAGACGACCTAAAATGCTTCTCTTAGGTCGTAGCTGACCTAAAACCGAGTCTTCCTCCTTACGACCTATAAAACCCGAACGACTCAGGCCTCTGTTAGGTCGTTGTTTCTCCTTTCGTGAGCCGTTAGGTCGTGGCCGACCTTCATTAGGTCGTGAGCGACCTATAACTTGAGAATTTTTAGAGCTTTCAGATTGCACTGCATCATCCTCTCCGGTTTGACAAAAATTCGACCTCGAATTCTCAACATCTTCTTCCACAACAATTTCATTTCCACGATACGGAATTAAATGTTTGACATTGAAAACATCAGAAGTATGAACATCGTCTGGTAAATTCAATTGATAAGCATTTTCATTGATTTTCTTCAAAATTTTAATTGGACCAATTTTCCGCGCCTTCAATTTATTATATGTTCCAACCGGAAAACGATCTTTTGTCAACACTGCATAAACCAAATCACCTTCGCTAAATTCAACACTTCGTCGCTTCAAATCTGCAGATCGTTTATACTTCTCATTTGCCTTTTCCAATCGTTCCTGAACGATTTTATGACATTCCTTCAATCCTTCAACAAAATCAGCAGCTCGTTTAACCGTCCCCTTCGGTTGTGGTACCACCACTAAGTCCAACGGTCCCCTGGGTAAATTTGAATATACAATCTGAAATGGACTGAATCCCGTGCTACGATTCACTGCATGATTATGTGCAAACTCAGCTTGGCATAACTTCATGTCCCAACTCTTCAGATTGTCCGTCACAAGACATCGCAACAAATTTCCCAACGATCTGTTAACAACTTCGGTCTGTCCGTCTGTTTGTGGATGATAAGCACTGCTAAAATTCAACTTCGTTCCCACCATCTTCCACAAACTTAACCAAAAGTGACTCAGAAAACGAGTATCTCTATCCGACACAATAGATTCTGGTAATCCATGAAGTCGATAGATCTCCTTGAAAAATAACTGAGCAACACGAACAGCATCCGCCGTCTTCTTGCAAGCAATAAAATGTGCCATTTTAGAACATCTGTCAACCACTACATATATAGAATCATTGCCACGCTGCGTTCTCGGCAATCCCAATACAAAGTCCATACTCACATCAACCCATGGTTTAGCCGGTACAGGCAACGGCATATACAACCCAGCATTGGTCGCGGTTCCTTTAGAAACTTGGCAAATATGACATCGCTCCACAAACCTTCCCACTTCTTTCCTCATCGACGGCCAAAAGTAAGACTGTGAAATCAATTGCAAAGTACGATCACGGCCCACATGCCCTTCCTCGTGTAACTCCTTGATAATTTTCAATCTCAAACTACAATCTGGAATACATAATTGATTCCCCTTGAAAACGAATCCATCCACCATCACAAATTCATCGGTATTTCCTTCCTTGACTTCCTCTACACATTTCACAAAGTAAGGATCTTCTTCAATCAGCTCTGGCAACATTTCAAACCCTGTCACCTCAACCTTCAATGTCATTAATAAATGACTCCTCCTGCTTAATGCATCTGCTACACGATTCGTCACCCCTGACTTATGTTTCACGACAAAAGTAAACTGTTGTAAATAAGCAATTCATGATGCATGTCTTGCTGAAATCTTGTCTTGCCCCTGTAAATGCTTCAATGCCTCATGATCAGTGTACAGAACAAATTCTTTTTGAAATAGATAGTGCCTCCAATGCTTAACAGCTTGTACCACAGCATAGAATTCAACGTCATATGTACTGTATCTCATCTTTGCTCCTGATAACTTTTCACTGAAATAAGAAATTGGCTTCCCATTCTGACTCAGAACTCCTCCAACACCGACCTTCGATGCATCAGTATGAAATTCAAACAATAACTGAAAATTCGGTAAAACAAGAATTTGTGCAGACATCAACAATTCCTTGATCTTCTCAAAAGCAACCCCCGCTTCCTCTGACCATACAAACTGTTTCCCCTTCATGCAATCAGTAACTGGAGCCATCACGCTACTGAAGTGCGGAATGAATCTTCGGTAGAATGATGCTAGCCCATGAAAACTTCTCACCTCTGTAATCGTCCTCGGTTGTGGCCAATTCCTGACGGCTTCCACTTTATTCTGGTCAACTTGAATTCCTGCTTCCGAAACAATATACCCCAGAAATAAAACACTTCTTGCCATGAACACACATTTCTTTGTAGCAGCATAAAATTGTTCCTCGCGAAGAATAATCAACACTTTCCTCAAATGTAGAACATGCTCCTCCATACTCCTGCTATATATCAGAATATCGTCGAAATAAACCACCACGAACTTCCCAATGAATGGTCTAAAGATTTGATTCATCACCCGCATGAATGTACTAGGTGCATTTGATAAACCAAATGGCATAACCAACCATTCGTATAACCCCTCTCTTGTCTTGAAAGCTGTCTTCCATTCGTCTCCAGGTCTAATCCGAATTTGATGATAACCACTCTTCAAGTCAATCTTTGAAAAGATAGTAGCCTCACTCAACTGATCTAGCAAGTCATCCAACCTCGGCATGGGAAATCTATATCTCACAGTAATCTTATTCAATGCTCGACTGTCAGTGCACATCCTCCACGTCCCATCCTTCTTTGGCACTAATAAAGCTGGCACAGCACATGGACTCAAACTTTCCTGCACACGTCCCTGCTCAAGCAACTCTTCCACCTGCCTCCTCAACTCCTCATGTTCCTTCGGACTCATCCGATAATGTGGTCTATGCGGTAATGCTGCTCCCGGAACAAGATCGATTTGATGTTGAATGTCTCTCAATGGCGGTAACTCCCTTGGCAACTCCTCTGGAATTACATCTTCAAATTCTTTCAAAACTGACTTCGCTTCTTCTGGAATTTCAACCTCTTTACTACAATCTCGCCCAATCAACAAGAATACTTCAGGCTCCTCTTCAACTTCCTTAACAAACTCCTTCGATGATAGCAAAGTTTTCAGCTCTTCAATCTCCTCCAACTTGCTCTCCTTCTGTTGTTGCTTCTTGGGAACCAAAGTGATTTTAGTACCCCCGAACATGAAACTATAGCTATTGGCCCGACCGTCATGTTGTACTGCTCTATCAAACTGCCACGGTCTGCCCAACAACAGATGACACACATCCATGTCTACCACATCGCACCAAATTTCATCTTTGTATTTCTTCCCAATTAAAAATTTCACACAAGCTCTTCTCCCAACTTTCACTTCACCTCCTTTCCTCAACCAAGCTAACTTGTACGGTTTGGGATGCTTCTCGGTTTTCAATTCCAACTTCTTCACAGCCTCGGTAGAAATAATATTATCACAACTCCCAGCATCAATAACGAACTTACAAACTCTCCCAAGAATAGTGCAAGTAGATTGAAATATGTTATTCCTCAACCAACTGTCTTCCTCATCTTGCTTCGGTGTCAAACAAGACCTCCTCATCATCAAGTTATACCCTTCATCTCCGGACAACTCTTCCTCCTCCTCAACATAAGGTAAGTTAGAACACTCAGCTTCTTCCTTCTCATCTTCAATTTCAGCTATCATTGCTCTCTTCTTCGGCTTCGGACACTCATTGCTTTTATGACCCATCTCCTGGCAATTGTAACATTTAAACCCACTGCTAACCTTCGCCTTCTCACCCTCCTTCACAACTGGTTTGGCAACAACTTTAGTAACATTAGAACTTCCACCGACACCCTTTGCTTGATTGTTAGAATTAGTAAACACACCACCTCCACGCCTTCCTTGCTTTTCCCAAGCTAACGCCTTTTGATGTGCCTCCGCTACAGATCTGGGATCGAACATATTAACCATATCCTGGATCTGCATTCTCAACCCTCCAACAAACCTAACAGTCAGCTGTTCTTCTGTCTCCATTATATCGTTCCTGGCAATGAGTTGGTAAAATTCATCTGTATAGTCATTTACTGATTTTGTCCCCTGCCGTAGATTCTGCAATCTCTGGTACATAAGTGATTGATAGTTGTATGGTAAAAATGTAGCTCTCATCAATTTCTTCATCTTCTCCCAAGATTCTATCTTTGACTTCCCCATTCGTTCACGAGTAAGTTTAGTTTGCTGCCACCACGCCAAAGCTCTCCCCCTCAGCCTTGTAGCAACTAACTTCACCCTTCGATTCTCCGGAACCTCCTTGAAATCAAAGATTTCCTCTACATTAGATAACCAGTCTAAAAATTCTTCAGCAACCATCCCACCTTTAAATTCCGGAATCTCCATCTTCATTCCCGCTTCCCAACGTCGATCATCATCCATAACCCGATACTGACGTTGTCCTTGATCTTGATCTCGGAAATGAACACTCACTCTATCACCATCAAACTCCTCATCAAAGTCTGATGCACATCGTTGTCTTTCACGCCCTCCAACATCTCTACCACCACCACTTCTACATCCAACATCCCTTCTATCATGATCATCAACATTCCTCCTACTTCGATTGTCAACACTTCGATGATCTTGGCTCTCTCTCCTCTCCCATTCTGAATGTGATGACACTCTACTACCCCCACGGATGGATTCAGGTGAATTTCTTCTTCGACTTTGATTCATATCGATCATCAACTTCTCCAACCTACCAATGCCTTCATCAATCTTCTCATGCATACATTGTTCCATTTGATCGGCTTCTTCTCGTCGATACAAAGCTTCAACGTTTTGATGTCGGTTAGCTCTTCTAGGCGGCATGATTGAACAACAAAATCTTCAAGTCACGGCTTCACAAGCTTCCACACAACTTCACAAGGCTCGGCCTTAAACTTCTCTTGACTCGGCCTATACCACTACACAACTTAGCTCGGCTCAAGCTCAAGTACTTCAACACAAATCAAATTCAAACAAATCTCCACTCTAGATCCAAAATGGAATGGATCGGAATCTTCAAACTCGTTGCAACTTCAAGATGAACACGATAACTCCAAATACTTGGCTCCAAGAATCAACTTAGCTATGATTGGCTAAGTATGGCTCTGATACCAAAACTGACGCAGCGGATAAACCGAAACAAATTTCAATTGATGGAATGTAGCAATCGGTGAGTTGAGAATACTGCAAGGCCCAAATCCGTTGATCCAAAGATACCGGATTCTAGCTATCTTCGTCTCGTTGATCGCGCGCGATGCCGAGAAAGAAGATCTACTATTCTTCGCACGTTGATCTAGCGCACTAGATACCGTGAATCGGCTTCTACGATCGTTGAATCGAGCGCACTCGATTAACCGAAAGAGGAGATAGGAGATCACACTCAACTACCAATTTGTATGAAAGCACAAAGCTAACAAAAGAGAATTTTATTCAAATATCAACCACCTTACAAATGACACCATCGGCCTATTTATAGGCTTACAACTCACGCACCACTAGGTCGCATGCGACCTAACACAGTTCCCCGACCTAACAAACACCCACCGACCTAACTCAGAGCGGCCTATGACCTAAGTAAGGTCGTTAGCGACCTATCACAACATCATATATTACATATATACAATACAGCGACTTACAACACAGTACAAACAAAAGTATACGACCTACGACTTACAAAGGTCGTTAGCGACCTAAAAGATGCGGCAACAAAGAATCACGCGACCTATTTTCCTTCACGCGACCTGTCTCCTCGCGACCTAATTTCAGCTCACTTTCAGCATAAGGTCGCTGGAGCGACTTACTGGATGTGTTAGGTCGTTCGCGACCCATATTTGCTTCCTTTTGTGTTATCTCGTTAGGTCGTTCCTCGCGACTTATCTTAGGTCGTGAACTCCCTCCTTCAGCATACCCACTAGATCGTAGACGACCTAAAATGCTTCTCTTAGGTCGTAGCTGACCTAAAATCGAGTCTTCCTCCTTACGACCTATAAAACCCGAACGACTCAGGCCTCTGTTAGGTCGTTGTTTCTCCTCTTGTGAGCCGTTAGGTCGTGGCCGACCTTCATTAGGTCGTGAGCGACCTATAACTTGAGAATTTTCAGAGTTTTCAGATTGCACTGCATCACTTCTCTAGCAACACAAGACCGACCCACCTCTATAACTAGATGGTACCGAATATGTCATCCCTCGGTCGTTACCGACCTTTATTCGAGGGCCCTCATAGCAAACACCACATTAATTTACACCCGACGTTATAGCGGGAAGAAATATATTTAGAAGGGGATGATCATACCCTAATTTGGAATGACCTACTTAGCCTTGCTGCATCTAATCCTATTTCGGCCATTTCCGGTTTGATGAGCCTTGAGGCTACGATTACCTTTTTACAAAGCACATATCACATCTTTAAATGCCACATTGCCATTTCTGTTAACTACTAATTGCCTTCCACAAAAATACATCCCTTGAGCTCGTACGTCTCAAGGAGTGTGTTAAGCTAAGAAAAGTTGCCTTCTCCGCCACCACTGATGTACGTTTGTAAAAACCAATGTACGTAATCGTTAGAAATGCAATGTCAGACAAACGTCCATACAACTTGTCCAGGAACAGGACAACCCGAAGGCACTCTCCTACTACCACTAGTAGTGAGTAGTCCTTGCAATCCAAAAAATCTCCACAATGAGGAGACCACTGCTATATATAACTCGGGAGCTACCCAAAGCAAGTCAACAAGCAGTCCTCACGCTATAAAGATCCATGGTCTTCAATAATCATCATCTCCAACATGTCTTCACGTTCGAACGTATACATTGGTTCAAAGTGGTTTTCAGATGGGATTTACTCAAATCCGACCCCAGTTCCTTCGAAATCCAATATCGATAGAAAGTGAATATGAGTATACAGGATTTATTAAGTCTCTTTTCACTTGAATTCTTTTCGGATGATTTCGAAATATCTTTCTTTTGACTTAGGATGATTTCAAAGAAATTCATTCTTTTGCTTTGGAAAATATCTCAGATTTCCTTATTTAATTCTTGATCCAAATTTCTTAACTTTTAGGCGGGTGCAAAACAATGTTATTTAAGACATCGTTTACGATAAAGCCTAAATCTATCTTAACAAACATTTTGAAGTAAATAGGATCATAGAAATCATTCATTTTTGGAGATTGCTTAACTTTTGGATAATACCAATCTTCTTTTATTTTGGAAAACTTAACATAATCATTTTATTTAAGAGCATCCGGGCTTTCCTTTCGATCTGTTCCACCCCTCGCCTAAGAAAAGAAAACATAGGCCAGGTAAGTTCAGGGCACTGGTTGCTCCATCCCTAACCTTAGTTAAACACCCTGTTTTATCTTCCCAGATCTCACAGGCGCGACAAATGTACTAGTCATTTCCGCATACTAAGATTTTTCAACTTTATTTTGGAATTGCTTATAAATATTCTAAAGTATCTTTCAAAAATGCTTAATTATCCTTTTTAAAACATTCATAATTTATTCTATTAAATGTCGTTACATTTAAACTCATATTCCAAAAAGTTATAGAATTCGCAACAAAAAAGTGCTACGAAAAGTGCTAAATAAGCTTATTTATATTAAACAACTTTTAAACCTTCGATAATTCATATTTTCCAATCCAAATCTCTTTCAAATCATTTAAGTAGATTTATCATATTTATTTCATATTTTTTCCATAGTTAAAAACAACCATTTAAATAGATTTCCTGTTATGGTCACTTAACTGCACTAGCGCGATTTTTCTGGAAAATTGATTTGGACTTATTTCAAAATCTACTCGATGAAACTTTGATTTTCTTTCTTTGTTTAGAAGATATAGATATAATAGTCCAGAATTTCTTATCTTGAAGAATTCCGAGTTATATTCCACTTTATACACTCATTTGAACTTTTCGGCGCGAAATCGCGAACTACCGTTGCGCGACGCACCTAGTTTTAACTTATTTTTCAATATTTGAAATAATCTATTCAAATTGTATTTCAACACTTATAAAATCATTACAAATCATTTTAAATCAATATTTTCACTTTTAAAGCTTTTAAAATGTATTTTCACTATTACCATATTATAATATTATTACATTCCCATTATTTTAATATTAAATTTTAAATTCCAATTTCAATTCAATTTCAATTCTAATCTCAAATTAAACTCATTTAAAACTTAGATTTCAAATCTAATTTCAATTTAAACTTCAATTCAACCTTAAACAAAACTTTACTTTTTCAAAATCGATTTCAGTTTCAATTTCACTATTCATCTCAATTTCAATTTCTAATTAACTATCCTTTTCAAATCTGTTTTACTTCAAATTTCAAATTCTCTTTCATTTTAACTTTAGTTTCACTTCTAAATGAAAAGAGACTTATTTTTCCACAATATCTCATATTACTAAAATATGGTCTTTTTAAATAAGGGATTGCTTAATTAATAGAAATTTGATGTCCAAATTATCGACAAAACCATACAACAATCATATAACACTAACGTATTCAATACGGTAAATGTCATAACATTACTATGGATTATCCAACATATTCAAACAATCAATTAAACATCCATATCATCAAATAGTAATTATCTAATATAACAATTAAACATGATAATTAATATAATTCAAATACGGCGAGAATTTCTCACCTTCATATCCACTCCATCAAACTTTAACGTAAGATTTCCGTCTCTCGCTAATGTGCTATTTCCATTGTCTCGTCTTTTGCCGTTTTCTTTCCGAACGCTTTTGTTTTCCTTTTCATTTTCTTTTTCATTTCTTCTCTTTTTTTTCTTTTGTCTTTTTTTATATGGAAAGGAGGGTACGGCCTTGGTGTGGAGCAGGGTGTGGCTTTGGGTATGGCGTGTAGGAGGGTGTAGAAGGGTATGGGCTCGGGTTTTGGTGAGGTGGTGCTCGGCCTTGGGCTTAGAGGGTCATCTTGGTGGGTTTGGCTCGGCCGTGAGGGTATAGGGGGGAGGCCGTTGGTTTGAGGGGGGAGGAGGTGGGTAGGTGTAGTTTGGCTTGTGTAAGGTGACATAAGTTGATGGTTTGGATTATAGAGGTGATAGCTTGAAGATAGAAGAGAAATGGTGGAAGTAGGGAAGGTTTTTTAGAAATTTTCTGAAATGAAAGTGAAGGGGAAATGAAGAGATTTGTGGTTGTATTTATAAGTGAAGTTTTTTAGTGGTAAATGACATTAATACCCTCTTCATTTTTGAATTTAAATATACATTTTCTTTTATATGAAAAGAGAGATTTGATATGCATTTATGATGATGGTAAAAATAGAAACGATTACTTTCTTAAATTTGGAATTTTAAAGAGAAGACTTTGTGTTGATTTGATTTGCATTAAATACATGGATGTATGTGTCATTAATTCCGTAAGTTAGCTTTTTTTTTCACTTTTCCATTTGCTCCTTTTCTATGTATAAGCATAACATCTCATTAATGAGATGAGAAGTAAGGTAATGATGTTGTTTTATAAAAGCTTTAATTATTTTTAAATTTGTCAAATCATACTTTTCACTTTTTTATACATTTTTTTAAACTTTTCAAAAGTAAACTTCTTTTACCTTTTAGTGCTAAATGTAAAGTGTTTAAATAATCTGTAAACTTGTATTTATAAGCTAGAAAACGTATCAAGTTGCAACAACTTGTCGACAACTTGTTTTGGTTGAAAACAGTGTTTTTGACGATAAATTATACAGTCAAAATTTGACGTTTTTATTAAGCTATATATTGAAGTAAACAAAACTTTAAAATGAACTTTTTACTTCTTTAAATAAATTAAAACATGTCTCTTTATATTTTAAAATCATATTTAATTAAATCTCTATTTTTACACTGTATGTAAAACTGACAAAATGCGACAAATTTTGGTTATTTTTGTAAAACGATTATTAACAAACTTTTAAATCTTTTAATATACTTTTATTATCTTTATTAGATGTTTTAAATAAGATTTACCTTTTTAAATAAATATTTAAATCCATTTATTTAAGCCTTTATTTATTTTTTACAAAACTTAACTTTTGTCGATTTGTTCTAAAATCCAAGTTTATACTTTTTAATTTATTAACTATAAGAATAGATAATTTATTTACTATATATAACATGTTTATTTTAATATTTAAACTCCTTTTTAAATTTAAAATGAACGAAATCTCTCATTTCCGAAGTAGCGAAATTACGGGTCGTTACAGTCCGAGTATGTCCTAATTAGTAGTACATTCCCTATAGTGTACTCATTTTCTTTCACCTACGATATGCTTTGGGGGGTAGCGTATGCATCCTTGATCATGGCTTGATAGGTCGCAACCTCCCGGCACTACGGGCGCAGTTTGATCTTTTGCTTATTTATCTATAGGTTAGGTGTGAACTGATCCTATTTCTAACGGTGCGTGTGCTAAGACTTGCACATTATAATGGGACGAAGAGTCTGTAGCTGGATGTTGGGATATCTTGCCCCCCTGTTTTGGCATGCCCTCTATTTTTTTTGGGGAGGGAGGGTTAAATGCCTTTTTGGACCTACCCCTATTCTGGGGCAAAAGGTACTTAGCCAAATGTTTGGCCAAATTTTAGTCCCACCCCTGTTCTGGGTGAAATGTCTGTTCTAACCGTTACATCCCCTATCTTGAAGCTCGATGCTAAGCGCTACAAATATTGCAGTCATCCATAGTATTAACTTCCAGTGAAAAAATACGGTAATGTTTATGGTATTCATAATATCAGAAGCATGTGAATATGAAATAAAATCGACACAGATTTCAAAACAGCTTTTTTGATTACATTTCAAATCAATATTTCATATTCAGATACATAATCCCAAAACGATTCCTAGGTTTTAATCAAATATAATTATTACAAATTATGCTAAAAGCGACATATGAAGATGCCCCCTTGGTTGATCAAAGTATTAATAGATATGTCTGTCATAAGTACATCACATCGGAAATAAAACTAAATAGCTCCTACATAGCATTGCCTCCTGAATGTCTTCTGAAGCTTATTCGTCCAACCTACTAAACCTAAAAAACCTTAGCTCTCAACCTACTCATATTAAATTTGAACACCCGAGAGTTTAAGGGAAAAACATAAACTTCGAATCAGACATAAAACCTGGTGTGAATAATATTATTACATCTCGGTTTATCGATATTAAGTGAGACCATGCCGCTTAGCGGAACAGGTTTGCCCTCATTAATATCCCTTTTAAATGACATATGTTTTGCAAATCAAATCCTGTAATCAAATTGATTATAACAATTAATGCAAAATACATACATGCATAAAAATCAGAAAACTAATGGACTGTCTGTCCACACTATAGTTTTTTCTGGCTAACTATTAAACACTGGTTGATTTAGGCCTAACATACATAATCATTTATCTAACTTCTGTTAGACACACTATGTGGCCGTCTGCCCTTAACTTTCTTTTTCTATGGTCAACTTAACCTAATGGTTTTGCTGGCTCACCAATAACTTATCTTTACTCCGTATATTCCCTTCTGTGTGTAACCTTATTTTAGTAACACCCATGACAAGCCCTGTACATTGGAATTTTAGACTTATTTAGCTAGGGCTAATAGCTAAAGTATAGGATGCGATCCTACACCAGTCCCATCCGGTCTTCTAATATCCGGGTCATAAACTTAGGGTTAACTATCCCATTCAAATTTCATTTCCTTGTAAACAATTTTTTTAAATGATTCACCCTAGAAATCATATCTTTATAAAACAAGGAAATCACAAACTTTTCTTTACTCAAAATGCTTATGCCATGATATACATACTTTACACAAAACAATGTTGATGAAATCTAATCAATGGGAATATCCATCCCTTCATAATAAGTTAAAACCACCTTTTTAACTTAGAAAATTTTAGGCTAGAAGAACAAAACAATATCTTCAAAACCTTTGTTTAATACCTTAAACAATCCCTTTCAAATTCATTAAAAGTACCCCTTTCAAAATAAGTTGACTACTTTAACCTTGAAACACTAGGCCAAAAGGCTAAAACATACCTTTCGAAACCTTGGTATATAGACCTTTCGAAAACATTATATAAACCTTAGACATCCTCTTTCGAAACCATTAAACTTGTCTTACGAAAGCATTGGAAACCCTCCATTCAAATACTCAAAATAAACCTCTCGAAAACATTGGGGATCTCCCCATTGAAACCCCTATCACATACATTTCGAAAGCATTAAAATTCTTCTTAAAATGTACCTTTCAAAAGTATTAGCTTCAAGTAAAAGTTTGTGGGAACATTACTTCACAACCATTCCTTTTGAAACCTTTAGGTTTAACTTTCAATATAACAAAGGGTCATAAAGAATTGGGGCGAAAGCATTGCTCTCAAAAGCATTGTTTCTAAGTAAAATAAAGAGGATGGTTTCAAGATCAACCCTTTCGAAAGCATTGAGAAGGCAGTTTCAAAGTAAGAAGGCTAAAGCACCGTTTTGAAACCATTATTTTAAGGTTGTATGGAAGCGGCCTTAACTAGTTCGAAAGGTAGAATGCGGTAGCATAGTCTTATCATTTCGCAAGCTTCTTTTAGAACATAAAGGCAGCAACTCATTTGAAAGATCCTTATATAAACAAAGGCAAGTTGATTAAGTCGAAAGCTAACATAACCCCTTCGAAATCATCCTTCGTAAACAGAAGTAATTCAAAGTTAGTAAGGGTGGCTTCTACCTCTTCGAAAGGTAGTTTTCGACGTTGTACCTTCCACATTTCTCCAATGCACTACATATCAATTGTGTGGTACTATGTGCTTTGGTTTTGAATAGGTTTGTGGGCGAAGGTATGTTGTCGAAAGCACTAGCTGGAAGTGGCGAAGCAGTAAATCAATGCAAATTTGACTTTTAGCCCTTAAAAGAAATTGCTTTTCACCTGACTTGCCTTATCTATAAAAATGCTATTATTTGTCCATTTCTTTATCAAAATCCTTTTCAAAAATTGCTATTGAATTTAGAAATTAGTAAATACTTAGGAAAATTGTCTTATTTTTTATACTTGAATAAACATATAAAACATTAAGTCTCATCCCTTAAATAATTTTATAACTATAGTAAAATACTTAAGGAAAATTTCCTCAAAAATTACCATAATTCACTTCTAATAAGTTTTTTAACATATTTAAATTTCAGATCAAAATTAACATATATTTTCCGTGGTTAATTTAAACCAAATTTTAACTATTCTCTTCATTGAAAATTCATAAATAATCCACCATAACTTAGAAAATTATGAAACTTGAAACCCACTTCAAAAATAATTTTTTTTCGACTTTATATATTAAAAACGCAAGTCATTTGGATGTTATTTAATGGATTTTTCAAATCCAAACTTATTATAAACTTTATATGAAGCAACATAAATTATCAACAAGTATATATATCCATTTGAACAATTATATCATGCATATTATTTGCAAAATCAATTTGGATCTAACTAAAAACTAAAATCAATGAAAATGAGATGTAGGATCATTATTAACCTTAGCTTGTTGTTAAGAATGTTGGTTTGCTTTTTGATTGATTTGCTTAAACTTCCTACTTGAACCCTATCTTTTCCTCTTCTTGAACCTCTTAATGGTGGCCGGCTAAGCTTTATTTAAGACTTTAGTTTTGTTTGCAAATATTGAAAATGAGTAAGGAATGAAGGTAAGAAGGGTTTAGGGTATAATAACTTAGTCTATTCCTATTTTGCCCTTATCATATTACTTCTACTTATTCCACTTTAATTCTAGTTTACTTATATTAATTAAGGCACGACCCCCATATTAATCTACAAATCTCAATCCCATAACTATCTACGTTATTTTATTTTATTTATCTAATTAAATGCTCCCAATAATGCTTGTCAAAATTCGGGTCACTACATTGACCTACCCCTTGTTCTAGGGTGAAATGTCCTTAGCTAAATGGTTGGCTGAATTCTTGACCTATCCCAGTTCTGGAGCGAAACATCCTTAGTTGCAAGCTTAGGATGACCTACCTTTTGGGCAAAATATCATACATGTGCTGAGCCGCACTCTTCTCAAGCGTCACCATTCTCATTATTGAGATTATCATTATTTTTCATGGGGAAGTTACACCTTTGGAACAATAGCGGTGAGCCACGAAGAGTAGTTTGTCATGCTTTTGGCATGGTCTTTCCCATTGAGGGAGTAGATTTGATTGAGAAGTCGGGTCATGATACAACCTACGATTACATGTGCATGGTTTTTTGTACTGGTTTGGACATTCTAATATCCATATGTCCAGTGTGATATGTCGAATCAACTGACATAAGTGTTTTTAATACTGGTTCAGATAGTCAAATATCCCTTCGACCAATCTTTATAATGGTTAATCATAGGAAATATTCATACCAAAGCAGCGTAATTTTTCATCCTATCTAGCGAAATGTTTTGGCTGAAGAGCCGGACTCACGTTGTTGCAAGTCCAAGTGTATAGGGCTAGTATAACCGTTTTCAGTGTTGAGAAAGCCATGTTCACCTACTGTCGCAACATTTTTCTGAATCAATGACTACTGGCGGTGAACTGCGAAGTTGCATATATACATATAACGTTTTTCCACTAAGAAATAATACAAATACTTTTTTATGTACTGGTTCGGGCTGTCTAATATCCTTATGTCCATCTTATACATTAGTTTTTTTAGAGTTGGTCTACGGCTCAGTGCACTTTGTTCTTGGCTTGGGACCTTTAGTGAAGTACTAAGAGTTTGTCTTTGTAGTTGTTTCTTCGTTGCCAGCTCCTCTCTCAAAATTTGAATTCATCCCACGCCATACCCGGGCTATCTTTCTGGCTCTGCTTCATCCTCGGAATAGGCAAGGAGGCATAAGAAATCCTTGTGCGAGCATCTGGATCTGGCTCTGATGGGGAGGGAGTTGCGGCCAATCTTTCAAATCCATGTGCATCTCAATCACTTCTTTTGCATCTCAATCACTGTCTGGATCAAGAAATACATGCATGTGTGCGCTGTCTCGGTAGTCGTTGATCGACACGAGAGAGCGAATGATAGATGGTGGATACTGTTAAACAACATTCCACACACTATGAATTATTGAGTCATTCTATTAAGTAGCTTATTGTTGATCTCATCAAGGTTTCATGGCTTCTTATCTGCTACATGACACACGCAACAGAAAAGCAATGTTGGTGAACCAAGGGTGATGGTGAAATGGGAGATGGAATTAGAGGGTTAAGGAAGTACGAAGGGACAGAGGGACGGAGGTTCGGGACCTCCTTCTAGAGCAAAAAATATTAGTGAATATTTTCGTCTCACACTGGACTTGATCGTAAGGTAATCTTGCAATTTTCCATCCTCACGATTAGGAATCAACGAATTTATGATTAGTTAAATTCACCTTTAGGAAACGACTATATTGCTGAATGCTTACACAACCGAGTAATTGCATTTCAACTATTTGTTGAAATGTCGAGATGGATTAGTAAAAAAAAATGTGATTGAAAGTAAATTGTAGAAATATAAAAATATAGAGATTTTTTACGTGGTTCAGATTGTTGTTAATCCTACATCGATGGAGTAATCCACTATGTTTGATTATTTTTGCACAAGAGATTTTTATGGCCCTCAGGCGTATAATATTTATTTTTAGGAAGAAGAAGAACTTAAAAAATAAGATCAAAATAGAAGATCCCATCCTTTGTCCTCTTGATTTTCCTTTTATACTAAAAAAGTGCATTCTTGATGGTTGCAATCGTCTTCTGCATTTTCCTCCAATTCCCGCCCTTGGATTTCACCACATGTCGCTTATCCACGACATTTGTATTTTGTGCCTAGATTGTTAACGGGTTTTCGGTGGAAAATCTAAATATTTGGCGGACATTGGAATATCGATGTGAGATGCTTGAAAAATGGGCGGAAGCCCAGGTCGGCATAGTCCAGCCTCCTCTCTCTTAAAGTAGAAAGCTATTCTAAGAGGAATGGTAGGAAACTGCCCTGAAGCTTTATTATACTATGGACATGCGAGACTGTGCAGTGGTGGATGTTATTTGGTCATATTACCCCATCGATGCTTTTATTCTCTTTGTTTTATTTTCCATCGTATCGGGTCAGAATGGAGTAGCTCTTCCCATTCTGTGCTGAAAGATGTGCAGATAAGTTTAGGGCTTATTTGCTATTTTAATTGTTTCCTTGGCTGTTGTTGACGGGAAATTGAGAGGGGGAGAGCTTTACATTTGTCGTTTTCCCGTAGGATAGAGTCTGTGTTTGAAGCATATCTCGGGAGATCATGTATACAACTTTGGTGGAGTGCTTTCAGCTCTATTTTGCACTTTCTAGGTTGCCCCCTAGTGTGTGCTTGTACAAATCTGTTCTTGTAGACGTTTGAAAGAATATGAGCATAACTAGCTAAAAACCTCGTTTGTCAGTCTTTATGCCTTAGTTTAGTGTTCTTGTTTGGCCTTTGCATCTGAATGCAACCAGTGCATTCTATTCTATCCTTTTACTTCCAAAATCTGCTTCATGTAGCCTTGATTCTGATGGAGAGGCCCAGATCTCATTAAATGCTGCAACCTTAATCTTGTCCTTTGCTTAGCTGTATTGCCGTTTGGACGTATCATGTTTTTCTTTCTGTCTGACTTGTGGTAAAAACGATTGTAATAGGTTTCATTAAAAATATATTAAAAATAGATACCTGATTAAGAGGTTGCAGTTAAAGAATAAATTAAATGAAAATAGGCTAGAAAAGGTTGGTGGCCCATTAATACCATTAGTGCATATATAAACTCTAACGATTCGTATTCTATGCATTGGAGGACATAGAATATTAATAATATACTTATACGCGGTCGTACGATTCTATGATATTAAGAAATGACCACAAGTGTCATTTTCCATTTTTAGACTATTATTGAATGATTTTGATCCAAAAAATCTTGTATAGCCAATAACTTTTGATAGGAGCCGAAGTGTAGTCTAAAACTACTTCCATTAGATCGTGATGATGGTTTATCTTTTCGTAGAGTGATCATAATAAGAAAACAGACTTATAGTTAGGGAGATATTGTTGTTTGAATTTTCACTTGATTTTGAACAGAAAAGGCAATTAATAAGCTAATGGGTATGTCCAAAACCTATTTCAAGATTAGCAATATTGTAGGGCTGATGGGACATCTCTCCATTACTACACATCCCTCAAAAGTAGAGTGAAACCCCTATTAACTACCTTTTAGCCAAAAAGTTACCTCAATCCTTACCTTAATTAGCCAAAACTTGTCACTAGAGGAAGATTAGAGAGATAAGCACTTTGGATTGAAGATTTGATGTTGGAGATCATCTTGGAGCTACTATTCATTCTTGGATTTCGTGCCTAATTGGATTTTCTTGGGTTTTAGGTTAGTGGTTTAAGCCTCTACTCAATAATTAGCCACTATTTGATGCTTATAAAATGATTTTCAAACCCTAAAATATGTTAAACCCTCTTTAGTCGCATATGTAAATTTCAAACGATTTAGAAATGATTTTAAATTAGTGTTCTTATCGATCGGCTTGTTCTTATGGTTTCTACCCTTAAATTAGGATTCATTTCGATATGTTTAGATGTATGCTTATTAGGACATATTATATATGACGATTGCTTGAATGTGCGATGCTTATTTGGTTGAAAATGCCAATCGAATGACGGTTTAGTTTTAGGAATAAGTTATGGATTGGTATTGATGGATCGATACTCGTCCAAATTTCATGCGATTGATATTGGGCAATAAGGAAGGCCTCATAATGCTATGTTCCAAGTTTCAAGTTGTTTGAAATTTGTTTGCTCGAGTTATTGCCAAATTAAGATGGATCGGTTGATATTGGCTTCGAGGCATGCTCGAGTCATGTGATGGATCGCTTTGAGTTTTGGAGAGAATTACATCAATCGCTAGTGAAGATGGATTTATCGCATGAAGTTATGGGGAAATTTTCCAAGTGATGGATTGATCGTGAGATTTCTTCGAGTTATTTAGAGGGATGGCCATTTCTTTGAGTCATGAGTCTTGCTTGGAGCATAGGCTAAAGAAGAAAAATAAGAAGGAGATTCACTAAGGCATGAGTCAGTGTCCATGGGGTATCGATCGATTGTGGTGATGGATCAATGGAGGGAAATTTCACATGGTGGAGCATGGCTGTAACAACCCGCACCTTAATGAACCTGAATTTCGATAAAATAGAAACCCAAGTCCATTAGGGTATAGATCTTTGGTTTTAGTAACCAGTAAAACATAAATATACTAGAGATCGATCAAACAAAACTCACAATAGAATAAGAAATATAATAGGTTATAAATGCTGGCAGAGGCCACTACCTCGAAATCAATGGTACTCCTTAGACATCTAATCACCTTATCAGTACCAAGCATGAATAAGAAGACTTCTACATCAACTGTTCCGTCTTGCTCCACTGATCCGTTCCTCTAAATTTATCCTATGGATTGTAATAAGGAGAGGGTTAGAACAATGCTCCGGTGATTGAAAAATGGCATACTTTTCCATAACATAAATTTGCACCATTTGGTTTCCATTTAAATGTTATGTCTGTTATCTGTGGCTCCGCTCGATTCAATATACGTGCATACGATATATCTACCTTAACCTATCCCAAGGTATGTTATACATACATACATACATATTTATATATATGCTTATGCACATATATACATTGTAATCATTCTTTACCCAAATCCCCATCCACTTAATACTTTTCAACTATGGAGCGGGCCTTGCATATCGCCATCGCTAGTCTGTCGGTCCAAGCTACAGAGATCGATGACTTCTATATATGGCTTTACTATATATGGCTTTACTATATAATATATAATTTATTTGCCGTATTGCTGTCGCCATTCAAAGACTTATCTAACAGTTATGTAGCCCACCTCCACTAAACTAGTTTTCAACTATCTCTTTCATGAGGTCCATGCTTATCCTCTATGGATTCTACACTATTAGGAAGAAAAATCCATTGGGGCGTAGCCCCAGTCTTTATTACGGATCGTTTGGGATCGTTGGGTGTCCAAGCGAATATACTAGACCTGCTACTAAATATCAATATCAACTGCTGACATAGCCCACTAGCCCCCCACAGCTGAAATCCTGGTTTAGACTAATCTAAGTAGCAAAGGAAAACACTCCCTTTCGTTACTTACTACATTTTATTGGAGAGGAAGCATACTCGATTTTCCAAAAGGCCAACTAATACTTAAAATCTGAGGCGAACCCTTGGGCATACTTTCCCCCAATCTATTTGCAATGTAAATCCCTTTCCGATGGGTCCTAAAGTTGGGATGTCCCACAATAGTAGTAAGTGTACACAACTACTGTTAGTCTCTAAGTGAAGGGAAGACTTCTGTTATCTAACTCTACCGACCTCACATCCCAACCCACTGAATCAAATTAATTACTCTAAACTTCAATATTGGGCAAAGCCCACTAATTTCTATTTATATATTTAAAAGCTATATATTCCAAAAGGCTAATTAATACTTCAAATCTGAGGCGAACCCTTGGGCATACTTTCCCCTAATCTATTTGCAACGTAAATCCCTTTTCGATGGGTTCTAAGGTTGGGATGTCCCACATTAGTAGTAAGTGTACACAACTGCTAGTAGCCTCTAAGTGAAGGGAAGACTTATGTTATGTAACTCTACCTACCTCGCATCCTAACCCATTGAATCAAATTAATTACTCTAAACTTCAATATTGGGCAAAGCCCACTAATCTCTATTTATATATTTAAAAGCTATATAATTTACTCTAATGACAATCATATTGCCTTAAAATATTCAGTTATGACCTAACATTTTTATTTACTATTTTTATAAATGTCAACTTATCCGTAATAGATGATTATTATCTTAACTAGATATTCCTAAGACATTTTTTTTGTTTACTCAGATTTTGCCTAATATTTCTTGTTTATACCTCCATATTTATTATCCTTACAATCTTATTTATCAGTCCCTTTAATCCATTTGTACCCTATTTAATTCTTGTAACTCCCAAATTTATTCCATATTTATTTGGAGTTATAATATTTCCATTTTTACTTCCTAACTCTATTATTCATGGTGCATATTCTAATGTTCTAATTATACCTAACGCGAATATTATGCATAAATCATCGTATTAGTTAAGTTTTCATTTTAGTTAATTAGGCGGTTAAATGCGTATATATATTTTTATCAATTACATTTTTAGTTATCAATCCCTAACTAGAATATTCTTTTCCATATTTTAATTCGTTGGAACTATATTTCAAAAACGTTTTGCCATTATAATTCCCATAAATTAGCCTAAATTAAGAACTTGCTTCGTTTTAAATTATAAGGAATGATTTATTTCCTTTTAGTTGAAAGAGACAGTGTAAACTATGGAAAATAAATCCATACTTTGTAAATCTATTTCCTCTATTTACGCATATTCATTGTCAAATCAAACGTTGCACTTTTCTATATAATTAAGAATATTAGATAAATTCATAAAAATTAAACAGACAATATTCCAACACTTAAAATAAAAAGTCCAAATTCTAACAGAATCAGGGTGTAAATCTAGATTGTACTAACATATTTACAATCCAATTATAGATATGGAATAAATTCTACATCTTGTCAACATTCAATACTTACTATTTAAGGGACTGATTTCTAGATTTGGGTGTAAACAATATTTCAATTCAAGTTTTCTAAATTGCAGAATATGTATGCAGTATTTTATACATTTAACTCGAGCCTACAAATCTTAGATCTTTATTCAGACATCATAATCAAATAAAATCCAACAAAATAAATTTCAATGTTATAAATAAATTACATAATTTCCCACTTATCTTTTAGAGCGTTCAAAATTTCCAAATTTGTATCCAATTCCTTGATTCAACTCCATCTCCTTGTTATTGCGCGACACTGATTCACTTCTTGTCTTCTTCTATTTATTCTTTGTTCTTATCCAGTTTGTATAAATACAAACTATTTTAGTGTTAGGAGGAATGTGGAGAAGAGGAAATGACAGAGCTTCCCTACCCTACGTCAAAAATATATGAGAAGAGAAGAGAGAGGTTAGGCCTGAATTTATAGACGCTCGAACCAATCATATCTGATATATTAAATATGTTAAATCCGGGTTGGATGAGGTTGAGATCACAACTGAAGACCCTCGATCGGTCTACCGCACACCTATGAGCACTCGACCTCTACTGGTCAACTGGCCCATAGAGAGGGGTCAAACGGTGGGTCTTAATTAATTATTTATATATGTTAATTTTTTTGTTTAATGATTTTCGTTTCGATTTCTCTAATGACCATAACTTCTTCCGTTGAACTTCTATCGCGAAACTCCAAATATGGAAGTTGCTCAGAAAATCACCATGAACGTAATGGTGCAAGTTTAATTGCTAAATTCTATCTTTTTCTCAAATTCCATTTTTGGAGCCTAATTAATTGTTAAGCTATTAACTAAATTTAATGAGGTATTACAATGGCTAAGTGGAGTTGAAGTGTGGGATCAGTGATGATGGATCGGTGGCTATCAATTGATGGTGGAAATTGTGAGGCGACTTCGAGTTCTTCTTACACTTGCTTCAAGACGTGATGGTGTTTTCTTTGAGTCTTGGGTGTGTTCACCCCACACTCATGTCAAGATAAACACTCAGCCAGATATAGCTAGAGTAAGGCCTATGATTCGATGATGGCGACCTATGATTCGATGACGATTTTCGATGACGATTGGGTGTGTTCACCCCACACTCATGTCAAGATAAACACTCATGATTCGATGACGATTTTCGATGATGGCGACCTATGATTCGACGATGATAACTCCGTGATGGGAAGTGATGTCTTCAATGATGGATAGCTTTACTTTGATGTGTAGAGTAGGCAATGACGATTTGGATTGAAGGAACTGTTGGAGGAAGGCCACGGGTCGAACGGTGATATTCTATGACCAATGCCAGCTGTCCTAGAATAGTTCCCAATCACTATAACTTCATGATGGGAGTTGTATGACCAGTTCTAAGAAGAATTCTGTTATTTATGACCTATGCAAATGGATCGATGATACTCAAGGGTTCGAAGGGTACTCGTAAATTGAAGTATATACTAGGGATGTGATGGTTCCTTGTAACACCCGTAAATTTACGTTAGTTAATTATTTAGATGCCAAAAATGAAATTTGTGCAAGAATTTAGTCACGAAACTTACACCGTTGGATTCATGACAATCTTTTGAGCAACTTTAATATTTGGAGTTTCACGAACGGAATTCAAACGAAGAAGTTACGGACGTTTGAAGAAATCAAAACGAAAAGAATCAAAATAAAAAACTAGTAATAAATAATGGACCACACCAGTCGACCCTTGAAGGGGTAGTCGACCGATGGTTGACCTGGGGCAGTCAACCGATCGGAGCCCAAAAGGCTGAGGTTAAACCTCAGCCAACAACCCATATTTTATATTTTTAAATCCAACGTGTACAATTCCTTCTAACATTTATATATACACATCCAAACCCTCCTCTCTTCTCATATTTCTAATGTAGGCAGCAAGCTCTGCCATTTTATCTTCTTTACTTTCTCCTCTAAAACAAAACATAATGTAAATATACAGTGTTAAGAGATAAGGAAATAAGAAAATAAGAAGAAGAGAAGAACGTATACATTAGTTTTGCGTAATATCAAGGTAAATCATAAGTTAATAAACCTATAGTTTTCCCTTAAATCCCAATTCTATTCCCAGATATATAATTCTGATAATATGTGTATTCCTTTTTATACATACGCCTTGAACTGAAAAGGCAAAGCAGTTGATCAGAAGAAGTGGGTTCACATCTGGAAGTTTGGTAAACCTAAAACTGTATGTGTGAAATTTTTGTAAATTACTTATTACATGATAATTTATCTTATTGGATTTTATTTGATAGTTATTCCTAATCGAAAGATCTAGAGTTTTATGCTTAAAATTAAATGTAGGAAACACCGCCTACATATTCTGTAAACTAGAGAAGATTGAATGAAAATGTTAATTACACCCAGATCTGTAAATTTGTTCTAAATTGTTGGTAGTTAATATGACTTGAATATAGAATTATTTCAAATCTACCAATTGGTTTGGTGTAGAATTTATTTCAGATCTATATTTGTATTAGAGGGTATTAATATGAATTAAATTATTCTAATTTCAATGAAATAAGAAGGTTTATGTATTTTAATCTGTTGACTATGTAATCCGTTCAAATTCCATAGATTTATCTATTTTTTATTTATATTGAAGTGTAGTGTTTGATTTGACAAGAAATATAATTAAAAAGAATTGGAAAGAGATATGTAAGGTATGAAATTTCACTCCGTAGTTTACACCATCTATTTCAAAATAAAAAAGGAATTTAATAATTCCTTGTAATTCAAAACAACATAAACCACTTACTTAGGTAAATATATGGAAAAATATAACGGAAAACATTTTTAAAAGAAAGGTTCTAACAGATTAAACTACAAAGGAATACCTTAATTAAGGATGAATGTAACTAAAAAGATAAAATTATATAGAAGAAAATAAATGCGTAAGACATATATAACCATGTTAAACCTAAAAGGGAAATCATTATTAATACAACAAAAGTACATATAAACATCCAACTTACTAGGAATTGGAAATTTAAAATAAAAAGTACAATAAATGATAATAGTTGGACATAGAGGAAGAAAGGTTAAATAAACAATTAATGTGGAAATAAATGAAATGAGAGTTATGAGAATTTACATAGTCAAAAGGTTGTAACTCCAAAAATAAATAACCATTGAATGAGAAATGAATGAAATAGGAGTTATGAGAATTCAAATATTCACAAACAAATAAGTCGGACTAATTAATGAAATGTATTAAAGTAATTGCGAGGGAATAAGAAAAGAAATAAAAAGTGTATGACACATAGAAAAAAAGAAATTTTTAATTTAATGGTGTAAATCTGTTAGGAAAAATAATTAAATAAGGAGTTATTTTCTAATTAAAGGTGTAATAAGGGGTTACCATATATAACCTTAACTATTAGACATGTAGGATGGTATATGTATATGGGTAGTATACATATAAAGTATGACTGAGTTATAAGGATGCGAGGTTGGTCCAAAGTTACATGGAAGAGTGCCCAGTAAAATATGGCTACCAATAGTATGACTTTACAGACTAATGTGGGACGTCGTCTATAATAAATAACTTAGTGGACACGAGGTTAGCCCCAATTCTTTAGGGTAAAGTTGTCCAGTCAATTTGGCTACCAGTACCTACGAATAGTCGGACTACTATGAGATGTCATGGTTTGGGTTATGGGTCGTAATTACGCTATTGATATGATAGGAGGAATCTTTAGCAAGGGATCCGCTTTGGGTTAGAGGTATTAAGTGGTTATGGTAGAGTCTGCCTCTTTTCCTATGAGAAGTATGAAGTGACCTAGTCGGATTCCTTATGATGTTTGTTAGGGAGAACCAAATAGAGACCCGCCTTGGGGTTAGGTCTTAAATGACCGGGATTTACCTACTTTATAAATCTTATATGATCAAAGTCATCCTAATGCATAGAAGAATAGGTATTAAGTGGTTTGGCTTGCTCTCTCTCATATCATAAATGATAGTGCGTTAGAATTCGAAACTGAAATAGCTTTCGGGCTTACAGAAAGAAACTAACGATGTAGCTGAGAGAGCAGTAGATGTAGGGTACTTAAGTTTTGTGTTAAGTAAAACATGTGTGGGAGTTAAGCAGTCTCTAGGACCGACTGATTTAGGGTGACCATTACATTTGGTGATAGAAGCTAACCCACATAGGGATTGGGGTATTTAATGGCCGTTGGGTCTGCCTCTTTCCTAGTTGAGGAATATTAAGTGGTCGGAAATCTTTGGGAAGTGAAAAACTTAGAATTATACACATATGTATGTAGGCATATGAATATATGTAGTTGTGCCTTAGGTAATGATAAACATATCATATGCGCACATGTGTTAATTAATTGAACAGTGGGCATAATATTAAATAGAAGCCAAATCGGTATAAGTTTATATTATGTGTAATATATGTAGCTTTTCTAGTCAGTAGAGCGTTGTTCTGATCACATCCTCAGTATAACCCACATGATGGATTTTGAGGATCATGTCACTGGCACCGACGGAACTGTTGATGGAGAGTTATTCCTTTTCATGCTCCATTTTGGTGAGGCTTCTGGATGTCCATGGAATGCAGTTGATTCTGAAGTTGTAGCCTCGATTGGTATTTGATCTTGTTATCCTTTCTTTTTGCTATGAGCTTTATTTTATCGATTTTCGATATACTTATGTTTATCATAGGTTATCAAAACCAACAGTCTATGCCCTAATGGACTTGGGTTTTGGGCCTATTAAGGTGTGAGTTGTTACATTTGGTATCGAGACTAGGTTAGCTGATAATAAAGGTTAGGATATATCGAGAGAGCGTATCTGTAAACTTTCCATCATAATCCTTGCCGAGCTCTATAAACTCTGACTTCGGGATGGTTGTTATCATAATTCCAAAGAATGGGCGAGGAGACGATGGGTTGGAAAAGTAAAATATATAGAGTAAAGAATGTGAATGGAATAGATTGTAATTGATCAAAAATTAGTAAGATAATAAAATAGTAGGAATTTACAGGAATTTAAATGGATACTAATGGACTTATTAAGAGATTATTCGGGTAATTATGGAGAAGTAATTTTTTAATAAGAACAGTTAGAAAACAAATGAATGTCTTTAGAAAGTGTCCAATTGGAATAATAATCATTTATAAAAACAGTAAATAACATGTTAGCTAAATACTACAAGGTAAGTAAGAGGTAATTAATGAAGAGAACTTAATAGATAGGACGATGAAGGGCAATTTCTAAAGTCCAACCTCATGTGAAAGAATTTGATAAAATGATTTTTGGAAACTTCCTAGAAATGTTTTGAATGTGTTTTTCAAAGGAATTATTGAGAAGTTGTTGTTTTGAAAGAAAAATGGGAAATTTGGAAAATTATAACTTAAAAGGAAGTTGGGAAGTCAAAAGTTTTGATTAAAAGGTTTTTGGTAAAAAGAGGTTTTTCATTTTCGGAACTTTTAGTCAAAAAATTTGTTGGGGCAAAAAGTTTTTAGTTTAAAGATTTTCTATAAAGGGATATTTTTTGAAATAAATAAATGCAAAAAAGAGCATAAGTTGGACTTGATGATTTTTCATGTTTCATAAATTTGGAAGTTCTTTTAAAATCCCCCTTTCCAAAATGGAAATGGAACTTGACAAAATAAATGAAAATGATGTAAAAGCCACTTAGGTAGGAGAAATATAAACAAAAGCAATATTGAGAGATTTGGATAGGAATAGCGTTAGGAACTCATAAAATAGGAACAGGAATCTTGTTAGAGATAATGAGAATGGGATAGGAAAATGTTAGGATAAGGGTTTACCTGGTCTACTCCGCTTTTCATTGTTTAGGGTTATAAAAGATGTTTTTGGATGTTTCTAATTAAAAGACTAACTTTTGAAAGAATAAATCTTTAATGTAGAAAGTTTTTGAAAAAGAAAAATTATTTCTCTTTTTTTAGGACTAAGCAATCCTTTTTGATATTGAGATAGCTAGTGTAATAATTGAGTTTTTAAATGTTTGGATTAAAGACCCTACTTTTAAAGAAGTAAGTCTTGGGGTAAAGGTATTTGAGAAGGTAAATTCTTATACTAATCAATTTTAGAACCTTTAAAATTTGGGGTTAAGAATAAAGCGGTAAATGTTTTGAAAATTGTGAAAAGTTGGGTTCTACTATTTTTGGAAGGTTTTGTCCAAATATTTAATAAAAATGGAATAAAATAAAATATGTTGTTTAGATGCTTTTGGGAATTCAATTCCCCAAACTGATTTTACAAGTTGGAATTTCTTTTTAAAACTACACATAAAGGTTTCCTTTTGAGGGGTGGAATTTTTTTGTAAGTTTGAATTTCAAGTGTCGCATACCGGCGTAATGTGGATTTCTAATGGAGTAGGTTGGGTCGCTATTTAGGAAAGAAACAAGATATGAATAAAATAAGAATAGTATGAACAACCTAATCTGGAAATTTGAAATAAGTCCCAAGCATTTACCCGTGGGATGTAGGTAAAATTACTAAGGAATTCCATATCTATATTGGGTTGTAAGTTAGATTTCCCTTGGAATATGAATTTCCATATATTGATTTATTGAGAGTAGGCTCCGTGTAATTTTTTTAAATTACCTAATTCCCTAAATGCATAAAAATGCGGCTTTTGAATTGACAAGGGATATACAAAAAGGTAGAAAGATGTGTAAGACATCTATGTTCTTTTCGTAGTTTACATTGTCTATTTCAATAAAAGAAAAAGGAAATAACCCCTTGTAATTTCAAACAAAGCAAAAATATCACTTATGGTTAATTTATGATTTTTTTAATGGTAACCCTATTTGGAAAAATGACTCTAATAAAATAAAAATATGTAAATGAATGTTATAGTTTAGTAATTAATAATAAATAGCGTAATTAACAATAATATTCGTATTAAGTATAAACAACGTAGTGATTATAGGACTAGGACTTATGAATATTAATTACAAATTTAATGGGAAATAAATTTGTAATTAATAAGAATAAAATGAAATTAAATAAGGAACTAATTAAGGAACCTTATATGGTATATATAAAGAGACTGAATACTCATAATACGTGAATTTTAAAACTGGTAGCAGATTGGAAGAGAGTAAATAAGGGTTGATTGGAGAATGTCAATGTTGACATTAAAGACCAGTTATTATGGGTATAGCTAGCACAGGGGACCGGGGCCATCCTACAGTTTATAGGTAGTGTTTTTAGTTTTAATAGGGTTGTGTTGTAGTTTCCTTCCAGTATTTGCTCCTATCTTTTCTTAGGGTTTGTTGGGTTGTAACCGTTGGTTGTCTCCGTAAAAAAAGGCACGTATGGTATGTTATGAGATGTATTCTTAATTATTTATTTACTCATTTTACTGTTATGTTTGGACATGCAGACCGCTCTTATTCATATTGTGGAAAGAAATAGTGTAAGTAGAAAAGATATCAAAAGGACACTTAACCAATGGTAAATGCAATGTAACATTGGAAGATTTGTTGAAACAGTAATTTTAGCAAGAGAAGGGCAAAAAGATTGTTGGGGAATTACAGTTTTACTGTTTCTTGAAAAGCTAAAATTTACAAAAAAAAATTATGAGTTGTCAAAATAAAATAATAAATGTATTGACATTTTAAAAATGTTCGGTTTTAAAGATAAAGGTTAAATGTGAAGTGTTAGTGCATTAGTGCATAACTAACTTCCTACTACACTAAAATGTGACCTGAACCATTTAAATTTTGGAATGGCAAGTATTTCAAAACCACTTGAAAAAAAGCTCTAACTTTTGAATTACTTTAAGTGCTCAAATAATTTTTGGGAACTTTTTTCCAAATTGATTTCAAGAAAAAATTGCAACTAAATATTTTTGGAAATTGATTCTTCAAGCGACGTACAGATTTGAAAAGTAAAAGAAATTTTTCTGCAATTTACGATTTTGAAGGCCATATGCTAAACGTTGAGAAGGTAAATAAATTATCAATGCAAATTTAGCGGTGCATTAGAGTTGACAATGCGATAAAACGCAAACCAGAACAAGGAAAAAAGTGGTTTTAGCCTTGGAAATTTTATTTCCATGTTTACTATGATGTACGAGAATCCGTATTGGGATTCAAATCCATTTTAGAGCTTGAAAACAAGTCTCCATGTGCATTTTGTATAGGGAAATATTTGGAGAAATCTAGGGCAGCAAAGGAATTTCTACTGTACAACGGGAATTGGTAGCTTATAGAGTGGTAAGAACATAGAATTCTCCACCAAAGTTTCTTTTTCCGACATAGGAGTAATGTTTAGAAGCGATATTTCGACGCGTTAGATTCTTGGATGGTAGGAATTAGATGCAAAATTGGTTGCATCATGCTTCTATTCGTTGGAGTATGGGGATTTTCGATGAAATGATTTTTCAAAATTTATATAAATATAGAACTGCCAGTGTATATATATAGGTTGTTTTCTTCATATTTTCAAAAATGTTTTCAAAAGAAATACATTCATATAGGAGGCTCCGATTTAGATTCATTCTACATACATGTTTTCTATGGTTGTGATACACTATGCACTTTTGGACGTTTGGTTGTAAAATTTGTTATACAGTAATTAGTTGAGTAGTTTCCAAAAATTGCAAAAAATAAATGTGACTTAATCCTTGGTGTAATTTCGGGGGCGAATTCTTTTAAAGGGAAAGAATGTAACACCCTATAGATTTACATTAGTTAATTAGTTAGATGCAAAAAATGAAATTTGTGTGAATATTGGAATTTGGTTATGAAACTTGCGTCTTTGAGTTCGTGGTGATTTTTCGAGCAACTATCATCTTTGGAGTTTCACGAACGGAGTTCAAACGAATAAGTTACGAACATTTAAAGAAATTGAAACTAAAAAATAAAAAATAAAAATTAGTAATAAATTATTGACCACATCGGTCGACCCTTGAAGAGGAGCGGTCGTCCTAAGGTGGTCGACCAGTCATAGCCCAAAAGGTTGAGGTTAAACCTCAGCTAATTGCCCGAATTATATATTTTTAAAACAATGCGTATGATTCGTTCTTACATCTATAAATACACGTCCAAACCCTCCTCCTCTTCTCTTATTTTTCGATGTAGATGGCAAAGTCTTGCCATTTTCTCTCCTAAGACAAAACAAACTGTAAATATGCAGATTTGGGAGAATCAGGAAATCAAAAATAAGAAGAAGAGAAGAGCGTACAAATTATCTTTTTGCAATAACTAAGGAAAATCTCAAGTTAAAGAATCAATAATTTTCCCTTGAATCCCAATTCTCTTCCCAGATCTATGATTCTAATTTTATGTATATTCCTTTTTATATGTACGCCTTGAATTGAAAAGGGAAAGCAGTTAAATCAGAAGAAGTAGGTTCAGATCTGGAAGTATAAGAAGCCTAAATTGTGAGTGGGAAATTTACGTAAATTATTTATAACATGATAATTTATCTCATTGGATTTTGTTTGATTTTTATGCCTAATTGAAAGATCTAGAGTTGTAGGCTTAAAATTTAATGTAGAAAACAGCGCCTACATATTCTGTAAATTAGAGAAGACTAAATGGAAATGTTAATTTCACCCGGATATGTAAATTTGTTCCAAGTCGTCGGTAGTTAAATATGAATTGAATGTAGAATTGTTTCAGATCTACCAATCAGTTTGGTTTGGAATTTATTTCAAATCTATATATGTATTGAAGGGTATTAATATGAATTAAATTGTTCTAATTTCATTGAAATAAGAAATTTTCTGTATATTAATCCGTTGACTATGTAATCCGTTCAAATTTCATAGATTTATGTAATCATTTATTTGTACTGAAAAGTGCGGTGTTTGATTTGACAAGAAATATAATTAGAAAGGATAGGAAAGATATGTGTAAGATATGGAATTTCACTTCGTAGTTTACACCTTTTATTTCAAAATAAAAAGGAAATTTGATAATTCTTTCTAATTACAAACAACATAAACCACTTATTTAGCTAAATCTGTGAAAAATATGACAGGAAACATTTTTAAAAGGAATGTTCTCACAGATTAGACTACAAAGAAATATCCTAGTTAAGGATGAATGTAACTAGAAAGATAAAAGAGAAATAAAAGAAAATAAACACATAAAACATATATATCCATGCTAAATCCAAAATCAAAATCATTATTAATACAACAAAAATGCATATAAATATCCGTTTTAAGAGGAATTAGAAATTTTAAATAAAAAGTACAACAAACTGTAATAGTTGGAAATAAAGGAAGAAAGGCTAAGTAAACAATTAATATAGAAATAAATGAAATGAGAGTTATTAGAATTGAAATAGTCGAAAGGTTGTAACTCCAAAATTAAATAAGCACTGAATGAGAAATGAATGAAATAGGAGTTATGAGAATTTAAATATTCATGAAGAAATAAGTAAGACTAACTAGTGAAATGTATTAAAGTAGTTATGTAGGAATAAGGAAAGTATGTAAGATACATAAAATAAAAAGAGATTTGTAATTTAATAATGTAAATCTCTTAGGAAAAATAATTAAATAAGGAGTTATTTTTTAATCATAGATGTACTTGTAGGATGGTATATGTATGGATATTATACTTATAAAGTATGACTAAGATATAAGGATGCAAGGTTGGTCCAAAGTTACATGGAAGTCTGTCCAGTTAAATATAGCTACCAGCGGTGTGACTCTGCGTACTAATGTCGGACATCGCCTGTAATAAATTACCTAGTGGATGCGAGGTTAGTCCCAATTATATTAAGTACCTCCGAATAGTCGGGCTAATGTGAGATGTCACGGTTTGGCTTATGGGTTATAATTACGCTATAGGTATGATAGGAGGAACTTTAACAAGGGCTCCGCTCTAGGTTAGAGTTATTAAGTGGTTATGGCAGGGTCCATATCTTTTATAGGAGAAGTATTAAATGACCTAACGGGATTCCTTATGATGTTAGTTAGAGAGAACCGTGTAAACACCCATGTTGGGGTTAGGTCTTAAATGAGAGGGATCTGCTTATTTTACAGGTCGTAAATGATCAGAGTATCCCCAGTGCCTAGTGGAAGAGGTATAAGTGGTTTGGGTGCTCTCTCTCACATCGTAGATGATAGTGTGTCAGAATTTCATACTTGAATAGCTTTCGTGCTTATAGAAAGAAACTAATGATATAGCTGAAAGAGCGGTAGATGCACGGTAGTTAAGTTTTGTGTTAAGTAAAGCGTTTGTGGGAGTTAAGGGTCTCCATGACCGATTGATTCAGGGTGACCGTTACATTTGGTATCAAAAGTTGACCCGCTATGGGATTGGGGTATTAAATAACCGTTGGGTTTGCCTCTTTTCTAGTTAAGGAGTATTAATGGTCGGAAATCTTTAGGTAGTGAAACTTCTTAGAATTATATACATATGTATGTAGGCATATGTATATATGTAGCTATGCCTTAGGTAAGGATAAACATATCATACATGTGCATGAGTTAATAAATTAAAAAATAGACATAATATTAAATAGAATCCAAATCGGTATAAATTAATGTTACGAGTAGTGTATGTAGCTTTTCCTGTCACTATAACGTTGTTTTGTCCCCTCCTCATTACAACATACATGATAGATTTAGAGAAACATGTCATTAGCACTGACGGAATGGTTGATGGAGTGTTATTCCTTTTCATGCTCAATTTTGGTGAGGCTTATGGATGTCCATGGGATGTGGTTGATTCTGATGTTATAACCTCAATTCGTATTTGATCTTATTATCCTTTCTTTCCGCCATGAGTTTTATTTAATCGATCTTTGATATACTTTTGTTTACTACAGATTACCAAAACCAGCAATCCATATCCTAATGGACTTGGGTTTTCATTTTCTCAAAATTATGGTCCATTAACATGCGCGTTGTTACATTCCTTGAGCGTGATGGCTCTTTATTCTAAATAGGAGATGTGTTTACTCCAGACCAACGTGATGGTTAGTTTAGTTTCTGGCCTACTGAGTGGCATAATATTGAGTATTAAGGAACCAGGACGCGACCTGTTGTGATGGACAGTCTAGTCTTCGACCGTGATGGGTCGACGATTGATCATATATCCAATGCATGAGTGAAATGAATATGGATGGTGAATATCTTGTGCATGTGTTAACCCTGTGGATGTAAGGACAGGTTAGGTATGGTTCTTACCATTTGTCCTATTACAATGGTTTATTAGTATTTAGAGATTTTCTACCACTCACACCAGATTGTTTTCTGACTAGGGAAATTTATTCTTTGCTTCTTATTATTCCGGGTACTCTTAAATGAGTAGATTAGGGATCTCAGGTCTGGTGAGTACGTAGAGCTGGACAGAGGACGGGCAAGAGGTCATACTGTCATATTACTGCATTTACTTCTTTGCTATTTTGTTGCACAATACTATGGAGCTTGCTAGTATCTTTATTATCTAGAGATAGTTTATCATATGTTATTATTTGATGTATAACTATCACTTATGCTATATAGATCTGTGTACTTTGATTTCTATGATTTATTCAATTAGTACCTATTTCATATCTAAGATGCTTACTATTATATTTATTAGAGATGCTGTGAGATATACAAAAGGTTCTGTAATGCTTGATTTACCTTATTTACAATCTTGATGGTTGTCCTACATCAATTGGGCACCATTACAACAGACTATACAGGTATTATTTGGTACCGATGGTGTAGGATGATCGACACATTTGGTATCAGAGCTTAGGTTGCGTAGTTTAACCTAAGGGATACCATGATCCAATAGGGAGAGGATATGAATTCTCACCTAAGACAAGATCGAAAGTGTGAATTACGAGGGTACGCACTTGTTATATATTTTGGTTTTTAAAACTATACAGTGTTATATAATATATAAGTCGCACGGCACAAACGAGTACTACTTAAATGGAATTATTTATAGAGAGACTGATCATCCTTATTACTAATTGAAGGATAACTCGTCAAACATGGAACGTGTAATGACCATCCTACACCTCCGATGCTCATATAACCGATGGTGCGCTGTTGGAGCATCCGGCCGATGTAGGATGATTATCAAGGAAAGAAATAGAAGTAAAGAAGGAATAGAAGAGAAGAGAATACAAGAGAAAAGAAAGAAAACATCAACAATCACATAACCTGTCGTGTATCTTATAGTGTATCAGATAAAATATAGTAGTCATCATAAATATAAAATAGACGAGAAGGCAATAACTACATGAACCACAAAATCAGATTACACAGGCTCATACAGTTGTATAAAACAGTAATAGAGTTTGTACAATTAATAAATAAACTCAATTGATAAAACATCTCTAATAATAGTAAGTCAAACACTGTTAAAGTTCCATAGTGTCGCACATTGGAATAAAAAATAATAAACTCAAATATAAGTATAGAATGTGTCGCCTCCTGCTATTCCATCTGCAAACTCCATGTACTGTTTACACCTGTTATCTAGTCTACTCATTTACGAGTACCCAAGGTAAAAAGAAGCAAAGTATAAAACTCCGAGTAAGACAACAGTCTGGTGTGAGCGATAAATAATCTAAAAACATTATAAAAGTTAGTATAATAAATAGAACAGTGGGTATGGAGAATAATACCTGACTTGTCTCTGCATCTAAAGAGATAGCACATAACATTGGATATATGCTACTCTATCATAGTCATCGTGGGTATAATATACGTTAAGGTATTAAGGGGTGTCTGGGCAACTACGACAAAGATAACTACATCATGTAACATCCCTAGTGATAAATAACCAAAGCAAGCATAACATCCATCGTCCATCCTCACATCACTCACTCAGTGCATTAGATATATGATACTCATATGACCTCTCTATATAGTCAAGGATTACTCAACATCACGGTTTCTCGATACTCAAATCCATGCCACTCAGTAGGCCAGGAACTAGACTGCATACTCCATAACAGTCCTGGGTAAATAGATCGAAACAACGTGTGATCTGAGGCATATTCCGTATCCTCATATGATTTTAAGGCATACTCTGTAACCCAACGAATGTCATCACACATACCCTTGCTTTATGAGTACACATCGAAACCTATGAATATCGATGATCCCTTTGCACACATCATCCATAGCAGAGCTTACCTTGGAACTGTCCCTATAACTCCTGTCTAAAGTCATCGCTGCTGGGAATTATTCTAGACATCCATCGTTAGTCATATAATGTCATCGTGCATCCCATAACCTTCTTCCAATAGTTCCTTCCATCCGATTATTCTACATCCCGAGGTGTAGTTATCCATCGTCGAAGCCATTACTTCCATCATGGAATCATCATCATCGAATCATAAAGTCATCATGTTGAAGCATCATCTTTGCTTCACTGCCAAAACCACTCATTGAAGAGCAATAACTCCAAAAGAGTACATCAAACGAACGAATAAACCATCCCATCATGCTCCTCGAATCCTCTTCATCGTCCACGTCAAAATTGGCCACATCGACCATCATCAATAGTGGTAGATATCGACCACTCCAGAGCAGTCGACAACAACCACTTTGGTCGTGTACCTAACCAAAAATGGTTAAGTACAAGCCACATGAAAACGTGTGATATATATCCCGAAATCCGAAGCACATCTTCAAGACCATCGCTCGCTTTCGGATAAATCGACATGCACGAAACTCTGTGTATGAAATCCTATCCTATGGGATATTTTCTTATACCATATCGCCTTCGATAGGCGTTTTCAACCAAACTAAGCAAACAAGCATACTTGTAACCAACAAGCATAAAATGTCCATAATATCCTACATACATATATAATAACACACATATAATACATTCAAGCGACCACCGTGGGATTAACACCAAACATATCCTCAATATATCAATATGGTCGAAATAATGTATCAACGGAAAAAATATGATATTTAATTCAAAACCACTTTTAAACACTTTTTAATTCTTTTACAAAATAAGATGTAGGTTTAAATAGGTTTTTTAAAGTTAGAAATCATTTCAAAATATCGGTTTAAAACTATATTAGCAATCATAGTACGGTGAAAGACAATATCACTTACCTCAACAAAAGCTGACTAAACTAATGCCAAATTGTAGAGCTCTCCATTATGAGCGCAATGCAAGAAACTGCATCCAAAACGGACCTCGTATGCAAAAGATACGCGTAGTAAAAGAAACAAGATTAATTAAACCAACATAACTTAATTAAATAATTAATTAAGCCAACATGACTTAATTAAATAATTAATTATCTTAATTACCCCCACTAACCTTTCCTCCCCAAATTAGCTAACTCGTATACATGCACGTTTGTGCATTTCAACCCATCATCGAGCACCTTCTCTCCTCGAATACTCCTTCTCCGGTCCATGAAATCAATAATAGTCGCCTCCAACGAACTCCACTTCGTCGTCTCCCCACCCCAGACCCAATGACTTCTAGCTTAGTAATGCCTAGCCAATAACGACCTGCTGCTCCATCAATTTGAATGCAAATGTCGCATTTTTCCTCTACACATCGTACATCCCCAAATCGACGCCACATGAGCCCCTCATCATGAGAAAAAACACACCATACTCTCCGTTTCACCCAAAACCTCTTAAGCTGTTGTCAAAACGAAACCCTAGTCGGTCATTAAAAAAGTCTAGCTCAACCATTATTTCCGCACCTTACTAAATTAGCATAGGTGTGAAGCTCTTTTTGATACGGCTCAATGGAGTTCGTTTAGTGATTATTAGTCGAGTGTATTGCTGGACTTTGATTCTTGAATGGTCTTAGAGAGTGGTGGCCATGATTTTTAATGGAACAGTAAATGTGAAAATGAATTGGAGAGGAGGGTTCAGGTGTGTTGATTAAAATAATATTATATTCAATTGATTTGAATTCTCAAATAAATCATCATAAGTTTTCAGCTGTACAATCACATGATGTGTTCGACCACAACGAAACTCATCGGCGTACATCAGCTCATTTTTTCGGTTCTAACGTATAAATTCATTGCTATAAGAGATAACGCTCCAGTCTGATAATTTCATGCTTTTCGAGACCGATTTGGCCGTCGATCGCCCGATCTCCAAATGTAGTGATGCTTATACTTATTTTAATTTGCTATGTCAATCCAAGCTCAACAGAAGTGGTCTTCAGTCCTGATTCAATCATATATGAAAAATCATATTTTTAGGACCGTCAATTATTTAGCGATTCAATATTTAGATCAATTATTTAAATATTCTATTGTTAAAAATAGAGGTCGTTACATTCTCCCCTCCGTAAACAGATTTCGTCCTCTAAATCCCAAGGATGAAGTAACACCACCCAACACCCTCATTTAGGCAACGATACAAGAAAAACCGTCACTTATTAACTCATGACAACAATCTCTGAAAATGATCGCAATAAAGGGAATAGACTCAGAATCAGCTTGGAGCCATCATCCTCATCCCTAAGTATAATACTATCAAATCCATAATCAATGTGGCTAAACCAAATGTCTAAGTTAACCACTTTTTCCAAAGGAATGGACAATGGAAAACAAAAGCTCTGACTCACTAGTCAATAGGCAAGTCAACCAAATATCATACATTACTGACTATCTAAACCATCCGCAAAGCCTAACATCCTATATATTAACTTTTCTCTCAATTTTTGTTTACGTCATGGAAAATTTTGGCAGCACCTCCTTTGCGTGGCTAGGTCTAGAAAAAAATCCCAATACAACATAGATATATATACATCTCATATCTGAGGAATCTCATTTCCAAGGACACCCAAGCATATATACCCAAATCTACACTACATATGTTACATACCTCTTTTGTAGCAAAAGCATACCATTTAGATGTGAATAAAAACGAGTATGCATCCAAATAGCCAACACTTACTTCCATGTATCTAAGTATGTACTCAACAAAGTGGATTAAACACAAATGCAACATCATTATATATTTAAGCATACTAGATCACATGTATGGCAATCATCTCAAATAAATATGCTATATTAAACCATAGCTATCTTGCATGCCTAACAACCATATAATTATAAGTAATCGTGTCAAATGCTAAAAATCAAACATCAAGTAGGCACATATAAGATCAACCATTAAAAAGTAACATCCATGCATATCCTAGCATGCAAGATACTAAATTACCTAGTATGAAGCATCAAATATGATATCCAATACGAAAGCTAGCCAAAAAATAGAAATATCCCCTGGTAAAGAGCACCGGACAAGCGGTCTTCATGCTTTCATCAGTCTCTTATGTGCAATCACCTTTGCTTTCACTCAACTGAACCTCACTATTCCACTGCCTTCCTCCTAACCTATTTCTGATCACATCTACCAGTCTGAGTGGTCCTATGAGGTCTTGAAGTTTTTGGTTCAGTCTTGATATCATCTAATCGATTTAGTGCCAAATTACCTAATGCCTCTTATTCTCCCAAAACCCACTAGTGAATGACCTATTTTGGCCATTTATAAATCCCTTGGCACATAATGGAATCACACTATCCATTCCACATATAACTCAACTAATTTAGATGTCATACTAATGGACTTAACGAATATAAATCTAGCATTTTTCATCAACCTATCGATTGTGACTCAAATGCTATCATATTCTCTTCAAATTCTTGACATTCCATCGATGAGATCCATCGATGTCCATTCTCATTTCCAACTGGGAATCTTATGACACTGTAATAACCACTTGACTTCTTCTATTCAGCGTTTACTACCCGGCAATCCATTCATCCTAGAATGAATGCCCGACGTCCTTCTTTATCCCTTCCCAATAAAATGGCTACCTTGAATCATGGTACATTTTATTATCATCGTGATATATCGTCAATCTTGAATGAGAGCACTCTAATAGTGCCTCATCCCTCAACCCAACGATACCGGGAATAAATAATATTTCATCCTTACACAGCTAACCTTCTCAATCGAGTCTGCACAGTGTCACCTCTACAGACTCTACTCGTTCCTCAAACTTAATAAGACCTTGCTAGTCTAGTTTCACGCCTCTGACTAGTACCGATCCACTAAGTCAAAGTAGGTATGATAGCCAAATTAGCCATCATCTTTAGCCGTAACACACATCAAGTTCTGAAGTCATAACCAGCAATAAACTCAAGCAAAGTCCACTCTTGGAATATTGCTCCTAAGTTGGTATGTCTTTCACTCAAAGCATCAACAAATGCATTTCACTTACGGGTGTATAGGAAGCAACAACGATCACTGAAATAGTGGCCAACAGGCTGCGGTAAAAGGCAACCAGAAGCCTGTTAAATATGCGCTTATATGATTTTTGTTTGATGATAATAAACATATATACATTTGTTTAAATGTATTTGATAATATACTATTTATTTTTCACAGATTAAATAAATATTTGCAGAATAAAATAAATAACACGGAATTTGAATTCAAATGAATATTTTATTCAAACAAATATTTATTACAATTTTGAATAGTATACAATTTCAAGCTCTCACTATTCACTATACAACTTTGATACAAATTCAATTACATCACTATTTTATATCAGCACCTCACTACATATCACTCACACTCGTATTTATCTTCAACTGCATTCCAGTTTGAATCCAGCATCTGAGCAATCTGTAAAAATATTCACTAATGCAGTAAAATTGAAAAAGAGATATTTTTGCAATATAAAATAAAAGATGGATTTTGAAAATATGATTTTCCTCAGTTATTTGGGTTGTTCGTCATCATTTAAATTTGAATTCATCATACACGAACAACTTGTGACATACACAGTGTATTACTGTATATGCCACGAGGCCGTGCACGCCGATATATACACTTGATTGATTTACAGGGACAGGCGAGCACAGGTCAAACCCAAATGAAAAACTGGGTTCAACTCACGTGCAATAACATTGAAAATCATGACACAAGCACAAGGTCAAATCCGAGTTTTGAAACTGGATTCAACACAAGGCAACATGACCGAAGGCACAGAAGCAACTACAAACTACTCACGACAATGCACCAATGTCACATGCATGAAACAATGGAATGAACCAGTGATATATACAATGAAACAACTCCACTGACTCAAATGAACTCGACCAAATAGCCAACATGATCAAAGAATGAATATGAGACCAAACTGCAGCAAGACCACATGCATGTAGACATCAAGCAAATAGAGGCAAAGGCATAATGCATCATGAACATGTAACTGACCAGAGAATATCAATGAATTCAACGATATTATGGAGTGTATACAACATGATGAGTCAGTGCAGTAAACAGTGAAGCATGTTCATGGAACACAGCCAGTACCAACATGGACAGAAGGCAGTGAAACTCGGAGCATATGAAATGCAGACTAGAAGTGCAACTACAAGAACACAAGACAGTCTGCAAGCAAGTTCAAGTGATGAAGCACTGCAACTCAAACAGCTACAATGGCCAGACCAACCAGACCCAAGTGAAACTGATTCAAATGCAACAAAGATACAAACTGCAGCATACCAGACTCAAAGATACAATAAACCACAAGATACTGCAACAAACACTCAAGTGAGTGAAACTCAAGTTACAATGCATCAGTGAGCCAAGAATACATGTACTCAGGCTCGACTAACAGTGCAGACAAATGCTCATATGAATATGAAATAACCAGAGCCAAGAATACATGTACTCGAGACAATATGCACAAATGTTTAACCACTGCAACAAAAGTGTACAAACACAAGTGAACCACAAAGTGAAAGTCCACCAGCACTAGACAGAAGTATATTTGAGGCTAGAGTTTAGTAAAGATATCAAGTACACCAGCACTAAACATAAGTATGGATGTACTCAATGCAACCCAGATAAACATGCATGACTTATGGCAGTGAAACTCAAACAAAGTGCAGAAGTAAACAAATGCAACAATTCAAATTCAAGACAGCACCAAAGACTCAGCAGTCAGTGGCACATGACCACCTAGCAATGACAGTTCAAGTGAATCGAGTTCAAGTCAGACCAACACTGCAAGCAACATGAATGCAACATGGCCGAGCATTGATCAAGACCAGTAACATGTGGACAGTAAAAATCAAACAACCAAACCAACATGAAGCAATGTACATGCATCAGTGATGAAATCTACAAGAGAGGCACAGCAACTACAAAGTATCCAAACCAGTACAAAACTGAAACATGTGCAGTCAAATGATCAGAGGCATCAATATGGTAACACACTACAACATGCTCAAAGTAAATACTGAATACCATATGGACACAGCAATGTTCAAGACCAAGGTGGTCAAGGCCAAAATCATCAATGCAATGCACAGCAAAGTCAAGGGCATATGAAGACAAGTGTAACATCACAACTAAACACATGAATTCACAAATCAAAGCCGTGTCGAAATCAAAGTTGAAATGGTCAGAGCCGTAGTATACAGAAGTCACAAATTAAAGTCAAATTCAAGCCGAGTATATTACACCGTGATAGCCAAGCATATGACCAAGTCACAAAGTGCCAAGCAATATCAATTTATACGAAATTGAAATAGTCAGTGACATCTAAATCATCAAAACAAAATCGAGCGGCCAAAGCACAGCGAAGACAAATTCAAATCAATATATACGAACGCAAAAATAGGAAATCAAATCCTATAAAAACCCTAATCATCATCGGCAATTATTCCATCAAGTTCAATCAAGCCAAAACTAGGAAAAGCAAATAGCAAAAAATTAACATACCAATTATAATTCGAACTTGATCGAATTGAAGTAGCCGACAGAAACTCAAAGAGACAAATCGATCGACGAACGCAAGGAACTGAATTATATTTATCTCAGTCGAAGCTACTGGAGTCGGCGACCTCAATCATACCAAAAAGCCCTAATTTTTAAAGGAAGAAGAACGAACGAAGAAACAAGTGTCGACATCAATTAAAAGGGAACGGGCCGCAATAACATAAAAGAAGAAAAAGGGGCCGGACCTTTCTTTTGAGAAGCTTATGAATTATATGGCTTTGTTTTTAAATTAGGGTTATTTAATTGTTTTTTAATTTGTATTTTCTTTTAAAATCGTTTTAATTTCTAGTCGTGTGACTAGGGGACAAGCTACGTGGCGTAGCTTGAGAATTCGCAACCCGGTAGTTGAGTTGTGACAGGGTTTTGAGCGTAGAGTTAGATTAGTCAATAGCGGGTATAGCGAGTTTACGTGTGTAAGCGAGGGACTATCTAATTTCTAGTAGAAACCTTGGGGGCAGCACGTAGGCAGGGTTTTGCCGAAGCTGGGTAAATTCTGTGTTGTTCTGTTCTGTTATTTATATTCTGCTATATCTGTGCTGCTATTCTGTGATCTGAATTGAAATTAATTAATAAGCTTCCGCGATTAATTTTTATAATTTATACCATCACCCTATTCACCCCCCTCTAGGGTGAAATCGATCCTACAAAGCCGACCCTCAATATATGCTTAAGTATAACAGTTACTCTAATTTGAACATGGATATCGTCATAATCTATCTCGCCACCCGGAATGTGGTGCAATTTCAAAGGCCCATCTCCTCCAGGGATGGAAGGCAGGAGGAACCTTGATACAATAAAAAATACCATGAGTTCTATCAAATCAACGACCACTTTACAATAGAGTGTCGGGTTCACTAGGATGAGATTGAGTGGACTCATTCGAAAAGGAAGACTTTCGAAACTTTTTAAGCATCAAGTCGAGCAAAGGGAAAATTGTGATGACCAGCCAAAATAGACTCCTTAACCTAACAGTACAAATGCCTAAGCTATCATCGTCAGATCATATGCGAAGGGCCGCATGTGATCGGCAATGGCCCGGGGGTTCGGTCCCAGTATTAAAAATAGATGGGCACAACCTCCAGCCATACCCCATGTGCCTTTCCCAACTATGGCTTTGGGGTTGTAGGCATTGTTATAATGAGCACTACTTCATTAGTAATGACATTTGGATAAAATCCTCTTGCTACAAAATTAAGGTAAACTTTGTGGTGTTTGATTGTCCGTCTACTTATAACCTACTAACAGGATGGCCGACACTCACTGAACTAGATGCCATCGTCTCCTATAAACGCCTCATAAAAAAGTTCCATATACAAGATGGGGTTGACAAAATTGAAATCAATAAGTAGAAGGCAAGGGAATGTTAGGGGCTTCTCTCAGGCAGGCACATAACGGTGTTCTTATGCTTCAGTAAGAGCTTTCGACAATCAGCGGTGCGTTTCTCAAGAGATCCATCAGGTCGGTCAGCGCCTTGGTTCTTATCGAGACATCCCCAACTCTAATTTACTAGCGACTCTGACCCACTCATAACCACCGACTCATCTGAGAGTCAGGGTGTAATAACCCGCACCTCACTTAACGTAGATATTATCCCTCAAAATTGGAATTATAGTCCCACTTCGTGGAAAAACACTATGGGGTTTTGTTCCTTAAAAGGCCTTGACATTATTATGCAGTATAGGTTTTGGTATATAAGCACACTTCATAGTGTTTTACCACGAAGTGGGACTATAATTCCTATTTTGAGGGTGTTATAGTCTCCTCCTTTAAAGTCCAATGCCCTCGTTGGCTCATGAACACAACTCCACCCAGGTATTGTGGGTGTAACACGTACAGTCCACAATTCTGGTTGGGTATGGCTCTGATACCAATTGTAACAGCTCGCACCTCACTTAATGCTGATATTTACCCCAACTTAGTCACCTCTATCTCATGGGACAAGCCAAGGTATGGGGTTTTGTTCCTGAAAAGGCCTTGACGTTATTACGAGGTATAGGCTTTGGTATATAAGCATCCACTTCAAAGTGTTTTTTCGCGATGTGGGACTATAGTTCCCATTTTGAGCGGTGTTACACAAGAGCATCGCCATCTTGACTTAGGACTATCAACACAAATAAGCTCTCATTTCTAAAAAGTTATCATTACAACTTCTTGCGAGCAGATGACATACTTGCCCGTCTCACCATTATACGAATCACTTATGCATGATTGCCTGAGCCAGTAATGCGCTCCGGTTCGATTCGGGATAAACAGTCATTTCACAACTGGTAGTATGTTACCTAGGAGAACCACAAAGCCCACATGCACTTAGGATCGTGTCGAGCCCATCCGCTACTTTACTTTTGACCGCTTGCCACCAAAGAGAACACGCGAGCTAACTTATGCTCCAACTCACATTCTACCACTACATATCCGATCAATACGTGGCCTACATCAATGGTCATACCCAATCTTCCTTAGTATCACACTAATATTTAACATTTCCTAAAAAGAAAACGCTTTTTTGCAAATAATACATGAATTATTGGCCATTCAGAGCGTTCTGCCCTACAAGTAGTGAACATAAACAAACAATGACAAAAGTAAACGTATAGTCAAAGTTCGCAACAAAAGATTTGTTTCTCTTAGTTCGAAAAGTGTAGAGGCACGGTGTCCTACTCGGTGGTCTTACAAAGATATTCTTTAAGTAAATAGTCAAAACGAAGGAAAAGAATAGGTACATGCACGCACTATGAGGAGCTAGCTTCAAATGTGCAGACAAGTGCTCCTGGCACCGCCCGATTGTATTTTATTATGCAAGTAGAGGCGCATTTCCACCTTCAAATCCTTCCACATCGAATTTTACAATAGATCTTGAAATGCTATAAGTTGACGACATCAAGAGGCCGACTAGGACTTTAGCTGTGATGTCAGAGGTAGAGGCAACATCCAATACTCTTTCCAATAAAGCTCTAGAGCATCCAAGTCGACCTAGATTCGGAACAGCCTAGATTCCGTTGTGATCTGAATGCAATCAATAGAAGGGGTTCGGCTCCAAGAAAGCTTTCTCTTTTCTTATAACACCAAACAAGTTTAACAAAATCAGAGAGCGCTCAAAGACATTTGGAAAGAAAAAAGAAGATGAAGTTAGTTGCTTTTATCGATAGAGAATCGTGGAGAATTTATAAGCTTTTAAGGTATTTTATAGTGAAAATTTCATGAGTTCAGAATAAAACGAAGACGGTATTTATATACCTGCACCTTTATAATGACCCCACCATGATACTCATGTTGGCAAAGAACATTAAAAATAATGTCGTTAGCTAACCTGAAGAATATGGCTCATTAAGGACAGTTGAATATGGATATATCTTTATACTAACACTACATGTCATTTATACCTTTTTACTTAATATCTGAACTAAAATTTGACATGTACAGTACTACTTCAAAGTAATAGACACCGTTTTCTCAAAATCAGAATAATATATCGTATAAGCGTCAGTTACGGATCACAACGGAATGATAATCTCATATACATATACAAATTATGAGTCTACAAAATAAAACACTAAACTCCCATAATATACAAGTTTTATAATTCTATAATCTCAATTATACATTTTATATACAAGGTCCAAATTCCTAAATGGGATGAACTGAAAGTTCAAATGTTTATCTCCTTGCTAGCATAACCATTCAAAGGTCAACTCGTCCAATAACCTGAAAAGTCTCGGCCATACCCATGCAAAATAACACCCGGATCAGATTATCTCTAAATATCCGATAGGGTGAGAACAAGATGTAGCACAAGAAAAAATAACATATAAGTAAGTACATATGTCCGTGAAATAATGAGTTATGGGATTAATTTAAGTTAGAGTTCATCACAAGGCACATGGTTATACATTTAAGTCACAAACACATATTAGTCACTAAACACAGAATTAACTTAACATCCATCACAAGACACGAGAACATATATTTATTTCACTAACACAAGACATTAGAATATATATTTATTTCACTAACACAAGACACACGAATATACACTTATTTCACGAACACAGAATAGTCACATGATCCAAGAGATTCAATCCAAATGGATCGTAGTGATTGTCCAAAACAATCGCAATGAATGCACTCAAAATCCATAGCAAACAAACATACAAATTGGTATCATTCGAACCGATCTGATACCAAGGATCGTACTAAGACCAGGAAACATAATGATCTCAAGTGTAAGGACCCGTTATTTTCCACTATTCAAATCGACAATAATCCACACATGTCGGACTTGAATAGTACAAAATAACAGATTGTAATAAAATTTCAGAGCAAATCAAATCAAATCACAGAATCACAGACACAGAACATCAGAATATCTCGCAGCGGAAAATAAATTACCATAGTAGTTCATGAAGCTACTATCAAAAAGTCTCAAAACCAAATACAAAATACATAATATCTGTCTGAAAGTTTTACGACATCAAATCCCAAATACAAAGAAGTCCACTAATACAAAGCTGACAACAGAACAACAGAACTGAAATATAGGTAACTAGATAGGCTGATAAATCTCCAGCAATTCCAGGCCTCCAGAGAGTGGAAATCCAAATCTGTGAATAAATTCAGGCTGACCCGAGCGTAAATAAAACACAAACACTCGAGTCAGGACATATATACTTATCCAATGTAAACCAACTCAAGTGAACTGTAGTAAAGGTACAAATAACTTAGAAGATGCTTGGGACCGCCCATCCTCTAAGGATTCGTTAAACTATTTACTATATAGTATATTGCGCTATTATAATAATGTCTAACAGTAAAATAAACATACTTTTAAATAGCGTTAAGGAGTGACCCAATATTCCCCTTAACACAAATAATGCCAATAGTCTATACAGTACCTGCATATCTCCAGATCGGGAGACTACGAGAAGATACTGCATAGGTACGACACAAATAGAAACTTGTAGTAGAGGCCCAATATGGTAGGTGACATGGCACATAAGGTAATGCCAGGGTAGATATACCAATTACGAAACTCGGGCTGGTGGTAACGCAGCAGCCACATACGCCCACCGTGGAACACATTCCCAAAATCGGAGGGTGGCCACCAAAAATCACAAGTAATAGAACAATGTCGAATAAATGCATCCGCTAGGAGGTGCGACCTCAATTGGCTCGAGACCGCTCCTGTTTTAGCCACCTTATGCCAACTCACGGGAGTTGGGTCCATGTAACATACCACAAGAACGTCGCCCCCATCCTACTTCATTCTGGAATCTCCACCGCGTGCACAGTTGTCAAAGTGGTTTTCGGTATCGACAGAGTGTATGTCCATATCCGATCCCGGTCTCTTTGCCAACCAATCGTTATTATAACCCGTGGTTATAACTTTTAAAAATAATACTTTATACATTAGAAATAAATATCATTTCAAACCTAATTCTTTATCAAAATAAAGATTAAATCATTTCCAAATCATTTCACTATTTCAAAATATCATATCCTTTCAAAACTTCCCTTCTAATCATTATTTGTAATTCAAATCCAAATATCCAATTTAAATACCCTTTATATTCATAAGATAACATTCATTTACTTCAATTCAAATTACCTTTTAAAATGATTCATTTCCAATTTAATTTATTCATTTAAATCATTTTAAAAGTGGATCTATTATTCTTTCAATTCAAGTATTCAATTTTCAAAGTTTCAAACCATTCTGAGTATGTTCACTAAGTCAAAATCCATAATTATTAAAATTTCAGCCTTTCGCAACATAAAAAAAAACTGTTATAAGTTATAATTGAAAACATTTTAATTCAGCAAAGATAGCACTTAAAACTGCTGTTAAAAACTCAGTTTTGGTAAATTTTAGTTCAAAACCGCAAAGATAGCATTTTCAGAAGTGTTGCGGTAGCTCGGATTTCAAAATAAGGTTTTAAATTGATTTCAGCAAAGACTGCAGACCACTACAGTATTTTTACAAAAAATCTACAATAGACCTGAGTTCAAGTTTAGCCTATAAGTTCAACTATAGTAACTACAGCATTTCAGAAATGCTGTAATAGCTCTTTTTATACAGTTTTAGTTTAATTCAGAAACCATAGCATTTCTGAATACTATTAAAAGTGATTTCCAGATTTTAGTGTATTTCCAGCAAATAATAAACTTCATTGTAAACCTTTTAAACATTTTAAAAATCATAATTTAACACTAAAAATGTTCATTAACATATCATTAACATATTGTTTTTATCAAAATAAATTCCTTATAATTAAATCAAATTTCAACAAATTCCTTTAATAAATTCAAGTGTAAAAATTCCAATTCTTCACATTTTTAAATAAACAACTTAACATTTATATTTTCTCCATTTTTTTCAAATAAATTTAATTTCCAATTTTATTTATATAACTTAATTTATTTAACTAAAATTCCAATTTTCCACTTAAGTTATATTTCAAAAATTCAATGCAACTATTCATTTTTCTCACATTTTAACTTATAGAAAATTCCTAAATTTCTTTATTTAATATTTTAAAAATCCAATTTAAATCAAATTTTAATATATATACACTTTTAAAATTACTTAAAAATTTCCAAAAATTTATAAAAATAACCATGGGCCTTTATATAGTTTTCTAACCTAGGTCAAGTGATACAGATATATATCATTTCAATCCGCAGTTTACAAATAAAAATCCAGGCTCTATCATTTCAAACCCGCAATCCCAAGTCAAAATAAATAATTTAAAAATTGTTCAGGCCTATCATTTCAGCCCATAACGATTTTTCCTTATTCTAAAGTCCGTTCGGGTATGTATCATTTCAACCCATAGCGAACCTAATCTACAGGGAACTTGCAGTGTGATAAACAGATGTAAATGAATAGTTTAACCATATACAACAGTAACAGGTGATATAACATGTAACAGGTGAGATGATATGCAATTTAACAGGTTAACATCGTACATATAAAATCATATGGCAGTTATAATATCATAAATATTTTCTACACATTCAGTTGTTGTTGTTTTACAACTGCATAAGTATAATTGTCGTGTGAGCTTTACTCACCTCTAATTGCTGAAGATTTCAAAACCAAAGGCACAACAGAAAACAAAGAATGACGACACGATTACGGACTTGAGTGGAGAGCGAATCCAAGCTACAATTCTTGTGTATAACCCAAAACAAACAATCAAAACAACACAATTCAATACAACTTTAAAATGCAATAACTTTGAAATAAAAGAGAATATGAATGCCAAACTTTTGCCTTGCTTCCTCAAAGTACTATGTACGGCCTTGGGGTTGCATAGGGCCAAGTTTTGGTCAAGTTTAGGCTCGGGTTTGGGCTAGCATGGCTCGGCCAAGGTGGGGAACAATGGTGGAGTTATGAACATGTGAAGGTGAAGGGATTTTCTAGGCAAATAAGTGGAAAAGTGGTCAAACTAAGGCTCGGCCATGGATGGTTAGGATCGGCCAGAGGGTCCAGGTGGTAGATCAGGGGCTGGAGTGATGAGGTAGGGTCTGGACAAGGTGGTGGCGGCGGCCAAAGATGGTGGTGGTGATGGAAAATGGAGTGGTGTTCAGCTAGGTGCTCGGTTATGCATTGTTTTGGACATTGTTTGCATTTTTGGTGAAGTTTGGCTTTAAGGAGGGTTCGGCCATGGTCTAACCTGAAGTGGTGGGTGGTGATGATGCCAAGGAGGAGTGGTAGGGGATGGTGGCCGTGGCTATGATGAGGAGGCCATGCAAATAGAAGAGAAAACAAGGCATAAATTATGAAAAAAAATGGAAGAAAAGTGTGAAAGAGAAGGCCATTACCAAGGAAGTTTGAAGAAGCCGTGAGAAATGAGAAGTGCTGAATTTTTTTCACATGAAAAGTAATTGTAATACACGGCTAAGAATTAGAAATGTACGGCCAAAATGTAAATTAATGAGGAGTTTAAGAAATGAAGAGTTTTGAAGGTGAAAGGACTTATGTTTTGCACTTTTTAAAACCTTTGGTATTTCCTTTTCTCTTTGATTTTTAATAAACAAAATAAACTCAGAAATGTTATTTACAACTGAATCAAAGTAGTAGGAAATAAAAATAAATATTTAAATTTAAAAGAAATGGAAAAGGAATTACAAAATTTGCTTAAAAATTAGACATAGTGTCCAGAAATTACAGAAAAATAGCCAATGGCCTTGGAAAATTATGTACTTCATTTTAAAAATATTATAAGACAAAATTTGAAATAAAATGATTTTTACAACATTTTCAAAATGAAATAAATAATTAAATTCATAGGAAATATCAAAAGAATTGAAGAAATTGCTTAAATATAGGAAACAGAACCTGAAAATTTCAATAAATTACCCTTAATTCTAGAAAAATTTCTACTTCAGTATAAAAATAATTTAAAACAAATAAAAATAAATTTCAAAAATATTGGGTTGTTACACTCTCCCTCACTCAAACATTTTCGTCCTCGAAAAGAATGGAAATAAGGAATTTAGAAAAAAACAAGATAGAAAACAAAATAGTACCTAGAGTAAACAATTCCGGATTTGAAGCACGAATGCCCTCCTCCGTCTCCTAAGTACAATCACGATCATCAGTAGTCCATTGTACTTTGACCAGACTAACAGATTTCCTTCTTAGCTGCTTCGTACCTCTATCGACAATACGGAGTGGCTTCCTCTCGACAGTCAGATTAGGCTCAATATCCAAGCTGTCAAGAGCCGAAGGCTGAACAAACAAAGATGGGTCATGGAGATACCGGCGAAGATGTGAGACGTGGAATACATCATGTACTCCAGAAAGCTTCTCGGGTAACTCCAGATGATAAGCCAAGGAACCAACTCTTTCCACAATGCGAAAAGGACCAATGAATCTAGGAGAAAGCTTCCCTCTACGACCAAAACGAATGACATTCCTCAAGGGAGAGACCTTAAGAAAAACCATATCGCCAACAGCAAACTCAAGCTTCCGCCTACGCCTATCAACATACTTCTTCTGCCTATCCTGAGCAACCCTCAACCTTCTCCTAATCTCCTCAACTCTCTCAGAAGCTTCCAGAATCATATCAGGACCAAGAATCAGACGATTACCGGATTCAATCCAGCAAGATGGAGATCGACAAGGTCGTCCATATAAAGCAGCAAATGGAGACGTCTTGATACTGGCCTGAATTCAAAGATAGAAAGAGATAGATAAAAGATTAAGATAAGCTTAAAATAGAAAATAAGATTATACCTGATAACTATTATTGTAGGTGAATTCGACAAGATGCAAATGATCTTCCCAAGATCCACCATAATCAAGCACACAAGCACGAAGAAGATCTTCGAGTATCTGGTTCACTCTTTCTGTTTGACCGTCGGTCTACGGATGATAAGCAGTGCTCAGATTCAGATAAGTACCCAAAGAATCCTGAAAAGCTTTCCAGAACTGGCCGGTAAAGATAGGATCACGATCATAAACAATACTGAGAGGAACGCCATGGAGACGAACAATCTCCCTCATGTAGATCTCAGACAAGCTAGAAGCAGAACGGGTAGACTTGACCGGAATAAAATGAGCAGATTTGGTCAGCCTATCCACAATAACCCAGATACTCTCATTGCCCTTCCTAGACCTCGGCAATCCATCAATGAAGTGCATGGAAACTTGTTCCCACTTCCAATTGGGAATATCTAAGGGCTGCAACAAACCAGGGGTCTTTTGATGATCGGCCTTGACTTGCTGACAAGTCGCACACCAACTAACAAAGATAGAGACATCCCGCTTCATCCCTCTCCACCAATAAAGCCTCTTCATATCCTGATACATTTTCGACACACCAAGATGAATAGAAAGTCTGGATCGATGATTCACCCGAAGCAATTCCTGCCTCGACCCATCTACATTCGGGACGCAAATCCTGCCATTAATCCTCAAAATACCACTATCATCAATCTGAGCTCCACTACTACCACTACTACCACCAATCCTGCTCCGAACACTCTCCTTCATCAACCTAAGCATCTCATCCTCATCCTGCTTAGCCTTGATACAATCCAGAAGAGGAGACGAAACAACAAGCTGACACAACAAAGCCTTCTTCCGACTCAGAGCGTCGGCCACAACATTAGCTTAACCAGGAGTATAGCTAATATCGAGGTCGTAAGAAGCCAGAAACTCAAGCCAACGAACTTTCCTCTGATTCAAATCCTTCTGGGTGAAGATAGATCTCAGAGACTGATGATCAGTGAAAAGCTCATACTTGTTTCCAAGCAGATGATGCCTCCAAAGCTTCAAAGAAAAGACAACAGCAAGCAACTCTAAATCATGAGCAGCATAGTTAGCTTCATGAGTTTTCAACTGACGGCTGGCATAGGCAATGACCCTACCATCCTGCATGAGAACAACACCCAATCCCTCATGACAAGCATCAGTATATACTGTCAATCCCTCACTTCCGTTTGGAATGGTAAGAACTGGTGCGGAAGTTAGCTTGCTTTTTAACTCAGCAAATGTAGCTTCACACTTCTTATCCCAGATAAACTTTGCATTCTTACGAGTCAAAGCAGTGAGAGGTGCAGCAATCCGAGTAAAATTCTCGATGAATCTTCGGTAATAACCGGCAAGGCCCAGAAAACTATGAATATCCGAAGGAGTTTTTGGAGTTTCCCAATCCTGTAACAGAAATAGGGAAAATAAAAACCACAGAAGAGATAGAATGATCAAATGATAAAGGAAAAGAGAAAGAAGGAAATACTTACATTGATCACAGTGATCTTGACTGGATCAACAGAAACTCCATCACCAGAAACAATGTGCCTAAGGAATCAGACTTCATCCTTCCAGAAATGGCATTTAGAAAATTTAGCCTTCAACGGATGATTTCTGAGAGTCTCTAGAACAAACTTCAAATGTGACTTATGCTCTCTCTTGGATTTAGAGAAGACCAAAATATCATCAACAAAGACTAAAACAAATTTATTAAGCACGGCACGAAAAACACGATTCATAAGATCCACAAAGAAAGCAGGAGAATTAGTCAAACCAAAAGGCATGACTAACCATTCGAAAAACCCATTCTTTGTACGGAAAGCAGTCTTAGGAATACTTTCCTCTGCAACCCTGAGCTGATGGAAACCAGAAGCAAGATCAAGCTGAGAGAAACAAGTAGCACCATAAAGCTGATCAAACATATCATTTATGCGAGGCATCAGATATCTGTTTTTCATAATGAGCTTGTTCAGCTCCGTATAGTCAACACACATCCTCAAAGAACCATCCGACTTGGTGACGAAAACCACCGCTGCACCCAATTCTGAATTGCTAGGTCTGATCAAACCTTTGGAGAACAAGTCCTCAATTTGCTTTGCTAACTCAACCTTCTCGCGGGGTGCCATTCTTCTAGGAGGAAGAACAATAGGTCAAGGTCCAGGAATAAGATCAATGCGGAAATCTATCTCCCGCTTAGGAGGCAAAGCAGTGACTTCACCAAAAACATATGGAAAGAGTTTGACCACACGGGTCGAATGAAGGTCACCAGAAGCAGAATCCAGAGAATAAATAAAACTGCCAGCAAAATCCTAAGGCATGCGGCACTGAATAACTAAGGAATTACCCTGATCATCCTCAAGATAAACAGACCGGGCTTTACAAGAGATATGGGCATCATGCCTACTAAGCCAATCACCACCAAGCAACAAATCAAAAGCATCGAAGCCTAAATCATAAAAATCACCACTGAAGAAATGATCAGAATAAAGAAGCTTCACTTGTTTGCAAATCCTATTAAGGTTTGCGGGACCCCCCATTGGATTTGAAATACATAAGGATTCAGAAACATACTCAGGAGAAAGGAGATGCCCAAACTTATTACACAAATCAACTGATATAAAACTGTGGGATGCACCAGTATCAAACAGAACACGAGTATGATGCTGAAATAAAGAAAAGGAACCCTGGAGAGTACCTTGGTCATCACTAGGAGCTGGAGGAGCAGGTGCTGGAGAAGAGGCAGAGGTGACAGCAAATATACCAGAAGGCTTACCCCTCTGTTGGGTAGGGCAATCTTTCCTGAAATAGCCAGGCTGGAGACAGATGTGGCAAAGATCACGCCTAGCTGGCTGAGTAGGGGGAGGAATGGCAGTACCAACAATAGTAGGACAACTATTCGCATAGTGTCCCTTCTGGTCACACTTGAAGCAGGTGATGGAAGAAAGGTCAACAGGCTGTCTCTGAGATGGAGCAGATGATGAAGATCCCAAACCCGGATTCTTGAGCCAATTCATCTTCTGTTGGAAACTAAGCCTTCTCTTCTTAGAATTTGCAGAAGAAGTCTGAGATGAAGGAGCACCAACTGAAGCAGGACCCTTAGAAGTAGGGTTCTCATAACGAAGAGCCATATCCATAAGCTGGGTAAAATTGCAATGAACGTGAGAAATGAGACGACTATAGTACTCTGGACGAGCACCAGGAATAAACTTCTCATTCTTCTTCAGAGGAGTGTCTATCAGACCGGGTCCGAACTTAGAAAGTTCGTTAAACTTCCTCTCGTACTCTGAAAAAGACACGCTTCCCTGCTTGAGATCCATGAACTCTCTATAAAGCTGGGATTTCCCCGCCTCTGGCATCCACTTAGCAATGAAAGCCTCCCTGAGAAGAATCATAGATAAACTTAGACAAGGCATGAAAAGATAGAAAACAGAATTCAAAGAAACACAAGAAGATACCTGAACTATTCCCAAGTAAGATCAGCCTCAATGGTGTTAGCCGTAACCGACTCCCGCCAATCTTGGGCAGCCTGCTACAACTGCCATGCGGCTAACTGACGCTTCTGAGCATCAGTAATCTCAAGACCAGTAAATATCCTCTCGATACTCCTCAGCCATTGCCGAGCCTCAAGGATAGACTCAGAACCAGTGAACTTGGTTCCTCCATGCTGAGTAAATTCTTTGCAAAGAACAGTGAAATAGACAGGAGCTGGGGCTGGAACTGGGGTATCACCATGACCCTGACCTCTAGTACTTCTACGATTCATCCTGAAAATTCAAGAATGAATAATAGGACAAAGGTAGAGGTAAGATAAAGATAAGATAAAACAAGACAAATTCACTTGGATGAACATCATAATTACAGAGATTTCTAACAAGGTAGATACGAAACGAAAGAAGTTTAGAAAAATTTGCTTTTAAAACAATAAATTTTTTATATCAAAATAATCTTTGAAAAATCCTTTCAAAATCATTTTAAAATCATTTTATACTTTGAAAATACGTTCTCTCACAAAGAAATGATTCTGAAGTTGATTTCACTCATTCTAGGATATTTCTATTCTATCTCTAATGAGTTTTTGCTCCGCAGGCTAAGGTTTGCCTAAAAACCAAAGCTCTGATAGCAACTGTAACGATCCGTTATTTTTCACTATTCAAATCGACAATAATCCACACATATCGTACTAGAATAGTACAAAATAACATATTGTAATAAAATTTCGGAGAAAATAAAATCAAATCACATAATCACAGACACAGAACATCAGAATATCTCACAGCGGAAAATAAATTACCATAGTAGTTCATGAAGCTACTATCACAAAGTCTCAAAACCAAATACAAAATACATAATATCTGTCTGAAAGTAATACGACATCAAATCCCAAATACATAGAAGTCCACTAATACAAAGCTGACAACAGAACAACAGAACTGAAATATAGGTAACTAGATAGACTGATAAATCTCCAGCGATTCCAGATCTCTAGAGAGTGGAAATCCAAATCTGTGAATAAACTCAGGCTAACCCGAGCGTAAATAAAACACAAACACTCGAGTCAGGACATATATACTTATCCAATGTAAACCAACTCAAGTGAACTGTAGTAAAGGTACAAATAACTTAGAAGATTCTTGGGACCGCCCATCCTATAAGGATCCGTTAAACTATTTACTATATAGTATATTGTGCTATTGTAATAATGTCTAACAGTAAAATAAACATACTTTTAAATAGCGTTAAGGAGTGACCCAATATTCCTCTTAACACAAATAATGCCAATAGTCTATACAGTACCTGCATATCTCTTGATCGGGAGACTACGAGAAGATACTGCATAGGTACGACACAAATAGAAACTCATAGTAAAGGCTCGATACGGTAGGTGACACGTCACACAAGGCAATGCCGGGGTAGATATACCAATTACGACACTCGGGCTGGTGGTAACGCAGCAGCCACATACGCCCACCGCGGAACACATTCCCAAAATCGGAGGGTGGCCACCAAACAATCACAAATAATAGAATAGCGTCGAAGAAATGCGTCCTCTACGAGGTACGACCTCAACTGGCCCGAGACCGCTGTTGTTTTAGCCACCTTATGCCAACTCACGGGAGTTGGGTCCACGTAACATACCATAAGAACGTCGCTGCCATCCTACTTCATTCTGAAATCTTCACCGCGTACACAGTTGTCAAAGTGGTTTTCAGTATCGACAGAGAGTATGTCCATATCCGATCCCGGTCTCTTTGTCAACCAATCGTTATTATAACCCGTGGTTATAACTTTTAAAAATAATACTTTATACTTCAAAAATAAATATCATTTCAGATCCAATTCTTTATCAAAATAAAGATTAAACCATTTCCAAATCATTTCAATATTTCAAAATATCATATCCTTTCAAAACTTCCCTTCTAATCATTATTTGTAATTCAAATCCAAATATCCAATTTAAATACCCTTTATATTCACAAGATAACATTCATTTACTTCAATTCATATTACCTTTTAAAATGATTCATTTCCAATTTAATTTATTCATTTAAATCATTGTAAAGTGGATTTATTATTCTTTCAATTCAAGTATTCAATTTCCAAAGTTTCAAACCATTCTGAGTACGTTTACTAAGTCAAAACCCATAATTATTAAAATTTTAGCCTTTCACAGCATAAAAAAACTGTTATAAGTTATACTTGAAAACATTTTAATTCAGCAAAGACAGCACTTAAAACTGCTGTTAAAAACTCAGATTTGGTAAATTTTAGTTCAAAACAGCAAAGACAGCATTTCCAGAAGTGCTGCGGTAGCTCAGATTTCAAAACAATGTTTTAAATTGATTTCAGCAAAGACTGCATACCACTACAGCATTTTTACAGAAATACTACAATAGACCTGAGTTCAAGTTTAGCCTATAAGTTCAACTACAGCAACTACAGCATTTCAGAAATACTGTAATAGCTCTTTTTACACAGCTTTAGTCCAATTCAGAAACCATAGCATTTCTGAATGCTATTAAAAGTGATTTCCAGATTTTAGTGTATTTCCAGCAAATAATAAACTTCATTTTAAACCTTTTAGACATTTTTTAAAATCAAAATTTAACCTTTAAAATTTTCATTAACATATCATTAACATATTGTTTTTATCAAAATAAATTCCTTATAATTAAATCAAATTTCAACAAATTCCTTTAATAAATTCAAGTGTAAAAATTCCGATTCTTCACATTTTTAAATAAACAACTTAACACTTAAATTTTCTCCATTTTTTTCAAATAAATTTAAGTTCCAATTTTATTTATATAACTTAATTTATTTAACTAAAATTCCAATTTTCCACTTAAGTTATATTTCAAAAATTCAATGCAACTACTAATTTTTCTCACATTTTAACTTATAGAAAATTCCAAAGTTTCTTTATTTAATATTTTAAAAATCCAATTTAAATCAAATTTTAATATATATACACTTTTAAAATTACTTAAAAATTTCCAAAAATTTATAAAAATAACACGGGCCTGTATATAGTTTTCTAACCTAGGTCAAGTGATACGGATATATATCATTTCAATCCGCAGTTTACAAATAAAAATCCGGTTCTATCATTTCAAACCCGCAATCCCAAGTCAAAATAAATGATTTAAAAACCGTTCAGGCCTATCATTTCAGCCCATAATAATTTTTTCTTATTCTAAAGTCCTTTCGGATATGTATCATTTCAACCCATAGTGAACCTAATCTACATGGAACTTGCAGTGTGATAAACAGATATAAATGAACAGTTTAACCATATACAACAGTAACAGGTGATATAACATGTAACAGGTGAGATGATATGCAACTTAACAGGTTAACATCGTATACATAAAATCATATGGCAGTTATAACATCATAAATATTTTCTACACATTCAGTTGTTGTTGTTTTACAACTGCATAAGTATAATTGTCGTGTGAGCTTTACTCACCTCTAATTGCTGAAGATTTCAAACCAAAGGCACAACAGAAAACAAAGCACGATGACACAATTATGGACTTGAGTGGAGAGCGAATCCAAGCTACAACTCTTGTGTACAACCCAAAACAAACAATCAGAACAACACAATTCAATACAACTTTAAAATGCAATAACTTTGAAATAAAAGAGAATATGAATACCAAACTTTTGCCCTGCTTCCTCAAAATACTATGTACGGCCTAGGGGTTTCATAGGGTCAGGTTTTGGTCAAGTTTAGGCTCGAGTTTGGGCTAGCATGGCTCGGCCAAGGTGGGGAACAATGGTGGAGTTATGAACATGTGAAGGTGAAGGGGTTTTCTAGGCAAATAAGTGGAAAAGTGGTCAAACTAAGGCTCGGCCATGGATGGTTAGGCTCCGCCAGAGGGTCCAAGTGGTAGATCAGGGGCTGGAGTGATGAGGTAGGGTCTGGACAAGGTGGCGGCGGCGGCCAAAGATGGTGGTGGTGATGGAAAATGGAGTGGTGATCAGCTAGGTGCTCGGCTATGCATTGTTTTGGACATTGTTTGCATTTTTGGTGAAGTTTGGCTTCAAGGAGGGTTTGGCCATGGTCTAACCTGAAAAGGTGGGTGGTGATGATGCCAAGGAGGATTGGTAGGGGTTGGTGGCCGTGGCTATGGTGAGGAGGCCATGCAAATAGAAGAGAAAACAAGGCAAAAAGTATGAAAAAAAATGGAAGAAAAGTGTAAAAAAGGAGGCCATTACCAAGGAAGTTTGAAGAAGCCGTGAGAAATGAGAAGTGCTGAAGTTTTTCACGTGAAAAGTAATTGTAATACATGGATAAGAATTAGAAATGTATGGACAAAATGTAAATTAATGAGGAGTTTAAGAAATGAAGAGTTTTGAAGGTGAAAGGACTTATGTTTTGCACTTTTTAAAACCTTTGGTATTTCCTTTTCTCTTTGATTTTAAATAAACAAAATAAACTCGAAAATGTTATTTACAACTGAAACAAAGTAGTAGGAAATAAAAATAAATATTTAAATTTAAAAGAAATGGAAAAAGAATTACAAAATTTGCTTAAAAATTAGAAACAATGTCCAGAAATTACAGAAAAATAGACAATGGCCTTGGAAAATTATGTACTTCATTTTAAAAATATTATAAGAAATTTTTTGAAATAAAATGATTTTTAAAACATTTTCAAAGTGAAATAAATAATTAAATTCATAGGAAATATCAAAAGAATTGAAGAAATTGCTTAAAAATAGGAAACAGAACCTGAAAATTTCAATAAATTACCCTTAATTCTAGAAAAATTTCCACTTCACTATAAAAATAATTTTAAACAAATAAAAATAAATTTCAAAAATATTGGGTTGTTACATCAAGGATAGTCCATATCGATCAAGCTGATTGTAGAATCCATAAATCGATAAATTTACATTTATTTAATACTATTATATTATTATGTTGAAAAAGAAATCCAGCAATAAACTTCTTGAGGATCTAGCAGCCACTTGCCGTACATCAAAAGAGAGTAAACTATAAGGTGCCAAATACTATCGCCTTTAGTAATTATTAGAACTTAACCAATATGCCCCATAACATATGGTGAAATCCATGTATTTACTAAAAGCTAGTAAATATCACTTATTACGATAACCATAGGAAAACCTGAACTACTTTCTCTTAAGGATCTAGCAAGCACTTGTCGCACAACAGAAGAGAGTACAACTCTAAAGTGTAAACTACTTCCTAATAGCAATTACGCGAATTTAATCAGGCATCCCATACTACTCGGTGAAATTCGAGTATTCATTAATGGGCTAGTTAGTTCCACCTAAACATTCTATTCAATAAGTTATACCATAATCGACGAAGTCTTATTCGAAAGCATTTAAACCAATCGATGACACTAAGTCGATTATTAGTACTCCTCAAATTATAGAATTAAGGTTCTCAAAACATTTTTCTATTTTGAATTTATTATTTGAAACACTTATTATAATTTCCATAAATCCATTCATTTTAATTTTATAAACATACTCATAGATTTATTAAAATATTCCATAACTTTGAATTGTTCCAAGATTTTACTTATATACATCAAGTTTTCTTAAATTTCCATGTGGTTGTATTATTCACAAAACTATACTTTAAAATCATATTTAATTACTCTTTTAAATCCATATAAAAATATAACCATTTTATTTAAAAATAAATTAAGTTTATACTTTTCAAAACTACATTTCCAAATTCCATGAATCCTATATTACTTATTTGATAAACAGTAATACTTTATTACAAATCCATAATCACTTTTACATGAAAATAGATTAGATTTGTATTTCCAAAGTCATATTTTTAGATCCATTAATATTTTACTGAACATGCTTAGCATATAAAATAGCATGCTAAAAATTCATTTTTTTAATATTATTAACTTAATTTAGAAATAATTCTAAGATTTATAAATTAAAAATATTTCTCTTTCGTAAAATTACTTGTATACGAAGCTTGTCTATTTACTTCGTTTAACCTAAATTTATGATTCAAAGATATGCAGTTTCGACCACTTAAATCTCAAAACTTAAAACATGAAAGTTGTAGACAAAATCTCAGCTTTCAAAAAGAAAAAGATCATCTAATTTGAATTTATTGATTAAAAGTTATGACCAAAATAATTTTCAGATTTAAATTTATTAACTCTGTCTTTCATTGACAAAGCAACGACAAATGAATTTTTGACCATTTAAACTTCAAATTTATACAAAACTCAAGATATGAATGTTCAAAAAGTCTGTGCTTTCCATAACTTCAAAAACTATCAAATTCCAATGAGTAACGAAAAGTTGTGCCTAAAACAATTTTTGCGTTTCAATGCTCAGATTAAACAAAGGAAAGAGAGTTGTCTCTTCTTCAAGCCCACATCACTCTTAGTAAACTACAGATTTACAAAAAATGATAAACATAAAAGATGTTTCTTATAAAAACATCTTTCAACTGAAAAAAAACCTCACTCGGTTTTGTTCTACCAATCAAAAGTTATGATAATTTTGATATCAGGTTCCAACTTAAAAAAATTACACAGGTTAGAGCTACACCATCTATTTCAAACTCAATTTCGATCCTCTAAACTATATAATTTCAGTATGCAATTAAATGAAAATTTGTAGCTAATTGAAAGAAAACTACCACAAAAAGATTGAGTCGATTCAGATCATTTTGCACCAGGATATCTCTACTTTACTGCAACGATTTTCACACTAAATTCTCAATTATAACAACACGACAATCATCCAAGTTTGCAATCAATTTATAACCATTTCAATTCAAAAAATTATCCAAACAATTATATACATGAAACAAATATTTAGAAAAAGATTTGTGAGTGATTAACTCACATTTTCTCCTCAATTCGGCAGCAATTTAAACACTGCAGTTCCAATTTCTCATAATAGCAAACCCTAGAACAAAGTACTCATGCAAAGAACAAACAAGAATTATTTGTTGAAATTACTAAATTCAAAGAGCCTAGAATATAGAGTAGAGATTAGATTCATTACCTTGATTTTATTAGCTTTTAAAAATGATTTAATTTGAAATAGAATTCAATGAGATTGGGGAAATTGATTTCAAAGTTTAGAAAAGGAGAAGGAGTTCACTATATTTGACTTTGCTATAAACTGGAAATAAAATGAACGTACCGATAAAAGAAAAAAGAAGTAATACTTCTCTTAAATGGGCTAAATTGGTTTGAGTATGGATCCTATAAGCAAAGTGTTGCAAATTCTTTCATGAGAAAAGCATTACTAATCCTATTATGTTTTATTAACACTATATTACACTAAACCAAAATAAAAATTGGTTTCTCAATTTTATTTAAACTAAATCTAAAATTAAAAATCCTCATTTTAACAATGAATCACAAAATCGACATTTTACTCTAACTACGAAAATTAAATATTTCATTTAGTAGTATTTCAAAATTTTAAATTGAAATCCTAATTAGGAAATGAAACTCATTTCCTAATTAAATCTAATCAATTATTCTCAACGCTAAATTTAATTCCATAGTTTAATTTCATAGATTGCAATTATAAATTGATTATTCTTAATTAAATTTAATTAATTAGGTAATTAATAACAGGGTTGTTATTGACTTTCCCTCTTAAAGAAATTACGTCCCCGTAATTTCCTTAATAATAGAAATCTGAAAAATTAAATTTCCAATTAAGTCTTTCCATAATTTTCATCTTTCCAAATTATTTTTCACCAAAATTTTTAACTTTCACAAATAATATTATCAAGTCTTCAAATTATTTACTTAATATTATTATCAAACTCTAGTTAATATTAGGATTTATATATAACAATTTGCTTCAATGAAAGGAATCAATAATATAAATTTCTTCTTAAAACAATTATTTGTTAACTGTTTTCTCATTTCATTTTCAAAATTCGAATAATACCACATCAAATTATAAAGCTAAAAATCAAATTTTTAGTTATCAAAATTTCTCAAAATTCTCAAAAAAATTCTAACGCCTCATATTTGCGGAAAATTTCGTCAGCGTCTCCTTTACACGGCTAGCGTTATTAATATCTACAATATGAATATAATTACATAATATACATCTCATCTCAAGGATGAGACACCACGTAGAGAAAAACACAAAAGTACGATATGTAATCCGAGATACGTACCTTATATTTGAAATATTAGCAAGTCCGCTAATATTCCTTAAGCAAACAATTTATAATCTTTTAAATGATATATATTTAACTTCAGATGCCTGCACTATCTCAAAAATTCATATTAGTATTTAATATAAAATTCATAGCATATAGGAGATATTAACAATTCATGATTATACTTTAATTAGATTGACATCATAATATCCATAATGAAAGAAATCTGTACTTAAATTTCCAAATTTTAATAATAATTACTTATGTCAAAATGTCACGCTCGATGTTTAGAAACCCTTGTCGATAATATGGCGTCCCATATATCGATCAGAATCCTTAAATAACATCCGGATAAGTCAACACAATACATAATCACAAGTTTATATGTATTTATTTATTACCACTAACATCCATGCATCCAATTTTAAATAAGTGCAAATAAACGATCAATTCCTACCAACCAATCATCCAAAACATACATGAACACTTACAGCAGAACAATTCAATGTCTAAAATTCCACTGCACAACTCTGATTATTCCTAGGTCATTTAAATATTAAACTTATTTACTCAAATTTCCTAAATTTTGTATTAAAAGAAAACATTTCACTTTAATTTAGTGCATTCCAGTTTAATTCCAAAATTTTCTAAACTCTAAAATATTTTACTCATTAATTTCCAAAAGTTTTAATGTTACAAATTCCAATTTATCAATTTAAAAATTTTAAAATCAATTTATGCCCCAAATAATTGTCCTGATAATCATTTTATATTCCTATCCCTAATTAGATAATTAATATAACTATCTACCATATACCCCAATGGACAGGACTCTAAGTTATCTAGGTCTCAAATCCATAATATTATATGCTATAATGTTCTTCCACAACTCTAATACCAACTGTAACAACCCCACCGCGATACCTATATTAGCAAAGAACATTACAAATAATATCGTCTGCTAATCCAGAAAATATGGCTTGTTAAGGGAAATCGAATGTGAATATATCATTATACTAACACTGACACATCATTTATACCTGTATACTTAATATCTGAACTGAAATTTGACGTGTACGGTATTAATACAATGTTATAGACAAACCGATTTCTCAAAATCAGAACAATATATCATATAAGCATCAATCACAGATCACAACAGAATAATAATCTCATATACATATACAAATTGTGAGTCTACAAAATAAAATACTAAACTCACATAATATACAATTTTTATAATTCTCTAATCTCAATTATACATTTTATATACAAAGTCCAAATTCCTAAATGGGATAAAATAAAAGTCCAAATGTTTATCTCCTTGCTAGCATAACCATTCAAAGGTCAACCAGTCTTGTAACCTGAAAAGTGTCGACCAGACCTGAGACTTGAGACCTGAGCAAAATAACACCTCGATCAAACTATCACTAAATATCCAATGGAGTGAGAAAAAGATATAACCCTAGAACAAACAACATATAAGTAAATACAGATGCCCATGAAATAACGAGTCATGGGAATTAATTTAACTTAGAGTTCATCACAAGGCATATGGTTATACATTTAACTCACAAACACATATTAATCACTAAACACAGAATAACAGAATTAACTTAACATCCATTACAAGACACAAGAACGTATATTTATTTCACTAACACAAGACACAAGAATATAGTTCACTAACACAAGACACAAGAATACATAGTTATTTCACGAACATAGAATAGTCACAGAATCCAAAAATCCAGAATCAAGGGATCTTAATCCAAACTGATCGTAATGATCGTCCAAAAGAATTGCAATGATTGTACACAAAACTCATGGCAAACAAACAAACGAGTTGGTATCACTCGAATCGATCTGATACCAAAGATCATACTCAGATCGAGAACATAAAACGATCTCAAGGATAGGCCATATCGATCAAGGTGACCGTACAAACCATGACTCGATAAATTTATATTTATTTAATATTATTATATTATTATGTTTGAAAAGAAATCTAGGAATAAATTTTTAAGGATCTAGCAGCCACTTGCCACACACCAAAAGAGAGAAACTCTAAAGTGCAAAATACTATCGCCTTCAATAATTACTAGAACTTAACCAATATGCCTTATGCCATATGGTAAAATCCATGTATTTACTAAAAGCTAGTAAATATCACTTATTACGGTAACCATAGAAAAACCTGAACTACATTCTCTTAAGGATCTAGCTACCACTTGTCGCACACCAGAAGAGAGTACAACTCTAAAGTGTAAAATACTTTCTAATAGCAATCACAGAATTTAACCAGGCATCCCATATTACCCGATGAAATTCGTGTATTCGTTAATGGGCTAGTTAGTTCCACTCAAACATTCTATTCAATTAGTTATACCATAATCGATGAATTCTTATTCGAAAGCATTTAAACCAATCGATGACACTAAGTTGATTATTAGTACTCCTCGAATTATAGAATTAAGGTTCTCAAAATATTTTTCTCCTTTGAGTTTATTATTTAAAACACTTATTATAATTTCCATAAATCCATTCATTATTTAACTTTATAAAAATATTCACAGATTTTTTAAAACATTCTATAACTCTGAATTGTTCCAATTTTTTACTTGTACACACCAAGTTGTCTCAAATTTCCATATGGTTGTATTATTCACAAAGCTTTACTTTAAAACCATATTTAATTCTTCTTCTAAATCCATATTAAAATATAACTATTTTACTTAAAAATTATTTAAGTTTATACTTTTCAAAACTACATTTCCAAATTCTATGGATTCTATATTATTTATTTAATAAATCGTAATACTTATATTCCAAATCCATAATTATTTTTATGTAAAAATAGATTAGATTTGTATTTCCAAAGTCATATTTTCAGATCCATAAATATTTTACTGAACATGCTTAGTATATAAAATAACTTGCTAAAAAATCATTTTTAATATTATTAACTTAATTAGAAATAATTCTAAGATTTATAAATTAAAAATAATCTCTTTTGTAGAATTACTTATATACGAAGCTTGTCTATTTACTTCATTTAACTCAAATTTAAGATTTAAAGAGATGCAGTTTCGACCACTTAAATCTCATAATTTTACAAAGCTTAAAACATGAAAGTTGTAGACATAAGTCTCGGCTTTCAAAAAAGAAAAAGATCATCTAATTTGGATTTACGAATTAAAAGTTTAGACCGAAATAATTTTCAGATTTAAATTTATTAACTCTGTCTTTCATTGACAAGGCAGCGACAAAGAAACAAATTTTTGACCATTTAAACTTTGAAATTATTAAAAACTCAGAATATAAATGTTGTAGAAAAAAGCCTATTCTTTCCATAATTTCAAATATTATCAAATTCCGATAAGTAAAGAAAAAGTTGTGCCTAAAACAATTTATGTGTTTCAATGCTCAAATTCGCACGACAGAGAGGTTGCCTCTTCTTCAAACCCACATCACTCTTAGTAAACTACAGATTTACAAAAAATGATAATCTAAAAGTTGTTTCTTATAAAAATAGCTTTTAGTTGAAATAAATCTCACTCAATTTCGAGTTGATAATTTTAATATCAGGTTTTAATTAAAGAAAGTGCACAGGGCAGAGCTACACCATCGGTTTTAAATTTAATTTCGACCCTTTAAACTACAGAATTTTGAAATGCAATTAAAACAGAATTTGTAGCTAACTGAAATAAATTTCTACCATTGAGTCGATTCAGATCATTTTGCACTAGGATATCGTTGTTTTACTGCAGCGATTTTCACACTAAATTTCCAATTACAACAACACAACAATCATCCAAGTTTGCAATCAATTTATAACCAATTCAATTTGAAAAATCATCCAAATAATTATATACATTAAACAAAAGATTTAGAAATATATTTATGAGTGATTAACTCACTTTTCTCCTCAATTCAGCAGCAATTTAAACACTGCAGTTCTAATACCTCATAACAGCAAACCCTAGAACAAAGCACTCATGCAAAGAACAAACAAGAATTATTTTGTTGAAATTAATCAATTCAATGAGCCTAGAATATAGAGTAGAGATTGGATTCATCACCTTTATTTTATTAGCTTCTAAAATGATTTAATTTGAAATAGAATTCAATGAGATTGGGGAAATTGATTTCTAGGTTTAGAAAAGGGGGGTTCATGTATTTAATTTTTCTGTAAACTAGAAATAAAATGAACGTACTGATAAAATAAAGAAGAAGTGATAATTCTCTTAAATGGGCTGAATGGGTTGAGTATGGATTCTATAAGCAAAGTGTTGTAGATTCTTCTATGAGAAAAGTATTACTAATCCTATTAATATTTTTTTACTTCTTTTAACACTATATTACACTAAACCAAAATAAAAATTGATTTCTTAATTTTATTAAACCAAATCTAAAATTAAAAATCCACATTTTAACAATGAATCACAATATCGACATTTTACTCTAACTACCAAAATTAAATGATTCGTTTAGTAATATTTCAAAATTTTAAATTTATTACCCGGCTACCTAGCCCGGATATGAGGCGATAGTTGCAGAGGTAATGGTTGGACCTAGACGGGATTCAAGCCAAGGTGGGATTCAAGCCAAGGAAGGATTGGAAGTTTAAGGGATCAGTTTGACTTGATTGGGTTGGCACATTTGTGTGGTTTTGCATATATATGTGGTTCGGCAAATATGTGTGGTTCGACATATATGTGTGGTTCGACATATATACGTGGTTCAGCATATATATATGGGTTGGCATATATATGTGGTTCGACAAATATATGTGGTTTGGCATATATGACACTGTGTCGGCGTGCTTGTGAAGTATCGAAATGGAAGATGGGTCGGTGTTGGAGTATGGACACGGTGGTTCGGTATTAGATGATCGGTCAGTCAAGGTAGGATGGCTATGATCAAAGAACATATTAGGATCGACCATGGTAGGTCCAAGGTGGTTCGGCCTAGGAGGATTGGCATAAGTGAATCGGCAATGATGGGTGACTGTGACGGGATTGACCATGGTGGGTCGGTCGTATAGGGATCGACCTTGATGGCTTGGTTGTATCGGATCGGTTAGTGTGGCTTGGTTTCAAGATTGAAAGAGAGGATCAGCACGAGCATAAGCATGGACAACTCCGAGTCATGATCCAGATTACTTCGAGCGTGCATGAGAGCTACGCCGAGTCAACATTCAAAAAATCCTCATTCAGCAAGAGGGGATTGACAATAGATGGGTTGGTCATGACGGTTCTGGGTGCCTGGTTCGGTCTACCTAACTTATCAGCTATGGGCCGAGCTAGCTTAGTCATGGGCCTGGACAGGGGAGCCAGCCAATCTTCTCCTATAAATAGAGGCGCAGGGGTCCAGTTTAGGGGACCTTTTTTTGAGAACTCCAAGGATACTCTGCCATTTTCTGTACTCACTTCTTTTCTATTCAAACTTGTATTCAATTTGTTTGTTTACGGATTGCATCTGTACTCAAGTGATTGGAAAAGTAATAAAGATTATATTCAAAGTGGACGTAGGCAATTACGCTGAACCATTATAAATCTGGTGTTCTCATTTTTGTTGTTCTTTTTGCATTCAACTGTGTTACTTCTCTTCTTTAATTTACTTTCTTCATTATCTCTCTACACAATTTCATTCAAGGGTGTTAGTGACCAATTTTGGTGCTAACAAAATTGGAATCCTAATTAAGAAATGAAACTCATTTCTTAATTAAATCTAATCAATTATTCTTAACGCTAAATTTAATTACACAGTTTAATTTCAAGGATTGCAGTTATAAATTAAGTATTTTTAAATTTAATAAATTTGGTAATTAATAATAGTGTTGTTACAACCTTCGACCATGTGTGTTGGATTCAAAGGTAAAAGGAATCTCAACTGTTTAGATAAGATCAACAATATGTCACTTCATGCACGTGGAAGACATGACATGTCCCTGCCGCATTTAGAAAAGTGAACCGTCACAATCGATGATATAATGCCACATGGAAAGTACATTAAATGCATAGCAGAGCCGCCGATCAGCAAATCTTCATGATTTGACAACCCGCACTCGTGTATAGATATGAGCATGGAGGAAAAATGTTGCTCAATTTTCTTGTAAATAATTAGCAGGCAAAAGTCTGGCCCAATCAAGGTCGGCCCACCTATTCTACGATTGGCCTATATAAGCCGGCCCAGGATTAATGTCTCAAACTAGTCCATCCACTTAGCAAGATATCAAATTGGAGACATACATCTTATCCCAAGGCAGCCTGCTCAGATAAGAACAAAGAAAAGTATTGCACCGACCGGTCCATTTTGCCCGGCTCTAAAACGATCGGTTCCCTCATACCAACCCACTCTTAGCTAACCACCAAGTCAAGTTGCCTATCTCAGCATCACATCAATCATCGGCCAGCACTACTCCGAACTGCCTTAGGCAACCAGTATATTCCACAAGGCTAGCTCAATTTTGACCCGTCCTTCGCCCCAACTTCAATACAACCGCCCATGATCAGTCCCAAGAATCCCTATCTGTCACCTTACATCTAGCCTGGCACCATCTCCCCAACATCATCCTCAAAAATTCTTGGTTTTCTTCATATCTACGACAACCGGCCAGCCAACTCAACAAGCCTTACCATGTAGGCATGTCTATGCATCTGTATAAAGCACTATAGCTAAGCGGCTGGACTAATATAGCAAACATCAGCATTAGCAGCCTGGGCATGGTGTAGAGTGGAAATGAGTACGTTCCCTCAGCCATACATCTTTTTTGCACTTCTACAGCTGTCTTCCATCATCCCATGCAATCAGATCAATGGTTAGAAGCTCTTCCCTTCACTTTTACAAGCACAATATCAACCATCTATCATCCATTTCAGCCACTATAAATGTCCCATGCATTATCACTTCAAAGGGATTGGAATATACTATAATTCTAAGTTCTATACGCAGCTCAAAGCTCTTTACACTACATGCCCCTAAGATTAACAACCTTTATTGGAAGTACTTCCAGTTTTCTTATTATTCTCTTACAATTCCTTGCAATTGTAAGGGAGATATATACTAAGAGAACTTCATAATGGACATAGACAGGCTTGTCGAACCACTCTATATTTGGTGTCACTTACCTTTAACCGCTTTCTTTATTCCTCATGTTCAGTTTTATGCCGAGTGCTAGCAAGTAACCTTTGTGCATTAGCCTAATTCTGAGGTTGGCTAAATCTCTAGTCAATGGTTATATATACTTTTCTCAAAGATGTATCGTATTCTTTTCTCGATACATCTTGACAAAGAGAAAGTATTTAGATATCAATTCAATACTCATGTTACGAACACGTTTGTAATTGCAATCGTTAAAATACTTCTCCTAAGGATTTTATTTATATATGTTTAAAGTATTTAATTCATTATTTATATCTCTATATAACAATACATATAAAAGAAAATAAAATAAAAAACTTACTTCATTTTGAACAGGATTCTTTTATAGGAGTTGAGTTACGTAATAAATTATATAATTGCCCCTATGGAACACCCTTAAATCTATCAGAAATAAAGCAACCCAATATATCTTATTACTGCATATAATAAGAGCAGTGCACAAAGTGTTTATTGTATCGAAACATATTTTGATTTTGTGGTTGCATTAATCTCATTATGGAAATTACACGTTTTAGGTGCTTATAACTCCTACAAATTTCTTTATATGGGTTGAAATATTTCATGTTGTCTGATTTATGTAAAATCGTGGTGTTACTCTTAGAATACATCTGACTGTGGAACATGTGTAATTTTCTCAACTTGAGTATTAATTTCAATCCAACTAAATATATCTTGAATGAGTAACGGGTATCTAAAAGGATTAGTTTGTTTTCACATTCATTAGTAGTCAATTTAAGAGTGATTTTCCATAACAACACTGTTGGTAAAATAAAAAATATTTCTATTTTATAATTTAATCTATCAGTGCCTTTGAGGTTAAATTTAACTAATATCAATTATTTGTGGCCTGAATTAACTATGGTGTATAGCTTTTCATAAGCTTTGAATTATTATTTTCTAATGGTCTTGAAATTAGTATTATTACCATAATATTAATATATTAGTTTTATATGCTAGGAAAATCAAAAATTACAACTTTATGAATTAATTTTGTGTGCATATATGTAGTAGAGATAAATCTGTAATTAAAATTCAAACTAACAAGACACTCAAGATCGTTAGCTCCTCTCAATCTCTATATGATGTTACATTTTTCTAGTTTAACATAAATATAGAAAAACCATAATGCAAGCTCCTCTATATATATGTATGTATATGTATGTGTATATACATGTATGTATGTATGTGTGTATACATGTATGTATGCATGTGTATGTGTATGTCTATATAATAATGCAAATACAACTTCATTTGATACCATTTTGGGATTGCCTAAATTACCCTTACTCTTATTTGGAAAATCTATATAATAAAGTGCTCTAACTTAATCTAAGAGACAAACACACGATAAAGAACAAACTAGATTTAAAGTTATAATACATATCGAGTGGTTAAATTTGAACACGTCATTTGTATCGACCCAGTATTTTGGTCATTCGAAATTCGTATATTTAATTGATTTTAAATATTCACATGTAAATTTTAAAGCTGAATAAAGTATATTTCAAATATAAGGATTTAACTGGATAATTAAATTGATAATTTAATATTTGGAATTGTGTAAATAATTGAAATTTGAATCAGATGTGAATAAAAATGATTTATAAATTTGAATTAAATCTTATTTGAATTAGAATAGTGATAGAGAACATTTAAAATCGAATTAAAAGTTAATTTGTAAAAATTGAATATTTTAATATTTAATTGACAAGTAAAAATGGTCATTTTTCATACAGTCTCGGATTTCGACAAAACTAGTTTCATTGGATCTGTAATGTTATATTATTGTAAGATTTCAAATTTTGTGCCAATCGGATTTACGGTTGGTCCGGGGCAAGCTAAAACGCGTAGAAACCAGTTTAAGTAAATTTAAATTTAAATAGTCGATTCGAAAACCTATCTTCCAAATACGATCGAATTGGCTCTTGATATATATTCCATTACGTTCAGAATAGGGGTAAAACATTATAAATGTCCAATGTCACATTTCGTTTCGAGTTCGAATAATTTGACGATGAATAGTGTCGCGTAAATTTTCTATAAAAGGACCTAGAATTTTCATTTTTGCAAAACCCTAAAACAACTAGGGCAGGCCGCTACTAAGAGATTCAATGGCTGAAATCTCGTCTTCTTCTTCCTCGATTTTTGAATGATTCATCAACAATTACAAAAAAGTTTCAACCAATAAATTATAGAGCTCGACGAGTACTACGAAATCAACGGTGGAGATCATTTAAAATGAAGCCGATCGACGGCAATTCGATCAAAAAGTCGCCGCATTCATTCGCGTTTTTCAAGGCTAAATCGCGACAGAGTCGCACGTGGTTTTGGCCGAGGTTGGAGCTTGCTTCGGCGAGTCAAACGATGGTACTCGATCATCGTGAAGATCGGCGTAGAAGCCACGATAATTCAAAAATATATGGCGACCGATGGGTTTGATAGCCTGGGAGTAGCGAACGGGGAAGAAAAGATATGGGTGGCCAAGATCTAGATTTGAAAATCGAACGGCCTGAGATAAAGAAAGGGTTTGATATTAAAATAAAATTTGAAATATATATATATATATTAATTAGTTTAAACTTTAAAATGCTATAACTTTGTCATACGAGGTCGAAAATTGACAAAACGGATTGCTTTGGGTCCGTATTGATGAGCACTACATTATGGAGCTAGATTGGGACTTGTTTGAGCTAGTGAAAATTTTGGTTGAAATTAAACGCTCGTTTAATTCTAATCGAAATAAATCGCCATCGCGACGACTACAGCAATGTGAGTATAACTCACTCTTTCTGCCGCACTGATATTTTTGTATAAGTGAGAATAAATATTATTGATAATGATTGATGACTATTTGGATGATATATGATATTATATATATATATTGATTGGTATTAGGATATATACCTGCCTAGTGGAGCAGATGACCTTATATGTTTCCGTGTATGAGCGGATGACACTTTGTACGTGCGTCTGCCTTGAAGCAGACATTGTACATATATTTCTAATGCGTATATTTATTGCATGTGACAGGTTGGAGGGATCCAACTGGATTCCCCACCCAGTATTGATTTATTTACAGATATTGTGATATATTCTGTTATCATATTATATATGATGTTTTGGTTGCTGTGACTGATGTATTTAGTGTTGTTGCAGCATTGGGCCTATTTTTGATAATTTAAAAATGTTAAAATGATGATTTCAATTTAAAAGGATCTTTAAAGTGACTTTGGAAATACATGTTTTATTGGATTTTAAATTGCTAAGGAATTGATTTATTTTTAATAAACGAAAGTTATAATTTTTATGTTACAAAAATTATGATTTCTGTGAAATATATATTAAAACGTGATTTTTAGAATATGGAGTTAACTATTTTGTAAATAGTTCAAATTGGGATTTTTGAAATTATTAGAAACGGTTTTACATATAAGATTTATTAAATTGAATTTTATAAATCAAAATAATGGAATTATAATGGAGTTTTAAAATTGTTAAAATGAAGTATAAGTAAATCTTATAAGTAAATAAGATTTATGAAGTTGCGAAGTTATTAAAGGAACGAATTTTGTAAAATAATGAATTATAAGTAATTAACATATAATTTGGATTTTTGGCATGTAATTGAGTTATAAATGGAATGGGGTAATAAAGGGATTTTATAAATTGAAGTTTTTATAAATATAAGTGAAGTTTATAAACAATGTTTTATAATTGTGAAATTTATTGAATTTGACAAATTAAATATAGAAGTTTATTTAAGGAATTTCATTCATGATTTTGGACAGTGGATTATCCTTTAAAATAAATGTGTAGAAGTATTGAATTTGGATAAGAGAATTATATTCACGATTTTGGACAGTGAATAATATTTTAAATAAAATGAATGTTTTGGGAAGTGGTATTTTAAATGGAATAAAAGGGTTTAAAGATGTTTTAAAATGTGTTAAGGATCGAATACATAGATTTCAACATTCATTTTTGAAATAGATGTTTTCGAGAAATAAGGAAATGATGGACTATAAGACTATTGTTATAGTAAATGATTTTCTAAAGGAAATGTTTTATATAGTATATGGGATTTATATATCCATCCAATTTGTGTTTAAGAGAATGTTTTCCTTAGAGAAGAAAATATTTACTTAATCCTGATTTAAGTATATGTAATATTTTCTAAGTGTTCAAAATAAAGAGATTGTGAATTACTTATTATTAAATAAGTATATGGAAATGTTTTCCAATATAGAAGTTGAAATGGTTTTGAGAATATATGTTTTTAAAGATAATTTTTAAGTGAATATTTGGCAAGTAATTTAATTAATAAAAGATTAATTAAAAGGGCCTAGTGATTGATATGGTGCTGAATATTTGTTTGTTTGTTTTGATAGTTAAATAACCGACTATCAAACTTTGCCAAATTTTAGTCCTCGACTTGATGTGGGAACTATTTAGTCGTACACTTAGTACATAGCCTTCTGTGTAGGCTTGATTATCATTTGTGTTGAGGATGATGATTCGTATAGTGTGAAGTGTTACTCCAATCTATCGAGCTTCCTTCTGTGCCCGAAGGATAGCAAGTTGAAAGTTGGAAACGTGATAAGTCTATGAGACTTAGTTTCTGTACGAGGTTGAGAAACACTTTAGTGTTGTTGGTGCGAAGAGACCGGGATCAGATTTATCTAAAAAGCACTTTGGACCAACATATATGCGACGATTGTGTAGGTTGCTTGTGATGATATTGATATTCTGGATTTTCATAGTGGGGGACTGCTTGTTGATCGTTTGGGGTTAAAATCCCAATATACATCCAGTAGCAGTGGTCTCTTCATTATGAAATATCCAATGCAAGGACTATTCGCTACTAATCCTAGGGATTTCCCGATAGGATGTGGTAGGAAAGTACCTTCGGTTTGTTCTGTTCCTGGATAACTTGTATGAATGTTTGTCTGACAATGCATTTCTACAGATTACGTACATTCGTTTTTACAAACGTACATCAGTGGTGGCGGAGAAGGCAACTTCTCTTAGCTTAACACCCTCCTTGAGACGTATGAGCTTAAGATTTGCATTTTTTTGGAAGGCAATTAGTAGTCAACAGAAATGGCCGTGTGGCATTCAAAGTGATGTGATTATGATTGTGAAAGGTAATCGTTACCTCAGGCCTCATCAATCGGAAATGATCAAAATAGGGTCATATGCAGCAGGGCTAAGTGGGTCATTCCCAAGTAGGATATGATCATCCTCTTCTAGATACATCTTTACACGCTATGACATCGTGTATCTGATTATTGTGGTTTGTATGCTATGAGGGCCCTCGGTAAAGGTAGATAACAACCGAAGGATGACATATTTGGTACCATCTAGTTATAAAGGTAGGACGGTCTTGTGTTGGTAGAGGGCATATGTTCTGTGCCTCGGCACATCCATCTAGAGGTGTACCCCTTCGAAAGGTAGTCCCTTCACCTGGTCATTTGTATGGAAATCCAAACTCCACTACGTACCTGCCATTTTGATTGTATTACCCAATTGGGCTATATGCTGGAATTTAATCAATGTAACAATTTTGGCCATGATTAGTATTATCTGTATAGTAGACACTAGTATAATATCACATGAGTTTGATATGAGATCTTTTAGTTATCGTAAGGTAAAAACATGTACGTGTTTATTGTGGACTTGTCTTACGAGATACTTTTGTTTTGATAAACGAAAAGTTTGGTAGTTAAAAAATTCAGTTGAGTGTGTTTCTCACGCTGGTTTACTAGACTGTCCGGGCGTTCTTCCCTTTCAATGCTCTGGTCAGACCGAGTATATTTACAGGTTATGATTTGGTTCTTTTGGAGCTTCAGTAGGAGAGCTGGAGATCTTCATTTTCGTACATCCGTATTTGGTTGATTATCCACTGCATTTTTGTTTAGTTTTTTTATATTATTGGAAATTGTAAGGACAGGTTATTATAACTGTTCAGGCTGATAACTATTGAATGATTGTTGAACTCTGATTGATGTATGTATATACAGTTTTTGTTTTGTAAAGATCATTGATATGATATTATATGTCTTCCGTTGCGATGTGAGATTCTGTGTTGTTCTGTTTTGTTCAATATTCTCTCTTTCTTCTCTTCTCTTCTTCTCTCTTCTTTTCTTTCTCTTGACTTTCCATCGGTCTGTGTTTTTGGGTCGGACATGTGTGGATTACTGTCGATTCAAAGGGTACAGATTTGCGGGTCGTCACATCATTCACTTGACTTATATAGTTAACAAAGTTTAAAAAAACTAAATAAGATACAATCCAAGTCCCTTCTCTCCATGCTCTTTATGTTCGACTTTCTCTTTATCCAAGTAACTCCCTTCTCCTTACTAACCTCTCACTAAATTATCCCAAAATACAAACTGAATTTCTTACAAACATAAGACTTTGTAGTATATTTCAATTCTTATGCTTGGATTTTCTCTCCGTATGTAAAGGAAAATTTTGACAACAAAGGCTCATGACTCAAGGAACTAGGTGCAAAAAAGTGAGTTTAAGGTACATCATTCTTCACCAGAACCTTTGCATATTGATTTACACGGAAACGAAGACGATATTCAAGTATATTTAGAGATTGATGATTTCTTTCAATTTTTATAGTTTGTATAGCAAGAATTTTTGTTTATGCAACAATCATATGTTATGCAGGGCTTGAATTATTTGAAAGATTCCATTTTGAAAAAAAAGCAACCTCTTCTTTTGTGATCATCGTTGCCTTAGAAATGAAAGTTAATTTATTTTTTATGATGTATTTTGTTAGACATTATACTAACTCTAGATCAATGCAATTTCCAACAATCCTAAAATTAAAAAGAATATAGGTATTCAAAAGGAACAATTCATGATGGCCTTCAACCTGATTCTAAAAATCTTCTCCTTTTGGTTATTTTCCTACTGATATATTGGTAGTATTTTCCATAGGAAACCTTCGTATCATATAATTTTGTTACCGTTTCCTTCTATTTAGCATTAAAACCGTTTTTTCTCAACCTTTAAGATTTGCTAGCCCATTATTTAGTAATCCATGAAGTTTATTTATTTTGGTTTCAATCATGTAGATCAATCTCTTCATGATTTTGATGCATTTTTGGTTTGTAGATTTGGTTTTCAACATTGAAATATCAACTTCTACTATATCAGATTAAATTGATGATTATCTCTTTGATATTTTTTTTCAAAATTCTAGCTTAAAATATTTAGTTTTTAGTTGTAATCCATTTTTTGTTTGAATTTGTTTTAGACATGGAATCCTAATTTTTTTGTTTTTTATTTGAAATTATTCTCAATGTTGCTCACTTCCACATGAAAGTCCTTTTTTAGGATAAGAGATTTAAATGAACTAGAGTTTGGTTTGTCGCACATGTTTCCAACATATTTCAATTGTATTTTCATTTTTTAAGCTTACAATATCATTTCCTTTATTTTGTTAATGCCATGGGCATTTACTCTTACACTTTATTACCATTACTTGTTTTGTTCAAGCGAGCTTACTTCCATCCCAATCATGGTGTCACTTCATTACATATTTCATTTTTTTAAACAAGATTAAAAATGCAATGTTAGGAATAATTAGGAATACAAAAGTGCCTGATGATATTGATGAGTTAATGATTTTGTTTCTATATTAGTATTTAGGTCTATTTATGAAAAATATTTTCTTATCTTGTAGTACTAATTCTTAAACAACTCGTTAAATAGAATACACAGATGTCCCATAATATAATTACTAATTGATGGTTTCTTAAGTTTTTATTCCAAGTATCTTTATTTATGCAGCAATTATATATCACGTAGGGCTTAAATAATCTATAAAGATGATGTCTTTGACTAAAAGGCAACATCTCTATCTAAAATCATCACTACCTCAAAAAATGGAAGTTCATTTATATTCTATCACTTTTCACTTTGTATTTACCTTTCCGATTTATTGGCCACCAATTCTTTCTTATACTAATTTTTGATTTATGCAATGCTTGAAATCAAAACAATACATGTTTTCAAGAGGAATACCGCATTGTGGTCTTTAATTTGATTTTTTTAAGAACCTGCTCTCTCATGTTATTTTCTTACTTATCAATTTGTAATCTTCCTACAAGAAACTTCTATACCCTACTATTTTATTAATATTTCCTTCGTTTTAGATTTAAAAATTGTTTGTGCACATCCTTTAAGATTTGGTAGTCCTATATTTATAATCCTTGTATTTTTCTTATTTTAATTTTATTTTCTTTCCTCAACCCTTGCTAAATTTTGATACTTTTTTAAATTTTAATTTATCATTTAACATTGAAAAAAAATCACATCGAACAAGGATGACAATTATTTGTAATCCCTAGGAGTAGTATTATTGTTTAGGACTTGCGGCACTCACAATTAAGGTTAAGGGTTCAATTCTTGCCATCTGCGTATCCCTACGAATGTATCTAAAATATGTGTTGTGGGTTTAGTGCCTTGGATTTCACAAGCGAAGCTGGGTTCTTTAAACCCTAAAAATAAAATGATAATTATTTATTTTTATCTTAAAAACAATTTTTTTTAATCAATATTGCAACTTAACTCTAATCTTTTGTTAATAAGAATTAAAGTATGAGATTATTTAAGAACCACCTAAAACATATGTAGGTTACACGATATTTGAAATGGACGAGCTATAGAATAAAGTATGTGGTATTCTTAGATTATAAACTACTTACCAATACTATGAAGCAATGTATCTAATCCATTGAGATCACTCAGTTATTATTTTTTTACTATTTTGTTTTTGACATGATCGAGTTTTGAAAATAAAAACTTCTATTTTTCCCCTTGTTAGTACTCTCAAACAAAACTTGAAAAGCAAATTCTCGTATATATCATATTTAGCGGCATTGTTTCAAAAGTAAAAATAAAAGAATGCTACTAAAAAAAACTTTATATCAAATGGTTTATTCATAACAAAATCATTGCTACCTGACCCTAGATTAATGAAAGAGAAATCAATATAAATATATAAGAATATTTGTTTTTAAAACAAAATCACTGTATAAACTCCATATCTTTTCCACTGGTGATACAATTCATTTGCCCATAACAATTTTTTGGTGAAATATCTACCAACTTAGTTTGAACCTTCATATGTCAATGTTTTCATTATATAATAATGACAATGTTTAATTTCTAGGCAACAAAAGAGTTGTGCATTTCTAGAGCGAATTTCATTTACCAATGTTGCGTTATGCGCACACAGACATACACACATGTATATAGGAGTTTTAGCGCATGCTTATTTGATAATAATGAATTATTCTAAATGCTTGCATTGGATCAGGATGTTGTTGAGATTTTCTTTAACATTATATAATCATTTACTTAGTTAATCCCATTTGTAAGGGAAAATTTATCACGGTCTTAGAACATATTCAAACCAATTGAAAAATATGCTCAAGGTCAGAACATGCACCTAGATCGAAATCACATCCCAATCCCAGTTACAAAATGAAAGATATGATCATCTTAAAATCAGTCCACTACATAACCGATTTGGGCCCCACCTTGAAGTGCTATTATCTACTTTACCCAAACTAAACATCTAAGAGAAAGGAATGCTCTATTTGACGACACAAAGCTATCGGTCCAAAATATCACCGAATTTTGATTTAAACAAAGAAGTTACACGACAAAGAAGATTAGTCTGTCATATAACGAAATGCTAAGAAATGGTTCGATAAGGAGTTGTACCGAATAGAAAATCATGTTTGGTGGTCGACTATCGAATAGAAATTGTTGTTTGATAGTCCATTGTCGAACCATGGAATCACCAAACTAACTGTTACCACCGAACCAACTTTGTTAACTGAACCAGTTATACATGGAAATGCCTTATTTGGCGGGATGACCGAGCTAGCCACTATATATCTCCACTCCTATAAATACCCAAAGGCCGCAACATTAATAGCGGACAAGTTTATGGCCAAAAAAATTACCAAACCGCTCTAGCCGAACATCGAGTTGACAAGAGGTTCCACCTTCTAAAACTAGCACTAGGATCACACTCAAGATCCTAAGCTCTAGCCAATTCCTATTCTTGAGTATTTTGTCTTTTTGACATAAATATTTTTGTGCTTTCATTGAGATCACAATTAGGATCATGAAGCCACCATCTAGAAAGCAAGGGAGTAAGATGTTGTTGGATGGAGAGTAGTCTTTCCATAGGGCCATTTAAGGGACAATGTTTAAGCCAAGTCAACTACCTTACCAAGAAGGAGGTACAAAAAACGATGGCAAATATGGAAGCTTACTTAAGCAATAGGAGACGATGGATGCATTCCTTGGACATATGGAGGAAGCACCACCAATGCAGATCTAGAGGGACCAAATCGAGAATTCTATTGGCAACCCATGAATAATGGATGCAGGGGAGCAAGTAAGGATGGAAGAAGCCTTGGAGATACAAACTTCTATTTAACTGAACCGGCTAGGTCTTAATCTGACTCGGATCAGTACTGAACTATTCGGTATTGGACCAAAAGATGTAGCCCATGCCAAACCAAGAGGGGATGTGCCACTCGAAGTCAATGTTGAAGCTAGAACCACATGCCTGGCTGCTAAAATGGGACCGCTTGAATTCATACGTGTTACTACCAACAATCACTTCAACCATATCGGAGCCCAAATATTATGAAGGAGAGCTTCACAAAGAACAATAGTAATAGTAAGGTCTTTTGAAAGAGTCAAAGGGATGCTTTTGCAAGTATTAAATGAATTATAGGCTTTCGAAGGGGTCGAAAGGAGTCAAGACTACCCTTCCGTAATAGTTGGTTCCGCAAGCAATAAAAAGTTTCGTATGTGTTAAAAATGCCTTTGAAGGTATCAAATAATAAGCCTCTGTTATAATCGAAGCCTAATACCTTCTACAAGAAACAACTAGTTTGGCGAAAGCTACCTTCCGTAAGTATTGAAGGAGTCCGATGCTTCCGAAGGAGTCAACAAGAGGGCCTTCTGTAACCAACCAAGTAAGTACTTCCAAAGTAGTTGACCCTTCCATGGGAGTAAACATCACTTGTCACACCATCCTCAATGAATGCTTCCATAACCATCAGAATGAAAGCATTCGAAAGAATCTCCACCTTTTTCAAGTATTAGATATGTACCTTTCACACACATTGGGACATCCTTTCATGCTTATCAACACATCTACAATAGCATAAGAGTCGCTCCTATACTTTCCGATGGATTCGAAGGCATCCAAGTCTGATTCAAAAGCAACATTAGAGAGGCGCTTTGGATTCAACAGCGGTAGAAGGTCATGAGGGCATCCTTTCAACTAAGTTGAAAGGACTAATATATGAAGGGGGTCCAACTTGCACCCAAAAATAAGACCCTAAGGGTGCCATTTTTGGGATCCGATTTCATTCCTTCCACACTTGCACTTTTCTTGAGTTCGTAAACCCTAATTTCTAAATCAAATTAGGGATTTTGCTTCATTGTAATACGTAAACCCTTGTATTCAAAAAAATAATCAATAAAGTAAATACATGGCACTTTCGAAAGCATGAAGTCTGATTTGCTGCCTATATGTTATTTCATTTATGGAACAAGCACATCTATACCTTTCAAAGGGGTTCCTTTCAAAGGAATATGATCCTTTTGACTTAGTTAATACCTTTTGTTCCCACAAGGTTACAACCTTAGATTACTCCAACTAATTCGAAAGAGGTTTCGAAGGGGTCATTCACTTCTCTAACCTTGCTTTGGGATGTTGACAAGATTTCTTGTTAACATTTTGGCACTAGAAGAAGGGCTCGAACCTCCATCCTCATTGAACTACCAACACCACCTTTCCCTACCTCAAGCTATTCTACACCTACCCTTGGCCACTACGATGAACCGCTATTGGAAAAGATCACAACAAGGGTCTTTAGATCACAAGTAGCAAGGTCAACTCGTCAAATCAGTAATGACTCTCGAAGTTATGAAGAGCAAGTGCTTAGGATGGAAGTACTAAGGATTGTGAATAAGAAAAGGCTAGCAGATTTATATAATCCCAAGAATTGGGGCATAAACCCATTTCATGTTGGGCCTACACTCATCTTTTCTTTAGGGGAAACAAGATCTAGGGGTGATAATTTGTTTGTGCAGATGAAGAAGGCCATTCAATTCTACGCTGAAGGAACTATATTTGAAAAGGGGATGATGGTCGATTACTACATATTTGCTCAAAAAAGGCATAGAGAAATAAGTAGACCATTACCTCCATATGATCTTTGAAAGATTCTAAAATGGAAGTTGGTCATCGAGGGTGAAGCTCCTGAATCAAGCAAAAAAAGATCTAAAAATCAACCTCAAAAGACAGTTTTCAAATCAAGATTCCATAGGGAATGCAACTTGACTACATCAATTGATAACATCTACTTACTAATAAGAGAGGAACTCAATTACTGGCCATGTAAAAAGAAAGAGCCTAAGTATGAAAGAAATCTAGGGGACCTTATTATCATTATCATATGATGATTGGACACGAAACAAATCAATGCGGAGCTCTTGAAGGGATGATCACCAACTTTTTCAGACAAGGAAAGATCAGTAGATTTGTAAAGAAATCCTAGATAAATTCAGTAAAGACCCATTCAAATAAGAAAATCTATATGGTTGGGAGTAAGATTCTCCTTAAGGCTAGAAACTACCTTAAACGATCATAAGTCTTTGTCCATGCCAAAATGGCCAGGACAAAGTGCATCTTGGAGGGAAGTCAGAGTAATCATTTATCCACACCATGCTATGGTCAGGTTAAAGTATATGCAAGCCCTTGATTGTGCCATACTATGGCTAGTTCAAGGCACCAACCAACCTTCATTCCCGCTCATAAGGCCTAGCTGCAGCACCTCTTAAAGGAACGATGGAGTAAGCCCTTGATCCTGCCATGTCATGGCCTAGTCAAGGCACCAGACAAGACTTCAGTCCCACCTATAAGGCCCAGCTGGAGTGCCTCCTGGAGGGAGGTCGGGTAAGTCCTTGGGTCCTGCTTGTGGATAAGCTAACCAAGTGCACGGGACAACAACGGACTAAAACATCCAAGCCCAAAGAGTGGCATAGAAAGCATAAACAATATAAGAAGCCTAAAGGATGGCACATATCGAAAGAATCATGTACCCGGAACCAGAGAGGTAACATAAAGCAAATCATTTGAAAAATCAAAGTCCAAAGAGTGGTGTAGAACAGAAGGCTCGGATGAGAATTTTTGAACTTCTATTATCCGACAAATGATTTTTAAACTTCCTTTCTTGTCGCCAGGAATAGATTTCTAGTCTTCTATTATTTCCGGCTGATAATTCTCGGATTACATTCATAGCCTTTGGCTAATTCCCAGAAGATCATTTCTGGACTTCACTTGTCAATACTCGAATTTGGGTTTCAGGTCTTCTGTTATGAATTCTTGGTCTTCCACTATATCCAGAAGGTGATTTCTAGACTTCACTTATCAACATCTGAATTTAGGTTTCAGTTCTTCTATTATTGATTTCTAGACTTCACTCATTAATGCCCAAATATGAGTTTTGGGTCTTTTGTTTTTATAGATCTCTGGTCTTCTACTAACTTCCAGATTAAAAATTCTGGATCTCTCTTAGTAATACCCATATCTGTGTCTCGGACCATCTATTATTAACTTCTGGGCTACACTTATCAATACCCAAGTCTGGGTTTTAGGTTTTCTATTATTTCCAAATAAAGATTTCTGGATTCCAATTTTTTGACCCCAAATGAGGATTCCTGGTCTTCTATGACTTATTTCCAGATGATAATTTCTAGGCTTTCATTATTACCAAATGATTGTTCTTGGTATTCTATCAGTTATTTCCAGAAGTGGATTTCTAAACTTATATTATTAATGCCAGATTTGGATTTCTGACCCTTTATTATTAATTCCATAATTAGATTTCTGGTCTTCTATTAATATAACCAGAGTTGAATCTATGGTTTTTTCTCATCATTACCAAAGTTAGATCTCGAGACTTCTATTATTGTCAGACAAGAATTTCCAGTCTTTAATCGTTCCCTACTGTTGATTTCTCATCACTTATTATCTTCAGATGAGGATCTATTAATTTCCATTATCCAAGATTTAGGTTTATGGAATACTATTATCAGGAATTCTAATACTGTCTTTAATAATATGGATAAACTACCGAACATATTCTTACATAAATTTCAAATCAATGATAAGAAATTTTGTCTACTTTGTACTTTGTGGGAAAATAAGATTGATAAGGAAGACCAATTGATTCAACAAATACAAAAAACCATAGCTAAAGTTATCAAGAAGCAGATTTAGAAATAGCAGTACAAGTACAGATAAGAGCTACATGCCAGGTGATATTTATATAATCTACAAAATTATTTACAAAGTATATTATACAATACGTTAAGATATTGGTACCAAAAGATCGAAAACAAGTGTGTGCCTCAAAGGTCTTATGCAATCTTATCTAGATTCTTGGAAGTTAATGGATCAACAATGTGGCGTATTACTACACAAAGAGTTTCTTTAAGTTTTTGCCTCGGCGATTTTGACCTCTCGAACCCTTACTGCGCTGCCCCTCTTACTATGGCCAAGAATCGCAAGCAAAAACCCCGTTTTTTCGCATCGTTTCAGTCGTTACCACTCATGAGATCTGGTCGCATGTTCTCATCCTCTGACATGCTTCCTGTTACAACTGCTTCTCCTTCTTGCCATGTTGTAAATTCCAATTTTGTGTCGACTTCTACTCGGTCTGCTCCACTGCCAGCTCCTATAGCAGATTCTAGCTTGACGCCCTCCTTTTCGAATTTGGCAGATGATTTGGCTCGTGCTTCTACAATCATTGTTCCTCTATCAGGTATCTCGGTAGTTAACCCAACCTCGCCTATCACTAAATTATTTTGCTCAGTTGGCGGTTGGAATAATAACCTAGGGTCAGAACTTAATGTTGTGTTGGATGGAGATTCTGAAACTATCTTGATTGATGATGTCGTTTCATGTTCTGGTAATGGGGATTTAGTGGAGAATAGCTTTTTGAATGAAAAGGAATGTTGCGATGTACCTTCTGAGAAGCTGAATGCTACTACCTCTAATTCTCCTATTGTTCCTGCTATAGTTCAAAATCGGCATTCCGTTGTCCTTAATTCCATTGACAAACCTATTGTTTCTCGTGAAAACGCTATAAAGCCAGCTTGGGCTTTTTTGTTTAAATCATTGCCGCGTAATGCTAGTATATTCGCTCCTCGAGAACTTAACACTTGAGTAATTGATGGTTTAACATCCTTCCTCCTTCAGTGCTTCAGGAGGCAGTGAGCCATTAGTCTGAACACCTGGTCGGATATTTTCTAGATGTTACATCATCCTATTCGGTTGTTCGTGAGCAATGTAGGCGAGCATGGAAATTGAAAGGCACCCTTCATGTTTAAGTTATAAATTCCTTTTTCTACTTTACATTTTAGAACAATGATGACCGCCTTATAGCGCTTGAGAAAAGCCCTCTAATTATTGAAGGGAAACCTTTTATTGTCGCTCTATGGAGAGTTGGCATTGACAGATCTTGAGAGCAGACTCTCTCGATTCTGGTTTGGGCCACGTTCTCTAATATTCCGTCTATCCTTCAATCGCTTATTGGTTTGAACTGGCTTGCAACCCTTATTGGTGACTTCAAATGCTTTGATGCAAATACCATTGCTTGTAAGAATTTACTTTATGCTTGGGCTTTGATAGAAATATCTCCATTGAGGTCGCTACCGTCAATTTTGAAGGTTAGAATTATGGAAGGTCGCAAGATGGAGATAAAGGTTAACTACAACTGGAAACCCGATATTTACTCAATCTGTCAGTCTTTGGACATATTGTTGAGAAGTGTTCTAGGAGTGCTCCTCATCCTTCTGTCGATAGAGTCCCCTTCCTTGGGATGGAAATGAAATGGGCCCCCAAGGTTAGTTCTCCGACTGTCTCTATATGTACAGCACCAGTTCCTCCCTCTTTTGAGTTTGTTTTGGCCTTAGCTACTAGTGATAATGATGATGATATTATATTCTGGCAACCTAATGAGCGTTCTTGGGTACACGTATTCACGAAAATGAGGTATGACCCGTAGATGCACAGTTATCACATGTTTTTAGGAGGGGGAGATGAGTCTAGGGGGCTAATGTATCATGTTGAGGGTGGTGGGCTTTCTCTTTCGACATCTGGTTTAGATGGTGCACGCAATTGGTGGTGATTCTTGGATCCTTCATGGGACTAGATTTACCTTTACACTTCTCTGTCGTGCTCTTGTGATCCATTATTGGCTATGTACTTTTCAGCTATTCAGCATGTCATAGGTCCTGGTACCGATGTTTATATCAGTAATGACAGGGGAGACTTTTGTCCTTCCGAGTAGTTTAGACTCTCTGTCTATCTCCTGCTTTCTTTCATGTTTTGTATTTAGTGGACTGTTCACTATAAACATAGATTTATTTGTTCTATGCATGTGCATAGCACCTTTTTTCCATCTTATATTCTCAGTGGCATAGCCCACTATAAAGCTGGCTAGCTTTGCTAAGAAAGAGTTCTTTTAAGTTTCTTTTCTTTCTTCCTAATCTCATCAACATCATCGATAGACTCGAAACGAGTCTTTAGAGCACAATTGAAAGCGTTATTTGCACCTCTAAGGGTCATGTTCTATCTTTCCAATTTAGCAATATGTTTTTGAAGATGATATTGTTTAAGTTTTTGAATTTTGACACGATTGAAATGAGTCCTTTTCCTCACCTAAAAAATCAAAGTGAAGCCGGGGATGTTGCATGTAAAGCTTTTATAGATCTCTAAGAAAGCAATATCTAGCCAATCTTGAGGATTTCAAGAGAAAGGACTTTTCTAAGTAATCTCTTCTTATCTTAACAAATTTTCCTAAGTAATGCCTAGTAACATGGCTGTTTGATAGATGTTTAATTTGTAATAATGTAATAAAATAAAACTAAGTATGAAAAGACTAATATAGAAGGTCCATAGATCAATATAATTACACGATTACAAATTTTCTTCTGGTTCATACAAGATTGATCTTTAAATATCTCAGAAATGAACTTATCCTGATAATATTTGATTTTTTCCAGAGGTAATGTGTGAGGAATTTAGTAGACCCATGGTAAGTTCCAACAAGTCCCCAGATGGGGATCAGACCTTTGTTCGTCAAAGTATCTCTTATGTAGGTATCTAAGCAGGCCCCCACTGAAATCACCCAAGTATGAGTAATCCACAGTTGGATGCCTGCAATAAACTTTGTATAAAAATTATACCAAGATATCACTGTCTTCAATTGACATCCAAAAGAGTGTCATTAATTCTTTGTTCTCCTCCAAAAGCTTATCATAATGAAGACATGCCCTTTTCGTTTGAGGGGCCGCTTCTTGATCTTTGAAAGACGTTAATACTGCAGCGCTTTAATTATGCTTATAATACTTATCAGGTAGTGCATTATGTTCTTTTAACTATTTATTTAACTCCCTATATAGGCCATTTATTTCCACCTGTTTCTTATCAAGCTTTGTCTTACAACGGTAAATGGCTTCCTTATCTGAAACGGTAAGATATTAGCTAGTGTTATCTTGAAAATAAGATCCATTTTGATAAAAAAAATCATACTTTGGAAACTAAAATGGAGTTTTACAAAGTTTGCTTCTTCTCTTTTTCTCCAACACAAAATTCAACACCCCTTTCTTCAGAATCAGATGGTTTTGGAAATTTAATCTAAACCACTTCATGAACAATAGGATTGGAATTAACATTTCTTGATCCCTCTTCGTCACTTGGAGCCTCGGAAGTGTTTCCACCATCCCTACCAGGAGTGTCATCATGGTCACCTTCATTATCGCCAGTACCCTAACCTTTGTCGTCATCATCATGGTTATCATTGCCATAATCATCGTCGTTGTCATCTTCGTCAACGACGGCTTCATCGCCATTTTGTCTTCCTCTTCATCTGAGTCCGAGTCCTCTTCTACAGGAGGAACTTCAAAAGATAGGAGGTGGATGGCATTAATTTCCTCTCTGTCGAAAATCTCAATCCCTTGCTCCATTTCCTTTATCTCAGCCATAAATCATTTGATTAACACAGGGTCAAGAGAAGGAAAACTTAAATCCAGGCACTTTTCTATGTTATCGTAATAGGCTATCATGAGTGCATCCTCATAGAAATTAACAATAATATCATTAAGACAGGTGCTCAGAAACTGAGATACTTTTTTCTTAGCCTCAGAAATAGTGTTGATAGCTTTGAATAAAGAATCCTTTTCCTTCTCTAACTCTTTTTAAGAGAAGTACACTCCTTCTTAAGTGAAACGTGTCTAGCATTAACCTTGGCTTTTTCATCCTTGGACTCTTTCAAAGTCATTTTCAGAACCAAAACTTCATCAGCTAATATCTGTTTAGCCTTCCTCTCATCAGAAATTGTAGGCTCTGCCCGAGCAAGAGAAGCACTCAACCTTTCTTGTTCCCTACAGCGTTATCTTTGGCAGTAGTAAGGGTAGTGATATGATTGTTTAAAGTCGAGACTTCTTCCCTAAGCTTTGATGTTTCAGTAAAGGACTTAGAAACTTTTTCCTGAAGAGTGTACCAGCTTTTGGTGTTCTAAGAGGAAAAGTAAGACATGAGTCAGGATTCAGTATAAAGAGAGTAATGATAAAATCATGCAGTATAGAATATACTATAAACTGTTGTTCAATAAGAGATCGATAATGACTCGATGAATCCGGTACAAAGGTGGTTGGCTGAGCAGAAAAAAACGATAAAGAGTGCGTAATCGACTACATAACATTCTCAAATTCAGTAGGAGGCACTGGTGACAAAGGTCTTGAGGGATTCAAATCCTGGGAAGTAGTTGAAGTACCCAGATCCTTCTGCATTTAATCAATAGCGCTGAGAGAATCAAATACAACAATATGAGATATAAAGTCATCCTAAGAAGGAACCATTTTAGTTTGATCAGCAGTTATAGAAGGTAAGTCATCCATAGAAAAAGTGGGATCAGGGTTAGGACCCTCTAAAGTCTTGTCAGCACCAACAAATTCACCCTCTTTTTGGGTAAGAGAAAACTGGATATCAACAGTCTTAGATTTCTTCAGAGCCGACGGCAGTTGCTCCGCTTAATTTCCCTTTTGCAATCATTCAAGGCCTAACAATGGCTTGTGTCAAAATTAGAGCATCAGATTCCGAAGATAGAAGCGGTGGATCATTTGTAATTAATTCAGCTGGAGGAGTGGCCATTGAAACCAAAAGGCATCGATTAGCAAAACAATTTAAGGAATAACATGACATCGAGTTACAAACAATACACTTAAGTTTACCAGGTAGGTCTGGACAAATTGGGGACAAGGATGAAAAATTTTTAGTATCACCCAAAGTTAAGAAGCATTTTATTTTTAAAGTGTGTTGGATAAGAGGAGGTTGTCCAAGAATCTTCTGACCATTTGGTATGAGGGATTTTTTTTGGAGGTCGCAAGGAGTCAATAACGTAAGTCTATTCCTAATATGATTTGAAGCTGCAGTCATCAACTTTACGATTTTCTTGCCTTCTTCGTCAAGATCCATAGGAGCACGGCTTAATAAGAGAACATTATTCAGTAAAAGAAAACAAGTTAATAGAAATAATGGTAACGGTCTACTTACGGGGAGAAGAAAAGATTCCACCAATGTTTGAAAAGCATTTGACGTAGAAGAACCGTGTTTCCCAATCTTAAATCTGTTTATTCTCTTTGAAACCAACTTTTTGGGGGGATTAGTCTAGAAAATCTGGCTGTTCAAATTACTGAGTTTGACAAGGCATGCTATATTGTTAAGAACTTCAGCACTCAGAGAAGGAATTCCTGACTCTAGGGCCATGAGCTCCAAAGAGACAAGGTATGTGTATACATTGGATGATAGCTAGATAGAAGCAATGCCGAGATGACTTAAGAATATTGACAAGAACTCTAGAAATGGGATAAAAAGCCAATGCCAAATATGAATGGTGGGATAAGCAAAGTATCCCGTAGGAGTATTTTGAATTGTGACATTATTGCCAAGAGGGATAGCTTCAACCCCTGTAATCCCAAAATCGTTGAGGATCGCATCTACTTCATCTTGAGAAGTTACGAGAGAGTGCCTTGAAACCGTCTCAACCTATTTTAGAGAAGATTTTAATTCCGGAACAATATTCTTGTCAGATTTCTTAGAGGTTATTTTAATACCCATGATCCTGCCAGGTGATATAATTTCATCAAAGGTATGATTTATTCAAATACTGTACCTTTCGATGGTGTTGGAGGCCTATTACAACAGCTCAAGTACCTTCCATAGCACTTGATTTCATGCCTTCAAAAAGATCAAAGCTAATTAGAACTTTGTAAATCATTGAGCTTTCGATAGTGTCGAAACCATAATCAACATCCCTCATTTTATGGCATAAATTCACCTGGACTTACCCTTCTACAACATCGAAGCCCATAGATTTTACTTTGTTTTATAATTAGCGTAGCTATCCATGTAATATCTATTTTAAAATATACATTATCGAAATTCCATACTCCAACTAAGTCAAAATACTTGAAACAAAGTGGCGTTGACACTAATGAAAGGACATTGAGACGCTTCGATAATGTTTTTGTTGGAAAAGTGATAATAGCTACATTCCCGTTGACTATTGTGGTTTTTGAAGAAGTAAATAAGGCATAATAGTGTTTCGAAAGTGTCAACACAAAATTGAGATAATGCAAACAGCTATGCTTATCTCAGTTTTAAGGTTTCGACTAAGTCGAAAGGTTGATTAATGGTTTCGATGATGATAGAAAGTATTTTTCTTAACTTAATTTACCATAAACATCGTTAATTTTTAACTCTTAGTATCCTTCAAGATAAATTAAAATTAGGCATAATGGGTTTCGAGTTTGAATCTGCATCCACCAGCGGCAAATAACCACAAATTTGGCAAATTCACGTTCGAACCCGAATTAATGCCATGGATTAATCAAAATCAGCATGAAATTAGAGTCTAGGGTCATCTTACACGGTTGATTAACTCGAATAATTTTCAAAATTCAAAACAGTAGCATGGAATTAAACCCTAGAAATTTTAAATTTGTGCAAAAAAAAACTAGTTTCTAATTTGAAATCGTAAATACTCACCTTAAATCCAAGAGTTTCGCCTTTTAAATTTTGAGATTGATGGGAATTTGAAGAATATAGTTCTTGCTTTAGAAATTTTCAATTGCAGGTGAAGAGAGAGGAAAAAAGAGGAGTGCAATTTATAAGCTGAATGGATGGGACGACGACCATCTGATAAGATTTAAGTAAACGGTCGAGATCAGCTTAGAAATACCAATAGCCGGGAAAGTTCTGTGCTGAAGCAATTGAAGGTACCGTTCAAAATAGTTGACTTGAAAATTCAAGAGCATCCCTTCGCCCGGTGGGGTAGGCAAATGTTACTACCCAAAATCACTTCAACCCTGTCGGAGCCCAAAAGATTATAAAGGAGAGCTTCATGAAGAACAATAGTGATAGTAAGGCCTTTCGAAAGTGTCGAAGGGATGCTTCTGCAAATATTAAATAAGTTATAAGCTTTCGAAGGAGTCAAGACTACCCTTCTGCTTCAGTTAATCCCTTCCCTAATAGTTGGTTCCGCACGCATTAAAGAGTTACATATGTGTTAAAAATGCCTTTCGATGGTATCAAATAATAAGCCTCCGCAATAATCGAAGCCTAATACCTTCCACAAGAAATAACTACTTCACCAAAAGCTACCTTCCGTAAGTATTGAAGGAGTCCGATGCTTCTGAAGGAGACGGCAAGAATGCCTTCCGCAACCAACCAAGTAAGTACTTCCGAAGCAATTGACCCTTCCACAAGAGTCAACACCACTTGCCATACCATCCTCAATGAATGCTTCCGCAATCATCAGAATGAAAGCATTCGAAAGCATCATCACCTTCCGCAAATATGTACTTTGTGCACACGTTGGGACATCCTTTCATGCTTATCCAACATGTAACGACCTGTCTTTTTTGGACGGTTTAAGCAGACACACACGTCAGACTCAAACCATTCAAAAGGGCAGATTGTTATGGGGTAAATAAGAAAAAAGGAAAGAAATAAAACAAATACAGAATCTTGCAGCGGAATGACAAGATATAATAATCAAATAATAGTTCATGAAGCTGTCTTATAAATACATTTGATTATTCTTTACAGCACAAATATCAGAGTTACATAAACAGGAATAAATAAATAAATCCAATGGAACAACATGATGCAATGGAATACATATCATAAATAATAATAGTACAAATCTTCATCTCCGTCCTCTAAAAATAAGGTCTTCAACCCTGAAATGCTCAGGATGACCCAAGCGAATTGAAAAGACAAAACATTCGAGTCAGAACTAAAAGATCTTATGTAAGTTAAATCAATGGTAAATATGAGTATGACGGCGTCAGAGATATTTACGGGGTTTGACATCTCCTATCCAATGTCTAACGTGAGTGCAATAACTTAAGAGATGTTCGGGATTCACATCTCCTAAGGATCCGTTAAACTATCTACTATGTAGTACAGTAGCTATTATAATATGTCTACAGTAAAGTAAAATATTAAAATAGCGTTAAGGCGTTATCCATATACTCCTTAACACATTTTATATATTCTCATAGTCTATACAGTACCGTACGCTCATCCAAAAACCGAAGGTTTGCGCAGAGGGCACTCCATAGGTATGGTATAAAACAAACTCATAGAAGACGCTCTAGGACATGTGAACACGGCACTCGAGGCAATGCCAAGGTAGATATACCAATTGGGGATCCGGACTAGTGGTAACGCATAGCAACTACTACCGCCCACCTCGGAAAAACTCCCAAATCAAAATCAAAGGTAGCCACCAAATCAATCACAAAGTAATAGAATGGTATCGAAGAAATATGCCCAATCGGAGATGCGGCCTCACTTGGCCCGACATGGCTCCTGTTTTAATCACATCTAAGCTGACTCACGGGAGTCAGGGCCACGTCATACCTCATACAGAAATCGTTCACCAAACCATCCTACTTCATTTCTGGAATCTCCACCATGTACACAGTTGTTAAAGTGGTTTTCAGTATTGGCAGATATACCAAATAAGCGTTTGGATGGTTCTTTTACATTTCAAAAGTCAGTTCACAATTTATATCAAAATATCATATTCCCAAAACCATATCACTTTCGAAATTATATTCACTTTCAAATTCTTGTCACATTTGAAATCATATCGTTTCCAACATCATAATTTCTTTCAAAAATCATATTTCCAATTTGGTTAAATCCTCGCTTCAAAATCGTCATATTCAATTAATTATCACATTTAAATTCCAATTTAGGTTATAACATCATTTGACCGTATTTGCTTTTAAGCCAATGAATTTGAATATAAACACTTTCCCTCTACTTAGTTTGAAAATTAAGAAGATTGTATAAACAGTTATAAATAGTTAAAATAATTATAAATAGTTAAAATACTCTAAAATAGTTTAGTTATAGATTTAAGATAATGTTAAATTGATTTTAGATAGTTAAATATATATAAAATAGATTAAATAAAATTGATATAGATTAAATAGCTTTAAAATAGATTAATTAGATTTAAAATAATTTAAAAGGATTAATTAGTTTAGAATAAATTAAGTTGGTTTAAAATTAGTTTAAATAATTTATGTGGTTAATATAGGTTAAAATAGTTTAATAAATTTGAAAATCTTAATAATTAGAAATTTTAAAATAATTTATTTTTAAACAGTTTATATTAAAATATGAGTTTGGAATTTATATCAATTTAACTATTTATTTGATTTCAACATATTTGGACCATTTCACATTTCCAAATCGACAAAACCCAATTACCAATCTTCTAACTCAAATTCTCAATAAAATATTAGATTCTATATCGATTTAAATCCATGTTTGAAATATCAATTTAAATTACTTAAATTCCAATATATTTCAAAGTTATATTTCAAACAATTTTAATAACTCAATTTCGATAAATTTTGATTCATACTTCAAAAATCAACTTTAAAATTCCAATTTAATTCCTTTAAACAATTCTTTTAAACCAATTCCATTTTTAACATAAAACTTGGATTCTAATAATAATTCAATTTATATAAATCAAACTTTTATTTCAAAATATCGTTTAACTAAATTTCAAAAATTAAGGATTTTAAAATCATTTAATTTAACCAATCCGTTGTCCGTATATAATTCTCTACCCTAGGATCAAGTGATACAGATATTAATCATTTCAATCCGCAATTTAGAATTTTACGGTTATATATCATTTCAAACTATAATCCTGAATTAAATAAAATCCATAAAATCGCTCGAGTTTATCATTTCAACCCATAACAATTTTTTCCTAATATATAGATCATTCGGGTATATATCATTTCTGTTAAGAATTTTTCGGGATCACTACGCAATTAGATTTTGAAGAAAAAGTAGTGAAGAAAGCAAACAAAAATAATTCCCCCAAAATCAAAACTTTTATTGATTTAACCAAGAAAATACAAAAGAGACCTAAAATTGAGAGGAAATCTCAATCCCAAACACTCTACAAAATACACTTTTTCCACACACCATATGAAACCTAGACATGTCTATTTATAATAGACTTGATAAAATATCTTATTTAAGAAGCTATTGAATACCTTCATGAATCTTTCTCAGGTAGATAATTTGTTGTCTTCTTTAATGCAATAAAAGATGATACTAATCTCACTACCAAATGCGCAAAATCTCTAAAATATGCAATTAATCACATTCCAAAATCTACCAGATTTATAAAATAGGCAACGAATTTGAGTCATAATTCCACATAGACTCAAATATCTCCAAGATCTACTTATATATGAAATATTATACCACCAAAATCTAACAATCTCCACCTTGATACAATATTCCATAAATGTTATCCAAGCTCCTACTAAACCTCAAAATCCAAACAATATATCTAAGGAAACAAATATCTCCACCACAAAACTAAACCTCTCTCCAAACTACGCATGCCAGCCAATTGAAAATGCACATTATCAACAGATCAGAATTGCTTGTAATACCACAAAGACCTCCGAGTAGACTTTGTAGTTTTCCGTTGTTAGCTTCACCTTGATTCAGACAGATTTGTCTCTCCAACTTCACTTTTATAATAATTTGCAATCTTTAAAGTTTTTCCAAGCAATGAATAAATATTATTGTTTTCCCTCTTCGCACGTAGTACCTCTCTGTTACCCTTCCAAACCCTAGTTACTCCACCTCGAGTCGAGAAGTTACAACCTTTTCCTTCCAGCTATCTGACATAGACAAGATTCCTTTTAATTTCTAGGATATGCCTAACCCCTGTAAGCGTCACCAACCTTCCAGTATCCATCTTCAACATGACAGAACTCGTGCCTTGAACTTGTAGATCTCTACCATTAGCGGACTCCACCTTGCTTGCTTCCTCCTTATAATTGGTGGATGCTTCCCTTTGATTGCAAATGTGGAAACATGCACCAGAATCTAGCACCCACTCTCCTCCCGTACTCATATCAACACAAAGAACATCATTTCTAATGGCAAAGTACACCTCTTCATCACGGTCTACCTCCAGCTTATTTTTGCTTCCTTATTGAGTTTTCATCCTCTCTTTATCCTCTTTTAATTTATTGCAAAATTTCAGCTGATGGCCTGGTTTTTCACAGTAATAGCAAATGAAGTCTCGATCCGTATTTGGTTTGAATGAGCATCTTTATCTCTTTGCAAATTGGACTTATGTCAATGGATTTGTAGTTTCCTTTTCTTTAGTGGTCTTTCCTTCCGATATATTTATCCGCCGCATCTCCTCATTAATAATGCTGCTAACCACAGTCTCCACGGAAACAACACCATTAGAATTTGTGTTGTTCAATGCAACTACTAGAATTTTCCAACTTTCAAGCAATGAGATCATTAATATTAAAGCTTGAGTTTCATCATCAACTTTGAAGATTATCTCCGCCAATTGGTTCACAATTGCTTGAAAGCTGTTGAGATGTTCGCTACTTGATTCGCCTTTCTTTAATTTTAGATCGACCAACTTTCTCATCAGGAATGCCTTATTCAACGTAGAATTTTTTGCATAAATTCCTTCCAATTTTTTCCACATGCCAAAAGCAGAAGTTTCACAAGCAACGATATGAAACATGGAATTCTCCATAAAACACCAAATTGTTGTAGCTGCCTTCCTATCCAAAATTTCCCACTTTGCCTCAGTTATTCCATTTGGCTTTTCCCCTTTGTTTTCCAAGGGTTGGTGAAGTTCATTAAGATAGAGATAGTCTTCCATCTTCGCCTTCCATAACCCCCAGTTCCTTCCATTAAGCTTTTCAACACTTATCTTCCCCATAGCCAAAGACTCTTTCAAAAATTTGTGTAGTTGACTCTGATACCAAATTTTAAGAATTTTCCAGGATCACTACACAATTAGATTTAGAAGAAAAAGTAGTGAAGAAAGAAAACAAAAAAATTCCCCAAAAACAAAACTTTTATTGATTTAACCAAGAAAATACAAAAGAGACCTAAAATTGAGAAGAAATCTCAATCTCGAACACTCTACAAAATACACTTTTTCCATACACCTTATGAACTCTAGACATGTCTATTTATAATAGACTTGATAAAATATCTTATTTAAGAAGCTATTGAATACCTTCATGAATCTTTCTCAGGTAGATAATTTGTTACGTTCTTTAATGCAATAAAAGATGCAACTAATCTCTCTACCATATACGCAAAATCTCTAAAAGATGCAATTAATCACATACCAAAATCTACCAAATTTATAAAATAGGCAACGAATTTGAGTCATGATTTCACATAGACTCAAATATCTCCAAGATCTACTTATATATGATACCACCAAAATCTAATAATTTCAACCCATAGTGATTTTCCTAATAATAACCGAGGGAACTTGTAGAGTGATAACAGTATATAATTCGAATAAGACATCCAATCATCCAATATCAACAATCAAACATCCATCACAATCATCATCCAATTCAATTTGTATATTTCAACAATTAGCTAATTATCAATAACAGAAAATGAATTGGCAATTTAAATTCAATAATTAATTAAATGACAACTTAATCCAAAATAAATTCACATTAACTGGAATAGCAATTATAAATTACCAACAGCCATAAAAAATTCTAATCACACTACAATTTTAATTTAACAAACATAAGAAATTTTAGCAATTGTGAGTGGGTTAAAAGACTCACCTACGATTTGAAATCGAATTAAAATCCAATTTAAGCCCAAAATTCAAACAGTCTCAAAATTCCTCCAAACGAGCGTCAAAATGTCCGGAATTTCGATACGATCCTAGCGGAGAAAACCGCTCGTGAATTGGACCTCGTATGTGAAAGTCGTGCAATTTAAAACATTTGAATTTGGAATTTATATTAAAAAAAGAGAGAAAGGACTACACCTCTGCCACGTCATCACACGCACACGAAATCCCTCCTATAGGCTTCGAGCCTGACTGTAACCCAAGCTGCCACAAACACCTCCTAGCGCCGCCCCAAACGTCAATTGCGACCATCGAAACTGAGTCGCCTCCTCTAGGAGAAAAGCCCCCCTCGCACATTCTCCTCCGTCGTCGATTGCGGCGAAAAACACAGCCGCCTCTGTTAGTTTTTGCAACCAAATTGAATTATTGCCGATGATCCCACCTTCGGATGTCGTTTAACAGGCATGGATGGGTTCTGCTCGAGAATCTCAATAAACCCATGTCGTCGATTCGACGATCAGTCGAAGTCGATCACAGCCCAACGAACGACCGAGAATTCATCACCTAATTCCGACTACACTGAAACCCAAATCGAAAAACAGACTGCAGATCAAATCTGCGCTCGTCGAAAGCTTCAAATCGGTATATAATATGGTATAGCTTGAGGAGACTAAATTTTCGGTTTGATATTTGATTTGAAATTAAATTGGGAATGTGGTTTTTGGTTTGTCTACCATTGGAATGAGGAGTTGAGAAAGAAATGTACGTACAGACAAACTGAGTTGAGAAACACTAGGCTTTATAATAGGTTATTTATCGGTAGAACAGAAAATAGAAAGAACGGATAAGATTTGCTTTGGATTTTGAACGATAAACGACCTGAAAAGCCTGTTCTGTCTCCATAACGAAAATGGGCCATTCCATATCAAAATAGATGTTTTCAATAATTTTAAACTCAATGGGACATGTTTCAAGTCTTAATTCTATCGTATGAAGAAGTTATGTTAAAATCAGCTTATTTCAAATTGATTTCAATTAAATTGATTTCTAGGCATTTCGAGTCCGTACGATCCAACGACATGTCCCATCGCTACGAAACTTGAAATCCTACAATAATTCATCGTTATGGATTCGATGAAACTCGTCGAAATCCGAGTCAGTGGCCAAAGTGTCTATTTTCACGTTAATGAAATAAATTAATATTAAATTAATTAAATCAAATTTCAATTCTATAATTAACAAATTTTATCATTTTTGATTTCTTAAACATTTACAATAATTTAAACAAATTTAGATATCAATTTAAATTAATTAATTTACCAATTACGGTGTTTAATTTCATTTTCAGTAAATTCAGTAATTATAAACTAAAATTCCAATAAATGCATTTATTTGATTTAATTCTTGTTCTTCAATCAGTTATCATCTTATGGGTATAATTAACATTGGTTCATATCTTAGTACACTAATATTCTCCAACTCCATCTAAATTCCCATTAACATAATATTTAATTTCATTTAATTGCATTAACTCCAATTATTATGATTTAAATTCCAATTAAATTAATCAACCTTGATTTCAATTCTTTTATCCAACCAATTGTCATATTATGAATAAAATTTACATTATTTCCAATTATTACCCTAATTTACATTAACGTAATATTTAATTATATTTATTGCAATTAATTTCAAATTTTCATTCAGCAGATTAAATAAATAGGTAACGTATAATTATTGTCACCATTAACCTTTAGTTACATTGATAAGTTTATTACTAACAAACAAATGTTATAATTGCTTACATAGTACTAATATTATTCAATTATTGCTATTTCATTAATTAATTGAACATTTACATTTTTTTATATTCAATTTATAACGAAGTATAACATCTAAATCACTTCAATTAATTGGAATTTCATTTAAATTGTTAATGATTAACTATAATTAACATTGTTGCAATTCATTTTAATTATTATTTCATTATTAAATTACAAATTTTTATTTCTTCCAACATTAAATCACGAAATCTTATTAAATTAACTATTGTAAATTATTGAAAATTACGGGTTGTTACACAACACATCAACAACAGCATAGGAGTCGCTCATATACCTTTCGGTAGAGTCGAAGGCATCCAAATCTTATTCGAAAGCAACAATAGAGAGGTGCTTTGGATTCAACAGCGGTGAAAGGTCATGAAGGCATCCTTTCGATTAAGTCGAAAGGACTGATGTGAAGGGGGTCCAACCTACGCCTATAAATAAGGACATAGGGGTGCCATTTTTGGGATCTGATTTCATTCCTCCGGCACTTGTACTTTGCTTGAGTTTGTAAACCCTAATTTCTAAATCAAATTGGAGATTTCACTTCATTGTGATACCTAAGCCCTTGTATTCATAAAAAATATCAACAAACTAAATACATGGCACTTTCGAATGCTTGGAGTCTAATTCGCTGCTTATATGTGGTTTCATTTAAGGAACACACACATCTATACCTTTCAAAGGGGTTCCTTTCGAAAGGAATAGGATAATTTCGACTCAGTTAATACCTTTTTTCCCACTAGGTTACGACCTTATATTACTCCAACTAATTCGAAAGGGGTTTCGAATAGGTCATTTACTCCTCTAACCTTGCTTTGGGGGTGTTGACAAGATTTCTTGTTAACAGTACTTGACTAATTCATAAGCGATCGATCCATTGCATACGGGGAACGACATGGCCCACCAAGCAACTCAAGGAAGCATTTCAGTAGCAGAGGTGAGAGTCGTTGAGATAATATGTTGGGAGTTAGGCAAGCAGAGCAGATGACCAGATGTTGACGAGATGAACCAGAGTCCGCTCATTTCCAACATCCGATATGCAGTCAACCCTTTAGATTTTAAGATGCTAGATATGGAACCATACAATGGAAAAACAAAAACCTAAGGTAACTCTAATGTGAGTTCCACGAACTCTAATCCGTAGGCCCTCGATGGAAATGAGTCCTTGAGGATAAAGAGTATAAGCCATGCTTGGGGGAATGGCGTTGGATCACCTATGGAGGTTAAAAATGTCCTCTTACTAGGCATTCAAAGATAGATGTGCATGCAAACTACGAAGAACAGAATATCCACAAGCCTTTCCATTTGACGAGTCATTGTATGGGTTCATTAGATGCCTCTTGGTCTTAAAGACGCAATTCTCTTTTGCCGAAAAATGAATGACTGGACTTGTCGGATGCTTTTGATAGAGTTATAGGTATGCCCTAGAGGCAATTATGTAATTTGTTACATATATCTAACTTAATAACCAACCTTGTTAAAAATAAAAGGCGTTATCTTTCTATTATATAATTGTTATATTGTGATATAATTAATTAAATGATTAATTTAAAGTGTATCGCATAGAAAATCCTTAAATGATAAGTTATGTGTTAGTAGTTATATTGTGTTGTAACCATGAGAAATTTATCACATAAAAAATAATATATTATTTTAAATACTCCTAGTCAAGGTTTTTCGCGATGGGATATTGATACATCCATTGAGACTAGAGTGCACAATTTTCTCTAAATGTTGGGAAGTGTATTACTCATGGCTGTTAGGGACACTAAGGGGTTACATACTGATAGTTATTGGATAACCATGGAATGACTCACTAGAAATTTTTCCTTCGGTAATATAACTAAGGTCAAACAGAGAATCTCGAAGTGAGTATGTTACACGATTCCCTCAACTTAGGAATACTATAAACTTCAATATGGACACTTTAATTTGACTATAGTTAAATCATGGCATGGCGCCCATCGAATGACTATAGTTGGATCTGAGTTCAAGCATTGGAAGTGAAACACCATTCAATAAAGAATTCATTCCTTGATTTTATGAGGTCACAGTTACCTATAGTCATTCCAAAGTCAAAGTCTCTAGTCAGAGCAATATGATTAATAATAATTGTTATTATTGAATCAAGGATTTTGTGTATGGACTTACATGACGATGTGCATTTTTGACCAAAGCCAAATTCCGTAAGTCTAAATATGATACAATTTTGATGAAAAGAATTAGTGTAAATAATCATTACTACCAGGTACCTTTTATAATAAGTAAAACCCAACTCTACCAAAAGATGCATAAGCAATAAATACAGCCAAAATGTCACACTATTAGCTAAGATGACGTATGAACATTATTATTTGAATTGTTCGATATTCATCGCTGACTGAATTTACACATTTGTATCGCACAACCGAAATGATGAATACTCCGAATATACCACACTATTAATTAATTATAATTATTGTAAACTAATTAAATTTGTTAATATTTATGAAATCTTAATTTTATTTAATTTTGTTAAATACCATTAGTGTTTAATAATGTGTGTGTTCTTCTTTCTTTTTTGATTACCTTTCTCGCGTATGTATAAGAATGAATCCATTCGATTTCTAAAATGGATTACTAATCCTTAACTTTTCGAGGAATCCTTCATCAGTAGTTGTTAATGACTGACTTTTTCAATCTTTCGACCTTGCTTCCATAGTGTGTATCAATATATGACGTCGGCAGAATATTTGAATTGAATATAAATAGAATAAATACTAAGCGTGTTTTTAAAATCAATTAGTATTTTGAAATATTAATTGTTATTCTAAAATTTTATTAGATGTTTGAATGCTATTGGTATTTGATAAAATGGGTTTCTAAAAGTTATAAACGCGGATAGTGATATACGATATCGGCATAACATTTAAACCAAATTTATATGGGGTTCATGGCAACGAGATTTTAGAAATTTTGAGGGTTATGCGGTACCATATATGGCCGACCGTGTTGTAGAAGAAAAGAGGATTTTGTTGAGATTTAATAAAGAATTAAAGGGGAAGGAACATAAAAGGTTTCTATCATTTATTTAAAAACAAATCTTCCTTCATTTCTTTCGTTACTCATTTTTCCTGGCAAAATTATTCCTCCTCTCCTATCATCTATAGCTGAAATTTTCATGGCCTTTAAGGATTAGGATTCCAAAATAAAATATTAAATAAAATCAACAACAAAAGGTGGTTCTCATATCTTGATTCTTGCAATATCCGGAGATCGATTCACGGAATCTAGGAGCCTTTGATTCACCATTCAAGATGTGATTTGTTAGCAACATCTCAATGTAAATTTCTAATTAATTCAGTTACATGTTTTCTATATTCATATGATTGGATTTGTATGATTCATTATACTTTCAAATTGACTATCTTGTAACATATGAATTAGTAACCCCCTTCTCAATTAAATGTATGTCTATCATGTTGAAATTATTCATATTTATAGATGTTATTCCCCTTACAATATTTGTTCATCTCTACTGAAATGTTTTAGAGTCCTTATCGCCCGTGTTTATTTATTGTTGTTCTATATATCTTTTAGATCTGATTGTCATTATAACAAATTTGCATATGCCTAACTTATCTAATTCTTCTTTTTTTTGTTTTGAAAAATTTACAAATTATATATATATATATGTATATATATATATATATATTCAATATATATAGTACCGAAAGCTAATTTTATTGAGTAATTTTTATTTTATAATATTTACATACACAAACACAAATGAATTGTATTTTAATTCTCATTTTCAAAGTTAATTTACACTGTTGTAACTTATATATGATCTTCGGCATCTTAGGTCTCCACGTTCCATCATCTAGTTTATGTTCATGATGTAGCATTCAGACCAAATGGCTCTATGAAATTATGTCGATACTCCCATATATTATGGGTAACGTAGGAGACATCTCTATTTTTATGAATATTGTTTATGCAAGAATGGAAGGTTTTGATCTAAGCTTTATGAATGAACTTTTACGTAAATCTTTATATATCTTTTCTAAATTTATAGATTTGTAAAATTAAAGATCGTAAATTTCCCAAACTCTAATTTCATTTCCAAGCTAAAATTTAATCTAAATTTTTAGTTGAGAATACAACTTATTTACATATATACATATGTATATACATACGTAAAATAGATATATATATGTATGTATGTATGTATGTATGTATGTATGTATATGTATATTCATGTATCATAAGTTGCCATGTTCATAAATATATGTTGTTTTAGATCAAAATTATTCAATTATAATATTATGGATATGGAAATATACATGTGTTGTTTAATTCAAATTTGTAAAATGGACCTTGTGTAATAATGTAACATTTATTGACAAACCTTTCTTTAATTGAAACCAAATTCGTTTTTGTCGAATTTGGACTTCAAATTACATAATAAACACCTAATATGTTTTTAATATATGTGTGTAATAGAAGTATATAAGTATGTGAATGTGTATTATGTATGTATGTACATATATATACATACATACATACATGTACGTATATACATATTCACATAATACTTCTATTACACACACAATCAAAATCCTGAACAATAAAGGCACATGTAAAGGGGAAATGAGTCTGTTATGGTGTATATCCCAGCATATATATACTTTTCCATTAACTATGTACACTTCTCATCTGTAGCATGTGCACTAAACATAAACAAGTATATTTGATATAATTGTAAATTATAAGAAAGAAAAAATTCTAAAAAAAATTGAATGAAATAAAGATTTTATTTAAAACCTTTTAGATTGGATCTAAAATCCATTTAGCTTTATAGATTTAGCTAAGATCGAAATGGATTTTTTTTGAAATTCACTCATTTAATCCGCTTCCGACTGGCCCGACTTCTACGGTTTTCTGACCTAGAAGCCATAAATCTGTTACACCACCAGATGCTTGAAATGAAACATCGGGTGTTCCCTAACTCTGCCAGAGATAACAGAGCATAAATTCATTTAACTCTGCTAGAGATAGTGGAGTATAAACTCATTCAACTCTATCAGACATAATAGAGTACAAACTCATACTACTTTACCATAGAGAGTGGAATATAAACTAAAACAACCCTTCCAGAGACACCGGAGTATAAACTCAACTCTACCAGCGATAGTGCAATATAAACTAAAAATACCCTACTGGAGATAATGGAGTATAAATTAATCCAACACTGCAAGAGACAATGAAGTATAAACTCCAAGCCCTGAAGATAGGATGCAACCCCATCATAGACAACAGAGTAAACCAAAGAGATAAGGTATAGCTTCACCCTATACGGTGAAGTATCAAGTTGTTTAGCCTCAATGATTAAGCTTAACTCCTCCAAAGACAGTGGAGTGTAATTCTAACCAATCCCAGAAAGAAGGCCTGACTCCGCAAAGATAGTGGAGTGTATTCTATGAAAAAGGCCTCAGAGATAGGGTTCAACTTCATTTGAACAAGAGTACGATGCTCTAGAAACCGAGTACCCTCGTATAATATGGGGATTGCAATGCAAAAGCATGACTTACTTTTATGAGCAAATTTAATTGATATTTGGTAGAAACATTAAGGGCATAATAGCACCTTACCACATGAATTTTTAAAATCCACGGATGTGGCAGAAAAGACTTTTGACTGGGTAAGAACGAATGTTCTTGACCCCTATAGGTCAGATAGACCTCATGATTTGCAAGCTTGACGAAAAGCTTCGCCTAAGCACTGTGGAATTATGCCTCGATTACACCATTCACCCACTATGACCAGGTCTCAAGCAAAGCACACTTTGTATCCATAAATGATACTTTGGGAAAGAAAGTGTTAGGATCACAGTCTCAAAATATATTCAAACTAATTAAAAAATATGCTTAAGGTCAAGATATGGACCTAGGTCGATATCTAATCTCAATCCGAGTTAAAGAAAGGAAGATATGATATCTAAAAATCGATCCACTACCTAATTGATTTGGGCCCCACCTTGGAGGGCTACTATCTACTTCGTCCAAAATGAACATCCAAGGGATAATACTCAATTCGACGATATGAAGCTATTGGTCTATGTTCCACTTAGTTTCAACTTAAAATGAAGAAGTCATGGCACAAAGAAGATCGATTCGGCATAGAATGACTTGGTAAGGAGTTGTACCAAACAAAAAATCATGTTTGGTGGTCGACTACCAAATAGAAATTTATGTTTGGTAGTCCATTATCGAACCATGAAATCACCAAACAAACTTTTATCATTGAACCAGCTCTACCGAATCGAATCAGTTATATATGAAAATGGCCTATTTTGGTGGGACAACTGAGCTAACCTCCATATATCTCTACTCCTACAAATACCACAAGGTTGGAACAATAACGGCAGATAAGTTTATAGCAATAGAATATATAGAATTGCTCTAGGTAAACAAAATTTTTGGAGCACTTTTGAACATCAAGGAATCATCTAGACCTTATTCAATCACCTTTAATCATCCAATCCATCATCCAACGTCGAGTTGTGGTGGATCAATCTCAAGATATAAGACTTTAGATCTTTTCCAAACCTAGATCTAGCAACCCACAATTATTGTAAACAATTTGTAAATGTCTAGCAAGTATTGTAAAAATCTTAAATTAGAGAATAATAATAAAAGAACAAAGTGGACGAAGACTAGCGATTATCAAACCACCATAAAAGTTCTATGTGTCCTTACTTTTTATACATTTACTTCTTGCTTTGTAGAATATCTACATGTGACTTGTGATCTGAATTAGAGTAAAGACTTAACATATTGACCACCGGAGATCCCATCTTCTAAAAACTAGCACTAGGATTGCACTCAGGATCTTAGACTCTACTAGATTTTTGTTCTTGAGTGTTCGGTAATTTGTGCAAACTCCATTGGTTCTAAAAGCTCTCTTTATATTAAGTCTATGCATATTTTTTCTCCCCTCTTTTCTCGAAAAAGGAAAATTATATTTGCTACACGTTTAGAGTTTCATCGGTACAAATTATGTTACTTGAATTTGCTATCATAATATTTATGTTATGTTCCTAACTGGAGGCTTGTCAAAAAGTCTTATAGTTATGAATTTTTAGCCATTGTAAGTGCAATCACCTCTTTAGGAAGCTTCCTCTCAACTAAACCCTTCTTATTTTGGAAAGTAATATTAAAACAATATGTATAACGTTTTACTTAAGAAAAATCATTTCTAAAGAAATATGACAAGCATTAATAAAGTGCATTAAGTCAATTTTATATCTTCAAAATTCAGTATAGGAAAAACCGAAATACATGCATTTAAATTGGTTATGTCAATTTCTAAATGCTCCCATGAGCATTAGGCATGTGAGAATTGATTTGCTATGTTTTTACATTTGCATTTAAGAAACGATGACATAAATCAAACTTATATTCAGTAGTTACTTAACATTTATCCCTATCTAAAATGTAATTCGTAATTTTTGTTTGTACATCGAATATTTATTGAAATAATAATGGTAAGAAGTAGTTATATTTTCACCTTCATAATGCTAGTTTACTTCTTATTTTCATTCAGATTTATATGTGCATGAACTGTTTGTAACAATCATTTGACTTTTTCCACACCAATATAGGTTTGAGCAAGCATGCAGATAGATCATAGAAAGATGAAGAAAACAATGAAACAACTACCATATTATTTTAAACTTTGTGCTCCTTTTGCCAACTTCTTCATTCACGTATGCTTCATTTGTCTATACAAACCCTACCCGAACCAATAACACATACATACCCACGCCGCAACTCTACAACCATTCAGAACTAAAAAGAAACCCTAAAAAACTCCAAAGAAGATCGATCCCTGGCGATTTATGGCGATTTTCATGCAGATCAGGGAAATCATGGAGGCTTCCATGCAAATCTCTTTCCCTGCTATCTTCATCGTTAATAACGAGTGAATCTTGATTTGTTGTTTGCAAAAAAGGCAAAACTGAAGGTCTCCGCATCGAGTGCTTGTTATTTTCGATGAGAAGCTCAGATGGAAGCCAATCTCTATTATTTGAGGGATTTCGAGCAAAGTTGTCTTAAATCTCTGGCCTAGGAAAGGCCTTTTGCTTATTGTACTCGGAAAAGTAAGCATATGAGCAGCAGTCGAAATATTCGGTTGTATCAAGCTTGCTTTTAGAGAAACTCTTGCTGTGATTATCAGCAATAAGCTCTTCACTAGAAGGCTTGCTGGATTCACCTTTGTCCCAAACAGATAAGTGATAGATAAGATTATTGATGTTGCTTTTGTAGAAATCTGTCGAAAATCTCTGATTATTCATGTCCAGTTGCAAAATCCTGTCTTTATGCAGGAGATGCTTGGAATTTTCCATGCGCTTGAGTGTGCGGTAGCCTCCGCCCGTATCAGGTACGTTAGAAGAGGGATCAGTTTTTATATTTGTATAATTACGAACTGTATGATTATAATAAAATGTACTTCCCATTCCCTTTCTATTGTAGGATGGGTTACTGGTTTGTTGGTAGAGGTGGCTGGCACCAATATGTGCAAGCTCCGGTTTGGAGCTACTGAGGCAACTAGATTTCTTCATCCAGTGAATGCCACTGTGGTGAAAAGATTTGCCTCCAGGAAAGACAGAATCCTGTTTCTTGTTTTGTAAGAAATTTTCTAGCTCATCCTCATAACATTCTGCATTCCAAAGATTTTGATTGAGATTTTCTGAGTATTTTTGCCGACTTTCAAATTTTTTAAGGAGAATTTAGCTCTCCATATCTATTGTTTTTCAAAGTTTAATGCTTTCTGACTTCTTTCGAGTATGAAGTCTTTGATTTCTTTCTTTCCAAATGTGAAAGATGGTTGCTGCGAGAATAATGCTAGCATTTCTGAATTCCTTTGATTTTTCTTTGAAGTTTTCCTGTATATATTTGATGCTTTCTCTGATGCTTTGAACAGCCTGATGCTGATTTATTTTAAGTTTTGATTTGGCTATGAACCAAATATGTTTTGAAAATACACAATCAAAAAATAAATGGTTTATGCTTTCAGCCTCCTGTTTGCAAAGTAGGCAAACTGTTTCACCATTTTTATTCCATTTCAAGCACCTGTCCCTAGTAGGTAATCTGTTAATAACAGCAGAAAGCACAATGGGACATTTTTGGGCAATTCGATTTATTCCAGATAACATTGTACCAATCTACTTCACTTTCTTGACCCCGAATAAATTCCCAAGTTTTTAAAAAAAAAAATCCCTTTTTTTGAAAGTCTCCAGTCCCATGTGTCATTGTGTAGATTGGGGTTAATAGTAATCTTTTTAATGGCTTCATTAAAAATTGAAGTGGCTAGGTGTCTAAATGTATTCCAAGAATTGTATTGAATAATGGTGCTAACTTTATCAAAAGTCCCACCAAACCAAAGCAAACTATCCCAACCCAAAAGACTGACCAGAGATTTCTCATCAATCCATGGGTCAAACCATAAGCTGGTTTGGTTTCCATCCTTAAATTTCCTATCTAAAAGTTTTAGACCAACATCCCTGCAACTCAAAACATTTTTCCAAGAGAAAGAGTAATGATTTTCAGATTTTGCAGTCCAAAAATTCTTATTTTTAAGATATTTAGCTTTCATCCATCTAGCCCATAATGAATTCCCATTGACAAATTTCCAAGAAAGTTTAAGCTTACAAACTTATCTCAAATCATTTATATTCCTAAGACCTAGACCACCAGATTTCTTTGGTTTGCAGACCATATCCCATGCAATTTTATGCTGTTTTCCTTTCCAAATAAAATTAGCACAGGCTTTTTCCAATTTATGAATAGCTTTAACTGGGATATTGTGGGCTTGAATCCAATACATTATGATTGCAATGATGACAGTATGTGTTAATTCCAACCTACCAGCTAGGGACAGAAGCTTACAAGCCCAACCCTCAAATTTATTTTGAATTATGTCCAAAAGTCTAGTGCAGTCTGTATCATTGATGTGATTTACACTCAAAGGCAAGCCTAAGTATTTTACTGGTAGTTTGCCCTCTTTAAACTAAGGATATTAAGAATTTCGTTTTACAGTTACAACCTTTACCGAAATAGATTTTACTTTTAAAATCATTAACTTTCAGACCAGCACGTTCTTCTAATTTCATAAAAAAAATTGATATAGTTTTAGCACTAATAAAGTCTACATGTAAAAATAAAAGTAGATCATCTGCATATAACAAATGAGTAATGGCTGGTTTGGTTCTATTAATGGGTTTAATATTTCCCTTGATGAACTCAGATTCCATAAGAATAAAGAAATATTCCATAGCAATAGTGAATAAGTAGGGAGAAAGTGGATCTCCTTGCCTAACACCCCTATTACTATGAATAAAACCCTTAGGAGAACCATTAACCAGAATTGAGTAAGAGACATTGTTGATACATTCTTGAATAAGAGAGCATAATTTTTTATCAAAACCCATTTGTTGCATCATATAAATAATAAAGTGCCTATTAATTTTATCAAAGGCTTTGTGCATCAATCTTGACACACATAAGATTACTATTTTTATTATTAAAGTTTCTAATTAACCATGAGCAAGAAGAGTATTTTCCACAATAAGTCTACCAGGGATGAAAGTGCATTGATTTTCAGAAATTAAGAATTTTAAAAATATTTTTATTCTGTTGCATAAAATATTAGCAATGATTTTATAAATAAAGTTGCAACAAGCAATAGGTCTGAAATCATCCAGACTATTTGGAATTTGAACTTTTGGAATTAAAGTGATAAAAGTATGATTAATTTTTTTTTAAAAGCTTACCAGTTCTAAAAAACTCTGAAATAGAATCAAATAGAAAACACTTTAAATCTTCCCAATGAGTTTTGTAAAATTTTGCACCGAACCCATCAGGGCCAGGACTTTTATCATTATTAGATTGCAAGATAATGTTTTTAATTTCCTCTAAGCAAATAGGAGCAAGAAGAATGTCTTGGCTATTAGAATTCAGTTTATATATGGTTTCAATAATAGGAAAATTATTAGAGTAGCTATTAGTATTGTAGAGATTAGCAAAATAATAAATAGCTTCTTTCTCAATGCAAGATTCTTCATTAATAACATTACCTTTGACATCAAAAATTTTTCCAATATCATTTCTAAATTTCCCGCTAGACATCCTAGCATAAAAAAATTTACTAGCTTCATCACCTTGAGTAAGCCAATCTGCTTTAGCTTTCTGTCTCAAATTTATAGACTGCACTTGAAGGGACATAATTAAATTGTTTTGGGCTTCAAAAAATTTGTTGACATTTTCAATGTTTGAGCAGTCATAATCGAAGAGATTCTGCCTTAACTTGCATTCCTCTCTAAAATGAGAGATATCATTTTTATTTTTGAGTTTATTCTAGTTTTTCAAGTTTCCTTTTGTAATTTGAAGGAAATTGCTAAATTTGTATTGGGTAGTGCCTTGTACCTTAAAAGACAAACTTTTTTGATGATATCTTTGTAATTGTTTTCATAGACCCACCCGTTAATAAATCTAGAAGGAAAATTTTTCTTCGAAGAATTATTTTGAGTGAGAAAAATTTGGATTGGGGTGTGGTCACTATAGGCTTGAGGAAGAGTGTAACATTTAAAATCTTTGAAACAGTTAGTGAAGTAAAGGTTAAGTAAGATTCTGTCAAGTTTGCAATGAATGTTTCTGAATTTTCCATATTTCCAAGTATATTTATTACCAAAACAGATGGTTCATAAAAACCAGTTTTGAGTAGAAATTTGTTTAAAAAATCCAGTTTTTTAGAAGGAAAAGGGATCCCCCCTCTTTTTTCATGAGCATGCAAAATAGTATTAAAATCACCAATAATAATCCATGGAAAATACATATTGGAATTATTCTGGTCAAGATTATCCCAAAGATTTTTCCTTTCAAACTCACTATTAGATACATAAACAAAAGTAATTTCAATTTGAAAACCACCTTTATTAATACATTTGCAGTGAATAAATTGGTAATTAACAAAATACTGGGTGATATCCCAAATATTAGGATCCTAAATGACCATGATTCTACCATTCCCCCCATCTGGTTATTGTTAACAATTTTCCAATTATTTAAGCATTTGACATGATAATCTTTTATCGTATAATCATCTAATTTATGCTCAAGCAATCCAACCATACTAGGGTTTTCAGTCTTAAGAAGATAAGACAGGTCCAATCTTCTTTCAGAAGAATTGAGACCTCTAACATTCCAAGAGATTATAGACATAAAGAAAAAGATAAAAATAAACTATAAGGATACATAAAGGATACATGAAGCAGCAACAACTAAGCACTGTGACTGCTTTCTTCTTCAAAGGTTTCTATCCTTTTCCCTTTCTTCTTATATGTGGTTTTGCTGATTGCTTTTAACTGATCTTCCCATTTGAGATTTTCGATGATGTATTTCTTTCTGAATTCACTGTCTTCTGAATTTTCAGTGTTTTCATTATCTACTATTTCTTTAATACTTTTCAATTTTCCTTACTTCTTGTCTTTGCTTTATTTTTTGCTCTTCCTTGAGGCTGATACAGAATTTGCAATCATACTAACTGCCTTTTGAATATTGTCTTCTGAATTGGAATTTGAATTTTTGATAATTGGGGAAAGATGTGAGGCAAGGTGACTGATATTGGGGTTATCAGATGGTTCTTTATTTAAGATATTACTAATGTAAGAACCACTATCCAAATTCATAGCCTCTGTAGCAGCTGAGACCTCTTTTGCTTGTAAATTTGTGACCTTAACTTGAGAAATTTCAATGCTTTTCTCTAGGTATGTATGTGCTTTAGAGATGATTTCAATTTCTTTGCCTTTATTTGACAGATCTTTGATACCTTCTTGTGAATAATTTTCAAGGGGGAAGTTTTGAATGATAAGAGATTCTTCAATATTTGTATTTTTCCCCAAAGTAACATTATAAGAATTTGAATTCTCTTTGTTGTAAAGATCTATTAATGAATTTCCAACAATAACATCTCCCTGCACAGCAAAGGTGGTGCAATTAACTTCAGTATTTATTTGATTGCCTTGCTTTGCTTTCCAAACCAAATTAGCATCACAACTTTCTATTGAATGTCCAAAACAAGAACAGATTTTACATCTGGAGGGAACCCATTCATATTCAATGTTTTGAACTAAATTTTCCCCATCATGCAAGGAAATAGTAACATCATTTGGTAGGTCTGAGCCTGCATTAATTTCAACCAGAATTCTTACAAAAGAAAGTCTAGATTCTTTTGTAGTGTGTTCATCTAATTTGAGGGGAGTACCCACCACACTGGCAATAGCACTTAGAATTTCACTGTCCCACAATCTGAGATTTAATCCAGGCAGTTTAATCCATATAGGCATGGTAGAGAGTAAATTCCTGTCAAGATTGATTTTACTGCTCCATTTTTTCATGATAATAAGCTTTCCATTAATGAAGAATGGACCTCCATTAATTGCATTGTCACAGTCTGTAGCATTAGAGAATCTGATTAGGAAGAAACCATTATTGCGAGTAAAGATGTCAAAATTTTCAGTGGGATTACATGTTCTAACAATAACTGCCTTGAAATGATGATAAGCAGGTCTATTGCCGAATACATAGGCAAGAACTGAGAAACTCCACTTACTCTCAGCCCTTCTACTGGCCTCCGCGCTCACCACCACTATTTTCTTCTCATTGATGGATAAAGGTGCCACATATTTCAAGTCAAAATTAGAATTTGAACCACCTTTTTTGATCATTTCTGCCCATGAAGAGGGTTTGATCAGGTTAGAAATAGATTGGGATGCAATTCCATTATTTTGAATGCTTCTTGCATTGATTCTTGAATTTCTGAATTGATTCTCTGAGAATGAAACATGCTGGTTGGTTCTTGCCATACTTCTTGCATAGTTTCCTTCATTAACTACATTTCTTGAATTGAAGAATCCATGATTTGTAATTGCATTTCTGTGATTCCGTTTAGGAAATTATTTCAGGTTGGATTGCTGAGATCCTTTTTCTGCAAAATGCAAAGTAGATTCCTTTCTCATCTGTTTAGATTTCATGTTTTGGACGATCTGAAAACCCTCTGAATCGATAACAGGCGCCTTTACTGACTGAGGTGGTTCTTGCGGCAATGGATTCGGTAGAGGTGGAGGAGAGTGAGATGGAGAAGTATTAGAAGACCTATCAGTCTGATCAAGGCCATCGATAGGATTATTGAGAAGATTTGTATAAGCAGCCATGGCTATTTATCTATATTTTAAACACATGTTATCTTTAACAGTTATGTTCCTTCTTCGATTACATGCGCTATACTAATTATATTCGACTACACGTGCGAAGTTTAAAATGCATATAATAATGCAAATACGTACCACTTAAATCCTTCTTCGTATTGCCAGGGGTACCCTCTTCTTATTTGATACAAAGAATTTACTTCCTACAAAAATAAATTTGTCTTTTTCATGTCCGCCATGTTCTAAACCCATTTCGCATCACTTTTTAACACATTTCTTCCCTAACTCATTTCTTCTATAGTTCAATTTTTTTCTTTAAATGGAACACTTTTCTATCATTTTCTCTTTATTTTGTCAGTTGTTTATTTTTTCTTAAATTTTTTTAAATCAATTTCCTTGTACGAGGTTTGATAATGAATCTTATAATATGTTTGATTAAGTTTGATTAAGTAGTTTTAAGTTATTTCTCATATAATGAAGAAGAAAAAATTAATACTTTAAGTAATTATCTAGTATTTTATTTTTTACTCTTTTGTTGATTTTCCAATAAGTCAATGACTCTTATTTTGTATTTTTCTTAATTTGCGGAAGTTGTGATGAATGAAATACTTCCCAAAAGAGAAAAAAAGCGTTGTATTTCATTCAGTCGACTATAATCATTCAGTTGCTTATACGGGAAGATGTGGTGAGAGCCTTCTTCTTTGTTTATTTTCTAGTTGTCTTTAAATCAAACCAAATTTTATTTATTTGTTACACTATAATTGTGAATTTGTGTAATTGTTGGTGAACTCTTCTAAGACTAGTTCACGTTGTACTTGCAAATGTCTATTGTAGTTTACTTCTTCTATTCGATTAGCATTATTTTTTCCTTTCATTTTACCAAAGAAATGGTTGCTTCAAATGAAGATGTGTTAATTGGTTAATACTGAGAAGTGTATCGAATTTTTTAATTTTCAGTGCTCTCTTAGGTTCATTTAACTACTTTTCGATGTTCTCTTAACTTCAACCCTCATTGGATGATATGTTGTCCAATAAACAATTTCAGCTACTTGCTTTTGATCATGACAACTGTTGACAATATGGTGACTTGATGAGAACCAAAGACTTATGCAAAAATTATTAGTTTCTCATATGTTGATATAAATTTTACTATGTCATTTTTTCAACAAAAATATAGGATCAATTATTTTGGAAGCATGTTATTGGAATCATTGTAGTTACCTTTTTTTCTAATTATACGACACACACATACATATACATACACATACGCATATATGCACACATATACACAACTTGGATATCGGTTACCAATTTCATACGCACATTTTGGACTGTTGAAATAAACTTTACTAGAAAATATGATCTTTGTATTCCACTGTGATGACGTAATACAATTCATAGCTAGTATTTATAGCTACACTAGTTAGAGATCAAGTAATTATACAATATGAAACTACTGTAATATGGAAAAGCCTGAATACAGAAACATTCTTGACTTATTTCTTAACGTTAATAATAATCTCTTAACATCCCATATCAAACTCATGATATGACAACCATAAGGATCGAGAGTTTGCCAACTAAAAATCGAAAATGAAGAACTGAGTGTGAGTTAATAAAGAGGTTTGTAATCTACATAGAAGATGAAAGAAAGGTAGAGTAATAACGTCTTTCTTAAGATCATAATATGTGACATGACTATCAATCTCATTATGCTTGGTCCAGTGATGAAAAATAAATTTCCCAAAAATCTGAACAACACTCTTATTGTTATAATACATAAGAGTAGGATCAGAAAGGGACACTGTCATATCTGCAATAACCAATGCAACCAAACAATCTCTTTAGTAGCATATGTCATAGCACAATACTCTACTTCAATTGAAGAATGAGAAACAACTGATGGCTTCTTACTCTTATAAGAGAATCACCTAGAAAAATACAAAAGCTAGTAATCGAATTACGTCCTATGAGATCACTGTCATAATCAACGTCAGAGTAGACATGCAATTCCAAGCATAAGGTGGACGAAAAAAGAAAGCTATGGAAAATAGTGTTCGAGGATGCCTAAAGATACGAAGGACAATTGCCCAGTGAACTATAACCGAAGATGCTACAAACTGACTAACAACTTGAACAACATATGATATATCGGAGTGAGTGATGTTAAGATAAACCAAACTTCGAATGATGGTATGGTATAAAGTAGCGTCTGATAGTGGTACACCATCCGAAGAAGAGTATGTTGCATTTCAATAGGAGTATCAACCACCTTACTATCTGTAAGTCTAGCTTTCACAAGAATATTTATGACATATTTTGATTGAGAAATAAGATAACCTTTTGGTGAGTATTTGATCTCACTTCATAAGAAATATTTTAGAGAACTCGGATCCTTCATTTCAAATTTCTAGCTAACTCCTTTCAAGAAATGTCATCAACATCATCTCCCATGATAATTGTATCATCGTATAAAGATAACCTTATCATCAACATCAAAATTTATATTTTAGAAGACCCATGACGGCCACTAGCCGAATGGTCATGGCTATCATCACGATGCCAATGTTTCCCCGTCTTTGGTGAGCCATTCATTTAATTGTCATGTGATGTTGTCCTAGACCACGACCTCTATGAGCATCTCTTTCTGAATTCATTCTAGTTCTCCCACTGGTTGAACTCACGGAACGACCAATAATATCACCAACACCTCCAGTAGCATTTCGACCACCACCTTGCTTCATTGATGGATCGGTCTAGAACCATGACGGATCTACACTGCTCCATGCCCAGGTCTATCCTTCAATTATGGTTCCTTTTCTTTTCTTTCTATCGTTTTATATGCCTCCATTTTGAGCTTTTCCTTTTCCAGGTCTGTGCTATTCAACAAAAATTCCTTTGCTCGATTTAAATAAAGAATCTCCTCGATCTTAATGATTCCTAGATGGAGATCCTTCTCCTTATAGAGGTAGCTTCATAGATGAAAACTGCTTTTGCAATTCCTCCATAATGGCTTGACGTGTTTCTTCCATCTTTCGATCCACCGTAGCCATTATTGTGTCAACTTTTGTTTTCACTAAATCCGTTGGAGGTTGAGTAGTTTCTTCACTCTCTCCATCGTTTGCTCCAACATTTTCTTCGTCAGTCACTATCTTACTTTGATTTCTTAAGTCCCATTTTCATTGGATCCCTTTGAAGATTTTTGCAAATCCTAATACCTAATTGAATGCGATCTTGATCTCTAGATTCTCAATGGAAGCATAAAAAAATGTTAGCCTTTACGTTGTGCTAACACCCCCAATCGATAGAAAAATAAAATAAAAATTGAAAGAATGCAAAGAGAAAAATAAGAAAGAGAACACAAAATATTATTATAGTTGTTCGGCTAATCGTTTGCCTACGTCCACTTTGTTGTTTTTATAAATTACTTTGTACTAGAACTACCAAATTTATAATAGATCTCAAAATTCAATTCCTAGATATAATAAAGGGTAGCCTTTACCCTAGCAAACTTGATAATAGATCGAATATTCCATTTTTGTACAAGATGATAGCTACTAACTTATTTTGGGTAGCTCCCTGCTTAGAAATCTGTCAGATCCAGTTTGAAATCGTCAATCAAGGAGATCTCCAATACCATGAGAGAGATCAGGTCAATTTTGGACCAATTTTTGAGGCTCAATGGATCAATGCTGATTCATCTGTGGTTCGGTACTGATCCATTGTCTTGACTCAAAACTTGTACTTTGCTCCAAAAATGTCTCAATCTTTAAGCTTTAGAGCTTCAAGGGAAAAATGAACTTTTTTTTGAAATGGTACTTAGATACAACATGTCACTGGACAACATAACACATATCACATGTCAATATATGTTCAAATCACGCTACACAAGTTTCGAACTTATGACATCTCGCACCAAAGTCGAATCACTTAACCATTAAAACAATGATGCTTGTCGAAAAATGAACTTTTTGATGGATTGGTACTGATCCATTCTGTAACGACCCAGGATTTTAATTTGAATATTTAATTAATTTTAAATATTAATAAGTGGATTTATAAGTCGAATAAATTTTATTTCGAATAATTGGATTTAATTCGATAATTAAATCAATAATTTAATATGTGAAATTATGGAAATAATTGAAAATCGAGTTAAATATGATTGAAAATGATTTGTAAAATTTTATTTTATCATATTGAAATTAGAATGATATTTTAGAACTTTTAAAATCGAATTAGAAGTTAATTCGTGAAAATTGAATATTTTAATATTAAACCGACTAGTGAAAATAGTCAATTTTTGAACAGTCTCAGAATTGAATGAAACAAGTTCCATTGGATCCGTAATAGTTAGTTATTATCGGATTTCAATTTTTGTGTCAATCGAAGTTATCGTTTGATCGTGGCAGCTCGAAACGCATCGAATTATTTTTAATATTAATTTGGCGAGTTAAAATAGCCATTTTTCAAAAAGTCTCGGATTTCGACGAAACCAGTTTCATCGGTTCCGTAATGTGATATTATTGTAAGGTTTCAAATTTCGTGTCAATTGGATTTACCGTTTGTCCGGTACAAATTAAAACGCCTAGAAAATCGTTTAAATCGGTTTAATTCAAATTGAACGTTTATTGCCATAACTCGCACAGATGTCCGAATTAGCTTTCGAAACCTGTTCCATTGTGTCCGAAACGCGGGGTAAACCCTAGAAACGCTGGTTACGGCGCGTGAATCGGAGTTCGGAATTTCCGGAATAGTGTCGATTGATTTTCCTATAAATAGCCAACCATCACAAAAAAAAAAAAAAATCAAAACCCTAATCTAACAAGCCAGCCGCCACCCCTATTATCTACGGCCAGAAAATCACGATCTTCATCCCCAAATCTCTTCAAATCTAAGCATTAATTCAACAATCTTTCAACATGAAAGTTGGAGAGGGAAGTGAGAGCTACAATCTGAACGGTTGTGATGTAAAACGAAGCAACGTGGAGGGAGATATGGGGGGCCGTCGGCCTTGGGTTGCGCACGACTTTTCATGCAGAGGAGGGGGCCGAGCTTCATGCTCTTTGGGCCGTGTGTGGCTCTTGCGAGGGGGGTCGAGATGCAAGTTCCTGACCGTGCTATAGTTCAACGTGGAGGCCGAATTTTCTAAACCTAGTTTGATCTTCATGGGTTGGTCGTGCGTGAGTTGTTACAGGGAACGAACGTGAGTGAGGGAGAAGGAGCACACGGTCCTGATTTGCTGAAGGCTAGATCCAACGGCCCAGATGCAAGTGAGGGTTTTTGTAAATAGAAAATGTAAATGAATTGTATATATTAATTCGTTAAACTTTAAACCGTGATATCTTTGTCATACGAGGTCGAAAACGCGCGAAACCAGTTGCGTTGGAATCGTATGGACGAGCACTACGCTATGAAATTGGATTGGAGTCGTTTGGAGTTAGTGAGAATTTTGGGTAAAATTAAACGTCTGTTTAATTTTATTCGAAATAAATCGCTAAAACGAAATTGAAATCAAGGTGAGAACTTCTCACTCAATCGAATCAGTTTCGATTTTAATTTTAAATAGTTAGATTTAAAATATTTGAATGCATGTTTGAATGATGATTGATATCTATTGATTGTTAAAATAGACATTATGCGCCGTTAGTAAGTGGATGTTATTTATTAAAAACATATACCGCGAATATTTCATAAACAGTGAAATTGGTATTATATATAATAGCAATATATATATATTGGCATATGTATATATTGGAGTTATTGATTTCCCGCATTTGTGTAGCGGATGAGACCCTATTGCGCCGTCTATTAAGCGGATAATATTTTAAATCCCATATACCGCGATAATTTCGTACTGGAGCGGAATTGGTATTGTGCTAATATTGTGGATGCAGGAAAACAGGTTGGAGGGATCCAACTGGATTCCTCAATAGTTTTTATTTGATTTCAGATATTTTGATATTTGATGGATTATCATATCGATATATGATATCGTTGTTGTCGTGATTGACTATTTGGTATGTAGCATCATTGGACCAAATTTTGGGATTTTAAAATGATTTTTAAAGTGATTTTTGAAAGTATACGTTTATAAAATATTTTTGGAACTGATCCATTTTAAATAAATAAACGTTATAATTTTTAAAGTTATAAAAATTATGATTTTGAGAAATACGGTTAAAGATTGATTTTTGAGAAATATGGGTTAATGTATTTATAAAATAATTAAATTGGATTTTTGAATTTATTATAAAAGTTTAAATATAGGATTTATAAATTTGATTATTTTATAAATCAAGAGAATGGTGAAATTATAAAGGAGATTAAAGATGTTTTAAAATAATAGTATAAATTGATTTTATAAAGGATTTATAAATTGATATTTATAAATTAGAATATTTTGGATTATAAAACGAGATTTTATAATTGTTAGAATGAATTATGAATGGATTTCATAAATGAGTGAAATTTATAGAATTATAAACGGTGATGTTATAAATGGAATTTTATGAGCAGTAGGTTTATAAAATTTATAAAGTTATTGAAAGAATAGATTTGGATAAATAATTGAATCTTATAAGTTATAAGATTTATAATTATAAAGTTCAAAGGAACGATTTTTGCAAACAAATAAATTATAAGTATTTCACTTATAATATGAATCTTTAGTATATTTTTGAGATATGAATTGAGATAGGTTAATAAAGGAATTTATAAAGGAAGTTGTTATAAACTAAATAGAAATGAAATTTATAAACGTTGTTTTATAAATTCGCAAACGACTTATTTTGATAAGTAAATTGTTGAAAACTATTTATGGAGTTATATTCACATTTTAGATAGTGAATAATCCTTTAAAATAAAATGAATAAAAGGATGAAATTTGTTAACGTAGTATATTCACGTTTTTGAATAGTGAATAATATGTTAAAGAAGATGTTTAGGATGTGATATTTTAAATTGAATTAAAATGATCTAACGATGTTTTAAATGTGTTGAGATTCGAAACCATAGATTTCAACATTTATTGTTGAAATAGACGTTTTCGAGAAATAGAAGGAAATGGTGGACTATAACACTGTTGTTATAGTAAATGATTTCCGAAAGGAAATGTTTTGTATAGTATTGGGATTTATATATCTATTTTAATTTCGAATCCCTATACTAGTGATTTTGGGTTGTCGTAACGATGTTTTACGCAACATTCGTTTTGGCCCAAATAAATATGTTTAAGAGGATGATTTCCTTAAAGAATGAAATATATACTTAATCTCGATTTAAGTATATTGAATATTTTCCAAGTGTTGAAAATAAAAAGATTGTGAATTATTTATGAATAAGCAAGTATGGAAATGTTTTCCAATATAAAGTGAAGATTTTGAGAATTTATCTTTTTGAAGATAAATTGAAGTGAATAATTGAAGTCGTATATTCATAGATATTTTGGAATGAAAATTCACTATGGAATTTATAAAAGAAAGTGGAATTTGTTTAAAAATAAATATTGATTTATTTTTGAAGTGTGAAAATTATATATCTTGTAAAGATATTTTTGGGAAATAAATAATTTGGAAAATTATTTGGAATCTGGTGATGTTGTGCATATCCATTGATAGTTCAATAACTGACTATCAATATTTACCTTTGAATAGGTATTTGTTGGGATTTGAATGCTACACTTGTTTTTAAATTATTGCGCTCGTTATTCGGATTACCCATTCCGAATAGTGATACGACGTAATGGATAGCATTGAAGACCGGTGTTGAAGACCCGGTATTTGCGAGAGCGATAGGATAACCTGTCGATTGACTCTGCACCGAGTAGCTACGGTATTGAGTTCTCCATATGTGATGGGAAATCCGATCAGGATTGTGGATATCCGGATTGCAAGGACTTCTTTGTAAGTGCCTTCGGTTCTGTTCGATCCCGGAACAGACTTGTATGGATTGTATGTCTGACATTACAAATTGAGATATAAAGACGATTTCATTCAAATATATTTCTGTTGGTGGCGGAGAATTTATTCTTTTAGCTTAACACCCTTCTCTGAGACGTACGAGCTCAGAGGTTATGTAGTTGAATGTTATCAGCAATATATTCCCAATTTGGTAATGTGACATGCTGAGTGTTGCTGTGAAATGATCATTGTGTTGATTATTTGTGATAGGATCATTTATTTGATCGTCTATCTTGGTGATAATTTCTATGATCATTTGTTGACCCAAAGCATGGCTTTTGTATAAAGTATGTTTTTGTGGACGAGACTTCGTCGAGCCTCACACCCCGGAATGGTCAAAACAGGAAAGATGCAGCAAGGTTATGAGGGGTAGCGCCCTTTAGGGTATGTGCATTTCCTTCTGGAAAAGGGTGGTATCATGGTATGGAGCCCAGATACTTACTCATGTTGAAAACACTTTATGATTGTGTGAATTGATTGCGAGCGCTCGGTTAAAGGTCCCAAAGGACCGGGGGATGGCATATTCGGTCAGTTGTTACTCAGTTAGGGGTAACCCGGCCTTGTGTTGGTAAAGATCCGGTTTGGTTCTCGGGGATGTCCTTCCAGAGGCATTCTCATATGGCAATGGGAAGTTCCTTGGCCTGATCATTCGTTGGAAATCCATTTCCCAATACGAAACCTTGTACGGTATTAGTTGTAGAACCTGCCATCTAATATGGTAGCTATAGTAAGCATACTATAATGGTACCTATGCTGGCTAAGATTTATATTCTACTTTCGAAATCGTTTTATACACTATGCACTAATAATAATATCAAATGTTTCTTTTAATGCGTATCAAGCATCTTTGACTATCATAAGGAGAAATCTCCTCCAAGTCTGCGTTTGCATTGTGTGTGTGGCGGGAGGTCTTATGGTAGTCTCATTTTTAAAAGCATTGCGAATTGACTTTAAAAATATTCCTCTATTTTTGATTTTAAAGATAAATAAACTGTTTTAGTTCTCACACCAGTCACATGACTGATTCGGAGTTTATTGTTTTCCTTCCTAAACTCTAGGTGCCCACCAATTTCTACACGGGCAGTCAAGAGTTAGGTTTATCAGGATATTCTGCAATTCAGGAATTGCAGGAGGCAAGATGGATGGCATGACGTATTACTAGTATATAGTATTTCTTTTTCCGCTGCACTGTTTGTTGTTGTACACTCTGATGATATGATGTAATGAAATGTGATGTAATGTAATAACTGATATAGTTCTTTGTTTAAAGATTATTCATTTATTTATTATATGTTGTTCCGCTGCGATTGTGAGATTCTGATGTTGTTCTGTTGTTTTCTATTCCGTTCTATCTTCTATTTTCTTTCCTCTCTATTTTCTATCTTTTCTCTCTTCTTCTCTCTCTTTCTTTTTCTTAAACATTGATAATTCGTATTTCTATTCATCTTGAGTTAATCTATGGACATTAGTGTATATTCAAGGAGTACGGACTTGCGGGTCATCACAGGTGGTATCAAAGCATATTGTTAAGCGACAACGATGGTTCTGTTGGGTATTACTCATTAGAGATAGAGTCAGCAGTACTCTAGAATGAGTTGAGTGTAATAATAGCTATGAGAGCGTATTTGTTAGTGAATATATAAAATTTGTTTTATATTGTGATGATTGGTTTATTGAGTGGTATATGAACCTTCGTCAGCACGGTCTATACAACTATGCCGAAGGGGTTTATAAACATTTGAATAGAACAATTCGACACAATATTGTTTTAAATTGGGTAAATGAAATAATTTTACCTTGAGTATATTTTATATATGAAGGAATAATTTTTAAGAATTATTAAAGTGTATATAAGTTGATTGTTTGGTTATTGAATAAGATGTTTGAATAATCTAAGCAAATGAATTATAAGAATTGAATTATAATTAAAGTGATTTATAATTATGAAATAAACTTATATATATAAGAAGTGAAACTATATGAATATATTTATAAATATGAGTTATAAATAAAAATGAATTTAAAGTTAAATGGAAATTTACTTTAGAATTGAAATCTGAATTTCTTTATAAGTGGGAATTTAAGTTATGTAAAACAAAGTAATGTTTGTAAAATGGAAGTATAACTTAATTGATGTTGAATGAAGTTGATATTAGTATCAAAGTAAAATTATTAAAGTTAAGTGATGGATATGAACTTAAGTTATATAAATGAAATTCAACTTTGTAATGGATTAAATGTTAATCAATTGAATGTGAATAAAATTGATATGAAATAATGAATATAAGTGTTAATTCATTAAAATGTAATGTTATTCGAAGTTGAATAATTGAATGAAATGAATATGAGCAAAGGAAATTGGTTGTAATAGATGTACATTGGTTGTTATTTGATTGTTGGTTGATTGATTGTATATAATTCATTAAGTGTTAATGAAATTAAGTTAATGAAATTAAAAGCTAAAGTAATTGAAATTCAATTGGAAGTTAAGTGAAACTTAAATAGAATTGAATTTGATTTGGAAGTGAACCAACTTGAATATGAATTAGTGGATATAAACTAATTGAAAATGAATGTTAGTAAAAACATCCACTGTTAATGAATCAAATGTGATTAAATTAAAAACCCAATTCATTGAATATTAATGAGAATATAAATGAATATTTATTGGTTATGGATGTTAGATGAATAATAGTTGGTTGATGTTTGCATTTGTTGCTTTTATTGCATTTGCTATGTTGGCATATATAGTTATTATGTTGCTATATGATGTATATTGAGATTATTTTCATATATGCATGATTCTCATGTTGTTTGTTGAGTGTTTAGTAGGTGCGGATCGCGTTTGCTTCGCATTTGGAGCTCGCTTTCGCGCTATATTAGCCGTATATGCTCGCTAATAAAATATAAGGTACATATCTCGGATTACATACCGTACTTTTACATTTTTTCCCTTCGGGATGCCTCATTACTTGATGAGATGTATATTTGTGATATATATACTGTCATTTTTTTTTCGGATCGAGCCGCGCAAAGGAGACTATGGCGAATTTTTTCGAAAATTTAAGGCGCTAGAAAAAAATTTGAGAAAATTGGAAATTTTTGAAAACTTTAACTTTGATTTGGAATTGAAAGTTAAACAATAGTAGTTGTTTTTGAAAAGATAACCAAGTATGATTTGAAAACTTAGTAAGTTATTATAAGAAATTTAACTATGGATTTTGGGAAAGTTAATAAATTATGTAACTTTTCTTACTTAATAATTTCGAGGACGAAGTTCTTTTAAGGGGGAAAGATTATAACGACCCAGGATTTTAATTAATTTAAATTTGAATATTTAATTAATTTTAAATATTAATAAGTGGATTTATAAGTCGAATAAATTTTATTTCGAATAATTGGATTTAATTCGATAATTAAATCGATAATTTAATATGTGAAATTATAGAAATAATTGAAAATCGAGTTAAATATGATTGAAAATGATTTGTAAAATTTTATTTTATCATATTGAAGTTAGAATGATATTTTAGAACTTTTAAAATCGAATTAAAAGTTAATTCGTGAAAATTGAATATTTTAATATTAAATCGACTAGTGAAAATAGTCAATTTTTGAACAGTCTCAGAATTGAACGAAACAAGTTCCATTGGATCCGTAATAGTTAGTTATTATCGGATTTCAATTTTCGTGTCAATCGGAGTTATCGTTGGATCGTGGCAGCTCGAAACGCATCGAATTATTTTTAATATTAATTTGGCGAGTTAAAATAGCCATTTTTCAAAAAGTCTCGGATTTCGACGAAACCAGTTTCATCGGATCCGTAATGTGATATTATTGTAAGGTTTCAAATTTCGTGTCAATTGGATTTACCGTTTGTCCGGTACAAATTAAAACGCCTAGAAAATCGTTTAAATCGGTTTAATTCAAATTGAACGTTTATTGCCATAACTCGCACAGATGTCCGAACTAGCTTTCGAAACCTGTTCCATTGTGTCCGGAACGCGGGGTAAACCCTAGAAACGCTGGTTACGGCACGTGAATCGGAGTTCGGAATGAATAGTGTCGATTGATTTTCCTATAAATAGCCAACCATCACAAATAAAAAAAAATATCAAAACCCTAATCTAACAAGCCAGCCGCCACCCCTATTATCTACGGCCAGAAAATCACGATCTTCATCCCCAAATCTCTTCAAATCCAAGCATTAATTCAACAATCTTTCAACATGAAAGTTGGAGAGGGAAGTGAGAGCTACAATCTGAACGGTTGTGATGTAAAACGAAGCAACGTGGAGGGAGATATGGGGGGCCATCGGCCTTGGGTTGCGCACGACTTTTCATGCAGAGGAGGGGGCCGAGCTTCATGCTCTTTGGGCCGTGTGTGGCTCTTGCGAGGGGGGTCGAGATGCAAGTTCCTGATCGTGCTATAGTTCAACGTGGAGGCCGAATTTTCTAAACCTAGTTTGATCTTCATGGGTTGGCCGTGCGTGAGTTGTTACAGGGAACGAACGTGAGTGAGGGAGAAGGAGCACACGGTCCTGATTTGCTGAAGGCTGGATCCAACAGCCCAGATGCAAGTGAGGGTTTTGTAAATAGAAAATGTAAATGAATTGTATATATTAATTCGTTAAACTTTAAACCGTGATATCTTTGTCATACGAGATCGAAAACGCGCGAAACCAGTTGCATTGGGATCGTATGGACGAGCACTACGCTATGGAATTGGATTGAAGTCGTTTGGAGTTAGTGAGAATTTTGGGTAAAATTAAACGTCCGTTTAATTTTATTCGAAATAAATCGCTAAAAGGAAATTGAAATCAAGGTGAGAACTTCTCACTCAATCGAATCAGTTTCGATTTTAATTTTAAATAGTTAGATTTAAAATATTTGAACGCATGTTTGAATTATGATTGATATCTATTGATTGTTAAAATAGACATTATGCGCCGTTAGTAAGCGGATGTTATTTATTAAAAACATATACCGCGAATATTTCATAAACAGTGAAATTGGTATTATATATAATAGCAATATATATATATTGGCATATGTATATATTGGAGTTATTGATTTCCCGCATTTGTATAGCGGATGAGACCCTATTGCGCCGTCTATTAAGCGGATAATATTTTAAATCCCATATACCGCGATAATTTCGTACTGGAGCGGAATTGGTATTGTGCTAATGTTGTGGATGCAGGAAAACAGGTTGGAGGGATCCAACTGGATTCCTCAATAGTTTTTATTTGATGGATTATCATATCGATATATGATATCGTTGTTGTCGTGATTGACTATTTGGTATGTAGCATCATTGGACCAAATTTTGGGATTTTAAAATGATTTTTAAAGTGATTTTTGAAAGTATACGTTTATAAAATATTTTTGGAACTGATCCATTTTAAATAAATAAACGTTATAATTTTTAAAGTTATAAAAATTATGATTTTGAGAAATACGGTTAAAGATTGATTTTTGAGAAATATGGGTTAATGTTTTTATAAAATAATTAAATTGGATTTTTGAATTTATTATAAAAGTTTAAATATAGGATTTATAAATTTGATTATTTTATAAATCAAGAGAATGGTGAAATTATAAAGGAGATTAAAGATGTTTTAAAATAATAGTATAAATTGATTTTATAAAGGATTTATAAATTGATATTTATAAATTAGAATATTTTGGATTATAAAACGAGATTTTATAATTGTTAGAATGAATTATGAATGGATTTCATAAATGAGTGAAATTTATAGAATTATAAACGGTGAAGTTATAAATGGAATTTTATGAGCAGTAGGTTTATAAAATTTATAAAGTTATTGAAAGAATAGATTTGGATAAATAATTGAATCTTATAAGTTATAAGATTTATAATTATAAAGTTCAAAGGAACGATTTTTGCAAACAAATAAATTATAAGTATTTCACTTATAATATGAATCTTTAGTATATCATTGAGATATGAATTGAGATAGGTTAATAAAGGAATTTATAAAGGAAGTTGTTATAAACTAAATAGAAATGAAATTTATAAATGTTGTTTTATAAATTCGCAAACGACTTATTTTAATAAGTAAATTGTTGAAACCTATTTATGGAGTTATATTCACATTTTAGATAGTGAATAATCCTTTAAAATAAAATGAATAAAAGGATGAAATTTGTTAACATAGTATATTCACGTTTTTGAATAGTGAATAATATGTTAAAGAAGATGTTTAGGATGTGATATTTTAAATTGAATTAAAACGATCTAACGATGTTTTAAATGTGTTGAGATTCGAAACCATAGATTTCAACATTTATTGTTGAAATAGACGTTTTCGAGAAATAGAAGAAAATGGTGGACTATAACACTGTTGTTATAGTAAATGATTTCCGAAAGGAAATGTTTTGTATAGTATTGGGATTTATATATCTATTTTAATTTCGAATCCCTATACTAGTGATTTTGGGTTGTCGTAACGATGTTTTACGCAACATTCGTTTTGGCCCAAATAAATATGTTTAAGAGGATGATTTCCTTAAAGAATGAAATATATACTTAATCTCGATTTAAGTATATTGAATATTTTCCAAGTGTTGAAAATAAAAAGATTGTGAATTATTTATGAATAAGCAAGTATGGAAATGTTTTCCAATATAAAGTGAAGATTTTGAGAATTTATCTTTTTGAAGATAAATTGAAGTGAATAATTGAAGTCGTATATTCATAGATATTTTGGAATGAAAATTCACTATGGAATTTATAAAAGAAAGTGGAATTTGTTTAAAAATAAATATTGATTTATTTTTGAAGTGTGAAAATTATATATCTTGTAAAGATATTTTTGGGAAATAAATAATTTGAAAAATTATTTGGAATCTGGTGATGTTGTGCATATCCATTGATAGTTCAATAACCGACTATCAATATTTACCTTTGAATAGGTATTTGTTGGGATTTGTTGAATTTGAATGCTACACTTGTTTTTAAATTATTGCGCTCGTTATTCGGATTACCCATTCCGAATAGTGATACGACGTAATGGATAGCATTGAAGATCGGTGTTGAAGACCCGTTATTTGCGAGAGCGATAGGATAACCTGTCGATTGACTCTGCACCGAGTAGCTACGGTATTGAGTTCTCCATATGTGATGGGAAATCCGATCAGGATTGTGGATATCCGGATTGCAAGGACTTCTTTGTAAGTGCCTTCGGTTCTGTTCGATCCCGGAACAGACTTGTATGGATTGTATGTCTGACATTACAAATTGAGATATAAAGCCTATTTCATTCAAATATATTTCTGTTGGTGGCGGAGAATTTATTCTTTTAGCTTAACATCCTTCTCTGAGACGTACGAGCTCAGAGGTTATGTAGTTGAATGTTATCAGCAATATATTCCCAATTTGGTAATGTGACATGCTGAGTGTTGCTGTGAAATGATCATTGTGTTGATTATTTGTGATAGGATCATTTATTTGATCGTCTATCTTGGTGATCATTTCTATGATCATTTGTTGACCCAAAGCATGGCTTTTGTATAAAGTATGTTTTTGTGGACGAGACTTCGTCGAGCCTCACACCCCGGAATGGTCAAAACAGGAAAGATGTAGCAAAGTTATGAGGGGTAGCGCCCTTTAGGGTATGTGCATTTCCTTCTGGAAAAGGGTGGTATCATGGTATGGAGCCCAGATACTTACTCATGTTGAAAACACTTTATGATTGTGTGAATTGATTGCGAGCGCTCGGTTAAAGGTCCCAAAGGACCGGGGGATGGCATATTCGGTCAGTTGTTACTCAGTTAGGGGTAACCCGGCCTTGTGTTGGTAGAGATCCGGTTTGGTTCTCGGGGATGTCCTTCCAGAGGCATTCTCATGTGGCAATGGGAAGTTCCTTGGCCTGATCATTCGTTGGAAATCCATTTCCCAATACGAAACCTTGTACGGTATTAGTTGTAGAACCTGCCATCTAATATGGTAGCTATAGTAAGCATGCTATAATGGTACCTATGCTGGCTAAGATTTATATTCTACTTTCGAAATCGTTTTATACACTATGCACTAATAATAATATCAAATGTTTCTTTTAATGCGTATCAAGCATCTTTGACTATCATAAGGAGAAATCTCCTCCAGTCTGCGTTTGCATTGTGTGCGTGGCGGGAGGTCTTATGGTAGTCTCATTTTTAAAAGCATTGCGAATTGACTTTAAAAATATTCCTCTATTTTTGATTTTAAAGATAAATAAACTGTTTTAGTTCTCACACCAGTCACATGACTGACTCGGAGTTTATTGTTTTCCTTCCTAAACTCTGGGTGCCCACCAATTTCTACACGGGCAGTCAAGAGTTAGGTTTATCAGGATATTCTGGAATTCAGGAATTGCAGGAGGCAAGATGGATGGCATGACGTATTACTAGTATATAGTATTTCTTTTTCCGCTGCACTGTTTGTTGTTGTACACTCTGATGATATGATGTAATGAAATGTGATGTAATGTAATAACTGATATAGTTTTTTGTTTAAAGATTATTCATTTATTTATTATATGTTGTTCCGCTGCGATTGTGAGATTCTGATGTTGTTCTGTTGTTTTCTATTCCGTTCTATTTTCTATTTTCTTTCCTCTCTATTTTCTATCTTTTCTCTCTTCTTCTCTCTCTCTTTCTTTTTCTTAAACATTGATAATTCGTATTTCTGTTCATCTTGAGTTAATCTATGGACATTAGTGTATATTCAAGGAGTACGGACTTGCGGGTCATCACACATTCCCTATGTCCAAACCTTGTCTTTTTCTTTAAACATGCTCGAGGTCCATAGTATTTTACTTTTAGGGGCAATTTGGTAATTTTAATGGATCGGTGATGATCCATCCATGGATCGGTACCAATCTAGGAGCTTAGCCAAATTTTTCATATTTTCCTTTAGCTCTTTGAAGTTAATTGCCTTAAGTCCAAAGTTCACTCTTTCATTATTTCATAGTCCAATTCCATCGAAATGTCGCTTGCGTAAAATGTCAGATAACATCATCTATATGAATGTGCTATAACTGTACTCATATAGTATTCATAATTCTTATAGTATTCATGATTCTTTCTGGAGATGTGACAAATAAACTATAAGTTTTCTATGCTTTTCGTCACCTCGTTTAATTTACTGAAGGTTTTGATATCCATTGGCTAAATTTAAAATTCAAGTTAATAAATTGCTTAACCATTAGTTTTCTAATCTGAAGGAGGATTTAAATGAACGATATATGTTATCTATACATTGATCACACAAAAAAGTAACCATGCACCATGTTAAATTTTAAAAATTAATATACCTTGATTAATTTGTTATTTACTTAACTTGAAAAAATCATGGATAATTTATAGTTTGATGTAACTCGAACAGGCTTCATTATCATCGTGTACTTCCTACATATTGGTTACAATGGTGTTTTTTGTATGATTGTCATATATTTTTTCTTTTATTTTCTTTATGTATGAAAACTTTGTTAACGTCATAATTATTGTGTAATGGCGATCGAACCAAGCTCTTCATCTTCAACACATGGGATACGCACATGAGTTGACACTTGCTTTGTTATAACAAAAGAAATCTTTGATGTTACGAGCCTACTAACTCATATTTATACACAACTTCTCCAAATTGCTTAGCGACGTGTGACTATTTCAATTCCAAACTGTTGTTCCTCATTAACACATGTGAGACAACCCTAGTAGAAATGGACAATCATCTCATGGATGTAAGATTCCTCATCACATAAATTTTGTATCCAGTTTACTTTTTTCTTTTGCCCTACTTTTATTAATCTTTGAATTAACTTAGTCTCATTCGCATTTCAACGTAAAGCATACAACATTATGAGTGTGTTCAATAACACATATCGTTTGTAACATCCTTTTTGCACACAAATTTTTTAGTATTACTTTTACTTAATAGTTTGATGTGGAAATATAGAGGAACAAGCATTTACTAACTAAAAATGGAGATGCTAAAAAGGAAACTAAACAAAGAGGGGGGTATGCACGTGTCTATGTATATGTATGTATATGTGTACATATTAGTTGGAAAAGGCATAAAAGAGTTGAAGAACATTTTAGTACGTTCTTATTTTCATCATAAATTGGAACATAAATAATTTATTGACTACAATAAACTTTTATTCTAAGGACACCTGGAGGACCTCTGACTACGCATCCATTAAAAAGTTCTAAATTCCGAATAACAACTGATCAGATTGCACACTTGTGTAAATCAAAATTGGGTTGCTTGTGCCTTATCTTCATCAGATATTGTCCCGCCAGTGGTAATGTTGTCAGCAAAATACTCCTCAACTGCAAATAATAGCAAGAGACAATTCTTAGATGGTAGCAAGGAAATACAAACACAAGCTTAGATGGGAATAAGGAAGACCCATGAACATATATCAGTAGAGCAAGTAACTGAGGTTAAAATAAACAATAAAGTGTTACTAAACACCAAAAATCAATATATCAAACAAGGTACATTAACAACCATAACTCTGGAAATTTTGTTCTATCAGCTGAAAGGCATGCTATACAAGTTTGAAATTTCTACCCATGTTATCATTTTCTGGAGAGTCAAGAAGAATGTCGGAATCCGAATGCAAGAAAGGAGAGCCAGTGTATTCCCCTAGAGCACCAAGATCTGTAGTACAAAAAGTAGCATGAACAAATATATCAGTATGTCACACCAAAATTACTGAGAGTCCATAGCCGTTGTATTATATATATTCAGAGAGAACTGTTCTATTTTATTTATAGACCAATACCAATACCAAAATTTTCTTTGTTTAGAACTCTATACTTCACTTGATGATTCCCTGAATTTCCAAAAGGAATGGTAAAAGGCACAAAATAATGTTTTATGTGGAGGACGTAAACGCAGAACTCATAAGTTTGAAATCCATGTGGCTGGGTGTTTTTTTATAAAACAAGACATACATGAAAAAAGATAGTAAAAAGTATCAAAAACGATTCAAGAGAGGTGATCTCGTTTCCTTTTCATGTTACGAATCAAATCTGGCTCATGTTATTTGGTGATTGATTCCAGCTCTACAATTCACATTTCGAACACTATGCTCAACATAAAGAAGTCACTGGACAAGGAGTCTCACATCTATTCAGACAATAAGATGCATTTAGTTGTAGTAACTATGGGAACCTTTAGACTTGTTTTATAAACTATATTTTTTTAAAAAAAAGGAACCTTTGTTGAACCGTCTTTTATAACAAATTTGGTTTATATTTCAAGACATTTTAGTTTGAACAATGTTTTTCAATTTCATACTTCTTTCTGTAATGAGAAATAATAAAAGTTGTCGTTTTGAAAAACTTGTTGAAAATTTATGTGAATTCAACTTAGATCCCACATTGGTATATAGCTTCTTGTCGCTGCATATTGAAATTATCTGAAAAGAGAGAACATTAATAACGAATATTCCTCGATCTTATGACATGAAAAGACAAGGTCATATCTCTCAATAGAATAAAGAGATTAGTAAATGACTGAAGTACAGAAACACTAGCTTTTTTATTGTGGTACCTGTATAGACTGCATAAAGGGCATGCAGACTAACAAGACCAGAAAACATCCAAAGAAAAGTTTTGAAGTGTTGAGATCATAGGCAAGGATATTCGTGTACCATTTAATACACCCTAATGGTCAGAGATATTTTATCTCATTAATTGATAAGTATCTCTACCTATTAAACCACAAGACTGAAACATTAGATGCTTTCAAGTCTTATAAAACCGAAGATCTAATGTAGAGAAACAATTAAAAGAAGAAAAACAATTAAGATAGTAAAATTAGACAAAGGCGACAAGTACTACAGTATACACAAAACAAGGTTAAATGTCAGATCTATTTGCAAAGTTTCTTGAGGAAGAAGATATTATAAGATAAAACTAAATGTCAGGCACACAGCAACAAAATGTTGTAGGAAAAAACTGAACGATTACGGACATGGTAAGCAATATGATTAGTAACTCCAATATGCCATGATAACTTTGGAGTAGAGTAATAAAGACATCAATACATATCTTAAATAGAGTACCAATAAATGCTGTTCCAGAAACTTTTTTGAGATAGAATTAGAAAGGATGGAAACCTAGTTTAAGACAATATATGTATGAGATTGTTCAATAAAAGTAAAGGTCTCTATATACCACAAATTAAGAAGTCAGATTCGAGAATCCAAAACAGATTTTTCATTGGTCATTCGATGAAAAGGATATAGATTATGTTGTCCATCACACACTCCTCCAGTTGTTGAAGTTAGAAATGTAGAACTTGAGGATCTTGAGTTCAATGGAAGTGAGTTTCCAATTAAGGTGTTACTCGAAGAAATTGAGGTTTAATTCACCAAGTAAAGAAGAGTCTGATATTCATTCATTTTTTATTTGTTGTATTTTCTTTTTAAAAAAAAAGGATGAGCCGCAAGGCTTTAAGGATTCCTTAAGACTAAGGAGATCTGCAATTTTTAGTGATCTCAAAAATGATACTATGTCGTTATCACAAGCCATGAATGGGGAACATTCTATCATGAACGAAGTGATGGAGTCAATGGCCAAAAAAAAAAATTAAATAAAGGAGAAAAAAGAGAGCTGCGGTTGCTGGTTGTCAATGGGTATAGAAAATCAAACAAGACTCATTCAGTAACATAAATCGATATAAAGTGAGACATGTAGTCAAAGGATTCGCTTCAAAGAAATTCATTGGTTACCATGAGATATTTTCTTTAAAAGATTCTTTTTTAGAATAACTATAACTTCAGTGGTTCACTATTATTTGACTTGCATCAGATGAATGAGAAAACTGCATTTTTGAATGAAGATCTTGAGAAGGAAGTTTACATGAAGCAACCAGAAGGATTATTTAGTGGACAAAAGGTTTGCACGCTAAAGAATCCTATACAGCAACATTGAAAACGAAAATATTGTGAATGGTAGCATTTATATTAAAGTTGAGCAAACTATATTTATGGTCGGGAGTCTCATGCATGAACATGGTCAGAAGTCTCATTTATGTATGCATGGTTTATTTGTTGTTAATCATCTTTCGCTTATAGGAAACTATTCATCAAGTCAAATTCCAGAAAATCTTTAAGCATGTCAAAGATGAGTTTTATCTAGAATTCACCTATGAAAATGCAAATTATGCTGGCCAATAAAGTAACTGGTATGTACTGTGGATTAGTGAACCAAGTAGGAGACTCTCAAATGTGTCATTAAGTTATATGCATGAAAAGATACATAAACCATGAATATGGTTGGCTAGGTGTTAAGGCAATGAAGAGGCTTCCATTGACTCATTGACGAAGAGTTAACTCATGACGAAGAGTTACGGAGGTGCAAGGGTCCACTAGACTCTATAAAATTATGCAATGATTTTCATATGGTCATATATAAATAAAAAATAGTGAGTAGAACAAAAAACTCCTGCTTTGCTCTCATTCCGTTCAAATAATTCGTCTGCACATATGATTTATAATTTATTGAATATTCATAATAGATTGTGTTTTAAATACAGTATTATGCTAGCATCTGCATGAAACAAACAGTCAATAGTATGTAGATGGATATAAAACACTTACCCTCCAAGTTTGTCAGATCAACCGTTAAATCTGTAAGACTTAAGTTCCATAGCTGCCCCATAGATCTTATAGTGTCTCTAGAAGACTCAATCACACCATCAGGACCTAATTGTAGTTCACCTGGGTCCACTACTTCGGATGTGAAGTTCGTATCAAGTGACAAATCAGCTGGTGGAAAAGGAAAGTAATTATTCGATGCCACTGATGCAGGACTCACAGCCATCTCTGACATGGAAGACATGGCATTGGACTGGGGTACTTGTCCAGTTGTTGCTTCTGCCATAGTATTATCCATCATGGTACTGGAGAAAGAATAAAACAGAGATATTCTATGAACATAAATGACAGCATATATTTTGATAGAATCTAATTTGTACCACATTTATATTATGTTCAATATGCATGCTAGGATCGCCCATTCGAAAATTTAGGGTGTTTTGGGACAAAAGATCTAGTACGCTCTTATATTTAAGCGAAGTCATTGATCAAAGAATATGCATTTCAGCAAACATGTACACTGTTAAACAGCTGTGAATAGGTATGAACCCCTTCTCATCAAATTTTCAGCATTTGTGCCAACAGACATTCCTTGTACCAATCAAATGAAAAAGAGGAATGTACTTTGCACAGAAACTAATAAGTAAACTAACTGTCTTTGTTAGAGTTGCTCAGTTAAGTACATCACAAATGAAGTACTTGCTCATTTCCAGTATTAACACGCACTGGATGAAATAATCCATGAGCATGAGCAGGAATTCCGTTAACAGCTGCGAAGAGGTATAAACATCTTCTCATCAAAATTTCAGCCTTTGTGCTAACAGACATTCCTTGTACCAATCCAATAAAAAAGAGGAACGTATGTTGCACAGAAACTAATAAGTAAACTGTCTTTGTTAGAGTTGCTCAGTTAAGAACGCATCACACAAGAAGTACTTACGCATTTCCAGTATTAACATGCATTGGATGAAACAATCCATGAGCATGAGCAGGAATTCCGTTAACAACATGAGCATTTGGCATTCCCATTGCATCCATATGAGGTTGAGCTGGAGCTGGCATTTGATGCTGTGGCATAACTGGGTATCCCATTGGTAAGTTGTTGACTGCACTGCATGCAATCATGTAGAAATTGAATAAATAATTATGGTACATAATAATAGTTGATTTAATGTTTTTTATGAAGTAGGGTTGAAATTTATTTTACACAAGGTCTCTTTTTAGAAAGCAAAAAAAAAAAGAGTTTTTTTACCCTGGATGCACCCTTATCCTTTTATGATATAAAAAATGCTAATATTAATATATAAGGAAAAATGTATAGTACCACAAATCGCAGGTTCTTACTATGTGTCAACTCCACAGTTCATCAATTCAAGAGGTAACTAATGTGTGAAATGACAACTATCTATAGCAATATTCTGAGGCAATAATCTCAATTAGAATTACAATAGATGGGTGTACCAATAAACTATCAAATGGCGCCTGTAATTCATATGAGATGTCGTCTTACGAAGGGGCACATAAATTTCAAATACCAAACCAATGTCAGAGGGAAACAAAAAGAAGAAACCTAAACTAAGATAAGATCAATTTCAAATTTGAAACAATGAGAACATTGATTTTCACTGATCTACGAACTTATTGTTGACTGCAGTATGCGAACTTTTTCTTTAAACCTCTGTACAACGGAAGAAGCAATTTATATTATGAACTGACTTATCTAGAAAAAATGAAATGAAAACGAAAAATTGACATAGATGTACCAAAATGGACTACGATTTTTTAAACACTGACATTATTAAACAATTTTTCTGAAATAATAAAACTACATGCAGAGAGCAGCACAAAAAATTATTATCATCTAAAAAAAGAAAAATCAATAATGTAGATGCACCAAAATGGACTATGATTCTCTAACCAAATAAACAATGAGCTGTCATTCACATAGGTACTCCATATTTCCTGAGAAAATACAATTTCCAGAAAACTCTATCCGTGAAAATTTCAGGTAAGAGAAATTACCAGAAGTAGGATTGATCCCATTTTGAATGGGGGCCAATGGAACCCTAGGTGGTGCAGGATACTTCATCAGATGGTATTGGTGTTCCAGCAACTGATTGAACACAATGATTTGTTTTTTCAATTTCAGCCTTATATAGTACGATTTAAAAAAATCAGCATTTTCTTCTTCCAATTTCTGCCATACTGAAAATTAAATTAGAATGTCAGTCATTTTATATACAAATTAACGATGAAAAATAAGAAATAAGATGAAATGTACACATTATTGTTATTTAGTAAATTCCCTTGTGCTTGAATCTTGGTTACAGGCTATCATGCATAGCAGGCACACGCCATGGTGCAAGTAAGGCGCACTGAATGGCGAAAAAGGTGCACACAGTTCATGGCACAAAAAAAGTGCACATTTTCAATATTTAATTGTTTGTATATTTTATTTCTTATTTTTTTAGTTTTTTACAATCCAAAAGTGCATAAAGATTAGTACTTATCATATGCTTATGTTTACTAACATCTTTGAACTCATTGATCAAATATCATTGAAAGAAACTGATGATTGTAACAAATGGTTGACAGGAAATATGGATGATGCATCTAATGTTGAGGATGAACTTGTATTTGATGGTGATAATGATGTTTTGACTTGGGGTGGTTGCTAGCAAGCAAAGGGCGCTAAATATCCAATTAGGGATATATCTACATCGAAAGGTTTTTCAACATTTGTTTCATCCCCTCTACATCCTCATTAAGTAGGAACAAATTAAAAGGAGATAAACGAGAACGACATTTGCAACCTATGAACCTGATGATGCAGATATCGGTAGAGAATCTAATCAATAAAACAGATTCAGATTCTAGTTTTCAGCAATATGTCCAATTATTTTGGGTTTTGGTTTATAAAACGACTTATATTTCTTGAAATTGAGTACTTGGGTGATAGTACATAGTTGTACTATAAGTCTTAAGTGGTATATAAGATACCGCAAATCAACATTTCTTCAATGGTTCAAATCACGCTATGCAGGATCTGAACCTGTAACCTTGCAATCTAAAGCCGGAGTACCTAACCACTGAGATAGTGATGCTAGACTTATAAAAAGGTCATTGTAAAATTATATGCTTATGACATTATGTTTAATGACTTTTTTGCAAAATGAGTAAAAAGAATCTTTCTTGGATATGTTTTGGTAAAAGAAATATTAATCATATTGGACTTTCTCAATTAATTGCTACGTATAACGAATTATATTATTTTATTTCTAAACAAGCGCAGTAAATCAAAAATACGTGTGTCCTACGCCGCATCATGCGCCAAGGCTCCTCGGGAAAGTTTTGTACCATTTTGTCGTATGCTATTAATAACTATACTATCATGCATTTGCATATTCATATTTGGTCATTATAGCTGTTTATCAGATTAGATGTCGTAAATCAAAAATTATATACCAACCGACTTACCTAGAGTTGTAAAACCAGGTTCTATTCTAGCACGACTGGAGAGAGTCCTAACCACTTCTCCTTTATTCATGTACAGCTGCAAACAACGTTCTATTAGATTCTGAACCTGTAGCAATAAAAGAAAGAAAAAAAAATTCAGTGAACTATTAAATGCGGGACTGCAAACAAGTGTTCTTAGAAAGAATTTTCCTTGTTGAAACTTGACTGCACATTGTATAACCCCTATAGTTAACACTGAATTGCACTAAGAGTATCTCTAACATGTAATGTCAAGTGAACCTTATGTGTTCAAAGCTATTTTACAACGTGAATTCGATTTTACAGAAAAAATTAGATGTGATATTGAAAATTAAAAAAATTACTCCGATGCAAATGTCTGTAAAATAACAAAGTTGGTCCACATGTCCAACAGATAAAACAATTTATAGAAAGAAAAAAACAAGTTTCCACCCAAGATAACTCTCCTTGACATTGTGAAGTGCACTGTCCACCAAAACTACACGTTGTGTTGGACAGTGTCTGCTTTATATTTTGCCAACTCAGCTTCACATTTAATCAACACTGCTACTAGAGAAATTTAAACAACATTGTTGAGATGATGTGTACTAGAGTTTATGTAATGTTCACAAGTGGGTTAGAGATGTTCTAAAACTCCCTTAATTCATTTGTCAGCACATGTGCCCCAATGAACTCATAGATCAGCTACCAATTCTGAAAGTTTGGAAGAACGGCATTAAGTGCAAATAAAGTTTGGCATCAGCACACAATAATAAATAATGCAACAGCAAATGAATATTATTCATTTCATTTTCTGCATATTACTTGTGCATTAGGTTTAGTGGCAGAAGAATAAAAACAAATGATCTTACAAGTTCAATATCTTCTCGAGAAATTTTCCTATTATCGCAGGTTGCGACTGACATTGAATCTGCATCAGCTACAGGATCATCAAGGGTAGCTTTACCATTTTGATTGTTACCTTGTGATTCTTGTGAAGCCACCTGAGCTTCGGCTGTCCTTTGAAGATCCTTTGAAGTTAACATAAAATAAAAAATTAGTATGCATGCGTATTATTATGTTATTTTCCAAATGATCTAGGGTTTATTTAATAAGTCGTGCTTTAATGTGAGAAAATTAGATGATTATAAAGTCTTAGAAATTGTAAATATGAACATTGTTGTGCATCTAAATATCTAACTGCAATCTCGTGTTATGGAGAGTTGGATAAAACACAAACATATATTGAATAAAATAAAGATACACAAACATACATGCAGACGTACATTGATTAAAATAAAGATTGATGATGCAAGTATATGATGGTTCGAGTTTTGAGATATACAATGATGATCTTTTACCTTTTCTTTCATTCTAGTAGGGAAAAAGGATTGAATTTTAATTTGGAGTTACCATTATTTAATATATAGTTAGGTTTATTAAAAGCTTACTACCAGACTCTCACAATTCCTCATCCTCGCTGGAAGAAAGAAATTTGTACTTCAATATCAGTACCAGTGAGTATAAATTTCTTTCATCTACAAGAGAGACAAAATCATAGATTGCTACTGTAGCATTCTAAGAAGTGGTTCTCTGCGAAAAGGTTTTGCCCACTCAAAGAGGTTGCTACACTTAAGTTGGATCTTGACAAGGCCGTTAGGCAAAAAATGCATCAATGCGGAAATCAAAACTCGCCAAATCTTTATTATCAATATTTCTGAACCATTATCTATGTTATTATCATATTAAACTTATTGCACTATCCTGTAGCTTCTGAATCATCCATGCATTTCGAATTTATTGCATTATATGTTTCTAGCATAACATCAACAGCAAAAAATCTATCTAATTAGCATCCTGTTCAACTAAAAAATTGCGTTTTCGATATTTTTCTAACTAAGACCCATTCAATCATGGTTCCAGGCCTTTGGGATGTCAGACTTTCAAGGAAAATACAAAACTGCTCCAATTTTGACTGATTCGTGGTCAAACACAAACTTGTTGGTAAGCATTACACATACGCATATATATAGTGTGCTGCTAAGGGTACCCCAATTCACTCTTCCTAATACATAAAAAATGATATGCATACTAATATCATTAGTTTTTATTATTTCACTAGGTTGAAAACCATTGTTCTGCACAGCAAATAACCATAGAGATTAGTTGTTGATAATTGAAAAATCACCATACGGTGATTTACAGCAGTAGATTTTCGCCATAGACAGCAAAAAATTGCCAATCGGCAACAAACTGCCATAGTCGTCTAATAAGGTAACCCTGCAGTTTTTGTATTAATAAGTAAAATATCATATTTTGATGGTATTATCTAGAAAATGGTATTGAGAAAAAGAAATTACAGTGTGCCCTTAGCAATATGTGTCTGCGTGTACATACATATATGTATACATATACATATAAACATAAACATAAACATGCATGCCCCCCCCCCCCCTCCCTCCCTCTCCCTCCCTCCCTCCCTCCCTCCCTCCCTCCCTCCCTCCCTCCCTCCTCTCTCTCTCTCTCTCTCTCTCTCTCTCTCTCTCTCTCTCTCACTACATTTCTAGTGATGTTTCTTATGCTCATTTCTTACATCTATATACAATGAACGGATAAAGTATGTAACCGCCATGTTACTTTATTGATGCATAGGAAAACCTACTACCCATGCATGCCCCTAGAAGCTACACTTTCTTTCACAGATGCATATTCATTCATTCAACTAACCATCCAAGCTAATGAACTTCGGAACTCCAAATAATAATTAATGCATCTTCATTTATGGGGGAAGCTTTAACAATTTTGTCCTTCACGAAATGAGTGGAGGATAATATAAATGACCTGCTTTTGCAAAACTCAAACTTTTCCTCTGATGACAGGTGTGAAGTGAATCGTTATCATTGCAAATGTTTTCTCCACCAATTCATAAATATAATAATCACGAAATGTTTTCATCTTATCATTCATTTTCTCCATCGCCCTCTCAATGCATGTGAGATGACCCCCAACTATAAGCCTCCTTGACTAGCAAAACTTCAAATTACATTGGAGACTTGTTATGTCTCCACAACGTCAATCATCATTGTTAGCTCAGATACCACTTGTTAAGAATAGAGCTCTGAGCCTATGATATCACTTAATTAGAGTAACATAGCTTAAAATATAAAAGGGCATGACAAACAAATATAATGTGGAAACTCTAAAAAGGGAAAACCCACAAGCAAACTTCATTTGCGTGTGTATTAGTAATGGAAATACAAGTAAATGGCATCTTTTATGCAATGGCGAAACACTCTCCCTGGAACACATACAGGAGATATGCATTTCATATCTTTCTCAATCATGGAGATGAACTTTATTTTCTTCTCCATTTATGATAAATGAACTCACTTTATCTTTTATTATGGAGTATTACTCTCCCTATAAAGTAACATGCTTCATCGGTTTAAAGAGCAACTCACTTTCATCTCTCTATGGAGGATTTTTTTGAACTCTTTATGAAGAAACTCACTTTAATCTCTATATATAGAAATTCACTTTCGTCTCTATATGATAGAGGGAAACATTTTTCATCACTATATGGAGAAATGATCTTTCATCTCTCTATCATTGAGGAACGCTTTCTCTATGGAGAACAATATTTTTAGTGATGTTCATGTTCACTTCAATGCTCATTTCTTCCATCTATATATATTGAATGAACGAAGAATGTAATAATCTTATGTCACTTCATTAATGCATAGGGAAGCACACTAGACGTTCATTCATTTAAGAAACTACACTTCTTCTCACACACACATTTATTCAGTTAATCATCCAAGTCAAAGAACTTAGGAACTCCAAATTACAACAACTAATGTGCCTCCACTATGAAATGACACCTTAACAACTACATATAGCCACTCCCTCACTCCATAAACCCCACTTACAAAATGTAAATTAAATAATTTCCAACTCCAGACTCCCACATTAGAAAACCAATTTAAATTATGCATGATTCACTGTTGGATGACCTTGTATTGGTTTTGTTCTACGGAAGAAAATATAGGTTGAGACGAAGGTTGAGACGAAGGAACCGGGGCTCAATTTAGAGTTGTGATCGATAACGGTGACAGTATGGGAGAAAAGGAAGACAAAGGTGATTTATTAATTTATTTATAGATGTACTTGGGATGTACTGATGTGAGAGAAAGGGTTTTATTAATTTGAGTGAATTTATAAGTCGTTGGTTTATAAAGATATAAAGTGGATGTTCGCTTCAGTGCTCATTTCTTCCATCTATATATAATGAATGGCCGGAGGAATGTAATAATCATATGTCACTTCATTAATGCATAACACACTGGTCATGCATGCATTTGGAAAACTACACTTCCATTCACACACACATTTATTCAATTAACCATCCAAGTCAATAAACTTAGGAACTCCAAATGACAACAGTTAATTCATCTCCACTTGTGAAAGGACATTAACAGCTATGTACATCCACTTCCTCGCTCCATAACCCAACTTACAAAACGTAAAATTATATAGCATCCAGTTTTCAGAAAGCCACATTAGAAAACTAATATAAATTACGAGATTCAATGTTGGATGTCCTTGTATTGGCATGTTCTACTGAAGAAAATAGAGGTTTCTATAAAGGAAGTGAATGCGATAATGTAATTGGGATTCGATTTAGAATTGCGATGGACGATGGTGAAAGGTCGGGAGAAAGGGAAGATAAAGGCGATTGTTTAATCTAATTATGGATTTATTCGAGATGCATTGATACGAGAGAAGGGGTTATTTGTTAGGATTTTTGTTACGCAAAACCTAACAAAGGATAAATATATTATTGAGGCATATCTCAGGATCCTATATCACATAAGTCACAAAGGGACAATATTGAATGAAAATAATGATATTTTAACTCAAACAATGATGACGATGGTTCCAAAACACAAATAAATAAAAAAGAACCAATTAATCTATCGAATAAAAGTAAATAAAACAATCAATTACTTGATGCTCAAATTAACATGTATATGACAAAAAATAAATTGATCATCCAATCAGAGAGAGAAATAAGCATATCCATATATGTAATATGTCTATTAATTAGAGAATCCAAATTTACTCTTCCTACTTTGTGTATTTATTTCCTCTTCTAAATATGATTTTGTATCGTAAAATCATATCTTCTCCAACATATACTCGATCACCGCTTTCAACCAAATCGGCTCTTCAAAGTGAAAAATACTCATTGAATAAGACACAAACTACCTCTTTAGACCAATCGTAACTCGTTTTTCTTAATCACATCAAATCACAAACTGCTACCACCTCCTATAAGTGATGCATCTTACATCATGAGATATACCACCAACCTTAAAACTGTTTGTAATACCATAAAGACTTTCACAAAGTCTTCGTGGATTTTCCAACTCGACACTCGTCTACAATTTGACCTGAACTCTCTATATATTACCATTGATACCTAGAGTATCATCAACATGAAGACCTTGTCAAAAATATGATCACTGACACGACCATCAAAAGCAGTGCATCCATTCACCTCTTTATCTACTTGTGGACTAGGCTCTCCAATTGTCACTTGCTTCTTATTATCGACCACACGATCAATCAATTTGTAAAGATTTTCATCATTCAATACTCCTCTCATCACAATATAGTCATCTCCCATCACTTTCAAAACTCCACCTCAAGTCCCATAAATGCAATCATGATGATCCAACTGACCAAGAGAAATTAGATTATGCAAACTAGTATGTACATATTTCATGTTTGAGGCCTCTCTAACCACACCATCATACATACGGAACAGGATAAATCCAATACTGCAAACTGATAACTCTACTTCATTGGCGGATATAATCATGTCGACGGTCTTCTTATAAGAAGAAAACACCTCACATCACTGCATATATAAAAACTAGCACCTGAATTCATCTTTCAAAGCTTAACGAGGACATCACAAGAAATATCAATGTCACTACTTTTAGCTATGTCCGCTCATATATGGCTATCACTATTACTATGTGTAGTCTTCTTTTGATCTCGCTTATACACTTCACACATGTTGTACATATAACTTTTTATGGCAATAACAACAAACGATATTATTCAACATACATTTGCCATTAACGACATTTTTCTTCGATTTTGTTTCCCACCTTAAGTCCCTTGCTACCATAGCATCATCTTGAATTAATTTCAAGATTGGTTCTTTCCTTCTAAGCTCTTCGTTTAATAGACTGCTCCGGATAAATCCAATGAAATAGTTCCATTAGCACTAGAGTTACTTAATGACACAACCAATGTTGTCTAACTCTATGAAAATGAACTCATCGACAAAATAGTGTAATTCATTATCAAATTTGACATCCATGTTTGTCAACTGATTTATTGCATCTTGAAATTCATTCAAATGTTCTTCCACCGACTTTTCTTGATGTAACATCAACTGAACCAATTTTCAGATAAGAAAAGTCTTACTAGTAGTATTTATCGACCTATATAAAGACACCGACTTGTCCAACTAAGTCTTCACAGATTTACAATTAATCATATGGTGAAAAACTGAACCATCAAGATACCGACGAATCAACGCAATCCCTTTCTTGTCCATATTCTTTCATTTTTCCTCTATATTTGAGGGTTTCTTTCCATCACCTTTAATTGGATCATGAAGATATCGTTGAAATATAAAACATCCTCCATTTTAGACTTTCGAGTACCCTAATTTTTTCCATCAAAAAGAGCAACCTCCGAGAAGAAAATAATCTAACATCTCAACAATTATCCAAATCTAAAATTACCCTAAATCTTGCGATGATCTAGCTCTAATACCAATTTGTTAGAATTTTTGTTGCGCAAAACCTAACAAAAGATACATATGTTGCGGAGGCATATCTGAGGATCTTATATCATCCAAGTCACAAAGAGATGATATTGGATAAAAATAATAATACTTGAAATCAAACAATGGTGATGATAGCTCCAAAATACGAAGAAATAAAATAGAACCAACATACAAGATTTCATCATACCACCCTTATATTGATTCTAAAAAACAATTGTTTACAGTTAATCTACTAAAAAAATAGAATCAATAATCTAATTGAGAACATAATCTTTCTTGAAGAAAAACAAGGATGGAAGAAAAGAGAAACACCAAATACTTTTCACACTTTTCCACTCTCTTTTAGATTATATTTATAACAATTGGTTATTTAATGTCCAAGTTAATATATACGGTAAAAAATAAATTACGGTAAAAAATAAATTGACTATCCAATTAGAAAGAGAAATAAGCATATCCATATATGTCTATTAATTAGGAAAAAAATCCAAATTTACTCTTTCCTTCTTTTGTATATTTATTTCCTCTTCTAAATGTGATTTTGTATTATCTAAATTTAACGGTTTTATTAATTTGAGTGGATTTATCGAGTTGTTGGTCAATAAACATATTTAAAGTGGATGTATATAGATAGCATCAATCATGACTAATTAAAGGTAAGATTCAAGAATTACAAGAGATGATAGCATAACACATTATTACCTTTGAGGTCATTGGTTTGGTTAGCTTCATTTAACACACCATTATTTGTAATGCAATTCAAAATATTGGATAGTATGATGGGACTATTTCAAGATCTGAAGTTTCAGGTTAACCCTCCAAGAGTGATAAGTTAAGACCTGCCAAAGCCAAAAAATAAAAACAGCATTTAGATAAGTGAAAACAGAAGAGATTCTTTATGGAACTTTTGGCAAACATCTTTCAAAAGATTTAAAATAAGTAATATCTTCCTCACCCCCATATTTCAACACTTACATAAAATGCAAAAAAACGTTGAAAATCAATATGCAATACTGCTAATTTCTTCAATATGTTAATAAAAATATAAGACAATCTAGTTGATGGAAAAAAGCTAAAATCCATCGTTTCATAAATATCTGCAAAAGTGCAGTTTTAACTGCAAATATTTCTAAAAAAAAATACAAAATTTCTTTGAAAAATGAGTTTTTTCTTTTCCTATATTTGCTAAGATGAAGTCATTTAATGGAGATTTAAGTAGTAAAAAATGAGAAAAAACTTGCTGAAACTAATTATAAACAGATTATATATCATGAGATTTCAAGCAAAGTCGATTTAACGTTAAGTTTCGAAAAAGGATGTCGTCCTAATTTCCATTTTTTTTCTCTTAACATTACTGCTCCCACCAACACAATAGATATGGGGTATTATAAAAAAGAGAATAAAAACGATTTGATCGAATTTTTTTTATAGATACTACCAACGGTTAATGAAGCCACTAACAAAAAATCTTGAATATTTTGATCTACGGCCCGTTTGTCTCTTAATTTTTTTCTTGTCATATCCAAACAAAATTTGATAAAATCAAAATATATAAATTAAAAAATCGGTTAAACACTGTTAATGTTAAACCTGATATCTATAGTAACCTAGTCATGAACAAGAAATAAAATTGACGGTTATTTAACTTCAATTTAATAGTTGAGACTCGACGAACTATATGAAGCTTGTAATGAATTTTTTTTTTTTCAAATCGAAGATATTCATACTAAACTTCTATGTTTTTTGGTAAATAGCAAAATAAATTCCTGTGGCGTTACAAAAAAAAAACTTATATCTTGGTATAAGAGTTAAAAAAAAAACTAAATTATAATATATAAGCTGGTAAAGAAGATGGAATTGGGGTTCAATTTAGAATTTTTCTCCTGACTAGGGCCGGGCCAGCCACTAGCGATGCATACTCTAAATTTTGGATCATTTTTAGGCTTATACTACACCCAACGGCCAAGATCACATCTCTTCTTATCTACATTTGCTTATGATTTAGGCGGATTTAATTCAAGTGAGCTCAAACAAGAGAAATCAAACAAACTTATGGTGGTTTGATCTCGAAGAAGAATTTCTCCAAAATGGTTTTCAAATGCGGAAATTAGGTCAACAGCCTTCTTCTATTAATAATATCTACCCATTCGATTTGTATAGCAGCTCCCTCCTTTATGTTTATTTTTAAAGAAGCTCCCTGTTATGCGTTCATACAATACAACGTACTAAAAAGAATTGTTTTTTTTTTTTGGGTTAAAATTTCAGGTAATATGTTATAAAATGAAACGATGTATGATGGTAAAATATAAATTCATTAAAATTCCTGAGTCGTTTTTTAAGAATTTGTGGTTTCGTTTACATTCGCTTTTACAATGCAACATACTGAAAACTTTTGAATTTGTTTATTTTTAGAAAAGTTTTTGCATTATGTAATTAAAATAACATGTTCAATGTAGGCAAACGTTATATATTAGAAAGTGCTAATGGAATGTGTTTTTGTGCAATTTCAATTATTTTTATTCTACGTTGCATTTTGGCAGCGCAACCTACATAATATTGTTTTAGTCAAGCTTTAAGTCATTTCGTTCTAATTTCAGTAGGGACCGAAACGAAACCGAAACTCTGGTTCAATAAAAAAGCTACTGAAATTCAAATTTTATAGAAAAAAAAATTGAGTTTTGAGTATATAAATATTTAAAATTTGAAATTTTATCTTCAAAAACTTGCAAAATCACAAAATACATGAATAGTGTCATTAAAAAAAGTTAAATACGTAATAAATAAATATTTGTTAGTGTAATAAATATTTATAATTAACCAAGATTGTTCATTTATATCTTAATTTTCAATTAGAGATAAATTACATATCTTATTTCAATTAATTAATTAAATATGTGTGTAATTATATATAATGAAATCTGAAATCGAAACTTGAACCGAAATTCTCGAAAGTTACTAATTAGATTGAAATTCCTTAAATTACAAAAGAACAAAACCAAGATTGAAACAGAGATCTCAAACCTTGATTTTAGTTTATTGTATTATTATAGTGCAAGGATCATAATGATTTTAAATTTGTATATTTTTCTAAAATAACTTGGATAATGATATATTTTATGAAATCGAGTGATATAAACATTCTAAATATTCAAATACTACTAACTATACACTTTAGTTTGTCGCATTGTACCTTGCACTCTAAATAGTGCAAGCAACTTGTATAGCCATCGTTGCACCTAATTTGATGTTTTTGAATTTGGATGTACAATTTTGAATTTGAATCATAATTCAAATTAATTTTTTTATCATGACGAATTTGTATATGATTTTATTATCGTAAATTTTAGGAGGTTAATTTACAGTATGAAAGTAACATGGAGATTCTACATATTTCCATAAATAATAAAGGCCAAAAAATAAGTCCCCTTTTCAAAAAAATTGCACAAGGATAGCATTTGCTCCAATTGATTGTAATCTTGTTAGATTAAACTTTTTGCACTCTCTCATGTAATTTGATAGTAATAAGGTGTTAAGTTTGAGGGTATATATAAACTTTATCAAACCTTGTTATATCTTGGTCATTTACTTTATTGTTATATTGCCAATGATTGATTAATTGGTGAAATGAATTCTTTGATCGTTGTCAATTTCAGTTGAGTGAACTAGATCCTTAATTGTGGTTGCATGTCGCGAGAATTTGAGTTGCATTTGTTAAATCAAATACTTCCTACCTTATCCAAAACGTTTTTTCCTTTAACCACCACCATCGGAAAATAATTGGAATTATTTTTCATAAAGGAACTCGGTTTGAAGAATCGTGTAGGTTGCTTTAAGGTTCGGATGGTAACTCGATAAAAGATTGTTTTCATTCTACTGAAACGGGCAATGTAGATAAGTATTAACAGAGGCCTAAAGTGGAAAGCATTTTTCTTTTTGTTGGTAATGTGTGGCAAAATATGCAAATATGATTAGTATTTGATAAAATAATCATGTTAAAAAAGACTTTAGTCACAATTGGTAGCTATTTCCAAAAACTTGAATATTTTATTAGAAACCATAATTATAAATTTTCTTTCCACCTAATAAATAAAAGTTACTTGCTTTTTTTTTTTACAGTATCCACTCCCTCTTTTATAAAACCACTTGTATGCACTCCCACATGAACAATGAGCACCACAACAAATCCAAAAAAGGCATCCTCTATCACCATAAATCAACAAAAACTTCAAACACTATTTGGGTATTTTGTAAACATAATTTTTTTCATGTTATTAGAACCTTACAAGGACTTCTTTGCATGTAAAAATATTCATTGTTTGAATTGAAACATCTGATACTAGCTTATCTAGCCAAAGCACTGAAATATCAAATTAACGATGCAACGGTTGATTCTCATAATGGTACTAATCACTTTGAGGAAACATCTCAAGCATGTATTATGAATTTGTGAGGTTAGTGCATATCTTCTCGTGGTGTTTACGGACAATGCCGAGTTTATTTGGGACTTCAAAATAATACCTTGTGTCATGGACAGAATTAATATTATTTATAAAAAAATCTTAATTAAGGTGTGAACAATAATTTGGGAGTTCGAATAGAATTTTCTAATATGTATTTTCAAAGCAATGAAAGCCTTAGAAAACAGGAAAAATTGGCATTCCCCATAATTTGTAAAATTAACTTAACAACCAAAAGCACCAGATTTATAATTTATTTTCAAACACTTAATTAGACAAATATTTTAACAAACTATGGTTGCATAAATAGTACATCATAGTTCCTTACAACTTGTTTGATGATTTTTATCTACTAAGTGTTATAACTGACAGATACATAATTACTGAGATTTTTAGTGTTTATTACATGGTTAAAACCAAAGGATCTTATAAGCACAAACTTTTTACTTCCAGTTGTAAACAAACATTTGATAAATTGTTGCAAATAAATATAGCCTATTCAACTGAAAAAACACATACCAATTTGTCTTTCTATGACAGGCTAAAAAAAGAGTGAACATCTGTACCAGTGGCGTAAAATAAGTTTAGATCCATTAATAAAGTTCATTTTATTTGATTATTGAAGGAAAAATATGACAATCAGATTTCAGCTTTAAATTAAAAAAATTTAAAATGAAACCATAGTATCATAATATGGTTGTTAGCAAAATAAAAACTCCACCGGAACAGCTGCCTAAGAAAATCAATAGGAAAAATACCTTAACAATAAAATAAGAAAAATTTGAGGGCACAGTAACAATATTGAAAAATAAGTTAAATTTCAAACGTACGAAATAGAACTCCAAGAAACAAACATAATTTCGAAGGGATCTGGGGACTCACGATAAATGAGAGAGAGAGAGAGAGCAATCGAACTAGAGAGATGCAGTGGATTCTAGTTTTGGATATTTTGGGTTTTTGAGTGAATTTTTCAGGCTGAAGAAGAGAGTAAATGAATGGAAATAGCTATGCAGCTCTCGGTTTTATACCCTTTTCGAGGGTTGAAATTTATGGCTTTAAAAGGAAATTTCATGTTGAAATTTTATACTTCAAACAAGTTTCTACCGCAAACAGAGATAATTAACTGACTTGAAAAGTGTGGTCCTACGCAGATTTTTAGAAGCAATTTTTGTTATTTTGAACCGATGCCATACTCAGCCGATTATAATCCACTTCGGCAACAGACGACGTCCATTAGTCCACGAAAACTAAAACTAGTTCTGTTTGAAAACTTAGAATCCGTTTGGTTACTCATTTTCGGATAATTTTTAGTTTTCAATTTTAAAAAATGATGAAAACTTGTTTGCTTTGTCATTTTGTAAATTTCATTTTTGAAAATAAGCATTTTTCAAAATAGGCTTAACATATAAAAATGAAAACTGTTTTTTTTTTTTTCTCGTTTTCGGCCCAAAATCAAAACGAAAACCCAAACGCAAAACAAACGCATGCAGAAACCCTATTATTTTCTACGGCCGCGCTATCCGGAAATAATCGCGTGAGGGAATTTGTTATCTTCATCAAATTTTTATCACGAAATCATCAAAATCAGGTAATTCCAGTTTTCTTTTTTGGTTATCTTGTTCTTCAAACTAATAAGTTAAACGCGAATGCTTTCATGATTCGTTTGATTCATTTTTGTTAATTAGGGTTTTACTAGTAATCGCATATTGATTTTAATTGGGTTAAACGCTAATTAGGCTTTATTATTCTCCATTTGTACAACCGTCTAATTGGGTTAAACGCTAAACGCGAATGTTGAAGTTGACTGTGGGGTGGATATGGCAGAGCAGTATTATATGGCAGTAGGAAATGGATGGAGTAGTGGCTACTGGTGAGATGTTTGGCACTGTAAGATTGTGGTCAAGACAGTGGAGTTGTTGTGAATCGATGGGGGTGGTATATGTAGTGTGGTTGTCTGTTCAACCTAATGGAGGCAATATATGTACAATCCGATGGTGGCAGTGGTGTGACAGTTGTTATGGTTAGATGATGTTTGGTTTTTATGTGAACAAGGCAATGAGAAGTGTTTGAGATAGTTTGTTTGAAATGCAGCAGAAATATGAATGAATGGTAGTGAATGGTGACTGTGCAGTAGTTGATATGCTCTGTAGTGGATGTATGAGCTGCTGAAAGGCATGGTGAAGTGGAGGAGATTGTATGTTTGAAATGGAGTGGTGAAGCTTGGTGAAATGCAGGATGTGTTTCCAACCAGATGTAGTGCAAATCAAATGTAGTGTATGCATAATTTAAGTAATTTAAGAATAAATATGCAGCTTGTTCGCTCTTTATCTTCATTTTTAGTCTAGAGTTCTTCATAGTTTTACCTTTTTTTTTTCTTTCATGCATATGTTCTTTGTTTCAGTTTTCTGTACTGGTATATGAACCTCGCATATGCCGTTTTAAGTATATAATCTCAGTTAATGAAGAAAACTTCCCAACTCAGTTAATGAAATTGACTTTACCATAATATTGCTACAAAACTTAATGAGAGTTAATTACTGAATTGACTTTACCATACATACATACATACATACATACATACATACATACATATATATATATCTCATTATTTGAATATTTACATAGAATATGGGAGGTCATAGTAAGGCAAAGGAACCAATGTCATGGTCGTACGAGAATGAACGCGCTTTCATTGGAATACTCTATGAATACGTAAAAGCGGGAAAACTGCAATGCTCCACTTTCACTAAAGACCAATGGGGAAAAATTAATCAAGAGATGATTGAAGCAACAAAATTTGATTATGGAGTGGAGAGATTGAAGGGAAAGTGGAATCGTTTGCGTATTATACATCGTTTGTTTTCGCAACTATTAGGACATACTGGCGTTACATGGGATCCAAATACCAACAAGGTTAACGCCGCAGAAAAAGTTTGGCAACACTTCTATACGGTATGCGTTTGAAAATACAATTTATGAATATAAGTGCATGTCGAACTAATATTTATTAAATTATTATAGATCAACAAGACCGAGTTTAAGATATTTAGGAAAGATGACTGCAAGAATTATGAACTTTTGGGAGAGATTTTTGGTGGAACTACGGCTACTGGAGGTTTAAGTAATGCTTCAACTAAGCTTCCTCCCAATTCAGATGACGAAAGCCAATTAGAAGAGAATTTTCTAAACAAAGGTGTGTATGTTCATGTGGTAAATGATGATGAGCAAATGAGTAATCGTCCAAGCGATGAAACGTCAACAAATGAAAGACGACACAAAAAACATAAAGCTAATAATGTTGAAAAGCTTGAGTCATGTATGGAAAAGTGGTCTTCTTCAATCGAAATGCGCAATGAAGAAGCTGCACTTAGAGTGCGATATTTAAAAGGAAAAATTGCAAAAGTTGAAGGAAAGTCGCCCAATCCAAATGATAGTCAAAGTGATGTGTCAGATCCATATTCCAATATGGCGTGTATGAATATATTAAATGGCATTGACGGTGTTCCTAATGAGATCTACATGAAGGCAATGAAGGCTTTTAAAGATCCAGATTTCAGGATGCAATTTGTTATGATGCCGGAAAGCAGAAGACTGCCAATTTTAGAACTTCTAGAATAATTTTATTAGCTCGAGTGTTATGGTATCTTTATTGTAGGCTTATATGCTTTATGTTTTGTCAAACTTTGTGATCATTGGAATATGTAGTTCTTATTCTATGGTACTTTTTGTGTTTTTAATGTTTGAAATGTTATTTTTCTTTGTTAAGAAATGGTGGTTGATATTCTGCAATATAGTGGTATGTTTATATAGTAGTATGTTTATTCAATGGTGCTAAATATTCAAATGCTTATATGCTATAATGCAATATTACTTGGTTTGATTCTGTATTTCAACAATCATTTTAAATTGTTCTGTGATAATAGACCTGTTATCTGTATAAGATTTTTGTGTCCACGCAATCTTTCCCAGTTTAAACATGCTCGGCTTAGTCATTTTAGGTAGAATGATATATGAAAGTAGACGTTCATTGTAGTTCACAGTTACTACCTGTATAAGCTTGTAGTTCTTTTACCGATATATATTCAGGAGTTGTTTGATAGTATCGGGTATTATACAATAAAGTTTCTCTTGCTTGCTTCTATCTACATTTAGATAATTCTTGATTTCAATAATGATATTTGATTAGATTTGTGTAATGGTTGTATAATTTATCATTAACTTGTGGGTTAATATTGAATATTTTATCATGTTTGAATGTTTATCACTTCCTAAGATATATATTAATATACTTGTATATTTCTATTTATCAGAAAAGAGAAGGCCTAACATGAGGAAGAAGAGCCACTTGAACAAAGCAAAGACTTCTTGCATAAGATACATCAAAACTTTTTCCCCTTCTTTTGTAGTGATACAATTGATACATCTTATCTATTTTGTAATGATTTTGGTTGAGATATGATTAATTTGTAACATGACATGAGTTAGTCTCGGTTTGATATGGTTCACTTACTAGTAGTCATTATTATTTTGTTATCCTTGTCAATTTATGATTTTCCATTTCATGAATTTTTTTTGTTAGCCTCATTCATTATCTAATTTCGCTTCTATATTTAATGGTTAAATTCTAACCAAATTTAAAATTGGCATTTTTATTTTGGAATAGCATTTTTGATTTTTAATTTAAAAACTATTTTTCAAAACTGTAGAACCAAATACATTTTTCGAAATATTAAAACGCTCAAAATGAAAAACTGAAAATGGACTCTAAAAACTGAAAACCAAAAACTAAAATTGAAAAAAAACAGGGCCTTAATTTTTAAATTAAAAAGGATGAAATGTTTTTTTTTAAAAAAATATGTATTAATTTTAGGTAATTAATGTAATTATTTTATCTTGAATGTTAGTTAAGCTTTTTATGATTAAAGATTACTTTAATTAATAAGGTAATTAAAGTTAAATTAATTAATAATTTAGGATTAATTAATTTATAAAGGTTTAAGGATTAATTAATTCTTGATTAAGAATTAATTTATTTAAGTAATTAAGATTAGTTAATTTATAATTTGAAATTAATGATTTAAGTAATTAAGATTAATTAATTGTCAATTAAGGATTAATTAACTGATAATTAAGGATTGATTAACCAATAATTAAGGATTAATTAATTTATAGTTAAGTTTTATTAATTAATAATTAAGGTTATTAATTAATAGTTAAGGGATAATTAATTAATTAATTAAAGATTAATTAATTGATTATAAGGTTATTGAGAAGTGATTAATTAATTAATGATTGTAATTAATTAATAATTGATTAAGCAAGGTTAAGTTATTAATTCTTAAGGAATTAATTTAATTTGACTTAATTAGATTAACTATAATATGGATTAAAGATGCTTGCTTATGGATGACTACTTTGAGAAGAATGTCTGGATTTGGTTGATCTCTATTGGATGATAATCTGTGAGATTCTGATGGTGTTGTTCTTTCTTTCTATCTTTTCTATTTCTATCTATTTCTTTTCTTATTGATGATGGGTCTTTCTATGGAATGAAAGGCGGGTCGTCACATTAATCTAAGTGATTAATTAAATGAAAATTACTAAATGTAATTATAAGATAATTAATCAAGGAGGATTAATTAAGATGGATCATTAATGAATGATTAAATAAGCAGGATTTAAAAGTGATTAAATGAATTAAATTAATTTATTTAAATTAATTGGAATGGTGGGACTAATAAATCTTGCTTATGAATAATTGAATGATATTGTATGCCTTGGATTACTTGATATCTTTGATAAATAATGCTATGTGATATGGTATGATTGGACTGAACTGAGAAGATATGGTTTATCTATTTGTAATGAATGGCTATGTAATATGTAATTCTGAATATAAATGGAACTATTTAAGCTTAAACAGCTTGTTTTAAGATGACATTGAATTCGATGAGACTGGAGTCGGGTATCAATAAATACCCGAAACCACTTCGATTTGTAATCCTCTATAAATTCCTTATGGATTTGATATGTGAAATCAATAGGCTGGAAATGGAAAGATTTAAGTAATTAGACCCTTTATACTATGTAGAGGCACATAGATATTGATGTGTGAAAAGTGTTGGCTATATTAAATTGAGAACTCGTAGTGAAGTACGAGTTACCTCGGGTTTTAAATAAGTTTATGAATTAGAATTTCATGTTAGATGGGTTTTCTCACGCTGGTTTCTAGCCTGACCCGGGTGTTACTTTGATGTAATGCTCGGGTCAGGCCGAGTATTATAGATTTTCAGGTAAGGACGTTTTGGAGCTCAGGAGGCGAGCTGGATGGCAGGAACGTATGGAGTATATTCCGCTGTGATAAGTTGTAGTTTACCTAGGGCATGTTGCTTTTACTGTCCAGTGTTTGTGCAAATGTTGTAACTCTGATGTACTATATGTGTAAATTAACTAATACAGCTATTCTTTGTATAAAGAATATTATTTGATATTATATTTGATCTGCTGCGAATGTGAGATTCTGTGATTATTTCTTGTATCTTCTTCTACCTCTTTTCTTCTTTTCCTAACTATCTGGAATTTTCGGGATCGAAATTTCTGGGTTGTTACATTTGGTATCGGAGCCGAAGGTTAAGCGAGAACCTTGGCTCTAGTAGGTTTACTCATTAAGGATAGGGTCAATAGTACCCTAGAATGAGTTGAGTGTAATATATATGAGAGAGCATACTTGTATTTTCTTATATAATGGTTTTAAAAGTAAACGATTTTTATATAAGTTGATATATAATGCAATGATTCTCTAACCATTAAGGTAATTGGTTGTTGTATTATTTGAAAATTAAATAATGAGAATTAAGTGGTAATAGTAATACAACCAAACTGGAACTAGAATCCTGAATTTGTAAAAGTAAGAAAGATAAAATGAATTGCAATCCAGATATGATAATCTTGGGTATTTTCATAATTAATTATTGTGTTTAATGATGATATATTTGTTAATAAGTAAGAAAAATGAAGTAAACTTTTAAGATATAGTACAACTTATAAATTGAAGTAGGTTTTAAATTATGAAGTTTTAAAACCTAAGTCTAGAAACATTTGAATTGTTTCAAAGTGTTGAAAGAAAAGAATAAATAATATTATTCAGACTATTTTTGAATGTGATCTTATTTTAAAATAAGAAGTTGTTCGAAAACTTTAAAAGAATTTGTTTTGAATTAAAACCAAAGGTGGTTTAAATTTTAAGATTTGGCTTGGTGGGCCAAGAAGTAAATATGTATATATATGTATGGGTATACATAATATCAAAAATGATTTGGAATAAACTCTAAAATGATGAGTTTTGATTTTCCTAAAATGTGATGTAAAAATCCAAAGTAAAATAAGTTTTTGAACTTTTAAGTGATAGAAATTTGAAATAGTGAATTCAAATTTTGAGTGCGATTAATGGGATTAAATTGAATTTAACTTAGAAGAAGTTAAATAAGTTTAAATGAACAACCTGATTTGGAAATTTCAAGAGGAAACTGAAATTTAACTTGGGAAGTTAAATGGTTTATTTCAATTGGGAGTTTGTGTGATCTCAAAATGGGTTTGAGATTTGGAAATTGAAAATGGATGTTGTTAATTGGTGTTTGGATAAATTTGGATGTTTATTTATCCTGATATCATCCTATGGATATAAATAAATTATGAAACTGAGAATTTGTTTTAAAAATGGATAATAAATTAGAATCTGAAGATTTAATTGTTTTTGAATTCTTATTTGAACTTTGAAATAAGTTAAGAAAAGATAATTCAAAATGGAATTTTGAAAATTTGACTCAGAAATAAATTGTTTAAAGATATAGATTGTTGATTTAAAAATAAAGGTTAGTTTAGTTTAAGAGATTAAACCAACATTTGAAATTTAACTCGAATTTATATAATTCGAGATGATTTAAAATGAGATTGAATATGAAATTAGTTCAAATTGAAATTGATTTAAATAATTTGGATTTGTGATTAAATTGAATAGTTTTAAATTCAAACTGGAGTTGAAATGAATTGAAATTGAAATTGGTTCAATTTGAAATTTATTTGAATTAATTGGAATTATGATTAAAGATGGATAAGTTTAAAAATTCAAATGGGAAATTTTGAATTGGATAATTTGAAATGAAATTGAAGTTGAATGAGTTCAAATTCAAATATGAAGTTGATTTGAATTTGGGATGGGAATGGAAGTTAACTTAATTTGAATTGAAATTGAAAGTTAATTGGAAATTGGTAGTTGACTGGAATTGGGATTAATTCAAATTGGAATTGAGACAATTTAAATGGAAGTGGAAATTTAAGTTGAATTGATGAGAATGGAGATTGGGAATTGAATAGTTTAGCTCTGGACTATTTTCAAAATAATCGTTTTAATATAAACCTATTTTTCCAAGCTATTTACTATCTACAACCTTTCTTTTTATAGTCAGTTTATTTTATACTTATTTCACAATTATTTTTGGAACTATTTACCAATTTTTCAACTGTTTTATAAACTAATTACTGTTATTCAACTACTTTATAACTAATTACTATTTTACAACTATTTTGCAATTATCTAAAATTTCTATAACAATTTGACTATTTTCCAACTATTTTACAATTACTTAACTATTTTACAGCTATTTTACAAACTAATAATTATTTTTCAACTAATTATCTATTTTTAAATTCTTCAAGCTATTTTCAGATTTTAAGCTGGTCAGAGTGCAAACTGTTTACGATTAAATATCCATTTAAGATAAGGATTAAAATGATAATCCAAATGGGATTGAAGGATTGGTGAATTAAGTAATAGAATCAAAGTAAAGGTGAATAGAAAGAAGATTGATTTGTCTAATAATGAATAAATATAAATACGTAGGATGTACGTATATTATTCTATTCGCATAGTGATTTGATCCGGATTCGAGCACAGAATTTCGAGATAGTATATCGATCTGAGTTGGGATTTTTCACTCGATTTTCGACGGCGAACCTAGATATGGATTGTTGATTGGTTCTGGATATTCTCTATCATAGTTATGGCTATGCAAGGAGATTGACGGTTTCTATCAAGAAACCAGATCTGATTCTGTACTAGGAAGTCGGCTGGACGATACTAGTTCGGAAGTGAAATTATGTGATCGAGTGAGCGATCAGATTGATATAGCGTACAGATGACATGTGTACATCGTACGGGTTTGAATAAAATTGATACTGAAAATTAGTGGATAAGAACTATAAAATGGTTTTTGAAATGAAAGGTATATTTTGTGAAATATATGATGAAACAAAGTGGAAGTTGGATATTTTTTTATGATTTAAAGGTTCACTTTATGAAGAAAGTAATATGGTAAGTGACTTTATAGAGTAATCAAATTTGAATATTTGATTTGAAATAAACAAAGTTTTATATCTTTGTTATATGTATATGGTAAAACTTCCCTTGTTGGATCTATAGCCCGAATAAAAAAGGTTTTTGAAAAATATTTGAAGTATAAAGAGGGAATTTATACAAGTTTGAAATGATCCAAAGATTTTCCAAGATATTACATATATATATATATATAAAGGATTTCATGAGGATGATTTTGGAAAAGGTTTTGGGGATCTATGGATTTGGAAAGGCTTTTGATTTTTGGGAAAAATCAATTTTGGAAATTTTGAAAGCCTAATTTGAGAATTATCGATTTTGGAAATCGATTTTGTGTAAAGGAGATTTTGATAAAAATCAGAAAGGGTTTGATTTGAAGATACTATATGTTTATAGTATAAAGTTTTTGAAGATGGCTTTGGAGAAAAAGGCGCTCCCTTGAATGAACTTCTTAGGAGTACCATTGGTTGGTACTGCCTTGAGCCCTAGGGGGGTTCTAAAGTTGATCATGTGAGTAGTCCGAACAAACTAGTTGTTGAGGATTATGTGTAGTGGGTTGCGAAAGTCGAGGGCACTGATGCCTACAGAGAAATTGGGTTATGCTGTGACGATAGTGTAGCTCGATGTCACTGTGATCTACTACGGACCATAACGGAAGTCGTGTGTGCTGCTGAGAGCCAATGGTCTACGTTTGGTTTTGTCGGGATGGCAACGTAACATCGGTAGACTGCGATCTATGAAGACATAGCGAAAGTCGAGAGGCCGTGAGAGCCTAAGGCTACATTGGGACTTGACTGATGTAGTCTACGACCTATGTAGGAGTGGAGAAGTTTCATTCTTTTGGCAACGAAATTCGAGGGCGCTGATGCCTATAGTTACATGGACTTTGCTGTGATAGCAACGTAACCCAGAATGTAACTGCAATCTGTTGCGGGTTCCATGGTGTAATCGAGGGGAGTGGAGTGCCTACAGTTATCTATGGATTTTGCCGGGATGGCAACGTAACCATCGGGTTAACTGCGACCATGGATGGGGGTGATGATTTCCAGAGCATTCTTACCAAAGACATTTGCTTTATTTTCAAAAATATTTTCAATATTTTCAATAAAATTATTTTCCAAGTATTTTCACTGGATGTTGAAAATGCGTTTACCGAGTACTTATAGATTTTCAATCTTACGCCTGATCAACGTATGACCGCATTTCTGTGAGAACAAGGATGAACTGGTTGGGACATCAAGTTATAAAAAGTATTTTTTTTAAACTATATTTGTAATACTATGTAGATTTTAAAAGTGTTTTAAAAATTCTTAATAAAAGAGCAGTTTTCCTGATAACAAGCATTTTAATAAATTCTGGCTTCGTTCCTTTTCGAGGACGAAAAGATTCAAGGGGGGAGGAATGTGATATCCCGGAAATTTCTAGGTAAATAAATAATATAACAATCCTCTTTAATAATCTAAAAATGCATTATATTTCCTATAGCAAATAAAATTAGTAATAATTTGGATTTATACAAGTAAAATTTTAAAAAGAGAATTTGAATTTGAAATTTCAAGTGTAAACATTTTAAAAATAAACTGAGTTTATAATGATATGTATATATGATTAGTTTCATATCATTGTCATTAAAAGGCTTTTATAAGTATAAATTAATAATATATCAAACTAGTATATTTATTTTTAAGTGTGTAAATGGATTTTAATTATTATTTTCTTTTAAAATTACATAAATAAAAAAAGAAATTAAAAACAATACATATTAAAAACAATTATATATAACTAAATTAAAAATCTATTAATACACATGTTAGCTAATAACATTATCAAATTAACAAGTGTTAACAAATTAAATAAGGTTAGAGACAAGTGTTAATTCTATTAACAAGTGTCACACTTTTTCATTTTATTTTAATTTTAGTAAATCAAAATTAAACTATATAAACATACTTCTTCTTCTTCTTCATTTTTTTTCCTCTATCTCATTTTCGAAAGCAAGAAGAATAATGTAGTGAATTTACAAACCAGAAAATTGCATCAACTTCCACTCTTTCAACCTAAAATTAAAACAAAGAATCAAATTCATTTCAAAATTCTAAAATTTGTAATCAATTTTCAAAAGCCTGGGCATCAAGTAAGCACTCTTCTCAGATTTTAAAAGCTACATTGATTCAATTTTTAAAAGAGCTTGATCATCTCAACAAAGCAATTCAATTTCAAATCAAAGTTCAGGCATCTCAATTACAACAGATTTCTAGCATTTCTTTTATCAAAAGCTCTCTAGTTTTTAGCATATGTTTCAAACAGTATCAGGTGAGTAAATAGTATTTTCTAAAGGCTTAAGTTAAACTAAATTTATGCATGTGTTTCTTGGATGATATTGTGCTTTGCATGTGTGTGTATGTAAATGTGAATCTCTGTATATATATATATATATATATGTGTGTGTGTGTGTGTGTGTGTGTGTGTATGTATGTATGATGATCTGTGTATATAGTGTGCCTGTTCTCCTCTGTTTGAAAAATACAGAGTTCAAAAACAAGTCAAAATTCAAATCTCTTTTCTGATCATGGTTAGGCTTTGAAATTCAAGTATAATATGATTGTTTAAAGTATAAATTATAGTTTAAAATTTGTATTCACACAAAATAATTTTGAAAACCTTCTGGACTTGAGTAAAAACAGTAAGATGTTTAAAAGTGCTAAAAATTAATCAATATATTTTGGTGATTCGAGTTTGTAACTTGAATCGTCACTGAAATATTTGATTTTTAAAACAAAAATCAAGAATTTTAGTTTAGGTTTGAGGTTGCATTTCTGTGATGATCAGAAATGGTAGTTTGAACAATTTCCGGCGACTGGGTGGTCTTTGGACGTCGTGGTTTTAGATGAAGCTAGGTTGTCGACTGTGAAGGTCGGGAAAAATGGTGGAAGTGGTGTACGATGGTCATGGCGTCGGCTGTGGTGGAAATTAGGGTTTTAAAACCCAGTTGGGTCGAGGTCGGTTTTTAGGGTCATTCGTCGTCCTCGGAGCGTCGGGTCAGGCGTGACGTAGAGGAAAGGTGTTGGAGTCGTGGGCACAGACGTTGGAGAAGTTACAATGGCTCCGATGATCGGCGATGGTGGTTCGAGGGGTTTTTATAGTGATGGTAAGTTTCCAATTTCGACTGGAAAGCTCGTTTTCATTTTGGGCTTTGCGGCATATGTTCAAGGGCCGGAATCGATTGTCGAGGTGTGTAAGGTGTCATCGGAGGCGGTGTGGTTGAACTGTGCACGTGCACAGCAGCGTCGTTTTGTGTTTGGGTATTTTGGGTTTAGGCTGTCTCGAAGTGGTTCTTGGGATGGAGAGGGATTGGGCTTGAGTGTTTGCTCGTGTTTTTTAGGGTTTCAAACTGCAGTTTTGTTAAACTTAACTAAAATAAAAAAGAAAAGAAAGGGAAGATGAAAAAGAACTTGAGTCTGGTTTCGAGTCAGAGGAAGGTCGAACCCAAAGCAAGTTTAAAATGTTTAAAAAGTTTGAAAAGCTGGATTTATAATTTAAATTAAATTTGGTTTGAACAATTATATAAAGATGTTTTTGAACTATTTTGATCAAAGATTTTTATGCTTTGTTAAACATAAATCTGAGAAATGTTTAGTATTTTAAAAACTTAATTTTTAAATTAAAAAGGATGAAATGTTTTTTTTAAAATATGTATTAATTTTAGGTAATTAATATAATTATTTTATCTTTGAAGTTAGTTAAGGTTTTTACGATTAAAGATTACTTTAATTAATAAGGTAATTAAAGTTAAATTAATTAATAATTTAGGATTAATTAATTTATAAGGTTTAAGGATTAATTAGTTGTTGATTAAGAATTAATTTATTTAAGTAATTAAGATTAGTTAATTTATAATTTATAATTAATGAATTAAGTAATTAAGATTAATTAATTGTCAATTAAGGATTAATTAACTGATGATTAAAGATTGATTAACCAATAATTAAGGATTAACTAATTTATAATTAAGTTTTATTAATTAATAATTAAGGTTATTAATTAATAGTTAAGGGATAGTTAATTAATTAAAGATTAATTAATTGATTATAAGGTTAATTGAGAAGTGATTAATTAATTAATGATTGTAATTAATTAATGATTGATTAAGCAAGGTTAAGTGATTAATTCTTAAGTAATTAATTTAATTTGAATTAATTAAATTAATTATAATATGGATTAAATAAGCTTGCTTATGGTTGATTATTTTAAGTAGAATGTCTTGATTTGGTTGATGTCTATTGGATGATAATCCGTGAGATTCTGATGGTGTTGTTCTTTCTTTCTATCTTTTCTATTTCTATCTATTTCTTTTCTTATTGATGATGCGTCTTTCTGTGGAATGAAAGTCGGGTCATCACATTAGTCTAAATGATTAATTAAATGAAAATTACTAAATGTAATTATAAAATAATTAATCAAGGAGGATTAATTAAGATGGATCATTAATTGGGTTGTAATTAATTAATGATTAAATAAGCAGGATTTAAAAGTGATTAAATGAATTTATTTAAATTAAATGGAATGGTGGGACTAATAAATCTTGCTTATGAATAATTGAATGATATTGTATGCCTTGGATTACTTGATATCTTTGATAAATAATGCTATGTGATATGGTATGATTGAACTGAACTAAGATGATATGGTTTATCTATCTGTAAAGAATGGCTATGTAATATGTAATTCTGAATATAAATGGAATTGTTTAAGCTTAAACAGCTTGTTTTAAGATGACATTGAATTCGAAGAGACCGGAGTCGGGTATCAGTAAATACCCGAAGCCACTTCAGTTTGTAATCCTCTATAAATTCATTATGGATTTGATATGTGAAATCAATAGGCTGGAAATGGAATGATTTAAGTAATTGGACCCTTTAAACTATGTAGAGGTACACAGATATTGATGTGTGAAAAGTGTTGGCTATAATAAATTGAGAACTCGTAGTGAAGTACGAGTTACCCCGGGTTTTAAATAAGTTTATGAATTAGAATTTCATGCTATATGGGTTTACTCATGCTGGTTTCCAGCCTGACCCGGGTGTTATTTGATGTAATGCTTGGGTCAGACCGAGTTTTACAAATTTTTAGGTAAGGACGTTTTGGAGCTTAGGAGGCAAGCTGGATGGCAGGAAAGTATGGAGTATATTCCACGGTGATAGGTTGTAGTTTTTCTAGGGCATGTTGCTTTTACTGTCCAGTGTTTGTGCGAATGTTGTAACTCTGATGTACTATATGTGTAAATTAACTGATATGGCTATTCTTTGTATAAAGAATATTATTTGATGTTATATTTGATCCACTGCGAATGTGAGATTCTGTGATTGTTTCTTGTATCTTCTTCTACCTCTTTTCATCTTTTCCTACCTATCTGGAATTTTCGGGATCGAAATTTCCGAGTTGTTACAGTAACGCTAAACGGATAGTGATTGACGTTCTAAATGAGATTTACGAATAAGTGAGATTCATAAAGAAAATAAAGTTATAAATGGAATTCATAAATATATGGATTTTATGAAAGGAAGTTTTTATAAAATGGAAAGAGATTCTTAAATGTAGTTTTATAAATATGGAAATGGCTAGGTTGAATATTTTAGAATGGATTTTTTTAAAGGGAGTGTAGATTAAGGATCTTAAGGCTAATTTAACACTAGGGGGTGAATATTGTTTAATGGATTCTAAGACTTATATGGACTAAATTAAAATTATGACACAAACAAATGCAGAAATTAATCACAGAACAATCACAGAATCAAACATAAATGCAAAAAGTAAATAAAAAGCAGTAAAAGGAAAGAACACACAGGATTTTATACTGGTTCGGAGTTACCCTACATCCAGTCCTATACCAAGGCAAACACCTCATACGTATTTTTATTATACCAATGTTGAGATTACAATCCTCAATTTCTAAAGGCCTTGAGGTACCCTCCTGTCTCCCGAGTCCGGTGCAAACTCTCTTGATTTAGGGGACACAAGATCACCCAATTGATTTCCGAGCACAAGCACACCTTATAGAGAGACTAGATAAACATTTGATTATAAATTGATCTCATAACTCTGAATAGCACTTTGATCTTTGAGAGAGGACAGAGAATCAAACAAGAATGAGATTCTAATTTGATTCACTTGAGAATTTCGGCAAAGTCTTGGCACGATCTAAAAAATATGAAAATTTTAGAATATGGATTTGTAGAGAAGAAAGAGTGAAGAAAATAAGAAATTTGTTAGTTAAAAAATTCGTTTATGAAGGCTATTTATAGACCACCAATAGTCATAACCATTTTTGAAGATATTTAGACGGATAGACACTTCTTTTGAAAATTTAAACTTTTGAATTCAACGACCACCATGTCGACAAGGGGTATCCCATGATGTCAACATCCTTAGTTAAAAAACTATGTAAAATTTGTTTCGAAAATGGTATTGAAAGGAAAACAAAATGAAATGATTCTGAAGTAAAATAAACTAGTTTTCCTATGTTTTAAAATAAAGAAGAGTAGAAAAATATATTTTTATAATGTATATATAAATTTTATTTTATATCTCAAGTATATATATTATAAATAATATATAAAAATAAGAAGATAGTTTTAAAAACAAACGAAGTTTAAAACAAGAGTTTATTTAAGAACAAAAAAAAAGAATATTTTAAGGCTAAAACATCTTTTTGAAAATCACTTGAAAAGATAATTTTTAAGGCTAAAATATTTTGAAAAGCGGTTTTGAAAATCATTTTGAAAAACCATTTTGAAGTAGTTTTGCAAGCTTCTTCATGCAGAATATCTCATCACATCAGGACTCGAGAACTTGTACAAAACTAGGATGTTCATGGGTTTGTAAGCCACTTATCATAGGATTGTAAGCTACTTGTCATGGGTTTATAAGTAGGCCTGTCAATGGGTCGGGTTGGGTCGGGTCAACTCGGGTGTCGGTTGATTTTTAAATGAGTCGGGTCAACCCGTTTATTAAACGGGCGGGTTTCGGGTTGACCCGACTATATATCGGGTGGGTTTCGGGTTGATTCGTATAACCCGTTAAGAATAATATTTGTATAAAAAAATGATAGTGGGCATGAAAATATGGGAAGTTGTTAAATGCGAATGTGTACAAATAAGTGAATGACAACAATACCCTTCTTTTGCAAGTTAAGACGAGAATTTTAGAGCAAAAGAAAGGTATTGTTGTCATTCTTTTATTGCAAGCTAAGATTGTTACGTGGGAATGGACATGAAAACGTGGGTATGTGCATGAAAACGTAGGAAGTGGTTAAGTGCAAATGTGTAGGAATAAGTGAATAACAACAATACCATTCTTCTGCAAGCTAAAATGAGAATTGTACAACAATACCGAGCTTATAAATGGGTTAGTCGGGTCAAATTCGGGTTCACGGGTCAACCCTAAACCCACTCGTTTATTAAACGAGTTCTAATGGGTTGACCCAAAAATGACCCGCCTTTTAAACGTGTCGAGTTAACCCGCTAATTTCCGTGCGGGTTTCGGGTCGTGTAGGAAATTGACAGCCTTATTTATAAGCCACTAAGAAGGTAGAAATAGGTTCCATCCCAAATGGAATTTGGAATGAAGATTTCCGTGCTATTATGAAGTTTTAACAAAACTAGACACTTATCTTGAAATCTTGATCTTGATACTCATGAGTCTTCAAACTTGATTTCTTCATTCTTGATCTTTATATTGTACAGTCTTCAATAATCAGTACCTGCCTTATATATATCCTGCATAATAACATTCATATATATATATATATATATATATATCTAGACAATAGTGTTAGTATACAAGTTATAACAAAATAAGTTACAAAGGTTGTTGTCATCGAAACCACTATATCCAGTTCCTAACATTTTTATCAAGGAAATTTATTATGTTTTGAAGTTGGTTATTCATGTTAATATTGCTTAAAGTTGTTTATAAATATTTAAATAATTTTGAAAGGATAATTATTTAAATTATTTATATGGCTTGAAATTAATAATAATGATTATTATTAATATTTTGGTAATTTATTATTATTATTTATATGGTAAAGATAAATGATTGTTCCATTCATAATGTTTTGAATTATTAGTTATTATTTTTAAGAGGTTAAAAGTTAATAATAATTATTTATTTATGATGGTTTCGAGATTCATAAATAGAGTTTTGCAAAAGGATTTGGATTTTTATAAGAAGAGTTTATAAAATGGTTTGAAGATTTAAAGGAATATTATTTACAAGATAAAGAGGTTTATAAATAGATGGATATTTATAAAGAAATTTTAGAAATGGGTTTATAGGTTTATAGAAAGAGTTTATAAATAATTGCGTGGTTCTATAAAGGGTTCATATATGACTTGAGAAATAATTTATATATGTTTATAAAGGGTTTTAGAAATTTATAATGGAGTTTATAAATGATTTTAGAATTTGGTAAAAATGAGATCTTTCTCAGTGTTTGGTAAATATACTTATACTGTTGGGATAACTATATGGATATTTTTTAAGTATTGATAATATAAGGGTTGTGAATATATCTTTGTAAAAGTATTTGATACAAGCATTTACAAGATGACTTTAATTAATGAAAGGGATTAATTAAGGTGGCTAGCGGTTGTTTATATGCTTAACCAATGTTGGTTTTCCTTTGGAAATAATGTACGATCGATTTCACCCAAGAGGGGTGTGAATAGGGTGATGCTGTTAATTATAAAAATTATTGCCGAAGCTTATAAAATTATTTCAACACGGATAAATCAAAATTATAGCAGCACAGATAATAGCAGAATAGTAAATGCAGAAATAGAACGACAAAGAATTTACCCAGCTTCGGCAAAACCCTGCCTACGTGCTGCTCCCAAGGTTTCTACTAGAAATTAAGTAGTCACACGCTTACACACGTAAACTCGCGACACCCTCTACTGACTAACCTAACTCTATGCTCAAAACACTGCCACAACTCAGCCACTGAGTTGCGAATTCTCAAACTATGCCATGCAGTTTGTCCCCTAGTCACACGACTAGTAATTACAACGTTCAAATTAAAAACAATTTAAAAACAAAAGAAACTAAACCCTAATTTAAAACCCTTTTATTATAAACCAATGAAAATAAGGCCAGCCCAATTTGACTTAATAGTATTTCCTTTCTTCTTTTATCTATGTCGGCCCGCTTCCTTGTGAAAAATGGTGGCTTTCTTCGTTCGTTCCTCTCTGATTAAAAATTAGGGCTTTGAGAAATGAAGGCGCCGACTTTGTTGATCGATCATGTGGGTTGTTCTCGCGATTGCCAGACGATCGATTGTATTTGTTACTTTGCACGCGGCTGCTCCTTCTTGATCGAGTTTGGTGATTTGGTATGTGATTTATTCCTTTTGCTTTTCTGTTATGCTTGCTTTAACTCGATTGATGTTAAAGACGATGATGATTGGGTTTTTATATAGGGTTCGAACCCCTTAATTTTTGTTCGTATATATTTGTTTGAATTCGTTTGTAATTCTCCTTGGCCATTCGATTTTGTTTTAATGTTGATGAATTCTCCGACTTTGTCAATTTCATATAATTTCTGGTAGCTTGATTCACACGGCTTCGATTCTGACTCGTTTGATTTCTTGGTCTTCACGGCATTGAATCTGGTTTGACGATGTTGATTTATCTCGGCCAGTGATTTGAATTTGTTTCTTATGACTTGTAAACTGTTACATTGATTTAAAAGGCTTTGAAGTTGCGATTTCTTGATTACCATGGCTTTGAATCCTTTGGTACTTTGACTTCGGTCACTTAGAACTGCAGTTTGAAATCTCCTCTGTCTTTGTTCGAACTAGCTGTGTCACTTGCTTATGCTGGTTTGATTTCGGCATTGATTATGTGCACTGTGTTGGTATTACAGTCTTGAGTCAGGGTCCATTGATGATGCTATGTATTTGTTGTATATATGAGCTGCTGTGTTGATCTTGCTTGCTACCTGGTCGACACTTGCAGTTCACTAGTCTTGGCCTTGGTTCCTGTGCATAGCATATTGAACTGTTCGAGTTGTTTTGTTGCATTCATTCTTCACTTGTGTACTATCTGCTTCATATTGCATTGCTTCATCATTGATTGTTGACAGTTGTGTGTTTTGCATATCAGGTTGTACTTGCTGTGTGATTTCAATACATTTGAATATTATATGCTTGAATCTGTACTTATTTGGTTTGATGTTGAAACCAATGTGGCATTTGTGACCTGATGCATACGTATTCAATTGCAGTTTCATTCATCTTCATATATGTACCTGTTTCACCGGTGCATCCTTGTTTCACTGGTGCATCCCTTGACTTGTTGACATGTGCATGTCATTTGTGTCTTTAAGCCTTTGTATTCGGTTTTGTTCTTGTTTGGTTTGTGGTGCACTTACTTGCTCTAACCTGATGGTTGTATGCATATTGCCTGACCATTCATATACATGTTGATTCTTATTTCTTTGTACTTCCGTGTAGACTGTTTGCTGATGCATACATTTCATTTGTTGCCAGACCTTTGTTGCTGTGTTGCCATATTAGTCTGGTTGGACTGTTAAACTTCATGTTGAGGCTGCACTTGCTTATGTACAACTGCCCTGGTGCACTTATAGATGTATTGTGTACATTTTGAATTTTGGTCGAGACTTTTCCATGAACTAGTCATCTTTGATTTTGATTTGAAAGTAAACTCAGAATATTTGTCTTCATTCTGCCTTGGTTGTATTTGAATTCTTGTGCTTGACAGTTTTGTGATATTTTGTAGTGCACCTGAGTTGAATCCAGCTTGGATCTCGGGTTTGACCTTGTGCTGATATTGTGACATTATTTTTATTGCACTTGAGTTGAACCCAGCGCTTTGGGTTTGACTTCTGCTCACCTGTCCCTGTAATTCTATCAAGTGTATATATTGGTGTGCACGGCCTTGTGGCATATACAGTGATACACTGTGTATGTCACAAGCTGTTCGTGTATGATGAATTCAAAATTAAATGATGACGAACAACCCAAATAACTGAGGCAAATATTATTTTCAAAATCCACATTTTATTTTACACTGCAAAAATATTTTATTTTCAATTTTACTGCATCAATGTATATTTTTGCAGATTAGTCAGATGCTGGATTCACATTGGAATGAAGTCGAAGATCAGTACAAGTTGAGTGAATGAGTGATATGTAGTGAGGTGCAATGTAGATGTGAATTATAATCAAATTTGTATTGTAATTGAAATTGTATATAGTGAGAGTTTGAAATTTATACTATTCAAAAAATTGTAAAAAATATTTGTTTGAATAAAATTTCTGTTTGAATTCAAATTCTGTGTTATTTATTTTTGTTCAGCAAATATTTATTTAATCTATGAAGAATAAAATAGTACATTAACAAGTACATTTAAATGAATATATATATATATATATGTTTATTATCATCAAACAAAAATCATATAATCGCATATTCAACAATCTCCCCCTTTTGATTATAACAAACAAATATTTAAAATATTGAATATGTTAAATGTATTTGATCATTGATATACTCTAATTGCTTCCCCTATTTAAATGCTTCCTCTCCACACAAAGCTCCCCTTCATATATGCATACCATTAAAAATATGCAAATGAGCCTAGATGCAAATAGAAAATATTTGACCTTTGCTTGATTTTATTTGACAAAATCTTAGCTTTTCTCTCCCTCTTTTGTTATCAGCAAAAGAATAATAGTGTTAGAAAAATGGAGATAAAGTGATAGATATTAGTCCAACATTAAAACTCAATTGAATATAAATATTAAATTTCAATAACAAAATCAAACAAAAATCATAAATACTTTGTTAGACGCATATTCCACTTTTAGAATGATGGGAATGATGTCATCATATAAAACCATACAGTTGTGTCTATTTGTGGTATATTTATATCAGGAATTCGAGTATTTACCAACCATGCATAACCGTTAGGACTTTTAAATGAGATTAGTAGTAGTCCAATTTTATTTTTAAAAAAATGAATTCAAGTATCTTCTAACCACGCATAACCGTGAGGACTTTTAAATGGGATTAGAATCAACTTGTTTATTTTGAAAAATCAATTTTGATATGCGTTCCATACATGCATAACCGTGAGTATTTTTAAATGAGCATGGAAGCACATAACAAATTCCAAGTAATTCACCCATGCATAACCGTGAGGACTTTTAAATGAGAGTGAATATTTTGGATTTTATTTTTATTTTATTTTATTATTTTTATTTTTATTTTTGTTTTATTAAAAAAATGTAAAATGAAAAACAAATGATTCCTGTTTAAAGTACCACATATTGACAAAGTATATTGAATTTTGATGAGTGATAGTCGTTAGAAATATGATAGAAGTGGAGATGGTCATGGAGTTTTTACCAAGTTTTATAACTCTTGTTTAAATTTCTAAATAAATTTACTAATTATACCGTCTCGAGTCATAATATATGATAAATATCAACACTCATCACTTTTTCAATCACTATTTATCATTTCGATAATTATTAGGGAGTCAGATTAGTCAAAATAGCCATTTAAAGTCAAATTCAAAAATAAATATAAAATCAATTTTTCAAAATGACTGATCTGAAAACATGGTCAAAAATGATTTTCTAGAAGGGGCTATATAAGAAAAATTTCTGCTATTTTAAATTTTTTGAAATGAAAAATATGCAGATATTTTCTTTGAAAAACGATGCAGTTACTAAATGTCTCAACAAAAATCACTTTCAACTAGTAATTTTTCTATCAACTAGATTACCAGTGTAATCTGCATCTGAATTTCTCTTTCACTCAAAATTATTATTAATTGAATTTGATAGTCCAGACCATGAAGTGTGCAACAAAAAATCTCAAAATCAATTTTAATAGTTTTTTAAATGACATTCTCTTGAATTTGAATTGAAGCTGTGTAAATAATCAAAAACCGTGAATATAGAGTTAGCTGTAAAATATCCAAATGTATTATCATCTAATAAAACACTATTATTAATCCAAACTAATATATATGAAGTAATTCAAAGACTCTATAGATTTCTATAGTTTTCTTGGCATAAGAATATAATTGGCCAATAATTTTGAATAAGTCAGAATCAAGACCATCATTATTTCATCATCACATTATTGGCTGATTTAACTCAAATTACGGTGCAGATTATCACATTTAATATATCATTCAAATAAATATACCATTACCTGTTTTACCTTTATGATATTTTTCGTTGTTGTCCATTGTGATTCTGTCACCTTTGTACCAGGCTAAGAAACTTTGCTTTGTCGCCCGTTGTGTTTTTGGAACAGCCAGTATCCAGATAACACTGTTGTTGTTCCTTAGCCGGCCACCACTTCTACACGATAAAAGATTTTTGTGACTTATAGGTCCATGATTGTTAGTGGCAGAATATTTTAAAAAATAATTTTGTGAAGACCCATAACTATTTATATATATTCCTTTTGGCACTCAGATTTGTTTAACTTTGAGAGATTTTATATTTGTGCCTTTTGTAACCCAAATTGGTATAGTTTTCATGTGTTTGGGTCTATACCAACAATTATTGTGATTGTGTCCATATTTTCTACAAATTGTGCACATAGAAATGACTTGATTGATTTTGTTTTTAACATTTTCAGATTAATTATATCCAAGTCCTTGTCAAACTGTATTAACAGTTTGCTTTCCTGATAGCATATTCAACGATTTTCACTTTTTGAAAATTTATCTAAAGTCATTGACAGTTGTTGGACTTGTGTTTTGAGAGATTCATTTTCGTTCAATAATTGTGTGCACTTTTTAATAGAGTTCTCTCTCCTAGTATTTTCAGTCTCTTTCAAAATTAGAATTTCATTTTTAAGTGATTTTATATTAATTTCTGATTTTTTTTTATTTCTTCTTCAAACAATGGACACTTGTCACACTTATGGCACTTATTTTGATAGTTTTTAACTAATTGTTCAAGTTGTTCATTTAGTTCGATCAAAATATCTCTTTGTGATTCAATTTTAGCATATTTCTCCCTAAGTCGTTCAAAACAGCCATTTACTTCGTGAAATATATAAGTAGTTGTGAGTGAGTGAGTTTTGATACCTCGCTTGGCTTGTCATCCTCGCTATCAGTTATATTACCTTGAAGGCACGTATCTGCTCTTTCACTCTCACTGCTAGTACTTTGATTATCTTCATCACTTGTATTCCACGTGGCTGCAAAACTTCTCCTTTTTGATTTCTTTTCAAAGTCGTGTCGGTTTTGAGGACAATTCGGCTTAATGTGTCCGGGTTGGTTGCACTTGTGACAAATGATCTCTCGTTCTTCTAAGTAGTCTAGTTTTGGCTATTATGCTTTTCAAATTTTGATTTTGAGCTGGATTTCCGTATCTGTGATTCCATATTTTGAATTTCTTCATTAGTAGTGCCAGCTCTGCTGCTCCATCATCATCATCGTTATCATCATGACTTTCGATTGTTCCTTTGAGAGCTATTGATTTCTTTCGAGTATCTCCTCCTTCACGCTCTTCCTTGAATTTCATTTCTAGCTCATAAGTGGTAAGATTTCCGATGAGTTCTTCAACTTTCATTTGTTTTAAATCTTTGGCAGTCACTTTTGCTTCAAAACTTTTTGGAAGGACTCTGAGGATTTTTCGGACTATCTCCAATTCTGTGTATGACTTTCCGAGAGATTTTGGTTTGTAAACGATATTGGAAAGTCGTCCATACATCTCTTGGACATTTTCTTCCTTCGCCATTGTGAAGTTCTCGTATTCGCTGCTTAGCATAGCAATGCGAGATTCTTTGACTTGAGATGTTCCTTCGTGAGTCACTTCTAGTGTGTGCCATATTTCCTGCGCAGTTAGAAATTGTGAGACACGATTAAATTCAAATTGATCCAATGAACAGATAATAGAATTCATAGCTTTAGGATTAGCATTTTGTAATTTATTTTCTAGTTCGGTCCATTGATACTTTGGTTTCTCTATTTCCTGATTATCTACAATTATAGTTGGTGCTCTATAACCTGTCTCAACAATATTCCAAGCGTCAATGGTTTTCAGAAAAAATTTCATTCTATTTTTCCAGGAGGCGTATTCACCATTGAACATTGGTTGTCTAACTATGGACTAACCCTCAACAAAAGCATTATTAAAAGAAGCCATTTTAAATATTCAAATTTTTAAAACAAAAATTGGTTTTTGAAAAACGAATTTTTTAAAAAAACAAAGGTTGACTTCTATTCCTAGCTCTGATACCACTTGTAGGATCGATTTCACCCTAGAGGGGGGTGAATAGGGTGATGCTGTTAATTATAAAAATTATTGCGGAAGCTTATAAAATTATTTCAACACAGATAATCAAAATTATAGCAGCACAGATAATAGTAGAATAATAAATGCAGAAATAGAACGACACAGAATTTACCCAGCTTCGGCAAAACCCTGCCTACGTGCTGCCCTCAAGGTTTCTACTAGAAATTAAGTAGTCACACGCTTACACACGTAAACTCGCGACACCCGCTGCTAACTAGCCTAACTCTACGCTCAAAACCCTGCCACAACTCAACCATTGAGTTGCGAATTCTCATACTACGCCACGTAGTTTGTCCCCTGATCACACGACTAGTAATTACAACGTTTAAAAGAGAAATACGAATTAAAAACAATTTAAAAACAAAAGAAACTAAACCCTAATTCAAAACCCTTTTATTATAAACCAATGAAAAGAAGGCCGACCCAATTTGACTTAATATTATTTCCTTTATTCTTTTATCTATGTCGGCCCACTTCCTTGTGAAAAATGGTGGCTTTCTTCATTCATTCCTCTCTGATTAAAAATTAAGGCTTTGAGAAATGAAGGCACCGACTTTGTTGATCGATCATGTGGGTTGTTCTCATGATTGCTCGACGATCGATTGTATTTGTTACTTTGCACGCGGTTGCTCCTTCTCGATCGAGTTCGGTGATTTGGTATGATTTATTCCTTCCGCTTTTCTGTTATGCTTGCTTTAACTCGATTGATGTTAAAGCCGATGATGATTGGGTTTTTATATAGGGTTTGAACCCCTTGATTTTCGTTCGTATATATTTGTTTGAATTCGTCTGTAATTCTCCTTGGCCAATCGATTTTGTTTTGATGTTGATGATTTCTCTGACTTTGTCAATTTCGTATAATTTCTGGTAGCTTGATTCACACGGCTTCGATTCTGACTCGTTTGATTTCTTGGTCATCACGGCATTGAATCTGGTTTGATGATGTTGATTTATCTCGTCCAGTGATTTGAATTTGTTTCTTATGACTTGTTCAAAAACTATTACATTGATTTAAATGGCTTTGAAGTTGTGATTTCTCAAATACCATGGCTTTGAATTCTTTGGTACTTTGACTTCAGTCACTTAGAACTGCAGTTTGAAATCTCCTCTGTCTTTGTTCGAACTTGCCGTGTCACTAGCTTATGCTGGTTTGATTTCGGCATTGATTAAGTGCACTGTGTTGGTATTACAGTCTTGAGTCAGGTTCCATTGATGATGCTATGTGTTTGTTGTATATATGAGCTGTTGTGTTGATCTTTCTTGCTACCTGGTCGACACTTGCAGTTCACTAGTCTTGGCCTTGGTTCCTGTGCATAACATATTGAACTGTTCGAGTTGTTTTGTTGCATTCATCCTTCACTTGTGTACTGTCTGGTTCATATTGCATTGCTTTATCATTGATTGTTGACAGTTGTGTGTTTTGCATATCAGGTTTTACTTGCTGTGTGGTTTCAATACATTTGAATATTATATGCTTGAATCTATACTTATTTGGTTTGATGTTGAAACCAATGTGGCATTTGTGACCTGATGCATATGTATTCAGTTGCAGTTTTATTCATCTTCATATATGTACCTGTTTCACTGGTGCATCCTTGTTTCACTGGTGTATCCCTTGACTTGTTGACATGTGCATGTCATTTGTATCTTTAAGCCTTTGTATTCAGTTTTGTTCTTGTTTGGTTTATGGTGCACTTGCTTGCTCTAACCTGATGGTTGTATGCATATTGCCTGACCATTCATATACATGTCGAGTCTTGTTTCTTTGTACTTCTGTGTAGACTGTTTGCTGGTGCATACATTTCATTTGTTGCCAGACCTTTGTTGCTGTGTTTCCATATTAGTCTGGTTGGACTGTTAAACTTCATGTTGAGGCTTCACTTGCTTATGTACAACTGCCCTGGTGCACTTATAGATGTATTGAGTACATTATGAATTTTGGTCGAGACTTTTCCATGAACTAGTCATCTTTGATTTTGATTTAAAAGTAAACTCAGATTATTTGTCTTCATTCTTCCGTGGTTGTATTTGAATTCTTGTGCTTGACAGTTTTGTGATATTTTGTAGTGCACCTGAGTTGAATCCAGCTTGGAGCTTGGGTTTGACCTTGTGCTGATATTGTGACTGTGACGGCCCGAAATTTTCGAGCATTTAAAATCGAAATATTTAATTGATTTTAAGTATTTAAAGGTTAATTATCAACTTGAATTACGAATATCATAATTTATTTGACAATTAGATTGTTGGATTAAATAATTGGAATTGAATAAAATATGAAACCTGAGATTTTAAGCCTGTTAAAAATATAATTTGAAAGCTTATAAAATTTATATTGATAACATTGAATATAATAAAAGTGTTAAAATGGAATCTAACACTGAATTGGTCAGTTTTGAAATTTAATCGTTTAAATTGAGTTTAAAAATAGCCTTTCGGGGCACAGTCTCGGAATTGGACAAAACCAGTTCCATTGGGTCCGTAATATGGAATTATTATCGGGTTTCAAATTTCGTAGCAATTGGAGTAGTTGTGTGAGCACACGATATATAAACGCGTTGAAAATTTACATCGAAAATTCAATTTAAAATTGTATAAATATATTCTCATATAAGCAAACTTCACAACCAACGTTCGTCCACGTCTCGCACTTTGTCTTCCCTCAGAAGCTAACGCAAATATTAAAAAAAAAAGCTTCAAAGGTAAGCTTTTCGCCGTGTTTTTAATAACGTCCTCTCCCTTATTTTCAACTTTAACCAAAGCCGGGCTGATTGTTTTTCGTTTAAAAAAAAAAATCATGGCCGAACCTTTTGAGTGAAAATCACATTTCTTCATTCCTGTTTCGTTCCCCTCTCCCATTCTTATTTATTCGCAAATAAATTCGAAAAAAAAAGGGGCCGAGCGAAAACAAAACCTAAATTTCAAATCGAGCTTAATCTGGTCTGTGCCCTTTCGTCGCGATGACAATCGCTTCGCGTTCGGGTATGGGGGCGTGAGCTCGAGGTCGGCGTCACAGGCATGGTGTTAGGTCGCGGCGCGACGTGGTGAGGGTGGAAGATTTCTCGTGTTGTGGTTGAAGTCTTGGCGTTTCGTGGGGGGGAACTCGAGCGAGTGATGGCGATTTTGAGGTATTCTCTATTTGATTTCTCCTATTTTAACTTAAATTTATATATATAAACAGAAAAGAAAAATATATATCTATTTACAGAAGATGTGGGTTATGTCTTAAGTTAAATTATATATATATACACATAGTTACTTAGACATGTTACAGAAATATATGAAGGCAGGTGTTGAAAAAAAAAATTAGTCCAGGAGTTAATTATTACTTGCATAGCTTGATTTAAATATAAGAGTAAAATAGGGTGTATATATATAATAGGCCAGGTTTGAAAATATATATACATATATGGATTTTTTTTTAAAATGTGTTAAAGTTATGTGAAGTTAGATTGTTATCTATATAAATAATTTCTTATAAGTATGTATATATATATATATAAAGGATTTCAAAATAAAATAAATATATGCTTACGTATTTTAATTTGCTGGTTTGCTTAAAAATAAAATCATTGGGAATTAAATTTATAAATGGAAATCAAATTATTCGATTTATTTGAACATTAATAAAAATCATCTAATGTTTATTCAAGGTCAATATCCGGAAGATATAAAGCCGTTAGGATTGGATTGCAAATTAAGTCAAGGTGAGTTAATCTCACTCAGTTTAAATTTAAATTTAAATGATTAAATTTTGAATAATTGTTTGAATGGTTGAAGTTGATTGATTGATGTGCTATAGTATGATATATTCTAGAATTGGTATATTATGTTGTGCTAACATCTGTGGATGCAGGGAAAACAGGTTGGAGGGATCCAACTGGACCCCTCAATATTTATTTAAATTATTTAATTCCCTCTGTTGTGATTTATTTGATATCTTATGATGATCTTTATTGGAATATTGAATGCTATGGTTCGATTGGATATAATTGGGTATGATGAATTACCAAAAATATATAAATTGGATTTTTATTAAGATAACAAAAGAAGTGAAATTGGTAAGTAAAATCATTATAGAAATTTGAATAAATTTTCGAATGAATTAGAAAGAAATAAAGTGACTTAAAAATTCTAGTAAATAAATCTTGAGTATAGAAATGAAATTTGAATAGACAAAGAGCTAATGAATTTTAATCTTCAGTGATATTAATTAAAAGAATAAAACATTTATTTAAAATTTAAGATTTAAATTATTAAAAGAAATAAAGAAGAAGTTGGGAAAAGCTGAAATTCGTATATTTCACTTAAAAAGGTTTAAAAACAAACGGGAAGTAATAACATTAATAATAAGTCAATATTAATGAATTTTAAAATGAATTAAGGAAGTAAAGAAATTTATTTCAAATAAATTGAAATTGGAAATCAAGTTTGGAAATTTGATTTGAGTGATTGAAGTTGGAATTTCTCTGGATAGCCAAGTACATGTTTTAAAAAAAAAATGTTTAAATATAAATTAAATGTTTTAAAATTTTTTTAAAGGAAACAAGTTTTGTAAAATTTATTATTTCTAAATATTTAAAGTCTCAAGTAAGATTTTCTTTTAATCTATTTTAGTAGCAATTATTAAGAAGTACCTTAGTATTTTATTTTTAAAAGTATAAATTTAGTTTTATATTTATTAAGTAACTTTATTTTCAAATATTCATATAGTATGTATTATTAACAAATTATTAAAGTAGCTTTAATTTAAATGTTTTATAAGTATATATTTCTAAGTAAAGTGTTTTAAATTATTTTTTTTAAATCTAGTTTTGTACTTGGTGATTTCAGAAGAGATAGAAAATATTTGGGGAAAATTTATTCTGGAAAGAAGAAGGGTTTTGAAGCTGGTTTCAAAGGGATGGAAAATAGAAATATATCTTATAAAGATATTTTGAAGATAATAAATAATTTGGGAAATTATTTATTGGTTGATGGTTGTTTGTGAATATTAATTGATAGTTAAATCACCGACTATCAATATTGGCCAACTGCGTTGATCGTTTCGAGGAAACCGGGATCGAGATTAATTTCTCGAAAACCACTTCGATCCGGTTTGTACGTTTCGTGCGAAAAACGTGTTCGGAGTCGAAGATGGAGCAGTGAAGTGCAAGGGCTAGTCGCTACTAATCCTGAGGATACTTCCAAAATGGATGTAGTAGGAATAGTGCCTTCGGTTCCGTTCGAACCCGGGACGGACTTGTATGGATGAATGCTTGCGAAACATCGTCAGGTGGGCGATGGGCATTCTAAGTAAAAACGTTCTAAAAAGGTAACGCTTAGCCTCAAGCCTCATCAACCGGGAATGACTGAAAATCAGGGGATATGCAGCAAGGTTAGGTGGGTCATGCCCAAGCAGGACAAGATAATTCCCCTGTCTAGATGTCCCTTATATATATATTTCGGCTTAGTGGGTGGTTGGTCGCGCCAACCACGGGGTTTATCTTGTTCGGGACTGTTCAGTAAGGAATGGTTCCGGCCTTGTGTTGCAGGGGATGAAGGGAGTAGTCCTCGGTACGGTGATCTAGGCCCCGTACTGTGACAGGTGGTACCCCAGTGCCTAGTCATTGTTGGAAATCCATTCTCCCTACGAGCCTTGTACGAGTTTTGTTTGTATTACCCACTTCGGTGGCTAGTAGCTGGAATTTAATCATGTAACAATTTCGGCTATTTTATAAGTATTTGTATATAGACCCTATTATAATATCAGAGGATTTCTATAAAAATTGTTTTAGCTATCGTAAGGTAAAAACCCGACATGTTTATTTGTGGCGTGGTCTTACGAGATGCTTTTGTTTTCAAAGGATTTTTGAAACTTTAATAATCAATTGGGTGTGATTTTCTCACGCTGGTATTCCAGACTGACTCGGGTATTATTTAACTGTAATGCTCGGGTCAGACCGAGTATTATAGGATACAGGATATGATGCTGTGGAGCTCAGGAGACGAGCTGGATGACGATTACGTATTCTCGTACTTATATATATTTATATTTCCGCTGCTTTTGAGTTGTTGTGTACCTTGAGTTGTTGTGTATCCATTGTATGTTATTGATGTGAGCTGTGACTGATGTACTCCGATGATGTAATATATGTAAACTGATATATTTGATTTTGAGTAAAGATTATTTATTATCTATTATATTTTATTCCGCTGCGATGGTTAGATTCTGATGTTGATTTTGTTTTCTCTTCTTCTACCTCTTCTTCTTAAACCCAAATGGTTCGTATTTCTGTGCAACTTGAGTTGATTGTTGTAGAATAGTGTTGACTCAAGGGGTACGGATTTGCGGGTCGTTACATTTGGTATCAGAGCATAGGTTGGTGATAACCTTGGCTCTGGTGGGAATTACTCATTTAAATTAGAGTACGAAGTACTCTTAAATGAGTTTGAGCGTATTAATAGATATGAGCGCGTATTTATTAGTGAATATAAATTGTTTTAATATTGTGTTAATTGATTTATTGAGTGGCATATGAACCGTCGTCGACACAGTCTACGCAACTGTATCGAAGGGGTTTCTAAACGCTTGAATAGAGCAATCGACACGATATTGTTTTAAATATGGGTGAATGAAATAATTTTACCCAAAATATATTTTGATATAAATAAAAGTTTTGTAAACTATCTTAGCTAATATATGGTTGCTTGGATGTTAGAAATGATAATATTAAAGTATTATCATTGTTAGGCAAAAATTTAAATAGAAATTGAAATATAACTAATATTTAAGGGATAAATTCATTATAGAATGAAATTTTTAAATATGAATTATAGATGTAATTTATGAATTGAAATAAAATCACATAAGAATTTGTATGAACATAAGCTATGCAGATGAATTATAGAAAAAAATTTGACTTAAGCAGGATTTGGAAATTTAAATCCCGAAAATTTGGAAGTGTTTTGGAGATAAATAATAGCATTATTGTTTTGGAGATATTTCTGAATGGAAATTTGTTTTAAATGGATTTTGAAACTGATATAGCATTGAAATCACTTGGATTATTGGAAAATAACTCTGATGATGACGGCCGCATCATCGGTATTCATTTTCGAATTTCTAAGTGACGGATTGCTGTCAAAAAAAAAATTGATTTGTTCAAAAAAAGCTGGTTGTTTTTGAAAATCTCAAAAGAAATTTGTTGGAAATAAAATCCAGGATTGGTTTAAAATTTTTGAGAAGTGTGATTTTGAGATGTTGGAGATTTCAAAATGATTTGAAACCAAAGCCGGGAAAAAAAAACAAAACAAAAAAAATCCCGATAAGATAAGTTGTAAGTTTATAAATGGAAATGATTTTTGAATCCGGAAGAAATTTAAGCTTTGGATAGTGGAATGTGAATCTAAAGTGAAGAGTTAAAAAGAAATTAACTTGGATTGATGAAATAAAAATATAACTAGATTGAAATTAATTGGATGGGCTAAAGTTAATATCCAATTATATTCAAATTAAGTTGAAATCGAATTGAGTTAAATAAATCCGAGTTAAGTAAAATTGAGTTGGGATGAGAATTCAATTGAATTAATTAATGAAATTAAATTCTTACCTGAATAAATGAGAAATAAGTTGGATAAGGATTGGATTGAAATAAATAAACCAGAATAACTTATAAAAGAATTAAAGATCCATGGAAATAAAATATGCTTGGGCTATAAATAAATAAAAGGCTTGAGTTAAAAATAAAAGATGAACATATTCCAGCTTATGATTAATGGAATTGTATAAAATAATAAGTTGTGACTTATTAAATTGAAAATGGAATATAATGCCCAAAATCAATATTTTGATAAATTGAAAAATGAAATGAGGATCCAAACTTGAAGTATAAAATAAATATTGAATTTAAGAATATTAAATGGAGTGATATTTGGAATAAAAATTCAAGTGTTGGATTATGAATAAGGGGAGAACTAATTGGATAATAAATTAGTTAATGAGATTGAATTGTGACTTTGTGATGAAGTTGGAAATAAACTCAAATTATAAATTAAAATTGACTCAAATTGATGATGAAGTGAAAGTAATTGAGAATGAAGCTGAATTATGAGTAAATAAATTGGATGGTAAATTGAAAGTGAATAATTGAATCAGAACTAGAGTTATTAAATTGAAATTTTAGCTTGAAGTGTTAACAAATTAAATATAATTGAAGTGTATCGGATAAAAATGTAAATGGATTAAAATAGCAATGTTTGAATGTGCAAATAAAATCCATAAGTGAAGATAACTTGGAAATAGTCAGAGAATAAATTGAATGGGTTAAATCTGAAAAGTTAAATCTTATTATAACTAATCAAATAAATTTGTAGTTTGAAATGAGATTGGATTGAGATAGAATCAAATTAAATTGAAAAGAGAAATTTAATTGTAAAAAGAAATTGAGCTTAAGAATAGAAAGAAGAAAAAAAAAGGGGAGATTTACTGGAAAATAAATGGGCTTAAGTATAAAATTGGAGTGAATAAACTTAAGCTAAAATAAAGAAAAAAAAAGATGGAAAGGAGTTGAATTGAATTCAACTTAAAATTAAGTTTAATAATATTGGATTGGTTTTAAATCAAGTGAAGATAGATTTTTAATCGAAATAAAATTCGATGAGTTATAAGTAATATTAATGGAATGGAATTCGAGAATAAATAATTGTAAATCATTTAAAATTATTAAGGAATTGAAATAACTTGAGACGATAGGGAAAATAGAATGTTTCAAGTTTATTAGAATGGTTTAAGTGAATGTGGATAAACTAATTATATTGAATAAATAAATGATGGAATAAGTAAGTATCAAATGAAATGTAGTTTAAATAAGTTGAGAAATGGTTATTGAATGAAATAGCTTGGATTGTCTTTGAACTAAATAAAATAGTTTGGGATAAACTAACATGGAATGAAATGTAAATAAATGGATGGTAAATGAAATTTAAATGGAATGCGTTGAGCTAAATAAATGAGTGAGGATAGATTGAAATAAAAGGGAGAATTTAATTGGCAATTAAGATGAACCTAGATTGTAAATGGTTTTGAATAAACTAATTTGATTAATAAAATGAAATGCAAGTGAATGGATTAAAATTTGAAATGCAATGAAAATGAGGATATATGGATTGTGAATAAATTTAAGATGGAATAGAATTAAGAATAAATTGAGTTAAAATCCATCTAAACTGGTGATAAACATAAATACTTATTTATTCACATAAATCTTGTCAAATTGCAAAGAATAAATTATCATTGGATGTAAATGGAAGTAATTAAAATTCTAGGAGTAGATAAAAGTAAAATAAAATGATTTTGAGAGCAATTGAACTAAATATGAGTTCGGTTTGCTTAAAAATAAATTAATGTAAGTGATTGAGTTTTAAACTATTCAAATTTGATAAAGATGTTTACGAATGGATTGAAAACCATTCGAATTGAATGAAATGGTTATAAATAAATTGAAACAGTTGAATTGGCATGGAAACTATATAAATTGCTTTTGGAAAAAATGTTTGCTGTGAATTTCTTTTAGAATTCATATGTTTTAACTATTGCTAAATAGTGAAATGTGTTAAACTTCTTATATTTGGCTCTTACAAGTTTAAACTGAGTAAGTACAGGTACTTGGAAGCCATGTGGCTGGATTTGGGTTGGGATATTTATTAAAAATAATAAGCTGCTTGCTTAAAATGCTAAATAAGGTACGCCTACGCAATTAAAATAGGAAATATGAACTGTTTTTGGTTTTTCGACCGTGTGGGTCGATGTATATATATTTATCTCTTTTGTCAAATTGCAAAAGCTCCTCCGTACAAAGGGGACTCTGCCAAAAAATTTCAGAAATTTTGGGAGTTAGAAAATTTTGGAAAATTTTGTTAACGACAAAACTATTTAGAATTTGAAACTAAAATTAATTAGTAAATGAAATTAACTAAAGTAATGACATGAATTAGTAATAAATGAAAAATAAAATTCAAATGCTTCAAGTTAGAGATAGATTGAATTCATATGAAAATGAAAGAATTAATTTGAATAGAAATGATATAAACTGAAGTGGTAAGGTAATAATGCATATAAAAAGCATATAAAATACTTGTACTAACTTAAGTATAAAATGATGCATTCTTAATTGGAAATGGAATATCACAAATACATTCTAAGTTGATATTTGGGATTAATAAATATTGACATTGGTAAGAAAGTTGATATAATGTTTTGGGATATTATGTTTGGATATTGGTGCTAAACAGGATATGCAAGTATTATAAAGGAAAAAGAAAATTGAGTTTGATATCAAAAGATAAAATTTGAATTGCCCGACAAAAGGTATGTATTTAAATTTGGTATGGAATTTGATTGGGATTTGGATTTGAATTGAGCCACTTGGCTTTTTGTTTTCTTTTTGGATTTGGGAGGCCGTAGAGCCATTTTGTAGTTGTACCGAGCTAGCCGCGCAAAGGAGACGCTGGCGAAATTTTTCGGGAATTTAGAGAGTTAGAAAAATTTTGAGAAAATTTTGATAATTCAAAATGGGGTTTTATGATTAAAACTTGAATGGTTGGGCAAATAGGATAGTTTGCAAACTAGGAAAAAGTTTGGAAAGGTAATAAGAATAATAATGGGTCTTTTATAAAAAGATAGTTAGTAAGATGTTGAATTGTTGGTTTTGGAGATAAGTAACGGGTATTGAACCATTCTTCCTAACTAGTAATTTCGGGGACGAAATTCTTTTAAGGGGGGAGGAATGTGACGGCCCGAAATTTTCGAGCATTTAAAATCGAAATATTTAATTGATTTTAAGTATTTAAAGGTTAATTATCAACTTGAATTACGAATATCATAATTTATTTGACAATTAGATTGTTGGATTAAATAATTGGAATTGAATAAAATATGAAACCTGAGATTTTAAGCCTGTTAAAAATATAATTTGAAAGCTTATAAAATTTATATTGATAACATTGAATATAATAAAAGTGTTAAAATGGAATCTAACACTGAATTGGTCAGTTTTGAAATTTAATCGTTTAAATTGAATTTAAAAATAGCCTTTCGGGGCACAGTCTCGGAATTGGACAAAACCAGTTCCATTGGGTCCGTAATATGGAATTATTATCGGGTTTCAAATTTCGTAGCAATTGGAGTAGTTGTGTGAGCACACGATATATAAACGCGTTGAAAATTTACATCGAAAATTCAATTTAAAATTGTATAAATATATTCTCATATAAGCAAACTTCACAACCAACGTTCGTCCACGTCTCACACTTTGTCTTCCCTCAGAAGCTAACGCAAATATAAAAAAAAAAAAGCTTCAAAGGTAAGCTTTTCGCCGTGTTTTTAATAACGTCCTCTCCCTTATTTTCAACTTTAACCAAAGCCGGGCTGATTGTTTTTCGTTTAAAAAAAAAAATCATGGCCGAACCTTTTGAGTGAAAATCACATTTCTTCATTCCTGTTTCGTTCCCCTCTCCCATTCTTATTTATTCGCAAATAAATTCGAAAAAAAAGGGGCCGAGCGAAAACAAAACCTAAATTTCAAATCGAGCTTAATCTGGTCTGTGCCCTTTCGTCGCGATGACAATCGCTTCGCGTCCGGGTATGGGGGCGTGAGCTCGAGGTCGGCGTCACAGGCATGGTGTTAGGTCGTGGTGCGACGTGGTGAGGGTGGAAGATTTCTCGTGTTGTGGTTGAAGTCTTGGCGTTTCGTGGGGGGGAACTCGAGCGAGTGATGGCGATTTTGAGGTATTCTCTATTTGATTTCTCCTATTTTAACTTAAATTTATATATATAAACAGAAAAGAAAAATATATATCTATTTACAGAAGATGTGGGTTATGTCTTAAGTTAAATTATATATATATACACATAGTTACTTAGACATGTTACAGAAATATATGAAGGCAGGTGTTGAAAAAAAAAAATTAGTCCAGGAGTTAATTATTACTTGCATAGCTTGATTTAAATATAAGAGTAAAATAGGGTGTATATATATAATAGGCCAGGTTTGAAAATATATATACATATATGGATTTTTTTTTTAAATGTGTTAAAGTTATGTGAAGTTAGATTGTTATCTATATAAATAATTTCTTATAAGTATGTATATATATATATATAAAGGATTTCAAAATAAAATAAATATATGCTTACGTATTTTAATTTGCTAGTTTGCTTAAAAATAAAATCATTGGGAATTAAATTTATAAATGGAAATCAAATTATTCGATTTATTTGAACATTAATAAAAATCATCTAATGTTTATTCAAGGTCAATATCCGGAAGATATAAAGCCGTTAGGATTGGATTGCAAATTAAGTCAAGGTGAGTTAATCTCACTCAGTTTAAATTTAAATTTAAATGATTAAATTTTGAATAATTGTTTGAATGGTTGAAGTTGATTGATTGATGTGCTATAGTATGATATATTCTAGAATTGGTATATTATGTTGTGCTAACATCTGTGGATGCAGGGAAAACAGGTTGGAGGGATCCAACTGGACCCCTCAATATTTATTTAAATTATTTAATTCCCTCTGTTGTGATTTATTTGATATCTTATGATGATCTTTATTGGAATATTGAATGCTATGGTTCGATTGGATATAATTGGGTATGATGAATTACCAAAAATATATAAATTGGATTTTTATTAAGATAACAAAAGAAGTGAAATTGGTAAGTAAAATCATTATAGAAATTTGAATAAATTTTCGAATGAATTAGAAAGAAATAAAGTGACTTAAAAATTCTAGTAAATAAATCTTGAGTATAGAAATGAAATTTGAATAGACAAAGAGCTAATGAATTTTAATCTTCAGTGATATTAATTAAAAGAATAAAACATTTATTTAAAATTTAAGATTTAAATTATTAAAAGAAATAAAGAAGAAGTTGGGAAAAGCTGAAATTCGTATATTTCACTTAAAAAGGTTTAAAAACAAACGGGAAGTAATAACATTAATAATAAGTCAATATTAATGAATTTTAAAATGAATTAAGGAAGTAAAGAAATTTATTTCAAATAAATTGAAATTGGAAATCAAGTTTGGAAATTTGATTTGAGTGATTGAAGTTGGAATTTCTCTGGACAGCCAAGTACATGTTTTAAAAAAAAAATGTTTAAATATAAATTAAATGTTTTAAAATTATTTTAAAGGAAACAAGTTTTGTAAAATTTATTATTTCTAAATATTTAAAGTCTCAAGTAAGATTTTCTTTTAATCTATTTTAGTAGCAATTATTAAGAAGTACCTTAGTATTTTATTTTTAAAAGTATAAATTTAGTTTTATATTTATTAAGTAACTTTATTTTCAAATATTCATATAGTATGTATTATTAACAAATTATTAAAGTAGCTTTAATTTAAATGTTTTATAAGTATATATGTCTAAGTAAAGTGTTTTAAATTATTTTTTTTAAATCTAGTTTTGTACTTGGTGATTTCAGAAGAGATAGAAAATATTTGGGGAAAATTTATTCTGGAAAGAAGAAGGGTTTTGAAGCTGGTTTCAAAGGGATGGAAAATAGAAATATATCTTATAAAGATATTTTGAAGATAATAAATAATTTGGGAAATTATTTATTGGTTGATGGTTGTTTGTGAATATTAATTGATAGTTAAATCACCGACTATCAATATTGGCCAACTGCGTTGATCGTTTCGAGGAGACCGGGATCGAGATTAATTTCTCGAAAACCACTTCGATCCGGTTTGTACGTTTCGTGCGAAAAACGTGTTCGGAGTCGAAGATGGAGCAGTGAAGTGCAAGGGCTAGTCGCTACTAATCCTGAGGATACTTCCAAAATGGATGTAGTAGGAATAGTGCCTTCGGTTCCGTTCGAACCCGGGACGAACTTGTATGGATGAATGCTTGCGAAACATCGTCAGGTGGGCGATGGGCATTCTAAGTAAAAACGTTCTAAAAAGGTAACGCTTAGCCTCAAGCCTCATCAACCGGGAATGACTGAAAATCATGGGATCTGCAGCAAGGTTAGGTGGGTCATGCCCAAGCAGGACAAGATAATTCCCCTGTCTAGATGTCCCTTATATATATATTTCGGCTTAGTGGGTGGTTGGTCGCGCCAACCATGGGGTTTATCTTGTTCGGGACTGTTCAGTAAGGAATGGTTCCGGCCTTGTGTTGCAGGGGATGAAGGGAGTAGTCCTCGGTACGGTGATCTAGGCCCCGTACTGTGACAGGTGGTACCCCAGTGCCTAGTCATTGTTGGAAATCCATTCTCCCTACGAGCCTTGTACGAGTTTTGTTTGTATTACCCACTTCGGTGGCTAGTAGCTGGAATTTAATCATGTAACAATTTCGGCTATTTTATAAGTATTTGTATATAGACCCTATTATAATATCAGAGGATTTCTATAAAAATTGTTTTAGCTATCGTAAGGTAAAAACCCGACATGTTTATTTGTGGCGTGGTCTTACGAGATGCTTTTGTTTTCAAAGGATTTTTGAAACTTTAATAATCAATTGGGTGTGATTTTCTCACGCTGGTATTCCAGACTGACTCGGGTATTATTTAACTGTAATGCTCGGGTCAGACCGAGTATTATAGGATACAGGATATGATGCTGTGGAGCTCAGGAGACGAGCTGGATGACGATTACGTATTCTCGTACTTATATATATTTATATTTCCACTGCGTTTGAGTTGTTGTGTACCTTGAGTTGTTGTGTATCCATTGTATGTTATTGATGTGAGCTGTGACTGATGTACTCCGATGATGTAATATATGTAAACTGATATATTTAATTTTGAGTAAAGATTATTTATTATCTATTATATTTTATTCCGCTGCGATGGTTAGATTCTGATGTTGATTTTGTTTTCTCTTCTTCTACCTCTTCTTCTTAAACCCAAATGGTTCGTATTTCTGTGCAACTTGAGTTGATTGTTGTAGAATAGTGTTGACTCAAGGGGTACGGATTTGCGGGTCGTTACAGTGATGTTATTTTTATTGCACTTGAGTTGAACCCGGCGTTTTTGGTTTGACCTGTGCTCACATGTCCCTGTAATTCTATCAAGTGTATATATTGGTGTGCACGACCTTGTGGCATATACAATGATACACTGCGTATGTCACAAGCTCTTCGTGTATGATGAATTCAAAATTAAATGATGACGAACAACCCAAATAACTAAGGCAAATATTATTTTCAAAATCCATATTTTATTTTATACTGCAAAAATATTTTATTTTCAATTTTACTGCGTCAATGTATATTTTTGCAGATTACTCAGATGCTGGATTCACATTGGAATGAAGTTGAAGATCAGTACGAGTTGAGTGAATGAGTGATGTGTAGTGAGGTGCAATGTAAATGTGAATTGTTATCAAATTTTTATTGTAATTGAAATTGTATATAGTGAGAATTTGAAATTTGTACTATTCAAAAAATTGTAATAAATATTTGTTTGAATAAAATTTCTGTTCGAATTCAAGTTCTGTGTAATTTATTTTTATTCATCAAATAATTATTTAATCTATGAAAAATAAAATAGTACATTAACAAATACATTTAAATGAGTATATATATATTTATTATCATCAAACAAAAATCATATAATCGCATATTCAACAATCTCCACGTTTTGATGATAACAAACATATATCTAAGATCTTGAATATGTTAAATGTATTTGATCATTGATATACTCTAATTGCTCCCCCTATTTAAATGCTTCCTCTCTACACAAAGCTCCCCCTTCATATATGCATACCATTAAAAATATGCAAATGAGCCTAGATGTAAATAGAAAATATTTGACCTTTGTTTGATTTTATTTGACAAAATCTTAACTTTTCTCTCCCCCTTTTGTTATCAGCAAAAGAATAATAGTGTTAGAAAAATGGAGATAAAGTGATAGATATTAGTCCAACATTAAAACCCAATTGAATATAAATATTAAATTTCAATAAAAAATCAAAAAAATCATAAATACTATGTTAGGCGCATATTCCACTTTTAGAATGATGGGAATGGTGTCATCATATAAAACCATATAGTTGTCTCTATTTTTGGTATATTTATATCAGGAATTTGAATATTTACCAACCATGCATAACCGTTAGGACTTTTAAATGAGATTAGTAGTATTCCAATTTTATTTTTAAAAAAAATGAATTCAAGTATCTTCTAACCACGCATAACCGTGAGGACTTTTAAATGGGATTAGAATCAACTTGTTTATTTTAAAAAATCAATTTTGATATGCTTTTCATACATGCATACCGTGAGGACTTTTAAATGAGCATGAAAGCACATAACAAATTCCAAGTAATTCACACATGCATAACCGTGAGGACTTTTAAATGAGAGTGAATACTTTGGATTTTAATTTAATTTAATTTATTATTATTATTATTATTTTATTAAAAAAATGTAAAATGAAAAACAAATGATTCCTGTTTAAAGTGCCACATATTGACAAACTATATTGAATTTTGATGAGTGATAGTCATTAGAAATATGATAGAAATAGAGATGGTCATGGAGTTTTTACCAACAAAATGTTTTATAACTCTTGTTTAAATTTCTAAAGAAATTTACTAATTATACCGTCTCGAGTCATAATATATGATAAAATATCAACACTCATCACTTTTTCAATCAATATTTATCTTTTCGATAATTATCAGGGAGTTAGATTGTCAAAATAGTCATTTAAAGTAAAATTCAAAAAAAATTATAAAATCAAATTTTCAAAATGACTGATCTGAAGACATGGTCAAAAATGATTTTCTAGAAGGGGTTATATAAGAATTTTTTTTGCTATTTTAAAATTATTTGAAATGAAAAATATGCAGATATTTTCTTTGAAAAACGATGCAGTTACCAAATGTCTCAACAAAAATCACTTTCAGCTAGTAATTTTTCTATGAACTAGATTGCCGGTGTAATCTGCATCTGAATTTCTCTTTCATTCAAAATTATTACTAATTGAATTTGATAGTCCAGACCATGAAGTGTGCAATAAAAAATCTCAAAATCAATTTTAACAGTTTTTTAAATGACATTCTCTTGAATTTGAATTGAAGCCGTGTAAATAATCAAAAACCGTGAATATAGAGTTAGCTGTAAAATAAGCAAATGTATTATCATCCAATAAAACACTATTATTAATCCAAACTACTATATATGAAGTAATTCAAAGACTCTACAGATTTCGATAGTATTCTTGGTATAAGAATATAATTGGCCAACAATTTTGAATAAGTCAGAATCAAGACCATCATTATTTCATCATCACATTATTGGCTGATTTAACTCGGATTACGGTGTAGATTATCACATTTAATATATCGTTCAAATAAATATACCATTACCTGTTTTACCTTTATGATATTTTTCGTTGTTGTCCATTGTGATTCTGTCACCTTTGTACTAGGCTATGAACTTTGCTTTGTCGCCCATTGTGTTTCTGGAACAGGCAGAATACAGATAACACTGTTGCTATTCCTTAGCCTTCCACCACTCCTACACGATAAAAGATTTTTGTGACCTATTTGTTTTTATAGGTCCATGATTGTTAGTGGCAGAATATTTTGAAAAATAATTTTGTGAAGACCCATAACTATTTATATATGTTCCTTTTGGCACCCAGATTTGTTTAACTTTGAGAGATTTTATATTTGTGCCTTTTGGAGCCCAAATTGGTATAGTTTTCATGTATTTGGGTCTATACTAACAATTATTGTGATTGTGTCCATATTTTCTACAAATTGTGCACATAGAATTGACTTGATTAATTTTGTTTTTAACATTTTCAGATTGATTATATCCAAGTCCTTGTCTAACTGTATTAATAGTTTGCTTTTCTAATTGCATATTCAATGATTTTTCACTTTTTGAAAATTTAACTAAAGTCGCTGACAGTTGTTGGACTTGTGTTTTGAGAGATTCATTTTCGTTCAATAATTATGTGCACTTTTTAATAGAGTTCTCTCTCCTAGTATTTTCACTCTCTTTCAAAATCAGAATTTGATTTTCAAGTGATTTTATATTAATTTCTGATTTTTTAATTTCTTCTTCAAACAATGGACACTTGTCACACTTAGGGCACTTATTTTGATAGTTTTTAACTAATTGTTCAAGCTATTCATTTAGTTCAATCAAACTATCTCTTTGTGATTCAATTTTATCATATTTCTCCCTAAGTCGTTCAAAACAGCCATTTACTTCGTGGAAATATATAAGTACTTGTGAGTGAGTGAGTTTTGATACCTCGCTTGGCTCGTCATCGTCGCTATCAGTTATATTACCTTGAAGGCACATATCTGCTCTCTCACTCTCACTGCTAGTACTTTGATTATCTTCATCACTTGTATTCCACGTGGCTGCAAAACTTCTCCTTTTTGATTTCTTTTCAAAGTCGTGTCGGTTTTGAGGACAATTGGGCTAAATGTGTCCGGGTTGGTTGCACTTGTGACAAATGATCACCCGTTCTTCTGAGTAGTCTAGTGCTTTGGCTACTCTACTTTTCAATTTTTGATTTCGAGCTGGATTTCCGTATCCGTGATTTCACTTTTTGAATTTCTTCATTAGTAGTGCCAGCTCTGCTGCTCCATCATCATCATCGTTATCATCGTGACTTTCGGTTGTTCCTTTGAGAGCTATTGATTTCTTTCGAGTATCTCCTCCTTCACGCTCTTCCTTGAATTTCATTTCTAGCTCATAAGTGGTGAGATTTCCGATGAGTTCTTCAACTTTCATTTGTTTTAAATCTTTCGATTCTTGAATGGCAGTCACTTTTGCTTCAAAACTTTGTGGAAGGACTCTGAGGATTTTTCGGACTATCTCCAACTCTATGTATGATTTTCCGGGAGCTTTTGATTTGTATACGATATTGGAAAGTCGTCTATACATCTCTTTGACATTTTCTTCCTTCGCCATTGTGAAGTTCTCGTATTCACTGCTTGGCATGGCAAGGCGAGATTCTTTGACTTGAGATGTTCCTTCGTGAGTCACTTCTAGTGTGTGCCATATTTCATGCGCAGTTAGACAATGTGAGACATGATTAGATTCAAATTGATCTAGTGAACAGATAATAGAATTCATAGCTTTAGCATTAGCATTTTGTAATTTATTTTCTAGTTCTGTCCATTGATCCTTTGGTATCACTATTTCCTGATTATCTACAATTATAGTTGGTGCTCTATAACCTATCTCAACAATATTCCAAGCGTCAATGGTTTTCAGAAAAAATTTCATTCTATTTTTCCAGTAGGCGTATTCACCATTGAACATTGGTGGTCTAACTATGGACTGACCTTCAGCAAAAGAATTATTAAAAGAAGCCATTTTAAAATTTCAAATTTTTAAAACAAAAATTGGTTTTTGTAAAACGATTTTTAAAAAAAAATAAAAGTTGACTTCTATTCCTAGCTCTGATACCACTTGTAGGATCGATTTCACCCTAGAGGGGGGTGAATAGGATGATGCTGTTAATTATAAAAATTATTGTGGAAGCTTATAAAATTATTTCAACACAGATAAATCAAAATTGTAGCAGCACAGATAATAGCAGAATAATAAATGCAGAAATAGAACGACACAGAATTTACCCAGCTTTGGCAAATCCCCGCCTACATGCTGCCCCCAAGGTTTCTACTAGAAATTAAGTAGTCACACGCTTACACACGTAAACTCACGACACCCACTACTGACTAAACCTAACTCTATGCTCAAAATCCTACCACAACTCAGCCACTGAGTTGCGAATTTTCAAACTACGACACGTAGTTTGTCCCCTAGTCACACGACTAGTAATTACAACGTTTAAAAGGGAAATACAAATTAAAAACAATTTAAAAACAAAAGAAACTAAACCCTAATTTAAAACCCTTTTATTATAAACCAATGAAAAGAAGGCCGACCCAATTTGACTTAATATTATTTCCTTTCTTCTTTTATCTATGTCGAGCCGCTTCCTTGTGAAAAATGGTGGCTTCTTCGTTCGTTCCTCTCTGATTAAAAATTAGGGCTTTGAGAAATGAAGGCGCTGACTTTGTTGATCGATCATGTGGGTTGTTCTTGTGATTGCTTGACGATCGATTGTATTTGTTACTTTGCACGCGGCTACTCCTTCTCGATCGAGTTCGGTGATTTGGTATGTGATTTATTCCTTTTGCATTTCTGTTATGCTTGCTTTAACTCGATTGATGTTAAAGCCGATGATGATTGGGTTTTTATATAGGGTTCGAACCCCTTGATTTTCGTTCGTGTATATTTGTTTGAATTCGTCTGTAATTCTCCTCGGCCATTCGATTTTGTTTTGATGTTGATGATTTCTTTGAATTTGTCAATTTCGTATAATTTCTGGTAGCTTGATTCACACGGCTTCGATTCTGACTCGTTTGATTTCTTGGTCATCACGGGATTGAATCTGGTTTGACGATGTTGATTTATCTCGGCCAGTGATTTGAATTTGTTTCTTATGACTTGTTCAAAAACTGTTACATTGATTTAAACGGCTTTGAAGTTGCGATTTCTTAAATACCATGGCTTTGAATTCTTTGGTACTTTGACTTCAGTCACTTAGAACTGCAGTTTGAAATCTCCTCTGTCTTTGTTCGAACTTGCCGTGTCACTTGCTTATGCTGGTTTGATTTCGGCATTGATTATGTGCACTGTGTTGGTATTACAGTCTTGAGTCAGGTTCCATTGATGATGCTATGTGTTTGTTGTATATATAAGCTGTTGTGTTGATCTTTCTTGCTACCTGGTCGACACTTGCAGTTCACCAGTCTTGGCCTTGGTTCCTGTGCATAGCATATTGAACTGTTCGAGTTGTTTTGTTGCATTCATTCTTCACTTGTGTACTATCTGCTTCATATTGCATTGCTTCATCATTGATTGTTGACAGTTGTGTGTTTAGCATATCAGGTTGTACTTGCTGTGTGGTTTCAATACATTTGAATATTATATGCTTGAATCTGTACTTTTTTGGTTTGATGTTGAAACCAATGTGGCATTTGTGACCTGATGCATATGTATTCAGTTGCAGTTTCATTCATCTTCATATATGTACCTGTTTCACTGGTGCATCCTTGTTTCACTGGTGCATCCCTTGACTTGTTGACATGTGCATGTCATTTGTGTCTTTAAGCCTTTGTATTCAGTTTTGTTCTTGTTTGGTTTGTGGTGCACTTGCTTGCTATAACCTGATGGTTGTATGCATATTGCCTGACCATTCATATACATACCGAGTCTTGTTTCTTTGTACTTCTGTGTAGACTGTTTGCTTGTGCATACATTTCATTTGTTGCCAGACCTTTGTTGCTGTGTTTCCATATTAGTCTGGTTGGACTGTTAAACTTCATGTTGAGGCTGCACTTGCTTATGTACAACTGCCCTGGTGCACTTATAGATGTATTGAGTACATTTTGAATTTTGATCGAGATTTTTCCATGAAATAGTCATTTTTGATTTTGATTTAAAAGTAAACTCAGAATATTTGTCTTCATTCTGCCTTGGTTGTCTTTGAATTCTTATGCTTGACAGTTTTGTGATATTTTGTAGTGCACCTGAGTTGAATCCAGCTTGGATCTCGGGTTTGACCTTGTGCTGATATTGTGACATTATTTTTATTGCACTTGAGTTGAACCCAGCGTTTTGGGTTTGACCTGTGCTCACCTGTCCCTGTAATTCTATCAAGTGTATATATTGGCGTGCATAGCCTTGTGGCATATACAGCGATACACTGTGTATGTCATAAGCTATTCGTGTATGATGAATTCAAAATTAAATGATGATGAATAACCCAAATAACTGAGGCAAATATTGTTTTCAAAATCCACATTTTATTTTATACTGCAAAAATATTTTATTTTCAATTTTACTGCGTCGATGTATATTTTTGTAGATTACTCAGATGCTGGATTCACATTGGAATGAAGTTGAAGATCAGTACGAGTTGAGTGAATGAGTGATATGTAGTGAGGTGCAATGTAAATGTGAATTGTAATCAAATTTGTATTGTAATTGAAATTGTATATAGTGAGAGTTTGAAATTTGTACTGTTCAAAAAATTGTAATAAATATTTGTTTGAATAAAATTTCTGTTTGAATTCAAATTTTGTGTTATTTATTTTTATTCAGCAAATATTTATTTAATCTATAAAAAATAAAATAGTACATTAACAAATATATTTAACTGAATATATATATATATATATGTATGTTTATTATTATCAAACAAAAATCATATAATCGCATATTCAACAAATGAATCCTGATTTGGACGTGTATTTATTGATAGCTAAGTAACTGACTATCAAATATGTACCCAAATGTAACTTTGGAAATATCTAGGAGAAACACGTGAGTTATGTGGCATAGTCATCTCCGATGATGATGTACGGTGCTTGTAAATCTCGTTTCATTCTCCTAAGACCATGATAAGGAAATCCATCCACTAATGATTAGGAGGTGATCTCTAATCTTATCTTTGACTGTTTATTTCCTAATGAACCGGGGTTGAGTTTATCAAAAACCGTCGAATTTTGTTTCGAAGTTACCGGGATCATATATGTTATCCGAAGACCACTTCAATCCAACTCAAGCGTTCGAAGTAAAGACATCTTGAAGATGATGGAATTGGAGAGGGAGCTTTCAATTGTTATGTTCAGTCCCAGAATGAACTTGTATGGATGAATGCTGGTATTGCATTGTTGCTTAGAGGGTAGTGTAAGCAATACAAGTGGGAAATGCTATATAAAAGGTAGAATGTTGCTTCTAGCCTCACACTCAGAAATGAATAAAGCAAGGACATGTGGTAGGGCTAAGTGGGTCGCACCTAAGTAGGGCATGATCATCCCAAATCTAGAGCGATATTCATATATGCTTCGGGATCCCATTGTGTGGTTGTTGATTGCAACCATGGGGACATCATATTTGGTGCTACTCGAGAAGGGGGCAGTGTCGGCCCTAAGTAGCAGAGGTGCAATGTGTTATAGCCTCCCATTTATTTTATCTAGAGGTGTACGGATTCGGTGGGTAGAGCCTTACCCTTTCATAGTTGGAATACGTTCTCCAATAGGAGCCTTCAGTTTTGGTTGTAGAGCCTAGTATGCTGGAAATTAATAGATGTAAGAATTTCGGCTATGATTAATATGTACTTGTATATTAGGCACTATTATAATATTAGAGGATTACATATGATATGTTTTGGTTATCGTAAGGTAAAACCTATCCGTGTTTATATGCGGCGTAGTTTTACGAGATACTTTTGATTTTGAAAGGTTTCAATAACTTCAAAATTTCAGTTGGGTGTATTTTATCATGCTGATTTTCCACACAGACTCGGGTATTATACTATTATATTGCTCGGATCAGAACGAGTATATTTACAGGTGGCTTTGGATGCATTAGAGCTCGGGAGACGAGTTGGAGGTCTTCGTTCTTATTCTCGTATATGTCTAATTTTCACTGCTTTTTTATTGAAATTATCGGCAATTGTGAGGATAGGATGTTATAACTGTCCAGGCTTAGGAGTAGTGGGTTGTTGTACTTTGATGGATGTATGTATATTCACAGTTTCTACTTTGTAAAGATCATCGGTATTATATTATATGTTGTTCCGTTGTGATTGTGAGATTCTGTGTTTGTTTTAGTTTCCTTTTCTCTTCTTCTTTCTTCTTTCTTCCCCTTAACTATCCGACTTTTCCTTTGATATGGGCTGGACATGTGTGGTTTATTATCAGTTTGAATTATACGGAAAAGCGGGTTGTTACACGTGATATCAGAGCTTAGGTTGAGCGAACACCTAGGCTTTGGTGGTAATTTACTCATTTGAGATAGGGTAAGATGAGTATGAGTATATATATGAGCGAGTATTTGTTTGTGATTATTAAAATATTTTATATTATGTTAATTTATCTGTTGAGTGGCTTATGAATTCTGATCAGTACGTGGGACGCCAGGATATCGATAAGGGTTTCTTAACACTTAAACATGCAAACGAATATGGTATTGTTTTAAAAGTGGGTAAATGAAATAATTTTACCTAAATTATATTTTATATATATGAGGATAATTTTGCAAAAATTATTGTAGTTATATATGGCGTGTTTGGATGTTAGTAAATGATAATATTTGGTGTTATCATTCATTGTTTGTTGCTCTAATAAATGGTTGTAATTTATAATTTGAACAAAGAAAAAAATTATGAATAAGTTTGCAAGAAAATAAATTTATGAGTATAAATTATACAACATTTGCGAAATAGAATTGTATAAGAAGTGATGTTTTACAAATATGATTTATAAAGGTGATTTGTAAGCGGAAAGTAAAGGAAATTTCCGAAGTATATTTATAATATGAGTTGTAAAAAAAAAGAATTTTTAAACAAGAAGTTGAGAATTTAAATCCCATTGATTTTGAAAATTGCTTTTTTTAAGGGGTTTAGAAAAATAATAATAGTATTATTTTGAAAATATTTTGGGTTGGAAATATTTAAAAGAAATAGAAAGCACTGTATTCAATTCAGTCGCTGGAAAATAATTCCGGTGAAGACTTCACCATTGTCGGCGTACATTCTCGAGTTTCTAAGTGATGGATTGTTACCATTTAAATTTTTTATAAAACAAATTTGTTTTAGTTTCTAGAAGTTTAAACTGATATATAAAGGTTTATATACATATATATATATAATTTCAAAATGATTTGAAATAAAATTGGGCGTTTAAAATTCTAAATATTTCTATCTAAATGTTTTGAGAAACATAAGATAATAAGTTTTTGAGCTTTGAAAATGGTATAGATAAGAAACGAAAATTAGGATTGAGATATGCAATTAAGATTTCACTTAAGTGAAGTTAAATAAATGGAGTTAATAAAATTGAATTTGATTTGAAATAAAGAGACGGAGTGAATATGAATTTGAGTTATACAATGAAATTCAATTTAAGTTGTAAAATGAAAATATAGTTTGGAAGGTTATTTGATAAAATTAAATATGAATTTAAGTTGTGAAGAAATATAAACATGTGTAGCGACCCGGCTTTCTATCACCAGAAAGTCGCATCACTATTTAAGAAAGACAGAGATAGAAGAAGAAAAGAAATAAAAACAACACAACAGAATCTTACAGCGGAACGAATGAAATATAACATATAACATATACATAGTATCATATACATCAGAGTACACAACTTACATCTCAATTTAGACAGTTATAACATTTCTATCTAATATACAATTCAAGAACAACTATACAGAATAACACACAGCGGAAACTCTATCTATATATCTACACGCTGAAGCCTCCTGCTCCAAAGTTCTTCTAGAATTCGTCAAAGATAACCTGAATCACTTGACTACTCATACATAATATGAGTACCCAAGAGTTTAATAAAACAGAAAATAAACACTCGGGTCAGACAGGGGTCTGGTGTGAGTAAACGGTTTAAAATTGCTTAACTTTAGAAAATCCTTTGAAAGAAAAGGTATCACGTAAGACTTCCCACACATAAACATGGAAAAAAAATTACCTTACGCTAACCAAAACATTTGATAGGAAATCCAGTGATATTGTAATAGTGTCTAGGGTTTTCAAGTAAATATGAAATAGCCGAAATTGTTACATCTATTAAATTCCAGCTACTAGCCACAAAAGTGGGTAATACAAACAAAACCGTAGGGTCTCGTAGGAAGAATGGGTTTCCATCAATGGCAGAGCTACTGGGGTACCGCCCGTCACAGTACGTGGCCTAGATCACGTTACCAAGGAGCCACCCTAACTCCCCTACAACACAAGGCCGGGACCATTCCTTACTGAACAGTCCCGAACAAGACCACCCCGCAGTTGGCTGCAGATCCAACTGCCCACAAAGCCGAAATAAAAAGGGACATCTAGACAGGGGTAAATCTCGTCCTACTTGGGCATGACCCACTTAACCTTGCTGCACCTCCCCTGCTTTAGCCATTCCCAGTTGATGAGGCTTGAGGCTGCGATTACCTTTATAGGACACATTTATCTTAGAATGCTCATTGTCCACCTGACGATATTCTGAAAGCATACAATCCATACAAGTCTGTTCTGGGTTCGAATGGAACTGAAGGCACTATCTCGTTGCACTCATTTTGGAATCACCCTCAGAGTCAACGACCATAGCCCTTGCACTCTGAATCACCATCTCGAGCCTGTAAGTACTATCTCCGTCAAACTCATCACAGAATCACCCCCAGAGTTATACTGACGAATAGTTCTTACACCTCGAGTCTTCACTTGCACTCCACTTGGATTTACGACCTAACGTTTATTTTGGATCGATGTGGTTTTCGGATATCCGAATATGGAAACCCGATCCCGGTCTCACCGAATCCAAATGCCATTTTAATGTCCAAGTTGTACTTAAGGGTTTTAAATAGTAGATATTCAGAATATCACTTAAACAAAAATGGATGATTCACATTACACAGATAGATAATCCACTATTATCATATTCATCCACACATATCACAAAGCAGCATATATATCACATCTAAGATATATCACATTCATATTATCACATATCAACCAATGACATACGATATCATCCAATATCATTAACTCATCCAATGATATTTATCAACCAATCATTAATCATCCATAACAAATTTAATCCAAAATTGATTAATTTAATTAATCCTTAATCAAATTAATTCCTTACCTAATCACTTGGATTATCATCAATCCAACTTACTTATTCATTAATTAATTACAAATTAATTAATAAACATCACTTAATTATCCACTTTGAATTAATCACCCTTCATTAATTATTACTTAATTACTTTAAGTAATTATTCCTTAATTACTTTAAGTAATTATTCCTTAATTACAAATTTAATTAATCATCTTGATTAATTACTTCTTATTATACCAAGTAATTATCTAATAATTATCCTTTAAATTAATCACACTTGATTAATTATCCTTTAATTATTCTGATAATTATTCCTTAATTATCCTTTAATTAATCACACCTGATTAATCACCTTTATATTAATCACACTTGATTAATTATTTATAATTAATCACATTTAATTAATTACTTTTAATTAATCACATTTGATTAATTACTTTTGATTACATTTAGTAATTAAGACATATTTATAGATTAATTATCCTTTAATTATTAATTAACCATTAATTAATTATTTCCATTAATTAATGATTACTTTCATTAATTAAATTTCTTTCTTACTTAATTACTTTAACAAGTAATTAATCACATTATTAAATTCTCTTAATCCTTTTATTAATTAACCATTAACTAAATAATTTAAACCTTTAATTACTTATATTAATTAATTCTTTAATTAATAACACAAGTGATTAACCCTTAATCACATCCTCTTAATTACTTCCATAAAGTATTTATCTTTTACTTAATTACCTCCAGTAATTAACCACTTAATTACTTCACCCAGTAATTATACTTAATTAACCCCAAAGTGATTACCTTTAATTAATCACTAATAATTACTTAATTAATTATTTAACTTAATCATTTGAATTTAATTAAATGATTCTTTAATTTACTATATTAAAAAAGATCCTTAATTAAGAAAATCATTTTCTTAATTAAATCATTTATATTAACCAAAACACTTTGATTATTAATAAAAATTGAACTATCTTAATTATTTTCACAAACTTATTTATCTTTGTTATAATTGATTATCAAATTCTTAATCATTAAACTTTATTTGAAATAAAATATAACATTTTAGAAATCAATTTATAATTAAATACATTTTAAATTGAAATTTTAAATCTTTAAAACTTCCCAAAGTTATTTAATAAATTTAATACAATCCTTATATTTTGAAATCTACTTGTTTATTTTAAAAACTTTATATTTAATATATGTATAAAACTTATTTTAAAACTTAATCTTGAAACAAATTATTTTTATAAGTAAATTCTTGTTTAACTTTTGGTTTAAAATCTTATAAACATTCCAAAATCAATCCCTATATCATCTATTCATTGTTTCCCCGATTTTTTTATAAAATTCTGGTTACTTAATACAAAACCCAGTTGATCTCGAGTAACCTGACAAAAACCCGAGCCAACCCTACAAATTCCCGGGACTTTCCCGAGTAACCCATTCCTCAATCTTGCTTCGAGACAAAACATCACAAACCTGAGGTAGTACTCGAGCACGAACCTTCCCTTCTCAAACACCCACTGCAGAAACACGAAACTGTGCACGTTAACGTGCACGGCGCCGTCGGTCGACGGCGAACTCCACGCCGGCCTTCCACACGACGCACTTGACCCCTACAACTCAACACACAACCCAGAAACTTGAATATGATCGCGAATCGAAATTCGACTCCAACCCACAATTGCCTGAAGCAACATCACCAGCAAACACCATTGTCACCGACGATTAAGACCCATAAACACCTCGTCGTTCTTGCCCAAACATCACCTCGATCCCTTGCATTCCCCCAACAACTCGCGATCTATTCTGATCGCCTCTATGCGTCGCAAAACCCATCAGAAACTTGTCGACAAAAACAGGTACGAAAACCCTAACTCAATCAATTCTGGCCAACATACTCCAAAATAAAATTCCAGGACAATTTTCCCATGATCTCCGTTGCCCCCTCCACCTTCCACGGCAACCACGTCCACTGGTTCGCCGCCGTTCGCCCTTAATTGACCAAAATGCCCGAAAACATCAAACCACGAATCCTCACAAATTACTAATCTAAAATTCGTGATACAAGCTTTAAAAATCATGATTTCTTATTTGCAATATGATTATAAAATCAAAACTTAAATTTGAATTCAAAAATTTTGACCCAAATTTCTTTGTACTGTAAGTTTGAAAGATATGAGTAAATCATTCACTTTAAAATCCTATAACTATTTTTAGATGATAGATTATTTGATTACAATCATCTTTTATTTACAATTCAAGGTTAAATTCGAATTCAAGAACAAATTATTGAATTTATTATAAAACTGTAAACTTTTATTTTACACAGAGTATATGTTTAAACTACCCAGGCATTCAACTAAACTTAATTCAAACATGCATCCAATTTTTAATCCAAGTATTCAAATAACATCAAGATACTCAATCACAAGAACATGACGAAATTCAGATTTGAAAACTGTTTTTTTTTAAATTCATTTACTCACCTTTTGTATTGCAGAGGATAGAAACTAAATTTACTTTCCAAGCTTTAGAATTTTCTCTGAATTCTTCTTGAATTTCTGAATTGCTTGTCTACATTGATGAAGAACTTGCATGTTGATTGAATCTCCTGAATCTATCCTTGCATGTTGATTAAGTTTCCAGTTCATCTTCTTTGTTTTCAAATTTTACTGATTGAAGATCCAGATTATCATGCTTTTATTTTTTTCAGATTTTACAGATTTCTCTTTTTTTTCATCTTTGTTTTTGATTTGTATTCCATTTGTGTTTTGGTTGAGCTGAAGAAAAATTTAACTGAAAATAAAACTCTACTTTCAATTTTACAAATTTAAATTTTAAATAAAATAAAAAGGATTGACATTTGTCATTTAAATGCTCTAATGATCTTACACATGTACATTTTATTTACAATTGTCCCTTACATATATTAATATACTTACATGTGTTTTTAACATGTATTAAAATGTTTACAAGTGTTGTTTTAATGTTTAATTAATATTTTGAATGTTATTTTCTTTTTAATAATTTATTTAAGCTATATATATATATATATATAAGTAGTTATGTAATATTAAGTACTTATCTTTTTAATAAACAAGTTTTAGATTTTGATAAATATTGAAAAATGAATTCATGTAAACATTTATAAATAACTTATATTTTTGATCAAATCAATATAACATGTGTTTATAAATTTGAAAAACTTATATTAATTTTTTATGTGAAAATTTTAAAACAAGCTTAACTTATGTTAAAATTTTAAAAGAAAATATTATTAAAATAATTGAACCTTTAAATTTAAATCTTAACTAAACTCAGGTTTAAAATATATGTTTATAATAAATAAGAAATTAACTTTGTTATTTAAAATTTAGATCTCAAATATTATTTTCAAAAGTATTATATCAAATTAACATTTCAAATTACAAACTATATATAATAAAGTTTAAAAACATTTATTAAATTCAAAACAATATAATTTTCCCATTTCTAATATTTACAAATATATATTTGAAATGGAAAACATTTTAACATTAGATTTGAAAATTACTGTATTGAATTTTAAAACACAAACCAAATCATAATATATACATTCATATATATTACAATTTGAATATAAAGTTTTTATTACTTTAAAAACTTCCTATTTACAAGATATATCAATATATATATTATAAGTAGAAAATATTTTGATTAACTTTTGAAAAATAAATATTACCAATTTTAAATTGCTAAAATAAATATTCCCAAATCATTAGTTTTCAAAAGAATTAGACTTGCCTATTTTATATTGTAAAAAAATGTCAATAAATATTATCAAATTATTATTATCAGCTTTTAAAGAATTTTAACTTGTCAATTTATAGTATAAAATGATCAAATTAATTTAATTATTATCAAAGATTATTAAATTGATATTGCTCAAAATTTCTGGTCGTCACATTCCCCCCACCCCCCCTTTAAAAGAATTTCGTCCCCGAAATTTAAAAGCAAAGATAATTTAATAACCTAGCAAAAGAATTTAAATTTCAAACAGCAATCACACAATCAATCATAGCAACCAATTCAAACAAACAATTTTATCTATCCAGACAAAATTCTGAATAGAACTTTCAAATAATATCAAGAGTTTTCCAGGTACCTATACTGGAATACTCGCTCTATAGAATCTTAAGTAACTACACTACTATAACCAAGAACTCCCTCGTCTGATCCTACAAATCTGAACAAGATATCAGACTAAACTCAAAACCAACTCAACTACCAGATCCTTCTGAACTGCTGATTCTATCACTCGAAGAATCATACACATATTCCTTAGAGATATGTGAAATACAATGAATTCCAGTTATCGAACTGGCAATTCAATCTTGTAGATCAATATCTAATCTCTAGAGAACACAGGAAAACTCAAAATACATCTTCACATTCCAAATTTCCTTAATTCTTAACTGCATAACTCTTCTGATGATCTTGAGTCACCTCCAACTTCCTGATCAACTTAACCCTTGCTGATTGCTTCATGAAACAAACTGTACCATAATCAAACCAAATCTCCAGGTCCTACTCAACAAAATTACTCTCCCAAAAATTTGCTGAAATCCAATACACAACTCTACTCCACAAGTATCAGTGGACTTCAAACCTACATCTCTTATCTGGAATAGCCAAACAGTTGCACTTGACAACCTTACCTTCCAATCCAGAAAATTTCTTCATACTTGAATTTCTGTAGAAATCCTTTAATCCAAGAAAACTGTAACTCCCGATTGCTCCCATACAAGAATAACTGCTATCTCGCTTCCGTTGCACAACTCTGATCTGGAGTAGATGAGAATGCTATCGAAGAACTCGAGCACAAACCTTCTCCATACTCTGTTCATCCGACTCATAAAATCTTAGTGACCATTCCACTTGGTCAAAACATCTCGGTAGAATCTTAACTAAAAACTAGATGTTCAATCCCCCTCAAAAGAATCCTGAGCTGCTTCACCAAATTCTTCTCGCTCAAAGAGTCATCCTTCTACATGGTTGAACCATCAAAATTACTCCTGGAATCCAAATCGATAAGAAAACTCAATCTCCGATTCGGGTAGACTTTTGAATTCATCCAAAAACATCTGGATAATCTCTGGTTACTTTCATAGCTTTTTCCTCCATATGAGAATCCTCAATTTCCATAAACCAAAAAAATATTCCATGAATTCCCAAACTAATCGCAAGTCACCTTTGCGATCCTATCTAGTTCAGATTCCAAAGAACTATCTTCCCAACTAGAACAGCTTTCCTAATCAAGATCAATCTTCAAGAATGGCTTATCTACCAGAAAAACTGATAAATCACTTCCTGCAAATATCCTGCTCTGCCGAGTCTCCCGAAGAAATGGATAAGCCTTTACTATCTGCCTGCTCTGCCGATAGTAGAATCCTAAAGATTTTAGAATCATCGAAGAAACAGATTCCCGCTGCTGCTTCCAAACTTCACTTCAATGATACCGCTAAGCCAAAAGATCATCCTTAACCAAAAGCTCCTTGAAACTCAAACTATCACCCAATTCCACCTAAAAATCCTTGAGACGGGTAGACATCTCCTCAAGAAACTCGGATCCAAACTAAACACCAACCACTTGTCTTCTTCAGGAAAACAATGAGACCATGTCTGAAATGAGGTAACTCATCGACCTTAGCCTCATACTTCAATATAGATAAGATACCCTTACTTGAGATCCAGAAGATCCTTAAACATCAGAATCTTCCCTGCAGTAGGCTTCACTGTTCCTTCAATACCATCTTAATCTTGCTCCAGAAGAACATCTTTAGAAACCATCTATGAATACTGCATCCCATCACACAGCTATTCCGTTCTGAAGTCACCAAGATACCATCACCTGCTTCTACTCAACTGACAGATACAACTCTTGGAAATCCACTCACTTGAGAGCAAATCAACCCCACACTTCAAAAACATACTCCTATTCTTGAAAATACTATCTCTAGGATCAATGAAATCCTTTCACCAATCTACAAAGCTTATTCAAGATGGTATTAGATCTACAATCTCGACAGACACACCTCCAACCACAACATATGAGCCTCTACCATTAGTGATAGTCGTGTTCCACACACTCCTACCTTATTTACCCTGATAACCTATGTTGGAAAATCCGAATAGATAACCCAACAGATTAGGTGTGTGTGTGTGTGTGTGTATATATATATATATATATATATATAAATTACAAGTACGCTCTCTCAAGATAGACACCACTCCAGAGCCTAGGTATTCAATCAACCTAATGCTCTGATACCAACTGTAGCGACCCGGCTTTCTATCACCAGAAAGTCGCATCACTATTTAAGAAAGAAAGAGATAGAAAAAGAAAAGAAAGAGAAGAAAGAAAAACAACACAACAGGATCTCACAGCGGAACGAATGAAAAATAATATATAACATATACATAGTATCATATACATCAGAGTACACAACTTACATCTCAATGTAGATAGGTATAACATTTCTATCTAATATACAATTCAAGAACAACTATACAGAATAACACACAACGGAAACTCTATCTATATATCTACACGTTGAAGCCTCCTGCTCCAAAGTTCTTCCAGAATTCGTCAAAGATAACCTGAATCATTTGACTACTCATATATAATATGAATACCCAAGATTTTAATAAAACAGAAAATAAACACTCGGGTCAGACAGGGGTCTGGTGTGAGTAGACGGTTTAAAATTACTTAACTTTAGAAATCCTTTGAAAGAAAAGGTATCACGTAAGACTTCCCACACATAAACATGGAAAAGTTTTTACCTTACGTTAACCAAAATATTTGATAGGAAATCCAGTGATATTATAATAGTGTCTAGGGTTTTCAAGCAAATATGAAATAACCGAAATTATTACATCTATTAAATTCCAGCTACTGGCCACAAAAGTGGGTAATGCAAACAAAACCGTAGGGTCTCGTAGGAAGAATGGGTTTCCATCAATGGCAGGGCTGCTGGGGTACCGCCCTTCACAGTACGTGGCCTAGATCACCGTACCGAGGAGCCACCCTAACTCCCTTGCAATACAAGGCCGGGACCATTCCTTACTGAACAGTCCCGAACAAGACCACCCCGCAGTTGGCTGTAGATCCAACTGCCCACAAAGCCGAAATAAAATGGGACATCTAGACAGGCGTAAATCTCGTCCTACTTGGGCATGACCCACTTAACCTTGCTGTACCTCCCCTGTTTTAGCCATTCCCGGTTGATGAGGCTTGAGGCTGCAATTACCTTTATAGGACACATTTATCTTAGAATGCTCATCGTCCAGACGATGTTCTGAAAGCATTCAATCCATACAAGTCCGTTCCGGGTTCGAACGGAACCGAAGGCACTATCTCGTTGCACTCATTTTGGAATCACCCTCAGAGTCAACGACCATAGCCCTTCCACTCTGAATCACCATCTCGATCCTGTAAATACTATCTCCGTCAAAATCATCAAGGAATCACCCCCAGAGTTATACTGACGAATAGTTCTTACACCTCGAGTCTTCACTTGCACTCCACTTGGATTTACGACCTAACGTTTATTTTGGATCGATGTGGTTTTCGGATATCCGAATATGGAAACCCGATCCCGGTCTCACCGAATCCAAACGTCATTTTAATGTCTAAGTTGTACTTAAGGGTTTTAAACAGTAGATATTCAGAATATCACTTAAACATAAATGGATGATTCACATTACACAGATAGATAATCCACTATTATCATATTCATCCATACATATCACAAAGCAGCATATATATATATATATATCACATTCATATTATCACATATCAACCAATGATATACGATATCATCCAATATCATTGACTCATCCAATGATATTTATCAACCAATCATTAATCATCCATAACAAGTTTAATCCAAACTTGATTAATTTAATTAATCCTTAATCAAATTAATTCCTTACCTAATCACTTGGATTATCATCAATCCAACTTACTTATTCATTAATTAATTACAAATTAATTAATAAACATCACTTAATTATCCACTTTGAATTAATCACCCTTCATTAATTATTACTTAATTACTTTAAGTAATTATTCCTTAATTACAAATTTAATTAATCATCTTGATTAGTTACTTCTTAATTATACCAAGTAATTGTCTAATAATTACACTTTAAATTCATCACACTTGATTAATTATCCTTTAATTATTCTGATAATTATTCCTTAATTATCCTTTAATTAATCACACCTGATTAATCACCTTTATAATCACACTTGATTAATTATTTATAATTAATCACATTTAATTAATTACTTTTAATTAATCACATTTGATTAATTACTTTTAATTACATTTAGTAATTAAGACTTAGTTATAGATTAATTATCCTTTAATTATTAATTAACCATTAATTAATTATTTCCATTAATTAATGATTACTTTCATTAATTAAATTTCTTTCTTACTTAATTACTTTAACAAGTAATTAATCACATTATTAAATTCTCTTAATCCTTTTATTAATTAACCATTAACTAAATAATTTAAACCTTTAATTACTTATATTAATTAATTCTTTAATTAATAACACAAGTGATTAACCCTTAATCACATCCTCTAAATTACTTCCATAAAGTATTTATCTTTTAGTTAATTACCTCCAGTAATTAACCACTTAATTACTTCACCCAGTAATTATACTTAATTAACCCCAAAGTGATTATCTTTAATTAATCACCAATAATTACTTAATTAATTATTTAACTTAATCATTTAAATTTAATTAAATGATTCTTTAATTTACTATATTAAAAAGATCCTTAATTAAGAAAATCATTTTCTTAATTAAATCATTTATATTAACCAAAACACTTTGATTATTAATAAAAATTGAACTATCTTAATTATTTTCACAAACTTATTTATCTCTATTACAATTGATTATCAAATTCTTAATCATTAAACTTTATTTAAAATAAAATATAACATTTTAGAAATCAAAATATAATTAAATACATTTTAAATTGAACTTTTAAATCTTTAAAACTTTCCAAAGTTATTTAATAAATTTAATACAATCCTTATATTTTGAAATCTACTTGTTTATTTCAAAAACTTTATATTTAATATATATATAACTTATTTTAAAACTTAATCTTGAAACAAATTATTTTTATAAGTAAATTCTTGTTTAACTTTTGGTTTAAAATTTTACAAACATTCCAAAATCAATCCCTATATCATCTATTCATTGTTTCCCTGATTTTTTTTTTATAAAATTCTGGATACTTAATACAAAACCCAGTTGATCTCGAGTAACCTGATAAAGACCCGAGCCTACCCTACAAATTCCCTAGACTTTCCCGAGTAACCCGTTCCTCAATCTTGCTTCGAGACAAAACATCACAAACCCGAGGTAGTACTCGAGCACGAACCTTCCCTTCTCAAACACCCACTGCAGAAACACGAAACTGTGCACGTTAACGTGCACGTCGCCAATGGTCGACGGCGAACTCCACGCCGGCCTTCCACACAACGCACTTGACCCCTACAACTCAACGCACAACCCAGAAACTTGAATATGATCGCGAATCGAAATTCGACTCCAACCCACAACTGCCTGAAGCAACATCACCAGCAAACACCATTGTCACTGACGAGCAAGACCCATAAACACTTCGCCGTTCTTGCCCAAACATCACCTCGATCCCTTGCATTCCTCGAACAACTCGCGATCTATTCTGATCGCCTCTATGCGTCGCGAAACCCATCAGAACCTTGTCGACAAAAACAGATACGAAAACCCTAACTCAATCAATTCTGGCCAACATACTCCAAAATAAAATTCCAGGACAATTTTCCCATGATCTCCGTTGCCTCCTCCGCCTTCCACGGCAACCACGTCCACTGGTTCGCCGCCGTTCGCCCTTAATTGACCAAAATGTCCGAAAACATCAAACCACGAATTCTCACAAATTACTAATCTAAAATTTGTGATACAAGCTTTAAAAATCATGATTTCTTATTTGCAATATGATTATAAAATCAAAACTTAAATTTGAATTCAAAAGTTTTGACCCAAATTTCTTTGTACTGTAAGTTTGAAAGATATGAGTAAATCATTCACTTTAAAATCCTATAACTATTTTTAGATGACAGATTATTTGATTACAATCATCTTTTATTTACAATTCAAGGTCAAATTCGAATTCAAGAACAAGTTATTGAATTTATTATAAAACTGTAAACTTTTATTTTACACAGAGTATATGTTTAAACTACCCAGGCATTCAACTAAACTTAATTCAAACCTGCATCCAATTTTTAATCCAAATATTCAAATAACATTAAGATACTCAATCACAAGAACATGATGAAATTCAGATTTTAAAACTGTTTTTTTTAAAATTCATTTACTCACCTTTTGTATTGCAGAGGATAGAAACTAAATTTACTTTCCAGGCTTTAGAATTTTCTCTGAATTCTTCTTGAATTTCTGAATTGCGTGTCTGCATTGATGAAGAACTTGCATGTTGATTGAATCTCCTGAATCTATCCTTGCATGTTGATTAAGTTTCCAGTTCATCTTCTTTGTTTTCAAATTTTACTGATTGAAGATCCAGATTATCATGCTTTTATTTATTTTTTTAGATTTTTCAGATTTCTCTTTTTTTCATCTTTGTTTTTGATTTGTATTCCATTTGTGTTTTGGTTGAGATGAAGAAAAATTTAACTGAAAATAAAACTCTACTTTCAATTTTACAAATTTAAATTTTAAATTAAATAAAAAGGATTGACATTTGCTCATTTAAATGCTCTAATGATCTTACACATGTACATTTTATTTACAATTGTCCCTTACATATATTAATATACTTACATGTGTTTTTAACATGTATTAAAATGTTTACAAGTGTTGTTTTAATGTTTAATTAATATTTTGAATGTTATTTTCTTTTTAATAATTTATTTAAGCTATATATATAAGTAATTATGTAATATTAAGTACTTATCTTTTTAATAAACAAGTTTTAGATTTTGATAAATATTGAAAAATGAATTCATGTAAACATTTATAAATAACTTATATTTTTGATCAAATCAATATAACATGTGTTTATAAATTTGAAAAACTTATATTAATTTTTTATGTAAATTTTTTTAAAACAAGCTTAACTTATGTAGAAATTTTAAAAGAAAAGATTATTAAAAAAATTGAACCTTTAAATTTAAATCTTAACTAAAACTCAGGTTTAAAATATATGTTTATAATAAATAAGAAATTAACTTTGTTATTTAAAATTTAAATCTCAAATATTATTTTCAAAGTATTAAATCAAATTAACATTTCAAATTACAAACTATATATAATAAAGTTTGAAAACATTTATTAAATTCAAAACAATATAATTTTCCCATTTCTAATATTTACAAATATATATATATATATATATATATATATATATATATATATATATGTGAAATGGAAAACATTTTAACATTAGATTTGAAAATTACTGTATTGAATTTTATAACACAAACCAAATCATAATATATACATTCGTATATATTACAATTTGAATATAAAGTTTTTATTACTTTAAAAACTTCCTATTTACAAGATATATCAATATATATATTATAAATAGAAAATATTTTGATTAACTTTTGAAAAATAAATATTACCAATTTTAAATTGCTAAAATAAATATTCCCAGATCATTAGTTTTCAAAAGAATTGGACTTGCCTATTTTATATTGTAAAAAAAAATGTCAATAAATATTATCAAATTATTATTATCAGCTTTTAAAAGAATTTTAACTTGTCAATTTATAGTATAAAATGATCAAATTAATTTAATTATTATCAAAGATTATTAAATTAATATTGCCCAAAATTCCGGATCGTCACAACATGTGTTGTGCATTATGAAATTTTAGGAATAAACTTAAGTAATTGTTTTATGGAAATGGTCCATAATGCAAAGAATTGTTGTTAACCTTAAATTGAATTTACGGGGAATGTAAGTAAAGAAAATGAGAATAAAATGAATGTTAAGTAATTGGATGTAAATCAATTGAAAGTAAATGAATTAAATAAGAAGCAATTGAATGTGTGTTGGAATGTTGCTCGATAAAATCAAATATGAGCTTAAGTATTGGAGTGAAAATAAACATTAGAAATGTTGTATAAAATGTTTATAATGAACTTAAGTAAAAATTTGATGTAATGGTTCTCAAGTGATATTAGTATTGAAAGAAAAGATTAAGTTATAATGAAATAGGATTTAACTTAGGAAAAGTTAAAATGAAATGATCTTTTGAAATGATCCACAAATGAATTAAATATGGAATGAAATGTTCTTAAACATAATGTGAATAATTGGATGTGAACCAATGAATATAAATGGATCGAGCATAAATAAGGTGAATTTAAATGATTGAATGTAAATTAATTGAATGGAAGCAAATTGAGATAAATGCGTAAGTTGTATGTATATTATTTTATTGGCATAACTGATTGATCCAGATTCGACTATACGATTTCGAGGTGATTTGCACCGATCCGATTTTGGATTTTTTCACTCGATTCTCGATGGTGAACGCTGGATACAGATTTTTGATTGATTCCGTTATTCCTTATCATAGTATATGGCTATTCAAGGAGAGTGATGGTTACTAATCAAGGAACCGGATCTGAGTCCGCACTAGAGTTGTAACAACCCACTATTTTGGACCATTCAAATCGACAATAATCCACACATGTCGGACTTGAATAATTCAAAATAATATGTTGTACTAAATTTTGGAGCAAATAAAATCAACACAGAATCACAGACATAGAAAATCAGAATAACTCGCAGCGGAAATAAAATACCATAGTAGTTCATGAAGCTACTATATACATACTCTCAAAACATATACAAAATATCATAGTTTAAAAAATGGATACAATAGAAGTCTGGATACATAAATCACTAATACAGAAGCAATACCGAATAGGAAATAATTGGATCAAAAATAGGCGATATAGTCAGATAAGCTCCAACAATTCTCTAGCTCCACAAGGTGAATCTAAAGCTGTGACTCTCAGGCCGACCCAAGTGTAAAGTAAAACATAAAACACTCGAGTTAGGACATATATACTTATACAATGTAAACCAACTCAAGTGAACTGTAATAGTAATGCTCAATAACTTAAAGGATGCTTGGGTTTACCCATCCTTTAAGGATCCAATAAACCATTAATTAAGCAGAAATAAACACTATCATAGAAATACCCATATTAAAGTAGTTAATGCAAACAACAGTGTAACTGTGGCTAGGGTAGTGCAGAGCTGCAGTAATCGCTCACCTCTAGCCACACCCTCAAATTCAAGGCGTGTATCAAAATAATCACACGGAAATCAAATGGCACACAAAGAAGTGTACCCGTGGTTATAAATTTTAAAATGGTATTTTATACTTCAAAAATAAAATATCATTTCAAATTCAAATCTTAATCAAAATAAGGATCAAATCATTTCCAAACCATTTCAATATATCAAAATATCATATTCTTTCAAAATCTCATTTTCAAATCACTATTTGAATTCAAATTCAACTATGCAAATTTAATTACCTTTTAAAAATGTTTTATATTATAATAAAAAATAATTCATTTAAACATTTAAAAGTGAAGTTATTATACTTTCAAATAATTAAATCCAAATTTCCCAATAATTCATTTATTAAATTCTAATTTATTTTCTTTAACTTAAATCCTCATTTTGCACCAAATCTCAAATTCCAGATTAGGTTATATTTCAAGTTACACTCTTAAGCATACATTTATTTAACATTTTATATTCACAGAAAAATCAATAATACTTTAATAAATCATTTAAATTAAAATTTAAATCAAATATCATAATTTACATTTTAAAATACTTAAAACTATCCAAAAAAGTATATAAAATAATCACGGGTTGGTATAAAATTTTCTAGCCTAAATCAAGTGATACGGATAATATATCATTTCAACCCGTAATTTACAAAGAAAAATCCGGGTTTTATCATTTCAAACCCGCAAATCCCAAGTTAAATAAATAAATAAAGTCGCTCAGGCCTATCATTTCAGCCCATAACGATTTTTTCCTATTCTAAAGTCCGTTCGGGTACGTATCATTTCAACCTATGGTGATTCTATTCTACAGGGAACTTGTAGTGTGAGAACAGAATAAAATAAACAATATAGCATCATATAGCAGTAATAGATGATATGACAGGTTTATGAATAAGGTTAACATCATATGATTTATATCACAGGCAGGTATAATGTGACGCCCCACTTCTATACCCACGCTAGCCAAGGACACTACAAGGTAATGCCGTCAACTGACACGGAGAATAAGGCTGGTTAGGAGCGACCATCTATAGCCTTGCTCTAACTATCTATTGAATACATCGACAATAAACGTACCAACCAGGTCGACGTACCCAATGAATCTTAAAACAAAACCATAGGTGGTTGGATCTATCAGAACAGAATATAATAACTCAAATGTAATATACATCACAGAACAGTAAATCATCATATACACATATACAGATACATAACAGAGTTATAAAATAATACATATCAAGTGATATAGCAAACCACAATATACAGACGAGTCAAAAGAATACATATCAGAGTTACTACAAAATAGGACTACACCAAAAAGCTATGACAAAAAGAACAAGCTGAATAGTCCATGCGGAAGCAAAATAGGCTAAGTCCAAAAGCACCTAACCTGAAACATCTCGGTCTGACCCGAGTATAAGACACACGGGTCAGTCTAGCTAAACAAATCAGTTAGATAATCTGAACAACAATAAACCTGCAACGTTACAAGGTATAACATATATCTCTAAGGGAGATAACACAATCATCCAACAAAAGATGAATCATATGATAACAAGCCTCATATCATCGGAAACATATAGAAACAAAGGATACGAATATCCCAAAACAAGCCAAAAGGCAATAACAAATACCAATAAGGTATACAAGTTCCACAAGGTAAATGCTACTCATCATGCGGCTCATAATGACCAACACCGAAGGGCGATACCAAGGGAATATACTTATGAATGAAACATCAGAATATTGCTCGAGCTCAGTACTGTATAAACAAGGATCCATGAGCCCGAAGACTCCAAACCCAATATCACCCATGCGGCTCATAACGACCAACATCGGAAGCGATACTAAAGGGCAACCCAATATCACCCATGCGGCTCATAACGACCAACATCGGAAGCGATACTAAAGGGCAACAAACCCGAAGGCACAAACCCGAAGGCAACAAACCGTAGTGGTGAAGGTCAGAGACCCAGTACTGGACACCACTAACTGGCGGAATGTGTCACAACTCTCGAAAAGGAATCCGAAAAGTGTTAACGTATGTCCCATAACCACTCGTTCGCACTAAACGGTTTACTATCCGTCAGCCACTTTCACACTCAAAGTAGTACAAAGTTCACCTCATATCATCGGTAAACCAAACCCGAAGGTTAAAACGATCAATTGAATAGGTCGGGAATTAATCGGAAGGATAAACGCACAGATTCATGGTCCGTGTTTTGCCCAACCATTTAATCACCTTTCCACTTCGCTCGAAGTGCGAAATTGTACGTGTGGTTTAAATAGAATTTATAAATCGGAGAAGCGAACTTTTAATACCATTTTAAGAAATAATTTATAAAAACCCGTGAATGAATTCAAAAAGAAATTATCAAGGTCAAATATGCATAAACAACTAATTGGAATCAATTTGCATCGATCAAATTTGGAAAATTAAATGAACAAGGCAAATTGGCCAAAAACAACATATTCAGACATCTGAAAGAAGGGATTCAGACGTCTGAATCTGGAAATAAATTTGTTTTCCAAAACGGAATTCAGACGTCTGAATCCTAACATCCAGACGTATGAAATGAGCAATATTTTGCCTATTTCCTTTCTAGTCGAAATGTAGCTAATTCAGACGTCTGGAATATAAATTCAGACGTCTGAATCTGGGAGTGAAATTTCTTCCAAGAACAATATTCAGACGTCTGAAATAGGCATTTCAGACGTCTGAAACCTGATGGTCAGGCAATTCCTGAACCTAGGCCAACTATGGCCAAGCAAATCGAAAGCAATTGGATGCGTGTTGATTATGGGCTTGCGTCAAACGACTACCCAACCTTAACAACACCTCCAAACACTCCGAACAACACAAACACCAACCATATAAGGTTTTACATAGATTTGGCTTCAAAAATCAATATTTGGTAATTTCACCAAAGCAATCCAAATCGAAAGCAAATGCACATGAACAAGTATTAGGAGTTCATTCCTAACATCAATGATATCAAAAGAAGTAGATGTGAGTTCAAAACTCACCTTTAACCCAAAACAAAGAAGAAGGAGTTCAATTTCAAGGAGAAGACCAACCAAACACTACTTCAACTCAACAAGCTTCAATCTAAGAATAAAACACATATTTCCCAATTTAGGTTTAGGAAATTTTCTGAAATTGAAGAGGAGAAGAGTTGGAGAAGATGAAGGAGAACCTACCAATGGCTTCTCTTTGATTTTGGAGCAAGAATTTGGAGTTTGCAAATGGATTTAGGGCTAGGAGTTTCTAATTTCCTTTCTCTTCCCCCATTTCAGTTTTTGCTTAAGCTTTTATGAAATGAATAAGTGAATGGGAGGAGAGAAGGGATGAGTTGGGGTTAATAGAACAGTTTGGGTGAAACCCAAACCCAAAGCCCACTTAGCAAATAGAAAAATTCGACTTACTCCAAACATATCAAAGCTTACACTCAAAAAGATCGCAAACGCCATTTTGGAATCAATGGAAATGGTTTCGAGTCCCAATTCGGCCGTTTGCAAAAAGTAACATTTCGGACCTAAATCCGACTAACGACGCTATATTTAAATAAAACATTTAAATTTAAAATCGTTAAGTATGCGGGTTGTTACATATAACATGATAAAATATTCTACACATTCACTTGTTGCCAATTCACTAATTATATAAGTATAAATGTCATGAGTGAATACTCCCCTTTTTACGCTGGAGATAGCAAATCAAAACACACGAACAAAATTCAGAAAGCACGATAGCACAACTTTTGATTTGAGTGGAGTGGTGGGCCAAGATGTTATTCTTGTATTCAACCACAAAACAAAGCAAAATATAAATATAAATACAACGCTAAAATTATTGGAACAAAATGGAAATAGAGCTTACAAAAGACAACACCAAGTTTTCAATTGATTTTGCTTGACCACAAATCACATTTGCTCGGCCACAAAGCTATATAGGTTCGGCCTTGGTGATGTTTTGGCTAGCGTATGGGTCTGGTTTGGACTCATATAGGCATGGCTACAAGTAAAAGTGAAGGGATAGGAGTTACTAGTGAAGGAAGATCAAAGGTTAAGGCAAAAAGAGGAGTTTTGGTGCAACTTTAGGCTTGGCCATGCATGAATTGGGCTCGGCCTTGGCATGTACAGACCTGGTGGTGGCTGGAGTGAAGGCCAAGGGTGGTGAACTTGATGGTGGTGTTGGCTAAGGGGTGTCCAAGGCAACATATGAATGGAATGGTGGAAACTAGCTTGGCTATGCATGGTTTCAAGGGTTTTTTTTGCAATTTTTGGAGGTGTTTGCATCATTTGATGGTCATAGCCAGTCTTGGTCAGAAGAGGAGGGGTTTAGGCCGTGTATGGTGATGGGAAGGAGGTGATGTGGTGGTCGATGAAGGTGGTGAGGGGTTTAGCCGAGCAAAGCTAGAGATGAACAAGCAAAAACAAATGAAAAAAAAGAAGAAGAAAGGAGAGAAAAAGAGAGGCCATTGCTTACACTTTTTTTTCCAGATCTGAAGTGCCGTAAGAAATGAAGATGGGAAGAACGTGAAAATAGGGATATAGGCGGCTAGGGATTAAGGAATGAACGGAACAAATTGTGGAGAAGTTAGGTTAGAAAATCAAGGGATGGAAAGATAAAAAGGTAAGAAATCAAAGTAACGTTTGCCTAAAATTAAAAACAAGTAACGTATCTTAATTGATCCGTTTCCTATAAATTAATGAAAGGTGTAAAAAAGAAGCTTTCACAAACAAATAAATACAATAACGTTAAATAAATACATTTTAAAGATATGCCTTTTAAAGCAATAACATACATACATACATACATATATATATATATATATATATATATATATATATATATATATATATTTGAAATTTCTTTCCAAGAAATAAATAAGGATCTAAATACTTACCATTTAATTAATAAATGAATGTCTAAATAGAAACATAAGGTTGAGATATATATATTATGAAAAATAAATAAATAGTTTAGGAAAAGTATGAAATAAATAAAGAAAATACTCTATTTAATGGAAACTAGAATTAAAATTGTAAATAAAATTCAACCGACTTTGGAAAAATCTCAACAACACTTCTAAATAAATAAAAGTCAAGTAAATAAAATAAATGCTGAAAAAAAATAAAGTGTAAATGAAAATGAATAATTCTTTTAAGGAAAAATAGAAAATAAATAAAGAAATAGCTATTTAATTGAAACTAGAATTAAAAGTTGAAAACAATATACAATCAACATTTGAAAATTATAACTATACTTCAAAAATGTTTTAAAAATAAAATATATGCATAAAATATCATGTTACAAAAACTAGAACAGGATTTTACAAACAAAAATATTATTTATATAAATTAAAATAAACAAATTTGTCAAATAAAACAATTTACACACAATATTGTAAAAAGCATAACTTTCATAATATTAATCCGATTTCAACGAAATGAAAAGCAGCATTTAAGAAATCAAATCTATTTTCATAATAAAGGATAAAATTCAAAAATTCAAAACTTTAAATTTTAAATTTAAAAGTCAAAGTTTGACCATTTTGACTAAAATCCACTTTTTTGGAAATATTCCATTTATTCAGGTTTGGAATTATAATTCAGACAAAAATCAAAATTTATATTTAAAATAACAAAATTTATCCATTTTAATAAATAAAATAAAGTTTTTAAATCATTAATTTCAGTTAAAATAAATAAAAATACAAAATTGAAATAATCACAAAATACAGGGTTGTTACAAGAGTGGTCATGTGAACGATACTAGTTCGGAAGTGAAATTATGTAATGAGGGAGCGATCAGGTATGCTTTTGCATACGGATGATATATGTACATCGTACGGGCTTTAATATATTAATGGTTGACATTGGAAGATGCAAATTGATATGGTTATGAATTAATTGAATGAATATAACTTTTTTGACAGTTTCTTTTGTTATCTTTGCTATACATGCATATAGTTATTACATAATATATGTCATCTATTGATGTTACTTTTTCTATACTTGTTCTCATTGGTTATTGAGTGTTTAGTAGGTACAGATGATGTATGCTTCCCGTTTGGATCTCGCTTTCGCATTATATCGATTGTATATGTTTGCTAAAATAATAAAAGGTACACATCTCAGGTTACATATCGTATTTTTATATTTTTCCCTACGGGATGCCTTATCCTCGAAGATGAAATGTATATTTGTGATTATATGAAAATTTTACGACCGAACCATGCAAAGGAGACGCTGGTGAAATTTTCTGAAAATTTAAAGCGTTTGAATTTTTTTGAGAATTTTGGGATTTTTTTATAACTTAAAATTCTGATTTTGGTTTTATAACTTGGAATGGTATTAGTTAGTAACTATGAATTTATTTAAAAGATTTAGAAATTTGGTAACCTATTTCAGCTAATTGGTTTTGAAATGTTAATCGGTTTGTGAAAATTTTCTTACTTGGTAATTTCAGGGACGGAATTCTTTTAAGGAGGAATAACGTAATGACCTAGGATTTTAGTCATTTGAATTTGGAATATTCAATTAATATTAAAAAGTTAATTTCATAAGTTAAATAAATTGGGTTTCAAACATAACTATTTATGTGATAATTTAATTATTGAATTTGATTAATGGAATTGTTAAATAAATGAATCTGGAATTTAACATGAATGAAAACGATTTCAAAAGTTGATTTAAATTCTATTTAAATAAGTAGGAAGACAATAATATTTTTAATTGGATTTAAAAGTGATTAAACTAATTTTGGAAATTACTCATTTTAATTTACGTGTAAAAATAGTCTTCCAGGGTACTATCTCGGATTTCGACGAAACCAGTTATAGCGGATCCGTAATAGTGAATCATTATATGCTGTCGAATTTCGTGGTGATTGGACGTATCGTTTGGTAGTGCGAGTTCGAAATGCGTAGAAATTCATTAAAGAATTTGAATTGAAATAATTTAATTTTGAAAAGCTATCTTCTAAGTATGATGGAATTGGCTCCCGATATATATTTCATTGTGTTCGGAATATGGGTAACGGCAGCCGGCACGCTTCGTTTGGATTTCAAAATTTTCACGGATGAATAGTGCCATGAAAATTTCCTACAGAAGGCCATCAATTCCTCTCATTTTCAAACCCTAACCCTAAAATAAATTTTAGCCGCCATTAAACATAAACTATCCAACGGCCTTAGTTCATCAAAGCCTCTAGAGGCCGGATTAGCCTTCGACTTCAACTAAGAAAATGTAGAGCACAATGATACGAGCTTGTTCAACGGTTGGATCTTCGATCGAGGCAGCGACAAAGTCCTTATGTTCACTGTAGTTTTTGTGGGACCCGTTGGCGGTTATTCACGCAGCACATCGTGTGTGTGGAGAGGAGCGGTTCGACCGTGGGTGCGAGCGGCGCTGATAAGGTGCGGTAGTCGTACGTGAAAGAGGGGAGGCGGGGGCGCAGCTCGATCGAAGAAAAAAAAGAATGAAGGTTCGGGTCTGGGGAGTGAAGTGAGCAGTAAGAGGGAAGATAGAGTAAGGTTAAGTTTAAATTAATTTAATTTTGTTAAATATAATTTTTATTATATCAAAGTTCGTTAATCCATATTTAATTCATAGGAGGTCTGTTTCGAGCGTGACAAGTTGCATTGCATTTATATCAGGGAGCACTACGCTATGCGGTTGTATTGGACGAATTCGAAGCTAGTAGGAATTTTTGGTTAATTGAATGACCGTCCAATTTTAATCCAAACTGGAGCACTTTGGTGGTTTCTAAAATTTTTATGAGTTAGTCTCACCTTTTTGGTTAAATCAAAATATTATATTCAATAAAATTATTTATTGGATGTCTGGATATTTCTTTTTGGTTGTTATTGATTGTTGGATGATTTACTATTTAACTTGTCGGATTGAATATAATCCCGCCCTAGAGTGGATGAGAACCTAATACATTCCCGTGTAAGAGCGAATGACCCTTTGTATACGAATCCCGCCTCGAAGCAGTTGATTTTATATGATTAATTATATGTTGTTTGTGATGTAGGGGATAGGTTGGAGGGATCCAACAAGATACCTCATACTGTTGATTTTTCTTTACATACATATAGTGATATATGACCTGTTGAATGTCATACAGATGACATTGATATGATTTGCTTAATTAGTGCTTTAGTAGCACTGGGCCACATTTTTAGTATTTTAAAATATCATAAAATAGTGATTTGATTTAAAAAGGAATTTCAAAGCGATTTGGAAAATTATATATGCTTAAATAAATAGTGTTAAATTATTTGAAGGAGCAATTTATTTTAAAATCAATGGTATGATTTTGGATATCATAAGTTAATGGTTTCATAAAATACTATTAAATATAGATTTTCGAACTATAAATAAAGACTTTTAAAATCTTGAAATAAGTCTGTCCTTTATAATAAAGGGATATGTTTAAAGGAAAATAGAAATATTCTGATATTAGTATTTATTAACCATTTTATACAAAGTAATATATATACACATGTATATGTATATATGTAAATATATGAAATTTTATTCACAAATGTGAGATTTATAAGTGTGATAATTTATGAAAGGGATATTTTACAAATGAAGTGAAGATTGCAAATCGTATTTTGTTAATAAAAGTATGGATTTATAAACGGGGTTTATAAATTAAAGGAAGCTATTCTCGTTTAATAAATTGAGGAAATAAAACACAAGGTAGATTTATTATAAGATACGGAATAATATTTTAGAAATAGTTGACTCTATATGGGAGATTGAAGGCGAGGGTAAATTTGGAATGTTAAATGATATTTAATAGATAGAAAGTGATTTATAAAAGGAATTTATCCATATGGAAGTAACGTTAAAACAGATGGTGATTGACGTTTTAAATGAGATTTATGAATAATTGAGATTCATAAAGAAAATAAAGTTATAAATGGAATTCATAAATAAATGTATTTTATGGAAGGAAGTTATTATAAAATGGAAAGAGATTGTTAAACATAGTTTTATAAATATGGAAATGACTGGGTTGAAGATTTAAGAATGGATTTTTATCGAGGAAATATATTATGTTTTAAAGTTGGTTATTCATGTTAATATTGCTTAAAGTTGTTTATAAATATTTAAATAATTTTGAAAGGTTAATTATTTAAATTATTAATATGGTTTGAAATTAATAATAATGATTATTAATAATATTTTGGTAATTTATTATTATTTATATGGTAAAGATTAACGATTGTTTTATTCATAATGTTTTGAATTATTAGTGATTAATTTGAAGTGGTTAAAAGTTAATAATAATTATTTATTTATGATGGTTTTGAGATTCATAAATAGAGTTTTGCAAATGGACTTGGTTTTTTATTAGAAGAGCTTATAAAATGGTTTGAAGATTTAAAGGGAGATTATTTACAAGATAAAGAGATTTATAAATAGATGGATATTTATAAATGAATTTTAGAAATGGGTTATGGATTTATAAAAATAGTTTATAAATAATTTCATGATTCCATAAAGGGTTTATAAATGACCTGAGAAATAATTTATAAATGTTTAAAAGGGGTTTAGAAATTTATAATGGAGTTTATAAATGATTTTAGAATTTGGTAAAAAGGAGATCTTCCTCGGTGTTTGGTAAATATACTTGTACTATTGAGAAAAGTATATGGATATTTTTTAAGTATTGAAAATATAAGGGTTGTGAATATACCTTCATAAAAGTATTTTGATACAAGCATTTACAAGATTACTTTAATTGATGAAAGAGATTAATTAAGGATGCTAGTGGTTGTTTATGTGCTTAATCAACGTTGTTTTCCTTTGAAAATAAATCCTAATTTGGATGTGTGTTTGTTGATAGTTAAATAACCGACTATCAAATGTGGACCCAAACGTAACTTTGGAAATATCTAGAAGAAGCATGTGAGTTATGTGGAATAGTTATCTCCAATGATTTTGTACTATGCATGTAAATCTCATTTCGTTCTCCTAGAACCATGGTAAGGAAATCCATCCACTATCGGTTAGGAGGCGATCTCCAATATTATCTTTGACCGTTTATTTTCTAAAGATCCGAGTCGAGTTTACCGAAAACTGTCGAATATTGTTTCAAAGAGAACGAGATCGGATATGTTATTCGAAAACCACTTCGATCCAACTCAAGCGTTCGAAGTAAATACATCTTAAAGATGATGGAATTGGAGAGGAAGCTCTCAATCGTTTCATTCAGTCCTAGAATGAACTTGTATGAATGAATGATGGTGTTGCATTATTGCCTAGGGGGCAGTGTTAGCATCCCAAGTGGGAAGTGCTATATAAAAGGTAGAACGTAGCTTTGAGCCTCACACCCGGAAATGAATAAACCAGGGACATGCGGCAGGGCTAAGTGGGTCACAGCCAAGTAAGGTATGATCATCCCAAATCTAGAATGATATTCATGTATGCTTCAGGATCCCATTATGTGGTTGTTGATTGCAACCGTGGGGTGACTATATTCGGTTCTACTCTAGAAGGCGGCAGTGCCAGTCCTGAGTAGCAGAGGTGCAATGTTTTGTAGCCTCCCATACATTTTATTTAGAGGTGTATGGATTCGATGGGTAGACCCTTACCCTTTCGTAATTAGAATTCATTCTCCAATACGAGCAATCAGTTTTGGTTGTGGAACCTAGTATGCTGGAACTTAATTAATGTTACAATTTCTACTATGATTAATAAGTACTTCTGTATTAGACACTATTATAATATTAGAGGATTTCATATAAAAAATTTTGGTTATCATAATGTAAAAGCCCATCCGTGTTTATGTGCGGTGTAGTCTTATGAGATATTTTTGATTTTGAAAGGTTTTGATAACTTTAAAAGTTCGGTTGGGTGTATTTTCTCACGCTGGTTTTCCATACTGACTCGGGCGATATTCTAGTTTAATGCTGGGGTTAGACCGAGCATATTTACAAATTGCTTTGGTTGCATTGGAGCTTAGGAGATGAGTTGGAGGTCTTTAGGTCGTATTCTCGTATATGTTTTTCGCTGCTTAGTTATTGAAATTATCAACAATTGTGAGGACAAGATGTTATAGCTGTCCAGGCTGATGATTAGTGATTTGATTATTGTACTCTGATGGATGTATGTATATCATAGTTTCTGTTTTGTAAAGATCATTGATATTATATTATATGTTGTTCCGCTGCGATTGTGAGATTATGTGTTTGTTTTAGTTTCCTTTTCTCTTTTTGTTTCTTCTTTCTTCCCCTTAACTATCCATCTTTCTGTTCGATTTAGGTTGGACATATGTGGTTTATTGTCAGTTTGAATTGCACGGAAATGTGGGTTGTTACATCTTTATTTCACGTGCAGTTTTGAGACCTAGTGCTGCTCCTGCAAGCCCGACAAGGGCAGATCTTGATGTTATTCTTAGGTGGAAGAATGATTTGAAAGGCTATTATGAGGCTAAGTTTGTTAAGTTAGAGAATCATTATAAAAAGTGACCGAAAAGTAGCATCTTGGGTGTTAATTCTATTGCACAAGAGCATTTTGGGGCCTATTCTAAAACTACTAAGAAAATAAAATTTCAAATTTTTAGTGAGATTGAAAAGGTTGGGAGCTCGACTCTGGAGCATGTGAATGCACTTGGGAACAAAGTTTCTACCTTAGAATCTCAATCCAATTTTGATTCTGCTGCCACTTCTCTGGGTAGTTTAGATAGGGCTTCCTTGATGGAGCAATTTATAACGAGAAGGTAAAAGGGGTTATGGCAGATATTGCTACAAAGCACGCGGTCGTTGTCCTTACTCGCTTCTAGCCTATATCAATTTGATCATTTTATACAATTGTGCGAACAATGAGTTTGATCCGCAGGACTATGGTGATGTTTGGGCCGACACTAATTATGACCCTTACATTGGTTTTGGCAATGTTACTTCAAATCGCTCTTCAGTTGCTATTACTGAGTTGGATTTCCTGCCTCCTACTCTCCAACATAGGGTTGGTCTTACTCATTGTCAGACATCAAATGCCCGTAGATCTTCTCGTCATAGAACGGTCATAGCTAACGCTTCTTTCGAGTCAAAGTCTGACCCATGATCTTGCCTTGTTTTATTTTAAACTATGCTTTATCATTTTTCTTGTGAAATTTTAAAGTGCTTACTGATGTATGTGTTCTATTAATACGTGCGGATTACAATAAGTGTTAATAGAGCTATGTAAATAAGAAGAAATCCTTTCTTTTTTATGTTACTTGGCAAGCTCTAAGTAGTTTCTGGAATTGCACCTAATTTGTAAGTTGTTTTACTTTCAATGTGTTATCTCTTCTTTCCATTTTTTCCTGGTTTCTTGCGTAATTCAAGGACCCTAAACTATTTTTTTCGTGCATGTTTTGTTACATGCTTGGTAAGATCTGCCCCATTATTTAGGGTGGTTTCATATTCATGCGTTGGTATGGTCCACCCTGCTATTTGGGAGAGGACTATATTTTGATTGTGAAGTTAAGTCATGTATTTACGACCTCTTTAATTCATGTGCATGGTTTTTTGTACTAGTTCAGGCTGTCTAATATCCTTATGTCCAGTGTAATTGTAAACTTAGTTAGGTAGATTAACACAAAGATTTTTTTATACTAGTTCGGGCCGTCCATATCCCTATGTCCAGTTTATTGTTAATAAACTTAGATAAATCAACATAGAGAGGTTTTGTTTATTGTATTACTACTTTTCATAATAATTACGGTGTTTGTTGCACAAGTAACATAGACAATATAAAATAAGGCTCGAGGTGCTCTGAGTTCCATGTTCTTGGAACTAGATTTCCTTCGGGTTTTGATAGTCGGTATGCTCCACTGTTTAAAACTTCTGCTATAACTAGCATTTCTTCCCGATTTGGGTGCAGAGCTCCATCCCTTAAGTCTTTTATGTTGGCCATTACACTACATAGTACCAAATCTCCCTTGTAAAAGTTCCTCTTCCTGAGCCTAACATTGGAATTTTTCACCATCCTTTGTCTGTATGCAACGGATATGACTATCGCCTCATCTCTTTTTCCTTCAATGAGATCGATGCAGCTTCTTTCAGCATCTAGTCCTTCTCAGTCGCATATGATATTCTTCTATACGATGAAACCTCTACTTCTATGGGAAACATAACTTCGTACCCATATGGTATGGCTGGTTGAGGATCTAGTTGAGGTCCCATTGGCCCATAGTACCAAAGGCAATTCCTCCACCCACTTCCCCTTCGCCTTCTACAGTCTTTTCTTAAGTAACTTCTTAATAAAAAAATTTGCTGCTTCCACTTTCCCATTTTCTTGTAGAGGTGCAATGGAGGAGAAATTTTTAATTATTCCATTCTTTTTATAGATCTGTTTAAATTACTTGCTTTCAAATTGAGTCCCATTATCAGGAAGTCTCAAACCTAGTAATTATGTTTCTTGTTCTTCACGGTGATTATAGCTAGGGGTTTTGCCTCTACCCATTTGGTGAAGCAGTTTATCGCTAATATAGCGTACTTTGCTCCCCCTTTAACATGGGTAGTGGTCCTATTAGATCTATGCCCCATATGTCGAATGTCCATGGACTAGCTAGAGGGAGGGGCTCATGGGATGGCTACCTAGGGATACTTGTAAACCTCTAACATTTGTCACTTCTTCTCACAAATTCTCTCGCATCCTAAAGTGTTGTGGGCTGGTAGTAGTATACCTCAATACCATATTTACTAACTTGGCTCCCCTGGTGTGACGCCCCACCTCTCTACCCACATTAGCAAAGAGTATTAATAGATAATACCGTTTGCTAATACAGAGAATAAGGCTGGATAGGAGCGACCATCTATAGTTTTTCCTTAACTATCTATTGAATGCATCGACAATTACCTATCATGCGAATCGACATATCCAATAAATACTTAATTTAAAACCATAGGTGGCTGGAGGATCTATCAGAACAGAATATAACAACTCAAATGTAATATACATCACAGAAGCGTAGATCATCATATACACATATACTGATACATAACAGAGTATACAAACTAATACAAGTCAAGTGGTAAAGAAAACCACCATATATAAACGAGTCAAATAATACATATCAGAGTTACAACCCAGAAAGGACTACACAAGAAGTTATGGCAGAAGAAAACTAGCGGAATAGTCCATGCGGAAGCAAAAGAGGCTAAGTCCAAATGCACCTAACCTGAAACATCTCGTTCTGACCCAAGTATAAAATACACGGGTCAGTCTGGCTAAACAAATCAGTTAGATAAACTGAACAATAATAAACCTGCAAGGTTACAAAGTATAACAAATATCTCTAAAGGAGATAACACAATCATCAACAAAAGATGAATCATAATAGAACAAGCTTCATATCATCGGCAACACAAAAAACAAAGGATATGAATATCCCAAAACAAGCCAAAAAGGCAATAACAAATACCAATGAAGGTAACACAAGTTCCACAAGGTAATCGCTACATATCGTGCGGCTCAAAAAGACCAGCACCGAAGGACGATACCTAGGGAATATACATATCAATGAAACATCATAAAATTTGCACATGCTCAGTACTGTATAAACAAGGATCCATGAGCCCGAAGACTCCAAACCCAAATATCACTCGAGCGGCTCATAAAGACCTAACTCCGAAAGCGATACAATAGGGCAACAAACCCGAAGGCACAAACCCGAAGGCAACATACCTGAAGGCAACAAACCTGAAGGTGCAAACCCGAAGGCAACACACTCGAAGGCAACAAACCGTAGTGGTGAAGGTCCGAAGGCCCAGTACTGGACAACACTAACTGGTAGAATGTGTCATAACTCTTAAAAAGGAATCCGAAAAGTGGTAACGTGAGTCCCATAACCACTCGTTCGCACTAAACGGTTTATTATCCGTTAGTTAATTTCACACTCAAAGCAGTACAAAGTCTACCCCATCTCATTGGTAAACCAGACCAAAAGGCCAAAACGATCAATCGAATAGGTCGAGGATTAATCAGAAAGATAAACGCATGGATTCATGGTCCGTGTTTTACCTAACCATTTAATCTCCCTTCCACTCCGCTCGAAGTGCGAAATTGTGTATGTGCATTTCAAATAGAATTTATAAATTGGAGAAGCGAGCTTTTAATGCGATTTGAAGAAATCATTTATAAAACCCGTGAATGAAGTCAAAAAGGAATCATCAAGGTCAAATACGCATAAACAACTAATTGGAATCAACACGCATCGATTAAATTTGGAAAACCAAACGAACAAAGCAATTTGGCAATAGACAACATATTCAGACGTCTGAAAGAAGGGATTCAGACGTCTGAATCTGGAAATTAATTTATTTTCCAGAACAGAATTCAGACGTCTGAACCCAAACTTTCAGACGTCTGAAATAGGCATTATTTTGCTATTTCCTTTCTGGTTGAAATTTAGCACTTTCAGACGTCTGAAATATAAATTCAGACGTCTGAATCTGGGAATAAAAATCTTCCCAAGAACAATATTCAGACGTCTGAAATAGGGTTTCAGACGTCTGAAACCTGATGGTCAGGCATTTCCTAAACCTAGACCATTTATGGCCAAACAAATCGAAAGCAATCGGATGTGTGTTGATTATGGGCTTACGTCAACGACTACCGAACCTCAACGACACACCCAAACACTCTGAACAACATAAACATCAACCATATAAGGATTTTCATAGATTTGGCTTCAAAAATCATAATTTGGCAATTTCACCAAATCAACCCAAATCAAAAGCAAATGCACATGAATAATTGTTAGGAATTCATACCTTACAACCAAAGGTACTTATAGTCATAGATGTGAGATAAAAATCTCACCTTTAACCCAAAAGCAAAGAAGAAGGAGCTCAATTTGCAAGGAGAAGACCAACCAATCTCCACTTCAACTCAACAAGCTTCAATCTAGGATCAAAACAAGTATTTCCTAAGTTTAGGTTTAGGAATTTCTGAGATTGAAGAGAGAAAGAGATAGAGAGGATGAAGAGGAGGCTTACCAATGGCTTCTCTTTGATTTTGGAGCAAGAATTCAAGTTGCAAGTTGAAACTAGGGCTTGCAATTTCTATTTCCTCTTCCCCTCCACCATTATCAGTTTTCTTAAGTTAAAGGAATGAAATGAGGGTGAATGGATGAAGAGTTAATGAGCTAGGGGGGTTAAGAGGAGATTGGGGCTGAACCCAAACTCAAGCCCAAGTAGAAAAAGGGTCAAAATTTCACAATATCCAAACATATCGAAGCTTATACTCAAAAAGAACGCAAATAACGTTTTGAACTCAATGGAAGTGGTCTTGAGACCCAATTCGACTGTTTGCAGAAAGTAACATTTCGGGCCCAAAATCCGACTAACGATGCTATATTTAAATAAATCATTTAAATATAAAATCGTTAAATATGCGGGTTGTTACAGATCTCCCCTCCTTACAAAATTGCATCCTCGCAATTCCTAGAGACGATATTTGTAACAACTACATGCATACAACATCCAAAAAGAAAAGGAAATAAGCTTGAGATGAAGTGCATACTCACTGTTTCCAAGCTAATAAAGAAAACCTGGATATGATCGCTCAATAAACTCTCTGGTTTCCCAAGTACAGTCATTGGGATTAGCGGACCATTGAACTTTAACGGGTGGCACGTCCTTGTTTCGAAGGCGTCGCACCTCCGTGTCAAGTACGCGAATAGGTTGTTGTACAATAGATAAGTCCGGTGAGACCTCAAGCTCTTGCAAATCAGGGGAATCGATTACAGAATCTAACTCCCGAAGACACTTCCGAAGTTACGAGACGTGAAACACGTCATGAATACCAGATAAATGAGCTGGAAGTGAAACTCTATAAGCCACAGGGCCAATACGTTCAGTAATAGAAAATGGTCCTATATAACCATGAGCCAATTTCCCAGTTGTACTGAAGCGCATAACCCCCTTCAAAGGAGAAACACGAATAAAAACAAGATTGCCGATCGAGAACTCGAGAGGCTTCCTACGGTTGTCCGCGTAGGATTTCTGGCGACTCTGTGCCTCTTTCATTCTCAATCGAGTAAGATCAATCTTCTCGGAAGAATCACGAACAAAATTTGAACCAAGAATAAGCTTCTCCCCAGATTCCAACCAACAAGAAGGTGATCGACATGGCCTTCCGTATAAGGTTTCGAAAGGAGCCATGCCAATACTAGATTGAAAATTATTATTGCAGGAGAACTCTACAAGAGGTAGGTGATTCTTCCAACTACCACAAACATATCAACACAGTAGAATAACAGAATAAGAAGTTCACCATAAAGAGTACGAGAGGATAAGTCCAAACTTGCTTGCTCAGAGAATTCTATGAATTCCTAAGCTCAAAATAATTTGGAACACCAACGTGGTACAAACACTACGTCAAATGAACCAAAGCTCAACAAAATGAAGTACAACAAAACGTCCGATGAACCTGGTAAAAATATCATTCCATTCGGACATGAACAAACAATCACTTGCTGCTTACAACTAAATGCATTGGCAACACGATCCCCTTTTTGGGAATAATAAAAAAATATCAAGATCATAAGATGCAAGGAACTCGAACCAACATTAAGTTCCCTATGAAAAAAAATATAAACATTTCAAAATTATGATTGGCGAGGAGAGCAAAATCCCTCACCCAAAAGTAATGATACCAAATACAAAAAGCAAAAACAATAGCCGCGAGCACTAGATCATAGGTGGCATATCTAGTCTCGGTAAGCTTTAATGGTTTAGAAACATAAGTGATGGCATGTTCTCTTTTGCAAGGGAACGACATCCAAACCAATACGATTAGCTTTGGAACAAAAGATAAAGTCTTGGTTCCCTTCGGGAATCTCAAGAATAAGAGTATCGAAAAAGAGTTCTTTCAAATAATCTACCTTCCCGAAAAGCTAAAACTTTCAAAATCACAATTATCTTTATGTAATTATTTTTTTCTAGAAAATTTTTCTTATTTCAAATCAATTTATTGTATCAAATTGTCTCGTAAAAGCGTTTAGGAGATTCCTATCGATAACGTTGATCAAGCGCATCGACCAGAATTCTTAAAGCACTCAATGGGCAATACAATCACAAAACAATCTTCTATATGATAAACATGTTTCTAAAAACTTTTTAAAAGTTCTCTTTGTTCGTTTTAAGAATAAAAATCCAATTATACTTATAAATAAATCTTATAAAAAAAAGATTTGCAAAAATTTTAAATTGCTAATTTCATCCAAAATCAATAAATACAAAAAGGGAATCATCGAGATATTCGCAAAATACTCGATCCATAAAATGGATGAAACGAGCTAGACAAATTGAATGACATAATAAATCATTCATAAGAATCACAACGAGTGCGATATGCAGTAAGTGGAGTGCTAACCTCCGCAACTCGTTGCCAAATGAAAACCGGTGGCAAGGTCGAGCTGAAAAAGACCTTAACACCACTCAAAAAAATGCTTAGGTGATAATCTTAAGACAAGACCAGAAATACTGGAATATTCTCAAACTACATGAATGAGAGAAACAACACTCTCCTCATCATGAGGGCTTAAAGAATAAAATGATGCCATCAAATTGGAATCGAAATCTCAAAGAAAATAGAAATCTGCTTAACCGATTGAAAATGTCGAGAATGACTAGTCCACTCGGGATATAGGATATGACTTCATAATAATTAAGTCAATCCTTTCAAAAATATCAATTTCGAAGCCTAAGTAACGCATAACATGCAAATTGGCTCAGAAAGAAAAATCACATAAAATAATCTCGACATCAATACAAGCAAATTGAGCGTTGCGGATCCACCAATTCGGATTCGCAATTCTCAAAGAAGTAACCATACAAGAAACATCCAACGACAAATCGTCGAAGAGCTTCTTCGATACGAAAGAATGTGAAGCCCCCATATCGAAGAGAAGAATACAATAGTCAAGAAATAAAATAGAACCTTCCAAAACAGATGGAGATATACCTTTTCCCTGAGAAGAACCTCTAGAAGCATCCGCTATATTTAGCTTTCCTGACAAAAGATTATTCGGAGCAATAGGACAAGTGGAACTACGATGGCCTTCCTTCTTGTAGTAGCGGCAGAAGAGAGGCTTAGGACAAGCTCGAATCATATGATCAGATGAACCACACTTGAAACACTTCCGAATGGAAGGTGTTCCAGCAGACTGAGACTGAGAATCAGTTTCAACATGCTTTTTCTTCTTGGAAGGGAAAAATTTCCGCTTATCGAATGGAAACTGGTTCTTGTTGGCGTTCTTGCGAACCTCAACATCATTCCCACAATCACACTCCTTCTCGAAGGCTTCGAGATGAAGTGCCGAATCAACCAACTCCTCAAAGGAAAGCTTAAGCTGGAGCATTAAAAACTTCTTAAGACATTTCTTAAGGCCAGATACAAACTTCAGATTCCTCCTATACGAGGTGCTAATGAATTCAAGACCATACTTAGATAAGGCCACGAATGATGCAACATACTCAAAAACGAAAGACTCCCCTTGTTTCAACTCAAGAAAGCGACGTGTCAATATAACCTTCTCAGATTCAGGAACGAACTTGAGTTCGAATCGTTCCCGAAACCGAGTCCAAGAAAGAGCAGACTCATCAAATTCAGCTAAAAGAAGCTCGTACCAACCAAGGGCACGCTTTTGCAATAAGCTAGAAGTTACAAGATCTCTACCATGGTCAGAAAGATCCATGCGAGAGAGAACATGCTCATACATGCGAATCCAAGCTTGGATCTCAAGAACAATCTCGGAGCCTTTAAATGGATTCCCTCCAAGATGAGAAAAATCACTGCACAATCGTGCGAAGGTGGACTTGCATGGAGGAGATGTTCGAGTAGGAGCGGGAGGCTGTGTGCTCCTAAACCACTCCAAAAACTGATCGGCAGACATATAAATGCCGTCTAGATGTGAGCCACTGGGTTTCCCAGCATCCGAGCGTCGTCCTCCGTCTCTTCCAGCCATAAGCTGAAAGTTAAGATAAGGTAAAGATTATTCCCAAGGTAGATAATTCAATATGGAATACTACGGAATTTAAACGCATTCCTAGACATATTCCCAAATTCTATCTAACCTTTGATGGTAGAAGGAATAGAGAGGCACGATGATTCAAAGATTTGCACACTTATACACTTTGATGTACCCGAATATGTGTTTCTATTCTGTGTTTATCATATTTTTGTTCTGAACCTCGCTCTGATACCAAGCTGTGACGCCCCACCTCTATACCCACATTAGCAAAGAGTATTAATAGATAATACTGTTTGCTAATACGGAGAATAAGGCTGGATAGGAGCGACCATCTATAGTTTTTCCTTAACTATCTATTGAATGCATCGACAATTACCATATCAAGCGAATCGACATATCCAATAAATACTTAATTTAAAACCATAGGTGGCTGGAGGATCTATCAGAACAGAATATAACAACTCAAATGTAATATACATCACAGAACAGTTGATCATCATATACACATATACTGATATATAACAGAGTATACAAACTAATACAAGTCAAGTGGTAAAGCAAACCACCATATACAAACGAGTCAAATAATACATATCAGAGTTACAACCCAAAAAGGACTACACAAGAAGTTATGGCAAAAGAAAACTAGCGGAATAGTCCATGCAGAAGCAAAAGAGGCTAAGTCCAAATGCACCTAACCTGAAACATCTCGGTCTGACCCGAGTATAAAATACACAGGTCAGTCTGGCTAAACAAATCAGTTAGATAAACTGAACAACAATAAACCTGCAAGGTTACAAAGTATAACAAATATCTCTAAAGGAGATAACACAATCATCAACAAAAGATGAATCATAATAGAACAAGCCTCATATCATCGGCAACACAACAAACAAAGGATATGAATATCCCAAAACAAGCCAAAAAGGCAATAACAAATACCAATGAAGGTAACACAAGTTCCACAAGGTAATCGCTACATATCGTGCGGCTCAAAAAGACCAACACCGAAGGACGATACCTAGGGAATATACATATCAATGAAACATCATAAAATTTGCACGTGATCAGTACTGTATAAACAAGGATCCATGATCCCGAAGACTCCAAACCCAAATATCACTCGAGCGGCTCATAAAGACCTAACTCCGAAAGCGATACGATAGGGCAACAAACCCGAAGGCACAAACCCGAAGGTACAAACCCGAAGGCAACATACCCGAAGGCAAAAAATCTGAAGGTGCAAACCCGAAGGCAACACACCCGAAGGCAACAAACCGTAGTGGTGAAGGTCCGAAGGCCCAGTACTGGACACCACTAACTGGCAGAATGTGTCATAACTGTCAAAAAGGAATCCGAAAAGTGGTAACGTGAGTCCCATAACCACTCGTTCGCACTAAACGGTTTACTATCCGTTAGTTAATTTCACACTCAAAGCAGTACAAAGTCTACCTCATCTCATCGGTAAACCAGACCAAAAGGCCAAAACGATCAATCGAATAGGTCGAGGATTACTCGGAAAGACAAACGCATGGATCATGGTCCGTGTTTTACCTAACCATTTAATCTCCCTTCCACTCCGCTCTAAGTGTGAAATTGTGTATGTGCGTTTTAAATAGAATTTATAAATTGGAGAAGCGAGCTTTTAATGCGATTTGAAGAAATGATTTATAAAACCCGTGAATGAAGTCAAAAAGGAATCATCAAGGTCAAATACGCATAAACAACTAACTGGAATAAACACGCATCGATTAAATTTGAAAAACCAAACGAACAAAGCAATTTGGCAATAGACAGCATATTCATACGTCTGAAAGAAGGGATTCAGACGTCTGAATCTGGAAATTAATTTGTTTTCCAGAACAGAATTCAGACGTCTGAACCCAAACTTTCAGACGTCTGAAATAGGCATTATTTTGCCTATTTCCTTTCTGTTGAAATTTAGCACTTTCAGACGTCTTAAATATAAATTCAGACGTCTGAATCTGGAAATAAAAATCTTCCCCAGAATAATATTCAGACGTCTGAAATAGTGTTTCAGACGTCTGAAACCTGATGGTCAGGCATTTACTGAACCTAGACCATTTATGGCCAAACAAATCGAAAGCAATCGGATGTGTGTTGATTATGGGCTTACCTCAACGACTACCCAACCTCAACGACACACCCAAACACTCTGAACAGCATAAACATCAACCATATAAGGATTTTCATAGATTTGGCTTCAAAAATCATAATTTGGCAATTTCACCGAATCAACCCAAATCAAAAGCAAATGCACATGAATAATTATTAGGAATTCATACCTAACAACCAAAGGTACTTATAGTCATAGATGTGAGATAAAAGTCTCACCTTTAACCCAAAAGCAAAGAAGAAGGAGCTCAATTTACAAGGAGAAGACCAACCAATCTCCACTTCAACTCAACAAGCTTCAATCTAAGATCAAAACAAGTATTTCCTAAGTTTAGGTTTAGGAATTTCTGAGATTAAAGAGAGAAAGAGATAGAGAAGATGAAGAGGAGGCTTACCAATGGCTTCTCTTTGATTTTGGAGCAAAAATTCAAGTTGCAAGTTGAAACTAGGGCTTGCAATTTCTATTTCCTCTTCCCCTCCACCATTATCAGTTTTCTTAAGTTAAAGGAATGAAATGAGGGTGAATCGATGAAGAGTTAATGAGCTAGGGGGGTTAAGAGGAGATTGGGGCTGAACCAAACTCAAGCCCAAGTAGAAAAAGGGTCAAAATTTCACAAACTCCAAACATATCGAAGCTTATACTCAAAAAGATTGCAAACGACGTTTTGAACTCAATGGAAGTGGTCTTGAGACCCAATTCGACTGTTTGCAGAAAGTAACATTTCGGACCCAAAATCCGACTAACGATGCTATATTTAAATAAATCATTTAAATATAAAATCGTTAAATATGCGGGTTGTTACTGGAGTGGCCCTTCCACTATCCTTCATGTACTTCTCTCATGACACATATTCCTTCTTCTTTAGAAACACAACTAAGATAAGGAGTAGAATACCCTCTTTTGTATAATATGCCATTAAGGTATGAGTAGCACAGAGCCTGATATCTTATTTTTCGGACTTCATTTCCATTTTAGGGTAAGGCTCCATTCAATAGGAACTGCTTAATGAGGGCCATCCAAGTGTTTCCATCAGTCTGTTGAAACATAGGCTCGAGCGAGGACTACTTCTGATTTTCCTCTGTTTCCTAATGTTGAGCCTCTTGGACTACTGCTCGTTGGGCCCAGGTTAGGACCAGTGTGTGGTTTACTTCTGTAATGCTCGGCTCTGCCTGAGGTCCTAATGGAATGGATTCCATTTCATTTTCCACTTTAGTGCTTGCAAGTTTAGCTAATGAATCGATAGAAGATTGTTCTCATGTGGAATTTCCCTTATGCCAAACTATTTAAATTTCTGTAATAACTTTTCAGAAAGTTCCATGTATTTGGCTAAAGTTGGCTCCTTTACTTAGTAATTCCCCTGCACTTGATTTACAACTAATTGGGAATCATTGTAAGTTTTAATATAGGTAACCTTCATTACCTGAGCCATTTTCAAGCCCGCGAGGAGAGTCTCATATTCTACTACATTGTTTGTCGCCTTGAACCCAAGCTGCACTGCTCCATATAATTTCTGTTTATCTGGAGTAATCGGTATATATCCAATTCTTGCCCATGTTCATTTGAAGCTCCATCCATAAGTAGTTGCTAGAACTACAACATATGCACTTCTTCCTCTGGTTGGGGATCGGTTGGCAGTGTGCATTCCATGATGAAGTCTGCTAGTGCCTGACCTTTGATTGCTTTTCTTGGACAGTAGGTGATATCATGTTGGCTGAGCTCCATTGACCATTTCAGCACGCGGCTAGACATCTCCGGCTTCTGCAGTATTTTCCTTAGTGATTTGTTTATGAAGACTTGTATGGGATGTGGTTGGAAATAGGATCGTAGTTTTCGTGCTATAAGAAACAGGTTGTAGGCTAGATTTTCAATGATTAAGTAATTTAATTTTTCTCTTGAGAAATGCTAGCTTGTGAAGTAAATGGGCCTCTGGGTTCCTTTATCCTCTCGAACCACTACAACACTAATGCTTTATCAACTACAGCTAGATACACATACGCACACAAAAGTCCTCACCTCCTACTAGTTTAGATAGTATGAGAGTGTTGACCAGATGGGGCTTTGGATTTTGGAATGAAGCAATGCACTTCTCAGTCCATTAAAAATTTCATCCTTTTTTACCTCATCAAAGAATGGTATGCATTTATCTGTGACTTTAGAGCCTGCTTAGCACAGCTACCTTTTCGTTCAGGCTCATGAGGTCTTTCGGCTTCTTTGAAATCCACATTCCCCTTACGGCTTCAATCTTTTCTGGGTTTGCTTCTATGCCATGTGCGCTGACTATATATCTTAGAAATTTTCCTAATTGGATAGCAAAGATGCACTTGAGGGGATTTGGCTTCATATTATACTTCCTTAAGATCGTGAATGTCTCTTCCAAATCTTGTACATTGCTTGATGTTGCTTTTGATTTAACTAACATGTCGTCAACATATACTTCAACATTTTGTCAATCTGCTTTGAGAACATCATATTAACTAATCTTTGGTAGGTCGCTCCAACATTTTTGAGTCTGAGTGACATCACTTTGTAGTAGTACAGGCCTTTGTCTGTTACAAAACTAGTACGCTCCTGATTTGGCTCAAACATGAATGTTTGGTCACATCCTAAACATGCATAAATGAATGAGAGTAGTTCGTGTCCCCTAGTTGCATCTACCAATTGATCAATTCTAGGTAAGGGGAAGCTGTCTTTTGAGCAGTCTTTGTTGAGAATGGTATAGTCTACAAAATTTCTCTATTTTCCATTGGGTTCTAGACAAGTACTAGATTGGTGATATTTCGAGTGGTACACTTACTTGATGAATCTGTTTGCTTCTTCACGCAGAGCGTTATACCTTTCTTGATCCAGGGTTCTACACTTTTGTCTAACCAGACGAGCATCAGGATTGATGTTTAGTGCATGGCAGATAATGGCTAGATCTATTCCTACCATATCTAAATGCATCCAAGCAAATACTCTGATGATCTTTTTTACAAGTCTATTAGTTCAATTTGTGCTTCTGCATTGAGATCCTTTTCGATCTTGAGAACCTATATGAAGTCTTTTGGATCAATTTTCACATCTTTAAGATCATCCATTGGCTCTAACTTTTTCTTTATTTCCCCTACTCCTGTGTCTATTTTATCTTCTTCTTCCTCTTCGGGCTGCAAGGTGACTAAGAGTGCTTGTTCCTAAGCTTCTTTGAAGAAGTACTATGCATAGACTGAGTCATATTCATCGACGCCGATTGAGTACATATATTTTCTTGTCTCTTTTCTTACCAATGTTGTGGTCGTAGGACGACTTATTTTGTCAATAGCTATGGTACTTCATGTCAATTTAGTTTTTAAAATTGGCTCAACCTTTTTCCATTATCATTATTCTTATTGTAGATACCAGAAGAAACAACAGATTTTGAATGATTTTATTGCTAGTGTTAATGTTTACATTGTGCAATTCCCTAGCTAGTAATTTTCTCCTCTAACCGATCCTATTCAGCGATGGTGTGAAATTTCCTGAGCAGATGCTTCTAAGAAATAACTGTCCCTAAGTTAATCAGTGCAGGTCTTCTTAAGAATGCATTATACGCCGATAGCTAATCAACGACTAGAAATTTTCATAGAAAGACCTGTAAAGGAATGAAGTTCCAACAGTGACTAGTAAGCGGGCTGACCTGATGGGAGTGGTTGTAGCATTAATGAAGCCATAAATTGGCTCAGGGCTGGGCTTTAATATTCTGTTGGAAGCTTCATCTGGTCGTATGTAGACTTGAAAATGACACTTACTTAACTCCTAGAATCAATGAAGACCTTTTTCATGGTGTAGTTTGAGATCTGCATCGTAATGACAAGCGGATCCTATTGTGGGAAAACAACTCCAGTGGCATCAAATATGGTGAAAATTATGTCCTACGTAGGTTTATGTCTTATATTGAATAAGGTTCTTTGCTTTACTCTTACTTCCTATACATGCTGGTCCAGTGCCTTCTTGCTCTTCCTGGAAAAGTGTGGCCCCTAATGATCTGAAGCTATGAGGTTGGATAGGTTTCCTGCTTGGTTTTCATTCAGATCTTGGGTAAGGTTCCTGATCCTTCCTTCATTATTCTCATTTTGGAAGCTGCCTAAGTACCCTTTTTGAATCAAACTTTTTAGTTCATTTTTCAAGTGTCTGCAATTGTTTGTGTGATGGCCTTTTAATCTATGAAAGTGGCAGTATACTCTGCCTTGGTTTTGCTCTGCCTTTTTTTCCCTTAGTCAGCACATTATAAGCAAGCTCGGTCATTTCATATATCTGCCCAGGGGTATGGATAAGGGGAGCTTTTATTATGACGTTGAGCACCTTCTATCTTTTTACAGGCAAATGATATCTCTACCCCTTTTCTTATCATGGCTAAGGGCATTTTTTTGAGATTATGCTATAGATTGGCCCCTTCCATCCTAATATAGCTACTTGCCCTTTCATTGAAAGCCTTCCTGCTATGACATGGATTTCTACTATTTTTGTCCCATATAGCAGCGCCTCTTCTAATCCTGGCGTAAATCACCATTAGCAGTTCTTCTTCACTTGTCACCCCAATCCGAGGTGCCCCTAATTTGAAGCATTTAATGAAGTTGAACAAGCTTTCACTCTCAACTTGCTTTACAAATGACATGGTATTTACATACAGGGAAGTTTCTCTCCACGAATTGAATTGCCTCAGAAAATCTACAGATAAGTCGTCGAAAAAAGAACCTCTCCTGGTCCGTATCACCTGAACCATATGAATGTTGCGCTGGATAAATATATTAGAAAGAGTTTACATTGAGCCATCCTCTCCACCTTCAAAATGTCCATATAATACTCGAAGGTGCAGATGTGGTCATTACGGTTGATGGTTCCATCGAATTTGTCAATTGATGGTGATTTAAAGTTGTAAGAATTCTATGATGTTCTCACTGAAGGAGGAAGAACACTCTTCCCTTACCCTTTCCTTGGTGCTTTATTGGCATAACTTTGTTGGCTGCTTTATATGAGCTTTCAATTGACGGATCTCATCTTTCTTAAGACCATTTAGGATGAATCGCTCTTGTAAAGCAAAGTGACGTCGTCGTCATCTAGAAAAGACTTAGCCTGCTTTTTCAATAGTAGCGGGTTAACATTAGCAGGTTTTGATTTGATCTACGATTGGCCTGGGTATTGCCTTTGAGTTTAGTAATGGTTTTGGACCAGCTTCACAGTTCTCATTTCTGAGAGAGCCGTTATCACCCATGCACTGCATAGTTGGTGCAGTTAGTGAGTAAAGGCATTGGGCTTTGGACGATTCAGGAGAGGTGGTCTAAGGGAATTACGTTAGGCCATAGTTTTTTCTAACCCCTCCGTATGTTGGTTCATTTGGTTAGTGAAGGCCTGTAATGCGGTTAGAATAGGATCAGAGGGGACCTCCATCGAAGCTTCCACCTTAGTTAGGACTTTTGAGGTTATGAGTGGCTTCTTTAATATGTTTGAAGCCAAGTGCAACCGTTCTTGTGTAGGAGGGGTGGAGTCCATGGTATTGCGATGGTATTTGAAGAAAATGCAGGTAGAATTTGCTAGAGAGGGAAATTGGTCCTTCTACTAGCGCCAAAAATGTTGATGAGATTTTTGTAACAACCCGCATATTTTACGATTGAATATATAAATATTTTATTTTAAATATTCTTCGTTAGTCGGACTATTGTCCGAAAAGCTACTTTTTGCAAACGGTCAAATTAGGACTCGAGACCACCCCCATTGAGTTCAAAATGACGTTTGCGATCTTTTTGAGTATAAACTTTGATATGTTTGGAGTTAGTGGAATTTTGCTACTTTTTCACTTGGGGCTTTGGTTTTGTTTCAGCCCATTAGACCCAAGCTTCACCCCTCTTCTCTTCATTACTTCATTCCTATTTCCTAATACTCAAGCTTTAGCAACAATGGAGAGAGGGATGGGAAATTAAAACTCCAAGCCCTAATTTCCATTTGCAAATCAAGTTCTAGCTCCAAATCCAAAGAGAAGCTATTGATAAGCATCATCTTCTTCTTCTCCAACTCATTCTCTTTTCAATTTCAGAAATTCCTAAACCTAACTTTGGGAATGTCTTCTTTTGAGCTTAGATTCAAGCTCATTTGGGTTGTGTTGAAGTGTGGTTGATTCTTCCTTTGCGTTCAAGCTTCTCCTTCCTTATTTTTATGAAAAGGTGAGATTTTTATCTCACATCTATGTCTATATCTATCTTTGATGTTGGATATGAATTCCTAACACTTATTCATGTGCATTTGCTTTTAGTTTGGATTGATTTGGTATATATTCCAACTTTTGGTGCTTTGGAAGCAAAACCTACGAAAATCCTTTTATGGATGTTTGAACATGTTCTTGGTGATGCATCGAAGAGCCTATAGGGCCGGGTTATCGATTGGCATAAATCCCTAGCGCCATTGCTCGATCGGTCGCGAATTGGTTGGGTTTGTACGTCATTTGTATAGGCAGAAAAACTGCGTAGGTTCCAGTCAGCCGACTAGACTTTGAATCCAGTCGACTGGCTGTAGCCAATTGGCGTATCAAAGGCAGATAACAGAGACAGGAAGTCTCTGCTTCCTGCAATCAGTCGACTGGCCTCTGTAATCAGTCGACTGACTGCAGGAAATGAAATTTCAGGTTTCTGTTCCAGTCGACTGATTACAGAGAACCAATCGACTGACCTGCCCCTATTTGCCTATTTTTGCCTACTTTTGCTTGGTTTCCAAATTTAATCGATTCATGTTAATTCCCGATTTGTTGTTATCATTTATTATCCACTTTGATGACATTTTCTTCGGGATTTTTGTGAACATACATTTTGATGGATTCGGTATCGATTTCTTTGGATTCTATTCACGTCTTCGAACGTGAAATTTTGGTGATTGATTGTTTCTACAATCATTTTTGTGCTTTGTCACTTTAAAAATATAAAGGTTTCAATACTAGTAGCAAATATCAAAACTCTTTTATCAAAACGATTTCAACTCTATTTTCGATATAAAGCTTGTTTATAAAACCGTTTTCCAATCTACTAGCATATACAAACCTTTACCTCACTCGTATGAGAAATTTGATTAAACGGCTTAGTAAAACAAGTGGTATGAAACGCTTGCGTTTACTTCGTCGGTTAATTCTTGGACTTGTTCGATTGAATCTCTTGTGACAATTTTCGAGTGGAGATCTACAATTTGTTCGTAAATATTTAAGTTAAGCTAGTGGTTATGGGACATGAAGCTAAGCTCATATATTTGCTAGCTTAGTGTAATTGACACCTCTGATGATCGATGATGATCATTTTTGTGATTTAGACTAGCAATGTGCGATGTTTCTTTGTCTGCGAGGGAGACTAAACCCCGTTTCTATGGAGCTTCGGCTTAATTTGGTGGGGTAGTGACCCATGGTCTTCGGGCCGTTTTGTGGAGCTTCGGCTCAAAATTAATGGTTAGCAACCATGGAATAGCGTTCCATTTTGTGATACACGTGTTGGTAAGTTTTCATGCTCCCGTTTTGTGATAGGCCTCTCCCTTTTTGTGGTTTCTGGATTTCCATTGATGATTTCTAGAATTTGTGTTTCATCAATTTTTGTGGTTTCATTGATAAGTTCTATCAATATTTGTGCATTGGTGAATTTGAGTGTCCTTAACTTTTGTGATTGGCATTGATATAATTGTCAATATTTATGGTTTGGTAAACGAAATAAAGAGTATGACAATCCTTTTTATCTTTGAGAAGATTCTTGTGATATTGATTAATCTCTTGTTGATTTTCAATTACATACTTATCATAGTATGGCATTTTGGTTATTATACAATTTTTTCATATCGCTTATTCTATATCATTTCATCTGATATTTATAGTTAGACTGATCCGTTTATTATTTTCTTATTAAATAATACTCGGGTCAGACCGAGATGTTGCAGGTGCTTCTGCTTGACTCCTCGTCTAGGATTATTATCATTCTAACTTTTGGCTAACTACTTAGATTAGTAGTTTTTGGTTGTATACATTTGAGATATGGACTCATTGATGTATACTTATTCTTTTGTGAAGCTCTTGTAACTATTCTTTTGTGATATTGTGGATCTTGTTTGACCACTACTCTGATGCACACTTTTAAGTGTTATATATTCATATCTTTTTCCGCCTTCGTGATATGGATATCTGTGACTGATTTGTGTTATACTTATTTCTATATTTGTTGCCGAAGATATTATAGTCACTGTGTAGTAGCCCTGAGTTTGCATCGGTATATCGGATTTCCTTCGAAAAGTTGTATTTTTATTTGGCACATCGGTACTCGCACAAAGCAATTATACAGATGGTCGCTCCTCAACAGCCTTATTCTCCACGCTAGTTGACGACATTACTCTGTAGTATTCTTGGTTAGCATGGGTATAGAGGTGGGGCATCATAGCTTGGTATCAGAGCCAAACTTCGAAACAATGTAGAATAATTTAACAAGGATCATCGTCCTAAGTCCATCTTAGGAGTCGTGCCTTAGGATTTAATTCATGTCTTCGTACCGTTCTATCCTATTTTCTTTTATGGTTCCTTATTTCATCTATCAAGATTGCTCGATATCTATTTGGAGAATAACTTTTTCTTCTTCTTTCTTTCTTTCTTAAAGAAGAGAAATGGTTAGACCTGGTCGTCCCAGCACCGGTCAATCTAGTGCTGCTCCCCAAGATGGAGTATTTATGTCTGCACAACAACTTCTTGATCTAGTAAAGAATGCTCAAGCAGCCGGTTCTAATCCGGAGCCTACTCACCCTAAGTCTGGATTTGCACGCTTGTGCAACGATTATACCAATTTGGGTGGGAAGCCATTCAAAGGTTCTGAAACCATTACTGAAGTCCAGGCTTGGCTAAGAACATGCGATCGAATCTTTTCTCGCATGAATCTTATTGATCTTCACCGTGTTCAGGTGGCCTCTAGTATGCTCCAAGAAAGAGCATTAGACTGGTACGAGCTTCTTATTTCTGAAATTATTGAAGCGGATCTTACTTGGGAGAAATTGCGGGAATGATTCGAATTAAAGTTTGTGCTAGAAGCTGAGAAGGTGACATTGGCTCGTCGTTTCATAGACCTTGTTCAAGGTGAATCCTCCGTAACAGACTATGTCGCATCATTCGAGTCACTTTCTAAATACGGGGTCGAATACATAAACACCCCATTGAAGAAAAATCATAGATTTGTCTATGGCTTGAATAAAAATCTCAAGAAGCCATTACTTCTAAAATTAGAAGTTTATTTTGATCAATTCATTGATATCGCTCTTCGTCTTGAAGAGGCAAATAGGGAGAGTGATGTTGAAGTTATGGGTGCCAGACCAAACTTCAACAACAAGAAAAGACCTAGTAAGTTCAAAGGTCCTTATCCCAATAATAAAGGGAAGCAAGCAACTCCAGTGGTAAAGACTTCTGCCTCTAGTAGTGGGCAATGCTACAATTGTGGTTCTAAAGACCATTATGCTAATAAGTGTTCAAAGCCCCTTGCTTGTCGCTATTGCAAAAGTTCGGGCCATTATATATCCGCATGTCCCAAACTTCAAGGCAGGAAGGAGGGAAAGCTTAATGTGGTGCAAACTCCTAGTAACACTTCTCGTGGTCAAGGTATTTCTCATCCTATCCTCGATGGCATTATTTTATTTTGTGATCAACCTATTCGAGTTCTTTTTGATATGGGTGCGTCCCATTCTTTTATGTCAAAAGAACTTGTTGATACTTTTTCTTTAAGTGTTGTTGCTTTAATGACTTCTTTGAGAATTGCGAATCTGGTTGGTGGATCCGCAACAATTAGTTTGCTTTGTAAAGATGTCGAGATTATTTTGTGTGATTTTTCTTTCCGAGCCGATTTGCATGTTATGCGCTACATAGGCTTTGGAATGATTTTGGGAATGGATTGGCTGAACCGCTATGAAGCTCAAATCATATATCCTGAGCGGACTATTCATCTTCAACATCCTCAATCTGTTAAGCAGATTTCTATCGATCTTAAAGATTCGGATTCCAGCTTGGCAGCATCTTTATATTCTTTAAATCCTCATGATGATGATAATGATGACGAGGAAGATGTCATTTCTCTTATTCACATTGTTCGTGAATTTTCCGATATATTTGAGCCCGTTTTAGGATTACCACCTAAGCGAGCAATTGAATTCAGAATTAATCTAATTCCTGTAGCTTTACCTAGTACTCGTCCTCCTTATCGTATGTCCAATAAAGAAAGTGAGGAGATGTGCAAACAATTATCCGAATTGGAGACGAAGCAATTTATTCGTTCTAGTTCCTCTCCTTGGGGAGCTTCTGCTATTTTTGTGAAGAAATCCGATGGTACCCTTAGGCTTTGCGTTGACTACCGCAAGCTTAATGATCTTACTATCAAGAATAAATATCCTTTACCTCGGATTGATGATCTATTCGATCAACTTAGTGGTGCTAGAGTCTTTTCACAATTAGACTTAGCAACCGGTTTTCATCAGCTTCGTATTGCAGAGGATAGCATTCCTTTGACATCGTTCCGTATGCATTATGGATCTTACAAATGGCTTGTTATGCCATTTGGTTTAACAAATGCTCCGGCTTATTTCGTTGGCCTTATGAATAGAGTTTTCAAAGACTTCCTCGATCGATTTGTTCTAATCTTTATTGATGATACTCTTGTGTATTCTAAAACCGATGAGGAGCATGAAAAGCATCTTCAGATTGTGTTGGAAACTCTTAGGAGCAATCAATTGAAAGCAAAATTTTCTAAATTCCACTTTTGGCAATCTCGTGTGAAGTTTCTTGGTCATATTATTTCCGAATCCGGAATTTCCATGGATCCTTCAAAGATTGAAGCGATTCAAAAGTGGAAGAGACCGGAGAGTGTGACGGAGATCCGTAGTTTTCTTGGATTAGCAGGTTATTACCGCCGTTTCATAAAAGACTTTTCCAAAATTTCCGTGCCTCTTACTAGTTTGACAAAGAAGGGAGTTAAATACATTTGGTCGTACAAATGTGAAGCTTCTTTTCAGAAATTAAAAGAACTCCTTTACGATGCTCCTATTCTTGCTATTCCCGAAGGGAATCAAGATTTTATTTTTTATGCCGATGCTAGTCGCGTTGGTTTGGGTGCCGTTCTTATGCAAAGAGAACGAGTTATTACTTATGCTTCTAGGCAATTGAAGCCAGCCGAGACTAGATATGCCACTCATGATTTAGAGCTCGCGGCTATTGTTTTCGCCCTTCGAATTTGGCGTCATTATCTTTTGGGAGAAAAAACTTATTCTTTACACCGATCATAAATCTTTGAAGTATCTCTTTTCTCAAAAGGAACTTAATTTGCATCAACAACGTTGGCTCGAATTCCTTGCATCTTATGATCTTGATATTCTTTATACTCCCGGGAAGGGAAATCGTGTTGCCGATGGACTTAGTGGTAAGCAACAAGCGGTTGTTTCTATGATGATATCCGAATGGAATGATCTCGGGGTTTTATCCACTTGTGAGATTCAAGATCGTGTTTCCGATTTATGTTCATCTCTTGTTTTATGTAGCCTTGAGGCCCATCCTTCTCTTTTAGACCGCATTCTTGAAGCTCAAAAGCTAGATCCCGAATTGGCTCTTCTTAGCCAAAATTTTAGGGATAAAATTGATATTGAAGGTTTGAAAGACTTTGATATTGATTATTGTGGCGGTATATGAAAATTTGGTAGACTTATCGTGCCAAATATTAGTGATCTTCGTAAAGACATTTTAGAAGATTCTCATCGTTCTAAATTTACCATCCATCCCGGTAGTAGTAAAATGTACGCGGATATGAAGCGACTTTAGGGAATGAAATCTGATATTGCTAACTTTGTTAAGTGTTGCATGACTTGCCAACTTGTCAAGGCCAAGCATCAAAGGCCCGGTGGATTATTGCAACCTTTAGATATTCCAATTTGGAAGTGGGACCAAATTTCCATGGATTTTATAGACGTCCTTCCCCGTTCTCGTTCGGTTCATGATAGCTTATGGGTGATTGTTGATAGACTTACTAAATCCGCCCATTTTATTCCCGTTCGGTCCAATCGGACTGTTCCTCTTTTGGCCAAACTCTTTATTAAAGAAATTGTTAAGTTACATAGAGTTCCTACTTCTATTGTTAGTGATCGTGATCCATTGTTTACTAGTGGATTTTGGAAGATTCTTCAAAAATCTTTGGGAACGAAGCTTAATTTTAGCACTGCTTATCATCCTCAGTCCGATGGACAAACCGAGCGTGTGAATCAAACTCTTGAGGATCTTCTTCGTGCACGTGTTCTTGATTTTGGTGGAAGTTGGGAAGATCATATTTCTCTTGTTGAGTTTTCCTATAACAATAGCTTCTAATCTACTATTAGGATGGCACCTTTTGAGGTACTCTATGGAAGGCCGTGCCGATCTCCTTCTTGTTGGCTTGAGGCCGGTGAGAAGCTGGACACAAAAGATTGACCTTATTCGTCATAGGATGAAAGAAGCTCAAAGTAGGCAAAAATCCTATGTCGATAACCGAAGAAGGAAATTAGAATTTTCTGTGGGAGATTTTGTGTTTATTCGTGTTTCACCTATGAAGGGTGTTGTACGTTTCAGTCGATCGGGAAAGCTAGCACCTTGTTACATTGGTCCATTTCCTATCACCAAACGTATTGGTTCCGTGGCTTATCGCCTCTTATTACTGCCACAGTTTTCTGCTATTCATGACGTGTTTCATGTTTCTCAATTACGGAAATGCCTTCGAGATTCCGATTCTGTTCTTGAGCTCGGTGTTGTGGAAGAAATTGAATTTTCGCCTAATTTGACTTATGAGCAACATCATATTCGTATCATTGCTTCGGAGATTAAACGCCTTCGAAATAAAGATGTTCCTCTCATGAAAGTTCAATGGTCCTCAAATCCTAAGGATTGTTCTTGGGAATCCATAGAATTCATCGAGCGAACACATCCGGACTTACTTTCTCGTGCTCTTTGAGGTGAACTTCTTATTCCAAATTTCTTCTTTTGTATTAATATGCTTTTATGGTTGTTACTTTTTGATTCATTTATTTATTAAGATTGCGAGGATGCAATTTCTTTAAGGAGGGGAGTCTGTAACAACCCGCATATTTTACGATTGAATATTTAAATATTTTATTTTAAATATTCATCGTTAGTCGGACTATTGTCCGAAAAGATACTTTTTGCAAACGGTCAAATTTGGTCTCGAGACTACCCTCATTGAGTTCAAAATGACATTTGCGATCTTTTTGAGTATAAACTTTGATATGTTTTGAGTTAGTGGAATTTTGCTACTTTTTCACTTAGGGCTTTGGTTTTGTTTCAGCCCATTAGACCCAAGCTTCACCCCTCTTCTCTTCATTACTTCATTTCTATTTCCTAATACTCAAGCTTTACCAACAATGGAGAGAGGAATGGGAAATTAAAACTCCAAGCCCTAGTTTCCATTTGCAAATCAAGTTCTAGCTCCAAATCCAAAGAGAAGCTATTGGTAAGCATCATCTTCTTCTTCTCCAACTCATTCTCCTTTCAATTTCAGAAATTTCTAAACCTAACTTTGGGAATGTTCTTCTTTTGAGCTTAGATTCAAGCTCATTTGGATTGTGTTGAAGTGTGGTTGATTCTTCCTTTGATTTCAAGCTTCTCCTTCCTTATTTTTGTGAAAAGGTGAGATTTTTATCTCAAATCTATGTCTATATCTATCTTTGATGTTGGATATGAATTCCTAACACTTATTCATGTGCATTTGCTTTTGATTTGGATTGATTTGGTATATATTCCAACTTTTGGTGCTTTGGAAGCAAAACCTACGAAAATCCTTATATGGATGCTTGAACATGTTATTGGTAATGCATCGAAGAGCCTATAGGGCCGGGTTGTCGATTGGCATAAATCTCTAGCGCCATTGCTCGATCGGTCGCGAATTGGTTGGGTTTGCACGTCATTTGTATAGGCAGAAAAACTGCCTAGGTTCCGGTCAGTCGACCGGACTTTGAATCCAATCGACTGGCTGTAGCCAATTGGCGTATCAAAGGCAGATAACAGAGACATGAAGTCTCTGTTTCCTGCAATCAGTCGACTGGCCTCTGTAATCAGTCGACTGACTGCAGGAAATGAAATTTTCAGGTTTCTGTTCCAGTCAACTGATTACAGAAAACCAGTCGACTGACCTGCCCCTATTTGCCAATTATGCCTACTTTTGCCTACTTTTGCTTGGTTTCCAAATTTAATTGATTCATGTTAATTCCCGATTTGTTGTTATCATTTATTATCCACTTTGATGACATTTTCTTCGGGATTTTTGTGAACATACATTTTGATGGATTCGGTATCGATTTCTTTGGATTCTATTCACGTCTTCGAACGTGAAATTTTGGTGACTGATTGTTTCTACAATCATTTTTGTGCTTTGTCACTTTAAAAATATAAAGGTTTCAATACTAGTAGTAAATATCAAAACTCTTTTATCAAAATGATTTCAACTCTATTTTCAATATCAAGCTTGTTTATAAAACCGTTTTCTAATCTACTAGCATATACAAACCTTTACCTCACTCGTATGAGAAATTTAATTAAACGGCTTAGTAAAACAAGTGGTATGAAACGCTTGTGTTTACTTCGTCGGTTAATTCTTGGACTTGTTCGATTAAATCTCATGTGACAATTTTCGAGTGGAGATCTACAATTTGTTCGTAAATATTTAATTTAAGCTAGTGGTTATGGGACATGAAGCTAAGCTCATATATTTACTAGCTTAGTGTAATTGACACTTCTTGATGATCGATGATGATCATTTTTGTGATTTAGACTAGCAATGTGCGATGTCTCTTTGTCTGCGAGGGAGACTAAACCCCGTTTCTGTGGAGCTTGGGCTCAATTTGGTGGGGTAGCGACCCATGGTCTTCGGGCCATTTTGTGGAGCTTCGGCTCAAAATTAATGGTTAGCAACCATGGAATAGCGTTCCATTTTGTGATACACGTGTTGTTGAGTTTTCATGCTCCCGTTTTGTGATAGGCCTCCCCCTTTTTGTGGTTTCTGGAATTCCATTGATGATTTCTAAAATTTGTGTTTCATCAATTTTTGTGGTTTCATTGATTAGTTCTATCAATACTTGTGCATTGGTGAATTTGTGTGTCCTTAACTTTTGTGATTGGCATTGATATAATTGTCAATATTTATGGTTTGGTAAACGAAATAAAGAGTATGACAATCCTTTTTATCTTTGAGAAGATTCTTGTGATATTGATTAATCTCTTGTTGATTTTCAATTACATACTTATCATAGTATGGCATTTTGGTTATTATACAATTTTGTCATATCGCTTATTCTATATCATTTCATCCGATATTTATAGTTAGACTGATCCGTTTATTATTTTCTTATTAAATAATACTCGGGTCAGACCGAGATGTTACAGCTGCTTCTGCTTGACTCCTCGTCTGGGATTATTATTATTCTAACTTTTGGCTAACTACTTAGATTAGTAGTTTTTGGTTGTATACATTTGAGATATAGACTCATTGATGTATACTTATTCTTTTGTGAAGCTCTTGTAACTATTCTTTTGTGATATTGTGGATCTTGTTTGACCACTACTCTGATGTACACTTTTAAGTGTTATATATTCATATCTTTTTCCGCCTTCGTGATATGGATATCTGTGACTGATTTGTGTTATACGTATTTCTATATTTGTTTCCAAAGATATTATAGCCACTGTGTAGTAGCCTTGAGTTTGCATCGGTATGTCGAATTTCCTTCGAAAAGTTGTATTTTTATCTGGCACATCGGTACTCGCACAAAGCAATTATACAGATGGTCGCTCCTCAATAGCCTTATTCTCCACGTTAGTTGATGACATTACTCTGTAGTGTTCTTGGTTAGAATGGGTATAGAGGCGGGGCGTCACATTTTTCATCTCCCAAACACCCAAGTATTTCTTACGAAGTAATTGCGACACTAAATGCTTTCACGATTATGAATCAACAAAATTAAGTGATATTAACTTTTCCTTAAAGAGGAGTATTTATATTACTTTTCTTGCATACAGCTTTGTAAAGTGTAAAATGTTAAAGAATCATTTAGTTATCTTGGTATTCGAACTGACAAATAACAATAATGCTACAAAATAAAGTGCTAGAAGTAGTAAATGGACATAGAGAATTTACATGGTTGGGATGTTAAGGAATCCTACGTCCATGAACAAAATATCACTTTCTTCCTTTATATTCTTAATATAAAAAATAATGGTAGTGAGTACAGATATTCTTGTTTTGCGTGCCTAAAAAAGTAAAGAAAAAAGATCACCCTTCCCGCTACCGTGCATTTTCCATTTATAGTATATAAATGCGCATTGTCGCTAATATCCTTCTTTTGCCATTTTAGTTTCCTATCTTTGGATCATGTCACGTGTCATCCATCTATCTCAATTATTTAATGTATGAGGATTGCTAATGTATCTTCGGTAGGAAACCATAATTTAAGCAGTTCAATGCTGGACATTAGCAGAAAACTCAAAATTGTAGCAGAAACATTTGAAATTAAGGCGAAAAAACTCAGTGAATTGTATTTATTGCATACCTTGGATTCTACATAGCGCCATGCCTATCCTTCTGCTTCTACAGTTGGATGGTATTGCTATGGGGTGCTGCTCTTCTTTTTAGGGAGAGCTCACGCCTTCATTGGTACTTCAGAATTTCACCTTGCTTCATTGAACATTGTTATGCCACACTGCCTTCGTTCAACGCCAACATTTCTGAAGGCATAGTGCGCTTTTCGCTCTGTAGTGTTAACATATTATGTTATGGGGATTGTTGGAGTTGGAGGACAACCCTATATGCTGGTTTTCTGATCTACTCTTGGTCATTGAAGGATTGCGCCCTGTCTTTTGTCTTTGAGTCGGATCTGATGATCTTGGAGATGGAACAGGGTCATCTTGATTTGCCCTCGTGGTATGAGGTTTTGCTACTGGTTATGGAGCAATCTCTTTACCTCGTTCCATGCGTTGAGTTCTTTGGGTTTGCGGTCAAAGCTTACAGGATTACGATGCCGTCTTTATTAATTTGATAACATTATAGGATTGCAGCATTGTTTTGTCACATCAAAATGATGTCACCTCCTTCTTGTATCCTGATACCAAATTACGGCATAGACCTACCACTATCGGTTGTTAGTTTAGGATTATAGTGTATCCTTTTAGCGTATAAATGCTTAAAAAGTTGTGTTGTGGTTTAACATTGTTGGTTAGGCTTTTGGATTAGCCTTTATATCTTACGGGTGTTTCCTATTTTCGGTGTAGTATTATAACATTGAATCTTTATTTAATGGGGAGTGTAGCTATGTTTTTGTCTTTTTTGCCTTGGAGCAGTATTACCGTGGTTTTTACACTACATTTGTTTCATAGCTTGGCCTCTATTAATGAAGTAGTCCATTATCTTGCTGCAGTTTCGTATTATCTCGGTGCGACACCACCTAGGCTTAGTTTTTGTTCTCTTTCTCCCTTTCAGCTCTTGCCATTGTGAAGTGAGTATTTCCGACTTGGAATTTGTATCGATCTTCCTTTGACTATAAAGATGAACACCTAAAACAAGAGATTGGGTGATGTTCGTATGAATGATGGATGATTGTATGGCTTGGTTCATAGTTTCACATTAAGTATATGATATACTTGATTTGACTTGATAATATAAATATGAGATGGTTCATAATTGGATGAAAGTGTAGGGCACACTTATGGATTGAATGTGATGCACAATTTCCTTTTATGTAATGATTGTTTACATTATACGATGTAATATCTATGATGTTAAAGTGAGGAGAAAATCCATTACGTGCTACAGCGATGTGGTCTCACTATAATTGATTATGGTAAAGCTTTTACTCATACTAGGTTTTATGTCCGGCCTATGTTTTTATTATTTCCCATAAATTTATGGGTACTCATTTGAATAGGCTTAGTTTATGCTTTAGATAGGTATTTTCGAAAGCACGAATAAAGACTCCAAAGATGAAGTAAGAGGCTTATCCAACAAATAAATGTTTGTTTGAAATTCCATTATGTAAACCTGGAATTATAACTAGTCAGATTTTGTATTGACATCTTTATATTTCAGGCATGATACTATATTTATTTCTTACTATATTTACCCTGTGTGGAACGAGATGGGCTAATGATGATGTAATGAATCATGTGAAACAGTTTTCTATAATGAAATTTTTTTTAGCTGCTCTATTTACTGAATGTTATGCAAAATAATACTAAACTCACTTCATCCTTGATAATGTTTCTGGTGATGACTGTAACATTATCGATATCTATTTTCATGTCTCGAAGTAGGGGATGTTACAACATGGTATCGGAGCTTAGGTTAAAGGAAAAATTTAGTAAAACATAGCTAATTAGAAACTAAGTAGTAGAAAAAGAACTCCTTGGGTAGCATATACATTATGTGTGTGTGTGTATAATGTATTTTTTTTATATAGATATATAGTAGGATATATCCACTCATCTAGGATTGATCTCACTCTCTTTACTTTTGTTTTCTTAGAACCTGTGCTTATGTAGAAGGCAAGAATGGACATATGTAATTGATGTCTGACTATAGAAAGTACAACAGCGATTCCCAGTAGAGGAACCGATAATATGCAAATGAATGAAAAAGGAGGGAAGCTGCATCAGAAGTTTGTGCTGAATTCGAGACTCAAAGCTCATCCCGACTGAAGGAGGAATAGATATGAATGCCTGGTTTTGCTAATTTATAATGGAAATGATGAGGGAACAACTAGAAGAAGTTCTTAAGTTGTTGAGCCAACATCGATGGTAGCTAAAACAGTTGACTTTTCGAAGATGAATTAGGATTTCAAGAGTTATAGAGGACGGGGCCAAGTTCTTTATCTGTAATAGAACAGGCCATAGGAAGATAGATTGCCTCTAAGCAAAGAAAGCAAATATTTATGCTTTGGAAGGACCTTCGTGTGAACCGACTACCAAGGAGAAAGGAAAGGGTGTTCTCGAAGGTATGGTTTTGATTTTTAGTATATCAGTTAGAATTTGGTTGATTCTACTGCTACTCGCTATTTTATTTTTAATTATTTGGTTGATAGGTTAGAGTTAGATACTTCCTATTTGATTACGTCCTTACATGAGGTTAATCCGATCGGTGGGTATGTCACTCTGGGATTAAGATGCATTGACCTTGAGTTTGATTTGTGTGGACATTTATTTTTTTGTGATCCCTATGTGTTTGATTTCATAAGGTGCAAGGTAATTTTAGGTATGGACTGGTTGGTGCATAATGATGTTAGGATCTATTATGTGAATATGATTATTGCCTTATGGAATCCAACAAAAGGAGAAATAATTATGATAACACTAGATCTAATAAGGAGAAGTTGAACTTGAAGTCATATGCAACGGAAGATGATGATGAGACAAATAGAGTACGAGTGGGTAGGGAATTTGTGAATATTTTTGAACCCGTAATGGGATTACCATCAAGGAGAGTAATCGATTTGTGAATAGACCTAATGCTGGGGGACAAACTATTAGTAGACTATATAGCAGAATGTCGCCCGTGGAGACGGAAGAATTGAAGAAGAAGCTGGTGGAACATAAGGATGATAGTTTTATTAGGCCAAGTAGTTTGCCATGTGGAGAATTTGTGGTATTCATGAAGAAGCTGGATGGATATTTACGGATGTATATTGAATATCAGAAGTTGAAATAATTAATAGTGAAGAATCGTTATCCATTTCTACTGATAGACAACTTATTTAATTAGTTGAGTGGAGCTCGAGTGTTCTGATAGCTAGATTTGGCAACAAGATTCAATCAACTAAGGGTAGCGGAAGATTGTGTTTCATGATTGCGTGCTGAATAAGTAGGGTTCATATGAGTAATTAGTGTTGTCGTTCAGATTGACCAATCCCATGTGTTCTTCGTTGATCCGACGAACTGAACCTTTCACGATCAGTTGGATAGATTTGTGTTGGTCTTAATTGATGACATTTTAAATATATTCTAAGGGTGAAAGAGACCATGAAGTCCACCTTAGATCGGTGTTGGAGATATTAAGCAACATAAGTTCAAGGCAAAGTTTTCAAAATGTCATTTTTAGAAATGAAAGGTTAAGTTTCTTGGGCATATCATTCCAGAGAATGGATTAACAGTGGATCCATAAAAGATAGAGACTATTAAGTGTTGGTAGAGACCAGAGACGATCATGGAGATGAGAAGTTTCTTAGGTTTGGATGACTATTACCGTAGATTCATTCTCGTATAGAGAAGCACCCTTGACTAAATTGACCGGAAAGAGCGAGAAGTTTGTATGCACCGATAAATGTGAATGGTCATTTAAGACACTAAAGAAGTTATTAATGAATGCTCTTATCATATTCATGTCAAAAGGGAATCAGAAGTTGGTAGTGTATACCGATGCATATGGAATAGGTTTGGGAGAAGTATTGATGCAAAAAGGGCAAGCGATAGCTTATGCATCAAAGCAATTGAAGCCGCATGAGGTTAGGCATCCGACTCATGACTTAGAGTTGACAGCAACGGTATATGCACTAAAGTTTGAAGACATTATCTTTTGGGACAACGGTTTATGTTGTATATGGACCACCAGTCCCTTAAGTATCTATTATCTCATGAGTAGTTGAATATGAGGCAAGAGAATGGTTAAAATTCCTGGTGGCATATGATTTTGAGATAGAATATCAACGAAGGAAGGGAATAATATTACCGATGCTTTAAGTAGAAAGCAGCAGGATGAAGTGTTAACGATGATTGAGGAATGGAAGTCGTACGAGACATTAGCCCCTTATGAAGTGCACTATAGATAGAATATTGGATCGATTAAAGATTTAGGCATGCTATCGAGTTTGGAGGTACGCCCAACATTTATGGATAGAATTTCCGCAAGGCAAAAGGAGGACTCATTGATAGCCTAAAGGATTAGGCGATTAGAAATGAAAGTGGATGTGAATGATCTAAAAGGATTCAAGATAGACATAAAGGGACGGCTTATGAAGAAAGGAAGACCGTTTGTTCCGAATGTAGGAGATCTTTGGAAAGAAGTCCCAGAGGGATATAGGAGAATGTGTGAAGATGTTCTTCAATGTTAACAAGTGAAGGCCGAGTATCAGAAGTCAACTGGTTTACTTCAACCCTTGGAAGTATTGACTTAGAAGTGGGATTCAATCTATATGGATTTTGTAGACGGATTTCCTAAGTCGAAGATAAGAAATGATAGTATTTGGATGATAGTTGACAGATTAACTAAGAGTGCATGTTTTGTCCCTATGAAGTTGACAAGGATAGTAGCTAGCGAAGCTATATATGAAGAATGTAGTGAGACTACATGGGTTTCCAAGTAATATTGTTACTGATAGAGATTCATTGTTCACTGGTGAGTTCTGGAGAAGTTTTCAAAGTGCATTGTGCACAAAGTTAAGCCTAAATACGGCTTACCAACTACAGACGGATTATCAAACCGAGAGGGTGAACTATGTACTCATGGATTTGCTAAGGGCGTGTCTTTTGGATTTTGGAGGATCTTAGGAAGATCATTTGAATCTAGTAGGGTTTTCCTACAATAACAATTACCATTCAAGTATTATGATGACACCGATGAGGCACTGTATGGTAGATCGTGTTAATCACCAATTTGTTGGTTAGACACCGGAGATAGACTTATATTAGGACATGCTACTGGGAAGGGAATTGGTTTGCACCAGGATGAAGGCAACACAATAACAACAAAAGAGTCAACCGATAAGAGGAGGAAAGAACTTAGGTTCGCAATTGGCGATTATGTATTTGCGAAGGTTTCTTCTATGCAAGGAGTTATGAGCCTTGCAAAGGCAACAAAGTTGGCATCTAGATATGTAGGACCATTTTCAATGATTGAGAGGATTGATAAACTCACTTATCAAGTCGAGTTACCAAGTAGTTTTACGAGTATGCATAATGTTTTCCATGTATCACATTTGAGGAAATGTATGCACGACCCAATTTTGGTAGAGGAACCAAGGGCAATAAATGACTTATCTATGGAACCAAATTTAATGTATATAAGACGACTAAAGAGGACAGTAAGTCTTCATATGAAGGAGTTAATGAACAAGGTTATCAGACTTGTTCGTGTCCAATGGAGTGACAAAAAATAAGATTGCATTTGGGAGGTAGAGAATAGGGTTAGGAGTATCTATCCTGAGTTGTTTTAGACATTTAAAGTGTTTTTTTGTCCATTTTATGTACTAATAGGATACTAGTGAATCCGTGTTATGATTATGTGTTAGTAGTTGTGCAGTTAAAAACCTGTAAAATCCCCGCTATAACATATAGCGCTCTTCGACTGCTACGCTTCCTTAATATAGCTTTATTAAACAATAGACCCGCTATTTTTCACTACACCTGCTAAATTAAGGCTATTTATCATCCACGTTAGTAATATTAAGATAAAAGGGTTAATTTGACTAGTTTTCTTTTGAACCAAATTAAAATAGTTAGGGTAAATAACTAATTCTAAGGTAGAACTTCTCTATACAAATTAGAAATCTATTATACTCACCAAATATGGACTGCATATATCATGATATTCTTTGGTTTTGTTATATAAGATTAAACTATATTATTTTTTCCTACACAAATGATGTGAGAATGAAAGTAAATTAACTTTAAAATTTTGATTTTATGGACAACGAATATTTTTTCTTCTCCACTCTTTTCCGTTGAATCTCCACTTTATCCTTGCTATAGCTTTTGCACCACGATCGCTATTAACTACTAAGTGCTTTAACTGCATAGGTTAGTAGTTGCACGAATGCATTTTGTTTAATGATTGATGGTTTACATTATCAGGGTACTAATGTAATCTTTTGAACTCACATGTACTTATATGTAGATGACTTCACGCTTTTGGGATGTTGGTGTAAATTTTGTATATTTTCTTGTCGAAATTTCAAGAACGAAATTTTTGTTAGGAGGGGAGACTATAACACTCCATATTTTGGAGTGCCATAATATGAAATTTTCAATTAAATTAATATAGAAGATAAATTATTAGAAAGGTGATTAAAAAAATTTAATTGCTAAAATTACCTAAGGGGGATTTGATTAATTATGTATGAGACATTTCACAATGTTAACTGAATGGGCTAAGGGTAATTAGAGCAATAAAAGTTGGCTTTGTTAATGAGAATAAATAATTAAGTTTTTGGATGAGAAGGACTGTGTATTAGGGGAAATATATTAGTGCCCTTCATTCCATTGCATTTTCATTCACAAAACAAAATCCCTAAAACCGTCGCAAAGCCGACCACCAATTTTCATAGCAAGGAAAGTGGAAAACAAAAGCTAGGAAATTCAATTTTCTATTTTTAAGAAGAAATAAGATTGAATCAAGGGATTTAATCATGGTGAGTAAAAATTTCCCAAAACCCTTCCAACCCATTTGGGTTCGAATTTGATTTGGAGTGAATGATGTTGACAATGAAGGTTGAATGATTGAACGTCTGTTTGGAATGTGATTTGAAATTTAAATGAAAAGAATTTGTTCATGTTTTGGGTGAAAGATGATCTAACCATATTTATATGCTTTAAAGATTTAATACGATGTTTCTAAACAAAGATAGGCTTTAAATTTCATGGTTTATGGAATTTATTTGGAATTATTATGAATTTTCTAAGTTGAAAAAAACCTTAATTTAGGGAAAACTAAATATTAAAAGTAATAAAAACAACCTAAAATATTGATATGAGGTAAAATACGATAAATCGATTTTTTGATGAATTTTTGGATTTCTTCCTTTTTTTATAAGAATTAATTGGAAAAAGGGAAGAATTTGTTAATAAAAGATAATTAATTAACTAATATATAGTGTAATTAACAAATTCTGAAAAGAAAACTACAGGAAAATATTAACCAATGAGAATTCGGCACCAAATGGAGTTTGGTGTAATGTATTTTCCTTAACACGTTAATAAAACAGTTGTCAAGATATTTATAGAAATACCACTTCAACATGCAACAACCCCTATAAATAATCAATTTGTGATTGCACGAAAACTATCAACTTGCGATAGCCAATGTAATGTCAACTTTCAACAACTATTGGAAGCCAATATGCGATAACTCCTAAGGGCTCGACTTGCGATACTATCAATGTGATAACCCGGATTTTGGATATCTGATTAATTGGTAATTAACTGATTTTTACTATTAAGATACTGATTTTATTTATTTGAACAAATTAATACTGATATTTGGAGGTATATTTAGTTGAATCCAATGTAATAAATTTTCAAAAGTTATTTAAAGTTAATTATGTATTTTAAAACTCTAAAGATAAATATTTATTCATTTAAAACAATTGTTAAAATAAGATATAATGAAGGATTTATTATGCCTTCTTTTAAAATTACTTAAACTAAAATAATTTGTAAATATATAGAAAATTTTAAAACATATGATTCATAAATTTATATTAAACATAAGAAAAGGTTTAAATAAAGAATTAATACACTTTCTTTTAAATTACACATGAATAGGAATAATTTAAAATATGTATAGATTTAAAAACATACATATATAAATATTAAATTAAATAGAAAATATGATATAAGTATATATATAAAAACATAAATTCTTAGAATTTAACAAATGTAAGTCAGTTATAACATGCAAATTAAAAATGGCAAGATAATTATAACAAGTGCCATATGATTTATTTTCTTTTTTTCATTTAAAATAATAATAAATAAATAAAGCTAGGCTATATATATCACCCCATCCCTCTCTTTCATTTTCTTTTTATCTCTCCATTTTCAAAACGTAGAAACCAAAAGCATGAAAACTTAAACCAGAAACCACAAGAAATTTTATACAAACTAAATCACATAACTATTTCAACGTGAAGCTTAAATCAAAATCAAAACTGATGAAATCAAAAGCAAACAATAAGCTCAAAACCTGAAGCAGTAGATTCAAGTTCAGTTGCAAAATCAAGCATGCGAGTTTAATTCAATTTTATCAAGTCTTAGTTTTCAAATTCAAGTAGTAGTCTAAAGATCAAAAGCACTTCCAGGTTTCTCAAAGTCCTGGCTTCTCTGCTTTTATAAAACAGGTGAGTAAACAAACAAACATTTGTTTTAATTTGTTGCATGTCGTGATTATATGAAATAATGATGTGATAATTGCTTGTATGAGTGAAAATTAGGCTTGCATGTATGTGTATATTTATATAAATGTATGTGTGCATGTCTGGATAATGATATATCCCTATTCTTGTTAAACAGGTTTTCAAACTTTTCAAAAATCAAGATCTCAACCTCTATTTTCTTTTGGACTTTGTTGTTTAAACAAAAATTGTTTAAAATTGTAAGATCTTAAATCTAAAAATAGTTTTAAGCATGATTGGTTTATAGATTTCTGGAAAATTAAGAAAGATAGTGAAATTTAAAACATATCAAAATATCGACTTAAATAATTTATGTTTTCAGGTATATAATCTGTTTTATTTCCAAAATCGTAAATTTTAAAAGTAAAATTAGGGTTTTTAGTGTTAAATCGAGTAAGAAATCTTAGGTTGATCGGATTTGATGTTTTGGGCTATTGCAGGTGATCAGAGGGTGGTGAGGCTTCGAGTTCGTGGCTAGAGGGAGTTGGGAAGATGGCGAGTTTGGGAAAAATGGCAGGTGGCTTTTTAGTCCACCGTGGCAGTGGCAGATCATCAGAGTAGGGTTTAAAACCTAGGTTCATCGGAGTAGGGGAAAAAGTTGAGTGGATGGTCGATGAAGGTGTGGATGGAGTTTCATGGTTGCTGGTGGTTGGAAGAATCAGGTCGAGGCGGTTTTGGTCGATGAGTTCGGTTCCAGGTTTGTTCAAGGTCGCTCGTTTTCGATTCGAGTCTAAATTTTGGGAACTGGGTGGTCGGACGCTTTGAGGAGGTGGTCACCGACATGTGGGGAGTGACGACGATGGTCGGAGTGGCGAGATTTGGTCGTGCACGTGCACGCATGTCAGAGAGTTGGTCTGGTGTCAGATTTGGGAAGAAGGGTTGTGACTCGGGGGAAGGCTCGGAGAAATGAATAAGTGGCCCGAGTCTGGTGTCGAGTCATTCGTTCGTGAGTGTGTTTTGTTTATAGGTTTTAAAGTTTTGAACATATCAAGTTTTTTTAAGAAAAAAGAAAAGGAAGTCTCGGGGCCAGACTCGGGTGAGTATCGGATTGGACCCGAAGTAAATGGTATAATAGTTTTTTTTAAAATATAAATGAAAGCAAGTTTTTAAGATTTAAAAATAAATCAAGTCTAGATTATTTCTTAAATCAAAATTTCTTTATAATTTATGTTTTAAATATTTTGTTTATGGAAAGTGGTATGGTTTGTTTAACTTAAATTTATTAAGTTAAATCTTAAGTTATTTTTTTAAAATTAAATTAAATGAAATATGTAATTAAATAGTTAATTAAAAGATAAAATGTTTTAAATTTATGTGTTAATGATGATTAAGTAATTAATAAAGATAAATGGTTTATCTTAAAATTTATTTAAGGTCTTGGTTAATTAGAGATTAATTAATTTAATGAAGTAATTAAGGATAAATTAATTTGTAATTGGGGATTAATTAATTAGAAATTAAAGGATAATTACTTAATGAAAGTAATTAAAAGATTAATTGCTTAAAGTAATTAATTAAGGGTTGATTAATGTAATTAAATAAAGGGTAAGTTAATTAATGTAAATAATTAAGGGTTAATGAAAGTAAGTAAAGGATAGTTAATTACTTAATATAATTAAAAGGTAATTACTTAATGTGATTAATTATGGTACAATTAATTAATGAGAGTAATTAAAGGTTAATTAATTTTAGTATAATTAATTAATGTTAATAATTAAAGGTCGGTTAGTTAATTTCATTAATTAATTAAAGCGATGATTAAATGGATTGTAATTAATTAATGTTAGGTAAGTAGGATTTAAAGGTAATTAATTTAATTTATTTGGAGATTAAATTGAATTAATTAGGGATTGAATAGCCAATTAATCCTGCTTATGGATGATTAATTATATTGAATGCATTGGATTATTTGATATCGCAAATATGTGATTTGTGATGCTATGTGATATGATATGTTTGGGCTGAACTATCATAATATGGATTATCAATCTGTAATGGAATCGCTATGTGAATATGTTACTCTAAATATAAATTTAATTGGTTTCACTTAAACTACTTGGATTAATAAAGACATTGGATTTGAAGAGACCGGGGTTGGGTATCAGCAAATACCCGAAACCACTTCGATTTGTAATCAACAATAATTCTTTATAGATTTGATATGTGCAATCAATAGGCTGGAATGGAATAATTTAAGTAAACTGGACCATTGAAACTAAATATGGGTACTTAGGGATTGATTTGTGAAATAAGTGTTGACTATAACAAGTTAAGAACTTGTAGTGAAGTACGAGTTACCCCTGGTTTCAAATATGTTTACAACTCAGTATTTTCAAGTTATAGGTTTACTCACGCTGGTTTCCAGCCTGACTTGGGTGTTACTTAATTGTAATGCTCGGGTCGGACCGAGTATTACAGATTTTTAGGTTAAGACGTTCTGGAGCTCAGGTGGCGAGCTGGATAGCAGGAATATATGGAGTATATTTCGCTGTGTAATAGAGTTGTATTGATAGTAGTCTGGGACAAGTTGTACAACTGTCCAGTTTATGTATAAAATGATTGTGCTCTGATGTATTATATGTAAAGTAAAAATTACAGCTTTCTTTGTATAAACGCTATTATTTGATATTATATTTAATCCGCTGCGAATGTGAGATATTGATTTTCCTGTTCTTCTTCTACCTTCTTCTTCTTTTCTCTAACAATCTGAAATTTCCGATGTTCGATTGCTTGGCACTTCTACCATGAACGTTTTAGTGTCGAATTTTCGGGGTCGAAAAATTCGGGTCGTTACATTTTGGTATCAGAGCTGAAGGTTAAGCGAGAACCTTGGCTCTGGTGGGTTTACTCATTAATTATAGGGTCAGTGTTACCCTAGAATGAGTTGAGTGTAGTATATATGAGAGCATATCTGTTATTTTCTTATATAAAGATTTTAAACGGTTTTAAAATTAGTTTTTATAAAGACTTATATTTTGATATAAAGCAATGTTTTTCTAATTATTATATATATACTAAGATAGTTGGTTGATGGTTATTTGAATTAAATGTAATGATAAGAATTAAGTGGTAGTAAAAATACAACCAAATAAGAATTGGATAATCTAAACTATACAAGTAAGATTTTTTTGAGAAAAATGTGTGATCCTCTACGCATAGAGGAGAGCACACATGCGAATATATATAACACGAAACATGCGGAGCTGCCAACATGCCTGGCAGGTAACAAGAGCTAAACTACAAAAAAGCAAAAACTCAAATACTCCTAAGATGAGTTCCGGCAAGGCCACCACCCATCGCACCTTAATATCAAGCTCCGACAAGGCCACCGCCCGATATTAAGATGCTAGAAGTATCAAAAAAACTCCAAAAGTCCTATCAGAAGAAATGAAAAAAAGACAGCTCTGGAGAGGATCTGCTGAAAAAAAAAGAGATCTCTCCGAAGACTCTGAATAAAGAAGGAGAGTCAAAACTGAAGAAAAAGACATCCTGAAGAAGCACTCCAAAAAACTGTAAGACGACCTGGATGAAGAAACACTGCTCTGACGACATCTCTATAATCTGAAATCCAGCAATCTGACAACGAGAGAAACCTGCGAAATGATCCTGATATCCTATCTCCCAAAACCTGTATTTGAAACAAGACTAGGGAAAAATTAAAATGATACATATATATGTATATTTATTAATTAAATATACATCTATATGTATTAAAAGGAAAGAAATAATCTAAACCAATTCTAACAAGACAAGAACAAAAGAAAAGAATATACTAAAACCAAAAACCAAACAGAAACTAAAACAAAAGAGAAAAAGACTAGACTCATATGACTTAAATCATAAGCAAGCTATGATTTAAAGTGTGATTATCATATGAGTTTGGAATAAAGTTAATAATACTATTATTAGAATAATTAAAGATATTATTAAGTTTAAAAAAATTAATATTATAATTAACTTTTTTAAGATACCGTTTGAATATGCTAATATTAGCTAATTTATATTTGGGATTAGAAATCCAATTAAAACAAAAAGTAGAAATTGAAAAAAATCAATTTGTTAGGATGACTATTGTTATTATTAAAAATTCTTTGATTTCTCTCAAACCAAATAAACCAACTAATAATAATAAATAAAGTATCTAGTAAAACTCTAATATTTTTATTGAATTTGAATCTATAATTTTCCAGTAGAATTCACAATCCAAAATATTAGTTGTAATATTGAAATTAAAAATTTTAAGAGTATTAATAAGGATGTAATTAGTGTCCAAACAATCATAATATATATGATTTATGTCCTCAAGATGCAGATTACAAAAATAACATTTGTTATCATTATGAATATTTTTTCTCTTTAAAAATTCAATTGTATTAGGTTTACCATGAAGAATTAGCCACATGTGAATTTTAGATTTAGGAGGAGCATTAGATTTCCACATATATTTAAAAGAGTTATTAATAATACCCGAAAAATTAATAAATCTATAAAAAGATTTAGGAGTATATTTCTTACATTTATCCCATTCCCAACTGATAAAATCATTGTCACAATCAATATTATAAAGCTTTAATCTGGTATAAAGTAAAGAGAGTTGCCTAAGGGTAGTACCAATTAAAATTCTGTTAAAGCTAAAGTTCCAAGGAGGATCATTCCCCGGAGAATAAACTTCATTTATTAAAGCATACTTAAAGTTGCAAATTTCATACAAATCCTTAAAATTAAATTTAAGAGGCAAGATCGAGATCCAACACTCATGCCAAAAAGAAGTACAATTTCCTGAATGAACAATCGTCTTAGTTCCTAATTTAAAAAAAGTATAACATTTTAAATTGTTTTTCCAAAAATCAGAAAAAATATGGGAAAAAGAATGATCAAATTGGTGTAAATTGAAGTTACCATTATAATAGTATTTGGAAATGATCTCTTTCCAAATAGCATTATCATTTATATCCATAAACTTCCAAAGCCATTTACCTAAAAGAGACAAATTCATGTTGCGTAAATTAATAACACCCAAACCACCCTCATTTTTAGCTTTACAAACAGTTTCCCAGTTCACGAGACATTTTATACTATTATTAATATTATCCCTACTCCATAAAAAATCTCTTATCATTTTATCGATTTTATCAATAACCCAATCTGAAAAAAGATGCATAAACATCCAATAGATAGGTAAGGCTGATAAAACCGAGTTAATTAAAATAAGTCTACCTGCTCTAGAAAGAAATCTCCCATTCCAGTTTGAAATCTTATTTTTAATTTTATCAATAATAATAAGCCAATTGTCATGCTTGAGTTTGGTAGGTCTAATCACAAAACCTAGATAATCAAAAGGAAATTTCATAATTTTACAATTTAGGGTATTAGCAACTAAGTTTTCAACTTTATCAAAATCATTTAAAACAAGAACAGAACTTTTGTCAAAATTAATTTTTAAACCAGATAAAAGCTCAAAACTATAAAGAATAAACTTGAGAGTAATAATGTGTCTAGGAAGATGAGAAGAAAAAGAATGGTATCATCCGCAAATTGTAAAACCGATATACCATTACGCGATATATCATTACCAACACTTCCTAGAGAACCATTATCAACAGCTCTTTTAATAATTTTAGTAAAAACATCAGCAGCTAAGTTAAACAGCAAAGGGGATAAGGGATCCCCTTGCCTTAAGCCTCTCTTAGACTGAATTTTATTACCTAGAATACCATTAACCATAATGCTAGAGTTACCCGTTTTGAGTAAGGACAAAATCCAACTAATCCATTTATGCCCAAAATCTCTAGCCTGAAAAATGTCAACAATAAAATCCCAATCAACTGAATCAAAAGCTTTAGCAAAATCCAGTTTTAGAATCGCACAGGTAATGTTACTCTTACAGCAAAAGTTAATATATTCTTGAACAGCAGCCACACCATCTGTAATATTTCTCCCTTTAATAAAAGCCGATTGTGAACAATCAATTAACTCATTCATTCAAATACTAAGTCTATTAGCTAGAACTTTAGAAATGATTTTAACTGAACAGTTAATCAAAGAAATAGGTCTAATATCTTTTAAGTTATTAGCTCCTACTTTTTTATGCAGCAAAATAACATTTGCAAAATTAAATCTCCCTAATTGCAAATTACCATTATAAAAATCATTAAACAAATTAGCTAAGTCAAATTTTAAAATATCCCAAAAGGTATTATAAAATAAAATAGGAAAACCATCAGGCCTCGGCGATTTATCGCTAGGCATATCATTAATAGCTTTCCTAATTTCCTCTTCAGAAAAAGGAATATCTAACTCAGATAAATCAACAATAGAATCTGATGGATAGAGATCAGTCCATCTAACATTGATTCTATGTTTGATTTTAGAACGAAAAATATCCTTATAGTAGCCAGTAAAAGCCTTGTTGAGGTCACTTTGGTCAACTAACTCTATATTGTTAACAAAAATAGAGTTAATTGTATTAGAACATTTTCTACCATTAGCAAAATTATGAAAAAATTTGGTATTATTATCACTTTCGTTAATCCATTGAATTATGGATTGCTGCTTCCACATCACCTCCTCTTTTTCTAAAATAGAATTCAGCTCATCTTTTAAATTAGAAAGAACATTACCTTCTCCTAAATTAAGAGGTCTAGATTCTTCTATCTTGTTAATTTTAAGCATTTCATTAATAATATTGTCTATTTTAATTTTTAAATTGCCAAAAAAATTTCTATTCCAATTTTTGAGAAAAATCCTAAGGTCTCAAAGTTTAGAAATAAAAGCTTTTGCAGAATTATCCTTATTTATGAAATTATGAAAACTTAAAAAACTCCATTTACAAATAACTAAGTTTACAAAGTTAGATTCCAAAAGCCACATCTTTTCAAATTTAAAATTGCTAATAAAAACTCTATGGAAATCACAAGAAAGGATAACAGGACAATGGTCAGAGAGGGTATATGGCAAGCCATTAACTCTACAGATAGGAAATTTGTCCTCAATCTCATCACTAACAAAAAATCTATCAAGAAGAGCCATGGAAGGAGATTCTCTAGAGTTACTCCAAGTAAACTCTCTATTAGATAGAGGAATTTCAATAAAATTAGAGTTAACAATAAATTGATTGAATTCCTCCATTGCATAGTAATCTCCTTCCCTAGGAAAGCGCTCACCAATGAAACGCGTAACATTAAACCCCCCCCCCCCCAAAATCCAAGGACCCGGGGCTAGGGATCTAAAATCAAGACATTCATTCCATAAGATTCTCCTATTTATTTTTGAATTAGGCCCATAAACATTTAATAAATTTATAAAAGAGTTACCAGAAAGATTAATAAGAATAGCATGAAGAGAATGTTGCTTAACAATACATTGAAGCAATTTAAAACGACTATCACGCCAACCTATCATTAAACCCCCAGAAGAGCCAACGGAAGGTAAAAAAAACCCATTTTCTAAAATAAAACCCACCTAATCTTCTAACGAAACGAACATCAGGACAGTTGATCTTAGTTTCTTGAAGTAATGCAATATCAATTGAGTAGTCTTTAAAAAATACTCTAGCTTTATCACATTTGCTCAAATCGTTCAAACCCCTAATGTTCCAACTAATAATCCTCATAAATGAACTGAACTAGCCCTCTCTAATTCCTTACATCTAATATACTCCCTATCTAGCTCAATATCAGTAAAAATAAAAGAAGTGTCACGGGCTAACTGACTAAACTCGGCAGAAGAAAGGTTACCTAAAGCATAAGAAGAAGAAATACTACCCAAAAAAGAACCCGTACCTGAGCCTGGATGCGTCGCACCACTCATGGTGCTCGATCCAGGAAACTCACCTATAGAAGAAGACCGAATGCTATGGCTTATGGCACTACGACGCACTGAACCATAAGAAATAACAGATCGCTTACGCTTACCTCTCTTCAACGAAGCAGAGCAGGGAGCAGAGCGAATAAAATCAACCATCCCATCAGATTTCAATACATCTGGGACAAAAACAACATGCTCATCTGAAGAATCGCCCAAAGGTAACACATGAGACTCGGAATGCAAATCAACAACTTCCCGAAGGTCTTCTGAATTAACAACAGAGCCAAAATAATCATTTAAAACTAACGGGGCCACAACCTGATTAACATTCCCACCTAAATACTCAACAGGGGAATCAGATTCTACTCCGCCAACGTCACAAGCATCATTACCAAAACAGCTACCAGAAACAGCAAAAACATCTAGGCAACCCGCCGCATCATGACTGAAAACCCTCTGAGAAGAAATAGAAATATTTTCTACATCAACAGAAGCCTGAGAATGTGTATCATGCACAACAGATACAGTGTGCATATCATCATAATTCTCAGCGTCAGCAGAATTCTCCACCTCAAAATGCTGCTCCAATGAAATGAAATCGTCACAAAAATCAACTATTCCAAAATTATCAAAAGAAGCAGAAACATAGGCTCAACTGCAACCGCTAGATCATCCAACATAACATTGATGCTATAACTGGGTTCTAACTGAGTGGGTAGCTCAAGATTATCAAATACAAAAGGCAAATCAGCAGGAATAGAAGACCACAAGACATTATCCAGATAGGAAATCTGATCAAACCCCAATAAAATATCCTTTTTAACAATATTAGCATTAAGATCCTGGCTTGATCAAACAAGAAATCACTTTCGAAAAAGAAATTCTTAAGACTGCATCTATAATCATCAAAATCATTTGAAACTATGTTTCCATCATTCCTCGAGTTGCACGAATGATCAGGAACATGCTCAGTGATAAACGGCAAGTTACTATCAATAAGAACTGCATCTGGATTCAAAGATAGGCAATCATATTTGTTGAACAGAGGAATGTCGAAGTTGTTCAGATGCTTATGAGAACGTTTGTTCCTTCGAACAGAACAAAATGAATGACCCATATCTTCAACAAAATCATTAACTATCAGAGGGGAACCAGAATTATACTGATCCAAACAAAAAGTTACATCAGGATCCAGTAGAATGGGGTCAAAGCCTAAATTGAACTCATTCACAACAACATTAGATTTGAACGAATCAAAAGAAACGACTTCAGTCAGAATAGGCTTAGCGATCGAGAACTCATATTGACCAACAGAATCAAGAGAGCTACAGGAATTATCAAATCCATTAAAAAAACCATTACCAAAATTCGGCTCGTTGATGATGTCGAAATAATAGAAAAGCTCGTCAAGATAACTTAATCCTAGACTTTATTAGTCCAGAGAAAATTAATCAATACCCCTCTTAACAACAAATAATTGTGAACAAAATGAAACCCATGATTGACGAAAGAAGACGCAGATCTATGCTTCAAAGATTTATCTCTAACCTTGCCAAAGTATAATTCTGGATCGCCAAATCTTCCCCAATACCCTTTACCAATATTCGGTTCATTTATGACATTAAAATGAAACAACAATTCTTCCAGATACTTAATACCCAAAACTTTCTTATCCCCTAAATGATCGAGAAGAACACCTCTCAGCATCAAGAATTTCAGAGCAAAGAGAAAACCATGATTAGTCGAGTTCGAGACAGGCTTCGGTTTAAACACACATTCTTTACTCTTATGCCCAAAATTGCCACAAGAGAAACAACGAACTGGGTCTCTACAACTAGAAGCAAAATGGTTGAAATCACCACATCTATAGCAGAATTTCCTACCCTTTCTTGAGTCAATCCAATTCGAATTAAACTTGTGAGAAGCTCCCTGAAAAAGAGACGTCGATCGATTCTTTACGGCTTGGGCATAAGAAAAAGGAAGAGAACGACGATTGGGGAAGGGAAATGAAAGATACGAAGAAGAAGATTCTCTAAAATCATGGAATACAGAAGAGAGATGGGACGAAGAAAGCTGCGGCCAGATTTCTTGATAAATCGCCATTATCGTTTTTTTCATTCTTATTTATTTAATTTCATAAACTATAAAAATAAGATAAACTGGAAATGGATTCAAACTAGAAAATAAAATCCTAAAATTTATAGGAGTGTTTTCAGAATGTTGAATTAAGTTACCCTGATTTTTTTCCAATAAATTGAGAGATAATATCTAGTGAATTGGTTTCTAGATATGATAATCTGGGTTAATATCATAAATGTTTGTTGTATCTTAATAATGGGATGTTTGTTTTCTAATAAACGTTGATAAAGCAAAATAGAATGTTTTAAGGAAGTAAACATTTAGATAAGTGTAAACTAGAATGAATTTAAATTATTTCAAAAATGTTAAAAGAGGTGATAAATAATGTTATTCAGAATATTTTTGAATGTAGTAATCTTATTTTAAATAAGAGCTGTTTTAAAGAAATTTGTTTTGAATTAAAACCAGAATGGTTTAAAAATTAAAGTATGACTTGGTGTGTAAAGGAAATAAATATGTATATATGTGGGATATACATAATATCAAAGATGATTTGAAAGAAACTCTAAGTGTCCTTGGAATGTGATGTGAAAACCCAAAGTGAAATAAGTTTTTGAACTTATAAGTGGGAAGATTTTTAAGTTCAAAATTTGAAATGGGAATTAAAATTGGGTAAAGTTGACTGGATTAAAAGAATTGAATTTTGCTTAGGGGAAGTTAAATGAGTTTAGAATGAACAGCCTGAATTGGAAATTTCAAAATGAAATTAAGATTTAACTTAGGTAGTTAAATGGGTTGATTTGAAATGGAGTTATGTGTTATGACAAAGCAAGTTTGAGATCTAGAAAAGGGTAATGGATGCTATGGATGGATGTTTTAAATAATTTGGATGTTTATTTATTTTGACTTATTCTGATATCATCCTGTTGTTATTAATAATCTATGAAACTGAGAATTGGATTATTTTAAATGAAATAAGAAATGGATTGGAGTAATATACATCCATTACTGAAATAAAATGGAAATAAAACTTTATTTTAGAACTATTTTGATTTTTGAAGTGAAATTGTAATTATGAAAAGGGAATCACTTTAAACTTAAGATTCAAATGTTAAAAATGAACTTGCAAACTAAAATTGTTTAAGAATCACTTTCAAAGTTTGAAGTTAAAATTCGGTAATAAATTAGATTCTGAAGATTAAATTGTTTTTGAACTCTTATTTAAACTATGAAATAAGTTAGGTAAAGGTAATTTAAAATGGAATTTTGAAATTTGGACTCAGAATTAAATTGTTTAAAGATTTAGGCTGTTAAATTAAAAATAAAGGTTGATTTGATTTAAGAATTTAATCAACATTCAAAAATATAAATCGAATTTATATAATTTGAGATGGTTTAAAATTTGAGATTAAAATTGAAAGTTTATTCAAATTGAATTTGATTTGAATCTAGTTGAAATTGTGATTGAAGTTGAATAAGTTTAAACTCAAATGGGAACTGATTTGAATTTGGGAAAGGAATTGAAGTTAATTCAAACTGAATTGGAATTGAATCAATTTAATAGGATGAGAAATTGAGTAGAAGTGGAGATTAGGAAATTGAACCAGTTTGATTCTGAAACTATTTTCAGATAGAATTGTTTTATATAACCGTTTTAAATCTATTTTCCTAGCTATTTACTATACAATCTTTCCTTTTAAAACCCAAACTATCTTATATTTATTTTACAACTATTTTGAAACTAATTACTATTTTACATCTGTTTTACAAACTAATCACTATTTATAACTACTTTATAACTAATTACTATTTTACAACTATTTTACAACTATTTTGTAACTACTTAACTATTTTACTGCTATTTTATAACTACGTAACTATTTTACTGCTATTTTATAACTAATTGCAATTTTACAACTACTTATCTATTTTAAACTTCCAAGCTATTTTCTAAATTCAAGTGGTCAGAGTGAAAAATGTTTATAATTGAAGTGATAACCCAAATGGAAATGGAAGCAATTGTGAATAAGTGAAGAGAATCAAAATGAAGGTGAATAGGAAGAAAATTGATTTAGGTAATAATCAATGAAGATAATACGTATGGTGTACGTATGTTATTCTATTCGCCTAAGGATTTCATCCAGTTTTGAGCACAGAACTACGAGATAGGATATCGATCCAAGTTGGGATTTTTCACTCGATTTCAACGGCGAACCCTAAATATGGATTTTTGATGGGTTCTGGAAATTATCTATCATAGTTTTGGCTATGCAAGAAGAATGAAGGTTTCTAATCAAGAAACCAGATCTGAGTCCGCACAAGGAAGTCGGGTGGACGATACTAGTTCGGAAGTGAAATTGTATGATCGAGTAAGCGACCAGATTTGATATTGTGTACGGATGGTATATTTACATCATATGTGCTTAAATGTAATAGACACTGAAATTTTGAAAGAAATGAAAGATGATTTTTGAAAAGAAAAGTATGTTTTGAAAAAAAATATGATGAATAAGAATAGAAGTTGGGTATCTCTACTACTAAAACTCATTTTATGAAAAGTGAGAAATGTGGCAAGTAACTTTATAAAGGAAATCGAATTTGAATGTTGATTGGTATAAATTGAGTTGTATATTTTGTTACATATGATAAACTTCCCCTTATTGAGTCTATAGCCAGAAGAAAGGATTTTTCAAAGATATATATCTCTATATATATAAATGGTTTTATGAGAATGATTCTGGGAAAAAGGTTTCTGGAAGCCTTGGATTTTGAAAGGCTTTGACTTTTGGGAAATCAATTTTGGGAATTTGGAAAACTCAGTTTGGAACTATCGATTTGAGATGTCGATTTTGTGTAAAGAAGATTTTTTTTATGCAAATCATAGAGAGTATGATTTGAAAGATACTATATGTGTATAGTATAAAATGTTTTGAGATTGGCTCTAGGGAAAAAGGCGCTCCCGTTGAAATGAACTTCATAGGAGATCCATGGGGTGGTTCTGCCTAAAGCCCTAAGTGGAGGCCCTAAATTGGATCCTTGGAGGAAGTCCGGACAAACTGAAGTTCCTAAGGATTGTGTGTATGGGTAGCGAAAGTCGAGGGCGCTGATGCCTACAGAGACATTTGGGTTATGCTATGACGACAGTGTAACTCGATGTCATTGCGATCTACTGCAGACCATAGAGGATGTCGTGTGGCCATGAGAGCCAACGGTCTACGTTTGATTTTGTTGTGGTAGCAACATAACATCGGTAGACTGCGATCTATGAAGACATAGCAAAAGTCATGTGGTAGTGAGTGCCTATAGGCTACATTGAGACTCGACTGATGTAGTCTGCGATCTATGTAGGAGTGGTGAAGTTTCATTTGGCAGCGAAATTTAAGGACATCGATGCCTACAGTTACATGGGTTTTTGCCGTGATGGAGACATAAAACCCAGGTGTAGTTGCGATCTATGGCTGGTTCCATGGTGTAATCGAGGCGCGCGGAGTGCATACAGTTATCTATGGATTTTGCCGGGATAGCATACATAGCCATTGGGTTAACTACGACCATGGAAGGGATGAAGATTTACAGAGCATTCTTACCACAAATGATTTCTATATTTTCACCAAAATATTTTCCAAGTATTTTCACTGGGTGTTGAAAAAAGGTTTACCAAGTACTTATATATTTTCAGTCCTACGCCTGATCAACGTATGACCGAATTTCTGTGAGAATGAGGATTGACTTGTTGAGACATCGAGTTATAAAAAGTATTTTTATAAATCTATTTTGATAGTATTATGTAGATTTTAAAGCATTATTAAATTTCTGAATAAAAAGGAGTTTATAGTTAAGAATGTTTAAAGGGTAATTTAACTAATGATAAGCATTATAGCAAAATTCTGGTTTCGTTCCTTTTCGAGGACGAAAAGATTCAAAGCGAGGAAGAATGTGATAACCCGGATTTTGGGTATCTGATTAATTGGTAATTAACTGATTTTTACTATTAAGATAGTGATTTTATTTAGTTGAACAAATTAATACTGATATCTGGATGTATATTATAAATAGATATATGCAAACTCTATATAGTTGGAATTATAAGTATACAAGTGTATAAGTGTGTGTGTGTGTGTATATTTATATATTTTGTGATTTGAAGCATGGATTTGAATCCATTGTAATAAATTTTCAAAAGTTATTTAAAGTTAATTATGTATTTTAAAACTTTAAAGATAAATATTTATTCATTTAAAAGTATAGTTAAAATAAGATTTAATAAAGGATTTATTATGCATTATTTTAAAATTACTTAAAACTAAAATGGTTTGTAAATATATAGAAAAGTTTAAAACATATGATACATAAATTTATATAAAACATATGAAAAGATTTAAATAAAGAATTAATATTCTTTCTTTTAAATTGCACATGAATAAAAATAATTTAAAATATGTATAGATATAAATATATATATATATATATATTAAATTAAATAGAAAATATGATATAAATATATATAAAAACATAATTTCTTAAAATTTAACAAATGTAAGTCAATTACAACATGCAAATTACAAATGGAAAGATAATTATAATAAGTGTCATATGATTTATTTTCTTTTGTCCTTTTAAAAAAATAATAAATAAATAAAGCTAGGCTATATATCTCCCCATCCCTCTCTTCCATTTTCCTTTTGTCTTTCCATTTTCAAAACATAGAAACCAAAAGCCTGAAAACATACACCAGAAACCACAAGAAATTTTATACAAACTAAATCACATAACTATTTCAACCTGAAGCTTAAATCAAAATCAAAACTGATGAAATCAAAAGCAAACAATAAGCTCAAAACCTGAAGCAGTAGATTCAAGTTCAGTTGCAAAATCAAGCATACGAGTTTAATTCAGTTTTATCAAGTCTCAATTTTCAAATTCAAGTAATAGTTTAAAGATCAAAAGCACTTTCGGGTTTCTCAAAGCCCTGGCTTCTCTGCTTTTATAAAACAAGTTAGTAAACAAACAAACATTTGTTTTAATTTGTTGCATGTGGTGATTATATGAAATAATGATGTGATAATTGTTTGTATGAGTGAAAACTAGGCTTGCATGTATGTGTATATTTATATAAATGTATATGTGCATGTTTGGACAAGGATATATCCCTGTTCTTGCTAAAAAGGTTTTCAAACTTTTCAAAAATCAAGATCTCAACCTCTATTTTCTTTTGGACTTTGTTGTTTGAACAAAAATTGTTTAAAATTGTAAGATATTAAATCTAAAAGTAGTTTTAAGCATGATTAGTTTATAGATTTCTGGAAAATTAAGAAAGATAGTGAAATCTAAAACATATCAAAATCTCGACCTAAATAATTTATGTTTTCAGGTATATAATCTGTTTTCGAAAATCACAAATTCTAAAAGTTAAATCAGGTTTTTAGTGTTCAATCGAGTAAGAATTCTCGGGTTGATTGGATTTGATGTTTTGGGCTATTGCTGGTGATCAGAGAGTGGTGAGGCTTCGAGTTCGCGGCTAGAGGGAGCGTGGAAGATGGCGAGTTTGGGAAAATGGTAGGTGGCTTTTTAGTCCATTGTGGCGGCGGCAGATCATCAGGGTAGGGTTTAAAACCCAGGTTTGGTCGAGGCTAGAAAGTTGGCTGCTGCATCGTCCCTGGAGCATCAAGGTTCATCGGAGTGGGGGAAAAAGTTGAGTGGATGGCCAGCGAAGGTGTGGACGGAGTTTCATGGCTGCTGGTGGTCGGAAGCATCAGGTCGAGGCGGTTTTGGTCGATCAGTTTGTTTCCAGGTTTGTTTTAAGGTTGCTCATTTTCGATTCAAGTACAAATTTTGGCAACTGGGTGGTCGGACGCTTTGAGGAGGTGGTCGCTGACATGTGGGGAGTGACGGTGATGGTCGGGGTGGCGAGATTTGGTCATGAACGTGCACGCATGTCAGAGAGTTGGTCTGGTGTCAGATTTGGGAAGAAGGGTTGTGTCTTAAGGGAAGTCTCGGGGAAATGAATGCGTGGCCCGAGTCTGGTATCGAGTCGTTCATTCGTGAGTGTGTTCTGTTTACAGGTTTTAAACTTTTAAACATGTCAAGTTTTTTCTTAGGAAAAAGAGAGAGAAGGAAGTCTCGGGGCTGGACTCGGGTGAGTACCGGGTTGAGCCCGAAGTAAATTTATAACAGTTTTTTTTTTAAAATATAAATGAAAGCAAGTTTTTAAGATTTAAAAATAAATCAAGTCTAGATTATTTCTTAAATCAAATTTTATTTATAATTTATGTTTTAAATATTTGGTTTTAAGGAAAGTGGTATGGTTTGTTTAACTTAAATTAATTAAGGTAAATTCTTAAGTTATTTTTTTAAAATTAAATTAAATGAAATATGTAATTAAATAGTTAATTAAAAGATAAAATGTTTTAAATTTATGTGTTAATGTTGATTAAGTAATTAATAAAGATAAATGGTTTATCTTAAAATTTATTTAAGGTCTTGGGTAACTAAAGATTAATTAATTTAATGAAGTAATTAAGGATAAATTAATTCGTAATTAGGGATTAATTAATTAGAAATTAAAGGATAATTACTTAATGAAAGAAACTAAAATATTAATTACTTAAAGTAATTAATTAAGGGTTAATTAATGTAATTAAATAAAGAGTAATTTAGTTAATTTAAATAATTAAGGGTTAATGAAAGTAATTAATGGATACTTAATTACTTAATGTATTTAAAATGTAATTACTTAATGTGATTAATTATGGTACAATTAATTAATGAGAGTAATTAAAGGTTAATTATTTTTAGTATAATTAATTAATGTTAATAATTAAAGGTTGATTAGTTAATTTCATTAATTAATTAAAGTGATGATAAATGGTTTGTAATTAATAATGTTAGGTAAGCAGGATTTAAAGGTAATTAATTTAATTTATTTGGAGATTAAATTGATTAATTAGGGATTGAACAACCAATTAATCTTGCTTATGGATGATTAATTATATTGAATGCCTTGGATTATTATAATGCTCGGGTCAGACCGAGTCTTACAGATTTTCAGGTTAAGACGTTCTGGAGCTCAGATGGCGAGCTGGATGGCGGGAACATATGGAGTATATTCCGCTGTGTAATAGAGTTGTATTGGTATAGTCTGGGACAAGTTGTACAACTATCTAGTTTATGTATAAATGATTGTGCTCTGATGTATTGTATGTAAAGTAACAATTACAGCTTTCTTTGTATAAATGCTATTATTTGATATTATATTTAATCCGCAGCGAATGTGAGATGCTGATGTTTCCTATTCTTCTTCTACCTTCTTCTTCTTTTCTCTAACAATCTGAAATTTCCGGCGTTCGATTGCTCGGTACTTCTACCGTGAATGTATTAGTGTCGAATTTTCGAGATCGAAAATTTTGGATCGTTACAATCAACTTATGATATTTATACGTTACTCAACATGGGATGGCTTAAAGGAAATTCAACTTGTGATGGCTTGGGAAAGTCAATGGATGATGACTACTTAGAGCTCAACGTGTGATAGGTAGGGAAATTATCAACTTGCGACAGCTCATAATAGCTCGACTTTCATTAACAAACTAAACTATCAACCAGCGATAACTAGTTAGGGCTCAACTAGCGATAACCTAAAAGATCAACATAAGATGGCTTAGGTGAAAGCCAACTTATGATAGCTAGGCTTGACTTGCGATGACTTTGGGAAATCCAATACGCAACAGCTAGGGTCGATTTAGTTAACTTGGGAAGGTATACTTTTCTAAGTAAAATAAGAAATACTTAGTGCACTTTGGAAGATAGTTTCCAAGTGTTGATAGACTATTTCTATAACATCCTCCACTTTCGAAAATATACGTCGATGATGCTGCAGTCATCACTAGATCAACGACAAAGTAAGTTTAGTATTACTTTACACAATTCAAGTAAATAGTGTGGCTGAATAACATTTTCATTGCATCCATTCAAGTTACATAATTCATCACATCATTTTTAATCCATCTCATTCCCATGCAAGGGTAAATACAATAGAAAATAAGAGCAGTATTGTATTCAACATAAAAGGATGCCAAAACAACACATGACAAGATAAAATTCCAGGTTTTACATAGCGAAAATTTTAAAGCATTTTTATTTCTTGGATAAGCCTCACGCTTCGTCTTAGGAATCTTTATTCATCCTTCCAGTGGATACATGTCTAATCCATATTCTTACCTACTCGAATGAATACCTACAAGTTTATGGGAAATAATAAAAGCACGGGTTATACATAAAGCCTGGTATGAGTAAAATCCTTTACCTTAGTCATCCATAGTGAGACCACGTCGCTAATGCGGAATGAGTTTTCCCACACATTATTATCATCAAGATACATTGTATGTGTAAACAACATTACATAAAAACTAACCATATAGATATATTCAATCAAGAAATGTACCCTACACTTATCATCCAATCATGGACCATGTCATATATCAATTCAAATTAAGTATACCCTATACTTATCACCCAACTATGAACCATGTCATACAAACATTCATCATCCATTCAAACATAATCTAATCTCTTATTTTAGGTTTTTATCATTAAGTTACCATTAACTTATTTAGTGATTACCTCCCTAAGCCTATCTGTCACTAAATCATCTTTTCTCGAAAAACGTCACCTGATGAAATGGCTTCTCATTCCACTAAAGGGTGCTACCCTGACTCTCTTAAAAGGTTGAATGTAAGCATCTTGAGTACATTCTAGTAAGTGTCCTTATTAAGCGTTAATAGCCCCTCTTAATCCTTGAAACACTATCGTTAATGTTGCTGATTTGTTTATTCTAGTTATAACATCACCATGATATTTTAACACCCTAACACCCTATCTTAACTCCCCTTTAAAGTTTATTATCTTTTAATATTGAACCCTATCATGAAATCCTACCATATACCATCAGACTTTAGACTAATAGTCAAGGCACCTTGCCATCTAATAACTCCATAGCTGTTATATCTTTACGATCATAGTTCAACCCCTTTCTTTTATTCGTTTATAGTGTACCATACACTTTATTTAGATAAAAAAAATTATCTTTAAATTCAAATGATACCCTATCATTTATTAGCTACTATAAGATTTCTTCATTTCAAAAATAAGTTAGTATTATATTAACTTATTAAAATTCCTCTCTTATTTCAACTACATGAAATAGTTCGTTAACACCGAGAAACTATCTTCCAAAGTGCCCTACGCATTTCTTATTTTACTTAGAAAATATACATTTCCAAGTTATCACAATTTAACTTTAATTAACGTGCAATGAATATGATTTTCGACCCTCGAAAATCGACACTAATACATCCACTGTATCACATGACGAGCAATCGAATGTCGACAAACCTGATTGTTAGGGGAAAAGAAAGAAGGAAGAAGATAAGAAGAAAACTAAACAACACAGAATCTCACAATGGAACGAATAGTCTATAATATACCACAAATCTTTACACAAAAGAAAAACTGTAACATATATATTTACAAACATCAATCAGAGTATACTAACCTATTTCAGCCTAGACATTTATAGCAGCCTGTCCTCACAATTGCTGATAACACAAAAATGAATATAGCGGAAAATATCCATCTATGTAAATACATCTTAGGATTTCCAAATCGTCTCTTCAAGCTCCAAGCATCCAATCTAATCGTTAATATGCTCGATCTGACCTGAGCATTATAATAAAATAATACCCGAGTCAGTCTGGAAAACCAGCGTGAGAAAACACACCGAACTGGATTTAAATTTATATGAAATCTTTGAAATAAAAAGTATCTCGCAAAACCACGCTGCACAAAAACACGGATGAGTTTATACCTTATGATAACCAAAATCACTTTTATATAAAAATACTATGATATTATAATAGTGTCTAAGTACAAAACTTATTAAAATAACCGAAATTGTTATATTAATTAAATTCCAGCATATTAGGCTCTACAATCAAAACTACAAAGACACGTATTGAAGAATGGATTTCATACACGTCTAGAAAATGTATCAAGGACCATGCGTAGATCCCCTACCAATACAAGACCGACCTACTCCTGACTGGATAGTACCGAATATGTCATCACCTCGGTTGCTTTGCAACCCTTTTTATTGAGATCTCATGCACAACTAGTCCATAAATATGTAGATGTATTTAGAAGGGTGACAACATACCCTAATGGGCGCGACCCACTTAGCCTTGTTGCATTTCCCCTGATTTTCGGTCATTTCTGGTTGATGAGGCTTAAGACTACGATCACCTTTTAAGAAATTCTCGCTTAGAATGCCCATTTCCCTACATTGACAATGTGCTGATAGCGTTCATCCATACAAGTCCATTCTGGGCCTGAACGAAACCGAAGGCACTATTCCTACTACATCCATTTTGGAATCACCCTCAGGGTTAGTAGCTATTTTCCCTTGCACTTCACATCTCCTTCGTCGATTCCATGCTCTTTACGATGTCTTCACTTCGAAATGCATTCGTTGGATCGAAGTGGTTTTCGGATAACATATCCAATCCTGGTCTCTTCGAAACAACGTTCGATAATTTCCGTTAAACTCAACCCCGGTTCTCTAGGAAATAAACAGACAAAGATAAGATCGAAGATCACCTCTTAATCGTTAGTGGATGGATTTCCTTATCATCATCCTCAAAGAATGAAATGAGATTTATACGTATAGTACATCATCATCGGAGACGACTGTGCCATATAACTCACGTGTTTCTCCTAGATATTTCCAAAGTTATGTTGGGTCTATTTTCGATAGTTGGTTATTTAACTATCAAATAACAAACATTCAATCAGGATTTTATTTTATAGGAAAAACCAACATTGGCTCGGTATAGACAATCACTAGCCCCCTTTAATAAGTCTATACATATTATTACTTTGTGAATTACTTGTACATAAACACTTTTAAAAGATATACTCGCACATACCTGTATTTCCATATTTAGAGATAGCAAGATACTTAATCCAATAGTACTAGTATATCTACAAATTTTAGAAAATTTTCCTTTTTATTTGATTCTCAAATCATTTATAATTCCCCTTAAATTCTCCAAGATCGTTATTAACCATTTTATAATTTTTGAAAAACATTAATAGTTCACTTACATAGAGTTCAATCACTTATAAATATCTCGTACCTTTCAAAATTATTTATAACTCTTTATGAACCCATATACCATTTATTACTTATTTTATAAACCTATAAAGCCGCTTCTAAAATTTGTTTGTAAATATCCAACGATTTATAAACTCTTTCACTTTGCAAATAACCCTTCCTTAATTCTTGAAACCATTTTATAATTCCTTTATAAAATCTAAATCTTTCAAGTATATTTCTGGGGTCTCAGAAATAACTTTAAATGTTTTACTTCAAACGCCATTATATAATAATTATTAACATTAAAATTTATAAATTTTAAAACATCTTAAAAATGATAATTAATAACTTCAAATATTGTTTAAAAACAATAATAATTAACCTTTACCACTTTCATGAATAAAAATAATTTATTTTAGAACCTTATTAACAACCGTTAATATTAATTCTAAACCATAATTATTCTTGAGATAACTACCTTTCAACTTTTCAATTTTTTTATAAATTCTTAAAACATATTAACTATAAACAAATAACTTTTAAATAATAATAATAATAATAATTAAATAACTTTAAAATAATATTAAAATAATATAAATATAATTATATAGCTTTAAAAACAATTTTAATATAATTAGTTAACTTAAAATCAATATTAATATATTTAACCGGATAACCTTTACAAAAAATATTTTTTAAACCTAATTTCGGATTTAAAAATTGTTTCTTGTCTCAAAAACCAATCCCGACTTAATCGGCAATTTATACTATTTTATTTTAAAATACTAATTTGAGGCCAATAACCACCCAACGCTTAACCAATATTGATATTGGATTTTCTTATCACTACTTGGTTTTATTTCCAAACATATAATGATGTTATAACCACAGCATCCACAATCATATTTATTAATCAATAATCCATATAAAGAAAATATTATTGAAACAATATAATTCAATAATAGCGAGGAGTCACGTTGGACACCTCCAACCTGTTTTCCTGCATCATAAATGTTAGATTATCAATAAATATAAATCAACCGCTTCGAGGCGGAATTCACACACAAAGGGTCATCCGCTCTTACACGAGAACGTAATAAGGTCTCATCCGCTCCAATAGGCGGGAGTATATCCAAACCAACTAATAAATAAAATAATTCATCCAAACAATCATCCAATAATTTTTATTAACTATAAATCATACTATTATCCAAAAAGGTAAGATTAACTCACCGAAATTTCCCGTTGTCTCCATGGCATTTTGGTTTGGCACTAAAACCACAGGACGTCTGATTTTAGCCCAAATTCAACAGTCACTAAATTCATCCAAAATAGTTTCATTACGAAGCTTTCGTCGTCACGAGCGCAATGCAAAAAATTTCGTGTCGATCGGACCTCGTATGGGAGAGTTACGTAATTTTATAAGTTATCGATATTTTTAAAATTAAAATAAAATAACCAATACACATTCACCACCTAATTACAAATATGCCATTATACCTTCTTATCCAAATCAACGTATTTCCCCTCCTGAGCATGCTACCCATCACACAGTGCTCGGCTATGCACTGACACGCCACTCCAGCTAACGATCTATCGAACCAAACCCACAATCGCTCCGCGTCTTGATCTCCTTCCACTGGACCCAAAAATCAATGGTCAAATCCCCCATTAAAATACGACACAGCCCATGACCGCTGTAGAGCAAAATCCCGACCTCCCCACTCATGATCGAAAAACCTTGATTTTCGCCCCGAGGTGCCTCTTCAAATCGCGAGTCCAAATCAATGCTTTTATTCCCCTATCTCCACACGAACAGTTTGCTAATGCGAACCCTAGATGACTGCTGCAACAATCGATCACCATCAACTAATGACGTGCGCAAAAAGAAGGACGTAGAGATGGAGGAAATCAATGTACGAGCTCAATGGATCAAGAGATGTGATTTTTAGTCGTGTGTATATTTTTATTTTTATTTTTCTAGAGATAGTTTAAATAAATGAAAATGGATGGGAGATAACGTAGATCAGGGTAGAGTGGCTTGTTCAGGGTAGGGTGGCTGATGGTGATGGAACGGTGGCAGTGTGGTCAAATCTGAATAGAATGCATTATTTAAAAATCCAAAATATCTAGATATAAATTACAGACTCCAACTGAGGCGTGCCGCCTGACATTTCTAATGTAATACCCCTATTCCGAATAAAATGGTACTAGTCTCAAGCCCTAATTCGATTGTTTATAGAAGATAGCTTTTTGAACCCAATTTTTATATGGAATCTTCAATATTAATTTCAACGCGTTTCTATCCCATACGACCAAACGTTATTTCTGATCGCTATGAAATTTGACGCCATATTACAATTTATTATTACGAACACAATGACATTGGTCTTGCCAAAATCCGAGATTGTGCCCCGGAAGGCTATTTTTATACGTTAATTAAAATGAATTATTTTCAAAATTGAGCAAATCACTTTTAAATCCAATTTAAAAGTTTTATTACCCTCATTCTTGTTAAATTATGATTAAATAAGCTTTTAAATTATTTTTAGACAAATAAAAATCCAAGATTCAATTAATTAAACGATTTCAATTATTAAATTCAACAATTAAACTTATCCAATAAATCGCTATATTTGGAATTTAAGTTATTTAACCTATAAAAATTAACTTCTCAATATGTAAAATTAATTAAATATTCTAATTTCAAAAAAAATCTGGTTCGTTACATACTTTCCCCCTTAAAAGAATTTTATCCCCGAAATTGCCAAAATAGGAAAAATGCTCAAACCCAATTCTTTTCTAAACAAATTAGTTGAAATAAATTTCCAAATCCATTTAAGCCTTTAACTTTCCCTAAACCAATTTATTGAAACCTTGTTATTACTTTTACCAAGTTTCCAAAGCTATCCATAGATTCCAAGTAATATTATCCATTCAATCATTTCAGGTTATAACTCAAAATCAATTTTTAGTTATAAAAAATTTTCCTTAAAATTCTTAACTTTTTAAATTTTCGAAAAATTTAGGTAGCATCTCCTTTGCACGGCTTGATCAAAACAACTACAAATCACCACTACAAACCTAAATCAACAAAAGAAACCAAAAGCCAAGTGGCTCAACTATAAAACCATCAAATTCAAACAACAATAAGAACATGCACCTTTTAGTCAAGCAACCCAATTTTCTTATGAAATCAACGGCATCAGATTTACCCTTGCTTTTATATGCCTGCAACTTATTTACCAATGATAACCAGTCATATAATTCATAATCATATTATTCTGCATTTCCAATTTTCAACATTTGCTTTACTAAAACCGTACGATATACATATATCATCCATAGGCAATATCAAATTTGATCACTCGCTCGATCACACAATTTTGCCTCCGAATAGTATCGTTCACACGACTACTCTAGTGCGGACTCAGATCTGGTTCCTTGATTAGAAACCTTCATTCTTCTTGCATAGCCATATACTATGATAAGGAATTTCAGAATCAATCAAAAATCCATATCCAGTGTTCGCCATCGAGAATCTAGCAAAAAATCCTAACTCGGATTGATGTAAATCATATCGCCATTATGTACTCGAATCTGGATCAAACCATCATGCGAATAAAATAATATACGTCCAACTTACATATTTATTTCGATTGATTCTTAGCTACACCAAATTCTTTTTATTTACCTTCATCCCATTCTTATTTACTTTATCCACATTCAATTTATTCACATTCCCTTATTTACTTAGTATATTCCTTTCTATCCTAATTACCCCATAAGAATTATTCCATTAAATTTTCTTAAGTCTATTATAAACATTTTATACAAAAGTTCTTATGTTTATTACCACTTCACAACTTAAGTCCTCATCCATTTCTAAATAAATTCAATTTCATTCTCCAATTTCAACATTCAATTTTATCAATCAACATTCCCAACCAAATCTAAATAACTAATTAATTTAATTAGCATATTTCATTAATTTATTTCAAAAAACAATCAATTCCATTTTCAAAATTATTTCATTTAGCCTAACTTAGGCTAAATTTTAAAATTCACTTTATTTAACTTAATTTAAGTTAAATTTCATTCCATAGCTCTGTTTTAAATTTACTTTCCTTACGATTCATATCAACAATTTAAAACATTGCTTTAAGTTGTTAATTTTCAAATTTGATAAGTTATCAAACTGATTTTCTCATTTTTATAAATTCCTAATTGAAAATTTCCAGAGTTTAAACATATTGTTCTAAGGAATTTCAAATCATTTTTGAAATCATACACACACACAATCCCTTGGTATATCAAATTATTATTTTGGATTTAAAAATCAAAACTAGTTTTACCAAAACAAAACTCCAATGATAGCAATTCCTCTTTTGGAAACTCGAAAATGAATGTCGGTGATGTTGCAGTCAGCATCAAAATTATTTTACAGCTACCGAAGTGAGTTCAGTGTTGTTATTTCCTTTAAAATCCTTTTAAAAATATTTCCATTCTTTTCATTCAAAAACATTTCCAAATAATGTTACAATTATTATTTTCCAAAACTTTGAAAAATCATTGCCTAAACTAATAAGATTTAAATTTCCAAGTTCCCAGCTTTAAACGCGTACAAATCATATTTAAAATATACTTCTAAAATTTCCTTTTAATTTATAAATCAGATTTATAAATCATATCCATATAATTCCATTTGGTTATACAAAATCATTTATTTGTTGTTAGTCTCGCTTACATTATAACATCAACCACTTTTTTGAACAAGACAATAGAAAATGATAATAATTAACATTATCATTTTCTAACAACCAAGCACACCATATATACTATAACAATTTTCTAAAAAATTATCCCTTTGTATATAAAATAATCAAGGTAAAACTATTTCATTTAACCAATTTCAAAACAATACTAGATCGAATTGCTCTGTTCAAGTGTTTATAGATCCCTATCGATAACGTTAATTACTCATATTGACCAGAATCCATAAGCCACTCAACAAATCAACTAACATAATATAAAACATATTTATATCACTAACAAATATGCGCTCATGTATATATACACTCAAACTCATTCTAGGGTGCTACCGTCCCCATTTCTAATGAGTTACTCCACCAGAGCCCAGGTTCTCGCTTAACCTTCAACTCTGATACCAAATGTAACGAACCAGATTTTCGACCCTAAAAAATCGACACTAATACATCCACTACATCACATGCCGAGCAATCGAATGTCGAAAAACCTGATTGTTAGGGGAAAAGATAGAAGGAAGAAGATAAGAAGAAAACTAAACAACACAGAATCTCACAGCGGAACGAATAATCAATAATATACCACAAATCTTTACACAAAAGCAAAACTGTAATATGTATATATAAAAACATCAATCAAAGTATACTAACATATTTCAGCCTGGAGAGTTATAGCAGCCTATCCTCATAATTGCTGATAACATAAAATGAATACAGCGGAAAATAGCCATCCACGTAAATAGGTCTCGAGGACTCTAACTTGTCTCTTGAAGCTCCAAGCATCTGGTCTAATCTATAATATGCTCGGTCTGACCTAACCATATAATAAAATAACACCTGAGTTAGTCTAGAAAACCAGCATGAGAAAACACATCCAACTAGATTTATAGTTATAAGAAATCCTTGAAATCAAAAGTATCTCGTAAGAACATGCGTACATAAACATGGACGAGTTTTTACCTTACGATAAGAAAAATCACTTTTATATACAAATCCCGTGATATTATAACAGTGTCTAAGTACAAATACTTATTAAAATAGCCGAAATTGTTACCTTAATTAAATTCCAGCATACTAGGCTCTACGTTCAAAACCATAAAGGCACGTATTGTAATTCCATACAATGACTATGCACTAGGGTACCACCTATCCCAGTACACGTCTAGAAAATGTAACAAGGACCTTGCCTGGATCGCCTGCCAACACAAGACTGCCTACCACAGGCTGGATAGTACCAAATATGTCATCACCCCGGTTGCTTTGCAACCCTTTTTATCGAGTTATCATGTACAACCAATCCATAAATATGTAGATGTATCTAGAAGGGTGGCAATATACCCTAATGGGTGCAACCCACTTAGCCTTGCTGCATCTCCCTGATTTTCACTCGTTCCTGGTTGATAAGGCTTGAGGCTACGATTACCTTTTAAGAAATTCATGCTTAGAATGCTCATTGCCCTCTAATGACAATGTGCGGATAACATTCATCCATATAAGTCCGTTCTGGGTCTGAATGAAACTGAAGGCACTATTCCTACTACATCCATTTTGGAATCACCCTCAGGATTAGTAGCGATCAACCCTTGCACTTCACATCTCCATTTTCGATTCCATGCTCTTCACGATGTCTTCACTTTGAAATGCATTCGTTGGATCGAAGTGGTTTTCGGACAACATATTCAACCCCGGTCTCTTCGAAACAACGTTCGATAATTTTCGATAAACTCAACCCCGGTTCTCTGGAGAATAAACAGACAAAGATAAGATCGGAGATCACCTCCTAACCGTTAGCGGATGGATTTCCTTATCGTTATCCTAAAAGAACAAAGCGAGATTTATACGTGCAGTGCAGCATCATCGGAGATGGCTGTGCCATAAAACTTATGTATTTCTCCTAGATATTTCCAAAGTTACGTTGGGTCTATTTTCGATAGTCGGTTATTTAACTATCGAATAACAAACACTCAATCAGGATTTTATTTTACAGGAAAAACCAAAATTGGCTCAGTATGTAAGTAATCACTAGCCCTTTTTAATAAGTCTTTATACATACGATTACTTTGTGAACTACTTGTATATAAACACTTTTAAAACATATACTTGCAAATCTGTATATTCCCATATTTGGATATAGCCATATACTTAATCCAACGATGTAAGTATATCTACAAAACTTAGAAACGTTTCCTTTTTATTCGCTTCTCAAATCGTTTACAATTCCCCATACAACTCTCCAAGACCTTTGTAAACCATTTTATAATTTCTGAAAAACATTAATAATTCATTTACCAAGAATTCAGTCGCTTATAAATTTCTTGTACCTTTCAAAATTATTTGTAACTCTTTATGAACCCATATACCATTTATAACTTCTTTTATAAATCTATAAACTCGCTTTTAAAATTTGTTTATAAATATCCAACCATTTGTAAACTCTTTCACCTTGCAAATAACCCTTCCTTAATTCTTCGAACTATTTTATAATTCCTTTATAAAATCGAAATCTTTCAAATATATATCCCGAGTCTTAGAAATAATTTAAAATATTTTACTTCAAACACCATTATATAATAATAATTATTAACATTAAAACTAATAAATTTTAAAACATCTTAAAAATGATAATTAATAACTTCAAAATATTGTTTAAAAAATAATAATTAACCTTTACCATTTTCAGGAATAAAAATAATTTATTTAAAACCATATTAATAATATTAATTCCAAACCATAATTATTCTTGAGATAACTAACTTTTACCTTTTCAATTTTTTTATAAATTCTTAAAACATATTAACTATAAACAAATAACTTTTAAACAATATTAATAATTAGATAACTTTAAAATAATATAAATATAATTATATAGCTTTAAAAACAATATTGATATAATTAATTAACTGAATAAAAATATTAATATATTTAACTAGATAACCTTCAAACAAAATATTTCCAAAACCCAATTTCAGATTTAAAAATCGTTTCTTATCTCATAAACCATTTCCTACTTAATCGGCAATTTATAGTATTTTAAAAAAAAATACTAATTTGAGGCCAATAAGCACCCAACACTTAACCAATGTCGATATTGATTTTTCTTTTCACCACTAGGTTTTATTTCCAAACATATAATGATGTTAGAACCACGACATCCACAATCATATTTATTAATCAATAATCCATTAAAGGAAATATTATTGAAAAAATATAATTCAATAATATCAAGGAATCCCGTTGGATCCCTCCAACCTGTTTCCCTTCATCACAAATGTTAGATAATCAATAAATATAAATCAACTGCTTCGAGGCAAGATCCGTATAACAATGGTCATCCACTCTTACACGGAAACACAATAGGGTCTCATCCGCTCCAATAGGCATGAATATTTTCAAACCAACTAATAAATATAATAATTCATCTAAACAATCATACATCAATTTTTATTAACTATAAATTGTACTAATTATCTAAAAAGGTGAGATTAACTCACCGAAAGTTCTTGGTTTCATCGAGGTGTTTTGATTTGGAACTAAAACCGAACGACGTTCGATTTTAGCACAAAATTCAACAGCCTCCAAATTTGTCCAACCAAGTTCCAATGCAAGGCTTTCGTCATCACGAGTGTAATGTAAAATGTCTCGTCTCGAGTGGACCTCGTATGAGAGAGTTATGTAATTTTATAAGGTAATGATATTTTTAAAATTAAAATAAAATAACTAATACATAATCACCACCTAATTACAAATATGCCATTATACCTTCTTCCACAAATCAACATATTTCTCCTCCTAAGCACACTACCCATCATATAGTGCACGGCTGTGCACTGACATGCCACTCCGACCAATGATCCATCGAACCAAACCCACCATCACACTCCTCGTCTCGATCTCCTTCCACCATAATCGAAAACTCAATAGTTGTAGCCCCCTATTAAAACATGACATAGCCTTTGACCTGCTATAGAGAAAAATCGCGACCTCCCCACTCGTGATCGGACCACCTAGATTTTTGCCCCGGGGTGCCTTTTCACATCGCGAGTCCAAATCAATGCTTCGATTCCCCTATCTCCACACGAACACTTTGCTAATGCCAACCCAAGATGATTGCTGCAAAAATGGATCACCATCAATGGGTGACGCACACAAAAAGGACGTAGAGATGGAAAAATCATCGTACGAGCTCAACGGATCAAGAGATGTGATTTTTAGTCAAGTGTAGATTTTTATTTTTATTTTTGAAATCTCGTTTTCTCTCTTTCTATTTTTTTGGAGATGGTTTAAATAGATGAAGATGGATGGGAGATAATGTAGATCAGGGTAGGGTGGCTTGTTCAGGGTAGGGTGGCTAATGGTAATGGAATGGTGGCTGCTTAGTCTAATCTGAATAGAATATATTATTTAAAAATCCAAAATATCTAGCTATAAATTATGGACTCCAATCAAGATGTGCCGCCTGGTGTTCCTAATGTTATACCCCTATTCTAAACGAAATGAAACTTGTCTCGAGCCTCAATTTGATCGTATGGAGAAGATAGCTTTTTGAACCCAATTACTATATTAAATCTTCAATATTAGTTTCAAAGCGTTTCCATCCCGTACGACCAAACGTTATGACTAATCGCTATGAAATTTGACGACATATTATAATTCACTGTTGTGGACCCAATGACACTGCTTTCGTTAAAATCCGAGTTTGTGCCCCGGAAGGCTATTTTTATATGTTAATTAAAACGAGTTATTTTCAAAATCCAGTAAATCACTTTTAAATCTAACTTAAAAGTTGTATTACCCTCATTCTTGTTAAATAGTGATTAAATAAGCTTTTAAATTATTTTTATCCAAATAAAAATCTAACATTCAATTATTTAAATGATTTCAATTATCAAATTCAACAATTAAACTAATCCAATAAATCGCTATTTTTTAATTTAAGTTATTTAACCTATAAAAATTAACTTCTCAATATTTAAAATTAATTAAATATTATAGTTTCAAATAACTAAAATTCTAGGTCATTATATATCGCATGCCAGCTAACACATAGCTTTCGAACGTTGAGCCTAGTCATCGTGTAGCTATCTCATAACCAGCGTTGGTAAATTCTCCTTGTGGCCATCGCTAATTTATTTTCTTTCCTTAGCTATCATGTATCAACTTCTCGAGCGCTTTCATGGGTTGATATTGTTGACCTAAAAAATGGACCAACACCCTGGTTAGAGTTTGAAAGCACCAGCCCTGTTCTGACATGCAATATCACAGTTCATAGAGAAAGAACAGTAAAAGAAAGTAGACAGAGAATTTTTATAGTGTTTCGGCTATTAATGAAGCCTACGTCCACTTTATAGTTTTTGTTAAAGACTGATTGCTATTACAAGAGACATATGATTACAAGGCTTTGATTGTTTCCAAGCTAGATTGAATCTCCAGAGTTGGAATCCACTGGAAAATCACGTGTATTACTTTGGAGATTGTTGTGAGGGAGGTAGAGAGTGAAGAACAATTCCAGCAGAGCTTCAACAATCAGTCGAGAGAAGATCCTTCTTTTATTGAAGGATGGATGGTATTTATATGGAGCGAGAAGCTTCTAAGCTAGGCCATGTCTTCATCAGCTCGCAAGTAGGTAGTATACGACCTAGGGGGAGTTTGGCTTGCACAACGAGCTAACGCCATGGGTCGCTGACCAATGGTCTATGGGTCGCTAGTGATCCATAAACTTGGCTCGTGCTGCGAGCCAATATCTTGACCACTTTATAGTATTCCATAGTCATCTTGTTCGAAGGCTTGAGGAGAGGCATGGGTCGCTGATGATCCAACCGCTTAGGATTTTTCTGGAATCTGGAACTGGAGATGTTTCCATAGCCTTTTATCATAGTTGTTACGTTTTGATGGCAATTCGCTAGCTATTTACGTTTAGCTGCCGATTGGACTGAAAGGAAGCTGATCTCTCCGCTTTGTTGATCCCAGTTGTCATTTTAGTCGTATAGCTTGGCCCTTGTTGATCCTTTGCCTTAGCTTTTCTAGTTAATTGCTAAACCACCCTGTCTACATAAGGTTGTTCTATCTTCTATTGGTTTCTGCTAGGTTAAAAACCCAGATAACATTTGCCCCCTAGAGTACCTCTTCGTTGTAAACAAGGCGTGCTTTGGAAGTTATCGCTTTTAATATCTATCTGTTGATTTCCAAGTGATTGCATTAGAGCTTTACAAATAAGTTAACCCCATATTGTTGGTCTTCTTTCTTTAGTTCTGACTGTTACTTCTTGCCACAACGTATCACATTTTTCCTCGTAGCTTCCTGGCATGGCTCGTAATGATGAACAATTATAAGATATCGAGTTCGAGAAGAATATGTGAAGTTTTCTTTTCCTCTCTCCTTTTTTTATGTGGGTTGCTAGCGATCCATGTGGGATGGGTCGCTAGCGACCTAACTTTTTAAAGGAATTTAAATTTCGCGAAGTAAGGTCGGGTCGCAAACGATCTATGATGGATCACATGCAAACCTACTACTTAGCAAAATTTTCAGCTCTTCTTGCTTGCCTATTTATATGTTTGAACCTACCCATCATTTCCCCACTTGACCAGAACCAATCTTGTCTCTTCACGCGATCCAGCTTTCAGCGACTCGATTCTAGGCGACCTAAGTGTTCACCCAACCTGATTCATCACTTCATCTGAACTCATTCGCTGTTGATCACCTAGTTCTGGTCTCGACTGCTACTGCATGTCGTAACGAATCTAATTTCTCTTTGTAGCTTCTTGGTATACTTTGAAGTAATGGGTAAGTGTCGAGGCTACCATGCAAATTTGGCTTTGGCTTTTCAATCATCTGTTGAATTTTCAGTGTGAACCATCGGAGTCTACCTCAAAATGTTGTTTTCAACAAACCGATTTCTGATAGTCGTTCATTTTTTGATTTTGATCTAAATTTCAATTCCTGGTATTGGAAATGCAATCTTTTCTTCATAGTTTACACAAGGGTTTAGGTCAGTTAGTGGCTGCATGATATAGGTTTGGAGTTGCCTCGTGCAGTTTTAATTCGACCGATGGTGAAGCTAAGTTTGTCTCAAATGATTGTACACTGTTCTGGAGCGAAGTCTTACTCTTTGTCTTTAGCCTTTTCTTCTCAAGAATTTGGTTAAGTTCCTGTCGATGTTTTTGAGTTCCAATATGATTATTTATTCCAAAATTGGATATAGTTGATGATTCAATCGTATCATTCTTTCTATTTTTGTACTTCAATGATCCTGAAAAGAAAAGCTTCCCGCATCGCTTTGGGTAGCGGCTCCGTTATCGATCGTTGATCGATAACGGGTAAGTTTGGAAGAGATAAATTTTAAAAGAAGATACAGATTGTTTTTCAAATGCAAGCAATCTAGCTACACTAGATTGTTTCTTCACAGTATTCAGGATACTGGACTCCTCTCATGTAGATAACACACTTCATCTGCCCCGGTTAACGCTCATGACCCGATTGGTCAACATACACTGACTTTCCTTGAATTTCGGGCGTTGATTATACGAGGATATTATTCAGAGTAAAACATACCTGACAAGGTTGAATGCCAAGTTTTGTCATTGAAAATGATTTTTCAATCATCCAATCTTTAGTCTGGTGGAGGTACTTTCACTCCTTCAGATGCTGGGTTCTTTACAACTTAGGCTTCGCTTATTATTCCTATCATATTGGGACGACTGATTGCAGTTAAATTACGGGGTACGGTTGATCTTATATAGTTGTAGTTGAAGTTCAATCAGGAACAGTTTAGCCTTCAAAAACTAGCACATGAGTTGTTCGATTGAGATTATCCTTCTCTTGCATTTTTCAAAATTCAATGCACACCAGCCTCTATCTCCGAGGACTATTGCTTAATTGCTCGATTCCAAACATTGCTTTTTCTTGCTGTTTTCCTTCTTGTGCTCATGTATAGCATACTCATTTATTTAATTCTATACATTTGAGTAATACTTCTGTAGTCATTTCGACTTATTCTATTCATGGCTTTGTTTAGAACTATGAAGTAGCTTGGTATAGCCAGTTTCGAGATTTTTCTTATTTATGTTCAGTCGAGTTCATGCTCAACCGAGCTTGTTTGACAAAGCGTTGGTGTAAATGCCTTGGCCAGTAGGGCTGATTACTTTGACTACTGAACAAACATGTTTTGGGAGGTTAGGTATCCTAAGCAATAAGTTTGATTTCCCCAGTTTGATTGACATGATAACTCCTTTCTTTGGGAATTAGAGACTTTGTTGCTTGATCCCAAGATCTGAGTTTTGTATTGATGTCGGCATGTATTAGAAAGAAGTGTTTCTAGCATCATTTGCTAAACTAAATTCTTCTGAGTCCTACATTGAGATCCAATCATGTATTCGTTTCTACCTTGGAAAACTCACACACGGATTACTCGACTCTATGGATTTTTCCTTGATGTTGTGAATCTTCAGATAGCACGACCAAACTTTGGGTAATGGCGTAATCCTGCAAGTTGGAACCAAATGATCTAGTTAGACCGTAGGTAGGTCATTAATCCTTCTCGTCATCGCAAGACTATGAGAAACGGTGGATTTATGAACGTTAAATCCTTCATTTCCATTGTTGGTGATTTTCTTGCCAGAATGTTCTGTTTTCTAATACAAAACCATTATCTAATCAACCTCGTGGTTATCCGCATTTGGACTTTTAAAACATTTCTTTCGATCAAGTATCTGTGCTTCTACCCCTTATTGAGGGACTAGCTATTTAGAATGCCTATATTTGGGCGATTGTGAGAGATGGAAATATGTGGGGCGAATTGCTCAATTGCCCCCAGTCTAACTCTCAATCCCATTCTGGAATTGAGGATGTTCTGGGATTTTATTTTCAACCTTCCATGATTGCTCTCGCTTATTCATGGCCATGAATGCTCTTCTTGGTTACTGATGTTGTCATGGAAGTTTTGTTCATATGTCAACTCCTGTCTTTAAGAATCGATAACCTAGATGTTTGGTTCCAAGCAACATTTCTTCTAGGGTGCCTATCTTTTGGCTGTGTCTAAATTCTTTCTAAATTGAATTTAGGAAACTTGGTTGTGCATTAGCTTTCATCTCTAGAAACTAGTATATGGGTAATTCAATCCTGGGATTTTCTTTCGACGCTACTTTGTTCCTACGTAGTGGATGATTCCTATGATGAAAGGTCGACCCATCTAGCTGACCTTTGAAAGGATACGTATTTCGGTCGCTGCCTGTCATTGGGCAATAGTAGTTTTCTGAAGAGAAGGTAGAAACTCAGTTGAGGGCCAGCTTCTATCTCTGGAAGCTAGTGTATCGATGGTTCACTACGATGAGTGTTTCTCACCAGCCCTGTAGATCAAAGTTTTTCTAGCATTGCCAGGGCAATAATGGTACTTAGTGAGAGGAATGTTTCCTGGAGTTTCCAGGGCAACACTAGTACTTATGAAATAGAAAGTTTCCTAGCATTGTTGGGGCAACACTGGTACTTAGGAAATAGAAAATTTTCCCAGCATTGCCAGGGCAACATAAGTACTTAAAAGATAAAAAAAGGCCTTAGCATTGGCGAGGCAACACCGATATTCAGGAGGTTGAGATTGATTTTCCCTGTCAATTCAGCGGTGCTCTTAATCCAGTTAGCTATTAGTTTCGACCTTTGAAAACTAGCGCTTTGATGATATGATTGTAGAATTAGTTTCTTAGTGCTACCTATCCTATAGGCAGTGTTAAAGTCAAGTTGGTGATGGTCTTTAATGGTTTGCACTTCTCTTGCCGATTTTATGTTGGAATTAATGGAATAGGGGGCAGTTGCGATCCACTCATTGGTTCATGGTGTTTGCATTCTATTCCGCATTCTGGGAACCTAGAGTCATTCTAAAAGCAGTCTACTCAAGCTCGATTTGTCTCCAAACTTTAGTCCATGCTCTGTGGATTTAAAGTTCTTTCGTAGACGGTCACACTTTTGCCAAATTGTTTGTACTCCAGTTCATTGTCGAGGACTGGGATATTTCTGTGAATTTTTTATACTCTAGTCTGCGCTCAAGGGACATAGAGTACTCTTATCCTCGCTTTGGGGACTTAGAGATTTTTGTGAATCGTTTTTACTCTAGTCTGCGCTCCGGGGACTTAGAGTAGACTAGTTCGCGCTTCGGGACATAGAGATTTCTATGAATCGTTTATACTCTAGTCTGCACTTCGGGGACTTAGTATACTCTAGTCTGCGCTCCAGTGACTTAGAGATTTTTGTGAATCGTTTATACTCTAGTCCACGCTCCTAGGACTTAAAGTACTCTAGTCCGCGCTCTGGGACTTAGAGATTTTTGTAAATCGTTTATACTCTAGTCCACGCTCTGGGGACTTAGATTACCCAAGTTCGCTCTCTGGGGACTTAGAGATTTTTATAAACCATTTATACTCTACCTCGCGCTTCGGGGACTTAGAGTACTCTAGTCTGTGCTCCGGGGACTTAGAGATTTTTGTAAGTCGTTTATACTCTAGTCTACGCTCTAGGAACTTAGAGTACTATAGTCCATGCTCTGGGGACTTAGAGATTTTTGTAACTCAATTATACTCCAGTTCACGCTTCAAGGACTCAAATCCAGTTTGGTGATGGTTAAATCATTCATAAAATCCAATAGAGTTGAGTAGATTCCCTTTAACCCAATGTGGTGGTTTTCTCAACATCGTTTAACTTCGGGATGCACCATGTTCTCTAACGATAAGAGTCCCAGGCATTTCCATTGCCTAGCTTTGTTTATAGCCATCAAGTGATACCCTTGGAGATGCAAGCCTGTTGCTTAACCAATTCCATAGTTATTCTTATTCATGAAAAATCAAGTTTCCTCCAACCGGTTTTTGTTATGTTTTGATGTCTACTTTCAGAACATTTCATTTCTAGGTGCCAAATTTCAGGTTCTTACAGAAAATATGAAATTGAGGAGTAAGTTATCATATTGCCTGCTGTATGACCTCATTCATTCTTATACTGATCATAGACCAGTAGAGTTTGGTAGTGTTTGTCCTTAATTTGTGGCAGTAAACCTTGCTTGTTTCAGGCCATGTGCATTATGCTAGGATAATAGCATTATTGTGGATATCAACCTTATTCATTGGTTCCAATCTCCAAGAATCAATGGTCAATTTCGAGCGTTCTCTCCTTGCTGCAGTATGTCTCCGAATAACACCTGGTTTTCTACAAGTTAGGGTTTGAGACCTCAGTCGAGCACCTGCATCTATTCTTTAGAAACTGGTGCATTGATGATTTGATTCTGGAAGCCTTCTGCCGTCGTCTATCCCTGGACGACCGTAAGTTTCTCCTTTTATTGCAAGTGAGAGCGATCTTTTTCCTGACCAAGTGATAATGTATTCTATGGCCCTCAGTCCACAAGATTGATTATTCTGAACAATCGATGTGAGACTTGACGTTCTAGGTGGCTCCATGGATGCCCCCAGTCAAAGGTACGTCGCAGCTCCTATCCCTGGGAACTCGTGACTTGGATGCCTTGAATTTTGACATTTTGTGCATTAGCTTGGTCAAAAATCAGAATTCATTGTCGACTTCTTGGTTTGTGAGCTTTGCGGTACCACCGAGATATGTCGGTTCTTTCGGGTAGCGGGAGTTAATCCCTGTCAGTCGAACTGCCCAGCTTTTGAGAGCGCGTAGCTTATGAAATTCCTTTATGTTGCCTATCTTCGGGCAATGTGAGGGTTTGTATTTTGAAAGTTAGTGCACGGCTTAATGGATGTGTGGCCTTTACTTTTCTTTGGCGTTGCCTATCTTCGAGCAAAGTAAGGAGTTTAAGCTCTTTAAGAGTTAGTGCACGACTTACGAAATGCACGGCTTTCCGTGCTCATCAGTGTTGTCTATCTTCAGGCAATGTGAGGAGCGAATGTTCTAAGAGTTAGAGCACGACTTATGAAATGTGCAGCTTTTGGTGATCCTTGACGCTGCCTATCTCCAGGCAATGCGAGGAGTGTAAGTTTTGATGCTCCTCGGCGTTGCCTATCTCCGGGTAACACGAGGAATTTGTTTTTTAGTGCTTCTTGGAGCTGCCTATCTCCAGGCAACGCGAGGAGTTAGTTTTTGATATGCAGCTTACAAGGTGCACGGCTTTTGGTGTTCCTTGGTGTTGCCTATCTCCGGTAACGCAAGGACTGTAATTATATGCTCCTCGACCTTGCCTATCTTCGGGCAACATGATGTGTTAGTTTTTTAGTGCTCCTCGGGGTTGCCTATATCTAGGCAACACGAGGAGTTAGTTTTTGATGCACGGCTTACGAGATGTGCGGCTTTTGGTGCTCCTTGGCGTTGCCTATCTCGAGGCAACGCTAGGAGTGTAAGTTTTGATGCTCGTCGGCATTGCCTATCCCCGGGCAACACGAGGAGTTATTTTTTGATGATCCTCGGTGTTGCCTATCTTTGGGCAATGCGAGTAGTTAGTTTTTTATGCTCTTCGGCATTGCCTACCTTTAGGTAATGCGAGGAGTTAGTCTTTTAATGCTCCTCGGCGTTGTCTATCTTCGAGCAACGTGAGGAGTTTAAGTTTTGGGCCTTCCCGATGTTGCCGGGGTAACATTGGTTTTCAAAAGGTAAGGATCGTGTGTCGATCCAACAGTTTGAGTTGATTTTCTTTCGTCGAGCCTGCGGCTATTTATTATGAACATGGCTTCATTGGTTCAAGAAGTAGGGCATGGCTTACTTGATGCACACAGTGGTTTGGGCCTAGCGTTGGAGGAATGATACCAGTTCATAGAAGGTAAGGATCAAGTTTTCCCATCAATTTGACGGTTTGACTTCTCTGGAATGTGACTTCGTCGGTTTTAAGGGACAATTAATTTTTAGATCGGGTAATCGTGGCTTGGACGATTCTTTCGTATTTCGAGAAGATGTGCTTGGCCAAACAAATAAGATTGCCATGGCAAAGAGATCTACAACCGATCGCTAGGAGATGGTTATGAAGAAATAGCTTTTGGGAGTACGAGGCAAGACTCTTAGTTTTTGGTCCAAAATGCCTCTAGAGAATTGGTCTTTAACTGGCATACGATCTAAGAAGAAGAGGAATTGGTCACCAAGAGCAATAAAATAGTAGTTATAAAGAAGGCGGCAAGTATTATGCTAGTATTTTATTTTTTGCACTAGCTAGGTTAATAAGTACGCGGTTGTGAGAATTCCAAAATTTTTGATCGGGGATAACAGAACTATGGTATGATTAGTCTTGGCCTTTCTTATGGCTATTCAAGGGTGTGTGGGTCTCCCATGCCACAGGTAGTTGGCATGCTTGAATTGTATCCATGGTCTCTTCACAACTCGTTTGGTTGCCTCTAGTCTAGGAGGAGCGCTTCTTTCGAGTTTTAAGTCTTGGCTTGATTAGAGTCAGCCTCTGATTAACCATAAGGTTGGTTTAGTTTTGGCTTAGTTCCTTTGAGCGACTTTGAAGCTCTGGGGTTTAGCAATGTTTGTTTCATCAGTCGTTTAATTATGCTAAGTGACTGATGTGATTGTCGACGTGTTGTGCCAAAATTGGTCACAAACCCCAAATACCCTGAAAGCACCAGTGTATGGACACAAACCAATGATATTCAAGCACAAATATTAGATCTCAGCAAATATCAAACAGCAATTCAAAAATAATGATCAGAGACACAAGTTTTATAGTGGTTCGGCTATCTCCGGCCTACGTCCACTCCAAAGTTATATCCTTTTATTTATTATCTTTGATGGTTACAGATGATTACAGTAGTAAACATGAAGAATTTCCAGTACAATAGCAGTATTGAAGCGTAGAAATGAATCCGGCAGAGTCTCGAAGTTGAAAGCCCAAAGATCCAGAGAGATCCCCTTTTCTGAATGACTAGGGGGTCTATTTATAGGCGTGGGATGCTGATATTTCGCTGAAAATCCAGGAGACCACTTCTGGCACGTGAGGGGGCCCACATGCCCGGCCTCAGGACATTTGGGCCCACTTTGAGATCGATTCGAACTCCATTCGAATCGATCAGAAAATCATCCAATCGAGGTGAAATTTGGTGTGGACATCCTTCAACATGTATGTAAGCTCCTGTAAAAATTTCATTGCATTTGGATCAGTGGATCTTGAGTTATGATCAATTCGAGATTAGGGCTCCATTTGTTCTGTCTGGTTCGAATCCATGCTTCGAATCCATCTCCTTCGACTCCATCCAAAGCGCGTGCGCATCAATGACGTGTCGCGAAATCTCAGGGTTGATCCACCTTTGTCGCCATGTTGAACGTATCTTCCTTTGTTTGTATCGATCGTTTCAAATAGATACGAACATTGTCCCTAAGTCCTTCGAATCCATGAAGTCAACTCACCGCGTATCCTGCTCGAATGCCCTCTTCGTATCGATAGGTACGAATCCAGAATCAAAATTGCTACTTCCTTTTCGTATCGATCCAACGCTGATCGATACGAAGGACTTCTGCGCATCCATCCCATTATTGCACAACGATGCGAAGTGCATCGATTCGAAGTGCATCGATTCGAAGTAAAGTCCTACATTTCCTTTTGATCGATACGAACTGTATCGATTCGAACCAATATCTTCCTGATCGATGCGAAGCAACCGAGTCTTGTCCATGCCAATCGATACGAAGTGTATCGATTCGAAGTCCTTCACCCTGCTTTGCCTTTGATCGATACGAACGGTATCGATACGAAGCCCTCTCTTCCTGATCGATACGAAGTGTATCGATTCGAACCATCCTTGTATGCCGATGGATACGAACAACATGTTCTTCCTACCTTGCATCGATCATATCCCCTTCATACGAACTCCGATTAACCTGAAATTTGAAACATAGCCTTTCCTAGTCCTTATCATCATCTCCAATCAATTTTGTCCCGGTCGGAGTTTAACCAAATTTTGATGACATCGATCGCAGCCTTGGTTTCAATTGATCTCCAATCCCGATATCCATCATTCCTTGCCAATTTGTTGATATTCCAGTTTTGGCCAAAAAGTGGGATAACACTTTGCCCCCCAAAACATGCCTTGTGATAAGAAGGCGTGTTTTGAGTAGTTCCGATTCCAATATCCAAAGTTCATAGCCATAGCCAATTCCATATCCATCCAAACTCGACAATCGAGTCCTAATCCATCCTTGTCCAACAGCCAATAACCGAATCCAGGACCTCTCTGGGTCGATATCCGAATCCATAACCTTTCCGGGCTCTTGTCAAGCGCAGTCCACACCTGACGACCGTGGTCCAGTGTCACTGGACGTTGAACTAACCTCTCCGAGTTCTTGCCGAGCGTAATACACACTTGACGACCATGGTCCAGTGTCCCTGGACGTTATACAATGCCATGGCTTAAGTCCTAAGCCGAATCCTGGTCTCTCTGGACCCTTGCCGAGCATAGTCCATACTCAGCGACTTGAAACAATAACGACTGATAATGCAGGGCCTAAGTCCTAGGCCGAATCCTGGTCTCTCCGGACCCTTGTTGGGCATAGTCCATACTCAACGACCTGAATGAGTCAATTTACCATGCTCGAGCAAAGTGACTCACCCCTTGCCAGGTATAATCCATACCTGACGACCGTTATCAAAAATCAGATAAAAATCCAATCAAAATCCAATCCAAAATCCAAATCAAAAACCAGAAAACCAGTAATCCAAACCAGCATCCAAAACCGAAAACCAGTCATCTAAAAGAAAGTCCAAACCAGAAAGCAAATAAAAACCAGGAGTTCAAACCAAACTCCAAAACCAAACTAGAAAATCAAGTATCTAATCCAAAACAGAAAAACAGTTTTCACAAGCCATAGCTCCGCAGTTTATCATCATTCAGAGCATGCCTAGGGGCTATCTCCGTCCCCGTACATGTGTAAACAATTTGGTTGCTCGCCAATGGTTTGTTACTCATTTCATATTATCCAGGTCAATGGATAATCAATCGATCGTCATCCCTGGGCCTCACATCATCACGGTGTGAGGTAGTCGGTGGTTGCTCCTGCTCCACCGCTGCATCCCGAGTTCCGACATATTGCCGCAACTGTTCATTCCTTACATGCTCCTCGATTATATCCTTTAAGTGCCTGCAGCCGTTGGTGTCATGTCCATCTAAATCATGGAAGAGGCAGTGCCTTCCTGATGTCCTCTCCCATTCTGATTGTTCTCTCCTAGCCGGCCTTCGGTAGGGAAGGCGATTCCGAGTATCCCGGTATATCCGCTCCAGAGTCTCGTTTAATCCTTCGTATGTGGAAAACTTTGGATCCTTCCATCGCTTCCTATCTTTTCCAGAATCATCGCCTAACTTCCTTTTTCCTTTGTCTTTATCCGAACCTTTGCTGGATGGTCCTCCACCCTCAGTTGCATTAACCTTTTTCAACTTTAATCCATACTCGCATCTTCTTGCCGAAGGAATCTCTCTGCCTCATGAAATAATTCGTCGAGATCCTTCGGGGGATCTCGTATCAGAGATACCTTGAAATCCGAGTCCTCCCTGACTCCTGATACTGCTGCCATTAAAACCATCGATGGATCAGGCCGATCCACCGAAGCAACTGCCGCACTGAATCGAGTTATAAAAGCTCTAAGCGATTTATCCATCTTTGCTTTACCGATGTCAATGTCATCACATTCTTCAGCCTCTTGACGTGAACCCGAAACTGTCCCATAAACCTTTCCACCAATTCCCTCCAAGTCCTGATAGATCCTTCTCCCAACTGCCTAAACCACATTGCAGCTAAGTCCGTCAAGTACAAAGGAAAGCGTCGTGCCATTACTTCCTGCGATGCCCTCAGCACCTCCATGTGTCTGGTGTACCTCATCAAGTGATCGGTTGGGTCTGCCTTACCATCATACACATCCACGCTAGGTAGCTTGAACTTAGGTGGATTCTAAGCCATCCTTATTTCCCGAGCAAACAGACTCCTATTCACTCCTTCCAAGTCACTGTTGGTCAAACCACCTCGCACGGTTTTTCTGATGATCTCCACTAATCCAGTTTTTTCTGTTGGGGGTTGCTCCCCATGCCCCCGAGGGAATTCCCGCACATATTCCTCATGTGGCTCAGCAACGTTGGCCCTAGCCTGTTGAGCTCCTTCCAGAGGTCCTCCTGTGTTGGATCCCGTGGGCCTGCCCCCAAGCTCTTGTTGATTGCCTTCTGGCTCCGTATCCCGTCCTCCATTGGGTTCCACAACCCTAGTTCCTTGTCCTGCACCACAGCGGCTGTAGCTGTTCCTAAGTTCTGCATCCCTGCAGCTCTCATTTGCTCAAAGAAAGTCTGCATCATTTCCTGTTGGCTCTTCAACAATCTCTCTTGCAAAGAATTTGCCATAGCTTCCATTTCATCCCGGGTTATGTAGATTGAAGCCTGTCCTTCCCCGGCTCCGGAGGATGCTTGTTGACTTCCTTCCTGTTGGCTTCTCTCAGCCCTTTGCCTCCTACTATTTTGCCTAGTCATTGTCTTCAAGTCCAAACTTCAAATCCGATGTAGCAGGTCCTGAGTTCAATTCTCAGTGAAAGTACCAAAGTGTTTGCGCCAAAATTGGTCACAAATCCCGAATACCATGAAAGCACCAGTGTATGAACACAAACCAATGATATTCAAGCACAAATATCAGACCTCAGCAAATATCAAACAGCAATTCAAAAATAATGATCAGAGACATAAGTTTTATAGTGGTTCGGCTATCTCCGGCCTACGTCCACTCCAAAGTTTTATCCTTTTATTTATTATCTTAGCTGGTTATAGATGATTACAGTAGTAAACATGAAGAATTTCCAGTACAATAGCAGTATTGAAGTGTAGAAATGAATCCGGCAGAGTCTCGAAGTTGAAAGGCCAAAGATCCAGAGAGATCCCCTTTTCTGAATGACCAAGGGGTCTATTTATAGGCGTGGGATGCTGATATTTCGCTGAAAATCCGGGAGACCACTTCTGGCACGTGAGGGGGCCCACATGCCCGGCCTCAGGACATTTGGGCCCACTTTGGGATCGATTCGAACTCCATTCAAATCGATCAGAAAATCATCCAATCGAGGTGAAATTTGGTGTGGACATCCTTCAACATGTATGTAAGCTCCTGTAAAAATTTCTTTGCATTTGGATCAATGGATCTTGAGTTATGATCAATTCGAGATTAGGGCTCCATCTGTTCTGTCTGGTTTGAATCCATGCTTTGAATCCATCTCCTTCGACTCTATCCAAAGCGTGTGCGCATCGATGACGTGTCGCGAAATCTCAGGGTTGATCCACCTTTGTCGCCGTGTTGAACGTATCTTCCTTTGTTCGTATCGATCGTTTCGAATAGATACGAACATTGTCCCTAAGTCCTTCGAATCCATGAAGTCGACTCCCCGCGTATCCTTCTCGAACGCCCTCTTCGTATCGATAGGTACGAATCCAGAATCAAAATTGCTACTTCCTTTTCGTATCGATCCAACGCTGATCGATACGAAGGACTTCTGCGCATCCATCCCATTATTCTACAACGATGCGAAGTGCATCGATTCAAAGTAAACTCCTACATTTTCCTTTTGATCGATACGAACTGTATCGATTTGAACCAATATCTTCCTGATCGATGCGAAGCAACCGAGTCTTGTCCATGCCAATCGATACGAAGTGTATCGATTCGAAGTCCTTCACCCTGCTTTGCCTTTGATCGATACGAACGGTACCGATACGAAGCCGTCTCTTCCTGATCGATACGAAGTGTATCGATTCGAACCATCCTTGTATGCCGATGGATACGAACAGCATGTTCTTCCTACCTTGCATCGATCATATCTCCTTCATACGAACTCCGATTAACTTGAAATTTGAAACATAGCATTTCCTAGTCCTTATCATCATCTCCAATCAATTTCGTCCCGATCGGAGTTCAACCAAATTTTGATGACATCGATCGCAGCCTTGCTTTCAATTGATCTCCAATCCCGATATCCATCATTTCTTGCCAATTTGTTGATATTCCAGTTTTGGCCAAAAAGTGGGATAACACGATGTGTGGCCCTGGAGCACGGCTTCGTTGACTCTAAGGTGCATTGGATTAGATGAGTACTGGTCTTCCAGTTCACCTTCACAGATTTCAGTCGTACATAAATTTTGCTAATCTACTGGTTCACCCTCACGACGCATTAGTTCGTGAAAGACCTTCATGCTCGCAAAGGGGTTTTTCGATTAGATGACCGTTGATCTATCGGTTTACCATACAAAGCTTTAGTTCGTGAAGGACCTTCACATTTGCAAAGGGTTTTTTGGATCAGATGATCGCCGATCTACTGGTTTACCTCCATGAAGCTATAGTTCGTAAAAGGCCTTCACATTCGCAAAGGGTTTTTTGGATCAAATGACCGCTGATCTACCGGATTATATTCATGAAGTTATAGTTCATGAAATACCTTCGCGTTCGCGAAGGTTTTTTTGGATCAGATGACCGCTGATCTACCGGTTTACCTTCACAAAGCTTTAGTTTGTGAAAGACCTTCACGTTTGTGAAGGGTTTTTGTGGTCGGATGTCCGGCAACCAAACAGCCTCGGAATGATAATTTATCGATTCTGAGAGGAGTTTGGGGTCATGTGTTCGACAGCCCAGCGGTCTTGAAGCAATGATTTATTGAATTCAAGAGGAATTTTTTGGATTAAGCTCGAGGAGACACAGTTTTATCGGTTTTTGTAGGCTAAGGTGTTATATCTGTTTTTTCGACGATCCTTTGGATAAGACTTCTTGATGCCACCAGCAATGTCGTTTCTCAGAAGGGGGGTTGGCATGCTCATCGAGGGCGTAGAAGCATTTCTTTCGCATGTTGTCTACAGTACCCCTGGGTTGAGAGTAGACAAGGATGGATGAGAAGGCATCCCTTTAGGTTGTTGTCACATTCCTTAATTGCTAGCTAGGGTGTTATTTGATAATCATCTTTTCATCTGATTTCGTCATTTAGCTGGGGGGCTTTTCTACTGGGTCTTAGTACCCTTGCTTGGACAGAAGGCCCTTGAGGTCCAGTAGCTCCTTTACTGTATGGTATGTTCTTTGGAACTCTACGGGTTTGTCTTCTTCTAAATGCACTACTTCTAGTCTTTAGAATCGGTTTGCCTCCCATAAAATTCTTCCAGGGTAGCAGGTTGTTTCGTCCTTTAATGATTCCTGAGGACCATGCAGCAGACTGCATCCATCGCCCTCGCTTCATCCATATGCTAGATATACCAGTAAAGAAGCAATTTCGAATCATTTGTACAGTTGTAAAAAAGGTATAGCTGGCCTGATAAACATCTTTGGATATTCTGCATGTTAAGCGGCTTCGCTAAATGGGTTTCGATTAAGGAAGATGTTCTAATCATTGTTAGATCGCTCCATTTTCAAGTTATGGCTTTTATGATGCTTGAGAAGGATATATGCATGATTATATATGCTTAAATGATTAGAAATGCCGATTGAATGACCCAAATCAGTGACTATCTCAAAACTTTTCAAACTAGGTTAGATTGGTCTAGGGTGACAAAGAAGGCTCCACAAGGATGCGTTCCAAATTTCCAGGTATTCGGAGTTCGCACGTTCGAGTTATGGACAAAAGAAGATGGATCGACATTGATGGATTGGTGGTATTTTACTTAGAGTCCGACCCAAGAAAATTTTCCATTTCCTTGGAGCCAACCCATGATTCACTCGAAGTCACAGAAATTGAAGTGCTGGGTTAGTGACAAACATTGCTTAGAGCCATTAGCATGTTTGCTTGGAGAAAATCTTGGTTTCATCTAACTCTCATTTTTTGCCAAAATTTCCTACGTTTGCTTCGAGTCAAATAGATGTTTACCCAAGTTCGACTTCGAGTAAAGATTTCTAAAATCTGCTTCGAGTCAAATAGTCAATTTCCCGAGTTCAACTTCGAGTCAACTCTGAATTAATTTTTTCAATGACCATTTTGAAGATTTTTGATGATTTTCGACAATGACCTTTGTGATTTGACAATGTGAGCTCCATGATGGGATTGGAAGATGGTCAGTTGGGAGTGGTCATAATATACCAAAGGAACCAGACATTGTAATCGATCTCGGTTTGTATCATATCTTTTTGGTCCTCTGACCTCTAGGAATATCGTTTGAGTAGCAGTTCCTCGTCCATTTCTTGGGAATGTGCTAAAGCATGGGTTTTAGAGCTTCTAGCATTTTTCACGTTGGCATTTTCATCCAATTTATATTCCTCAAATATTTTTCATCTTCAGATTCAAAGAGTGCCATCGTTATATCCTTCCGTGGGGTATTCACTCCTAAGTTCGGGTTTGTCATCGGTGATTTTGCAGTAGGTGTAGTAAGGGGTTCGGGGGCACAATGTAGCCCTGATTGGGGTTCAGGGCAACGACCCCGAGGTTCACGGTATGTGCAAAAAATCACCATGAACTGAGCTAACTTTATGGATTGCTAGCGATCCATAAGCTATGGATCATTAGCGATCCATAGCTTCTGGCTCGATAGCGACCTGGAAAAGTAATATGGATCACTGGTGATCCATGTACTTAAATGATTTCAGATGTTGTGGCGACCTGAAAAATAGTATGGATAACTCGAGATCCATAGTAATGGATCACTAGCGATCCATGCACTTAACTGATTTTGGTACTTTGTCTTCTGGAGTTTATGGCGGTCTGGTGAAAAGGTATGGATCGCTAGCGACCCATAGTGCACGGATCGCTAGCGACCTATGTGCTTAAGTAATTTATGAGCTTTGCCTTTAGGATCGCGTCTACTATCTCATGTTGATGTTCTCCATCACCTTAGCATGTGTTCGCTTGCTTTTTCTCCGATCCTTCTTGGTTGGTTCTTCTGTTCTCAACAGCAAACCTTCTAAGCGGAGTTGAGAATCTAACTTCTAAATCTATCTGATCCAAAGTAGATAGCTTGATCTAAGCTAGAGTTGGGTTCTCAGTGAAAGCACCAAAATGTTGATCCATTGGACCAACACCCTGACTAGAGTTTGAAAGTACCAGCCCTGTTCTGACAAGGCAATATCACATATCACAGATATGAAGAAAGAACAGTGAAAGAAAGTAGGCGGAGAATTTATATAGTGGTTCGGCTGTTAATGAAGCCTACGTCCACTTTATAGTTCTATTGTAGACTGATTGCTGTTACAAGAGATGTATGATTACAAGGCTTTGATTTTTTTCCTAGCTAAATTGAATATCCATAGTTGGAATCCACTAGAGAATCATAGTGTATTCTTTTGGAGATTGTTATAAGGGAGGTAGAGAGTGAAAAATAATTCCAGCAGAGATTTCACAACCAGTCCGAAGAAGATCCTTCTTATGTTGCAGGTTGGATGGTATTTAAATGGAGTAGAGAGCTTCTGGCTAGGCCTTGTCTTCATCGGCTCAAGTAGGTAATATATGACCCATGGGGAGTTTGGCTCGCAAAACAAGCTAAGGCGATGGGTCGCAGGTGACCTATGGACTTGGCTCGTCTTGCGAGACAATGTCTTGGCCTCGTTGTAGTATTCCTTATTCATCCTGTTTGAAGGCTTGAGGAGAGGCATGGGTTGCTGATGGTCCAACCACTTAGGATTTTTCTAGAATCTGGAACTGGAGATGTATCCATAGCCTTTTATCATAATTGTTAGATTTTGATGGAAATTCGCTAGCTATTTACATTCAGCTGCCAATTGGACTGAAAGGAAGCTGATCTCTCGGCTTCGATGATCCTAGTCATCATCTTAGTCGTATAGCTTGGCCCTTGTTGATCCATTGCCTTAGCTTTTCTAGATATGTCCTAAACCATCCTATCTGTACAAGGTTGTTTTGTTTTCTATTGGTTTCTGCTGGGTTAAATATACGGATAACAGATATTTTGCCAAGCTATCGTGTATTGACTTCTCTATAGTTTTCACAAGTTATCTCCTCTATAGCCATCGCATGTAATCTCCTCGGTAGCCATCATGTGTTAATTCTCTAGGAGCTATCGCGTACCGGTTCGTTAAATATCATCTCATGTTAACCTAATCCTTTATCATTGCATATTGATTCCTAATAGCCTTCATGGTTTAATAGTTTCACCAAGTCTTCACATGATGACTTCATATAGTCATTTTGAGTTGATTCCAAGTAGCCACTAAGGGTTGATAGCTACCCAGCCTATCAGGTTACCAATTAGCTATCGTGTATAGATAGTCTTCCCTAAGCCTTCACTTGTTATCAATCGTGAGTAGATAATATGTAGGCTTCCATGATTTTAAAATGGAAAATTTGTAATTTTATTAAAAATTAATTCATTTCCTTACTAATTATTAACTGTCCACTAATCCCCATTTGGTGTCAAGTCTTCATTGGTTAATATCTTTCTTTACAATTTACTTTTCAAAATTAGCTACCCATTTAATTAATTAACTATCCTTAATTAGTCACTTCTTCCCTTTACTACTAAATTCATATAAAATAGAAAATTGACGTGAAAGTCCAAAAATTCACCAAAAAATTGAATTCATCGATTTTACCTTGTCCTAAATTTTTGGTCAAAATAATTAATTTACATGAAATTAATCATTTTAACAACTTGAAAATTCATATAATATCCAAACTAATTCCAGAAATTATGAAATTAAAAATCAATTTTTTTCATCAATATAAACGTCATATATTAATTTCAAATCATTAATTATGGTTAATTCATATTTAACCCTAAAAATGAACTAATTTACGTCATTAAAATTTCAAAAATAACCAAACATGGTTTTAATCATTTACGTCATTAAAGCATGCATACAAGATCTGATCCAAACCTAAACAGATAGGGATAGGTTTAGAGAAATTTTTTACTCAACTTTGATTGAGGATAACTTTGTTTAATCTTCTTTCTTCTTTGTAGTTGATAGCTTGGATCTTCTAGCTTAAATTTCCATCTCCCATTTAGCAAAATGGTGACCGACTTTGACTTGGAAATTTAGGAATTTTGTTAAGCAAGTGAAAATGTAATGAAATAGAATGAGATGAGGGGATGTGGCTGAAGAAACCGGACTTGTGATTTTGGCTTGGGTTAATATCTCATTCTAGCCTAGTTACTCCATTACATTTCTTTTAACACCATTATTCCCATTTAAAATTTAAACAGTTTATTTTCATTAACAAAGCCGACTTTAATTGCTTCAATTACCATTGGTCTATCAATTAACCTTTTTTTAAAGTGTCTACACGTAATTAAATAAATATCCATTACGCAATTCTTGCAATTAAACTATTTTATCCATCTTTTAAAAATTTATTTTTATTATTGTTATAATCTAGTTTTCCATATTATGGACCCTCCAAAATGTGGGGCTTGTAGTCTCCCATCCTTATAAATTTTTCACCCTCGAGATTTCGATAAGGAAAATAGGATTTACACTAATACCCTCGAAGTGCAAAGTAACCATCATATAAGTATACACAAGTACAAAAGCTTACACTAGTACCATACTATGTAAACTATCAATCATCAAACAAAAAGGGATTAGTGCAACTACCAATACACAGCCGTGTCATATATTAATATACTAGTAACCTACATGTCCATATAATGGACAAACAAAGCACCATGCTATTATATACATGAGTGTCTAAAATAACTCGAAATAGATATTCATAATCCTATCCTCCACCACCCAGGTACAATCTTCTTTATTGTCGCTCCACTGAATGCAAACAAATCTGATAACTTTATTCCTCGACTCCTTGGTATCACGACCTACTATTCGCTTCGGTCGTCTTACATATGTCAAAATTGACTCAAGTTAAATCTTCTATCACTCTCAGTTTCACTATCGAACTTGGGTTATGCACACATTTCCTTAAATGTGATATGTTAAAAACATTATACATACCCGCTATTACAAATTTTCTCAATCATTGGAAATGGTCCTATATATCTTGGTGTCAACTTCCCACGTTCCCAAAGTGCATAATTCCTTGCAACGAAGAAGCCTTCATGATCACCTACTTCGAACTTAAGCTATTTCCTTCGCTTATCCGCATAACGCTTCTACCTTGAATGCGCGACCTTCATCTTGGCGCGACTCAATTATACTTTCTCAGTGGCATCTCTTACTAAATAGAGTCCAAACACAAGTCTACCTCTAGTGTTAAACTAAAAAACGGGTGACTTACACAGTCTACCATACAACACCTCAAACAGTGTCATCCCGATACTTAACTGGTAACTATTATTGTATCCATCAGATTTAAGTGATCTTCCTAAGATCCTCCAAATCTAAGACACGTGATCTCAGAAAATCCTCAAGTGCACGGCTCACCCTCTAGGTTTAACCATTATTCTATGGATGGTAAGCCATGCTCAAGTTCAACTTCGTACCCAATGCACTATGCAAACTTCTCCAGAATTCACTGGTAAACAATATGCCTCTATCGCTAACGAGACTACTCGATATCCTATGCAGTCTTACTTCGTTCTTCGTATATAACTTTGCTAAGCTAGCTGACATCCTCGTCAACTTTACCAGAATAAAATGGGCAATCTTTGTCAGTCTATCAACTATCACCCAAATGCAATCGTTTCTCATCCTCAACCTAGGAAACCCATCAACAAAATCCATAGATATGAAATCCCATTTGCATGTCGGTACTTTTAGAGGTTAAAGTAAATTGTTCGATTATGATGCTCAGCCTTCACTTGCTGGGAGGTGAAACACCTCCTCACACATTCTCCCTTATCTCCCTTTGTCCCTTCCTAAAAGAAGACTCTCTTCATATCATGATACAAGTTTATGCCTCAAGGATGAATAGTAAACTTCGACCGATGACTTTCATCTAAGACTTCCTCCCGAAGGTCTCCAATATATAGAAAGCATGGTCTTTATTTCTTTTTAATCCATCTTTTTGAGTCTATCTTGAATCCATTAAGATCCTTAACATCTACCCTCATCTCTAGTTACCTAATTATTTCAGCAATCATTGGGTCCTTCCTTTGCTTTGAAGCAATTTTATCCACAAGTGTTAGTCGTACCTCCAAACTTGCTAACATATCTAGATCTCTACTCGATCTGTATTCTTCCTATAATGCACTATGTTAGAGGCTAATGTAACGATCTAGGTTTTCAGTCATCTGAATTTAGAATATTTAATTGAATTTAAATATTGGAAAATGAATATTATAAGTTAAATCAGTAAATTGATTTAATATTGAATCTAATATGAGTAAAAATGATTTCTAACGTTGTTTTAAATCCTATTTGAATTAGAATAGAATTAATAAAATTTTAAAATGGAATTAAAAGTTAATTTATAGAAATTAATTTTTTTAATATTTAATTAATGTGTAAAAATAGTCTTTTTTGACACTGTCTTGGATTTTGACAAAACAAGTTTTATTGGATCCGTAATAGTGAAATATTATATGATTTCAAATTTTGTATCAATTGAACTTACGGTTTGGTCGTGCGAAGCTGAAATGCGTAGAAATTTATTTAAGTAGATTTAATTCAAAATAATTCGATTCGAAAACCTATCTTCCAAATATGATGGAATTGGCTCCCGATGTATATTCCATTCTGTTCGGAATAAGGGTAAAACATTAAAACTCCTGGCGGCATGTCTCGTTAGGAGTTCGAAAAATATTCGGATGAATAGTGTTTTAAAATGTGCCTATACAAGGACCCCCATAAAAAAACCCTAACCCTAATAGGTTACAGATGTCATTTTCAAACGAATGGCCAGAATTGAATCGACTTCCCTCCCTTCGATCCCTTCATCCACTCAATATCAAGCTTCGACCCCTACATGAAAAAGGTAGAGCATATCGAGATTATATTTCCAACGGTCGAGATTGAGAATGGTGGAGTATGTCAATGGCAATTCGCTTCCGTTCGTCGCCGCTTTTTTGGGGTTGCATAGCCAATAGAGGGTGTCGAGCTCAGGGGGAATGAAGGTATAGGGGCGTGGATGGGTGAGCTTTCGATTGGCCTTGGTGGATCATCATCAAATCGAGTGTGGAGGGAGCGGCCGGAAATTTGAAAGGAGGCGCGATGGGTTCGTGGATGAGGAAGGGTCGCGCGATCTGTAAACGTCAGATTGGGGAGAAGCATAGACGTGCAGCCCATAATTGATCGAGTAGGATGAATGGCCTGGATTTAATTTGAGGTTTATAATAAATAAAAAAGTAAATTAGTTTGTTTTAAATTCGTGTAAAATTTAAAAATCCATAATTTTCTTCATACGAGGTCAAAACTGGATGAAACGAGTTGTGTTAGGTATGTATCTGAAAATAGTACGCGATGGAGCTAGATTGGGATTTATTTGAGCTAGTGAAAATTTTGATTAAAATTAAATGTCATTAATTTTAAACGAAATAAATCGCTATTGCGACGACTGCAAGCAAGATGATAAAACTCACTTTCTTTGTCTCGCTTATATTTTTATATAAGTGAGAATAAATTTATTTATGATGATAGATGATTGTTTGGATGATATTATATATATATATATATACACACACACACATTGGTTGGTTGGATATATTCCGGCATATTTTAGCGGATGAGACCCTATACGTTCCCGTGCATGAGCGGATGTCCCTTTGTACACGCGTTAGCCTTGAAGCAGACATTGTATATATTTCCTCATATGTATATTTGTTACAGGTGATAGGTTGGAGGGATCGAACTTGATTCCTCACCTGTGTTGATTTTTTTTACTAATATGTATGCTGTACCATGTAATTTTCATTGTGTTGGATGCCATGATTGTTATTATCTATATGAATCACCTTATTTAATGTTGTTGTAACATTGGGCCATAATTTGGGATTTCAAAATAATAAAATGATGTTTTTGTTTAAAAATGGATTTCAAAGTGATATTGGAATTATGTACGTTTTAATAATTGGAATAGATTTAAAAACGAAATGGATTTATCCTAAATAAATAAAAAGTTATAATTTTTATGTTATAAAAATTATGGTTTACTCAAATATGATTTTTTTTAAACATGAAGTTAACTATTTTACAAAATAAGTTAAATTGAGAATATTGAATTTAATATAAATGGTTTATATATAAGATTAATAAAATTGATATTTTCTAAATAAAAGTAATGGAATTGTAAACGAGTTTTATAAGTGTTAAAATGAAGTTATAAATGAATCTTATAAGTAAATAAGATTTATGAATTGATGAAGTTATAAAAAGAATGAATTTGTAAATAAGTTTTATAAGTAAACAAGCTTATAATGGGATTTTGATATATAAATGAGATAAACGAGAAATTGGTTAATAAAGGGATTTTATAAATGGAAGTTTTTATAAAGTAGAAATATGAATTATAAACACTATTTTATAAATGTGAAATTAATTTAATTTGACAGTCTAAATATGGATTTTTATAAAAAGAATTATATTCACAATTTTGGACAGTGAATAATCCTTTAAATTAAATAAGTAGAAGTAATGAATTTGGTAAGAGAATTATATTCATGATTTTGGACAATGAATAATCCTTTAAATTAAATATGTAGAAGTAATGAATTCGATAAGAGAATTATATTCACGATTTTGGACGGTAAATAATCCTTTAAATAAAATGAATGTTTTGGACAACGATATTATATAATGGAGTTTAAATGGTTTGAAAATAAAATAAGTTATGAATTTACTTATTATTAAAATAAGTATATGAAAATGTTTTCCAAATATCCAATAAGTGAAATGGTTTTGAATATTATCCTTTTAAAGATATTTTGAAGTGAATAATTGGAAAGTGGTTTGATTTATAAACAATTAAAAAAAATCAGGCCCAGTGACTAGTTATGTGCTGGATTTTGTTTGTTGCTTTGATAGTTAAATAACCGACTATCACATTTGGCCAGTCTAATTTCTCAACTTGATGTAGAAACTAATTAGTCGTACACTTATTATGTAAATGACTATGTAGGCTTGATTATCGTTTGTGTTGAGAATGTTGATTTGTGTAGTGCGGAGTGATTACTCTAATCTATCGAGCTTCCTTCTTGGCCAAAGGATTGCAAGTTGAAAGTTGGAGACGTGATAAGTCTATGAGACTTTATTTCTATGTGAGGTTGAGAAACTTTTGCGTTGTTGGTGCGAAGAGACAGGGATTAGATTTATCTGAAAACCACTACGGACCAACATATATGCGACGATTGTGCAGGTTGGTCGATGATATTGATATTTAGAATTTTCATAGTGAAGAACTGCATGTTGATCGTTTGGGGTTAAAATCTCAATATACATATAGCAGTAGTGTCTTCGTTATGAAATATCCAATGCAAGAACTATTTGCTACTAATCCAAGGGATTTCCTGGCTGGATGTGGTAGGAAAGTACCTTCGGTTTGTACTGTTCCTAGACAACATATAGGGATGAGTGTTTGACATTGCATTTCTAAGATTTACATTGGTTTTAGCAAACATACATCATGTGGTGGCGGAGAAGATAACTTCTCCTAGCTTAACACCCTCCTTGAATGAGGTTAAGGGTTGTATTTTTGTGAAAGGAAATTAGTAATCAATGGGAATGGCAATGTGCGTTCAAAGATGATATAATATGTGATATGTGAAAGGTAATCGTTACCTCTTTCGGCCTCACGCCATGGAAAATGGCTGAAACAGGGATAGAAGCAGCAAGGCTAAGTGGGCCACTCCCATTCGGAGATGTCATCACTCTTTTAGATATATCTTTACATGCTATGACATCATGTATCTGATTATCGTTGATGTATGCTTGTGGCCATGGATTTTAGGTCGGTAAAGACTTGAATGATGACATATTTGGTACTATCCACAGATGGGTAGGCCGGTCTTGTGTTGGTTTAGGCGCCCAATATCTAGACCCCAGGTACATCCCTCTAGAGGTGTACCGAGTTTTGGAAAGGTAGTCCCTACACCTAGTCATTTGTATGTAAATCCAAAATCCAATACGTGCTTGCCATTTTCTATTGTCGAAAGCCTTGTATTACAAGGTGTATGTTGGAATTTAATAACATAACAATTTCTGGTGTTTTAATATTACTTATATAATAGACACTATTATAGTATAAGAGAATTTGATATGAAATGTTTTGGTTATCGTAAGGTAAAAACCATGTCGGTATTTATTTGCATTGTGGTCTTACGAGATATCCTTTTGTTTTGACAAAAGAAAAGTTTTGGTAATCTTCGAACATGAAAATCAGTTAAGGGGTGCTTTCTTACGCTGATTTACCAGATTGATTCGGGTGTTCTTCCCTGTCAATGCTTGGGTCAGACCGAGTATACTTACAAGCTCAGATTTGGTGCTTTTGGGCCAGCTGGAGACCTTCAAGTCGTACACACATATCTGTTTATTTTTCCGCTGCTTTGCATTCTTGTTGTTGTAAATTATCAATATTTGTGAGGATGGGTTACTATAACTGTCCAAACCGACGATTAATTATTGTGCACTCTGATATTGATTTATGTATATTATAGTTTCTCTATGAAAAGATTATTGATCTATATTATATGTTATTCCGTTGTGATGTGAGATTCTATATTGTTTTGGTTCATCTTCTCTCTCTTCTTCTTATTCTTCTCTTCTCTTCTTCTTTCTTCTCTATTTCTTCTCACCCTATGTTTTCTTTCTCATGATCATCTGCAATCGGTGCGCTATGGGTCGTACATGCGTGGTTTGGTGTCAGATTCAGAGGGTTCCGAGTGCGTGTCGTCATAACGTGGTTTCAGAGCTTAGGTTTGGTATATTCCTAGGCTTTGATGTGTATTCTATATAGATAGGATCAATAGAGCCCTAGATTGAGTTTGAATGCATTATATATATGAGCGCATATTTGTTAGTTATATAAAAATGTTTTATATTGGGTTGTTTGTTTTGTTAAGTTTGAATTTTGGATACTGGTCGATGCGTCTAGCTAACTTCATTGGTTAGGACACCAAAACACTTGAGCTAGCAAACTGACACAATATTGTTTTCAAAATTGGGTAAATGAAATAATTTTACCTCGATTATATTTTTTATATAATTATATATTGATTGTTGGTTGTTAATAAATGGTATTATTTGATTATTATCATTTGCTATTAATTGTTGTGTTTAATAAAAGTTGTTATTATTATAAATCTATATAAGATAAATAAATTTGGAAAGAATCTTATATAAGTGAAGTGAAAAAAATAGTGAAATTTTGTAAATATAAATTTATAAATGTGATTTATAAATAAAAGAATTTAAAAGAAATTTAAAGCACTGAATTCACTGCAGTTCCTGGAAAATAATAAGGATCATGAAGGCCGCATCATCAGTATCATTTTCAAGTTTCTGGGTGATGGATTGGCTACCATTAATAATTTTAAATAAAAGCTTTGTTTTGATAAACCAGATTTGGAAATTAATAATCCAAAGTTGAATTTGATACATAAGAGAAATGAGTTTTGAACTTATAATTGGAATTAGTATAAACAAGAAAAAGAAATTTCAAAAATCTAAGTGTGAAATTGAGATATGAAATAAAAATTTAACGTTGGTAGGGATAAATTGAATTGAGTCAGTATAATAAAATATATGATTTGAAAATGGTATGTATAAGAATATAAAATTTCAAATTAAGCTATGAAGCTAAAATTTATCTTAAGTAAAGTTAAATATGCTGAATTTGTAAAATGAATTAACGATTGAATTAATGAATGAATTGAAGTGAACTAGTAAAATAAATTAGTTAATTGAATATGATTTTGAATGTTGTTTGATAAATTGAATATGAACCTAAGTTTGAAGTGATAAACATAGGTAATGTTGTATTGAATGATTGTAACTAGACTTAAGTAATTGATTTATGAAATAAATCATAAGTACTATTACTATTAAAAGAAGTATACTAAGTAATGAATAAATTCTGAATAAAAATAAATGTGAATGGGATGGAATGTTGTTGAAACATAAATTGAATTTAAAGCTAATGTAAACTAGTTGCATATGAATGAAATTGAAAGTTAAATAGGAATGTTGGTTAATGGAAATAAATTAAGTGTAAATCTATTAAAAGTTAATGGAATTGAAAGTTTGTAAATTGAATGATAATAATTGAAGTTAGGTCATTTGAATTAAATTGGAATGAATGTAAATTTGTAGAATGTAAACTAATTGAATATTAGTAAACAAATAGAAGTAATAAATGTAAGTGAATGCAAATCAATTAAAGGGTAATAAGAAATGGAAGTGAATTACACTAATTAGATGAGAATCAAATGAAAAAAAATGAGAATGAATGTAATAAAATGATTGTTAGTTAACTTGAATGTGAATTAGATGGATGAAAACTAAATAGTAAACGAATGAATTGGTTTGTTGGATGTTAGTTAGATGTTAGCTGTTTGATGGTTTCATTTGTTGCTTTTGTTGCATTTGCTATATTGGCATATATGGTTGTTGTGTTGATATATGTATATATCGATATTACTTTCTATATATATGTTTCTTATATGGTTTGTTGAGTGTACAGTAGGCGCGGACGGCATTGCTTTGCATTTGGAGCTCGCTTTCGCGCTATATTAGCCATATACGCTTGCTAAATATATATAAGTTACATATCTCGGATTACATATCGTACTTATATTTTTTTTCCGAAAGGATGCCTCATCATTGAGATGAGATGTATATTTGTGATATTATATATTGTGATTTTTTTCGAATCGAACCGCGCAAAGTAGAATTTGGCGAATTTTTTTGAAAATTTAAGGCTTTAGAAATTTTGGGAAATTTTTTATAACTAAAAGTTTTGATTTTTGAGTTATAAATTAAAGTGATATTAGTTGATTTTTGAAGTGGTATTAGTTAATAACTATGAATGAATCTGAATACTTAGGAAAAGTTTTTACAAAAAGTTGTAACTAATTGATTTTGTGAAAGTTAAACACTAAAAAAATTGATAATCTATTTCAACTAGAATTGGTTTTGAAATATAATGAAGTTGTCGTAATTTTTCTTACTTAGTAATTCTGAGAACAAAATTCTTTTTATGGAGGATGAATGTAACGACCCGGTTTTTCAGTCATCAGAATTTAGAATATTTAACTGAATTTAAATGAATATTATAAGTTAAATCGGTAAATTAATAGAACATTGAATCAAATATGAGTAGAAATGATTTCCAACGTTGTTTTAAATCCTATTTGATTTAGAATATAATTAGCAAACATTTAAAATGGAATTAAAAGTTAATTTATAGAAATTGAAATTTTTAATATTTAATTAACGTGTAAAAGTAGTCATTTTTGACGCTGTCTCAGATTTCGACAAAACTAGTTTCATTGGATTTGTAATGGTGAAATATTATAGGATTTCAAATTTCGTGTCAATCGACTTACAGTTTGGTTGTGCGAAGCTGAAACGCGTAGAAATTTATTTAAGTAAATTTAATTTAAAATAATTTGATTCGAAAACCTATCTTCCAAATAAGATGGAATTGGCTCCCGATATATATTCCACTCTGTTCGGAATAGGAGTAAAACATTATAAACGTCTGGTGGCAGGTCTCGTTTGGAGTTCGGAAAATATTCAAATGAATAGTGTTTTAAAACGTTTCTATTTAAGGACCTCCATACCAAAACCCTAACCCTAATAGGGCACAGTCGACATTTTCAAATGAATGGTAAGAATCACATCGACTTCCCTCCCTCTATTCTCTTCATCCACTCAATATCAAGCTTCGACTCCTTAATGAAAAACGTAGAGCATATCGAGATCTATATTTCCAACGGTCGAGATCGAGAATGGTGGAACATGTCAGCGACAATTCACTTCAGTTCCTCGCCACTGTTTTGGGGTTACGTGGTCGATATAGGGTCCCGAGCTTTGGGGGAATAAAGGCGTGGGGGCATGGATGGATGAGCTTTCGATTGGCGTTGGTGGATCGTCGTCAAATATAGTGTGGAGGGAGCGACCAAAAATTTAAAAGGAGGTGTGATGGGTTCGTGCATGAGGAAGGGTAGTGCAATCTCTAAACATGAGATTGGGGAGAAGTATAAATAGGCGGCCCAGAATTGATCAATCAGGATGAACGGCCAGGATTTAATTTGAGGTTACAATAAAAAAGGTAAATTAGCTTGTTTTAAATTCATGTAAACTTTAAAAATTCATAACTTCTTCATACGAGGTCAAAATTTGATGAAACGAGTTATGTTGGGTTCGTATTTGAAAATACTACGTGACCAAGTTGGATTGGGATTTATTTGAGATGATGAAAATTTTGGTTAAAGTTAAATTCTTATTTAATTTTAATCAAAACAAATCGCTATAGCGACGACTGCAAGCAAGATGAGTAAAATTCACTCTCTCTATCTCGCTTATATTTTTATATAAGTGAGAATAAATTTATTTATGATGATAGATGATTTGGATGGTATATACCATATATATATATATATATATATATATATATATTGGTTGGTTGGAGTTATTCCCGTATATTTTAGCGAATGAGACCCTATACATTCCCGTGTATGACCCTTTGTATGCGCGTCTGCGTTGAAGCAGACATTGTACTAATTTTCTCGTATGTATATTTGTTGTAGGTGATAAGTTGGAGGGATCCAACTGGATTCCTCATATGTGTTGATTTTTGTTTATAGATATTGATATATATGTTGTACCATGTGATTTTTGTCGTGTTGGATGCCATGATTGTTATTATCCATGTGAATCACCTTATTTAGTGCTCTTGTAGCATTGGTCCATACTTTAGGACTTCAAAATAATAAAATGATGTTTTTGCTTAAAATTGGATTTCAAGTGATTTTGGAATTATATGCGTTTTAATAATTGGAATGGATTTAAAAAGGAAATGGATTTATTTTAATTAAATAAAAAGTTATAATTTTTATGTTTGGTTTACTCAAATATGAATTTTGAAATATGAAGTTAACTATTTTGTAAAATAAGTTAAATTGAAAATTTAGAATTTATTGTAAATGGTTTATATAAAAGATTTATAAAATTGATATTTTCTAAATAAAGGTAATGGAATTGTAAACGAGTTTTATAAGTGTTAAAATGAAGTTATAAATGAATCTTATAAGTAAATAAGATTTATGAATTGATGAAGTTATAAAAAGAATGAATTTGTAAATAAGAATTTTATAAGTAAATAAGCTTATAATGGGATTTTGATATATAAATGAGATAAACGGGAAATTGGGTAATAAAGGGGTTTTATAAATGAAAGTTTTTATAAATTGGAAATGTGAATTATAAACACTGTTTTATAAATGTGAAATCAATTTAATTTGATAAGCTAAATATGGATTTTAATAAGACGAATTATATTCACGATTTTGGACAGTGAATAATCCTTTAAATCAAATATGTAGAAGTAATGAATTTGGTGTGACGATCCAGATTTACGGACCAGTTAAAATTGCCGAAAAATCCGTCCGTTCTAAAACTACCAATGAAAACTACCAACTTAACACACCATATTTGATAAATACTCGATATTACTAAATGTATAGGATAGTGTTTCGATTATACGACTTATCAAAGTAACTAATTAATTTATTAATTCTACAAAGTGTGCTTTAATACATACCAAATACAATGACTATAAATCTACCACTGCACAACTCTGATGAGAAAGACAACATTATGCTTACCACGAACTCAATAAACAATGTAAATGCATAATAAAATAGAAAGCAGGAAGGATACAATGACACAAGATAAACAACAACCAATAACAGCATGAAAGGGTTATATTATTTTAAGGGATGCATCACTAACACTTGTGACTGCCTACTTACCTATATAATTGGGTACCCAATTAGATATAGGATCAAGTCGACGTAGCTCTCCTACTGCAAATAGGACTCATGGAGCCTACGATGCAACAAAATATATGCAATTCTCAAAGCTACCCACTTAGGCTTAATCTTCAATTTTAGATTTTCAAATCTAATTACCTTTATGGAAATTATCTCTTTGGACTTTATTCTCGAATTCTTATTTCAAAACTTTTGAAATATATATATCTTTTATATTCAAATTATACTTTACTTCGGGATCTTAAATCAAATGACTTTTGAAAAGTTTATTTCGAAATCCCAAATACTATAATAAAAACATATCAAACCATATGCAACCAGATCGGGAGATTCCCCCAACGACAAGGCAACTGGGTCCTAGCCTTCATACAGTTGATAAATAAGTACATCCCTCAATTCCAAGAGTGGACTACATCAAAACACATGCCCACTTTTTAGTTACGGGTTACCCGAATCATTGGTAACATAACTAATCATTTTATATCCCGAAGCGATAAATCATTTCACGCTAATATTCACCAATACTTTCAAATCTACAATAATATTCATTTCCCAAATCCGTTCAAAAATCATCTTAAAACCATCGAGTTTAGTCCTCGAAACTCTTTCCGTTTCATAAAACATTTTTATAAAACCATTCTCATATAAATCACTTTTATATAATATAACTTCAAAATATTCATTACCAAGCATTTCTATTTCTTTTAAAGGGAAAACATTTCATAACATTGCCATTTGAAAACCATCAAAACAATTCATTAAATTGCAGTGAACCAAATATTACCGCTAAACACCTCAAATCATGAAATATATCATAAGGTGTTATCCTACAATTATTTTTCTACCCAGTCCATGCATATGGATAATTAATTTCTCATAAACTGGTCGAGCAAAGTCAACAATCAATAAATAATAATCAATGCTCATAAACTGGTCGAGCGCAATCCAAACAACCAAACAATCAATCAACAAAATAAACACAACAATAAATGATAAATCAATGCTTCATTCTATCAAATATTTATAACACTTTATTTTATCTTGGGTTAAAATGGTTTGGTATTTATTGTGGAGCATCCAGGCTTTCCTTTCAATATGTTCCGTCCCTCGCCTAAGCCTTCTTGGATCTCATAGACTGAACACATGTACTAGTCATTTCCCCCATTAACTATTTAACTTCTAAATTTTTAATTACTTAATTAACCATTCAAACATAATATCAAGCAAGGAAATCAAACCATTGTTTTAGAAAACAAAGTAAACAAGCATTCAACAAAGGTTTTCAAACAACACTTAACACTTAAAGTTCTTTCAACTTGGCAATGATTTTAACGAACTTAAAATAAGAAATAACTTACTTTGGATTCTACTCCGTCAAACTTTATGGCAAGGAACTTAAGATCTAACGCATACTTCCTACCATGCTTTAGAACCAAATGAAAATAAGCCCGAATTCCTCCTTCCTAATGCTTGGCCAAGGCATGAAATGGAGATTAGCCGAACGTATAGAGAAGAACTGGTAGAACTTTGAACTTGAATTCACAATATTACACCCGAAAAATAAGTCATCTTCTCTCTTGTTTTTGACTCTCTTACTCTCAAAATTTGAAAAACTTATTAACTGAAAAGTTGTTGAAAATTATTTTCCCTTGAATAAAAACAAGAGTTACTTGATTTTGATTAGTTTTGAGGAAAATATGGTTAAAAGAAAAGAGCTATTCTCGAATTCACAAATAGGGACCGAAAATGTAATTCAAATAATTGAGTTTCAAGTATAGCAAACCTCAAAACTGAAAAAGTGATCAAAACAAAAGTTATAGCCATTGGAATTTCATATGGTTTTAAAAAATAAATCTTAATTTGGATCTGTTATGGTTAAAAGAAAAGAGCTATTCTCGAATTCACAAATAGGGACCGAAAATGTAATTCAAATAATTGAGTTTCAAGTATAGCAAACCTCAAAACTGAAAAAGTGATCAAAACAAAAGTTATAGCCATTGGAATTTCATATGGTTTTAAAAAATAAATCTTAATTTGGATCTGTTATGATCAAGTTATAAACGAAACAAAATGGCCTATTCTCTGGCTTAAAAACTGGGCCAGAGAATGAATTGGAAAGAAGTAGATTTTTGACATGGTTAATTTTAGAACGAGACAAATTAGTCAACACGAAAGTTGTAGCCACTGGAAAAACACATGGTTTGAAACAAATAATTTTTCATTTTGTTTCCATTTGAAGAATTTATGGCAGAAAGAAGTGTTAAATTTACCAAAATAACCTCTTAACAAATTTCCAACCTATCCTTACTTCAATCGAAAGCAACATCCACTTTTTCAATACTTAACATCATTATTTCACTTATTATTTTATGCTTTATTCACTTAAAGATTAAGTAAAGAAAAATAGTTATTTTGTTGGATTTTGATTTGATGTGATTTGATGTTTACTTTTCTTACTTTAGTTAATTCTTACTTACTTTTGCTAATGACTTCTAGAAGTTCTCTAATCCTATTTAGTAAAAGTAAACATGTTTAGTTACTAAAATGTGTAATATATATGTTAAAATATGTTAGCAAAGGTGCAATAACATTGCGGCAACTTATTTTGAACAAAACGCTAATTTTCGACAAAAGGATTTCACGTCACATTTTAACGTTTTTGTTAAACTATTTATTCATGTAAAACAAACTTCAAAATTAATTTTTTACTATCGTTAAATAATTAAAACAAGCATGTTTAACTTATAAAATAATATAAAACAATAACCAAATCTTCATATAAAAATACGACATCGATTTATCGATATGCGATGAAATTTGTCGATTTTATAAAACAAGTTTTATATATTTATCGAACCATTATAAATTAAAATACTATTATCATCAAATGAGTTCGATAGCAATTTAAATATATATATATATATATATTTAAAAGGAATTATTTATCCTTTAAACAAATTTCTCGAACATTTATGCTACTTTATCGGAATTCGAATTTTGTTAATTTTACAATGAAAATCCAAAATCTTTATTCAATATCAAAAATAAGTTTACCATTCTTATTTATCATATAAAACATGATTGTTTAAATTTGAAAATTCTACATTTGAAAATTTAAAATAATTAAATATCCCATTTTCAAAGTGTTAAAATTACGGGTCATTGTATTCTCCCCTACCAAAAAGAATTTCATCCTCGAAATTGTAATAACGAAAAAATATAACGAAAAACAAAAAATTAACGAAAGTTAAGCACACCAAAAATAGTAATATCACCCATAACCCGAGTCGGAGGTACGGTGCCTTATCCTATCCATTTTATTTATCAAACTAAGGTAGTTTGATTTTTTAAATTTCCTAGGTTGATATACCAGCCCAAAATTAATTTTTCCTAGGCAACTAACCTAAGCTCTAATAACACGTGTGACAACCCGGATTTTCGGACCAGTTAAAATTGCCGAAAAATACGTTCGTTCTAAAACTAGTAATGAAAACTGCCAACTTAATACACCATATTTGATAAATATTCAGTATTACTAAATGTAAAGAATATAGTTTCAATTATGCAACTTATCAAAGTAATTTATTTATTTATTAATTCTACAAAGTGCGCTTTAATACATACCAAATACAATGACTATAAATCTACCACTGCACAACTCTGATAGAGAGACAACACTAGGCTTACCACGAACTCAATAAACAATTTAAATGCAGAATAAAATATAAAGCGGGAAAGATACAATAACGTAAGATAAACAAAAACCAACAATAGATAAACATAAAAGGGTTGTATTATTTTAGGGGTAGCATCACTACCACTTGTGACTACCTACGTACCCATATATAATCTGGTACCCAATTAGATGTAGGATCAAGCCGACGTAGTTCTCCTACTGAAAATAGGACTCATGGAGCCTAAGATGCAACAAACAATATGCAATTCCCAATACTACCCACTTAGGCTTAATCTTCAATTTTAGATTTTCAAATCCAGTTACCTTTATGGAAATTATCCCCTTGGACTTTATTCTTGAATTCTTATTTCAAAACTTTTGAAATATATATTTTTTATATTCAAATTATACTTTACTTGGGGACCTTAAACCAAATCACTTTTGAAAAGTTTATTTGGAAATCCCAAATACTGTAATAAAAACATATCAAACCATATGCAATCAGATCGGGAGGTTTCCCCCAATAAAAGGCAACTGGGTCCTAGCCTTAATGCAATCGATAAATAAATACATCCCTCTATTCCAAGAGAGGACTATACTAAAAACACATGCCCACTTTTTAGCTACGGGTTACCCAAATCATTGGTAACATAAAAAATCATTTTATATCCCAAAGCAATAAATCATTTCATACTAATATTCCAAAATATTTTCAAATCTATAATAATTTTCATTTTCCAAATCCATTCAAAAATCATCTTAAAATCATCGGGTTTAGTCCTCGAAATTCTTTCTGTTTCATAAAACATTTATATAAAACCAATCTTATATAAATCACTTTTATATAATATAACTTCAAAATATTCATTACCAAGCATTTCTATTTCTTTTAAAGGGAAAACATTTCATAACATTTCCATTTGAGAACCAATTTTCAAAATAATTCACTACATTAAAGTGAACCAAATATTACCGACAAACATCTTATAGTCAAATCATAAAAAAATCACAAGACCTACAATTGTTTTCTATCCAGTCCATGCATATGGATAATTAATTGCACATAAACTGGTCGAGCAAAGTCAACAATCAATAAATAATATCAATGCTCTTAAATTGGTCGAGTGGAATCCAAAAAACCGAACAATCAATCAACAAATTAAACACGACTACAAATGATAAACCAACGCTTCATTCTATCAAATATTTATAACACTTTATTTTTTCTTGGGTTAAAACAGTTTGATATTTATTTTGAAGCATCCATGCTTTCCTTTCGTTATGTTCCGTCTCTCGTCCAAGTCTGCTAGGATCTCATAGACGAAACACATGTACTAGTCGTTTCTGCAAACCCCATTAAGTACTTAACTTCTAAATTTTTAATTACTTAATTAACCATTCAAACACAATATCAAGCAAGGAAATCAAAACATTGTTTTAGAAAACAAAGTAAACAAGCATTCAACAAGGGTTTTCGAACAACACTTAACACTTAAAGTTCTTTCAACTTGGCAATGGTTTTAACGAACCTAAAATAAGAAATGACTTACTTTGGATTCCACTCCGTCAAACTTTAAGGTAAGGAACTTAAGATCTAACGCATACTTCCTACCATGCTTTGGAATCAAATGAAAATAAGCCTGAATTCCTCCTTCCTAATGCTTGGCCAAGGCTTGAAATGGACATTAGCCGAATGTACAGAGAAGAAGCGGTAGAGCTTTGAACTTGAATTCTCAGTATTAGACCCGAAAAATAGGTCATCTTCTCTCTTGTTTTTGACTCTCTTACACTCAAAATTTGAAAAGCTTATTAACTGAAAAGTCGTTGAAAATTATTTTCTCTTGAATAAAAAAAAGTGTTACTTGATTTTGATTAGTTTTGAGGAAAATATGGTCAAAAGAAAAGAGATATTCTCTAATTCACAAATATAGGTCCCGAAAATGCACTTCAAATAATTGAGTTTCAGGTATAGCAAACCTCAAAACTAAAAAAGTGATCAACATAAAAGTTGTAGCCACTGGAGTTTTATATGGTTTAAAAAAATTCTTAATTTGGATCTGTTATGATCTAGTTATAATCGAAACAAAATAGCCTATTCTCTTGCTTAAAACTGGGCCAGAGAATGCGTTGGAAAGAAGTGGATTTTTGACATGCTTAATTTTAAAACGAGACAAATTGGTCAACATGAAAGTTGTAGCCATTGGAAAAATACAAAGTTTGAAAAAAATAATTTTTCATTTTATTTCAGTTTTAAGAATTTATGGCCGAGAGAAGAAGATGTAAAATATCGAGAAAAGATGAGTTTTATTTGAAGAGAATGAACATTGATTTCTTTTGAATATTTTGTAAATATTTTTACATTATCTCTTTCTAAATTTTTTCTATGGCTTAGAAGCTACTAAAGAGAAGAGGAAGAAGATGAAAAACCTTGAGAAAATAAGAAGAAAAATGTGAATAAAAGTAAAGAAGGAGGTAGGTATTTATAGAAAAAGAAAGAAGTGGTAAATTTACCAAAATAACCTCTTACCAAATTAAAGAACTATCCTTGTTTCAACCTCCACTTTTTCAATACTTAACATCATTCTTTCACTTCTTATTTTATGTCTTAGTCACTTAAAGATTAAGTAAAGAAAAATAAGTATTTTGTTGGATTTTGATTTGATGTTTACTTTTCTTACTTTAGTTAATTCTTACTTACTATTGCTAATGCCTTCTAGAAGTTTTCTAATCCTATTTAGTAAAAGTAAACGTGTTTAGTTTTTAAAATGTGTAATATATATGTTAAAATATGTTAGCAAAGGTGCGATAACGTTGCGACAACTTATTTTGAACAAAAAGTTGATTTTCAACAAAAGGATTTCACGTCACATTTTGACGTTTTTGTTAAACTATTTATTCATGTAAACAAAACTTCAAAATAAATTTTTTATTATCTTTAAATAATTAAAACAAGCATATTTAACTTATATAATAATATAAAACAATAACCAAATCTTCATATAAAAATACGACATCGGTTTATCGATATGCGATAAATTTTTCAATTTTATAAAACAAGTTTTATATATTTATCGAACCATTATAAATTAAAATACTTTTATTATCAAATGAGTTTGATATCGATTTATATACACATACATACATACATATATATATATATATATATATATTTAAAAGGAATTAATTATCCTTTAAACAAATTTCTCGAACATTTATGCTACTTTATCGGAATTCGATTTTTGTTAATTTTACAATGGAAATCCAAAATCTTTATTCAATATCAAAAATAAGTTTACCATTCTTATTTATCATATAAAACATGATTGTTTAAGTTTGAAAATTTTACATTTGAAAATTTAAAATAATTAAATATCCCATTTTCAAAGTGTTGAAATTACGGATCGTTGCATTCTCCCCTACTTAAAAGAATTTCGTCCTCGAAATTATAATAACGAAAAACAAAAAATTAACGAAATTTAAGCACACCAAAAATAGTAATATCACCTATAACCCCGGTCGGAGGTACGGTGCCTTATCCTATCCATTTTATTTATAAAACTAAGGTAGTTTGATTTTTTAAAATTCCTAGGCTGATATACTAACCCTAAATGAATTTTACCTAGGCACCTAACCTAAGCTCTGATAACACGTGTGACGACATGTATTTTCGGACCAGTTAAAATTGCCGAAAAATCCGTTCATTCTAAAACTTGTAATAAAAACTACCAACTTAATACACCGTATTTGATAAATATTTGGTATTACTAGATGTAAGGAATACAGTTTCAATTATGCAACTTATCAGAGTAATTAATTTATTTGTTAATTCTACAAAGTATGCTTTAATACATACCAAATGAAATGACTATAAATCTACCACTGCACAACTCTGATGAGAGAGACAACACTATGCTTACCACGAACTCAATAAAAAATGTAAGCACAGAATAAAATAGTAAGCAGGAAATATATAATAACACAAGATAAACAACCAATAATAGATAAACATGAAAGGGTTATATTATTTTAGGGGTTGCATCACTACCACTTATGACTGCCCACGTATCCCTATATAATTGGGTACCGAATTAGATGCATGATCATGCCGACGTAGTTCTCCTGCTGCAAATAGGACTCACGGAGCCTACGATGCAACAAACAATATGCAATTCCCAAAACTACCCGCTTAGGCTTAATCTTCAATTTTAGATTTTCAAATCTAATTACCTTTATGGAAATTATCTCTTTGGATTTATTCTCGAATTCTTATTTCAAAACTTTTGAAATATATATCTTTCATATTCAAATTATACTTTACTTCGGGATCTTAAATTAAATCACCTTTGAAAAGTTTATTTGGAAATCCCAAATACTGTAATAAAAACATATCAAGCCATATGCAATCAGATCGGGAGGTTTCCTCCAATAACAAGGCAACTGGGTATCCCAACCTTAATACAATCGATAAATAAGTACATCCCTCTATTCCAAGAGAGGACTGTACCAAAAACACATGCCCACTTTTTATCTACGGGTTACCCGAATCATTGGTAACATAACAAATCATTTTATATCCCGAAGCGACAAATCATTTCATATTAATATTCACAAATACTTTCAAATCTATAATAATTTTCTTTTCCCAAATCCGTTCAGAAATCATCTTAAAACCATCGGGTTTAGTCCACGAAATTCTTTCTGTTTCATAAAAAAAAAATTATAAAACCATTCTTATATAAATCACTTTTATATAATATAACTTCAAAATATTCATTACCAAGCATTTCTATTTCTTTTAACGGGAAATATTTTCATAACATTTCCATTTGAGAACCAATTTTCAAAACAATTCACTAAATTAAAGTGAGCCAAATTTTACTGATAAACACCTTATAGTAAAATCATAAAATAAATCACAAGGTGTTATCCTATAATTATTTTATATTCATTCCATGCATATGGATAATTAATTGCACATAAAATGCTCGATCAAAGTCAACAATCAATAAATAATAATCAATGCTCATAAACTGGTCGAGCGCAATCCAAACATTCGAACAATCAATCAACAAAATAAACACAACAATAAATGATAAACCAACGCTTCATTCTATCAAATATTTATCACACTTTATTTTATCTTGGGTTAAAACGGTTTGATATTTATTTTGGAGCATCCACGCTTTCCTTTCGATATGTTCCGTCTCTCGCCCAAGTCTTCTAGGATCTCATAGACGAAACACATGTACATAGTCGTTTCCGCATACCCCATTAATTACTTAATTTCTAAATTTTTAATTACTTAATTAACCATTCAAACATAATATCAAGCAAGGAAATCAAACCATCGTTTTATAAAACAAAGTAAACAAGCATTCAACAAGGGTTTCAAACTCCGTCAAACTTTAAGGCAAGGAACTTAATGAACTTATAATAAGAAATAACTTACTTTGGATTCCACTCCGTCAAACTTTAAGGCAAGGAACTTAAGATCTAACGCATACTCCCTACCATGCTTTGGAAGAAAATGAAAATAAGTCTTAATTCCTCCTTCCTAAGCTTGGCAAGGCTTAAAATGAAGATTGGCCTAAAGTATAGAGAAGAAATGGCAGAGCTTTGAACTTGAATTCTCAAAATTAGACCCCAAAAAAAGGTCATCTTCTCTCTTGTTTTTGACTCTCTGACTCACAAAATTTTAAAAACTTATTAACTGAATAGTTGATGAAAATTATTTTCTCTTGATAAAAAAATAATTACTTGATTTAAAAGAAAAGGAGATATTCCTGGATTCTCAAATATAAAATCCGAAAATGTACTTCAAAGAATTAAGTTTCCGGTATAGCAAACCTCAAAACTGAATAAAGTGATCAACATAAAAGTTGTAACCGCTGTAATTTTTATGGTTTAAATAAAAGAATTTCTTAATTTGGATTTGTTATGATCAAGTTATGATCAAAACAAAGTGGCCTATTCTCTGGCTTAAAAACTGGGCCAGAGAATGTACTGTAAAGGAGTGGATTTCTGACATGGTTACTTTCAGAACAAGACAAAGTTGTCAACAAGAAAGTTACAGCCACTGGAAAAATATATGATTTGAGGAAAATAATGTTGCATTTTGGTTAGTTTGGATGAAGTTATGGCCGGGATAAAAGAGGTAAAATATGTAGAAAAGATGAGTTTGATTTAAAGAGAATGAATATTGATTTCTTTTGATTATTTTGTAAATATTTTGACATTATTTCTTTCTAAATTTTTTCTATGGCGTAGAAGTCATTAAAGAGAAGAGGAAGAAGATGAAGAAGCTTGAGAAAAGAAGGAGAAAAATGTGAATGAAAGTGAAGAAGGAGGTGGGTATTTATGAAAAAAGAAAGAAGTGGTAAATTTACCAAAATAACCTCTTACCAAATTACCAAACTATCACTTCTTCAACCTAATGCCGCATCCACTTATTCAATACTTAACATCATTCTTTCACTTCTTACTTTATGTCTTAGTCACTTAAAAATTAAGTAAAGAAAAATAATTATTTTGCTGGATTTTGATTTGATGTTTACTTTTCTTATTTTTGTTAATTCTTACTTACTTTTACTAATGACTTCTAGAAGTTTTATAATCCTATTTAGTAAAATTAAATATGTTTAGTTATTAAAATGTGTAATATATAGGTTATAGTATATTAACAAAGGTGCGATAACGTTGCGGCAACTTATTTTAAACAAAACGTTGATTTTCGACAAAAGGATTTTAAGTCACATTTTGACGCTTTTGTTAAACTACTATTCAATGTAAATAAAACTTAAAAATAAATTTCTTATTATCTTTAAATAATTGAAACAAACATATTTAACTTATGAAATAATATAAAACAATATCCAAAACTTCTTATAAAAATACGACATCGATTTATCGATATGCGACGAAATTTGTAAATTTTATAAAACAAGTTTTATATATTTATCGAACCATTACAAATTAAATTAATATTATTATCAAATAAGTTTGATATCAATTATAAATATATATATTTGAAAGGAATTATTTATCCTTTAGATAAATTTCTCGAACATTTATGCTACTTTATCGGAATCCGACTTTTGTTAATTTTATAATGTGAATCAAAAATCTTTATTCAATATCAAAAATATCCAATTAGTGAAATGGTTTTGAATATTATATTTTTAAAGATATTTTGAAGTGAATAATTGGAATGTGATTTGATTTATAAACGATTAATAAAAATCAGGCCTGGTGACTACTTATGTGCTAGATTTTGTTTGTTGCTTTGATAGTTAAATAACTAACTATCAAATTTGGTCATTTTAGTTTCTCAACTTGATGTAGAAAATAATTAGTCGTACAATTAGTACGTAACTGACTGTGTAGGCTTGATTATCGTTTGTGTTGAGAATGTTGATTCGTGTAGTGTGGAGTGATTACTCCAATCTATCGAGCTTCCTTCTTGGCCGAAGGATAGCAAGTTGAAAGTTGGATACGTGATAAGTCTATGAGATTTAGTTTCTACGTGAGGTTGATAAACGCTTTGCGTTATTGGTGCAAAGAGATCGGGATCAGACTGATCTGTAAACCACTTCGGACCAACATATATGTGATGCTTGTGCAGGTTGGTCATGATATTGATATTTAGGATTTTCATAGTAAAGGACCGTTTGTTGATCGTTTGGGGTTAAAATCCCAATATACATATAGTTGCAGTAGTCTCTTCGTTATGAAATACCATTGCAAGGACTATTCGCTACTAATCCTAGGGATTTCCCGACAGGATGTAGTAGGAAAGTACCTTTGGTTTGTCCTTTTCCTAGACAACTTGTATGAATGAGTGTTTGACATTGCATTTCTAAGATTACGTACATTGGTTTTTACAAACGCACATCATGTGGTGGTGGAGAAGGCAACTTCTCTAAGCTTAACACCCTCATTGAGACGTACGAGCTCAAAGATTGTATTTTTGTGAAAGGCGGTTAGTAATCAACAGGAATGGCAATATGGCATTCAAAGATGATATAATATGTGATATGTGAAAGGTAATCGATACCTCTTTCGGCCTCACACCACGGAAAATGGCTGAAACAGGGATAGAAGTAGCAAGGCTAAGTGGGTCACTCCCATTAGGATATGTCATCACTCTTCTAAATATATCTTTACACGCTATGACGTCATGTATCTGATTATTGTTGATGTATGCTTGTGGCTACAGATTTTAGATCGGTAACGACCGGGGTGATGACATATTCGGTACTATCCACGGATGGGTAGGCCGGTCTTATGTTGGTTTAGGTGCCCAATATCTAGACCCTAGGTACATCCCTCTAGAGGTGTACCAAGTTTTGGAAAAGTAGTCCCTTCACCTAGTCTTTTGTATGGAAATCCAAAATCTAATACATGCTTGCCATTTTCTATTGTAGAAAGCCTTGTATTACAAGGTGTATGTTGGAACTTAATAATGTAACAATTTGAGCTATTTTAATATTATATGTATAATAGACAATATTACAATATAAGAGAATTTGACATGAAATGTTTTGCTTATCGTAAGGTAAAACCTCATCGGTATTTATTTGCAATGTGGTCTTACGAGATACCCTTTTGTTTTGATAAAAGAAAAGTTTTGGTAACCTTTAAACTTCAAAATTCAGTTAAGATATGTTTTTCTCAGGCTGGTTTACCACACTGATCTGGGCGTTCTTCCATCTCATTCCTCGGGGCAGATCGAGTGCATTTGCAGGTTCAGATTTGGTGCTTTTGGAGCTTTAGCAGGCGAGTTGAAAATCTTCATGTCGTATACACGTATCTGTTTATTTTTCTGCTGCTTTGCATTGTTGTTGTTGTAAATTATCAACATTTGTGAGGATTGGTTATTATAACTATCCAAGATGATGATTACTTATCATGTACTCTAATATTAATTTATGTATATTACAGTTTCTCTTTGAAAAGATTATTGATTTGTATTATATGTTATTCCGCTATGATGAGAGATTCGGTATTATTTTGGTTCTTCTTCTCTCTCTTCTTCTTCTCTTCTCTTCTTCTTTCATCTCTCTTTCATCTCACCCTCTCTTTTCTTTCTCATGATCATCTGTAATCGGTGTGCTTTGGGTCGGACACGCGTGGTTTGGTCTCGGATTTAGAGGGTGCCGAGTGCGGGTCGTCACAGCTAATGTCTCTAATGTCTTTTATTCTTCAATCACGGCCAACACTCCATTGTGATGCTTCCTACTTAAAGCATCGACAATCTTGTTCCCTTTTCTTGGGGTATATTCTATTCCAAAATCAGATGCCCTCGAGAACTCTTTTATAATATAAGTTCTTTCTCTTGTTGAATGTTTCCCAAATTTTCCTAATAAAATAATTCTAAATTGAAACACTTTTCAACCAAAAAAAATTCCATCAAAAAAAATTGTTTTCTTTACAAACATCTTCTAATGAAAGGTGCCTTTCAATTTAAAATAATTTCAACCAAAATCATTTTCAAATAGAACATTCTCCCAGGATCAACATATTTTCAAAAAAATACGCCTCAAACATAATGTCAATTTTCTCTTTACAAAATGTTTTCCACGCCCTCTACTCAAAAAAAGTATTTCAAAAATAATATTTCCCTAAAATATTTTTCGCAACTAAATATTTCTCACTATAATCCTCGTACTAAATTTTTTTGTCAAATAAATTATTTTTTCCCCCGAAAATTAAGAAAACATTTCTAAAATTAGACAATATTTTTTAAAATTTTTTTTGCTCTTTACCTCCCAACAAAGCGTCCGTCAAAATATTTTTCAATTAAATATCTTAACCAAAATATTTTTGCAAATTACTACTTCTCATAAAGTGATTTCCAAAAGGATGTTTTCAAATCAAACTAATTTTTAAACAAAATATTTTCAACCAAATTATTTTAAACTAGATATTCTTTCTCACTATGCTTTAGTAAGATATTTCACAACTAATTCTTCTTTTTACAAAAAGTTATCTTATTCTCAAGTTAAATGTTTTACTTTTAACTCATGTAAAGTTCTCGGTAAACAGCTTTAAACCAAAAAATATACATCCATCTCAATGTTAACTCAAAAATACACAATTTCCCTTTAATAAGGTGCCTTTAAAATCAATAATGTACATTCTTATCTATTTTATAATGTTTTTTGGCAAAATATTTTCCATTAAACATTTTACAAAATTTTACAACAAAGTCTTTTATTGGGAATTAAGTTATCATTGCCCATGTTAACATTGTGTGTGCATTACTAGGATTACAACCAACACTCTACCGTCTTTGTAAGTGCTTGTCCTATCCCACTCTTACAACAGATATATCTTGTAACGACCTTGAATTTCACTGCTTTGATTTGCGAATATTTAATTAATTTTAAATATTCAATATAAAGGCTTTATAAAAAATAAAACTCTTTTAAATATTAAATAATGATGGTGTATTATTTTCATATTTTATTTTAAAAAATAATTAGTTTGAAGAAAGATTGAAAATGTGCCAAGAATTTTTTTCGAATTTTCGACTTTTCGTCAGCTAAATGTTGTCAGAATCATCGTAACACTTTTGTACACATACATAAATTTGCTAATATTTTGACATGAAAATTCATATGTTTAGATGTATGTACACTTAAGTATATATATAAAAGAAGGTAAGTTTTTTTAATAAAAAGATAAAAATATATTAATAGATAAAGATGCCTTAGGAAACATAAGTTAGCACAAAGTACACATGCATTAAAAACATGTTGGAGCTTAGCAAATGAGAGGGGGCATGAGTGTGGGATGAGGTTCACGAAGGTGAGGTGGCAAGAGGACGTGGAGGGTAAAGGACCAAGGGTGGTTAAGTAATTTACTTTGTTCTTGCTTATAAATACCCCTTTAATTTCATCAATTTTTCTTTCTCATACTTCTGCCATATCTTTCTCATTTCTCAATCACATAAAGATTTTATTTTTTTAAAACCATGTAAAATTTCTGTGGCAGCAACTTTCATATGCACCACTTCTTCAAATTTTTAACATAACCATGTCCAAGTCTCATTTCTTTATAGAGCATTTTCGGACCCAGATTTTCAAGTCTAAAAATGCCTCATGTTATTTTTACCATATCTCCCTTAAAATAAATCTAAATTGAGTGATTCATTTTTTTAAATCATAGAGAGAAAAATTTCGAAGAACTATTATGTTTACTGCTTTTCAAAATTCTGAGAGTTACATGTCAAAAAGTCAAGTGGAAGATGACCCATTTTCGAGTTGCTTTTTGTAGTTTTCCGAGCTTTGCAAGTTCTAAAATATTTCAAGTTTTCAAAAGAGTTTTGCAAAATTTTGGTGAGTAAACTTCTTAATTTTTGGGAAATCTTTTATCTCTGCATTTGTTGACTATTAGGTGATAAAATAAATTGATTGTTTGGTTGGATTATTATATCGTTTGGATGCATATATATGTTGCTTATATATGTGAATGCATGTGGTTGAGTTAGTGTGTGCTTGAATATGAACTCTAGATTTTTATGAATGATATAAAAGTGTGATCTTGTTTGTTGGATTTTGGTATGAATAAGTAGTTATAGACAAAATTATGTGGTTTCTATGCTAAAAAAAGTTAACAAAGTCAACAATTTAATTGGTTATCGATGAAGAATCCTTTGTGAAGAATACGAGTTTTGGTTTATAATCAAAATCAATTTAAAAGTTAGAAACTTGGTTTCAAATTATTTATTTTGTGTTTTGAAAAGTTAGTAAGATTTTAGAGTGTTAAATTTTAAAAGAGGGAAGCCAAAAAAATTTCAAGTTATGACACCCATAGCGATAGTCGCTATAGATGCAGTTTCGCTTAAAAATCCGATTTTTGCAAAGTTTAGTTTTTATAACTAAAAGTGTTTTGAATTTTTTTTATAAACTTAATAATGGTGATTTAGAAAGTTAATTAAGAATTTAATAATTAATCATTAATTAATTAGTTTTGATAACTAACAATTAATTGAGTATTAAAAAAGGTTTATTAATTATAATTAAGTGAAGATTAATTACTAGTTAATTATCTTTTAAAGTAAGATTAATTTTTGATTAAGAAAGACTTATTTTTAATTATCTATGAGTTTAGTATATGATTTATTTTTAATTAATTAAGTATAAAGTTAATTATTAATTAATTATTAGTCAAGTGTTTAATTATTTTTAATTATAAATTAATTAATGTTTTACTTTAAAATAATTATTTATCAAAGGTTTAGTTTATTACTTAAGTTTTAACTAAAAGATTATTTAATCAACGAATTAAGATTAATTATAATTTAATAAGTGTTTAACTTGTAATTAATCATTTTAAAATGGAGTTTTAAGTTTTGATCCTTGTTTTTTCAAGAATCAAATTGTTTCAAAGGTACTTTTTTTAAAGATGGTTTTGAACACAAGGGGTTACAAAAGATATTTTGTAAAGGATTTTTCTCAAAGTAGATTTATCAAGTGAGTTTTAATGGGGAAATGTTTTATAAATGATTTTAGAGGTTTGTAAAAAGGTTTTGTAAATTGACTTGTAGACTTACGAAACTGTTTTATAAATTGACTTTGGAAATTTATAGGTTATTTGAATTGTGAAGTGAGCTTTTAAAAAGGGAATGGTTATAAAGGATAAAAGGTTTCATTTTATAGTAAGTAACGTTTGTAAAAAAGGGGGAATTTGAAAGGAGGAAATTTTCCAAATGTTCTTGTAATATACTTATACCGTTGAAATAAGTATATAAATGTTTTCCAATTATAAAAGCGATGTTAGGGGCTTTAGGAATAGTGTATTAAAGAGATCTTTTGATCATTTTTGCAAAGTTATTTAATAATGAAAGATTATTTAATAAAGGCTTGGTACATCCTATATGGAATCAAATTAATGTTGAATGATTGTAACGACCCAGAATTTTGGTCGTTAGATTTTGCACATTTAATTCATTTTAAATGTTAAATGTGGATTTTGAGTTGATTTTGAAGTAAGAAGATTTTGGTTAAATTAATATAATTAGTTAAAATATCGAGTATGGCAATTCAATTGGATTTGAATAATAATAATTAAATATTTGGAATTGGGATAATTAGTGAATCTGCATGTAAATGGTTATGAAAATGGTTTCTAAGATTTCTTTTTGGTCTTGTTTGATTTAAATTTTAATACTGGACCTTTGGATGGAATCCAAAGTCGATAGGTTAAAATTCGGAATTTTATATTATTTTAATAATGGAATTTAATATTTAAATAATGTAAATAATCAGATTTTGATTCGAAATGAATCAGAATGATTTCTAATGTGAATGTAAATTCTAGAAGATTTATAATTAAGTTAGTAAAATTTTAAAAGTGGAATTTTAAGTGATTTCAATGATTTTGAAAATCGCTCGAATTAATCGACGAGTTAAAATAGCCTTCCGGGGTACAGTCTCGGAATTCGAAGAAACCAGTTCCATTGGATCCGTAATAATGTATTATTATCAGATTTCAAATTTTGTAGCGTTTGGATTTATCATTTGCTCGTACGGGTGAGGAACGCGTTGGGAATTAAAATCGATAATTTAATATTTAAACTCGATTCAAAAAGCTATCTCCCACATATGATCAAATTAGCCTCCGAAACACGTATCCTTTGTGTTCGGAATGTGGGTAAAACCTTATAATCGCCTGTCGGCACGCGTTGTTTGGAGATCGTTTGAAAAAGTTGTTTTAAATGAATTTAATATTAAATTAATATATTACGTATATATATACGTTTATCGGCCCAAGCCCTAACCTTTTCTTCCAGCCGTCGTGAAAAAAATTTCGATGGCCGAAAATAATTCTCTTCTCCCTCGTTTTTCTTGAAATCTACTCGATTTTGGCGAAATCTTCCAACTATGAAAGTGAAGAGCTCATTGAATTCTTCAAGTTGAATGGCTACGATCGCATATTGAGCTTTGGATGGCCGAAAAATCATGGTGGAAGGTTTACGTTCGTGTATGTATTTTGAGAGGGTGGAGCCGCCGAGCTCCATGGTGGTTGTGGTGGAGGAAGAGACGGCGAATGGCTACCAGATGGTGGTTCTCGATTGTTCTCTAGTCAACCAGAGGCGGAGCGGTTTTGAACCCCAGGAGGCGGTGGTAATAGATTTTGTTCGAGCTGGTTGCGTGAGAGAAGAAGTTGGCTTCGGCCTTGTTTTTGATCGACGGTCTGATCTTAGGTTTGAAATAAAATTAAAAATTTAAAGAAAATTTGTGTTAAATTTTATATACAAATCTGTAAAACTGAATAACTCTTGCATACGTTATCAGATTCAAACGAAACAAGAAGCGCCGGAATCGTAGCGACGCGGTCTACGTGCTGCAGTAAGTTCGGAGATGATTGGAGCAAGTGGAAATTTTAGATTAAATCGAACGGTTCGATTTAATTTAAAATTTAAAACGCTCGTCGAATTCAAGGTGAGTTAATCTCACTCACATCTGGAATGCTAGCTAGTCTTAAATAGCTAATATTTAAATGATTGATTGGTTGATCAGCTGAATATGATAATTTTTATCAGATTGGATCGATATTTATTGGTTGTGCTAACATCTGTGGATGCAGGGAAACAGGTTGGAGGGATCCAACTGGATTCTTCACAATATAGAAATTATTTTCATAAATGATGATGTATTTCATTTATTTACTATGATAGATTAATTTGGGAACTAAGCTGTGTTGTGCTATGAATGAATAAGTATAATCTGGCATTTTAAAATGTAAATGAAAATAAAATAAATTGGGATTAAAGGGAAAATGAAAAGGAATTTTTAAGGAATGAATATAAGGAAATGAAATTCAGGAAATTGGTTTGGAATTTGAAACGTTTTGAAATTGTGATTGGAATGGAAACGAGAAACGGAAATTTATAAACTGGGTTTGTAAATAAAATGGAACAGTTATCGATGGATAAATTTTTGAACGATAGGTTTCCGGTGGGAAATTCTATAAGAAGGTATAAATTATTTTAAAATAAAGATGAGATTATTTTAAAAGACGGAAGGTGTATTTTCCCTGGGAAGTTATGTATGTTTCCAAAGAAAAGCTTTCGAATTATTTTAAGTATAAAGAAAATATTTATTTAAGTAATTATGGTATTTAATCAATTTAAGGATGAAGTAGTATAAAGTTTCAAAGGGAATTTTAATACAAAATTTGATTTCATAATTTTATTTTAAAAGGTAATTTTGGTTTAAGTTACTTAGAAACTCCTCTACATATCATTAAGTATTATTTTCATTTATGTATTTTCTAGTAGCCTTATTTTAAATATTTTAAGTATATATTTTGAAAGTGATTTTCCAGGGGATGGGAATGTGTTTAAAAATAAAAAGGGCTTATTTTAAAAGTGTGGGCAAAATTTACGGGATTTAAACGTAAATTTGAATTGGGATAAATCAAGCAGGATTTATAGAAAGGTTCCTTGGTTTATTCTGAAATGGAAGTGTAGTTCCCTGAAAAGCCAAGTACGTTTCAAAACAGATTTTTAAGTAAAGATTAAAAAGTTTAACTTTGTTTTTAAAGGAATGTTTTAAGAAATTATTATTTAAGTTGTAAATTTTTTAAAAGTAAATATTTAATAAATTAGTTATAGTAGTAATTATTTTAAAGGGGTTAATTAGTATATGCTTTAAAAGAATATCGTTCATATTTTTATTTTATAAACTAGTTTTATTGTAATGATAGTTTGATTAAAGTTTTATTTGAAAATTGTATAGGATTTTGTAACTCTTCTTGTAAAATTTAGTTTAATTGAACTTTTATTTTAAAATTAGCTTATATTTTATAAAGTAGTTTTGCTTTGAATATTTTAAATATATTTTAAGGAATATTTTAGAATAAAGTGATTTAATTGTTTTAAAATTCTAAATGTTTGGACTTAGTTCTTTCCAGTGGAAATGAATATTTGGAAAATTTATTCCACGGCAGAGTGTGAATTGAAAACTGTTTTCAAAAGGGTTGAAAATGGAGATATATCTTACGAAGATATTTTTGAGGTTAATAAATAATTTGGGAAAATTATTTATGTTTGATGGGTGTTTGTGAATGTTAATTGATAGTTAAATAACCGACTATAAATATTGGCCAATGCGCTGATCGTTTCGAAGAGACCGGGATTGGGATTTATTTCTCGAAAACCACTTCGATCTGATTTGTACGTTTCGTGGGAAAAACGAGTTCGGAGTCGAAGATGGAGCAGTGAAGTGCAAGGGCTAGTCGCTACTAATCCTGAAGAGGATTCCAAAATGGATGTAGTAGGAGTAGTGCCTTCGGTTCCGTTCGAACCCGGGACGGACTTGTATGGATGAATGCTTCCGGAACATCGTCAGGTGGACGATGGACATTCTAAGTGAAAGATCTAAAAGGTAACGCTTAGCCTCGAGCCTCATCAACCGGGAATGACTGAAAATCAGGGGTTATGCAGCAAGGCTAAGTGGGTAGCACCTATTAGGGTGAGGTCATCTCTGTCTAGATGTCCCTTTTTATTCGGCTTAGTGGTGTGTTTGCTGATCCCAACCGTGGGGTGGTCTTACTCGAGATTATCCTGTAAGGGGTAGTCCCAGCCTTGTGTTGTGGGGGATCAAGAGTGGTCCTCATTACGGTGATCTGGGCCACGTACTGTGACAGTTGGTACCCCAATGCCTAGTCATTAGTTGGAAATCCATTCTCCCTACGTGCATTTACGGTTTTTTTTGTATACCTATTAGCTGGAATTTAATAAATGTAACAATTTCGGCTATTTTAGTAAGTACTTGTATGCAGATACTATTATAATATTAGAGGATTTTGATAAAAATGTTTTGGCTATTGTAAGGTAAAAACCCGACATGTTTATTTGTGGCGTGGTCTTACGAGATGCTTTTGATTTCAAAGGATTTTGAAAACTTCAATAATAAATTTGGGTGTATTTTTCTCACGCTGGTATCCCAGACTGACACAGGGGTTATTTCATTATAATGCTCGGGTCAGACCGAGTATTATAGATTACAGGAAAGGATGCTGTGGAGCTCAGGAGAGGAGCTGGAGTCCGAGAAGTATTATCCGTACTTGTTTATATCCGCTGCTGTGATTTTTTGAAAATGTCAGGTTGGTAATTGTTGTTTGTTTATGATACTCTGATGATGAAATTTATTAAACAGAGATAGTTTTCATTTTGTGTAAAGATCTGTTATTGACTATTATATTTTGTTCCGTTGCGATTGTGAGATTCTGTTATTGTTTAGTTCCTTCTTTCTTCTATCCTCTTTCTTTTTCCTCAACGATCTATCTTTTCCAGCACTCGATCATCGGCATATTATACTGTGGCGTATTTTGTGTCGATTTTTGAGGGTCGAGAAAGGCGAGTCGTCACAATGATTGCTTATTTGATAGCTAAATAAACGACTATCAAATATGGACCAAAACATAACTTTGGAAATATCCAGTGGAAACACGTGAGTTATATGGCACAGTCATCCCTAATAATGTTGTACTATGCGTATGAATCTCATTTCGTTCTTCCAGGATAAATGATAAGGAAATCCGTCTACAAAAGATTAGGAGGTGAACTCTGCTATTATCTTTTATCTGCTTACTTCCTAAAGAACGGAGGTCAAGTTCATCGAAAATTGTTGAAATTTGTTTCGAAGAGATCGAGATCGGATATATTATCCGAAAATCACTTTAATCCAACTCAAGCATTTCAAGCTGAAGTCATCTTGAAGAGTATAAAACCCAAGATGGGGCCATTGAAATGGAAGGGCGGCTTGCTATTAATCTTGAGGATTATTCCAAAATGGATGTAGTAAAAGTAGTGCCTTCGATTTGTCCATTTCCTAGACGGTATGGATGAATGCTAGCACCGCATTACTGCTTGGAAGGCGGTTTAGAATTACAAGTGGGATTGATATTCAAAAGATAAGCGTAGCCTCAAGCCTCATCAACCGGGAATGAATAAAACATGAGAGATACAGTAGGGCTAAGTGGGTTACTCCCATTAGGGGTGTATCATCACCTTTCTAGATACATCTACATATTTATGGATTGGTTGTGCATGAGATCTCAATAAAAAGAGTTGCAAAGAAACTAAGTTGATGACATATTCTGTACTATCCAGTAAGGGGTTTTCCGGTCATGTGTTGGCAAGGTATCCTGGTGAGGTCCTCGGTACATTTTCTAGACGTGTACCATGATAGGTGGTACCCTGGTGCCTTGTCATAGTATGGAATTCATTCTCCAATAAGTGTCGTACGTTTTTAGTTGCGCCTAAATATGTTGGAATGTGAGATGCAAGCATTTCAGTTATATATTTTCTTTGAACCTTTAGACATTATCAAAATATCACTCGATTTTCTATAAAAAATGTTTTGGCTATCATAAGGTAAAAATCCATCCGTGTTTATGTGGGGCATGGTCTTACGAGATACCATTGATTTTTAAAGGGTTTTAAGCATAATAATTCAGTTGTTTGAGTTTATTCACACCAGACCCATGTCTTATCTGGAGTTTTATTATCTTTCCCTAAAACTCTTGGTTTCTCAAATTTTATGGGTAGCCAAGTAGTTCGGTTTTCCCCGGATGCATCTTGGTGGAGCTTGGAGAAGGAGGCTTCATCGATAGCTAGTATTATCTTGTTTCCGTTGTATTATATGTATCTTGTATCAGTTAGGTAGAGACAGGCTATTAGAACTGTCTAAGGGTAGATTTATATTAGTATGACTCTGATATATCATTATCGTAATGACTTTGTAAAGTATTTTGTTAATTAATATATGTTATTCCATTGCATTTTGAGATTCTATGATTTTTTTTTATTTCTTCTATCTTCTATCTTCTTCTTTCACCACTAACAATCGGTTTTTTAGAACTTGAATGCTCGGCATGCAATACAGTGGACGTATTAGTGTCGATTTTCGAGAGTTTCGAAATTTCCATTCATTACAATTTGGGATCGAAGCACAAGGTTAAGTGAGAACCTTCACCCTCATGGGGTAAACTCTTTCGAGATCGGGTAAGTGAGACCCTAGAATGAGCATGAGTGTATTATATATAACAGCGTATTTGTTAGTGAATAAAAAATGTTTTATGTTGTGTTAATTTATCTGTTGAGTGGCTTAAGAACTCTGGTCAAGACGTGGGACGCCATGGTATCGATAGAGGTTTCTGAACATTTGAACAAGGAAAACTAACACTGTGTTATTTTAAAATTGGGTAAACGAAATAATTTTACCTAGAAATATATTTTTTATATAAATAATATTCAAAAAATAGTACTGTATTTTGAGGTATTGTTGTTAGGAGCTAATAATAATCTATTATTATCGTTTAGGGTTTGTTTAGTCATGCTTTCCATGTTTGAGCATTGACAATTATTAGTGTGTATAAATAGCTTCCCTTTTTTAGATTTGGGTTGGGTAAATAGAAATGGGGAAAACATTGAAGTGAACACATTGTGAATTAAGTTTCACAATTTGACCATAAGGCGTTTGATGTTAATATTAGGACAAAAATTTGATTTAATAAAAGATGTTTATTAAAAAGTTAGAATATTTTGAAATATATGTTTGAAAAATGGTTTGATAATGGTTGATATTAGAAAATGAATTTATAAGGTGTCTTTTAATTAAAAGAATTTTAAGTTGAAAACTTGAGAACTTAAATTCCAAGACTTTCGGAAAATGTTTTAAGGTTTTGAAAGATAATAGTAGTATTATTTGAAAGCAATATTAGTTCAAGAATAATATTTATGGAATGAAATGTTAAGTAGGAAATGTTTTTTTGGATTGGTTAGAGGGAATGAGTCTTGACTGTTTTGTAATGATCTGAATAATCTTTAAAGTGACGATCAGGTATTTGCCTAGGTGAATGTATTGGTGCACTTGGTAAATTATTCCCTTTATTATAGTACAATCGAAATAATTTCAACTTGAACAAACCCAAAGTAAGTTGGTAAAGAATGTTTTGTTGGAAAATGTGAAGTATTATTTCAAAAACGTGATTTGAAATAAAAGTAGTTTTTTCACATTAACTAGTTCGAGTGGCTCGAAAATAACTTAAAATTGGGAAAGAGATGTGTTCGGATGGTAAACACTTCTCTTGAGTATTACCCTTCTTAGCAAGGAAGTGTATGATACTGTATGGTAGTACCCGGTTACTTAGTATCATTTTGGAGTTACTCAGGCTATGTAAATTTTTTAAGAATTAAAATTATGGTATCATTTCAAAAAGTTTTTAATGTAAAACCCAGGTATATGGATCTTGAGTTTTCATAGGAAAATAAATGTAAAATGGAATGGTTGAATCAAATTGGGATATATACTCTTAAGATGTAGTGGAGTAGTATCCAAGTGAACCTAAGTTTTGTTAATGAAATGTTTTCATAAATAATTTACTGGAAATAAAATTGGTATTAGGGTGAACCAGTTAAAAAAGTGTGTTAGTTGGACTTGGATCATCTCTCGTTTACATTTAGTTTGATCTAAGATTCGAGTACATGGCTTTAAGGTGTTTCACACCATTTCGAATAAGGATCTATTATTCGATTTTTGACGGCGAGCACTTGATGATGGTTTTTGATATGGGAATATATTTTCTATCATAGTTACAACTATGTAAGAAGAATAGGGGTTCCAAATCAAGGAGTTTAATCAGAGCCCACACTAGAAAATCGGGTGAGTGATACTAGTTCGGATATGAAATTTTGTATTTGAATAGAGATCGAATCATATTTCGTACAAGAATGATCTATGTACATCATATGAACTGGTGTATAGTGTTAAGTGTTTACTGGGTTAGACTGAGGCGTAATTTCAGGGACAAAATTATTTTAAGGGGGGATGAATGTAACGGCCCAGAATTTTACTGCTTTAATTTGTGAATATTTAATTAATTTTAAGTATTCAATATATAGGTTTTATAATGAAGATAAAACTCTTTTAAATAACAAATAATGATGGTGTATTATTTTTCAAATTTTATTTACAAAAGTAATTAGTTCGAAGAAAGTTTGAAAATGTGACCAGAATTTGTTTTTCGACTTTTCGTCAGCTAAAAGTTCTCAAAATCATCGTAACACTTTTGTACACACACATATACATTTACAAAAAATTTGACATGAAATTTCATATGTGTACATTTATGTACACTTAAGTATACAAATAAAAGAAGATAAGTTTTTTTTCTATATAAAAAGATAAAAATATATTAATATATAAAGATGTCTTAGGAAACATAAGTTAACACAAAGTACACATGCATTAAAAACATGTTGGAGCTTGGAAAAGGTGAGGGAACAAATGTGTGGACTGAGGCACATGAAGGTGAGGTAGCATGGTGACATGGCAAGAGAAGGTGGAGGGTAAAGGACCAAGAGTGCTTTGGTAATTTACTTTGTTCTTGCTTATAAATACCGCTTTAATTTCTTCATTTTTCCTTCTCTTACTTCTGCCATATCTCTCTAATTTCATAACCAAATAGAGGTTTTTTTATTTATAAAACCATGTAAAATTCTATTATCTACAACTTTTATGCGTACTACTTGCTTAAATTTTGAATTTAACCATGTCCAAATCTCATTTCTTTACAAAGCATTTTCGAACCCAGATTTTCAAGTCCGAAAATACCTCATCTCAGCTTTACTATATCTCCCTCAAAATAAATCCAAATTGAGTGATTCTTTCTTTAAAATAATATAGAAAATAATTTCCAACAGGTTTACTTTTTACCGCTTTAAAAAAATTTGAGAGTAACATTTCAAAAAGTCGAGGGGAAGATGACTCATTTTCGAGTTTCTTTTTGTGGTTTTCCAAGCTTTGCAAGTTCTAAAATATTTCAAGTTTTTAAAAGAGTTTTGCAAACTTTTGGTGAGTAAACTTCTTAATTATTGGGAAAGTTTTTACCTTTGCATTTATCGACTATTGAACGATAAAATAAATTGATTGTTTGGTTGGATTAGTGTATAGTTTGGATGCATATATATGTTGCTTATATATGTGAATGTATGTAGTTAAGTTAGTGCGTGCTTGAATGTGAATTCTAGATTTTTATGATTGACGTGAAAGTGTGATTTTGTTTGTTAGGTTTTTGGTATGAATAAGTTGTTATGGACATAATTATGTGGTTGTTGTGCTAAGAAAAGGTAACAAAGTCAACAATTAAATTTGATTATCGATGAGGAATTTTTTATCAAGAGTACGAGTTTTGGTTTGTAATCAAAATCAATTTTAAAGTTAGAAACTTGGTTTCAAATAATTTATTTTTTGTTTTGAAAATTTAGTAAGATTTTAAAGTGTTAAGTTTTCAAAGAGGGAAGCCGAAACATCTTCAAGTTATGACATCCATAGCAATAGTCGCTATGGATGTAGTTTCACTTAAAAATCTGATTTTTGCAAAGTTTAGTTTTTATAGCTTAAAGTGTTTTTAAATTGTTTTATAAGCTTAATGATGGTGTTTTAGAAAGTAAATTAAGAATTTAATAATTAATTAATTTTAATAATCATTAATTGATTAAGTATTAAACAAAGTTATTTAATTATAATCAAGTGAAGGTTAATTACTAATTAATTATCTTTTAATAGTAAGATTTATTTTAATTAATTTTTGATTAAGAAAGATTTATTTTTAATTAATTATTAGTTAAGTATATGATTTATTTTTAATTAATTATTAGTCAAGTGTTTAAATATTTTTAATTACAAATTAATTAAAGTTTTAATTTAAAATAATTATTTATTGAAGGTTTAATTAATTATTGGAGTTTAATTAAAAGATTATTTAATTAATTAATTAAGATTAGTTATGATTTAATGAGAGTTTAACTTGTAATTAATCATTTTAAAATGGAGTATTAAGTTTTAATCCTTGTTTTTCCAAGAATCGAATTGCTTTAAAGGTACGTTTTTAAAGATTGTTTTGAACACAATGGATTCAAATGTTGATACCATTAAGTAGACGAATAATTGTGAAATAGTATGGAACCGAAGATGGATCCATTGAAGTGTAAGGGCTGCTTGCTATTAATCCTGAGGATTATTCTAAAATGGATGCAGTAGAAGTAGTGCCTTTGGTCTATCCTTATCCTGCACAACTCATATGGATAAATGCTGGCATTGCATTACTGCCTGGAAGGCAGTGTTAGCATTCCAAATATTTTTGTTCAAAAGGTAAGCGTAGCCTCAAGCCTCAACAACCGAGAATGACATATTCGGTTCAATCCAATGAGGGTTAGGCTGGTCTTGTGCTGGCATGGCATCCTGGCGAGGTCCTCGGTACATTTTCTAGACGTGTACTGTGATAGGTGGTACCCTAGTGTCTTGTCATAGTATGAAATCCATTCTCCAATAAGTTTCATAGGTTTTTAGTTGTGCCCAAATATGTTGGAAAGTGAAATTGAGACGACCTGCCTTTTTCCTCCACAAAAAATCGTATCATCCTTAAGAAAGAAAGGGATAGAAAAGAGAAAAGAAAGAAGAGAAAGAAGAAACAACACAAGAATCTCAACAGCGGAACGAATAAATTATATTAGTAACAAAGTATTACATAGTATACATCAAATATCAGAGTTACACAGACAATACAACATATACTAGACAATTATAAACACCTGTCTAGTTATTACAACTCAATACATTACAGATAAATACTCAGAGATACCAACACAGCGGAAAACTATATATCTATACGCAGAAGCCTCCTGCTCCATTTGCTCCTCCACAATTCGTCAAAGCTAACCTGAATCCTAACCTGAATTCCCTTGGCTACTCGTAAAACTTTGAGTACCCAAGAGTTAAAGAAATCAGAAATAACTCCGGGTCAGACATGGGTCTGGTGTGAGTAACAGGTTAAAGTTTCTTAACTTTGAAAAACCTTTGAAAAGAAAAGGTATCACGTAAGACTTCCCACACATAAACATGGAAAAAAATTTACCTTACGCTAACCAAAACATTTGATAGGAAATCCGATGATATTATATTAGTGTCTAGGGTTTTCAAGTAAATAAGAAATAGCCGAAATTGTTACATGATTAAATTCCAGCTACTAGCCACAAAAGTGGGTAATACAATCAAAACCGTTGGCACTTATTGGATTTTGGATTCCATACAATGGCTGGGCTACTGGGGTACCGCCCGTCACAGTACGTGGCCTAGATCACCGTACCGAGGAGTACGCCCGCTCCTCTGCAACACAAAGCCGGAACCATTCCTTACTGAACAGTTCCGAACAAGACCACCCCGCAGTTGTGATCAGCAACCGCACCACTAAGCCGAAATAAAGGGACCTCTAGACAGGGGTAAATCTTGCTCTCAAGTGGGGGCTACCGACGAAGCCTTGCTGCACCTCCCATGTTTTTAGCCATTCCCGGTTGATGAGGCTTGAGGCTACGATTACCTTTATAGGACATAACACTTAGAATGCTCATCGTCCACCTGACGATGTTCTGAAAGCATTCAATCCATACAAGTTCGTTCCGGGTTCGAACGAAACCGAAGACATTATCTCGTTACACTCGTTTTGTAATCACCCTCAGAGTTAACGACGATAACCCTTGCACTCTGAATCACCATCTCGAACCTATAAGAACTAGTTCCTCAAACTCGTTACGGAATCACCCACAGAGTTATACCGACGTATAGTCCTTACACCTCGAGTCTTCACAAAGCTCCATTTTGATTCACGACCTAACGTTAATTTGGATCGATGTGGTTTTCGGATATCCAAATATGGAAACCCGATCCCGATCTCATCGAAATCCAAAACATGTCTTTTAAGGCCAAGTTGTTTTAGATTTAAAACAATTCAATTCATTATCTATATACACACAGATAGATAATTCACAACACAATAGATAATCAACATTATCATTATCAACAGATAATTCATATCATAATCAGATAATCCATATTATCATCCAAAGCAACCAATACATCCGTATCACATACATTTCATCTCATAGCTGAGATTACAAACTATACACGGCAACCAATACCAATCATCAAACATAAGCAATGATCTAATGATCACACCTTCTATAATTAATTTAAAATGAACAAAATTAATCACTTAATCTCTAATTAATTTAAAATAAATTAAATTAATTACTTCATCATTAAAATCCTGCTTAACTTAACCTTCAATTGATTACAAATCAATTTATAAATCATCATCTCAATATTCATTTCAATTAATCCTTACTGATTAACCATCTCTAATTACAATAAATAATTAGCCTTTAATATTACTTACACAAGTTAATTATATTAAACCCTTTGCAAATAATTAACTTGTAATTACTTAATTAATTAATTAGCTAAAATTAATTACCTTAATCATTTATTAATTAATTACTTCATTATTAATTATACCTTAATTAATCAATTCCAAATTACATCATTAATTAATCAATTAATGATTTCTGATTACATTTAATCATTCTCTCAATATAAATTAATTACATAAGTAATTAGTCTTCAATTTAAACCATATATATTAATCACCCATGATTAATAACCATTCAGTAATTAACTACTTTAATTACTCATCCCATAAATTACTCTTAATTCATTATCTAAATTAATCCCTTGATTAATTCCAAAGTAATTTAAATCCAAATTATTTCTGTAATAAATATCTTTAATTACATTCAGTAATTATTAATTAATTACTTCATTAAGTAATTACAAATCCATAAATTACATAAAGTAATTATACATCAATCCACAAATGTTTAAATTAATTAAACTTAATTAATCTAAACTAATCAAATTAATCAAATTAATTACACTAAGTAATTAATTCATTAATTACTTTCATTAAGTAATTAAACTTAAACAATTACATAAATGATTATTATAAATTAATTAATCTAATTAATTATCTAAATTAATCACATTAATTAATTGTTAAATATGTTAATTATCTTCATTAACATTTCTTAATTACTTAATTAAGAAATTAACTCATATTAATCATTGTTAATTACCAATTAATTAATATTTAATTACAATTTAATTAATCTCTAATTATTAATTAATTAAGTGTTAATTACAATCTTAATTAATCCTTAATCACTTGATTAAATAATCTTAATCATTAATTAAAATTCAATTAAAAATCCTTAATTATAGATTAATTAACCTTAATTAATTAATCTCAAATCTTAATTAATCAAACTTTAAAAGTGATTAATTACTTAATTAATCATCCACATTATTAATTAATTCAATAATTAATTATCCATCTTAATTAATAATTTAATGAATCCAATCATTAAATTTTATTTATCTTTTAGATAAACATTTCTTACTTAATTAAGCATTTAAAAACAAAAATGTTTTTAAATTTACTTTAAATTCCATTTAACTTCCCCTTTTAAACTTAGGATTCAAATTTATCTTAAATAAGATTTTAAAACAATTCAAAACTTTTATCTAATATATTAAAAGAAACATTTACTTTATCAATAAGTTTAAAAGAATTTAAATTACAATTCAATTTAAATTCAAATTAATTTAAAAATTGCTTTTAAATTTCAAAATTGAAATACAGCTTTTAAACTCATTCTAGATTTAACTTAAATCTACATCTTCAATTTAAATGCAAATCATTTAATCATTTTAAAGCAATTTAAATTAAAACCTTTATTTTTAAAAACTGTAGTTTAAATTTAATTCCAGATTTAAAAACTAGAATTTAAACTTATTTTAAATTTCTACTTTAAAAATTTAAATTTTCAATTCAAATTCAAAACATACATATGCTTTTTACCCATGAGTTTGAAATCAAATTTAAATTTAAAAACATAAATGAATTTAAATCTCAGACAATCAAATCTTAAATTCTTATTAAAATTTCAGATTTTAAAATCCAGTTTAAACTTTAACTTGCAATTTAAACTTTATATTTAAAAACAGAAAACAGATTCTGTTTTTATTTAAAAAACCCAAACTTAATTTTTCTGAATTTAAATTATTTCTAAAAACCAGAATTCAAACTTATTTGAATTCATATTTAAATTCAGGTTTTTAAACTCAGTTCAGATTAAGTTTGTGTTTTAAACTCTACTTCTAATTTTTTTTAAAATACTCCAACAGGTTTCCTGGTTTTGTTTTAAAACCTGCAACACAACTTCACTCGAGTCTTCTCTGTATTTTACTTCGAGTCACATGTTTAATTGCTTCGAGTTACTACTTAAATCCCCCGAGACCAACACGAGGCCATCAAAACTGTAACCCTTCAACACTTCACCGGAATATCCACATCCCTGTGCACCTGTACAATGCCTTCGGCCGCCGCTGCTCATCATTGCGACCTTCCCATAGTTGCCGACCATCACCTCAGACCGACCGTACACCAATTCCATCAATTAATACTCAGAATCAAAATCGAGCCCAAAATTCAAAACCTGGAAACAAACACAGCATTTTCACTCAAAACCTATCAACGACACGTTAACGCGACTCCGGCCACCATCACCTTCGAAACTCCGGCGACGTCTTCCTCACACCACCACCTAACAATACCCAAAGAATCGTAGGACTCGATCCAATTTCAAAACCGTGGTGTCCAATTTTCTCAAGCCCAAAAGAACTAGGGTTCTAAACCTAAAAACCCAAATTACAACATCAAAAACGAATTATAAACCAAACTAATAATTTTCCCATCATCTTAGTTAACTTCTCCACCTCCAGAAACAATTACAACACCTCCAGACACTTGAGGCAGCAACAATGCTTCAAAATATAAAATGTAGAGAATAGGGAACTGCATTTTGTATAAAGCATTAAAAATTGTAATCTTTCTTTTAAAAATCATGATTTAGTATGATGATTTGATTTATAACTCTGAATTCATAAATTTCTAAACTTGAAATTTCACTAATTTATTGATTGATCATCTGTTTGTAAATCCAGAGCCATTTCTATATTTTTTTTAAACTTAAGTACAATTTTAATCTGTAGTTTATAATGAAACAAACATATTTGTTTAAGTCATAAACTCAAACGAAGATTAAATTAAAAGACAATGGGACTTAAATCTGATTGAAGCTTGAAATCAAAGAAACAGAGATGCTTCAGGTAAACAATCATACACACACATAAATATATTCATAGATACATTCACAGCCAATTTATAATATATTTTCATATCTAAATAAAAGCATGCAATCAACTTTTACCTACTTAAATTCTTAAAATGTTGAGTTACTCACCTGAATTTGAAAAATGCAGAGCAAAGCTCAGATTTGAAAAGCTCCTGGATACTTAAAAACTGATTTTGCTTTGCCTTTAAAACTTTAGTGCTTTGACTTAAAATTACATGCATGCTTGATCTTTGAACCTTGAGTTGCTGATGTTTTCAACTTGCATTTGTTCCCATATTTTAAAAAAATGCAGGTGCAAATTTCCCAGGTTGCAGATTGAAGAAGAAATGCAGACTTTTCTTGATTTCCAGAAAAATGCATTTGAAGATGATTTGCAACTTGATTAGAAACTGAGTTGCATGCATAAAATGTTACAGATTTGTATGTTTGAAAATGATGAGTTTGATTATAGGTTTTGGAAGGAGGAAATGGTTTTTTTTTTGTTTGAAGATGAACTATGGATTTTTGATTTTGAGGATTGTTTTCAGCTGAACATTTCTTTGTTTAGGAATGAAAATGAAAAAAAGGAAAGAGGAGAAAAAATGCAAGTTTTATATAACTTATTTTTGATAAATTAGAAATCAAAGAAAAATAAAAATTGAAACATGACACTTGTCTTAAGTATTAACATTTGTTAATTTCCTTATTCAAACACCTAACACATGTTAACTTATGCCTTAATATACTTACACATGACATTTTAAATAATTAGTATTTTTTAATTATGTGTTAAAGAAAGTTTAACTTAGTTAATTAGTTTTAAATACTTAGTTATGTATATAAATAATTTCTAAAGAATAAAGCAAAATGTTATTATAAATAAAATAATATACAAATAAATCATCTGACAAAAATACTTTTAAATAATTAAAATAAATTTATAAAAGAGGTTGTAACTTAAATGAATACATGTATTTTAGATCATATTTTAAATTGTATTTTAAATTTCATATTAAATTTACAAATCACATTTTATAAATCAATATTTTAAAAAGAATAAAACAAACATTTTATAACTTATTTTAATACTCAAACTTAAGTTAAAATGAATTTTAAACAAATAAAACATTTATCTCACATATTTAAGATCATTTAGTTATTTTATTATTTTTGAAAAGCTTAAATCCAAAAATAAATCACAATTCCCAATTAAAATTATGCTATACTAATTTAATAACTTATCTATTTAAAATATATATAAATATACATATACATTATTAAATAGAAAATAGATTTATTAGTTTATTAAAAATAAATTCATAAATTAAATATTTAAATAAAGAAGATTATTAAATCAAATCAAATTTATTAACAATAATTATCAATTCAATTTAAATTTAAACACAGATTATTAAATTTATATTGTCCAAAATTCCGGGATATTACAGAAATGTAGGCATTTCGGCTATGTTATATATTTACTTTGAACCTTTAGACATTATCATAATATCATTGGAACCCTATAAAAAGTGTTCTAGTTATCGTAAGGTAAAAACCTGTCTGTGTTTATGCGCGGCGTGGTCTTACGTGATACCTTTAATTTTAAAAGGGTTTTAAACGTAATAATTCAGTTGTTTGATTTTACTCACAACAGAATCATGTTTGACTCGGATATTTATTTTTTCCCTAAAACGCTTGGGTGCTCAAATTTTTATGGGCATCGAAGTAGTTTGAGTTTTCCCCAAATGCATCTTGGAGGAGCTTAGAGGAGGAGGCTTCATCACTAGCTAGTTATTATCTTGTTTCCGGTGTATTATATTTATCTTATATCAATTAGGTAGGGACGGGGTGTTATAACTGTCCAAGGGTAGAATTGTATTGGTATGAATCTGATGTATCATTTTTGAAATGACTTTGTAAAGTATTATATTGATTAATATATGTTATTCTGTTGTGTTGTGAGATTCTGTGATTGTTTTTTTGTTTCTTCTACCTTCTATCTTCTTCTTTCACCACTAATGATCGGTTTTTTCGACACTTGAATGCTCGACACACAATACAGTGGATGTATTAGTGTTGATTTTCGAGAGACGAAGTTTTCATTCATTATATATCCCACATATAGGTCATCATAAACAAACACCATGTTAAGATGAGGTAATTGTGGTTATAAATACATCTCATACATACAAACACATATTACACACACACGCACACACAAAGCATACAACAATCAACAAGTATGCTCTCTCATCCTAGTTTAACCCAACCTAAGGTGAAAATTAGCCTACTATAAATGGGTCAAATTCAACACAAGGCTTAGGAATTGGTAAACCAAATAATTATCACTACGGGGGACCGCTTAAAATTAGTAAAATTGGATTGTACTAAAACTATGTAAGCGATAAATTTGATCATAATGTTACACCATTAGCCAAGGCGATGTGCAAAAGTTAATATTTGGATTGTTTGATATTAATCACTGATCAAATTTATATCTAAGAGTCACCTAACCGACATGTTGAAAACTTTGACTACCACATGATTTAATTAAATTATAATTGTTATAAATTAATTAATACTTATGGAATATTAATTATAATTTTTTATATGCTTTTTATTGATCAATATTGAAAATATTGCATATATAAAAGTTGTATACACATGCATCGATATAAGAAATCAATATAATTTAAATTTGATTTAAATGTGAATTATCTGATCTGGCTTGAAATGGAATGGAGGATAATATTGGCGGTACGGCCAGCCAAGGCATGGGGAAAGAGGGATTTGATTTTGTGGGTTTGAATTGGTAGAGAAAAGAGTGGATCTGGATTCACGATTCTCTCTCTTTTTACTCTCTTATTTAAACTCATTTACCCCTCGCTTATCTATTTTGCATTCGCTCTTCCCTTACCTACACCTTTGGCCGGAATTTCTTGCTCCCTTTTCCTCCATTATTTTATGTTTAATACATAGAATCAAATCAAACAGTGCAAAGGTGTATACATATTTCAGTCCGGTGGCACTTTCTAGAGGATACTCGATTCTGATTCTAAGAAGTTCAGTAGATTCAATCATCAAGGTTTTATTTTAGGTTACAATTGAGGTAACATTATAATTTATATCGACATATAATTATTTGTCATCCATTTGATTCATATGTGGTTAGATTAGATTTATATATATCACATTATATACGTGTGCTATCAATCTTGAAAATGTGTGTGTGTGTATATATATATATATATTATAAATTAATTTTTTTATACATATTTAAATATATCCTTTTGGTGAAAAATAAAAAATAATATGTTTTTCGAATTTAAATACAATTTAGAAGGGGTTTTTAAACAAAATTGATTTTTAAACTATATACAAGCATATGTATATATGTATATACATATATATATATATTGTTTAATTATGTACATGTTAATATTTTAAATATATGTATATGTATATGTATGTATTAACATTTGAATACATATATAATTTATTTTACAAATATAATTTATTAAATTATTTTAATATATTATAGATAATATGTATATATTTGAACTAAAATTAGGCATAACACTCTTCGGATGTGTTTGAAGAGATAAAATGAATGTAAAACGAGGTAAGTCTAACAAACATACTAATCAACAGATAAGAAAATGCATGTAAACACATGAATTTAGAGTGGTTCGGCGAATTGTCTACGTCCACTATGAAATGATTGATGTTTATTGACTTTCACTAGCTGATTAAAAAAAGTTACGATAGTACAACAATAGTCTAGAAATGATTCTGGCAGAATGTCAGCGTCGAGAAGCCAAAAGTCCCTTTTCTGTAGGTCTAGGGTTAATATTTATAGGCATAGGCAGAAAATATTTCTCCCAGATCTCGGAAGACTTCTTCCCCCACGTGAGTGGCCCCACGGGAGCAAGTTTAGGTGATTTTAGCTCGATCTGGGAGCGATACAAATTGAGTTTGTATTGATCCAAAAATAGTCCTTTGAGACTGAAATTCGTCAGGTACATTCTTGGGGTTGTACGCAAGCTCTTGTAAAAATTTGGTAGCATTTGGACTTGTAGATTTTGAGTTATGATCGATGCAAGATTGGAGTGATTGAAGGCTACCGAATTCGCAACGCTTCTGGGCACGTGATGATTGATGACGCGGCGCTAAATTTTAGGATCGATCCACTTTTCATGCCAAGCGACTGAGTCTTTCTTTTAGAAATGCCTCAATCATATCGATCCAATTTAGCCTCGTTCGTACCCTTTGTCGCTCACTTCGTGTCGCTCATTTGAGTTGGGATCGCATCGATGGCTTACACTCCCATTTGTATCGATATTTTGCACTCTACTTTGTATCGATAGCTATGTGGCTGCTTCGTATCGATAGATGGATGACTTCTATCGTATCGATCAACAACGATTCATACGAACCATGCAGGTAGAAGACTGATACAAAGATTGTACTCATGGGACCGATTCGAAGCGACATGTGCAGATGGATACGAACTATGCGTTAACCATGTTGGATATGATGTAGGGTGAAATTAATGGATACGAAGCAGTATATTGTTGATGTATACGAACTAGACGTTTTCTGTAACATTCCCGAATTTTAGCCAAGTTTAATTTGACAATTAATTTAATTTTTGTAATTAAATTATGAATTTTTGTTGAATTGATAAGGAATTTCCAGAACAAATATATATCAAAAGATTGCAAATAAAGAAATTGATTTGAAAATCTAATAATTTATAAATAGAAATTTTGATTTGGAATTTAAAAATAAAGATATGTATTTTAAATAGAATTTTGGATTGGAATTCAATAACAAACATCTTTAAAATAAATCGAATTTAAAGCTTTAAGATTAATAAAAGTTTGTTTTCTAGTTATAATATATATTAATATTTAGAAAATATGATTTGAGAATTAATAATAATTTTCAAAAGATTTTTTAAAGTTAAATTCTCTTATATATATAAAATATTTGTGTGACCACTTATTAATGTAAATTTAGTTTTAAAGTCATATTTCTTTAAGGTTATTTAAATAGTTATAAAAGTATATAAACATTAGACATAAACATATGATTAGTTATAAAAGTATAAGATACAAAAGTGTAAATTTATTAACACGGTGGGTTTAAAACATAATAAAAAAATTTATAAAAGAAAGGGTTTAAACACAATTTATAAATTAATTTAGAGAAAAGTATTTAAACATAAAATTTTTGGTTTGTGACATTTGTAAATTAATTGAATCATACATTTAAACATGTGTAGGCTTAAGAATACTTAATATTAACAGGTGTTAGTAGAAAATAACAAGTGGCATTATGAAAATCTTTCAAATCTAAATTATGAATAAAAGGCTTAAGTAAAAGAATCAGGCTATTATCAAACCTGAAATCAGAAAAAAAAGAAAAAAATCACGTCAGTATCAAAACAAAACAAAGTTCAAAACCTGGAAAAGAAAATCACAAAACAAGATCAAATTTCAATCTGGAAAGCAAAAAAGCTTCAGCCTGGAAATTAAGCCTGTAATCAAGTGAAGATCAAGCAAGGCAGAGGTTAAAACCTGGAATAATCAACTCAAGTAAATAAAATCAAAATCTAAAAGCCTGAGCAAAACAATTGCAAGGATTAACTTCAACAGATTAAAATCTAGCTTCGAATTTTCAAAGTCTAGTCTCTGTCTTCATTTCCAAGGTGAGCAAACTAACTTCTAAAACCCTCAAATCTGTTACATCTTGGTTTGCATGTGGTAGGTGTTTAATGTAAGTTGTGAAATGTTTTTGTATGTATGTGAAAGACGTTTGTATGCTTGTATAGGTGACTGTATACATGATTATGCACAGGCCTTATGCCTCTGTTCCAAACAAAAGGTTTTAAAAACAATTAAAAAAATTCAAATCCTCTGCGAATAATCAATTATAGGCTAAAAATCTTAAAGACGAAATGTGTATAAAGGTATAACGTTATTTTTTAAAATAGTTTTAGGTAAAAACATTGATTAAATTTTGTGGAAAAAATAATTTACAGTAAAAATTATTTAACTCGGGAAATTCAAGTATTTTGAATTCCAGTTCTAATTGCATACTTCGATTTGCATTAGAGAATGATGAATTTTGATGAAGGATTATGATTTTTAAGCTAAGAATTGTCGAGGAATTTCAAGATGAACGGAAAACTTATTTTGGGCATGTTTCAACAATCGGCAAGGTTATGGTTGTCGAGCCTAAGCCTGGAGTTGGCTGAGGTGAGAGAGTTCATCAGAAAAATAGGGAGTGGATTTTTAATCCACCATGGTGGTGCATTGATTTTTATTTAGGGTTTAACGACCTTATTTGGTCGAGGTTAGAACAGAGACAATGACGTGGTCGTGGGTGATCTGGAGATGATCGGCGGTGGAGGAATAGGTTCATGGGTGTCTGGCGTAGCTTTGGGAGCGGTGGTGAGTTCGTCAGTGGCTGAAGGTGATGACAAGTAGGGATTTTCCGATTGGGTTGAGTTCCACGCATTGATCAGTTTGTTCAATTTTGATTCTCGGGTCGATTTTGATGATTTGGGTGGTTAGATGGATTGGGTTGGTCAATGATGACCTGTAGACAACGAGACGATGATCAGGACGTCGACAATGGTCTGTGCATGTGCATAAGCTCATTCGTGTGTCTGTTTATTTTAGGCTTTGGGAAGAAGGAGTTTCCTCGGGTTCAAACTCGAAGAATTTTGCGTAAAAACTCAAAGTCGAGAGGGGTAGAGGAAAACCCGAAGTTGAGCTGGGATAAGTGAGTGTTTGACTCGGGTCATTGATAATGCAACAGGGTTTTTAAATTTTTAAGTAAATATTTAACAAGGGTTTAAACAATATAAATGTTTAAAACAAGTTTTTAATAAACATAGGAGGGTGAACAAATTTTAAAAAGTAATGGTAAATATAATCAAGCTTTCAAAATATATTAATTATGTTTTAGAAGCTAAAATGAAAATTAAGCAAGTTTTTAACAACTTCAAAGTTTAAGTTTTAAAGTTAAATGTAATTTAACTGATTTTTTTTAGAAGTAATATACTATGTAATTTATTTTTTAAATGCTTTTGAATGGATTTTAATAATTAATTAATTAAGGTAGGTGATTAATTAATCAATATAATTAAAGGTTAATTTGTTTTTAATCAAGGTGATTATTTAATTATATGATTAATTAAGAGTTAATTAATTAAGGAAAGTGATTAAGAAAGAATTAATTTATGAAGATGATTAAAGGATAATTACTTAATCAAAGATTGATTAAGGTTAGTTAATTTCATAATTAAGGATAATTAATTAATTAGAAGATTAATTAATATAAGTAATTAGAGATAATTAATTACTTAAAGATAATTACTTAGTTAAAAGTAATTAATTAATGGTTAAAGTTAATTAAGTAATTTGGGATAATTACTTATTATAATTAATTAAGGATAATTACTTTATGTGGTTTATTAATTAATTTGAGGATAATTAATTAATTAAAGGTTTATATAATGAAAGTGATAAGGGATAATCACCTATTGCAATTAATTAAGGATAATTAATTAAATGGTAATTAATTAAGGGTTAATTTATTTATTAATTAATTAAGGGTAATTAATTAATTAAGGGTAATTAATTCAAAGGATAATTAAATAATTAAAGGTTAATTATTTAATGATTAAAGGTTGATTTATTTATTAATTAAGGTTGATTAATTAATAATTAAAGGTTGATTAATTTTAAAAGGTTAATTAATAAATGATTAAAGGTTAATTTAAGATGGTTTGTAATTAATTAAGATTAATTAACCAAGATTAGTAGTTTATTCATAAGTAATTAATCTGATTTAAATTAATCAGATAATTAATTGATCTTACTTATGGATGTTTGAATTCTACTGAATGTTTAATTGTTTGATATCTCTGCTGTGTGATGCTTTGTGATATGAATTATTTTGATTTTATCTGTGATGAATGTAATTTATTTATCTGTGATGAATGTATGTTATTTATCTGTGAATCTGTGAATGAGGATAATCGTTATAGGATTATACCGCTTATCGATATTGCTGTGTTTGGATTGTGATGATTGATGATGTTCACTATTGTGTAAAACCCCTGGACTACACCATACACACACAAATATGGATTTCATGGGAAATCGGTTAAGTCGCCGATATTTTGAAATTAAATTTTTTTTTTTTTAAAGTTGAATTTTGAATTCAAATGGTTTTGAAAAAGGAATTGAACTGAATTCAATTTGTGTTGAAAAGATTTCAAGTTTGAAATAGAATTGTTTTGGAAGCTATGAATAAATCTTTGTAAAAGATTGTTGAACTTTATTTTGAAATTGAAGAGAATCATAAAGGTGTATCTTTTGTATAAAATATTTGGAATGAAAATGGTTTTGAAAGCTATGAATTGAGTCTTTGATTGGATGACTTAATCCAATTTGAAAGGGAAATTGTTTTGAAAGGCTATGAATGAATCTTTGTGAAAGATTGGCGAACTTTGTGAAGTGAATCTTTTTGTTTAAAGATTTGAAAATAGTAATTTTTGAACCATTTGAAGAAAAGGTTTTGGGTAATAAGTCGTGACTTAACTAAGATCCCAATATCCATATGTTTTTAAAATATTGCGCTCATTATTCGGTTTAGCCGGGAGAGGACCTTGTGTTATATAACCCATTCCGAATAATGATACGACGATATGGATAGCATTTGAAGGCCGGCGGTGAAGACCAGGTATTTTCGAGAATGAAAGGATTACCCGTCGAATGTCTCTGCATTGAGTCGCGCCGGTATAGAGATCTCCATATGTGATGGGGAGTCCGATCGTGATTGTGAATACCCGGATTGCAAGGGATTCTTTAGAAGTGCCTTTGGTTCTGTTCGAACCCGGAACAGACTTGTAGGGATGTATGTCTGACCTTACACTTTGAGATGTAAAGCTGGTTTCTATCAAATACATTTCTGTTTGGTGGTGGAGAATTTATTCTCTTATCTTAACACCCTTCTCTGAGACGTAAGAGCTCAGAGGTTATGTAGTTGATGGTTACTAGTGATACATTCCCAATTTGGTAATGTGGCATACGAAGTGCTACTGATCATTTGTTCATCGAAGCATGGCCTTTGTCCAAAGCGTAGCTTTATGGACGAACTGCATCAGAACCTCACAATCCGGAAATGGTTGAAACAGGAAAGATGTAGGAGGGTTATGAGGGTCGCGCCCTTTAGGGTATGTTCATTCCCTTCTGGAAAAGGGCGGTATGATGGTATGAAGCCCAGATACTTAACTCATGTGGTCACTGTAAATTTATTACTTTGTGGTTGCTTTGTGGTTGAGAGCTCTCGGATAAAGGTCGCAAACGACCGGGGGATGGCATGCTCGTGTAGTGGTTACCTAGTTACAGAGGTAACCCGACCTTGTTTTGACAGAGAGCTGGTTAAGTTCTCGAGACGTCCCTCCAGAGGCGTACCCATGTGGCCTAGGAAGTTCCTTTGCCTGACCATTTGTTGGAAATCCAATCATCACTACGTACTTTGTATGGTTTTAGTTGTAAAACCTGCTATTTATTTATGGTGGTCACCACTGTTTAGATGGTAGCTATAGTAGGCAAAGTTCAAAATGTCTATGCTGGCTAAGATTAATATTATACTTTCGAAAGGTTTTCTGCTCTATGCACTAATAATAATATCAAAAGGTTTTTGTGTATCAAGCATGTTTGACTATAATAAGGAGAAATCCTCCAATTCTGCGTTTGCATTGTGTGTGCGGTAGGAGGCCTCATGGTAGTTTCATTTTCCAAAAAGCATTGCAGATTTCCTTTTTATTTCTTGTTGATTGGTTTATTCAAAGAAAACTGTTTTCGTTTGCTCACACCAGTGCTATGACTGACCTGGAGTTTAGCGATCGCATTTGCTTCTCTGGGGTCAAAGTTGCTTAAGTACAACGTAATGATGGTGGTTCGAGCTTGTAGCTTGGAGTTTTGGAGTTTGGCATTGAAGACTTTGTCTTTCCGCTGCTACTTACTTCCGCTTTTTTCTATCTCTAATATTTGTATTGATATCATTTGTATCATTGTGTTGTAACAAATGTTGTATATCAATAATATTCATTTCTCTTCCGCTGTGTTGTTGTACTTAATGTGTTATAAGCTCCGGCGAACCAGATTCGACGTTTGGATCTGCGGCATTCGAAGACGGGTGATGTATTTGAGTGCCGATTTTCGAAGGTCGAGTCAGGGTCGTTATATTTTCCATGAATGCGAACCAGTTTGATTCCGATGGATACGAAGGAGGCCGCTTTGGATGGATGCCGAGGATGGATACGAAGAATGTTGCCCTGGATGGATTCGAATGAAACCTATACAAAGGAAGTGGACTCATGATACGAATGGGAGCATTTCTGGATGTGCATCGATCATATCTTGAGCATATAAACTCCGATTGACTTGAAATTTGCAATGTTGGCTTTCATAGCTTTGACTGTTTTGTCATGTTAATTGTAGCTCGATCTGGACTCGGGAAAAATTTACCAGCATCCATAGTAGACCTGCATATAACTGGTTTTCGGGATGAACTGTCTTTAATTTCCAGTCAATACCTTGGTGTCACGGCCTTGCCAAAAAGCGGGATAACGGTATACATTAATATACACATTGTAAAATTTATTTTGTCGAAAAAATTAAGTTTCTCCATTTAGAAATTAATTTATTAGTTAAAAAACCAAAATTAAATTCGTATGGAATTAATAATGAAAAACTGACTTTGTCAAAACATATTTTTTGTGAAAAGTGAGCGAAACTCCATTAGTATAGGATAACACTCATGTGATATATTATACACTTAAAAAGAAGTAGTCAACATGCCTGAAAGGTAGCAATAGCCCCCGTACAATATGAAACAAAAGTCCTTAATTCTATGAAACTAAGATCCATAATAGAAAACAACAACAATAAAAAACCACAAAATGCAAAAAGCGCTTATATCCTCAAAATCAGCTGAATCTATCCAATCTAGAAAACTGTACCCGCAACTGCTAAGAAAAACTAAACCAAGCATTTAAGATTAATACACACACACACATTTATCTACATATATATGTAAAATAAAATACACTAATCTAATAATAATAATAACAAGCGACGGTATGAATACCACTGAATAGGATAACAATAAAGAATATGAAACAACCTTGTTACACAAAAAGAAACAAATAAAGGACATAGAATAGGACTAATAACCTAATAAAGATGAAGAATCAAATGTTACCATATTAAGGTTATCCAAGGAAGTTAACTTTAGCTATTACTATTTTTTTATTTAGATATTGTTTTTTAAAAACTCAATACGATTCTTTATTTTTAAAGGAACTCTTTAAAACTCAAATTTTTGTTTAAGCTAAAACTATGATTCTCAAAATCCAATTAAAACTAAAAAGAGAAATTACACACATAAAATTTTCCAAATTAATACTAATATTATTAAATACACGTTGATTTCTTATAAATCAAATATACCAACATGTTATTGTGTAAATAACATCAAGTAAAATATAAGATTATTCCAATATAATTCACAATTAATATGTCTATAATTTAAATTAAAATAAAAAATATTAATAGTTTTTACTATAATAAATCTAGTTATATTACATTCAAAATATAAATGTATAATATTTTCCAACTTATTATTACAAAATAACATTTTTTGTCGTAAAAATACTTTTCTTTTTTAAAAGTTCAACAGTATTCAATTTCTTTTGTAAAATTAACTACATGTGCACATTTGTTTTAAAAGAAAGACTAACTTTCCACATGTATTTAAATATTTTCAATTTAATTTCCAAAAAATTATAAAATTATAAAATGAATTAGATGAATATTTCATACTCTTATCCCAACACCAAATTTTTAATATCGTTTTCATTATCTATATTTTAAAGCTCTAGTTTAGCACACAATAATGCAAATTGTTCTAAAGTATTACCCGCTGGCGTATGATCAAAACTAAATTCGTAAGGAAAAATTAAATTTGGCCTATAAATTTTTGAAATTAGAACATTTTTGAAACTGCAAACATTATATAACTCTCGAAGTTCCACTTTAAGTGGAATAGCTAAAATCCAGCAATCATGCCAAATAATAGTATTATACCCGAATGAACAACATTATAAATACTTAGATTATATATATCAAAATTTAATATTTTCGATTTTCGAAAGCGAGATATATTTTTAGAATTATTAAGTATCGTGTTATAAATTAAAAGTACTCATTGATCTGTAATAATTTTTTTCATCGCAAATTTTCATTATTATCGTTAAATTTCATAATCATTTACCTAACAAAAATATATTTAAGTTATGTAAATTTATAATTCCTAACCCCCCATCCCTCTTTCATTTTTAGACTTACAAACCATTTCCCATTTAACAAGACCTTTTGAAATACAATTTGGATTATCTTCACTCCATAAAAAATCTCTCCTAATTTTATCAATTTTGTCGATTACACATTTTGGAAAAAGATAAAATGACATTTAATAAATAGGTAGTGCACATAAAATAAAATTGATGAGAACGATCCTACCTGCTCTTAATAAGTACCTACCATTCCATTTGGACAATCTTTTATTAATTTTATCTATTATAATTATCCAATCTTTGTTTTTAAATTTTTGTGGCCTAATTGAAAATCCTAAATATTCTATAGGGAATTTCATCGTTGTACAATTCAAAGTGTGTGCAATTTGGTTTTCTATATTATTTATGTCATTTAAAGCCAATACTAAACTTTTATCGAAATTAATCTTTAAACCAGATAATAGTTTAAAACAATATAAAATGAATTTAAGAGAAATAATATGCTTAGTCAAATGGGAAGTAAAAATCAGAGTATCATCCTCAAACTGGAGAACAGAAATACCATTACAAGTGATCTCATTTCTTATGTTGTCTAATATCCTTTTACTAATGGCTGCTTTGATAATTATAGTAAAAACATCAGCTGCTAAGTTAAACAGTAAAGGTGACAATGGACCACCTTATCTAAGACCACATTTCGATTGAATTTTATTTCCTAGAATACCATTAACCATAGTTCTTGAATTACCTGTTTTAAGCAAGGACACAATTCGTCCTACCCATCTTGAAGTAAAACCCTTAGCAATTAATAAATCCTTGTGAAAAACTCAATCAATTGAATTAAAAACTTTAGCAAAATCAAGTTTTAAAAGCGCGTAAGTAATATTATTTTTAAAGCGGTAATTAATATATTTTTGAACTACTGTCACACCATCTGTGATATTTCTACCATTAATAAATGTTATTTGTATACTATCTATTAATTCATTCATTTTAGTATCTAGCATTTTTGCCAAGACCTTAGAAATGATTTTAAAAGAACTGTTTAATAAAGATACTGGTCTAAAATCTTTTAATTGAGCATCTATTTTCTTATACAATAAGATTACATTCGCGAAATTAAATCTACCTCACTATAATGAGCCATCATACAATCCAATGAACATTTTTATTATATCCTCTTTTAAAACATTCCAAAAAGTTTCATAGAATAATATAGAAAAACCATCCAAACCCGGAGCTTTATCATTCGGCATATCCTTAATAGCCTTCCAAACTTCCTCTTCCATAAATGGATCATCTAATCCTGTTAGATCAATCTTAGAATCTTCACTGAACAACATATCCCAATTAGCACTAGTTCTATGTCTTTTTGTAGTTTAAAAGATTTCTCTATAATAATCGGTAAATTCATTGTTCAATTTTGTTTAATCAAAAATCTCAATATTATTAACCAAAATAGATTTAACGGTATTACTACGTTTCCTATTATTACCTGCTTTATGGCAAATATTAGTATTCATATCTTCCTCATCCATTCATTGGTCCCTAGATCATTGTTTTCGCATTATTTCTTCTTGTAAAATACTTTTGTTTAATTCTTTTAAATTTAAAAGAACATTTTTTCTGAAATATTTAAGTTCCTTGATTCTTCAATTTAATTTAAATTTAAAATCTCATTTATTAATTTTTCTTTCTTATTCTAATATTACCAAAAACATCTTTCTACTTTTTTTGAAAATTAACCTTAAGCCTCTAATTTTACTAACCCATCTTTGGCTATGTTTTCTGAAAATTTATAATTATAATTATTCATAGAAAGCCATTTCTTTGTAATTAGATCTTTAAAATTATTCTCTAACAACCACATCTTTTCAAATCTAAAAATTCTATTCCCAATATCTAGATTAGCACAGGATAAGATAATTGAGCAATGATTTGAATAAATATTCGAAAAATCCACAACCTTACAATTAGGAAATCTGTCTTCAAATTCATCACTAATACAAAATCTATCTGAAAGTGCCATCGAGGGATTTTCTCTACCATTTGACCAAGTAAACTATATGTTACTTAATTTTATCTCAATTAAGTTACATTTAACAATAAACTGGTCAAACTCCTCCATAGCAACAAAGTCCACTTCCTTAGGGATTTTTCTCCTAAAAATCTAGTAATATTAAAACCGCCCTCCATAACCTATGGTCCTAGAGCGAATGATCTAAATTCTAGACACTCACCCATAGAACCATACGATGTGTCTTAGAGATCAGCCCATAAAGATTTATAATATCTGATATTGAATCGTCACTAATGTTAGCAAAAAATATATTCATTGAATGATCTTTAATAATATATTTTAAAGTCATACGCAATGATCTTTCCAATCCATCATAAGACCACCTGCATTACCCCTACTAGGAAGATGAGACCAACGATTTATATAAAAAAAACCCTAAAGACCTATCAAATCTATAATCAGGGTGTTCTACTTTAGTTTCTTATAATAAAATAATGTCAACGTTATTATCTCTATAAAACGATCTAATGTTACTACATTTTTCTAAATCATGCAAACCCCTAACATTCCAACTGATGTATCTTATGGTCCAAATGATCTGACTCGCTTTAATTTCTTACTCTTAATATACTCAATATCAATTTGAATATCATCATAAATAAAACCAAAATTCTTAAAAACTACATATCGCTAGTGGATAAACTACTCAAAACACAAAGACCATAAGTACTTCCAAAAGGAGAATCCATACATGACCTAGAGCTATCTGAAGCCCAAGCGGCAGCTTGACGCAGTCTAGCACTCCTCCTTATCGATCTAAGCACACTCGAACTAGATTCAATTTCTCTATAAACCGTTGAGTCAGTCTCATTACACACACTAGAGGCTACTCTACTCGAAATAACACCATCTCCATGCAAAGACCCAACTGGAATAGCACCCTCACCATGCACGTACATATTTGACCCCACAGCAATATCCTTCATATGCACAGCTACACCCTCTTTTACCTCTTTAACACCCGAACCCACGTACAGAATTGACCCCATATCAAAATCCTTCGTATGCACAACTGTACTCTCTTTTATCTCTTCAGCACCCAACCCTATCTACTCCTTAAACCCCATATTAAAATCTATCATATGCAGAGTTGTATCACCATCACCACTTTAACACCCGAGCTCTCTCTATCTTCATTCTCAATCCTAACAAATACCGCACCAGAGAAGCACCATTGTCCAAGTGGTTAATTGATTCGGCTTTGGTGCAAGAGGTCACAAGTTCAAAACTTGTTTTCGAACGTTTATTGACATGGGATATGTTGTCTCAATGATTTGTTGTATATAAAGTACCATTTCAAAATTAAAAAAAAAAAAAAACAAATACCGCACCTTCATCAAAAAATTAAACAATATAACGTGAAAAACCCTCCACGAGTACACACAAATAAGGGACCACTCTCACCTGAATATCAGAACCCGCAATAACCCTACCCACATCAACACCAATGCCACTTCCTCTACAACTATGATCTAAACCAACCCCACAGGCCACAGAACCGGATGCATTAGGATCACCTTGTATATATTCTTTTGTATTATTGTCCATGTACACTAACACAGACTCAAAAACAACTTCATGCACACTCGCATCAACTGACATATCAGCCAACCCCATACCCTGTTTCAAACATTGGTACTGCATATTTCTCAATCCCATATCTGACCCTACAAAGCAACATTTTTCCACTTTTGAACAACCACCATTTTCAACCTTATACTATACGACCATCACATTATTATCGACTACACACAAACTATCAAATGAAATTGGAGCATGGACAACAGCTTCAATAGGATTTCTTTCAGTAGATTCTAACTTATGCATATATGTTTCATCATTGTGCATAGCACTTACATTATATTCCACAACCATTTCATCCTCCAAGTCTACACTAGCATTAACAATATCTGACTTTACCTCTATTAATAACATCCTCTTCAACAATTGTATTTGCATAAACATTACATTCAACAAGTTGCACAAATTCCTCATCTACACCCGAACCTTCAGTATTACTAAACGCATGCACCTTTTTGAATCTCCGTGCACATCTCCTATTTCATCAATACAAATACTGTACCCCATATCACCTTCATCCTTAGTGGTCACATTTACCATTGCATCAACTGTCTTACCCTTATTAGTAACAGTACAATCAATATCTGTTTCATTACACCCGTCTAAACATTCAACAATATCAAATTCCTTAAGCCTGGATAACCCATCAAATCTATTTAAAGTAGCAATCTCAAAAATTGAATCTTTATTAGCTCTTGCTATATGCTTACTACTAATAAACTCAATTTGTCATTACTGCCTGCTTTGGGTTCTTGAACATCAATATGTACTATCTTGATCTGAAACTATACTGGTAGCATCATCTTGAGTCTTTGACACATACATCATTACTATAGGATCAAACTACAGAGGGCCAAAAAATAAAGAAACACAAAATTTCTTTCCATAATTTCAGTATATACATTATCAGCTCTATTTAACTTCTCGTCTTTCAACCCAAACTTTGAATATTTATCACTAATTAACTTATTTTCGTCAAAAACATGGTTTGGAACAAAGTTTTTACCAATATTGACTGAATTAATGGCATCAAAGTGTTTTAGCAATTCCTCAAACAATTCAATCCCGTCATTTCTTTGTATCCATAAATGATCAAACAAATTATTTTTCAATTTCAGCCATTTCAACACAAAGAAGAACCCATGATCCTTAATACCATATTGATTTCTGACCCCCTTGTAACTGAACTTCTAGGATTCTTCATACATCTATCTTTCTTATATCCAAAAAACCACAGCTAAAGCAACGAATTGGCTCTCAACAATCTCTGGTGAAGTGTGAATCCCCTCCACATCTGAAAAAATGAAAATTTTCTAACGGGAAGCAATCTGGTTTTTATATGTAGGATTTTGATTTTGGGAATTCATGCCCAACAATTCATTCTCTGTTTGAGTGTGAGAATGGGATAATGGATTATGAACATAAAATCCCGAAGAGGAAGAGGGAAAATTGGGAAATCTTGAAGAAGCAGAATAGCGATTTCTAGATTTAAGATTTCGACATAGGTGGGATGATTAGAGGATGGAAAGGAATACGTAGGTGGATCGTCAATAGAAATATTTTGAGAACGATGGAGATATTGGCAGAGATTGTGTGGGAACGATTTAGAGAATAAGGTCGAAGATGCCATGATTCTTGGAGCAATTTTCTTGGAGCCAAAAGATTTTATTTTAATTTTTCTCATTTTGTCAAAGCACAATTTGGTGAAATAATATATATGTATATGTATATGTTATGTATATGTATATGTATATATTATTTAAATATTTATTTATGTAATATCAATTTATATTATGAACGTTTTAAATATTAATTTTAATACATAAACACATATGTATATTTAAGTTTATAAATAAAAAATTTATTTTCATATTTATATATATGTGTGTGTGTGTGTTTTGTACGTATGTATATGTATATGTATATGTATATATATTAATACAATATAATTTATTTACAAAATTAAATTTTAAATTTTAAATAAAAAGTGATTTTCAAATTTGGATCTAGTTTTGAAATTTAAAATTGGAATTTAAATTTGAATTTTAACTATTTATATTTATTTATAAACACAAACACACACACACACACATATATATATATCTGCGTGTGCGCATGTCAATCTGTGTGTGCATAATATTCCTTTCTTTTAAAAAGGGTGTGTGTGTGTGTATTCAAATATGAATATGATTATATATACACACAGACATATATATTGATTAGACGTCACATATGTATATGGAGGAGCTAACATATTCGTTGCAGTGTAAATCCTAGCACCTAGATATGGATATGTTAAACCATGCATATTGTTTAAGTTGCACGTGGACGTACACATACACGTACATGTGTATTTGATACAGATTTCCGCAATATATAATATAAATACAATATCAAACCAAAATTTAATTAACAAAACAATTAAAATAATGATTTTATTTAGAATTAGTATAGGTCATAAATAAATCAATTTAGACTTCATAGGTCTAGTTAGATCCAAAATGGTAAAATAAAAATAAAAATTAAATTCACTTATTTAACCTGCTAATGCTAATACCCTAAGTATTGATTTTGATGAGCAACCATATAAATATTACTGCTAATATTTCTTATAGTTGTGTAGTACTTTCAAATATATTATGGAGATATTTTATAGAGATAAACAAGAAGTCAGTGGAAGCAAATGAATTGCATATATAAAGATTAATTAGAGAAAATGGAAGAACAAAACTGATTGAAGAAGAATGTTGTAATGACAAAGGTATTTGAAGAGATGAATCTTAGAAACTTCTGTTAAAGACCACATGACAATTATACTTAAATATCATCAATCATTAACCTCAATCGAATCACAAAATATCCACAAACATGAGGCACTTTGATATCTGAAAATCTATAAGACTTTAATGGAGTTCTTATTTTTTGAAACACACAAATATCGACATATCAAAATAAGTATGTCAACAAACTAGCCGTTTTTTAGTTTTTAAAAATTCAAATGAAGGGATTTTCCCACCACCGCATCATTAATGGATATGTCTCTTCGACTGCTATTAAACGACTCTAGAAAATGAAATTTTATAGCAATTTTCTCTTCTTTCTCTTACTCTTCCATACCCATACATTTGTGAGAAAGATCCATCACATATTCTTCCGCTCTCTTTGCAAATCCATACTGTTTCAATCCAATTCTTTAAGGATTTGCAAACCACACAATGTCAGAGAATTTGTACTTAAATTCATATCATTTCTCTCTCTGATTTCATCCTATTCCTTAAAGAATTCAAAGATAAATTACTATTGAAGGTCTATAGGATTATAGTACTGAATCCGATAGAATCTGTATTAAAGATACAACTACTTGTCATACTCTAATGTTGATTGAAAAAAGAAAAAGGTGTTCTTGTAGCTTCTGAAATCAAGAGGGTGCATCTTGTAGTCCGTGAAATCAAGATTGTAAAGGTATTCTTACCAACCGTGGAAAGCAAGTGGTGATAGTGAAATTTTGTATGGTCTAGTATATGACTGGATGTAGGATTGGTCAATCCAAACTAGTATAAAAATCCCCGGTGTTATTTACTTTACCGCATTTTACTTTACTACCTACTTATTCTGTGATTACCTGTTTCTATTTGCAATTGGAATAGATGGAGATTTAAATTCATAAGTAAGTTTTAAATAGTTTAAATACTCATTCCACCCCTTAAGTTTTAAATAGTTGAAATACACATTTCACCCCCTTTATTGTATAGATAGCCTTAAGATCCATTCGGCATTGTGTAATAGACAACCCATTTTCCAACATTTGGTATCAAAGCACTGGTTTTCAAAAATTCATAACTGGATTTAAAAAAAAGCATAAATGGTTAATAACACTAGTAATACTCTCTTTAACACTTCTGTAGAAGAAAAATATACTACTAGACCCCAATATTTAATGGTAGTAATTATGTTTATTAGGCTTGTAGGATGAAAATTTATTTGTTAATGGTCTAGATATTTGGAACATTGCCCAAACTGAGTACACTAAGCCCCAAATGAATTAAGCACAATGGACCACCCATCAAAAGACACAAGTACTCAACAATTCAAAGGCAATGAATATTTTATTATGTGCCTTGGATAAAAATGAGTTTAATAGAGTGTCTATTTGTAAAAGTGCATACAAAACTTATAGAACAATGCGAATCACACACAAAGGCACTAGCAAAGTTAAATAAACAAAGATATCCCAATTAACTAATCAATTTCAACTGTTTAGATTGAAACAAAATGAATTCATTTCTGATATGTATTTGGGATTTCGTGATATATTACATGCATTAATATCATTAGGAAAGAATGTTGCTAAAGTGGATCAAGTTAGAAAGATCTTAAATTCACTTTCTAGTGAATGGAATTAGAAGGCTCTAGCAATCTAAGAAGCCAATGATATTAGTACTATGAAAATAGAAGATTTAATTGGTAATTTAATGTCCTGTGAAGTACAGTTATAGGTTAGAAAAGAGAATCAAGAAAACGAGAAGAAATCACTGGCACTCAACGCTATAAACGACAACCATGAACCAAACGATGACAGGGAAATAAATTTTATGATCTTCAAGAAATTTTTGTCATATAGAAAGACAAACTAACCTTGGAAGACAAACAAACTGTAATTGCAAAAATGGAAATATTGTTAAGCGTTTCGAATGTGATAAACCCGGTCACTTGAAAAGAGACCATCCAAATCTGACGAAATTAAAGTACTGTTCAAACACTTTCAATAAGAAGATGAAACATGCTTTCAATGCAACATAGGATCATTTAGCTATAACATCAAACGATAGTGATTCAAAAACTGAAATTGCCAATAAGTGCTTCATGGCAAAGGATAAGCAGGTATGGAATTCTAAAGAAGGAATTATGAATGTTTTAAATGATATGTATAAGGGGTATAAAATTCTTAGTATGGCGACCCAGAATTTTGAACATTTGAAAAAGAAATATTTAATTGATTTTAAATATTTGAAAGTTAATTTAACTTGAATTTCAAATATAACTATGAATTTGGCAATTAAATTACTTGATTTAATTATTGAAATTTAGGTAAAATATTAAATCCTGAGTTTTATGTTTGTTAAAAATATTTTAAAGGCTTAGAAAATTTATATTCATAGTATTGAAGAAAATAGAAGCTTCGGAATTGAATTTGAAAATGTTTTGTTCAGTTTTTTATAAATCGACATTAAAAATAGCCTTCCGAGGCATAGTCTCAGATTTCGATGAAACCAGTTCCGTTAGATCTAAAATATTGTATTGTTATCGAATTTCAATTTTCGTATCATTTGGAGTGATCGTTTGGTCGTACGGTAAGCAAATGCGATAAAATTTAAATCGAAAATTCGATATTATAACTGGTCCAAAAAAGCTATCTTCTCCATACGATCGAATTTAGACTCGAAACTTTTTCCATTACGTTTAAAATAGGGGTTTAACATTATAAACGCCTGGCGGCACACCTCGGTCGGAGATCAAGATTTTAAACTACAAATCCAAGGCAATTTAAGTTTTAAATTTAAATTTAACTATTTAAGATTATATATATTTATTTAATAATGTTTCTTCAGGAAATTTTTTACACATTCTCCCCTTCAAAAACACCTAGCAAATTTCTTCTCACACGCGTCTTCGATATAGCTCGTTCAAAAGAAAAATGGAAAATAATCTTCGTTCGAAATCAAATAAAAATGGCTGATTCCTCAAAGAAATATATATATATATATATATATATATATATATATGTATGTATGTATGTATGTATGTATGTATGTATCGAAATTCCTTTTGTATATGCAACCGAATGAAAACTTTTTCTCTCAAAATCATGGCCGCGGCCACCCTCAAATTTAAATCAGTCGAAATCGATAATAAAAAAAGAGGACGATGTCGCACGCGAGCGCGCGATAAGTCGACGACTTCGACTTCATATTTGGGGAACGTGGTGGCTATGGGGGCGCAAGCGTGAGGCTGCGAAGGCAGTGACGATGTCGCGAATTTAAGCACAGGAAGAATGTCGCGATGCATCTAGGGATTGGTGACAGCAGGCGACGGCGTGGTGGAGTTGTTCGCAGGTGGTGACCCGAGTGGCATGCGCGTACGCGAAATGGTGGAACACGCTACGACGACGGCTAGGGTTTCGATCTGGGATCGTTGTTGTCCAGTAAGGTATATTTACCATTTTATTTAATTACATGATGCATATCAATTCCTTATTGATTGAAAAAAAATTACGGTAAATAAATTACAGTAAAGGAGACGCTGGCGAAATATTTCGAAAATTTAGGGAGTTAGAAAAATTTTGAGAAAATTTTAAAAATTGAAAATTTGAATTAAATTTAAATTTGAATAGTTAAGGAAACAACGTCGTTTGAAAACCATGAAAGATTTTGGAAAGTTAGTCGAGGTAATAATGGGTCTTTAATAAAAAGATTTATTTTGACAAGTTGATAGAACTATTCGATTTTGGGGAAATAGTAAACGGGTTAATGATCATTCTTCTGAACTAGTAATTTCAGCATGAAATTCTTTTAAGGGAGGAAGAATGTGACGACCCAGAATTTTGAATATTTGAAAAAGAAATATTTAATTGATTTTAAATGTTTGGAAGTTAATTTAACTTGAATTTCAAATATAACTGTGAATTTGGCAATTAAATTACTAGATTTGATTATTAAAACTTGGGTAAAATATTAAATCCTGAGTTTCATGCTTGTTAAAAATATTTTAAAGGCTTATAGAATTTATATTGATAACAATGAAGATAATGGAAGCTTCAGAATTGAACTTGAATTTTTTTTGTTCAGTTTTGGAATTTATATCGTTTAAATCGACATTAAAAATAGCCTTCCAAGGCATAGTCTCGGATTTTGACGAAACCAGTTCCGTTGGATCCGTAATATTGTATTGTTATCGAATTTCAATTTTCGTATCATTTGGAGTGATCGTTTGGTCGTACGGTAAGCAAATGCGCTAAAATTTAAATCGAAAATTCGATATTATAACTGGTCGAAAAAGCTATCTTCTCCATACGATCGAATTTGAATTCGAAACCTTTTCCATTATATTCGGAATAGGGGTTTAACATTATAAACGCCTGGCGGCACGCCTTGATAGGAGATCAAGATTTTAAACTACAAATCCAAGGCAATTTAAGTTTTAAATTTAAATTTAACGATTTAAGATTATATATATTTATTTAATAATGTTTCTTTAGGAAAATTTTTACACGTTCTCCCCTTCAAAAACACCTGAAAAATTTCTTCTCACACGCGTCTTCGATATAGCTCGTTCAAAAGAAAAAAGGAAAACAATCTTCGTTCGAAATCAAATAACAATGGCCGATTCCTCAAAGAAAAAATATATAGATCGAAATCAAAATTCCTTTCGTATATGCAATCGAACGAAAACTTTTTCTCTCAAAATCATAGCCGTGAGCTTATCCTCACTCAAATTTAAATCAATCGAAATTGATTTAATAAAAAAAGAGGACGATGTCGCACGCGAGCGCGCGATAAGTCGACGACTTCGACTTCAGATTTGGGGAACGCGGTGGCTATGGGGGCGCGAGTGCGAGGCTGTGGCAAAGGCAATGAAGATTTCCCGAATTCAAGCATAGGAAGAATGTCGCGATGCATCTAGGGTTTGGCGACAGCAGGCGATGGCATGGTGGATTTGTTCGTAGATGTTGGCACGAGTGGCATGCGCGTACGCGAAATGGTGGAACACACTACGGCAACGGCTAGGGGTTCGATCTAGGATCGTTGTTGTCCAATAAGGTATATTTACCATTTTATTTAATTACAGCATGCATATCGATTCCTTATTGATTGAAAAAAATTACAGTAAATAAATTTGCTATTTCATTTTTTTTTAGAAAAAATATATATAAAGATAAATGTATCCATATGAAGAATATACATGACTATTTCAATATAAAATATACTAGCTAATTTTGAATAATGGATCTGGTGGATAAATAACTTATTAAATTTATTTTAGTTACTAAAGGATTTTATTTAAAAGGAAATTTTGTTTAAAATTAAATTACTAGTTTAAAATTAAAATTATTAATTGAATTAAAATTACAAAATGGCAAAGTGCATTGTTCGATTTATTTCGAATATTAATAAACTATATAAAATGGTTTATACAAGGTCTAATACAGTGAAGAAAACAAGCTGGATTGAAAATGGATTGCAAAACAAAAACAAATGTGAGATCTTCTCACTCAAACTATAATAATTAAAAATTTCAGTTATTGATTGATTATCTATTTGTGATAGTATATATAGTATTATATACATATATGGAGTGATTGATTTCCCGCATTATATAGCAGATGAGACCCTATGCGCCGCATAATAGCGGATGATTTTATATAATCCCATATAACACGATATTCTACCTTGAAGTGGAATTGGTATTTAATTGTTGTGCTAACATCTGTAGATGAAGGAAAACAGGTTAGAGGGACCCAACTGGATTCTTCAAACATTTGGATTTGTTTCAATATTGTGTGTTGATTTATTTATAATATGTGTATGATTATATCTGTGATTGAAATTGTTAAAGGCTATGGTTTACCCGAATATATTTTTGATATCGTAGGATGCCAGAAATATTAAAATTGGATTTTTGGAAATTAAAATAGAAAACTTTAAGTAAATTCATTTTTAAGAATTGGTGAATTTAAAAGAAGGAATTTAAATGGGTAAAGATTGATTTTGAAATCTTATCGAATTAATTCCAAAATATGGAAAAAGGTTTTAATAAATGGATTAAAAGTTGGAGAATTTATTTAAAATTCATATTTTAAATAGTTTGAAAGAAATAAAGGAATTTGTTTTAAAAAATAATAATATTGCTGTTTGAATGAAAATTTATTTGGTGTTTGAAAATAAATCCTTGGGAAATCGATATGGAATTTGATTTGGGTTTGAAATAAATGTTTGGAAAATCAATTTATAAATTGATTTGGTGTTAAAAATGAATATTTGGTAATCAATTTGAAAATCGTATACAGATGGATATTTGAAAATTTATATTCATAATGGGAATTTATAAAGGAAAGGGAAATTTGTTTTAAAAATAAATATTGGTTTATTTATAAAAAGGCGTGGAAAGAAATTTACGGATTTGGAATGTAAATTTAAAATAAATCATGAAGGATTTATTAATTGATTTAAATGAACCATCTTAGAGTGGAAAGTGTGTTTTACCCGAAAAGCCTAATATGTTTTCAAAATAGCTTTCGAATATAAATTAAAAGTTCTAGAGTTGGTTTTTAAAAAAAGAACATTTTGGAGAAATTATTTTCTTAAATTAATTTAAAAATCTTTAAAGTAAAGATTTATTTAATTAATTATAGAAGTGAGTATTTAAAAATTTAATTGATATTTGTTTTAGAAAATGATTATTTAAATATTTATGCTTTATCTACTAATTATATTTTAACATTAGGAGTTTTATATGAGATATTGGTATAATGTTTTCATAGCTAATATTTAAATAAGTGTTTGGAAATAGTTTTTATTCTAAATGTTTCTAAATATATATTTTTGATTAAGTAACTTAAATTATTTCAAAGTATTTGAACTCGGAAAATTTTCAGTGGAAATGAATAAATATTTATAATTATATTTCGCGTGAGGAAGGTGATTTGAAATTTGTTTTCAAAGTGTTCAAGTGTTAAAATTATATCTTGCGGAGATATGTTGAAAATATATAACTGGGAGAAAATTATTTGGAATCTGGTGATTGTTGTGAATGTTGATTGATAGTTAAATAACCGACTATCAATATTGGCCTTTAAACGACATTTGAATTTCGATGCGACCGGGGGTCGGATACCGAATGGTTATTCGAAAACCAAATCGAATCTTTGTGATGGATCTTTTGTTTAAAAGATCAAAGTGGAAATTTGTTGTGAATTATTTGAATCTGAATGTAACACTTATTTTTAAAATAAGCGCTTGTTATTCGGATTAGCCGGGAGAGGACTTTGTGTCATAAAACCCATTCCGAATAATAATGCAACGAAATGGGATTACATTTGAAGATGGTGTTGAAGATTGCGTATTTTCAAAAACAAAAGGATTACCTGTCGAATGTCTCTGCACTGGGTTGCTCCGGTATAGAGATTATGACACCCTTTCTGATGTGAAGTCCGAACGTGATTAGTGAATATCCAGATTTACAAGGGCTTCTTTGATGTGCCTTCGGTTCCGTTCGATCCCAGAACGGACTTGTATGGATGTGTGTCTGACGTTACACTTTGAGATGTAAAGCTGGTTTCTATCAAATACATTTCAGTTGGTGGCGGAGAATGTATTCTCTTAGCTTAACACTCTTCTCTAAGACGTACGAGCTCAGAGGTTATGTAGTTGATGGTTACTAGTGATACATTCCTAATTTGGTAATGTGGCATACAAAGTGCTGCTGATCATTTGTTGATCGAAGCGTGTTTTTTGTAAAAAGTGTAACTTTGTGGAACGAGACTTCTTTGGACCTCACACCCCGGAAATGGTTGAAACAGGAATAATGCGGCAATGTTATTTGGGGGTAGCGCCCTCCGAGGGTATGTCCATTTCCTTTTGGAAAAGGGTAGTATCATGGTATGGAGCCCAAATATTTTACCTATGTGGTTGCTGCAAATTTATTACTTTGTGGTTGTTGCTTTGTGGTTGAGGATCCTCGGATAAAGGTCGCTAACGATCGGGGTATGGCATACTCGTGTAGTAGTTACCTAGTTACAGAGGTAACCCAGCCTTGTGTTAGCAGAGATCCAGTTAGGTTCTCGGTGAGTCCCTCCAGAGGCATACCCATGTGGCATAGGAAGTTCCTTAGCCTGACCATTTGTTGGAAATCCAAAGAAACAATACGCCCCCTGTACGGTTTTAGTTGTATAACCTGCCATGGAATGTGGCGGTAACCTGCTATTGAATATGGTAGTTATAGTAGGTATACAATAATGATTGTATACTAGCTAAGATTAATATTATACTTTCGAAATGTTTTCCACACTATGCACTAATGATAATATTAAAAAGATTTTGCGTATCAAGCATGTTTGACTATCATAAGGAGAAATCTCCTCCAATTCTGCGTTTGCATTATATGTGTGCCAGGAGGCCTTATGGTAGTTTCATTTTCCAAAATCATTGCGGATTTCTTTTCCCTTCTTTGTGAAAATATCTGTTTTTAAGATCTCACACCAGTCCCATGACTGACCTAGAGTTTATTGTTCCCTTTCTAAACTATGGGTGCCCACAATTTTCCAAATGGGCAGCCTAGAGTCAGGTTATCAGTTGTTTTGGAGCGAAGTCAAGAAGTTGCTGAGGAGATCTGGAGTTCAAGATGGATGGTGAGACGTATCACTTATATTGTAGTGTCCGCTGTGTATGGGTTGGTGCAAGTCAAATTTTCTTGTGCACAAGTTATTATAACTGCCGGTGTTTGTATTGTGTTGTTGTATACTCTGATAATGTATGTATAAACTGATATAGTTCTTTGTTTTTAAAGATTATTCATTTATGTATTATATTTGTTCCGCTGCAAAATGTGATATTTTATTATTGTTTCTGTTCTTCTTCTTCTTTAACCATAACGGTTCAGCTTTCCGGCATTCGACTGTGCGGCATTTGATACAATGGACGTATTGATGTCGACCTTCGGGCGTCGAAAAATTGGGTCGTTACAAAATTGGTATCAAAGCAATTGGTTTGGCGACAACCTTGGCTATGGTGGGGAATACTCATTAGAGATAGAGTCAATAGTACTCTAGAATGAGTTGAGTGTAATAATAGATATGAGCGTGTAATTATTAGTGAATATAAAATTGTTTTATATTGTGATGATTGGTTTGTTGAGTGGTATATGGATTCTGGTCGATATAGTCTGTACAACTCTATCGATATGGATCTCTAAACACTTGTACAAAATAATTCGACATGATATTGTTTTAAAATAGGGTAAATGAAATAATTTTACCCAAACTATTTTCTTATATAAAAAGAAATCATTTTCCATAAATTATTATAGTATATGGTTGCTTGGATGTTAAGAAGTGATAATATTAAATTATTATCATAAAAAATTGAATAACAAATTGAAATCATAACAAAAGGCTAAGAAATAAAATCCATATGCAAATGAGATTTGTAAATATAAATTGTAAATATAATTTATAATTTGAAATGGAATTCCAGAGAAATATTTGGAAGAATTTGAAAGGATTTGAAAGTTTTGAAATTTGGAAAAGATTAAAATACTTTTGAGTTTGAAAATTATTTTCAAAGGTTTTGGAAAAATGTTTTTGAAGGGATGAAAGCTCAAAACCCTTTTCAGTCGCTGGAAAATAATTCTGATGACGATCGCGGCATCATCGGTGTTCATTTTCGAGTTTCCAAGAGAGGAATTGCTGCTATATTATTTTAAATGGGAGATGTTTGTAAACTGGGTTTGGTTTTGAAAATTCAAAAGATAATTTGAATTAATTTAAAAATTGATTTTGGAATGTTGGAAAGACTCTGGAATTTTATTAAAATTGGTTATGGAATATTAAATAAGTTGGAGACTTAGAAAAAAATTCAAATTAAAAATGAATTTAAACTTGGATCAATTTGAATAAAAGTAAATCTGAGAAGTAAGTCTGGTAGACTAAGTGGATTGGAATTTTGAGTCAAATAAAATGATGATATGGATTCAAAATGAAATTGAAATGCAAGTAACTGAAGTTGGAACCGAATATTGAAATTCGTTTCGAATATGTAAGTAAATTGAATTCATATGGAATTGGAGATCCAGTTTAAACATAAGTGGATATAAACCAAAGTGGTGAATTGAAAATAAATAAAGGAAGTATGAAATATACTTATACCGAACTTAAGAAAACGGTGGTGAAATTCTTAAGAAAAATTTGGAGTTTAATAAGTTAATGATCGAATGAAGATTAAATTGGAAAATTACGAAATGGCAATTGGGAATAAGTGAATGAAAACCAATGTGAATGTAACAACCCGAATTTTCGATCCCGAAAATTCCAAATAGTTAGGGAAAGAAGAAAGAGATGGAAGAAGAAGAAGAAACACCACAAAAGACCTCACATTCGCAGCGGATAAAAATATAATATCAAATAATAACAGTTTACAAAAGAATTCTATATCTGTCAAATACATTTATAGTACATCAGAGTAACACATATATACAGACACTGGATAAACATAATCATCATGTCTCAGATATACAACAATATAATACAGCGGAAATACTCCATACGTTCTTGCCATCCAGCTCACCTCCTGAGCTCCGGAACGTCCTTACCTGAAAATCTGTAATACTCGGTCTGACCCGAGAATTACATCAAAGTAACACCCAGGTCAGGCTGGAAACCAGCGTGAGTAAACTCATCTAACATGAAATACCAACGCATACAACTTATATAAACCCAGGTAACTTGTGTCAATTACAACTTCACAAGTCGTTATAGACATCGTTTACATCATCATCAATTTCTAAGTACAAAACTTAGGTTAAATGGTCCAATTCACTTAAATCATTTCATTTCATCCTATTGATTTCACACATCAATTTATAAAGAATCAAAGTGGTTTCGGATATTAACTAATACCCGACACTGGTCTCTTCGAATCCAATGTCATCTTAACCTAAGTTATTCACATAAATACAATTCAATTTTAATTACCGGATAACTCTTTTATACAGTAATTCATAATTGATAGATAATCACACTATCACTGTCCATCCAACACATCATATCACACAGCAATTCATATCAGAGATATCAACCAATCTAAAGCACTTATCATCATTCAATCATTCATAAGCAAGTTTGATTACTTCCATTAATTACATTAATTAATGATCCTCTAATTACTCTCATTAGTTAATTATTCTTAAATTTCATTTAATAATTAATCTTTAACTTAATTACATTCATTAATCAATCTTGATTTATCACAATCAGAAGTTGACTTTCTTTAATTACTCCATCAATTAAACCAACTACTTGATAAATTATTAATTAAGCCCTTTAATTACAATGAGTAATTATCACTTAATTTCTTCCACCAAGTAACTGTCCTTTAATTACTTCCCATCAAGTAATTTCCTTTAATTAATTACATCCAGTAATTATTCACCAATTACTTCACCAAGTAATTACACTCATTAATTACCTTAAGTAATTATACTTAAACCAACATCAAATGATTACCTTTAATTAATTTAACCTAATTAATTAACTAGAATTAACCACTTTAGCTTAATTAATCACTCAAATTAATTATCTCATAATCATTTCATTGATCAATTATCCCTTAATTAATCATACTCATTATTTAACTAATCATTGATTAGTTTCCTTAATCAGTCAATCCTTAATTAATTACACTAAGTAATTAATCCTCCATTACTTCCATTAAGCTATTAATTAGTCACCAATTACAACTTAATTACTTAATTTACTAACCTCTATCTCATTAATTAATAAACATTATTAAATTAAACTAATTAATTACTTTTAATTACCTTATTTAATGAATTAGTCGTTAATTATCCAAATCTTAATTTTTTCTTAAGATAAATCTTTATTTTTATTAATTACTTACTTATCATTAACAAAATTTAAATTGAATTTAATTTTAAAACTTGTTTTATAAAACCTTTTAAATTCCTGCATTTTGAACTCACCTCGGGTTCTACCCTAGTATAGCTCGAGTCCATACTCTAGTTTTCATCCACCTGCAAAAGCTTTGCTAAATTTAAAACTTATATTTAGTTTAAATTTTAAAACTGGGCCAAACTTCTCTCTCGCGAGCAACTCAAAAATAAACTCGAGCAAACAACTCTCCGACCCGAACTTCAACCCGAGTAAGCACCTTCATGTTCCTAAAACCAATGATAAACCGCCAGTTCCAACATGCACGTGCACGGTAACTCCCGTTACCGTAGGTCGACACCGTGACCCTCGTCAAGTCGACGACCATCCCCTTGTTGCATACAATCACCCAGGTATTTAAAATATTCTTTAACCCTTTAAGTTGTTTAAATATTTTAAATTTTATAAAACTTCATTTATTTTAAACTAGAATTCAAAAGTTAATTTGAATTCCTACTTTAACTTTCTAATTTTTAAACTTTGTTTAAAAATCTTATTTTCAAATTTTAAAACCAGTTTAAAATTCAAACAGACAGATTTTTAAAGAAAACCTGTAACGAATCAAAATGACCCGAGGCCAACCTAACTTGCTTCGAGTCACAAACCACAATTCTTCGAGCTAGGCACTCGAACTACTTGAGTAAAAATCGAGTACCACACTCTGCTCAAACCCAAAAACAACAGACATCACTAGAAAATGTGCACAGTGCACATGCACCGGCCAACCACCGAGCTTCGATCAACCATGAAGACTTACTCAAGTCATCGATCACCATCGCAACCCATCACGATCACCACAACCTCTGATTCCTCCTCGAAATCAATTTCAGGCATTCAAACCCAAACTGGAACCACCATCCAAAACCTGGTACGATCTCTCCTTCGCTCCTCCGACCACCGGAACACGAACACCACCGGCCACGACTTCTCCTATGTCCAGTCTTCCCATTTCCAAAGCTTAGTAACACTCGATCCACCAGAGGATAAATGCTGAAGCAATTTTCGACCATCCACCAAAACTAGATTTAGAAAACTTCCTGGCCAACCACCATCACCACAACTACTTGATCGTCATGCTGATAATTTTCCTACATTCTCCGATCACCCTTCTTCCTCCAGAAAGAAACTCGACCTCCAATCTACAGAGATCACCGGAGACTACCCTAAATTCCAAATTATAGTCCAACCCAAACTATTCTCTCAATCTATTACTAAAACTTGTGATTTTAGTTTTAAAAATCATGATTTCATATAAGAAGTCAAGTTATATACCTGAATTGATGTTTTAAGATGTTTGAGATTTTGCTTATTTTAAGCAAATACTGTTCTTATGGTTATACAGAGACATTCAAATTTTATTTTATCTTAATTAAAATTTTTAAACATAAATCCATACTAAACAAACAACTTTTGTTTAAACCTTAAATCCTAACTAAGATCATATCAAGTGGTAAAGGAATTTTACCAAAATCTTAATTTCAAAAACACGAACAGGCAAAACAGATACATAGCAGTAACCATATATGTATTTGTATATATACAGAAGATTCATCAGATGCCAATTCAATATATAACGGATTTTAAGAGTTTACTCACCTTAATATAACCTGAACAGGAAACAGAGTAAAGAACTCTGATCTGGACTCCATTTATCCAAAACTGCAGCTTGTTTGATTCTTTGATCTTCTTTTACTTAGTTGTTGAGTTGAGTTTGTAAAAATGGTGATGCTTCCTTATTTTCTGGTTTTGCTAAGTTTTTGAGAACCAGTAGGAACTAAAAGTATGTATATATAAATAGAAGAAAGGTTTTACAGGGTAGGTGTTTACTGGGTACAAAATTATTTTCTTTGGTCAAAGTTTTTGTCTTGACCAGGCACGATTTTATGAAAAATGAAATGATTCATACACATTCGAAATGACCTTATTTTGGTGCTTAAGATAATATCATTTATTGCATGTCTCCTTATAAGCTTACATACATATCCTATTTCCTTTGTATGTACATAGATTTTTGTTTGTAGATTTTTTTTTATCTTCTTGCATATACACAAGTATGTCCATAGTAAATATATATATATATATATATATATATATATGTATATATATATATATATATATATTCTAAATTACCTTATGTATTTATTTTATGTTGCATACACACAAACTCACTTATTTCTAACCTAAAACCTTGTTTTTATTTTTATTCTTAAGCTTAACTATCAAACACTTTATTTATATTCATATATTTTTTTATATTTATATTTAATATTGATAGGATTGATTTTATTTTGAACAGTATTATCAATTTTACATTCATATGCATATATTTAGATTAAATGTTAATAATGTAGAGCTTTTAAATAAATTGAATATGATAGATTTTATTTTAAATATTTTTGAAAAGCTTTATTTTAAATCTTCAAATCATAGCTTTCTTCACGATACATACATACATACATACATACATACATATACATATATATATATATATATATATATATTGTAACGACCCGTATTTTACGTATCGAGAAATCATAGAACTATTGTCATTAGGTCGTTAGTTTTGTCATCCAAAGCTTAAGTCGTCTGGAGGCTAGGTCGTAGAAGCGGCTTAGAGAGGACCTAGGGTGTCGAGTGACCTAAGGATAAGGTTGAGCGACTTAAGAGATTTGGAACGACCTAGGAGTTAGGTCGTGTAGAAGCTTGGGTCGGTGGAGCGAGTTAACGGATGAAGCGACCTAAGGAGATTGGAGCGACCTAAGGAAACTAACGGCTTAAGGGGTTAGGGACCTAAGAGAAGTAAGTCGTTAGAGTGACTTAAGGAAATAGTTTAAGTCGTTACAGTTAGGTCGTGAGACCCTGTGTGTATAGTTAGGTCGTATGCGACCTATGTTTGGTTTGCTTTGTGTAGTTAGGTCGCTGTAGTGGTTAGGTCGCGACCTTGGATAAGTCGTTAAGTCGCGTAGAGGGTTATGTTGTTAGGTCGTTAAGTCGTCTAGGCGACTTAGGTAGGAATGCGACTTAGTAGTTAGGTCGCGTTTGTTGTTAAGTCGCTAGGTCGAGATGTTGTTAGATCGCCTAAATCATTGAGCATTAGGTCGCGTGTGTAGTTGAGTCGCGTGAAGGGTTGAGTCGTTAAGCCGTGCATGTTTTAGGTCGAGTACAGGTGTGTTAGGTCGTTGAGTCGCATGATAGCTTGAATTGCAGGGTCGTTAGGTCGGGAGAACTGCTAGGTCGTAGGTCGGCCATAGTTAGGTCGTGAGCGACCTAATAGCGAGCGAGCGACCTAAGGTTCGGCCTATAAATACAAGGGGTTTGCCTCACCTTTTGGGATCCGGATTTTGAAGCGACAAAGTCTTTCCATTTTGAGAGCTCGAGTGCTACACTTCTTCACTTCTTTTCTCCTCTTTAATCTTGTGTTTCTTTCCATCCAAATCGAAGATCAAATCGAAGATCTAAGAGCTTAGATTGAAGATCTCCATCCATTGAAGAGAGATTTCATCGTTTGAAGCGGAATTTTGGCGGATCAAGCTAGATCCTTCGCTGTCCTGATCTGAAGTGTGTTGCTTTTGAGGTGTTTAGGTGATTCGGTGAGTGGTGGTTATCTCTCACACGGACCTAAAGGAGTATATTGGATTGGTGGCTTGATTTTGTGTTAAAAATAGTGATTTCATGCATTTTCGTAAGCCTAAGTATAGATCCATGGTTCATGAAGATTTGACATCCATTATAATACATGTTAACCTATGCAAGTTCATCCATCAAGTTGTAGAGATATTATTCATGATTATGCTTGTTAGATTTAGACTCTTTATTTACAAGATTGCCATTTTTGTTATAATTGCTTTTAGATCATGTTTGAGTGCTTAATTACTTGGATTAATGATTGACTTGATTGGTTGTTATAAATTAGTTGATTAGTGGTTGGATTTGGACAAGTGGGTCGGAGATGATTCAAAGGCTAAGGGGGAAGCTCTTGAATAGAAAAGCTGCACGTGGCATATGTAGTGGATGATAAAGCTCATATGGACGGATTTGATGATGATGTTGAGATGAAGCTTTGCTATAAATGAGATGAGGCGAGGCATGATGCGAGGTAGCTTTGGTATAATCCAGACGGGATCATTCCAAGTATGTTGATAACTCGAGGGATGGTTCGAGTTTGTGGATAATGGTTGGCTCGAGAGGCGCTTGAGCTAGTATGAGAATAGTCGTCGAGGAGGATGACTAGAAGGCTGAGATTTCATCGTTATTGAACGTTCTAGCAGACTCAAAGCAAGAGTACGCTGGGCAGATTCGATAGTCCCAAAAGACTACAGTTGGTGGTCGAGTACTCTGGGCAGATTCGATAGTCCTAGGCACGGGCTGCGACGACGTGCGGAGTTCTGTCTAGAACCGGGGTTACCATTAGCCCTTGACGGACGGCTGAAAGAATGTGCCGGTCATTCAATTAACAGTGGTATCGAAGCAATGATAACAGTGATAGCCAGAGTCATGGATGTTTGGATGCTTTGGTTGTATCGTCATTCGGTCTCAAGAGCGATGTTTTATGGGTGCTTATCTGATCTTGGTTTAGGCCTTGGGGGTTTGTACTTGGAAAACACCGACCTTGACTCGAGTGATAATTGCTTTACTTTAAATGTCTGATTTGCTATGTTTACTTCTGCTTAGTGTGTCTGGGGGCTATCATTGTAGAAAGAAGTGGAGTGGGAGGGTTGAGTTCCTATTCCTTTTACCTTTATGCTCTTTTGGTATGCTGTTAGTTAATTTACCGCTCACTAAGACTGTTGTCTGACTCAAGGTTTTATGTTCAACTCTTATTACCTTGGGCTGTTCATCCATTTTGGGATGGGCAGACTAGGTAGCAGGTGACAGGTGCTGTTCTTAGTGACCAACGATGCTGATGACGAAGACGAGCTGGAGGCTTGCATATTATTTTCCTACTATATATACTGGATGTTCCGCTGCTTGTATAAACTACTATGAGGTTATTTGATGAGAATCTGTTTTGTAGAGCTTCACTATATATATATATATATATATATATATATATATATATATATATATATATATTCTATTGTATTTTATCCATGCGCTGTGAGTAATACGATAGACTCTGCTGTTTTTTTTTACCTTACCTTGATGATCATCCATGGCTGCCTGGCACACTTTACAGCGCACTATTTCCTTGTTTAGTGCAGGAGTCATGGGCGGTCGTCACATTTGGTATCAGAGCTTTGGTTAATCGATTTTAGCCAACGCTCGCTGACTTAACTACGTATGAGAGACATAATTGTATTTTTATGGATGATTACTATATATAATATAGTAGCTTAGAAGGATTTGAACCTCTTATGCAGTTGTTTCTCAAGGTGCACTAATCATTTTTTTATAGATATTAAGAATGAGTCGAAGAGGGAGACCAGCTGCTAGGGATAGCCGTACTGCTGAGGGGGCTTCTGATTGTGCTGCTATGTTCGAGGCTATGATGACTTCGATCATGAGGAGGATGCCAACTCCGGGGTCAGTAGTAGATGTTGGGGTTCAAGTTCAAGCTCCAAAACTGGTGGATTTTGCTAAGTTGTGTAAAGACTATACTGATCTTGGAGGGAAGGTTTTCTTGGGAACAGAGTCAACCATTAAAGTCCAGAGATGGATAGATGCTTGTATAAGAATCTTTGGTGATTTGGGAATTGAGGATGCAACCAAAAGGAAGCTCGCATCAAGACAGCTTCAGGGGAGAGCTTCTGACTGGTGGAACTCTATCACCATTGATACTCCGGATGAAGAAATTACTTGGGTGGAATTCCAAGCCAGATTTGAGGCTAAGTTCATTTCTACAGCTCAGAAATCCGTTATGTTCAAGAAGTTTGTGGAGCTCAAGCAAGGAGGAAGACCAGTTCTTGAGTATGTTTCTGAGTTTGAAGCCTTGTCCAAGTATGCTCGGTTATATATTGAATCTCCATATCAGAAGAACGAGAAGTTTGTGACAGGCTTGGACATTTATCTAGGGAGGCAGTTGGTGGATCATTTGGATGTCCCATTTCAAAAGCTTGTAGAGAAGGCTCTCAGGCATGAGAATCTGTTTCCTAAAGAAGGATCTGTTGTTGCTGTGACCAAGGAGGAGTCTAAACCACAGCAAGGTGGAAACAAGAAGAGGAAGCAGCAGCAGCATAAGGGTAAGGATGGCCAGAAGAAGCCGAAGGGCGAAGTGACCTGCTACAATTGTCAGCAGAAGGGTCATTTCTCCAAAGATTGTAAGAATCCAAAGGTGTCGGTGAAGTGCCACAACTGTGACAAGCTGGGGCATATTAAGAAGAATTGTCCAGAACCGAGGAAGGACAGGTAGGTTGTACAAGCTTATGCTTTGGGGGCTGTGCCATCATCTTCAAAAGCTCCTACTACGGAAGAGAAAGGAAAGAGTGTGGTGGTACAAGGTACTCTTTCCATTTGTGGTGTTCCAGTTAGAGTGTTGTTCGATACTGGGGCGTCGCATTCTTTTGTTTGTAATGAACTTGTATGTCGGTTGGGTTTAGAACCGGATATTGTTGATAGCCCATTGGTTGTGACTAATCCAGTTGGGGGTTTGTCCTGTTTTTGTATGATATGCCGTGGTCTAGTTGTATCGAGTCATGATTGCTCTTTTGTTTGTGATTGTTTTGTTCTAAACTTTGCGGGGTTTGGAATTATTTTGGGTATGGACTGGCTTAGGAAGTACACGGCAAAGGTTGATTGTAAAAGGCTAGAGGTGACAGTCGAGAATGTGGAAGGGCGAAAGGTTGTGATACGATGTAAGCATGAGGAAGGCGTCTTCATGAGCTTCATGTATTCGCTGGTTGTTCCACGGGATGGACTGTCATCGGTGCCAATCGCAAATGGATTTGGGGATGTCTTTGAGGAGGTCAAAGGGTTACCGCCGCATAGAGAGATTGTGTTTCGCATCGATCTATTTGAAGGAGCCAGACCTGTTGTGATGCCTCTTAGGCGGATGGCGCCTAGGGAATAACAAGAGTTGAAGGTGCAAGTTGATGATCTTCTATGGAAAGGATTCATTCGGCGTAGTGTGTCCGAATGGGTTGCACCAGTTGTGTTTGCAACCAAGGCAGATGGATCGTTGAGATTGTGTGTGGATTATCGTGAGCTAAACAAAGTGACTAAGAATAACAAGTATCCATTGTCGAGAATAGATGACTTGTTTGATCAGCTTCACGAAGCCAAGGTGTTTTCTCAGATGGATTTGGCAACGGGATTTCACCAATTAAGAGTGGCAAAGGATAGTGTGCCGAAGACTGCTTTTAGGACACCATCAGGTTTCTTTGAGTGGTTGGTAATGCCGTTTGGATTGACCAATGCACCAGCGTATTTTGTGGATCTTATGAATAGAGTGTTCAGGGATCAGTTGAACAAGTTCGTACTTGTGTTCGTAGACGATATTTTGATTTATTCCAGAACTGAAGAAGAGCACAAGACGCACTTGCGTATTGTTTTGGAAACCATGCGGAAACATCAGCTGAAGGCTAAGTTTTCGAAGTGTCACTTATGAAAGAGTGAAGTGAGGTTCTTAGGCCATATTATCTCTGGAAATGGAATAGCAGTTGATCCCGCCAAGGTGGCAGCAATCCAGGATTGGGTTAGACCTAAGAATGCATCTGATGTGAGAAGTTTTCTTGGATTAGCAGGATACTATCGTCGGTTTATCAAACACTTTTCCAAGGTAGCTGCACCATTAACAGGATTGACGAAAAAGAACCAAGTATTCAGATGGGATGCTAAGTTTGAGCAAGCTTTCAGAATCTTGAATGAGCGATTAACAAGTGCTCCTGTTTTGACTATTCCAAGTGGAAATGATGAGATGGTGGTTTACACCGATGCATGTGGTACTGGACTTGGAGCAGTACTGATGCAGAAGGGTAAAGTTGTTGCATATGCAAGTCGACAACTGAAGCCGCATGAAAGGAATTATCCGACTCATGATTTGGAGTTAGCGGCGATTGTATTTGCTCTGAAGATATGGAGACATTACCTATTGGGAGTTCGATTCGAGTTGTTTACAGATCATAAGTCGTTGAAGTATCTTTTCTCCCAAAAGGATTTGAATCTTCGGCAGCAACGATGGCTAGAGTTTTTGGCATCATATGATTTTGGTATAGCCTATACTCCGGGAAAGGGTAACGCAGTGGCGGATGCATTAAGTCGAAGACATGCAGGATTGGGGGCCATGTTTTCAGAATGGAAGAATCTTGAGTATTTGGCTGGATTTGACTTCAGGCCCAGATATGAATTGGAACCTGAGATGTTGGCAAACTTATCGATAAGACCTACTCTTGTGGAAAGAATTGGTGAGGGCCAGAAGCGAGACGATAAGCTTGTCAAGATTATCCATGATTTGGAATCTGGGTTGGACCCAGAAAAGGATAAAGGATTCGAGGTCGATCGAGAGGGTTGGCTTCGGAAGCAAGGACGGCTAGTTATTCCCGATATAGATGAATTAAGAGATGAAGTTCTAAAGGAGAGTCATCACTCGAAGCTGACGATTCATCCAGGTGGAAATAAGATGTATCGGGATATGAAAAGAACCTATTACTGGGAAGGTATAAAGAAGGATGTTGGAAATTTTATTTCCAAATGCATGAACTGCCAGTTGGTAAAATCCGAGCAGAAGAAGCCCAGTGGATTACTTCAGCCGTTAGAAGTTCCTACATGAAAGTGGGAGCAAATATCGATGGATTTTATCGATGGGTTACCTAGAACAAGAGCGGGAAATGAAGGGATTTGGGTCATCATAGATCGTTTGACTAAGAGAGTGCAAGATTTATTCATGTTCGATCAACTAGGACTGCATCGAAATTGGCTGATCTGTATGTTAAATGGATAGTTCGAATCCATGGTATTCCGAAAAGTATAGTGAGCGATCGAGACCCATTGTTCACTAGTGGATTTTTGAAGAGCTTTCAGGAAGTTTTGGGAACCGAGTTGTGTTTGAGTACAGCTTATCACCCCCAAACAGATGGTCAGACCGAGAGAGTCAACCGAGTTTTGGAAGATCTCCTCAGAGCATGTGTTTTGGACTTCGGAGGATCATGGGAAGATCATCTTCATTTGGTGGAATTTTCGTATAATAACAGTTACCAGTCAAGCATTGGTATGGCGCCGTATGAAGCATTGTACGGAAGACTGTGTAACTCTCCGACATATTGGTTGGAAACAGGAGAAAAGTTAATACTTGGGCCAGAAATGATTCGACAGACTTCGGATTGTATAAAGATCATTCGGCGACGAATGAAGGCAGCCCAAGACCGTCAGAAAAGTTATGCCGATAAGCGTTGTAAGGATTTGGAGTTCGACGTAGGTGATATGGTTTTTGTGAAGATTTCTCCACTGAGGAAAGTTATTCGATTCGGGAAGAAAGGAAAATTGACTCCGAGATTTGTTGGACCATTCCCGATCATCGAGCGAATTGGAAAGCTCGCCTATAAATTGGAGTTACCAGAAAAGATGTTGGGTGTGCACAATGTTTTTCATGTATCGTATCTACGGAAGTATGTGTACGACTCGAATATAGTGGTTTCTGCTGATAGCTGTGAAGATTTTGAGGTTAATCCAGTTGATAAGTGACCTCGTAAGCCGCTTTGTGTTGTGGAAATTGACATGAAACGGCTTAGGAGGAAGGTAGTTAGGTTGCTCAATATACAATGGAGTGATGATGTTAACGACTGTACGTGGGAGGTGGAAGAGAGGATAAAGGCGGCTTATCCTGAACTCTTCGAGGTATGACCATAAGGTGTCGTGTCATCTCATGACATTTTAACTTGTTCTAGTCTTAGAATTCTGCATGGTAGGCAAGTAATTGGATGCATGGTTTGTTGGTTGCTATGGATCGTAGGCATGCAGAATAGTTTTTTGTTCTTGTTTGTTTGGAATTTCGGGGGCGAAATTCCTAAGGGGGAGAAAATGTAACGACCCGTATTTTACGTATCGAGAAATCGTAGAACTGTTGTCATTAGGTCGTTAGTGTTGTCGTCCAAAGCTTAAGTCGTCTGGAGGCTAGGTCGTAGAAGCGGCTTAGAGAGGACCTAGGGTGTCAAGCGACCTAAGGATAAGGTTGAGCGACTTAAGAGATTTGGAACGACCTAGGAGTTAGGTCGTGTAGAAGCTTGGGTCGGTGGAGCGAGTTAACGGATGAAGCGACCTAAGGAGATTGGAGAGACCTAAGGAAACTAACGGCTTAAGGGGTTAGCGACCTAAGAGAAGTAACTCGTTAAAGCGACTTAAGGAAATAGTTTAAGTCGTTACAGTTAGGTCGTGAGACCCTGTGTGTATAGTTAGGTCGTATGCGACCTATGTTTGGTTTGCTTTGTGTAGTTAGGTCGCTGTAGTGGTTAGGTCGCGACCTTGGATAAGTTGTTAAATCGCGTAGAGGGTTACGTTGTTAGGTCGTTAAGTCGTCTAGGCGACTTAGGTAGGAATGCGACTTAGTAGTTAGGTCGAGTTTGTTGTTAAGTCGCTAGGTCGAGATGTTGTTAGATCTCCTAAATCGTTGAGCGTTAGGTCGCGTGTGTAGTTGAGTCGCGTGAAGGGCTGAGTCGTTAAGCCGTGCATGTTTTAGGTCGAGTACAGGTGTGTTAGGTCGTTTAGTCGCATGATAGCTTGAGTTGCAGGGTCGTTAGGTCGGGGGAACTGCTAGGTCGTAGGTTGGCCATAGTTAGGTTGTGAGCGACCTAATAGCGAGCGAGCGACCTAAGGTTCGGCCTATAAATACAAGGGGTTTGCCTCACTTTTTGGGATCCGTATTTTGAAGCGACGAAGTCTTGCCATTTTGAGAGCTCGAGTGCTACACTTCTTCACTTCTTTTCTCCTCTTTAATCTTGTGTTTCTTTCCATCCAAATCGAAGATCAAATCGAAGATCTAAGAGCTTAGATTGAAGATCTCCATCCATTGAAGAGAGGTTTCATCGTTTGAAGCGGAATTTTGGTGGATCAAGCTAGATCCTTCGTTGTCCTGATCTGAAGTGTGTTGCTTTTGAGGTGTTTAGGTGATTCGGTGAGTGGTGGTTATCTCTCACACGGACCTAAAGGAGTATATTGGATTGGTGGCTTGATTTTGTGTTAAAAATAGTGATTTCATGCATTTTCGTAAACCTAAGTATAGATCCATGGTTCATGAAGATTTGACATCCATTATAATACATGTTAACCTATGCAAGTTTATCCATCAAGTTGTAGAGATATTATTCATGATTATGCTTGTTAGATTTAGACTCTTTATTTACAAGATTGCCATTTTTGTTATAATTGCTTTTAGATCATGTTTGAATGCTTAATTACTTGGATTAATGATTGACTTGATTGGTTGTTATAAATTAGTTGATTAGTGGTTGGATTTGGACAAGTGGGTCGGAGATGATTCAAAGGCTAAGGGGGAAGCTCTTGAATAGAAAAGCTGCACGTGGCATATGTAGTGGATGATAAAGCTCATATGGACGGATTTGATGATGATGTTGAGATGAAGATTTGCTATGAATGAGATGAGGCGAGGCATGATGCGAGGTAGCTTTGGTATAATCCAGGCGGGATCATTCCAAGCATGTTGATAACTCGAGGGATGGTTCGAGTTTGTGGATAATGGTTGGCTCGAGAGGCGCTTGAGCTAGTATAAGAATAGTCGTCGAGGAGGATGACTAGAAGGCTGAGATTTCATCGTTATTGAAGGTTCTAGCAGACTCAAAGAAAGAGTACGCTAGGCAGATTCGATAGTCCCAAAAGACTACAGTTGGCGGTCGAGTACTCTGGGCAGATTCGATAGTCCTAGGCACGGGCTGCGACGACGTGCGGAGTTCTGTCTAGAACCGGGGTTACCATTAGCCCTTGACGGACGGCTGAAAGAATGTGCCGGTCATTCAATTAACGGTGGTATCGAAGCAATGATAATAGTGATAGCCAGAGTCATGGATGTTTGTATGCTTTGGTTGTATCGTCATTCGGTCTCAAGAGCGATGTTTTCTGGGTGCTTATCTGATCTTGGTTTAGGCCTTGGGGGTTTGTACTTGGAAAACACCGACCTTGACTCGATTGATAATTGCTTTACTTTAAATGTCTGATTTGCTATGTTTACTTTTGCTTAGTGTGTCTGGGGGCTATCACTGTAGAAAGAGGTGGAGTGGGAGGGTTGAGTTCCTATTCCTTTTACCTTTATGCTCTTTTGGTATGCTGTTAGTTAATTTACCGCTCACTAAGACTGTTGTCTGACTCAGGGTTTTATGTTCAACTCTTATTACCTTGGGTTGTTCATCCATTTTGGGATGGGCAGACTAGGTAGCATGTGACAGGTGCTGTTCTTAGTGACCAACGATGCTGATGACGAAGACGAGCTGGAGGCTTGCATATTATTTTCCTACTATATGTACTGGATGTTCCGCTGCTTGTATATTCTCTGAGTGATATGTAGTGAGGCTTGATGTATTGACTATTCAGATTTTTTTTTGTATCAAACTACTATGAGGTTATTTGATGAGAATCTGTTTTGTAGAGCTTCACTATATATATATATTTTCTATTGTATTTTATCCATGCGCTGTGAGTAACACGATAGACTCTGCTGTTTTTTTTACCTTACCTTGATGATCATCCGTGGCTGCCTGGCACACTTTACAGCGCACTATTTCCTTGTTTAGTGCAGGAGTCATAGGCGGTCGTCACATTTGGTATCAGAGCTTTGGTTAATCGATTTTAGCCAACGCTCGCTGACGTAACTACGTATGAGAGACGTAATTGTATTTTTATGGATGATTACTATATATAATATAGTAGCTTAGAAGGATTTGAACCTCTTATGCAGTTGTTTCTCAAGGTGCACTAATCATCATAAAAATATCCAACTTTCGCTTTTATCCATTGTATATTTCACAAAATATACTTTCATTTCAAAAGAAATCATTTTGCATTTCTTATTCACAAATTTTCAATATCAATTTCATTCAAATCCATACGATATACACTTATCATCCGTACGCTATACCAATCTGATCACACACTTGATCACACAATTTCCCTTCCGAACTAGTATCGTCCACCCGACTTCCTAGTGCGGACTCAGATTTGGTTTCTTGATCAGAAACCGTCATTCTCCTTGCATAGCCATAACTATGATAGAGAATATCCAGAACCAATCAACAATCCATATCCAAGTTCGCCGTCGAAAATCGAGTGAAAAATCCCAACTCGGATCGCTATAACTATCTCTAAATTCTGTGCTTGAATCCGGATCAAATCACTATGCGAATAGAATAATATACGTACATCCTACATATTTAACTTCATTGATTATTAGCCAAATCAATTTCCCTTTTTTTTCCACATTCACTTTGATTTCTATCCACTTATTCACAATTGCTTAAATTATCATTTGGATTATCACCTCAATTTATATTTCAAATTGATGTTCAATCCTAAATAGTTTGAACTCCAACCAGTTTATATTTAGAAAATAGCTTGAATTTTTTTAAAATATATAAGTAGTTGAAAAATAATTATTAGTTTGCAAAATAGCTGTAAAATAGTTAATTAATTGTAAAATAGTGGGAAAATAGTTAAATAGTTTCAGAAATTTTAGATAATTGCAAAATAGTTGTAAAATAGTAATTAATTTGTAAACTAGTTGAAAAACAGTAATTGGTTTATAAAACAGTTGAAAAATCGTTAAATAGTTCCAAAAATAATAGTAAAACAATTATAAGATAGTTTAGGTTTTTAAAGAAAAGTTGTATAGTAAATAGCTTGGAAAAATAGATTTATATTAAAACAATTTACTTTGGAAATAGTCCAAAGTCAAACTGTTCAATTTCCCATCAATTCAATTTAAATTTCCACTTCCATTTAAATTGACTCAAATGTAATTTGAATAACTTCAATTTCCCTTGAACTTGATTTAACCCCAATTCAAGTTGAATTAATCTTGATTTCTTTCCAAATTCAAATCAAATTCCATTTGATTTTAACCTATTCAACTTTAGTTACAATTCCAAATTATTCCAATCAATTTGGACTAATATCAATTGAACCCACTTCAATTTCAAATTATCTCAATTCCTGTTTGAATTAGTACCAATTCCCATTTTAATTTTGAATCCAAATTATATTAAGACACCCATACATTTCAAATTTACAGATCTCAAACCCATTTTGAGATCACACAAACTCCCAATTAAATAAACCATTTAACTTCCTAAGTTAAATCCCAATTTCATCTTGAAATTTTCAAATCAGGTTGTTTATTAATCTATTTAACTTTCCTAAAGTTAAATTCAATTTACTTAATTCGGCCAATTTTACCCAATCTGAATTTCCATTTCAAATTTTATACTTCAGATTAATAACCTTCCCACTTAAGTTTAAAGCTTACTTCACTTTGGGTTTCACATCACATTCCAAGGAAAATTTCAAAACTCAACCTTAGAGTTTATTTTATATTTATTTCCTTTACACCAGGTTACTCTTAAATTTTAAACCACCTTTGGTTTTAAATTTAAACAAATTTCTTTCAGCACTTTGAAACAATTCAAATGTTTCTAGACTTAGGTTTTTAAAACATCACAATTTAAAACCCTCTTTATTTCACAAGTTATACTCAACTAAGTTTACTTCCTTAAAACCTTTCATTATTTTAGGATAATAACCAAGGCTATTACAACTGAAACCAATCCACTATTATCTTATTTTAAAAACACTTCTCCAAATTTAAGATTTTAATTTCAGTTTGAATTCATTTCAAACTTATCTTCATTTAATTTCAGTTTAGTTGTATTGCTATTACCACTTAATTTAATTCCAATAATTTAACAACCAATTACCTTAATATTAGAAAGAGATATTGCTTTATATATATCAAAATATATATTCTTATATAAAACCATTTAAAATCTTTATATAAGAAAATAACAAGTACGTTCTCATACACACACACACACACTCAACTCATTCTAGGGTATCATTGACCTTATCCTTAATGAGTACTTCCCCACCAGTGCCAAGGTTCTCGCTCAACCTTCTTCTCTGATACCAAATGTGACAACCATAAATTTTCGATCCCGAAAATTCCAGATAGTTAGGGAAAGAAGAAAGAGATAGAAGAAGAAGAATAAGAAGAGGAAACACCACAAAGACTCTCACATTCGCAGTGGATAAAAATTTAATATCAAATAATTACAGTTTACAAAAGAATTCTATATCTATCAATTACATTTATAATACATTAGAGTTACACATATATACAGACACTGGATATACACAATCATCATGTCTCAGATATACAACAATATAATACAGCGGAAACACTCCATACGTTCTTACTATCCAGCTCACCTCCTGAACTCCGGAACGTCCTTACCTGAAAATCTGTAATACTCGGTCTGACCCTAGTGTTACATCAAAGTAACACCCGAGTCAGGCTGGAAACCAACGTGAGTAAACTCATCTAACATGAAATACCAACGCATACAACTTATATAAACCCGGGTAACTTGTATCAATTACAACTTCACAAGTCGTTATAGACATCATTCACTCATCAATTTCTAAGTACAAAACTTAGGTTAAATGGTCCAATTCACTTAAATCATTTCATTTCAGCCTATTGATTTCACATATCAATTTATAAAGAATCGAAGTGCTTTCAGATATTAACTAATACCCGACACCGGTCTCTTCGAATCCAATGTCATCTTAACCTAAGTTATTCAAATAAATACAATTCAATTTTAATTACCGAATAACACTTTTATACAGCAATTCATAATTGATAGATAATCACACTATCACTGTCCATCCAACACATCATATCACACAGCAATTCATATCAGAGATATCAACAAATCTAAAGCACTTATCATCATTCAAACATTCATAAGCAAGATTGATTACTTCCATTAATTACATTAATTAATGATCCTCTAATTACTCTCATTAGATAATTATTCTGAAATTTCATTTAATAATTAGCCTTTAACTTAATTACATTCATTAATCAATCTTGATTTATCACAATCAAAAATTGACTTTCCTTAATTACTCCATCAATTAAACCAACTACTTGATAAATTATTAATTAATCCCTTTAATTACACTGAGTAATTATCACTTAATTTCTTCCACCAAGTAACTATCCTTTAATTGCTTCCCATCAAGTAATTCCCTTTAATTAATTACATCCAGTAATTATTCACCAATTACTTCACCAAGTAATTACACCTCATTAATTACCTTAAGTAATTATACTTAACCCAACATCAAATGATTACCTTTAATTAACTTAACTTAATTAATTAACTAGAATTAACCATTTTAGCTTAATTAATCACTCAAATTAATTATCTCATAATCATTTCATTGATCAATTATCCCTTAATTAATCATACTCATTATTTAACTAATCATTGATTAGTTTCCTTAATCAGTCAATCCTTAATTAATTACACTAAGTAATTAATCCTCCATTACTTCCATTAAGCTATTAATTAGTCACCAATTACAACTTAATTACTTAATTTACTAACCTCTATCTCATTAATTAATAAACATTATTAAATTAAACTAATTAATTACTTTTAATTACCTTATTTAATGAATTAGTCGTTAATTATCCAAATCTTAATTTTTTCTTAAGATAAATCTTTATTTTTATTAATTACTTACTTATCATTAACAAAATTTAAATTGAATTTAATTTTAAAACTTGTTTTATAAAACCTTTTAAATTCCTGCATTTTGAACTCACCTCGGGTTCTACCCTAGTATAGCTCGAGTCCATACTCTAGTTTTCATCCACCTGCAAAAGCTTTGCTAAATTTAAAACTTATATTTAGTTTAAATTTTAAAACTGGGCCAAACTTCTCTCTCGCGAGCAACTCAAAAATAAACTCGAGCAAACAACTCTCCGACCCGAACTTCAACCCGAGTAAGCACCTTCATGTTCCTAAAACCAACGATCAACTGCTAGTTCCAATGTGCACATGCACGTGCACGGTAGCTCCCGTTACCGTAGGTCGACACCGTGACCCTTGTCAAGTCGACGACCATCCCTTGTCGAATATAATCACCCAGGTAACTTAAAATATTCTTTAACCCTTTAAGTTGTTTAACTATTTAAAATTTTATAAAACTTCATTTATTTCAAACTAGATTCAAAAGTTAATTTGAATTCCTACTTTAACTTTCTGATTTTTAAACTTTGTTTAAAAATCTTATTTTCAAAATTTAAAACCAGTTTAAAATTCAAACAGACGGGTTTCTAAAGAAAACCTATAACAAATCAAAATGACCTGAGGCCAACCTAACTTGCTTCGTGTCACAAACCACAATTCTTCGAGCCAAACACTCGAGCTACTCGAGTAAAACTCGAGTACCACACACTGCTCAAACCCAAAAACAACAGACATCACCAGAAAATGTGCACAGTGCACATGCATCGGCCAACCATCGAGCTTCGATCAACCATGATGACTTACTTAAGTCATCGATCACCATCGCAAACCATCACAATCACGATAACCCCTGATTCCTCCTCGAAATCAATTTCAGGCATTCAAACCCAAACTGGAACCACCATCCAAGACCTGTTACGATCTCGACTTTGCTCCTCCAACCACCGGAACACCAGTACCACCGGCCACGACTTCGCCTACGTCCAGTCTTCCCATTTCTAAAGCTTGGTAACACTCGATTCACCAGAGGATAAATGCTGAAGCAATTTCTGACCATCCACCAAAACTAGGTTTAGAAAACTTCCTGGCCAACCACCATCACCACAACTACTTGATCGTCATGCTGATAATTTTCCTACATTCTCCGATCACCCTTCTTCCTCCAGAAAGAAACTCGACCTCCAATCTACAGAGATCACCAGAGACTACCCCAAATTCCAAATTCTGGTCCAACCCAAACTATTCTCTCAATCTATTACTAAAACTTGTGATTTTAGTTTTAAAAATCATGATTTCATATAAGAAGTCAAGTTATATACCTGAATTGATGTTTTAAAATGTCTGAGATTTTACTTACTTTAAGCAAATACTGTTCTTATGGTTATACAGAGACATTCAGATTTTATTTTATCTTAATTAAAAAATTTAAACATAAATCCATACTAAACAAACTACTTTTGTTTAAACCTTATATCCTAACTAAGATCAGATCAAGTGGTAAAGGATTTTTACCAAAATCTTAATTTCAAAAACAAGAACAAGCAAAACAGATACATAGGAGTAACCATATATGTATTTGTATATATACAGAAGATTCATCACATGCCAATCCAATATATAATATATTTTAAGAGTTTACTCACCTTAATATAACCTGAACAGGAAACAGAGTAAACAACTCTGATCTGGACTCCCTTTATCCAAAACTACGGCTTGTTTGATTCTCTGATCTTCTTTTACTTAGTTGTTGTGTTGAGTTTGTAAAAATGGTGATGCTTCCTTATTTTTTGGTTTTGCTAAGTTTTTGAGAACCAGCAGGAACTAAAAGTATGTATATATAAATAGAAGAAAGGTTTTACAGGGTAGGTGTTTACTGGGTACAAAATTATTTTCTTTGGTCAAAGCTTTTGTCTTGACCAGGTAAGATTTTATGAAAAATGAAATGATTTATACACGTTCGAAATGACCTTATTTTGGTGCTTGAGATAATATCATTTAGTGCATGTTTCCTTATAAGCTTACATACTTATCCTATTTCCTGTGTATGTACATAGATTTTTGTTTGTAGATATATTTTTTTATTTATTTTATCTTCTTGCATACACACAAGTATGCCTATAGTAAAATATATATATTCTAGAATTACCTTATGTATTTATTTTATGTTGCATACACACAAACTCACTTATTTCTAACATAAACCCTTATTTTTATTTTTATTCTTAAGCTTAACTATCAAACACTTTATTTATATTCATATTTTTTAAAATTTATTTTTAATATTGATAGGATTGATGTTATTTTGAACAGTATTATCAATTTTACATTCATTTGCATATATTTAGATTAAATGTTAATAAACGTAGTGATTTTAAATAAATTGAATAAGATAGATTTTATTTTAAATATTTTTAAAAAGCTTTATTATAAATTTTCAAATCATAGCTTTCTTTACAATACATACATACATATATATATATATATATAAATGGTAAATGGCAAAATGTCTTATTGCTTTTTAGAATGACAAGTTTGAAATTTATTTAATTAGATTAAATGCTTATTAAAATAACATTGCCAAATTCCCGGGTCGTCACAGTGAATAAAAGGAAAGAAAATTGATATAGCTAATAATCAATTAGAAATGAATACGTAGGATGTATGTATATTATTCGCATAGCAATTTGATCCAGAATTCGAGCACAGAATTTCAAGATAATTATATCGATCCGAGTTGGATTTTTTCGCTCGATTTTTGACGGCGAACCCTGGATATGGATTTTTAGTTGATTCTGGAAATTCTCTATCATAGTTTACGACTATGCAAGGAGAATGACGGAATCTGATCAAGAAACCAGATCTGAGTCTGCACTAGGATGTCGGGTGGACGATACTAGTTCGAAAGTGAAATTGTGTGATCGAGTGAGTGATTGGATTTGATATTGCGTATGAATGATATAAGTACATCGTACGGGGTTGAATGAAATAAATATTCAAACTTTTATAAAGGAATGTGCAAAATGATAAGCAGGATATACAGGTATGTTAAAGGAGAAAGATAATTCGGATTTGATTTCGAAGAAAATTTAATTTGCTCGAAAAAGGTATGTATTTGAATTTCAGTATGAAATTTGAAAACTTTCTTGTCTTGCCGCTTGGTTTTTTTTTCTTTTTGAAATCTGAGGGCCCATTGTGGCATTTTATAGTCATACCAAGCTAGCCACGCAAAGGAGATGCTGGCGAATGTTTTTGAAAATTTAGGAAGTTAGAAAAATTTTGAAAATTTAAAATTTAAATTTGAATTGTTAAGGAAACAATATTGTTTGAAAACTGTGAAAGATTTTGGAAAGTTAGTCGAAATAATAATGGGTCTTTAATAAAAATATTTGTTTTGACAAGTTGATAGAACTATTTGATTTAGGGGAAATAATAAACGGGTTAAGGATCATTCTTCTTAACTAGTAATTTCGGGATGAAATTCCTTTAAGGGGGAAAGAATGTGACGACCCAGAATTTTGAACATTTGAAAAAGGAATATTTAATTGATTTTAAATATTTGGAAGTTAATTTAACTTGAATTTCAAATATAACTGTGAATTTGGCAATTAAATTACTGGATTTAATTATTGAAATTTGGGTAAAATATTAAATCTTGAGTTTTATGCTTGTTAAAATTATTTTAAAGGCTTAGAAAATTTATATTGATAATACTACAGATAATGGAAGCTTCAGAATTGAACTTGAAAATGTTTCGTTTAATTTTAGAATTTATATCGTTTAAATCAACATTAAAAATAGCCTTCTGAGGCACAGTCTCGGATTTCAATGAAACCAGTTCCGTTGGATCCATATATTGTACTTTTATTGGATTTCAATTTTCATAGCATTTGGAGTGATCCTTTGGTCGTACGGTAAGCAAACGTGCTAAAATTTAAATCGAAAATTCGATATTATAACTGGTCCAAAAAGCTATCTTCTCCATACGATCAAATTTAGACTCGAAACTTTTTCCATTACGTTTAAAATAGGGGTTTAAAATTATAAACGCCTGGCGGCACACCTCGGTCGGAGATCAAGATTTTAAACTACAAATCCAAGGCAATTTAAGTTTTAAATTTAAATTTAACTATTTAAGATTATATATATTTATTTAATAATGTTTCTTCAGGAATTTTTTTACACGTTCTCCCGTTCAAAAACACCAAGCAAATTTCTTCTCACACGCGTCTTCGATATAGCTCGTTCAAAAGAAAAATGGAAAATAATCTTCGTTCGAAATCAAATAAAAATGGCCGATTCCTCAAAGAAATATATATATATATATATATATATATATATATATATATATATCGAAATTCCTTTCGTATATGCAACCGAATCATGGCCGCGGCCACCCTCAAATTTAAATCAGTCGAAATCGATAATAAAAAAAGAGGACGATGTCGCACGCGAGCGCGCGATAAGTCGATGACTTCGACTTCATATTTGGGGAACGCGGTGGCTATGGGGGCGCGAGCATGAGGCTGCGGCGAAGGCAGTGACGATGTCGCGAATTTAAGCACAGGAAGAATGTTGTGATGCATCTAGGGATTGGTGACAGCAGGCGACGGCGTGGTGGAGTTGTTCGCAGGTGGTGACCCGAGTGGCATGCGCGTACGCGAAATGGTGGAACACACTACGACGACGGCTAGGGTTTCGATCTGGGATCGTTGTTGTCCAGTAAGGTATATCTACCATTTTATTTAATTGCATGATGCATATCGATTCCTTATTGATTGAAAAAAATTACGGTAAATAAATTACAGTAAAGGAGACGCTGGCGAAATTTTTCGAAAATTTAGGGAGTTAGAAAAATTTTGAGAAAATTTTGAAAATTGAAAATTTGAATTAAATTTAAATTTGAATAGTTAAGGAAACAATGTCATTTGAAAACCATGAAAGATTATGGAAAGTAAGTCGATGTAATAATGGGTCTTTAATAAAAAGATTTATTTTGACAAGTTGATAGAACTATTTGATTTTGGGGAAATAGTAAACGGGTTAATGATCATTCTTCTGAACTAGTAATTTCAGGATGAAATTCTTTTAAGGGGGGAAGAATGTGACGACCCAGAATTTTGAATATTTGAAAAAGAAATATTTAATTGATTTTAAATGTTTGGAAGTTAATTTAACTTGAATTTCAAATATAACTGTGAATTTGGCAATTAAATTACTAGATTTAATTATTGAAACTTGGGTAAAATATTAAATCCTGAGTTTCATGCTTGTTAAAAATATTTTAAAGGCTTAGAAATTTATATTGATAACAATGAAGATAATGGAAGCTTCAGAATTGAACTGGAAATTTTTTTGTTCAGTTTTGGAATTTATATCGTTTAAATCGACATTAAAAATAGCCTTCTGAGGCACAATCTCGGATTTCGACGAAACCAGTTCCGTTGGATTCGTAATATTGTATTGTTATTGGATTTCAATTTTCGTAGCATTTGAAGTGATCGTTTGGCCGTACGGTAAGCAAAAGTGCTAAAATTTAAATCGAAAATTCGATATTATAACTGGTCCAAAAAGCTATCTTCTCCATACGATCAAATTTGGAATCGAACCTTTTCCATTATGTTCGGAATAGAGGTTTAACATTATAAACGCCTGGCAGCACGTCTCGATAGGAGATTAGGATTTTAAACTACAAATCCAAGGCAATTTAAGTTTTAAATTTAAATTTAACATTTTAAGATTATATATATTTATTTAATAATGTTTCTTCAGGAAAATTTTTACACGTTCTCCCCATCAAAAACATCTGGCAAATTTCTTCCCACACGCGACTTCGATATAGCTCGTTCATAAGAAAAACGAAAAACAATCTACGTTCGAAATCAAATAACAATGGCCGATTCCTCAAAGAAAAAATATATGGATCGAAATCGAAATTCCTTTCGTATATGCAATCGAACGAAAACTTTTTCTCTCCAAATCATGGCCGCGAGCTTATCCTCCCTCAAATTTATATCGGTTTAAATCGATTTAATAAAAAAAAGAGGATGATGTCGCACGCGAGCGCGCGATAAGTCCACGACTTCGACTTCAGATTTGGGGAACGCGGTGGCTATGGGGGCGCGAGCACAAGGCTGTAGCGATGGCAGCGACGATGTCGCAAATTCAAGCACTGGAAGAATTTCGCGATGCATCTAGGGTTTAGTGATTGCAGGCGACAGCGTGGTGGAGTTGTTCGCAGATTGTGGCTCGAGTGGCATGTGCGTACGCGAAATGGTGGAAACGCTACGGCGACGGCTAGGGTTTCGATCTGGGATCATTGTTGTCCAGTAATGTATATTTACCATTTTATTTAATTATAGCATGCATATCGATTCCTTATTGATTTAAAAAAATTACAGTAAATAAATTTTCTATTTCATTTTTTTTACGGGAAAAAATATATATAAAGATAAATGTATCAATATGAAGAATATACATTACTATTTCAGTTTAAAGTATACTAGCTTATTTTGAATAATGGATTTGGTGGATAAATAGTTAAATTAACTTATTAAATTTATTTTAGTTACTAAAGGATTTTATTTAAAAGGAAAATTTGTTTAAAATAAAATTACTAGTTTAAAATTAAAATTATTAGTTGAATTAAAATTACAAAATGGCAAAGTGCATTGTTCGATTTATTTCTAATATTAATAAACTATATAAAATGGTTTATATAAGATCTAATACAGTGAAGAAAACAAGCTGGATTGAAAACGGATTGCGAAACAAAAGCAAAGGTAAGATCTTCTCACCCAAATTATAATAATTGAAAATTTCAGTTATTGATTGATTATCTGTTTGTGATAGTGTATATAGTATATATATACATATATATATATATATATATATATATATTTGGAGCGATTGATTTCTCGCATTATATAGCGGATGAGACCCTATTCGCCACATAATAGCGGATGATTTTATATAATCCCATATACCACGATATTCCACCTCGAAGTGGAATTGGTATTTAATCGTTGTGCTAACATCTGTGGATGCAGGGAAATAGGTTGGAGGGATCAACTGGATTCCTCAAACATTTGAATTTGTTTCAATATTGTGTGTTGATTTATTATAATCTGTGTATTATTATATTTGTGATTGAAATTGTTGAAGGCTATGGTTTAGCTGAATATATTTTTGGTATCGCAGGATACCAGAAATATTAAAATTGGATTTTTGGAAATTAAAATAGAAAACTTTAAGTAAATTCATTGGTGAATTTAAAAGAAGGAATTTGAATGGGTAAAGATTGATTTTGAAATCTTATCGAATTAATTCCAAATTATGGAAAAAAATTAATAAATGGACTAAAAGTTGGAGAATTTATTTAAAATTCAGATTTTAATTAGTTTGAAAGAAATAGAGGAATTTGTTTTAAAAAATAATAAATTTGGTGTTTGAATGAAAATTTATTTGGTTTTTGAAAATAAATCCTTGGAAAATCGATACGGAATTTGATTTGGGTTTTGAAATAAGTGTCTGGAAAATCAATTTGGAAATTGATTTGGTGTTAAAAATGAATATTTGGTAATCGGTTTGAAAATCGTATATCAATGGATATTTGAAAATTTAAATTCGTAATGGGAATTTATAAAGAAAAGGGAAATTTGTTTCAAAAATAAATATTGGTTTATTTTTAAAAAGGTGTGGAAAGAAATTTACGAATTTGGAACGTAAATTTGAAATAAGTCATGAAGGATTTATTAATTGATTTAAATGAACCATCTTAGAATGGAAAGTGTATTTTCCCTGGAAAGCCGAGTATGTTTTCCAAAATAGCTTTCGAATATAGATTAAAAGTTCTAGAGTTGGTTTTTTTTTAAAAAAAACAATGTTTCAAAGAAATTATTTTCTTAAGTTATTTTGAAAATATTTGAAGTAAATATTTATTTAATTAATTATAGATGTGATTATTTAAAAATTTAATTGATATTTGTTTTAGAAAATGGTTATTTAAATATTTATGCTTTATCTACTAATTTTATTTTAAAATTAGTTTTGACTAGAAGTTTTATATGAGATATTGGTATAATGTTTTCATAGCTAATATTTAAATAAGTGTTTAGAAATAGTTTTTATTCCAAATGTTTCTAAGTATATATTTTTAGATAAGTAATTTAAATTATTTTAAAGTATTTGAACCCGGGAAATTTTCAGTGGAAATGAATAAATATTTAGAATTATATATCGCGTGGGAAGGTGATTTGATTTTTTTTTTCAAAGTGTTCAAGTGTTAAAACTATATCTTGCGAAGATATGTTGAAAATAAATAATTGGGGGAAAATTATTTGAAATCTGGTGATTGTTGTGAATGTTGATTGATAGTTAAATAACCGACTATCAATATTGGCCTTTAAATGGCATTTGAATTTAGATGTGATCGGGGGTCGGGTGCCGAATGTTTATTCGAAAACCATATCGAATCTTTGTGATGGATCTTTTGTTTAAAAGATTAAAGTTCAAATTTGTTGTGAATTATTTGAATCTGAATGTAACACTTATTTTTAAAATAAGCACTCGTTATTCGGATTAGCCGGTAGAGGTCTTTGTGTCATAAAACCCATTTCGAATAATGATATGACGAAATGAGATTGCATTTGAAGATGGTGTTGAAGACCGGGTACTTTCGAAAGCAAAAGGATTACCTGTCAAATGTCTCTGCACTGGGTTGCTCCAGTATAGAGATTATATCACCCTTTGTGATAGGAAATCTGGATGTGATCAGTGAATATCCGGATTTGCAAGGGCTTCTTTGAAGTGCCTTCGGTTTCGTTCGATCCCGGAACGGACTTGTATGGATGTGTGTCTGACGTTACACTTTGAGATGTAAAGCTGGTTTCTATCAAATACTTTTCTGTTGGCGACGGCGAATTTATTCTCTTAGCTTTACACCCTTCTCTGAGATGTACTAGCTCAGAGGCTATGTAGTTGATGGTTGCTGGTGATACATTCCCAATTTGATAATGGGACATACGAAGTGGTGCTGATCATTTGTTGATCGAAGCATGGCTTTTATGAAAAGCGTAGCTTTGTGGAACGAGACTTCATCGGACCTCATACCCCGGAAATGGTCGAAAAAGAAAGAATGCGGCAAGGTTATTTGGGGGTAGCGCCCCCTGAGGGTATGCCTATTTCCTTCTAGAAAACGGTAGTATCATGGTATGGAGCTCGGATATTTTACCTATGTTGTTGCTGCAAATTTATTACTTTGTGGTTGTTGCTTTGTGGTTGAGGATCCTCGGATAAAGGTCGCTAACGACCGGGGGATGGCATACTCGTGTAATAGTTACCTAGTTACAGAGATAACCCGGCCTTGTGTTGGAAAAGATCCAGTTAGGTTCTCGAGGCGTCCCTCCAGAGGCGTACCCATGTGGGATAGGAAGTTCCTTAGCCTGGCCATTTGTTGGAAATCCAAAGAAACAATACGTACCCTATACGGTTTTAGTTGTATAACCTGCCATGGAATGTGGACCTGCTATTGAACATGGTTGGTATAGTAGGTATACAATATTTGTTATATACTTGCTAAGATTAATATTATACTTTCGAAATGTTTTCCACACTATGCACTAATGATAATATTAAAAATATTCTGTGTATCGAGCTTGTTTGACTATCATAAGGAGAAATCTCCTCCAATTCAGCATTTGCATTGTGTGTGTGGAGGAAGGCTTTATTGTAGTTTCATTTTCCAAAAGCATTGCGGATTTATTTTCCTTTCTTTGTGAAAATAACTGTTTTTAAGATCTCACACCAGTCCCATGACTGACCTAGAGTTCATTGTTCCCTTTCTAAACTCTGGGTGCCCACAATTTTCCATACGGAAAGCCTAGAGTCAGGTTATCAGTTGTTCTGGAGCGAAGTTAAGAAGTTGTTGTGGAGATCTGGAGTTCAAGCTGGATGGCGAGACATATCACTTATATTGTAGTGTCCGCTGCGTATGGGTGAAGTCAAATTTTCTTATGCACAAGTTATTATAACTGCCGGTGTTTGTATTGTATTGTTGTATACTCTGATAATGTATGTATAAACTGATATAGTTCTTCGTTTTTAAAGATTATTCATTTATCTATTATATTTGTTCCGCTGCAAAATGTGAGATTTTGTTATTGTTTCTGCTCTTCTTCTGTCCTCTTCTTCTTTAACCCTAACGGTTCGGTTTTCTGCATTCGACTGTGCGGCATTTGATACAGTGGACGTATTGATGTTGACTTTCGGGTGTCGAAAAATTGGGTCGTTACACTTAGAAAAGATAACAAGATTAGTTTAGCAGAGATGGGTAAATTTAAAATGTCAACGAAATGCTAACTGAAGAAAAACAATGTCTAGAAGATGAAATTGAAAGACTTAATGCTGAAAATGATCTAAAACTTGAAAGTTTTGAAAAACTAAAAAGTGAAAATGAATCCCTAAGATCAGAAAATCTTTCAATTAAGTCAGAGATCACTAATCGAAACGACAAATAACATCTCTGGACAATATTATTCTTAACTGTAATAAGGATTTTGATAAAATGCAAACTGATGTTGATAAAATTAATAAAGAAAGGATAATCTAGATATTTTCTTATATGCATCTAAACCCACTAATAATAAACATGGAATTAGATACACATCTAAGCCCAAATCAAAGAAAAAATAGTACTCAAAGTACTAAATTTGTTAAAGCTGCCAAGTTCAAACCAAAAGATAGAAAATTAAAGTTAAAACCCAATCTAGAAATTAAAGTTAAATCCCCAAATATGTTCATTAGTTTATGAGTTCCTATAAGGTTAGATAATAATAAGAAAGAAAAATATTTTGATAAATTTAATTACAAAAGTGATTTACCTGATGATTATATTATGAAAGGGCATTCGAACTCTTCATGACTTCGGCTAACTAAAACTTAACCCCATAGACCCCCAAAATAAAACATGGTACTGGTGTGCATATTTTATATTTTTCAGGTATCAAACAATGGATACCGGATAGCAGATATTCAAAGCATATGACAAGAAATCCATAGATACTGAGTGTCATTATATACAAGGATGGTGGAATTATGAATTTGGATATAATTCAAAAGGATATGTTATTGGTATCGACAAAGTCGGTAATTCTAAAAATCCTCTTATTTTAAATGCTTTACTAGATAAAATTTTACTTCATGCTTTGTACCGATTTTGATTCCGACCATAAGTTCTATTTATAAACATTTATATATATATATATATACACACAAACTATATGTATATATTGTCTAGTTATGCTTAATAGATTCTTTTTCCCTTTTTTGATGACAAAGAGGGAGAAAATGTATAAATATATTATGGAAAATTAATAAGGAAGTTCATAGATTTTGGGGGAGTCAAATATAAAATATTATAATGTATCTCTTAAATATTAAATATAGTTATCATCGTCAAAAAATGGAAGATTGTTAATACCTAATTATTGATTTTGATGAACAACCATATAAATATTACTACTAGTATTTCTTTGAGTTATGCGATACTTTCAAATATATTATGGGGGCATTTTATAGAGACGAGCAAGAATTCAATGGAAGCAAATGAATTATATATATGAAGATTAATTAGAGAAAATGGAAGAAAAAACAGAGAATGTTGTAATGACAGAGGTATTTGAAGAGATGAATCTTAGAATCTTTAAATAAAGACCCCATGGAAATTATACATGAAGATCATCAACCATTGATCTCAACTGGCGCATAAAATATCCATCAATATGAGGTACTTTGACACTTTATTAGAATTCTTATTTTTGGAACACACATATGTAGACATATCAAAATAAGTATGTCGGCATACTAGCTGTTTTATAGTTTTTTAAATTCAAATGAAGGGATTTTGTGATGTCCCACCACTATACTCACACTAACCAAGAACACTACGGGGTAATGCTGTCGACTAGCACAAAGAATAAGGCTGTTGATGAGCGATCATCTGTGTAATTTCTTTATGCGAGTACCGATATGTCCGATAGTATGTCTTTCATTTCATTCCAACAGGAAATATGACATATCAAATACAAACTCAAAGCTACTACACAGTGGCTATGTGGCCTTCGGAAATAAATATAAAATAAGCATAATATAAAATCAGTCATAGATATTCATATCATTAAGGTGGAAACAGATATGAATATAACACATAGAAGTGATCATTATAGTAGCGGTCATACAATATCCACTACATGCCAAAAGAATAGGTATATGTGCTAAGCAAATGAAATAAGTATACATCAAGGAGTCACTATCTCGAATGTATAAAAACAAAAACTATTTAGCTAAAGTAGTTAGCCAAAGGTCAAAAGCTAATCCCTGCTAAGAAGTAAAGTGGAAGCACCTGAAACACCCCGGTCCGACCCGAGTATTATTTAAGAAGAAAAGTAATAAACAGATCAGTCTAGCTATAATTATCATATAAGATGGGATAGGATAAGGGATGCGACAAATATATTTGATAACCACAAAAATCATACAATAACTTAAATTTTCTCAAACACCAAAAAGAATGTCATATTTTTATTTTATTAACCAAGTCACAAATATTGATAAAGCATATCAATGCAAATCACAAATATTGGTGAAACAAAAATTCCAGAAATCATCAATTAGAAATCCAGAAATCACAAAAAGGGGGAGACCTATCATACACGGGAGCATGAAAACTCACCAACACATGTATCATAAACGGGACGCTGTCCCATGGGTTGCTAATCCATAAAAATATGGGTTACAGTCCCCCTCTTTGGGACGAATGAGCCAAACATCGGTGCACCTAAAAAGGTACGCCCCATGCACAGACTCATTGAGCCGAACATCGACGCATCTAAAAAGATACGCTCCATGCACAGGCTCATTGAGCCGATTGCTTCAAGAACGGTCAAAAGACCATGGGATGACACCTTACCAAATTGAGACAAAACTCTACAGAATGGGGTATAGTCCCCGTGCGGACAAAGAGACATCGCATATCGCTGGTCTAAGGCACAAAATGATCATCATTGATAAAAAAGAAGTGTAAATTACACAAAGCTAGTCAATAAATGACTTTAGCTTCATGTCCCATAACCATTAGCTTAACTTAAATATTTACGAATAGATTGTAAATTTCCACTCGAAAATTGTCATAAGATTTCAATCGAACAAGTCCAAGAATTAATGGACGAAGTAAACGCAAGTGTTTCATACCACTTGTTTTGCTAAGTCATTTAATTGGATTTCTCATACGAATGAGGTAAAGGTTTGTATATACTAATAGGTTGGAAAACGGTTTTAAAACGAGTTTTGTATTAAAAGTAGTGTTGAAATCACTTCTGTGAAAGAGTTTTAGTATTTACTACTAGTATAAAAACCTTTATATTTTAAAGTGACAAATCATAGAAACGATTGTAAAAACAATCTATCACCAAAGATCCACATTTCAATAACGTGAGTCAAAATCATGGAAATCAATATCAAATCCATCAAATGGAAACACCAAAATCTGGAAAAGAAGTCATCAAAGTCGGTATTGGTTGACAATAGCTATTCGGATCGTTAAAGATCGATAAAAATTGGAAATCCACTCAAAAATAGGCAAATAGGCAAAATTTAACAGGACCAGATGTCTGGTTGGTTTGAGCAAACGTCTGACCCTATGCTCTGCCCTTTTTTTTTTCCTAAGTTTATTAATTTTTTCCTAAAAACCCCTACCAGATGTCAAGTAGGTTCAACCAGACTTCTGGTTTCCTGAGTTGGGCAAAAAATTTCTTAGGCCATTGATGGCCAAATCAACTCGGAAGCAATCGAACGAGCGATGGAGGCTAGGGATTTGAGCCAAGCGACAACCCAGCTCTATTGGCTCTTTAATATACCCCAAATTACATGTCCAAACATTCATAGTAGGATTTTCATAAATTTTGACTTCAAAGCCAAAATTGGAAAATTCACCAAACCAATTCAAATCAAAAGCAATTGAACATGAAATAGATGTTAGGAATTCATACCTACCAACAATGAAAGCTATAGACATAGATGTGAGTTCAAGAACTCACCTTTAAACTCAAAAACAACAATTGAGAAGCTCTGAAAAATGGACAGATCAATTCCACTCCAATCACAACTCTAGAAGCTCTAATCTATGATCATACACAAATATTTTCTAAGTTAGATTATTGGAAATTATGAAAATTGAAGAGGGATTGAGATCGAGAAGATGAAGAGGATGCTTACCTAAGCTTTTCTTTGATTTTAGAACTAGAACTAGAACTAGATTTCCTAAGAGAAACTAGAGCTTAGCAATTTTAGTTTCCTCTTTCCACCATTCTTCCTAGGGCTTGAGTGTTAGGAATTTAGAAAATGGAATGAATGAATGAAGAGGAGTGGAGTGTGAGCTATTAGGTAGACGAGTTTGGCTCTCTTATTGGGTTAATGGGCTAGAAACCAACCCAAGGCCCAATTGAAAATACCAAAATCCTAATAAACTCCAAATATATCGATACTTATACTTAAAGAAGTTATAAACATCGTTTTAAACTCAATAGAAATTGTCTCGAGTCCGAATTTGACTGTTTACAAAAAGTTACATTTTGGATTTTAATTCAACTAACGATGCTATTTTTAAATAAAACATTTAAATATATAATCGTTAAATATGCTAGTTGTTATGGATTTTCCCACCATCTCTTCACCACTGGACATATCTCTTCAACCACTATTTAAAGGGCACTGGAAAACGAAATTTCATAATAACTCTATTTTCTTTCTCTTACTCTTTAATATCCATACATTTGTGAGAAAGATCCATCATATATTATTCCACTCTCTTTGCAAATCCATACTATTTCAATCCATTTCTTCAAGGATTTCTATAACGGCCCACTTTTCCGTACAGTTTAAGCGGACAATCAACCACGCATGACCCTCTCAAATTGAATGGAAAGGCAGATAGTTGGGGAAAAGAAGAAGGAAGGAGAAAACTAAACAGCATAGAATCTTATAGCGGAACAAATAATCTATAATATACAACAAATATTTACACAAAGAAATACTACAATATACATATATCAATCAGAGTGTACTAATCTATTTCAGCCTGGACATTTATAATAGCATGTCCTTACAATTTGCTAATAAATACAACCGAAAGAAAACATAGTGGAACATAAAAAATACTTAGATACATCTTGGACCTCCAACTCATATCCTGAGCTCAATACATCCAAAGAAATCTGTAAGTATGCTTGGCCTGACCCGAGCATTGAAAGTAAGGAATGGCTGGATTAGTCTTGTAAACCAGTGTGAGAAAAACACACCCAAATGGAATTTAACGTTTATTAAAATCCTTTCAAATAAAGGTATCTCGTAAGACCATGCCGCACATAAACATGGATGTGTTTTTACGTTACGAGAACCAAAACAAAATCTATAGAAAATCCATTGGTATTATAATAATGTCAAGGGGTCAAAGTAAATTTGAATATAGTGAAAATGCTTGCATCTCACGTTTCAACATAGTTGGACACAACTAAGTTCTTACGGCATTTATTGGAAAATGGATTCCATACAATGATTGGGCTACTGGGGTATAGGCCGCCATGGTGCATCTCTAAATAAAATAACACCGAGGTCCTCGCTAGGATCTTCTACCAACACAGGACCATCTTACGACTTGACTAGTAGTGCCAAATATGATCACCCCTTGGTTAATGGGCTCTGAAGCATACAAATGAGAGATAATATCGACTCTAGATAGGGATAATCATACCCTAATTAGGAGCGACCCACGAAGCATTGCTGCATCTCCCCTATTTTAGTCATTCCCGGTTGATGAGGTTTAAGGCTACGTTTTACCTTTCATATAGCACTTCCCACTTGAAATGCTAAAAGTGCCATCTAGGCAGCAATGTAATGCCAGTATTCATCTATATAAGTTATCTAGGAGATGGGAAAACCGAAGGCACTACTTCTGCTACATCCATGTTGGAATCACTCTCAAGATTAGCAGCAAGCAGCCGTTGCACTTCAAAGAGCTCTATCTTGAAGATGTCTTCACTTCAAAAAGCTTGAATTGGATCGAAGTTGTTTTCGGATAACATATCTGATCCTAGTCTCTTCGAAACAAGATTCGATCATTTTCGGTTAACTCAACCTCGGTTATTTAGGAAATAAATTATCAAAGATAAGAGCGGGGATATCCTCCTAACCGTTAGTGGATGGATTTTCTTATCATTTGTCCTAGTAGAACGAAACGAGATTTATACGCACAGTACAACATCATCGGAGATGACTATGCTATATAACTCACATGTTTTCCTTGAAATTTCCAAAGTTACATTTAGGTCCAAATTCGATAGTCGGTTAATTAACTATCGAATAAACAAACATTCAAATCAAGGATTTAATTTCATAAGGAAAATCAACATTGGTTAAGCACATAAGCAACAACTAGCCTCCTTAATTAATTTTTTCATTGATTAAATTCATCTTGTAAATACTTATATCAAAATATTTTACAAGGATATATCCATAAACCCTTATATTTTCAAGACATAGAAAATATCCATATACTTATCTCAACGGTATAAGTATATTCACAAAACGAAGGAGGATTTCCTTTTTACATAATCCTAAAACTATTTATACAATTTATAAATTTATAACCCCATTTATAAACTATTTTATAAATCTCAAATCATTTATAAACTCTTTATAAATCCATAAAACTAATTATAAAACTCCTCTTATAAATTTATAAACCTATTTCTAAAATTCGTTTATAGATATTTAACTATTTTATAAAACTCCTCTTATAAGACCCAAGTCCGTTTATAAAAACCCTATTTATAGGTCTCGAAAATATTTGTAAATAAATAAGAATCATTTACTTCAAAATATTATTATATAATAGTAATTATTAACAATAAACATTATAAATAAATAATAATAATTAACTTCAAAACATCTTAAGCTAATAATTAATAATTTCAAAACATTATTAATAGAATAATAAGAAAAAATCTTCAACATTATTACAAATAATAATAATTAATTTCCAAACATTATAAACAAATCCTTAATATTAATTTCAAGCCGTATTAATTATTTAAATAATTAAGTTTTCAAAATATTAAAATATTGATAAACAACATTAAAAAAACATTAAATAAAAATAAATAACCTTTAAAATAATATAAAATATAAATAAACCTAAAACAATATTAATATAAATAAATAACTTAGAAAAGAAAGATAAAATGGTTAGAGTAAAATAAAAGTTAAATCCTTAAAAAAAATTCTGAAACCAAATTTCAGATTAACATTATTTTCTGTCTCAAAAACCAACTTCAACTCAAATGACGACTTATAGTATCTTTAAAATAGTAATTTGAGGCCAATAGCTACCCAATGTTTAACCAATATCGATAACGACTATCTATCACTACAGGGTTTAATTATTTTTGAACATATAACATTGTCATAATCGATAGTGCCAACAATCAGGTTTAATATCCAACAATTCATATGAGGAAATATTATTGAAATTAAAATCAACAATGGCGAGGAATCCAGTTGGTTCCCTCCAACCTGTCCCCCGCATCACAACTCATATATACATCTGCACATATATAAGTAAATAAAATCAATAGTTGTGATGAATCTTGTTGGATCCCTCCAACCTGTTCCCATGCATCACAACTCATACAATCGTAAAATATGGGTCATCCGCTACTAGGCAGGTATATATAAAAGGTCATCCACTCCAGGAGCGGGAACAAATCCAAACCAACTGACAAAATGGTAAATCATCCAAACATCCAATCAATGATTTTCATCAACTATATAATGTACTGGTTAACCTAAAAGGTGACTTTAACTCGCTGAAATTCCTGTTGTTGCAGAGGCGTTCTAGTTTGGATTAAAATTGAACAGGAGTTCAATCTTAACCCAAATTTCTATTAGCTTCAGTTGTCACCAATCTAACTACATTTCGTAGTATTCGCTAATACGATCGCAAGGCAACTCGCTACGTTCAATTTGGACCTCGCATGAATTAGATATGAATTAATGAACGTTTGTGATTATTTAAATTATAATTAACTTTAAATTAATTAAGTTTTTAAACTTCTAATTAACTTCCTTCCCCCGTTCACGTATACAACCCAGGCGTGCAATAACCAACTACTGACTGTGTTTCCCATCATGCCGCCGCCTCGGGTCATCTACTGCCGTCGCGAGCTCGCCAAAGACCGCTGCCACCATGCTGCGTCGATCCCTCGATCCGACCCCCCATGTGCCGCCAACATCGAGCAAAACAAACCCAATGTCGCGTCGTTCATCTTGAATCTGCCGCCACTGTAGTAGATCATTGGTCACGAAACTTTGGCAGTGCCTCGCCCTTGCCTTCTTTGAAATTTCATCTTCAGACTCCATCACATAAAAGTGCCTACAATCGTTGGAATTTTAGAAAATAGATTCAACGTTTAACAACAAACTGCGGCCACCATGCGACGAATGACGACGATCCAACCATTAAATGAGTCGAGCTCGACGTCGTCTACAAGTTTGTAGTTGGGGACTTCGCCTGAAATGGCATGGATTGGCTCTGATGGAAGTAAATCGTTGGATTAGGAGATGATTTAAATTTGAAGATTTCAAACCAAATTCTATGATAAAATACAATTTACAAAGAAGGGGGAGGAATGCGTCTGGTATGGCATGAAGTTATACATATTGTAAGGTATGGGATAGGGTATGTGCTTAATTATGGTGAATATATATATTTTATATTCAAAAATATCTAGCTCAATGCACTCAAAAATCTCGAATTCCAAATAAGGTGTGTCGGCTAGTGTTTTATACTAAATGCCCCTAATTCGAACATAGTGGAACTGGTCTCGAGACCTAGTTCGATCATATACAGAAGATAGTTTTTAAATCGAATTATATTAATTTAAATTACTTTAATTAATTTCTATGCATTTCGACCTCCATGACCACACGGTATGTCCAGTCGCCACGAAATTCGATGGCATACAACAACTCACTATGATGGAACCAATGAAACTGGATTCGTCGAAATCTAAGACAGTGTCGTGGAAGGATCTTTTCACATGTTAATTAAAACAATTATTATAAAACAAGTTTAATCACTTTTTAATTCAAATTCAAAAGTTTACTATCATTATTCTTATCCAAATAGAATTTAAATCAACTTCCGAAATCATTTTCATTCACATAAAATTCAAGATTTAATTATTAAAACAATTTCAAATATTGAAATAACAATTATATTTGAAAATTCAAATTATTTAACTTATAAAATTAAATTTTCAATATTTAAAATCAATCAAATATTCATAATTCTATGACTGAAATTCTAGGTCGTTACAATTTACGTAGCTATTTGCCTTTCTTGCAACCAAAGATGACGCTAAATACATCCTTGATATTCGTATGCCAATCATTTAATTGTCTATAAGACAGGCTATTAGGGGTGAAAGAAAGAAAAGATAGAAGAAAGAAACTAAACAGCACATAATCTCTCAAAGCAACGGAATAATATATATACTCAACATAATATATTACGAAGTCATTTCAAAAATGTTACATCAGAGTCATACCAATACAAATTCTACCCTAGGATAGTTATAATAGTCTATCCCTACCTAACTAAAACAACAACATACATATAATACGGCGGAAAACAAGGTAATAACTAACTATCGATGAAGCTACCTGCTCCAAGCTCCTCCAAAATGAATCTGTAGAAAACTAGAACTACTTGGCTGTCCACTCAAATTTGAGCACCCAAGAGTTTAGGAAAAGGCAAAATAAACTCTGAATCAGACATGGGTCTGGTGTGAGTAAAGCATATATTTTAACTTTATAAAAAAACTTTAAATCAAAGGCATCTCGTATGACTACGCCGCACATAAACACGGATAGGTTTTTACCTTATGACAACCAAACGAGTTCTATATAAAATCCAGCGATGCTATAATGTGTCTAAGTTTAAAGTAAAAGGATAAAATAGCTGAAATGCTTGCATCTCACATTTCAAAATAGTTGGGCACAATTTAGTCCATAGGGCTCATATTGCAGAATAGGATCCAACAATGGCAAGGTAAGGGACTACCTTCCGAATGGTACATCCATAGAAAATGCACCTGGAGTCCGACAAGTACTTCTTGTACCCTTGGTACACAGAGCCGGCTACCCCTTTAGCATGGTAAACCGGCTTACTCCATCCCTTTTTGACACCAAAGCCTTATACTACCACGATGTTTAGGCGCAAAACAACTTGAATATGGACAATCTAGAATGGGATCGCGGCTCCTAATGATAGGTGAGGCTATGCTTTACTTTCTTTCATGCCCGCAAACCATCTTGGGATGCTAACACAACCTTTCAGGCAAATATATAATGTCAGCATTCATCTATGCAAGTTATTCTAGAATCGAACAAACATTCCATATTACTATCTTCCATTTTGGAATCACCCTCAGAAAGAATAATATAACACCACAACATACTTCAATATGATTTAACATCGTTTGTTATTAGTTTGGAGTGGCTCGGATAAATCTAGGAACCGGTGCATCCAAAACTATGCGATAATTTCCGTCTAACTCAATTCCGGTTCTTTTGGAAGTATGCACCAAGCAATCGAGTCCTCACTGGGGAACTCAACGATATCCAACGTACCTCCTAAGTCAAAACAGGTCCAGATTTGACAGCCGGTCATTTAACTATCACACAAACAAACAACAACCAGTTCCATTTGTGATTTATTTATCCATAGCAACCACTATGCCTCAAACAAATCTTTATTTAATAAATCTCTTTCAAAAACGTTTGTCTAAAACATTCATATACTTTTCTCTCGGATATAAGTATATTCATAAAACATTTGCGAATAACTTCTTACTTCCACTCGGGTTAAAAAGGACTAAACAATTGTTGTTTCAATTGGAGGTAAGGACAACCCTAAATATTATCCCCTTGGTGTTAAGTGTGGAACGGATGTTCTATACTACCACTTTCAAAAGGTCAGTTTAGAGAAATCCAGATCTAAAAATTCTTTTCATACTTCTTTCAATAAATCCCTTTTACTTGAAATCCAAATCCATTTCCAAATGCTTCCAAACTCTTCCAAATTCATTTATAAAACCCTTTTATAAATATTCAAAATCATTTTGCTTTTATAAATATCCAAACTTTTTATATAAATTTATTATAAATACCAAACCTTTCTATGAAAGAATATCCAAATCATTTTCTTAAACTTATTTTAAAACTGTGACGACCCACATTTTGAAAGGTTTAAATCGACAATAATGCACGCATGTTCGACTTAAACAATCCAGAATGTAGATAATCATTGGGGTTAAGTAAGAAAAATAAGAAGTGAAGAAGAAAACAAAACACAGAATCTCACAGCAGAAATGATAATATATAATAATCAAATAAATAATTCAAAAGTAGTTTACTATACATCTTATTATAATCTATACACATTTATCAAAGTTATACCTATACATCAGGGATAAATAATCAATACAGTAGAATAGCATGATGCAGGGGATAATAATAATAATAGTAATATACTAAAACTTCGTTTTCGTCCTCCAGAGAATAGTCTTCAATATGCTGAAAAACTCAGGACTGACCCGAGTGTATTGAATTACCAAAATCATTTATAAAACTTCTTTATAAACCTTTGTCATTTAAACAACTTATTAAATAACCTTAAATCAATTTAGCTTCCTTTAATAAGCAAATCCATTTTATAAATCTCCTTTATTAAAGAAATATTCTATGCTTAAATGCTCAAATCCATCTACCCTAAATCTCCTTATAATTTTCTAATTTTTTATAAAACTCTTTAGAAAACTTCTTTTCATAACCTGGAAAACCATTCCCATTGGTTAAAAATATCTTTAGTAAAACCAATTGTTAAATCATTCTTTAAATATCTTATCAAAATGCAATAACTTTGAAACCATTTCAAAAAGAAAATGATATATTTATCCTTACAAAATCAAACGGAGGCCTAATGGCCATAATGCTGCTTTTGATTTGGTTTTACTTATCCAGTCTAACATGGCATCACATAACAACAAGTATATAAGGGACATACACATGAAAATCAATTAAATCGAGTAAATGTCCAAGTTAATTGTAATAGCAGAATGGTGTTTTGTTCTGCTAATAGATGACATTTAGTTTTCCTAACCACGTAGGGTTACTTGAGGGTAAGTGACACAGAAATTTCTGAATTTAAAATAGATTTGAAACGAAAATAGTTTAAAACAAAGATGATTACTCAAACTCAAAGCGATTTCAATATAAATTAAAACCCTTGTAAATAAGAATGAAATCCTTGTTAAATAGTAATTAAAATTTGATTAAAGTTAATTTGACCTTAATTAAACATTATTAAAACATAATTAACTTTAATCAATGATTAATTAAATAAAACCCCTTTTTAAAATAATAATTAATGAATAATTATCTTAATTAATAATTAATTAATCCTTAATTAATAATTAAATAATAATTAACTTTAATTAAGTGAAAAATCATGATTAACTTAATTGATTAATATTTAAGTTTGAAAACCATTATTAACAAATGATTAAGTACTAATTACCTTTATTAGTTAATTGATCAATTAAATAATCATTAAATAAATAAAGAATTAAATAATTGTTTCCTAATTACTAAATTAAAGTTATAAAACATATTCTAAAAATATTTTAAGGTAAAACCAGTCTAGATTAGAAAAATAGTTAGATTTTTCGAACTGCGCGTATAAAGACTATCGCTATACGGACCCGTAATTTTCAAAACTTGAAATTTTAATTTTATAAATTTTAAAACTTCAACTTTGAACTCTTGTCTTCTTTAAAATATGAAAATAAACTTTTGAAACAAATATCAAAGTTTTAAACTTGAAAACTTTTCACTTGAAACAAGAATCAAACTTTCGAAAAAAAGCAGATTTCTATGTCACTTTTGGTTCGCAAATCGCTAGCTTCATGTCATGAACCCACATACAACATTCAATCACAATAGCACATCATAACATTATAGCATAATTATAAGCAAGAATATTACTTCACAAATACTAACTAACTTTTCCAATATTCAAGGCATAATATTTATCGTCTACTCAAACTTTGGCATAAGCAATCAACACCAAATCAATATATATGCATGCATACACAACATATAACATTACTACATACTTAAGCAATATTATAACTAATTAATTTTATAACTTTAAAAAGTTTGTAACTTGAGTTCTAAAAACATGAACATTACTCACCAGATTTTCACTAAATCAAACTAAACTTGCCCCAACCTAGCTTACTTGCTCCTAGCTCAATAGAGTGAAGATGTGGACCCTTAGAAGGCTAAATAGGCTCGGTCATGGGGGTTTTGAGATATAGGAGCTTGTATGGGTGGAGGATGACATTTGGAAATGAAGTGAGGCCATTTAGCTTGATTTACAAAAGTGTACTTACTCATTTTAGCTTGGGAATTTCTCTTGGAAGCCATGGATGAACTTATATACATGAAGAGTGTCAAGACCCGAAATTCAGCGCAAAAAATCGACATCAAATACCTCACTTATAATCGACTGCCAGAGATTCAAACGTTGAACTCCAGTTCGGATGGAGCTTACAACAACATTAGACGAATATAAACAGTGGAAACAAAATGAATATTATTGATCATAACACCGATACAACATCATCACAATGATGATTATAACAAATCACCACCATCATCGGAGTGATACATATATAATACAACAACAAAATGATAACAACACTGCGGAACACTAACAACAGAGACTTTAAAAAGTTTCCAACATACTTCAACTTCGATAAGGCCTTCAAAAACTTCAAGTACTTCGATAAGTTTCCAACATACTTCAACAACAAAGACTTTAAAAAGTTTCCAACATACTCAGCATGCCACACTACCAAGTTGGGAGTATATCACTAATAACCATCAACTACATAACCTCTGAGCTCGTACATCTCAGAGAAGGGTGTTAAGCTAAGAGAATAAATTCTCTTCCACAAACATAAATGTATTTGAAAGAAATCAGCATTATATCTCAAAGTGTAATGTCAGACATACAACCATACAAGTCCGTTTCGGGTTCGAATGGAACCAAACGCACTTCCGAAGAAGCCCTTGCAATCCGGGTATCAACAACCCCGATCGGACTCCCCATCACATATGCAGATCTTTATACCGGAGAAACTCAGTGTAGAGTTATTCGATAGGTTATCCTATCATTCTCGAAGACACCCGGTCTTCACCACCATCTTCAAATGCTATCCATTTCGTCGTATCACTATTCGGAATGGGTTATGTGACACAAAGTCCTCTCGTGGTTAAACCGAATAGTAAGCGCTTAGTTCAAAAACACGTGGATATATCATTCACGAAGATTCATCATTAATATTCGATGTGGGTTTCGGATAACCAACTGGAATCCGACTCCCTGTCGCATCGAAATTCAAAGGTCGTTTTACGGGCCAAGGGGTTTTCACATTCACAAAGTAATATATTCATCACAGATATCACAGCTCAGCACAAAGCAATTCATATCACATATTATCACAATCACAAATCAGGGATATCAATCAATACAAAGCATTCGGTGATAATCAATCATCTATGATTAAGATGACTTAATTGTGTAATTATAACTAATTAATCACATAATTATTTTCACTAATTAACCTTAATTATGATTCATTGTTCTTAATTACTAATTAATTAGTCCTTAATTTCTAATTAATTATTATTAATTAAAAATTAATTAATCTTAATTAACATTTAATTAACTTTTAATTATTAATTACTAAATTAATTAATTATTCTTAATTTTTGCTTAATTATTAATTAATCTTAATTACTTTTATTAATTAAGTGTTCCTTAATTAATTACATTAATTAATTTATCCCTAATTATAAATTAGGAATTAATTAATGAAAATAAACTTAATTACTGTTAAAACATAACTTTCTTATCTTTAACTATGCAACTTTAAATCAAGACAATTTATTGTTTTAAAACATTGGCTTAAAATGTTTCAAAATTCAAATCGGTTTTAAAGTAAAAACTGTTTTATAAGTTAAACCCGAGACCCACTTCGAGTCTCACCCGAACAAACACGCCACTTGCTTTGAGTTTTTCCCAAACCAACCCGAGTCACCTTTCAATTTTAAAATTTTGTTTAAGTTTTAAAAAGAAACCCGGTGCACACGTAAAATCACCTGATCCCAGCTTCGAGCTAGCATCCCTAAATCCCGAAAACAACTTCGAGTCTGTACCCTTCCTTTATCTACCATTCTACTGATACAAAACCTGGCGCCGTGCACATGCACAGGGGCTCTAACGAACATCGATCGACGCTACGACCTTTCACACCTCGGCGATGATCCATATGGGCCTCACGAGCACCCAGAATCCCAAATCATTGACGAATTGAAAATTTTGCTATCGAACCCAAACTGGAACAAGAACAATCGTCACATAATCGACTCGCACTGCCGCCTTAGGCCATTAGAGGCCACGTAAATTCAACCGAAGCTTCGTCCAGACTTTATGCTACTATTTCCACCGGAGCGATTAACTCTGGTCAACAAAGACCGACGCAGCAATAAGAATTTCGACCAACACAAAAACACGATCTTAAACCCTAGATGGACATCGTTTGGCCACCACGATGATCGAAAAATTTTCCAAGCATTTTTCTCAAACACCCCGACCATCATACAAGCTTCAACTTCAATCACGACACCCCTCATGCCGACTATCACCAGAATTCGCCAAAAATCCCAATATCATTCAACTTCGAATTTCTCGATCGATACTTCATTAAAAAACTTGATTTTTCTTTCAAAAATCATTATCTTCGATAACATTTCAGATGGTATACCTGAAACTAGGATTTATGATGTTTGAAATTTATCATAATTTGAATTGTGCCTGTATTTCCCAATTTCCAGAAACACTTTAATTTATTTTTGCTTAAACGTATTTTTAAAACTTAAGTCATGTTTAAATAAGCAACTTTTGTTTGAATTCTATAGTCTAACAATGATCGAAGAAGACGAAATCGAATGTTGAAAAGGTTTGTATTCCTGTTATCTGGAACAGAGGGGACTTATGCATGTAATTGACATGCACACACAAATATTTGTAGATATATACATGCAAGCCTTTATAACGACCATATATTTATCATTAACCACATGCATCAAGCATTCAACCGAGATTCAAGCCTTAAAAATAGTGTTTACTCACCTGTGAATTTTGAAAATGGAGATGTGTTGTAAAATTTGAAGAATGAAAAAAGGTTTTGATTATTGAACTTTAATATGGGCTTGATCTTGTTGTTTTGATGATGAAAACTTGATTTGTTTAATTGAATCTTTGCTGAGTTAAACATTGTCTTACAGGCTTGAGATGTTTTCCAGGCTTTTGAATTGTTTTTGCTTATAGATTTTTGTTTGAATCCTTGCTTTCTTTGGCTTGCATCCGATCTTTGTTTTTCTGGTTTGAATTTGTTATTAGAGTTGCTTGATGATTTTTTCTTTCTGGATTGAGAATTTGTATAGGTTTTGGAAATGAAGATAAAAAAATGAGAAAGAGGAGAATAGAAATTTTATATAGCTTTAATTTCTTTTTTATAAATTTCTCAAAAATTAAAATCAAGAAGATGACACTTGTTCATTTTATTACAAGATTATTACACTTGTTACGTTGAATATCTTATTAACTAACACTTGTAATTTTACATAATCACATTTTTTGTAAAATAAAATTTTGTATTACATTTGCTTATTTGTATAAATATATTCCTTTTAGTATATATAAAAAACCTTTTAAAAAGAGTAAGGTTTTAAAACAAATTTATACATTAATAAAAATCATACATATATAAAATTTTCAAACCCAAATATTTTACTAAAATATTTATTTAATTTTTTAAATTCAAATTCAAATTCAAACTCGTATTCTAATTCAATTTCGAATCTACCCATATATATATATACATATATATTATTAAGTTCAAATAATTTTGAAATATTCATTAGTTTAAATTTTAAACTCAAATACAAATTATACACAAATCAATGATTATCTGATTTGCCTTGAAATTTTCAAATCAAATTCAAACTAAATTCTAGAAATTCATATTAATTTCTAATTTTAAATCTAATAAAAATTGGGATGTTACAGATTCCCCTCCTTAGGAAAATTTCATCCTCGAAATTTGAAAGAGTGAGAGAGAGATAAACAAATAATATAAGAATATATAAAAGATAGAGAAATGGCTTACCAATTAAGCCGGAATATCCACTTTGCACTTGGGATAGGTCTTCTGCATGTTACCCTCTATTTCCCAAGTATAGTCATTTGGATCACCACTCCATTGCACTTTAACCAGTTTCACAACTTTATTTCTCAGCTGCTTTTCATCACGATCAATGATCTTTACCGGTTCTCTCTTTACTACCAGATATGGTGTGATCTCCAAACCCTACTGAGCGGCTTCTTCAATAATACAGTCTGGATCGTGCACATATTTCCGGAGGTGAGAAACATGAAACACATCATGCACGCCAGATAACCAGCTAGGTAACTGCACTCGATATGCTAAAGGACCGATCCTTTCCAGTATAGGAAAAGGACCAATATACTGCGGTGCCAGTTTACCAGTCTTCCCAAACCTGAATACTCTAGGCATCGGAGTCACTTTTAGGAATATAGGATCTCCAACTTGGAATTCTAAAGCTCTTCTCCTACGTTTGTAATAACTCTTCTGACGACTTTGAGAAGCTATCAATTTCTTTCGAACAAAATAAACTTTTTCTATGACTTCCTTAATCATATCCGGTCCAAGGACGAGTCTATCACCTGACTCGATCCAACATGCAGGTGATCGACACGGACGACCATATAAAGCTTCAAAAGGAGCCATTTCGATACTGGCCTGTTAGCTATTGTTATATGTGAACTCAATTAGATACAAATGTTCCTCCCATGGACCACCAAAGTCGAGAATAGAAGCTCGCAAAAGGTCTTCTAAAATTTGATTTATCCTTTTAGTCTGCCCATCGGACTGCGGGTGATAAGTAGTACCGAAGCTCAGTTTGGTTCCCAATGCGGCTTGAAATGCCTTCCAAAATCTGCTGGTGAAGATCGGGTCACGATCACTCACTATACTGCTCGGTATACCATGGAGATGAGCAATCTCTTTTATATATAGCTCCGCCAAACTTGCCGATGTTCGGATAGATTTTACTGGTATAAAGTGCGCTGTCTTAGTAAAACGGTCCATAATAACCCAAATTGCTTCATTTCCGTTCTTAGTTCGTGGCAAACCGTCTATGAAATCCATAGATACTTGATCCCATTTCCACTTAGGCACCTCCAATGGTTGGAGTAAACCCGCCATTTTCTTTTGATCACTTTTGATTTGTTGACAAGTAGCACAACGACTGACATAGATAGATATATCCTTTTTCATTGTTTTCCACCAGAAAGTTCTTTTGATATCTCGATACATCTTATTAACTCCTGGATGGATAATAAGTTTGGACATGTGATACTCGTCCAAAACTTCACGTTTTAGATGCAGAATGTCTGGGACACAGATCATGTCCTTCAACCTTATAACTCCATTATTGTCGATTCCAAAACTGGAATCTTCCCCTCGACGAATCCTTCCATAGATTTCCTGAAGAAATTTGTCTTCTTTCTACTTGTCGGCGACCTTCTCAAGAAGAGTAGGAGTGACAACAAGATGAGCAAGAATGGCATGTTTTCTACTCAAAGCATCATCAACTACTTTGGCTTTTCCGGGCGTATACAAAATATTCTGGTCATAAGATGCTAGAAATTCCAACCAACTTTGTTGTCGCATAAATCTTTTTGGGTAAAGAGACATTTTAGAGTTTTGTGGTCGGTGAATAATTCGAATTTTTCACCCGAAAGATAATGTCGTCGGATTTTTGAGGCGAAAATAACGGCCAAGAGCTCCAGATCGTGTGTTGGGTAGTTTTTCTCATGCGGGTGTAATTGTCTACTTGCGTAGGCAATTACACTACCATTTTGCATTAACACTGCACCCACACCATCACCACAAGCATCTGTATAAATAGATAATCCTTGATTTCCGTTGATAATAGCGAGAACGGGAGCAGTAGTCAATCTCCTCTTCAACTCCTGGAAAGCTTCATCACACTTCGGAGTCCAATCAAATTTAGCATTCTTCATAGTTAGCTTAGTCAACTGACTAGCTATCTTAGAAAAGTCCTGAACAAACTTTCGGTAATATTCCGCTAAACCCAAAAAACTTCTAACTTCTTTCGGAGTTGTGGGTCGCTTCCGGTCTAGAATAGCAAAAATCTTTCTCAGATCTACAGAAGTTCCCTCTTCATTAACAATGTGCCCGAGAAATCTGACTTCCTTGACCCAAAAATGACATTTAGAAAATTTGGTGAATAGAATGTTCCTTCTCAATATCTACAAAACAATTCTTATATGCTCAGCATGCTCCTCTTCGGTTTTAGAGTAGATTAGATATCATCAATAAACACAAGAACAAGTTTATTCAACACTTCTCAGAATACACGGTCATTAAATCTACGAAGTATGCAGGAGCATTGGTTAGTCTGAAAGGCATGACTAACCATTCATAGAATGTGTCTGGACCCTGAAAGAAGTTTAGTGAACACAGTCTTCAGCAATTTGCAGTTGATGGAATCCTTGGACAAGATCCATCTTTGAATAGAATCATGCACCGTGTAGTTGATCGAATAAGTCAGCGATCCCAGGCAAAGGGAATTTATTTTTGAGACTTAATTTATTGAGATCGTGGTAGTCAACACATTATCTCAGAGATCCGTTAGATTTGGCTATGAACACCACAGCTGAACCCCAATCGGAAACACTAGGACGTATTAATCCTTTCTCTAGCAAATCTCGGGTTCGATTGACTTGTTCTATTCTTTCCCTGGGGTCCATCCTACGGCTTGCATGAACAACAGGACGAGCACTGGGTACTAAGTCAATTCTAAATTCAATTTCTATGTGTGGAGGTAAAGATTTTCCTCTTTAAATACGTCGGGAAATTCCCGGACAATAGGTATGGACTCCAGACTAGGTTCGGGATATTCCAAAGTATACATCAGCTTATCTCTCTTAGGACTCGGATCCTCACAAGAGATTTCAATAAAATTTCCCATTTTCATTTTGACCAAAATCGTTCGATTGTTACAATCTAATATAGCTTCATTTTTGGTTAACCAATTCATCCCGAGTAAGATTTCAAATTCACTAAAGTCGAGAACATAAAGGTTGATAGGAAATTGATGATGAGAATATGAGATAGGGACTTTTCTACAATATAGACAAAGATTTGCAGGACCTCCAACCGGATTCTTCACGCAAATTGGTTCATCGACAAATTTAGGTTCAAGTTTTAATTCATTTACGATTTGTTGGGAGACAAAGCTATGTGTGGTTCCTGTATCGAACAAAACTCTAACAACTCTATCATAAATGGGAAGGTTACCTTCTAAAACTCCATTTCCTTTATCCACCTTTAAAGTTGAGGGGTCATCTTTTATTGCATACATTTTCGCTACTTGTGCTTGTTTCTTTTTCAGGCAATCTTTAACTCCGTGACCTGGCTTGTGACAGTAATAGCATTCCTTAGTTCTTTGACTTGTCTTCACGTGTTGATCTTTCTTTAAGTGTTTCTTTGGCTTCTTTCAACTGCTTGAACAATGGCTCTTCTCCTGACAGTTGTAACAAGCAATATCCCTCGCCTGGTTTTCCTGATTACTCTTCTTTTGCTTGCCTTGATCCGGTTTCTTCCCTTCGAACTTTCTTTTGTTTCCCATTCGGATTGCTCGTATTTCCTTTCTCCATCAGAACTTCCTGCTTATCCAGGGTAGCATATCTATACCCCATATCGATCAGATCAGAAAAAGATTCCTTAACGTGGGCAGTCATTCTTTCGTGGGATTTCTTGCTCATTCTCCAAATAAATCTTTCATTTTTCTTCAAAGGTGTGTTTACCAGCTCTGGACCAAAACGAGATAACTCGTTGAACTTATTTAAGTAATCCTTAAATGATAAACTTCCCTCCTTCAAGTCCATAAACTCCTGGTACATTCGAGAGATACCAGTAGATGGCATATATCGTTTCTTAAACACCTCCTTAAATCGTTCTCAAGTGAACTCATCTTCCGGCTCATCCGCAGTAACAATCTCCCACCAAGCTAGAGCTTCCTGTTGGAGTTTCCAAGAAGCTATCAATCGCATTTGATTGTCTTCCAACTTCAGTCCTCTAAAGATTCTTTCACATGATCGGATCTAGGCTTGGGCTTCGATAATAGACTCCTTGCCAGTAAACGGCTTTCCACCAAGTCTAGAGAAACTTCGATATAGATCAGCCAGATTCGACCGAAGTTGAACATGAATAGTTGTTGCTGTTGCAGGGCCTTGACCAGTTGTAGTGGTATTTCCCTGCTCACTACCTTGTCTTCTTCATCCGCTCATTCTCACTATCTGTAAATAGTAAGAAAACTTAATTTAGGCATACAGACAAGATATCTTAGGGAATATCAACAGTTAAAGAAATAGACCAAGAAATTTTAGGTTTTCGGTCTTTCGGGTTATACTCATTCTAGGGTATCCTTCACCCTATCTCTAATGATCTACCTAATGTGTTATACTCCATAGCTAAAGTTTTTACTCAACCTTTAGCCCTGATACCATTTGACACGACCTGAAATCCAGCGTTCAAAAATCGACATCAAATACCTCACTTGTATTCGACTGCCGGAGATGCAAACGTTGAACTCTAGTTCGGATGGAGCTTATAACAACATTAGATGAGCATAAACAGCAAAAACAAATGAATATCATTGATCATAACACAGATACAACATCATCACAATGATGATTACAACAAATCACCACCATCGCCAGAGTGATACATATATAATGCAACAGAAAAATGATAACATCACCGTGGAACAATAACAACAGAGACTTTAAAAAGTTTCCAACATACTTCAACTTCGATAAGGCCTTCAAAAACTCCAAGTACTTCAAAAGATTTCCAAACCCAAAAGCATTCCAAAATCCGATAGCTTCCAAAAGACTTTCAAATCCAAGCTAGCTTCCAAAACACGGATTACCTGCTTCTAGGCTGCCCATGTGGAAAATTATGGGCACCCAGAGTTTAGGAAGGGAACAATAAACTCCGGATCAGTCATGTAATTGGTATGAGTAAACCAAAACATTTGTTTTGAATAAAAACAATTTTATAAATGAAATCCATTCATGCTTTTGGAAAAATGAAACTACCATAAGACCTCCCGCCACACACACAATGCAATCGCAGAATTGGAGGAGATTTCTTCTTATGATAGTCAAACATGCTTGATACAAGAAAACTCTTTGATATTATTATTAGTGCATAGTGTAGAAAACATTTCGAAAGTATAATATTAATCTTAGCTAGCATACGTACCGTTATATTATGCCTACTATAGCTACCATGTTAAATGGAATGTTCTACAACTAAAACCATAAAGGGCTCGTATTGAATGATTGGATTTCCAACAATCGTCAGGCAAAGGAACTTCCTACACCGAATGGGTACGTCTCTGGACGGACGACCCCGAGAACCTAACCAGATCTCTGCCAACACAAGGTCGGGTTACCTCTGTAACTAGGTAAATACTGACATGAGTATGCCATCCCCCGGTCGTTACCGACCTTTACCCGAGGCGCCTCTCAACCAACAACCACAAAGCAATAAGTTTGCAGCAACCACATAACTTAAGTATCTGGGCTCCATACCATGATCCACTACTAATCCAGAAAAAAATGGATATACCCTCAGGGGGCGCTACCCCCAAATAACCTTGCTGCAATGATTCATGTTTCGATCATAACCGGGTTGTGAGGTTTGATGAAGTCTCGTTCACAAATCTACGCTTTTCACAAAAGCCATGCTTCGATCAACACATGATCAGCAGCACTCAACATGCCACACTACTAAGTTGGGAGTATATCACTAATAACCATCAACTACATAACCTCCGAGCCGTACATCTCAGAGAAGGGTGTTAAGCTAAGAGAATAAATTCTCCGCCACCAACAGAAATGTATTTGAAAGAAATCAGCTTTATATCTAAAAGTGTAATGTCAGACATACAACCATATAAGTCCGTTTTGGGTTCGAACGGAATCGAAGGCACTTCCGAAGAAGCCCTTGCAATCCGGGTTTCCACAATCCCGATCAGACTCCCCATCACATATGGAGATCTCTATACCGGAGCAACTCAGTGCAGAGTCATTCGATAGGTTATCCTATCATTCCCGAAGACACCCGGTCTTCACCACCATCTTTAAATGCTATCCATTTCGTCGTATCACTATTCAAAATGGGTTATATGACACAAAGTCCTCTTCCGGCTAAACCGAATAGTGAGCGCTTAGTTCAAAAACACGTGGATATATCATTCACAAAGATTCATCATTAATATTCGATGTGGGTTTCAGATAACCAATTGGAATCTGACTCCCTGTCGCATCGAAATTCAAATGTCGTTTTACGGGCCAAGGGGTTTTCACATTCACACAGTAATATACTCATTATAGATATCACAGCTCAGCACAAAGAAATTCATATCACATAGTATCAAAATCACATATCAGGGATATCAATCAATACAAAGCATTCGGTAATAATCAATCATCTATAATTAAGATGAATTAATTGTGTAATTATAACTAATTAATCACATAATTATTTTCATTAATTAACCTTAATTATTGATTCATTATTCTTAATTATTAATTAGTTAGTCCTTAATTTCTAATTAATTATTCTTAATTAAAATTTAATTAACCTTAATTATCATTTAATTAACTTTTAATTATTAATTACTAAATTAATTAATTATTCTTTATTTTTGCTAATTATTAATTAATCTTAATTGCTTTTATTAAGTAAGTATTCCTTAATTAATTACATTGATTAATTTATCCGTAATTATAAATTAGGAATTAATTAATGAAAATAAACTTAATTACTTTTAAAACATAACTTTCTTATCTTTAACTATCCAACTTTAAAGCAAGATAATTTATTGTTTTAAAACATGGGTTTAAAATGATTCAAAATTTAAATCTGGCTTTAAAGTAAAAAATGTTTTATAAGTTAAACCTGAGACCCACTTCGAGTCTCACCCGAACAAACACGCCACTTGCTTCGAGTTTTTCCCAAACCAACCCGATTCACCTTTTAATTTTAAAATTTTGTTTAAGTTTTGAAAGGAAACCTGGTGCACACGTAAAATCACCCGATCCCAGCTTCAAGCTGCATCCCTAAATCCCGAAAACAACTTCGAGTTTCTAACCTTCCTTTCTCTACCATGCTACTGATACAAAACTTGGAACCATGCACATGCACAGAGGCTCTGGCGAACTCTAATCGATGCTACGACCTTCCACACCTCGATGATGATCCACACGGGCCTCATGAGCACCTAGAATCCCAAATCATTGACGAATGCGAAATTTTGCTATCGAACCCAAACTGGAACAAGAACAATCGTCACATAATCGACTCGCACCGCCGCCTCAGGCCATCAGAGGCCACGTAAATTCAACTGAAGCTTCGTCCAGACTTTACGGTGTTATCCCCACCAGAGCGATTAACTCCGGTCAAGTGAGAACGACGCAGCAATAAGAATTCCGACCAACACAAAAACACGATCTTAAACCCTAGATGAACAGCGTTTGGCCACCACGATGATCGAAAAATTTTCCGAGCATTTTTCTCAAACTCCCCGACCATCGTACAAGCTTCAACTTCAATCACGACAACCCTCATGCCGACGATCACCAGAATTCGCCAAAAATCCCAATATCGTTCAACTTCGAATTTCTCGATTGATACTACATTAAAAATCTTGATTTTTCTTTCAAAAATCATTATCTTCGATAACATTTCACATGGTATACCTGAAACTAGGATTTATGATGTTTGAAATTTAACATAATTTGAATTGTGTCGGTATTTTCCAATTTCCAGAAACACTTAATTTATTTTTGCTTAAACCTATTTTTAAAACTTAACTCATGTTTAAATAAGCAACTTTTGTTTGAATTCTAAAGTCTAACTGTAACAACCCGCATATTTAACGATTTGTATATTTAAATATTTTATTTAAATATAGCATCATTAGTCGGATTTAAGTCCGAAAGGTTACTTTGTGCAAACAGTCAAATTAGGACTCGGGACCACTTCCATTAAGTTCAAAATGGCATTTGCTACCTTTTTGAGTATAAACATCGATATATTTGAAGCTAGCTAAAATTTCGACCTTTTCACTTAGGGCTTTGGGTTTGGGTTTCAGCCCATTAACCGAACATATCAACCCAACTCCACTCCACCCCTCTTCATTCCTTCATAATAATTCCTACAACTCAAGATTTAGCAAAAATGGTGGTGGAGATTGGAAATTAAAATCCTAGACCCTAGTTTCTTTAGCAAATCCAAGTTTAGCTCCAAAATCAAAGAGAAGCTTAGGTAAGCATCTCCTTCTTCTTCTCCATCTCAATCTCTCTCCAATTTCATAAATTCCCTATAACCTAATTTGGGAAATTATTGCTTATGATCTTAGATTGGAGCTTTTAGAGTTGAGATTGAAGAGTGGTTGATCATCCTTTGTTTTTAAGCTTCTTCTTTCTTGTTTTTGGTGTAAAAGGTGAGATTTTTATCTCATATCTATGTCTATATCTATATTTGTTGTTAGGTATGAATTCCTAACTTCTATTCCATGTTCATTTGCTTTGGATTGAATTTGTTTTATAAATGTTCCAATTTTTGGTGTTTCGAAGTCAAATCTTTAAAAATCCTAGCTTCGTTGTTTGAACCTGTTTTTGGTGATGCATAAAAGAGCCTATAAGGTAGGGTTGTCGATTGGCATAAACCCCTCGCGCCCATTGCTCATCCGGTCGCGAGTTGGCTAGAGTTTTCTCTTTATTTAGATAGGCTGGAAATGCTGGAAAACATGCACCAATCGACTGACCCTCTAAGTCCAGTCGACTGACCAAGAATCCGAGAGTTTTTCCAAGCATTGACCAGTCGACTGTGCTCAGAGTGCCAGTCGACTGACCTGCTTGTATTCAGTCTATTTTGCCTATTTAGCCTATTTTGCTTGAGATTCCAATTTTTATCGAATCTTTATTATCCGATTTTTTGTTATCATTTATTATTGACTTTGATGACTCCTTTTTGGAACTTTTGAGAATGTCCATTTGATGGATTCGATATCGATTTTTATGGCTTTGATTCACGCCTTCGAATGTGAATCTTTGGTGATTGATTGTTTCTACAATCATTTTTGTGATTTGTCACATCTGAATACAAAGGTTTATATACTAGTAGTAAGTATTCAAAATCTTTCACAAAGATGATTTCAACTCTATTTTTAATAATCAAACTCGTTTATAAAACCGTTTTTCCAATCTACTAGTATACACAAACCATTACCTCATTCGTTCGAGAAAACCAATTAAACGACTTTGCAAAACAAATGGTATGAAATGCTTGAGTTTACTTTGTCGGTTAATTCTTAGACTCGTTCGATTGAAACTCTTGTGACAACTTTCGAGGGGAGATTTACAGTTTGTTCGTAAATATTTAAGTTAAGCCAGTGGTTATGGGACATGAAACTAAACTCATCTATTTACTAGCTTAGTGTAATTGACACTTCTTGATGAGCGATGATGATCATTTTGTGATTTAGAATAGCAATGTGCAATGTCTCCTTGTCTACGAGGGAGACTAAACCCCGTTTCTGTGGAGCTTCGGCTCAATTTTGTGGGGTAGCGACCCTTGGTCTTCGGACTGTTTTGTGGAGCTTCGGCTTAAAATTGATGGTTAGCAACCATGGAATAGCGTTCTGTTTTGTGATACACGTGTTAGTGAGTTTTCATGCTCTCGTTTTGTGATAGGCCTCTCCCTATTGTGATTTCTAGATTTCTAATTGATAATTTCTAGAATTTGTGTCTCACCAATTTTAGTGATTTACATTGATGAGTTTATCAATATTTGTGCATTAGTGAATTTGTGTTTCAACAACTTTTATGATTGGCATTGTGATGTTTGCCGATATTTGTGATTTAGTGAATAAAGATAAAGAATATGGTTTTCCTTTTGATCTATGAGAAGATTCTTGTGATATTGATTAATCTCTGGTTGGTTTCAAATGCATACTTATCACAGTATGGCATTAATGCTATCATACGTTTCTTTCATATCCCTCATTCTATCTCATTTTTATCCGATATTTATAGCTAGACTGATCCATTTATTATTTTCTTATTAAATAATACTCGGGTCAGACTGAGATGTCACAGGGGCTTCTGCTTGACTCCATATCTGGGATCATCATTATCTGACTTTTGTCTAACTACATTAGATTGGTATTTTTTGTTGTTATACCTTTGAGATAGAGACTCCTTGATGTATACATACTCTTTGATGTTGCACTTGTATCTATTCTTTTGTGATATTGTGGATCTTATTTGACCACTACTCTGATGTACACTTATATGTGTTATATTCATATCTGTTTCCGCCTTTGTGATATGAATATATGTGACTGATTTATGTTATGTTTATTTCTATATTTAATTCTGAAGACCACATAGCCACTGTGTAGTAGCTTTGAGTTTGTATCGATATGTCGGATTTCTTCTTTAAAATGTATGTTATACTATTTGACATATCGGTGCTCCTCCAAAGTAATTACACGGATGGTCGCTCCTCAACAGGCTTATTCTTCGTGCTAGTTGATGGCATTACCTCGTAGTGCCCTTGGCTAACGTGAGTATAGAGGTGGGGCGTCACAGCATGGTATCAGAGCCAAACTTCAGAACAATGTACAATATTCTAGCAAGGATCATCGTCCTAAGTTCTTCTTAGGAGTCGTGCCCTAGGATTTTATTCGAGTCATTGGACCCATCCTATCCTATTTTCTTTGTGATGCCTTGTTTTATCAATCATGATTGTTTGATATTCATTATGAGACTAACCTTTTTCTTCTTCTTTCTTTCTTTCTTAAAGAAGAGAAATGGTTAGACCCGGCCGTCCCAGCGCCGGTCAATCCAGTGCTACTCCTCGGGATGGAGTATTTATGTCCGCCCAACAGCTTCTTGATCTGGCAAAGAATGCTCAGGCTGTCGGACCCATTCCAGAGCCTACTCACACAAAATCCGAATTTGCACGCCTGTGCGGTGATTATACAAATTTGGGTGGAAAGCCGTTCAGGGGTTCTGAGGGCATTATCGAACTCCAAGCTTGGCTTAGAACACGCAATCGCATCTTTTCTCGCATGAATCTTATTGATCTTCATCGAGTCCAAGTGGCTTCTAGCATGCTCCAAGAAAGAGCATTAGATTGGTATGAGATTCTTATTTCTGAAATAGTTGAATCGGATCTTACTTGGGAGCAATTCCGGGAAAGATTCGAATCAAAGTTTGTGCCGGAAGCTGGAAAAGTGACTTTGGCCCGTCGTTTTATTGACCTTGTTCAAGGTGAATCTTCTGTGACGGACTACGTCTACTCTTTTGAATCCCTCTCTAAATATGGGGTCGAGTACATTAATACCCCATTGAAGAAAAATCAGAGATTTGTCTATGGCTTGAATACCCAAAAGGCCATTACTTCTGAAATTGGAAGTTGCCTTCGATCAGCTTGTTGATATCGCGCTTCGACTTAAAGAGGCAGATAAAGAGAGTGATGTTGAAGTTGGGAGTGCCAAACCGAACTTTAACAACAACAAGAAGCGGCCTAATAAGTTCAAAGGTCCTTATCCCAAAAAGAAAGGGAAACAAGCAACTCCAGTATCCAAGACTTCTACCCCTAGTGGTGGCCAATGCTACAATTGTGATTCTAAGGACCATTATGCAAATAAGTGTTCAAAGCCCCTTGCTTTTCGCTATTGCAAAAGCTCGGGTCATTATATATCTGCATGTCCTAAACTTCAAAGCAAGAAGGAGGGAAAGCTAAATGTGGTGCAAGCACCTAGTAACACTTCTTGTGGTCAATGTATTTCTCATTCTATCCTTGATGGCATTATTATGTTTTGTGATCATCCTATTCGAGTTCTTTTTGATACGGTGCATCCCATTCTTTTATATCAAAAAAGCTTGTTGATATTTTTCTTTGAGTGTTATGGCTTTAATGACTTCTTTGAGAATTGCGAATCCGGTTGGTGGATCTGCAACACTCAGTTTGCTTTGTAAAGATGTTGAGATTATTTTATGTGATTATTCTTTCCGAGCCGATTTGCATGTCATGCGTTACTTAGGCTTCGGAATGATTTTGGAAATGGATTAGCTTAACCGTTATGAAGCCCATATCCTATGTCCTGAGCGGACTATTCATCTCCGACATTCTCAATCTGTTAAGCAGATTTCTATTGTTCTTAAAGATTCAGATTCCAACTTGGCAGCATCTTTATATTCTTTGAATCATCATGATGACGATAATGATGATGAGGAGGATGCCATTTCTCTTATTCACGTTGTTCGTAAATTTTTCGACATATTTGAGCCCGTTTTAGGATTATCACTTAAGCGAGCAATTAAGTTCAGAATCAATCTAATCCCGGGAGCTCTACCTATCACTCGTCCTCCTTATCGTATGTCCAATAAAGAAAATGAGGAGATGTGTAGGCAATTATCTGAATTGGAGACGAAGCAGTTTATTCGTTCTAGTTCCTCTCCTTAGGGAGCTTCGGCTATTTTTGTGAATAAATCCAATGGTACACTTAGGCTTTGCGTTGACTACTGCAAGCTTAATGATCTTACTATCAAGAATAAATATCCTTTACCTCGGATTGATGATCTATTTGATCAACTTAGTGGTGCTAGAGTCTTTTCACAGTTAGATTTAGCAACCGGCTTTCATCCGCTTCGTATTGCAGAGGATAGTATTCCTTTAACGTCGTTCCGTACTCGTTATGGATCCTATGAATAGCTTGTTATGCCATTTGGTTTAACGAATGCTCTAGCTTATTTCGTTGACCTTATGAATCGAATTTTCAAAGACTTCCTCGATCGGTTTGTTCTCATCTTTATAGATGATATTCTTGTTTATTCTAAAACCGAGGAAGAGCATGAAAAGCATCTTCGGATTGTGTTGGAAACTCTTAGGAGCAATCAATTGAAAGAAAAAATTTCTAAGTGCCACTTTTTGCAATCTCGTTTGAAATTTCTTGGTCATATCATTTCTGAATCCATAATTTCCGTTGATCCTTCAAAGATTAAAGCGATTCAAAATTGAAAGAGACCGGAGAGTGTTATGGAAATCCGTATCTTTCTTGGATTGGCGGGTTATTACCGGCGTTTCATAAAAGACTTTTCAAAAATTTCCGTGCCTCTTACTAGTTTGACAAAGAAGGAGTTAAATGCATTTGGTCGGACAAATGTGAAGCTTCTTTTTAGAAATTAAAAGAAGTCCTTTCCGATGCTCCTATTTTTGTGATTCCTGAAGGGAACCAAGATTTTATTGTTTATATCGATGCTAGTCATGTTGGTTTGGGAGCCGTTCTTATACAAAGGGATCGTGTTATTGCTTATGCTTCTAGGCAATTAAAGCCTGCCGAGACTAGATATGCCAAACATTATTCAGAGCTCGCGGCTATTATTTTCGCCCTTAGAATTTGGCGCCATTATCTTTTGGGAGAAAAATTTATTCTTTACACTGATCATAAATATTTGAAGTATTTATTTTCTCAAAAGGAACTTAATTTGGGTCAACAACGTTGGCTCAAATTTCTGGCATCTTATGATCTTGATATTCTTTACACTCTTGGAAAGGGGAATCGTGTTGCTGATGCCCTTAGTTGTAAGCAACAAGCGGTTGTTTCTATGATGATATCCGAATGGAACGATCTCGGGATTTTTTCCACTTGCGAGATTCAAGATCGTGAATCCGATCTATGTTCATCTCTCGTTTTATGTAGCCTTGAGGCCCATTCTTCTCTTTTAGATCGCATTCTTGAAGCTCAAAAGCTAGATTCCGAATTGGCTCTTCTTAGCCAAAGTTGTCGGGATAAAATTAACATTAAAAGTTTGAAAGACTTGATATTGACGCTCGTGGCGGCATTCAAAAATTTGATAGACTTATCGTGCCAAATATTAGTGATCTTCATAAAGACATTTTAGGAGATTCTCATCGTTCTAAATTTACCATTCATCCCAGTAGTAGTAAAATGTATGCGGATATGAAGCGACTTTATTATTGGGATGGAATGAAATCCAATATTGCTAACTTTGTTAAGCGTTGCATGACTTGCCAACTCATTAAGGCCGAGCATCAAAGGCCCGACGGGTTATTGCAACCTTTGGATATTCCAATTTGGAAGTGGGACCAAATTTCCATGGATTTTATTGACGGCGTTCCCCATTCTCGTTGGGGTCATGATAGCCTATGGGTGATAGTTGATAGGCTTACAAAATCCGCCCATTTTATTCCCGTTTGGTCCAATCGGACTGTGCCTCTTTTGGCCAAACTCTTTATTAAAGAAATTGTTAAATTGCATGGAGTCCCTACTTCTATTGTTAGCGATCGTAACCCATTGTTAACTAGTGGATTTTGGAAGAGTCTTCAAAAAGATTTGGGAACGAAGCTTAATTTTAGCACCGGTTATCACCCTTAGTCTGATGGACAAACCGAGCGTGTGAATCAAACTCTTGAAGATCTTCTTTGTGCATGTGTTCTTGATTTTGGTGGAAGTTGGGAAGATCACATTTCTCTTGTTGAGTTTTTCTAAAATAATAGCTTCCAATCTAGTATTGGTATGGAACCTTTTGAGGCACTCTATGGAAGGCCATGCCAATCTCCTTCTTGTTGGCTTGAGGCAGGTGAGAAGCTGGTTTAGGTCCAGACTTTATTCGTGATTCCACAGAAAAGATTGACCTTATCCGCCATTGGATGAAAGAAGCTCAAAGTTGGCAAAAATCCTATGCCGATAACCGAAGAAGGAAATTAGAACTGATAACCGAAGAAGGAAATTAGAATTTTCTGTGGGAGATTTGTGTTAATTCGTGTTTCACCTATGAAGGGTGTTGTGCGTTTCAGTCGATCGGGAAAATTAGCACCTCGATATATTGGTCCATTTCCCATCACCGAACGTATTGGTTCCGTGGCTTATCGTCTTTTATTACCGGCTCGGTTTTTTGCTATTTATGATGTGTTTCACATTTCTCAACTACGGAAATGCCTTAGGGATTCCGATTCTATTCTTGAGCCCGGTGTTGTGGAAGAAACTGAAGTTTTGCCTAATTTGACTTATGAGCAGCATCCTATTCGTATCATTGCATCGGAGGTAAAATGCCTTCGAAATAAAGTGTCCCTCTTATGAAGGTTCATTGGTCCTCAAATCCTAAGGATTGTTCTTGGGAATCTAGAGAATTTATCGAGCGAATACATCCGGAATTACTCTCTCGTGCTCTTTGAGGTGAACTTCTTATTTCAAATTTCTTTTATGTTGATATGCTCTTATGGTTGTTACTTTTTATATTTTCTTCTTAAGTATTGCGAGGATGCAATTTCTTTAAGGAGGGGAGTCTGTAACAACCCGCATGTTTAACTATTTGTATATTTAAATATTTTATTTAAATATAGCATCGTTAGTCGGATTTAAGTCTGAAAGGTTACTTTTTGCAAACAGTAAAATTAGGACTCGGGACCACTTCCATTGAGTTCAAAATGGCGTTTGTGACCTTTTTGAGTATAAACATCGATATGTTTGGAGCTAGCTAAAATTTCGACCTTTTCACTTAGGGCTTTGGGTTTGGGTTTCAGCCCATTAACCTAACATATCAACCCAACTCCACTCCACCCCTCTTCATTCCTTTATAATAATTCCTACAACTCAAGTTTAGCAAAAATGGTGGTGGAGACTGGAAATTAAAATCCTAAGCCCTAGTTTCTTTAGCAAATCCAAGTTTAGCTCCAAAATCAAAGAGAAGCTTAGATAAGCATCTCCTTCTTCTTCTCCATCTCAATCCTCTCCAATTTCATAAATTCCCTATAACCTAATTTGGGAAATTATTGCTTATGATCTTAGATTGGAGCTTTTAGAGTTGAGATTGAAGAGTGGTTGATCATCCTTTGTTTTCAAGCTTCTTCTTTCTTGTTTTTGGTGAAAAAGGTGAGATTTTTATCTCATATCTATGTCTATATCTATCTTTGTTGTTAGGTAGGAATTCCTAACTTCTATTCTGTGTTCATTTGCTTTGGATTGAATTGGTTTTATGAATGTTCCAATTTTTGTTGTTTCGAAGTCAAATCTTTAAAAATGCTAGCTTCGTTGTTTGAACATGTTTTTGGTGATGCATCGAAGAGCCTATAGGGCAGGGTTGTCGATTGGCATAAACCCCTAGCGCCCATTGCTCGTCCGATCGCGAGTTGGCTAGAGTTTTCTCTTCATTTAGATTGGCTGGAAATGCTGGAAAACAGGCACCAGTCGACTGATTCTCTGAGTCTAGTCAACTGACCTGGAACCCGAGAGTTTTTCCAAGCATTGGCCAGTCGACTGTTCTCAGAGTGCCAGTCGACTGACCTGCTTGTATTCAGTCTATTTTGCCTATTTTGCTTGAGATTCCAATTTTTATCGATTTGTGATTATCTAATTTTTTGTTATCATTTATTATTGATTTGATGACTCCTTTTTGGAATTTTTGAGAATATCCATTTGATGGATTCGATATCGATTTTTATGGATTTGATTCACGCCTTTGAATGTGAATCTTTGGTAATTGATTGTTTCTACAATCATTTTTATGATTCGTCGCTTCTGAATACAAAGGTTTTTATACTAGTAGTAAGCATTCAAGCTCTTTCACAAAGATGATTTCAACTCTATTTTTAATAATCAAACTCGTTTATAAAACCGTTTTTCCAATCTACTAGAATACACAAACCATTACGTCATTCGTTCGAGAAATCCAAGTAAACGACTTTGCAAAACAAGTGGTATGAAACGCTTGCATTTACTTTGTCGGTTAATTCTTAGACTCATTCGATTGAAACTCTTGTGACAACTTTCAAGTGAAGATTTATAGTTTGTTCATAAATATTTATGTTAAGCCAGTGGTTATGGGACATGAAGCTATACTCATCTATTTACTAGCTTAGTGTAATTGACACTTCTTGATGATCGATGATTATCATTTTGTGATTTAGACTAGCAATGTGCGATGTCTCTTTGTCTGCGAGGGAGACTGAACCCTGTTTCTGTGGAGCTTCGGCTCAATTTTGTGGGGTAGCGACCCATGGTCTTCGGACCGTTTTATGGAGCTTCGGCTTAAAATTGATGGTTAGCAACCATGGAATAGCGTTTCGTTTTGTGATTGGTGAGTTTCCACGCTCCTGTTTTGTGATAGGCCTTCCCCTCTTGTGATTTCTGGATTTCTAATTGATGATTTCTAGAATTTGTGTCTCGCCAATTTTAGTGATTTACATCGATGAGTTTATCAATATTTGTGCATTGGTGAATTTGTGTTTCAACAACTTTTACGATTGGCATTGAGATGTTTGCCAATATTCTTGATTTAGTGAATAAAAATAAAAATATGATTTTCTTTTTGATCTATGAGAAGATTCTTGTCATATTGATTAATCTCTGATTGGTTTTCAAATGCATACATATCATAGTATGGCATTAATTATATCATATGTTTCTGTCATACCCCTCATTCTATCTCATTTTTATCTGATATTTATAGCTAGACTGATCCATTTATTATTTTCTTATTAAATAATACTCGGGTCAGACCGAGATGTCACAGGTGCTTCTGCTTGACTCCTTATCTGAGATCATCATTATCTGACTTTTGTCTAACTACATTAGATTGGTAGTTTTTGTTGTTATACCTTCGAGATAGAGACTCCTTGATGTATACATACTCTTTGATGTTGCACATGTATCTATTCTTTTTTCATATTATGGATCTTATTTGACCACTACTCTGATGTACACTTATATGTGTTATATTCATATATGCTTCCGTCTTTGTGATATGAATATCTGTGACTGATTTATGTTATGTTTATTTCTATATTTGTTTCCGAAGACCACATAGCCACTATGTAGTAGCTTTGAGTTTGTATCGGTATGTCGGATTTCCTCTTTAAAATGCATGTTATACTATCTGACATATCGGTGCTCTCCCAAAGCAATTACACGGATGGTCGCTCCTCAATAGCCTTATTCTTCGTGCAAGTTGACGGCGTTACCTCGTAGTGCCCTTGGCTAGCGTGAGTATAGAGGTGGGGTGTCACACTAACAATGATCAAAGAAGAAGAATCGAATGTTGAACAAATTTGTATTCATGTTACCTGGAACGGAGGAAACTTATGCATGTAACTGACATGCACACATAAATATTTGTAGATATATACATGCAAGCCTTTCTAACAACCATATATTTATCATTAACCACATGCATCAAGCGTTCAACCCAGATTCAAGCCTTTGAAATAGCGTTTACTCACCTGTGAATTTTGAAAACAAAGAAGAAGTCTTTGTTGTAAAATTTGAAGACTGAAAAAAAAGTTTTGATTGTTGAACTTTGATCTGGGCTTGATCTTGTTGTTTTGATGATGAAAACTTGATTTGTTTAATTGAATCTTTATTGAGTTAAACTTTGTCTTACAGGCTTGGGATGTTTTCCAGGCTTTTGAATTGTTTTTGTTTACAGATTTTTGTTTGAATCCTTTCTTTCTTTGGCTTGCATCTGATCTTTTTTTTTTTTTGGTTTGAATTTGTTCTTAGAGTTGCTTGATGATTTTTTCTTTCTGGTTTGAGAATTTGTACAGGTTTTGGAAATGAAGATAAAAAAATGAGAAACGGGAGAGTAGAAATGTTATATAGCTTTAATTTCCTTGTTATAAATATTCTCAAAAATTAAAAACAAGAAGATGACACTTGTTCATTTTTATTACAAGATTATTACACTTGTTAAGTTGAATATCTTATTGACTAACACTTGTAATTTTACATAATCACATTTTTTTTAAATAAATTTTTGTATTGTATTTTCTTATTTTTATAAATATATTCCTTTTATTATATATATATATATATATATATATAAAACCTTTTAAAAAGAATAAGGTTTTAAAAAAATTATACATTAATAAAAATCATACATATATAAAATTTTCCAACCCAAATATTTTACTAAAATATTTATTTAAATTTTTTTAAATTTAAATTCAAATTCAAACTCAAATTCTAATTCAATTTCAAATCTACCTATATATATACACACATATATATTTTTAAATTCAAATAATTTTGAAATATTCACTAGTTTAAATTTTAAACTCAAATGCAAATTATACACAAATCAATGTTTATTTGATTTGCCTTGAAATTCTCAAATAAAGTTCAAATTAAATTCTAGAAATTCATATTAGTTTCTAATTTTAAATCTGATAAAATTTGGGATGTTACAAAGAGGATAGGAATGAGTATGGGAATGATGGTGTAAAGGAAGAATGTGTAGAAATTGAAGGTATTTATAAGCAAAAGAAATGCAGTAATAATTTAAATTAACTTTACACTTAAAATATATTATATGTTGTCATGTAGCATGCTTCCATACCCTCCCCCTCATCCTAGGTGCACACGTCCACCATGAAACCACCTCAAGTCATGCTGTAGGGTACTTAAGGTATGACATAGGATTGTGTGTGTGTGTGTGATTATATGTATATATATATATGCCTTTTATAACATAACTTGTCACATCCAAGCTTAAGTGCATATATGTATGTGTGCATGTATATATGAGTTAATATACATAAGTATGCTTAATCAGTACTAATCCTAACATATATAAATATGTACATGTTGCACCACAACGTTCCCTACGACTTCCGGGTGTCGAAAAGTCAAAATTTCGAAAAACGTCGTTTGGTCACATTTTCTAATTTTATTTGAACTATCTCTATTGGTAAAAAAAATTTAAAAAATATTTTATCATCATTATTAAATAATTAAAATAGGTTTATTTGCTAATAAAAATCCATTTATTGATTACATAAATTGTATTAAAATAGCCTATTTCAAAGTGGGAAAACCCCAGGTCGTTATAAATCTATTTCACCATCATTTATTACTATTTAAAAGAGTTATACTTTTTAAATTATAAAACCTATCATTTTAATAATTAAAGTTTATTAAAGATTCGCAAATCAAGGCAGTAAAATTTTGGGTCGTTACATTCTTTCCCCTTGAAAGAAGTTTGTCCCCAAAATAGTACGACAAACATAATTCTCAGAAACACTTAAACTATTCATCAATCCATATGATGTACATAGATCATTACTATGTAAAATCTAATTTGATCATTCACTCGAACACATAACTTCACTTTTGAACTTATATCACTCAATTGACTTCCTAGTGCGGTCTTTGATCAGGCCTCCTAATTAGAAACTTATGTTCTCCTGGCATAGCTATAAAGTATAATAGACAACTTCTGGTTCGACATAAGTACCCTCACCAACGCTCGCTGTCAAAAATCGAGTTATAAATCCTTATTCGGAATTGTGTAAAACACCTCTGGTTATATACTCGAATCTAGGATCGAGAACTATGTAAAAAGAAGAAATGATCTTCATACAACCTATGTACTTATCTAACGATTCTTATATTTAACTACTTTCTACCCTCCCACCATGCTTCATGAGAATCAAGATTCAATTTATTTACTTATATAATACTCTTCTACATCCTAAGAGTATATACAAATATCTGATATTTTTTCAATTCTATTTAATTTTTAACTATTAGATGTAGGCCAAAAATAATTTGGGTCTTGAACTAAGTCGACAAAGTAAACCTCTTTATCCTAATTGGTTTGATAAGTAGCTAAGAAGAGTACTATGTTGGTATCCAAACTCGATCCTAGATTCTACTTTTTCCTAGAAAAAGGTAAAAATGTCTTTTAGCCAGCCTAATAACATCAAATAATTCTTCACGTCTTAGATGTTAAAATTAAAAGACATCGTTTAAATAAACAAAGTTTATTATATCTCCTTATTAAATTTAACCTAATTAAAACTTCATTTATTAATCCACCTTTTTAATCAAAATATCTTTTTATTTTGAAAATTCTTCCTTTTAAGGGATCCAAGAACACAATACCCAGGTTAAACCTATTTGAAAACATACAGATAGCCCGAGTAACTCCAAAACAATGTCAAGGAACTGGGTGCTACCAAATAGAATCATACACCCCTTTACTAAGAAGGGCGATACTCAAGAGAAGCGTTTTCATCCAAACACATCTCTTATCCATTTTTAGTCATTTCTGAGACACTCGAACTAGTTAATTAAAATATTTCTTTTTTCCAAATTTCTTCTCGAACCAATACTATTTATAGGCAAATAGTTTTAATAAAAATCATCCACTTTCTTTGAACTCATTCAGATTTGAACTTGTTTCGATTTGTAGAATAACAAAGAGAATAATTTGCTAAGTGCACTGTCCTATCTGCTTAAGCAAACATTCAATTGTCAATTAGAAGATTATTCTGATCATCAAAAAACAGATCAAGACTTATTCCCGAACTTTCCAAAGAAAACCTTACTCTTAAACTTTATTTTAAAGTATCAATATCTTAAATATCCTTTAGAAAGATTATTGCTATTTTCTAAAATTATTTGGAATTTATCAAAGCCCCTAGATTTAACATTCTCAAAACCATTTTCATTTAAAACACATTTAATAGTTCTGATTTGTAAAATCTTCTCTCTTAATTCATCTTATAAAACTATCTAAAGATTTTCTTTTAACAAACATCTTTCCTAAAATTCAATTTTTAACCCTACATATCGTTGAATGCTTTATAGTCAAATTGTTAAACTTAAATCATAAGGTGTTTGATTTAATGTTGTTCCTACAAGTTCTATCTACGCAACCCATGATGGAAAAAGGAAATCTATTATTAAATCTGAAAATAACCAATGCTCAAAATTGGACGAGCATGACTTGTTAAACCCTAAATGCTAATAATTTAACTATTATTAACTCCTAACCACTTTCCTCATAGATAACTACATAGAATTTGAAAATCATCTCTTTTTATATATAGAAAATATATTCCTAGGTAAAATTATTTCATTTACCAAATTTAAAACAATATTATGTCAATTGAACTTGTTCAAGTGTTTAGGAAATCCCTATTGATGAAATTGATCAAGCGCATCGACCAGAATTCTTAAGCCACTCAATAGGTTAAACAACACAATATAAAACATTTTTATTCATTAACAAATACGCACTCATATATATATATATAAATTATACTCAGACTCACTCTAGAGTACTACTGACCCTATCCATAATGAGTTTACCCCACCAAAAGCCTAAGTGTTCGCTCAACCTCAGCTCTGATACCAAATGTAACAATCCACCTTTCTTACTATCAAAGATGACACTTAATACGCCCATGGTATTCATGTATTGATCATTTCGTCGTCCGATAGACAGGTCATTAGGGGTGAAAGAAAGAAAAGATAGAAGAGAAGAATCTAAACAACACAAATCTCATAACGCAACGAAACAATATATATACTCAACATAATATATTACAAAGTCATTTCAAAATTGATATATCAGAGTCATAGTTATAAAAATTCTACCCTAGGAAAGATAGAACATACATATAATACAGCGGAAAACATGGTAATAACTAGCTATCGATGAAGCCACCTGCTCTAAGCTCCTCAAAAATAAATATGCGGAAAACCTAAACTACTTGGCTGCCCATTCAAATTTGAGCACCCAAGAGTTTGGGAAAAGGGAAAGTAAACTTCGGGTCAGACATGGGTCAGGTGTGAGCAAAGCATAATTTTAACTTTATAAAAAACTTTTGAATCAAAGGCATCTCGTAAGAACACACCGCACATAAACACGGACGCCTTTTACCTTACGATAACAAAACCTTTTCTATATAAAATCTAATGATGTTATAATAGTGTCTAGGTTTAAAATAAATAATGAAAATAGTTGAAATTCTTGCATCTCACATTTCATCATAGTTAGGCACAACTAAGTTCGTAAGGCTCGTATTGGAGAATTGTAACAACTCGTAAATTTTAATAACGCAATTAACTGGAATTTTATGAAATTTTTAAATAATTGGATTTGGAAATAAAAATATAATATTTGGAACACGTCTATTTAAACATAGCAAATGGTAAATTTTCATCTGCAAATATGGAAGTTTATTTTATTGTGTAATTTTATTTAAATCAGTTAATATTTGATGATGATAAAATATTTTCCAAATCTGAATATTTTTATATAATAAATTTTTTAATCATCTTCTGAGTGAGACTTCATATTTGGTTTCGTCAAATTTGAATTGCTATTGCTCCGTTTATCTTATTTTCGGCGAATTAGCAGCATTTTCGGTACCGATTATCGACTTTTAATAGGATGGTCGTACCACTGATATTCGTATACCGTTTTGAGCGTCTCGTCATGCTGATCTCTATGGTATATACATTTCTGTGTTTCGAAGACCGGTACAAGGCGAAATACGTGAAATGATTTGCCATACCGGTACCACTATTTTAACTCTTCGATTTCCCTATGACCATTCATTTACCCAATGGAAGAAACCAATAGCCACTTGATATTTATATTCTCTGAATGAACTCCTGGCTTTTGGGTTATCTTACTATTTCAATCTATATTATTTTCCACTTCTCTATTCGTGTTGTCTTCTCCATTCAAAGAAAAATAAAAGGAAAATTTATAACATCAGGCTTATAAAAAATTTCCCCTGTAACCACAACATCCTTCTCACCTTTCTTCCTCTTCCACTCAGCCTAGCCAGTCACGCAACCATCAGAGCTCACCCTTCCACTTTTCAAAGCCTCCCTTTTTTTTCCTTCGCCGCTTCATCAACCACTACCGCACCGAGCTCCTCCTCTTTTCCTCACGCCATCTGCCACCTGGGAACGCGACAGCCCCGAGCTCAAACCCTACTAGCCTCTGCCTAGCTCATCTCCATACCCACATGAACAACCCCCATCACCCACCTAAGCCGAGCTGTCACTCCCCTAACACCCACTGTCCCAGTCGCAGCCACCCACCCTTCTCTTCTTCCACTAAGCCACTGCATGATTCTTTGATGAAACGAAATGTACCGAGGTATATGTATATTTGCATATGTGTTTTATATTTTATTATAATCTTACTCTTTGTTCTGTTATATATATATATATGTTCCATTGTATATCTATACATATTTACATAAAAAGTTAGTATGCATGTAACAGTCTCGATTTTTCGACGCTCGAAAGTCGACATCAATACGTCCACTACATCAAATGTCGAACAGTCGAATACCAGAAAACCGAACCATTAGGGTTTAAGAAGAAGAAGATGGAAGAAGAAAATAGAACAATAACAGAATCTCACAATTCGCAGCGGAACAACATATAATAGATAAATGAATATCTTTAAACAAAATCACTATATCAGTTTATACATCACATTTTTAGAGTTTACAACGATACAATACAAACACTGGCAGTTATACTAACTTGTATACAATAAAATTTGACTTGCACTAACCCAGACGCAAAGGACACTACATAGTATAAGTGGTATGTCTCGCTATCCAGCTTGCCTCCAGAATAACTTATAACCTAACTCTAGGATGCCCGTGTGGAAAATTGTGGGCACCCAGAGTTTAGAAAGGGAACAATAAACTCCAGGTCAGTCATGGGACTGGTATGAGATCTTAAAAATAGTTATTTTCACAAAGAAAATAAAAAGAAATCCGCTATGCTTTTTGGAAAATGAAACTAACATAAGGCCTCCCGGCATACACACAATGCAATCGCAGACCTAGGGTAGATTTCTCCTTATGATAGTCAAACATGCTTGATACGCAAAATCCTTTTTAATATTATCATTAGTGCATAGTGTGGAAAATATTTCGAAAGTATAATATTAATCTTAGCTAGCATTGGTACCATTATATTATGCCTGCTATAGCTACCTCCTGAGGAGGCAGGTTATTGCAATCGTAAAGGGCTCGTATTGTTTCTTTAGATTTCCAATAAATGGTCAGGCTAAGGAACTTCCTACTGCCACATGGGTACGCTTCTGGAGGGACGCCCCGAGAACCTAACCGGATCTCTACCAACACAAGGCCGGGTTACCTCTGTAATTAGGTAACTACTACACGAGTATGCCATCCCCCGGTCCTTTGGGACCTTTATCCGAGGATACTCAACCACAAAGCAACAACCACAAAGTATATATAAAATATTTGCGGCAACAACATAAGTTAAGTATCTGGGCTCCATACCATGATACCACCCTTTTCCAAAAGGAAATGACATACCATAAAGGGCGCGACCCTAATAACATTGTCGCATCTTTCATGTTTCGACAATTTCCGGGGTGTGAGGTCCGACGAAGTCTCGTCCACAAAGCTACACTTTTTACAAAGTCATGCTTTGATCAACAAATGATCAGCAGCACTTCGTATGCCACATTACCAGTTTGGGAATATATCACTAGTAACCATCAACTACATAACCTCTGAGCTCGTACGTCTCAGAGAAGGGTGTTAAGCTAAGGGAATAAATTCTCTGCCACCAACAGAAATGTATTTGATAGAAACCAGCTTTACATCTCAAAGTGTAACGTCAGATACAGATCCATACAAGTCCGTTCCGGGATCGAACTGAACCGAAGGCACTTCAAAGAAGCCCTTGCAAATCCGGATATTCACGAATCACGTCCGGAATCCCCATCACAAAGGTGATAAAATCTCTATACCGGAGCAACCCGGTGCAGAGACATTCGGCAGGTAATCCTTTCGTTTTTGAAAATACCCGGTCTTTAACACCGTCTTCAAATACAATCCCATTTTGTCGTATCGTTATTCGGAATGGGTTTTATGACACAAGGTCCTCTCCCGGCTAATCCGAATAACGAGCGCTTATTTTAAAAAAAATAAGTGTTACATTCAGATTTCAACAAATCACAACAATTTCCACGTTGATCTTTTAAATAAAAGATCCATCACAATCACAAAGGTTCGATGTGGTTTTCGGATATCCACTTGGAATCCGACCCCCACGGTGGCATCGAATTCAAATGTCGTTTAAAGAGAAATATTGATAGTCGGTTATTAAACTATCAATCAACATTCACTACAATTATTGGATTTCGATTAATTTTCCCAAATCATTTATTTCCAAAATATCCTCGCAAGATATACTTTTATCAGTTTAATATTTTGAAAACAAATTTCGAATCACTATTCACATTTCAAACCTTTGAAAACAAATTTCTAAGCATTTTCCCTTTGCGGAATATATTTTCAAATATTTATTCATTTCCACTGGAAATCTGCCGCGTTCAAATAATTCAAATCACTTATCCAAAATACTCTTGGAACATTTAAAACAAAACCATCTTAAATACTTACTTAAAATATTGGTTATGAAAACATTATACTAATTATCACATATAAGATTTTAAGTCCCAACTAATTTTTAAAATAAAATTAGTAGATAAGGTATAACTATTTAAATAATCGTTTCCAAAAATAAATATCAATTTTAATCTTTAAAATATTTCCTTCTATAAGTAATTAAATAAATCCATACTTTAAAGATTTGAAGCCGGTTAAGAAAATAATTTATTCAAAGTATTCTTTTGTAAAACCGTCCTTAAAAAAATTCAGTTTATATTTATAGGCTACTTCGAAATCATACTCAGCTTTTCAGGGAAAATACATTTTCTATTTCAAAATGGTTCATTCAAATCAATTAATAAATCTTTCTTGATTTATTTTAAATTTACGTTCCGAATCTGTAAATTCCTTTCACACCTTTTAAAAAAAACAATATTTAATTTTTAAAACAAATTTCCCTATCTTTTATAAAATTTCCATTGTGAACTTAAACTTCCAAATATCCATTAATACACGATTTTTAAATCGATTCCCAAATAATAATTATTTTTACCAAATCAATATCAAATTGATTTTCTAATCTATTTTCAAAACACCAAATCAAATTTCAAATTGATTCTCAAATTTATTTCAAACACCAAATTTATTATCTTTTGAAACAAATTCCTTCTTTTAAATTTATTCAATTTTCTAAAATGAATTTACTATAAATTTTCTACTAAATTTGAAAAAAAAATCCAATTCTATTTATTTCTAGTATCCTACGATACCAAAAATATATTTGGCTAAATTATAGCCTTCAACTGTTTCAATCACAAATAGTCACACATAGATTATAAATGATCAACATACAATATTGCAAAAAATTCAATTATTTGAGGAATCCAACTGGATCCCTCCAACCTGTTTTCCCTGCATCCACGGACGTTAGCATAACAATTAAATATCAATTCCACTTCAAGGTGGAACATCACGGTATATGGGATTTATAAAATATCATCCGCTATTATGTGGCGCAATAGGGTCTCATCCGCTGTATAATGCGGGAAATCAATCACCCAATATATACTATATACTATATATATATAATATCATCCAGTGAATAATTATTATAATTCAATCATGCAAGCACACAGTCAATCAATTTTAAATCTAACTATTCAAAGTTTAAATCAAAAAAATATTGCTTGAGTGAGAAGATCTCACCTTTGGCTTTTATTTTGCAATCCACTTCAATATTGGCTTGGTTTCTCGATTTTTGACCTTGAATAAACAATTCACGATTTACTACTATTTGAATTACCAAACAATTAATTACCACTTAATTTAACTAACACTTGGGTTTTGAACTAACTTTCTTTTAATAAAAATATTTTTAGTGACTAAAATAATTAAATAAGTTTATTAACAAGTTAATCATTTAAATAAACCATTTTAAAATAAATAACTTTATATATATATTCCTACTATTTTACTATTAGTTTTTATAATTTTCTAACCTATATATATACATATACATAAGAATAGAATTGTTTATACCTTACTGCATTCCTTCCTCACACGGCCACTATTTTAAATCGCCATTACGCGACTACAGGCATCGCCGGTGCTCCTTCTCCGTAGCCAAAAACGTGCCTAACTCCGATCGATCCACCATCGCACCCAACCCCAAATCGACCTCGCACTGCCTCTGCCATCAGCAGCTGCTTCGACCTCATCGCTCGACCACCGTAAGTTCGCGTGCCAACGACCGCGAACGAACTCAAGATTCCAACCTTGTTCGTTTGAGAATCGCTCTCGACCAAAATATGGGAGAGAGAGGAGCCGCGATTTCGTTCTGTGATCGATTTTGAAACAAAATCGATTCTCGATTCCAAATTTCGAAAGGGCGGCCATTACCTTTTGGTTTAACTTGATTTTTGATTCTTCTGAACGATTTGAGGACGGAGGGATTCAACTTCGATTGGAACGGAGAGGGTATTACGGCTTTAATTCACAACTCTCTTTCTTTTTTTCTTTTGATCTACCATTTTATTTTTTATAAACGAAAAGGCTTCGGCCATTTATTTATTTATTTTTTTGAAGCTTTCAGTTCCCCTTTTTCCTTTTGAATTGTTGGCTGCTAATATAAAGAAGAGGAAAGTGATTGAGGAGAAAGGTAGAGTACACAAGAAGGCTCCGGTGATGATGAATTTGAACGGAACGAAAAAGTGCTGATGTAAATGGCATTTTTGATCAGTCAAAGATATATAATATTTCTTTTTTTAGATTCAAATCGTCTCGATAAATGCAACTTACAATTCTGAACTCCTATCGAGGCATGCCTCCAGGCGTTTATAATGTTATACCCCCATTCCAAACGCAATGGAAAAGATTCCGAGTCCAAATTCGATCGTATGGAGAAGAGAGCTTTTTGAACCCAACTATTAAATTAAATTTTGATTTAATTTTCAACGCGTTTGCTTATCGTACAGCCAAACAACAACTCCAAACATTACGAAAATTGAAATCCGATAACAATACAATATTACGGATCCAATGGAACTCGTTTCGTCGAAATCCGAGACTGTGCCTCGGAATGCTATTTTTTTAAATATCATATTAAGTGATAAAAATTCAAAACTAAATAAATTATTTCCAAATTCAATTCTGAGGCTTCCATTATTTTCAGTATTATCAATATGAATTTTCTAAGCCTTGAAAATATTTTTAACAAGCTTAAAACTGAAGATTCAAATTTTTATCCAACTTCAATAATTAAATTACATAATTTAATTGCCAAATTCATAGTCAACTTTAAAATTCAAGTTAAACTATCTTCCAAACATTTAAAATCAATTAAATATTCCATTTCAAATGTTAAAAAAATTCGGGTCGTCACAATGCATACATAGGTCTGCCTATTTTTTATGATAAGTGTAAACTTATATATATGAGTGCGTATATTTTATAGTTTATATATATAAAGTAAATATACGGGTCGGTTGATGGTTATTTATACTAGTATAAAAGTTAATTATATATAGAGAGAGCGAGAGTTATAAGATTTTATATATATTAGATTTTACAGTGTACAAGTATTATATAAATGTGGTTATAATTTGCGGTTTACTCTAGTGTTATATAAATGCGGTTTCCAGTGTTTATATATATATATAAAGATCTTGATTTTTTAATATATATATATATATATATATATATATTATAAAGGTTGTTTTAGATATGTGTTTTATTTTATATATAGTTGTATTTACCTATAGGATATATGCTGTTCAAATCTGCATATGTTAGCATGCACATATGTTTAGCCAGATATTTATTTTGTTGCATTTGAAAAGGCCTGCATATTTGTTATGGTCTACATTGTGATATATATTGACTTTTCTTTATTTATGTATGTATAAGTTTTATAATCGGTTATATATAATAATACATAAGTTTATAACTGAGTGATATACATTTAAATAATCGGCTGACCAGATATAAAAGATGTATACAGTTATATATATATATATAGCATGACAGTTTGTATACAGTTATAGTTTGATGTTTGTTTTGTATGAATATGTCAACCTGCATATTTTACAGAGAGATATATATGCTCTGTTATTTATAAAGGTATATAGGTTTATTTGGTTTAGTTTATATATTTAGTGTATGTTGTATTATATTGTTACAGAATTATATAATATGTTTATTAATAAGGTACGTTATGTTTTATATAGGTAAGCTATTTTGTTTACATATAATATGTTTAAATTGTATATATATGTATAGATTATAAACTTGTTATTATGTATAAGTTTTAATAGTTTATATATAGTTCTTAAAACAATAGTTGCAGTTTGTATAAAGTTTATTGTTTGGAATTTAATTTTTGAGAGGAATATGGGTATTGTCATTTTGAAATAAATATAGGTATTATTTTAAACACACACACACAGATATATATATATATATATATATATATATATTAGACTATATATTAGTTTATAAAATATACATGAGTTTAGTTTTGTATACTTCTAAAAATGTATTTTATAGGTGTTTAAATTTAAATATTGATTTTGATACAATAATAATACATATATACATACATACATACATATATATATATATATATTCTGTGCTATCAAACTGATTAATTATTCTCATCGATTCCTTATTATCATCCTTGTCCTTCTAATCTGTGCCAATCTTGCTTTACTTTAGAATTCATGCTTGGATTCGTAACTCATTCCATTCTCATCGTTCTCTAGCCTCGAAAGATGAGAAATCACTCACGATTAACGTTATTATATATATTAAATTTGATTTCAATTGAAACGACAATTGAAATATGCTGTTATTAGTTGTTTACATTGCTTTATATATATATGCTATTATATGTATCTGTTCACCTGTGACATCTGATACCATTATCTGTTATTTATCGATGATATATGCCTGATATTTTTTTATCATATCTGTTATCACTCTGCAAGTTCCCTGTTAGTATATAATTCTCTGTGGGTTGAAATGATACATACCCGAATGATCTATAGAATAGTGGAAAATCGTTATGGGTTGAAATGATAAACCCAAGCGATTTTCAATTGAATTGAATTTGGGATTGCAGGTTGAAATGACATATACCCGTATATTTAAATTGCGAATTGAAATGATAAATATCCGTATCACTTGACCATAGGATAGAAAATTATATACAGACACCTTTGGTCTATATATATTTTGAAATGATTCATAAGGTTTTTAAATGAATATTTTGGTTTTAATAAATATTGATTTTAATATATATATATATATATATGTTATTTTTACAAAGGTTTAAAATTTAGGTTTCTAAATTTATATATTTGAACTTTTTAATTTATAAGTTAGTTTTGAAATTATAATTTTTAAGGTTTTACTTATAATTTTACTATTTTAAAATATGTATTAATTAGTTTAATTATAAAATAAGTTTAATAATAAGATTTAATTTAATAAAGTTTGGTTTAATTAATATATAACATGTTTCAATATTTATTTAAAATTTTATTTTAAAATAGATTTTTGTAATGATTTTATAAGTTAAGGTTGGAAAGATAAATTTGAATTTATTCGAAATTGTATTTAATTAAAAAAATAATTTACTTAAATCGATTTGGAACATATTGAATTTGAGATATTTGAAGGATATGATTTTATAACTTGATTTTGGTTTAAGATGATTTAAATGAATATTTCAAGTTTAAATATATTGAAGGAAATATTTATTTTATTTGTAATGTGTGGTTTTATTTAAATAGTATTGGATTTATTAAGTGAATGTTTCAAAACTAAATAATAATGAAGTTAAATTAAGATATATATGAATATATCAAATTTAGTTTGAAATGTTGAATATTTAAAGCTTTGAAATATATTGAAATTAAAACGGTTTATTTTGTGGTTCAAATCTGTATTTGAAATCGATATAATTTGAAATGTTTTATTGAGAAACTTAATTGAGTTGAAATTGACGGGTTGAGATTGAGTTGAATTGAATTTTTGGAATTCGAGTTAATTTGAATCGATTTGTGAAATTCAAGGAAGCTGGTTTATTATATAAAGTATTTTAAATTATAATTAAAACTATTTATAAATTTTACTTTACAAAATTATTTTAAAATAAACTATTTTAATATAAATCATTTTTAATATAAACTATTTTAATATACTATCTATTTTAATATAAACTATCTACTTATAACTATTTTATATAAACTATTTTATTTTATAAACTAATTTATTTTATAAACTATTTTATTGTATATACTTTCATTAATATCTAAACTGTTTAAAGGAAAGTGTTATGATTTCAAAGTGTTACGATTTCAAAGTGTTATTGGTTTTCCAAAGTGTTATGATTTCAAAGTGTCATGGTTTTCCAAATTGTTATAATTTCAAAGTGTTATGGGTTTTTCATAGTGTTATGATTTTGAAGTGTTATGATTTCGAAGTTTTATGATTTCGAAGTGTTATGATTTCAAGGGTTTTGGTTTCGAAAGTGTTATATCTTTGAAATGCTATGACTTTTGAAAATGGATATATTTGAAGTGGAAATGATATCGTATTGATATGGTTTTGAAATGGAAATGAAATCGTATTGATATGGTTTTTGAAATGGAAATGATATTTTGGTTTTGAAGTATAAACTATTTTGAAATGACCGCGGTGTTATAATAACGTTGGGTTGTTAAAGAAAACAGGATCGGTTATTGTCATACTCTCTGTCAGTGCCGAAAACCACTTTAATAGCTGTGTACGCGTTGAGATTCCAGAATGAAGTATGATGATTGGCGACGATCCTATATGAGGTATATACATGGAACTGGCTCCCATAAGTTAGCTTAAGGTGGCTAAAACAGGAGCAATCGACGGGCTAAGGGGGGTTATTCCTCCGATCGGGCACACTCCTTCGATACTATATTATGATTTTGTGATTGATTTGGTGGCCACCCTTGATTTTGATTTGAGAGTGTGTTCTGAGGTAGGCGGTAGTAGCTGCTATGCGTTACCACCAGTTTAGAAGTGTAATTGGTATATCTACCCTGGCATTGCCTAGTTGTGTCATGTCACCTACCTTAGCGAGACCACTACGAGTTTGTTTTGTACCATACCTATGGAGTGCCCTATGATAAGCCCAGTTTGCAGGAAGTTACGGTACTGTATAGACTATGAGAATATATAAAAACTTGTTAAGGGGGAAATGGGTAGCGCCTTAACGCTATTTTAATAGTTTACTTTACTATAGATATTATTATAATAGCGTATATTACTACATAGTAGATAGTTTCACGGATCATTAGAGGATGGTTATCCCAAACATCCTTTGAGTTACTTGTATTTCAATTGATATTTCACTTGAGTTGGATTTATTGATATAAGAATGTTAATCCCAACTCGAGTGTTTTGTGTTTTTGCCTTACGCTCCGGTCAGTCTGAGTGTCACAGCATTCGAGACTCACCTTTGTAGTTTGGAGTTTCGCTTGGAGATCCAACCATCTATTCAGCTTTCAGATATTCAGTTGATTCAGTGATGTATTCAGATTTTGTTATTTGACTATTGTATTGAGACTTCTATGCATTCGAGACTTCTGTTGTATCTTGTTTTAACTCTGATATATATATAGTAGCTTCATGAACTACTATTCTTTGTTTCCACTGCTTATCATTATATTACTCTGTGTCTGTGATTCTGTGATTTATTTATATATGCTAAGTTTGCCAAATATAAATTAACAATCTGGTATTTTGAGCAATTCAAGTCCGACATGTGCAGATGCAAATGGTTGAAAATATCGGGTTGTTCCAAGAATGGATTTCAATAATGTCAAGGTAAGGAGCTACGTTCAGATGGTACACCCTTAGAAAATGCACTTGGAGTCTAACAAGAACTTCTTGTACCCTTGCTACATAGAGTCGGCTCCCCTTTTAATATGGTGAACCGGATTACCCCATCTCTTTTTGACACCAAGGCCTTATACTACCATGGTGTTTGCATGCAAAACAACTTGATTATGGACAATCTAGAATGGGATGGTGGCTCCAATGGTAGCTGACCACATAGCTCTGCGGCAAACCCTGTTTTTACCACTTTCATGGTCGTGAGGTTTAAGGCTATGCTTTACCTTCTCTCATACAAACAAACCAACTTAGAATGCTAACACCGCTCTCCAGGCAGAGATACAATTCCATTATTCATCCATGCAAGTTGCTCCGTAATCGAACAAACATTCCACATTACTATCTTCCATTTTGGAATCATCCTCAAGACGAATAATATAACTCCATAGCATACTTGAATATCATTCAACATCATTCATTATTAGTTTAAAGTGATTCGGATAAATCCAGGGACCGATGTCTCCAAAATTAAGCGATAATTTCCGGCTAACTCAATTTCGACTCTTTTGGAAGTATGCACTAAGCAATCGAGTCCTCATTGAGGAACTCGAATATACCCGACATAACTCCTGAATCAAAACAAGTCCAGATTTGATAGTCGGTTATTTAAGTATCAAATAAACAAACAATAACCTATTCCATTTGAGATTTATTTATCCATAGCAACCACTAAGCCTTCGTAAAATCTTTATTTAATAAATCTCTTTCAAAAACATTTGTCTAAAATATTCATATACTTATCTCTCTAACATAAGTATATTCATAGGATCACAAAACATTTGCAAATAACTTCTTACTTCCAATCATGTTAAAAAGGACTAAACAGATGTTATTTAAATTAAAGGTAAGGACAACCCTAAACACTATCCCTTTGGTGTTAAGTGTGGAATGGATCTTCCATACCACCATTTTTAAATGGCTAGTTTAGAGAAACCCAGATCTCAAATTCTTTTTATACTTCTTTCGATAAATTCTTCTTAATCAAATCTATTTCATTCATAAAATCCCTTTTACTTGAAATCCAAATCTATTTCAAAATGCTTTCCAAACTCTTCCGAGTTCTTTTATAAAGCCTTTTTATAAATGTTCAAAATCATTTATATAAATTGCTTTTATGAATATCCAAAATTTTTATATAAATTTCTTGTAAATACCCAAACCTTTTTATAAACTTCCTTCATGAATATCCAAATCATTTTCTAAAACTTCTTTTATAAATACCCAAATCATTTGTAAAACTTCTTTATAAACCTTTCTTGTTTAAACAACTTCTTAAATAACCTTAAATTAATTTAGCTTCCTTTAATAAGCAAATTCATTTTATAAATATCCCTTATTTATGAAATCTTTTTTGCTTAAAAACTCATATCCATTCACCCAAAAACACCTTATAAATTTCCAAATTCCTTTATAAAACCTACTTTCTATAACCTGGAAAACCATTCTCATTAGTTAAAAACATCTTTAGTAAAACCATTTGTCAAATCATTTTTTAAATATCTTGTTCAAAATGCAATAACTTTGAAACCATTTCAAAAAGAAAATAAAATATTTATCCTTACAAAATTAAACGGAGGCTTAATGACCACAATGGTGCTTTTAATTTGGTATTACTTATCTAGTCTAACATGGCATCACATAATAACAGGTATATAAAGGATCAACACCTAACAATCAATTAACTGAAGTAAATGTACAAGTTAATTGTAATAGCCGAATGATGTTTTGTTCTGCTAATAGATGGCATTTAGTTTTCCTAATCATATGGGGTTACTTAAGCATCAGTGATACAGAAATCCCTTGATTTAAAACAAATTGATATGAAAACAATTTAAAATAAAGCTGATTGCTTAACTCAAAGCGAATTTAAAATAAATTAAAACCCTTGTAAATGAGAATCAAATCCTTATTAAATAGTAATTAAACTCTAATTAAAGTTACTTAAACCTTATTAAAACATAATTAACTTTAATCAAAGATTAATTTCATAAAATCCCTTTTTAAATTAATAATTAATTAATAATTATCTTAAATAAATAATTAATTAATAATTAATTAATCGTTAATTAGTAATTAAATAATAATTAATTTTAATTAAGTAACAAATCATGATTAACTTAATAGATTAACATTAAAGTTCAAAAACCATTATTAACAAATGTTTAAGCACTAATTACCTTTATTAATTAATTGATCAATTAAATAATCATTAAATATATAAATAATTTAATAATTGTTCTCCAATTATTAAATTGAAGTTAGAAAACATTTTTTAAAAACATTTAAGTTAAAATAAGTTTAGATTAGAAAAATGGTGAGATTTTCCGAACTGCGTGTATTTTTAAAACTTGAAAATTTTATTTTTTAACTTTTAAAATTACAACTTTGAACTCTTGTCTTCTTTAAAATATGAAAATAAACTTTTGAACCAAAATCAAAGTTTAAACTTGAAAACTTTTCACTTTGAAATAAAAATCAAACTTTTGACAAAAAGCTGATTTCTAAGTCACTTTTGGTTAGCGAATTACTAGCTTCATGTCATGAACCCACATACAACACATACAACATTTAATCACAATACATCATAACATTATTGCATAATCATAAGCAAGAATATTACTTCACAGATACTAACTAACTTATCCAATATTCAAGTTATAATCTTTATCGCCTACTCAAACTTCGACATAAGCAATCAATACCAAATCAACATATACGCATGCATGCACAAGATATAAAATTACAATATACTTAAGCAACATTTAAACTCATAAATTTTATAAATTTAAAACGTTAGTAACTTGAGTTTTAAAAATATGAACTTTACTCACCAAATTTTCACTAAATCAAATAAACTTGCTCTCGACCTAGCTCACTTGCTCCTTGCTCAACAAAGTGAAGATCTGGACCCTTGGAAGGCTAAATGGGCTCGCCATGGTGGTTTAGAGGTGTAGGAGCTTGTTTTGGTGGAGGATGATATTTGGAAATGAAGTAGGCTCTTTAGCTTGATTTTTAGAAGTATATTTCCTAATTTTAGCTTAAAAATTTCTCTTGGAATCCATGGATGAACTTGTAAACATGAGGATGATAGGAATGAATAAGGGAATGATGGTGTAAAGAAAGAATGTGTAGAGATATGAGGTATTTACAGGAAAAAGAAATGAAGTAATAATTTAAATTAACTTTACATTTAAATATATTAAATATTATCATGCAGCAAGCTTCTATATCCTTCCCCTCACCCTAGGTTCACATATCCACCATGAAACCCCCCCAGGCCATGTTATAGGGTACTTAAGGTTTGGCATAGGATTATATATATATGTCTTTGTGTGTGTGTGTGTGTGTGTGTGTGTGTTTTTATACGTTTGTGTATATGCCTTTTAGAACATAATTTGTCACATCCAAGCTTATATATAAGTTAATATACATAAGTATGCTTAATTAATACTAATCCTAATATATATAAATGTGTGCAATTTGCACCAAGTGTACATAATGTTTCCGACGACTTTTGGAGAGTCAAAAAGTAAAAATTTCAGAAAAGGTTCTTCGGTCACGTTTTCTATTTTTATTTGAACTATCTATATCAATAAATAAATTTGAAAACTATTTGATCATCATTATTAAATAATTAAAATAGATTTATTTGCTAATAAAAATCCATTTATTGATTATATAAAATATATTTAAATAGCCTATTTCAAAGTATCGAAACCCCAGGTCGTTACAAATCTATTTTACCATCATTTGTTATTATTTAAAAGAGTTGTATTTTTTAATTATAAAATCTATTATTTTAATATTTAAAATTTACTAAATATTCACAAATCAAGGTGGTAAAATTCCGAATCGTTACAATTTGCAAACTACACAATACCAGAGAATTTGTACTTGAATTCACATTATTCTCTCCCAGTTTCATCATATTCCTCAAAGAATTCAAAGATATATTGCTATCGGAGGTCTATAGGATCATTGTACTGAATATGAAAGATTATGTATTGAAGATACAACTACTCATCATACACTATTGTTGATTGTAAAATGAAGAAGGTGTTATTGTAGCTTGTAAAATCAAGAGGTGCATCTTGTAGCCTATGAAATCAAGATTGTAAAGTTGTTCTTACCACCCGTGAAAAGCAAGTGGTGATAGTAAAATTCTTCATGGTCTAGTATAGGACTAGGTGTAGGATTAGTCAATCCAAACCAGTATAAAAATCCCTGGTGTTATTTACATTACTCCATTTTACTTTACTACTTACTTATTTTGCGATTACTTGTTTTTATTTGCTATTTGATTAGATAGAAATTTAAATTCATACATAAGTTTCAAAATACACACTTTACCTCCTCTAGTGTATAGATAGCCATAAGATCCATTCCTCATCATGTTATAAACAGCCCATTTACTATGGCTGCGTGCTAACCAAGTTCCAACAATGGTAACTGAGTCCAATAGCTTATGCGGTCTAAATCAGCAGTATTAGGGCTAACTTATTAAAGCCTACCCATTTAGTAGGGTGTCTAGAAAAGTAGTGTCGAAGGTTAGGTTTGGGTAATCAACTTACTCTGCCCTACCTAGCTACTAACCTGGTCTGAAAGGATGAAGTAAGCCCAAAAGTTATCTCCAATATAAAGGCCCAAATTGACTTGCCCTTGGGCTAATTTATAAAATCTGTTTTGAACTTAAAATAAAATTTTAAATTTAAAAAGTTAAATTTAAAATGAAAAAAATAATATTTTATGTTGAAAAAGTAACTAATTTCAAAATGTTATAAAATAATTTTCGATATTGCTTTTAAATTAAAATAATTATTTTCAAAATTTATTAGTAATTAATTAGATGAATTAAATGAATAATTAATTAGAATAGTTAAATGAATAATTAATTAAATGAAATAACATATATATTGATATATGTATCATTGTCTTAAAATGTTAAGATTATATATATAATTTTTGAAATTAATTATAATTAATTAAAATTGTTTTAATTAAATAAATAAATTACTGTTAATTAATAAATAATATAATACATATGTATAAGATATACGTGTATAAATATAAATGTTATAGTACTTCTACTCAATTTAAATTTTTTGAAATGAATATAATTAAATTAACTGACTTAATTAATAAAATTAATATGAGATTATTATGTAAGTTAATTAAATTATAAAATGTTACACAAGAATTAAAATTATATAATATAAAATTGGAAATGTACAACAAAATTGGAACAACATGAAACCATAAATAGACTTAAGGGATAAAACATACATATAGTAAGTATATCGTGATTTCTAATTTTTCTTACACTTAATCAAGAGGGTATTTCATAAGAAATACATTATCATAAGTCAATATCACTCAATTAAATATATTAAATATTATGAATCTTTAGTATAAAGTTGTCATCTACCATTTACATGTTAATAGTTTGCTTGCACACTGCATAATAGTTGATATTCCTCAAGCTAAGTATATTATGTGTAGTCTAAATCGATGAGGTAAGATATATGTATGTATTTGTTGATATTCCTCAAGCTACATATGTGCATAGGCAATCACAAAATGGTAGGTATGCATGTAACGACCCGATTTTTAGTATTTGGTGATTTATTTGATAAATTGGCTTTGGAAAGATTTTAATAAAAGGATATAAATTGTGAAAATGTAACATTTGAACTTTAAAATAGGTTAAAACGTGGAAAATAATATTTTATAAAGGTGATGTAATTGAAAAACAATATGAATAGGTAGAATTGATTGAAATGTATATTGATGCATATTTAAATAAATTGGAACTTTTTTTTAAAGCGAAGGAATATACAGTTTTATAATTATTCATTACTATTATATTTTAACTTATAAAACCCAAGCCCAAGAGACTCAAACCCAATAAATAATTGTCCAAACTCATCATGATTGCTCTAAAACTTTCCTTGCTCCTCCTTTTCACTAAATATTTACGTATATTCACTTCATCGTATTTAGGGATCTTCCTGTAGAAAACTCAAAATCTTCCTTTCTAAGTTTAAGGACAAGCTATATAAATTAAAATAAATTATCAAATTTCAATATGTGAATCATTATACACGTTTACTTCTATGGTTTGATTCATGTTTGGTGTGGTGCTTGTTTGTTGAGTGCGCACGCAAGGGTAGAGAGGAAGAAGGTGTTTTGAACGCAACTTACAAGTGAGTCTTTGGCTCACAAAATCATTGTAATCTCTCGAATCTTTACGTATATGTGATTAAATATTGCTTGTTTTAGTTAGTTTCCAATACTTTGAATTTTGAATCAATTAAAAGGGATATATATATGTGAAGAGGCACAGCCTGGAGTAGACAAGCTCCAGGCGAGCTCGGACCGATCATAAATGACCAGTGGACAGGTCATGTCATCTTGCATGCATCCTGGTACGCGTGTGTTTTGCTCAAGGGTAAAGGCATGCTTGCATGGTGAAGGCGTGTGTAGTGAAGGGGTTTGTGTAATGCTGAGTCTAGTTGTATGAATATCAAAATATATAATATAATATATAGTTTTATAATATATATGTATATTTTATATTTAGAATATGAACTTGACTTGTGTTAGTGTGATAATTAGAAGCGTGAACTTGATGAATATGTGCGTTATTAGGTCTTTTGTGTGTGCATATCATAGCAAATACATATGTGAGTATTGTGTGCATATAAACATTCGTATGTGGATTGGTTTGCATACCCATATAAACTACTCTGTTGCTCTCCAGGTTTTTAATGACTAACTTTATACTATTGTGTGTGTCTCCATATCTCAATCTAATTGTTTAATCATATTATTATATGAAGCTGGTGACCCTTTATAATTAGTTCATAGTTGTTGAACCATTGTGGGTATATTTGCTAGGTGATATAAATATATACATGTATATATATATATATACATATATATATATATAGAAATATGAGCCTAATGCATTAACAAATGAGTTTAATTGTTGTTATCTATAAAAGTGTAAGGTTTTAATATATAATATATAGTTTTGTAAATTATTGTAATGGTTAAGAATGATTAAATGAGTTATTTAATTTGTTTAATAGGTACTTGACTAACTCTTATTAATATCGGGAACAGTAATTACATATTGTAAATAATAAGATTACCATTGGATTTATTAACTCATGTGTGTTTTTGTGTGTGTGTTCATTATTCGTTTCGAAATGTTTATGAGATAAGATGATGTGAATGATTTTAATATAGTATATTTAATTATTGATAATTATATTTAATTCATATAATCTATTTTATAGCTTTCTTTTTTAATCTTTAATGTATATTGCTTCGAACATATGAAATAATTTTATACGAAGTATTTAGTTTTATATCTATTTTGAGATATGCATTTATTATCCATCTCCCAAATATTTACTTTGCTATATAAAATTATATATTGTGAATAATGTATTCTTAAATATTGATTTGTTTATTTTTCTCATCATTTTTTTATTAGTCACTAATTTCTGATTTCTGATTTCTGATTTTCTTCATATTGATTCCGACAATGTAAATGATTCATCGTTGATGTTGGTTTGACTAATGATTTTAGTATGATATGGTGATGGCATTCTTTTTACCTGATTTATTGTTAATTATTTTGTGTGGTGAGAAATATGAATAAACGGTTTAGTGATCTCGTCTAGTATGTGACTTTCGGTAACACTTTTTTGGTTAATCTCTAGACTCTTTATATAGAATAAAGAAGGCCGAGTGTGATGCGTGAGCACTGGACAAATGGACTAGTAACACGCGGTGGTATGGGACATCATTGTGTTATTTATTTAGTTATTCTTTTGCTCGTAGATGACACTCAATAAGGGTTTGTTGTATGTGATATTCGTTATATTGAGTATACTTAGAACTGTGTATCGGCCATTGTATGTATATTATATATGTATGTCTGCCCTTGTCCAACTCCCTTTATGTTTTGGAAGTAAACCAGATTCACTAGAATCCACCCTGGTGGTCTGATCATGGGATCGTGCCGATGATCTGTAACACCTTTATTCGATATAGTATATTTAGATGCGCATTATATGACTTGGGCTTGGTGACCCATGGGGTAGGTGCCCCGACATTACGAAGTTTGGGTAAGGTAACCCATAGGGTCGGTGCCCCATGCCTCTTTATTATGTCGCATAGGCCAGCGGTCTTTTACCTATAGAGGCAAAGCAGGGTTATGACTGCGGCTATGCGTTAATGAGCCATTGGTGGATATGTGTCATGATGTACATCGAGGTAACTAAAGACTGTAAGATCAGATCCAGTTAGGTGGCCATGTGCTCTTGGAGCGGGAATACAGCCATCGGTCTCCCATCTAGTTTTAGTTCACATGAACTAATGTTGTAGGAACAGATCTGGCAACATCGCATATGGCATAACAGACCCTCGGTTCCTAGAGTGGGCTTACAACCATCGGTCTCCTGTTCGGGTTAAGTTCACGTGCAGTAGAAAGGAATTTATAAGATAAGATCATGCCTGAGATTGTGTCCAAGTATATTCAACCCTGTATCCTTCTTAGGCAGACGACTTATTCTCTATAGGCACTTAGCCTATCGAGTATTGATTATATTTGTATATTGTTATGAGTTAGCTCAGATTTATCTTATTGACTTTAGTGATTTGATGATGAGATTTATAATATGACATTGAGAGACATTTGGGAAATGCTTCGTGTTAGCAATATACTTAGTGATATCTCACTTATTGATATTTTTGGATTTAGACAATGGTTTCTGGATATATATGATTCACCCATTTGTGTTGATTACGTGATTTCTAATTTAATATATTTTGAATGGGTGATGAGATCTTTTAATATAAGATATGATTATGTGTTATGATCCACTTTTCCTTACAATTTAAGTGGACAATAAACCACACATGACCAACTCAAATTGAATGAAAAAAGGATAGTAACGAAAAAAGAAGAAGAAAGGAGATAAGAAGAAAAACTAAACAACATAGAATATCACATTGGAATGGATAATCTATAATATACAACAAATCTTTACACAAAACAAGCTATAATATATGTCTATACAGACATCAATCAGATTATACTAGCCTATTTCAGTCGGACAGTTATAACAGCCTGTCTTTACAATTACTGATAAATGCATACAATAGACAATATAGTGGAACACAATGAAATACGGAGATATGTCTAGGGCCTTCAGCTCGTCTCCTGAAGCTCCAATGCTTCCAAAATAAATCTGTAATATGCTCGGTCTGACCCCATTATAATAAAATAACACTCGAGTCAGTTTAGAAAACCGGCATGAGAAAAACACACCCAACTAGATTTTGAAGTTATAGAAAACCATTGAAATCAAAAGTATCTCATAAGACCACGCCACACATAAACCCAGACAGGTTTTTAACTTACGATAACCAAACCATTTCTATGAAATTCTCCGATATTATAATAGTGCCTAAGATACAAATACTTATTAGTCATAGCCGAAATTGTTACATTAATTAAATTCTAACATGACAGGTATACAACTAAAACTGTTAAGGCACGTATTAGAGAATGGATTCCATATAATGACTGTGCTACTGGGGTACCGCCCGTCATGGTGCATCTCTAGATAAAATAACACCATGGACCTCACCTGGATCTTCTGCAAACACAGAACCGGCCTACCACTTGACTAGTAGTACCGAATATGATCACCTCTCCATTAATGGGCCTATGGCATACAAATGATGTCACATACGGAAATTTTCGACTTTCGAAAATTCAACATCGATACTCACTTTATCGACTGCCGAGAAATCGAAGGCCGGAAACCCGAAATGTTATGGGTTTAAGAAAGAAGAAAAGAAAAAAAAAGAAGAGAGAAGATATAGAAAATAGAGAGAAAAGAAAATAGAAAATAGAACGGAACTGAAAACAACAGAACAATATCAGAATCTCACAATTCGCAGCGGAACAACATATAATAATAAATGAATAATCTTTAAACAAAGAACTATATCAGTTATTACATTACATTTCATTACATCATATCATAAGAGTGTACAACATCAAACAACAACAACTATGCAGCGGAAAAAGAATACTATATACTAGTAATACGCTATACCATCCAGCTTGCCTCCTGCAATTTCTGAATTCCAGAATATCCTGATAAACCTAACTCTTAACTGCCCGTGTGGAAATTGGTGGGCACCCAGAGTTTAGGAAGGAAAACAATAAACTCCGAGTCAGTCATGTGACTGGTGTGGGAACTAAAACAGTTTATTTATCTTTAAAATCAAAAATAGAGGAATATTTTTAAAGTCAATTCGCAATGCTTTTAAAAATGAGACTACCATAAGACCTCCTGCCACACACACAATGCAAACGCAGACTTGGAGGAGATTTCTTCTTATGTTAGTCAAAGATGCTTGATACGTATTAAAAAAAAACATTTGATATTATTACTAGTGCATAGTGTAGAAGATATTTCGAAAGTAGAATATAAATCTTAGCCAGCATAGGTACCATTATATTATGCTTACTATAGCTACCATATTAGATGGCAGGTTCTACAACTAAAACCGTACAAGTCTCGTATTGTTTCTTTGGATTTCCAACGAATGATCAGGCCAAGGAACTTCCCATTGCCACATGAGAACGCTTCTGGATGGACGTCCCCGAGAACCAAACCGGATCTCTACCAACACAAGGCCGGGTTACCCCTAACTGAGTAACAACTGACCGAATATGTCATCCCCCCGTCCTTTGGGACCTTTCACCGAGCGCTCGCAATCAATTCACACAATCATAAAGTGTTTTCAACATGAGTAAGTATCTGGGCTCCATACCATGATACCACCCTTTTCCAGAAGGAAATGCACATATCCTAAAGGGCGCTACCCCTCATAACCTTGCCGCATCTTTCCTGTTTTGACCATTCCGGGGTGTGAGGCTCGACGAAGTCTCGTCCACAAAAACACACTTTATACAAAAGCCGTGCTTTGGGTTAACAAATGATCATAGAAATGATCACCAAGATAGACGATCAAATAAATGATCCTATCACAAATGATCAACACAATGATCATTTCACAGCAACACTCAGCATGTCACATTAACAAATTGGGAATATATCGCTGATAACCTTCAACTATATAATCTCTGAGCTCGTACGTCTCAGAGAAGGGTGTTAAGCTAAGAGAATAAATTCTCCACCACCAGCAGAAATATATTTGAAAGAGATCAGTTTTATATCTCAATTGTAATGTCAGACACACAATCCATACAAGTCTGTTCCGGGATCGAACAAAACCGAAGGCACTTACAAAGAAGTCCTTGCAATCCGGATAATCTCTAATCACGCCCGAATTTCCCATCACATATGGAGATCTCTATACCGGGGATCAGCCAGTGCAGAGACAATCAACAAGAAACCCTTTCGTTTTCGAAAATATCCGGTCCTCAACACCGATCTTCAAATGCAATTCATAACGACGTATCACACATTCGGAATGGGTTATACGACCCCAAGGTCCTTTCCCGGTTAACCCGAATAGTGAGCGCTTATTTTAAAAAAAAATAAGTGTGGCATTCAATTTCAAACAAATCACTACAAATACCCATTCAAAGGTAAATATCGATAGTTGGTTATTGAACTATCCATGGATATGCCAACATCACCAGATTCCAAATAATTTTCCAAATTATTTATTTTCCAAAAATATCTTTAGAAGATATAAACTTTCCATACTTCAAAAATAAATCAATATTTATTTTTTAACCTATTTTCCAAATTTCATTTATAAATTCCATATTGAATTCATATGTTAAAATATCTATGAATATACGTTTCCAATTATTCATTTTCAATTTATCTTCAAAAAGATAAATTCTCAACATATTCACTTTATATTGGAAAACATTTCCATACTTATTAAATAAATAATTCACAATCTTTTATTTTCAACACTTGGAAAATATTCAATATACTCTAATCAAAATTAAGTATATATTTCATTCTTTAAGAAAATTATTCTCTTTAACATATTTATTTGGGCCAAAACGAATGTTGCGTAAAACATCGTTACTACAACCCAAAATCACTAGTATAGGGATTCAAAATTAAAATAGATATATAAATCCCAATACTATACCAAATATTTCCTTTCGAAATCATTTACTATAACAACAGTGTTATAGTCCATCATTTCCTTTTATTTCTCGAAAACATCTATTTCAACAATGAATGTTGAAATCTATGGTTTCGAATCTCAACACCTTTTAAAACATCTTTAGATCGTTTTAATTCTATTTCAAACATCACATCCAAAATAATTTCTTTAACATAATATTCACTATTTAAACGTGAATATATTTGTTAACAAATTTTATCATTTCTATTCATTTTATTTTACAGGATTATTCACTGTCTAAAATATGAGTATAACTCCATTAACAAATTACAACAATTTTACTTATCAAAATAAGTCGTTGCGGGTTTATAAAACAATGTTTATAAATTCCATTTCTATTTATTTTATATCAACTTCCTTTTACAAATTCCCTTTATTAATCCTATTCAATTTTTTATCTCAATGATATACTAAAATTTCATAGTTAAATACTTATAATTTATTTGTTTACAAAATCGTTCCTTCAAACTTCATAATTATAAATCTTATAACTTATAAGATTCATTTATTTATCAAAAAATCTATCCTTTTAAATAACTTTACAAATTTTATAAACCTAATGTTTATAAAATTACATTTATAACTTCACCGTTATAATTCTATAAATTTCATCCATTTATGAAATTCATTCACAATTCATTCTAACACTTATAAAAGTTCGTTTTATAATTCAAAATATTCTAATTTATAATTATCCATTTTATAAATCTTTTATATGGATCAATTTATATTATTCTTTTAAAAACGTCTTTGAACTCCTTTATAATTTCATCATTTTGATTTATAAAATAATCAAATTTCATAAATCCTATTTTTAAGACTTTTTATAATAAATTCAGAAATCCCAGTTTAAACTATTTTATAAAATCATTAATCTCATATTTTCAAAAATCAACTTTTAACTGAATTTCTCAAAAATAATAATTTTTATAATATTAAAATTATAATGTTTATTTATTTTAAGATGGATCAATTCTAAAAAAATATTTTATAAACGTATACTTTCAAAAATCACTTAGGAATCCCTTAAAATAAAAATCGTTATTTTTAAACTTCAAAATTGGATTCGATGATGCAACACATCAAATAGTCAATCACGACTTTCAAACATCATATATCATCCATGATAACCAATCAAACATCACAATGTATGAATCAAACAAATATTTGTGAGGAATCCAGTTGGATCCCTCCAACCTGTTTCCCCGCATCCACAGACATTAGCACAATACCAATTCCGTTTCAAGACGGAATATCGCGGTATATGGGATTTTATAAAATATTATCCGCTTACTAACGGCGCATAGGGTCTCATCCGCTATACAATGCGGGAAATCAATCAACTGCAATATATACATATGCCAATATATATATTGCTATATATATATATAATACCAATTCCACTTCAAGGTGGAATATCGCGGTATATGTGCGTAATAAATAACCTCGGCTTACTAACGGCGTATAGGGTCTATTCACATCCAATATATATATATAACAATCATCATACAAGCATTCAATCAACACAACTAACAATTTTAAATCTAACTATTTAAAATTTAAATAAATCCTTTAGAGTGAGAAGTTCTCACCTTTGCTTTTATTTTGCAATCCATTTCCCATCTTGACTCGATTTTCTTGATTTATACCTTGTATAAATATTTACACAATTTATTAATATTCGAACAGATCGAATAATAAATTTTCATTTGTAATTTCGATTCATCGTTGATTTCTTTTTAATAGTTAAATTAACTGATAGTGTTATTTAAACCTATTTCTTGTTTAATAATTTATTTTAGCTAATTATTTTACTCTCAAGTTAATGATTTTTTTATTTTAAACTAAAAATTAAAGATTCAAACTGATTTTCTTTAAATTAAATTTGTTTAACTAAAGGTTACAATTTTAAAACTAAATTCCTTTTTAATAAATTGTTTTTGGCTTTCAAACAATTTCTTTTTATACTTTGATTTAACAAAAATTAAATTCAAACTATTCTTTATAAATTCAATTTTTGTCGAACAAATTTAATTTCTATTTAAATAAATTTTATTAACTAACTATTTAATTTAAACAACATTTTCTTTTATAAAATATCCTTTAGTCCTTAATTACCCATTTTTCCAATAATAAATAATATTTTCTTTTGATAAATCATTTTATCAAATAAGTAAAATTTCTAACTAATTTTCTTTTACAAAATATTTTCCATTTGAAACTAAATTTATATTTAACTAATAATTTAGTTTTAAACAAATAATTAAATTTTAAACACATTTTCTTTACTGTAAATGTTTACATACAGATTTTATTTTCTGTTTATAATTATCTGTTGTTGTTGTTTTTTTTTCAAAACTTTATGTACACATTTGCATAAACTCAAATAAAATAAAATAAATTAGAAAATAAAACTTACACTGCTGCCTCCCTACCACTCGAGCATCAATGCCATCAACGCGAAGCCCTACTGACGTCGACGCCGCCGCCATCACGCGCGACCCCCAGTCGCTTCATGCCGCGCGCACGCGCGCCGCCGTTATCCCCAACCTCTAACCTGCTCGAGCACGCGACAGCCCTGCCACTGCCTCAACTTCGATCGAACGCGAGCGACCCAACTCGACATCGCATCGATGTTACCCAAGCCCTAAGACGCCAGCAACTCCTCCCCTACCATCGCGCCTCCACCGCCATCGCGAGGGCCGCTGCCATCTCCACGCGCAATCACGCGCGATCGATTTCCCCTTTTCAATTTGATGTCGCGGCCATTTTTAATTTGTTCGTTCCTTTTTCTTTTCTTTTTTATTTTATACGGCCATTGTTTTAGTTTACTGAAGAGAAAGGGGAGAGAGGGAAACGCGAAAAGGACTTCGGTGATTAAAATTTGATTTGGGGAGAAATAGTTTATGCGGCCATTATTTTCTTCTGAGATTTGAACGAACAGAAGGGGATATATAAAATGTAAAGGATGATGGCTTGCACGATTCTTCAGTGATACTAGGCGCGATTTTAGGCTAGAATATAGGGATGCCGTTGTTGACTAATTTTAAAAATTAATTCAAATTGAATTTGATTCAATTGCAACGCGTTTACTCACCGTGTGCTCACATACCAACTCCGAAAAATACGAAATTTGAAATCCGGTAATAATTCAATATTTCGGACCAAATGGAACTGGTTTCGTCGAATTCCGAGACTGTGTCTCGGACGGCTATTTTAAATATCGATTCAAACGATTAAATTTCAAAACTGAACAATCACTTTCAAATTCAATTCTGAAGCTTTAATTATCTTCAATATTATCAATATGGATTTTACAAGCCTTTGAAATATTTTTAATCGGCTTAAAATTGAAGATTCAAATTTTTATTCAACTTCAATAGATTAAATTCTATAATTTAATCGCTAAATTCATTCTGATAATTTGAAATTCACGTCAAACCATCATTCAAATATTTAAAATTAATTAAATATTCCCAAATTAAATTATTAAAAATTCTGGGTCGTTACAATCTTCCCCCCTTAAAAGAATTTCGTCCCGAAATTACAAGTTAAGAAGAATGCCCTTATCCCGTCTACTATTTTTCACAATCCAAATAGTTTTATCAACTTACTAACATAAATCTTTTTACTAGAGATTCACTATCATTTCAACTAGCTTTCCAACTTCAATTATAAGTTTCAACCAACATTGTTTTCCTAACAATTCAAATTTAAATTCAAATTCAAATTTCAAACTTTCAAAATCTTCAAAAATTTTCTAACACCCTAAATTTTCGAAAAATTTCGCCAGCGTCTCCTTTGCGCGGCTAGCTTGGTACGACTACAAAATGGCACCACGACCCCTCAGAATCAAAAAGAAAAGAGAAAGCCAAGTGGCTGGAGAAGAAAATCATCAAATTTCATACTGAAATTCAAATACGTACCTTTTTGTCGAGCCATTTAAATTATCTTCAAAATCAAAATCCAATCCCTTTATACACCTGTATATCCTGTTATCCATAATATCCAATTCCAATATTCAAACCATTTTTCCAATTCTATTACAAAAATTCCCAATATATGCTTCTTATACATTTTTACTTCACTATTGAAGTTACATATTTATTTTCATTGAATTTTGCATTTCAATTCAATTCACAATTCCAATTCTATTTAAATTCAATTCAAAATTTCAATTCAATTTGAATTCAATTCTCAACTCTAAATATTGAATTCTAACGATTAACTTTCATTTACTAATTCATATTACCACTTTAAATTAGTTTCATTCACTAATTCATTTCAATTAGTACATTCACTTATTCATTTTAAATTTCAATTTTCATATTCCATTCATCTCGAATTTATTTAATTACATACAAAGGGAATTTCAATTTATTTCTTTTACTTACTTGAATTTATATACAAGTTCAAATTTATCTTCAAATTTAGCTCATGACTAAACTTTAATTTAACCAATTCATTAGTCCAAGAATTAATAATTTATCAAGTTAGTTTACTTGAATTCAATCCATTTTATTTTATTTTAATACCAATTCAATTTATTTTACGAATCCCAATTGCATATGAATTCATTTCCTTATTCAATTCCATATACTAATGATAATAATTTAATATTATTACTTCCTAACAATCATGCAACCACATACTATAATAATTCATAGAAAATCATTTCTTTTCTATACAAAAATAGTTTTGGGCAAAATTACCTTATTTACCCGATTCAAAAAAATTTTTATATTCACTAACAAATACGCGCTCATATCTATTATTACACTCAAACTCATTCTAGAGTACTGCTGACTCTATCTCTAATGAGTAATACCCAACAGAACCATGGTTGTCGCTTAACCATATGCTCTGATACCACATTGTCACATACGGAAATTTTCGACTTTCGAAAATTCAACATCGATACTCACTTTATCGACTGCCGAGAAATCGAAGGCCGGAAACCCGAAATGTTATGGGTTTAAGAAAGAAGAAAAGAAAAAAAAAAGAGAGAAGATATAGAAAATAGAGAGAAAAGAAAATAGAAAATAGAACGGAACTGAAAACAACAGAACAATATCAGAATCTCACAATTCGCAGCGGAACAACATATAGTAATAAATGAATAATCTTTAAACAAAGAACTATATCAATTATTACATTACATTTCATTACATCATATCATAAGAGTGTACAACATCAAACAACAACAACTATGCAGCGGAAAAAGAATACTATATACTTTTAATACGCTATGCCATCCAGCTTGCCTCCTGCAATTTCTGAATTCCAGAATATCCTGATAAACCTAACTCTTAACTGCCCGTGTGGAAATTGGTGGGCACCCAGAGTTTAGGAAGGAAAACAATAAACTCCGAGTCAGTCATGTGACTGGTGTGGGAACTAAAACAGTTTATTTGTCTTTAAAATCAAAAATAGAGGAATATTTTTAAAGTCAATTCACAATGCTTTTAAAAATGAGACTACCATAAGACCTCCTGCCACACACACAATGCAAACGCAGACTTGGAGGAGATTTCTTCTTATGTTAGTCAAAGATGCTTGATACGTTTTAAAAAAAACATTTGATATTATTACTAGTGCATAGTGTAGAAGATATTTCGAAAGTAGAATATAAATCTTAGCCAGCATAGGTACCATTATATTATGCTTACTATAGCTACCATATTAGATGGCAGGTTCTACAACTAAAACCGTACAAGTCTCGTATTGTTTCTTTGGATTTCCAACGAATGATCAGGCCAAGGAACTTCCCATTGCCATATGAGAACGCCTCTGGATGGACGTCCCCGAGAACCAAACCGGATCTCTACCAACACAAGGCCGGGTTACCCCTAACTGAGTAACAACTGACCGAATATGCCATCCCCCGGTCCTTTGGGACCTTTCACCGAGCGCTCGCAATCAATTCACACAATCATAAAGTGTTTTCAACATGAGTAAGTATCTGGGCTCATACCATGATACCACCCTTTTCCAGAAGGAAATGCATATATCCTAAAGGGCGCTACCCCTCATAACCTTGCCGCATCTTTCCTGTTTTGACCATTCCGGGGTGTGAGGCTCGACGAAGTCTCGTCCACAAAAACACACTTTATACAAAAGCCGTGCTTTGGGTCAACAAATGATCATAGAAATGATCACCAAGATAGACGATCAAATAAATGATCCTATCACGAATGATCAACACAATGATCATTTCACAGCAACACTCAGCATGTCACATTACCAAATTGGGAATATATCGCTGATAACCTTCAACTATATAACCTCTGAGCTCGTACGTCTCAGAGAAGGGTGTTAAGCTAAGAGAATAAATTCTCCGCCACCAGCAGAAATATATTTGAAAGAAATCAGCTTTATATCTCAATTGTAATGTCAGACACACAATCCATACAAGTCTGTTCCGGGATCGAACAGAACCGAAGGCACTTACAAAGAAGTCCTTGCAATCCGGATAATCTCTAATCACGCCCGAATTTCCCATCACATATGGAGATCTCTATACCGGGGATCAGCCAGTGCAGAGACAATCAACAAGAAACCCTTTCGTTTTCGAAAATATCCGGTCTTCAACACCGATCTTCAAATGTAATTCATAACGACGTATCACACATTCGGAATGGGTTATACGACCCCAAGGTCCTTTCCCGGTTAACCCGAATAGTGAGCGCTTATTTTAAAAAAAATAAGTGTGGCATTCAATTTCAAACAAATCACTACAAATACCCATTCAAAGGTAAATATCGATAGTCGGTTATTGAACTATCCATGGATATGCCAACATCGCCAGATTCCAAATAATTTTCCAAATTATTTATTTTCCAAAAATATCTTTAGAAGATATAAACTTTCCATACTTCAAAAATAAATCAATATTTATTTTTTAACCTATTTTCCAAATTTCATTTATAAATTCCATATTGAATTCATATGTTAAAATATCTATGAATATACGTTTCCAATTATTCATTTTCAATTTATCTTCAAAAAGATAAATTCTCAACATATTCACTTTATATTGGAAAACATTTCCATACTTATTAAATAAGTAATTCACAATCTTTTATTTTCAACACTTGGAAAATATTCAATATACTCTAATCGAAATTAAGTATATATTTCATTCTTTAAGAAAATTATTCTCTTTAACATATTTATTTGGGCCAAAACGAATGTTGCGTAAAACATCGTTACTACAACCCAAAATCACTAGTATAGGGACTCAAAATTAAAATAGATATATAAATCCCAATACTATACCAAATATTTCCTTTCGAAATCATTTACTATAACAACAGTGTTATAGTCCATCATTTCCTTTTATTTCTCGAAAACATCTATTTCAACAATGAATGTTGAAATCTATGGTTTCGAATCTCAACACCTTTTAAAACATCTTTAGATCGTTTTAATTCTATTTCAAACATCACATCCAAAATAATTTCTTTAACATAATATTCACTATTTAAACGTGAATATATTTGTTAACAAATTTTATCATTTCTATTCATTTTATTTTACAGGATTATTCACTGTCTAAAATATGAGTATAACTCCATTAACAAATTACAACAATTTTACTTATCAAAATAAGTCGTTGCGGATTTATAAAACAATGTTTATAAATTCCATTTCTATTTATTTTATATCAACTTCCTTTTACAAATTCCCTTTATTAATCCTATTCAATTTTATATCTCAATGATATACTAAAATTTCATAGTTAAATACTTATAATTTATTTGTTTACAAAATCATTCCTTCAAACTTCATAATTATAAATCTTATAACTTATAAGATTCATTTATTTATCAAAAAATCTATCCTTTTAAATAACTTTACAAATTTTATAAACCTACTGTTTATAAAATTACATTTATAACTTCACCGTTATAATTCTATAAATTTCATTCATTATGAAATTCATTCACAATTCATTCTAACACTTATAAAAGCTCGTTTTATAATTCAAAATATTCTAATTTATAATTATCCATTTTATAAATCTTTTATATGGATCAATTTATATTATTCTTTTAAAAACGTCTTTGAACTCCTTTATAATTTCATCATTTTGATTTATAAAATAATTAAATTTCATAAATCCTACTTTTAAGACTTTTTATAATAAATTCAGAAATCCCAGTTTAAACTATTTTATAAAATCATTAATCTCATATTTTCAAAAATCAACTTTTAACTGAATTTCTCAAAAATCATAATTTTTATAATATTAAAATTATAATGTTTATTTATTTTAAGATGGATCAATTCTAAAAAAATGTTTTATAAACGTATACTTTCAAAAATCACTTTAGAAATCCCTTAAAATAAAAATCGTTACTTTTAAACTTCATAATTGGATTCGATGATGCAACACATCAAATAGTCAATCACGACTTTCAAACATCATATATCATCCATGATAACCAATCAAACATCACAATATATGAATCAAACAAATATTTGTGAGGAATCCAGTTGGATCCCTCCAACATGTTTCCCTGCATCCACAGACATTAGCAGAATACCAATTCCGTTTCAAGACGGAATATCGCGGTATATGGGATTTTATAAAATATTATCCGCTTACTAACGGAGCATAGGGTCTCATCCGCTATACAATGCGGGAAATCAATCAACTGCAATATATACATATGCCAATATATATATTGCTATATATATATAATACCAATTCCACTTCAAGGTGGAATATCGCGGTATATGTGTGTAATAAATAACCTCGGCTTACTAACAGCGTATAGGGTCAATTCACATCCAATATATATATATAACAATCATCATACAAGCATTCAATCAACACAAATAACAATTTTAAATCTAACTATTTAAAATTTAAATAAATCCTTTAGAGTGAGAAGTTCTCACCTTTGCTTTTATTTTGCAATCCATTTCCCATCTTGACTCGATTTTCTTGATTTATACCTTGTATAAATATTTACACAATTTATTAATATTCGAAAAGATCGAATAATAAATTTTCATTTGTAATTTCGATTCATCGTTGATTTCTTTTTAATAGTTAAATTAACTGATAGTGTTATTTAAACCTATTTCTTGTTTAATAATTTATTTTAGCTAATTATTTTACTCTCAAGTTAATGATTTTTTTATTTTAAACTAAAAATTAAAGATTCAAACTGATTTTCTTTAAATTAAATTTGTTTAACTAAAGGTTACAATTTTAAAACTAAATTCCTTTTTAATAAATTGTTTTTGGCTTTCAAACAATTTCTTTTTATACTTTGATTTAACAAAAATTAAATTCAAACTATTCTTTATAAATTCAATTTTTGTCGAACAAATTTAATTTCTATTTAAATAAATTTTATTAACTAACTATTTAATTTAAACAACATTTTCTTTTATAAAATATCCTTTAGTCCTTAATTACCTATTTTTCCAATAATAAATAATATTTTCTTTTGATAAATCATTTTATCAAATAAGTAAAATTTCTAACTAATTTTCTTTTACAAAATATTTTCCATTTGAAACTAAATTTATATTTAACTAATAATTTAGTTTTAAACAAATAATTAAATTTTAAACATATTTTCTTTACTGTAAATGTTTACATACAGATTTTATTTTCTGTTTATAATTCTCTATTGTTGTTTTTTTTTTCAAAACTTTATGTACACATTTGCATAAACTCAAATAAAATAAAATAAATTAGAAAATAAAACTTACACTGCTGCCTCCCTGCCACTCGAGCATCAATGCCATCAACGCGAAGCCCTACTGACATCGACGTCGCCGCCATCACGCGCGACCCCCAGTCGCTTCATGCCGCGCGCACGCGCGCCGCCGTTATCCCCAACCTCTAACCTGCTCGAGCACGCGACAGCCCTGCCACTGCCTCAACTTCGATCGAACGCGAGCGACCCAACTCGACATCGCATCGATTTTACCCAAGCCCTAAGACGCCAGCAACTCCTCCCTTACCATCGCGCCTCCACCACCATCGCGAGTGCCGCTGCCATCTCCACGCGCAATCACGCGCGATCGATTTCCCCTTTTCAATTTGATGTCGCGATCATTTTTAATTTGTTCGTTCCTTTTTTTTTATTTTATTTTATAAGGCCATTGTTTTATTTTACTGAAGAGAAAGGGGAGAGAGGGAGACGCGAAAAGGACTTCGGTGATTAAAATTTGATTTGGGGAGAAATAGTTTATGCGGCCATTATTTTCTTCTGAGATTTGAACGAACAGAAGGGGATATATAAAATGTAAAGGATGATGGCTTGCACGATTCTTCAGTGATACTAGGCGCGATTTTAGGCTAGAATATAGGGATGCTGTTGCTGACTAATTTTAAAAATTAAAATTCAAATTGAATTTGATTCAATTGCAACGCGTTTACTCACCGTGTGCTCACATACCAACTCCGAAAAATACGAAATTTGAAATCCGGTAATAATTCAATATTTCGGACCCAATGGAACTGGTTTCGTCGAATTCCGAGACTGTGCCTCGGACGGCTATTTTAAATATCGATTCAAACGATTAAATTTCAAAACTGAACAATCACTTTCAAATTCAATTCTGAAGCTTCAATTATCTTCAATATTATCAATATGGATTTTACAAGCCTTTGAAATATTTTTAATCGGCTTAAAATTGAAGATTCAAATTTTTATTCAACTTCAATAGATTAAATTCTATAATTTAATCGCTAAATTCATTCTGATAATTTGAAATTCACGTCAAACCATCATTCAAATATTTAAAATTAATTAAATATTCCCAAATTAAATTATTAAAAATTCTGGGTCGTTACAAATGAGAGATAATATCGACTCTATATGGGGAGGTCATACCCTACTTAGGAGCGACCCACTTAGCACTGCTGTGTCTCCCCTGTTTTAGTCATTTTCGGTAGATGAGGCTTGAGGCTACGTTTTACCTTTTATATGACACTACTCACATAGAATTTTAACACTGTCCTCCAGGCAACAACGCAATGCCAGAATCCATCTATACAAGTTCGTTCTAAGACTGAACGAAATGCTTAAAAGCTTCGTCTTCAATTCCATCATCTTTAAGATGTCTTCACTTCGAAACGCTTGATTGGGTCGAAGTGATTTTTAGATAACATATCTGATCCCGGTCTCTTCGAAGCAAGATTCAATAGTTTTCGGTAAACTCAACCATGGTTCTTTAGTAAATAAACAGTCAAAGATAAGTGCGGAGATCACCTTCTAATCGTTAATGAATGGATTTCCCTATCATTTATCATAGGAGAACGAAATGAGATTTATATGCATAGTACAACATCTTCGAAAATGACTGTGTCATATAACTCACATATTTCCCTTAGATATTTTCAAAGTCACATTTTGGGTCCGTATTTGATAGTCAGTGTTTTAACTATCAACAAAACAAGCAGTCAAATTAGGGATTTAATTCCATAGGGAAAACCAACATTGGTTAAACACATATGCATCCACTAGCCTCTTAAATTAATCTTTTCATTACTTGAAATCACTTTGTAAATTAATTGTATAAAAACACATTTTCAAAGATATACCCACAAATCCCTATATTTTCAATACTTAGAATAAACTCAACGGTGTAATTAAATTCACAGATCAGAGGAATATTTCCATTTTATACGATTCTAAAATTAGTTACAATCTCCATTATGATTTCTAAAATCATTTATAAATAACCTTTTAAATCTTTGGAACCATTTATTAAACTCTTTTATACATTCATAAAATCATTTAGGACACCTTTATTAATCCATAAACCTTTTTATAAAACTCCTTTTATAAATCTATAACCCCTTTCTAAATATTCTTTTATAAATATCTAATAATTTATAAAATTCCTTTACTTTATAAATGATCTTCTTTGAACCTTTAAAACATTTTATAAAACTCCCCATATATGTCCAATTCCGTTAAAAAACTCTATTTATGAATCTCGAAAACATTTGTAAACAAATAAAAATCATTTACTTTTAAAAACTATTATATAATAAAAATTATTAGTAACCATAAAAACATCTTAAAGCAATAATTAATAGTTTCAAATACATTATTAATAAAACTCTAACAATTAATTTTCAACATTATTATAAATAATGATAATTAATTTCTAAAACAATATCAATAAATTATTATTATTAATTTCAATCCATATTAATTATTTAAATAATTAATCTTCCAACTGTTTACATATTGATAAATAACCTTAAAACAATATTAATTATAAATAAATAACTTTAAAACAATATTAAGTATAAATAAACAACTTTTTAAAACAATATTAAATAAATAAACTTTAAATAATATTAAATGTAAACAAATAACTTAGAAATAGGTAGATAAAAAGGTTGGGATAAAGTAGAAATTAAATCTTTTAAAACAAAAAAATTTTGAAACCCCAATTCAGATTTTAAAATCATTTCCTGTTTCAAAATTCAACTCCACCTCCAACTCTAATTTATAATATTTTTAAAATACGAATTTGAGGCCAATGTCTAACAAACGCGTAACTAATATAGATATTGATTTTCTATTTATACTGGATTTTAGTTTTTTGAACATAAACATTGTCATAACCAATGGTGTCCATAAATCAGGTTTCATATCCAATAATTCATATAACAGAAATTTTATTGGAAATAAATCAACATTAGCGAGGAATCTGTTGGACCCATCCAACTTGTCCCTTGCATCACAGCTTATATATATCATCGAATATATAATTAAATAAAATCAACAGTGGTGAGGAATCCTGTGGGATACCTCCAACCTCTCCCTCTGCATCAAAAACAGTATATAATTATATAATATAGGTCATCCGCTCCAAGGGCGGGAATAAATCCAAACTAATTGATAAAACAGTAAATCACCCAAACGTCCAATCAATAATTTTTATCAACTATATAATTTTATTAGTCAGCCAAAAAGGCGAGTTTAATTCACTATAATTCTAGTTATAGCCGAGGCATTCTGATTTTGTCCGAATTCGAACGACGTTCGAATTTAGCATAAAATTCCACTAGCTCCAATCTTCCCCAACCCAATTCTATCACGTAGCTAAAGTCATAACGAACGCAAAGCAAAAGTCCACGTCTCGACTGGACCTCGTATGATCAAGAAATACGATTTATAAGTTAACATTTTAAATTTAAAATTAAATAACTAATTACACAATGTATTATCTAACCACCGTATTTTCATTATCCTTCTTCATCGTTCTAGGCCGCGCTTCCTTTTTGTTTTTTATACAACCGCGACCACGTCACGTCGCCACCTCCGTGTTGCCCCTCATCGTAGCACCTAGCCCCCCTCTTCCCAATGCTATAGGTCCCATCGCCTCTCAAGCCCAAAAGCTCCACCACAAACCCATAAGCACCCCACGCTCAACTCAAGACTGAGCCACCACCAATCGACTACAGCTTAGCAAACTTCACCGGAACTTTGCCCTAGCCATCCTCTACAACTTTCCTTTAGGTCTCATCGACTATCGATGAACGATGGTGACAAATTTCGCCACCATAGATTTGACGGACACAGTTGATTTTTGATACCTTATCGCGATCTGACATGCCAATCGTTGAACTTCCTCGTTTCGATGCTGCGAACATTTTTCTAGTTGATGACGAAGGCTGAAAACGCCTCGGGTGGCGTTGTTGTGGCCGTGGTTATTGGATTAGGCTATTTGAATTATTTTTCAAGATTTTTTTATGTTACAGTAATGTTTTAAATAAGGAAGGGGTGGTAAGGTGAGAACATGGGGTGCTGGCTTGATAGGGTACACGGGAAACATGGGGGTATGGGCTAACAATGGGCATGGCGATATTACATGTTATTTTATTTAAAATATCCGTTAAACGTGCCCAAAATCTCGAAATTCAAAGAAGACGTGCCGACTGGCGTATTATATAAAGTACTCTTATTCGAAACGCAATGGAACCAGTCTCGTGTCCTAATTCGCTCATATACAAAAGATAGCTTTTCTAATCCAGTTATATTATAATAATTTATGTAATTAGTTTCCTAAGCATTTCGAGCTCACATGACCAAACCATATGTCTCATCAATATGAAAATCGACGACATATAATAATCACTATTACGGATCCAATGAAACTAGTTTCGTCGAAATCCAAGACAGTGTCCTGAAAAGCTATTTGTACACATTAAATAAAAATATTATTATTAAAACCATTCTAATCACTTTATTTCAAATTTAAAAGTTTACTATCTTCAGTCTGATTTAAATAGAATTTAAATCAGCTTTCGGAATCATTTTCACTTATTTTAAAATCAAGATTCAATTATCTAAAAAAATCTTGAAATTTAAATTAACAATTCACATTATTAATTAAATCCCTATATTTGAAATTTAAGCCGTTTGATATAAACTGACATTTCAATTTTTAAAATGAATTAAATATTCCAAAATCAAATGTCAAATATTCTAGGTTATTACATTCATCCCTCCTTAAAAGAATTTCGTCCCATAATTTCCAAGGTAAGAAAAATATCCCAAACCCGTTAACATTTCAAAATTAATTAGTTGAAATAAATTACCAAATTATTTTAAGCCTTTAACTTCATTCACTGATACCAACTACTCTCATTCCAAGTTATAACACCAAAAATCAAATTTTAGTTATCAAAATTTCTCAAAAATTTCTTACCCTTTAATTTACAGAAAATTTCATTAGCGTCTCCTTTGCAAGGCTCGATCAAAACAAGTACAAATTGTCACTACGGACCCAATACCAATCAAAAGGAAACAAAAGCTAAGTGGGTCAATCATAAAACCATCAAATCAAATAGCAATATAAACATGTACCTTTTTAGTCGAGCAATCAAATGTTCCTTATGAAACCAAAGGCATCAAACTACTTTTTGCTTCCATATACCTGCGTCTTATTTACCAATAATATCCAATCATATACTTCATAATCATCTTATCATGTATTTTCAATTTGTCAACATTTAATTTATTAAATCACGTACGATGTACATATATCATCCGTACGCAAAACCATTTTTGATCGTCCACTCGATCACACAATTTCACTTCCAAACTAGTATCGTCCAATCGACTCTCTAATGTGGACTTAGATTCGGTTCCTTGATCAGAAACCGTCGTTCTCATTGCATAGCCATATCCTATAATACTGAATCCAAGATCAATCAAAAATCCATATCCAGTGTTCATCTTCGAGAATCAAGTGAAAAATCTTAACTCAGATCGATGTAAATCACCTTGAAATCCTGTACTCGAATCTGGATTAAACCGTTATGCAAATAAAGTAATATATGTACAACTTGTGCTTTTATTTCAATTGGTTTCTTATTATTCTGATTCTTTTATTTACATTCATTTCATTATTCAATTTCATCAAACAACATTCCAAAACCATATTCAGTTCACTAATCTATTCCATTAGTTCACTTCACTCACCTTTGCTTGAGTCAAATTCCCTCTCAAGTTCATTATATTTGACTTAAGATAAATTTCGTTTCATAGTTCAGTTTCAAATTTACTCCTCCTTAACATTTATATTAACCAATTTAAAACTTTGTTTTAACTTACTAATTCTCAAATTTTATAAGTTATAAAACTTATTTTCCCATATTTTCATAAAATACTTAAATGAATATTTTCAAAATTTAAACATCTTACTCTTATTTCAAATTATTTTGAAACAATACTATAAATAATTCCTTTGTATTCTAAATTATAATTTTGAATTTCAAAATCGAAACTAGTTTTACCAAAATAAAACTCCAATGGTAGCCATTCCTCTCTTGGAAACCTAAAAATGAACGTCGATGATGTTGTAGTCATCATCAAAATTATTTTCCAGCAACCAAGTGAGTTCAGTGCTTCCTAACACTTTTAAAAAAAATACATTCAAAATATTTCCACTCAAAAATATTTTCCCAATAATATTTTTATTATTTTTTAAACTTTGAAAAATAATTTTTCAAACCACCGAGATTCAAATTCTAAGCTTTTAAATCCTTTTTATTTACAAATTATATTTATAAATTTTACTTATATATATATATATATAAATATATATTGCTTCACTTTGGTTATATAAAACCATTCGTTGATTGTTATCTCTGTTTACATTATAATAATAACAACTTTTATTAGAACATAAAAAACAAATGACAAGTGATAATAATCAAATGCTATCATTCACTAACAACCAAACACGCCATATATACTATAATAATTTCTGAAAAATCTTTTCTTTACATATAAATATAATCTAGGTAAAATTATTTCATTTACCCAATTTCAAAATAATACTATGCTGAATTGCTCTGTTCAAGTGTTTTGAGGTTCCTATCAATAATGTTAATTACTCGTATTGACCAGAATCCATAAGCCCCTCAACTGATCAATCAACACAATATAAAACATTTTTATATCACTAACAAATACGCCCTCATATACACACACACACACACTCTCTCTCTCCCGCTCTCTCTCAAACTCATTCTAAGCTGCTACCGACCTTATCTCCAATGAGTAATCCCCACCAAAGCCAAGGTTCTCGCTTAACCTTGCGCTCTGATACCACGTTGTAACGACCGACTTTTCCATACAGCTTAAGCAGACAATAAACCATACATTACCCACTCAAATTGAATAGGAAGGCGGATAGTTAGGGAAAAAGATGAAGAAAGGAGATAAGAAGAAAAACTAAACAACATAGAATCTCACAGAAGAACAAATAATCTGTAATATACAACAAATATTTACACAAAACAAATTGTGATATATGTATATACAGACATCAATCGGAGTATACTAGCCTATTTCAGTTGGACAGTTATAACAGCCTGTCTTTACAATTGCTGATAAATACAACCAACAGACAACACAGTGGAGCACAATGAAATACACAGATATGTCTTAGGCCTTCAGCTCATCTCCTAAAGCTCTAATGCATCCAAACTAAATCTATAATATGCTCGGTCAGATCCGAGCATTATAATAAAATAACACCCGAGTCAATCTGGAAAACCAGCATGAGAAAAACACACCCAACTGGATTTTAAAGTTATAGAAAATCATTGAAATTAAAGGTATCTCGTAAGACCACGCCGCACATAAAAAAGGACTGGTTTTTACATTACGATGCCAAATCATTTCATATAAAATTCTCTAATATTATAATAGTGTCTAAGATACAAATACTTATTAATCATAGCTGAAATTGTTACACTAATTAATTCTAGCATAATAGGTATACAACTAAAATCTTAAAGGGTATTGGAGAATGGATTCCATACAATGACTGGGCTACTAACGTACTGCCCGTCATGGTGCATCTCGAGATAAAATGACACTGAGGACCTCGCTTGGATCTCGTGCCAACATAGAACCGACCTACCACTTAACCAGTAGTACCGAGTATGATCATCCCTTCATTGATGGGCCCGAAGCATACAAATGAGAGATAATATCGACCCTAGATAAGGATGATCATGCCCTACTTAGGAGCGGCCCACTTAGCCCTGCTGCATCTCCCATGTTTTAGTCATTCTCGGCTGACTTGAGGCTACATTTTACCTTTTATATGGCACTTCCCACTTGGAATGCTAACAAAGCCCTCCAGGCAACAATGCAATGCCAACATTCATCCATACAAGTTCACTCTGTGACTGAACGAAACATTAGAGAGCTCCGTCTTCAATTCTATTGTAACGGCCCACTATTTTGGACCATTCAAATTCGACAATAAAACCAAAATGTGTCAAACTTGAATAGTTCAAAACAATATATTGTAATAAAATTTGGAGCAAACAAAATCAATCATAGAATCACAAACACTGATAAATCAGAATACTCGCAGCGGAAATAAAAATAACCATAGTGGTTCATGAAGGCACTACAAACTCAGTCTCAAAAAAAGTACAAAGTACGTAGTCTGAAAAACAAATACAGTTCTGAAACAAATACAATAGAAGTCCCAAATACATAAGTCTCTAATACATCAGCTGAAAAGGGATAATAGAACTGGAATAGATAAACATATAAACTCCAGAAATCTCTAGCTTCCAAAAGATAGATCCAAGCTGTGTTACTTAGGCTAACCCGAGCGTAAGAAAATAAACGCAAACACTCGAGTCAGGACATGCATACTTATACAATGTAAACCAACTCAAGTGAACTGTAAAATAAAGGTACAAGTAACTTTAAGGATGCTTGGGACCTCCCATCCTCGAAGGATCCGTCAAACTATTTACTATATAGTAATATACGCTATTATAATAATGTCTATAGTAAAATAAACTTACTTTTAAATAGCATTTAAGCTTTACATTTTCCACCTTAACACGTAATAGTCCCAGTAGTCTATCAAGTATCAAAGTCCCTCCTGATTGGGAAGCCACCAGAGAATACTCCACAAGCTATGGCACAAAACAAAATCGTACAAGGCACGCTAGGGTAGGTGACACAATATAACGAGGCAATGTCAGGATAGATATACCAATTACTATCCGGGCTGGTGGTAACGCATAGCCGCAGCTACCGCCCACCTCGAGCCACACTCCCAAAAATCAAAGATGTGCACCATATCAATCACAAAGTAATAGAATGGCATACGAAGAAGTGTGTCCGATCAGAGGAGCTACCTCATTGGCCCGAGAATCGCACCTGTTTTAGCCTCCTTATGCCAACTCACAGGAGTCGAGTCCACATATATACCTCAATAGAACGTCGCCACCATCTTACTTCATTCTGGGATCTCCACCGCGTACACGGTTGTCAAAGTGGTTTTCGGTATCGACAGAGAGTATGCCCATATCCGATCCCGGTCTCCTTACCAACCATTCGTTATTATAACCCGTGGTTATAAATTTCAAAAATGGTTTATATTTCACTTCAAAACATATTCATTTAAACCAATTAGATTCAATATCAAATAATATTCATTACGAAGTTGTAATATTTCTAAGATCATTCATTCAATTATAAAAATTCCAAAACATTGTAAATTTCAGCTATAACAGCACTTATAAAATGTTACTGTAGATATAGTAATATTTCAAAAACATTGTCAAATTCAAAAACAGCAGCACTTACAAAGTGCTACGGTAGGTATTTAGTTATTTCAAAACAGCTCAATTTCAAAACAGCAAAACTTACAAAGTGCTACACTAGGTATTAGTAAATAAAACAATTTACTTTCATTTCAGCAACAACAGCACTTACCAAGTGCTGCAGTAGCTATTTAGTTATTTAAAACAGTTTACTTCCAGCAACAACAGCACTTACAAAGCGCTGCAGTAGCTCTTTAGTTATTTCAAAATGTAGTTTAGTTTCAGCAACAACAGCACTTACAAAGTACTGCAGTAGCTCTGTATTATTTCAGAACTTAGTATATTTCCAGAAATGACAACACTTAACAAATGCTATCTTAAAACCACAACATTTCTGAAGTGCCACAAATGCTAATTCCAGATTTAATATAAAATTTGAAAAACATTAAAACTTCAATTTTAGCCATTTTAACTTATAAAAATCATATTTTTCGCTTCAAAAGTATTCATTTGGATATCCTTTAATTTATGATTCAATAAAATAAACCTTTAATAAATAAATATCCAAGTTAACAATAATTCACTTATTAAGTCAAAAGTCAACTATTTTCTCAACTTTTTATTTTTTTCAATTAACTTAATGCTTTATTTTAAAATACCCATTTCATAAATAAAATAAAATTTCCATTCATTTACTTAACTTAAAAATTTCCATTTAAAACCAATTTCCAAGTTAAGTCATATTTTTAAAATACACCTTTCCATTTAATTCTTTATACATTCTAACTTATAGAAAAATCACTATAAATTCATTTAAATTATCTAAATCCAATTTAAGTTAAAATGTCATATTTTTACATTTAAAAATACTAATAAATTTCAGAAAACATATATAATTAACCACGAGTTTATATAATATTTTCTAACCTAGGTCAAGTGATACGGATAATATATCATTTCAATCCGTAATTTAAAAACAAAAACATGGATTTTATCATTCCAAACCCGTAATCCCAAGTAAATCAAATCCAATAAAAATCACTCGAGCCTATCATTTCAGCCCATAATGATTTTTCCTTATTCTAAAGTCCGTTCGGGTATGTATCATTTCAACCCATAATGATAAGGGAACTTGCAGTGTGAGATATAGAAAATAAAGAACACTATAGCATAAAATATTATAACAGATGATGTAACAAGTATAAAATCAGGTTATACATCATATAAACAGACCATCGGCATATATGAACATAGTGTATTAATCATTACATATTCACTTGTCATCGTTTCACAAACATATAAGTATGGAATGTCTAGCATGAATAACTCACCTTTTTGAAGCTAGAGATCAATTCAAAACAAAAAATCCACACTCCGCAACGCACGAAAAGGCACGACAAGATTCGAGAAGAAGTAACACCCAAAATCAAATAGTATTTTTCTCTCTGGATGCAAATGAAAATAAGATGAGAAACTTTTCTTTTGTACGTAATTTATAAAGACAGAGGCGGCTAGGGTTTTGAGGAATAGGTTATGAATGGCTATGAAGCAATAGAGGGGTAGGCAAATAAAAAGGCAAGAATTTAACACAATGCAACATATGTCTAATTAAAACAATATAAGTATGTCTCCTTGAATATCTCAAGCCATTTATAAAACAATATACATAAATAAAATCCAGTAAATAAATAAAGTCTAGACAAAAAAAATAGAAAATAAAGTGAAGAGATGGACATAGGAAAAATATAGAATAAAATACATAATTTAATTGCATGTAAAACGTTGCATTTTATCCAATTTAAAAAGTATAAACTAGAATTTAATGAAACGAAAAGCAGAACGAATATCAGAATTATATCCAGCTTAAAATAAAAAGAATAGAATTTTAAATTTTAAATTTTCAAATAAAAGTCAAAGTTTGACCAAAATATAAAAATTTCAGAAATTGTTTAATTTATCCTGTTTTGGAAGATAAATTACAAACACATCCAAATTTACACTGGAAAAATACCAAAAATCCAAATTGTAATGATTAAAAATCAAAGTTTACAAATAAATTAAATTTAAAAATATTTACCAAATTTTTGGGTTGTTACACTCTCCCCCACTCGAAATTTTTCGTCCTCGAAAAGGAACAAGGCACGGAAAATAAAGAAAGATATGATAGCAAAGCAAAAGTACGTGCAGCAAACAATTCCGGATTCGAAGCACGTATGCTCTCCTCCATCTCCCAGGTACAATCCCGACCATCCGTACTCCACTACACTTTGACCAGGTTGACAGATTTCCTTCTTAGCAGCTTCGTACCTCTTTCGATAATACGAAGTGGCTTCCTCTCAACAGTCGGATTAGGCTCAATATCCAAACTATCAAGAGCAGAAGGCTGGGCAATCAAAGATGGATCATGCAGATATCGACGAAGATGCAAAACATGGAATACATTATGTACTCCAGCAAATTTCTCAGGCAAATCTAGGCGATAAGCTAAAGAACCAACTCTTTCCATAATGTGGAAAGGACCGATGAACCTAGGAGCAAGCTTCCCTCTATGACCAAACCGAATCACATTCCTTAAGGGAGAGATCTTAAGGAAAATCAACTCACCAACAGCAAACTCCAAACTCCTCCTATGACGATCAACATACTTCTTCTGCCTATCCTGATCAGTCCTCAATTTCCTCTTAATCTCCTCAACCTTCTCAGAAGCCTCCAAAATCACGTTCGGACCAAGAACCAAAAAATTACCGGATTCAATCCAGTAAGATGGAGATCTACAAGGTCTTCCGTAAAGGGCAGTAAACAGAGACATCTCAATATTAGCTCGACTTTCAAAGACGGAATGAGATAGATAAAAGATTAAGATAAGATAAAAATTGAAAATTGAAAGTATACCTGACAACTGTTGTTATAGATGAACTCAACCAGATGGAGATGATCTTTCCAAGATCCTCCATAATCAAGAACACAGCCATGAAGAAGATCCTCAAGAATCTGATTCACTCTTTCTGTTTGACCGTCGGTCTGTGGATGGTAAGCAGTGCTCAGATTCAGACGAGTACCCAAAGATTCCGGGAAAGCTTTCCAAAATTGACTGGTGAATATTGGATCCCAATCACAAACAATGCTGATAGGAACACCATGGAGACAAATAATCTCCCTCATATAAATCTCAGCCAGACTGGAAGCATAACGGGTAGATTTGACCGGAATGAAATGAGCTGATTTGGTCAATCTATCCACAATAACCCAGATGCTCTCATTACCACTCCGAGTCCTCGACGGTCCATCAATAAAATCCATGGAAACTTGTTCCCATTTCCAATTGGGAATCTCAAGGGGCTGCAATAAACCAGGGGCCTTCTAATGATCCGCCTTGACTTGCTGACAAGTCGCCCACCTATTAACAAAAATAGAGATATCTCACCTCATACCTCTCCACCAATAAAGCATCTTCATATCCTGATACATATTTGACACACCAGCATGAATAGAAAGTCGAGATCGATGATGTTGCCAAAGTAACTCCTGCCTTAAACCATCAATATTCGCGACACAAATCCGATTATTAATCCTCAAAATACCTCTATCATCGATCTGAGCTCCACTACCATCAGAACTACTACCACCCACTCTACTTCGGACACTCTCCTTAATCAATCTGATAATCCTATCCTCATCCTGCTTAGCGATGATACGGTCCAAAAGAGGAGAAGATGAAACAACAAGTTGACACAACATAGCCTTCTTCCGACTCAAAGCAATAGCCACAACATTAGCTTTCTCCGGAGTATAGCTAATGTCAAGATCATAAGAAGCCAGAAACTCAAGCCACTGGACCTGCTGCTGATTCAAATCCTTTTGGGAGAAGATATATTTCAAAGACTGATGATCAGTAAAGTGCTCAAACTTAGCACCCAAAAGATGATGTCTCCACATCTTCAGAGCAAAGACAACAGCAAGCAATTCCAGATCATGGGCTGCATAATTGGCCTCATGGGTCTTCAATTGGCGACTAGCATAAGCAATCACCTTCCCATCTTGCATCAAGATAGCCACCAAAACCTCACCACAAGCATCAGTGTATACCGTTAATCCCTCATTTTCATTCGAAACGGTAAGCACTGGTACGGAAGCAAGCTTACGCTTCAACTCGTTGAATGGAGCTTTACACTTATCATCCCATATAAACTTAGCATTCTTGCGAGTCAAAGCAGTGAGAGGTGCAAAAATCCGAGCAAAGTTCTCGATGAATCTCCAATAATAACCGACAAGGCCTAGAAAACTGCGAATATCAGAAGGAGTCCTAGGAGTTTCCCAATTCTGCAATAGAATAGAGAGAAATAAGGACCACAGAAAAGATAGAACGGTCAAATTAAAGAAAGAGAAGAAGGGAAAGACTTACATTGATCACAACGATCTTGACTGGATCAACAGAAACTCCATTACTAGAAACAATATGCCCGAGAAATCGGACTTCATCTCTCCAGAAATGGTATTTCAAAAATTTAGCCTTCAACTGATGATTTCTAAGAGTCTCTAGAACAAATTTCAAATGTGACTCATGCTTATCCCTTGACTTAGAGAAGACAAGGATATCATCAACAAAGACTAAAACAAACTTATTAAGCACATCATGAAAAACACGATTCATCAAATCAACAAAGAAAGCAGGAGCGTTAGTCAAACCAAAAGGCATAACTAACCATTCTCAGTACAGAAAGCATCTTAGGAATACTTTCCTCAGCAACTTTGAGCTGGCGAAAACCTGTGGCAAGATCGAGCTGAGAGAAAATAGTAGCTCCATGGAGTTGATTAAACATATCATTGATGCGAGGCATCGGATATCTGTTCTTCATAGTGAGCTTGTTCAGCTCCTTATAATCAACACACATCCGCAAAGAACCATCGGACTTAATGACAAATACCACTGTTGCTCCCCATTCCGAATAGCTAGGTCTGATCGGACCCTCGGAGGACAAGTCCTCAATTTGCCTCCTCAACTCGACCGTCTTACGGGGTGCCATTCTTCTGGGTGGAAGAACTACAAGTCGAGCTCCAGGAATAAGATCAATACGGAAATCAATTTCCTGCTTAGGAGGTAAAGAAGTGACTTCACCAAGTACGTCGGGAAATAGTTTGACTACATAAGTTGAATGAATATCACCAAGAGAAGCATCAGGAGAATAAATAAATCTGCCAGCAAAATCCTGGGGCAAACTACACTGAATCACCAAAGAATTACCAAGATCATCCATAAGAGAAATAGTTTGGGCAATATAAGAGATAAATGCATCATGCCTCTCAAGCCAATCACCTCCAAGCAATAGATCAAAAGCAGCAAAACCCGGAACATAGAAATCACCACTGAAACAGTGTTCAAAATATAAGAGTTTCACTTGATTACAAATCCTACTAAGATTCGCGGAACCCCCAATAGGATTTGAAACACATAAAGGCTCATCAGCAAACTTAGGAGAAAGAAGATGCTCAAATTTATCACAAAGGTCCATGGAAATCAAACTATGAGAAGCTCCAGTATCAAATAAAACAGGAACAGGAGCTTTAAACAAAGTAAAGGTGCCCTGAAGAGTACCTTGAGAATAGCTATGAGCAGAAGCAGGACCAGGTGCAGGAGGTGAAGCTGGTGAAGATGCAGAAGTCAGAGAAAAAATACCCGAGGACTTGCCCTTCGGCTGAGTAGGGCAGTCCTTAAAATGGCTAGGCTACAGACAAATGCGGTAGAGATCGTGCCTGGTCAACTGAGCTGGAGGAGGGACGGCAGCACCAACTAAAGTAGGACAGCTATTAGCATAGTGTCCCTTCTGATTGCATCTGTAGCAAGTAATGGCAGATAGGTCAATCGACTGCCTTTGAGACGAAGAAGATGATCCCAACCCTGGTGTCCTGTTCTGATTCTTGTTATGATGATAGAAGTTGGGCTTTATCTTCTTAGAATTACCAAAGGAAGACTGAGATGAAGCGGATCGAGCAGCAAGAGAATCCTTAGAAGTAGGATTCTCGTATCTAATGGCCATGTCAACTGTAACGACGCACTATTTTGGACCATTCAAATTCGACAATAAAACCAAAATATAGCAAAATTGAATATCTCAAAACAATAGATTGTAATAAAATTTGGAGCAAATAAAATCAATAACAAAATCACAAACACAGATAAATCAGAATACTCGCAGTGGAAATAAAAATAACCATACTGGTTCATGAAGCCACTACAAACTCAGTCTCAAAACAAGTACAAAATACATAGTTTGAAAAACAAATACAGTTTCGAAACAAATATAGTTTCGAAATCCCAAATACATAAATCTCTAATACATCATCTGAAATGGAATGACAACCCTGAAATAGATAAACAAGATAAACAGATAAACTCCAGAAATCTCTAGCTTCCAGAAGATAGATCCAAGCTGTGCTACTCAGGCCGACCCGAGCGTAAGAAAATAAACACAAACACTCGAGTCAGGACATACATACTTATAGAATGTAAACCAACCCAAGTGAACTGTAAAATAAAGGTACAAGTAACTTTAAGGATGCTTGAGACCGCCCATCCTCTAAGGATCCGCTAAACAATTTACTATGTAGTAATATATGCTATTATAATAATGTCTATAGTAAAATAAACTTACTTTTAAATAGCGTTAAGGCTTTACATTTTCAACCTTAACATGTAATAGTCCCAGTAGTCTATCCAATATCATAGTCCCTCCTGATCGAGAAGCCACCAGAGGATACTCAACAGGCTATAGCACAAAACCAAAATCGTATAAGGCACGCTAGGGTAGGTGACACGGAACAATGAGGCAATGCCAGGGTAGATATACCAATTACTATCCGGGCTGGTGGTAACGCATAACCGCAGCCACCGCCCACCTCGAGCCACACTCCCAAAAATCAAAGGTGTGCACCATATCAATCACAAAGTAATAGAATGGCATACGAAGAAGTGTGTCTGATCATAGGAGCTACCTCATTGGCCTAAGAATCGCTTCTGTTTTAGCCACCTTATGCCAATTCACGGGAGTTGGGTCCACGTATATACCTCACGTCACCATCCTACTTCATTCTGGGATCTCCACCACGTACACGGTTGTCAAAGTGGTTTCGATATCGATAGGGAATATGCCCATATCTGATCTCGGTCTCTTTACCAACCAATCGTTATTATAACCCGTGGTTATAAATTTCAAAAATGGTTTATATTTCACTTCATATCATATTCATTTAAACCATTTAGGTTCAATATCAAATTATATTCATTATGAAGTTGTAGCATTTCTAAGATCATTCATTCAATTATAAAAAATTCCAAAACATTGTAAATTTCAACTATAACAGCACTAATAAATTTCTACGGTAAATATAGTAATATTTCAAAAACATTGTCAAATTTAAAAACAGCAGCACTTATAAAATGCTACGGTAGGTATTTAGTTATTTCAAAACAGCTCAATTTCAAAACTGCAGCACTTACAAAGTGTTACAATAGGTAATAGTAATTTAAAACAGTTTACTTGCATTTCAGCAACAACAGCACTTACCAAGTGCTACAGTAGCTATTTAGTTATTTAAAACAGTTTACTTCCAGCAACAACAACACTTACAAAGCGCTGCAGTGGCTCTTTAGTTATTTCAAAATGTAGTTTAGTTTCAGCAACAACAGCACTTACAAAGTGCTACAGTAGCTCTTTAGTTATTTCTGAACTTAGTTTATTTCCAGAAAAGACAACACTTAACAAATGCTGTCTTAAAACCACAGCATTTCTGAAGTGCTACAAATGCTAATTCCAGATTTAATATAAAATTTCAAAAACATTAAAACTTCAATTTCAGCCATTTTAACTTATAAAAATCATATTTTTCGCTTCAAAAGTATTCATTTGGATATCCTTTTTAATTTATGATTCAATAAAATAAACCTTTAATAAATAAATATCCAAGTTATCAGTAATTCACTTATTAAGTCAAAAGTCAACTATTTTCTCAACTTTTTATTTTTTTTCAATTAACTTAATGCTTTATTTTAAAATACCCATTTCATAAATAAAATAAAATTTCCATTCATTTACTTAACTTAAAAATTTCCATTTAAAACCAATTTCCAAGTTAAGTCATATTTTTAAAATACACCTTTCCATTTAATTCTTTATACATTCTAACTTATAGAAAAATCACTATAAATTCATTTAAATTATTTAAATCCAATTTAAGTTAAAATGTCATATTTTTACATTTAAAAATACTTATAAATTTCAGAAAACATATATAATTAACCACGGGTTTATATAATATTTTCTAACCTAGGTCAAGTGATACGGATAATATATCATTTCAATCTGTAATTTAAAAAGAAAAACATGGATTTTATCATTTCAAACCCGTAATCCCAAGTAAATCAAATCCAATAAAAATCACTCGAGCCTATCATTTCAGCCCATAATGTTTTCCTTATTCTAAAGTTTGTTTGGGTATGTATCATTTTAACCCATAGTGGTAAGGGAACTTGCGGTGTGAGATATAGAAAATAAAGAACAGTATAGCACAAAATATTATAACAAATGATGTAACAAGTATAAAATCAGGTTATACATTATATAAACAGATCACGGGCATATATGAACATAGTATATCAATCATTACATATTCACTTGTCATAGTTTCACAAATATATGAGTACGGAATGTCTAGCGTGAATAACTCACATTTTTGAAGCTAGAGATCAATTCAAAACAAAAAAATCCACACTCTGCAAAGCTCGAAAAGGCACGACAAGATTCGAGAAGAAGTAACACCCAAATTCAAATAGTATTTTTCTCTCTGGATGCAAATGAAAATGAGATGAGAAACTTTTATTTTGTATGTGATTTAAAAGCTAGAGGCGGCTAGGGTTTTGAGGAATAGGTTATGAACGGTTATGAGCAATAGAGGGGTAGGCAAATAAAAAGGCAAGAATTTAACACAATATAACGTATGTTTAATTAAAACAATGTAACGTATGTCTTCTTGATTATCTCAAGCCATTTATAAAACAATATACACAAATAAAATCCAATAAATAAATAAAGTCTACACAAAACAAAATAGAAAATAAAATGAAGAGATGGACATAGGAAAACAAAGAATAAAATACAGAATTTAATTGCATGTAAAACGCTATATTTTGTCCAATTTAAAAAGTATAAATCAAAATTTAATGAAATGAAAAACAGAACGGATACCAGAATTATATCCAGCTTTGAGACGACCCGACTTTCTCACCATAGAAAATCGCATCATCATGAAGAAAGAAAGGGATAGAAAAGAGAAAAGAAAGAGAAGAAGGAAGAAACAACATCAGAATCTCAACAGCGGAACGAATAAATTATATTAATAAACAAAATATTACATAGTATACAACACTAATCAGAGTTACACAACATACACATCTCATACTCGACAGTTATAAACACCTGTCAAGTTATACAACTCAATACAACTCAACAAAAAGATACCAACACAAAGAACACACAATGGAAACTATATATCTAATGCTGAAGCCTCCTGCTCCATTGTTCCTCCATTATTTGTCAAAAGCTAACCTGAATCCCTTGGCTACTCGTAAAAATTTGAGTACCCAAGAGTTCAAGAAAAATAGAAGATAAACTCTGGGTCAGACATGGTCTGATGTGAGTAACAGGTTAAAGTTGCTTAACTTTGAAAAACCTTTGAAAAGAAAGGTATCACGTAAGACTTCCCATACATAAACATGGAAAAGTTTTTACCTTACGCTAAGCAAAACATTTGATTGGAATTCCGATGATATTATAATAGGTCTAGGGTTTTTAAGTAAATATGAAATAGCCGAAATTGTTACATTCATTAAATTCCAGCTACTAGCCACAAAAGTGGGTAATACAATCAAAACTGTTGGCACTTATTGTATTTTGGATTCCATCAATGGTAGGGCTACCGGGGTACCGCCCGTCACAGTACGTGGCCTAGATCAACGTACCGAGGATCACTCCCAATCCCCTGCAACACAAGACCGGAACCATCCCTTGCTGGACAGTCCCGAACAAGACAACCCCGCAGTTGGCGTACGTTCCAACTGCCCACACAGCCGAAATAAAAAGGGACTTCTAAACAGGGGAAAATCTCGTCCTACTTGGGCATGACCCACTTAGCCTTGCTGCACCTCCCCTGTTTTAGCCATTCCCGGTTGATGAGGCTTGAGGCTACGATTACCTTTAGAGAACACATCTCTTAGAATGCTCATCGTCCACCTGACGATGTTCTGAAAGCATTCAATCCATATAAGTTCGTTCCGGGTTCGAACGAAACCGAAGGCATTATCTTGTTACACTTATTTTGGAATCACCCTCAAAGTTAACGACGATAACCCTTGCACTCTGAATCTTCATCTCGAATCTGAAATTACTACTCCGTCAAACTCATCTCGGAATCACCCTTAGAGTTATACTGACGAATAGTTCTTACACCTCGAGTCTTCACTCTTTACATGAGATTCACGACCTATCGTTAATATGGATCGATGTGGTTTTCGGATATCCAATCGGGAAACCCGATCCCGGTCTCATCGAAATCCAAAGCATGTCTTTTAAGGCCAAGTTGTTTTAAAGGTTTAAAACAATTCAATTATCTATATACACAGATAGATAATACACATACCACAATAGATAGTCATCACAACAGATAATCCACATTATCATTATCAAAGATAATCCATATCAACATCACAATGCAACCAATGCATCCATATCACTCAACATTACTTATCTCATATCTGAGATTCAAACTATTCAAGTCAAACAATATCATCCATTCATATAAGCAAAGATTAATAATCACACCAAATATAATAAAATAAATTAAATTAATTACATCATTTCTAATTAATTTAAAGTGAATTAAATTAATTACTTCATCATTACTAAACTTGCTTACATCACTATTAATTAATTATAAATCAATTAATTAATCATCAACCAATTATTCATTTTAATTAATCATCCCTGATTAATTACCTTTAATTACATTTAAGTAATTATCCACTAATTAATTTCTCAAATTAATTATACTTAACCAAAAACAGTAATTAATCTTTAATTACTTCATAAATTAATTACATTAATCCTTAATTAATTACATTAATCAATCCCTTCATTTATTAATTATTTCTAAATAAATCTAATCTTACTCACATCATTAATTATAATAATTAATTACCTCTAATCACATTTTCTATTTAAATTAATTACATTAAGTAATTAATCTTTATTTAAACCATAATTGTTAATCACCCTTGATAAACTCCATTCGGTAATTAACTACCCTTAATTACTTTACCAAATAAATTAATTACTCCTTAATTAATTATCTCTAATTAACCTCTTGATAAATTTTACAAAGTAATTATACTCAAATTACTTTCATCAATAAATCACCTTCAATTAATTACATACAGTAATTACCCATTAATTACTTTCCTAAGTAATTTCTCTTCATTTAATTACATTAATTAATTATACTCCACAAATCATCAAATGATTATTCCAAATTAATTAAACTGAATTAACTTAATCTAATCAAATTAAACTCAATTAATTACAATTAGTAATTAATTCCCTAATTACTTCCATAAGTAATTATACTTAACAATTTACATAAATGATTATCTTTAAATTAATTAATCTAATTAATTATTAAAAATTAATCATATTAACTAATTATTAAATAATCCTTAGTTAATAACCTTTATTAACTATGAATAATTCATTAATTATTTTTCTAAAATAATTAACTAATTTTAATCATTATTGATTACAAATTAATTAACCATTAACAGCCCATTAATTAACACCTAATTAATTAATTAATTAATTAAGTGTTAACTGTAACTTAATTAATCCTTTATTATTTGATTAATTAATTACTAATCATTAATTAAAAATCAAATCTTATTTAATTACTGATTCATAAATTACAAGTTAATTATTCTAAGAATAATTAATCTTAAACCTTTAGGTTTAAAACCCTTAATTACCTAAAGTAATTATCCATTTCATTGATTTATTAAATAAATTAATTATCCATTTAATTACCCTATTAATTAAATGCGTAAAAAATCATTAAATTCTAATTTAACTTTAAGATAAAACCTTTTTCTTATCAATGGTTAAATTATCACAAATATATTTGAAAACATTCATTTCCAAATTTCATTTTTAAATTCAAGTTTTAAAATGAAATTTAATTTATCTTCAACATGTTTTAAAATCAATTTAAAAACTTTAAAATCACATGATAAAGAATACTTTCTCTTATAAAAGAAATTTTACAAGAGTTAAAACAAATTTCTTTTTAAATTCAAACATTTAAATTTTACTTTATCATTCAAAATTGTTAAACACTTAAATTAATAAAATTTAAATTTATTTTAAACCAAAGATTCAAATTTAGATTTGAATCAGTTTAAACTTTGTTTAAAACATTTCTTTACACTTTAATTTCCAATTTAAATTCAAATTTCTTTAAAAACATTTTTAACAATAAACCCTTTAAAGTATTTTAAACAAATTTGAATTTAAAAACTTCATTCATTTCCAGCTTAAGATTCAAATTAAACTTGAATCCATAGTTTAAAATTAGATTCAAAACATATTTTAAATCTTTGATTAACACTTTAAATTTCAGTTTTAAATTTGAAAATGGAACAAGTTTTCTAACCTGAACAAAACTAACTCGATTCACAAAGAAACCACTCGAGCCTACCCTAGCCTAACCCAAGCAAAAACACAAAATATCTCGAGTAAAACTCGAGTAACATTTCATTTGAATTTATTCAAATTTTACGGTCCTGTCAGGTTTAAACAAAACCTGCAACAACCAAAATACCCGAGCCCATATCACAATGTCTTCGAGTCCAACAACCTACAGCTTCGAGCAAAAACAAGAATTAACCCGAACCAAACACGAGCAATCATCTTCCCCAAAAACAGCTGACACGCCAAGAACTTCGTGCACCTGCACCACCACTGCAACCAATTCCGACCTCTCACGACGACATTCGCAAGTCGGCGACCATCCTTCAACCTAATTCCGACCATCAAACAAACTGCAGAACCCCAAAATCAAAAACAAGCATTCGAGCTCAAAACAGAAAGCAACGTCGAACAGGAAATCACCAAAAATCTCTCGCCACCGATCACCAGAATGGCTTCACCTTCGATCACGAACACTTCCATACCCCATCAATCACCTACTTGAATATGGAAGAACTCGATCATTCATAGGGTTTGCGGTGATCAATTTCTGATCAACTAAAGAAACTAGGGTTAAAAATCTTTAATCCTAAATCACCACTGGCTCAATGCATTAATCCATTTTCCAATAATTTTCCCTGCATCTTCAATCATCACTCCATCACCAGAAACGATGTTGGCAAACTCAACTTCTTAGATCGACAGTTCCAACTCAAAACAGGATTTCTGCTTAAACCAGAAATACTTAATCATATTCAAACTATAAATTCTAATTTTAGTTTAAAATTCAAGTCTTTGTTTATGTAACCTGTTTATACTCTTGAATCAAAGAATCAGAATGATCGAATTCTAACCTTCAAAAGTTTGTTCTGTTGTATTTGTGTTTTCATAGAAATTACAGTTTTTTTTATTTATATAAAATTTAAACTTTAAACTTATATTACTCAACTATGTTTTGTTTGAAAATCTAAATCCTTAACAAAGATTTGAATAATGAGATCATGATTTTGATCAGAGTTTAAACCTGGAATTCTAGAACAGGCAAGAATAAATCAACAGTAAACATGCATTCAATAACCATACATATATACAGGAAATTCTATCATATTCTTTCACATAAATCATGACTATATCAGGAAACGATCAAGCAACCATTTTTACTTAAGTTTATTTAATATAAAATGTTACCCACCAGAATTTTTTATGAGCAGAGCAAACTTATTTCTGAAAATGCTTGAAACTGGATTGTGTTTCAATTTCCAAAACTTTGAGTTGCTTCCTTATTTTTTTGTAAACTTTAATCTTGATTTACTGCAAATGCTTTCCCTGATTTACAATTGCATGTTTCTAGAAAAAAATGCAAGCACGGAGTGAGCTTTGCAGTTGCATGCAGGTTTGGATGTTGTTTTTAAGACAGAAGAGGACTGCAGGCTTTTAGAGTTGCAAATTTGATTTCAGGTTAAGGAAATTGAAGAGAGCTTCAGGTTATACTTTGATTTGCACTTCAGGTTTGAATATGATTCAGATAGTTTTGGTTTAGAGGAAACATTGGTTTCAGTTGGGTTTTTGAGGGGATTTGCAGGAATTTCTTTTGAACAGAAATTTTCTGTTTTTTTTTAAGAAGTTTGCAGATTTTTATTTTAGCTGAAGATCTTATGTTTTGAAAAAGAAGAATAGAAAAGAGGATAAAATGAGGAGTAATAGGTTTATATAAGTAGACTTTGATTTAATTAAAATAAAAGAAAAAGAAAAATAAATCAAATAGGACAGATGTTCTAATTTTTAACATCAGTCACCTTATTTAATTTATGCCTTACACGTATCTATTAGGGTGTTAAGAGATTTACACATGTCTCTTTAAATTTTTTATTTTAAATTTTTTATAAAAGCTTTTAAATCTTAATTTATTCCTTTTTATGTGTATATATAAATAAATTTTATTTTTTATTTAAAGAGAAATGAAACAAAACAAATTATAAATAAAAGCCTATTCAAATATTTTTAAGTATTTATTCCTTTGAATTTCACAACATTAAATTCAAATTTAAATTAAATTATAAAACATAATTAAAAAATCAAATTATATATATATGCATATATAACTCTTATTAAATTTAAAAATAACAATTCTATCCCTAAAAATCTATTTATATTTATAAAAACTAGGTATTATAATTATTATTTGAAAATAACAAATTAAACAATTTTAAAATGATTTATAAAAGAGATTATAAATCACTTCTGTTACTCAATAAATTAAGATCATATGTAAATTGTATTTTGAATTCTTATATATAATTTCAAGCAATATTTAAAAAAGAAAATAAACTAAGCTTTTATGTTAATCTAATTTAAATTCATATTTAAGTTAATTAAATAAAACTTTAAACAACTAAGATTTACCTTAAGTATAAATCATATAATTAATTAAATTGCTTTGAAAAGCTAAATGTTAAATTTAAATCAAAATTTCCAATTTACCAAAAATAAATTAGAATTAGAAAATTGATTCATTTACTAAATTCCAAACCAAAGCTTATATATTTACAATATATACAATTATATATATATATTATAAATAGACAACAATATATTTGCTTTAAAAAGATAAAATCTTCCAATTTAAATATTTATTAAATGATGATTATTAGATCAATTCAAAATTTTATTATCAAAAATTATCAAATCAATTTAATTTTTAACACAGATCATTAAATTTATATTGCCAAATTTCCAGGATATCATAAGCTTCAAATAAAAAGATTAGAATTTAAAATTTTCAAATTTTCAAATGAAAGACAAAATTTGACCAAAATATAAAATTTTCAGAAATTGTTTAATTTATCCTATTTTGGAAGATAAGTTACAAACACATCCAAATTTACACTGGAAAAATTCAAAAAATCCAAATTTTTATGATTAAAAAACAAAATTTACAAATAAATTAAATTTAAAAATATTTACCAAATATTGGGTTGTTACATCCATCATCTTCAAGATGTCTTCACTTTGAAATGCTTGAGTTGGATCGAAGTGGTTTTCAGATAACATATCCGATCCTGCTCTCTTCGAAACAACATTCAATAGTTTTCGGTAAACTTAACCCCGGTTCATTAGGAAATAAACAGTCATAGATAAAAGCAGAGATCGCCTCCTAACCGTTAGTGGACGGATTTCCTTATCATTTTTTCTAGGAGAACAAAATGACATTTATACGCATAGTACAACATAATCGGAAATGACTGTGCTATATAACTTACGTTTTTCTCCTAAATATTTTCGAAGTTACGTTTTGGGTCCGTACTTGATAGTCTGTTTTTAACTATCAACAAAACAAACATTATAATTGGGGATTTATTTCCGTAGGGAAAACCAACACTGGTTAAACACATAAGCATCCACTAGCCTCTTAAATCAGTCTTTCATTATTTGAAATCACTTTGTAAATTACTTGTATAAAAACACCTTTACAAACGTATACCCACAAATCCCTCTATTTTCAATACTAGGAAAAATATTCATATACCCAACGGTATAAGTATATTCACAAATCAAAAGCTTTTATACGATTCTAAAACCATTTATAATCTCCATTAAAATTTCTAAAACCATTTATAAACTATCTTATAAATCTCTGGAGCCATTTATAAAACTCTTTTATACATTCTTAAAATCATTTAGGACCCTTTTATAAATCCATAAACCTATTTATAAAACTCTTTTTATAAATCTATAACTCCTTTCTAAAAATTCTTTTATAAATATCTAACAATTTATAAAACTCATTTACCTTGTAAATAATCTTCCTTTGAAACCTTAAACCATTTTATAAAACTCTCCTTATAAACCCAAGTCCATTATAAAACTCTATTTATGAATCTCGAAAACATTTATAAACAAATAAAAATCATTTACTTCTAAAAACTATTATATAATATAAATTATTAATATTAAACATTAAAAATCAATGAATAGTTATTATTAACCTTAAAAATATCTTAAAACAATAATTAATATTTTTTATTAATAAAATAATAATAATTCATTTTCAACATTATTATAAATAATAATAATTAATTTCTAAAACAGTATTAATAAATCATTATTATTAAGTTCAAACCATATTAATTATTTAAATAATAATATTATAAGTATTAACATATTGATAAACAACCTTAAAACAATATTAATTATAAATAAATAACTTTAAAACAATATCAAATATAAATAAATAACTTTTAAAAAATATATTAAATAAATAACCTTTAAAACAATATTAAATATAAATAAATAACTTAGAAAAAGAAAGATAAAAAGATTAAGATAAAATAGAAATTAAATCTTTTAAAACAAAATATTTTCGAAACCCAAATTCCAATTTTAAAATAATTTCCTATCTCAAAATTCAACTCCAACTCCAATGACAATTTATAGTATATTAAAATACTAATTTGAGGCTAATAGCTAACAAACGCTCAATCAATATCGGTATGATTTTCTATTTGTACTGGGTTTTTTTTAAACATAAACAATGTTATAACCAATGGTGTCCATAAATCAGGTTTTACATCCAACAATTCATATAACATAAATTTTATTGGAAATAAATCAACAATGGCGAGGAATCCCATTGAACCCCTCCAACCTGTCCATTGCAACATAGCTTACATATATCGGCATATATATGTGTGTGTGTGTGCACACGCTAATATATATATGTGTGTGTGTGTAAATAAAATCAACAGTGATGAGAAATCCTGTTGGATCCCTCCAACCTATCCCCCTGCATCACAAACAATATATAATTATATAACATGGGTCATCCGCTCCAGAGGAGGAAATAAATCCAAATCAACCGATAAAACAGTAAATCACTGAAACGTCCAATCAACATTTTTTATCAACTATATAATATTATTGGTTAGCCAAAATGGTAAGTTTAACTCACCATTATTCTAGTTATAGGCGAGGCATTCTGGATTCGTTCAAATTCGAACAACATTCAAATTTAGCATAAAATTCCACTAGCTCCAATCTTCCCAAACCTAACTCTGTCGCATAGTTAACGTCATAACGAGTGTAATGCAAAAATCCACTTCTCGAATGGACCTCGTATGATCAAGATATGCAATTTATAAGTTAACATTTTAAATTTTAAATTAAATAACTAATTACACAATTTATTATCTATTCACTAATCCTTCTTTATCATTCTAGATCGTGCTTCCTTTTTTTATACGACTGCAACTCCATCATGTCACTACCGCCTCCGTGTTGCCACTCGCAGTCGCGCTTAGCTCCCTTCTTCTCAATGTTGCTGGTCCCATCACCTCCTCTGCCCAAAAGCACCATTAAGAACCCATAAACGCCCCCAACATTCAACTAATGACTACGCCACCACTAAGCGATGACAGCTCACCAAACTTTGCCAGAACGTTGCCTTGGCCATCCTCTACAACTTTCCTTTAGGTGCCATCGACTATAACTGAATGATGACGATGAATTTCACCACTATAGATCTGACGGTCGCAGTTGATTTTTGATCGCGTCGTCACAATCTGACACGATCCTACCGTCGAACTTCCTTGTCTATATGCAGCGAACATTCTTTAGTTGATGACGAAGGTTGAAAATCCTTAGGTGGCGCTGATGTAGCCATGACCGTTGGATTAGGCTATTTGATTTACTTTCTAAACACTTCTAAGTTACAGTGATGTTTTAAATAAGAAAGAGGTGGTAATGTGAGAACATGGGGTGTTGGCCTGATAGGGTACATGGGAAACATGGGTATATGGGCTAGTAATGGGCATGGTGATATTACATGTTATTTTATTTAAAATATCCGTTAAACATGCCCAAAATCTCAAACTTCAAACAAGGCATGCCGATTGACATTTCATACTAAGTACCCCTATTCGAAACGCAATGGAACTATTCTTGTGTGTTAGTTCGATCATATACAGATTATAGGTTTTCCAAATCTAGTTATATTATATTAATTTATGTAATTAGTTTCCTGAGCATTTCGAGCTCACATGACCAAACAATACATCCAATCGTACGAAAATCGACCACATACAATAACTCACTATTACAGATCCAATGAAACCAATTTCGTCTAATCCGAGATGGTGCCCCGGAAGGCTCTTTTTACATGTTGATTAAAAAGATTATTATTAAAACCATCATAATCACTTTATTTTTAATTTAAAAGTTTACTATCTTCATTCTTATTTAAATAGAAGTTAAATCAGCTCTGAAATCATTTTCATTCACTTTAAATTTAAGATTCAATTATTTAAACAAATCCAAAAATTTAAATTAATAGTTTACATTATTAAATAAATCCCTATATTCAAAATTTAAGTTGTTTGGCTTATAAACTGACATTTCATTTTTTTAAATAAATTTAATATTTCAAAATCAAATGTTTAAAATTCTGGATGATTATATTATGTTATATAGTTTTGAGGTATTTAGGTGATTTAGTACCTTTGGGATTATTACCCTGATATGCTGCTTAGAGTTTTGAATTATCTTTAGTAGTGATATATGTTACTCTTCTTTATTTACACTGTATCACTTTCTTATGATCCTTGATTAGACATAATCTGACCCATGTGTTATTCTATAATACTCATATCAGTCTGAGACATTTAAGGTACAAGGACGACATGACCTTTATGTTTCATTGGGCTTAGAGGAGTATTATTATTAGGAGTTATTACATGATATTTGATCATTGTATGTATATATAATTGACATTGAGTTATATTGTATTCTTATAACATTATTGTATTAAATATTATATATTCTTGCTGCTTTTGACTTTGTGATGTATTTTATATTATATATTGTTCTGTCCTAGAGGCACACATGTCTGTTGCTTGCACTAATCCTTTGTACGTATGAATTAGTTATATTTTTGATGTTTTAGTATGTACTAGTGTTAGTCTAAGGGAATTCATGTGTGTGCCCCATATAGACTTATTTTCTATATTATCTGACAGTATTCTCTGTAAAACTCTTGGATAGTATAGGTAGGGAGATGAGGAGTCACAACGAGTGAATAATATCTTTCGATTTTTTTAAATTCCTCAAGGTCGAAATAAGATTATGATAAGCAACCAAGGGTTAGGAGTTATATATGATACAATAGATAATGTGTTATACATCATTTGCTGGAGTATGATTAATTGATATTTTAAGGGTCAAAATCCAAAGCAAGCGAGTCCTAACACCCATTGGTGAAATCAAAACACTTCTAGTTTCGTCTTTGGGTTTGCAGAAATATAAAAGTTCAGTGGGAGACTTATTAGAAAAATGAAATGGTAACATTTAACCTTTCTGGTATTGTAAGAACATCGACTATGTTTAAATTAAACCAATCTATGTTGACAAATTTACACATTTAATATAATTGATAAATTGTTTATCAGTTAAAATACGCTAATAAACTGAATTAGTGCTGGAAAATAAAAACATGACATATACTTGCCAATAAATTTTGCATGTTGTCAATTCAAGACCCATGCAAGTGCCTAATCATACAACTACTAAATATGCTTGTAACAGATCACTTATGTGTTTACGTGCATGAGACTTTGTATTGTCTTACAAGAGTTTCGAACACTAAAAGCAATATAAAAATATGGATATTTGATCCATATACGGTCACATATAAATGTTATATAGTGAGTGGTCATAATTTGTAATGTATGAAATTTCGATGGAATTTTTTCATTCGAAATAAGCAAGTAAATCATAATGTGAGATCGTGTATTCAATATGATTGATAACAATAATAATCATGTTGTATCAAATGTAACATTATACCAAAAGCTATAAGATATATCTAAGAAATCGATCAATGAAAGTCGGTTTGATCAGTTTATATATAATGCAACCTATCTGATATCCTTAAATGTTTAAGATGATCAAATGCATTTTTGTAATGAGTTCATTATGATCATGTAGTAAGGGTTTCCTCTTAAATTTTTTGTCCATTTGGAAAGAAAATTTAATGTATAAGAGTTAATGTAATTTAAGACGCAGTTGGGATGAAGAGAGTGAATGATCACTCCTGCTTCATAAAGAGATATTGGAACCGAGAATTGTATAAAATGATAATAAATACTTAACAAGAAATGAGAAATATGATTTCCATTCCAATATGTATTTTCATATACAAAATTGTTTAATATGAGATTTATTTCTTTGAGGATAAGATATTTGATCTGAAATTCTCAATGTAAACTAATTATGGCAAATGAAATAAAATTTCATGTTAAGAGGTTAAATGGATTTTTGTATTTCTTATGCTACTATAGTAATGGTGGAACTAGTGGGAAATACCACGTAACACTTTTTGGCGATTGCATTCAAGTTACAAGATTGTTTTTGAAAACATATCAAGTATTTTTGAAATAATAACTATTTTTAGTATTGACTGAAAATATATATAGTTTGATTTTACTATGAATATTTTGGATATTCATTAGGAAATAAAATTATAATAGTGGTATTTATTTTCATAACAAAAGTAATGCATGAGAAAATACAGAAGTATATGAATTTTTTTCAATTATGGACTAACCCTTAGTTTTGAGAATAATTATTTAATCATATAATTATGAATTTTGTGGTATTAGTTAATTATATTTCAAATGATAAAGGGCAAAGCACCAATTCAATAGGAGCGACATAAGAGTTGTTGAACGCTTGAGATTAATACATGTAGATATACGTAATCGTATGCCTAGTAATACCAAAACTGTTCTTTATACTTTGTTAAATTCACAGATGAATTATCATGAACATTATCATGTGTATTAGATACACATGTAACGTGTTCGTGGTAGGCTAAATAAAAGGAATTAAATAACACAACATGCAAAATGGAATAAAATAAGTCGATTTGATCGAAGAGGCGAATATATTAGAGAGAGTTCCTAATGTTTCTTAAAATGAATAAAGATTCAATCTTCCCCCATAATACATAAAGATATATCGATAAGGAGTAGTCGGAATTTGTTGAACAAAATACGATTGATAATGAGTGAAGTTGAGTTAACTTATTTTCCTAAGGTTGCGTACTTAAGAGTGGTACATAAAGTTAAAGTTAATTTCAACTAATGTGTAGTTTACGAAATCATACATGATAAGAGTTTTTAAGAAATCCCAACGTATCTTGGGTCAAGGAGTCGAAAGGTCGTGCGAGTTGAAAGGTCGTGCGAGTCAAAAGGCTACACGTAATATTTGTTCATGAAAGACTTGTGTAGACCCCTCCAAAATGAGTTTGGGAACGATCGTTATTGGATGACCAATCTATTTTTTGAACATATGTTTTGTAAACTAAAACCAAATCCATTTTACATATATCTAAGGTAATTCATAAAATGTTCATGAATGTCTATTCCATTGCACCGAGAAATAATTGTTGTTTCAAAGAAACGCCAACTTTAAGATGAAGGAATTTCATTTAGAAATTATTTATAGTAAAATAGTTGGATGTGATCTAAAGATAAAACATATTACAAGGAATGGAATGAAATTAACCAAATTGAAACGAACACAATGCATTAGAATATCTAATAGTCTCGTGCATTAAAGAGAAATTATGATTTTTTTTGTTAATGTCGAGAATAGACACTCTTAAGTTTTCAGTAAAACCACTAAGAGTATTGAATCTACCATATGGTACGATGTGCAAATTCAAAATAAATTCCAAGTACATTATCAAACTATGATCTTCATAGTAATACCCGAAGTTGAAACACATCCGAACCAGTTGGAAAATACGTGTAATGTCAAGACATGTACCTTGGTCGAAATTGCTTCCTAGTCCAAGCTACATATTAAAAGATACAGTTATCTTAAACTTGGTCCACCACATAACCATTTAGGCCCCAACCTGAAGAGCTACTATCTTGTTTATGCAAATAATATCGTAACTTTTAATTATTTAAATTAACATAATTGAATCATCATTCAGTATGCTTAAGTTAATTCGAATTTTATTCATAATGTTATCGCCTTGTATGTCACTGAATTTTGGTACGTATGTGGTAAAACAGAAAATTTTAAATAATGATTTCTAATAGAATGTTTGCACATAACAACCATAATCACTCAAATTTAGTAGAAGCAATATTGTGTTTATGGATTTTCAGATATGATCCAAGAATATTTATGAAAGTATCATTCGACAAGTTGAACAAATATTTTGATAGAAATATCAAATAGTTTGATTTTCGGTCAAAATTACAGAGGAAGTGTGTTTTTATAAGAAAGAAATTAAAATGATACATAGATATTTGTTAATTATAAGTACACAACATACCTGCAAATATCTAAAATTTTGGTCATTGAATTTTATATTTAATTAATTTTAAATATTTAAATAACTGGATTTTATGATTTAATAACTTATATTCAAATATAGGGATTATATAAATATTTGAATTGTGAATTATATTAATTAAATGGATTTGATAGTATTATTTAACTCTTTTTAATTATAACAATATTAGCGAATTCACTCTGTAAATTTAATTACAAAAATAAATAGATCAGATATATATTGATAACTGATCGAAAATATAAAATGATAATTAAAATGTGTGAAATTATCAATTCAGGGCAGTGTCTCGGATTTTGATGAAACTAGTGCCATTGGATCCAGATTAATAAATTGTTCTATGCTGACGACTTTCATGATGATCAGACATACTGTGTGATCGTGTGAGCTCGAAATATGTAACGATTAATTTTAGAGAATTAAAACAATATAACTGAATTTTAAAAACCTTACTTCCGTACATGAAGGAATAAGGTCCTGATAATAGTTCCATTGTGTTCGGAATAGAGGCATTTGGCAAGGAATGCCTGTGAGCACGTCTCGATTGGAGTTCGTGAATTTTAGGGGGGTCGGTAAGATTGCCTATTAAGGGTCTCAACCCCTCATTCTCCCAACTGATAAATCATAGCCCCATAAATCAATGGCTGTGGTCGATCAGGCCATCAGTAGCCGAATTAGGCCTTAACCTTAACTAGAGAATTGTTCATCTAGGAAAGATAAGAACATCGACTGTTGGATGGCCTTGGAGTGGAGCAAGGCACTGTAGATTTATGGTTAAACGTGGATGGCTGTTTAGGTTTGGATTCATCATCGGTGGCGAATTGGAGGTCGTGACTGGAATTGATGGGTCGGGGAAGGCGAGAACTTTCGGTTGGAGGTGGAGCAGTAGTGAATGGAGGCCCATAGTGGCACTGTCAAGGAGTTGAACGGCTTTGGATTCGCGGAGTTTTTTCTCGAGCTGCGGGCGGAAGTAGGGGGTGAACTTAGTGTCAATGTGTTCGGAGTGGCCTGGGGTTTCTCCAGTAATGGAGCGACAACTGGTGGTGGCCCACAGCGATGGTAGAACGAAAATGATCGAAGGTTGTTTTTGGCGGTTTGGGTAATAAGAGAATGATTAGGGTTTAATCTTATAATTAAAAATGTAATTAGTTGATTAATTATTGTTTAATTCCAAAATTTTATAAACCCATTAATATATCATATGAGGTCGATTTTGAGCATGGTGAGTTCCGCTGTACTCTTGGGATCATTAGCTTTGCGATGGGATTGGACTGATTGAGTTGGGAGCTTGTAGAAATTTATGCCAAAATCAAATGCCCATTCAATTTTAGTCAAAACCAGAACGCGAAAGCGTTCAATAGAATTTTGATGAGTTTACTCACTTTTAAATAAAATATATAATATTTATGATGCCATAAATTATTGTTGAATGCTTGAATGTTAGTACAGATTGTTGTTTGATTGTTTGGTTGGATTCCCGCTTTGGAAAATGGATAACATGTTAACTAAATTGTAGGGAACCCTTATGATTATATACTATATGTAACCATTGTTTTGCAGGAGACATTTGTTGAGAGATCCTATAAGGTTTCTCGCCAATATAAATTTTATTTGCACCTTTATGCGGCCTATATTGATGTTTGGTTGAAATTAATCATGATATTTTATTTAAATCGTTGAAGTGTCGTTACAGTGATTTTCACTATACCGGTATTTATTGAATATCATCTCCCTAAAAACCTTTAAGTGTATTGCCTCGAGCTTGTATTTTCACAAAATAGATATTTGAATTCATTAATCATTTTAAGTAATGATATTTAAATTAATTAATCATTTTAATTAATGATGTTTAAAATTTATCAAATCATTTTAACTAATGATGTTCGAATGTAATTAATCATTTTAACTAAAGATGTTTAAATTTAATTAATCATTTTAATTAATGATATTTGAATTTAATTAATCATTTTAAGTAACGATGTTTTAAGTTAATAAATCATTTCAACCGAATATGTTTAAATTTAATTAATCATTTTAATTACTGATGTTTAAATGTAATTAATCATTTTAATTAATGATATTTGATTTAACTAACCATTTTAATTAATGATGTTTTAAATTTAGCTAATCATTTTAATTAATGATGTTTGAATCTAATTAATCATTTTAACTAATGATAAAATTTAGTAAATCATTTTAATTTATGATATTTGGATTTAATTAATAATTTTAATTAATGTTGGTTTAAAAATTAATTAAATGATTTAATAATAGAATTTAAAGTAAATTAACTGATTTAATAAAAGTGTTTAAAAGTTAATAACTAATTTAGTGTTTCAAAGTTAATCAACTAATTTAACAAAGGTGTTCTAAAGATAATTGATTGGTTTATTGAATGATGTTGGGAGAATTCTCACCACCGGTCCAACCCTAGCCGAACCAAATACTGTCGACCATCCATGTCCTCTACCGAATCGGCTCCCACCGGACCACCCATCACCGAACGACTCCCTACCAAACCAACTACAACCGAAGCTCCAACTTTCACCACCCACTACCGGACCAACCCTCACCGGATGTCTTCCTACCGAACCAAGCCCCACAGAATCAAGCACCGGACCAACCCTCACCGGATGGCTTCCCACCGAACCAAGCCCCACCGAGTCAAGCACCGGACCAACCATCACCGGATGGCTCCCCACCGGACCATTCACCACCGAACCAAGCAACGCCCTCACTACCGAACCAAGACCTTGCCGATCCAAGATTGCCAGACCTGGTTGCCTCAGTCCAGGCTCGTCAGCTGCAATATACATCCAAGACCCCTGCCTCCAGCCTCCAGCCTCACTCTATAAATAGAGAGGCAGGGGTACAACAATGGCAGACAAGTTTGAGAGCTCAAGCACGGAAGGAACTTTCAAACAACTCTCATATACTTGTATACAAAGCTTTGTACTTGTAATCTGAAAGAAAAAGGAGAATAACATATAAAGTGGACGTAGGCACGTTCTGGCCGAACCACTATAAATCTGTGTGTCTTTTACAGTTTAATTCCTGCTTTTCATGTATTTGCGTAAATCCCCCAAATCACTAGAAACAACATAAAATCAACTAATTAAGACGACTTGGAGGTGTTTGCCCATTTTTTGTGCAAACAAACGAGATATAAATATGATTAATTACCTTTTGGGATAATTACTGTTGTTTTAAAATTTATATGAAGATTTTAAAATTTGATTTACTTTGGGAAAATTAATGTGGTTTTAAAGTTATAAAAGTATTTTATAAATTAGTCTTTGGGAGGATAACATTTGATTTAAAATTTATAAAGTAATTTTGATTTGTGATTTTTAAAGATAATAAACGTTGTTTTAAATTTATGAATGATAGTTTATAAATGAGAAAATCCTTTAAAGGAGATTATTAAAAAATAAAGCTAAGTGTTAAATGCTTTGGGTTTACAATAAACAATGTGTTAATGACATTTGTTTTTGACCTTGTTTAAATACACTTAGTAATCTAATTTTCTCCTTTTAAAAGAGTATTTTAAAATGTTTTCACCAATATACTATTGAAAAAATCAAGCAAAAGTGTGAATTAAATGTTTAAGAAGTTTGATTCATTCATTAGTGGTAAGTGTATGTGATTTAATTCTCGTACACATATCACTCTGTTATTCCCCATAGTTGATCTATTGACTATCGATTCGATTCAGTTATCTTCTTTGAGCTTCGTCTATTCAATACGATTTGTTGCTCATTTGAGCTTTGATATCCTTTGTCGAAAAATGACTAAATCCAGAGCGTGAGTGGAAGTTAAGCTATGGGGTTGCTTCCATTAGGGTATTTTCACATCTACTCTAGATTGGATTCGGTTTGCGTATTAAGATGTGAAATGCTCAGATTTTCAGTAAGGTTGGTGGGATCCAGTAAGAACGTGTCTGAGAGAAGTCATAGATTATATAAATCTCTCAGGTATATTTCTAGTGGTATACTTTCATAAGGGAAGCGCACCTTTCTAGTCATTGTTTAAAAAACTTCTATTTTCCTAGTTGTTAATTCAAATCTTTGAATTCTTTCCTCAATTCCATTGAACTGCCTTCTACTCTTCTTAGTGTTTAATTATTTGTGTCCATTCTTTCAAGTTTTGGACTTTTACTTTGTTTATCCATTCTTTCTGCTTTGGATTTTGTTCATATTATTTCCATTCTTTTAAGTCTGGATTTTGATATTATTTATGCGCGTTCCTTAAGTATGGGATTTGTTCTTACTGATACCCATCATATATATATATATATATATATATGATGGATCCGTTATTCTGTTAATTATTTCCACTCTTTCTTGTATGGACGTTGTTCGTGTGAGGTAAAAACCTGTTTCGAGATTAGCGGCGTAGTCTCATAAAATTTTATTATGTTCATATTACTTGAGTTTTCTCACGTCGGTTTTCCAGACTGATTCGGGTGTTAGTTTATTATAATGCTCAAGTCAGATCGATTATTTTTCTAGATTGGTTTTTTTGATATTGAGTTCTTGATGAAGAGAAAGTTGTTCACCAACCATAGTGTTTTCTTTTCTGCTATATTATATTGTATACCTATCAGCAGTTGTATGGTCGGGATTTTATAACTGCCCAGCTGATAAGGTTTGTTTTTTAACCCTGATGTATTATGTATGTTAAAGTGACAATTTATATTGTTTATTATATTATATGGTTGGTGAGGTTTGGCTTGGACGTGTCCTAGAGAAGTCACAAATTATATGACTCTCTCTAGTATATTTCTAGAGGTTTATTTTAAGTTAGAAGGGCGTACCCTCATTGTCATTGTTGGAAAAACTTCTCTTTTCCTTGTTGTTAATTCAAATATTTGAATTGTTTCTTTAATTGCTTTGAGAACTACCTTGTGCTCTTCCCAATGTTTAATTATTTCTGTCTGTTCTTTCAAGTCTTGGACTTTTACCTTGTTTGTCCAGTTTGGATTTTGTTCAGATTATTTCCATTCTTTTAAATCTGGATTTTGTTCAGATTGTTTTTATAGAGGACGGTTGTAGAGAGACACTATAGGGTTTATTTCCAATATAAATTTTATTTACATCCTTATGCGGCTTATATTAATGTTTAGTTGAAATTAATCGTGATACTCTATTTATTTATTTTTATAGAGGACGGTTGTAGAGAGACCCTATAGAGTTTCTTGCCAACATAAATTTTATTTACATCCTTATGCGGCTTATATTAATGTTTAGTTGAAATTAATCGTGATATTCTATTTAAATTGTTTATGTGTCGTTGTTACGATTTTCGCTATAACGGCATTTATTAATATCATCTCCCTGAGAGCCTTTGTGTGTGGTGTCCTGAGCTTATATTTTCACTAAATAGATATTATATTCATTAATCATTTTAATTAATGATGTTTAAAATTTATCAAATCATTTTAACTAATGATGTTCGAATTTGATTAACCATTTTAATTAAAGATATTTGAATTTACTTAATCATTTTAAGTAATGATGTTTTAGGTTAATAAGACTTTTCAACCAAATATTTTTTAACTAAATTAATCGATTAAGTTAACGATATTTGAATTTAATTAATCATTTTAAGTAATGATGTTTTAAGTTAATAAATCATTTTAACCAAATATGTTTAAATTTATTTGATCTTTTCTATTAATGATGTTTAAATGTAATTATTTATTTTAATTAATGATATTTGATTTAATTAATCATTTTAATTAATGATGTTTTAAATTTAGTTAATCATTTTAATTAATGATGTTTTAATCTAATTTTAACTAATGATATTTGAATTTAGTTAATCATTTTAATTTGTGATATTCGGATTTAATTAATAATTTTAATTAATGGTGCTTTAAAAGTTAATTCACTGATTTAATGAGAGAGTTTAAAATAAATTAGCCGCTTTAACAATAGGGATATTAAAAGTTATTAACTGATTTAGTGTTTCAAAGTTAATGAACTAACTTAACAAAAGTGTTCTAGAGATAATTGATCGATTGGCTAAAAGAGATTATAAATATGATTAATAATAAAGAGAATACAAATGTGATTAATTATCTTTCGGGAAAACTAATGTTGTTTTAAAGTTTATAAAAAGATTCTAAAATTTAATGTATTTTCTTTTGGAAAAATTAATGTGGTTTTAAAGTTATAAAAGGATTTTATAAATTATCACTCGAGATATTAACGTTTGATTTAAAATTTATATAAGAATTTAATTTATTTGTGATCTTCCAGGATAATAAATGTTGTTTTGAATATATAAATGATAGTTTATAAATGAGAAAATTCTTTAAAAGGGATTATTTATAAACAAAGCTAAGTGTAAACTATTTTTGGTTTATAGTAAACAATGTGTTAATGACATTTTTTTACCCTTATTTAAATACACTTAGTAATATAGTTTTCTCCTTATTGAAAGAATATTTTCAAATTTTAAAAGAATATTCTAAAAGGGTATTTTTGAAATGTTTTTACCAATATTGTAATGTGAAAATGAAGCACAAGTGTGAATCAAATGTTTAAGAAGTTAAATTCATTTATTAGCAGTAAGTATATGCGATTTTATTCCCGTACACATGTCACTTTGTTATTCCCGATAGTTGATTTATTGGCCAATGATTTTGATTCTACTACCTTTTTTGTGTTTCGTCTATTTAAGACGATTTGTTGCTCTTTTGAGCTTTGATATGCTTTGTTGGAAAATGACTAAATCCAAAGCGCGAGTGGAAACCAAGCTATGTAGGGTTGCTCCCATTAAGATATTATCACACCTACTCTAGATTGGATTCAGTTTGCGTATTAAGATGTGAAATGCTCGGATTCTTGGTAAGGTTGGTGGTGTCCATCTTGGACGTTTCCGAGAGAAGTCACAGAGTATATGACCCTCTCAAGTATATTTCTAGAGGTTTTCTTTCGTTAAGGGGGTGCACCTTCCTAGTCATTACTGGAAAAACTTATTTTTTTCCTTATTGTTAATTCAAATCTTTGAATTGTTTTCTTAATTCCATTGAGAACTGCCTTGTGCTCTTCTCAGTGTTTAATTATCTATGTCCATTCTTGTCGGTATGGATTTTGTTCATATTAATTTCATTCTTTTATGTTTGGATTTTGATATTATTTATGCCCACTCCTTAAGTAAGGGATTTGTTCTTACTGGTACCCATCCTTTATATTTGGATTTGTTTTCCTGTTGTTTATTTCCACTCTTTCCTGTATGGATGTTGTGCTTATGAGGTAAAATCCCGTTTCGCATTTAGCGGCGTGGTCATATAGAATTTTTACATGTTCATCATATTACTTGAGTTTTCTCACATTTGATTTTCTAGACTGATCTGGTTTTTATTTTATTGTAATGCTCAGGTCAAACTGAGTATTTTCTCAAGTTGGTTTTGGTGATATGAATTTCCTGGAGAAGAGCTGGACGTTCATTTATCGTAGTGTATTATTTTTGGCAGTATTATATTGTATACCTATCAGCATTTGTAAGATTAGGATTTTATAACTGTCCAGTTGATAAAGTTTGTTTTCTAACTCTGATATATCCATATGTTGGAGTGATAGTTTATACTATCTTTATTATATTATACTATCCATATTAAATTTGTACTGATTTATACATTACCTCTATATTTTTTTACCCTAACAATCTGCATTTATGGCGTTTGGATGTTCTGCACTAGAATATTGTGAATGTATTTGGTGTCGACTTTCAATAATCGAAAAGGCGGGTAATTACAATACCACTGATTGTTAACAATGCACCTATATTAAAATCAGTTCTAATGTAGTTATTTAAGTTCTTGATTTTGGATTTGAAAACATCTTTTATAATCAATATAAAGGATGCTAGGAATGTCCTAAATTATACGCATAGATACTATATTAAAAGTTTAGTACGGAGCATGTAAGATGGATTCCTTATGCATTGGCAATAGGAATTATCATACATGATGTATTGTCTACTATATCATAAATAGACAATGTATTTGATACATGGATAAAATATCAAATCTAAATTAAGATGAATAAATTGTAGTTTAAAGTGTTTTCGAGTATATACGAAATAATAGAGAATTTTTTATAGAAACAATGAACTCCTTATAAAGAAGTGTTCAGACTTGAATTTCATATGTGATATCGAGTATAAAATCTCAATATAAATTCGTGTCCAAACCTTAGTTAAGAATCTTTAAGTTGGAAATATATGAAAGGATGTGGCTGATTCACTGAAAAGGCTAAGTACACCGCCTTGAATAGCGCCCCAATAAAAAGCAATGTATAAATGTAAATGCAAAAATTTATAACTGAGCTAGGGTGATTCCAAGTATTGAAAATGCTATGTCATTGTTATATTATAACAATGTCAAGATAAAAGCTCACTAAAAGTCGAGAAACATACTCTGAATAGTTTCACATGATAAAGACAATTTAACAACATCGAGGATATTTGATTGACATGGTAGATAATTAAATAACATATCAGTCCATTCACGAAGGGACTAGATTGGTCGGTTCTCACCAAACTGATCGAAGGAATGAGATTGAGATTCCATAATTGGTCCCATGCGCAAGTGAGACATTGATATAGTTAGAGGTATTCCCTAGGGATAATTCTGTAATTTACTATAAATTATTAACTCCATAATGAAACCTCATTCGAACTAAAAATGTATTTTTTTTCTATTATATACTTGATATATAGTGTGTTATATTTTTTGATATAAAGAATTTATGACCAGAAAATCATACAATGTATGGTGTTGTGGAGCTCAGGAGACGAGCTAGATGGCGAGACGTACTTCCATACTTGAGTATTATTCCGCTGTGTATTTAGTTTTGAGGACAAGTTTATATAACTGTCCAGCATTTGGATATTGCTTAGGTTGATAAATTGAGTTGTACTCTAATGATGTAATGTATAAATCAGTACAAATTTCTTTGCATTTTAAAGCTTTTGTTATATATTATATTTATTCCGCTATGACTGTGAGGTTCTGATGTTGTTTCCTTTTTCTTCTTATACCTTCTTCTTCTTTTAACCCTAATGGTTCGATTTTTCGAGAGTCGAAAAATTGGGTCGTTACATTTGTTTCCATCATAGTTTTAGACCTTGTACAACATTTTGCGATTTACAAACATCTGAGATGTTCTATAATAATTTACCATTTAATAAATTAAATTGACCACAACTTAATTTAAACTAATCATTTGGTTTTAAAACTAACAATTTGAAATGTAAAATGATTTTTGAAATGGAAAAGCATATTTTGAACAATAAATGATGAAATAAAATAGAAATTGATGAAATAAAATAGAAATTGGATATTTCTATGATTAAAGGTTCACTTTATAAAGGAAGGTAATATGGTTAATAACTTTATAAAGAGTAATCAAATTTGAATATTTGATTTGGTATAAATAAATTATATATATTTGATAAACTCCCCTTGTTAGTTGAATCTGTGGCCAGAAGAAAAAGGGTTTTTGAAAGTATTTGAAGTATAAAAGGGAATTTATACAAGTATGAAGTGATTCAAAAGATTTTTCAAGGTTATATATATATATAAAAGATCCTATGAGAATGATTTTGGGAAAAAGGTTTTGGAACCTATGGATTTGGAAAGGCTTTTGATTTTTGGGGAAATCAAATTTTGAAAATTTGAAAAGCCAAGTTTGAAACTATCGATTTGAGATATCGATTTTGTGTAAAAGATATTTTGATGTAAATCATAAAGGGTATGATTTGAAAGATACTATAAGTGTATATAGTATAAAGTGTTTTGAGATTGGCTCTGGGGAAAAAGGCGCTTCCATTAAAATGAACTTCATAGGAGTGCCACGGGGTGGTACTGCCTTGAACCTAAAGGGGGTTCTAAAGTTGATTCAATGAGGAAGTCCGGACAAACTGAAGTTCCTGTGGATTTTGTGTTGTGGGTAGCGAAAGTCGAAGGCGCTGATGCCTACAGAGACATTTGGGTTATGTTGTGACGACAGTGTAGCTCGATGTCACTGCAATCTACTGCGGACCATAGCGGAAGTCATGTGTGCTACTGAGAGCCAACGGTCTATGTTTGATTTTCCCATGATGGCAACGTAACATCGGTAGACTGCGATCTATGAAGACATATTGAGAGGCCGTGAGAGCCTAAGGCTACATTGGGACTTGACTGATGTAGTCTGTGACCTATGTGGGAGTGGCGAAGTTTCATTTGCAGCGAAAGTCGAGGGCGCCGATGCCTACAGTAGCATGGACTTTTGCTGTGATGGCAACGTAACTCAGGATGTAACAGCGATCTGTGGAGGGTTCAATGGTGTATTCAAGGGGCGCGGAGGCCAACAGTTATCTATGGTTTTGTCGGGATGGCGACGTAATCATCGGGTTAACTGCGACCATAGAGGGGTGATGATTTCCAGAGCATTCTCACCAAAGATGTTTCCTCGATTTCAAAAAAATTGTTTTCTATATTTTCAATAAAATTACTTTATCAAGTATTTTCACTAGGTGTTGACACGGGTTTACCAAGCACCTATAGATTTTCAGTCCTACGCATGATCAACGTATGACCGAATTTCTGTGAGAACGAGGATGGACTTGTTGAAACATCGAGTTATAATAGTATTTTTATAAAAACTGTATTAGTAATAGTATATAGATTTTTAAAGTGTTTTAAAAATGATCAAAAAAGGTAATTTATTTGATTTTAAGTATTGAATAAACTCTGCCTTCGTTCCTTTTCGGGAACGAAAAGGTTCAAAGGGGGAAGGAATGTGATAACTCGGATTTTCGGGCATCAGATAATTGTGTAATTATCTGGTTTAACTATTGAAAATACTGATTTATAGATTGAACAAATAAATGTGATAATCTCCTTTATAAGTTATTTAAAATTGTTATTTCAAACAATAATAATAATATGATGTCTTTAAAAATAAGATATAAATAGATTTTAAAAAATAGAATTATTATTTTCAAACTGGATTTGTGTTCGTTCATATATATATATATATATATATATATATATATATATATATATATATATGAGTTGATTTTGAATTGGATTTTAAATTGAAATTGAATATGAATCTGAATTCAAATTTGAAATTTAAAAGATAAATATCTTAAAATATTTTATATTTAAAATTATATTATATATGATTTTATTTAGAAATATAATTGGTTTTATATTATTTTCTTTTAAAGGATTTTATTTATATAAATTTAGAAAGGTATTTATTAATTAGGAAAATTAAATACAAAAGCTTTTAAATCATTTTAAAATAATTAAAAATGAATAATTACAAGTGTTAGCTTTTAAATCATGTTAAGTAACATGTGTAATATGATTAATAAGTGTAATGACAAATGTTAGTAATTGAAAAAGTGTCATTTCTTTTTATTTTCATTTTCTTAAAATTTTAAAAAAATCCTAATAAACTCTATATAAACTCTTATCTTCTTTCCTAACTATCCGAAATCGTCAGGATCAAAAATTCCGGGTCGTTACAGATATAATGTTTAAATAAAGGAAGGTAATATGGTTGGTATAGTTAATTAATTGATAATTAAGAATTAAATAGTTAAGTGAGTAAGATTGGTTAATTTTATTATTATAGATTAATTAATTGAGTAATTAGAGGGTAATTAACTAGCAATTAAGAGGTACTTAATTTGTAATTAAGTTTTATTAATTAATAATTAGGTTTTATTAGTTAATAATTAAAGGATAATTAATCAGCAATTAAAGATTAATTAAGGATTGGTTAACTGTTAATTAAGAATTGATTAACTGCTTATTAAGGATTGATTAATTTGTAGTTAAGTTTTGTTAATTAATAATTAAGGTTTATTAATTAATAATTAAGGGATAGTTAATTATTTAATTAAAAATTAATTAATTGGTTATAAAAGTAATTAAGGATTAATTAATTTATTATTAAGGGATATTAATTAATTTATTATTAAGGGATATTAATTAATTTATTATTAAGGGATATTAATTAATAATTAAGGTTTATTAATTAATAGTTAAAGAATAGTTAATCTGTAATTAGAGATTAATTAATTGATTATTAAGGTAATTAAGGAATGATTAATTAATTAAATGGGTTGTAATTAATTAATGATTGATTAAGCAGGGAATTGGTGATTGGTTCTTAAGTAATTAATTTAATTTAATTTAATTAACTATGATATGGATTAATAATTCTTGCTTATGGATGATTGTTTTGAGTAGAATGTCTGGATTGGTTGATATCTATCGGATGATATTCTATGATATTTTGTGATGTGATATTGGATATACTTGTGATAAATGTGTGATATTTATCTGTGATAAATGCTGTGAGAATTCAAAATATTGAATTAAATTAAATTATTTAACTTTAAAACAACTTGGCCTTTAAGAAACGTTTGGATTTCGATGAGACCAGGATCGAATATAAAATTTGATCATCTGAAAACCACATCGATCCAAGTTAAATGTTAGGTCGTGACATCTCAAGTGAAGATCGAGAAGGAGTTTCAAAGTGCAAGGGTTATTGTCATTAACTCTGAGGGTGATTCCAAAATGAGCGTAATGAGATAATGCCTTCGGTTTCTTTCGAACCCGGAACGAACTTGTATGGATGAATGCTATCAGACCATCGTCAATGGAGGACGATGAGCATTCCAAGATGTGTTCTTTAAAGGTAATCGTAGCCTTAACCCTTATCAGCCAGGAATGGCTAAAACAGGGGAGGTAGCAAGGCTAAGTGAGTCGCACTCAAGTAGAATAAGATTTTCCCTATCTAGAGTCCCTTTTTATTCTGCTGTGTGCGCGGTTACTAGCTACAACCGCGGGGTTGTCTTATTCGGGACTGTCCAGTGAAGTATGGTTCCGGCTTTGTGTTGCAGGGGTCGAGAGGGATCCTCGGTACGTTGATCTAGGCCACGTACTGTGACGGGGGGTACCCCAGTAGCCCTGCCATTGTATGGAATCCAGTCTCCAATAAATGATCTCGGACTTGATTGTATAACCCACTTTGTAGCTAGTATGCTGGAATTTAATAATGTAACAATTTCAACTATGTGAATATTTATTTGAAGACCCTAGACCCTATTATAATATAACTGAATTTCCTATCAAATGTTTTGGTTATCGTAAGGAAAAAACTTGCCCGTATTTATTGGCGGAGAGTCTTACGAGATGCCTTTTCTTTCAAAGGTTTTTCAAGTTAAATAACTTAACCGTTTATTCACACCAGACCCATGTCTGACCCGGATTTTATTTCTATTTTTCTTAAACTCTTGGATTCTCAAATTTTTTAATGAGTAGCCAAGTGATTAGGTTTGGCTTGACGTATTTTGGAAGCTTGGAGCAGGAGTCCAGACGTAGCTATATCTATCTATTTCCGCTGTGTACTGTCTTTGACTATTGTATTTTGGTTGTAATGTATTAGCAGGCCTTTATAACCGTCTAATGTGAAGATGTTGTGTAATATGTGTAACTCCGATGTAAGGACTATGTATTAGTATGTGATATATTATATTTTGTTCCGTTTCCACTGTGAGATTCTAATATTGTTTAGTTCTTTCTTCTATCTATTCTATTTCTACCTCTTTCTTTCTTATTGATGATACGTCTTTCTATGGAATGAAAGGCAGGTCGTTATATATATAATAATAAATGATACTGGAGTCGCAAACACCAGGCCCACATCACCAAATAATCCGCTAACATGTTTGGACAGTAGAAAATAATGGCAATTAGGCCTAAAACAAACGAGCCAGTCCCACCGTGAAATAACAGAGAAGTCATGACCTAAAACTACATCAAAGCTATCACCAATCTACAAAATAACCAGGAACAAATTCAAACTACATCCATGCATATCTATGGAACCAACCTATTAGCTCAAAACAATATATAGGAGTGTAAGGAAAAGAAAAAAAATCAATCTCAATCCATAGCAGCTGGTGAAACACCCCACACCCCTTAGTATAACCAAAAAGGGCACACTAAAAGATGTGGTGCATTATAGGTATATTTAAAGCATCACAAAAACTAAGATTCACAAGACAAATAAATAAAAACAGCATAAACATTTAAGTAATAACTAGACATTTAAAATTAAACTACATTTCAAAACATAATATGTCTTAAAAACCAAATACACATGTCTCGTGAAAAAATACAATCTCAGTCACATCATCAGAGTACATTAACAATAAAAATCATCCCTCTCATAAAGTACCAGTAAATAACTATAAATAATTATAAATAACTGAATAAAATAGCAGAATAAAAATATTTGAATAAACTAGACTGAAAAGAACTGTAAAAACCTATATAAAAACTGTCTCAAAATTGTAGAAAAACTACAACTATTGAGAAACATATTTTTTAAATTACTTAAAAATCTAAAATAATTACAAAACACACACTTATGGTCCTTAGATCTAGTCCTTGGTCTTTCTTGATCCACTTCTAGAGCATAGAATATGTATATCAAAAAGATTTCCTCCTTAGAAATTTTTTTGAATTAGATTCCAGCCTCTGGCAATGAACCCAAATAAGAGAATATCTGAATGAGAAAAATAGCTAGGCCTAGGGTTCTATCTATAGTGTAGCTTAGGGATCTCAGATCATTGAATTTGAATATTAAATCTGGTGCAACTACATCATAGGCTCACTAGGAACTGTCGGATGGAAGCACGAACGCAAAAGATTGAAGAAAAATCAAAATATGACGTTACGCTTCGACCTGGACGTTTTCACGTCCAAATACAAAGGCAGGTCGACCAGCATGTCAACCTATAGGTCGGCCTATGGCCTTGGGAGATGACCCTAGGGTCGACCTGGCCTAGATATGGGTCGACTTGACCCTTTGTATTTTTTATGTTCGTTTTAGTTCAATTCTTGTTTCTCTCGTATCTTCTTCATATTAACTCCGATTTTGACAAACTATATATGGAAATTGACCATAAAATTACCACGGACACATTGATGCAACTTCTATAGATCAATTTCGAAAATTTCATAAATTTATTTTATTATTTAGTTAATTTGTTAATTAACTATTATAGCTTAAATTTTGAGTTGTTACATTCTCCCCTCCTTGAAGGATTTCTTCCCCGAAATCTCCAAGGACAAAAGAATGAAATAAATATTTTCATCCAAATTCTACAACCACATATTCAACCACCGTCCATTACATCCAATGTCCTTTATTTTTCTAATGCAATTTATGATATTGTATAGTGTCAATGTCCCTAACTAATGCAAAAAGATTAGGCGGTGTACTGATTCAATCGGCCTCCTTTTATGCAATCATGTTCATGTCATATATCCAATAAATGCGAATTCCTTAATGACAATTGATAGTTCTATATGCATGCTATAATCATCATTCAAATGCAACAATTATATGATAATCATCCATTTATAGCAACCATGAAAATAAAAATAAAAATTGAAATGTACACACGTCCATATGCATATGCTTTAGTGACCTAGTTAGGCCGATCCCTAAGAGATAATAGTTCCTAGTGTGTGTGTGTGTGTGTGTGTGTGTGTATGCATCCATTAGCATCCACTAGCAAGCACTTGCACCCACTAGCATCTATCATACATAAGTATCATGTTTACATTCAGTCCTACCATCCATAGGTTAAATCCTAAGATCTACCCTCCCAATGGATACTAAAGGGAAGAACCTATTCAAAACTAAAGATGGAAATAAGAAATTCAACAGGTACCATTGAAAAGGCGGATAAGAGGTACGTATTTTCTCCTTATCCTCCCACGTAGCATCCTCAATATTGTCTCCCCACTGCACCTTAACCAATACTTCCTTATTCCTAATCTTCTTGATATCACGTCCAACGATATTGGTAGAAATGCGATGGACCTATGCTTTTCTCTCCACTTCAACTTGTTCAAATTGGCCAGGTTCCACTACCTCTGCTGAATCATGTAAGCACTTTCTCAAGTGCAAAACATGAAAAACATCATGAACTCTCGTAAGCCTCCCTGCTTATCTGCATAGGATTTCTGTCTATCTTGGTTCGTCTTCATTCTCCTTCTAATCAAATCAATCTTTTCCGAAGTCTCTCGAACCATGTCGGGGCAAAGTTGCAATCTTTCTGTACACTCCAACCAACACGAAGGCGACTTGCACGGCTTCCCATAAAGAGCTTCAAAAGGTGCCATCCCAATACTAGCCTAAAAACAATTATTATATGCAAAATCCACTAAAGGAAGATGCTCCTTCCAAGTTCCTCCAAAATCAAGAATGCACATCCTCAACAAATCCTCAAGAACTCTATTGAATATCTTTAGCCATCCGTTTAGGGGTGATAGGTCATACTCAATCTAAGCCGCATCCCTAAAGCCTCTTACAAGCTTTCCCAAAACTCGCTAGTAAAGACAGGGTCTCTATCGCTCACTATGCTAGAGGGAACTCCATGAAGCTGGACTATCCCACGAGCATATAAAGATGTCAAATAAGGTGTCGTCCTCTTACTCTTGACCGGAATGAAGTGTGCACTCTTAGTAAAATGATCTACAATCACCCAAATACTGGTATTACCCTTCCTAGATCGGGGTAAACCATCTATAAAGTCCATCGAAACACTATCTCACTTCCATTCAAGTACATCCAATGGTTGAAGCAATCCGCTGGGTTTCTGCTGCTCCGCCTTAACTCTTTGGCACACAAGACACTTAGATACAAACTCTGCCACATCCTTCTTCATGTTGCGCCAATAAAACACTCTCTTCATGTCCATATACATTTTATCACCACCCGGATAATTAGTCATTCGAGAATGGTGTGCTTCTTCTAGAACTGCTCTCATCAAATCAATAGTGCAGGGGACACAAAGTTTTTCATATCCCCTTAGCCACCCTATACTATTAATGGAATAGCGTTGGAGATGTCTAGAGACCTCTCCACTGCTAATCCTATCCAAAATATCCATAAGCTTTGAATCCTCTCGCTGCCTTGAGCCAATCTGATCTATCTATGAGGGTAGGCCTAGTCTCAAGTGCTGCCAATAATCCAAGGGTAATGTTCATAGAGGGCTTAAAATCGAAGGTGGAAATAAACTCTAGGCTTTTCCACTCCATGAACATTGGACTAAGGGTTTCTCTCTTCCTACTTGACTCATCCACAACTACGTTCCCTTTACTAGGGGTATAAGCTATCTCAAAGTCATATGATGCCAAAAACTCCATCTAACGCTGCTGCCTTAAGTTTACATCCTTCTACGAAAATGGGTACTTCAATGATTTATGGTTAGTGAAAGCTCAAACCCCTCTCCTAGCAAGTAATGTCTCCAAGACTTGAGAGTGAAAACAATAACAGCTAGCTCCAAATCACGGGTTGGGTAGCTTTTCTCATGAGTTCTTAACTGTCTACTCCCATAGCATACTACCTACCCCTCTAACATAAATACTGCTCCAAGACCCATCCCACATGCATCAGTGTATATTGTAAAAGGTTTAACTCCGTCCGGTAAAACTAATAATGCTGCCCTTTTCAGCATCGTGAAGGAATCCTCACAATCTATATCCCACACGAATGTTGTATTCTTCTTAGTGAGGAAAGTAAGCGGTGCTGAAATCTTAGCAAAATCTTTGATAAACTTTCTATAATAACCAGTGAAACCTAGGAAGCTTCTAACTTCCGTACCGTTCTTGGGATCCTTCCAATCCTGTCCCGCTGCTATTTTAGTGGGATCCACAGCTAAACCCTCTCTTGAGAGCTCCAAGAAACGCACCTCCTCACGCTAAAAGTGACACTTCATGAATTTTGCTTTCAACTGATGAACACGAAGTGTAAGAAGAACCTCCTCAAGATGAATAGCATGCTCGTCCATACTCTTGAAAAACACCAAAATGTCATCCACAAATACTACAACAAACTTATTTAGGATATCTCAAAAAAAAAGGCTCATCAAATCTACCAAATAGGTTGGGACGTTGGTTAGCCCAAACGGCATAACCAACCACTCAAAGAATCCATCGGGTGTCCTAAATGATATTTTATCGATGCTATGGTTAACTACCCTAAGCTGATGAAATCCAACGGCTAAACCAAGCTGAGAATATACTGAACAGCCAGCCAACTGATCGAAAAGATCATCTATCCTAGGAAGTGGGTAACGGTTCTTCTTTGTGAGCTTATTCAACTCTCTATAGTCCATACAAAGTCGAAGGGAATCATCCTCCTTTGTAGCGAAGATGACTAGCGCTCCCCATTCAGATATGCTCCGTCTGATGAAGCCTTTCTCCAATAGCTCACCAATCTATGACTTAACTTCTTCCTCTCCCTAGGAGCCATATGTCTCATGGGTAATGCCACTGGCTTGGCATTGTCATTCAGATAGATTCTAAAGTCGATTTCTCACTTAGGGGGTAGTCTCCCAACCTCTCTATAAACGTCTGGGGAATCTCTAACGATTGGAACATAATCTAACTCGCCCAGTGATGAATCAAGGGAATAAAGGAAGGTCGACATGACTGACCCCTGTGGGTCGCAAGAAACTTCGAGATTTCTTCTGCTACATGTCTCTAGTCTGAAGACTCTCCTCTCGTAGCCTAATATCGCTTCATAAGTGGATAACCAGTCCATCCCTAAAATCATCCCATATCCCGAAAATCCCAATACATAGGTGTCACGGTCAAATTCTACGCCTAGTATGAAAATTTTCAAACCCTTACAAATCATTGATAAATATGCCCAATCCTCCTATGGAGTTTGAAACAACTATAGTGTAACGACCCAGAATTTTTATAAATTAAAATTTGAATATTTAATTAATAAAAGATATTTATAATTGAATTTATAAGTCAAATAAATTTTTATTTGAATTATTGGATTTAATTGGATAATTAAATCGATAATTTAATATGTTAAATTATGGAAATAATTGAAAATTGAGTTAAATATGATTGAAAATAATTTGTAAAATTTTATTTTATCATGTTGAAGTTAGAATGATATTTTAGAACTTTTAAAATCGAATTAAAAGTTAATTTGTGAAAATTGAATATTTTAATATTTAATAATCGACTGTAAAATAGCTAATTTTTGAACAGTCTCAGAATTGAACGAAACCAGTTCCATTGGGTCCGTAATAGTTAGTTATTATCGGATTTCAAATTTCGTGTCAATCGGAGCTATCGTTTGATCGTGGCAGCTCGAAACGCATCGAATTATTTTTAATTTAAATTTGGCGAGTCAAAATAGCCATTTTTCAAAAAGTCTCGGATTTCGACGAAACCAGTTTCATCGGATCCGTAATGTGATATTATTGTAAGGTTTCAAATTTCAAGTCAATTGGATTTACCGTTTGTCCGTTACAAATTAAAACGCCTAGAAATCGAGTTAAATCGGTTTAATTTAAATTGAACGTTTTCAGCCATAACTCGCACATACTTCCGAATTAGCTTCCGAAACCTGTTCCATTGTGTCCGGAACGCGGGGTAAACCTTAGAAACGCTGGTTACGGCGCCTAAATCGGAGTTCGGAATTTCCGGGTGAATAGTGTCGAACGAAACTCTATAAATACACCCACCATCTTCATAATTTTATAAAAAATAACAAAACCCTAACCCTAATACTTGCTAGCCGCCACTTTATGATGAATGGCCAGAAATTTCCCAAATTCAACCCTCAATCTCTCCCAATCTACAAACATTTAGGAGAAGTGATCAACTACAAACTTGTAGAGCGTATCAAGAGCTTTAATTTCATACGGAGATGATCGGAAACGGAGCAACGTGGGGGAAGCGAAGTGGGGCCGTTCTCTGTAGGCTGCGCACGACTTCCAAGGCACATGTGCAGGCCGAGCTTGGCATGGAGGGGGGCGAGTGAAGCTCTTGCTGTGAGCTTTCCGTTGGTGTATCCTGATTGAAGTATAGTCGAGCGTAGGTGGCGTAAGGTGGAACCCTAGTTCTATGCTATGGGTTTTGTGCGTTCGGCCTCAACCTGGAGATTTGCGTGATGAAGGAGATGGGGGGGTGTGCGGTCGTGATGGAGTGATGGGGGATCCTACGGCTACTGTTTGATGTGGGTTTAAAATAGTGAAATTATGTTGTAATTTGTATATAAATTAATTCGTGTAACTTCAATAATTCGTAACTTTTTCATACGAGGTCGAAAAAATGCAAACTCAGTTGCGTTGGAATCGTATGGACGAGCACTACGCGATGGAGTTGGTTTGGAGTCGTTTGGAGTTAGTGAGAATTTCGGGTAAAATTAAACGCGCGTTTAATTTTATTCGAAATAAATCGCTAAAACGGGAATTTAAAACCAAGGTGAGAACTTCTCACTCAATCGAATAGATTTCGATTTTATTTTAAATAGTTAGATTTAAAATATTTGAATGCATGTTTGAATGATGACTGTAAATTATTGATTGTTAAAATAGACATTATACGCCGTTAGTAAGCGGATGTTATTTAATAAAAACATATACCGCGAATATTTCATAAACAGTGAAATTGGTATTATATATAATATCAATATATATATATTGGCATATGTATATATTGCAGTTGTTGATTTCCCGCATTTTTTGTTTAGCGGATGAGACCCTATTACGCCGTTATTAAGCGGATAATATTTATTAAGAACATATACCGCGATAATTTCGTACTGGAGCGAAATTGGTATTGTGCTAATGTTTTTGGATGCAGGAAATAGGTTGGAGGGATCCAACTGGATTTCTCAACAATTTTTATTTGATTTCAGATATTTTGATATTTGATGGATTATCATATCGATATATGTTATCGTTGTTGTCGTGATTGACTATTTGATGTGTAGCATCATTGGACCCAGATTTTGGGATTTTAAAATGATTTTCAAAGTGATTTTTGAAATATACTATATTTTTGGAATTGATCCATTATATGTAAATAAACGTTATAATTTTTTAAAGTTATAAAAATTATGATTTTTGAGAAATATAGTTAAAAGATTGATTTTTGAAAATACGGGTTAATGATGTTATAAAATAGTTTAAAAATGGGATTTTTGAATTTATTGCGAAAAGTTTAAATATAGGATTTATAAAATTTAATTATTTTATAAATCAAGAGAATGATGAAATTATAAAGGAATTTAAAGACGTTAAAAAAAATAATATAAATTGATTTATATTAAGGGATTTATAAATGGATATTTATAAATTGAATTATGGACATTATAAAACAAGTTTTTATAAGTGTTTGAATGTAGTGGAAATGAATTTCCTAAATGAATGAAATTTATAGTATTATAAAATGTGAAGTTATAAATGAAATTTTATAAGCAGTAGGTTTATAAAATTTATAAAGTTATCGAAAGAATAAATTTTGGATAAATAAACAATCTTATAAGTTAAGATTAATAATTTGGGAAGTTAAATGAACGATTTTGTAAAATAATCGTTTTATAAGTATTTGACTTATAATATGAACGTTTAGTTTATAATGACGTTATAAACTGGAATATGTTAATAAAGGAATTTATAAAAAAGGAAGTTTTTATATATATAAATAGAAATGGAATTTATGAACGTTGTTTTATAAATTCGCAAACGACTTATTTTGATAAGTTAATTGTTATAACTTAGAAATAGAGTTATATTCACGTTTTTAGACAGTGAATAATTCTTTGAATTAAAATGAATAAAAGGATGGAATTTGTTAAAGAAGTATATTCACGTTTTTGAATAGTGAATGATATGTTAAAGAAATTGTTTTGAATGAGATGTTTAAATTGAATTAAAACGATCTAACGATGTTATAAAATGTGTTGAGATTCGAAACCATAGATTTCAACATTGATTGTTGAAATAGATGTTTTCGAGAAATAAAAGGAAATAGTGGACTATAACACTGTTGTTATAGTAAATGATTTCCGAAAGGAAATGTTTTGAATAGTATTGGGATTTATATATCTATTTTAATTTCGAATCCCTATACTAGTGATTTTGGGTTGTCGTAACGATGTTTTACGCAACATTCGTTTAGGCCCAAATAAATATGTTTAAGAGAATGATTTCCTTAAAGAATGAAATATATACTTAATCTCGATTTAAGTATATTGAATATTTTCCAAAGGTTGAAAATAAATAAAATTTGTGAATTACTTATTAAATAAGTAAGGAAATATTTTCCAATATTAAGTGAATATTTTAAGAATTTATCTTTTTGAAGATAAATTGAAATTGAATATTAGAAACCTATGGAAAATCGTATATCAGTAGATATTGTGAAATATAAATTCACTATGGAATTTATGAATGAAAGGTGAAATTTATTAAAAATAAATATTGATTTATTTTTGAAGTGTTGAAATTATATATCTTGTAAAGATATTTTGGAAAGTAAATAATTTGGAAAATTATTTGGAATCTGGATGATGTATGCATATCCAATTTATAGTTCAATAACCGACTATCAATATTTCCCTTTGAATGGGTATTTGATGTGATTTGTTTGAATTTGAATGCACACTTATTTTTGAATAAGCGCTCACTATTCGGGTTAACCGGGAAAGGACCATGGGGTCGTATAACCCATTCCGAATATGTGATACGTCGTTGTGAATAGCATTGAAGATCGGTGTTGAAGACCCGGTATTTGCGAAAGCGATAGGATGACCTATCGATTGTCTCTGCACTGAGTTGCAACGGTATAGAGACTCCCTAAGTGATGGGAAATCCGATCAGGATTGTGAATATCCGGATTGCAAGGACTTCGTTGTAAGTGCCTTCGGTTTTGTTCGAGCCCGGAACAGACTTGTATGGATTGTATGTCTGACATTACAATTTGAGATATAAAGCCGATTTCTTTCAAATATATTTCTGTTGGTGGCGGAGAATTTATTCTTTGCTTAACACCCTTCTTTGAGACGTATGTGCTCAAAGGTTATATAGTTGAAGTTATCAGCGATATATTCCCAATTTGGTAATGTGATATGCTGAGTGATGCTGAAATGATCATTGTGTTGATTATTTGTGATAGGATCGTTTATTTGATCGTCTATCCTTGTGATCATTGTGTTGATCATTTGTTGACCCAAAGCATGGCTTTTGTATAAAGTATGTTTTTGTGGACGTGACTTCGTCGAGCCTCACACCCCGTGAATGGTCAAAACAGGAAAGAAGCAGCAAGGTTATGAGGGGTAGCACCCTTTAGGATGTGTCCATTTCCTTCTGGAAAAGGGTGGTATCATGGTATGGAGCCCAGATACTTACTCATGTTGAAACACTTTGTTTTTATGATTGTGTGAATTGATTAGAGAGCGCTCTCGGATAAAGGTCCCAAAGGACCGGGGGATGGCATATTCGGTCAGTTGTTACTCAGTTAGGGGTAACCCGACCTTGTGTTGGTAGAGATCCGGTTTGGTTCTCGGGGATGTCCATCCAGAGGCATTCTCATGTGGCAATGGGAAGTTCCTTGGCCTAACCATTTGTTGGAAATCCAATTCCCAATACGAAACTTTTACGGTATTAGTTGTAGAACCTGCTATTCACTTATGGTGGTCACCACTGTTTGGATAGTAGCTATAGTAGGCATACGATAATGGTCGTATGTTGGCTAAGATTTATATCTTTATTTTCGAAATAATTTCCTACACTATGCACTAGTAATAATATCAAATGTCTTTTAAATGCGTATCAAGCATCTTTGACTATCATAAGGAGAAATCTCCTCCGATTCTGCGTTTGCATGTGTGTGTGTGTGCGGGAGGCCTTATGGTAGTCTCATTTTTAAAAGCATTGCGAATTGATTTAAAAATATTACTCTATTTTGATTTTAAAGATAAATAAACTATTTTGAGTTCTCACACCAGTCTTGCTAAGCTTTGGGCTATGTGATGGGGGATTCTCGCTTCGCGGTTTGGTGGCGAACGGGAGACTCTTACTCCCACACATCCTATTTTAGGGGGTTGGTTAGGCGTAAGCTGTGACAGTCGAAAGGCTGGCCGTAAAAGCAAGTTTGGGATATCAGTGTAAGCCACGGTGGGGCTGGGATGGTTGAAAAGCCTACCGGTTGTGACCGCTACTTTCGGGGCGTTACATTTGGTATCAGAGCTGATGGTTAAGCGACAACCATGGTTCTGTTGGGTATTACTCATTAGTGATAGAGTCAGTAGTACTCTAGAATGAGTTTGAGTGTAATAATAGCTATGAGAGCGTATTTGTTAGTGAATATAAAAATTGTTTTATATTGTGATGATTGGTTTATTGAGTGGCATATGAACTTTCGTCAGCGTGGTCCGCAAGACTATGCCGAAGGGGTTTCTAAACACTTGAATAGAACAATTCGGCACAATATTGATTTTAAATTGGGTAAATGAAATAATTTTACCTTGATTATATTTTTAAATATAAAGGAATAATTTTTCAGAATTATTAAAGTGTATATAAGTTGATTGTTAGGTTGTTTGAATAATCTAAATTAAAGAATAATTGTATAAGCAAAAGAATTATAAGAATTGAATTATAATTAAAGTGTTTACAATTGTGAAATAAACTTATATATCTAAGAAGTGAAACTATATGAATATATTTATGAATATGAGTTGTAAATAAAAGTGATAAATATGAACTTGAGTTATATGAATGAAATTCAACTTATGTAATTGAATTAAATGGATGGATTAAATGTTAATCAATTGAATGTTAAATAAAGTTGATATGGAATAATGAATATAAGTTTTAATTCATTAAAAGCTAATGTTATTAGAGGTTGAATAATTGAATGAATATCAATTTAATTAAACCAATTGAAAAGTGATGGTGTTAAACCAAATTGAATGAATATAAGCAAAGGAATTTGGTTATAATTAATATAAATTGGTTGTTATATGATTGTTATATGATTGTATAAAATTCATTAAGAGTTAATGAAATTGAAAGCTACGAAATTGAATTCAAATTAGAAAGTAAATAAATTTGAATAGAATTAAATGTGAATTAGATTTAATTAGTAAATGTAAACTAATTGAATTGAGAATGAATGTTAGTAAATCCAATGTAAATAAATCAAATATGATTTAAAGTGAAAACCAATTCATTGAATATTAATGAGAATATGAATGAATATTAATTGATTATGAGTGATAGTTGGTTGATGTTTGCATTTGTTGTTTTACTGCATTACTATGTTAGCATATATAGATATTATGATGTTATATGTTGTACATGGAAATTATTGTCTATATGCATGATTCTCATGTTGTTTGTTAAGTGTTTAGTAGGTGCGGATCGCGTTGCTTCGCATTTGGAGTTCGCTTTAGCGCTATATTAGCCGTATATGCTTGCTAATAAAGTATAAGGTACATATCTCGGATTAAATATCGTACTTTTACATTTTTTTTTCCCTGCGGGATGCCTCATTACTTGATGAGATGTATATTTGTGATATATATACTGTCATTTTTTTTCGGATCGAGCCGCGCAAAGGAGACTATGGCGAATTTTTCCGAAAATTTAAGGCGTTAGAAAATTTTGAGAAAAATTGGGAAAATTTTGAAAACTTTAACTTTGATTTTGGAATTAAAGTTAAATGATATAGTTTGTTTTTGAAAAGATAACTAAGTATGATTTGAAAACTTAGTAAAGATTTGAAAGAAGTTTAATTATGAATTTTGGAAAATTAATAGATTCTATAACCTTTCTTACTTGTAATTTCGAGGACGAAATTCTTTTAAGGGGGAAAGATTGTAACGACCCAGAATTTTTATAAATTAAAATTTGAATATTTAATTAATAAAAGATATTTATAATTGAATTTATAAGTCAAATAAATTTTTATTTGAATTATTGGATTTAATTGGATAATTAAATCGATAATTTAATATGTTAAATTATGGAAATAATTGAAAATTGAGTTAAATATGATTGAAAATAATTTGTAAAATTTTATTTTATCATGTTGAAGTTAGAATGATATTTTAGAACTTTTAAAATCGAATTAAAAGTTAATTTGTGAAAATTGAATATTTTAATATTTAATAATCGACTGTAAAATAGCCAATTTTTGAACAGTCTCAGAATTGAACGAAACCAGTTCCATTGGGTCCGTAATAGTTAGTTATTATCGGATTTCAAATTTCGTGTCAATCGGAGCTATCGTTTGATCGTGGCAGCTCGAAACGCATCGAATTATTTTTAATTTAAATTTGGCGAGTCAAAATAGCCATTTTTCAAAAAGTCTCGGATTTCGACGAAACCAGTTTCATCGGATCCGTAATGTGATATTATTGTAAGGTTTCAAATTTCAAGTCAATTGGATTTACCGTTTGTCCGTTACAAATTAAAACGCCTAGAAATCGAGTTAAATCGGTTTAATTTAAATTGAACGTTTTCAGCCATAACTCGCACATACTTCCGAATTAGCTTCCGAAACCTGTTCCATTGTGTCCGGAACGCGGGGTAAACCTTAGAAACGCTGGTTACGGCGCCTAAATCGGAGTTCGGAATTTCCGGGTGAATAGTGTCGAACGAAACTCTATAAATACACCCACCATCTTCATAATTTTATAAAAAATAACAAAACCCTAACCCTAATACTTGCTAGCCGCCACTTTATGATGAATGGCCAGAAATTTCCCAAATTCAACCCTCAATCTCTCCCAATCTACAAACATTTAGGAGAAGTGATCAACTACAAACTTGTAGAGCGTATCAAGAGCTTTAATTTCATACGGAGATGATCGGAAACGGAGCAACGTGGGGGAAGCGAAGTGGGGCCGTTCTCTGTAGGCTGCGCACGACTTCCAAGGCACATGTGCAGGCCGAGCTTGGCATGGAGGGGGGCGAGTGAAGCTCTTGCTGTGAGCTTTCCGTTGGTGTATCCTGATTGAAGTATAGTCGAGCGTAGGTGGCGTAAGGTGGAACCCTAGTTCTATGCTATGGGTTTTGTGCGTTCGGCCTCAACCTGGAGATTTGCGTGATGAAGGAGATGGGGGGGTGTGCGGTCGTGATGGAGTGATGGGGGATCCTACGGCTACTGTTTGATGTGGGTTTAAAATAGTGAAATTATGTTGTAATTTGTATATAAATTAATTCGTGTAACTTCAATAATTCGTAACTTTTTCATACGAGGTCGAAAAAATGCAAACTCAGTTGCGTTGGAATCGTATGGACGAGCACTACGCGATGGAGTTGGTTTGGAGTCGTTTGGAGTTAGTGAGAATTTCGGGTAAAATTAAACGCGCGTTTAATTTTATTCGAAATAAATCGCTAAAACGGGAATTTAAAACCAAGGTGAGAACTTCTCACTCAATCGAATAGATTTCGATTTTATTTTAAATAGTTAGATTTAAAATATTTGAATGCATGTTTGAATGATGACTGTAAATTATTGATTGTTAAAATAGACATTATACGCCGTTAGTAAGCGGATGTTATTTAATAAAAACATATACCGCGAATATTTCATAAACAGTGAAATTGGTATTATATATAATATCAATATATATATATATTGGCATATGTATATATTGCAGTTGTTGATTTCCCGCATTTTTTGTTTAGCGGATGAGACCCTATCACGCCGTTATTAAGCGGATAATATTTATTAAGAACATATACCGCGATAATTTCGTACTGGAGCGAAATTGGTATTGTGCTAATGTTTTTGGATGCAGGAAACAGGTTGGAGGGATCCAACTGGATTCCTCAACAGTTTTTATTTGATTTCAGATATTTTGATATTTGATGGATTATCATATCGATATATGTTATCGTTGTTGTCGTGATTGACTATTTGATGTGTAGCATCATTGGACCCAGATTTTGGGATTTTAAAATGATTTTCAAAGTGATTTTTGAAATATACTATATTTTTGGAATTGATCCATTATATGTAAATAAACGTTATAATTTTTTAAAGTTATAAAAATTATGATTTTTGAGAAATATAGTTAAAAGATTGATTTTTGAAAATACGGGTTAATGATGTTATAAAATAGTTTAAAAATGGGATTTTTGAATTTATTGCGAAAAGTTTAAATATAGGATTTATAAAATTTAATTATTTTATAAATCAAGAGAATGATGAAATTATAAAGGAATTTAAAGACGTTAAAAAAAATAATATAAATTGATTTATATTAAGGGATTTATAAATGGATATTTATAAATTGAACTATGGACATTATAAAACAAGTTTTTATAAGTGTTTGAATGTAGTGGAAATGAATTTCCTAAATGAATGAAATTTATAGTATTATAAACTGTGAAGTTATAAATGAAATTTTATAAGCAGTAGGTTTATAAAATTTATAAAGTTATCGAAAGAATAAATTTTGGATAAATAAACAATCTTATAAGTTAAGATTAATAATTTGGGAAGTTAAATGAACGATTTTGTAAAATAATCGTTTTATAAGTATTTGACTTATAATATGAACGTTTAGTTTATAATGACGTTATAAACTGGAATATGTTAATAAAGGAATTTATAAAAAGGAAGTTTTTATATATATAAATAGAAATGGAATTTATGAACGTTGTTTTATAAATTCGCAAACGACTTATTTTGATAAGTTAATTGTTATAACTTAGAAATAGAGTTATATTCACGTTTTTAGACAGTGAATAATTCTTTGAATTAAAATGAATAAAAGGATGGAATTTGTTAAAGAAGTATATTCACGTTTTTGAATAGTGAATGATATGTTAAAGAAATTGTTTTGAATGAGATGTTTAAATTGAATTAAAACGATCTAACGATGTTATAAAATGTGTTGAGATTCGAAACCATAGATTTCAACATTGATTGTTGAAATAGATGTTTTCGAGAAATAAAAGGAAATAGTGGACTATAACACTGTTGTTATAGTAAATGATTTCCGAAAGGAAATGTTTTGAATAGTATTGGGATTTATATATCTATTTTAATTTCGAATCCCTATACTAGTGATTTTGGGTTGTCGTAACGATGTTTTACGCAACATTCGTTTAGGCCCAAATAAATATGTTTAAGAGAATGATTTCCTTAAAGAATGAAATATATACTTAATCTCGATTTAAGTATATTGAATATTTTCCAAAGGTTGAAAATAAATAAAATTTGTGAATTACTTATTAAATAAGTAAGGAAATATTTTCCAATATTAAGTGAATATTTTAAGAATTTATCTTTTTGAAGATAAATTGAAATTGAATATTAGAAACCTATGGAAAATCGTATATCAGTAGATATTGTGAAATATAAATTCACTATGGAATTTATGAATGAAAGGTGAAATTTATTAAAAATAAATATTGATTTATTTTTGAAGTGTTGAAATTATATATCTTGTAAAGATATTTTGGAAAGTAAATAATTTGGAAAATTATTTGGAATCTGGATGATGTATGCATATCCAATTTATAGTTCAATAACCGACTATCAATATTTCCCTTTGAATGGGTATTTGATGTGATTTGTTTGAATTTGAATGCACACTTATTTTTGAATAAGCGCTCACTATTCGGGTTAACCGGGAAAGGACTATGGGGTCGTATAACCCATTCCGAATATGTGATACGTCGTTGTGAATAGCATTGAAGATCGGTGTTGAAGACCCGGTATTTGCGAAAGCGATAGGATGACCTATCGATTGTCTCTGCACTGAGTTGCAACGGTATAGAGACTCCCTAAGTGATGGGAAATCCGATCAGGATTGTGAATATCCGGATTGCAAGGACTTCTTTGTAAGTGCCTTCGGTTTTGTTCGAGCCCGAAACAGACTTGTATGGATTGTATGTCTGACATTACAATTTGAGATATAAAGCCGATTTCTTTCAAATATATTTCTGTTGGTGGCGGAGAATTTATTCTTTGCTTAACACCCTTCTTTGAGACGTATGTGCTCAAAGATTATATAGTTGAAGTTATCAGCGATATATTCCCAATTTGGTAATGTGATATGCTGAGTGATGCTGAAATGATCATTGTGTTGATTATTTGTGATAGGATCGTTTATTTGATCGTCTATCCTTGTGATCATTGTGTTGATCATTTGTTGACCCAAAGCATGGCTTTTGTATAAAGTATGTTTTTGTGGACGTGACTTCGTCGAGCCTCACACCCCGTGAATGGTCAAAACAGGAAAGAAGCAGCAAGGTTATGAGGGGTAGCACCCTTTGGGATGTGTCCATTTCCTTCTGGAAAAGGGTGGTATCATGGTATGGAGCCCAGATACTTACTCATGTTGAAACACTTTGTTTTTATGATTGTGTGAATTGATTAGAGAGCGCTCTCGGATAAAGGTCCCAAAGGACCGGGGGATGGCATATTCGGTCAGTTGTTACTCAGTTAGGGGTAACCCGGCCTTGTGTTGGTAGAGATCCGGTTTGGTTCTCGGGGATGTCCATCCAGAGGCATTCTCATGTGGCAATGGGAAGTTCCTTGGCCTGACCATTTGTTGGAAATCCAATTCCCAATACGAAACTTTTACGGTATTAGTTGTAGAACCTGCTATTCACTTATGGTGGTCACCACTGTTTGGATAGTAGCTATAGTAGGCATACGATAATGGTCGTATGTTGGCTAAGATTTATATCTTTATTTTCGAAATAATTTCCTACACTATGCACTAGTAATAATATCAAATGTCTTTTAAATGCGTATCAAGCATCTTTGACTATCATAAGGAGAAATCTCCTCCGATTCTGCGTTTGCATGTGTGTGTGTGCGGGAGGCCTTATGGTAGTCTCATTTTTAAAAGCATTGTGAATTGATTTAAAAATATTCCTCCATTTTGATTTTAAAGATAAATAAACTATTTTGAGTTCTCACACCAGTCACATGACTGACTCGGAGTTTATTGTTTTCCTTCCTAAACTCTGGGTGTCCACCAATTTCCACACGGGCAGTCAAGAGTTAAGGTTTATCAGGATATTCTGGATATTCTGGAGTTGCTGGAGGCAAGCTGGATTGGCATGGCGTATTACTAGTATATAGTACTTCTTTTTCCGCTGTTATGTTGTTGTATGTTGTTGTACACTCTGATGATTTGATGTAATGTAATATGATGATAATGTAATAACTGATATAGTTCTTTGTTTAAAGATTATTCATTTATTATTATATGTTGTTCCGCTGCGAATTGTGAGATACTGTTGTTGTTCCGTTCTGTTTCTTCTGTCCCGTTCTATTTTAAAAAAAAAATTCTTCTATCTTCTATTATCAAATTTTCTATTTTTCTATCTTCCTCTCTCTCTATTTTCTGTTATCTTCTTCTACTTCTCTCTTTTTCTTTTCTTAAAATTTTTGTTAAAACCCATAACATTCCGTGTTTCCGGCCTTCGATTTCTCGGCAGTCGATAAAGTGAGTATCGATGTTGAATTTTCGAAAGTCGAAAAATCTCGGGGCGTTACATATAGGTTCTACTGCTAGAGAAATAACTAGGTGCAAACAATTAACCAAGGAACAAGAAATGAAAAAATGCGATGCTCCAGAGTCAAAAAGAGTCCGAATAGGAAAATCCGAAATAGAGATCAAACCTTCCATAGAGACTTTCCTACCTTGATCCAGTCCATTAGAAGGTGATGCATCCAAAGCCTATACTTGCGTTGTAGGTGCATCTGCCTCTACCCTGTCCTTTGAGAACAAGCTCTACTACGGTTCCAAGGCTGCCCACAATTGTAACACATCCCCTTCATCATATCCTTCTTACAGTCCTTTGTGAAATGCCCAACCAATCCACAATTTTGACATTTTTCGCCCTTCTTGATCTGCTTGTGAGGTCCTCCTTCTTTCTTCTTGTCCTTATCCCTCTTATTCTTCCACCACTGCTTCGTATTTTTTTTCTGATTTAGGAACCTCCTTAAGCTCTCCTTCCTTAACAACACCTGTCATGAGAGCCCTTTCCACAATTTACTCATATGTCGCTCCTATTGGTACAAGCGTCAATAACAACCCTTGGAGGGGCTGGTTCAAACCCTTAGCAAACTTGATGGCCTTCTTATGTGGTGTATTAACAAACTCCATTCCAAATAGTGATAATTTATATACTCCTTTACTGAAAGACTCTCTTGCTTCAGACTAATGAACTTCTCCAACTGCACGCTTTTCTCAGCTTGCAACAAGAACTTTCTCTCAAATCTTTTCTAAAATCCAAACCAACCAATGTCTCTACCTTCCTCTGTATGATCTCCCACCAGTAAGAAGCTTCTCCCTTCAGCTGCCAAGATGCAAGTCGAGCTCTCTGCGGTCCTCCAATCCTAACAGCACAAATATCTGCTCCGTATTCCTCAACCAAGCTCGTGCCTCCACGAATTGCCTCATAAATTAGCGAAGTCCTTGCATAGCTTAGAAAAATTGGCTGCTATAGGTGGATTAATGGGATCTCCACCCGCTGGTGCTACATTGGATGCTTGCCCTTGCACCTCTGGTGTCGTAGCTTTAAGGTATTTACAAAACTAGCCAGGGACTTGGACAACCTCTGGAAGATTTAGGGCGTGCGCCATTTTACGCAAAGAAAAGAGAATTTAGGCTCGAAAGAATCAAAAGAAAGTTGAACTGGACTTTGAGGGGAATTTTTATAAAAACTCTCTTATACTTAAAAACCATTTCTATAATAAGAGTTTCTTTTTGAAAAATATTTGTAGTTTGAAGATATGTTACTTTTTAAAAATGCTTTACTTTTAAAACAAGTTTTTAGGAATCTCGTAACCTTCCGCTCTGATACCAAGTGAAACACCCCACAGCCCCTAGTATACCAAAAACGTCGCATTAAAAGATGTAGTGCGTTATAGGTATAGCTAAAGCATCATAGAGACTAAGATTCACAAGACAAATAAATAAAAACAGTGGAATCATTTAAGTAATAAGTAGACATTTCAAAATAGAATATGTCTTAAAAACCAAATACACATGTCTGGTGAAAAAATACAATCTCAGTCACATTATCAGAGTACATAAACAATAAAAATCATCCCTCTCATAAAGTACCAGTGCATCCAAAGTCAAATGAAAAGAAAACTGAAAAGAAGAAGAATGCATAAAGAACTTCCAAGAATATATCTTCAAGCGGTCTGAATCTACTGTCCACGATTCTGCTGGCCTATTAGGGGGAAAGGGGAAATAGAGGAGTGGATCAAACTATATGTCTAGTGAGTGAAAATAACTACTAGCATTCTTAAGTAAGATAAAGATAATAGATTAAGCAATAGTTCTAGTATGAAAGGAAAATACAGAAAAGACAAAATTGGGATAAAATACTGTTTTTGATTCTATTTGCTTTGATTGTGATTGTTTGCACTTGTCTTAGATTTCTACGATTAGGCTGAAATCTTAATCCTAATTTAATTAGACCAAAATCCTAATTCTACCCATTGATCAACCTTCTATCTTTGTTGTGCCACTGTGAGTTGATCCAATCTTGTTGGTCCCACAGCAAAAGACACATGTTTAGCGCTTGGAATGCAACAGCGAATTATTTACCCTAATCGATGTCGCACGCTTGGTCATCGCGGGTACACACTAACTATCGCTCCCTATTTTGACCTCTTATTTACCTTAATCAGCTTAAGCATGCCCAGCCTCGCCTAACTATTGTGAGACCATCTGTCCTAGTCTGAGAGGGAATGTTTCCCAGCCTCACCTAAGTGATGTGAGACCATCAGTACTAGTCTGAAACGGAATGCTGCCGGTACAAGTCCTAACAAACAAATTTTAGTTTGCACCCCTTGCCCAAATCCCCAGATTTGAGCTTCTATCTATTGGCCACTTATGTACCCTAATTAGCATAAGCATGTCCCAGCCTCACCTAACTATTGTGAGATCATCAGTTCCTGACTGAAAGGGAATGTTGTTGGTACGGGCCCTTCTTCTATGTTTTCTTATTAACTTAGCATAAGTTTTAAAATAAGCCTTACTATTGTGAGATCATCAGTTCCTGACTGAAAGGGAATGCAGTTGATACAGGCCCTTCTTTTATATTTGCTTATTAGCTTAGTGTAAGTTTTAAAATAAGCCTTTTCTGTTATTTCTGCTATACTGGCTTATTAACTTAATCTAAGTTTTAAAATAAGCCTTTTTTGTTATTTCTGCTATATTTGCTTGCTAACTTAATCTAAGTTTTAAAATAACCTTTTCTGTTCTATCTGCTTAATTATAACCTATCTTAGAATTGTTACTCTTCTATTCTATTTTTTAGTTATAACCACTAGTTATTAACATGCTTGCAAATGTCTCAGATTTTCCTACTTCAGCCTATCTTCTTTTTAATACAGTTCTTTTTATTTTACATCTAATTTATTTAAATTCAGTGTTTATTTCTATTTAATCCATATTAGCAAATTCTTCTCTTTTTAATATTCTTATACTTTACTCGCGTAAAAAGGAATTAAAATAAACTAACATTTACAGGCTAATTTTAACGTAAAACAAATGTAAATAAATACGAATAACTGTAAATAATAGAATAAAATAGCTGAATAAAAATATTTGAATAAAATAGACTAAAAAGAACTTTAAAAACTAACTGTAAATAATTTATATGAAAACTGTCTCAAAATTGCAAAAAAATAATACAACTATTGAGAACCCTATTATTTTAAATTAGTTTAAAATCTAAAATAATTATAAAGCACTCACATATGGCCCTTAACTCTAGTCCTTGGTCTTCCTTGATCCACTTCTAAAGCGTAGAATATTTTTATCAAAACGATATCCTCGTTAGAAAAAATTTCTATTTAGGGTCCAGCTTCTGGCAATGAACCCAAATAGGAGAAAATCTGAATGAGAAAAATAGCTAGGCCTAGGGTTCTATTTATAGCGTAGGTTAGGGATCTTAGACTGTTAGATTTGAAGATTAATCTGGTGCAACCACGTCATAGTCTCACTAGGAACCGTCGGATGGAAGCGCGAATGCACATGATCGAAGAAAAATCAAAATATGACGTTACGCTTCGATCTGGACGTTTTCACATCCAAATACAAATGCGGGTTGACCTGCATGTTGACTATGGCCTTGGGTGTCGACCCTAGGGTCGACCATGCCTAGGTATGGGTCGACCTGACCCTTCTTTTTTTCGCTTTAGTTCAATTCTTATTTCTCTCGTATCTTCTTCATATTAACTCGGATTTTGACAAACTATATATGGAAATTGACCAGAAAATTACCACGGATGGTGCAATTCCTATGGCTCAATTCTGACAATTTCATAAACTTATATTATTATTTAAGTAATTCGTTAATTAATTATTATAGCTCAAATTTTGGGTTGTTACGGCTAAAATCTCCTCATTATTAACACCGTATTCGCCATCACTATAGAGGATCACCCGCCATGCATATGTCTATAGTATAGCCCCAGCTCATCTTTATCATCTTCAGACACCCATCTCGAGAATATCATCCATTTCGAATGGTTTCACAAACCACTATCCTTTAAGAAACATGTTACAGGTTTTTTGCACCAGACCAACTGCATACCCTTGGCTAGCTTTCCATAGAGCTCTTGTGCAATGCGCTCAACACTAGGAGGGTTAGAATAAAGGACATTGACTAATTTCTTCTTGACCTGATTTAATTAAATTATAGTTGTTATAAATAAACTAATATTTATGCAATATTAATTATAATTTTTTAATTGATTTGTGTTGATTAGTATTGAAAATAGAGCGTACATAAAAGTTGTATATACACATATCGATATATGATTATAATGTATGTTTAAATTTGATTTAAACATGAATTTTCTGATCTGGCTTGTAATTGGACGGTCATATGGGCTAATGGTTTGGTCAACCAAGGCATGGGGAATATAAGCCTAAATGGGCTGATATTACCAGATCTCCCTTCTCCCTTATATACGCACTTCCCCTCACTTTTCTAATTTTTTCTTTTGCTTTCCTCTTACTTGTACCTCTAACTGCAATTGCTTGCTCTCCTCTCCTTTATTATTTCAAATTTAAAACACATAATCAAGTCAAACAGTCCAAAGGCGCGTAGATCTCCCGTTTGGTAGCATTTTTTTGAAGATATTGGATTCAGATCCAAAGGAGTTCAATAGATTCAACATTTAGATGTTATTGTTAGGCTACAGTTGGGGAAACACACCAATTTATATTTATATATATTATTTGTCATCCAGTTGATTCACGTGTGGTTAGATTAGATGTTTATATCATGAATCTTTATATATATGCGTTGTCAACCTTGAATATGTGTGTGTCTATACATACATATGTATGTATGTATGTATGTATGTATGTATGTATGTATGTATGTATGTATGTATGTATGTATGTATACATATATTCCTAGTATAAGTTTAATTTATTTTATACATATATGAATATATGCTTTTGGCCAAAAAAAATCGAATTTAAGAACAGTTTAAAAAAGGGTTTTAAAACAAAATTGATTTTTAAATTATATATAAACATATATATAGTATATATAAATTTGTTGTTAAATTATGTACATAATAATATTTCAAGATAAAAGAATTATGTGTGCATATATATATATATATATATATATATATATTAAAATTTGATTGTATATAATTTATTTTACAAATATAACACATTAAATTGTTTATATATATATATATATATATATATATAAATTCAAATATATATAATTTATTTTAAAAATATAAAACATAAAGTTATTTTAATATATATATATATATCTTTGTGTGTGTGTATTAATACACACAAAACTGCGTTGTAAAATTTATTTTCCCAAAAAAAGATTAAGTTTTTCGATATGGAAATTATTATTTTTATTAATTACAAAAACCAAAATAAAATCCATATGATTTAATAAAAAATTGATTTTATAAATAATTTGATTGAAAATATGTATTTATAAATATATATATATGTATTATTTACATAATTATATAATAGCATTACATATTATGAATGTTTTAAACATTAATTCTAATATATAAATACATATGTATATTTACGTTTGTAAAAAGATTATTTCTGTACATATATATATATATATATATAATTTATTTACAAAATTAATTTGGAATTAAAAGATATTTTCATATCTAGATCTAGTTTTGAAATTTAAAATTGGAATTTAAATTATCTGTATTTATTTATAAATATTACTTTAGGAATATATATATAATATTCCTTTCCATTAAAAATATATATGTATATGTTTATACAAATTTAAATATGATTTTGTATATCATATCAATATATATATTAGAAAGCACATATGTATATGGGGAGGTTAACATGTCCGTTGCAGTGTAAATCCTAGCACTTAGATAGGGGCGTGTTAAATCATGCACATGGTACATGTTGCACATACACGTACCTACGTATATGATACACATGTACATAATATATGATATAATATCAAGCCAAACTTTCGTTAACAAATAAAATAAAATAATGATTTTATTTATTTAGATCAGATATAAATCAATCAGACTTTATAGGCCCAATAAGATCCAAAATGTTCAAAAAAATTAATCTTCGCTTATTTAACCCATTGCATGTTGGCCAAGTTCCAATAGTGAGATATAGGGATTCCATATCTCAAGTCAAGGTGACATGGTTTACAACCTAGGCTTGTACTGCATACATTCTTATGCACACCTATTGTTGTTGTTTTTCAAACCATTACATTGATGGTCGGTTGTCTCATTGGGTCCTTCTTAGTTTAATCGCCAGGCTTCACCTTCGTTATCTGAAAGATCAACGTCCTTTATTCTCATAATGTCATTCACCCGTTAATAGAAATTAGTTAAAAATGCGCTCGGCGGCTTCTATAATTCCTTCAACATTCTAGATATCTATCTGATCCCCGAGCAGAAAGCCATAACTAGGCTTTTCTTGTTAACACCCTAGTTGGTTGAATTCTTTATTGAAATGATTCACATATCGAAGATTCTCGATCGGCCCCTATCTGATGTTACTAAGTCCATTAGCATTCATGACATGAGTCTTGGAAGCAAAGAAGATGGTCTTGAAATCTGTGCAGAGTTGAGCCCAGGAATAAATGCTACCCGACTGTAGATGTAGGAACCAGCGAGAGGCCGATCCTGTGAGATCTAGTAGAAGGTAAGCGCAGGTACTTTACGAGGCCGGAAATAACTGTCCTAGGTTATGAAGATGAAGGCAGTGATGTGATCCGATGGGTCAACACTCCCATCATATTTGACAATATGCAGCAAGGCAAGCCACCATTGGATTTATGTATTTAGGATCTCCTCAGAAAATGGCTCCCCATTCTCGTCATCATATAGACCTCTCCCTTTGGAATTCTAGGCTTTCATTCGGTTAAATTGCCGACTAATATGATTCATTTCCTCCTAGAAGCCAACATTTGCTTACTGTGGAAGTGTTTGACCTATAACCGGCATAAGGCTTAGCCGACGCCTTTATGTAGTGGGAGACCAGCGGTACTGATATGTTGGAGAATGATGGTGATAATGACCTAAAAATGGATACCTCCTCTCCCTATGCATAGAGGGGGACCGTGAATGTTCATCCCACCCCTCTCTTGATCTAGGCTTGCCCACACCCCTTTAGGATCGTGAGTGCACCAATGGTCCCTTTGTTCTCTACCAAAATCACACCACTACTAAGAACCCAGAATCTTAATTCCCGAGCTCTGTTTGCCTCCCAGAAGCATTCAAAAGCTGATATCTATTATACTGAAGGAGAATGACGAAGTCTTGGTTCCTAGTGCATGACCAATTTTGGGTTAATTTTAATAGCATGACTTGCATGTGCACAACATGCTCTACCCTGTTGTTAACATGAGCTACTACGACCAGGGTTTCAAGCATGACCCACTCCTAGACGGTATTAACAAGATTGTAAGAACTGGAAAGGGCAAGTTGGATATAAATAAGATCAACCACAAGAAGGGGTGGAAAACCAAAGTTTATAGTTTTTTGATCGTCCAACCTTATCAGCAAATCGTGTTACCTCACGGGCTAGAGTTCTCGCATTGGTCAAGTCTTGGAGCACACTTTGTCTCATGTTACCATTAGTCTCGTGATCATTAGGTTATTTAACCTCATTCTAACCACTAGGATTTGACATGATGCAAAACGTGAAAAGAGTGTATGGAAAGGAAAAAGTAAAGAAAGTTGAGAGCTTTTAAGTAAGCCCCTCCTTCTAGTGAAAAAATATTTGACTAAAAATTTGGACGACCTTAGAATTAAGTTAATATGTTTATATTATCAAAGTTTAATCACTAATACTGGACTTAAAAATGTAAAATGATGAGTTAAGTAAGCAAAAACATAAATAAAACTAGATGTAAAATGATCCAGTAGAATCTTACCTACGTCCTCTATGAAGTTCTCTTACATGTCTATCTCTGACAATTATACGAAATTACAAGAGAATAATAGAAAATTTAACACATAGGCTTATAATGGTACTAAACTTAAGAACTTAGGAGGAGTTGCTAGTTGTAAGTGAATTTTGAATTGGTTAGCTAAATCCAACCCCTTTGATGTTATGTGACAAGGGGTATTTATAGCAGCTGATATGGGCAGTGGATTACTTAGATTGCACGTAAATAGGAGCACTCTGAGCCATCAATCTATATGACAAGGAGACAACAAGAAAGGCAGTTAGAGCATGTTGTTGAGAAACATACCGGCTGTAATTCTGTACGAGACATGTGTTTTATGCTGAGAAAGGTGGCATGCTACAGAAGTCAACACACATTTGGCAGACACGCTGCAGTGGTTGGTATACTAAGTCGTACTAGACTGCACATTTTGGCATCTGGCATACTTTCTAGGCAACAAGGCTGAAGAGAATCTTCTTGCAAAGTGATGGTCGATTACTTGTTGTAAAAGCTTGCTGAGAACAAAGCTGAAAAATGCTAAGATTGGAGCATGAAGGAATGGGCTGAGACATAGTGATGGAATTGGCTGCTTAGGACTAGTCGTGGGGCGGGTTGAGATAGTCGGGCCATAGACGGGTTGCATTAAGCCGGGTTAAGTCATATGAGATGGCCGTGTCGACTCAAGCCTGGCTGAGACCGGCATAGAAGTCCTGGCCAGCCTACCTATGACTTACTTGTTGTACTTTCCAGGATGGAGCAAAGTGGAACGTGGGCTGACTTGTACTGCATCGGGCTAAGAAGTGCTAGCTGGCATATATTTAGGTTGGGCCTTGTGTGCTAGCTGACTAATCATACTTGTGAGAAATTTGAGATATGTATATATCATAAAGTATACGAAGTTTAAAATATTATGATATTTTATTTAAGATTTAGGTTATACATATTAGATCTAGATCTAGTTTTTAAACTATGTCACTAAGTAAACAAATTAGATATTTTGAAAATAATTTTAAACTTCAAAATTATTGACTTTGTCAAATGATTTGTTTATTATAAAAAGGAAACAAATTGAAATTTAAATAATATTTTATATATTTTTCTTAAAAAAATGGATAGTAATGCATATAAAGGGACAAATGTAACAATTGCGTTGTAATTCCAAACACTTAACGTGCACATTAGCCATGTATATAATATATATGTTGCCAGTGCACTTTACATATATAAGTGTAATTGATACACTTATAAGATTATAATTAAATTTATTTAAACTAAACCTTGTATTAAATAAATAAAATAAATATTTTATAGAATACTTTAGGTTGGATCTAAAATAACTTAGAGCTCGTAGGCCAAATATAAATATAAAAATGGAAAACATTTTAAAATTCACCCATTTAACCCGCTATGATCCGGCCTAATTCCTTCACACACGTCACCTTTGCTAGTAATGTGACGGTTTAGTCGAATTTACCCTTTATACATTTTTTAATAAAATCCCATTTACTATTTTAAGCGGTACACGGTAGCAATTATTCACACCAATTCTTTTGATCAAAACTACATCACATTGGGACTTATGTAATTGGTTCTGGTCAAGCAATATCGTCCACATTCAACTTGTTTGATTCAAACACAAAGTCATTTTTCAATATTAAAAATTATTATTAACAAACTATTCTAGCTAGAGACTTTGAATTTGAGTTGACTACAATTAGTCATGATACTAACTTCATATAACTAAAGAGAAAATTCTCTATTGAGTAGTGTTCCACTTCTAATGTCTCAACTCAGATCCGACTACATGTCGTTCGACAGACGTCGTGCTATGATTTAACTATAATCAAAACGGAATGTCCAAATTGAAGTTTAAATGCATTCTCAAGTCGAGAGAACTATGTAAAATTGTTATTTCGAGATTGTCTGTTTGCCCTTGGTTATGTTAACCAACAAAAAACTCTTGAGTGGGTCATTTCATAGTTATCCAATAGCTATAGTAAGTAACCCCTTGGTGCCCCCAGTAGCCATGAGTAATACACTACCTAACATTTGGATAGTGCTACATACTCTAGTCAAAGCGGATGTATCAATATCCTATCTCGAAACATCTTGATTAGAAATATCTAAAATAATATGTTATTTTAATGTGATATTTCTCAGGATTACAACACATTGTAATTACTATCACATGATATATTATTTAAGGATTTTCTATTAAATATACTTAAATTGAATATCTATAATAAACATAACATAGTACGAAAAGTATATCACAAAAAGAAAAACGTCTTTTATTTTGAATGAGATTCTAATGCAAAGTTAATAATTTACAACAAATTACAGAACTACCCATATAGCATACCTCTAACTCCATCACATATATCAATACACACATACACATATACTTACATATACATACATACATGCGTACATACATATATATATGTACATACATACATACATACATACATACATATATATATATATATATATATATATATATATTCCTGCTTATTTTAATTAGTTAAACCCAAGCCTAGATACTACTACTCAATCTAAGCCCAAGCCTAGACACTATTATTCTAGACACCAAAATGATAGATGGGATTTATTAGTTTTCACTCAAATTACTAATTTAGACCATATAGACCAATTGGGCTCTAATACCATTGTTGAAACCGGACCGGTCAAAAGTGGGTTAAATAGGTAGATTTCAAAAAAAACCATTTTAGATCATATTGGGCTCATGAAGTCTAAAGATTAGTATTAGATCCAATCTAATTAATTCCAATAAAGTCCAAATTTATTTAATTTTTTTTGTTTATTTAATTCATTAATTTAACTAATAAATATCATTATAGTATATGAGTATATCATGATATACTCATGCGTGTACATTGTGCATATGCAACATTGCAATTATGTACGTAGTTAATGCATGTGCATATAGATGTTGGGATTCACATCTATTACGTACACATTCGTCATATATGTGTGTGTGTGTGTGTGTGTTAGTTGTCTCAAAATATTGTTTATATATATATATATATACATACATAAACATGTATATTCGAAATTAATTATGTGAATTTTTTTTATCTAATTTAATTTTGATTTAGCCAATAAGATTTCAGTTCAAAATTTGAAATTAAATATCTAATTTAGATATGGTAAAACATTTCAAATTCAAATATTGATCTTAAATTAAAATATCTTCAATCAATTTAAAAATGAATATTTAATACAAACATATATATATATATTCAAAATTATTGCATAATAAAATTTATATTATCTAATTGAATTTTCACTAAGTTAATATAAGTTTTAAATTTGAAGTATGAATTTAAAATATTTAATCTAGACATGGTAAAAGATATTCAAAAGCAAATCCAGATTTTAAAATAGAATATTTTTAACTAACTTAAAAATGAATATTTATATATAAAATATATTACAACCGAAAATAATTTTATTATAATAAAATTTTAAATACATAAACAGTTTAGTATGTATAAATAGATTTTTAAATGCATTTTATTATATATATAATATGTACATACACTTTTTAGCAAGAGTTTTTTAAATAATAGTAATTTTATAATAACTGATTATATATGTATATAATATTATTACATGCAAACATTGTTTCAAAAGTTTACTAAAATATATAAATAATATAAATGTATTAAAAACATTATTGTTTCCAGAAAAAATATAACTTTTTAAATAAAATCTGAAAGTAATTTTAAATAATTTATAATATATGTATACATATACATATGCATATATATATAGGTACTAATGTATTTTATGTTAAAAATTTCATAATAATTACTTAAAAGTTATAAAAATTATTTATAGTGTTTAGGAAATCATAACATACATTTTAAAATATGTATGTGTGTGTGTGTGATTGAATTGAATGTATATACATGTATGTTTGATTTACATTTATATGTTAGTTATCTTTTTAACAATTATATATATATATATATATATATTACAGTCTCACAATAATAATTATTCCCTTTAAAACCTTTTAAGTAACTATTTTTTTAAACAATTTGATGCCTTTAAACACATCTAGATCAGCGAACCTTCTGGACTCCTAAGAATCAATCATCAGATTGTACAATAATCGAATGTACCACTACTTTTTATTTCATTGATGTATTTTATGCTAAGAATTTTTAGCTAAGTGGAGGGAGAGGGTGATAAATGCAGCCTTGGGAGGAAGAAAAGGGAGAGCGTCCCAAATATATAAGCATGGTTTGATTTATATAGAGGATAAAAGGGAGAGCTTCCCAAATATATGAGCATGGTTTGAATTATATAGAGGATAAAAGGGAGAAAACATCTCCACCTTTTACTCTTTCTCCTTTTGCCAAACCATCTTAGATCTTGATCTAAAATTCAATCCTCTTTGTTCCTCTACCATAGTCGGCTATGTATTGGATGATATATGCACATATACAACTTTTACATACGCACCAAATTAATTACAATTGCATCAAGAAAATTACTAATAGCACTGTAACACTCCATATTTTTAGTAACATTATTTAGGATATTTAATTAGCTAAATTAAATAAAATAATGTGGTGATTACGGGATTGAGATTTGATTTTAATTAAGGGGTAACCATGCCATTTAAAAAATGAATTAAAATAAGAGTTAAAATGTAATAGAGGAGGGGTAAAATAGGAAAGAGGTCATTCCTATATCCCTAAAACTTGGTCGTGTATTCTCATACATGTTCATTTCATTTGAAAAAATTTAAAACTCAAGGCCAACCACTATCAACAAGAGAAAGGGGAAGAAGATTAAGATAAGCTAAGAAAGAAGCTAAATCAAATCAAATTCACCAAACATCTCAATCTCTTTAATCTCTAAATCTAAGGTGAATAATGTTTACATCTCGTATGTCTTTTGTTTTCAGTTTTATGATGAAATCCAAAGTATTTTGCATTTATTTGCCATATTTTTGAATGATGGAATGATTATATATACTTGTTGATGATTTATGGTTGTTCATATAGATTTTATTGCATGTTTTGATATGCAAATCCTATTAAATGACATCCAAATGCATTGCAAAATTTTATGTAGATCAGAAATAATATTTTAGATATGGGTTTCAATTTTCAGAATTATCAAAAAAAAATTGGATTTTATATAAATTTTCTAGTAAAGAAATTATTATTTTGGGTTATAAATTATTTATGGTTAAATAATAATTGGTTTGGGTCCGAAATTGTATGTGTTAGAAAACATATAAAAAGTGATTTTCAGGAATTTTTGAAGAATTTTCCTAAGTGTTTTAATAGATATATAAAATTATTTAAGGTATGAGACTTTAATGTTTTATATATTTATAAAAGGAGAGGGGGCTTTTTGTAAATAAATTCAAATTGTTAATTCTGGAAAGTTGGCAGTACTTTTAAAAAAGAGAAACTTGCAACAATTCACAATTTGACAAACAAAGCAGGTTAGGTACAAAGAAAAAGTTTAAAAGGACAAATAAACATGTTTTTCACTGTTTCAATGCTTTCGGCACCAGGTTCTGCCTCCTTACCTTTGCCTATGAATCCATCGAAACCAATGCACATGGTATCAGGGAATTAATACGTAGTGAATGGGATGTACGCGGAAGGTAAAGGGTCGAAACCAAGGTTTACGAAGGGGTTGCGGCACTACTTTGCTTTTTAAAAAAATGCGCTGACTTGCTTTCGACTGAGTAGCTTTCGACTAGGTTCGCTTTTGACCAGGTCAAATGATTTTAAAGGAAAGGGATTCGATTGGGTTGCGCTTTTGTTTTAAATGACTACTCTCGACTAAGTCGAAACCTTTAGCTGCCACTTTCTTCCTTTCGATCCAGATGATTTCGAAAGAATTGTTTATTTTTTTAAAATTAGGCTATTTCTCCAATGCTTTTGAAGGGATGGTTTCGACACCATCACTTCTGTACTTAGGAAAAGGTTTAGAAATAGATGCTTTCGACTTAAACGGCTCAATGACCCTTTTTCTCTGAATTGAAGTATAACCCAAATGGTTTCGAAAAAGACAGCTTTAATGGTTTCAAAAGAGACAGTTTTAGTGGTTTCGAAAGGTGTTTCCACTTGTTTTAAATTGAATCCAAGTGCTTTCGAAAGGGTTGAGTTTTGATGCTTTCAAATGGTCTGAGTTTTGATGCTTCCGAAAGGTTTTAATGAATGGTTTCGAAGGGGTGGTTCCCTAGGGTTTCGGAAGGTTTAAAAGGAAAGGTTTTTTCTATGTTTTCGAAAGGAAATTTAAAAGTTTTAAAGAAGGATGTCTAATGTTTGAAAGGTTTCGGTTGCTTTTAACGATTTTGAAAGCAGTACTTTCAAGGGTTTCAAAAGGGGTTTTTAAAGGTTTTAAACAAAGGTTTCGAATATATTAAATTGGCAATATAGCCTAAGTGTTTTAAGTTAAAAAAGACTTTAACTTATACCAGGGGATAGGTAATCTCCATTAAAATTCAATAATATTATTTTGATTAAAGTATATATAACATGGCAAAATAGCTTAGAATAAAGCTAAAGATGTATTTTCGTGGTATATGTATGATTTAAAAGGTTAAATCATTTTGAGAAGGTTTTGAAGAAAAAAGATAAAGGGTAGTTAACCCTCAGAGAATGACCCAGATTAGAAGATCGGATAGGACTTGTGTAGGGTTGCGTCCTATGCTCATTAGCTATCATCCCCCAGCTAATTTAGTCCAGAATTCCAGTGTGTAGAGCTTAGTCACATATAAGACTAAAATGTTGGTTACACACAAAAAAGAATATTTATGTACAGAGATAGGTTATTGGTTAGTCCGCAAAACCATTAGGATCGGTTGACCCTTGAAAAAGTAAGTTAAGGGCAGACCGTCCAAAAGCTTTATCTAACAGATGTTTAGACCATTTGATATTTTATCCAATAGGCCCAAGTCAGCCGAAGGGACAGTTAGTCCAATTTAAGGGCAGTTAGCCCAGATTTCGGACAGTTAGTCCAGTTTGTGGGAAGTCCGCCCAGATTTCGGACAAATAGTCCATTTATTACCTGTTTTTAGCATAACGGATTTTGTTGTTGTTATTATTATTATTAGTTTGATTAACCAGTTTGGTTGTAGGAAAAGATTTTCAGAATATATGTTTTATAAAGGATATTGGTGAGGGAAAACCCGTTCCGCTAAGCGGCGTGGTCTCACTTAATATCAGTAAACCGAGATGTAACAGTATTATTCACACCATGTTTATGTCTGACTTGAAGTTTTTGTTTCCCCTTAAACTCTCGGATGCTCAAATTTGATTTGAGTAGGCCGAGGGTTGAGGTTTTCAAGTTTTAGAAATTTTGGCGAATAAAGCTTCCGAAGACAAGCATGTGGCTAACGGATAGATAATTAGGAGCTATAGTTTATTTTATTTATTTTCGCTATGTGTATATTAAGTCAGATATGTCTATATTGGCTTTAGTCAACCAGGGGGGCATCGTCATATGCAGCTCTTGGCGTATTTTGTAATTGATATATTTGATCATTGCCTGGGAAACGTTAAGGAATTGTGTAACTTGGATATGAATCGTTGTTTTGAAATGTAATTAGTAAAATGTTGTTTTTTGAAATATGTAATTTTGTTCATATTCAAGTGCTTTTAATATTAGGGATACCATTAGCATTACCGTATTTGGTCGCAAGAAGTTAATATTATAGATGACTGTAGCATCTGTAGACTTAGCTTTTGGCCTCCAGATACGGGATGTTACAAGCACCCAAAACATCAAACATATAAATCATTTATATTTCATAAAAATTAGTTAATTTAATTAATATACAATATTTGTAAATCGATTAAATCGTATGGTATTTTGGAGAATTCATTAATACGTTTGTGCGACTCTTAAGTATAAATTCAATTAGTGATTAATATTGAACAATTCAAATATTAATTTTCACTCATCATTTTAGCTAGTGGAGTGACAGTGGTTGAATTTATTGCTTATAAATCTTTACGGTAGAATTCAATTTTACATTTAAGTGGTACCTCTTAGTAATGATTGTTTACATCAATGCTCTTCATCAATACTATACTACTTTAGGATTTATGGAATTTAGTTTTGGCTAGAATTCTAGCATTGCCCACAGTCAATTCGGTTGGTCTTTAAACAAAGTCTTCGGCTCAATAGTAACCGTACTGCTTTGGCCAGAGACTTTAACTTTGAATTGGCTACGGTTGACCGTGATACTAGTCTCGATTAAATGAGGGGACGAATTCTTTATTGAATAGTGTTTCGCTTCTAATGCTTTAACTCAGATCAAACTATAGTCGTTCAATCGATGTCATGCTACTATTTAATTATTACCAAAGTGGAGTATTGAAATTGAAGTTTTATGGTATTCTTGAGTTGAGAGAACTGTGTAATATCGTTACTTCGGGATTTTCTATTCGACCTTAGTTATTATTAATTAACATGAAATTCTCAAGTGAGTCATTACATAATTATCCAATAACTATCAATACGGAACCCTTTAGTGTCTTTAGCAACTATGAGTAATACACTGTCCAATAATTTGGACAACGTTACATACTCTAGTTTTAAGGGATGTATTGATATCTTTCTTGTAACATTTTGGCCAAGGATATTTAAAACAGTATGTTATTTTATATTGTGATAATTTTTATTATGGTTACAATTCTTCGTAACAATTATATCGTAGGGTGTAATTGTTATAACATCAATCGTCAAAAATTATTGGTGAATTTTCTTTTTTGTTGTAAGTTGATAATGATAGTTGTGGAAGTTTAATGGAATCACTTCAAAGCACGTGGTTTGAGATGTTTTTTTAGATGATAATGTCATAACCGCTGTTTAAACAAATTAGTGGTGTAATTGAGTTATGGTACATTCATCTCCAAGATACTAATGAAGTCCGAGAATTCAGTCCAGTTGATTGATTGCATTAGCACCGAGGAAGTTGGTCCCATACCATCTTTGGAATTGTAATGGCAAGAGTTGAATTTATGGTTTGTATATATGTAAATTTAGCTGTATTTGTGTATAATTTGAGAAATTATATGAGAGGAAGAGTTTAGAAGAAAACTATGTTAGGTTTCTAAGTGTGCAATGATTGAGAGACATGCCTTTTTATAGGATTTAATGATTTGATGAAGAGATACAATCATGTGTAAAGAGATGGCTCTTTCTAAATAGTGTTCAGTTGTTTTGTCGAGGACTAAGACTGAATTTTAATGCGTGTATTATTGTCGTGCTCAATCTCTATTTTCAATCGGGAGAAAATAGTTGAGTGGGTATAAGACTCCATTCTTTCAAACTATCGTATACTTATACAAATATGATTCTTGAAATTTTAAGACGTGGATCTATTCATATTTCTCTCCTTATTCTTTTCACCTTTTCTCTAAATCTAAATAAATTTAATATATAAGAAAATAAAGAGAATTAGATAAAATGACAAATTTTGAAGAAGAAAAATTAGACTGAAGGACATGAACTTTTATTTTTATGCTGAAGGTTAAATGCTTGTTATATTTAGCATTATATTTAACATTTACACTATACAAAATTCTAGTTATAACTAGCATTATATTCAGTTTTAAATTATAGAAAATGCTAGTTATAACTATAATTGTCCTTCAGCCAAAAAAATAAACTTACCGTCCTTCAGTCTAAAAAATTTTATAAGTTTATCCTTATGCCTATTTTTCTGAATACAATAAATTCGTAGATACAGTATTTGAAATATTATGACTGTGTTGGTGGTTTTGAACATTGATATATATGCTAACGCCGATGTACGAACTACAAAGTTAATTTTAACAAAGGACGTTTATGTGCTGTTCAAGAACGTAAGTGGTGTGCTAGTATGATTATACAATATAACGAGTCTTTAAAAATAAAAATAAGAAGGGAATAGTATTTGTGGAAGCACGGGGACACGGTATATTTGGTGACAATAAGTGATCCAAAAACACAAATTAAGTGCACTTTTTTACCGTTATCCAAGGAAGGAAGAAACAGGTATATTGATTGAAAATGTCATGCGAGGGATGTAATGCATATTAACCTAAATATGTGTGGACGAAGGATGAGAAGACAAGTTGAGTAGGGTGGCTACGCGCGCCGATGAGATCAGTGGTGGTCACGGATTTGGTTCCATCTACAGCAGTAACGTGACTCCCATTCCTTTGTATGGTCCCGATATACACACGTGTTGCAATGGGATAAGTTGAACGTACGTAGGCAGGGGACCGTTCATTTCGTAATAATGGACATGGGATTGAGATTGTTGAAGCCGCCAAGGTTAAGTAGCCATCACAATTTTCTCTCGCTCTACGCCTCGATTTACCCGCGCTTCCACTTTTGACTTCATTGAATGTCATAACCAAATTCTTGTCCCCACTGGGATAATACTAGTATAACCGCACAACGGTGGAGAAACCGACCGTTATGATATTTAATACGAAAGAAAAACATTTTTGTTTAATTTTTTTTCTTTATTGCAAATTTGATAAAAAATTAAGTGCATTTAAATAAAATAATTTGAAATTAGAAATCTTTATTGCATACGGTTTGTAAGTAATTTGAGATTGCAGAAATCTTGAACCATACCATGAAAAGTGGATAGATATTGTGAATTTTGAAATTTGAAATTAGAAGGAAGGTGGATAGATATTTTGAAACGCAAAGCAAAATGAGGAAAATAGGGAAACGCACCAAGATTTGATGTTTGAAATTAGAAGGAAGGTGGATAGATATTTTGAAACGTAAAACATAAGGAGGAAAATAGGGAAACGAAGCAAAACAGGTAGCATGTTTTTTTGGCTTCAAGAAAATTGATTTTGGCCAGTGATAGGCAAACCTCCCTACGGTCGGTTTGATTATCACTTCTGATGGTGTTGTGTATTTTTTTTTTCCCCTCGCTGCATTGGCTTCCACTTTGCTTGACGCCAAACATCTCTACATCCGGCAACTGCTCCAAACTTGTACATGCTTTAATAGCTTGTTTAAAGAACTTGTGCTCATGGCATCTGTTCCGAACAGGGAAGTTAGAGTCTACACCTAAGAACGCGTCTGTGTATTGTTAGTTAAGAAGTCGGTTACTTATTATACGAGAAAGACTGTTACTCGTAATTGATAATTCCCACAGCAGATCTCAACTATTAAATAATTTTTTTTTTCAACTTTATATCTATTCGACTGTCAATGTATTTTGTATTTTAATTTTTATTCAAATATTCGTCTTCATTGATAGTAAAAATATGAGAATATGAAAAGTGACTGCATGCGCTACCTCTTTTCTTCGTAATGTTTATGGTGCGGTCAAGTTTGTTGCAACTGATCCGCTTTCAATTTTTTTATTCTTTCTTTTGCTTTTGGCCGTGTTTATTTATTAGGCACGTTATCTCAAATCTGTTTATGTAATGTATCATTGTCTTACTATCAAAAATTAGATTTACATACAGCATCAATAACACACTACAAAAAATATTCTTCATTTCAAATTTCTATGTTATTCAACTTGGTAGCAAAGCCAATATAACTTAAAAGCAATTCAAATTGGCATTTTTCTAATCTGGATAATCGTCGGATTACTTTTCATCATCTGATTATCAATTTTATCATCAGAGATTGTCTCATCATTGAGGCTAATTAAGAATTTGCTTTCTCATATCTATGCCATACCATAAGATATTGAATCTTGGTTTCAACTAGACTTTCTTTTATAAAATTTCAGGCAAGTTCAATCAATATCTATCCGACTATCAATATGTTTTGTGTTTTAATTTGTATTTAAATATTCGTCTTCGTTGACAGTAAAAAATATGTGAATATGAGAAGTGACTGCACTCCCTAGCTCTTTTCTTCATAATGTTTACGATGCGGTCATGTTTGTTGCAACTGACCCGCTTTCATTTTTTTCTTATTCTTTCTTTTGCTTTTGGCCGTGTTTATTTATCAGGCCCATTATCTCAAATCTGTTTATATAAGCAAAGCTCTATATCATTGTATTACTATCAAAAAAAGATGTACAAACAGCATCAATAACACAATACAAAAAATATTCTTCGTTTCAACTTTCTCTGTTAATCTGATATTTCAACTTGGTATCAAAGCCAATATAGCTTAACAGCAACTTAAATTGGCATTTTTTAATCTGGATAATCATCGGATTACTTTACATCAACTGATTATCAAATTCCTCGTCAGAGATTGTCTCGTCATTTGAGGTTCATTAAGAATTTGCTTTCTAATGTCTGTGCCATGCCAGAAGATATTGAATCTTGGTTGCAACTAGACATTCTTTTATAAAGTTTCAAGAATATTCAATTAAATTTCATCAAAAAATCATCATCAAAGTCAAGAAAACCATCAAGAAACAGCAAAGAAAACTGTTACCTCGTCAAGAATTCATCAACTAGTTCTCATCACTTGAATTCTGGCTGTAATTGATCAGTTCTCCACCATCTGATTGTTTCTTGACTCTGTAAGCACCCTAATTCTATTCTTGATCATTTTTCTTTTGAGTTAACATAACAGGAGATAATGATAGTTCTGCCACGTCTGATACATCATCAAATCCTCTACAATCTGTCACTGAAAGTTTAATAAAAACTATGATAAGCCCTCAGAGCCAACTGATTACAGCACATCTTGAAAAAGATAATTATCTTCTATGGAAAGTTCAAGTGGAGACTATTGTCAGAGACTATGACCTTGAAGGATATCTTTTTTGCACCATCTCAATACCACCAATGTTCATAACTGATCAAGAAGATAAAACTGTCAGTAATGAAGAGTTTTTAAGACATCAAAGACAGGACAATCTAATCTACTCATGGTTGCTATCATCTATAAGTGTCAAATTACCACCACAAATTATTGGAAGCAAAACTGCTAATGGAATCTAGACTACAGAAGAGAGAATCTTCTGCAGCGAAAGTCATGCACTACAAGAGATAATTACACAGCATCAGAAAAGATAATCTGTCAATGGGTGAATGTCTAACAAAGGTCAAAATAATTTGTGATCATCTTGAAGCAAACGGACACAAGATTTTAAACATTGAACAAGTTTTAATCATTTTAGGTGGCTTAAGCGAATAATATGAGGCTGTAGCTACAGTCATTTCTGTTGAGACTTGGTTTTGATTCATAACACAAAGCTATCACTACGACATACATATTTGACGACTGATTTGACAAAAAGAGAATATATATATACTACATGGAACAATACATCAAAATTGGTTCATCAATTATATTATTCTTGTTTTTGAGTCTTACTAAAATCTCTCATCGTTTACGTATGTATTAGCTTATGTAATTAATCTTCTTATTTCCAAATGATTTATACATATATAAGCATAAAAAAAATGTTATAAAAGTTTTTAAAGTTAGAATCATTATAATATATATACATACACATATATTATTATACCTGTGTAAACTGTGCAAATTGCACAGATATTACCACGTCAGTTGACTAACCCAGAGGCTTAATCAACTGACCCGGAAATTCTGTGCAACATGCATAGGTGCACAGGTATACAAACACACACACACACACACACACACACATATATATATATATAAATTGAATATTCAGTCGACTGACCCAGAGGTTCAATTGACTGAGTTTCTACAACAGCTACTTTTTGAAAAGACATGACTATTTGTGAAGAGTTACTAACCACTACAAAAAGATTTGGACGCAACACTTCAATCAAAACTCTTCATCAAAGGTCACTGCTTTCTAACCTCTATAAATACATACTCTAACTTGATTCCAAATCACCGAATTTTCTTATCTAACTCTCTTGAATCTATTTGCAATTATACTTTCAATTATTCTACATTAAAGCAAATTATACCTTTCTATTCTTCATAAACTTCAAATATATATATTTATATTCGAGCAGAAGATTATAGGAAGAGTGTACTACAAGTGATAAATCCGTATTATTAGTACACACAAAGCCAAAACAATCTTTTGTATTTGTTGAAGTCCTGTTCTGCTGCTCAGGCATGTGAAGTCATCTTCAGCTGCCGAGGCGAAATCTTATTCTATTGCTCAAGTCCATGTTCGACTGCTTAGGAGTTGTATAGACATGTTCTTCCGGGTTAAGTGAGGGTTGTTATTTTAATGAAATTCCAGAAGGAGTCTGGGACAGGACGTAGGACGGTGCTCCGAACCAGTATAAAAATCTCTGGTGTCATTTTATTATACTGCTTTTATGTTCCGCACTATTTACCATATAACTACCATCACTACACTCTGTATTATCGTATATCCATATTACACGATCACAGTCACTTTCATTTGGTATCAAAGCCTGGAATTATATCGATCTTCACAACATCATAGAATAATGACCATAAAAAGATCCAGTAGAAATACAACAGGCAAAATCCCTGTCAAAGCCACCGGCGAGGACTAAAAAAGGGACTTTCTGATTTACAAATTTCAGTAAAAGATAATTATGAATTAGTTAGTATAAGCAATAATATTTCAAAGCTTAATTTTATTATTTTAGAAAAGATGAAATCTGTTGAACTTGAAAATGATAAATTGAAAAATGAGAAATTAGATTTAGAAAATCAACAGGGTGTTTTGGAAAATAATTTTGAGGCTCTTAAAAATTCTCTAGACGAACAAAATACTATGTTTGAAAAAGAAAAGAAAATGTTTCAAAAGAAATTAGGATTTGAAAAGACAAAATGATTTATTTGAATCATCTTTAGATAATTCAGAATCTCGAATTTTTCTTCCTGAAAATGAGAACTGTAAGTTAAAAAAGAGAATTCTGAATTAAACAAGAAAATTGATATTTTGAAAAACAGTAATATTTCTTTTGAAAATATAATTGTGACTTTAAAGCTAAATTTAATAAACTTAACATTGAAGTCACAAAATTTAATAAAGGTCAAAACAATTTAAAAATGATTTTATCTAGTTCTAGACCTTTACATGATAAAAGTGATTTAGGATATAATTAAACAGATTGTAGAAATAGCACTAGACACGCTTTCATGTATAGTAAATATGTTAGTGCTAGCACTAGATTACAAGTAAAGTCTAAATCCAATTTTTATAGAAATTCAAATACTGCTGTGACCGATAATGTTTATAATTTCTTTAGAAGTACAAAATCATTGACAAGAAATATGAATAAAAATTATCTAAGTATTTGGGTTCCTATTAATTGGAAAAATAGAGAAAAATACGTTGATGATTATTTTGATATGCTAGTTAATAATGAAGATTATATTTATAAAGGTTCAACCACACCCAAATGGGTATGGTTTCCTAATTAGGAAATTATAAGAAACTTGGGTATCACATGCTTTAAATGTTAATTTTTCTGATACCTTACATTATGAATAGTAGTTATTTTGTTCTATATTGTTCATGTTCTTTATTCCTTTTTGTCGATGACAAGGGGGGAGAAATATTATTACTAACATTAAGAATGCAGGATATAGAGCGTCAAAGATTCAGGACGAGTAAGTATTTATATTATATATACAATCGAAATCTATATCTATTTACATGCTGTCATCAATCAAAAAGAGGGAGAATGTTGAGACTTGGTTTTGATTCATGACACAAAGCTATCACTGCGGCATGCAGATTTGACGGCTGATATGACAAAAAGAGAATATATATACTACATGGAGACAAGACATCAAAATCGGTGCATCAATTATATTATTCTTGTTTTTGAGTCTTAGATCGATTTTGTTAAAATCTCTCCTCGTTTACGTATATATTAGCTTATATATTTAATCTTCTTATTTCCAAATGATTTGTACATATATAAGCATATAATGTATATATATTATAAAAGTTTTTAAAATTAGAATCATTATATATATATATATTGTTATACTGTATAAACTGTGCAAATTGCATAGATATTACCAGGTCAGTCATCTGACCCAGAGGCTCAATCGACTGACCCAAAAATTTCTGTGCAACATGCTTAGGTGCACAGATATACAAATATATATTTAAAAATTCATTTGAATATTCAGTCGAATGACCCAGAGGTTCAGTTGATTGAATTTCTACAATGGTTACTTTTTGAAAAACACGGCCATTTATGAAGAGTTAGGAACCTCTATGAAAATATTTTAATGCAACACTTCAATCGAAACTCTTCATCAACAGTCGCTACTTTCTAATCCTTATTAATTACATACTCTAACTTGATTCCAAATCACCGAATTTCCTTATCTAACTCTCTTGAATCTATTTGCAATTATACTTTCAATTATTCTACACTAAAGCAATATTATACCTTTCTATTCTTCATAAACTTCAAATATATATATTTATACTCGAGGAGAAGATTATAGGAAGGGTGTACTACAAGTGACAAATTCATGTTATTAGAACACACAAAATCAAAACAATCTTTTGTATTTTTTTGAAGTCCTGTTCTGCTGCTTAGGCGTGTGAAGTCCTCTTCGGCTGCTGAGGCGAAATCATGTTCTGCTGCTCAAGTCCATGTTCGGTTGCTCAGGGGTTGTATAGACCTGTTCCTTCGGGTTAAACGAGGGTTGTTGTATTAGTAATTCCAGAAGGAGTCTGGAACTGGACGTAGGACGGTGCTACGAACCAGTATAAAAATCTCTGGTGTCATTTTATTATTCTGCTTTTATATTCCGCATTATTTACTGTATAACTATCATTACTACACTATGTATTATCGTATATCCATATTACACGATCCATAGTTACTTTCAGTATCATCACAAAGAACTACATATTCCATAGAAGATGTGCATTCAATTCTCCTTGCACGTGAAGGAAGAATTGAATACAAGAGACCTAGTGAATCTGACATGTCAACCAATTATGCTCCAGGTTACAAGGGTGAAAACCAATACAACAGTAAATCAGATCAGTTTTAACAGAGGAATAATCAGTTTACAAGAGGAAAAGGCAGAGGCAGAGGAAAATGGAATAACAATAACAAGCCAAGATGTCGAATTTGTGCAAAAGTGGGTCACGCTTCTCCAAATTGTTATTTCATATTAAACTTAAACTATGTTCCAGGGCAGAACAAAAATAGTCAGAGAAATGTCAACATGAGTGCAAATATTGCACAAACACAACAAGTGTAACTGTTAGTCCTTGAGATGATGGTTTTGATGACAACATCCTTAGAATAGGATTATAAAATATAAATACTAACATTATAGTTTAAATATATATGTATATGCATGATTTAACCATGTAGGTACAAAGAATGAAGACTGCATAGTATAGAGATTCAAGATATCAAAATTAAAGACTCATGAGCATCAAGAATATCAAGATTATCAAGAGTTCAAGACTTCAAGAATAAGTAATTTTAATTAGGAATTTTGTTAAAACTCCTATATAAGCACTGGCATCTTAAAATCCAATTTATCCATGGAATGGAATCCACTTCGAGTCCGTTAAAGGGATAGAACCCTAAGTAGGATGGAACCTACGAAAAATCTAGTGGAACATTGTTTTGTATCCACTAACTTTTATTCAAAATGTTTTTACAAAACTATATCTTGTTTTCAAAATGATTTTAAAACCTTCCTTTTAAAAGAATCAAAATCATCTATCCTGGTTTTAAATACTTCTAGCCTCAAAATAATCTTTAATTTCAAAATCAAATTATCCTTAGTTTTAAACTATCTTTTAATAATAATATATTTAACTTTTAAATATTTATACTTAGATTTAAATATAAAATTATAAGCAAAATTTTATTTAGACCAAAATATTATTCTCTATATTTATTTATGTATTTTAACTATAGTTAAGTATATTTATAAAAGTTTAAAATAGTTTTAATGTAAGATAAAGGTTATTTTCAAAGAAAAACAAAACACCAAAATTTCCTTTGGGATGTCGACATACCCAAGTTACCCATGTCGACATAGTGTTAGTTGATTTCAAAAATTTGAATTTCAAAAGAAGCGTCTATTCGTCATATCCCTTTACGAATGGATATGGCTGTTGTTCTTCTATAAATAGGGGCTGTTTTCAACGATTTTCTAATAATATTTTTCTGTTTTTCACTCCTCTTCTTCTTCCACATTTCTTTATACATAATCTTACCATTACTCGGCCGAAATCAACAATGAATCTAACAAGGTCATTTCTGGTTTGATTCTCTATCACTATCTCAACAAGATTCTCAGTGCTATTTAGAGTTATAGGCTTCTTTGTAATCATTTCTGTGGAAAAAAGGTGTGATTGTTGCCTTGGAAATCAATCAAGTGAGAAAATGTGTGATAGTAGCCATAGAAGTCAATTGGATAAACTTGTTGCCCGCGAAATCAAGTATCTCTATCCAAAGGATTGTGAATTTGGAGGGTGTACCTCGTAGCCTTGAAATCGAGGGTGTAATTATACAATTGCTTTTTGAAAGGAAATCCATACTTGTGTGCAGGACTGGATGTAGGGTAACTTCGAACCAGTATAAAATCCGGTGTGTTCTTTCCTTTACTGCTTTTACTTTATATTTGCATCTGTGTTTGATTCTGTGATCATATCTGTGTCTGAATATTGCATACATCTGTGTTCAAATTAACAAAAACTCAAAAAGATTTAGTAATTTCTTTAAACACTATTCACCCCCCCTCTAGTGTTAATCCTAGCCTTAAGATCCGTATTCCGCATTTCTAACATTTGGTATCATAGCAAGGTTTTCAAAGTTTTCATAATCTGAATTTTGAAAATTTTTCAAAATAGCTACCAATATTGGTACTGGTAACACTACCAACACTAGTTTTATCATCCCTGTCACTAGTTCATTTGTAGAAGGTTAGTCTGCTGTCAGACCACCACTTTTTAATAACAGTAATTATGCATATTGGGCATGTAGGATGAAAATATATTTATAATCTGTAGGATTAGACACTTGGAATATCATACAGACCGAATATTCTGAACCCATAACTGATTTTGCACAGTGGACCGCTGAGCAAAAGACTGTTGCACAAAATAATTCTAAAGCAATGAATATTCTATTTTGTTCACTTAAAAGGAATGAATTTAATAGAGTGTCAGTTTGTAAGTATGCATATGAAATATGGAAAACTTTGCAAGTTACTCACGAAGGAACAAACAAAGTTAAACGACCAAAATTTCCATGCTCACAAATCAGTTTCAATTATTTAAATGAATTCTAATGAGTCTATTTCAGATATGTATAGTAGATTTCAGGATATTGTGCACTTTCTAATATCCTTGGGAAAGGAATTTTGGAAAGAAGATCAAGTCAAAAAAATCTTAAATTCTCTTACTCCAAAATGGTATCAAAAGACACTTACGATCGAAGAGACAAATGACATCGGTGCCTTAAAGATAGAAGAATTAATTGGAAATCTAATGTCGTTTGAAGTTCAAATGATTGAGAGAAGAGAAAGCAAAGCATCTGAAAAGAAATCAATGGCATTCAATGCATTGACCGGTGGATCGGACTCAAACAACGATAATGATGAAGAGATAGCCTTTATGACTAAAAAATTTCAAAAATTCCTGAAATATAGAAAGATGAACAGTCTCAAGAGAAACACTATAAGAACTCTGGAAATCAGAATGTAGTGCCAAACAATATCAAATGTTTCAACTATGACGAACCAGGCCATATCAAAAGATACTATCTGTATCTAAATAGGCAAGATCTTCCTATAAACAATGATTCCGTAAAGAAACGAAAACGTGCATTTACTGCTACTCTAGATGACTCAGAATCGTCCTCAAGCCATGATGATCAAAAGACAGACAATTCAAATATGTGTTTTACAACAGTTCTCGACTTCGACGAACTCAGAGAAACGGACGCACAAAAAGGTAGACATTTACAAAACAATTGATTTAAATTGCATGCTTAGAATTGGTTGCTTGATTGATTGATTTTGAATAGGTGTATTGTTTGAATTTTAAAAATTTTATTTTTACTATTTTTTATTATATTTTTATTATTATTTTTATTTTTATTTTTATTTTTAATTTTAATAGTATTATAATATTTTATAGAATATACTATAATTTCAGAATTGTTCCAGATATACATACATTAAAAATAATAAGTATATATATATATGTATTAGAATACTTCGGAAAAATGAATCATAGAAATTCAAAGACACGTGTCGACATGGTCTCCATCATGATGTCGACATGGCTACAGAATTTTAAATTCAAAATCTGAATTCAAATGGTTGAATTTTCCTCCACCTTTTCAACTCATTCAATTCTCTGAAAAGGCATCTTTTGACCAGAGAACATGTCCTTTGAGAATCTATTTATTCACTATCTTTTATCACATCTTTTCATCTCATTTTCAAATTCAAACTCTCTCTTCAAAACTTTAAGCTCTCTACTCTCTACTCTAGTGACTACTTCAAGCAATCCCTCCACCATGAGAATTTTCAGAAAGATAAAAGAGCAACTCTTTAATGATCCAGAGGCTATAAAAGCATACATCAATTATGCTAACTATGCAAAAGTTCATCCCGGAAAGTTTGCTATATTTTAAAATTTCTCTTCTTATGAAATTGATTCTCTTTTTGCAAACAATCAAATTCTTAGTCTTGTTGATGCTTCTCAAAATGATTTTGTTTGTTATCCAAATCTTGTTAAAATTTTCTATGCAAATTTAAACCGTAGATTTTATGTTGGAAATGATGATGAAATTTGGAGTAGTGTCAAAGGCACTAAAATTATTTTGAATTGTGATCTTTTGGGTACCGTTCTCAATTGCAAGAGTATGGGAATGGATCTTTCTAGTTTTAAAATCAATGAAAATGATCGTGAGACATTTCATCACATTTTCGAAGGAAATGATAATTTTGAATTCAAAAATTGAAACTTTTGACCAAAAGCTAGAATTGTTAAACTTCTTTTACAACATACTTTGATCCCAAGATCGGGGAATTTTAACAATCCTACTTCAAAAGTTTGCAAAGCACCTTTTGCTATTTTTGGAAATTGTGATATTAATTGGGCGCAAGTTATTTTGGATGAACTTCGTCCTAAAAATCTTGAAATGGTTGAGAATACTTTGTATCATGGAATCTATCTCACTCGAATTTTTAACTATTTTGGAGTGGATTTCAAAGGAGAAGAATTTGTTTCAAGAAAGGTTTTTAATCACTCAAACATTTTTGTTGTGAAAATTCCATTTGTTTTTCAACCTTTTGAGACTCTTGGCGAAAAGGAAGAGCATTTGGCTCATGAGGAGATGGAAGAGGAGGAAGAGGAGGAAGAAGAAGGGGATGAAATGGAAATTGAAGAAGAAGAAGATGAAACATCTTTGGAAAGCATTGATTATCCTCCTAATCCAACCAACAAAACCCTTCTTAAAAACCAAAAGACCATTATTGAGAATCAACGGATTCTTAAACGATCCTTTAGTAAGAAGTTGGACAAGATTTCATCCAAGATGAACAAGTTTATTTCCAAAGTCGGCAAGAAGCATGGTTTATCTTCATCTTCGTCATCCTCTAACTAGTTCTACCTTTTTGTATCTCATTGTATTTTTTTTAGTTTATTTTGATTTGAATGTTCGTGTAGTTTGAATGTTAAATCATTATATTGATCTATTATGCAATGAAATTGAATTTCCTTTCTGTTATCTAGCTTATCTTATCTCTAGAATAAAAGTTAGTATATTATATAAATATATATATACACACAATTATTCACAAAAACAAAATAAGCCATCAAAATTCACTGCACCATGTCGACATCCCCCTATGACCATGTCGACATGTACTGGTCAGAAATGACACTTCATTTTAAATTTGAAATTTGAATAACTACCTTATGTCTATTCATTTAAAATGAATTTCTACACCTATAAATACCTATTTCTTCCAGACTTCATCACTCAATATTATTTCTTATTCACTTTATCTCTCATTCTTCTCACAAACTCGAATATGGCCAATCCAATTCATAATTTATCTAAAAATCTTGAAGAGACTCTTAATTCTTTCAAGAATATTCTTTCGTTCATTCTTCGAAACCAGCGACACTTAGAGTTGAGTCAAATGCAGATGATCAAGGAGCAAGAAAGGCATTTCGATGCAATACGATGGATGATTTCCTCCCTACACAAGGATGATAACAGAGCATATCCTCCAGCTCTCTCGCTAATGAAAATGAAAATTGGGATGCCATTAAAGCAGACCCTATATTTGGAGAAGAAGGATGGGTGGAAGTTCCTTGTAATGTTTGATTTGATTGGTTTGTTTGATTTGAATTGTTTGATTTGATTTGAATTGTTTGATTTGATTTGATTTGATTTGATTTGGATTGATATTTGGTGTGAAAAACATGTATAAATATGCATTGATATTTATATGATCCTTAATTAATTATCATGTCTATTAGTATAATTATCTCTTAATCTATCTATTATATACTCCATTGTATAGTTTATAAATGCAGGTACTTTAGTCCAAGAATGAGGGAAGTTATATAGTTTGGAGTTAGTTTTTGTTGATGAGAAAGGGGGAGAAATGAAAAATAGGATAGTTAGGCATATATTAAGGGGGAGTTATTATGATAGAATTAATATTTTATAAACAAAGGTTGTCATCATCAAAAAGGGGGAGATTGTTAGTACTTGAGATGATGGTTTTGATGACAACAACCTTAGAATAGGATTATAAAATATAAACACTAATATTATAGTTTAAATATATATGTATATGCAGGATTTAACCATGCAGGTACCAAGAATGAAGACTGTACAGTATAGAGATTCAAGATATCAAAATTAAAGACTCATGAGTATCAAGAATATCAAGATTATCAAGAGTTCAAGATTTCAAGAATAAGTAATTTTAATTAGGAATTTTGTTAAAACTCCTAGAAAAGCACTGGCATCTTAAAATCCAATTTATTTATGGAATGGAATCCACTTCGAGCCTGTTAAAGGGATGGAACCCTAAGTAGGATGGAACCTATGAAAAATATATTGGAATATTGTTTTGTATCCACTAACTTTCATTCAAAATGTTTTTACAAAATTATATCTTATTTTCAAAATGATTTTAAAACCTTCCTTTTAAAAGAATCAAAATCATCTATCCTGGTTTTAAATACTTTTAGCCTTAAAATAATCTTTAATTTCAAAATCAAATTATCCTTAGTTTGAAACTATCTTTTAATAATAATATATTTAACTTTTAAATATTTATACTTAATTTAAATATAAAATTATAAGTAAAATTTTATTTATACCAAAATATTATTCTCTATATTTATTTATGTATTTTAACTATAGTTAAGTATATTTATAAAAGTTTAAAATAGTTTTAATATAAGATAAAAGTTATTTTCAAAGAAAAACAAAACACCAAAATTTCCTTTGGGATGTCGACATACCCATGTTACCCATGTCGACATAGTGTCAGTTGATTTCAAAATTTTGAATTTCAAAAGAAGTGTCTATTCGTCATATCCCTTCACGAATGGACATGGTTGTTGTTCTTCTATAAATAGAGGCTGTTTTCAATGAATTTCTAACAATATTTTTATATTTTCCACTCCTCTTCTTCTTTCACATTTCATTATACATGTTCTTACCATTACTCGGCCGAAATCAACATTGAATCTAACTAGATCATTTCTGGTTTGATTCTCTATCACTATCTCAACAAGATTCTTAGTGCTATTCAAAGTTATAAGCTTCTTTGTAATCATTTCTGTGAAAAAGGTGTGATTGTAGCCTTAGAAATCAATCAAGTGAGAAAAGGTGTGATTGTAGCCTTGAAAATCAATTGTGTGAACTTGTTGCCTAGGAAATCAAGTATCTCTACCCAGAGGATTGTGAATCTGGAGGGTGTACCTCGTAGCCTTGAAATCGAGGGTGTAATTGTACAATTTCTTTTTGAAAGGAAATCCGTATTTGTGTGCGGGACTGGATGTAGGGTAACTCCGAAGCAGCATAAAATCCGGTGTGTTCTTTCCTTTACTGCTTTTACTTTATATTTGCATCTGTGTTTGATTCTGTGATCATATCTGTGTCTGAATATTGCATACATCTGTGTTCAAATCAACAAAAACTCAAAAAGATTTAGTAATGTCTTTAAACACTATTCACCCCACCTCTAATGTTAATCCTAGCCTTAAGATCCGTATTCCGCATTTCTAACAGTAATGACCCGGATTTTTTGACGGTTAATTTTAAATATTTAAATGGTTTTAAATATTGGATTTGGAATTTTAATCGAGTTAGAAAGTTTTTAGCGATTTCGTAAATTTCGGAAATCGTTAATTAAATTGACGCGTTAAAATAACGATCCGGTGGACAGTCTCGGAATTCGATGAAACTAGTTCCATTATATCTGTAATATTGTATTATTATCGGATTTCATATTTTTGTAGTGTTTGGATTTATCATTTGATCGTACGGAATACAAACGCACTGTAATTAATATCGAAATTTAATATTTTAATTTGGTCCAAAAAGCTATCTTCTCCATACGATCGAATTAGGACTCGAAACCTTTTCCGTTGGATTCAAAATAGGGGTATAACAATGTAAACACATAGCGGCATGCCTCCATTGGAGTTCGAAATTTTGAGTTGTGAAAATCGAGACGGTTTTAATATATATATATATATATATATATATATATATATATATATATATATATATATATATCGACTTACCTTTTGTTCAGATCAGCTGTTTTTTTGCTCACCTCAAAACACTGTAGCCTCTCCCTTGCGCTAACATCACATCACCTCCTTTTTATAATTCACGCGACATTTCCTTTCCTTTTCTCTTCAAAGCTTTCAAACAAAATCGAACCGAATCGTTCTCTTTAAAAAAAGAGGGAAAAGTAAATCAAATCCAGAAAGAAAAAGAAGAAAAGAATCTCGTTCTCACAAAAATAAAAAATAAAAAGGGAAATCAAATCGCTATCGAATTGATACCGCGAGAGGGTAAACGACGGAAGGAGGGCGAAGCGATCGGCTGTAGTCGCGGGTAGAGGGGCGCTGTAGAACGCGAGCATGAGGAGGAGGCAACGAGGAGCTCGGTGATGGGTTTAGGTCGCGATTGTCCAGAACATCGTGATGGGGAGCAACTGAGGTGGAGGTGCAGTAGGGTGGCAATGCGATGGAGATGGCTCGACTGTAGTAGCTCACAGTGACGGCATGGTGCTATGCTCGCGTGTCCACGTCAGCAGCGGTGGCATCAATTTTTTTAGGAGTGGCGAAGGAGGAGTCTCGAGTTGACAGAAAGGGAAGGGCACGGCATGGGAAGTGGGAGATGTGCAGGCTGGGTTCGGCTTCAAGCGATCGATAGAGGGCATAGGTTTCGAACTAGATGTTATCATGTGAACTTGGAGAGAAGAAAATGGAACTGTAGGGTGGTGATCGATCAACAACGTTTAGGATTAAGGTAATTTGTGAATTAATGATGTAATTAATTTTAGTTAATTGTATTATTTAGAATCGAACGCGTAAAAAGAAAATATGATTTTAAAACATGAATTTCTAAATGTTTTGGTTTGAAAGTTATTTAAAATTTAGATTTTAGGAATTTATATAAACGATTGTTTATTAATGTGTTTAAAAAAACATACTACGTTATTATATGAATTATAAGAATGGGTTATTATTTAAAAGGCTAATGTATTAGCTTGTATATGTGATAATTATAAGATCAAATTTATAAAAATCGTAATGACATAGGTCACAAAATGGAACTAATTTGGAGTTGTCTGGAGATAGCGGGGATTTTACGTTAAATCGAAGGTCGGTTCGAGTTAGTCTAAAATGAGCATTCGACAATTCTAAAAAAAAAATTCAAGTTGAGTAAATCTCACTCAATTTGGTTGGCTGGATCGATTCATAACTATTAAAATTAATTATTGGATGCTGGGTTGAATTGATTATCAATTGAATGATCTTATATTATATATATAGTAGTATATAAACTAGTATTTGGAGTGATATTCCCACACATTATAGCGGATGAGACCCTATGCGCCCCGCATAATAGCGGATGACTCTATATACCGCAATATCCCCTTCGAAGTGGGTTTGGTAATTTTTTGTTGTAACAACATTTGTGGATGCAGGAAAACATGTTGGAGGGATCCAACTGGATTCCTCAACAATGTAAAATTTAATTTCATATATTGTGATATATGGTTTGTGTAGAATAATCTATTATAGATTATTGTAATGAATGGAATTTTGGATGCTATTGTAGCATTGGCCTGAATTTTGATATTTTAATACCATAATTTTTTTTAAAATTTAAGGAATTAAAGGGAATTTTTGATATAAAAATATTTATATTTGACTGGGGTTATTTTAAAAAATTTAGGTTAGAAAAATATATTTGATCTTTGGTTATACTTAACTATTATGAATTATTAAATAGAGATTTTAAAAAAGAATTATAAAAGAATTTATAAATGGTATTCTGGAAATATAAAAAGGAGTTGAAGTCGATATTAAAAATAAATTGGAAGTTATAAATAGATTTATAAAGAAATACATCTATAAAATGGAATTTTATAAATAAGATTGTTTTTATAAACAAGTAAAATTCAAAGGAGTATAAGAATTAATAAATGATGCTTATAAATAAGGCAAGAGGTATCAATTGCTAAATTGGGAGTATAAAATTCATAGGTGAATTTATATTAAAATATGGAAATAGGGTGAGAAAAATAGTGGATACTATTTTTGAAAAGTGAAAAATGGTTAAGGAGATCGAAATTGAAGTGATGTGATGTGATTCGAGAGGAATATATAAAATTGAATTGGTTATTGAGGTTTTAAAAATATTTTTTTAAATCTAAGAAGTTAAGTTTGTTTTAAAAGAAATTTTTTATTATTTAAAACAATGGAATTTTAAACTACTTAGGATTGAAATACTTCGGTAAGTAGATTTTCAAATATTAAGTATTTATTTTAGTAAATTCTAACTTTTAAAATCAACTTTGAAAATTATTTGTTTATCTAAAAATGAGTTATTGATGTTTATAAAAGTGTTTGCAATATTTTAAATAATTACTTGAACATGTTTTAAAAATAAATTATTATTCTTTTAAATACTTATTATATATAGAGAGAGTTTTAAAGCGAATGAAAATTTTATTTTGTAAATTCTCTCGAGATTCGTAAAAAGGGGTTTATAAAAGGATATGATTTTTAGGAGAGGAAATTTATCAGTGATCCCGAAAACTTTGAAATAAGTTACGGAATATTCTCTGAAGCATTAATATTGAGAGATTTTTGGAAAATAAGACTCATAATAATTTCCTAAGTATAAAAATGGAAATATAGAAATATTTCTAAGTGTGAGATGGGTTGGAAGTATCCTGTTAGGAGTTTAAGTGTTTGAAATTGTTTTCAAATGATGGAAGAGATTGATATATCTTATAAAGATATTTGAAAATAAATATTTTGGAAAAATTTATAATAAGGCCTAGTGACTGAATATGGATGTTTTACTGATAGTTAAATAACCGACTGCCAATATTAGCCAATTTCGTTAATCGTTACGAAGAAATCGGGTTCAGATTTAATTATCCAAAAACCACTTCGATTTGGTTTGAACGTAACGGATGAATATCGTGAAGATGATGAAGATGGTAATTCGGTTTGTCTAGACCCAGGACTACCTGTATGGACGAATGCTATCAGAAAATCATCATTGAGGGACGATGAGCATTCTAAGTGGAATCGTTCTTGAAAGGTAACGTTTAGCCTTTCGCCTCATCAATCGGGAATGACTAATACAGAGGAGATGAAGAAAGGCTAAGTGGGTCGCACCCAATTAGGGTATTTTATCACTTTTTTAGATATCCTCGGAAACCTATATGTTATGGATATGGATGTGCATGAAAGAAGGAGCGCTCGATTTTTGAGGGTAGGAACACCTGCGATGATAATATATTCGGTCTATCCAGCTTAATGGTAGGCTGCCCTTGTGTAGCAGGGGATCCCGACGAGGTCCTCGGTGCATTGTTCTAGAGGTGTATTTTGATGGGTGGTACCCAGATGGTCTCGTCATTGTACGGAATTCATTCTCCAATAAGCGTCTTACGGTTTTGATTGTCCCCAACTATGTTGAAACGTGAGATGCAAGCACTTCGGTTATTTTCTATTTACTTTCTACGGACATCATTATAATGGTAGATGATTTTGATAAAAATTGTTTGTTTATCGTAAGGTAAAAACCCAACGTGTTTATGTGTGACGTGGTATTGCGAGATACCTTTGTTTTCAAAGGATTTTGAGAAAAGTTAGTAATTTATATTAAGCGTGTTTTCTCATGCTGGTTTTTCAGACTGACTTGGGTGTTATTTTATTATAATGCTCGGGTCAGACTGAGTATTACAGATTCAGGTTTAAATGTTATGGAGCTCAAGAGATGAACTGGAGGAGTTCAGACGTATATCACGTACTTGGTTATTTTCCGCTATGTGTGAGTTATGTATATCAGGACAGGTGATTATAACTGTCCGGATTGATGTATTGATTTTTGTATTCTTATGATTGTAAGTATAAACAGTTACAGGTTCTTTTGTATAAAAATATGTGATTATATATTAATTTGTTCCACTGCGTTTGTGAGATACTGTGTTTGTTGTTCCGTTTTCTTCTGCCTTTTTCTTCTTCACCCTAAAGATTCGTATTTTCCGTTCAATTTGAGTTGAACTGGTGTGAATTATGGTCGACTCAAGGGGTACGAGTCTGGGGCCTTTATACTTGGTATCAGAGTTGAAGGTTAAGCGAGAACCTTGGCTCTGGTAGGGATTACTCATTAGAGATAGGTCAGTAGTACCCTAGAATGAGTTTGAGAGTATTAATAGATATGAGCGCGTATTTGTTCGTGAATATAAATTGTTTTGTATTGTGTTGATTATTGGTTGAGTGGTATATAAATTTTGTTCGAATAATGGAACGCCAATAAATTGATAAAAGTTTATAAACACTTAAACATGATAAACAGACACGGTATGGTTTTGAAGCGGGTAAATGAAATAATTTTACCCAAATTATACTTTGATATAAAAGGAATAATTTTCTAGAAATTAATATAGTAGATTGATGTGTTTGGTTATTATTATATAACCAAAATAAGATTTCAAAATTTGGAATAGTTACAAAAACCAAATTGGATTGTATAAAAATGAATTATACAAGTGAATTAAAAAATGAAAATTGATGCAAACAGAAATTTGAAAATTTAAACCTAGGAAGTTTGAAAATATTTTCCGAAGTATTATGAAGGTTAAAATAGTATTATTTTTAATAATATTTTTGAAATAAAAATGGGTTTAATGGATTTTGGAAGAGATATAGCACTGAACTCACTTCGGTTGCTGGAAAATAACTCCGACGATGATCATGACATCATCGATGTTCATTTTCGAGTTTCTAAGTGATGGGTTGCTACCATAGTAAACTGATATGAGATTTTGGTAAAAACGAGTGTTGTTTTAGAAATTCCGAAGGGAAACTGTTTTGAATTTTCAACCAAGGGAATTTTGAAAATTCTGATGAAATGGTTTGTTAGAGAAAAGAAGCTATATATATATATGATTTCAAAAATGATTTGAAATAGATACTAGGTGTTTGAATTCTAGAAATCCATATTTAAGAGTTCTAGAGAATATCAGAAAATAAGTTTGTAAAACTTATAAGTAGAAGAGGATATTTATAAGGAAAAAATATGGAAAGATGTGTGGAAAAAAAATTAAAGTTGGAATAAAATCTAAAGTGAGAAAGTTGAAATGGAATCAACTTAAGTTAAGTTGAGTAAACTAAATTTTAGAAATTTAATTGACTGGATTTGAATTGAATTAATATAGTGTATTGATGAAATGGGAGTAAACTTAGCAAAATAATTAGAATATATAATGAAATTGAAAGGATAAAAAATAAAATTGTTTGGAGTGGAATTAGTTGTATGAATAACTCGAATTTGATTTTGAAATGTTGGTTAAAAGGAATTGAATTTAAATAAAAAGGTGAATTGGATTTGAATCATATGGAATTCAATTAAATATGTACATGTGAATTATAAAGTGACTATATAACTATAAGTTATAAAATTTGAATTAGATCAGAAATAATATTGAATTGAAGTAAATATAAATTTGAATTGTGAAATAATTATATAGCCATAACTTAAAAATTTTGAATGAGATAAAATTTGAGTGAAAATCTAAAATTGTGAATAAATAAATTGCAATAGTTCATAAAAATTGAAATTAGTTGAATAAAAATATACTTATGCTATAAATAAATGTATAATCTCGAGTTAAAAATAAAATGTGAATATATTCGAGTATAGAATTGGCGGAAATGTAAAAAATAAGTTGTGTGCCTTATCAAATTGAAAGTGAAATAGAAAACCCAAAATAAAAATAGGGTAATATTTTAAAGTGAAGAAATAAAGTCAAAACTTGAATTTGAAAATGAAATTAAACCCAAGTAAATTAAATGGAGTGAATTTGGAATAAAAATCTAATTGTGAATTGGAAAATGGAATTAACTGATTAGATGCATTAGTTAGTAGATCGAATATTGGAATTGAAACTTGAGTTATAAAGAGAGTTCGACTTATAGTAAGCAAATTAAATATATTTGATATGCCATCGAACAAAATAGAAATGGTTTGAAATAGAGATGATTCAAGTTATAAATACATTCAATTTGAATATAAATTAATTGAATATGGCCTTGATATCATTTAAATGAATTCAAATATGAATTCGAGTACGGAATTAAAATTGAAGTGGATTAAATGAATGAACTAATTAATAAGAAAATGAAATGGAAGTTGGTTGAAATGAAAATAAACTTAAGCTATAAGGTGGAAGTAATATAAAATAACAGATTAACTTAAGTAAATATTTGAATGCAAGCTTGACTCAAATAAATTTGTGAAATGGTTATTTAATGAAGTAGAGTGGAATGATTCCGAGTTTAACAAAATGAATTTGAATGTAATGAAAGTATATATGAATGGAATGCAACTGAGTTGATTGCGAACAAATCTGAAATGAAATAAAACTGAATATAAATTGATTGGAAATCAATTTAAAATAGCTATAAGCTTAAGTGGGTATTTTATTAAACGGATATTCCCGAATTGCATGAAAATATCGTCGTTTAACGCAAACTGAGGTAAATAAATTTCTATGAAACATAGAATACGAATAAATTGATTTTTAATCAATTTGGAATAAATATAATTATAATGTGTAATTATGAAGTGAATGTAAATAAATTTGGTTGTAAATCATTTCGGATTGAATGAAATGATATATGGATCGATGGAAAGTAATTAAATTAGTATCAGAACCTTATAAAAACTTATGATTATATGTTAGAATGCATTGTTTATGAAATTTATGTGTTCAACTATTTAAATAAGCGCAATGTTAACAAATTTCATATTTTGGTAGTTACGTGGTTTAAATTGATTAAGTACAGTTAACAGGTGGCTGTCGGACTAGATTTGGGTTGCGTATTTGCATATAAAGTAACTTGCTTGCTTAACAATGCTAAAATAAGGTACGTTTTTGGATTAAATACCGCAAAATATAAATATTGATATATATTTTTTGTTTTTCGACCATGCGGGTCGATGTATATATATTTATTTCTTTAGTCATATTGTAAAGGTTCTCCGTACAAAGGAGACTGCTAAAAAAATTTGAAAATTTAGGGTGCTAGAAAAACTTTGAAAATTTTTGTTAACGACAATTTGATTTCGAATTGTAACAAAAATAAAGGTGTTTGAACTAGAAGTTGAAACTAATTGCATGGTTGAAACTAAAGGTTAGAAATGTGAAATAAGCAAGCTAGCTAAATGGGTTTTTGGAAAAAATAATAGGTTTGGAGCGTTTTTACTGCATTAGCAATTTCGAGGACGAAATTCTTTTACGGGGGAAAATGTAATGACCCGGATTTTTCGATGGTTAATTTTAAATATTAGGTTTGGAATTTTAATTGAGTTAGAAAGTTTTCAGCGATTTCGTAAATTTTGGAAATCGTCAATTAAATCGACGCATTAAAATAACGATCCGGGACATAGTCTCGATTTTCAACGAAACCAGTTTCATTGGATTCGTAATATTGTATTATTATAGGATTTCAGATTTCAGTGTTTGGAGTTATCGTTTGATCGTACGGAATACAAACGCGCTGAAACTAAAATCAAAATTTAATATTTTAATAGGGTCCAAAAGGCTATCTTCTCCATACGATCAAATTAGGACTCGATACCTTTTCCATTGCGTTCAAAATAGGGATATAACATTGTAAATGCCTAGTTGCACGCCTCTATAGGGGTTTGAAATTTTGAGTTGTGAAAATCGAGACGGTTTGAATATATATATATATATATATATATATATATATATATATATATAACTTACCTTTTGTTTACATCATCTATTCTTTTGCTCACCTCAGAACACTGTAGCCTCTCCCCTACACGCCAACATCACATCCCCTTCTTTTTATTATTTACGTGACATTTCCTTTCCTTTTCCCTTCAGAACTTTCAAACGAAATCGAATCGATCCGTTCTCTTAAAAAAAAGAGGGATAAAATAAATCGAACTCAGAAAGAAAAAAAAGGAAAAGATTCTCGTTCTCATAAAAACTAAAAAACAAAAAGGGAAATCAAATGGCGATCGAATTGATACCATGAGAGGGAAACGATGGAAGGAGGGTGGAGCGATCGGCTGTTGTCGCATGGTAGGGAGGCGCTATAGAACGCGAGCATGACGAGGAGGCAATAGAGGAGCTCGACAATGGGTTGAGGTCGTGATTTTCCAGCACATCGCGATGTGGAGCAACTGAGGTGGAGGTGCAGTAGGGTGGCAACGCGATGGAGATGGCTCGACTATACTAACTTGCGGCAGCGTCATGGTGCTGTGCTCGCGTGTCCACGTCAATAGCGGTGGCATCGATTGTTTTAGGAGTGGCGAAGGGGAAGTCTCGAGTTGACAGCTAGGGAAGGGCATAGCATGGGCATTGGGAGACGTGCAGGCTAGGTTCGGCTTCAAGCGATCGTCAGAGGGAATGGGTTTCAAGCTAGATGTTATCACGTGAACCTGGAGAGAAGAAAATAGAACTGTAGGGTGGTGATCGATCAGAAGCATTTAGGATTAAGGTAATTTGTGAATTAATGATGTAATTAATTTTAGTTAATTGTATATTTAAAATCGAATGCGTAAAAAGAAAATAAGATTTTAAAACATGAATTTTAAAATGTCTTGGTTTGGACAGTTATTTAAAATTTAGATTTTAGGAATTTATATAAACGATTGTTTATTAATGTATATAAAAAAATTATACTATGTTATTATATGAATTATAAGAATGGGTTATTATTTAAAAGGCTAATCTATTAGCTTGTATATGTGATAAGTCAACTTAGGTACTTCTTTTGATAATTATAAGGCCATATTTATAAAAATCGTAATGACATAGGTCACAAAATGGAACTAATTTGGAGTCGTCTGGAGATAACTGGGATTTTAGGTTAAATCAAACGTCAGTTCGATTTAGTCTAAAATGACCATTCAACAGTTCTAAAAAAATCAAGGTGAGTAAATCTCACTCAATTTGGTTGGCTAGATCGATTTATAATTATAAAAATTAATTATTGAATGCTAGTTTGAATTGATTATCTGTTGAATGATATTATATTATACATATATATATATAGTAGTAGTATATATATACTAGTATTTGGAGTGATATTCTCACACACTATAGCGGATGAGAACCTATGCGCCCTGCATAATAGCGGATGATCCTATATACCGCGATATCCTCCTCGAACTGGGGTTGGAATTTTTATGTTGTATTAACATCTGTGGATGCAGGAAAACAAGTTGGAGGGATCAACTTGGATTCCTCAACAATATTGAATTTAATTTCATATATTGTGATATATGGTTTGTGCAGAATAATCTATTATAGATCATTGTAGTGATTGGAATTTCGGATGCTATTGTAACACTGGCCTGAATTTTGATATTTTAAATACCATTTTTTTTTAAATTTAAGGAATTAAAGGGAATTTTTGATATAAAAATATTTATATTAGAACTGGGGTTATTTTAAAGAATTTGGTTAGAAAAATATATTTGATTTTTGGTTATACTTAACTATTGTGAATTATTAAATGGAAATTTTAAAAATGAATTATATAAAAGAATTTATAAATGGCATTTTGGAAATATAAAAAGGAGTTGAAGTCGATATTAAAAATAGATCGGAAGTTATAAATAGATTTATAAAGAAATGGATTTATAAAATGGAATTTTATAAATAAGATTGTTTTTTATAAACAAGTACAATTCAAAGGAGTATAAGAATTAATAAATGCTTTTTATAAATAAGGTAAGCAATATCGATTGCTAAATTGGGAGTATAGAATTCATAGTTGAATTTATATTAGAATATGGAAATAGGGTGAGAAAAATAGTGGATACTAATTTTAAAAAGTGAAAAATGGTTAAAGAGATCGGAATGGAAGTGATGTGATGTGATTCGAGAGGAATTTATAAAACCGAATTGGTCATTGAGGTTTTAAAAATATATTTTTAAATCTAATAAGTTAAGTTTGTTTTAAAAGGAAAATTTTATTATTTAAGACTATGGAATTTTAAACTTGTTAGGATTGAAATACTTTGATAAGTAGATTTTGAAATATTAAGTATTTATTTTAGTAAATTCTAACTTTTAAAATCAACTTTGTGTTTATCTAAAAATGAGTTATTGATGTTTATAAAAGTGTTTGTGATATTTTAAATAATTACTTGAACATGTTTTAAAAATAAATTATTATTCTTTTAAATACTTATTATATATAGAGAGTTTTTAAGTGATTGAAAATTTTATTTTATAAATTTTCTCCAGATTCGTAAAAAGGGGCTTATAAAAGGATAATATTTTGAGGAGAGGAAATTTATTAGTAATTCCGAAGACTTTGGAATAAGTTACGGAATATTCTATGAAGCGTTAATATTGAGAGATTTTTGAAAAATAAGACTTATAATATTTTCCTAAGTATAAAAATGGAAATTTAGAAATATTTCTAAGTGTTGAGATGGGTTGGAAGTATCCTGTTAGGGATTTAAGTGTTTGAAATTGTTTTCAAATGTTGGAAGGAATTGATATATCTTATAAAGATATTTTGAAAATAAATATTTCGAAATTTTTTATAATAAGGCCTATTGATTGCTTATGAATGTTTTATTGATAGTTAAATAACCGAGTGCCAATATTGGCCAATTTCGTTAACTGTTTCGAAGAGACCGGGATTAGATTTAATTATCCGAAAACCACTTCAATCCGATTTGAATGTAATGAACGAATGCTGTCGAGATGATGAAGACGGTGTGTGACGCCTCACCTCTATACCCACGCTAGCCAAGAACACTATGGTGTAGTGCTGTCAGCTAGCACGGAGAATAAGGCTGTTGAGGAGCGACAATCCATGTGATTGCTTATCACACGGTGGCTATAAATAATCTTCGCAAACAAACATAGAAATAAGCATAACACAAATCAGTCACAGACATCCATATCACAAAGGCAGAAGAAGATATGAATATATAACTAACACATGAAAGTGTACATCAGAGTAGTGGTCAAAAAGATCCACAATAATACAAAAGAATAGTAACACGTGCTATACAAAAGAATATAACTATGAGTCTATATCTCAAGTGTATACAACAAAAACTGCTAATTTAAATAGTTAGCCAAAAGTCAGAGTAGCAAATCCCGGGAAGAAGTCAAGCAGAAGCACCTGTAACATCTCGGTCTGACCCGAGTATTATTTAAGAAAATAATAAACGGATCAGTCTTGCTATAAATATCAGATGACATGGTATAAAATAAAAGATATGACATAAACATAAAATATCCATACTGACATACTACTATAAGTATGCAAATGATGATTAACAGAAGATCAATCAATAAGATATAAATCAATATCACAAGAATCTTCTCAAAGATCCAAAGAGGGCATCATACCCTAAACTTGTACTCATAACAAGTCAATGACATAATTTCAGAAATCAACACAAGACAGAAATCACAGAAAAAGGGAAAGAGGCCTATCACATGACGGTCCGAAGACCATGGGGAGCTACCCCATATGGGTGAGTCGGAATCACCTAGATGAGGTCTAGGCTAACCAAAAGCAAAAAGGTATGTGTGAGTGGAATCACACAAATGGTGTCTAGCCTAACCTCGCAACAAAAAGGTATATGTGAGTGGAATCACACAAATGGTGTCTAGACTAACCTTGCGGACAAAGAGATATGTGTGAGTCGGAATCACACCCATGAGTTCTAGTCTAACCTTGCAAACAAAGAGACATCGCACAATTGCTAGTCTAAATCATAAAATGATCGTCACGATCAACGAGAAGTGTCAATTACACTAAGATAGTAAATATAAAAGTTTATCTTCGTGTCCCATAATCACTTGCTTAACTTAAATATTTATGAACAAACTGTAAATCTTCACTAGAAAAATGTCACAAGAGGTTCAATCGAACAAGTCCATTAATTAACCGACGAAGTGAACGCAAGCGTTTCATACCACTTGTTTTACTAAGCCGTTTAATTAGATTTCTCATCCGAGTGAGGTAAAGGTTTGTATAAACTAGTAGATTGGAAAACGGTTTAAGAAAAGAGCTTTGTTATTGAAAATAGAGTTGAAATCATTTTGTTGAAAGAGTTTTGATATTCACTACTAGTATTGAAACCTTCATATTTCTAAAGTTGTTATCCTGCCTTTTTAGCAAGGTCGTGATACCATAAAATCGACCGAGAAGCCAAAGATAGTTTGTTTCGAAGAATGTTCAACTCAGCATCTCAACAAAGCAAGTTCTGTTGAATGTTTTTCGGATAAGATCCCCTACGGAGGGGTAGTCCGGGGGGAGGGGTGGCAAACCCCCAAGGTGGGGGTGCGAGGGCAACACCCCCGCTACGGGGTCAGGTCGCGGGGGTCCAGGGGGCAGCGCCCCCGGCGGGATGCGGGGAAGCGCCCCGTCCAAAACGGTACGACCTAGTAAAGACCAAAGGGAGGATAGGATCGAGCGACCTACGAGTATAAGGGGTCGAGCGACCTAGAGGTGTTCGCGACCTAACGACCTAAACAAGGTCGAGTGAGTTAAGGTGATGCGCAACCTAACGTGTCACGCGACTTAACGAAGGCAAGGCCGAGCGAGTTAGGGTGGTGCGCGGCCTAACGTGGGCGAGCGACTTAAGGGACTCGCGACCTAATATAAACGAGTTAAGGAGTAATACATGACCAAGAAGGTGCGACCTAAGGTACACACGACCTAAGGGAGACTCGCGACCTAACAGTTGCACAGGTCGAATGACTTAAAGGGTTGCGACCTAACGGTGTTCGCGAGTTAAGCAAGGCAAACGACCTACTGGTTGCCGACCTAAGAGGGAATAAGGTCCAACGACCTAAGGGTTCACGCGACCTAGTGGAACACGCGACCTAAAGGTTAAACGACCTAACTCATTCGAGCGACCTAATGGTTTAAAGGCCTAACCCATGTGAACAACATAAGGTCATATGACCTAAGGTCACGCGACCTAACGAGGTAGGCAAGGCCGAGCGACCTAAAGGGGCACGACCTAAAGGCGAGCGACCTACGACTTACGACCTAACTCCGAGGCAAATTTTCCACCAGAACGACCTAATTCCGAGGCAGTGCGACCTACCTGCAGTTTTTCGCTAAAAACGCTAAAAATTGGAGTTTTTCGCCAATCCAATCCAAACCAAATGCAAATGAACATGCTAAAGTGATGGGGAATCATTCCCAACAGTCCAATATAGTTATAGAATAGAATTGTGAGATAAAAATCTCACATTTGCACAAATTCAATGAAGAAGAAGCTTGAAGTCAATAGAGAAGCAACTACAAGCTTGAATCCAATGCTTTACTTTGATTTTGGAGTTGGATGTTGAATTTGCTAATGAACTTGGGCTTGGAATTTTAATTTCCCTTTCCACTCACCATTAATGCTAAAACTAGAGTTAGGTAGGAATTTATGAAGAGATGAGGAGAAGGGTTTGGAACTTAGGTTTAATAGGCTAAACCAACCCAAAGTCCAAAGCGGGAAAAGTTAGTGAAATTCCACTAACCCCAAACATATCAAAGTTTATACTTAAAAAGATTGTAAACGGCATTTCGAACTCAATGGAAGTGGTCTCGGGTCCTAATTTGACCGTTTGTAAAAAGTAGCTTTTCGGACCAATATCCGATTAACGACAAAATATTTAAATATAAAAATCGATAAATATGCGGGTTGTTACAAGGTGATTCGGTTTGTCCAGACCCAGGACAACTTGTATGGATGAATGCTATCAGAACATCGTCATTGGAGGACGATGGGCATTCTAAGTGGAATTGTTTCTTGAAAGGTAACACTTAGCCTCAAGCCTCATCAACCGGAAATGACTAAAACAGAGGAGATGCAGCAAGGCTAAGTGGGTCACACCCTATTATGGTATGTTATCACTTTTCTAGATATCCTTGGAAACCTATATGTTATGGATATGATTGTGCACGAAAGAAGGAGCGCTCGATTTTTGAAGGTGGGAACACCTGTGATAATAACATATTCGGTCTATCCAGATTAGGGGTAGGCTGGTCATGTGTAGCAGGGGATCACCGCGAGGTCCTCGGTACATTGTGCTAGAGGTGTATTGTGATGGGCGGTACCCTAGTGGTCTAGTCGTTATATGGAATCCATTCTCTAATAAGTGTCGTACATTTTTGATCGTGCCTAACTATGCTGAAACGTGAGATGCAAGCATTTCAGATATTTTCTATTTGCTTTATACGGACACTATTATAAGATGGTTTTGATAAAAATTGTTTGGTTATCGTAAGGTAAAAACCCATCTTTTTTATGTGTGACGTGGTCTTACGAGATACCTTTGTTTTAACTGGATTTTGAGAAAAGTTAATAATTCAAATTGAGTGTGTTTTCTCATGCTCCAGACCGACTCGAGTGTTATTTTATTATAATGCTCGGGTCAGACTGAGGATTACAGATTCAGGTTTAAATGTTATGGAGCTCAAGAGACGAACTGGAGGATTTCAGACGTATATCACGTACTTGGTTATTTTCCACTGTGTGTGAGTTATATATATCAGGATAGGTTATTATAACTATCCGGATTGATGTATTGATTTCTCTATTCTTATGATTATAAGTATAAACAGTTACAGATTCTTTTGTATAAAAATCTATGATTATATATTATACTTGTTCTGCTGCGTTTGTGAAATTCTATGTATGTTGTTCTTTTTTCTTCTACCTTTTTCTTCTTCACCCTAAAGATTCGTATTTTTCATTCAATTTGAGTTGAGCTGATGTGAATTATGGTCGACTCAAGGGGTACGGGACTGTGGGTCTTTACAACAAGATTCAAATGGTCAGTTAGAGAACTGCAGAAACCAGATTGCAAAACCAGAACATATTAAGATGAAGTATGGTATCCAGATTCTGGGGCAACTAATCATTTAACAAGCAACCTTGACAACCTTAATCTTGGAAATAAAGAGTACAAAGGTAAACAGTCAATTTGCATGGGCAATGGTGAGTCTATTAGAATTACTTATACTGGCAAAGCTTATATCAAAGGTGCTAGACAATTATTTTTAAATAATTTATTAAGAGTACCAAAAATAAAGAGGAATCTCATCAATCTCTCTCAATTTGCTAGAGACAACAATGTGTATTTTGAATTCTTTTCCAAGTTCTATTTAGTTAAAGACATTCTAACTAGAGAAACTCTTTTGCAGGGTGATGCAGACAAAGGTCTTTACAGATTCAACGTAGTTAATCCTATCAATATTGTAAAAGATTAAAATAGTTGTAATATGTTTGAAGCTACTCAAAATGGAAAGTGTAGAAGTACTTTTGATTTGTGGCATTATAAACTGGGCCACACGAATGTGAATGTCGTTAAACAAATTCTTAGTGAGAATAAGATTTCTTTTGAAAATGATAATGCACCATATGTTTGTACTTATTGCCAGATGGGTAAAAGTCACAAGTTAGCTTTTAATAATTCTACTACTGTGTATTCTAATCCTTTAGAACTAGTTGCTACCGACATTTGGGGTCCAGCCCCATTTTGTTATGACTATGGTTACAGGAATTACATATCTTTCATTGATGCTTTCTCTAGACATACTTGGATTTATTTCTTGAAAGCTAAATCAGAAACCTATAATACAGTGTTACATTTTATAACTCAAGCTGAAAAACAGACTGGTTTTCATGTCAAAATTATACAAACTGATGGGGGTACTAAATACAAACCTCTCACTTTTTTCTTTAATAGTAAGAAAATAGTTCATAGAGTTATATATCCATTTACATCTTAGTAAAATGGTTTAATTGAAAGGAAACACAGACATATAGTGGAGTCAGGACTTACACTTTTAGCTCAGGCATCTCTACCCCTAAATTTTGGCCCGATTCTTTTAATATATCTACGTATTTAATTAATAGATTACCTACAAAAGTTCTGAAAAAATGTAAGTCTTAAAGAAAGGCTATTTGGTATTATACCTGACTATCATGCTTTGAAAACTTTGGGTGTTTATGTTTTCCACACCTAAGACAATATAACACAAATAAATTAGACTTCAGGTCAAAACCATGCACTTTCTTAGGCTATTGCTCCAATCAGAAAAGGTACAAATATCAGGATAACAGTGGAATTTTTTTATTAGCAGACATGTAGTGTTTAATGAATCTGTGTTTCCCTTTAGCAGCTCAGACATGGTGATAACCAAAAAGGTATACAATCCAAGGGTATCCATACCTAATTTACCTATATATACCAAAGCTTGGCATCAGAAGGAGAAGGAGAGGACCGCAAGAACTGTTAATTCACAACTTGATATGCCTGATCAGACAAACTATGAACTAGCAGATGAGTCCAGCTATCACAATCAGTCTCATACCTGCACAAATAATCAAACTCATCAAGTCAGCAATGAGTCTACAGACATTCAGCATAATCAATATAGAAGTAATGATGAAACTACAAGCACAGAGGTTTCTCGAGTAAGGTCTGGCCACCCAATGATTACCAGATCAAAGAGTGGTATATTCAAACCAAAACTCTACACTGCAGTCAAAATGACCGAAGAGCCAGAAACTTTTGAACAAGCTATAGAAGACAATAATTGGAAAACTGCCATGGATGAGGAGTACAATGCTCTTATTAAGAATGAAACATGGGAGCTAGTCAGTCCTCCCAATAACAAAAACATTGTGGGATGCAAATGGACTTATAAGTTGAAGAAAAATCCAAATGGTAAAGTTAATAGATATAAGGCTAGACTCGTTGCAAAAGGGTACACACAACAATATGTGTTTGATTTTACTGAAATTTTTTCACATGTGGTTAAGCCTACTGCTATTAGAGTAATTCTTACTATTGCTTTACATAAACAGTGGAATATCAGGCAATTTGATGTTAACAATGCATTTTTAAATGGTGTATTATAAGAAGAAATCTATATGGAGCAACCACAGAGGTACAACCAAAATTCAAGCTATGTTTGCAAATTAAACAAGGCAATATATGGCCTTAAACAAGCTCCAAAGGTTTGGTTTGAGAGGTTAAAAGCTACATTGATCAGATTGGGATATCAATCTACCAAATCTGACAATTCCTTATTTACTAGAATAAATAAAGAGTATATTATATACATTTTAATACATGTTGATGACTTACTTATTACAGGCAATAATGAAGCAGCAATAAAGGATCTTATCCAGTATCTAGGCAAACAATTTTCTATCAAAGATCTTGGAATTCTAAGTTATTTTCTGGGCATAGAAGTCATCAGAAATTCAAACTCAGAAATTATTCTAAGTCAGAAAACGTACACCAATGAAATATTACATAGAACAAAGATGGATAAAGCTAACCCTCAACCAACACCCGTGATAGGCAACCATCAACTCTCCAAAAACAAGGGAGAATCAATATTTAACGTTAAAACAATATAGAAGTGTTGCGGGAGCACTACAATATGCTATCATAACTAGACTTGACATTGCTTACAGTGTTAACAAGGTGTCTCAATTTATGCAGGAACCTCTTAATGAACATTGGAGAGCTGTGAAATGGATATTAAGATATCTTAAAGGAACTGCTACTTATAGTTTATCTCCAAAGACTTGCAACGATCTTAATATAACTGGATTTTTTGAAGCTGATTGGGCAACAGATCATGATGATAGAAAATCTGTCTTTGATTATTGTATCTATTCTGGGGATAATTCAGTTTCATGATTTTCAAAAAAGCAAACAACTATATCTAGATCGAACACTGAAACTGAATATAGAAGTGTGGCTAGTGCTGAAAGTGTGTTATGGATCGTGTAATATGGATATACGATAATACAGAGTGTAGTGATGATAACTATACGGTAAATAGTGCAGAATATAAAAGCAGTATAATAAAATGACACCAGAGATTTTTATACTGGTTCGCAGCTCCGTCCTATGTCCAGTTCCAGACTCCTTCTGGAATTTCACTAAAACAACAACCCTCACTTAAACCGAAGGAACAGGTCTATACAACCCTTGACTAGCCGAACAAGGACCTGAGCAGCGGAACATGATTTCGCCTCAGCAACCAAAGAGGACTTCACACGCCTGAGCAGCAAAACAGCACTTCAACAAATAAAAAATATTATTTGACTTTTTGTGTTCTAATAACATGGATAAGTCTGTTTATAGTACACCCTTCCTATGATCTTCTCTCGAGTATAAATATATGTGTGTGTGTGTGTGTGTGTGTATGAAGTTTATGAAGAATAAGGTATAATATTGCTTTAATGTAGAATATTTGAAAGTATAGTTGCAAGTAGATTCAAGAAAGTTAGATAAGAAAGATAAGAAAATTCGGTTGATTGGAATCAAGTTAGAGTATGTATTTATAGATGTTAAAAAGCAGCGACTATTGACGAAGAGTTCTGGTTGAAGTGTTGCGTCCAAATCTTTTTGTAGAGATTCATAACTCTTCACAAATTGTCATGTCTTTTCAGAAATATAGCTATTGTATAAATTCAGTCAACTGAACCTGTAATAACCCGCATATTTTACGATTGAATATTTAAATATTTTATTTTAATATTTTATCGTTAGTCGGATTTTAGTCCGAAAAGTTGCTCTTTACATACGGTCGAATTAGGACTCGGGACCACTTCCATTGGGTCCAAAACACCGTTTGCAATCTTTTTGAGTATAAACTTTGATATGTTTGGAGTTAGTGGAATTTTGCCACTTTTTCACTTTGGGCTTTGGGTTTGGTTTAGCCCATTAGCCTAAACTATTAACTCTAGCTCAACCCCCTCTTCCCTTCATTACATCACTTTCATTTCCTAACACTCAAGTTTCATCAAAAATGGAGAGAGGAATGGGAAATTAAAACTTCAAGCCCTAGTTCATTTGCAAATCCAACATCTAACTCCAAATCCAAAGAGAAGCCATTGATTCAAGCTTTTTGTGTTGAGATTGAAGTGTGGTTGATTCTTCCTTTGCTTTCAAGCTTCTCCTTCATTGATTTTGTGAAAAGGTGAGATTTTTATCTCACATCTTTGTCTATAACTATCTTTGATTGTTGCGTATGAATTCCTAACACTTATTCATATGCATGTGCTTTTGGTTTGGATTGAATTGGTGAAAATCACAATTTTTAGTGTTTTGGGTTCAAATCTTTAAAAATCTTAACTTTGATGTTTGAACACGTTTTTGGTGATGCATCGAGGAGCCAATAGGACCGAGTAGCCGATAGGCGTAATCCCCTAGCGTCCGTGCTCGACCGGTTGCAAATTGAGGGAGTTTTGCACTTCTATCCCCTAGGTCGCTCGGCCTGCACATTTAAGTCACTCGGCCTGCATATAGGTCGCACCAACTTAGGTCGCGCCATGCTTAGGTCGTGCCATGTGTTAGGTCGTTCCATTACTTAAGTCGCTCGGCCATATGTTAAGCTGCATCTCTTAGGTCGTTCCATTACTTAGGTCGCTCGGCTTGCCCCAGTACCTTAGGTCGCTCGGCCTGTTAAGTCGCTCATGCTATAGGTCGCGTCATACCTTGGGTCGCACCTGCTATATCTCGCAACCACTGGGTCGTGCCATTCCTTAGGTCGCTTGCAGTTAGGTCGCGCCATGCTTTAGGTCGCACCTGCTTTAAGCCGCATGCTACTCCTTAAGCCGCTAGCTCCTTAGGTCGTGCCATGTTAGGTCGCTCGCCTTGCTATGAGTCGGTCTGCCTTAGGTCGCTGACCTCTTAGGTCGCTCGGCTTGCTCGCATCCCCTTAGGTCGCAACCACTTAGGTCTCTCAGCCTCACCTCCTTAAGTCGCTCTGCCTGCTTTAGGTCGCTGACCACTTAGGTCGCTCGGCCTGCTGCTATATCTCGCACCAACTTAGGTCGCGCCATGCTGTAGGTCGCGACATGTTAAGTTGCTCTGTTAGGCCGCATGTTATTTCTTAAGTCGCCGATCTCTTAGGTCGTATGTCGTGGAGTCGCATGTGTTGAGCCACTGATTTCTTGTGTTGAATTATGTTAAATCGTAAATCATGCATGTTAAGTCGCAAGGGTATTTACACTTGGATGGATTTGGAATCGAATTCTTTGAATTCTATTCACGTCTTCGAATGTGAATTTTTGTGATTTATTGTTTCTACAAACATTTTTGTGATTCGTCACTTTAAAAATATAAAGGTTTCAATACTAGTAGTAAATTCCAATCTACTAGTATATACAAACCTTTACCTCACTCGTATGAGAATTCTAATTAAACTACTTAGTAAAACAAGTGGTATGAAACGCTTGCGTTTACTTCGTTGGTTAATTCTTGGACTTGTTCGATTGAATCTCTTGTGACAATTTTCTAGAGAAACTTACAATTTGTTCGTAAATATTTAAGTTAAGCTAGTGGTTATGGGACATGAGGCTAAGCTCATATATTTACTAGCTTACTGTAATTGACACTTCTTGATGATCGTTGATGATCATTTTTGTGATTAAGACTAGAAAATGTGTGATGTCTCTTTGTCTATGAGGGAGACTAAACCCCGTTTCTGTAGAGCTTCGACTCAATTTGGTGGGGTAGCGACCCATGGTCTTCGGGACGTTTTGTGGAGCTTCGGCTCCAAAATTAATGGTTAGCAACCATGGAATAGCGTTCCATTTTGTGATACATGTGTTGGTGAGTTTTCATGCTCCCGTTTTGTGATAGGCCTCCCCTTTTTGTGATTTCTGGATTTCCATTGATGATTTCTAGAACTGGTGTTTCACCAATTTTCGTGATTTACATCGATATGTTTTATCAATATTTGTGCATTGGTGAATTTTTGTGTCATTAACTTTTGTGATTGACATTGATATAATTGTCAATATTTATGGTTTGGTGAATAAAAATAAAGAGTATGACATTCTTTTTGATCTTTGAGGAGATTCTTGTGATATTGATTAATCTCTGGTTGATTTTTAATTACATACTTATCACAGTATGGTTTTATGGTTATCATACGTTTTTTTCATATCTCTTATTCCATACATTTCATCTGATATTTATAGCTAGACTGATCCGTTTATTATTTTCTTATTAAATAATACTCGGGTCAGACCGAGTTGTTACAGGTGCTTCTACTTGACTCCTCATCTGGGATTATTATCCAGACTTTTGGCTAACTACTTAGATTGGTAGTTTATTTTGTTGTATACCTTTGAGATATAGACTCCTTGATGTATACATATTCTTTTGTCTAGCACTTGTAACTATTCTTTTGTGATATTGTTGATCTTGTCTGACCACTACTCTGATGAGAACTTTTATGTGTTATATATTCATATCTATTTCCGCCTTTGTGATATGGATGTCTGTGACTGATTTGTGTTATGTTTATTTCTATATTTGTTTCCGAAGAATATATATAGCCACTGGGTAGTAGCTTTGAGTTTGTATCCGTATGTCGGATTTCCTCCTGAAACCAGATGCATGTTGTACTATCTGACATATCGGTGCTCGCACAAAGCAATTATGTGGATGGTCACTCCTCAACAGCCTTATTCTCCGCGCTAGTTGACGGCATTACCTCGTAGTGTCCTTGTCTAGCGTGGGTATAGAGGTGGGGAGTCACAGCTTGGTATCAGAGCGAAACTTTAGAACAATGTAGGATAATCTAGCAAGGATCATCGTCCTAAGTCCTTCTTAGGAGTCGTGCTTTAGGATTTAATTCGAGTCTTCGTACCGATTCATCATATTTTCTTTATGATTCATTGTTTTATCAATCAAGATTGCTTGATATCCTTTTGGTGAATAACCTTATCCTTCTTCTTTCTTTCTTTCTAAAGGAAGAGAAATGGTTAGACCTGGCCGTCCCAGCGCCGGTCAATCTAGTGCTACTCCCCAAGATGGAGTATTTATGTCTGCCCAGCAGCTTCTTGATCTAGTAAAGAATGCTCAAACAGCCGGATCTAATCCGGAGTCTACTCACCTTAAGTTTGGATTTGCACGTTTGTGCAATGATTATACCAATTTGGGTGGGAAGCCATTCAAAGGATCTGAAACTACTATTGAAGTCCAAGCTTGGCTGAGAACGTGCGATCGAATATTTTCTCCCATGAATCTTATTGATCTTCACCGTGTTCAGGTGGCCTCTAGTATGCTCCAAGAAAGAGAATTAGATTGTTATGAGCTTCTGATTTCTGAAATAAATGAAGCGGATCTTACTTGGGAGAAATTACGGGAACGTTTCGAATTAAAATTTATGCCAGAGGCTGAGAAGGTGACTTTGGCTCGTCGTTTCATAGACCTTGTTCAAGGTGAATCTTCCGTGACAGACTATGTCGCATCATTCGAGTCACTTTCTAAATACGAGGTCGAGTACATAAACACCCTATTAAAGAAAAACCAAAGATTTGTCTATGGCTTGAATAAAAATCTCAAGAAGCCATTACTTCTAAAATTAGAAGCCATTACTTCGACTTGAAGAGGCTGATAGAGTAAGTGATGTTGAGGTTGGGAATGCTAAACCGAACTTCACCAACAAGAAAAGGCCCAATAAGTTCAAATGTCCTTATCCCAACAATAAGAAAGGGAGGCAAGCCTCTCCGGCAACCAAGACTTCTACCTCAAGTGGTGGGCAATGCTACAATTGTGGTTCGAGGGACCATTATGCGAACAAGTGTTCAAAGCCTCGTGCTTGTCGCTATTGCAAAAGCCTGGACCATTATATATCTTCGTGTCCCAAACTTCAAAATAGGAAGGAGGGAAAGCTTAATGTGGTGCAAACTGCTAGTAACACTTCTCGTGGTCAAGGTATTTCTCATTCTATCCTTGATGGCATTATTTTATTTCGTGATCATCCTATTCGAGTTCTTTTTGATACGGGTGCGTCCCATTCTTTTATATCAAAAGAACTCGTTGATACTTTTTATTTAAGTGTTGTTGCTTTAATGACTTCTTTGAGAATTGTGAATCCGGTTGGTGGATCCGCAACAATCAGTTTATGTGTAAAGATGTCGAGATTATTTTGTGTGATTTTTCTTTCCGAGCCGATTTGCATGTTATGCGCTACTTAGGCTTTGGAATGATTTTGAGAATGGATTGGCTTAACCGCTATGAAGCCCAAATCCTATGTCCTGAGCAGACTATTCATCTTCGACATCCTCAATCTGTTAAGCAGATTTCTATTGATCTTAAAGATTCGGATTCCAGCTTGTCTGCATCTTTATATTCTTTAAATCCTCACGATGACGATAATGATGATGAGGAAGATATTATTTCTCTTATTCACGTTGTTCGTGAATTTTCCGACATATTTGAGCCCGTTTTAGGATTACCACCTAAGCGAGCAATTGAGTTCAAAATTAATCTCATCCCTGGAGCTCAACCTATCACATGTCCTCCTTATCGTATGTCCAATAAAAAAAATAAGAAGATGTGCAAACAATTATCCGAATTGGAGACGAAGCAATTTATTCGCTCTAGTTCCTGTCCTTGGGGAGCTTCGGCCATTTTTGTGAAGAAATCCGACGGTACACTTAGGATTTGCGTTGACTACCGCAAGCTTAATGATCTTACTATCAAGAATAAATATCCATTACCTCGGATTGATGATTTATTTGATCAGCTTAATGGTGCAAGAGTCTTTTCACAATTAGATTTGGCTACCAGTGTTCATCAGCTTCGTATTGCAGAGGATAGTATTTCTTTGACATCGTTCCATACTCGATATGGATCTTATGAATGGCTTGTTATGCCGTTTGGTTTAACGAATGCTCCGGCTTATTTCGTTGACCTTATGAATCGAGTTTTCAAAGACTTCCTCGATCGGTTTGTTCTCATCTTTATTGATGATATTCTTGTGTATCCTAAAACCGAGGAGGAACATGAAAAGCATCTTCGGATTGTGTTGGAAACTCTTAGGCGTAATCAATTAAAAGCAAAATTTTCTAAATGCCACTTTTGGCAATCTCGTGTGAAGTTTCTCGGTCATATTATTTTTGAATCCGGAATTTCCGTGGATCCTTCAAAGATTGAAGCGATTCAAAATTGGAAGAGACCGAAGAGTGTGACAGAGATCCGTAGTTTTCTTGGATTGGCAGGTTATTACCGTCGTTTTATAAAAGACTTTTCAAAAATTTCCGTGCCTCTTACTAGTTTGACAAAGAAGGGAGTTAAATACTTTTGGTCGGACAAATGTGAAGCTTCTTTCCAGAAATTAAAAGAACTCCTTTCCGATGCTCCTATTCTTGTTATTCCCGAGGGGGATCGAGATTTTGTTGTGTATACCGATGCTAGTCGCGTTGGTTTGGGTGTCGTTCTTATGCAAAGAGAACGTGTTATTGCTTATGCTTCTAGACAATTAAAGCCTGTCGAGACTAGATATGCCACTCATGATTTAGAACTCGCGACTATTGTTTTCGCCCTTCGAATTTGGCGTCATTATCTTTTGGGAGAAAAATTTATTCTTTACACCGATCATAAATCTTTGAAGTATCTATTTTCTCAAAAGGAACTTAATTTGCGTCAACAACGTTGGCTCGAATTCCTTGCATCTTATGATCTTGATATTCTTTATACTACCGGAAAGGGAAATCGTGTTGCCGATGCACTTAGTCGCAAGCAACAAGCGGTTGTTTCTATGATGATATTCAAATGGAATGATCTCGAGGTTTTATCCACTTGTGAGATTCGAGATCGTGTTTCCGATTTATATTCATCTCTTGTTTTATGTAGCCTTGAGGCTCATCCCTCTCTTTTACACCGCATTATTGAAGCTCAAAAGATAGATCCCGAATTGGCTCTTCTTGGCCAAAATTTTAGGGATAAAATTAATATTGAAGGTTTGAAGGATTTTGATATTGATTCTCGTGGCGATATTCGAAAATTTGGTAGACTTATCGTGCCAAATATTAGTAATCTTCGTAAAGACATTTTAGAAGATTCTCATCGTTCAAAATTTACTATTCATCCCGGTAGTAGTAAAATGTACGCGGACATGAAGCGACTTTATTATTGGGAGGGAATGAAATCTGATATTGCTAACTTTGTTAAGTGTTGCATGACTTGCCAACTCATTAAGACCGAGCATCAAAGGCCCGGTGGGTTATTGCAACCTTTAAAAATTCTAATTTGGAAGTGGGACCAAATTTCCATGGATTTTATAGACGGCCTTCCCCGTTCTCGTTCGGGTCATGATAGCTTATGGGTGATAGTCGATAGACTTACTAAATCCGCCCATTTTATTCTCATTCGGTCGAATCGAACCGTTCCTCTCTTGGCCAAACTCTTTATTAAAGAAATTGTAAAATTGCATGGAGTTCCTTCTTCTATTGTTAGTGATCATGATCCATTGTTTACTAGTGGATTTTGGAAGAGTTTTCAAAAAGCTTTGGGAACGAAGCTTAATTTTGGCACCGCTTATCATCCCCAGTCCGATGGACAAACCGAGCGTGTGAATCAAACTCTTGAAGATCTTCTTTGTGCATGTGTTCTTGATTTTGGTGGAAGTTGGGAAGATCATATTTCTCTTGTTGAGTTTTCCTATAATAATAGCTTCCAATCTAGTATTGGTATGGCACCTTTTGAGGCACTCTATGGAAGGCCATGCCGATCCCCTTCTTGTTGGCTTGAGGCCGGTGAGAGGATGGTTTTAGGTCCAGATTTTATTCGTGATTCCACAGAAAAGATTGACCTTATTCGTCATAGGATGAAAGAATCCCAGAGTAGACAAAAATCCTATGCCGATAACCGGAGAAGAAAATTATAATTTTCTGTGGGAGATCTTATGTTTATTCGTGTTTCACCTATGAAGGGTGTTGTACGTTTCAGTCGATCGGAAAAGTTAGCACCTCGATATATTGGTCCATTTCCCATCACCGAACGTATTGGTTCTGTGGCTTATCGCCTTTTATTACCGGCTCAGTTTTCTGCTATTCATGACGTGTTCCACATTTCTCAATTACGGAAATGCCTTCGAGATTCCGATTCTATTCTTGAGCCCGGTGTTGTGGAAGAAATTGAAGTTTTGCCTAATTTAACTTATGAGCAACGTCCTATTCGTATTATTGCTTCGGAGGTCAAGCGCCTTCGAAGTAAAGATGTTCCGCTTGTTAAGCTTCAATGGTCCTCAAATCCTAAGGATTGCTCTTGGGATCTAGAGAGTTCATCGAGCGAACACATCCGGACTTACTTTCCCGTGCTCCTTGAGGTGAATTTCTTATCTCAAATTTCTTTTGTGTTGATATGCTTTCATGGTTGTTACCTTATATTTTCTTCTTAAATATTGCGAGGACGCAATTTCTTTAAGGAGGGGAGTCTGTAACAACCCGTATATTTTACGATTGAATATTTAAATATTTTATTTTAATATTTTATCGTTGGTCGGATTTTAGTCCGAAAAGTTACTTTTTGCATACGGTCGAATTAGGACTCGGAACCACTTCCATTGGGTCCAAAACACCGTTTGCGATCTTTTTTAGTATAAACTTTGATGTGTTTGGAGTTAGTGGAATTTTGCCACTTTTTCACTTTGGGCTTTGGGTTTGGTTTAGCCCATTAGCCTAAAATATTAACTATAGCTCAACCCCCTCTTCCCTTCATTACTTCACTTTCATTTCCTAACACTCAAGTTTCATCAAAAATAGAGAGAGGAATGGGAAATTAAAACTCCAAGCCCTAGTTAATTTGCAAATCCAACATCTAACCCCAAATCCAAAGAGAAGCCATTGATTCAAGCTTCTTGTGTTGAAATTGAAGTGTGGTTGATTCTTCCTTTGCTTTCAAGCTTCTCCTTCATTAATTTTGTGAAAAGGTGAGATTTTTATCTCACATCTTTGTCTATAACTATCATTGATTGTTGGGTATGAATTCCTAACACTTATTCATGTGCATTTGCTTTTGGTTTGGATTGAATTGGTGAAAATCCCATTTTTTAGTGTTTTGGGTTCAAATCTTTAAAAATCTTAACTTTGATGTTTGAACACGTTTTTGGTGATGCATCGAGGAGCCAATAGGACCGGGTAGCCGATAGGCGTAATCCCCTAGCGTCCGTGCTCGACCGTTGCAAATTGAGGGAGTTTTGCACTTCTATCCCCTAGGTCGCTCGGCCTGCACATTTAAGTCACTCGGCCTGCATATAGGTCGCACCAACTTAGGTCGCGCCATGCTTAGGTCGTGCCATGTGTTAGGTCGTTCCATTACTTAAGTCGCTCGGCCATATGTTAAGCCGCATCTCTTAGGTCGTTCCATTACTTAGGTCGCTCGGCTTGCCCCAGTACCTTAGGTCGCTCGGCCTGTTAAGTCGCTCATGCTATAGGTCGCGCCATACCTTGGGTCGCACTTGCTATATCTCGCAACCATTGGGTCGCGCCATTCCTTAGGTCGCTTGCAGTTAGGTCGTGCCATGCTTTAGGTCGCACCTGCTTTAAGCCGCATGCTACTCCTCAAGCCGCTAGCTCCTTAGGTCACGCCATGTTAGGTCGCAACCATTTAGGTCGCTCGCCTTGCTATCAGACGGCCTGCCTTTGGTCGCTGACCCCTTAGGTCGCTCGGCTTGCTCGCATTCCCTTAGGTCGCAACCACTTAGGTCGCTCAGCCTCACCTCCTTAAGTCGCTCTGCCTGCTTTAGGTCGCTGACCACTTAGGTCGCTCGGCCTGCTGCTATATCTCGCACCAACTTAGGTCGCGCCATGTTAAGTTGCTCTTTTAGGCCGCATGCTATTTCTTAAGTCGTTGATCTCTTAGGTCGTATGCCGTGGATTCGCATGTGTTGAGCCGCTGATTTCTTGTGTTGAATTATGTTAAGTCGTAAATCGTGGCTGTTAAGTCGCAATGGTATTTCCACTTGGATGGATTTGGAATCGAATTTTTTGAATTCTATTCACGTCTTCGAATGTGAATTTTTGTGATTTATTGTTTCTACAAACATTTTTGTGATTCGTCACTTTAAAAATATAAAGGTTTCAATACTAGTAGTAAATTCCAATCTACTAGTATATACAAACCTTTACCTCGCTCGTATGAGAAATCTAATTAAACTACTTAGTAAAACAAGTGGTATGAAACGCTTGCGTTTACTTCGTTGGTTAATTCTTAGACTTGTTCGATTGAATCTCTTGTGACAATTTTCTAGTGGAAACTTATAATTTGTTCGTAAATATTTAAGTTAAGCTAGTGGTTATGGGACATGAGGCTAAGCTCATATATTTACTAGCTTACTGTAATTGACACTTCTTGATGATCGTTAATGATCATTTTTGTGATTTAGACTAGCAAATATGTGATGTCTCTTTGTCTACGAAAGAGACTAAACCCCGTTTCTGTGGAGCTTCGGCTCAATTTGGTGGGGTAGCGACCTATGGTCTTCGGGACGTTTTGTGGAGGTTCGGCTCAAAAATTAATGGTTAGCAACCAAGGAATAGCGTTCCATTTTGTGATACACGTGTTGGTGAGTTTTCATGCTCCCGTTTTGTGATAGGCCTCCCCCTTTTTGTGATTTTTGGATTTCCATTGATGATTTCTAGAGCTCGTGTTTCACCAATTTTCGTGATTTACATTGATATGTTTTATCAATATTTGTGCATTGGTGAATTTGTGTGTCATTAACTTTTGTGATTGACATTGATATAATTGTCAATATTTATGGTTTGGTGAATAAAAATAAAGAGTATGACATTCTTTTTGATCTTTGAGAAGATTCTTGTGATATTGATTAATCTCTGGTTGATTTTTAATTACATACTTATCACAGTATGGTTTTATGGTTATCATACCTTTTGTCATATCTCTTATTCTATTTCATTTCATCTGATATTTATAGCTAGACTGATCCGTTTTATTATTTTCTTATTAAATAATACTCGGGTCAGACCGAGTTGTTACAGGTGCTTCTACTTGACTCCTCATCTGGGATTATTATCCAGACTTTTGTCTAACTACTTAGATTGGTAGTTTATTTTGTTGTATACCTTTGAGATATAGACTCCTTGATGTATACATATTCTTTTGTCTAGCACTTGTAACTATTCTTTTGTGATATTGTGGATCTTGTCTGATCACTACTCCGATGAGAACTTTTATGTGTTATATATTCATATCTATTTCCGCCTTTGTGATATGGATGTCTGTGACTGATTTGTGTTATGTTTATTTCTATATTTGTTTCCGAAGAATATATATAGCCACTGGGTAGTAGCTTTGAGTTTGTATCGGTATGTCGGATTTCCTCCTGAAACCAGATGCATGTTGTACTATCTGACATATCGGTGCTCGCACAAAGCAATTACGCGGATGGTCGCTCCTCAACAGCCTTATTCTCTGCGCTAGTTGACGGCATTACCCCGTAGTGTCCTTGTCTAGCGTGGGTATAGAGGTGGGGAGTCACAGAACCTCTAGGTCAGTCGATTGGATATTCAAACGAATTTTTTTAATATATATTTGTTTATTTGTGCACATGTGCATGTTGCACAGAAATTGTCAGGTCAGTCGATTGACCTACCAGGTCAGTCGACTGACCTGGAATTTCTGTGCAATTTGCACAGTTTTCACAGGTTTAAATATATATATTATATGATTTTAAAGAAAAACTTTGATTATATATATATATATATGCTTATATGTATAAATCATTTGAAAATAGAAAGATTATATATAAGTTAATATATATGTTAAATGAGAAGAGATCTTAACTGTATTGACTTAAGACTCAAAACAAAATAATATAAAAGTTGATGCACCGATTTTGATGTCTTGTCTTCATGTAGTATATATTTTCTTTTTGTCGTAACAGTCGTCGAATCTGTATGTTGCAGTGATAGCTTCGTGTCGTGAATCAAAACCAAGTCTCAACATTCTTCTCCTTTTTGATTAATGGCAACCTGTAAATAGATATAATTTCGACTGTATATAATATAATATGAATCCCTACTTCCCCTGTATCTTTGGCGATATATATCCTGCATTCTTAAGTTAGTGATAATTTTCTCCCCCTTTGTCATCGACAAAAAGGAATAAAGAACATGAACAATATAGAACAAAATAACTACTACTTATAATGTAAGGTATCGGAAAAATTAACATTTAAAGCATGCGATACCCAAGGTTCTTATAATTTCCTAATTTTTAGGAAACCATACCCATTTGGGTGTGGTTGAACATTTATAAATATAATCTTTATTATTAACTACCATATTAAAATAATCATCAATGTATTTTTCTCTATTTTTCCAATTAACAGGAACCCAAATACTTAGATAATTTTTATTCATATTTCCTGTCAATGATTTTGTACTTCTATAGAAATTATAAACATTATTGGTCATAGCAATATTTGAATTTCTATAATAATTGGATTTAGACTTTATTCGTAATCTAGTGCTAGCACTAACATATTTACTATACATGAAAGCGTGTCTAGTGCTATTTCTACGATCTGTTTTACTATATCCTAAATCATTTTTATCATGTAAAGGCCTATAACTAGATAAAATCATTTTTAAATTATCTTGACCTTTATTAAATTTTTTGACTTCAATGTTAAGTTTATCAAATTTAGCTATAAAATCACAATTATATTTTCAAAATAAATATTACTGTTTTTCAAAATATCAATTTGCTTGTTTAATTCAGAATTCTCTTTTTTTAACTTACAGTTCTCATTTTCGGGAAGAAAAATTCGAGATTCTGAATTATCTAAGATGATTGTAATAAATCATTTTGTCTTTTCAAATCCGTAATTTCTTTTGAAAAAAATTCTTTTTTTCTTTTTCAATCATAATATATTGTTCGTCTAGAAAATCTTTAAAAGCCTCAAAATTATTTTCCAAAACACCCTATTGAGTTTCTAAATCTAATTTCTCATTTTCAAGTTCAACAGATTTCATCTTTTCTAAAATAATAAATTAAGCTTTGAAATCTTATTGCTTATACTAACTAGTTCATTATTATCTTTTACTGAAATTTAAATCGGAAAGTACCCTTTTATAGTCCTCACTGGTGGCTTTGACAACGATTTTGCCTGTTGTATTTCGACTGGATCTTTTTCTGACCATTATTCTATGATGTTGTGACAATCGATAGAATTTCTACTTTGATACCAAATGAAAGTGTGTTATGGATCGTGTAATATGGATATACGATAATACAGAGTGTAGTGATGATAGCTATACAGTAAATAGTGCGGAATATAAAAGCAGTATAATAAAATGACGCCGGTGATTTTTATACTGGTTTGGAGCTCCGTCCTACGTCCAGTCCCAGACTCCTTATGGAATTTCACTAAAACAATAACCCTCACTTAACCCGGAGGAACAGGTCTATACAACCCTTGAGCAGCCGAACAAGGACCTGAGCAGCGGAATAGGATTTCGCCTCAGTAGCCGAAGACGACTTCACATGCCTGAGCAGCAGAGCAGAACTTCAAAAAATACAAAATATTGTTTGACTTTTTGTGTTCTGATAACACGGATAAGTCTGTTTGTAGTACACCCTTCCTATAATCTTCTCCTCGAGTATAAATATATATATTTGAAGTTTATGAAGAATAGAAAGGTTTAATATTGCTTTAATGTAGAATATTTAAAAGTATGGTTGCAAGTAGATTCAAGAGAGTTAGATAAGAAAGATAAGAAAATTCGGTTGATTGGAATCAAGTTAGAGTACGTATTTATAGATGTTAAAAACGACGACTATTGACGAAGAGTTCCGGTTGAAGTGTTGCGTCCAAATCTTTTTGTAGAGATTCGTAGCTCTTCACAATAATCATGTCTTTTCAGAAAATATAGCTGCTGTAGAAATTCAGTCAATTGAACCTATGAGTCAGTCAACTGGATATTCAAACGATTTTTTAATATACATTTGTTTATTTGTGCACCTGTGCATGTTGCACAGTTTTCATAGGTTTAAATATATATATATATATATATATATATATATATATATATATATATATATATATATGATTTTAAAGAAAAACTTTGATAATATATATATTATATGCTTATATGTATAAATCATTTGAAAATAGGAAGATTATATATAAGCTAATATATACATTAAACGAGGAGAGATTTTAACAGTATTGACTTAAGACTCAAAACAAAATAATATAAAAGTAGATGCACCGATTTTGATATCTTGTCTCCATGTAGTATATATTCTCTTTTTGTCGTAACAGTCGTCGAATCTGTATGTTGCAGTAATAACTTCGTGTCATGAATCAAAACCAAGTCTCAATAAGTGCAACTGCCGAAATAATGTAGGTACAATCTTTGCTCAATGAACTAAAGATTAAAACTAAGCTAGAGCCAATACTATGGTGTGACAGCAAAATTACCGTATATATGTTAGCCAACTCAATATTACACTCAAGAACTAAACACATAGAGATTGACATATAGTTTGTTCGAGAACAGATTCTTAAAAGTCGGTTGCAAGTCAATCACATACCTGGAACTTATCAAAGGGCTGATATTCTTACGAAAGCCTTGTCGGTCTGAAATTTTATAAGATTCAGAGACGATCTCAAAGTAAAGCAAGTGTCCAGTCACATCAAAAAGCAAGATCAAGCTCTTCCTGGAACTCTCGACCGAAACACCAAATTGAAACTATCAGAAGCATGAAGAGAGTCTGAAGCATGAATGGTCGCAAAAGGACAAATTTTAGACTTCGATCAACTCTCTAGAGCCGTCAAACCATTTAGATACTCTCTGAAAGGCCAGAATCTCAAATTGAAGTCAACAAATAAAAAAAAGAATTTGAAGAGTAATTGGGCATTGAAGATTAAATCTTCAACATCCAATTAAGTCTTCGAACAACAAAGCTGTTGTCTTCATGTGATTTTTTAGAGAAAAGATATCGATTTGAGGAAGATCGTCCTATTTCATCAGCTCTCTCCAAACCCTAGACACGGATTTGAGAGGAAGGGGGGTTTAAAAATATGAGAATATAAGAAGTGGCTGTGTATCCTAACTCTTTTTTGTTCAGAATGTTTACGGTGCGGCCATGTTTGTTGCAATTGACCCGCTTTCATTTTTTCTTATTCTTTTTTTTGCTTTGGGCCGTGTTTATTTATCATGCCCATTATCTCAAAGCTGTGTATATATAATCAAAGCTCTATATCATCGTATTACTATCAAAAAACAGATATACAAACAATATCAATAGCACAATACAAAAAATATTCTTCATTTAAAAAATTTCTGTTATTCTGGTTTTTCAACTTTGATGATAGTCAATAATGGATAATGAATAAAAACAATTGGTGATAAGCAAGAATTAATTTTTAACAAGAATTATCAACAACAACAACCAATAATAATTCATATTTAAAATTTAATTATTACAATTTACTAATTAATGTCTTTTTGCTGACAATCAATGGACAATAAGAAAATCATTTTATTATTAAGATTAACAACCAACTACATATTGGATTCAAACAATTTAATAGCCACCGTAAAAATGTAAACATGTGTACAAATCTCTGCTTTTCTCTGTGCACATTTGAGTCCTCTGACAGACATTTTCTTAATACTGTTGACAATCGAGCATTTTAAAGAAATGGAGGTTTTACGTAGCAAATCACACTTTTACACTTTTAGTAGTAAATTAAATAAAGAAATATGATGTAAAATATATGAATGATTTTTTTTCTTTCCCCCTCTCTCTCTCTAACAACCACGGACCTAAGGCGAAGGCTGTAGCTTTGGTCTATAGAGCAAAATCAAAGTACAAAACAGAGTAAATGCCAGAGGTATTAAGTAAAAGCCACAAGAAATGTAAAAGGTCGCCAAGGTTGTATTGGTTTGTAAAAAAAATCCATACATCCGATGCGGGTACTTTTCTAATTTCCTGTTCTGGGGAAAATTATTATAAATGACAAAAATTTATATATTTTTTGCCTCAAGGACACGACCTCAATATTTTTACCACAAGGACAAACATTTTTCTAAAAATTATTCATAAGGACAAACATTTTTCTAAAAATTATTCATAAGGACAAACATTTTTCAGAATTATTCATAAGGAAAACAAAACTGCTACCATGCTAAAACTGATACCTAAAAACTGCTACCGATAACTTCAAACTGATACCTAAAAACTGCTATCAATAACTAAAAACTGATACCTACAGAAAGTTGTCCTTCGGGACAAAATATTGAAGCTCTGTCCTTGAGGTTAAAAAGCTGTAAAATTTTGTTCTCGACAATAATTTCCTGTTCTGTTTAAAGATTCACCAATATACAAAATTAAGTTGGAAACCATTAATGGATTTTTGCAGTTTACTCTAATCTGTGTCGAAGATTCAATGTGTGGATCATTACACTGCAAAGTGACAAATGTGCATTGAAGATGCATGGTGTCAAAAGCTATTTTCTATTTAATGTTTTACTGGAGTTAAAAAGTTTATGTTTGAGTCGAAACGTCGACATCGTTTGCAATCATGTCGACCAAAACGTCTAGCAAGTTGAAGCCTCAAAATCTCTAGCAGTGTACGCCTACTCTTGCTCGTTAAGTGAGTGGTTGATAACAAAATATGCAAAAAAAAAACTGCAGAACTGGACAGGATAAATATTTAGTGTCATCTTCTTATTCCTTGTTACATGACTAACTTTGTATCCTCCGAACAAACGTAACTTGTTTTACTTTATATACATATCAATTACACAGTATATAACCCAATTAGTACATTGAATAGTTAATTTGATAGTAAGGTCCACCCAGAACTTTCACGTTCAATGTTAGAGCAGCTCGAACGATAAGTCTGAAATTACAACAACGTAATCAAACCTCAGGTCAACAACGTAATTCAAATTATTTTCACAAAATAAATTTCTTCATTCTCTCTAAATCACGTTCTATTAGATTCAAAAATGGATTTTGATTTTGCTGATTTCGATTCGCTAACACACATCCCAACATTTGTTGATTTCAATTGCAATGAAGAAAGATTTTAAATTCCAAATGTCGTTGAATTTTACACCGCTGGGGCGTGGAAACCAAAATAAGGTCACGACCTTGGCTGCATTTGACTTCATTTCTCCATCAATCCACCATGTGAAAATTATAAACGTACTAGCACATTTCAAGAAAAGATCGCGTAAGATTACAATGTGAAGCATCTGAAAGGAAAACGTTCACTTTAGATGATAACGAACAATTAGGAAAAAATTAATTGTCAGACCCAAACCTTCGAATCTCTAGCGTACAAGATTAAGCAAGCAAACTCAACAGTATGAATATATATTTTTTAGTTTTTATTATATTATAAACTTATATCAATACCTTTTTATTATTTTAGAAAAAAGTCGCAAAAAAGCTTTTCATACAAGTTTTTACTTTTGAAAACAAATATGAAAGCTCGTCATTATCAATTCATGTTACGCCTTACTCACTCAACATCAAATATGGAAATCGTCTACTGTGAAGAACCATGCAAGGGTTACAAAGCAACAAAGGAAAGAATAACTAGTTGCATTTCAAGTCCAGGTGAACCTCAAAGAAGTCATGAATGTCTATAAATGAATCCAATCCTTTGATTGATGACGATTTCACTAGACCTAAATGTGCGAAATTTGCTAAAAAAAGCAAAGTTCAGTGTAATTTCCGAACCGAGAGGGATATGGTTGCATTATGATAGAAAAATACCCGACGTCGCTGAAAAGAAGTTGCTTGAGGTCAAGGTCCGAGAAGAGATAAATCAAATCATATTCATGGATACAAAAGATATGGATGAAAAGCAACTAAAAAACTTAAACATAAGAAAAAAAGCGAGTTCTGAAAAATGTTCTTGCTGAAGAAAATGTGAACTAAGAAGAATGATGATTTACGTTTTGTATTTTAATGTATGGTGTTTGGATCAATACGAAAATTTGTATTACTTTTTATTTATTTGAAATCGAGCTATGAAAATTAGTATTTTTTTTATTTTCTTATTTTTAACTTTTTATATCAGAATATAAATTTCAAAATGTTAAAACTAGTAAATTTGTTAAATCAGAAAAATGAAATTGAGTGTATGTTACAAATATTATATAAATAAAAATTAGTAGGTATGTTATAAAAAAAATTCAAAGAAGAGAGTATAAATTTTAAAATTTTGAACAAAAATACAAAAAGAAAACGTAAATATGTTTCATAAATATGTTATAATAAAAATAAATAAAAATTTATTAGATGTCTATTTAACAACCGTCTAGATGTCCAACACCTAAATGTCTGTCAAATAGACGCCTAGTGATTAAAACTCTTGAGATGACAATTTGTAACGAATCTACAAATTATGTAATTGTAATTTTTAACATGTTGGAGATGCTCCTAGTATACGATTCATACATCATAAGAGGCTGTTGAGCATGAACAAGATCGACTGTTAAAGACCTGCAAGGTGATTTGAGCAAAAACCTGGATATTTCGGAGGTGGCACGGTTGCAATGAGTGAACCCTTTCTTTTCCGTTCTAGCTTAAAGGTTGAGTTAATGTTGTGACAATGGGATGTGTAGTTGGGCCTATATATATTAGTGAGTTGTAGATATAATATTTATTGTTACATCAATTGAAAGGTATAGATTTACTTGAATTTACCAATTATACCTAGTGTGAATATAATTTTATCTAGGATAGAGCAAAATCCACGTTATTGTTAATCAATTCCATAAAATCAAATGTGTGGAGCTGATGCAAAAGAAATCATATAAGATACGTTCTAAAATCACATGTTTGTGCTGATTCCGCGCCGTTAATGATGTGTTTATGTACCAGATATAGACGATGGCATAATCTCATCCAATTTTACATTATTTGTTAACTAAAATCAATTAACTCAAATATATGATTAGAGTTCACAGTTGATCCTATATTCCTATCTCGTGAAATGCTACAACAACTTGATCGACAGCCAGAGGCAAAGGCAGCATTTTACATGATAGGGTCTGTTTATTTGAAAATGGGGAAAGGAAAAAGTAAACGGAGATAAGACTAAATATTTTTTCTTTCAGACGACTAGGATTGCTATAACGATATTAACCATTACCGATAAAAAAAATGGTTACCGAACCGATATTATAGATAAAATAAAAATAACTAACAATACTTTTAACGGAGCTATTGATTAAATAATAGTTGATCTTACAATAAAATTGTTATACCGTTGTCTGATAATAGTTAATGTACAAGCATATAAAACATTTGTATTATAATTTTGATTGATGATATAAAAATATTAATATTTTGTTTCTGATTCCAACTTCCCTAATATTTTTACCTAGAAAAGCCTATTTTTATACAGTCCGTTTTCTTTCATAAATCATAAATAACTGGTTTGAGGTTTGAGGCAGAATGTCTCAATGCTGTAGAATCGCTCATACTTGCAAGCACAACTTAAAAACCCAAGATTACAATGACATCAAACACGTATCATGCAAGATACCTTATGATACATCTATAGCCTATAACGATTACATACAAAGGCAAAACCCAAAACAGGCTTGTCACAAGTAGCGAGGCTACACATTTCATCACAGCAAGAGCTAGAATATGACTAACGAAGCAAATTTCAAGACCACAGAAACAAACAGCAGCCAAAATCAAGTTATCATAACCGAGTTCCACCAACAACATGGCACCAGCTAAACATGACCAGACACACATCACATACCAGAATAGCTCATAACCAACCAAAACCATCAAGGCTTAAATCATAAGAATGACAGTTGATCCATAAACGATTAGATAGCATGCCAAAACCACACACATACAGAAAAGTGTCACCGGGACTATGCGGGACTCAGAAGCTAACAAAAGAGATTGATGTACATCCTATTAAGCACCACAAGCTACTACTGACATGCACAACCTCCACTGCCGGAGCAATAGCCGAGGCTTCCAGTAGCGGTAGCGAAAGGTTGACAAGACAATCTCTCGTCCAAAGCCAGAGGAACAACCCCCCCCCCCCCCCCCCCCCAACCCCACAAAACCCAAACCCTACAAAAAGGGGAAAAAAATATCCAAGAACAATACACCCGAGAAAGGCATATAAAAAGACGCCAAATAGCCTCTGATTATGTCTAAACGTGCTCACCCAAAGTCCAATAAAAGCGACTAAGAACCAGCATGAAGCTGAAGCCCGAGTTCGTCACTTCTAGATCCATGCCAACAAGTTTGGCCAAAAATTCCAGTGCTACTGAATAAATGTGCAGGGGAAACTGAAGGCAAGCGACTAGAGATCTGGCAGATGGAAGAGAACCGATGCCAAAATAGGACGCTAGTCCCCATTGATACATGTTTTTTTCCATATGTTGAGTGACCATGAACTCATTTATACCAATATTATGACTTATTTTAGTTGGCATAGACACAAATTATTTACAATAATATAAATAACGACTTTGCTAATTTTAGACCGAACCTAATGAAACTAAAACAGAAACATTAATATAAACAACACTACGTACATAGCTTTTGCTATTCTTGCCGATAACCACTGTGATAGTGATATCTTCGACAAAATGATCTTAAGGTCATTATCTAAGTCTGGCAATTTTCTTTTTAAAAGAGAAAAAAAAATTAAATGTAAAAGAAAGGAAGGAAGAGAAGTGAGAAAGAACAACCAAGAAGTTACCACTTGCCGTCTAAATTAAATTTTACTAGTCTTGTATTTTGAATTTCTGCCCACCAATCATAGTTAAAATTTGTAAAGCATCAAAAATTAATGTATTTTTCCAACATCATTAAGTTTAAGCCGCACTAGGCTAATGGTATTCTACAAACAGATGATGTTATAAAAATATGCGCTTTCTACACTAATTCACGTAGCACCACAATATACACTAAATGTAATCATTATATTACGCAAATCTAGACATAACATATATAGCACTAGCTAATTCCAGTGAAATATCAACAACTTAAGCATTTTAAAAGTTTTAATTTAAGAGCGGGTAATTAGGGTTATATAGCCATTCTATCTTGTGTTAAGAGAACTGAGAGGGGTCGGTTGACCTTTCTGGTAGCAACGAGGATTAGTCTCTGTTGACAACTCTAGATAGTGGTCGGATTTGATAAGGAGGGTTCACCAAAATAACAGTCAACAATAGAAGATAATAGCTTAATAGGCAATTAGACGTTTACGATATTTTAGTCTTTTCAAAACAGTTATATATATTGATAAACATATGTTTACAATTTATCCATACGTTTGGCTCATTTATAGTCTAACATCATTAAGCTTACCCCAAGATTAAAAATAAGAGACAAAACATAAACCTAAGGAAGATTTGCCCAGGCTGAAATATGAGAGACGGGAAATAACCGTGAAGAACATATGTGCAATTAAAGAATAATAATATTAATACAAGAAATGTTAGATAGCCCAAGATAGGTTAAAAGTTGGAATCCGGCTCTGAACAAATATTAATATTTATTTCAACTCGAAAATTTGTTACACAGATAAATCACATGTTCAAACCTAAATCTCAATAAAAATTTCATTTCATTTCTTTTTATATTACTCAATTTATGCTTATTAGAATTATACATAAAATTGAATTTTATAATTTTAAACTTTTATGCAGAAGTATTCTATATGCACATGCATTTCACGTGCCGAAAGGTCTGGTTGTAATAACTTGTCCAGGACAAGTAATTTGATTGTAGCTAGGTATCATTTAGGACCAAAATAACATGACACTCCGTCAACCCGACACAGGTTTGAAATCTAATCTGATTTGGATTACTTAACTCTTAACACGATAATCATGTTGGTTTAATGGTTCATTTTCAACACAATGATTGAACGATCTGGCGTTGAATGAATGAGTATATAAGGTTATGTTATAATCTTTATTTAGACTCAAGACCCGTATGTACTCGGGCATATAACCTTGAGTTTGACATAACGGTTATGTTTGACTTAATGGCTGTCCGACATAAACTCTTTCCTTCACTGTTTGAACGCGTGCTACACAAACGCAGACTGCAGATGTAAGAAGATTTTCTTTATGCAGATGCAAGCTTTTCTAAACCTCAAAAAAGTGTACATGTCGAATTCAAGCAACTCCTAGTTCACTTGATAAATCAGATTCGCATAGTGTGCAAATAAAAAAGAGCGTAATTAATCATCCAAAAATGAAATTCTTTTTCCACAAAGTACCTAAAATTTAATTAATTAAAAATAAGCAATGTACTTGAACAAGGAATCAACTTAGGTGCATTCACAAACTTTTCCTGTTCTGCTCCCATTTTTGATGCATCGGTCCGACGCGTCGAAAATGAAAACAGAGTACAAGGATATCTTAGTTCATTCCAACGAAGCCGCGGGGAATGAATCGTTGGGACACTATATGTTCGATGCGTGCATTAGTCGCCAACGGATATTCCCACAGGGATCAAATCCTCCGTCATCAAATTCTCTTCATGTACCTCTTTTAATCTCATACATCCACTCATGTGCCCCTTTTAATCTCATAGATCTATCGCAATGATTTTACTATTATATGGGCCTCATTGCATTACATGAAAAATAATAATTTATAGATCAATGGTTGAAATCAAGTGAATACATGAGACAAGTAACTTGAAGACAGGAATTGATTCTTTCTGCACATAGTCGATGGCTTTCTCTCCTCTTCCTCTTCTTATATATCCCCATCTTCTCCTTCTTTCTCCCACCACATCCCAAAACCAAAATATCAACCATATTCTTGCTTCATTCAATTGTTTCATCAGGTATTTATTTTAAATAAAGTTTATCTCGATATTCTCTATAACACATATTTTTTCTAATTTATTTAATAGTTAACAAAATGCCATTCTCTTCCACTGATTTTTTTATAAAAAAAAACAATATGCAAAATGTATCATTTTTAGTGAAATGTACTTTTTTTATGGCTGTGTACCCTTTTCATGTCAATACCATTTTTCCTCAAATTCCTATGTAAATAATAATTTAACATTAATCAATAGCATTTATTTAAAACATAATTAAAACAAATTTAAACAAACAAAAATACAAGTAAATACAAATAATCGTCCTACTTTTCGCAGCAAGAGAATACATTTCATTTTCGCCAAACTTACTCACTCCGTAGCCCTTTCATATGCTTCTTTGTAGTCCCTTTTGCTTAAGAAAAACACAACCATAGTAAATGAACGCATATATTTTCAATTTCCATAAACTCAATGGTTGAATTAACCGATTGTCCACCTCCGTTTACGCCATACATGAATGTAACGGTATATATTATATAAAATCATCTTGACAAGGCCTTTATGGTATTTCAAAGGAAGCTTTAGAATGTTTTTGGGAAAATTTATCTATCGTTAACGTATTACAATCTACCAAGCTATTTTTTTGTATACATTATATCCTTTTCTAATTCAAGCAAAGTATTACACCGCCTATTATCTCAAATCCAATTTGTGATTGAATCCAAATATAGATGCCAAATTTAGAAAGTTAAAAGATAGAAAATGAGTAAAAATATGCAAGGTTGTAAAAATCGCTAGACGGATGCTAAGCATGGACTATGAATTAATTGCCCCGACGGGGATTAATCAAAGCAAGGTGCACGTATTTTGGATAAAATTTTAGTATTTTCTTTAGTATTAACTGATTCACAATGGGATACATGGATTTGGATGGGTTTGAAAGCAACCATGAAAACAAAATCGCCATGAAAACAAAATCGCTTTAAATGAACAATTTGATGCTTATAAGAGGCATCAAGCTTAAATTGCTTCATAGTTTGTGCCTATAAACCTGTTTATATGTTTAAATAATGCAAGTAAATCTCATCTAGATGGAATAGAAAAATACCTAGACGGTAAGGCCAGCCTAGCACCTAGACGGAGGCTAGGGGAGAGCCTAGAAAGATTTTTACAACGGAAAAAATATGTCATGGCAAACAGAAGTAGGATACAATTATTTTGTGCAAATCTTGAGGTGAAATTTATTTTATCATATAAGAAAGAGAATATAAAACTCTTAGTATTCTTATCTTTGATTCACTTTCAAACTGAATAGTGCATTCTCTTTAATTTTGGTACAAATTTTCTTTTAGACTCCCTATTTTCAGTTTTCCACAAAACTGTCATCATTAACATGGCAATTAATTTTACAATTATTCATTTTTGATAAAATACTATTATGTACGTTTATTTCTTTTGATAAAATCATAACCATTATTTCTTTGTAATCTAACAGAGATTTCTTTCTTTTCTCCATGTTATCATTACAATTTTTTCACTCGTCATTTGTTTCCTATCATTTTTTACATTCCTTCCATTTAATTTTTTACCATTATGTTATTTCTTCCCATTTAAATTTTCAATCTAAATCAACTTAAAGATTCTATCCAAATAATTTTTAGTCAATCTCTTTAATTTTTTTTATCTAACTATAATTTGATTGAATCCAAAGTAATTTCAAGATTAAACTATAATCCAATCTAAGGAGAGAATCAATTAAATATTTAGTCTTTTTTATGTCGATCAATTACAAGACTAATTGTAGTTAATTATTGTTATTGTTCCTTTTTATCAGCAACATTTCAAATGTATAGCAACCCTAGAAGTTTCTGTAGTTCTTTGAAATCTACTACATGTAAAGTTGAACTAATTATTTTTTCTCACGTTTTATATCAATTTCCTTTTCAATATTATTAGTTAGACTAGGAATTTTGGTTCTTTCATTTATATTGTACAGAGTTATTGGTTTATTAATACATATATACAAAAAAGCCTTAATTTTTTTCATATAATGAAATAGAGGTTTAAAACATCTTTATTTCATTCACACATAAGTATGTAAGAAAATCAAGTTGGAAGGAAAAAATTGTCTTTGAAGTAAAATAATATTCAAATAACATATTACATACATTATTTTTGGGAAAAGTCAAATATAAACAATACTTTCATTCTTCCTTCAGTAGATAGTTTTAAAATTCGGTTAAGAATCTAATTTTAAATACGTGTTTTGAAGAATTATTTACTTCCGAAATGCTTTAAGAAAACCTAGTTAATGTAAATTTCATCTTTAATAAATTCTAACACTGTCCTCCTTAATCAATCTAGGCTTCTAATATTTTTCTACTATGTTATTTAGTGGGCTATAAAATGTCCATAGGCAACAAACATTCATGGTTATCACCAAAGTCCTGGTGCTCCTATGCAACGGTTGGATAATTATCTATGGTTTTTTTTATGAAATTTGGTTTTATGTTATAATATTTTGAATTTTTTGGAGTTTTAAACTGTTTATACATAACTTAGTACTATAAATTAGAGATTTTATTTAATAATGGCTCTAATAAACAATTTTAAGTAGAAAGGTCGTACCATACATAATTACCAATCAATAAATGAATGAAATTAATTGCTTTTAATTTTTATCAATTTGAATTTAAACTGTAATATTAATTCAGATTAATGAGAGAATTGATTACATATCGTTTTTTTTAATGCTAATTATGGAATCAATTAATTTTTTTTATTTATTCCTTTTATCCACAACGTTTTCGATGCATAACTCTATCATATTAGGGAACATGTACTAGAAGTGTTATGTAGATTTAACAAAAGTAATATGAAGTGTTATATAGATTTAAAAAATGTGTATCGAAAAGAAACAGTAACTTTGAAACTCATTAACTATTCATAACAAATAGTTTTCTTTTACTTTAGCAAGGTTGGTAAAAAAACTAAAATGATTGAGGACAAATATATTTATAGATAATTTTCTTAACAAACTTACCAAACTAATATTTGATTAGTACTTGTGCTTTTATGGCAACACGATATGTTTGACATATTTGTTTATGCTTGAAAGGAAACATGATATATTCAATATATTTCAAAACAAAATTTTTAATTTTGGTCTTTACATGCATAATGATAGTATAGGGTTATAAATATTATAAAATGTCCGTGTTAGATGTACAAATAAAAAATTTGTAAGCATTCGTAATGACATATGTTTCCATGATATTCTAATAGCGCGTTGCGCTGATTGCGTTTTCTTATGCCATTTATTCTTATAGTTATCTTCAACGTTATGTCATGTATATATTTTATGTGTATTCATAAGTAATTTTACTTATGCAGATGTATTAATTTTGTTGAATTATGCTAAAGTTTGTATTATTTAATATTATGGTGGTACGATTATTTGAAATAAAAAAAGTTATTTGGTTGTCGTAGAAATTAGACTACGATGTCTCGAGTGTTAGCTTATTGACTAATGAAATTAATAATACTAGTGGTGCAAGGATTGATTTTCAACTGCAAGATCAAGTCATTTTGTTAATTACCCAAAGTATAGGGATTCTATGGCATACTCACCGAAGAGTTAATGAAACGGTCTGGTTTAACTAGGTATTCAAAAATAGCCTATATTTCTCATGTTATATTATGTTATATGTATTAAAATATAACTTTCCATGCCACTTAAATATTATTCTAATTCAGTTAAAACTGGATAGTGTGAAATAGAGTTAGAATATTGTTTATTTAAATTGACTTTGAAACATTATTTTTCATCTAGCAAGACTTCTTTATGTCATATATGGAACACTATTATCACACTAAATGCGTACATATTTGGACTTATATTTTATATAAGATGAATCTTTGTTAAGCTTATGCATTACTTAAATTAATAGGCATGCTCAGTAATGCAATGCTTAACAAGCAAAGAATAATCAGTTGACATTAGTGTATTTTGTATATGTCCATTATTCTCTAAAAAGAGTTATTATATTTTGTGTGCATTATAATTATTTAAGTGGATATTTTAATAAAAGTGTACCAATGACGTTCATAAAAGGTGCTAATATAAATAATTTCCGTCCACAAACATACTTTTTCTTTTTCATATTGCTACGAAAATAAAAAATGTACGTTAAATAAGCTATGTTGTAAATACCGTGTGCGTGGCACGGATTCGTACTAGTAATGATATATGAATGAATATAATATTTCGTTTGTCTTATTTTATATGATGCCAGGGTCTAGGCTCGCATGTTACTTACATTAAATGTAGGGTCTTGTGAGCGTTACCCAGCAACTTTACGTGTTTAAATAGAATCGGCCTTCTTATTCATCGAATTTAAAGACTGAGTAATGAAAAGGTTATATTAATTTCATGACATATATAGATGCAGTCAAGTTTTTGTTGTATTTTTTGTCTTTGAAATGAAGGTTTTTTCTCGGTTAACAGTTGATAGTAAATGGAGCATTCATGTAGATTCAATTTACTTCAGTTTATTTATTTATTAAATGGAACTTATCTTTGAACTGTATACGGTTTCTGAGCCACACCAGCGTTGGTAATCACTTCTCCATGTTCAACTCCTAAGCTATCTTTCTAGTTGTATTTGAGAAGCTACCGGAAGTTAGTTCCAACTGGTGGACATTCCATAAAAGTTATTTCTAGTTGTGTTTTATAGGTACAAACAAATCAGGCTCTCGATGTTTTGAAGCCATCCTTGTGAAATTGTCTACAAGCCACCGCCATTACCATAATACTAAACCTAATCCAGCTTAACCAATAGACCTAAGAAAATCTCACTAGGAAAAGCTCAGTGGATTATAAAATGTAAAAAAAAGGAGAAATATGAATAAACAATTTTTCAGTCAACTAAATGATTAAAGCAATAATGTAAAAGTATAAGAACAAGAACCAATTTGACCAATCAAAGAAATTTTTAGGGAAAATACATATTGGAACAAGTCAATCTGTTTGAAACCGCTCAAAGGTTGAAGTTAATTAATTGTTTTCAAACTGGCTTAGAAATTACTTCCATTCAGATATATCATAAGGGAATACATAATTTTTTGATTAATATTTTGGTAGCTAACTGACAAGTAAATGAGAACTAGCACATGCCCAACAATTTATAATCACAGTTATCTAAGATTTTCTTCCTCCACAACAATCATCCATTAGAAGTAGATTTTCACGATATTCCCCTTTTTAAGTATACAAGGAATCAACTTATCAAAACAACTTATTTAATTTTAATCTTGGAGGAATAGAATGCATCATATGAATACGATATAGGCAATCAAAAACAAAAACGTTCCCATAAAATATTAACACATTAAAAAGAGTGAAGATACGAAATGTACCGCGGTTAAATTGCAGACTAGAGTGATTTCATCCTGATTCCTTCTTCATCCTCTGTATTGCACTATGTTGAAAATGAAAGTTGTGATCAATAAGATGAAATAATAATCAGCTATAATTGACACATTAGTAATTGTATACCAATATTAGATGACAAGCTCTGCAAATCCATCAGCAAATAATCATGCAAAACGTCTGAGTTAACCTGATTTTATCAATCAAAGATTCGAACTTCTACTTTCAAATTTCGTAGTAGATAGAAAAATCAATCAGACAACCACTGCATAATAATATCAAAACATATCCATTCCGTAAAGGTGTAGTATAATATGTTTAATACATAGCCACCAGTTATTCACGTATCAAACAACCACAGATATAGGTATATAGTATAAGTAAACACACATATGTAAATCATTAACCACTCAGTTGAAATATCTGGAAATCCACTTCATTTTCTTCTTCAAATTAGCATCCTGATCAACCCCTTTGAATCCTTTCCTAAATTTCTTCGTGCTCGGCGACCTAACCATATCGTTGCCGTAGGGTATCTCGACGGATTTTTTCCGAGACAAGTGATTGGGAAGCGGGAGGCGGAAGGAGTGGGCGATTTCGCGCGACAGATCTGAAGCAGGGATGCGGTCCGTTTGTTCAGAGGGGTGAAATTCGACGTAATTGGTGTTGGAATTTTTGGAAGGTAGTTTACGAGCGTGGGTTTGAAGGAGGAGGAAGAAGAAGACGGAGAGGAGGAGGGAAAAAGCAATGGCTTTAGGAGACATTGTAAACGTTTTTTTAATCTTTAATTCAGGGAGAAATTAATTGACTTTGCAGAAACGGTGGTTGCTGTTGTTGGTATCAGGTGAACCGCCAATTTTTATTGAGTAGGCAGGCCCAATAACTATGATCCAATACAAAACCAGCCCAATAAATAATAAATGGTAATAGCTTCAAAACGAAGTCTAATAGTGCTTAAAATGTATACCTCGTGCACAAACTTTAATAGACAGAAATATAAAGCAGAAAATTATTGTCGACGACAACGTTTTAGCCTCAAGAACAGACCTTCAGTATTTGCCTAAATGACCGCTTTCTTTAAGTATCAGCTTTTAGTTATTAATAGCAGCTTTTAAGTATCAGTTTATAATTATCAGTAGCTATCAGTCTTTAGTTCGGTAGCAGTTTTAGAAGAATATTTATCCTTATGAATAATTTTTAAGAGAATTTTGTCCTTATGAATAAAACATTGAGTTCTGTCCTTAATGCTAAAAATATATAAAAAAAATTGTTTTTTAAATTAATTCGTCCAACATAAAGCGGGTTGGTTTATTAAATTTATGATGCATGATAAAAGTAATAAAGCGGACTAACAAATCGACATTTTATTATTAAATATTCCTGGTAGATAAGCATATCATAATAAGACGTAAGGAGTGATATATATGGTAGGGTAGGGATACAAGAATCTGCAAATGCGAAAGAAGTCAATAAATTATTCTTATGCATCCACTTAAGACTTAACCACTCAGTTATATCTTGTACACATGTATGTCAAGAATAAAGCATATAAGAGAGAGTGGGAAAAGATATGGTTATAATCCAACCATGTTAAACACATGACATGAGTGCTAAGCTAGCCTATATAATGAGTAGCCTTGTCTGTATTCAATAGCAGAAAACGGAAGTCAGCAATAAAGGAAGCGGTTACTCCCTCAAAGGCTTCCGACTTGGATTGTATAACAATTAATGGTTGGGAGCCTTCTGTAGGGAGATTGACAAACCACTTTCTTTGTTCACTGTAAGAACACAATTTTGAAACTCATTCGAAACCTTTTTCTCATTATTTGCATGTTTTTTTAGACCTATTACGGTTTGGGATATGATGAATCATATATCAACCTAATTTCATAATACAATTTTCGAAACTAGGTTTATATTTTTATGCAACTTGTATAACTTTAAGTACACTGGTGTATGGTCATGCTTGAACAAATGTTTCTAGGTGGATGATATTAAATTTATCAACTTTTCTTCGCGTGGACATATAAATATGCATTTTTATCAAATGTTTGTTGTTTCTCATTCTTACCGCAACATAAATTAAAAATAAGGATGCTACAAAAGAGAGAGTGACATTGCGTGTGCATATATACACCGCATGAGAATTGGCTTCGGTTCGCGCGAACTAATGTTGAAGGAACAAATCCGATTACATAGCATATGACACGGTAGACCTTGGATTTTTGAAGCGGGCATACGGCCATCGGTCTCCCGTTTGGGTTTAGTTCACGTACGGTAGAAAGACATATATGAGGCGAGATTATACCTAATACTGTGTCCAAAGTCTAGTCAAACCCGTATCCTTCTTAGACAGACGGTCTATTCTTTACAGACAGACAACCATTGATTGTATTTGGATATTGATATGAGCCGCTCAGATCTTTCTTGTTGACTTTGGTAATTTGATGATGGTATTTTACAATATGAGACTGAAATTGAGCAATGCTTCATGCTAGTCCGACATACTTAGTGATATCTCACTTATTGTTGTTTTCTAGATTTAGACGTTGGTTTTCGAATATGTATATTCACCGATTTAATATTGATTATGTGATTTTGATTTGTTATGTTTCTAAATGGGCGATGACATCTTTTGATATCAGATCTGATTATTTTTGTATAGATTTGAGATATTTGGGTGATGTAAAACCTTGTGGATTATTCTATATTTAAATATATGTACTTTAACATGTTGTCGAGCGTTTTAAGTATCTTTGGTAATGATAGCATGTTATTCTTCCTTGTTACGTTATATGATCATACTTATGATCCTTGATTAGACGTAGTCTGACCCGTATATTATTTTATAATACCTGGATCAATCCAAGGTTTTTTAAGTACAATGACTACTTGACAGCATGTATTTTATTAGCCTAAAGGAGTCGTATATTAGGATGGTTATATGATACTTGTATAGCATTGATTCACTGTATATGTATAATTGACATTTGAGTTGTATTATATTCTTGTAATACTATTGTATTAAATAGTATATAATATCACAGGGATTGACCCTATGTTCTCTGTTATGTACTATATATTATTTATTGTTCTGTCCTAGAGGCACATGTGTCTATTTCTTTGTACTGATACTATGTACGTGTAGGTAAGTTATACATATGATGTTTTAAAACGTACCAGTGTTAATCCAATGGTGTATTCATGTGTGTATCACGTACAATCTCATTCTCTATATTATCAAATAGTATTACAGCATAATACTCTTGAATAACATGAGTATAGAGGTGGGGTGTTACAATTGTAGGATCGATTTCACCCTAAAGGAGGGAGGGTGAATATGGTGATGCTGTCAATTATAAAAATTTGATGCGGAAATATATAAATAATTGCAGCACTGATAATAGTAGAATAATAGCAGCACGGATAATAACAAAATAAAAGTAGAAATAGAACAATACAGATTTACCCAGCTTCGGCAAAACCCTGCCTACATGTTGTCCCGAAGGTTTCTACTAGAAATTAAGTAGTCGGACGCTTAAACACGTAAACTCACGATACCCGCCATCGACTAACCTAACTCTACGCTCAAAACCCTACAACAACTCCGTAACGATCAGCCTTTTTGGACAGTTTAAATCGACGACAAACCACACACGTCCAACTCAAATCATACAAAAGGGCAGATTGTTATTGGGGTAAATAAGAAAAAAGCATGGAAAGAAAGAGAATAAATACAGAATCTCGCAGCGGAATGACAAAATATAATAATAAAAAAACAGTTTATGAAACTGTTTACAAATAACATTGATTATACTTTTACAATATAGACCAGAGTTACATACAACAAGAATGAATAAATAAATGCAGCAGAACAATATGATGCAGTGGAATAAATATAATAAATAATAATAATATAAACCTCCGTCTTCGTCCTCCAGAAATAAGATCTTCAACCCTGAAATGCTCAAGCTGACCCGAGCGAATTGAAAAGACAAAACACTCGAGTCAGAACCAAAAGATCTTATGTAAGTTAAATCAACGATAAATATGAGTGCGGTGGCGTTAGAGATGTTTATGGGGTTTGACATCTCCTATACAGTGTCTAACGTGAGTGCAATAACCTAAGAGATGTTCAGAATTTACATCTCCTAAAGATCCGTTAAACTATCTACTATGCAGTACAATACGCTATTATAATATGTCTGCAGTAAAGTAAAGTATTAAAATAGCGTTAAGACGTTACACATATCCCCCTTATCACATTTTATATAATGCCATTGTCTATACAGATACTGTGAACTTCATCCGCATGTGGGCTATAAGGGAGCACTCCATGGGTATGACACAAAACAAACTCGTAGAAGGCGCGATAGGGCATGCGACAAAACGCTCGAGGCAACGCCAGGGTAGATATATCAATTGCACTCCCGGACTGGTGGAAACACACAGTAGCTACTATCGCCCACCTCGAAACGCACCCCCAAATCAAAATAAAGGGTTGTAACGATCCCAGTTTTGAATTGAATTTAAATTAATAATTAATGTAAATTTTGGGATAAATTTTTGGAATAAAATTTGAATTTGACTTTAGAATTTGAATTTGAATATTGAATTTGTATTTGAATTTAAAATTTAAATAAATGACTTAGAAAATGATTTGGGCTTGAAAATATTATTTATGTAAATTTATTTATGATAATTAATTTAAAAAAAACATTTTCTTTAAAATAATATGTATATAATAATGATTAAGAAGATAAAACAAAAGAAAGTATGCAAGATGACAAAACAAATAAAAATCTAAGTACATACAAAAAGAAGATATACGAATGAAGTATGACATTAACAAAAGAAATGAAAAATAAATAAACATGAAGCATGAAACAAGACAGATATGCTCTGTAAATTCATATGCAATGCAGAAAATCAAACAAAGGATAAATATGAACAAGTGATAAGCATAAGCTTATAAAAAAGCTAAATATCATTAATGCGGCACCTATAATACATCATTTCAGCCACCAAAGTAATGAAGAATATCAGCTGAGTAAATGAACAAAAGAAAAAAAATCTCTGACCCTTGTGCAAACAAATCTTCTATAAGCTTTTTCCTATATATCAACATCAATTCCTCATTTCATTTCGTTCATTCCAAACTGAGAAAATTTAAGGTAGCATTTGAAGCAATACCATCTACAACCTTAAACAAAAATTCAACCTAAACAAGACAATTTAACTCAAACTAGGAATCAAAAGGTCAGCTTGTAAATTTTCACAGCCTGTTTCAACATACAAGCTTTGTTCTTTATTCTGAAACAAGGTAAGTAACACATCATTTTTTTATTTTATTTTTGAATTTAAACTTGTGCATATGTTTTGTGTTTGTTGTATATCTTTAAGTAAGGAACTCTGTACCTATATGATTGTGCTGTGAGTTTCATATGTCTGTTCTTCTTAATCTCTGGTTACAGAGTAAAGTAAAGTAGAGAAAATTTTTTATATGTCTTCATACCACATTTTTAAGCTTAGAATTTCAAACTAAACAAGTTTGTTTGAACTTAAATCATAGCTTAGAATTTATTTTAAGCTCGATATTGAAGTGTGGTTTCTGTAAATTGAGTTTTACAGTAAAAGTATGAACACATGAAAAATTCGAAAATCTTAATTCATCGATTCAATTGTATAGCTTGAATCAACATACAAAAACAAGATTTTTAAAACAAAAATAGTGATTTTTAGTTAAGTGTGTAGAGTGCAGCTCGCAGTTGAACCCAAATCATACTTTGATCAATCTCTGTTAACTGTATAATTCTTAGATGTTAAAAATTTGTGTGAAGCAAGTTTGAACATTATGGATTTCAGAAAAAATATTGAATAATTTTTCTAATGAATGAATTGGGTGAACGAATCAAATTTAGGGTTTTAACCGCTAGTTTGGGTCGAATTGAGAGATCGTATTATCGCGTCGCCGTCAAAGCGTTTCAGGCTATCGGTCATGGGGGGATAGGTGCGTGGGGTTGCGGAGGAGCTCCGGGCGAAGTCGCGAGAGTTCTGGCGAAGTAAGGTGGAGTCGTGAGGTGGATTGTTGATTCGAGTTGAGTTTCAGGAAAGAAAAATGGGACTCGAATTCGCTCGATTTTGATTTAGGCGAAATTATGTATATTGGGTTGTTCGAATGGATTTGGGTGATCACCGATGATGTTTGGGTGGCTGCGGCGTTGACCGGAGTTGGCCATGAAGTTCGTGCACGTGTACGTGCTTATGTATGTATCTGGGTTGAAGGGTTGGGGAAGAAGAAGGTACAGGAGCTCGAGTTTGCTCGCGTGTTGCTTCTGGGAGAACGCGGGTGTTTGCTCAAGTCTGGGTTGAGCAGGCTTTAAGAAATTGTGACAGGAAGTTTCAAACTAAAGAAAGAACAAGACCTGGTTTTGGAAACCAAAGTATTAAAATAAGTTTGTAAACTTAAAGATAAAAGCAAAATTTTTTATTCAGGTTATGTTAAACAAGGTTTTTAAAACAAAGTGTTAACAACAATTTCCCAGTAAAGTTTTTCCAGGTTTAACATGTTAATTTAAATGTTTTGAAATTCAAAATTTTTTTAATCTGGAAATTTTATCCCAAAGTGTTTTCAAAATAAAATAAAGTGATTACTTAAAGCTTAATTACTTAGCGAATGATTAATCAATTAAGAACAGTTAATCAAGGGATTAATGTATAATTTCTCGATGTAATTAAATTGTGATTTATTAAAATAAGTGTTAAAGTTAACTAACATTAAAGTTTGCAAATTAGTAATAATTTGTTTTCAAAGTTAAGGAAGTTTTTAAAATGTTAATTAAGATAATAATTATTATTAATTAATTATTTTGGAAAACAATTAAGAATGATTAATATATAATGATAAGTAAAGATTGGTTAATTAATTTATCATTGTAATTAATTTGGGGTTTATCAATTTGCAATTAATTAATTGGTAAATTAATAATTAAGTGTCTAAATTATTTGTAACTAAGAATTGTTAATGAAAACTAATTACGAAGATGGTTAATTAAAGATTTTTAATGATAAGTTAGTGATTAATGAAGGGATAATCACTTATTGTAATTAATTAAGAATAATTAGTCAAATGGTAATAAATCAGGGGTTGATTAATTTGTTAATGAATTAATTAAGGTAAATCAATTAAAGGATAATTGAATAATTAAAGGTCAATTTTTCAATAATTAAAAAAATTGATTAATTTGATTAATAAATGATTAAAGAACAATTAATCAAATGATTTGGAATCGATTGATGTTAATTAACCATGGTTGATGACTTATCTGATTTAAATCAGATAATTTAATTTATTCTTACTTATGGATGTTTGAATTCTATTGATTGTCGAACTGTTTGATATTTCTGTTATGTTATGCTTTATGCTATGGATTGTTCCAGTGTGTTCTGTGATGAATGTAGTTTATTTATCTGTGATAAATTTATATTACTTATCTGTGAATCTATGAATGATCGATAAGCGTTATAGATTATACCGCTTATTGATATCGATGTGCTTCAATATGTGATGTGATGATTGATGATGTTGCACTATTGTGTAAAACCCCCTGGACTACACCATACACACACAAATATGGATTGCACGAGGAAATCGGCTAAGTCACAAATTTTTAACAATTTTTAAAGATTAAATTCTTGAACCCAAAATAGTTTTGGAATTTAAATTGAAAGCTTTTGAAAATGAGTTTCAAAAATAAAAGTTATTTTAAATAACTTAATAAACTGGAAATTTAAATAATTTGATTTAAATTTGAATTCAAGATTTGAAATTGAATTCAATGATTTGGAAATTATAGTCCAAAAGGTTATATAAGTTATAAAGGTGTTTATACGGGTTTTTAACCATTTAAAAAGTATGGTTTTGGAAATTTAAATTTAAATCCAAGTTTTATACCTGGATGGCTTTAACTTATGTAAATTGTAACTAGTTTTCCCAAAACGAAAACTATTTGTTTTAAATAATAATAACTTTCATAAAAAGAAAGTATTTCCAATGTGTATCGAAAGATTTCAAGTTTGAAATGAAATTGTAAATAGTTTGGAAAAACTATGAATTAACCTTGGCGAAGACGATTAAATCTTGTTTTGTAATCTAAGAGGATTTTAAAGGGTATATCTTCCATATACAAGATTTGAATTGGAATTTGAAAGTTATGAATTAAATCTTAAATTGAAAGATTGGATAGTTAATCTAATTTGAAATGGAAGTTGTTTTGAAATCCATGAATGGATCTTTGTGAAACTGGATGAACTTTGTGAAATGAATCTTTTATTTAAAAAGATTTGAAATGGTAATTTGTTTAAACCATTTGAAAGGAAAAGTTTGGATAATAAGTTGTGACTTATTCGAAATCCCATATCCATATGTTATTAAATAATACGCTCATTATTCGGTTTAGCCGGGAGAGGACTTTGTGTCATATAACCCATTTCGAACAGTGATACGTCGATATGGATAGCATTGAAGGCCGGTGGTGAAGACCGAGTATTTTCGAAAACGATAGGATAACCTATCGATTGTCTTTGCATTGAGTCGTGCCGGTATAGAGATTTCTTAAGTGATGGAAAGTCCGATCAGGATTGTGAATACCCGGATTTGCAAGGGCTTCTTTGGAAGTGGCTTCAGTTCTGTTCGAACTCGGAATAGACTTGTATGGATGTGTGTCTGACATTACACTTTGAGATGTAAAACTGGTTTCTTTCAAATACATTTCTGTTGGTGGCGGAGATTTATTCTCTTAGCTTAACACCCTTCTCTGAGACGTACGAGCTCAGAGGTTATGTAGTTGATGGTTACTAGTGATACATTCCCAATTTGTTAATGTGGCATGCTAAGTGCTGCTGTGTGTTGATGATCATTTGTTGATCGTTTGTGATCGAAGCATGGCTTTGTGAAAAAGCATGGCTTTGTGAACGAGACTTCATCGAGCCTCACAACCCGGTAATGGTCGAAACAGGAATCGTGGCAGCAAGGTTATTTGGAGGTAGCTCCTCCTGAGGGTATGACCATTTCCTTCTAGATAAAAAAGTGATATCATGGTATGGAGCCCAGATATTTACTTATTTTGATTTTTTATGAAAGTGGTATTATGGTATGGAGCCCAGATATTTACCTATGTGGTGGCTTCAATCTCATTTACTGTGTGGTTGTTGCTTTGTGGTAGAGGGCCCTCGGATAAAGGTCCCAAAGGTCTGGGGGATGGCATATTCGTGTAGTAGTTACCTAGTTACAGAGGTAACCCGGCCTTGTGTTGGCAAAGAGCTGGTTAAGTTCTCGGGACGTCCCGCCAGAGGCGTACCCATGGACAGTGGAAAGTTCCTTAGCCTGACCATTTATTGGAAATCCATTCATTCAATACGCACTTTGTACGGTTTTAGTTGTATAACCTGCCATTTACTTATGGTGGTCACCACTGTTTAGATGGTAGCTATAGTAGGCATAGTGCGAAATGCCTATGCTGGCTAAGATTTATATTATATTTTCAAAATGTTTTCTACATTGTGCACTATAATAATAATATTAAAGAAATTTTCTCGTATCAAGCATGTTTGACTATCATGAGGAGAAATCTCCTCCAATTCTGCATTTGCATTGTGTGTGGCGGGAGGCCTTATGGTAGTTTCATTTTCCAAAAAACATTGCGGATTTATTTTAAATCCTTTTGTTGTCTGTTTTAAAGATAAACTGTTTTTGTTGCTCACACCAGTCCAATGACTGACCTGGAGTTTATTGTTCCTTTCCTAAACTCTGGGTGCCCATAATTTTCCACACGGGCAGTCTAGAGTTGGGTTTTTCAGATAATCTCATAATAGGTTTAGATTCGATAGCTTTCGGAATCCTTGGTTTGGTAGCATTTGGAGATTTTCTTCAGTCTTTGGACGGACGGACTTGCTTAGCTTTGTGCAACTTGATGGTTGTTCGAGCTAGTTCTGGATTGAAGATGGATTATTTGGAGTTTGGCATTGAAATCAGTATCTTTGCGCTGTTATTTCTTGTATCTCTGATAGTGTTGATATTCAGTTGTATCATTTTATTCCGTCATTGTATCAATGCTATATATTGATATTCTTTTTCTTCCGCTGTGTTGTACTTAATGGTGTTATAAGCTCTGGCGAACCAGATTCGGCGTTTGGATCTGCGGCATTGGAAAATGAGTGTCGTATTTCGTGTCCATTTTCGAAGGTCGAGTCAGGATCGCTATAAGGGTGGCCACTAAATCAGTCACAAAGTCGGAATATAGTATTGAAGAAATGTGTCCGATCGGAGGAATGACCTCAATTATCCCGGTATAGCTCCTGTTTTAGCCACATAAAGCTGACTCACGGGAGTCACAGTCACGTAAATACCTCATACAGAATTGTTCACCAGACCATCCTACTTCATTTCTGGAATCTCCACCACGTTCAAGTTGTTAAAGTGGTTTTCGGTATTGGCAGAGAGTATGACAATATCCTATCTCGGTCTTTTTAACAACCAAACGCTTATTACACACCGATTTCTTCTTTTACATTTCAAAAGCTACTTCATACTTAATATCAATATATCGTATTCGATTTCAAATCATATTTCTTTCGAAATCATATTCACTTTCAAAATCATATTCACTGTTGAATTTATCGATAAGATAGGTTAATTTGATCCTAGTTCCAAAATCATCATATTTACTCAAATAAATCATTTCACAAAAGTATCAATTCCAAATCCCAACTTAGATTGCATTATCATCAAGGGTTTAAATATAAATACCTCAACTTTACACAGTTTGAAATTTTAGAAAATAGTTTAGGTAATTACAAATAGTTTATATAGTTTTTAAAAATAGTTTAAATAGATTTAAATTAAATTTAATTAGTTTTAAAATGATTTAAATAGATTAAATATAGATTAAATAGATTTAATTTATATTAAATAGATTTTTATATAGATTAAATAAGTTTAAATAGATTAAATAGATTTAAATTATATGAAATTGATTTAAAATAGATAAATTAGTTTAAGATAGGTAAAATAGACTAAATTGGATTAAAATAGGTTATGATAGATTAAATAAATTAAAATAGTTAAAATTGATTGAAAATCATTTAAATTAGTTTAAAATAAATTCCAAAGTTATAACCAAACAATTTCAATAACTCAATTCCGATAAATTCACTTATATTTGACATTTCAACTTAGAAATTTCAATTTTAAACTCTTTGAACAATTCATTAAATCAATTCCAATTTCAACATTTAGACTTGGATCATCGGAAATAATTCAGTTTATATAAATCGATTTCTATTTCAAAATGCTAGTTAATTGATTTCAAAATTTCAAAGATTCAAAAATTGTTTAATTTAACAAATCCGGTGTCCGTATATAATTTTTACCCTATGGTCAAATGATACAGATATTTATCATTTCAATTTGCAATTTAAGATTTTACGGTTGTATATCATTTTAAACCGCAATCTCGAATTAAATAAAATCCATAAAATCGCTCGAGTCTATCATTTCAACCCATAATGATTTTTCCCTAATCTTTAGATCGTTCGGGTATGTATCATTTCAACCCATAGGGAACTTGCAATGTTATAACATATAAAAATACAACATCCATTCATCCAATATCAACAATCAAACATCCATCACAATCATTACAAATCAATCAATATACATCAATAGGTAAATGATCATCAATCACAGGTATTAAATTGACAATTTAAATTCAATATTAAATTAAACAACGATTAAATGCAATAAAAGTCAAATTTAACTAGCATGACAAACATACCAAACATCGATCATTTAATTTTTAATTACGTCGTAAATTTAATTTAACTAACATAAGATAGTTTAGTAATTATGAGTGAGTCAAAACACTCACCTTTAATTTCAAATCGATTTGAAATCCAATTAAAGGCTCAAAATTCGACAGTCTCAGAATTCGACCAAACTAGTGCCAAAATATCAGAAATTTCAATACGATCCCAACGAAACAAAACATGCGTAAATAGGACCTCGTATGCGAAAGTTATGAACATTAGAATATTTAAATTTTAAATTAAAACAATATAAAGTAAAATAAAAAGAAATTTACCCCATACGTCATCACGCTACTGATTTCCATCTCGTACGCGAGCCCTTGACTTAAACCCTACCATAGCCACCACCTTCAAACGCCTACCGCCGCCACCATACTTGCCTCCGACCACATCTGAGCACGCTGCCTTGACCACCATGCCACACCGCACCCAACGCTCCCCACCTCGTCAACCGCATTGCCGCCAAACGCCACCAGGCCGAGGGGATTTCCGGCCACAAAGTCGCCAACTTCGGTCGATTCGTGACATTTTACCCCAGATGAGTTGTACGGATCAACTCAGCACAACCTCTTCTACACAGCAGTACCATCTGATCATTCCCAAATCGACGATTCACAGCAAACTCTCCACAACTACACATGAACGGCCAGAACTGTTCCCCAATTTTTAGTCATACAGAGACCCAAATCAAAAAACAGACTGCAGATTTGACTTGTGCTCGTCGAGAGCTTCAAATCTAAATAAAATTCGATATATTTTGAGGAGTTTTAATTTTTTGACTTGATTTTGATTTACAATTGAATTTGGAATTGGTTTTGCTTTGTCTTCCATTGGAAAAAGATAAACAGATAGAATTGTACATATAGATAAATAGAATAAGAAATAGCTAGGGTTTATAACAGGTTATATATAGGCATACCAGAAATAGAAACGAATGGGCTGGATCGATTTGAAAGTTGAACGATAAATGACCCGAAAGGCCCGTTTCGTTCCCGAAATGAAAATGAGTCATCCCATGTGTCAAAATATATGTTTTTGATAATTTTAAACTCAATGGAACATGTTTCAAGTCCAAATTCCATCGTATGAAGAAGTTAGCTTGAAAATTGGTTTATTTCAAATTTATTTCAATTGAATTTTATTAAATTGATTTCTCTGTGTTCCGAGCCCATATGATCAAACGACAAGTCCAATTGCTACAATCATTCACTGTTACGAATCCAATGAAACTGGTTTTATCAAAATCCGAGACAGTGGCAAAAATGGCTATTTTTACATTAATTAAACAAATTAATATTAAATTAATTAAATCACCTTTTAAATTTCAAATTTTATAACTAACAATTTTTCATCCCTTCTGATTACTTAGACATTTACAACAATGTAATACAAATTCTCATGTCAATTCAATGTTAATTCTTTTTGTGATTACGGCGGTTATTTCAATTTTAATTAAATCCAATTAATCATGATTTAATACCAACAAATTTGAATTTATTTGATTTAAATCTTTTAATTCAATCAATTATTACTTTATATACCTAGTTAACATTTGTTTATATCCTATTACGCTAATATTCTATAATTTCCATCTTTCATTTATATTAACTACTATATTTCTATTATATTGAATTTTCGTCATTTTTATTATAATTTAAAATCTCAATAAATTCATTTGTCTTTGCTTCACTTTTTTCTTCATTAATTATTTCCCTGTAAATATAATTAACATTTTTATATCTTTTACTGCATTCACAATTTACAGTTATTGTCTTAACTCACATTAATGTACATTCATTTGCATTTAATTCGTTGTTGATTAACTAAGTTGGTAACAAATAACAATCGTCACCATTTCAACATTTAATGACATTTGTAAGTTTATTGTTTACAAGCAAATGTTATAACAGCTCCCATTACACTCATTTTATTCAATTTCCTTTAATTACGCTTTATTTTATTAATTAATCAACATTAAATTTATCAATTGCTCTTTAATCCAATTATCAATTAATACATTACTATAATTTATTTACTATCTATATCAATTATAACCCTTTAATCTCTTGTTAATTAATTGGAATTACATTTAAAGTAGTTATCAATTACCTTCAATCAATACAATTTCATTTCATTCCAGCTATATTCTTTTTATTAAATCGCAAATTTTTATTTCTTCCAACATTAAATCACAAAACTTTATTAAATTAACTATTTTTAATTATCGAAAATTACAGATTGTTACACTCTCCCCAACTCAAAACCTTTCATCCTCGAAAAGAAAAAAGAAGGGAAAAAAAGGAATTAAGTAATCAATATATATTATTCAAAATATTAAATTTATAAACAATTAATTTACATAATTAAATAATTTAAATAAAATATATCAATTTATAACAATTAAATCCTTTATATTCAAGTTAATACAAGTTTGAAAATTTATTTCACAAAATTTTTATAAGTCCAAAATTCATGGAAAATTTCGGCAAAGTCTCCTTTGTACGGAGAGGTCCAAAACAATCAATATACATTAAAAGATATATATATATATATATATATATATATATATATATATATATATGCAAATAGAATGATGTGGATTTATAGCTAAGAACAGTTTGTATAGGATATTAGCTTCTCAAATAAGCCTCCCCTATATAATAACATTTTACTTAATTTTTTTATGTACTAAGATCCAGGACAATTCAACCATTTCGGCTGAAAGATTTGTTCCAGGCAGAAAGTTGTGCTAATTAAATATGTATGTTTACTCTTATGTTAACACAAATTAAATGCTTGCTGACACAAGGATTTGTATATAGATATTTGCAGCTTTGATTGTACAAAGATGTTTTCAGATTTCTATTTGTACTAAGGTGTATTCATATAAGTTTACACTTTTAATGCTTTGCAGACAACCTGTTTACTTTGCAAAGATACTTGCAGGTCTTGTGTTTACATATATGTTAACATATCATAATGTTTGCTGACAAACTTTGTTTTGATAGTTGCAGATTTTGGTTTGAACATACTTATGTTAACATGTAAACAAAATGTTTGCTGCAGGTTTTTATATTTCCTTTATTGCTTGAAAAATAAAAACTCTATATGCCATGTATTATATATGTTTATGTTTACAAAGTTAACAGTTTTATTTATATCTTATTTTCATATCAAAGTTTTGTACTTATGTTTGATATTATGGTTTCTTATGTCTTCATACTTATATTAATATCAATATTTTGAACTTATGTCTGTAATCCTACTTTTAGGTTATAATCAAATTTTTTTTATGTTATACTCATATTAAATATTTATAAGCTTACTTTATTTTAATTATAAACATTGTTGTTAGAAACATTTCTTAGTCTTATTTTCATTCAAAGTTTAATCTTTCCAATATTTGATTTGTAATGTATTTGCACTAATGTATTTTATATTTATATTTAATATGAAAAGAATTGTATTATTATACTCATCATTATTAACTACATTTATACTTTTGATATTAAATGTCATTAATATATAATTTTTAATTTAATTGAATAATACAGATTTAATTTTAAATATTGTTAAAAGAGTCTATTTTAAATTTTGAAATTATAAATTCCTTTATAACACATATACAACTAAAAATGCCCAACATCTTATATTTTTATAAATGAAAATCTCGTATTTTATTTTAAATTTGATCAAAAACTTATTATAATAATAGGGTCAAAATTCCGGGATGTCACATTCCTTCCCCCTTAAAAGAATTTCGTCCCCGAAATTTAAACAACAGAGATAATTGAAAAGCTGTTATACCAACCATTCAACATAGATACCATTCATACATTAGCAAACAACCAAACAGTCAATCCTAACAAACAACACTAATTATCCGAACACGAATCCGGATAAGCTTTCCTAAAATTATCGAGAGTTTGTCTCTCGATGATCAACAATCCAAACTGGATTCCTGACCACAGTTAAATTCGACTCAACTTCCAAATTCCTGAACTACTGGTTCAACAACTAATGATGAACCATGAACAAATTTCTAAGATGGGATATACGGAATACACAATAAATTCCAGATATCCACTCTGGCAATTCAATTCTGAAATCTACAATATTAACTCTTTCCAAATTTATTGACTTGTTTACAGAATCTCAATATTTATTTTAATCAGGCCCGTACGATATACATATACCATTCGTACGCAGTATCAAATCCGATCGCTCGCTCGATCACACAATTTCACTTCCGAACTAGTATCGTCCACCCGGCTTCCTAGTGCGGACTCAGAACTGGTTTCTTGATCAGAAACTGTTATTCTCCTTGCATAGTCACAACTATGATAGAGAATTTCCAGCATCAATCAAAATCCATATCCATGGTTCGTCGTCGAAAATCGAGTGAAAAATCCTAACTCGGATCGATATAACTATCTCGAAATTCTGTGCTCGAATCTGGATCTAATTGCTATGTGAATAAAATCATATACGTACATCCTACGTATTTATATCCACTGATTATCAACTATATCAATTTTCTTTTATTCACATTATTCTGATTCTATGTACTTGGAATAAGTTTCTCAATATCAAATTTACCTAAGAATTTCACCATTCATTTCTTAAGCTTAATATAAGCATTATATATTCCCTTATATTATCACTCTACCACTATAGCCTTTATATCCTCTTATATCTACTTATTTAAATCTGAATTTCCAATTTGAATTTCTAATTCCATGTGAATCTAAATTTTCTTCAACTCTGAATATTTAATTTTATTGACTATCTTCCATTTATAACTGATTTTATCATTATTTTAAATTAGTTTCATCCACTAGTTTATTTCAATCTCCAACTTGAAATTGTTTTGTTGCTAAATTTTTAAATTAAAATTGTTTTTAAAATTTTGAAAAGTTACGGCAGAGTCTCCATTACATATTTTCATAAGCACATATATAAGGTTCCAATCCTTATTACAATTAATTCCAATCAATTCTCAAACCATTCTCTCTAGTTTAAAGGGATTTACACTTACTTGCTTATATATTTAATTCATTTGGGCAAAACAAACTCATATTCAAAATCATCCTATTTTGCTTCCAATAATTCATAAAATTTTATCTAATCTCTTTTACTTCAAACAACCCATTTTCTTATGCAATTCAACAATATTATTGTGAATAAACAATCACTTAAGCTTTATAACAAATTTTAAATTGATTCCAACTCAATTTACACTTGACTCCACCACATTTAATTTATTCACAACCTTTTCATTGCAATTTTTTTCATTTCAACAGGTTTGATTCCAAACCATTTTATTAAACCCAACAACCAATATTTTAAATAATCATTTCACAATTTACTTAAGTCATTTATTTTCTTCAAACTGTTCCACCCAACAACTTAGGTTTATTCTATTTCACCAAATTCCATTCAAATCTTTGATTTGATTTTCCTTTAATCAAATCCCAACTTTTTTTACTAATCTATTCGATTAGTTTATTTTTTTATCCATTCTTAAATTTTAATTTACATTAACAATTCATTATTGAATTTATTTATAAAAAGGTCATTCAGTTTATTCTTGAATTAGATTTGTTTACAACTCATACCAATTCTAATTTAACCAAATTCAAGACTCACTTGGTTTACATTTACTTATTTACTTAAGAATTTTATTTCATTCAATATTATCTATAACTCGATTTAACTCATTTAAATTCAATTTTTATTCCAACTCAACTTCAGTTAAATCTAGCCACTTGCCATTCTTTAAATTTTATTTCTCAATATGTGAGCTCAAAACTTATTTGTTTACTTAAAAGCTTATATTGCTCATTTGGGTCATTTTATCTTATAATCACAATTTCAGATTATATATATAGCACTTACCATCTTAAGGTATAAATTTCATTTCACCATTACAACCATTTTACCTTCAAATTTTATATCCAAATAAGTTCATTTTGAACTTCCATTCCATTTAACTTATCCCAGGTAAATCTCAAGTACATTTCTTCACTTTTATTTACTTAAATTAAATTTTAATTCCTGGATTAAAATTCCCAATTTCATCTTATTAATATCAACTTTACCTTATAAGTTTAATAGTTGATTTCATTCAAACCTTTCACATTATTTAAATAGAATTTCTTAGAATTCAATTGCCCAGTTTTCATTTCCAAAACCATTTTGAAATGATAACTACACATACCCATTTGGTATATCAAATCAAATTTTCAAATCCCAAACACTTGTTTTCACCAAAACAATTTTTCTTTTTTTTAAAAATTTCAAAAACAACTTGTATACCTAACAAGTCCAGACAATATCATGGTCAACTATCCTGGCAGCAATTCATCACTTTAGAAACTCGAAAATGAATACTGATGATGTGGCCATCATCACCAGGATTATTTTCCAGCGACTGAAGTGAGTTCAGTGCTTTCTTATTTTCACAATTTCTTCCCGAAACTATTTACATTCAACAATATTTTCCAAACAATACTCCATTATTGCCTCCAAATCTTTGGAAAAACATTTCAAACATTCTCAAGATTTTAAATTCTCAAATCCTTTTGTTTAAATCCATTTAAACACCTTTCAAATTTCCGGGACTTAAATTCTGGTTTAAGCTAATTTTAGTTATATTCCCTTTTATTAGACAATTTTATTTGGTTATAAACCATTCCAATTTTAAATTTTTTATTCAATTATCATATTAACAACCAAGCATTCAATTATATATAATAATTTCAGAAAAAATATTTCTTTTATATCAAAATATAATTTTAGGTAAAATTATTTCATTTACCCTGCTTTTAAAAAAAACAATACTGTGTCGGTCTACCTTGTTTAAGAGTTTAGAAATCCCTATCGATGTAACGGCGTCCCACACATCGACCAGAATTCATAAACACTCAACAGATAGTCAACACAATATAAAAACAATTTTATATTCACTAACAAGTACGCGCTCATATCTATTAATACACTCAAACTCATTTTAGAGTTCTACAAACTCTATTTTATGAGTAATTCCTACCAGAGCCAAGGTTATCACCAACCTACGCTCTGATACCAACTGTAACGACCCGCCCTTCTATTACCAGAAAGACGTATCATCACTAAGAAAGAAAGGGATAGAAATAGAAAAGAAAGAGAAAGAAAGAACAACAAAATCACAATCTCACAGCGGAACGGAACAAAATATAATATATATCATATATCTATTACATAATTTTTAAATATATCAGAGTTATACAATATCAATACACATGACAGTCATATACATACATTTATCACTATATACATCAGTGATACAGTACATATTGACTAATACAGCGGAACTAGATAGATAGCTACATACGTCTGGAAACTCCTGCTCCAAGCTCCTCCAGAAATCAATGTCCGAAACCTATCACTTGGCTACTCATAAAAATTTGAGTACCCAAGAGTTTATGAAAAACAAAATATAAACTCCGGGTCAGACAAGGGTCTGGTATGAGTAAACAGTTTAAAGTTGTTTAACTTTGAAAAACATTTGAAAATAAAGGTATCACGTAAGACTTCCCACAAATAAATACGGGTAAGTTTTTACCTTACGCTAACCAAAACATTTCATAGGAAATCCAGTGATATTATAATAGTGTCTAGGGTTTTCAAGTAAATAGAAAATAGCCGAAATTGTTACATCTATTAAATTCCAGCTACTAGCCACAAGAGTGGGTAATACAAATCAAAACCGTAGGGTCTCGTAGGAAAAATGGATTTCCAACAATGGCAGGGCTACTGGGGTACCGCCCGTCACAGTACGGGGCCTAGATCACCGTACCGAGGATCACTCCCGACCCCCTAGAACACAAGGCCGGAACCATTCCTTACTGAACAGTCCCGAACAAGATAAACCCCGCGGTTCTAGCTAGCAACCGCCCACACAGCCGAAATAAAAAGGGACATCTAAACAGGGGAAATATCTTGTCCTGCTTGGGCATGACCCACCTAACCTTGCTGCACATCCCCTGTTTTAGCCATTCTCGGTTGATGAGGCTTGAGGCTGTGTTTACCTTTATAAGAACATATCTCTTAGAATGCTCATCGTCCACCTGACGATGTGCTGAAAGCATTCAATCCATACAAGTTCGTTCCGGGTTCGAACGAAACCGAAGGCATTATCTCGTCACACTCATTTTGGAATCACCCTCAGAGTCAACAACGATAATCCTTGCATTCTGAAAACACCATCTCGATCTTCATTTCAGGATTCACGACCTAACGTTTAAATTGGATCGTTGTGGTTTTTGGAGAATCAAAATTGATTCTTCCGATTCCGGTCTCATCGAATCCAAACGCCATTTTAAGGGCCAAGTTGTCTAATTAACTTAAACAGTTTAAATTTAACAATTGAATTCATATAGTAATTTAACACAGATAAATAACATCAGATAAATCATATAGCAATTTAATACAGATAAATCATACACAATCATCATAGATATATCCAGAATATCACAGAACATCACAGGATATAAATAACATATCAGAACCAATCAAATAGAATCATCGATTCATATCAACATTTAGTTTGATTTATTTAAACTTAATTACTTTCTTAAGAGTACGCTATATTTTATTCTTGCTTAATGAATCGTTAATTGACTAGCTTATTTCAATCCATTAATTACTTATTAATCATTCACATAATTAATTAATTATTAATCAATAATATTAATTATTGATTTATAAAACTAAATTACACAACTAATTATTACTAATTGCTTAATTAATCATTAATTATTTAATTAATTCATTAACTACGATTTGTTAATTAATCAACTTCAAATGATTAATTAAATTCTTAATTACACATGAGATTACATAAGATTATTAAAATCTTTAATTATAAATTTGATTATACTTTGAACTACTTATTCAATAACAATTATAAAATTAATTACATACATAATTAACTTTGATTTTAAACTAATTACTCATCTTTGTTACAGTAAAACTTTAAAGTTCATCTTGACTCAAAACAATTTGTCAATCATTGTAACTTTAAATGATACTTAACTTATAAACCTTAAACTTAGTATTAAAGTTATCTAATTCCAGGGATTAGAAACCCGAAGCAAACCACGTGATTACTCGGGTCGAACTCGAGATCATCCAGCATTTCTCTCGCGTCCTTCCCTGTCTCTCTTCTTCTTCCCCTGTTCCTTAATTCTTCTGTTTTTTTTAAGCTTAAAGTTTTAACTGTTGAAGCATATTAATACACACGCGCGAATTCAAACTCGACCCAGAGCACACTCGAAGTCACAAGCCAACAAACTCGAGATTACCTCGAGTCAACCCTGACGCGATATTCTCCGCCGCCGTGCACGTGCACGGCGGTCCACCACCGTGCCATCGCCACGCGACATCACCAACAAATCACAAAGCTACCACTCACTCGAAAACACCACCTAGATCAACTCGAAACTCACGAAATCAAAATATGACTGTGAAGTCGAACTGTAACACGAACACAGTTGGCAAAAACCCCTCGTCCTCACTATCGCGACCGCCAGAGACGACGTGGCTTCGTCCAAACCCTGCGAACACCACACTCGAGCACCCTCCCAAGTCTCATGGCACTCGGTTGTGCCATGGCGACGCAACCATCGAATGAACAGAGCTCGAAAACACAGAACCCATAAACCCTATTTTCCATCAATCCTCAAAAACCTTGCATTCATAAATTAACATTTTTCTAGTGATCTCACATCACCACTCAAGCTTCATGTCGAATTTCATCAACTATAATTGTTTGAATCATCAGAATTTCACAAAAATGCATTTTTGGCTTACTATCTAACTGCTCCCAAAATTGTTAACTACAAATTATAATTTTTATCTTAAAAATCATATTTTTGTATGTATTTTCAATATACAAATTCAAGTTTACGATTCGAGTTATTCGAATTTTGATCTTATCTTTATTTTACTGTAAATGTAGTTTACAGTGCTTTACAATTCACTGCTATATAGTGTTTTACAATTTATTTTACTGTGAAATTTTATTTAGTTAAAGTACTAATTAAAGGAGATGGCTTTATATAAAAGTATGAAATATCCTTTAGTCTCTTTGTTTCAACAGAAAAATTGAAACCTGAAAGAACATAATATGCAACACTGACAGAACATAGTAAACATTCAAGAACTTAAACATCCACATAACCATTCTTCATACACAACTTATTAAAAGTTATATTTTAAATCAGTTTACTCACCAAAATATTGTTGAAACTTGAAACAGAGGCTAGTTGTTGATGGACAAAGAAGACTGCAGTTTGCAAATTTGAATTCCAGTAAACTTCTTTTGTTTTCTAAATTTTATTTGAACTAAAAATATGAAGTTTTGTTTTTGAAGATACTAATGAACTAAAAGATATATATATATATATATATATATATATATATATATATATATATATATATATATATATATATATATATGCAAATAGAATGCTGTGGATTTATAGCTAAGAACAATTTGTATAGGATATTAGCTTCTCAAATAAGCCTCCCTTATATAATAACATTTTACTTAATTTTTTTATGTACTAAGATCCAAGACAATTCAACCATTTCGGCTGAAAGATTTGTTCCAGGCAGAAAGTTGTGCTAATTAAATATGTATGTTTACTCTTATGTTAACACAAATTAAATGCTTGCTGACACAAGGATTTGTATATAGATATTTGCAGCTTTGATTGTACAAAGATGTTTTCAGATTTCTATTTGTACTAAGGTGTATTCATATAAGTTTACACTTTTAATGCTTTGCAGACAACCTGTTTACTTTGCAAAGATACTTGCAGGTCTTGTGTTTACATATATGTTAACATATCATAATGTTTGCTGACAAACTTTGTTTTGATAGTTGCAGATTTTGGTTTGAACATACTTATGTTAACATATAAACAAAATGTTTGCTGCAGGTTTTTATATTGCCTTTATTGCTTGAAAAATAAAAACTCTATATGCCATGTATTCTATATGTTTATGTTTATAAAGTTAACAGTTTTATTTATATCTTATTTTCATATCAAAGTTTTGTACTTATGTTTGATATTATGGTTTCTTATGTCTTCATACTTATAGTAATATCAATATTTTGAACTTATGTCTGTAATCCTACTTTTAGGTTATAATCAAAAAAAATTTATGTTATACTCATAGTAAATATTTATAAGCTTACTTTATTTTAATTATAAACACTGTTGTTAGAAACATTTCTTGGTCTTATTTTCATTCAAAGTTTAATCTTTCCAATATTTGATTTGTAATGTATTTGCACTAATGTATTTTATATTTATATTTAATATAAAAAGAATTGTATTATTATACTCATCATTATTAACTACATTTATACTTTTGATATTAAATGTCATTAATATATAATTTTTAATTTAATTGAAAAATACAGATTTAATTTTAAATATTGTTAAAAGAGTTTATTTTTTATTTTGAAATTATAAATTCCTTTATAACACATATACAACTAAAAATGCCCAACGTTTTATATTTCTATGAATGAAAATCTCGTATTTTATTTTAAATTTGATCAAAAACTTATTATAATAATAGGGTCAAAATTCCGGGATGTCACAATAATTATATAGAAGGGAAATATTTTAAGTTTTTTTCAACTAATAATAAAACAAATCAATGCAACATAACAACAATCACTTGCAAACAAGTAGCAAAAACATTATTTCAACATAGAAAACAATCATCCATCCATTTCAACCAAAATAAATGGTTTGTTCGGGTTCAGAACTTCATATCATATAAAATGATAAATAACCTACTAAGTATACCATATACTCAACAGTCTTTGATAAAACTCAAATAGATCATATATACATCCTACACAATAGAAGTATCCTTTCCTAACCTATCCACAAGTCAAACAAACAAAAAATCCAACACATTTTTAAGCTTACTCTATTTATCTTTTTCACATTGCTTATTGTTCATTTTTTTTCATATAATGATTTTCTTTAATCCACGTTCATTACTTAAAAAAAAATTAATTACCATTCATTCATGTCAGGCTTACTTCATTAATCTACATTCTTTACTTACGTAAGTTATATCTATTTCAATTATTTGGATCATGAATGGATTCATTATTGAAGTATTATATACACTTTATTTCAGTTTACTTCACATTTACAGTTTAGTTTGATTTTCCTTTTTTTCATCATTTACTTTTTTTCTCATCCATATTATTTTTATTTTCATTAATTTACATTCATTATTACTTACAAAAGTTCATTTATTCTCTATTCATATAGTGCCATTTTCTTTCATTTTATTACTTTACGTTCATTACTTACATTAGTTATTTTTATTTCAATTATTGGATTATACATTATTAGGTAAGTTTCTTTACAATTCAATTTACCATTTATAGATTATTTCTTTTTCACATTCATTCTTTCATATATAGTATCGTTGAATATTAACTTCATTTCTAAATCATTTCAATGGTTTCTGAAGTTATAACCATTCAACTTATATAGTATTCATTTTAATTATAATGGCCTCAATATTAATTCAAGTTTAGAATTATTCATTTATAGTATCCACCTTTTGCCATTATTTGATTATAAATAGTTTAAATGTCAACTTAAGTTTATAATCATTTTCTTACATTATTCACTTTTATTTTCATTTAATTAATATCATTTCAAATTATCAACTTAAGTTCATAACAATTTATAACGTTAGAATTCTATTTTATAAAAGTAAGTCCATTGAACACTTTCATTTTTCCAAGTTTTGCTTGTATAATATTAAATTACATATCTTATTTGACATTTCAACTTTTAATAATTTGGTAAGTTATACATATGTTTTTTAGAATGCAATTGAATATTACCCAAGTTTCTCTTATTTATTTAGTTAACAAAATGTTCAATACTTACCATTTCTTATTTTCATTTCCTTTTTGTTTACAGTTTACAAATTTTAAATTCCTTATCTATTTCATTTATTATTTTAACATCAATTTCTTACTTTAATTTTAGAAGTTTCCAATTATTAATATAGTCAAGATTCCATATGTTATAATAATTGAAATTTCTAATTTACAGAAACTTAAGAACTAAACAACCGAATTTCATTTTAATTATCTTAAAATAATATATTTAATTATATCTTTTATATATATCAAATTATATCTAGAATTTAAAATTTAGATTATATCAAAACAAATTTGTAGTAAATTACTACAATGGTCTTTCCACTTTGAAACTCGAAGATGAAAGTCGATGATGCGTGCACTCATCACCGAAATTATTTTCCAACGACAGAAAGGGAAGTACATAATTTATTTCCTTCCAAAAATTCTTTTAAAACATTTCTTCCAAATCACATTGAGATATTTATCATAAAATACTTCTAACTACTTCTAATATTATATTTCAAACCGTTCGAAAGAAATTTTCAAAATCCCGAAACTTCAGTTCTAAACTTCCAATTTATATTTACTTTATTTGTAAGTCCCATTTCCAATCAATATTTATAAAATTTCTCTACCTAACAAACAACATATTACATCCAACTATATCATTTATAAAATTTTATTATTTTATATACAAAATATATAATAGGCAATATTATTTCATTCACCGATATTTCAAAACAAGTATTGTGTCGGCATGTCTTGTTAAGAGTTTAGAAATCCCTATCGATGTCATAGCGTCCTATGTACCGACCAGAATTCATAAATACAAAATGGAACAAATTAATACAATACAAATCCTTTTATAACACTAACAAGTACACTCTCTCATACATATACACTCAGCGAATCATTCTAGGGTATTACTACCCTATTTCTAAAGAGTCTGACCCCACAAAGCTAAGATTATCGCTAAACCAAAGCTCTGATTTGTAACGACCAGTCTTTTTGGACAGTTTAAATCGACGATAAACCACACACGTCCAACTCAAATCGTACGAAAGGGAAGACTGTTACTAGGGTAAATAAGAAAAAAGCAGGGAAAGGAAGAGAACAAATACAAAATCTCGCAGCGGAATAACAAAATATAATAATCAAATAAACATTTCATGAAGCTATTTACTTTGGTAGTATATATCAGAGTTACATACAACAGGAATAAATAAATAAATGCAGCGGAACAACATGATGCAGTGGAATAAATATAATAAATAATAATAGTATAAATCTTCATCTTCATCCTCCATAAATAAGGTCTTCGACCCTGAAATGCTCAGACTAACCCGAGCGAATTGAAAAGACAAAAAACTAGAGTCAAAACTAAAAGATCTTATGTAAGTTTCAATGTATGAGTGCGATGACATTAGAGATGTTTATGGGGTTTGACATCTCCTATCCAGTGTTTAATGTGAGTACAATAACTTAAGAGATGTTTGGGATTTACTTCTCCTAAGGATCTGTTAAACTATGTACTATATAGTACAATACGCTATTATAATATGTCTGTAGTAAAGTTAAGTATTAAAATAGCGTTAAGGCGTTACCGATATCACCCTTAACACATTTTATATAATGTCGTAGTCTATACAGATACTGTAAACTCCACCCGCAGGTGGGCTACTGGGAGCGCTCCGTAGGTACGACACAAAACAAACTCGTAGAAGGTGCGATATGGCATGCGAAAAGGCACTCGAGGCATTGTCAGGGTAGATATACCAATTGCACTCTCGGACTGGTGGTAACGCATAGCAGCTACTACCTCCCATCTCGGAACACTCTCTCAAATCAAAATCAAGGGTGGCCACCAAATCAATCGTAAAGTCAGAATATAATATCAAAGAAATGTGTCCGATCGAAGGAATGACCTCACTTGGTCAGGTATAGCTCATGTTTTAGCCACATCAAGCTGACTCACGGGAGACAGGGTCACGTAAATACCTCATACAGAATCGTTCGCCAGATCATCCTACTTCATTTCTAGAATCTCCACCACGTGCATAGTTGTTAAAATGGTTTTCGGTATTGGCAGAGAGTATGACAATATTCGATCCTGGTCTCTTTGACAACCAAATGCTTATTACACACTAGATGGTTCTTATACATTCAAAATTTAATTCATACTTAATATCAAAATGTCATATTCGATTTCAAATCATATTTCTTTCGAAATCATATTCACTTTCAAAACTATATTCACTTTCAAAATCATATTCACTATTGAATTTATCGATAAATTAGGTTAACTAAATCCTGGTTCCAAAATATCATATTTACTCAATTAAGTCATTTCACAAAAGTATCAATTACAAATCCCAACTTAGGTTGTTTCATCATCAAGGGTTTAAATATAAATACTTCAACTTTACATAATTTGAAATTTTAGAAAATAGTTTAGGTAATTATAAATAGTTTATAAAGTTTTTAAAAATAATTTAAATAGATTTAAAATAGTTTGAATATTAAAATAGTTTAAATGGATTTAAATTTAATTTAATTAGTTTTAAAACAATTTAAATGGATTAAATATAAATTAAATAGATTTAAATTATATTACATAGATTTTTACATAGATTAAATAAGTTTAAATAGATTAAATAGATTTAAATTATATTAAATGGATTTAAAATAGATTAAATAAAAAAATTAGTTTAAGATAGGTCAAATAGATTAAATTGGATTAAAATAGGTTATGATAGATTAAATAAATTAGAATAGTTTAAATTGATTGAAAATCATTTAAATTAGTTTAAAATAAATTCCGAAGTTATAACCAAAAAATTTCAATAACTCAATTCTGATAAATTCATTTATATTTGACACTTCAACTTTGAAAATTCAATTTTAAACCCTTTGACCAATTCATTAAATCAATTCCAATTTCAACGTATACACTTGGATTATCGAAAATAATTCAGTTTATATAGATCGATTTCTATTTCAAAATGCCAGTTAATTGATTTCAAAATTTCAAAGATTCAAAAATCAGTTAATTTAACCAATCCAGTGTCCATATATAATACTCTACCCTAGGGTCAAGTGATATTTATCATTTCATTACGCAATTTAATATTTTACGGTTATATATCATTTCAAACCACAATTCCGAATTAAATGAAATCCATAAAATCGCTCGAGTCTATCATTTCAACCCATAACGATTTTTCCCTAATCTATAGATCGTTCGGATATGTATCATTTCAACCCATAGGGAACTTGCAATGTTATAACATATAAAAATACAACATCCATTCATCCAATATCAACAATCAAACATCCATCATAATCATCATTCAAATCAATCAATATACATCAATAGATAACTGATCATTAATAACAGGTATTAAATTGATAATTTAAATTCAATATTAAATTAAACGACGATTAAATGCAATAAAAGTCAAATTTAACTAGAATGACAATTTAAACATATCAAACATCGATCACTTAATTTCTAATCACATCATGACTTTAATTTAACTAACATAAGATAGTTTAATAATTGTGAGTGAGTCAAACACTCACCTTTGATTTCAAATCAATTTGAAATCCAAATAAAGGCTCAAAATTTGACAGTCTCAGAATTCGAACAAACAAGTGTCAAAATGTCAGAAATTTCAATACGATCCCAATGAAACAAGCCGTGCATAAATAGGACCTCGTATGCGAAAGTTATTAACATTAGAAAATTTAAAATTAAAATAAAAATAAAATAAAAAGAAATTTACCTTACACGTCATCACGCTACCGATTCCCATCTCAATAAATTCCTTTGTCTTTGTTTCGTTTTTTTCTTCATTAATTACTGCCTTGTAAATATAATTAACATTTCTATACCTTTTATTGCATTCACAATTTACAGTTATTGTCTTAACTCACATCAATGTACATTTATTTGCATTTAATTCGTTGTTGATTAACTAAATTGGTAATAAATAACAATCGTCACCATTTCTACATTTAATGACATTTGTAAGTTTATTGTTTACAAGCAAATGTTATAACAGCTCTCATTACACTCATTTTATTCATTTTCCATTCATTACAAATTATTTTATTAATTAATCAACATTAAATTTATCAATTTCTCTTTTAATCCAATTATCAATTAATACATTACTGTAATTTATTTACAATCTATATCAATTATAACTCTTTAATCTCTTTTTAATTAATTGGAATTATATTTAAAGCAGTTATCAGTTACCTTAAATTAATATAATTTCATTCCATTCCACTTATATTCTTTTTATTAAATCACAAATTTTTATTTCTTCCAACATTAAATCACAAAACTTTATTAAATTAACTATTTTTAATTATCGAAAATTACGGGTCGTTACAAACTCAGCCACTGAATTGTGAATTCTCAAACTACACCACCGTAATTCGTCCCCTAATCACACGACTAGAATTTACAAAAGTTAAAAGAGAAATATAAATTAAAAAACAATTTACAAAACCCTATTTAATAAATTAAGCCCAAACTATTAATTATGACTGGCCCAATTTAAATTAAAAGAAAAATCCCCTTTTTCTTTGTTTATTTCTTCGGCCCGTATCTCTTTCGTTTCTTCATTCGTTCCTTTTTCAGATTTAGGGCTTTGCGAATTTGTTGTAGATGCAGACTTCAGTTGTTGATTGAATGATGAACTATCTACAGTTTGCTTCGTCAATACATTTGTCACTTTGATTCGCAAATGGCTGATTCAACGAGTCGAGTTCGAATCGAATTGGTATGTGATTTTGCTTTATTTCTTTTGTTGATATGCTGGAACTCGATGATGTATAATGCCGACGATGATTGGATTTTATATGGTTGAAAGCCCTAAATTATCGTTCGAATATTTTCATTTGACTTCATCTGTTAATTTAACTCGGCCATACGATTATGCTTGAATGCTTATGATTAGTTCAATTGAGTATATTCCTTTTGCTTGATTATCACAGCATGAGTTTGCTTTCGTTGTGGTTCCGTTCTTTTCTGGTTTGACTTCGGCCACTTAGAATTTGTGATAATTTTTACTTATTAAATCTGCCTTGGTTACCACGACTTTGATTCTTTGGCTTTTTTGATTTGACTTGGTTATTTTGAAATCCCCTGCGACATTATTTGTAAACCGTAAACTGCTGCTTGACTTGTTCACTTTACTGTATATATATATATATATATATATATCTGTTTGAATTATTTTTGACCCACGACTTGATTTTTGTTCTTTCATCTCTATTGTGTTGATGATGCTTTGAGTACATGTTTATCGCTTCACTGCATCTCATATTGTTACTGCATATATATATGTATACGTGTGTGTTTGCGCATGTATATATGTATACTTGTGATGCTTTGCTCGATTGATACTCTGTTGTCATCTCTATTGCATTTGTATCCTGTATTCTGGTTTGGTTGTCTTGATACATGTTTTCACATGTATATATTTCATTGAGGCTCCATATTATGTGTATGCATTCATGCTTTAGTGTATATGCTCTGGTCTGCATTGATAAGATTTGCTTTCATGCCTAAATGCAGTTTGTGTATGTATTCTAGTTTACCTGTACACTTTTTTGTTGCTTGATGGATTCCGGTAGTTGCAGTATCATGTGGTCTTGTAGTCTATGGTGCATGTGTGTTGGGTCCTGTATACTTTGTGGAGTTTGATTGTGGCTTTACTTGCATATTGGACTGCTTTCATTTATTGCCAGGTTTGTTTCCATATGAAGTCACATCTGTAGCATTGTTTCTTCATGAGCATTGCAGCCCTTTGTACATGTGTGGTCTGCACATCCATGTTATACTTGTATGCTAATTTGTTGAATATAGTTGGTTTTCATTCCTAAATGCTTGCATACTCCAGTGTGCATTTGTGTCTTCATCTTGATTGATCTGGTGCAGTTTGAGTTTCCTTCATTCTGCCTGTTTTATGATGAACTTGTGTTGCTGGCTTCATGTATACATTTGTATATCACCATTCACTATTTCACTGCTTGTATCATCCATGCTTATAATTATTATGCCTGCCACTTTTTTGTTTAGTTGCCACTGTTACTTGAAGCGGTCGTGGTTGAAATTTCACTTGCATGCTCTGACTGGTCTTTGTTTCTTATGTATGCACTGTGTATATACATGTGCTAGTTGTATTCCTGAAACGTTGATTAAGTTTTTTTCATGTGTACACACTGAATTTTTGGTTGAGTCTAGTTTTATGTTGGTTTTTGGATTCTTGTATTCGACAATTTTGTGGTGTTTTAGTATTGCACCTGAGTTGAACCTAGCTTTGCCTCGGGTTTGACCTTGTGCTTGTGTCATGACTTTATTTGTACTGCACTTGAGTTGAACCTAGCTTTTGGTTGGGTTTGACCTTGTGCTCACCTGTCCCTCCAGTTTTATAAAGTGTATATCGGTGTGCATGGCCTTATGGCATGTGCAGTGATACACTGTGCATGTCACAGGTTGTTCGTGTAAGATGAATTCAAAATTAAATGATGACGAACAACCCAAGCAACCGAGGCAAATAATATTTTCAAAAATACATTTTATTTTACATTGCAAAAATATTTCTTTTTCAATTTTACTACCTCAGTGTTTATTTTGCAGATAACTCAGATGCTGGATTGGAATACAGTTGAAGAACAATTATGATGGAATGAGTGATATATAGTGAGGTGCAAATGTATGTAACAATTGTATAGTGAAAAAATGATGTTGTAATTTGAAATTGTATTGTAATTGAAAATTATGTATGTATAGTGAGAGCTCAAATTTGTACTATTCAAAAATTGTAATAAAATATTTGTTTGAATAAAATATCTGTTTCAATCTAAATTCTGTGTTATTTATTTTATTAAGCAAATATTTATTTAATTATGTGAAAATAAAATAGCACAATAACAAATACACTTAAATGAACATGTTTATTGTCATCAAACAAAAATCATATACTAGCATATTCAACAATCTCCCCCTTTTGATGATAACAAACATATATTTAAGATTTTGGATTTATTAAATTTATTTGATCATTCACTTTGCTCCCCCTATTTGAATGCTCCCTCTCTATAATAAAGCTCACCCTTCATATATGCATGAAAATAAATAAAAATATGCAAATGAACCTAAATGCAAATAGGAAATACAAAATAAAATATTTCATCTTTATTTGCCAAAATCTTAACTTTTCTCTTCCCCTTTTGTTATCAGCAAAAGAGTAATATTGTTAGAAAAATGGAGATTAAGTGGTAGACATTAATACAATATTAATACCCAATAGAGTATAAATATTAAATTTCAATAAAAATCAAAAAAAAATCATAAATACTATGTTAGGCGGATATTCCACTTTAGAATGATAGGAATGATGCAAAACCATATAGCTGTGTCTATTTGTGGTATATTTATATCAGGAATTTGAATATCTACAACCATGCATAACCATTTGGACTTTTAAATGAGATCAGTATTCCAAATTTTCATAAAAAAATGAATGTCAAGAATATTCTAACCATGCATAACCGTAAGGACTTTTAAATGAGATTAAAGTTAACTTGTCTATTTAATAATTAATTTTGATATGTGTTCCATACATGCATAACCGTGAGGGCTTTTAAATGAGCATGAAAGCACATGATCAAAAATTCCAAATAATTCTCTCATGCATAACCGTGAGGACTTTTAAATGAGAGTGAATACTTTGGATGTTTTTATGCTAAAAAAATTAAAATAATAACGAAAGATTTCCCGTTTAAAAATACCACATTTTGACATACTATATTGGATTTTAATGAGTGATGGTCGTTAGAAATATGATAGAAATAGAGATAAATATGGAATTTTCTCCAAACAAGAATTATTATAAATCTTATTTAAATTTTTAAGGAAATTTACTAAATATACTTTCTCAAGTTATAATATATGATCAATATCAACACTCATCACTTTTTTAATCACTATTTATCTTTTCGATAATCAGTAGGGAGTCAGATTAGTTAATTTAGCCATTCAAGATCAAATCCAAAAATAATTATCAAATCGACTAATCTGAAACAAGGTCAACAAAAAACTATTTTCTTGAAGGGGTTTTATAAGAAAAAATGTCTGCTAATTTGAAAATCTGTTGGAATGAAAAATATGCAGATATTTTCTTTGAAAATGTGATGCACCAAATGAATGTTTATACATAAAACTCGTTCCACCAGTAATTTTTCTATCAACTAGATTACCAGTGTAATCTACATCCGAATTTCCCTTTGACTTAAGATTATCATTAATTGGATGTAATAGACCAGACCGTGAAGTGTGTAACAAAATACTTAAAATCATTTTTAACAGCTTTTAAATGAAATTCTTTTGAATTTGAATTGAAATCGTGCAAATTTACAAACAGTGAACATAGTGTCCGATCCAGAAGCAGTATGATAATCAAATATATCCACGTGTATCTAGATTAACCAAAAATCAATCCAAGACAATATTTCTTATTATCTAAACTTGCAATATCATTAGTCCAAACGAATCTATATGAATTACTTCAGAGATTCTAGAGGCACTTATAGTGTTCTTGGCATAAAAAGATAATTTTGCCAACAATTTTTAATAAGTCAGAATCAAAATCAACATTCATTTCTTCATTACACAACTGGCTGATTTAATTCAAATTATGATGCAGATTATCACATTTAATATATTGTTCAAGGTAGATGTATCGTTACCTCGTTTACCTTCATGATAATTTTTTTGTTTCCCATCATGATTCTGCCGCCTTTTACTAGGCTAAGGAACTTTGTTTTGTCGTCATCATCTGCCTGGAGCAGCGAGAATCCAGGTAACACTATTGTTGTTCCTTAGCCTACCACCACACCTTCACGAGAAAATATTTTTGTGACATATTTGTTTTTATAGGTCCATGGTTGTTAGTGGCAAAAGATTTTGAATAATATGTCTGTGTAGACCTAAGACTATTTTTATTTGTTCCTTTTGGCACCTAGATTTTTTTAACATTAAGGAATTTTATATTTGTGAATTTTGGAACCCAAATTGGTATGGTTTTTAGGATTTTGGGTCTATACCAACAATTGTTTTGATTGTGTCCAATTTCTACAAATTATGCACTCATATTTGACTTGATTAATTTTGCTTCTAATAAGTTTAGATTGATTATATCCGAGTCCTTGTCTATATGTATTAACAGTTTGTTTCCCTAATAGCATATTTAACGATCTTTCTCCTTTGGAAAATTTTCCTAAAGTTGTAGACAATTGTTGGACTTGTATTTTGAGAGATTCATTTTCATTCAATAATTGAGTGCACTTTTTAATATGATTTTCTCTCCTAGTATTTTCACTTTCTTTCAAAATCAGAATTTCATTTTCAATTGAATTTATTTTAATTTATGATTTTTTAATTTCTTCTGCAAGTGATGGACACTTATCATACTTAGGGATCTTGATTTGATAGTTTTTAACCAATTGATCAAGCTGTTTATTTAAATCTATCAAAGTATCTCTTTGTGGTTCAATTTTATAGTATTTCTCCTTAAGTATTTCAAAACAGCCATTTACTTCGTGAAAATATATAAGCAGTTCTGAGTGAGTAAGTTTTGATATCTCGCTTGGCTCGTCATCATCGCTATCAGTTATATCACCTTAAAGACACAAATCTGCTTTTTTACTCTCACTGCTAGTGCTTTTATTATCTTCGTCAGTTTCATTCCAAGTGGCTACAAAACTTCTCCTTTTTTACTTCTTTCCTTGGCTGAATCGAGTCTGAGGACAATTGGTCTTGATGTGACCGGGTTTATTGCACTTGTGACATATAATCTTCTGCTTTTCTGAGTTGTCTAGTACTTTGGTTATTCTGCTTTTCAATTGTTCATTTAAAGCTGGATTTTCATATTTGTGATTCCACTTTTTGAATCTCTTTATTAGTAGCACCAGCTCAGTTGCTCCATCATAATCATCACAACTTTCCATTGATCCTTTAAGAACTATTGATTTCTTTTGAGTATCATCTCCTTCTCGTTCTTCCTTGAATTTCATTTCTAGCTCATAAGTGGTGAGATTTTCGATGAGTTCTTCAACTTTGATTTGTTTAAATCCTTTGATTATTGAATAACAGTGACTTTGGCTTCAAAATTTCGTGGAAGGACTCTGAGGATTTTTCGGACTATTTCCAACTCTGTGTATGATATTTCGAGAGCTTTTGATTTGTATACAATATTGGAAAGTCGTCCATGCATCTCTTTGACATTTTCATCCTTGGCCATTGTGAAATTCTCGTATTCGCTACTAAGCATGGTAAGGCGAGATTCCTTAACTTGAGATGTTCCTTCGCGAGTCACTTCAAGTGTATGCCAAATTTCCTACGCAGTTAGACAATGTGGGACACTATTAAATTCAATTTGATCCAATGAACATATAATTGAATTCATAGCTTTAGCATTAGCATTCTGTAGTTTATTTTTTAGATCCATCCATTGATCCATCGGTTTATCTATTTTCTGATTATCTATCACTATAGTTGGTGTCCTATAACATGTCTCAACAATATTCCAAGCATCAATTGTTTTAAGAAAAATTTTCATTCTATTTTTCCAGTAAGCATATCACCATTGAACACTGTTGGTCTAACTATGGACTGATCCTCAGCAAAAGCATTATTAAAAGAAGTCATTTAAAAAAATCAAAATTTCAAAACAATATTTTGTTTTTGAAAAATCAAAATTTTAAAGCGAAAATTAGCTTTTGTTCCTAGCTCCGATACCACTTGTCGGATCGATTTCACCTTAGAGGGTGAGTGAATAGGGTGATACTATCAATTATAAAATTTTAATGCGGAGATATATAAAATAATTGTAGCACTGATAATAACAAAAAAATAGCAACACAGATAATAGCAGAATAAAAGCAGAAATAGAACAACATAGATTTACCCAACTTCAGCAAAACCTTGCCTACATGATATCCCCAAGGTTTCTACTAGAAATTAATTAGTCAGACACTTACACACGTAAACGCATGACACTCGCTATCGACTAACCTAACTGTACGCTCAAAATCCTCCCACAAATCAGCCACTGATTTGCGAATTCTCGAACTACACCACCATAGTTCGTCCCCTAATTACACGACTAGAATTTACAAAAGTTTAAAAGAGAAATACAAATTAAAAAACAATTTACGAAACCCTATTTATAAATTAAGCTCAAATTATTAATTAAGACCGACCCAATTTAAATTAAAGAAAAATCCCATTTTCTTTGTTTATTTCTTCGGCCTGTATCTCTTTTGTTTCTTCATTCGTTCCTTTTTCAAATTAAGGGCTTTGCGAATTTGTTCAAGACGCCAACTTCAGTTGTTGATTGAATGATGAACTATCTACGGCTGATTCAATGAGTTGAGTTCGAATTGAATTGGTATGTGATTTTGCTTTATTTCTTTTGTTGATATGCTTGAACTCGATGATGGATAATGCCGGCGATCATTGGGTTTTATAGGGTTGAAAGCCCTAAATTATCGTTCGAACATTTTCATTTGACTTCATCCGTTAATTTAACTCGGCCGTACGATTATGCTTGAATGCTTGTGATTTCTTTAGACTAGTTTAATTTCGTATATTCCTTTGCTTGATTATCACGACTTGAGTTTGCTTTGGTTGTGGTTCCGTTCTTTTGTGGTTTGACTTCGGCCACTTTGAATGTGTGATAATTTTTACTTATTTGATTCTGCCTTGGTCATCACGGCTTTGATTCTTTGGCATTTTGACTTGACTTGGTTATTTTTAAATCCCCTGCGACATTATTTGTGAACTGTAAACTGCTGCTTGACTTCTTCACTTTATTGTATATATATATATATGTTTGAATTTTTTTGACCCACGGTTTGATTTTTGTTCTTTCATCTCCGCTGTGTTGATGATGCTTTGAGTACATGTTTAATGCTTCACTGCATCTCATATTGTTACTATATATATATGTATACGTGTGTGTTTGCGTATGTATATATGTATACTTGTGATGCTTTGCTCGACTTGATACTCTATTGTCACCTCTGTTGCATGTGTATCATGTATTCTGGTTTGGTTGTCTTGATACATGTTTTCACATGTGTATATTTTGTTGAGGCTCCATGTTAACTTGGTGGCCTTCAAACCTGAACTGATATGTGTATGCATTCATGCTTTAGTGTATATGCTCTGGTCTGCATTGATAAGAATTTCTTTCATGCCTGAATGCAGTTTGTGTATGTAGACTGGTTTATCTGTACACTTTGTTGTTGCTTGATGGACTTTGGTAGTTGCAGTATCATATGGTCTTGTAGTCTCCGGTGCATCTGTGCTGGGTCTTGTATACTTTGTGGAGTTTGATTGTGGCTTCACTTGCATATTGAACTGCTTCCATTTGTTGCCAGGTTTGGTTCCATATGAAGTTACATCTGTAGCATTGTTTCTTCATGAGCATTGCAGCCCTTTGTACATGTGTGGTCTGCACATCCATGTTATACTTGTATACTAGTTTGTTGAATATAGTTGGTTTTCATCTCTAAATGCTTGCATACTCCAGTGTGCATTTTTGTCTTCATGTTGACTGATCTGGTGTAGTTTGAGTTGCCTTCATGCCTTCATTCTGCCTGTTTTATGATGAACGTGTGTTGCTGGCTTCATGTATACATTTGTATATCACTATTCATTGTTTCACTGCTTGTATCATCCATGCTTATAATTATTATGCCTGCCACTTTCTTGTTTAGTTGCCACTGTTACTTTAAACGGTCTTGGTTGAGATTTCACTTGCATGCTCTGACTGGTCTTTGTTGCTTATGTATGCACTGTGTATATACATATGTTAGTTGCATTCCTGAAATGTTGGTTGAGTTTTTTTTCATGTGTACACATTGAATTTTTGGTCGAGGCTTGTTTTATGTTGGTTTTTGGATTCTTGTACTCGACAATTTTGTGGTGTTTTTGTATTGCATATGAGTTGAACCTAGCTTTGCCTCGGGTTTGGCCTTATGCTCGTGTCGTGACTTTATTTGTATTGCGCTTGAGTTGAACCTGGCTTTTGGTTGGGTTTGACCTTGTGCTCACCTGTCCCTACAGTTTTATCAAATGTATATCGGTGTGCACGACTTTATGGCATGTACAATGATACAATGTTCATGTCACAGGTTGTTCGTGTATGATTAATTCAAAATTAAATGATGACGAACAACCCAAACAACTGAGGTTTCAAAAACACATTTTATTTTACATTGCAAAAATATTTCTTTTTCAATTTTACTGCGTAAGTATTTATTTTGCAGATAACTCAGGTGCTAGATTAGAATACAGTTGAAGAACAATTATGAGTGAATGAGTGATATGTAGTGACGTGCAAATGTATGTAACAATTGTATAGTGAAAAAATTATGTTGTAGTTTGAAATTGTATTGTAATTGAAAATTGCGTATATATAGTGAGAGCTCAAATTTGTACTATTTAAAAATTGTAATAAAATATTTGTTTGAATAAAATATCTGTTTGAATTTAAATTTTGTGTTATTTATTTTATCCAGCAAATATTTATTTAATTATGTGGAAATAAAATAGCACAATAACAAATACATTTAAATGAACATGTTTATTGTCATCAAACAAAAATCATATACTAGCATATTCAACAATCTTCCCCTTTTGATGATAACAAACATGTATTTAAGATTTTGGATTTATTAAATGTATTTGATCATTCACTTTGCTCCCCATATTTGAATGCTCCCTCTCTATAATAAAGCTCACCCTTCATATATGCATGAAAATAAATAAAAATATGCAAATGAACCTAGATGCAAATAGAATATACAAAATAAAATATTTGACCTTTATTTGCCAAAATCTTAACATTTCTCTCTCCCTTTTGTTATCAGCAAAAGAGTAATAGTGTTAGAAAAATGGAGATAAAATAGTAGACATTAATACAATATTAATACCCAATCAAGTATAAATATTAAATTTCAATAAAAATAAAAAAAATCATAAATACTATGTAGGCGCATATTCCACTTTAGAATGATAGGAGTGATGTCAAACCATATAGATGTGTCTATTTGTGGTATATTTATCTCAGAAATTTGAATATCTACAACCATGCATAACCGTTAGGACTTTTAAATGAGATTAGTAGTATTTTCAATTTTTATAAAAAAATGAATGTCAAGCATCCGCATAACTGTAAAGACTTTTAAATGAGGTTAGAGTTAACTTGTCTATTTAATAATTAATTTTGATATATGTTCCATACATGCATAACCGTGAGGACTTTTAAATGAGCACGAAAGCACATAGTCAAAAATTCAAAGTAATTCATCCATGCATAACTGTGAGGACTTTTAAATAACAATGAATACTTTGGATGTTGTTATTGCCAAAAATAAATAAAATAAAAACGAATGATTTTCCGTTTAAAAATATCACATTTTGACATACTATATTGGATTTTAATGAGTGATGGTCATTAGAAATATGATAGAAATAGAGATAATCATGGAATTTTTACCAAACAAGATTATTATAAATCTTGTTTAAATTTTTAAGGAAATTTACTAAATATATTTTCTCAAGTTATAATATATGATCAATATCAACACTCATCACTTTTTCAATCACTATTTATCCTTTTGATAATCAGTAAGGAGTCAGATTATTTAATGTAGTCATTTAAGATCAAATCCAAAAATAATTATCAAATTGACTAATCTGAAACAAGGTCAACAAAAACTATTTTCTTGAAGGGGTTTTATAAGAAAAAGTGTCTGCTAATTTGAAAATCAGTTGGAATGAAAAATATGCAGATATTTTCTTTGAAAATGTGATGCAACTAATGAATGTCTATACATAAAACTCGTTCCACTTGTAATTTTTTTATCAACTAGATTACCAGTGTAATCTGCATCCGAATTTCCCTTTGACTCAAGATTATCATTGGATTTAATAGACCAGACCGTAAAATACTTAAAATCATTTTTAACAGCTTTTAGATGAAATTCTTTTGAATTTGAATCGAAATCATGCAAATTTACAAACAGTGAACATAATGTCCGATCTAAAAGTAGTATGATAAGAAAATATATCCACGTGTATCTACAGTAATCAAAAATCAATTCAAGACAATATTTCTTATCATCTAAACTTGCAATATCATTAGTCCAAATGAATCTATATGAATTAATTTGGAGACTCTAGAGGTACTTATAGTGTTCTTGGCATAAAAAGATAATTTGGCCAACAATTTTTAATAAGTCAGAATCAAAATCAACATTCATTTCTTCATCACGCAACTGACTGATTTAATTCAGATTATGATGCAGATTATCACATTTAATATATTGTTCAAGATAGATGTATCGTTACCTCGTTTACCTTCATGATAATTTTTTGTTGTTGCCCATTGTGATTCTGCCACCTTTATACTAGGCTAAGGAACTTTGATTTGTCGTCCATCGTGTGCTTGGAACAGCCAGAATCCACGTAACACTTTGTTGTTCCTTAGCCTGTCACCACACTTACACGAGAAAATATTTTTGTGACCTATTTGTTTTTATAGGTCCATAGTTGTTAGTGGCAAAAGATTTTGAAAAATATGTTTGTGTAGACCTAAGACAATTTTCCGTTTGGCACACAGATTTGTTTAACTTTAAGGGATTTTATATTCGTGCCTTTTGCATCCCATATTGGTATGATTTTTACGATTATGAGTCTATACTAACAATTATTTTGATTGTGTCCAATTTTTCTACAAATTGTGCACTTAGATTTTGGTTGGGTTTGACCGTGTGCTCACCTGTCCCTGCAGTTGTATGAAGTATATATCGGTGTACACGACCTTGTGGCATGTACATGTACAGTGATACTATGCATGTCACAGGTTGTTCGTGTAAGATGAATTCAAAATTAAATGATGACGAACAACCCAAATAAACGAGGCAAATAATATTTTCAAAAACACATTTTATTTTACACTGCAAAAATATTTCTCTTTCAATTTTACCGCATCAGTGTTTATTTTGCAGATAACTCAGATGCTGAATTGGAATACAGTTGAAGAACAATTATGAGCGAATAAGTGCTATGTAGTGAGGTGCAAATGTATGTAACAATTGTATAGTGAAAAAATTGTGTTGTAATTTGAAATTGTATTGTAATCGAAAATTATGTATATATAGGAGAGCTCAAATTTGTATCATTCAAAAATTGTAATAAAATATTTGTTTGAATAAAATATCCGTTTGAATTTAAATTGTGTTATTTATTTTATTTAGCAAATATTTATTTAATTATGTGAAAATAAAATATTACAATAACAAATACGTTTAAATGAATATATATGTTTATGATCATAAAAAAAAAAATTCATATACTAGCATATTCAACAACAATCACCTTTTCAACCACCCATCAACGAAATTTCACGATTAATTTGCAACCGACACCACTGACAAAACTGCTTAAAATAAGTACTGTGACCATCAAAGTTTTTGCACTTATAGCACACATCCGTTCATTAATTTTATATTAAATAAAAGTAAATATTTTTAGCTATTAAATGCTGCAGTTTACATTAGCAGTTGATAAGATAATGTAATAATTCAATTTACTGATTAAAATTGAGATACTTCATTAAAAAAGATTAATCTAAAGGTTTTTTTCTTCTTCAAGGGTTCTGAGATCTAATCATCAATTTACCTACGAGCTGGAATATTTCATTCTTGAACTACAATGCTCTAAGGTTCAACATCAATCCTGGTCGAACCTGAAGTGGATAAAACAATGCTTTCATACAAATCATCAGGAAGCAACAAAAGAATATTAGAAAACAAAACGCTTTCTGTTTAATTATTAGTGAGAAGAAGAACTAAACCATCATGGGAAATTCTATACTATCTTACACATAAGATAGAAGGCAGCTTCCAAGTCACAAATGTTTTACAAATTTATACATAGACATGCAAAATCAAATTATATCAACAACCATAGCTATTTAATTTTCCCTTGAAACCGGTGAATAAAATTCACGCATCACTGCTTCCTCCAACAAGTACATCTTTATAAGGAGTTCCGGTAATCTGAGACTGAGGCTGAGGCAGAGGATCTTCTCCTAGTCGCCGCCTTCTATTCGCTTCAATGATAAGTGGGATCCTTCCTTCTCTTTCCCTGACAAGCCTTTCCAGAGCCCCACCTCTAAGTTTTTCTAGCCTCACGTCGTCCATCTGTTGCATTTTGAAAACCTTCACAACGTTTAGTATTCCTCCTATGAAAAACAGTAAGCTTCCAGCTATGCTTAGCCACAGCCAACTCTTCGCCTGCATTTCCATGATGATAATAATAATAATATGGATTTATCACTCTGTGTAGCGTAGGATTACGTTCATTTTCTTTTATTTGGTTTATGTGAATGTATACCTAATGTGTTAAGATCTGATTAAGTGGTTATAATAAGAACATACCAATAGGATAGGGCCATCATGAAAAGAGTAAACATCATGATGGTTAAAAACACCTGCCACCAAGAAAAGCAAACTACCCATAAGAAATGGAATCTGTACACCTTTCTGAAGCATCTGAATGTGACCATTTGATCTTTCATAAACTTGACATAGGTTGTGGATAGAACCTATAACCCAAAATATTGGACCCGCTATTAGCAAATTCAAGGCGTTTCTCTCTGTTTTGTATTTATATCCTTTCTCCATCTGCGATGAAAAATTCATATGCATCATCATTTTGGTTAAAACATATGTTTTTCAAATCTGATTGGGTATGCAATCTGGACACCTGGACTTCCTTCACATAGTTAAACTAATAATGAACTGATCGAACCCAAATAATTGCAATTAAGATCCATTGTTTGACAAAGGTGACCAACTGTCATTTTAGATTATTATTATTATTATTATTATAAGAAAGGCCAGAAAGTGAAAATTTTGATCAAAGGTTTTTCGAGGTCATCTCTTATTCTCTCATACCTTCATATGATTTATGCATTAGGTTCCAGCCATTTTATGTACTACAATGTTTGAATTCAAGTATTGGCAATCATATAATCTAACTGGAATATTAGATCTTCAAAGTCCGAATTCCAGAACTAATGTTTGTGATGTAGTTAAAATCCTATTTCATGGGTTTTTTTTAGTCGAGCTACTTGCATCACATTTTGCACTTTCTATAATGAATCTTCTTCTTACCCATACACTTTTATATCCACTCCATTTTACCTCACATCACATAATTGTTTTCTGAAAGATTTTTCGATGACATGTTGGATTGTTTGTTGATCGGCAGCACGTCGTTGTGCAGTACTAGATGATGATTTATGAATCAAATATATAATGTAGATCGACTGATTGAAGAATGGAGGGAAACAAAAAACAAACAATATTTTTCAACCTTTTGAATTGGATAAAATAAAGCATGCAAACTAATCCACTTTAAATGTCCTTGAATGAAAATAGAAACCGAGCATCACAGTGCATATAGCAACACTTTCTTCTTCCTACCATAAAGAGCTATTTGTCCAAGTTTTCTCAAGAAGATCTCTTAATATTTTTATGCACTGGGTTTCAGCTCTTTTATATGTTATATGATTTTTTTGAATGTTCATACAGATCTTATATTATCCAAAGTCATTCAAGTAAATGCAAGGAAGACTGCATCTGAGACTATCAACTTGCAGCAGGGTAGTGGTGGGCTCCAATTCATTCACACATATAAAGAAGGCTCCCTCGACGCTCGACCTCTACTATTCCATGTTGCACCTGGCCTATGACTGGCCGACCATTGGGTGGGACTAAAAGAAGAGCTATTGGGTAAATATGTATCGATTTCACAACACATTTTGAACAAATAGCAGAGAAATTAACTGCCTTTATTGAAATATATGACCACTGTGCCTCTGATTGACATCTCAATTTGCTTTAGCACAAACTTTGGAGTAACCTTTTAAAATTTACCTGATGTTTGAGTTTGAATCTCACTAATTTTCCTACCAATAAGAATTTAAGTTTCTTAGGATTAATTTCTTATAGCCTCTCTACATTTATATATTATCATCAACGGAAGGTTACGTGCTAGAGCATTAAGTTGAAAAGTGAGAGGTAGAACCACCATTATACATATAACCTTCTGATTTATCCGAATAAACGTTAGGGTCAAATATGTATATCTCAAGGTTCACAAACAAAATTTAGTTCTGTAGATCTTAAATTAACCATGCATGTAGGATAAATATGTGCCTGCGCTCTCACATGCACACGAGCGTGCACACAGTTAAGAAAAGATTGATTTAGCAATTCAACTTTCATGACAGAAAAATCCACGATTGGTCTGTATCACATCATACCATGGATTTCAAATGTTTTCCGAAAATATTTTACTTAAGAAATTGTTGATCAATACAAATATTTGTAACCTCCGAAGAGTTTATCCTGAAGAGTTTATCCTAAAACCGTGGCAAGTCAGCTTGAATATTTGCCATAGATGTTTGAAACATCGCTAAAATTGGAGTCAAAATAAATAGTATATAGCACCAAACAAAGACCAACCGGTTAGGCTATATGGCAATTTCCCATGTTTTTCAATTAATGTTAAAAATACATATGACAAAAATTACTCAAATTGTAAAGTTATGCACGTGAGACGGATTTCTATAAAAAAGTCTATAAGCAGCCATGTCTAAATTTGTTAATAAAAATGGAAGCTTCATCATCCATCCATGGCAAGTTGTCATGGATCTCATTGGCCAGAATTCATTATTCCCTATTTCTTCCCGCAAGAAAAACGAAAGTTCTATTGCTCGGATAGAAAGACGAATGTTTAGAATAATTCTCGAGATTTTTTCTTTTCAAAAAGTTCGTTAGGAACCATGACAAATATATCACAAATTGCATTGACTTTCTACCTTATTTAGGATGCGGTAGATAGTTGTACAAAGAGAGAACTATCAATCACAACTCTGTTAGAAATTTAGATTTTTTGACGAATTCAAATGAACTTTTTCGTGGAAGAGCTTCATTTCCTTGTAGTGCAACTATAAACGTAGCCAAAACAAGGCCTATTCACTCCGAATTTTAGTCTATGTTTAAATTTATAAATTTTGTTTTACCTTGTTAAAAAAACATGCCTTTTATGAGATGTTCTAGATCTCATACTAGGAAAATGTCCTTCTTTAAGTGGAAATTTGATCCGCATTTCAAGTTTTTACAAAATTATTCATGTCCCATTTTTCTTCTACTTTCTAGACTCCTACCTTTCCACCGAAAATTTTTAAATTGTAAATATTTGCACTACTAGTAAAAAAAAATTAATTTGAGTATTCATTCATCACCATCCAATATCCTTGTAGCTAAAAATTTAAAAATACTTTTATGTTGTTTTGTTCTAACATTTTTATTTTGAACAAGAAAACAAGTGAATACTTATGGTGCATGTATTTTGTATCGCAAATGTTGCATGGCAAATATTCATATTTGTTGCAATTTTTGGAAAAACATTAGTGGTTTTTAAGTACAGTAGAGTTAAAATTCAATGTTCATAAAAATAAGATTAAAAGTTGTCTGAAAAAATAAAATTCAGCATTGGTTTAAATATTTTCAACAACAATCTCAAACAAAAACTTTAATGAGGCTTATATTATTTGCATCAAGGTTCGAGAATTCAGTTTCGGTTTACCAGTTTCAGTCAAATTCGAAAATTTTGAAAATTTCGGTTTTTATTTCGATATCGGTCCTGATATCAGATTTCTGTATTTTAATGAAAAAATAATGATAAAAGTTGCAAATAAAATAATATAATATACAACACTATTAAATAAACATGAATGAACATTTAATTTTGCCTAACTAACCCTAAATTAAAAATAAGTTAATCCTAATATAAACTACCCAACCATTATCAACTACCATTTTCATTCAAACATATAAAGGAAAGGCCTAATATCAACTACCATTTTCATTTAAACATATAAAGTAAAGACCTAAACTAAAATTCCAGGTCCATTATCATTCAATCCAATCTAACCCTACTCCAAATACTAATCCTACCACAAACGATCACTTAAATTATCTCAGCCTAAAAAAAATCACATGAGAAGATGGGAAAAAACGAAAGAAAGAAAAATAACGTCGAAGTTGAAGTTCAAAGTCGTTCTCGTCGCAGGTAGTCGAAATCAAACCCCAGAAGATGATCGCAATGACCGAGGTCAAAGTCCATTTCGATCTAAATTTTTGGGTTAGATTCGATTCTTCTTTGTTTTTTGGCGTCTTTACCCGTTTTTCATAATTAAGGCAGCAATTACAAATTTTTTTAATTTTTTTATTGACGAGCAACGGAATGTGATTTTGACCTAATCCCGTTCCGTCTTCGGTTGGAACCGAGTCGAGATGACCGGAATATCGTGGTTTCGGCCGGAACCTAATACCTTAGTTTGAATGGAAATGATGTGAGTTTGTGCCAAAATATCAGCTCTTGTTTGGCTTGCAATTTTTAGTTTTGGATTTTTGTGACAATCGAAATGCATTGGATTTTAAAAGGATCAATTAAGAAAATAATTTTAATATAAAACTGAAATTGCCGCTTTTCAACTCTTTTTGGGAAATATCAAAAACATGGAAAACTATATTCCTCCTCCTTCCACCCTTTGTTATAATAGTTAGAAATCCACCACTCCTCTTCTCCCACGAATATTACATAATGAAAACGCAAAATGCAAAACTGAAATTTCAAAACCAGATGGATCCCAACTTTCTTATGTGTGAAAACCATATAACCTATCAAAATTTTGTTATCACTAGAAATTTATTTCAAAAAATTTTGATATCTCTGTGTAAAATTGAGTTTTAATCATCATATGATAACATGTTTATACTTTGTTGAAAAATATACATGTTATATTCAAGAATGCTAACAAAATAAACAACCACCGTTAAATTTAATGACCACCTTTTGTTGTTGATCTTATGATTTTCGTAATAAATCGTTTAATTTAATGATCGATAAATAAATCCATATCAAATGATTTAACCCAAGGCGTAAAATATGATTCACAACCCTAACTAAATGAAGTTTACAAATCCATTTTTAAAAACAAATAAATTAGTTAATTGAAACCCAATATGGTTGTTGTAGTTGGTTGACGTTCGAATAGCAAGACTTTGAGATCATGAGTATGATCCTCGAACCCGAGGGTCCTGCAACAAGTATTCGAAGAGTGTGTTTGGCATCGACATACTTCTACAAAGTTTACAAGCGAAGCTTGAATTTTTGTCCCAAAAAAAAACATTGAAAGTGAACTATTTTGTCATCCATGTACCTTTAAGGCTTTTTTAATGATATCCTATGTTATATACCCAAAAAAAAGACATAAATTTCCATGACTTAATGTTAAAATTAATTTTAGCTGCTGACCTGTAGAGTATAACTATTGTCAAAATAAAAGTAGCGATTAGGGATGGAATTAATAGTGTAATTAATACTAGAATAATTAAGAAGTGAGAATAAGAATCACAGCAAGTATAATGTACAAAAAGAGACTGTGAATTATAGTATAGAGGTATGCTAAGCACAGCGTTTGTACTTGACATGAGGGTAGGGTCATCAATCATGAGCTACACGTTGTCAATGGTTGTCTGCCACTTTTGCCTAGAATTCCTTGTATAGTATACGAGTCCTACCGTTGCCTGAACTTTAAATGATTTCTTTGGAAGTTGATTATTAAAGCACGGCAGCCAAAACTATCAACCTGAGTTTGTAATAAATAAATGAATAATGAGAGAAAAGCAGAAAATGATCACCTGAATGAACAAGAACAAGATGCCCATAAATTGAAGAACAGAGCCAAGAATAACAACCAAAGGAACAGCAAATTCAACAAGAGCCAACTGGGGGTCGAACTCGACCAACGCAACGCAAAAATCAACGCCAGCCAAATGTGCAATCAGATCATGTCCATTGACCGCTGTGATAAAAACGAGCGCAATCAAAATTACAGCAAGGCCGGACTTATCGTCCAGTCTACCAGGTGAAAACTGGGCGGAGAAGCCACCAATGAGAAGGATGGTGGAGAAGAGGTAGATGCCAGCGTTAATGTACTCCCATCGGTTGCGGGCCGGCCGGGGCCCGTACATTCGGCTGTCTCTAGCTGTGGCCAGCTTTGTCATGTCGATGGAAGAAACAAAAAAAATCAGAAGTAAGAGGTTAGGATTTAAGAGTTTGATTTGGGACAAGGGTTTGAGTTGTGGGAGAGAGAAGTTTGGCAATGTGGCATCTTCAGAGTGATACGTGGCTTCCTGCATGCTCATTTTGTTCTCTGCTTGGCTACTTCGTTGAATTTGAAATGCTCATCTGGGCTGGCGTTTTCTTTACCTTTGAGGTTTAGTTCCTATGCTATGATCGTCTAGGATTCTTTCTACTCATTATCTTTTTACCTATTTTGTTGAGAACTACTAATCATTACCCGTGAAAATTGAAATTCGAGTCATTTGAAAATTGTAGCAGAATTTACTGATTTGGACCGTTTGATTATCAATTGTTTTACATGCATGCTCATGAAGATTATCGTTTTCCATGACTAAAGTTATATCATTTATTTATTCGGACACATCTTTTTTTTTTAATAGTTATAACACATTTAGCGTCACACCTTTTTGTGTCACCATTAACTATTAAAAATATTTCTCTACGAGTATTATCGAATCTAATTATCGCTTAAATTTTGAATTTAACAAATAATTCTTTAACCAATTTAAAATATCATTCTGCAAATATTATCAAATCTGAGTATCACTTAATTATAGGATGTAACAACTAGTCTTCGTTTATAAACTCATTCTTTTTAATTAATAACAGAAATTAAAATTCAAACTAACAAAAATTTAGTGTTGAAATTTGAAAATAAAAACTAAAAATCGTCTACACATGATTTTAATGTAAAAATACGATCAAAATTTTATGTAAATCATTTTTTTGAATGTATTAAACGTGTACTCAACTCACGCACGAAACACGTGTTATCATCAGGCGCGAAGCGCGTGTCGTAACGCTCGTTACTATAATGCACACATGAAAGATAATTCTTTATTATACGAATTTTTTTATAATGTCAAAATAATCTCAACACCACTCTAATGGTGCATGTATTCTTAAGGAATACATTAAATCTTGATGTTAACATTCTAAGAATAATGAAGGAAATATAAACCAGGGGACTAGTGATTAACTCCTTTTTGATAGAAGTTTATAGAAATTGATTTAATCTACATTTTTTTAAAGTTTTGATTGCTTAATACCAAATTTGAATAGCAAAATAGTTGTATGTTTACTTCGTTGCAAATTCTGACAATACTTGCGTTTATTATAGTAAGTAACAACTATGACAATAGCATCCTCCATATGCCAAAAAAAACAAAAAAACAATGGCTTTCTTAATTTTGAATTGACACTATTTGATTTGAAATTAAATAATTTTCACCTTTTGTTTATAGAAATTCAAAAAGAAGTATTATAGGTTTTGGTCAAATTAAGTATGATTAACTTTTTTAACAAACAAAATCTTATCATTTACCATTCAAAACAACAAATGAATTATAAAAGGACACTTCAATTAAAATTGAATTTACTTAACATTTAAAATATGATGAGAAAGAGATAAAAGTGGTAAGATATAAACATCAAATCACTACCTAATAGATGTAATTTCAAAATTCATCAAAATGTATAAGGGGAATTTCATTATAAGGGCCTATTACCATCAACTAATTATTTTCTAGGACACGTATTCAAAAAAATTAGTTTCCAGGACACGAGTCGAAAATAAACCCACTACTTCTCGCTAATCCATATCTGCCGCCAAATCTCCGAATGAAAAACAAAACTAGGGCTTAGAACAAAATCGCCTCAGTTGGATTATCGATTGGCTGAAGAAATTGTACCGCCTAACTTTTCTCAGCTGAACAAGTAAGTAGTTGTTTATTTCTGCTGTTTGCTATATATCGATTGATTCACTTTTCTTCAGCCGAACAAGCAAATTGTTAATCGCCTCACCTTTCTTCAGCTGAAGAAACTAAGACGCGATTTCTATACACTAGTTGCTGAACAAGTAAATACTTGTTTATCTTTGCTATTTGTTGTTCATCGATTGTTTTTTTACTATATCGATTGTTTTTGTTAGCTGAAATAAGTAGTCATTCACTGATTGATTTTCTTTGCTATTAAGTAGTCATTCACTGATTGATTTTCTTTGCTATTTATGGGTTGTTTTTGCTTGTGTTTGAACAAGTAAGAAATAAGTTCTATTGATTGTGTTTATATATAATAGTTTTTGTAATGCACGTAAGGTGTTTGTTGTTTTTGTAATGATTTAACGTGATCTAAAACTGTTCATATTCTACAGCTTAAAAGATAAATCTGTTTATCTTTTAATCTAAATGATTTAATACAAGAATGTAATGGATTTAACATGTTTGTTTATCTTTGAGTTGCTTTAACGTAATTTTAACTTCAGTACTTCAAAAATCGTATGTATTGTGTAAACACGGTTATGTTGTAATGTTCCTATGTTCAACAGCTACGAAAGATAAACATATTTATCTTTTACTATAATTGGTTCAAAACAACTTAAGCCTTAATTAGTTATCTTAAATAGTGACTAGTATATGTTATAATGTTTGCCCTTTTTTCATGATTTAAAAGTTATTACAAAAGATATACAACAAATTTACACCCTACTTAATAAAGATAAAAGCATTTATGTTTTAATACAAAACGATTTAATTAGATAATGAACTATATATGATTTCATAGTCAGTAATGCATATATATATATAACTCTTCATTCTTACTAACATATTATTACACATGATAATATTCATGCAGAATACAAATGCATACAAGATCAAGAAAAACAAAAGTTTTTATTGAAGAAGCTACATGCATCTTCATTAACAACGGAAAACAGTGTATCAATAGAAGACCAATATCTAGTCTATTTTGTGATGAACACAGTCAACACAAGTCTTTATCACTAACACCGTTGATAACTTTTTTTCCTTAATTATGTATGCAATAATATTTAATTACATGTTGAATTGTTAAATACTATATGAACATGTTACCATATTTAACTGCTGAAGAAAGATAAGCACATTTATCTTCATCTGTGTAGGACTTAATTAGATGTTTAACTTTACTTATATTTTAAAAACAACAATACATGTTAAACAAGCTGTACATGTTTAGCGTTAGTTATATTTAATTACATGTTTAGCGTTAATTATATTTGAAACAAGTTGTACATGTTAAACTAGTTTCAAGTTTTATTCATTATTTAAATTTGTTTCATACCATATGAACATGTTACTGCATTCAACTACTGAAAAAAGATAAACAAATTTAGTTTTATCTGTATGTGATTTAACTAGATGTTTAGCTCTACTTACATTTGAAAAACAATGATAAATATTAAACAAGTTTGCTATTTTATTCATCAAAAGATATGAACTTAATGCTCTACTTACATTTGAAAAACAATGTTGTATACCATATGAACTTAATTTAAAGCTTGCATAAAAATGATAAAAGCATTTATGTTTTTGTAAAAACAACTTAATTACATAATAAGTTATAACGAATTGCTTTTAGTTGTTTATGGATATCAAAAGATATGCCAATGTATTACTACATAGTTACTTATTTGTTATACGCGTTAATTGTCAAAGCTTATTGAAAATGTAAATCCCTCTGTAATCAATAGGGTTTAAGGGCACCGTTGAATTTGCAGCATATTTTATGTACCATATTTTTAGCATTTTATTCAGTAGCTTCTACATTATTAACACTACTGTATACAAACTACTTAACAATTCTTCATTGACAAAAAATATCTTAATCCCAAGAAAATACATAATAATTAAAAAGATAAACCATATTATCTTTTTATACAGACTATTGTGCAGTACGATATTTTTTGATAATATTTCTTTGATTTATGTGCATTATGGTTCTTGAGCAGAATGATATTATCTTCATGAATATGCAGAAATAAATGTAGGATCCCAATTAATGATATCATTTTCATGAATGTAGGACGAAGCTGAACCAACACAGCAAACCTCACAAATTTCTGAAAAAGAACAGCTAACAATCTCAGATGAAGAGGGAACAATTTGGGAAAAACCGAGTGAAGAAAATTCTGATTCTGAAGAAATAAATATTGAAACAGATGAGTCAGATGATGTTGAGAAATATGAGATTCAAAACAGATCGAAAAGACAGAAAAACCATCTGTACACCGGAACATACAAATGTAATTTAGATGCTGTGTACAAATTATGATGACTGTTAAGGAAAAAAACATTCTGTCTTCTGAAGCAAAAAGTTATATCAACAAAATGCCATTCAAAAACTTTTTTAATATGTTTCTCACTAATGGCAAACCATACGGAAAAACGCTTCAAATTTAGACCAAATAATTACTTCTTTCAGTATTAAAGAAAAAGCCATCAAAATTGGAAACAAACTGCTGAAAATCACATCTGAAGAAGTTAACTTTATATTTGGACTGCATTTATCTAGAGAGGACTTGTTTCCGATACCAAATTCAAATAAGGCCACAACAATGGAAAGTTTTACAGAGTTTCTGACTACAAATTTCGAAGAAAATGACATAATTAGCCAGAACACAGTCACAAGAAGGTTGAAAAAAATGATAGAGGAAGAAAATGGAAATGAAGATTTAGTCAAATTGTTGTTGCTCTTATTGATTATTACTTTTCTCTTTCCTAACAATAAGAGCTACATGCAGTGGGGATTCTTATCAAAGCAGTTAAACTTAAGAAAATTGAACTCAATCTCTTGGCCGAGAGCAATATGCGAAAATGTCATGAAAAATGTTCAAAAATACTATGTTAATCCAAGAAGCACACCTTGATGTACTATGGTCATATTGGTATGATTTAAAAACTTTAAGTAAATATAAATATATTTATACTAATGCTTTTTACAAAAATGTTAATTATTAATGCTTATTTGTATGGTCTTATTGGCGGTATTGGTTTTGTGAAAGGACAAAAATCATCGATGAAAAAGAAATTTTGGAAAGCAAAATCCCAAGAATGAGAAAGTGGGATTTGTTAAAGTTAAAAGATTTGGACCTCGACGAAATAGACAATGATAAGGTATGCTACTTATATATATATATATTTCTTGATATATAAAATCATATATATAAGTACATAATGATTTAAGTATAATTAAATTTCTTCCCAACTCCACAGTTCATAATTAATTTAGCATCACTACCAAACCACTAAAAAATCACAACGAACACCCCACATTCAATTTCTGCCAAACTCCATAGTTCGGTACAATTCAAACTTGTTGAACAATGCTATTCAAACTTCATAAATGGTGCAATATATCCACCCCACATTCAACCACAAACTACTCCTCTTCTCTACCTAATTTCATCTTTGTCTACAACCAGATTGAATGAACAACAAACTGCTACACCAGCCACATGCTACTTGAAACACCTAAATAAATTCAAGAACTCAACCAAATTCAACCAAACAGCCTTTTATCAACTCCTTGTCCTGCAAACCCATTACTGCTTGCATCACTAAAGGTGGTTTGCCAATGATATTATCTATTCTGTTAACAGATTTAAGTTTTTATTTTACCATGCTTAAAAGCTATAAAAGATAAAAACATTTATCTGTTAATGTAAATGATTTAATAACAAGTTAGACGTTACTTATATTTGATATATAGTTATACATATTAAACATTTTTCTTGATTTACTCATATTTTAAATTTATTACAAAAAATATACAACTAAACTAAACCCTAGTGAAAAAAGACAAAAGCATATATGTTTTTACGGAAAATGATTTAAGTACATAACGAACTATATATATTTGTTGATATATAAAATTATACGAGTACATATGTTTATGTGTGTTATTTAATAGGGATGGTGTTCTAAATTTATGTAGTTTGTAGGTCAGTTAATTACATATCTATATTTATATGTAACGACTATTGTGTGTGCATTATAGATTTTCCTGGTCTTCTCTCCTTCCTATATGAATGTGCTTACATGTTGTATCTATTTATCAAATGTCTGAAATTTTCTTACCTGTATATTTTTAATAATTTCTGATTACTATCTTCATAGTAATTCAATGATATTACATGTCCAAATTTAATTTCAAATACCTTCCATGCAGATTTTAAAGAAATTTTCAAATGCAACTAAAGTGGAAAAAGACTTTCTTTCAAAAAAAAATACTGGGCTGGAAGATGACAAATATGCTACGGACTGCTCTAGTAGCATAAAAGAGTTAGAGATGAAAGTGAACTTTTTATCCGCTGAGATGAAAAGTAGGGCAGAACAACTGAATGGGGAACAACATTCAAGACCACTGGCTGAAAAAAGACTCCCTAATCTTGAAATGAAACTTCAAAAGCTGGAAAATTTTGAAGAGCATAATGTGGAGAACAAAAAAAATTTCAAAGAAAAAAGTGAAGCTGAAAAAGGTACAAAAAAGAAAGATAGTTGGTATGATGCACATAAATAGTTCTGCTAACTTTCCATGTTTTGATTTAATGCAAATTCAAGATTTCATTCTAGAAACCGAATACGAAAATCTGAAAATATCAAACAAGATAGTGAAGATATTGCTGCAGAAAAACCAATTGTTGTTGAAGATGTCAGTCCTAAAGAACAAAAAAAGAAGAAGAAGCAAAAGAATGTTGAAAAGTGTCCACTCATGAAGCATCTTACCGAAGAACAACAACAAAATGTAAAACTTTTTTTCAAAGTTTTGGGAGGAAACAAGTAAGTAATTAAACTACTTTTCACTCATACAAACTATATATCAACTATCTATTAAATTGATTATTAGTTCTGTTTTGGTTCTGTTTTTGTTTGGTCAACTATCAGTATATCTATCAAGTATCAGTATATCTGTCAACTACTGTATACTCACACACTTACTCAAAATAAAAATAAAACCGAAAAAAACTAAAAAAGATAAATTAACTTATCTTTAACTTTTCATACATGCTTCCATAAAGGCTTCTATTTTGTTTTACTACCAAATGCAAAAAACATAGTACGTACTAAACTTACTTTCTTTTATTAACAACCGTCCAATTTTTCAGCGACGTAGCATTTAGTTGTGATGATGAAAACTTCATCACCATAACAAAATTCATGATGGAAGACCTCCTCTATCAACAAAGTATTTCTGGTCAAGTAAGTACAACAAACTAAACTTTCCTTCATTATAAATTATATACTTTATCCATATTATTTTTCAAATGTAGATCATCAATTGGTTTTGGTTTCGAAAAACAAAGCAACTAGAAGAAAGCAATAGCATTATCTATGTAACACAACTATGACACTAACTGAACTATATTCTCAAATTAATATTTTTTCATACAAAACAAATTTTCTAAAACAATTTTTTTATAGAAAAGCGCAATTGATGGAAGCTTGGAAAATATCAACAAACAAATATTCAATCCTTTTATGAAAAGAACACTTTTAAATCCATTATGTTGCAACATACTATTCCCAATACATGGCAATGAACATTGGAGCCTGCTTGAACTAGTTGTTGGAGAATGCACTTGGAACCACTACGACTCTCTGCACTTGACCACGAGATCGAAAACCTGCAGAAGTGAACATACAAAATTTACCATTAATGTGGTAAGCAAAAATACACAAAAGGTAAAAATGATAAATGTGTTTATATTTATTCTAATTTTCTTTCACTGTATGCAAAAACAGCAGTAAACAACCTAAACAAAGAGCTACAAGAAGAAGGGCACAAAACAATTCTCAGCAAAAATTCAGTGCTTAAAAATGTTGACTGTGCTCAACAAAGCAATGGGTTATTTTGAAGATAGTTCAGAATTTTATACAAAAATTCACGATACACAATAACTACCTACACATATATTACCAGTTAGATAATGTTATTTACTCACATATAATTACTTAGATAAACATAATACTAATTACAATTCATTATCAAAATAAAGAAAAGATAATCTGTTCTATCATTATATTCAAAGTACTAAACTTCAGAAATGGAGGTACGATTGTGGAATTTTTGTGATGATGTTCATGCAAAAAATAGCACAAGGAATGCAGATTACATCAAAAATTATTCTTGAACAAGTTAATACATTCAGAGCACAGATAGCTGCACAAATACTCTCCGACGAACCATACTGCTGGCTTGACAAGTTTTGCAGCTCTCCTTCAGCCCATAAAAATGTAATGGCTGATGAATGAGATGATGAATTTGTAATGGCTGATGTTAAAAATTAGATAATGAATTTGGTGATGAATTTGTAATGGCTGATACTAAATTGATTATAGATTTTAGGGAGTACATTTGAATTTACTGATGAATTACATGATGAATTTGTAGTAACTGATATTGAAAATTTCATGATGAATTTGATAATGAATTTCTAATGGCTTTATTGATTTGATGATGTTATTCAGATAAATATGGATCATGAATTTGTAATCCAAAATATGATTCTACGGCTCTTTTAAGAAAGATAAATCCTTTTATCTTTAATTGATAATTTATAGTTTTATATTTATTATTATGTTTTCTAATTCCGTTGTTCTACACAGCAAAAGGATGCAGTGTGGGCTACTTTTCCTATACAAGAAGAAGCATTAAGGTTTGTCCAAACACATGCAAACACTTACTTTTTTTCCTACCAAGATCATTTGACTACACAAAGAAGGTTCCTTGTTTCTACATATGGTGAGTTCTAGAGAAGGTACAAAACCATGAATCCTAAGTTACACCACCATTACGAGGTTATTCAAGTCGGTCTGCCTTGCCATTTGTATTATGATCTGGAGTTCAATAAAAAGATTAACACTGGAAAAAATGCTGATGAAATGTTAGATATTCAGATATCTATCACCTTCAAAGCACTAAATGACAAATACAAAATCCAAGGAAATCAAGATTGGGTTATAGAGCTTGATTCATCTACTGAAGAAAAGTTCTCTCGACATGTGATCATTCGTATCCCAATTATTGCCTTCAAAGACAACTCGCATGTTGGAGCATTCATCTCTAAGGTATGCTCATTTATAATAAATTTAAGAGTAAGTGATCCATAGTTTGAAAAACTATACATCAAGAAAGATTCAAGCTCATCAAACAATACAGAGCGTCTTTTCGTTGATAATGGAGTTTATACCCATAATCGTTGTTTTCGTCTTCCTTCATCAAAAGCAGGGAAGAATGCTCTACTCCTGCCAAGCGGATGCTTTGGATGTAAGAATATGAATGAGGATAAGTGTTTATCAAATCACTTATTTGCAGAAAAGATGCTGATTTTGATAAGCTATTAGAGTGCAAAATGGGTCTGGACTGTTGCAAAATTCTTTATTTTGAATCTGAGGTCAATGATAATAGCACCTACACCGAGGGAGATAAGTCATTACATGTTTATGGTAGCAATATACCTAAGTACTATTGTTAAGGAAAATCTCCCTTTCCAGCTTTGGATGATAAAATTTCATCCTTTTCCTCTCATGGAAATGTTTCGGGTAAAATCAGAAGGCGGTACTGGTTTTTTGCACATGGCTACATAATTTATAGCATGTCCAGAAGTTGATATTGTGAAAGAATTAGAAGAGAACATAAAAGTAATCATGTTATGTACATTGTTGATTTCCAAAGGGGTGGCTACTATCAGAAATGCTACGACCCCGATTGTAGAGGCTATAGATCTCCAGTGCACCCAGTTTCATGGGATGTATTGTCAAACTGTTATGATATTGTGGAACAAGAGGGCAAGACTATCTAGAACCAATGCATCTGTCAAATGAAATATTAACTACATAATCACTTCAGTCTATGTTGCTTTTGTGTATCGTTAACTAGCAAGAACTTACACAACTGATTTTAAATTTGATAATGAAATTCTGGTAATTGATAATGAATTTGTAATGGCTAATGTTTCTAACGCTCTGTTAAAAAGATAAAAGCATTTATGTTTTATTGACAGTATGTTGTATCACTTTTATTGACAATTCTACGTATGCTCTATTAAAAAGGCTATACATATGAACATCACTTTTATTGATAGTATGTTTCAGGTAGCAATATACTATCATACTTATCTCCAGTTGTTCTGTTTGATTTGTATTCCTACCGCTGTGCGTGAAACTCATGGATTAACAGATGATTTGGTTCGAATATCCATTGGCATTGAGGATATAGAAGATCTCATTGCAGATTTGGATTATGCTATTAAAACTGGTCTTATTTGATACCATTTTGATTTTGTTGTAGTGACCAACATCAGGGATGGAGTGGATGAATAGAAAAAACTATATCTTAAGAATAGACATAATAACTACAGTAACATATAATAATAATAAAAGACTATGCATAAGAATTAAAAAGATATATCAATTTATCTTTTTTAACAGAACTAACAACATTGTATTCCAAATAACAGTTAAACATAAACAATTGCATACAACCAAAAGTAATCGAAATCATATCATAACCAATTCAACATATGCAATTATCCAAATGTTAAACTCAAAGTATTCATAGAACAACCAAGTATTCATAGAACAACCAAGTATTCATAGAACAACCAATCAAATACATTGGACTAAAACAAACTCAATTATTCAACTCAAAGTATTCATAGAACTACCAATCAAATACATTGGACTAAAACAATTAACTCAATTATTCAAAGAATAGCCCCTTCTATTATGTCCTAATTTTTTGCACTTTCCACATCTGTTTGGCTTAGCATGAAAATCAGTCCCTTCAATCCTATTCATCCTAGACCTAGCAGCTCCACGAACAGGCTTAAGAGGAAGAACAATAGATGATTCTTCAGCTTCAATTGCTTCCTTATCAAAAGTGGGAATAGGATTGATCAAATGTGAATACGAAGCTCGATAATATTCAACAGTAAAATAATCCTCAATATATTCATAAACAGAATTTCTGGTTAAATAAATACACTTCAAAGCATGTGCACAAGGAAAACCTGTCACTTTCCATTGATTGCAACTGCAAATGCGATTTTTAAGATCAACCTTTTGAGATGTTGGAGAATGAACTTCAAAAATATACCTACAAAATTTAAAATTAAAAACAGTTAAAATATATAAACAGATTGCATTTCCAAAAAAGGATTAGTAGCATTATATATATTCTCTCTAATCTATCTAATAAATAAGACCCAATTCATTTGCAGTGAACTAATAGTGAGAAATAAGACTCATAAACCAAAACAATTAACAACAGTTATACTGTTCATTTTCTTAAAGATCACAGAAGCTATGTTATAAGGGAAGAAAAATAATAATGTATGTTTGCTCATGAATTCTGCATGTGAGCACTGCTCAATATTTCCATGATATATTTACTGTTAATCTTTAAATTTACAAACTTGAAAATATCTTATCACAGCTTTCAGTTAGACTAAAAACCATAAATACTGTCAAAAGTAAAACACTCATGCAAGTGAATAAACCCTAAGCAGACAGACTAATGCATCATACTCCTATGCACAACATTAGTTTTTACCATAACAAAATCTCAAAAATAAAACACTACAATGATACTTGCTTTATATTACTTGGTCCTTGCATTATTCATATTATCATAAGCCTCAATGCAGACAAAGAGAAAATATGTAGCAAGCGACACCAACAAAATGAAATCATAACACAGGCTACATAGCGAGTTGAAAAAAGATAAATGCATTTATCATTTTTCAGAAACTGTGAACATCATGTAGAAAAATAGAAATACATACTTAGATGATTTAGAATCACTCCACCCAAATCCTTCTTCCTTCAATTTCAACAAACGAGCTTCCATTTTTGGACATAACACACTAGTCCACTTTAATGCCTCTTCTCTACGATTAGACATTTGCATCATAAGTTTTACCGTAATTCCATCAAGACAAGCACTAACAGGCAAACTTCTTTCATCCAAAATCCAAGAATTAAAACTCTCAGCTACATTGGACTTATTTTCACCATATCGCTTCCCCGAAAAAAACAAATCGACCCAATGATCATATGGTTTATCATTCAAGTACTCTATAGCTTTGGCACCTCCAATTTCTTTGTACTTGGACATGGCTTTTTCAAACTCATGATGATTAGAAGCTATAGCACAATGCTCAAGTAAATGAGCTACCCAAACACCATTTCCACTATTCACAATGCTAACAATATTATTTTGCATATGATGCAAACAATAAGAATGATGACTATTTGGAATTTTTTTTGGAATGCTTAACAATAAACCCCAATGTCTATCGCTTAAAAAAGTTAATATTCTATCACAACTAAAAGCATTCTTTAGGTGTTTTAAAAACCAACTCCCACACTCTTCATTTTCTTTGAGAACACGAGGCATTGATAATGGGGAAAAAATATGGAAAAAAAAACAAAAAAATAATTCGCTGTTTATGTATTACATTTGAAACAACAAAATGCACTATATTTGAAACAGTATTATCTAATAGTATACAATCACATGAACACTATGCCCTCGGCCCAAATAAAAAAGGAAAAATAAATTTGCTAGAGGCAATTCATCCGTTTTTCTTTCTTTTTTGAATTTTGCTACTTGAATGTGTAGTCTACGCAGGAAGGGTAGAAATTGCAAAGATATGATACATAATTCATGCATACAATACAAAGACTTTTATTCGAACTTCTAAAACATATATGCTTTTATCTTTTCTATATGCTATTTAAATCATTTGCATACCTTATGTAAGAACTTCAAATAATGAGCAAAATGATAAATATGTTTAACACGTAGTGGTATATCTTAAAAGATAAATGCATTTATATTTTTTAACTCTTGTATACAGTAACATTTTGTACATCAAATTAAAGAACATTAAATCTTTTACAGTGTTTGTTTTGGATCAAATTTACAATAAGAAGGAGCATGGCTGTACATTGAACAATTATACCTACTTTGTAACTAGTGCAACTAGATTGAAGATGTTAGAGATAAAAACATATATGCATTTATCGTTTGAAATATAAAAAATTCTGGTGAATCCAGTATAAGCAGTAGGTATCAAGACATTTGGTGGCTAAACTGAAAAAATAAAACATCTAAATTGTGTATCTTTCAAAAAAAAAACCCAACATTAATCATCGTTAATTTTCAGTAGAACTAAATTGTGAGTCTGAATTCATTTCTGCAATATTTTCACATGCTAATCCCTTACGCAGAAGAAATTATAATGAATTGAACTGGATATTACTACATTTGAAACAACCAAATGCACTATATTTGAAATAGTATTATATAACAGTATACTAATCACTTGAACAAAGTACAATATGTACACAACAAAATTCACTAAAACAATCACTTAAATAAGCAATACTATGTTACATAAATTTATAACAAGGAACTAATGCAAACAGTACAAAGTAAATACAACAACAAAAAAAAGATCAAAATCAATATCTTGATCCCATTTTTTGCAGTGGCAGCCATCAAAATACCACTTCGCCCTTTCAAAAAGGTAGCATCTAAAAACAACATAAGACGACAATAGCTGAATCCAAATATACATGCCTCATAACATACAAAAACTCTCTCAAATTGATTAGTGTCAGAATCCACATCCATACTTAAATAACTATTCGGGTTATTTCTTTCCAATGCCTTCAATACCAAACTAATTCATTGTAAGATTTCTTTTCATCACCGTAAACATCATTCATAGCCAATTTCTTATCCTTATAAGCAAAATAATAGCTCAGCTCCACATCATAATATCTTCTAAAACTTTTAATGATATCCTTGGTTTTTCTTTTTGGCTCATCACGAATTTGATTGAGGATTAAACTTTTCACAAGATCACTATTAATAGTTGGACTACCAAGCGAACGAAATCCACCACCACAAGTATGAATCAGCTGAATGTTTTTAACAAACAGTTGGTCCAATCGCTTCAGTTTGCAAGAAGCATGAATCCTAAAAGGACAAGTAGCTATAGCACATCGAACTGTCAATCGTTCTTTACAATTCTTAATATATTGTACTTTAAACCCATTGTTCAAACAATAAGCACTAACCGTTCTACGAAATCCAATAACAGAATCAAACTGTTGACCATCCCCAGTAAAAAATTCCATATTTGAATTCTTCTTCAACAACTCATGTAAATCCTTTTGTTGAGTAAAACCAGAGTCTAAATCATCATCATAACCTAACATATTATTACTTGACTCACCACCAACTACTGAACCAGACTTGCTACTTTCACAAACAAAATTATCCGTTGAATCATTCTTCAACCATAGAAAAAGTACCAAAAATTCTTCCTTTTTAAACCAAGACAATTACAATACAGCTTGAAGATCACTATCCGTTTCAACAAAGGAAGTCTTTGATTCTCGAATAAAAAAAATGTCAAAGCATAATAGATTATTCCACTCCTCACAAATCCTATTCCTAACAGAAGAAATAGAAGCATCTAATCCAAAATGAGCACTAAAGCAATTGTTATTGAAATCAAACACAACTATAACAGATGAATCACACCTGCAAAAAAATGTAAACAAGAAAATAACTATATGAAACTGATCTTAATTGGAAACTAATAGCATAAAATACTACATAAAAAATCATTTTCTATCCCACATTTCGAACAAAGATAATTTTTTTTAATCTTTTACAGATCACAAATCACCAAGAACTAAAAAACAAACAACGTCAACTAATATTATTTCAGATCCAATTTCATACCCAAAGTGAGTACAAACAAAATTGACTGACAAAAATAACTGCTTTGATTGCTCAAACCAAATCTGAAGTGATAATCTAAATACTAAAATCGTAATCTAAAGTGAATGATGCAATCAGGCTAAATACACGGTGCTTGTTTATCAGAATAAAAGAATACCATTCAGAGGCCATTATTCCAACTACATCAAACAAAACCTACCTCCAATAGATCAAAACCATCTCCCCTGATAAGAAATATACAATAACATCATGAACATCATAAAACATCGAATTGACAATGAAAAACACCAAATAAAATCGAGACTCACCAAAGAAGAAGAAATCCAATAGAGACAATCGATTAGCCTATCCAAATGAAGAAAATCGCCTTACGATTTCCCACAATTAAAGTCGAATTTGATTTCAGAAGAAACTAACGCCTAATTTTTTCCAAAAAAAATCAACGAGCGCTTTGATTGCACAAGAAACGACAGCCTAATTTTGCCTAATTTCCACGAGCACTAGATTTCAAAAGATACGAACATCGTTTGAGAAGATGAAGACGCACACCGCTTAGATATTTGTCCTGGAAAATAATAATTTCAAACCCGTATCCTGGCAAAAAATTGGGCCGTATAATTAGGCACTTCACACTAATTTCCAGAATGTATAATTTGAAAAATTAACCATCCATATTCAAAAGTCATAATAAATAATAATATATCACATATTAAAACTGTATCAGGAGGTCGTCATCGGTTAATTTTAAACAATTATGTAAACAAACAATACTTTAGATGCTTGTTGTTATATTCCAATTCTCATTTATGTGTTATTTGTTACCATTGTATAACCTTATGAGACGAAAAATATTTGTGCAAAATAGGTAGTGACCTTTCTGATAAACTACTTCACGAAAATCTCCTCTTTTGAGCGATGGCCGACCTCTAGGAAATGGACTCAGTATAGTTTACTTCGATCAGAGCTGAAATGGACTCAATATATTTAATACATGAAGCCTCCGTTGGAACTGGGCCGACTCACAGTGGAAATTATGGCTGAATTTCATTTTTTTACTCTATTGGGTCTTTATTGAGATTATGAAGTTTAACTTATTTAGAACATTTCTAATTATTCAAATTTATAAAATAAATATTGTATTATTTAATTTTATGTTATATTAAATATATACTGTATCATATACACATCTAAGTGTACGCATCTGTGACATAACAATCCGTACAAGGTATAACATGCCTGTATATAGATGCAGGGATTTACATTCATAATGGATACATTAGCTCATCCAGCATGTAAATATATTGTTCAAATGTGTATATGCGCGTGTGTATCTACTTTTGCTTTTATAATAAAATATTTCAATATGTATATATGTATATATATATATTACAATTTTATTTATATATAATTTTGTATAAACATATAAACATATAAATATGAATATAAATATATAATATTTTTGGCAAGGCCGACGGTTTTAGAGTGGACCGACCACTTTTATTACGAACGTAATAAAGTTGAAGTACAGGAGAAAGGTAGAGACACCTTTGCTACTAAAAATGTAAGAAAAAAATAACAGCACTGGAGTGTGACGAACATGTCACAGCTACAAAAATAAATAACCAGACTAGTTCTCCTCCGCAGAGGAAGAATCACCAACATTCTCTTCAACCCGGGTTTTATCACGAGAAAGACTCCCTCGAAGGCCAATGAAGGGGCTAAAACGAAGAGCAAGAGAGGGATCATAACAGCCAACATCAGCGGAGTAGAAAAAAGATCGATCCCAATCAGAAACAGCAAGAATATCGGAATTAATTCCAGAGTACATCCCATCCAAATCAAGCTCCAAAGAGTCTCCAGTAATTCTGTAGTAAAGGCATCGTAGGTCCAACAGATCATCAGATACATATTTAAAGTAGGATCCAGTCACAGGATTGAATCTCATCGCAGTAAGACGGTCAACCCAACAAAGCTCATCCTCGACCCAAATCACAAGAGGTGGAGAGGGGACAGGCGCAGCAGACAAAACAGAAGGGACAACAGCGGGTGCAAAAGACTCAGGCTGCACCAAGGGAGGAATATGAACTGGGGCAGAAGTAACTTGAGGGGCTTTAGGAACCCATTTCCTAAGAGGAGGCCTAGGAAGAGGGATCTTTGGTGCAGCAGCAGAAACAGCATTCTTCTTGCAGGCAGAGACTACATGACCAAAAGAGTGACAAGAAGAACAGATGTCAGGGACCCAACCATAACGAACACGAACTTCCACCACGTGACCTACAGCTAGCTGGACAGGAATGGTGGTAGGAAGCAACCTCTGGGGAGAAATCTCTACTAGTGCCTTGGCATACACAAGCTTATCACGAGCAACAGTGTTAGAGTCAAAACAGATCAATTTACCAACATTGCAGGCAAGCCAATTCAAACCACGCAGGGGTTGAAGCGCTGAGGGGATATGGGAGAAATAAACCCAAACTGGGATAGACATAACTTGTTCTCGAGCACTAGCTACTGTCGGAGACCAGGGAGTAATTATGAAAGGCTGACCATCAAAGAAAGTGGGCTCCGACTCAAGAACACGGCATCGTTCCTCAGAGGAGGAGAACTGCAAATAGTACAAGGAATCAACTAGCTTAACTCTAAGACCACCCTGAAGTCTCCAGGCTCTACGGCAAACAGCAGCCACATCACGAAGACGATGATTAGGGTCTAAAAAAAATCCAACAACATAACCAGACCAGAAATCAATACCTGCTTGGATTACACAGGGGGGAGGTATCATAACTCCATTTTCCTCAACGATATCAAAATCAATTGGTTCATAAACACCCGCGTTACGGGGCTTGGAAGTAAAAAGGGAAGTCCAGGGTCTAGGTAGAGCAGGACATGAGGCTGCAAGACGACACACATCTACAGCAGATGAGGCTACAGGAATGGAGCAATTAGTATCTGCAATCAAGTCACCAGCAGGAAGTCTTTCATTGTTCGCAGTAACAACATTGTCATTGACAATAGGCCTCACATTGTCACAGTCAGATTCAACATATAGGCATGCAGGGGGACCAGGGGATAATTCTTGGAGCACAGTGCCAACATTGTCTTTGGCAATAGGTCGAACAGATGGTGTGCCGCTCACAGCACCAATCATGCCAGAAGCAAGCAAAGCTGCTGGTGCCACCGTACTAGCCACACAGACCGTAGCCATAGAATCCATACCAAGGAGACCCAAAACATTACAGGGATCAAAATCGTCATTCACATTGGATCTAGAAATAGGGAGTAAGTTGGAATCACCTGGCTTAGGCGATGCTGAATTCATAGCAACAGGAACGTTTGCGTCCGAGCACAGACCACTCAAACATAGGCGGGGAGAAGGAGCTAGGTTAGACCGATTGAGGGGAGGGAAATCGCTAGACGATTGGAGGTCAGGACGAGAGCAATCTTCAACTGCCATGGAGCTATAGCATCGGCCAGAGCGTGTAGATGAGGGGGATGGAAGACGCTGAGAGAGGGAAGGGGAAGAGGACATGAAGGGGACGGTAAAGGACGGGGAGACGCGATGCAGTTAATCGCCTGGAGCCATTTCATGTCCTGCTCTACCTAGACGAAAACTTTGGGGACTTAACAATATATACATATATATATATGAGTTACTATATAAATAAGTTTATATCATTTAAAATATAATTAATAATTTTTTTGTAATGTTGAAAATGGTACTTATACAAATACATAAAAAAATTAATACACACATGAATATGTTAAATGCATATATATATATGTATAATATATATATGTATATATTAATATAAATAAAATTAAAAAATAATTTTATTTAAATATATATATATATATATATATATATATAATGATCTGGTCTTGCACAAGGCTCGGGAATTTTTTTTTAAATTACGTATATATATACATACATACATATACATACATACATACATATATATATCAATAAAACCATATAAAATTATTTAAAATAAAAAATTATTATTTTTCGAAGCTAAATTTAAGTTAAAATTTCCAACAAATTTTTAAACGAAATTTTAATTTGAAAAATCAATATAACTTTATAATTTAAACCATTTTTAAATTGTCTTAAATACTTAAAATTTGAAAAAATGTTTTTATTACATTGTGCCATGAGTTTAGTATGCATCAATAAAAAATTTATAAAATATAAAATATATTTTATAATATATATATATGAATTTATATAATTATTTATATGATAAATTGATTTAAATATTATTTAAATATAATATTTAAATAAAAATATTTTCTACCAAAAATATTATAATTATTAAACGTCACATGTGAAATTTTATTTTCATATTTTGTACATGTATAATATAGTATTCAAATTATAAACTATATAAATATATGTACATTATATATTATATTAATTAGGTAATAAAAAATGTTTTTTTATTTTGCGCCATGCTATACATTGATGAATTATCATAATATTTTTTAATAATCATATATAGATATACATACAACCAACTAAAATTGTGAAAATATGTTTGCGTATTCAAATTGTAGCCTAACTAATGATATTATACACATTTAAATGAACATTATAATTATAAACTAATGTTTGTAATTAAATTAGAAATGTACCTTTTAGCCAAAGCCCTTAAGCACACTTTCAAATGATGATATATACTCCTAGAAATGATATTCGATCCAATCGAGTGGTAGTCCTTGAAATGTCGACCATTGACTATCGAGTAACAATTGAATTGACTTGATTTTGGACTTAATTAAATGTAGAGACCTATAAGAACCCTCCTTTTCGATTCTTAGAAATCGACACTCATACATCCATGGTATTCACGTGCCAAGCATCCAAGTGCCGGAAAGATGGATAGTTAGGGAAAATGAAAGATAAGCCAGAATCTCACATCGTATGAGTAACATGTATTATACAATAGATCTTTACAGAAGAAAATTTGAACTTTATTATACATATATCAACCAGAGTCAACTAATCAATCAATAGCTTGGGTATTTATAACAACTTGTCCTCAAAATTGCTGATAAATATAAACAACCAATGCAGCGGAAAATAGAATATATGTGAATACGTCTTGGAGGCATCCTGCTCGTCTCCTGAAGCTCCAAAACATTCAAAATAAATTTGAAAATATGCTCTGTCTGACCAGAGCATTATAATAAAATAATACACAGATAACTCTAGTAGACCAGCGTGAAAAGCATGCCTCAATTGGATTTTAAATGTTTATAAAACCTTCCAAAATAAAAGATATCTCGTAAGATCATGCAGCACATAAACACGGATGGATTTTCACCTTACGATAACCAAATCATTTATATTTGAAAATTTAGTGATATTATAATAATGTCTAAGGTGAAAATAACAATAAACAAGCAATCATGATGCCCATGAGTATATATCACAACAAGAATAGGTATATAATAAAAAACTATTGAGGCAAGTTCGTAATTATATAGGATTCCATGGAAGTGCCTTCAGTACTTCGAGAACGGTCCTCCTACAGAAGGATCATAGTTATCCTTTCGAAAAAACAATAAATCCCTAGTGATGTAATATAAAAAAATACATAGCTGACCATGCAAGCCCAAATGTATCGCTCAATGCATGTATAATAAATGTAGGTAACACTAGGAAGGAGATGACTGCCCCTCATGGTTTAGCTAAACCCCTGGCTATGCATCATATCTTTGATTTTAGTTATTGCCATTAGTGAGGCTACTCCGACACTCCAGCTTAAGCGCCTCCACCTAAACAGATCATGGAATCCCTCATGGATTCCCATACCCCAATGAGTCATGTAATCACACATGGATTCTCACATCTAAAAATAGATCTCGGAATCACACATGGATTCCCATACCCCAACGGGTTTTGGAATCACATATGGATTCCAATATCTCAAGCAAAACTCGAATCTCCTCTAAGCATAGACCTTGTATACGGTTTTGGAGTGGTTACGGTTTTGACTCATCTCTTACAAGTACGCTCTCCTACTTACGAGATGTAAAGCCAATCGATCGATTTTCAAAATGCTTAATACCGATTCTTTTGGAAATAATCAGACATACATAAGAATGGGGATCATCCCCTAACCGTTTATATGGAAGGATCTCCTCATCATTTGTCATAAAGAACTAAACAAGTTTATCCGTACAGCATAGCACCCTAATGGTAATTGTACCATATGATACCCGTGTTTCTCCTAAATATTTCTAAAGTTAAAATCCTTTCGAGTTAAGTAGGGAAATATTTCCGTACCACCAAAATTAAGAAGGATTACATGTTTAGGCTATGATTTGATGGTCAGTTATTTATCTATCAAATAAACAAATAGTCCAAACAGAGATTACATTTCCCATGGAAACGACCAAGCCTCATAAATATCTTCTATTAATAAAAAATCACTTTGTAAATACTTGGAAATCACTTCCATATACTTATCTCAACAGGAGAAGTACATTTACAAAACACTATATTTTCAATGCTTAGAAAATATAACCATATACTTACCTCAATGGTATAAGTATATTCATAAACCGTTCATTTCAAAACTTGGAAAACATTTTTCACATACTTATATAAAATGGTATAAGTACAATCACAAAGCATTTAGAAAGATTTTCTATTTCAAATCATATTAAAATGATCAAAACCACATATGTCGTTAAAACAGAGATATTAATAACCCAAAACACTAATTCTTCCATAAATCTCTTTTATTTCATAAATTCCTCCAATATAAATTCCCAAAATATATTTATAGATTTCTTTATAAATCCCCAAAATTTGTTTATAAAAATACTCTTTATAAATCTCAAAAACCATTTATAAGATTTCCCCTTTAAATCGCTAAACCATTTATGAACCTCTTTTTGAAATCATTTAAAACCCAACTTCATTTCAAATTACTAACCTCTTTCAAATTCATATGCTCCTTCGCCTAAATCCCCTATAAACAGTTTATTATTTAATTACAATAAATGAAAACTTTACACCATAAAGATAAATTTTAATCATTTTAGATAATAAAATAATAAATTTTAAAAACATTTTAAATAATATAATAGTTAATTTTTAAAATAATTTAATAAATATAATAAAATAACTTTACACAGTTTTTAATGTATAATTAATACATTTTCAAACAACATTAATACAATAATTAACTAGCTTTGAATAATCAAGAACAAAATAATTTATTATCTTTAGACAACCTTAATAAGTAATTAATTATTTTTAAACAACAAGAATAAAATAATTAATTTTAAAACATTATAAATATAATGATTAACTTTACTAAAGAAATAAACTTTTATAAAAACTTTGTAAAATTGAAATTAAACAAAATCTTGTTAAAATAATAATTTAATAAAACATTTCACTATGAATTATAAAATCTGAAGTTGATTTAAATCCCTAACTTTCCAAATGCGAAAAGAGGCTTAGCGAAACCAGTGGTACTTAAACAAGCTTAAATTTAACTTCCTAAGTTAAATTGCTAGAATTTACATAACCAGGCATATATGTAAACCAAATCCATAATAACAATCAATTGTTAACACATCACATATCTAACAATAATCAGCTGACACTTAAATAAATGTCCAAGTTTATATAATAGCAGAACAAGAATTTAAATAAATTGTTATTCAAAATAAACTCTTCTGTTTATTATTAGACAGTGTTTATTTGGCCAAATAGATAACACCAAAGAAGTATGTTTAAATTAACTACATTATTAGTTAAACCAAATAACTATATTAAATCAGTATTATTTTATCACTTTATTATCCATTTTCAAAAATTGTAATTTATCCAAACCAAACAATCAGCAGATTCAACACCCAAGCAGACAATAAATAATTTTTATCCACTATATATCTTACCAATTACCCACAAAGATGAGTTTAACTCACCAAAATTTCAGTTATCGCTGAAGTGTTTTGATTCCGTCTCATTCGATTTTAGCTTGAAATTATACAAGCTGCAATCTCAACCAATCTAATTCCAAAATGTAGATATCGTCATTATGAGTCCAATGCGACTGACCACATTCGATTTGGACCTTGTATGAACAAGTTATACAACTTATAAGATATTAAATTTAAATATTCATTAATTAGTTAATAAACCAATCACTTAACTTAATCCTTTCTTTCTCTCCACCTAAACTACCCATGCCTGTAGGCGAGATACCTAAGTGCACGGCCGTGCAACTTAACCACTGATACAGAGTGTCGAGCAACGAATTGACGAACGAACAGTGCCAACGAGCTCCTCACTCGTACTCGACACAACCGTGCCACATTCACTCACTCCACCCCCGCCTTGGAAGTCACGACCCACAGGCCAGGCTTTGATCTGGAGAAGTGTCGGACCATCCAAAAATGTGCCGCACTCCACTATTCTTCGCTAAACGTTGCTCTTCGACACCCTTAACCAACATCCAAGCATAGAATGACTCAATGATGACCATATCTCGACAAAATCGCAACCCTCACTTCTTCCCAAACCGTCGAACTCAAAAAATGCCGCTACACCCCTTAATATACACAACAAATTGAAGCTCTCTCTATTATGAATGCAAAGGTCACTTATTTTAAATTTTATAATTTTTATTTCCTTTATTTTGAATTTTTGAAATAAAATTTGCTTTCTTTGCCATTTACAGAAGATTTTCTTATTGGTTTTGAGCGGTACGAAATGAAGACAATGAATAAAAGGGTTATAGCATATGTTGGGTAAGGGTTTATTTATTTTCAAATTTTTGGCATCACGCTGCATAGATTTTTGATCGCATATGAACTCTTAACGATATCACAAAAATGCGATCGCACCCAAAATAGCGTCATGACCTCAAAAGAATAATAATATATGCTTGTTATTGTATTAAGTAAAATCATAAAAATACCGTCATTTTCCAATAAATCGTCAAATGATAATTTCAATATTTTTTCCAAATTAAAAATTATGGAAAAATCAAATCAATTAAATTAAAAATATATCAATAAAAATCAAGTGGTATAAATAAAATAAATTTTCTGGTAAATTATTCAAACCATTATTACCACAAATACATTTACAAAATAAATTTGCTTTTATCATTTATTAATCAAAAAGAGTTAAATAAGACCATTAAATCAAATTAACTAATATTTGTTATTCGGCATTCTAGCTCGGCTATATCAAGCTGATTTCACAAGGTAGATTTGATTGCCATCAAGGCCGACAACTTTAGAGTAATAATTGTGGGACCCAGAAATCAAGTACAAATAATCTTATAAAGTCAGAATTGAATGGGTTTCATGGATGTACAATGTCGGATGCTCAAAGCATGGAATATGACTCAACGATTGAAAAGGTTCGACATAGATTTGCTCATTAGGAGGGATCGACATACTTAATGGAGTGGGATCGGTATGCTTTACTAAAGAGGGGTTGGTATCCATCAAGGTTTAAGCGCATTCTTGCATACAATGACCCATATCACGAGATCTACAAGTCAAATCCCTATGAAATTTGGAGAGCAAGGTATATGGACCTTAGGGAATAGGGATCTCATATCAAAATGACAGAATGGGAGGGATCATCATACATCCCTGTAGAGGGTTTGGAACAAGCAATATACAAGTCATGTCAAATCAAAGATCGAACAATAACCCGAGTTCCAATGGTCTAAATGACATGAAAATTGGATGCTAAATATATTTTAGCACGGAGAAGCCAACATAGGGATTGTTGCCCAAAAATAAACCAATGAAGAGATCAGTACCGATCCCTCCTCATTGAGAATTGGGTCTAGCGATCCCTCTTGTGGGCCCTTGTAGATTAGAAGGTTCTTCATTCAAAGTTTCAGAGAGATTGATGGTCATCTTCACCTATAAATACTGGCCTGATGAGTTATTCTGAGGATCTTTATGCTGCTTATTACTCTAGATTCTATTCTAATTAAGTGTTTTCTATTTGCAACTGGTGTAATCAGATTTATAAGTGATTAATAAAGCATAATCTTCAAAGTGGACGTAGGCATACAACGCCGAACCACTATAAATGTCCGTGTCTCCTATTATTGCTTTTTTATCTATTATTTGCACGAACATTTCCTCGGTTTAATTTAATTTTTCTTCGCTTACTTCTGTACAAAAATCTATTTTTGGGTGTTTGTGACCAATTTAGTTGCAAACAATTTTGTGCTTTCACTGAGAATTTTGATTATCAACATGCTAGGATCCCTTTGTTGCTATTGAATTGGATAAATCCCCTAAAGTAGATCTGCAGTTATCTTCAAGAAGTTGTTAATACTACTTAAATTTGTAGAAAATTTATGCAAGGCAATTAATAATGGTGAGACATACTAGATCTACTTGCTAGAACGTGGAAGGTAATGAAAATGCTAGCATTCAACAAGGTGATCCAAGCAATCAACCAAAAAATGTGAATGCTTATCCGGTTGAAATTCAGATTCCCATTGATTCTGTTACAAGAGCTGAATTTCATAATTTATTGAGAGAGCTGATGGAGAGCCATCGATAATTAAATCAATAAATTCAGACCAATATCAACTTGATGAACCAAATCAATCAGCAGCAGCGGGGGAATGCTAGGAGGGACCCCACTTCTTACTTAGCACCAGAGAGTTCTAGCTCATCAGATGAGTACCATAAGCATTGGCATCGTAGAATAGACAAATATCGTACCGAAACTTAGGGCCATCAACTGGTAGACCATCATGGTCTGCCAGGATCGATTGATGCCGATCCGTTCATAGGGATCGGTACCGATCCCTCCACCAGAAGTGGGAATTCATCCATGCCTTTTGGCAATCAAGCTGGAGCTACTACGGTTGGTTTGGATGCTGAAGTTCAATTAAATCTTGACCAAACACTTCCTCGAAATGACGATGAAGTGAATTTACAAGATACAAATCGGGAAGATTGTGAACCAAGAAGGAGTGAGATGGCCCGCAGACATCGATCAGGCAATTCACGTGAGGTGGAGCGTGACCACCACTTGGCACCAACTATGCAGACATTAGACCTATCGGGCAATGGTCAGACAGTTGGTGAGAGAGAGAGAGAGAGAGCGCCAAGGCTTGACTAGCGATGACTGGGGAATTTCAAAAAGCCATACCCTATTTATTGATAATGTTTTACATGTGGAATATCCAAGGATGTTCAATATGCCATCAATGCCTGCCTACGAGGGAAAGACCGACCCCAGGCAGCATATTATGAGTTACGAATGGCTGATGTATTCTGTACGAGCTGATGATGCGACCAAGTATAGACGCTTTCCTATAACTCTATTTAGAATTGCAATGATGTGGTTCACAAGACTACCCCCACTATCAATTTCTAGATTCGATGATTTGGCAGCCAAGTTTGTGGAGCAGTTATGGATGCACACAACTCGTCCCAAGGATGTGATGTCCCTTTCCAGCGTGATTTAGGCTTCGGGAGAGTTGAAAGATTATTTGCAGAGATTTCGTACAGTTGTAACAGAGGTCAATTATCTGAATGACCATGCGATACTCATGGTCATGACAAGAGGGATCGATGTAGAGTCTTATTTTGGCAATTTGTTAGCCGATAAGCCGCCCGCAACGTTGGAGCGCTTCTACGCAAAGGCGGCTCAGTATTTGAGAAAGGAGGAATCCAGGTCCTCCAGAAAAAATAATGTCGTGGGACCAAGCAGAGAGGGAGTGCAGAATAACATCACAATAAAACATTTTGACGACAGTTCTAGAAAAGTCCAAGTGAATGTTCAGAACAAACCATATCAGCAAAAGAGGGGCAGAGATAGGAACCATGAATGAAAGAGGGATTCTGGACAAGGGAAGATTAGGACTCCGATGTATAGTACTTACACTCGATTGAATACATCCTTGGAGAATATCTACCTATCTATCTACAATACCATGCAGTATAGGAAGCCGCCTCCAAAAGAATCAACAGAGAAGCAGAAACATAATGGAAGATATTGTTGGTTTAGCGAGTGCTATAGGCACAATACAAATGAATGCAGACGTCTCTGGGATGTTATAGAAAAGCTGATTTCAGGAAAGAAATTACAACAGTTTGTGAAAGCCCTACAGGACGACAGACAGGGGACATCTGACCCCAACCGAGGACAAGCGCCACATCGGGCTAAGGAGCCTGCATGGACTGGTGGAAGAATGGTACTAAATACAATAGTTGGAGGACCACACCCAGTAGATAAGAGTTGGCAAGAGATGAAGCGCTATGCTAATGCGATTAGGCATGTGGATTTTAAATTCTGTTCGAATATGGAAGATGGAGCACCAGAAAAATAGCAACACACGATGGCGGATGATATTGTGTTTAGAAATAGAGATTCAGATAAGGTAGAGGCTCGGAAAATCGACCCAATGGTCATTTCTGTCATGATTGGCCCCACTTTGGTGAAAAGAATATTGATTGGTTGTGGAAGTTCGGTAAATACAATCTTTAAAAAAGCTTATGATCAGATGAGTATAGGAGCCAAAGATTTTTTTTTGCGAAAAATGTGTGATCCTCTATAAAAAGAGGAGAGCACAGATGCAACTATATATATAGAAGCCAAAGATTTAAAACCGTCTAAAGCTTGTATACACAATTTTAACAGTGTTACAACTAAAGCTGTTGGTTATGTGGAATCAGCTGTAGAGTTGGGATAGGAGAATGAAGGAGAATGCTGATCTTTCCGTTTGTTTTTTTGGATGTTGACTCTCCATACAATGTTTTCCTAGGTCAATTGGCCCTAGCTGAATTCCGAGTAGCTCTTGCTCCATGGTGTTTGATTTTGAAGTTTTCGACACATAATGATGTTGGAGTTGTTCACTACGATCGGGCGACTGGACGTGCCTATTATGTAGCTGAGTTGGATGCTCAGCGCAATGAAAAAGGTAAGAGTGTGGACAAGACTGACCGCATCCAAATTACCGAAGATTGACAACTAACGCTTGAGCCTTGGCTCGAGCACCATAGTCGGTTCTATAGATATATAGATCTGAGAGATGATGGAAAGAAGCCCAAAGAGACCAAGGCTACACTGGCTGAGTTGACAATTGATATCACGGTCAGCCACGACAACCCATCATGGGTCCTAAAGATTGGATCAGACTCAGCCCCTGATGATGAAAGAACTTGCTGGTTTTCTTCGAGCGAATCTAAAATTTTTCGCTTGGACTCACTCTGACATGTGTGGAATCTTACGTACCATTACAAGCCATGTATTGAATATCAACCTGAGGCATGTCTCGGTAAAGTAAAAAAACATGGCATGGATCCAAAGAGATCTATCGCTCTCAAAGAGGAGGTGGATAGAGTAAAAGAAAACGGGTTTATCTACAATGCCTTCTAAACTAAATGGGTATCTAATCCCGTACTTGTGAAAAAACTGAATGGGAAGCGGAGAACATGCATTAATTTTTTAGATTTAAACAAGGTGTGTCCAAAAGACATTTTTCCCCTTCCAAGGATCGACCAGCTGGTAGATTCAACTGCGAGACATGAATTGCTATCTTTCATGAATGCATACTTGGGATATAACCAAATCCTGATGCATATTCCCAATCAGGTGCACACCAGTTTCGCTACCGATGTTGGATTGTACTACTATATAGTAATGCCATTTAAATTAAATAAAAATGCAGTAGCTACTTATCAGCGCTTGGTCAACAGGATGTTTAAAAATCAGATTGGTAAAACGATGGAAGTGTATGTGGATGATATGCTCATGAAGTCACGACGATCAAGTGACCACACTTGAGACTTGGCGGAAACATTTGATATTCTTCGACATTACAAGATAAAAATTAATCCTTTGAAGTGTTATTTTGGTGTTGCATCAAGGAAATTCTGGGGTTTTATTGTTAATGCCCGTGGAATAGAAGCTAATCCCAAGAGGATTCAGCCTATCCGTGATATCTAAGCGCCAAGTAAACAAGTGCAGAGTCTGAATGGGAAAGTTATTGCCTTAAGCCAATTTATCTCCAAAGCTATCGACAAATTCATTCCTTTCTTTGATTTGATTTGGAAAGGGAAAAGAAATTTCAAATGGACGCAGGATTGCAATGATGCGTTTTAAGCTTTGGTGAATCATTTGGAGAGATACCCTGTCTTGTCAAAGTCGGTGGATCATGAAAATTTGTGCATTTATTTGGCTGTCTCGACACACTTTATAAGTACCGCATTGCTTCGCGTGGAGGATCAAATCTAGGGGCCGGTGTATTACATCAGCAAATGGTTAACGGGAGCTGAAAGTAATTGTCCAAAAATAGAGAAACTGGCATACTACTTACTGATTGCATCACGAAATCTTCGTCTATAATTCCAGGTACGCCCGATCAATATTTACAGTAACCAGCCATTACGACAGGTCCTACAGTGACCCAAGATGTCTGGAAGGTTATTCAAGTGGAATATCGAGCTTAGTCAATTCGATATTACTTATCTCCCTCGGAGAGCTATCCAGGGTCAGGCACTGGCAGATTTTATAGCAGAGTTTACTGCGTAGGTTGACTCTCCAGAAGGCAGCGAAATCCCTACATGGTGAAAATTATGTACTAATGGGGTGTCTAATGATCGTTTTTTTTGGGGCTGGAATTGCTCTTGTAACTCTTGAAGATTGGTCGTCTGCTATGCTTTAGAGCTTTATTTGCCAATAACGAAGCTGAGTATGAAGCTTTGGTTGCTGGACTTAAACTCGCTAGAGAACTCAGAATAAATCTCTTGAAATCTTTTGCGATTTGCAGTTGGTATTATACCAAGTCAGGGGAGATTATCAAGCTAAGGGACAACGGCTTGCCCCATATCTTACCCAAGTCCAAGAATTGTTGTTAGAATTTGATTACTATGAAATTTTCCATATTCCATGGGATCGAAATAGAGAGGCCGATTCATTGGCAAAGTTCGCTAGCATCGACAACGCACATCAGATGGCATTGGTTCTGGTCGAAATATTAAATGCCCTAAGTGTAAACATGATAGAAATCGCCCGGACATCAGAAGAAGAGCCTGAGAGGGAATTGTGGATGACTCTGATTTAAGACTATTTGCTACATGGAGTCCTACTAAATCAAAGAAATAAAAAGCGATAGGTCCTTCGTAAAGCTTCGCCGTATGTCATGCAAGAGGGAATTATGTATAAAAAAGGTTTTTCAGTCCCTCTACTCCGATGTTTCACTCATAATGAGATAAAATGTGTTAAAAAGAAGTTAATGAAGGGGAATGTGGCGACCACACTGGGGGCAGACTCTGCCAAAGAAAATACTGCATCATGGGTATTATTGGCCAACTGTTAATCGAGTTGCCATTGACTATGTAAGATGATGCGATAAGTTGCAAACATATGAAAAAGTTCCAAGAGCTCCACCGAAGGAAATCACGCAAATGGTCAGCCCATGGCCGCTTGCTATGTAGGGTATAAACATTATCGGTTCCTTACTGATTTCCAAAGGTGGTGCAAAGTATGAAATCATTGCGGTTAATTACTTCACCAAATGGATCGAAGTAGAACCTTTAGCCAAGATCCCAACCAAGAAAATAATCAAATTTATTGTCTGAAACATCATATTCCATTTCAGTCTTCCACAAACTATTATAACAGATAATGGGACTCAATTCGACAGTATTGAATTCAAAGACTTCTATCTAGGTATCGTATTGAAAAGAGATTTGTAGCAGTCTCTCACCCTCAGGCAAATGGACAGGATGAAGTTGTAAACAAAATCACAAAGTCCATTTTGAAGAAGTGTTTGGAGAAGGCTAGAGGAAAGTGGGTGGATGAACTCCCTAAAGCACCGTAGGCTTACAGGATTACCCACAAGTCCGTGACTATCCATACTCCGTTCACCCTCACTTACGGTTCAGAAGCTGTCATTCCTGTTAAGCTCGAAGTTCCTTCTTATCGGGTGACTTACTACGATCCCAAAACGAATAAAGACCACCTCTTGGAATCTCTCGATTTTATAGATGTGAAGCGCGAGAAAGTCGATCTGAGGGCAGCTGCACATCGACATCGATCGCCCAGTATTACAAGATTAAATTCCGACCTATAACCTTTGAAATCGGCGATCTCGTCCTGAAATGGGTGTTTCCTATGCATCACATAGGAATCCAATCTGGTAAGGACCATATGTAATTAAACATAGACTTGGAGAGGGAACTTTCAAGCTAGTGACTGTCGATGACATCACACTTTCAAGGACGTGGAATAGCGATCATCTATGATGCTATTTCACTTAGTTTATTTCGTTTTCATTTTAGTTGTATTTGCTTTAGTATTTGTTTTTTTAGAAGCGTAATAAGACAGATTATCTTATTCTTTCCATTTAGCAAATAAGGTTTTAGATTTCCTTTATATTTATGTTTGTTATAACATTATGTATTAGTTACATGGCAAACCTTATTGATGTCGATATGTATGAACAGGCTCTCAGAGTTTGAAATTAATCAATTATGCTAGTTCCCAATGGGAATTAACAAGATGAGCTTGGTCCACTTGTTCATTTGATAACTCCCATTCATAATGCAACGGATGGGAAACACGATGAGGAATAAAAGTGGCTCGATCATCTGATGATCGAATAAATCCTGCCAAACTGTGGAATTGAAATAAAGTAAGAGTGACCATGACACGATCAATCGCATGCTAAATAAAACGCCAGACCTTGAGGGGCAAATCAATCAATTATGGAGAGTAAGACCCGACCGCTCTTTGAAATAATTCTAAGTCCCCAGAGTGCGGATCAGAGTATAAACATAAATCAGATGCAATCGATCACCCACGACATAACTCTAAGTCCCTAAAGTGTGGATCAGAGCACAAACATAAATCGGGTGTGAATCGACCACCTGCGAAATAATTCTAAGTCCCTAGAATGTGGACCGCAATATAAACATAAATCGAGTGCGAATCGACCACATGCGACATAACTCTAAGTCCCCATAGTGCGGACTAGAGTATAATCACAAATTGGGTGCAATCCGAACACCCATCAGCTAACTCTTATCCCTAAAGTGCATTTGTTATTTCAAATTTAATTTGTATATATAACTTGATTTTTAAATATTAGATTTTAGAATTTGATTTGAATTTCAATATAAAATTTTAGAATCCAAAGTATAGATTTTTAATTGTTTTGATTTGTATATGCATAAGCTTTTATTTATAAGCATAATTTGTTTTTATTTCTTTTAAAAAAATTCTATACATATAAAATACTAATTAACTAATTAATTAGGCATAACTTATACATTAACATTTAAATTAAATACTAACTACTTTAAAAAGACATGTGTTGATTTCTTAAGCCTCATATAACAAATGTTAAAAGATAAACATCCTAAATTGACAAATGTTAAAATTTTATACAAGTGTCATTTTCAATTTAGTATTTTCTTTTATTCTTATTAAATCATATTTTCATCTTATAAAAATGCCTCTTCTCTTCAGTTTCTTTTTCCTTTTAAAAATCAAAAGTTAAGAAATCTAAGGCATGAACTAAAAACAAATCTAAAAATCTACAAACTATTTTCAGCTTCAAAATCAAATCTTCAAAACCAAAATCTAAAACTTGTTCTCATACAAATCAAAACTCCTCATTATCAAATCTGAAACATACAAACTCAAAATTTAACTCCTCATATCAAAATACAAATCCCTGCAATTAATTTCAAACCAAGCCTGCATCATTCATTTTTTTTTTCCTGTAATTTGGAAATTGGTTATGCAAACGAACCTGCAATTTCAAATCTATAGCCTGCATTTTCAAAACCATGCACCTGCCATTTTCAAACAAAAGCTAATCTGCACATCTTCAAATCATTCATCTGAAAAACAAAAGAAAAATTGAAATCTATTCTAAAGTCTGGAAGCATGCAAGTAGTTTTTAAATCCAAGGGGCAATGCAGTTTTAAAGTGTCAAAGCTTTTTCAAAATCTAGGAAGCTCTGTTCTGCATCTTCAAACAAAATTGGTGAGTAACTTTTTTTTTAAAATAAAAAATTTAAAAATTGGTTGCATGCTTGTATGCTGAGATGAATAAGTATTGCATGTTATTATAAGTAAATGTCTAAAGTAAATATTTATGTGTATGCATGCTGTTATGTACTCTACTATGTTCCCAGTTCCACTTTTTCATTTAAAAATCCCTTACCATTTAATTTAATTCGTGGTAGGATCTGATTTATAAACCAATATTGTTTGATTTAACTTAGATTATTGTTTAAAACTTTTAATCAAGTTAAATTAAAACTTGAAGGCCTCTGGAAGTATTAAAAACATCAGTATATGTAGATATAAATCAAAAATTTAAACTATGTAATTTATTAATTCAGTATTATAAATCAAAAACATCAACTAAATCATGATTTTTAACATTAAAATCAGGATTTTTAGAATTAAGTTGAAGGTGCAGTTTGGGTTTGAACTAAAATGGGATTATTTGTTTTTTCTGGCGATCTATGTATTTTGAGGGCTTGGGTTTCTTCGTATGATGGAGGAGAGTTAGGAGTTGATGGGAAAAATGCTAGTTGGTGTTGGATTGCACGGTGGAAGTTGCGGTAGTGAATTTTCCTCTAGAACCCTAGTTTTAACTAGGAATGATGAATCGATCTCTACGGGTTGTTTCAGTGGATCGAGTGCTTCAGGGTTTAGGGAGACGGAAGTTTGGACATATTCAAGGTCGGGGCCGGAAATGTAGTACTTCTGGTGATCGGAGGATGAACGGCGAAGGATTTCCAGGTTTTGGGGTTGGTGATGTTTCAGTTGTTCCAGGTTTTGGAATTGGGGGCCTTTTGTTTTATGGATGATGGACAAGATTGGATGATCGTGGTGGGTTGCTGAGTCGTTTTGTGGTGTGTCGCGATCATCGCTGATGATCAATGGTGGCTAGTGCCACCGTGCATATGCACGGTGAAGTGTTTTGTCTGGTGAAGTTAGATTTTGGGTGTTTCGAGTTGATGATGTAACTGACTCGAAGTAGCCTATTGTTTTGCTCGGGGAAGTAGGGTATTGGACTCGAAGCATATGGGATGTGCCTCGGGTTAGTTAATTTAACAGGTTTCAACAGAAACCTGATGTTCAGTTTTTAAATTTTAAAATAAAATTTAAAAGCTGAGTTTAAAATGAAAGGTAAGTTTTAAAATAAGTTTTAAATCTAGTTCTTCAAACTGGAGTTTAAGTTTAAAATCTCAGTTTTCAAATAAGGTTAAGTTTTTAAAATTGAATTGATTTAACTACTTTAAAAAGGGATAAGTAGCTTGTATTTTAAAATGAAGTTTCAAATTGTAAATAGGTTTTTAAATCTAAAGATTTATCTGGAATCAAAATTTAATATTCATTTCAATTTTGAAATAAAAGAAAGTTTTCAAATTTAAAATGTTTTAAACAAATTAAATATTAAAGTGTATTTTTAACTATGGTTTGAATTTAAACATAAATTTGGTTTTAAATTTCTTTTGATCTTCTTTATGAAATGAATATTACTTTAAAATGTGAATTAAAAGTTTTGAATTGTCTTTAAGCTTTGTTTAAAGTCAATTTGTATTCATTTTTAAATCTTAAATTTAAAATGGAATTTGAAAGAAAAGTTTAAAGTAAATTGTTTTTAAAAGACTTTTGATGATGATAATTTGATCATTAATAAGATTTTTTTAAGTAAATGAAGATTAAATGATTGAATTATTAAGTTAATTAAAATCATAATTAAGTTATATAATTAATTATTATTTGGATTAATTAAATAAGTAATTAAAGGTTTAAATTAATTAATTAAGGTTTTAGATTAATTAATTAATGAAAAATAAATTTGTAATTATTAATTAAAGATTATTGATTAATGATTAAAGATTTATTAATTAAGGAATTAAGTTATAATCAAGGTTCATTTAATTAAATAATTAAGGATTAATTAAGTTATAGGTAACACTTAATTAATTAAATAATTAGAGTTTAATTAAGGGATTATTAGAGATAAATTAAATTGTAATTAATAATGGTTAATCTAAGTTAATTACTTAATGAAGGTAATTAAAGAATGGTTAATGAAGGTCATTAACTTAGGATTATTTAATAATTAATTAATGTGATTAATTTTAATAATTAATTAGATTAATTAGTTAAAGATAATCAGTTGTGAATTGTTTAAGTGTAATCACTTAATGGAAGTAATGAATGAATTAATTACTTAATGTAATTAATTTAGTTTAATAGGATTAGTTTGAATTAATTGATTAAGTTTAATTAATTTTAAACACTGAATGATTGATGATAATTACTTAATGTAATTAATGGATTTGAATTACTTAGTGAAGTAATTAATTGGTAATTACATGATGTAATTAATTAAAGATGATTTAAGAATGGAAGTAATTTGGATCAAATTACTATGTGTAATTAATCAAGGGATTAATTAAGATAATTAATTTATTTAATGAAGTAATTAAAGTTAATTAATTACTGAATATGATTAATCAGGAATGATTAATAATTATGGTTTAATTAAGGTTAATTACTTAAGGTAATTAATTTAAATAAAGTAATTAATTAAAAATTAAGGATCATTAATTAATATAATTAATAATGTAATTAAAGTTGATTAATTAAGATTAATTAATCAATGATAAGTGATTTAAAGGTAATTAATTAATGTAATTAATTAAGGATTAATGTAGTTAATTATAATTATTTAATTAATTGAAGTAATCAAAGGTTAATCACTGTAAGGGGTAAGGATAATTAATTTGTGAAATTTATTAAAGAACAATTACTTGAATGTAATTAAGGATAATTAGTCAAGGATGATTAATTAAGGTGATTAATTTGAATGATTAATTGACTGTAATTAATTAATGGTTTATAATGATGAAATAATTAATTTAATTTATTTTAAATTAACTAAGGACGTAGTAATTAATTTAATTCACTTTAAATTAATTAGAGATGGAAGTAATTAATTTAATTCATTTTAAATTAATTATAGATGATGTGATTAAGTAAATCTTTGCTTATGTATGAATGGATGATATTGATTGCCTTGAATGGTTTGTGATCTTAGATATGAGATTAGCGATGTTGTGTGATATGAATGCTTTAGTTGTGTTGTGATGATAATATGGATTATCTATTTTGATGATAGTATGGATTATCTGTTTATAATGATAATGTGGATTATCTATTTATTATGATAATGTTGATTATCTATTGTGATTTGTGAGTTATCTATCTGTGTGTATATAGATAATTGAATTGTTTTAAACTTTAAAACAACTTGGCCTTAAAAGACACGTTTTGGATTTCGATGAGACCGGGATTAGGTTTCCATATTTGGATATCCGAAAACCACATCGATCCAAATTAACGATAGGTCGTGAAATCTCAAGTGAAGATGAAGATTCAGAGTGCAAGGGTTATCGTCATTAACTCTGAGGGTGATTCCAAAATGAGTGTAACGAGATAATGCCTTCGGTTTGGTTTGAACCCAGAACGTGAATGCTTTCAGAACATCGTCAGGTGGACGATGAGCATTCTAAGTGATGTGTTTTATAAAGGTAATCGTAGCCTCAAGCCTTATCAACCGGGAATGGCTAAAACAGGAGAGGTGCAACAAGGCTAAGTGGGTCATGCCCAAGTAGGACGAGATTTTCCCCTGTCTAGAGGTTCCTTTTTATTCGGCTGTGTGGATGGTTGTGAGCTCCAACTGTCAGGGTTGTCTTGTTCCGGACTGTTTAGTAAGGAATGGTTCCGGCCTTGTGTGGCAGGGGAGTTAGGGTGGCTCCTCGGTACGTTGATCTAGGCCACGTACTGTGACGAACGGTACCCCAGTAGCCATGCCATTGTATGGAATCCAAAATCCAATAAGCGCCCTCGGATTTGATTCTATTACCCACTTTTGTGGCTAGTAGCTGGAATTTAACGAATGTAACAATTTCGGCTATTTCATATTTACTTGAAAACCCTAGACCTATTATAATATCATCGGATTTCCTATCAAATGTTTTGGTTAGCGTAAGGTAAAAACTTTTCCATGTTTATGTGTGGGAAGTCTTACGCGATACCTTTCTTTTCAAAAGGTTTTCGAAGTTAAGCAACCTTAACCTGTTACTCACACCAGACCCACATCTAACCCGGACTTTATCTTCTGTTTTCTTAAACTCTTGGGTACTCAAATTTTTACGAGTAGCCAAGGGATTCAGGTTAGCTTTGATGAATGAGGAGCAATGGAGTAGGAGGCTTCAGCGTGTAGATATATAGTTTTCCGCTGTGTTGGTTTCTCTGAGTAGTTCCTTGTATTGTATTGAGTTGTATAACTAGACAGGTGTTTATAACTGTCTAGTATTTGATGAATAATCTGTGTAACTCTGATAATGGTTGTAAACTGTGTAATATTTATGTTATTAATATAATTTATTCATTCCGCTGTTAAGATTCTGTGTTGTTTCTTCTTTCTCTTCTTTCTTTTCTCATTTCTATCCCTTTCTTTCTTCAAGATGATGCGATTTTCTATGGTGAGAAAGTCGGGTCGTCACATTTGGTATCAGAGCGTTAGGTTGAGTGAATACCTAGGCTCTGGAGTGATGTCTATCTTGAGAGAGCATATTTGTAATTTTAAATATATATAAAAATATATTTATTTCTACCTATCTATTGGGTTACCTGTACGGTTTTTCCAACATAAGTTATAAAGGTAGATTGGGGTAGTGGTGTGCATAACACGACTACCATTGGTTAGAGTTTGAATATTTGAGCTTGGAAGTGTATCTGTCAAGACTGTAGACTTAATACCGTCTCGAGTGAGTTTTGCAGTGGCGTGCGGATTTCATCAATCTCTGAAGGAAACCTGTTAAGATTCAGAGTCTATTTTTGAAGTGAAGTTGGATGAGTAGAGTTTGGATCTGTCAGTTGTGCTGGAGCGAGTAATGGTATCTTGATACCTCAGGAAGTAGTAGCTACGTGATGAGATGTAGTGACTATAGATATTTCTGAAGAAGTTTTCTTTGGAACAAGTTTAAGGAAGTAGGTCTGCATCGGTGATGTGGCTGTGTTCAGCATAGTGATTCTGTTTGGTTTGAGGTCCGAGTTTCTCGAAGTGTTTTGGATTAGGAGATCTTTGGCATCTGTGGCAGCAGTGCAGCTTGGAGTGTTCTGTGTGTCGGCAGGGAGTCTGTTGGGTTAGCAGTTTTTCCGAAGGAAGAGTTCAGAAGCAGTAGAGTGGATCCGTTTCTTCGGTGGATTAGCTAAATAAGTGTAAGCTGTTCTGTTTTGTAAAGGAAGAACAGTTTTCTTTTGATATTGGGTTGGATTGATCACAAAAGTGACTTACGATTGTCTGAGTGTTCCCTTGGGTTATCAGAATTTTTCGGGATGTCTTCAGGGAAGTCAGAGGTTTTTCCGCATCTGGAGATTGAGTTTTCTTATCACCTAGGAATCCAGGAGTGGTACAGGTGGTTCAGCTTAGTAGAAGGATGTTCTTAGTAACAGTGTTTGATGAAGCAGCTTAGGTTTTGTTGGAGCTTCTAAGTTTTCTTATGGATCTCATGAATCATATTTCTGGGATGTGTTGTCTAGTTTGTGCCCGTGTTCTTAATCAGCATTTTATCTACTTCGGATTAGAGTTGTGCAGCGGACGAAGTTTGGAAGTGCATCTGCTTTTCTTTTTCGGATAGGAGAAGTGAGTTTAGTCTTCTAGTTATTTGAGGAGTTGAGTTGGTGTTCTTGATCTTGGTTGATCTTGAGGAGATCATTTTGTTGAGTTGATTAGTTTTGTTTGTTTCTACAGGCATCAGCGAAGGTTGAGCTGATCAATAAGGTTGTACGCTGCCCAGGATAGTCCGAAGAGTTTTGAGGATAAGAGATGAAGGAATTTGGGTTCCGAAGTCGGAGATTTGATTTTGGATAAATTTTTCTCCGATAAAGGGAGCTATAAGATTTGGTAAGGCTGGGAAGCTAGCTCTGAAGTGTTTTGGATCTTTTCTGTGTTCTTATAAGAATAAGTGATTGACCTACAGGATTGAATTGCCAATTTGGATAACTGGGATTTGATGGGTTTCACGTATCTCTGAGGGAGAACGTGTTTTATCTATCTCTGATTTTTGAACCAGTAGTTTGGAAATTTTGGTTGTTGAGTTAGACTTGTATGTAGTCTGATTTATTGTCTAGTGTTGTAGATATAGATGTATAGGAGCTCTGTGGCTTAGTAATATTGATTGTTTGAATTCTGTAAAGCGAGTATTCCGGTACTTATACTTGGGGAAACTCGAGAAAATTCTATCCAGAATTTTGTCTGGATAATTAAATTTGTTTGATTGGATTGATCGGTTGCTATGGTTGTTAGCATATGAATAATATATGCTTGTGTTTTAAAATTAAAATCTTTAATGATATTATTAAATTTCCTTTGTTTTAAATTTCGGGGATGAAATTCTTTTAAGGGGGGAGGATTGTGACATCCCGGAATTTTCGACAATATCAATTTAATAATCTGTATTAAATATTAAATTGATTTGATAATTTTTGTTAATAAAATTTGAATTGATTTAATAATCTTCTTTAATAAATATTTAATTGATAGATTTTATCTTTTTCAGCTAAAAATTGGTTTCTATTTATATTATAAATACATAGTTTATATTGTAAATATATTAGCTTTGTTTTAAATTTAATAAACAAAGCATATTTTCTAATTCTAATATTTTTAGTAATTTGAGAATTTGTTTTTATTTAATATATAAGCTTTTCAAAGTTATTAAATAAATAATCTTGGTTTGAATTTATTAAATGAATCTTGATTTAAAATTCTAATATATATATATATATATATTAATAATTTGGAAATTTTGATTTAATTTAATATTAAGTTTTTCAAAACTACTTAATAAATAAGTATATGATTTTAAAATTGTTAAGAAAGATGTTTAAATGTTTAAATGTTTAAAATGATTTTGGCTTAAGTTTTAAATTTAAATGAATTAACAAAAAGATTTGTTTTTTTAAATATAGCTTAATAAAATAAGTAATTTAGTAATAAAGACATATTTTCTTTTATAATTATTTTAATTTGATAATGAGTCATTTCTAAAAACAATATTAATAATGTATTGTTTTACAATTGGATTTTGAATAAAATAGCATTTGTTATTTCAAATTTAATTTGTATATATAACTTGATTTTTAAATATTAGATTTTAGAATTTGATTTGAATTTGAATATAAAATTTTAGAATCCAAAGTATAGATTTTTAATTGTTTTGATTTTTATATGCATAAGCTTTTATTTATAAGCATAATTTGTTTTTATTTCTTTTAAAAATTTTCTATACATATAAAATACTAATTAACTAATTAATTAGGCCTAACTTATACATTATCATTTAAATTAAATACTAACTAGTTTAAAAAGACATGTGTTGATTTCTTAAGCCTCATATAACAAATGTTAAAAGATAAACTTCCTAAATTGACAAATATTAAAATTTTATATAAGTGTCATTTTCAATTTAGTATTTTTCTTTTATTCTTATTAAATCATATCTTCTTCTTATAGAAATGCCTCTTCTCTTCAATTTCTTTTTCCTTTAAAAATCAAAAGTTAAGAAATCTAAGGCATGAACTCAAAACAAATCTGAAAACCTGCAAACTATTTTCAGATCAAAATCAAATCATCAAAACCAAAATCTAAAACTTGTTCTCATGCAAATCAAAACTCCTCATTATCAAATCTGAAACATACAAATTCAAAATTTAACTCCTCATATCAAAATACAAATCCCTGCAATTAATTTCAAACCAAGCCTGCATCATTCATTTTTTTTCTGTAATCTGGAAAATTGGTTCTGCAAACAAACCTGCAATTTCAAATCTATAGCCTGCATTTTCAAAACCATGCACCTGCCATTTCCCGAACAAAAAGCAAATCTTAACATCTTCAAATCATTCACCTGAAAAACAAAAGCAAAATTGAAATCTATTCTAAATTCTGGAAGCATGCAAGCAGTTTTTAAATCCAAGGGGCAATGCAGTTTTAAAGTGTCAAAACTTTTTCAAAATCTGGGAAGCTCTGTTCTGCATCTTCAAACACAATTGGTGAGTAACTTTTTTAAAAATTTAAAATTTAAAAATTGGTTGCATGCTTGTATGCTGAGATGAATAAGTATTGCATGTTATTATAAGTAAATGTCCGATGTAAATATTTATGTGTATGCATGCTGTTATGTGCTTTGCTATGTTCCCAGTTCCACTTTTTGATTTAAAAATCCTTTACCATTTAATTTAATTTGTGAAAGGATATGATTTATAAACCAATATTGTTTGATTTAACTTAGATTATTGTTTAAAATTTTTAATCAAGTTAAATTAAAACTTGATGGCCTTTGGAAGTATTAAAAACATTAGTATATGTAGATATAAATCAAAAATTTAAACTGTGTAATTTATTAATTCAGTATTATAAATCAAAAACACCAACTAAATCATGATTTTTTAAAATTTAAATCAGGATTTTTGGAACTAAGTTGAAGGTGCAGTTTGGGTTTGAACTAAAATGGGATTATTTGATTTTTCTGGTGATCTATGTATTTTGAGGGCTTGGGTTTCTTCATGATGATGGAGGAGAGTTAGAAGTTGATGGGAAAAATGCTAGTTGGTGTTGAATTGCACGGTGGAAGTTGCGGTAGTGAATTTTCCTCTAGAACCCTAGTTAATGATGAATCGATCTCTACGGGTTGTTTCAGTGGATCGATCTCAAAATTTAATATTCATTTCAATTTTGAAATAAAGGAAAGTTTTCAAATTTAAAATGTTTTAAACAAATTAAATATTAAAGTGTATTTTTAACTATGGTTTGAATATAAACATAAATTTAGTTTTAAATTTCTTTTGATCTTCTTTATGAAATGAATATTACTTTAACATGTGAATTAAAAGTTTTGAATTGTCTTTAAGCTTTGTTTAAAGTCAATTTGTATTCATTTTTAAATCTTAAATTTAAAATGGAATTTGAAAGAAAAGTTTAAAGTAAATTGTTTTTAAAAGACTTTTGATGATGATAATTTGATCATTAATAAGAATTTTTTTAAGTAAATGAAGATTAAATAATTGAATTATTAAGTTAATTAAAATCATAATTAAGTTATTTAATTAATTATGATTTGGATAAATTAAATAAGTAATTAAAGGTTTAAATTAATTAATTAAGGTTTAAGATTAATTAATTAATGGAAAATAAACTTGTAATTATTAATTAAAGATTATTGATTAATGATTAAAGATTTTAATTAAGGAATTAAGTTATAATCAAGGTTCATTTAATTAAATAATTAAGGATTAATTAAGTTATAGATAACACTTAATTAATTAAATAATTAGAGTTTAATTAAGGGATTATTAGAGATAAATTAAATTGTAATTAATAATGGTTAATCTAAGTTAACTACTTAATGAAGGTAATTAAAGAATGGTTAATGAAGGTCATTAACTTAGGATTATTTAATAATTAATTAATGTGATTAATTTTAATAATTAATTAGATTAATTAATTAAAGATAATCAGTTGTGAATTGTTTAAGTGTAATCACTTAATGGAAGTAATGAATGAATTAATTACTTAATGTAATTAATTTAGTTTAATGGGATTAGTTTGAATTAATTCATTAAGTTTAATTAATTTTATGCACTGAATGATTGATGATAATTACTTAATGTAATTAATGGATTGGAATTACTTAGTGAAGTAATTAATTGGTAATTACAGGATATAAATAACTGAAGATGATTTAAGAATGGAAGTAATTTGGATCAAATTACTTTGTGTAATTAATCAAGGGATTAATTAAGATAATTAATTTATTTAATGAAGTAATTAAAGTTAATTAATTACCGAATATGATTAATCAGGAATGATTAATAATTGTGGTTTAATTAAGGATAATTACTTAAGCTAATTAATTTAAATAAAGTAATTAATTAAAAATTAGGGATCATTAATTAATATAATTAATAATGTAATTAAAGTTGATTAACTAAGATTAATTAATCAATGATAAGTGATATAAAGGTAATTAATTAATGTAATTAATTAAGGATTAATGTAGTTAATTATAATTAATTAATTAATTGAAGTAATCAAAGGTTAATTACTGTAAGGGGTAAGGATAATTAATTTGTGAAATTTATTAAAGAATAATTACTTGAATGTAATTAAGGATAATTAATCAAGGATGATTAATCAAGGTGATTAATTTGAATGATTAATTGATTGTAATTAATTAATGGTTAGATAAGCAAGATTTATAATGATGAAATAATTAATTTAATTTATTTTAATTAATTAAGGATGAAGTAATTAATTTAATTCACTTTAAATTAATTAGAGATGGAAGTAATTAATTTAATTCATTTTAAATTAATTATAGATGATGTGATTAAGTAAATCTTTGCTTATGTATGAATGGATGATATTGATTGCCTTGAATGGTTTGTGATCTCAGATATGATATTAGGGATGTTGCGTGATATGAATGCTTTGGTTGCGTTGTGATGATAATATGGATTATCTATTTTGATGATAGTATGGATTATCTGTTTATAATGATAATGTGGATTATCTGTTTATTATGATAATGTTGATTATCTATTGTGATTTGTGAGTTATCTATCTGTGTGTATATAGATAATTGAATTGTTTTAAACTTTAAAACAACTTGGCCTTAAAAGACACGTTTTGGATTTCGATGAGACCGGAATCGGGTTTCCATATTTGGATATCCGAAAACCACATCGATCCAAATTAACGATAGCTCTAGACTAAAGGAAACCTTGCTCCAGCTTTTGGGAAGAAGAGGGACCATTAGGATCCACCTCCAAGGATCCATCAATATGTTCCCCTTTATCAGAAGGTACAGAAACATTAAAGTATCGAATTCTTGCAGCTGCAAGATCTAGGGGTTCGTTTTCGTGGAGGATCTCCCACACTAATTTTTCTTCATCAAACTTATCTCTACCTAGCTCCCTCTTTTTCATCTCGATGATGTGCTCCCAGGCTTCAACAAGTGACTCGAGATAACCTTCGCTAAGAAAACTCAAGTCGTAGCGGATGAGGACTTTGGCGTTGTATTTGATGATCAATGGATCAAACAAGTCCTTGATTTCATTCTGACCTGACTCTTTAGCATTTTCTACTTGGGTTTCGATTTGTTCCATCATCTCCTTACGACTTTCCTCTCATGCATCCTGCTTAAGGGCTTTTATTTGGCAAATTGCTCGTTAAGTTTAATTTTTAGGCTCCTGGCTTCAACAGCCTCTTAGCAGTACCTTTGCGATTCTTTCTGAGCCGCAATCTTCCCTTCCCATTCTTTCTTAAGAAGCTCCCCAAGTTCCTCGATGCGGAGGGCCAAGACATCTTTTTCCTTTTGCAAGGAATCGTTCTCCAGAGCGAGTTCCCTACTATGATTGAGGGCAACGTCAGTTCTTTCTTACGGGAAGCTTCTAAACCGATCACCACCTCCGACGTTTCCTTGGCACTTTTCTCCGCCTCGGCAAGTTTTTTTGTTAATTCTGCCAGTTCATCATCTTGGTGTTTAATTATGTTTTTATCATGTATCGCCTCAAGCTTTAGATGATCTGTTTCATATTGTCGCTCAATTGACACTTTAGAGATTCTTTGCGTTAAGTGTTGAAATGATTCATGCTGCACGAGCACATCATTAACACACTTGAGAGAACTTGCTTTTGCATACCCTATGGTCATATGTACCGTGGGAAGGAATTTATGCGCATCGAAAAAGATTTTCGAAAAATGGCCTTTAGCTCGATTAATTTCTCCGTTGTAGAAGTATTAGAAGTAGCAGTTGGCAAGGATGGATTCGAAGCGGCAATTGGATGCCTGCTCGATCTACGGTCGCGAGATTGCTTAGAGCTAGAAGAGCTAGAGTGTTGCTCATGTGATGTAAAAATTTTAGGACGGCGAAAGGTAGGCTGGTCTCCACTATAGACAGGAAAATTAGGCCCATATCCCTAGAGAGATGTCTGAGACTGGGACTTGCGCTTGGAAGAGGATAATTCTCTTGAGTTATAGCATTTTTCCCATCTATTGCCTTTTCCCTATGCCTTCCATACTTTGAGTCGCGGCCAGATCGATGATATGTCGAAGAACCTCTTAAGTGATCGAAGGCCTGGGACTAAGGCATTGTACCTGCAAAGACCAAATGAGAACATGTGAGCAACTATTATGCAAAGGATTAATGTAGAGCATGTAGTAAAGTGCACATGGTCATGAGTGTCCTAGTGTTCCCCTCTTATAGACCAGTGGCTGTAGCTTTGCTTATGGGTGTCCTCTCTCCTTTATCAGTAGAATGAATGCCTTCACCGCATCTAATAGGAGAATTGAGCCCTTCGATATTGATATTTGGAAAGTCATACGTTATGATATCATCGAGAATTTAGAGATTCGAAATCCCTTCAATGAACTTTCCAAGTGTTGGAAAGATGATTCTTCTTCAATAGGAGTGATGATGAATTCTGGATCTGCAACAGTTTTTCTTCTACGAAGTTTATATGCCAAAATTTTCCCTCTCTTGGTTGGCGTGTGAGATTGCACGCATTGTGGCAGTTCGTCAACAGGCGCCTTGCCTGGGCCTGCGTCAACATCATTAGGTTTATTAGCCTGGGAATCCCTAATCTCACCTTCTTCAAGTCATCCCGAGTCCCCTCGGTTGGGGCATGACAGGATTGATGGCATCCCTTTCTTGCTCTATGTCATTTCTCGACGATGCTGCACTTTCGTGGAGCCCAATGCTACGATCCTCTTCCAACAGATTAAATAAAGGTAGTAACTCATCAATTATAAGAAGTTTGATGTTTGTATCTTCAACATGGGTAATGCGAATAGTGGCGACCGCTCTTGAAAAACGAATGCCTTCAGGACGAGGGTGGACACTTGTAGGAATCTCGAATGTTAATAGATTCAAAAATATGACTCGGATTAATGAACTTAAGAATAAAATGAAAGTAGTACTTACATCCTTCCAACCATCGCCTCGTGAAGCCAGGTGGACATCGAACATAGAACTACTCGTGCTTGAACATAGAGAGTTTATTCCAAGCGCCTGTTAAAACTTGGTAGTTAGGAAAAGGTTCAAGAACGCTCATGTATAACAAAAAGGTTTCATGTAGGAAGGCGTAACTGTTTGGATGGAGTTGAGCGGGAGATATTCCAAGATTTCTCAGTATCTCTCAAATAAACGAATTAAAGGGCGGTATGCATCTGCCCAACACATAAATTTGTTACATGCCTGTACCCCTCCAGGGGCAAGTGAGGCCTGTTGTTTATTGAAGGAATCAGGACATCTAAAAAAAGAATTCCATGTATGGAATAAAGCCTGCGAAGGGAAACCTCACCAATTCTGGAGGCTTGAGAATCTATCAGGTTATCTAGAGGAATGACACCCTCTATTGCATTGGAAGCAGGACTTATATCCTCCGTTGGGAGGACTAAAACATTTGAAAAAAGGTTGGTCGATGGGCCAGAAACTTCTATCTGTTCAGCTTGATAACTAGGAGAAAGCCTATTGGATATAGTCGTACAACTCAATTTCACTTCAGAATCGGTGTGCTGCATGGCCTATTTGGAATACATAGCAGCTAAATGCTCTTAGCATCTAGAGTCCATATTAGATATACTTAGTAGATTAATCGAGGTTAGAAAATTTTACCTGTTCCTCCCATGTTAAGTGTAAGCTAGTGCAGCGTAGTGAAATGTATAGCAGAAATAAACAGCTTAAAATCAGAAAATGAAGTGGAATGACGAAACTTTGGATTTCAACCGTAGTGACCGTCCTACTGTCACAACTAGTAGGAAGATTGATCGGTTGCAAAAGCTTTAGGATCGACTATCGACATGCAAAAGTGTAAAGTTTGTCGTTCAAGTCCATATGCAAGTTTTTAGTATATGTTGAAAGTTCCATGGAGTTGATTGTTCAATTTCAAGTTTAATAGTGAGTATATAAATTATATTTTTCATCATCATTGTATGTCCAAGTTCACTAAGGGGAATTAATTATGATTGCCCGAGCAGGTGAGGTTGGATTAGGTTCCAAGTCTAAAAAATTCCTTATGCCGATCCCTATAGTAGTCATGATCCCTATGTTTATGCCAGCTCTTAACTTTATAATGATCCCCATGGTTATACCGATCCCTTTCCCAAATCCTCATGACCCATCCCTCTCTTCGACCTAAAAACCATTTATCCCTTTCTTTTTATCAATCCTATCGATCCCTTTACTTCCGCGTATTTCACCTATGCCTCTCTCACAACAAACATTGCTCCCAAAACATACCTTCCCCTTCTACTTCATCCTCGATCATCGAACCTCTGTGCACCGGGGTCGACATAGGTCAAAATATCCAATACTGACCCCTCCTTCATTCTGTCTTCTTCCACCTTTATCCTCCATTCTTCCTTTTCCTTATTTATTTAGTCGAACCCTATCCACTAATGATTCATCATCCCCAGGCCGCGTCAATCACTGTAACATTACAGCCTCGAGCGCAATCGAAATCATTAACGATTGCCTTATCTACCATGAAATCAAAAAATAAAGTCTAGAAGGCTTACCTATGTGTGAATATATTAAGGAAATTAGCGTGGAGTTCGAAGGCGATAAAAATGGAAAGTATGGGAAGTTGGGTTGTAAACGTGAGTTGAATCACATAAAAGTTTTGTTTCGAAATTGAGGAGAGCAGAAGGGTAGGAAAGTTTGTTTTAATGAAGGAGCAAGAGGGTTCGGTGCTTAAGAAGTAAATGAGAAAATGAAATAAGTGAGAGCAAAGGGATGGAAAGTTGCTTTATATATATGGATGGAGGGATCAGCCCAAGCCCTTGGCACATAGCGAGGGGAGAGGGATCGGCATGAAAGCTCGCCGATCTATGTTAGCATGGACCCCAAAAAGGGATTGGCATACATATATGCTAATCCCTACAAAAGTTAAAAAAGAGAGAGAGGGGGGTCGGCTAAACGCATGTCGATTCCTACAAATATAAAAAATGAAAAAAGAGAGGGGGAAAGGATGAATGATGAATAATGGGGATTGGCTATAGGTATGTACATGAATAAATATAGGTGTAGGAATTATTGGAAGCATGTACATACAAAATTCTATGAAAGTTGGCAATGACCCATAAGTGCTCGAACACGTCCGATAGACAACAACAAAAACGTGTATATGAACATGCACGTGTATGACCCTAGAGTTCTACTTTTGAAATCGACAGAATTTGAAGTCAAAACCTGTAATCTTCTTGTTCGATGCTGGACCAGATAACAAAAACTTATTAGTCTTGCAGAATCCGACACACTCACACACACAGATATATATATATATATATATATATATATATATATATCAATTGACGGAATGCAACATTGAACTTATATTAAGAGAAATCAACCAAGCATCATGGCGGTCAATAAGACATTCAACATCTTGAGAAAACGATAGCAATCCTTCAGGAAGCTAATTGGGTCTCTTTTCGACAATTCAAACTTGTTTCGATTCAAAGCACGCCATGTTAATCACAAGACGTACTTTGGGGGGGCAAGTGTTATCCGACATTCTTGCCCGGCTATGTTAAGCTGATTGCACGAGTTAGATTCTATTGCCATCAAGGCTAACAACTCCAAAGTATGATTGTGGGACCTAGAAGTCAAATACAAACGATCGTATAAAGTCAGAATTGAATGGGATTGACGGATGTACAATGTAGGATGCTCAAAGCATGGAATATGGCTCAACGAATAGAAGGGTTCAACATAGATTGGCTCATTAGGAGGGTTCGACATACCTAATCGAGAGGGATCAACAGGCTTTACGGAAGAGGGATTGGCATCCATCAAGGTTTAAGTGCATTCTTGCATACAATGATCAATATCATGAGATCTATATGTCAAATTCCTATGAAATTTAAAGAGCAAGGTAAATAGACCCTAGGGAACCTACCCTAGGGATCACTTATCAAACTGAAAAAATGGAAGGGATCAACATACATCCCTATAGAGGGTTTGGTAGTAAGTAGTACATAATTCATATCAAATAAAAGATTGAGAAATTACTAAAGTTTCAATTGTCCAATTGACATGAAATTGGAGGCTAAACATATTTTAGCATGTAGAAGCCACCATATGGATCACTGCTCAAAAATAAATCAGTGAAGGGATCGGTACCGATCCCTTCTCATTGGGAATTGGGCCTAGCAATCCCTCTAATGGGCCCATGTGGATTAGAAGGCCATTTAGCCGAAGTTTCAGAGAGATTGGTGGTCGTCTTCACCTATAAATACTGGCCTGATGGGTCATTCTTAGGATCTTTATGCTGTTTATTACTCTGGATTCTATTGTAATAAAGTATTTGCTATTTCCAACTACTGTAATTAGATTTATAAGTGATTAATAAAGGATAATATTCAAAGTGGATGTAGCCATACAACGCCGAACCACTATAAATATCTTTGTCTTTGATTATTGCTTTTTATCTGTTATTAGTTTAACCATTTCCTCAGTTTAATTTAATTTTTCTTCACTTACTTCTCTACAAAAATCTATTCTTGGGTGTTTGTGACCAATTTAGTTGCAAACAATATCAAATTCATGATATTTAAATCACCATTTAAAAATTTAAATAATATCTATATTTGAATTCCAGTTATTAAACTTTAAATAATCCTTGTATTTCGATATTTAAAATTAATTTAGATACCGAAAATCAAGCGACAAAATTCAGGATCATTACATTCTTTCCCCTACGAAATTCCAAAGATAAGAAAAATGCCTCCAACCCTTAATCTTTCACAACAAATTAGTGGAAATGGATTATTTAATCTGTAGGTCTTTAAATTTACGGAAAATTTCGACAGCGTCTCCTTTGCACGACTCGATTGAAAAAACTACTAATCGCCACTACGGGTCTAATCCAACAAATGAAAACAAAAGCCAAGCGACCTTCCATATCTAGGGCATAAAACCATCAACCAAACAACATTATGAACATGTACCTATTTGTCGGGCAACCAAACTTTACTTATGAAGCCAAAAGTATCGACTAGCTTTGGTTTCCACATGTGCATCTCATTTACAATAATATCCAACCATGTAACTCATAGCCGTATAATTTTGCATTTTCCCATGTCAAACATATAATTACTATAGGCCCATAAGATGTACACCTACCATCCATGCAAATACCAAATTTGATCGCTCACTCAATCACAAAATTTTTTTTTGAACTAGTATCGCTCACTCGACCATTCTAATGCGAACTCTGATCCGGTTCTCTGATTAAAAACCGTGATTATCCTTACATAGTTATATACTATGATAGAAAATTTATAAATCAAACCAAAATGCGTATCTAATGTTTACCTTCAAGAATCGAGTGAAAAATCCTAACTCAAAATGGTGTAAATCACCTCGAAATTATGTACTCGAAACTGGATCAAACAGCTATGCGAATAAAATGGTCTACGTACAACTTACGTATTCATTCAATTGGTTTCTTACTATACCAATTTTTTTATTCACATTAATTTTTAATCGCAAGTAATTTACACCAATAGTATTTCATCTAATAGTAAATCATTTATGAACCATTTCATAAATTTTTTCTTAAGTTTGTTACATCTTATGAAACACAACCTATGTAATTCAATCACTTTAAAACTCAAGTTATAAACATTTCAAAAAGCCACAACTTCTTGTTTAATGCTCTTTCATACTTAAGTTTGTTATAAATATTTTATAAAGCACACTTGTATTTATTATTCACTTTAAACTTAAATCTGTATTTGTATAATACTCCATTACAATCCAAGAGTATATATACAAATTTCAGATTTGTTTTTACTTAACCCAAATGTCCAATAAATTAAAATTTGTTTTAACTTACTATCTCTTTAAATTTATAAGCTAGGAAAACTTATTTTCTTATAATTTCTCACAATACTTACCTTCAGTCTCTATATCAAATTCGAAAGTCCCAACTGTCCAAAATTATCGAAAATTCAATTTCATTTCAGTAAATGAAAATCACCAAACAACATATCAAAATGAGATGCAAAACCAAACTACCCTTATGTATATGATACATGCATCCATATAATGCTTGTTGGAAACTTCAAACTTAAACAACTGGTTTTATTTCAAGTCTATTTTGAAATAATTAATATATACATGCCTTCTTTTGTATATCAGATCATACTTTTAGAATTAAAAATAAATTTGTTTTATCCTAACAACTATATGGAAAAATATTGTGGGAGCAATCCCTCACTTAGAAACTCGAAATGAACTCCAATGATGCTGCAGTCATCATCGAAATTATATTTTGATAACCGAAGTGAGTTCAGTGCTTTCTACCTCTTTTAAAATCCTTTTAAAAATATTTATATTCAAAAATACTTCCAAATAACACTACTTTATTTCTTCCAAAATTTTGAAAAAACCATTTCCAAAAACATCGGGATTTAAGTTCTCAAATTCTTAACTTAAATCATTTTTATTTGTAAATCACATTTATAAATTATACTTAGATCATCCCACTTGCTTATATGAAATCATTTCACTAATGTTATGTTGTTTAAATTATAATAAACAAATTTTATTAAAGATAAGATTTTAACACACATTATCCTCGAATGCTTTATAATCAACTTTACCGAACGTTTTAATGTTTCCATAATTACTATTTGCCCAAGCCATGCAGTGAAAAGGACAAACTGCTTAAAATTAATCATAATAGTCAATGCCCATAAACTAATAAGGCATAATTACTCAATCTAACAACAATAGCCAATGCTCCTAACCGGGTGATCATGACCAATCAAATAATAAACGGTAACAATTGAATATTATCATTCCCTAATAAACAACACATCAATAATAACAACATAAATTTTATAAAATTGTTCCATTGCATATGCAAAATATAATCCATCGTAAAATTATTTTATTTATCAGTTTTAAAATAATACTATATCAGTTTGCCTTGCTCAAATGTTTAGAAACTCCTATCGATACCATGGCATCCTATGTACCGACCAGAATTCATAAACCTGTCAACCGATAAATCAACATAATATAAAACATTTTATAGCACTAACAAATACGCGTTCATATGTATATAATACACTCAAACTCATCTTAGGGTCTCACTTACCCTATCTCAAACGAGTATTCTCCACCAAAGCCTAGGTGTTTGCTCAATCTAAGCTCTGATACCATGTGTTAAGACCCGCCTTTTCGGTGCTTAGAAATCTACACTAATACATCCACGGTATTCACGTGTCAAGCATCCAAGTATAGGATAATTAGGGAAAAAGAAAGAAAAGCCAGAACAGAATCTCACATCATGATGAGTAACATATAATATACAATATATCTTTACAAAAGAAATTTTGAACTTTATTGTACATATCAATCAGAGTCAACTAATCAATCAATAGCCTGGATAGTTATAACAATCGTCCTTACAGTTGCTGATAAATATTGACAACCAATGCAGTAGAAAATAGAATATACTTGAATATGTCTTGGAGGCATCTAGCTTGTCTCTGAAGCTCCAAAGAACCAAACCGAATATGAAAATATACTCGGTTTGACCCAGCATTATAATAAAATAACACCGAATCATTTTGGTACACAAGCATGAGAAACACACCTCAATTAGATTTTAAATGTTTATAAAACCTTTCAAAATAAGAGATATATTGTAAGACCACGTAGCACATAAAAACGAATGAGATTTTACCTTAAGATAACCAAACCATTTATATTTCAAAATCCAGTGCTATTATAATAATGTCTAAGGCGAAAATATTAGTGAACAAGTAGCTATGATGTTTGTAAGTGTACATCTCAAAAATAATAGGTATATAATTAAAAATCATTAAGGCACTTTCACTAATTACGTAGTGATGTGCACGTAAATGTGCATATATTTACATCCATATATTTATCTCTTTTCATTTAAGTAAACATCATGTGACGACCCGCCTTGCATTCCACAGAAAGATGCATAATCAATAAGAAAGAGGTAGAAATAGAATAGATAGAAGAAAGAACTAAACAATATTAAAATCTCACAGCGGAAACAGAACAAAATATAATATATCACATTACTATTACATAGTCTTTACATCAGAGTTACACAGATTACACAACACTTCACATTAGAAAGTTATAAAGGTCTGTCTAACCATTACATTTCAAAATACAACAGTCAAAGACACTACACAGCGGAAATAGATAGATATAGCTACGTTTGAAATAGATAGGTATAGCTATGTCTGGACTCCTGCTCCAAGCTATCCAAAATTCATCAAGCCAAACCTGATCACTTGGCTACTCATAAAAATTTGACTACCCAAGAGTTTAAGAAAAACAGAAATAAACTCCAGGTCAGACATGTGTCTGGTGTGAGTAAACGGTTAAGCTGTTTAACTTGAAAGCCTTTGAAAGAAAAGGTATCTCGTAAGACTCTCCACCAATAAATACGGACAAGTTTTTCCCTTACGATAACCAAAACATTTGATAGGAAATCCGGTTATACTATAATAGGGTCAAGGGTTTTCAAATAAATATTCACATAGCTGAAATTGTTACATTATTAAATTCCAGCATACTAGCCACAAAGTGGGTTATACAATCAAATCCGAGATCACTTATTGGAGATTGGATTCCATACAATGGCATGGCTACTGGGGTATCGCATGTCACAGTACGTAGCCTAGATAAACGTATCGAGGATCACTCCCAATCCCCTACAACACAAAGTCGGAAACATCCCTTACTAAAATTTCTTTATTAACTTAATTAATCTCAAATTAATAAAACCTTAATTTGCTTTTTAGGTAAACCATTATCTTTATTGATGATTTAATTATCATTAACATTTTTAAAACATTTTATCTTTAAAATTAACTTCCTTAATTAAATCATTTAATTAAGTTTTGAAATAAAATAATCATTTAACTTGATAAATTAAAGTTACCAAATCATAACTTCCTTCAAGTACTTAAAACATTATCAAGTAATAGTTTGAAACTAATTTCAATTAAAAAACTTGCTTTCATAAAAACCTTTAAAATTTAATTCTAACCTAAGTTTTAAAATAACATTAAATTTTACTTAATAAAATTTAAATTAAACAAATTTCAAAACTTCTTAACCAAATGTTAAAGAAAACAATTATTATATATAAAGGAAATTTATATAAGAAAGTTTAAACTAAATTTATTTTTTAAGTTCAAAACCTTGTTTTATTTTTAAAACTTTTGAACCTTGCTTCGGGTCAAACCGAAGATCACTCAGGACAAGCCCCGAGTTTCTTCTGCTTCTTTAAAAAAAACTTAGTTTTAAAAAAATTAAGTTTAAAACTTGGAACAAAATCACTTTAGATCCACTCGAATAGTACCCGAGTCCCTCCTCGAGTTCTTATTCCAATTACCCGAGATATCCTTTGAGGCAACATCCATTACCCAAACAACTGACACCGCCCATACCGGTGCACCTGCACAGTCGACTGCGATGACTCTGACCATCGCCGACACCTTCTTCTAATTAGCGAACACCCCTACAAACAACCCCGACCACTCAAACATTAACACAAGCCCGTGATCTAAATCGAGGTTCACAGTTGAACCTGGAACCAAATCCATGCCAGAAAAATCTCCTCGTCCAAGCGATTCTGACCACCAGAGGTCGGGCAACCTCGTCCTAAGCTTCGCTAGACTTCCACGATACCAAAACCTAAGGTCTGATGCACTCCAATGCTACAGAGATGATGCCATGATCTAATTTCCCAGACTCGACCCATTTAGGGTGTAAAACCTAAATCATCGACGTCGCCTCGACGATCTGGAGCTCCACCAGACATTTTTGCCGAAACCACCTGACATCCTTCTACCTTCAGCCAAGTTCCCGACCACCCCAAGCATTTTGATCATCAGAAAAACCTCAAAACCCAAATTCTGGTCATCACTGAATTGCACTCTCGATACCATATTAAAATTGTGATTTTCTTCTTAAAAAATCATATTTTCCAAGATCGATTCAAGTTATCTACTTCAATCAACAATTTAAGATGTTTGGTTTTGGTTTTTAACATGTTTTTAAAAATCTATCGTATTTTTCTTGATTTCAACAGTTTTCAAACCTATTATTCTTAAACATATTTTTAGTACCTAGATTATGATTAGATAACTAACCTTGTTTGAATCTCAAGGTCTAACAGGGAACAAATAAAAAGATTTGAAATTTTTAACAAATTTAAACCCTGTGCTTTGAAAAATAGAGAAGCACAGACATATCAGATATGCAAACTTAAATCCATTTATATACACAGAGCTATCACTTATATATACACAGAGGCTTTATTTATATACACAAGCAAAGCATCTTCATCACAGAAATTCACATGCAACAATCATTTATCTACTTAAGCTTTTAAATTAAATGTTTACTCACCTTTTAAAAAGGCAAAGAGCTTGATTTTGGAACAGGAAACTTTGAAAACTTGAATTGTTTGAAAGCTTGTTTTACTAGAAACCTTGAATTTGCAGAAGAAAATACTTTGAAACTGAAATGCTTTGGAACAGATTCTAATTTGAAAACTCAAGCTTTTGTTGTTGTTGGGAAGATTGCTCCGATATTCTTGGTTTACTGGTTTTTGAACTTCCCTGTTTTGATTTTTGAGTTTGAGAATTTTTACAGGTTGAAGATAAAATGGTTTACAGGGTTTTTAATTTGATCTATTAAGAATGTTTCAGGTTGAGTTTCTTGAGTTTTGAAAAGGGAAGATAGGAAAAAGAAATGAAGAAAGAAGGTGGATGTTTATATAGATTTAAATTATAATTTATTGAAAATTAAAGAAAATGAAAACAAATTATGACACTTTTTCAAATGGTTAACATTTTTCATTTACAATCCCTTATTAAATTGCACATGTTATAACAAGCATTTATAATCAAACACTTGTAATTATGTATGTTTTATAAATTTTTAAAATGATTTAAAAGTTTTTAAATTAAATTTTCTATTTAATAAGTATTTATTAATTTATAAAAATAAAATCCTTTAAAGAAAATAAAATAAAAACCAATTAGATTATAAATAAAATCATATAAAATATATTTAATTCATTTTAAACTTTAATGTAAAACTTTTGTATTTATTTACTATTTAATAAATACTTTCCAAATTTATATAAATAAATTTTTGAAGGAAAATAATCCAAAACAACTCTTATTCTAATAAAAACCTTATTTATATATTTCTATATCCAAAATATTTTAAAATATATATCCTTTAAATTCATATTTAAATCAAAATTTTAAATTCAAATTCAATTTAAAAATCCAATTTAAAATCAACACAAATATATATATATTTAAACAAACACATTATTACTTTGAAAATAATAATTTTGTTTTAAACTCTATTTATAAAACAACACAATTAAATTTGTAAATAATTATTCTATTTAAAATCTATTTATCTATATATATAAACAGCACATTATTATTTTATTGTTTGATATAACAATTTTACCAATTTTAAATAATAAATAAAGGAGATTATCACATTTTAAATTGTTTGAAATTCCAAGATATCACATTCCTCCCCTCTTAATGAATTTCGTCCCCGAAATTTAAAATAAAGATAATCCAGAATCTTTTTATTTCATTTCAAACAATCCAAGCATACATATTACACTATCAACCAACAAACAATTTCATCCAAACAAACAATTCCATTCAACAAACAATTTATTCAAACAAACATTACTAGCTATCCGTACACAATTCCGAATAAGCTTTCCTAAAACTATCCTGAGTTTCCCAAGACAAACTCTGGAATCCTCACTCTACAGAACCTTAACTAGATAAACCACTATGATCCAGAGCTTCCTCTCACCCCGATCCATAAATCTGAACCAGATATTAGACCACACTTAAAAACAGCTCAACTATCAGATCCTTCTGAACTGCAGATCCCAACTAAGATGGTTTGTTCACATATTTCCTCTGGTGAAATACGTGAAAAACATTGTGAATTCCAGCCATCCGGACTGGCAATTCAATCCTATAGGCTATAGCACCAAACTTTTCAAGCACTCAGAATAGTCCAATATACCTTGGGGCAAGTTTTCCCGTCTTTCCGAATCTTACCGCTCCTTTAAATCGGGTAAACTATGAAAAAGACTAAATCTTCGGTCTCAAATTCCAATTGCCTTCGTCTCTTGTCCGCATATTCTCCTGGCGATCCTGCGCTGCTCTCAATCCTTCTCGATAAACTTCACCTTCGCAGATCCCTCTCGGATCAAATCTGGACCAATAACAAGATGATCTCCTGACTCTACCCAATAGGATGGGGATCTACCAGGTCTTCCATAAAAAACTTCATAGAGTGCCATCTTGATATTTTCCTGAAAACCATTATCGTACGAGAATTCCATTAAATGAAGATGGTCCTTCCAGGATCTACCAAAATCCAAAACACAAGCCCTCAGCATACCCTCAAGAATTCTATTCAACCTTTCAGTCTGTCCGTCGGTCTTGGAATGATAGGCTGTACTCAACTCAAACTCGTACCCGAAGTTGATTGCAAAGCCTTTCAAAATTTGCTGGTGAAGATAAGATCATGGTCACGAACAATGCTGACTGGAATACCATGCATTCTAACAGTCTCCTTCAAGAAAATCTCAGCCAAAGATGCTGGAGATCGGGTTGCCTTAACCAGAATAAATGGGCGCTCTTAGTCAACCGGTCTACAATCGCCCATATTCCTTAATTTCCATTTTTGGTCCTTGGGAAACCGTCTACGAAATCCAAAGAAATCACTTCCCACTTCCACTGTGGAACTTCCAAAATCTGCAACAATCCCGCAGTCTTCTGCTGATCACCTTTCACCTACTGACATATCACACATCCATTGACGAAAACATCAATATCCTTCTACATACCCTTCCACCGGAAGACTCTCTAACAGAACTTCTAGCTTCAAATCCTTAAAATTCAAAACACAAATCCTTCCATTGATCCTCAATGTTCCTTGGTCATCAATCTGAAAACTGGAACACTGACTATTCTTGACTCAATCCATCCACCTTTGGCACACACAAATGTCCGTGTAGACCTCAAACTTACTCTTACCATCAGGAATAGCTAGAACAATTGCACTGGTCAGCCTTGCCTTCAAATCCAAGAAAGCCTCTTCACACTCAGGGGTCCACTTAAACTTTGCTTCTATCTGAGTCAACTTGGATAAGTGCGAAGAAATCTTAGAATAGTCCTTGATAAACTTCCTATAGTACCCTGCCAATCCTAGAAAACTGTAGACATCTGTCGGAGTCTGCGATTGCTTCCACTCCAGAATAGAAGTTACCTTGGCTGGATCCATAGAAATACTCTTTCCAGAAATAATATGCCTCAAAAATATGACTTCCAATTTCCAAAAATGGCACTTTGAAAACTTAGCCTTCAGAACATGCCTCCTCAAAGTCTCTAAGACTATTCCCAAATGCCGCTTGCTCCTCTATAGACTTGGAGTAGACAAGAATATCATTGATGAACACGAGAACAAACTTATACAGCACATCCCAAAAAAAACTCGGTGCTGCTTCGGGAACTAAGACGATCCGAAACTCTATCTCTCGATAAGGCAAACCTTTCACTCCTTCGAAAACATCCGAAAAATCTCTAACCACTTCGATAAACTCTACGCCTTCTTGAGATGCCTCGATTTCGTGCAAAATCTTGCTCAAGTGAACTTCGGAACTATCGCAAGTCACTTTTGCGATCCTTCCTAACTCAGTCTCCAAAGACACAATCCTTGCTTCACAAACCAAACAGCTTTATACTTGTCCAACCAATCCATACCTAGAACAAGATCAAACTCTTTCAAATCCAATACAAATGGGTCACCAGAAAAACTATGGGGGAGAAAAGAAAATCTTAAGCTTCCACAAAACCTATCTAACTTGGTTACTCCGCCTATAGGATTAGATACAAAGATAGGACAGTTAACCAAACAAAGGAAAAGATGAAATTTCTCTGGAACTCATGTTGGAAACCTGAACAGGTAACCCAACAAATCTAGATAGGTATATAGTTATATAAAAATTACAAATACACGCTCTCAAGATAGACACTACTCCAGAGCCTAGGTATTATCTCAACCTATGCTCTGATACCAGCTGTGACGACCCGCCTGTCATTTCACAGAAAGACGCATCATCAATAAGAAAGAAAGAGGTAGAAATAGAATGGATAGAAGAAAGAACTAAACAATATCAGAATCTCACAGCAGAAATGAAACAAAATATAATATATCATATAACTATTACATAGTCTTTACATCAGAGTTATACAGATTACACAACACTTCACATTAGACAGTTATAAAGGCCTGTCTAACCATTACATTTCAAAATACAACAGTCAAAGACACTATATAGCGGAAATAGATAGGTATAGCTACGTCTGGACTCCTGCTCCAAGCTATCCAAAATTCGTTGAGCCAAACCTGATCGCTTGGCTACTCATAAAAATTTGAGTACCTAAGAGTTTATGAAAAACAGAAATAAACTTCGGGTCAGACATGGGTCTGGTGTGAGTAAACGGTTAAGCTTTTTAACTTGAAAACCTTTGAAAGAAAAGGTATCTCGTAAGACTATCCGCCAACAAATACGGACAAGTTTTTCCCTTACGATAACCAAAACATTTGATAGGAAATTCGATTATATTATAATAGGGTCTAGGGTTTTTAAATAAATATTCACATAGCTGAAATTGTTACATTATTAAATTCCAGCATACTAGCCACAAAGTAGGTTATACAATCAAGTCTGAGATCACTTATTGGAGATTGGATTCCACACAATGGTAAGGCTACTAGGGTACCACCCGTCACAGTACGTGACCTGGATCAACGGCACCGAGGATCACTCCCAATCCCATACAACACAAAGCCGAAACCATCCCTTACTGGACAGCTCCCAAATAAGACAACCCCGTGGTTGCAGCTAGCAACCGCTCACACAGCCGAATAAAAATGTACTTTAGATAGGGGAAAATCTTATCTTATTTGAGCGTGACTCACCTAGCCTTGCTGCACCTCCCCTGTTTTAGCCATTTTCGGTTGATGAGGCTTGAGGCTACGATTACCTTTAAAAGAACACATCTTGGAATGCTCATCGTCCTACAGTGACGATGGTCTGGTAGCATTCATCCATACAAGTTCGCTTCAGGTTCGAATGTAACCGAAGGCATTATCTCGTTACACTCATTTTGGAATCACCCTCAGTGTTAACGATAATAACCTTTGCACTCTGAAATACCATCTCGATCGTCACTTTGAGATTTCATGACCTATCGTTTAACTTGGATCGATGTGGTTTTCGAAAAATCAAATTTGATATCCGATCGCGGTCTCATCGAAATCCAAACGTTTCTTAAAGGTCAAGTTGTTTAAGGTTTAAACAATGCAATAAACATTGAATTCACACAGCCTTTAGCGTAGATAAATATCACACATTTATCATAGATATATCCAATATCACATTACAGAATATCATCCAATAGATATCAACCAATCCAGACATTCTACTCAAAACATTCATCCATAAGCAAGAATTATTAATCCATATTATAATTAATTTAATTATCTTAAATTAATTACTTAAGAATTAATCACCTAATCCTACTTAATCAATCATTAATTAATTACAAACCATTTAATTTATTAATCATTCCATAATTACCTTACCAATCAATTAATTAATCTCTAATTTTAGATTAATTATCCTTTAACTATTAATTAATAAACCTTAATTATTAATTAATATTCTTTAATAACAAATTAATTAATCCTTAATTACCAGTTGATTAGTCCTTAATTACCATTTGATTAATCAATTAATTAATCTTTAATTATAGATTAATTATCCTTTAATTATTAATTAATACAACCTAATTACAAATTAAGTACTTCTAATTACTTAATTAGTCAATCTCTAATTACTTCACTAATTAATTCTAATCATTTATTAATAATACCAAATTATCCAATTCATGATTCTTAATTACAAATTAATTAACCTCTAATTAATTAACTTATAACTCTTAATTATTAATTTATAAATCCTTAATTATTCATTAATTAAATTAATTAATTACTCTTAATTAATTTCTTAGATAATCCTTTATTATTAATTAATTAAATTAATAAATTTTACTTAAATTTCTTTATTAACTTAATTAATCTCAAATCAATAAAACCTTAATTAGCTTTTAAGGTAAATCATTATCTTTATTAATGACTTGATTATCATTAACATTTTTAAAACATTTTATCTTTATAATTAACTTCCTTAATTAAATCATTTAATTAAATTTTGAAATAAAATAATCATTTAACTTGATAAATTAAAGTTACCAAATCATAACTTCCTTTAAATACTTAAAACATTATCAAGTGATAGTTTAAAACAAATTTCAATTAAAAAACTTGCTTTTATAAAATGCTTTAAAATTTCATTTCTAACTTAAGTTTTAAAATAACTTTAAATTTTACTTAACAAAATTTAAATTAAACAAATTTCAAAACTTCTTAACCAAATGTTAAAGAAAACAATTATTATATATAAAGGAAATTTATATAAGAAAGTTTGAACTAAATTTATTTTTTAATTTCAAAACCTTGTTTTATTTTTAAAACTTTTTAAAACCGTTGAACCTTCCTTCGGGTCAAACTCGAAGATCACTCGGGTCAAGCCCCGAGTTTCTTCTGCTTCTTTAAAAAAAATTAGTTTAAAAAAAAATTAAAGTTGAAAAAGTTGAACAAAATCACAATCGATGCACTCGAATACGAACCCGAGTCCGTCCTCGAGTTCTTATTCCAATTACCCGAGATATCCTTCGAGGCAATATCCATTACCCAAACAACTGACACCACCCATACTAGTGCACCTGCACAGTTGACTGCGATGACTCTGACCATCGCCGACACCTTCTTCTCATCGATGAACGCTCCTACAAACAACCCCGACCACTCAAGCATTAACTCAAGCCCGTGATCTAAATCGAGGTTAACAGTTGAACCTGGAACCAAACCCATGCCAAAAAATCTCCTCGTCCAAGCGATTCCGACCACCAGGGGTCAGGCAACCTCGTCCTAAGCTTCGCCAGACTTCCACGGTACGAAAACCCAAGGTCCGATGCACTCCGATGCTACAGAGATGATGCCATGATCCAATTTCCTAGACTCGACCCATTTGGGGTATAAAACCTAAATCATCCCGCGACGTTGCCTCGGCAATCTGGAACTCCACCAGACATTTTTTCCAAGACCACCTGACATCCTCCTACCTCCAGCCAAGTTCCCGACCACCCCAAGCATTTTGATCACCAGAAAAACCTCAAAACCCAAATTCTGGTCATCACTGAATTGCACTTTCGATACCGTATTAAAATTATGATTTTCTTCTTAAAAATCATATTTTCCAAGATCGATTCAAGTTATCTACTTAAATCAGTAATTTAAGATGTTTGGTTTTTAATATGTTTTTAAAAATCTATCGTATTTTTCTTGATTTCAACAGTTTTCAAACCTATTATGCTTAAACATATTTTTAGTACCTAGATAATGATTAGATTAACTAATCTTGTTTGAATCAAAAGGCCTAACAGGGAATAAATAAAAAGATTTGAACTTTTTATCAAATTTAAACCTTGTATTTTGAAAAACAGAGAAGCACAGACATATCATACATGCAAATTTAAATCACTTCACATACACAGAGCTATCACTTATATATACACAGAGGCTTTATTTATATACACAAGCAAAGCATCTTCATTACAAAAATTCACATGCAACAATCATTTATCTACTTAAGCTTTTAAATTAAATGTTTACTCACCTTTTAAAAAGGCAGAGAGCTTGATTTTGGAACATGAAACTTTGAAAATTTGAATTGTTTGAAAGCTTGTTTTACTGGAAACCTTGAATTTGCAGAAGAAAATATTTTGAAACTGAAATGCTTTGAAACAGATTCTAATTTGAAAAATGAAGCTTTTGTTGTTGTTGAGAAGATTGCTTTGATATTCCAGGTTTACAGGTTTTTGAACTTCCTTGTTTTGATTTTTGAGTTTGAGAATTTTTATAGGATGAAGATAAAATGGTTTACAGGATTTTTAAATTGATATGTTGAGAATGTTTCAGGTTGAGTTTCTTGAGTTTTGAAAAGTGAAGATAGGAAAAGAAATGAAGAAAAGAAGTGGATGTTTATATAGATTTAAATTATGATTTATTTAAAAATTAAACAAAATGAAAACAAATTATGACACTTGTTCAAATGGTTAACATTTGTCATTTACAATCCCTTATTAAATTACACATGTTATAACAAGCATTTATAATCAAACACTTGTAATTATATATGTTTTATAAATTTTTAAAATGGTTTAAAGCTTTTAAATTAAATTTCTTATTTAACAAGTATTTCTTAATTTATAAAAATAAAATCCTTTAAAGAAAATAAAATAAAACCAATTAGATTCTAAATAAAATCATATAAAATATATTTAATTCATTTTAAATTTTAATGTAAAACTTTTGTATTTATTTACTATTTAATAAATACTTTCCAAATTTATATAAATAAATTCTTTAAGAAAAATAATGTAAAACAAATCTTATTCTAATAAAAAACCTTATTCATATATTTTTATATCTAAAATATTTTAAAATATATATCCTTTAAATTCAAATTTAAATCCAAATTTTAAATTCAAATTCAATTTAATAATCCAGTTTAAAATCAACACAAATATATATATATACATATATACACACACACATATATATATATTCATATATATTTAAACAGACACACTATTACTTTGAAAATAATAATTTTATTTTAAAATCTATTTATAAAACAACACAAATTAAATTTGTAAATAATTATTCTATGTAAAATCTATAGATATCTATATATATAAACAACACATTATTATTTTATTGTTTAAAATAACAATTTTAGCAATTTTAAATAATAAATAAAGGAGATTATCACATTTTAAATTGTTTGAAATTCCAGGATATCACACATCATATTTGGGCATTTTAACATGTTAAAAACCAAAATTTAATTATTTTTCAAACCATCATATTTTTCTGTTCATTCAGGGGCAAAATGCTCATCTTTGTGCATATGTCAATTTAAGAATTTTTACTTGGACATTTTTCGATAATTTTTATAGGAATTTGGATGCATATGGAAGAGGCTTATATGAAGATACATGCATGCACAAATGAAATACAAAGGAATGAAGAGAAAATAATTCAAGTTCAAGATCATAGACGACCCCACCCACATACCTAAATATACAATTATGAACTAATGGACAACCAAGTGGAGGTTAAAGCTTCATGCACAACAAATGATGGATTAATTAGTGGCTAACAGTTACTTGGTGATCACACTTCCTAAAGGACATTTTAGGAAGCCCCATAAAAATAGAACTAGGGTTTTATGCATGTATTTGTAGACCTCTTATGTACATGAAACCATCTTCTACTCTTTCATATTTATTAGGAAATTAAGAAAGTAAGTTGTAAGCTTTATGTTGAGTGAAATAAAAATGCCTTTCAAGCATCTTTCTTCTCTCTTTTCTACATGATTTTCTTTGTTTTATTGTTAATGTTTATTTCTATACTCTCTTTCTCTTTATGTTCATACCTTAGATTTACATTCATGCAAGTAGTGTAGTTGCAAGTAGTTAGTAGCTAATCTCTTTTGCTTTCTCTGCTTATTTTCAATTTTTTTCTCTTTTTAATGTTGAAATTTACTTGTGTTGCTTCAATGCCACAGATGAGCAGCTAAACCCATTCAATTTAGGGGTAATGAAGATCTCAAATATTATGTAATTTCAACATTTTATGATTTATGATCTCGTTTGGTTTATGTTTCATGAAATGGATTTTGATGCAAGTTTATACAAGTGGGTTTGATAGTTTATATTGTTTATGCAAATGAGCTATTCTTATTCAACATAAACACAAGTTGCATCATCATTTGCTAATCCATTTTTGATTGTGAAATTAAAGTAAAAATGAAATTTGATGATCTATATTACTAGTTACAATTGTAAATAGATCATACCTAAAATAACTTTTGTTTTGGCTTCATTTTCATGAGAATTATAAGTGAGTTATTTGTTGTATTATAGTTTGATGGTTTGAGTTATGTTAATTAATAACATAAAGAAACCATACTTATGATAAATACAACAATATTTCACTTAAATCAAAGCTAGAGATCGTAAATTGTTTGTTTTTTGATTTAAAATATATGAGAGTGCATTTGCCTCTAAATTGTTCTCTAGTTTAATAGTTTTTAAATCAAATTTTAATTCTAGTTTTAGCTTCATTTTAGTTCTAGTCAACAATTTCTCCTCCATTTGGTCTAATTTGATTGATATATTTTTAAAACTCTAACAGCTACCTGCGAATCGATCCGTATTCGCCACGTACTACAAATGTACGCCGTGCGCTTGCGGTAAAATTTAATTCAAAATTTTTCGGCGATTTTCTAAACCGATAGAATTTCTGCCATTAAACAAGTTTTTGGCGCCGTTGTCGGAGAATTTGTCTTTGATTTTGATTTTCTATTCTTCGAATTACTTCGTTTGATTTTTATTGTGTTCTAATTAAGTGTGTGTGTTGCATTTTAATAATTAAAAAAAGGAAGTTTTGTGTTGTGTGCTTGCAATTTGATTTTTCATGTTATTGTTCATATGCATTGCATAAAAAAATACACAATTTCATTCAAAACAAAAACTTTCATTCCATTCTTTTTTTTTACATCCTAATTTCTTTTTTACATTGTTTTTACAAAGAACAAAAAGAAAAAAAAACCATGCCTCACTGTTTTTACTTTCTGGTTGTTTACATTTCATTTTGCACCACATCTGTTTACCTTGTTTTACTCTCTGTTTTGTTTTCTGTGTATAAGACTGTCTTTGTTTTCTGTGTACAAGACTGTGTACAAGACTGAACATCTTCCCATTGCCGAGACCACCTCCAACCTGACTACCAATACCACATCTCTGATCATCAACTGCCCACATTGCAGCATCACCAACCATCATCTACATCTACCACAAATTCCACTACAACTTCAAAATCATCACCATTTACAGCAACCCATAGCTTCACCACTACCATCAACTGCAACCATATACTCCTCCTCAGCAACCATTCAAACAGCCTACTACAACCATTATCCAATCTCTACAGTTCCTTCATTCTCCTTCAACCATATTGCACTGCCGAACACTCCTCACCGAATCACAAAAACAGTGCCTGCTTCTGCATATTCCACCATAGCCTTTGTTACCACTGCACACAGTCTGCCCTTCAACAATCTACCAGACTTCTTCACATTCAAACTGCCTTCTGCATTTTGCAAACTTCCACTTCACTTCCCTTCTGCTGCCATTACTGCATTACCCACCACAACAGTCATCAAACAGTGCACAGTCATCAAACAGTTCTAAACTGTGCTATATCTTCCCTACACCACCATATACAATTGTTGGTCCTCTAAACATTACAACCTTCCCACATCAAACAACCATTTACAATTCAGGTCACTGTTTCACATCCCTGACAGCTCATCAATCACATTGCCTACATTACTGCAATCACCATCCACTACTCCACTGCAGTGCACAAAACCAACACCATCCATCACTCAACTACAACCACTCTCTGCAGACCTTCACCAATCGCCTCCAAAAACTCGAGCAAACCAATCCATTACTGTAGTGACCATATCATCCCCAATCTTCATACCATTCCAGCAAATCTCCTTACATTACTCGACCACAACTCTGCCAATTCAACCCCCACAGCCTCGACCGCGACTTCCAAACGCAACTTCACATCTTCTGGTACGAACCACCTTCACCTGACAACCACTGCAATCGAATTCAACCTCAGCCAAGTTCACCACGACCACGCGCCATAACTTCCACTACAACACGCAGCACCTCTTCCAGCAATCAAAACCGAACCAACTTCGTCGTCATCTCCTAAACCGCCCCAATTCAACAAGCCAAATCCAATTGATCAATCGCCATCTGACTGCTACAATCAAGCAAAATGGCGAATCCCCAATATCCACCTACTACATCGCGACGCTCAAATCACTTTCATCACGAGACATCTCCCATTAGCTCGACCGCCAACTTATTTATTTTGCAGTCGTATTTTTTCGTTTTTTATGATAGCTGGAAGAAAAAAAAGAGAAAAAGAGTTGCTACTGGGAAATGCAAATTAGCAATTAAGGGGTTTTAAGTTTGGATTTACAAATTTGTTTTGGGTTTGAGTACTTTGGCTAACAAATTTGTTTTGGGTTTGAGTACTTTGGTTAACAAATTTGTTTTGGATTCTTGGGTTTTATCGTGTGCGTTTTGTTTTAAATGCTTGTTTTTGAGCCTTCATAGAAAAAAAAAATTATTCTATTTTAATTTGCTTTAGTTTCCATCCTAGTTAAAAAAAAAATTTGCTTTTGTTTCTTAGGGTAGTAAATAAAAATTTTCTTTAGTTTTATTTTTCCTTCTTATTAGAAAAAAAAGTTTCACTTTATTTAAATTTTCATTTACGTTTGTTTTTACTTGTTTTAGTTTTCATTTATTTTATTTTCATTTGATTAGTTTTTCTCTTGTTTTATTTTCTTCTTTGATAAATATATAAAAAAACAAAATGTTTTATATATATATTGATTTATTCATTTTCAGGTTGCAAAAGCAAATTAAAAGGAAGAAGTGCTTGCTAAAATGATTGCCTTGCTTTGCTAATAAAAAAATTGCCGTTGAAAAATTTGCTGAATAATCTGCATGCTTTGGTATCGTGCTTTCATCCTTTGTTTTGATTGCATTGTTGGTTGCTTGCATTTGCATTTATAAAAAAACTGAAAATTCAAAAACAAAAATTAATTTCCATTTTCTCAAAACAAAAAATCCTTTTGGTAAATATTTGAAAATTAAAAAAAAAAACAAAAACATATAAAAAAACTCTTAAAAAACTAAAAACAAAACAAAAAAATCATAGTTTTCTTTTGAAATAAATCTCACTTGATAAATAGTTTTCTTCCTTGTAAAAAAAAATTCAAAAAACCAAAACAAAAACAAGTTTTCAAATCTTCTTTCATTCTCTAAACTCGTTTCTAACTTCTTTCTCTTCTCAACTTTCACTAGTGCATGAGTATTTGGACTCGTGACACAACAACGAATACTTTGATTCGTGACCCTTCTACAACCCATTAACCCGAACAGAAAATCTTCCCGAAATGGCAAACAAGAATGCCCCTCGAACTCTTATGGATATAATCTTTCTCGATAGAGTTTTTATTCCATCTTGCATCACGTTACCCGCCCCTACGAGTTACTATTTCGAAATTCACTCGAACCATATTGCCACGCTTCCAAAATTTGACAATTTCGAGCATGATGACCCATTCATTTTCTTAACTAAATTCGAATAAGTTTGTGCAACCATTAAACTCCAACAACTTTCCGATGATGGAATCAAACTCCGATTAATCCCATTCGTTCTTACGGATTATGCTGAAAAATGGCTGTACAGCTTACCATCAAACTCGATTAAAACCTGGGAAGAATTTGTAAAAGCTTTCTTAAAAAATTTCTACCCTTTGGAAAAAACAAGTAGAATTCGAAATGAAATTGTAAATTTTCATCAATTCAAGGGAAAACCATTCGGAAAATATTTTGAAAGGTTCAAAGAGCTTTTGATAAAATGTCCACACTATAACTTCGAAAAATGGACGATTTGCCAAATCTTATACGATAAACTCGAAACAGCTCACGAACTATGCTCGAATCAATGTGCAAAGGCAACCTTCTTGATCAACATCATGATGATTCTTGACAATTTCTTGAAAACCTCGCTGAAAAGTCGTCCCAATGGGAACGTTCGAACGAAAAATCAATTTACTCACGATCGAGTGCAAACTCGGTAGGATCTTCTTTTGCTTTGGAAGCTAAGATCGGCGCAATGATTAAAAATTTTGATAACGTTTTCTCAACGAATCAATTGAACCAAGCTTCCCAACCTATGTGTTATAAATGCAACGATCCTAGTCATATAGCTGATCAGTGTCCCAATTCTGTTGAACAAATCAATGCTTTCAATAAAGCCAAAAACGACCTGTTTTCTCTAACGTACAATCCTGGTTGGAGAAATCATCCAAATTTTGCATGGAACCAAAGCAATCCCAATACGAATACGATTTGTCCCAATTTTCAATCATTCCTGAATAATGCTTCGAATCCTCCCTTTCAGCCCAACAATTTTCAACCAAACTTTGCGGGACCGTCCCATAATCAACCACAACAATCAAATTTTCAACCAAATTCTGCTCATCTTCCCCAAGACGATAAACGTTTAAGTTCACTTGAGAAAACTCTTGAAACGTTGGCTAAAGCAACTACTCAAAGCCTTCAATCAAGCATCAATTTGAAAAATTTATTGACTTCATATATGCAAAACACAAACCAATCAATTGCAGAACTCCAAATGCAAATGAGTCAATTAGCCACGTCTGGAAGTGAACGCGAATGAGACACATTTCCAAACCAACCCCTTCCAAATCCCAAAAATCAAAACGCAAATTCAAATCAATCCCATGTTGTTCAAGATAGCAATGTCAGTCAATTAAATGCTATCACAACTCTACGTTCCGGTAAACAAATCGATAACCCAAACGACTTACCGAAAACTTCTCTCGACGCTTCTAAAACAAAAAACGAATCTGAATAGAACGTGGAGCCAAACGTTGAATCGAATGCCAATCAAAACTCTTCTTCTACTCGAGTAGAGCCGCCTACCGAGTATCGTGTTCCATTTCCACATCGTCTTCGACTAAAGAAATACTTGGATCAAATGGAAAAGATGCTAGAAATTTTCAAACAAGTCAAAGTTAACATCCCGCTTCTTGACATCGTTCAACAAGATCCCCACGTATGCAAAATTTCTTAAGGACTTGTGTACCCAAAAAAAACACTCAAGTGCCCAAAAAAGTCTTCTTAGATCCCAGTTTGAGCGAAGTTTTGTTCGAATCCATGCCAGTTAAATACAAAGACCCTGGCTGCCCTACGATTTCGTGTACAATTGAAGAGAAGACGATTAACAAATGTTTAATAGACTTAGACGCGAGTGTCAACTTGATTCCATACTCCGTGTACGAATAATTAGGCTTAGGTGAGCTCAAACCTACAAAAGTTACGCTTCAATTCGTCGATCATTCCATTAAGAAGCCCATGGGAGAAATCGAAGACGTGCTCATTCGAGTAGGGAAATTCATATTTCCCGTTGATTTTATCGTTCTCGAAACACAAACGTGACAAATCCTGCAAGTCAAATCCCTTTGATTTTAGGATGACTATTCTTAGCCACCTCAAATGCCTTAATCAACTGTCGTAACGATTCAATAAAAATCTCTTTTGGAAACATGACTTTGGATCTTAATATTTTCAATCTTGAAAGCCAATCGAATGAAAGACCAAACGTTGGAAGTTAGTGCCATTCACAAAAACTTTGAAAATGAAACACTTGATCTTAACAATGAACGCAAGGCCGACTACGAAAAATTGTTTTACGCAATTCCCAACGAGGTTGAATACACTCTTCCCTTTGAATCGCTTCATGTTGAGTCTGAATCTCAACCCAACTCTTTGATCGAAAAACTCTCGAAGTTGGACCTCAAGCCACTTTCCGATCACCTTAAGTATGCATACTTAGGTGAAGACGAAACGTTGCCTGTTATAATTTCCACAACTCTCTCTCTTGACCAAGAAGCTTCTCTTCTCTTTATTCTTTCGAAAAATAAGGAAGCGATTGGCTGGTCGATCTCCGATATAAAGGGAATTAGTCCCTCACTTGTTCAACATTGCATCCATTTAATCGACGATGCCAAGCCTGTTCGTGATGCGCAACGAAGGCTTAATCCAAAAATGAAAGATATGGCGCGTGATAAAATTCTTAAACTTCTCGACAACAGAATCATTTACCCAACCTCTGATAGTTCATGGGTTAGCCCAATTCATGTTGTACCCAAAAGTCTGGGTTAACCGTTGTCAAAATGATTCAAAGGAACTTATCCAAACTCGTACCCAAACGGATTGGCGTGTTTGCATTGACTATCGGAAATTAAATACCACAACACGTAAAGATCACTTCCCTCTTCCTTTCATTGACCAAATGCTCAAACGTTTAGCCGGCCACGAATTCTACTGCTTCCTTGATGGTTATTCCGGCTATAACCAAATTCTAATTGCTCCCAAAGATCAAAAGAAAACGACTTTCACGTGTCCATTCAGTGCCTTCGCTTATCGATGTATGCCATTCGGACTTTGTAACGCTCCTGCAACTTTCCAATGATGCATGGTTGGAATCTTTTCTGACATGATTGAACGCTTTCTAGAAGTTTTTATGGACGATTTTTCTATCTTTGGTGATTCTTTTTCTCAATGTTTATATCATCTCGAATTGGTTCTAAATCAATGTAAAGAAAAACGTTTGACTTTGAATTGGCAAAAATGCCACTTTATGGTCAAACAAGGCGTAGTCCTTGGACATATCATCTCAAATAAAGGCATTGAGGTAGATAAAGCGAAAATCGATGTAATTGCAAACCTACCCATTCCCAAATCTGTTAAGGACATTCGATCATTTCTAGGACATGCTGACTTTTATCGACGCTTTGTGAAAGACTTTAGTAAAATCGCTCGTCCTTTGACGACTCTTCTCGGAAAAGACGTTCCATTCGATTTCAACTCTGATTGTATCTCTTCTTTTGAACATCTTATGAACGAACTCATTTATGCTCCAATCATTTGCGCACCCAACTGGGATCGTCCTTTCGAAATCATGTATGCTGCTTCGAACTTTGCCATTGGTGCTGTCTTAGGACAACACATCAACAAGATCCTTCACATCATTTACTACGCGAGTATGACTTTGAACGACGCTCAACTCAACTACACAACAACCGAAAAAGAGCTTCTAGCTGTCATTTTTGCGCTTGAAAAGTTTCGATCTTATTTGATAGGTTCACACATTACTGTGTACACGGACCACTCTGCGCTTCGATATCTCTTCGAAAGGATGCTAAATCCCGTTTGATTCGTTGGACCCTTTTACTTCAAGAATTTGACCTTTACAATTAAAGATGAAAAAGGATCCAATAACGTCATAGCTGATCACTTATCTCATCTTTCGAACGCACCTTCTTCTTTGCCGATCAATGAAAACTTCCCCGATGAACAACTTCTTTCGATTTCTATCGATCCATGGTACCAAAGAAACTCCCTCATCTTGGTCCAAACAGGACAAATGCAAATTCATGTCCCAAGTGAAATATTTCTATTGGGATGATCCATACTTATTCAAATATTGTCCCAACCAAATCATCCGACGTTGCATTCCAGATAATGAGATCAGAAGTATTCTTTCATTTCGCCACGATCAAGCCTGCGGTACACATTTCGGTCCTCGAAAAACTGAGGAAAAGGTGCTTCATTGTGGTTTCTATTGGCCTTTTCTTTTCAAAGACTTGTTTGAATTTCGTAAAACTTGCGATCGATATCAAATGCTTGGATGAATTTCTCGACGAAATATGATGCCTCTCAAACCCATTCTTACGATCGAAATCTTTGATGTTTGGGGTATCGACTTTGTGAGACCTTTTCCTAATTCTTTTGGAAACCTTTATATCCTTCTCGCTGTCGAATACATCTCAAAATGGATCGAAGCCGTTCCTTGCAATACCAACGACCATAGAATTGTTGTGAAATTTCTCAAAGAAAACATATTTTCGAGGTTCGACGCACCTCGCACAATAATCAGTGATAATGGAACCCATTTTTGTAACCGCTCTTATGAAACTTTAATGAAGAAATACTCGATAACCCACAAGTTATCCAATCCACGTCATCCTCAGACTTGTGGTCAAATTGAAGTTTCATACCGACAAATAAAACAAATCTTGGAGAAAACTATTAGCAAAAATCGAAAAAATTGCTCTCAGAAATTGACTGACGCGCTTTGGGCTTACCATACTGCTTTTAAAACTAAGCTTGGGATGTCTCCACTTCGTTTAGTTTACGATAAAGCTTGCCATTTACCCGTTGAAATCGAACACAAAGCATTGTGGGCAATTAAGAACTTAAACTTTGATCTTGAGAAAGCTGGCGAAAACCAAAAACTACAACTCAACGAACTAGAAGAACTTAGGAACGACGCGTATGAAAATGAGAAAATTTACAAAGAAAGAATAAAAGTTTTTCATGACAAGTCAATCTTAAGAAAAACATTTTCGCATAACCAGAAAGTTCTTTTATATGACTCAAGACTTCATTTATTCCCTGGGAAACTTAAGTTAAGATGGACCGGACCATTTGTGATACGAACTGTTTTTCCACATGGTACCGTAGAAATTGAAAACCCTAGGGATTGATCGATTTTCAAAGTCAACGGTTATCGTTTGAAACCTTTCTTGGAATTTCCTAGTAACCAAGAGGAGGAGCTCATGATCCTTCATGAGCCAAGCTACGTCTAGTAAGAATATTAACCCTCTTTTTTAAGTATGTACATAGTTTTCCCCCGCACACTCATTATATCATGCATTGACTGTGGGGACACAATCAAAATTAAGTGTGAGGGGGAGTCTCATTTTCATTTTTTTGGTTTCATGGTATTTTTGAATTTTCATTTTCTTACTTAAAAAAATCCTCAAAATTCCTAAATCTGAAAAACATTTTCTTTTTAGCATTTTGATTTATTTTGAAGAAACATTATGAGATAAGTACAAGTTTTGGTTAATAAATTGAAATTTTTGAAAATTTATATGTCTTAAAAAAAATAAAAATGAAGTTTGATTACAAATAACAATGGTTTAACTAATATATAGGAAGGTTCATCTATGTTAATTATGAAGTATGTTCTAATTGAAAATCTTTGCTTAAAAAGTGGTAAATTTGGAGTAAAGGATATAACATTTTTGTCTTCTAAGTTAAATGGTGCTAAGATGATTTTGCAAAACTCTCTCTCTCTTGAAAAATATAATAATAACATCCAGAGTATCCACTCTCATTTAAAAGTCCTTACGGTTATGCAGGGTGAATTACTTGGAATCTTTAATTATGTGCTTTCATACTCATTTAAAAGTCCTCATGGTTATGCATGTATGGAACACATGTAAAAAAAAGAACAGACTTAATAAAAACCACCTACGATCGATAGGTGTATGCTCGAAAGTGTATGCACTCGCCATGCTCTGTACTACCCTCAAATAAGCCCGAAAGGTAGTGCATGTGTGGTATATCTGATCTCAGTTTACCTGAGCTAGTTGTGTAATTTTTCTTGCAAATAATTAGAGAGCAAGCAATTGAAATCCTAGCACTATTTTAACTTGTTTGATTTAACTTGTTATTGAAAAGAAATGAAAATACCACTTTAATAAACTTTGATAATTAAATAAGGATCCATTTCATAATTGCATTGTGTTATCAACCGAAACAACTAGCCAAACTATGGTCTATCTGTCATGACAACTTGATTTTTATTGCAAATTTTGACGAGTAAATGACTTAAAATTTCAAGATAATGACCAAAACTTGTATTTAACTTATTTTTGTCTATTTAAAAGAAAACCTTTCATTTGTAAATATTTCCAAAAACTCGCATTCATCTCTTTGTAAATAAATCTTGCATTTTGTAAATATTTTCACTTTGAAGTGGATTTTGTGGGTAGTATCGCTGAAAACCCTCACAAGACAACACTCGTCTTACTGGGGACACCTAGAGGTTTAACGGCTTGTTGCATACGCTCAATGCAATCGTGCTTCCAGTGAAAACAGATTTATCTTAGTTTTCCTTTATTCGAGGACGAATAAAAAGATAAGTTTGAAGGTATTTGATGTGCACGTAAATATGCATATATTTACATCCATATTTTATCTCTTTTTACTTAAATAAACATCATATTTGGGCATTTTAACATGTTTAAAACCAAAATTCAATTATTTTCAAACCATCGTATTTTCATCTTCATTCAGGGATAAAATGGTCATCTTTGTGCATATGCCAATTTAAGAATTTTTACTTGGATATTTTTTGATAATTTTTATAAGGATTTGGATGCACATGAAATAGGCTTATATGAAGATACATGAATGCACAAATAAAATACAAAGGAATGAAGAGGAAATAATTCAAGTTCAAGATCACGGAGGACCCCACCCACTTACCTAAATATACAATTATGAGCTAATGGACAACCAAATGGAGGTTAAATATTCATGCACAACAAACGATGGATTAATTAGTGGCTAATGGTTACTTGGTGGCCACATTCCTAATGGGCATTTTAGGAAGCCCCCTAGAAATAGAATTATGGTTTTATGAATGTATATATAGCCCTCTTGTGTACATGAAACCATCTTCTACTCTTTCATATTTGTTAGAAAATTAAGAAAGTAAGTTGTAAGCTCTATGTTGAGTGAAATAAAATGGCTTTCAAGCCTCTTTCTTCTCTCTTTTTTACATGCTTTTCTTTGTTTTTATTGTTAATGTTTATTTCTATGCTCTCTTTCTCTTTATGTTCATAATTTAGATTTACATTCATGCAAGTAGTGTAGTTTATATTTTTATGCAAGTAGTTAGTAGCTAATCTCTTTTGCTTTCTTTGCTTATTTTCTATTTTCTTCTCTTTGTAATGTTGAAATTTACTTGTGTTTCTTCAATGCCACAAATGAGCAGCTAAACTCCTTCAATTTAGCGGTAATGAAGCTCTCAAATATTATGTAATTTCAACATTTTATGATTTATGATCTCATTTGGTTTATGCTTCATGAAGTGGATTTTGATGCAAGTTTATACAAGTGGGTTTGATAGTTTATATTGCTCATGCAAATGAACTATTCTTATTCAACATAAACACAAGTTGCATCATCATTTGCTAATCCATTTTTGATTGTGAAATTAAAGTAAAAAATGAAATTCGATGATCTATATTACTAGTTACAATAGTAAGTAGATCATACTTAAAATATCTTTTGCTTTGGCTTCATTTTCATGAGAATTATAAGTGGGTTATTTGTTGTATTATAGTTTGATGATTTGAGTTATGTTAATTAATAATATAAAAAAACCATACTTATGATAAATACAACAATTTTGACTTAAATCAAAGCTAGAGATCATAAATTGTTTGTTTGTTGATTTACAGAAATATGAGAGTGGATTTGCCTCTAAATTGTTCTCTAGTTCAATAATTTTTAAATCAAATTTTTATTCTAGTTTTAGTTTCATTTTAGTTCTAGTCAACAATTTCTCCTCCATTTAGTCTAATTTGATTGAATAGACTTTCAAAACTCTAACAACTCCCTGCGGATCGACCCGTATTCGCCACGTATTGCGTGGAGCCAAAACAATCCTCTACACTTACCAAACACTCCACAACAGCACCAGAAAACCTATACGCAACTTTAAAGCAGAGTTGTGACCCTTTTTTTAGAATTGATATGGAAACGAATTAGGGATTGATTTGAATATTTCGGTTTCAATTTTAACTGTAGCAGTGAAGTCATTTTTCTTCCCTAATTGCGTAGGATTCCACGGAGGTGCCTTCGGTACTTCGAGAACGGTCCTCCTACACAAGGATCAGAGTTATCCTTTCAAACCAATAATACATCAAGGGATGTATAATACGAAATACATAGGTGGCCACGCAATGCCAAATGCATCGCTCCATGCATGCATAACAATTGTAGGTAACTCTAGGAAGGAGATGACCGCACCCTCATGGGTTAGCTAAACTCTTGGCTATGCATCTCTTGTTTTAGTTATTACTGCTGGTGAGGCTACGTCTAGCATTCCAGCTCATGCACCGCCACCTGAACCGATCATGAATCTACATAGATTTCCATACCCAATGGATCTCGAAATCACACGTGGATTATCATATCTCAAAATAGATCTCAGAATCACACATGGATTTCCATACCCCAAAGTGTCTCCGAATCACACATGGATTCCAATATCTCAAGAAAAACTCAAATCTCCTTCAAGCATAGACCCTATATATGGGTTTTGAGTGGTTACGGTTTCGAGTCATCTCTTACAAGTACACTCCCCCGCTTGCTGGATGTTCTAAAACCAATCCATTGATTTCAGAATGCTTAATACCATTTCTTTTGGAAATAATCAAACAATACATAAGAACAGGGATCACCCCCTAACCATTTATATGGATGGATCTCCTCATCATTTGTCCGAGAAGAACAAAATGAGTTTATACGTGTAGTATAGCACCATTAACGGTTATTGTACCATATAATCCCCGTGTTTTTCCTAGATATTTCCAAAGTTAAAATCCTTCGGTGTTAAGTAGGGAAATATGTCTGTACCATCAAAATTAAGAAGGCTTGCATATTTAGGCCAAGATTTGATAGCCGGTTATTTAACTATCAAATAAACAAATATCCCAAATAGAGATTACATTTCCCATGGAAATCACCAAGCCTCGTAAAGTAATTTTCCATTAATAAAAAATGGCTTTGTAAATACTTGGAATTACTTCCATATACATATCTCAACAGGATAAGTATACGCACAAAACACTGTATTTTCAACACTTAGAAAATATAATCATGTACTTATCTCAACGGTATAAGTATATTCACAAACCATTCCTTTCAAAACTTGGAAAACTTTTTCCACACGCTTATATAAAATGGTACAAGTATAATCACAAAACATTCAAAAAAAAATTCTATTTTAGATCACATTAAAATGAACAAAACCCCATATGTAATTAAAAAAGAGATCTTAACCAAAACACTAATTCTTCCATAAATCTCTTTTATTTCATGAATTACTCCTTTATAAATTCCTAAAATCTATTTATAAACTTTTTTATAAATCTCTAAAATTGTTTATAAAAATAGTCTTTATAAATCTCAATACCCATTTATTACACTTCCCCTTCAAATCGCTAAACCATTTACAAACCTCTTTTCTAAAATTATTTAAAACCCAACTTCTTTTCAAATTCCATACATCTTTCAATTTCATAAACTCCTTTACATAAAATCCTTTTTATAAAAGTAATCCTTTAATAAAATTTTTATTATTTATTATTATATATAAGAACTTTAATATCATAAAGATAATTTTTTAACATTTTTAAATAATATAATAATAAATTTTAAAAACATTTTAAGTGGTATAATAATTAATTTTTAAGATAATTTAATAAATATAATAAAATAACATTAAACAGCTTTCAACAAATAATTAATAAATTTTCAAACAATATTATTAATACTATAATTAATTAGCTTTGAATAATCAATAATAAAATAATTTATTATCTTCAAACAACCTTAATAAGTAATTAATTATCTTTAAACAACATTAATAAAATAATTAATTTTAAAACATTATAATATAATGATTAACTTTACTAAAGAAATAAATTTTTGTAAAAACTTTATGAAATAGAAATTAAACAAATGCTTATTAAAATAATAATTTAATAAAGTATTTTACTTCAAATTATAAAATATGAAGTTGATTTAAATCCCTAACTTTCCAAATTCAGATGGAGGCTTAGCGATCCAGTGGTACTTAAACAAGCTACTGTTAAATTCAATTAACTTCCTAAGTTAAATTATAGGTATTTACATAATCAGGCATGTATGTAAACTAAATCCATAAGTAACAATCAATTGTTAACACATCACTTATCCAACATTATCAACAAACACTTAAATAAATGTCTAAATTTATTTAATAGTAGAACCACGATTTATTTTACTAAACAAATTGTCCTTCAAAATAAACTCTTCCGTTTAATATTAGACGGTGTTTATTCGACCAAATAGATAACACCAAAGCAGTATGCTTAAATTAACTATGTTATTATTTAAACGACTCTTATATTAAATCAGTATTATTTTATTACTTTACAAATTATCCATTTTCAAAAAATATTATTTATCCAAACCAGACAATCAGTAAATTCAATATCCAAGCAGACGATAAATAATTTTTATTTACTATATATCTTACTGATTAACCTAAAAGGTGAGTTTAACTCATCAAAATTTCAGTTATCACCAAAGCATTCTGATTCCGTCTCATTTTATTTTAGCTTGAAATTCTATAAGTTCCAATCTCAATCAATCCAAGTCCAAAATGTAGATATCATCATTATGAATCCAAGACGATTGACCATGTTCGATTTGGCTCTTATATGAACAATTTATGCAATTTATAAGATATTGGATTTAAATATTTATTAATTAATTAATAAACCAATCACTTAACTTAATCTTTCTTTCTCTCCACCTAAATTAACCATGTTGTAGGCGAGTGCCCAAGTGCACGCTCTTGCAACTAACCTCTAATATAGAGTGTTAGGCAACGAATTGACAAACAGACAGCGCCAATGAGCTCCGCTGCTTGTACTCAATGTGACCATGCCATAATCACTTGCTCCGCCCTTGCCTGGGAAGTCGCGACCCGTAGGCCAGGATTAGATCTAGAGAAGTGTCGCATCCTCCAAAAATGTGCTGCACTCCACCACTCTTTTCCAAACATTGCTCTTTGACACCCCTAACCAGCATCCAAGCTTCGAATGACTCAACGATGACCGTTGCTCGAAAAAATCGCAACCCTAGCTTCTGACCTAAACCATCGAACTCAGAAAATGCTTCCGTACTCTCTATTATAAATGCAAAGGTCACTTCTTTTAAATTTATGATTTTTTTTTCATTTGTTTTGAATTTTTGAAAAGAAATTTTGCTTGCTTTCCCATTTATACGAGACATTTTCTTATTGGTTTTGAGCGGTATGAAGTGAAGACAAAGAAAAGGGTTACAGAATATGCTGGGTGAGGGTTATATTTATTTTCAAATTTTTGCCATCACGCTGCACAGGTTTTTGATCACGTATGAACTCTAAACGATAAAACAAAAGTATGGTCATGCTCGAAACAACATCGCAATCTCAAAACAATAGTAATATACACTTGTTATTATAGTCTATAAACTCGCAAAGGATTATTGTTTGTCGATGCCGTAAAACGACAATTTCAACATTTTCAAGTTATAAATTATGGAAAAATCAAATAAATTAAATTAAAAATACGTCAATAAAAATTGAATCGTAAAAATAAAAATAAATTTTTTGATAAATTATTCAAACCATTATTACAGCAAACAAATTTACAAAATGAATTCACTTTTATTATTTATTAATTAAAAGGAGTTAAATGAAACCATTAAATCAAATTAATTAATATCAAATTCAAAATACCAATATTCAAATCACTATTCAGAAGTTTTAAAATCTCTATATTTGTATTCTAGTTATTAAACTTTAAATAAACCCTATATTCCAATATTTAATATTAATTTAAATATTGAAAATCAACCCATAAAATTTCGGGTCGTTACAAGACCAGAAAGAGATTTTTGGCCAGCAGTGACAAGAAGTGGAGGCTCCAAAAGTTCATAATCAAATAGAGAAGTGATGCTTAAAAAGAGGATGGGAAGGAGAGAATTTAGGATCATATCTTTTACTCTATCTCCTTTACTATTTGCCATCCATTATCAAGCCCTCTAACCCATATTTTGAGCCGCCTATACCCGATGTTTCAGCCAATCCTATCATCCCATATGTTAAACAGATTTGAGCCCGATGAATATTTTGCATTTTAAATCTAAATTAAAGCAATTATCAATACCGTATATCGGTTAATGTGTTTATAACTTTTATAAATACAATTAATATTTATTTATCAAATCAAAATCAAATTTATAAATATTATTTCATAAATATTATTTAATTTAATTAATTTATATCAATTATAAATTAATTAAATCATTTGGTCAAAGGAGAATTCTTCATTTTCGATTGTGTGACTCGTCAAGCGTAAATTTAGTCAGCGATTAATATCGAACTATTCGAATATTAACGTTCACACGTCACTTAGCATATGTTGTGATGTTTTGACCAAATTTATTGTTTACTTGGTTTCAGTAAAATTCAATTTTATTTTATTAAGCGTCACCCAGTTATGACAATTATTTACACTAATTCTCTTTGTCAAAACTATATGACATTGGACGAAATTTAGTAATTGTCCAAATTCCAATATCGTCTATATCTAACTCTATAGTCCAGACATAAAGTCCTTTTTCAATAATAACAATTATTGTTAACCGAAATGCTCTAGTTAGGGGCTTTCACTTTAAATTGATTTAAGTTGACCGTGATACTAACCCCACATATCCGAGGGGACGAATCCTCTTTTGAATAGTGCTTCACTTCCAATACTTCTACTCGACCTACAGGCACTCGATGGACGTTGTGCCATTTGACTATAATAAAAGTAGAGCTTTCATATTAAAGACCGATAGTGTTCTTAAGTCGAGAGAACCATGTAAATTAGTCACGTCGATATTGTCTATTCGATCTTAGTTATATTAACCAACATAAAACTATCAAGTGAGACATTCTATAGTTATCCAATAACTACCAGTGCATAAGCTCCTGGTACCCGCAACAACCATGGTAACATACTGTCCAACATGTATTTTTGTCTCAATGGATGCATCGATATCTAATCTCGATACATCTTGACCAGAAATATTTAAAATGGTATATTTTATTTTTATTATGATAAATTACTCATGGTTATAATGCTTTATAACTACTATCATAAAATATACCATATATGGATTTTCTATTAAATTTACTTTCAGTTAAATTAATTAATTTATATAACACATTATATCAAGTATATAATAAAAAGAAAATACCTTTTATTTCGAACAAAATTGGTTATCGAGTTAGATATATATATAACAAATTACATAACTTCCCCTTAGGCATACCCCTAAATCTATCAGCCTCAGTTGAATTGCAAATTTCTTTATAATTTCAAGTTAGTTCCTAAGGAATTGATTCACTTAAATTCTAAATCTAAATGGCCAGCTTAAATGCTTATAGTGGACTGACACATATATCCAATACTCAAAAGTGACTTTTGTTTAACATTTAGACCTTGGGAACATAGGAGATAAACATAGCTCATTCTTTATATTGATAGTTACCACGAAATTAGAATTCAGTGGTTTCAAGGTTCAATAATTGTTGATTTGCTTTGAAATAGTTTTTTTCCAGCTTACACATCTTTCAAAATGGTCTGCTATATACATCTCTCTATTGCTTAAGTGTGACCCCTTAAAACCCTATCGAACAAGCTGCTTGGAAGAGATCTGAATACATTAAGTAATTATTTCCTTAATTAAACAAACAAACATGAACAAAAATTAGTGAAAAATATATGAATTGAGCACAACGTATTAGTAAGTTAAACAAGAAAGCTCTTTAACATCATTACATTAGTTCAATGACATCATTCATTCTATTTCTCATTATCTCCAACTGGAAAAATAAACTCCTAGAAAAGAAGATTAATACCATGGAATCAAAGGAGGATATACGTGGTAAGCAGAGACACTATGAAAAGACACCCAACAAAAGGGAGGAACGCCGGTTTTAAGGTGAATAAAACTCCAGTGGAACATGAAAATACCCACAACATCTCACTTAATCATTTCACCTACAGATCATGCACTGCACAAATAGCTTGCCTTATTCTCGTACAAGAAAAGCATATTCTGGTGTAGTTTCTTTTATAAATATTCTAGCTTCTTTAATTTTTCATGGCATGACTTTCACCCCTTCATCCTATGAGTGCTAATTGTAACTCAAAAGAAAACGAAAGGTAGCATGTAAAATCTCGAAAGTCTCTTACCAACAACACTTTCCCACTTATCTTAGCCTGAAAGGGAGCATAAAAGCTTTGGAGAGGAACAATTCTTGTACCTATGCTTAAGTTGAGCACTATTGTTAGTGGTTGTGTTTTTATATGTGATCGATGTACCAATGTTAAATTTGTGTAGTTCTAATATGTACCAAAAACAAAGAATTTTTTAAAGTGATTCAATTAACCAAGCATATAATATGAGAAAATAAGGAAGTAATGGAGAAATTAAGGAAGCAATAGAAATTAACTAATTTAGTAAATCAACTCATTATGAAATATAATGAAATAATGATAAAAGAAAACTTTACTTATTCATGCAATCAATTAATTATTCAATATGAGTTTAAAAATATATGAATGAATATGTTATGGAAGGAGATGAGTATCATCATTATATATTTGCACTAAAATAATGCAAATCGAAACAAGTATTTTCAAGTAACTAAATTACACTCCAAACTAATGTCTTCTACCTAAGTAATATATCTCTATAAATAAGCACCATATTTTTTTTTTACTTATATACAAAGAGAAAGATTTCTATATACATCAAATTTGAAAATTAGAAACCTATTTTGTCTACTTTAGGGATTTTCAATTTTATTGAGTGCACATTGCACTTCCTTGTGTATATTTGATATTAGGGATGTTCCCCCATCTAATTGAAATTTCTAACTTCTTATTTGGCTCTATATATTCTGTATTGGTGAAATGAGTAGAAATTATCAGGTTCTCCAAGGATGTAGGTCAATCTGACTGACCGTGTTAAATCTTTTATGTTTCTCTTGATGATTGGATGAATGGTTCTAGTTGTTGTTATTTAATTAACATGCTAGATTCTTGGTTTTTGTGATATTCATAAAATTATTGCTATATATAGGTATCAGAGTTAGCTGTCTTGTTTCATATTATCATCAATCATGGAATCATTTGAAACGAGCAATAAGACCTATTAGCAATTATGCAATTAGCATATTTGATGAAAACAGAGATTTTTGGATTAGAAAATGAAGATGTAGGCAGTATAAAAGAAAGAGAATACAATCAAAATATTTTTTTCCTCGGATAAACTAAAAACCCCAAATGTTGATACTTTAGAAGAGATGGAGGAGGAAGCTATTAATACCATCCAATTGAGCCTATCATGTTAGGTCCTCATAGATTTATCTAAGTAGTATGAAGATGACAAAAGAACTTTGGGATATATTCTATGAGGATAAGTCTCTCACTAGCCGCATCATTCTTCAAAAGCAACTTTGTTTCTTTAAGATGAAGCCTGATATTAGTCTACTAAAACATATAGGTTTCCTTTCCACCTTAGTTAACTCGAAGGTAGCGGATTTATAGATTACAAATGAAGACTAAGTGGTGATTTGCTTTGTTTCTTGCTTAAGGGTATATTACATTAGTAAGTCCCATGAAATATAGGCGTAGTAATATCACCTTGTTCGATGTGAAAGGCAGACTTCATAATCAAATGTTGAGAGACAAATTGACCGGTACTAGCTTGGACAGTGGTTTAGAAGGCTTGTCTGTTTGTAGAGGAAGAAAAGAAGAATTAACAGTGAGCCTAGATTTGGTGGTGGAGGTAAAAGTACATCAAGGTCTCAGTTAAGGGGACCTAATAGAAAGAATTGCTATTTGTGCAGGAAGCTTGAGAATTTGTTGCAAAATTTTCAAAGTTGGAATGGAAGAACAACTATCCAAATAAAGCTTCAGTATCTATTAAAGAGATATCAGAAATAGAGAGGACACTAATGCATTTACATCTTATTACTCTTCTTCTTAGAGAAATTTATGAATTGTTGATTCTAGTGCATTATATCACATGACACTTGATAGGAACTATTTTTATCGTTATTGTGAGGATGATGAATGAGAGGTTCTCATGGTTTATGATGCTTCATGTCATATAGTGGGTGTTGGCAGTGTGAAGTTTAGGATGTTTTACCGTGTCATTGGAACGATTTCTGATGTGCGACATGTGCCTGATTTGAGGAGAGGCTTTATTTCAATTGGGAATTTTAGTAGGTTTCTACTAAAGGTTTTGATTGAAGGATAGAATTTGAAGGTGGCGAAGGGTTTGATGATTTGTATAAAGGACGTGAGAGTGGAAATCTTTATTTGTTAAAGGGAATACTGTGATGACCCAAGATTTCTGTATATTTGAAACAGAAATATTTAATTGATTCTAAATATTTGAAAGCCATTTTAATTTGAATTTTAAATATCACCATTTATTTGGCAATTGAATTATTGAATTTAATTATTGGAAATTGGGTAAATGGTTGAATCTGAAATTTTAAGCTTGTTAAAAATGGTTTAAAAGCTCGTAAAATTTATATCGATAATATTGAAGATAGTAAAATGTTAAATTTGAATTTGGGAATGTTTTGTTCAGTATTAAAAATATATAGTTTAAATTGAATTTAAAAATGGCCTTCCGAGGCACAGTCTCGAAATTCGACGAAACTAGTTCCATTGGATCCATAATATTGTATTATTATCGGATTTCAAATTTCGTAGCATTTGTAGTTGTTGTGTGAGCGTACGATAGATAAATGCGCTGAAATCTATATCGAAAATTTAATAAAATAACTAGGTCCAAAAAGCTATCTTCTCCATACGATCGAATTAGGACTCGAAACCTTTTCTGTTATGTTCGAAATAGGGATTTAACATTATAAACGCCTAGCAGAATGCCATGATAGGAGGTCGAGATTTTTGTATGCAGGAAACGAGGCGATTTGAATTTGAAATTTAATTTAAATTAAATAAATAATATAAATTTCATTTGGGCTATTACAGATCTTTATGGACACGTAATGGGTTTTAATATACGTGTTGAACTACATTAACACGCGTTCCCTATTCCCTTTATAATATGGAACCTGATAAAATAATATGGAAATATTTTTACTCCAGTTTTTAATTCGCAAATCTGTAATCAAAATAAAAGAGATGGCCGCCCTCATTTTTAATCAAGCCGCATCCTCCTCGTTTGATTCTAACCAAAACGAAGTAAGATGGAGCACGCAAGGCAACGATAAAGGGGTGAAGCTCGAATTCGTCGAGGCGTCTAGGCCGACGATCAATTGAGGGTTTGCGATGAGGCGAGTGTTCGTGGCATGCCAATAGAAGGGGTTGCGATGTCAGATGGGGTGTGGCAGTGACAAGACGTGGTGTGGAATCGCAAGATGGTGACGCGATTTGAGGAGGCTCAGCTAGCTTGGTTGTGAGGTCGCGACTAGCGAATCTGGGAAGTTGGTGAATCACGTTCGTCATCGCGAGGTAGGCGAAGGGTTCGCATGAAGGGTAAGGAAGCGTGCGAGTGTCGTACAATCTGGAGGTTGTGGTGACACCTAAGGCCAGAGGGCTTGGTGATTTGAGTGCATTGTCAGTGAGGCCGGAGTCGAGTTGTGGCAGGGGACTGGTCAACGGCAGTGAGGTATATATCCGTTTTGGGTTTTTCTCTTCTTTCGAAACCGACATATATTTATATTTCGAGAAGTAGAGTATATGTTTATATATATATATATATATATATATATGATCTGAAAAATATATAATAGGAAAGGTATTGAAAACAGATTTAGAAAATAGATATATATACACGTTTTAACCCTACCAATTTATTTTAAAATGTGTATTTAGGGTGATTAATGTTTAATGAACGTAATTAATTATTTTTGTCACTAGAAAATAATTATAATTTTCTTAAAAGGGAAATTATTTAGTTAAACTGTTAACTAATTAAATTTTATTAAAAGGGAAATTATCAGTTTGAATAATGTTGTTAGTCAATTAAATAATTTAATAATAAGTGATTATTCGATTATTTTGAATATTAATAAGAATCATATAAATTGTTTATGCAAGGTCAAATCATGGATAGAACAAGAAGAGATGGAAATGGATTGCGAATTAAAAATCAAAGGTGAGTTAATCTCACTCATCTGGGTTTTATTTAAATTTAAATAGTTAAATTTATAGTTGTTGATTGTGTGCTTGGATGATAGATTATTATCAGTTATACTGGACTAGACCCTATGCTTCACATAATAGTGGATGATATTATATTAAACCTATATACCGCGATATTCCACCTCGAAGTGGAATTGGTATTATATATGTACTTGGAGTGATTGATTTTCCACGTTATATAGTGGATGAGACCCTATGCGCCGCATAATAGAGGAGGATATTATATAAACCCATATAACACGATATTCCACCTCGAAGTGGAATTGGTATTTTATATTGTGCTAACATCTGTGGATGAAGGAAAACAGGTTGGAGGGATCCAACTGGATTCCTCAAAGTATTTAAATTTGTTTTAATATTCTGTGTTATGATTTTTTTGGATAATCTGGATAGATTACATTGATAATTGAAAATAATGGATGTTATGGATTGATTGAATATATTTAGGTATGTTGAGTTACCAAAAATGTATAGATTGGATTTTTTAAAAAGAAAATAAAAAGAGAGCGAATTTGTAAGTAAAACGATTTTAGAGAATTTGGGATAAATTGAAGAATGAATGGAAAAAAATGTGGATTTTTAAATTTTAATAAATGGATTCCGAGTATGGGAAAGGAGATTTTGAATAAAAAGGGGAAGTAATGAATTTTAAAACCTATGTGATATTATTTAAAGGGATAAAGAATTTATTTTGAAATTCAAGGTTTAAATCTATTGGAAAGGAATTTGGAAAAGTATGAAATTGGTAATTTCAGATAAATAAGTTTTTTAAATTATAATTAAGAAGTAAAATATGAGGTTAATGGGTTTTTTAAATAAATTGTGTAAGTAAAAGAATTAAATGAAATAAATCTTGGAAATCAATATTTGAAATTGATTTGGTATTTGAAACTATGTTTTGGAAGAAAGATGAGACTATGGGTTCATAAACTGGGTTTACAAAATGAAACAAGATATCAGTGGATATTTGAAAATATAAATTCACTGTGAGAATTTATAAAGGAATAGGCAAATTGTTTTAAAATAAACAGTGGTTTATTTTTAAAAAGGTATGGGAATAGGAAGTGTATTTCCCTGAAAAGCCAAGTGTATTTTAAAGGAGACTTTTGTGTACAAGCTAAAGGCTTTAAAATTTTGTTTTAAGCAAATGTTTTAGAAAATTTATTATTATTAAAATGTTTTAAAATTTGAAGCAAATATTTTTTTCAAATTTATTTTAGTAGTGATTATTTAAAGATTAATTGGTATTATGTTTTAAAAAGATAATTATTAAAATTTTATAAAGTAATCTTATTTTAAAAAATAGTTTGGGTAAAGTTTTTTTTTAAAAAACTTGTATAGAATTTCGAAATTCTTATTTTAAAATTTAGTTTGGCTTAACTTTTATTTTTATAAAATTAGTCTTATATTTTATAAGTAGCTTTATTGTAATTATTTTTAAAGCATATATATATTTTTGAATAAAGTGTTTAGGTAATTTAATTTAAATGTTTTAAAATATATTTTATAATAAAGTGTTTTAAATTATTTTAAAATACAAAGTATTTATACTTGGTGATTTCAGTGGAAATAGAAAATATTTGGGGAACTTATTTCATGAGAGAAGAACGGTTTGAAACTGTTTTCAAAGGGTTGAAAAGTGGAAAAATATCTTGCGAAGATATTTTGAGGTTAATAAATATTTTGGGAGAAATTATTATGGTTTGTTGATTGTTTGAGAATGTTATTTGATAGTTAAATAACCGACTATCAATATTGACCAAATGCGCTGATCGTTTCGAAGAGGCCGGGATCAGAATTAATTTTTGAAAACCACTTCGACTCGGTTTGAACATTTTCGTGAGGAAGAAAAGAGCTGGGAGTCGAAGATGGAGCAATGAAGTGCAAGGGCTAGTCGCTACTAATCCTGAGGGCGATTCCAAAATGGATGTGGTATGAGTAGTGCCTTCGGTTCCGTTCGAACCCGGGATGGACTTGTATGGATGAATGCTTTCAGTGCATCGTCCGGAAGACGATGAGCATTCTAAGAGACGTGTTCTAAAAAGGTAACGCTTAGCCTCGAGCCTCATCAACCAAGAAGGACTGAAAATCAGGGGTTATGCAGCAAGACTAAGTGGGTAGCGCCCATTAGGATAAGGTCATCCCTGTCTAGATGTCCCTTTTATTTCGGGTGTGTGGTGCGGTTGCTGATCCCCACCGTGGGGTGATCTTACTCGGGATTATCCAGTAAGGGGTAGTCCCGGTCTTGTGTTGTAGGGGATCAGGAGGGATCCTCGGTAAGCTGACCAAGACTAGGTACTGTGATAGGTGGTACCCCAGTGCCTAGTCATTAGTCGGAAATCCATACTCCCTTCATGACTATTAGCTGGAATTTAATAAATGTAACAATTTTGGCTATTTGAATAAGTATTTGTATATAGACCCTATTATAATATCAGACAATTTTATAAGAAATGTTTTAGCTATAGTAAGGTAAAAACCAGACATGTTTATTTGTGGCGTGGTCTTACGAGATGCTTTTGATTTTCAAAAGATTTTGAAAACTTTAATAATCCAATTGAGTGTGTATTTCTCACGCTGGTATTCCAGAATGACTCGGGTGTTATTTAACTATAATGCTCGAGTCAGATCGAGTATTATAGAGTACAGATTGTGGATGGACTAATATGGAGCTTAGGAGACGAGCTGGATGGCAAGACGTATCCGACGTGTATGATGAAAATTCCGCTGTGTATTCAGTTTTGGAGGGACGAGATATTATAACCGTCCTGAGTTATGTTGTGATTGTATTGAACTCTGATGATGTATTCTGATGATGTATGTATAAAACAGATATAATTTCTTTTGTGTAAAGATCTGTTATCATCTATTATATTTTATTCCGGTGCGTTGGTAAGATTATGATATTGTTTCTATTTCTTCTTCTATCTCCTTCTTCTTTTTACCCTAATGGTTCGGTTTTTCGGGCGTCGAATCGGGTTGTTACAATTTGGTAATAGAGCTGAAGGTTAAGTGAGAACCTTGGCTCTGGTGGGGATTACTCAATAAATAGAGTCCAAGGTACTCTAAAATGGGTTTGAAAGTATTAATAGATATGAGCGTGTATTTGTTAGTGAATATAAATATTGTCTTTATATTGTGTTGGCTTATCGGTTGAGTTTTTATGAATTCTGGTCGATATGTAGGACGCCATGTGATCGATGGGTGTTTCTAAACTCTTAAACAAGATAAGCCGACACAGTATTGTTTTAAAAAATAGGGTAAATGAAATAATTTTATCCAAATTATCTTTGTATATAAAAGAAATAATTTTCTGTAAATTATTATAGTTATATATGGTTGCTTGGTTGTTAGGAAGTGATATTATTCATTTATTATCATTTAAATGTGAAATTGAATAAGAAGTTAAGATAATAATCAAAGGTTAAAGCAATAAATTCATTGATGGAATGAAATTTGAAATGTAAATTATGAATGTGGTTTATAAGTGGAATTAAGATAAAATTCCATAGTAATGTTGAATATGAATTAGATAGATTTGGAATTTGAAATTTTAGTAAAGGTTTAAAATTCCTTCGTGTTTGAAAATGGTTTTCAAAGGGTTTTGGAGAAATAATAATGATATTATTTCGGAAATATTTTTGAATTGGATTTGAAAAACTAGTGACATTTGAAATTTAAAAATATTTGAGGGGTTTTACAGAGATAAAGCATTGAATTCTTTTCGGTCGCTGGAAAATAACTTCGATGATGACAATAGCATCATCGATATTCATTTTTGAGTTTTCAAGGGAAGAAATTGCTACCCGAATGATTTAATTTGGAGTTGTTTGCAAAACTGGGTTGGTTTTAAAAATTCAAGGAATAATTGGATATGCAATTGAATTATGGATATCAAAAATGGTTTTTGAAATGTTGAAGTTTTGGTTTGGTAAAACCTTTTGATTTTAAAATTTAAAGGATAATTTGATACCAAAGGATTTTGGATAAAATTGATTTCAAAGATGATTTTGAAATGTTGAGTAATTGATGAAAAGACTCTGAGATCTTATTTAAAATGTTTATGGAATTTAAATAAGTTGGAAACTTGAGGAAGTTTAAAATTTTGAATGGAAATGGAATGTAATTGAATCCAGTAAATAAAGGTAAAAAAATATTTTATTGGAAGTAAATTTATGGGAGAACAAATTTATTTAAATTTGTAAGTAAATGAACTAGAATTAAAGTTGAAGAATGGAATCAATTTAGATTGTGTTGAGAAAAATGAATTGTAAAGGAACTAAAAGAAGTAAAAGTTTAGAAATAAACTTTTTATTGAAATTTGTGGAATTAGATTCAACTTGAAAGGGTCAAATAAAGGTAAGCGTGACTAGAGAATAAGGTTAGAAAGATAAGCCAATTAAAGATAGTTGGTAAATGGAATGGAAATAAAATTGTGGATAGACAAATGAATTTGCATTTGTAAGAAAATAGAATTGATACTGAATATTGGGAATTAATTTGAATTGTGTGTAAGGGAAGTTAGTCAAGATTTGGCTAAATAAAATAGTAGACTGAAATAAAAATTAGTGAGTAAACTAATTGATTCAAGAAGGTAAGCAGATAAATTGGAATTGTATGTTGAGATGATATTTAATTTAAAATGTGTAAAATATAGTGAAGTTATAAAATTAATTCGAAGTGAAGTAAAATTACAAAAGTTTGGAAATAAAAATATTTGTTTGAGATTTAAGATAAATTAGCAAGTGGAACTAATTTAAATAATGATGCAAACCAGTTATGATTGGAAGATGGTGATAAAATTCAACATTCAGAGCTTGAAGATAAATTGAATTCTTGAAAATGAAAATTGGGCAAAAGTACTGAGAATTGAGATTAGTTAGTAAACTAAAGAAAATGGAATCTATATGGAATTGGAATCCAATATGATTAAATATAGATAAAAAAAGAACCAAGTGATAAAGTGAAGTCGAAAGATTAATTTTTAGCAGACTAAAAATAATTTAAAGTTGGAAATAAATCCATTGGGATTTAAGTAAATTAATAATGAGACTAATTAAAGAAAAAATTAATTGAATATGGCTTGAGATGAAGGTAAATTGAATTCATATGGGATTGGAGATTCAGTTTAAAATAGGTGGATATAAAGGCTAAAGTGGTAGAGAAATAATATAAGAGTATATAAAATGCTTATGTTAAACTTAAGAAATGAATGGTGAAATTCTTAAGTAAGTTTGGTATTGGAAATACACTAAGTAATTTTGGATTGGAGATTAAGTAAAGTTGTGAAATGGGATAATTGTGGATAAGTGAATAGAAATCAAAATAATGTGAATAAAAAAGAATTGATATAGTTAATAATCAATGGATATAAATACGTAAGTTGTACGTATATTATTTTATTCGCATAGTGACTAGATCCAGATTGGAGCATAGAATTTCGAGATAGTTATACCGATCTGAGTTGGAATTTTTTTCACTCGATTTTCGACAGCGAAATATGGATATGGATTTTGATTGATTCTGGAAATTCTCTATCATAGTTTGTGTCTATGCAAGGAGAATGACTGTTTCTGATCAAGAAACCAGAACTGAGTCCGCACTAGGAAGTCATGTGGGCGATACTAGTTCGGAAGTAAAATTGTGTGATCGAGTGAGCGATCGGATTGGGTATTGCATACGGATGATATATGTGCATCGTACGGATGTGAATGAAATGGATATGAAAACCTTTGTAAAGAAATATATAAAATGATTTGAAAAGCTATGATTGGATATTACTGTTAAGTAGGATACATGTGTTTTATAACAAAAGGAAATTGGGATTTTTGATTTTTGAAGATAAATTGAAATTTGCTTGGCAAAGGTATGTATTTAAATTTCTGTATGAAATTTGATGATTTTTTGGTCTAGCCACTGGCGTTTTTTGTTTTCTTTTGAGATTTGGGGGCCCGTAGAGGCATTTTGTAGTTGTACCGGGCTAGCCGCGCAAAGGAGACGCTGACGAATTTTTTTAAAAATTTAGGAAGTTAGAAAAATTTTGAGAAAATTCTTATAATTTAAAATTTGAATTTAAATTATAATTTGAATGGTTGAGTAAGCAGTGTTGTTTGAAAGTTATGGATAGGTTTGGAAAGTTAATAAGGATGATAACGTGTCATTTATAAAAGATTGTTTTGGTTGTTTATAAAAACTATTTGGCTTTGAAAAGATAATGCACGGGTTGTGGACCATTCCTCTTAACTAGTAATTTCGAAGACGAAATTCTTTTAAGGGGGAGGAATGCGACGACCCCAGATTTCTGGATATTTGAAATTGAAATATTTAATTGATTTTAAATATTTGAAAGCCATTTTAATTTGAAAATATCACTATTTATTTGGCAATTGAATTATTGAATTGAATTATTGAAAATTGGGTAAATGGTTGAATCTGAAATTTTAAGCTTGTTAAAAATGGTTTAAAAGCTTGTAAAGTTTATATTGATGATAATAAAGATAGTAAAAATGTTAAATTTGAATTTGGGAATGTTTTGTTCAGTTTTAAAGATATATAGTTTAAATTGAATTTAAAAATGGTCTTCCGAGGCATAGTCTCGAAATTAGACGAAACCAGTTCCATTAGATTTGTAATATTGTATTATTATTGGATTTCAAATTTCATAGCATTTGGAGTTATTGTGCGAGCATACGATAAATAAACGCGCTGAAATCTATATCAAAATTTAATAAAATAACTAGGTCCAAAAAGCTATCTTCACCATACGATCGAATTAGGACTAAAAACATTTTTCATTGTGTTTGAAATAAGGGTTTAACATTATAAACCCTAGCGGCACGCCTTGATAGGAGGTCGATATTTTTGTGTGCGGGAAACGAGACGATTTGAATTTGAAATTTAATTTAAATTAAATAAATATATAAATTTCATTTGGGCTATCGCAGATCTTTCTGGACACGTAATGGGTTTTAAAACACGTATTGAACTACATTAACATGCGTTCCCCTTTCCCTTTGTAATATGGAACCTGATAAAATAATATCGAAATATTTTTACTCCAGTTTTTAATTCGCAGATCTAAAATCAAAATAAAAGAGATGACCACCCTCGTTTTTAATCAAGCCGCATCCTCCTCCTTCAATTCTGACCAAAATGAAGTAAAATGGAGCTCGCAAGGCAGCGATAAGGGGGGCGAAGCTTGAATTTGACGAGGCGTCTAGGTCGACGATCAATTGAGGGTTTGCGATGAGGCGCATGTTCGTGGGATGCCAGTGGGAGGGGTTGCGATGTCAAATGGGGTGTGGCAGCGAAGAGACGTGGGGGTGGAATCGTAAGATGGTGACGCGATTTGAGGAGGCTCGGCTTGCTTGGTTGTGAGGTCGCGATTGGCAAATCTGGGAAGGTGGTGAATCACGTTCGTCATCGCGAGGTAGGCGGAGGGTTCGCGTGAAGGGTAAGGAAGCGCGTGAGTGTCGTACGATTTGGAGGTTATGGCGACACCTAGAGTCAGAGGGCTTGGTGATTTGTGTGCATTGTCAGTGAGGTCGGAGTCGAGTTGTGGCAGTGGACTGGTCAACGGCAGTGAGGTATATATCTATTTTGGGTTTTTCTCTTCTTTCTAAACCAATATATATATATTTCTATTTAAGGAAGTAGAGTACATGTTTATATATATATATATAGGATCTGAAAAATATATAATAGGAAAGGCTTTGAAAACAGATTTAGAAAATAGATATATATACACGTTTTAACCCTACCAGTTTATTTTAAAGCGTGTATTTAGGGTGATTAATGTTTAATGAACGTAATTAATTATTTTAGTAACTAGAAAATAATTTTAATTTTTTTAAAAGGGAAATTATTTAGTTAGAATTAAACTGTTAACTAATTAAATTTTGTTAAAAGGGAAATTATCAGTTTGAATAAAGTTGTTAGTCAATTAAATAGTTTAACAATAAGTGATTGCTCGGTTATTTTGAATATTAATAAGAATAATATAAATTGTTTATACAAGGTCAAATCGTGGATAAAACAAGACGAGATGGAAGTGGATTGCGAATTAAAAATCAAAGCTGAGTTAATCTCACTCATCTGGGTTTTATTTAAATTTAAATAGTTAAATTTATAATTGTTGATTGTGTGCTTGTATAATAGTATATTATCAATTATATTGAATTAGACCCTATGCACCGCATAATAGCGGATGTTATTATATTAAACTCATATACCGTGATATTCCACCTCAAAGTGGAATGGTATTATATATGTATTTGGAGAGATTGATTTCCCACATTATATAGCGGATGAGACCCTATGCGCCGCATAATAGTGGAGGATATTATATAAACCCATATACCGCGATATTCCACCTTGAAGTTGGAATTGGTATTTTATATTGTGCTAACATCTGTGGATGCAGGAAAACAGTTGGAGGGATCCAACTGGATTCCTCAAAATATTTAAATTTGTTTAAATATTCCGTGTTATGATTTATTGGATAGTCTGGATAAATAATGGATGCTATGGATTGATTGAATATATTTAAGTATGTTGAGTTACCAAAAATGTATTGATTGGATTTTTATGAAAGAAAATAAAAGGAGAGCGAATTTGTAGGTAAAACGATTTTAGAGAATTTGAGATAAATAGAAGAATGAATGGAAAAAAGTGGAATTTTTAAATTTTAGTAAATAGATTCCTACTATTGGAAAGGACAATTTGAATAAAAAGGGGAAGTAATGAATTTTAAAACCTAAGTGATATTATTTAAAGGGATAAAGAATTTATTTTGAAATTCAAGGCTTAAATCTATTGGAAAGGAATTTGGAAAAGTATGAAATTGGTAATTTCAAATAAATAAGATTTTTAAATTATAATTAAGAAGTAAAATCTGAGGTTAATGGGTTTTTGAAGTAAATTGTGTAAGTAAAAGAATTTATTTTAAAAATGAAGTAAATCTTGGAAATCAATATTTGAAATTGATTTGGTATTTGAAGCTGTATTTTGGAAGAAAGATGAGACTATGGATTTATAAATTGGGTTTATAAAGTGAAACAAGATATCAGTGGATATTTGAAAATATAAAATCACTGTGAGATTTATAAAGGAATGAGTAAATTGTTTTAAAAATAAACAGTGGTTTATTTTTAAAAAGGTATGGGAACGGGAAGTGTATTTCCCTGGAAAGCCAAATGTATTTTAATGGAGACTTTTATGTATAAGCTAAAGTCTTTAAAAATTTGTTTTAAGGAAATGTTTTAGAAAATTTATTATTATTAAAATGTTTTAAAATTTAAAGTAAATATTTTTTTTCAAATTTATTTTAGTAGTGATTATTTAAGGGTTAATTGGTATTATGTTTTAAAAAGATAATTATTAATATTTTATAAGTAATCTTATTTTTAAAAAAAGTTTGGGTAAAGTTTTATTTAAAAACTTGTATAGAATTTCGAAATTATTATTTTAAAATTTAGTTTGGCTTAAATTTTATTTTTATAAAATTAGTCTTATATTTTATAAGTAGCTTTATTGTAATTATTTTTAAAGCATATATATATTTTGAATAAAGTGTTTAGGTAATTTAATTTAAATGTTTTAAAATATATTTTATAATAAAATGTTTTAAATTATTTTAAAATCTAAAGTATTCATACTTGGTGATTTCAGCGGAAATAGAAAATATTTGGGGAATTTATTTCGTGAGAGAAGAACAGTTTGAAACTGTTTTCAAAGGGTTGAAAAGTGGAAAAATATCTTGCGAAGATATTTTGAGGTTAATAAGTAACTTGGGAGAAATTATTATGGTTTGATAATTGCTTGAGAATGTTATTTGATAGTTAAATAACCGACCATCAATATTGGACAAATATGTTGATCGTTTCGAAGAGACCAGGATTGGAATTAATTTCTGAAAACTAATTCGATCCGGTTTGAACGTTTTCACGAGGAAGATAAGAGCTGGGAGTTGAAGATGGAGCAATGAAGTGCAAGGGCTAGTCGCTACTAATCTTGAGGGTGATTCCAAAATGGATGTAGTAGGAGTAGTGCCTTCGGTTCCGTTCGGACCCAGGATGGACTTGTATGGATGAATTCTTTCAGTACATCATAAGGAGGATGATGAGCATACTAAGAGATGTGTTCTAAAAAGGTAATGCTTAGCCTTGAGCCTCATCAACGGGGAATGACTGAAAATCAGGGGTTATGCAGCAAGGCTAAGTGGGTAGCGCCCATTAGGGTAAGGTCATCCCTGTCTAGATGTCCCTTTTATTTCGGCTATGTTGTGCGATTGCTGATCCCAACCGTGGGGTGATCTTACTCGGGATTATCCAGTACAGGGTAGTCCCAGTCTTGTGTTGCAGGGGATCGGGAGGGATCCTTGGTACGCTGATCTAGACCGGGTACTGTGACAGGTGGTACCCCAGTGCCTAATCATTAGTTGGAAATCCATACTCCCTACGTGCCTTTACGATTTTGTTTGTATACCTATTAGCTGGAATTTAATAAATGTAACAATTTCGGCTAGTATTTGTATATAGACCCTATTATAATATCAGAGAATTTTATAAGAAATGTTTTAGCTATCGTAAGGTAAAAACCCGACATGTTTATTTATGGCGTGGTCTTACGAGATGCTTTTGATTTTCAAAAGATTTCGAAAACTTTAATAATCCAATTGAGTGTGTTTTTCTCACGCTGGTATTCCAGACTGACTCGGGTGTTATTTAACTATAATGTTCGGGTCGGACCGAGTATTATAGAGTATAGATTCTAGATGGGCTGCTGTGGAGCTCAGGAGACGAGCTGGATGGCGAGACGTATCCGACGTATATGATGTAAATTCCGCTGTGTATTTAGTTTTGGAGGGACGAGATATTATAACCGTCCTGAGTTGTGTTGTGATTGTATTGAACTCTGATGCTGTATTCTGATGATGTATGTATAAAACAAATATAATTTCTTTTGTGTAAAGATCTGTTATCATCTATCTTATTTTATTCCGCTGCGTTGGTAAGATTCTGATATTGCTTCTATTTCTTCTTCTGTCTCCTTCTTCTTTTAACCCTAATGGTTCAGTTTTTCGGATGTCGAAAAATCGGGTTATTACAAATACCATTGCTAGGGAATCAGCTTCTGTTACCTCTACTGATTTTGATTCAAACTCTACCAGATTGTGGCATTTAAGCACATATGAGAGCACAATTTGGAGAAAAGCAAGATTTGGTTGATGGCGTTCATCATTCAAAATTGGCTTTTATAATGGGTTTATTTTTGGGAAGAAAACAAAGGTTACTTTTGGCATAAGAGAGCTGAAGTTTAAGTTATAATATGTTCATACAGATGTTTGAGCCCCCTCGCTTTGCCCATCTTTCAGAGGTTGCAGGTACTTTGTTTTCGTTATCGATGATTTTTCTTGAAAAGTATGGAATATACTTTATGCAACACAAAAGTGAAACATTCTCAAGGTTTAAAAGGTGAAAATCTTATGTTGAAAACCAATCAAGAAATAAATTGAAGGATCTTCATTCAAATAAAGGAGGTGAATTCACATTACATGAGTTCATCAATTTTGGTGAGTCTGAGAGTATTAAGAGGCATTACACCACATCAGGTGATCCTCAGTCTAATGGGGTTGCCGAAAGGATGAGTCAGATATTGTTCAAAAGAACCAGATGTGTTTGTTGATTCCTAGATTAAAGAAGAAATTTTGGGCAGAGATTTTATCCATGTCGACCTTTCTTATCAACCACAAACCTTTTGTGGACATAGGCATGAATATTCCTGAAGAAGTATGGAAAGAAGAGCCTGTGAATTATTCATTTATCAAAGTTTTTAGATGCCATTATGTGCCTTAGAGCAAACGGAAGCTGGAACCGAATGCTCGCAAATGTATCTTTCTAGATCATAGTAGATGAATGAATATGTATAGGATGTGATGTCATATTACCTAAAAAATTATTACCAGTAGGCATGTCACTTATGAAGAAAAGCCTAGGCTAAAGGCAGAGCCTTCTTTATCATAAAAATAGCTCAGGGGTAAATGCGAAATACCAAACATAAAAGTGGTCATCATATTGTTGGATCAAATGCATCGTGAAGCATGGTAAAAAGGTAGTTTAAAAAATCCTTTTCATTCATTATGCATGAGATCTTTTATAAACCATTTTCATTCATTACGCATGAGATTTTTATACTATTATCAAAACATTATTTAACACTAAATCAATTAAATGTTACTTGGATGTAAAAGGATTTTTGCATTTAATATTTAATTTAATTTGAATTTAAATTCAAAATTTTAAAAATAAGATTTAAATTTTTTCTATTTTTCATTTTACATTATTAAATTAAAAGCTAATTTTATATCGATTATTATTTTTGAAATTGAATTTTAAGGTGTGTTATTGCAGATAACATTTATTCGAATGTGTTATTTACTTAAATAATTTCATTATTAATTTATTGAGACTTGTTTAAAGTGATGTGTTTGAAATAAATATTTAAATAACATTCATTTTAATATAACATTTAACAAAATTATTTTATTAATTTTGGATAATATTTATTTAAATATAATACTTAATAAATTATATATTATACATATGTATATACAAATATATGAATATATGATTAAATAATTTTGTAACTTGTTTTGATTGAATATGAAAATTTTCAAATAATAAACAATTTCCTAATTTACAATGCCATATATAACTATGTGATATATGGTTTTATACTAACAAATTGTCTAGAAATTTAATACGATCCTAATAAGTAAGTTACATGGAAAATTGATCTTATGTGTAAAAGCTATAAAAGTTAAGAGTTATAGGGGTTATTCTATAAATAATAGTTATATAGGCAGAGATATAGAATAATAGAATACACAAGGGCTTTCAGATAAAATAACCCTTAGCTTTAGAAAACCACTAACCTCCTTTGACCTTATCATTCAATCAATAGCCGCAGCCGTCTAACACCACCATTGACTACGCCGAAATCACCGAAGCTCACCACATATGATGAAGAATTCATTGGTACCTTCAAATCATGTCCGATCACAATTTTCAATACTATAGCTTTGACATACTATAATACCCCTAATTTTTGATAACATTATTCAATGGATTTAATTAGATAAACTAAGTAGAATAATATAAATGTTAAGTGATAAGGGGATTGAGATTTGAAAAAATATATGAGGCCGTGCTCAATTAATTAATTAAATTGGCTAAAGAATGGTTTTTAAGTTAATTAATCTACATAAGGGTATAATGGGAATTTACCGCACATAACCCCTTACACTTATATATTCTCGTTCCTCATATTCGTTTTCCCTTTCAAGTCATTTGGTAAACAAAAATAAAACCATAAGAAGAGCCAACCATAATCAAAGAAAAAAGAGAAGAGAAAGCAAAGAACGGTAAGGATTAAAGCTAGGGGAATAAATCTCAATCTCAATCCAATCTCCTTACCTTAATCAAGGTGAATAATAATTCTTTCCATCTCTATTTTGTTTTATAATCATATGTTTTCGGATCTAAGGGAAAATTTGTTTTTATGATGATTTGGATGATCATATGCTTAAATTACAATATGTTTGATTTAAACAAGAATGTTTAAATAAGAATATATGCGGTTTACGGCAAAACCGATTGATATTGATGTTTAAATGCTATGGAAATTTTTTATATTATGTAAAACATGATTTTGGAGTTGGTTTTTAATTTTGATAATTTCAAGCTGTGGAAGGTTTGATACGAATTTTCAAAGGAAAATATGGTTAATTAAGTTTATAAGTTTATTTCAGAAATTATATGAAGAATTTTGGTCTGAAATTTTGATATGTTAGATAACATGATTAAAGTGAATTTCTATAATTTTTTAGGGATTTTTCCTAAGTGATTTTTTATGTAAATTAAATTATTTTAGAAGAAAGACTTATTTGCAATATCGGTTTTCTTAAATGAAGGATATATTTGCTAACTTAACCATGGTTTAGATCTAAAATTAGCGGCAGTTATTTTGGCAAAGAATTTGAAAATTTGAGGCAACCAATTACAGGTTTACACATGGTAGGTTGGTTAGATAAAATTTGCTTTAAGTGGCATTAATAAGCTTTTACTCAGAAAAGTAGGTTTCGCCTCTAATAGAAGTACCTTTCAACTCAGCGCTTTTGCCTTCAATCAAGTTGAAATCGCACTAAGCCAAAACCAATACACAAGGTATCATTTTGATGGTACGTAGTGGATTGGAGAAAGGCGGAAGGCTAGGTGTCAAAAGCATTGCTTCCGATGAGGTCGATACCTTTGTTTGTTTTAAAAAGAGAAGCGCCCATCTTTGTTTTATTTAAGCCTTCGAAGGAGTTGAAGCATATGTTTTTGAAAGAGGTTCTCTAAAGGATTTCGAAAGGATTGCCATTTTATGTTTTAAAGAAGAAGCTTTCAAATGGGTTTCTTCACTTATAAAAATATTGCTTTCGAAAGAAGGGGTTCCGACAAAGTCGAAGCCCTGTTGCTGTTCTTTTACCTTTTGAGTGTATTGAATCATCAATGCTTCCGAAGGGTAGTTTTGTTTTTAAGATATTTTAAGCCACTTCCTAAATGCATTCGAAAGGGTCCAAGGGTTTCGATGCTATCCTTCAAATTTTTGTTAAAATAATCTGAAGCTTTCGAAATGGATGGTGCCGACGCCATCAAGTTTTCCCCAATACTTTGCTAAAGGATGGTTTCAAAAGAGATACTTTCATTTAAATTCAATTTGACCCAAAATGTTATTTTTAAGTATAAATCCAGTGGTTTCAGAAGGGGGACTTTCAATGGTTTCAGAAGGGATGCCCCCAAACGTTTCGAAAGGCGTACTTTCAAGGGTTCTGAAGCTATGCTTCTACGACTTAATAAGTAACACTTTAATACATTAGAAAGGTTTCAAAAGGGAAGTTTTAAAGTGTTTCGAAAGGCACGGGCCCAATATTTTGAATGAGAATTATAATAGAAGGAGGTCATCTAGTGAGGTCGAAAGCAAGGTTTTGAAGGTTTTGAAAGCCTTAGTTTTCAAAGCAAACAACAGAATCTCATTTTTAAGGAAAACCATGGCATAAATAAATAATCTGTTTTGAAAAGGATCGTTTGAAGAAGTTTTCTTTGATTAAAAGGTTAAAGGGATTAACCAAGTTATTGTGTTTACTTCTTTATATAGTATATATATTCACATTGTAATGGATCCATAATTGTATTTTGGGGAAGGACAGAATTATCTGTTAGGTTGATCCAATAGTGAATAAAAATTAAGTTAACTCCTAAATGAGTAGAATTGCATGCAGGAGGTCAGGAAGACTAGAATAAAGGATGCTAAAACATTAAAGGAAGGTATTGGTAAGGGCCAATAGGTTCTCAGCTAGCCCATGAAAACCGTGTATAGAAAAAGATATTGGCAGAGGCCAATAGGTTCATAGTAAGCCAATGAATACCATGTATAATTGAAGATGTCAAATAGATAGGTTCTTAGTTAGCCTATGAAAACTATAATTTGATATTGGCAAGGTCCAATAGGTTTCTAGTGAACCTATGAAAACTATAGCTAGAATTGAGATATTGACAGATGTCAATAGGTTTCTAGTCAACCAATGAAAACTAGGATAAGAAGAAAATATATTAGAATTACCAATAGGTTCCTAGTCAACAGATGAAAATTATGATAAGAGTAAAGATATTAGAGTTGCCATTATGTTCTTAGTGCTCCCATGAAAACCATGTAACTAGATAGGTAATCCATAATCAGTTTACCAGTTATTAGTCAGCCCATGAAAACTGTTAGGTTAATAGTAATCCTAGAAAATATAATTGAAACAGATAGTAAAAATGAATAGGAATGGATAACCCAGAATTGATTCACTTATTTTGCATATCATCATATCATAATGTTTTGAATTTTTTTAACCGTTATGGATGTTGGAGCACAATATGTAGTTTTATAAAGGTTTTAAGATACTAGTGAGGGGAATACCCTTCCCGCTAAGCGACATGGTCTTACTAGATATCTAAATGGTTTGAGATGGTAGATTATTATTCAGACTAGGTTTTACGTCTAACTCTAAGTTTATGTTTCACCTTAAACTCTCGGGTACTCAATTGATTTTGAGTAGTTTGAGAGTTGAGGTTTTTAGGCACCTCATTAGATGAATAAAGCTTCTAAAGGCGTGCAGGAGGCATGATAGATATCTAGAGTTCTCTTTTATTTTGATTTCGATCTGTTGTTTGCAATGGCAAAGTTGTTAAATCGCCTATATATACTCTGATCATCGAAGGGGGCATCTTCATATGTCGCTCTTGGCGTATGTTGTAATAAATATATTTTCTCTAAACATGGTTAACGATTGTGGTATTATGTAATGAATTGGAAATGTTTTGAAATGGAATGTGATATTATTTGATGTTTTAATTTTTTTCCATACTCATGTGTTTCTGTGTATCAATGAATCTAACACCACCGTGTATGGTCGTCGAGGATTACTAACTATGGATGACTGCAACACCCGTAGCCATTAATGTTGGGCCTCCAAGTAGGAGGATGTTAAAGTTGGTATTAGAGCATAGGTTTATGAAACTTTAAAACGAAAATTAAACCTAAAAGATTTTTTTAAACATAATCCAATGAATTAGAAATATTATCAGGGTTAGGATAACACTATAGTAACGTACTTGTATTTGATATATAGATATACAAGTATGTATTCCTCTCTCTCTTAGACCATTCTTCTATATCTTACCAAGGCTCGTTTGCAGATTTACGAGAATGAAGAAACGGAAGCAGGAAACAGAAGTGGAAATATTAGTGGAGGAAGCACCACAACTAATGGAAATGCTCGACCTAATACTAGGTTGAACCAAGATTGACAGGCTAATGTTAACCAAAATGCCGAAGTCAATATGGGTGTTGGAAATTCACTAGTAGATATGGGGGCGATGTATCCCTTCTTTGTCAATGTGATGTAGGTAGTAGATGCTCTTGGAGATGATGGAACGTTGGAGGAGCTAATCCTATGGCTTCAGTTGGGAATAACTATGCTAAGTTGAGTAGAGACTACACTAGTCTTGGTGGAAAACTATTTATGGGAATGGAGGATACCATAGAAGTAGAGAATTGGATATTGCATTATGAGCGTATCTTTGCTATTTTGGGTTTAGATGATGAGTAGAAGAGAAGGTTGGCCTCTAGACAGTTGCAGGGGTCAGCACTTCACTGGTGGAACAGTGTTATTACCGAAGTTCCGGAGGAAGAGTCGACGTAGGCTGAATTCAAAAGGAGATTCGAACAGAGGTTTTTATCTAAGGTTGCTAAGTCAGCATTGATGAGAAAGTTTATGGATCTAGTACAAGGTGAGATGTAGGTTATTGAGTACGCTACTAGGATTGATGAGCTGTCTTGATATAGGTATGTTATTATTGACACTAATATCAGAAGGAATGTGAGGTTCGTTTAAGGTTTGAGTCCCGAGTTTGCTAGGCGACCATGACACGTATCTGCGATCCTTGTAATGTAATTGTGGAGATGACAATTTTCCATAAAGAAATGCTTGCTATTTATGCTAGTGAGAAGCCAGTTGAAACCTAGGGTTCTCAAGGAAGGAAGAGAAAGTTCTTTAAGAAGAAGGGAGCCCAGAAGGGAGATGATGTCAAGAAGGCAAAGGCTGATTTACTTTGCTACAAATGTGACAAGAAAGGTCATTATGCAAATGAGTGCCGGTCAGGGAAGGTAAAGAAGGTTGCAGACAAGAAGAATGTGAAGTACTTCAACTGTGACCAAGTTGGGCATTATAAGAATCATTGTCCAGAGCCAGTCAGGGCGATAAAGGGGAAGGTTTTTGCTATTTTACCATCATCTGCTAAGCCGACTGCAGTTAGAAATGGGAAGACCGTGATGGAAGGTACATTTTTGATTCAAAGTATACCAGTTAGGATACTATTTGATACTAGTGCATCACATTCATTTATACCATAGTGTTTGGTTGATAGGTTATGCTTAGAACCCACATACCTTATTACTTCCTTAAGGGTTGCGAATCCAATAGGAGGGTATGCAACTCTGGGAATGAGATGTAATCAGTTAGAACTTGATTTTTTAGATCATAAGTTTCCAAGCAGTCTGTATGTTTTCAATTTCATAGATTTTGGAATTATTTTGGGTACGGATTGGTTGAAAAGGTATGAGCCAGGATATTTTACCACGATTGGGAGAAATCTCTAAGACACCCTGATAGTCATAACCGAATTATATTCCCAGTAGAGAATTTTGACCAGAGCAGTTGTGCTTTGTTAAGCGCAATGGAAGTAGGAGAAGAGTTAAGCCATGTTCGAGTAGCAAAATAGTTTGCAGATGTCTTTGAGCCAGTTATAGGACTACCACCGAAACAAGCTATTGAGTTTTGGATAGATGTTATGCAAGGAGCTGAACCTGTGAGTAGACCACCTAACAGGATAACACCTACTGAGATGAAGGAATTGAAGGTGCAGCTAGTGGATCTAGAAGGAGGGAATTTTATTAGACCAAGCAGTTCACCTTGTGGAGCGGCCGTGGTATTTGTGAAGAAACTGGATGGGTTGTTGAGGATGTCTATCGACTATCGTAATCTGAACGAGAGGATGATAAAGAATAAGTATCCTTTGTCGAGAATTGGTGATCTATTTGATCAGTTGTGTGGAGCTAGAGTGTTTTCCCAATTGGATTTGGCAATGGATTTCCATCAGTTAAGAGTGGCAGAGGTCAACATTCCTTTAACAACATTTTGGACATGGTACGGTTCTTACAAGTGGTTAGTAATGCTATTCAGGTTGACGAATGCCCTGCTTTCTTTATGGATTTGATGAACCGAGCCTTCCAAGAGTATTTGGATAGATTCGTGTTGGTGTTTATAGACGAGATTTTGGTATACTCTAAGGATGAAAGAGAGCATGAAGATCATCTTAGAGTTGTGCTTGAGAAGCTGGGGCTGAATCAGCTAAAGGTGAAAATTTTCATGTATCATTTTTTGAAGGAAGAGGTTAAGTTGCTTGGTCACGTGGTTTCAGAGAAGGGTTTATCAGTCAATCCAGATAAGATCGAAGCTGTTAATAATTGAAAGAAACCAGAGATGGTGACTGAGTTTAGAAGTTTTCTTGGACTTGCTGGCTATTACCGGAGATTCATTAAGGATTTTTGGCGGATAGCAGCGCCTTTGACTAAGCTAAACAGGAAGGAGGTGAAGTTTGTTTAGTCTGAAATATGTGAGGAAGCATTCCTTAAGTTAAAGAATTTGTTGACCAACGCATCAATATTAGTAGTTCCAGATGGAAGTCGAGGACTAGTGGTGTATACTGATGCATGTGAGCCTGGATTAGGAGCTCTGTTGATGTAGAAGGGCAAAGTGATTGCCTACGCTTCATGAAAGCTTAGACCGCATAAAGTAGATATCCTACTCATGATTTGGAGTTGGCTAAGATGATCTCCGCATTGAAGATTTGGAGCCATTATCTCGTAAGGGAGAGATTTGAGCTATACATAGATCATAAGTCTTTAAGATACTTATTCTCTCAAAAGGAGTTGAATATGAGACAGCTGAGGTGGCTGGAGTTTTTGGCTGCTTATGATTTTGGTATAGAGTATACATCGGGGAAAGGTAATAAAGTAGTAGACGCTCTTAGCAAAAGAGGCCAGAATGTGGTGTTGTCTATGTTGGCAGAATGGAATCTAGAATCTTTGGCCAGTTGTGGTGTGCAGATAAGATAGGCTGCTAGTTCTAGCCAGAGTACTTCCATGCTGTCCTATATAGAAATTCGACCAGTATTGATCGAGAGAATTGCTTCTAAGTAGAAGGAGGATCCATTATTAGCTGAGAAGATTAGAAGGCTTGAGGTTGGAACTGAGGTCGATGATTTGAAAGATTTTTCTCTTGATTAGAGAGGATGGTTGGGAAAAAAGGGGCGATTATGTGTTCCAACTATTGAGAACTTGAGGAAAAAGTTCTTAGGGAATATCATTGATCCAAGTTTATGATTCACCCTGAAGGGACCAAGATGTATTAAGATATGAAGAGGCACTACTATTGGGAAGGTATAAAGATGGATGTTTGATTGTGGGTGAGGCAGTGTGCAAACTGTTAACAATTGAAAGCCGAACATCAGAAGTCATGTGAGTTGCTTCAGCCTCTAGAGATTCCAGTTTGGAAATTGGATTCGATAACCATGGATTTTGTAGATGGGTTGCCATGGTCAAATAGAGGAAATGAAAGTATATGGGTCATAGTGGACAGGTTAACCAAGAGTGCCCATTTCATTCCAGTAAAGTCAACCAAGACGGCATCTGTTTTAGCTAAGTTGTCCATAAAGAACATAGTTAGACTATATGGGATTCCTAGTAGTATAGTTAGTGAAAGAGATGCTTTATTCAGTAGTGAATTTCGAAAGAGTCTACATGATGTGTTAGGCTCTAAGCTCAAGATGAGTACTGCATATCACCCTCAGACGAATGTGCAGACAAAGAGAGTCAATAAGGTATTTGAAAATTTAATGAGAGCTTGTTTATTGGACTTGGGTGGATCTTGGAAGGATCACCTACATTTGGGTGAGCTTTCCTATAATAATAGTTACCAGACTAGTATAGGAATGGCGTCTTTTGAAGCTTTGTATGGAAGGCCATGCAAATCACCAGCATGTTAGTTAGAGACTAGAGACAGATTGGTCTTAAGTCCAGGTTTGGTTAGGGAGGCTTTATAGAAGATTGAGTTGATTCGAGAAAGGATGAAGGAAGCTCAATCCAGACAGAAGAGTTATGCAGATAAAAGGCATAAAGACCTAGAGTTCTCAGTTGGAGATAGGGTTTTCATTAAGGTATCACCGATGAAGGGTATGGTACAATTCAAAAAGTCAGGAAAACTGGTACCGAGATATGTTGATCCATTCCAAATTATATATGGGATTAGAAAGTTCGCATATAGAGTAGAGTTGCCGAGCAGTATGACAGGTGTCCATAATGTGTTTCGTGTGTCTCATCTTCGTAAGTATGTGCATGATCCAAAGACTACTATTCCTCTAATAGGGTTGGGGGACTTAGTAGTAGAGCCTAATTTGACTTTTGTTAGACAACCTATTCGGGTTGTAGCAAGAGATGAGAAAAGATTAAGGAACAAGACAGTCGAGTTGGTGAAAGTTCAGTGGAGCGACAACCAAATGGACTATACTTGGGTGACAGAGGACAGGATTCGAGATACTTATCCTGGTCTTCTTTGAGGGTTTGTCTATATTAGATTTATATAGATAATTGCTAGTTAGGTAGACTAGTACGGTTATTAGGAGTTGTTACAGATGATTGCTATTTTAGTATTTAGTCCTTACTGAATTTCGAGGACGAAATTCATTAAGGAGGGGAGCCTATAACACCTCTACTTTTTGATAACATTATTCAGGAGATTTAATTAGATAAATTAAATAGAATAATGTAAATGTCAATTGATAAGGGGAGATATGAGTAAATATAATTAAGACCGTGCTTAATAATTAAATGGGCTAAATAATGGATTTTATGTTAATTAATCCACATAAGGGTATAATGGGAATCTTCCGCACATAGCCCCTTACCCTTATATGTTCTAGTTCATCATATTCGTTTTCCCGTTCACGTCAATTGGTAAACAAAAATAAAAAAGTAAGAAAAGACAACCATAATCAAGGAGAAAAGAGAAGAAAAATCAAAAAAAGCTAAGGATTAGCTGGGGAAATAAATCTCAATCTCAATCCAATCTCCTTATCTTAATCAAGGTGAATACTAATTCATTCCTTCTCTATTTTGTTTTATAACCATATGTTTTTGGAATTAAGGGTAAATTCGTTTTTATGATGATTTGGATGATGATATGCTTACATTACAATTTGTTTGATTTAAACAAGAATGTTTAAATAAGAATATATGCGGTTTTATAACAAAACCAATTGATATTGATGTTTAAATATTATGAAATTTTTTATGTTATATAAAACTTGATTTTGGAGTTGGGTTTCAATTTCATAATTTTCCAAGCTATGGAAAAATTACTACAAATTTTCAAAGGAATATATCGTTAATTGGGTTTATAAATTTATTTTAGAAATTATATTGAGAATTTGAGTCTGAAATTTTGATATGTTAGATAACATGTTGAAGTAAATTTTTGTAATTTTTGAGGATTTTTCCTAAGTGATTTGTTATGCGAATTAAATTATTTTAGAAAAAGGACTTAGTTGCAATACTGGTTTTCTTTAATGGAAGGGCTTACTTGCTAACTTAATTATGGTTTAGATCTTAAATTAGTGTCAGTTATTTTGGTAAAGAATTTGAAAAGTTGAGGCAACCAATTACAGGTTTAAACATGGCAGGGTAGTTAGATAAAAATTTCATTAAGTGGCATTCATCAGCTTTTACTCAAAAAACATGTTCCTGCTCTTATAGAAGTACATTTCGACTCAGAGCTTTCGCCTTCAATCAAGTTGAAACCCTACTAAGCCGAAACCAATACACAAGGTATCATTTAGATGGTACGTAGTGGATTGAAGAAAGGCGGAAGACTAGATGTCGAAAGCATTGCTTACGATGAGGTTGATGTCTTTGTTTGTTTTAAAAAGAGAAGCGCCTGTCTTTGTTTTATTTAAGCCTTCGAAGGAGTCAAAGCATATGTTTTCGAAAATGGTTTTCTAAAGGCTTTCGAAAGGGTTTCCATCTTATGTTTTTATGAACAAGCTTTCGAATGGGTTTCTTTACTTGTAAAATTAGTGCTTTCGAAAGAAGGGGTTCCGACCAAGTCGAAGCCTGCTGCTGTTCTTTTGCCTTTCGAGCGTATCGTAGTCATCAATGCTTTTGAAGGGTATTTTTGTTTTTAAGATGTTTTAAGCCACTTCCTTAATGCATTCAAAAGAGTCCAAGGGTTTCGAAGGCAATGGCTTCGAAAGGGGGTTTCGACGCTATCCTTCAAAGTTTTGTTTAAATAATATGAAGCTTTCAAAAGGTATGGTGCCGACGCCATCAACTTTTTCCCAATACTTTTATATGATAAAGGATGGTTTTGAAAAAATACTTTTGTTTAAATTTACTTTGACCCAAATGATATTTTTAAGTACAAACCCAATGGTTTTGAACGGGGGACTTTCAATGGTTTCAAAAGGGATACTTCCAAAGGTTTCGAAAGGGGTACTTTCAAGGTTTTCGAAGCTATGCTTTTAAGAGTTAATAAGTAACACTTTAAAACATTCAAAAGGTTATGAAAGGGAAGTTTTATAGTGTTTCGAAAGGTATGAGCCTAATGTTTTGAAAAAGATTTATATGCTTTCAAAGGAGGTCATCCAATGAGGCCGAAAACGATGTTTCGAAAGCCTTAGTTTTCAATACAAACAACCCATTCTCTTTTTTAAGGAAAACCATGGCATAAAGAAATAAAGTGTTTTGAAAAGGAGTTTTTAAAGAAGCTTTCTTTGATTAAGGGGTTGAAGGGATTAACCAAGTTATTGCGTTTGCTTCTTCATATATGTATATTTATTCACATTGTAATGGACCCATAACTGTATTTTGGGAAAGGGCAGAATAACCAGTTAGGTTGACCCACTAGTGAATATAAATTAATTTAACTCCTGAATGAGTAGAATTGCATCCAGGAGGTCAGAAAGACCAGAATAAAGGATGCTAAAACATTAAAGGAAGGTATTGGCAGGGGCCAATAGGTTCTCAGTCAGCCCATGAAAACTGTGTATAAGAATAGATATTGGCAGGGGCCAATGGGTTCACAGTAAGCCTATGAGAACTATGTATAATTGACGATGTCAGAAAGACGTGTTCATCGTTAACTCATGACAACTATGATTTTATATTGGCAGGGGTCAATAGGTTTATAGTGAACCCATGACAACTATATCCGGAATTGAGATATTGACAGATGTCAATAGGTTCCTAGTCAGCCCATGAAAACTAGGATAAGAAGAGTAGATATTGGAGTTACCAATAGGTTCCTTGTCAACCGATGGAAACTAGGATAAGAGTGAAGATATTGGAGTTACTAATAGGTTCTTAGTGATTCCATGAAAACTATGTAACTAGACAGGGAGTCCATAATTACTTTACCAGTTATCAATCAGTCCATGAAAACTATTAGGTTAATTGTAATCCTAGAAACTATAATTGAGATAGATAGTCAAAATGAACGGGAATGGGTAATCAAGAATTGATTCACTTGTTTTGCTTATCATCATATCACAATGTTTTGAATTGTTTTAACCATTGTGGATGCAAGAGCACAACATGTAGTTTTATAAAGGTTTTAAGATACTAGTGAGGGGAATACCCTTTCCGCTAAGCGGCATGGTCTTACTAGATATCTAAATGGTTTGAGATGGTAGATTATTATTCATATCATGCTTTGTGTCTAACTCGAAGTTTATGTTTTCCCCTTAAACTCTCGAGTACTCATTGATTATGAGTAGTTTGAGAGTTGAGGTTTTTAGGCAGCTCTTTAGATGAATAAAGCTTTCTAAGATGTGCATGAGGCATGATAGATATCTAGAGTTCTCTTTTATTTTGATTCCGCTATGTTGTTAATGGAAAAGTTGTTAAATTGCATGTATATACTTTGATCATCCGAGGGGCAATCTTTGTATGTCGCTCTTGGCGTATGTTGTAATAAATATATTTTCTCTGAACGTAGTTAACGATTGGTGGATTATGTAATGAACTGTAAATGTTTTGAAATGGAATGTGATCTTGTTTGATGTTTTAAATTTTTTCCATATTCATGTGTTTCTGTGTATCAATGAATCTAACACTGCTGCATTTGGTCGTCGAGGATTAATAACTATGGATGACTGCAACATTCGTAGCCGTTAGTTGGTTCTCCAAGTACGGGGATGTTACACATACCCTATCATTTCATTACATCTAACCACTGTTCTATCACCGTTGTTCCTCATTTATCATCGCCTTTAGCTAATTGATCTATCCTTATCGGCTCAGGTATTCAACCATGATGGTATGCACAAGTTAGTGCACATTCAATGTATTGAGGAGAATAAAAATTTACTAAAATCCATATTTATAATAAATTCATTTAAAACAATTTTATAAATATATTTTAGCAAAAATAATATCAAAAGTTCCGTCGATGATCCTACCAGTAGAACACATATTGAATTGTCAGTTTGGCTGACTCAATGGTGGAGTTGCAAAGTCCACCATTACGATATAACTTTTTAGGAGATAGAATAAAATTCTATATCTCTAAATAGAGCCTCTGTGGATTTATTTATAGCATAAATGCTAAATATTTCTCCTTAATATATTTCCATTAGGTGATATTTTGTTTATTATAATAACCCAATTAAACAAAAAACCATTTATCAATTATCAGTATGGTTAGCCTTGTAATTCTTAATCAACCTTAATAATTTCAACTAACATAATTTTTGTACTATTTAATAAATATTATTTCGACCAATATAAATAGTTGAATAAATATATAAAAGTTATATATTTATGAATTAATTTTTCAGATCTTTAATAATATTAAAATAATAATAAATTAGTTAACATAACCATAATATTAATTCCACCATAATAATAACCGATAATTTCTATAAATTATTTCAATTAATTATTTTCAATTAAAATCTGAGAGTTGCTTGTGACTCCCAGGTATGAACTTAACTCTCGGTATTATTTAAACAATTTAATTAAAACAATATGGACTTTGTTGAAGTACTTTAATGGACACAAGTTTAGTTGCTTACAGATTATCTTGGTGAAATCCAATTTCTTATCTTTTAAACCTATACCCTTAATCATTGATGCATTATGCATGTTTCTTTTCGCCGTCAATATATCACTTAGATATATAGAACTTGATCAATGGTCAAACTCTATTAATATTTATAATTAGCTACAAAGTCCAACATTAAAGTCCTTGTTTAAATCCGATAACAATTATCGATTAGCTGATTTGCTTTGGTTAAAAACTTTGACTTATGTTGAATACCAATTATGGAAATAAACTTTCTATTCAAAATAGATAAATCTTCTCTTGCATAGTGTTGACTTAGTGGTTCAACTTATACCCAACTATGGCCTTAACAGTACACATGCTGTTGTTTGATTGACCATAATCAAAGTATAGTTTAGTTTGAGATTAGCAACATTCTTAAGTCAAAAGACTACTATACATCGTCAAATTATTTGGCTTTTAATCCAGAGAAGACTCTTGGTGAGTCATTCTGTAATTGTTCCAAATAACTACATGTACATGGCCCCTTGGCGTCCCTAACAATCATGAGTAATTCACCGTCCATAATATGAAGAGTGTACGTGCACTAGTCTCAACGGATATATCTATATCCCATTTTCGATACATCTTGATTGGGAACCCTTAAGGATAAATATTTATTTCATCAATTTAGTACTTATGGTTGTAAACACATTCGTAATTGCATTCTATAAGGTAATTTTCCTAAGGATTTTGCTTGTATATATTTAATGTAGTTAGGACATTATTTATATCCCAGTATAATAACATATACAATAGAAAATATAGCTAAAAACTAACTTCATTTCTAACCAGTTTCGTTGTAAGAATTAAGCTATTTAACTAACTTACATAATTTTCTCTAGGATACACCCTTTACTCTATCATACAGACTTTTCGAATAGATAAATAATGTTTGATGATATTAGGGTTGATAAGGATAGTGTGAAGTATCAAACTCAAGGTGGTGCTCATTATAGCCTACGATAATTGGAGAAAGAAGAAAACCTAATCGGCTTGATGATTCATTGTATTATGCATCGGTTACATTTCTTTTGATGATATAACAATATATGCTTTGAGTACAATCCATGATGAGCCTATAGAGATGACATTGCTTCAAGTGATAGCTCTAGTTTGTTAGTTACCATGGAAGATAAGATGGAGGGTTTAAAAAAGAATCATAATTAGGATTTGGTGGAGGAGATTTAGTCCTTACAAAAAAATCATACTTATCATTTGGTGCATTTTCCTACAAGTAAGAGAGCAATTGGATCAATTGGATGTGAATGGATCTATAGGATGAAAGATGGAAACAATGGTGACTTGAGGTATAAACTAAGGTTATTACAAAAGAAGTATGTTCAGAAGTAAGTAATAGAGTATCATCACATTTTATACTCTGGTTGTTAGGCATAATTCCATACACATTTTATTGGCATTAGTTGCTCATTTTGGTACGTAACCTGAGAAGCTAGGTATCAGAATAATATTCTTACGTTATGACCTTAAGAAATACATTTATTTGCAACATGAATTAACTAATAGTAGCAGGCCTAGTTTTTTTTCAAACTAATAAAATATTATGGATCTAAATGGTATCTTAAACAATAGTATAAGCGATTTGATAAGTTTATGATTTCTCGGGCACATTATAGATGCATGAGAGACTAACATGTTTATTTCAATAGGTGTAAAGGGGAAATGAATGCCTTTTACTATAGGTGGATAGTACATTTATGATATCCCAAAATATGGGTAGGATATGAGTACTAAAGTAGAGCTCAATAGGAAGTTTAACATGAAATATTTAGAAAATGTACAAAGAATTCTGGTGAAAGATATAGTCAAAATCAGGAATTACAGCTCACCTAGGCTTGATACATCGAGAAAGTTCTATCTTGATTTGTGTTATGAGCATTTTTACCCACAACATGGTTAATACGAAAATACATCAAGGAGCATAGAAATGGTCGGAAGATGCATAATAACGATGCCATTATGTAATCGCAGAGGCAAGGCGAAGTGTTCAAGGCAAATTTGGTATATATACTTAAAGCACTTGTAAGATTCCTAAGGTCAGGACATGCACCTAGGTTGAAACCACGTGTCAATCCAAGCAATGGATTGGAATATATGATCATCTTAGAATTTGCCCACCACCTAACTGACTCGGGCCACACCCTAAAGAGATACTACCAACTCCAGGGAACATTAAAAAGCATTGGAATACTCTATTCAATAATACGAAGCTATCGGTCCAAGTTTCATTCACTTCTGGCTTAAAATGAAGGAGTTATAACATAAAAACATGTGTAGCTAAAGTAGTTGAGAGTCATGATTCCAACAGAGAGGTCAGGAGTTCAATCCTTGACAAGCACATTAGTTGTATGAAATCGTAGAACGGTTTGGTAGGGAACCTAACCATTTACTGCCTAACCGTTTACTGCCTAATATGTCTATACCCAACTTCACACCTATAAATACCTCATGAATAAGAAAAACCATAAGGGATGAATGATGAGCAATAATGGAAAAAAGGTTACCACTAATAGATAGACCCCAGACCAAGGCACCTCCAAACAGAGAGAACTCCAAAACGAGGCACAGCCCGACCAAGACACCGCCAAATAAAGAGACTGCCAGATAGAGGCACCACTGGACAAAGAGACCTCTAGATCAAGGTGTCATCAGATCGAGGCACCACCGGATAAATAGACCTCCAAATAGTGGCACTGCCACATAGAGAGACCTCTAGACCGGGGCACTGCCAGTGAGAGACTACTGGACAAAGAGACCTCAAGACTGAGGCACCATCAAACCGAGGAACCACCGCGTAGAGGGCCTGGAGGAGAGAGGGACTGGCGGACAGAGGCACCGTCGGGTAGGGACTTCCAGATCAAGGCATCATCGAACCACGGCACTGGCAGGCTAAGGCACAATTAAGAAGGAGCACTACCAAACTAAGGTAGCCAAATCTAGGGTGCCGAATCAAGGACGCTACACAAGCTAAAATTGAAAACACCAGATCAAAATTTGTATATATGGAAAGTACCAAATCGAGCATATTATATAGGTAAACCTATCTTCACTATCATTCCTATAAATACCAAACCATCTAGGAACAATAGGAGATAATTTTGGAGAGAAAGCTTACAATAGCCTAGCTAGAGCGCCTCACAAGAACTGCCTAGTTGGAATAGTCTAGTGAGAATGACCTAGCTGGAACAGCCTAGCGGGAACAGTCTAGTAGGAACGGCCTAATAGGAACAATCTAGCAAGAAAGGCCTAGCAAGAACACACTAGCAGGGACATCCTAACAAGAACTGCTTGGAAAAACTGCCTGCAGGAATAGTCTAGCAGGAACTGGCCAACAAGAACAGCCTAACAGGAACTACCTAATAGGAATAGCCTAAAAGGAACATCTTAGCAGAGGCAACCAAACAAATAGGAAGCTAAGAATAACCAAATAGGAATAGCTGAATTGACTTCCTTAGGCTATATCTTACTTTCTATTGAGCCTCAGATCGCTAAATTTTGTATCTCAGACATTATATCAAAGATCTATATAAAGAATAATGAAAATGGACAGTGGATATAGGCATTTTTTTAGCCAAACCATTATAAGACATTGTGTTCTTTACTCTATTGCAATTTACTTTCTACATGACTATATGTGATCCACTCTTTAAAAATCAATCATAATACAAATATAACAGCTGTGCTATACACCCCTCTTCCATAGCTCTACAAAAAATCGATTAAAGGTGTTTGCCTATTTTTTATGCAAACAATTTGGTAGGGCGAACTCCAAGCCGACATGCACTCCATTAGGCTCCCATTTCAAGTTAACAAAAGATATATCTCGTATATGGAAAAAAGATAAAAGGTACATGTCTAATATACTTTACCCTATTATAGTTGGCAACTTCATATGAAATGGTATCCACAAGGCTAAATTTGGACCATGCACTAGACATAGTTAATCTATATACTTCTAACCAAGTCAAAGAACATTGACAAGAGCTGAAGTGGATACTTAGCTATTTACATGGCACATTAGATGTTGGCATATTATATAATGGACTTGATAATGATATCACTATTACAGTACTATAATTTGGATTAAGTTAAGAATAAAAATGAAAGGAAGTCGGTGTCAGGCTATGTATTTACCTTTTGCATAGGCTTAGTTTTGTGGAGGTCAAAGTTGTCATCTTTTGTAGCTTTATCGACTCCCGAAGCCGAATTGATATGGATGATGAAAATGACCGAGGAGGAATGTATTTGTTAGTATTGCACGAGAAATGGAGTTATTCTTAGATAGTCGAAGTTCCATCCATCTTGTTTAGAGCCAAGCATATAACTCTTATACTAAGCACACTGATGTTTAGGAGTTCTTTCTTATGTTAGTGGAGGAATGAAGAAGCTTATGTTGTAGAAAATTCATATGGAAGACAACCTTACTGATATGAGGACAAAGTCACATCCTAGAGGAAAGTTTGAGCATTGCTCAACCTTTGCTAGCTTAGTATCATCCAGTTTGCACCATGGAGCACAAGCTTAGCAGTGATGACCTTCCTCCACCTCCAGTACTTGAATATCAACAAAAGTAGGAACATATCCTATAGCGCAATAATGGTACCCGATTGGTGGAAGGAAGCATTAAAGAAAAAGGTCAATACAATCAACCGATGGATTATCATATATCTCACAACGCATAAATAAAATAAATATCAAATATAGATATAAAATAGAAGGGAAGATAACACAATTAAACGGACGAAAAAAACATCATCATAGCGAAATGTGGATCATGAGATTGTACATCACAATACGTATATGAGTCACTACACCATATGTACATCTTAGACCGCATAATATGAAATATATATATATATATACACACACACGTATATATATAAGTGTCAATAATTACTCAGCGCATTGTATAATGGAATAAGTAGCAGCTCCACGTAATAATATATGAGAAAGTGTAAGCCTCCTGCTTGTCCTGTAACAACCCGCCTCGAAATGGGCCTAATTTTCAATCCATAAAAGGCTTATCAAACATTAAACCCATTCTAAAGCTGACCGTTGGTTGGTAAAAACAACACACTGAGCTATCTACTAGTGCTATTAGAATCTCACAATGGAAAGGATAAAATATAGTATCTAAAACAGTACCCATTATATAAAAATTGAAGCATCATAATGAAACATAACATTTCGGTATCCATAGTACAACATCAAAAAATACAATAATATCATGAATGAAATGGGTACATCAAAGTATATATAAAAACATAAGTAGCTAGACAACTGCCATAAGACATATCCTTTGCCTTCATCACCTAGATCTGCATCATCTTCCCTAACCTGTGTTGAGGGAGTCAGAATAATAATGTCTAGCGAATGAAATCTCTAGTCTTTCCATAACAATACCAAGGCAATATAATTTAGATAAGAACATGTATTACCTATCTTAAACTATTTTTCTTATAAATACCTTCAACTATAAGCGTGAAGGCTTTCCCAATCAAATCCTATAACTTACACTTTTCTAACCTAACTCCATAACTTAATTTCAACTGTAGGCCCAAGGCCATTCCCATTCCATGCATCTACCGTCAATCATATCCTAATAGTGTGAGAGAAAGTACTATGACCACTTAATGCCATTTCAATGGAAATTAGGCAGACTCTAACCATTTAATACCTTTATCTTAGGTAATTCCCCATCATTTAATACCTAACCCAAGGCAGACCCCTCTCCGGTACTATCTAGATGACATCGCATGGAATCTTATCAGGCCACTTGATACTTCTTTTTGGACTTAGCCACTTGATACCTCAAACTCGAAATGGACCATTCTCAAGATTTCCTACTACCATGCCTAGACGCCAACCCCGAACATTTAATACTTCCTGATTAGGAAGGAAGGCAGACCCTACAACAGCCACTTACTATCCTCGATCCTCGAAGCAAGTCCTATATATTATGACCTGTAACCCAACTATGACCCCTCACATTAGTCCGACCATTCATAGGCACCAGTAGCCAGAATAACTAGGCACTGTTATCCTACAAAGTTGGGACTAACTTCGCGTCCTTTGTGGGTGCTTAATATAGACGATGTCTAACATCAGCCCTAAAGTCACAATGTTTGTAGCCAGATTAGCTGGGTAGACTTCTGTGTGCTTTTAGCTAACCTTGCATCCTTATAGCTTAGTCATAATTTACACTCCCCAACAATACTATCACATAGCTCACCTCATTCTATTAAGGCTATAAAGAAAGATCCTTTATTTCGCCACTATCATAATCATCCATATCTTCCATCCTTTGGAGTTCTAATGCTAATTATTAACCTGTTCATTATGCGATTAATACGTGTTATTCAAATGCTAATATATATTTATAAATACATAAATAAAATATTTCTAAGAGTGCGAAGATTACTCCCTATAGTAATCATGAAATGTCAAAACTTCCAATTTATACAAGTCTAATTCCATACCATAACATACGTATTAGCTAATATCCTACCCCAACAATAAACCTGTATAAGAAAATTGAATCAATTGCCAAACTTATTTTTTATTAAAATAGAAGAATCAACATCAATAGAGTTTACAATTCAATCCTCTTACACTCTATTCAACTTCTGCATATAAAATGAAAAAATGATTCATATTTAAATTACAGAAATAGGCGGTGCAAACTATAAATGGAAGAATCCACACTTTACATACCATTTCCCAACTTATTTTCTTTTTTATACCTATAATCACATCAAAAAAGAAAGTGAGAAGTGGAATAGAATGCAAAATATTAAAATTGCAATAACTATACAATTCTGCTATTTTAATATAAAATAATTGAGATTCCAAAACATAAGAATTGACATTTCACTTTAGGGGACTTTTGAGGGTTTTTGTTTGATATTTTAAATTTCTAAATTGTATGGAAGAAAGAAACTTATAGTGCTTCGCTTATGTTCCCAAATGATTTGTGAATAAAGTGAAAGGGCTAGGTTCTTGTTTATAATGGTCAGAAGTCATCGGAACCACAAGATTTAATTCAGTAAAATAATAAAATCGAAACCGTTTTTGGCCTAAATATTCCTAGGCACCACAACATGCACCGGTCGACCGCTCATACCTAGATGGTCAACCGACCCTAGGCAGGTGGTCGATCGGTTGCTTATATATGGGAACTTTTTATTACCGTCGTTTAATTAATATTTGATTTCTTAGTTAATTTTTAACCTTAACATTTCTTTTAACATCTTCTCTAACCATTTTTAATCAAGATTAATTTTTAAATTTTAAATTCTTAATATTAATTATCAACTTGAATTTAAATTTCATTTGAATTCAAAAATTTCAAATGTCAATAACTTCTTCATTTGAGCTTCGAGTCCAAAACTTTATATATGGAAATTGATCAGATAATTACCATGAAGGCAATGACACAACTTTCATGGCCAAATTCTGACATCTACACAATTTTCATTTTTAGCCTTATTATTAATTAATAAATTTCTTATTAATTTTTAATGGGTGCTACATGTCCTCTATACAGCTCCATGTGATATCACATAAATGACTCCCCGTCTACCCATTTGAAAGTACTCGAGAGTTATTAGAAACACAAATACAAATAAGCTTAGGTCAGATAATAGTATGGTATGTGTAATCTATAGGCCTAAAATAATATATATTAACTCCATATACATAAAATAAGTGCAATAGGGTATGGAATGTCATACCTCACACGCTCATGCCTCCAACAAGTTAGCACATACAAAAAACATATGCGAAAAAATCATTAATACCGGTGCACTACTCTATCTCAATACATACAAGGATGCTGGGGTAATAGAATCAATAATACTTAACCTAAGCAAACACAACCGTAGCAATCATCTGTAACGACCCATAATTTTATCACTTTGATTTGTGAATATTTAATTAATTTTTAAATATTCATTTAATGAATTTTATAATTCTAGTATACTCCTTTTAATTAATGACTAGTGATGGTGAAATTATTTTCAAAATATGTTTACAAAAATAATTAGTTTTCAGAAAAATAAAAAATGTGATCGAAAATAATTTTTTGAATTTTTGACTTTTTATCATCTAAAAGTTATCGGGAATGTTGGGTACATTTTAATAAATACACACACACGTACATATAATAACAACAACATAAGTATGGCTAGCAACAATATATGGTAAAATATATTTACTTAAATAAATATAAAGAAGATGCGACTTTTATCCAAAGTTTTAAATAAAAATAAGATAAGACGTAATGTCACATTTACACATCACATCTTAGTACATGGAAGTAATGAGCATGTTGGTTAAAAGCAGGCTGCTTGGGTCTTTGCATGTTTAAGAAGGAAAGGGGGAGGAGGTGATGAGGTGGCACAAATTGAATAGAGGGTGTGTTCTTAAAGGGTATTTTTGTAATTTATTTATTCCGCTTTATATAAAAAACAATTTCTAATATTTTCTCTCTCATTTTTCATTTCATTCCATATTTTCAGAACCCCACCTTCCTTTTTCAAAGCTTTTTAGAAAACTTTTTAACGGCTTCCATGGTTTTCAAAAGTTTAAAAATAATTTCCTTCCTACTCTTAATTCTTAAAAACTTGTTTAAACACCCTTTCTTCCTTTTATACACTTTCCTCTTTCAAAAACAAGCCTATACCTACCTCTACACCATAAGATCGAGCCATCCTCCTCTAAGCCAAGAGCAAACCCCACTTCCCAAAGTCCAAATCCAATTTTAAATAAGTAAAATCTAAGATCTAGGTCAAATTAAAAATATAGTGGAATTTTGGGTTTCGTGAGCTTTTGGTTAGTAAAGCTCACATTTTTAAAAAATATTTAAACTTTATTTTATTGCTAATAATTATGTCGATATTGGTTGAAAATATATTGTGTTTGGCGTAGTATATATGTGAGATTATATAAATAGTTTCGTTGTGAACTTGGAAATATAGTGTGAATGTCTAACGATGTTGAAAGTAGTGTTTTTAACTTATGTATATTGCTTATGGCATGTGTTTGAATATATAAGTACAAGTATGGATGAAGTAAGCTAAAGAGGAAATTAGTGCCTGAATTGTGGTTGTTATGACATCGAAATCCCATGTTTTAAAACTTGTTTTACGTAAGTGTTTTTGAGAAAAAAAGGTTATACAATTTAAACCTTATTTTTAGATTTCAAAACCTTTATACATGTTTTTAAGTAAGTTAAGCAAAAAAAGTAAAGTCTTGAAGGGTATTGGATAAGTAATACTAGTTTATAGTTATGGTTATCCATAGCAATAGTCGCTACGGATGAAGTTCATGGAATCGAACACTTTTTTCAGAACAAGAGCGTTTTCAGCTTAAAATGTTTTGAAAAAGTATTTTCAAACCTGTTTTAATTATTAAAATTTAATTATATATTACCAATTAATGGTTTTAATTTAATTAACTAAGTAAAAGTAATCGGTACTTAATTATTTATTAAATAAGATAATTATAATTAGTCTATTCAGTAAGGGTTCACTAATTTTTAATTAAGGAAAGGTTGATTATTTAATTAATTATTATTTAAGTAACGTTTAATTATTAATTAAATGCTAATTTATCAAGGTGTAATTATTAATTAATTATTATCAGACAGGATTGATTATTTGATAATTATTAATTAGTTAAAAATTTAGTTAAGATTTAATCATTTGTTTAATTATTATTAAAATAAAGGTTTTATATTTAGTTACTTTATTTTGAAGGATTGGTTTGCTAAAAAGCAGCTTTTTTATAAGTGAATGAGCTTAAAGAAGGGATTCTCTTTGTTTGTGCCTTAAATAGCCAAACATATATGGAATAGATTATTGATGGCATCTGTTCAATAGAATAAATCCCTATTCCGTTATAATTAAATGGAATAGATTTTTGATGATATCTGTTTAGCAGAATAAATTCACGTTCTGCTATAATTTAATTGAATAGATTATTTTTCACATATGTGTAGCATAATAAATTCATGTTTTGCTATAATTAAATTGGACTTATGTGGATTAATTAAGATATCGGTTAATTGGATAAATGATGGATCAGCTAGTACTTGCTAATTTATTTTATTTACATATTTGTTGCCTATGTAAATACTAGTTATGTGACTTGGAAAGTCAAATTGAATTAAATGGCAACTTGATGTAGTGCCATTGTGGTCGCTAAGTTACTTTCCAAATTTGTAAAGTTATGGATTTAAACAACTTCATTATATAATAAGTTTAGTATAGGTGTTTTTAAATGATGTTTTAAATTAGGCTATTTAATTATTAGATGTTTTAAGTTATTTAAATATATTATTAATGATATTTTAAGTTTTTAGCTATATTATTAATGTTGATAGTTAATTGGTTTAGCTTAAGTTTTATTATTTATTTAATTAATGATGTGTTTAAAGCTAAATAAATATCTTATTAATGTTGGTCCAAAGTTAATTAATTAATTATTTATGACGTTTAAAAAATAATTAATTAATTAAAGGTATTTATAAATGATTATTTGTTTATATGTACTTAATAAAAGGATTTATTTAAAGGAGATTTTTTAAAAGATATTTGGTAAAGTATATTTTACGAAGGATTTTTATAAAGGGTGGAGATTTATAAAAGAATTGTAAATATGAAATAGGCTTATAAGAAGGGAATTTTTATAAAGGAATGAGTTTTGATATGACCATTTAATCCTTCTTAATTATGGTGGTATGGAAACATTTGTTCCATATTTAACACTGAAGGATAATGGTTTGGTTATAGTAAGAAATGTTTTAAATAATATTTGTTTTGGCCTATTTAAATATGAATTTGGAAAAGAGAAAATCTTCCTTAAGTTTTGTAAATATACTTATACCATCGAGATAAGTATGTGGATATATTTTCTAAGTATTGAAAATATAAAGGCTGTGAATATACTATACTAGCGAGGTAAGTATATGAATGTTTTTCAGAGCTTGGAAGGAGTAAAAAGGGGTTTATGAAAAATATCTTTTGTTAGGGTGTTTTAAATCAAATTATTAAAAGAGATTTTAATTAATAAAAGGTTAATTAATAGAGGCTTAATGGATCCTATACGTAATTAAATCTATGTTTGATTGTTGTTATTTGATATTTAAATAACCGACTATCAAATACGAACCAATTATTAACTTTGAAAATATTGAGGATAAATACGTGAGTTATATGACACAGTCATCTTTGATGATGCTATACTATGCATATAAATCCTGTTTTGTTCTCCTGGGACAAATGATAAGAAAATCCATCCAATTAAAAAGTTCGGGAGGTGATCTCCGCTCTTATGCATTGTCTATTTATTTCCAAAAGAAACGGAGTTGAGTTTAACAGAAACTATCAAATGTTGGTTCGAAGTGACCGTGATCGGATAAGTATGATTTATCCAAAAGCCACTTCGAACCAACTCAAGAGTTCGAATTGAAGACATCTTGAAGATGATTGAATCGAATATGGAGCTCTTTGAAATGCAAGGACTACTTGCTACTAATCCTGAGGGTGATTCCAAAATTGATGTAGTAGAAGTAGCGCGTTCGGTTTGTTCATATATTAAACAACTTGTTCAGATGAATGCTGGCATTGCATTATTAGCTAGAGGGCAGTGTTAGCGTTCCAAGTGGGATCGCAATCTAAAAAGGTAAATCGTAGCCTCAAGCTTCATCAATCGGCAATGACTAAAACACGGGATATGGCATAAGGCTATGTGGGTCACACCCATTAGGGTATTGTCATCGCCCTTCTATATTACTATTTATGGATTTTTTGTGTGCCTAAGAGCTATCAGGATAAGGTTGCAAAGCAACCGACATGATGTAATATTGTTATTATCCAATAAAGGGTAGGCCGGTGTGCCATGCATGGGTCGAAATTTTAGACCTCGGTACATTTTATCTACAGGTAACTGTGACGGGCGGTACCCCAATAGCCTTGTCATTGATGGAACCCAACTTCCAATAAGTGCCTTATGGACTTAGTTGTGCCCAAATATTTTGAAATTGAGATGCAAGCATTTCAGCTACGAACTATATTTATTTTCAAAACACTTAGACATTATTATAATATCACTGGACTTTCTATAGAAATGTTTTGGTTACTGTAAGGTAAAGACCAATCCGCGTTTATGTGCATCGTGGTCTTACGAAATACCTTTATTTTGAAAGATTTATAAAACATTAAGAATCCATTTGATTGTGTTTTCATGATGGTTTTACTTGACTGATCCGAGCATTATTTTTCTTATAATGCTAGGGTCAACCTAAGCATATTTTCCAGATTTAGTTGGACACTTGGAGTTGCAGGAGACAAGTTGGACGCCTCCAAGTCATACTCCCTTATTTTATTTTATCTTATGTTGTTTGTTTCTTATCTGTACTTTTCAGCAATTGTAAGAATGGGTTGTTATAACTGTCCAAGAGATGATGATAGGATAATTTTTCTCTAATTGATCTATGTATATAAAAGGCTTTTTTGTAACATTCATTGATTTATTATAGATCACTCATCTTATTGTGAGATTTTGTTCTATCTTTTATTTTTTTTCACCCTAATGATATGTCTTTTCGGTGCTTGGATGTTTAGCACGTGAATACCGTTGATGTATTAGTGTCAACTTTTGAGGACCAAAAAGGTGGGTCGCTACGTTTGGTATCAGAACCGAAGGTTGAGTGAGAACTTTAGCACGAGCAGGGTAAACTCATTAAAGATAGGGTTAGTAACACCCTATGAGTTTGAGCGTATATATAAGAGAGCATGTATTTGTTAGTGCTATAAAAAGGTTTTATATTAATTGATCTGTTGAGTGTCTTATGGGTTCTGGTCAATATGAGTTGCAAACGTTATTGATAGGGATCTCTAAAAACTTGAACAAGGACAACCGACACAGTATTGATTTAAAAGGGTAAATGAAATAATTTTACCTAGAAGTATATTTTATATATAAAAGGGTAATTTTCAAAAGTTAATATACTTATTTCGATGTGTTTGTTTGTTACCAAATGATAATATTCAATTATTATCGTTTAGGGTGTGATTAGTCATGCTCGTCCAGTTTTGGGGCATTGACTATTGTTTATTGATTTATGAGTAATTTTGTAATGACCAAGACTTTCAGTCATTTAAGTTTGGAATATTTATTTGATTTTAAATATTGAAAAGTTAACTTTAAAAGTTAAATAGCTCAAAATTTTAATTTGGGGATTTTTTGAGTAGTGAATTTAAATAATTGAAATAATTAAATAATTTAACCTTGGATTTAATATGTGTTAAAATGGTTTAGGGATCATATTTGAATTTAATATAAATAAGAGTGGAATAATAAAACTTTTAAAATTCAAATTTAAACGTGATTTATTTGGTTTTAATAAAAATAATCGTTTTAATTAATGTGTGAAAATAGCCTTCCAGGGCAACGTCTAAGAAGCAGATGGAACTAGAATGCCTCGGCGACAGCTGAAGTTTCGGTGAGTTAAACTCACCTTTATAGTTAACCACTATGTTGTATAGTTGATAAATTTTTTGATTGAATGCTTGGATGATTTACTATTTTATCAGCCAGTTTGGTTTTATTCTCGCCCCTGGAGTAGATGACCTTTTTTATATATACCTGCCTAGCAGCGGATGACTAGTATTATGTGATTATATATTGTTTGTGATGCGGGGGACAATTTCGAGGGATCAATATCGATATTGGTTAAGTGTTGGATAGCTATTGGCCTCAAATTAGTATTTTAAAATACTGTAAATTGTCAGTTGATTTGAAGTTGATTTTTGAGACAGGAAATATTTTAAAATCTAAAATTGGTTTCGAAAATATTTTGTTTTCAAAGACTAAATTTCTATTTCTGTTTTAATTATTTAATATTGTTTTAAGATTTTTACTTATATTTAATATTGTTTTAAGGTTTATATCTAAGATTATTTTTATTTAATATTATTTTAAAGATTATTTATTTATACTTAATGTTGTTTCAAAGTCATTTATCAATGTTTTAATATTTTGAAGAATTATTTTAAAAATAAACATAAAATGAAATTAATGAAAATGATTTATTAATAATGTTTTGGAAATTAATTATTACTATTTATAATAATGGTAAAACTTAATTATTATTGTTATTTAGTAATGTTTTGAAATTATTTATCATTATTTTTAAGATGTTTTGAAGTTAATAATTATTATTTGTTTAAATATTTGTTATTCTTAAATATTATCACATAATAGTGGTTTTGAAGTACAAGATCATTATTTATCTAAAAATGTCTCACGATTTATAAATAGATTTTTATTAGCGGACTTGGATTTATAAGAAGAGTTTATAAAAGGATTTAAAGGCTTAAAGGAAGAATTTTTACAATGTATAGAAGAAGATTTTTAATTGGTTTTAGAATTTGGTAAAAAAGAAATCAAAATGTTTTGGAGACTTAAAGAAAAATTGTTTACAATGTATAAAGTGGGTTTTGTAAATGATTTGATATTTATAAGCAAATTTTAGAAATGGATTTATAGTTTAATAAGAGGAGTTTTATAATTAGTTTTATGGATTTATAAAGGGTTTATAATGATTTGAGAAAAGAATTAAATACGTGTTTAAATGGTTTTTAGAGATTTATAAAGGAATTTATAAAGAGTTTTGGGGAATGTGTAAAAAGAGAATATCTTCATCCGTTTTGTGAATATACTTATACCATTGAGATAAGTATATGGATATTTCCCAAGTATGAAAAATATATAGATTTGTTACTATATCTTTGTAGAGGTATTTTTATGCAAGTAATTGACAAAGTGATTCAAAAATGGAAAAGATTAATTAAAGAGGTTAGTGGTTGCTTATGTGTTTAACCAATGTTGGTTCTCCCTATGGAATTAAATCCCTGAATTGAATGTTTGTTTATTCAATAGTTAAATAACCGACTATCAAATTTGGACCCAAAAAAGTAACTTTGGAAATATCTAGGAGAAAACACATGAGTTATATGGCACAGTCATCTCCAATAATGTTGTACCATGCGTATAAATCTCGTTTCGTTCTCCTTGGACAAATGATAAGGAAATCCATGCGCTAATGATTAGGAGGTGATCTCCACTCTTATCACTGACGGCTTATTTTCTAAAGAACCAAGGTTGAGTTTACCGGAAATTATCGGATGTTGCTTCGAAGAGACCGAGATCCGATCTGTTTTTCGAAAACCACATCGATCCAACTTAAGGGTTTTGACGTGAGGACATTTGAAGTTGACGGAATTGAAGACGGAGCTTTTAAAAGTGCAGCAGTTGCTTGTGAATAATCCTAAAGGTGATTCCAAAAAGGATGTAGTAGAAGTAGTGCCTTTGGTTTCGTTCAGTCCCAGAACGAATATGGATGAATGTTGGCATTGCATTTTGGTCTGGTGGGCAGTGTAGCATTTCAAGTGGGAAGTGCTGTATAAAAAGTAAAACATAGCCTTAAGCCTCATCAACTAGGAATGAATAAAACTGGGAAGATGTAGTAGATCTAAGTGGGCCGCTACCAAGTAGGGTATGATCATCCCTATTTAGAGTCGATATTATCTCTTATTTATATGCTTCAGGGCCTATTAACCAAGGGGTGATCATATTCGGTACTACTAGTTAAGTGGTTGGCCGATCCTGTGTGGCAAGGGTGCAAGATGCTCTTATCAGACCGTGGTGCATTTTATCTAGAGATGTACAATCGAAAGATAGTTCCTTACCTTATCATATTATGGAATCCAATCTTCGATACGAGCCTTATGGTTCTAGATGTGCCCAAATTTGTTGGAACTTGAGATGCAAGCATTTTAGCTATTTTAATATTTATTTTCACCCTTAGACATTATTATAATATCATTGAATTTTCTATAAAAAGTGCTTTGGTTATCGTAGGTAAAAACTCGTTTGTGTTTATGTGCGGCTTGATCTTATGAGGTACCTTATTTCCAAAAGATTTTAATAAACATTAAAATTCAATTGAGGTATGTTTTCTCACACTGATTTTCCAGACTGACTCGGGTGTTATTTTATTTTAATGCTTGGGTCAGATCGAGCATATCTACAGATTGCTTTGGATGCACTGGAGCTTAGGAGATGAGCTGGAGGTCCAAGATGTATTTACGTATTTTTTTGTATCTGCCGTATTGTTTGTTGGTTGAATTTATCGGCAAATTGTAAGAATAGGCTATTATAACTGTCCGGGCAGAAATATGTTAGTGTACCCTGATTGATATATGTATATTACATTTCTTCTTTGTGTAAAGGATTTGTTGTATATTATAGATTATTCGTTCTACTATGAGATTCTGTGTTGTTGGTTTTCTTTCTCTCTTCTTTCTTCTTACTTCCTTCTTCTTTTCCTCTAACAATCGGGTTTCTCAACATTCGATTTCCAAGCATACAGCGGACGACTAGTGTCAATTTTCGTCGGTTGAAAATCTTGAGCTGTTACAACTTGGTATTGGACTGCAAGGTTAAGAGAGAATCTTAGCTTTGGAGGGAATTACTCATTATAGATTGGGTCAGTAGCACCCTAAAATGAGTTTGAGTGCATGTATATATGAGTGCGTATTTTTTTGTGATATAAAAATATTTTATAGTGTTGATTGATCTATTGAGTGGCTTTTATATTTTGTTCAATACGAGTAATTAACATTATTGATAGGGGTCTCTAAACGCTTGAACAGAGCATTTCGACATGGTATTATTTTGAAATAGGGTAAGTGAAATAATTTTACGTTGATTTCGTTTTATATATAAATGAATAATTTTTAAGAAATTATTATAATATATATGGTGTGCTTGGTTGTTAATGAATGATAATATTCGATTATTATCATTCTTTGTTTGTATTCTAACAAAAGTTATTATTATTATAATGAAAATAAAGATAAACAATTAAGAGATGGTTTTATATGATCATAGTGAAATTATGTATAAGGGAAATTTATAAATACGATTTGTAAATAAAAAGGATTAAAAGTTGAGAATTTAAACCTTGATGATTTTGGAAATTTGTTTTTCAAAGGTTTCGGAAGAATAATAATAGTATTATTTTGAAATATTTTGATTAGAAAAGTTCTAAAAGGAGTTAAAGGAGATAAAAAGCACCGAACTCACTTCGGTCCCTGGGGTGATGACCGTAGCATCATCGATGCTCATTTTCGGGTTTCCAAGAGAGGAATTGCTACCATGGTTGTTTCTTTTACAGTTGTTTGGTAAAACAAGGTTGTTTTAAATTCTTAAAGTATGATCTAGATACAAGGAAATTGTTTATGGCATTGCTTCAAAATAATTTGAAATAAGAACAAAGTGTTTAAAACTCTGAAAATTCCCATTTAAATGTTTTATGAAAATATGAGAAATTAAGTTTTATAACGTATAAAATTTGAGAATTAGTAAAAAAATATTAAATGTGTTGAATATAAATGTTAAGAAAAGAAAATTGGAATTGAACTATGAAATGAAATTAACTCAAGTTAAGTTAAATAAAATGAAATTTGATAGAGAATTTAACTCAAGTAAAGGTAAATAAAGTGGACAATGAAATGAGTTAAATGAAATTGAATTTGACTTGAAATGGATATGGACTTAAGTGGCAAAGTGAAAATAAACATGAGAAGTGTTGTATAAAAATTTTATAATAAACTTAGGTAAAATTTGATGGAGTGGTTCTTGGGTGACACTAGTATTGAAGAAATATGCTAAAAAATAAATGAATATGGATAAAGGGATTGAATAATGATTACGAATAAATGTATACCAATAAAAGAATCTGAATAATAAGAAACCAATTGAGATAAAAACTTAGTTGTACGTATATTATTTTATTCGCATAATAGTTTGATCCAGATTCGAGTACGTGATTTCAAGATGATTTACATCGATCCAAATTAGAATATGTCACTCTATTCTTGACGGAAAACACTGGACATGGATTTTTGGATTCTCTATCATATTATATGGCTATGCAAGGAGAATGATGGTTTCTATTCAAAGAACCTGGTCTGAGTTCGCACTAGAGCAGTTGTGTGAATGCTACTAGTTCAGAAGTGGAATTGTGTGATCGAGCGAGCGATCAGATTTGATATGTGTGGATGGAATATGCACATCGTACGAGCTTAATAAATTAAGTGTCGACATTGGAAAATGTAAATTAATATGGTTGTGGATTAATTAGATGGATATTATTTGTTTGATGGTTTTTCTAGTTACATTTGCTATATTTGAATGTGGTTATTGGATTAATACATAATATGTAATAATATTACTTTCTTATACTTGTTCTCATTGGTTGTTGAGTGATTAGTAGGTGCGGATGGTGTATGCTTCACATTTGGAGCTCGCTTTCACATTATATAGATTGTATATGCTTGTTAATGCTAATAAAAGGTACACATCTCTAATTACATACCGTATTTTTATATTTTCCCTATGGGATGCCTAATCCTTAAGGATGAGATGTATACTTGTGAATATATACATACTGTAAATAATTCCGATCGAACCACGCAAAGGAGATGCTGGTGAAAGTTTCCCTAAATTTAAAGTGTTAGAAATTTTTTGAGAATTTTTTGAAATTTTCGATAACTGAAATTTGATTTTTATGTTATAAATAGGAATGGTATTAGTTAATAATTATGGATGAATTTAAAGATGTAGAAGAGGTAACTGCAAAGTTTCGACAAATTGATTTTAAAAGTTAAAGGCTTAAAGGATTTGGTAATCTATTTTAAACAATTGGTTTTGAAAACTTAATGTGTTTGGGGCATTTTTCTTACCTGTAAATTTCGAGGACGAAATTCATTTAAGGGCGAAAGAATGTAACGATCCAGAATTTCAGTCATCTAGGTTTGGAATATTTAATTGATTTAAACATTGAAAATTAAATTAATAAGTTAAATAGCTCAAATTTCAAATACATGGATTTATTAGTGTGACGACCCGCCTTTCTACTCACAGAAAGACGAATCATCAATAAGAAAGGAAAGAGATAGAAATAGAAAAGATAGAAAGAAAGAATAACAACATCAGAATCTCACAGCGGAGACGTAACAAAATATAATACATTACATAACTATTACATAGTTTTACATATATCAGAGTTATACAACATCATACACATGACAGTCATATATACATCTGTCATTACATACATCCCAAAATACAACATACATCAACTATCACAGAGGAATTAGATAGATATATACGCCTGGACTCCTGCTCTAAGATCCTCCAGAAACCAACACTCCAAACCTATCACTTGGCTACTCATAAAAATTTGAGTACCTAAAAGTTTATGGAAAACAGAAATAAACTCCGGTTCAGACGTGGGTCTGGTATGAGTAAACGGTTTAAAATTGTTTAACTTTGAAAACATTTGAAAATAAAGGTATCACGTAAGACTTCCCACACATAATACAGGTAAGTTTTGACCTTAAGCTAACCAAAACAATTTCATAGGAAATCCAGTGATATTATAATAGTGTCTAGGGTTTTCAAAAATACAGAAATAGCTGAAATGCTTACATCTCACATTCCAACATAGTTGGGCACAATCAAAACGTACGGCGCTTATTAGAGATTGAGTTCCATACAATGGCAGGGCTACTGGGGTACCTCCTGTCACAGTACGGGGCCTAGATCACCATACCAAGGATCACTCCCGACCCCCTACAACATAAGGCCGGAACCATTCCTTACTGAACAGTTTCAAACAAGATAACCCCAAGGTTGTAGCTAGCAACTGCCCACACAGCCGAAATAAAAAGGGACATCTAGACAGGGGTATATCTCGTCCTGCTTGGGTGCTACCCACCCAACCTTGCTGCAAATCTCCTGTTTTAGCCATTCCCGGTTGATGAGGCTTGAGGTTACGATTACGTTTAAAGAACATATCTCGTAGAATGCTCATCGTCCGCCTGACGATGTTCTGAAAACATTCAATCCATATAAGTTCGTTCCGGGTTCGAACGAAACCGAAGGCATTATCTCGTTACACTCATTTTGGAATCACCCTCAGAGTTAATGACAATAACCCTTGCATTCTGAAACACCATCTCGATCTTCACTTGAGATGCTACGACCTAACGTTTAATTTGGATTGATGTGGTTTTCGGATAATCATAACTGATTCCGATCCCGGTCTCATCGAAATCCAAACGCCATTTTAAAGGTCAAGTTGTTTAATAGTTTAAACAATTCAATACTTGAATTCACATAGCATTTATCATGGATAAATCATACACAATCGTTATAGATATATCAAGGCATAACGCAGAGTATCACCGAATATCGCCAATTAGATATCATAGAATCAAATATTCTACTTATACAATCATCCATAAACAAGCATTCTTGAGGATATGCTGCGAGCTTGAGGATATGCTGAATTGTATTCTTGAGGATATGCTGCGAGCTTGTGTTTTGAATTATGGTGGATCTTGGGAAGACCATCTTCATCTGGTAGAATTCTCATATAATAATAGTTACCAAGCGAGTATTAAGATGGCTCCTTATGAAGCTCTATATGGAAGACCATGTAGATCCCCATCCTGTTGGATAGAGTCGAAAGATCGTCTTGTGCTTGGACCAGATTTGATTCGTGAAGCTTCTGCTAAAGTTGAGCTTATCGAGAAAAGGATGAAAGCGGCTCAGGACCATCAGAATAAGTACGCAGATAAGAGGCGAAGACAATTGGAATTTGAGGTCGGAGATTTAGTCTTTGTCAAAGTTTCCCCGATTAAAGGAGCTATTAGATTCGGAAAGACGGGAAAACTTGCCCCGAGATACATTGGACCATTCCGAGTATTGGAAAGAACTGGTGCTGTAGCTTACAAAATTGAATTGCCAGAACGGATGTCTGGAATTCATAATGTATTTCATGTATCCCGTTTAAGGAAATTTGTTCATGATCCATCACTGGTTGTGGAACCAATAATCCAGTTCAGATTTGGAGGTCGAGCCGAATTTGACTGTGGTCAGGAATCCAGTTCAGATTATTGATCAAGACGAGAGGTAACTCGGAAGCAAGGTAGTGAAGCTCGTCAAAGTGCAGTGGGGCGAGGATCCCAGAGATTGCACCTGGGAAACTCTGGATAGTTTTGGGAAAGCTTATTCAAATTTGTGTCCGGATAGCTAATGATGTTTGTTAGGATAGATTGTTTGGTTTTTTGCTAATGTATAAATGATATGTATGTTTGAATGGTTGATATAAAAAGCTTTTGAATTATATTTTGTTTAAATTTCGGGGACGAAATTCTTTTAAGGGGGGAGGAATGTAACGACCCAGGATTTTGGTCATAATATTTCAATAAATATTTAATCCAATTAAATAAAATGTAAACTTATCATTTTAAAATGAATAAGTCTTTTGGGACATTTTCCATTTATTTATATACATTTGTATTTTGAAAAGGAAACTTTGATTTGAAAATTTAAAATAAAATCTCTTAAAAATATTTACAATGAAATCTATCTTATGTAATTGAATTATAATGCTCCACCTTATTTACATTTGGTATAAATATATATATATATATGGATGATAATGTTTAAAATAAAATCAAATCCTATCAATATTAAATATAAATATAACATGTGAGTATAAGTAAAAACATATGAATATAATCTAAATGTTGATAGCTAAAATAGAAATAAAAATAAAAGCAAGAATTAAGTTATTTTGGTGTGCATGCAACATAAGTTAAAAATTGTAAGAACAATGTACATAATAAAAGCAGACAAACATATATGTATATGAATTGTGAAAGCAAGAGGGTAATAAAAACAAAATATCTTCATACAAAAACCAAATGAATAAGTATGTAAACAAAATAGGAAACCATTACATTAAATGCTATCTTCTCAAGCCAAAATAAAGCCATTTCAAAATAGTTAGAAATCTTTTCATTTCAGAAATCTAGTCTAGTCAAAGAAACAAAAATCTGATCAAACCAAAAAGAAGAAGACTAAACTAGATAATACCTTCCCTTATACAAACTGTTTTCTTTTATATATATATGTATATATATATATATATATATAAAACCTTGGTTCCAGTTCGTTCATCAACAACTTAGCAAAACCAGAGAAACAGGAAATAAGTATCTTTATTTTACAAAGCTCAAACTCAATTCAAACAAATAAGTTCTTTCTGTATTTATTTGAATTGAGTTTGAGCTATGTCAAATAAAGATCTTATTTCCCGTTTTTCTGGTTTTGCTAAGTTGTTGATGAACGAACTGGAACCAAGGTTATATATATATATATATATATATATATATATATATAAAGAAAACAGTTTGTATAAGGGAAGGTATTATCTAGTTTAGTCTTCTTCTTTTTGGTTTGATCAGATTTTTGTTTCTTTGACTACAGCAGATTTCTGAAATGAAAAGATTTCTAAATATTTTGAAATGACTTTATGTTGGCTTGAGAAGATAGCATTTAATGCAATGGTTTCCTATTTTGTTTACGTACTTATTCATTTGGTTTTTGTATGAAGATATTTTGTTTTTATTATCCTCTTGCTTTCACAATTCATATACATGTATATTTGCCTGGTTTTATTATATACATTGTTTTAACAATTTTTAACTTATGTTGCATGCACACCAAAATCACTTAATTCTTGCTTTTATTTTTATTTCTATTTTAGCTATCAACATTTAGATTATATTCATATGTTTTTACTTATACTCATGTGTTATATTTATATTTAATAATGATAGGATTTGATTTTATTTTAAACATTATCATCCATATATATATTTATACTAAATGTAAATAAGGTGGTGCATTATAATTCAATTATATAAGATAGATTTTATTGTAAATATTTTTAAGAGATTTTATTTTAAATTTTCAAATCAAAGTTTCCTTTTCAAAATACAAATGTACATAAATAAATGGAAAATGTCCCAAAAGACTTATTCATTTTCAAATGATAAGTTTACATTTTATTTAATTGGATTAAATATTTATTAAAATATTACGACCAAAATCCCAGGTCGTTACAATTTGAATAGTGAATTTCAATGACTGAGAAATTAAATAATTTAACCTTGGATTTAATATGAATTAAAATGATTTTGGGATCTTATTTGAATTTAGTACAAATAAGAGTGGAATGATAAAAAATTTAAAATTTAGATTTAGAGGTGATTAATTTGGTTTTAATTAAAATAATCGTTTTAATTTACGTGTGAAAATAGCCTTCTAGGGCGCTGTTTCGGCAGTAGACGGAACCATAACACCTCGGCTACAACTGAAGTTTCAGTGACAAAAACTCAACTTTTTGGTTAACCAGTATGTTATATAGTTGATAAAAATTGTTGATTGAATGTTTGATGATTTACTGTTTTATCAGTTTGTTTGGTTTTATTCCGGCTCCTAGAGCGGATGACCTTTTTTATATATACCCGTCTAATAATGGATGACCTATATTATGTGATTATATAATGTTTTTGATGCAAGAGGATAGGTTAGAGGGATTCAACAGGAATCCTCACCAATGTTGACTTTATTTTTCAATAACATTCCTATCAAATGAATTATTTGATATTAAACCTGATTGTTTGACACTTTTGGGTTATGACATTATTATATGTTCAACTTAAACTTATAGTGATAGAAATCAATATCGATATTGGTTAAACGTTGGATATCTATTGGCCTCAAATTAGTATTTTAAAAATACTATAAATTGTCATTTGAGTTGAAGTTGATTTTTGAGACAGGAAATGATCTAAAATCTTAAACTCGTTTTGAAAATATTTTGTTTTTAAAGACAAGATTTCTATTTTACTCCAACCTTTTTATTCGTCTATTCTAAGTTATTTAATATTGTTTTGAAGTTATTTACTTATATTTAATATTGTTTTAAGATTTTTATACTTTATATAGTTTAAGGTTATTTTTGTTTAATATTGTTTTTGTAACAACCCGTTTTTTTGTACCTTTTGAATCGACAATGAACCACAAATGTCCAACTCAAATTGCACGAACAAGAGGATCATTAAGGGTAGAAAGAAAAAAAAAGGAATAAAAGAATTTCACACAGACGGAATAATATATATTACTCCAAGAATAATCTTTACAGTGGAAATGTTTAAAAAATATATCAGTGTCCAACCTAGATTCAGCCTGGACAGTTATAACACCTGCCCTTACAAATGCTGACAATACAAATGCAATAGATGCAGCGCATAAATAGAGTACATGTATCGTCCATACGATGATAAAGATCTCCAGCTTTCCTTTGGAAACTCCAAGTGTTTTCAGCTAATCCTGAAACTACTCGAATCCGAACCAAGTAATAAATATACCTGGATCAGGCTTGATAAACTAGCATGGGATACTCAAAATTTTTAATGTATATAGATCATAACGATGTTATCAAAACCTTTGAAAAGAAGGGTATCTCATAAGACCATGCCCACACATAAATATGGACGGGGGTTTACATTATGATAACCAAAACACTTTTATGACCAAAATAGTTTGATATTATCTTTAATGATATTATTTTGGAAAACAACTTCTAAATAAACTTATTCAAATAAGGTATCAATTCCCGAACTAAGTCTAAGATGATATATCGGGATTGGGTCAGTGGAATATACCATACAGAATATATGACACTAAAAGGGGTAGTTGAAATTTTTGCAAGTCATTACAGCTACTTTGGGACTAAAACTGTAAAGCTCGTATTGGAATTGGATTTCCAACATGATGGGGAACCTTGATAACCAGCATAGCAACCGAAACTTGGTGGTTTTTTCGTGCAAGGACTCACACACCACTATTCCTCATATTGCCACACTTCTTGATATCTGGTGGCTTCTCATGCTAGGACCCACATGCCATTATACCATACAGTAAGGGTCTGATCTAGACACCTCGGTGACCTAGATCATACGCCGCTAGTCACTTTGACGGATTATATGCCACCCTCGTCATACTAAGCCTAAAATATGCAACATAGTTCCCATATCATTCCGAGATGTGAGGCTATTGAGGTAAGCTCATACTTTCCACAATGCCATGCTTTACTTTTCACAAAGTACAATCCACTTAGAATGCCACACTACCATTCCTTCGATCACCATTTGAGTTTCATGAACATACAACCTTTGAGTTTGTATGCCTCTGAGAAGGGTGTTAAGCTTAGAGAAGTTGCCTTCTCCGCCACCATAGAAGCATGTTGGAAAAAGTCAACATTTGTGATCTTAGCAATGCAATGTCAGACTCGTCCACACAGGTTTGTTCTGGGACAAAACGAAACAGAAGGCACTTTCCTCGGCCATTACTAGATGAGAAGCCATTGTAATTCGAAGATTACAAACACGATAGGACCACTGCTATAATAAATGTCTCTATATTGGGAGCTACCCAGAGAATATCAACAACAATTCTCCCACTATGGAGGTCTTCGATCTTCAATATTCGTCATCTTCAATAGGTCTTCACTTGCGAACGTATGCATTGGTTCGAAGTGGTTTTCGAATAAGGATTACTCAAATCCGACCTCGGTTCCTTCGAAGCCAACTATCGATAAAAAAGATGTTTAGTTCGTATGTGGATATCAATCATCAATCAATTACCTCATCTTTTATTTAAGTCAAATATCTTTCTTAGATATATTATTTTCAGTTTATTATACTTTCTTTTCGAGAGTATATGGAACCATTTAGCCTCATTTATCAAATTATTTGGTTTAATTAAACCTTTCTTAAATCCTGGAATAATTCCAAATCATTTTCTCTTTTACTTAGGAAATCCTTTCCAAATCATTCTTTTAATCTTAATCGAAGATTTGGTATATTCAAGTTATAACTTTTAACTTAAGGAAAATACTCCTAAATCTTTCATTAAATCTTAGTCAAAGATTTCTTTCTTAACTTTAAATTATGTTCTTGCAAATAGAAGATTTTCATAACAGAGCATTACTGCCACCCTAGATATGGTAAATTTCACATCGAGGGACTAATGGCAAGTAGTCCTACATCATAAAGATCTTTGTTATCAATGATCATTATGTTCAATATATTTTATTTCGAAAATTAGTTTGAAGGGATTTCGAATAGGTGCCGCCCAAATCTGATCCTGATTTTTCTGATAGGAATAACCTATATCTGATCCCGTTTCCTTCGTACCAATTACCAATAAAAATGATTGGAAGATTTGATGATTGATTTATGAATTTCCATTTATGAACTATCTTCAATAGATATAAATCTTTATAAAATATTCTACTAGTGAATATGGAATCGTTATAGCCTTTCTTTGAAATTTATTAAATCATTTGATTTATTTATTTGAACTTAGAATAATTCTATTTTATTTCGCCTTTTATTTAGGTAAACACTAATATAAATTTTAGAGTATACAAGCTTTCTCTTCGATCTATTCCACCCCTTGTCTAAAAGATAAAATGAAGGCTAGGTATGTTCAAGGCAGTGTTTGCTCCATCCCTAACCTTAGTTGCACACCTTATTTTACCATTTAGCTATCACAGGCGGGACAAATGTACTAGTCGTTTCTGCATACTCAATTATTAATCTTCATTTTAGAAATGATTCATTACACTTCCAGATCATTATTTCAAACACTAAATTATTATTTTAGAAATATCTATAAAAGATTTGAAAAAGGATTATTGTGTTTAAATCCATAATTCATAAGTTATTAAAAAGTATTGCAAAATGTATTGCAAAAAGCTATATTCTTCAAAACGGCTTTTATATCTTTTAGAAATCCATCCTTTAATCTTAAATTTCTTTAAAAGATTTTTATAATTTATTTCATATTTTTAAACATTTTAAAAATATCATTTTTAAAGAAATCCCCTTTTGGATTTTGAATTGCAAAACCGCGATATTTTTATAATTTTTTGGACATATTTCAAAATCTACTAAGTGGAATCTTCATTTTCATTCTTTGTTGGAAAACTATGAATTTAATAGTCCAGAAAATTCTTATCTCGAAGGATTCCTTGCTATATTCCACTTTATGTACTTATTTAACCTTTTTGACGCGAAATCGCGAATAATCGTTACGCGACGCGCCTAGTTTTGACTTGTTTTTCAATTTCTTTCCAAACTTCATTGAAACACTTTTGAATGTTTATAAAAAAATTTCTAAATCATTTTAAACAATATTTCCATATTTCAAACTAATCTTCCATTTCATATTATAATATTATAATATCATTTTCGACCATTTAAAAATCTTTTAAAAGCTAAATCACTCCATGCATATATTATTATGGATTTAATTTCCATTAAATTTAATTTGGTTAATTACTAACCATTTCTCTTATTATTTATCAAACCAAGATATCAACCATTTCACAAGCATATAATCGGCCATAATATCAACCAAGTTGTCATCCAATATCAATCAATATTTAACATATGAATTTCTAATTTAACATGTGTATTACTAACTTATGTTTTATTAAAATAAAACTAAGATTTGAGTACTCACCTTTAACCAAGTCGATTAACTTCCTACCAACATTCTTACTAATAACACTTCACTTAAACTTCAACTAATCAACTTCTACTTCATTCCTTTGGCTTTATGCTATCGACCACTTCTTCCAAACTTTCAAAAATCTGGCAGACTTTCTGCAGAATCTTGAATTTGGTCCTAGCTCCTTGGAGTGAAACTGGCGGCACTTCCTTCTCTTTCTCTTGCTCCAGAGTTCCCGAACTTGCTTCCTTTTCTCACATGGCTTGGCCTTGATGGGTTCCACCTCTTACTCCATTTCTTCACTTCTTAAAGGCTAAACCATTTTAATGGTATTTTAAGGTATTTGGCAAAATTTGGTAGTGTTTGAAGTGATTTGATATGATTTTAAGAACAGTTAGTAAGGAAAAGAGAGAAGAAGAATCCATTAAAGAGAGCTTAAAGGAGGAAGAAGAAGGTGGAAATGGTTTGAAAGAAAGTGAAGGAAGTGGTTGGTATTTATGGAAAAAAATAAAGTGGTAAGTTACAAAAATATCCATTTTTCAAAATACCAAAATGACCTTACTTACTTTTTAAGCAACCTTATTTTTTTTCAACACTTAACATCGCATTTCAAATCATTACTTTACGTCATTTTCACTTAAGTATTAATTAAAGAATAATAATTATGTTTGCATTGATTTGATGTTTACTTTTTGAGTTCTGTAAATTTTTTTGTCTTTTTATGCTTACTTTTTATTAATTATATTCTAAATTTTCTAGGTATGCTTAGTAAAAGTAAACTTGATTAGTGAATTAATTAATACTTATACTATTTGAATATATGTTCATATAAAAGAAAATAAAGCTGCAACAACGTTGCGACAACTTTAAATTGACAAAATGTTGATTTTCGACAAAATGTTTTATGGTCACATTTTGATATTTTAGTTAAACTATTTATTTATGTAATTCAAATTTAAAAATAAATTTGTATAACGTTATTTAAAAATATAAAAACTCATAAATTAATTAAAATAATTTATGTAACCATTGAAACTTACTTTTCTGAAATCAGGATTTCGTCACTTTTGCCGATATAAGAATTTATTCCTATTTTTGTGTATATTTCACTTTTCAAATCCTATCTAATATTGTTTAAATCATAAAATGTAACAACCCTGTATTTTGTAATTATTTTAATTATTTTAATTGAATTTCTGATTTAAAAGATTTATTTTAATTATTTGAAATGGATAAATTTTGTTATTTTAAAATATGAACTTTATTTTGATATGAATTATCATTCCAAAACATGACTATAAAAAATATTTTCCAAAAAGTGAATTTTAGTCAATATGGTCAAACTTTGACTTTTAAATTTAAAATTTGAAAATTTGAAATTTTTAATTTAATATTTTATTATGAAATTATATAAAATTTTAAGAACACTTCTTTTCATTTCGTTGAAATCTGATTATAGTGTGAAAGTTATGCCTTTTTAACTATTGTGTGAAATTTGCTGTATTTAACAAAACCGTTTATTTTAAATTATATAAAAAATATTTTATTTGGTCATGTAATGTTCTAATTTATGTTTATATGGGTAAAATAAAATTTACTTTATATATTTTGGTTTTAAAACATTTTTGATAGTGTAATTGACATGTTCTAGTGTTAGTTGTATTTTGTTTAAAATTTCTAATTTCCAGTTTCAATTAATTAAAGAGATTCTTTATTTATTTTCCTATTTTCTTAAGAACTTATTTTATTATCATTCCCACTTTATTTTTTCCTCATTTATTTTATTTATTTGACATTTTATTTGTTTTAAAGTGAAATTGAAATTTTATAAGGATGGTGATATTCTATTTGTAAATTTTAAGCCTTGTTTTAAATTTAATAAAATATTTCTTTATTATTTTTATATTTTCTCCAAATTTAATTTTCTATTTTATTTTAGAAATGATAAATGAAGTATTTTATTTCAAAATTTTTCTTTAGGATATTTTTAAAATGAAGTGGATATTTTTCCAAAGCCAGTGATGTTTTAATTGTAATTTTTGAACCCTGTTTTGAATTTTAAAGCAATATCTTTTATTCTTTTTCTATTTTCTTTAAATTTTATTATATATTTTCATTTTATTTCATTTTATTTCAGTTTTTAAATGTTTTACTGAAATTATGTTTTTGTTTTATTTGAATGTAAGAAAAGGAAATGTGAAGAGACTTAACTTTGAAAACCTAAGACTTTTCATGTACCAAGACCATTCATTTGCTCATGACTTTTCATTAGTTTATGGCCGTACCTTTTCTTTATTGTAGCCGTGAGTTTCTCAACTCATTTTCACGTGAAATTATTCATCTTGCTTCAATTCTGATGGTTAGGAAAATAGGTAATGACTTCTCACCTTTTTTCTACTTTTCATCCTTTCTTTTGCATTGTTTTGCTTCATTTCTTCACAAATTTGCTTGGACATCACCCCTATTTTCCTCGGCCATAGCCACCAACTCCTCCTCCTCATCAACCACAACCTCCAACACCTCCTACTCCTCTAACCAGTCAAGGCCGTGAGCATTTAGAGGAGCAAACACCATGAATTTTGCATCAAACCCTTTGAAAACATGCCTAGCCTAGTCTAGTTCATCACCACCTTCATTTTTCCACCACAGCCACCTCCTCTAGTCGCCACCACCACCATGACACACCTCCGGCCATCACCTCCTACTACTGACCTAACCTGGCCAAGCCTACATCATCACAGGCTGAGCCCAAAAGTTGCACCAAACTCCTCCATTTTGCCTTGACCACTTGCATTTCCCTTATGTAACTCCTTTACCACTTTCATCTCCCTATAGCCATGCCCTTTTAGGTCCAAACCTGATCCAAACCAGAACCTTTGTCCACCTAAAACCTGTTGTAGCTGAGCCTAAGACATGTATGGCCGAGCATAAGATGTGTTAGGGTCAAGCAAAATTGATTAGCGGCTTGGTGATGTTCATTTGTTAATCCTATTTCAATTTGTTTCAATAAAATTTTGGCATGGTATTTATTTATATTTTGGCTTTGCTTTGTTGTTGAATGCAAGATTAACATCTTGGCTTTATCTCCACTCAAATCAATACTTGTTCTCGTTCCTTTTGGATTTTGTTTGTGTGTTTGAGTTGATAACTCCAGCGTAAAAAGGTGAGTAAATCTCACCTGACATTCATACTTATGCAATTATGTGAATTGACAACAATTGAATGTGCAGAATATTATGATATGTTATAACTGCCTGTGATTATTAATATATGATGTTAAACCTGCTTATTTACATGTCATCTCATCTATTGCTGTTATATGTTGTTGACTGTTCATTTATATCTGTTTATCACACTGCAAGCTCCCTATAGATTAGAAATCACTATGGGTTGAAATGGTACATACCCGAACGGACGTTAGAACAGGAAAAAATCGTTATGGGCTGAAATGATAGGCCTGAACACTTTTTAATTATTTATTTTGACTTGGGAATGCGAGTTTTAAATGATAGAACCCGAATTTTTCTTTGTAAATTGCGGATTGAAATGATATATATCCGTATCACTTGACCTAGGTTAGAAAACTATATACAGGCTCGTGGTTATTTTATAAAGTATTTTGAATACTTTTAAGTATTCTTAAAAGTGTAAATTTATGAAAATTTGATTTAAATTGGATTTTTAATGTTTAAATAAAGAAATTTTGATTTTTCTGTAAGTTAAAAATGTTAAATAAATAAATAGTTAAATTGACTTTTTGAAATATAACTTAAGTTTGTAAATTTGGAAAATTTTGGTTTTAAAATGGTATTTAAGTTATATAAATAAAATGGAAATGTAGTTATATTTGGAAATGGTAAATATGATAATTTGATTAAATTTGAATTTAAGCGATTTATTAAAGTATTATTGATTTTTCTATGAATTTAAATGGTTAAATAAATGAATGCTTAAAAGTGAAATTTTAAAATATAACTTGACTTGGAAATGTGAAATTTGGTTTAATTAAAGGTTTTTAGTTAAATACAAACCAATGTGAAATTTAGTTTAATTTGTGGAATGGAAATTTAAAAATGAAAGTGTTAATAAATTGCATATGTGAAGGAAAGGAAATTATACACTTGAATTTGTTAAGTAAATTTATTTAAAAAGTTGATTTGTTTATAAAAAAATTATTTTATAAAAAAATCATATGTTAAAGGTATGTTAATAAACATTTTTGAATGTTAAAATATTATTTTTATAATGTTTAAATGGTTTAAATTGAAGTTTATTATTTTTGGAAATTGAATACTTAATTTGAAAGTATGATAACTCCACTTTTAAATGGTTTAAATGAATTAATTTAATGGAATATAAATCATTTTAAATGATGATTTGAAAGGATAATAAATGGATGTTATCTTGAATTTAGAAGGTATTTAAAGTTGAATATTTGGATTTGAACTTATAAGAATGATTTGAATTAAATTTTTGAAAGATATGATATTTTGATATTTTAAATGATTTAAAAATGAAGTTTTGAAAGATATGATATTTTGATATTAAAATGATTTGGAAATGAAGCTTTGAAATATATGATATTTTGATATTTAAATGATTTAAAAATGAAGTTTTGAAGAATATGATATTTTAATGTATTAAAATGATTTGAAAGGAAGTTTGAAAGGATATGATAATTTAATATATTGAAATGGTTGGAAATGACTTGATATTTATTTTGATAAATATTTGAATTTGAAAGATATCGTGTGTTGATATATTGAAATGGTTTGAAAATGATTTAATCCTTATTTTGATAAAGATTTGGATTGAAATGATATCTTATTTTGAAGCATAAAATATTGTTTTAAAGTTATAACCATGGGTTAGAATAACGATTGGTTAGCAAAGAGACCGGGATCGGATATGGGCATTGTAACAACCCGCATATTTATCGATTTTTATATTTAAATATTTTATCGTTAGTCGGATTTTAGTCCGAAAAGCTACTTTTTGTATACGGTCGAATTAGGACTCGGGACCACTCCCATTGAGTTTAAAATGTCGTTTGCGACCTTTTTGAGTATAAGCTTCGATATGTTTGGAGAAAGTTGATTTTTGCTACTTTTCACTTTGGGTTTGGTTTTGGGCTCAGCCCTATGTTAACTTATACTCCAAAAATGAACCACTCTCTGCATTCTCCCTCACTTCTTTCTCTTTTCAGTTTTCTTAGCATTAATGGTGGGAGAGATTGGAAATTAAAACTCCAAAACCCTAGTTCCTCTTGCAAATCAAATTCCTAGCTCCAAACTCAAGAAGAACCCATTGGTAAGCTTCTCTTCTTCTTCTCCAACTTATTCACTTACCAATTTCAGAAATTCCAAATAGTTTTGGGAATGTTCTTGTTTTTGAGCTTAGATTCAAGCTCATTTGGGTTGTGTTGAAGAGAGGTTGATTTTCCATTTGCTTTCAAGCTTCTTCTTGTTTGATTTTGTGAAAAGGTGAGATTTTTATCTCACCTCTATGTCTATATCCATCTTTGTGGTTAGGTATGAATTCGTAACATTTGTGCATATTCATTTGCTTTTGATTTGGATCGAATGGGTGAATATTCCAATTTTTGTGAAAATTCTTTAATGGATGTTTGATTACGATATTTGGGGTGTATCGAAGAGCCTATAAGGCCGGGCTGTCATTTGACGTAAATCCTTAGTCGTCGTTGCTCGCTCGATCGCTCCCGACATCGTTTGGGCCATATGGCCTAGGCAAATTGTTGCCCATACCAGGTTTTCAGACGTCTGGAGACCAATGCCAGACGTCTGGTTTTGCAACCTGAAGAAAAATAAAATACGGCAGATGAATAAATAAGGCAGTGACTAATTTCAGACGTCTGAACTATTGTTTCAGACGTCTGGAATAAGGTTAGACGTCTGATTTTAGGTTTCAGACGTCTGGATGGTTTTCTGGGAAATTTCCAGAAACCAAATCCAGACGTCTGGAAATCCCTAGTTTTGCCTATTTGCCAAATTTTGAGTATATTTCCAACTTTAATCGATTCGTGTTGATTCCCTTTTTGTTGTTATCATTTGTTATTGACTTTGATGACATTTTCTTCGTGATTTTTTGGGAATATCCATTTCTATGGATTTGGTATCGATTTCTTTGGATTTTATTCACGTCTTCGAATGTGAATTTTGGTGACTGATTGTCCTACAATCATTTTTGTGATTTGTCACTTTAAAAATATAAAGGTTTCAATACTAGTATTAAATATCAAAACTCTTTCATCAAAACGATTCCAACACTATTTTATTTACAAAGCTCGTTTTTCTCAAACTGTTTTCTAATCTACTAGTATATACAAACCTTTACCTCACTCGTATGAGAAATCTAATTAAACGGCTTAGTAAAACAAGTGGTATGAAACGCTTGCGTTTACTTGTTCGGTTAATTCTTGGACTTGTTCGATTGAATCTCTTGTGACAATTTTCTAGTGGAAACTTACAATTTGTTCGTAAATATTTAAGTTAAGCTAGTGGTTATGGGACATGATGCTAAACTCATATATTTACTAGCTTAGTGTAATTGACACTTCTTGATGATCATGACGATCATCTTTGTGATTTAGACTAGCAATGTGCGATGTCTCTTTGTCTGCGAGGGAGACTAAACCCCGTTTTGTGGAGTTTCGACTCAATTTGGTGGGGTAGCGACCCATGGTCTTCGGGTCGTTTGTGGAGCTTCGGCTCAATTTGTGATGGTTAGCAACCATGGAATTAGCATTCCGTTTGCGATACACGTGTTGGTGGGCTTTATGCTCCCGTTTGTGATAGGCCTCCCCCCCTTTGTGATTTCTGGATTTCTTGAGATGATTTCTAGAATTTGTGTTTCACCAATTTTCGTGATTTCCATTGATAAGTTTTATCAATATTTGTGCATTGGTGAATTTGTGTGTCATTGACTTTTGTGATTGACATTGATATTATTGTCAATATTTATGCATTGGTGAATTTGTGTGTCATTGACTTTTGTGATTGACATTGATATTATTGTCAATATTTGTGCATTGGTGAATTTGTGTGTCATTGACTTTTGTGATTGACGTTGATATTATCGTCAATATTTGTGGTTTGGTGAACGAAATAAGGAGTATGACATTTCTTGGATTCTTGTGTAGATTTGGTGATATTGATTAATCTCTTGTTGATTTTCAATTACTTATATATATCACAGCTTGACATAGTGATTATTATGTGTTTAGTCATATCTCTTATTCTATATCGTTTCACCTGATATTTATAGCTAGACTGATCCGTTTATTATTTTCTTATTAAATAATACTCGGGTCAGACCGAGATGTTACAGGTGCTTCTGCTTGACTTCTCTCTTGGGATTGATTCCTCTGACTTTTGGTTAACTACTTAGATTAGTAGTTTTTGTTGTATACATTGGAGATATAGACTCCATAATGTATACTTATTCTTTTGTGTAGTTCATGTAACTATTCTTTTGTGATATTGTGGATCTTTTTAGACCACTACTCTGATATACACTTTCATGTGTAATATTCATATCTATTTCCGCCTTAGTGATATGAATTGGCTGTGACTGATTTGTGTTATGTTTATTTCTATATTTGTTTCCGAAGACCTTTATAGCCACTGTGTAGTAGCTTTGAGTTTGTGTCGGTATGTCGGATTTCCTCTTGAGATGAAAAGTCATATTTTTATCCGGTATATCGGTACTCGCACAAAGCAATTATACAGATGGTCGCTCCTCAACAGCCTTATTCTCCATGCTAGTTGACAGCATTACACCGTAGTGTTCTTGGCTAGCGTGGGTATAGAGGTGGGCCGTCACAGTTATACTCTCTGTCAATACCGAAAACCACTTTGACAACCTTGTACGCGGTGGAGATTCCAGAATGAAGTAGGATGGCGGCGACGTTCTTGTGGTATGTTACATGTACCAAACTCCCATGAGTTGGGACAAGGTGGCTAAAACAGGAGCGGTCTCGGGCCAGTGAGGTCGTACCTCGTAGCGGACGCATTTCTTCGATACCATTCTATTACTTGTGATTGTTTGGGCGCCCCTCCAATTTTTGGGAATGTGTTCCACGGTGGGCGTATGTGGCTGCTGCGTTGCCACCTGCCCAAGTGTCATAATTGGTATATCTACCCTGGCATTGCCTTGTGTGCCCTGTCACCTACCCTATCGAGCCTTTACTACGAGTTTGGTTTTCTCCCGTAGCCCATGCGTATCTTCTCGTAGTCTCCCAATCAGGAGATATGCATATATTGGATGGACTACAGGGAGTATTACGTGTCCGGGGCTATATGGGTAACCCCGTGATGCTATTTTAAAGTAAGTTTATTTTACTATAGACATTATTATAATAGCGCAATATTATTACATAGTAAATATTTTAACGGATCCTTAGAGGATGGGCGGTCCCAAGCATCCTTTAAGTTACTTGTACTTTTACTACAGTTCACTTGAGTTGGTTTGTATTGTATAAGTATGTATGTCCTCACTCGAGTGTTTGTATTTTTATTTACTCTCGGATCAGCCTGAGTATTCACAGATTTGGATTTCCACTTTCTGGAGATTGGAATCGTTGGATATTATCTACTTGTCTAGTTTTATTTTTTCAGTCTGTTGTTCCTTTTCAGCTCTTGTATTAGTAGACTTCTATGTATTGAGACTTCTGTTGTTGTGACGACCTAGAATTTTTTTAGCATTTGAAATCAGAATATTTAATTGATTTTAAATATTTAAAAGTTAATTTTTAACTTGAATTCAAACATTATCATTTATTCAGTAATTTAATTATTAAATTAAACAAGTTGAAGTTGGGTAAAATGTTGAATCTGGAATTTTAAGCCTTTCAAAAATAATTTGAAGGCTTATAAAATTTATATTGATAATACTGAAGAGAATAGAAGTGTTGACATCAAATTTAAAAAAAGAAAAAAATGGTTTATTAAGTTTGAAATTTATATCGTTTAAATTGTATTTAAAATAGCCTTCCTAGGCATAATATCGGAATTCGACGAAACCAGTTCCATTGGGTCCGTAATATTGAATTATTATCGGATTTCAAATTTCGTATTTGTTCGGAGTTGTTGTGTGAGCATACGGTAAATAAGCGCTTTGAAATTAAATCGAAAATTCAATATAATAACAAATCCAAAAAAAGGCTATCTTCTCCATACGATCGAGATTTTAAGTTGTGAAATCGTAACGATTTAAAATTTAAATATGTAAATATATATATATATATATATATATATATATATATATATATTGGTTGATTGACCTACATACTCACATCATCATACAAAACATCATCTCATTTCACCTAAAACCTATTAAAACGCAAGTCAACTTTAACACGCAAGGAATATATCATATATTTCTTATATAGAAATCACGTCACCCTTTATCTTTCAACCGAAGCCATTATTTTCCCCTTTTTATAAAGCTCGAATCCCTCAAACAGAACTAATTCGAATAAAAAAGAAATGGCCGAGAAAAAAATCTTCTATTTTAAATCGCGACTCCACCCTCTGACGTATCGATCGACCCCAAATTGCGATGTCAAGCCGCATGCTAGGGTTTCGCTTTCAAGGTAGTTGCGTACGTGAGCACGGAGGCGTGCGATTTTGGAGAAAGGGGGTCATTGTCGTAGGCGTTGGCATTGGGGATTTAGGCTCGCTTCTCGATTTAGGGTTTGGGGGTCATGCCTCCTCAGTCCGCGAGTGCAGGCAAGCGGCGGCGACGCTTTGGGTTAGGGCTGTAGCTCGTTGGGTGTGATTCCTGGAGCAATTAAGGTAACTTTAATTTTTAAATTTAAGTTGCTCAAGTTTTAAAACTTCTAATTCAAATAGCCGATTCATTCCATATACAGAAAAGAAAATACATAATCACGGTAAAGAAATTTGCTGTTTTATTATTAACAGATATATATATATATATATATATATATATATATATAGGGTTTGGAAAAGTATAGGAATTTTAAAACTATTGTAGAATTTATTTACAAGACTAGATTTTTATGAAATCTATATGGATTATTCTTATGAGTATATGGGTAGTTTCAAGATATATATATATATATATATATATATAAATAAAAAAAGAGAATTAAAAGGTTAAAAATAAAATTTGTTAGTTAATTAAATTTATTAGAGGATATCGATTGAAAATTAGGATTTTATTCGGTTGAAACCAAATTTTTAATTTGAAAATTCAATTTATTAAATGGTAATTGATTTTTTTGAGTAGTTTATATGTTAATAAAGGGTAAAATGTTTATACAATGTCAAGAATCGTGAAACCAGTCAAGATTTAGATCGGATTATAAACAAAGGTCAAAGGTGAGTTAATCTCACTTAGCTGAATTTAAATTTAAATTTAAATGATTAAATTTAAATAATTGTTTGAATGGTTGAATTGATTGATGTGTTATATTATAGTATATACTTCATCTTGGAATGTTTGATTTTCCGCATTATGTAGCGAATATTATATATAAACCCATATACCGCGATATTCCACCTCGAAGTGGAATTGGTATTTATGTTGTGCTAATGTAACGACCCAGAATTTTTAGAAATTAAAATTTGAATATTTAATTAATTTTAAATATTAAGAAGTGAATTTATAAGTCGAATAAATTTTTATTTGAATTATTGGATTTAATTGGATAATTAAATCAATAATTTAATACGTTAAATTATGGAAATAATTGAAAATTGAGTTAAATATGATTGAAAATAATTTGTAAAATTTTATTTTATCAGGTTGGAGTTAGAACGATATTTTAGAACTTTTAAAATCGAATTAAAAGTTAATTTGTGAAAATTGAATATTTAATATTTAAATCGACTAGTAAAAATAGTCAATTTTTGAACAGTCTCAGAATTGAACGAAACCAATTTCATTGGATCCGTAATAGTTAGTTATTGCCGAATTTCAATTTTCGTGTCAATCGGAGCTATCGTTTGATCGTGGCAGCTCGAAACGCATCGATTTATTTTTAATTTAAATTTGGCGAGCTAAAATAGCCATTTTTCAAAAAGTCTCGGATTTCGACGAAACCAGTTTCATCGGATCCGTAATATGATATTATTGTAAGGTTTCAAATTTCAAGTCAATTGGATTTACCGTTTGTCCTGTACAAATTAAAACGCCTAGAAAATCGCTTAAATCGGTTTAATTTAAATTGAGCGTTTGCAGCCATAACTCGCACAAATGTCCGAATTAGCTTCCGAAACCTATTCCATTGTGTCCGGAACGCGGGGTAAACCCTAGAAACGCTGGTTACGGCGCGTAAATCGGAGTTTGGAATTTCCGGGATGAATAGTGTTCGAATTTTCTTTATAAATAGCACCACTCTCTTCATAATTTGATAAAAAATCATTCCAAACCCTAATTTCATAAGCACAGCCGCCACCCCCCCCCCCCCTGAACGGCCAGAAAACACCCAACTTCATCTCTCCAAATCTCCAAATCCATCAAGAATTAGCAAGAATGTTCAACTACAAAGTGGTAGAGCACGACGAGAGCTTGGAGATCAACGGTGGAGATCGTGTTTGGTGTCGTGTGGAGTGAGCTACAGGGGGCTGTTCTCTACAGCTGTGCACGCATCTCGAGGGTAGAGGGGGAGGCCGAGCCTTATGCCCTTCAGGCCGAACATAGGTGGAGTTTGTGGCTTCGATTTGGTGCCTACGTGATGAAGTTTCGTCTCGTGATCGAGGAGCAAGATCAAACCCTAGTTTCTAAGTCATGGGTTCTTTTGTTCGTGCAAAATACTGAAGCTTGAACGTGAGGGAGGAGGGAGTGGATGAACGGCCTGATGGTGATGGGCTTAAATCCTAAGGCTAGGATTGGATGAAGGTTGTAAATATAAAATTTATGTTGAAATTTAGTTATAAAATCGTGTACAAACTTATAAAATTCATAACTTTTTCATACGAGGTCGAAAACGCGCAAAACTAGTTGCGTTGGAATCGTATGGACGAGCACTACGCGATGGAGTTGGTTTGGAGTCGTTTGGAGTTAGTGAGAATTTTGGGTAAAATTAAACGTCCGTTTAATTTTATTCGAAATAAATCGCTAAAACGGAAATTAAAATCAAGGTGAGAACTTCTCACTCAATCGAATCAGTTTCGATTTTATTTTAAATAGTTAGATTTAAAATATTTGAATGCATGTTTGAATGTTGATTGATATCTATTGATTGTTAAAATAGACATTATACGCCGTTAGTAAGCGGATGTTATTTAATAAAAACATATACCGCGAATATTTCATAAACAGTGAAATTGGTATTATATATAATAGCAATATATATATATTGGCATATGTATATATTGGAGTTATTGATTTCCCGCATTTTTTGTTTAGCGGATGAGACCCTATTACGCCGTTATTAAGCGGATAATATTTAATAAGAACATATACCGCGATAATTTCGTACTGGAGCGAAATTGGTATTGTGCTAATGTTTGTGGATGCAGGAAAACAGGTTGGAGGGATCCAACAGGATTCCTCAACAGTATTTATTTGATTTCAGATATTTTGATATTTGATGGATTTTCATATCGATATATGATATCGTTGTTGTCGTGATTGACTATTTGGTGTGTAACATCATTGGACCAAATTTTGCGATTTTAAAATGATTTTAAAGTGATTTTTGAAAATATACTATATTTTTGGAATTGATTCATTTTAAATAAATAAACGTTATACTTTTAAAAGTTATAAAATTATGTTTTTGAGAAATATAGTTAAAAACTGATTTTTGAGAATATGATGCTAATGATTTTATAAAATAGTTAAATCGGAATTTTTGAATTTATTATGAAAAGTTGAAATATAGGATTTATAAAATTTAATTATTTTATGAATCAAAAGGAAGAAGTTTTTAAAGGAATTTAAAGACGTTTAAAAAGAATAATATAAATTGATTTATATTAAGAGATTTATAAATGGATATTTATAAATTGAAATATGGACATTATAAAACGAGTTTTTATAAGTGTTTGAATGAAGTGAAAATGAATTTCATAATTGAATGGGATTTATAAAATTTTATACGGTGAAGTTATAAATGGAATTTTATAAGCAGTAGGTTTACAAAATTTATAAAGTTATTGAAAGAACGAATTTTGGATAAATAAATGAATCTTATAAGTCATAAGATTTATGATTTGGAAAGTCTTTAAAAGAACGATTTTGTAAAATAATCGTTTGATAAGCATTTAACTTATAATGTGAATTTTTAGTTTATAATTGAGTTATAAACTGGAATAGGTTAATAAAAGAATTTATAAAAAGGAAGTTTTTATAAATAAATAGAAATGGAATTTATAAACGTTGTTTTATAAATTCGAAATGACTATTTTGATAAGTAAATTGTTGAAACTTATTAATGGAGTTATATTCACATTTTTGACTGTAAATAATCCTTTGAATTAAAATGAATAAAAGGATGAAATTGTTAACGTAGTATATTCACGTTTTTGAATAGTGAATAAGATGTTAAAGAAATTGTTTTGAATGTGATATTGAAATTGAATTAAAACGATCTAACGAAGTTTTAATTGTGTTGAGATTCGAAACCATAGATTTCAACATTAATTGTTGAAATAGACGTTTTCGAGAAATAGAAGGAAATAATGGACTATAACACTGTTGTTATAGTAAATGATTTCCGAAAGGAAATGTTTTGTATAGTATTGGGATTTATATATCTATTTTAATTTCAAATCCCTATACTAGTGATTTTGGGTTGTCGTAACGATGTTTTACGCAACGTTCGTTTTGGCCCAAATAAATATGTTTAAGAGAATGATTTCCTTAAAGAATGAAATATATACTTAATTTCGATTCAAGTATATTGAATATTTTCCAAGTGTTGAAAATAAATAAAATTTGTGAATTACTTATTAAATAAGTATGGAATTGTTTTCCAATATGAAGTGATATTTAGAATTTATCTTTTTGAAGATAAATTGAAATGAATAATTGAAATCGAATATTCATAGATATTTTGGATTATAAATTCACTAAGGAATTTATAAAAGAAAGTGGAATTGGTTTAAAAATAAATATTGATTTATTTTTGAAGTGTTGAAATTTAATATCTAGTGAAGATATTTTGGAAAATATATAATTTGGAAAATTATTTGGAAACTGGTGATGTGTGCATATCCAGTGATAGTTCAATAACCGACTATCAATATTTCCCTTTGAATGGGTAATTGATGTGATTTGATTGAATGTGAATGCTACACTTATTTTTAAATAAGCGCTCACTATTCGGGTTAACCGGGAAAGGACCATGGGGTCGTATAACCCATTCCGAATATGTGATACGTCGTTGTGAATTGCATTGAAGATCGGTGTTGAAGACCCGGTATTTGCGAGAGCGATAGGATGACCTGTCGATTTACTCTGCACCGAGTAGCTACGGTATAGAGTTCTCCATATGTGATGGTGAATCCGATCAGGATTGTGAATATCCGGATTGCAAGGACTTCTTTGTAAGTGCCTTCGGTTTTGTTCGATCCCGGAACAAACTTGTATGGATAGTATGTCTGACATTACAAGTTGAGATATAAAGCCGATTTCTTTCAAATATATTTCTGTTGGTGGCGAAGAATTTATTCTTTTAGCTTAACACCCTTCTCTGAGACGTACGAGCTCAGAGGTTATATAGTTGAAGTTATCAGCGATATATTCCCAATTTGGTAATGTGACATGCTGAGTGATGCTGAAATGATCATTGTGTTGATTATTGTGATAGGATCGTTTATTTGATCGTCTATCTTAGTGATCATTGTGTTGATCATTTGTTGACCCAAAGCATGGCTTTTGTTTAAAGTATGTTTTTGTGGACGTGACTTCGTCGAACCTCACACCCCGGAAATGGTCAAAACAGGAAAGATGCGGCAAGGTTATGAGGGGTAGCACCCTTTAGGGTATGTACATTTCCTTCTGGATAGAGGTGGTATCATGGTATGGAGCCCAGATATTTAACCTATGTGGTTACTACGAATTTATTACTTTGTGGTTGTTGGTTTTCGGGATCCCGTGAGAAAGGTCGTTTACGATCGGGGAATGGCGTGCTCGTGTCAGTAGTTACCCAGTTAGAGGTAACCCGGCCTTGTGTTGGCAGAGTTCCGGTTTGGTTCTCGGGGATGTCTTTCCAGAGGCATTCTCATGTGGCAATGGGAAGTTCCTTGGCCTGACCATTTGTTGGAAATCCAAAGAAACAATACGAAACTTGTACGGTTTTAGTTGTAGAACCTGCCATCTAATATGGTAGCTATAGTAGGCATAATATAATGGTACCTATGCTGGCTAAGATTTATATTCTACTTTCGAAATGAATTTCTTCTACACTATGCACTAGTAATAATATGAAATGTTCTTTTAAATGCGTATCAAGCATCTTTGACTATCATAAGGAGAAATCTCCTCCGATTCTGCGTTTGCATTGTGTGTGTGTGCGGGAGGCCTTATGGTAGTCTCATTTTTAAAAGCATTGCGAATTGAATTTAAAAATATTCCTCTATTTTGATTTAAAAGATAAATAAACTGTTTTGAGTTCTCACACCAGTCACATGACTGACTTGGAGTTTATTGTTTTCCTTCCTAAACTCTGGGTGCCCACCAATTTTCACACGGGCAGTCAAGAGTTAAGGTTTATCAGGATATTCTGGATATTCTGGAATTGCTGGAGGCAAGCTGGATGGCATGACGTATTACTAGTTATATAGTATTTCTTTTTCCGCTGCACTGTTTGTTGTTGTTGTTGTACACTCTGATGATATGATGTAATGAAATGTGATGTAATGTAATAACTGATATAGTTCTTTGTTTAAAGATTATTCATTTATTATTATATGTTGTTCCGCTGCGAATTGTGAGATTCTGATGTTGTTCTGTTGTTTTCTGTTCCGTCCTATTTTCTTCTGTTTTTTTCTTTTTCCTCTATTCTCTTTCTCTTCTATTTCTTCTATGTTAAAAATTTTCTATCTTCTTTTCCCTATCTAAATTTTCTATCTTATGTTTTCTCTTCCCTCTATTATCTATTTTCTTCTTCTCTTTTCTTCTTTTCTTTTTCTTAAACCCATAACTATTCGGTTTTTCGGCAACGAAAAATCGGGACGTTACAGCTAACGTCTGTGGATGCAGGGAAAAGGGGTAGGAGGGATCTAACTGGATCCCTCAACATTTATTTAAATTATTTAATATTCTCTGTTGTGATTATTTGATATTCTATGATGAATTATATTGGAATATTGAATGCTATGGTTTGATTGAATATATTTGGGTAAAATGAGCTACTAAAAATATATAAATTGGATTTTGGAAAGAAAATAAAAAAGCGAATTTGTAAACGAAATAATTATAGAAAATTTGAATAAATTAAGAATGAATTGAAAAGAATTGGAAGTGATATTAAAATATTAATAAATAACTTCGAATATGAAAAGAAAAGATTTTGAAATAAACAGAAATTAATGAATTGTAAAATTAAGTGATATTATTTTAATGGAATAAAGAATTATTTTAAAATTGAAGTTTAAACTTATTAAAAGGAAGTAAATTGGAAATCAATTTGGAAAATTGATTCAAGTGTTTGAAATTGGAAACTTAAAGAAAAATGTGAGGAGAAGTATATTTCTCTGGATAGCCAAGTACGTTCAAAGCAAATTTACTACATATAAGATAAAAGTTTTTAATGTTGTTTTAAAAAGCATGTTTTAGGAATTTATCATTTCTAAGTATCTAAATTCTAAAGTAAATATTTTTCAAATCTATTATCGTAGTAATTATTTAAAAAGTGACTTGGTATTTTGTTTAAAAGTGAAAACCTAGTTTTATATTTTATAAAGTAACCTTATTTTCATATATTTATATAGTATGTATTTTTTGACAAATTATTGAAGTAGTTTTAACTTAAATGTTTTCAAGTATATTTCAAAGTAAAGCGTTTTAAATTATTTTAAAAATCTAAAGTTTTGTGCTTGGTGATTTCAGTGGAAATAGAAATACTTGGAATTTATTCTGAGAAAGGAAGATAGTTTGAAAAGTGGAAATACGTCCAGCGAAGATATTTTTGGGATTAATAAATAATTTGGGAAATTATTTATTGTTTGATGGTTGTTGTGAATGTTAATTGATAGTTAAATAACCGACTATCAATATTGGCCAAATGCGCTGATTGTTTCGAAGAGACCGAGGTCGAGATTTATTTCTCAAAAACCACTTCGATCTGTTTTGTACGTTTTCATGGAAAACGAGTTTGGATTCGAAGATGGAGTAGTGAAGTTCAAGGGCTAGTCGCTACTAATCCTGAGGATATTTCCAAAATGGATGTAGTAGGAATAGTGCCTTCGGTTCCGTTCGAACCTGGGATGGACTTGTATAGATGAATGCTTTCGGAACATCGTCAAGTAGGCGATGGGCATTCTAAGGGATATGTTCTAAAAGGTAACGCTTAGCCTCAAGCCACATCAACCGGAAATGACTGAAAATCAGAGGTTGTGCAGCAAGGCTAGGTGGGTAGCACCCATTCAGGGTGAGGTCATCCCTGTCTAGATGTCCCCTTTTATTTCGGCTTAGTGGTGCGGTTGCTGATCCCAACCGCGGGGTGATCTCACTCGAGATTATCCAGTAAGGGGTAGTCCCGGTCTTGTGTTGCAGGGGGTCAGGAGTGATCCTCGGTACGCTGATCTAGATCAGGTACTGTGGCAGGTTGTGACGCCCCACCTCTATACCCACGCTAGCCAAGAACACTTCGGAGTAGTGCTGTCAACTAGCACGGAGAATAAGGCTGTTGAGGAGCGACCATCCATGTAATTGCTTATCACACGGTGGCTATAAATAATCTTCGGAAACAACATAGAAATAATCATATCACAAATCAGTCACAGATATTCATATCACAAATGCGGAAGAAGATATGAATATATAACTAACACATGGAAGTGTACATCAGAGTAGTGGTCAGTAAGATCCACGATAATACAAAAGAATAGCAACACATGCTATACAAAAGAATACAACTATGAGTCTATATCTCAAGTGTATACAACAAAAACTGCTAATCTAAACAGTTAGCCAAAAGTCAGAGTGATGAATCCCTGGAAAGAAGTCAAGCAGAAGCACCTGTAACATCTCGGTCTGACCCGAGTATTATTTAAGAAAATAATAAACGGGTCAGTCTAGCTATAAATATCAGATGACATGATATAACATAAAAGATATGGCATAAACATAAACATCCATAATGACATACCACTATAAGTATGTAAATAACGATCAACAGAAGATCAATCAATAAGAGATAATCAATATCACAAGAATCTTCTCAAAGATTCGGAAAGGGCATCATACCCCAAACTTGTACTCATAACAAGTCAATGACATAAATTCTAGAAATCAATGCAAGAAGTCCAGAAATCATAGAAAAGAAAAAGAGGCCTATCACATGACGGTCCGAAGACCAAGGGGAGCTACCCCACATGTGTGAATGGAATCACACAGATTAAGGTGCAGACTAACCAAAAAGCAAAAAGGTATGTGTGAGTGGATCACACAAGTGGTGTCTAGTCTAACCTCGCAACAAGAGACATCGCACAGTTGCTAGTCTAAATCATCAGAATGATCTTCATGATCAACGAGAAGTGTCAATTACACTAAGCTAGTAAATATAGAAGTTTAGCTTCATGTCCCATAACCACTTGCTTAACTTAAATATTTACGAACAAACTGTAAATCTTCACTAATAAAATTGTCACAAGAGGTTCAATCGAACAAGTCCAGGAATTAACCGACGAAGTGAACGCAAGCGTTTCATACCACTTGTTTTACTAAGTCGTTTAATTAGATTTCTCATCCGAGTGAGGTAAAGGTTTGTATATACTAATAGATTGGAAAACGGTTTAAGAAAAGAGCTTTGTTATTAAAAATAGAGTTGAAATTATTTGTTAAAAGAGTTTTGATATTTACTACTAGTATTGAAACCTTTATATTTTTAAAATGACAAATCACAGAAGAGATTGTAGAAACAATCATCACAAAGATCACATTCGGAGATGTGAATAAAATCCAAGGAAATCAGCTCAAAAGCATCAAAGTGGAAGTTCCCCAACGACCAAACGTGGCCGAGATAACCAGAGATGGTTTGTCTCGACGAATGGTCAACTCAGCATCTCAACAAAGCAAGTTCTGTTGAATGTTTTTCAGATAAGATCGCCTACGGAGGGGGGGTCCAGGGGGGTGGCAACCCCCCAAGGTGGGGGTGCGGGGGCAACGCCACCGCTTACGGTGTTCGACCTGCCCGGTCAGGTCGCGGGGGTCCAGGGGGCAGCGCCCCGACCAAAACGGTACGACCTAGTGAAGATAAAATGAGGTCTAACGACCTAACGACTCAAGGGTCATACGACCTAACGACTCAAGGGTCATACGACCTAACGAGCTATGGCCAAACGACCTAACGACTCAAGGGTCATACGACCTAACGACTCAAGGGTCTAATGACCTAACGACTCAAGGGTCATACGACCTAACGACTCAAGGGTCATACGACCTAACGAGCTAGGGCCAAACGACCTAACGACTCAAGGGTCATACGACCTAACGACTCAAGGGTCTAATGACCTAACGACTCAAGGGTCATACGACCTAACGACTCAAGGGTCATACGACCTAACGAGCTATGGCCAAACGACCTAACGACTCAAGGGTCATACGACCTAACGACTCAAGGGTCCAACGACCCAACGTCTCAAGGGTCCAACGACCCAACGACTCAAGGGTCCAACGACCCAACGACTCAAGGGTCCAACGACTTAAGGGTTGCACGACTTAAGGGTTAGGCCAGGAGCGACCTAACGAGATAAGGTCCAACGACCTACGAGTTAAGGGTCCAGCGACCTATCGGGATAACTCGTAACCGACTTAAGGGTTGCGTGACTGAAGGGCTGCACGACTTAAGGGTTAACTCGTAAACGACTCACGACCTATGGATGAACGACTTAACTCCGAACGACCTAAAAATGGCCAGAACGACTCAAGTGTAGAAAATTCAACAAAACGCTAAAAATTGGAGTTTTTTGCCAATCCATTCCAAACCAAATGCTAACATGCATGCAAAAATGATAGGGAATCATTCCCAACAGTCCAATATAGTTATAGGCTAGAATTGTGAGATAAAAATCTCACCTTTGCACCAAATATCAATGAAAATGAAGTTTTAAGCAAGCAAGAATCAATCCTTCTTCTATCTAAGCACAAGAAGCTTGAATCCAATGTCTTCTTCTTGAATTTGGAGTAGAAAGATGGATTGCAATTGAATTTGAGTTTTGGAATTTTAATTTCCCATTCCCTCCACCATTAATGCCAAAGCTTGATTAGTTAGGAAATTTATGAAGAGTGAGGAGAAGAGGGTTGGAACTTGGGCTTAATAGGCTAAACTAACCCAAAGTCCAAAGCGGGAAAAGTTAGTGAAATTTCACTAACTCCAAACCTATCGATGTTTATACTTAAAAAAGTTGTAAACGACATTTCGAACTCAATGGAAGTGGTCTCGAGTCCTAATTCGACCGTTTGCAAAATGTAGCTTTTCGGACCAAAATCCGATTAACGAGTTAATATTTAAATAAAATATTTAAATACAAACTCGATAAATATGCGGGTTGTTACACAGGTGGTACCCCAGTGCCTAGTCATTAGTTGGAAATCCATTCTCCCTACGAGCCTTGTACGAGTTTTGTTTGTATTACCCACTTTGTGGCTAGTAGCTGGAATTTAATGAATGTAACAATTTCGGCTATTTTAATAAGTATTTGTGTATAGACCCAATTATAATATCAGAGGATTTTAATATAAAACTGTTTTAGCTATCGTAAGGTAATAACCCGACATTTTTATTTGTGGCGTGGTCTTACGAGATGCTTTTGCTTTCGAAAGGATTTTTGAAAATTTAATAATCAATTTGAGTGTGATTTCTCACGCTGGTATTTCAGACTGACTCAGGTGTTATTTAACTATAATGCTCGGGTTAGACCGAGTATTATGGAATACAGGATATGATGCTGTGGAGCTCATGAGATGAGCTGGATGATGATGCGTATTTCGTACATGTTGTATATATATTCCGCTATGATGTAATATATAAACAGATATATTTGATTTTTGAGTAAAGATTATTTACTATTTATTATATATTATTCCGCTGCGATGGTTAGATTCTGATATTGTTTTCTATTTTCTTCTTCTACCTCTTCTTCTTTAACCCAAATGGTTCGTATTTTTGTACATCTTGAGTTGATTGATGTAGAATAGTGTTGACTCAAGGGGTACGGATTTGAGGGTCGTTACACTTGGTATCAGAGCTTAGGTTGGTGATAACCTTGGCTCTGGTGAGGATTACTCATTAAATAGAGTCCGTAAGTACTCTAGAATGACTTTAAGAGTATTAATAGATATGAGCGCGTATTTGTTAGTGAATATAAAATTGTTTTTATATTGCGTTGATTTATCGGTTGAGTGTTTATGGATTTTAGTCGATGTGTGGGATGCCATATTATCGATAGGGATTTCTAAACTCTTAAACAATATAAACCAATACAGTATTGTTTTTAATAGGGTAAATGAAATAATTTTACCCGGATTATTTTTGTATATAAAGGAAATGATTTTTCGTAAATTATAATAATTATATATGGTTGCTTGGTTGTTAGAAAGTGATAATATTAAATTATTATCATTGTATGAGAATTGGACAAGAAATTGAGATAATAACCAAAGATTAAGGGATAAATTAATAAAATAAATGGAATTTTTAAATGTGATTCATAACTGAATAAGGAATTGAAATCGTAATTAAAAAAACTAAGAAACAAATTCATAAACAAATGACATTTGTAAGTGTAAACAATAAATATGAATTACAGTTCGATTAATAATTAAAATAAGATAAAATTTCAAAGTAATTTCTGAGTATAAATTTAAAGGATTTGGGATTTGGAATTTGGAAATTTAAATTCCTTTGAAGTGAAAATGATTCTCAAAAAAGTTGAGAAGATCATATATATTGATAAATATTTTTGAATCGGATTTGGAATCTAGAAAGATTTGGAATTTAAAAATATGTGAAGGATTTTAAAAGAGATAAAAGCATTAAACTCTTTACGGTCGCTGGAAAATAATTCCGATGATGATCGTGACATCATCGGTGTTCATTTTCGAGTTTCCAAAAGGGGGATTGCTACCTGGATGTTTTGGATTAATGTTTGTCTGTGAAATTGGGTTTGATTTTGAAAATGCAAGGAATGTTGGATATAGGTGATTTCAAAGGGAATTTTGAAATGTTGAAAGATTGTTTAAACTTTGGAATTTTAACTAAGAATGTTTATGGCATATAAAAAGTTTGATAACTTGTAAATTTGGAATTTGTTGGAATAAAATTCAACTTTGTAAGTAAGTAAAGTGAAAACTGAATACAAGAATCTAAAATTTGAATTGTGTTAAATTATGTGAAATGGAAAAAATTAGACAAGTTGGACTAAATAAAACAAAGTTTTGAGATTTAAAATCTGTAAGTAACTGAATGATTTATATGGTATGCAACTCAAATGAAACTGAATATTGGATGATGTTTGATTTAAATGTGTAAAATAAGGTGCAGAATGAGTTCAAATGGACTAAAAATAATTAATGTTTGGAAATAAAATTTATTGGTTGAAAATGAATTTGTGAATGAATAAATGGATCAACTATTAAACTTATAAAGTAAAGTTGATATTAATAAGAAGAAATTGGAAATTTTAATCCGGGAATTAAAAATTTAACTTAGGAGAATGAAAGTGAAGCAAATATATCCGAATTTAACTTGAGATAAGTTAAATAAAATTGAAATTGAAATTGAATTAAATTAGATATAAAGTTGAAAGGTAAAATGATTATAATTGTAAAATGAAATTTTATACCTTAAGCTAGTAGGCGTTATATATATAATCTGAAATTTGGTTATAAAATGAAATGACTCAAATGAGCAATATAAGCTTTTAAATAAATAAATAAGTTTTGAACTCATATATTGAGAAATAAAATTTAGTTAAATTTGTTTTGAATTGAATCAAAAGTCAGTTGTGTCATGAATGATATTAAATGGAATTAAGTCCTTGCTTAATAAAATTAAATTAAATTATGGGTGTTATTGAATGGACTTAGATTCTTACCTGAATAAATGGAAGTAAGTTGGACAAGAAATAAGTTGGAATAAATAATTTAGAATAACTTATAGAAGAATTAAAAATCCTTAGGATAAATTATACTTGGGCTATAAATAAGCGTAAATCTTGAGTTAAAAATAAAAGATGAATATATTCAAGCCTAGAATGAATGGAAAGGTCTAAAATAATAAGTTGTGACTTATAAAATTTAAAGGTGGGATAGAAAAACCAAAATAAATATTTTTGATGAATTGGAAAATAAAACGAAAAATCCAAACTTGAATTATAATATAAATTGCGCTTAAGAAATTTAATGAAGAGATTCTAAGATAAAAAAAAAATCAAGTATTGAATTTAAACCAGGACAGAACTAATTAGATAATAAATTAGTTGATGAAATATGGAAATGAAACTCGAAATTATTAACTTAGAATTGAATTTGTGAATAGATAATATAATTTGGAAATGAAGCTTGAGTTATAAATAAAAATTGAACTTCGAATTGTAAGTGAATTAAATATGAATTGAAGTTGTATGGAATTGGATTAAAATAAAAATTATTTAAGATGAAAATAAATCGAGTTCGAGTATGAATAAATTAAAACGGGAATGAACTTAAGTTATGAAATGGTAGTGAATTGAAGTAAATTAATTTAAGTTTAAAGTTAATAGAAGCATGGGATGATGTCGAGTATAACAAAATGGCTTTGAACAAAGCCAATGTGAAATGGGATGGAATGCAACTATATAGTTGTAAATAAGTTTGTTTGGAATGGAATTTATATACATTGAGTTGGAATCAATTTAAAATGGTTATAAAGCTTATGTAATTATTTATTCACATTAATATTATCGAATGGCATAAGAAAATGAGTCTTTTGATGAAAACGAGATTTTATAAAATTTTATGAGTTATTAGAAGTGAAATATGGTGATTTTGAAATCAATTGGAAATGAATATGAGTTCGTTCGTTTAAAAATGAATTGAATGGAATGGTATGTAATTTGGATGCAAACAATTTAAAACTAATGTCGAAATCTTGCATATGTACTTATAAATGTATATCACATGCATTACTTATGAAATCTATGTGTTAGTTATTTGAATATAAGTGAAATATTAACAAATTGCATATATTTAGTACTTACATATTTAAATTGAGTAAGTACAGGTTTAGGGAAGCCGTATGGATGGATTTGATCGTGCAAAATGCTAAAATAATAAGCCGCTTGCTTAAAATGCTAAATTAAGGTACGCCTAAATGCAATAAAAATAGGAAATATGAACTGTTTTTGGTTTTTCTGACCGTGTGGGTCGATGTATACATATTTATATCTTTTGTCAAATTGCAAAAGCTCCTCCATATAAAGGAGACTCTGCCAAAAATTTTCAGAAATTTTAGGAGCTAGAAATTCTTTTGAAAATATTTGGAAAAATTTTAGTTAGCGAACAAACGGTTCCAAATTGGAAATCGAAATAAATTAGGGAGTGAAACAAATTTTAAATAACGATATGAATCAGTTGTAAATGGAAGATAAAATTAAAATATTCAGAGTTGAAAATAAATTAAATTCATATAGAAATGGTTGAATAGAAATAAATATAAACTAAAATGGTGAAGTGAAAATAAATAAATAAATAAATAAAATACTTAAGAAAGGAATAGGGAATTCTTAATTGGAAATTGATACTACAAATATATTCTAAGTCAATATTTGAATGAATAAATATTGACATTTTGTAAGAAAGTCGGTAGAATGTTTTCAAATGCGGTGATTGGATATTATTGCTATGTAGGATATACATGTATTATAAAGGAAAAGGAAAATTGGTTTTGATTTCAAAAGATAAATTTGAATTGCTCGACAAAAAGGTATGTGTTCAAATTTCGGTATTAAATTTGATTGGGTTTTTGATCGAGCCACTTGGCTTTTGTTTTCTTTTGGAATTTGGGAGCCCGTAGAGGCCTTTTGTAGTTGTATCGAGCTAGCCGCGGAAAGAAAATGCTGGCGAAATTTTTCGGAAATTTAGGAAGTTAGAAAAATTTTGGGAAAATTTTGGTAATTCAGAATTTGGTTTTAAATTGAAATTTGAATGATTGAGCAAATAATATTGTTTGAAAACTATGGAAAAGTTTGGAAAGTTAATAAGAATGATAGTGGGTCTTTAATAAAGGAGATGTTATGGCAAGTTGATAAAACTGTTTGGTTTTAGGGAAAAGGGTAAACGGGTATTGGACCATTCTTCCTAATTAATAATTTCGAGGATGAAATTCTTTTAAGGTGGGAGGAATATGACGACCCAGAATTTTTTTAGCATTTGAAATTGTAATATTTAATTGATTTTAAATATTTAAAAGTTAATTTTTAACTTGAATTCAAATATTATCATTTATTCAGTAATTTAATTATTAAATTAAATAAGTTGAAGTTGGGTAAAATGTTCAATCTGGAATTTTAAGTCTGTTAAAAATAATTTGAAGGCTTACAAAATTTAACCTCTAATTACATCATTAATTAATTATAACTCAAATATACCCCTTTTAATTAATAATTATTGATGGTGAAACTGTTTTAAAATGTGTTTAAAAAATAATTAGTTCGAAGAAAAATAGAAAATGTGATCGAAAATCATTTTTTGAATTTTCGATTTTTCATCATTTAAAAGTTGTTAGGAATGTTTTATACATTTTAGTAAACATATACACACACATATGATAATAACATAAGCATGGTCAGTAATAATATACGGTAAAATATATTTACTAAAGTAAATATAAAGAAGATGCGACTTTTGTCGAGAATTTAAAAAAAAAAAGATAATATGTTTTTCAAAACACCACCTTTCATTTTCAAAGTTTTTAGAAAACTCTTTAATGGCTTTCACGGTTTTCAAAAGTTCAAAATCATTTCTTTCGTACTCTTAATTCTTAAAATCTTGTTTAAACACCCTTTCTTCCTTTTATACACCTTCCTCTTTCAAAAACAAGCCCATGCCCATCTCTACACCATAAGGTCGAACCACCCTCCTCTAGGCCGAGCCAAAATCCCACTTCCCAAGGTCTAAAAATTTTAAATAAGGAAAATACAAGATCTAGGTCAAATTCAAAAGATAGTGGAAGTTCGGTTTGTTTTGTGAGCTTTTGTAGGGTAAAACTCATATTTTTAAACAAGTTATAAACTGTATTTTATTGCTAATAATTGTGTTGATCTTGGTTGAAAATATATTGTGTTTGGTGTTGTACATATATGAGATTACATAAATTGTTTGGTTGTGAACTTGGAAATATAATTTGGATTTTAAATGATGTTGAAAGTAGTGATTTTTACTTATATATATTGCTTGTGGCTTGTGTTTGAATACACACACACAGATATATATATATATATATATATATATATATATATATATATATATATATATGGATGTAGTAAGCTAAAGAGGAAGTTGGTGCCTGAATTGTGGTTGTTATGACATCGAGATCCCATGTTTTCAAACTTGTTTTACTTAAGTGTTTTAGAGAAAAAAGTTTATAAGATTTAAACCTTATTTTTAGATTTCAAAACCATTATACATGTTTTTAAGTAAGTTAAGCAAAAATGGTAAAGTTTTGAAGGGTATTGGATATGTAATACTAGTATAAAGTTATGGTATACCGATAGTTGCTATGGATGCAGTTCGTGGAATCGAACACTTTTTCTAAGCTAAAAGTGTTTTCATCTTAAATATTTTTAAAAAAGTATTCAAACATATTTCTATTATTAAAAGGTAATTATAAATTATTTATTAAAGGTTTTAATTTATTATTTAAATAATTTTTTTATTAAAAATTAATGATTATTTAACTTAATTGATTAAGTAAAGGTAATTAACGCTTATTTATTATAAGTAAGATAATTATAATTAGTTAATTAAGTAAGGGTTAACTAGTTATTAATTAAGAAAAGGTTAATTATTTAATTAAATATTATTTAAGTAAGATATAATTATTAATTAACTACTAATTAGTCAAGGTTTAATTATTAGTTAATCATTAATTAGGAAAAATTAATCATTGACTAATTATTAGTTAAGTTAAGATTTAATTAAAATTTAATTAAGATAAAATTAAGGTTTAATTATTTATCAAAATAGAGGTTTTATTTTTAATTACTTTATTTCTAAGGATAGTTTGTTTAAAAAGCTACTTTCTTTTGTAAGTGAATGAGTCTAAACAAGGGATTCTCTTTGTCTATGCCTTTAAGTAGCCAAACATATATGGAATAGATAATTGATGATATCTGTTTAGCAGAATAAATTCTTGTTCTGCTATAGTTAAATAGAATAGGTTGTTGATGACATCTATTTAGTAGAATAAATCCTCATTCTACTATAACTTAATTGAATAGACTATTTCAGACATCTGTTTAGTAGAATAAATCCTCGTTCTACTATAATTAAATTGGATTTACATGGATTAATTAAGATACCAGCTAATTGGACAAGTGATTGATTAGCTAGTGGTTGCTAATTGATTTTATTTACATATCTATTGCCCATGTAAATACTGGTTATGTGGTTTGAAATGTTAAACTGAATTAAATGGTAACTTTATTTAGTATCATTATGCTCGCTAAACCTCTTTTTGAATTTGTAAAGTTACGGATTTAAATAACTTCAAATGTATAAAAAGTTGAGGTTTATGTTTTTAAATGATGTTTTAAAGTAACTCATTTAATTATAAGATGTTTTAAGTTATTTAATTGTATTATTAATGATATTTTAAATTTTTACTTATATTATTAATATTGTTAGTTAATTGGTTAAGTTTTGTTTAAAGTTTAATTATTTATCAATTTAATGATGTGTTTAAAGTTAATCACTTGTATTATTAATGTTAGTTCAAAGTTAATTACTTAATTATTTATGATGTTTAAAAAGAAATTAACTAACTAAAGGTATTTATAAATGATAATTTGTTTATAAAAAGGCTCATACTTAATAAAATGGTTTATTTAAAAGAGATTTTTCAAAAGATATCTGGTAAATTATATTTTATAAAGGATTTCTTTATTTTGTTATAAAGGATGAAGATTTATAGAAGTATTGTAAATATGAAATGGGCTTATAAAAAGGGAATTTTTATAAAGGAATGAGATTTATTTTTACCATTTAGTCCTTCTTAATTATGCTCGTACAGAAAGATTCTTTCCATACTTAACACCGAAGGATAATGGTTTGGTTTATAGTAAGAAATATTTCAAATAATATTTGTTTTGGCCCATTTAAATATGAATTTGGAAAAAAGGATATCTCCCATATGTTTGTATATAAACTTGTACCATTGAGATAAATATATGGATATATTTTCTATGTATTGAAACTATAATGGGTTGTGAATGTACCAATACCAGTGAGATAAGTATATGAATGCTTTTCCAAATATTTAGAAGGAGTAAAAAGAAGTTTGTGAAAAATATCTTTTGTGAGGATATTTTAAACCAAATAATTGAAAATGACTTTAATTAATGAAAAATTAATTGATAGGGCTTAATGGACTATATGGAATTGAATCTACGTTTGATTGTTGTTATTTGATAGTTAAATAACCGCTATCAGATCTGGACCAATTATTAACTCTAAAACTATCTAAGAGAAGCACATAAGTTATAAGGCAAAGTCATCTTTGATGACGCTTTATTATGCGTATAAGTCCCATTTTGTCCTCTTAGGAAAAATGATAAGGACATCCGTCCACTTAAACGGTTAGGAGGTGATCTTCGCTCTTATGCATTGTCTATTTATTTCCAAAAGAACCAGAGTTGAGTTTACTTGAAACTATTAAACGTGTTCGAAAAGACCGGGATCAGATAAGTATGTATTTTCTGAAAAAGCCACTCCGAACGAACTCAAGCATTCGAATTGAAGACATTTTGTAGATGATGGAATCGAAGATGGAGCTCTTTGAAGTGCAAGGGCTACTCGCTACTAATCGTGAGGGTGATTCCAAATAGATGCAGTAGAATTAGTCCCTTAGTTTGTTTATATCCTGAACAACTTGTATGGATGAATGTTGGCATTCCATTATTGCTTGAAGGGCAGTGTTAGCATTCCAAGTAGGATTGCTATCTAAAAAGTTAAATCGTAACCTCAAGCCTCATCAATCGTGAATGCCTAAAACCGGGATATGCCGCAAGGCTATGTGGGTCACACTCATTAGGGTATTGTCATCACCCTTCTAGCTCATTATTTATGGATTCGGTTGTGCATAAGAGCCCTCGAGGTTGCAAAGAAACCAGAGTGATGTAATATTCGGTACCATCTAGTAAGGGATGGGCTGATGTTGCCATGTAGGGGTTGAAAGGTTTTCAACCTTGATACATTTTATCTAGAGGTGTACTGCGATGGACGGTACACCAGTAGCCTATCATTGATGGAACCTAACTTCTAATAAGTGCCTTATGGACTTAATTGTGCCTAAATATGTTGAAAAATGAGATGCAAACATTTAAGCTATGTTCTATATTTATTTTCAAAACCCTTGGACATTATTATAATATCACTGGACTTTCTATACAAATGTTTTGGTTATCGTAACGTAAAAATCCATCCATGTTTATGTGTGACATGGTCTTACGTGACACCTTTATTTTGAAAGGTTTTAGAAAACATTAAGCATCCATTTAATTGTGTTTCTAATGCTAGTTTTACCAGACTGGTCCGGGAATTATTTTTTCTTATAATGCTTAGGTCAGCCCGAGCATATGTTTTTGATTTAGCTGGACACTTGAAGCTGTAGAAGACGAGCTGGATGCCTCCTAGGCATACTTTAGTATTTTCTTATATCTTGCGCTATTTGTTTCTTCTCTGTACTTATCCATAGTTGTACATATAGGTAGTTATAACTGTCCAAGGGCCAATGATAGGACAACTGTACTTTGGTTGATGTATGTTATTTTTGTAAAGTTCAATTATATATTATTGATTACTCATCACGTTATGAGATTATGTTCAGTCCTTTCTTTCACCCCAATGATCTACCTTTCCAGCACTTGGATGTGCGACACGTGAATATTGTGGATGTATTAGCGTCGATTCTAAGGATTGAAAAGGCGGGTCACTACATCATCAATCGGACTTCTACCATTCCTTAGTGGCTTAGGGATATTGTAACTCTTGCTAGCCTAACTAACCACTAATTTGATCCTACTAATGACACCCTCAAAGGTGCCACTAGTAGCCGCTCATTGGCAAGTATTCTTACCTGATAACGATCGGGTCAACCCTACTAATGACAGACTCAGTCGTGTCACTTGAAGCCACTCATGGTAAAAGGTTTCCCTAAGGTAATCTAAATCCAATACCTGCACATCAACCCACCTCCTCACCTAGATAATGATAGTAGCACATACATGTTAGCTTCTTACAAGTTACCCCAAGCTAGAATTTGTTAGCTACTCTTTCTATTCCTAGTTAGCAATATTGATTGGGACTAGTCGATTCCCTAAACCATATCTTACATCTCTATCACATGTAGACTTGTATGTTTCCACTTGTGTCCACTCCAAGAAAATTATGATTTGTTTTTTGACGATATACTTAGTCAAAATTTCTTCATTCCCTCATGTCCTCGATCCTTGCTTCTACTTTAGCTCTAAATGCCAAGTTGCCACCGGTCCATGTGGTTTGGTATCGATTGATATAGATTGGTACCAAATTACACTAAATTATATTACTTTATCTTTAATGCATCGATCCATGTTATGCCTCATTGCACTGATCGTCTTGCAGACTCCAAAACAACATAAATTAAACCTATCACCAAGCCAATCTATCGAGTTGCTATATGATCTGAACATCATTCTCTTGTGTAAGGAAACTCTCTATATAGTCCACACTGTACACTTTTAAGAGTCTTCCATCCATAGATATAATCCCATCACCTCAAATCCCACAATTACCTTGTAATCATACATTTAAATAGACATGCAATCATAACATACAACTAATAACATCAAATTAAGTATTACGACTCATTCATCCATTAACATACACCCAGACTACACATATATGTCCATATCTTTCAAACACATATTTAAAACCATTAAAACATCATTGAAATCTCATTTTCAAATTGGGCTATTGTATGATGGACAGTGAGTTACTCATGACCATTAAGAAGGCCAATGAGTTATGTATGCGTAGTTTTTTGGAACAATTTCAGAACGACTAATCAAGTCTTTTGTATGTTAAAAGTCAAACAGAAGATCTCATGTGACAGTGTGCAATAATCATTTGATTTAAGCATACCATGAACCTTAAGGGTTTAAATTATGTTTTGGTTAGGATCGATCACACGACAACGATAACCGTGTTAAGGGCATAGTTGGTTATAAGTTGAACCACTTGTAGCGAAACACCATTGAAGGGAGGATTCGTCTCATTCGTATAGAAGGTTAGTATCACCATAATTTGTAGTCAACTTATATTCAAATTCTTTAGATAACGTAAATCCATGAATCGATAAATGTTATTGGATTAAATGTGGACTTTAATGTTGGATTTCACAAATAACTACATATATTATTAGAGTTTTGACCATTGATCTAGTTTTGATATCTAAGTGATAAAATGATGACAAAGCAAACGAACACAATATATCATTGCTTAAGGGTGCGCTTTGAAGATAATAAATTGGATTTCATCGAAATAATTTGTAACTGAACTCGTGTCCGCTACTATACTAAGGGTGGCAATTAGATTTGACCTGAAGAAACCCAAAACCGACCTTATGGGTCTCGATTCTGGACGGGTCGAGTTTTGTTGGGTCCGAACAATACATTTTGAAAACTAGACCTAGCCCGACTACAGGTTTGGTTCAGGCCGCATCAAGTCAGTTCGAGTCCGTTTGGGTATCAAAACTGAAAACACATATATTTTAATATTTTTAATCGAGTCTTTCTGTTCGGATAGGTTCAGGTCGGGTTTGATCGGGTCTTTATGATATTTTTTATTATCTAGACCCGACCCGAGACCTATTCGATTTGGGTCTTCTTGGGTCAGTTTGGGTTTTCAGTTCTCAGCTCTAATTTCCAACCCTGTACCATACTTCAATAAAGTTCGTGTTGGCTTTAGTATTTAAATTGGTTGAATATTACCAAGGGCCGAGTTCACTTTTTACTCAATTGTTTATATAGGTGGAAAATAATGTTTACTATCATAGAATTAATGGTATGCCCTTGGGCAATTATATAATTTATTACATATATATAACTCGATAACTGATCTTCTTCGAAGTAAAAGATGTTTTCTTTCTATTACATACTTGATATAATATGCTATATTAATTAAGCAATTTAAGTGAAATTATTTTAATCGTAAATCCATTAATGATATGTTTTGTGATAGTAGTTACAATGTGTTGTAACCATGAGTGATTTATCACAATAAAATAAACATATAGTTTTAAATATACATAGCCAAGACATATCGAGACTGTATATCGATGCACCTATTGAGAATAGAGTATGTAACGCTGTTCGAATGTTGAACAGTGTATTATAACTCATGACTGCTGGGCAAGGGGTTACATAGACATAGTATTGGATAACCATGGAATGATTCACTTGATGGTATTCGGTTGGCTAATATAACCAAGGTCAAAAGAAAATCTCAATGTGATAAAATTATATAGTTCTCTCGATTTGATAATACCGTTGATCTTCAATGTGGAAGCTCCGCTTTGATTATAGTTAAATCGTAGCACGATGTCCATCGAACAACTATACAGTGAAAAACATTGAAAATGAAAACACTATTCAAGAGAAGATTCATCATCTTAGTTATACTGGGTTAGTATCACGATCAACTGAAGTCAACTTAAAGTGAAAGTCTCTGGCCAGAGCATTTCAGTTATAATGATTGTTATTATTGTGCCAAGGACTTTGTGTTTGAATTATACAGTTGAATATGGATAATATTGGGATTTTGACCATTACCGAATTCCATAAATCCAAAGTGATATAGTTTTGATGAAGTGAATTACTGCAAATAATAGTTACAACTGGGTAACGCTTAACAAAGTAAAATTAGATTTTTTACCAAAACAAAGTGTTAACCTATAAAAGGGCCAACACCCTGATATGATTGTGAAAGCACCAATCCTGTTAATCAGGACAATAAAGTATTGCAAAACAGTCTCCAAATTGGAGAAAAGACATAATAAAATAGAGAAACTTAAGATTTTTATAGTCGTTTGGTTGTTAACGAAGCCTATGTCCACTTTATAGATTTCATTGATGGATTGGCTATTGATCACAAGTACAAGTTGTTTACAATTCTAATAATTGAACGAAGAAAGGTCATACCACCATTGATGGAGACAAAAGGAAGGATCTCAATTGTCCTATGACAGCCATTGTGTGGAGGAAGAAGGTTGTAGAATCTTAGTAGCAAAGTTTCCCCAGTGATCAGAGCAGCTATCCCCCGCTTCTGTTGAAGATAGGATGGTATTTATAGGATTTAGATAGCACTTGGATCAAAGCCAAAGTAACAGATTCCTGTAGTTATCCATAGGAGGAGGCACGTAAAATTTAGGGTAATTTTGGACTAACTTTTTGGATCGGTGCCGATCCAATTGGATGGATCAGTACCGATCCAAAATGTTGTGCAATTTTTTCACTACTCCTACTTCATTGGTTTCCTTTCTTGCATGCGAGGTTCCTCTGTGATTTCATAGCTTGTTGACTTGTTGATGATGGTTCACCTGCAAAATAGATTGAACTATAATCTAAATCAGATAAGTCTTGACTTCTTCAACTCGGATGCTCGCAATGTTATCAAACATGGTAGATAAGTTTAGGAGAGATGTAAGAACATAATGCATGTGGATTGGAGAACCATAAGTCAATATTTTGGATCTATAACGATCCAATTGGATCGGTTCAATGTCGATCTCTCGGAGTTTCTTTGTCATGTACTTTTAGGTCTTTCGATCATGTTTCGAGTTGTTTTGACTTAATCTGGATGTGTTAACTCTTTTTGAATTTTATTGGATTAAAAACTCAGTTAGCATTTGCCTTCCAAAGTACGCCTTTTGAATCGAAGGCATGCTTTGCTCCAGAACAAGTTTCGGTAACAAGTCTTTGATTGTTGAGCTTTACAGCTGCTTTAGCCTTGGTGAACCGTCCAGTTTCTTTGGATTCTTTCGTCAATCCCAAGTCGTTCCGAACCTATTATAGCCTAAGATTTTAGACTCTACCTAATTATAATCTATACATTACAATCATTCCTGTTTCATTCAAAGTTTTTACATAGACCCTAATTACATTACGCATCTCTAATCGTTCCGTGTTCATCCGGGATTTGCATCATTACTCAAATTTAATTCAGAGTTATAATTTCATATGTCAAAATCACATCATATATTGAAATCACATCATATCACATTATATATCAAAATCATCCTGTGTTCATCCAAGATTTATCTCTTTTTTTCTATTTATAAGGCGTCAAATCCTTTCCGCAAAATCAAATATGTTTTAAAGTTCGATCTCTCTGGACCATTTAAGTTTAATGCGCGATATCTAAAGATCATTTAATGTTTAGTTTAGGGGACGATCTCTCTAGATCGTTTGTTGTTTCAGTTCAGGGGGATGATCTCTCTGGATCATTTGCTTATTAAGTTATGGGGAATTAAGTAAGCCCATCCGCTCACTCTCCGGTGAGGGACTTACTTCTTGCACTCTGGTCCCATCTCACCGGTAAATACTCTATGGGTTCAATATCGTACAAGTCCATCCACTCACTCTCCGAGAAGGGTACTTAATTCTTGTACTCCGATCCCGTATCTCCGGTCAGGACTATAGTGTCCAAAATCATACATCACATTAAATATGGATTTTACCAAATTCAAATTTCAAATCAAAGCAAACAACAGAAATTAAATAAGTAGACATCCTGAATGTTTATCTCAGACATCCGACTTAGAGCGTTGCAGTGGACCAATTTAGGTTTTGTGCACGTCCAAGTGATATGAGATTATTAGCCTAAGCAGTCATTCCAGATATCCAACTTAGAGCATGACTAGGAACCAATCTAGATTTGGCGTATGTCTAAGCGGTCTGGGGTCATTGTTGTTTTTATCGCTAATATACGAAAAAAAGTGCAACAAAGAAACCAAAGCAAAGAGTAGCAGCTGTATCTGACTTCCCATCCATCTCGGTTATGGGATTATCTGTCTTGGCCTAGATCCCTAGGCATTCCTTGAAGTATCTGCTGTCGGTAATGGCTACTCTGGCTGCACTATCGCAGCTCTGTTCCTCACGTATAACGACAGTTGGTTGTTCCGAACCAGTTCTTCTGTCAGATCACAAAGGTATAGTCACTCATTCGTTTTATGTCCACCCAGCTCAAGGAAGATGCAAAACTTTCTAGATCCTTTCTCTAGATCTGTAGGCTCTCTTCTCGGAGGCTTCCGATATGGAATTTTCCCCCTAGTGTCTAGTTATATCCTTTCTAAAGTTTCAGTCAGCTCAGAGTAGGAAGAGAATTTAGGCTCTCTCCTTTGTCGTTTCAGTTCTTTAGAATCATCATCAGCTTCTTTTTCCCCTTTTTCTTTTCCAAATCCTGCTCCAGAGGATCCCTTGCTATCCACAGCATAAATTTCGACGTCTTCAGTTTCATCTTCAGCATCAGCATCGTCCTGATGTAAATATCTCTCGGCTTCATAGTAAAACTCAGTAAGATCCATTGGTGGATCCCTCTTAAGTGCATACCTGAAGTCGGTCTTGCTTACGACTCCAAACACTACCGCCATCAAAATCACTGATTGCTCTGGCCTATCGACCGCAGCCACTGCTGTATTGAATCCTGTTAGATAACTTTTCAAGATCTCCCCAAGCCTTTTTTTCACATTTGCCAATGCTATCATATTCTTCGGTTGTGAGACGTGAACTCGGAATTGTCTTAAAAATATGCCTACTAACTCGGTCCACGTGCTAATGGACCCATTCTCCAGCTCTCTAAACTGCATCACTGCCAAACCCGTCAAGTATAATGGAAAGCACCGCCCCATTACTTCCTAAAAAGCACCCAAAACCTTCATACGTCAGATATATTTCATCAGATGAATCATTTTATCAGTCTTTCCGTCATACATTGCGAATGCGGGAAGCTTGAAATCGGTAGGATTTCTCACGTTCCGTATATCGGCAGTAAATGGGTTTCTATTCACATCTTCCAAACCTTTATTTGTGGGTCCTCCTTTAACCAACCTTCTTGCCAATTCAGCAATTCGATTTGAAGGTCTTCGTCGGAAAGCGATATTCTGCCCCCGGCTTGGGAAGGGAAATCCAACACATACTCCGTTGGTTGCACACTAGTGTTCTGCTCTACTCTTCTAGCCTTATTCTGTCCTTTGTTCCTTTTGGATAGCCTTGGCATATATTCCTCTACCGGTTGCACTTTAGTCTTCGGATTAGCTTCCATACCACCAGTTCTTGGAGTTTCAACAGTCACTCAATTGTTGGCCCTTTCGATGCCAGCTCCAACATCGATCTCATCGTTGGCGTTGATTCCCAAGTTGACTCCTGTGTTTCCCTTAAGTATCGGTTACTTTAGGCGTGGAGGAAACATTCCATCTCGTTCTAATCCAACTCTAGCAGCTCCTATATTATTTTCTAAGGTCTGAATTCCTGCAGCCCCTGTAATTCATTGTCATTCCATTCTTTGGAAGAATCCCTCCATCTTCTCTTGTTGCCAGCTAAGATTACGTCCTGCATCTCCTTCATCATCCTTTCCATTTCTTCTTTAGCTACATAGTTGGATTGGTGAGAATTTGAGGATACTTCCTAACTGTCCCCAGACTCTGGTTGACTGGCTTCCGTTTTAGATCTAGTGTTAGGTCTCTTCATTTTTCCCAAATCTCAGTTTAAGCTTTAAGTTTTTGGATCTACCTTTGTTCTTAGTGAAAGCACCAAAATATTAACCCAAAAAATGGATCAATGCCCTGATATGATTGTGAAAGCACCGGCCCTGTTTATCAGGACAAATAAATTAGAGCAAAACACTCTCCAAATTGCAGAATACACAGAACAAAGTAGAGAAACATAATATTTTTGAAGTAGTTCGGATACTAATGAAGCTTACGTCCGCTTTATAGATTTTATTGATGGATTGACTATTGATCACAAGTACAAGTTGTTTACAATTCTAATAATTGAATGAAGAAAGATCAGACCACCATTGATGGAGATGAAAGGAAGAATCTCAATTTTCCCATGGCAGCCATTGTCAGGAGGAAGAAGGTTGAAAAATCTTGGTAGCAGAGTTTCCCAGTGATCAGAGCAGCTATCCCCCGCTTCTGTTGAAGATAGAATGATATTTATAGGATTCAGATAGCAGTTGGATCGAAGCCAGAGTACCAGAAGCATGTAATTCTCCATAGGAAGAGGCACGTAAACTTTAGGGTAATTTTGAACTAATTTTTGCATCGGTACCGATCCAATTAGATCGGATCGGTACCGATCCAATTGGATCCGATCGGTACCGATGCAAATGGATCAGATCGGTACCGATCCAAAATGTTGTGCAATTTTTGCACAACTCTACTTCATTGGTTTCCTTTCTTGCATGCGAGGTACCCCATGTTATTTCATAGCTTGTTGACTTGTTTTGACGATGGTTCACGTGCAAATTAGATTGAACTATAATCCAAATAAGATAATTCTTGACTTCTTCAACTCGGATGCTCGGAGTGTTAGCAAACTTGGTAGATAAATTTAAAAGAGATGTAGGAGCATAATGCATGTGGATTGGGGAATCCACAAGTCAATATTTTGGATTGGTACCGATCCAATTGGATAGGAACGGAGTCGATCCAAAGACTTGGCATATTTTTGGTTCAAACTCCCAGGGTTTCTTTGTCATGTACTTTAAGGTCTTCCGGTCAAGTTTCGAGTCGTTCTGACTTAATCTGAATGTGTTAACTCCTTTTGAATTATGTTGGGCTAAAAACCCAGTTAACACCAAGTAAGCGATGAATCTAGCTAAAATGTCACACCACCTGCTAAGAGATGTATAAATGTTAATATCCGAATAGTTTTGTATTAATCCCTGATCAAATTTACACCAAAAGAGTCAAATAACGAAATATTTGAATACTCCTTTGACCATATTATGTAATTAATTTATAATAGTTATAAATTAATTAATATTTATGAAATATTAGTTATAAAATTTTATTTCGATTTTTTAAAAAATATTGACAAATATGGTTATAATAGTTATAAATATATTAATCCATATATGATATCGATATGCGTTTAAATTGGATTTAAATGCGACAATATTACATGAGCTTTAAATGCGTTTCAAGCCCATATGGGGAATTGTTAATTCGACCATGTATAGACCAGGTGGGGGAGGCTTGGATATGTAGAATGGGTTAGGGTTTTGATAGGGGAAAGAAAGAGAATAGGTACGAGAGAAAAGCTGATCTAGATCCTAATTTATCTCTCCAGTATCTTCTCTATAAATAGATCAAAACTCTCATTCTTTTTCTAATTTTTGATGCCTCCACTAGCCTAACCTCTGGTCAAAATTCACCTTCCCCTCTCCTTCATTTCCAACCTCAAATTAAATTAAAATAAACATTATTCGATAGTCGATAGTTTGCATTTTGGGATATAGTCCCTTTAGAATTGGAATTTGATTCAAGAGTTCATTTCAACGCTTCAAGGAATTGTAATTTACCATTGGTGAAATGTAGTTATCTGATCTTAATGTATACTAATCTTTAGATAATATATATATAAAACATCCAAAATTATCAAATTCCAATCAAAAACGAGAAAGTTATGGCTAGTTTTGTTTCTACTTCAAAGATGGACATAATTCAGTTCTTACAGAAACAAAAACATCACCCAAAAATCAATATTTTCAAGCTATTTGCATGTATTTTTGCATTTGAAGCTTTACTTCAGCTAGAAATTGTGAGTTTATCAACTCACCTTGCTGCCATAGATGATTACACAACAATTTGGAGCCAAAGATTACAACCCTTTCTTCCTCTTATATATATATATATATATATATATATATATATTCTTGTCAAAAAATATATATATCGTACATTGTTTTGTTAGTTAGGTGATGATTCTAGTTGTATAACTATATACTTATATATGTCTATATTTAAAAATAAAAAATATTTTCTTATGGAATATACATGCTTCGATACTCATGGCTTAAGATAATAAAAAAATGATATTTTTTTAAATTAAATCATTTTAAAATGCAGTATTTAAATAACATAAACTTTATAATTTATACGCTAAAAATTATACTACACAAAATATGTTTTAAAATTACCTGTAAATAGTTTTATACCTAAAATATTTTTTAGCAAGAAAAAAATAATTTTTAATATATATATATATATATAGGAATATTATTTAATTCAAATCACTTAAATAAGTCAATTAAATAAATAAACATATCATAAAATATAATTTAAATTTTATAAAATAATTTTCGCACCTGATAAACTTTCGACTGCAATTTTCTAATATATATTAATTAAATCTTAATATAAATACCAAAATAAAATTTAAATTGCTTTTAAATAACAAAAATATACATTGAAATATTGAAACGATAAAATAACATCTAAATTTTTTATGAATTATTAAAGCACAAAATTATAATTTTGAAACAGATTTTATTTATATAATATTATTATTTAATTCTAAGCTGAAATTTAAATTAAATAAAAAATTCCATGAACATTATTAGGTAAGTTTATATATTTTATATGTATTTCAAACACACACACACACACACATATATATATTATTAAACTATTTATAAGAATATATATACCTTAATGCTTTGTATATAAAAAAATTAATTTTGTTTTTGATTTTACAATAAAATAAATAATTAAATTTATAATATATTTTAAATGATTTTATATACATAATAATATATATTATAAATTATATATAATCATTCAAAATAAAATATAAATAAAGAAATATATATATATATACTTGCAATATTTTATATAAATAAACTAAAGCATATATCATACATTTAGACAATATATTTGTATACTAGATGGCTAACATGTCCGTTGTAGTGTAAATCCAAATGCTTATATATGGGCATGTTAAACCTTGCACGAATTGCTATGCGACACACGCAGACACATGTTTGTGTGTGTGACATGTGTATATATACATACATTTTTTAAATATAATTACATAATATAAAACCATATTTTATAAATAAAATAATGACTTTATTTTAAAGAAATTTAGAAATGTTCTATATAATTTAGATTTCATTGGCCCTATAAAGATCCAATATGGTAAAACAATTAGATATTCACATATTTCTTCCACTGCAAGTTGGTCCAGTTCCAACAATGGTATCAAAACCCAATAGCCTATGTGGTCTAAATTCATCTTATTATGGCAAATTAATTAAGCTTACAACCCAGCTAGTAACGTGTCTAAGAAAGGTACTGTCTAGGTTAGATTGTTGGATTATCAAGTACCCTATCATACTTGACTATCGGTCTTGCCCGAACAGTTATGTGAGCCCAAAGGTTGCCCTGAATAAAAAAATGCCCAATTAAAATTGGGCCTAGGGGTGGTTTCAACATTGTTTTGAAATTAAAATAAAAGTTTTAAATTTAAAAGTTAAATTTGAAATAAGAAAACTCTTATAAATATTATAGTATAGATTTTCAAATTGTCTTTAAAATTAAATAAAAGTTTTAAATTTAAAATTTAAATTTAAAATTAAATACATATTATAACAGTTATAATATATATTTTCAAAATGTTTGAAAATGTTATAAAATTAATTTCAAAAATATTATTTATTAATAAGATTTATAGAATAAATGAATTAGTTAAAGCGGAAATTAGGTAAAAGGAAAAACTTTGAAAAAAAATAGATTGAATGACATCAAGTTTTATTTTTAAGCTGAAGGACAAATGCTAGTTGTAATTAACATTATATTCAACTTTCACACTATATAAAATGCTAGTTGTAACTAGCATTATATTTAGTTTTACACTATGCAAAATGCTATTATAACTAGCATATCCTTCAAGCAAAAAAAAACTTCCCATCCTTTAGCATAATCTTTTTGCTAAGTTTTTTCCCATGCTTATTTTCCTATTAACTAAATAAGTTAATTAATTAAATATATATACACATGTATAATATGTTTAATAATTTTTGTTATGTTGTCTTGAATTGTTTAAGACAATATGAGCATACATGTGCGTATAAAAGAATGTGCGAAATCAATAAAATTTAGTTAAATTCTTTTAATTAGATAATTTATTTAAAAGTTAATTATTAAATTAAAATACATACATACATATATATAAGATATATGTGTATTACTATAAATGTTATAGTATGCGCATGTGTGTGCGTATATTCAATATAAGATGTTATAAGTGAATAATATAATAATTAATTAAAGTGTTAATTAAGTAATTTAATTAAATAAGGTTTAATTAATACAATATTTTACAAAAGACTATTATATAGACAAATCAAATTATAAAATTTATATAATAAAACTTATATGATACAAATGTATAATAAAAGGTGGAATAATAAGAAACCAAAAATAGATTTAAGATATAAATATGTATGTATAGTACATATATCGTGATTTTTGATATGTCCAAACTTGAATCATGAGGGTATTTCATAAGAAATACATTACTTCATAAGTTGATATCACTTAATTAAATATATTAAAGATTGTGAATCTTTAATATAAAGTTGTCCTCTATCATTTATATATTAATAGATTACTTGCATACTCTTTAGTTGTTGAGTTTTCCTTAAGCTAGAGATTTTATGAGTAGTACTATTAATATATAGACTTGAAGAGGTAAGATACTTATACATGTTTATTGAACTTTTCTGAAGGTATGTATAGTATACTTAGGCCGTCGTGAATTGTGGTGTATGAGTGAATAATCTCTCTTTATTTGTTGAACTTTCCTCAAGGTAAAGATAACATTAGGACAAGGATCACAAGGTCATGAATTTTACATGAAAGAATCGAAAAGGAGTTATTAATCGTATACGGGCCTATGGTTTGTTGTGCTTTCCTCAAATCCGGAATCCCAAGGCATACGAGTCCTAACACCCAGAAGTCGAAACGATTTTATGTTTCGCCTTTGGGTTTGGAGAACAATAAAATACTTTATTAGAAAAATGAAAGGGTAACATTTAACCTTTCTAATATTTTAAGAACATTTTCTATATATAAAATTATAATAGTCTACATTGATAAATTTGTGCAATTAATATAATTGATAAAATATTTATCAATTAAAATATACAAATGAACTGAATTAATATTGATAAATATAAATATAAAATATACTTACCAATGAATTTTTGCATTTCGATCCGTGCAAGCGCCTAATTACACAATCAGTAAATTCATTTGTAAATCAGTCACTTATGAGCACTACAACAAAAATAGTTATCAATAGCAATCGAAAACCGCTATAAATGATAAACATAGCGGTTCAGTAAGTGTTGTATATTAACATGTCATAAAAAACAATGACTTACTTATAGCACAAAAAAATCATTATAAAAAAATAATCATATTTTAAGTGTTTTTTACCCGCTATTGTAAGTATCTTATAGCAATTTAATAAACGTTGTATATCGACATGTACTAATAGATGCTGAACTATTTATAACATAAAAAAGTGCTGTAAATTTTTTTAATTTTGATAACGCTTTTCTTGTAAGCTTTCTATGGCATTTTCTAAGCGCTATGGTTCATTTTTTTTGCATTTTTAAAATTTGCTACAGCCCTATAAATCACGATAGTCAATATATATCAAAATGCTGCATTAAGAATATTTCTAAAACATAAACCCATTTAAATAATGAAAATTATATCAAATATTAAACGTAAAAATATAGCTGCACATTGTATCAAACATAATCAAATATTCATACACATAACAGCTACATATTTAGCTGCATAGTAATGTATTGCATGTATAAGCATTAACGACAAAATGGTAGCTAATGTTACACAAAAAACAAGTAACTAGTTGCTTGCATCAAAAAGAAGAAATCCCTAAATCTTTCAATCTCTCACCTGCAAATGAAACAAATATCTATATTAGAAATGTATATAAATATGAATATGAATAAAACTGAAAAATGAAGTATCGACATTAGTAAAAACATTTTTCCAAAAGTTTCTTATCAAACATATTTTAGGTGTCTATTTTCGATCTTTTTTGCCAAAGTCTCATTTGCGTGGCTAACACCAAGAAAAATCTCAAGCTAACAAAGAAATATACACAATCAAAACATGATTGAAATCAAAATATATCAATCACAAACAGATGCACGAGTAAAATATCCATATATTTACTTATATATATATATATATATATATATATATGTACCTTATGAAGTGTGTACGTCAGATAGCATACACATCTGTATAGCATTAAACGTACCTTTTAACAATATTAGCGAGTTAGTAAACATTTCCAAACATAAAAAGAACCAAATGCGAGTCAAGAACCATCAAATACCTACATTTAACTCAAACAAGCATGTAAGTACAATATTATTATAAAAATTCTAAACATAAGCTAGTTTTCTAGTAAAAGCGGTGAATCAGAATGGTCGTGTGCATTATCATCTACCAAGACAAGACTTAACGCATTTAGTTTGTTTATTGTTATTATTATCGTTGATGTTGTCATTACTATTATTATTATAAACTTGAATAATTTTTATAAACTTAAAGTTAATTATTATTTATTATTATTATATATATAAACTTAGTTATTTTTTATGAAACTTAGTGAACTTAGTTAATATTTTATAATTAATCACTTTATTTTTATTATTACAAACTCATTAATTTTCATAAACTTAGTTAGTTTTATTATTATAAACTTATTTAATATTTATAAAACTTAACTAACAAGGTTTATTTTCATAAACTTAGTAAATTTTTATTTTTATTATTATATAAATTTAATTGGTTTTTATAAAACTTAGTTAATTTGATTAATATTTAATAATAATAATAATTTTAAACTTAGTTAATTTTTATTAAAGTTATATTTAATTTATTATTATTGTTACTAGCTTAACAAATTTTTAAAAAACTTAATTAACAAGATTAATTTTCGTAAATTTAGTTAATTAATTATTTTTATTATTATATAAATTTAGTTAATTTTTACAAAACTTAGTTAATTTGGTTAGTATTTAATAATTATTATTAGTATCATCATCATTATTTTAAACTTAGTTAATTTTTATAAAACTTATGGTTAACTCATTATTATTATTTTAAACTTAGCTAATTTTTATAAAACTTATAGTTAATTTATTATTGTTGTTGTTGTTGTTGTTGTAAACTTACTGAATTTTAATAAAATTTAGTCAGCTTAGTTAAATAATTTATAATTTATTATTATTATTTTAAACTTAGTTAATTGTTAACAAACTTTGCTATATTTTTTTTATAAGCTTAGTTTGTTTATTGTCTATATTACTATTATGGTTGATGTTATTGTAGATGTTTTATTATTAGTATTATTATTACAAACTTAGTTAATTTAGTACTACTACTAAAAAAACAAACTTAGTTAATTTATAAATGTTATATGTAATTTATTATTATTATTACATAAATTTAGTTAATTTCTATAAAACTTTGTTAACTTGGTTAATATTTTACAATTTATTATTATTAGTACTAGTATTATTAATTTACACTTAGTTAATTTTTATAATAACTATAGTTAATTTATTATTATTGTTGTTATAAACTTAGTTAACTTGGTTAAATAATTTATAATTTGTTATTATTGTTATTCTGAACTTACTTGATTGTTATGAAACTTTGTTATTTTTCATAAACTTAGTTTCTTTATTGTTTTTATTATAATTATGACCATTATTGTTATCATTGTTTTATTATTAGCATTATTATTATAAAGTTAATTAATTTTAATGAACTTAGTTAATTTATTAATATTAATATTATTATTATTACAACAACAACAAACATAGTCAATTTTTATAAAACTTATAAGTAATTTGTTTTTATTATTATTATTATATAAATTTAGTTAATTTCTATAAAACTTAGTTAACTTGGTTTGCTCACTAATCTAAGCTGCTATTTGTGAAGAATGATTTTGAAAAAAAAAATCTTAAATCCTAGATATGGTTAATGCCATTTGGAACATAACATGTATCCATATGCTTAAAAGAGAAAACATGAAAAAATTTGTATACTACTTATAACATTAGGATAATATGCAGCAAGACTAGCTATTCTTCTTGCTCCTCCGTATATTTCTCTAGCTGCAATGTAGATAGGGGCATTATAGTCAATATCTAACGCCCTTAAAATCAAAGTAGTCCCTTCTGGTGTCAGCAGGCATACATCGTCCTTTCTTCTTAGGTCAGAATCAATAACCTTTTCTTTGCACCATGGACATGCAAACTTTCAAAACAAAATGAAAAATTGATTATTTGAATGAACCTCATTCTTGTCAACTCGTCCACCTCTTTTTCAGTGCAACCTTGTGTACATCTAGAGAAAACCAACATGTCCGTTACATACCTTAAGTGGAGAACAAGAAAGTAACCATTCTTCTATAGCAAATTTATGACTTTCATTCCTGATTCTTCAATTTGAGGAGTAAATCTCAAAGTATCATAGTTTACTCGACATCGAAGCTTCTAAATCTCTAGAGGTAAGCCATTATTAGCTAATCGAACATCAGTTTTATTCAGATGCAAAACTTTGAATTTCCTTATTAATGGCAGAATCCCCTTCAAGAATTTACACATGATATATGTCAAATCCTAAGAAAATTATGCACTGTAAATTTAAAGAATATTGAGAAAGATGGTGAAAAACCTAGTGATAATGGTATGTAATGTTTGTACAGCTAACATGGGGCATTGAGTAGTACATTCCTAAATCTACCCTTCTTTTTAGCTTCGGAGGTAATTTTTTCAAAATCTGCACTTTGTCACTCAGTGACATAACGATATGATTGACATCAAATATATCTTGAATTTTGCTGCAATGCTATAAATATCTTTCAATAATTTTTCTAGTAAAGGACTATTAATCAATTTTATTTATTTGTCTCACAATACCAAGTTCACTCTAGAATGAGGGATTATCCAGCTCAGTTACTATTAGTGTCGCATTCAGATATCTAACAATAGCAACCATGTCACAAATCTGCATCCATGGGGAAAAATCGATAAATCAACACAAATCCGCATCCATGGGGAAAAATGATAAATCAATCATACTAATGTGTAAAAATATCCTTAAAAAAATTTAAATTCTTATGGCTTGTAACATCCCGATATTTTCAACCATTCGCATCCACACATGTAGGACTTGAATTGCTCAAAATATCAGATTATTAATTTATATTTGGAAAAACTCAGCATATGCAGTAAATAAAATAGTCACAAAATCACAAACACAGAGTAATATTACAATAAGCAACGAAAACAAAAGAATAGTAGTTCATGAAGCTACTATATATATCAGAGTTAAACAAGATACAACAGAAGTCTCGAATACAATAGTCAAATAACGAAACTAAATACATCACTGGAATCAACAGAATATCTGAAAGCTGAATAGATGGTTGGATCTCCAAGCGAAGGTTCAAACTCAAAAGGCGAGTCTTAAAGTTGTGGCACTTAGTCTGACCCGAGTGATGTGCACGTAAATGTGCATATTTTTACCACCATATTAATTCTATTTAAATTAAATAAACGATCATATTGGGTATTTTAACTTGTTTTAACCAAAATTCATATTAATTCCAAATTTTCACATATTCATCTTCATATAAGGGCAAAACGGTCATTTGTGTGCATATATTTATTTGAGAAAAATTAATTGGAAATTTATGTATATTTTTGTAGGAATTTGGTCTCAAATAGGAGTGGTTTCATGAAGACACATGCATGCACAACATGAATATAAAGGAATGAAGATGGAAATAATTCAAAGTGAAGATAATGGAGGACCCCACCTACCCACCTACCTTAATGTACAAATTAAAGGCTAATGCACATGCTTATGGAGCTAATGGTTTCATGTACATTTAATGGGGGATTAAGACATGTTAATGTTTACTTGGCCTCCACACTTCCTAAAGGGCATTTTGGGTACTCCCCAAAAATATGCATTAGGGTTTCTAATTTGTATAAATACCCCTTATGTTTCATGTAGACATCTCCCTCTTAGTTAGTTAGTTTTAATTTAGAAAATAAAATCAAATCTCTCTTTCTTTCCATGGCTACTTAGCCATTTCTTCTCTTATGTAATTCTTTTCTTTTATGCAATGTTAATTATTGTTTCTTTTTAATTACATGTTCATTTCCTTTTATGCAAGTAGTGTAAATTTTCCTTTATGCAATTAGAATAGTTGTCTTTTCCATTAGCTTTCATTTTCCTTTCTTTTTTGCTTTCATGTTGCTTTCTACATTTGTTGATATGATAACAAATATGAGAGCTTAATCCCTACAATTTAGGGGTAATGAAGCTCTCTAGTATGTAGATGCAACATTTTGATGTTTATACTCTCTTTTTGTGCTTTAATGGAAACACTTGAAGTGGTTTAATGATGTTGTTTAGCTTTGAATTTGATAGTCTATGTTGTTCATAACAAATAGGCTATTCTTAAACAAACACAACACAAATTGCCTCTTCATCTAAATATGATTATGGTAAAGAAGTGGTTGTTGAAATTAAAATTTGATGGCTTATATTTCTAATTAATAGTTAATAGGCCATGCTTAAAATAGATTTTGCTTTCAACTTTGTTGTCATGAGATTTAAAAGTGTATTAGTGGTTGTGTTATAGTTTGATGGTTTATATTGAGCTAATTAATAGCACAAATTTATCATACTTATGATAAGCACATCAACTAATTCACTAATGACAAGAAAAGAGAGGTCATAACTTCATTTTGTTGATTTATGTGATCTAGAGAGTGGAAATTGCCTCTAAATTGTCTTAACACTCTTATATTTTTATCTATTTTCTTTTGTCATTTTTTTTAGTTAATCACTCTTTCAACTTTGGTTAATTTGATTGAATAGAATTTTAAAATCATCAATTCCCTGCGGATCGACCCGTATTCACCGCGTGCTACATTCGTACACCGTGCGCTTGCGGTTATTTTTAATTTAAATTCGTTCCACGGTTTTCTTGTTAAAAAAAATTGTACATATTCTTGTTTTATATTTCAGGTTGCCAAAGCAGAATTTCAGAAGGAAGACTGCTGCCAAAAAAAAAAATTGCTGGCTTGCTAATAAAAAAATTGCTATTTCCATCTCCAGTTTTATTTGTATTGCATTGTTGATTGCTTGCATTTGCATTTTATATAAAAAAAAATTCAAAAACCAAAAACAAAAACAAAATCCATTCGTAGTTGCATTGTTAATACACGTTTATTTTCTGCTTTGCATTTCATCATAGAACTTGTTAATAATAACATTTAGAAATCAATAACACTTAATTGTATATTGACAATTTGTCTTCTTTGAACAATTTAATTTCTTGGTGTTTAGGCTACGGCAGAGTAATAACCATTTATAAATATTACGGTGATTCGTAAATATTATAGTGGTTGTTTCTCTGGAGGTACTTAAACCTTCGGCTGCATTGCTACGGTGATTCGTGGTGCACCGATAACCCCTGTCCATTACCAGGCTGAGAACTATCTTGTTTATCTAAGACAATTTGTGATTATACAATTTTGGGTTAACTTAGGATAAATCATTTGTAATTAACCCTTGCATTCATTTAGTTGCATTAGTTCATGCATATTTAAAAAAAACAAAAATTTCAAAATCCAAAACTAAAAAAATTGTAAACATTCCTTTTCCTTTGAAATTTTTAAATCTTTTTCTTTGAAATTTCAAAAAAAAAATTTAGAAAAACCAAAATTCAACAAAAAAAATGAAAAATAAAAACAAAACAAAAATTAATTTTCCATTTTGAAAAATAATTTCTGCTTGTAAATATTTTTCTTCATAAAAAAAAACCAAAAAAAAAAATCTTGAAAATGTCCGAGTTTCCTTTTTCTTATTCACTTGAATTTAGTTGTGAAAATCAATATAATCCATACGAGTTCACTCCAAATTCGTATGGATATTTTAACAACTTTTGTTCACACAATTCGAATTTTGAACCACAAAATTTCCAAAATAATGGTCAACCCTCAACTCTTGAAAATAGCATTTCATCGTTACTTGAACTCTCTATGCAACAAAATCAAGAGATAAATGATTTATGTAATTATTATTTGTGTAATAACTCGAGTCAAGGATTTCAAAATTTGAATTCAATTCAAAATTCAAACGATTATGATTATAACCCATGCAAATTTAATTTCGAACTCCAAAATGAATTTCAAACTTAACATGAAAATGGGAACAACTTTTCAAACGAATTTGGTAATGGGAATAATCTTAACCATGTTACGAGTGACAATTTTTGTTCTCAACAAATACAAATCGAAAATTCCCAATTTATTAACTATAAATTGGATTTTGTTGAACAAATGAATGAAATGTACGATGATCACACGGATTTGTTGTTTGAAATTTATATGAAACAACGTGAACAACAAAATCAAATCTCAACGTGTGATGAGTCAAGTGATAATCCACCTTTTACCCAAATCGACGATTTTCAAATAACAACTTTTGAATTTGATAATGACGATCTTAACCAAGTTGTTGAAAATACGGTAATTAAGTTGGATTTCTATTCTTTTGAGGGTGCGAAACTCGATTTAAATTTTGATCTTCCTTTTTCTGAAAATTTGAATACAACAACTTTGAATATTGAACTTGGTTTACACGATGAAGTTGTTGATAATACAATAAAGGAAGTCGAATTTAACGAACATGAGTTTTATGGACTTTTTGAAAATGAGTTGTTGAATTCTGAAGGGGAAGATTTCGTTCACCATTTTGACTTTGAAATCAATAATTTGGAAGAAGTTTTCAATGATAAACTTGAATTTCAATTTGGTGAAAATAAATGTGAATATCAATCAATTGTTTTATCAACCCCAAAAATCATTGAAAACAAAACAACTCATTCAATTTTCAATAAAACAACATTTGTTTTTCCAAATCAACATTCAACTTCGATATCTTTTACGGTTTGGTTTTTCGTGCTTAAGCCGTGTCTCACACATTTGAAGAGACAAATGAATCGGTCTTTAGAAGACCGTTTCATTTACTTTTTGACTGTATACTTTCTCATCTCTTGTAAATAATAATCTTTCATATAAATATTGGATTTTTATTTTATTTTTCTCCTTCCACTTGGGTTGACTGTGGGGACACAGTCAAAATCAAGTATGGGGGGAGACTCATCTTCGTTTTTGATTTTTCATGATTTATTTTTACTTTTTCTTTGCAAAAAAAAAACTCAAAAAAAACAAAAAAAAACAACAATTTTATTTAAGCATTTTTGATTTATTTTTAAAGAAACACTATAGGATAAATATATGGTTTTGGCTTATTAAATAGAAATTTTTGGAAGTTTATTCGTCTTAACAAAAATAAAAATGAAATTTTGTTACAAATAACAATGGTTTAACTAGTATATAGGAAGATTCATACGTGTTAATTATGACATACATCCTAATTGAATAATCTTTGTTTTAAAAAGTGGTTGATTTAAAGTAAAGATATAATATATTTTTTGTCGTCTAAGTTAAATGGTGCTAAGATGATTTTGCAAAACTCTCTCTCTTAAAAAATATAAAAAACAAAAAAAACAATAAATCTAAAGTATTCACTCTCATTTAAAAGTCCTCACGGTTATGCATGGGTGAATTACTTGGAATCTTTGATTATGTGCTTTCATACTCATTTAAAAGTCCTCATGGTTATGCATGTATGGAGAACATGTAAAAAAAATAGACTTAATAGAAACCACCTACGGTCGATAGGTGTATGCACGAAAGTGTGTGCACTCGCCATGCTCTGTACTCCCCTCACATAAGCCCGAAAGGCAGTGCATGGGTGGTATATCTGGCCTCAGTCTACCTGAGCTAGGTGTGTAATTTTTCTTGCAAATAATGAGAGAGCAAGCAATTGAAATCCTAGCACTATTTTTACTTATTTGATTTGATTTTTTATTAAAAAGAAATGAAAATACCACTTTGATAAACTTTGATAATCAACAAAGGATTCATTTTATAATTACACTTTGTTATCAACCGAAACAACGAGCTAAACTATAGTCTATTCGTTATGATAACTTGATTTTTGTTGGAAATTTTGACGAGTAAATGACATAAATTTTCAAGATAATAACCAAAACCTATATTTAACTTATTCGTGTCAATTTAAAAATAAATCCTTCATTTGTAAATATTTTCAAAAATTTGCATTCATCTCTCTTTGTAAATAAATCTTGCATTTTGTAAATATTTTCATCCTGCATTTGGATTTTGTGGGTAGTATCCGCTGAAAACCCTCACGAGACAGCACTCGTCCTACTGGGGACGCCCAGAGGTTTAACGGCTTGTTGCATACGCTCAGTGCAATCGTGCTCCCTACGAAAACGGATTTATCTTAGTTTTTCTTTATTCGAGGACGAATAAAAAGATAAGTGTGGGGGTATTTGATGTGCACGTAAATGTGCATATTTTTACCACCATATTAATTCTATTTAAATTAAATAAACGATCATATTGGGTATTTTAACTTGTTTTAACCAAAATTCATATTAATTCCAAATTTTCACATATTCATCTTCATATAAGGGCAAAACGGTCATTTGTGTGCATATATTTATTTGAGAAAAATTAATTGGAAATTTATGTATATTTTTGTAGGAATTTGGTCTCAAATAGGAGTGGTTTCATGAAGACACATGCATGCACAACATGAATATAAAGGAATGAAGATGGAAATAATTCAAAGTGAAGATAATGGAGGACCCCACCTACCCACCTACCTTAATGTACAAATTAAAGGCTAATGCACATGCTTATGGAGCTAATGGTTTCATGTACATTTAATGGGAGATTAAGACATGTTAATGTTTACTTGGCCTCTACACTTCCTAAGGGGCATTTCGGGTACTCCCCAAAAATATGCATTAGGGTTTCTAACTTGTATAAATACCCCTTATGTTTCATGTAGACATCTCCCTCTTAGTTAGTTAGTTTTAATTTAGAAAATAAAATCAAATCTCTCTTTCTTTTCATGGCTACTTAGCCATTTCTTCTCTTATGTAATTCTTTTCTTTTATGCAATGTTAATTATTGTTTCTTTTTAATTACATGTTCATTTCCTTTTATGCAAGTAGTGTAGATTTTCCTTTATGCAATTAGAATAGTTGTCTTTTCCATTAGCTTTCATTTTCCTTTCTTTTTGCTTTCATGTTGCTTTCTACATTTGTTGATTTGATAACAAATATGAGAGCTTAATCCCTACAATTTAGGGGTAATGAAGCTCTCTAGTATGTAGATGCAACATTTTGATGTTTATACTCTCTTTTTGTGCTTTAATGGAAACACTTGAAGTGGTTTAATGATGTTGTTTAGCTTTGAATTTGATAGTCTATGTTGTTCAGCTTTGAATTTGATAGTCTATGTTGTTCATAACAAATAGGCTATGCTTAAACAAACACAACACAAATTGCCTCTTCATCTAAATATGATTATGGCAAAGAAGTGATTGTTGAAATTAAAATTTGATGGCTTATATTTCTAATTAATAGTTAATAGGCCATGCTTAAAATAGATTTTGCTTTCAACTATGTTGTCATGAGATTTAAAAGTGTATTAGTGGTTGTGTTATAGTTTGATGGTTTATATTGAGCTAATTAATAGCACAAATTTATCATACTTATGATAAGCACATCAACTAATTCACTAATGACAAGAAAAGAGAGGTCATAACTTCATTTTGTTGATTTATGTGATCTAGAGAGTGGAAATTGCCTCTAAATTGTCTTAACACTCTCATATTTTTATCTATTTTCTTTTGTCATTTTTTTAGTTAATCACTCTTTCAACTTTGGTTAATTTGATTGAATAGAATTTTAAAATCATCAATTCCCTGCGGATCGACCCGTATTCACCGCGTGCTACATTCGTACAACGTGCGCTTGCGGTTATTTTTAATTTAAATTTGTTCGACAGTTTTCTAAACCGATAGAATTTCCGTCGACGAACACCGAGCATAAAGCAAAACAAAAAACACTTAAGTCAGGATTAATATTCTTATACCAATAAATACAACTCAAGTGAAATATCAACTGAAATACAAGTAACTTAAAGGATGTTTGGGATAACCATCCTCTAAGGATCCGTTAAACCATCTACAATGTAGTAATATACGCTATTATAATAATGTCTAAAGTAAAGTAGACTATTAAAATAGCATTAAGGCATTACCCATTTTCCCCTTAACACATTTTATAGTGCCATAGTCTATACGATACCATGATACACCGTAAACTGAAGCTATCAGAGGGCACTCCTGTGACCCCCCACCTCTATATCCACGCTAGCCAAGGACACTACAGGATAATGCCGTCAACTAACACAGAGAATAAGGCTGGATAGGAGCGACCATCTATAGCCTTGCTCTAACTATCTATTGAACACATCGAAAATAATCATACAAAGCAGATCGACATATCCAATGAATACTTAAAACAAAACCATAGGTGGTTGGAGGATCTATCAGAACAGAATATAACAACTCACATGTAATATACATCACAGAACAGAAGATCATCATATACACATATATTGATACATAACAGAGTTTACAAAATAATACATGTCAAGTGGTATAGCAAACCACAATATACAGACGAACCAAAAGAATACATATATCAGAGTTACAATAAAAGAACTACACACAAAAAGCTTTAACAAAAAGGAACAGGCTGAATAGTCCATGCGGAAGCAAAATAGGCTAAGTCCAAAAGCACCTAACCTGAAACATCTCCATCTGACCCGAATATAAAATACACAGGTCAGTCTAGCTAAACAAATCAGTTAGATAAACCGAACAATAATAAACCTGCAAGGTTACAAAGTATAACAAATGTCTCTAAAGGAGATAACACAATCATCTAACAAAAGATGAATCATATGATAACAAGACAAGCCTCATATCACCGGCAACACAACAGACAAAGGATAAGAATATCCCAAAGCAAGCCAAAAGGCAATAACAAATACCAATGAAAGTGACACAAGTTCCACAAGGTAATCGCTACATATCATGCGACTCAAAAAGACCAACACCGAAGGGCGATACCTAGGGAATATACATATGAATGAAACATTGGAAAATTTACACGTGCTCAGTACTGTATAAACAAGGATCCATAAGGCCGAACACTCCAAACCTAATATCACCCATGCGGCTCATAACGACCAACATCGGAAGCGATACTATAGGGCAACAAACCCGAAGGCACAAACCCGAAGGCACATACCCGAAGGCAACAAACCTGAAGGAGACAGTCCGAAGACACTATCCCAAAGGCAACAAACCGTAGTGGTGAAGGTCAAAGACCCAGTACTGGACACCACTAACTGGCGGAATGTGTCATAACTCTCAAAAAGGAATCCGAAAAGTGGTAACGTGAGTCCCATAACCACTCGTTCGCACTAAACGGTTTACTATCTGTTAGTTAATTTCACACTCAAAGCAGTACAAAGTTCACCTCATATCATCGGTAAACCAAACCCGAAGGTCAAACGATCAATTGAATAGGTCGGGAATTAATCGGAAGGATAAACGCATAGATTCATGGTCCGTGTTTTGCCCAACCATTTAATCACCCTTCCACTTCGCTCGAAGTGCGAAATTATGCGTGTGTTTTAAATAGAATTTATAAATCGGAGAAGCGAACTTTTAATACGATTTGAAGAAATCATTTATAAAAACCCCGTGAAAGGATTCAAAAAGGAATCATCAAGGTCAAATATGCATAAACAACTAATTGGAATCAATATGCATCGATCAAATTTGGAAAACTAAGCGAACAAGGCAAATTGGAAAAAGACACTAGATTCAGACGTCTGAAAGAAGGGATTCAGACGTCTGAATCTGGAAATTAATATGTTTTCCAGAACAGAATTCAGACGTCTGAATCTAAACTTTCAGACGTCTGAAATAGGCATTATTTTGCCCATTTCCCTTTTGGTTGAAAATTAGCACTTTCAGACGTCTGGAATATAAATTCAGATGTCTGAATCTGGGAATAGAAATCTTCCCCAGAACAATATTCAGACGTCTGAAATATAGTTTCAGATGTCTGAAACTTGATGGTCAGGCATTTCCTGAACCTAGGCCATCTATGGAACAACAAATCGAAAACAATCGGATGCGTGTTGATTATGGGCTTACGTCAAACGACTATCCAACCTTAACGACACACCCAAACACTCCGAACAATATAAACATCAACCATATAAGGTTTTTCATAGATTTGGCTTCAAAAATCATAATTTGGCAATTTCACCAAAACAATCCAAATCGAAAGCACGTGGAAATGAACAAGTGTTAGGAATTCATACCTAACATCAATGATATCAAAAGAAGTAGATGTGAGTTCAAAACCCACCTTTTATCTCAAAACAAGAATAGAGAAGCTCAATAGCAAAGAAAACAACCAACCACTCTCCACTTCAACTCTACTAGCTTCAATCTAAGAATAAAACAAGTATTTTCCTAAGTTAGGTTTAGGAATTTTCTGAAATTGAAGGAGAAAGAGTTGGAGAAGATGAAGAGGAGGCTTACCAATAGCTTTACTTTGATTTTGGAGCAAGAATTCAATGCTGCAAGAAGAAACTAGGGCTTGCAATTTCTATTTCCCTTCCACCATTTTCAGTTTTTGCTTAAGTTTAGAAGAGTGGAATGAGAGAATGGAGAGGAGAGGGCTGAGTTAGGGGTTTAAACTAACCAATGGGCTGAACCCAAACCCAAAACCCAATTAGAAAAAGTTGCAAAATTCAACTTACTCCAAACATATCAAAGCTTATACTAAAAAAGGTCGCAAACGCCATTTTGGAATCAATGGAAATGGTTTCGAGTTCCAATTCGGCCATTTGCAAAAAGTAACTTTTCGGACCTAAATCCGACTAACGACGCTATATTTAAATAAAACATTTAAATATATAATCGTTAAATATGCGGGTTGTTACAGATCTCCCCTCCTTACAAAATTGCGTCCCCGCAATTCCTAGAGACGATATTTGTAACAACTACATACAAACAACACTCAAAAGAAAAGAAAATAAGCTTGAGATGGAAAGATATACTCACCGTTTCTAAGCAAAGATAGAAAACCTGGATAAGATCGCTCAATAAACTCTCTGGTTTTCCAAGTATAGTCATTGGGATTAGCGGACCATTGAACTTTAACGAGAGGCACGTCCTTGTTCCGAAGGTGTCGCACCTCCGTGTCAAGTACGCGAATAGGTTGCTGTACAATAGATAAGTCCGGTGAGATCTCAAGCTCAAGCAAATCAGGAGAATCAATAACAGAATCCGATTCCCGAAGACACTTCCGAAGTTGCGAGACGTGAAACACGTCATGAATGCCAGATAAATGAGCAGGAAGTGAAACTCTATAAGCCACAGGGCCAATACGTTCAGTAATAGAAAAAGGTCCTATATAGAGAGGAGCCAATTTCCCAGTCGTACTGAAACGCATAACCCCTTTCAAAGGAGAAACACGAATAAAAACAAGATCACCAATCGAGAACTCGAGAGGCTTCCTACGGTTGTCCGTGTAGGATTTCTGGCGACTATGTGCCTCTTTCATTCTCAACCGGATAAGATCAATCTTCTCGGAAGAATCACGAACAAAATCTGGACCAAGAATAAGCTTCTCCCCAGATTCCAACCAACAAGAAGGTGATCGACATGGCCTTCCGTATAAGGCTTCGAAAGGAGCCATACCGATACTAGACTGAAAACTATTATTGTAGGAGAACTCTACAAGAGGTAGGTGATCCTCCTAACTACCACCGAAATCAAAAATACAAATACGGAGAAGATCTTTCAAGATACGATTCACCCGTTCAGTCTATCCGTCAGACTGCGGATGATAAGCTGTACTAAAATTAAGCTTTGTTCCCAAAGCTTGCTGAAGACTCTGCCAAAAATGACTCGTGAATAAAGGATCACGGTCACTCACAATAGAACTAGGAACACCGTGAAGTCTCACGATTTCCTTGACATACAACTTAGCCAAATGCGAAGCAGTCCTATTAGACTTAATAGGGACAAAATAAGCAGACTTGGTGAGGCGATCAACAATAACCCAAATGCTAGAATGGCCTGATCTCGAACGAGGTAGGCCGTCAACGAAATCCATAGAAATCTGATCCCATTTCCACAATGGAATCTCTAGAAGCTGAAGAAGGCCAGAAGGACGTTGATATTTGGCCTTAATACGCTGATAAGTTATGCAATTACTCACATAACACGCCACATCGCGCTTCATGCCTTTCCAATAATAAAGACGACGCATATCGGCATACATCTTGCAAATACCAGGATGAATGGTATACTTAGAACGATGACAGTCATCAAGAATGTCATGCCTAAGCGCAAAATCAGAAGGCACAAAAAGACGGTTCTTCTTGCGAAGATACCCATGAGAATCAATGCTGAAATCCCACAACGCCTCATCACAGGATCCAAACTCACAAAGCTGAATAAGATGCAACAAATCAGGATCACGCCGTTGGGCATTGGCAATACGATCCAACAAAATAGGTCGAGCTCCCAAACTAAGTAATAGAATAGGAGTATCAGAAGATGAACCTCAATCCCGAATTTCACAAAAAGATAGAGTCTCAAGAATATCCCATTCGGCAAGCATCATAGAAATAACAGCCGAATGTTTGCGACTAAGCGCATCAGCAACACGATTACCCTTACCAGGGGTATACTGGATATCAAAGTCATAGGAGGCAAGAAACTCGAGCCAACGCTGTTGTCTCATATTGAGTTCCTTCTGAGTGAACAAATACTTCAAGGATTTATGATCGGTATAAAGAATGAAGCGCTCGCCCAATAAATAGTGTCGCCAAATCTTCAAGGCAAAGACAATGGCGGCTAACTCAAGATCATGAGTGGCATAGCGAACTTCATTCGGACGCAGTTGCCTGGAAGCATAAGCAACTACCTGATCCTTCTGCATAAGAACAGCACCGAGACCACTACCACAAGCATCGGTGTAGACAACAAGATCATGATTTCCTTTGGGAACCACAAGAATAGGAGCATTAGTGAGAAGTTCCTTCAATGTCAGAAAGGAAGCTTCACACTTGTCGGACCAAATAAAACGAATGCCTTTCCGAGTAAGGCTGGTGAGAGGAAGCACAACACGGGAAAAATCCTTAATGAACCGACGGTAATAACCTGCCAATCCAAGGAAACTACGAATCTCATGCACATTCTCAGCCTCTTCCAATTCTGGATGGTTTCGATCTCTGAGGGATCGACAGAAATGCCATCGGAAGATACAACATGGCCTAAGAACTTAACCTTGTTCTCCCAAAAATGGCACTTGGAGAATTTGGCTTTAAGCTGATGGTGACGAAGAGTACTCAAGACAATACTCAAGTGATTAGCATGCTCAGCTTCAGACTTAGAATAAATAAGGATATCATCAATGAACACAAGGACGAATTTATCGATATATTCCTGGAATATTCGATTCATGAGATCGACAAAGAAAGCAGGAGCGTTCGTCAAACCGAACGGCATAATGAGCCACTCAAAAGAACCATAACGAGTGCGGAAAGCGGTAAGAGGTATGTTATCCTCTGCGACTCGTAACTGATGAAAACCTGTGGCAAGGTCTAGCTGAGAAAAGACCTTAGCACCAGATCGAACATATCATCGATCCTAGGCAATGGATACCTATTCCTGATGGTTAACTCGTTAAGTTTGCGATAGTCAATGCAAAGCCTAAGAGTTCCATCGAACTTCTTCACGAAGACGACCGCGGATCCCCATGGAGAAAACTGGACTGAATCAACTGCTTGGACTCAAGCTCTAAAAGCTGCTTCTTGAGTTCCTCATTTTCCCCAGTAGACATCCTCGTGGGAGGACGACTAACTGGCTGCACGCCTGGAATGAGATCAATGCGGAACTCAATTGCCCGCTTAGGTGGAAAACCCGAGACAGGCTCAAAAACATCAGAAAAGTCACAAGCAATAGGAATACGAGATATATCATCATCATCCCACGAGTCAAGAGAATATAAAGCCATTTCGGAATTATCCACATCCCGAGGAATAAGAGATAGCTGAGTAGGCAAATCCGGATGTCGAAGATATATAATTCTCTCTAAACAAATAATCCTGGCATCGTATTTCACTAGCCAGTCCATTCCCAAAATCATACCAAATCCCAGAAAAGAAATAACGTGCAGACTCGCACGAAAAGAAAAGCCACATAAAACAATCTCAACATCATCACAAAGCAGGCTAAGGGTCACGGATCCCCCAATAGGATTCGCAATCCTTAAAGAAGTAACTAAACAAGAAACATCCAAAGATAAATCATCAACGAGCTTTTTCGATATGAAGGAATGTGAAGCACCCGTATCGAAAAGAACTCGAATACTATGATCATGAAATAAAATAGAACCTTCCAAAATAGATGGAGATATACCTTTGGGCTGAGAGGGACCTTCAGAAGCCTTAGCAGCATAAAGCTTGCTAGATTTGGCACCAGCCGGAACAGTAGGGCAAGCTGAAACATGAAGACCTTCCTTCTTGCAATAGCGGCAGAAGAGAGGCTTAGGACAAGCTCGAATAATATGATCAGGAGAACCATAATTGAAACATTTCCGAATGAAAGGTGTTCCAACAGACTGAGGCTGAGAACTAGAACTACCAGTCTTCTTCTTCTTAGAAGGAAAAGGCTTCTTTTGAAATGGAAACTGCCTCTTGTTGGGGTTCTTGGAAACCTCAACATCAACATCACTATCACACTCCTTCTCGACGGTTCGAGATGAAGCGCAGAATCAACCAACTCCTCAAAAGAAAGCTTAAGCTGGAGCAACAAAGACTTCTTAAGATATTTCTTAAGACCAGAAACAAACTTCAAATTCTTCTTATAAGAAGTGCTAACGAATTCAAGACCAAACTTAGATAAAGCCTTGAATGATGCAACATACTCAGAAACAGAAGATTTCCCTTGCTTCAACTCAAGGAAGCGACGGGTCAATAAAACTTTTTTAGATTCAAGAACGAACTTGAGTTCAAATCGCTCCCGAAACTGAGTCCAAGAAAGAGTAGACTCATCAATTTCGGCTGCAAGAAGCTCATACCAATCAAGAGCACGCTCTTGTAATAAGATAGAAGTTACATGAACTCTATCATGGTCAGAAAGATCCATGCGAGAGAAAATACGCTCGCACGTGCGAAACCAAGCTTGGGCTTCAAGAACGGACTCGGAGCCTTTAAACGGCTTTCCTCCAAGATGAGCAAAATCACTGCACTGGCGTGCAAAGGAAGACTTGCGAGGTGGAGACACTCGAGGAGGAACTGGAGGCTGAGTGCTCCTAAACAATTCCAAAAACTGATCGGCAGACATATAAACGCCATCCGGATGTGAACCACTAGATTGCCCAGCATCCGAACGTCGTCCCCTGCCTCTTCCAGCCATACGCTGAAAGTAAGATAAGAACAAGATTAACCACAAAGTAGATACTTCAATACAGAATACTACGGAATAAAATGCATCCCTAGACGTATTCCCCAAATTCTATCTAACCTTTGATAGTAGAAGGAATAGAAAGGCACGATGATTCAAAGATTTGTATCACTTATACACTTTGATGTACCGTAATATGTGCATCTATTCTGTGTTTATCAAATTTTGTCCTGGACTCAGCTCTGATACCACGCTGTGACGCCCCACCTCTATACCCACGCTAGCCAAGGACACTACAGGGTAATGCCGTCAACTAACACGGAGAATAAGGCTGGATAGGAGCGACCATCTATAGCCTTGCTCTAACTATCTATTGAATACATCGACAATAATCATACAAAGCAGATCGACATATCCAATGAATACTTAAAACAAAACCATAGGTGGTTGGAGGATCTATCAGAACAGAATATAACAACTCACATGTAATATACATCACAGAAAAGAAGATCATCATATACACATATATTGATACATAACAGAGTTTACAAAATAATACATGTCAAGTGGTATAGCAAACCACAATATACAGACGAACCAAAAGAATACATATATCAGAGTTACAATAAAAGGACTACACACAAAAAGATTTAACAAAAAGGAACAGGCTGAATAGTCCATGCGGAAGCAAAATAGGCTAAGTCCAAAAGCACCTAACCTGAAACATCTCGGTCTGACCCGAGTATAAAATACACGGGTCAGTCTAGCTAAACAAATCAATTAGATAAACTGAACAACAATAAACCTGCAAGGTTACAAAGTATAACAAATATCTCTAAAGGAGATAACACAATCATCTAACAAAAGATGAATCATATGATAACAAAACAAGCCTCATATCATCGGCAACACAACAAAGGATAAGAATATCCCAAAGCAAGCCAAAAGGCAATAACAAATACTAATGAAGGTAATACAAGTTCCACAAGGTAATCGCTACATATCATGCGGCTCAAAAAGACCAACACCGAAGGGCGATACCTAGGGAATATACATATGAATGAAACATCAGAAAATTTGCACGTGCTCAGTACTGTATAAACAAGGATCCATGACCCCGAAGACTCCAAACCCAATATCACCCATGCGGCTCATAACGACCAACATCGGAAGCGATACTATAGGGCAACAAACCCGAAGGCACAAACCCGAAGGCACATACCCGAAGGCAACAAACCAGAAGGAGACAGTCCGAAGACACTATCCCAAAGGCAACAAACCGTAGTGGTGAAGGTCAAAGACCCAGTACTGGGCACCACTAACTGGAGGAATGTGTCATAACTCTCAAAAAGGAATCCGAAATGTGGTAACGTGAGTCCCATAACCACTCGTTCGCACTAAACGGTTTACTATCCGTTAGTTAATTTCACACTCAAAGCAGTACAAAGTTCACCTCATATCATCGGTAAACCAAACCCGAAGGTCAAAACGATCAATTGAATAGGTCGGGAATTAATCGGAAGGATAAACGCACAGATTCATGGTCCGTGTTTTGCCTAATCATTTAATCAACCTTCCACTTCGCTCGAAGTGCGAAATTGTGCGTGTGTTTTAAATAGAATTTATAAATCGGAGAAACGAACTTTTAATACGATTTGAAGAAATCATTTATAAAAACCCCGTGAAAGAATTCGAAAAGGAATCATCAAGGTCAAATATGCATAACCAACTAAATGGAATCAATATGCATCGATCAAATTTGGAAAACTAAGCGAACAAGGCAAATTGAAAAAAGACACTAGATTCAAACGTCTGAAAGAAGGGATTCAGACGTCTGAATCTGGAAATTAATATGTTTTCTAGAACAGAATTCAGACATCTGAATCTAAACTTTCAGACGTCTGAAATAGGCATTATTTTGCCTATTTCACTTCTGGTTGAAAATTAGCACTTTCAGACGTCTGGAATATAAATTCAGACGTCTGAATATGAGAATAGAAATCTTCCCCAGAACAATATTCAGACGTCTGAAATATAGTTTCAGACGTCTGAAACTTGATGGTCAGGTATTTCCTGAACCTAGGCCATCTATGGCCCAACAAATCGAAAGCAATCGGATGCGTGTTGATTATGGGCTTACGTAAAACGACTGCCCAACCTTAACGAAACACCCAAACACTCCGAACAACATAAACATCAACCATATAAGGTTTTTCATAGATTTGGCTTCAAAAATCATAATTTGGCAATTTCACCAAAACAATCCAAATTGAAAGCAAGTGGAAATAGAATTCATACCTAACATCAATGATATCAAAAGAAGTAGATGTGAGTTCAAAACTCACCTTTTATCTCAAAACAAGAATAGAGAAACTCAATAGCAAAGAAAACAACCAACCACTCTCCACTTCAACTCTACTAGCTTCAACTAAGAATAAAACAAGTATTTTCCTAAGTTAGGTTTAGGAATTTTCTGAAATTGAAGGAGAAAGAGTTGGAGAAGATGAAGAGGAGGCTTACCAATAGCTTTACTTTGATTTTGGAGCAAGAATTCAATGTTGCAAGAAGAAACTAGGGCTTGCAATTTCTATTTCCCTTTCCCTTCCACCATTTTCATTTTTTGCTTAAGTTTAGAAAATTGGAATGAGAGAATGGAAAGGAGAGGGCTGAGTTAGGGGTTTAAACTAACCAATGGGCTGAACCCAAACCCAAAACCCAATTAGAAAAAGTTGTAAAATTCAACTTACTCCAAACATATCAAAGCTTGTACTCAAAAAGGTCGCAAACGCCATTTTGGAATCAATGGAAATGGTTTCGAGTTCAAATTCGGCCATTTGCAAAAAGTAATTTTTCGGACCTAAATCCGACTAACGACGCTATATTTAAATAAAACATTTAAATATATAATCGTTAAATATGCGGGTTGTTACAACTCCATAGGTATGACACAAAATAAACTCATAATGGTCTTGATAGGGTAGGTGACACGACACAACTAGGTAATGCCAGGGTAGATATACCAATTACACTTCCAAGCTGGTGGTATTGCAGAGCCGCAGCAATCGCCCACCTCGAGCCACACTCCTGAATCAAATATGCGCACCAAATCAATCACAAAGGAATTGAATGGCATACGATGGAGTGTGTCCGATCGGAGGAGCTACCTCGCTTGGCCCGTCAATTGCTCCTATTTTAGCCACCTTATGCTAAAACTCATGGTATTTAGGTCCACGTATATACCTCATATAGGATCGTCGCCACTATCCTACTTCATTATGGAATCTCCACTGCGTACATGATTGTTAAAGTGGTTTTCGGTATTGGAAGAGAGTATGACAATATCCGATGTCGGTCTCTTTAACAACCAATCATTATTATAACACCGCGGTCATTTCAAAATAGTTATGCTTCAAAATCAAAATATCATTGCCATTTCAAAACCATATCAATACGATATCATTTCCACTTTGAAAACCAAATACGATATCATTTCCATTTCAAATATATCCATTTTCAAAAATCATAGCACTTTAAGGTTATAACACTTACGAAATTGTAAAGCTTCTAAAACCATAACACTTTAAAAATCATAACTTAGAAATCATAATACTTTGGAATCCGTAACACTTTGGAAATCATAATTTAGAAATCATAATACTTTGGAAATCATAACACTTTGAAAATCATAATTTAGAAATCATAATACTTTGGAAGTCATAACACTTTGGAAATCATAATTTAGAAATCATAATACTTTGGAAGTCATAATACTTTGGAAAACCACAACACTTCCCACTTAACCGGTTTAGATATTAAAATAGTATATAAAATAAAATAGTTTGTAAAATAAAATAGTTTATATAAAGTAGTTATAGGTTAAAATTGTTTAAATAAAATAATTAGTATATAAAAATAGTTTATACTAAAAATAGTTTATATTAAAAATGATTTATATTAAAATAGTTTATATTAAAATAATTTATATTAAAATATATAAACAGTTTTAAATATAATTTTAAAAATACTTTATATAATAAAATAGTTTCCTCAAATTTCACGAATCGATTCAAATCAACCCGAATTCCGAAATTCAAATTTAATTCAATCTCATTTCATCAGTTTCAACTCAATTCAGTTTCTCAATAAACCATTTCAAATTATATGGATTTCAAATACAGATTTTTTTTTAACCAAGAAATGAACCATTTCAATTTCAATATATTTGAAAGCTTTAAATATTCAAACATTTCAAAACTAGATTCGATAATTTCATATATATATATATATATATATATATATATATATATATATATATATCAAATTCACTTTACTATTATTTATTTTGAAATATTTATTAATCATTCAAATAACATTTAAATAAAACTTCAAATTTCAAATTTAAATAAAATTAAATATACCATTTCAATTTATGTAAATTTGAAATATTCATTTAAATCACTTTTAATAAAAGTCAAGTTATAAAATCATTTCTTTAAAATCCCAAATCTAATAAATGTCAAATCAAACTTATTTGAGTATAATTCTCAAATGAATTCAATTTCAAACCAATTTCTATTCATCTTTCCAACCTGAATTTTATTAAAATCGTTATAAACTCTATATTTGAAAATATAAATTTTAAATAAATACTTAAACATACTATATATTAATTAAATCAACTTTAATAAATCAAATCTTATAATTAACTTATTTTATATATATTTTAAAGTGGAAATTAGCCACAAGGGCCTCATTAGCAAGTGGAATTAGTTTCTAGAACACACAACTGAAATAATTACTTTCAAGGACAAAACACAAAATAATTAGTTTCTAGGGTCTAAAAACCTATGAAATTATGTCCTTGAAAGTAATTGGACTGTTGACTTTGTCCATGAAAGTAATTATTATGCCGACTTTGGCCTTAAAAGTAATTTCTTTGAATGTGTGTCCTAGAAATTAATTAGACTACAAAGTTTGTCCTTCTGGTGAAATGCCCCAATTTTTAAATTGTAAAATTGTAAGTAAAATCTTAAAATTTATAATTCAAAAACTAACTTATAAGTTTAAAATTTCAAAACATATAATTTCAAAAATCAAAATTTAAAACCTTTATAAAAATAACATTCATATATATATATATATATATATATATCTTAAAATCAATATTTATTAAAACCAAAATATTCGTTTCAAAACATTGGAAATAATTTCAATATATATATATATATATATATATATATATATATATATATATATATATATAGACCAACGGTGTCTGTATATAATTTTCTATCCTATGGTCAATTGATACAGATATTTATCATTTTAATCCTCAATTTAAATATATACGAGTATATATCATTTCAACCCGCATTCCTAAATTCAATTTAATGAAAATCGCTTGGGTTTATTGTTTCAACCTATAACGATTTTCGCATATTTTACAGATTGTTCGGGTATGTATCATTTCAACCCATAGGGAATTCTAAACTAACATGGAACTTGTAGAGTGATAACGGATATAATAATAATATAATAGGCATATATCATCAATACAAATAACAGATAATGGTGTCAGATGTCACAGGTGAACAGATACATATACAGCCTTCATAACTATATATGTATTGTAACTATATATGAAATATATATACTAGCAAAATAATCCTTATAAATAATATATATAACATATATTGTATATAGTAACTATATATATATAATTCCGTTTTTATACCATACAAACAGCTCACAATAGGCAGCATACAACTATATATAAACTAGTATATAACTTGCATACTTTTAAAATTGAATACAAATGCGATACATAAAATATAAAACAAATCATGTTATCAAATCTCTATACATAGTATAATGTCATATACATTATGAACATAAAATATTGTTAAAAACTAATATATATAAAATTTTACAACTATATATATGATATAATATATACAGGCAAAATTATATATAGTATTACAGACAACAGATTACCAAACCTGCATTACTAACAATATATATAACCTATAAAATATATATGTACAAGTAATTATATGAACATATATATAATAGAAAATTATAAACAACTTTTACAAACTAATATATAAATTTACCAACATAACATATATAATTTATATATGGCAAATAGTTCTCAAACCATATATATAAAACTAATCATATATTAAAAATTAATATCAAATAAGTAAATACATTACCTATATACAAACAAGTGGATGGATATTCATTTAAAAGCTCGGTTGGGGAAAGAAGGTGATTGAGTAGGTGATGGCTACATCGACTGAGGTAGCGACTACTGAGGAAAGCTTCTATGGTGCGTTCGGCTATGGGTGTGGAAGACACGTGTTTTTGGGTGGTGGTGGGGAGAGACTGTTGTGAGCTCGGATGTAGGACGAAGAGAAGGGAAGCTTGGTGGTGCCGATGCTTGGTGGAGGGGAGGAAAAACTAAATTTGAAACCTCACAGTGTAATTTGTGCGGAAGAAAGAAAATAAGGAGGAAGAAGAAATGAGGAATGAGAAGAATGGGAAGAGAAGCTAGGCAAAAGAATAGATGAACGTTTAAAGGAAATAGGAAACCAAAAGTTTTGAACGCATGGAAAAATGAATGTGCATTTTCAAAGTAAAGATGGCTTATCATTTCCCTAACTTCTTTTTGTGTAAACTCTTTGAATGCCAAGAATATTTGCTTACCCATAAAATATATAAGCTAAATACAAAATAAATTCAAACCTGAAAGGTTGAATGTGGGTACCGATATGGTTGCTGTTTTCTGCAGATTCCACCGTGCATCGGACTTCAAAACACAGAATTGTATATATCGTAGAGATCTACATGACAAGACAATTAAAACGGTATACATATATTTGTGGTATGATCATCCTATCAAAAGTCGACAATCGATACTGAAAAATTCTGCTAATTTGCCAAAAATAAGATAAACGGAGCAATAGCATTCAAAATTTGAAGAAACGAAATATGACGTATCACTCATAATGATTTACAAATTTATTGTATAAAAACATTCAGGTATGTAAAATATTTTATTTTCATCAAATATTAACTGATTTGAACTGAAATAAAATTACACAAGAAAATAAACTTCCATATTTTCAGATGAAAATTTACCATTCGCTATGTTTAAATATACGTATTCCAAATATTAAATTTTTATTTCATAATTTTATTATTTGTAATTTCACAAAAATTCAATTAAATGCGTAAATAAAATTATTAAAAATTTCGGGTCGTTACATGGCTGATTGCATTTGGTTGAGTCCCCCATTGCATAATACAGTTAGATAACCATTATTTTCATACAATACTACAAAATGAAAACGAAAAAAGAAGTAAATAACAAATAAACAGTAATTAATGCGAGAGTGATGGGATAGTACTGTTAGATAGAAAACGCGTTACGACTGAAGTTTAAGATAACAATATCTACCTTTGATTTCCACCAATGCTAATTTAAAGATAGCACAAACTTTTTTGACATTTACCAAGATTACTGAAAGTATCACAAATGCATTACAATATTTCTAAGTTGCACACAACAATTCTTGTACTATCTAAATTCAGTCAATTATGTGCACGAAAATACTATGTAATCCACATAAATACAACTTACTCATAACACTATTATGGGAAAAAATGAAAATAATACCACAAAGACGTTGCATGACAAATATCATTTTTGTTTCCATCTACTTAAACAACCCAACATGATGATAAGTATATAACCATATTATCAACTACGAATCTTTGTCCAACTGTCTCAATATTAGACAACACTGCCAATAGTATGAAATTGTGCCACTTATAATATGCAATAAAAATCCACATACTACATCATCATTAGTTTCCTTATAATCTTTAACATAGCTAACAACCCAAAATGGTAAATTTCATATAATAACAATCTCTAAATCATAGAATGTCACACCAGTATAATTCTATGCTTACTTGTATTTGCTATTTGTACTATTATTAATTAAATTCCTATTAGCACTAAAATTTAAAAAAAATAACTCGCTTTTTGGAGGAAAATTCGACCTTTCCTCGAAAGAAGAAGCCATAGCCAATGGATTAGATGTAGACAAAACTCTAGACTTCTTAACAGATCCACCAGACAAGCTCTTGATGGATTTAGGAGTTAGAACTACCCATGTTGTTATAACAAGAAGGCTTTTCAATACTCTAGGACCCCACGTCTCCCCTAACGCAATTAATTATACTACACATATCCACAATAGCACTGTATCGCCCAGATTATCCACAACATCATTTTCGATCTCGACACTGTTGAATTGACTCGTTTTGGTTTATCTACAAACTTCAAATTGTTTTTCAAACCCATACAGAAGAACATAATCACCTCAAATCAATTTAGGGTTTTAGACAATCACTTCAAATCAAATTACGCACATGACAACCCGACTTCTTCGAATCAGCTCGCCAGATTTCAAAGCATTTTTGATAGATGCTGAAGATCGAGAGTTTAGGTTTTGATTTTGAATTGTTGATTTCTTCATAGGTTTCGATCTAGGGTAGAATAAAAGTGAAAATGTTAAAGTTTGCAGTCTGACATTTTTGAAGGGAAACGAAAAATTGGAGAGCGGGTTGTTTTGTTTTGGAGCCGCTTTTGATCAAGTGTTGTGTACTATAGATCGAAAGAAATACAGATAAAATAACAAAAAAAAAATTAAGAATAAAATATAACGCTTTAAAGTTATATGCTATCTAGTGGCATGTCTTCAATGTATTTCGAAATCTTAAAGCAATATAAGAATATGGATATTTGATCCATATATAATCACATAAAATTGTTATATGGTGCACGGTCGATGCTCGTAATGTACAAAACTGTAACGACTTGTAAATTTTAATAATTTTTATAACGTAATTAGCTAAACTTTTCTTGAAAAATTAATAATTAAACTTTGCAATGAAAATTTGATATTTGGTACGCATCTATTTAAACGTAGCAAATGTCAGATTTTCATCAGGGAATATGGAAGCTTATTTTGTTGTGTAAATTTATTTAAATTTAGAATCAGTTAATGTTTGATGGAAATAAAATATTTTCAAAATCTTAATATTTTTATATAATAAAAATGTGAATCATTTTCTTAGTGAGACGTCATATTTCGTTTCGCCAAATTCGGAATGCTATAGTTCTGTTTATCTTATTTTCAGCGTTTTAGGAGCATTTTTAGCAGCGAATATTGACTTTTGATAGTATGACCGTATCGTTCTTATTTGTGTGCCATTTTATTTGTCTCGTCATGCTGATCTCCGCAGTATATTTATTTGTGCATTTCAACATCCGGTACACGGTAAATCCTTGAAACAGTTAGCCGTATCGGTACCCATTTTGAGTCGCTTAGGTGCCATGTGTCCATTCGTTTGTCCCGGTTGAAAAACGGTGCTTGCTTTGAGTTTTTGCCAAAACGACCGAGACCCGATGTCATTTGGCTCTTGACCCGAAGTCGCTCCAGGGTTTTCGCCTCTAGAACACGAAGTGCGCCCAGATCCGCCTTGTTTGGCCTCGAACTCTTTTGACCCCAAGTCTCTGCGGGGTTTCCACCTCTGAAAGTAAACATCTTCCCGACTCGAAGCAAACCTGGAGCAAATTTGTTTCGGTTTTTTTTGAAATGAGGTTTTGGAATTTGGGAATTAGGTTTGAGAAGGAGGAAGAAGATGTATGTACAGAAATAATAATATTAGAAACAATTAGGGTTTATAACAGCCTTTATGTAGGCAGGGTTGGATCGAAATGATTATGCGACCCATAAAGCCCGTTTTGACCCCAGAACGAAAATAGATCATCCCATATATCAAAATAGATGTTTTCCATAATTTTAAACTCAATGGAACAGGTTTCATGTACTGATTCCATCACATGAAGAAGTTAGCTTTAAAATCAGCTTGTTCCAAATTGATTTCAATTGAATAAATTTCTACGCGTTTCGAGTCCGTATGATCAAACGATAAGTCTGTATGAAACTTGAAATTCTATAATAATTCACCGTTACGGATCCGATGAAACTAATTTCATCGAAAACTGAGTCAGTGGCCGAAATGACTATTTTCACGCTAATTAAATGAATTAATCACTTTTTATATTCAAATTAATTATCTAACCAATCATTATCATTTTTGATTGCATAGACATTTAAAATAAATTAAAACAAGTTTACATATAATTCTGTGTTAAATATTTTACAAATTACAGTGTTTAATTACAACTGTAATTAAATCCAATTAATATAATTTAATTTCAATAAATTTATTTAATTAGGTTTCGATCTTTTAATTCAATCAATTATTTCTCTACATACATAGTTAACATTATTATATATTTTATTACATTAGTAGCTGACCATTTTCATCTTACTTTTCATTAACGAAATCTTTAATTTCATTTAATTGTAATAAATCCATTTATTATAATTTAAATTTCAATAAACTGGGCAAATTTGATTCCAATTCTTTTTATTCAATCAATTGTTATATCATGCAAAAAATTTCCATTGGTTACATCATATTGAATCAAGATTCTACAATTGTCAATTTAACCTACATTAACTGCATTAATTAAGTGAATTGATTTCCAATTTTAATTTAACAGGCTAAATAAAGAGGTACCATATAGTAATTGTCACCCTTAACTTTTAGTTACATTTGTATGTTTTTTATTTGCACACAAATGTTATAGTTGTTCATACATCATTCATTTTTCAAGTTACAATTTATTACATACTATTTAATTAATACAACATTTAAATCATCAATTGCTATTTTAATTAAGTTATCAATTGATACATACATTACTAAAATTTATTCACAGTCTATATCAGTTATAACTCTATAATCCTTTTAATTAATTGGAATTACATTCCAAGCCATTAAAATTTCCTTAAATTAATACAATTTAATTTCATTCCAGTTATATTCTCATTATTAATTCACAAGTTTTTATTTCTTCCAACATTAAATCACAGAATCTTATCAAATTAACTATTTTTAATGATCGGAATTTACGGGTCGTTACAACTCACCTTTTTGGTTAACTAGTATGATATATAGTTGATAAAAATTGTCGATTAAATGTTTGGATGATTTGCTATTTTATATTGTTGGTTTGGATATATTCCCGCACTTAGAGCGTATGAGACCTTATTACATTCCCGTGTAAGAGTGGATGACCCTTTGTATACGAATGCTGCATCGAAGCGGTTGATTTATATTGTACGGTTATATAACGTTTGTGATACAGAGGAACATGTTGGAGGGACCTAATAGGATTCCTAACCACTATTGATTTTATTTACATATGTATGTTATAATTTAGTGAGCTGTGATGCAGCGGGACATGTTGAATTGTTTCAATAATATTCCTTTTATATGGATTATTGAATAATGAACCTGACTATGGACACTATGGTTATAACATTGTTATATTTTTGAAAACAAAAACCCAATAGTGATAGAAAATCAATATCAGTATTGGTTGAACGTTTGGTGGCTATTAGCCTTAAATTAGTATTAAAACTATAAATCGCAAATTGAGTTGGAATTGGGGTTTAAGATAGGAAATGATTTTTAAATCCGAAATTGGGTTTCGGAAATATTTGTTTTAAAGTTATTTAATTATATCAATATTGTCTTGAAGTTAATTAATTGCATTAATATTGTTTTAAAGTTATTTAATTATGTTAATATTGTTTTAAAATTATTTAATTATAGTAGTATTGTTTTAAAGTTATTTGCTTATAGTTAATGATGTTATAAAGTATTTATCAAAATGCTAATATTTTAAAATGTTAATTATTTTAAGGATGATTATGGTTTGAAATTAATAATTAGGATTTATTAATATAGTTTCGAAAATAAATTATTATTAGTATATATAATAAGGGGAAAGATTAATTTTTATTGTTATTTATTCATAATGTTAATTTAAATAATTTTTATTATCATAATAGTCTTTTGAAGTAAATGATAGTTATCTAATTATAAATGTTTTAGGACTTATAAATAGAACTGTGTTGACAGATTTGGGTTTATAAAATGAATATTTAAAAAGAGGTTTGGAGACTTAAAGAGAAATTGTTTACGATGTGTGGCGACCCGACTTTCTAACACTAGAAAGTCGCATCACTAATTAAGAAAGAAAGGGATAGAAGAAGAAAAGAAAGAGAAAGAAGAAACACAACAACATCAGAAAACTCACAGCGGACGAATGAAATATAATATATCACATAAAATATTACATAGTATCATATTACATTAGAGTACACAACTTATTCAACACATATTAGACAGTTATAAGCATCTGTCTAACCATACAACTGAAGTACACAAGATACTGATACAACAAAAAACACAGCGGCACCATAATATGTCTACACGTAGAAGCCTCCTGCTCCATATCTCCTTCAGAATTCATCAAGCTAACCTGAATCACTCAACTACTCATACATAATATGAGTACCCAAGAGTTTATAAAACAGAAAATAAACACTCGGGTCAGACATGGGTCTTGTGTGAGTAAACGGGTTAAAATTGCTTAACTTTAAAAAACCTTTGAAAAGAAAAGGTATCACGTAAGACTTCCCATATATAAACATGGAAAAGTTTTTACCTTACGCTAACCAAAACATTTAATAGGAAATCCAGTGATATTATAATAGTGTCCAGGGTTTTCAAGTAAATAAGAAATAGCCGAAATTGTTACATGATTAAATTCCAGCTACTAGCCACAAAAGTGGGTAATACAAACAAAACCATAGGGTCTCGTAGGAAGAATGGGTTTCCATCAATGGCTGGGCTATCGGGGTACTGCCCGTCATAGTACGTGGCCTAGATCACAGTACCGAGGATTACGTCCAATCCCCTGCATCACAAAGCCGGAACCATTCCTTACTGAACAGTCCCGAGTAAGATCACCCCGTGATTGGCGCGACCAACCACCCACTAAGCCGAAATAAAAGGGACCTCTAGACAGGAACGACCTCGCCCTGAAATGGGTGCTACCCATCTAGCCTTGCTGTTTTAGCCATTCTCGTGTTGATGAGGCTTGAGGCTGCGATTACCTTTATAGAACACATCTATCTTAGAATGCTCATCGTCCACCTGATGATGTTATGAAAGCATTCAATACATACAAGTTCGTTCCGGGTTCGAACGAAACCGAAGGCACTATCTCGTTGCACTCATTTTGGAATCACCCTCAGAGTCAACTACCATAGCCCTTGCACTCTAAATCACCATCTCGAACCTATAAGTACTATCCCGTCAAACTCATTACGGAATCACGCCCAGAGTTATACTGACGAATAGTTCTTACACCTCGAGTCTTCACTAAGCTCCACTTGGATTCATGACCTAACGTTTAATTTGGATCGATGTGGTTTTCAGATATCCAAATATGGAAACCCGATACCGATCTCACCGAAACCAAATGCCATTTTAATGTCCAAGTTGTTTAAGGGTTTAAACAATTAAACTTATATTTAGGATGATATAAACAGATAGATGAATCACATTATCACAACAGATAATTTATAACAAACGATTATCTCACAAAGCAGCATATCACATATCAGAGATATCCAAATCATCCAGTATCAACCAATCATCCAATATCAATCATCCAATAGTAATCAATATCAATCAATCATTCATTGGCAAAATTGATTAACTCTAAATCATTTGGATTAACTAAATCCTTCTTCATTTATTTATTTCAAATAAATAAATTAATCATCTCTTAATGATCTTCTTTAATTAATCTCCCTTGATTAATTATACTTTAATTACATTCAAGTAATTATTCTTAACCATATACAGTAATTAACCTTTAATTACTATCATTACTTACAATAATTAATGATCCTTCATTTGCTTCCATTAATTAATCAATTATAATTAATCACATTAAACCTTAATTAATTACAATTAATTAATCACATTTAATTTAATCACTTTTATTAATCAATCTTGATTAATAACATTAACTATATTAATTAATGATTCTTATTAATTAATAATTCCTTTAATTAATTAAATAATTAATTTATAATTAATCATCTCATTAATCATAAACAGTAATGATTAACTTGTAATTACTTATCTTAATTAATTAACTTCTTAATTAATTTATATTAACCCTTGATTAATTAATCTAATTAATTAATCTTTAATTACTTCATTGAGTAATCATTATTCAATTAAATTAACGAATAATCCTTATTTAATTACTTTATTAATTAATTACATTTTAATTAATTACATTACTAATTAATCTTAAATTAAACACATTTATAAATTAGTTAATCACGTTAATTAATTTACTAAAATTAACTAAGTAATTAACCCTTAATTACTTACATAAGTAATTATCTTCTAATTACTTTCATTAGATGATTATTCTTTTAAATAATTACTTAACAAATAATAAATCTCATTATTAATCAATCTTAATTCTATAATTAATTAATTACTCCATAATTAATTAATTTCAAAACAATTATATTAATCAATTCCTTAAGTTAATAACATCAAGTGATTACCCATTAATCACTTCAATTTAATTACTCCCATGAGTAATTTCTCACTAGTTACTTTTCATAAGTAATTACTTCTTAATTACATCCACAAATTCACCATCAATTACTTCATTAAGTAATTACACTTAATTAATTCATCATTAAGTGAATATTTAAAATTAAATAAACAATTAACTAATTATCTAGAATTAATTAAATAATTAATTAACTAACTTCTTATATTTGAAAATCCTTCATAAATCTTAATTAATCTTTACTTATTAACAAATCATGTAATCAAGTATTCTTAAGTTCATATCAAAGATAAATTAACCATAATTATCTCAAAATAAATTATTTGAAATTAAATCAAATTTAATAACTTAAAAACAAATTATTTATTTTGGTTTACAAAATTATTACTTAAACTTTATTTGAAAATAAACATTTAGAAATCAATTTGAAATCTAAAGCACTTTAAATTATCTAATTCAAACTTATTCATTTCCAATATAATTTGAAAACTTTGTTATTAAAACATTACTTAAAAATTTAACTTAAAACTTTGATTTAATTCTTTATATTAAAAACACTTCTTTTTAAACTAGAATTAAATTAAGATAATTACTTACAAAAGAAATCATCCAAATAAATTTAATTAATATTTTTATAAGTTTGTTTAATATTTATTTTAAAACAACAAGTTTTAACTTATGTTTCTTTTATAAAACTTGTTTATAAATTTAAAAACTTGATCTTAATTTATTTCAATCTATAGTTTTTAATTTGCAAACTTTATTATTACAATACTTAACATTATACAGTACTATCAGAAAAACATGCGACCAAAATCTCAAGCCAAACACTCAAATCACACACGACTGCCCCGAAGACACCCCCATTCCCCTCTGCTTCGAGTCGCCCCCGAAAACTACGCGAGCACCCCTTCGAGTAAAAAAACTCGCCTTTCCCAATCATATATTCCAGTGCACACGGCAAAAACACGTGCACGTGTCCCATCACCTCCGGCCAAACTTGGTTGTCGCGACCATCAATGTCGATCACAAAATCACTCCCGAGCACAACCGTAAACCCAGATCGAACAGAATTTGTTCGATAAACCCAGATCGAACAGAATTTGTTTGAATCAAAATTTCGACCTCGAGCTCAAAAACTACAGAAACACGAACACAAATATATACCCGACGCCGACCATCAGGGCAACGATGATGCACGCTGACCTCTCCATCAGAACGCCACGTCACGAGCTTCAATTTCCCCCAAATGCGAACACCTCCGGTCCTCCATCCAAGTCGCAAAAGTCATGACCATTCAGCCGAGCAAAAACCAAAATAAAACCCTGGATTGATCAAATTCGAACGATTCGATCATAGGAAAAAAATTTCAACATTTTTCCCTTCATCAGCATCACGACAACAAGCTTCCACCACAATTTCGACGCCGACCATCACGTCGTTCGCCGTGAATTTGTGATAAACCCAAAACCCTTCAATTCTGATTTTCTCAGTATTTACAAGACTAAAAATTATGATATTTGCGCCTAAATTCATCATTTACAATTATTAACCTATTTCTGGAATCAAATTACAAAATTATGAGTATTTATTTTTGACATGCAAATGATTATTACTGTTTATTTTCATTTAAAAATAATTTACTCAAATAAAAATCATAATTCCATTTTTAAAATCATCTTTATACATTAACAAACAACTTCCATTTATATTTTGAAGATTAATGTTGATTTGATTTAGAGAATTGAATTTCTGAAAGCAAACATGGCCTGTGAAACAACAGAGAAAAGAATATACATACAGACACACTTTCACACATATATTCATACCAATTCAATTATAGAAAAACCGAAAAGTTTTTCATGCAACATCAATAAAAATTCACAGATCAACTCATGGATTGAAGATAGTCACTAATTAAACTGCTTTTTAAAAATGTTTACTCACCTCAAATATATAAGCATAGCAGTTTTAGTTATTCCCAGGCTTGAACATTTCATCTGGAAAATGTTTTGATGCTTGCTGATGAAATGAATCCTTGCATGTTGAAATTGCAGTTTAAATTTGAAGTTTTCAGCTTTGATAATTGCAGATTTCATCTTTGCTTTTGATTTCCATTTGAATTTGCAGCTTTTACTTTTCAGATTTCATCTTTGATCTGCTTTTTGATTTAAGTTTCAGGTATTGAGAATAATTTCTGGTTTTGAGCTTTAGAAAATAAAACAAAGGAAAAGTGTTTTTGAAAATCTAATTTTTTTTCTTCTTAAAATATTTATTAGAAATTAAAATGAAATGTTGCCACATGTTCAAAAACTTACATTTGTCACCAAAGTATTTAATTTTCTTACAAGTGTTTTAGAGATGAGCTAACATGTTTACAAATGTTACTTAAGTATTTTTAATTAATTTTTTACTTAATTTAAATGTAAATATAAACTTACATATTTAATTTACTTTATAAATACTTACATATGTAAATATAAATTTCCCTTTTGAAGAAAATATTTATAAAATTAATTATAATACAAATAAATTCTCTTAGACATGTATTTATAACTATTTTAAATTTAAACACTTTAAAAAGAAAAGAAAACAAAACTTTGATTAAATTCTATTTTAAACTATCATATTTAAAAATGAACAAACAATTATCTTATATTTTGAAAATAATTGAATACATCTTAAATTAACTTTTGAAAAATATTAATTTTAAAACAAAGCTTTAAATTACAATATACATATATAAATTATTAATAGATTAAGTTAAATTCCAAAACAATTCCAAATTATAACATATACATACATATATATTACAATTTGAAAATTCATCTTTTATTTAAAACAAAAGATCTTCTATTCACAATATATATCAAATATATATATATATATATATATATATTATAAATAGAATAAGAATTATATTAGCTTTGACAAATAATTCTTATCAACATTGCCAGATTAAAAATGTATTAACCTTTAAAAGATTAAATTTACCAATTTAAATTAAAATCATAAAGAAAAATTATCAAACCAATTAAATTATTAATGCAGATTATTAAATTGATATTGCCTGAAATTCCGGGTCGTCACACGATGTATAATGAGAGTTTTGAAATAATTAGATATTTATAAATGGGTTTAAGAAATGGATTTATAGATTTATGAAAGGAGTTTATAACAGACTTATGGATTAGTAAAGGAGTTTATAAATGATTTGTGCATTTATAACAGATTTACGCATGATTTTAGAAAATGTACAAAAAGAGTTTATAGCTATTGATTTTATAAAGAGATTATAAATGGTTTTTTTGGAGATTTATAAAATGGTTTATAAATGGTTTTGAAGAACTATAAAGAATTTATAAATGATTTGAGAATCGAATAAAAAGAAAATCTTTCTAAATTTTGTAAATATACTTATACCGTTGAAATAAGTATATGAGTGCATTTTCTAATTGCAATGTGTAGTATGTATAAATATACCTATACCGTCGAGATAAGTATATGAATATTCTCTAAGTGTTGAAAATATAGGGATTTGTGGATATACCTTTGTAAAAGTATTTTATACAAGTAGTTTACAAAGTGGTCTTAATGAATGGAAGAACTATAAAAGGAGGCTAGTGGTTGCTTATGTGCTCAATCAATGTTGTTTTTCCCTATGGAATAAATCTTTGTTTGAATGTGTTTTTATTGATAGTTAACTAACCGACTATCAAATCTTGGGGTAACATCCCCTTTCTTGGAGGCCCCAGACTAATGGCTACGGATGCTATAGTCATCCATAGTTATTAATCATTGGCGACCAAATACAGCGGTGTTAGATATAATGATATACAGAAACATATGAATATGGAAAAATTTAAAACATCAAACAAGATCACATTATTCCATTTCAAAACATTTCGAATTCATTACATAATCCTATAATCATTAACCACGTTTGGAGAAAATATATTTACTACAACATATGCCAAGAACAACATATGTAGATGTCACCTTGGATGGTCAGAGTATATACAGGCAATTTAGCAACTTTGTCATTACAAACAACACGGCGGAATCAAAATAAAAGAGAACTATAGATAGCTATTGTAACACCCCGCATTTTTAGATAATTAAATAACCAAAATAATTATTAAACAGTGAGTGTAACACCCAGCACTTTTATATAATTAAATAAAATCAATTGAATTAACATAATTGCAAAACAGAATAAAAATGTCAAATATATGCATTAAAGAATTAAGAGGTTATATAGATTTACACAAGCAATGAGTGTGTGATTAATTGATTCATCAATCAATTAAAAGGGAAATTAATTAAAAGACATAGAGGCGTCAATTATCAGAGAATATGTCACTTTTATAACATTAATTAATTAAGGGATCTTCTAATATAGGAAAATGTATGTGGGGAATAAATTGAATGATAACATATATATATTAATCTATAATTGATGCAATCAATTAATTAATAAATTAATTAAAAACATTAATTAAGCATCAATTAATAAAAGAAGTAAGCTTATATGTCGATTAATTGGGTAATGAATTGGCGGTTTAAATATACATAACTAATAAATGCATGATTGAGTGATGCATAACAATTAATTTGGATATCGATTAAAATGGGAAAACGTGTCAATTAATTAACTCGCAATTAGTTGAGCATTTTAAAAAAGGTTTCAATTAATCAAAGAATATACCCTTCTTACAATAACGTAAATTAATTATTTAGAAGTAAACGCCAGTTATAGGATTATTTGTTTCCAAGTTAAAAAAAGAATTGAAATGCGTATAAAATTCAAACGGAGCAATTAAGTTTATGATGAAGGTAAGTTAATAAGAATAAATTTAAAAAAAGTATAATTTTTATATATAAGCAGTCAATAGAGGTATTAATTGACATGTTCAAATAAGAAATAAATTATAACGTATAAGAATCAATTAATATATGTATGATCTAATTAATTGGGCAATTAATGGGAGAACCTTATTTAGAAGGAAACGTGAATTAATAGGGTCGTATAACAAAGGAATAAATGAATAACATTGAAGAATTATACGTTATAAGCTAACGTAAACAAATCAGTAAATGATGGTGAGGATTATTTTTAGCGTTAATCGGATGTTTCATAGTTGTTTACTACACCCATAAATTGAACGTAACTAAACCCTAGCCCACACTATTTTCTCTGAGTCAGCTGCTGTCATTTACAACAAACTTTCTCTTCTCCCTCTTCCTTTCTCATCTATCAACCAAATCTTTCCCCAAACCAAAAAAATAAAAATAAAGCAAGGAAATACATACAAAAAAATTAGAGAATTGCACAAACAAATCAGGGACTTTACAGCAAATTAAAAAAGGGGAAAAGCAGAGAAAAGCGTAGCAATTTAAAAGGAATAGAGATTGAAGCTAAGGACGACAAGTGAGTGGATTTATTTATATATCTTTTAAGTTTAAGATATATTACCGTTAAATTACCATTGAGATAATTTTATTCAATAATTAATCCTATAAATTAAGTTATGCTGAACTATAAGGAATTTACAGTTTATTTATAGTATTAATATTTATTTATATCTATTTTTAAGTTTTGGATTTCTATGCAAGCATCGTTCTTCTTCTATTTTCTCCTCTTTCTTCGTGTATGGATTAGAGTGGACTAAACATGAATATGGATTAAATAATTTAGAATACTAAAATGAAGGAAATAAGATGTAAAGTAATAAATATTTGAGAAATGCAACAACTTTAATAAATTACGTTAAAATGAGAAAAGTTAATTAATCTAATAGCTGAATTTGGAAGTAACTAAAATGTTCATTGGTTGGTTTAGAAAATAGGATACATTTTATAATTTAATATTTAGAAGACAACAATGAATGTAATTGCTAGAATAAAAGAAAGAAAAAGAGAATTAGTGTAAAATAGAGAAACCACTGTATTTTACACTATTCCAAAATAGGAAAAGAAATATCTAGCAGCTACGTATTATTGTTTATAGTATTATTTAATATTAAAATATGAAAATGGATTGTTAAATATAGTTTTCATAACCAACCAAATAAAGTAGAATTACTTCCTAGAATAGAAGATAATAAAGCAAAGTATGACATGAATCAAGTAAATTATTAGATAAGAACTTGAAGCTGTAAACGATAATGAACCTAGGTCTGCATTCACTGCGCGGACTACTTAAGAAGATAGTTATTATTATAAATGAATTATATAATATAAGAGATTAAAAGAGTATTCTATATCACTATAAAAGAAGGCAGATTAGAACAGAAAAAATGCTGGAATTATGTATAGACTATAAAAGAAGAGAAAATGAAAATTGCAGGTAAAATTATAATGGTTATAATTAAGTAATAAGAACAGAAAAACTTATTTTAAGACAGTGAATAAATTAATGAGCAATAATAATGGTAGAAGCTTATTTAAATAATTTATATTAAGTCAATAAGCAAATAAAGCAGGAATGATAAAAGAGGCTTATTTTAATGAACTTAAGATTTATATTAAGTTAAAGAGGAAAGATAATGAATATGGCTCATATCAACAGCATTCCCTATTATATAAATGGAAATATCACTATAGATACAGGTGAGATGAGGGTAAGAATATGCTAATTAGGGTAAATAAGTAGCCAACATAACAAGAAAGTAAATTAAACACAAATTAAAAGATTAGACTTATGGTCTAATAAAAGAACTGAGATGCGCTTGGAGCAGCCCAAAGGATGAAGCGTCTAACGAAGCAGTTCACCACGGATTTCAGAAATGGAGAAGCACATCCGACTTAGTACTATTGGGCTTCAAGGAAGTAAGAGACTTCAACGGGACGTGAGGATACCCTAGGATGGCACTCTAGGTACGCCTAATGAAGCTGCACCTCCGGAGGCAAGTCTGTAGCTGTTCCATCAAGAGAGTATGCCTTGACTGCATTTACATTGTAGGCCTAACGAACCAGTCCTTTGTAGGTAGTCAAAAGGGCTTGGTGTTTGGAGTAGGGTATTCGTATGTTTAGTACTTGCAAATAAGTTTAAGGATATTCACATGTGGATATCGGCTAGCATCAAGACCAAGAGCGATTTCGGGAAGGACTAAAGTTAAACCATCAAGCCAATGATTCTTCCACTATCGAGACATTGGATGAGGTGCACTGCCATATAGATGTTAGATTATTTGCAGTAGGGCACAGCCACTTAAATCGTTAGAAGTCTTTCGGTTAGTTGAGGGGTGGCTGCGTAGGGCCATAGCCACTATGAAAAAGAGACAGACCAACTAGAATATCTGTATTGTAGGTCTAACGAAGCAGTCCTTTACAGATATAGAAAATCCCCAACTAAATTCCATACAAGGTAGACCTTGTTGGTGGGATTCAGATAATAGATAGAATGATTACACAGTCCTTAATGTATGCACTGGGAGGTACATTATGGATATCCGAGCACCGGCATAGACTAGTGCGGACGTTATTTACGTTTTCATAGTAAGTAGTGGAGCATTTGTATTGTAGGCCTTACAAAGCCGTCCTTTACAGATGTAGCCATGGAACACTTGCGGAGCACGATGATGGTGTATCTGTATTGTAGGCCTTATGAAGCATGTAATGACCCCACCGCGATGCCTAGTTTAGCAAAGAACATTACAAGTAATATCGTCTGCTAATCCGGAGAATACGGCTTGTTACGGGCGATCGAATGCGGATATATCCTTATACTAATATTGACACGTCATTTATGACTTTTCTCTTAATAGCTGAACTGAATTTGAAGTGTACATTATTAATACAAAGTAATAGACATAACGATTCCTCAAAATCAGAACAATATATCATATAAATAACAGTCACAGATCACAGTGGAATAAATCTCAACTTTTACATATATAAATTATTTTGTTAATACTAAATTCAATTAATATACAAGTTATGGTTTTCTAATCATAATTAAACATCCCAATTTCAAACAAAAATTCCTAAATGATATAACTAAATATCAAAGATCCAACTTCTGCTAGCTCAACCATTCAAGGTCAACCTGTCCTGTAACCTGAAAAGTCTCGGCCTGACCCGAACAAAATAACACCTGGGTCAGACTATCTCTAAATATCCAATAGGGTGAGAACATGATATAGCAAAAGAACAAACAACATATAAGTAAATACATATGTTCATGATTGAATTCGCAGAACAAAACACAATATCTCCAAGCACGCAAATATCAATGATTAACTCAGTTAAGGGTTATTAGTTTACGTCACAAACACAAATTAGTCATTAAACACAAAATAACAGATATAACTTAACATCTATCACAAGACATAAGAACATATATTTATTTCATGAACACATGACACAAGTATATATGTTTATTTCATAAATACAAGACTCAAGCATATACACTTATTTCACAAACACAGAACAATCACAGAATCCAAATATCCAGAATCCAAGAGATCTTAATCCAAACCAAGTGCAATGATCGTCCAAAACAATCACAATGATTGTACTTAAAACCCGTGGCAAACAAACAAACAAATTGGTATCACTCGAACCGATCCAATACCAAAGATCGTACTTAGACCGCGAACATAGAACCATAGAATGATCTCAAGGATAGTCCATACCAATCAAGGTGATCGTTGAAACCATGACTCGATATTCTATATTTATTTAATTTTATTAAATTATCATTTCTGAAAAGAAATCCAGGAATAAACTTCTTGAGGATCTAACAACCACTTTTCGCACACCAAAAGAGAGTAAATTCTAAAGTGCCAGATACTATCACCTTCAGTAATCACTAGAATTTAACCAATGCGTCCCATACCGTATGGTGAACTTCAAGTATTTACTAAAAGCTAGTAAATATCACTTATTACGGATACCACTGGAAAACCTGAACCATGTTCTCTTAAGGATCTAGCAACCACTTGTTGCACACCAGAAGAGAATACAACTCTAAAGTGTTAAGTACTTTCTGAAATACGATCACAAGAATTTAACCAAGGCATCCCATACTACCCCGTGAAATTCAAGTATTCGTTAATAGGCTAGTAAATCCCACTCAAACATTCTATTCAATGTGTTATACCATATTCGATGAAGCGTTATTCAAAAGCATTTAAACCAATCGATGACACTAAGTCAATTATTAGTACTCCTAAAATTATAAAATTAAGGTTCTCAAAACATTTATTTAATTCGTCACTTATCAAAATATTGTGGTAATCCAAATTGTTTCAAGAGTATTTGTTTTATGAAACAAGATTTTTTTTTCCATGTTCCAAAATCACATTAATTCTTTAAATTCCATAAGGGTATAATGTTTACACATCAATTTCAAAAGCCACTTATAAAAAATTCATTTATTTATAAATCCATTAATCCATTTTCAAAACCAATTTTAGTATTCTAATAATTAGTTAAAAACTTGTACGCTTATATTTTCAAAAATTTAAATTTCAAACCCACAAATCATTTACAAAAGTAATTAGACTACTTAAGAAAACATATTTGATATTAAAAGTTTAATGAACTCTCTTTGCGAAATTATTTCTATGCAAAACAAAGCATCTATATACATTTGCAAATAGATCGATTTAAATTTATAAATTTCCAAATCTTTGAATCAAAAATGATTCAAAGTTCATAAAGCACAAGAAATTCACTATAACATATCACAAGATTGCAACGAGCACAGTTCCATAAGGTTTGATTTTCATATCATCTCTAAACACAATTTATAATTTAACAAACCAATGGAAATATATATATATATATATATATATATATATATATATCAAAACGATCAAGATCGAACATTCAAAGTACATTTAACAATATCATAAACATAGCAACATATCATTGATCACAATATATTTTCAGTTTCGAAACACAATTTCGACCCATTTTTTCTAAGAATTTTCAAAAATTCACAACATGAAAGTTGTTCCTTAAAGTCTTAGATTTCCATTAGAAAAATGTTTTGTACAATTTGGATTTACAGCTACAAAATTATGGCGATTTTAGTTTTAGGTTTCTATTTTGAAAATCGATAGAGCGGAGCATGTATTTCAGTTTCAAACCCAATTTCGACCCTTTAAATCATAGAATTTATAGAAACTTACAACATGAAAGTTGTAGAAAAAAGTTTAAGATTTCCATAGCTTTATATATTATTAAAATCCGATAAGAAATGAGAAAGTTATGCTTAAATACAGACAATATTTAGCGTAGAAATTTGACAGGGCAGAGACTTTTACTATGTTAAAAACCCAATTTTGACCAGGGAATCTTCAAAATATGAGAAAGTACTTAAAATAAAAGTTCTTTCTTAGGAAATTATCTTTCTACTGCAAAAAGATTCAACACAATTGGATTAAAAAGATCAAAAGTTATATCCATTTTACTATCAGTTATCAACACAGAAAATTTGATATGGCGATGCTATAATCTATGTTTCACACTTAATTTATACCCATTTAAGTTCAGTATTTCGAAAAATGATCAACAGAAAACTTATAGCATACTGAAATATATTTCTACTGCAAATAGATTAAGTAAATTTGGATTATTTGACCACACATTATCGATGTTTTACTGCAGCGACTTTTTTCATCAAATTTTCAGCAAACGATAACATAATAATCACACAAGTTTCAACCACATAGCAAACAATTCAATCAATAATCATCAGACAATTATGTGTAGCAAACAAAGATTTAGAAGTAGGTATGTGAGTGATTAACTCACCTTTAATGCATCCTATAGCTTGCAAATCGTTGCCTAGGCTTTTCTACACCTTCAACTTCACCAAAATTGTCTAAAAACCCAAAAACAAAAACCAGCAAACAATTCTTGTTAAAACAACATCAAAATCACTCTTTTATGTTTCTAAAAGATAGAGATAAGCTTTAGAATACTTACTTTTGATTATATAACAAAAGCCCTTTGATTTACTATTGGATTTGAGGATTTTAGGTCTAGGGTTCATGAGACAAAGAGTTTTTTTATTTATTTTAGATTTTGGTTTACTGCTGAAATGGGAAAGAAGGAAGGAAATAAATGTATAAATTTATTTACCATATATCTACATGGGCCTAATGGGTTTATAGTTTGCTAAGGATCCAATAGATAAGATATTGCAAAAATTTTACCTAAGGGATGAAGTGTTGCTAATTTCTTTTTGATTTAATCACTTGTTTAAACCTCCTATTTACACTAGACAATTATTTGCAAAATCACAATTTAATATCTCAAATACTCCAAAACAAAACAACAGGTTAAAATTCCATTTCCATTATTATAGAAATATTTTGTATAATTAATGATAACTTTTGAAATACAAGTTATTCTTGTTATTTTTAATTAAAAATAAATAAATTATTAATTAAAAATTTTTAATTTAAAATAATAAATCTCAATAATTAACACTTACCTAAATTTACAACATTTTCCAAAGTTATATTGCAATTAATTAACATAAATAATTCAATTATTCAAAAAAACTAGATTTAATTTCATAGTTAAATTTCACAAATCACAATTTAGAATTAATTATCCCTAACTAGATTTAATTAATCATGTAACTAACAACATGGCTGTTACAGACTTTCCCCCTTAAACAAATTGCATCCCCGCAATTTCCTTAATGAAAGAATATATATTGTTAACATCCTCTTAAAACAGTTATTTGTTAACTGATTTCTAATTTCATTTCCAAAACATTCAATCAGTTCCACTCCAAATATAATGCTAAATACCAAAAAAAATTAATTATCAAATTCATATCATAAAGGAGATATTAACAATTCATAATTACACTTTAATTAGATTGATAACATAACATTCCATAATGAAAGAAATTCATGCTTAAGTTTCCAAGTTCTAATTATTACATATGTCAAAATGTCACGTTCGATGTTTAGGAACCCCTATCGATAACATGGCGTCCCATGTATCGATCAGCATTCTTAAAGAACATCCAGATAAGTTAACACAATAGATAACCACAAATTTAGATGCATTTATTTTATTATCACAAACATCCATGAATCCAAATTTAAATAAATGCAACCAAGCAGTCGATTCTAGCAGCCAATCAGCCAATCAGCCAATCAACTAAAACATACATAACCAATTACAGCGGAATAATTCAATGTCTGAAATTTCACTACTCAACTCTGATTATTCCTAGATCGGTTAAATATTGTACGTATTCACTCAAATTTTCTAAATTTCTATTAAAAGAAAATAGTTTACTTTAACTTAATTTGTTCTAGTTTTATTCCAAGATTTTCTAAACTCTAAAATAATTTATTCAATAATTTCAAAAAAAAATATTGTTGCCAACTCTAATTTATCAATTAATTTTTTTAAATCAGTTTACGTCCCAAATGATTATTCCAATAATCTTATACATTCTTATTCCTAACGAGATAATTAATATAACTATCTACCACACACCCACAGGATAGGACTCTAAGTCATCTAGGTCTCGGGTCCGTAATATTATATGTTATAATGTTCTGACACAGCTCTCATACCAAACTGTAATGACCCCACCGCGATGCTCAGTTTAGCAAAGATCATTACAAGTAATGTAGTCTGCTAATCTGGAGAATACGGCTTGTTAAGGGCGACCGAATGTGAATATATCCTTATACTAATATTGACACGTCATTTATGACTTTTCACTTAATATTTGAACTGAATTTTATGTATACAATATTAATACAAAGTAATAGACACACCGATTCCTTAGAATCAGAACAATATATCATATAAATAACAGTCACAGATCACAGCGGAATAAATCTCAACTTTTACATTTACAAATTTTTGTTTACAAAATGAAATACTAAACTCAATTAATGTACAATTTATGGTTTTCTAATCATAATTATACATCTCAATTTCAAACAAAAATTTCTAAGTGATATAACTAAATATCAAAGATCTAACTTCCGCTAGCTCAACCATTCAAAGTTCAGCCCGTCCTGTAACCTAAAAAGTCTTGGCCTAACAGCAAAATAACATCCAGGTCAGACTGTCTCTAAATATCCAATAGGGTGAAAAAAGATATAGCACAAGAACAAACAACATATAAGTAAACACAGATGTTTAAGACTGAATTCACAGAACAAAACACAATATCTCCAAGCACGCAAATATCATTGGTTAACTCAGTTAAGGGTTATTAGTTTACATCACAAACACAAACTAGTCATTAAACACAAAATAACAGAAGTAACTTAACATCCATCACAAGACATAAGAACATATATTTATTTCATGAACACATGACACAAGAATATATGTTTATTTCACAAATACAAGACTCAAGTATATATATACTTATTTCACGATTGCAGAACAGTCACAGAATCCAAATATCCAGAATCGAAGAGATCTTAATCCAAACCGATCGCAATGATCGTCTAAAACAATTGCAATGATTGTACTCAAAATCCGTGGCAAACAAAACAAACAAATTGGTATCACTCGAACTGATCTGATACTAAGGATCATACTCAGACCGGGAACACAGAATCATAGAATCACAAAATGATCTCAAGGATAGTCCATAACGATCAAAGTGATCGTAGGAACCATGACTCGATGTTCTATATTTATTTAATTTTATTAAATTATCATTTTTGAAATGAAATCCAGGAATAAAATTCTTGAAGATCTAGCAGTCACTTTCCACACGCCAAAAGGGAGTAAATTCTAAAGTGCCAGATACTATCACATTCAGTAATCACTAGATTTTAACCAAAATGTCCGATACGGTATGGTGAAATTCAAGTATTTACTAAAAGCTAGTAAATATCACTTATTACAGATACCACTGGAAAACATGAACCATGTTCTCTTAAGGATCTAGCAACTAATTGTTGCACACCAAAAGAGAATACAACTCTAAAGTGTTAAGTACTTTCCCAAATACAATCACAAGAATTTAACCAAGGCATCCCATACTATCCCGTGAAATTCAAGTATTCGTTAATAGGCTAGTAAATCCCACTCAAACATTCTATTCAATGTGTTATACCATATTCAATGAATTGTTATCGAAAGCACTTAAACAAATCGATGACAGTAAGTAAATTATTAGTACTTCCCAAATTATAGAATTAAGGTTCTCAAAACATTTATTTAATTCGTCACTTATCAAAATATTGCGTTAATCCAAATTGTTCCAAGAGTATTTGTTTTATGAAACAAGATTTTTTTTCTCCATGTTCCAAAATCACATTAATTCTTTAAATTCCATAAGGGTATAATGTTTACACATCAATTTCAAAAGCCACTCATAAAAGAATTCGTTTATTTATAAATCTATTAGTCCATTTTCAAAAGCAATTTTAGCATTCTAATAATTAGTTAAAAATTTGTACACTTATATTTTCAAAATTTTAAATTTCAAACCCACAAATCAGTTATAAAAGTAATTAGACTACTTAAGAAAAAATGTTTGATATTTTAAAGTTTAATGAACTCTCTTTGTGAAATTATTTGTATGCAAAACAAAGCACCTTTATGCATTTGCAAAATAGATAGATTTAAATTTATAAATTTCCAAATCTTTGAGTCAAAAATGATTCAAAGTCCATAAAGCACAAGAAATTCACTATAACATATCACAAGATTGTAACGAGCATAGTTCCATAAGGTTTTATTCTCATATCATCTCTAAACACAATTTACAATTTAAAAAACCAAAGGAAATATGTATATATCAAAATGATCAAGACCGAACATACAAAGTACATTTAACAATATCACAAACATAGCAACATATCAAAGATCACAATAGATTTTCTGTATCGAAACACCATTTCAACTATTTTTTCTAAACATTTTCAAAAACTCACAATATGAAATTGTTCTTTAAAGTCTCAGTTTTCCAACAAAAAAGATTTGTACAATTTGGATTTACGTACAAAGTTATGGCGATTTTTGTTTTAGGTTTCAATTCTGAAAATCGACAGAGCGGAGCAAGTATTTCAGTTTCAAACCCAATTTCAACCCTTTAAATCGCAGAATTTGCATAAATTTACAACATGAAAGTTGTAGCACAAAGTTTAATCTTTCCATAACTTTAAATATTATCAAAATTCGATAAGAAATGATAAGGTTATGCTTAAATTACTAACACTATTTGGCATAGAAATTTGACAAGGCACAAACTATTACTCTGCTAAAAATCCGATTTTGACCAAGAAATCTTCAAAATATGATAAAGTGATAAAAAGAAAATTTCTTCCTTAGGTAATTATCTTACTATTGCAGAAAGATTCAGCACAATAGGATTAATATCAAAAGTTATGTCCATTTTACTATCAGCTATCAACACAGAAAATTTGATATGGCTGTGTTATAACCTATGTTTCACACTTAATTTAGACCAAGTTAAGCTCTGTATTTCGAAAAATGATCAGCACAAACTTGTAGATTATTGAAATATCTTTCTACTGCAAAAATATTGTGTCAATTTGGATTCATTTACCACATATTATCGATGTTTTACTACAACGATTTTTTACATCAAATTTTCAGCAAACAATAACATAATAATCACACAAGTTTTCAACCAAATAGCAAACAATTCAATCAATAATCATTCAAACAATTATATGCAGCAAATTTTTTTTAGAAATAGGTATGTGAGTGATTAATTCACCTTTAGTGCATCCTATAGCTTGTAAATCGTTGCCTAGTCTTTTCTACACCTTCAACTTTACCAAAATTGTCTAAAATCCCAAAAACAAAAACCAACCAGCAAACAATTCTAAATAAAACAACATCTAAATCACTCTTTTATATTTCCAAAAGATAGAGATAAGGATTAGAATACTTACTTTTGATTATTGAACAAAAGCCCTTTCATTTGCTATTGGATTTGAGGATTTTAGGTTTGGGTTCATGAGACAAAGAGTTTCTTTTTTTTAGATTTTGGTTAACTGCTAAAATGGGAAAGAAAGAAGGAAATAAACGTATAAGTTTATTTACCATCTATATACATGGGCCTAATGGGTTTAGAGTTTGTTAAAGATCCAATAGATTAGATATTGCAAAAATTTTACCTAAGGGATGAAGTGTTGCTAATTTCTTTTTGATTTAATCACTTGTTTAAACCTCCAATTTACACTAGACAATTATTTACAAAATCACAATTTAATATCTCAAATACTCCAAAACCAAACAACAAGTCAAAATTCCATTTCCATTATTATAGAAATATTTTGTATAATTAATTATAACTTTTGAAATACAAGTCATTCTTATTATTTTTAATTAAAACAAAATAAATTATTAATTACAAATTCTCAATTTATTATTTTAAATCTCAATACTAACACTTAACTAAATTTACAACATTTTCCAAAGTAATCTTACAATTAATTAAGATAAATAATTCAATTATTCAAAAAAACTATTTAATTTCACATTTAAATTTTGCAAATCCCAATTTAGAATTAATTATCCCTAACTAGATTTAATTAATCATGTAACTAACAACAGGGTTGTTACAAAGCAGTCCTTTATGGATATAACTACGGAGCAAGATGATGGAATATTTGTATTATAGGCCTTACGAAGCAGTCCTTTACAGATGTAGTTATGGAATGCTCTCGAAGCTAGACGATTGAGCCCTTTTCGAGGAGGATACGGAAGGTACCATGGGAGGTACGTAGGACCACTATGGTCCCTAGGCTTATAGCTGCAGATATAGATTGGTTATTAGGTTTTAATCTACTAAGGAGTAGATGGGTACGATTCGCGCACAGAGGCGATAGTATGATTAACCTAGTGAACTTAATATAACAGTAAATGGAAATAAAATGGTATATGTAGACTTAAGCTTAAAAGTGTATAATTTATCCACTCAATAGAGTTTTGACCCCTCCCCATAACATCGTACATGTTAGGTAGATGACAGAGAATTTCCAACTTTAAGATACTTGTTTAGAAAGTGCTATTATATTGGTGAGTGTTTACTTACTATTATATTTTAGTCAATTCTGCTGTAAGATATTTAATTGAGCTCTGATATATTTGTCTTTGCCTATTTGCAGGATACCAGATTCCCAACTCCAGTTTCAGTGGGCTTGGGTTTTAGCATTTTTGCGAAAAATCTGGACCCATTGGAATTCGGGTTGTTTCATTTCGTATCAGAGCCTAGTTTAGGATTTCTAGGTAGATAGTGAGTGAACGTATTTGTATTTGTGAATAAAATATAAAAATATTATGTACTAAAATCCAAATAGTTCCCAACCATAGATTGTAACGACCCAGAATTTTTATTAATTTAAATTTGAACATTTAATTAATTTTAAATATTAATAAGTGAATTTATAAGTCAAATAAATTTTATTTTGATTTATTGGATTTAATTAGATAATTAAATCGATAATTTAATATGTTAAATTATGGAAATAATTGAAAATAGAGTTAAATATGATTGAAAATGATTTGTAAAATTTTATTTTATCATATTGAAGTTAGAATGATATTTTAGAACTTTTAAAATCGAATTAAAAGTTAATTTGTGAAAATTGAATATTTTAATATTTAATTATCGACTGTAAAATAGTCAATTTTTGAACAGTCTCAGAATTGAACGAAACTAGTTCCATTGGATCCGTAATAGTTAGTTATTACTGGATTTCAATTTTCGTGTCAATCGGAGCTATCGTTTGATCGTGGCAGCTCGAAACGCATCGATTTATTTTTAATTTAAATTTGGCGAGCCAAATTAGCCATTTTTCAAAAAGTCTCGGATTTTGACGAAACCAGTTTCATCGGATCCGTAATGTGATATTATTGTAAGGTTTCAAATTTCAAGTCAATTGGATTTACCGTTTGTCCGGTACAAATTAAAACGCCTAGAAATCGATTTAAATCGGTTTAATTTAAATTGAGCGTTTACAGCCATAACTCGCACATACTTCCGAATTAGCTTCCGAAACCTGTTCCATTGTGTCCGGAACGCGGGATAAACCCTAGGTACGCTGGTTACGGCGTCTAAATCGGAGTTCGGAATTCCCGGGATGAATAGTGTTTACGCTTGCTTTTTCTATAAATAGAAGTTGAATTCACAAAAATAAATAAAAATTTATTAAACCCTAATTCTATCGTGGCCGCCACTTCTATAACCTATGGCCAGAAAATGGTTTGCTTCCTCCTTCAATTCCTCAAGATCCGTTGATAATTAGCAAAGATTGTCAACTAGAAGATTGTTAAGCTCAACAAGATCTCCACATTCAACGGTGGTGATCAAGTTTCAAGCTACGGATGATGAGATATGGAGCCACGAAGGCAGGCCGTTCGGCCTCGAATGGCGTGAAACGTGGGTGACCGAGCTTGCTGGGGATGGGGCCGAACCTAGGTGGAGAGAGGAGCTACGCAATGGAGATTCCTGATCGTGATATCGTCGAGTGTGGAGAGAGCAAATTCAAACCCTAGTAATTGATGTCATGGGTTCTCTTGCGTGATTGTGCTGTAGAAGAAGAACGTGAGGAAGGGGGGTTGCGTTCTAGGGTGGAGATGCAGGGGGTTCAAGATCTAGTGGCTGAAAATTGTTGTAGGTGAAAAATATAAAAAATAGTTGTGATTAGTTTATATAAAACGTGTACAAACTTGTAAATTGCATAACTTTTTCATACGAGGTCGAAAAAATGCAAACTCAGTTGCGTTGGAATCGTATGGACGAGCACTACGCGATGGAGTTGGTTTGGAGTCGTTTGGAGTTAGTGAGAATTTCGGGTAAAATTAAACGCGCGTTTAATTTTATTCGAAATAAAAGCTAAAACGGAAATTAAAACCAAGGTGAGAATTTCTCACTCAATCGAATAGATTTCGATTTTATTTTAAATAGTTAGATTTAAAATATTTGAATGCATGTTTGAATGATGACTATAAATTATTGATTGTTAAAATAGACATTATACGCCGTTAGTAAGCGGATGTTATTTAATATAAACATATACCGCGAATATTTAATAAACAGTGAAATTGGTATTATATATAATATCAATATATATATATTGGCATATGTATATATTGCAGTTGATTGATTTCCCGCATTTTTTGTTTAGCGGATGAGACCCTATTACGCCGTTAGTAAGCGGATAATATTTATTAAGAAAATGTACCGCGATAATTTCGTACTGGAGCGAAATTGGTATTGTGCTAATGTTTTGGATGCAGGAAACAGGTTGGAGGGATCCAACAGGATTCCTCAACAGTTTTATTTGATTTCAGATATTTTGATATTTGATGGATTATCATATCGATATATGATATCGTTGTTAGTCGTGATTGACTATTTGGTGTGTAGCATCATTGGACCCAGATTTTGGGATTTTAAAATGGTTTTAAAGTGATTTTAGAAAATATACTATATTTTTGGAATTGATCCATTTTAAATAAATAAACGTTATAATTTTTAAAGTTATAAAAAATTATGGTTTTTGTGAAATATAGTAAAAAAGCTGATTTTTAGAAATACGATTAAAAGTTGATTTTTAAGAAATATGAACTAATGATTTTATAAAATAATTTAGATTGGATTTTTGAATATATGATAAAAGTTTAAATATAGGATTTATAAAATTTGATTATTTTATAAATCGAAATGATGAAATTATAAAGGAATTTAAAGACGTTTTAGAATAATAATATAAACTGATTTATATTAAGAGATTTATAAATGGATATTTATAAATTGAAAAATTGACATTATAAAACAAGTTTTTATAAGTGTTTGAATGTAGTGAAAATGAATTTCATAAATGAATGAAATTTATAGAGTTATAAACTGTGAAGTTATAAATGAAATCTATAAATAGTAAGATTTATAAATTTGGTGAAATTATTTGAAGAATAGATTGATTAAATAAATAAATCTTATAAGTTATAAGGTTTATAAATTGAAAAGTCTTTAAAAAGAACGATTTTGTAAAATAATCGTTTTATAAGTAGTTAACTTATAATATGAACTTTTAGTCTATAATTGAATTATAAACTGAATAGGTAAATAAAAGGATTTATAAAAAAGGAAGTTTTTATAAATAAATAGAAAAGGAATTTATAAACGTTGTTTTATAAATTCGCAAATGACTTATTTTGACAAGTTAATTGTTATAACTTAGAAATGGAGTTATATTCACATTTTTTAATAGTGAATAATCCTTTGAATTAAAATGAATAAAAGGATGAGATTTGTTAACGAAGTTTATTCACGTTTTTGAATAGTGAATAACACGTTAAATAAAATGTTTTTGAATGTGATGTTTTAAATAGAATTAAAACGATCTAACGATGTTTTTAAACATGTTGAGATTCGAAACCATAGATTTCAAAATTTATTGTTGAAATAGACGTTTTCGAGAAATAAAAGGAAATAGTGGACTATAACACTGTTGTTATAGTAAATGATTTCCGAAAGGAAATGGGTTGTATAGTATTGGGATTTATATATCTATTTAATTTCGAATCCCTATACTAGTGATTTTGGGTTGTCGTAACGATGTTTTACGTAACATTCGTTTTGGCCCAAATAAAAATGTTTAAGAGAATGATTTCCCTTAAAGAATGAAATATATACTTAATTCGATTTAAGTATATTGAATATTTTCTAAGTGTTGGAAATCCAATTCCCAATACGAAACTTGTACGGTATTAGTTGTAGAACCTGCTATTCACTTATGGTGGTCACCACTGTTTGGATGGTAGCTATAGTAGGCATACGATAATGGTCGTATGTTGGCTAAGATTTATATTCTACTTTCGAAATGAATTTTTCTCTACACTATGCACTAATAATAATATGAAATGTTCTTTTAAATGCGTATCAAGCATCTTTGACTATCATAAGGAGAAATCTCCTCCGATTCTGCGTTTGCATTGTGTGTGTGTGCGGGAGGCCTTATGGTAGTCTCATTTTTAAAAAGCATTGCGAATTGATTTAAAAATATTCTTCTATTTTGATTTTAAAGATAAATAAAACTGTTTTGAGTTCTCACACCAGTCACATGACTGACTTGGAGTTTATTGTTTTCCTTCCTAAACTCTGGGTGCCCACCAATTTCCACACGGGCAGTTAAGAGTTAGGTTTATCAGGATATTCTGGATATTCTGGAGTTGCTGGAGGCAAGCTGGATGGCATGGCGTATTACTAGTTTATATAGTATTTCTTTTTCCGCTGCACTGTTTGTTGTTGTATGATGTTGTACACTCTGATGATATGATGTAATGAAATGAAATGTAATGTAATAACTGATATAGTTCTTTGTTTAAAGATTATTCATTTATTATTATATGTTGTTCCGCTGCGAATTGTGAGATTCTGATGTTGTTCTTTTTGTTTCCTTTCTGTCCGTTCTATTTTCAAATTCTCTTTTTCTATTTTTAAAATTTTCTGTTTTCAAATTTCTCTATTTTCTCTATCTTCTTATCTCTTCTTTTCCCTCTATTTTTCTTTTTCTTTCTTCTTTTTCTCTCTTCTTTCTTTTCTTTTCTTTTTAAAACCCATAACATCTCGGTTTTCGGCCTTCGATTTCTCGGCAGTCGATAAAGTGAGTGTCGATGTCGGTTCTTCGAAGAACGAAAATCCGTTACTGTTACATTTGGTATCAGAGCTCTGATGGTTAAGCGACAACCATGGTTCTGTTGGGTATAATTCATTAGAGATAGAGTCAGCAGTACTCTAGAATGAGTTTGAGTGTAATAATAGCTATGAGAGCGTATTTGTTAGTGAATATAAAATTGTTTTATATTGTGATGATTGGTTTATTGAGTGGCATATGAACTTTCGTCAGCGTGGTCCGCAAGACTATGCCGAAGGGGTTTCTAAACACTTAAATAGAACAATTCGACACAGTATTGATTTTAAATTGGGTAAATGCAATAATTTTACCTTGATTATATTTTATATATAAAGAAATAATTTTTCAAGAATTATTAAAGTGTATATAAGTTGATTGTTAGGTTGTTTGAATAATCTAAGTAAAAGAATAATTGTATAAGTAAAAGAATTATAAGAATTGAATTATAATTAAAGTGATTTACAAATGTGAAATAAACTTATATATATAAGAAGTGAAACTATATGGATATATCTATGAATATGAGTTGTGAATAAAAGTGAATTTAAAGTTAAATGGAATATAACTTAAGTGTTGTTGAATGGAATTGATTTTGGTATCGAAGTAAATAATCAAGTGGATTAAATGAATATAAACTTGAGTTATATAAATGAAATCCAACTTTGGTAATTTAATGGAATTAATGGATTGAATGTTTAATCAATTGAATGTAATTTAAGTTGATAAGAAATAATTAATGAAAGTGTTAATTCATTAAAATCTAATGTTATTAGAAAGTTGAATAATTGAATGAAAATCAATTTAAAGCAAAGGAATTTGGTTGTAATTAATATACATTGATTTCTATATGATTGCTAGTTGATTGTATATAATTCATTAAGTGTTAATGAAATTGGAAGCTAATGTAATTGAATTCAAAGTAGAAGTAAATAAATTTGAATAGAATTGAAAGTGAATTGGATTTAATTAGTGAATGTAAACTAATTAAATTAAGAATGAATGTTAGTAAATTCCAACATTAATAAATCAAAGGTGATTTGAAATTGAAAACCAATTCATTAAATATTAATGAGAATATAAATGAATATTGTTGGTTATGGAATGTAGTTGGTTGATGGTTGAATATATATTGCATTTGCTATATTATGTAGTTGTTATGTTGCTATATGTTGTATATAGAGATTATTTGCATATGTGCATGTTATCATGTTGTTTGTTGAGTTTAGTAGGTGCGGATCGTGTTTGCTTCGCATTTGGAGTTCGCTTTAGCGCTATATTAGCCGTATATGCTTGCTAATAAAATATAAGGTACATATCTCGGATTAAATACAGTACTTTTACACTTTTTTCCCTTCGGGATGCCTCATTACTTGATGAGATGTATATTTGTGATATATATACTGTCATTTTTTTTTTTCGGATCGAGCCGCGCAAAGGAGACTATGGCGAATTTTCCGAAAATTTAAGGCGTTAGAAATTTTTTGAGAAAATGGGAAAATTTTGGAAACTTTAACTTTGTTTTAGAGTTGAAAGTTAAACGATAGTAGTTGTTTTTGAAAACATAACTAAGTATGATTTGAAAACTTAGTAAAGATTTATAAGAAGTTTAACTATGAATTTTGTGAAAATTAATAGATTCTGTAACTTTTCTTACTTGTAATTTCGAGGACGAAATTCTTTTAAGGGGGAAAGATTGTAACGACCCAGAATTTTTATTAATTTAAATTTGAACATTTAATTAATTTTAAATATTAATAAGTGAATTTATAAGTCAAATAAATTTTATTTTGATTTATTGGATTTAATTAGATAATTAAATCGATAATTTAATATGTTAAATTATGGAAATAATTGAAAATAGAGTTAAATATGATTGAAAATGATTTGTAAAATTTTATTTTATCATATTGAAGTTAGAATGATATTTTAGAACTTTTAAAATCGAATTAAAAGTTAATTTGTGAAAATTGAATATTTTAATATTTAATTATCGACTGTAAAATAGTCAATTTTTGAACAGTCTCAGAATTGAACGAAACTAGTTCCATTGGATCCGTAATAGTTAGTTATTACTGGATTTCAATTTTCGTGTCAATCGGAGCTATCGTTTGATCGTGGCAGCTCGAAACGCATCGATTTATTTTTAATTTAAATTTGGCGAGCCAAATTAGCCATTTTTCAAAAAGTCTCGGATTTCGACGAAACCAGTTTCATCGGATCCGTAATGTGATATTATTGTAAGGTTTCAAATTTCAAGTCAATTGGATTTACCGTTTGTCCGGTACAAATTAAAACGCCTAGAAATCGATTTAAATCGGTTTAATTTAAATTGAGCGTTTACAGCCATAACTCGCACATACTTCCGAATTAGCTTCCGAAACCTGTTCCATTGTGTCCGGAACGCGGGATAAACCCTAGGTACGCTGGTTACGGCGTCTAAATCGGAGTTCGGAATTCCCGGGATGAATAGTGTTTACGCTTGCTTTTTCTATAAATAGAAGTTGAATTCACAAAAATAAATAAAAATTTATTAAACCCTAATTCTATCGTGGCCGCCACTTCTATAACCTATGGCCAGAAAATGGTTTGCTTCCTCCTTCAATTCCTCAAGATCCGTTGATAACTAGCAAAGATTGTCAACTAGAAGATTGTTAAGCTCAACAAGATCTCCACATTCAACGGTGGTGATCAAGTTTCAAGCTACGGATGATGAGATATGGAGCCACGAAGGCAGGCCGTTCGGCCTCGAATGGCGTGAAACGTGGGTGACCGAGCTTGCTGGGGATGGGGCCGAACCTAGGTGGAGAGAGGAGCTACGCAATGGAGATTCCTGATCGTGATATCGTCGAGTGTGGAGAGAGCAAATTCAAACCCTAGTAATTGATGTCATGGGTTCTCTTGCGTGATTGTGCTGTAGAAGAAGAACGTGAGGAAGGGGGGTTGCGTTCTAGGGTGGAGATGCAGGGGGTTCAAGATCTAGTGGCTGAAAATTGTTGTAGGTGAAAAATATAAAAAATAGTTGTGATTAGTTTATATAAAACGTGTACAAACTTGTAAATTGCATAACTTTTTCATACGAGGTCGAAAAAATGCAAACTCAGTTGCGTTGGAATCGTATGGACGAGCACTACGCGATGGAGTTGGTTTGGAGTCGTTTGGAGTTAGTGAGAATTTCGGGTAAAATTAAACGCGCGTTTAATTTTATTCGAAATAAAAGCTAAAACGGAAATTAAAACCAAGGTGAGAATTTCTCACTCAATCGAATAGATTTCGATTTTATTTTAAATAGTTAGATTTAAAATATTTGAATGCATGTTTGAATGATGACTGTAAATTATTGATTGTTAAAATAGACATTATACGCCGTTAGTAAGCGGATGTTATTTAATATAAACATATACCGCGAATATTTCATAAACAGTGAAATTGGTATTATATATAATATCAATATATATATATTGGCATATGTATATATTGCAGTTGATTGATTTCCCGCATTTTTTGTTTAGCGGATGAGACCCTATTACGCCGTTAGTAAGCGGATAATATTTATTAAGAACATGTACCGCGATAATTTCGTACTGGAGCGAAATTGGTATTGTGCTAATGTTTTGGATGCAGGAAACAGGTTGGAGGGATCCAACAGGATTCCTCAACAGTTTTATTTGATTTCAGATATTTTGATATTTGATGGATTATCATATCGATATATGATATCGTTGTTAGTCGTGATTGACTATTTGGTGTGTAGCATCATTGGACCCAGATTTTGGGATTTTAAAATGGTTTTAAAGTGATTTTAGAAAATATACTATATTTTTGGAATTGATCCATTTTAAATAAATAAACGTTATAATTTTTAAAGTTATAAAAAATTATGGTTTTTGTGAAATATAGTAAAAAAGCTGATTTTTAGAAATACGATTAAAAGTTGATTTTTAAGAAATATGAACTAATGATTTTATAAAATAATTTAGATTGAATTTTTGAATATATGATAAAAGTTTAAATATAGGATTTATAAAATTTGATTATTTTATAAATCGAAATGATGAAATTATAAAGGAATTTAAAGACGTTTTAGAATAATAATATAAACTGATTTATATTAAGAGATTTATAAATGGATATTTATAAATTGAAAAATTGACATTATAAAACAAGTTTTTATAAGTGTTTGAATGTAGTGAAAATGAATTTCATAAATGAATGAAATTTATAGAGTTATAAACTGTGAAGTTATAAATGAAATCTATAAATAGTAAGATTTATAAATTTGGTGAAATTATTTGAAGAATAGATTGATTAAATAAATAAATCTTATAAGTTATAAGGTTTATAAATTGAAAAGTCTTTAAAAAGAACGATTTTGTAAAATAATCGTTTTATAAGTAGTTAACTTATAATATGAACTTTTAGTCTATAATTGAATTATAAACTGAATAGGTAAATAAAAGGATTTATAAAAAAGGAAGTTTTTATAAATAAATAGAAAAGGAATTTATAAACGTTGTTTTATAAATTCGCAAATGACTTATTTTGACAAGTTAATTGTTATAACTTAGAAATGGTGTTATATTCACATTTTTTAATAGTGAATAATCCTTTGAATTAAAATGAATAAAAGGATGAGATTTGTTAACGAAGTTTATTCACGTTTTTGAATAGTGAATAACACGTTAAATAAAATGTTTTTGAATGTGATGTTTTAAATAGAATTAAAACGATCTAACGATGTTTTTAAACATGTTGAGATTCGAAACCATAGATTTCAACATTTATTGTTGAAATAGACGTTTTCGAGAAATAAAAGGAAATAGTGGACTATAACACTGTTGTTATAGTAAATGATTTCCGAAAGGAAATGGGTTGTATAGTATTGGGATTTATATATCTATTTAATTTCGAATCCCTATACTAGTGATTTTGGGTTGTCGTAACGATGTTTTACGTAACATTCGTTTTGGCCCAAATAAAAATGTTTAAGAGAATGATTTCCCTTAAAGAATGAAATATATACTTAATTCGATTTAAGTATATTGAATATTTTCTAAGTGTTGGAAATCCAATTCCCAATACGAAACTTGTACGGTATTAGTTGTAGAACCTGCTATTCACTTATGGTGGTCACCACTGTTTGGATGGTAGCTATAGTAGGCATACGATAATGGTCGTATGTTGGCTAAGATTTATATTCTACTTTCGAAATGAATTTTTCTCTACACTATGCACTAATAATAATATGAAATGTTCTTTTAAATGCGTATCAAGCATCTTTGACTATCATAAGGAGAAATCTCCTCCGATTCTGCGTTTGCATTGTGTGTGTGTGCGGGAGGCCTTATGGTAGTCTCATTTTTAAAAAGCATTGCGAATTGATTTAAAAATATTCTTCTATTTTGATTTTAAAGATAAATAAAACTGTTTTGAGTTCTCACACCAGTCACATGACTGACTTGGAGTTTATTGTTTTCCTTCCTAAACTCTGGGTGCCCACCAATTTCCACACGGGCAGTTAAGAGTTAGGTTTATCAGGATATTCTGGATATTCTGGAGTTGCTGGAGGCAAGCTGGATGGCATGGCGTATTACTAGTTTATATAGTATTTCTTTTTCCGCTGCACTGTTTGTTGTTGTATGATGTTGTACACTCTGATGATATGATGTAATGAAATGAAATGTAATGTAATAACTGATATAGTTCTTTGTTTAAAGATTATTCATTTATTATTATATGTTGTTCCGCTGCGAATTGTGAGATTCTGATGTTGTTCTTTTTGTTTCCTTTCTGTCCGTTCTATTTTCAAATTCTCTTTTTCTATTTTTAAAATTTTCTGTTTTCAAATTTCTCTATTTTCTCTATCTTCTTATCTCTTCTTTTCCCTCTATTTTTCTTTTTCTTTCTTCTTTTTCTCTCTTCTTTCTTTTCTTTTCTTTTTAAAACCCATAACATCTCGGTTTTCGGCCTTCGATTTCTCGGCAGTCGATAAAGTGAGTGTCGATGTCGGTTTTTCGAAGAACGAAAATCCGTTACTGTTACATAGATTTTAATATATGGAAAGTTTTTAGAAGTATATTTGTGCATGTTTTGCTAATTGGGTTTAGGATGACCCAAGTATGTAGTCTTCTATGTTATTTCCGATTTATAGCATACAAATAAGCCATGTTTTGATAGAAAATTTGTATGCTTATTGTAACGACCCACTATTTTGGACCATTCGCATCCACACATGTCGGGCTTGAATAATTCAAAATACCGAATTATTAATTTATATTTGGCAAAACGGAACATATACAGTAAATAAATAATCACAGCTCACAGACACGGAGTAATAAATGCAGCGGACACAAAAGATAGTAGTTCATGAAGCTACTATATATATAACATAGTTAAATATGTTACAACAGAAGTCTCGAATACAATAGTCGAATACAATATCAGAATACATCTCTAGAATCAACCGAATATCTGAAAGCTGGATCTCCAAGCGAAGCTCTAACTCCAAAGGTGAATCTCGAATACTGGTACACTCAGTCTGACCCGAGCGTAAAGCAAAATACAAAACACTCGAGTTAGGATTAATATTCTTATATTAATAAATCCAATTCAAGTGAAATAACAACTGAAATACAAGTAACTCAAAGGACGTTGGAATAACCATCCTCTAAGGATCTGTTAAACTATCTACCATGTAGTAATATACGCTAAATATATAATGCCTATCAGTAACATAAAGTATCAAAATAGTGTTAAGGCGTTACCATTATCCCCCTTAACACATTTTATATAAGTGTCATAGTCTATACAGCACTGTAAACTCCACCGTAAATTAGTGGAATATCAGGGAGTACTCCATATGCATAACACAAAAAAAATTCATAGTGGTCGCGTATATAGGGATACAAGTATGACAAGGCACATGTGGCAATACCCAAGATAGTGAAACTACCGTTTGCCTGATCCGGACTAGTAAGAACTCATCGCCGTAATGACCGCAACACCGCGAAATAACACCCAAAATTCGAGGGTGCACACCAATCAATAACAAGTAATGAGTAATTTACGAAGAAATGTGTTTGCTCGAGGTGGCTAACCCCATTTGGCCCGGCACGGCTCCTGTTTTAGTCATTTTCAATTTAACACAAGTGTCAAGGCTATCCATTATCGTTCTCTTTCTTCAGTCATCACATACATCATTCCAACCACTTCATTCTGGATCACACTCCGCGTATAGTTATTAAAGTGGTTTTCGGTTTAGACAGAGAGTATGCCCATAACCGATTTCGGTCTCTTTAATAACTTTCGTAATTATTACACCGATTGGTCGTTTAATAAATTTCAAAACCAAATAAAATTCAATTTCAATTAGAATTGTAAACCAACATTCCATTGTCTTTCTAAATCAATTTCCATTAATTTACGTTTCAAGGCTTCCAAATTACCATTTTAAAAATCTTATAATTCAATTTCAATTTTTATTTTAAACAATTCAAATATTGATTCAATTTCGCATATAAGTTCCATTCCGTAATCATTTAAATTAATTTAGTTTATCATTCAAATCAATTTAAATTCATTAATCGATTTCATTCAATATTCGTTAAGTTAGTTTATCATTCAAAACAATTTCTATTTAATTCCAATTCATTAAATCAATTACTTAAGTTCAACTCCAATATATCAAACTTACAAATTTAATTAAATTAAATTCGTCAAATCAAATTCTTTAAATTACAAGTTTTACATTAATTTCAATAAAACACATTTTATTTCTTGTTAAAGAAATTCAATCTCACTTAACTATTTACTTATTTACAATTTCAAAACCCAATTAACAAGAAAGCTTAATTTCACGTATCCAAGAAGTTCAATTTCATTTATTTAAAGAATTCAATTTTATTTAATTATTAAATAATTCAATCTTATCTAATTATTAAATAATTTCAAACTTAATTAATAATTTCAAAATCTAATTATTAAATAATTTCAAACTTAATTAGCAGATAATTCCAAACTTAATTATTAATCAATTAAATTTAAAACAATGTTCTTTCATCAATTATTATGTTAAAATTTTCAGATTATTAGATATTAACATTTAAATTTCACTAGAATTCAAATTCCAACTTCATTTAAAAACCTTATTATTTATCCAAATAAAATTTTTATTTTATTTTTAACTAAGTCAAAGTTTATTTGAGTATTTATCATTTCAACCCGATTCAATTTCAATTCAAAAATCGAAACATAGCAAATGGAACTTGCATTGTGATAACTGGGATGGTGTCAAAGTAAATAAACAAGCAATAGCAACCATCAATAACAATCCAATAATTTATTCAAATAATCCTAAAATAATCGTATAAATTACATTGTTGTTTGTGCAAATTAATATAATTATTTCTGGAATCTACAATATCATTTCATGTAGATTAAAGATTATTACACTAATATTTATACAGTTCTTCACTTGATATCTATTACTCAATTTCATACAACATCGATTTAAACAACATATATTTAAATAGTTTAAGGTGTAATAACCATATTTCTACATGTCAATTTATTTAACATGTAAAGGGGTCATAATATGCAAATGTCATCAAATCAAATTTAACACATATATCAAATCTAACTATCCTACGTCAATTTCAATTTCAAATTATTTATTATTTACAACGTTAACAATTTAACATCTAATGTCAACATCAAACAATCAATCATTTAACAACCAAACTGGATTATCATTGTATAAATATCAGATAATGATGTCAGATGTCACAGGTGAACCGATACAGGTAATAGCATATATAACAGTGTAATTAACTAACAACAGCATATTTTAATTGTCAAGTCAATTGAAATCAAATTTAATAAATAAAAGAACATTAATCGTGAGTGATTACTCACCTTCCGAGGCTAGAGCGAGGACAGAATGCGATGAGATATGAATCCAAGCATGGATTTTGAAGCAAAGCAAGATTGGCACGAATTCGACGGACAAGGCCGATAAGAGTTGATGGAAATAATTCAAATTAGCTCGATGCAAATGGAATATACATATAACTGTTATTATTATATTAATATTTTTCTTAAAACCAATATTCAATTTAAATTACATATTCATTTTTATATCAATCTTAAATTTTAAACATATATATATATATATATATATATATGTTGAAATCAAAATCTATATATACCTATATGAAATGTAAAACCAATTGTCTAAAAAAACCATTGGATTTCATTTAAAAATCAATATTTATTATGAAAACTAACCTAACTAATAGGTTATACTTTATACAGGTGCATATACCTTATATTAAAACATATGTATATTATAATTTAGTCAATATAAAATTTGAGTTGCTTATAAGACACTATACTTTTAAAGTATACTGACTGTATAACTACATAACAGGTTATAATATTTTATATAAACTTATATTCAACAGAGTACAAACTTGATACTGTCACAACCACATATAGGTAGACAGTAAAGTGATATACCACTACAAGAAAACTGATTTTTTGTAGCGCCCAAAAACCGCCACTAAGTATTTTTAGTGGCGTTTCGATAATCGTTACGAAAAAACATGCCACTAAAAATCCTCGAGTATTAGTTGCACTTTTTTGAATGCTACCATTTTTTTTGATAGCGTTTTTATAACACCATAGAATTCCTTTTTTGTAGCGCCTATTTGCCGCCACCGAAAAGGTTTTTTCCTCCATGATACTTTTTTATGGCGTTATCTAAATTTTTTGTAGCGCCTGTTTAACACCACCGAAAGGGTTTTCTCCTCCACGTTACCTTTTCATGGCGTTATATACATTTTTTGTAGCGCTTAATAAACGCCAGCATAAGTGTGCTTGAGTTTTTAATCACTATTTTGTAGCGCTTAATAAACGCCAGCATAAGTGTACTTGAGTTTTTAATCACTCTTTTGTAGCGACATTTTAACGCTACCAAAATAAATAATATCCAGTAGCGTTTGTTTCCCTCCACCTGCTACTCTAGATTTACCATTGATCTAACATGCAATCATATAATAACAGAATACGCAAGCACATACACTTTTGAACACAATATATTAAACAACTACAAAATACGTATACACATTGAAGATCCACAAGATACATAGACATTCATACATCCACATACATAGGTGTCGACAAAAAGCTACCCGTACACATACACAACCAAACTACCATAAGTGTTATAACCAAACTACCATAAGTGTCATAACCGTACATATACATCTGAAATAAACGTCTGAAATAACCAAAGTACCGAGCAAAACCTGAACCACCATAAAAACCTGAACTACCTGTCATTGCTGATGTCTTCAAAACCTGAACTACCTGTAAACAAAGAACAGAACAAAAGAGTGAGAAAACAAAACCTGAACTTAAAACTGCATCACTAACCTTCCACCACAATCCATACATAACTCCTCACCATCAATTATACTAAAGTAATATCTGAATAAATATACAGACATATGTATTTTAAAAATATAAATTACTAAAACTTGCATATATAAATAGGGATGTACCTACGCATAAAAGAAATGAAATCAGTTCTACAAAATGGACAAGATATGATATAGTAAGAGTATTGTAACAGTGTAACGGTCAATTAAACAAGTCTAAAACACCAAAAAGCACAATAATACACCCCATGCACGTGAGATACACAACAACAAAACTGAAACTCAAATATATGAAGACAACACACAAACACACACAACATCCATTCAATATAAACTCAACAGTTCTTACAATACATAACACTATATATAGACACACAGACACAAATGCACTCACGCATAAACATATAGCATTTGAATGCACACACACAACACAATGCAGAACACACATTGCTTAATCATGGTTACATGGCCTTAAATGATAGTTAACCGCTTAAGACAAGGTTTATATATATAAAAAATTAATTAGTGAATAATATGGCACATCCAACACTTCTAGTTATAACTAGGAATTTACTTGCTATAAGTTTCTCGCTAATTTATGCTAATGTACCATAATAAAATTATTCGTGCTAGATACTGTGTTAAAATTATCATCTGTTTACTCAGTAGTATGATATTGAGTAAACAGATGATAATTTTAACACAATCACACTCACACACACACAGTTGGGTAAGCACACATCCTCATAAACACACTAGCGCATATATACAAAATTGCGCACGCACCTACAGGTTACACACATACAAATTAATCAACACGCACGCTTATATGTACACACAAAAACACAGATCGTACGTAAGCACACATATACTCCAGGAAACACACACCTATATGCACACCAATACAAAACACTAAAACACACACACACACACACACTCTTCATGCACATAGAAATTCAAGGCAGTAGCAACACATATACCTAGCAGGCTAGCATGCACACACTCTCAAACACCATAGTACTTGGGAAAACACAAAACAAAAGCAGCTTGCCATAGGTTTTTGAGTGGTAACACTCACCTGTAAATCACGTTCCACTCTGTCTCCTTCCACTGTTTTTCTTATCGTAGATTACGCACGCGACACAGGGCCCAAAACCTAGTAACGCAATAGATGGACTTGTGCCAGAAAAGCCTAAGAGTGTCTTAATGAACATGCTCGAATATCAGAATTTATAATAATTTCTTGGATTTTATTTTTAATTTAGAAAATGACAATAATAGGTTTTAATTAATTCCAGAAGAAGAATGAGTGAATCCTGTTAAAGTGAATATGCGTGAGATATTTTATATGATAGAGAAAGTTCTTAAGTAGATATGATATTGCATCACTAACATTCCACCACAATCCATACATAACTCCTCACCAATCACAATCATTCAATCACAATTCGAATATAACACCCCTACTTATGTACTTTTATCAGTTTACCAAAAATCTATCTGCACTTTAGCTGCTAGCATTCCTAATGTATATATATATATATATAAATTATATACCTTTCATTTTGACTTAATAATGATTTTTTCCATTGGCCAAGCTATGGGAACGCCAAAGCAATCATCCATGCACGTCAGACCCGATGTTGGTCTCCATATCTCTGCATCTGGAACTATCACCAGTTCAATCCAAACTTTTACAGCATTACATCCTAGTGGACGATAATGGACCATCGTTATCGGATCAGTTGATGCAATACTTCCTTCCGCCACTACGTCTGCTCCACCCAAATCGAACAACTGGCATTTGGCATCCTTTTGCATGGTTGCAATTGGCTGAAAGAAAAGAGATTATTATGCACAATGTATACATGCACATTAAATAAACTTTCATACATAGTTAACTTCTTCAAATTTGAAAATTAATACTTACATTTTGCGATTTATTCATGACCATATGTGCGGATTTCATGGGAGAATTCACAACATTTTCAGTATCATCACGACTCTCATCTAGTTTTTCTTGATCAGCTTCTACTTTTGATCTTGGCCATGCTATTTTCATACCAACTGCATCTCCAATGCACGACATATCAGATGTGGGTCGCCACAAATAAGCATCTTTATTTACTACTTTTTCCACCCAAATCACAACAGCAGACGGACCGAGTGGAATACCATTAACAGTATATTTTGGATCAGTGGCATGGATTCTTCTTTCGGCAATTACACCTTCACCCTCAGTCCAACCGTAAATCTTGCAAGTGTCTTCGATGATGCTGGTACTCTAAAAATGAGAAGTGAAATTCAAGACTTTAGTATGCTATACAAAAACAACGAATATGTGTTAAATTTTTATTCAGATGGGGGGTGTGCTCGCTGCATTTTAGACATCAATAAGCTCGCAGCATATTACACTAATATACTTAACGTGAAAAAAATTACCGTACTGGATGCACTACAGTTCAACCGTGTTCGCAGCGGGACCTTGATGCAAACTGATGGCCAAGCAACTACCTTATTCTTAGCGTCTGCTAAGACTGCCATTTCAGGTGTAGGCCTCCATAAATAAGTATCTGCTTTACCCACTGAATCTATAACAACGCTCCCGGCATTTGGTCCCAGACGAATGCCATTGACAACGTCATCTGCGTCCATGGACAACAGCCTCCCATGGGCAACAACTCCAGAGGTTCCATCCCAATTCAACAGCGAACATACTTCGTCATCGCTCTACAATTAATCAACCGAAAATTAAATCAATTACTGGATTAAAAAATTAAAATATAAATTTCATTTATTGAGTAATATAAATATTATTTTTACCGAATCGGGTGAGTTCCTTCTCGAACTTTCTTTACCCTGCAGCGAAGCACGAATATAAATTAATATTTTACGAATATAAATTAATTTCCAAAAATTTACCTTCTGGTCCATCAGAGTCTGTATCATTCCCTTCAATTCTTCTATTTCCTCTTGACACCGAGACACTTGTTTATCTTTGGACTGGGCCAAAGCTAGCTTGGTTAAAGTGCAACCCCTACCCAATGTCCTTAACCGTCCCGGTTTATCTTGTCCTAGTACATGTACAAGAGCATCTTTTCCAATATCAGTCTGTGACGAGCCGGATTGGGATAGGCTACCATATTTTTTGGTCTCCTTCTATATAAATAAATACACATAGATAATGTACAATGGTAAAAATATCATAGTTTCAAAAAAATATACCAATAAAATTAAAAATAATTTTACAATAGTATTCCTAGCTTCCATGTTCACTGGTTCGCCAGTTTTTTTAATGTGAGATCTAATCCACACATCAGCTCTACTTATGGAAGATGGATCTACACTTTCTTTTTTCTAAAAATAGAATAACATTAAATTAATAAACTGATAGGTATAAAATAATGTTAAATAATGCTATAGTTAATTAACTTACCATGTCTTCGGTCTTTCTAGCCATTCCCCTACGACCGGTTGTATGCGGAATTTGTGTGTACCTAAGGGCTGAATATTTCTCACTTTTTTGTTGAAAATGTTGAAAGATGCTAGAATTTAACAACCAAAATCATAAAAAAAGAACTATCTAATATTTATAATGCAGGGTAAATATGTATGGTGAGGATTGCAATTTATTTGAAAATCAATTCATCATGGTCATATACTTATTTGGTATTATTAATGCTGGATAACTCAGTGACATATACAGCATTCCATATCTACTAATATTATTTATAGATTGAACTAACTTGCAAAGTGTTTTTTTACTTCATTTAAAATGTTCCTGTGCTTGTCATAACGCATTTGTATTTTGTACTGTCATAGGTTCCTGCAGCTAATACCTAAACATGAACCCTCAGCATCCACCAACACTTGGACTTCACTTCTAAAGAAATTTATCGGTTGCTAACTATGTAGATGGATTTGCAGAAACATGCTAGACGAGTTCAGTAGGAATGATTTACCTTAAACTCCGGACTTGTTTTCGCCTTTACAAACTTCCTCCAATCGGTTATGCTTTTTAAGTTCGTAGGTTTCATTTTAAGTCTTTCCTCATCGTTCTCCGCTTTTTGCAAATTTCGAACCAATTTTCTTTTTGAAAATTTCCAAAGTACTCCCATTTGTTGAAATATAGCTTTTCTTTGTCATTCCTCTTCCAATTTAAATCTAATCTGCAACAATACATCAAAACATGATATTAGTAAAATTTATTTAATTTAAATACGAAAGATTTAATTAAATCTGAAAGGTTTTCTGAAGTTATTAGAGGGCAATTTCAATTTATAATTGGCAAGAACTATTTTTCAATTTATCCAGAAGTTATTAGATGGAAATTTCAATTTATAATTGGCAAGACCATGCAATATTAGAAGTCATTTTCAAAACATATTAGAGTCACAATGTTAAATAATAGATGCCTGCTTCATACCAGAACCAACTGCCACAAAACTTCTTTTAAGTCATCACTAATATTCCTCCAATCATCAATGGTGTATGGAACCTGCTCCCATACAAGCGGTCCAAGAAAAGAGGATAAATATACCGACCCTTGCCCTACTGGTATACCTAGATCATTGAACTCAACTTCCATTCGATCCTGACTGCATGACGGGAGTCTTTTTGCTTTTGCTGGACCTCTACCGCCTCTTTTCTGAGATGTACTTCCGATTTCAGCATCACTTTATTTCCCAATTTCCAGCTCGGCATCAGCAGTTTGTTCAGGCCGGGTTTCATTTTCTGAGCGGAGTCCTTCATTTGGGTCAGAGGGATATCATCTAGTGGTTATTCGTCTTCTTCATTGTGTACAGTGGCTTGCTTCTTAGCATTGTCTGGTTGTTCTTCTATTTCATTTATACTAGCTGGAACTTTACGTTTTCGCTTTGACTGTTTGTTCTTACCTTTGACTGCTTGTTCTTCAGCCTTTCTTTGCAAGCGGGTACGTACAGATGTTGTAGACATATTTTTCTGCAAGTGACAGAAAACACAGTATAAACCAATAAGCACATGTAAACAATAAGCAGCGATAAATATTAACAAACAACATTTAAATATCATCAACATGTAGCTGAAAAGAGATGTGGCAGTTTGCAAACCAAACAAGCAGGCCTAAAAGCCTTGAGATGATGAACACATTTGTAATTTTATGAGAAAATGTACATGTAATGCAAACAGAATTGATAAGAACACTACTCATTATCAAGCAATATATGCAAACAGAATTGATAAGAACATATAATGCTTTGCCTCTAGAAGTACACAAATATCAAAACACAAAGAACAAAAATTGAATGGTACATGCATTTGCAATGGATTAGAAAATTAAATGGTGCAAACTAACAGCCATTCGCAACATTAATAAAAACAAAGCATTAGTGCAGCAAACAACAATCACTAAAGAAAATCAATACAAGTTCAATGAAATTTCCAAATAGCCCGGATTTAATATATAAGTTCAACCATCACTAAAGCAGATGAACAACTATGCTCAAGTAGAACATATAATCTACTCAATTATGCCCTCGCAATCCTCTCTAACATAGCAAACATCTTCATCATCCGCTTCAGTTATTTCATCTTCCACCACTTGAATATCTTCCTCGAGGCAATCGTGCTCCTCTATATCATTAAAACTTCTTGATGGTGCTTTCATTACAACGTACCAATTAGAAACATCGTTCTCTCTTGAATAAAATACTTGTTTTGCTTGAGATGCAAGTATGTATGAGTCTCGTGAAAATGATGCTTGATGTAAATTAACAAGAGTGAACCCATCATCATCAACTTTTACTCCATTTCCTTTATACGTCCAACGACACATGAAAATTGGAATATAAAACAAATGATAATCTAATAAAATTATATCTGTCAATATTCCATAATAAGTGACCACATCAACCACTTGGGACATATCTTTAGCACTTGCTCTACACATAGTAGTTGCATCAAAAGTCACCCCACAATTCTGAGTTTCTCTCCCTAAATCTTTTACATGAAAACGTTGCTCGTTGATGATATATCCTTTGAAAGACATGGCATCATCCTTCGGACCATAAGCAATCCATTTTAACATGTCATTATGATCCGTGGAGGTAATAGGTATCTACAACAAATTTCATTTAGCATGTAAATTTATATAGTAATATTGATAGTTGAATAAGAATATATTTGAAATCTAACTAACCTTCCTTTTAATCCAATCGACAAAACTTTTTGTATGTGTTTCCCAAAGTAAGGTCGCATTTTTTGTCATGCGTTGGTCTGAATTTTCTAATTCCTCCAAATGCAAACTAGTATTGAACAATTGATTATAAGTTATATATATCATTGCGAACACATCAAAATATTTAAAACAATATAACATAAACTTACTTTATAAACGGTTCCACCATGGCCATATTCATTAACACAGCTAAATGAGCAATTTCTTTCTCATTAACTGGCGATTTAATTGTCTTCGATACTGAAATTGGACGTCCCTCTAATATTCTACTACTTTCATAATCTTCATTTCGAGCTCCTTTCTCCTCTATATGTCCTGATTTCTTCAAAAATTTATTGAAAAACAACATGCATTCTGTTGCAAGATACGATTCTGCAATACATCCCTCTGGTCGTGCATAGTTTCTGACATAATCTTTGAGTGTCTTCATATATCTTTCGAATGGGTACATCCATCGAAAATGAATAGGTCCACACATTTGTGCTTCTTTTCCAAGATGAATGGATAAGTGTATCATTATATCAAAGAAAGATGGTGGAAAAAAAAATTTCAAGCTCACATAAAACGTCAATAATTTCAACATTGATTTGTTCTACCTTCTCTCTATCAAGAGCACGTTGACATAATTTGTTGAAAAAAGAACATAAGCGAATTATCGCTTTTCTTGCCTTCTTTGCCATGAACCCTCTCGATGCTACTGGCAATAAATGTTGCATTAATACATGGTAATCATGTGACTTCAATCCACTAATTTTGCAATCCGACAACAAAATCCGATTTTTTAAATTTGAACAGTAGCCATCCGGTCCTTTGAAATCATACAGTCTTTTGCAAAATATTTTTCTCTCGGATTTTGACAACATATATGGAGCCGGTGGAAGATATGTTTTATTCCCACGAGGTTGTATATGAAGCTCACTTCGAATTCCCCAATCCTCTAAATCCTTTCTACAGTTGGTTCCATCTTTGGATTTATTTCCATGCAACATTGTGCCCAATAGGCTTTCACCAATGTTCTTCTCCACATGCATCACATCTAAATTGTGACGTAATGGAAGTTCCTATGAAAACCAAAACAATAATGCATTATTGGGTTTTTCTTTTATTAAAACAATGAAAAATAAATAAATTAACCACTAACCTCCCAATAAGGCAAATCAAAGAAAATTGATCGTTTTTTCCTCCTTGATAGCTCTACTTCTGTAAAACTGTTAGTATCATCATATTCATCTTCTTTATCATAGACATGCTATCTCTTCTTACTTTCCTCCTCTATTCCTTTTCCAAAATCATTTGGATAATCCTTCAATAATGCATAGATGTTTCTCCCAGAAAGCATTCTAGGAGCATCATCTGTCTCTACGGTATTATCAAACAATGCCGTTTGTTTCCTTCGTGAATCTGAAGGAGGTAGAAATCTTCTATGACCCATGTAGGCGAACTTTCGACTATGTTTCAACCAACGAGAATGGGTATTGACACCACATAATGGGCAAGCTTTTTGCCCTTTCACACGACATCTAGCAAGATTTCCATAAGCCGGAAAATCATTAATCGTCCATAACAAAATTGCATTCAGTTTATATAAAGTTTTACTAAATGCATCATAAGCAGTAACTCCATTAGACCACAAGTGATGCAAGTCTTCCACCAAAGGAGCCAAATATACATCAATATCATTCCCGGGTTGCTTTGGGCCTGGAATAAGTAAAGTTAACATAATGTTTTCTTTCTTCATACACAACATAGGCGAGAGATTGTATGTCACAAGCATTACCGGCTAGCAACTATATTTCGAACTCAACATGGAAAATGGATTGAATCCATCTGTAGCAAGACCAAGCCTAAGATTGCGTGGATCAGATGAAAAAGATTTATACTTTTCATCCACCATTTTCCATGTCATAGAATCCACGGGATGACTCATTTTTCCATCGTTATTTTTATTATTAAAATGCCATCTTAATTCTTCAGCCATCTTTTGAGATCTATACATTCGTCTAAACCTCGAAATAATAGGGAAATATCTCAATACTTTAACTGGAACACCTTGTATAACCTCTTCAATATCTTGATTTTTCTTCCATCTTGAGGAACCACATTTTGGACAACTTTCTAAATTTTTGTATTCTTTTCTGAAAAAGCAACAATCATTCTCACAAGCATGTATCTTTTCAAAACCCATGTCGAATGCTTTAAGAAATTTCTTGACTTCATATAAGGTTTTGGGAAGCACGTTATCCTTCGGCAGAAATAGATATTGCACAGCTAAAAGCTTATCAAAACCACTATCGGACATGCCAGTCTCGCATTTAAGATTATACAAGACGGTGATGGCAGATAATTTTGTGTGATCTGTGCAACCAGGATATAATGGAGTTTCTGCATCTTCCAAGTTCTTGACTAACTCATCCTCTTTTCTTGGAGAATCCACATCGTCTTTATCATCATCAAAAAAATCTTGATTCAAAAAATCTTCATCTTCATAGTGAATCATCTTGAATAGTTCATATACGTCAAACGTATTTGTTTTATTCTCTACATTTATCTCTTCACCATGGTTAAACCATACACCGTCAATGTATTTAGGATCCATTCCTTTTATAATTAAATGTTCAACGATGATTTGGTCATCATGACGACTAAGATTCTGACAATCCTTGCAAGGGCATAAAATTTTTTCTACACTTCTTACATTCCTCTTTGCAGCATGCACGAAATTCATTGCTCCTTGTCGGTATTCTATACTAGTTCTATGAAAAAAGTAAAAAAAAAGTGAGCTTTAGTATTAGATTATATGTTCTAATTCTCAAAATACATATTAAGTTAATCATGGTTTTATCACCTGTTTAAAAAAACCCAGCCTTTTTCCATTATCGACATTTGAAGGCAAATAAGTTTCCAAACTTTGACGTATAAATTGGTTATCTGTAGTAATCAAAAAAATAATTAGACGTTGAAGTACAAATACTTGTAGCACTACTGCATATAACCATGGTGGTTTAGTAGACAAAGGCAAAGAATACTTTTCCAAAAATATAAAATTTACACCTATATTTTGCATTTAACCTCAGATTTACATGTATTTATAATTAATCCATGCATAACACCACACTCCTACCCACACATAACTGACCAAGTCACAACCCTCCAAACTGCTGCATAACAGTTACAGCTATCTGCCCCTCCTTTGTCAATCCATCCACAAACGCTCCACTTCAACAAAAAACATTCCAGTCACTCCACTTCAACAAAACTTTTGCAAATCTCTGCACTTATCCATTACACACAGACCACTGACCAAACTTCCTCCCACCTATCACCAACAAACGCCGGTGCATTTCCGCTGCCACACATTGCTGCAACTTTCAAAAAACGCAGCAACCTCTCATCACCATACTACTGAATCCTCCTATTTTAGCACTTCTCACAACATTGTTTAATTCAACCACTTCCATAAATATACTTCAACACTGCAATCACTCCCCCACTCCACTGTTAAACAATTCATTCACTCCTCACAACAACACAGTTTCATACCAGCCTATAACAATACCCACTTTCATCTCATACACACCACATTCATTCATATCACCAAAGACAATATCCACTTGCCTACATTCCTGTAGCCTGCTTCAATAACCATTCTACAACCTACTGACTACTGCACTAATACAACCAACTGCACCATATTCACACACTACAACAGTGACCACTCCAACTACAAACCCCAAGCAACCACAGACCATCCTCCTTCCCATTTCTCCAACCTGCAACCTGTTTGCAACCGCACTTCATACTACAACTCAACAAAACATCAACAACCCAACCTCCGCAGCAAACTACCAGAGACTCACGCAACATTCATCAACTTGCCCTCTGACATTCTACCACTCCTTACGAACACATACTCACATCCTTCCCCCAGCCTCGCCCCCACTTACCAAACCAACCGTCAACTTCACCGCCTCCTCTTCACTACCTCACATCCACACAACTGACATATTTCCAGTGCCTGCCACTCCACAAAAGACTATTTATGCTCCAACATTTACCACTCTCAACCATCCAGCCAGCCAATACCCAATCGCAAACAAAACCGCGACCTCCATCAATGCTAATTGAACCCACCAAATTCCCGAAACAGCAACCTCAACCTCCTCTCAGCAAGCAACCATTGATTCACTGAACCACTTCAACAGAACATTCATATACTCAAAGAAATCAAAGCAGATATCCCAACAGATCATTGCAATTAGGGTTAAATCAACCATTTCAGTAATAGTTTAGGAAAAAATACGAAAATAAGATGCATTCAAATTCATATAAAAGCCAAATAGAATCACAAAGTCGATTTAACAGATTGATACCTAAATATACATAATTGATTTAAAATATTCATACCTACTTATACCTAGATCTGCTGGCTACCGCGACACGATGTTGAGTAAGGGGGAAACGACGGAGTTGACGATGATACTTGAGTGCGATGAAAATTTAATAGATTAAAAGGGGAAATTTTTTTCTGAAGAAGAAAGAAAATTAGGGACGAGAATTTTGTTAAGTACGAGAGTATAATGATAGGTTACGTTTATTTAGTTCGCGCGAACTCTTTTTTTTAGAAGCGGGAAACGTGAATTATTTTTTGCCACGTTTATATTATTTGGTAATCTATTTTTTGTTGCATTTACAATAAAACGCCACCGATTTTTGCAACTATAAATGGTTTTTCTTGTAGTGTACCCTTAAAGTGGAATGCACGTGCACTTATGTCTACAATATATTGCTAAAATATCAAGCTTTTATATTATAACATATAAACTATAGCAGAACAACACTTACATCAAAAATCATTTCAGACTTAAAAATTAAAAATTTATATATACATGCCACACTACTATATTATAAAGTATGAAAACAACATGTGACATATGTACATGTTACATCACACGTATTTATATATTCAAAACAACAAATATACTAACCTATTAATACTTCTTTATAACTCTGGCAAACATAAATACATGCAAGAGAGCACGGTAGAGGGGGAAAGAGGCTTGCGGGAGACTGGTAACAGTCAATGATGCTAGGGCGGAGGGCGAGGCGGGCTGTGCTCGGCGGCAAAGGCCATATTTGGCGTTGATGCCGGTTCATGGAGAAGAGGAGGTCGTCGGGCATTTTATGGCAGATCGGCTAGGCTAGGCACCATGCTTGATCGAAGTAAGGAGCAACCGAAGATTGGGAGGCAGGTGAGGTCGGGTTGCCGAGTGGAAAGTGGTGATGGTGTGGAGTGCAGAGGTGGAACAAGGTGAACGGCTTGCGTGAAGATGGGGAGTTGGAAGAGGAAATACAATGGCGTGCGTGATGATGTGCGTGAGAAGATGAGAGGACGTGGGTGGAGCGGCACTTGCATGGGGTGGGTTGCGCATGTAGAAGCTGAACGCATGGTTATGATGGCTTTGAATAAACTCTTGTTGAAGCTTATATATTTTCTTTTTTCCTTTTTTTTTTCAAATGGATGCGCATAGATAAAAATGAAAGTGACCCCAAATGGAAAGAAAGAAATGAAGAGAATGGGAACAAAATAGGTAGGGGAAGAGATGAAGGTTGCAGGCCGTAAAGAAACGTGTACATTTATTTCATTATAAAGTTAACAGTGGGAATAGTGAAGTTCGTGCATTGGTTTATGAATATATTACAGGCAAATGGCTGTTGGCCTTTAAACTTCTCACGGTGGACAAAAAAGGCAAATGAAACAAAGATTTGAATTTTTCAAACCGATACGGATATTCGTTTCATAGATTCCGCCGTACACCGGACATCAAAATACAGAATTGGATATACCGCAGAGATCAGCATGAGAGACGATCAAAACGGTATAGAGATATCGATGGTATTATTGAATTATAAAAATTCGAATTTTCTACTAACGGAAAATGCAGCAAAAAATGCAAAAAATAAGACCGACGGAGCTAAAGAAGCCCGAATTTGGAAAAACGAAAAAGAACGTCTTTCTTAGAAGATGATTTACAATTTTTCCACATAAAAATATTTAGGTTTAGAAAACTTTTTATTTTCATCAATTCTTAACTGATTTAAATTGAAATAAAATTACACACGAAAATAGACTTTCGTATTTTCGGACAAAAATTTACCAGTTGCTATGTTTAACTAGACGCATTCCAAATATCAAATATTTTTTTCAAAATTTTATTATTTAAAATTTACACAAAAGATTCAATTAAATATATTAAAAACAAATAAAATCATTAAAAATTTACGGGTCTTTACATTCTCCCCTACTCAAAACTTTTCGTCCTCGAAAAGGAAGGAGGTAGGAGAATAGAAACAACTAAAAAGATAATAGATTTGAAAAACAAAATAAAATAATTAATTTTAAACATATAAATTTCAATTTTAAATTAATTAATATTCAACAATTGATTTAATCCATTTGATTTTTTACGTTAATTTCTCTAACTATTCCTAACTTCATATTGATTTATTCATTTCCTTATTATTCAGTTATCTTCAATTAACAATTTCTAAAATCATAAATTTGAATAGTCATTTATTAAAATTATACTTTATTCAACAAATTTTATTCTTCTTTATTCGAAATTATTATTAAATTTTATTCCACTTAATGTATCTTATCACATATATTAGGTATATTTACACTAATTATAACTACTCAAATTTATTTAAAAATTCTTTTAACATCATTTTATAAGGTATAATATTCAATTACATAGTTAACTTCTGAGTAATTTAGGTAAGTATTATTGTAATGCAATTGAGCATTATACAAGTAAAATGTCCTAATTTAATTGTTCAGGCTTAGATATTTATTCAAAATATTGATTTCATTTTATAATTGAAATTATCCTTTATCATAAATTTAAGAATTAAATTTTCGAGTAACTTCAAATTTATTTAGAGATATATATATATATATATATAATATATCGAATCAGATTTAAATCATATACCAATATATATTACAAAACAAATCATACTTTAGAAATTCAAATCTATTTAAAATTTTCCAAATCAAAGTGTAGCAAGCCTACGAATAAGTCTCTTCACTCCGAAACTCGAAAATGAATTTCGATGATGCGACCGTCATCACTGAAATTATTTTCCAGTGATAAAGAGAAGAGCACTATTTAATCGTTTAAAATTCTTTGAAAACCATTTCTATTCGAAAATATTTTAAATAATATACATTTTAAAATTTAAAACCATAGTTCGAAATTATCGAACATTTAAATTATCAAATTCTAATTCAAATCACTTCAAATTCCAAATCAAATTACGACAAAGTTTTATAAATTCATTTATTTATATTATGCAACAGTCAATGGTTTACAAAACAATAAATGAAAATCAAATATTATCATTTCTGACAACAAATTCATTAACAATTTAATTTCCGAAAACCTTTATTTATATATAATATACACATACAAAATTTATTTCTTTCACCATATTCGAAAATAATATTGTGTCAGTTTGCTCTGCTCACGTGTTTTGGAAATCCTATCGATAGCATTGATCAGATGAATCGATCGAAAACCCAAATCAACATTAACAACTCAAACAATACAATATACGAAATATTTTTAATATTAATTCACACATACACTTCCGCGCTCGACGGCACGGGATTGGATTTTCGAAGCAAGGATTGGAGATTCAAATTAGATGGACTCAAATCAAAAAGAATTTTGATTCGAAGAGAACTTCGAAACCAAAGATAAGATGATTAAATAAATAGAATAGGGAAATGGATAAGCTTAAACAAAATGGCGGGCAACCTTTACTGGGTCGACCGTGACTTCAAAGATAAGATCGATGCAGAATTCTGAGACAAATCTACATTCGATCTCAAGAAATATAATTCGGATATAGCAGGAGATAGATAGCATCGTAAACCGTGGATACAGAAATCTCCGGTAAATCAATGCCTATTGTAAAGGAGTTTCACCCCTTTACAAATCATTTGAAGTTTGGCGAGACGGCCGATTCATTATAAGGGTCATTCGAAGTGGAGTTATGGGATGTTCCAGAATTGAAAGAAGACAAATAGTGAGGGACAAGAATGAATTTCGAAACCGAGGGGAACATTCCAAAATTCAAGGGAATCGAGTCTAAAAGGAAGAGATTCAAACTCGAATGAAAGTGATTCTGTAAATACATTTACCATATATGCTAAGTTTTACCTAGAGCTACCAAAGCTTTGATGCCAACTGTAACGACCCGCTATTTTGGACCATTCACATCCACACATGTCGGACTTGAATAATTCAAAATACTGAATTGTTAATTTATATTTGGCAAAACTGAACATATATAGTAAATACATAATCACAGATCACAGACACAGAGTAATAAATGCAGCGGAAACAAAATATAGTAGTTCATGAAGCTACTATATATATAACAGAGTTAAATATGTTACAACAGAAGTCTCAAATACAATAGTTAAATACAATATCAGAATACATCTCTAGAATCAACCGAATATCTGAAAGCTGGATAGATAGCTGGATCTCCAAGCGAAGCTCCAACTCCAAAGGTGAATCTCGAATACTGATACACTCAGTCTGACCGGAGCATAAAGCAAAACACAAAACACTCGAGTTAGGATTAACATTCTGATGTCAATAAATCCAACTCAAGTGAAATAACAACTGAAATACAAGTAACTCAAAGGACGTTGGGATAACCATCCTCTAAGGAACCGTTAAACTATCTACCATGTAGTAATATATGCTAAATAGATAATGCCTATCAGTAACATAAAGTATAAAAATAGTGTTAAGGCGTTACCATTATCCCTCTTAACACATTTTATATAAGTGTCATAATCTATACAGCAAGGTAAACTCCACCGTAAACTAGTGGGATATCAGGGAGTACTCCATAGGTATAACACACACAAAATTCGTAGTGGTCGCGTATATAGGGATACAAGTATGACAAGGCACATGAGGCAATACCTAAGGTAGTAAAACTACCGTTTGCCTGATCCGGACTAGTGAGAACGTATTGCCGCAACGATCGCAACACCCGAAACAACACTCCCAAAATTCGAGGGTGCACACCAATCAATAACAAGTAATGAGTAGTTTACGAAGAAGTGTGTTCGCTCGAGGTGGTTAACACCTTTTGGCCCGGCACGACTCATGTTTTAGTCATTTCCAATTTAACACAAGTGCCAAGGCTATCCATTATCGTTCTCTTTCTTCAGTCATCACGTACATCATTCCAACCACTTCATTCTAGATCACACTCCGCGTATAGTTATTAAAGTGGTTTTCGGTTCAGACAGAGAGTATTCCCATAACTGATTCCGGTCTCTTTAATAACTTTCGTAATTATTACACCGATTGGTCGTTTAATAAATTTCAAAACCAAATCAAATTCAATTTCAATTAGAATTGTAAACCAACATTCCATTGTCTTTCTAAATCAATTTCCATTAATTTACGTTTCAAAGCTTCCAAATTACCATTTCAAAAATCTTATAATTCAATTTCAATTTTTATTTTAAAAAATTCAAATATTGATTCAAGTTCGTATACAAGTTTCATTCCGTAATCATTTAAATTAATTTAATTTATCATTCAAATCAATTTAAAGTCATTGATCGATTTCATTCAATATTCGTTAAGTTAATTTATCATTCAAAACAATTTCTATTTAATTCCAATTCATTAAATCATTTACTTAAGTTCAACTCCAATATATCAAACTTACAAATTTAATTAAATTAAATTCGCCAAATCAAATTCTTTAAATTACAAGTTTTACATTAATTTCAATAAAACACATTTTATTTCTTGTTAAAGAAATTCAATCTCACTTAACTATTTACTTAGCTACAATTTCAAAACCCAATTAACAAGAAAGCTTAATTTCACGTATCCAAGACGTTCAATTTCATTTATTTAAAGAATTCAATTTTATTTAATTACTAAATAATTCAATCTTATTTTATTATTAAATAATTTCAAACTTAATTAATAATTTCAAAATCTAATTATTAAATAATTTCAACCTTAATTATCAGATAATTCTAAACTTAATTATTAAATAATTAAATTTAAAACAACGTTCTTTCAACAATTACTATGTTAAAATTTTCAGATTATTAGATATTAACATTTAAATTTCACTAGAATTCAAATTCCAACTTCATTTAAAAACCTTATTATTTATTCAAATAAAATTTTTATTTTATTTTTAAACAAATTATTGACCAATCGGGTTCTTATTTAATTTTCTATCCTAAGTCAAAGTTTATTTGGGTATTTATCATTTCAACCCGATTCAATTTCAATTCAAAAATCAAAACTTAGCAAAGGGAACTTGCATTGTGATAACTGGGATGGTGTCAAAGTAAATAAACAAGCAATAACAACCATCAATAACAATCCAATAATTTATTCAAATAATCCTAAAATAATCGTATTAATTACATTGTTGTTTGTGCAAATTAATATAATTATTTCTGGAATCTACAATATCATTTCATGTAGATTAAAGATTATTACACTAATATTTATACGGTTCTTCACTTGATATCTATTACTCAATTTCATACAACATCGATTTAAACAACATACATTTAAATAGTTCAAGGTGTAATAACCATATTTCTACGTGTCAATTTATTTAACATTTAAAGGGGTCATATTATGCAAATGTCATCAAATCAAATTTAACACATATATCAAATATAACTATCCTACATCAATTTCAATTTCAAATTATTTATCATTTATAATGTTAACAATTTAACATCCAATGTCAACATCAAACAATCAATCATTTAACAACCAAACTGGATTATCATTGTATAAATATCAGATAATGGTGTCAGATGTCACATGTGAACTGATACAGGTAATAGCATATATAACAGTGCAATTAACTAACAGCAGCATATTTTAATTGTCATTTCAATTGAAATCAAATTTAATAAATAAAAGAACATTAATCGTGAGTGATTACTCACCTTTCGAGGCTAGAGCGAGGACAGAATGCGATGAGATATGAATCCAAGCATGGATTTCGAAGCAAAGCAAGATTGGCATGAATTTGACAGACAAGGCTGATAAGAGTTGATGGAAATAAATCAAATTAGCTCGATGCCAATATAATATACGTATAACTGTTATTATTAGATTAACATTTTTCTTAAAACCAATATTCAATTTAAATTACATATTCATTTTTATATCAATCTTAAATTTTAAACATATATATATATATATATATATATTGAAATCAAAATCTATATATACCTATATGAAATGTAAAACCAATTGTCTAAAAAAACCATTGGATTTCATTTAAAAATCAATATTTATTATGAAAACTAACCTAACTAATAGGTTATACTTTATACAGGTGCATATACCTTATATTAAAACATATGTATATTATAATTTAGTCAATATAAAATTTGGGTTGCTTATAAGAAACTATACTTTTAAAGTATACAGACTGTATAACTACATAACAGGTTATAATATTTTATATAAACTTATATTCAACAGGATACTAACTTGATACTGTCACAACCACATATAGGTAGACAGTAAAGTGATATACCCTTAAAGTGGAACGCACGTGCACTTATGTCTACAATATATTGCTAAAATATCAAGCTTTTATATTATAACATATAAACTATAGCAGAACAATACTTACATCAAAAATCATTTCAGACTTAAAAATTAAAAATTTATATATACATGCTACACTACTATGTTATAAAGTATGAAAACAACATGTGACATATGTACAACTAACATCACACGTATTTATATATTCAAAACAGCAAATATACTAACCTATTAATACTTCTTTATAACTCCGGCAAACATAAATACATGCAAGAGAGCATGGTAGAGGAGGAAAGATGCTTGCAGGAGACTGGTAACAGTCAGCGATGCTAGGGCGGAGGGCGAGGCGGGTTGTGCTCTGTGGCAAAGGCCATATCTGGTGTTGATGCTGGTTCATGGAGAAGAGGAGGTGGTCGGCTGTTTATGCCAGATCGGCTAGGCTAGGCACCATGCTTGGTCGGAGTGAGGAGCAACCGAAGATTGGGAGGCAGGTGAGGTCGGGTTGCCGAGTGGAAGGTGGCGGTGGTGTGGAGTGCGGAAGTGGAACGTGGTGAACGGCTTGCGTGAAGATGGGGAGTTGGAAGAGGAAATACAATGGCGTGCGTGATGATGTGCGTGAGAAGATGAGAGGACGTGGGTAGAGCGGCACTTGCATGGGGTGGGTTGCGCATGTAGAAGCTGAACGCATGGTGATGATGGCTTTGAATAAACTCTTGTTGAAGCTTATATATTTTCTTTTTTCCTTTTTTTTTCCAAATGGATGCTCACAGATAAAGATGAAAGTGACCCCAAATGGAAAGAAAGAAATGAAGAGAATGGGAACAAAATAGGTAGGGGAGGAGATGAAGGTTGCAGGCCGTAAAGAAACGTGTACATTTATTTCATTATAAAGTTAACAGTGGGAATAGTGAAGTTCGTGCATTGGTTTATGAATATATTAAAGGCAAATGGCTGTTGGCCTTTAGACTTTTCACGGTGGACAATAAAAGGGCAAATGAAACAAAGATTTGAAATTTTCAAACTGATATGGATATTCGTTTCATAGATTCCACCGTGCACCGAACATCAAAATACAGAATTGCGATCAAAACGGTATACAGATATCGGTGGTACATTGAATTATAAAAACTCGAATTTTCTATTAACGAAAAATGCAGCAGAAACGTAGGAAAATAAGATCGACGGAGCTAAAGAAGCCCGAATTTGGAAAAAAGAAAAAGGACGTCTTGCTCAGGAGATGATTTACAATTTTTCCATTTAAAAATATTTAGGTTTCGAAAACATTTTATTTTCATCAATTCTTAACTGATTTAAATTGAAATAAAATTACACACGAAAATAGACTTTCATATTTTCGGACGAAAATTTACCAGTTGCTATGTTTAACTAGACGAATTCCAAATATCAAACATTTATTTCAAAATTTTATTATTTAAAATTTAACAAAAGATTCAATTAAATATATTAAAAACAAATAAAATCATTAAAAATTAACGGGTCCTTACACTTATGTTTTAGGAAGTACGGAAGTTCCTTGGGATAGCATGAGAGTGTTTTTATTTTGGAAAGAATAAGAGGTTTTAGTATGAAGAAAATCTACTTTATGTCTAACCCAATAAAAATGAAAATTTTGAATTAAAAAAGTTGAAAAATATAATTGTTATTATATTTGAGGAAGTAAATATTGGGTTTTTGAAAAAAAATAAGTGGCATGAAATTTAAATCGGTTTTTAAATGATGTAAATTTTGTTAAAAGTGAAATTCTTTTTGTAGAATTATAGAGCATGTATAGGTCGTTAGTTTCTTTGTAGGTAAACAATGATTTTAAATATACAAATCTAGAGTCTGTTAAGTATCGAAAATGCAGGTTAGAATATTCATTGTTGTAATAATTTTTTTCAGTAAAATAAAGGAAGCATATACTATGACACTATTGTTGTAGTAGGTGACTCCCAAAGTAAACGTTTTTACATAGCATATGAGATTTATTAATATTTATTTTAATTGAATCCATATATTAGTATTTTTAGATTATAGTAACGGTGTTTTACGCAACATCTATTTTGACCCAAAGAGTTTTTGTAACGACCCGGAAAAATTTAACAACTTTAATTGATTTTATAACGTATTTAATTGAATAGTTGTGAAATTTTATAATAATTGGATTTTTAAAATAAAATGTTTATATATTTAGAATACGTATATTTAAACATAGTAGATTGTAAATTTCAAATTAATTTTATGGAAGTTTATTTCATGGTGAAATTCTATTAAATTCAAGCTAGCCAATAATTGCTGATAATAAAATATTTTCCAAACCTGAATATTTTACGTAGAAAAATTCTAAATCCTCTCCTGAGTGAGATGGCATCTTTCTTTTTTTGAAATTTGAACACCTGTTGCTCCGTTTATCTTAATTCTAATAAAATAGCAGCATTTTCTAGTACCGATTATCGACTTTTGATCGGATGATCGTACAGCCAATATCTGTGTACAGTTTTGATCGTCTCATCATACTGATCTTTACCGTGTATTCAATTCTGTGTTTTGAAGTCCGGTAAATAACGGAGTCCACGAAACCGGTAACCGTATCAGTATCGAATTCGTGACTGTTTGCTTTCTTTTGAATTTCAAACTTTAACTGTGTCATCCAAGCAAATATTAATTGCTTTAATAACTTTTGCTGAATCTGTGGCCATGCAATTTATTAATTTTCGGTACATTTATTTTGTTTCCTTCGTTCTTCGATATTCTAGCGTTATAAAATAAATTTATTATAACGTTATTATACATGAACTTGTATTTATTTCTGAAAATGTGTACGTTTCCCTTTTCTATAGTTTCGGTTATAAAATTTAATACGTTTTGAATTTGCGTGTGACTTTCAATATTTTACCGTTCGCTCTTCCCTGATGCTTCGTTCCGCCCTTCCCTTTGAAAAATATATATATTTCATCTTTTTTTTCATTTCGTTTGCCTACCTGCTTTTCTTTCTCCTCTTCCATTTTCTCCTCCGCCTGCTCTTTTATTTTTGCCTCGCCTGGAGAATAGAAGCGCCGATCCCATCATCCCCTTCTGCCGCCTCATCACAGCTTCCCATCCACATGGCCACCACCCTCCAGTTCTCCTCCTCCGCCCTCCTTTTCCCCATGCTTCTCGCGCCGACCAGATCCAGCCCACCAGGTGCCACCGCCATCTCCTCCACTCCGCCGCTTGCACAGCCACCTCGGCCTGCATCTCCCCTTTTCCTCAGCATTACCACTTCAATTTTCGCCACCCCCTCAGCATCTCGTCGCCAGCACTTCACCCCTCCCTCCTCTTGCTTGCCAAACATTATTCTATCATATATATTGGGTAAGTTGTTAAGTATATATGCTCTGGTCTATATGTATTTCGGTTGGGTTAAAAGATTAATAAGTTTTTTTTATATAGTTTATATATGAGTATATATATTATGGTTAGTTTTATGACATATTAGTATACTATATGTTAGTTATTTACTATTGTTTGAATTTAACGTTATATGTTATAGTATGAGAGCTTTGATATGTCGGCAAAATAAAGGTTTGTTTGTCAGTTATAGCAGAGTTGGTTTAAAAGGAAATATTATGTACTATTTTACAGTCTATATTTTACAGTGTATATCGTGTTTTGCTACAGTATGATATATATAGTATGTATTTATCCTATGTTGTACTTCACCTTTAGGTCTGCATATACTGTCATGAATACGGAGTCTACATATTTGCTTTTGGCTAGCTTATACATATAGATATTATGGATTTATGAACATATGTTATAAAATGTTGGTATTTGAGAAGTATAAATGTATATAAGTTATGATAATATTAGGTTTAAATCTGTATGTATATATGAGTTGCAGAGGTTACTTAAGTTATAGGTATATATTATTTAAATATGATGAGTCCTATAAGTTTATGAAAGTATACATTTATTTTTAAAGTGTCTGCATGAATGTTTAAAGTATAGATGTATATATGGTTATATACTATTTTACCTTGGTCGCATATCAATAAGTATATATATAATATAAGTTTACTACGATAATAAAATGTTAGTTTGCATATGAATATATATATAAGTTTATGTGAATTCATATAACCTGTTGTTAGCTCAGCCATGCAAGTTTACACATTCGTGTCATTTAGCAAAGGATGTATACATATATGTTATACATTTATTTAATTATATATTGTCTGCATATGTGTATACGTATAGGTCTAGTAGTTATATATAGTATGTCTTCTATATGTGTGTTGAAAGGTTGCTTACTGTCTTGCTTTTATAATAATATTAATATTAAATAGTGTACACGGCTTTCAATTTTTATAGAAGTGGCTACCTTGTTAGAACTGTGTTGTTATAAGAATAAGGCGAAATAAATTTTGTAACAAATTAAAAAAAAAGTGTATATACATATATATTTATATGTTGTTTTTGATATAGGGGTTTTGGGTTAAAACAATGATTGAAATACATATATTTAGTTAATACGTGTTTTAATTATTTGTAAATAAGTATAATATATTCATCTTATTTTAATATATATGTCTGGATTTAGAATATGACTTAATATATATAGTCATATATGAGTTGCTCGTACCGATTGTCTTCATCGATCCTGTTCTGACTTGATTTCATCAACTTCCATTTATCAGCTTTGTACGTCGATTCGAGTTCAATCTTGTCTTGATTTGAGATTCGAGCCAATCAGCTTTGATCGTTGAATTCGTGCCGGTTTTGCTTTGCTTGGATTTGAAATTTAATTTCAGTGTCTGTATCAGTGTGCGTATCCGTGTCTCCTTCTATATTCTCTAGCCTCGAAAGGTGAGTAATCACTCACGATTAACATTCTTTTATTTATTAAATTTGATTTCAATTGAAACGACAATTGAAATATGCTGCTGCAGTTATTTAATTTTTATATTTAGGCTATTATCTGTAGCTGTTCACTATGGGATATGACACCATATCCTATTTGTTTATATTTATTTTGATGATATATGCCTATTATTATTATTATTATTATTTTCATATCTGTTATCACTCTGCAAGTTCCCTGTTAGTATAGAAATCACTATGGGTTGAAATGATACATACCCGAACGGACTTTAGAATAGGAGAATTTCGTTATGGGTTGAAATGATAGACCCAAGCGATTTTCATTTAATTGAATTTGGGATTACGGGTTGAGATGCTATCCACCCGTATATATTTAGTGTACGAATTGAAATGATAAATATCCGTAACACTTGACCATATGTAAGGAGTATATATAGACACCGTTGGTCCATATATAAATATTTCGGAAATAAATTCATTTTTTTGAAAAGAAATATATGGTCTTATTAAAGGTTAATTATTAAATTTTTATATATAAAGGGTAATGATATATATAGATTTAATAATATTTAATTTAATTAAGATGGAATTAATACATAAATTATTTTAAATATTTATGTGCATTATATTTCAAATATATTTTGCAATAATTGGGATAAATTAAGATTGGGAGATAAATTTGGGTTATTAAAAATGGTATTTAAATAAAGAATAATTTAATTAAATTTATCTGAAATTATTGAATGGGAAATTTAAAGGTATGAGATTTAAGTGATTAATGAATATTTCATGTTTAATAAAATTAAAGAAAATATCGAGTAAAATGTAATTTAAGGTTACTTTAATGATTTTGAATCAAATAAGGGAGTATTTCAAGATTTAATAATAATGAGATTAAATAGAGTTCTATATGAGACTGTTATTTAGAACATTTAAATATTAAAGCCTTGAACTATATTGGAATTTAAATGGTTTATGTTGAGATTCGGATCTGTATTTGAAATCAACGTAGTTGAATCTGTTATTTAGCAACTAAAATTGAATTAAAGTGAAATTTAGGTTGAACCAAATTTAAAATTATTATTAAGAAAACTAAATTGAATAAAAATTTAGTTGAAACGTTGAATACTTAAAGTTTTGAAATATATTGAATATAAAGGGGTGTTTTTGTGATTACAAATCTGAATTTGAGATCGATAAATTGAAGTGTTTATTTTAGGAAGTGAGTTGAATGTAAATTGATAAATAAAGATTGAATTTAATTTAAATGGGAAGGTCGGGTTGATGTTGAAACGATTTGTTAAGTTGAGGGAATTGAAAATACTTTACTTTATAAATTATTTAATGTATATAAATACTATTTTGGGAAATATAGAGATATTTGAAATGAAATGATATTGGTTTTGAAGTATAAATGACCACGGTGTTATAGTGTATATCTCTACCTTGTAGATAGTTCTATGGACCCTTAGAGGATGGTTATCCCAAACATCCTTTAAGTTATTTGTATTTCAATTGATATTTCACTTGAGTTGGGTTTATTGATATAAGAATGTTAATCCTGACTCGAGTGTTTTGTGTTTGCTTTACGCTCGGGTCAGACTGAGTGATACAGCCTTAGAGACTCACCTTTGGAGTTCGGAGCTTCATTTGGAGATCCAACTATCGACTCAGATTCCAGCCTTTCCAGTTGATTGGTTCAGAGAAGTCATCTGTTGCATTGGAGACTTCACTGCATTTGAACTATTCGATTGTATTTTATTTCTAACTCTGATGTATATAGTAGCTTCATGAACCACTATTCTTTATCTATTCCGCTGCATTATATTACTCTGTGATCTGTGATTGATTTATTTACTGTATATTTTAAGCTTTGCCAAATTTTAATTAACAATTCGGTATTTTGAATTATTCAAGTCGGATATGTATGGTTTTATTGTCGATTTGAATGGTCCAAAATTGCGGGTCGTTACAGTTTTGAAGATAATTTCTAAGTGGTTTGTATGTACACTTATTATTTAAATAAGCACATGAAAATATTTTCTGGTTATAAAGAAGTTTAAAAATGAGTTCATTTGAATTATAATGTATGATAAATTAATGAATTTAGTAGGAAATATCTTTTGTAAGTAAATATAGAGTAAACATACTTTAATCTATTGGAATGAAAAAAATAATGATACAATTTTCTATGAATCACAAATAAAGATGTTTTGTGCTAGCTACAAGGAATACGTGGAAGAGACGTACAAGGTATGGAAAGCACCATTTTCTGTGTAGCCTATTTCAATAAAATATAAAATAAATTCCTTATAATTTCACATAAACATGAAATCCTCCTTTAAAGGATTCATAGAAGGTTTTAGCGTTAATGGTTTCTCATAAGAGAAAGCAATTCCAATACATTAAGTTAAGAGATTTTTGATAAGATAACTGTTCTTTTTTTTACCCCAGTTTTAGTAAATTTTAAAATCTACAAAAAATGGTTTGGTGGAAAAATAAATAAGTTTTTTGATAAGATAAAATTTAGATGTTTTAATTTTTGAAGAAAATTTGATAAATACCAAACCAAATCGGACTTTTAAATATGGAGTGGTTAGAAATCATTTCCTAGGTGTAACGGAAAAAGTATAAGGCTATAACAGTAATTATTCCTAGTAGTAAAAAAAAGTTCTTGTAAGGTGTATATGACACCGGTGAAAACTTGGAAATGTTGTTTCATGTGTGTAGACGATAGAAGAATAGTGAAGTGATATTAGTAAGATAGCAAGACACATGTGGTTGGAAAAGTAGACCTTAGTTGGGGAAAAGGAAGGAAAAGGAGAAAATTTCCCCAAGATTATTTGTCTTTCTAGATAGAGACTGCAAACTCTTATCCATTGTGGTAATGAGACTTAGTTATTTCTTTTTGGGCATGGAATAGAAGGGATGAACAGATCTTATTCTTCATGAGTAATACAGCGTAAGTTGGTGACAAGTAATAGGCGGTAGGAGGTGCATATGAGTAACTTGGATTCTAGAGCAGGACCTTTCTATGTCAAAGTGGACATGGTCCTACACCTCTTTGTCCTAGATGATAGCTGTGTTTATTTGCTGTGTAAAAAGTGAGCGAGAGACAGAGAGAGTAAAAAAATAATAAGATAACTATATGGAAAATAACAAATTTAAAGAAAGCGACAAAAACATCAACAGAAAAATTTAAAAAGAGAAATTTTCTTATGTAAACTGTGCTTGGGGAAGTACATACTTTTTTTAGAATAGTAGCCTAAATCTCAAGTATGGAGGAAGATGTGCGTAAAAGAAAATCGGAGAAACATGAAGTTTTCCCATTTTCTACCTTCTTTCTGACATAAGAGATCGAATTCATAACATTAGTTTTTTCTAAAATTCGAATGTTTAAAGTTGTATGGTAGGGTTTGGATGCAAAATTAGTTGAACTACACCCATATTCAATAGGTGTGTGGGAAAAATTAGATGAAAAGTGTTTTATGTTTTCAAGAGATTGCATTCATATACAAATTGCAAGTATATTTAGGATGTATGCATCATGTTTTAAAATAAACTTTCAAAGAAGAAAAGCATTCATATAGGAGGTACCATTTAGAAATTCATGTACATGCATATATTTTGTATTAAATAACACTTTTGCACAAGAGCACGGATGGACGAAAAATTGGATGTACAAAAATGGATGTGATTGATGCAAGGAACTATATAATTTTACACTTGTCGAATTTCGGGGACGAAACTTCCTAAAGGGTGCAAGAATGTAACACCCTGCATTTTTATGTAATTAAATAAAATTAATTGAATTAACATAATTGCAAAACAGAATATAGATGTCAAATATATGCATTTAAGAATTGGGAGGTTACATAAATTTATGCAAGCAACAAGTGTGTGATTAATCGATGCATCAATCAATTAAAAAGGGAATTAATTTAGAGACATATGGGCGTTAATTAGTCAGAGAATATATCACTTCTATAACATTAATTAATTAAGGGATCTTCTAATAAAGGGAAACGTATGTGGGTAATAAATTATATGATAACATACATATATTAATTTATAATTGACGCAATCAATTAACTAAGAAATTAATTAATGACATTATGTAAGCATCAATTAATAAAAGAGGGTAACTTAAATGTCAATAATTGGGTAGTGAATTAGCGGTTTAAATATATACAACTAATAAATGAATGATTGAGTGACTCATAAGAATTAATTTGAATATCGATTAAAATGAAAAACGTGTCAATTAATCAATTGGCAATTAGTTGAGCATTTTAAAAAGGGTGTCAATTAATCAAAGAATATGCTCTTCTTACAATAGCTAATAACGTAAATTAATTATTTAGAAGAAAACGCCAGTTATAGGATTATTTGTTTCCAAGTAAAAAAAAAGAATTGGAATGCATATAAAAATCAAATGGAGTAATTAAATTTACGATGAAGATATGTTAATAAGAATAAATTAAAAAATTAAAACTTTTATATACAATCAACTAATAGAGGTATTAATTGACGTGTTCAAATAGGTAAGAAATTATAATTTATAAGAATAAATTAATATATGTATGATCTAATTAATTGGACAATCAGTGAAAGAATCTTATTTAGAAGGAAACGTTTATTAATAGTGTCACACAACAAAGGAATAAATGAATAACATTGGAGAATTATACGTTATAAGCTAATGTAAACAAATCAATAAATGATAGTGAAGGATTGTTTTTAGGGTTAATCGGATGTTTCATAGTTGTTCACTGTACCTATAAATTGAATGTAACTTAACTCTAGTCCACACTACTTTCTTTGATTCAGCTGTTGTCATTTACAAAAAACTCCTCTTCTCCCTCTTATTTCTCCTCTGTCAATCAAATCTTTCCCCAAACAAAAATATTAAGCAAGGAAATGCATACATGAAAATCAAATAATTGCGCAAACAAATTAGGAAATTTACAGCGAATTAAAAATGGGGAAAACCGGAGAAAAGTGTAGCAATTTAAAAGGGATAGAGATTGAAGCTAAGGACGACAAGTGAGTGGATTTATTTATATATCTTTTAAGTTTAAGATATATAATCGTTAAATTCCCATTAAGAAATTTTATTCAATAATTAATCCTATTAATTAAGTTATGCTGAACTATAAGGAATTTACAGTTGATTTACAGTATTAGCGTTTATTTACATCTATTTCTAAGTTTTGGATTTCTATGCAAGCGTCGTTCTTCTATTTTCTCCTCTTTCTTCGTGTATGGATTAGAATAGATTAAATGTGAATATGAATTAAATAATTAAGAATACTCAAATGAAGGAAATAAGACGTAAAGTAATAAAAGTTTAAGGAATGGAATTACTGTAATAAATTACGTTAAAACGAGAAAAGTTAATTAATCTAATAACTGGATTTGGGAGTAACTAAAAGGTTAATTGGTTGGTCTAGAAAATAGGATACATTTCTATAATTCAATGTTTAAAAGACAACAATGAACGTAATTGCTAGAATAAAAGAAAGAAAAAGAGAACTAGTATAAAATAGAGAAACCACTATATTTTACACTATTCCAAAGTAGTAAAAGTAATATCTAGCAGTTACAGATTATTATTTATAGTATTATTTAATATTAAAATATGGAAATGGCTTTTAAATATAGTTTTCATAACCAACCAAATAAAGTAGAATTACTTCCTAGAATAGAAGATAATAAAGTAAAGTATGACACGAATCAAGTAAATTATTAGATAAGAACTTGAAGCTGTAAACGATAATGAACCTAGGTCAGCATTCACTGCGCAGACCATTTAAGAAGATAGTTATTATTATAAGTGAATTATACAATGTAATAGAATAAAAGAGTATTCTATATCATAATAAAAGAAGGCAGATTATAACAGAAAAGAAATGCTGGAATTATGTACATACTATAAAAGAAAAGAAAATGAAAATTGTAGGTAGAATTATACATAGGTTATAATTAAGTAATAGGAACAAAAAGCTTATTTTAAGACTTTGAATAAATTATTGAGAAATAATAATGGTAGAAGCTTATTTAAAAATTTATATTAAGTCAATAAGCAAATAAAGCAGGAATGATAAAAGAGGTTTATTTTAATGAACTTTAGATTTATATTAAGTTAAATAAGCAAGATAATGGACGTAGCTCATATCAACAGCATTCTCTATTAAATAAATGGAAATCTCACAATAGATAGAGGTGGGACGAGAGCTAGAATATGCTAATTAGGATAAATAAGTAGCCAACAGAACAAGAAAATAAACTAAATGTAAATTAAAAGATTAGACTTAGGGTCTAATAAAAGAATTGAGATGCGTTTGGATCAACCCTAAGGATGAAGCGTCTAATGAAGCAGTTCATCATGGATTTCAAAAATGGATAAGCACGTCCAACTTAGTATTTTTGGGCTTTAAGGAAGTACGAGACTTCAACGGAACATGAGGATACTCTAGGATGACCCTTTGGGTAATCCTAACGAGAGTATGCCTTGACTGCATTTGCATTGTAGAGCTAACGAAGCAGACTTTGTAGGTAGTCGGAAGGGCTTAGGGTTCGAAGTAGGGTATTCGTATGTCCAGTACTTGCAAGTAAGTTTAAGGATAGTCGCATGCAGATATCGGCCAGCATCAAGACGAAGAGCAATTTTAGGAAAGAATAGAGTTAAACCATCAAGCCAACGATTCATTCACTATCGAGACATTGGATAGGGAGCAATGCTAGGGCCGCGATGAAAAAGAGACAGACCAACTTGAATATCTGTGTTATAGGCTTAACGAAGCAGTCTTTTACTGATATAGAAAATCCCCGTCTGAATTCCGTATAAAGTTGGTGGGATACATATAGTAGACAGAACAATTACGTAGTCCTCAATGTATGCACTGGGTGGTACATTATGGATGTCCGAGCACTGACATAGAGTAGTGCGGGCGCGATTTACGTTTTCATAGTAAGTAGTGAAGTATCTGTATTGTAGGCCTTACGAGGCAGTCCTTTAGATATAGCTACGGAGCAAAACGATGGAATATCTATATTGTAGGCCTTACGAAGCAGTCCTTTATAGATGTAGTTATGGAATGCTCTCAAGCAAGAAGATGGAGATGTTTTCGAGGAGGATACAGAAGGTATCATGGATGGTACCTAGGACCAGTATGGTCATTGGGCATATAGCTACACACACACACGCATATATATATATATATATATATATATATCAGTTATTAGATTTTAATCTCCTAAGGGGTAGACAGATACAATTCACATATAGAGGCGAGAGCATGATAAACCTAGTGAACCTAATATAATGATAAAAGGAAATAAAATTGTATATGTAGAATTAAGCTTAAAAGTGTATAATTTATCCATTCACCAGAGCATTAGTTCTGGCCCCCTCCTCATAACATCCTACAGGTTAGGTAGATGGCAGAGACTTACCAGCTTTAAGATACTTGTTTAGAAAGTGCTATTATATCGGTAAGTGTTTACTTACTATTATATTTTAGTCTGTTTGAATGTGAGATATTTAATTGAGCTATGATATATTTGTCTTTTCCTATATGCACATACCATATTCCTAACCTGGATTTTAGTGGGCTTGGGTTTTTGCATTTTTGCGAAAAATCCAGACCCTTTGGAATTCGGGTTTTTACAATAAGCATTTTTGGAATTTTCAGAATATGGACTCGAAACTTATACCATTGTGTTAATGGCGATTTTCTGACAAATTTTCATACATAACTTGTCGAAATCCGAGTTTATATGAAGAAGTTACGAGTAGATTAAGAAATCAAAATTTAACGGAAAAAAAGAAGTAAGACCCTATGGGTCGACCCACAAAATACAGGGTTAGACCCATATGTAGCCCTGGACGAGAAATCGTCCAAGAACGTGCCGAAGTCTTGTAATCTGATTTTTGTGCGATCTGAAGCATGTTTTCTGGATCCAACGATTTGTAGTGAGTCTGTGACGTGGTGGCACCAGATTCAATCCAAAAAATTGACGTTCTGAGATCCCCAAACTCCACTATAAATAGAACCCTAGGCCAAACTATATTCTCACAATCAGATTTTCTCCCAATTGGGTTCATTGCTTAAGGACGAACCCTAATTAGGGAATATTCTAGGGAGAATTTCTTTTTAATAAAAATAATAGACGCTTTAGAAGGGGATCCAAGATGGCCATGGAGTAAAGATAAGGACGATAGGTGAGTGGATTTAAATTATATCTCATTTATGTTTATGATCTATAATATCATTAAATTCTCATTAAATACTTAATTAAGCATTTATTTCAGTAATTAGTTCTACCAGTCAGTTATGTTGAAACTGTAAATTTTAAAAGAGAAGTGTACTTATATTTAATTGTTATTTATATGGAAAAAGAAAGGAATCCAACTAAATATAAGTAATATTAGGCTTAAAAGTTGTAGGGAAAGGCACAAGCCAAAAAGTGAGAAATTTGCAGTAAATTATGTTAAAATAGAAAAAATGAATTAAAAAGAGAAAATCTAATAACTTGATTTGAAAGTATGTGATAGATTAGTTGGTCGGTTTAGAAAAGGAAATACATTTCCATAGTTTAATATTGTAAGAATAACGATAAACGTAATTGCAAGAATAAAAGCGAGAAAAATGGAGTTAGTGCAAAATAGAGACATTACTGTATTTTGCATTACCCAATAATTAAAAAAATATAAAAGAAATATCTTGCAGTTACGATTTATTGTTTATAGCATTATTTTGTATTAAAATACAGAAATGGATATTTTGCACAGTATTTGTAACCAACCAAATAGAATAGAACTACTTCTTAGAATAAAAGAGAATAATGTGAAGCGTTAAGGAAATAAAAGAAGAATTAATCAAGCTAATTATTTGACAAGATTAGAAACAATAAATAGAAAATGTGACTAGATCTGCATTTATTGCGCAGATAATAGAGCAAAAAGTAAAGCGGTTATTATAATAAGTAATTTGTGGCAGTTGGACGTAGTTCCAATTGTCATATAATATAAGAGAACTAAAGAGAATTTAGTATCATAATAAAAGAAGATAGACTAGAATAGAAAAGAGACACTTGCAATCGCATTTATAACATGTATGTTATAAAAGAAAGAAAAGAGTATAAAAGTGACAATTACAAGTATAATTGTAACACATTGGTTATAATTAAAAATAAAGAAACAGAAGAGGCTTATTTTATCAAACTTAGATCTTGGATTAAGTTAATAATCAAAATAATAGAAATGGCCCTTACTGGCAGCATTCCCTTTCAGGTATAGGACCGATGGTCTCATACATTGGTGGGGCTGGGAATGTTGATTATGGTAAATAAGTAGCCAACAGAATAAGAAAAGTAAGCTAAACGCATAGTAAAAGATTAGATGTAGGGTCTAATAAAATGGTAAGATGCTTTTGGAGTAGCCAGAAGAGAATCCGGATAAAGGGCCTAACGAAGCAGTTCATTCGCAAATTTTTAGTACAAAAAAGCACGTCCAACTTAGTTAGTTTGGGCTAGAAGGAAGTACGAGACTTCAACGGGACGCGGCGATACTCTAGGATGGCACTCTGGGGTAGGCCTAACGAAGTTGCAGCTCCGGAGGCAGGTCTGTAGGTTTTCCATCAAGAGAGTATGCCTTGACTGCTTTTTCATTGTAGGCCTAATAAAACGGACCTTTGTAGGAGTCAAAAGGTTGATGATGAATTAGGATATTCGTATGACACCATACTCTAGTTTGCGAGTAGGTTATAATGGGAAGGACCCAAAAGGATAGTCGCATGTGGAGATCAGCCATCATCAGTCAGAGCGAGTTCGGAAAAGACTAGAGTTGAACCAACAGACCAATAATTCTTTCACTATCGAGACACTGGATGAGGGGGACAGCCAATTGGATGTTTAGATTGTTTGAAGTAGGGCACAGCCATTTAGCTCTTGAATGGTCTTTCGATTAGTTGAGGGGGGCAATGTTGGACCATAGCCACGATGAGTAAAGAGACATACCAAGTAGAACATCCGTGTTGTAGGCCTAATGAAGCGGACTTTATAGATATATAAAATCCTCGAGTTCAGTACAACATAGACTCTGTTGGTGAAATTCAGAGAGTAGACAGAACAATTACATGTAGGCCTCAAGGTACGCACTGGGTGGTACATTATGGATGTTCGAGTACTAGTGTAAGCTAGTGCGGATGCAGTTTCACGTTTTCATAGTAGATGACGGAACATCTGTATTGTAGGCATCACTATTCTGTCCTTTACAAATGTCATTATAGTACGCTCTAGTAGCGAGACGATGGAGTCCTTTTCGAGGAGGATACGGAAGGTACTATGGGTAGTACTTAGGACCGATGTGGTCTTTGGGCATGTAGCTACATATATGTTGGTTATTACGTCTTAATCTACTAAGGAGTAGATGGGTATGATTCATGCACAGAAGCGAGAGTATTATAAACCCAATAAACCTAATATAACAGAAAATGGAAATAGAACGATATATGTAGAATTATGCTTAGAAGTGTATAATTTGTCCATTCACTAGAACTTTAGTTCTAACCCCCTCCTCATATCATCCCACAGGTTAGACAGATGGCAGAGATTTTCCAGCTTTGAGACACTTGTTTAGAAAGTGTTATTACCTTGGTGAGTATTTATTTATTATTATATTTTAAACAGTTGTGCTGTGAGATATTTATTTGAGCTCTAATATATTTATCTTTGCCTATTTGTTGGATACCAGATACCCAACTCAGACTTCAATGGGCTTAGATTTTTGCATTTTTGCGAAAAATCCGGACCCACTGGAATTCGGGTTGTTACATTTGGTATCAGAGCTTAGGTTAGTAGGTCCTAAGTAAATTAGGAAATATGAGTGATTGTATTTGTATTTTTGAATAAAATATATGTATATTGTGTACTAAAATCCAAATAGTCCCCAGTTATAGATTTTAACATATGGAAAGTTTTTAGAAGTATATTTGTGCCTAGTTTTCTAGTTGGGTTTCGGATGACCTAAGGATGTTGAGCCCTATGTTATTGCCGATTTATATCGTACAATAAGCCATTTTTTGAGAGAAGGTTGGTACCCATATGTTATAGGAAGTGGAAAAGTTCCCTAGGGATAGTAGGGAGAGTATTTTTATTTTGGAAGGAAGAAGAGATTTTAGTAAGGAAATGAGATTTCCAAATTTAGGAAGGTTATTCCGAGGGTAGTAAGAAGAAAATCCACTTTATCTCTAGCCTAATAAAATGAAACTTTTGGAATTGCGAAGTTGAAAAATATAATTGTTAATACGCTTGAGGAAGTAAATATTGGGTTTTTGAAAAAAAAAGTGGTATGAAATTTAAATTGGTTTTTATAGGATGTAAATTTTGTTAAAAGTGAAATTCTTTCTGAAAAATTATAGAGCATGTATAGCTCGCTAGTTTCTTTGTAGGTAAACAAAGATTTTAAATATAAAAACCTAGAGTGTGTTAAGTATTGAAAACATAGGTTACAACATTTGTTGTCGTAATAGATATTTTCATGAAAAATATAGACTATGACACCATTGTTATAGAGGTGACTCCCAAAGGAAATGTTTTTACATAGCATTTGGGATTTATTAATATTTATTTTAATTGAATCCATATGCTAGTATTTTTGAGTTGAAGTAACGGTGTTTTAAACAACATCTGTTTGACCCAAATAAAAATGTGTTTAGAAAATAATTTCTAAGCACAGAAATAAAATGGTTTGTAAGTACACTTATTATTTAAATAAGTATATGGAAATGTTTTCTAGCTATGAAAATATTAAAAAGTTTTGAAAATGAGTTCTTCTGAAGAAGAAAAAGGATGTAAATTAAATATTAGGAAACTAATAAATTTCATAGGAAATATCTATCGTAAGTGAATATAGATTAAACAAACTTTAATCTACTGGAATGAAATGAATAATGATATAATTTTCTATGAAACCAAATCACAAATAAAGATGTTTTGTGCAAGTTACGAGGAATACGTGAAAGTGATGTACAAGGTATGAAAAGCACCATATTTGTATAGCCTATTTCGATAAATTATAAAATAAGTTCCTTGTAATTTCACATAAACATGAAATCGTCTTTTAAAGTGTTTATAGAAGATTTTAGCATTAATGGTTTCTCATAAGAGAAAGTGGTTCCAATACATTAAGGTATAAAACAATTAGGTGTAATAAGAAGTGTAATAACTAGAGACAATGTTTGTTAGGAGGGATATTATAGAAAGCCGTAGTAGGAAAGCTACGCAATGGAAATTTCATATTTTTTCCATTGATTATGCGCATTGGTTGCTTGCCTTTGAAGAAATTACCCATTTATAATAAGTGAGAAACTCCACCAAGGCTAGGTAATTGCAAGAGTAGAAAAGTTAAGGGATTTCTAATCAAATAATTATTCTTATCTACTCCAGTTTTTGTAAATTTGAAAATCTATAAAAAGAATATGTTTTGAAAACATATGAGGACATTTTGGAAGTTAAAAAAATAGGTTTTAAGGAAAAGCAATGCATGTTATAAAAGAAAAATGGTTTGGTGAAAAAGTAAATAAGTTTTTAGAAGAGAAAAACTTAGTAAACAGGTAAATTTAAAAATCCAATTTTTTATGGAAAGCTGTAAAAGGATTTAAAAGGAAACGAGGAATAAGTTTTGAACTTATAATTTTTTTTGAGTTTTCCCCTCTAGGATTGGAGAATAATTTAATTCAAAGAGGTTAAAGATGCAAGTCTAGAAAAACAAAACGTTAAGTAACCAAGTACCTTCGAAATTAATAGAAACTTCAAAGTAACACTTTTAAACACAAGAATTTTGGGAATGTTTCAAAAATTTAGAAGCTTTAATTTTTTAAATTAAATGATAAATACCAAACTAAACTTTTAAATATGGAGTAGATAGGAATCATTTCCTAGGTGTGGCGGGAAAAGTGTAAGGCTATGTAGAAGATGGCAGTGACTACTTTTATTAGTAATAATAAAAGTTCACATAAAGTGTATATGACACTGGTGAGTACCTAGGAATGTTCCTTCATGTGTGTAGACCATAGAAGAATAGTGAAGTGATATTAGAAAGATAGTAAGACACACGTGGTTGGGATAGGTAGGCCTTAGTTGGAGAAAAATGAAAGGTAAAGGTAAAGAGAAAATTTCCCAAGCTCAGTTGCCTTTTTAGATAGAGACTACATAGACTGAAATCCTTATTTGTTGTACTAAATGAGACTTGTTTATTCCCTTTTATGTATGGAAGGAAGAGATGAATAGATCTTATTCATCGTGAGTAATATAGCATAAGTTAGTAACAAGTAATAGGCGGTAGGAGGAGCATATGAGTTACTTCGATTCCTAGAGTAGGACCTTCCTATGTCAGGGTGGACATGGTCCTAGGTCTCCTAGCCCTAGATGGTAGCTGTGTTTAGCTGCTATATTTATTTATCTAGTAAATCTTTGTAGTAGAACTTGTTTTCTCTTTTAGTTATGAGATCGTACTCCTATGTAAGCATTTTATCTTTATTATTGCAAGTCATTACTGATTAGTATGATGCTCTTTTTCGGTGATGTTCACAAGAAGAGAACAAAAACATAAGATGTAAGTAATAAAAGAAAAGTGAAAGCCAAAAAGAGTAACCAAAAGGAATTTTTTTTTAAAGAGAGCGACTTAAACGTTAACAGAAAAATTTGAAAAGAAATTTTTTTTATGTGAAATTTGCTTGGGAAAGAAAATAGAAATTTTTATAAAACTATGCTTGTGATTTTCAATTTTCTATCTTCTTTCTGATATAAGAAATCGAGTTTGGAAAAAATAAGATTTTTTTGAAATTCGAATATTAAAAGTTGTGTGGTAGGATTTGGATGTAAAATACATTCAACTACGCCCCTATTCAGTCGGAGTGTGGGAAAAATTAGATGAAAAACATTTTGATTTTTCAAAAGATTGCATTCATATAAAAATTGCAAGCATATCTAGGATGTGTGCATCATATTTAAAAAAAGGAGTTTTAAGCATTCATATAGCAGGCACCGCTTATAAATTCATTTACATGTATATATTTTATGTTGAATGACACTTTGCACATAGACACGAATGGTCGCAAAATTAGATGTACACAATATGGATGTGATTGATGTGAGGATTACATAGTTTTGCCCTTATCGAATTTCAGGGATGAAATTTCATAAAGGGTAGGAGAATGTAACACCCCGCATTTTTAGATAATTAAATAACCAAAATAATTATTATATAGTTATCATGAGCATTTTTGGAATTTTTAGAATATGGCCTCGAAACTTCTACCATTGTGTTCGTGGTGATTTTCTGATCAATTTCCATATGTAACTTGTCGAAATCCGAGTTAATATGATGAAGTTATGAAAAGAATAAGAAATCAAAATTTAACGAAAAAAAGAAGTAAGACCATACGGGTCGACCCATTGGTCGACCCGCAAAACATGGGGTTCGACCTGCGTATAGCCCTAGACGATAAATCATCCAAGGACGTGCCAAAGTCTTGGAATCTGATTTTTGTGCGATTTGAGGCATTGTTTTTTGGATCCAATGATTCGTAGGGAGCTTGTGAAGTGGTGGCACTCAGTCCAAAAATCCGACGATCTGAGATCCCCAAACTCCACTATAAATAGAACTCTAGGCCTAGCTATTTTATCACAATCAGATTTTCTCTCAATTTGGTTCATTGCTTGAGGCTGAACCGTTAATAAAGAATATTTCTAGGGAGAATTTCTTTTTAGTAAAAATATTAGACGCCTTAAAAGGGGATCCAGGAAGGCCATGGAGTAAAGCTATGGACGACAGGTGAGTGGATTTAAATCATATCTCTTTTATGTTTATGATCTATAATATCATTAAATTCCCGTTAAATATTTAATTCAACATTTATTTTAGTAATTAGTTCTACCAGTCAGTTATGCTGAAACTGTAAATTTTATAAGAGAAGTGTACTTATATTTAAATGTTATTTATATGGAAGAAAGAAAGGAATCTAATTAAATATAAATAATATTAGGCTTAAAAGTTGTAGGGAAAGGCACAAGCCAAAAAGTGAGAAATTTGCAGTAAATTATGTTAAAACGGGAGTATGAATTAAGAAAGAGAAAATCTAATAACTTGATTTGGAAGTTAGTGATGGATTAGTTGGTTGGTTTGGAAAAAGGAATACATTTCCATAGTTTAATATTGTAAGAATAACGATAAACGTAATTGCAAGAATAAAAGCAAGAAAAATGGAATTGGTGCAAAATAGAGACATTACTGTATTTTGCATTACCCAACAATTTAGAAACAATAAAAGAAATATCTTGCAGTTACGAATTATTGTTTATAGCACTATTTAGTACTAAAGTATGGAAATGGATTTTTAGCACAGTTTTTGTAACCAACCAAATAGAATAGAACTACTTCTTAGAATAAAAGAGAATAACGTGAAGCATTAAAGAAATAAAATAAGAATTAATCAAGTTAATTATTTGATAAGACTAGAAACAATAAGCAGAAAATGTAACTACATCTGCATTTATTGCGCAGATAATAGAGCAAAAAGTAAAGCAGTTATTATGATAAGTAATTTGTGGTAGTTGGACGTAGTCCTAAGCTAAGACTGTCATATAATATAAGAGAAGTAAAGAGAATTTAGTATCATAATAAAATAAGACGGACTAGAATAGAAAAGAGACACTTCCAATCACATTTATAACATGTAGGTTATAAAAGAAAGAAAAGAGTATAAAAGTGACAGTTACAAGTATAATTATAGCACGTAGGTTATAATTAAAAAGAAAGAAATAGAAGAGGCTTATTTTTTTCATACTTAGATCTTGGATTAAGTTAATAAATAGAAAAATAAAGTGGCCTGTACCAGCAGCATTCCATTTTAGGTCTAGGACTGATGGTCTCACACATGGGTGAGGCTAGACATGCTGATTAGGGTAAATAAGTATACAACAGAATAAATAAACGCATAGTAAAAAATTAGACGAAGGGTCTAATAAAATGGTAAGGTGTGTTTGGAGTAGCCCAAAGTGAATCTAGATAAAGAGCCTAACGAAGCAGTTCATCGTAGATTTTTGGTATAGAAAGAGCACGTCCAACTTAGTTAGTTTGGGCTAAGGAAGTACGAGACTTCAACAGGACGTGAGGATACTCAAGGATGGCCCTCTAAGGTAGGCCTAACGAAGCTGCACCCTCGGAGGCAGGTCTGTAGGTTTTCCCTCAAGAGAGTATGCCTTGACTGCTTTTGCATTGCAGGCCTAACAAAGCGGACCTTTGTTGGCAATCAAAATGTTGATGATGAATAATGATATTCGTATGACACAGTACTCTAGTTTGCGAGTAGTTTATAATGGGCAGGACCCAAAAGGATAGTCGCATGTGGAGATCAGCCATCATCAGTCAGAGCAAGTTCGGGAAAGACTAGAGTTAAGTCAACAGGCCAATGATTCTTTCACTATCGAGACATTGGATGAGGGGGACAACCAATTGGATATTTAGATTGTTTGTAGTAGGACACAACCACTTAGCTCTTGAAAGGTCTTTCGATTAGTTGAGGGGGGCTGCATAGGACCATAGCCATAATGAGAAAAGAGGCAGATCAAGTAGAATATTGGTGTTGTAGGCCTAATGAAGCAGATTTTACTGATATAAAAAATCTCCGACTGAGTTCCATACAAAGTAGACCTTGTTGGCGGAATTTAGAGAGTAGACAGAAGAATATGTGTAGTCCTCAAGGTACGCACTGGGTGGTTCATTATGGATGTCCGAGCACTAGTATAAGCTACCGCGGATGCATTTTCATGTTTTTATAGTAGATGATGAAAAATCTGTATTATAGGCCTCACGAAGTTGTCCTTTATAGATGTAGTTACAGTACGCTCTAGTAGCGAGACAATGGAGTCCTTTTCGAGGAGGATACGGAAGGTACCATGGGTAGTACCTAGGACTGATGCGGTCTTTGGCATGTAGCTACATATATATTGGTTATTAGGTCTTGAGCTACTAGGGAGAAGATGGGTACAATTCACATGCAAAGGCTAGAGTATTATAAACCCAATAAACCTAATATAACAGAAATTGGAAATAGAACGGTATATATAGAATTGTGCTTAAAAGTGTATAATTTGTCCATTCACTAGAACTTTAATTCTGACCCCCTCCTCATATCATCCCACATGCTAGACAGATGACAGAGATTTCCCAACTTTGGGACACTTGTTTTGAAAGTGTTATTACCTTGGTGAGCTTTACTTGCTATTATATTTTACTCAGTTCCGCTGTGAGATATTTATTTGAGCTATGATATATTTATCTTTGCCTATTTGTAGGATACCAAATATCCAACTCGGGCTTCAATCGCTTGGATTTTACCATTTATGAAAAAAATTCGGACCTATTGGTATTTGGGTTCATACAACTATCATGCCTTTTGCACGTCTCCGATAGCTTATTCGTCTAAGAGGTACCTGAAAACCTCAACCCTCAAACTACTCAAAATCAATTGAGTACCCTAGAGTTTAAGGGGAAAACAAAAACTCCGCGTCAGACATAAAGCCTGGTATGAATAATAATATATACCATCTCAAAACATTTAGATATCTAGTGAGACCACACCGCTTAGCAGAACAGATTTTCCACTCACTTGTATCTTAAAACCTTTGTAAAACCATATACCGTGCTCCTGCGTCCACAATGGTTAAGACAATTCAAACCATTATGATATGATATGATTACAACAAATGAATCAATTCTGGATTACCCATCCTAATTCATTTTTGGCTATCTGTCACAGTTATAGTTTCTATGATTACTATTAACCTAATAGTTTTCGTCGGCTGACTAATAACCGGTAAAATGAGTAGAGACTGCCGTCTAGTTCCATAGTTTTCATGGGGTCACTAAGGACCTATTGGTAACTCCAATATCTTTACTCTTATCCTTGTTTTCATGGGCTGACTAAGTATCTTTTCTTCTTATCCTAGTTTTCATTGGCGGACTAGGAACCTACTGGTAGCTCCAATATCTTTTCTTCTTATCCTAGATTTCATGGGCTGACTAGGAACCTATTGGTAACTCTAATATATTTTCTTCTTATCCTAGTTTTCATAGGATGACTAAGAACCTATTAACATCTGTCAATATCTTAATCCGGATTGTAATGACCTAGATTTTCATGTTATTGGGGTAATTAACTGAATTTAATTATTGAAATATTAAATTATATTAGTCCAATAAATAAATTTTCTGATGTTTAAAATGTCTAAATCTATATATTGATTGGAAACTATGTTTAATTTTAAATTTTAACATCCTGGATATGATAAATTATATATATAAATATAAACTCCACCATCAAAAATTTAGGATGGAATATCCATATAAATATACAAGTGTATATATATATGCTTTATGATGTTTGATAATATATATGTATATATATGGCCATAGGAAGTAATGTATGAAAATATGTATTAATGTAAATATATATATATATAATGACAAATATATCCAGGTAAATGTATATGTATATATGTTATATAAAATAGTGTATAGGTATTTTTGACGAAATATATGTGTGATTAAGTTTGAAAATAATTGCATATGTGAATATATGTAAAACATATGTGTATCTAAATATATGTGGATATATATGGTAAAATAGTGTAAATGTATACATATATATCTATATAAATATGAAAGTGTATATATAAACATAGAGGGGAACATCATCATGGCAAGCACTTAATTCAAGCATACAATAAGTCACTCCTAAATCAAAATCAAGTCAAGCATAAAATTAAAATCAATTCAACTAGAAAATCAAATGAAAGAGAAGTGAAAAGAAAAGAAAAATAAAATAAAAATTACTGTACATGGTAACAACCTTCAGCCCTTTTTTTCTGTTACCGCTCTCTATATATACTGCCTGGTTTTGTGCACATACACATTCTAAGTTCACTAGCATAAAAATTTAGGAATAATCTACCATTAAAAATCAAAGAAGGAATTCAAGCACTAAAGCTTGAAGCGAGGGAAACAAGTAGCAGATTTTCATATACTTGGAATAGTGAGTTAAACTTTCAGAAGAAAAAAATGTCTTTAGATTTGAATATCTGAGATGTGATGAAACCTAGTTATGTCAAGCATACATGTGGTTTTGCATTCATACTTTTTCTTAAGAGTATTAAACCTGATAGTACACAAAAAAAACATGTTTTTTTGTGTAGAGCATATAAAAATTTATTCCATGCAAGTTCATCACGTAGAGTCAAAGTAAATACTGTCCAAAAGTAAATGCGTCAAGTTTGGTCAAAAACAAATTATCACGATTTAGGGAATGGATTATATATTTGTGTTCACCATCGAAAAGTATGATTTTAGGACGAGGTTTGGGAATTTTTAAGGCCATGTGGGTTGAGAGGTTGTGTAACAACCCGGGGTTAAGTAACAATTAATTATCGTCGTTAAACGTTAATCTGTTGGTTAATTGCTATTAGAGTTCTTAAAATCGGGTTGTGATTCTTTAATAATTAATTCGAATTTTATTGGGTTGAAATTCTTTTGATAAATGGTTAAGAGTTAAGCGGGCTTTAAAAATTGAATTTGTGGCCCACATTTCTTTTTGTTTTTGAGCCGTATTATATCAAAACGAAGACCGTTCCTCTTTCATTTTTGATCGCTAACCCTAAAACATACGAAAATAATAAAAATGGCGGCCCTCGTTGTGCACTCCTCTTCTTCAAAATTAGGGTTTTACTTCGCTCGATTCATCGATTCACGGCTTCCCTTCTTTGTTCGAGTCCGAGGTTTTCTTTGCTTTGAGCTTGGTCGTGCGGCTATGGATCTAGCATCTCTTGTGCTCTTCGGTGATTAGGTGAGTGAATTTTCACTCACGCTTCTAATTCAAACTTAATTCAAGATCTTCGATTTTGGTTTATTTTATTTCGACAATTGATTTGAGTTGGCCATTTATTTTCGTTCGATGTTGGTAATTGATGTTGCTATGTGAATTTCTACTGTGATTTCGGTTTGTTTGTATTTTCGCTATTGACATGAATTTGTTCGACTGTTTCTTGTCTTCCTTTTTGGCTTCGGCCTTATACATTTGTTTGCATATCTATGCACATTGTAGCCTTGGTCCAAGAGCTTCTCTTGTGACATATCTGACTTCGGTCACTTGATTTGGGTATGCGATACCTTGACTTCGGTCAGTAGCTTGGCAGTTAACTTGACCACTGCACCATGATATTTGAATTCGTCTTATGTATATTTTGATATTGGTTCACTATGAACTTTTGCCGTCAACCTTGTGTGCTACGGCCATATTTGATTGATTCAATTCTCTGATTGTTGCAATATGCCTTTTTCCATTTTCCCTGATTTCTCGAGCACTTGTACTGAACTTGAAGTTTTGTTGCGCTACTTCGGTTCTTTGGTTTCACTGACCTGGTGCATACTGGTGCACACTTGTTCCACTGTTCTGAACTGTTGCTGCCTTGGTCATGTTGTCCAGTGCTTTTTAATTTGAGTTGAGCATGTAGTTTTGTTTCAGGATACACTTTTGCCTTTGTAACTCATGTTATATTCATGGAGTTAATGCAGCTTCATGGTAGCTGTCTTGACCATTTGAAGCAGTTTGGATATTTGCTTCATAAAGTTGCTGTATGACCTATTGTTTTCACTTGTTTTGGGTATATTGCATATGGAATTGAGTAGTGGCCTCAACTCTGTTCACTGTTCTACATATTCCCTTCATACTACATTGTTATCTGGTAGCATATAAGTATGCACTTGCTTCGGCCACTAATGCATTCATTTGTACATCACTTGTTTGCCTCTTTTATTGCCTATTCTTCGAGGCATGTTGTTATGAGTACTGGATTTATAAGTTACACTGCTCTTGCTTCTAGTTGCTTTGAGCATTTGGGTCTGTTTAATTGCAGTCTATATTTCTGATAGTGGACTTGCACTTGAACCTCTAAATAGATGCACTATAAGTTTCTTTTTGTTTGCAGTTGTGTTGAGTCATGATAGCCATGACTTGACCTCTGCAGTTTCGAGGGGCTGTTAATAATTGGATTCGTGATGTGCATCTTTGCATATATGCCATACACTGGTGTTTAGTCATGCTTTCTTGATGGCATTGGATCCAGACATTGTTGTATTGTGATTTGTACATTGAGTTGAATCCAGCATAAATGCTCGGGTTCGACCTTGTGCTCGTGTTGTGATTTTAATTGTATTGCAATTGAGTTGAACCTGATTTTTCCATGGGTTTGACCCTGTGCTCGTTTGTGAACTTTTATTGGGCTTTTGTGTAATTTAGCACCGTAGTGGCAAGGCACTGCACGCGAGCGTGTACTGCAGGCACGCGGTATTGCTTTTATTGATATTCTATTTTTCTTTTGATTTATTGATCTTTTGCATATTCCATATGTTGTAGTGGCGAGGCAGTACACGCGTGCGTGTACTGCAACCCTATCAGAATTGGCATTTTAATTGATATTTCAATTGTTTGAAATTGTTTCGTATGTCCAATTCAATGTTTTGAATCGTATTTTGATTTGGTTTAATTTAATGGTTTTGTTGACATCTAATTATCTTTTTGATAATTAGATTATGAGTTTCTAATCATTTATTTAACAATTAGATTTTGTCGTTAATTGTCGTTTAGGCAATTCTGTTGTTTTCTAAATGATCTTCATTGATAACCCTTTTATTTATCTTCGTTGATAATTTGAATTTGTTGGTTAGTTGTTTGACACTGTTACGTGTTATATTTATCGTTATCCGATTTCCTTATTTAAGAATTGGATAGGTGAATTCATTTTGACTGTCTTCTAATTGTTATTTAATTATTATTGCTTCCATGCATTAATAACTGAGTTTGAATTAGACTGACCCGTGTATTATTTTCTTTTGAATTTAATACTCGGGTCAGACCGAGTTATTACAGGTTGTAGATATCTTACTTTGGGTTGCTACTAGAGCTATGAAGTCTCTTTATATCATTGGAGTAGTCGTTGTCATAGTATAGGATGATATGTATTCATGTATATTATTGTCAATAATGTACTTGTATATGTAACTTCCAGAGTCGACAGTTGTAGTTGTATCATATGTATTGTATCACGTGTATTGTAACTGATTTCAGTTATATATATGAGATTTGATATTATCTGTGTTCCGCATTAGTTTATCTGTGTTATTATTATATATGTTGTCCTTAACTATTATGAACCATTGTAGTTCGTTTTTTTTACTGGAATTGGGTATGTCGATGGGAGTAAATAAACAAGAGATGGAAAATAAATATATATACCACTGTTATCGAGATAGCCAGTACTAGTGTAAGGCCTAACTACGGATGGCCGCTCCTATCCAGCCTTATTCTTCGTAATAACAGACAGTATTTCTTTTAATACTCTTTGTTATTGTGAGCATAGAGGTGGGACGTCACAGTTGGTATCAGAGCTTGGGGTTTATGGACATAATATAAAACATAACTTGGATGGAACATGTGTTACAACTATTTGTCGATGTTTTATTGTGCTTTTAGTCAAAGCTAAAGTTTTGAAATTATGATGAAATTTTTAAATATCTTTATTTAAAAATAAAAGAGAAATTGTGCTTTGATGATTGAAAAATTTGTGTTCTGTTTATTAGAGTGCGCAGCGGAAACAGTGAGACTGTCTTCGCTGAGTACAGCTGTAACCTTTTTGATTTAAAGAATCAAAATATGAAATTGAAATAAATTTCATTTGTTGTTTACATAGCTGTGTTTATTTTTGTTTTCTTTGAAAATTTCAAATCCGATTTGAGGATCCGAAGCGATGCAGTCATGTGATTTTGTTGAGATTTTTGCTGTTTTGAATTATCTTCATTGAAGATATATTCGACTGATTTCTTTGTTCATTTTGTAGTATACGTGCAAATTTGAGTTGCATGTTACTGCATTAATTTTACGTTGAACCGGTGTTTGGTTTTAAACGTATTTGGTTGCTGTTATTTTTATAACGGGATTTTTACATCGGTGCTAAGTTTCTGAAGCGCGGTGTTTTGTTGACATTTTGATGAATGAAAATTCTCTGGTGTTATATTTTGATGCGAATTATTTTGATGAGATTTTGGCGTATAAAAATTACTGTCGCTTTGACTTCATTAACCGTCAAATTTTAAAGTGGATTTTCAAGCGGTTATCCCGCAATGCTGATTTTGAGATCCATTTTTACGGTGTTTTGAGAAGTGCAATTTCCTTATCGAATTTGCTACAAATGTTGCTGCTTTAATCACGTACTTTAAAAAAAAATCGTTTAAAAATAAAAAAATTTCCGAAAAATTTGTACAGTTTGCGCTTTCAAAAGAATGAGGAAGCGATTTAAACATTTTAGCGAATTCGAGGACTGTGAACCCTTACTTTTACTGATTCGCTTAATTCTGAACTTGTCCGTTTGAGAACGTAAAGTGTTATTTATTTAAAATACACAATTTTGCACTTTCAAGGAAACGATGAAGATAATTAAGCGATTTAATAAAACTCATGGTATGTGACATGTGCGTTTGCTATTTTGGTTAATTCCGGACTCGTTAATTGAAATATTTAATGTTTGGTGATTTTGATGATTTTCGTGTGCTTTCGAGCCACTATGTTGGACCTTTGGATCATATGTTGGACCTCCGGGTCATATGTTGGATCTTCGGCTCAATACCAGTACTAGACCTTCGGGTCATTTGTTGGACCTTCGGGTCATTTTTGGACCTCCGGGTCATTTGTTGGGCGCCAAAAATATAGTACTTGGTAGGCTTCGGCCATTTGTTGATGCACGTGCGACGTAGCTAAAAACTCGCCATCTGATGGGATCGATCCAACCTTTTATGTTGATTTTCTAGAGTGTCTTAATTGATTTCTAGATATTTGTTGTTTCCAATTATCTGCAGGTAATTGGATATTTGTTGATATGAGTTCTAATTATCTTTGTTGATAATTAGATATTTGTTGTTTCTGATTATCGTTTTTGATAATCGGATATTTGTTGTTTCTGATTATCGTTTTTGATAATTTGATAATTGTTGTTTCTGATTATCGTTTTTGATAATTAGATATTTGTTGTTTCTAATTATCGTTTTTGATAATCAGATATTTATCGTTTTTGATTATCGTTTTTGAATAATTAGATATTTGTTGTTTCTGATTATCGTTTTTGATAATCGGATATTTGTTGTTTCTGATTATCGTTTTTGATAATTAGGTAATTGTTGATTCTAATTATCGTTTTTGATAATCAGATATTTATTGTTTTTGATTATCGTTTTTGATAATCGTATATTCGTTGTTTCTGATTATCGTATATATTTGTTGTTTCTGATTATCGTTTTTGATAATTAGATATTTTGTTGATTCTGATTGTCGTTTTTGATAATCAGATATTTGTTGATTTGAGATTTCTAATTATCGTTTTTGATAATTAGATATTTGTTGATTTTGATTATCGTTTTTGATAATTAGATATTTGTTGATTTGAGATTTCTGATTATCGTTTTTGATAATTAGATATTTGTTGATTTGAGATTTCTGATTATCATTTTTGATAATTAGATATTTGTTGATTTGATATTTCTGATTATCTTTTTTGATAATTGGATATTTGTTGATTTGAGATTCTGATTATCGTTTTTGATAATTAGATATTTGTTGATTCTGATTATCGTTTTTGATAATTAGATATTTGTTGATTTGAGATTTCTGATTATCGTTTTTGATAATTGGATATTTGTTGATTTGAGATTTCTGGTTATCGTTTTTGATTGTTGGATATTTGTTGATTTGAGATTTCTGGTTATCGTTTTTGATAATTGGATATTTGTTGATTTGAGATTTCTGGTTATCGTTTTTGATAATTGGATATTTGTTGATTTGAGATTTCTGGTTATCGTTTTTGATAATTGGATATTTGTTGATTTGAGATTTCTGGTTATCGTTTTTGATAATTGGATATTTGTTGATTAGAGATTTCTGATTATTGTTTTTGATAATTAGATATTTGTTGATTTGAGATTTCTGATTATCGTTTTTGATAATCGGATATTTGTTGATCTGAGATTACTGGTTATCGTTTTTGATAATTGGATAATTGCTAATTTTGCCGATTATAAGATTTTCTAGTCCCAAATTGATTCTAGATTATGTTGATTATATTGAATTGCTGTTTTCTGTCTATCTCTGTTGATAGTTAGAGTTTGTTGATTATGAAGTTCGTGTTTTCTAATTATCTGGTTGATAACTAGATAATTGCAACTTTGCGAATTGTGATTTGTATTTTCTAATTATCTTTATTGATAATTAGATTTTGTTGTTTGCTAATTATCGTATCGATAATTAGATATTTTTGTTTTGTGATTTTGTATTCTAATTATCTAATTGATAATTGAATATTGCTGATAATTGCATTTATTCAGTTTTGACGTTTTCTGATTATCTATTTGATAATTAGATTTTTGTTGAAAATTTATGAATTTCTTATATGAAATTAAAAGATTTCTTTAGGGTTTGTGTTCTTGACCTTTACTTTTCTAGCTTAACCAGTTTATGTTAGAAAAATAATTGTTATTGACGATCTTAATTATGAAAATTGCGGGGACGCAATTTTTAAAAGGAGGGGAGTCTGTGACAACTTGGGGTTTAGTAACAATTAATTATCGTCGTTAAACGATTAATCTGTTGGTTAATTGTAGTTGGAGTTCTTAAAATAGAGTTGTGATTCTTTAATAATTAATTGGAATTTTATTGGGTTGAAATTCTTTTGATAAATGGTTAAGAGTTAAGCGGGCTTTAAAAATTGAATTTGTGGCCCACATTTCTTTTTGTTTTTGAGCCGTGTTATATCAAAACGAAGACCGTTCCTCTTTCATTTTTGATCGCTAACACTAAAACATACGAAAAGAATAAAAATGGCGGCCCTCGTTGTTCATTCCTCTTCTTCAAAATTAGGGTTTTACTTCGCTCGATTCATCGATTCACGGCTTCCCTCTTTGTTCGAGTCTGAGGTTTGCTTTGCTTTGAGCTTGATCGTGCGGCTATGGATCTGGCATCTCTTGTGCTCTTCAGTGATTAGGTGAGTGAATTTTCACTCAACTTCTAATTCAAACTTAATTCAAGATATTCGATTTTGGTTTATTTTATTTCGTCAATTTATTTGAGTTGGCCATTTGTTTTCGTTCAATGTTGATAATTGATGTTGCTATGTGAATTTCTACTGTGATTACGGTTTGTTTGTATTTTCGCTGTTGACATGAATTTGTTCGACTATTTCTTGTCTTCCTTTTTTGGCATCGTCCTTATACATTTGTTTGCATATCTATGCACATTGTAGCCTTGGTTCAAGAGCTTCTCTGGTGACATATCTGACTTCGGTCACTTGATTTGGGTATGCGATACCATGACTTTGGTCAGTAGCTCGGCAGTTAATGTGACGCCCCACCTCTATACCCACGCTAGCCAAGAACACTCCGGAGAAGTGCTGTCAACTAGCACGGAGAATAAGGCTGTTGAGGAGCGACCATCCATGTAATTGCTTATCACACGGTGGCTATAAATAATCTTCGGAAACAAACATAGAAATAATCATATCACAAATCAGTCACAGATATCCATATCACAAAGGCGGAAGAAGATATGAATATATAACTAACACATGAAAGTGTACATCAGAGTAGTAGTCAATAAGATCCACGATAATACAAAAGAATAGCAACACGTGCTATACAAAAGAATACAACTATGAGTCTATATCTCAAGTGTATACAACAAAAACTGCTAATCTAAACAGTTAGCCAAAAGTCAGAGTGATGAATCCCTGGGAAGAAGTCAAGCAGAAGCACCTGTAACATCTCGGTCTGATCCGAGTATTATTTAAGAAAATAATAAACGGATCAGTCTAGCTATAAATATCAGATGACATGATATAACATAAAAGATATGGCATAAACATAAACATCCATAACGACATACCACTATAAGTATGTAAATAATGATCAACAGAAGATCAATCAATAAGAGATAATCAATATCACAAGAATCTTCTCAAAGATTCGAAGGGGGCATCATACCCTAAACTTGTACTCATAACAAGTCAATGACATAAATTCCAGAAATCAACACGAGAAATCCAGAAATCATAAAAAGGGAAAGAGGCCTATCACATGACGGTCCGAAGACCATGGGGAGCTACCCCACATGTGTGAGTGGAATCACACAGAATGAGGTCAAGACTAACCAAAAAGCAGAAAGGTATGTGTGAATGGAATCACACAAGTGGTGTCTAGTCTAACCTTGCAATGAAAGAGACATCGCGCAATTGCTAGTCTAATTCATAAAGCGATCATCAAGATCAACGAGAAGTGTCAATTACACTAAGCTAGTAAATATAGAAGTTTAGCTTCATGTCCCATAACCACTTGCTTAACTTAAATATTTACGAACAAACTGTAAATCTTCACTAATAAAATTGTCATAAGAGGTTCAATCGAACAAGTCCAAGAATTAACCGACGAAGTGAACGCAAGCGTTTCATACCACTTGTTTTACTAAGTCGTTTAATTAGATTTCTCATCCGAGTGAGGTAAAGGCTTGTATATACTAATAGATTGGAAAACGGTTTAAGAAAAGAGCTTTGTTATTAAAAATAGAGTTGAAATTGTTTGTTAAAAGAGTTTTGATATTTACTACTAGTATTGAAACCTTTATATTATAAAGTGACAAAACACATAAGCAAGTGTAGAAACAATCAGTCACAAAGATCGCATACGGAGATGCGAATAAAATCCAAGGAAATCAGCTCAATATTTTTCAGATAAGATCCCCTACGGAGGGGGGGTCCAGGGGGGGTGGCAACCCCCCAAGGTGGGGGTGCGGGGCAGCGCCCCGTCCAAAACGGTACGACCTAAGTGAAGACAAGCGGCCTACGACCTAAAGCAAAATGAGGTCTAACGACCTAAGGGTTCACGCGGCCTAACACAATGGCCGAGCGACCTAACTGGAGTTAAGGGAGGCAAGCGACTTAAGGTCCAACGACCTACGACTCAAGCAAGTCGAGCGACCTAGTGTGGAGGGGTCGAGCGACTTAAGGAAGGCGAACAACCTAAGGTCTAACGACCTACGACTTAACAGAGTCGAGCGACCTAAGGTCTAACGACCTACGACTTAACAGAGTCGAGCGACCTAAGGTAAATGGTCCAACGACCTAACTCGAACGACTTATCTGGAGCTTAGGTCGGAGACGACCTACGAGATAAAGCAGGCCGACTTAACGTTTGCCTGGAGATTATAGGTCGGAAACGACCTAAGACTTAAAGCTTAACTCGCGAGCGACCTACGGCTTAAGGCCTAACTCGTGAGCGACCTACGACTTAAGGCTTAACTCGCGAGCGACCTAACTCCGAAGTGCCAATACTTCCAGAATGACCTAAAGCCCTGCGACCTATGGTACTAACTCGCGAGCGACCTAACGACTTAACTCGTGAGCGACCTAATTCCGAAGTGCTAATTCTCCCAGAACGACCTAAAGTTAACTCGTGAACGACTCACGACCCATGGACGAACGACTTAACTCCGAACGACCTAAAAATGGCCAGAACGACCTAGGGGTTAACTCGTACGCGACCTACGACCTAAGGTCCACACGACCTAACTCCGAGCGAGCTAAAAACGGCCAGAACGACCTAAATGCAGAAATTTCTCCCAAACACCAAAAATCGGAGTTTTTCGCCAATCCAATCCAAACCAAAAGCAAATATGCATGCTAAAGTGATAGGGAATCATTCCCAACAGTCCAATATAGTTATAGACTAGAATTGTGAGATAAAAATCTCACCTTTGCACTAAAATTTTATGAAGATGAAGCTTGAAAGCAAGGAGAAGCAATCCAAAGCTTGAATCCAATATCTTCTACTTGAATTTGGAGTTGAATGATGGAGTTGCAATTGAATTTGAGCTTGGAGTTTTAATTTCCCATTCTCTTCACCATTAATGCTAAAGCTTGAGTTAGTTAGGAAATTTATGAAGAGTGAGGAGAAGAGGGTTGGAACTTGGGCTTAATAGGCTAAACTAACCCAAAGTCCAAAGCGGGAAAAGTTAGTGAAATTTCACTAACTCCAAACCTATCGATGTTTATACTTAAAAAGTTGTAAACGACATTTCGAACTCAATGGAAGTGGTCTCGAGTCCTAATTTGACCGTTTGCAAAAAGTAGTTTTTCGGACCAAAATCCGATTAACGATTTAATATTTAAATAAAAATATTTAAATGTAAACTCGATAAATATGCGGGTTGTTACAGACTCCCCTCCTTAAAGAAATTGCGTCCTCGTAATATATATATAAGGTGGAAATAAAAAGTAACAACCATAAAAGCATATTAACACAAGAGAAATTTGAAATAAGAAGTTCACCTCAAAGGGCAGGAGTAAGCAAGTCCGGATGTGTACGCTCGATGAATTCTCTGGATTCCCAAGAACAATCCTTAGGATTTGAGGACCATTGAACCTTTACAAGTGGAACATCTTTATTTCGAAGTCGTTTAACCTCAGAAGCTATAATTCGAATAGGATGCTGCTCATAAGTTAAATTCGGCGAAACTTCAATTTCTTCCACAACAGCAGGCTCAAGAATAGAATCGGAATCCCGAAGGCATTTCCGTAATTGAGAAACGTGAAATACATCATGTATAGCAGAAAACTGAGCCGGCAATGCAAGGCGATAAGCCATGGAACCAATACGTTCAGTGATAGGAAATGGCCCAATATATCGAGGCGCTAACTTCCCCGATCGACTGAAACGTACAACACCCTTCATAGGTGAAACACGAATAAAAACAGGAACCCCAACAGAAAATTCTAATTTCCTTCTTCGATTATCGGCATAGGATTTTTGTCTACTCTGGGCTTCTTTCATCCTATGTCGAATAAGTTCAATCTTTTCCGTGGAATCACGAATAAAGTCTGGACCTAAAACCAGCTTCTCACCGGCCTCAAGCCAACAAGAAGGAGATCGGCATGGCCTTCCGTAGAGTGCCTCGAAAGGTGCCATACCAATACTAGATTGGAAGCTATTATTATAGGAAAATTCAACAAGTGAAATATGATCTTCCCAACTTCCACCAAAATCAAGCACACAAGCACGAAGAAGATCTTCAAGAGTTTGATTCACACGCTCGGTTTGTCCATCGGACTGGGGGTGATAAGCGGTGCTAAAATTAAGCTTCGTTCCTAAAGCTTTTTGAAGACTCTTCCAAAATCCAGTAGTAAACAATGGATCACGATCGCTAACAATAGAAGTAGGAACTCCATGCAATTTTACAATTTCCTTGACAAATAGTTTGGCCAAAAGAGGAACGGTTCGGTTAGACCGAACCGGAATAAAATGGGCGGATTTAGTAAGTCTATCAACAATCACCCATAAGCTATCATGACCCGAACGAGAACGGGGAAGGCCATCTATAAAGTCCATGGAAATTTGATCCCACTTCCAAATTGGAATTTCTAAAGGTTGCAATAACCCACCAGGCCTTTGATGTTCGGCCTTGACAAGTTGGCAAGCCATGCAACACTTAACAAAGTTAGCAATATCAGATTTCATTCCCTCCCAATAATAAAGTCGCTTCATATCAGCGTACATTTTACTACTACCGGGATGAATGGTGAATTTAGAACAATGGGAATCTTCTAAAATATCTTTACGAAGATCTCCAATATTTGGTACGATAAGTCTACCAAATTTTCGAATGCCGCCACGAGAATCAATATCATAGTCTTTCAAACCTTCAATATCAATTTTATCCTTAACATTTTTGCCAAGAAGAGCCAATTCAGAATCTAGCCCTTGAGCTTCAAGAATGCGGTCTAAAAGAGAAGGATGAGCCTCAAGGCTACATAAAACAAGCGATGAGCATAAATCGGATACGCGCTCTCGAATCTCACAAGTGGATAAGATCTCGAGATCGTTCCATTCGGATATCATCATAGAAACAACTGCTTGTTGCTTACGGCTAAGAGCATCGGCGACACGATTACCCTTACCGGGGGTATAAAGAATATCAAGATCATAAGGTGCAAGGAACTCGAGCCAACGCTGTTGACGTAAATTAAGTTCTTTTTGAGAAAATAAATATTTCAAAGACTTATGATCCGTGTAAAGAATAAATTTCTCTCCCAATAGATAATGACGCCACATTCGAAGGGCGAAAACAATAGCCGCGAGCTCTAGATCATGTGTGGCATATCTAGTCTCGGCCGGCTTCAATTGCCTAGAAGCATAAGCAACAACACGTTCTTTTTGCATAAGAACGGCACCCAAACCAACGTGACTAGCATCGGTATAAACAACAAAATCTTGATTCCCCTCGGGAATAACAAGAATAGGAGCATCGGAAAGGAGTTCTTTCAATTTCTGAAAAGAGGCTTCACATTTGTCCGACCAAATGTATTTAACTCCCTTCTTAGTCAAGCCAGTAAGAGGCACGGCAATCTTAGAAAAGTCTTTAATAAAACGACGGTAATAGCCCGCCAATCCGAGAAAACTACGAATCTCTGTCACACTCTCCGGTCTCTTCCAATCTTGAATCGCTTCAATCTTTGAAGGATCCACAGATATCCCGGATTCGGAAATAATATGACCGAGAAACTTCACACGAGATTGCCAAAAGTGGCATTTAGAAAATTTCGCCTTTAATTGATTACTCCTAAGTGTTTCCAATACAATCCGAAGATGTTTCTCATGTTCCTCCTCGGTTTTTGAATACACAAGAATATCATCAATGAATATGAGAACAAACCGATCGAGGAAATCTTTGAAAACTCGATTCATGAGGTCAACGAAATAAGCTGGAGCATTCGTTAACCCAAATGGCATAACAAGCCATTCATAAGATCCATATCGAGTACGGAATGATGTCAACGGAATGCTATCCTCAGCGATACGAAGCTGATGGAAACCGGTAGCCAAGTCCAATTGTGAAAAGACCTTAGCACCACTAAGATGATCGAATAGATCATCAATCCGAGGTAAAGGATATTTATTTTTAATAGTAAGATCGTTAAGCTTGCGATAATCAACGCAGAGCCTCAGAGTACCATCGGATTTCTTTACGAAAATAGCCGAAGCTCCCCAAGGCGAGGAACTAGAGCGAATAAATTGCCTCGTCTCCAACTCAGATAATTGTTTACGCATCTCCTCATTTTCCTTATTGGACATGCGATAAGGAGGACGAGTAATAGGTTGAGCTCCAGAAACAAGATTAATTCTGAACTCAATTGCCCGTTTAGGTGGTAAACCTAAAACGGGCTCGAATATGTCGGAAAATTCACGAACAACATGAATACAAGAAATAATATCATCTTCATCATCATCATCGTTATCACGAGGATTTAAAGAATATAAAGATGCCACCAAACATGATTCTGAATCTTTAAGATTAACAGAAATATGTTTAACAGATTGTGGATGTCGGAGATGAATAGTCCGCTCAGGACATAGGATATGGGCTTGATAACGGTTAAGCCAATCCATTCCCAAAATTATTCCAAAGCCTAAGTAACGCATGACATGCAAATCGGCTAGGAAAGAAAAATCACATAAAATAATCTCCACATCTTTACAAAGCAAACTAAGAGTTGCGGATCCACCAACAGGATTCGCAATTTTTAAAGAAGTCATCAATGCAGTAACACTTAAGGAAAAAGTGTCTACCAGTTCCTTTGATATAAAGGAATGGGATGCACCCATATCAAAGAGAACTCTAATAGGTTGATCATGAAATAAAATAATACCATCAAGAATGGAATGAGAAATACCTTGGCCACGAGATGTGTTGCCAGGGGCTTGAGCCACATTTAACTTTCCCTCATTCCTGCTTTTACGTTTGAGGCATTGATGTATAAAGTGATCTGGGCTCTTACAATAGCGACAAGATTTGGGCTTAGAGCACTTATTCGCATAATGATCCCCAGACCCACAGTTGAAGCAACTCGCACCACTAGGAGAAGGATACTTTGCCACAGGGGTTGCCTGCTTACCCTTTTTGTTGGGATAAGGACCCTTGAATTTGTTTGGCCTCTTCTTGTTGTTGAAGTTTGGTTTAGCGCCTTCCACTTCAACATCACTCTCTCTATCAGCCTCTTCAAGACGAAGAGCGATATCGACGAGTTGATCAAATGCGACTTCTAGTTTCAGGAGCAGTGGCTTCTTAAGACTCTTATTTAAGCCATAAACGAACCTCTGGTTCTTCTTCAATGGGGTGTTGATGTATTCAACCCCATATTTGGAAAGCGACTCGAAGGCTGCGACGTAATCAGTCACAGAGGATTGACCTTGAACAAGGTCTATAAAACGTCGAGCCAAGCTTACTTTCCCAGCTTCTGGTACAAACTTTAACTCGAAGCGTCCCTGAAATTGCTCCCAGGTGAGATCCGCTTCATTAATTTCTGAAATAAGGAGTTCGTACCAGTCCAATGCTCTCTCTTGGAGCATGCTGGAAGCCACCTGAACGCGGTGGAGATCGATAAGATTCATGCGAGAAAAGATTCGATCGCATGATTTTAACCAAGCCTGGACCTCGATGATATTTTCCGAACCTTTGAAGGGCTTCCCACCCAAGTTGGTGTAATCGCTGCACAAGCGTGCAAATCCCGACTTTGGGTGAGTAGGTTCCGGGTTAGCTCCAGCTGCTTGAGCATTAGTTACTAAATCAAGAAGCTGTTGAGCAGTCATAAAAACTCCATCCGGAGGAGCAGCACCAGATGATCCAGTTCTGGGACGGCCTGGTCTAGACATTCTCTTCCTTAAAGAAAGAAAGAAGAGAAGGAAGAAGGTTATTTACCAATGAACATCAAGCAATCTTGATAGATAAAACAAGGAATCATAAAGGAAATAGGATGAGTCGGTACGAAGACTCAAATTAATCCTATGGTATGACTCCTAAGATAGACCTAGGACGATGATCCTTGTTAAGTTATTCTACATTGTTCCGAAGTTTGGCTCTGATACCAAGCTGTGACGCCCCACCTCTATACCCACGCTAGCCAAGAACACTCCGGAGAAGTGCTGTCAACTAGCACGGAGAATAAGGCTGTTGAGGAGCGACCATCCATGTAATTGCTTATCACACGGTGGCTATAAATAATCTTCGGAAACAAACATAGAAATAATCATATCACAAATCAGTCACAGATATCCATATCACAAAGGCGGAAGAAGATATGAATATATAACTAACACATGAAAGTGTACATCAGAGTAGTAGTCAATAAGATCCACGATAATACAAAAGAATAGCAACACGTGCTATACAAAAGAATACAACTATGAGTCTATATCTCAAGTGTATACAACAAAAACTGCTAATCTAAACAGTTAGCCAAAAGTCAGAGTGATGAATCCCTGGGAAGAAGTCAAGCAGAAGCACCTGTAACATCTCGGTCTGATCCGAGTATTATTTAAGAAAATAATAAACGGATCAGTCTAGCTATAAATATCAGATGACATGATATAACATAAAAGATATGGCATAAACATAAACATCCATAACGACATACCACTATAAGTATGTAAATAATGATCAACAGAAGATCAATCAATAAGAGATAATCAATATCACAAGAATCTTCTCAAAGATTCGAAGGGGGCATCATACCCTAAACTTGTACTCATAACAAGTCAATGACATAAATTCCAGAAATCAACACGAGAAATCCAGAAATCATAAAAAGGGAAAGAGGCCTATCACATGACGGTCCGAAGACCATGGGGAGCTACCCCACATGTGTGAGTGGAATCACACAGAATGAGGTCAAGACTAACCAAAAAGCAGAAAGGTATGTGTGAATGGAATCACACAAGTGGTGTCTAGTCTAACCTTGCAATGAAAGAGACATCGCGCAATTGCTAGTCTAATTCATAAAGCGATCATCAAGATCAACGAGAAGTGTCAATTACACTAAGCTAGTAAATATAGAAGTTTAGCTTCATGTCCCATAACCACTTGCTTAACTTAAATATTTACGAACAAACTGTAAATCTTCACTAATAAAATTGTCATAAGAGGTTCAATCGAACAAGTCCAAGAATTAACCGACGAAGTGAACGCAAGCGTTTCATACCACTTGTTTTACTAAGTCGTTTAATTAGATTTCTCATCCGAGTGAGGTAAAGGCTTGTATATACTAATAGATTGGAAAACGGTTTAAGAAAAGAGCTTTGTTATTAAAAATAGAGTTGAAATTGTTTGTTAAAAGAGTTTTGATATTTACTACTAGTATTGAAACCTTTATATTATAAAGTGACAAAACACATAAGCAAGTGTAGAAACAATCAGTCACAAAGATCGCATACGGAGATGCGAATAAAATCCAAGGAAATCAGCTCAATATTTTTCAGATAAGATCCCCTACGGAGGGGGGGTCCAGGGGGGATGGCAACCCCCCAAGGTGGGGGTGCGGGGCAGCGCCCCGTCCAAAACGGTACGACCTAAGTGAAGACAAGCGGCCTACGACCTAAAGCAAAATGAGGTCTAACGACCTAAGGGTTCACGCGGCCTAACACAATGGCCGAGCGACCTAACTGGAGTTAAGGGAGGCAAGCGACTTAAGGTCCAACGACCTACGACTCAAGCAAGCCGAGCGACCTAGTGTGGAGGGGTCGAGCGACTTAAGGAAGGCGAACGACCTAAGGTCTAACGACCTACGACTTAACAGAGTCGAGCGACCTAAGGTCTAACGACCTACGACTTAACAGAGTCGAGCGACCTAAGGTAAATGATCCAACGACCTAACTCGAACGACTTATCTGGAGCTTAGGTCGGAGACGACCTACGAGATAAAGCAGGCCGACTTAACGTTTGCCTGGAGATTATAGGTCGGAAATGACCTAAGACTTAAAGCTTAACTCGCGAGCGACCTACGGCTTAAGGCCTAACTCGTGAGCGACCTACGACTTAAGGCTTAACTCGCGAGCGACCTAACTCCGAAGTGCCAATACTTCCAGAATGACCTAAAGCCCTGCGACCTATGGTACTAACTCGCGAGCGACCTAACGACTTAACTCGTGAGCGACCTAATTCCGAAGTGCCAATTCTCCCAGAACGACCTAAAGTTAACTCGTGAACGACTCACGACCCATGGACGAACGACTTAACTCCGAACGACCTAAAAATGGCCAGAACGACCTAGGGGTTAACTCGTACGCGACCTACGACCTAAGGTCCACACGACCTAACTCCGAGCGAGCTAAAAACGGCCAGAACCACCTAAATGCAGAAATTTCTCCCAAACACCAAAAATCGGAGTTTTTCGCCAATCCAATCCAAACCAAAAGCAAATATGCATGCTAAAGTGATAGGGAATCATTCCCAACAGTCCAATATAGTTATAGACTAGAATTGTGAGATAAAAATCTCACCTTTGCACTAAAATTTTATGAAGATGAAGCTTGAAAGCAAGGAGAAGCAATCCAAAGCTTGAATCCAATATCTTCTACTTGAATTTGGAGTTGAATGATGGAGTTGCAATTGAATTTGAGCTTGGAGTTTTAATTTCCCATTCTCTTCACCATTAATGCTAAAGCTTGAGTTAGTTAGGAAATTTATGAAGAGTGAGGAGAAGAGGGTTGGAACTTGGGCTTAATAGGCTAAACTAACCCAAAGTCCAAAGCGGGAAAAGTTAGTGAAATTTCACTAACTCCAAACCTATCGATGTTTATACTTAAAAAGTTGTAAACGACATTTCCAACTCAATGGAAGTGGTCTCGAGTCCTAATTTGACCGCTTGCAAAAAGTAGTTTTTTGGACCAAAATCCGATTAACGATTTAATATTTAAATAAAAATATTTAAATGTAAACTCGATAAATATGCGGGTTGTTACAGTTAACTTGACCGCTGTACCATGATATTTGAACTCGTCTTAAGTATATTTTGATATTGGTTCACTATGAACTTTTCCCGTCAACCTGGTGTGCTACGGCCATATTTGATTGATTCAATTCTCTGATTGTTGCAATCTGCCTTTTTCCATTTTCCCTGATTTCTCGAGCACTTGTACTAAACTTGAAGTCTTGTTGCGCTACTTCTGTTTTTTGGTTTCACTGACCTGGTGCATACTGGTGCACACTTGTTCCACTATTCTAAACTGTTGCTGCCTTGGTCATGTTGTCCAGTGCTTGTTAATTTGAGTTGAGCATGTACTTTTGTTTCAGGATCCACTTTTGCCTTTGTAACTCATGTTATATTCATGGAGTTAATGCGGCTTCATGGTAGCTGTCTTGATCATTTGAAGCAGTTTGGATATTTGTTTCATATAGTTGATGTGTCACCTGTTGTTATCACTTGTTTTGGGTACATTGCATATGGAATTGAGTGGTGGCCTCAACTCTGTTTACTGTTCTATATGTTCCCTTCATACTACATTGTTATCTGGTAGCATTTGAGTATGCAGTTGCATCGGCCACTGAAGCATTCATTTGTACATCACTTGTTTGCCTCTTTTATTGCCTGTTCTTCGAGGCATATTGTTATGAGTACTGGATTTATAAGTTACACTGCTCTGGCTTCTAGTTGCTTTGAGCATTTGGGTCTGTTTAATTGCAGTCTATATTTCTGATAGTGGACTTGCACTTGAACCTCTAACCAGTTGCACTATAAGTTTCTTTTTGTTTGCGGTTGTGTTGAGTCATGATAGCCGTGATTTGACCTCTGCAGTTTCGATGGACTGTTAATAATTGGAGTCGTGATGTGCATCTTTGCATATATGCCATACACTAGTGTTTGGTCTTGCTTTCTTGATGGCATTGGATCCAGACATTGTCGTATTGTGATTTGTACATTGAGTTGAATCCAGCTTAAACGCTCGGGTTTGACCTTGTGCTCGTGTTGTGATTTTAATTGTATTGCAATTGAGTTGAACCTGATTTTTCCTTGGGTTTGACCTTGTGCTCGTTTGTGAACTTTTATTGGGCTTTTGTGTAATTTAGCGCCATAGTGGAAAGGCAGTGCACGCGAGCGTGTACTACATTCACGCGGTATTGCTTTTATTGATATTTTATTTTTCTTTTGATTTATTGATCTTTTGCGTATTCCATATGCTGTTGTGGCGAGGCAGTACACGCATGCGTGTACTGCAGCCCTATCAGAGTTGACATTTTAATTGATATTTCAATTGTTTGAAATTGTTTCGTATGTCCAATTCAATATTTTGAATCGTATATTGATTTGGTTTAATTTGATGGTTTTGTTGATATCTAATTATCTTTTTGATAATTAGATTATGAGTTTCTAATCATTTATTTAATAATTAGATTTTGTCGTTAATTGCCGTTTAGGCAATTCTGTTGTTTTCTAAATTATCTTCGTTGATAGCCCTTTTATTTATCTTCGTTGATAATTTGAATTTGTTGGTTAGTTATTTAACACTGTTACATGTTATATTTACCGTTATCTGATTTCCTTATTTAAGAATTAGATATGTGAATTTATTTTGACTGTTGTCTAATTGTTATTTAATTATTATTGCTTCTATGCATTAATAACTGAGTTTGAATTAGACTGACCTGTGTATTATTTTCTTTTGAATTTAATACTCGGGTTAGACCGACTTATTACAGGTTGTCGATATCTTGCTTTGGGTTGCTGCTAGAGCTATGAAGTCTCTTTATATCATTGGAGTAGTCGTTTTCATAGTATAGGATGATATGTATTCATGTATATTATTGTCAATAATGTACTTGTATATGTAACTTCCTGAGTCGACAGTTGTAGTTGAATCATATGTATTGTATCACATGTATTGTAACTGATTTCAGTTATATATATATATATACATACATATATATATATATATATATATATATGAGATTTGATATTATTTGTGTTCCGCATTTAGTTTATCTGTGTTATTATTATATATGTTGTCCTAAACTATTATGAATCATTGTAGTTCGTTTTATACTGGAATTTGGTATGTCGATGGGAGTAAATAAATAAAAGATGAAAAATAAAAATATATACCACTCCTATCGAGAAAGCCAGTACTAGCCTAACTACGGATGGCCGCTCCTATCCAGCCTTATTCTTCGTAATAACAGACAGTATTTCTTTTAATACTCTTTGTTATTGTGAGCATAGAGGTGGGGCGTCACAGGTTGGAAGTTGAACGGATTCGGGGAAGATTCGGGAGTTCTGGTGATCTAAATGTTTTCATGTCAGGGATTCGAGCGAGGAGGAGCTTTGGAAGGTGGAGTTGTTGGGAAAAATGGCATGCGAATTTTCTGGTGGGTGGATTGGCCGGTGGAACTCCAAGTAGGGTTAAGAAGAGGTTGAAGTGGGTTTCGGGTTGTGATTGCGTGGTGGAGGAAAGAGAGGGAGAGGAGCGTGCGCGCCTTGATAAAACGGAGGAGGAGGTTCCGACGAAGCCATAGGTGGAGCTTGGGCGAGAACGGCAGTCGTTGGTGGCGTGGCGAGGCGATTGGGTTGGCATGAATTTTCGTCCCAGGTTATCGAGTGTTCGAATTTCGAATCAAGGGTTCGTTTGCGTTTCCATGTGTGAAGGCGTGGAGTGATTATCAAAGGAGACTTAGGTGGATGATCGGTGGCCAGGGATAGGCTGGAGGCTGCTTGTGCATGTGCACGGTGGCATGCACATTTGGGTTTGTACAGATGAGAGTGAAGGAGAGAAAGAATACTAGGAGGAAGAAGTATTGTGGGAATGGGTTTGAATTTGTGGGCTGGGTGGGCATGGGCCGAAAGAAGGGAAAAAGAAAAGAAAAGGGAAAAGGAAAAAGGAAAAAGGAAAAGGAAAAGAAAGGTAAAGAAAAAGAAAAAGAAAGAAAGAAGGAAAAAAGAGAGAACAAAATGAAGGAACATGCCTTGTTTATCTCCATGGGCCTAGTATTTAAAAGGAAAGGAAATTGAAGTTTTTATTTTTTACATTAAAAGCATTTTTATTAAAAACCAAATAGGCATGAAGATTTTGTATTATGATCCTCTATTTTAGCTTTGTGATCTAAATTTATCCTGTTAATTAATATGGGGATTAAATTAGTTATTATAATTAAAGTGAGTAATAATTAGGTTATTAATTGTTAAATCATATGTTAATTAATAAATGAGTTATTAATAGAGTGTCTAATTTTAATTAACTAATAATAAATTGTTTTGTAATTTCTTAATTTATAATTAAATTGGATTGAAAATATAAGTGAATTCGGTTTAATTTAAGTTGATTAAAGTTAGATTGTGAATTGTTTAATATTAATTATTAATCGTTAAATTAGTAACAATCTATGCTTTGGTTTATTGTTATTGGATATTTATTACAATTGTTCTTGTTTGTACCATGAAGGAGTCAACCGAATTGAAAAGTTGGTATAAAACGTTAGCACAGTTTATTTAAAATACATATGTAATAATTTCCCCATATATGAATATTGTCACCCTGAAGATGAATTATTTATTTAAAAGGACTTGGACATTAAAGTTTATCATTTAGATTCGAAGAGACTGGGATCGAATATCAGTGTTATTCGGAACCACTTCGATTTGATAATCACTACGTATCTTTACAGGTTTGATTATAGAGTTTAATATGCTGGAATTGGATAAATTTAGTAAATTTGCCCGTTTTAAATAAGTAATTGTACTTAGACATTATTAAAAATATCGATGGATTTCTATAAAAGTGTTTTGGTTATAGTGAGGTAAAAACTCATCGTGTTTGTATGAGTTACCCCATGTTTTTTTTCAAAAGATTTTTATAACTTAAGCATTTCACATTAAGTGGGTTTACTCACGCTAGTTTCCAGCCTGACTCGGGTGTTACTTTATTGTAATGCTCGGGTCAGACCGAGTATTACAGTTTCAGGTTAGGATGCTTTTGAAGCTCAGGAGACGAGCTAGATGGCAGAAACACACTGCACGTATACTTCACTGTGTATTGTAGGCTGTATATTCAACATGTAGGGACATGTTATTACAATTGTCCAGATTTATTAATTGGTGATTGTACTCTGATAACTTGTATGTATATCAATAGATTACAGCTTTCCGTTATATAAAATGTTGTCATTGTATATTATATTTTGTTCTACTGCGATTGTGAGATTCTGTGCTGTTTCTTCTTCTATCTCTTTTTCTTCTTAAACCCTAACAACCTGGTATTTGCAGCACTCGATTGCTCGGCACTCCATACAGCGAACGTGTTAGTGTCGATTTTTGAGCGTCGAAAACGCCCACCGTTACATGTGGTATCAAAGCTGAAGGTTAAGAAAGAACTTGGCTCTGGTGGGGATTGCTCATTAGAGATAGGGTCGGTAGTACCCTGGAATGAGTTAAGTGTATTATATATGAGGGCGTACTTGTTTTCTTATATAATGATTTAAAGAAATGATTTTTAAGAAAATAATTTTTATATAAGATTTTATTTTGATATATCAATTGTTGCAGTATATTAAGGTGATTGGACGTTGTTATTATTTTAATTAAATAAGTTTATAAGATTTGAGTGGTTAAATATATATAATAAAATAGGAGTTTGATGAGAATGAACTATGCAAATGGGTTACGCTAAAAATAAAATCGAACCAGAATTTAAAATTCCGAAAATTTCAGAAGTGTTTTTCAAAGTGTTTTGAAAAAAAAATAGGTTTACCTTGATTGTATTTTATATTTATAGAAATAATATTTTTTGGAAATTATTATGGAATATATGGCATGTTTGGTTTCTAGATATGGTAGTATTTATTATTATCATCAATTGGTTGTTGTATCTTAAAAAAGGTGTTTATTACAGAATAAATAATGATGAAATAGGGTGAAATATTTTAAAGAAGTAAACATTATGTAAGCTAAATTTATAACTATGACTTATAAATTGAAATGAATTTAAATTGGGGGCTTTGAATCTAAGTCCCGAAGATTTCGAAATATGTTTCAAAGTGTTTAAGAGAATAATAGGTAATATTATTAGAATGTTTTCGATATGGAATTTTTGTTTTAAAAAATGAGTTGTTTTGAAAATTCCAAAGAAATTTGTTTTGGATAGAAAACCAAGGTTGGTTTAAAAATTTAAAAGGTGATTTGATATGTACATGGGATATATATGCATATATATGGTGTCAAAGTTGATTTGAAATAAATACTGGTGTTTGATTATGGAATCCCCCTTGAAATGAGAAGTATAACCCAAAGAAAAATAAGTTTTTGAACTTATAACTGGGGAATGATATTAATAAAAAATTAAATTTGGGAGGTAAACATTTAAATTGAGAAGGTTAAATGGATTGAACAAATTAGGAAATTAACTCAGGGCAAGTTAAATAAGTTTTGAACTTATAAAACTTAATTAGAAATTTCATTGTGAAATTAATTTAATTTATGGAAGTTAAATGAATTAAATTGTAAAAGAAAAGGTGTAGATTTGATAAGAGGTGCAAAAGAAGTTATGCATGAATGATCTCAAAATGATTTTTGAAAAGAAATAAAAACGAGTTTCGAATTCTGGAAATTTATGATGGATGTTATTTAAATGATTTTCATTTCAAGGAATAAAATGAACTTGAGTTAGAAATGTTAAAAACAAACTTGTCAACCAGAATTGTTTAAAGAACCGGGTTTGAAATCTTGAAGTTATGATTGGCAAATCAATTGAATTCCGAAAATTGGTTTTTTTTAAAAAGATTTGAACTCTTGCTTGAACCTTGAAGTAATTCCAAGTAAAAGTAATTTAAATGGATACTTCAAAATTTGGGCTTGGAGTTGAATTAATTTTAAAGATTTGGATGTTTAAATTCAATATTGAAGGTTAGTTTGGTTTAAGTGATTTAATCGATATTTTGGAAATCGAACTCAAATTTATATAAATCGGAATGGTTAAAATTTGAGAATTGAATTGAAATTAATTCAAATTGGAATCAAATTGAATTAATTGAAATTGTAATCGAAGTTGAATTAATTTGAAATTGAAATGGGAATTGATTTGAATTAAAATTGGAATCGAAGTTAATTCGAATTGGAATCGGGATTGAATAAATTCAAATGGAAATGGAATATTGAAATTTATTTGAATTGGAAGATTGGAAATTGAATTAGTTTGATCTTGAAACTATTTTCAAATAAATTATTTTAATATAAACTGTTTTTAAAATCCATCTTCTTAAATATTCTAATTATTTCAATTTTCCAAGCTATTTACTATACAAACCATTCTTTTTAAAACTCAAACTATCTTATATTAACTATTAAACTATTTTAAAACTATTCAAGCTATTTTCTAAATTCAAACTGGTAAGAGTGGAAATCATTCATATTTAAATCATGGATTTAAATACAAATTGGGTTGAATTGAAGTTATAACCCTAATGGAAATTTGACGCAATTCTGAATTGGAACCGGAATTGAGGTATTAAGGCAATAATGATTTTGAAGTGAAATAGTATATTTTGACTACATATGATGATTTTAAAATGAAGATTTAATAGTTACTAAACTAAAACTTACTTTATAAAAAGTAATAAAAGTTCAAATAACTTTGTAAGGTAATCGAACTTGGAAAATTTGACTAAGCACTAATGAGATTATAAATTTTAGTTATATATTCAAACTCCCCTTATTGAAAAAAATGAATCTTTGAGATATATTTAAAAGTTCCAAATGGAACATATATAAGTATGAAGTTGTAACGACCCGCCGCTCTGACCGCCTCTAGTCGGTAATTAAACCAACTCAAAACGTTCAAAATGACGGATTGTTGTTCAGTTTATAAAGTTTAAACAGAATCAGCCACAGAATCACAGAATAATCATAATATTATTCATAAATGAATTTTTCTTACATACATATATCAGAGTTTGCACAATGCATTAAATTTTTATACAGCGGAACAATTTATTTTCATTAAGTATAAGAAAATTTTCTAGAAAAACTTTAGTGAAGTGCTTTCCCCAACTCTCTAACTTCGCGGCCTGAAAATCTTCAAGCTGTAAAAATACTCGGTCTGACCCGAGTATTATATTCAAAAGAAAATAATACACAGGTCAGTCTAATTCAAACTCAGTTATTAGTGCATAGAAGCAATAATAATCAAACAACAATTAGACGACAGTCAAATATAATTTACCTATCCGATCCTTTAACAAGAAATCGGATAACGGTAAATGTAACACTTAACAGTGTTAAACATCAATTCAGTAGATTCAGATTATCAATGAGATAGATGAAGGGATTATTGATGAAGATAATTTAGAAAACAATCAAAATTTGCCTAAACGGCAATTAACAACAAAATCATCAAAATTGATTCAAAATATATTGAATTTGCAACATAAAATAATTTTCATCAAAGAAAACATCAATTTAAACATTAAATTTGGTAGGGCTGCAGTACACACACGCGCGTACGGCCTTGCCACATTTAAAATGTCAACTCCGTGGCTGCAGTTCACGCTTGCGTGCACTGCCTTGCCACTATCGTGACGATATACTCAAAAAATCAACGAACCAAAATCAATGAAGGTTCAAATATCGATTCAAAGTGTCGATACTACGTGGCTGCAGTTGCACGCACGCGTGCGCTGCCTCGCCACAACAACTTGTGAAATAAAGCAAGTTTTCAAACAACTTATTACTGCACACTTCAACAAGTGTAAAATTTTCATAAAAATGAACTGCAGTCATTACTAGGACACAAGGGCAACCTGCCACGAGAATGCAGTCACCACAAGATCCTACATGAAAACACTCAAAACTGTCGAGCATCAATTTAAACACAACTGAATTCAAGTGAAATGCAACTATACACCTGAAGTCAAAATGATCAAGGCAACAAACTCAGATCCAAGCATACACACAAATGTGCACAGGGCAACCAGACCATCAAAGTGCAGACAAAATGAAATCAGTGCCAATAGTACTGACAGAAACTCCATCAAGTCGTGATTCAAACCCCAAAATAAAATCAGAGATGTCAACAAGTATATAAACTACAAGTCAACAAATGAATTTCAAAGTGATCAAGGACATCTGCAACATTTTATACAACAAATCAAACTGCAGTCATCATAAAGGCACAAAGGCACAAAGGCCATACTCAAACCAAGATCAAGTTATAAGAACGAAACCCAAAAATGCATATACTTATGTTAACATAAGTATATACACCCTGCAATTATAAGTACAGATGGCTCCACTAACTAGAATATATAATGAAACCGAAGTGCACTTAAATGCATGAGGATAATTATACAAGAGCCACTGCAGCCCAACATAAAGTTTGAACACTTACAACTGAACCAAACTCAACTACAAATGCACATCAACAATAATTCAAGCTTGGTACAATTCCAACCATATATGTACACAAACATACACATGTATGCATGTACATATATGCAGATTTGAATAATAGGTGACAAAGCAAGGTCAGAACTCATCAACAATCGAAACAAGTAACTGAGAGAAATAAATTCAAGTCGAAGAGCTACAGAGATGTGCTCAGGGAAGGATATGAAAAGTACACAGCAACAAAGGCTTTTGAATACAGGCAGTGCAACAGCACCAAACAAAGAAGATGATCGATACTTATGAACACAGACAGTCCAGGTCAGAACAACATCAAAACCAGTGATGCAACTATAATGCAACAATACCAAGGTGATACATGATGAACCTGACTCAATATAACCAGATGAACAAGGCATAGCAGGTGATCGAACAAGAGAACAATGTTAACAAAGACCAGATAATAGTGAAGTACGACATCACTAACAAATGCAAGGTCAAAAATCAAGTAGCATCTGTTCTTATCGGTTTAAAAAAACAAAGATTGGGTAGAGTCTGTTCTTAACAGTTTAAAAACAACTTTTATAGCATCTGTTCTTAACGATCAAAAAAAAATTCGAGCAAATGATAATAAATAACACCTAACCACCATACATGCAGTATCTGTTTTCATCAGACTTGTATGTAACCAAAATCGAGACCGCAATTAATAAAAAGCTCAAGGATGTCGAAGTCAAAGTTGAGCAAGTCATAGGTCGACATCGTGGTGGCCAGCAAATGACCGAAGTATATGAATACATGGAGCATGGCAACAGTCGACATAAATTAATTTCCAGAAATTCGAAACAAGTGAACATGGAATCAACAACAAAACAAAGTCACTGTTAAAATCAAAGTGACCGAAGTCACTGTTAAAATCAAAGTAGTGTTAAATTAAAACGAAATCAAATGGCAGTAATATGTTCATCTACGAAGGCCACAGTCAACAGAGACGAGCCGTGGCGGCCAGTTTATCAAGACCGAAGTCAAAGCAATCAAAATCACAAAATTTAAGTTCCAGAAATTCGAACAATGAACCCAAAGAAATTCATCACACCAAGCTTACAGAATCGAATGGAAACAAAAGGCAGAGACAAACAATCATCAAAGCAAAAAAAAAAAACGAACGACTTAAGGAGTATGAAATAGATGTGAGTAGCTTAATCGTACTCACCTTTGCTTTGAAGAAGAGCACGCGAGAGATTTGAAGCCGAAGCCCTAGCTATTGAAGGAAGACGAGACTCGAAGACGCCATTAATTCTTCGGTTATATTTTTTTTTTTTCTGAATTGAAGGGGTAGGGTTTTGAATGAATTGGGGCTTCGTGTTTTTAAGGGGAAGGGGATCGTGATTTTTGCGTGTTTGAAGGCGTGTTTACAGCTGAAAGGAGTAAGGCAGTATGCTTCTTTTTTTTATATTTTTTTATTTATTTATTTTTATATTATATTTTCTTTCTTATTTAAATCCAATTTTTTTTGTACTATTTTGCTTGATTACTTTTGTTAAAATTTTAACTAGTATATATATATATATATATATTTATTTTGTTATTGATTAAAATTTTATTCTATTTTATTTAAGTTAAAGAATGTTATTTAAACTAACCACAAATTTATTAATTTTCATAAATAATAATTCTTATACCTAAATTCTTTTTCTAAGTCATTAGCTCGAATTTTAGATACAACTTCAATATTCAACTTCAAACTTCAAAGTTAAATTTAAATTTAGTTCAACTTTAAATAGATTAAATTCTAAAATTTAATCGCTAAATTTCATAGTTTTATTGGAATTCAATTTAAAATTATTTTCAAATATTTAAAATTAATTAAATATCTTCATTTTTAAATTGTTAAAAATTCAGGATCATTACAATCTCCCCTACTTAAAAGAATTTCGTCCCGAAATTATAAGTTAGGAAAAACGATTGCTAAAATCTCACCGATATTTATATCCTACATAATTTTACCAAGTTTCAAACTCACAAATAAATATAGGATTCATTCCATTTATTTTATTTCACTAGTTTTGTTCATCAATTTCAATAATCAAGACACAAAAGTCTTTTACCAAATTTTTTTTTGACTTATAAAACTCAGATTTTTAAACTTGAAATCTTTTATGCAAAATATTTGCATAATATATCTTATCCAAAAGCTGTGGACTTTCAAGATATTCAAAAAGATCTTCTTCCTTAGTTCATTAAGTTAGGATCATGTAATTCTAATTTCAGATTATTGATTTTCTATTCAAAGTTTTGAAAATACTTGATAACTCAAAGTTTAACAAGTTCATCGTCGTTCTCACAGACTTTAGGCATACGCTGGCCAGGCGCAAGACTAAAAATCTCCAAGTACTAAACATACTTGCTTCAACTTCCAGTGAAAATACTTTTTTAAAAATTCTTTTAAAAATGGATATGGAAAGTCCGTTCCCCCATGGATCACAGTTTACCCGGCGGTTACGCTACTATCTCAGTAGAATCACTTGTAATCTTAGATTTCTCATCACTCTCGAATTTCGCCATGGTTATCGCCTTAGATCGCGGTCCACACGGCGGTTACGCTACTATCTCAGTAGAATCGCTCGTAGCCTTAGGCATCACGCCCCTCGAATTTCGCTTCGGTTTCCAGATCGCAGTTTACTCGGCGGTTGCGCCACTATCTCAGTGGAATCGCTTGTAACTGTAGGCATCACGCCCCACGAATTACGCCAGCATCAATCACATAATCCCAAACACGATGATCCATCATGGGGGATATCATATCAGTCCCATTGGACATTCCACTAATGGAATTCTACGTAGCTACGATTTACAATGGACACTCCACCGAGTTCCAATCACCTTCACACATAATAATTGGAAGGTACATTTCCATATCCTCAGTTTTTAGAAAACATATGTCATATACATATAGTACTTCATTTCACATTTCGTACTTATCATACCTATGTAAACTTACACAGGACTTTCATAATAATGACTTTCTAACTGATGGTTTTCGATTATATTCACATATATAAGTTACGAAAACTCATTTCACATTCACAACAAATAGAGGATTCCAAATTTTCTATCACGTTTAAAATTTTCCTCTAAATCGATTTGAAAATTTAAGGTTATCTCTAACCTAATTCACATTCACAATCCAATTCATTATCGACTTCACATTCGATTTGGATTTCACGTTACATCGTCAATTCTCAACACATAATTGATGTCTATCGATATATAACCTCTAAGCTCGTACGTCTCAGAGAAGGGTGTTAAGCTAAAAGAATAAATTCTCTGCCACCACAGATATATATTTAATAGAGATCAAATGATATGTCATCAATTCACAATGTTAGACATACAATCCCAATCGACTATCCAAAATTCAAAGCTGAACTTATATTGTTTTTGGTGTCAAAGTTAAACTCAATTTAACTCAAGATTCAATCTTTGAAAAATTTCCAAGTTGAACTAATTGTTCACATTTCTCAAAATAATATCTTTACAAGATATATAATTTTCACACTTAGCCATTTGAAACAAATTTCAAATATTCATTTTTCAATTTATCTTTAAAAGATAAAGTTTCAAACCTTTCATTTCATATTGGAAAACATTCCCATACTTATTCAATAATAAGTAATTCACAAATCTTTTATTTTCAACACTTTGAAAAATATTCAATATACTTGAATCAAAATTAAGTATATATTTCATTCTTTAAGGAAATCATTCTTTTAAACACATTTATTTGAGTTAAAACGAATGTTGCGTAAAACATCGTTACGACAACTCAAAATCACTAGTATAGGGATTCAGATTTAAGATAGACATATAAATCCCAATACTATAAACAACATTTCCTTCCGGAAACCCTTTACTATAACAATAGTGTTATAGTCCACCATTTCCTTATTTCTCGAAAACGCCTATTTCAACAATTGAATGTTGAAATCTATGTATTCGATAGTTAATGCATTTTAAAACATCTTTAAAACTATTAACTTTTCAACTTCACTTAATTCAAAGTTTGAATTCCTCATACTTTTCACAATATTGGTTTTAAACCGATTTCAATCTTTTCAATATTAAGTTTTTCACTTAATTTATTTTTCCGCACGTTTAAATTCAAATTCATCACTGAATCTATTTAAACCTATAATGGATTATCGTGTTGACAACTTCAAATTTGAAATCTAAATTTCATTTGAACTTTACATTTGCTTTCTATTTCAAAAATAATCAACTAGTTCTTTAGTAAATTATTCATCGAATTGGTTCCATTAGATCCATATTTCCATATTAACTATTTTAGGCAATAGTTTTAAACTTGAAATATAAACTTCACATCAAAACTAGTTTGATTCATACAGTTAAATCAACAATTAAACTTCCTTCCATAATATCACTTCCCAAAATGCTATTTCATTAAAATATTTCTTCCGTACAAAATTTTACATAGCTTAATACTTTTAAAAGACGTACACAAAAGATTGTGGATTACAAAGGATAGTATTACAAAATATATCGATTAGTTTAAGATTCAGAATAATTAAGGACTAACGACTTCTTGTCCGATAGTATGCATCTTTGCCAAACTTTCATCTTCGGATGACACTATTTCATGTTGTGTTAAAGGAAAATTAACACATTCAAAATCCACATGTCCCCATTCCTTACAGTTATTGCAATAATATGAGATGTTTCCATCCTTATCTATCACCTTAGCACTTTTCGCTCTAGCTGGTCGGGCTATAGCTTGCTCTCCCTGTTGTCTTTCGGTGCAGTTTCTGGCTATATGTCCAGTCTGACGACAATGGTAGCAGATTGTCAATCTATCGACGGGTAAATTGAGTACGCACTTTTTCCTTTTCACTTTAGGGCAATGACTAAGAAAATGCCCTTTCTCCCGACATTTAAAACACACAATCTCAGGACGAGCGAACCTGTCATCCACATTCCTTTTCTTTCTCCTTACTCGGCACTTAATGGCATAATGTCCCTTTTTATGACATCGATAGCAAATAACCTCATCATATGGACCAGGTGCTTGCCTTTCACTGAATCTCCTTTCAATTTCCGCACGTCTCGCTTCTGCTTCTCTACGAGCAATTGCTCTTCGTTCACGGCGTGCTGCTTTTTGTGCTTCGGTTTTCGCCATTATAATAAACAAGGTGTTTTCGAAGTTTCCTATCAATATTTGCAATTCTTATTAGCAGAGGTTGGATTATTCAATCATTTTACCTAAAACATATCTGTTTTATTCAATAATATATTCACTGTCCAAAATCGTGAATATGCTTTGTCAACCAATCTCATCATTTCTACAACTTATTTTCATTTTTAAAGGATCACCCACTGTCCAAAATCGTGGATAAAATTCCCAACCAACATTTACTATAACAATATTTAACTTAAAGGATAATTCGCTGTCCAAAATCACGAATATATCTCCTTTAATAACTTCTATTTTTCATTTATCAAATTCAATTGGTTTCGAATTTATAAACAATCTTCACAAATTCCATTTCTATTTATAAAACTTTGATTTATAAATCTTCTTTGTTAATTCAATTCAATTCAATTTATATAACTCAGTTATATACCAAAAGTCCATTTATAAGTTAAATACTTATAATTCATTTATTTACTAATTCGTTCTTAACAACATTTGAAATTAATTTCTAAAGAATTCAGAATCAAATTCCCAAGTTATAGTTCAATAATCCACTTGATTATAACTAAATTGACATATCATTTTATTTCACAATTATTACTCGAAATATTCAAGTTATTCGATTTAAACCAATTTAAACCAATTCATTAATTCATTAGTTCTCTTAACTCATATTTCATTTTTCATAGATCTCAATAATTCGATATTGAGTTTCCGAACGATCGAAACTCAAATCTAATGAGACCTCATCGAAGAGAACTATCGCAAACTCACATTTAGAGAGGAGAATTTTCAAAATAATTCTAATTTTCAAAATACCTTTTTATTTTAAAGAAAACAATTTTAAACTTCTTTAAATTTGAAAACACTTTCTTTATAGTGGTTCTAGTAACTATTCGTATTAAACATCATAAACTGAGCTTTGAGTAAACCAAAGCTCTGATACCACTTTTGTAACGACCCGCCGCTCTGACCGCCTCTAGTCGGTAATTAAACCAACTCGAAACGTTCAAAATGACGGATTGTTGTTCATTTTATAAAGTTTAAACAGAATCAGCCACAGAATCACAGAATAATCATAATATTATTCATAAATGAATTTTTCTTACATACATATATCAGAGTTTGCACAATGCATTAAATTTTTATACAGCGGAACAATTTATTTTCATTAAGTACAAGAAAATTTTCTAGAAAAACTTTAGTGAAGTGCTTTCCCCAACTCTCTAACTTCGCGGCTTGAAAATCTTCAAGCTGTAAAAATACTCGGTCTGACCCGAGTATTATATTCAGAAGAAAATAATACACAGGTCAGTCTAATTCAAACTCAGTTATTAGTGCATAGAAGCAATAATAATCAAACAACAATTAGACGACAGTCAAATATAATTTACCTATCCGATCCTTTAACAAGAAATCGGATAACGGTAAATGTAACACTTAACAGTGTTAAACATCAATTCAGTAGATTCAGATTATCAATGAGATAGATGAAGGGATTATTGATGAAGATAATTTAGAAAACAATCAAAATTTGCCTAAACGGCAATTAACAACAAAATCATCAAAATTGATTCAAAATATATTGAATTTGCAACATAAAATAATTTTCATCAAAGAAAACATCAATTTAAACATTAAATTTGGTAGGGCTGCAGTGCACACACGCGCGTACGGCCTCGCCACATTTAAAATGTCAACTCCGTGGCTCAGTTCACGCTTGCGTGCACTGCCTTGCCACTATCGTGACGATATACTCAAAAAATCAACGAACCAAAATCAATGAAGGTTCAAATATCGATTCAAAGTGTCGATACTACGTGGCTGCAGTTCCACGCACGCGTGCGCTGCCTCGCCACAACAACTTGTGAAATAAAGCAAGTTTCCAAACAACTTATTACTGCACACTTCAACAAGTGTAAAATTTTCATAAAAATGAACTGCAGTCATTACTAGGACACAAGGGCAACCTGCCACGAGAATGCAGTCACCACAAGATCCTACATGAAAACACTCAAAACTGTCGAGCATCAATTTAAACACAACTGAATTCAAGTGAAATGCAACTATACACCTGAAGTCAAAATGATCAAGGCAACAAACTCAGATCCAAGCATACACACAAATGTGCACAGGGCAACCAGACCATCAAAGTGCAGACAAAATGAAATCAGTGCCAACAGTACTGACAGCAACTCCATCAAGTCGTGATTCAAACCCCAAAATAAAATCAGAGATGTCAACAAGTATGTAAACTACAAGTCAACAAATGAATTTCAAAGTGATCAAGGACATCTGCAACATTTTATACAACAAATCAAACTGCAGTCATCATAAAGGCACAAAGGCACAAAGGCCATACTCAAACCAAGATCAAGTTATAAGAACGAAACCCAAAAATGCATATACTTATGTTAACATAAGTATATACACCCTGCAATTATAAGTACAGATGGCTCCACTAACTAGAATATATAATGAAACCGAAGTGCACTTAAATGCATGAGGATAATTATACAAGAGCCACTGCAGCCCAACATAAAGTTTGAACACTTACAACTGAACCAAACTCAACTACAAATGCACATCAACAATAATTCAAGCTTGGTACAATTCCAACCATATATGTACACAAACATACACATGTATGCATGTACATATATGCAGATTTGAATAATAGGTGACAAAGCAAGGTCACAACTCATCAACAATCGAAACAAGTAACTGAGAGAAATAAATTCAAGTCGAAGAGCTACAGAGATGTACTCAGGGAAGGATATGAAAAGTACACAGCAACAAAGGCTTTTGAATACAGGCAGTGCAACAGCACCAAACAAAGAAGATGATCGATACTTATGAATACAGACAGTCCAGGTCAGAACAACATCAAAACCAGTGATGCAACTATACTGCAACAATACCAAGGTGATACATGATGAACCTGACTCAATATAACCAGATGAACAAGGCATAGCAGGTGATCGAACAAGAGAACAATGTTAACAAAGACCAGATAATAGTGAAGTACGACATCACTAACAAATGCAAGGTCAAAAATCAAGTAGCATCTGTTCTTATCGGTTTAAAAAAACAAAGATTGGGTAGAGTCTGTTCTTAACATTTTAAAAACAACTTTTATAGCATCTGTTCTTAACGATAAAAAAAAAATCCGAGCAAATGATAATAAATAACACCTAACCACCATACATGCAGTATCTGTTTTCATCAGACTTGTATGTAACCAAAATCGAGACCGCAAGTAATAAAAAGCTCAAGGATGTCGAAGTCAAAGTTGAGCAAGTCATAGGTCGACATCGTGGTGGCCAGCAAATGACCGAAGTATATGAATACATGGAGCATGGCAACAGTCGACATAAATTAATTTCCAGAAATTCGAAACAAGTGAACATGGAATCAACAACAAAACAAAGAAACTGCAAAATCAAAGTGACCGAAGTCACTGTTAAAATCAAAGTAGTGTTAAATTAAAACGAAATCAAATGGCAGTAATATGTTCATCTACGAAGGCCACAGTCAACAGAGACGAGCCGTGGCGGCCAGTTTATCAAGACCGAAGTCAAAGCAATCAAAATCACAAAATTTAAGTTCCAGAAATTCGAACAATGAACCCAAAGAAATTCATCACACCAAGCTTACAGAATCGAATGGAAACAAAAGGCAGAGACAAACAATCATCAAAGCAAAAAAAAAATGAACAACTTAAGGAGTATGAAATAGATGTGAGTAGCTTAATCGTACTCACCTTTGCTTTGAAGAGGAGCACGCGAGAGATTTGAAGCCGAAGCCCTAGCTATTGAAGGAAGACGAGACTCGAAGACGCCATTAATTCTTCGGTTATATTTTTTTTTCTTCTGAATTGAAGGGGTAGGGTTTTGAATGAATTGGGGCTTCGTGTTTTTAAGGGGAAGGGGATCGTGATTTTTGCGTGTTTGAAGGCGTGTTTACAGCTGAAAGGAGTAAGGCAGTATTCTTCTTTTTTTTATATTTATTTTTTTTATATTTTATTTATTTTTATATTATATTTTCTTTCTTATTTAAATCCAATTGTTTTTGTACTATTTTGCTTGATTACTTTTGTTAAAATTTTAACTAGTATATATATTTTTTATTTTTTTTTATTTTGTTATTGATTAAAATTTTATTCTATTTTATTTAAGTTAAAGAATGTTATTTAAACTAACCACAAATTTTTTAATTTTCATAAATAATAATTCTTATACCTAAATTCTTTTTCTAAGTCATTAGCTCGAATTTTAGATACAACTTCAATATTCAACTTCAAACTTCAAAGTTAAATTTAAATTTAGTTCAACTTTAAATAGATTAAATTCTAAAATTTAATCGCTAAATTTCATAGTTTTATTGGAATTCAATTTAAAATTATTTTCAAATATTTAAAATTAATTAAATATCTTCATTTTTAAATTGTTAAAAATTCAGGATCGTTACAGAAGTAGACTCAAAACTTTTTGATACGAAAACTATACGAGTGGAAAGGAATGGTTTAATATGTATATGATAAAGAAATGGAAATAGTTTTGGAACCCATTGATTTTTAAACACTTTTGATTTTGGGGCAAATAGTCAATTTTTGAAAATTGGGTAAACCAAATGTGAAAGCTATCGATTTTGAAGATATCGATTTTTTGTAGATAAAGTTTATATGTGATACATATAAAGAATATGATTTGAAAGGTACTATATATGTATATAGTATGATATTTTTTTATGAAAAAAGTATAGAATGGCACCCCATGAAATTCGAAACTTAGAGAAGGAGATCCACCGGGTGGTTCTGCCTAGGAATCCACAGGGTGGGTTCAATGAGAATTGGGATCCTAGAGGATGTTAGGACAAAACTCAATGAGCTCGTGATGATCATTTGTTAGGTAGCGTAAGTCGATAGGTACTGATGCATATAGTTACATTGGTTTTTGCTGTGATGGCAACGTAACATTTGTGTAACTGCAATCTATCGCAGTTCCATAGCGTAATTTGGGTGGTAGTGATTGCCTATAATCTACGTTTGATTTCGCTGGGATAGCGATGTAACATCGATAGATTGTGATCTATGTGGTTGGTTATTGCGTAAATCAAGTGGCAGCGAGTGCCTACCGTATGCATTGGGTTTCACTGGTGACGCAATCTTTGTGTAACCTACGATCTATGTGGTTTAGTTTCGTTTAGTAGCGTAGTTCGAGGGGTAGAGATTGTGTAACGACCCATAATTTCTATCATTTGAAATTCGTATATTTAATTAGTCTTAAATATTAACAAGTAAAATTTGTAAGTCGAATAAATTATATTTCGAATATCTAGATTTAATTGGATAATTAAATCGATAATTTAATATTTGAAATTACAGAAATAATTGGAAATTGGATTTAATGAGATTAAAATTGATTTGTAAAGTTGTATTAAATCATATTGGAGTTAAGATGATGTTATAGAACTTTAAAAATTGAATTAAAAGTTAATTAGTGGAAATTGAATATTTTAATATTTAATTGACGAATAAAAATAGCCATTTTTCAAACAGTCTCGGATTTCGACGAAACTAGTTTCATTGGATCTGTAATGTTATATTATTGTAAGGTTTCAAATTTCGTGTCAATCGGATTTACGGTTAGTCCGGGGCAAGCTAAAACGCGTAGAAAATCGGTTTAGGTGAATTTTAAATTTAAAATAATCAATTTGAAAATCTATTTTCCAAATACTTTTGAATTGGCTCCCGATGTATATTCCATTGCGTTCGGAATAGGGGTAAAACATTATAAACGCCAGGCGGCACGCTTCGTTTGGTGTTCGTAAAAATTTCGGGTGAATAGTGCACGGAAATTTTCTATAAAAGGACATTCATTTTTCACTTTTACAAAACAATTAGGGTTTCAGGCCCTAGCCGCCACCACCATTTACACGACCAGAAATTCACCTCGTTCCTCCCTCATTTTCTTCAAATCCTTCAACCAATTCGTAAAACTTTCTTCTGCAAAATTGTAGAGGGCAGCGAGTTCTAGGAGATCAATGGTGGCGATCGAAATCAGAGCGACGTGGAGGAAGAAATTTACTCGTGTTCATCAATAAGTCATGCACGTTTTCCAACAAAGGGGAGGGGCCAAGCTTGGGCCGATGGTGGCTCACGTGATGGGCTTCGACTTGGTAGCCTCTGATCATCTTCTCGACGAAGGTGGTTGCCGCGGCATTCGATGGAAGCGATGGAGCTATGGGTTCTCGTTCGCGATTTTTACTCGGAGAGGTAGAAAGGAACACACGGCCTGGATTGCTTAGGTCAAAATTAGCGGCCGTGATCAAAGGTTAAAAGAAAATAAAAATAAAATTGTGAAATTTATATATATTATAAATCGTATAAATTTAAAACATTGTAACTTTTTCATACGAGATCTGTTTCGCACGAAACGAATTGTGTTGGAATCGTAAGGACGAACATTACGCGATGGAGCTGGATTGGAATTAATTAGAGCTATTGTGAATTTTGGTTTCGAAATAAAACACTGCAACTGTTATTGGAAGAAAGGCGAGAACTTCTCACACAATCGAATTTGTTTCGATTTAAATTTTAAATAGTTAAATTTAAAATTTTCTTGATTGTGTGATTGAATGATAAATTGCTATCTGTTGTATTAAAATAGACCCTATACGATGCATATTAACTGGAGGTTATTATACTAAACGCATATACCGCGATATTCCACTGTGAAGTGGAATTGGTATTATATATGCACTTGGAGTTGATTTCCCGCATTATATAGCGGACGAGAATTGCATGTCTTAGTGAAATATGACGGGGGTTCTCGCTTCGCGTTAGGTGGCGAACGGGAGACTCTTACCCCCCACATGTCCTCTTTACGGGGTTGGTTAGGCGTAACCCATGACAGTCGAAAGGCTGGCCGTAAAAGCAAGTTTCGGGTACCAGTTGTAGCTACGGTGGGTCTGTGATGGTTGCAAAGCCTACCGGTCGCTGCTGCCTCGGGTCTTACAAAGTGGTATCAGAGCATTTGGTTAAGAGACAACCTTGGCTCTATTGGGTGTTACTCATTAGAGATAGAGTCAGTAGTACTCTAGAATGAGTGTGAGTGTAATGATAGATACGAGCGCGTATTTGTTAGTGAATATACATATAAGTTAATTAAAAGAATGAAGTTGATTTTGGTATCGAAGTATAATAATAAAGTGAATTAAATGGATGTGGACTTGAGTTATATAAATGAAATTCAACCTTATTTTGTTAAATGAATTAGAAATCGAATTAATAAATGGACTGAATGTTAATCAATTTAATGTGAATGAATTGATATGGAATAATGGATGTAAGTGTCAATTCATTAAAAACTAGTAAATTGGAAAATTGAATAATTGAAAGAATAGTCAATTTAATATCAACTAATTGGAATTAAAAGTGTTAAACCAAATTGAATGGGAATTTAATAATTTGGTTATGTTGGTTATGATTTGGTTGTTATATGATTGTTAGTTGATTGTATATAATTCATTAAGTGTTAATGAAATTGAATTGATAAATTGAAAGCTATGTAATTGAATTTGAATTGAAAATGAACTAATGTGAATTGGTTGTAAGCAATTAAAATTTGTATCGAAACCTTATAAATTGCTTATGGGAATTATTTTGATTGCGTTGCTTATGAAAACTATATGTTTTCCACTGAAAATTAGTGAAATGTAAATGAATTCCTATATATGTCACTTACATGTTTAAATTGTGTAAGTACAGGTACCGGGGCTGTAGTTGGCTGGATTTGGTCACGCTAAAATGCTAATAAATATCTGCTTTGCTTAAAAATGCTAAAAAGGTACGCCTACGCAATAAAAATAGGGGATATGAACTTTTTTTTTGTTTTCCGACCGTGTGGGTCGATGTATATATATTTATATCTATTGTGATATTGCAAAAGCTCCTCCGTACAAGGGAGACTCTGCCAAAATTTTCCGTAAATTTTGTGAGTTAGATAAATTTTGAAAATTTTTAGAAAATTTTTGTTAACGAAATGTCAATTTCTAAATTGAAATGAAAATGTAGGATTCGAAAACTTAGTAAAGTTATTGTAAGAAGTTTAACTATGGATTTTGGAAAAGTTAAAATGTTTAAATGAATCTGAAATTTAATTTGAACAAATGGTTTTGAAAAGTTAATGGATTCTGTAACTTTTTCTTACTTGGCAATTTCGAGGACGAAATTCTTTTAAGGGGGAAGTTTGTAACGACCCAGAATTTCTGTCATTTGAAATTCGTATATTTAATTGATCTTAAATATTAACAAGTAAAATTTGTAAGTCGAATAAATTATATTTCGAATATCAAGATTTAATTGGATAATTAAATTGATAATTTAATATTTGAAATTACAGAAATGATTAGAAATAGGGTTTAATGTGATTAAAATTGATTTGTAAAGTTGTATTAAATCATATTGGAGTTAGAATGATGTTATAGAACTTTTAAAATTGAACTAAAAAGTTAATTAGTGGAAAATGAATATTTTAATATTTAATTGACGAATAAAAATAGCCATTTTTCAAACAGTCTCGGATTTCAACGAAACCAGTTTCATCAGATCCGTAATGTTATATTGTAAGGTTTCAAATTTCGTGTCAATCGGATTTACGGTTAGTCCGGGGCAAGCTAAAACGCGTAGAAAATCGGTTTAGGTGAATTTTGAATTTAAAATAGTCGATTTGAAAACCTATCTTCCAAATACTTTCGAATTGGCTCCCTATATATATTCCATTGTGTTCGGAATAGGGGTAAAACATTATAAACGCTAGGCGGAGTTTGGAGTTCGGAAAAATTTCGGGTGAATAGTGCACGGAAATTTTCTATAAAAGGACATTCATTTTTTGCTTTTGCAAAACAATTAGGGTTTCAGGCCCTAGTTGCCACCTCCATTTACACGACCAGAAATTCACCTTCTTCCCCCCTTATTTTCTTCAATCCATCAACCAATCCGTAAAGCTTTCTTCTGCAAAGTTGTAGAGGGAAGCGAGTTCTAGGAGATCAACGGTGGTGATCGAAATCAGAGTGATGTGGAGGAAGAAATTTAGTCATGTTCATCAATAAGTCGTGCACGTTTTCCAACAAAGGGGAGGGGCTGAGCTTCACCAAGCTTGGGCCGATGGTGGCTCGCGTGAAGGGCTTCGACTCGGTAGCCTCTGATCATCTTCTCGGCGAAGGTGGTGGCCGCGACATTTGATGGAAGCGATGGAGCTATGGGTTCTCGTTCGCGATTTTAATCTGGAGAGGTAGAAAGGCATGCACGGCCTGGATTGCTTAGATCAAAATCAGCGGCCGTGATCAAAGTTTAAAAGGAAATAAAAATAAAATTGTGAAATTTATAAATATTATAAATCGTATAAACTTTAAAACATTGTAACTTTTTCATACGAGATCCGTTTCGCACGAAATGAATTGCGTTGGAATCGTATGGACGAACACTACGCGATGGAGCTAGATTGGGATTGTTTGGAGCTAGTGTGAATTTTGGGTAAAATTAAATGCGTGTTTAATTTTATTCGAAATAAAACACTGCAACTATTATTGGAAGCAAGGTGAGAACTTCTCACTCAATCGAATTTGTTTCGATTTAAATCTTAAATAGTTAAATTTAAAATTTGCTTGATTGTGTAATTGAATGATAAATTGCTATCTGTTGTATTGAAATAGACCCTATACGCCGCATATTAAGCGGAGGTTATTATATTAAACACATATACCGCGATATTCCACCGTGAAGTGGAATTGGTATTATATATGTACTTGGAGTTGATTTCCCGCATTATATAGCGGATTAGACCCTATTGCGCCACATAATAGCGGATGATATTTTATATAAACTCATGTACCGCGATATCCCGTCTTGAAACGGGATTGGTATTGTGCTAACATCTGTAGATGCAGGGAAACAGGTTGGAGGGATCCAACTGGATTCCTCAAATAATTGAATTTGTTTCAATGTTGTGTGTTGATTATTTATAATCTCTGTGTGATTATCTTTGTGATTGAAATCATTGAAGGCTAAAATTTAGCCGAATATAATTTTAGTATCGTTAGATACCGGAATAAATAAAAATTTGATTTTTGAAAATTCAGGTTGAAAGTTTATATTAAAATTTATTTTTGAGAATTAGATAAATTTAAAAGAAGGAATTCTAAAGTAATAGAGTTTTATTTTTAATTTTATTGAATAAAATTTTAAAATATGGAAAATGCTTAAATAAATAGATTTCGGGTAATATTATTTAAAAATTGAAGAATTTATTAGAAATAAGGATTTATTAAGTTATAGTTAACACTTAATTTATTAAATAATTAAGGATTAATTAATAAGGTAATTGAAGAATGATTTATTTAATTTATAAATAAATAATTTAGATCAATTTATAATTAGAAATGATTAATAATGAATTAATCTAAGATAATTTCTTAAGAAAGTAATTAAGGAAATGTTATTAGTTAATGAAGAAAATTAACTAAGGATTATTAAGTGATTAAATAAATGTGATTAATTTTGATAATTAATTAGATTTATTAATTAAGATAATCAAATGTAAATTGATAATTACTTAATGAAAGTAATTAAGGGGTTAATTACTAATTCTAATTAAAATTGGATATTTGATTAATTTATTGATAAAGATTAATTGGTAATTAATGATTAATTGGTATGAGATGATTGCTTAATGGTAAGTAATTAAAGGTTTAATTTCTTAAAAAAATTAATTAAGGGGTTAATTAATTATGTAATTGGTTTAAAGGTTAACTTAATTAATATGATTAATTAAGAATAATTTAATTAATTAAGGTGATTGATTAATTAATTTATATCAAATGATTTGTAATTAATTAATTGAGATTGGATAATTAATTCATAAGTAATTAATTTAATTGGAAATAAATTGAATTAATTAGGATTAAGCAATTAAATTAATCCTACTTACAAATGACTAGTGAATGCTTGACCTTACTTATGAATGATTGTATTATACGAGATGCCTTGAATTGATTGTCCTATCTAATCTATGATATTTTGTTCTGTGGATTGAGCTGTGTATAATTTATTCATTTATTTACATTTGCATATTATTTGTGAATCTGTGGATGGACGATAAGAGTTATAGTTTATATCGCTTATCAACTATATTTCTGTGTTTTAATCGATGATAATTAAATGATGTTGCACTATTGTCTTAAACCCCTGGACCACACTTGTACACACACAAATATGGATTTCACGAGGAAATCGATTACGTTGCAGATTTTGAAATAGTAAAAAAAAATTGAATATTTAAATCCAAATGGTTTTGGAAATGGATTGGGTTTAAAACGAAAAGCTTTTGGAATGGAACTTCAAGATAAATTTTTTTTTTGAATAACTTGATAAAGTTTTAAAATGAAATAATTGGACTTAAATTTGAATTCAATATTTGAAATTGAATTCCATGTTTGAAAACTTGGGATTAAAAATGTTATACTAATTATATATAGGTCAAACCATTTTCAATGTATTGATTTGGGAATTTGAATTTAATTCAAGGGCTTTAACTCATGCACATATAATTGGATTTTTCTAAAACGAAAACTATTTGTTTTCAAATAATAAAAGCTGTCACATAAGTAATGAACTTCCAATTTGTTTTGAAATTGAATTGTTTTGAAAGGCTATGAATGAATCTTTGGAAACGAATTTTGAAAGCTATAAGTTAAACCTTGATTCAAAGATTTAACGAGTTAATCCAATTGAAATGGAAATTGTTTTGAAATCCATGAATGGATCTTTGTGAATAGGGTGAACTTTGTGAATTGTTTAAAAGATTAAAGTGTGGAAATTTGTTTAAACCATTGAAGGTTGTTGAAATAAATCTTTTTGTTTAAAAGATTGGAAATGGTAATTTATTTTAACCATTCGAATGAAAGGTTTTGGGCTTTAAGCTGTGACTTAACTGGGACCCCAATATCCATATGTTTCTTGTAAATATTGCTCTCACTATTCGGTTTAGCCGGGAGAGAACCTTTGCGTCATATAGCCCATTTCGAATATGTGATACGACGTTATGAATAGCATTTGAAGACCGGTGGTGAAGACCGAATATTTTCGAAAGTGAAAGGATAACTCGTGGAATGTCTTTGCATCGACTGTTCCCCGATATAGAGACTCCATATGTGATGGGAAGTCCGGACGTGATTAGGGATTATCCGGATTTACAAGGGCTTCTTCGGAAGTGCCTTCGGTTCTGTTCGAACCCAAAACAGACTTGTATGGATTGTATGTCTGACATTAGATTTTGAGATATAAATAAGATTTCTTTCAAATACATTTCTGTTGGTGGTGGAGAATTTATTCTCTTAGCTTAACACCCTTCTCTGAGACGTAAGAGCTCAGAGGTTGTGTAGTTGAAGGTTATCAGTAATATATTCCCAACTTGGTAACGCGGCACGCTGAGTGCTGCTGATCATTTGTTGATCAAAGCGTGGCTTTTGTGAAAAGCATAGCTTTGTGGATGAGACTTCATCGAACCTCATAACCCGGTAATGGTCAAAACAGGAAGAATGCAGCAAGGTTATTTGGGGATAGCGCCCCCTGAGGGTATGTTCATTTCCTTCTGGATAGAGGTAGTATCATGGTATGGAGCCCAGATACTTAACCTATGTGGTCGCTGCAAATTTATTTCTTTATGGTTGTTGGTAAATCCCGGGATAAAGGTCGGTTACGACCGGGGGATGGCATACTCGTGTCAGTAGTTACCTAGTTCAGAGGTAACCCGGCCTTGTGTTAGCAGAGATCCGGTTAGGTTCTCGGGGCGTCCTTCCAGAGGTGTACCCATGTGACAATGGAAAGTTCCTTGGCCTGACCATTTGTTGGAAATCCAAACTCCAATATGCACCTTGTAAGGTTTTAGTTGTAGAACCTGCCATTTACTTATGGTGGTCACCACTGTTTAAATGGTAGCTATAGTAGGCATAGTGCGAAATGCCTATGCTAGCTAAGATTAATATTATACTTTCGAAATGTTTTCTACACTATGCACTAATAATAATAATAATCAAATGATTCTGCGTAGTAAGCATCTTTGACTATCATAAGGAAAAATCTCCTCCAATTCTGCATTTGCATTGTGTGTGTGGCGGGAGGTCTTATGGTAGTTTCATTTTCCAAAAGCATTATGGATTCTTTTTATTTCTTTGTGCAAACAACTGTTTTAAGTTATCACACCAGTCCCATGACTGACCTGGAGTTTAATTTTTCCTTTCTAAATTCTGGGTGCCCACCAATTTCCATACGGGCAGTCTAAAGTCAGGTTATCAGGATATTCTGGAATTCAGGAGGTGCTGTGGAACTCAGGAGGCGAGCTGGATGGCATGGCGTATCAACTAGTATATAGTCTTTCTTTTCTGCTGTTTGTTGTTGTAAACTCTGATAATGTAATGTGATGTGATGTGATGTAATAACTGATATAGTTCTTTGTTTTAAAGATATTCATTTATCTATTATATGTTGTTCCGCTGCGATTATGAGATTCTGATATTGTTCTATTGCTTCTTCTTTCTTACTTCTTCTATCTTTTTCTTCTTCTTAAACCCTAAGGGTTCGGTTTTCCGACATTCGATTGTTCGGAAGTTGACACAGTGGACGTATTGATGTCGATATTCGGGAGACGAAGAATCGGTTCCTTATAGATTTCCTATAGACTACTTACGGTTTTGCTGTGATGGCAATGCAACTTTTGTGTAGCTGCGGACTATGGTGTTCCCATGGCGTAAGTCGAGTAATGCTGATGCCTACAGTTTTCTTATACATTTCGCTGGGATGGCGAACGGAATCATCAGGCTAGCTGTGATCCATGGTGGGAAAGGAGGGTGATACTTTCCATAGCATTTTTGAAAAAGGTTTTCAAGTATTTTCACTGGGTTTTGAAATGGGTCTACTAAGCACTTATAGATTTTCAGTCCTATGCCTGATCAACGTATGACTGAATTCCTATAAGAACAAGGATGAACTTGTTTGGATATCGAGTTATGAAAAATATTTTTATAAAACTAGTTTTGTAATACTATGGGATTTGAAGTGTTTTAAAATGTATAGTAAAGGAGTAAGGGGTTTTAAATGTTAAAAGAATGATTTATTTAATAATATAAATCAAAATTCAAATTCTCATTTTATTCCTTTTCGAGGACGGAAAGTTCTCAGGGGGGAGGAATGTAACGACCCGGATTTTAAGTCACTTGTTATTGGGGTAATTAACTAATTTTAATTATTGAAATATTAATTTCTATTAGTCGAATAAATAAATTTCCTGATGTTTAAAATATCTGAACCTATATATTGATTGGAATCTATTTTAAATTTTGAATTTTAGCATCCTGGATATGATAAATTATATATATAAATATAAAATCCACCATTAAAAATTTAGGATGGAATATCTATATAAATATACAAGCATATATATTTGTGCTTTATGATATTTGATAATATATATATACGTATGTATGTATGTATATATATGGCCATAGGAAGTAATGTATATAAAAATATGTATAAATGTAAATATATACATATACGATGACAAATATATGCAAGTAAATGTATATGTATATATGTTATATAAAATAGTGTACAGGTGTTTTTGGCAAAATATATGTGTGTGAATAAGTTTAAAAACAATTGCGTATGTGAATATATGTAAAACATGTGTATATTTAAATGTATGTAGATATATATGGTAAAATAGTGTAAATGTATACATATAAATCTATACAAATATGAAAGTGTATATATAAACATAGAGGGGAACATCATCATGGCAAGCATTTAATTCAAGCATACAATAAGTCACACCTAAATCAAAATCAAGTCAAGCACAAAATTAAAATCAAATCAACAGGAAAATCAAATCAAAGAAAAGTGAAAAGAAAAGTGAAAAGAAAAGAAAAATAAAATAAAAATTACTGTACATGATAACAACCTTCAACCCTTTTTTCTGTTACCTCTCTCTATATATACTACCTGGTTTTGTGCACATATACATTCTAAGTTCACTAGCATAAAAAAAGGAATAATCTTCCACTAAAAATCAAAGAAGGAAAATCAAGCACTAAGGCTTGAAGCGGGGGAAACAAGCAGCAGTTGTTCATCTACTTGGAACAGTGAGTTAAACTTTCAAAAGAAAATTCTTTAGATTTGAAAATCTAAGATGTGATGAAACCTGGTTATGTCAAGCATTCATGTGGTTTTCCATTCATACTTTTTCTTAGGAGTATTAAACCTGATAGTACAAAAAAACCCTGTTCATCTTCCTCTGTTCTTTAATTAGGTAAACAGTTAGCACTTTTCAAGTTTAACAAAAAGATTATCTCGTCATATATTGGTTCTAAAACTTGATTCCAAAACAAAATATGTTTGTTTTTGAGTATAGAGCATATAAAAATTTATTCCATGCTAGTTCATCACGTAGAGGCTAAGTAAATGATGTCCAACAGTAAATGGGTCAAGTATGGTTGAAAACAAATTATCATGATTCAGGGAATGGATTATATAGTCGTGTTCACCATCGAAAAGTATGATTTTAGAATGTGGTTTGGGAACTTTTAAGGCCATGTGGGTTGAGATGTTGGAAGTTGAACGGATTTTGGGAAGATTAGAAAATTCTAGTGATCTAAGATTTTCGTGTCAGGGATTCGGGCGTGGAGGAGCGTTGGAAGGTGGAGCTACTGGGAAAAAATGGCGCACGAATTTTCTGGTGGGTGTATTAACCAGTCTAACTTCAAGTAGGGTTAAGGTGAGGTTGAAGTAGGTTTCGGGTTGTGATTGAGTGGTGGAGGAAAGAGAGAGAGAGAGAAGCGTGCACACCTAGAAAAAATAGAGGAGAAGGTTCCGACGAAGCCTAGGTGAAGTTTGGGCGAGAATGGCAGTCGTTGGTGGCGTAGCGAGGTGGTTGGGTAGGCACGAATGTACATCCCAAGTGATCGAGTGTTTGAATTTTGAACCAAGGGTTTTTTTGCATTTCCAAGTGTGAAGGCGTGGAGCTATTATCGGAGGCGACTTAGGTGGATGATCGGTGGTGAGGGGTAGGCCGGAGGCTGCTTGTGCATTTGCACGGCGGCATGCACATTTGGGTTTGTATAGATGAGAGTGAGAGAGAGAAAGAATACCGGGAGGAAGAGGTATTGTGGGAACGAGTCTGAATTTATGGGCCGGTGGGCATGGAATGAAAGACGGGAAAATGAAAAGAAAAAGGAAAAGGAAAAAAGAAAAAGAAAATGGGGAAAGAAGAAAGAAAAAAGAGAAAAAAATGGAGGAACGGGCCTTGTTTGTCTCCATGGGCCGATTATTTAAAAGGAGAGGAAACTGAATTATTTACATTTTACATTAAAAGCATTTTCCCTTCTATTAAAAATCAAACAGCCACGAAGATTTTGTATTATGATCCTCTCATCTAGCTTTGTGATCTAAATTTATCATGTTAATTAATATGGGGCTTAAATTAGTTATTGCGATTAAAGTGAGTAATAATTAGGTTATTAATTTTTAAATCTTATGTTAACTAAAAAATGAGTTATTAAATAGAGTGTCTAATTTTAATTAGCTAACAATAAATTGTTTTATAATTTCTTAATTTATAATTAAATTGGATTAAAAATATAAGTGAATTCGGTTTAATTTAAGTTGATTAAATTTAGTTCGTAAATTGTTTAATATTAATTATTAATCAGTAAATTAGTAACGATCTATGCTTTGTTTTATTGTTATTAAATATTTATTACAATTGTTCTTATCTGTACCATGATGGAGTCAAATGAATTGAAAAGCTGGAATAAAATGTTAGCACGTTTTATTTAAAATACATACGTAATAAGTTTCCCATATATGATATTGTCACCCTGAAGATGAATTGTTTATTTAAAAGGACTTGGACATTATAGTTTATCATTTAGATTCGAAGAGACCGGGATCTAATATCAGTGTTATCCAAAACCACTTCGATTTGATAATCACCACGAATCTTTACGGGTTTGATTATAGAGTTTAATATGCTGGAATCGGATAAATTTAATAAAATCGACCATTTTAAAAATAAGTAATTGTACTTAGCATTGTTAAAAATATCGATGGATTTCTATAAAAGTGTTTTGGTTATAATGAGGTAAAAACTCGTCATGTTTGTACATGTTACCCCGGTTTGTTTCAAAAGATTTTTATAACTTAAGTATTTCACATTAAGTGGGTTTACTCACGCTGGTTTCCAGCCTGACTTAGGTGTTACTCTATTGTAATGCTCCAGGTCAGACCGAGTATTACAATTTCAGGTTTGGATGCTTTTAGCGCTTGGGAGATGAGTTGGATGGCAGAGGCGTATTGCAAGTACACACCGCTGTGTATTGTAGGCTGTATATTCAGCATTTAGGGACAAGTTATTATAACTGTCCAGATTTATTTATTGGTGATTGTACTTTGATAACTTGTATGTATATCAACAGGTTACAGCTTTCCTTTATATAAAATGTTGTTATTGTATATTATATTTTGTTCTGCTATTCTATGTTTTTATTCTATTTCTTCTTCTATCTCGCTTTCTTCTTAAACCCTAACAACCGGTATTTTCGACACCCGATTGTTCGACACTCTATGCAGCGAATGTATTAGTGTCGTTTTCGGCGGCCGAAAATGCCCGGCCGTTACATGGATATAGTTTTCATAGGCTAGCTTCAAACCAATTGGCTCTTACCAAAATCAAATCATAGTTTTCATAGGCTAACTATGAACCTTTCTTTCTAACATCTTCATTTATATATAGTTTTCATTGGCTTAATATGAATCTATTGGCCCCTGTCAACATCTTTTCTTATACACAGTTTTCATGGGCTTACTGAGAGCCTATTGGCCCCTGGCAATATCTTCCTTTTATATTTTAGCATCCTATATTATGGTCTTCCTGACCTTATGAATGCAATTCTACTTATTTAGGAGTTAACTTATTTTGTATTCACTACTGGGTCAACCTGGCTAGTTATTCTGCCCTTCCTCGAATATAGTTATTGGTCCATTACAATGTGAATACATACATACATATATATATATGTGTGTGTGTGTGTGTGTGTGTGTGTGTGTGTGTGTGTGTGTGTGAAGAAGCAAACACAATATCTTGGTTAATCCCTTTATCTCTTTAATTAAAGAAAACTTCTTCAAAACACTATATATTTATGCCATGGTTTTCTTTCAAAATGAGATTGGGTTATTTGCTTTGAAAACTAAGGCTTTTGAAAACACTCAAACCTTGCTTTCGACCTCACTAGATAACCTCCCTCGAAAGCATATAAATCTCTTTTCGAAACATTCGGCCCCTGCCTTTCGAAACACATTGAAACCTTTCAAATGTAATAAAGCTTTACTTATTAACTTTCAGAAGCATAACTTCGAAACCAATGAGAGTACCCCTTTCTAAACCTTTGGAAGTATCCCTTCCGAAACCATTTGAAAGTCCCCTTTCGAGAAAGCCCCCCTTCGAAACCATTGGGTTTATATTTAAAAATATCATTTGAGTCAAAGTGAATATAAACAAAAGTATCTCTTTCAAAACCATTCTTTATCATACAAAAGTATTGGGGAATACTTGATGGCGTCGATACCTTACTTTCGAAAGCTTCAAAACATTTTACCAAAATACTGAAGGACAGCATCGAAATCCCCTTTCGAAGCCAATGCCTTCAAATCCCTTGGACCCTTTCGAAAGCATTTAGGAAGTGGATTAGAACATCTTTAAAGTAAAACTACCCTTCGAAGGCAATGATGACTTCAATATACACGAAAGGAAAAAGAACGACAACGGGTTTCGACTAGGTCAGAACCCCTATTTTTGAGAGCATTATTTTTATAAGTAAAGAAACCCATTCTAAAGCTTATACTTTAAAACATAAGATGACAACCCCTTTGGAATCCTTTAGAAAAACACTTTTGAAAACATATACTTCGACTCCTTTGAAGGCTTTAATAAAACAGAGGTAGGCACTTCACTTTTTAAAACAAACAAAGGTATCATTCCCTTCAGAAGCAATGCTTTCGACATCATGCCTTTCACCTTTCTCCAGTCCACTACGTACCATCTAAGTGATACCTTATGTATTGGTTTCTGCTTAGTAGGGTTGATTGATGGCGGAAGCTCTGAGTTAGAAGGTACTTCTATTAGAGGCGGAACCTTCTTTTCTGAGTAAAAGCTGATTAATACTACTTAAAGCAAATTATATCTAACTAATCTGCCATGTGTAACCTGTAATTGGTTGCTTCAACTTTTTAAATTCTTTACTAAAATAACTGCCACTTAATTTCAGATCCAAGTCAAGGTTAATTTAGCAAATAAGCCCTTCCATTAAACCAAACCAATATTGCAAATAAATCCTTCTTCTAAAATAGTTTAATTTGCATAGCAAATCACTTAGGAAAAATACCTAAAAATTCCAAAAATTCACTTTAACCATGTTATCTAACATATCAAAACTTCAGACCAAAATTCTCGATATAACTTCTGAAATAAATTTATAAACCCAATTAATCATAGTTTCCTTTGAAAATTCATAGTAATCTTTCCATAGCTTGAGAAATTATCAAAATTAAAATCGAAATCCAAAATCATGTTTTACATAACATAAAATTCTTCCATAGCATTTAAACATCAATTTCAATCTGTTTTTCCCTAAAACCACATATATTCTTATTTAAACATTATTGTTTAACTCAAACAAATTGTAATTCAAGCATATCATCACCCAAATCATCATAGGAACAAATTTAATCTTAAATCTAAAAAAATATGTTCATAAAAAAAATAGAGATGATATAAATCACAATCCCCTTATACTCTAACCTCAATCCCCTTATTCAAGCATATCATCATCCAAATCATCGTAGGAACAAATTTAATCTTAGATCTGAAAATCATAAGTTCATAAAACAAAATTGAGCATGGCCTCTTAAGTAGTTAAATCTTAATCCCCTTATCGCTTAACATTTACATTATTCTATTTAATTTATCTATTTAAATCTCTTGAATAATGTTATCAAAAATTAGGAATGTTGGCCTAAATATGCAATCCTTCTTAATTTGGTGGTATGGAAATATTCCATACTTAACACTGAAGGATTTTGACGTGGGAAATATTTAGAAGAAACATGGAAATTATATAGTACAGTTACCATCGGTGGTGCTATACTGTATGTATAAACTCATTTTGTTATTTTAGAACAAATGATGAGTAGATTCGTCCACTTAAACGGTTAGGGGTGATCCTCGCTCTTGTGTATTGTCTGATTATTTCCTAAAGAACCGGTATATAGCATTCTAAAAAATTGATGACTGGATTTTGGAGCGCTAGGGAAGTGGCAGAGTGTATTCGTAAGAGATGACTCGAAAAACAGTAATCACTCTGAAACCATATACGATTCTATGGAGGAGTTCCGTGATATGTTGAGATATAGGAATCCATGTGTGGTTACGAGACCCGTTACGGTATGGGAATTCATGTGGGATTCCATGATTTGTATTAGTGGCGATGCGTGAGCTGGAACGTCGAAGGTTGCCTCATTAGTAGTAATGACTAAAACCAGAGATAGGAGGAATGACCAATAGGGTTAGCAAGCCCATAGGTTGTTGTCTGCTCCACCTAGACATTACTTACAATTGTTGTGCATGCATGGGGCGTTGCACTAGGCCTTAGCGAGATCGGCTATGTTTTTCCTATGGTATATCACTAGGGATGCATGCTGCTTCATAAGGATATCTCTGATCCTTGTGTAGGAGTACCGTTTCTCGAAGTATTGAGAGCATCTCCGTGAAAATCCTACACAATTAGCGAATATGCCTTATCGGTCTTTATTATGTACCTAGTATTGTTGTGATGTACACTCGCGAGCATTATAACTAATTGATTATTATATTTTGACCCTTAGACATTATTATAATATCAATGAATTTTCTATAGAAAATATTTTAACTATCTTAAGGTAAACCCTGTCCGTGTTTATACACGGTATGGTCTTACAAGATGCTTTTTATTTAAAAGATTTTTATAACTTTAAAATCCAGCTAGTTGTGTTTTCTCATGCTGGTTTTCCAAACTGACTCAGGTGTTATTTTATTATAGTGCTAAGGTTAGACTGAGCATATTTATAAATTTTAGTTGGATGCTTTAGAGCTTCAGGAGACGAGCTGGAGGCCCAAAGACGTATTCACGTATATGGTTATTTTCCCTCTGTACTCGTTGTTATATTTATCAGCAAATTGTAAGGACCAAATTTTATAACTGTTCAGGCAGAAATAGGTTAGTATAATCGGATTGTTGTCTCTAAATACATACATTATAGTTTGACTTTTATGTAAAGATTTATTGTATAATATAGATTATTCATTCTACTGTGAGATTCTATGTTTGTTTTCTTTCTCTAGTCTTTGCCCTTCTTTCTTCTTCTTTTTCCCTAACATCTGGGTTATCGGCATTGATTACTCGACATGCAATACATTGGACATATTAGTGTTGATTTTCGAGGGTCAAAAATCCTAGTCATTACATTTGGTATCAGCAATGAAGGTTAAACGAGAACCTTGGCTTTGGTGGGGTGCTCATTATAGACAGGGTCAGAAGCACTCTAGAATGAGTTTGAGTTATATATATGAGTGCGTATTTGTTAGTGATATAATTTTTTTTTATACTGTGTTGGTTGATTTGTTAAGTAGCTTATGGATTCTAGTCAATACGATTAATTAATGTTGTTGATAGGGATATCTAAACACTTGAACAGAGCAATTCGACATGGTATTGTTTAGGAATTAGTAAATGAAATAATTTTAAGTTGATTGTATTTTTTATACATAAAAAATAATAAATTTTTAAAAATATTATAATGTATATGGCATGTTTGGATGTTAGTGAATGGTATTGTTTGATTATTATCATTTGTGTTTGTTGTTTGTTCTCTAATAAAAGTTGTTACTACTATGATGTAGACAAAGAATAACAATTAAGAAATGATTTTATATAATTAAATTATTGAAATATGATTCTTAAAAGCGGTTTATAAATTAAAATGTTTTTATGGCTGGGAGTTATGAGAATTTAAATTACATTGATTTTGAAAATGGTTTTTCAAAGTTTTGTAAAATAATAATATTTTTTGGAGAAATTTTTTAAATTTAAATATTTTTTAATGAAATTTTTAAGAGATAGAAAGCACCGAACTCACTTTGATCGCTGGAAAATAATTTCGTTGATGACTGCAGTATCATCGACGTTCATTTTTGGGTTTTCAAGCGGGGAATTGCTACCATTAGAGATTTATTTTGGTAAAACTTATTTTGATTTTGAAATTCAAAAGTATGATTCGAAATACCAAGAAATTATCGATATTACTGTTTCAAGGTAATTTGAAATAAGAATAAGGTAATTTTCATCTAAGTGTTTTATGAAAATTTGAGAAAAAGAGTTTTATAACTTATAAATTTTAAGAATTAGTAAGTAAAACAAAGTTTAAAACGATTGAATATGAATGTTAGAAAAGAAAAATTGAAATGAATCTTAGCTTAAGTTAAATAGAATGAATTTTAAAAAGAAATTTAACCTAAGTTTGGTTAAACGAAATAATTTTTTGAAATGGAATTGGTTGTGATTTGAAATGAATTAATGAAATGAACTAACTAAATAAGTTAGTGAATTGAATATGGTTTTGGAATGATGGTTGGTAGAATCGAATGTTGAAATTAAATAATGGTGTGAATTAATAAAATAAGTTAAATGGAATTAGCTTTGATTTAAGATGAATATGGGCTTAAGTTTGAGGTGATACTAAACATGATAAGTGTTGTATAAAATGATTATAATAAACTTAAGAAAATTTGATGGAATTTTTCTTGAGTGATATTGGTATTGAAGGAATATACTAAGTAATAAGTGAATGTGAATAAAGCACGGTGAATAATTGAATGTAGATCAATTGAAAGTAAATAAAATGAATGAGGATAAAATGGATGAGAATGAAATGAATGTGAATAAAAAGAATTAGGTATAGCTAGGAAATCAATTAAAAATTTAAATATGTAAGTGTATGTATATTATTTTATTCGCATAACGGTTTGATCCAGATTCGAGTACATAGTTTCGAGATGATTTACATCGATCCGAGTTGGAATTTTCACTCGATTCTAGACGACAAACATTGGATAAAGATTTTTGATTTATTCTGGAATTTTCTATCATAATATATGGCTATACAAAGAGAATGGTGGTTTCTAATCAAGAAACCGGATCTGAGTCCGCACTAGAGTGGTGGGGTGAACGATACAAATTAATGAACGATAATATATGGATATGCAATATCACTATGTGATTGATCGAGCGATCAAATATGATATTGCATATGGATGATATATGTATATCATATGGGCTTTAATAAAGCAAATGTTGATAATTAGAAATACGAATTAATATGATTATGAATTATATGGTTGGATTTCATTGGTAAATAAGATGTAGGTATATAAAAGCAAGAGCTAATTTGATGCTTTCGGTCTCATAAGTAAAATTTAATCGCCTGCATAAAATGTACATGCTTATATTGTTATTCGGTTCGATTGTTTTATGATTGAACCACTTAGCGTTTGTCTCCTTTTGTTGAATTGGGCCTGTATTGGCATTCTGTAGTTGTTCTGATCTAGCTGCACAAAAGAGATGCAGGCGAATTTTTCCGTAAATTAATAGTTAGAACGTTTTCGAGAAATTTTGAAGAAATTTTTGATAACTAAAATTAGATTTTGAGTTATAACATGAAATGATTGAATGGTATGATATTAGTTGGAATCTACGAATGAATTTGAAAGCTTAGTAAGGTAATAACAAAGTTTCAATGAGTTAATTTTTTGGACAAGTTAAAGTCTTAAAAAGGATTTGGTAATCTATTTCAACTAATTTGTTTTAAAAAGAAATGGGTTTAGGCATTTCCCTCACTTTAGCAATTTCGGGGATGAAATTCTTTTAAGGGGAATGAATGTAATGACTCAGAATTTTAGTCGTTTGAATTTAAAATATATAATTGATTTTAAATATTGAAAATTAATTTTATACGTTAAATAACCCGGGTTTCAAATATAGCGATTTATTTAATAATTAAATTGTTGAATTTAATAATTATAATTGTTTAAATAATTTAATCTTGCGTTTTAAGTTGGAACAAAATGAATTCAAAGCTTATTTAAATTCTGATTAATAAGAATAAAGATAATAAAACTTTTAATATGAATTTAAAAGAGCTTTATTTGGTTTTTAAAATAATTCTTTTAATTAACATGTAAAAATAGCTTTCTGGGGCACTGTCTTGGATTTTGATGGAACTAGTTTTATTGGATCCGTAATAGTGAATTATAACATGTCCATGAAATTTGTGGTGACTGGACGTATCGTTTGGGCGTGCAAGATCGAAACGCTTATAAATTAATTACAGAATTTATTATATATAACTGGGTTTGAAAAGCTATCTTCTACATATGATCAAATAAGGGCTTGGAACTAGTTCCATTGCGTTCGGAATAGGGGTATAACATATCGAACACAAGGCAGTAAGTTTTTTGGGGTTCGAAATTTTCGGACGTTATAGAGCTTGGCATTTTGAATTTAAAATAATAAATGAATATATATATGTATGTATGTATGTATGAATGTATGTATGTATGTATGAATGTATGTATGAATGTATGTATGTATGTATGTATGTATTCCCATATCAGACCTATACCCTACACGCATGCCATACCCCCACACCTTGAAGCCCATACACCCCTCCATGTCTTCTTCTTGTTTATTTAAACCATCTCCAGAACAAGAAAATAAGCTTTTCAAAAACTTTAAAAATTAAAATCTTGAAATATAGGCAACCAGAAATCATGAAATAAATTCAGTTGAGCTCCTAGAATCTTGATCTTCGATTTGGGGTAGAAGTTGTAGGTCATGGCATCATTGAGGAGTTCAACAGTGAAGGGTTTTGGGTTTTATGGCGAGGGTTTGGATTTGGAGAAAATTCGGAAAAATGATTTTGGAATTGGATGTTCGAATTGAATTTAGCATGTCGTTTGTCATCTCTGGTCGATGTTTGGGGTTGAACGGTGGTGACAACGGCCGTGCGACCTGTACGGCTGACGAGAAAATTGGCGAAGTCGCATTTTTAAGGGTTTGCTTGGAGGGGAAGGCAAGGTGCTGGGCAGGTCGAGCACACAGAAACAAGTGGTTTGGTGAAGGCGTGAGTTGATTTCATGAAGTATCTCGCCGTATCACTGAAACGTGCACCGACATGAATGAAGATTTGGGGAAGAAAGAGGGCAGGGGCAAGATTTTAATTATGATGAAGTTTGTAATTAGTTTATTTATTAGTTTAAAAATCGATAACTTAAAATTTTAATAACTCTCTCATACGAGGACCAATCGAAGCGTGGATTTTTGCCTTGCGCTCACAACGATGAAAGCTTCGATATAGTTTGGAATAATTTGGAGACAATTGAAATTTTGGCTAAAGTCAGACGTCGTTCGGTATATTTCCAAACCGGAATGCCTTGGCAATAACAGAAAATTTTTAGTCAGTTAAGCTCATCTTTTTGGTTAACTAGTATGATTTATAGTTGATAAAAATTATTGATTGGATGTTTGGATGATTACTATTTTATATTGTTGTTTTGGATATATTCCCACCCTTGGAGTGGATGAGACACTTTAATTTTCCCACGTAAGAGCAGATGACCCTTTGTATATGAATCTCGCATCAAAGCGGTTGATTTATATTGTAAGTTTATATAACGTTTGTGATGTAGGTGAATAGGTTGGAGGGATCCAAGAGGATTCCTCACCAATGTTGATTTTATTTACGTATATATATGCTAATATATATGAGTTGTGATGCAGCGGGACCGATTGGAGGAATCCAACGGGATTCCTTGCTAGCGTTGAATTGTTTCAATAATATTCCTTTTATATGGATTATTGAATAATGAACCTGATTGTGGACACTATGGTTATAACATTGTTATATGTTTGAAAACTCAAACCTAGTAGCGATAGAAGATCGATATCAATATTGGTTGAGCGTTTGGTGGCTATTGGCCTTAAATTAGTATTTTGAAATACTATAAATCGTCAATTGAATTGGAATTGGGTTTTATGATAGGAAATGATTTTTAAATCCGAAATTGGGTATCGGAGATATTTGTTTTAAAGTTATTCAATTATATTAGTATTGCCTTGAAGTTATTAATTACATTAATATTATTTTAAAGTTATTTAACTATTTTAAAATTATTTTAAAATTATTTAATTATATCGGTATTATGTGGAAGTTATTTGCTTATAATTAATGTTGTTATAAAGTATTTACCAAAATTCTAATATTTTGAAATGTTAATTATTTTAAGAATAATCATGGTTTGAAATTAATAATAAGGATTTATTAATAAGGTTTTTGAAAATAAATTATTATTTGTGATTATAATAAGGGGAACGATTAATTTTTATTCTTATTTATTCATAATGTTTAATTTAAATAGTTTTATTATCATAATAGTGTTTTGAAGTATATGACCATTATCTATTTTTAAATGTTTCAGGGTTTATAAATAGAATTGTATCAATAGATTTGAGTTTATAAGAAGAATATTTTGAACAAATGTTTGGAGACTGAAAGAGAAATTGTTTACGATGTATAATGAGAGTTTTGAAAATAAATGGATACTTATAAACAGGTTTAAGAAAAGGATTTATATATTTATGAAAGGGTTTTTTGACTGATTTTATGGATTGATAAAGGAGTTTATAAATGATTTATGGATTTATAACAGATTTATGAATGATTTTAGAAAATTTACAAAAAGAGTTTAAAAGCGACTGAATTTTGTAAAGAGATAATATATGGTTTTTTTGGAGATTTAAAATACTTTATAAATGGTTTTGAGGAATTGTAAGGAATTTATAAATGATTTGAGAATTGAATAAAAAGGAAATCTTTCTAAATTTTGTAAATATACTTACACCATTTGTTACCACCAATGTTCACTTCAACCTTATCGAAACCAGGAAAAATAAAAAAGAAGGACTAACAAAGAGAGATAGCAATAACAAGAACTTTAGAAGGAGTCGAAGGGATGCTCTACAAAAGTTGAATGTTCTATGAGCTTTCGAAAAGGTCAGAAGGTTACAAAAATACCCTTTCGCTTCCATTGTTTCTTTTCGAAACGGTAGCTTCTGCATGCATGATGACGTTCCGTACGAGTTAAGGAACACCTTTTGAAAGAAACAGATTACAAGCCTTCTTATGCACGTCAATCCTTTCAAAACACTGGGTTTTGCCTTCATTCACATCCTATAGAAGAAAATTTGGATAAAGCTGCCCTATCGAAAGTAATATTAGCCTTTCGAATCGGTCGAGGTCGTTCACAATTATGAAGTAAAGCTCATTTAAGTTCAATGCAATATTCATATATCCAAGAATATGAGAGTTCTCCATCAGTCAACATGTATGCCTTTGAAAGCTACCTTTCACACTTAAACTTTATGATTTTCCGACTCCTTTAAAGACATAGAGATACACCTATCAATAGAGTCGAAAGCTCACATCTTTATTATTGGCAACAGCGTAGCAAAACAAAGTGGAGTACGCACCTACCCCTTTCAACGAATTCAAAATCAATCAAGTTGTATTCAAAAGCAAAGAAGAAAGATGCCCAAACTTTAGCGGCAGTGAAAGGTCTTCGAGGTATTCCTCTCGCCTAGGTCGAAAGGTCCGATTCGAAATTGTTCAACCAGCGCCAATAAATAAGACCCCAGGGATCTTGTTTAGGGGATCTAATTTCTTGGACTTCATTCTTGTAATTCTTAAATTTGTAAACCTTAATTCTAAAATTAGGTTGGGTATTTGATCACTTTATATCACTTAAACTACTAGAAATAAAGGAAAATAATATCACAACAAGCATACAACATTTTTTGATATGTTCGCTGATCTATTATTTTTACATGGTTATGATTATGTTCTGTTTGCGTTGATATGATCGAAAGGTTACCTTCCATGGAATTCGAAACCTATTAATTCATCCAATATCTTTGGACCATTGAGCCTTAACTTTGAGTTACCTTGACTACTTCGAAAGGAGGTTCCAAAAGGGTCTTAAACAAAGTCAACTAGTTCGAAAGGTATTTCCAAAAAGGGATTCGAGCGTTTCGACCTTGTCGAAAGGTATAAAAAGGCTGCCACAACCTATTCGAAAGGTGGTCTTAAGGGAATTGAAAGGTTTTTACCATCTCTGTATGTTCGAAAGGGCGTTTCGAAGGGATCATTTACCTTTTAAACTTTGTATGTGGTGTTAACAGGTTTTCTTGTTAACATTTTTGGTGCTTTAAAGATGGATTGAACCTCCGACCTTGTTAAACTTCCAACATTACTTTCCTCTAACCCAACTCTATTCCATACTTACCTACTTTAGAACTTACATCACCATGTTTAGCAAAATCGAAAGGTTCAAACAAGGATCTTCTGAGCCACATCCAATTGGATTCTTCGATAGAACAATTAATGATTCTAAACTACATGAAGAGCAAATGTTGAGATTGGAAGCCTTAAGGATTATGAAGAAAAAGTGATCTGAATTTTATGATCCAGATAAATGGAGCTTAAATCTCTTTCATATTGTCCCCACACCTATCTTTGCCTTAGGGATAATAAAAGATAAGAGCGATAACTTGTTTGACCAAATGAAGAAAACAATTCAACTCTATACTAAAGGCACTATCATTCAAGATAGAATGATGGCTGATTACAATGCATTTGCAAAAAAATGGCATTAACTAACAAGTCGGGCATTGCCTACGTATGAACTTCAAAAAGTTTTGAAAAGGAAATTGGTCATGGAAGGTGAAATTTTAGAACTAAATAATAAAAAATCTAGAATCCATTTTCAAAAGACAAGTTTTAAGTCAAGACTCCCCAGGCAATGTTATTTGACTACATCGATTGAGAATGCTTGTAATATCCCGGAATTTTTAACAATATCAATTTAATAATCTGTATTAAAAACTAAATTGATATTGATATTCTGTTAGTAATTATTCAAATAAATTTAATACTCTTCTTTAATAAATATTCCAACTGGTTATTTTATCTTTTAAAAAGAATAAATGAATTTCTATTTATAACATAAATATATAGTTTATATTGTAAATAGATTTGTATTGTTTTAATTTTAATAAATAAACCATATTTTTCTAATTCTAATATTTTTAGTATTTTGAAAATTTGTTTTATTTAATATTAGCTTTTCAAGGTTAATGAATAAATCTTGGTTTAAATTAATAAATGAAATTCTAATACATATATTTATAAATTGGAAATTTTGTTTTAAATTAGCATTGAGTTTTAAATTTAGAATAAACAAACAAATTGGTTTTATGACTTAATAAAATAGATATTTTATAATTTCTTGTAAAATGATTTTAATTTAATAATAAGATATTTCTAAAAAAAAACAATATCAATAGTGTACTGTCTTTATAAATAGGTTTTGAATAAGAATGGCAATTGTTATTTCAAAATTTAATTTGTATTCATAACTTGATTTTTAAAATATTAGATTTGAATTTAAATTTAAAAATCCAAAGTATAGATTTTTCTTTTTGTTTTAATTTTTATATGTATAAGTTTTAATTTATAAACATGATTTATTTTTATTTCTTTTACAAATTTATATACATATTAAATATCAATTAACAAATCAATTAGGCCTAATGCATATATTAACATGTTAATTTAAATACAAATTACTTTACAAAGACAAGTGTTGTATTTTAAAGCATCATTATACAAATGTTAAGAGAGTAAGCATTTCATTTGACAAATGTTGAGATTATTTACAAGTGGCATTTGAAATTTTGTTTTCTTTTATTTTTATTTACAAATGATTTCAGCCTTTATATAAACAAACCTTCTTTTCCTTTCATTCTTTTTCTTTTCTAAATCTATAAGCTAAGTTCAAATCTAAAGCTTAGTTAACAAATTCGAGAATAACTTATAACCATTTCTAAAAATCGGTAATCATCTTCATTTCAATATGAAAATCCTGAATCATTTTCCCTATAAATAAATCCTCTTCATTCCAAAACCAGTAATCAAACATCTCAAAAGCAAATCTGTTATCATATTCAAATCCTCAGACAAAAATGTAAATCATTTATCTTGTAACCACCTTCAAACCTTGTGAAGCAAATTCCTGCACCTTTTCAAAATCAAAATGGGTCCGCATTATTTTCAAACCTGGAAGCAAAACAACCCGCCTGCATGCATTTTTGGAAGCCTGCAAATGAAAACTGGAGCAAAACATTTGCAGTAAGTCTAGATGGAAGTTTTTAAAAAGTAAATTAAAGTTTAGAAAGCGACCCAGTTTTCAAATTTCTAAGGGAAGCACTCAAGTTTTAAATCCAAGGGAAACGCAGTTTTAAAAGTTCAAAGCATGACAGAGGCTCTGCTTCTTCTAATCTGTGAGTAACTTCTAACTTTTTAAATTTAATAAAAAGAAGGTTGCATGCTAAAATGTTTAACATAGATAAACATTTCCTATGTGATGATAAAGTTGCTGTGATATGTATTTGTTTGCATGCAATAATTTTCTGTTGTCTCTGTTGTTCAAGAAACTATGACAAATCTTTACCTTTTTAATTTAATTCCTGACGTAAGGAAATTTATGAAGAAATATTGTTTGATTCTCTCAAGTCATTACTTAAATTTAAGGAAGTAAAACAAAAAATATAATAAGTGTTTGTCGCTGGAAAACACAAGAACATCAGTATATGATAATTTTAACTAAAATTAAAATAGGTTAAATTTGTAATGCAATTCACAAATATAAAGCATTAACTATCACTTGATTTTTGGATCAAGAATTAGGATTTTTAAATGATAGATGAAGTTACAGTGGGGGTTTTAACTGTTAATAAATTTTTACCAAAATCTGATGATTTTGGAATTAGGAAATCTTGAGTTACTTCTAGTTGATTGTGTAGGGATAGGAGATGTTGAAAAAAAAATCTTGAATGGGTCTAAAATTAGCTAGAGTGGATGCAGTTAAATTTTTATGATTAAGCCCTAAATTTTACTGTGACATTTGAATCGACCATTATGGTTAGGATAGTTGATCGAGTGTAGTAAGATTTTGGAAATTGGTAGTTTGGTCATGGATGTAGTTGAGGCCGGAGGGGTCGATCGTCAGGTGGTCTGAATGGCGACTTATTGCTGTTGACAGGTTTGAAGAGGGTCTTGGTTGTGGTTTCCAGGTTTGAGCATTTTAGGTTCGAATTTGATTTTGAGGGTGGGAGCTCGGATAGATGGTCGTGGATGGATTGCCGAGTCATTTCTGGGTTGTTGAGACCATTACCTATGACCAATGGCGGCCGTAGTCACCGTGCATATGCACGGTGATGGGATGTTTATGTTAAAGATTGGGAAGTTTTTGGATCAGGGGATTGCTGGAATTTTACTCGAAGTACTCTATTGCCTTACTCGGGGAAAATGGGTTTCAAACTCGAAGCAAGTGGGGATGTGCTTCGGGTTGGTGAGAATTTTCAGGTTTCAACAGAAACCTGGAATTCTGTTTAAAATTTTTAAAAGAATTTTTACAGGATTGTTAAACCTGAACCTGTTTTGCCAAATATTGTTTACAAACCTGACAGTATTTAAGTTTTTAAAAATTTAAACTGAATTTAAAAAGTGTAGAGCAAGTTTTAAACAAAGTTTTAAAAAAAGTTTAAAATTTTAATTCAAAATGAGGTTGAATTATAGATTTAAAAATATATAAGTTTTATAAAAATAGAAGGTTTTTAACAACTTTGAAATTGTTAAAGTATTTTATAAAATATTTTAAAATCCGAAGTTTAAGGATTAAACAGAGTTTAAAGTTTAAATTTGAATCTGGATTCAAAGCTTAATTTGAATCTTAGTTTGAAATAAAATGTTTAGGTAGTTGAATTTTTAAAATGTAAGAGAAGTTTAAATCTTAAGTTTAAATCTGGAATCAAAGTGGAATATGTATTTCAGTTTTTGAAATTAAAAGAAGGTTTAAAGTTGAAAGATTTAAACTAAATATAAATTGAGTTATTTAAATACTAAAGTTATAAATTGTTTAAACTTTGATAAGTTTAAATCATTTTCATTTCAAAACTTGTATTTAAAATGAAATTTGGAAGCAAGTTCAAAGCACTTTGTTTTAAATAAAATTTGTGTTTAAACATAATTTAGAAATGTTTTATTTAAAATTAAGTTAAGAATTAATGTTTTGAAATTAAATTATTAAAAAGGTAATTAAGAAATAGTTAATTAATTATTAAGGTTTAATGCATATTGATTTAGGGGTTAATCAATTTGAAATTTAGATCATTAATTAGATTATTAATTAATGATTAATAAATTATTAAGTAATTAATTTTTAAATCAAGGTTAATTAATTTAATAATTAAGTTTAATTAATAAATAATTAAAGATAATTTAATTTGTAATTAATTTAAGTTAATTACTTAATAAAAATATATTTAAAGAATGGTTAATGAAGGTCATTAACCAGGATTGATTAACAATTAATTAATATGGTTAATTTTTATAATTAATTAGATTAATTAATTTAATAACAGTCAATTGGGAATTGTAGAGAATAATTATTTGATGAAGTAATTAAGAAATTAGTTACTTAATGTAATTAATTTAATTTAAATGTGATTGTTTAATTTAATTAATTAAGTTTAATTAATTTTAAACACTTGGGTTTATAAACAATTACTGTATGTTGTTAATGATTTGGGAAATTTCTTAGTTAAGTAATTGATTAATAATTACAGAATATAATTAAATGAAGATGTTAAGAATGAAGTAATTTGGATTAAATTACTTATTAATTAATCAAGGGATTAATTAAGAAATTAATTAAGGATAATTAATTTGGTTTAAATAAAGTAATTAAGTTAGTTAATTACTAAATGTAATTAATCTGGGATGATTAATAATTACGAGTTAATTACTTAAGGTAATTAATTTAAGAAATAATTAAAGATCATTAATTATTTTAATTAATGATGTAACTAAAGTTGATTAATTAAGATTAATTAATCAATAATAAGTAATTAAAGGTAATTAATTAATGTGATTAATTAAGGATAAATGTAATTAATTATGATTAATTAATTAACTGAAATAATTAAAGGTTAATTGCTGTTTGTTTAAGAAGAATTAATTTGTGGAATTAATTAAGAATAGTTACATGAATGTAATTAAGAGTAATTAATCAAGAGTGATTAATTAGGATGATTTATTTTGAATAATTAATTGATTGTAATCAATTAAATGATTGAGTAAGCAAGATATATATTGGTGAAGTAATTAAATTAATTTATTTTAAATTAATTATAGATAAAGTAATTAATTTAATTCACTTTAAATTAATTAGAGATAGAGATAGTTAATTTAATTCATTTTAAATTAATTGTGGTATGAGTGAATCTTTGCTTATGTATGAATGTATGACATTGATTGTCTTTGATGCTTTGTGATCTCAGTAATGAGATAAATGATATTGTGTGGTATGAATGTTTTGATTGTATTGTGATGATAACATAGGTTATCTATTGTGATGGTGATATATGGAATATCTATTTGATATTGATAATGTGGGTTACCTGTTATTTGATAATGTTAACTATCAATTGTGATTTATGAATTATCTATCTGTGTGTATATATATACTGTAATTGAATTGTTTTAAACCTTTAAAACAACTTGGACCTTAAAGACACGCTTTGGATTTCGATGAGACCGGGATCGGGTTTCCATATTTGGATATCTGAAAACCACATCGATTCCAAATAACGTTAGGTCGTGAATCTTATGTGAATAGTGAAGACTCGAGGTGCAAGGGCTATACGTCAGTATAACTCTGTGGGTGATTCCGTAATGAGTTTGACGGAATAGTACTTATAGGTTCGAGATGGTGATTCAGAGTGCAAGGGTTATCATCGTTAACTCTGAGGGTGATTCCAAAATGAGTGTAACGAGATAATGCCTTCGGTTTCGTTCGAACCCGGAACGAACTTGAATGGATTGAATGCTTTCAGAACATCGTCAGGCGGACGATGAGCATTCTAAGTGATATGTCCTATAAAGGTAATCGTAGCCTCAAGCCTCATCAACCGGGAATGGCTAAAACAGGGGAGGTGCAACAAGGCTTCGTGGGTCGCACCCACTTGAGAGTGTGATTTACCCCTGTATAGAGGTCCCTTTTTATTTCGGCTGTGTGGACGGTTTTTGAGCTCCAACCATCGGGGTTATCTTGTTCGAAACTGTTCAGTAAGGAATGGGTCCGGCCTTGTGTTGCAGGGGAGTGGGAGTACTCCTCGGCACGGTGATCTAGGCCACGTACTGTGACGGGCGGTACCCCATTAGCCCTGCCATTGTATGGAATCGAAAATCCAATAAGTGCCAACAATTTTGATTGTATTACCCACTTTTGTGGCTAGTAGCTGGAATTTAATCATGTAACAATTTCGGCTATTTCATATTTATTTGAAAACCCTAGACACTATTATAATATCACTGAATTTCCTATCAAATGTTTTGGTTAGCGTAAGGTAAAAACTTTTCCATGTTTATGTGTGGGAAGTCTTACGTGATACCTTTTTCTTCAAAAGGTTTTTGAAAGTTAAGCAACTTTAACCTGTTACTCACACCAGACCCATGTCTGATCCGGAGTTTATTTTGTTTTTCATAAACTCTTGGGTACTCAAATTTTTACGAGTAGCCAAGGGATTCAGGTTAGGATTCAGGTTAGCTTGGACGAATATTGGAGGAGCAATGGAGCAGGAGGCTTTTGCATTAGATATTAGTATTCCGCTGTGTGTTCTGTGTTGTCTCTGGATTGTATTGAGTTGTAATAACTAGACAGGTGTTTATAACTGTCTAGTATGTGTTACATATCTGTGTACTCTGATAGTGGTTGTAAACTATGCAATGTTTATGTTATTAATATAATTTATCCGTTCCGCTGTTTAGATTCTGATGTAGTTTCTTTCTTCTCTTCTTTCTTTTCTCTTTTCTATCCATTTCTTTCTTAAAAATGATGCGATTTTCTGTGGTAAGAAAGTCGGGTCGTTTCAATGCTTATTTACTAACCAAGGAAGAACTCAACTACTGGCCATTACAAAAGAAAAAACCTAAATATAAAAGGAATCCGGGAGGATCCTATTGCCACTATCACATGATGAATGAGCATGAGACAAATCAATGTAGGGCACTTGAAGGAATGGTGATCAGCTTCTTCAGACAAGGCAAAATCAATGAATTTGTAAAGAGACCATAGTTTAAGTCAATAAAATACTACTTTACTATTCGTCGACGGAAATTCTATCGGTTTAGAAAACCGTCGAACGAATTTAAATTAAAAATAACCGCAAGCGCACGGTGTACGAATGTAGCACGTGGCGAATATGGGTCGATCCAAAGAGAATTGATGATTTTAATGTTCTATTCAATCAAATTAAACCAAAGTCGACGGAAAGTTTAGCTAGAGAATTAACTAACTAACTAAAAGAAAAAAGAAGCAAATATAAGAGTTAAGTGACAACTTAGGAAATAAATCCACTTTCTAGATCATGTAGTTCAACATATATGAAATCATGATCTCTCTTTTATGGTCATTAGTGCTTTAATTGATGTGCTTATCATAAGTATGTCATATTTGTGCTATTGATTAGCCAACATAAGCCATCAAACTATAACACATGTAACAACCCAGGATTTCCGTCAATTGAAATGCGTATATTTAATTAATTTTAAATATTAATAAGTAAGATTCGCAAGTCGAATAAATTTATTTCGAATATCTAGATGTAATTGGATAATTTAAATCAGTAATTTAGTATTTGAAATTACAGAAATAATTGAAAATTGGGTTTAATGTGATTAAAAATGATTTATAAAGCTGTATTAAATCATATTGGAGTTAGAGTGATGTTATGGAACTTTTGAAATCGAATTAAAAGTTGATTTGTGAAAATTGAATATTTTAATATTTAATTGACGAGTAAAAATATCAATTTTTCAAACAGTCTCGGATTTCGATGAAACCAGTTTCATCGGATTTGTAATGCTATATTATTGTAATATTTCAAATTTCGTGTCAATCGGATTTACGGTTTGTCTGGGGCAAGCCAAAACGCATAGAAATTGGTTTAATCAATTTAATTTAAATTTGATCGTTTATTGCTGTAACTCACACAGATGATCGAATTAGCCTCCGAAACCTATTCCATTGTGTTTGGAACGCGGGGTAAACCCTAGAAACGCCAGTCGGCATGCTTCGTTAGTAGTTTGGAAAATTTAGAGTGAATACTGTTTGCGTAAATTTTCTATAAAAGGACGACTTATTCACAAATTTGCAACAAAGAAAACCCTAGGGTTTTTGGCCGCCAGTTCTATCATCAATGGTCGAAATTTTCTTTCCTTCTCCCTCTGATTTCTCCAAATCTATTCAGTTTCATCAAAAATGTTTAACTACAAAGTTGTAGATTATAACGAGATCTATGAAATCAACGATAATGGTTGGGAAAAATGCGGTGGATCATCGGCAAATGGGCCACGAAGTCGTCGCGTTCAAGTTCGATTTCAGGAGGCTGGGCGCGACCGAGCTCCACCTAGCTCCGGCCGTGGGTGATGCTAGAGTGGACGAGCATTTTGGTGGTAGTTGATCGGGGTAGAAGTGGATGTAGGGAGGTGCGGCTTGCAAATTTCGAACGTCAGTGATGGGTTCGTTCGTTCAAACGAAGGCTAGAAGGAGAAAGCAATTTCGTGGCCATGATCTTCTGGTTTGAAATGTGCGGCCCAGATTGCAAGTGGGTTTGAAATTGAAAATAAAATGATAATTGTTTGTGTTATAAATTGTATAAACTTCTAAACGTCATAACTAGTTCATACGAGGTCGAAAAATTACGAAACGAATTGCATTGGCTTTGTTTTGTCAAGCATTACGCAATGGAGCTAGATAGGAATTGATTGGAGCTAGAGAAATTTTTGGGTTAAATTAAACGCGCGTTTAATTTTATTCAAAATAAAACATTGCAACTATTATTGAAAGCAAGGTGAGAACTTCTCACTCAATCGAATTAGTTTCGATTTAAATTTTAAACGGTTAGATTTAAAATTGCTTGATTTTGCTGATTTGCATGCTTGGATGATAAATTGCTATCTATTGTTTTGAAATAGATCCTATACGTCGCATATTAAGCGGAGGTTATTTATTAAACACATATACCGCAATATTCCACCTTGAAGTTGGAATTGGTATTATATATGTACTTGGAGTTGATTTCCCACATTATATAGCGGATGAGACCTTATTGCGCCGCATAATAGCGGATAATATTTTATAAATCCCATATACCGTGATATTTCATCTCGAAGTGGAATTAGTATTGTGCTAACATCTGTGGATGCAGGGAAACAGGTTGGAGCGATCCAACTGGATTCCTCAAATGATTGAATTGGTTTCAATGTTGTGTGTTGATCTACTTATAATCTGCGTGATTATCTTTGTGATTGAAATTGTTAAAGGCTAAAATTTAGCCGAATGTATTTTTGGTATCGTTAAATACCGAAAGTAAATAAAATTGGATTTTTAAAATTTTAAGTTGAGAATTCATAATAAAATTTAATTTTGGAATTTATTCATTTTAAATAAATAAACATTGTAATTTTTATATTATAAAAATTATGATTTTTGTGAAATATAACCGAAATGTGATTTTCGAAATAAGTAGTTGATTAATTTATAAAATGGTTTAAATTGGGATTTTTGAATTGTTAGAAATGATTTATATAAAAGATTTATAAAATTGATATTTATAAATTAAAATATTGGAATTATAAAACAAGTTTTTATAAGTATTAAAATGAAATAAAAATGGATTTTATAAGTAAATGAAATTTATAGATTTATAAATGGTGAAGTTATAAAATGAATAGATTTTGTAAAATAAAAGATTTATAAGTAATTAACGTATAAATTGGATTTTGGCGTTTAAATGAGATATAAATAAAATTTGTTGATTAAGGGATTTTTATGAGTCGGAGTTTTTATAAAAAATATATATGTGTGTGAATTTATAAACGTCGTTTTATACATCCGAAATCAATTGAATTTGATAAACTAAACATAGAAGTTTATTAAAGGAGATATATTCGTGATTTTGGACAGCGAATTATCCTTTAAGTTAAATGTTGTAATAATAAGAGTTTGGTTGGGAAGTATATTCACGATTTTGGACAGTGAATATATTATTAAATAAAATGGATATGTTTTGGGGAAGTGATATTATAAGATGAAGTTAATTGTTTTGAAGATGTTTTAAAAGGTATTAAATATTGAAACCATAGATTTCAACATTCATTGTTGAAATAGACGTTTTCGAGAAATATAAGGAAATGGTGGACTATAACATTGTTGTTATAGTAAATGATTCCCGAAAGGAAATGTTTTATGTAGTATTGGGATTTATATATCTATTTTAAGTTCGAATCCCTATACTAATGATTTTGGGTTGTCGTAACGATGTTTTACGCAACATTCGTTTTGACTCAAATAAATGTGTTTAAGAGAATGTTTTCCTTAAAGAATAAATTATATACTTAATTGTGATTTAAGTATATTGAATATTTTCCAAGTGTTGAAAATAAATAGTTTGTAAATTACTTATTATTAAATAAGTATGGAAATGTTTTTCCAATATGAAGTGAATGTTTTGAAATTTTATCTTTTAAAGATAAATTGAAAATGAATATTAGAAATCGATTTAAAAATCATATATTCATAGATATTTTGGAAATGTAAATTCACTATGGAGTTTATAAAAGAAAGGGAATTTTTTTTAGAAATAAACATTGATTTATTTTTGAAGTGTGGAAATAAATTTACGGATTTGGAACGTAAGTTTAAAATAAATCGGTAAGGATTTATTTCATTGATTTAAATGAACCATTTTAAATTGAAAATGGATAAATATTTGGAAGTGTTTCCGTTTAAGGAAATTGATTTGAAATTTGTTTTCAAAGATTGAAAGGTGAAAAATGATTTGAAATTTGTTTTCAAATGGTTGGAGTGTGGAAAATATATCTTGTAAAGATATTTTTGAAAATAAATAATTTAGGAAATTATTTGAAATCGGGTGATGTTGTGAATATTGATTGATAGTTAAATAACCGACTATCGATATTGACCTTTAAATAGGTATTTGTTGTGAATTGGTTGAAATTGAATGCTATAATTATTTTTAAATTATAGTGCTCGTTATTCGAATTTCCCATTCCGAATAGTGATACGACGTAATGGATAGCATTGAAGACTGGTGTTAAAGACAGGGTATTTGTGAAAACGATAGGATGACCTATCGATTGTCTCTGCACCGTTAGCTATGGTATGGAGATTTCCTTTGTGATGGGAAAGCCGATCGGGATTGTGAATACCCGGATTGCAAGGGCTTCTTTTGAAGTGCCTTCGTTCTGTTCGAACCCGGAACAGACTTGTATGGTTCCGTGTCTGACATTACATTTTGAGATATAAAGCAGATTTCTTTCAAATATATTTCCGTTGGTGGCGGAGAATTTATTCTCTTAGCTCAACACCCTTTGAGGTTATGTAGTTGAAGGTTATCAGCGATATACTCTCAATTCGGTAATGTGACATGCTTAGTGCTGCTGTGTGTTGATCATTCATTGATCATTTGTTGATCAAAGTGTGGCTTTGTGCCTAGCTTTGTGGACGAGACTTCGTCGGACCTCACTCCCTGGAAATGGTCAAAACAGGAATATGCGGCAAGGTTATGAGGGTCGTGCCCTTTAGGGTATGTCATTTCCTTCTGGAAAGGGTGGTATCATGGTATGGAGCCCAGATACTTACTCATGTTGGCACACTATATTTATTACTGTGTGATGTTTGTTATCGATCGCTCGGATAAAGGTCCAAAGGGACCGGGGGATGACATATTCGTGTAGTAGTTACCTAGTTACAGTGGTTGCCCGGCCTTGTTTTGGCAGAGATCTAACCATAACATTAGGTTCTCGGAACGTCCCGCCAGAGGCGATCCTATTGACAGTAGGAAGTTCCTTAGCCTTACCATTTGTTGGAAATCCAAATAAAACAATACGCATATTGTATGGTTTTAGTTGTAGAACCTACCATTCACTTATGGTGGCGCCCCACTATTTGGCTGGTAGCTATAGTAGGCATAGTTCGAAATGTCTATGTTGGCTAAGATTTATATTATACTTTCGAAATATTTTCTACACTATGCACTAATAATAATAAAAAATCAAATGATTCTGCGTAGTAAGAATCTTTGACTATCATAAGGAGAAATCTCCTCCGATTCTGCGTTTGCATTGTGTGTGTGTGCGGGAGGCCTTATGGTAGTTTCATTTTCCAAAAAGCATTGCGAATTGACTTTAAAATTATCCTCTTGTTTGTTTTTAAAGATACATAACTGTTTTAGTTCTCACACCAGTCCCATGACTGACCTGGAGTTTATTGTTTCCCTTCCTAAACTCTGGGTGCCCACCAATTTCCACACAGGCAGTCTAGAGTCAAGTTATCAGGATATTCTGGAATTCGGGAGTTGCTATAGAGATCTGGAAGCAAGCTGGATGGCATGGCGTATTAACTAGTATACAGTATTTCTTTTCCACTGTTTGTCGTTGTAAACTCTGATGATGTAATGTAATAATTGATATAGTTCTTTGTTTTAAAGTTATTCATTTATCTATTATATGTTGTTCCGCTGCGACTGTGAGATTCTGATATTGTTTCTGTTGCTTTTCTTTCTCTCTTCTTCTATCTTTTTCTTCTTCTTAAACCCTAAGAATTCGGTTTTCCGGCATTCGATTGCTCGGCAGTTGATACAGTGGACGTATTAATGTCGATTTTCGAAAGTCGAAGAATCAGGTCCTTACAGTGTGGTATCAGAGCATTTGGTTAAGAGACAACCTTGGCTCTGTTGGATGTTACTCATTAGAGATAGAGTCAGTAGTACTCTTGAATGAGTTTGAGTGTAATAACAGATATGAGCGTGTATTTGTTAGTGAATATAAAATTGTTTTATATTGTGATGATTGCTTTGTGGAGTGGTATATGGGTTCTGGTCGGTATAGTCTGTACAACTCTATCGATAGGGATCTTTAAACACTTGTACAAAACAATTCGACACGGTTTTGTTTTAAAATAGGGTGAATGAAATAATTTTACCCAAAACTATTTTGTATATAAAAGGGAATAATTTTTGTAAATTATTATAGTATATGGCTGCTTGTTTGTTAGGAATTGATAATATTAAAAATTATTACCATTGATTATTAAATAGGAAATTGAAATCGTAACTCCAAAGTTAAGAAATAAATTCACATACAAATGGAATTTATGAATATGAATTGTAAATGTGATTTATAATTTGAAGTAAAAATTCCAGAGAAGTGTTTGGAAATATTTTGAAGAAAATTTGAAAATCTTAGAGATTTGGGAAGTTTTAATCCCTTTTTGGTTTGAAAATAATTTTCAAAGGTTTTGGAAGGATAAATGTTCTAAACTCTTTTCGGTTGCTGGAAAATAATTCCGGTGATGATCGCGACATCATCGGTGTTCATTTTCGGGTTTCCAAAAGAGGAATTGCTGCCAAATTGTTTTAAATTAAAGTTGTTTGTAAAATTTGGGTTCGGTTTTGGGAATTCAAAAGATAATTTGAATTGATTTCAAAATTGGTTTTGAAAGGTTGAAAAGGCTCTGAAATCCTATTTTAAATATTTATCGAATTGGTAAGTGAGTTGATAACTTATACAAGTTGAGTTTTGATAGAATAAATTTAACTTAAAGGATGGAGTTAAATTAAAGTAAGTATAAGTGAATCAATTAAATAAAGTGAATTTAAAGAAAAGTCCAAGGAGGCTAAATGAAATGATTACTTAAAGAAAATTTATTAAGTTAAAAATAAATTTGGGTTAATGACAAATGAAATGGAAGTTGATTTGGTACCGAAGTAAAATGAGTAAAGTGATAAATATGAACTTGAGTGAAGTAATGAAACTCAACTTGAAATGTAAAATGAATTAGTAATTGGATTAATGAATGTATTGAATGTTAATCAATCAAATGTAAATAAATTGATATGAAATAGTGAATATAAGTGTTAATTCATTAAAAGCTAATTGAATAAATTGAATGTTAGTCAATTTAATATTAAACCAATTGGAACTAAAAGTGTTAAACCAAATTGAATGTAAATTTAATAATTTGGTTATGTTGGTTATGATTTGGTTGTTATATGATTGTTGATTGATTGTATATAAATTCATTAAGTGTTGATGAAATTGAATTAGTGAAATTGAAAGCTGAAGTAATTGAATCCAAATTGGAAGTAAATGAATATGAACTGGATTTGATTTGAATTGAAAGTGAACTAATGTGAATGTAAATTAGTGAATGCAAACTAACTGAAATCGAATGAATGAATGTTTGAAAAAAAATTAATGTTAACAAATCAAACATGGATTAATGGGAAACCAATTTGAATTGTGCAAAATGATTTTTGAATATTGTAATTGGATAGTATGACTAACAGGATATACAGGTGTATTAAAGGAAGTAGAATTGGAATTTTGATTTTGAAGATAAAAAAATTGAATTTCTCGACAAAAAGGTATGTATTTCAATTTCAGTATGAAATTTGATGATTTTCTTCTCCAGCCACTTGGCTTTTTCTTTTCTTTTTGAATTTGGGGGCCCGTTGTGGCATTTTGTATTCGTACCGAGCTAGCCGCGCAAAGGAGACGCTAGCGAAATTTTTCGAAAATTTAAGTCGTTAGAATATTTTTAAGAAAAATGGGAAAATTTTGAAAACTATAACTTTGATTTGAGTTGAAAGGATTAACGATATGGTTGGTTTTGAAAAGATAAATATGTATGATTTGAAAACTTAGTAACGATTTGTTAGAAGTTTAACTATTGAATTTTTTGGGAAAGTTAAACACTTAAGTGATTTTGGTAATTTAATTTAAACAAATCATAATGAAAACGTAGAAGTTGAACTAGAAAATGGAAACCAGTGTTTTTGTTGAAGTTAAGGGTTTTGGAAAAGGTGAACATAAAATTTTCACTTATGGATTTTTAAAAGTCAATGGATTCTGTAACTTTTTCTTACTTGGTAATTTCGAGGACGAAATTCTTTTAAGGGGGAATTTGTAACGATCCAGGATTTCTGTCAATTGAAATTCGTATATTTAATTAATTTTAAATATTAATAAGTAATGTTTGCAAGTCGAATAAATTTATTTCGAATATCTAGATGTTTTTGGATAATTTAAATCAGTAATTTAATATTTGAAATTACAGAAATAATTGAAAATTGGGTTTAATGTGATTAAAAATAATTTATAAAGCTGTATTAAATCATATTGGAGTTAGAGTGATGTTATGGAACTTTTAAAATCGAATTAAAAGTTGATATGTGTAAATTGAATATTTTAATATTTAATTGACGAGTAAAAATAGTCATTTTCCAAACAATCTCGGATTTCAACGAAACTAGTGTCATCGGATCCATAATGTTATCTTATTGTAAGATTTCAAATTTCGTGTCAATCGGACTTACGGTTTGTCCAAGGCAAGCCAAAACGCATAGAAATTAGTTTAATCAATTTAATGTAAATTTGATCGTTTATTGCTGTAACTCGCACAGATGATCGAATTAGCCTCCGAAACCCATTCCATTGTGTTCGGAACGCGGGGTAAACCCTAGAAACGCCAGCCGGCACGCTTCGTTAGGAGTTCGGAAAATTTAGAGTGAATAGTGTTTGCGTAAATTTTCTATAAAAGGATGACTTATTCACAAATTTGCAACAAAGAAAACCCTAGGGTTTGTGGCCGCCAGTTCTAACATCAATGGCCGAAAATTTCTTTCCTTGTCCCTCTGATTTCTCCAAATCTATTCAGTTTCATCAAAAATGTATAACTGCAAAGTTGCAGATTATAACGAGATCTATGAAATCAACGGTAATGATTGGGAAAAATGCGGTGGATCATCGGCAAATGGGCCACGAAGTTGTCGCGTTCAAGTTTGATTTCAGGAGGCTGGGGGCGACCGAGCTCCACCTAGCTCAGGCCGTGGGTGATGCTCAATGGACGAGCATTTTGGTGGTAGTTGATCGCGGTAGAAGTGTATGTAGGGAGGTACGGCTTGCAAATTTCGAACGTCAGTGATGGGTTCCTTGTGAATGAAGGCTGGAAGGAGAAAGCAATTTCGCGGCTGTGATCTTCTGGTTTGAAATGTGCGGCCTAGATTGCAAGTGGGTTTGAAAATCGAAAATAAAATGATAATTGTTTGTATTATAAATTGTATAAACTTCTAAGCGTCATAACTTGTTCATACGAGGTCGAAAAATTATGAAACTAATTGCGTTGGCTTCGTTTTGTCGAGCACTACGCAATGGAGCTGGATTGGAATTGATTGGAGCTATTAAAATTTTTGGATAAAATTAAACGCGCGTTTAATTTTATTCAAAATAAAATGTTGCAACTATTATTGAAAGCAAGGTGAGAACTTCTCACTCAATCGAACTAGTTTTGATTTAAATTTTAAATGGTTAGATTTAAAATTGCTTGATTTTGCTGATTTGCATGCTTGGATGATAAATTGCTATCTATTGTTTTGAAATAGATCCTATACGCCGCATATTAAGCGGAGGTTATTTATTAAACACATATACCGCGATATTCCACCTTGAAGTTGGAATTGGTTATATATATGTACTTGGAGTTGATTTCCCGCATTATATAGTGGATGAGACCATATTGCACAGCATAATAGCGGATAATATTTTATAAATCTCATATAACGCGATATTTCACCTCGAAGTGGAATTGGTATTGTGCTAACATCTATGGATGCAGGGAAACAGGTTGGAGGGATCCAACTGGATTCCTCAAATGATTGAATTGGTTTTAATGTTGTGTGTTGATCTATTTATAATCTGCGTGATTATCTTTCTCATATGTTTGGTATTGTTAGATCCCGAAAGTAAATAAAATTGGATTTTTAAAAATTTAAGTTGAGAATTCATAATAAAATTTAATTTTGGAATTTATTCATTATAAATAAATAAACGTTGTAATTTTTATGTAATAAAAATTATGACTTTTTTGAAATATAACCGAAATGTGATTTTCGAAATAAGTAGTTGATTAATTTATAAAATGGTTTAAATCGGGATTTTGAATTATTATAAATGATTTATATAAAAGATTTATATAATTGATATTTATAAATTAAAATATTGGAATTATAAAACAAGTTTTTATAAGTATTAAAATGAAATAAAAATGGATTTCATAAGTAAATGAAATTTATAGATTTATAAATGGTGAAGTTATAAAATGAATAGATTTTGTAAAATAAAAGATTTATAAGTAATTAACGTATAAATTGGATTTTGGCGTTTAAATGAGATTTAAATAAAATTTGTTGATTAAGGGATTTTTATAAGTTGGAGTTTTTATAAAATATATATATATATATATATATATATGAATTTATAAACGTCGTTTTATGTGACGACCCGGAATTTTCGAGCATTTAAAATTAAAATATTTAATTGATTTTAATTATTTAAAGGTTCATTATCAACTTAAATTATGAATATCATAATTTATGTGACAATTAAATTGTTGAATGAAATAATTTGAATTGGATAAGATATGAAACCTGAGATTTTAAGCCTGTTAAAAGATAATTTGAAGGCTTGTAAAATTTATATTGATAGTACAGAAGATAATAGAAGATGTAAAATAGAATTAAACAGGGTTTGTTCAGTTTTAAAATTTTATATCGTTTAAATTGAATTTAAAAATAGCCTTCCGAGGCAGTCTTGAAATTCGGCGAAACATGTTCCATTGGGTCCGTAATATTGAATTATTATCGGATTTCAAAATTTCGTAGTGATTGGAGTTGTTATGTGAGCATACGATATATAAACGCGTCGAAATTTACAACGATAATTTAATTTAATTTTTTTAAGTATATTGTCACATAGGCAACATCTCAGCCGAAAATTGTTCCTGAGTATGCCGATTTTCCTTCATCTTCGTGTTCCCTCTTTCAATAACACCACGCAACATTCCCTTTCTTTCATTTAAGCAGTGTCTCAATCTTGTTCGTTTTCATTTCTAAGGTCCGGAACCAAAATATAAAATTATATATATATAAAATGGCTTCCTTCAGAAGTAAACAAGGAAAACCACACGAAGCTTCCTCAGCCTTCTTTTATTTCTGCAAAGCCGAACCTCCCTTACTCGTTTCTTCAAAATTCAAGCAGAAAGCAAAAAAAATTAATCACGATTCATTTTCCTTATCAAGAAAATCGAGTACCATTTCTTTGTCCTCAGCTTAAATCAAAGCCGAGATTTCCTTTCCCCTCTTCTCATCTTACACCGTTCGAAAAAAAAAGAAATTTAATGGCCGAAGCCGCGTTCTTCAATTCGAAGCCCCAAATCACTGCCTTCCCTCTTTCAAATTTCATTTTTACCGAATTGAGAGGCTCGAAACGAGGGGACTCGCGTTTAGGGTTGCGCATGAAAGCTGGGGCGATTGGAACTCGCGTGAAGCTGGGGCGATTGGAACTCGCATGCGTGAGGTGTTGGGGCTACGGCGAGGGGGTTTCGGCGAGCGTTGACTTGGGGACCGATCGCAATTAGGGTTTGGGTAGGCGTTTGGATAGTTAATCGAGGCAGTTCGAGTGGGAGTTGCGAGCAGTGGTGGGTTCGAGGATGCGATTTAGTGGCTGCGTTCGATTTGGTATGTCCTTCCTTGATTTCAATTCGATTTTATAAAAAAAAATTTTTTACTGCTTCAGGTATTTGTTTACAGTAAAGGATGTTTACTGTTTGATTTTAGATTTGTAGATTTTAAATTTACATATGTACAGGAAAAGGAAAAGAAAAAAAAGTATACAACGATATTGATTTTACTGTAAGGTAGGGGATATGTACATAGATAGATATTTTAATTTATCTGGTTATATTAGAATACTTTATTTATGGTGTTTAATTTTAAACTTGTTATTCAATAAATAAATATACAGGTTGGAAATATTTAAATATAGGGTTAAAGCAGAAAACTTTTAGGGAATATATAAATATGTATATATAGTTAAACTTAGATTTTTGGGATATGAGTAAACAAATATTTGTCTATGCATATAAATAAACAGGAATAACAGAATATACCTATAGATAATATTTTGGGAATGGAAATTTAAATGTTGTGGAGTTTATATAAAATTAGATCCATATAGATTATTTTATAAAATATATGTAGTATCAAAAGGAGAAAACCTATATAGGTTATTTTTAGATAAAGTAATTATACGTATTTTAATTTACTAATTTTTTTTCTTATAGGGTATTTTGGGATTAATTTATGCAATTAACCTATATAATTTATTATAGTTATTAAAAGATTTTTAGAAGGGACTCTTAATGAAATTAAATTATTAGAAAATTAAATTTTGTTAGTGGTAATAATATGTGTAGTTAATTAAATTTTCAAATGGAAATTAAATGGTTCAATTGACTCAAATATTAATAAAACATCCAATGATTATACAAGGTCTGAAAATCATGGAAAAACAAGTCGATGGGATGCATTTCAAAACGAAAAGCAAAGGTGAGTTAATCTCACTCAGTTAAATTTAGACTTAAATGGTTTAAATTTAAATAATTGTTTGAATGATTGGATTGATTTATGTGCTATAGTATGATATTTTGGGATTGGAATATTGTGTTGTGCTAACGTCTGTGATGCAGGGAAAAACAGGTTGGAGGGATCCAACTGGATCCCTCAACATTTATTTAAATTATTTACACCCCCTGTTATGATGATTTGATATTTATGATGGATTATGTTGAAATATTGAATGTTGTGGTTTGATTGTTATAATCGGGCAATAATGAATTACCAAATATATAATGTGAGTTTGGGAATGAGAATAAAAGAAGTGAAGTTGTACGTAAAATAAGTATAGAAGAGTTGAATAAATTTATGAATAAACTGGAAAGGAAATGAAGTGACTTTAAAATCCTGAGTATGGGAAGGTAAATTTAAATAAACAGAAAGTTAATGAAACTTAAACTTCAATGTTATTGTTTAAAGAACAAAATATTTATTTTAAATTTAGAATTTAAATTATTTAAGAAGAATAAAGAAGAAATTGGTAATAACCTGAAATTTGTATATATCAGCTAAAGGATTTAAAAAAATCAAACTGAAAATAATAATAAAGTCCATAATTAATGAATTTTGAAATAAACTGATAAGTAAAGAAATTTATTTCAAATGGAATATATTGGGAATCAACTTGGAAATTTGATTTAAGTGATTGAAATTGGAAATTTCTCTATGAATAACCAAGTACGTTTTCAAGGTAAACTTTTAAATATAAATTAAAAGTTTAAAGTTGTTTTCAGAAGGTATGTTTTGAAAAATTTACTATTTCTAAATATTTAAATTCTAAAGTAAGTGTTACCTTTTACTCTATTGTAGCAATAATTAGTTAAACAGTGACTTAGTATTTTATTTTTAAAAAAATGAAAATCTAATTTTATATTTTATTTAGTAACCTTATTCTCAAAGATTCATATAGTATGTATTTTTAACAAATCATTGAAGTAGTTTTAAAATAAATGTTTTAAAGTATATTTCAAAGTGAAGTATTTTAAATTAATTTAAAATTTTAGTTTTGTGCTTGGTAATTTTAGAAGAGATAGAAAATAATTGGGAAAGTTTATTCTGAAAGGAAAGTTTGTTTTTGAAACTGTTTTCAAATGGTTGAAAATAGAAATATATATTGTGAAGATATTTTGAGGTTAATAAATAATTTGGGAAATTATTTGTTGTTGGATGGATGTTTGTGAATATTTGTTGATAGTTAAATAACCGACTATCAATATTGGACAAATGCGTTGATCATTTCGAAGAGACCGGGATCGAGATTTATTTCGCGAAAACCACTTCGATCCGGTTTGTACGTTTCGTGAAAAACGATTTTGGATTCGAAGATGGAGCAGTGAAGTGCAAGGGCTAGTTGATACTAATCCTGAGGATATTTCCGAAATGGATGTAGGAATAGTGCCTTCGGTTCCGTTCGAACCCGGGATGGACTTGTATGGATGAATGCTTGCGAAACATCGTCAGGTGGACGATGGGCATTCTAAGGGATATATTCTAAAAAGGTAACGCTTAGCCTCAAGCCTCATCAAATGGGAATGACTGAAAATCAGGGGTTATGCAGCAAGGCTAGGTGGGTAGCACCCAAGCAGGGTGAGGTCATTCCAGTCTAGATGTCCCTTTTTATTTCGGCTTAGTGGGCGTTTCCTGATCCCAACCGCGGGGTGATCTCTCTCGGGATTATCCAGTAAGGGGTAGTCCCGACCTTGTGTTGCAGGGGAGCGGGCGTACTCCTCGGTACGGTGATCTAGGCCCCGTACTATGACAGGTGGTACCCCAGTGCCTAGTCATTAGTTGGAAATCCATTCTCCCTACGAGCCTTGTACGAGTTTTGTTTGTATTACCCACTTTTGTGGCAAGTAGCTGGAATTTAATAGATGTAACAATTTCGGCTATTTTATATAAGTATTTGTATATAGGCCCTATTATAAAATCAGAGGATTTCTATAAAAATTGTTTTAGCTATCGTAAGGTAAGAACCCAACATGTTTATTTGTGGCGTGGTCTTACGAGATGCTTTTGTTTTCAAAGGATTTTTAAAACTTTAATAATCAATTGAGTGTGATTTTCTCACGCTGGTATTCCAGACTGACTCAGGTGTTATTTAACTGTAATGCTCGGGTCAGACCGAGTATTATAGAATACAGGTTATGATGCTGTGGAGCACCTGAAACGAGCAAGATGGCGATACATATACCTGTACTTATTGTATATATATATATTTCCGCTGTGTTGAGTTGTTGTGTATCCATTTGTATGATATTGATGTTGAGCTATCATTGATGCCCCTGATGATGTAATATATAAACAGAGATATTTGATTTTTGAGTAAAATTATTTATTATCTATTATATTTTATTTCGCTGCGATGGTTAGATTCTGATGTTGATTTCTATTTTCTTCTTCCACCTCTCTTCTTCTTTAACCAAATGGTTCGTATGTCTGTGCAACTTGAGTTGATTTGCGTAGAATAGTGTTGACTCAAGGGATCGGATTTGCTACATTACAGTGTGATAGGGGTTCTCGCTTTGCGTTAGGTGGCGAACGGGAGACTCTTACCCCTACATGCCTCCGGGGATAGTATAAGGTCATGCGAGGTTGGTTGCGAGTCGAGAGGCTGGCCATAAAAGCAAATCCGAGGTATCACTGTGAGCCACAGCGGGGCTGGGATGGTTGAAAAGCCTACCGGTCGTGAGCCGTTGCTGATGGTTGAAAAGCCTAGGACGTTACAGTTGGTATCAGAGCATAGGTTGGTGATAACCTTGGCTCTGGTGGGAATTACTCATTTAAATTAGAGTCTGTAGTGCTCTATAATGAGTTTGAGCGTATTAATATATATGAGCGCGTATTTGTTAGTGAATATAAATTGTTTTAATATTGTGTTGATTGGTTTATTGAGTGGTATATGAACCTTCGTCGGCACAGTCTGTACAACTGTATCGAAGGGGTTTCTAAACACTTGAATAGAACAATTGACATGATATTGTTTTAAATGTGGGTAAATGAAATAATTTTACCCAAAAACATATTTTGATATAAAGAATAGTTTTTGAAAACTAATTAGATAATATATGGTTGCTTGGATGTTAGAAATGATAATATTAAAGTATTATCATTGTTAAGTGAAAAATTTAACTAGAAATTGTAAATATAATCAAAGATTGAGAAGATAAATTCATTATAAAATGAAATGTATAAATATGACTTATAAATGAAATTATAAATTGAATTATAATCAAATGGGAAATTATGAAAATGAATTATAGTTAAAAATTTTATTTAAGCAGGCTTTAGAAATTTAAAATCCCGGAGATTTGGAAATGTTTATCGAGGTGTTTTGGAGATAAATAATAGTATAGTTGTATTAGAGATATTTTTGAATGGAAATCTATTTTAAATGGATTTTGGAAGAGAAATAGCATTGAAATCACTTGGATTATTGGAAAATAATTCTGATGATGACGGCCTCATCATCAGTATCCATTTTCGAATTTCTGAGTGACAGATTGCTACCAAAACTGATTTGTTCAGAAAAGCTAGTTGTTTGAAAATTTCAAAGGAAATTTGTTGGGAATAAAACCAAGATTGGTTTGAATATTTGAGAAATGTGATTTGAGATGTTGGAGATTTCAAAATAATTTGAAACCAAAGGTCGGGTGTTTAAAAATCCCGAAGAGATAAGTGGTAAGCTTATAAATTGAGATGATTTTTAAATTAGAAAGGAAATATAAGCTTTGAAGGTTGGAATTTAAATTTAGAGTGAGAAGTTAAAAATGAGATTTACTTAGATTGATGAATAAAATTGAATCGAATTGAGTTAAATAAAACTGAGTTCAAATAATATTGGATTGGAATAAGAATTCAATTGAACTATGAATGGAATTATATTCTTACTTAAATAAATGGAAAACAAATTGAATAAGGAATGGAATTGAAATAAATAAATATGAATAACGTGTAAAAGAATTATAATACATGGAATAAAATATTCTTGGGTTATAAATAAGCATAAGGCTTGAATTAAAATAAAAGAAGAATATATTCAAGCCTATAATGAATGGAATTGTGTAAATAATAAGTTGTGACTTATAAATCTTTGAAAATGGAATAGAAAAATCCAAAATAATTATTGTTTGATGTTTTGGATAATGGAACGGGAATCCAAACTTGAATTATATAATAAATTGAACTTAAGACAATTAAATGAAGTGATATTTGAAATTAAAAATCGAGTATTGAACTATAAATAGGAGGGAACTAATTGTATAATAAATTAGTTAGTGAAATATGTAAATGGGAAAGTAGTGTTGTTTAATAGAAGCTGAATTGTGAATTTATGATAAAAATTGGAAATAAAACTCAAGTTATAAATTGAATTCGACTTGAATTGTCAGTAAAGTAAATGTAACTAAATTGTGAGTTCATGAAATTTGGTGATAAAATTGAAAATGGATAGTGGATTCAGAACTTGAGTTATTAGTTAAATTTTAATGTGAAGTGTTATCAAATCAAGTATAATTGAAATGTATCGAATAAAAAAAGTAAATGGATTAAATAGTAATGGTATGAATTGCAAACAAAATCCAAATAAGTGGAAATAAATTGAAAATGGCCTTGTAATCAATTGAATGAGCTGAATCTAAAAAGATAAAGTGTATAACAATTGATCAAATAAATTTGTAGTTTGAAATGGGATTGGATTAAAATAAAATCAAGTTAAATTGAAAGGAGAAATTTATTTGCAAAATGAAATGAGCTTAAGTATAAAATTGGAGCGAATAAACTTAAGCTAGAGGATGGAAGGAGTTAGATTGAATTCAACTTAAAATTTAGATTAATAATAGTGAATTGGATTTAAATCAAGTAAAAATAAATCTTAATTGAAATAAAATTCGGTGAGTTATAAATAATATTAGTGAAATGAAATTCTAGAATAAATAATTGTAAACCATTTAAAATTATTAAGGAATTGAAATAACTTGAGGGAATAAGGAAAATAGAATGTTTCAAGTTTATTAGAATGGTTTAAGTGAATGTGGATAAGCTAATTATATTGAATAGATAAATGTTGGAATAAATAAGTATCAAATGAAATGTGGTTTAAATAAGTTGAGAAATGGTTATTGAATGAAATAGCTTGGATTGTCTTCGAGCTAAATAAAATAGTTTGGAATAAACAATTATGGAAGGGTTTTAAATGTAAATGAATAGATGTGAATGAATTAAAATAAAAAGGAAATTTAATTGGTAATGAAGATGGACCTTAGTTGTTAATGGTTTTGAATGAACTAGTTTGGTTAATAAAATTGAAATGCAATGAAACTGAGAATATATGGATTGTGAATAAATCCGAAATGGAGTAGAATAAAGTGTAAGTTGAGTTGGAGTCAATTTAAATTGATTATAAAACTCAAGTGCTTATTTATTCACATAAATCTCGTCAAATTGCAAAGAATAAATTGTTATTGAATGTAAATAGAAGTTATGGAGATGCCTTGGATGGATAGGAATAAAATAAATTGGTTTTGAAAGCAATTGAATTAAATATGAGTTCAGTTTGCTTAAAAAAAAATTATGTAAGCGATTGAGTTTTAAACCATTCAAATTTGATGAAGATGTATACGAATGGATTGAAAACCATTCGAATGGAATGAAAATGGTTATAAATGAATTAAAACAGTTGAATTGGCATGGAAACTATATAAATTGCTTATGGAAAAATATTTGGTGTGAATTTCTTACATGTTTAACTATTGTAAATAAGTAAAATGTAGTTAAACTTCATTTATATCGTACTTACATGTTTAAATTGAGTAAGTACAGGTACCTGGAAGCCGTGTGGCTGGATTTGGTTGTGCTATTTGCTAAAAATAATAAGTTGTTTGCTTAAAATGCTAAATAAGGTACGCCTACGCAATAAAAATAGGAAATATGAACTGTTTTTGGTTTTTCCGACTGTGTGGGTCGATATATATATATTTATCTCTTTTGTCAAATTGCAAAAGCTCCTCCGTACAAAGGAGACTCTGCCAAAAATTTTCAGAAATTTTGGGATTTAGAAAATTTTTGAAAATTTTGGAAACTTTTGTTAACGACAAAACGGTTTCAAATTGGAAGTTGAAATAAATTAGTAAAAGAAGCTAATTGAAATGACATAAATTAGTTATAAATGAAAAATAAAATTTAAACGTTCAAAGTTGAAAATAAATAAAATTCATATGTAATGTGGAAATCAATTTGAATAGAAATAGATATTAGCTAAAGTGGTAAAGTGAAAACAAACAAAGAAGCATATAAAATGCTTATGTTAACTTAAGTAAGGAATGGTCAATTCTTAATTGGAAATTTAATATTGCAAATATATTCTAAGTTGATATTTAGATAAATATTGACATCTGGTAAGGAAGTCGATAAAATGTTTTGGAATGTTATGATTGGATATTAGTGCTAAGCAGGATATGCAGGTAATCTAAAGGGAAAAGAGAATTGATTTTGATTTCAGAAAGATAAATATGAATTGCCCGACAAAAGGTATGTATTTTAAATTTGGTATGAAATTTGATTGGGATTTGGATTGAGCCATTTGGCTTTTTGTCTTCTTTTTGGATTTGGGAGGCCGTAGAGCCATTTTGTAGTTGTACCGAGTCAGCCGCGCAAAGGAGATGCTGGCGAAATTTTTCGGGGATTTAGGGAGTTAGAAAATTTTTGAGACAATTTTGATAATTCAAAATCTGGTTTTAAAATTGAAACTTGAATGGTTAAACAAATGGTATAATTTGGAACTAGGGAAAGGTTTGGAAAGTTAATAAGAATGATAATGGATCTTTTATAAAAAGATAGTTGGTAAGTTGTTGAATTGTTAGAAACTGTTTGGTTTTGGGGAAAGTAACGGGTTTTGGGCCATTCTTCCTAATTAGTAATTTCGGGGACGAAATTCTTTTAAGGGGGGAGGAATGTGACGACCCAGAATTTTCGAGCATTTAAAATTAAAATATTTAATTGATTTTAATTATTTAAAGGTTCATTATCAACTTAAATTACGAATATCATAATTTATTTGACAATTAAATTGTTGAATGAAATAATTTGGATTGGATAAGATATGAAACTTGAGATTTTAAGCCTGTTAAAAGATAATTTGAAGGCTTGTAAAATTTATATTGATAGTACAGAAGATAATAGAAGATGTAAAATTGAATTAAATAGTGGTTTGTTCAGTTTTAAAATTTTATATCATTTAAATTGAATTTAAAAATAGCCTTCCGAGGCAGTCTTAGAATTAGGCGAAACCTGTTCCATTGGGTCCGTAATATTGAATTATTATCGGATTTCAAAATTTCGTAGTGATTGGAGTTGTTATGTGAGTATACGATATATAAACGCGTCGAAATTTACAACGATAATTTAATTTAAATTTTTTAAGTATATTGTCACATAGGCAACATCTCAGCCGAAAATTGTTCCTGAGTATGCCGATTTTCCTTCATCTTCGTGTTCCCTCTTTCAATAACACCACGCAACATTCCCTTTCTTTCATTTAAGCAGTGTCTCAATCTTGTTCGTTTTCATTTCTAAAGTCCGAAACCAAAATATAAAATTTTAAATATATAAAATGGCTTCCTTCCGAAGTAAACAAGGAAAACCACACGAAGCTTCCTCAGCCTTCTTTTATTTCTTCAAAGCCGAACCTCCCTTACTCGTTTCTTCAAAATTCAAGCAGAAAGAAAAAAAATTAATCATGATTCATTTTCCTTATCAAGCAAATCGAGTTCCATTTCTTTGTCCTCAGCTTAAATCAAAGCCGAGATTTCCTTTCCCCTCTTCTCATCTTACACCGTTCGAAAAAAGAAAAAAAAAATTAATGGCCGAAGCCGCGTTCTTCAATTCGAAGCCCCAAATCACTGCCTTCCCTCTTTCAAATTTCATTTTTACCTAATCGAGAGGCTCGAAACGAGGGGATTCGCGTTTAGGGTTGCGCATGATACATGGCGATTGGAACTCGCGTGAAGCTGGGGCGATTGGAACTCGCGTGCGTGAGGTGTTGGGGCTGCGGCGAGGGGGTTTCGGCGAGCGTTGACTTGGGGACCAGTCGCGATTAGGGTTTGGGTAGGCGTTTGGATAGTTGATCGAGGCAGTTCGAGTGGGAGTTGCGAGCAGTGGTGGGTTCGAGGATGCAGTTTAGGGGCTGCGTTCGATTTGGTATGTCCTTCCTTGACTTCAATTCGATTTTATAAAAAAAATTTTTTTACTGCTTCAGGTATTTGTTTACAGTAAAGGATGTTTACTGTTTGATTTTAGATTTGTAGATTTTAAATTTACATATGTACAGGAAAAGGAAAAGAAAAAAAAGTATACAACGATATTGATTTTACTGTAAGGTAGGGGATATGTACATAGATAGATATTTTAATTTATCTGGTTATATTAGAATACTTTATTTATGGTGTTTAATTTTAAATTTGTTATTCAATAAATAAATATACAGGTTGGAAATATTTAAATATAGGGTTAAAGCAGAAAACTTTTAGGGAAATATATAAATATGTATATATAGTTAAACTTAGATTTTTGGGATATGCGTAAACAAATATTTGTCTATGCATATAAATAAACAGGAATAACAGAATATACCTATAGATAAGATTTTGGGAATGGAAATTTAAATTTGTGGAGTTTATATAAAATTAGATCCATATAGATTATTTTATAAAATATATGTAGTATCAAAAGGGAAAAAACCTATATAGGTTATTTTTAGATAAAGTAATTATACGTATTTTAATTTACTAATTTTTTTTCTTATAGGGTATTTTGGGATTAATTTATGCAGTTAACCTATATAATTTATTATAGTTATTAAAAGATTTTTAGAAGGGACTCTTAATGAAATTAAATTATTAGAAAATTAAATTTTGTTAGTGGTAATAATATGTGTAGTTAATTAAATTTTCAAATGGAAATTAAATGGTTCAATTGACTCAAATATTAATAAAACATCCAATGATTATACAAGGTCTGAAAATCATGGAAAAACAAGTCGATGGGATGCATTGCGAAACGAAAAGCAAAGGTGAGTTAATCTCACTCAGTTAAATTTAGATTTAAATGGTTTAAATTTAAATAATTGTTTGAATGATTGGATTGATTTATGTGCTATAGTATGATATTTTGGGATTGGAATATTGTGTTGTGCTAACGTCTGTGATGCAGGGAAAAACAGGTTGGAGGGATCCAACTGGATCCCTCAACATTTATTTAAATTATTTACACCCCCTGTTATGATGATTTGACATTTATGATGGATTATGTTGAAATATTGAATGCTGTGGTTTGATTGTTATAATCGGGCAATAATGAATTACCAAATATATAATGTGAGTTTGGGAATGAGAATAAAAGAAGTGAAGTTGTACGTAAAATAAGTATAGAAGAGTTGAATAAATTTATGAATGAACTGGAAAGGAAATGAAGTGACTTTAAAATCCTGAGTATGGGAAGGTAAATTTAAATAAACAGAAAGTTAATGAAACTTAAACTTCAATGTTATTGTTTAAAGAACAAAAAATTTATTTTAAATTTAGAATTTAAATTATTTAAGAAGAATAAAGAAGAAATTGGTTATAACCTGAAATTTGTATATTTTAGCTAAAGGATTTAAAAAAATCAAACTGAAAATAATAATAAAGTCCATAATTAATGAATTTTGAAATAAACTGATAAGTAAAGAAATTTATTTCAAATGGAATATATTGGGAATCAACTTGGAAATTTGATTTAAGTGATTGAAATTGGAAATTTCTCTATGAATAACCAAGTACGTTTTCAAGGTAAACTTTTAAATATAAATTAAAAGTTTAAAGTTGTTTTCAGAAGGTATGTTTTGAAAAATTTACCATTTCTAAATATTTTAAGTAAGTGTTCCCTTTTACTCTATTATAGCAATAATTAGTTAAAGAGTGACTTAGTATTTTATTTTTAAAAAAAAATGAAAATCTAATTTTATATTTTATTTAGTAACCTTATTGTAACAACCCGCATATTTATCGATTTTATATTTAAATATTTTATTTAAATATTTTATCGTTAGTCGGATTTTAGTCCGAAAAGCTACTTTTTGCAAACAGCCGAATTAGGACTCGAGACCACCCCCATTGAGTTCAAAATGACGTTTGCGACCTTTTTGAGTATAAGCTTCGATATGTTTGGAGAAAGTTGATTTTTGCTACTTTTTACTTAGGGTTTTGGTTTGGGCTGAACCCACTTACTAACTCAGTCCCAACCCACTCCAACTCTTCATTACTTCATTTCTAATTCCTAACTCTTCATGCTTTCAACAACGGTGGAAGAGAAAAAGAATTAGAAATTTCTAAGCCCTAGCTTGCTTTGCAAATCCATCTTCTTGCTCCAAACTCAAGTGAACCCATTGGTAAGCATCCCCTTCTTCTTCTCCTACTCATTCTCTCTTTGATTTCAGAAATTTCCTAAACCTAACTTAGGGAATGTTCTTCTTTTAAGCTTAGATTCAAGCTTCTAGTGTGAGATTGAAGTGTGGTTGATTTCCATTTGCTTCCAAGCTTCATCTTCATAAATTTTAGTGCAAAGGTGAGATTTTTAATCTCACATATATGCTTATAATTCTCTTCTATTGTTAGGTATAAATTCCTAACACTTATTCATGTGCATTTGATTTTGATTTGGATTGCTTTTGTGAATATTCTAATTTTTAGTTTTTGAGTTCAATTCGTTAAAAATCCTAACTTTGATGTTTGAACATGTTTTTGGTGATGCGTCGAGGAGCTTATAGGGCCGGGTAGTCGATTGGCATAAAACCTTAGAGCCGTTGCTCGTGCGATTGCAATTTGGTCAGGATTTGCACCTCCTTTGTAATAGGGAAGGAAGTGCAAGTATACAGGTTCGGCCGACCGAGCCCCCTGGGCCGGTCGACCGACCTGGTGCCCGAGAAGTTTTCAACCTCTGGTTCGGTCGACCGACTCAGGGAGTCCGGTCGACCGACCTGCTACTATTTGCCAGATTAGCCTATATTGCTAATTCGTTTGAATATGCAACTTTAATCGATTCGTGTTGTCTCCCTTTTGTTGTTATCATTTATTATCGACTTTGATGACCTTTTCTTTGGGAATTTTAGATATATCCATTTTGATGGATTTTATATCGATTTCTTTGGATTTTATTCACGTCTTCGAATGTGAATCTTTATGCCCGATTGTTTCTACAATCTTCTTTGTGATTTGCCACTTTAAAAATATAAAGGTTTTCTATACTAGTAGTAAATATCAAAACTCTTTCTTCAAATTATTTCAACACTATTTTATAACAAAGCTCATTTTCTCAAACCGATTTCCAATCTATTAGTATATACAAACCTTTACCTCACTCGTATGAGAAATCTAATTAAACGACTTAGTAAAACAAGTGGTATGAAACGCTTGCGTTTACTTCATCGGTTAATTCTTGGACTTGTTCGATTGAATCTCTTGTGACAATTTTCTAGTGGAGATCTACAATTTGTTCGTAAATATTTAAGTTAAGCTAGTGGTTATGGGACATGAAGCTAAGCTCATATATTTACTAGCTTATTGTAATTGACAGTTCTCTTTGATCATGAGGATCATTTTATGGTTTAGACTAGCATTGTGCGATGTCTCTTTGTCCACGTGGAGTACTGTACGTCGTTTTTACTGAGCTTCGGCTCACCAGGAGGAGCTTCGGCTCAATGTCTGCAATAGGGGACTATACCCTGTCACGAGGAACTTCGGTTCACCAGGAGGAGCTTCGGCTCAAAGTCCGCAATGGGGGACTATACCCTGTCAGGAGGAGTTTATTTTTGTGGGATTGGCCATCCTTTTTCTTGTGATTTCTGGATTTCGTGTGTTGATTTCTGGAATTTATGTTTCACCAACTTTTACGATGGGCATTGATATATATGTCACTTATTGTGGTTTGGTGAATGAAATCAGGAGTATGACATTCCTTTTTATCTTGAGTAGATTATTGTGATATTGATTAATCTCTTGATAATTTTCAATTACTTATTTATCACAGCTTGGCATTGTGATTATTATATGTTTATGTCATATCTATTATTATATATCACTTCATCTGATATTTATAGCTAGACTGATCCGTTTATTATTTTCTTCTTAAATAATACTCGGGTCAGACTGAGGTATTACAGGTGTTTCCTCATGGCTTCCTATCTGGAACCATCTTCTGACTTTTGGCTAACTACTCTAGTTTGGTGGTTTTTGTTGTATACATTTAAGATACAGACTCCTTGATGTATACTTATTCTTTTGTCTAGCACTTGTATCTATTCTTTTTGATATTGTGGATCTTGTTTGACCACTACTCTGATGTACACTTTTATGTGTAGTATTCATATCTTATTCCGCCTTTGTGATATGAATTATCTGTGACTGATTTATGTTATGTTTATTTCTATATTTGTTTCCGAAGACCATTATAGCCACTGTGTAGTAGCTTCGAGTTTGTGTCGGTATGTCGGATTTCCTCTTGATAAAGAAATGCATGTTATACTATCTGACATATCGATGCTCGCACAAAGCAATTACATGGATGGTCGCTCCTCAACAGCCTTATTCTCCGTGCTTGTTGATAGCATTCATCGTAATGTTCTAGGCTAGCGTGGGTATAGAGGTGGGGCGTCACAGCTTGGTATTAGAGCCAAACTTCGGAACAATATGGAATATTATAACAAGTATCATCGTCCTAAGTCTTTCTTAGGAGTCGTGATTTAGGATTTTATTCGAGTATTCGTACCGATTCATCCTATTTTCCTTTATGATTCCTTGTTTTATCTATCAAGAATTGCTTGATATTTATCTTGAGAATAACTTTTTCCTCTTCTTTCTTTCTTTCTTAAAGAAGAGAAATGGTTAGACCAGGCCGTCCCAGCGCCGGTCAATCTAGTTCTACTCCCCAGGATGGAGTATTTATGTTTGCTCAACAACTTTTGGATCTTGTAAAGAATCAAGAGTTTATCTATGTTTTGAGTAAGAACCCCGAAATGGTTCTACCTTTGAAACTTGAAGTTTCTTTCAATCAGCTTGTGGATGTTACTCTTCTTCATGGAGAGGTTGGTAAAGGAAATGTTTGTGATATTGGGACTTCCAAGAAGAGGCATATTAAGTTGAAGAGCCTTAATCCCAATAAGAGAGTGAAGCAAACTACTTTTGTAGCAAAGACTCCAATCCCTAATCGTGGAGGATGCTACAATTGTAATTCTATGGAACACTACGCGAATATGTGTCCAAAACCCCATTCTTGTCGCTATTGCAAGAAACCGGGTCATCTTTTATCTGTGTGTCCCAAACTTTTGAACAAGGACATGAGAAAGCTAAATATTGTGCAAGCCCCTAGTGGCACTTCTCGTGGTCAAGGTATTTTTCACTCAATCCTTGATGGTATTGTTTTATTTCATGATTTTCTTATTCGAGTTCTTTTTGATATGGGTTTCATCTCACTACTTTATATCAAAAGAACTTGTCGATTCTTTTTCTTTGAATATTTTGGGCTTGATGACTTCTTTGAGGATTGCAAATCCGGATGGTAGATCCGCAACACTCAATTCGCTTTTATTTGATGTCGAAATTATTTTATGGGATTTTTCTTTCCGAGCCGATATTTTTACTTAGGCTTCGGAATTGATTTTTTTTGTAAGGATTGGCTTAATCGTTGTGAAGCCCATATCCTATTTTCGCGTGTGGACTTTTCATCTTCGACATTTTCTATCTAATTAAGCATATTTCTATTTTTCTTTGTGATTCCGATTTCAAATTTTTGGTGGAATCATTTTATTCCTTAAGCCCACTTATAAGGAAAGTGTTGTTTCTCTCATTCATGTAGTTAGAGAAATTTTTCGGAATCTTTGATTTTGTCTTAGGATTATCACCTAAGAAATCTTTTGTGTGGTGTTAAGGTCTTTTCAGTTCGACCTTGCCACCGATTTTCGTTTGCTACGAGTTGCGGAAACTAGCATTCCACTTACCGCATTCCGCACTCGTTATGATTCTTATGAATGACTTATTATGTCATTCAATTTGTCCAGCTTATTTCATCCATTTTATAGATCGAATATTCTATGAATATCTCGATGACTCCATTCTTGTACTTATTGATTTTGGATGAAAATAGCAATTTAAAATTTTGCAAAATTTTTTTCATAAGATTTATTTAGAAGTATAACCGGATTTTTGTTCTTAAAACGAACAAAGAATATTCTAGAAGTTTTTGAGAAACTTACTTATCCTATAGAATACGATTTTGTGATTGTATTGCCCATTTAGTGTTTTAAGAATTTTGGTCGATGCGCTTGATCAACGTTATCAATAGGAATTTCCTAAACGCTTTGACGAGACAATCAGACACAGTATATTAACTTGAAAATAGTAAAATTTTATAGAATGATTATTACATAATGGTAAATGTAATTTTGAAAGTTTTAACTTTTCGGGAAAGAAGATTATTTAAAAGAAGTTCTTTCTTTCGATACTCTTATTCTTGTGATTCCTGGAGGGGAACCAAGACTTTGCTATTTGTACTGATACTAGTCGTATTGGTTTGGATGCCATTCTCTTGCAAAGGAGAACGTGCTATCACTTGTGCTTCTAAATCATTATAGCTTATCGAGACTAGATATGCCACTCATGATCTAGTGTTTGTGGCTATTGTTTTACTTTTGGAATTTGGCATCATCATTTTTGGATGAGAAATTTGTTCTCCACCTCGATCATAAATCTTTGGAATAATTATTTTCTCATATGGAACTCCATGTTGACTCGAGCTCCTAGCATCTTATGATCTTGATATTCTTTTTATTCCCGGAAGGGAAATCGTGTCGCCAATGCGCTTTGTCATAAGCAACTAGTGGTTGATTCTTTGATGATGTCTGAATGGAATTATTTTTTCATCAAGTTCATCGGACGTTTTGGTACACTTCGTTTTATTGAGTTTTATTTCATTCCTTTTATGGACTAGTGTCTGATGTTCTTTTATGGTGTTCGGTTCATCGGATGTATTGTTATTATACTACATCGATGTTCCATCTTATCTAGATCAATGGATGTACCATTATTATACTGCATCATTGTTCTGGTTTATCGGTTCATTGGACGTACCGTTTTTATACTACGTCGTTGCACCAGCTCAATTTTCTGATATTCATGACGTTTTCCACGTCTTTTAACTATGGAAATGCTTTTATGTTGCCGGTTTTTATTCTTGAGCCCGGTGTTATTGAGGGGATTGAAGTTTCACCAAATTTGACTTTTGAGAAACATTCTATTCGCATCATTGCTTTGGAGGTTGAGCGCCTTCGATATAAAGATATTCTTTTTGATAGAGGTTCAATGGTTCTCAAATCCTAAGGATTTCTCATGTTAAATCTTGAGAATTCATCGAACGAAAACTTTCGGATTTATTCCTTCGTGCTCTTTATGGTGAACTTCTTGATTCAAATTTTCTTTTGCGTTAATATGCTTCTATGGTTGTTACTTCTTGTATTTCCTTCTTAATTATTGCGAGGACGCAATTTCTTTAAGGAGGGGAGTCTGTAACAACCCGCATATTTATCGATTTTATATTTAAATATTTTATTTAAATATTTTATCGTTAGTCGGATTTTAGTCCGAAAATCTACTTTTTGCAAACAGCCGAATTAGGACTCGAGACCACCCCCATTGAGTTCAAAATAACGTTTGCGACCTTTTTGAGTATAAGCTTCGATATGTTTGGAGAAAGTTGATTTTTGCTACTTTTTACTTAGGGTTTTGGTTTGGGCTGAACCCACTTACTAACTCAGTCCCAACCCACTCCAACTCTTCATTACTTCATTTCTAATTCCTAACTCTTCAAGCTTTCAACAATGGTGGAAGAGAAAAAGAATTAGAAATTCCTAAGCCCTAGCTTGCTTTGCAAATCCATCTTCTTGCTCCAAACTCAAGTGAACCCATTGGTAAGCATCCCCTTCTTCTTCTCCAACTCATTCTCTCTTTGATTTCATAAATTTCCTAAACCTAACTTAGGGAATGTTCTTCTTTTAAGCTTAGATTCAAGCTTCTAGTGTGAGATTGAAGTGTGGTTGATTTCCATTTGCTTCCAAGCTTCATCTTCATAAATTTTAGTGCAAAGGTGAGATTTTTAATCTCACATCTATGCTTATAATTCTCTTCTATTGTTAGGTATAAATTCCTAACACTTATTCATGTGCATTTGATTTGGATTGCTTTTGTGAATATTCCAATTTTTAGTGTTTTGAGTTCAATTCGTTAAAAATCCTAACTTTGATGTTTGAACATGTTTTTGGTGATGCATCGAGGAGCTTATAGGGCCGGGTAGTCGGTTGGCATAAACCCTTAGAGCCATTGCTCGTGCGATTGCAATTTGGTCGGGATTTGCACCTCCTTTCTAATAGGGAAGGAAGTGCAAGTATACAGGTTCGGCCGACCGAGCCCCTTGGGCCGGTCGACCGACCTGGTGCCCGAGAAGTTTCCAACCTCTGGTTCGGTCGACCGACTCAGGGAGTCCGGTCGACCGACCTGCTACTATTTGCCAGATTAGCCTATATTGCTAATTCGTTTGAATATCCAACTTTAATCGATTCGTGTTGTCTCCCTTTTGTTGTTGTCATTTATTATCGACTTTGATGACCTTTTCTTTGGGAATTTTAGATATATCCATTTTGATGGATTTTATATCGATTTCTTTGGATTTTATTCACGTCTTCGAATGTGAATCTTTATGCCCGATTGTTTCTACAATCTTCTTTGTGATTTGCCACTTTAAAAATATAAAAGTTTTCTATACTGGTAGTAAATATCAAAACTCTTTCTTCAAATGATTTCAACACTATTTTATAACAAAGCTCGTTTTCTTAAACAGATTTCCAATCTATTAGTATATACAAACCTTTACCTCACTCATATGAGAAATCTAATTAAACGACTTAGTAAAACAAGTGGTATGAAACGCTTGCGTTTACTTCATCGGTTAATTCTTGGACTTGTTCGATCGAATCTCTTGTGACAATTTTCTAGTGGAGATCTACAATTTGTTCGTAAATATTTAAGTTAAGCTAGTGGTTATGGGACATGAAGCTAAGCTCATATATTTACTAGCTTATTGTAATTGACACTTCTCTTTGATCATGACGATCATTTTATGGTTTAGACTAGCATTGTGCGATGTCTCTTTGTCCACGTGGAGGACTGTACGTCATTTTTACTGAGCTTCGGCTCACCAGGAGGAGCTTCGGCTAAATGTCCGCAATGGTGGACTATACCCTGTCACGAGGAACTTCGGTTCACCAGGAGGAGCTTCGGCTCAAAGTCCGCAATGGGGGACTATATCTTGTCAGGAGGAGTTTATTTTTGTGGGATTGGCCATCCTTTTTCTTGTGATTTCTGGATTTCCTGTGTTGATTTTTGGAATTTATGTTACTCCAACTTTTACGATGGGCATTGATATATATGTCACTTATTGTGGTTTGGTGAATGAAATCAGGAGTATGACATTCCTTTTTATCTTGAGTAGATTATTGTGACATTGATTAATCTCTTGATGAGTTTCAATTACTTATTTATCACAGCTTGGCATTGTGATTATTATATGTTTATGTCATATCTCTTATTATATATCACTTCATCTGATATTTATAGTTAGACTGATCCGTTTATTATTTTCTTCTTAAATAATACTCGGGTCGGGCTGAGATATTACAGGTGTTTCCTCATGGCTTCCTTCTGGAACCATCTTCTGACTTTTGGCTAACTACTCTAGTTTGGTGGTTTTTGTTGTATACATTTAAGATACAGACTCCTTGATGTATTCTTATTCTTTTGTCTAGCACTTGTATCTATTCTTTTTGATATTGTGGATCTTGTTTGACCACTACTCTGATGTACACTTTTATGTGTAGTATTCATATCTTATTCCGCCTTTGTGATATGAATTATCTGTGACTGATTTATGTTATGTTTATTTCTATATTTGTTCTCGAAGACCATTATAGCCACTGTGTAGTAGCTTTGAGTTTGTGTCGGTATGTCGGATTTCCTCTTGATAAAGAAATGCATGTTATACTATCTGACATATCGATGCTCGCACAAAGCAATTACATGGATGGTCGCTCCTCAACAGCCTTATTCTCCGTGCTAGTTGACAGCATTCACCGTAATGTTCTTGGCTAGCGTGGGTATAGAGGTGGGGCGTCACACTTATTCTCAAAGATTCATATAGTATGTATTTTTAACAAATCATTGAAGTAGTTTTAAAATAAATGTTTTAAAGTATATTTCAAAGTGAAGTATTTTAAATTAATTTAAAATTTTAGTTTTGTGCTTGGTAATTTCAGAAGAGATAGAAAATAATTGGGAAAGTTTATTCTGAAAGGAAAGTTGGTTTTTTAAACTGTTTTCAAATGATTGAAAATAGAAATATATCTTGTGAAGATATTTTGAGGTTAATAAATAATTTGGGAAATTATTTATTGTTGGATGGATGTTTGTGAATATTTATTGATAGTTAAATAACCGACTATCAATATTGGACAAATGCGTTGATCATTTCGAAGAGACCGGGATCGAGATTTATTTCTCGAAAACCACTTCGATCCGGTTTGTACGTTTCTTGAAAAGCGATTTCGGATTCGAAGATGGAGCAGTGAAGTGCAAGGGCTAGTCGTTACTAATCCTGAGGATATTTCCGAAATGGATGTAGTTGGAATAGTGCCTTCGGTTCCGTTCGAACCCGGGACGGACTTGTATGGATGAATGCTTGCGAAACATCGTCAGGTGGACGATGGGCATTCTAAGGGATATATTCTAAAAAGGTAATGCTTAGCCTCAAGCCTCATCAAATGGGAATGACTGAAAATCAGGGGTTATGCAGTAAGGCTAGGTGGGTAGCACCCAAGCAGGGTGAGGTCATTCCAGTCTAGATGTCCCTTTTTATTTCGGCATAGTGGGCGGTTGCCGATCCCAACCGCGAGGTGATCTCACTCGAGATTATCCAACAAGGGGTAGTCCCGGCCTTGTGTTGCAGGGGAGCGGGCGTACTCCTCGGTACGGTGATCTAGTCCCCGTACTGTGACAGGTGGTACCCAGTGCCTAGTCATTAGTTGGAAAATCCATTCTCCCTACGAGCCTAGTACGAGTTTTGTTTGTATTACCCACTTTTGTGGCTAGTAGCTGGAATTTAATAGTTGTAACAATTTCGGCTATTTTATATAAGTATTTGTATATAGACCCTATTATAATATCAGAGGATTTCTATAAAAATTGTTTTAGCTATCGTAAGGTAAAAACCCGACATGTTTATTTGTGGCGTGGTCTTACGAGATGCTTTTGTTTTCAAAGGATTTTTGAAATTTTAATAATCAATTGAGTGTGATTTTCTCATGCTGGTATTCCAGACTGACTCGGGTGTTATTTAACTGTAATGCTCGGGTCAGACCGAGTATTATAGAATACAGGTTATGATGCTGTGGAGCACCTGAAACGAGCAAGATGGCGGTACGTATACCCGTACTTGTTGTATATATATATTTCCGCTGTGTTGAGTTGTTGTGTATCCATTTGTATGATATTGATGTTGAGCTGTGATTGATGTACCCTGATGATGTAATATATAAACAGCGATATTTGATTTTTGAGTAAAATTATTTATTATCTATTATATTTTATTCCGCTGCGATGGTTAGATTCTGATGTTGATTTCTATTTTCTTCTTCCACCTCTCTTCTTCTTTAACCAAATGGTTCGTATGTCTGTGTAACTTGAGTTGATTTGCGTAGAATAGTGTTGACTCAAGGGGTACGGATTTGCGGGATGTTACATTTTATAAATCCGAAATCAATTGAATTTGATAAATTAAACATAGAAGTTTATCAAAGAAGATATATTTGTGATTTTGGACAGTGAATTATCCTTTAAGTTAAATGTTGTAATAATAAGAGTTTGGTTGGGAAGTGTATTCATGATTTTGGACAATGAATATATTATTAAATAAAATGGATATGTTTTGGGGAAGTGATATTATAATATGAAGTTAATTGTTTTGAAGATGTTTTAAAACGTATTAAATATCGAAACCATAGATTTCAACATTCATTGTTGAAATAGACGTTTTCGAGAAATATAAGGAAATGGTGGACTATAACATTGTTGTTATAGTAAATGATTTCCGAAAGGAAATGTTTTATATAGTATTGGGATTTATATATCTATTTTAAGTTTGAATCCCTATACTAATGATTTTGGGTTGTCGTAACGATGTTTTACGCAACATTCGTTTTGACTCAAATAAAAGTTTTTAAGAGAATGTTTTCCTTAAAGAATAAATTATATACATAATTGTGATTTAAGTATATTGAATATTTTCCAAGTGTTGAAAATAAATAGGTTTGTGAATTACTTATTATTAAATAAGTATGGAAATGTTTTTCCAATATGAAGTGAATGTTTTGAGATTTTATTTTTTAAAGATAAATTGAAAATGAATATTAGAAATCGATTTAAAAATCGTATATTCATAGATATTCTGGAAACGTAAATTCACTATGGAATTTATAAAAGAAAGGAAAATTTGTTTAAAAATAAACATTAATTTATTTTTGAAGTGTGGAAATAAATTTACGGATTTAGAACGTAAGTTTCAAATAAATCGGTAAGGATTTATTTGATTGATTTAAATGAACTATTTTAAATTGAAAATAGATAAATATTTGGAAGTGTTTCCGTTTAAGGAAATTGATTTGAAATTTGTTTTCAAAGATTGAAAGGTGAAAATGATTTGAAATTTGTTTTCAAATGGTTGAAGTGTGGAAAATATTTCTTGTAAAGATATTTTTGAAAATAAATAATTTGGGAAATTATTTGAAATCGGGTGATGCTATGAATGTTGATTGATAGTTAAATAACCGACTATCAATATTGACCTTTAAATAGGTATTTGTTGTGAATTGGTTGAAATTGAATACTACACTTATTTTTAAATTATTGCGCTCGCTATTCAAATTACCCATTCCGAATAGTGATACGAGTAATGGATAGCATTGAAGACCGGTGTTGAAGACCGGGTATTTGTAAAAACGATAGGATGACCAATCGATTGTCTCTGCACCGTTAGCTACGGTATGGAGATTTCCTTTGTGATGGGAAATTCGATCGGGATTTTGAATATCCGGATTGCAAGTGCTTCTTTTGAAGTGCCTTCAGTTCTGTTCGAACCCGAAACAGACTTGTATGGTTCCGTGTCTAACATTACAATTTGAGATATAAAGCAGATTTCTTTCAAATATATTTCTGTTGGTGGCGGAGAATTTATTCTCTTAGCTTAACACCCTTTGAGGTTATGTAGTTGAAGGTTATCGGCGATATACTCCCAATTTGGTAATGTGACATGCTTAGTGCTACTGTGTGTTGATCATTCATTGATCATTTGTTGGTCAAAGTGTGGCTTTGTGCCTAGCTTTGTGGACGAGACTTCGTCGGACCTCACTCCACGGAAATGGTCAAAACAGGAATATGCGGCAATGTTATGAGGGTCGCACCCTTTAGGGTATGTCATTTCCTTCTGGAAAGGGTGGTATCATGGTATGGAGCCCGGATACTTACTCATGTTGACACACTATATTTATTACTGTGTGATGTTTGTTATCGAGCGCTCGGATAAAGGTCCAAAGGGACCGGGGGATGACATATTCGTGTAGTATTTACCTAGTTACAGAGATAGCCCGACCTTGTGTTGGCAGAGATCTAACCGTAACGTTAGGTTCTCGGGATGTCCCGCCAGAGGCGATCCCATTGACAGTAGGAAGTTCCTTAGCCTGACCATTTGTTGAAAATTGAAATAAAACAATATGCATCTTGTACGGTTTTAGTTGTAGAACCTACCATTCACTTATGGTAGCGCCTCACTGTTTGGATGGTAGATATAGTATGCATAGTTCGAAATGTCTATGTTGGTTAAGATTTATATTATACTTTCGAAATTTTTTCTACACTATGCACTAATAATAATAAAAAATCAAATGATTCTACGTAGTAAGCATCTTTGACTATCATAAGGAGAAATCTCCTCCGATTCTGCGTTTGCATTGTGTGTGTGTGCGGGAGGCCTTATGGTAGTTTCATTTTCCAAAAAGCATTGCTAATTGACTTTAAAATTATCCTATTGTTTGTTTTTAAAGATAAATAACTGTTTTAGTTATCACACCAGTCTCATGACTGACCTGGAGTTTATTGTTTCCCTTCCTAAACTCTGGGTGCCCACCAATTTCCACACGGGCAGTCTAGAGTCAGGTTATGAGGATATTCTGGAATTCGGGAGTTGCTATAGAGATCTGGAAGCAAGCTGGATGGCATGGCGTATTCACTAGTATACAGTATTTCTTTTCCGTTGTTTATCGTTGTAAACTCTAATAATGTAATGTAATAATTGATATATTTCTTTGTTTTAAAGTTATTCATCTATCTATTATATGTTGTTCCGCTGCGACTGTGAGATTCTGATATTGTTTCTGTTTCTTTTCTTTCTCTCTTCTTCTATCTTTTTCTTCTTCTTAAACCCTAAGAATTCGGTTTTTCGGCATTCGACTGCTCGGCAGTTGATACAGTGGACGTATTGATGTCGATTTTCGGGAGTCGAAGAATCAGGTCCTTACAACACATCCCTTAAAGCACTTACTAACTTTCATGAAACTTGACAAAGAAAATGAAAATGAAATCCATTTTAAGTATGGCCTATTAACTATTGATTAGAAATATAGACCATCAAATTTTAATTTCAAATCACTTTCTTTTGCCATAATCGTATTTTGATGAAGAGGCAATTAGTGTTAGTGATTGTTTAACATAGCCTATTTGGTGTCAACAATATAGGCTATCAAATTCAAAGCAAAAACAACTAGTAAACCATTTCTATCATCATCATTAAGCATAAAAAGAGAGCATGAATCAACAAACAGTTGAAGCTACATAATTAGAGAGCTACATTACCCCCTAAATTGAAGGGTTTAGCCTCTCATATTTGTCATTAGAACAACAAATGTAGCTTGTAACATGAAAGAAAAAGAAAAGGAAAAAGAAAGCAAGAAAAAGAAAAACTATTCTACTTACATGAAAAATAAATCTAAACTACAACATGAAAGTAAATAAGCATGAAAAGAAAAAGAACATGTATTGAAGTTGGCCAAGTAGCCATGAAAAGAAAAAAAAGAGCTTGGTTTTATTTCGAGCCTAAAACTAACTAAAAAGAGACTAAGAGAGAGAGGAAGGTTACATGAAACATAAAGGGTTATTTATACAAGCATGAAATCCTAATCCATATTTTTGGGGAATGCCCAAAATGCCCCTTCGGAAGTGTGGAGGCCAAGTAATCATTAACATGTCTTTATCCCCTATTAAGTATACATGAAACCATTAACTCCGTAAGCATGTGTATTAGCCTTTAATTTGTACATTAAGGTAGGTGGGTAGGTGGGGTCCTCCATGATCTTCACTTTGAATTATTTCCATCTTCATTCCTTTATATCCATTTTGTGCATGCATGTTTCTTCATGAACCCACTAATATGAGAAGCTAAATTCCTACAAAATATTATAGAAATTTCCAATTAAATTCTCTCAAATTAATATACACGCACAAATGGCCATTTTGCCTTTATATGAAGATGAATATGTGAAAATTTGGAATTAATATGAATTTTGGTTAAAACAAGTTAAAATACCCAATATGATCATTTATTTAATTTAAATAGAATAAATATGGTGGTAAAAATATGCACATTTACGTGCACATCAAATACCCCCACACTTATCTTTTTATTCATCCTCGAATAAACTAAAACTAAGATAAATCCGTTTTCGTACGAAGCACGATTGCATTGAGCATATGCAACAAGCCATTAAACCTTCGGGGGTCCCCAATAGGACGAGTGTAGTCTCATGAGGGTTTTCAGCAGATACTACCCACAAAATCCAAATGCAAAATAAAAAATGTAAGTGAAAATATTTACAAAAATGCAAGATTTATTTAAAAAGAGATGAATGTGAGTTTTTGAAAATATTTACAAATGAAGGATTTATTTTTAAATTGACACGAATAAGTTAAATATAGGTTTTGGTCATTATCTTGAAAATTTTAAGTCATTTACTCGTCAAAATTTTCAGCAAAAATCAAGTTATCATAAAAAATAAGCTATAGTTTAACTCGTTATTTTGGTTAATAACAAAGTGTAACTATGAAATGGATCCTTAGTTGATTATCAAAGTTTATCAAAGTGGTATTTTCATTTATTTTCAATAACAAATCAAATCAACTAAGTAAAAGTAATGCTAAGATTTCAATTGTTTGCTCTCTCATTATTTGCAAGAAAAATTACACACCTTGCTCAGGTAAACTGAGGCCAGACATACCACCTATGCACTGCCTTTCGGGCTTATGTGAGGGGAGTATAGAGCATGGCGAGTGCACACACTTTCGTGCATACACCTATCGACCGTAGGTGGTTTTTACTATGTTTGTTTTTTTACATGTGTTCCATACATGCATAACCGTGAGGACTTTTAAATGAGTATGAAAGCACATAATCAAAGATTTCAAGTAATTCACCCATGCATAACCGTGAGGACTTTTAAATGAGAGTGAATACTTAGATATTATTATTTTTTATTTTTTTATTTTTTTAAGAGAGAGAGAAAGTTTTGCAAAATCATCTTAACACGATTTAACTTAGAAGAAAAAAATGTTATATCCTTTACTTCAAATCAACCACTTTTTAAAACAAAGATTTTCAATTAGGATGTACTTCATAATTAACACGTATGAATCTTCCTATATACTAGTTAAACCATTATTATATGTAATCAACTTCATTTTTATTTATTTTGACAAATAAACTTTCAAAATTTTCAATTTAATAAGCCAAAACCATATATTTATCCTATAGTGTTTCTTTTAAAAGTAAATCAAAATGCATAAAAAAAATCTTCTTTTGTTTTTAAAAATTTGTATTTTTTTGTTTTTGGAAAAAATGAAAAATTAATCCTGAAAAATCAAAAAGAAGATGAGTCTCCCCCCACATTTGATTTTGACTGTGTCCCCATAGTCAACCCCAATGAAAGGAACGTTTATTATTATTTACATGAAAATGTACACGGCATCAGAAAGTATATTGTTAAAAAGTAAATGAAATGGTCTTCCGAAGACCGATTCATTTATCTCGTCAAGTATGCGAGACACAGCTTGAGCACGAAAAACCAAACCTTCAAAGATTTTAAAGCTGAATGTTGATTTGGAAAAATGAATGTCGTTTTATTAAAAATTGTACGATTCATTTTAATGAATTTTGGGGTTGATAGAAAAATTGTTTTGAAGTTCAAGTTTATTCTCACCAAATTGGAATTCAAACTTATCACTAAAAACTTCTTCAGAATTATCGAATTCAAAATCAAAATGGTTATTCAACTCTTCCCCATAAGAACTTAAAAACTCATTTTCAAAAGTACAAAGAAATCGTGTTCGTTAAATTCATCTTCCTTTATTGGATTATCAACAACTTCATTGCGTATATCATTTTCAAAGTCCAAAGTTGTTGTTTTCAAATTTTTTGAAATAGAAAAAAAGGAAGGTCGAAATCGAGTTTCTTACCCTCAGAAGAATTGAAATCCAAGTCAATTACCAAATTTTCAACAACTTCGTTAATATTGTCGTTTTCTATTTCAAAAGTTGTTATTTGAAAATCGTCGATTTGGGTAAAAGATGGATTATTGTTTGACTCGCCATACGTTGGGATTTGGTTTTGTTTCTCACGTTGTTTCATATATGTTTCGAACAATGAATCCATGTGATCATCGTACATTTCGTTCATTTGCTCAACAAAATCAAGTTTATAATTATTAACTTGAAAATTTTCACTTTGAAGTTGTTGAGGACAAAAGTTTTCAATCATATCGTGGTTGATATTATTCCCATTGCCAAATTTGTTTGAAAAGTGGATCACATTTTTTTTTTGATTTTGAAATTCATTTTGGAGTTCGAAATTAAAGTGGCATGGGTTACACTCGAAATCATTTGAATTTTGAAGTGAATTCAAATTTTGATTATTTTGAAAACTTTGATTCGAGTTATCACACAAATATGAATTGCACAACTCTCTTGATTTTATTGCATAGAGAGTTCAAGTAACGACGAAATGCTATTTTCAAGAGTTGAGGGTTGATCGTTATTTCGAAAATTTTGTGGTTCAAAATTCAAATTGTCTAAACAAAAGTTGTTATTAAAATATCCATACGAATTTGGAGTGAACTCATATGGATTATATTGATTTTCACAACTAAATTCAAGTGAGTAAGAAAAAGGAAACTCGGACATGTTCAAGACATTATTTTATATTTGTTTTTTTATAAAGGAAAAATATTTACAAATAGAATTTATTTTTCAAATTGAAAATTTGATTTTTGTTTTGTTTTTGGATTTTCATTTTTTTTGGCTTTTGAAAAGATTTTTATTTTGGATTTTTGAAATTTCAAAGTAAAGGGATTTAAAATGTTCAAAGAAAAATAAAAGGAATATTTACAAATTTTTTAGTTTTTTAGTTTTTTAGTTTTGGATTTTTGAATTTTTTTTTTGTTTTTTTAAATGTGCATGAACTAATGCGACTAAATGAATGCAAGGTTAATTTCAAATTATTTACCTAAGTTAACCCAAAATTGTATAATCACACTTTGTCTTAATTCAACAAGATAGTTCTCAGCCAGGTAACGGGCAGGGGTTATCGGTGCACCACGAATCACTGTAGCAATGCGGCCGAAGGTTTAAGTACCTTAAGAGAAACAATTCAGTATAATATTTACTAATCACCGTAATATTTATAACTGATTATTACTCTGCCGTAGCCTATACACAAGAAATTAAATTGTTCAAAGAAGACAACTTGTAAATATACAATTAAAAGTTATTGATGGCTAATCGTTATTATTAAAAAAATCTAAGATGAAATGCAAAGCAGAAAGTAAACGTGTATTAACAATGCAACTACAATGGATTTTTTTTTGCAATTTTTTCTAATATAATGCAAGCAACCAACAATTCAAAGCAAGATAAAAGTAATAAATAGAGATTAAAAGCAGCAAAAAAAAATTTATAAGCAAGCAAGCAGTTTTTTTTTGGGCAAGCTGTGTGAAGCACACAACTCTTCCAATTTGATTTGGCAACCTGAAAATAGAAACAAGATGTATATACAGTTATTATTATTATTATTATGAAGAAACTTAAAAAATACAGAATGGAAATGGAGATGATTTTGTTATGGAAACGAAACCTTAAACAAAGCAAAAAAAATTCTTTTTGATTTTGATTTTTTTTTTAAAAATAAAAAAATTAACACAAGCAAAAAACAAATTAAACAAAACAAAAAAAGATTCAAAGAAGAATTTATTTTAGACAAATGATACTAAGAAAAATCTACAGGGTTTTTAGTAGAATTATCCTTGCACTTGGAAATTACCTTAAACGGTCAAAGCCTTTGTCTACGTCGAGTTGGCCAGGTTAAAGCGCCACATAGAGCGAGGTTAGAGTAAGCCTTTAATTGCGGCATGCTATGGCTAGGTTAAAGCATCGATAGGCCCTTAATCATGCCATGCTATGCCACGTCAAGGCGTCTCCTGGAGGGAGGTTAGAGTAAGCCTTTATCTGCGCCATGCTATGGCCAGATTAAAGCATTGATAGGACCTTGACCATGCCACACTATGGCCAGGTCAAGCCGCCTCCTGGAGGGAGGGTGGAGTAAGTCATTGGTCCCGCCATGCTATAGCCCGACACGGAACAAGCCTTCAGTATCTCCTATACGGCCTGGCTGGAGTGCCTTTTAGAGGGAGGTTAGGTAAGTCCTTAGGTCTTGCATGTGGATAAAATAATCAAGCACACCAGACAACAATGGACTAAGACGTCCAAGCCTGAGAAGTGGCAACAAACAATGGACTAAGACGTCCGAGCTAGAGAAATGGAATGTCAAATAATGACAACATACAAGTCCTAAAGGGCGGCACATGTGAAAAGAATCAAAAATCAAAGAGTGATGCAGAATAGAAGGCTTAAATAAGAATCTACTGCCTCCAACTTATTCCCAAGGAGAGAATTTTAGAACTTCACTTATTAAAACCCAAATCTGTGTTTTGGATCTTTTACTATTAATCTCTGGTCTTCACCATATCCGAATCTGGGTTTCGAGGCTATTACTATTAATTTATATTTAATTTCTGAATTCACTCATTAATGCTCGAATCGAGGCTCTAAACTATTATTATGGAGAAAACTATTATGGATTTCTAGTTATCAGCCACTAATACCCGAATCTGGGTTTTGGGTCTTTTAACTTCCAAATTTCATTCATCGATGCCCGAATCTAGGTTCCAGAGCAATTAATATTAAGATTTCTTTGAATTTCTAGTTTTCAATTAAATTCAAGCTTTATTCTACTAAAGCCCGAATCAGAGTCACTAGACTTCTACTACAAGATTTCAGATGATGATTTTTGCAACTTTTATTAAACTATTATTATTGGCTTTCTATTAGTAATTTCTAGAAGAGGAATTCTAAACTTCTATAATTGAATCCGGAATTGGATTTTTGGTTCTCTATGATTATTGTAATTTTGTCAATATAGTTGAAGTTGAATTCCTCTCTTTCTCTCATCATTACCAAAGATGGGTTTCAAGTCAGCCAACCATATCCAGTTATGGAATTACTTCTCACTTCTTATCATATGGTTACATAATGATCTGTTAACCTCCACGAATAATGTGGATAAACTACTAAATAGATTTCAAGTTAAGGATAAAGAATATTATTTACTTCATACCTTTCTGGAAAATGAGATCACTATGGAAGGCTGAATGGGACAACAAACACCAAAACCATAGTCCAAGTTATTAGAAAGTAGATCCAGAAACAATATTGTAAGAAAGGAGTACAGACCAAGTGATATTTACATAATTTACATAATTTATATAATTATTTACAAGTATACAACACAAATGTCTGTTTTACAAATCTTGAACAGCCTTATCTAGATTTTCAGCAATTAAAGGATCAGCAATATGCCAAATTTCTATACAAAGAATGTCTTTAAGCTTATTTTCCTTTTTCCTTATTTCATCAGCATCATCGATGTTACCAATACGAGCCTTCGAAGCATGGTTGAAAGCTTTATTAGCACCTTTAAGGGTTTTATTCCGCCTCTCTAAATCAGCAATGCACTTTTGAAGAAGATATTTTTCACGTTCAAGTCTTTGAATCTTGACTGCATATTCGTTGATGCGTTGCGAATATTTCGCCCTTTGTTAGTCATCCAAAAATGTCTCATTATTTCGAATTTGATCTTCTTACACCATTCTCCTACTACCTTCTTATCTAAACCATTAGGAGGGCCAGTTGTAGTAGGAAATTTTTGAATTGCTAGAGATGAAACTGGTTGATTTTACGACATATGAGGTGATTGGAGAAGTTGATAAATCAATATTCAGAGCGTAGTCCCCCATTATGAATTCTAATGATTTGCATTGAACTTGGCTATCTTTTAACTTAATCTCCAAATCGCTTATCTGCTGGAGAAGCTCAGACACCTTATGGCCAAAATCAATCGAAGGATTTAATTTAATTTGGCTCTTTCATGGAAATTGTTTCATCCTTATTCTTGATATCCACTTCGAGATTGGCAATTTGATCATTAAGGTTTCTAACAATTGTCATTAGAAGCAAGTATCTCCTATGTCATTCCATTACATCCATATTTCCTTGAAAACGAGTAGGCAAAAGATCCTTAAGTGAACGCCACTTTTCAATGTCTGCAATAAATCTATCTTTGATACTAATGAAGCGAGATAAGGAATCCGATGAGAGCGGCGCGATAGCTAACTGTGAGTCCTATGTAAACAAGAAAATAAAGTCAAGACCCTAATAACCTATCTCTTTTATTACAACAATAGAAATTACAACTCAGGAAGAAATAAAACAAAAGGTACGATCTCATTGTTTTAATCAAATACTTGTTTTGTTACACTTAAAATCGAGAAACAACATTTTTGACTTTTTTCAAGGAATTAGCTGAAAGAGTAACTATCGAATCAAAAGGGACATTAAATCCTTCCAAGGTAATAACTGGAGGATATTTGCTGTAGTCCCATTCTCCGGTAGAAGGACTATCACCACTACATATTAATTTGGTATGATATATTCGAATTTTCTTGAGAAGCTTTTCTTTTTCTTCGCCAAGAAAATCAAAATGTTGGCAGGGATGTTCATATAAAGTCTCTGCAAATTTCGAAGAAAGTAGTATCAGGCTAATTTTGAAGATTTCAAAAGCGAAGCCTTTTCAGATAATCTCTTCATAGTTTAACATATTTGCTTAAATAATCCCTAAACATAAGGCTGCACGAGAGACACTTATTCTATGATAACATAACAATACATGACTAAATATAAAAGGATGCTAGAACAAAAAAGTATACAAATTAATGTTATTATATAATTAAAAATGTTCATCCACTTCATACAAATTGACTTTTTGAATAACTCAGATATAAATTTATCTTTATAATATTTGAGTTTTTCTGGAGCCAATTCGTGAGGGATTGATTTGACCTATGGTAAATTCTAGCAAGCACCCGAATGTGGATCAGATCCAAATTCATCTAAATATCTCTCGAGCAGACGCCTAAGTAGACACCCACTAAAATCACCCAAGCATGAAAAATCTACGATAGGGTGTCTACAATAGGCATTGTGTAAAAAGTTTACTAAGATGTCTCTTTCTTCAACCAACATCCAGAAGAGTGTTATTAATTCTTGATTCTCTTCCAAAATTTTATCATATCGAAGGCGTGCCCTCTTTAGTCAGGGGGCGACTTCCTAGTCTTTGAAAGATTCTAACACCGTAGCACTCTTATTAAGCCTATGATACTTGTCAAAGAGTGCGTTGTGTTCTTTTAATTGCTTATCTAACTCTTTATACAAGTTATTTATTTCTGCTTGTTTTTTTCAAGCTTTGTTTTATAGAGTTGAACAAATTTCTTCTTGATCTAAAATAAAAGGATGTCAACTATTGTTATCTTGGAAGTGAAAGCATTTGGACAAGGAATCCCATACCTGAGAAACAGGAATTGAAGTTTGCGGGGCCCATTTTTTCTCCCTTTGTTCTTCAACATCAATGCTAGTAGCCTCTCCTTGATGATTAGAAGGTTCAAAAAGTTTAGTTGGGCTTGTTTCACAAGTAATAGGATTGGGATTAACTTTCACTGAAGCCCCAGGTATATCATCGCTATCTTTTTCATGACCATCAACGTGGCCACCTCCATTGCCACCTGAACCTCGACCTCTATCTTCGTTATCATCATTATTGTCATCATCATTATCATCATTATTGTTGTCATCATTGCCGCCTTCTTCTGCAGCAACTTCACCATCATCACCTTCTTCATTGGAATCAGAGTCATGTTCAAATGATGGGACTTCAAAAGATAAGATTTTGGCAGCATCAATTTCTTCTCTCATAAGGACTTTGACTCCTTGCTCCATTTCTTTGACCTTATCCATGAATCTTTTGACTAGAGTCGGATTGAAAAAAGGGAAACTTAAGTCGGGGCACTTTTCAATGTTTTCGGTATAGGCAAGCATAAGAGCATCCTCATAGGAGTTCATAATTTTTCGTTAAGAGAAGCATTCAAAAATTTTAACGCTTTTTTCTTAGCTTCAAAAATAGTACTAGTAGCCATTATCAACGAATTTTTCTTCTTCCCCAACTTCTTCTTGAGAAAGGATTGTTTAGCCACCATTCGAGCCTTCTCATCCTTAGACTCTTTCAAAGCCAAATTTTCATCGGATAAAAGTTGTTTTGCTATCCTCTCTTCAGAGATAATAGATTCTGCTTGAGCAAGAGAGGCCCCCAATATTTCCTCTTCCTTCACAGTATTATTCTGTCAACAGAAAGGGAGACAATCTGGCTGTTCAAGGTTGAGATTTCTTCTTGTAGCCTGGACGTCTCGGTAGAAGATTTTGAAGCACTTTCTTGGAGAGAGAACTTGCTTTTGAGATCTAAAAGGAAAATTACGATATTGATCAACATTCATTAGGAAACAACAATAAGAAAGTTAAATAATACAAAACATACCAGAAATTGTTGCTCTATTAAAGATCGCCAATGTCTAGCTGGGTCCAGTACTGTGGAAAGTGGATAAATGGAAGTAAAAGATAAAGAATTCATAATGGATTGTACATTTCAAAGTAACCGAGGGCACCGGTGATGTGGATTTAGAAGGATTCAAATCTAGAGGAGAAGTTGGAGTATCTAAATCCTTTTGCATTTGTTCAATAATGCTGGGAGAGTCAGGCACAATGATATGAGACACGAAATCATCTTTTGAAGGAGCTGCTCTAGATGAATCAATAGCAGCATCAAGTGAGGAATCTTCCAGAGCCTTGTTTACATCAATAGATCCTCTCTCTTTTGGAGGCGGAGAAGATTGGACATCAATAATTTTGGCCTTCTTGAGTGAAGGACCTGCAGTAGTCTTCTTGCTTAGCTTTCTTTTGGCAATCATCCTCGGCCGGGCAATAGCCTAAGCCAAAGACGAAGCACTAGATGTAGAAGTTAGGAGAACTGGATCACTTATGATCAATTCGAACTGAGGAATAGTTGCTGAAAATTCAAAAAATTATAAGTTAGTAAAGTAATTTAAGGAGTAACACAATATTAAATCGCAAGCACTACGCTTAAGCTTACTAGGGTGATTTGGGAAAATCGGAGACATAGGAGAGAAATTTTTGGGATCGCTCAAAGATAAGAAACGTTTGCTCGGAGAAGTATGTTGGACAAGAGGGGGTTGACCAAGAACACTTTGACTAGCAGGGAGCAGTGAATGTTATCGAAAATTAGATGGTGTCAATAGTGTAAGCCCATTCCCCATGCTACTTGAAGCCATGGTCAACAGCTTTACGATTCTTCTGTCCTTGTCTCTAAGTTTTTTAGGAGCGGGACATAATCAGAAAATGGGATTCAGCAAAAGAAAGTAATTGAATAAAGATAAAGGCTATGATCAACTTACGGGAAGACTCCATTGTTGTTTGGAAAACATTTGATGAAGAAGAACTATGTTTCCCGGTCTCTAAATTTATTTACCCCCTTTGAAATTAATTTTTAGGGGGATTAGCTCTAAAAATTTGGTTAGTTTGACCAGGCGAACTAAATAGTTGAGAACTTCAGCATTTAGTGAGGGTATGCCTGATTCCAGAGCAATGAATTCCAATGGGATGAGGTATGTGTAGACATTTGGTGATAACTAGATAGGTGCAATGCCCAAATGGTTCAGGAACTTAGACAAGAAATTAAGGAAGGGAAGGAACGACATGCCAAATGTGAATGGAAGTATAGGCAAAGTACCCTTCGGGAGGGTTTTGAATGGTATCGCTATCGCTAAGGGGAATGGCTTCTACTCCAGTGATTCCAAAGTCGTTCAGAATGGCATCGACTTCATCCTGAGAAGATACTAGATAATGCTTGGAGATAGCTTCAACCTTCTTTGGTGAAGATTCTACCTCTAAAGCTATGTCTTTCTCAGGTTTCTTAGAGATCTTTTTCACACCTATGATCCTGTCGGGTGAAATCATTTCAGCAAAAGTTATAAATTGTTCCATTAATAACACCTTTCAGTGATGTCGAAAACCTATTGCAGTGATTTAAATATCAACCAAAATATATAATTCCATATCTTTAAAAGAGTGTGAAAGCAAATTTGGGTCATGAAATTCATTAAGCTTCCGATGATCCTGAAGGGGTAAATAGAATGGAAACACCTACAAACACCCTTCGACAATGTCGAAAACCCAGGGAAAATTTTACTACTAAAAGGAATAACTAACCCGACATTACTAGTTTGAATATATGTATACACGTTAACAACATTCCACAAGCAAGAAAAATAAACCTTTCGATAATGTTGGAACCTATGAATTTTGTTTTATCCAAAGAATATGAATGTTGCCGAAACACTATATTAACATTAACTTGAAAGACTTGGATTTAAGTGATTTTAATACAAATGGAAAAGCTTTGGAATGTCTCCATAATGTTTATAAGAATGATAATTACACTCCTGTTAACTACAAGTGGTTTCGAGTAAATCGAAAGAGAGGTATGGTTTCGTAAACATACAAACAACTAAACTTGTTTCAACATGAGAGGTTTCTATTAAGTCGAAAGCTTGATTCGGTTTTCAACTTAAACGAAATATAAAATTCTCAATCCAATTTATGATAAGAAGTGTAGATTTCTAACTTTCAACACCTTTTAGAGTAAATTAGAAATGAGCATGAATTCAATGACAAATTAAGTCCACTTTTATATGCATTCAGTTTTGAATCCTTTAAAAAAAAGTTGAGTAATGTTACATAGCCATCAACTTGAACCCTTTGAGACGATCTCTTCAAAAGGTATTAGAAGACATCAAAACATACTTCTCCTTTCGAAGAAGTCCACCTCTTGTCAACTACATCAACCCCCTCGAAAGGTTCAACAAAAAGATAGATATTGGTCCTCTTTTTGACCCCTACGAAAGAGGCTGAAGAAGCAATGCAAAGTTAGCCTCCTTAACCTCTTTCTAAAGGGTCGAAAAGTCAAATTACAATATCAAATTGTGATTTGTACAACTTAATCTGCTCTGTGAGGCTACTGAATAATTTTTCCTTCGCTAATCCAATTTTCAATCCAATACTTCAAGAAGCCAACGGTAAAATGTGTCGAGCAAGAATTTACACTCAACAACAACAAAAATCTCAAATTCAAGCTCGAAGCATAAAAATGGGGTGTGAATTGAGTGTAACTGAGTTTGAGCCTGGGTACATATGCAGTAATAACAAACTGTCCCCAAATCTGATAAACTTGAATTCTAACTCAAAATTGATATCATAAAATCGAATGAAATAAACATATAAATGAAAAATAAACATATAAATGAATTTAAGGATAATTTTAAGTAAACGAAACCTTGAATCATCTTTACAAAATTAGAATAGAAATACATGTTCAAACCTAGAATTCAAGCTCATGTTGAATGAAAATAGGAATTCAAAAAGAAGTTGAAATTTTTTATTCTTACTGTAAGCTTTTAATGACAGGTAAACGAAAAAGAGAAGAAGAAAGTGTAATTTATAAAGGTAGCACATGCAAGGAAAGCCATCCAATCAAATTTGAAGTAATGGCCAATATCTATCTAGGAATATCAAAAGGCAGGAACTTTTATGGGTTTTGAAGCCGTTGATTTGGAAAGTCAAAAGCATCCCTTCACTAGGGGGGGCATGTGTTATCATTAATATTCACTTCTAGGGAAAATATAAAAGAAAGATTTACAAAGAGAGATAGCAATAACAAGAACTTTCGAAGGAGTTGAAGTGATGCATCTACGAAAGTTGAATGTTCTATGAGCTTTTGAAGAGGTCGAAGGTTACAAAAGCACCCTTTTGCTTCCATTTTTTCCTTTCGAAACAGTAGCTTTGCAATGCATGATGACATTTCAAAAAGGTTGAGGAACACCTTTCGAAGGCAACGTATTACAAGCCGTCATATGCACACCAAACCTTTCGGAACACTGGGTTTCACCTTCATTCACATACTACAGAAGAACATTTGGACAAAGCTGCCCGTTCGAAAGCAATATTAGCTTTTCGAATTGGTCGAGACCATTTATAGTTATGAAGTAAAGCTCATTTAAGTTCAATGCAGCATTCATAAATACAAGAAAATAGAGGTTCCACATCAGTCAACATGTTTGCCTTTGAAAGCAACTTTTTGCACTTAAACTTTTGCTATGTTCCGACTCCTTTAAAGACATAGATATACACCTATCGATAGACTTGAAAGCTCACATCTTTCTTACTAGCAATAGCATAGCAACACATAATGGACAGTGCACCTACCCCTTTCAACAAAGTCAAAAGCAATCAAGTTCTATTCTAAAGCAAAGAAGAAAGGCGCCCAAACTTTAGCAGCAGCGAAAGGTCTTGACTCCTTTCTACTAGGTCGAAAGGTCTGATTCGAAAGGGTTCAACCACCGCCTATAAATAAGTCCCCGGTGGCCTTGTTTATTGGATCCGATTTTTTGGACTTCATTCTTGTACTTTCTTAAACTTGTAAACCCTAATTCTAAAATTAGATTGGGGATTTGACCACTTCATATTACTTGAACTACTAGCAATAATGGAAAATAATATCAAAACAAGTATTGGATATGTTCGTTTATCTAATGTTTCTAAAGGGTTATGATTATGTTCTGTTTGTGTCGATATGATCGAAGGGCTACCTTCCATGGAAGTCAAATCCTATTAATTCATCCAATATCTTTAGACCACTAGTCTTTAACTTTGAGTTACTTTGACTACTTCGAAAGGAGGTTCTAATAGGATCCTAAACCAAGTCAACTAGTTCAAAAGGTATTTTTTAAAAAGGGATTTAGGTGTTTCGACTGTGTCGAAAGGTATAAAAAAAGGATTTTCAACTGCCATAATTTATTCGAAAGGTGGTCTTAAGGGAATCAAAAGGTTTTTATTATCTCCATGTGTTCGAAAGGGGGTTTCGAAAGGATCATTTACCTTTTAAACTTTGTCTAGGATGTTAACATTATTGAAATAAGTGTATGAGCGCAGTTTCTAGTTTCGAGGTGTAATATGTGAATATACCTATACCGTTGAGATAAGTGTGAGTAGTTTCTAATATTAAAAATATAGGGATCTGCGGATATAACTTTGTAAAAGTATTTTTATAAAGTAATTTACAAAGTTGTTTCAATGAATGAAAGATCAATTAAAGGAGACTAGTGGTTGCTAATGTGCTCGACCAATGTTGTTTTTCTCCTTTGGAATAAATCTTTGCTTGAATGTGTGTTTGTGGATAGTGAAATAATTGACTATCAAATCTTGGCCTAAATATGTAATCCTTCTTAATTTTGATGGTATGGAAATATTTCCAACTTAACACCAAAGCATTTTAACTCAGGAAATATCTAGGAAAAACAAGGGAATTATAGTACAGTTACCATCACTGGTGCTATACTGTACGTATAAACTCGTTTTGTTCTTCTAGGACAAATGATGAGGAGATCCGTCCATTTAAATAGTTAGGGGTGATCCCCGCTCTTTTGTATTGTCTGGTTATTTCCTAAAAAATGGGTATCGAGCATTCCGAAAAATCGACGATCGGATTTTGGAGCGCCAGGCAAACGAAAGAGTTACTCGTAAGAGATGACTCAAAAACCATAACCACTCTAAAACAATGTACGGTTCTGTGGAGGAGTTTCATGATATATTGAGATATGGGAATCCATGTGTGGTTTCGAGAACCGTTGGCATATGGAAATCCATAGGATTCGGTGATCTATTTTGGTGGCGATGCATGAGCTAGAACGCCGAAGGTAGCCTCATCCATGGTAATGACTAAAACCAGAGACATGAGGAATGGCCAGTATGGTTGGAAAGACCATAGGTTGCAGTCTGCTCCACCTAGACATTACTTATAGTTGTTGAGCATGCATGGGGTGATGCATTCGGACTTAGTGAGAATGGCTATATTTTTCCTATGGTACATCACTAGGGATGTATGCTGCTTCGAAAGGATATCTCTGATCCTTGTGTAGGAGGACCCTTTCTCAAACTACTGAGAGAACCTCCATTGAAATCATACACAATTAGTGAATGTGCCTTATCGGTTTTGATTATATAACCAGTATTGTTGTCATGTACACTCACGAACATCATGGCTACTTGATTATTATATTTTCACCCTTAGACATTATTATAATATCAATGGATTTTTTATAGAAAGATTTTAGTTATCGTAATGTAAACCCTATTTGTGTTTATGTGCGTTATGGTCTCACAAAATACTTTTGATTTCAAAGATTTTTATAACTTAAAAATCTAGTTGGGTGTGTTTTTTCACGCTAGTTTGCAGACTGACTCAGATGTTATTTTATTATAATGTTCGGGTCAGACTGAGTATATTTACAAATTTTAATTGGATACTTTGGAGCTTCAAGGGATGAACTGGAGGCCCAAAGACGTATTCATGTATATGGTTATTTTTTCACTGCATTCATTGTTGTATTTATCATCAAAATGTAAGGACATACTATGATAACTGTCGAGGCTAAAATAGGTTAGTATACTCTTATTAATGTCTATATATACATATATTACAGTTTGACTTTTGTGTAAAGTTTGTTGTATATTATAGATTATTCGTTCCGATGTAAGTTCTGTGTTTGTTTTCTTTTTTTCTTCTTTCACCTTCCTTCTTTCTTCTTCTTTTCCCCTAATGTTTGGCTTTTCCAGCATTCGAATTATCCTGCTGCAATATAGTGGACGTATTAGTGTCGATTTTCATGGGTCGAAAATCTCGGTCGTTAAAAAATTTACTGTGTAAGTTAAATCAATATCATGAAAAATATTAGTGCAAATAACTTAAGAGATGTTATGGGATTTTCCATCTCCTAAGGATCCATTGAACTATCTATATATATAGTAAGATACATTACATATATAGTGTCTATTAGTGAAGTAAAGTATTAGAATAGCGTTAAGGCTTTACAATGATCCCCATTAACATATTTTTAAGCTGGTTGTCTATGCAGGTCCTATAACACAATCAGTAACATCAGTAGCCAGTGAGTCAATATGGTAACATAATCATAGTGGGCTCATGTAAGGATAATCATATAACAAGGAACGTGGAGCAATGTCTTCAGTAGGATATATCCTACCGATTTGCGTTTCCTGGCTGGTAGTAACTCCGAACGGCCGACTGCATCCATCAATCCAAAATAAAAGGTGCACACTAATCAAGTTTCAAAGTCAGTATGGTAATATGAGAGAAAGATATCCGCTAGAGGTAGCTAGCCTCATTGGCCAGGTACGGCTTTTTTATTTAGTCATTTCAAATTGACATAATTATCAGGGTCTATCCATTATCGTTCTTTTTCTTCCAACCTAGCAAACGTTTGCCAAATCCAGCCACTTCATTCTGAATCATCCACTGTGTACATGATTGTTAAAGTGGTTCCGATATAAACAGAGAGTATGCCAATATTTGGCCCCGGTCTCTTTAACAACTAAATGTCATCTTTCACACCAGTTGGTCCTTTTAAATTTCAAGAAATGGGTCATACTTCATTCAAAATATCGAATTCACTTTAATAGTGTAAGTCATACTTTATATCATTATTTAACTAAACAAGTTTAATTTAAATCAATTTCGACTTTGGATCGGTTTCGAGATTTACAGTTTCAAAATTTAAAATTTTTGAAGTTAAAATAGTTTTAATATTAAAATAGTTTTAAAGATTGAAAACAGTACGAATATTAAAATATTTTAAATATTTAAGTATGGTTTGAATATTTAAAATAGTTTTGATATTGAAAATTGTTTGGATATTGAAATAGTTTACATATTAAAATAGTTTGAATATTAAAATATTTTATATATTAAAATAGTTTGAATATTAAAATAGTTTGAATACTTAAAATAGTTTTGAATTAAAAAATATTTCTTTCTTTTTCAACAATGTCAACTCAGTTTCAAATTCCAAATCAAAACGAATTCAATTTTTCGACATCCAATTCAAATCAACTTCATATTCAAATTTCATTCTAATTCAACCTCAAATCAAAACGATTTCAAACTTTACTTCAAATTTAATTTAAATAATTCGATTCAAAGGGCGAAAAGTTTTTAATTTAAATTCTCATTTAAAACAATTTAATTTAAATCCATTTAACATCCAAAATTTAAAACAAGAATTTAAACCACTTTAATAAAGTAAATTCAAAGTTTGAATTAAACTTAAACCTTTAAAATAATTCACTTATGATAAATTTGAATCATATCTCGATTTCAAATTTAAGGTTTGAAAAAAAATCCTTTAAACAATTTCATTTAAGCATTATCAATTTCAACCTTTCAAAGCTCGAATTAGAAAATAATTCAATTCATAGAAATCAAAATTTTATTTTCTTTAAAACAATATTATTTAAACAAATCCAAATTCAAGATTTTAAAAACCATTTAATTTAACCAAATCTGGTGTCCGCATAACCCTATGGCCAAGTAATTAGTTATTTCAATATTAATTACATGGATGGATATATATCATTTCAACCCATATTTAAATGTCTTAGGTGTATATTGTTTCAACCTATTTCTTAGTTCAATTTCAAAACAATTCAATGACAGTTGATATGATGTCAATAGTAGATAGGGGATTATCGGGATATATCAAAATAAATGATCATCGGCAATATGAACACAACATCGTCCATCATATCAAGCAATAGGCATACATATGCAATCAACATCCAAATCAACCAATCAAACAAATAAAACAAAATAATTAATTATCACATATCGGTATATTCAACTAGCAGTGATATTCAGTTTTCGATGTTAATTTAATTTCTCAAATAGCAATCGAAATAATTTATCGCATCACAATTTTTAATTTAACTTATAGAAGAAATTTTAGTATTGCGTAAATGGGTTTAATCACTCACCTTTGATTTTATCCCATTAAAATCAAAACAGAAGACCAAAGTCTCAACAGTCTCTAAACTTAGCAAAACCAGTTTCATGTTGTCCAGAATTTTAACATGAGTCCAACGGAAGAAATCTTGCATGAATCATATTTTGTATGCAAAAGATATTCGTGTTATAAGAAATATTATTAAAATAATAAGTGGTACACATTTAATATAATAATAAAACTAAGTTTAGTAGTCACGTTTTTCTCAAGATGAGGTATTAGGCATGGATGGAGGAAAAAACTAAGATGAGGGTCGGACGTGTAGGAAAAATGAAAAATGAAACTCATGTTTCATAAAAGAAAGGTTTTTAATTTACGAAAATAAGGGCTTTTGCGTTTGCAAGCTCATGTTAAAATGATTCAGGGAAAGAAAGATTTGAAATGGAGATCTAAACATAGGAAATGAGGTGATGAAAGAAAGAAAAAAAATGAAGGAATAAGTTTAAAAACGTAAACAATTTGATGATGAGAATATAGCTTCATCAAAGAACAATTTGAACTAAATGAATTTGAGATGTCGTGAGAAACAAAATGCAAATAAAAAAATAAAGTAGCAGGTTATTTAATAATAAAGAAATGAAGGTAAAGGGATAAAAATGAATGTCACGTTTTGTTTTGAAAGCTTCAGGCGTTAGTAATGCATAAGGAAATGTACGTAGGAATGAGAAAGTTTGCAAACAAAAGGAAAGTGAAATTCTATTCCACCGAAAATGAGGTGGCAAGAACTAAATTCAACCTAAAAATTTAGGCTCAGGTATTAAATAGAAGGAGAAATGAACGGTTCAAGTATTAATCATGAGTTAACTATCTCAAAACGTATAGGCAACACTTAATAACAAAAGAAATGAAGGGACCATGTATATTGCACAACCTTTAGAAATTCAATTTTTGACATGTATTCTTGTGAACCAAATTAAGTTCATTAACTTAAATAATACTTAAATTTATACCCATTTATTTTTTATTTACACATAGTAAATAAAATCATACGTACGTCAAAAATGAAAACGTTCAATTTGGTTTTCCCAAAATGATATTTTATTTTCATTAAAACGCCCTTTATGTTTAACGCAAAACGTGCATTTCTTTTATTAAATCTATTAACTGCAATGTTTTCTTACCTTTTAGTCAAAATATTTCAATTATATTAATTGCAAGTGATTACAAAATTAAATTTCAAAACAGGCAAACTAAAATGGATGAAAGCTTCAGTCATTTAAACACGTTTATACATCGGTTGTTTATAAACTAGAGTAATAAATTACATACTTAAATAAACGATTTTTCTATTCTTGTAATCAATCTGAATGCTAAAACACAGTTCAAATAAACATATGTTTCTTCCTTTAATCCAATCATTCTATTTTTTTTACTTTAATTAAATTAAACTTATATTCATAAATGAAACATTCATTTATTTGATAAAAATGTTCTTTTCATTAAACCAAACTTTTCCTTTTATTTTACAAAACATAATCTACATTTAGTTACACCTATTAATTTACAGTTTAGTATCCTCTCTCTTATTAATTGAAAGTATTCAATTACATTAATTTCAGTTGATTACATTGGTGAATTTCAAAATGGACTAAATAAATACGATGAGAAATAGAATAATTGTTACCTATCTAATTAGTAGTTTAAACATATTTATACACTACTGGATACATAAGGAGTTATGCATTTCTTACTAAATAATAGTTTCACGTCTCTATAATTAATCTGTAAGCTAAAACATATTTAAAATAAATAAACATATGATTTCTTCTTCTAATAAAGAAACATTTTTTATTATTTATTAACATTTATTATTCCAGTCAATTGGAAATTTAGATTCACATAGTTATTAATTTCATTGAAACCAATGTCATTAAAATTGACACTAACATATGTTATCATGCTTACCATATTGCAAAAATACGTCATTAAGAGAAATTTAAACTTAGCTCATAACTAGTGTTATAATTTAATTTGTATTAATAAAATCTTAATTTTTTTACTCTAACAATTTCATTCAAAAATCTTATTTAATTTAATATTTTTAAATGGTTAAAAATACGGGTTGTTACATATACCATGCAGCGTAACAATTTCTTTCACATACATGTCGCTAGATACATAGAAGTCCATTTAGCTTTGACCATTATAAAGTGTGCACTTTTGTCAACCCATCAACAATTATCTATATGATTTCATTTCTTTTCTGACTTTTAGGAAAATCGTCAATAAAGTCCATCGAAATATATTCTCACTTCCAAATCAGGGTTTCCAATGGTTATAAAAGTCCATGTGATTTATTTTCTTGACTTTAACCTTTTAACAAGTAAGACACTATTCAATAAATTTATCTACATGCTTCTTCATACCTTTCTAATAGAAAGTCCGTTTAATATTTCTATATATTTTATTGCCACCTAGATGAACTCTCCTCTTAGAACGACGGCATTCTCGCAATAGTTCATCTATTACTTTACTAATTTGTTGTACATAAGGTCTCACATTTCTTCTTAGCCATCCATTAGCATCAATAATGTATTGGTCCAAAAAACCAGACCATTCGCCAACTTGGAGTTGGGTGAAAATCTTTTCTAGATTGCTATCATATTTTTGACTTCCTCCAACATTGTTAATGAGTGTGGGTTGAACTTCAAGGGTAACTAACCACTCCGTATTAATGTTGGAAGTGGGATGGATGTTGAACTCGGAGATAAATTCTAGGTTCTTCCACTTGACATACATTAATCCTAAGACTACATACCTCCTGCTTAACGTATCGGTTACAACATTTCATTTACCCAGCACATAAGCGATAATGAAATCATATGAAGTAAGAAATTCCGTCCATTGTTGTTGCCTCGTATTACTGTCCTTTTGCAAGAATAAACATTTCATAGATTTATGGTTGATGAATAACTCAAACTTCTTAGCTAAGAGATAATGCCTACACATTTTTAGTGAAAATACAATGGCCACCAACTCAAGATCATGAGTGGGGTAATTTCTTTCATGCGTCTTTAATTTTCTACTTGTATAATATGAAAACTTATTTTCTTACATCGAAACAGCTCCATGAAACATACTGGCTGCATCAGTGTAAATAGTAAATGGCTTGGTTTTGTAAGCGATAATAAAAATTGGTGCATTAGTCGAACACTTGGCGTTCCATATAAAAGGTTGGTTTTCCTTAGTGAGTCATGGCAAAGGAGCAGTGATTTTAGGGAAGTCTTTAATAAACTTCGGCTAATACCTAGATAAACCTTAAAAACTTCTAATTTTGGTAATATTTTTTGGCGCTTTCCAATATTGTACTGCTATAACTCTGTCGAGGTCTATTACTATACCTTATGTTGGCATAACGTGACCAAGAAACATTACTTATTTTCCCTAGAAATAGCCTTTATAAAAAATTTCTTTTAACTTTTTTTCTTCCTAATACATCTAATATAATTCGAAGATGAAGTTTTTGTTCTGCCTACTATGAGTATAAATAAGTATATCATCAATGAGAACTATCACAAACATATTAAGTTGTTCTTCGAGTACTCTGATCGTTAAATCAATAAAATATGCTGGAGCATTAGTTAAACCAAATATCATAACCAACTACCCATAAGAAGCATCAGGAGTTCCAAAGCTATTTTTAGCAATACTATCCTCTACCACTCTAAGTTGATGAAAACTAGTAGCTAAATCGAGTTGAGAAAATACCTTGGTACCAATGAGTTGATCAAATAAGTCATCGATATGGAATAGAGGATACTTATTCCTTTTAGTTTGCTTATTTAATTCGCGTAATCAACACATAATCTTAAGGAACCATATGCTTTAGTAGTAAATACAGTAGAGGATACTTATTCTTTGTAGTTAGCTCATTTGATTCCAATAATCAATGCACACTTTTAAGGAACCATATGCCTCAGTAGAAATTACAATGCATGTTCTCCAATCAAATGTTTTATGCTGAATAAAAATATTCTTCATCAACTCAACAACTTGAATATATAATTCCCTTATGTCCTTTGGGCCCATTCGTCAATACGTAGTACAACTGGTCTTGGACTTTCCGTCGAATCAATATGGAATTTGATTTCCTTATAAATAAGGAGATTTTTAACTTCCTTAAATACATTAGTATAATTACATGCTATGAGGACCCATGAGAGCTCTTCACTAGAGAGGTCAAGCAAGTAATGGTAACCAAGTATGGAAATTGATCTTCGCTTATAATAAATAACCAAGTGCACATTGCCAATTCTAAGATTAACAGTTCTTGTTTCACAATTAAGTATCGCATCATATCTAGTCATATAATCCATATTAAGAATAACCTTATATGTAGAAAAATATGATACAAAAGATTCACAACTAAGATGGAAATTACCATATGAAAGTTGGACGTTTTTACACATTATGGATAAATAAGCCGATCCATCTATGAGATTAGATATTAGGAATGGGTCATTAACAATGTGAGGTGCAAGGAAAAATGACTCATCTAGATTGTGGCAATAAAGGAGTGAGATGCACCAATATCAAGTACGCACAAATAGGTAAATTATGGATGAAGATCAACCTTCCATTACAATGGTACGACACCCCTATATCACATGTTCGCACTTAAAGGTTTACTAACTACTAGTCAATACCACATTAGAAAACAGAAATCATCATAAAATCTCAAAACACGGAAAATTCAGACTCTACTATCTTGGCAATAAGGAGCTCATAACCAGCCCTATTCTTCGCATTAGCATACATAATTACTAAGCAATTATCTTTGTTAATATCAGCCTCAGGATGGGGCATCACAAATGATCTTCCAATTAACATGTTATGGTGGTGGAGGAATATAAGAGGGAAGGGTAGTGGCGATCGCATATGCCTGCACAACCTGCTTGTTTTTGTTTTTATCGGGGAAAATGTAATGGTGCGCCCCATCTTTCCATAAATATTACACTTTTTATTCTTCACATTAAATTTGCGATCTTTAACTAAATGGCCAGAATAACCACATCTTGTACAAGCAGGTTTTTTATTGTTATCAGTGTGCTTCTTTGAAAACTTGTTATCTTTCCTTGACCTAAAATTCTTTTTCTTCTTGTTATCGTATTTGGGATTGGAATTATTTTCCTTTGGGTTTTCCCAAGCCGATTCTTTAATCAAAGCAATTTAAATAATCTTTTCGAAGGAATTTCCCGTGGGAATGTGACTAACAATAAATTCTTTCAATGAGTTATTAAGGCCTATAACGAACTTCGTGCATTTAGCCTTCTTAAAAGAACTAATAAGATTGATATCTCATCTAGCGGGACGATTGAATGTAGTAGCATATTCCTTAATGGACATGGTTCCCTAGTTAAGGTTTATAAATTTATCAAGCTTCACTTCTCTATCTATTTTGGAGATAATTTAGCATTAAATTTTCGCTTGAAGTCTTCTTGAGTTATGGCATTCTCATTATTTTCGACCTCGATAAGTTCCCACCAAGATAACGCTTCATTCACAAAACTCCAAGAAATTAACTAATGATTTTTTGAGGTGTCTATCTCCATAACATTGAAAACATGTTCACAAATCCTAAGCCAAATTTTTGTTTCAACAAAGTTCTCTATGCTGGCATAGGTTTGCATTAAGGGTATGGAAATCATTACACAGTTCGATAAGACCAACGGCACAAGGGTTTAGCAGATTTTTGGTATTAACAGGAGGAGAAGGTGGTGGTGGTTACGTTCCTAATTGATTTTTGGGAAGTAGGTTGAGTAGTTGTGGTAGAGTTAGTACCAGGGACTGGATATCCTTTTGCTTGACACTAGGCAACAACCTCAAGAGGGCTACTACATTAATAGGCTGGATAGGATTGGGTGCAGTAGTGTTTTGAGTCTCATTATTAGCAGGAGCTCTTAATTCGGAACATTTGCTCGAGAATTACGAGCATCAGCAAGGGTAGATCGTGACTTCTTCTAGCTATTAATTTGTGAAGTGGATCGATTAACTACTAGAATGTCATAATCCACTTTAGCTACTAGCATGTGCGAAGGATATTTATGAAAATATTTCTGTAATAGTAGCAAACACACTTTCTCAAATCTAAAAAACTTATATATATATATATGTATATATGTATGTATGTATCTATGTATGTATGTATGTATATTTATATGTATATGTATATGTATACATAATACAGGGAAATATACTGTAGCGACCCAGAATTTTCGACTCTCGAAAATCGATATAAATACGTTCACTATATAACATGCTTAATAGTCAAGTGCCAAAAATACCGTTTTCTAGGGGTAAGAATAAAAGGTAGAAGAAACAAAAAAATAACAACACAAAATCTCGCAATCGCAGCAGAACAAAATATAATATAGAATAGAAGATTTTTATACAAGAGAATCTATAACTATCAATATATACATACACACATACAACCTTCAGAGTACAACAATCAATACATTAATATGGATAGCTATCTACAACTTGTCCCCTCCAGTGTTGACTATACAGTCTACACACACAGCGGAATATAATCAAGTACGAGTATACGTATCTATCATCCTACTCGTCTCTTGAGCTCCGTAGTCTCCTAGCCTGAATCTATAATACTCGGTCTAACCCAAGCATTATAATAAAATAACACCCAAGTCGGTCTGGAAAACCAACATAAGTAAACACATTCAATTTTAATTATTAACTTTTATCAAAATCCTTCAAAAATAAAGGTATCTCGTAAGACCACATCACACATAAACACGACGGGTTTTTCCCTTATGATAACCAAAACATTTGATATTAAAATCGTATGATATTATAATAGCGTCTATAGAAAGTAAATTAGCATATAGCTGAAATGCTTGCATATCATGTTTCAATATATTTGGGCACAATCAAAACCGTATGGCGCTTATTGAAGAATGGATTCCGTACAATAACGGGCCACTTGTGTACCGCCCGTTACAGTACACCACTAGAAAAATGTACCGAGGACCTCGCTGGAATCCCCTGCAAACACAAGACCGGCCTACCCCTAACCTGGATTGTACTGAATATGTGATCACCCCAGGTGTTCCCACCCTTAATCGAGCACTGACTTTTCCATGCATAGCAAGATCCATAATTATATTATATTATATTCCATGAGTATCTAGAAAGGTGATAATATACCATAATTGGGTGTGACCTATTTATCCTTGCTGTATCTCCCATCTTTTAGTCATTCTAGGTTGATGAGGCTTAAGGCTACGTTTACCTTTCAAGAACAATTCTACTTAGAATGCTCATCGTCCTCCAATGACAATGATCTGATAGCATTCATCCATACATGTTGTATTGGGTCTGGACAAACCGAGTCATCGTCTTCACCATCTTCATGATATCACTATTTGTAACGTTCAAACCGGATCTAAGTGGTTTTCGGATAATTAAATCCGATTCCTGTGTCTTCAAAACGATTAGCGGATTTGGCCAAATTTGATAGCGGTTATTTAACTATCAAATAACTTCCATAAGTAGTCACTAGGCCCTATATAAATTTTATAAAATATTTATTTTGAAAATATCTTTATAATATTTATATATTCAAATCTCTTCCAGTATTTCAATATTTGAAGAAAAAAATCAACACTTATCCATAACAAGATATTTCATTCCATATCTCACTTCCACACTTAGTGAAATATTCCCAACTTCGACATAATCCCTTACATAGAAATATATCTCGATATAAATCCATCGTCGCTAATATTCCCAAAAACCTTTCATTTTCGCACTTAGGAAAATATTATAAATCCATTTTTCGAAATCATTTCTAATATCTATATTCAAGAATTATTTCATATCCTATCTCCTACATTTTCGGAATATATATTAATTCCTTTTACATTTACCAAAATCGATTATACTCACATATAATCTCATCTATCCATTTATAACTTCTTTATGAATTTAGATTAAATCCCAAAGTTCTTGTTTTCTAGCATTTCAGAAATTTTCTTAGGCCTCTAGAATTTTATTATAAGATTTTCTTTTATAAAATCTCAACTTTCAAATAAACCCCATTTATAAATCTCGAGAGAGCTTATAAATAAATTCCAATTTAAAACCAGTTTAAGTAACTATCTAAAATATCAAAACATTTTTAATGAAACATCAATGAATCATTTACAGCTCATTTTTAATAAAACTAATCGATTTACAAAGCTGATTATAAAAATTAGAAATTTATTTCAATTAATATTAAATATTTGAAAAATCCACCTTTGAAATATTTTATTACTAAAGTAGCTTCAAATTACATAGTTTGAATAAATAAAAATTCTCTTTTAAAACAATTTAACTTCTAAACAAAAAAACATTTTTAAAATTCCAATAACCAATTTAATTTATAAATTCCTCTCGATTCATAACATATAGATATCATTCTGATTCCTAACCATATACACTTTTCAAAAATAAAATTCACTATTATTTCCAAAATATATTTTTTATATCTCGATATAAATTCCCTTGTCAAATTATATTCCAATTTATCAACTGATTTCATTTTCCCTTATTTATAAACATCATTTATAAATTTATAACTCCTATGAGTTTCACTTGTTTATAAAACTAATCCCATTTATAAAATTCCATTTCATAAATCCATTTCTCAATAAATTCCATAAGTTTCACAAATCTATTTAAAATACCGATTTCACACTCCTTTTCATATTTTCCAGAAATATCGTTTAAAAATCCATCATTTAAAAATCCTCTATAGAAATTATTTTAAAGTCTATATTTAATTTTTTTTTACGAATAGTAAATACAATCTAAAATCAATTATTGTTTTTATCAAAATTAATTTCTTTAAAAATTATCCAAATTTTGGTGTAAATATTTTTTATATTCAAAATCTCCATTTAAATCCATTCAAATTCCAAAAATAATGTTTATGATATTTAAAATACCAAAAGTTAGGTCAATGCTACTATGTCATCCAACAAAACAAATCACACAATAATCCATAACAGATTATCAATTCACATCATATATCACTATATATGAAAACGATCAATATATATTCGAGGAATCTAGTTAGATAACATAAAAATACCAATCCCACTTCGAGAGGGATATCACGGTAATATAGGGTCAACTACTATTATGCGAGGAGCATATGGTCTCATCCGCTCCAACGATGGGAAAATATCCAACTACTAATATATATACTACTATATAATACCATTCAAACTAAAAATAATTTATAAATTCAACGAGCATCCAATAATTAATTTTAGTTATTATCAAATTTAAATCTAGCAATCTAAAAAGAGTGAGATTTGCTCACCTTGATTTTTGGAGTTTGTTAATCATCCCAACTTAATTCTTTTGCATAAATTCCGCAGCTCCGAACCCACATGACTAATTTTGTTCGATTAACCTCGTGTGAGAGTATAATTGATTCTATAAGTTATTAGATTTGATTAAATATTTATAATAACCATCGTTAACTTAATTTAATAATAATTTAAACTAAAATAACCTTGCTGTAGTCTGCTTGGCCTGCTAATAACGCAACCCAACATCAATGCTCGAACTCCCCTGGCCGCCACCTCCTACTCAACATCTTCCAACTATAGCAGCCTTCGAGAACTCGACGATGACCCAAACTCACCCATCGATGAACCAAGAATTCGCAGCCAACCCTATTTGCAATCGCGAGCTCGATTTCGAATATCTAGGCAAAAACACACACGATACTTTTTTCTTTCCGCACTCGAGAAATCATTGTGCCTCCACGAGGATCCGCCTCCGACCGCTACAGTGAAAGTCGCGATCTTCCTTAGGCTACCGCACCCTCTCAATTTTCCCCCACGACCAGCCACTCGACTTTTCCAACTCCAGATGAGCCTCCAAATCCCAAAATGATGATCCCAAACCCAATAATCCCTGACCTAAGTTCTTAAGCTCCTTCCTATACAGGGTCGAGCACCACAACTACTGTTGCCACCCACCAAATCACGGTCGTGCTCTCCCAAACATCAACAGCGTGAAGGACGAATCTTCCTAATACCACCGAACCCCACTTTGAGAATTTTTGGGTTAACATTTATTTGTTTTGATTTGCTTTCCTTCTTCAGTAAACTAATAGAAAGAAGAGAGGGAGAATTGTATAAATGAAGAGAAGGAGAAACGTTACTCGGTTTTGATTTTTTTGAACTGCTTGAAGTGTATAAACGAAGAGATACAGGGGTGGCGAAAATCGGATATGGGGTGGCTTATGTACGTTATAGGGTGGTTGAAATAGATAGAAAGACCACTGATGTGAAAGAAGGTAATATATATATATATATATAATTACAAAAATATCTAGATATTTATTTCGAACTCCTATCGAGGCGTGCCATCCAGTATCTCTAATGTTATACCCTATTCCGATCACAATGGAACAAGTCTCGAGGCCTAATTCAATCGTATGTGGAAGATAGCTTTTTTATATTCGACTATTTAAATTAAATTCAATTAAATTATTTCTAAGCTTTTTAGATCATACGACCAAATGGTAAATCCAAACACTTTGAAATTTGAAATCCGATAATAATACACTATTAGGGATCCAATGGAGCTGGTTTCGTCAAATTCCGAGAATGTGCCACGGATCGATATTTTAACACGTCGATTAAATAGATGATTTCAAAATTTTACGTAATCGCTTGAAACTCTAGTTTTAAAACTTTCTAACTCAATTATAATTCCCAATCCAATATTTAAACCATTTAAATATTCAAAATCAAATGACAAAAAATCCGGGTCGTTACATTCCTTCCCCTCTTAAAAGGATTTCATCCCTGAAATTGCTAACGTAGGACGAGTGATCCAAACCCATTACTTTCCAAAAATTCACTTAGTGGAAATTCAATATTTCACTTTTCTAATCTTTTAGTTTCATCCAAACATTTAGTTTCCATTTGTGATTCAAAACCTTTTCTTTCCATTTCATCTCAAATATCAACCTTTTTAAGTTAACACATATTTTTCAAAAATTTAAAAAAAAAAATTAACACCGTAAATTTTCGAAATTTTTTGGCAGATTCTCCTTTCTATAGAGAACCTTTTGCAATACGACAAGAGAGATAAAAATATATACATCGACCCACACGGTCGGAAAACACAATATATATCAATACTTAAATCCTTGTTGTATTTATTCTGAAACGGTACCTTTATTTAGCTTTCTAAGTGTTATTAAGCAAGAAAGTTTACTTCATAGCAATTTCGCAACCTAAGTCTAGCCTAATAGTCTCTCTGTACCTATACTTACTTAATTAAAACCACGAAAGTTCCATAAATATGAAATTTAACAATATTTCAATCTTTTAACTAGCGCAAACACATAGGTTTCATAACTAAACAAGTTATAACATGAATTTATCAATAGTCATAAGGTTCCAACATTTGATTATCTATTTCAATCAATTTATATATCATTTCATTCAATTCGAATGATTTGTAATCAATATTACTTGCATTACATTTATATTACACACACTATATATTCATATCCATTTCAAATTGATTCTAAATCAATTTATTCACTTTCCGTTGATTCACAAAATTTTGATTTTTCATTCTTATAGCTTAAATTCATTTCTATTTCAACCGAATTTCCATTTCACTTTACTTAACTCGAGTTAAGTTTAAATTTCCAAAAATTGACTTATATAACTCAACTTGAATTTAACTTCAGTTTATAATCAACTCTAAATTTTCATTTCCGATTATCATCGATTGGATTTCCACAACCCAAGTCTATTTTTATTCCATGGAGTTATTACAATTCAATTCTATTTGGCTCCAAGTCCATTTCAATATTCAATTCACTTATTTATTTATCCAATTGGTTCATTTCCATTTTATAATTAAAAACCTAATTTTTATCTCAAACATCACTTCATTTAGGTTTGGCTTGGGGTCCAATTCCAGTTTATAATTCAAGTTTGGATCTTTATTTCTTCACCAAAAATCAAACTATTTTTAATTTATTATTTTTTCCTATTCCACTTCCAATTTATCTATTACACAACTCATTTTTCACATTTTCATAATTTCCGTACTTGAGTTTATACTCCATTTTAAATCAAATCCAATTTGATTCACCATTCATTTGATTTCCAACACCCTAAGTTGTATCCATTTCATCAAGCCATCACAATTACAAATCTAATCCAATTTTATTTAACTTAGCTTAAGTTAAATTTCATTCATTTTAACTTACTCAAGTTAAAATTTAATTCCAAAATTCAAATTCTACACTTTCTTTCTTATTAAGACCATTATCAATTTGTAAGTTCAAAACTTATTCCCTGATGTTTTTCCAAAATATTTAAATAAGGATTCTAGAATTCAAATACATGATTTCATTCCAAATCATTTTGAAATCACACACACACACACACACACATATATATTCCCTTCTGATTACCAAATATTTCTTAGGGAATTTTTAAATCAAAACCTAATTTTACCAAATAATTTGAAGCCAATAACCATAGTAGCAATCCATCCCTTAGAAACTCGAAAATGAATACTGATGATGCTGCGCAGTCATCATCAGGATTATTTTTCAATGACTGAAGCAAGTTCAGTGCTTTCCACCTCAAATCCATTTAAACCAATTTTATTCAGAAATTCCTTCATAAATAATACTATTTTATTTTTTACAACACTTCATAAAGTATTTCAAAACTTTCGAGATTTTAAAGCTTCCAAATACTTAGTTCAAATCCATTTAAAGCATTTCTTAAAGTTTTCGAGATTTAAATTTCCAAATTCTGGTTAGAATCAAATTTTGTTTATAATCACATTCATAAATTTCACCTTTTAAATTCCCATTGGTTATATAAACCATTTCAATTTTATAACTTCTTTTGATTATAATAATATTATAATAATATCAACCAAACACTCCAAATTTACTATAATAATCTCATAAATTATTTCTTTTATATCAAAATATAGCTTTGGGTAAAATTATTCCATTTACCCCATTTCAAAACAATATTGTGTTGAATTACTCTATTCAAGTGTTTAGAAACTGCAATCGATAAAGTTATATGGACAGTGCCGACCAAAATTCATAAGCCACTCAATAAATCAACCAACACAATATAAAACAATTTATATTCACCAATAAATACGCGTCCATATCTATTAATACTCTCAAACTCATTCTAGGGTACTACTGACCCTATCTCTAATGAGTAATCCCCACCGAAGCCAAGGTTCTCACTTAATCTTCAGCTCTAATACCAAGTGTAGTGATCTAGAATTTTCGGCTCTTGAAAATCGACATAAATACATTCGCTATATAACATGCTAAATATTCAAGTGCCAGAAATACCGATTGCTAGGGTAAAGAAGAAATGGTAGAAGAAGAAACAAAAAAATAACGACGCAGAATCTCACAATCGCAGCGGAACAAAATATAATATATAATAGTAGATTTTTATAAAAGAGAATCTATAACTGTCAATATATATATACAACCCTCAGAGTATAACAATCAATACAATAATATGGATAATTATCTACAACTTGTCCTCAACAGTGTTGACTATATAGTCTACACACACAACAAAATATAATCACGTACGAGTATACGTCTTTATCATCTAGCTTGTCTCCTGAGCTCCATAGTATCCTAGCCTAAATCTGTAATACTTGGTCTAACCCAAGCATTATAATAAAATAACACCTAAGTCAGTCTGGAAAACCAGCCTGAGAAAACACACTCAATTTGAATTATTAACTTTTATCAAAATTCTCTAAAAACAAGGGTATCTCGTAAGGCCGAGTCACATATAAACATGATGGGTTTTTCCCTTACGATAACCAAAACATTTGATATCAAAATCATATGATATTATAATAGTGTCCATAGAAAGTAAATTAGAAAATAGCCGAAATGCTTGCATCTTACTTTCAGCATTGTTGGGCACAATCAAAACCGTATGGCGCTTATTGGAGAATGGTTCCTTATAATGAATGGACTACTGGGGTACAGCCCGTCACATTACACCTATAGAAAAATGTACCGAGGACCTCGCCGGGATCCCCTGCCAACACAAGACCGACCTACCCATATCCTAGATAGTACTGAATATGTTATCACTCCGGGTGTTCCCACCCTTAATCGAGAGCTCACTTTTCCATGCACATGCATATCCATAATTATAATATATTCTTAGGGTATTTAGAAAGGTCATAACGTACCTAATCGGGTGTGACCCACTTAGCCTTGATGCATCTCCCATGTTTTAGTCATTCTTGGTTGATGAGGCTTGAGGCTGCATTTACCTTTCAGGAACAATTCAACTTAGAAAACTCACATCCTCCAATGACGATGTTCTAATAGCATTGTCCATACAAATTGCCTTGGGTCTGGACAAACTTAGTCCCCGTCTTTACCACGATATCACCATTCATAACATTCAAACCGAATCGAAGTGGTTTTCAGATAATTAAATCTGATCCTGATCTCTTCGAAATGACCAATGGATTTGGCCAAATTTGGCAGTCGGTTATTTAACTATCAATTAGCATCCATAAGCAGTCACTAGGCCCTATATACATTTTCCAAAATATTTATTCTCAAAATATCTTTATAAGATTTATATATTCAAATCTCTTCCAGCATTTCAATATTTGAAAACAAATTCAACACTTATCCATAACAGGATATTTCCATCTGTATCTCACTTCTACACTTATTGAAATATTTCCAACTTCGATTTATAATCCTTTACTTAGAAAAGTATCTCGATATAAACCCTTCGTCTCTAATATTTCCAAAAACCTTTCATTTCCACACTTAGGAAAATATTATAAATCCATTTTTCAAAATAATTATTAATATCAATACTCGGGAATTATTTCATATCTTATCTCCTACATTTTCGAAGTTTATATTAATTCCTTTTACATTTACCAAAATTGATTATACTCATCTATAATCTCATCTATCCGTTTATAACTTGTTTATGAATTTAGATTCAATCTTGAAGTTCTTGTTTTCTAACATTTCGGAAATTTCCTTAAGCCCCCATTATAAGATTTTCTCTTATAAAATCACATCTGTTAAATAAACCCCATTTATAAAACTCGAGAGAACTTATAAATAAATTCCAATCATTCCAAACCTCTCTATATATATGTATAAGTATTTCTAAAGAATAATAATTTATTTTTAAAACAAGTTTAAGTGACTATTTAAAATAACAAAACATTTTTAATAAAACATCAATAAATCATTTCCCAATCATTTTTAAATAAAAATAATCGATTTACAAAGCTGATTATAAAAATTAGAAATTTATTTCAATTGATATTAAATATTTGAAAAATCTACTTCTGAAGTATTTTGTTACTAAAGCAGCGTTAAATTACATAGTTTGAATCAATAAAAATTCTCTTTTAAAACAATTTAACTTCTCGATAAAAAAAAATATTTTAAAATCCCAATAACCAATTCAATTTATAAATTCCTCTCAATTCATAACACATTGATATCATTCCGATTTCTAACCATCCTCGCTTTTCATAAATAGAATTCACTATTTTTCCAAAAATATATTTTTCGTATCTCGATATAAATTCACTTTATGAAATTATAATCCAATTTATTAAATAATTTCATTTTTCCTTATTTATAAATATCGTTTATAAATATATAACTTCTTGAGTTTCAATTGTTTATAAAACTAATCTCATTTATAAAATTACATTTCATAAATCCATTCCTTAATAAATTCCATACATTTCACAAATCTATTTAAAATGTCGATTTCAAACTCCTTTTCATATTTTCTAGAAATATCATTTATATAAATATTTTAAAATATCTATTTAATTTTTTTTATGAATAGTTAAATACAACCCAAAATAGATTATTGTTTTTATCCAAACCGATTTCTTTAAAAATAATCCAAATTTTGATATAAATATTTTTATATTCCAAATCTCTTTTTAAATCCTTTCAAATTTCAAAAATTATATTATGGTATTTAAAATACCGAAAGTTTGGCTAGTGCTACTATAGCATCTAATAAAACAAATCACACAACAATCCATAACAGATTAACAATTCATATCATATATCGCTATACATGAAAAGAATTAATATATATTTGAGGAATCTAGTTGGATCCCTCGAACCCATTTTCCTGCATCCGTAGATGTCTGATAACATAAAAAATACCAACACTTCAAGGGGGATATCGCGGTAATATAGGGTCATCCGCTATTATGTTGGGCGCATTGGGTCTCATCCACTCCAACGGCGGGAAAAATATCCAACTACTGATATATATATATATATATATATATATATATATATATATATAAATTATTATATATAGCATCCGAACTAATAATAATTTATAAATTCAACCAACATCCAAAAATTAATATTAGTTATTATCAAATTTAAATCCAGTATCTCTAATGTTATACCCCTATTTCGATCACAATGGAACAAGTCTCAAGGCCTAATTCAATCTTAGGTGGAAGATATCTTTTTAAAATCGAATATTTAAATTAAATTTAATTAAATTATTTCTAGCCGTTTTAAGATCATATGATCGAACGGTAAATCCCAACGCTGTGAAATTTAAAATCCGAGAATAATACACCATTATGGATCCAATGGAATTGGTTTCGTCGAACTCCGAGACTGTGCCCCGGATCGATATTCTAACGCGTCGATTAAGTCGATGATTTCAAAAATTTATGAAATCGCTTGTAATTCCAGTTTTAAAACTTTCTAACTCAATTATAATTCCAAATCCAATATTTAAACCATTTAAATATTCAAAATCAACCGATGAAAAATCCGAGTCATTATATATACAGATCAATGGTCTAATAGGTATAACCAAAGCTTTGATACTAATTGTAATAACCCACTCTAGTAGTGCTTTGGATCCTAGAACCATAATTGCATCTAGTTTCAATAGAAACCTTTGTGGGAGAACCATCAGGGTAAGGCTAATAAAAGAAAACTAAAATCACAAAATTACACGTAGTGTACATATCTCACCATAGCAGATGGAACAAAATATAATAGAAAACTTCAAAATACTTTACTTGTAGTGGAAATAAATACGAGTTAAAATTAAAAAGAAAAATAAGGCAACATATGTGCTACAAAGTACATGAAAGTTACAACAAATTTTTAATGTAGGAAATATAGACAGTTATATACTGCTATAAAATTTCCTCCAGAGTTTACAAAGCAATTCCCTCTAGAATATTCAACCTACTCTTATTATCCTATAGGGTAGGTGAAAGGGAGAGGAGTCAGACCAAGCGGAATGATAATAGTCAATTTCATAATGTATGGCATAAAATATAAATGCATTATAATTGCATTAAAATAAGGAAATTCGTACCTCCATGTTGACCAACCGTATAATATAAGTTAAGATGGTGATAATAAGAAGGTGCATAAGCATGATTAAATTTGATAAAGGCCAATATTAATCCCTTTAAAGGTTAATCGACAAATGAAAGACAAATATACCTAGGCTTTATGGCTCGAGATCACAAGGGATAAGTGTATTTGCTTATGTAAATAAATTGACACAGTTGTTAAATTGACAAAAGTTTGTGTTAACTGGTCATGTGAGATCATAAATAGACAAGACCAGGTGTTAGGGTTTAATGCTACAAAGTCTATATATTTTGGCATTTAATTCTATAAGGAGCACCAGTTCATATCTTTTTGTTAACTACATATATATATTATAAACTAATAGCGAGCAGAATAATAAGCCATACATATAATGGTGGTTAAAGTAAAGTAGTTAAATGACAAAGGATGTAGTGCCAACGAAGTTGGAGGTTATAGACACTCACAACTTAATGTCCCATAATAAATAATAACTAAGAGGAGGTTTTACTTATGCAATGTGGTCTCTTAAGTTTTACAATATAAATAAATATTCTCCTTTGTTATGATCACCATTTGTAATATTTTATGTTTGTTTTAGTAAAAAGGATTTTTATAGCCAAAGGACAAAAAATATATTAAAAAAGTAAGGTTGAACATAACTTATAAAACTTTCCTCGGTTGGATGCAGATATCATGGCAATCCAAAAAGGAAATACTTATAATAATTAAACAAAAGCATTAAATTGGTTGGTTTAAACCTATAAGGGACTTAAGGTTTACCCCTACACTCATAAACAACTACTGATTTACTATGGTGGCGTTATTTGAAAAGTGTCAAAAAACCAACTATAGAAGAAATGCATTTTAATTTATTACCTTTGGTCTCTCAGCTCGGTATTTTATAGGATAGATCTTTAATAAGAGGTGTCTTGTTAAGGAAACTTATCTTGTTTTAACAGCTTTACGCTATAGGAATTAGGACAAATAATCACCACATGTTTATATTAACTCTGATTTTAGTTATTACATTTATTATCAAGGGTTCATGTTGTACTTATTTAATTTATTTCAATTAAAGTTGAATATGAAATGTTTCTTTATTTTGAAAGGGGGCAAACATAAATATGGCAGTAATTCTAACTAATAAACATGGCATTTCATACATTCATACATAAACAACAATTATACAGCCAATAGTAAATAATATATTATTACATGGTATAAACTACATCATGATACATGAACGTAGTTAGGCTAAGTAATAATTTACATACATTCTAACATAAGCAACAAAATGAAATAACTAAGCATGCATAATAATAACATAATATAATGGTGTTTTTATAGGTTTAACTCATATGTATATTAAATTAATTAATTAACTACCTTAACAAATTTAATCAAGTTCCTATTTATAATACAGTCATAATAAATAAATATATTTTAACCAAGTACAAAATATCATACTTCACTCACCTCGATATTGCGAAGTAGCAAATAAAGCTCCCAAACATGTACTTGTTTGCTAAATAGTCCATATTCTATAATGCAATGCCTACTCTTTTTTTTAAAGATACAGTGTTCTCCTTTCTCCATTTCCTTTCATAATAATTGTTATTTATCATAAAATGTTAAATTTTATTTAGTGATAGGTATTCTTTCATTTCTAGTCATTCTTTCATACGTAAAAATTAACAAGAAAAGGGGAGTTAGAACTTTACTACATTAATCGTATTGATAACCATTGCTTAAATGTAACAAATTTGTACTAATTATAAATATTTTTCAACAAGTATACGATTCATTATTTAATTAAATTATTATTTATCAAATTATTTGATTTTTTAATTCCATATTTGCATCTCTGACTGATTCGGCAATAATGCAGTCACTTGGTCAATGACCCACGTTTCCTAAGACTATTGGAACACCCTCGTGCATCTACAGAATAAAATACTCAAATAATCATTTAATTGAGTTAATTATAATTCATTATTTTGTTTGAATTTTGAATATACTTTATTCCCATTTTATGTGCATTAATGTCATTAAATGCCATTAAAGGTCATATTTAATATAACTTTTCAAACTCAGTAGTTATGTGTATTAAGTTTATTTATACTAATTGCATACAAATAGACTTATATACATAAAATAAAAAAATTGAAGTTTAGTTTGTACGTAACTAATTTACACAAATCTTAATTCTATGTGAAAACATAAAGTAAAATGAAAATATCATAATTCGACGAGCTAACTACCTCATATTGGTTATGAACAGCTTTTCCTTTTAAACATAAGCTTGTATGAAGTTAATTTGAAACATTTTATAATTAGAAATGATATACATATATGAAATTAGATTTTCATACATGTATACCTAAAATTAATTATTGTAAATCATATGTACTTATTGTACTACACATTTTCATAATATAATTCTAATTTATGCTAATGTGTGAAGGTAGTTATAATAATGTGAGTTTCAACATATATTCATATCAAGCAAAAATAATTCATAAACTTGATACAAATTTTATTTTTTAATAATATGTATAAAAAGTTGCATGAATCAAATTAATATACACGTACATTTGTTTATTTCTAACTTATAGAACTTTTATATAAATCATTCGACTAACTATATATTTAAACTTTGTTAATACCAAATAAATCCGTTCTATTCAATTCCCAATAAAATTAAATACCCAATAATCAAATATTTCAATATAAGTATTCATGATTCAAACTTAATGTGAATACTAATTTCACGATTAACCAACAATTCAATGGACAACATTAATTCCATTCTAACAGGTCCACTAATTCAATATGAATATGAACAATAATCTCATGATAATTTAGATAAAAATTGTGACATAATCATTCAGTCTCAATATCATAATAAGAATTTAAGGTTTTGGGATTTGGAGAATTAGGAGAACAAGTGTAATTATTAGATTAGAAATTAGTGTAGATTTATACCTGAAATCATTTAATTTGCTAGAAATTTGTGTATGAATCAATATATATTGATATTATAGTTTAAATATGATTTTAATTTGAGAAAATGGTGGAAGAATAGAGAAAGGCAGTTGGTAATTTTAGGATTTCGAAATTGTGTGAATAGGTAAGGAGGTGGGATGTTTATATTGGCACTAGAAGCTTGAATGTAGGCTTACTAGTATCTAGGTTCATGCTACAATTTACTACAAAGTTCATTTAATAGACTTAATGGATATTTTTTAACAGAGATTTCTAATTAAGTAGCCTGATCAAAGCCCGCACTAAGAAGTCGGGTGAGCGATACTAGTTCGGAAGTGAAGTTACGTGTTCGAGTGAATGATCAAAATCAGATTTTACATAGGAATGATCTATGTACATCATACGGACTGATGAATAGTTTAATTATTTTTGAGAATTAGGCTCGTGGTATAATTTCAAAGACGAAGTTCTTTTAAGGGGGAAGAGTGCAACGACCTGGAATTTTACTGCATTGATTTTGAATATTTAATAAATTTAAAATATTCAAATAATAGGTTTTATAATTTAAGTATAACTCTTTAAATAATAACGAATGATGGTAAAAATATATTTGTAATGACCCAGGATTTTGCCACTTTGAAATAGGCTATTTAAATATATTTTGTTTAATAGACAAATAGATTTTTATTAGCAAATAAACCTATTTTAATAATTTAATAATGATGATAAAATAGTTTTCAAAATTTGTTTACCAATATAGATATTTCAAATAAAAATAGAAAATGTGACCGAAGAACGTTTTCCTAAATTTCTACTTTTCGACATCCGAAAGTTGTCGGGAACGTTATGCACACTTGGTGCAACATACACACATATATACGATAGGATTTGTAATAATAAAACACTATTATTTATATACTAACATATATTTAATTAAGCATAAAGGAGGATGCGACAAATTATGTTATAAAAGGCATATATACATATAAACACACCTATAAATATACAAATACCATGCCATACCTTAATTACACTAAAACATGGCCTAGGGGGGTAACTGTATATGTGAGGGACAGGGGTGGTATGGATGCATGCATGCATGTATGTAATATTTTATTAAGTTACTTTACATGTTTTAATAAATTCCTAAGCCTATAAATACCCCTATCATTCATACATCCTCTTATTTGTTTTCGTTTACATTTTTCATGTCAAAACCCTCTTCTTGTCTTCATATATTTCAATGGCTTCCGTCTTCATATTCCTAAGAAAAAAAGATAGAGAAAATAGTGTAAAAATATAACTAAACACCTTCCATTCACTTCTAAACCTCTTCTCTTCACAAAGAAAACCCCAACCCCACTAAACCGGCAAGGCCGAGCCTAACTTTCCTTTTTTCCATGCCATGTTGCACCTTAAAAGGCCACACAAAGTCATATTTTCAAGCTAAGGTGGTTTTCTAGTGTTGTAGCAAAGTTCAGTGGAAGTTTAGTTTGATATAGATAAGTAACGGTGAGCAAAGTTAATTTTTTTAAAATTCAAGTTACTTACTTTTTAAAGTAGTAAAATTCATGAGTTAATATGTTGCATAAATATGTACAAATGTTATATGTTGTGTATGCAAGCATATATGTTGATTTGGTGTCGGTTGCTTATGTCGAAGTTTGAAAAGGCGATAAGGATTATACCTTGAATATGGGAAAAAGTTGGTTAGTATTTTTGAAGTAATATTCTTTCTTATGATTCTGCTATAATATTATGATGTGATATAATTTTAGGATGCTGTATTCGTTGTACGTGGGTTCATGACACAAAGGTAGCGATTCGCTAACCAAAATCGATGTAGAAATCCGCTTATTGTCAAAAGTATTATTTTTGTTTCAAAGTGAAAGTTTTCGAGTTAAAAATTTTGTTTTGGTTTTCAAAATTATATTTTCATGTTTTAAAGAAGAAAAGGGTTCAATTTTGAAGTTTTTAAAGCTTAGGAATCCAAAAGACAAAAAGTGAAACTACGGGTCCATATAGGGATAGTTGCTATACGCGCAGTTCAGAAAATCCAACTACTTTTCTAATCTAAACTTGTTTTCATTTTGAAATATTTTTGGAAATGTTTTCTAACTTTAATTAAGTAATTAGAGAACAATTATTTAACTTAGTTAATGATTTTTTAATTAATTAATTATGGTAATTAGTATTTAATCATTTGTTAATAATGGTTTTTAAACTTAAGTGTTAATCAATTAAGTTAATCATGATTTGTTACTTAATTAAAGTTAATTATATTTTTATTTATCAATTAAGGATTACTTAATTATTATTTAACTATTTATTAAGATAATTATTAATAAATTATTATTTTATAAAGGGGTTTTATTTAATCAAATTAAAGTTAATTATGGTTTAATAAGGTTTAATTACCTTTAATTAGGGTTTAATTACTATTTAACAAGGATTTGATTCGCATGTACAATGGTTTTAATTTATTTTAAAACTGCTAGAGTTTAAGGAGTCTGTTTTGTTTTAAATCAAGGGATTTCTATGTTACTTACCCTTAAGTAACCCCACATGATTAAAAAAAATAAATGAAATCTTTTAGCAAAACAAAACACCATTCTACTATTACAATTAAATTGGACATTTACTTAATTTGATTGATTTTTAAGGTTGATCCCTTATACACCTATTGTTATGTTGTTACCCGGTATCCTAACCCGTCCATATTGAACTAATTACACAAGATAGATTCGACTGTTATCAAGAACGATGACTATGGAGCAATTGTTGTAGGACCAGGAAGTAGAGTACAAATGGTTATGTAAAGCCAGAATTGGATGGAAATGGTAGATAAACAATGCAGGATGCTTGAAATACGCACATTAGCATAGATAAGTAAGGGATCGGCAATAATCGGTAGTACTATTGGGATCAGTTTGGTTGGTTAGACGAGCGGTCGACATGGATGAAGCAATGGAGGGCTCGGCATAGATGAAGATAGATGGATTGGCATGGTTTATTGGTTTGGAAAGTTATACTGCAATTCTTGAGGATGGGGATCGGCATAGCATATAAAAGGGATCGGCAAGGCTTGATAGTTAGCAAGTGATCGGCATACGCAAGTCCACCAAGGAGGGATCGACATATGTCAGAAACCAAGTTCATTCTTGATTCTAATTATCAATATCTTGGGATCTAGAAGTCCAAAGCAAATAAAATTTAGAGAGCAAGGTATATGGACCCTAGGGAACCTACCTTAGGGATCGCATGTCAGATGGCCAAAGAATGAGGGATTCGCATATGACTACTTGAAGGGTTCGGTAGAAAATATCTTACAAGTGGAGTTGAACCAAATATCAATCAATACCATGAGCTTTACTAGTTGAAATAACATGATATTTGAAGAGCCAACGTACCTAAGCATGAAGAAGCCACCATAGAGATCGTTGCCCAAGAATTGACCAATGAAGGGATCAATATCGTTCCTTCTTCATTAGGATTTGGTCCTAGAAACCCCTCTGGTGGGCCCATATGGATTAGAAGATCATATAGTCAAAGTTTCAGAGAGATTGGTGGCCACCTTCTCTTATAATAATTGGCTTCAGGGTATTCTGATGATCTTTACGCTGTTGATTACATTAGCCTTTATTGTAGTCAAGTTTTTTCTTGCTGCTTGCTGCTGTAATTAAATTGTTAGTGAATCAATAAAGATAATCCTCAAAGTGGATGTAGGCATATAATGCCGAACCATTATAAATTCCTGTGTTCTTGATTATTGCTCTAATTTGTTTGCTGGTTTATTCTATTCCTTAGTTTTAATTTTACTTTCTTCATTTACTTCTCTACATAAATATATTCTTGGGTGTATGTGACCAATTTGGTTGCAAACATTTTGCTGCTTTCACTAAGAAACAGATTCTTAGCATGTAGGATCCCCTTTGTTGCTACTAGATTGGGCAAATCCCCCAAAGGAGATCTGTAGTTATCTTCATAAAGTTGCTTACACTACTCAAATTTGTTGAAATCTATATAAGGAGATTGATAATGGTGAGACATACTAGATTTACATCTCGGAATGTGGATGGAAATGAAACTGCTAGCATTCAGCGAGGAGGCCCAAGCAATCATCCTATAAATTTAAATGTTGATTCAGTTGAAGTTCAGAACCCAGTTGATTCTATAACCAGAGCTGAATTTTGTAATTTAATGAGAGATTTGATGGAAAGCCGTCGACGACTAAATCAACTAATTCAGGCTAATATCAACCTAATGAACCAAATTACTCAACAACAGCGTGAGAAGGCCAGAAGCGATCCCACTCCTTACTCAGCATCGGAAAGTGCAAGCTTATCGAATGAATGCCACATGCATAAGCGTCGTAGGTTCGAAAGAGATAATGTAGAAACGTCGGAGCACCGCTTGGTAGCGCCACTTGGCAGACCAATATGGTCTTCCAAGATCGATCGGTGTCAATCCCTCCTCCAAAGGAGGGATTCCCCCATTACACTTGGGGAATCGCGCTGGAGTTATTCTCGGAAGCTTGGATGGTGGAGCTCGATCGAATGCTGATCAGTTACCCTGTCGAAATGACGATGATATAAATGTTCAAGGTGCACAGTAAGAGGATGGTGAACAAGAAGGTGTGAAACGGCTCACAGACATCACCCGGACCATTCGCGTGAGGTGGAGCATGACCAACGCTTGGCACTCCCCATCCAGACGCTGGACTTATCAGCAGCGGTTAGACAGTTGGTGAGAGAGAACCAAGGCTTGACTAATGACGACTGGGGAATTTCGAGAAGCCATACCCCATTTACGGACAATGTTCTGCATGTGGAATATCTGAAAAGGTTCAACTTGCCATCAATACCTGCCTACGAGGGAAAAACAGACCCCGGGTAGTATATTATGATATACGGATGGCTGATGGATTCTGCGAGAGACATTGATGCGATCAAGTGTAGATGTTTTCCCATAATTATTTCAGGGATAGCAACGATATGGTTCACGAGACTACCTCCACGGTCAATTTCGAGATTCGATGAGTTGGCAACCAAGTTTTTAGGACAATTCCGAATGCACACGGCTTGTCCTAAAGACATGATGTCCTTTTCCAGCATGATCCAAGCTCTAGGGGAATCGTTGAAGGATTAATTAGAGAGATTTCATACCGCTTCCACGGAGGTCAATAAGCCAAATGACCATGCTATACTTATGGCCATGACAAGAGGGTTGATCCGAAATTCGAGTTTGTGATTGGCTAGATATAAAAACGCCTTCCATAATGGAGTGTTTCTATTCAAAGGCAGCGCAATTCTAAGGAAGGAGGAAGCTAGGTCCTTTAGGAAAAAGAAATTCCAGGACCAAGTTGAGAAGCAGTATAGAGTAATATTGCGATAAAATAGTCTGATGACAGTTCCAAGAAAGTCCAGTGAACATTCAGAATAAGCCGAATCAGCAAAAGAGAGTTGGAGATAGGAATCGAAAATGGAAGAGGGATTCTGGGAGACTAAAGCCTAGGATTCCAATGTATGACAATTACACACCGCTAAACATGTTCTTGGAGAATATTTATCTATCCACTTGCTACACCATGTAATACAGGGAGCCGCCTCCAAAGGAGTCAATAGAAAAGAGAAGCAGACTGCGAAATATTGTTGGTTCCATGAATGTTATGGGCACAATCCGAATGAACGCAAGCATCTCCAAGATGTTATGTTGGAAAGGAAATTACGCTAGTTTGTGAAAACCCTGCAAGATGGCGGACAAGGGACATCTGACCCTAATTGAAGACAAGCTTCACGTAGGGCTGAGGAGCCTGCACAAACAGGTGGAAGACTGGTGATAAATACCATAGTTGGAGGACCGCACCCTGCGGATAGAATTGGCAAGAGATGGAGCGTTATGCTAGCGTGATAAGGCATATAGATTTTGAATGTTGTTCGAATATGGAAGATGGAGCTTCGACAAAATAGCAATGTATAATGGCAGAAGATATAGTATTTAGAAGCAGGGATGTAGATAAAGGAGAGGCCTCAACAATTGACCCGATGGTCCTTTTAGCTATGATTGGTCCTGCATTGGTGAGAAGTATTCTAATTGATTGTGGAAGCTCGGTGAATATAATCTTTATAAAGGCATGTGATCAGATGAGAATGGAAGCCAAAGGCTTAAAACCATCTAAAGCTCGTATTCATGGATTAATAGCATTGTGACCAAGGCTGTTGGTTATGTGGAATAACCTGTCGAATGGGAGAAGGTGAATGAAGGAGAGTGTGAAACTTACCATTTATTGTTTTGGATGTTGACCCTCCATACAATGTTTTTCTGGGCCGACCGGCTGGTTAAATTCCGGGCAACTCTTGCCCCATGATGTTTAACTTTGAAGTTTCTGACGGATAATATTGTAGGAGTTGTTCACTACGATCAGGCGCCTGGACATGCCTATTATATAGATAAGTTGAGGGATGCTTGGCACGAAGAAAAAGGAAAGGGTGTGGACAAGATTGTCCACATCCAAGCTATCGAAGATTGACAACCAGCGTCCGAGCCTTGGCTCGGGCGCCACAGTCGATTCTATAGAGATATAGTTTCTAGAGATGATGAAGAGAATCCCATAGAAGGCAAGGCTGCACCGGCTGAGCTGGCGATTGATATCATGGTCAGTCACGACGACCTAACTTGAGTCCTGAAGATCGAGTCACATCTCAGCCCCTTGATGATGAAAGAACTTGCTGGTTTTCTCCAAGCAAATCTAGATGCATTCACTTGGAATCATTCTGGCATGTGTAGAATCTCACCTGCCACTGTGAGCCATGCATTAAATATTGACCCGAAGTATGTTCTGGTGAAGAAAAAAAAGCGCATGGATCCGGAGAGATTTGCTGCTCTTAAAGAGGAGGTGGATAAACTAAAAGTCAACGGGTTTATCCACGATGCCCTCTATCCTGAATGGATATCTAATCCTTTACTTGTGAAGAAGACGAATGGAAAATGGAGAACATGCATTGATTACTCAGATTTGAACAAAGCGTGTCCAAAAGACAGTTTTCCCCTTCCAAGGATTGATCAGCTGGTTGCTTCAACTCTAGGATACAAATTGCTATATTTTATGGATGCATACTCGAGATTAACCAAATCCTGATGCATATCCCCATACTGGAACACACCAGTTTTATTATGGATGTTGGACTATATTGTTACATAGTAATGTCGTTTGGATTGAAGAATGTTAGAGCAACCTATCAATGCATAGTCAATGGGATGCTTAAAGATTAGATTGGAAAAAAATGCAAGTGTATGTGCATGATATGCTCGTGAAGTCATGATGATCAAGCGACCGTATCAGAGACTTGGAAGAAATGTTTGATATTCTTCGATATTACAACATGAAAATCAATCCTTTGAAGTGTTCATTTGGTGTTGCATCAGAAAAGTGCTTGAGCTTTATTGTCAATGCCCATGGAATAAAAGCTAATCCAAAGAAGATTCAAGCTATCCAAGTGCCAAGGACCATTAAACAAGTGCAGAGTCTGAACGGGAAGGTTGTCGCTTTAAGTCGACTTATCTCCAGAGCTAATGACAAATGTATTCCTTTCTTTTATTTGAATAGGAAGGGAAAAAGAAACTTCGAATGGATGACGGATTGTAAAGACGTGCTTCTAGATCTGGTGGATCATTTGAAGAGACCCCCTATCTTGTCAAAGACGGTAGACCATGAGGAGTTGACATTTATTTTGGTTGTATCAGCACACGCTATAAGTGCCTCCTTGATTCGTGAGGAGAATCGAATCCAAAGGCCTATGTATTAAGTTAGTAAACGATTGACAAGAGTAGAAAGGAACTATCTAAAAGTACACAAATTGGTTACTGCTTGCTAATTTCATCACGGAAGCTCCGTTCATAATTTTAGGCACATCCGATCAATATTTACACCGACCAGTTGTTATGACAGTTCCTGCAGCAACATAAGATGTTTGAAGGTTACTCAAATGGAACATTGATCTTAGCCAGTTTGACATTACTTATCTCCCTTGAAGAGATATCCAAGGTCAGGCATTGGCGGACTTTATAGCAGAGTTTACTGTGCAAGGTGAGCTTCCAGAAGGCAGCGAAATCCTTGCTGTACGATGGAAATTGTATGCTGATGGAGCATCTTTTGATCATTGTTCTGGAGCGGGGATTGAGCTTGTAACCCTTGAAAACTGATCAATTTGTTATGCTTTGAAGTTTGATTTCCCAACGATAAACAACAAGGCTGATTATAAGGCATTGATTGCTGGATTTAAACTCGCTAGAGAACTAAGAATTAAATCTCTTGAAACCCTTTATGATTCGCAGTTGGTGGTATATCAAGCTAGGGAGACTCTCAGGCTAAGGGACAAAGGCTTGCCCTATACCTTACCCGAGTTCAGGAGTTGTTGACAGAATTTGAATTCTATGACATTTCACGTATTGCATGCGATCAAAACAGAGAGGCAGATTCATTGGCAAAGTTTGCTTCTACTGGTGATACGCAGCAGATAGGATTGCTTCCAATCAAAGTGTTAGATAAAGCAAGTATAAACATGGTGGAAATCGATCAAACCCTAGAGGATGAATCTGTAAAGGAATCGTGGATGACTCTAATTAAAGACTATTTACTATGTGGAGTCCTTCTTGATAAAAGAAATGAAAAGACAAGTCCTTCCTAAAGCTTCATGGTATATTATTCAAGGAGGAATTATGTACATGAATGGTTTTCCAATCCCCCTACTTCGGTGTATCGCTCATGATGAGATAAAGCATGTTTTAAAAGAAGTTCATGAATGAGAATGCGGCAATCACACTGGGGGGTAAACTCTTGTAAAGAAAATACTCCCTTATGGGTATTATTGGCCAATCGTAAATCGAGATGCCACTGATTATGTAAGACGATGTGATAAATGCCAGATATATGCGAAAGTCCCAAGAGCTCCGCCAACAGAAATCACGCAAATGGTCAGCCCATGGTCGTTTGCTTTGTGGGGTATAGACATTATCGACTCTTTACCGATCTCTAAAGGTGGCACGAGGTACGTTATCATTGTAGTTGATTACTTCACCAAATGGGCCGACGCGGAACCTGTAGCTATGATGACGACCAAGAAAGTAGTCAACTTTATTGTCCAAAAAATCGTATGTTGCTTCAATCTTCCATGAACTACTGTAACAAATAACGAGACTCAATTCTATGGTGCTGAATTTAAAGACTTTTGCCGAAGATATTGTAATGAAAAGAGATTTGTAGGGGTCACTCATCCTCAAGAAAATAGATAGGTTGAAGCTATAAATAAAATCATCAAGTCAACTCTGAATAAGAGTTCGGAGAAGGCTAGAGGCAAGTGGGTGGATGAACTCCCTACGGTACTTTGGGCTTACCGAACTTCAAGTCTGCGACTGGCCATACTCCATTTTCCCTCACTTATGGTTGAGAAGCCTTATTCCTGTTGAACTCGAAGTCCCTTCTCATTGAGTGACTTACTACGATCCCAAAACAATTCAAGATCTTATCTTGGAATCTATGCATTTATAGACGAGAAGCGCGAAGAAGCCGATCTGAGGCTACACACCGACATTAAGTCGCCCGGTATTAAAACACTAAAGTTCGACCAAGAACCTTCGAAATTGGTGATCTCGTTCTAAAATGGGTTTTTCCTATCCCATCACACATGAATCTGATTTTGGAAGCACCATATGTCATTGAACTGAGGCTTGGAGAAGGAACTTTCACGCTACTGACTGTCGATGGCATTGCACTTTCAAAAGGATGGGATAGCAAACATTTACGATGCTATTTCACTTAGTTTATTTCCTTTACATTTCAGATGGATTTATTTTCAGAGTTTGCTTTAGCATTTGATTTTTCGAATATATAAAATACAGTTTATGTTCTTTCTTTCCATTTTAATGAACAAAGTTTCAAGCTTCCTCAGTATTTATGTTTGCCATTGCATCATATGCTAATTACATAGAGAAACTGATTGATATCGATGTGTATGAATAGGCTCCCAGAGTTTGGAATCAATCAATTTTGCTAACTCCTGATGGGATCAAACAAGTTGAGCTCAGTCAACTTGTTCACTTAACGATTCTCATTCATAATCCAACGAATGGGATACACAATCTGGAACGAATGTGGCTGACAATCTAGAGATTGGAAAATTCCTACCTAGACTGTGGGAAATAAACAAAATCAAAGCAGCGGAGACACGACCGATCGCTTGCTAAATAAAAACCCGAAATTCAGGGGGGGGGGGGGGAATTAATCAATCAAAAGGAATACGACTCAACCGCTCGCGAAATAAATCGAAGTCTCCAAAGTGTGGACTGGAGTATATACATAAATCGAGCGTGAATCGACTGCTTGTGAAATAACTCTAAGTCCTCAGAGTGTGGACCGAAGTATAAACATAAATCGGGTGTGAACTGACCACCTGCAAAATAAATCTAAGTCCTCAAAGTGTGGATTAGAGTACAAACATAAATTGAGCGTGAACCGACTGCTTGTGCGATAACTATGAGTCCCTAGAGTGCGGACTAGAGTATAAACATAAATTGGGTGCGAACCGACCACTCATTAACTGAACCTTGTCCCCAAAGTGTGGATATAAACATGAATGAATAGATGAATGGATTTAGACCGTTCTCTATTCTACAAACTCTGGCTTGAAACCAATAGGAGGAGTATAAACTCGCTAATGATGGAATTCGACCATTCGACTTCTAGCCTTGCAAAATCAATCCCAGGGGTAGAAGCATGGTGATTAAAAAAACCGCTAAATCCGATGGCGTAAAACTAAGGCTCCAGCCTAGTGTTTGATAGGACTCGAGGCCACGACCACTTGGATGCCTTGGGATGGAGTTGGTGAATTGTTACCAGAATTTACAAGCAACAAAATTGCAAGTACATTGAATGGAAAGTAATCATTCAACTACTTAAATAACAATTCACACGAAGCTTAACAGAAAACAAAAAAAAATCACATAACAGGTGTCTTAATTTCGGTACAAGTTATTCCAAAAAGATCGGGATTCATACCCGTACAACTAAGACTAGCGGAAGAAACGACTATGCAAACTATATACATCGAGCAGAAGCAACAACTACTTCTTCGACTTCCTCTCTCTTTTGGATTTCTCAAGGGTAGAGCTACCTGTGCTTTTCTTTCGGGATCCCTTACCGCCTTTGGCCGAAGAGCTTATAGCGATAGAAGGAAGTTCATCAGGGATCGACCCATCCGGTGGAATAATTTGCAATGGCACAAGATGATGATCATCAACGTCCATCTCGGTGGTTAAATTTTAACTTTTCTATTCAACAAATCCTCCATTCCAATCTGTTCTTTCAAGCTAACCTTGGTGGTGTGTTCGGAGGCGTCGGTAATTATTACGTCATCTGAGTCACTGGTTGGGAGTGAATCCTCGATCTTATCTTCATTAAGGGCACTGATGACTTGAGCCTCGGGCCCCGGAACATCAGTAACAGCTGGGTCTTTAGCCATTTTCTCACATTGCTTTGCAGCACCACCACTACTAGGATTTGACTAGGGCCTAGAATACCTGCAAAATTCAAAATGAAGTTAGGAGATTCATAAAATAATCTATAAAACTTGGAAAATTATGAAATTAAAAAATCATTTCCATGTTTACATTTTATATAACATATTTGAAAATCAAAGCATCGATTATAATCTTAGGTTTTACCCTTAAAACCCATATAAACAATTTCATAGAAATTCCAATAACCTTTATTCTATCCAAACAATGATTAAACAGCCATATCTTGGCAAAACAAGAATCAATCATTCTGGTATTATCCTTTACAGAATTTAAAAGCAAAAATAAGATGGTTTCAATATTATTCACCTTGATTTGATAATGAAGTTGAGATTTGAATGTTTATTAGGTTTCCTTAGCTTTCCCTTTTTCTTTCAAATTAGTTGACGTCCTTTTTAGATTGTGGCCAGCCTTCCTCTTCTTTCTTTAATTGTTTTTAGTTTATGAAAAGTGAGAATACACGAAGGGGAGAGGGTTTAAGAGAAAAGCAAATATCTATTTCCTAAATTTCCCCTTCTATATACTCCCTTTATGTTTTAAATTGTAAAACAATCTTATTAATATATTTAGTTAAGGCCCAACCTTAATGTTTATCAAACCAAAGTTCTCTTATCTCACTACACATTACATTATTCTATTTGATTTATCCAATTAAATCTCCTGAATAATGTTAATTAAAATTAGGGATGCTACACATAACCTCACCGTCTCAACTCCAAACTCCATTCGACCATAAATGAAGAATGTTTACACTATATCCAACCTTGTACCACCGATCGAGTTGAATTTAGAGCCCCCACTAATCGATTTCACTTAACGAATATCAAACACTCCAAACACTCAAAGGAATCAAACATACATCCAAACAACTCGTTATAAGCATTATATGACATGTATAGATCATTTCTAACAATACAATCATGAATCAAACATTTATAACATCATAAGTTAACTTATTGAAAAATAATGATCGATTTTCGAAATATCCAAAAATGGATTAAAAACAACATTTAATCTTTTAAACTTGTTTTAAAACCAACACTAAGTTTAAATTTGTCATAAAACTTGTTTTAACATTCGAAATTATTTTATAACAATATTTTCAACTGTATAAATATGTATTGTATAGTAAGAAATGTAAAACACTAATCTAAGATTCAGTTAGGATAAAAAATAAGGTAAGTCCAAGATGAACAAAGATTTCCCGAATCCTAAGACACAATAATCATTAATTAACTAATCTTTCACTAATCCCCTTATTAATCCCTTGATTTGGCTAACTAAAATAGAGATATTAATTTCTTTTGGCTAAGAAGACTAGTAATGATGATTTTGAACTTTTTTGAAAGTATGACATAAAGAGAGGTTGTCCCATCAGTTTGATTAGGCATAAATCCCAAAATGGATTAATGACTCCATCCATACTTCATTAAGTATCCACTAATATATCTAAAAACTATCAAACATCAAATGGCCATATCTCGTAATCGTTAAAGTTAAAAAACTTATAATGACCACTCCACAATAGGAGAATCCATCGTATCTTTCATTTGGAAGTGTTTTCAGATCCTGATTCAACTCCTATAAAAAGTTATAGCCCTTACAAGTTACCAAAGTCAGAATCCAATAAAATTTCTACATGTCAAGGAAGTTAGTACTCGTAATTTCCCAAAGTTATAACCTCATACCATCAAACCTGATTTAAAAATAATATTTATGATCTTTCGGCATATAAAATACGGGCCTTTACACGCTTTTTCTATATTTTGATCTTCAAGACTTACACAAATTGTTTTGGTGTAATAGATTTAAATGTCGCTATATCATTCAAAGCCATACAATGTTCCCATTGTATGCCAAGAACTTTAGATCTAGGTAAAAGATTGATATTTTTTAAATTTACGGATAATGTACAGGCTTTTTCTATTTTTTGATCTTCAAGACTTATATAGAAATTAGGATGTATATTTACTCTAAATAATCTATTTGCTTAATTAAACTTGGCTCCATCGATAATACTATTTAAAGGATTATTGATGATCTTTCATCCATACAAACTATCATTATTGGAGAATCAATTCCAGATCTAAATAATTCTGTTATTTTTAATTGTATTACACCTATATGTAGGTATTTCATTTTGTGAAAATTAGCCACAAGGGCCTCTTTAGCAAGTGCAATTAGTTTCTAGGACACACAACTGAAAAAATTACTTTTAAGGACAAAATGCAAAATAATTAGTTTCTAAGGCCTGAAACCCTATAAGATTATATCCTTCAAAGTAATTGAACTGCTGACTTTGTCCTTAAAAGTAACTATTCTGCTAACTTTGGCCTTGAAATTAATTTCTGTGGATGTGTCCTAGAAACTAATTGGATTACAAAGTTTGTCCTTTTAGTGAAATTCCCCTTTCATTTTTGGATGTCTTTCCTTTAGTTTTTCAGTGTTATTTTCATTTATAAGGCTTATGGAAGTAAAATCTTCTCCACATTTTAATTTGACATTTCCTTGCACCCTTTCAAATATGTATGCATATTGATTTAGAAATATAGATTTAAAGGTTAAAGGTTTATAAATATCCTTTCTATCCGAATGAGGAATTACCTCTTTTAATTTTTCTGAATCTTCGTCGATGACAGTAAATTGTTCTCCCATGCTATCCTGAATTTGCAGGTTTGATGTTTCCTTAGATGTAAAAATATTCATATATATTCTGTATTCATGATATATTTCTGGCTCTTTGTTTCTTGATGATTGAGACGTTGAACCACTTAATGGGATAAATGTATCATGGTCATATATTTCTTCTTTCATAATTGGAAGATCTTCATATTTATGTATAACAAGTAATCCTATTGGGTCTCTTCGTTCTATTAGGTAGTCTTTGTCATCCATGCTACTGCTTTTAAATAGTATAGAAGTGTTATTTTTAGAAAGGGGTTTAATTGATCCGTGAATTATAAAAATATTTTCCTCTGTATGTTTGGGTATATTATAAATTTGTCTATAATATCCTAACAGGATTTTTACCAATAGATGTAAAAATACTTCAGTTGTATGATATCTTTTTAATCTGCACATTTTCATGCATATAAAGTATAACCTGGAGATTTTACATTTTCCTTATTGGGGAGTACAACATATATAGTTAAGGGTATGATTTTTATTTGATTATGAGTTTGATTTATTGTAATCATAGTTATTTTAAAGTTGTCAAAAAAACCATCAGTTTCATCTAGTGCTCAAATAAATTGATTCAATTTCATATGACGAAGAATTAACATCACTAGATATATCTTCAATGGTGCCAACATTAATAACGTATTCTTCTATATTTGATATTTCTATATATTTTTTATATTTATAGTACATTCATTAGCATACTGTTCTTTATTGCATTTAAAACATTTATAGCCTTTACGAAAGTTTTTCTTTTTAATACATTTTTTCTTGGAAAATCTGTTTTCACTTATGAATTTTTTCTTATATTTTGGTTTCCATTTTTTTCGAGTGATCCGATATTTAGATTTTGTTTTTTTATAATTTCCTGCCCTTTTTCTTTCGAATTCAGGGGAACCTCCAAATTATGTATTGATATTTTCCGTATACCGTGTAGTAAGAAAATCCTAGCTTGGAATTTTTGATTTTGTTTTTCATTGTTTGCATGCACTTTCTTGCTCATAAACCTTTTCCATAGTATCCATACATGCCTTTATTAACAGGCCAGTGTTAGGATTTTCATCAGAGTTACTTTGTCTTAATATTTCATATCTTTCTTGTATAATGTTATTCCATTGATGAGGTATTTTTGCAAAATAACCTTTTACCCAAAAAACCTTTTGATCATTACTTTTTAAGTGAAATTGTATACCTATATATTTGGCAGGAAATTCTTCTAACATACGTATGTCACATAATTGTTCTTTTAACAAATGCTTTTCGTAATCGTTATCTTTAAGGAATGTTTCCCCTTTGAAGTCTGCTAATAATAATTTAAGCAAATTGCCAAGCGCTTCTTGTTCTGATGGTATATTTTTAATTCTTTGTAATTGTGTTGGATTTATTCTTTCGAGATTCATTAACCATGCTAAAGCATTTCCTGTCTAATAATTTATAGCATAATGTATGTATTCTATGACACTCATATTAGGGGGTAGCAAGTAGATTGTTCCACTAATGTGCTAAATCCATGTTATAATATATTTTCGTATTTTTTATGAGGAAATCTATCTTTACTACAACTATATGTTGAAGAAGATTTTTCATCATAAAAATATTTTAGTTGTTTTTTTGAAGAATGAAACCTAATCCAGTATTACCTAGTACCGCGTCTAAGCATTTCAGAATAAGGATCATTGTGTAGGCTATTATATGTATTTTCAGCCTGCTTTTGATCTTCCATATCAACATCAGGAGAGGGATTGTTCACCTTGGAAACACCTTTTGGTCGAGGTAACACTATTGTTCTTCTACTAGATTCGGCTTCGTTGGTGTACATTTTGTAAATAAGTTTGTCTAATATGTCAGACATATAATCTGATTCTGTCGAACATTCAGAAGCTTGTTTAGAATTTTCATACAAAGAAAGTTTTCCAATTTATTTGAATTTGAAATAGTTTATTGTAGTAGAATGTTCTTCGTAGTAGGAATAAAATTCCATACCTATTTCTCTAACAAGTTCTTTTTCCTGAAGAATAACGTATTTTTGATAATAAGTCGGATCAATGTTCTCTACATTTATTTTGTTATTTTCTTCAGAAGCATATTTAACCATTCTAATACTATTTAGTAAATGAATTGTTGGTATATTCCTGCCAAAACTTGTTGTTATAATTTGTTTTTATGATTTGTTATTTATATCTTTTACTTCAAAAACATTTCTTTATTTAGACTAAATTGACACTTATGTGTGTCTGGAATAACAAGTCTATTTTCTTCCACAAAAGAGGACCCTTTGAACATAATTCAATTATGAGTTTAAAGCTTCTATTTTTGATTAAAAAAATAGAATGATAAATTAAGATTCATACACCAAAGGTGGTTAGATTAGTTTTGACCCTATTTTAACCGGCTAGACACGGTACCTTTTTGTAACAACCCTGGGATTGGAGATTACCTGTAAAATTTTAAGTATAACGATAGTTATGATTTAATATTTTGAATTAAAATAAAATTAGAGAAATTAAATTGCTTATTTGGAATAAACAACGAATTTGGGAAAAAATTATTGAAAATAAAGGATAAAGCTTTATTTTAATGGTTTGGGTGATAATAAATGTGGGAATAATTTTATTTGAGTAAAAATGCAATAAATTTGTTAATTATTGTGTTGTGGCTTCTTTTAATAATTTTTTTAAAAGAAGTAAGCTCTTTTAGTAAGTGTTTATTTAAATAAAAGATGGAAATTGGGTTAAAAATAAGTTTTGGATATAAATAATGTTTTGAAATGGTTTGAAATATTTTTCTAAGTGATAAAATAAATTTTGTGGAATTTTAGGAGCTAAAAACATGGTTTTGTTCATTTATTTGAGTAAATAGTGCATTTTGTTAAATAAAGGAATTTAATAAAAAAAAAATATTTAAAAATAAAAATTAATCTTTTTATATGATAGAAAATGTTTTATTTTCTATGTATACAAGTTTTCATAATCTTCTAGTGAAAAACTTGTGTGAAAATGTTTTTTTTTATATGTGTATATGTGATATACACACATATTTTGGCTAAGTGTTGATTTTAATCTTAAGCCACCCTATTTTCTTTTTAATTTGGGTCCAATTCAGCCCATTAGTGTTCCTTAGCCTAATTAAGAAAGTAAGAAAACAGAGACAACATGTACGTATATTTCTGTTCTCCTTTTCTTCTTCCTCCAGTGAGCAAAATAGAGAAACCCACTCCTCAAACATCAAAACCCAAGCCAAATCTTCAAATCAAATCAAAAACTTGTTGTTTTCTTTCAAACAAAAACATATTCTACAGGTAATCTACTCCAAAACTGAAATATTTCATCAAAATCTAATTTGTGATATAGGGTTTGTTTGTAATCTTTTTTTTTTTTTTGGCTTGCATGTTTCTATTTTGAGTTTTGTAGGTATTTGAAGCAAATCCTAGCTTCAAGCTCTCATCTTTCAACCACGAATCCAAGTCTTTTCATTGCAACGGCAAGGTGAGTTACAAAACTCACAAAAACTAGCTGAGCCAACTCAAAATCACCAAATTGTTTTGTAATTCGTTTTTACCTTCAATTTTGTTTGTGTCAAAACCTTCTCTGGTTGCTACTTTGAATGTTTGTAACTTTTGATTCGGCAACGAAATGCTGCCGGATTTTCTTCAGTTGATAGTTCATGTGTTGTAATATATATCTGCCAAATTTCATAGCACAACAATTTCGTTGGCTATGTGAAAACTTTACTGCAAAATCAATGCACAGCTTGGAATTTACCTGTACATTTGTGTTCAGAGTTGCTGCAAACATGGCCTGAGTCCATGTTTGCAATGTCATAACACTTTCAATTCTTGATGAAATTGCGTGATTATTTTTTTGTTTGAAAGATTGAGATTTATACTATAAGATTACCAAATTTCAGGTAATTCTGATCGATATAACATATAGAAATATGCTGCCGAACTTTGGTTCGGAGCATTTTTTTGCCCAGATTTTTACAGTGAAAACACTGTCTGGGTTCAATTTCAAGACATCATAACTTTCTCATATTTTATCCTAATTGCATGAATCTTTATTTTTTTTAAAAGATGTTGTTCCCTTCTACGTGCTTAAAAATTTTGAGCACAATCCGATGTCATTTGATCCTTGGTTTTATGCCTGGAAGTTGACCCAGAGTTGATTTTTAAGCCTGGGCACATCCTAGTTGAACTGTTACAAATATGGTCTGAGTTCATGTTTGTGACAGCATAACTCATTGGTTTTAAATCAGATTTGCATGATTCTTTTTTCAAATTTAATTAGGAGTGTTGATTTATATTTTTGTAAAGTTTCATGAAAATCTGGATTAGTTTGCTATTTCTAAACGGCTGTCAAACTTGTACTCGCAGCTTGCTAATTCAGTGTTTTAAACCTTGTTTTGGTCCGACTTTGAAACGACGCAGATTCTTCGTTTCAAATCGGATTTGAATGATTATTTTTGTAAATTGAAGTAGGAATGTTGAACTATATTCCTATCAAATTCCATGTCATATGCGCTCTGTTTGTAGGTCCAAACCTGCTGTCGAACTTGGGTTCGCAGCATGTTGTCACCGGTTTTTATACTTAGAATAATTTCTGGCTTTTTCTGATATTTCCCGATTTCTTTGAGATTTTTCTCTAAATTCCGTACACGGGTTTTATAAAGCATTACAAAGTGTTTTTCAAGCAAATTGACTTTTGAAATTAGTATTTAATATTAATTTGAGTATTAAATTAATTACTCTGTAATAGGAGAATTTCGAATACAATTTCTAAAGCGGTTTTGAAGCGTTCCTAAAACTCGTTTTCTTCAACTTAATTTCTATATAAAACACACAATTTTGCACTTCGAGCGAAGAGGGAGGAGAATTAAATGATTAGATAAAACGTGTGCTATGAACACGTGCGTTTATCTTTTCAGTTAATTCCTAATCTATTCGTTTGATCGTTTAGGCCTACGGGTCTAGCTTACCGATGATACGAGGTGAACCTTTTACTGCTTTGAGTGTGAAATTTACTAGCGGTTAGTAAACCGTTTAGTGCAAACGGGTGGTATGGGACACACGTTAACACTTTTCGGGTTCCTTTCCGAGAGTTTGTGACACATTTGCCTGTTGGCGTGCCAGTACTGGACCTTCGGGTCATTTTCCATTGCGGCGTATTTGTCTTCGGACGTTTGCCATTGCGGCGTATTTGTCTTCGGACGTTTGCCATTGCGGCGTATTTGCCATTGCGGCGTATTTGTCTTTTGACGTTTGCCTTTGTGCGAGGTACCTATTATATGAAACAGTACTCGGCAAAAATAGCACGTGCAAAACCTTTTTGAGATGATTTCTACCCTTGTGTTGTCATTTTGGAATCGGTTCTTTGAACCATTCGGTGGCGATTACTTTGGGATTTTTGGACTCTTTGGAGTTCTTTTGAGATTTTCCTTGCCTACACCGGCGTGATGAAATTTGCCTTTTGGCGTATATATATATTGAGATTGCCTATTGGCGTTATTTATGAGATTTGCCTTTTGGCGTTGTATGAGATTTTTATCTCTTTGTCGACATTTGCCTTATGGCTAAGGTCGAGATAACTTTTGCTTATATTTTTCTTGGAGTTGCCGATATGGCGGGTTTGGGAATTACTCTTTTAGGAATTTACATTTTACTATTTCCTAAACCATTCTTATTGATTTATGATTGCCGATGATATGAGGCATGCTACATTTTAGCGATTCATGAGATTTTGTGTTTTATGCGTATTGAAGCAATAATATTTTATCACTTAGTATAACCATATATGCCATACATGTTCTGTATCCTCCATATAACCATAGTTAGCTTTCTTATGGTTTCTTCTTGTTTAAGAAGAATATCACTATGCTCTTATGCTCTATTATTCTACTATCACCTTTTACTGATTCGTTTAGCTAGACTGACCCGTGTATTTTATACTCGGGTCAGACCGAGGTGTTTCAGGTTAGGTGCTTTTGGACTTAGCCTATTCTGCATCTGCATGGACTATTCTGCTGTGTTTCAGGTTAGGTGCTTTTGGACTTAGCCTATTCTGCATCTGCGTGGACTATTCTGCTGGCTCTTTTAGTTATACTTTTTGTGTAGTTCGTTTTGTTTTGCTACTCTGATATGTATATTCTTTTGACTCATATTTGTATTGTGGTTGTCATACCACCTATGTGATGTATCATTTTGTATACTTTGTGATGTATCTGTGTATGTGTGTATCTATGGGATTATCTGCTGTTCTGTGATGTGTTTTACATTTGAGTTATTGTATTTTGTTCTGATAGATCCTATAGCCACCTATGGCTTTGTATTAAGTATTTATTGGATATGTCGATCCACTTGAATCAAAAAAAAAATTAGATGGCATTGTCGACGTATTCAATAGATATTTAAGACAAGGCTATAGAAGGTCGCTCCTATCCAGCCCTATTCTCTGCATTAGCAGACAGTATTACCCAGTAATGCTCTTTGTTAATGTGGGTCTCGGGGTGGGGCGTTACAGCTTGGTATCAGAGCCAGGTTCAGAACAAAATATGATAAACACAGAACTGAAACACATATTACGGTACATCAAAGAGTAATACAAATGTTACGAATCCCTAAATCATCATGCTTTCGTTCTTTTTGTGTCCTTTGGGGTAGATATAATTGTGGGAATATGTCAAGGAATGCATTTTAATTCCGAAGTGGCTTTATATTCTCTTGACTCACAAGATGATGAAGATATATCTCATATTCCTATTGTTGGTGAATTCTCTGATGTATTTGAGCCTGTTTCGGCTTTGCCACCCAAGCGGGCGATTGAGTTCCACATTAATCTCATTCCAGGCGCACAGCCAGTTAGTCGTCCTCCCACGAGGATGTCTACAAAAGAAAATGAGGAACTCAAGAAGCAACTTTTAGAGCTTGAGTCCAAGCAACTGATTCAGTCTAGTTCTTCACCGTGGGGTGCCGCGGTCGTCTTTGTGAAGAAGTCTGATGGAACTCTTAGGCTTTCCATCGACTATCGCAAGCTTAACGAGTTGACCATCAAGAATAGATATCCATAACCTAGGATCGACGATATGTTCGATCAATTGAGTGGCGCTAAGGTCTTCTCTCAGCTCGACCTTGCCACTGGTTTTCATCAACTCCGAGTCGCGGAGGATAGCATACCTCTTACAGCTTTCCGCACTCGATATGGATCTTACGAGTGGCTCGTTATGCCATTCGGTTTGACGAACGCTCCTGCTTTCTTTGTTGATCTTATGAATCGAGTATTCCGGGAATATCTCGATAAGTTTGTCCTTGTGTTCATTGACGACATCCTTGTTTATTCGAAATCTGAAGCGGAGCATGCTAATCATTTGAGAATTGCCTTGAGTACTCTTCGTCACTATAAGCTTAAAGCCAAATTCTCCAAGTGCCATTTCTGGGAGAATAAGGTTAAGTTCTTAGGCCACGTTGTTTCTTCTGAAGGCATTTCTGTCGATCCTACGAAGATTGAATCCATCCAGAATTGGAAGAGGCCTGAGAATGTTCATGAGATTCGTAGTTTCCTTGGATTGGCGGGTTATTACCGTCGGTTCATTAAGGATTTCTCTCGTATTGTGCTTCCTCTCACTAGCCTTACTCGGAAAGGCGTTCGGTTTATTTGGTCCGACAAGTGCGAAGCTTCTTTTCAGCAGTTGAAGGAGCTTCTCACTAATGCTCCTATTCTAGTGGTTCCTGAAGGAAATCAAGATCTTGTTGTCTACGCCGATGCTATTAGATGTGGCCTCGGTGCCGTGCTTATGCAGAAGGATCGGGTAGTTGCTTATGCTTCTAGGCAACTGCGACCGAATGAAGTACGCTATGCCACTCATGATCTCGAGTTAGCCGCCATTGTCTTCGCCTTGAAGATTTGGCGCCATTATTTATTAGGCGAGTACTTCATTCTCTATACCGATCACAAGTCCTTGAAATATCTATTCACACAGAAGGAGCTCAACATGAGGCAACAGCGTTGGCTCGAGTTCCTTGCTTCCTATGACTTTGATATCCAGTATACCCCTGGTAAGGGTAATCGTGTTGCTGATGCGCTTAGTCGCAAACATTCGGCTGTTGTTTCTATGATGCTAGCCGAGTGGGATGTTCTAGAGACCTTATCCCTTTGTGATATTCGTGATCGAGCTCCATCTTCTGATTCTCCTATCTTATTATTTAGTTTGGAAGCTCGACCTAGTTTATTGGATCGTATTGCCGATGCTCAACGGCGTGATCCCAATCTTGTCCACCTTATTCAGATTTGTGAGTCTGAGTCCCATCACGAGGAGTTGAGGGATTTCAGCATTGATTCTCATGGGTGTCTTCGAAAGAAGAACCGTCTTGTTGTGCCTTCTGATTCTGCACTTAGGCATGACATTCTCGATGACTGTCATCGTTCTAAGTATACCATTCACCCTGGCAGTAGTAAGATGTATGCCGATATGCATCGTCTTTATTATTGGGAGGGCATGAAGCGCGATGTGGCGAGTTATGTGAGTAATTGCATGACTTTTCAACGTATCAAAGCCGAACATCAGCGCCCTTCTGGTCTCCTTCAGCCTTTAGAGATTCCATTGTGGAAATGGGATCAGATTTCGATGGATTTCATTGATGGCCTACCTCATTCGAGATCGGGCCATTCTAGTATTTGGGTTATTGTTGATCGCCTCACCAAATCAGCTCATTTCATTCCTATTAAGTCTAAAAGGAGTGCTTCTCATTTGGCCAAGTTATATGTCAAGGAAATCGTGAGACTTCACGGTGTTCCTAGTTCGATTGTTTGTGACCGTGATCCGCTATTCACGAGTCATTTCTGGCAGAGTCTTCAGCAAGCTTTGGGAACAAAGCTTAGTTTCAGCACAGCATATCATCCGCAGTCTGATGGACAGACTGAACGGGTGAATCGTATCCTTGAGGATCTTCTACGTGCTTGCATTCTAGATTTTGGTGGTAGTTGGGAGGATCACCTACCCCTTGTAGAATTCTCCTACAACAATAGTTTTCAGTCGAGTATCGGTATGGCTCCTTTCGAAGCCTTATACGGAAGGCCATGTCGATCACCTTCTTGTTGGTTGGAAACTGGTGAGAAGCTTATTCTTGGCCCAGATTCTGTTCGTGATTCTTCTGAGAAGATTGATCTTATTCGCCAGAGAATGAAAGAGGCACAAAGCCGCCAGAAATCCTACGCGGACAACCGTAGGAAGCCTCTCGAGTTCTCGATTGGTGATCTCGTCTTTATTCGTGTTTCTCCTCTGAAAAGGGTTATGCGCTTCAGTACGACTGGAAAATTGGCTCCTCGCTTTATAGGACCATTTCATATTACTGAACGTATTGGCCCTGTGGCTTATAGAGTGTCACTTCCAGCTCATTTATCTGGCATTCATGACGTGTTTCACGTCTCTCAGCTTCGGAAGTGTCTTCGAGAGTCGAATTCTGCCATCGATTCTCCTAATTTGCAAGAGCTTGAGATCTCACCGGACCTATCTATTGTGCAGCAACCTATTCGAGTACTTGCTTCGGAGGTGAAACGCCTTCGAAACAAAGACGTGCCGCTCGTTAAAGTTCAATGGTCCGCTAATCCTAATGATTGCACTTGGGAAACCAAAGAGTTTATCGAGCGATCCTACCCTGGTTTTCTTTCTTCGCATAGCGATGGTGAGAATCTATTTATCTCAAGCTTATTTCATTTCTTTTGATTAATGAAGTTAATAAGTTGAATACAAATTCTTCTCTAGAAATTGCGAGGACGCAATTTTGTTAAGGGTTGGAGTCTGTAACAACCCTGTGATTGGAGATTACCTGTAAAAATTTAAGTATAACGGTAGTTATGATTTAATATTTTGAATTAAAATAAAATTAGAGAAATTAAATTGCTTATTTGGAATAAACAACGAATTTGGGAAAAAATTATTGAAAATAAAGGATAAAGCTTTATTTTAATGGTTTGGGAGATAATAAATGTGGGAATAATTTTATTTGAGTAAAAATGCAATAAATTTGTTAATTATTGTGTTGTGACTTCTTTTAATAATTTTTTTAAAAGAAGTAAGCTCTTTTAGTAAGTGTTTATTTAAATAAAAGATGGAAATTGGGTTAAAAATAAGTTTTGGCTATAAATAATGTTTTGAAATGGTTTGAAATATTTTTCTAAGTGATAGAATAAATTTTGTGGAATTTTAGTAGCTAAAAACAAGGTTTTGTTCATTTATTTGAGTAAATAGTGCATTTTGTTAAATAAAGGAATTTAATAATAAAAAAATATTTAAAAATAAAAATTAATCTTTTTATATGATAGAAAATGTTTTAATTTCTATGTATACAAGTTTTCATAATCTTCTAGTGAAAAACTTGTGTGAAAATGTTTTTTTTATATGTGTATATGTGATATATACACATATTTTGGCTAAGTGTTGATTTTAATCTTAAGCCACCCTATTTTCTTTTTAATTTGGGTCCAATTCAGCCCATTAGTGTTCCTTAGCCTAATTAAGAAAGTAAGAAAACAGAGACAACCTGTACGTATATTTCAGTTCTCCTTTTCTTCTTCCTCCAGTGAGCAAAATAGAGAAACTCACTCCTCAAACATCAAAACCCAAGCCAAATCTTCAAATCAAATCAAAAACTTGTTGTTTTCTTTCAAACAAAAACATATTCTATAGGTAATCTACTCCAAAACTGAAATATTTCATCAAAATCTAATTTGTGATATAGGGTTTGTTTGTAATCTCTTTTTTTTTGGCTTGCATGTTTCTGTTTTGAGTTTGTAGGTATTTGAAGCAAATCCTAGCTCCAAGCTCTCATCTTTCAGCCACAAATCCAAGTTTTTTCATTGCAATGGCAAGGTGAGTTACAAAACTCACAAAAACTAGCTGAGCCAAGCTCAAAATCGCCAAATTGCTTTGTAATTCGTTTTTACCTTCAATTTTGTTTGTGTCAAAACCTTCTCTGGTTGCTACTTTGAATGTTTGTAACTTTTGATTCCGGCAACGAAATGCTGCCGGATTTTATTCAGTTGTTAGTTCATGTGTTGTAATATATATCTGCCAAATTTCATAGCACAACAATTTCGTTGGCTATGTGAAAACTTTACTGCAAAATCAATGCACAGCTTGGAATTTACCTGTACATTTGTGTTCAGAGTTGCTGCAAACATGGCCTGAGTCCATGTTTGCAATGTCATAACTCTTTCAATTCTTGATGAAATTGCATGATTATTTTTTTGTTTGAAAGATTGAGATTTATACTATAAGATTACCAAATTTCAGGTAATTCTGATCGATATAACATATAGAAATATGCTGCCGAACTTTGGTTCGGAGCATTTTTTTGCCCAGATTTTTACAGTGAAAACACTGTCTGGGTTCAATTTCAAGACATCATAACTTTCTCATATTTTATCCTAATTGCATGAATCTTTATTTTTTTTAAAAGATGTTGTTCCCTTCTACGTGCTTAAAAATTTTGAGCACAATCCGATGTCATTTGATCCTTGGTTTTATGCCTGGAAGTTGACCCAGAGTTGATTTTTAAGCCTGGGCACATCCTAGTTGAACTGTTACAAATATGGTCTGAGTTCATGTTTGTGACAGCATAACTCATTGGTTTTAAATCAGATTTGCATGATTCTTTTTTCAAATTTAATTAGGAGTGTTGATTTATATTTTTGTAAAGTTTCATGAAAATCTGGATTAGTTTGCTATTTCTAAACGGCTGTCAAACTTGTACTCGCAGCTTGCTAATTCAGTGTTTTAAACCTTGTTTTGGTCCGACTTTGAAACGACGCAGATTCTTCGTTTCAAATCGGATTTGAATGATTATTTTTGTAAATTGAAGTAGGAATGTTGAACTATATTCCTATCAAATTCCATGTCATATGCGCTCTGTTTGTAGGTCCAAACCTGCTGTCGAACTTGGGTTCGCAGCATGTTGTCACCGGTTTTTATACTTAGAATAATTTCTGGCTTTTTCTGATATTTCCCGATTTCTTTGAGATTTTTCTCTAAATTCCGTACACGGGTTTTATAAAGCATTACAAAGTGTTTTTCAAGCAAATTGACTTTTGAAATTAGTATTTAATATTAATTTGAGTATTAAATTAATTACTCCGTAATATGAAAATTTCGAATACAATTTCTAAAGCGATTTTGAAGCGTTCCTAAAACTCGTTTTCTTCAACTTAATTTCTATATAAAACACACAATTTTGCAATTCGAGCGAAGAGGGAGGAGAATCAAAATGATTGGATAAAACGCGTGCTATGAACACGTGCGTTTATCTTTTCAGTTAATTCCTAATCTATTCGTTTGATCGTTTTGACCTACGGGTCTAGTTTACCGATGATACGAGGTGAACCTTTTACTGCTTTGAGTGTGAAATTTACTAGCGGTTAGTAAACCGTTTAGTACAAACGGGTGGTATGGGACACACGTTAACACTTTTCGGGTTCCTTTCCGAGAGTTTGTGACACATTTGCCTGTTGGCGTGCCAGTACTGGACCTTCGGGTCATTTGCCATTGCGGCGTATTTGTCTTCGGACGTTTGCCATTGCGGCGTATTTGTCTTCGGACGTTGGCCATTGCGGCGTATTTGCCATTGCGGCGTATTTGTCTTTTGACGTTTGCCTTTGGGCGAGGTACCTATTATATGAAACAGTACTCGGCAAAAATAGCACGTGCAAAACCTTTTTGAGATGATTTCTACCCTTGTGTTGTCATTTTGGAATCGGTCCTTTGAACCATTCGGTGGCGATTACTTTGGGATTTTTGGACTCTTTGGAGTTCTTTTGAGATTTTCTTGCCTACACTGGCGTGATGAAATTTGCCTTTTGGCGTATATATATATTGAGATTGCCTATTGGCATTATTTATGAGATTTGCCTTTTGGCGTTGTATGAGATTTTTATCTCTTTGTCGACATTTGCCTTATGGCTTAGGTCGAGATAGCTTTTGCTTATGTTTTTCTTGGAGTTGCCGATATGGCGGGTTTGGGAATTACTCTTTTAGGAATTTACATTTTACTATTTCCTAAACCATTCTTATTGATTTATGATTGCCGATGATATGAGGCATGCTACATTTTAGCGATTCATGAGATTTTGTGTTTTATGCGTATTGAAGCAATAGTGTTTTATCACTTAGTATAACCATATATGCCATACATGTTCTGTATCCTCCATATAACCATAGTTAGCTTTCTTATGGTTTCTTCTTGTTTAAGAAGAATATCACTATGCTCTTATGCTCTATTATTCTACTATCACCTTTTACTGATTCGTTTAGCTAGACTGACCCGTGTATTTTATACTCGGGTCAGACCAAGGTGTTTCAGGTTAGGTACTTTTGGACTTAGCCTATTCTACATCTGCATGGACTATTCTGCTGGCTCTTTTAGTTATAGCTTTTTGTGTAGTTCGTTTTGTTTTGCTACTCTGATATGTATATTCTTTTGACTCATGTTTGTATTGTGGTTGTCATACCACCTATGTGATGTATCATTTTGTATACTTTGTGATGTATCTGTGTATGTGTGTATCTATGGGATTATCTGCTGTTCTATGATGTGTTTTACATTTGAGTTATTGTATTTTGTTCTGATAGATCCTATAGCCACCTATGGCTTTGTATTAAGTATTTATTGGATATGTCGATCCACTTGAATCAAAAAAAAAATTAGATGGCATTGTCGACGTATTCAATAGATATTTAAGACAAGGCTATAGAAGGTCGCTCCTATCCAGCCCTATTCTCTGCATTAGCAGACAGCATTACCCAGTAATGCTCTTTGTTAATGTGGGTCTCGGGGTGGGGCGTTACACTTTTATTCTAGCATAGCATACCGTGGATTTATAGTAAGGTTAGGCCTTGAATTTTCAACCAATAGCCTATACCGTCGCTTCACCTAAATAGAGCATAGCAATGGTTCGTTTCAACCTCCAATGCGTAATAATCAAGAACAATAGGCGTTCAAATTGATTTAAAATTTCGAATATTTTTTTGTCATGCATAAAATTTTCATGGACTCATAACGAATTATGCCCTAAATAATAACTTAGACTGCCATTAATTTTTTTTTTTAATTTTACTCTTTTTTTACTATGTATATCTGGAATAATTGAAATTAGGAAATATAAAAGCAGAAGAACTTATTGAGTTCCACCAGGCTTCGATACCAAATGCTATTACCAAATTCCATTCGGCACAAAAAAAAGCAGAAAACATTAATCTTTACAAAAACATGAAGTTAGAAAATAGAAAAAGCCAAATACTTAACTAAGATTTTCTTAAGATAGTAGATAATATTACAGAGAATACTGAGTACAATATATTTGATAAGAGAAAACAAACTTAAGAGACTTTCTTTTTCTAATGATCCTCTCTGAAGGGAGAGCTCCTTATTTATAATTTCTTAAGTACTTTATTATATTATTTAATAGGATTCATAAATGTTCTCTCTAGTCTTCTAGGCATAATATGTGTCCATAACTTTACTGCATAGGCCGGGGATGTGTCCTTTCCTTTTTATTTGTAGTTAGGAAACCTGTTAGGTCTATTTGGGTGATTTGACACCCTAAAGTAGTAGATATATTCCTTATTTGAAGTAGAAAAGGCAAAGGTCCACCATGCTTCTGGTTAGTTGTGGATAACCAGGATGGCTAGGTTTTCATCATCGAAAAGGTCTGTCCCTGTAGTGTCTCCCATTATGGAGTCTTGTCTTGACCTCTTCTTTTCAACTTGTTCTTAAAAATATTCTTCCTATCCCATTGTGCCAATTGGTCCAATTTCGAGTCCGTCTAAAAACCACTGGACTTTCATTATTCTATTTGTTGATGGTTGGAATTCTGATAGGTCGTCCAATAGCAGCATTGTTTTAACCCTCGGTTGCGGAGTGTGCTCCAACTTCATCTTTACTGATGGCATTAGCAAATAATTCTTGTGCTACTAGTAGCCTTTTGTTTTCTTCATTAAAATCTTTACGGTTGAATTTAATGAATTCATGTTGGGGATTTTTTGTAACTATGAAATTCTCATAAGAGGGGTATAGTCGAATGTATTGTCTTTCTTCCAAAACACTGCATATTCTAAACATGAACATGGTAAAAAAAAACATGCTTGAATATTCAGAAAATTTTGCTTTACAAATGTCAGGAATACAATCTGTATATTCTTCACGATGGCTTGTGTTAATGTAAATTTTGTCAACTAAGCCTTTCTTGATATGTTTTTTGTATTTTTGTATGTTCGAAAAGTAGGCTAACAAGCGTGGTCTCCTGTTATTTTTAAGGATTGACTCTTCATTTTCTAAGATTTTTATTAATTCTGTATCTTCTATTTCTTGAAGAACAAAAGCAGTTGACTTTCGTCAATGAGATGTTGCTAATACAGATAAATCATATCTTGTACTATCGTTTCAGCTTCCATCTCTTTGGTTTTTGTGTTGTTGATCTCATAGAGTCTAAGTAATTCTAGAAAGTCTTGAATTCATAGATTCATAAGATCGAATGTCTGCATTTAAGTAAATATTGGTTTCAAATGGCTTTGTTCGGCTGAATTGTCAGTGAACAATTCTGCTTCTTTTATATCTAGAGCTTCAAACTAGAGGTAAAAGAATGCTAAGATAATTTAGACACTATTTTTTTGTGTTTTGTAATTTTTTGTCCTTCTGGGATATTTTATATTTCAATCCAAAATAAGTTTTTCTAGTTAGGTTAACTAGGAATTAGCAGCTCTATGGTCTGTAAGTTCGCATTTGTTGTTTTCATTTCCAAATAGTACCATTATTTGACCACTGCCGAGGTATATGGCCTTTGCACCCCTGCAGGAGCTTTTGGTTTATCTTTGTTTATTGGAACAAACTTTAGTAATTTAGTGAAAGTCATTGCCTTACCTTTGTTCATGTAACAGTCTTGCTTTGTTAGACTTTTCCTTTGTTTACTCGTACGAGAGTATCGGTTTCTTTCGAAACTTATGAGGAGGAAGCCTCTTTGGAGGTTTGTTTGGCTTTCTTTGGTGATTTCACTTGTTGGAAATCTTCTTACCTTTTCGTTTTTTCAGTAACTCTTGAATTCTTTTTAATCGTCTTCATCCATTTTCATAATTTGACAAGAAGATAAGCAACAAAATTATTGTCACCCGAAATGTATTTGACATCATAATTATAGATTTCTAAATACATTGCTAATCTGATTCTTCGAAGATTTTCTTATGGACTATTTACAGTTTTTTCTTCAAGAATTGAGCAACAGATTTATTTTCTGTTTCAATTATGAATTGTCTATGTAGCAGATAAATTCTTAGGCTTTTGATTGCTAATTTAATAGCAAGTAGTTCTTTGTCATATGTAGTGTATTTAATTCGAGGTTTGTTAAATTTTCCAAAAAAACATGTCATTACCACCTTTTGTTTTGCGATTAATACTCCTGCCCAAAAATTGTCAGAAGCATCAGTTTGTAGTGTAAGTAGTTCTTTATCTAAAGGAAAATAGAGGATTTTCTGATCTTTTGCTAGATCTTTAATTCTCTTTATTTTCTTTTCTTCATGTTGTTATAATGTAATAGAAATTTTATCCGTGTTCTATCTTCTTGGCTGTTCTCAGTTATATAGTTTGAATTTTGCTTGTTTCAACTATAAGTTTCATTTGTAAATTTTGAGTCTTAACAGATAAATTAGGAACAAATTTTTTGCTATAATTTAATAGTCCTAAGAAACTTTGAAGTTCTTTAAATATTTTGAATCTATTAGGAAAATCTTTAATTTTAGTGTAAATATGCTGTTGTAATTCTATTCATCCATTTTTAATTCTTTTTCCAAGAAAATAAATTTATTTTTTAAACAATTCAATTTTTTAGGACTCAGGATTATACAATTTTTTAGTAGCATGTGTAATACCATTAGAAGATGTTCTTTGTGTTCTTTGCAGTATTAGAGAATATTAGGATGTCATCTATATAAATAATAGAAAATGGTAAATGTCTGAACAAAGCGTTCATCCATTTTTAAACTACTTATGTTGCGTTTTTTAATCCAAAAGGCATAACTAGCTATTCAAAATGTCCCAATGGGCAACAAAAGGCAATTAATTCTATGGTTTGTTCATAAGTTTTATTTACCAAAAGCCTGATTTGTCATCAAATTTACTATAATATTTTGCTTCCTGTATCTGTTTCGTTAATTGTTCAGCAGGGGGATAAAATATTCAACAAATTTTGTATAACTATTAAGCTTTCTATAATTTATTACCATTCTAGTTTTTCCTCATTTGATTTCAGCATGATTCCTTACTAAAAAGGCTGGAGAAGAATCAGTACTAAAACTTTTTTGTATTAGGTTTAATACTAATAGATCCTTTATTTGCTGTCCAAACTCTTCTTTGTTTATTGGTGATACCATGATGCTGCTAGCTCGAACTTTAGAATTTTTGTATTATTCCATTAGCTCGATTTTACATTGCCTTGGTGCTTTATCAAAACATTTTAATGGATTATCTAAATATAGTGGTTCTAGCATATTATGTATTAATATTTCAAACTCATTTGAGTTGGTATGTTGTGAGTGTAAATTTTTGGTTGTGTTATTTTTGGTGTTTTTACATTTTCAATTAATGTAACAGGTTTTTCACCATGTTGTGCTGCTGGAGTATAATTGTAACGACTCGTAAATTTCAATAATCAAAAAAATTCATTTAATAGGATTTTGTTATTTAGAGTTGAAGGAAAAAAATTATAACTTAATAATGAAATAATAACTAGAACGAAATTGTAACCATATTAATTCAAGTTAATCATTAACAACTTTAATGGAATTCCAATCAATGGAAATAATGTAAATGTTATAACTTGGTTATAAAAGTTCAATATAAGGGAACAAATGTAAATAGTGAATTAATGTATGGAATAGTATAATAAATGGTAACTGAATAAAATCAGTATTATGTAGGTGATTTCAACATTCACTTGTAAGTAATAAATTTATAAATATGGTTAAAGGTTAATTGTGACAATCATTATAAGTGTAACATATCCGATTTCTCGGCTCCCGAAAGTCGACATCGATACGTCCACTTTATCAAATGCCGCACAGTCGAATGCCCAAAAACCAAATCGTTAGGGTTTAAAGAAGAGGTAGAAGAAGAAGGAAAGAAAACAACAACAGAATCGCACATATCGCAGTGGAACAAATATAATAGATAAATAACTATCTTTAAAACAGAATCACTATATCAGTTATTACATTACATCACATTACATTATCAGAGTGTACAACAACAAACAGCGAAAAGAAATATTACATATATAAGTGATACGCTTCTCCATCCAGCTTGCTCCTGATTTCCATAGCAACTCCTGAATTTCAGAATGACCTCATAACCTGACTCTAGACTGCCCGTGTGGAAATTGGTGGCCACCCAGAGTTTATAAAGGGAACAACAAACTCCAGGTCAGTCATAGGACTGGTGTGAAATCTTAAAAATAGTTATTTTCACAAAGAAAATAAAAATAAATCCGCTACGCTTTTGGAAAATGAAACTACCATAAGGCCTCCCGCCACACACACAATGCAAAGGCAGAATTGGAGGAGATTTCTCCTTATGATAGTCAAACATGCTTAATATGCAAATTCCTTTTGATATTATTATTAGTGCATAGTGCAGAAAACATTTCGAAAGTATAAATTAATCTTAGCCAGCAAACAACCATTATTGTATGCCTACTATAGCTACCATCCAAACAGTGGGGCACCACCATAAGTAGATGGCAGGTTATACAACTAAAACCGTACAGGCGCGTATTGTTTCTTTGGATTTCCAACAAATGGTCAGGCTAAGTAACTTCCTACTGCCACATAGGTACGCCTCTGGAGGGACGTCCCGAGAACCTACCCGGATCTCTGCCAACACAAGGCCGGGTTACCTCTGTAACTAGGTAACTACTACTCGAGTATGCCATCCCCTGGTCCTTTGGGGCCTTTATCCGAGGATCCTCTACAACAACAACCACAAAGAAAAGTATTTGTAGTAACCACAAAGGTTAAATATCAGGGCTCCATACCTGACACCACCCTTTTCCAGAAGGAAATGACATACCCTAAAGGGCACGACCCTCATAACCTTGCCGCATCTTTCCTTTTTTGACCATTTTCGGGGTGTGAGGTCCGATGAGGTCTCGTCCACAAAGCTACACTTTTCACAAAGTCGTGCTTTGATCAACAAATGATCAGCAGCACTTCGTGTGCCACATTACCAAATTGGGAATGTATCACTAGTAGCCATCAACTACATAACCTCTGAGATCGTACGTCTCAGAGAAGGGTGTTAAGCTAAGAGAATAAATCCTCCGCCACCAACATAGATGTATTCGATAGAAACCAGTTTTACATCTCAAAGTGTAACGTCAGCCACACATCCATACAAGTCTGTTCCGAGATCGAACGGAACCGAAGCCATTTCCAAAGAAGCCCTTGCAATCCGGATATTCACTAATCACGTCCGGAATCCCCATCACAACAGATAATCCTTTCGTTTTCGAAAAATACCCGGTCTTCAACACCGTCTTTAAATGCAACCACATTTCGTTGTATCGTTATTTGTAATGGGTTTTATGACACAAGGTCCTCTCCCAGCTAATCCGAATAACGAGCGCTTATTTTTGAAAATAAGTGTTCATTCAGATTTCAAACAAATCACGACAATTTTCACTTCGATCTTTTGAATCAAAGATCTATCACAAATCACAAAGGTTCGATGTGGTTTTCGGGTATCCACTTGGAATCCAACCCCCAGTCGCATCGAAATTCAAATGTCATTAAAAAGGCCAATATTGATAGTCGGTTATTTAACTATCAATCAACATTCAAAACAACACCAAGATTTAAATAATTTTCCCAATTATCTATTTTCAAAATATCTTTGCAAAATATAAATTTTTAATACTTCACCTATTTGAAAACAAATTTCAAATCACTTTACGCCTTTCAATCCTTTGAAAACAAATTTCAAGTCATCATCTTCACTTGGAATAATTTCCAAATATTTATTTAATTCCACCGAAAATCTGCCGAAATCAAATATTTAAAATAATTTAAATTACTTATCCAAACTTATATACTTAGAAATAAACTATTTTAAAAACACTTGCTTAATTATTAGTTATAAAAATATTATACTAATATCTTACATAAGCTTTAAGTCTAAACTAACTTTAAAATAATTTAATAGACAGGGTATAATTATTTTAAATAACCATTTTCTAAACAAATATCAATTTAATCTTTAAAATGATTCTTTCTATAAGTGATTAAATAAATCGATGTTTTAAAGATTTAAAACAATTTCCAAAAATAATTCCTCCAACAATAAAATTTTCCAAACAATTTCTAGAACCTTTAATTTATACTTCAAAAGCTACTTTAACAAAATAATCGGCTTCCCAAGGAAGAATTCTCTTTCCATTTATATCAATTAATAAATCTTCTCGATTTATTTTAATTTACTTACCAAATCTGTAAATTCCTTTCACACCTTTAAAATATAAGACAATATTTATTTTAAAACAAATTTTCCTTTCTTTTCTAAAATTCCATTGTAAATTTAGATTTCTAAATATCCGTTGATATACGATTTTCAAATCGATTTCCAAATATTCATTTTCAGCACCGAATTAAGTTCTAAATTGATTTCCAAATTTATTTTCAAATACTAAATCAATTTCCAAAATTGTTTTCCAAATTTGTTTCAACACTAAATTTATTATCTTTTGAAACAAATTCCTTCTTTTAAATTTATTCTATTTTCTAAAGTTAACTGACTATAAATTTTCTACTAAATTTCAAAAATCAAATTTTATTTATTTCTGGTATCTTACGATACCAAAAATTTATTTGGATAAATTATAGCCCTTAACGATTTAAATCACAATATAATCACACACAGATTATAATAAATAACACACAATATATGAAATAAAAACAAATTTTTGAGTAATCCAGTTGGATCCCTCTAACCTATTTTCCATGTATCCACAGACGTTAGCACAACAATTAAATACCAATTCCACTTCGAGGTGGAATATCGCGGTATATGGGATTTATAAAATATCATACGCTATTATGCGGCGCAATAGGGTTTCACCCGCTATATGATGCGGGAAATCGACAACTCCAATATATACTATATACTACTATATATATAATATCATCCAGTAAATAATAATTATAATTCAATCACCCAAGCACAAAGTCAATCAATTTGAATTTAACTATTTAAAATCAAATTGGAAATTTCAATTTGAACTTGAGTGAGAAGATCTCACCTTTTACTATGCATGCAATCCATTTTCATTCTGGCTTGATTTCTTTTAGGTTTTGACCTTGTAAGCAATTATACAATTTATTAATATTCGAACAAATTTGAAAGATTTATTACTATTTACTAAATTTAATTAACCAATAATTTAAATTTTAAACTAATAATTTCTTTTGAAATTTTTTTAGTAACTAGAATAATCAATTAAGTTTAATAAACAAGTAAATCATCATACTCTATTATTTATTTTCTTTTTGGCACTACATACATATTTATAAAATAAATTATAAAGTTCGAAAATCCAACTTTTATAAATTGTTTGAACATTTTAAAACCCCTATATTTTTCTTTCAAAACCTTATCTATGCATATTTACTGTTATACATTAAAATATGTATGAGTGTGTATATATATATATATACTTATATTTACATTATTATTTTCTGTATATATATATATATATATCAATATTAAATTGAGAAATAAATTGTAAATATATTACTTCCAGTGACAATCTTCTTTCTGAAAAGATCAAAACAGAACTTTACTTTACTGTAAATACTCTCTTTGTTAATCTACATATTTATTAATATGAAATTTACTTGTAAAATAAAAATATATGAATTTACCTGTACTCGAACTAATCCTCCCTCTTCCCTTCAATGCACTGGTGCTGAATGTTGCCATCGCTTGAATTCTCGATCACCGAAGCCTCCAGCCTCCAGCTTACGTTGCCGCACGTGCGACAACCCTCCAGCATCGACGCAGCTCCATCATCGAGTCGCCTCACGTCCACAACTTGCAACCGCCTTTGCCTTCAATTAATCAAGTCGTTGCTGCCACAAAGATCGATCGCCGCGCTGAAACCCTAATTCACGAAACTCTACTCCATCGCTTCGAGCGACGACGTGCTCGATTTCCCCCCGCGATGACTTCTTCGACATGCGATTCCATGAATTTCGATCGGCCTTCGTTTTCTCAAATTCGAATTTTTTTTCTTTCTTTCTCTTTAGCTCGGCCGATAGTTATTTTTTCGAACGAGAGATTCAATCGGTCATTGATTTTGAATGATTTTGATTTTTAAAACGGGGACACGGCCATTGATTTGTTTGGAACAAACGATTTTTGGAAAGAAAGCTCGGCATATAAAATTAAAGGAGGAAGATACCTTGCATAAGAAGCTTTACCTAGCTATAGTGTTTTGAAAGTATTGACGTGATTTTGTTATGTGCAGAATAGGTGGCCAGCGCTTTTGGAAAAAACTGATACGAGATGAAATTTTGACTAATTCAAACTATATGTAATTTATATCGATTAACTATTGTCTAGGCATTTATATCTCGTACGATCATACGATAACTCCGAAATCTACGAAACTTGAAATCCGGTAATAATTCAATATCACGGGTCCAATGGAACTAGTTTCGTCGAATTCCGAGACTGTGCCTCGGAAGACTATTTTTAAATATCAATTTAAACAATATATTTTCAAACTGAACAAAACACTTCCAAATTCATTTTTAACACTTTTACTATCTTAAGTATTATTAATAAAAATATCTAAGCCATCAAATTATTTTTAACAGGCTCAAATTTGAAGATTTAAAATTTTACCCAAATTTCTATAATTAAATTTGGTAATTAAATTGCTAACTTCATAGTTAAAATTGAAATTCAAGCTTAAATTAGCAATTCAGATATTTGAAATCAATTAAATATTTCAATTTCAAACATTGAAAATTCTGGGTCGTTACATCCTTTCCCCCTAAAGGAATTTCGTCCCGAAATTACTAGTTAGGAAGAATGATCCTCAACCCGTTTGATATTTTCCAAACCAAACAGTTTTATCAATTTATCAACCCCAATCTTTTTATTAAAGATCAATTTCAACTAACTTTCCAAAATCTTCCATAGTTTTCAAACAATATTGTCTACTTCCCAATTTAAATTTAAATTTAAATTTAAATTTCAAATTTACAAAATTTCCTCAAAAATTTTCTAACTCTCAAAATTTTCGAAAAATTTCGCCAGCATCTCCTTTGCGCGGCTAGCTCGGTACAGCTACAAAATGGCACCACAAGCCCTCAGATTTCAAAAGAAAACAAAACGCCAAGTGGCTAGACAAGAAAATCACCAAATTTCATACTGAAATTTAAACACATACCTTTTTGTTGAGCAATTCAAATTTATCTTCAGAAATCAAAACCAATTTTTCCTTTCTCATTATAATACCTGTATATCCTGCTAGTCATAATATCCATTCATAGTCTTTCAAAATCATTTTATACATTTTCTTACAGAAGTTTTCATATCTACTTCTATTCAATTAGTTTTCCCATTACCATATGAATTCAATTTATTTTTAACTCTGAATATTGAATTTTATCTTTCAATTTTAACTGATTCCTATTATTATTTTGAATTAGTTTCATTCACTAATTTTCTTCAATTTCAATTTTGAAATCATTTGTCGCTAACAAAAAATTTTCTGACTCCCAAAATTTTCGAAATTTTTTGGCAGAGTCTCCTTTATACAAAGGAGCTTTTGCAATTTGAAAAAAGATATAAATATATATACATCGACCACCCCCCCGGTCATAAAAACAAAAACAGTTCATATTTCCTATATTTTATTGCGTAGGCGTACCTTATTTGCATTTTAAAGCAAATCGGTTTATTATTAGCATTTTAGCGCGACCAAATCCAGCCAAACGACCCTCCTGTACCTGTACTTACTCAATTTAAACACGTAAGTGACATATATAGGAAATTCATTTACATTTCACTAATTTTCAATAGTAAACCCATAGTTTTCACAAGCAAAATATTCAAAATTATTTCCATTAGCAATTTATATGGTTTCGATACAATTTTAATTGCTTACAACTACATTCCATATCATTTCTATTCAATTCAAGTGATTTAGAATTCACTTTCTTTCATTCGATTCATTTTTTTTAACGAAACAAACTCATATCCATTTCAATTGATTCAAAAATCAATTTTATTGGCTTTCATTAACTCATAGAATTTTATGCAATCACGTTTGCGTCAAACGACAACCATTTCTATGCAAATTCGACGATATTCACCGAATAGAATATCCATCTAGTTTATAACTAATTTAAATTAATACAAACTCAATTTACTCTTTATTCTACTTCATTTCCAATTGATTTCGTTCAATTCATATTGCATTTCATTAATCAAACAAGTTTCATTCACAACCATTCCATACAACTTGACAACAACCATTTCACAATTTTACTTAAGTCGAGCTTTTATCAATATTTATTTAAGTTATTTCAATTCAAAACTCAAATTTATTTTTTTCTTATAACACTTCCAAACTTAAATCCTCGATTTGATTTTCATTTATCAAATCCATTCCATCGACTAATTTAATTAAATTAGTTTTACACACTTATCCATTTTAAATTTCAAATTTTCCATTCTCAATTCATCTCGAATTTATTTTATCAATAACAAGGAAATTTTCAATTTATTTCTACTTACTTGAATTCATCTGCAAATTCAAACCACTTTTTATTTAACTCACAATTCAAGTTTAAATTTAACTAATTCAACTTTCCTATTTTATGAATTAATTAATTATCGTATTAGTTTACTTGGATTCAATCCTTTTTAATTTTTTATTTTTCCCAAGTTTGGATTTTTATTCAACTTGATCCCAATCTTATCTCATTCCATTTTTTTTCCAATTCCAGTCCATTTACTTACAAATGTTAACTCATTTGTTCATTCACAAATTTATTCCATGCTTACTTTTATTTATCCCATTTCAATTTGAGTCTTATTCCAATCAAATTTAAAATATTTTTATGAGTTATCAAACTTATTTATATCCCGTAACATTTAAAGAAATTTAATCTTTTGAAATTTCAATCCAAATCCTTTAATCTGTATTTCAAAGATTATTCTGGCATCTCATTTCAATTTTATAAACTCAATTATAAATTAATATTACCAATTTCATTCCATTAATGAATTTTATTCCAAATTATAAATCACATCTATAATCTACATTTACAAATCTCATTTGTATATGAATTCATTCCCTTATCCTTTAAATTCATATTTATAAATTTCACTTGTTTAATGAATTTATCTCCAAATCTTTGGTCATACCATTATTTCTTATTCAATTTTCATACAATGATGATAATTCAATATCATCACTTCCTAACAACCAAGCAACCATATATTATAAAAATTCACAGAAAATCATTTCATTTATGTACAAAAATAGTTTTAGGTAAAATTATTTCGTTTACCGTATTTTAGAACAATATTGTGTCGGTTTATCTTTTTGAAGAGTTTAGAAACCCCTATCGAAACAGTTGGCCAAACTGCACCGACCAGAATCTATAAACAATCAACCGATAAGTCAGCACAATACAAAAAAAATTATATTCACTAACAAATACGCTCTTATATCTATTATTACACTCACACTCATTCTAGAGTACTGCTGACTCTATCTCTAATGAGTAACACCCAACAGATCCAACGTTATCGCTTAACCAAATGCTCTGATACCACTTGTAAGATATCCGATTTCTCGACGCCCGAAAGTCGACATCGGTACGTCCACTGTATCAAATGCTGCATAGTCGAATGCCCAAAAATCGAATCGTTAGGGTTTAAAGAAGAAGAGTTAGAAGAAGAAGGAAAGAAAACAACAACAGAATCTCACATATCGCGGTGGAAAAATATAATAGATAAATAAATATATTTAAAATAGAATCACTATATCAGTTATCACATACATTATCAGAGTGTACAATAACAAACAGCGGAAAGAAATATTACATAAATAAGTGATACGCTTCACCATCTAGCTTGCTCCTGATTTTCATAGCAACTCCTGAATTCCAGAATGACCTGATAACTTGACTCTAGACTGCCCGTGTGGAAATTGGTGGGAACCAGAGTTTAGAAAGGGAATAATAAACTCCAGATCAGTCATGGGACTGGTGTGAGATCTTAAAAACAGTTATTTTCACAAAGAAAATAAAAAGAAATCCGCTATGCTTTTGGAAAATGAAACTACAATAAGGCCTCCCGCCACACACACAATGCAAAAGCAGAATTGGAGGAGATTTCTCCTTATGATTGTCAAACATGCTTAATATGCAAATTCTTTTCGATATTATTATTAGTGCATAAGGCAGAAAACATTTCGAAAGTATAATATTAATTTTAGCCAGCATATAACCATTATTGTATGCCTACTATAACTACCATCCAAATAGTGGAGCGCCACCATAAGTAGATGGCAGGTTATACAACAAAAACCGTACAGGGCGCGTATTGTTTCTTTGGATTTCCAACAAATGGTCAGGCTAAGGAACTTCCTACTTCCACATGGGTACGCCTCTGGAGGGACGTCCCGAGAACCTACCCGGATCTCTGCCAACACAAGGTCGGGTTACCTCTGTAACTAGGTAACTACTACTCCAGTATGCCATCCCCCGGTCCTTTGGGACCTTTATCCGAGGAACCTCTACACCAACAACCATAAAGAAAAGTATTTTCACTAACCACAAAGGTTAAATATCAGGGCTCCATACCTGACACTACCCATTTCCAGAAGGAAATGACATACCCTAAAGGGCGCGACCCTCGTAACCTTGCCGCATCTTTCCTGTTTTGATCATTTCTGGGGTGTGAGGTCCGATGAGGTCTCGTCTACAAAGCTACACTTATCACAAAGTCATGCTTTGATCAATAAATGATCAACAGCACTTCGTGTGCCACATTGCCAAATTGGGAATGTATCACTAGTAACCATCAACTACATAACCTCTGAGCTCGTACGTCTCAGAAAAGGGTGTTAAGTTAAGAGAATAAATTCTCCACCACCAGTAGAAATGTATTCGATAGAAACCAGTTTTACATCTCAAAGTGTAACGCTAGCCACACATCCATACAAGTCCGTTTCGGGATCGAATGGAGCCGAAGGCACTTCCAAAGAAGCCCTTGCAATCCGGATATTCACTAATTACGTCCGGAATCCCCATCACAAAGGGTGATAAAATCTCTATACCGTAGCAACCCGGTGCAGAGACATTCGACAGGTAATCCTTTCGTTTTCGAAAAATACCCTGTCTTCAACCCCGTCTTTAAATGCAACCACATTTCGTCGTATCGTTATTTAGAATGGGTTTTATGACACAAGGTCATTCCCCGGCTAATCCTAAAAACGAGCGCTTATTTTTAAAAATAAGTGTCCATTCAGATTTCAGAAAAATCACGACAATTTTCACTTCGATCTTTGGAATCAAAGATCTATCACAAATCACAAAGGTGCGATGTGGTTTTCGGATAATCACTTGGAATCCGACCCCCGGTCGCATCGAAATTCAAATGCCATTAAAAAGGCTAATATTGATAGTCGGTTATTTAACTATCAATCAACATTCACAACAACACCAAGATTTAAATAATTTTCCCAATTATCTATTTTCAAAATATCTTTGCAAGATATAAATTTTTAACACTTCATCTATTTGAAAACAAATTTCAAATCACTTTACGCCTTTCAATCCTTTGAAAACAAATTTCAAATCACCATCTTCACTTGGAATAAATTTCCAAATATTTATTTGATTCCACTGAAAATCTGCCAAGATCAAATATTTAAAATAATTTAAATTACTTATCCAAACTTATATACTTGGAAATAAACTATTTTAAAAACACTTAATTATTAGTTATAAAAATATTATACTAATATCTTACATAAGCTTTAAGTCTAAACTAACTTTAAAATAATTTAATAGATAGGATATAATTATTTTAAATAACCATTTTCTAAACAAATATCAATTTAATCTTTAAAATGATTCTTTCTATAAGTGATTCAATAAATCCATGTTTTAAATATTTAAAACAATTTCCAAAAATAATTCCTCCAACAATAAAATTTTCCAAACAATTTCTAGAACCTTTGATTTATACTTCAAAAACTACTTTAACAATATACTCAGCCTCCCAGGGAAGAATCCTCTTTCCATTTATATCAATTAATAAATCTTCTCGATTTATTTTAATTTACATACCAAAATCTATAAATTCCTTTCACACCTTTAAAATATAAGACAATATTTATTTTAAAACAAATTTTCCTTTCTTTTCTAAAATTCCATTGTGAATTTAGATTTCTAAATATCCATTGATGTACGATTTTCAAATCGATTTCCAAATATTCATTTCAGCACCGAATTAAGTCTAAATTGATTTCCAAATTTATTTTCAAATACTAAATCAATTTCCAAAATTGGTTTCTAAATTTATTTCCAAACTTAATTTATTATCTTTTGAAACAAATTCCTTCTTTTAAATTTATTCAATTTTCTAAAGTGAATTAACTATAAATTTTCTACTAAATTTCAAAAATCAAATTTTATTTATTTCTGGTATCTTACAATATCAAAAATATATTTGGCTAAATTATAGCCCTTAACGATTTAAATCACAATATAATCACGCACAGATTATAATAAATAAACACACAATATATGAAATAAAATCAAATGTTTGAGAAATCCAGTTGGATCCCTCCAACCTGTTTTCCCTACATCCACAGTCGTTAGCACAACAATTAAATGCCAATTCCACTTCGAGGTGGAATATCGCAGTATATGGGATTTATAAATTATCATCCGCTATTATGCGGCGCAATAGGGTCTCATCCGCTGTATAATTGAGGAAATCAACAACTCCAATATATAATATATATTACTATATATATAATATCATCCAGTAAATAATTATTATAATTCAATCACCCAAGCACACAGTCAATCAATTTGAATTTTACTATTTAAAATCAAACTGGAAATTTCAATTTGAACTTGAGTGAGAAGATCTCACCTTTTACAATGAATGCAAACCATTTTCATTCTGTCTTGATTTCTTTTAGGTTTGACCTTGTATAAGCAATTATACAATTTATTAATATTCGAACAAATTTGAACGATTTATTACTATTTAATAAATTTAATTAACCAATTATTTAATTTTTAAATTAATAATTTCTTTTGAAGATCTTTTACTAACTAGAATAATCAAATAAGTTTAATAAACAAGTAAATCGTCGTAATCCATTATTTATTCTCTTTTTGGCACTACATACATATTTATAAAATAGATTATAAATGTGACGCCCCACCTCTATACCCACGCTAGCCAAGAACACTACGGTGTAATGCTGTCAACTAGCACGGAGAATAAGGCTGTTGAGGAGCGACCATCCGTGTAATTGCTTTGTGCGAGCATCGATATGTCAGATAGTATAACATGCAATACTTTATCAAGAGGAAATCCGACATACCGACACAAATTCAAGACTACTACACAGTGGCTATAATATCTTCGGAAACAAATACAGAAATAAACATAACATAAATCAGTCACAGATAATTCATATCACAAAGGCGGAAGAAGATATGAATATATAATTAACACATGGAAGTGTATATCAAAGTAGTGGTCAAAAAGATCCACAATAATACAAAAGAATAGCAACACGTGCTATACAAAAGAATACAACAATGAGTCTATATCTCAAGTGTATATAACCAAATAAACTACTAATCTAAGTAGTTTACCCAAAAGTCAGAGTAATGAATCCCTGGGGAGAAGTCAAGCAGAAGCACCTGTAACATCTCGGTCTGACCCGAGTATTATTTAATAAGAAAATAATAAACGGATCAGTCTAACTATAAATATCAGATGAAACGATATAGAATAAGAGATATGACTAAACACATAATAATCACAATGCCAAGCTGTGATATATATAAGCAGTTGAAAATCATCAAGGGATTATTCAATGTCACAAAATCTACACAAGAATCACAGAAACGTCATACTCCTAATTTAGTTCACCAAACCATAAATATTGACGATAATATCAATGTCAATCACAAAAGTCAATGACACACAAATTCCAGAATTCAACACACGAAATCCAGAAATCACAAAAGTCAATGACGCACAAATTCACCAATGCACAAATATCGATAAAGCTTATCAATGGAAATCATGAAAATTGGTGAAACACAAATTCTAGAAATCATCTCAAGAAATCCATAAATCACAAAGAGGGGGAGGCCTATCACAAACAGGAGCATAAAGCTCGCCAACACGTGTATCACAAACGGAACGCTAATTCCATGGTTGCTAACCATCACAAATTGAGCCGAAGCTCCACAAACGGCCCGAAGACCATGGGTTGCTAACCACCAATTTGAGTAGAAACTCCACAAAACGGGGTTTAGTCTCCCTCGCAGACAAAGAGACATCGCACATTGCTAGTCTAAATCACAAAGATGATCGTCATGATCAACGAGAAGTGTCAATTACACTAACCTAGTAAATATATGAGTTTAGCTTCATGTCCCATAACCACTTGCTTAACTTAAATATTTACGAACAAACTGTAGATCTCCACTATAAAATTGTCACAAGGGATTCAATCGAACAAGTCCAAGAATTAACCGACGAAGTAAACGCAAGCGTTTCATACCACTCGTTTTACTAAGTCGTTTAATTAGATTTCTCATACGAGTGAGGTAAAGGTTTGTATATACTAATAGATTGAAAAACGGTTTAAGAAGCGAGCTTTGTACTAAAATAGTGTTGAAATCATTTGAAGAAGGAGTTTTGATATTTACTACTAGTATAGAAACCTTTATATTTTTAAAGTGACAAATCACGAAGAAGATTGTAGGAACAATCAATCACTAAAATTCACATACGAAGATGTGAATAAAAATCCAACGAAATCGATAAAGAATCCATCGAAATGGATATTCAAAAATCCCTAAAAAGGAGTCATCAGAGTCATAATGAATGATAACAACACATAGGAAACAACATGAATCGATTAAAGTTGGAAATTCAATCAACTATGCGAAATAGGCAAAATTGCACCAGGTCGGTCGGCCGGCTACAGAGCTCGGTCGACCGTACCCAAAAACAGAAATGCTCGGGGTAGCAGGTCGGTCGGCCGAACCCTGTAGTCGGTCGACCGAACCCTAAAACAGAAAGTGCTTATGCACTTGGAAGCAGGTCGGTCGGCTGGCAGCAGGGCTCGGTCGACCGGACCTGTTTCCTGTCCCTTCCCAGCCCATCCAAATGAGGTCCAACCTCGACCAAATTGCATTCTCTCGAGCAACGGCGCTAAGGGTTTGTGCCAATCGACTACCCGGCCCTATAAGCTCTTCGATGCATAACCAAAACACATTTAAACATCAAAGTTTAGGATTTTTAAAGATTTGAACCCAAAACATTAAAAATTGGAATATTCACCAATTCAATCCAAACCAAAAGCAGTTGCACAAGAATAAGTGTTAGGAATTCATACCTAACAATCGAAGATAAATATAAGCATAGATGTGAGATAAAAATCTCACCTTTGAACCCAAGAAATTGGAAAAAGAAGCTTGAAAGCAAAGGAGAATCAACCACTCTTCAAATCCAACTCAATAAGCTTGATTCTAAGCTTTAAAATAAGAAGATTCCCAAAATTAGGTTTAGGAATTTCTGAAATCAAAGAGAGAATGAGTTGGAGAAGAAGAAGAAAGAGCTTACCAATGGGTTCACCTGAGTTTGGAGCAAGAAGATGGATTTGCTAATGGAAACTAGGGCTTAGGATTTCCTAATTCTTTTTCTCTTCCACCATTTTTGATGAGGCTTGAATGTATTAGGAAATTATGAAGTAATGAAGAGGAGAGGAGATTGGAACTGAGCTAGTAAGTGGGGTTATTGGGCTCAGCCCAAACCAAAGCCCTAAGTAAAAAGTAGCAAAAATCAACTTTCTCCAAACCTATCGAAGCTTATACTCAAAAAGGTCGCAAACGGCATTTTAAACTCAATGGGAGTGGTCCCGAGTCCTAATTCGACCGTATGCAAAAAGTAGCTTTTCGGACTAAATTTCGAGTATCGATAAAATATTTAAATAAAATATTTAAAGATAAAACCGACAAATATGCGGGTTGTTACAGACTCCCCTCCTTAAAGAAATTGCGTCCTCGCAATATTTAAGAAGAAGATATATAGTAACAACCATAAAAGCATATTTAACACAAAAGAAGTTTGAAATAAAAAGTTCACCTCAAAGAGCACGAGAAAGTAAGTCCGGATGTGATCGCTCGATGAACTCTCTAGATTCCCAAGAACAATCCTTAGGATTTGAAGACCATTGAACTTTCACAAGCGGAACATCTTTATTTCGAAGACGTTTGATCCCCGAAGCAATAATTCGAATAGGATGCTGCTCATAAGTTAAATTAGGCGAAACTTCAATTTCTTCCACAACACCGGTCTCAAGAATAGAATCGAAATCTCGAAGACACTTTCGAAGTTGAGAAACGTGAAATACGTCATGGATAGCAGAAAATTGAGCTGGTAATAAAAGGCGATAAGCCACGGAACCGATACGTTCAGTGATAGGAAATGGCCCAATATATCGAGGTGCTAACTTTCCCGATCGACTGAAACGTACCACACCTTTCATAGGTGAAACACGAATGAACACAAGATCTCCAACAGAAAATTCTAATTTCCTTCTTCGGTTATCAGCATAGGATTTTTGTCTACTCTGGGCTTCTTTCATCCTATGTCGAATAAGTTCAATCTTTTCTGTGGAATCATGAATAAAGTCTGGACCTAAAACCAGCTTCTCACCGGCCTCAAGCCAACAAGAAGGAGATCGGCATGGCCTTCCATAGAGTGCCTCGAAAGGTGCCATACCAATACTAGATTGGAAGCTATTATTATAGGAAAATTCAACAAGTGAAATATGATCTTCCCAACTTCCATCAAAATCAAGCACACAAGAACGAAGAAGATCTTCAAGAGTTTGATTCACACGCTCGGTTTGTCCATCGGACTGAGGATGATAAGCGGTGCTAAAATTAAGCTTCGTTCCCAAAGCTTTTTGAAGCCTCTTCCAAAATCCACTAGTAAACAATGGATCACGATCACTAACTATAGAAGTAGGAACTCCATGTAATTTAACAATCTCTTTAACAAAGAGTTTGGCCAAAAGTGGAACGGTTCGATTGGACCGAACGGGAATAAAATGGGCGGATTTAGTAAGCCTATCAACGATCACCCATAAACTATCATGACCCAAACGAGAACGGGGAAGGCCGTCTATAAAATCCATGGAAATTTGGTCCCACTTCCAAATTGGAATTTCTAAAGGTTGCAATAACCCACCAGGCCTTTGATGCTCGGCCTTAACGAGTTGGCAAGTCATGCAACACTTAACGAAGTTAGCGATGTCAAGTTTCATTCCCTTCTAATAATAAAGTCGCTTCATATCCGCGTACATTTTACTACTACCGGGATGAATGGTAAATTTAGAATGATGGGAATCTTCTAAAATATCTTTACGAAGATCACCAATATTTGGTACGATAAGTCTACCAAATTTTCGAATGCCTCCACGAGAACCAACATCAAAGTCTTTCAAACTTTCAATATCAATCTTACCCTTAATATTTTGGCCAAGAAGAGCCAATTCGGGATCTAGCCTTTGAGCTTCAAGAATGCGGTCTAAAAGAGAAGGATGAGCCTCAAGGCTACATAAAACAAGAGATGAACATAAATCGGAAACACGGTCTCGAATTTCGCAAGTGGATAAAATCTCGAGATCGTTCCATTCGGATATCATCATATAAACAACAGCTTGTTGTTTATGGCTAAGGGCATCGGCGACACGATTACCCTTATCGGGAGTATAAAGAATATCAAGATCATATGGTGCAAGAAATTCGAGCCAACGCTGTTGACGCAAATTAAGTTCCTTTTGAGAGAATAAATACTTCAAGGATTTATGATCGGTATAAAGAACAAATTTCTCTCCTAAAAGATAATGACGCCAAATCCGAAGAGCAAAAACAATAGCCGCAAGCTCTAAATCATGAGTGGCATATCTAGTCTCAGCAGGCTTCAATTGCCTGGAAGCATAAGCAATAACACGTTCTCTTTGCATAAGAACGGCACCCAAACCAACGCGACTAGCTTCGGTATAAACAATAAAATCTTGGTTTCCATAGGGAATCACAAGAATAGGAGCATCGAAAAGGAGTTCTTTTAATTTCTGAAAAGAAGCTTCACATTTGTCCGACCAAATGTATTTAACACCTTTCTTCGTTAAGCCAGTAAGAGGGACGGCAATTTTAGAAAAGTATTTAATGAACCGACGGTAATAACCCGCCAATCTGAGAAAACTACGAATCTCCGTCACATTCTCCGGTCTCTTCCAATCTTGAATCGCTTCAATCTTTGAAGGATCTACTGAAATTCCGGATTCGGATATAATATGACCGAGAAACTTCACACTAAATTGCCAAAAAGGCATTTAGAAAATTTTGCTTTCAATTGATTACTCCTAAGAGTTTCCAACACAATCCGAAGATGTTTTTCATGCTCCTCCTCGGTTTTGGAATACACAAGAATATCATCAATAAAGATGAGAACAAACCGGTCGAGAAAATCTTTGAAAACTCGATTCATAAGGTAAATGAAATAAGCCGGAGCATTCGTTAGACCAAATGGCATAACAAGCCATTCATAAGATCCATAACGAGTACGGAACGATGTCAAAGGAATGTTATCCTCTGTAGTACGAAGCTGATGAAATCCAGTAGCTAAGTCTAATTGTGAAAAAGACTCTAGCACCACAAAGCTGATCGAATAGATCATCAATCCGAGGTAAAGGATATTTATTTTTGATAGTAAGATCATTAAGCTTGCGGTAATCAACGCAAAGCCTAAGTGTTCCATCCGATTTCTTCACAAAAATAGCTGAAGCTCCCCAAGGCGAGGAACTAGAGCGAATAAATTGCTTCGTCTCCAATTCGGATAATTGTTTACGCATCTCCTCGTTTTCTTTATTGGACATACGATAAGGAGGGCGAGTGATAGGTTGAGCTCCAGGAATGAGATTAATTCTGAACTCAATTGCTCGCTTAGGTGGTAATTCTAAAACGGGCTCGAATATGTCGAAAAATTCACGAACGACATGAATAAGAGAAATAATATCACCATCATCATCATCATCGTCATCACGAGGATTTAAAGAATATAAATATGCAACCAAGGCAGAATCCGAATCTTTAAGAATAACAGAAACCTGATTAACAGATTGAGGATGTCGAAGATGAATAGTCCTCTCAGGACATAGGATATGAGCTTCATAACGGTTAAGCCAATCCATTCCCAAAATCATTCCAAAGCCTAAATAACGCATGACATGCAAATCGGCTAGGAAAGAAAAACCACATAAAATAATCTCGACGTCTTTACACAATAAACTGATTGTTGCAGATCCACCAACCGTATTCGCAATTCTCAAAGAAGTCATTAAACACAAAACATCCAAAGAAAAAGTATCAACAAGTTCTTTTGATATAAAAGAATGGGACGCACCCGTATCAAAAAGAACTCGAATAGGATGATCACGAAATAAAATAATTCCATCAAGGATAGAATGAGAAATACCTTGATTTCGAGATGTGTTGCCAGGGGCTTGAGCAACATTCAACCTTCCCTCCTTCTTGCCCTGAAGCTTGGGACATGAAGATATAACATGACCGGGACCTTTGCAGTAGCGACAAGAGAGAGACTCTGGACACTTGTTCGCGTAATGGTCCTTCGAACCACAATTATAGCATTCCCCACGACCAAAGGAAGAAGTCTTTGCCACGGGGGTTGCTTGATTCCCTTTCTTATTGGGATAAGGACCTTTGAATTTACTAGGGCTTTTCTTTTTGTTGTTGAAGTTTGGTTTGGAACCCACCACTTCAACATCATTCTCCCTATCCGCCTCTTCAAGACGAAGAGCGATATCAATGAGTTGGTCGAAAGAAACTTCTAATTTTAGAAGTAATGGCTTCTTGAGATTTTTGTTCAAGCCATAGACGAACCTCTGGTTCTTATTTAAAGGGGTGTTGATGTATTCAACCCCATATTTGGAAAGCGACTCGAAGGAGGCGACATAATCAGTCACGGAGGACTCACCTTGAACAAGGTCTATAAATCGTCGAGCCAATGTCACTTTCTCTGCTTCTGGTACAAATTTCAACTCGAAGCGTTCTCGGAATTGCTCCCAGGTGAGATCCGCTTCATTAATCTCAGAAATAAGAAGCTCGTACCAGTCCAATGCTCTTTCTCGGAGCATACTAGAGGCCACATGAACACGGTGAAGGTCAATAAGGTTCATGCGAGAAAAGATTCGATCGCATGACCTTAGCCAAGCCTGTACTTCAATAATAGTTTCGGAACCTTTGAATGGCTCCCCACCCAAATTAGTGTAATCGCTGCACAAGCGTGCAAATCCCAACTTTGGGTGAGTAGGTTCCAGGTTGCTTCAGCTGCTTGAGCATTTGTCACCAAATCAAGAAGCTGTTGAGCAGTCATAAAAACTCCATCTTTGGGAGTAGCACTAGATTGACCGGCGCTGGGACGGCCAGTGTAACGACCCGTTAAATTCAATGATATTAAATGAATCAATTTGATATGTTTTCTAATCTAATTTAAATTGGAATAGAAGTCTTAGGATTTTTAATGGAGTAAATGTAGGGGTTAGCTAGTAACTGTAATTAAAAGTAAATAATTTAAAATGTTTATATGACATAGATTGAAATAACGAAAATTTGTATTTGTGGTTATAAGTCATAATTAGTTGATTAAAATAGTATTAATGAAATAATAACTGAATTTAATTGCAATATATAAACATCAGAAAGATTTAATTGGTGGATTAAATTTGTTAAAGTTCATAAGTTTTGTAATTTAGTTTAGTAGAACTTTAAATTATAAATGAAGATTGAAATAAACGATAAATTTAATTATGTCAATGGTGACTCAAGACCTAGGTTATAGGAATTGGAACATAATCCAATTTGAATTAAGTAGAAGAAGGATTTGGTTAATATGTAAGTTATTGTTCAAGGTATTGAATAAAAACTTGGAATCCAATCATAATTTAATGATAATAACGTTAGTATTAGAGAATAAAAATATTTCAATGCAGTACCCGAATGAACGGAATAAAATGAATATATATTGAATGGAAATGAAATGTAAATTGGCACATTTGGTTGAAAGTTAATTTTAAGAAACATATAAATGTTGAATTTGTGAATATTAATATAAATATTAACTTGAATGGGATTCATTAATACAAAGATGTAATAAGTGTAGATAGTAAAAATTTAATGGCTGTAGTGGATAAAAAAATCTAGTGGTAACATAAAATTTATTTATATGGAAAAAGAGTATAGACTTGAACAAATTTATGAAAATTTGATAAGAACAGTGGTTGTAATCAGTTTGGTTATTTAATATTTGGAAGATAGAGATTTGTAAATCCGTTAATAAATTTATAATGGGAAGGAATGGTAAGAATGTAAAAATTATAAGCATTTGATTCAATTAAGGGAATTAAATTATAATAAATGGCCATTTAATAAATTCAACATTCTGTGAGAAATCATAATAGTTGTGTAAAATGTGTACAAACTACAACTTGGAAATTTATTGGATTTATAACGGTTTTGGTATTACATTTATGAGTTTAAAAGTTATTCCATTTTGTAAAGTAATAAAAGCTTATTTAGGTGACTAGAATTTAGCGTAACGACTATTGTGTGTTACATATTCTTGTTGCTTGTTAATTTAAATTTTGGGAATCAAATTCAATTTATCCGCCAATTTACCGCAGTTAAAGTGAAATGAATTGGTGAATGAGTAATGTTAAATGCAAATAAGATGTAACCAAGAAAATCCCATTTATAATAATTTACGTAGAATGAAGTAAAGAAACCAGGAAATGAAAATGTGAAAATGTGGATGCAATGAGATCTTAAGTAATAATAACTTTGTTAGGTAAGTGATAACGGATTTTTTTGTATAACCAAATAAAGATCCAAATTTATTTGGAAATTAATTGCAATCAATTGAATTTATTGCAATTAAATGGATTTATTATTTAATAGTTATGTAATTATTATTTGGAAGAAATTGGAGTTATTTGTAATAAGTATGAACCTAATGTTAATTTTTCTTATAGGATTGACAATTGATATGGAATGAAAAGAAGAAAATTTGGGTCAGTAAAATTTGGAATTTATGCATAATAAAATGGATTCTAACGTTAAATACTACGTTATTGAGATTTAAATTAGACTTAAAGAATAATGATGTGAATCAGGAACTAATGTTTATGGCATCTTTATTTTAGGTGAAAGTTGAGAATATAAAGATTTAAAAATCTAAAGTATGGGTTTTGAGAATATAATTTATAAAATTCTTAAATATAAGAAAGTGTAGAAATTAGCATTGCAATTAATATACTGTCAACTTTTAATTCACAGCTAAGCCTGTTAAATCTTTTCAATTGATTACGAATCATATAAGAAATAAAATTTGGCCAATTTTAGAATTTAATATAAAATTTGGATTTTTATAATTTATTTAATTTATTTAATGAATATTAAAAATAGCCATTTTGGCCACGGACTTGGATTTCGACGAAACCAGTTTCATCGGATCCGTATCGGTGAATTATTATAGGGTTTCAAGTTTCGTATCGATCGGACTTGTCGTTTGATCGTACGGGCGTGAAACGCCTTGAAATCAATTTTAATAAAATCAATTTGAAATCAATTTGGAAATTTTGTTTTCAGCATAACTTCTTCATACGATCAAATTTGGACGTGAAACTTTTTCCATCGCGTTCAGAATATTTTAAATTACCTATTTGGATATATAGATTTACGAAATTTCGTTCCGGAGACATAGCGGGCTTTTTGGGCCATAGTTTGTTCCGCACGTTCATTCTACGGTCTATCTACGCTACCTCTAACCCTCTATATAAACCCAGCTATTCAAGCCCTAGCCTCCGCCTAATTTCATTCCATCTGCGCGTATACTTTCTTCAAGCTCCTCTTCTTCTTCAATGGGTGCAAACCCTAGATCCAATCAATTCAAAATTTCAATGAAAATTCAAACTCTTCAGAAAAATTCCACAAAAATATATGTCGATCTTCTCGAAACACGTAATCCCATGGTGAAATTCGTTTTTCAGTTGGAGTTACCGTTTACCCAGAATAAATTCAAACAATTCGTGGCCGTTCATCAGCGTCGCATTAAAGTTCGCCTGATCGAAATTCTGTTTCTGGGTTTTGGAGAGGGAACCGAGGGGATCGCATCTATGTGGTTAGTTTGGCGTTTCGACGGTCAGATTTGCGGCAAAAATTCAATAGGGTTTCATGTTTTAGGCTTGCGCTGGAACTTGCGTGCGTTTGCTTCTGGAAAGAAGATGGTAGCCGCGTGCGTGATAGTGGAGGATGACGTGACAAGAGTATGAAATGTGTCCTCCTTTTGTTGTTTTTAATTTTGAAATTCAAATGCAATAATCGCTATAACTTTTACATACGACCTCGGATTCACGCGAATTTTTTTTTGTTAGGATCGTAATTTAATTCCGGACTTGATGACGCTAGTTTGGACGAATTCCGAGACGGGCAAATTTTTGGGTTTAAATCGAATTTAAATTCGATTTAAATTCAAAAGGTGAGTGTTTTAACCCACTCACAACTACTAGAAGCTTTTATGTTTGTTAAATTAATTTTAGAAATGAATAGAAATTTATTTATGAGTATTTGGCATGTTTATTTCACTCATATTTGTTGAAATGCATTTATTAAATTTAACTGTTAATTTAATTCATTTATTGCGTATAAATTTACAGTTAAAATTTATTTGTTTGTATATGAACTGCTAGTTAACAGTTATATAATTTATTACTGAATATAGACTGTAGATTAATAGCTGTTAAATTTAATTTGAATAAAATTGCCAGTATTACCTGTTATGTAGTACCCAAAATAATATTGTTATTGATTGATATTGATTGATGATTGCGATTTGGATGATGGATGATGTTGATGAATGGATGTTTATTGTATATCATTAAATTGCAAATTATCATGCATACTTCATTTCATTCGGGATTGTGGTTTGAAATGATATATAACCGCAAAAATTTTATATCTTTTAAATTGCGAATTGAAATGATAAATATCCGTATCACTTGACCATAGGATAGAAAATTATATACAGGCACCGCGGTATATATATAACTATTTAAATGTGATTTCTATGGTTTGGATGGAATACGGTTTATAATAATCTTAAATTTTATATTGTATAAAGATTTTTCTTCCATATATATATATATATATATATATATATATATATATACATATGAAGTTGAAAATTTTGAAATTAAAAGGTGTATAAAAATCTTTATTAAAAATGGAAGAAAATTAAGAAAACGGAGTTTAATAATTTATATCATATGTTTAAATGTTAAGTTTGGAAATTTTAAAATATGATATTTATAATTGGATATTTCCCAAAATAAATTGAAATGAATATTCTAGTATAATTTGAATGGGAAAAATATATATATATTATTACTAGAAATTGAAGTTTTATTTTTTTATGGATTTTATATGAATATTCAAGACAAATTAATAGAACAATTGATTTGTTGAAAGAATAAAATCCAACTTTAGTTTGAAATATTGATACTCAAAATGGATATACGTATATATAAATAAATTGAAGTGGTTTTGGAACTTGAGAGAGATAATATAAATTTTGGCTTAGACTTAAATAAAGAAATGTATTTGTAAAGCCATGAGAACTATTCTCTTTACAAAGTAACTTTAAAGTTAAACCATTTATTCTATATACCGTGGAATATCCAAACCATTAGAGTTTTAAAAGTTATGGTTTTAAACTATAAATTTCAAAATATTATGCTTTGAAAAATATTTGATTTTCAGACGTTATGAAGTTTAAAGCATTATGATTTTGGGAAAAGAATTTTATTTGGGATAAATGATATAATATGGTTTTGGGTTTTAAAATGATATCGTATTCATAATTTTAAAATGGAAATGTTTATTCTGGTTTTAAAGTATAAACTATTTTTAAATGACCGCGGTGTTATAATAACGATGGGTTGGCAAAGAGACCGGGATCGGATATGGACATACTCTCTGTCGATACCGAAAACCACTTTGACTAACCGTGTACGCGGTGGAGATTCCAGAATGAAGTAGGTGGTGGCGACGTTTCCTGTAAGGTAAATACGTGGACCCGACTCCCGTGAGTTGGCATAAGGTGGCTAAAACAGGAGCGATTCTCAGGCCAATGAGGTCATTGCTCTGATCGGACCCTCCTCTTCGATATTATACTTTGATTTTGGATTGATTCAGTGGCCACTTCTATATTTTGATTTTGGGGAGTTAGTCCGAGGTGGGCGGTAACTGCGGCTACGCGTTTCCACCAGCCTGGATAGCAATTGGTATATCTACCCTGGCATTGCCTAGTTGTGCCGTGTCACCTACCATACCGTGCCTTTACTACGAGTTTCTATTTGTGTCGTACCTATGGAGTATCCTCTGGTAGCCTCCCGATCAGGAGGTATTATGGTACTGTATAGACTATTGGCATTATTTGTGTTAAAGGCTATATGGGTAACCCCTTAACGCTATTAAAAAGTAAGTTTATTTTATAAATAGACACTATTATAATAGCGCAATATACTACATAGTAAATAGTTTAACGGATCCTTAGGAGATGTAAATCCCGAACATCTCTTGAGTTACTGTACTCATATTTATTTCTGTTAATTTAACTCACATAAGATCTTTTAGTCTGACTCGAGTGTTTTTGTCTTTTCAAATTCGCTCGGGTCAGTCCGAGCGTTTCAGGATAGAAGACTTTAGCTTTGAAGGACGAAGACGAAGGAGTCGTATTATTATTATCTATAGTATTCCACCACACTCATACTGTTCCGCTGCATTGATTGTATTGGTATGTGTAACTCTGATATTTATTGTATAAAGCAAATCAAGTATTTGTAAACTGTTTTGAACTGTATATTTATTATTATATTTTATCCTTCCGCTGTGAGATTCGGTGTTTTTTCTATTTCTTCTCTGTTTTTTTCTTATTTACCCTATAACAATCCGCCCTTCCGTATGGTTTGAACTGGCACGTGTGTCGGTTTAAAGTGTGCGAAAAGGCGGGATGTTACAGCCAGGTCTAACCATTTCTCTTCCTTTAGAAAGAAAGAAGAAGAAGAAAAAGGTTATTCACCAAATAACTATCAAGAAATCTTGATAGATAAAACAAAGAATCATAAGGAAAATAGGATGAATCGGTACGAAGACTCGAATTAAATCCTAAAGCACGACTCCTAAGAAAGACTTAGGACGATGAACCTTGTTATAATATTCCATATTGTTCCGAAGTTTGGCTTGTAGGATCTAAATTAACCCTAGAGGGGGGGGTGAATAGGGTTATAGCAAATTTTCTTAATTTAAACACAAAAATAAACTGCAGAAATAAATATACTGAAAAGTAAATCACACACAAGATTTACCCAGCTTCGGCAACCCCTGCCTACTGCTGCATTCCCAGATTTCTATTAGAATTAAACAGTATCACGCTTACAAACACTCTAACAGACTTGCAAACCCTGCTACCGCCTATAGAGTTTTGCAAACTCGCAACCCCTGCTTACTGAACTAACTCTAAATAGACAATCAGACACGACCTAAAACCTAGGTGGTGATTTACCTAAACTCTTTGATTCGTAGAATAAAAAAAACAATAATTAAGAACAAAATAGCCCTAAACTAATTAACATTATTAATATAAGTTTATTAACAATATTAATTTAAAACAAAAACCCCCTTTTGTTTTTGAACACCGGCCCACTTCCTTATTTCACCCGATCCTCTTTTTATTTGTTCGTGAGAAATAATGGCGGCTTCGTTCCAGTTAGGGCTTCGTTCCCTTTTGATCCGGTTAGGGCTTCGGCTCTTCGTTGCAATTAGGGCTTCGGTTCTTCGTTGCAATTAGGGCTCTGGTTTCTTGAATTGATCTGTGATTTGTTGCCCTAGCTTGCTTGCAGTTGCTCGATCGAGTTTTGATGCTTGTGAATTCGGTATGTGCTGTCTCCTTTTGCTTTTCTAATTTGATACTTGAACTCGATCGAATTGAAATGCCGATGATGATTAGGGTTTTAATAGGATTTGATTTCCTATTTTTGCGTTCGACTGATTATTTCAAAAAATTGCTTTGGTCGTTCGATTATGTATTGATGCTTGAGATTTCTTTGACTTAATCAAATTCGTATGCACTTGATTCCTTGGTTGACACGGTAGAGAATTCTCGGCTTGAATTTGATTTTGTGATTTGAAATATTTGACTTTGTCAAATTTACATACTTGAATTTCTTACTTGGTTTTGTGCCCTGATCATCACTGCACTGTTTTGATTTCTTGATTCATATCCACGGCTTCAATGTTTACAGTGTTCATCCCTGTTGCTTTCGACTTCACTGACTTCACTGAGTTCTGACTTGATTAGTATTTTACTTCGATCATCTCTGTAATGTTGAACTTCGTCAATACTGTATTCGTACGTGAATTTTTATCACTGCGTTACATTTGTACGTCTGCATTGTTATTCATTTGTGTCTTGTATCAATGCTCGACCATGTTGCATATTGGACATCGATTCATTTCCACTTGATTCTTAATTTGGTTGTTACCTGAGTCACTTGTTCATATTGCCTTTGAACCTGTTGCATACATGACTACTGTATGGTTGCATATTTGTAAGTTGTTCAGTTTGCATCATGCTTTTGTGCATTTGGATTTTTGGTCAACCCTATCTCCTTGAGTTGCAGTGCTTCATGTTGTATTCATCCCTGCAGCATAACCTGTTGCATTCTTTGATGGTTCATTGGTGCACTTGTACTTGGTCATTGTAGTATGTTGTCACTGAGTTTGAGCATTTTCACATTTGCAGCCTTGGTCTTCATACTGTATTCTCTGTATCATGCTTGTGCATTTCTCTGTTGTATTACTGTACACTGCATAGTGGTCTTCATTGTGATGATTTTGTTGCTCTGACTTATATCACTTGATGTCTTGAGCTTCAACTGTGCTCGAACTCTGTCCATACTTGCCCAGTTTACACAGATGCTCCACTTGTTCATTTTGTTCAAGTGTACTTGTCTTCATTCTGGTTGTTACAGTCCTATGCAGTTTTGTGTTGCTGTGCACTTTTGTGCTTTGGTTTGAACTTGCTGTTAAGAACAGTTGCTTTGTCTCGACTTTATTGGTGCATTGTTGCTGTAGCTTTTTGAAGCTTGAGTTTCTGGTCTTTGCTTTGTTGTGTAGCTATGCAGTTGCAATGAAAATGCCTTGTAGTTGTGTATTTCTGTGGATGCAGTCTTACTACTGTGTTGCTGTAGTCTATTGGGCTGCATTTGTGTATATTTGATTATTTTTGCAATCTGGTCTGGTGCACCTTGTTTCATGCTTGAGACTGTGTTTGCAATGTCTGGTCAGTGGTGCTTTGAGTTGAACCTATCTTGGGTTTGACCTTGTTTTTGATTTCTGTGCTTTTGTTTGATTTTTGCACACGAGTTGGCGAGGCAGTGCACACGTATACGAATGTACACGTGTGTACTGCAGCCACTTGTAATTACCTGTCCCTGATAAAAAATATCGATATGCACAGATATTGCACAGTCAAAAATGATGACGAACAACCCAAATAACTGAGGCAAACAATGTTTTCAAAATCATCGTTTCTTTCAAATTTCAAAAATATTTCTCTTTCAATTTTACTGCGTTTAAAATATTTTTGCAGATTACTCAGATGTTGGATTTAAACCGGATTATAGTTGAAGACAAAAATATGAGTGTGAGAGATATGTAGTAAGGTCGTGATGTAAATGTGATGTGATTGTAATCAAAAATGTACATGTATAGTGAGAGCATGAAATTGTACTATTTACAATTTGTAATAAATATTTGTTTGAATAAAAATTTCTGTTTGAATTCAAAATCTGTTTAACTTGTTCTGTTTGAATTCAAATTCGAATTCTATGTAATTTAATTTTATTCAACAAATATTTATTTAAACTATGAAAAACAAAATAGTACATTACCAAATACATTTATATGAATGTATATATGTTTATTATCATCAAACAAAAATCATATAGCGCAAAGCGCATATTCAACAATCTCCCCCTTTTGATGATAACAAACATATATTTAAGATTTTGAACATATTAAATGTATTTGATAATTTCATTTGCTCCCCCTATTTGAATGCTCCCTCTCTACACAATGCTCCCCCTACATATATGCATAGAAATATATAAGAGAGCCTATATGCACAATGAAAATTATTTGACCTTTGCTTGATTCTATTCGACAAAAATCTTAACTTTTCTCTCCCCCTTTTGTTATCAGCAAAAGAATAATAGTGTTATAAAATAGGGATGAAATGATCGACATGAATCAAACATTTAACTCAATTAAATATAAATATCAAATGTCAATAAAATTCAAACAAAAATCATAATTACCCTTGTCAAGCGCATATTCCACTTTCAGAAGTGATGAAGATAGAATCATCAAAAATTCATATAGTTATGTCTATTTGTGGTATATTTATTTCTGGAAATTTGAATATCTACTAACCATGCATAACCGTTAGGACTGTTAAATGAGATTAGTAGTATTCCAATTTAATTTTAAAAAATGAAATCAAGTATCTTCTAACCACGCATGACCGTGAGGACTTTTAAATGGGATTAGAATCAACTTGTCTATTAGATCAATTATTTTTAATATGCGTTCCATACATGCATAACCGTGAGGACTTTTAAATGAGCATGGAAGCACATAATCAAAAATCCAAGTAATTCACCCATGCATGACCGTGATGACTTTTAAATGAGAGTGAATACTTTGGGTATTTATTTTAATTGTTGAATATAATAAATTGAAGCACAAATAATTTCCTTCACTGATTTAAAGATATTGAAGAACAAATGATTTCCTTTGTAAACTACCACAAATTTACATACTAAATATGATCTTGATGAGTAATGTTTGATAGAAAGATGATAGAAATAGAAATGGTCATGGAATTATTACCCAACAAAAAGTTTTTATAACTCTTGTTATGAAATTCTAAAGAAATTTCCTAATTATATTTTCTCGAGTTTTAATATATGATAAATATCAACACTCATCACTTTTTCAATCACTATTCATCTTTTCGATAATCATTAGGGAGTTAGATTAGTTAAAAAATTGTCATTTAGAATCAAATTCAAAAATCAAAATTTTTAAAAAAAAAGAAGATTAGTCAACCTCTATAATTCCCAAATCTAAACGTAATTTGGAAAATCTGTCTTCGGGGAGAGGTTTTGTGAAAATATCAGCAAGTTGAGTTTCTGTTGAAATATATTCAATGCAAATGTCTTCTTTAGCAATGTGATCTCGAAGAAAATGGTGTCTCACATCAATGTGTTTTGTGCGAGAGTGATGAACAGGATTATTTGACAAATCTATAGCACTCCTACTATCACATTTTAATGGGACTTGTTTATAGACTAGGCCAAAATCAGAAAGAGTTTGCATCATCCATAGAATTTGAGCACAACAACTTCCCAAAGCAATATATTCTGCTTCAGTGGTGGATAATGCAACACAATTCTGTTTCCGACTTGACCATGAGACTAATGAATGTCCTAGCATGAAACATGTCCCACTAGTGCTTTTTCTGTCAACTAATGAACCAGCATAATCAGCATCGGAATAACCTACTAAATCAAAATTTTCACAAGAGGGGTACCATAGTCCAAATTTGTGTGTGTGTGAAAGATATCTCAAAATTCGTTTAGTAGCTTTTAAATGAGATTCTTTGGGATTAGCTTGAAAACGTGCACACAAGCATACAGAAAACATAATATCAGGTCTAGAAGCAGTAAGATAGAGAAGTGAACCGATTATCCCTCGATATTTCTTTTGATCAATTGCAATTCCTTTCTCATCTTTGTCCAACTTTGTTGATGGGCTCATAGGAGTTCTCAATGGTTTGGAATTTTCGACTCCAAATTTCTTCAATAGCTCCAACACATATTTGGATTGTGAAATGAAGATACCATCACTGCTTTGCTTAATTTGAAATCCAAGAAAGTATTTCAATTCACCAACCAAACTCATCTCAAATTTAGCCTGCATGACTTGTTCAAAATTCTCACAAAAGCTCATTAGTAGCACCATAAATAATATCATCCACATAAATCTGAACAATCAAAAAATCATGTTCTTTATGTAATAGAAACAGAGTCGTGTCAGCACTTCCCTTTTTAAAACCATTTTCCAAAAGATATGTACAGAGGCAGTCATACCAAGCTCTTGGTGCTTGCTTAAGACCATATAATGCTTTTTCTAGCTTATACACATGATTTGGAAATTCATGATTTTCAAAACCGGGTGGTTGTTCAACAAAAACTTCTTCTTTTAAATCACCATTCAAAAAGGCACTTTTTACATCCATTTGTTTAAGTTTGAAACCCTTGTAACATGCAAAACTTAGCAAGATTCTAATGGCTTCTAACCTAGCAACTGGAGCAAATGTTTCATCAAAGTCTATGCCTTCTATTTGGTTATAACCTTTTGCAACCAACCTAGCCTTGTTTCTAATTACATTTCCTGATTCATCAAATTTATTTTTAAACACCCATTTAGTCCCTACAATTGGATAGTCATTAGGCCTAGGAACTAAATTCCAGACTTTGTTTCTCTCAAATTGATTAAGTTCATTTTGCATTGCTAAAAACCAATTTTCATCATTAAGAGCCATTTCAACAGAATCAGGTTCAATTTCAGAAATAAAACCACTATGACAACAAAACGCACATAAATTTTCATCAAATGAGGAACGAGTACGTATACCTTCCGTAGGATCACCAATAATTAATTCAGGAGGATGATTAGGTTTGAACCTTAATTTATCAGCATCAACAGTCCTCCTTTCAGTTTTCTTACTAAATGTCCCTTCTTCAGTGCCTTCAGGATCTACTCCATCGTCAACCATCCTTTCAGTCGTTTTTTCCAGATCAGATTCATCAAATTTCACATTGATTGACTCAACAATTGTCTTTGTTCGTTTGTTATATATCCTGTAAGCCTTACTCCTTGTTGAATAGCCCATGAAAATTCCATCATCAGCCTTTGATTCAAATTTTCCAAGTTGATCACCTGTGTTAAGAATGAAACAAGGACACCCAAATATACGAAAATAAGAAATGTTAGGTTTCCTTTCATGCCACAGTTCATAAGACGTTTTGCCAAGTATTGGTCTAATCATTACTCTATTCATTACATAGCACGAAGTATTCACTGCCTCTGCCCAAAAGATTAGAGGTAGCTTATACTCACTTAACATGGATCTAGCCAATTCCTGTAATGTACGATTTTTCCTTTCAACCACCCCATTTTGTTGAGGTGTTCGTGGAGCAGAAAATTCATGTTTTAAACCGTTTTCTTCACAAAAATTTTCAAATTCAAAATTTTCAAATTCGCCTCCATGATCACTTCTCAAGGTTTTAATTGTAACTCCTTTTTCATTTTGAACAAGTTTTGCAAATTTTGAAAAATATTCGAAAGATTCAGACTTTTTTGGCTAAAAAGTAAACCCATGTAAATCTAGAATAATCATCAACCAATACATAACAATAACGTTTTCCATTCAAGCTTGAAATTTCATTTGGTCCAAATAAATCCATGTGAACTAGTTCAAGGACCCTTGATGTGCTAACAATGTTTTTAGGACGAAATGATGATCGACTAAGCTTGCTCAAGGAACATGCTTTACACACTTTATTATTTTTAAATTTCTGATGTGGTAACCCTCTGACTAATTCTTTTGATTCGAGTTTTTCTAAGAGACTCATGCTAGCTTGTCCAAGTCTCCTATGCCATAAATATGCCTCTTCGTCAGTGGCTACCAAACATCTAGAAAGTTTTAGATTATCAAATGAAAGTGAGTAAACATTCCCTTTTCTTTTGCCCATAAAAACAATGTTACTAGAAGATTTATCAATAATTTTGCAAGTATCACTATCAAAAATCACGTTCATACCTTTGTCACATAGTTGGCTAATAGAAATGAGATTGTGATGCAGATTTTCAACGTATAAAACATTAGTCAAAGAAAAAATACCGTTACCAACTTCACCTTTGCCAATAATCTTACACTTGCTATTGTCTCCCATGATCACATTTCCACCTTTAAAATTCTCTAAGCTAAGGAACTTCGATTTGTCACCTGTCATATGTCTAGAACAACCTGAATCTAGAAACCATTCTTGTTGTTCCTTAGCCCGCCAACAGACCTTACTAGATTCCTCTAAGCTTGCTTCTGAATCCGATTTTGACATAAGACACAAGTTAGCCTCCTCTGAGCTATTATTTGAAACTTCCTCTCCTTCTTCATCATCCCAAGTTGCTGCAAAAGCCTTCTTTTTCTTTTTCTTTCCTTTGTTGTTTTTGAGAAGTGGACATTTTTGTTTGAAGTGGCCAGGCTTCTTGCAGTTATAGCATGTCAATTCATTATCGGAATCGTCAGAATTCTTTGACTTATTACCACTTATTTTCTTCTTTCGTGACTTGAATCTTGACCATTTTTTAAGATTATTGACAGCCATTGCAAGCTCTTCAATTGGATCTTCTTCTTCTTCATCGCTTTCTTCTTTGCTCTTTAAGGCAATCGTCTTCTTCTTTGGTTCGGAGTTATTGCGTTCTTCCTTTGCTTTTAGCTCAAGCTCATATGTCATCAAGTTTCCAATCAACTCCTCCATGCTTAGTTTGCTCAGATCTTTCGATTCTTGGATTGCCGTGACTTTTGCCTCAAAGTTCAATGGTAAAACTCGTAGTATCTTTCGCACAAGCTCTACCTCAGTGAATACCTTCCCAAGCGCTCTAGCATTGTATACCAAGGTTGAAAAACGTCCAAACATATCCTTTATGCTCTCGCCTTTGTCCATCACAAAGTTTTCGTATTCATTGCTGAACAGGGCTAGCCGAGACTCCTTGACTTGAAAAGTTCCTTCGTGTGTCACCTCCAAAGTATGCCATATTTCCTGTGCTGTTGTACAATGAGAAATTCTATTAAATTCATTTTTATCAAGAGCACATATCAAAGCATTCATGGCTTTAGCATTTGTTGTTTTCAATTTCTTATCGTTAGCATCCCACCTATCCTTAGGTTTAGGAATCTCAGTATCACCAACAATTATAGTGGGGGGTTTATAGCCAGTTTCAATAATATCCCAAACTTCATAATCAACAGAACTGAGATAGATACCCATCCTAACTTTCCAATAAGCATAATCGTTCCCGTTAAACATGGGTGGCCTAGCAATAGATTGCCCCTCAGAAAAAGCATTATTTTGTAGACTCATGACTCTAGAGTTAAAAATACCAGGCTCTGATACCACTTGTAGGATCTAAATTAACCCTAGAGGGGGGGTGAATAGGGTTATAGAAAATTTTCTTAATTTAAACACAAAAATAAACTGCAAAAATAAATATACTGAAAAGTAAATCACACACAAGATTTACCCAGCTTCGGCAACCCCTGCCTACTGCTGCATTCCCAGATTTCTATTAGAATTAAACAGTATCACGCTTACAAACACTCTAACAGACTTGCAAACCCTGCTACCGCCTATAGAGTTTTGCAAACTCGCAACCCCTGCTTACTGAACTAACTCTAAATAGACAATCAGACACGACCTAAAACCTAGGTGGTGATTTACCTAAACTCTTTGATTCGTAGAATAAAAAAAACAATAATTAAGAACAAAATAGCCCTAAACTAATTAACATTATTAATATAAGTTTATTAACAATATTAATTTAAAAAAAAAACCCCTTTTGTTTTTGAACACCGGCCCACTTCCTTATTTCACCCGATCCTCTTTTTATTTGTTCGTGAGAAATAATGGCGGCTTCGTTCCAGTTAGGGCTTCGTTCCCTTTTGATCCAGTTAGGGCTTCGGCTCTTCGTTGCAATTAGGGCTTCGGTTCTTCGTTGCAATTAGGGCTCTGGTTTCTTGAATTGATCTGTGATTTGTTGCCCTAGCTTGCTTGCAGTTGCTCGATCGAGTTTTGATGCTTGTGAATTCGGTATGTGCTGTCTCCTTTTGCTTTTCTAATTTGATACTTGAACTCGATCGAATTGAAATGCCGATGATGATTAGGGTTTTAATAGGATTTGATTTCCTATTTTTGCGTTCGACTGATTATTTCAAAAAATTGCTTTGGTCGTTCGATTATGTATTGATGCTTGAGATTTCTTTGACTTAATCAAATTCGTATGCACTTGATTCCTTGGTTGACACGGTAGAGAATTCTCGGCTTGAATTTGATTTTGTGATTTGAGATATTTGACTTTGTCAAATTTACATACTTGAATTTCTTACTTGGTTTTGTGCCCTGATCATCACTGCACTGTTTTGATTTCTTGATTCATATCCACGGCTTCAATGTTTACAGTGTTCATCCCTGTTGCTTTCGACTTCACTGACTTCACTGAGTTCTGACTTGATTAGTATTTTACTTCGATCATCTCTGTAATGTTGAACTTCGTCAATACTGTATTCGTACGTGAATTTTTATCACTGCGTTACATTTGTACGTCTGCATTGTTATTCATTTGTGTCTTGTATCAATGCTCGACCATGTTGCATATTGGACATCGATTCATTTCCACTTGATTCTTAATTTGGTTGTTACCTGAGTCACTTGTTCATATTGCCTTTGAACCTGTTGCATACATGACTGCTGTATGGTTGCATATTTGTAAGTTGTTCAGTTTGCATCATGCTTTTGTGCATTTGGATTTTTGGTCAACCCTATCTCCTTGAGTTGCAGTGCTTCATGTTGTATTCATCCCTGCAGCATAACCTGTTGCATTCTTTGATGGTTCATTGGTGCACTTGTACTTGGTCATTGTAGTATGTTGTCACTGAGTTTGAGCATTTTCACATTTGCAGCCTTGGTCTTCATACTGTATTCTCTGTATCATGCTTGTGCATTTCTCTGTTGTATTACTGTACACTGCATAGTGGTCTTCATTGTGATGATTTTGTTGCTCTGACTTATATCACTTGATGTCTTGAGCTTCAACTGTGCTCGAACTCTGTCCATACTTGCCCAGTTTACACAGATGCTCCACTTGTTCATTTTGTTCAAGTGTACTTGTCTTCATTCTGGTTGTTACAGTCCTATGCAGTTTTGTGTTGCTGTGCACTTTTGTGCTTTGGTTTGAACTTGCTGTTAAGAACAGTTGCTTTGTCTCGACTTTATTGGTGCATTGTTGCTGTAGCTTTTTGAAGCTTGAGTTTCTGGTCTTTGCTTTGTTGTGTAGCTATGCAGTTGCAATGAAAATGCCTTGTAGTTGTGTATTTCTGTGGATGCAGTCTTACTACTGTGTTGCTGTAGTCTATTGGGCTGCATTTGTGTATATTTGATTATTTTTGCAATCTGGTCTGGTGCACCTTGTTTCATGCTTGAGACTGTGTTTGCAATGTCTGGTCAGTGGTGCTTTGAGTTGAACCTATCTTGGGTTTGACCTTGTTTTTGATTTCTGTGCTTTTGTTTGATTTTTGCACACGAGTTGGCGAGGCAGTGCACACGTATACGAATGTACACGTGTGTACTGCAGCCACTTGTAATTACCTGTCCCTGATAAAAAATATCGATATGCACAGATATTGCACAGTCAAAAATGATGACGAACAACCCAAATAACTGAGGCAAACAATGTTTTCAAAATCATCGTTTCTTTCAAATTTCAAAAATATTTCTCTTTCAATTTTACTGCGTTTAAAATATTTTTGCAGATTACTCAGATGCTGGATTCAAACCGGATTATAGTTGAAGACAAAAATATGAGTGTGAGAGATATGTAGTAAGGTCGTGATGTAAATGTGATGTGATTGTAATCAAAAATGTACATGTATAGTGAGAGCATGAAATTGTACTATTTACAATTTGTAATAAATATTTGTTTGAATAAAAATTTCTGTTTGAATTCAAAATCTGTTTAACTTGTTCTGTTTGAATTCAAATTCGAATTCTGTGTAATTTAATTTTATTCAACAAATATTTATTTAAACTATGAAAAACAAAATAGTACATTACCAAATACATTTATATGAATGTATATATGTTTATTATCATCAAACAAAAATCATATAGCGCAAAGCGCATATTCAACATGGCTCTGATACCAAGCTGTGACGCCCCACCTCTATACCCACGCTAGCCAAGAACACTACGGTGTAATGCTGTCAACTAGCACGGAGAATAAGGCTGTTGAGGAGCGACCATCCGTGTAATTTCTTTGTGCGAGCATCGATTTGTCAAATAGTATAACATGCAATACTTTATCAAGAGGAAATCCGACATACCGACACAAACTCAAGACCACTACACAGTGGCTATAATATCTTTGGAAACAAATACAGAAATAAACATAACATAAATCAGTCACAGATAATTCATATCACAAAGGCGGAAGAAGATATGAATATATAATTAACACATGGAAGTGTATATCAGAGTAGTGGTCAAAAAGATCCACAATAATACAAAAGAATAGCAACACGTGTTATACAAAAGAATACAACAATGAGTCTATATCTCAAGTGTATATAACAAAATAAACTACTAATCTAAGTAGTTTGCCCAAAAGTCAGAGTAATGAATCCCTAGGGAGAAGTCAAGCAGAAGCACCTGTAACATCTCGGTCTGACCCGAGTATTATTTAATAAGAAAATAATAAACGGATCAGTCTAACTATAAATATCAGATGAAACGATATAGAATAAGAGATATAACCAAACACATAATAATCACAATGCCAAGCTGTGATATATATAAGCAGTTGAAAATCATCAAGGGATTATTTAATGTCACAAAATCTACACAAGAATCATAGAAACGTCATACTCCTAATTTAGTTCACCAAACCATAAATATTGACGATAATATCAATGTCAATCACAAAAGTCAATGACACACAAATTCCAGAATTCAACACAAGAAATCCAGAAATCACAAAATTCAATGACGCACAAATTCACCAATGCACAAATATCGATAAATCTTATCAATGGAAATCATGAAAATTGGTGAAACACAAATTCTAGAAATCATCTCAAGAAATCCAGAAATCACAAAGAGGTGGAGGCCTATCACAAACGGGAGTATAAAGCTCGCCAACACGTGTATCACAAACGGAACGCTAATTCCATGGTTGCTAACCATCACAAATTGAGCCGAAGCTCCACAAACGGCCCGAAGACCATGGGTTGCTACCCCACCAATTTGAGTCGAAACTCCACAAAACGGGGTTTAGTCTCCCTCGCAGACAAAGAGACATCGCACATTGCTAGTCTAAATCACAAAGATGGTCGTCATGATCAACGAGAAGTGTCAATTACACTAAGCTAGTAAATATATGAGTTTAGCTTCATGTCCCATAACCAGTTGCTTAACTTAAATATTTACGAACAAACTGTAGATCTCCATTATAAATTGTCACAAGGGATTCAATCGAACAAGTCCAAGAATTAACCGACGAAGTAAACGCAAGCGTTTCATACCACTCGTTTACTAAGTCGTTTAATTAGATTTCTCATATGAGTGAGGTAAAGGTTTGTATATACTAATAGATTGGAAAACGGTTTAAGAAGCGAGCTTTGTACTAAAATAGTGTTGAAATCATTTGAAGAAGGAGTTTTGATATTTACTACTAGTATAGAAACCTTTATATTTTTAAAGTGACAAATCACGAAGAAGATTGTAGGAACAATCAATCACCAAAACTCACATACGAAGATGTGAATAAAGATCCAACGAAACCGATAAAGAATCCATCGAAATGGATATTCAAAAATCCCTAAAAAGGAGTCATCAGAGTCATAATGAATGATAACAACACATAGGAAATAACACGAATCGATTAAAGTTGGAAATTCAATCAACTAGGTGAAATAGCCAAAATTGCACCAGGTCGGTCGGCCGGCTACAGAGCTCGGTCGACCGTACCCAAAAACAGAAATGCTCGGGGTAGCAGATCGGTCGGCTGAACCCTGTAGTCGGTCGACCGGACCCTAAAACAGAAAGTGCTTATGCACTTGGAAGCAGGTCGGTCGGCCGGCAGCAGGGCTCGGTCGACCGGACTTGTTTCCTGTCCCTTCCCAGCCCATCCAAATGAGGTCCAACCTCGACCAAATTGCATTCTCTCGAGCAACGGCGCTAAGGGTTTGTGCCAATCGACTACCCGGCCCTATAAGCTCTTCGATGCATAACCAAAACACATTTAAACATCAAAGTTTAGGATTTTTAAAGATTTGAACCCAAAACACTAAAAATTGAAATATTCACCAATTCAATCCAAACCAAAAGCAATTGCACAAGAATAAGTGTTAGGAATTCATACCTAACAATCGAAGATAAATATAAGCATAGATGTGAGATAAAAATCTCACCTTTGAACCCAAGAAATTGGAAAAAGAAGCTTGAAAGCAAAGGAGAATCAACCACTCTTCAAATCCAACTCAATAAGCTTGATTCTAAGCTTTAAAAGAAGAACATTCCCAAAATTAGGTTTAGGAATTTCTGAAATCAAAGAGAGAATGAGTTGGAGAAGAAGAAGAAAGAGCTTACTAATGGGTTCACCTGAGTTTGGAGCAAGAAGATGGATTTGCTAATGGAAACTAGGGCTTAGGATCTCCTAATTCTTTTTTTCTTCCCCCATTTTTGATGAAGCTTGAATGTATTAGGAAATTATGAAGTAATGAAGAGGAGAGGAGATTGGAACTGAGCTAGTAAGTGGGGTTATTGGGCTCAGCCCAAACCAAAGCCCTAAGTAAAAAGTAGCAAAAATCAACTTTCTCCAAACCTATCGAAGCTTATACTCAAAAAGGTCGCAAACGGCATTTTAAACTCAATGGGAGTGGTCCCGAGTCCTAATTCGACCGTATGCAAAAGGTAGCTTTTCGGACTAAATTTTGAGTATCGATAAAATATTTAAATAAAATATTTAAAGATAAAATCGACAAATATGCGGGTTGTTACAATAAATTTTGAAAATCCAACTTTTATAAATTCTTTGAACATTTTAAAACCCCTATATTTTTCTTTCAAAACCATATCTATGCACATTTGCTATTATACATAAAAATATGTATGAGTATATATATATACACTTATATTTACATTATTATTTTCTGTATATATATATATATATACATATATATATATATATATCAATATTAAATTGAGAAATAAATTGTAAATAAATAACTTCCAGCGACAATCTTCTTTCTGAAAAAATCAAAACAGAACTTTACTGTAAATACTTTCTTTGTTAATCTACATATTTATTAATATGAAATTTACTTGTAAAATAAAAATATATGAATTTACCTGTACTAGAACTAATCCTCCCCTTCCCTTCAATGCTATGGTGCCGATGTTGCCGTCGCTCAAATTCTCGATCACCGAAGCCTCCAGCCCACGTTGCCGCACGTGCGACAACCCTCCAGCATCGACGCGGCTCCATCATCGAGTCGCCTCGCGTCCACATCTTGCAGCCACCTTCGCCTTCAATTAATCAAGTCGTTGCTGCTACAAAGATCGATCACCACGCCGAAACCCCAATTCACGAAACCCTACTCCATCGTTTCGAGCGACGACGTGCTCGATTTCCCCCCGCGATGACTTCTTCGACATGCGATTCCATGAATTTCGATCGGCCTTCATTTTCTCGAATTCGATTTTTTTTCTTTCTTTCTCTTTAGCTCGGCCGATAGTTATTTTATTTCGAACGAGAGATTCAATCGGTCATTGATTTTGAACGATTTTGATTTTAAAAAAGGGGATATGGCCATTGTTTATTTGGAACGAATGATTTTTGGAAAGAAAGCTCGAAATATAAAATTAAAGGAGGAAGATACCTTGCATAAGAAGCTTTGCCTAGCTACAGTGTTTTGAAAGTATTGACGTGATTTTCTTGTGTGCTGAACGGGTGGCCAGCGCTTTTGGAAAAAACTGATATGAGACGAAATTTTGACCAATTCAAACTATATGTAATTTAAATCGATTAACTATTGTCTAGGCATTTGTATCTCATTCGATCATACGATAACTTCGAAAGCTACAAAACATGAAATCCGATAATAATTCAATATCACGGATCCAGTGGAACTGGTTTCCTCGAATTCCGAGACTGTGCCTCGAAAGGCTATATTTAAATATCAATTTAAACAATATATTTTCAAACTGAACAAAACACTTCCAAATTCAGTTTTAACACTTTTACTATCTTCAGTATTATTAACAAAAGTTTCTAAGCCATCAAATTATTTTTAACAGACTCAAATTTGAAGATTTACAATTTTACCCAAATTTTTATAATTAAATTTGATAATTAAATTGCTAACTTCATAGTTAAAATTGAAATTCAAGCTTAAATTAGCAATTCAGATATTTGAAATCAATTGAATATTTCAATTTCAAACGTTGAAAATTCTGGGTCGTCACAGTAAGTTATCTATTTATTTAGTCTGTTAAACTTAATTGGAATTTTATTATAATTAAATGATAGTAAATGTTACATTAATGTGAGTTAATACAAAACTGAAAAATGCGAATGTAATGAAATGGATAGAAATGTTAATTATATTCATAATGTAATAATTAATTTAATTAAGTAGTGAAATCAAGATAAACAAATCAATTTGGGGTTTTAAAATTCTATTTAAATGTGTCGAATTGACAAAATCCAATATAATTGAAATATAGTAATTGATACAAATAAAAGATGAAAATTGAAGTATATTAATGTAATGAAATATAAAAATAAATGTTAACTATGTTATTAGATTATAATTGGTTGAATATAAAGGTAGGAATCAAATTAAAGCAATTTATTGAAATTATATAATAATAACTTGGATTTAATTACAGTGGACTTGAACACTGTAATTAATGTAATAACCAACATTTGAAATGGGCATATAAACTTGTATTAAGTCATGGTAACTGTCTAAGTGATTAAAAATGATGAAATTGGTTAGGTTATAAATTTTGAATTAAAAAGTGATTTAATCAATTTAATATTAATTTATTTAATTAATGTGAAAACAGCCATTTTGGCCACTGACTCAGATTTCGATGAAACCAGTTTCACTTGATCCGTAACGGTGAATTATTGTAGGATTTCAAGTTTCATAGCAATCGAACTTGTCGTTCGATCATACGGACTCGAAACGCTAGAAATTGAAATCAATTGAAATCAATTTGAATTAAGCTGATTTTAACATAACTTCTTCATACGATGGAATTGGGGCATGAAACCTGTTACATTGAATTTAAAATTATCGAAAATATCTATTTTGATATATGGGATTACCCAATTTCATTCCAGAGGCAGAATGGGCTTTTCAGGTCGTTTATCGTTCCAATCCAAATCGATCTGGTCCATTCTTTCTATTTTCAGCTCTGCCTATAAATAATTCGTTATAAACCCTTGCCACTCCTCATTTTCATTTGCCTGTAGGTACATTTCAATCTACTCCTCCTTCTCAATGGCAGACAAACCAAACAAACTTCTCAATTCAATTTCAAAATCAAATTCAAATCAAAATTTCAAACTACTCAAACCCTATCATATTATATATCATTTCGAAGCTGTCGACGAGCGTAATCCACTACAATGATTCATTTTTCAATTTGAACTATCATTTGGCCAGAAATTATCGAAGGAGTTTCGGCCATTCATTGGCCATTGTCTCGTTTAAAGGCAGATCTGTGTCCTGGGGACGATTGGAGGGCATGGATGCATTAAAGGGTCGAGTAGGTTCGATCCATGCGGTTAGTTGGTCGTTGTTGTCAGTGATTTCATTGAATTGGCCGTAGAAGCATGCATCTTCGAGCTCGACCTGATGGTCATAAGGGAACACGCGCACGTCACGGTAGTGCCTGTAACGACCCAGAATTTCTGTCATTTGAAATTCAGATGTTTAATTGATTTTAAATATCAACAAGTAAAATTTGTAAGTCGAATGAATTATATTTCGAATATTTAGATTTAATTGGATAATTAAATCGATAATTTAATATTTGAAATTATAGAAAAATTTGGAATTTGGGTTTAATATGATTAAAAATGATTTATAAAGTTATATTAAATCATATTGGAGTTAGAACAATGTTTGTGAACTTTTAAAATTGAATTAAAAGTTAAATTGTGAAAATTGAATATTTTAATATTTAATCGACTAGTGAAAATAGTCATTTTTCAAACCTGGTAGGGGACCAGTCAACCCCGCTTGCATTTCAAAAATAAGTCATTTTTCAAACAGTCTCGGATTTCGACAAAACCAGTTTCATCGGATCTGTAATATCAAATTGTAGTAAGGTTTCAAATTTCGTATCAATCGGGTTTACGGTTTGTCCGGGGCAAGCCAAAACGCATAGAAATTGGTTTAATCGATTTAATTTAAATTTGATCATTTATTGCCTTAACTCGCACAGATGATTGAATTGGCTCTCGTTACCTATTCCATTGTATCCGGAATGCGGGATAAACTCTAAAAACGCCGGTCACCGTGCGGGATTTGGAGTTCGGAAAATCACGGATGAATAGTGCGTTGAAAAATTTCTATAAAAGGACCCATCCTCTTCTATTTGCAAACCCTATCTCTCTCTAACCCTAGCCGCCGGCTAAGCAAATATCAATGGCCGATAATTCATTTTGTTTCTCTTCGATTTTCTTTCAATCCATAAGCAATTACAAAAACTCTTCAACTACAATGTTGTAGAGGACAGCGAGATCTTCAAATCCAACGGGTATGATCGTAATTGGAGTAGAGACTCAACGGCAATCTTCGTTCAAAGTCAGCGTGTTCGAGCATGTTTTTCGAAGAGATGGCTTGACCGAGCTTTGCAAATTTCTAGCCGAGGGTGGCTCGCGTGAAGCTCTTCAAGATGGCGTCGTTCGATCGTCTTCAGGTGGCTCGTAGGAGTCGCGTGCATTAGGGTTTTTGATCGGCAATGGGTTCTTTCGATCATGTGACAACCTGGGGGAGAAGAGATAGCGAACGGCCTAGATTTGGGGGTTCTGAAATGAACGGCCCTGATGTCATCTGGGTATAAGAATATAAAAAGAAATTGTAAATTATTTATATTTAAATTCGTGTAAACTTTGAAATAACATAACTCTTTCATACAAGGTCGGAATTGGACGAAACGAATTGCGTTGAGTTCGTATGGACGAACACTACGCAATGGAGCTGGTTTGGAGTCGTTTGGAGTCAGTGATAATTTCGGTTAAAATTAAACGCACGTTTAATTTTATTCGAAACAAAACGCTACAACTGTTATCGGAAACTCAAGGTGAGAACTTCTCACTCAATCGAATTGTTTCGATTTAAATTTTAAATAGTTAGATTTAAAATTGCTTGATTGTATGCTTGGATGATAAATTATTATCTGTTGTTTTGAAATAGACCTTATACGCCGTATATTAAGCGGATGTTATTTATTAAACACATATACTGCGATAATTCCAACTTGATGTGGAATTGGTATTATATATGTATTTGGAGTTGATTTTCCACATTATATAGCGGATGAGACCCTATTGCGCCGCATAATAGCGGATAATATTTTGTAAATCCCATATACCGCGATATTTCACCTCGAAGTGGAAATGGTATTGTGCCAACATCTTTGGATGCAGGGAAACAGGTTGGAGGGATCCAACTGGATATTTATTTCATATGTTGTTTGTTGGTTGATTTATAATAAGTGTGATTATCTTTGTGTTTGAGGTTGTTGAAGGCTATAGGTTAGCCGAATATATTTTTGGTATCATTGGATATTGGAAATAGATAAAAATTGGATTTTTGAAATTTCAAGTTGAAAGTTATAGTAAAAATTAATTTTTAGAATTGGATAAGTTAAAAAAAAGGAGTTTTAAAAAGACAAAGTTATTTTGAAATCATATTGAATAAAATTCCAAATTATGGGAAAAAGGGCTAAGTAAATGGATTTCGATTTATATTATTATAAGTTGAAGAAATTTATTTTAAAAAGATATGATTTTGTAAATTCATTGGAAATTTATTAAGCAGAAATTAATTGGTTTTGATAATTAATTAAGAATAGTTAATCAAGTATTAACTATTAATTAAGAGTTAATTAATGATCAATGAAAGGATAATTTATTAAATGTTTTTATAATTAATTGGCTATTAATTTACCATAACTAGCAAATTTTATTCATAGAAATTTATTCGATTTAAATTAATTAGATGATAAAATATATCCTACTTATGGATGTTTAAATTATATTGGATGTTGAATTATTTGATATCTTTAATATGTGATGCTTTGTGATATATCCTGATGTGTGTTGTTATCTGTAATTTGTTTATCTGTGATGTATATATCTCTGTGATCTGTGAATGAAAGGTAAGCGTTATAGTTTATACCGCTTATCCAATATATTGTTATATTTTGATCTGTGATGGTTGAATGTTGTTGCACTATTGTGTTAAATCCTTGGACTACACAATACACACACAAAATGTGGATTTCACGTGAAAATCAGTTAAGTCACAGATTTTTGACAATTCTAAAGATTGAATTTTTGAATCCAAATTAGTTTTGGAATTGGGATTGAAAGTTTTTTGAAAATGAATTTCAAAAATAAGAGTTATTTTAAATAACTTAATAAAAATTGGAATTTAAATCATTTGATTTAAATTTTGAATTCAATGTTTGAAATTGAATTCAATGGTTTGGGAACTATGGTCTAAAAGATTGTACAAGTTATAAAAGGTGTTTATATGGGTTTTTAACCATTTAAAATATGGTTTTGGAAATTTTAAATTTAAATCCAAGTTTATACTTGAGTGGCTTTAACTCATGAAAAATTTTAATCAGTTTTTTCCAAAATGAAAACTATCTGTTTTCAAATAATAATAGCCTTCACATAAGGAAAGAAATTCCCATTTGTGTTAAAAGAATGTAAATTTGAAATTATACTGTTTTGAAGGCTATGAATTAATCTTTGTGAAAGGTTGTTGAACTTGACTTGAAATAAAGGAGTATTTCAAATGGTGTATCTTTTATATTATAAAAGACTTGAATTGTGAATAGTCATGAAAGCTATAAGTTAAATCTTGATTTAAGATTTAATGAGTAAATCCAATTGAAATGGAAATTTATCTAGGAATCTGGGAATAAATCTTTGTGAAATTAGGTAAATTTTGTGAAGTAAATCTTTTTGTTTAAAGATTTAAAATGGTAATTTGTTTAAACCATTTGAAAGAAATGGTTTGGATAATAAGTTGTGACTTAATTGAAATCCCAATATCCATGTGTTTTAAAAATATTGCCTTCACTATTCGGATTAGCCGGGAGAGAACCTTTGTGTCATATAACCCATTCCGAATAAGTGATACGACGTAATGGATAGCATTAAAGACCGGTGGTGAAGACCGGGTATTTGTGAAAATGATAGGATGACCTATCGATTGTCTCTGCATCGTTAGCTATGGTATAGAGATTTCCTTTGTGATGGGAAATTCGATCGGGATTGTGAATACCCGGGTTGCAAGGGATTCTTTGGAAGTGCCTTCCGTTCTGTTCGAACCCGGAACAGACTTGTATGGTTACGTGTCTGACATTATATTTTGAGATATAAAGCAGATTTCTTAGAAATACATTTCTGTTGGTGGCGGAGAATTTATGCTCTTAGCTTAACACCCTTCTTTGAGACGTACAAGCTCAAAGGTTTTGTAGTTGAAGATTATCAGCGATATACTCCCAATTTTGTAATGTGGCATGCTGAGTGTTGCTGTGTGATGATTATTTATTGATCATTTGTTGATCAAAGCATGGCTTTGTGCCTAGCTTTGTGGACGAGACTTCGTCGGACCTCACATCCCAGAAATGGTCTAAACAGGAATATGCGGCAAGGTTATGAGGGTCGCGCCCTTTAGGGTATGTCATTTCCTTCTAGAAAAGGGTGGTGTCAGGTATGGAGCCCTGATGCTTAACCTATGTGGTTGCTCCAATCTCATTTTCTGTGTGGTTGTTGCATTGTGATCGAGGGCCCTCGGATAAAGGTCCCAAAGGACCAGGGGGTGGCATATTCGTGTAGTAGTTACCTAGTTACAAAGGTAACCCGGCCTTGTGTTGGCAGAGAGCTAGTTAAGTTCTCGGGACGTCCCGCCAGAGGCGTACCAATGTGACAGTAGGAAGTTCCTCAGCCTGACCATTTGTTTGAAATCCAATTCCCAATACGAAACCCTGTACAGTTTTAGTTGTAGAACCTGTCATTTACTTATGGTGGTCACCACTGTTTAGATGGTAGGTATAGTAGGCATAGTTCGAAATGTCTATGTTGACTAAGATTAGTATTCTATTTTCGAAATGCTTTCTACATTATGCACTAATAATAACATCAAAAATGATTTGTTTTGCGTATTAAGCATCTTTGACTATCATAAGGAGAAATCTCCTCCAATTCTACGGTTGCATTGTGTGTGTGCGGGGAGGCCTTATGGTAGTTTCATTTGCCAAAAGCATTGCAGATATTTTTCATTCCCTTATTGTTGTTGTTTTAAAAGATAAATAACTGTTTCGACTTCTCACACCAGTCCCATGACTGACCTGGAGTTTATTGTTCCCTTCCTAAACTCTGGGTGCCCATAATTTTCCACACGGGTAGCCTAGAGTCAGGTTATCAGGTCATTCTGGATTCAGAAGTGCTTTGGAGCTCAAGTGGCGAGCTGGATGGCGAGGCGTATTACTTGTATATGATATTATCTTTCTGCTGTAAATTCACTTGTAAGGACATGTTTGTATAACTGTCCATTGTTTTGTTGTGTTGTATATTGTTGTTATATACTCTGATGAGGTAATGTATAAAATGTACATTTCTTTGATTTAAAGATTATTCATTTATCTATTATATGTTGTTCCGCTGCGATTGTGAGATTCTGTTATTGTTTATGTTCTGTCTTCTTCTTCTACCTTTTTCTTTTTCTTAAACCATCATGGTTTGGTTTTCCGGCATTCTATTGCTCGGCGGTTGATACAGTGGACGTATTGATGTCGACTTTCGTAAGTCGAAGAATCGGGTCCTGACAGCGTGGTATCAGAGCATATGGATAAGCGACAACCTTGGCTCTATTGGGGATTATTTATTAGAGATAGAGTCAGCAGTACTCTAGAATGAGTTGAGTGTAATAATAGACATGAGGGCGTATTTGTTAGTGAATATGAAATTGTTTTGTATTGTGTTGACTTATCCGTTGATTGTTTAAGATTATAGTCGGTGCAGTCTAGCTAACTGTATCGATAGGGGTTTCTAAACTCTTAAACGAGATAAACCGACATAGTATGGTTTTAAATTGGGTAAATGAAATAATTTTTCCGTAAATATATTTTATATATAAAGAAATAATTTTTCATTATTATCAAAGTGTATGTAAAATTGAATTGTTTGATTGTTTAAAATGTAAGAAAATATATAAGTCAATCAAAGTTGTTCAAATAATCTGAATAAAAACAACAATTGTGAAAGAATAAATTATATAAAAGCAACAATTGTATAAGTATAGAATTATAATTAATATGATTTATAATTGTGAAATGATCTTATATAAGTAAAGGGAAATAGTGAAATTATATAAGCAAGATTTATAAATGTGATTTATAAATAAAAGAAAATTTTAAAAGAATTTAAAGCACTGAATTCACTACTGTTACTGGGGAATAATAAGGGTGATGACTGCGGCATCATCAGTATCATTTTCGAGTTTCTGTGTGATGGATTTGCTACCATAGTAAATTGAAACTGAATTTTGTTGTGATAAACAAATTTGAAATTAAAATCCAAGTTGAAATTGATAAATATAAGTTATCAAGTTTTGAACTTATAATATGAGATAATAAAAATTTAACTTTAGTAAAGTTGAAATAAATTTGAATTAGTACGATAAAATATATGATGTGAAATTTAACTAAAAGAAGTTAAATAAATTAAATCAGATTTGGAAGTTGAATAATAAGTTGTATAATTTATTAAATGTGAAGATGTAAGTAAAACAATTATTAAAATGGTTAACCAACTTTGTTAAGCAAAACGAGGTATGAATCTGAATAAGTGATGAAATTGACTTTGGTAAAAGTCAAATAGAATTTACTTTGGAGTTGAAATTTGAATTGGATTTTAACTGGATTAGATATGTTGTTGAAATGTAAATTTAAGTTAAGTTAAACAAATGATGTTTAAAAGGAATATAACTTAAGTGATGCTGAATGAAGTTGATTTTAGTATCGAAGTAAAATAATGAAGTGAATTAAATGGATGTGAACTTGAGTTATATAAAGGAGATTCAACTTTTTTTGTAAAATAAATTAGTAATTGAACTAATGAATTGAATATTAGTCAATCGAATGTAATGAATTGATATAGAATAATGGATATAAGTGTAAATTCATTTAAGGATAATTGCATGTTAAACCAAATTGAAGGTAAACAAGGTGAATATGAATGTTAAATGTAAAGTGAATAAATTCGGTTGTATTGGATATACGTTGGTTGTTAGATTATTGTTAATTGATTGAATAGAAATTCATATGCAACTGAATGAATAAAATTGAAAGCTAAAGCAATTAAATTCAAATTGGAAGTTAAGTAAATTTAAATTGAATAGAAATTGATTTGAATTGAAAGTAAACCAATATGAATGTAAATTAGTAAATGTAAACTAATTGAAAATGAATAATTGAATGTCGTTGTATATAAATTGGTTATAAACAATTACAAGTAATGTCGAAATCATATAAGTTGTTTATAAACCTTGCTTAGTATGCATTTCTTTTAATATGCATAGGTTGTAGTTGTTTAAAAAGGGTAAAATGTTAATAACTTCTTATAATGTCACTTACGTGTTTATATTGAGTAAGTACAGGTATCGGGGTTACTGTTAGCGGGATTTGGTTGCGCAAAATGCTAAATAAATAACTGCTTTGCTTAAAAATGCTAAAAAGGTACGCCTACGCAATAAAAATAGAAAATATGAACTGTTTTTCTGTTTTCCGACCGTGTGGGTCGATGTATATATATTTATATCTATTATGATATTGTAAAAGCTCCTCCGTACAAAGGAGGTTATAGCGAAATTTTCTGAAAATTTAAGGCGTTAGAAAATTTTCGGGAAATTTGGGGAATTTTTTTTTTGAAAACTAAGTTTTGATTTGAAGTTAAGGGTTAAACGATATAGTTGGTTTTGAAAAGATAACTATATATGGTTTGAATATATTAGTGAAGTTTTGTAAGAGGTTTAACTATGGATTTTGGAAAAGTTAAACATTTGAATGAACTTGAAACTTAATTTAAACGAATTGTTTTGGAAAAAAATTAGTGAATTTGGGGCATTTTTCTTACTTGGTAATTTCGAGGACGAAATTCTTTTATGGGGGGAAGATTGTAACGACCTAGAATTTCTGTCATTTGAAATTCAGATATTTAATTGATTTTAAATATCAACAAGTAAAATTTGTAAGTCGAATGAATTATATTTCGAATATTTAGATTTAATTGGATAATTAAATCGATAATTTACTATTTGAAATTACAGAAAAAATTGGAATTTGGGTTTAATGTGATCAAAAATGATTTATAAAGTTATATTAAATCATATTGGAGTTAGAACAATGTTTGTGAACTTTTAAAATTGAATTAAAAGTTAAATTGTGAAAATTGAATATTTAATATTTAATCGACTAGTGAAAATAGTCATTTTTCAAACAATCTTGGATTTTGATGAAACTAGTTTTATCGGATCCGTAATGTCAAATTATAGTAAGGTTTCAAATTTCGTGTCAATCGGATTTATGGTTTGTCCAGTGCAAGCCAAAACGCATAGAAATTGGTTTAATCGGTTTAATTTAAATTTGATCGTTTATTGCCGTAACTCATACAGGTGATTGAATTGGCTCTTGATACATATTCCATTGTGTCCGAAACGCGGGATAAATGCTAGAAACGCCGGCCACCGTGCGGGATTTGGAGTTCGGAAAATCACGGATGAATAGTGCGTTGAAAATTTTCTATAAAATGACCCATCCTCTTCTATTTGCAAACCCTATCTCCCTCTAACCCTAGCCACCGGCTAAGCAAATATCAATGGCCGAAAATTCATTTTGTTTCTCTTTGATTTTCTTTCAATCCGTAAGCAATTACAAAAACTCTTCAATTACAATGTTGTAGAAGGCAGCGAGATCTTCAAATCCAACGGGTATGATCATAATTGGAGCAGAGATTCAACGGCAATCTTCGTCCAAAGTCAGCGAGTTTGTGCACGTTTTTCAAAGAGAGTGTAACAACCCGCATATTTTACGATTGAATATTTTAATATTTTATCGTTAGTCGGATTTTAGTCCGAAAAGTTACTTTTTTCATACGGTCGAATTAGGACTCGGGACCACTTCCAATGGGTTCAAAACACCGTTTGCAATCTTTTTGAGTATAAACTTTGATATGTTTGGAGTTAGTGGAATTTTGCCACTTTTTCACTTTGGGCTTTGGGTTTGGTTTAGCCCATTAGCCTAAACTATTAACTCTAGCTCAACCCCCTCTTCCCTTCATTACTTCACTTTCATTTTCTAACACTCAAGCTTCATCAAAAATGGAGAGAGGAATGGAAAATTAAAACTCCAAGCCCTAGTTCATTTGCATATCCAACATCTAACTCAAAATCCAAAGAGAAGCCATTGATTCAAGCTTCTTGTGTTGAGATTGAAGTGTGGTTGATTCTTCCTTTTCTTTCAAGCTTCTCCTTCATTGATTTTGTGAAAAGGTTAGATTTTTATCTCCTATCTTTGTCTATAACTATCTTTGATTGTTGGGTATGAATTCCTAACACTTATTCATGTGCATTTGCTTTTGGTTTGGATTGAATTGGTGAAAATCCCAATTTTTAGTGTTTTGGGTTCAAATCTTTAAAAATCTTAACTTTGATGTTTGAACACGTTTTTGGTGATGCATCGAGGAGCCAATAGGACCGGGTAGCCGATAGGCGTAATCCCCTAACGTCCGTGCTTGACCGGTTGCAAATTAAGGGAGTTTTGCACTTCTATCCCCTAAGTCGCTCGGCCTGCACATTTAAGTCACTCGGCCTGCGTATAGGTCGCACCAACTTAGGTCCCACCATGCTTAGGTTGTGCCATGTGTTAGGTCGTTCCATTACTTAAGTCGTTCGGCCATATGTTAAGCCGCATCTCTTAGGTCGTTCCATTACTTAAGTCGCTCGGCCATATGCTAAGCTGCATCTCTTAGGTCGTTCCATTACTTAAGTCGCTCGGCCTACTCTCACCCCTTAGGTCGCGCCATACTTAGGTCGTGCCATGTGTTAGGTCGTTCCATTACTTAAGTCGCTCGGCCATATGTTAAGCCGCATCTCTTAGGTCGTTCCACTACTTAAATCGCTCGGCTTGCTCGCACCACTTAGGTCGCTCGGCTTGGTCGCATCCCTTAGGTCGCACCACTTAGGTTGCTCGGCTTGCTCGCACCATTTAGGTCACTCGGCCTGCTGCTATGGGTCGCGTCATGGTTTAAGTCGCAACCATATAGGTCGCTCAGCCTGCTGCTATATCTCGCACCAACTTAGGTCGCGACATGCTATAGGTCGCGCCATGTTAAGTTGCTCTGTTAGGCCGCATGTTATTTCTTAAGTCGCTGATCCCTTGTGTCGTATGCCGCGGGGTGGTATGAGTTGAGCCGCTGATTTCTCGTGTTGTATTGTGTTAAGTCGTAAGTCGTGGCTGTTAAGTCGCAAGGGTATTTCCACTTTGATGGATTTGGAATCGAATTCTTTGGATTTTATTCACGTCTTCGAATGTGAATTTTTGTGATTTATTGTTTCTACAATCATTTTTGTGATTTGTCACTTTAAATATATGAAGGTTTCAATACTAGCAGTAAATATCAAAACTCCTTCAACAAAACGATTTCAACCCTATTTTTATTACAAAGCTCGTTTCTTAAACCATCTTCCAATCTACTAGTATATACAAACCTTTACCTCACTCGTATGAGAAATCTAATTAAACTACTTAGTAAAACAAGTGGTATGAAACGCTTGCGTTTACTTCGTTGGTTAATTCTTGGACTTGTTCGATTGAATCTCTTGTGACAATTTTCTAGTGGAAACTTACAATTTGTTCGTAAGTATTTAAGTTAAGCTAGTGGTTATGGGACATGAAGCTAAGCTCGTATATTTACTAGCTTACTGTAATTGACACTTCTTGATGATCGTTGATGATCATTTTTGTGATTTAGACTAGCAAATATGCGATGTCTCTTTGTCTACGAGGGAGACTAAACCCCGTTTCTGTGGAGCTTCGGCTCAATTTGGTAGGGTAGCGACCCATGGTCTTCGGGCCGTTTTGTGGAGCTTCGGCTCAAAATTAATGGTTAGCAACCATGGAATAGCGTTCCATTTTGTGTTACACCAGATGGTGAGTTTTCATGCTCCCGTTTTGTGATAGGCCTCCCCCTTTTTGTGATTTCTGGATTTCCATTGATGATTTCTAGAACTGGTGTTTCACCAATTTTCGTGATTTACATTGATATGTTCTATCAATATTTGTGCATTAGTGAATTTGTTTGTCATTAACTTTTGTAATTAACATTGATATAATTGTCAATATTTATGGTTTGGTGAATAAAAATAAAGCGTATGACATTCTTTTTGATCTTTGAGAAGATTCTTGTGATATTGATTGATCTCTTGTTCATTTTCAATTACATACTTATCACAATATGGTGTTATAGTTATCATACGTTTTTGTCGTATCTCTTATTCTATATCATTTCATCTGATATTTATAGCTAGACTGATCCGTTTATTATTTTTTTATTAAATAATACTCGGGTCAGATCGAGTTGTTACAGGTGCTTCTACTTGACTCCTCATCTGGGATTATTATCCAGACTTTTGGCTAACTATTTAGATTGGTAGTTTATTTTGTTGTATACCTTTGAGATATAGACTTCTTGATGTATACATATTCTTTTGTCTAGCTCTTGTAACTACTATTTTGTGATAGTGTGGATCTTGTCTGACCACTACTCTGATGTACACTTTCATGTGTTATATATTCATATCTATTTCCGCCTTTGTGATATGGATGTCTGTGACTGATTTGTGTTATGATTATTTCTATACTTGTTTCCGAAGAATATATATAGCCACTGGGTAGTAGCTTTGAGTTTGTATCGGCATGTCGGATTTCCTTCTGAAACCAGATGCATGTTGTATTATCTGACATATCGGTGCTCGCACAAAGCAATTACGCGGATGGTCGCTCCTCAACAGCCTTATTCTCCATGCTAGTTGATGGCATTACCCCATAGTGTCCTTGGCTAGAGTGGGTATAGAGGTGGGGCGTCACATCTTGGTATCAGAGCGAATCTTCGGAACAATGTAGGATAATCTAGTAAGGATCATCGTCCTAAGTCCATCTTAGGAGTCGTACTTTAGGATTTAATTCGAGTCTTCGTACCGATTCATCCTATTTTCTTTATGATTCCTTGTTTATCTATCAAGATTGCTTGATATTCATTTGGTGAATAACCTTATCCTTCTTCTTTCTTTCTTTCAAGAGGAAGAGAAATGGTTATACCTGACCGTCCCAGCGCCGGTCAATCTTGTGCTACTCCCCAAGATGGAGTGTTTATGTCTGCCCAGCAGCTTCTTGATCTAGTAAGGAATGCTCAAGCAGTCGGATCTAATCCGATGTCTACTCACCCTAAGTCTGGATTTGCATGTTTGTGCAATGATTATACCAATTTGGGTGGGAAGCCATTCAAAGGATCTGAAACTATTATTGAAGTCCAGGCTTGGCTGAGAATGTGCGATCGAATCTTTTCTCGCATGAATCTTATTGATCTTCACCGTGTTCAGGTGGCCTCTAGTATGCTCCAAGAAAGAGCATTAGATTGGTATGAGCTTCTGATTTCTAAAATAAATGAAGCGGTTCTTAATTGGTTGAAATTTCGGGAACGCTTCGACTTAAAATTTGTGCCAGAAGTTGAGAAGGTGACTTTGGCTCGTCGTTTCATAGACCTTGTTCAAGGTGAATCCTCTATGGCAGACTATGTCGCATCATTCGAGTCACTTTCTAAATACGGGGTCGAGTACATAAACACCCCATTGAAGAAGAACCAAAGATTTGTCTATGGCTTGAACAAAAATCTCATAAAGCCATTACTTCTAAAATTAGAAGTTTCTTTTGATCAACTTGTTGATATCGCTCTTCGACTTGAAGAGGAAGATAAAGAAAGTGACGTTGAAGTTATGGGTGCCAAACTGAACTTCACCAACAAGAAAAGGCCTAATAAGTTCAAAGGTCCTTATCCCAACAATAAGAAAGGGAAGCAAGCCTCTCCGGCAACCAAGACTTCTACCTCAAGTGGTGGGCAATGCTACAACTATGGTTCTAAGGACCATTATGCGAATAAGTGTTCAAAGCCCAGTGCTTGTCGCTATTGCAAAAGCCCGGACCATTATATATCTTCGTGTCCCAAACTTCAAAACAGGAAGGAGGGAAAGCTTAATGTGGTGCAAACTCCTAGTAACACTTCTCGTGGTCAAGGTATTTCTCATTCTATCCTTGTTGGCATTATTTTATTTCGTGATCATCCTATTCGAGTTCTTTTTGATACGGGTGTGCCCCATTCTTTTATATCAAAAGAACTTGTTGATACTTTTTCTTTGAGTGTTGTCGCTTTAATGACTTCTTTGAGAATTGCGAATCCGGTTGGTGGATCTGCAACAATTAGTTTGCTTTGTAAAGATGTCGAGATTATTTTGTGTGATTTTTCTTTCCGAGCTGATTTTCATGTTATGCGCTACTTAGGCTTTGGAATGATTTTGGGAATGGATTGGCTTAACCGCTATGAAGCCCAAATCCTATGTCCCGAGCGGATTATTCATCTTCGACATCCTCAATCTATTAAGCAGATTTCTATTGACCTTAAAGATTCGGATTCCTGCTTGGTTGCATCTTTATATTCTTTAAATTCTCATGATGACGATAATGATGATGAGGAATATATTATCTCTCTTATTCACGTTGTTCGTGAGTTTTCCAACATATTTGAGCCTGTTTTAGGATTACCACCTAAGCGAGCAATTGAGTTCAAAATTAATCTCATCCCTGGAGCTCAACCTATCACTCGTCCTCCTTATCGCATGTCCAATAAATAAAATGAGGAGATGCGCAAACAATTATCCGAATTGGAGATGAAGCAATTTATTCGCTCTAGTTCCTCTCCTTGGGGAGTTTCGGCCAATTTTTGTGAAGAAATCCGATGGTACACTTAGGCTTTGCGTTGACTACCGCAAGCTTAATGATCTTACTATCAAGAATAAATATCCTTTACCTCGGATTGATGATTTATTTGATCAGCTTAGTGGTGTTAGAGTCTTTTCACAATTAGACTTAGCTACCGGTTTTCATCAGCTTTGTATTGTAGAGGATAGCATTCCTTTGACATCGTTCCGTACCCGTTATGGATCATATGAATGGCTTGTTATGCCATTTGGTTTAACGAATGCTCCGGCTTATTTCGTTGACCTTATAAATAGAGTTTTCAAAGACTTCCTCGATCGGTTTGTCCTCATCTTTATTGATGATATTCTTGTGTATTCAAAAACCGAGGAGGAGCATGAAAAGCATCTTCGGATTGTGTTGGAAACTCTTAGGCGTAATCAATTAAAAGCAAAATTTTCTAAATGCCACTTTTGGCAATCTCGTGTGAAGTTTCTCGGTCACATTATTTCCGAATCCGGAATTTCCATGGATCCTTCAAAGATTGAAGCGATTCAAAATTGGAAGAGACCGGAGAGTGTGACGGAAATTCATAGTTTTCTTGGATTGGCGGGTTATTACCGTCGTTTTATCAAAGACTTTTCTAAAATTGCCGTGACTCTTACTAGCTTGACAAAGAAGGGAGTTAAATACATTTGGTCGGACAAATGTGAAGCTTCTTTTTAGAAATTAAAAGAACTCCTTTCCGATGCTCCTATTCCTGTGATTCCCGAGGGAAACCAATATTTTATTGTTTATACCGATTCTAGTCGCGTTGGTTTGGGTGCCGTTCTTATGCAAAGAGAACATGTTATTGCTTATGCTTCTAGACAATTGAAGCCATCCGAGACTAGATATGCCACTCATGATTTAGAACTGCAGCTATTGTTTTCGCCCTTCGTATTTGGCATCATTATCTTTTGGGAGAAAATTTTATTCTTTACACCGATCATAAATCTTTGAAGTATCTATTTTCTCAAAAGGAACTTAATTTGCGTCGACAACGTTGGCTCGAATTTCTCGCAGCTTATGATCTTGATATTCTTTATACCCTCGGAAAGGGAAATCGTGTTGCGGACGCACTTAGTCGTAAGCAACAAGCGGTTGTTTCTATGATGATATCCGAATGGAATGATCTCAGAATTCTATCCACTTGTGAGATTCGAGATCATGTTTCCGATTTATGTTCATCTCTTATTTTATGTAGCCTTGAGGCTCATCCTTCTCTTTTAGACTGCATTATTGAAGCTCAAAGGCTAGATCCCGAATTGGCTCTTCTTGGCCAAAATTTTAGGGATAAAATTGATATTGAGGGTTTGAAAGACCTTGATACTGATTCTCGTGGCGATATTCGAAAATTTGGTAGACTTATCGTGCCAAATATTAGTAGTCTTCGTAAAGACATTTTAGAAGATTCTCATCGTTCTAAATTTACCATTCATTCCAGTAGTAGTAAAATGTACGCGGACATGAAGCGACTTTATTATTGGGAGGGAATGAAATCTGATATTGCTAACTTTGTTAAGTGTTGCATGACTTGCCAACTCATTAAGGCCGAGCACCAAAGGCCCGGTGGGTTATTGCAACCTTTAGAAATTCCAATTTGGAAGTGGGACCAAATCTCCATGGATTTTATAGACGGCCTTCCCCGTACTCATTCGGATCATGATAGCTTATGGGTGATAGTCGATAGACTTACTAAATCCATCCATTTTATTCCCGTTCGGTCCAATCGAACCGTTCCTCTCTTGGCCAAACTCTTTATTAAAGAAATTGTAAAATTGCATGGAGTTCCTTCTACTACTGTTAGTGATCGTGATCCATTGTTTACTGGTGGATTTTGGAAGAGTCTTCAAAAAGCTTTGGGAACGAAGGTTAATTTTAGCACCGCTTATCATCCCCAGTCCGATGGACAAACCGAGCGTGTGAATCAAACTCTTGAAGATCTTCTTCGTGCGTGTGTTCTTGATTTTGGTGGAAGTTGGGAAGATCATATTTCTCTTGTTGAGTTTTCCTATAATAATAGCTTCCAATCTAGTATTGGTATGGCACCTTTCGAGGCACTCTATGGAAGACCATGCCGATCTCCTTCTTGTTGGCTTGAGGCTGGTGAGAAGCTGGTTTTTGGTCCATATTTTATTCGTGATTCCACAGAAAAGATTGACCTTATTCGTCGTAGGATGAAAGAAGCCCAGAGTAGACAAATATCCTATGCCGATAACCGGAGAAGGAAATTAGAATTTTCTGTGGGATATCTTGTGTTTATTCGTGTTTCACCTATGAAGGGTGCTGTACGTTTCAGTCGATCGGGAAAGTTAGCACCTCGATATATTGGTCCATCTCCCATCACCGAACATATTGGTTTCGTGGCTTATCGCCTTTTATTACCGGCTCAGCTTTCTGCTATTCATGACGTGTTTCACGTTTCTCAATTACGGAAATGTCTTCGAGATTCCGATTCTATTCTTGAGCCCGGTGTGGTGGAAGAAATTGAAGTTTCGCCTAATTAAACTTATGAGCAACATCCTATTGATATTATTGCTTTGGAGGTCAAACGTCTTCGAAATAAAGATGTTCCGCTTGTTAAAGTTCAATGGTCCTCAAATCCTAAGGATTGCTCTTGGGAATCTAGGGAGTTCATCGAGCGAACACATCCGGACTTACTTTTCCATGCTCTTTGAGGTGAATTTCTTATTTCAAATTTCTTTTGCGTTGATATGCTTTCATGGTTGTTACATTATATTTTCTTCTTAAATATTGCGTGGACGCAATTTCTTTAAGGAGGCGAGTCTGTAACAACCTGCATCTTTTACGATTGAATATTTAAATATTTTATTTTAATATTTTATCGTTAGTCGGATTTTAGTCCGAAAAGTTACTTTTTGCATACGATCGAATTAGGACTCGGGACCACTTCCATTGGGTCAAAAACACCGTTTGCGATTTTTTTGAGTATAAACTTTGATATGTTTGGAGTTAGTGGAATTTTGCCACTTTTTCACTTTGGGCTTAGGGTTTGGATAGCCCATTAGCCTAAACTATTTACTCTAACTCAACCCCCTCTTCCCTTCATTACTTCACTTTCATTTCCTAACACTCAATCTTCATCAAAAATGGAGAGAGGAATGGGAAATTAAAACTCCAATCCCTAGTTCATTTGCAAATCCAACATCTAACTCCAAATCCAAAAGAAGCCATTGATTCAAGCTACTTGTGTTGAGATTGAAGTGTGGTTGATTCTTCCATTACTTTCAAGCTTCTCCTTCATTGATTTTGTGAAAAGGTGAGATTTTTATCTCACATCTTTGTCCATAACTATCTTTGATTGTTGGGTATGAATTCCTAACACTTATTCTTGCGCATTGGCTTTTGGTTTGGATTGAATTGGTGAAAATCCCAATTTTTAGTGTTTTGGGTTCAAATCTTTAAAAATCTTAACTTTGATATTTGAACACGTTTTTGGTGATGCATCAAGGAGCCAATAGGACCGGGTAGCCGATAGGCGTATTCCCCTAGCGTCCGTGCTCGACCGGTTGCAAATTGAGGGAGTTTTGCACTTCTATCCCCCAAGTCTTCGGCCTGCACATTTAAGTCACTCGGCCTGCATATAGGTCGCACCAACTTAGGTCGCGCCATGCTTAGGTCGTGCCATGTGTTAGGTCGTTCCATTACTTAAGTCGCTCGGCCATATGTTAAGCCGCATCTCTTAGGTCGTTCCATTACTTAAGTCGCTCGGCTTGCTCGCACCACTTAGGTCGCTCGGCTTGGTCGCATCCCTTAGGTCGCACCACTCAGGTTGCTCGGCTTGCTCGCACCATTTAGGTCGCTCGGCCTGCTGCTATGGGTCGCGTCATGGTTTAAGTCGCAACCATATAGGTAGCTCGGCCTGCTGCTATATCTCGCACCAACTTAGGTCGCGACATGCTATAAGTCGCGCCATGTTAAGTTGCTTTGTTAGGCCGCATGCTATTTCTTAAGTCGCTGATCCCTTGTGTCGTATGCCGCGGGGTCGTATGAGTTGAGCCGCTGATTTCTCGTGTTGTATTGTGTTAAGTCGTAAGTCGTGGCTGTTAAGTCGCAAGGGTATTTCCACTTTGATGGATTTGGAATCGAATTCTTTGGATTTTATTCACGTCTTCGAATGTGAATTTTTGTGATTGATTGTTTCTACAATCATTTTTGTGATTTGTCACTTTAAATATATGAAGGTTTCAATACTAGCAGTAAATATCAAAACTCCTTCAACAAAACGATTTCAACCCTATTTTTATTACAAAGCTCGTTTCTTAAACCATCTTCCAATCTACTAGTATATACAAACCTTTACCTCACTCGTATGAGAAATCTAATTAAACTACTTAGTAAAACAAGTGGTATGAAACGCTTGCGTTTACTTCGTTGGTTAATTCTTGGACTTGTTCGATTGAATCTCTTGTGACAATTTTCTAGTGGAAACTTACAATTTGTTCACAAGTATTTAAGTTAAGCTAGTGGTTATGGGACATGAGGCTAAGCTCATATATTTACTAGCTTACTGTAATTGACAGTTCTTGATGATCGTTGATGATCATTTTTGTGATTTAGACAAGCAAATATGTGATGTCTCTTTGTCTACGAGGGAGACTAAACCCCGTTTCTGTGGAGCTTCGGCTCAATTTGGTGGGGTAGTGACCCATAGTCTTTGGGCCGTTTTGTGGAGCTTTCGCTCAAAATTAATGTTTAGCAACCATGGAATAGCGTTCCATTTTGTGATACACGTGTTGGTGAGTTTTCATGCTCCCGTTTTGTGATAGGCCTCCCCCTTTTTGTGATTTCTGGATTTCATTGATGATTTCTAGAACTGGTGTTTCACCAATTTTCGTGATTCACATTGATATGTTCTATCAATATTTGTGCATTGGTGAATTTGTGAGTCATTAACTTTTGTGATTGACATTGATATAATTGTCAATATTTATGGTTTGGTGAATAAAAATAAAGAGTATGACATTCTTTTTGATCTTTGAGAAGATTCTTGTGATATTAATTAATCTCTTGTTGATTTTCAGTTACATACTTATCACAGTATGGTGTTATGGTTATCATACGTTTTAGTCATATCTCTTATTCTATATCATTTCATCTGATATTTATAGCTAGACTGATCCGTTTATTATTTTTTTATTAAATAATACTCGGATCAGACCGAGTTGTTACATGTGCTTCTACTTGACTCCTCATCTGGGATTATTATCCAGACTTTTGGCTAACTACTTAGATTGGTAGTTTATTTTGTTGTATACCTTTGAGACATAGACTTCTTGATGTATACATATTCTTTTGTCTAGCTCTTGTAACTATTCTTTTGTGATAGTGTGGATCTTGTCTGACCACTAATCTGATGTACACTTTCATGTGTTATATATTCATATCTTTTTCCGCCTTTGTGATATGGATGTCTGTGACTGATTTGTGTTATGTTTATTTCTATACTTGTTTCCGAAGAATATATATAGCCACTGAGTAGTAGCTTTGAGTTTGTATCGATATGCCTGATTTCCTCCTGAAACCAGATGCATGTTGTACTATCTGACATATCGGTGCTCTCACAAAGCAATTACGCGGATGGTCGCTCCTCAACAGCCTTATTCTCCGTGCAAGTTGACGTCATTACCCCATAGTGTCCTTGGCTAGAGTGGGTATAGAGGTGGGGCGTCACAAGATGGCTTGACCGAGCTTTGCAAATTTCTAGCCGAAGGTGGCTCGCGCGAAGCTCTTCGACATGGCGGCGTTCGATCGTCTTTAGGTGGCTCGTAAGAGTCGCGTGCATTAGGGTTTTTGATCGGCAATGGGTTCTTTCGGTCGTGTGACAGCCTGGGGGAGAAGAGATAGCGAATGGCCTGGATTTGGGGGTTCTGAAATGAACGGCCCTGATGTCATCTGGGTACAAGAATATGAAAGAAATTGTAAATTATTTATATTTAAATTCGTGTAAACTTTGAAATAACATAACTCTTTCATACGAGGTCGAAATTGGACGAAACGAATTGCGTTGGGTTCGTATGGACGAACATACGCAATGGAGCTGGTTTGGAGTAGTTTGGAGTCAGTGATAATTTCAGGTAAAATTAAACGCACGTTTAATTTTATTCGAAACAAAACGCTACAACTATTATCGAAAACTCAAGGTGTGAACTTCTCACTCAATCAAATTGTTTCGATTTAAATTTTAAATAGTTAGATTTAAAATTGCTTGATTGTATGCTTGGATGATAAGTTATTATCTATTATTTTGAAATAGACCCTATACGCCGTATATTAAGCGGATGTTATTTATTAAACACATATACCGCGATAATTCCAACTTGATGTGGAATTGGTATTATATATGTATTTGGAGTTGATTTTCCACATTATATAGCGGATGAGACCCTGTTGCGCCGCGTAATAGCGGATACTATTTTATAAATCCCATATACCGCGATATTTCACCTCGAAGTGGAAATGGTATGGTGCTAACATCTTTGGATGCAGGGAAACAGGTTGGAGGGATCCAACTGGATTCCTCAAACATTTGAATTTATTTCATATGTTGTGTGTTAGTTGATTTATAATCAGTGTGATAATCTTTGTGTTTGAGGTTGTTGAAGGCTATAGGTTAGCCGAATATATTTTTGGTATCATTGGATACCGGAAATAGATAAAAATTGGATTTTTGAAATTTCAAGTTGAAAATTATAGTAAAAATTATTTTTGAGAATTGGATAAGTTAAAAAAAAAGGAGTTTTAAAAAGACAAAGTTATTTTTGAAACCATATTGAATAAAATTCCAAATTATGGGAAAAAGGGCTAAGTAAATGGATTTCGATTTATATTATTATAAGTAGAAGAAATTTATTTTAAAAAGAAATGATTTTGTAAATTCATTGGAAATTTATTAAGCAGAAACTAATTGGTTTTGATAATTAATTACGAATAGTTAATCAAGTATTAACTATTAATTAAGAATTAATTAATGATCAATGAAAGGATAATTTATTAAATGTTTTTATAATTAATTGGTTATTAATTTACCATAACTAGAAAATTTTATTCATAGAAATTTATTTGATTTAAATTAATCAGATGATAAAATTTATCCTACTTATGGATGGTTGAATTATATTGGATGTTGAATTATTTGATATCTTTGATATGTGATGCTTTGTGATATATCTTGATGTGTGTTGTGATCTGTAATTTGTTTATCTGTGATATATATATATATATATTTGTGATCTGTGAACGAAAGGTAAGCTTTATAGTTTATACCGCTTATCCAATATATTGTTATATTTTGATCTGTGATGGTTGAATGTTGTTGCACTATTGTGTTAAACCCTTGGACTACACAATACATACACAAAATGTGGATTTCACGTGGAAATCAGTTAAGTCACAGATTTTTGACAATTCTAAAGATTGAATTTTTGAATCCAAATTAGTTTTGGAATTGGGATTGAAAGTTTTTGAAAATGAATTTCAAAAATAAGAGTTACTTTAAATAACTTAATAAAAATTGGAATTTAAATCATTTGATTTAAATTTTGAATTCAATGTTTGAAATTGAATTCAATGATTTGGGAACTATGGTCTAAAAGATTGTACAAGTTATAAAAGGTGTTTATATGGGTTTTTAACCATTTAAAATATGGTTTTGGAAATTTTAAATTTAAATCCAAGTTTATACTTGAGTGGCTTTAACTCATGAAAAAATTTAATCAGTTTTTCCAAAATGAAAACTATTTGTTTTCAAATAATAATAGCTTTCACATAAGGAAAGAAAATCCCATTTGTGTTAAAAGAATGTAAGTTTGAAATTAAACTGTTTTGAAGGCTATGAATTAATCTTTGTGAAAGGTTGTTGAACTTGACTTGAAATAAAGGAGTATTTCAAATGGTGTATATTTTATATTATAAAAGACTTGAATTGTGAATAGTTATGAAAGCTATAAGTTAAATCTTGATTTAAGATTTAATGAGTATTGAAATGGAAATTTATCTGGGAATCTGGGAATAAATCTTTGTGAAACTAGGTAAACTTTGTGAAGTAAATCTTTTTGTTTAAAGATTTAAAATGGTAATTTGTTTAAACCATTTGAAAGAAAGGGTTTGGGTAATAAGCTGTGACTTAATTGAAATCCCAATATCCATGTGTTTTAAAAATATTGCGTTCACTATTCGGATTAGCCGGGAGAGGACCTTTGTGTCATATAACCATTTCGAATAAGTGATACGACGTAATGGATAGCATTGAATACCGGTGGTGAAGACCGAGTATTTGTGAAAACGATAGGATGACCTATCGGTTGTCTCTGCACCATTAGCTATGGTATAGAGATTTCCTTTGTGATGGGAAATTCGATCGGGATTGTGAATACCCGGATTGCAAGGGATTCTTTGGAAGTGCCTTCGGTTCTGTTCGAACCTGGAACGGACTTGTACGGTTACGTGTCTGACATTACATTTTGAGATATAAAGCAAATTTCTTTCAAATACATTTTTGTTGGTGGCAGAGAATTTATTCTCTTAGCTAATACCCTTCTTTGAGACGTACGAGCTCAGAGGTTTTGTAGTTGAAGATTATCAGCGATATACTCCCAATTTGGTAATGTGGCATGCTGAGTGTTGCTGTGTGATGATTATTTATTGATCATTTGTTGATCAAAGCATGGCTTTGTGCCTAGCTTTGCGGATGAGACTTTGGACCTCACATCCCGGAAATGGTCGAAACAGGAATATGCGGCAAGGTTACGAGGGTCGCGCCCTTTAGGGTATGTCATTTCCTTCTGGAAATGGGTGGTGTCAGGTATGGAGCCCTGATGCTTAACCTATATGGTTGCTCCAATCTCATTTTCTGTGTGGTTGTTGCTTTGTGGTCGAGGGCCCTCGGATAAAGGTCCCAAAGGACCGGGGGTGGCATATTCGTGTAGTGGTTACCTAGTTACAAAGGTAACCCGGCCTTGTGTTGGCAGAGAGCTAGTTAAGTTCTCGAGACGTCCCGCCAGAGGCGTACCCATGTGGCAGTAGGAAGTTCCTTAGCCTGACAATTTGTTGGAAATCCAATTCCCAATCGGAAACCCTGTACGGTTTTGGTTGTAGAAGCTGCCATTTACTTATGGTGGTCACCACTGTTTAGATGTAGCTATAGTAGGCATAGTTCGAAATGTCTATGTTGGCTAAGATTACTATTCTATTTTCGAAATGCTTTCTACATTATGCACTAATAATAATATCAAAAATGATTTGTTTTGTGTAGTAAGCATCTTTGACTATCATAAGGAGAAATCTCCTCTCATTCTACGGTTGCATTGTGTGTGTGCGGGGAGGCCTTATGGTAGTTTCATTTTCCAAAAGCATTGCGGATATTTTTCACTTCCCTTGTTGTTGTTGTTTTAAAAGATAAATAATTTTTTTGAGTTCTCACACCAGTCCCATGACTGACCTGGAGTTTATTGTTCCCTTCCTAAACTCTGGGTGCCCATAATTTTCCACATGGGCAGCCTAGAGTCAGATTATCAGGTCATTCTGGATTCAGGAGTGCTTTGGAGCTCAAATGGCGAGCTGGATGGCGAGGCGTATTACTTGTATATGATATTATCTTTCCGATGTAAATTCACTTGTAAGGACATGTTTGTATAACTGTCCATTGTTTTGCTGTGTTGTATATTGTTGTTATATACTCTGATGAGGTAATGTATAAAATGTACAGTTCTTTGATTTAAAGATTATTCATTTGTCTATTATATGTTGTTCCGCTGCGACTGTGAGATTCTGTTATTGTTTCTGTTCTGTCTTCTTCTTCTTCTACCTTTTTCTTTTTCTTAAACCCTCATGGTTTGGCTTTTCGGCATTCAATTGCTCGGCAATTGGTACAGTGGACGTATTGATGTCGACTTTCGTAAGTTGAAGAATCGGGTCTTGACAGTGCCAGTGGAGGCGGCTTGGCGTGGTCGAGGGGGTGGGATCGTCTGATTGCGTCGATGGTGAGCAGAGGCGCGACGAAAATTGGTTGAACAGGCGATTAAGTGTCGGCCGCATTAGTGTTCATGTTCGAACGAGATAGGCTTAGGGTTCGAGCGACCTTGCTGATGTATAGGGTAACTGTGCTTTGATTTATTTAATGTTTTATTTATTCCAATTTAAATCACATAATGTTCTAACGTGAATAAATTTTTCATACGGGGTCCATTTTATGCACGGTTTTCTCCGCTAGAATTGTATCGAAATTCCGGGCATTGTGGAGCTAGTTTGGTCAAATTCTGAGATCGTTTGAATTTAGGCCCTAAATTGCATTTAAATTCGATTTAAATTCAAAGGTAAGTGTTTTGACCCACTCACAACTTCTAAAATTTCTTATATTACTTAAATTAATTTATGATGTCATTAGAAATTTAATTATGGATGTATGGTATAGTTAAATCATCATTCCAGTTAATTTGAATTTATTTTGAATTAAAATGTCATTTAATTTATTATTGAAGTTAAATTACCAGCTAATTACCTGTAAATGATAACATGTTATCTATTTATGTTTATCGATTGATTTGGATGATGATTGTGATGGATGTTTGATAGTTGATATTGGATGAATGGATGTTGTATTTAATGTCATTATAAACTGCAAGTTCACTATGGGTTGAAATGATACATACCCGAATGTTCTATAAATTAAGAAAAGAGCATTATGGGTTGAAACGATAGACTATAGCGATTTTATGCATTTTTGTTTAATTCAAGATTGTGGTTTGAAATGATATATAACCGTAAAATTTAAATTGCGGATTGAAATGATAAATATCCGTATCACCTGGATTTAGGGTAGAGAATTATATATAAACACTGGATTGGTTAAATTTAATGATTTTAAAATCTTAATTTTTTTAATTTAGTTAAATAATATTTTGAAATAAGAATTCGATTTATATAAATTGAATTTTTGTTGAAATTCAAGTTTATGTTTAAATTTGAATTGGTTTAAAGGAATTGTATAAAGAAATTAAATTGAAATTTTAAAGTTGAATTTGGAGTATAAGTAAAATTTGTCAAAATTGAGTTATTAAAATTATTCGAAATATAACTTTGAATTATATTGAAATTGGAATAATTTAAATTGATATTTCAAACAAGATTTTGGAAGAGATATTGAATTTAATATTGTATTGAGAATTTGAATTGAAAATTTTGAAAATGGGTTTTGGATATTGAAATGGTCCAAATGTGTTGGATTGAAATAAATAGTTTAAAATTGATATAAATTTCAGATTCATATTTTTAATATAAAGTGTTTTAAAATATATTATTTTAGAGACTTTAATTATTATGATTTTCAAACTTTTAAACTAATTAACCCATTTTTAACTTATTTTAAATCTAATTAATCTAATATAAAGTTATTTAATCTACTTTAATTATATTTAATCTATTTCAAATATATTTAACTATCTTAAATCGGTTTAACAGTATCTTTAAATCTATAACTAAACTATTTTGGAGTATTTTAACTAATCATAACTATTTTAACTATTTATAATTATTTAAACTATTTTCTAAATTTCCAAAATAAGTAAAGTAGAAGTGTTTATATTCAATTTATAGATTTGAAAGAGAATATAGTTAAATGATGTTATAACCTAAGTTGGGATTTAAAAGTTATAATTTATTTGAATATTATGATTTTGAAGAAAAGATTTAACCTATTTTGGGAATATAATTTTTGGAAGAATTTATGATTTTGGAAACGATATGATTTGAAAGTTAATATGGTTTGAAGTGGATAGGATTTCGAAAGAGATATGATTTGAAATTGAATATGATATCTTAATATAAATTATGAATTGACCTTTGAAAATGTAAAAGAACCATCCGGTGTGTAATAAGCATTTGGTTGTTAAAGAGACCGGGATTGAATATTATCATTCTCTCTGCCAATACCGAAAACCACTTTAACAACTGTGTATGTGATGGAGATTTTAGAAATGAAGTAGGATGGTTTGGTGAACGATTTCTTTATAAGGTATGAGGTGACCCTGACTCCCGTGAGTCAGCATAGATGTGACTAAAATAGGAGCAATCGACGGACCAAGTGAGGTCATTCCTCCGATCGGGCACATTCCTTCGATACTATATTCTGACTTTGTGATTTATTTGGTGGCCACCCTTGACTTTGATTTGGGAGTGTGTTCCGAGGTGGGCGGTAGTAGCTGCTATGCGTTACCACTAACCCGGAAGTGTAATTGGTATATAAACCCTAGCATTGCCTAGTAGTGCCGTGTTCACATGCCCTAGTGCGCCTTATATGAGTTTATTTTGTACCATACTTATGGAGTGCCCTTTATTAAGCCCAGTTTACGGGAAGATACGGTACTGTATAGACTGTGGAAATATATAAAAATATGTTAAGAGGGATATGGGTAACGCCTTAACGCTATTTTAATAGTTTATCTTACATTAAACATTATTATAATAGCGTATATTACTACGTAGTAGATAGTTTAATGAATCTTTAGATGATGTGTATCCCGAACATCTATTAAGTTACTGCATTCTTGTTAGACACTAGATAGGAGATGTCAAACCCCGTAAACATCTCTGACGTCGTTGCACTCATATTTACCGTTGATTTAACTTACATAAGATCTTTTAGTTTTGACTCGAGTGTTTTGTTTTCCCAATTCGTTCGGGTCAGCCTGAGCATTTTCGAATTTGAAGACCTTATCTCTGGAGGACGATGACCAAGATTTGTGTTACTATTACTTAGTATGTTTATTCCACTGTACTCATACTATTCCGCTGCATCATTTATTTAATCTGATATGTGTAACTCTGATTCTGTGTTGTATAAGTATAATCAAATGTTTTAAAACAGCTTCATGAACTGTTATTTGATTACTATATTTTATCATTCCGCTGTGAGATTCTGTATTTGTTTTATTTATTTCTCTTTTCTTATTTACCCCATAACAATTTGCCCTTTTGAATGGTTTGAGTATGGCATGTGTGTTTTCTTAAACGTCCAAAACGGCAGGCCGTTACAGTTGGTAGCAGAGCTTTGGTTTAGCGGTAACCTTAGCTTTATGGGGGTCTGACTCATATTAAAATAGGGTGGTAATACCCTAGATTGAGTCGCTGAGTGTATATATATGAGAGAGCGTATTTGTTAGTGTTACAAAAGATTTTTATATTGTATTAATTTGTTCCGTTTTGTGTTTATAAAATTCTGGTTGGTGCATTGGACACTATGACATCGATAGGGATTTCTAAACACTTAATAGGGCAGACCGACACAATATTTGTTTTGAAATATAGGTAAATGAAATAATATTGCCTAGTATATAGTTTGTATATAAAATAATAATTTTATAAATAATATATCTGGTTGTAATATATTTGTTTGTTAGGAAGAGAAAATTTATAAATATTGATTAAAAATAAGATTTGTAAATAAAATGAATATAGATTGAAACTTGAGAACTTAAGTTTCGGAATTTTGAAATTTCTTTCAAAGGATTTTGGAATATAATACAATATTATTTAGAAGTATTTTCTGATATAAATATTTCAATATGATTTGGAAGAACTGTATTAAAATAATTTTGGAAGGAAAAGTTGTGTACTCTCCTCTCTTTCGTTGGAAAATAATTTCGGTGATGAGTGCACACATCATCGACATTCATTTTCGAGTCTCAATGTGGGAATATTGTTGTAGTATTCAACTGCAACTTGTTTGATATATAAATCTTGATTTAAATTTCTAAATATGATTTGATATATATAAAGATATGGTTATATATATTATTTTAAATGATTTGGAATGGAACCCGGCATTAGTTCTTAAATTTCTATAAATTAGAGATTTCAATTACTGTAATAAAACAAAATTTGACTATTTAATAATTGGACTTCTAAAATGAAAATAAGAAATTAAATGCTAAGTTATAAATGAAATATACAAGAAATTTAAAACTTGTATCTTGTAAATCAAAAGAACATGAAAAATCTAGAGGATATGATTATTGAACATTTATTTACTAAAATGAAATAAGATAAACTTATGTAACTTTAAATTACATTCTTAAAAAACATATATATAACTTATCAGAATGTTAAAATTTGTAATGTTTAATAAGAAAATGTAATGGAAGATTATACAAGTAAAACTTATGTAATGAAAGTGTTCAATGAAATTCTTTTATAAATAAGAACTGTGATATTATTGTTGTTGTAACTTAAGTTACAATTAAAATGTTACTAATAAAATGTAATAAAAAGGTGAGTACTGTAAGTAAAAAGGTTATAAACTTAAGTTAAATATTGAAGTTAATTATAGTTAAGGTAAATTATAAAAATGAATATTATATTTAGTAAGTGGCTATAACTTCAGAAAAGTTAAAATGATTTAGAAAAATAGTTTTGATATTCAATGACATTATATCAGGAGATAATGTAAATAAAAAGCAAGAAACATAAGTATGAACTTATACACAAATGAATATGGTTATCTAAAGGAAATCAAGTACATAAATTTATAAATGTAAACTAAACTGTAAGAAAATGTATAAAATACTTGAATAATGAATCAGTGATTGTTATAAACAAATGAATAGAAATAACATATTGTAAGATATGAATGTAAATTATTGAAAAGAAATTATCATTAAATGAAGAAATGAAACAAATTTTGTAAGTAATGAATAAAAGTAAATGAAAATAAGAACTGAATGAATATGTATTCACTTATAAAGAAACCTATGTAGTACTTTAAGAATTGGTTTACATATGTTTAATAACTATATATGAGTGACATAGGTAAGAAAATGTAAATAACATAGGTGAATAAATGAAATGTAAATAAATGTAATTAAGTATTATATGAATGAATGGGGATTGAAATTTGTAAGAAATAAAGGTTAATTTTGGAAAATAATCATTGTATGGAAAGAAAATTTAATAACTTAAATAACATTGAAAAGATTGATTGTTTTGGCTTATGGGTTGTTTGGGAAAGGATACAGCTAATTGTTTGGATGTATGAATAATCTGTTGAGTTTTATCTAAGGCTGTTGACTAAATGGTATACTTAGTAGCTATTTGTGATTTTATACAATTAAAAGTTCTGAACCCAAACAAACCATTTGTTTTGCTTGATATGGACAGATGGTTGATTTCTTTGATCCCTTGTGATGATTGTATACTTGTTTGGAAGTGGTTGTTGTTATGTTATATTGATTTTTTGGTTATGAATTTGAAACAACTTTAAATATTTCATTTTATATAATTATTAACCTCTTTTTGGATTAGATAAGTGAAATACAGGTTATGGAAGCAATAACTACTGCTTTTGGTTTCATAATTAAGCGTTGTTTGCCCGACAAATAGGTACGTTCCCGGATTACGATTTTATAGCGATATTATATCGTGTTTCCCGCTGTTGGGACATATTATTTTGAAATACACACACACACACACACACACACACACACACACACATATATATATATTGTCAAATTTGATATTATTATTTCTCCTGAGCCTCTCTATACAAAGGAGACTCTGCCGGCATTTTTCGAAAATTTTGGACTTAGAAAATTTTAAGAAATGTTTTTCGAACTTTACTACTTTGAGTAAAAAAGGATTCAATAGTTATATATTGATGTATTTTTTAATTTAAATTAATTAATTTTGTAAAATTATTTGTTTATCAATTTAATATTTTGAATAAGATATATTGAATACTTAATCCCTTCTTTTTCCTCCTTTTTCCTTTTTGGGGACGAAAAGTTTTGAGTGGGGGAGAGTGTAACGACCCGTAAATTTCGATAATTAAATTATTTTCATTAAATAGGATTTTATAATTTAGAGTTGAAAGAAAAAAATTTGTAACTTAATAATGAAATAATAACTAGAATGGAATTGTAACCATATTAATTCAAGTTAATTATTAGCAACTTTAATGGAATTCCAATCAATGGAAATAATATAAATGTTATAACTTGGTTATAAAAATTTAATACAAGGGAACAAAGGTAAATAGTGAATTAATGTATGGAATAATATAATAAGTGGTAACTAAATAAAATCAGTATTATGTAAGTGATTTCAACATTCACTTGTAAGTAATAAACTTATAAATATGATTAAAGGTTAATTGTGACAATCATTATAAGTTATCTATTTATTTAGTCTATTAAATTTAATTGGAATTTTATTACAATTAAATGATAGTAAATGTTACATTAATGTGAGTTAATACAATAACTGAAAAGTGTGAATGTAATGAAAAGGATAGAAATGTTAATTATATTCATAATGTAATAATTGATTTAATTAAATAGTGAAATCAAGATAGAAAAAATCAATTTAGGGTTTTAGTATTCTATTCAAATGTGTGGAATTGACAAAATCCAATATAATTAAAATATAGTAATTGATACAAACAAAAGATGGAAATTGGAGCATATTAGTGTAATGAAATGTTAAAAAAAAAATGTTAAATGTGTAATTAGATTATAATTGGTTGCATATAAAGGTTGGAATCAAACTAAAGAAAATTATTGAAATTAAATTATAATAAATTGGATTTAATTATAGTGGACTTGAACACTGTAATTAGTGTAATAACCAATATTTGAAATGGGCATATAAACTTGTATTGAGTCATGGTAACTATTTAAGTGATTAAAAATGATGAAATTGGTTAGGTTATAAATTCTGAATTAAAAAGGGATTTAATTAATTTAATATTAATTTACTTAATTAATGTGAAAATAGCCATTTTGGCCACTGACTCAAATTTCAACGAAACTAGTTTCATCGGATCCATAACGGTGAATTATTGTATGATTTCAAGTTTCGTAGCAATCAGACTTGTCCTTCGATCATACAGACTCGAAATGGCTAGAAATTAAAATCAATTTGAATTAATATGATTTTTACATAACTTCTTCATACCATGGAATTAGAGCTTGAAACATATTCCATCGAATTTAAAATTATCGAAAACATCTATTTCGATATATGGAATTTTCCATTTCCGTTCTGGGGGCAAAACGGGCTTTTTAGGTCATTTATCGTTCCAATCCAAATCGATCCGGTCCATTCTTTCTATTTTCAGCTCTGCCTATAAATAGCTTGTTATAAACTATAGCAACTCCTCATTTTCATTTGTCTGTACGTACATTTCGGTCTACTCCTCCTTCTCAATGGCAGACAAACCAAATAAACTTCTCAATTCAATTTCAAATTCAAATTCAAATCAAAATTTAAAACTCCTCAAACCCCATCATATTATATATCATTTCGAAGCTCTCGATGAGCATAATCCACTGCAATTATTCGTTTTTCGATTCGAATTATCGTTTGACCAGAAATTACCGAAGGAGTTTCGGCCGTTCATTGGCCATGGCCTCGTTTAAAGGTGGATCTGTGTCCTGGGGACGATCGGAGGGCATGGATGTGTAGAGGGGGTCGAATAGGTTCGACCCATGTGGTTAATTGGTCGTTGTTATCAAAGATTTCATTGGATTTGGCCATAGAAGCGTGCGTCTTCGAGCTCGGCCTGATGGTCATTGGGGAATGCGCGCGCGTCGCGATGGTGCCAGTGGAGGCGGCTCGGCGTGGTCGGGGTGGGGGAGGGTGGAATCGTCTGATCGCGTCGATGGTGAGCAGAGGCGAGGTGAAAATTGGTTGAAAAGGCGATTAAGTGGTGGCTGCATCAGTGTTCATGTTCGAATGCGATAGGCTTAAGGTTCGAGCGACCTTGCTGATGTGTAGGGTAACTGTGCTTTGATTTATTTATTGTTTTATTTATTCCAATTTAAATCACATAATGTTCTATCGTGAATAAAATTTTCATACGAGGTCCGTTTGACATGTGGTTTTCTTCGCTAGATCGTATCGAAATTCCTGGCATTGTGACATTGGTTTGGTCATATTCTGAGATCATTTGAATTTGGGCCCTAAATTCGATTTAAATTCGATTTAAATTCAAATGTGAGTCTTTTGACCCACTCACAACTTCTAAAATTTCTTATGCTAGTTAAACTAATTTATGATGTGATTAGAAATTTAATTGTGGCTGTGTGGTATAGTTAAATCATCATTCCAGTTAATTTGAATTCATTTTGAGTTTATTGTCATTTAATTTATTATTGAGTTTAAATTACCAACTAATTACCTGTAAATGATAAATTGTTATCTATTGATGTTTATTGATTGATTTGGATGATGATTGTGATAGATGTTTGATTGTTGATATTGAATGAATAGATGTTGTATTTTATGTCGTTATAAACTGCAAGTTCACTATGGGTTGAAATGATAGATACCCGAATAATTTATAAATTAGGAAAAAAATCGTTATGGGTTGAAATGATAGACTCGAGCGATTTTATGGATTTTTATTTAATTCGGAATTGCGGTTTGAAATGACATATAACGTAAATTTTAAATTATGGATTGAAATGATAAATATCCGCATCACTTGACCCTTGGGTAGAGAATTATATACAGACACTGGATTGGTTAAATTTAATGATTTTAAAATCTTAAATTTTTGAATTTAATTAAATGATATTTTGAAAGAAGAATTCAATTTATATAGATTGAATTTTTTTTTAAATTCAAATTTATGCTAAATTTGAATTAGTTAAAAGGAACCGTTTAAAGAAATTAAATTGAAATTTTAAAGTTGAATTTGGAGTATAAGTAAAGTTTGTCGAAATTGAGTTATTAAAATTGTTCGAAACATAACTTTGAAATATATTGAAATTGGAATAATTTAAATTGATATTTCAAACAGGGTTTTGGAAGCAATATTGAATTTTAATATTGTATTGAGAATTTGAATTGAAAATTTTGAAATTGGGTTTTAGATATGGAAATGGTCCAAATGTGTTGGATGGAAATAAATCGTTTAAAATTGATATAAATTTCAGATTCATATTTTTAATATAAAATGTTTTAAAAATATATTATTTTAAAGACTTTAACTATTAAGATTTTCAAACTTTTAAACGAATTAACCCATTTTTAACTTATTTTAAATCTAATATAAATCCATTGAATCTACTTTAATTATATTTAATCTATTTCAAATATATTTAACTATCTTAAATCGGTTTAACAGTATCTTTAAATCTATAACTAAACTATTTTAGAGTATTTTAACTAATCATAACTATTTTAACTATTTATAATTATTTAAACTATTTTCTAAATTTCCATAATAAGTAAAGTAGAAGTGTCTATATTCAATTTATTGATTTGAAAGAGAATAAGGTTAAATGATGTAACAACCTAAGTTAGGATTTAAAAGTTATAATTTATTTGAATATGATGATTTTGAAGAAAGGATTTAACCGATTTTGGGAATATGATTTTTGGAGGAAATTATGATTTTGGAAACGATATGGTTTGAAAGTGAATATGGTCTAAAGTGGATATGATTTCGAAACAGATATGATTTGAAATTGAATATGATATCTTAATATAAATTGTGGATTGACTTTTAGAAATGTAAAAGAACCATCCGGTATGTAATAAGCGTTTGGTTGTTAAAGAGACCGAGACTGGATATTGTCATACTCTCCGCTAATACCGAAAACCACTTTAATAACTGTGTACGTGGTGGAGATTCCAGAAACGAATTAGGATGGTTTGGTGAATGATTTCTGTATAAGGTATGACGTGATCCTGAATCCCGTGAGTTAGCATAGATGTGACTAAAACAGGAGCAATCGACGGGCCAAGTGAGGTCATTCTTCCGATCTGGCACATTCCTTCAATACTATGTTCTGACTTTTTGATTTATTTGGTGGCCACCTTTGATTTGAAATTGGGAGTGTGTTCTGAGGTGGGAGGTAGTAGCTGCTATGCGTTACCACCAGCCCGAAAGTGTAACTGGTATATCCACCTTGGCATTGCCTAGTTGTGCCGTGTTCACATGCCCTTGTATACGAGTTTATTTTGTACCATACCTATGGAGTGCCCTTTGATAAGCCCAGTTTACGTGAAGTTACAGTACTGTATAGACTATGGGAATATATAAAAATGTGTTAAGGGGGATATGGGTAACGCCTTAACGCTATTTTAATAGTTTATCTTACACTAGACATTATTATAATAGCGTATATTACTACATAGTAGATAGTTTAATGGATCCTTAGGAGATGTGCATCTCGAACATCTCTTAAGTTACTACACTCACGTTAGACACTGGATAGGAGATGTCAAACCGCGTAAACATCTCTGACGCCGTTGCACTCATATTTACCATCGATTTAACTTACATAAGATCTTTCAGTTCTGACTCGAGTGTTTTGTTTTTCCAATTCGCTCGGGTCAGCCTGAGCATTTCAGGATTTGAAGACCCTATCTCTGGAGGACGAAGATGAAGATTTGTATTACTGTTATTTACTATGTTTATTCCACTACACTCATACTGTTCCGCTGCATCATTTATTTATCTCTGATGTGTAACTCTGATTCTGTGTTGTATAAGTATAATCAAATATTTTGTAAACTGTATCATGAACTGTTATTTGATTATTATATTTTGTTATTCCACTATGATATTTTTTATTTCTTTATTTCTTTCGCTTTTCTTATTTAGCCCATAACAATTTACCCTTTTGATGGTTTGAGTTTGGCATGTGTGTCTACTTAAATGTCCAAAAAGGCAGGTTATTACAATAATGCGGTGCTATTGTAAAAGGTAATGTTATTTGTGGTACTAAAACACCATCAAGATCAAAACAGTATTTGTCAAATGGAGAAAGATATCTCGGATTGTCCATTCCTAAGATGGAATCACTATCGAAATCTTTTGGAAGTAATGAAAAATCAAAACAGTACATTTTATTATTTCCATGTATATCAAGTATTTGTACCTGTAATCCTTTTATTTTATGAGTTACAAGAACTTGTTTTCCAATAAAATCATTTAGTATACCCCTTTTTCCTAAGGGTACCCAGAGTTGCTAGAGTATAAATATTTCATGTAATAAACTGGCTTTTACGCCAGAATCCAATGAAGCATGTGCCGTGAACTTTTGATATTCAAGGATGCATATTGTTATTGGAAGACATATATGTAGTTGTTCTTTTCTTTTTAGATCTCTGGACCTAATCATTATATTGTATATTTTAGTAGGAACCTTTATAACCATTCGGCTAGATTCCTATTCTTTTTGTTTTTCTAGTATTCTCTTTGTTCTTCCTTCTATTGGATTTTCATGTCTAAAGCTCATACGATGAGTAATACCCTTTAATATATTAAGTCTAAGCTCAACTTCAGACATTTTGTTATATGATTGTAATCTTTTTAATGTGTTGGATGAATTTTAACTTTCCTATGGTGCCATGACATAGTCGCAATTCTTATGAAAACTATTTTATTACTACTTTAAACTAAAAAAATTCATCAAATCTTATTTCTTGTACAATTTCTATTGGATAAAACAATTTCTATACAATTTCTTTACATAAATACTGCCACACTCATATATTATAGTCCTAAATACACTTCAAATTGATTAATGGCTTATCTAGCATCATAATTTTATGGTAAATCAAAATTACTTAGGTAAAATCCAAAAAATTCATAGAAATTGGAGAATATACTTCTCTTTACTTTAAAAATTTTGGAGCCAAAAACCCTACTTAATTATTTTAAATTATCAAAAACGGAAATTAAGTTATTTCCTCCTTAGGAAATTTATAAAATAATCTATATAACTTGGAAAACTATGAAATTAAAAAATCATCTCCATAATAATATTTTATGCAACATATTTGAAAACCAAAGCATTTGGAGATTATGATCTTAGGTTTTACCCTTAAAACCCATTTAAACAATTTCACAGAAATTCCATTTACCATTATTTTATCTAAACAATAATTAAACAACCATATCTTGGCAAAACAAACATCAATCATTCGGGTTTTATCCATAACCGAATTTAAAAGCAAAAATAAGATGGTTTCATTATTATTCACCTTGATTTAATAATGAGTTGAGGTTTGAATGTTGATTAGGTTTCCTTAGCTTTACCTTTTTCCTTAAATCAGATTCATCCTCTTTAGATTATGGTCGGTCTTCCTCTTCTTTCTTTGATTGTTTTTAGTTTATGAAAAGTGAGAATAACATGAAGGAAGAGGGTTTAAGAGAAAAAATAGATCTATTTCCTAAATTGCCTCCCTTATATATTCTCTTTATGCTTTAAATTATAAAACAATCTTATTAATATATTTAGTTCATGCTCGACCTTAATGTTTATCAAACCTTAGTTTCCTTATCTTACTACATATTACATTATTCTATTTAATTTAAGTAATTAAATCTCCTGAATAATGTTAATTACAATTAGGGGTGTTACACACAACCTCACCATCTTAACTCCAAACTCCATGTGACCATAAACGAGGCATGTTCATACCATATCTAACCTCGCACTACCTGTCGCATTGAATCTAGAGCCCCCATTGATCGATTTCACTGAACATATATCAAACACTCCAAACACTCAAATGAATCAAACATACATCCAAATAACTCATTACAAGCATTATATGACATGTATAGATCATTTTAAACAATACAATCATGAACCAAATATTTATAACATCGTAAGTGAGCCATATTGAAAAATTAATGATTGGTTTGTCAAATATTCAAAAATGGATTAAAAGCAACATTTAATCTTTTAAACTTGTTGTAGAACCAATACTAAGTTTAGATTGGTCATAAAACTTGGTTTAACATTTGAAATTATTTTAAAAACACCATTTTCAACTATATAATTATGTACAGTATAGTAAGAAGTGTAAACCACTTATCTAAGATCCAGTTAGGACAAAAGACAAGATAAGTCCAAGATGAAAAATGATTTTCCTGAATCCTAAGACACCAAAATAATTAATTAACTAGTCTTTCACTAATCCCCTTGTTAATCCCTTGATTTGGCTAAGTAAAGTAGAGATATTCATTTCTTTTTGGCTAAGAAGATGATTAATGATGATTTTGAACTATTTTTTTCAAAGTACAAAATGAAGAGAGGTTGTCCCATCAGTTTTATTAGGCACAAATCCCAAAATAGGTTAATGGGCCTCATTCAGACTTAAGTATCCACTAATATATCTAAAAATTGTCTAAATTGAAATGGCGATACCTCCTAATCGTTAAAGTTAAAAAACCTATTATGACCACTCCACAGAAGGAGAAACCATCATATCCTTCATTTGGAAGTGCTTTTAGATCATGATTCGACTCCTACAAAAAGTCATAGCCCTTACAAGTTTTCTGGGTCAGAATCATCCAATATAATTTCGATATGTCAAAGATGTTAATACTCAACATTTCCCAAAGTTATAACCTCATACCATCCAATTTGGATTTAAAAATAATATTTACGATCTTCCGGTACATAAAATATAGGTCGTTACATGCATTATTCCTAATTTTATATGGATTTTTGTAAATTTTCATTAAACTATATACAATATTTATTTCATTTTCTAAAACAACATAAATCAACTTTTAATGATTCATGACAACTTATACAATGTTCTTAAGGGCAAGGTTATTATTTTTAGCAAGTTTAAAAAGGTAAATGATACAAAAGGTGTTATAAGCACACCTTTCATTTATGTTACTTAACCCTTCAATTCATGAACAAATACAACCTATTTTCATATGCAGTCAGTATTGGTCCTGGGATGTATGGGGCCTTAAGCGAAACTACTATAAAGGAAAAATATTATAAGCATTGAGATTTGAACTTGCAACCTTGTCTTCAACAACCTGTTGCTTTATCACTGTACTAAACTATCTTTTGTTAATTTTAGGCCCCTATAATGATATTATATGTAAAATATTCTGTAAATATGAGGTTCCTATAATCAAACGAGATGCCTTCTCCGAATCGGAGGCCCCAGGCGGTCGCCTAGCTGGCCCATGCCCAGGGTCGACCATGTATGCAATATACTTCATTTCAAATCCATGAAACTATGTAAGGCATTTTTTATCAAGTTAGCTTCACGAAGTTAGTTATACATGTAAACTTTTGCTAATTTCTTATCTTTAACATAAGTCTATACCAATCTGTTTAACTTGTTAAAATGTCATTATAAATTTCATGGATACAATATACTCATCTAGATGCTCACATAAAACTATATTTTATAAAGACGCATGTTAAATTTTAGCTAAAGAAATACAAACAAGTCTAATAATAAAGGGTATAAGTGAATCACTCACTTTACTTAGAAATAAATATCATCTTGCTAAAGAAAGATACAAATGCCATCTTCGACCTTAATTTCATACCAACCTCATCATACCAACTATATTAACATATAACAGGTATAACATGATATATATATATAGCATATAACATGTATTTATAGTCTATTAGTGATTAAATTCAACTATAACCAATGCTAGCTCCATCACATACCACCCTTAGCTCACACCAAGCTCCATCTAACCCTATTGACACACTTGCTTCTACTTCACCATTTCTTTGTTGGCTTAACTCTTTAGTCGCTCCTCTCTACCTTGTTTCCCTTTAACAACTCACTCTAGTGCTTTAGGAATGACATTCAAGGAGTATATGAGAATACTGGTTGACTTGGAGGTGGTTAAGTTCACTTATCTTTTTGTTTTACAAATATAAGAGATGATTAAGAGGTGATCTTCCTCTTCTTTGTTTAGAAATTAAATAAAGAACAATTTGACCTAAATCCTTATAATCAGAAAATAACAGGCATAAGTCTCTCCTATTTATCATATATACAAAACATCTCTATTTTAAAATTTATTTCTTTAATGGCCTACGCACGTTCTCTATCACGTACGCTCTCTCACTCACTCCGTCTTCTCCCTGCATATAATGCGTTCAATCTTCAATTTCACATAATCGATTCAGACCAACGATAGCAAATCCCAAAATTCGAAACCCTAGGTTGATTAAATTTAGAAGGAAACACAAAACTAAAAAAGGCTTGTGTGTATTCTGAAAAGGACAACGAACATACCATAATTGCAAGTGTTGCATACTATTATGAATACCACTTACCATATCTGTTATGCGTCTATGAATTTTTAGGCAAATATGCCAATGGTAAGAAATTTTGACAGATATTTGCCAAGTAAAATATTCACTTGGCAACAATACTTGTTTGACAAATAGTTACTCAACAAATATATGTTTGCCAAATACTTGCTTGTCAAATATTATCCAAGAAAAAAAATTAAGCAAATATTTGCCAAGCAAATTCTTGCTAACAAAAATATATCTTGAAAATATTTACCAGCAATAATTTATTTGGCAAAAATTTGCCAAGCAAAAATTGATCGAGCAAAGATTTCCATAAAATATTTGTCAGTCAAAGACTTAAAATTATTTTTCAGATCTAAAAAGAGACCTATATCATCGGAAAATCTAAAAGGGCGAAGATGAAAATGGCTGAAAAACAAAAGGATAAAGAAACAGAGAGATCTAAGAATTGACAGGATTAACGAAACATGAACAGAATACATTGAAGAAGAAAGAGAATTCGAGAATTAGAAGATGAAATGCACATAGAAGAAAATCAATGAAAAAGAATGAGAACAATGGAGAAAAATGAAGAAGAAACTAATGAAGAAAAAAGCCGTCGATCGTGTAGATCTAGAAAAATTGATGTAAATATATTAAAAAACTAGTAGGGGCCTGTAAAACATATTTTTATAAAATAAGGATGTTACATTAATTACCACTTATTTAAATGTGAAGGTATGTATGTTGTTTATAGTCTCATTTGTAATACGTGCGCACACACACATATACAAACATACATACGTTTGTCTATGTGTGTGTACACACATACATATTTATATGTATGTATTCCTCCAATAAATATCTTTCATACATTCTTATCCACTTGCCTTGTCACATTTACATTTTACATGCTTAACGAAATGTGCATTCAAAACATTCTTAACAACTTATAGTCTACCCAAACTTGATTATTGATAAAATATTTTTTGCTTACATTATCAACTTTAATGACTTTTAATTATATATGTAAATATATCGAAATTAGGTTTGTTGAAATAGTTCATCTATTTTAACATTAGTCTCTTTTAATTATGAATGTAAGATATTTCAAAATTAGGACCGTTACAAAAATCTCATACATGCTGACAGAGTTCTTTATGAATCAACATTGTAACCTAATATGAGTTCGTTACGAAACTTATCGCCACCTAACATAGGTGAGAATGTTCCTCCGTATGCAGCAACAAGGACCGAATCGTTGTTACAAATAGTAATATTTATCTCCAGTGATGACTTCTTCTACTCATCTATCTCATAGCCAACTGGCACATCTCAATCAAATCCATCGTTTATTCTTTAAAATTCTAGGTGGAAGAAAGCTTTTAAAGAACTAACGATTACTCTTTCAAAAAAGTTATCTTTGTGGACCAAAAATAGAGGTTTTGTTTTATTTTATTTTCATTACCTTTATCTTTCATACTCGATCTTTTTCGACAATTCATGGTCGATTCGGCAAAATCAATCGTCAAACTCAGTTTTATGAATCACAGATTTATAAAATAAAGAAAGCGAACCCTATTGGAATGGGAGGCGAAGAGCATTTGGTGTGTTTCATGTTATTATTAGTTTTTTGTATTTAATCTGATTATTAATTTATTCCTTCTCAGTTTTCAAAAAAGAAGGGCGGATGAGGAATTCATAAAGCTTTTTTCAAGGAAAAACGGAGCTAAAAAGCGCATTATTACCAATTTTTAAACTACTATGAGTTATTGACGAGCACATCGAAGTGGTACCCTGATAATGCGAAGAGCCTCCGAGACGTTCAAACAAACGAGAAAGGGAAGAACAAAGCATCTAAATCGTCATACTCTTCTAGCTTGGGAGATTCATATTGTAGGGAAAGTCAATTCGATGGAGAAAATGAGTCGGATGCGCTCAACCAGAGACCGAATGAAGGTTATAGACCAATGGGAGTCAAAGTAGCAAAGAGAAAGATAAGGTTGATGCCATGATGGACGCTAAACTGAATTCCGCTCTTGAATTTCACGAAAGAAGACATCAAGATAGAAGCAAGCTAGAGCAGGAGAAGATCAATATGATGCTTAAGTTTGCAGAAATTGAGCAACAAAAAATGGATATTGAAAGGGAAAGACAAGCACAGGTGATTAGGATGGCTGACATGCAAAAGCAGTATTGGTTAGAGAGAAAATGACCAATAATTATATCCAAGTTCCCTCAAAGTAGTTTTTTTGAATCTTAGAATTGTTTAAGTTGTACTACTTTCGTTCTACCGTATCGTTTATTAATCTACTGTATTTCGTTATTAATTAATGTTGTACTATTCTTGTTTCCATTTTGACAAAGTCGATAACCAAACAGACTAACATTTTGAAGGAAATGCAACACATATTAATAAGATAACTTAAATACCAAATGCATACATACATGACAAATCGAATATAAAATTGATCTAATAATCACCATAGTAATTCCAAATGCGATTCATAAGATCTTTTTGTAGCCAATTGTGTAGTTGTACGCTGCGGTACGAAAATCGACGTTCCACGTGAACATTGAATGCTTCTTCTATTATAAGAACATTATCTTAGAATACTTCTAGAATTTGCCCTCCACCATCAGATTCATAGTGATGTTGTTCTTCGTCGATATCCCTTTTGTCTTCAATAATCGTATTATGCATAATAATACATGCAAACATGATTCTGGATTTTTTTTCTTGAGACCAAAGTCGACATGGATAACTAGTCATTGCAAATCTGGATTGTAGAACGCCAAAAGCTCTTTCTACTTCTTTTCTTTGTCCCTCTTGTATCGCAACAAACTTGGCTTACTTTACTCTTATTAGGTTTGGACATGTCTTAACAATGGTTCTCCATTTTGGATAAATCCCATCATCAAGATACTATCTATGCTCGTAAGTGTTTTTCCCAAGAGTAGACGACACTGGAGTTACTCGACCAAGTGTCATATCATTAAATAAGTGTGACCTGTCAATAATATTTAAATCATTGTTAGATCCATACATTGCAAAGAAAGCATGCCATATCCATAAATCGTATGAAGCAATGACTTCCAAGATAATAGTTGATTTTCTTTCTTTAACATTGTAAGCATCTCAGTATGCTTTGGGGGCAGTTCTTCCATTCCCAACGCATACATTCGAGACTTCAAAGCATTCCAAGCCATCCTCTACTCACATGCATTTCTCGAATCCGCACTATATCGTCCTCTTTTGGAGATCTAAGGTACTCAGTGCCGAAAATCATCCACCACAGATTGGCAGAATTTGTCGAGAGTTTCTAACGCGGTCGTATCTGCGATCCGATGGCATCATCTAATGCTTCGTCGTCGTCTTCATCGTCGTCGTCTGCAGCGTCATCAACATGAGCAAGACCACCATGATCAAACTAAAATGCATCCAGCTGAGCTTGCAAATCATCAATTTATGCCTGCATCGCCTGCTGAGTCTATTGAGCCTAAAGACTGAGTGTCTGGGTATGAACGAGCGTCATATGCTAAATGGCGGCAATATATCGCCTATGCTCGTCCAACCTGCCTACATACTGTAATTACATATAATATATCAATATATGTTTGATTAACTAATACTGTACAATTAAATATTAATACAATGAATTACCTCAAAAGGCGGATATAGTTCAACGGTGGGGGGGCACCAACAATATCATGATCTGGGGGATAAACTATCGGCTGCTCGATAAGAGTACCGGTAAGATCATACGCTCTATAAGAGGCATCCAGACTGAAGTCCATGGATACTGAGAATACTAGGATGTAGTGGGATCAAAAGAAAATGGAGGTGCTTGAATTCTACCGATGGCAACGTGTTGGCCTATATGATCGGAGTTCACTCCTCGAGCGTAGTCAGGTAACATGTATCGTCGAGCAGCAACTCTAACCCAGTAGTTGTTATAGTCCCCCTCTATAAAGAAAAATGTAGAAGCATCTACTCATCTAGTTTGTCTCAATCCATTTATATATTGTGATACAATGGTCCAACGTATGCCGAACATGTCATCGCAAGATAATGGATCTCTCAGGATACGTAACTCTCCAGTAGTCTAAAACCAGCATCGCTCCCCCAAATACCAAATAGGAAGAAACGCTGGTGGGAGTAAGACCATCCTCCGCATGGCCAAATGATACGAAATAGAAAGTGGATGAGCATCATGTGCCATGGCAATCCAATATGCCGCCCATGGTGCCCGGAATATATTGTTTTTGCACCTCATATCAATCTACGTACGACCTCCATCAGGTCATGTCTAATCCCCATAGGCGTCCGAGAAACGAACTGAACACGCTTCCATCGTCTCATGCATGGAAAATATGTCTCTAGAGCATTACTAGCAGTCTCAATAATACCTGGATGCATGTTCGCGGTGTACTCATAGTACCAGCACGGTAGAATATACCAAAACCCAAACATCTGTCTAACCTCCTCCAACGCAAAAGAATCAAGAGCGGTGTATAAATATCCAAGTATAGCGGAACCCCAATCTATAGTTTGCAGCTGATCTAAATCGGCTATCACTGCAAGGTAACCTAATGTAATGACACTTTTTTGGTTCTAATTGAAAGTCGAACCAAATAAGTACAGTAGAAATGCTCTAAGCACGGCGTCACTCATAGCCTCAGTGTCCATATGAGCTGCAATGTACGCCTGTAGATATGTAAGGGAAATTGCTCCGGAGGCAACATGACCCTTCTCATACTGGGGTAGATAAATATTGAAGAGCTCGGGGCTCTCAAATGTATGGTCAATAGGAAATTGTATTCCATCAGGGCCTCCGATCTCAATCCCAGTCAACATATAAAAGTCGGCGGGGGTAATACCGAGCTCAAAATCCAAAAAATGAAAAGTATGTGTCGTAGACCACCACCTCTCAACTAGGGCTGCTATAAGTGGACGATCAAATGACTGTGGTGCCCTAATCTGTAAGAAATGTGCAAAAGGACTAGTCTGCAGCCTATCTACTAAAACCTAGGGTAGTGTGTCATACTGTTGTGCTCTACACTTCGCCGAACTACCCCGATAGCTGAAAAATTAAAGGATTGTTCGGGATTATTGTTTAATTTAAATTCAAACAACTAAGTAAAACATTTTATAATATCATATACCTATCTAATAAATGTTAATTAATGGTTAGTTATCTATTAGTTAGAATTGTACCTCAACCGCATTCAATGTCGTGAAGCCACGATGACTGTATCACTCTGACAGCTCGTGTAAAATCCGTAGCTGGAAAATCATCGTATCTGTTGCTGGAGCAATGTGTGTTGGGGCTACAAGCTCCTCTGGCCGATGTCGAACGGTTCATCTTGTTATTTTAGTTACACGTTGTGGCATTTCGACATTTATTTTATATATAAAACCAAATAAAACAGATGAAAAACGAAGAAAAAAAGGACTGGGCGCCCACTTATACTCGTCCAGTCCCGAACGCCGATTAGCCAGCGCACAACTGTTGAACGTCCCCCCTTAATATCACGGAGTTAATATTCACCGCCTTAATATTATCTCCTTAACTGGTTGGAGATGCTCTTATAAAATGTTTTATTTTATTACATAAATCGACACAAATAATGATGCTGGGGCGATTTAGGTGTTTATGTACTTCACTGTCCTACATCTTCATTCAAGAATCTTTGGTTTTCGTTACAGGATGTTCAACTCATCCAAACTTCATTTGTAGCCACACAAAGAATTCAATTCCTCAGCCATCTCATCCTTTCCTGACCAACTAGACCCTCTTCTCAAAGCTAAGGTTCTTCGAAGCATAAACACAAGTGTTTACAAAACACAGCGTTTTATAATTTTTCCAAATATATAACTTTATTAAGACTATAGTTTATATCATTATGCAATGTTAGTCCTCAATGCAGCAGGACATAAACCATTCCTCCTCCGTAAACCTACGATCTCCTCTACCTCCAAAAACATAGAACTGAAAACGCTTTCCTCCTTCAAACTTCCAAGAAATTTTAATAAAACTTTGGCTGCATTTTCTTCTGTATTGTACACAACTGCCATTGCCAAGGCATTAACTTATGAAGAAGCTCTAAATCTATCTATAAACGGTTCAAGTTCCTCCGATTTCGATATCGGCCAAATTGTTAACGGGATTGCTAATTTTACGTCGGAAAATCCTTTAATCATTGGTGGAGGAGCTGCTGTTCTGATTGTTCCATTGTTTGTATCTCAATTTTTTGCAAAAGAGCCCAAAAAATGGGGAATTGAAAATGCAAAGGTGGCTTATGCAAAATTGGGCGAAGATGTGAGTGCACAATTGGTTGATATAAGAGAAGGAAAAGAATTAAATGTAGTCGGGAGACCGGATTTGAAGGGCTTGAAGAAGAAGGCAATCGCTATTGCTTATCGGAAAGACGATAAAAACGGCTTTTTGAAGAAGTTGGCATTGAAATTTAAGGACCCGGAAAATACTACATTGTTCATTCTTGACAAGTAAGATTGCATTAGTTCGTTCTCTAATATGGTGTTCATGATCATTGTTTTCATGATTCCTACCAATTCAAATTCAGTTCTCAAATTTCAATTCAAAACTCAGTTCAAACACATTAAGAAAAAATCATTTACCTATTGAAATTAAAAAAAAAAAAAATTATATTGAACATACATTTCAAAATTTTGGAACAAAAAATTATTCTTTTAAGTACTTGAATGTCATTTGATTATTTGCAAACTTTCTAACATGAAAGTATATACCACTGACATAACATTATGAATTCTTTGAACATTTACGATTTAAAATTGAACTTTATGATTTGAATCTGATTTTGAAAACCACGTTCATGGTAGTTATCGTGGTTTGATTTTGAATGTGTAGGTTTGATGACAACTCTGAACTGGTTGCTGAGCTTGTAACTGCCAATGGTTTTAAATCTGCTTATGCGATAAAAGGTGGAGCTGAAGGGCCTCGGGGCTGGATTGTAAGTACTTATTTGTTAGCAATATCATCATTTTGCTTTCACTGAACTAAGATTTAAAATGAACCTGGTAATATATTTTTCTACATAACAGAACAGTGGACTTCCATGGGCTCAACCTAAGAAGGCGCTATCTCTCGACTTTGGTGATTTATCAGACGCGATAGCAAATGCATTTGGAGTATGTGGATTGATTGATTTGTATGTTACGGTCTCGTTGCATATGAAAATTGTTATATTTTGATCTTATTGCAGGGAGATTTGGATGGCACTTTTCCTATTCTGGGACTAGCAGCTGCTACTGGTTTAGGTTTTGCTGCCTTCACTGAGGTACACAATGCCTATATAATGCGTTTCTTCTAAGTATACACTAATAGAGAGTTAATATTGCAGATTGAAACTTTGCTTCAACTGTTAGGCTCTGCAGCTATTGTGCAGTTTGTGACCAAGAAGTTGTTGTTTGCAGAAGTTAGTCATTGTTTCCACATTTAGGTTTCACATCAAGTTGGATAGTTGAATTACATAGTTCATCAGTGTTCTGAAATTTTATCTGCAGGATCGCAAAAAAACAGTTGAACAAGTAAATGAATTCTTGAATACAGCAATCGCTCCCAAGGAAATAGTTAGCGATATAAAGGTATATTTGTTTTCAAACACCCATGTTTATTATGTTTAAAAGTCTTAATACTCATGTTACATTCTTGGACCCCTATGTTCATATTGAATTCGTGGATTTGATTAAATTAATGTCAACCTACTATATTTGACATGAATCTATGACACATTTCAAATATAGTTCCAGTCTTCCGGATTCATGTGGGAGTACGTTCACACCATTTTACTTTTCCAATTTATACCGATCAATGTTGCAATCTATTAACTAGATGATTGGAAAAGCATTACTTCCAATACGAATTGAGTCGAAGAGTCTTCCACCTCCAGCTCAAGAAAAACAAGAAGCTTCTTCAAGCACCACTCAAGATCTGAAAACTGAAACTGTTTCTGAAACAAAACCTGAGTTGAAAGAAGTGTCAGTTGTCAACTCAGTTCCTTCATCTGAAGTTAACGATGTATCACTTTCTAGTTCATCAACATCTCTTTCACCATTCCCGAATGTAAGATCCACTGCACATTTAATTTTTTTCAGGCATCCTCATGTTATTAGTTATAAGCATAGAATATAATAACACCATGGCTCAATGCATCATAGTTAATATAAGCATGTCATGTCAATATGAAGTATTATGTATATTCAACTATGAACGATCAACATTTCTTCTGTGCAGTATTCAGATTTTAAACCACCATCATCACCAAGTCCACCACAAGCAACAGGAAGTGTGAAAGCTGATTCTGTAGTTTCCGAAACTAAGGCTGAGGTGAAAGTAGATCCCCCAGAAGAAAGTTTACCAGCTGTCGATTCAGTACCAACATCAGAAGTAGTTTCTACCAAATCAAGACCTCTCTCGCCTTTCCCATATGTAAGAATGTACTTCATGTAGAACTTGTGCTAAGTATGTCATATTTTATTGTTTTTGAATTTCTGTAGGACTGAATTGTAGTTAAGTTCTAACAATGCTTATTTGTTACCTCACATCACATTTTATGACTAGCTTTTATATCTGCTTTTGCAGTATCCAGATTTTAAGCCACCGTCTTCTCCTTCTCCTACCAAAGCTTAGAATTCGGATTCTATCACAGCCCCATGGACAATTTAAACTTATAGAGGTGCACATTTTCTAAAGTTTATTTGTATAATATGTTGATTGTGATATTATAGATGTTTTTTAATTTTATTAGTGTGAAAAAACTAGCCTAGGTGTTTGAAAATGTCGAGAAAATATCTATTGCTTTATTATTTTATGTTGACTCTAATACTGGTTATTACCTGGTAAAGAAAAATATGCATGTTAAAATTCGGGTGAATGCTTTATAACCTAAAAATTATTTAGAGTTGATCATGCTATGGAAAGTGTGCCAGCATAAATTACCAAAGGATGCATAGATGTACATATTAGTAGCACTATATAGTACATTATATGAGAAAAGCTCGACTAGATAATCTATTACTACATTACATATATAGGTCCCATTAGCTTTCTCATGCATATAGATACAGGTAACATAGACTGATACACGCCATACATACATAAATAAACTCGTCCTTAAACTAAGAATGCATTAAGTCACCATTGCCAAATATATGTTTGGATGACCATCCTCACACTTGAAACATATTGTTATTGTCAGCATTAGATCCTTCATTTGGGTTCCTCTCCGTTTCAATTCTACTCACATCAGTACCTACTGGGCTCATTTTTGCAATATCTGCTAGAACTTGTTCAGGCATTTTGTTTTCGCCTTGTTTCCCTTTGTTACAATCCTTGTAGTATATGTATAGAACCATTTGGATTACTCCAAAAGCGAATCCCAATGTATTTGGAGTCTGTAATAAGAAGAAAACATCAATTTGTTTGAGCATTTAGCAATATAAGATTGAAAAATTGAAAAACGTTTAACAAGTTAGTAATGTTACCGCAACATAAATATCTTTAGTAAGGATGCCATAGAAGAACCATGCAATGGCACTCAATGTGAGGAAGAACGACAAGAAAAATGGCATGAACTCAACGCTTTTTGTGCGTATAACAAGCCTCTGTAAATGTAATCAAATACTAACTAGTAAGTCACTGGAATGATCGATACAAAAATTGTATCTTGATCATAATTTTTTTTTAACGTATAATGGTATATTCCATATATATTTTTTGACAACAAAAATTCGTAGTATAACAGTAACCAAGTAACAGAGAACTTCTTACAATAATGCTTAGAGGTGCTGCGAAGACACTGACTGAGAAGGTCATATTGAACCAACCAACAACTTTTACACGCTCGGCGCCTTTGAAACAAAATAGGCTAACTAGAACAATTATAGAGAATAAACCCACATTCAACAGTAGCATCCACTTCACTGTGTTAATCTGTATCATCCAAACAAGTTTTAAGAAATAGATTTCACATAACATCGTTGTATAGTTCATAATTAGAAGTTTAAAATAAAATAAAAAGCATCTTACTTTAGCTTTCTTTGGTGCATAAATGAGGTATATTGACAGATAAATTGTTTCGATGATGCATCCAGCAGTGTTGACAGTGATGAGCAAATAAGTGTTAGTTTTGATGATCGCGTAATATATTAGCATCATAGCACTGAAAAATGCAACCACATAAGGAAATGATTGAAATCCTTCAGTTGATTTCTTCCTCAAAATGCGTCGAAATGTAGGTCTGAAAACACAGATTTACTTTTAGATAAATCTGTGTGTGTAATAGCTATCTAGACTGAATAAATTTGGAAAAGAAAACCAAAATAGCAAATCTTACACAGGAGCAAGATAGACCATGAATGATAGTATGTTCCCTGTATGTAATCAACACAGACATATCAAGGTTAACAATGGATGTGTAGAAAATATCAATATATCCTTATGATTTGAAGCATTAAAAATATAATGAAAAGAGAAAATGCATGTAGTCATACCTAGGAGTCCGAATACTAGAGCCCATGGATGATCCAAAGACAAAAGAGCCATTTTTTGAAAAGTCGATGAGTTTGAGAGCTTATTAGTTCGGACAAAAAAAGAATGAGCTTCGAAGATCTTTTTTTGTTTGACAGCTCCTAGTTAATATGTAGAAAATTATGTGATAGGTTGATGTTGAGGATGGAAGAGTTTATATAGAGAGGTGCGGGATGCATGAGCCAACATTCTCTTCTCTACATTGCATGCAATTAGGTCATACTTCCACCAACCTAATGATAATTATAATTAATACTTCACAATTAGGGTAATGTTAGTTTAATGTGTTATATATACGGGGAAAGATCATTTTCTATGGTTAAAATCATATGAGATTATATTGCTTTGATATCAACCGTTCGATTTAAAATCAAATGGTCGGAATCAAAGTAGTATTACGGTGCATTCAGCATTGAAATAAAAGAAGAGGTCCATACATTTAATATGGAACCTTTGATTTAAAATTGATGGTAAAGATTAGACGAGTCATCTTTAGCTAAGGTCTTTTTTTATTTAATATTTTTTATTTAATATTTTTATTATTATCAGAGCAGTGTTTATTAAACGTTCAGTTTTTCAAATGTGGCTGCAGTAATCAAATTTTCATCGAAGTACGTAGAACAAAAATATCGTACAGTGGAAGATATCTATTTAGATAGTGATACGTGCATAAACATAGATTAAACTGCATTTAATTATCCTACCGTGTTTAATTACCGTACTCTGTCATCTATATTTATGACTAATGTATGGATCATTTTGCTTTTCAGTGCACTATGATAATTTTGAGTACAAAAATTGTCTTTGGATGATTATCTTTATTTCTTTTTTCTCCTTTTCCAGAGACCTGAGTGGAAACCATTGACATGGCATTTTTTTCTTCCTCTTCTAATGTTATCTTAAACTTGATTACTGTTTGCTTTCTTCTTTGCTTTTACGTTTCCAGTGCTTTACTGGAGATGGACCAATTTAAATTTATTTCATTATGTACAAGACTTAAAAGTTTAGGCCTGTCTGTATAATCTTCGGTTTTATCCGAGGCCAACTGTATGTTTAAGATAGTTTGCATGTACCAAAAGTTATCGGCAGCACTTATGTGATCATATCGTGCTTTAGCATGTACATGAGCAAAAAGCATATACTTGTATGTCGCAAACAGTGAAATTTACAGATTGTCAATTAGTTTTGTGTTGGATAACTGGTTCTTCAGTAGTAGTTAGTTTATTTTTTTACCCCTGTATCAGTTTTTTTATGAAAAATCATGCAAGTTTCCATAAGCCAGAGGTGAAAGTATCAACATCATATAATATATCTTTAATCAAGCTTTCTATGATCCAATCATGTAGAAACATGATCAGCTTTCGTTTTAGATATAATTTATGAAATTAAAAGCTGAAAGCGAACAATGTTACGTCTTTTTAAAAATCACATTATAATATTTACTTCCTTATATTTATCTGCTTCATTATTAATATTCCAAAAGGAAAGTCTGTTATAAATCCAGAAGGATGTATCTACCGTTGGTCCCTTGATATACATTTAGATGTATCAAATGATGTTACTATCATTTCTCTCTCCCACTCTTTTATTTTATATATATATATATATATATATATATATATATATATATATATATATATATATATATATATATATATATATATATTACATTCAGTTAATTTCTGAAACTATCTTTAAGATCGCTGTATATTCCTTTTAGTTCTAAATACCTTGTTTTTTATCGTTTATTGCATAATCCTTTATCTCTTATCTCGAACTTCTTATCCCAATATCTTTTTTAAATGTTGGTACAGTCATTTCATTACCAGTAACAGTACATGACACGTAAACTCATCCACCTTAATTTTGAACAAAATACGATAAGTATTTTAATATTTCATGACGTCTAATAATAAAATATCAGTTGCAAAGGTTAGGAGGAGTTAAAAAGTGGTCTGAGATTGGTTAGTTACATAAGTTAACAGAATGCTATGGGATCCTCGTCGTGGAAATATATACGTTAGGACAAAATTTTAAATTAGACTGAAGAAAATAATATATTTTAACTTTAGGTTTCGTTCAAAACTTATTACAAAAATAAATCTTTTTTTCCTTCTTATCATTTTATATTTGTGCATTTCAAAAATGCGCACATATAAAAATTTTTTTCTTTAAAAATAACACCTGCACATTCTAAAATTGATAAAGCACAATTTTTTTTTAAAAAAATAACACTTACACATTCTAAAATTGCTAAAGCGCGATTTTCTTTTTTTAAAAATAACGCTTGCGCATTTCAAATTTGCGTAAGTACAAATTTATTTTAAAAAAATACACTTGCGCATTTCATATTTGCGCAAATCTAGACTTATTTTTGTAATAAGTTTCAACGAGTCCTAAAGTTGAAATTGGTTAATTTTTTGCAGCCTAGTTTGAAAGTTTGTCCTATACATTATTTGAAGTGTCTTTTGGACACATGACCTATTGTATAATCTATCTATTTTTTTAGATCTCTTTGTTTAGGTTGGGTTAAAGTGAGGCCTCAAATTTAAAGAAAAGTACTTTAATACCCTTTTAATGATTTTATGATTGTGAGATGCTTAATCTAAAACAAAATCACTTAATATGTTAAGAAGCATTTCAGAAATAAATTAAATCCGTTGTCATATTTCAAAAGGAATATCAACTAATTTTATTAATTATATATTAAAATTGATAAATATATGTAGCATAATAACTATATACATACATAAGAATCGTTATGTACATGTATTAAAACTAATACCCATGCGCGCACGTGTAGTAGACGCAACAACCTTCTTTATTTAGCACCATTTGCAGTCATTTGATATCGGCCGTAAATTTATTTTTAAATATTTGGTTCATTTGACACGAGAGAGAAAAAACAAACATTTAAATACAAACATGTGGTTGATACTAAGGGCTACGAAATGATGCTAAATAAAGATGACTATTGATCATATGTGTGTATGTCTGTGTCTTTGTCTGTGTGCGCATATGCGTGTGTGTGCGTTTGTACGCCCAAGCGCATACACGCGTGCTTTTGTACGCACACACGTATGTGAACACATTCGTATGTATCATGTTTGATAAATACATGTATCATAATCGAAATTTTGGTTTAATGTATATGAAATCATTTTAAAGGTGAGCATAGTATTATGTTCAAACATAATTGCTCGCATGTATCAGAACTTGTGTGTGTGGTGTGTTTTATCAAAACTGATACACACATATGCACATACATTCATCAAAGCTGATAAATATCAATATTATATAAACCAAATTGAGTTCGATATATCAAAAATTATTGTGTAACCAAATGTAATCTAATATTTAAGTTAGAAAGCAAGATATATGTATCAAAACTTAAGTTACAAATTAGTATCATAAGTGAAAATTTGGTTAATAGTACCATATGACATTTTTAAGCGTGAGTGTAGTTTTATATCAAAATTATTTTTTACATGTCTTAAATCTAATATGCGTGTGTGTAACCATGTATAAAGGTTGATAAATATCAGTATCATAAATCAGAAAATTGGGTTAACAAACAAGTCATTTTAAAGCTGAACATAATTTTATACTCAAATCAAAATTGCTATATACATGCATATATCGAAAATTATTTGTATGTATTTATTTACACACATATGTACATACGTATGTGTTAACCCGCTTTTGAGCCAAAATAGATTTCAACTGGACTTAGAAGATTCAAACGAGGATGAAATGAATTGAAAACTTGGAATCACACCTAAAATGACTAGAGAATCGAGCTCAAGAAATTTGGGCTCAAAATACACTAAGGAGAGATGTTGGTACCGACCTTTCATTTAAGTACTGACATCTCATTTTAGCTCCATAGATGCTACGACTTCTTAGGACAAATTCATATAGAATTAGAAGAGTGCTATAAAAATTACAAGTCATTCCGAGCTAAGGGAAAAAGTCACCACCGATCTCTTAGGCAAAAAGGCTGATACCAGCCTGTTTTGGAGAAAATTAGATGACGACTTGTTTTGGACGACCAAAAATCGATGGAAATAGCATAGGACTTCTTAAAATCATGTAGGATGAAGCATGCAAAAAGAATCAACCCACCTGGGTTTAACCACAGATGTAGGCATCGACTTGAGTGGTCAATACCGACATGTAGTATTAAACCCGGATGAGTTCACGACTTCAAACACTATCTTGGACCTCTATTTGGACCGTACTCCAACTCTTACCTTGACCCAATACGACTGCTATCTCTATAAATACAAGCCTACCTACAAGTAAAATAGGATCTGGGTTCTGTTATCATTATGTGGGATCTCCATGTATTCTTCAACTCTTTCCTCTATATCACAGTCACCAAGACAACAACTATAGACATTTCTAGTTAGAACTTGTCTAGCCCCTGTACTAGTGACTAATTCTTTCTCAAACACCTTATAATCGTATGCAAACAAGATTAAAACAGCTATTAAGTGGACGTAGGCTTAGTAGCAGCCAAACCACTATAAAATCTCTGTCTCATTTACTTTTCTGTGAGTTTCAATTATATTTGCTCTGTTCTAACAGAGCTGGTACTTTCATACCATACTCCAGGGTGTTAATCGATTTTTTGGGTTAACATTATGTATGTGTTCTAATAGGGCTCAGTAACAGCCGAACCACCATCAAAGCTGATAAATATCAATATTTAATCGAAATTTGGGTTTAAATATCAAAAGTTACTATAAAGATTTTCATCAAAAAACATTACCTGTAAAGATGAGTAGAATCTAATATTCAAGTTAAATATGCCAAATACATGTATCAAAACACACACAATGTATGTATGTGTGTGTGTGTGTGTGTGTGTGTGTCAGCTGCACCTCAATTTTGGTATACCTCAAATCTTCCTAATTTCGACCACACGTTCTGAATTAAATTATATACTTTCTCTCTTTTCTCACTTCAAAAGAGAGAAGGTATATCATTTATTTTGGAATATGTGGTTAAAATCAGGGGGACTTGAGGTGTAGCAAAACTGAGGTGTAGTCGATCATATTTCATATATATTGTGTTAGAACATACAGTTTATATTTTAATGATAACAACTATACAATCATATACATACGACCTTATCAAGATTGTAGGTATATGCTTCAAGAAGACCATGTTCGAAGGTATTGAGACTTAAAGAGAAATGAAGATTCATTGACCATACTAAGGTTATTCTATTATAAAAGAGTCTTGGATATAATACTGTTAAGGTCTCCTTGAATATATATGAATATATATGTTTGTACCTGAATCGGACACAACACTCTTAGGATGTGTTTGAAGAGATAAAATGAAGAATTTAAATGGGAAAGGAGAAAGATCTAACAAACACATCAATTAATAAACAAATAAACACACAGAAGCACGCAGGCGTATGGTCTACGTCCACAATGAAATGGTTGACTTTTATTAACTTTTGCTTGTTGATTACAACGAATTACAACAGTAGAATTCAAGTACAACAGTGATTTCGTTAGAGTCTTGACGTAGAAGAGCCAAAAAGTCTTTTTTCAGTAGGTCCTGGGCTGCTATTTATAGGCGTAGGCTGCAACTATCGCACTCAGATCCCGGGAGACTCTTCTCTCACATACCCACATGATCGATCCCTGACCGTTTGGAGTCGATCCGTGATCGATACGAATGCAATTCGTATCGATCGGGATTTAGTACAATCGAGTTGGGATCGATCATGAATATTCCTAAAGATGTATGCAAGCTCCTATGAAAATTTGGTGGCATTTGGACTCGTAGATTTTGAGTTATGATTGATGCAAGTTTGGATTTATTGAAGGCTGCTGAGTTGGCATTGCACCACTTCGCATCGATCTGTTCGTATCGCTTCTGGGAACATGCTTGCTAGTTGGCGTAGTGCTTACTTCTAGGATCGATCCACTTTTTATGCCGAGCGGCCGAGTCCCTTACTTGAATGCGCCCTATTCGTATCCATCCATTGTTTTCCCATTCGTATTGCTCATGTACTTCACTTCGCATCGCTTTACACATACATCGTATCCGTGGGCGTTGCTTCATTCGTATCGATGATTTGAAGGCGCTTCATATCAATCACTGCCTGTGTTCTTTGTATCGCTTTCTTCAAAGGTATGCCTCGTGTCGATAGATCAACTGATCGATACGAGTTGAGCTGAGATGATCGATACGAATCGTGACTTATTACTGGATATGAAAGAAAGCAACACGATGGATACGAACAGAAGTGTACGCAATGGGTATGTAGCGGCATGCGCTTGATGGATTCGAACAAGATCAATATGAAGGAGGCTGATTTCCTAGATGGATACGAATTGAGGCTTGTGGACCGATGGATATAAAAGGGATTTTGTGAATTGATGGATGTAAATGAGTTGATTTTCTTGGCTTGCATCGATCATATCTTAAGTATATGAACTCGAATTGACTTGAAATTTGGATCGTTGGCTTTTATAGCTTTGTTTGTCATGTCATGTTAATTGTAGCTCGATCCGGACTTGAGCAAGATTTACCAGCATCCATAGCGAACCTATGTATAACCGCTTTTCGGGATGAACTGCCTTTTATCTTCAGTCGATTTCTTTGTATCACGGCCTTGCCAAGAGGCGGATAACATTTGCCTCCCAAAGTACGTCTTGTGGGGACTTGATGTGCTTTGAAAAGCTACAATCTTTATTCTGAAAAGTTCTATCTGACTTGTTGAACGGTTGTTGTCTCCGTCTAAAGATATAACATTTGGCTGACCTTTAGTAACATAAACAATGAATTGTTGACTGCCAATTTTTGTACTGCGTATTGTTGTAACTGAGTGTTGAATGATGGCAAATTGTTGTATGTTGTCGTAATTGTCATTAGGTGAACATTCAGTTCTTGTGAATTCTTTAAAAATTTGGATGTTAGTCTATCATACATGTACGTATGTTAACATGACTCTCGTTAACGCTTACATGCTCATGAGTCGTCGTTAGTTTTCTCTTATCGAATTCCATATTGATCTTTCCTGAATCGGTGTGAAATTCGAGTTATAACAACGCTTGGTGGTTGTTTTGGTGTAATCCTTCGTATCGATCCTCTCCTGCATTGATTCGAGGAGTTGAAAATATTCTTTTGTATCGACGGTGATCGATACGAATTCGTTAGCCTTTTTGAACATTTTCGCATCGATGGGCATGAATTCTCGTGGTCTTTGAATGGATGGATACGAAATTATCATTTCGCATCGATGGAGTTGAAGATCGGTTGCCGATGGATATGAACAGCTACACTTTGGATCGTTCTGGATCGATCGATACTAATAAGCTCCCTCGTATCGATGGTAGTCATGCGGTTCTAGTGCAACCCCGCTGTTCTTTTCGTATCGATGCATGGACGGATCAGAATAAGCTGGATACGAAAATCTGCTTTCGTATCGATAGAGGTAACCGGTATTCTCGGTACAACAACGGGAATACGAAGCGTTTTTTTCTTGGGTACGAATAGATATAAAAGCTTTTAGGACTTAGAAAAATTTCAATTGCTTTTACTTTTCTTTCGCATTCGTATTGATAGAAGAAACGAGAATTGGAAATCTGCCTCTGCTCCCAAATTAATATAACAGTTCAATCTCTCAAATCCATATTTCAGTTTTAGTAACTAATGAATAAATCCACATAATGATGAGACTCGAGTTTCAATGCCATTTCACTCGTATTCATGGCCGAGTTCAGTGATGTGGATACCGGAGTTGTGCCGGAGCAAGTTTGAGAAAGAAGTAATGTCATTCAAGTAGGTTGGGGAAGAAGGAGGGTAGATGGATATGAAGGCAGTGTTCGTGTCGTTCGAGGAAAAGTGATCCGTGTCGATCTAAGAATAATTGAAGTTCACACCGATCAACAATAGTGGGGATTTGTATCGAAAAAAGGGGGAGCGACTTTGTATCGATTGGAGATGGTGGGAGTTCGCATCCATCCGGAGTGATCGATACGAAAAGAAAGTCATATGATCGATACAAAGCAGCGGCCCTGTTGATCGATACGAAGATGAAAAGCTTCCTGATTGATACAAACTGGAATTTCATGAGATCGATGCGAAATCCCTTTCTCCCTGATCGATACGAATGGAGCATCTGGTGATCGATCCAAGTCTTGACCTTGATGGATATGAAAATTATGAATAATTGAACACTTAACGCTGACGAGCTTTAGCCTTGCATTATTTAACCGTTTCACTGCACATTCGAAGCCCATCCATGGAACTGTAACTTGATTGAATTTAAAAAACTTTAATTCGGATCGGTCTCTAAAGTCTGGATGGCATGGTTGTGACGGTCAGCGATGACGGTCACTCCAGTTGAATTCCGAAGTCTTGTCATTTGAACATTTCCTTTAATACTGTAGAGTCTTTAAGTATTATGTAGCACTGCACTGCACAGCACATTCATGCACTTCACACCGGGGAACACACGGGGTTATTATCATCTAATGATGGTTTTTGATGAGTTGATTAGTTATGGAATCTACAAGTTCATAGCAGCAGGAGCCTCAAAGTTCGTCTTCTTCGATAATCGAGACGCCGACATTGCAGCCGAAGTAATAGGTCCAGCTCCGGATGAGCTGCCAGGAGCAACTTTTATCGGGAATCCTCAAGATTCTATGCCATCCAATATTTCCGAAGATATGTTGGGGTAAATACGCCTAAGACAAGGTTTACCATCAGACGACATTCTGCTACCCGGCCCGAATGACAGGCCACATGCTCCACCAAAAGGATTCACAGCCTTTAATCGCCATTCGTGCACAATGGGAACACTTCCTCCATTCAACCAGTATATTCGAGAAGTGCTAGCTTTCTTTAGAATCGCTCCGTCTCAATTACATCCAAATGAATATGCATTGTCGAACAGTCTATTCATCGTTTTCATGGAACATCTCCTTCGACCCTCGACTCTGGAAGAAGTCGGATACTTGTTTAATGTCAAAAGTCGGGGAGACAATCCTTCATTCACGTTTCGAGAGGCATTTAGGAATTGCCAAGTGGTGAAAGGATCTTGGAATAGGCTTAGTTACTTTAAGACGAAGTGCGTTCGATGCCCTCTAGGGTTCGCCAGCCGATGGTTAGTCAGACGTAAGTGCTGTAATTTCTCTAGTGTAACCGGTGCCGATTCTAACATTTTCTTTCTTTTACAACCGCAATTCATCGGCCTGAGGGTGCCTACTTCAAAGAAATAGTACCGATTCTTCAGGAAGCGCCGGACGAGATGAGAGACATGGACTCGGTGCTCACAGATAGAAACTTGAGGATTGTTGGGCTAATCGATCGAAACCAAAGTATAAGACTTGAAGGATCGCTTAGGTCAGCCCCGGCGAGATGTGCTAAACATAGATCGCCCTAAATCGAAATAGATGAGGTGGGCGATGAAGAATACGCCCATTGACGACGAACCCGTAGCCGAGCCTCCTGACAATTTTCAGGATTTAGAGGAAAGGAGGAAAGGCAAGACAGCAACACATAAGCGTCATAAATATTTGAGATGGAAATCCGTGATTGTGTCCCTACCAGTCTCCTGTGTTAGAATTTTGGAGGCTCCTCCCTCGCAAATGGAAAATCCTTTTTAAGGGCTTGCCGACATTCCAATTCTGGACCATATGTCGCTCCAACATGATACCCGATTGGAAGGGCTTCAAAGTGCCTTAGATTTAAGCGGGTCACTTCCTACAAGTCGACATATCCGGGTGGTCGAGGGGTTTAACACATGCATACATACACTTCATGGCACTACATGATTTCCAATCATAAATTATTTATTTCTGGAGATTTACTTATTCTGCTTTTCTTTCTATTTTATAGATACGATGACTAGGCGAGAATCTATGTTAGGAAGCCTTCGCTCTACATGCTAGTCGTCCAATTCATACTATGAGTCCCATAGGAGGGAAGCTAATAGAGACCTTGATCATGGTTATTCTAGTCAAGAATGTTATGAGAGGGAGAGAGACATAGATAGAGAATACAGACATCGATCTTGATCACGTTCTCCACTTCCTCGAGTTCCGACACAACCCTCCGGTCATGGAAAGCAATCCTTAGAGCCTCCACATCAAAAACCGTCTTCCCTAGCTCCCAGGCCCGATTCACAACGCCGTAGAACCGAGGCTGAAACTCTGATTGTCATTGAACAAGCCATTACCGAGCCCATCGGGGAAGGAGCAATCAAAATCGCCCAGTTGAAAAAAGACTTCCCAAATATTTATTTTGATGGCTTTGTTTTCCCTCCGCATTTAAAGACATCCCTAATCGAGGCGGAGCGAACTATGCATGATTACATCCATAATGTATATAACCAATATCGGGAGTGGATGAAGACTGCAGATAAAGTCTCAGCGGTGGCTTTTGAGCGGTCAAAAACAATCGAGAAGTTAGAAACTGATATCGCTCAAAAGGACCATATAATTCAAGTGCTTAGCAATGCGGTCGAATCCTCCAGGAAGTCGGAAATTGAGGCCATTAAGAAAGCCAATTAGGCAAATCAGTCCATGGAAAGGATGCGATGGACGCATTTTGCTTTGGTTGAGGAGATGAGCCACCGAAACACAACTGTTACAGCTGAAAGGGATGATGCGTTGAAGGAACTTAACGAGCTTAATGCCAAACTCTCCGAAATCGTCAAAGAAAAGGATGATGCAAAAAAGCATCCGAGGAGGCATGCGAACAAGTTGTGGCGCTTCTGCGTGAAAGGGATGCAGTAACACTTAAAATTTGAGAGGCTGCGGCTAGAGTTGAGGATGAAGTTAAGATGGCAGAGGCTAGGTTAGAGGCCGATATTGAATATCTTCTAATCACATACAATGCTAATGTTCTGAAACATAGAAATCTAACCTGATTTGGTAATTATCCAATACACCTGTATAATGCTTGGGGCCGATTGGTGCAGGATGAGAAAGCTGAACGACAAGCGGAATCAGTTGATGAGTTCGAATTTGAAAACCGGGTAGTAAGCGAAGATGAAAGAAAAGTTCTTCACGACGTTATTATTGCATATGAAAAGAAGAAACTTAGCACTCAACACTCGAAAGCTGGAGAAGGTTCTGGTTTTGAGCACCATGATGTAAGTTCTGAAACTCTTGTGCCAACTCAGCCGAATCTACATCCATGGTTGTTCCTCAGTCCATTCCTGCTTATAATCCTGATCAACCATGGTTATCTCCAGTCCGCGAGCACGTCTCTGAAGTTGCTCCGCCATCCGCGAGCCAAATTGAGAAAGTTATTATAAACATCTCTTGTGCTCATTAAGAGTGGGAAGCGTTACTTGAGGCAATCACTAATAACTTTTTCTTTATCTCTATTCAGTGATAGGAGCTAAATCTGCCATGCCTCCTGCAACCCAAGAGTTGCATCACGAGCAAGAGGCCATCATAACGGAAGCGACCTCGACAACGGATACTGCACCTACGGATGGAGTACAAGGGAGCACACTTACTTTCGATGAATAGATGATGGAGGAACTTCTCGGTCATCACAGTTACCCCTTTGCCGATCCGCCGTTTGTCATGAGTGGAGGTGCACTTGTGACTAGATCCTCAGGCCCAACTGCCAACGTTCTCAACAAGGCTCAAAAAATTCATCAAGATGAGATAATAGCCGAAATTAATGCCGAGATGGAAGCAGATACGTGAGCTAGTAGCTTTGGAGGTGGAATGGTGGGCCCCGGTCCAGCCCCTTCGCGGATGATCTCCCTGGGAGGAAAGGTCGTTGATATAAGTGTGCCTCCTCGCCTGCTAACATTGATCCTATCCCTTCGACTCCGCCTTCATGAAGCGTTCCTATCCATGTGAGTTTGGAGGAGGAAGTTAACATAATGCCCCCAACTGGAGATCAGCCGCCAAAAGGCAAGGGGTCGAAGAGGAAGCCAAGCGGCGAATCCAGCGGGTCAACGCCGAAGTAGAAGCCGAGAAAAAAGAAAGAATAGACATGTATTTTTGGCTCATTTTTGGTAGATAGATAGGAATATACTTTTGCTTTCTTTTTATAGGTCGTGTATAGATGCGGGTTCGGCCCCTGCTAGTAGGACTTTTGGTATAGCTTTGTACTTATTCTTTTTCTTCCAAAGAATAATTGAAATAAAATTTCATTTTGTTTCTGGCTCATTTTTTGTTTATTTGTTAACGTGCTTCAGCGTTCGAACTTCCATTTAATACACTTGTGGAATTTTAGTCTTTAAATCGGACCCGGGTTTAGTTGCTAAGTTTTGGAGCTGCGGCTTCGGGTCGCGATCGAGTGTTGCATTGAATGTTGATATTGCACTGTTTCAATCAGTGGCTGACACTTAAGTTCTGCTCCCAATTCCGGGGATAAGTTGAAAAGATTGGTTAACAATCATTGATTGCCTTTAATACATTAAGCTTAACTTCGCTGAAGCAGAATTGAGACAAGACGAGCTCAGGTGATCAAAACACAATTGCTCGTCTATTGGTGACCGTATCCACACTCTCAGGATTGCACTTGTAGATCGGTGGTCTGTCACACAGGCACAAGGTTTTGAGATACGTTCGTGCTCCGGGGACTTAAGTTATTTTATGGGCAGTCAGTCACGCCCGTTTGATATTCAGAACTTCGTCCGCACTCTAGGGACTTAGATTGATTCGATGGTCAATCACACCTAGCTTGCCTTTATACTCCATTCCACACTCTTGGGATTTAGAGTTAGTCGATGTTTATACTCCAGTTCACACTTTGGAAATTCGGATTTATTTAATGTTTATACTCTGATTCGCACTCTGGAAATCCGGAGTTAGTTGATGGGTGGTCAATTACACCCGCTTGGTATTTATGTTTATACTCTAGTTCGCACTATGGGAATCTGGAGTTGGCCGATAGATGGTCAGTCACATCTGCTTAGGCTTTAGGATTTCGTTCGCACTCCGGGAACGATGCATCTATCAGGATCGTGGATGGTCGGCTCACGTCCACCCTGAGTTAACAAGTTAGGTCGTTAGATGGACGGATCCATCCTCCTCCAAATTGGTTAAATACGAACGAAGTCGTTAGGTGGACGGATCCATCCTCTTCGAAACCGCATTTTGAGGTTTATACTCCAGTTCGCACTCTGGCAATCTAGAGTTAGTAAGAGGATTGTCGTGTATCAATCCTTTTTTGGCTTCGGTGTGATGACTTGTTCCCGAGCTTGGGTTTCACTTAGCAAGTGACCGGTCGTATCACAATCACTCCCTATTTGAGTAAATCCCACCGTATGGTGCAACTTAGCTCTTCGTGCATAGTGATGGTCGTATGACGCATTTCAAAAAATCACAATTCTGGCTCGAAGAGATTGCATTTTATTGCTAAAATAAGAAAATATTACAACGTCAGTTGCCTTATTAGGAATTCAAATTTCAAAATGCATAAACAAATTGCAAATAAAAAATGGACTAAATACATAAACAGAGCCTGTTATGTATAGTAGCGATGTAGACTTTCGCTATTTCAGGCTCTTGGCAGAACGAGACCGTCAACGGTCGATAATTTGAATGTGTCATCTCTGAGCTTTCGTTCAATGACATATCGTCATTCCCATGTTGGTTTCATGTGAAGGAACCGGGTAAATTATCTTAAGGACGAGATCGTCGAGTTCGAAGGTCCAAGGTTAGACCTTGGCATTGTATATCCGAATAACTCGACTTCGATATGCAGCTTCCCTCAAATCAGCCTCTTCAAGCTTGTTATCCAATAAATCCAGAGATTCGGCCAGTAATATAGCATTCATTTTCTGATCAGAATAAATCACACGATGAGAAGGTACTTCCATCTCGACTGGAATAACGGCTTCGGAAACATAAGAAAGAGAGAATGGAGTGTGGCCGCTTGCAGATTTGTGGGTTGTCCGATAAGCCCATAAAGTCATAGGAAGTTCATTGACCCATTTACCACCGGCCTTTTCCAGTCATTTCTTCAGAATAGACTTTATAACTTTATTAACAGCTTCAACTTATCCATTCGCTTGAGGGTGTGCAACCGCGGAGTACTTCTTCTGGATGTGGAACTGTTGACAGAAATTCTTAAATTCAACACTATCAAATTGCGCTCCGTTGTCGGTGACGATGGTATGTGGGAGACCAAATCGACAGATAATGTTGCATACTGCAAAGTTGATCACTTTCTTTGTTTTGATTGTAGCAAGGGGTTCAGCTTCTGCCCACTTGGTAAAGTAATCAACTGTAGTGATGGCGTACTCTGCATCACCTTTGGCTAGAGGTAGAAAACTAATAATGTCAATGCCCCATACCGTGAACGGCCATGGACTAACCTTCTGAGTTATTTCGGTTGGTGGGGCTCTTGCAATCTAGCGTGTTTTTGACATCTGCCACATTTCCTGGCATAGTCCGATGCATCGCAGTTTATAGTTGGCTAATAGTATCCATATCGGAGCACTTTCTTGGCATGAGCTTGCCCCCCGGTGTGATCGCTGCATTCTCCTTCGTGCATATCACGGAATACTCGTTTGATTTCATTGTAAGCGATACAACGGAGTAAAGGAACATAGTACCCTCTTCTATACATGACTCCATTCTGGATAGTGAACCGCGAAGCTTTTCGAAGAACTTGTCTCTTTTTACTCCTGCGCTCCGGTAGGGTCCCATGCTCGAGATAGTTTCTGAACGGAGTCATCCATTACTCCTTATCGGGGATGACCTCAAATATCCAATCTGTTTTCATCTGATCGATGCTCGGGGAAGATAATGTTTCCATGAGAACGATTCCATTTGCTGTGCTTCATCTGCACTGGCTAACTATGCTAATGAATCAGCTTTTTGATTGCGCTCTCGGGGTATGCAATAGATGGAATAATAATCGAACCAATTCAATATCTCCTGAACTCGAGCAAGGTAAGCAGCCAGCCATCAGTCTTTGGCCTAGTACTCCCCCCGAACCTGACACACGACCAACTGCAAATCACAATAAATCTCCACAGCAATAATTCTTAAATCTTTGGTAAGTCTCAATCCAGCCAGTAGGGCTTCGTATTCCTCTTCGTTGTTGGTCGCATGAAAATTGAACTTTAAAGCATAGCATATAGATCGGCCTTTAGGAAAGTACAACTCCGACGCCTGAGCATCAGTCATTTGATGCACCATCAGTATGGAGCTTCTAAATATACTTAGGAGATTCGCTGGTTTTGGGCATGTCCTCTAGGATAGTGAATTCAGCGATGAAGTCTGCTAGGACTTGTCCTTGGATAGCTTGCCTTGGAATGTAAGTAATGTCAATTTGACTTGGCTTGATATTCCATTTAAGTAACCTATCAGACGTCTCAGGCCGCGTAAGGACTTGTCGTAATGGCTGGTCGATGTATACAGTGATAGGATGAGCCTGGAAATATGGACGGAGCTTCCTTGAGGAAATGATAAGACAATAAGCCAACTTCTCCGACTTCGGATAATTTCTCTCTGCTTCCGTTAGTCATTTACTAATATAATAGACTGGCCGTTGCATCTGGTCTTCCTCCCGATTTAGGGCAGCACTAATTGCGTTCTACGACACCGCCAGGCAAATGTATAATCTCTCATGATCAATGGGCTTCGACAGAATAGGTGGCGTGGAGAGGTGTTGAATTAGGGCCCGGAATGCACCCTCACACTCAGTAGTCCATTTAAAGTTTCGCTTTCCTTTTCTGATCAGGTCGAAGAAGGGAATGCACTTGTCAGTGGATTTTGAAATGAACTTGCTAAGTGCTGCTACTTTCTCGTTAAGGCTTCGGACTTGCTTTATAGTTCTTGGAGTTTCAAGATTTCTGATCGCCTAGATCTTCTCGGGATTGGCTTCAATTCCTCGAGCACTAACGATGAACCCAAGGAATTTTCCAGATGCGATCCCAAAGTGACATTTCAATGGTTTGAGTATCATTCTATATCTCGGAGGATGTTGAACATCGATTCTAGGTCTCTGATATGGTCAGCAGAGAATCGCAACTTCACAAGCTTTTCGTCCACATATACCTTCATGGTTTTTTCGATCTAGTTGGCATACATTCGATTAACTAATCGTTGGTAAGTTGCGCCGATGTTCTTGAGTCCGAATGGCATGACATTGTAGCAATAAAGTCCTAGATCGATTACAAAGCTGGTATGCTCCTGGTCAGGCAACTGCATAGGTATTTGATTTTAACCGGGATACGCATCTATGAAGGATAATTGTTCATGTCCAGTGTTGAGTCTACGAGCTGATCGATCCGGGGATATAATGCACGTTCTCCATTTCCCGTTTGGCTTTCAGACAAGTATAGGATTTGACACCCATTCCAGATATAATGCATCTTGGATAAACCCATTCGGTTGGAGTTTTTCTACCTCTTCTTTAAGGGCGGCTGTTATCCCAACTTTTGGCAAAGTTGAGATATCCAAAATTTACTGTAAATCAATAATTGCTATTCATGAATATCAGCCATGCATTGCAGGATAACCATGGATATCGATGAATTTTGTCCGAGTCCGGAACGGGCCACAGTTGATAGGACACGACAAGAAAGATCATAGAAGTCTGCATTCCAAATTTCAAGTCAATCCGAGGTCGTATACTCAAGTTATGATGGATTCAAGTTGAGAAAGATGGACATTGCTCTGTTCGAAACCATCGCCCTACCTATGTTCGAACCCATCTGGTTCGAACCCAAGAAGTGAGGCCGCGCCTCGAATCCATACCCGTGTACCAAAGTTCGAATCGATGGAGTTCGCATCCATCGGTTCGACTCTACTTCGAACCCATTATGTTCGAACCCATCATATTCGAAACCATCTGTTTCGAACCCATCGTGTTCGAACCCAACTAGTTCGAATCCATGCGAAGAAGTGGCGTTCGAATCCATCAGCCGACATCATCCTTCGACTCCATCGGCCTCGACCCCACTCCAAATCCATCCACGACCTGACTTCGAACCCGTGAACTGAGCCTTACTTCGAAACCATCCAAGCCGCCTCGCCCCATGCTGTCTTCGAACCCAACATGATAAGTCAACTTCGAATCGATCCAAGGTGACGCATTTGGATCGATTCGAACGGGCACCCTTCCAACGATTCGAAGACGACCTTCGAACCCAGTGCGCGAAGCCACCCAGTAAACACGGCAAAGAACTCGGACTTGACTCGTTCAACTCGGCGCAAAGCTTGGATCGAACCGAAGAAGGCGTTCCATGTCACCACGAAGTCGCGTGCTATGAAGGATTCGAAGCCATCGGTTCGAACACAGGGGTTCGAACCAAACAGCTATCCCATAAACCCATATTCGAATCCACCATATCTCCCAACCTGCTGATCCAAATGCCATGAAATTTTCACAGATGCTTCCATACATGTTGACGAATGTCCACACCAAATTTCACCTCGATTGGATGAATTCTTGATCGGTTCGAATGGAGTTCGAACCGATGCCAAAGTGGGCCCAAACTTCCCGAGACCGTACGTATGGGCCCCCTCACGTGCCAGAAGAGGTCTCCCGAGTTTTCAGCAAGAGAGCAACAGCCTACGCCTATAAATAGACTCCCAGGTCATTCAGAAAGGGGACCGGATTCTCTTTGGCAAGATCAAGACTCTGAAGCATCAAGACTCCATCAAGGCTCTACTTTGCACTCAACAACCACCGTTGTACTTGAATTTGAGAACTATAATTCATTGTAATCCGCTGCAATCGATTGTAATCAGCGAAGAACATCAATAAAAGGAAAAACCTTTGAAGTGGACGTAGGCCGGAGATAGCCGAACCACTATAAATCGTGTGTTCTTGTTTGCATTTATTACTTTGCTACTTAGATCTGTGATTTGTGTTTGGATATTGTTGATTTATATTCCAACACTGGTGCTTTCACATTCATCGGGGTTTGTGACCAATTTTGGCGCAAACACTTTGGTGCTTTCACTGAGAAGAACTAGCACCCGCTACATTAGATTCAGAATTCAGATTCAAAAGTTTGAAGAACTCCAATCCGGAAACAATGACTCGACAAACGAGACAAAGAATTGATAGGAGCCAACAGGGAGGAAGCCAAGAGGCATCCTCAGGATCAGGAGAAGGACAAGCTTCCGTCTACATCACCAGAGACGAGATGGAGGCTATGGCTAATTCATTGCGCGAAAGCATAATGAAGAGTCAACAGGAGATGCTGCAGAATTTCCTCGAACAGATGAGAGCGGCGAATATGCAAAACCTCGGACCAACTACAACAGCTACGAGTACGGGGCAAGGAATCAGGATTGCAGAAGCAAATGAAGGACAGGCTCAAGGCCAGAATACAGGAGTTGAAGGCGGTCAGCAAGGCCTTGGAGGCAGACCCTCAGGGTCCGATACTGGGAGACCAACAGACGGAGCTCAACAAGTTGGAGCCAATGCATATGCTAACGAGCCACCAGAAGAATATGTACCAGAATTCCCTTCAAGGCTCGGGGGGTAGGATAGGAACTTAACCAGGGGCCAACCCCTAGACGGAGATGAGAGAATGATAGGCCTAATGCGACGAATCATGAGAGGAGGATTGCCTAGCGGAGGGCTGGAAGAAGTTAGTCGGAGTCCGTTCACTCCGAATATCCGAAACGCAAGGAACCCTCCAAAGTTCAAATTACCAGCGCTAGATCCCTATGACGGAAGGTCAGACCCGACCATGCACATCACAAGATATATCAGGCACATGGAAGTGCTGGGGGCATCCGAGGAAGTGATGGCATGATGCTTCCCTCTATATTTGACAGATTTAGCTTCACTATGGTTCAGGCAACTGGAGACTGGATCAATCGGAACATGGAGCGAGCTCGTTGATTGCTTCATGAGACAGTTCAGGGTCCACGTGACGCGACCCAAGAGTGTGATGACTTTAGCAACAATCAAGCAAAGGACCGGAGAGTCCATAAAAGATTTTCTACTCAGATTCAACGTGACAGTGACTTCTGTAGATCGCCCGGATCCATCAATGATTTTAATGGCGGCGGTGGCAGGAGTCGCGGAAGGCACCAAATTTAAGGATTCTCTAACTAAAGATCCACCGCAAGATCTTGGGGAATTCTTTCATAAAGCCGAAAAATTCATCCGATTAGAAGAATCACGAGTCGAGAGTCATGAAATAAATGCCACGCAAAGCGTAGGAACCTCTAGGGAGCAGTCCGGAGCGGACAAGGGAAAGAGGAAACAGGATGACAGACATGATGGTCCTGATAAACGGAAAAAATTCCGAGAACCAAGATTCAGGCAGTACACCGATCTGAATGCAAGCCTAGAAAGAATCTACACTGAAACTAGGGGGCAACTCCCCTATCGAAAGCCACCTATAAGGGATCCCACTGAGCGGGAGCGCAGGACTGGAAAATATTGCCTATTCCATGAGCTGGATGGGCACACTACAGATGAATGCCGCCACCTAAAGGATGAGGTGGAAGAACATGCTAGGGGTGGTAGACTGCCACAATTTGTCAGAGAACGGACAACGGCAGCAAGACCTGAACGACTACCGCCTCCACCTAACAGGAACGATCCTGGATCGGGATCACGACTCGTCATCGACTGATTAAAGATGGCAAGGGCCAAATCCAGGATTTGGACTTCGGTCGAATAATTTTATTTAGATTTATTTTCAGAATAAACGGTTACTCCACTTACACATGTACGGGAACCGGAGAGATCCCTAGGCATGCTCTGAGATGGAGATAAACCGATAAGCCCGGAGAGGCAATGTTTAGCTTTTTTCTGATGTTTGAGATAGAACATCTAGAACTCGAATTTTGATAAATAAATTAGAATCTCTTGCAATAAACCTTTTGACCGGAGAGTCAAAGGATGAACATTAAATTTCAATATAAACATGATCGCTTTATGACCCTACCCAGAGAGACGGGGTCCGTAGTGCAAGAAGTGAGTTGCTTCGCCGGAGAGCGACAGGATCAACTCACTTAAGCGCTGTTTCCCCTTCACCGGAGAGTGACAGGATGGGATCCAGCAAGAGCCCGGAGAGGCTATGATCGGTCTCGAACGACCAAGACATCGCTTAATGTTCAGATACACTGAACCGGAGTGCAAGAAGTGAGTTGCTTCGCCGGAGAGCGACAGGATCGACTCACTTAAGCACTGTTTCCCCTTCACCGGAGAGTGACAGGATGAGATCCAGCAAGAGCCCGGAGAGGCTATGATCGGTCCCGAACGACCAATTGCTATTCATGAATATCAGCCATGCATTGCAGGATAACCATGGATATCGATGAATTTTGTCCGAATCCGGAACGGGCCACAGTTGATAGGACACGACAAGAAAGATCATAGAAGTCTGCATTCCAAATTTCAAGTCAATCCGAGGTCGTATACTCAAGTTATGATGGATTCAAGTTGAGAAAGATGGACATTGCTCTGTTCGAAACCATCACCCTACCTATGTTCGAACCCATCTGGTTCGAACCCAAGAAGTGAGGCCGCGCCTCGAATCCATACCCGTGTACCAAAGTTCGAATCGATGGAGTTCGCATCCATCGGTTCGACTCTACTTCGAACCCATTATGTTCGAACCCATCATATTCGAAACCATCTGTTTCGAACCCATCGTGTTCGAACCCAACTAGTTCGAATCCATGCGAAGAAGTGGCGTTCGAATCCATCAGCCGACATCATCCTTCGACTCCATCGGCCTCGACCCCACTCCAAATCCATCCACGACCTGACTTCGAACCCGTGAACTGAGCCTTACTTCGAAACCATCCAAGCCGCCTCGCCCCATGCTGTCTTCGAACCCAACATGATAAGTCAACTTCGAATCGATCCAAGGTGACGCATTTGGATCGATTCGAACGGGCACCCTTCCAACGATTCGAAGACGACCTTCGAACCCAGTGCGCGAAGCCACCCAGTAAACACGGCAAAGAACTCGGACTCGACTCGTTCAACTCGGCGCAAAGCTTGGATCGAACCGAAGAAGGCGTTCCACGTCACCACGAAGTCGCGTGCTATGAAGGATTCGAAGCCATCGGTTCGAACACAGGGGTTCGAACCAAACAGCTATCCCATAAACCCATATTCGAATCCACCATATCTCCCAACCTGCTGATCCAAATGCCATGAAATTTTCACAGATGCTTCCATACATGTTGACGAATGTCCACACCAAATTTCACCTCGATTGGATGAATTCTTGATCGATTCGAATGGAGTTCGAACCGATGCCAAAGTGGGCCCAAACTTCCCGAGACCGTACGTATGGGCCCCCTCACGTGCCAGAAGAGGTCTCCCGAGTTTTCAGCAAGAGAGCAACAGCCTACGCCTATAAATAGACTCCCAGGTCATTCAGAAAGGGGACCGGATTCTCTTTGGCAAGATCAAGACTCTGAAGCATCAAGACTCCATCAAGGCCCTACTTTGCACTCAACAACCACCGTTGTACTTGAATGTGAGAACTATAATTCATTGTAATCCGCTGCAATCGATTGTAATCAGCGAAGAACATCAATAAAAGGAAAAACCTTTGAAGTGGACGTAGGCCGGAGATAGCCGAACCACTATAAATCGTGTGTTCTTGTTTGCATTTATTACTTTGTTGCTTAGATCTGTGATTTGTGTTTGGATATTGTTGGTTTATATTCCAACACTGTTGCTTTCACATTCATCGGGGTTTGTGACCAATTTTGGCGCAAACAGCGGCAGATCTCTCTGGATCCATACCATGCCTTTTTTGCTTGACCAGGACATGCTGTGGGGCAATATTCATTGTGTGGCTCACAATGTCCAGGGAGATTCCACAAATGTCAGAATGTGTCCTGGCAAACACGTTGAGGTTTGACCCAAAAAATTTGACCACTTCCTCTTGCATTTGTTGGCTTAGCTGAGAACCAATCTTTATCATTTTAGAATCGTCATTATCGTTGATCGGAACATCGATCGTCAGCTCGGCCGAGGAAGCTTGACTGTCTTTACTTTCATCTTCACTTTCGGTATCTCTCGGGTCAATACCCCTTGGGAATTGGTTGGGGTGCCTGGGCCTAGGCCCAGGCATTAGCTGTCAATTCTCAACAAAGCGGACGTAGAGAGATTCCTCTACGCCTTTTCCTTTTTCTTTTCACTGCGCCTCTTTAAGCTCGGCAACATAGCAGGCTCATCCAGCAGTCTGGTCTCCCTGAACGACTCCAACTCCATTGTCGGTAGGGAATTTTAAAGCCGGACACCAAGGGGCAATGGCTGCCCTAAATTCAACTAAGGCCGGTCGGCCCAAGAAAGCATTGTATGACGAGTATGTGTCCAATACAACAAACTGTAATATCCGGACTCTCCAGCGTTATCCAATTCCTAACTCCTTATAGTTCCACTACTCCAATGGGTATAATTGTGCTTTCATTGAAGCCATGAATACGAGACTGACAAGGCTTCATATCTTATGTTTCCAATTTCATTTGGTCATAGGCTCGCTTGAACAGTATGTTCATAGAACTTCCACTGTCTACTATGATCCTCTTCATCCAAACAAGACCTACCTGAGCTGAAATGACAAGTGGATCAATAGTTGGGGCTTCAACCCTATCGGCATCCTTGTCTCGAAACACGATGTCATCTGCCATCGTCTTCTGTTGCTTGGCCGGAGCCCCGTCTTCCAAACTACTACAACATTTAAAGCTCACATGCCTAATGGAACTGGCATACTACTCCATTTTCTTCCAGCTAGGGTCTGCGGGATGAGGACCACCACTAATAGTATTTATCACCAACCTCCCGCCGGTACGAGCGGGTTCCTTCTGTCTTGCCTGATTTGGTAAATGGTTCTGATTCGATGGGCCTGCACCTCCTGGCTGCGGCGCCCGCACAAACTGCTCCGACTTTCTCTCACGTATCAACTTCTCAATGATATCCTGCAAATGACAGCACTCGTTCGTGTTATGACCATAGCTGTCATGAAATCTGCAAAACTTCCTCGTTTGGATCTGTTTTTCCAATGACTGTTTCGGAGTAGGTTTCTTATATTGAATGTATTGCAAGTTTATAAGTACACATTTTCCAATGACGTTTTCAAAGGAGTATAGTTATCAAACATAGGAGCTCTACCTTGTGGCCCACGATTCTGGTCCCGTCTTCTATTTTGATTTCCATTACCTTTCTGTTGATTCTATTTATTCTGTATATTCAGTTGTACCTTTCCGAAACTCTTCCTGGTTTGTTTAACAGCAACATTGTTCTGGATTCCTTCCACACCGGATCTTGCGTCATCCTTTTTCTTAAACTGTTTCACATCCTCCCTTCTCAAGAACTGGGCTACCTTGGAACAGAAACGGTCCAATGACGCAATAGGTTTTTCGGCCGACCAAATGTCGAACTCAGAATCGGGATCGATCCCCTTAGTTAATGCCATCAGAATTGAATTATCATTGGGATTTCTAATCTCGGCGCATGCAGCATGAAACCTCTCTAGATAGCATCTAAGTGTCTCTCCAAGGGCTTGAGTGACACTATATAAGGTATTAACATCTTTCGGCCTTGTGACATGCATGCAGAACTGTTTAACAAACTTTGTTGCCAACTGGTCAAAACACGAGAAAGATCTAGGTGGTAAACGAGTAAACTACATAGTTGTTATGCCCTCTAGAGAAATCGGGAAACTTCGACACTTAACTGCGTCTTCGAGTCACACAGCGTTCATCAACCATTCGTACTTTAAGAACTGATTGGGATTAGAGCTCCCTTGATAAGCAGGTAGAGTCAACATCCTGAATCATCTAGGTGGTTCAGCGTAGAGTATATCATCAGTGAAAGGGGTATGACTCCAAGAGATTCTCCAGTCATCATTGGTGAGACCCTGACTTTCACGGATCATCTGATGGATCATCATGGGGATGTCCAGCATCTGGACATTTTAAGCCTGCTGGGCCAAGGTGTGGTCGGGTTCCACAAGAAGGATGGGCCGGTCGCGGTCGATGGTCCATGTCTCGCCTCCTTGGTTCTAGGTTCTCGGGGGACATATAGTTCAGGAGTGTATTCATGTTGGCGACGGTTCAGATCTGTCCGGTTTTAGGCATCGATTCCCAAATCAATGGCTATAGTAGCAGCGCAATCGTCAGTAGTATGATAAGGAACAGTACCTCCCTAGGAAGAGGGTTCAGTCTGATGGCTAGTTAACGGGCCAACCCTTGGTTGCCCAAGACTCAAGGTGCGCTATTGTCCAGTAGCTTGTGTATAGCTTCCATCTAGTCATGGGCGCCTGGATCTATGGTGGCAGTCATAAGAGGCTGAACTCTCGGTGGATGAATAGGAAGCCTGATCCCTTCTAGATCTCTTTTGTCTTTGACGATTTAGTTGATTGATCAATTCCACGTTGGCACGGAGTTATTGAGTAAGTTGCTGGTTGCTTTGGGTCCGCTCTTGCATTAGCAATTGAAATTCTTCCATAGTGACAGGGCCTTGCGGATCTGATGGTCCGGTAGCATTCTAATCGATCGGAGGTACTTAAACGGGGTTCTATCTGTCCCGTCCTTCAAGATCTGCAGCTATTGAAGTAGTCCTAGTTTTAACCATGATAGATAGCTAAGCTCTTTCCTACACTTGGTGCAAATCTGAATAGGATGGAAGAACTTTAAACTTGAAATCTAGTTCTTCTTCTTAGATTTATGCAATCCGATACTGATAATAGATCCAATGAGCAGGAGAAAAACTGTGTTTTCTTAGCGAAAGCACCAAATTGTTTGTACCTAAATTGGGCGCAACACTCTTTAGAGATGTTTGAAGAGATAAAGTGAAGAATTTAAATGGAAAACGAGGAAGATCTAACAAACACACCAATTAATAAACAAATAACGCACAGAAGCATGCAGATTTAGAGTGATTCGGCGTATGCCCTACGTCCACTATGAAATGGTTGACTTTTATTAACTTTTGCATGCTAATTATAATGATTTGCAAAAGTAGAATTCGAGTACAACAGTGATTTCAACAGAATATGGACGTAGAAGAGCCAAAACATCCCTTTTTAGTAGGTCTTGGGCTTCTATGTATAGGCGTAGGCTGCAAATATCTCACTCAGAACTCGAAAGACCTCTTCTCTTACGTGGGTGGGCCCACATGATCTATCCTTGATCGCTTGGAGTCGATCCGTGATCGATATGGACGCAATTTGTATCGATTAGGATTTAGTCCAATCGAGTCGGGATCGATCATGAACATTCCTAAAGATGTATGCAAGCTCCTATGAAAATTTGGTGGCGTTTGGACTTGTAGATTTTGAGTTAGGATCGATGCAAGTTTGGATTTATTGAAGGCTACTGAGTTCACATCGCTCCATTTCGCATCGATCTGTTTGTATCACTTCTGGGCATGTGCTTGCTAGTTGACATGGTGCTTGCTTTTAGGATCGATCCACCTTTTATGCCGAGCGACCGAGTCCCTCACTTGAATGTGCCCTGTTCATATCCATCCATTGTTTTCCCATTCGTACCGCTCATGTACTTCACTCCGCATCGCTTTACACATACATTTCTTCGTATCCATGGGCGTTGCTTCATTTGTATGGATGATTTGAAGGCGTTTCGTATCAATCACTGCGCGTGTTCTTCGTATCGCTTTCTTTAAAGGTATGCCTCGTATCGATAGGTCAACTGATCGATATGAGTTGAGTCGGGGTGATCGATACGAAACGTGACTTGTTGATGGATATGAAATAAAGCAACACAATGGATACGAATAGATGTGTACGTGATGGATATGTTGCGGCATGCGCTTGATGGATTCGAACAAGATCGATACGAAGGAGGCTGATTCCCTGGATGGATACGAATTGAGGCTTGTGGAACGAAAGGGATTTATACGAACTGATGGATACAGATTAGTTGATTTTCTTAGCTTGCATCGATCATATCTTAAGCATATGAACTCGGATTGACTTGAAATTTGAAACTTTGGATTTTATAGCTTTGTTTGTCATGTCATGTTAATTGTAGCTCGATACGGACTCGGGCAAGATTTGCCAGCATCCATAGCGAACCTGTGTATAACCGCTTTTCGGGATGAACTGCCTTCTATCTCTAGTTGATTCCTTTGTGTCACAGCCTTGTCAAGAGGCGAGATAACAATATGAGCATACACAATTTCATGTACATCAAAATATGGTGAAAAATAGTTTTTACACCTCACAGACGTCTGTGATAAAACAAAAGACACCTGTGACAAGTTTTGGATTAAAAACTAAACATGTCACAGTCTCTGAGGATTTTACCAGAAACATCAGTAATGGGAAAAACTGTCACATTTGAAAAGACACTTCTGATTTTAATCGAAAAGAAATCATCTTTCGCTGAAGAATTGCGGCCATTAAAATAAAGAGATTTTCTCCAAGAGTAACAATCTTTCATTTGCAACTTTCTGAATCTATAATATTACTTTGATCGAGAAGCAAAAAATCACCGAACTTGAATTAATCTATTCTTTACTCTTTTGATTGTTGAGCACTCCCATGCATATACACTGTTTACATACTCTCAGTTCATTATAACCAAAATAGAATTTTGGTTAAATCACTTCCTACAACTCAAAGCATTCATATTCATATACTCAAAGGAGATCATAGGAAGATTTGTACTATAAGTCAAAAACTATGTTATTGGAGCACAAGATTGTCAAAGATACTTTTGTATTAGCCTATTCCTCCGGGTAAAGTGAGGATAATTTGTTAAAAGGAAATACCGAAGGGGAGCTTCGAGACTGGACGTGGGACGGAAGGTCCGAATTAGTATAAAAACTCTGGTTCACTCTTTTTTATTTTTTTTACTATTTAATATCCACTATTGCATTGATTTATATACTTGCATATTATACACAAGTTAGATAGTATATGGTCCTCAAGATTTTCAATTGGTATCAAAGCAAGGTTATTTCAATATATAGTAACACGTAATTGAAATTATTAAAAATGGAAAGTACATTTCAAGAGGGTCAATCAACTGCTCGTCCACCACTATTTACTGGTTCTAATTATGCTTAATGGTCAACACACATAATAATTTTTATAGAAGCAAATGGTTTAGAAATATGGCTTGTAACTCAAAATAAATATGAAACACCTGAAACTGATATTAGCACATGGACTGATGCACAAAAAGCAGAGGCATCTAACAATGTCAAAGTTATGAATTTTTTATTCTGCTCACTTGATAAAAATGAATTTTCACGAGTCATGTTTTGCACTACTGCTTATAATACATGGCGTACATTACAAATTACCCATGAAGGCACAGACAAAGTTAGGCAATCAAAAATTTCAATTGTACAAATCTATTTTCATCTTTTAAAATGAAATCAAATGAGTCGATTATTGACATGTATGCTATATTTCAAACTATACAACATGATTTTATGGCACTAGGAGTAAAATTCACTGATTTTGATTTAGTCACACAAATTTTGAAATCTTTGACAAAAAAATGGGAAATAATAGTTTTATCCATTGAAGAAGCTAACGATCTTTCCCAACTCAAAATCGAAGAGTTAATAGGAAATGTGATGTCTTATGAAGCTAATTTACAGGCAAGAAAAGTGCAAAATCAAGAAAGGAAAAACATCGCATTTCAGGCAAGTAACGACAACTCCGAATTGGAAGAAGATGAGATTGTGTTCATAGCCAAAAATTACAACAAGCTCAAAAAGTTCAAAAAGATGATAAAATTTCGAAACAATAGCAACACAAATTCCTCAAATCAAACATCAATGAAGTGCTTTGGGTGTGATAAATTTGGCCATATGAAGAAAGACTGTCCACTACTCAACAATGAAAAAAGGAATTTTTTTTTTTTGAAAATTTCAAGAAAAAGAGAAGAGCATTTCAAGTAATATGGGATGATTCCAACTCTTTCTCATCATCCGATAGTGACAGTGACTCAGAAAAAGCGAATGTTTGCTTCATGGCTAACACAAATAAGGTATGTCCTAAATTAACATATGATGAAATTCTTGAAATTAGTACGGAATAAGCTGACAAGTATAGAGAATTAAAAAAATTAAGTAAAGAAAAATAAGAAAATTAAATGGAGCTGAATTAGAAATTGGATTGTTAAAAGACGAGAAAACTATTTTAGAAGAAGAATTAGAATTAGTACAAAAAGAATGTAGAAAATTACCATCTCAAAATGCTACTTTAACACATGATATGGAGAATAACGAAATAGAGAATTATAAACTTGAAAAAGAAAAGAATGAATTAAAACAAAATTCATTATTAGCTAATATAGAAATTTCTGATCTCAAAAATAAATTAGATAAAATTACTAATAATGTTTCAAAATTTAATAAAGGAAAGAAAAATCTGGATAAGTTGATAAAAAATTCAAAACCATCAGGAAATAGGAAGGGATTAACTTTAAATGAAAAAAGTTCATAAACATTCTAAAAATAATTTGATTTCTAATAATAATCAAAGATTCAAGACTTATTGTACGTTATATAATTTTTTTAGAAAAACAACATCTAAACACGAACATAAGGAAACAAAAAGTGATTAAAATATGGATTCAATGAATAACGAATTGATTAGACAAAAACACATAGATATATATCTAAAAGATATAGTTCATAATGAAAATTACATGTCTAAAAGTTCCAAACCATCATGGGTATGACCACCTTCTCCTAGTATAGGGCCTTAACAAAGAAACTGAATATTAATCAAAACTTTTTATTGTTTTGTGGGTACCCAAAAACAAAACCAATAATAAGGAGAAATGGATACTCGATAGTGGATGATCCAAACATATGATGGGAAATACACACATGCTATCAAACATCACTTATATGAATGGTGGCACGATTACTTTTGGGGATAATTCCAAAGGACATGTTATCAGAATTGGAAACATCATCAATGTCGGTATATCTACTTCTCCTATTATTTCAAATGTTTTATTAGTCAAGAATTTAAAACATAATTTACTTAGTATAAGCCAACTATGCGATAAAGGATTTAAAATTGATTTTGAAAAGGATAAATGCAATATCTATGATCAAAATAAAACTTTAATTTTTGAAGAAATAAGAAATCGAAATATTTATATTTGAAACAAAAATATTAATCGTAATAATGATTTATATTTAACCACAAATCATGATGATCCATGGATATGGCATAAAAGATTTTTTTTGCATAAACTTCGAACATATAAGCAAATCGGCTGAAAACAACTTGGTTAGACGATTACCCAAAATAAAATTCAAAATTCAAAATCTATGTGATGCATGTCAACTTGGAAAATTAAAGAAAAGATCGTTTAAATCTAAACAGGAAATCTCTACTAAATAACCTCTTGAATTACTTCATTTGGACTTATTTGGTGCAACTCAAGTACGTTCGATAAATCACAATAAATATGTTTTTGTAATTGTGATGATTTTTCAAGGTATATTTGGATGCTATTTTTAAAACATAAAAGTGATACATTCGAAATATTTAAAAATTTTGCTAAACGAATTAAAACTCTAGTCGATCTAAAAATAAAACGTATAAGAAGTGATCATGATGGAGAATTTGAAAATGAATTATTTACAAACTTTTATAATAAAAGGGGAATTACTCATAATTTTTCATTTTCAACAACACCACAACAAAATGGAGTAGTTGAAAGAAAAAATTGCACTTTGCAAGAATGTGCTTGAATCTCCTAAATAGCAGTGGTTTACAAAAGAATTTTTGGGCCGAATCAGTTTCTATTGCATGCTACGATTAAATCGTGTAACTCTTAAACCTATGATTAAAAATACATGTTATGAAATGTTCTGCAAAAAGAAACCAAAAGTATTATATTTTCGAATATTTGGATCAAAATTCTTTATCTAAATACAAAAGATAATCTTGGTAAATTCGATTCAAAACAGATGAAGGAATTTTTGTTGGATATTCCAATCAAAGTAAAGCTTACATAATTTTTAACATATGAAAAATGTTATGGAGGAAAGTCTTCATGCCTCGTTTGATGATAAATTTAGAAATATAAATAAAGACGACAAAGAAATTTTTGACAGTAATCAGAATAAAGTCATTGAAACTACAATTGAAAATAATGATGATAACCAATATAAAAATAATTTAAAATCATCCCCCCGAATTTCAAAAGATCGTCCTATTAATAACACAATTGGAAATCTTGATAACAAAGTTTCGACTAGAAGACAAATAAATCAAATGAGTAATGTAGCATTTATATCTAATTTTGAACCAAAAAATTACAAAAAAGCATCAAATGATGTTTTCTAGAATTTAGTAACGCAAGAAGAACTTAATCAATTTGAATGAAATAATGTCTACGAATTAGTACCAAGGCTAAAAGATCGGTCAGTAATTGGAACTAAATGAGTTTTTAAAAACAAAGCCGATGAAAATGGAAATATTATGCATAATAAAGAAAGACTAGTGGCACATGGGTACAATCAAGAAGAAAGAACCGATTATGAAGAAACTTTTGCACCAATAGCACGCCTTGAAGCCATAAGAATATTACTTGCTTTTGCATGTCATCGTAACTTTAAACTATTTTAAATGGATGTTAAAAGTGCTTTCTTAAACGGTTTTATAAAGAAAATGTTTATTTAGAACAACCACCACTATTTGTTTATGAAAAATATCCAGATCATGTTTTTAAACTTAAAATAGCATTATATGGTTTAAAATAAGCATCTCGAGTTTGGTATGATTGACTAAAATCGCATTTAGTTAGTTTCGTTTTTCAAATTGGTAAAACGGATACAACATTATTTATTAAATGGGAACAAAAGGATATATTATTTTCAAATTTATGTTGGTGATATTATATTTGGATCTACTAATGTAAATTATGTAATGAGTTTTCTACAATAACGACAAATGAATTTGAAATGTCTCATATTGGAAAATTGAATTTCTTTTTAGGATTTCAAATAAAACAATTAAATAATGAAATATTTATAAATGAAGAAAAATATTGTAAAGAATTACTAAAACGTTTTCAAATGGATAACATATCAAGTAAACCCACTTCAATGAGTACTACTACTCATCTAGACAAAGATGAACATGAAAAAGAGTTAAATCAAAAACTATATCGAAGTATGATAGGATCCTTACTATACTTAACGGCTAGTAGATTGGATATTATGAAGAGTGTTTGTTTATGTGCAAAATTTCAAGCACAACCTAAAGAATCACATCATCGGGCAATTAAATGAATTTTATGATATTTATCCAACACTAAAGATTATGTTCCATTTTATCCAAAAGGCGGTACGTTTGAACTTGTATCTTACAGTAATGCGGATTTGGGTAGATGTAAATCAGATAGAAAAGGTAAAAGTGGCACATGTCACTTTATTGATCAACTGTTAAATTCATGGTTTAGTAAAGCAAAATTGTGTTTCTCTTTCAACATGTGAAGCCGAATATATTTCTATTACCTTAGTTTGCGCTCAAGTAATATATATGCAACAAACACTTAAAGACTATGGAAAAATAATGAACAAATCTCCAATATATTGTGATAGTACTAGTGCTATAAATTTATCTAAAATCCAATTAATCATTCACGAACAAAACACATAAATATTTGTCACCATTTTTTGAGAGATAATGTTGAAAAAGAAATAATAACTCTAGAATTTGTTACTACCGAAGAACAAATAGCTGATATTTTTACAAAATCATCAAGTGGACTAACTTTTATTAAGTTAAGACGGGATCTAGGAATTTATTCATTCAACGAATTGGTTAACTAAAGTTATAGAAATAATGTTTTGATCACTTAAATTTGTAATAGTATATATGCAATTTCAGTTGAATAATTAAGTTTATAACTTGGAATTAACAACGGCCACACTTTTAAAAAATAAATAAAAACCATTTAAATGAAACTACTATTTGTTAACTTTCTATGGGTTAACTCATTTTTCTCAACTACTTTTTCTAAATATAACTACATTTTGTCATATAAATTCAGTTATGTACTACTTTAAAAATAAAATAAAAACAAACACAACTAAACTACTACAGAAATAATAGAATGTATTCCGACCACGATTCTATCTTTTTAACTATCGACAATAAATCTCCCTTATCAAATAGTTCTTACGTCTCTCTAATTAAATCCACACCGGCGTCAACTCATTCAGACTCTTTAAACATTGGTGCATCACCAACATACCACACCGGCTTTTTTCCCAAAGAAAAAATAGCTAAACGATCAATTGATCTAAAATCAATATCTCTCACCAACAAATTCGATGAAATATTAAACTAGAAATGATCGGCTTTCAACATGAGATGTTTTACGAGCAATGACGTCAAGAATTTCATCTAAATTTTCTCGAAAAATGTATTCTAGCAATTTGTAGTCATTCACCAACAAAAAATTGCATACATCAAAAGTCTCTCCGGTAACAAAAAAACTCCTCCAAAAGCTTGTAACATTGCTCCGAGAAATTTGTGCAAACGAGACCATCAAACCAATCTTGGATTGATACTCCAGCTCGTCCAAATTAGTCTCCACTAAAACCATTACTTGATGATACAAAAGTTGAACTAAATTCATGGAATATACAACAAAATAAGAATTCAAAATTCTCCGACAAAAATTAAAATTTATGTTGCACATCATATTTATTTATTTTTGATATGTATACTATTTGTTATATTTAAATTTTAATAAATATTTTCATTCATATGAAAAATTTCCTCTGGAAAACAGAAATTAAATATCACAAACATATGTGAATACATCATAGACGTCTGTCATCAGTTACGGGACAATTTTCCCTATAGCCACAGACGTTTGTGGAAGCCTCATAAATGTCTGTGCAGACTCTCTGTTTCAAACTTCTATAGCCACAAACCTATATGGAACCATCATAGACATTTGTTGACTCTTTATGCCTCATTTACGCTGAAGCCACAGACATCTGCGACTTTCTCACAGACATCTGTCACCGCTTTGGCAAAAAATATTCAATGTCCGTGTATGAAAAACTTTCCATTTCTCTTCACTTTACCTTCATTTCAATTCCAAATTCCTAAAACCCTAAGTCTCAAAATACTCAAATTCTTAAATTAATGGCTCCCAAAAAGGTTACCATCTCCAAGAAGCAAAAGCAAGGCCAATCTTCATCCTCCTCTTAAGCACCAGCCATACAAGCTCACATTAACCAATGGCTCCGCAATAATCCTAATGCAATCAAAAGATTCGAGGCGCTCACCCAAAAGAAGATCCACTCGGGTCCTTTTTATCGCCTTGTCAATGTTATGTAATATGAAACCATAGGAATTACTACGGATGCCGGCTGTTGTAATTTGATTTACTATGATGTGAATAAGGTAATCGTTGATCCTCTTGCTATTTACCTCTTCTACTCCAATCTATATAGTTCAGAGATTTGAAATCCAGAGAATGATGAGGGTTCGTTGTGGTCAAGTGTTTACGGGAAAGAAGATAAAATTGATGTGTATAGCATTGGCCGTATTTTAGGATGTTATTATCAGGGGCTGATTTAACTGATATACCAGATCATATTTTTCTACCTCAAGATGAACTTACCCATCAAATATGGGAGGATATAATGCCACAATGGAAATCCATTTATCTTCGACCACGGGCTAGACTATTAAATCGAATAATAATTAATACCATCATTCCTCGTCTAGGTAGTCATGAATAAATTTGTCTAAATAATCATAGAGCTTTGTATGCCATATTTTCTCACCTACCGGTTAACTGGGAAAAATTTATTCATGACCAAATAAAAGGATTTTGTTCTACGCATTGTCGTTCCATTGTTTATGCTTCATATATAATACGTGTCTTGCAAAATCTTGGAGTTCCTTCGTATATCTCACACTATGAAGAAATTCCAACCAAAGATAGTGGATCACGATATCTTTCACTAATGCATCTTTCGAAGAGTCCACCTCGTATCATTCCATTAAACCAATGGACTCAACAATAATAAGAACAAGAACATCATGGTCCTCCTCAAACTAGTGCTCCTCAACAAACCTACTCCCCCATCCTTCCCAACATCTGCCTTCCTCTAGTCATGGTACCAAATATTATTCGGACTCCAAAATTCAAGAAGCTTGGGTTGAACTAACACCAAATGAATCTCTTCACGGTTTGGCCATCAAAAACCAAAAAATAACCACGGCCAATCTACGAGCTTTAAGCAAAAAAATAACTGGATTGGAATGCTCTTTCTCCACTAGGATGACAAAGATAGAGAAGACTCTGGACAAAGTGGTTTCCACTTTAGGGAAAGTAATGCGCAAAGTCCATGGCCGATCTTCCTCATGCTCATCATTTTCGCCTTCCCCAACACCTCCACCTCTGGTTCAAACACCAGTTTATCATTCTCAAGCCTTGCCCGAAGGAACGTCACACGATAGAGGTGACCGAGGGAAGACTCTCATGCATGCACAAGCCGAGAAAGAAGAAGAAGACAGTGATGAAATGTATGTCTCTGATGCTCCACATTTTCAGTAATCATCTTACATGGCATTTTAAGACCTTTCAATCAACGAAGATGAGGAGTACCACGATTAGTCGACATGGTCAGGTACATATGAGTAGGATCCATCCACTTACTGGGAGTATTACGAGAACTACGAAGGCCTATCTTATTCCCAAAATCAGTACAATTAAACTTTATTTTATTTTATTTGAAACTATTATGCTTATATGTTTTCCTATGTATAACTTCTGTTACAAATCCTTTTAATTTTTGCTTTGAGTTTTCAAATTTAATTTTCATAATCTGAAATGATGACATACTACGACCATTTATATCGTTTATATATGTATCATACATTGTTTCCCTCCATTTTGATAAAGGGGAGAAATTTATGCACATACATAGAGGGAGACATATGTATACAGGGGAGATAAACATACACAAACATAATAATACTTCCATTGTATAGTTGATATTTTTGATCATATAATTTCACTGTGTAGTTGATATTTGATTGTATAGTTGTCACCAAAAGGGGGATATTGTAAGAACCTCCAGTTTATATTTCAACGATAACAATTATACAATCATATACATATATAAACCTTATCAAGATTGCAGTTATATGCTTCAAGAAGACCATACTCGAAGATATTGAGACTCAAAGAGAAACGAAGACTCATTGACCATACTAAGCTTATCCTACTATAAAAAGGTCCTAGATATAATATTGTTAAGGTCTCCTTAAGTATATTTGAATATACGAGCATACACAATTTCATGTACATCAAAATATGGTGAAAAATAGTTTTTACACCTCACAGACATCTGTGATAAAATAACAGACGTCTATAACAAGTTTCAGATTAAAAACTAAACAAGCCACAGACGTTTGAGGATTTTACCGCAGATGTCTATTATGGGAAAAATTGTGACATTTGAAAAAACACTTCTGTGTTTAATCGAAAGGAAATCATCTTTCATAGAAGAGTTGCAGCCATTAAAAAAAAGAGACTTTCTCTAACAGTAACATTCTTTCATTTGCAACTTTATGAATCTATAAATACCACTTTGATTGAGAAGAAACAAAATCACTGAACTTGAATTAATCTATTCTTTACTCTCTTGATTTTTAAGCACTCTCTTGCATATACACTGTTTACATACTCTAAATCCATTATAACGAAAATAGAATTTTGTTTAAATCACTTCCTACAACTCAAAACATTCATATTCATATACTCAAAGAAGATCATAGAAAGATTTTTACTGTAAGTCAAAAACTGTGTTATTAGAATACCAGATTGTCAGAGATACTTTTGTATTAGCCTATTCTTTTAGGTGAAGTGATGGTAATTTGTTTAAAGAAAATACTGAAAGAGAACTTGGGGATTGGACGTAGTACGGAAGATCCGAATCAGTATAAAAACTCTGGTTTGCACGCTTTTTATCTTTTTACTATTTATTATCTAATATTGCATCGATTTATATACTTGTATATTATACACAAGTTAGATAGTATACGATTCTCAAGATTTTCATATGGTGTGTACACACACATACATGCATACATACATACATTTATGTATATGTGTGTGTGCATGTGCACGTGTTTGTTTGTCTGTGCGCGTGTTAAAACGGATAAATATCAGTATTATAAATATAATTTTGATTAGTGTATCAGAAGTAATCGTAAAGCAAAGTACAATCTTGTATTGGAATAAGAAACTAAAATAAATTTTGTCGTGTATTTAGTAAAATCTGAATTAAGAAAATATAACGAAAAATCATATGAACTTCAGAATAATTTTAAAAAAAAAAATAAGATTAGGTTTTACATGATAAAGTAATAATTTGTTAATCATTGTTCAATAAAAATATTAAAATGTTTAACTTGAAGAAACTTCATAACTAATTGTGCTGGTTGAATTTAACTTGAATTAATTGATAAAATATTTATACACAGAGTGTAAATGTCTTTATATATTTTTTAGTAAATGAGTTTTTCCTTAAGGTATGGTCCAAATTTAAAAAGCACGCGTTATATAAAAGGAAAAAAACATGTTCAAAATTTTAATTATAGTGTATTACCCTTCCCACGTATTCGAACTTTTTTTAGAACTTTCTATCTATTTCCTACAAAGAAACATGTACACCGAAGGCATTTTGTAGGATTATTTTCCTGCAAAGAAAGCGGAAGTTTCTAGCTTTAAAAATCAGATAGAAATACAGGTATTTAGCATGATTTTGAGCCCAAAGAGGCCCATGCCCAAAACACTGAGTATATCCAAGTGCATTTAGATGAAAAGATGGGTGGATTCCATTACTTCAATTTGTTGCATATATACGTCCTTCAATCTGCATTTCTGATTAAATTAAAAACTTGTATAAAATTTGAGCTCTGTAGCAATGTTTGAATTGATGGAACCAGTAGACCAACATTGCACCACTTTATAACATAACTCGTACAGCTATGTACGTACAAAGAACGAATGTTAAATGTTTTCTTCTTAGCTTTCACTTTAAGGGCCAGACTGAAGCCATGATGAGGCTTCTTGGAATTAAACGTGTTCCACTGTAGGCAATGGGCATTCTTTTTTAGTACAGCTTTGTCGAGGCTAGCAAGCATGTAGGGGCAACGAATAATGTCCCAGATTAAAACTACGAAACTCCACCTTTTTCGTATTACCATTCTATTATGTTAATGTTACTGTTAATGTTCTACATTTCTGTCCGTGGTTGCGGTACAGTGGAAAGAAGTTTGATTTCTGATAAAAAGACTCAGGTTCGATTCCTACCATGCGCTTCGCTATCCTATATAAATTTAGCAAGTATGGAGGCCTGCATTTCAGCTATATTTTCGTTAAAGTTCATCCACAAATAGTCTCTGGAAGTCTATTTGCATTTGCACTTTGAGTTGTTCTCATCTTAAGTGTCTAACGCTTAAAAACACACCAATCACAACACCACGCACCCTTCACATCTATGATATTGGTTAGTGTTCAACTACACTTAAAACCATGCCCCATATACTGTGGCGTTCCACCCCGAGACCCACATTAATAAAATGTATTTCTGGATAATACTGTCCGCTAATGCGGAGAATAGGACTGGTTAGGAGCGACAACCTATAGCTTTGTCTTAAATATAAATACGTCGATTCATGTTGTAATTTTTTTTATATCTCAAGTGGATCGACATATTTAATAAATGTTTAATACAAAACTACAAGTGGCTGACGGATCTATCAAAACAAAATACAGCAACTAAAATGTACATCACAGAACAGCAAATAGCAGATATATAAATCGGTCCATATAATCGTAGAAAACCATACCACTTCCAACCAAATCAATCAGTAAAGTAACCGATATTTGAACTTGCAGTTAGTAATGCTTACTAATGAGCTTTTATTTTCTATATAATTTTATTACATCGTTATGTATTAATCTAATTTGGCATAAAAAAATTATTGTACAAGAAGTTAAAATATCATATAAAATCAAAGAGTTTTATTTCTTTTCTTTTTCTAGAAAAACACTAAGAACTATATTTAGTCAACAACATAATAATTTCTAACCAGATTTTCCACTAAATCATTCCACTTTATTTTGGTTGTTATATGATCTAAAGTGCAGATTATAAAATATAAAAAATAAACATTGGTTAAAGTTTGCTTTTCGATATGATTATTATTATTATTATATTTAATAACTACATACGACATATTTTCATGTGGTTCAGTGGACCATATCAATCAAATTAGTAATCAATTTTTCAATACAATTTAATTTGTAACTGTCAGTAATGATTGATAAGTGGTAATATGGTAAAAATGATTAGTAATAATTCTAGTATTGAAACTTTTCAGCATATGCACAAATTAAACATGTTCTGGTATCTTTTAGATAAGCATAACTAAAGCAATCAATTAATGAAATAAAATTTTGAGGTATAAAAGTATAATTGGAATGATATTAGTGTATAAACGCCGAATTGACATTATAATGTCAATATTATATATAGGAAATTACAGACATTTAATTAATCAAATCATAATTATTTTCTAAACCTCTTCTATAGTGATAGTTCAGATTTAGAGTTTGTATCGATTTAGAATATCGAACCAATAACTTTATTTCAATCATCACCAATGTGGGTATGGCTTTTGTATTTATTTTCTTCCCTTCATTCTTCTCATTGAAATCACCCTGGATTATTATCGACAAAATTCAAGCTAACCTTGAAGTAGTAATTAGTTGAGGTTTTATTGAAGGTTATTCACTAAAAACGTTGTTAGAAATGTAAAATAAGGATTAAATAAGATTAAAATACGACGCAAGTAATATAAAATGTATTGACCTAGAAGAGTTCTATGTCCATTATGCCTTCTTGTCTTATTGCTTTTACTTTCTATTACAATAGAGATTTTAATGGCTTTTTTTACAAGAGCATAAAACTAGAAAAAATATGTCTTAAGTGAAGAAAATTCGATCGTTGTAAAGGTGCACGAGAACTCATTTTTATAGCTGTGGATAACATATCTTGAAGGGCTAGGATTGATGCTTTAGATGCTTAGTTTCCTCAGAGCCATTAATTGGCAGTTCAGATGTGTCAACTGGGATTCCACATTGATGTAGTGGTCCAAATGCATGCTAGTTGGCTAATCATATTATGGCGTGCTTGTGTCAGAGGAGCCGTATAGCACAAAGAGTGGTTATGGTACTGCAGCGCTTTGGCTAGGTAGGCAGTAAAGTACAGATTGTGGTTGTGGCACAATGATGCTTTTGTCAAATGAACAGTGCACTTATTGTGCTTTTTAGGGAATGGTACGGGGTTACCGCCTCTTTTTGTAAGGGCAACTGGTAGCTTTGGTTAGTAGTCTACCTACATACAATAGAATGAAGCGGAGATAGGAGTTGTTCGGTGAGGAGCCTCGATAAACAAGGAAAGGTATAAACAAGACTCATAGGCGAATATGATGATTTAGGGGTTTGCATTGCATGGTCGACTTGGATGACAGCGATCAAAGTGAGGAGGTGTTCAGAGAGAAACCAGGAGGTACCATCCGATGGGGTTTGCAAACGACCAGTGCCTTTAAGAAAGAAGCGGACATGGTTCCAGACAATGGTCATGTAGAGAGTGGGTCTTGAGGCAAAGCTCATTGGATAGTTAGTATAATAACCCACGGTTTTGTGATTACCTGTTAATAAATTAAAATGTGATTTTAATTAAATTAGTGGTTAATTAGGAAAAAAGGGTAGACTAATTGGAAAAAAATGATCTAATCATTTTATTGGACTAAGTAAAGAGGTGACATAGAGTTTTAATTCTTTGTATTAAAACTTGAGTTTGGGCTTAATAAAATTTAGCCTATTTGTGAAAATAATGGAGAATTCTTATGTCATTTGTATTGGAAAATGAATGGTACGTTCATTTTAACTAGGCAAAAAGTAAAAACTAGGTTTTTCAAAACTAAGAAACTCATAAACCTAACTCCTTGGAAAATCACTAAAATCAAGAATAAAATCTAGAAAATAAAAGAAGATATGGGTAAGTCTCCAAATCCTCTTCTCTATCTGAATCTTGCATTTAATTTTAGTTTTATTTGATTTCTAATTTATGAAATTTTTGGGTGAGAGGGCTTTTGGGTGATTCTTGTTGCGTGTATAGCATAAGAGTTGTAGAAGAAAAGAAGTGCACATATGTTGATCTAGGCATTGCATCTTTTTCAAATTGGAGTAAAAGGTGAGTTAAACACTCACATTACTATCTTTAATCTATGAGAATATTTTTTAGTTGATATTTGAATTGAATTGGATGGTTCGTTGATTGAATTGCCTTCAAATTGGCTGTGAATTGGTTGCTTGAATTTGAATGATTGTTTGGCTGTAGTTCGCTGAAAATTGTTAGTATTGCTTCAGTAAAACAATGATATTTTAGTGCAAATTTATCCTAATTAGTTCAATATTTTTGAATTTTAAATACTTTCTATTAGCTACAAGTTATCATTTAACCACTTTAAGAAATTCTATGATTTATAGGGTCGAAATTGAGTTTGAAACTAATGTACACAGCTCTGCTCTGTGCAATATGTTTGTTGAAACCTGATATTAAAATCACCATAACTTTTAAATGGTAGATCAAAATTGAGTGTGGTTTTTTTCTGTTGGAAGGTAATTTTATAAAGAACAACTTTTATGTTCATTACTTTTTGCGATTAAACAGTTTACTAAGAGTAATTTTGGTTTGAAGAAGATGTAACCTTTCTGTCCCGTGTTTTAATCTTAGCTTTGAAACATGGAAATTGTTTTGGGCATATCTTTCTCGTTTCTTATCGGATTTAGATGATTTTTAATGTTTGGGAAAGCTTAAAAAGAGTGTGACAACTTTCATGTTAAATATTTTCGAAAATACTGAGTATAGATGGTCGAAAAACCTGATGTAAACTTACTGCCATGTCATTGTAAAACCGTAATTTTCTGTGCTAAATATCATTGGTAATTTGAACATATTTTTCTCGTTTGATGTTTAAATTTGACGATTCTTGATATTGTGGAAAGCATAGATTGTCTACTATAACTTTTTTGTTTTGAGTTTTGTAAAATTTTAAGTTTACATGGTCAAAAGTTCATTCTAGTGTCATTGTCCTGAGACTAAAACAACAGCCGTAGTGAATTTCAGATCTGAAAATTGTTTTGGTCATAACCTTTTCATTTCTTAGCGGAATTATATAATTTTTGATGTTCTGAAAATAATAGAATATCCTCTGTAACTTTCATGTTTCGTGCTTTCTCAAATTTTGGGTTGCGTAGGGACGAAATGGCTAAACAAGCCACTGACCTTTGTTTTTCCTGTGTATTCACTTTCTGGCATGAGTTCGATTTTGAGAAGTCGCAGTTTCTTCGTCTCTTATCGAAACTCAGCGATTCTTTTTGCAATTTAAAGTAAAAATGTTGAAATTTATTTCTACAAATTTTTAGGACATTCTGACCATGTTAACTTGTATATATCTACTGTTGAACTTGCACTCACAGCTTGTTTTTATCGGAATTTTATAAGTTTAAACTTCCGATATTTTTCTGTATTTCTTGATGATTCTTTCTGAATTTCGTCCACGGGTTTTATTAATGAGTTTTGAAATGTTTTTCAATAAAATTGGTTTTTGGAATAATTATTATATATTATTTTCGAGTATAAAATTTTAGTATCTCTATAATAAGATAGATTGCAAAAGCGGTTCATAAAGTGATTTTAAATTGTTTTAAAAGCTCGTTTTATCCAACTTATAATTTCTATACAAAATACACATTTTTGCACTGTCGATCGAATGAAAAGGAGAGTTAAACGATTGGGTAAAACGCGTAGTATAGGATACGTGCGTTTATCCTTTTGGTTTTTTCCTAACTTGTCTATTTGATCGTTTTGGCCTATGGGTCTAGTTTACCGATGATATGTGGTGAACCTTTTACTGCTTTGAGTGCGAAATTTACTAGAGATTAGTAAACCGTTTATTGCGAACGTGGTATGAGACACACGTTAATACTTTTCGGGTTCCTTTTCGAGAGTTTGTGACACATTTGCATGTTGACATGGTAGTACTAGACCTTCGGATCATTTGCCATTGCAGCGTATTTGTCTTCAGACATTTGCCATTGCGGCGTATTTGTCTTTGGATGTTTGCCATTGCGACGTATTTGCCATTGCGACATATTTGTCTTTTGACATTTGCCTTTGGGCGAGGTACATATTAGGTGAAACAGTACTCGGCAAAAATAACACGTGCAAAACCTTTTTGAGATGTTTTTTACCCATGCGTGTCGTCATTTTGGAATCGGTCCTTTGAACCATTCGGTGGCGATTACTTCCGGATTTTTGGACTCTTGGGAGTATTTTGAGATTTTCATTGCCTACACTGGCGTGTTGAGATTTGCCTTTTGGACTATATATATATTGAGGTTGCCTATTGGTCTATTTATGTAATTTGCCTTTTGGCGTTGTATGAGATTTTTATATCTTTGTTGATATCTACCTTATGGCTTATGTCGAAATGGCTTTTGCTTATGTTTTTCTTGGAGTTGCCGATATGGCGGGTTTGGGAATTACTCTTTTAGGAGTTCACATTATACTATTTCATAAACCATTCTTATTTGATTTATGATTGTCGATGATATGAGGCATGCTACATTTTAGCGATTCATGAGATTTTCTGTATCCTCTGTGTTTTATGCTTATTGAAGCAATAGTGTTCTATCACCTAGTGTAACCATATATGCCATACATGATGTGTATCCTCCATATGTCTATGGTTAGTTTTTTTTATTGTTTCTTCTTGTTTAATAAGAACATCACAATGCTCTTATGCTCTATTATTCTACTATCGCCTTTTACTGATTTGTTTAGCTTGACCCAGCTGTGTGTTTTATACTTGGGTAAGCCCGAAATGTTTCAGGTTAGGTACATTTGAACTTAGTCTATTCTGCTTTTTCTTGGACTATTCTGCTAGCTTTTTTTGTTATAGCTTTTTGTGTAGTCTTTTTTTGGCACTCCGATGTATATTCTTTTGACCCATATTTGGGTTGTGGTCGTCATACCACTTTGATGTATCATTTTGGATTGTACTAGTGAGTATCTATACTTATGCATATGTATGCATTTCTGCTGTTCTGTGATGTTATTTACATTTGAGTTATGTTTTGTTCTGATAGATCTATTTGCCATTATAGTTTTCTATTAAATATTTATTGGATATGTCGATCCACTTGAGAAGAAAAATATAATAGACATCACCTATCGACGTATTCAGTAGATAGTTAAGACAATGCTATAGATGGTCGCTCATATCCAACTCTACTCTTCGCATTAGCAGACGGTATTACCTCGTAATACTATTTGTTAATGTAGGTCTCAAAGTGGGGCGTCACAACTTGGTATCAGAGCTGATCTCAAAACAAGATATGATAAACAAAGAACAGAAACATATATTACATTACATCCAAGTATAGTACAAGTGATAACATAGTTTCCCACCATCGTATTCCGCAATCGTGCCTTTAGTCTTTTCATTTTCTTAGAATGGATAATAAGTTTGAAAACATTATAAGTGTTTTAAATATCACTATTTTTAAAATAGTAGAAATTAGACCTCAGATGGCTTAGATTTAAATTATTGTTTTGATCCTTAGTGATTAGAGTTGTGTAGCGGAATGGTGTGACCGTTTTCGCTGGTCACATTTAATGCTTTGTTTTTAATAAATGCTTGTTTGGTTGATAATTGCATGAATGTATGTTAGCATAGTAATTGTTGAAATAATATTGACTAGGTGATATGATTGAGAGTTAGAAATCTAATCAATGCAAATGATAAGAACTTGCGGTGTCTTCAAGTTGTAGCTACCGCAAGAATTATTAGAAAGATTAAATTTTGAAAATGAAATTTAATTCATAAGTGGTATTTAACCAAAGGTTAAAATGAAATAAAAATTTAATGTTTAAGAATTTCATGGATGCATTTTAAAGAAGTAAAATTACTAAAAGAATTTTTGGGAAAGAAAGAATCTATGTGAATGGAAAATCTTTCTAACAAGAGATATACTTATGTATATAACTTGATTGTTTTATGAATTGATTGTATGGTTGTATAATTAGAAAATGTTTTATGTTTTTAAAATAAACATTGTTACAACCAAGTTAAGATTCCTTAAGAAATCAAAACAGGTTTTATAATTTCTTATGTCAATTGGCTAGTAAGTATTTTAAGAATTCTGGTCGACGCGTCTGATCAGCATTATCGATAAGGATTCCTAAACGCTTGCAGGGAGATGTGATACATGCTTTTGAAATGGCAATAAATAATATTTGCTAGTATGGATGTTGAATGCAAAAATATATAGATATTGCAAAGATTTTGAAAATTCTAAATTGCCATTTGAGATAAGTATTTTATATATACTTAAGGACTTATGAAAATAGTGTGACATAGAGGGCAATGGAGAGGCAATGTTGATCTTGGTCAACTTTGCAGTCCTTGATAATGTCATTCACTATAAATGTATTTGTAACGACCCGTAAACTTTCGATAATTGAAATTGTTAATTTAATGAGATTTTGAAAATTAAAACTGAAGAAAATAAAAAAAAAATGTGAATTTTTAATAAAATTTGTGATGCAATAACGAAAATAACTAAGAGGAAACGTAACAAGGTTATTTAAAGTAATAATTTATGAATTTGAATGAATTTCCAATTTAAAGAAAAGTAATTAACTGTTACTTTATGATGATTTATGAAATAAGGGAAAGAGTGAATAATAAGTGGACGAAATTAGTAGTATGAAAATAAATGGCAACATTGATGTGTAAGTAATAAAGGCATATTTATGTGATTAAAGGGTAACGGTAATGTTTATTGTATGTTACCTATTGTAAATTGAAATAATTTTTTATGAATGTAAATTAAATAGGAATGTAGATTTATTTATAAGGTAGTAATTGATGTAATAATGGTATGAAACCAAGTAAATAAATTGATTGAGAATATAAATTGTAATTAATGTACATATCTGGCAAATATAATAAAATAGAAATAGTAGTTAATGCAACGAAAAGCTAGATTTTGAATATAGTAGTTTAAGAAAAGACAAACAAATCATTTCATCTAAATCTAATTTATAATAAAATGTAATTATTGTAGCATTTGAAATTAAATATTATGCGATTGAATAAAGATGAAAACGGAAATATTGAAGTATGTAATGCAATGGATATCATAAATAGAATGGAATAAATTAGTGTATATATGGAATAATAATCTGGGTTGATAAGTAACGAATTTATAAAGGCAATGGAAAGCAAATAGGTGACAAATTAATATAGGTTTATTTATCTAATGTGTAAATAAACTTTGGTAATCAATTATAATAAATCCAAATTTAACGTTTTGTTAATGTAAACTTAAGTAATGTAAATTTTATTCATAATATGAATTGGTTGATTTAATAAATGGAAACTTTGATTTGTGAATAATAAAAGCTTGTTAATGCGACTAAAGTATTAACGGTAACGATTTTGGATGTTACCTATTTTGTAGCTGGTTGATTTTAAATTGAAAATCAGTTACAAAAATTTATAATCCAATATTACGTTAATGTAACTAAGGCAATTATTAATAAATTGAATGCAAGTCAAATCAATGGAAATAATGCAGATGTATACTTAGTTACAAATTGAATATATGAAAACAAAAGGTAAGCATTGAAGTAAATTAAGGAATTTAAATTGTAATAAATGGTCGTTAAGTAAAATCAATGTTAAGTCAGTGAATTTATTGGGAATATTAAATGTAATTGAATGTAGATTTATTTAATAATGTTAATGCAAACTAAATTAGCGCAATCCTAATTAATGGAAACCAATTGCAATAAATGAATTAAATAGTACATTATTATGGATTTAAGGTAATATTTGATAATAAGGTATGGTTAGTGGTTTATGAATGAATGGATAATTAAAATTAAGCGCAGTGATGTTAATATAAGTTGACTATAAACAAGTGAATGAAATCCCAATAAAGGAGGAAATGCAAATGCTATTTTTGGCAAAGATTTCAATACTAATGGAAATTATAGTTAATACACAATAAAGAAAGTACGTTGAATATATTTATGTAATATAATGTAAAAATCAGCATTAACTATGTTATTTGCAATCAGTGGATGGGTTATAAAGATTGAAATCAAATAGAAACAATTTATTTGGAATTTAAATTGTAATAATAGGATTAATTGCAATTAAAGGTAATTTAATTTGTACGTTAATTAGAATTAAGTTAAAATGGGAGAATATTAAGAACCAAGATTTAAAAGCAATATTTGCTATATTCTTATTGTAATAAGACTCGAATAACAAGGGTTAAGAATTTAATAAATGGATTTTGGAGTTTTATTTTATAATTTCTAAATTTAATAAAATTGAAATTAAATATTGGAATTGAGGTAAACGCTGAAATTGGTAAAGTAATCTATTCTAAATTGACAATTAAATTTGTTTAAATCATTGTGAATGATTGAGGAATTAAAAATGATGAAATTTGTCAATTTAAGAATTGAAATTTGAAAAGTTGGATTTAACTAATTAATTTTTAATTTATTTAATTAACTGAAAAAAAGCCATTTTGGCCACTGACTCGGATTTTGACGAAACCAGTTTCATCCGATCCGTAACGGTGAATTATTGTAGGATTTCAAGTTTCGTAACGATCGGACTTGTCGTTTGATCGTACGGACTCGAAACGCCTTGAAATCAATGAAATTGAAATCAATTGAAATCAATTTGAAAAATATTGATTTTAGCATAACTTTTTCATACGATTGAATTTGGACTTGAAACCTTTTCCATTGTGTTTAAAATATTTTAAAACACCTATTTTGATATATGGGTTGACCCAATTTCGTTCCTGAGTCAGAACGGGCTTTTTGTGTCGTTCATCGTTCAGCGCGTTTATTGATCGGGTCCATCTATCCTATTTCGACTTCGCCTATATATATCCATTTATAAACCCTAGAAGCCTCTATTCCTCATTCCTATACGTACAATTCATTCTATTTTTTCTCTTCTCCTTAATGGCTGCAAACCCTAATTTCAATTGCAATTCAAAATCAAAGAGAAATTTCAAACTCCTCAAAAAAATTCAGAAAAATTATATATCGAAGCTCTTGATGTATGCATCTCAGATATGCAGTTCATTTTGGTTTTGAATCATCGTTTTTCTGGAAATCGATGAACCATTCTCGACCGTTCATCGTGCGTCGATGAACATTGTCGGATCGTCAAATCATTTCTGCGTATTGTAGAGTGGACGATGGGGAGTGCATCAGTGGTGTTCGTTCGTCGAATTGATGGCTGGATTTTGCGCAAAAATTCGAGTAAGGTTTAGAAGGGTAGAGACGACCGGCTATTTGTGCTGCATCGTTCGTCGACGATGTGTTGTCGCAAGGCAAGGGAGCGCTCGGTCGGAGGAAGGGAGGGTTTTGGCGTGTTCGATGCTGGCGTAGGAGGCCGGTGGTGGTGCAGAACCCGGTCAGAGTGTTTGCGCGTGCGCTGAAAATGGATTCATTGCGTGAGTAGCTGGAAGAGGGTGTGCGTGAGAATGATAGTGATGACGTGTCCAAGGTAAATGTGTTCTTCTTCTTTTTATTTTTAATATTGAAATTCAAACCCACTAATCATCGTAACTCTCGCATACGAGGTCCGTTTCACGCGCGGTTTTCTCCGCTAGGTTCATATTGGAATTTCGGACTTTCTGGCGCTTGTTCGGATGAATTCTGAGACCGGTCAATTTTTGTGTTTAAATTGGATTTAAACTCAAATTTAAATTCAAAAGGTGAGTGTTTTAACCCACTCACAACTTCTAAAATCTCTTATGTTTGTTAAATTGATTTATGGTGTGATTAGAAATTTATTTATGACTGTTTGGCATATTTTTAATCATCTCAGTTAAATTGCATTTATTTAATTAAATTGTTATTTAATTATTCATTCCATATAAACTGCCAGTTAAATTATTATTTGTTTATTATTGCATATAAATTGCCAGTTAAACAGTTATCTAATTTATTATTAAATATAAACTGCTAGTTAATACCTATTGTTTATTATCCATTCTATATTGATGCTATTGTTGAATTGGATGATGATTGTGATAAGTGGTTGATGGTTGATATTGGATGAATGGATGCTGTATTTTATATTGTTATAAACTGCAAGTTATTATGCATTTTCATTTCATTTGGGATTGCGGTTTGAAATGATATATAACCGTAATTTTTATTTTTAAATTACGAATTGAAATGATAAATATCCGTATCACTTGACCATAGGATAGAAAATTTATACAGACACCGCGGTCTATATATAAAAATATTTCAAAATAATTTTCTATGGTTTTGAAAAGAAATATATATGGTTTTATGAGATATTGATTCAGATATTCGATAAATGTTACTTTATATATAGTAAAATTCTTGGTTTTAAGCTATGTATAAATTTGGTTTAAAGTATAAAGAAGTTTAATAATAAAGTTTGATTTTATTAGAATATAATATGGTTAAGTGTTTATTTAAATTTTATTTATGGAGTTTAAAATAAATTAAATGAGGGTAAGGTGGAAAAATAAATGTGAAATTGATTTGAATGAAAGTATATAAGAATTATTCTCGAAGAAAAATTGATTTGAATTTAAATAAATTGAGATTTTAAAAGGTATGATTTAATAACTTGATTTTGGTTTAGAAGATTTAAATGAATAGCAAGTCGATTTAAAATGAATATTCTCTAGTTAATTAAATTGAAAGAATATCCAGTTATTTGAAGTTTAAAGGTTTTACTTAAATGATTTTTGATTTATTAAGTAAGCATTTCAAATCTAAATAATAGTAATTGGATTTGAGATATTTGAAATTATCAAAGAATTTGTTTGAAATGGTGGAATGTTTAAAGCTTTGAAATCTATGGAAATTGATACGGTTTAATTGGAGATTTAAATCTATATTTGGAATTTATTTGTGAAATTAAAGAAGCTATTTTATTATATAAAGTAATTTAATATTTAAACCATTTAAGTAATTGAAGTTATGTTTCAAAGCTATGGGTTTCAAGATATATAGATTTGAAGAGCTATGATTTTTTGAAAGTGATATATTTTGAAATTAAAATGATATCATATTGATTTGGGTTTTTAAAACAGAAATGATATCGTATTTATATGGCTTTGAAAGAGGTATTTTATTTTGGTTTTGAAGTATAATTATTTTAAAATGACAACAGTGTTATAATAACGTTTGGTTGTTGAAAAGACTGGGATCGGAAGTTGTCATACTCTCTGCCAACTCCGAAAACCACTTTAAAAACCGTGTACGCGGTGGAGATTCCAGAATGAAGTAGGATGGCGGCGGCGTTTCCTTTGAGGTAAATACGTGGACCCGACTCCCGTGAGTTGGCATAAGGTGGCTAAAACATGAGCAATCGACGGGTTAAGAAGACAACACCTTTTATCGGACACATCCCTTCGATATTATACTTTGACTTTTGGATTTATTCGGTGGCCGCTTTTGATTTCTTTGATTTGGGGGTGTGGCTCGAGGTGGGCGGTAGTTGCGGCTATGCGTTACCACCGACCCGGAAGCGTAATTGGTATATCTACCCTGGCATTGTCTAGTTGTGCCATGTCACCTACCTTAGCGTGCCTTATACGATTTTATTTTGTACCATACCTATGGAGCGCCTTCTAACGATGCTCAATACGGGGGAGATTACGGTACTGTATAGACTATGGGAATATAAAAGTGTGTTACGAGCTATATGGGTAACCCCTTAACGTTATTTTCAGTATATTATACTTTACTGTAGACATTATTATAATAGCGTATATTACTACATAGTAGATAGTTTAATGGATCCTTAGGAGATGTGAATCCCAAGCATCTCTTAAGTTACTGCACTCATATTTATTCCAGTTGATTTAACTTACATTAGATCTTTTAGTTCTGACTCGAATGTTTTTTTCCAATTCGCTCGGGTCAGTCCGAGCATTTCAGGATTTGAAGACTTTATTTGGAGGATGAAGACAAAGATATTATTACTATTATCTATTATATTATTCGCTGCATCATGTACTCTGCTGCATTGTTATTTATTGGTATGTGTAACTCTGATATATATTGAATAAGTATAAGAATATTTTGTAAAACAGCTTTATAAACTGTATATTGATTATTATATTTTATCGTTCCGCTACAAGATTCTATTTTGTTTTTTTTCTTTCTCTGCCTTTTCTTATTTACCCCATAACAATCCGCCCTTCCTATGTTTTGAATTGGCACGTGTGTCGATCTAAAGCGTGCGAAAAGGCAGGGCGTTACAGTGTTAGTTAGATGTTATCATTTTATAAATTGATAATTGGAAAATTTGAGTATGGTTTCATTTAAATAAATTGTATTCATTATTGCTTATATTACATGTTTGTGAAAGCTTACATACATGGAAAATTTAAAATGCTTAAGTAAGCTGTTGGGTAAAGTATTTTGGAAAATATAACCTTATGGTAATTCATTTATATAGCAAATAATTTTAATTAAGGAAGTACCTTAATTGGATGAAACTATCATGTGATAGTGATTAATAAAACAAAATATTCAAATTAAGAATACGAGTTGTTTAGAAAACTAAAATTTTGATTAGATTGAGGTTTAGTAAAAAGTAAAAGCATAGTTATGAAGATAGTTTAAACATTTAATCATGTGATTAAAAACAAGTGAAAAAAGAAGAAGTATGCCTTTGGGGAAATTTAAGAAAATGCTAATTTGGTGCTTTTGAATTAGCATGAAATTTAATAAGGAGCAAAACCATTAGAGTAAGTTTGGTTATGAATTTAAATAGTGTTAAAAACTTGTTAATTATGTATTTGTGAAGTTCAATTGAAAACAAGTTTGAATTAATTATCAACCTTGGCTAGTTCGTAGTAATAATAAACTAAACGTTTAGCTTTGTGGATTAAGAGAAAATCGAATATAAAAGATTCATTTATTACAAAATGCAAATTTTTGTGAAAAGCTAGAAATAATAATAAATAGAGCAACAAGATAAGATTTTTAATTGTGAAAGCAATTTTAAAAAAAAAATCAATCAATATGTAATTCCAAAGTCTAGTTTGGATAGATAATTGTTCTTACTAATATAAGAAAGTAATTATCTTAATTAAAACTAGTATGGACCCGTGCTTCGCACACGGGCAGTTTGTTTTATTGTATACGTTGATATTTTGTTTGAGCCATTGGTTATACAAATTGAAAATTATTTCATATGTTAGTAACCGTATGAGCGTAGACATGTAAATGAAAAGCGGGGGCACATTTGGAATTTCAAAAAGACACCGAGTAAATTAGATCAACGAATTTTCTTTATTAGTAGTAGAGATATGAGTCTTCTTTCAAAAGACTTGTTTGTTAATTGGGAAAAAGTTTTCTTTGAAAACCATTTTGAAAGTTTGTTGTATGTATCATAGTGTAATTCTAGATGTTTTGGCTTTCTGGAGAAAAAGATCATGTAATAAATGTTTTAAAGAAAAGATTTTTGATCTAGATGGTTTGAAAATTTTGACAATAAAAAGTCTTGTGTCGGAAAATTTTGATTGAAAAGTGCTATTTTAAAACAGCGATAACTTATGATTTACAAATCCAAATGAGTCCATTCGTTTTGCAAAAGAGAGTGCTTTCAGTAAGCTAGAAATAATACTTGTGTCATTTTTGAAAATTTAGCAGTTTGGTTATTCGAAAATGAGTTTGAAAACTGATGGACATCTCTCTCCTCTTTTATAATTTCTGATTTTAAAGATGAAAGTAAATTGGGAATAACTTTCAAATAAATCCAATTTTGAGGATTATATCGCTGCAAAGATTGGACTGAGTAGAATAACTTCTATTTTATGAGTATTTTCAGATTATGAGTTCTACTGTGTCAAAATCCCGAGTCTTTGTAGCAGGCCTGAATTGGAAAATTTGAAGTTTGGAGTTGTTGTCTTATTTAAATTATGATTTTAATGCTTCATATGTTTGTAAGTGCATGCTATTATGTTTCTATAAGTTAAGTGTAGGTACGAGAGGATATTTGATTGGTAGATTAGCAAAATAGTAGGTATAAAAGTAAGCATGCTCGCATTTTAGACGCTAAAAATGAAAGGTATGAATTGCTAAGTGTTTATTTGTTAAGATTTAAATACATACATACATACATACGTACATACATACATACATACATACATATATATATGTTGTGTTTCGATCTTTTGGTCGATGTATATCTATAATTCATATTTATGAAATTGTAAAAGGCTCTCCATGCAAAGGAGGCTCCGCCGAATTTTTCGAAAATTAAACACTTAGAAAATTATTTAAGAAAATTTAATTATTGAATATTTAGAGCCATCAATGAAGGGTCTAATAAGTGTCCTTTTAAATCATAAAGTAAAATGTTCTAAAATTTGATAAATTTAGTGGAAAAAATACATTAATTATTTAGTATATTTTTTTTTGGAATTAGAGTATGGAACAACTAATTTAATTTACTTTAAATTTAAAGTAAAGATGATTGAATTGAAAATTTTAGTAAGAGACTTTAAATTTTTTCAAATATTAAAGTTTGAGTTTTGTGTATAAAAGAAAATGGATTTGAATGAAAACTCTTATAACAAATTTTTAAGAAAATTTCTTGTAATCCACTCTTCTGTGTCTTGCCTTAGTGCGATTCTTGTGATGACTTGCATTCGTACAGTCATGTGTTAAGTGGTAGCTTGAAATACCACCTATATTTTTTTGAATCCTCTTTTGATGATTGTGCTTATATGTGTTACTCCTTTAAAGGAGTTAAGTACGTTTCAGTATATTCAAAAAGTTGGCTCCTAGTTATATAGGACCATCTACTATTATTGAATGCCTTGGTTCGATTGCTTTCATGCATCGTTTTCTATTCAGTTTTGGGTATTCATGATATGTTCCAGGTAACCCAATTTCGTTGTATCTTCGAGATTAAATCTCGATTGTTAATTCTCTTGTGTTGCATGATCACGAGTTCCACCGACTTGTGTATTGTGCCAAATTTTATTCGTGTAGTTGTTTCAAGGATTAAACACCTTTGAAATAAGAAAGTTTCGCTTATGAAATTCTATAGTCCGCCAACCCTAAGTATTGTACTTGGGAAACCATAGGATTTGCCGAGCAAACTTATCCCGATCCTTTCATCCTCTGTTGAGGGTGAATATCTATGATCCGATCTTTTGATTTGAATCTTGTTGTGATGAAATAGATGTTATAGATAACTTCTGTTGTAGAAATTGCGGGGACGCAATTTTCTTAAGGGGGAGTCTGTAACAGCCGTGGTTTTGTGATTACCTGTTAATAAATTAAAATATGATTTTAATTAAATTAGTGGTTAATCAGGAAAAGAGGATAAACTAATTGGAAAAAATGATCTAATCATTTTATTAGACTAAGTAAAGAGGTGACATAGAGTTTTAATTCTTTGCATTAAAACTTGAGTTTGGGCTTAATAAAATTTAGCCCGTTTGTGAAAATAAATGAGAATTCTTATATCCTTTGTATTGGAAAATGAATGGTATGTTCATTTTAACTAGGCAGAAAGTAAAAAATAGGTTTTTCAAAACTAAGAAACTCGTAAACCTGGCTCCTTGGAAAATCACTAGAAATCAAGAAAAAAAATCTAGAAAATAAAAGAAGATAAGGGTAGGTCTCCAAATCCTCTTCTCTATCTGAATCTAGCATTTAATTTTAGTTTTATTTGATTTCTAATTGCTGAAAGTTTTGGATGAGAGGGCTTTTGGGTTATTCTTGTGGCATGTATAGCATGGGAGTTGTAGAAGAAGAGGCGTGCACATATGTTGATCTAGGCATTGCATCTTTGTCAAATTGGAGTAAAAGGTGAGTTAATCACTAACACTACTACCTTTAATCTATGAGAATAATTTTTAATTGATATTTGAATTGAATTGGATGGTTTGTTTATTGAATTGCTTTGAAATGGTTGTGAGTTGGTTGCTGGAATTTGAATGATTGTTTGGTTGTAGTTTGCTGAAAATTGTTTATAAAAATATTGCTGCAGTAAAACAGCGATATTTTAGTGCAAATTTATCCAAATTAGTTCAATCTTTGTTCATTTGATAGAACTTTCTTGTAGCTACAAGTTCTCTTTTAATCACTTCAAAAAATTCTATGGTTTATAGGGTTGAAATTGAGTTTGAAACTGATGTACAGGTCTGCTCTGTGCAATATTTTTGTTGAAACCTGATATTAAAATCAGCATAACTTTTAAATGGTAAATCGAAATTGAGCAAGATTATTCAGTTGGAAGGTAATTTTATAAGAAATAACTTTTCATTACATTATGTGATTAAGCAGTTTACTAAGAGTTATTTGGGTTTGAAAAAGATGTAACCTTACTGTCCTGTGTTTTAATCTTAGCTTTGAAACACAGAAACTGTTTTAGGCTAATCTTTCTTGTTTCTTATCGGATTTAGATGATTTTTAATGTTCGGGAAAGCTTAAAAAGAGTGACACAAATTTCATGTTAAACACTTTTGAAAATACTGAGCATAGAGGGTCGAAAAACCTGATGTAAACTTGCTGCCCTGTCACTGTAAAACAGTAATTTTCTGGGCTAAATGTCATTGATAATTTGAGAATATCTTTCTCGTTTAATGTCCAAATTTGATGATTCTTGATGTTCTGTAAAGCATAGATTCTCTACTATAACTTTTTAATTTTGGATTTTGTTAAATTCTGAAGTTTACACGGTCAAAAGTTCATTCTAGTGTCACTGTCCCGAGACAAAAACTACAGCCGTGGTGAACTTCAGATCTAAAAATTGTTTTGGTCTTAACTTTTTCATTTCTTAACGGAATTCGATAATTTTTTATGTTCCCGAAAGTTTAGAATATCGTCTATAACTTTAATTTTTCATGCTTTCTTAAATTTTGGGTTGAATAGGGGCGAACTGGCTAAACAAGCCGCAAAACTTTGTTTTTCCTGTGTATTCACTTTCTGGCATGAGTCCGACTTTGAGACGTCGCAGTTTCTTCATCTCTTATCGAAACTCAGCGATTCTTTTTTCAGTTTAAAGTAAAAATGTTGAACTTTATTTAAAAAAAAATTTAGGTCATTCCAACCATGTTTACTTGTATATATCTGCTTTTGAACTTGCACTCACCACTTGTTTTTATCGAAATTTTATAAGTTTAAACTTCCGATATTTTTCTGTATTTCTTGACGATTCTTTCTGGATTTCATACACAGGTTTTATAAATGAGTTTCGAAATGTTTTTCAAGTAAATTGGTTTTTAGAATAATTATTATATATTATTTTCAAGTATAAAATTTTAGTATCTCTATAATAAAATTGATTGCAAAAGCGGTTTATAAAGTGATTTTAAATTGTTTTAAAAGATCGTTTTCTCCAACTTATAATTTCTATACAAAATACACATTTTTGCACTGTCGATCAAATAAGAAGGAGAGTCAAACGATTGGGTAAAATGCATAGTATGGGATACATGCGTTTATCATTTCGGTTAATTTCTAACTTGTCCGTTTGATCGTTTTGGCCAACTGCCCGATAATATAAGGTGAACCTTTTACTGCTTTAGTGTGAAATTTACTAGCGGTTAGTAAACCGTTTATTGCTAACGGGTGGTATGACACACATGTTAATACTTTTCGGGTTCCTTTCCGAGAGTTTGTGACACATTTGCCTATTGGCGTGCCAGTACTGGACCTTCGGGTCATTTTCCATTGCAGCGTATTTGTCTTCGGAAATTTGCCATTGTGGTGTATTTTCCATTGCGGCGTATTTTTCTTTTGACGTTTGCCTTTGGGTGAGGTTCCTATAATGTGAAACAGTAATCAGCAAAAATAGTACGTGCAAAACCTTTTTGAGATGATTTTTACCCTTGTGTGTCGTCATTTTGGAATCGGTCCTTTGAACCATTCGGTGGCGATTACTTCAGGATTTTTGGACTCTTGGGAGTTCTTTTGAGATATTCATTACCTACCCTGGTGTGTTGAGATTTGCCTTTTGGCGTATATGTACATTGAGATTGCCTATTGGCCTATTTATGGAATTTGCCTTTTGGCGTTGTATGAGATTTTAATCTCTTTGTTGACATTTTCCTTATGGCTTATGTCGAGATGGCTTTTGCTTATGTTTTCTTTGGAGTTGCCGATATGGAGGGGGGGGGGTTTGGTAATTACTCTTTAGGAGTTCACATTATACTATTTCCTAAACCATTCTTATTTGATTTATAATTGCCGATGATATGAGGCATGCTACATTTTAGCGATTCATGAGATTTTTCGTCTCCTTTGTGTTTTATGCTTATTGAAGCAATAGTGTTCTATCACCTAGTGTAACCATATATGCCATACATGATGCATATCCTCCATATGTCTATGGTTAGCTTTCTTATTGTTTCTTCTTGTTTAAGAAGAACATCACTATGCTCTTATTCTCTATTATTCTGCTATCGCTTTTTACTGATTTGTTTTAGCTAGATTGACCCGTGTATTTTATACTTGGGTAAGACCGAGGTGTTTCTGGTTAGGTACATTTGGACTTAACCTATTCTGCTTCTGCTTGGACTATTTTGCTAGATCTTTTTGTTATAGCTTTTTCTGTAGTCCTTTTTGTTGGCACTCTGATGCATATTATTTTGACCCGTGTTTGGGTTGTGGTCATCATACCACTTTGATGTATCATTTTAGATTGTACTAGTGATTGTATCTGTACTTATCCATATGTATGCATTTCTACTGTTCTGTGATGTTATTTACATTTGAGTTGTTATGTTTTGTTCTAATAGATCCGTTAGCCATTATAGTTATGTATTAAATATTTGTTGGATATGTCGATCCACTTGAGAAGAAAAATATAATAGACATCACTTATCGACGTATTCAGTAGATAGTTAAGACAAGGCTATAGATGGTTGCTCATATCCAGCTCTATTCTCCACATTAGCAGACAGTACTACCTCATAATACTCTTTGTTAATATGGGTCTCAGAGTGGGGCGTCACAGTTAGGGAATTGGGCTGTAGGAGGTTTTTGTCAAGCAACGTTTCACCCTTTAAGTGCACATCTACGAGCAAAGGAGGACTTATCTTATTGGTGATTAACGTGAATGACGTGCACACGTTTTCATTGGTTATGATGATTCGTCTCCTAAGACGGTTTCAGTGATTCAACATTTGATTTGATTGTGCACTCGAATAATATCCCGTTGTCCTAATCGTTTCCTATTCATTTCTTCCAATGATTTAGATCGCAGACCAAAATCTATAAAAGGGATGGCAGACCTTCGCTAAGAAAATTTGCCATTAAGGATATCTTTGAGCTCTCTTCAGAAAACGGTTCTTTGATCTCTTATAACAAACTTAGGCTCATTAATAGTAAGCAATTTCATTCTCCTCTTCTACCTTTCTCTTTTTTTGTTGTTTTTAAGATGCCATGATGTATTGCTAGTTTCCCTAATTTTTTCTATATATTGCTTATACCCTTAGAATCATTGGTATATTCTGATGAATGTTTGATGTTACTAGGTTGAAAATTTGCCCGAATTTGCCCTGAGGAACTTAAAAAAAAGTTAAATTACCGAACTTCCTCTTCCACTTATGGAAGAGGACAATAGATATGATATTGGACTAAGGGCTATTAAATGATTAAAAGTGTCATTCTAAAATAGGTAAGTGGACCACTTTGTTGGGCCTTTATGTTTTAGGCTTTATAAAGATGACTCGGGTTTGTGCAAGGTGGTCAATCTTGTGTTCTTGGGCACCTATTTGGGGGTGCACCGAAGTCATGGTCAGCCATATTTGTGTAGAGGGAATATTTGCCACCGATTATAATGTTCTCCCATTACTTTACACAGGGTGGTTAAATAATTAGGTTATGCTTATGATTTTGCAGATGGCGAAAGGGAAGAAAACCACAATCAAAGGTGCCTTTTTTGTTACCCCTTTGAAGGCATCCCTACAAAGCTACGGGAGGATAAGGGCAATCTCGTTGAAGTTCACGCGACACATGAAGTCGCAGACGTTGTCCCCCAATTTCCATTGTGAGGGGAGAGGGAGAAAAAGCCCCTGTCAAGCTACTTCACTTAGGCGATCCCCTATATGAAATTTGGCCCCACTCAACCACCACATCCTTTCTTCGTATGCATCCCAAATGTGCATTCATTAATGCCTGCCCAGTTGGCCCCTAACGGTTATATCTTTCTCGCCAGCCTATATACCATACGTAGAGAGTTGAATATTCTAGAATCTCCTCCTTCTTTGTTTGAGCTATGCACAAGCTTACAAAATTAGTAAGCTTTGGTTACAGATCATCCAACAACCTTGGAGTCGAGTCACCCCGACCCTAACCTTTGGCCTGCCAGATAACGTGGCCGACTACCATGACCATTTTTTCTTCATGTCATGTAACAACCCTAATTTTTGATAACATTGTTCAAAATATTTAATTAGAATAAATTAAATAGAATAATGTAGAGTGATAAGGAGATTGAGATTGGTTAATTAATATTGGTGGTCGTGCTTATTTAAAATAAACGAGCTTAAAATGGTTAAGTGTTAGCTAATAAACATAAGGGCATGAGAGTAAATTGCCGCCCATGTTTCCCACCTTTGTACTAGCATCTCCTTAGCCATACATGTTTACTTTATTATAAGAAAAATTATAAATGTAAGAAGAAAAGGAGTCGGCCATTAGTAGGAAGCTAAGAAGAGAAATTTCAAGTAAAGCTTAGGATTCAAACTGTAAGAAATCAATCTCAATCAATCTTCAATTTTCTTATCCAAACTAAGGTGAATAATAATCATTGCATCTCTATTTTTGGTTTTATAATCATATGTTTTCGGATTTAAGGGAAAATTCGTTTTATGATATATTGAATGATGATATGCTTGATTTATGATTTTTTTAGTTTAAACAAGATTGTTTAAAAAAGAAATATGCATGGTTTTAAGGTAAAACCGAGGTCAAATGATTTTTAAATACCATGGAAAAATTATATGTTATGAGAAACATGATTTTGGAGTTGGTTTCAATTTTTATATTTTTCCAAGCTGTGGAGAATTACTTGTGAATTTTCAAAGGAAAATATGGTTATTTGGGTTTATAAATCTATTTCGAAAATTATATTAAGAATTTGGGTCTGAAATTTTGATATGTTAGGCAAATGATTAAAGTGAATTTTTGGAATTTTTGGGCAGTCTTACTAAGTGATTTAGTATGAAAATTAAATTATTTTGAAAGGAGGACCTAAATGATTAATTTGTTTTGTTAATGGGAAGAGCTTATTTGTTTAATGTTATTTAGTTTTTAGATCTGAGAAAATGTGGAAAATTTTAGTAAAATAATTTGAGAGTTTAATGTAACCAATCAAGTGTTTACATGTGGGAAAGTTAGTTACAAAAAGTTTGCTTTATTTAGTAAAAATAGTCTTTTTCTTAGAAATGTAGGTTATGCTCCCTTTGAAAGAAGCTTTTGACCTAGAGCTTCTGCCTTCAACCTATTCGAAACCACGAAACCATTACACATGGTATCACTTAGTTGGTATACAATGGATTGGAGAAAGGTGGAAGGTAGGGTGTCAAAACATAGCTTTCGAAGGTGTCGACCTCTTTGTTTTGTTTTGTTTTTAAAAGGAAAGCGCTTGCCAGTTTACGAAAGGGTTTCGAAGTAGTTGAAACAAATGGTTGCGAAAGGGTATTTCAAAAGAAGTTTTTGAAGGAGAGCTGCCGCCTTTTTAAAAGTAGTAGCTTCCAAATGAGTTATTTAGTTTTTAATTAAAGTTTTCAGAAGGGATAGTTTCAACCAAGCTGAAACCCTTCTTTGATTAGATGCCTTTCGTTGGTATTGTGGAAATTAATGCTGTCGAAAGGTACTGTTTGTTTTAGTAAATATAAGCCACTTCCTACTGCTTTGAAAAGAGGAAAGGGGTTTCGAAGGCAATGGTTTCGAAAGGGGTTTCGAAGCCAACCTTCAATTGTTTCACCCAGATGTTTTATGCTTTCGAAAAGATGGTTTTGACACCCTTAAGTTTCCCAAATACTTTTATGAAGTAAAGAATTGTTTCGAAAGAGATGCTTTTGCTTATGTACACTTTGACCCAAAATGATTTTCTAAACACAAACCCAATGATTTCTAAAGGGGGACTTTCAATCGTTCCAGAAGGTATACTTCCAATGGTTTCGAAAGGGATACTTTCACTTGGTTTCGAAGCAATGCTTCTAAAGTTAAAGGTTAATGCTTTAATACAATCGACAAGGTTTGAAAGTGAAGTTTTAAAGTAGTCATAAAGCAAGAGCCTAATGTTTTGAAGATATATATTAATGCTTTCGAAGGAGATCATCCTATGAGGTCGAAAGCAAGGTATCGATGGTGTCAAAAGATTTTATAACCCAAACTCATTTTTAAAGGAAAAACCCATGGCTACATAAAGGAGTTTTGAAATGATTTAAGCATGTAAATTTGAAGAATTATTTTCTTGATACAAGTATAGGTTAAAGGGATTAACCATGTTTTATATGAAAAGTATTTCAAGGACATTAAACACGCATGAGTGGTATTGTTTTGTTATTATGGTTCCTTCTTTAAGTATAATTATATTCACACGATAAAGTACCCATAGCTGTATATTGGGAAAAAGGGGTAGAAGAACTATCTAGGTTAACAAACTAGTGAATATAAATTGATTAAACACCTGAATGAGTAGAGTTGCGTCTAAGAAGTCAGGGAGACCGGAATATAGGGTGCCAAATCTAAAAGTTGGCCGGGAGACAGGTTCATAATAAACCCATGAAGATTATAATGGGAAGTTATTGGGGTAACCAATAGGTTCATAGTGATCCCATGAAAACTATGTATAAAGGATTGTTGGCAGGTGCTAATTGGTTTGTAGTGAACTCTTGAAAACTATATCCGGATTAAGTGTTGACATCAGTCAATATGTTCTTAGTTAACCCATGAAAACTAGGATAATAAAGAAGTCATTGGAGGAATCCATAGGTTCCTAGTCAACCCATGAAAACTAGGATAAGCGAGAGGAGTTATTGGAATGACTAATAGGTTCAGGGGAACCTATGAATTAATTAAGTTAATTGGCAGGAGCCTATAGGTTCTTAGTGATCCCATGAAAACTATGAAATATGACAAGGTGTTCATGAATTATGAAAAGGTTATTGTAAACCCATGAAAACTAATAGGTTAATAGTGACCCTAGAAACTATAAATATGATAGAAAATCAATTAAACCGAAGATGGAAAATCCTAAATGTTTGTATGCATGCATATCATCATAATATTTTTAATTACTATGTTTTAACCATTGTGGATGCAGGAGCATAGTATATGGCTTTGAAAAGGTTTTAGGATATTAGTGAGGGAAAACCCCATTCCACTAAGCGGCATGGTCTCACTAGATATCCAAATGGATCGAGATGTTAAAATATTATTCATACAAGGTTTTATGTATGACTCAAAGTTTTTATTTTCCCTTTAAACTCTCGGGTACTCAATTGATTTTGAGTAGTTTGACATTTGAGGTTTTTAGGTTCTCTTCTTAGATGAATAAAGCATTCGGAGGCGTGCAGGAGGCAGTTAGTTATTTAGAGTATCTTTTTCTGCTGTGTATTTTTGATGTAAAGGTTGATTTATTAGCCTTATTATATACTCTGATCTACCAAGGGGGCATCTTCATATGCCGCTCTTGGCATATGTGTAATAATTATATTTTTCTGAACGTGGTTAACGTTTGTGGGATTATGTAATGAACATGATTTTTTAGAATGGAATGTGGAATTATGTTTTGATTTGTTAATTTTTTTCCATATTCTTGTGATTTGTGTATCAATGTAACTAATATCGCCGTATTTGGTCACCAAGGAATAATAACTATGGATAACTGTAGCATCCGTAGCCACTAATTTTGGGCCTCCAAGTAGGGGGATGTTACAAGTTGGTATCAGAGCATAGGTTTATGAAACATTAAAATGAAGTTAAACCTAAAAGCTTTTTCAAACATAATCCAAAGATAGAATGATCGGGTTTGGGTTAATGCTAAAGTAAAGTACTTGTATTTTATATATAGATATATATAAGTACGTGTTACCCTCTCTTTTAGACTATTCTTCTGTATCTTACTAAGGCTCGTATGAAGATTTACGAAAAAGAGGATATGGAAGAAGAATACGAAAGAGGAAATCTAGGCGGAGGAAGCACGACAACCAACAAAAATGCTCAACCTAATACCAGGAGGAACCAAGGTCAACAGGCTAATGCTAACCCAAATGCTAAAGCTAATGTAGGTGCTGGAAATCCACCAGTAGAAGCGGGGATGGTGTATCAGTTGTTGGCCAATCTTTTGCAAGCTGGGATTGCTGGTAATGTTGGATGAGCTAATCCTGTGGCTCTAGTCGAGAATAATCATGCTAAGTTGAGCAAAGACTACACCAGTTTGGGTGGAAAACTGTTTGTTAGAACGGAGGATGATGTTGAGGTTGAGAATTGGCTATTGCATTATGAGAGGATCTTCAATGATCTAGGATTGGATGATGGCCAAAAGAGGAGGCTAGCCTCCAGGCAGTTGTGAAGGACAGCGCTTCACTGGTGGAACAGTGTGACCGCTGGATTTTCAGAGGAAGAGTTGACATAGGCTGATTTTAGAATGTGGTTTGAGCAGAGGTTTCTATCTGAGGTAGCTAAGTCGGCGATGATTAGGAAGTTCATGGATCTTGTCTAGGGTTATATGTCAATAATTGAGTTTGCTGGTAAGTTTGATGAGCTGTCTTGATATGGATATGCCATTATAGACACTGACATTAGAAGGAATGCAAGATTCATTCGAGGACTAAGGCATGAGCTAGCTAGAATGACCATGACACGTGTCAGAGAACCCTATACTGTTATGGTGGAGTTGGCTATTCGCCATGAGGAGTTTCTTGCTGTTTCTGCCAGGGAGAAAGCAGTTGAATCCCAGGGTCCTCATGGGAAGAAGAAAAAATTCTTTATGAAGAAGGGAGCTCAGAAAGGCGATGCTGCCAAGAAGGTGAAAGCTGATTTAGTGTGCTTCAAGTGTGATAAGAAAGGTCATTATGGTCAAGAATGAAGAACATGCAAAGGGAAGAAGCCTGTAGAGAAGAAGAATGTGAAATGCTTCAACTGCGACTAAGTTGGGCATTACAAGAATCAGTGTCCAAAGCCAGTCAGGGCGGACAGAGAGAAGGTTTTTGCAATTGGACTACCATCTCTTCTAGGCCTACCGTAGCAGTGAAAGGGAAAACTGCAATGGAAGGTACACTTTTGATTCAGAGTATACCAGTTAGCGTACTATTTGATACCGGTACATCATATTCATTTATATCACAATATTTTTTTGGTAGATTATGCATTGAGCCCACATACCTTGTTACTTCCTTAAGGGTTGCAAATTCAATAGGAGGGATGAGATGTGACCCATTAGAACTTGATTTGTTAGGTCATAAGTTTGCATATAGTTTTTATGTTATTGATTTCGTAGATTTCAAGATCATTTTGGGTATGGATTGGTTAGGTAAGTATGAGGTTAGGATATTTTGCCAAGATAGGAAATATCATTGGGGCACCCTGATAATCATAATCGAATCATTTTCTCAGTGGAGAATTCTAGTAGCAGTGTTTGTGCTTTGTTAAGTGCTTTGGAAGTAGGAAAACAGTTAAGTTAGATCGAATGGTAAAGGAATTTGCATATTTTATGAGCCGGTTAAGGGATTACCACCGAAACGAGCTGTTGAGTTTCGAATAGATCCTATACCAGGAGCTGAACCTGTGAGTAGACTACCTAGCAGGATGGCACCGAAAGAGATGAAGAAATTGAAGGTGCGGCTAGTGGATCTAGAAGGAAGGAATTTTATTAGACCAAGTAGTTCGCCTTGGGGAGCGGCCATGGTATTCGTGAAGAAACCAGATAGGTCGTTAAGGATGTGCATCGACCATAATAAGTTAAATGAAAGGATGATCAAGAATAGGTACCCTCTTCCGAGGATAAATGATCTGTTTGATCAGTTGAGTGGAGCCAAAGTGTATTCTTAATTGTATTTGGTTACAGGGTTCCATCAATTGAGAGTGGTGGAGGACAACATTCCTTTGACAGCATTTTGGACTAGATATGGTTCGTATGAGTGGATGGTGTTTCCATTTAGATTGACAAATGCACCTTCTTTATTTGTAGATTTGATGAACCGAGTCTTCCGAGAGTATTTGGATAGATTCGTGTTGGTGTTTATAGATGAAATTGGTATACTTTAAGGATGAGAAGAAGCACGAAGATTACTTAGAGTTGTGCTTGAGACGCTGAGGCAGAATCAATTAAAGACGAAGTTTTCCAAGTGTTAATTTTGGAAGAAAGAGGTTAAGTCTGTTAGCCATGTGGTTTCAGAGAAAGTATTGTCAGTCGATCTGGATAAGATCAAAGTTGTGAACAATTGGAAAGACCAGAGACAACGACCAATATTATAAGTTTTTTTGGACTTGCTGGCTACTACCGAAGATTTACTGAGGATTTCTCGCAGATTGCAGCGCCTTCTACTAAGCTTACCAGGAAGGAAGTGAAGTTTTTTTAGTCTGAAAAATGTGAAGAAACATTCTTTAAGTTAAAGCATTTTTGACCAATGCTCCAGTGTTAGTAGTTCCAGGTGGAAACCAAGGGTTGGTAGTATACACTGATGCATGTAGGACTGTATTGGGAGCAATGTTGATGCAGCGGGGTAAAGTTATTGCCTATGCATCCAGATAGCTTAGACCGCATGAAGAAAGATATCCTACTCATGATTTGGAGTTGGGTGTGGTGATTTTTGCCATGAAAATTTGGAGGCATTATCTCTTAGGGGAGAGATTTGAGTTGTATACCGATCATAAGTCTTTAAGATATTTGTTCCCTTAGATGGAGTTGAATATAAGACAGTAGAGGTGACTGGAGTTTTTGGCTGCTTATGATTTTGGTATAGAATATACCCCTATGAAAGATAATAAAGTAGCGTATGCTCTTAGCAGAAGACATCAGAATGTGGTGTTGGCTATGTTGGCAGAATGGAAGGATCTAGCAGCTTTGCCCAGATGTGGTGTGTAGTTAAGATCGACTGCTAACTCTAGTCAGGGTACTGCCATGTTGTCTTGTTTAGAAGTTCGACTAGCGTTGAATGAAAGAATTGCTTCTAATTAGAGCGAGGATCCAATTTTATCCAAGGGAATTATAATGCTTGAGGTAGGATCAGAAATCAATGATTTGAGGGAATTTTGTCTGGACTAGAGAGGATGGTCGAGAAAGAAGGGACGATTATGTGTTTCGAATGTGGAAAACTTAATGAGAGAAGTTCTGGAAGACTGTCATCGATCCAATTTTATGTTTCATCATGGAGGGCCCAAGATGTATTAGGATATGAAGAGGAGCTTCTATTGGGAAGGTATGAAGAGGGATGTTGGCTTACGGGTTAGGCAGTGTGTGAACTGTCACCAAGTGAAGGCCAAATATCAGAAGCTAAGTGGGTTGCTTAGATTTTTATAAATTGCAGTATGGAAATGAGATTCGACATCCATGGATTTTATAGACAGGGTACCAAGGTCGAATAAGTGAAATGAAAGTATATGGGTTGACAGATTGACCAAGAGTTCCCATTTCATTCCAGTTAAGTCAACTAGGGCGGCACCTGTTTTGGTGAGGTCGTTCATGAAGAACATAGTTAAACTCCATGGGATTTCTAATAGCAAAGTGTAACATCCCGTATATGGACTGTCTATCCATAAAACAGGTAAGAAGTGGACTAACTATCCTTAAGAAGTAGCAAGGTCGGTTATGCTAACAAATTGTTCATAATCTCGGCTAATTGCCCTTATCTTGACTAACTGTCCTCTGGGCTGACTGCCCTCAAAATGGACTAACTGTCCGAATTTAAATGAGTCGACTGCCCGAATTTTTCTTAGGGTTAACCATCCTTTAAATTTTTCTTGAAAACCTTTCTCAAAATGATTTAGTCCGTCAAATCATACATATACAAGGAAAATATATCTTTAGCTATACTCTAAGCTATTTGCCATGTTATATATACTTTCAAAATAATGTTGATGATGTTCAGTAAGGATTTTATACCGTTTTTAAAATAAGTTAAAGTCCTTTATAACTTAAAAAACTTAGGCTACCATGCCTATTTATCATATTCGAAACCTTCATTTAAAACCTTTAAAGAACCCTTTAGAAACCATAGAAGGGAACCCCTACGAAACCATTGAAAAACCCTTTTGAAATCCTTAAAAGTGCACCCGTTCGAAAACAGTGAAGGCAACTGCTTCGAAATCAATAAAAGCCTTTCCTTTAAAGGCTTTAAATATAAGACATCCTCTTTTAAAACCATCTAAAACTTTCCTTTCAAAAACATAGGAAAACCCTCCATTTCATCCTTTTGAAACCATAGGGAACCACCCCTTTTGAAACCATTCATAAAAACCTTTCGAAGGCATTAATAATCAACTCCATCGAAAGCATTTGGGTTTAATTTTAAAACATGTGGATACCTTTCGAAACCATTCAAAGTTAACTACTTCGAAACCCTTTAAAACATTTCGATCAAAAACATATGGATTATGCCCTCAAGTAAAGCAGAAGGATCAAAAAAGCATTAGAATCAGAAGTACTTGTTTCGAAGCCGTTTGAAAGTAGCTCCTTCAAAAACATTTCCTAAGTAATAAAGTGATGGTGTCGAAAACCATCCTTTTGAAAACATTGGAGAGGTGGCCAAATTTTAGAAAACAAAAAGGGTCCCTTCAAAACCATCTGGATCGAAAGTTAGGAAGTGGCAGCTAAATGCTTCAACCAGGTCGAATGCAATCATTTAAAACAAGAAAGCAACCCAATCGAAACCAACATTTTTAAACCATTTATCTTGATTGAAAGTGTCTAGGTCGAAAGCAACTTTGTCGAAAGGAAGCTGGCGTATTTTCCTTAAAACCAAAACAAAGCTTCACTTCTTTCGAAACCCCTTGGTTTCAACCCTATGTCTTCGCCCTCTCCCAATTCACTACGTACATGTTGCTTGATACCGTGTGCATTGGTTTCGACCGCGTCAGAAGGGGATGAATAGAGGCGGAACCTAAGTGCCGAAGGAGTAGAAACACTAAAAAGCCTGTTTATTTTTACTTTAAAATTGTCCTTTTGTACCCAACCTGCATTGTTTGTCTAAATCTGATTGGTTTCCTAGTTTTTCTTTTCAAAAATGCTGCCGTCTTTCCTTTTTTGGAAATTAAAACATTTTATAAAAGGCCCCTTCTCCTCTATAATTATATAAAACATTTAAGTCTCATACCTTAAATAATTTTTTATAACCACTAAAACACCGTGGAAAAATCTGAAAAAATTCCAGTAAATCAAATTACATATGTTTTCTAACATATAAAATTTAAAAACAAAATATTTACTTATTTATAATCTCAAAATACCATTTTCTTTACTAGAAAATTCATAATAAATCCACGAAAATTCAAAAAAAAATTTGAAAATTGAAACCCGTCTCTAGATATCATTTTTGAACTTCATAAAAATTCGCAAGGTAGTCAGATGTCATTTAATAGGGTTTTCATATCAAAACATGTCATAAAATCTAATATGATCATACATAAATCATCAACAATTATATACTAACATTCTATCATTCGTAAACATGGAAAATCTATGCAAAATACTTTGGGTTTAACCTTAAAACCGAAAACAATAAAAGTTAGAGGTGTAAACATTATTCACCTTTGCTTTAAAGATTAAGGAGCTTGAGATTTGGATGAATTTGATTTGAATTAGCTTTTCATTTAGCTTTTCTTAGTTTCTTCTTCCTCTTTCCTTGTCAATGGTGGCCGACCTCTTCCTTTTAAAATTTTGAAATGAAAACGAACGTGTATAATACATGGCTATGAGAAGTAGATATAGGAATGGCCTCTTTCCCATGTTACCTCTCCTCTAATTCATTTTAAAACCCTTCTTTTAATTCATTTGTTTTAATGGCACGACTACCTTTAATTAAATCAAATCTCAATGCCCTAATCAATACATTATTTTATTTAGCTTAACTAACTAAATCTCCTAAATAATGTTACCAAAAATCTGGGATGTTATAGACTCCCGCTCCTTAAAGAATTTCGTTTTTGAAATTATGATAAGGCACATAATAAATCAAATAAGAAGGTAAAACAACCATCAACCAAGTCAAGATAAGTATCTCTAATCCTCCTATCAAACTCACAAGTATAGTCCCTATCATCTTCACTCCACTGGACTTTGACTAATCTGACCGTCTTGGTTCTAAGTCTCTTCTCATCTCTCGCAACAATGCATACTGGCTTCCTAACTATGGTCAAGACCGGTTCTACCACTAAATCATCTAGCACAATTGGTGCAATAGTTGTCTCTGGGTCTCTAACACACTTTCTAAGACGAGAAACATGAAAAACATCATGGACACCTGCCAAACTGATCGGCAACTTAACTCTATATGCAAGCTTCCCGATCCTCTCAAGAATAGAAAAAGGTCCAACGAATCTAGGAGATAACTTTCCCAATTTCCCAAATCTAATCACACCCTTCATCGGTGACACTTTGACGAAAACCTGGTCTCCAACTGAGAACTCTAAACCTTTCCGTCTCTTATCTGCATAACTTTTCTACCTAGACCGAGCCTCCTTCGTTCTAGCCCGAACGACCTCAATCTTTTCTGCAGCCTCTCTAACCAGATCTGGACCAAGAATCAACCTATCCCCAGTTTCTAACCAACATACGGGAGATTTTCATGGCCTTCCATACAAAGCTTCAAACGGCGCCACCCCAAAGCTAGTCTGATAACTGTTGTTATACGAAAACTCAATTAGATGCAGATGGTCTTCCTATGATCCCTCAAAATCTTTAACACAAGCTCTTAACAAATCTTCCAAGATCTTGCTAACAACTTCCATTTGCCCTCTATCTTCGGATGGTAAGTGGTACTTATCTTGAGCTTGGTTCCTAAAATTTCCTGCAGACTCTTCCAAAACTCGCTAGTGAACAAAAAATCTCTGTCACTAACTATACTACAAGGAACTCCATATAGTTAACCACATTCTTCATGAACAACCATGCTAAAATAGATGTCGTCCTGGGCTGCCTGACTGGAATGTAATAGGCACTTTTGGTCAATTTTCCACTATGATCGTATACTTTCATTTCCTCTGTTCGACCTTGGTAATTTGTCAATGAAGTCCACAGAAATAGAACCCCACTTCCACACTGGAATGTCTAACGGCTGAAGCAAACCACTTGGCTTCTGGTGTTCAGCCTTTACCTGCTGGCAAAGCAACAACTGCTTCGCATTCAAGCCTATATCCTGCTTCATACATTCCTAGAAGAAACTACTCTTCATATCCTGATAAATCTTGGTACCTCCGAGATGTATAGTGAACTTCGAACGATGGCATTCCTCCAAGACTTCCTTCCTTATGTCCCCTACACTCGAAACATAAAATCTTCCTTTCTTTCTTAACCACCCATTCTGGTCTAGATTGAAATCTTTCAAGTCATCACTCTCGGTTCCTTCCCTAAGCTTTCTGATCCGTTCGACTAACGTTGGATCCTCTATCTGCATAAAAGTAATTTGTTCAAACAACACTGGCCGAACTTCCAAACAAGATCTGTATCTCCACTAGACCCAGCCTCGGATCTCCACTGCACTCTGCAATCTGCCAGTGCTTTCAAATCTTTCCACTCGACAATCATCGCTAACACTACATTATGATGTTTCCTGCTAAGTGCATCTGCAACCTTATTGACTTTCCCTGTTGTGTACTCAATCCTAAAATCATAAGCGGCAATAAACTCTAACCGTCTCTGCTCTCTCATGTTCAGCTCCTTCTTAGAGAACAAATACTTCAGCAACCTATGATCTATATAAAGTTCAAATCTCTCTCCTAAAATGAAATGTCTCCACACCTTAAAAAATCATTGCAGCCAATTCCAAATCATGCGTTGGATATTTGACCTCATGCGGTCTAAGCTATCTAGAAGCATATGCAATCACTTTACCTCTCTGCATCAACACAGCTTCCAATCCTGTTCCACATGCATCGGTATAAACTACCAAATCCTAATTCCCCTCTAGAACAATCAATACAGGTGCATGGGTAAATAAGTGTTCCAAACTCTAGAATGCTTTCTCACACTTGTCGGGTCCACACGAACTTCAAATCCTTCCTTATTAACTTGGTCATTGGTGCTGCCATCCACGAGAAATCCTTAATAATCCCCCGATAATAACCAGCCAACCCAAGGAAACTCTTTATCTCGATTACTGTCTTGGGACTCTTCCAATTTTTCAATGCCTTGATCTTAGTCGGATCCATTGACAACCATTCCTATGAGACTACATTACCAAGAAACTTCACTTCCTTCTTCCAAAAGTGACACTTCGAAAACTTCGCTTTCAGCTGATGCTGCCTCAACATCTCAAGCACCACTCTAAGATGAACTTTATGTTCTCTTTCATCCGTAGAGTATATTAAGTATCATCTATGAAAACCAAAAAGAACCTATCCAAGTGCTCTCGGAATATCTGGTTCATCAAATCCACAAAGAAATCTGGCGCATTCATCAGTTCGAACAGCATAACTAACCATTCGCATGACCCATATCTGGTCCTAAACGCCATAAAAAGTATACTACCCTCTGCTACCCTGAGCTGATGGAAACCTGTTGCCAAATCCAACTGAGAAAATAACTTTGCTCCACCCAACTGGTCTAACAAATCATCAATCCTGGGCAATGGATATCGATTCTTTATCATCCTCTCATTCAACTTACGATAATCGATATATAGCCTCAATGATCCATCCGATTTCTTAGCAAATACCGTTGCTGCACGCCAATTAGGCTAATGAAAATCTTGCCCTCCAAATCCACCAACCGCACCTTCAACTCCCTCATCTCTGAAGGGGTCATTCTGCTCGGCGCCCTACTCACTGGTTTTGCTCTCGAAACCAAATCTATTCCAAACTTAATGGCTAGTTTTGGTGGAAATCCAACTACAGGCTCAAAAACATATGCGAATTATCTAACCACAAAAACTTGGCTCGGCTCATCATCTGATTCCGAATCACCTAACAAAGCAAACATCCCACCGCAAGAACCTTCTATGGTGTAAACAATCCGCTCGCTACAATCAGGTTGTCTAAAAGATATCTTCCTATCCTGGAAAAATACCCTGGCATCGTACTCACTTAACCAATCCATCCCAAGGATAATCTCGAACCCCACAAAATCAAACACATGCAAACTGCAAGCACAAAGTTGACGTAACAGATCGAACTCTAACTGGTCATATCTCAACCCTAGAGTTTCATACCCTCCTATTGGATTCGCAATCCGTAAGGAAGTAACTAAATATGCAGGTTCAAGGTTAAGCTTATCTATCAACCATCTAGATATAAAAGAATGTGATGCATCGGTATCAAATAAAACGCTAACAGTCTTACCATGAATCTGAAATGTACCTCCCATAACTGCCTTTCCCTTCTCCTGGGCTGTTGGATTAGAAGCAGAAGTTTCTAATGCATACACTTTGCCTTACCATCTCTAACGTGCTCTTTGCATCGGTTCTTGTAGTGGGCTATCTGGTCACATTCGAAGCATCTGACATTCTTCCTCTTAGCCATATCCTTTTCTTTCCCAGCACGACACCCATTAGAAAGTTCCCCTTCTTATCACACTTATAACAGACAATCTCAGACTTCCCTTTCTTAGCTGCTCCACCCTTCTGAGCACTTTTCTTGGGAAAGAACTTCCTTTTCTGGCCCTGCCCAACCTGGACCTCCTTAGACTTCCTCTTCCCTAGAGACTTAAGAACCTCCTCCTACTTCATGGCCATCTCCACAACGATATCAAAAGGATCCCTAATGTGAGACAAAGTAGCACTAACCAACTCAGGCTTCAATCCTCTGATGAATGTCTCATTCCTCTTCATCCCTGTATCGACTAAAGCATATCCATATTGGGCCAACTCTTCAAACTTCCTGGCATACTCTACATCCGACATCTCCCCTTGCTCTAACTCAGCAAACTGCCTAACCAGAGCTAACTATGCCATAATTGACATAAACCTATCCTGGAATCTCCTTTTGAAATCCTTCCAAGTCATTGTCTCCTCATCCACCGCCATAGTCACACTATTCCACCAGAATAATGTGGCTCCCTGAAGCTGCTTGGATGCCAACCTCCTCTTCTACTTATCATGAACGCCAAATCTGCAAAAATTCTTCCGTAATGCAACAACCATTTATCCACCTCAATGGCACCCTCTGTTCCCATAAACAGCTTCCCTCCAAGCTTCACATAATCTCCGCTCATCTTAGCAAAATTGTTAACTACCGAAACTTCCAAAACCCCTGCTCCTACAACATTTCCTCCTAACACTCCAGCTGCAACTCCTGCCTGCATCATATTCTTGAAAAATTGATACATGGATTCAATTCCGACCTACGGGGCCTCAGCACCAACATTCTCTGCCTGTGCCTAACCTTGGTTTCTCCTGGCATTAGGTCCAGCATTTCCTTCGGTGCTCCCCCATCCTATGTTAACTCAACTTCTATTACCATCCATATTCGTATTAAAACCTCATAAGATACAGAAAGATAACCTAAGCTAAATAGGAGACTAGAGATAAAGCACATATTTATATATAGCAAATACATGTACGTTACATAGCGTTATCCCAAAACCCTAATCTTTCTCCAATACTTTAGGATTTTTGTTTTCAAAACAATTTTTAGTTAAAATTTATCATAAACCTATGCTCCGATGCCAAGTTGTAACATTCCGTATCCGGAGGCCAAAAGCTAAGTGCTACAGATGATGTAGTCATCCATAGTATTAACTTTTGGTGATGGAATACGGTAATGCTAATGGTATCAATAATATCAGAAGCACTTGATTATGAGCAAAATCACAGATTTCCAAAAGCGATAATTATAGTGATTAAATTTCAAATAAAATCTTATCCAATTTACAATATTCCTAAAACGTATTCTTAGGCAATAGTCAAATATAAATTTACAACAATATGCTAAGAGTGACATATGACGATGCCCCTTTGGACGATCAAAGTAATATAGTCATATCCAACTAATACACAGCGGAAATAAAACAAAAGACAGAATTCCAAATTTAGCTATCCGTCAGCCACCTGCTCATCTCCAGATGCTTTATTCATCTAAACATCGAAACCTGAAAACCCTGAACCCTTAGTATACTCAAATTAATTTTGAGCATCTGAGAGTTTAAGGGGAAACAAAAAATTCGAGTCAGATATAAAGCCTGGTATGAATAACTCTGTTACATCTCTGTTTACTGATATTTAGTAAGATCACGCCGCTTCGCAAAACGGGTTTTCCCTCACTAATATCCTTTTTCGAAACGTATATTTTGCAAATCCTTTCCTGCAATGAAACTGGGTAGTCAACTGATTATAATAATAACAATAATATAGCAAGATCCATTATGCTAAAAACAGGAAATAAATGGACCAACTGTCCGAAATTTGGGCTAACTTCCCTCTACTGGACTAACTGTCCTAAAACTCATTACACCAAAATAGCAATACCCTTTATGCTAGATAATGGACTATCTATCCATAAAATAGGTAAAATGTGCACTAACCGTCCTTAAGAAGTAGTTAGATCTGTTATGCTAACAAATGAACTAACTGTTCATAATCTGGGCCGACTGCCATTATATGGACTTACTGTCCTCTAGGCGACTGCCCTCAAAATGGACTAACTATCTGAATTTAAATATGTCGACTGCCCAAATTTTTTTAGGGTTAATTACCCTTTAAATTTTCCTTGAAAACTTTCTCAAAATGATTTAGACCGTCAAATCATACATATATAAGGAAAATATATCTTTAGCTTTCCTCTAAGCTATTTTTCCATGTTATATACACCTTACTCAAAATATTGTTAATGATGTTCAATAAGGATTTTCTATCTTTTTTAAAATAAGTTAAAGTCCTTTATAACTTGAAACACGTATGCTACTCTGCTTATTTATCATATTCGAAACCTTTGTTTAAAACCTTTAAACAACCCATTCGAAACCATAGAAGGTAACCACTTCAAAAACATTGAAAAACCCTTACGAAACCCTTGAAAGTGCCCTTTCAAATACATTGAAGGTAACTCTTCGAAACCAATAAAAGCCTTTCCTTTAAAAGCTTTAAATATAAGACATCCTCTTCTAAACTATTTAAACCTTGCCTTTCAAAAACATAGGAAAAAGCCTCATTTTCATCCTTATCGAAACCCTGGGGAACCACCCCTTTCGAAACCATTCATAAAAACCTTTCGAAGGCATTAAACTCAACTCCCTCGAAAACATGTGGATACATTTCGAAACCATTCGAATTTAACTACTTCGAAACCCTTTACAACATTTCGATCAAAAACATTTGGATTATGCCTTCAAGTAGAGCAAAAGGATCAGGAAAACATTAGAGTTGAAAGTATCTGTTTCAAAGCCATTTGAAAGTAACTCTTTCTAAAAGATTTCCTAAGTAATAAAATGATGGTGTTGAAACCATCCTTTCGAAACCATTAGAGAGGTGGCTAAATTTCAGAAAACAAAAAGGGTCCCTTCGAAACCATCTAGATCGAAAGGTAGGAGTGGCAGCTAAAGGCTTCGACCAGGTCGAAAGCAATCATTTAAGATAAGAAAGAAACCCAATCGAAATCATCATTTTTAAACCATTTATCTTGATCGAAAGCATCTAGGTCAAAGGAAACTTTATGGAAAGCAAAAAGGCATATTTTCCTTAAAACAAAAATAGAGTTTCACCTCTTTCAAAACCCCATGGTTTCGACCCTGTACCTTTCACCCTCTTCCGATTCACTACATACCAGTTGCTTGATACTATGTGCATTGGTTTCGACCATGTCGGAAGGGGAGGAATAGAGGCGGAACCTAGGTGTCGAAGGAGTAGAAACAGTAAAAAGCTTATTTATTTGTACTTCAAAATTGTCCTAATGTACCTAACCTGTGTTGTTTGTCTAAATCTGATTGGTTGCTTGGTTTTTCTTTTCAAAAGTGCTACCATCTTTCCATTTTTGAAAATTAAAACATTTTATAAAAAGCCCCTTCTCCTCTGTAATAATATAGAACATTTAAGTCCCAAATCTTAAATAATTTTATATAGCCATTAAAACACCTTGGAAAAATATTGAAAAATTCTAGTAAATCGAATATATTTGTTTTTTGACATATAAAAATTACAGATCCAAATATTTAATTATTTACTCGAATATTATCTATAATCCCAAAATACCATTTTCTTTACTAGAAAATTCATAATAAATCCACGAAAATTCGTAAAAATCTAAAAATTGAAACACATCTCTAAATATCATTTTAGATTTTTGTAAAAATTTGCAAGGCAATAAGAAGTCATTTAATAGGGTTTTCATCTCAAAACATGTCATAAATTCTTATATGATCATATATAAATCATCAACAACTATATATTAACATGCTATCATTCATAAACATGGCAAATCTATGCAAAATACTTCAGGTTTAACTTAAAACCGAAACGAATAAAAATTAGAGATGTAAACATTATTCACCTTTGCTTTAAAGATCAATGAGCTTGAGATTTGGACGAATTTGATTTGAATTAGCTTTTCCTTTAGCCTTTCTTAGTTTCTTCTTCCTCTTTCCTTCTGAATGGTGGCCGACCTCTTCTTTTCAAAATTTTGAAATGAAAATGAACATGTATAATACATGGCTATGGAAAGTAGATGTATGAATGGCCTCTTTCCCATATTACCCGTCCTCTAATTCATTTTAAAACCCTTCTTTTAATTCATTTGTTTTAATGGCACGGATACCTTTAATTAAATTAAATCTCAATCCTCTAATCAAGACATTATTTTATTTAGTTTAGCTAACTAAATCTGCTAAATAATGTTTTGGAAGAGTCTATAAGAAGTATTAGGTACCAAGCTCAAGATGAGTGCAACTTATCACCCACGGTTGGATTTGCAGACAGAGAGAGCCAATAAGGTACTCGAGGATTTATTGGGAGCTTGTTTATTAGACTTTGGTGGATCTTGAACGGTTCACCTACATTTGATTGAGATTTCCTATAATGATAGTTATAAACTTGCATAGGAATGGCGCCTTTTGAATCTTTGTATGGAAGGCCATGCAATTCGCCATCATGTTGGTTACCGGAGATAGATTGGTCTTAGGTCTGAGAGAGGCATCAGAAAAGATTGAGTTAATTCAAGGATAAATGAAGGAGGCTCAATCCAGGTAAAAACGTTACGTGGATAAGAGGCATAAGGACCTAGAATTCTAAGTGGAAGACGGGGTTTTCATTAAGGGTATCACCGATGAAGGGTGTGGTATGATTTGGAAAATCGGAAAAGTTGGCCCTGAGATATGTTGGACCATTCAAAATTATATAGGGGATTGGAAAGCTCGCATACTGGGTTATAGTTGCCGAGTAGTTTGGTAGGTGTCCATAATGTATTCCATGTGTCTCATCTCTGTAAATATGTGCATGATCAAGAGTCCACCATTCCTCAGACAGAGTTGGAAGACTTGGTTGTAGAGCCTGATTTGACTTTTGTTAGACAACCAGTTTGGATTGCAGCGAGAGATGAGAAAAGATTGAGGACCAAGACAGTCAAGTCGGTGAAAGTTTAGTTGAGCGATAACGAGAAGGGCTATGCTTGAGAGACAGATGACAGGATTCGAGAGGCTCATCCCGATCTGCTTTGATGGTATGTCTGTATTAGATTTATATAGCTTAGTTGCTAGTCAGGTAGGCTAGTATGGATGTTAGGAGTTATTACATGTGATTCATATGTCTGCTAGTTAGTCTTTATTGAATTTCGAGGATGAAATTCTTTTAGGAGGGTAGCCTGTAACACCCTTGATTTTTGATAACATTATTCAGAAGATTTAATTAGAAAAAATTAAATAGAATAATGTAGAGTGATAAGGAGATTAAGGTTGGTTAATTAATATTAGTGGCCATGCTTATTTAAAATAAATAAGCTTAAAATGATTAAGTGTTAGCTAATTAACATAAGGGCATGAGAGTAAATTTCCACCCATGTTTCCTACCCTTATACCATTATCCATTTAGCCATACACGTTCATCTTATTATAAGAAAAATTATAAACGTAAGAAGAGATGGAGCCGACTACCAGGAGGAAGCTAAGAAGAGAAATTTCAAGTAAAGCTTAGGATTCAAGCTAGAAGAAATCAATCTCAATCAATCTCCAATTTCCTTATCCAAACTAAGTTAAAAGAAATAAATCTCAATCAATCAAGTAAACATTAGGATTCAAGCTAGAAGTTCGGTGGTGTTCAGTGCATAGCTTTGTGATGTGAAGTGGATGCTTTGGGTCAGCTGGTTTGGTAGTGGAAAACCGAACAGTTAATGCTGTCCGAAAGTTGTTTCGGTCCAGTTATTGAAAACTTCAAGCAAGGACAGTACCGGGAAAGAAAGCATGATCAAGGGTGAAGTAGTTGGAAAGGGATCATGTTTAAGATTGTGCTTCGGTCCAGGGGGTTGCATGGATTTCGGTTGGCTTTGTGTAGGCTCAAGCAGAGCATGGGGGATGGAGACTTGGCTGTTGGCTTTGGGCTTGGCATAGGTATGCTAGATGGAAAACTTAGGGTTACTTCAAGGATCTTTGGGGTTGGCTTGGAGTAAAGTTGAGTGACTTCAGGATGACTAGAAATGACTTACTCAGTGGCAACCAATGAAGTCCAGTGGCTTCAACGACTTGATGTGGGAAATGACTATGGTATCAAGTGATGGACCGAGAGGAAAATTCATGTGTGATAGCTTGTGGAGAAGAATAAGATGTGGTTCTACTACCGACACATGTGCCAAGGATCGGTGGATAACTTTGAGGATTTTTATGCTCATTATTGGGATAAGGTAGTCTGAGTGTAACTAGGGTAGGCTGTGTGTACTCATGTTATTAGACATCTACATATGTGTAACAACCCGCATATTTAACGATTTTATATTTAAATGTTTAATTTAAATATAGCGTCGTTAGTCGGATTTGGGTCCGAAATGTTACTTTCTGCAAATGGCCGAATTGGAGCTCGAAACTACCTCCATTGGTTCCAAAATGGCGTTTGCGATCTTTTTGAGTATAATCTTTGATATGTTTGGAGTTTGTGAAATTTTGGCTACCTTTTCTATTGGGTTTGGGTTCAGCCCACTAGCTTAACTAATACTCTAGCTTAGCCACTCCTCTCGTTCACTTATTCATTTCTTAAAACTTAAGCTTAAAAACTGAAATGGGGGAAGAGAAAGGAAATTAGAAACTCCTAACCCTAAATCCATTTGCAAAATCCAAATTTCTTGCTCCAAAATCATAGAGAAGCCATAGGTATGTCTCTCTTCTTCTTCTCCAACTCTTTCTCCTTCAATTTCAGAAAGTTTTCCTAAACCTAACTTAGGAAAATACTTGTTGTTCTTAGATTGAAGCTTGTTGGGTTGAAGTAGTGTTTGGTTGGTCTTCTCCTTGTTATTGAGCTCCATCTTCTTGTTTTTGGGTTAAAGGTGAGTTTTGAACTCACATCTACTTCTCTTGATTTCATTGATGTTGGGTATGAATTCCTAACACCTTGTTCATATGCATTTGCTCTTGGTTTGAATTGAAATTGGTGAACATTTAACTTTTTTTGGTGTCTTGGAGTCAAATCCTTGAAAATCATAACTTTGATGTTTGATCATGGTTTTTGGTGGTGAATCGGAGTCAATGGTGTTGGGTTATCGATTGGCAAAATCCCCTTAAGTCCATTGCTCGATATGTGGCAAATGAGGTGAGTTGCTCCTCCATTTGCTAGGCTGGAAAACATTTCCAGCTACAGCCAGTCGACTGACCCCTTGCAGTCAGTCGACTGACTGCAGAGAGTAAAAACTCTCGGGTCATGGTTCAGTCGACTGACTGCAGTAGGCCAGTCGACTGACCTGCTTCATTTTGTCTAGTATGCCTATTTGTTTGTGATTTTCACTTTTATCGATGTATATTGATTCTAACTAGTTATTTATGCATATTTGACCTTAATGATTCCTTTTTGACTTCATCCACGGGTTTTATAAAATAATCTTCTAAAATCACATTTAAAAGTTCGTTTCTCCAATTTATAAATTCTATTTAAAACACGCAATTTCGCACTTCGAGCGAAGTGGAAGGAAGATTAAATGGTTAGGTAAAACACGGACCATGAATCTGTGCGTTTATCTTTCCGATTAATCCCCGACCTATTCAATTGATCGTTTGACCTTCGGGTTTGGTTTACTGAGGATATGAGGTGAACTTTGTACTGCATCGAGTGTGAAATTAACTAATGGATAGTAAACCGTCTAGTGCGAACGGGTGGTTATGGGACTCACGTTACCACTTTTCGGATTCCTCTCTGGGAGTTTGTGACACATGCTGCCTTTGGGATAGTGTCTTCGGACTGTCTCCTCTGGCTTGTTTCCTTTAATATCTCTTTTGGAGTTGGTCCTTTGCCCTGACTCGAAAGATATTTGGGGTTGTCGGTTACCTCTAGTATTGCTTTCGGAGTGGTTTCTTCACCACCGCTCAAGAGATATTGGAGTGGTTTCTTCACCACCGCTCAAGAGATATTGGAGTGGTTTCTTCACCACCGCTCAAGAGATAAAGGAGTGGTTTCTTCACCACCGCTCATGATGTTTCATTTATATGTATATTCCCTAGGTATTGCTTCTCTGTATTGGTTCTTTGGAGCCACACGAAATATAGCGTTTACCTTGTGGAACTCGTATTTATTGGTATTTGTTGTTTGCCCTTATGGCTTGCTTTGGGATATTCTTGTCCTTTGTTTCTATGTGTTGCCGATGATATGAGGCTTGTTCTATATGATTCATCTTTCGTTTGATGATTGTGTTATCTCTTTAGAGATATCTATTATGCTTTGTAACCTTGCAGGTTTATTGTTGTTCAGTTTATCTAACTGATTTGTTTAGCTAGACTGATCCGTGTATTTTATACTCGGGTCAGACCGAGTTGTTTCAGGTTAGGTGCTTTTGGACTTAGCCTATTTTGCTTCCGCATGGACTACTCCGCTAGCTTCTTTTTGTCATAGCTTTTTGTGTAGTCCCATTTTGTAGTAACTCTGGTATGTATTCATCTGGAACTTGTCTGTATATTGTGGTTTGCTATACCACTCGACATGTATTATTTTGTATACTCCGCAATGTATCAGTATATATGTATATGATGATTTACTGTTCTGTGATGTGTATTACATTGAGTTGTTATATTCTGTTCTGATAGATCCAACCACCTATGGTTTTGTTTTAAGTATGCATTGGATATGTCGATCTGTTTGGTATGATTATTGTCGACGTATTTAATGGATAATTAGAGCAAGGCTATAGATGGTCGCTCCTATCCAGCCTTATTCTCCGTGTTAGTTGACGGCATTACCCTGTAGTGTCCTTAGCTAGCGTGGGTATAGAGGTGGGGCGTCACAGCATGGTATCAGAGCTGAGTCAGAACAAAATATGATAAACACAGAATAGATGCACATATTACGGTACATCAAAGTGTACAAGTGATACAAATCTTTGAATCATCGTGTCTCTTTATTCCATCAAGGTTAGATAGAGTTGGGAATACGTCTAGGAATTCATTTTATTCCGTAGTATTCCATATTGCAATATCTACCTTGTGAATAATCTTGTTCTTATCTTACCTTCAGCGTATGGTTGGAAGAGGCAGAGGACGACGTTCGGGTGCTGGGAAATCCAGTGGCTCACATCCGGATGGCCTATATATGTCTGCTGATCAGTTTTTGGAGTTGTTTAGGAGCACTCAGCCTCCAGTTCCTCCTCGAGTGTCTCCACCTCGCAAGTCTGCCTTTGCACGCCAGTGCAGTGATTTTGCTCATCTTGGAGGAAAGCTGTTTAAGGGCTCCGAGTCCGTTCTTGAAGTCCAAGCTTGGATTCGCACGTGCGAGCGTATCTTCTCTCGCATGGATCTTTCCGACCATGATAGAGTTCTTGTAACTTCTAGTTTATTACAAGAGCGTGCTCTTGATTGGTATGAGCTTCTTGTAGCCGAGATTGATGAGTCTACTCTTTCTTGGACTCAGTTTCGGGAGCGGTTTGAACTCAAGTTCGTTCCTGAATCTGAAAAAGTTTTATTGACCCGTCGCTTCCTTGAGTTGAAGCAAGGGAAATCTTCTATTTCTGAGTATGTCGCATCGTTCGAGGCTTTATCACAGTATGGTCTTGAATTTATCAGTACTTCTTATAAGAAGAATTTGAAGTTTGTTTCTGGTCTTAAGAAATATCTTAAGAAGTCTTTGTTGCTCCGACTTAAACTTTCTTTTGAGGAGTTGGTTGATTCGGCACTTCACCTCGAGACCGTCGAGAAGGAGTGTGATTGTGATGTTGATGTTGAGGTTTCCAAGAACCCCAACAAGAGGCCGTTTCCAATTTAGAAGAAGCCTTTTCCTTCTAAGAAGAAGAAGACCGGTGGTCCTAGCTCTCAGCCTCAGTCTTCCGGAACACCTTTCGTTCGGAAATGTTTCAATTGTGGTTCTCCGAATCATATTATTCGAGCTTGTCCTAAGCCTCTCTTTTGCCGTTATTGCAAGAGGGAAGGTCATCGTAGTTCCACTTGTCCCATTGCTCCGAATAATTCTTCATCTGGCAAGTTAAATGTAGCGAATGCTTCTGGAGGTCCTTCTCAATCTAAAGGTATCTCTCTATCTATTTTAGAAGGTTCTATTTTATTTTATGACCATAGTATACGAGTTCTTTTCGAGACGGGTGCTTCACATTCTTTCGTATCGAAAAAGCTCGTTGATGATTTATCTTTGGATGTTTCTTGTATGGTAACTTCTTTAAGGATTGCGAATCCTATTGGGGGATCCGCGACCCTTAGTTTGCTTTGTGATAATGTTGAGATTGTTTTATGTGGCTTTTCTTTCCGTGCGAATCTGCACGTTATTTCTTGTCTGGGATTTGATATGATTTTGGGAATGGACTGGCTAGTGAGATATGATGCCAGGATTATTTGTTCGGAGAGGATTTTATATCTTCGACATCCGGATTCGCCTACTCAGTTATCTCTTATTCTTCGGGATGTGGATAATTCTGAAATGGCTTTTTATTCTCTTGACTCGCGAGATGATGATGATATATCTCGTATTCCTGTTGCTTGTGACTTTTCTGATGCTTTTGAGCCTGTATCGGGTTTGCCACCCAAACGGGCAATTGAGTTCCGCATTGATCTCATTCCAGGCGCGCAGCCAGTTAGTCATCCTCCCACGAGGATGTCTACAAAGGAAAATGAGGAACTCAAGAAGCAGCTTTTAGAGCTTGAGTCCAAGCAGTTGATTCAGTCCAGTTTTTCTCCGTGGGGATCCGTGGTTGTTTTTGTGAAGAAGTCTGATGGAACTCTTAGGCTTTCATTGACTATCGCAAGCTTAACGAGTTGACCATCATAAATAGGTATCCATTGCTTAGGATCGATGATATGTTTGATCTATTAAGTGGTGCTAAGGTCTTTTCTCAGCTTGACCTTGCCACAGGTTTTCATCAGCTACGAGTTGCGGAGGATAGCATACCTCTTACAGCTTTCCGCACTCGATATGGTTCTTTTGAGTGGCTCGTTATGCCGTTCGGTTTGACGAACGCTCCTGCTTTCTTTGTTGATCTCATGAATCAGGTATTTCGGGAATATCTCGATAAGTTCGTCCTTGTCTTCATTGATGATATCCTTATTTATTCTAAGTCTGAAGCCGAGCATGCTACTCGCTTGAGAATTGTCTTGAGTACCCTCCGTCGTCATCAGCTTAGAGCCAAATTCTCCAAATGCCACTTTTGGGAGAATAAGGTTAAGTTCTTAGGCCATGTTGTATCTTCCGATGGCATTTCTGTCGATCCCTCAATGATCGAAGCCATCCAGAATTGGAAGAGGCCTGAGAATGTTCATGAGATCCGTAGTTTCCTTGGATTGGCGGGTTATTACCATCGGTTCATTAAGGAGTTTTCCCGTGTTGTGCTTCCTCTCACTTGCCTTACTCGGAAAGGCATTCGTTTTGATTGGTCCGACAAGTGTGAAGCTTCCTTTTTGACATTGAAGGAACTTCTCACTAATGCTCCTATCCTTGTGGTTCCCGAAGGGAATCATGATCTTGTTGTCTACACCGATGCTTGTGGTAGTGGTCTCGGTGCTGTTCTTATGCAGAAGGATCGGGTAGTTGCTTATGCTTCTAGGCAACTGCGTCCGAATGAAGTTCGCTATGCCACTCATGATCTTGAGCTTGCCGCCATTGTCTTTGCCTTGAAGATTTGGCGACATTATTTATTGGGCGAGCGCTTCATTCTCTATACCGATCAAAAATCCTTGAAGTATTTGTTCACTCAGAAGGAACTCAATATGAGGCAACAGCGTTGGCTCGAGTTTCTTGCTTCTTATGACTTTGATATCCAGTATACCCCTGGTAAGGGCAATCGTGTTGCAGATGCACTTAGTCGCAAACATTCGGCTGTTATTTCTATGATGCTTGCCGAATGGAATATTCTTGAGGCTCTATCTTTTTGTCAAATTCGTGATCGAGGTTCATCTTCTGTTTCTCCTATTCTATTATTTAGTTTGGGAGCTCGACCTATTTTGTTGGATCGTATTGCCGATGCTCAGCGGCGTGATCCTAATTTGTTGTATCTTATTCAGCTTTGTGAGTCTGGATCTTGCGATGAGGCGTTGCAAAATTTCAGCATTGATTCTCATGGGTGTCTTCGCAAGAAGAACCGTCTTTTTGTGCCTTCTGATCTTGCACTTAGGCATGACATTCTGGATGACTGTCACCGTTCTAAGTATACCATTCATCCCGGTAGTAGCAAGATGTATGCCGATATGCGTCGTCTTTATTATTGGGAAGGCATGAAGCGCGATGTGGCGAGTTATGTGAGCAATTGCATAACTTGTCAGCGTTTCAAGGCCGAGCATCAGCGCCCTTCGGGTCTTCTTCAGCCTCTTGAGATTCCATTGTGGAAATGGGATCAGATTTCTATGGATTTCATTGACGGCCTACCTCGTTCGAGATCGGGCCATTCTAGTATTTGGGTTATTGTTGATCGCCTCACTAAGTCTGCTCATTTTGTCCCTATTAAGTCTAATAGGATTGCTTTGCTTTTGGCTAATTTGTATGTCAAGGAAATCGTGAGACTTCACGGTGTTCCTAGTTCTATTGTGAGTGATCGTGATCCTTTATTCACGAGTCATTTTTGGAAGAGTCTTCAGCAAGCTTTGGGAACAAAGCTTAATTTTTCTACAGCTTATCATCCGCAGTCTGATGGACAGACTGAACGGGTGAATCGTATCTTGGAAGATCTTCTCCGTATTTGTATTTTTGATTTTGGTGGTAGTTGGGAAGATCACCTACCTCTTGTAGAGTTCTCCTACAACAATAGTTTTCAATCTAGTATCGGTATGGCTCCTTTCGAAGCCTTATATGGAAGGCCATGTCGATCACCTTCATGTTGGTTAGAATCTGGAGAGAAGCTTATTCTTGGTCCAGATTTTGTTCGTGATTCTTCCAAGAAGATTTATCTTATCCGGTTGAGAATGAAAGAGGCACAGAGTCGCCAGAAATCCTACGCGGATAACCGTAGGAAGCCTCTCGAGTTCTCGATCAGCGATCTTGTTTTTATTCATGTTTCTCCTTTGAAGGGGGTTATGCGTTTCAGTGTGACTGGGAAATTGGCTCCTCGCTTTATAGGACCATTTTCTATTACTGAATGTATTGGCCCTGTGGCTTATAGAGTTTCACTTCCAGCTCATTTATCTGGCATTCATGACGTGTTTCACGTCTCGCAACTTCGAAAGTGTCTTCGGGAGTCGGATTCTGTTATTACTTCTCCTGATTTGCAAGAGCTTGAGATCTCACCAGACTTATCTATTGTACAACAACCTATTCGCGTGCTTGACACGGAGGTGCGACACCGTCGGAACAAGGACGTGCCGCTCGTTAAATTTCAATGGTCCGCTAATCCCATTGACTGTACTTGGGAAACCAGAGAATTTATTGAGCGATCTTATCCTGGTTTTCTTTCTTAGCTTGAGAACGGTGAGCATGTCTTTTCATCTCAAGCTTATTTTTCTTTTCTTTTGATTGATTGTATGTAGTTGTTACGAATATCGTCTCTAGGAATTGCGGGGACGCAATTTTTTAAGGAGGGGAGATCTGTAACAACCCGCATATTTAACGATTTTATATTTAAATGTTTAATTTAAATATAGCGTCGTTAGTCGGATTTGGGTCCGAAATGTTACTTTCTGCAAATGGCCGAATTGGAGCTCGAAACTACCTCCATTGGTTCCAAAATGGCGTTTGCGATCTTTTTGAGTATAATCTTTGATATGTTTGGAGTTTGTGAAATTTTGGCTACCTTTTCTATTGGGTTTGGGTTTGGGTTCAGCCCACTAGCTTAACTAATACTCTAGCTTAGCCACTCCTCTCATTCACTTATTCATTTCTTAAAACTTAAGCTTAAAAACTGAAATGGGGGAAGAGAAAGGAAATTAGAAACTCCTAGCCCTAAATCCATTTGCAAAATCCAAATTTCTTGCTCCAAAATCATAGAGAAGCCATAGGTATGTCTCTCTTCTTCTTCTCCAACTCTTTCTTCTTCAATTTCAGAAAGTTTTCCTAAACCTAACTTAGGAAAATACTTGTTTGTTCTTAGATTGAAGCTTGTTGGGTTGAAGTAGTGTTTGGTTGGTCTTCTCCTTGTTATTGAGCTCCATCTTCTTGTTTTTGGGTTAAAGGTGAGTTTTGAACTCACATCTACTTCTCTTGATTTCATTGATGTTGGGTATGAATTCCTAACACCTTGTTCATATGCATTTGCTCTTGGTTTGAATTGAAATTGGTGAACATTTAACTTTTTTTGGTGTCTTGGAGTCAAATCCTTGAAAATCATAACTTTGATGTTTGATCATGGTTTTTGGTGGTGAATCGGAGTCAATGGTGTTGGGTTATCGATTGGCAAAATCCCCTTAAGTCCATTGCTCGATATGTTGCAAATGGGGTGAGTTGCTCCTCCATTTGTTAGGCTGGAAAACATTTCCAGCTACAGCCAGTCGACTGACCCCCTGCAGTCAGTCGACTGACTGCAGAGAGTAAAAACTCTCGGGTCATGGTTCAGTCGACTGACTGCAGTAGGCCAGTCGACTGACCTGCTTCATTTTGTCTAGTATGCCTATTTGTTTGTGATTTTCACTTTTATCGATGTATATTGATTCTAACTAGTTATTTATGCATATTTGACCTTAATGATTCCTTTTTGACTTCATCCACGGTTTTTATAAAATAATCTTCTAAAATCACATTTAAAAGTTCGTTTCTCCAATTTATAAATTCTATTTAAAACACGCAATTTCGCACTTCGAGCGAAGTGGAAGGAAGATTAAATGGTTAGGTAAACCACGGACCATGAATCTGTGCGTTTATCTTTCCGATTAATCCCCGACCTATTCAATTGATCGTTTGACCTTCGGGTTTGGTTTACTGAGGATATGAGGTGAACTTTGTACTGCTTCGAGTGTGAAATTAACTAATGGATAGTAAACCGTCTAGTGCGAATGGGTGGTTATGGGACTCACGTTACCACTTTTCGGATTCCTCTTTGGGAGTTTGTGACACATGCTGCCTTTGGGATAGTGTTTTCGGACTGTCTCCTCTGGCTTGTTTCCTTTAATATCGCTTTTGGAGTTGGTCCTTTTCCCTGACTCGAAAGATATTTGGGGTTGTCGGTTACCTCTAGTATTGCTTTCGGAGTGGTTTCTTCACCACCGCTCAAGAGATATTGGAGTGGTTTCTTCACCACCGCTCAAGAGATATTGGAGTGGTTTCTTCACCACCGCTCAAGAGATAAAGGAGTGGTTTCTTCACCACCGCTCATGATGTTTCATTTATATGTATATTCCCTAGGTATTGCTTCTCTGTATTGGTTCTTTGGAGCCACACGAAATATAGCATTTACCTTGTGGAACTCGTATTTATCAGTATTTGTTGTTTGCCTTTATGGCTTGCTTTGGGATATTCTTATCCTTTGTTTCTATGTGTTGCCGATGATATGAGGCTTGTTCTATATGATTCATCTTTCGTTAGATGATTGTGTTATCTCTTTAGAGATATCTATTATGCTTTGTAACCTTGCAGGTTTATTGTTGTTCAGTTTATCTAACTGATTTGTTTAGCTAGACTGATCCGTGTATTTTTTACTCGGGTCAGACCGAGTTGTTTCAGGTTAGGTGCTTTTGGACTTAGCCTATTTTGCTTCCGCATGGACTACTCCGCTAGCTTCTTTTTGTCATAGCTTTTTGTGTAGTCCCATTTTGTAGTAACTCTGATATGTATTCATCTGGAACTCGTCTGTATATTGTGGTTTGCTATACCACTCGACATGTATTATTTTGTATACTCTGCAATGTATCAGTATATGTGTATATGATGATTTACTGTTCTGTGATGTGTATTACATTGAGTTGTTATATTCTGTTCTGATAGATCCAACCACCTATGGTTTTGTTTTAAGTATGCATTGGATATGTCGATCTGTTTGGTATGATTATTGTCGACGTATTTAATGGATAATTAGAGCAAGGCTATAGATGGTCGCTCCTATCCAGCCTTATTCTCCGTGTTAGTTGACGGCATTACCCTGTAGTGTCCTTGGCTAGCGTGGGTATAGAGGTGGGGCGTCACAGCGTCTAGTCCCTAGCCATCTATGTGTCCATGAGTTGAGCATCCATGATTTTGAGTAGTTGTTGATCATCTATGTGGGTCATAAGAATAATCGTATATCCAACGCATTTGAGTGAGAGATGCAAGGTTGTGTGATTGTTGCTATGTTTATAATGTGCTTGATATGAATTTCATATTGTCATATTATACCCCAACACCCTATGCTGTACTTACTGTAGCACACCCATGCATGTCAATAGTAGTTTAGCATAAATAGTGTTTATGTACTAACTTGTTGGATGTAAGGACAAGTCAGGTACGGTTCCACATATCATGTGTCCTTTTTACTACATACGATTTTTATAGTATTTGAGATGATGTATCACTCACATCGGACCGTTGTTTGACTCAAGATTTTATGTTTTGCTTCTTATTATTTCAAGTACTCTTAATTGAGTAGATTAGGGATAACAAGTCTAGATAGGGCATGGAGTTGTATGGAGTATGAGAAGGAGGCTACACTTTCATAAATCTATATTTTGGAGCTTACTATCGCTTATATTCCCCTATGCAATGCCGAGGAGCTATGTCAGTACTTGTATTATGTGAGAGACAGTTATGTAACAACCCGAACTTTCCGCCACCTCGATCCAAAGACATGGGTGACTTCGGACTCACAGCATGTCGACAAATATGAGTTGTTGGGTTTTTAAAACATTTCAGAGGATAATTATAAAGTTAAATTCTAAAATATTCTACACTTTTAGATCACACAATGAAAGTAATGAAAATAGACATTTCAGAAAACAGTCTCCGAAATACTTAATTGCCATACACACTAGTGGTAACATCCCACATTTTAAGATATGAAACTAACCTCTATAGATGATGCAGTCATCTATAATATTAATTTCCGATGATAAAATGCGGTCATGTTAATAGTACCAATCACATCAAAGTACGGGAATATGAAATTTTCTAAAACACAATTTCAAAACAAACTTTCACATTTCATTTCAAAGATAATATTTCATATTCATTACATAGTCCCAAACATTGTCCAAGTTCAAATAAAATATAATATTACAAAGTACTCCAAGCGCGAGATATGAAGATGCACTCTTGGTTGATTAGAGTTAACTACTAAACAGTTACAACATCTATCAATACATACATTCCAAATAAATAAAATTTGAACACCGTAGATATTAAATAGGTAGACTCCTACATAGCTAGATCTGCTTCATGCACGTCCTCGGAAGCTTTATTCGTCCAACCTAAATAACTTGAAAACATTGCTGTTGAACTACTCAAATGAGCATCCGAGAGTTAAAGGGGAAAAACAAAAACTTCGGGTTAGATAAAAAGTTCGGTGTGAATAATAATATGTCATCTCAGTAAATGGATATCTAGTGAGAACCACGCTATTGAGCGGAATGGGTTATCCTCTCACTAGTATCCTCTAAAATATATCTTTCATAAACCCAGCACCTGCAACCACAATGAAAAAAATAATATAAACAATCATATGCATGCATGCAACTTGGGTAATCATGATCAATCTATCTATATAAATGGACAATCTATCCCAAAATCATAGTTTTCTCAGGGTAACTATAGACCTATATAGCTGACTCGGGCCTACCAAGTATATAAATATTTCTAACTTACCGTTAGAAGAAAACTAGACGGTCGTCCAAAACTTACTATTTCTAGGGTCATACTGATTCTAATGGTTTTATAGGCCAACAAAAACCTAACTCATCTTTGTTTATTCCTTTTTGTGTGTGAACTTACTTTTAGTCTTACCCATGACAAAGCCACACGCACTAGAATTTTGAACTAATATCCGCTAGGGGCTAACAGCTAAATTATAGGGCGCGACCCTACACCAGTCCTACCCGGTTTCTCTAATCTCTGAGCCAATTCATCCTATCATAATTTATCTAACAGTGATAAGAACAATAGTTCTTCGGTAAAACTCTGGGCTAAATATCCTTTTTCTACTTCCTTGAAAATAAACTCTTTATAAATGATTTAACCATTGGAATCATATTTTAAACAAGATTTTTTTTACCCCTTTACGTTATCTAAAATAACATAAAGATAAATGCGTCGCCATTATAGCCGTTATAAAACAATTGGCATTAGACAATAGCGGCATCATTACCGTATAAAATCAACGTCGTATGTAATAGCATTGGCGTCGTCGCCTAGAGGAGTTAATATGGTAAAATAGAGACATTGCTGCCTTATAGAGTTGGTGTCGTTACTAAAAACATGCGGCATGAAAATACGCGACATCAAAGTATTAAGTGTCTGGTACCGAAAATAAGCGGCATTACTTACAGCGAAGACATTGATGTCGACATTGCCAATCTACTTCATCCTTCAAACAAGGTCGATCTATTATATACCAACTATAATTGATAACTTAACATTACTAATGGTCGACGTCTAAGATCATAACAGTGGCATAATAAACGGTGGCATCATTGACTTCGGCATGGCAGTGTCATAATTACCATGAAAACTGTTTTCTTGCTATTAAAAGTAAATTCTTTTCACCAACTCCTTTTATTTGTCAAATTCTTATTGGATAATAATTCTCTTTATCAAAATATTTTCTAGAAAAATGCTATTGAGCATATTTGTCTTTTCCAAGCTAATTTTGCAAACCAACATTTTTTATTAATATTTTAATATAATTATCAGGCATTTCTAGCCTGATAAATTCATAATAATCCATAAATATTTGAGAAAAATACAAAAAATCAAATTTTATATAATCTTTACATGTAAAAATTTCGAGGCTAAAACATTATTTAATTATTTTTAATAATTAAAACCAGAAATAAACCATTTTATTCACTCAAGAAAATCATAAAATATACATACTTGATCAGAAAACTATGAAATTAAAATCCCACTTCCAAAGTTATGTTTCTAACATCATATCAAAATTTCAAGTCACTTGGATATCATATGATAGGATTTCACACTTGAACATATTTAAGAATTTCATAATTAAATTCAATAATTCATCACAAAGCATATAATTATCTAAACATTCAAACATGATATAATATCAATCATATTATTTCGGGTTTAATCCTAAAAACAAAATTAAACAAGCATATTAGAGATGAGTATCATTATTCACCATGATTTGATGAAGGAACTTGAAATTTGAGTTTGAATTTTGTTTCCCCTAAGTTTTAAACTTGTTTCCTAATTTTTCTTCTTTTTAATGCTCTCAACAATGGCCATCCTTGATTTAGATTAGGTTTCTATGAATGAAAGTGAATGAAGGAGAAAGAATATAAGAATTTATGTTTAGGAATTATGGTTTATTCGTATTTTTCCCTTAGCATGAATTCCTCATTCTTATCTAAGTTATTATCTATTCTTAATAACTCATTTGTTAAGGCACGACCTATTTTAGTTATCAAATCTCATTTTCCTTATCCTTTTCACTATTTTATTTAATTTATCTAAATTAATATCCTAAATAATATTAACCAAAATTAGGGGGTGTTATAGACCCACCTTAAAAAATTCCGTTTTCGAAATTACGATAAGGTACATAACAACATACTCATAAATATAAAACATACCATCTAAACAAATCCGGATAAGTGACTCTATTCATGCGCTCTATCTCCCAACTATAGTCTTTTTCATTGTCACTCTATTGGACCTTTACTAATCTGATTGTCTTGTTCTTTAGCTTCTTCTCATCTTTAGCCACAATACAAACTAGTTTTCTAACAATAGTCATGTCTGGTTCCACCACTAAATCTTCCAATGCAGTCGGAATGATAGTAGTCTCTAGATTGCGAACACACTTCCTAAGATGAGAAATATGAAGAATATTGTGGAATCTTGCCAAGTTTCTCATTAACTCTATCATGTAGGCAAGTTTTTCGATCCTCTTTATAATATGAAATGGTCCAACAAATCAAGGCGCCAATTCCCTTGACTCCCCAAATCTTACTACAACCTTCATTGGTGATACTTTAACGAAAACATGGTCTCCAACTAAGAACTCTAAGTTTTTCCGTCTTTTATCTGCATAACTCTTCTCCTTACACGGAGCTTCCTTCATTCTAATATAGATTAACTCAATCTATTCTATGGCTTCTCTTACTAAATCTGAATCAAGAATCAATCTATCTTCGGTCACTAACCAACATACGGGGGATTTACATGGTCTTCCATATAAAGCTTCAAAAGGTGTTATCTCTATCGTAGTCTGATAAGTATTGTCATAGGAAAGTTTGACTAAGTGTAGATGGTCTTCCCATGGTCCTCCAAAGTCTAGCACACAAGCTCTTAACAAATCTTCTAGGACTTTTTTAACTCTTTCCATTTGCCCATCGGTCTGCGGAAAGTATGCGATAATCATCTTAAGCTTGGTATCTAAAACTTCTTGTGGACTTTTCTAGATTCACTAGTGAATAAGGTATCTCTGTCACTAATTACTAGAAACTCCATGCAGTCTAATAATATTGTAATGACCTATTATTTCAAACCATTCGCATCCATACATGCCGGACACGAATTGCATAAAATATCAGATTGTTAATTTATATTTGGCAAAACTCAGCAGATATAGTAAATAAATCAATCACTGAATCACAAACACAGAGTATTACAACAATAAGTGGTGGAATAGATAAGTAGTAGTTCATAAAGCTACCATCAAACATCAAAGTCTGAAAAAAAATACAACAGAATATCTCAAATACAATGTAGTCTCAAATACAAGGATAACTGACAAGACTAAACATAAGCAGCTCGAGTAACTGAATAACCGAACGTTGGATAGATAGATCTTTGAACAAAGCTCCAATCTCCAAAGGTGAGTCTCAAATACCGTGACACACAGTCTGACCCGAGCGTAAAGCAAAACACAAAACACTCGAGTCAGGATTAACATTCTTATACTAGTAAATTCAACTCAAGTGAAATGTCAACTAAAATACAAGTAACTTAAATGATATTTGGGATTTCCATCCTCTAAAGATCTGTGGTACTATCTATTATGTAGTAATGTACGCTATTATAATATATCTATAGTAAAGTAAACTATTAAAATAGCGTTAAGGCTTTAACCATATCCCCCTTAACATAATTTATATATTCTCATAGTATATACAGTACCGTAACTTCCTCTGTAAACTGGAGGGCTATCAAAGGGCACTCCATAGGTATGGTACAAAACAAACTCGTAGAAGGCGCGATAGGGCATGCGATAAGGCACTTGAGGCAATGTTAGGGTAGATATACCGTTTGCATATCTGGACTAGTGGTAACGCATAGCAGGTACTACCGCCCACCTTGTGACACACTCCCAAATCAATGTTGCACCCAATCAAATCACAAAAGCAATAGGATGGTGTCGAAGAAATGTGTCTGATAAGAGTAATGACCTCACTTGGCCTGGCATGGCTCCTATTTTAGCCGCATCAAGCTAACTCATAGGAGTCAGGGCTACGTAAATACCATATAGAATCGTCGCCAAACCATCCTGTGTCATTCTGGAATCTCCACCACATACAAAATTGTTAAAGTGGTTTTCGGTATTGGCAAATAATATGACAATTTCCGATTCCGGTCTCTTTTACGACCAAACGCTTATTTCACACCCTGGTCCTTTCATTTCAAAATAATTCATACCTCATATCAAAATATCATATTCATTTCAAAACCATATCAATTCAATATCATTATTCACTTAAATAATATTCATTTCCAAATTAATAACACTCAAAATCATAACACTTTGAAATCACAACACTTTGACTTAACCAGTTTAGATATTGAAAATAATATATATATATTAAAATAGTTATACATTAAAATAGTTTATATATTAAAATAATTTTTATATCAAAATTTATATATATTAAAATACTTTATATAATAAAATTAGTTTCCTCTAATTTCATAAATCGATTCAAATCATTTTTAAATTCCAAAATTCAATTTAAATCAATTCCAATTTAACCATTTCAAATTTTAAGTTCAAAGATTCAAGTTTATATATTCAAATATTTACAGTATAAATTTCATTTATATTTTGACATTTAACTTTAATTTGTTTCAAATTGGACAATATTCACTTAATCATTGTAATAACAATTTGTTTGAATCTCAACTTATAAATTTATATCAAAATAAATATTCAATCTCAATTTTATTTAAAGTTGAGAATATTCATTTAATCACCTTTTACCAAATCAAGTTATAAATCATGTCTTTCAAAACCTCAAAAATCAATAAGTTTAAATCAATTCCTATTTAAATTCACTTATTAACCAATTTAAATCCAAGCCAACATTAATTTATCTTCCTAACCTTTATTATTAAAGTTATAAATTTTATTTTTTAAGAATTAATATAAATTCAAACAAATGCTTAAACATATTATATACTAATTAAATTAAATTTTTATTAAATTAAATCTTATTATAAAATGTATATTTTATTAGATCTTATTTTATATATTTTAAAATAATAAAATTTATAAGAAAAATCTTAAAAATTATAATTTCAAAACTAACATATAAATTTAAAATTTCCAAAACATATAATTTTTAAAAGCTAAAATTTTCACATATATTGAAATAAATTCTTTATAATAAAGTTTAAAAATCAATATTTAATAAAATCCATATATTTCCTTTCAAACTTTGAAAATCATCTTCCAAAATATAGACCAACGGTGTTCGTATATAATTTTCTATCCTATGGTCAGGTGATACAGATATTTATCATTTCAATCCGCAAATTAAATATTTACGGGTATATATCGTTTCAACCCGCAATCCCAAAATTTAAAATTAATGAAAATCGCTTGGATTTATCATTTCAACCGATAACGATTTTCTCCAAATCATAATATCATTCGGGTATGTATCATTTCAACCCATGGGAATTCTAAATTAACAGCGAACTTGCAGAGTTGGAACAAAATGATAAACTATAACATATCAATAACAAACATATGTCATTAGTGGTAAATTAGATATAATATATACAGCAGGATATGGTGTCATATATCACAGATGAACAATTGCAGGTAATGACATATCATATGTAAAAAAATAAATAAATAACTAATAATTCAAATTTAACAACATATTTTAATTGTCGTTTCAAGTAAAATCAAATTTAGTAAATATAAAAATGTTAATCGCGAGTGATTGCTCACCTTTTGAGGCTAGAGGGATTTGATAATGAAATGAGTTACGAAGCCAAGCATGAATTTCAAAGCAAAGCACGATGGACACGACTTCGACGGACAAGCCGATAAATTATAACCAATGAAAACAATCAAAGCCAGCATGAAATAAGTTGAAGCAAGATACATTTGTGTGTGTGTGTATATATATAATATTTTTTAGAAAAACAATATTCAAGTTAAACACATTTTTCAGACCCATTATTTGGTAAACAAAATTTTTGTAAACATAAATCTTCGGTATATTCTTCAGTGCGCTACCCAAATCCATATACTTACATAAATTAACATAACCAGCTAACATACTGTACAACTTACATAATTGACATATATAACTGGCCTATATATATACAACAACTATTTATAACTTGATAAACTTGTATTTTGTACTAACATCACATACAACTTTTACTATATATATATACTACATATAATATGGTTTGAAAAACTTTTGTATACGAAACAAAAATAACAGAGCATATAAGGCTTATAACAACATATTGTATATAACCAATATAAATTTATGTTCATAACCAACAGATCTTATATATTTATGTAGACTAAAATATACAAACACCGTACATACATAATATATAAAGGAAATCAATATAACTAACATACTATGTATATACTACTGACGTACTGTCTATAACTAACAAACACACACTCTAACCTATATTAGATCTAAATATATATGTCCTGATGTAAACTATATATACAACTAACATATACATAGTTTACATCCGGGGACATATATATTTAGATCTAATATAGTTTAGTGTGTGTATATATATATGTATATGTATATATATATATATATGTGTATATATGTGTATATATATATATATATGTGTGTGTGTGTGTGTATATATATATATATATATATATATATATAACTAACATACAATATAACTCACGTAAACGTATAAACTAATATTTAAGCTAATATAAACCTACATATATACTCTTGCTTCTTCTTTTTTTTTCCTATTTTTTCGCATGGCAGAAACCAAAAGGAGGATGACGTGGACAATAGAGTGGTGGCTACTCGGGTTCGTTGGCATGGTGGTGTTCTGCCATTGCCGCGTGGAGCAGGACAGGTAGAGGGTCAGGGTCAGAGGAGGGCAAACTACGAAGGGGTTGCGTGAGTTGCTAGATCGAGGCGAGACGGGAGGCCGATTTGGTGAAGCACGTGAGTAGGTGGCCGGTGTGGCTAAGGTCGACAGGTGGAGGCTGCCGCGGTAGGTGATGAGTCACGAATGAAGGTGACGAGGATTTGATCGGTGGAGAAGCTCGGGGAAGGGAACCGTTTGGTCGCTTGGGTGTTATGGTGAAGGCTGGGTATGAAGGGAGAAGTGGCCGCTTGCTCGAGATGGTGGTACGGCTGTAGTGGAACGTGGCGAAAGGGAAGGCTATGGCGTGGGTTTGGTTGTTAACGTGATGGGTTTGGGTTGTCACTAGAAGGAGGAGGGCGTGAAGAGCGCGACGTGGAAGAAAGAGGACTTCGGGTGGTGGGCGCGGTGCACAGGGCGGCTGCTATGGTGGAGATGGTCGTCATGTGTGGCATGGCCGAAGACAGTGGGGAGGATCGGTGAGTGGAGCAGTTTTTAGAAGGAAACATGAGTAAGTGGAGGAAATGAAGAACAGATAGAAGGCAATAACACAAAGGCTCTGTATAAAATATGTAATATATATTCCTTCCTTTTCAAAAGTACGCACACGAATAAGCAAAAGAATAAATGTTTAAATAATGGAAATGAAAGGTCTGGAAATCACAGAAGTCATGTCAGTGTACTCAGGTAATTATTAAAAGCAAAATGAATATTTGTTTTCCAACCGTGGGAAAAATTCGAATGGACACAAGAATCAAAAGGCACGAAAACGAGTACAGATACGGTTACCGTTTTCACAGATTCAACCATGTATCGGACTATTAAACACACAAATGAATATACTATGGAGATCAGCACAATGAGATGATCAAAATGGTACACAGATATCAGCGATACGACCATCCTATTAAAAGTCGATATTTGCTGCCAAACGGCTGCAAATTTGCTGAAAATAAGATAACGAAGCTAGAGACCTCACTAGAAAATGTTCTACATTTTTATCATGTAAAAATATTTGGCTTTCGAAAACATTCTATTATCATTAAATAAACTAATTTTAAATTGAAAATTTCACAACATAATTTACTTTCGTATTTTCCAATGAAATTTTACCATTTACTATGTTTAAATAGACGCATACCAAATATCCAATTTTCCTTGTTAAATTTTATAATTTAATTTCAAGCAAAATTTCAGTTAATTACGTTATAAAACCGTTAAAATTTTCAGGTCGTTACACATATTCTTTATAAATAACATAGCCAAAATAGGTGTCGTCTTTGTCGACTTAATGAGAATGAAATATGCACTCTTCATCGGTCTATCCACTATAACCTATATACTTTCACTAGTGCGAAACCATGCTACGCATACAGATTTGCTTTATAATTAGTTTTGTAATTATTTGTACAACTTTTCTATGCTCATGGAGATGATTTTTCAGCTTGAAATTGGACGTTGTCTTTCATATCTATAGGTAAAATTGCTTGTGTCTTGCTGTGAAAAAAACATGTACAGCGTGACAAAGGGGCCTAGAGTCAAGCAACAATTATACCAACATCAACTTGTTGAAATATTTTATACATTACAGTTAGAACAAAAAAATTATGGCCAAATATGAGTTTGATATGGTATACCAATCATGGTATATACAATGTAAATTAGATACAAAAATTTGTGACAAATAACTTATTTCATGTCTAGAACATATAATAGTAAGGTATGAGATACACACGATAACGGCATGGAAGATACCATGGCACAAATGCCTCACTTAAAGAACAATGAACACGATAGAATGCTCCTGCATCAAATAATTTACGCTAAACCCTACATAAATATGTAGCACATCCAAATGTTTTGATTGGTTAAATAAGGAATGCTTTCATAAAATTGTGAAATCATCATAGATCCTATCACTGCCAATTAGATAGTCAGACAATTCAGACCACTTAGACCAAATTATAATAATGAGCTGCTTACAGTTAGATATGATGTTTAGCATAGCAAAAATAGAATTGTACATAGAGACAATTAATTCCCACTATAACCAACCATGGATAATTAACTTCAGTTCATATACTTAAAGATGTGTAAAAAACCCGATGTAGTCCTTCACTGACCATATTTTTCAAACTTGTTTGAAATCATTTAATGCTTTAGCCCACAACTTTAAAACATAGTAAAATAGATAATTTTCAATCTGAAATCTGATAACAACAGGTATGGTAACTTGATAATTTGAATGGACAGGGTAGTCAATATGAAATGAATCAAAATGAACATTATATTGTATTGAATTTTCTATGCAATAGACTACAAATATATTTAAATTATGCAATACATTTAACTATGCAATATATTTGACTCATAAAAAAAACCATCTACTATATTCTATCACTAAAGCCATATAATATGGAAAAGTGGTATGTAAATAATACATGTCTAAACTCCGTAAATGAACCATTGGTGCATAATTACATATCCAAAGCTATACATAAACACTTCTGCACTGATTCTTTATAATAGATATGTATCTTGTAATCAGAAGTGGTGGGAATGATGAATTAATTTTTCAATTGTTCTACGTGTGCTTATACATGTGTGTGCGTGCACAGTGTGTAGGGATAAAGAAAATGAAGATAAAAATTCATTTATGCTCTGTTACCCACTAAAATGTGCTTAATAAAGAAATAGAACCTTCTGATAGTGCATTTTATTTAGGTGGTGTAACCATCTTGATACTCTTGATGCATGGGGAGATTGTTAACATAGTTCTAGTGACATCCAAGAAGAAGAAAGGTTGATAAGAATTCCTCAAGAACAATAAAGATAAAATATTCATAGATACTTACATCTTATAAATTTATTTTGTTGAAGTCATTTCATATAACCTAAAAGTTTGATTAGATATTGTGCATAGTGGTGCTAATTTTGGATATTTGATGTTATTCAAAAAGGGAAAACACAAATTAATTAGCGTACTGGTTAATTTATGTTAAGGTCAACATGTAAATATGATTACAGACTTAAAAGTCTAAACATATAAAGAAAAATGGCTTAAACAGATCACCTATTATAATTAGAAGACAGTCCAAACTTTAGTTGGTTAAAAATATGATAGTAGTCATATGAATAATGACAAAATTTTATAAGTCATATGCAAAATGAATTTACGAATTAAGAAACTATGACACCGAAACAAATATGACTAAAAAATCATAATAATGCATAATACCTACAAATGAAAATTGTTCCATAGCAGTTTTGTAGTTGTAGCAATGAATATTTTGCGTAAGAAAATGCTTTCGATTTTTAATTACCATATGATAAAGAATTTGTTATCAAGTTCCCTTATTTCTTTTACTTATTTAAACATGATATAGTGTAGGGTTTAAGAAATTAGATATATCATGCTCGAAGAAACATATAAGTTCTTTACTTGTAGAATGGATTATGTAAAGATGAGTATACTAAAATATATTCATTTTGATTTACGATACACACGGGGATGGATTCAAGATCGCCGTACTTATAAATCTCACTCGCATTCCCTTTCTACTGCAAATTTTTTTGGAGTAAAAGTGAACTTATTTATGTAAATGTTATATTTTTAATCAAGGTCAAAATGAATCAATGATCTTTTTTTTTTAAAGACTACGAACGTGATAAGACATCATATCTGCAAAATATTAGCGAAAGCCAACGTACATTGTTCAAAAAATTTAATGAGGTAATTGGGGGGAATCATGTAATGGAGGATCTAGATCCGCTCTCTCTGTGTAATTGTAAGAATGGAAATAGAAAATAGAAAAAATAAGCATGTTCATAAACATATATTGTGGAAACTTCCTCTTCTCTTTATTCAAGCAAAACAGTTTCATTAGTTCAAAAGAATTTGTTCTAATTTTTCAAATGTTGGAGCATGACACAGTTACATTTAATAGTTGACTTGAGTATCATATATGAAAATCCATATTAGTTGGTTTCAATTCTCCTCTGTCTCCTCCATCATACTTCAAAATCAAGATCCTTAAATGCAAAATCATCGGTATCGTTTAGTGGTAACAAAATCATATTACCAATGATAATTGGCTTTTTAAAGTTACAGTAGAATTAGATGATTAACGATTACTTATGTTACAAAACCAATCTATTCTCTCTTATACAAAACACCTTAATCATGGTACATAGTGATAGAAAGCAACATTTAAAAAATGAACTGGTTATAAGAATATTAATGCATACAAAAACACGTGAATTTGTTGTGGTTAACTAAGTTTATATTTAGTGCAAGGAGTGGATTCAAAAAAGGGAAACTATCATATAAATTTAGAGAAACAAACAAATTAACAAAACCAAAGAAATTAAAAAGACACGCGCATTTGAAAAAAACCGTAATACATTTTGTACAGAAAATCGCCTTTTGGTTGAAACAAAACCACGATGGATTGGAAGTGCTACAACCATGATTGAAGCAACAAAGATTTGGAGAAAGAACCAAATCTTCGTAGGATGTCAACCCAACTGAAATAATTAAAGCTATTGAGAAATGATGAAATAAATAAAAAAACAATATTTTTTGGCAGATTAAATTTGATGCAAGAAATTGATGTCACGGCATACTAACCAACGGATTACTAATATACGCTTACATTTCCTTTAAATATCTCCAATGGAATGATCAATTATGAACTTGTTTTCTTTGAGCAATTCGATGACAAACGGTATATGGAATCATCAACATTGAAATGAAAAACTATTTTTGTTTTTTAATATAAAAGCCCTTAAATATTAAAAAAAAGGGTTTGATTTGCACAAGTGTTTACTCTCCCAAAGTTAAAACTCATATTTTCTTCTATGATTGGAGTAAAGGGAAGCTATGATAAGAGTTATGGTATGGTAAGTATATTTTATAAATACAGGTTGTCATCATCAAAAAGAGGGAGATTGTTAGGAACTGAGATGTTGATTTTGATGACAACAACCTTTTTAACTTATCTTATTATAAAATATATACTAACACTATTGTCTAGATAGATATGTATATGCAGGAACTATGCATGATATATGTGTGTGTGTGTGTGTGTGTGTGTGTGTGTATGCAAGGATTGATTACTGAAGACTGATCAGTATAAAGACTCAAGACTCAAGATTTAGAATGGAGATATCAAGATTGAAGACTCTAGTTTATAAAGATCAAGATTTCAAGATAAGTGTCTAGTTTTTGTTAAAACTTCACGACAGCATGGAAATCTTCATTCCAAATTTCATTTGGGATAAAATCCATTTCTATCTTCTTAGTGGCTTATAAACCCACAACAAGTAGGTTACAAACCTATGACAAGTGGCTTACAAACCCACGGACATCCAGGTTTTGTACAAATTCTCGAGTCCTGATGTGATGAAATAGTCTGCAGGAAGAAGCTTGCAAAACTACTCAAAATGCTTCAAAACTGCTTTTCAAAATGTTTTAGATTTAAAAATTATCTTTTCAAATGATTTTCAAAAGTATGTTTTAGCCTTAAACTATTCTTTGTTTTTGTTTTTAAATAAACTCTTGTTTTAAACTTCATTTGTTTTTAAAACTATCTTCTGATTTTTAAATATTCTTTATAATATATATACTTGAGATTGAAAATCAAATTTATATATACATTAAAAAAAAATATTTTTCTACTCTTCTTTATTTTAAAACATAGGAAAATTAGTTTACTTTACTTTAGAATCATTTCATCTTGTTTTCCTTCCAATACCATTTTCAATTTTTTTTTACATATTTTTTAACTAAGGGATGTCGACATCATGGGATACCCCATGTCGACATGTTGGACGTTAAATTCAAAAAATTTAATTTTCAAAAGAAGTGTCTACTCATTTAAATCTCTTCTCAAATGGTTATGACCATTACTGGTATATAAATAGCCTTCACAAACGAATTTTTTAACTAACGATTTTCTTATTTTCTTCACTCCTTCTTCTCTACAAATACATATTCTAAAATTTTCATAATTTTAAGATTGTGCCGAATTTCTACCGAATTCTCAAGTGAATCAAATTAGAATCTCATTCTTGTTTGATTCTCTGCCCCCTCTCGAAGATCAAAGTGCTATTCAGAGTTATAGGATCAATTTGTAATCGAAAGTTTATCGAGTCTCTCTATAAGGTGTGGTTGTGTCTGGAAATCAATTGGGTGATCTTGTGTCCCGTAAATCAAGAGAGTTTTCCCTGGACTCGAAGACAGGAGGGTACCTAAAGGCCTTTAGAAATTGAGGATTATAATCTCTAAATTGGTATAATAAAAATCTAACGAGGTGTTTGCCTTGGTACAGAACTGGACATAGGGTAACTCCAAACCAGTATAAAATTCGGTGTGTTCTTTCCTTTTACTGCTTTTTATTTACTTTCTTCATCTGTGTTTGAATCTGTATTGTTCTGTGATTAAGTTCTGCATTTTTTTGCCATAATTTTGGTTTAGTCCATATAAATCTTAGAATCCATTAAACACTGTTCAACCCCCCTCTAGTGTTAAATTAGCCTTAAGATTCTTAATCCGCACCCCTTTTCAAATGTAACATGCATTTAATTGCAATTGATTAAATATATTGGTAAAAACAACAATGGTCACCATTACTACATTTAATAACATTTGTAAGTTTATTATCTACAAAAAGTGTTATAATTTCTACTACGACCAAAATTTTTATTTAATTACAATTAGTTACATACTATTTTATTGATTAATCAACGTTTAACTATCAATTATTCTTTAAATCCAATTATAAATTAATATGCACATTATTGTAATTAATTTACAATCTATAACCAATTATAACTTTGTAATCATTTTAATTAGTTGGAATTACATTTAAAGCAGTTATCAATTGCCTTAAATTAATACTATTTCATTTTATTCCAGTTATATTCTTATTATTAATCACAAATTTTTATATCTTTCAACATCAAATCAAAAACCTTATTAAATTAACTATTCTTAATTAGCGAAAATTATGGATCGTTACACCGCTACACCCCATCGGTCGATGGCTTGCGGTCGAATGATAGGATGAGGGTGACCGGTCATGATATAAAATTTAGGGTTTGTTTATTTTCCCTTTTTGATTTTGATAACTATTAATTTTTTTGATTAACCGCACACAGTAACCGAACCCTAAGCAGTACAATGACCAATTTCTTTTGAGATTCTACTCTATTTTATTGGTTTGATGTTGATCTATTTTAACATGTTATATACAAATAATTAATCAATTTTTGGGTTTTAATTAAAAAGGGGTTTATAGGTTTATCAATTTACGGTATTCTATTTCTACTCAAGATTCCAGGTTATATAATTAGGGTTTACAATTTACTATTTAAATTACTAACACCCTAGATCAAGTAGAATAGGTTAAACTTAACTGAAATATATCATCTTATTAAACCTATTCTCACTCATCTTAGATCCAAGCTCTAACTTTATTCCTTGCACGTGAATTAACATCTATTATCTTGCCTCCTCTTGAATCTAATTACTAGCTTGCTCTTGCTTTGATTTTTAATTTGTTTGTGAAGAAAGATTATAGGTGGAGAGAAGAAATGTTTGTAGAGTTTTGTAGGCTGTATGTTTTCTATTGATTTTAGGGTCGTCCTAGGTTTCCATTTATAGAGATTAGGCTAAATTTAGGGTGTTAGATATGGTATGGAGAATATTTACTATCATCTCATTCACTCATCATAAACATGCCTGCCAAGTAAAATAATTAGGTCAATCGCATCCATTTTTCTCGCTCTAGAATTCTTGAGTTTACAGCATGCATAGTCGAGTGCCTCGCACCTTGGATCGATCACTACTGGTTGACCATTGAGACACTAGGGTCGACTAGTCATAATGTGAATTTTTAATTTAAAGTTTATTTTATTTTTAAATTTTCAAATGTCCATAACTTCTCCATAATAACTTCAATTTTGAAGCGCTATGTACGAAAATTACTAAGAAAACAGCTATGAACGAAATTAGTAAGTTTCGTACCTAAATTCAAACGTTCATGTAAATTTTATTTCAACCCTTGTTTTCCTTAAATTTAATTTTCTTTTCCATTTAATTTTGGAGGTGTTACATTCTCCCCCTTAAAACTTTCGTCTTCAAAATCCTAAGGTACGGAAAAATATAACTTACACACACAACAATCATTAGCTGCAACCATCAACTCTTCCATCATCTATGGGCAAAAACCGTCCTTAGAAATTTTCTAATGCAATATGTACATATATATGAAAAGTGAAATGCACATGAATCTAAACTAGTGCCAAGAGTTGGCAGTCTTCTAATCCAGTCGGCCTCTTATCATGCAAGTGCCCATGCCATGAATCCAATATGTATGCAACATCTTAAGTAAATATACTTGCAATTCTACATGCTTGTGCAACCATTCAATCCATATGCATAATGCTCAATAAGATAAATAACAATCAACATCCACAATCATATCTAATAAGCTAAACAACAAGCAAAAGATAATGTGAATGTGTGTGGGCAACCTAGAGGATATACAATCCTAAATGTGTAAAAGAAACAATCCAAACAATACATCCATTAGCATCCATCGTCCATAACATGTCCTATTGACATGTTTACAACTATTCCTACCATCCAATGGTCTCTACCAAAGCTAGAACCTAAATATAAAAGTAATATATACTTTTCTAATTAAATGGAATCGTACCGGAAAAGAGTTCTAGATGGGTAGCTTGGATCTTCTCCTCGGGCTCCCATGTACTCTAAATTGGTTTGTTTCCCTGATGCGATCTAACCAGTTTGATTACTTCATCACGGGGTCGACTTGTTCCATGTCCAAAAATATGGCTAGGTGCATGGTGAACAAGGGAATCACTATCCTTTTTAACTTTCCCTAACTGACACAGCTCCACCATGGCAACTCCATCACATAAACAATTTTGCAAGTATCTAATGATGACTCCACTATAATTTAACTATGTTTTATCTTGCCTTGGGGATTTTTTACTTGTTTACTTCCGAATTGTGGACTCATCTCCATGTACTGTAGAGGACTCGGCTTCTTGGAATACCCCATGTGTCTCACGTTGGTACATACTTTTCTATCTATCTTGTGCAGTCTTTGTCCTTCTATGAATCAAATTTCGACCGCCCTTACCAATCTTCACCACCGGCATAAATTTTCAATCCAAATGTATGTGCATCGGTAACCCCCAAAAGTACTTGCTACCAAATCAAATGGTGTAGACTTGCACCGCGCTAAATAATTTAAGCATAAGTATGCTCCTACAAAACTGTAGCCTTATGAAATCCTCAATGCACATTTTCACTACCTTAAATCATCCAATGGTATATCTAATCACTTTATCTTTTAGATAGTAAGGTAAGACACCGCGAATGTGTATGGTGTCCATGCCTTAGTAATTTTTGCTTAGACCTTTTTGCTACTTCTTCATTTTCACCTAAGGATATCCAAACTTGTGATTTCTTAACGTATTGAAAATAGCAAAAATTATTTTCCAATTAAATTCAAATTAAGTTATCTCTTTTTACAATCGAATTATTTCTTCAGTCCTTCAAAAATCATGATACTTAGGTATCAAGTTTAGAGTTTGTAGGGATCCATTCTAATTTCCACAAGTGGAAGTTTGGTCTAACTTTCCATTCAACCCTAACAATAAAGTCCTAAAATTAATTGAAGTTATAACCTAGAATCATTCTAGCATCGGTAATAATCACCTAAGTGGTACTTTGTTCGCATGTGATTGCTAAGCACACGACTGGGTATTTTAAGTTAGTCTTCCATGAATTTCCCTAAGTAAATAGTCTCTTTCCAATCTAAGGGATGATTGAGAAGAATCTTTTTTATCCTTTCCTCCAAATCTTATCCAAAATTTCCCGATCTAGTTTTCTATGAAAACTACATTCACATTCTCAATGCATGCAAATAACAATATCCTTTTCTTAATTGAGACCCAAATCCTTGAATTAACCATCCCTTGTACAAATCTTAACTAAAATTTATCTAGGATACTTTCTGTACTTTGAACTTCCAAAAACATTTATCATTTTGTAATATCCTCCCAAATAATGAGACCATTTTACCAAACATAGCCTTTTACCATTTTAGTCCAGTCATTTCATGGTTGAGACAACTCGATATTGAATGATTCTAATCCACTAGACATAACGATCCATGCTTGGGTATATACTTAGAGATTTTTATATTTTAATGCATTGGAATTACTTCTCTTCCAAAGGAAAGGTTGACATCGTAAATTTCCATGTCTTATCCCAAAAGAAGAATTTTTGTAATGTTTGGAACTGCAGAAAATTATCTTTTTTCATAGTTATTGAAATAAGCAGTATAAAATATGGAAAATACCCCTATTTTATACATCTCTTCTTTTTGGCATAATCATTGCTATTTCAAACAATACACTTTTATTTATATATCTGAACCTGATAATCCATAGGAATTTACATTGCAACATTTCTACATTCCAATGAATTAATATATTACCTAGATCCCAACAATTTACCGTGATGACTTAATTTACATTTTTCTTGCACCCATTATTTAAATATGCAAATATGGAACTATCACATGATCTTTAAGTTTCAGGGCCTACTATTACCTAATAATAAACTAAGGGAATACTAACACCCAACAATTTCCATATTCAAGTATGTGCAATTTATAACCCTGCAATTCCAAGATTTACATAGGCATACATGGAACAAATCAACTACGATATTAATCAAATAACACATATCAACTATATACTTTCCTACTCATGCCCATCCGGTCTGTGCGTTGTGATCAGGTTGATGACACAATACTAGACTGCACGTAGCATACATGTATAATAACCTCACCTATATGGTACTGACCAACACTTGGACCGTTCATAGTCTATAGGTATTATACTCTCGCCTATCTGGTACCGACCTTGCTACAATAGCGCCGAGCCTACACTTACAGTTGCAATTTAGATTGCCTAATGTAATGAAGAAAATTTGCCCATCTGCCACCTAACACACTTTATAAGTATTGAAATAGACCTTGCTTAGCCTTTTACCCAAACCGGAAAACTTCTTGTATCTGCAGTATTGTTTCATAAATCATCTTGGCATACTCTTTCCTTATTCGAACATATGTTTACTCAAATCATACTTCCCAAACTTCCTCACACAAAGATCCTACGATGCAAACCATACTTGAGTAAAATGATGTAAGGTGGTGCTTACCCTTCACTACTACAAGAAGTTCAACCTAATATTTATACTTCTAGTTCAACCATTGGCTGAAAAGGCCACTAAATTCCTACGTAACTTTTTATCATTTTCCTAACCATTACAAGGCTTCCAAATTTTATAATTAATTCTGTCCTAGTGGTTTGATTAATCCTATTTATCTAACTCTGATCTATTGATTTTCTTTTCAATTTTAAGTAGTAGTAATGATATTTTCACTTTACCTTTTTAAATCAAAACCTTTTGATTTTAACATCCTTTCCACAAAATTGGTAAGTTTTTTTAAATGTAAAACTCTCTTTTCATTTTTAACCAGTGTTTCCTTCCTATTAAGATCATGACATTTTTCTTTAATTAGATTATCAAAAACGATTAAGCTTAACTTAGAAAATGTAAATAAAACACACCATTTAAAAAATTTCTTTTATAAATACGGGATTTTTACAAAAACGTTATTTCAATTATATACACATATATAAAATGTGGTATTTTCATCTTATTACTATTATTATTTTAGAGTTTGACAAAAATATTGATAAAATACATTTTCAAGTACTAACCATTTCTTATTTATTAATGGAGTTCCAAAAGTTTGGTGTGCCCAGAATTAAAACAAAAGCTTTGAAACAGTTATTGAAAAATCACTTTTTATTAAATTCTCTACTTTTACTTTTTAAACAAATTCCATAAAGTTTGTCTGACTATTTTATATAAAATCATAGATCAACTTCTTTCTCTATTTAAAATATCAGACATCTACTGTTTCTAACTTTTAGAAAACATTTTTATTGGTTTATCACTTAAATTGGAGTGGACAATAAGAAACTAATTACCTTACACTTATGCTTAATTATGTTTTAAGTGCATAAGGTTTCGATCCTTCTTTTCAAAGGTGGTTAACTCAAGTTTATGTTCAATGCAACGTCCAACTTCAATATGGAAATATTCTAGCCATTCCTTTAAGTAAATAGAAGTCTTTGCAACTACTACCAATATGAGAATAGGATTTCTACTTTGACTGGGGAATCTGCCTTAAATTTGTAAAGTCCACCTTTATGTCCCCTTTATGCTATCAAGTATCAACATCGTATTCCTATTATATGGGTGTCATGGTACTAACCTTCTTTACCCACACTTAAGTCCATATACTTGCTACTTCTAGTTGGTATACAAAACCTGTACTAGCCTTTCTTTATTGAGCAAACCCTAACAAATGTGAAAAGTTTATCAACTGTTATAACGTTAACCTTTACTCTGACTCATAATTGTTTGTTTGTATAAAGGATAAACCAACAACTAACTTATGAGTCAAAATGTATATGGTGTTATGTATTGATGCATATATCAAAAAATTATGATTACACTACATTAGTCGAGTTAGGCTCATCTTGTCTCCTCCCTTATAGATACCAGCAGAATCATTTAGGGATGTCCCCTTCTGGAATCTTTCCTGCATTACCGGAGCCATTCCTCTAGAAATTGGTCATTCTTATTATCTACGTTTGGGAATTACTTACAACTTTCCCACAGATAGTGTAGACACGAATAAGAGAAATTAGATGTATAGATAAAATAATTGAAAGGTCTTTTGAAAACTTATATATATATACATATATACATATATATATATATATATCAAAACCCATTTTGACAACTTTTTGGAAAATATTTTGGAAAACCTTTTAAAAACCCTTTTTTCCAAAATCTTTCAAGTACGTTCTCTCAATACGTGCCTAAATCATAGGGGATCTTAAACCTATGCGCCGATACCAATGTAATAACCTGCATTTCCCGACACCTCGATCAAAAGACTAAGGTGACTTCGGACTGTGACATGTCGAGAAATACAAGTTGTTAGGTGTTTATAACATTTCAGAGCATAATTATAAAGGAAAATCCTAAGACATTCTATACTTTTAGATCTCACAGCGGAAGTATAAAAATAGACATTTGAAAAAACAATTCCCAAAATATTTAATTTTATATACACGGTCATATACACAATTCCCAAAGTACAATATAAGTTTTATATACTTTAATCCAATAAGTATGAACAATATGGAATATGAGAACCTCAATGTTTATCTCCTTTCTACACATACTACGCCCAATCAACTACTAACCTGTCGTTCTGTGGTCGTGGAAAATTAAAATAAGCGGGGGAACGAACAAAGGTCCGGTGAATGAGTACAAGTTTAATATATGGTGATCATGCGTAGTTAACTTTAAATCTACCCTATGCAATCTAGGGAGTTGTACAAGTGTCTGTGTATTTTTTGGGGTCTCAGCTTAAGAGTTTTTGTCCAACACACCTATAATACAACTTATATAGACTACTACAAGGAAAGAACTATGGTTCAAACCTCAATAACTAACGATCGAGCACCGCTTCTAGGGCTACTCAATATGAAAATGCCGCCTCCTAGGCTACTAACTTTGAAAACACCACCACTAGGCTACTGTGGAAATACATTGTAATGACCTATAATTTGTAACGATTTTTATAACGTAATTAACTTGAATTTCCTTGAAAATAAGATAATAAAATTTTGAATTTTGGAATACGTCTATTTAAACTTAGAAAATGGAAAATTTTTATTGGAAAATATGAAAGTTAGTTCCGTTGTGTAATTTTCAATTTCAGTCAATCAATTTGATGAAAATAAAATGTTTTCAAAATCTGGATATTTTTACATAATAAAAATGTTTATCATTTTCTAAGTGAGACATCGTATTTCATTTCACCAAATTTGGACTGTTATAGCCCCGTTCATCTTATTTGCGGCGAATTAGCAGTAGTTTGGCAGCGAATATCGACTTTTGATAGGATGATCATATCGCTCATATATGTTTACCATTCTGTTTGTCTCATCGTGCCAATCTCCGTAGTACATCCATTTGTGCACTTCAAAGTCTGGTACGTGACGAAATCTACGAAACAATTAGCCGTATCAGTACCCGTTTTGACCCTTTGGATTTCCCCGTGTCTATTGGTTTGTCCATCGGCTGCAGATAAACAGCCACTAGCATTTATTATTTTCAGAAATCAATACTTGACTCTTCCATTCCCTTTCAATACATCTAAGGGTATGTCCTTTCAATTCATTTTCGTTCTGTTTACTTCCAGAAAATAAAAAACTAACAAATATGTATCGCTACATATATATTTTCAGAGGAAACCACGCATCTTCCCCACCTGTCAACCACTTGCTTTTCCCCATCCAATCACCTCCACATTGCCGTGCCCATCATCCGCCTAAAGCGCCGATCCGCCACCACCTGAAAACCTATATCCAGATCTCCATGACCTCACTGACCGTCCCTTCCTTCCATTAGCCAATGCCACATCACCACGCCAGAGCACCAACCTCCTCCACTGACCATCACCTGATAGCCTACATAAGCAAGCAGACCCCTTCATTCCTTTACCCTAGTGATAGTCGTGCGTGCTTTAGGAAAAAAAGGAAAAAGATACAATGGAGACGTGTATATGTATTGTATAGAAGCCCTACAAGCGCGTTTTCTTGACCACAACTGCTCCTCTTTGCCCGCCACTGTCTCTCCTCTCCCTCTCTGCCTCATCATCCCTCCACTGACACCCAGATCACCACAGCCGAGTTCGCCACCATCCTCAACCACTAACCGCACCTCCAGATGCCGAAGAATTACCTCAAACCTGCCTCGAGCAGTCACATCATCATCTTGTCGAGAAAACAGTAGCAACTACCACATCTACCTAGCAGAAACCCTGACCACAACCGCTTCTTCATCGCCACAAACCCAGATGCAATTGCCGTCCACTCCCTCTACATGAATATGCAACGCTCCACTTTACCTCCGATTCGCCTCTCTCCACCATCGACCTAAGCCATGATTGTCCCGCGTTCTTTGCCTTGCTTTCTTATCCACCGATCGAGCACTTCTATTCCTCTTTTATAATATATATATATATATGTGTATGTGTGTGTGTGTGTATGTGGTGTGTGCTTTAATATATATAATATACATACAGTTATGTTGAAGAAGAAAAAAAGCAAGGATATATATATATATATATATATATATATAGAATTTCATCTATAACTTATATTTTTGAAGCAGAATTTTGGTTATAACATAATGTGTATATATATTATGATAAAATATTTATTTGAGAATTTGAAAGGAAAATATATGTATTGTTAATGAATATTGATTTTCTATATAATATGAAGATATCTTATGTTAACATGTGTTTAATAAATATAAATGATGAAGATTTTACTTTTTAATATGTGTTGTTAATTAAATATTGATTTTTAGAAAATATTAATAATAATAATATAATATAATATATATTTTCCATTTATATAAATCTAGTTTTGATTCATTTTCATCATTTCCAAGCTATCAACTATGCTCATCGATTTCATGTTCATCGTGTCGTGCTTTTGAATTTGTGCTTAGATTGTCGCATCTTGTTCTTGTTATTCTCTAACATCGAAAGGTGAGCGATCATTCACGATTAACATTCTTACGTTAGTAAATTTATATTCATATGAAATGTCGATTGAAATATGCAGTTAAATTTGAATTGTTAGTTATTTAATTGTTAAATATGATATGCCATTATCTGCAATTGTTCACCTATGCTAATTGATAGTATTGACACTAATAACCTGTTATATATATATATATATATATATATTAAATTGACAATTATGATATATGCCTGTTGTTGATATGTTATATTCTTATCATATTGTTCTCACTCTACAAGTTCCCTGTTAGTAGAGAAATCCCTATGGGTTGAAATGATACATACTCGAACGATCTCGTAGGTTAGGGAAAAATCATTATGAGTGGAAATGATAAACCCAAGCGATTTTATTGAAAATTTTAAATTGCGGGTTGAAATGATATATTCCCGTAAAATTTAAATAGCAGATTGAAATGATAAATATCCGCATCACTTGACCATAGGGTAGAAAACTATATACGGACACCATTGGTCTATTTTGAAAAAATGATTTCTAAAGTTTTGAAAGGTAATATAAAGATATTTTTAGTTTTAATATATGTGTGTAAATTTAGATTTCAAAATTATATGTTTTGAAAATTTTAAAATAAGTTTTGAAATGTAAATTTTAAATTTTTACTTACAACTTTATTATTTTTAACTATACATAAAATAAGATTTGAAATAGATTTAAGTTAAAAATAAGATTTAATTTAATAAAATTTAATTTACCTAATATATATAATATGTTTTCAAATATTTGTTTAAATTTATATTACAGGAAAATATGTGCATGGAAAAAGTTGCGAAAAAATTTAGTCTCAAGGACAACAAGTTTGCTTTTTAGTCTGAAGGACATTTGTTAGTGCAAACAGAAAATGATAGTTACAACTATCATTCTGTGATTTACACTAAAAAGTGTCCTTCAGCCTAAAAAGCAAACTTCTTGTCCCTATAACTAAAATTTTCTACGACTTTTTCCTTGAGCCTAAAATCCCCTTTATATTAATACTTTGAAAATAGATTTTGTATTAACTTTAATAAATTAAGGTTGGAAAGATAAATTGAAATTGATATGTAATTTAATTTGTTTAAGGATTGTATTTAAATAGAAATTGAGTTGAATACTTATTAATTTGAGATTTTTAAAAATATGATTTTATAAGTTGATAACTTGATTTTGATTAAAGGTGAATAAATGAATATTTTCAGATTTTAATAAGATTGAAATTAAGTATTTAATTTTGATTTAAATTTGAATTTGTGATTTTATTTAAATGTTTATAAAAGCGATCAAATGAATATTTTTAGAATTTAATATAATTGAAGTTAGATATTTAATTATTGATTTTATTTAAATTTGTAAGTTGAGATTTCATTTAAATGTTATTAAAATGATTAAGTGAATATTTTCATATTAAATAAAATTAAAGTTGAATGTTGAAATATAAATGAGATTTATCAAACTGAGTTATTGTAAATTTTTTGAATATATAAACTTTCGAACCAATTATACTGGAAGTGGTTTAAATTTGTGATTCAAACCTAGATTTGAAATCGACATAAATTAAAATGGCTTAATGAGAATTTGAATTGAACCTTTAATCTTTACAATTGAAATTGTTAAACTGAAATTGATTTAAATTGAATTGTGGAATTAAAGTTGATTTGAATTGATTTGTGAAATTTAAAAAACAATTCTAATTTGAACTATATACACTCTTTAATATATACACACACTATTTTAATATATAAATTATTTTAATCTATCACCTATTTTCAAATATAAACTATTTTTAATTTATAAATATTTAAATATATATAAACTATTTTCAATATTTATACTGTTTGAGTTGGAACTGTTATGATTTAGATTTAATGAATTTAAATGCGAATATTTTAATATAATAATTTAAATTATTTAGTGATACGATTTCATAAGTGAATATGATTTTGAAAGTGATATGATTTCGAAGGTGAATATGATTTCGAAAGTGATATAATTTTGAAATGAATGTGATATTTCGAAATGAAGTATGAACTATTTGACATGTTTATAAAAGTGATGTTATAAAATGACGAAGGTGTGAAATGAGCATTTGATTGTTAAAGAGACCTGAATCGGATATTGTCATACTCTCTGCCAACACTGAAAACCACTTTAACAACTATGTACGTGGTGGAGAATCCAGAATGAAGTAGGATGGTATGGCGACGTCTATATGAGGTACGAACACAGCCTTGATTCCCGTGAGTCAACTTTATATGACTAAAACAGGAGCCGCGTCGTGCCAAGTGAGGGCGCACCTCGGATTGAGCATGCTTCTTTGGCACCATTCTATTACTTTGTGATTTGATTTAGGTGCACCTTTGATTTAGGAGTATGTCTCAAGGTGGGCGGTAGTAGCTGCTATGTGTTACCATCAGTCCTGATCTGCAAAACGGCAGTATCCTACCCTTGGCATTGCCTCGTATGTCTTGTCACATGCCTTATTGCGGCCACTACGAATTTGTTTTTTGCCGTACCTGTGGAGTACCCTCTGGTTAAACCACCGGTTTGGTAGAGCTTACGGTACTATATAGACTACGGGAATATATAAAATGTGTTGAAGGGGATATGGGTAACGCCTTAACGCTATTTTAATACTTTACTTACTGATAGACATATTATAATAGCGTATACTACTGCATAGTAGATAGTTTCATGGATCCCTAGAGGTGGAAATCCCAAACATCCTTCAAGTTATATTGTATTTCACTTGGACATTTCACTTGGACATTTCACTTGAGTTGATTTTCTAGTATAAGAATGTTAATCCTGACTCAAGTGTTTTGTGTTTGCTTTATGCTCGGTCAGACTGAGTGTCTCAGCATTTGAGGCTCACCTTTGGAGTTTGGAGCTTTGCTTGAAGATCTGTCACTTATCTATTCAACTTTATAGCTATGTCAGTTATTCTAGTTGTTTATGTTCAGTCTTGTCTGTTACTTTTGTATTTGAGACTACTCTGTATTTGGGATATATGTTCTATTTTGTTTTGACTCTATTGTTTATTTGGTAACTTCATGAACTACTATTTATCTATTCCACCACTTATTATTGTAATACTCCGTATCTGTGGTTCTGTGATTGATTTATTTACTGTATATGCTAAGTTTTGCCAAGTATAAATAAACAATCTATTGTTTTGAGGAACTTAAGATTGATACGAGTGGATGATTGTCGATTTAAATGGTTCGAAATAGTAGGTCGTTACATATATTCCCACTACTATCACCACCACTGAGCTACTAGAGAACATTTTTCCCCTAACCACGACTACACATAACCCAACGAGGCATCGAGCGGCACCCGTAATGCCAACTTGGTGGTGTGTCTCATTGTCTGCATCCATGCCCGTCTCTCGACCATAATACACCTCTTATTAAATGCTCTGGGATCCAACATCTGAACTGTACCATGTTGCATTAGTATCCGTGCATACTAGGACTCCTATTGTGCCATGCTATACTTCATTAGGCATCAGTTAGTGTGGTACATCTACCGTAGTACCTATTGTGAGTACCATTTGTGATAAAAATCATCCCCAATCGAAAAATCGACCACCATTATGTAAATAGTATTTACCCAACACCGCAATGTCCTAGCCTCATCTCATAAGGAACTAGCTTCACTACAGCTCCTAACATACATACAAATAGCCTTAAATTGGCTCACACAACGATTAACATTTATTACGAACCTAGGCCTTAGGCTGAGGTTCAGGTTCTGCATTTCAGGTGATAACTGGTCGACCATTACACCCTATCGGTTGATCGCTTATGGATAACCACTTAGAATGAGGGTTGACTGGTCACGGTATAAAAATTAGGGTTATTTATTTATTTTTCCTTTTCAATTTTGATTAGTATTAATTTTATTGATTAAGTGCACATAGTAACCAAACCCTAAGCACCATAGTGACCAATTTCTTTTGAGATTCTAACTTATTTTATTGGTTTGATGTTGATGCATTTTAACATGTTATATACAAACGTTAAACAATTTTATGATTTCAAATTAAAAAGGTTTACAGGTTTATCAATTTACATTATTCCATTTATACTCCATATTTCATGTTATATAATTAGGGTTTACAATTTTTGTTTAAATTACTAACACCCCAGATCAAGTAGGATAGGTTAAATTTAATTGAAATAAATCATCTTATCAAGCCTATTCCTACTTAGCTTAGATCCAAGCTCTAACTTCGTTCCTTGTCTATGAATCGACATCCATTAGCTTGCCTCCTCCTAGATCTGATTACTATTACACTCTTACTTTGATTTTTAATTTGTATTGGAAGAAATCTTTTAGGTGGAGAGAAGAAATTTTGGCGGAGTTTCATTAGGCTGTAAGTTTCCTACTGATTTTAGGGTTAGCCTACGTATTAATTTATAACAGCGAGGGACAAGTTTGGGGCGCTAGATCTGGTCTGGAGAATATTTACTATCATCTCATTAGCAAATCACAAACATGCCAGCCAAGTAAAATAATTAGATCAATCACATCCATTCATTTTGCTCTAGAATTCTCGAATTTACAACGTGCACGATCCACCACCTAACCTCCTTCGGTCGACTACTATCGGTCGACTATCGAGACCCTAGGATCAACCGGTCATAGTATATATTTTGTGGAATTTATATTTTAATTTTTTTTATTTCAAAATGTCTGTAACTACTCCATACTAATTCCAATTTCGAAGTGTTATACTTAGAAATTATCCAGAAAATTGCTACGAACGTAATGATGCATGTTTCGCAGCCAAATTCTAATGTTTGTAAAAAATTAATCCTAGCCCTTTTTATATTTAAATTTAGTTATCTTATTAAATTTCCATTAAATATTAGGGGTGTCACAAATTATTAGAGTTTATTTAGTGATTTGGGATGTATAAACTTTATCATTTCTATTTTGTGTGGTCATGTGAACCGTTGCATTCCGATGTTATTATTTATGGTCTACTTGATTATATTACCATCTCATTTGTTTTATACATGTTTTGAAGACAATATGTTATTCTATGTGCTGTGAGATATATGATAGGTTCTGCAATTGTTTTAGTCATCCTAAGTTAATACTTGGATTCATTAGAGATAAGGTAGGAGCCATCAGCTTAGAATGGATAAATTGATATATGATGGAGCGTACTTGCTATACTTTGGTTTTCACAACTATGTAGTAGTGTGTGTGTATTGTAACTTACAGTGCATGCATGGATACCACTTGTTCTTTTTGTGAGACTGATCATTCTTTGTACGACTTATAAGAATAAGTTGACAAACGAGGAATGTTGTTAGGACTTCTATTTTTGGCATAGACTAGGAAGCGAGCGATAGGGTAGCTATGAACCTTGATATGCAAGATATTTTCAATAATATGATGGGAAACATGTTGTAGAATGCCCAAGGTGTTGCTCCGACTGCTTTGGGTAGAGGTGCACTGGTGCAAGCGCCATAGCTAACTTTGCTAAGTTAAATAAAGAATACTCCAGTCTTAGTGGAAGACTGTTTCTTGGAACATAATCAGTCTTTGAAGTGCATGATTTTTTAGACACTTACAAACACATATTTGTGGACTTGAAGTTGGAAGATGCGATGAAAAGGAAGTTGGCCTCTAGTCAACTTTAGGGCAGGGCCATGACTGGTGGAATGCTACGAAGATAGCTACTCATGAGGATCAGTTAAGTATAGCATTTTAGAGCTAGAATTGAGGAAAATTTTATGTCGACGACCAGAAGTTGGTACTTTTAAGGAAATTTGCTTATTTGAAGCAAGGAAATTTATCTATCATGGAGTACATGGCTGGATATGACATGCTTTCAAAACATGGGATGGCTTTTATCGACACTCCATTAAAGAAGAATAAAGAATTCATTTTTGGGTTAAATACTATCTTGGTAAGTAAATGATCAACTACATTTGATGATACCTTCGAGAATTGGAAAGGGCTTTAAGGCATGAGAATATTTACCCAAAATTTACGGACGTCGTTTTTCCAAAGGAAGAGTCCAAACCGTAAGGTGGTGGTGGCAGGAAGAGAAAACATAATAATAAGGGAAAGAAGCAGTTTTAGGGTAAAGATGGTAATAAAAAAGGACAAGTAGGAGACTACTTGCTATAAGCGTGGAGAGAAGGGTCATCTTAGTAAGGGCTATAAGAATGAGAAGAAAGGATGCTACAACTGTAACAAACTGGGGCATACAAAGAAGGATTGTCTTGGGCAACAATCATGTTATGTATGCTTATGCTTTGAATGTTGTTCCTACTTCATCGAGTGCTCAAGTGGTGAAGGAGAAAGGGAAAGGATCCTGATGCAGGGTATGCTTTCAGGTTTTTATGAACACGTACATGCTTTCTTTGATACCGGGCTTCACACTTTATTATCTAGCCATTTGACCAGGTGGTATTCAAATAGATTAGACGATCCGAACTTGGATTTATCAAGGCAGGAAGCCCAGAGAGATAGCCCAAGAGTGCAGAAACCAAACACAAAGTCACAAGGCTAACGCAAAAGTAACTCAAGCCAAGATAGTCACAAAACACTCAAGTGGTGGGTGAACACTGACCCCACTCTATGGGTTGGTACCGATCCATATTTTCTTCTCCAGTAATGCTCATCTTCTGCCTATGCCCTCTTCTTAATGCCAAAAGCCTACTTTGAGTGTTGCTTTGTTGATCCAATACAATTCTTTATCAATCTCCACGAACTCTTGAATCAACAACTTTGTTCTTCCATAACTCCGTTATTTGCACTCCGAAATAAACTATTATTGATGCAAACAACTATTGAATTACAAAGCTAACCATAAGACAATCCAACATGAAGAGCCGAAGGTAGCCAATTCGGCAATCTTATGGGTCGGTATCGCCGCATACCCTTGGTATTGTATCGACCTATACAAGTTGGTGAGGTGGCGACCTATTTTCATGAAGATGCAATCTATGGCATGGAAAACGAGGTAGAGATCTTTTATGCGAGATTTTAGGCTCCCTACCTCTATAAATAGGATGGTGGGGTTCACTTTTGAGGATCTTTTAACTCTTTCTCTCTTTATTCTATTTTCTTGTAATCAAGTGTCGAAGTTGTACTAATCCATAAGAACATCTACCTCCAAGTCAGAATATAGGCAACAAAATTATAAAGTAGGCGTAGGCCTTGATTTTCCGAACCACTATAAATTGTTATGTATTCTTTCTTATTTGTTTTCATTTAGTTTGCTTCACTTTTTATTCTATACTTTAACTTCTAGGTGTTTATGCCTTTTTTGGTTTAAACTTTTTTGTGCTTTCACTGAGAGCTCATATTCTCAGGCTATCTAGATCCATCGTCTAGTATTGGATTTCTTAATTCCAAGAGATAGATCTAGTTTTCCTATCTTATTTTCTACTATTCAAATTTTTTATAATCTAAGTGAAACTATTTGCACTGGCCCTATCAAGAAGAGACCGTTCTACCAATTCTAGAGCCATCACTGAAGCCAAGAACAAAAATGGTCAGCATGAAGATGAAGCTGTCCAACCAACTCAATCGAGGATATAAAATCTGGCTAATGTCGCGACCAGAGTGGAGATGAATCGGATGATGAAATAGATGGATGATAAATTCGAAGCATGTCACAGTAAGATGAATCAAAATTGTAGCAGTACTTGAGGCTGCTAATGAACTAACTTAGAATAGCCCTAGGAGGAGTAGAAGAGATTTCAGTTCAAAGTCAGAAAGTTCCTCATCATCCGAGCAGAATCTGAGGACAGGAAGCTGAAGAGGACTCATAACACTGTTGGAACATCTTACAAAATGAGAAGACGAGATCTCGGCATAAATTTAGAGATTGGTACCAACCTAAGGGCACGAGTCGGTACCGACCATCCAATGGTGGGCCCAGAGCTTGCCATCTGGAAGGCACCATGGATTTGGCTTATGAAGGCGCTGCTGATGATCAGAATATGGAGAATCCTACTGCTGCAGCTGCTGCTGATATTACTCATGGGAATCAAACTTGAGGGACTGCTGGAAGAATGGATCTCTCGGAGTTTGGAGAGCCTATTTACCAAGAGCCTCCTCAAGGGTGTCCGTCGGGTTGAACAGTGGGGCAGAACCTGATTACTGTCAATCAGTCGCCTGTGAACCCAAAGTACTAGGAAGATATGGGAAAGAGACTTATAAGTGCAAATAGTTTCAAGAGAAATAATGAGTAGGGTACCTCTCCAAGTCAGAATCCTTTTACCTAAAACATCCTATGTGACAGATATCCCTAAAGGTTTGTGATGCTGACTATGCCGTTGTACGGAGAAACAATGGATCTTAGGCAGCATTTGGTGAGATATAAATGGCATATGGATTCCGCTAGAGCTTCCGATGCCATGAAATGCTGTGTTTTCCCATTTTCCTAGAAGGAGTAGCTACAGTGTGGTTCATTCGACTTTCGCCGAGGTCCATATCATCTTTCACTGTGTCATCAAAGAAGTTTATAGAGCAATTCCATTTCCATACCGCACGTTTAAAACATATGATGTCTTTGTCAAACTTCTTCCAAGATGATGGTTAGTTGCTGAAGGGTTTCTTAAATCGGTTCCACACTACCGCGATCGAAGATATGGATCCCAAGTCTGACATAATGCTGATGGTATTGATTAGGGGGATTCATCTTGATTTGGAATTTGGAGATTGGTTGGAAAGGAAACCCACATCAACAATGTATGCTTTCTACAAAAAGGCTAATTGGTACTTACGCTTGGAGGGAATGTGCAAACATCCATGGATGACTAGTGTTGGGAATTCAAACGATGTGATAAAATGTAAGATTGCTGTAAAGAAATCTGAAGAGAGTTCCAGAAATATGTATGTGAATGTTGGTAATCAGAATAATAATCGAAAATGGACTAATGATGGGGTTAAGAAGAAGAAGCCTGATAACAGGAATTGTATTAGGACCCCTAACTATGATAGTTATACCAAACTGAACAATTCAATAGAGAATATATATCTGGTAACTCAAAATACTATGTGGTATAGAAAGGCGGCTCTAAGAGAGTCGACTGAGAAGGAGGAGATCTGGTAGGTTCTGTAAGTTTCATGAGGTGCACGGTCATAATACCAATAAATGTAAGCACTTACACAATATAATTAAAGAACTGATACACAAAAAGAAATCACATCAATATGTGAAAGCCACGCGAGATGGCAGCCAAGATAATTCAAATCCTCTAGGTCATCTTCCTAATAGGGGCAAGCCGGGCCTAGTGATGAGGAGCCTAGGTGGCTTGAGAAACGTTAGGTGATAAACACAATCAATGATGGAAGACACCCATTCGATAAAAATCCAGCTGAAATGGACAGATATGTTGGTGCTATAAAGCATGCTGCAGATAGAGAGCTGCCTTGCAGTTGAGGATAGAACTCTGGAAAAACAATGCAGAACGATGACCGATGACATTGTTTTCTGAAATAGATATGCTGATGGAGTGGAGGCTCCAATGATTGACCCACTCATGATTACCGCCACGATTGGTCCTGCTATAGTAAGGAAGGTGCTGGTTGACCATAAGAGTTTAGTCAACATTTTATTCAAAACAGCTTATGATCAATTGCTCTTGAAGGTAAGGTATTTGAAACCTTGTAAATCTCGAATATAGGGGTACAACGGGATGGCTACTGAGCCAATTGAATATGTAGAATTTTAAGCGGTACTAGGTGAGGGCAACTATAAGTAAGCGGGGGTTGTGCTTTTCTTAGTGTTGGATACTTACTCAGCCTATAATGAATTTTTGGACCGACCGGCCCTGGCTGAATTCAGATCGGCTATAGGTCCTTAGTTCTTGACAATGAAGTTTCCCACAGAGAATGGCATAGGAATTGTCAACGGAGATTAGATGATTGGCCGCGAATGATGCGTTGCCGAGCTAAAAGAGGCATCGCGAAGAGAGAGAAAAAGGTACAGAGAGGATTCTATGCATCAAGGATTTGGATGCATAGTCCTTGATGCATAGAAACCAATGCCTGAGCCCTGGCTCGGGTAGCACATTCAGTTCCATAAGGATATGGATCCATGATAAAAGCCACTGGAAGGAAGAGCAGCTCCAACCGAGTTAACGATTAATATCTTGGTTAGTCAGGATGGCCCAACACAGATCCTAAAAGTCGAATCGTAGCTTGGTGTCAGGATGATGAAGGAGTTGATTGGAAACCTAGATGTGTTCACTTAGACGCACTTTAATGTGCATGGAATTTCGTCGGAGATAGTGAGCCATGCATTGAATAAAATCTCAAATGCATTCCTGCGAAACAGAAGCACTGTAACTTGTGTCCAAAGAGATCCACTACACTCAAAGAAGAAGTGGAGAAGTTGAAGGAAAATGGATTTATCCATGATGCCTTATACCTGGAATAGGTATACAATCTAGTCTGGGTGAAGAAGCCCAACGGAAAATGGAGGACGTGTGTCGATTATTTTGACTTAAATAAGGCATATCTGAAAAACAGCTTCCCACTTCCAAGGACTGATCAGTTGGTGGATTCGATAGTCGGACATGAATTGCTTTCATTAATGGACACGTACTCTAGATACAATCATATCCAAATGTAGGTCCTAGACTAGGAGCATACCAGCTTTATTACCGACATGGGTCAGTATTGCTGTCTAGTTATGCCGTTTGGGTTGAAGAACGCTGAAGCGACCTACCAGATACTGGTAACATGATGTTTAGAGATCAAATTGGATGTTCAATGGAAGTCTATATGGATGATATGCTTGTGAAGTTACGACGTTTGAAAAGCCACATAGACGATCTGGCCGAAATGTTTCGGTGTTCTCTGAAAACATGGGATGAAGCTCAACCCTTTGAAATTCTCCTTTGGCATTGCATCAGAGAAGTCCTTGGACTTCATTGTGAATTCCTGTGGAATTAAAGTCAATCCAAAGAAGGTAAAGGCATTAAGGGACATGGAGGCCCCAAAGACAGTCAGGAAGTACAGAGTTTAAACGGGAAGGTTGCCGCCTTAAGCCGATTTATCTCCGAGCCACCGACAAATGCATCCCGTTCTTTGACATGATTAAGAAGGACAAAAGTCCAAAGGGAAAAAGAACTTTCGCTTGGACGTAGGAGTGCGCAGACGCACATTATGCTCTAGTTGATCACTTGGAGAGATCCTCTATCCTCTCAAATCTGATAGATGACGAGGACATGTATATATATTTGGCAGTGTCTATGCATGCTTTGAGCTCTGCACTCGTATGTAAAGAAGGCCGCATCCAACGGCCAACCTATTACATCAATAAGCAATTGACAGGTGTAGAAAGAATTTATTTGAAGTTGGAAAAGCTTACATATTGCATGTGATATCTTCAAGGAAGCTTCCCCCTTACTTTCAAGCTTATCCGATCAAAATTCTTACTGACGAGCCTTTGCGACAAGTCTTGCAACGATCAGAAACTTTTGGAAGGATCTTGAAATGGATCATTGAATTGAGCTAATACAATAACCTATCATCCTCGGAGAGCTATCTAGGTTCAAACTCTGGTAGATTTCATAACCGAGTCCATTGCACGAGACAATATCCCAGAGAGCAGCGGTGAGAAAAATTCTAGAAAAAAGATGTACACAAATGGTGTATCAAACGAACACTGTTTTACTGCTGGAGTTATACTTGTCACTTGCAAAGAATGTTCAATCTGTTATACCCTAAGACTCAAGTTTCCTAAAATAAACAATGAAGAGGAGTACGAAGCTTTGATTACGGGACTCAAGATTGCTAAAGAACTGTAGATGATGACTTTGCATATTTCTGTGATTCTCGGCTAGTGGCGTTTCAAGTGCGAAAAGAGTTTCAGGCAAAAGGAACAAGGCTAGCACCTTATCTAAATTGATTCCTTGAGCTAATTAATAGCATCAAGTATTATAAAATAATGCATATTCCAAGAGAGGAAAATGTGAAGGCCGGTTCACCGGCTAAGCTGGCCAGTTCCTAGGATGCACAGCTCATGGGCGTGGTTCCAATGGAAATACTGTCAGCACCAAGCATCGACCAGATGGATGTCGACAGGATGTTAGAGGCTAAACCTGAAAGAGAGTCACGGATGACCCTAATAAAAGACTAATTATAGAGAGGAAACCTTCTCATTAGAAGGAATGAGCGAAGCAAACTCCTTTGCCAAGCTCCGAGATATATTGAATGGGAAGGACTGTTGTACATGAAGGGTTTTTTGTCTCTATGCATTGGTGTGTCACTCATGGCGAGGCCAAACAAGTCCTAAGATAAGTGCATGAAGGGGCTTGCAGCGACCACACTTTGGGACATGCTCTAGCAAAGAAGATTCTCCAGTATGGGAACTTCTGGCTAACTATCAACCGAAATGCAACCGATTATACTAGAAAGTGTGACAAGTGCCAGATATTTGCTAAGATTTTGAGCCCCCCGCCAATAGAATTACTCAAATAGTCAGCCCTTGGCCACTTGCAGTATGGGGAATTAATACTATCAGTGTGATACCAATCTCTAAAGGTGGCATGAAGTACGCAATTGTCGCTGTTGATTACTTCACCAAATGGGCTGAGGCGAAGCCATTAGCCACACGTGAAGAAATTGATCAACTTTGTAGTCCGGAATATTGTCTATCGTTTTGGAGTTCCACAGGTTATCGTTATCAATAACAAAACCCAATTCGATATCGCCAAATTTAAGCATTTCTACTACTGAAATTACATGGATAAAAGCCAAGATGGAATACCCCCAGGCGAATGGGTAGGTTGAAGCTGTAAACAAGATTATCAAGTCCATTCTTAAGAAGTGATTGAAAAAGGCTATGGTAACTAGGCCGATGAACTTCCATTGGTACTTTAGGCTTATCGAACGACCCATAAGTTAGCGACTGGCCATTCTCCATTCGCCTAAGCCTATTAATCGAAGGCTATGATTCCAGTCGAACTAGAAGCATCTTCTCATAAAGTGACTCGCTATAATCCACGGACAAATTAATAACTCTTGCTGGAGTCTCTTGATATTATCGATGAGAAGCTTGATGAAGCTTAGTCGAGGTCAGCTGCACACCGTAACCGAGTAGCCCGATATTACAACACCAAGGTCAGAAATTAGACCTTTGAGATCAAAGACCTAGTCTTCAAATGAATCTTTTTAGGCCCCAAAAACACAAGCCCGACATAGGAAGGTCTGTACAAAATAAAACAAAAGCTTGGAGATGACACTTTCAGGCTTGCAACGGTTGATGTTATCTTACTCCCAAGGGCATGGAATAGCGAGCATTTATGATACTATTTCACTTAGAAATAAAATGAACATGACGCGACCGTTCATTCGCTAACTCTTTCCCTGACATGAGTATAAATCAAAATAGCCCGACATAGGAATAACCTGTCATTTCCTATATTTCATGGAATAAAATAGCTTTTGAGTCTGATACTTTGTCCTTACATTGCTTAAGAGTTATGACTTAACCGACTCGAATGAATCCGCGTATGAGTAATGCAGGTGTGTAGGTATCCGGAGATAGGTGCCAAACATAACTTCTAAGGTTCATGATTTGACCCTTGAAGTTATTTATAATATCCAGAGATAGATATTAACCAACTCTTATCCTTGGATTGGGAGCATAAGTATAAATTCCAAGCGAATGTGACATGACCGTCCGTAAGGGGCATGAATATAAACCTAAAATGAACATGACGCGACCGTTCATTCGCTAACTCTTTCCCTGACATGAGTATAAATCAAAATGAACGTGATATAACCGTTCACTCCTCGACTCTTGTCCATATATTAGGGGCGTGGGTACAAACCAGCATTAACGTGAGAAGACCATCCAATCCTCAACATTTTGCATGGAGTAGGAAAAATGAAAGGTCCATACCTGGCGTAAGGTGGGATCTTACCTATGAACTTTGAATCAATGCACAGAGTTAGACATGATGGGAAATGAAACATCCTAGATGAGGATGTACGGATGACCATCTCAAGTAGTTAATTTAAATTAGCGCCCGAAGTTTGACGCAATCGAATACCATTATCCTAGGAAAGGTATCTGGACTACTATTCGAAGTGGTAATTCTTAACTAATGCCTAAAGTTTGACATTTCAACAATTACTTTACGTTCACGAGAGCGACGGAAGGTTGGTGAATTATAGAACGGGCTAAGGATTTAGTCCGATTGTAATCACTAAAAGGAATGGATCACAAGTACACTAAATGTAAAGTGCATTTCTAAAATGACTTAGGCAAACTAACACAAAGATTTGACGAAACAAAAAATACTATAGTATTAACATTCGAAATGGAACTTAAAAAGATAGGTACTAGTTTATTTATGCCTATACAAAGAAAAAGCAATAGCGGAGGCCGAATCCGCATAAAAGCAACCAGAAAAAAAGAAAAAAACAAGAAACTAGAAAAAAGCCAAAGTACTACTATACAACCAAAAGGAACAAAGTAGACAGATGGTCACTTCTTCGGTCTCTTCTTTCTTTCTTTCTTTCTCTCTTCTCCTTCTTCTCCATGGAAGAATGTGCACCAAATCTCTTTGGCTATTTCCTTACTCTTCTCCACTTCCTTTACCCTTGGATAGAGTGCTCTGTGATGATCTAGTGGGAACACTTTAAGTGTTCCCAAGCAGAGGAAGGGAGGCTGAGTTACGAAGTTCCCCTTGTTGTGCTCTAAGCGCTCCCAGGCAGAGGATTATAAACAGGAGCGAAGATGGTTTGGCTAGGAAATGCTCGGATAAAGGAAGGGGGATGTCCTCTATCTTTCCCAGCTTGATTTCTATATCTTGAAGATGTTCCCGCTCAAGATCACTCATGGTGGAACAAGACATGGACTAAGAAACACTGGCGATAATAATGTCATCATCGGTCTAAGCACCCTAGATTCCATCGGTCCCCTCATCCAGCAAAGCATCAATCATTTTGTCATCTAGACCGGGAGTCTCTTCAATCAGGATAGATAGGATAGTTGTTGAAGTTGTAACGCTTATTGATTCTATTGCAGGCGCCTGTTGTTCTAGCTAAGAGTCCTTATCGGAAGTAGGGCGATTCAGGGCCGACCTGAAACTTGAGAGACATGAAAAGATAAACTAGTGACGTCGACCGATGACACGTCAACTATACCACCCCATATTTTTAGTAACATTATTTTGGAAATTTAATTAGTTAAATAAAATAAAATAATGTATGTTGATTAGTTGAGATTTGTGATTAATAAAGGGGTAGTCATGCCATGTTAATGAGTAAACAATGAACTAAAGAATTAAAGTGTTCGGAAATAAGGGAGGGCAAAATAGGAAAATGAGAATTCTAATACCCTAAATCCTTAAGAAAACACACCATACATTTATTCAATTTTCACAAGCAAAAATATAATCTAAGGCCGGCCACCATTAGCAAAGAGGAAGAAGATAAAGCTAGGATTCAAAAGGAAGAATCAAATCACTTAATCAAGATCAAATCTCACACCCACAATCAAAAAGCTAAGGTGAATAATGACTACATCTCTTATTTTATAAATGCTTTCAGTTTTAAGGTTAAATCTGATTTATCTTGCATAGTTTATCTATGATTTTGAAGGACAAAATGTCTATATATGCTTGTTGATAATTTATGCTTATTCATATAGATTTTATGATATGTTTTGATATGAAAACCCTATTTAATGACATCCACATGCCATTCAATTTTAGATATATATCAAAAATGATATTTTAGGGATAGGTTTCAATTTTCATAATTTTCTGAATTAATGTGGATTTTATATTAATTCTCTAGTGAAGAAAATGATTTATTGGGTTATAAATAATTTATAGTTAAATAATAAATAATTTGGGTCTGAAATTTATATATGTTAGGAAACATATTAAAAAGGATTTTATGAAATTTTTGTAGAATTTTCCAACATCTGTTGATGAATATATAAAATCATAAGCTATGAGACTTAAATATTTTATATATTTATAAAAGGAGAAGGAGTATTTTGTAAATGATATAAATTAATTAATTCTGAAATTTTGGCGGTGCCTTTAGAAAATAAAAATTAGGAACTAATAAGATTTTGACGAACAAGGAAGGTTAGTTAAAATGATTACTTAAAAATGTTAAAAACTTGTTTTTCATGCCAAATGCATGCTTCGCCAGTTTTGCACCCTGCCTTCGAATTTGATGGCTTTCAACTTAGTAGTTCCGCCTTCATTACCATCGAAACTAATGTGCCGAGTATCAATTCATTGGTAAGTAGCGAATTGGATAGGGGGGGGGGGGGTACAAGGATGAAACCAGAGGCTCCGAAGGAGGTCAAAGCGCTACTTTATTTGAAACGAAAAATGCGCCTGCTTTACTTTCTACTGTATAGCTTTCGATATAGTTAAAGGTTTTATAGTAATGGTTATGCCTTTGTTTTGAGAAAACTGCTTTCAACTTGGTTGGCTTCGAGTAGGTCAGTGGTTAAAAAAGAATGGTTTTAAAGAGGTTGCACCTTTGTTTTCAAGTATAGGGTTTCGAAAAGGTCGAAGCCTGCTTCTACCTTTTGAAGCAATCCCTTCGAAAGGGAAATTTTGTTTTATAAAAATCCTACCACTTCTCTAATTATTTCGAAAGGATGGTTTCGACATCATCACTTCTTTGCTTTGTTTTTGGCTTTCGAAAGTGTTCCTTTCGACCCTGTTGTTTGTGACTCTTAGAGATTTTTAAAGATTAACCCAAAGGTTTCGAAAGATAGGGTTTTGAATGGTTTCGAAAGGTGTTTCCATATGTTTTAAATTGAACCCAAATGTTTTTGAAAGGTTTAAGGTTTTGATGCTTTCGAAAGGCTTTGAATGAATGGTTTCGAAGGGGTGGTTCCCTAATGGTTTCGAAAGGTTTAAAGGAAAGGTTTTTCCAATGGTTTTGAAATTCTCTGTTTAAGGGTTTTAAAGATAGGATGTCTAAGGTTTTTATCTTTTGAAGGAAAAGGTATTTCAACGGTTTTGAAAGGTTTACGCAAATGGTTTCGAAAGGAAGGTTTTGGCCTTTCGGCCTAGATGAAAGAAAGGGTTTATTTGGTTACAAAACGGATAAATTCAATAGGATCGAAAGAGGCACTTTCAAAGGATTAAATATATTCATCAACAAAGATTTGGGTAAAGTATATATAGCATGGAAAGGTGATTTTAAGTAAGGCATATAGTATATATTTTTCTTGTTTAAATTTGATTCAAAGGTTTTAAATCAATCTAAGAAGAAAAGGCTTTCATGGAAAATTTAAGTAAAATAAATCAGAAATTAGAATACCAGATGGGACTGGTATAGGGTCTCGCCCTATACATTAGCTATTAGCCCCTAGCTAATTTATTCCAAAATTACAGCAAGTAGGGCTTTGTCATAGGTAAGACTATAATTATGGTGCACACAGAAAGGAATATAATTGCGTAGTGTAGGTTATTGGTGAGCCCGCAAAATTATTAGGACCAGGTTACCCTAGGAGATGTTAAGTTAGGGACAGACCATCCAAAAGAGAAGTATTTAACAGATAGTTAAGGACAGAACGTCCAAAAGAGGATTATCTAATAGGTGTTAGAATATTTTGTTTATATTGTCTGGTAGGCTCCAGTCAGCTAAAGGTCAGTAGTATGCCAAACAAAACTAAAGTATTCGGACAGATTGTCCAATTTTTACCAGATATGTATGCTCACATAGAATGCTTTATAGTTTTAGCTAGTTTTAGTTACAGGATTATGATTTGCAAAAGACATTTTTTAAAAGGGTATTAGTGAAGGGAAACCCATTCCGCTAAGCGACGTGATCTCACTTAGTATCATATATCTGAGATGTATAGTATTATTCACACCAGGCTTTATGTCTAGTTTGAAGTTTATGATTTTCCCTTTAAACTCTCGGGTACTCAAAATTGATTTGAGTAGCCTGAGGTTGAGGATTTACATATTTTAGTAGGTTGGGAATAAAGCTTCTGGAGACGAGAAGGTGGCTGACGGATAGCTAATTAGGAGTTGCATTTTTATTTCGATGTATTTCCATTGTGTTTGTATTAAGTCAACTATGACTATTTAGTGACTCTGTTCAACCAAGAGGGCATCTTCATATGTCGCTCTTGGCGTATTTATGTAATAATTATTTTATCTGAACCTGGGAAAGTGATGGGACTATGTGATTTAAATATGGAACAAGTTTTTAAAATGTAATGTGAGAAGAAGTTTTTGAAATCTGTGATTTTGTTTCATATTTATGTGATGCTGATATTATGAATACCATTAACATTATCTTATTTGGTCACCAGAAGTTAATACTATAGATGACTGCAGTATCTGTAGCGCTTAGCTTCGAGCCTCTAGATAGGGGATGTTACAACTTGGTATCAGAGCACAGTTTGTGAAAAACTTTAACTAAAAGTGGTTTTTGAGAAAAATAATCCTTAGGAATTAGAGAAAAGATGGGGTATGGGATAACGATATAGCAACGTACTTGTATTTTCTATATGCGCTATATCTCTAGTCCTACCTTTATTAGGATATTCTTTTGTATCTCATGAAGTTTGAATACAGATACAGATTCGAGAAGAGTAAATCTTAGAGGAAGCACCTTAACAAATGGTAATGCCTGACGAATACAAGACTGAACTAAGGTCAGGCACAAGCTAGTTGTAACGACCCGTATTTTTACGTGTCGATAAATCGTAGAGTTTGCAGGTCGATAGTGTTGTTTGTGTTGCTTCTAGCTTGAGTCGTTTAGGAGTTAACCCTGGTGAAGTGATGAGTCGTGACCGACTCATGGGCATGGCCGAGTTAAGGATTGAGTCGCGTCCGACTCATAGGCATAGCTAAGTTAGGTGATGAGTCGTGACCGACTCATAGGGACCGACTCAAGGAGTTTAGGCGACTTAGAGTTGTGACCGACTTAGAGAAGCAGCAAGTATAGGTTTGGCCGAGATAAGGATGCGACCGACCTAAGGTTAGACGACTTAGTGATGTTACCGAGTCATGTGAGATAGCAGGCTACGACTCATAGGGGTGACCGAGTCAAGGAGCTTGCGACTTAATAAGTTAGCATGTTAGTGTGATAAGACCGAGTTACGACTCATGGGTGACCGACTTATAGAGGCGAGCGACTCAGTAGAGGCAGCGACTCATAAGTGTTAGCGGGTTAGTTGTTAGGTCGTAAGGAGTGGTGAGAGACCTAACGAGTTAGCGAGTTGCAGGACTTCACGAGTTAACGAGATAGATGAGTCGTTGAAGGCATAGGTCGTGACTCGTATAAGATTAAGTCGTATGTCGTCTAGGGTCTTAGGTCGTTGGGTCGGCCTTGAGTTGAGTCGGTGAGGCCATAAGTTGTTGAGTCGGCAGTGTGCTTGAGCCGTTGAGCCGTTAGGTCGTTGGACCGATGTTGTAGTTAAGTCGTATCTCGTAGCTCGTCTCCGAGTTAAGGCGCGTGTCGTTAGGTCGTTAAGGCGGTCTGTGTTTGAGTCGTATGACGTTGAGTCGTTCAAACGACTTAGGACTTAGACAGGGATGCGGCTGTTTGTTAGGTCGGCCATGTAACTGCGTGTGTGTGTTTGGTTGAGTCGGCCTGGGTTGTTAAGTCGTGTGGATGGCTTGGTGTATGAGTCGCGTGTGTAGTGAGTCGGCAAGGATGGAGCGGCAGGGCATGAGTCGTGGACGACTCATGATGAGTCGGGACCGACTCATGGGGCGACGACTCAGGGAGGTTCCAGCCTATAAATAGAGGTGTTCGGCTCACTTTTTGGCACCGGATTTCGAAGCGACGAAGTGCTGCCATTTTGAAGACTCGACTGCAGTATTTTCTTCACTTCTTTCTCTACTTCCATCAAGTGCTAACATCCATTGAAGATCGAAGATCGAGATTGAAGATCCAAGTGTCCAAGTTGAAGATCTTCATCCGAAGAGGCTAGAATTCACCGTTTCAAGTGAGATTTCTCCGGATCAAGTCCAAGTCCTTGCTGTCCAGATCTGAAGTTGATTGATTTTAGGTTATTTTGGTGATTTGGTGAGTGGTAGTTATCTCTCACGCGGATCCAAAGGAGTATATGGGATTGGTGATATGTTTATGTGTTAAAGTTAGCGTTTTCTCGCATTTTCCTTAAGTCTGCATGTAGATCCATCATATTTGAAGATGTTTATCTATAGAAGTTATGTAATAAGTATTAGAGACAAAACCCATGTTTTAGATTTGATTGATCTATGCTAAAAACCATGATTTCACATATGTTGGACTTTTGCTCACTTATTTACGAAATTGCCATTATAGTTGATATTGCTTAATATATCTTGTTTGAATGCTTGAATGTTTGAATGTATGTTAGATGTGATTGCTCTAAGTTAGCTTGTAGTTGATTTGGAACAAGATGGTCGAAGGTGATTCAAAAGCTAAGTGGAAAGGCTCTTGAATGGTGAAAGCTGCCGATGGCATATGAAGCGGGTATGAAAGCTCATATGGATGGATTCGAGGATGTGGGATCTTGCCGTGATGCGAGAAGGCAAAGTATGGATTGAGTTGGGACTTTGCTATGATGTGATGAGGCAAGGCTTATGTTGAGATGGGATGGGTCATGATGACGTTCCAAGTTGAGAGACTTTGCTATGATATGATGAGGCAAGACATATGATGTGATGGGACGGGTCACGAAGACGTTCCAAGCACGGGTCATGATGACGTGCAAAGTTATAACTCGGTGATGCGGTCCGGGTTGGGGTGGATAATGGTTAGCTTGAGAGGCGCTTGAGCTAGTATGGATGGTCGTCGAGGAGGATGACTAGGAGGCTAAGATCTCATCGTTGTTGAAGGTTCTAGCATACTCAAAGCAAGGGTACGTTGGAACGGGTCACGATGACGTTCCAGGCACGGGTCATGATGACGTGCTAGTACTCTGGGCTGATGCGTTCGGCTTAGGCACGGGTCACGATGACGTGCGGAGTTATGGCTAAACCGGGGTTACCATTAGCCCTTGACGGATGGTCATTCAACTAACGGTGAAATCAAGGCAATGATAACAGTGATAGCCAGAGTCATGGATGTTTGGATGTTTGGTTGTATCATCATTCGGCTTCAAGAGCGGTGTTTTCTGGGTGCTTATCTGATCTTGGTTTAGGCCTTGGGGGTTTGTATTTGGAAAACATCGTCCTTGACTCGAGTGGTTATTGCTTTACCTTATTTGTCTATATTGTTATGCTTGCTTCTCCTTAGTGTGTCTGGGGGCTATCACTGTGAGAAGAGGTGGAGTGGGATGGTTTGGTTCCTATTCCTTTTATTCCTTATGCTCTTTTGGTATGTTTGATAGTTAATTTACTGCTCACTAAGACTTTGTCTGACTCAAGGTTTTATGTCTCCTCTTATTACCTTGGGCTGTTCATCCATGTTGGGATGGGCAGACTAGGTAAGCAGGTGACAGGTGCTGTGCTAGGAGTTCTACGCTGAAGATGACGAAGACGAGCAGGAGGCTTTGCAGATTTGTTTTCTTACTATATGTACTGGGTTCCGCTGTTGTATCTGATTGAGTGTTGTAGTGAGGCTCTGATGTATGGATGATTCATTTGATTGTATAAACTGCTATGTTGCTTATATGATGATGTTGTGTTCTATTGAGCTTCACTATATTATAATTCTCTATTGTATTTTATCCATGCGCTGTGAGTTACGATAGAGATTCTGCGAATTTTATTTTACCCTGACTATCGTCCATGGCTGCCTGGCACACCTTTCAGCGCACCATTCCCTTGTTTTGGTGCGGGAGTCATGGGCGGTCGTCACATTTGGTATCAGAGCTTTGGTTAATCGATTTTAGCCAACGCTCGCTGACGTAGTTACGTAAGAGAGACGTAATTGTATTTTGATGGATGATTACTATATATAATATAGTAGCTTAGATGGATTTGAACTCCTTATGCAGTTGTTTCTTAAGGTGTTCTAATCATTCTTTTTACAGATATTAAGGATGAGCAGAAGTGAGAGACAAGCTGCGAGAGATAGCCGTGCTGCTAGGGAAGCTGTTGATTATGGAGCTATGTTCGAAGCAATGATGACTTCGATCATGAGGAGGGTACCAGCTTCAGGATCTTCTGTGGATGTGGGAGTTCAAGTCCAGGCTCCAAGGCCAGTGGATTTTGCCAAGCTTTGCAAGGATTATACTTCTCTTGGAGGAAAAGCTTTCTTGGGAACGGAATCGACTATTGAAGTGCAGAGATGGATTGATGCTTGCCGAAGGATATTTGGCGATCTAGGGATTGAGGATGCAACCAAGAGAAAGCTTGCATCGAGACAGCTTCAAGGGAGAGCTGCGGATTGGTGGAATTCTATCACTATAGATACACCAGAGGAGGAGATAACTTGGGAGCAATTCCAAGTTAGATTTGAAGCTAAGTTCATCTCTACTGCTCAGAGGTCTGTTTTGTTTAAGAGGTTTGTTGAGCTCAAGCAAGGTGGGAGGCCTGTTCTTGAGTATATTTCTGAGTTCGAGGCTCTGTCCAAGTATGCCAGATCATATATTGATTCTCCCTACCAGAAGAACGAAAAGTTTGTGACTGGCCTGGATGCTTATCTTGGAAGGCAGTTGGTGGATCACTTGGACGATCCATTTGAGAAGCTTGTGGAGAAAGCTCTGAGGCATGAGAGCTTGTTTCCTAGGGAAAGTTCTGTTGTTGCTGTAACCAGGGAAGGATCTAAACCACAGCAGAGTGGCAACAAGAAGAGGAAGCAGCAGCAACAGAAGGGAAAGGATGGTCAGAAGAAGCCAAAAGGCGAGGTGACTTGTTATAACTGCCGTCAGAAGGGTCATCTCTCTCGGGATTGCAAGAATCCGAAGGTGCAGTTGAAGTGTTACAACTGTGATAAGCTGGGACACATTAAGAAGGACTGTCCAGAACCGAGGAAAGATAGGCAGGTTGTGCAAGCCTATGCTTTGGAAGCTGTGCCGTCGTCTTCAAGAGCTCCTACTGCTGAGGAGAAGGGGAAGAGTGTGGTGGTTCAAGGTACTCTTTCTATTTGTGGTGTTCCAGTTAGAGTGTTGTTTGATACTGGAGCATCGCATTCTTTTGTTTGCGATGATTTGGTAGGCCGGTTAGGTTTGAAACCGGATATTGTTGATAGGCCATTGGTGGTGACTAATCCAGTTGGGGGTTCGTCATGCTTGTGTATGATATGCCGTGGTCTAGTTGTTTCGAGTCATGATTGCTCGTTTGTTTGTGATTGTTTTGTTCTGAACTTTGCGGGGTTCGGAATTATTTTGGGTATGGACTGGCTTAGGAAGTATGCGGCTAGGATTGATTGTGAGAGGCTGGAGGTGACAGTCGGGAATGTGGATGGGCGAAAGGTTGTGATACGATGTAAGCATGAAGAAGGCGTCTTCATGAGCTTCATGTATTCGCTGGTTGTTCCACGGGATGGACTGTCATCGGTGCCTATTGTGAATGGATTTGAGGATGTCTTTGACGAAGTCAAAGGGTTGCCGCCGCATAGGGAGATCGAGTTTCGTATCGATCTAGTTGAGGGAGCCAGACCTGTTGTGATGCCTCTTAGGCGGATGGCACCGAGGGAGCAGCAAGAGCTGAAGGTGCAAGTTGATGACCTTTTACGGAAAGGATTCATTCGGAGAAGTGTGTCCGAATGGGGTGCGCCCGTTGTGTTCGCAACCAAAGCGGATGGATCGCTGAGGTTGTGTGTTGATTATCGTGAGCTGAATAAGGTGACTAAGAAGAACAAGTATCCATTGCCGAGAATAGATGACTTGTTTGATCAGCTTCACGAGGCTAAGGTGTTTTCTCAGATGGATTTGGCAACGGGATTTCACCAGTTGAGAGTGGCGAGGGATAGTGTGCCGAAGACTGCTTTCAGGACACCGTCCGGATTTTATGAGTGGCTGGTAATGCCGTTTGGGTTGACTAACGCGCCAGCATATTTTGTGGATCTTATGAATAGAGTATTCAGAGATCAGTTGAATAAGTTCGTGCTTGTGTTCGTGGATGATATTTTGGTTTATTCCAGAACTGAGGAAGAGCACAAGACGCACTTGAAGGTTGTTTTGGAAATCTTGCGGAAACATCAGCTGAAGGCTAAGTTTTCGAAGTGTCACTTCTGGAAGAGTGAAGTGAGGTTCTTAGGCCATGTTATCTCTGGAAGTGGAATAGCGGTTGATCCCGCTAAGGTAGCAGCGATCCAGGATTGGATTAGACCTAAGAATGCATCTGATGTGAGAAGTTTTCTTGGATTAGCAGGATATTATCGTCGGTTTATTAAAGACTTTTCCAAGATAGCTGCACCATTGACAGGATTGACGAAGAAGAACCAAGCGTTCAAATGGGATGATAGGTGTGAGCAAGCTTTCGTAATCCTGAAAGAGCGACTGACGAGTGCTCCTGTTTTGACTATTCCAAGTGGGAATGATGAGATGGTGGTTTACACCGATGCATGTGGCACTGGACTGGGAGCAGTGCTAATGCAGAAGGATAAAGTTGTTGCGTATGCTAGTCGACAACTGAAGCCGCATGAAAGGAACTATCCAACTCATGATTTGGAGTTAGCGGCGATAGTGTTTGCTTTGAAGATGTGGAGACATTACCTATTGGGAGTTAGATTCGAGTTGTTTACGGATCATAAGTCATTGAAGTATCTGTTCTCCCAAAAGGATTTGAATCTTCGACAGCAACGGTGGTTAGAGTTTCTAGCATCTTATGATTTTGGTATAGCCTATACTCCGGGAAAAGGAAACGCAGTGGCTGATGCGTTAAGTCGAAGACATGCAGGTTTGGGAGCCATGTTTTCGGAGTGGAAGAGTCTCGAGTATTTGGCTGAGTTTGATTTCAGGCCTAGATGCGAGTTGGAACCTGAGATGTTGGCAAACTTATCGGTAAGGCCTACTTTAGTGGAAAGGATTGGCGAGAGCCAAAAGAAAGATGATAAGCTTGTCAAGGTTATCCGTGATTTGGAATCTGGATTGGAACCAGAGAAGGATAAGGGATTCGAGGTCGATCGAGAGGGTTGGCTTCGAAAGCAAGGACGATTGGTTGTTCCCGATATTGATGGATTGAGAGATGAAGTTCGGAGGGAAAGTCATCACTCAAAGTTGACAATTCATCCAGGTGGTAATAAGATGTATCGGGATATGAAGAGAGCTTACTACTGGGAAGGTATGAAGAAGGATGTTGGAAATTTTATTTCCAAATGTATGAATTGCCAGTTGGTGAAAGCTGAGCAGAAGAAGCCCAGTGGATTACTTCAGCCATTAGAGGTTCCTACGTGGAAGTGGGAGCAAGTGTCGATGGATTTTATTGATGGTCTACCTAGAACCAGGGCAGGGAATAAAGGGATTTGGGTCATTGTAGATCGTTTGACCAAGAGTGCAAGGTTCATTCCTGTTCGATCGACTAGAACTGCATCGAAGTTGGCTGAGTTGTATGTGAAGTGGATTGTTCGATTCCATGGTGTTCCGAAGAGTATAGTGAGCGATCGAGACCCATTGTTCACTAGTGGATTTTGGAAGAGCTTCCAGGAAGTTTTGGGAACTGAGTTGTGTTTGAGTACAGCTTATCATCCTCAAACAGATGGTCAGACTGAGAGAGTCAACCGGGTTTTGGAAGATCTTCTTAGAGCTTGTGTTTTGGACTTCGGGGGATCATGGGAAGATCACCTTCATTTGGTGGAGTTTGCTTATAATAACAGTTATCAGTCGAGTATTGGTATGGCACCATATGAGGCATTATATGGAAGACCGTGTAACTCTCCGACATGTTGGTTGGAAGCTGGAGAAAAACTGATACTTGGGCCAGAGATGATTCGACAGACTACGGATTGTATAGAGATCATTCGGCAAAGAATGAAAGCAGCCCAAGATCGTCAGAAAAGTTATGCTGATAATCGTCGAAAGGATTTGGAGTTCGACGTAGGCGATATGGTTTTTGTGAAGATTTCTCCATTGAAGAATGTTATAAGATTCGGGAACAAAGGAAAGTTAACTCCGAGATTTGTTGGACCATTCCCGATTATCGAGCGAATTGGAAAGCTCGCTTATAGATTGGAGTTACCGGGAAAGATGGCGGGTGTGCACAATGTTTTTCATGTATCTTATCTACGGAAGTATGTGCACGACCCAAGTACGGTGGTTTCTGCTGATAGCTGTGAAGACTTAGAGGTTGATCCAGTGGTTACGAGACCTCGTAAGCCGCTTCGTATTGTTGAAACCGATACGAAACAGCTTAGGAGGAAGACGATTACGTTGCTCAAGATACAATGGAGTGATGATGTCAACGACTGTACATGGGAGGAGGAAGAGAGGATGAAGGCAGCTCATCCCGGACTCTTCGAGGTATGGCCCTAAAGTGTCGTGACATCTCATGAATTTGTAGCTTGTTCTAAGTCTTAGAATTCTGCATGCTAGGCTAGAATTGGTTGCATGGTTTGTTGATTGCTATGGATGGTAGGCATGCGGAATATCTTTGATTGCTGTTGTTTGCTTGGAATTTCGGGGGCGAAATTCCTAAGGGGGAGAGAATGTAACGACCCGTATTTTTACGTGTCGATAAATCGTAGAGTTTGCAGGTCGATAGTGTTGTTTGTGTTGCTTCTAGCTTGAGTCGTTTAGGAGTTAACCCTGGTGAAGTGATGAGTCGTGACCGACTCATGGGCATGGCCGAGTTAAGGATTGAGTCGCGTCCGACTCATAGGCATAGCTAAGTTAGGTGATGAGTCGTGACCGACTCATAGGGACCGACTCAAGGAGTTTAGGCGACTTAGAGTTGTGACCGACTTAGAGAAGCAGCAAGTATAGGTTTGGCCGAGATAAGGATGCGACCGACCTAAGGTTAGACGACTTAGTGATGTTACCGAGTCATGTGAGATAGCAGGCTACGACTCATAGGGGTGACCGAGTCAAGGAGCTTGCGACTTAATAAGTTAGCATGTTAGTGTGATAAGACCGAGTTACGACTCATAGGTGACCGACTTATAGAGGCGAGCGACTCAGTAGAGGCAGCGACTCATAAGTGTTAGCGGGTTAGTTGTTAGGTCGTAAGGAGTGGTGAGAGACCTAACGAGTTAGCGAGTTGCAGGACTTCACGAGTTAACGAGATAGATGAGTCGTTGAAGGCATAGGTCGTGACTCGTATAAGATTAAGTCGTATGTCGTCTAGGGTCTTAGGTCGTTGGGTCGGCCTTGAGTTGAGTCGGTGAGGCCATAAGTTGTTGAGTCGGCAGTGTGCTTGAGCCGTTGAGCCGTTAGGTCGTTGGACCGATGTTGTAGTTAAGTCGTATCTCGTAGCTCGTCTCCGAGTTAAGGCGCGTGTCGTTAGGTCGTTAAGGCGGTCTGTGTTTGAGTCGTATGACGTTGAGTCGTTCAAACGACTTAGGACTTAGACAGGGATGCGGCTGTTTGTTAGGTCGGCCATGTAACTGCGTGTGTGTGTTTGGTTGAGTCGGCCTGGGTTGTTAAGTCGTGTGGATGGCTTGGTGTATGAGTCGCGTGTGTAGTGAGTCGGCAAGGATGGAGCGGCAGGGCATGAGTCGTGGACGACTCATGATGAGTCGGGACCGACTCATGGGGCGACGACTCAGGGAGGTTCCAGCCTATAAATAGAGGTGTTCGGCTCACTTTTTGGCACCGGATTTCGAAGCGACGAAGTGCTGCCATTTTGAAGACTCGACTGCAGTATTTTCTTCACTTCTTTCTCTACTTCCATCAAGTGCTAACATCCATTGAAGATCGAAGATCGAGATTGAAGATCCAAGTGTCCAAGTTGAAGATCTTCATCCGAAGAGGCTAGAATTCACCGTTTCAAGTGAGATTTCTCCGGATCAAGTCCAAGTCCTTGCTGTCCAGATCTGAAGTTGATTGATTTTAGGTTATTTTGGTGATTTGGTGAGTGGTAGTTATCTCTCACGCGGATCCAAAGGAGTATATGGGATTGGTGATATGTTTATGTGTTAAAGTTAGCGTTTTCTCGCATTTTCCTTAAGTCTGCATGTAGATCCATCATATTTGAAGATGTTTATCTATAGAAGTTATGTAATAAGTATTAGAGACAAAACCCATGTTTTAGATTTGATTGATCTATGCTAAAAACCATGATTTCACATATGTTGGACTTTTGCTCACTTATTTACGAAATTGCCATTATAGTTGATATTGCTTAATATATCTTGTTTGAATGCTTGAATGTTTGAATGTATGTTAGATGTGATTGCTCTAAGTTAGCTTGTAGTTGATTTGGAACAAGATGGTCGAAGGTGATTCAAAAGCTAAGTGGAAAGGCTCTTGAATGGTGAAAGCTGCCGATGGCATATGAAGCGGGTATGAAAGCTCATATGGATGGATTCGAGGATGTGGGATCTTGCCGTGATGCGAGAAGGCAAAGTATGGATTGAGTTGGGACTTTGCTATGATGTGATGAGGCAAGGCTTATGTTGAGATGGGATGGGTCATGATGACGTTCCAAGTTGAGAGACTTTGCTATGATATGATGAGGCAAGACATATGATGTGATGGGACGGGTCACGAAGACGTTCCAAGCACGGGTCATGATGACGTGCAAAGTTATAACTCGGTGATGCGGTCCGGGTTGGGGTGGATAATGGTTAGCTTGAGAGGCGCTTGAGCTAGTATGGATGGTCGTCGAGGAGGATGACTAGGAGGCTAAGATCTCATCGTTGTTGAAGGTTCTAGCATACTCAAAGCAAGGGTACGTTGGAACGGGTCACGATGACGTTCCAGGCACGGGTCATGATGACGTGCTAGTACTCTGGGCTGATGCGTTCGGCTTAGGCACGGGTCACGATGACGTGCGGAGTTATGGCTAAACCGGGGTTACCATTAGCCCTTGACGGATGGTCATTCAACTAACGGTGAAATCAAGGCAATGATAACAGTGATAGCCAGAGTCATGGATGTTTGGATGTTTGGTTGTATCATCATTCGGCTTCAAGAGCGGTGTTTTCTGGGTGCTTATCTGATCTTGGTTTAGGCCTTGGGGGTTTGTATTTGGAAAACATCGTCCTTGACTCGAGTGGTTATTGCTTTACCTTATTTGTCTATATTGTTATGCTTGCTTCTCCTTAGTGTGTCTGGGGGCTATCACTGTGAGAAGAGGTGGAGTGGGATGGTTTGGTTCCTATTCCTTTTATTCCTTATGCTCTTTTGGTATGTTTGATAGTTAATTTACTGCTCACTAAGACTTTGTCTGACTCAAGGTTTTATGTCTCCTCTTATTACCTTGGGCTGTTCATCCATGTTGGGATGGGCAGACTAGGTAAGCAGGTGACAGGTGCTGTGCTAGGAGTTCTACGCTGAAGATGACGAAGACGAGCAGGAGGCTTTGCAGATTTGTTTTCTTACTATATGTACTGGGTTCCGCTGTTGTATCTGATTGAGTGTTGTAGTGAGGCTCTGATGTATGGATGATTCATTTGATTGTATAAACTGCTATGTTGCTTATATGATGATGTTGTGTTCTATTGAGCTTCACTATATTATAATTCTCTATTGTATTTTATCCATGCGCTGTGAGTTACGATAGAGATTCTGCGAATTTTATTTTACCCTGACTATCGTCCATGGCTGCCTGGCACACCTTTCAGCGCACCATTCCCTTGTTTTGGTGCGGGAGTCATGGGCGGTCGTCACACTAGTAGTATAGGTGCTGCAGTTTTGCAAATGGATATGGGAGCTATGTATCAGTTTTTAGGGAATATGATGCAAGCGGGTGTTGTAGCTGGAGTAGTTGGAGAAGGAGTTTCGAAAGCTCCAATGATCAATAACTATGCTATTCTAAGTAGAGACTATTTTAGGCTAGCCATTTATTGGAACATAAGATGCTATTGAGGTGAAAAATTGGTTGCTACATTATGAGAGGATCTTTACAAACTTGGGGCTCAATGATGAGCAGAAGAGAAGGTTGGCATCAAGAAATCTTTAGGGAGCAGCTTTATTTTAGTAGAATAGTATGACGGTCAATGAAGAGGAGATGACATGGGCTGAGTTTAAGAGAAGGTTTCAGGGGAGGTTCATGTCTGTGATGGTGCAGTCTGCTTTTCTCAGAAAGTTTGTTGAGTTAGTGTAAAAACCTAAAATTTAAACCAAAATAATTAATTCATTAATTAATTAAATAATAAAATAACTTTGTGAAATTATGAGAATTGAGCCACGAGAATCGCACCATTGTGTCCGTGGTAATTTTTGGTCAATTTCCATATATAGAACGTTAGAAACCGAGCTAATATGACTAAGATACAAAATAAGCAGAAATAGAAATATGTGTGTGTATATATATATATATATATATATATATAAGGCAGGTCGACCGGCTGGTCGACCAGGGCACCAGCCGATCGACCGCCCAGTCGACCTGCCTCACTTAATTACGAACTAACGAATAATCGTTCATTTGAACGTTTCGGAGCGAATTTTGGCGACCTAATGACGTGTTTTGCATTCTTTGCCTCGATCTGGTCCTTCCATTCTTGCATCTAATGGCTCCTATTCAGCCTATGACGCGGTTGCATCCCATTCAATCTTCAAAATCCAATGGTCTGAGATCCACTTCTACCCCTATAAATAGACCCCTACACCTAACACTTTTTCTCATTCTAGGTTTTCTCCGATTGGGTTCACCTTTCTAGAGAGGACCCTAAACGGAATAAATTTTCCAAGGAGGAAATCATTATAAATTAAAATTGTTTTACAACTCCAAGTGGATTCGAGAAGACCAAAGGAAGAGCTTAGGACCGAAGATGAGTGATTGTAATTATTTTAGATTTCTTTAAATAATTTAAAATAATAGGGTTTCTAATAGTTGTAGTTTTACTACAATTTTTGGAATATCCTTTTCAGTAGTTATTTACAGTTTTTAGAATTATTTTCAATTTATTTCCTTTCAGCTATTCTTTTTAATAATTTTAGTTTGTTTATGTTAATTATAGCCTTTTCTTTTATTTATAGTTTATTTACAGTATTTCAGTTTACTTACTATTATTTATACGTTATTTACATCTTCTTTCTACATTTTGGATTTTCATCTATTTTTAGTTTTCTTTTATTCCTACTTCTTCTTCGCATATGGATTAGAATATGATTAACGCGTATATGGACTAAATTGAAAGAGAACTAAATTAATGGAATATAAGATGTAAATTACAAGGACTATAATATAAATGGAATTGGACTGAAATTATGCCTAATTATGACATTAATTGGACTGAATTAAAAAGATTAGCCTAGTTATAACTTAGAATTATAACTAAAAAGAGTAAAAGATGAAAGAGATTTATTTTCACACTTAGACCTAGGGTTAAGTAATAAGCATGATTATAACTTAGGTTATAATAAGAAAAAGAATATAAGAGAAAGAATAGAATAAGGCTTATTTTAAGACTTAGGATAAATTAATAAGCACAGATAATAAATAAAAGTGTAAAAGCTTATTTAAATAATTTATCTAAGCAAGATGAAAGTAGGACCTATACCAAATAACATTCTCTATTAGAAAAAACGGTGGTATCACATTTGTGATAACTCGAATTTTAAACAACCGTTAATTGGATGACTAATTGATTGTAAACTATGGGGATACTGATTTTATTTGGATTAAATAAATAAAATTGATAATTAAAGATGGCTGATGTATATGAGTGAATTTGAAAACTATAATAATAGTTGAAATAAAATGATGAATCTAATAGTAAATCATTAAATATATAAATATATGTAAACTCTATTATTTTTGAAAATTTTAAAGTATGTCTATATACATGTATAAAAGTGTGTGTATATATGGTGATTAGAAAGCTATTATTTGGGTTCAATATGATATTTTGCAAAAGATATTTAAAGTAAACCCTATATTTTCAAAACATAAGATAAACATTTATTTAAATATATGATAAGTTTAAAAATTAATAAAAAGGTTCATTTTCTTTTCTTTCTAATTTTCATGAGATAGTAAAGATAGACATTTATTAAGTTAAGATATAATAACAAAAGTTATAATAAGAATTTATAAAGGTTAATACTTTCTTGAATATATATAAGATATGTATATATATATAAAAGAATTAAATTAAAAAATATATAATAATAAATATAATTTTTTTTAATATAAAACATTTGTAAACATCTAATTCCTGCATTCATACATTTGTAAGGAAATAATCATTTACATTGACAATTGTAAGCTTTGTATTTACAAGTGGCATTTGTTCATTTTCTTTTCTTAAGAAAATATAATTATCATATTAGAAGCAAGGCTTAAAAAAAACCCTACTCTTTCATTCCAAGAGAAAAAAGGGGAACATATTCAAGTCTTCAAAATCTTCTTCCATCATAAAAAATTAATTAAAACTAAAATCTGGAATGAATATCGGGCCTGGAAATGAAATCAAATCATCTCAGATCCAAAACAAAAAGATTTAAAGGTCGCAAATCAATTCAACAAGTCTAGATTCAACTCTAATGCCAGAAGATAAAAATCAAGTTTCAAGCAGCAGATTAAACATCGAGCTGTCCTCTGTTTTCTGCTAACAGTGAGTAAACTTTATTTATTTTATTTTTTTAAAAGATTATATCATCTATGTAGTTGATGCATGCCTCAATTGATGATAACAATAACTTAACTATGATGGGTATGGATAAGATAATGTTGTCTGAGTATATTTCTGATTTGCATGCCTGAATGCACATATATACAACTCTGTTAATCACCATAGACCAAATTATGTTCAAAGAAATTTGAATCCTTCTCCCTGATTACTTTTAGTATATTATGTTTAAAGGAAATTTGGGTATGGTTGTGTAATTCAAATTTTTAAAAATGTTTAAAAACTATAGAAAGCAACAGGTTGTTCCAGGGAGAAGAAATTACAGTAATTATCATATTAAGTTAGAATTGGTTATTAAGATCTGGATTCTTGCTTACATCATCCGATTCATATCAAAAAATTAGAATTTTTAAAAGTAAAATCAATTTTTTTTCTCAAGTTGGAATCGAGTGAGTTTTTGAGTTGAACAATTCGAGAAATGGCTTGATTTCTGGCGATCGATGATGAGAGGGACGCCGAGTTTTTGGCTGAAGCAAGTTTAGGGGACGTAGTTCTTGGAAAAATACATGGAGGGATTTCAGAGTGTTGTGGTGTCGAATTGAAGGTGAACTAGCTTTCTGACCTATAATGGAATCGTGGTTGTTCTCGAAACATCGGGACTTCGTCGCTGGATCAGATGTGATGGATTGTGGAGGGAAGGCAGAGGATGGTCAGATGAAGCTAATATCTTGACTAGGGGAATGATGGTGGTCGGTGTGATAGTTAGTATGGCGAGAGTGTCGAAGAGGTTGGTTTTCAGGATGGGTTCATTAGCTCGAATTTGAATGCGTGTTCGAATTATCGATTTTGTGGTCGGATTTGAAGAGGCTGATCATCGGCGACTCTTCGGCGATGATAGCGGTGGCTGGAATGCCAACGACGATTTGTGCATGTGCACACAGTTTTGACGTATCTGGGTTGCTTTGAGATAGGGTCAAGTATGAGAAGTGTTTGAGGAAGATGGGTTTTGGCACCAGTTTTTCGCAAGGGAAAGTAAGTGTTTTTGGAACGAGAACGACTCGGGGTTTTGGGTGCTTTGACTCGAAGTTTGTGAAGTTTATTTGCTTTGGCTCAAAATCTGATTTGGTTGTTTTAAATGTTTTATGTAGGAAAATTTATTATGCAATAAATTTATGGATGATAAATTAATTAAGGTTAATTGACTATTGTAACCGATTAAGGTTATTTAATTAATAAAATTAGAAAAAGGTAATTAGTAATTAATTGTTTATTGAATGAGTAAATTAAATTAGTGAATAGTTAATGAACGTAATTAAGGGAAGAATCATTAACTCGTGATTAAGTGATAATTAATTAATGTAATTAATTTAAGTTAATTAATTAGTTCAAACTAATTAAAGACAATCACTTAATGTAACTGATTAAGTAAAATTACTTAGGTAAGTAATTGAAGGGTAATTACTGAAAGCAATTAAATAAAGAAAATTACTTAAATAAAGTAATTAGAGGATAATTCCGAATGGAAATAATTAAGGATTAATTACTTAGTGTAATTAATTTAGTTAATTAATTAATGCGATTGATTTAAGTTAATGAATGTGATTAATTTAAGATTAATCTAAATTTAAATACTTAAGAGAAGTAATCAAAGAATTTTGAGTAGTTAATGGAGATCATTAACTAAGGATTATTAGATAATTAATTAATGTGATTAATTTTTAATAATTAATTATATTAATTAATTAAAGATAATCATTTATGGAAATTGATTAAGTATAATTACTAATGAAAGTAATTAGAGGAATTAATTACTCAAGGTAATTAATTAAATTAATGTGATTGGTTTAAGTTAATTAATTGGTTTAATTAATTTAAATAATCATTGGATGATGGGTTAAGTAAAATTACTTAGTGTAATATATAAAGTATAATTATTTAGTGAAGTAATTAGTGGGTAATTACTGGATGTAATTATTTGAGGAATGCTAGTAGTTTTGGGTTTAATTAATTTGTGTAATTAAGGATAATTACATAATATAATTAGAGAATGATTAATCAAGGAGTTAATCAGGATGAATAATTAAGGGATGATTAATTGAATATAATTAATTAATGTTAAATAAGCAAGATTTATAAGTAATAAAGTAATTAATTTAATTCATTGGTAGTTAATTAAATTAATCAGAAATGTTATGACTAATTTATCTTGCTTATGAACGATTGAATGATATTTGAATGCCTTGGATTATTTTCTATTTTTGGTATGTGATTGTGATGCTTTGTAGAATGAAATGTTTTTGTAATATGAAATGTTGGGTTGTACAGAGATAATGTGGTTATCTATGATGAATTGCTGTGTAAAAGTGACATCCAGTATTCAAAATTTAATCACTTGAATAACTTGGGATAGGATGACACTAGATTCGAAGAGATCAGAGTCGGGTATTAGTAAATACCCGAAACCACTTCGATTCTTTATAGATTGATATGTGAAATCAATAAACTGGAGTGGAATGATTTAAGTGAATTGGACCATTTAATCTAAGTTTTGGTACTTAGAAATTTGTGTGTGAAACAAGTATTGTCCATAACAAATTGTGAATTTGTAAATTGATACGAGTTACCCGGGTTTATGTAAGTTTTATGTTGTTGTATTCCATGTTAGATGGGTTTACTCATGCTGGTTTCCAGCCTGACTCGGGGGCTACTTTGATGTAATGCTCGGGTCAGGCCGAGTATTACAGTTTTCCAAGTAAGGATGTTCTGAAGCTCAGGAGGCGAGCTGGATGGCAGGAACGTATGGAGTGTTTCCGCTGTGTTATATTGTTATTTGCCTGGAACATGTGAAATTAACTATTCAGTGTTTGTGTAATTGTTGAAAACTCTGATGTATTAAATGTAAATTTACTGATACCGTTTTCTTTGTATAAATGTTATTATTTGATATTATATTTTAATCCGCTGTGAATGTGAAATTTTTTGTTTTGTTTCCGTTTCTTCTTCTATCTCTTTTCTTTTTTTCCTAACAATCTGGAATTTTCAGGATCGAAATTTTCGGGTCGTTATAACATTAGCATGAAGTGAGACGAGGGCACGCTTATGCTAATAATGGTAGTAATTGGTCAATTAGAAATCCAAATCATGGGGGATTTGGATAAAGGGTGCAACTAGATATTGGTTGGATGATGGGCCAGTACCAACAATATTTCCACTATTTTCTATGGACACACGGTGGTCTCATATTGGCCTGAATTGAGACTAGGGGCACACTTATGCTGAAGTTTGAGGTAATAAGAAAACCCAATAGGTGGAGTAAAAGGTACATGAGCTTGGTGGCAGTTACGCATGCAACTTATATTCTGGTGCTCAGTAATCACTATGAGTTCCAAGCGCTTAGTATGCGGGTCTTTCGTAGACACCATTGCCTTCTGTGTAGGAGCTATGTATCGTCTAGATCCACAGTGGTTGCTTTGTGCATCTTTCGTAGATACCACTAATTGCTGTATAGGGAGTTACTAGTCTCTGGTCCGCAATAAGGTCTATGGAGTAGCAGGCCGATCGAAGGGCAGAATCAGGAATTCAGCCTAATTATAGGATTAGGAATTCAGCCTAATCAAAGCAGCTATCAAGAACAAGTGCAAACAATCAAAGTTAACATATAGTTAATCATATTTATTTTCAGTTTTTCTCTTTCCTAGTTCCTTTGTTTCCTCTTTATATACTAGAACTGTTGTAGAGTCTATTACTTTTACTTTGCCTAAAGACTCTAGTAATTACCATCATTCACCAGACTTTTAGTCTGACCCACTCCTCTATTTTTCCTTTTCTTCCCTTAGGCAATCAAAGGAGAGGATAGTAGATTGCAGTTGCTTGGAGATTTCTTGGAGCAGTTTGCTACCATGTATTTCTTTTCTTTCAGCTTTTGTTCTTTCTATGTACTGGCTTATTATGAGGGATATTATATACTCTGATTTTTGAGACTATGAGCTTTTGTTTCATGAGACATATTGGATATTTAGACATGTATGGGTATTTGGTATTTGACTTTTTTATGAAGTTTTTTTCTAATAAAGTTATTACTTTAAGATTTCGATGTTTTTATCTATTTTTGTATTGTGAATCTTAGTCTCTGTTAGCTTTAGTTACAATGCACCATGCCTTTTAATGCGTTCTTTTGAGTATATTAAGGGGTGTGGGATGTTTCACTTGGTAGGAGAGCCTACCATTACAAGATTCCTAAAAATTTACTATTTTTCCAAATAAATTGTTTTAAAAAAGGTACTTTAAGAAAAAAATTCTTAGAAATGTTTTTAAGTATAAAAGAATTTTTGTAAAAATTCCCTCATAAGTCCAGTTAAATCTCCCTTTGACACTTTCCTAAACTATCCTTTTCTTTCCGTAGAATGGCTTATACCCCGAACCTTCTCGAGAGCATCCCTATCCCAGCCTGGTTTCGTAGGTACTTACAAGCCACGACTCCATAGGTGCACGAGCCAGCGCCCAATCCTGCACCAGCGGGTGAGAATCCCATCAACACACCTACCACCATTAATTTCTCTAAGCTTTTTAAAGACTTTGCGAGTTTGGGCCGGAAGACTTTTTTTGGCAAGTAGACTTTTGTAGAGGCTAAAGCTTGGCTTAGGGACACAAAGAGAATTTTTGATCTTTGGGGATTGGATGGTCAGTAGCGAGTTTAGCTAACCGCTTGGCAGCTGAAGGAGGAGGCATCTTATTGGTGGGAGGTGATTAAGTTGGAGGGAAGGAGAATTACTTAGGATGGATTCCGGAGTGATTCGATAGGAAGTTTCTATCTCAGAAAAAAGAGAGTGTTCACTTGTAGAGGTTTATCAATTTAAAGCAAACGAGTCTGTCTGTTAAGGAATACATCAATCAATTCAATTTGCTATCGTGGTTTGGTATGGATATGGTGAACATGAAACATAAGAAATCTATGAAGTTTGGGAAGGGATTGAATCAACCCCTTCAGGGATTATTGCTGACTTACGTGCCGATGAGAGCTACTTATAAGTCTTTGGTCGAGATGGCGCTTATGTCAGATGCAGTCAAGGAAGGAGAGTCTAAAGAGGTGGTTGGTCAGAAAATTCAAAGAAGAAGTGGTGGGACAACAACAAGAAAAGAAAGGTGATAGTCCTCAGATGCTGATGAAGAAAGGAATAAAGTGCCGTAGTTGTGAGAATATCGGACTTACTGCCAAGGATTACAGGAAGGAGAAAATGAAGGGTAAGTGCTATACTTGCAGGCAGCCCGGTCATATGAGTAGGAGTTGTCCCTAGGGAGCTGGTCAGGGAGCGAGTACACCAGCTGCGTAGATTCAAGCATTAGACACAGCACCTTCCAGTAGCATTCTGGATAGAGGTAGGAAAGTCATAATTAAAGGTTTGATTTCTATATCTGATTTTTCCATTTGGACTTTATTTGATTCTGGAGCATCACACTTTTTTATCTCTAGATCTCCAGTAGATTTTTTGCACTTGGACATATCATTAGTAGTAGATCTCATATTGTTTCAAACCCTATAGGAGGATCGACACACTTATCTATGGTTTGTAGGGGTTTGAAAATCTTTATCCTAGACATAGAATTTGACTGCGAAGCCTATGTTTTGGGATTCTCGGGGTATGGGATGATCTTAGGGATGGATTGGCTATCCCCATACGGAGCTATATTAGACTGAAAGAGGAGAGTCATTAGACTTGAGAATTGCAGTGGTAGGACTCTGGAGGTATCTTGCAACCCGCAAGGGTCCGTCATATTGAGTTTTCTTTGTTCCCTTGATTCATCTTCATCAGAGTTGCATTTGATTCCTATCGTTGGAGATTTTGCAGACGTCTTTAAGGAAGTTAGGGGACTGCCCCCTAAGAGAGAGATTGACTTTAGGATTTATTTGACCGAGAATGCCAAGCCAGTAGCATTACCTGTGAGGCACATGGCACCTAGGGAGAGGAAATAATTGAGAAAGAAGATCCGTGAGATTTTGGAGAAGGGATTCATAAGAAGGAGCATATCGAAGTGGGGAGCGCTAGTCATCTTCGCCACTAAGGCGGATGGCTCTTTCCGACTTTGCGTGGACCATAGGAAGTTCATTAGAGACTTTGCCAAGATTTCAGCACCACTCACGCGCCTTATTAAGAAGAATAAAGTTTTTGTGCGGGACATGGATTATGAGGATTCCTTCACGAAGCTTAAGAGAGCCCATACTACTGCACCAGTGTTAGTTTTACCCGATGGAGCTCTGCCTTTCACTATACACACTAATGCATGCGGAACGGGTCTAGGAGCGGTGTTGATGCAAGAAGGGAGGTTAGTGTGTTATGGTAATTGGCAGTTGTGGATGCATGAGAAGAACTACCCTACCCACGATTTGGAGTCGGTTCCCATAGTTTTTGCACTTAAGCCTTGGAGGCACTATTTGCTTGGAGAGAGGTTTGAGATTTTTACCGACCATAAGTCTTTGAAGTACCTATTCCCATAGAACGACTTAAACTTAAGGCAACAGAGGTGGATGGAGTTTTTATCTTCGTATGATTTTGAGATAACTTATACCATTTGGCAAGGGTAACGTGGTTGCAGATGCCTTGAGTAAAAAGAAAGCAACCCTTAGTCCTTTGTGCATAGAGTGAAGGAGCATGGAGTTTATTTCTACTTTTGATTTTAAGCCCTCTATGGACATTACTTTCGGATTGTTGGCGACATTAGAGTAGAGGCCTACCCTTATGGATCAGATTGGCTCAAGGTAACGGGAGGATTTGGATTTCATGGGCATTATGGATAGGATTAGCCAAGGAGAGATCATTAGGCATCTTCGACGTTATTCTATAGTAGGGAGTGGCTTAGGAGAGATGGGAGGCTTTGTGTTCAATGCGATTGTTGAGAGCAGTTTTGGAGGAGGTGCACCATTGTCATATGACTATTCATCCAGGTGGTGACATAATGTATCGGGATATGAAGAGGATATTCTATTGGGGTGCTATGAAGAAGGATGTAGCAGAGTTTGTAGCTAAGTGTCTTATATGACAAAGGGTAAAAGTAGAGCAGCAGAAACCCGGTGGATTACTTCAGCCTTTAAATATACTCTAGTGGAAGTGGGATAGCATTTCTATGGATTTTATATATGGTTTACCCTATTCAAGGAAGGGGAATACTAGCATTTAGGTGATTGTTGATAGATTGACCAAGAGTGCCCATTTCATCCCAGTTAAGAGTAAGCAACGACTTCATATTTGGCATCCTTGTATATTCGAGAGATAGTCCGACTAAACAGAGTTCCTTCTAGCATGGTGAGTGATAGAGATCCCATTTACACTAGTGAGTTTTAGAGGTCATAGGAGGCGCTAGGGATGAAACTGAGATTGAGTATGACCTATCCCCTAGACAGATGGCCAAACAGAGAGGATCAATAGGGTGCTTGAGGATTTGCTGTGGATGTGCATTTTGGATTTTGGAGAAACTTAAGAGGAGCATCTTTCGTTGATTGAATTTGTGTATAATAATAGTTACCAAACAAGTATAGGAATGGCACCATTTGAGGCTTTATATGGGAGACCTTGCAAGTCCCCATCATGTTGGGTAGAGTCTACGGAGAAGTTATTACTTAGAACTGATATGGTTAGGGAGACCTCTAAGAGGGTGGATTTGATTCGGCGGAGGATGAAGACAGCTCAAGACAGGCAGAGGTCTTATGCGGATAAGCGGAGGAGGGACTTAGAGTTTGAGGTTGGAGACTTAGTTTTTATTAAAGTATCCCCGCTTAGGAAGGTGGTAAGGTTTGGGTTGAATGGAAAGTTAACCCCTAAATTTGTTGGACCATTCCCTATCGTAGCTAGAGTTGGGAAGATGGCTTACAAAGTGAAGCTACCTGATAGGCTCACAGGAATGCATGATGTTTTCCATGTTTTGCACTTGCGAAAGTGCTTACATGACTCGGCGGAGGTTGTAGAGCCTTGTCAGTTAGAGGAGGTGTAGGTAGAAAGGGAAGCTTATGTTCGGAATATCCCTATGAACATTATTGGAAGAAACATCAAGCGATTGAAGAATAATGAGGTTCCACTGGTGAAAGTGCAATGGGGAGATGATGTTGCAGATGCCACTTGGGATGCGAAGAGAAGATTGTACTTCCCATCCTCATCTTTTTTGATAGTAAGTTTTAGAATTCCTTTTTTTTCATCTTTTGAATAGGTTCTTTCCTTTATTATCCTTTAGGAGGGTAGAACTTAGGATTTAACCTACGAATGGTAGGATTTGATGTATACATGTTACTAGAACATGTTATGAATAATGTATGCTAGTGGTTGCAAGTGTTTCCTAGTGGATGCTATGGACGCGTATAGGTACACTAGGCACTACTATTCTTTAGGGATCAGCCTAACAAGGACAGTAGAGCATATGCATATGGATGTGTGTGCTATTTTTCCATGGTTGCTATAAATGGATGTTTATCACATGATTGTTGCATTTGGATGATGTTTGTAGCACACATATAGAATTATCAGTAATCATTAGGAAATTTTTGCATTCATTTGGATACATGGCACAAACATGATTACATAAAAGGAGGTCAACTGAATTAGTGGACCGCCTAATTTTTTGCATTTCTTAGGAACATTTACACTACACTAATTGCATAAGTATCATAAATTGCATTAGAAAAACTTAAGGACAATGGATGAATGGTTGATGATTGAGTAGTTAATTGTAGAATTGGATGAAAACATTTAGTACATTCTTTTATCCTTAGAGATTTTTGGGGATGAAATCCCTTAAGGAGGAGAGAATGTAACAACCCGAAATTTAACCCATAATAATTAATTCGTTATTTAATTAAATAATAAAATAACTTTGTGAAATTATTAGAATTTAGCCACGGGAATTGCACCATTGTGTCCGTGGTAATTTTCTGGTCAATTTCCATATACAGAATGCCTGAAATCGAGCTAATATGACCAAGAGACAAAATAAGCAAAAATAGAATATATATATATATACACACACACACACATAAGGCATGTCGATCGACTGATCGACATGGACACCAGGGGGTCGACCGCCCGATTGACCCACCTGCCTTAATTATGAACAAACGAATGTCCGTTCGAATGTTCCAGAGCGAATTTTCCAACTTAATGGCGTGTTTCGCATTCTTTGCCTCGCTCTGGTCCTTCCATTTTTGCATCCAATGTCTCCTATTCATCCTATGACGTGGTTGCATCCCATTCAATCTTCAAAATACAACGGTTTGAGATCCATTTCTACCCCTATAAATAGACCCCTAGACCTAACACTGTTTCTCATTATAAGTTTTCTCCAATTGGGTTCACCTTTCTAGGAAGGACCCTAAACGGAATAATTTTTCTCAAGAGGAAATCGTTATAAATTAAAATTATTTTACAACTCCAAGTGGATCCGAGAAGACCAAAGGAAGAGCTTAGGATCGAAGGTGAGTGATTGTAATTATTTTAGATTTCTTTATATAATTTAAAGTAGTAGGGTTTCCAATAGTTATAGTTTTACTATGATTTTTGAAATAGCCTTTTTAGTAGTTATTTACAGTTTTTAGAATTATTTTCAGTCTATTTACTTTCAGCTATTTTTTTTCAGTAATTTAAGTTTATTTTTGATAATTATAGCTTTTTCTTTATTTACAGTTTATTTAGAGTATTTTAGTTTATTTACTATTATTTATACGTTATTTGCATCTTCGTTCTACGTTTTGGATTTTCTTCTATTTTTAGTTTTCTTTTATTCCTCTATCTTCTTCGCTTATGGATTAGAATAGGGTTTACGTGAATATGGATTAAATTGTAAGAAAACTGAAATAATGGAATATAAGATTTAATTACAAAGACTGTAATATAAATTGAATTGGACTGAAATCATGCCTAATTATGACATTAATCGGACTGAATTAAAAAGGTTGGCCTAGTTATAACTTAGAATTATAACGAAAAAGAGTAAAAGATGAAATAGGCTTATTTTCACACTTAGACCTTGGGTTAAGCAATAAGCATGATTATAACGTAGGTTATAATAAGAAAAAGAATAGAATAAGGCTTATTTTAAGACTTAGGATATATAAATAAGCACAAATAGTAGAGAAAATTGTAAAGGCTTATTTAAATAATTTATCTAAGTTAATAAGTAAAGATGAAAGTAGAACCTGTACCAAATAGAATTCCCTATTAGACCAAACGGTCGTCTCACGTTAGCCTGAAGTGAGATGAGGGCATGCTTATGCTAATAATGATAGTAATTGGTCAATTAGAAGTCCAAATCACAGGGGATTTGGATAAGGGATGCAACAAGATATTGTTTGGATGACGGGCCAGTACCGACAACGTTTCCCCTATTTTCTATGGACACACAGTGGTCTCACATTAGCCTGAAGTGAGATGTGGGGCATGCTTATGCTGGAGTTTGAGGTAATAAGATGATCCAATAGGTGGAGCAAAAGGTAGCATGGTCATGATGGCAGTTACACGTGTGACTTCCATTCTGGCGCTCAGTAATCGTTATAAGTTCCAAGTGCTTTATATGTGTGTCTTTCGTAGACACCATTGCCTTCTATGTAAGAAGATATGTATCGTTTGGATCCACAGTGGTTGCTTTGTGCATATTTCTTTGATACCATTGGCTGCTGTATAGGAAGTTACCTAGTCTTTGGTCCGTAGTAAGGTCTATAGAGTAGTAGGCCGATCGAAGGGTAGAATTAGGAATTTAGCCTAATTATAGGATTAAGAATTCAGCCTAATCAAAGCAGCGATAAAAAACAAGTGCAAACAATCAATGTTAACCTATAGTTAATCGTATTTATTTATAGTTAATATCTTTCCCGTTTCCTTTGTTTCCACTTTATATACTAGAACTGTTGTAGAATCTATTACTTTTACTTTTCCTAAAGACTCTAGTAATTACTATCATTCACAATACTTTTAGTCTGACCCACTCCTCTATTTTTTGCTTCCCCTAGGCAATCAAGGGAGAAGATAGTAGACTGTAGTTACTTGGAGATTTCTTGGAAGAGTTTGTTACCATGTATTACTTTTCTTTCAGCTTTTGTTCTTTCTATGTACCGGCTTATTGTAAGGAATATTATGCACTTTGATTTTTTAGACCGAGTTTTTGTATCTTGAGACATACTGGATTTTTAGACATGTATGTGGTATTTGGTACTGGACCCATTTATGAATTTTTTTTCTAATTAAGTTATTACTTTAAGTTTCCTCTGTTTTTATCTATTTTCTTCTTCTGAATCTTAGTCTCTCAAGCTTTAGTTATATCTACAATGCACCACGCCTTTTAATCTGTCCTTTTGGGTATATTAAGGGGTGTCGGGTGTTTCAGTTAGAGCAAGGGGAGATGATTTGTTGGAGAATGCTATGACATTCGAGGAGTTGGCTAGATATGGATATGTCGCTGTTGATATCGTATTAAAGAGAAATGAGAAGTTCATTTGGGGGCTGAAGCCTGAGTTGGCAAGGGCTATGTTACCTCATATTAGAGACCCTTATGATGTTGCAGTGGAGATGGCTTTGAGGAACATGGAAATGCTTGATTTGTTGGAGAAGGGTAAGGCAAAGGAACTCCAGGAGGGGCAGTGTCAGAAGAGAAAATTCTTTCAGAAGAAGAATGCTCAAATAGTTGGAGCCATGTAGAAAGGAAAGTCTGAAGTGGTTTGTTACAAGTGCGACAAGAAGGGGCACTTTCCTAATGAATATCGCATAGGAAAGGCGAATTAAGTGATCAGGATGAAGAACATTAAGTGCTTCAATTACGATCAGATTGGCCACTATAAGAACCAATGCATAGAACCATCAAAGGAAGGGAGAGGAAAAATATTTGCATTGGAACCAGCTACCTCGAGGCCAATGGCACAGGAGAAAGAGAAATTATTAGGAGTACGCTTCAGATCCATGGTGTATCTTTTAGCATTTTGTTTGATATGGGTGCATTGCATTCTTTTATATCTCGATGCTTGGTAGGTAAGCTTAACCTAGAACCCACATATTTAGTTATTTCCTTAAAATTTGCAAATTCGATAGGAGGGTATGCGACACTTGGGATGAAATGTGACCATTTAGAGTTTGACTTGCTAGGTTACACCTTTGTTTGCAGTTTACATATATTTGACTTTGTAGGGTTCAGAATTTTATTGGGCATGAATTGGTTAAGTAAGTACGATGCTAGGATATTTTGCCACGATAGGAAAATATCACTTAGACACCTTGATTGTGGTGATAACAGGAGTTTTTGCATCGGATCTATAGAGTTTATCGCCATATCTCGAGGTTTGGGGATGCACTATTTGACGTGAAGTTTCAGTGGTTTTTTTCGAAGCCGAGGGTTGAGAAGGACCTCTAAGTGGTGGAGCAAGAAACCGGGAGCGGCGCCTACTTTGATACTGCCTCTCTCTATCCCTTTCTCTTTCATAACGCGCCCATTCTTGGCTGAAGCGGCTGCAATCATAGTCTCTTTCAGACTCGCGCCTACGAGATTCAGAATATGAGATAGAAGAATGGCATGCAACACAAAGACTACCGAGCATAGATCCCCACTTCGACATCGTATTTGTAAAATGAAAGGAGAAACAAAGTCAAATATCTCTAGAGATTGAGAACATGTGATTAAAGATTGTGTGGAGCCGTGAAGTGTGTGTGTGCATGTGCAAACCCCCCAACCAACCGGTTGTGGCAGCCGTGCTTGAAGGAGTTAGATCCCCTATATCTTAAGCACTCTGAAGCCCCTCTAGTCCGATATCTTGATGTAAAGACAAGTCATCCAAAATGGGAGTGTCTTCCAGTCCCTCAAAATAACTCTCCATTCGCGGAGGAGAAGTCTTCGCACTTACACCAGTTATAAAGGGTAAAGATAGAACGACAGTTTTTCATCCCGTGGCTTGTGGGCAATAGACTTGCCTCTTCTTTTCGGCTCTAAGGATCAAAAAGTTTACGAAGACCCAGCTGCAAGCTTGTCTCCAGTGGGCACACTCTCATCATCGCCATGTTCTGTAATCACGACAACGGGAGCTCTTCTCCCTCCATGCCTTGCGGGGGCCATTTTGGGAACTCCTACCGACCCGATGCTTTAGTCTTTATCTATCATCCCCATAACAATCTAATTTTCATCTGTGAGGAATTCGTTGATTTCTCTATGCACGGCTGGCACTGCTTGAAGAACCCTTACTATTTCTTTAAACTGAGCCCCTTCGGGTCGCAGAATCAAAGCTATGTAAGAAGAAAAGTGTGAAATTAAGCACCAATTGATATTGTCATGTTAATAAAAAAAGAGGTTGGAGCACTTGTGTCTGACTAGCCACCGTATGGTGAATCTCGTTGGACACCGAGCGAAGAACCATTCGGCCTTAAAGTAGCTTAGCTTGCTCCAAGCTCCTACAACTACCTGGAAATTTCTAACCGCTTTTAGAAAAGTGAAAGAAGGGTTGTCCCCATGAATTTTTATGTTGAACAGATATCTAATTTCTTCCATAGTCAGAGTCCAAAGAGGTGCTCCATGAAGATAACAAATAGACTATTGAGCAAGGCATACTCGTTCGTGTGCAGCTAGGATGGAGCGATCCTCAAGAAAAGAAACACTTCCCAAATGAATAGATTGATGGGAGGAAGTGTCCCGGCTACGCCCATGAATCTATTGCAAGTCGTGTATCCCTCTGGGGGGTAGCTTTATCTTTCGACCATGGCAATAAGACATCATTTAGCGACAACCCATGCCTTAGAAAAATCCTGCCTAACATGTCTTCATAGATATTAGAGTGGGTAGAATCCTACAGGTTTATAATAAAAGCAACACCCAGCATCTCGTTCCGAGCTGGGCTGATTACTTCAGCTGCAATGGATGGCATTTTTATTAGTGGAAGAGAAGGACTTTGGACATTATGCGGCTCAGAACTTCTAGGTTCCATAGCTATTGAACTCAGTAAAAGTTGTCATTAGATGGCAATAAACCTGTATTCCCCTCGGTGTGAAGTGCGTGAATGTGTTGTGCAGTGCTACATAATAATACGATTTCTACAAATTCGGAAGGCGTTAGAATGACAAGACCTCGAGATTCAACCAAAGTGACCATCATCACCGACTGTCACAACCATGCCAACCTAACTTCGGAGAACGATCCATGTTCGAGTTTGTTAAGTTTGTCAAGTTATAGTTCCATCGACGAGATCCAAAGGGCTGTCAAATATGCAGTTTAACAATTAAGTTCAGATATGCAAGGCCGAAGCTCGTCGGGGTCAAGTGTTCGATTATGCAAGATTTCATATCCATCAAAGTTCGAACATGGATCAATCACCGAGAGCACAATTCATATCAATCATGGGAAGCAGCATTTCATATCGATCGCTCAAAGATCAGTTCGTATCGATCCTAAACCCTATGTTTCGTGTCAATGGACAGAAGAAACTTCGTATCGATTGCTAGGTCCAAGATTTCGTATCGACCGCAAGGTCCAAGATTTCATATCGATCACTCCGAATCGATATGAATGCCCATCATCAAACAATACAAAACATTTCCTTCCATCGATACAAAATTCCATCATGCCTGGATCGATACGAACTTCTTCTTCATCCACGATCGATATGAGTACGTCCTTCGAGTCCATCATCCCTTCTTTTGCTTCCCCAAGCATATAGCATACCATTTCTTCTTTCCTCGACCATTCTACGACCTAGCTCTGGCAATAAAATCCGAGTCTCATCGTTCTAAGATGAATTATTTCAACTAATTACCTAATTTAGACAGTTGGTTCGAGGGATTAAAAGTTTGTGTGATTCGAAGACCAACGTAGATTCTCTTTCTTAAGTCCTTGATCGATACAAAGGCAAAGTGCGAAAATGATATCAAGTGAAAATTTGGCTAAGTCCAAAATGAATTTATATGGACGTAAAACCAAGGGGAAAACGATTCGTCTCCCAGTAACATGAATCGGCTGGGGCGGTCAAAGTCAGATCGATACGAAAGATGCAACAAAGGCTTATTTGAGCTATTCGAATCCATTGATACGAAGTAACAATTCCATATCCATCACCTTGAAGACCACAAGAATGAGTACCATCGATACAAATCATCTCCAAAACCACCTGCTTCGTATTGGTAGCCATCGATACGAAATCCAAATTCCAACTTCTCAAATCGATCAAGGAAAGGATCGATATGAAGGAAGAGCTTAAAACGACCACCAAAATATTGTTATAACTCGAATTGCACATCGGTCTAGGAGGGGATCAATATGAAGCTCGATCCAATTGAAAACTGAAAGAATTGACAACGACCTGTGAACATGCAAATTTGCACAGGTGTCAGTTAACATACATGCATGTATGACGGACTGACATTCAATTTTCAAAATCAACAGAAGTTGAATACCCACCTGATGATAATCAAAATAGTGAACAAAAAATTGCTAGCACTCAACACTCAATTACAACAAAACACCGCATGATCATTGGCAGTCAACAATTCAACATTTATATTACTGAAAATCAATCAAAGCTTACATCTCTTGATGAAAAGGCAGCGACTATTCAACGAATCGGATAGAACATTTTCAGAATAAAGAATGTAGATTTTCAAAGTATCATGTTCACACAAGATGTACTTAGGGGGGCAAGTGTAATCCCGCCTTTTGGCATGGTCGTGATACCAAGGACTTGGCTGGAAACCAAAGACAATCCGTCCTGTAGATTAGTTATACATAGGTTCACTATGGATACTGGAATATTTGGTTCGAGCCCGATCAAGCTACAATTAACATGACACGACAAGCAAAGTTATGAAAGCCAATGTTTCGAATTTTAGGTCAATCGGAGTTCATATGCTCAAGTTATGGATCGATCTAAATCAAGAGAGAAAGACTAAGTTCGTATCCATCAAAGACCATTCTTCTTCGTATCCACCCTACCCATTCTCTTTCATCTCCATCAATAGTTGACATTTCATATCGGATCAATTCATTCACACTTCGTATCGATCTTCCCATCTACACAGCTCGTATCAATCGACCAAGATCGATACGAAACATATCACCGAACGATCGATACGAAAAACACATGCAATGTTCGATATGAAAAGAGTCATGTTACATCGATACGCACCAGCATCTAAAAGCATCGATGCGAACGAATTTACATTAGGTCAATACGAAGAAACGTGGTCACAATGTGGAAACAGTCACTCGGCATGAAATGTGGATATCTCCTAAACCATTGCACCACGTCACCACCGAACGATCTGATCGATATGCATAGCATCGATATGAAATGTTATCGATACGAACCAATCAATACACACAGTTCAGCCAATTGAAAAATCAATCTTGGATCGATCATAACTTAAAATCTACAAATCCAAATGCTACCAAATTTTCACAAAAGCTTACTCTCCACCTCAAGAATGTCTCAGATCGATCTTAGACTAAAAGGAGAAAACCTTTATCGATATGAATAAGAAAGTGATCGACCAGGGATCGATCCTAAATGACCTTAGATCGATCAAGTGGGCCCATCCACATGTGAGAAGGAGTATTCCGAGGTCTAAGCCAGATATTTTCAAATTACGCCTATAAATCGCAGCCCTATGCCTTCAGAAAATGGACTTTTGACGCCATTATATCGTTACTCTATCGGACATCCATTGTAACTTGAGTGTTTGAGTTATTCTCTATTGTAATCAGTTAGTAAACATCAATAAAACAACAAATATTCCAAATTGGACATTGGCTACAATGTCGAACCACTATAAATATCTGTTTTTTACATTTCTGTTTGCTAATTTTGATGTGTTTGTTAGATTAGCCTCTGTTTATATTTAAATTTTTCATTTTAATCTCTTCAAATATTTTTGAAGATTGTTGTGCCCAATTTTGGTACAAACATCAACCTTCCAAGAACGAACTATGGAAATCTCATATCAATCAAGAGGATAATTTCAACGGGGGGTCTTCCAAAGGATTTACTAATGCAAAGATTATCGTATACCAAGCTAACAAAGTCGAAATGCTTCCCTAATCCCGCATCTAAGCCATTTGACCACATCAGAAGGTCTGATTCGAAAGTTACCAATAAGGAGAGATATAAAGATATGCCCATAAATTTTCAATCCCCCAGTACTGTTCAACTCTACTCGATTATTTGGAGTAACTTTGGGGTATCAACAAGACATTTACTGGTTTTCTTAAAGATTTTACTTTCCATCATTTTCCAATAATTCCACCTACTTTTACTCTTTTGGGGTGTTGACCATAAATTTGGTTAACATCATCGGAGGTTTATAAAGGATTTTTCATGGATAGCAGCACCGATGACCAAGCTAACGTGAAAAGATGTGAAGTATGTTTCGACCGATATGTGTGACGAAGCATTCCAGAGCTTGAAATACTTATTGACCCATGCACCTGTATTGGTTATTCTGGAGGGAATCAAGATTCGGTAGTTCATACAGATGCATGTGGTACTGGATTAGGAGCAGTGCTAATGTAGAGAGGTAAAGTGATTGGTTATGCTTCTAGACAGCTTAGACTGCATAAGGTTAGATACCCGACTCATGACTTGGAGTTAGCTGCAGTTATTTTTGCTTTGAAGGTGTGAAGACATTACCTTTTGGGAGAAAGGTTTGGGCTTTATACGGATCATAAGTCATTGAAGTACTTGTTCTCTTAGAAGGAGCTGAACATGAGACATCAGAGATGGTTAGAGTTTATTGCTGCGTATGATTTTGGAATTGAGTACACACAAGGAAAAGGCAACAAGGTTGTAGATGCACTTAGTAGGAAGCATCAGAATGCAGCGTTGGCTATGATAGCGGAGCGGAAAGATTTGGAAGCGTTGTCGACTTATAGTGTGCAGTGGAGATCAGAAGCAGAATATGATAGGGAAAGTGTTGTATTACCTTGTTTAGAAGTTCAACCAGTAATGATCGAAAAGATTGATTCTAAGCAGAAAGAGGATCTAGTGCTGGCCGAAAGGATCAAGAAGTTAAGGGATGGAATGGAGAGCGATGACTTAAAGGATTTCAGTCTTGACCAAAGTCGGTGGTTGAGAAAGAAGAGTAGATTATGTATCTGGGAGACATAAGGAAGGAAGTTTTTAAGGAATGTTATCGTTTGAAGTTAACTATTCGTCTGGGAGGAACGAAGATGTATCGGGATATGAAGAGAAGTTTCTTCTGAGAAGGAATGAAGAGTGATGTAGGCTTATGGGTGAAACAATGTTTGAACTGTCAACAGGTGAAAGCCGAGCATCAGAAGCCAAGTGGGTTTCAGCCATGGGATATTCTGATATGGAAATGGAATTCTATTTCTATGGATTTAATTGATGGGTTGCCGAGATCTATTAGAGTAAATGAAAGTATATGGGTCATAGTGGGTGAATTGACCAAGAGTGCCCATTTCATCCCGTTAAGTCAAATAGGAAGGCACCTATATTTGCTAAGTTATTTATGAAGAATATGGTTAGACCACATGGAATTCCTAGTAGTATTGTTAGTGATAGAGATTCCTTATTCACTAGCGAGTTCTGGAAGAGTCTATAGGAGAGTTTAAGGACCAAGCTTAAGATGAGTACCGCTTACCATCCATATACAGATGGGCAAACAGAAAGAGTTAATAAGATCTTGGAAGACATGTTAGGAGCTTGTGTACTAGACTTCGGGGGATCATGGGAAGACCATCTGTACCTAGTCGAGTTTTTGTATAACAACAGTTATCAGACTAGTATAGGAATGACACTATTTGAGGCTTTGTATAGAAGACCATGCAAATTTCCTGCATGTTGGTTAGAACCAAAGATAGATTAGTCCTTGGTCCTGATTTAGTAAGAGAAGCTGCAGACTTGAGCTGATATAGATGAGAATGAAGGAAGCTTAGTCTAGGCAAAAGAGCTATGTAGATAGCAGATGGAAAGATTTAGAGTTCTCTATTAGAGATCATGTTTTTGTTAAAGTATCACCGATGAAAGGTGTTATCTGGTTTAGGATGACACGGAAGTTAGCATTGAGATTCGTAGGACCATTTTCTATTATTGAGATGATCAAGAAACTCGCCTATAGAGTAAAGTTACCAAGTAGTTTGGCAGGAGTCCATGATGTTTTCCATGTATCTCATCTAAGAAAGTGTGTTATAGATCCAGACACTACTATAGCACCGACTGTGTTAGAGTATTTAGTAATGCAACTAGACTTGACTATAGTTAGGAAGCCTATCCGGATAGTCGCGAGACATAAGAAGAAGTTGAGGAACGAGATAGTCAGATTAGTGAAGGTCCAGTGGAGTGACAATGATAGGACTGTATTTGGGAGACTGAGAGTAGGATTAGATACGCTTATCCTGATTTCTTTGATGATATGTTTTAACTTTATATTTGATAATTATGTACCTTATCGTTATTTCGAGGACGAAATTTTTTAAGGTAGGGAGATTGTAACACCCCATATTTATAGAAACATTATTTAGGAAATTTAATTAGTTAAATTAAACAAAATAATGTGAGTAGATTAAGGGATTGAGATTTGTGATTAATAAGGGGTTCCCGTGCCATGCTAATGAGTAAACAATGAACTAAAGAATTAAAGTGTTGGGAAATAAGGGAGGGCAAAATAGGAAAATGAGTATTCTGATACCCTAAACCCTTAAGAAAACACACCATATGTTCATTCAATTTTCATAAGCAAAAATATAATCTAAGGCCAACCACCATTAGCAAAGAGGAAGAAGATAAAGCTAAGATTCAAGAGGAAGAATCAAATCACTTAATCAAGATCAAATCTCACATCTAAAATCATAAAGCTAAAGTGAATAATGACTACATCTCTTATTTTATAAATGCTTTTGGTTTTCAGGTTAAATCCGACTAATCTTGCATAGTTTAGCCATGATTTTGAAGGACAAAATATTTCTATATGCTTGTTGATGATTTATGCTTATTCATATAGATTTTGTGATATGTTTTGATGTGAAAACCCTATTTAATTACATACAAATGCCTTGTGATTTTAGGTATAAATCAAAAATGATATTTTAGAAATGGGTTTCAATTTTCATAATTTTCTGAATTAATGTGGATTTTACATTAATTTTCTAGTAAAGAAATAGATTTATTGGGTTATAAATAATTTACGGTTATTATAAATAATTTGGGTCTAAAATTTATATATTTCAAAAAACATATTAAAAAGGATTTTCTAGAATTTTGCAGAATTTTCCAAATCGTTTGATGAATATATAAAATTATTTAAGGTATGGGACTTAAATGTTTTATATATTTATAAAAAAAGAAGGGGTATTTTATAAATAATTTAAATTAATTAATTCTAAAATTATGGCAGTGCATTTTGAAAAGAAAAATCAGCAACCAATAAGATTTTGACAAAAAAGGCAAGTTAGTTAAGAATTAAAAAGGTTAAAAACCAATTTTTCATGCCAAATGCATGTTTCACCACTTTCGACGCCCTGCCTTCAACTTTGATGGCTTTCGACTTAGTGGTTCCGCCTTCGTCACCATTGAAACCAATGTGCTTGGTACCAATTCGTTGATACGTAGCGAGTTGCATAAGGGGCGGGAGGTACAATGTCGAAACCAAGGGTCCCGAAGGAGGTCGAAGCGCTGCTTTGTTTTAAACGAAAAATGCGCCTGCTTTGCTTTCGACCGCATAGCTTTCGACATGGTTAAAGGTTTTAAAGTAATGGTTATGCCTTTTTTTAGCAAACTGCTTTCGACCTGGTTGGCTTTTGACTAGGTCAATGGTTTAAAAAGTTTGGTTTTAAAGAGGTTGCACCTTTGTTTTTAAGTATAGGCTTTCGACTAGGTCGAAGCCTCAGCTGCCGATTCCTACCTTTCGAAGCAATGCCTTCGAAAGGGTAAATTTTGTTTTATAAAAACCCTGCTTCCTCTCCAATGCTTTCCAAAGGATGGTTTTGGCACTATCACTTCTTTGCTTTGTTTTTCGCTTTCGAAAGTATTCTTTCAACCCTGTTGTCTATGACCCTTAGAGGTTTTTAAAGATTAACCCACATGTTTCTAAAGATAAGGTTTCGAATGGTATTGAAAGGTGTTTCCACACGTTTTAAATTGAAGCCAAATGATTTCAAAAGGTTTAAGGTTCGATGCTTTCGAAAGGCTTTGAATGAATGGTTTTGAAGTGGTGGTTCCCTTAGGTTTTCAAAGGAGTAGTTCCCCAATGGTTTCAAAAGGTTTAAAGAAAAGGTTTTTCCAACGGTTTCATAAGGCTATGTTTAAGGGTTTTAAAGATAAGATGTCTATGGTTTTTAGCTTTCGAAGGAAAAGGTATTTCAAGGGTTTCGAAAGGTTTATGTAAATGGTTTCGAAAGGAAGGTTTTGGTATTTCGGCCTAGATGAAAGAAAGGGTTTATTTGGTTACGAAAGGGATAATTTCAATTGGATCGAAGGGATGCTTTCAAAGGATTAAATGTTTTCATCATCAAAGATTTGGGTAAAGTATAGCATGGAAAGGTGATTTTGAGTAAAGCATAGAGCATATATTTTCCTTGTTTAAGTTTGATTTAAAGGTTTAAAATCAATTTGAGAAGAAAAGATTTTCAAGGAAAATTTAAGTAAAATGACTCATATAATAGAATACCAGATGAGACTGGTATAGGGCCGCGCACTATACCTTAGCTATTAGCCCTTAGATAATTTAGTTCAAAATTCCAACGTGTAGGGCTTTGTTACATGTAAGACTAAAATTCTGGTACACACAGAAAGGAATATATTTGGGCAGTGTAGGTTATTCCCGAGGCCGTAAAACCATTAGGATCAGCTGACCCTAGGAGATGTTAAGTTTGGGACAAACCATCCAAAAGAGGAGTATTTAACAGATAGCTAAGGATAGAACATCCATAAGAGGAGTATCTAATAGGTGTTAGATTATTTTGTTTATATTACCTGATAGGCTCAGGTCAGCCAAAGGTTAGTATTAAGCCAAACAAAACTATAGTGTCCGAATAGATAGTCCATTTGATCCTATATGTATGTTTACATAAAATGCTTTACAGCTTTTACCGGTTTTGTTTGTAGGATTATGATTTGAAAAAGACATGTCGCTAAGCGGCGTGGTCTCACTTAATATCGTATATCCATGACGTATAGTATTATTCACACCAGGCTCTATGTATGACTCGAAGTTTATATTTTTCCTCTTAAACTCTCGGGTGCTCAAAATTGATTTAAGTAGCCTAAGGATTGAGGATTTATAGGTTTTAGTAGGTTGCGAATAAAGCTTCCAGAGATGAGAAGGTGGCTAACAGATATCTATTTAGGAGTTGTAGTTTTATTTTGATGTATTTCCGCAGTGTTTTTAGTAAGTCAGATATGACTATTTAGTGACTCTGATCAACCAAGGGGGCATCTTCATATGTTTCTCCTGGCATATTTATGTAATAATTATTTTACCTGAAAATGAGAAAGCAACGGGATTATGTAATTTGAATATGTAACATGTTTCGAAAATGTAATGTGAGAAGATGTTTTTGAAATCTTAAATTTTGTTTCATATTCATGCGATGCTGATATTATGAATACTATTAATATTACCATATTTGGTCGTTGGAAGTTAATATTATGGATGACTGCAGCATCTGTAGTGCTTAGCTTCAAGCCTGCAGATAGGGGATGTTACATAAACCCTCTGAAACACAGGGAAGTCAGCGAGATAACTTCTTCTATTTGGGGTTCTGCATGGGCCGGAGTGCCACCATAATTTTCTTCTAGGATGGGAGATAGGATAGTAGGCTTATGCATTTAGGGATTCTCCAAATCATACCCAGGATCGGAAGACGGATCTGGAGCAGTTTGGGACCTGGATGTTTGGCTGGTTGTGACGTCAATCCTAAGGCTTCACTCTAGTCTTTCTGTATAGCACCAGCTCTCTCCAGATGAATAATGAGCTAACCCTTTCTCAATACATTGGGCTTGTCATCTGTCAATACTCCTTCTCCAGCTGAGCAAGGTCGACCTGGCCACCTTTCAAGAATGCTTTCACCTTTAAGATAATCTGTTCCCAAGCTAGGCCCAGAATCCTAGGATAATCATCGCCAAGCCATTTAAAGATGTAGAACTTAAGAACATTGGCACTGTATTTGATGAGTGCTGATTCAAAAATTTCCATTATATATTGCTTATGGCCTCAACCACTCTCTTGACAAGCACATCTAAGTGCTTAGTACGCTCGACGCCTTATCACTCTCTTCCTTAACGTTGAACAACTCCTCGCTGTAATCCGGAGCTTGTTGGAGCACCTCATCTTTTTCCTTTGTAACACGATCAAGCTTGGTCTTAAGTTCAGCCATGCTCCTATTTGTGACATCTCTATCTAACATCGAATCATGGTTCCAATGAAATGCTTTCTCCATCCCATCCCGATGCTTGCTCCTCTCATCTTCTAGTGCCTTGATGGCATCCTCGGCCTTCCTCTTAGCTTTGTCTAGAGTTTTCCTTGATTTTCAACCTCGACATCAAAATAAGCTATGATTCTTTTGTTGTTGGCCTCACGGAGTTTTTGATTTTTGATTTCGAGCTACCATTCCCTCGAGACCTTGGAGATAATTTTAGCTACTCATGGTTGTTCTTGTATTGATTATGAACATCAGTCATGCAAGCAATGGTCATCTCTTGGATGTCAGATGGAATTCTTTTCAAGTTGGGCACAAACTTATGCCTATCAAATAAGATATTTGGAAATTGCTCCTTAAGTTCAACCATTCGAGTGTTAGTGGCAAGTTGTTGCTCCGCAGAGACGACCAGAGCTTTAGTAGTTTCTTTGCCAGATCTACGATGAGAAGTCTCAGAACCACTCTTTTGGTGCCCGCGGTCAGAAGATTGACTACGATTGGATGAGGTCAATGCTGAGCAGGAATAGAAGCTGGAGGTGGAGCATGACATGTGCCGCCTGGTGGGATGTCATCGCAACAATCCGAATGCTTATCCAAGTACTTCGGAGGAGGAGACCCATACCTAGGGCGATATTTGGAGACGAAGTCACATGATGGATAATCTCCACTATGGCTCTCTTTATCCCAGTCATCTTTATCATGACTACCTCTATCACAATTAGTTCGATGGTTGGAATCTGAGGCATGGCCACTGCCTTAATAATAAGCAAATGAATAGCGTTTCTACCATCAATTTGTATTATCCTCTATAGAGTATATATTTTCTTTTTTTCACAGATCCTGCAAATAAAATGGGAAGAAGTTAGATCCAAAGAACAAGGAGGAAAGTCAAATGTCGTGCATTAGCGTGAAATGCACATATGTGTAAGTGTCTTACTGTCCCCTCGATGGACTGTGAGTTGGAGCTTTGCTTATGGAAGCGATCTCTCCTAGACTGGAAGGGATGGTGTGCTTGTCGAAGTCGATAGGGGCGTCAATGCCCTCCAAACTAATGTTACCGACATCAAAAGAGCCAAACTCGGTAGGAATTGGCTCTAGTCCAGCAAATGAGCATATTAATGGAATAGAAGGCATCTTCTCTGCAATTGTGACCAACGAAGGCTATATAAAATTTCGTGCCTTGGAAATATTCACTATTAGCCTTTTGCTCGGAGTAGACTATTGACCGTCTTTGGATTGCTCAGTCTGAGAATCATGGCCCACATCAATGCTACCTTGGACCGCCTCACCACTTTATCCCCTATCTTGCTTTCCTCGATGTGTTCTTATGTTTTCTCAATATTTTCTTCAACTCTAACCCCGGGACTAGAGACTAGGGTAACATTCGGATCGATATTACCTCCTCTAGGAGAGATGTGATCATCATCGTCAGTGTCGTCGTCGTCATTGGAAACCATTGGGACTATTCCAGTACTACGTCCTTCTTCCAACAAATGTGGGTATGAAGATTCTCATCCGACAAAGGGTTATGATATTTCAATCCTCTACCGAAACGACCACAAGAGTATTAATGGCATCTGAAAGTTCCATGCTACTAGGTCGCGTCAAAATATCTGGATAATATAACAAGATATGAGTTAAGTCTGCAGACTATTAAGCAAATTCGTTTAATGCATATTGAATGGAACTTACATGTAGATAGCCATCTTCGTGCGAACCGAAGTGGACAACGGACATAAAACCACTCGTTTTTGAAATATTTCGACTTGTTCCATGTGCCGGAGAGTACTATACAACCCCCGATTAGTTCTAGGTAGATTAAGGATGGACTTTATTTTTTTGCTTTTGAAGTTCTCTCTGTGTGTGTGTGTGTGTGTGTGTATCAAATCTCCTCGTCGCTCGGCGCTCGGTGTAAGTGTTTAGTGAAGATGATTTTTATGCCGAGGAGGAAAGAATAACTGTTTGGATGTAGCTGCATTGGAGCAAATTGCATGAACTTGATGGACGAACTGGTTGACTAGTGGAGCGAACCCCATGAAGCACATATATCTATTGCAAGCGATATAACCCTCTAAGGGATTGTGAGCTCTTTGATTGCAAGACAAGCCTAGGACGTCATCAAAGGGAACTTCATGCTTGTTGCATATTCATTGAAGATATCCTTCTTCGATTTTGGAGGCAATAGAACCAATATGATCATACAAAATTACGGCATCCTAGATGGTGTCCGGTGCAGGATCTACTTCTAGCCCATCTACTATGTCTATTTGATTCTCTGGAAATTGTTGTTCCACCTGTGGATATTCAGGCTGCTTTGAATGCTCTACTGGAGTTTGCTTTGAATGCTCTACCTTAGTTTATTGTGCATATGGAGTCGTAGTTGAACTTGACTCGGCATCGGATTTAACATATCTTGAAGTGGATGTACCAGTGACTTGAGCAGCAAGACATTTGGAATGTTTATGGTTCATTTCTATGAAAACTTGATCGATAATCAACGTTAGATTAATGACAAGCTGAACCCTCGTGCCAAAATGAATCGCATTGCGGTATCGTGTAGTGTCTGCAAGTTCATATTTTCGGTATTATTTAGCAGTTCATTTTTTAAGTTTTGGATATCACTCAAAGTGGCTGTCATCATTGACCATCCGATGAGCTTCACGTTATCTATGCTTTTGAAAAGGCTCAAGACAAAGAAGAAGTCATCGGTTCACAAAGCAAAACTCTCTTGTGAACCAGTAAGTTTTATACTTTTCCAAAGTGTTGGAGTTGCACCAATCCAATAAATTAAGGAAATTTATCCTCCTTCTCTTTCTTTGACTCAATCCCATGGCCATGCATAGCCACGTTCACCCATATCCGTTCAACCACGTCCATGCCCAAACCCAAGTCCATTACCTACCTATGCGGCTCCAGATAGGGCCTAGGACCGAGTCTATTTGCAAGATTGAGGCAAAGGCTTGGGTTGGTGAACCTCTGGTTGGGGCGAGGTAATGGTTTTTAGGGTGGTGGAGTTGGAATTAATGAGATCGGAAGTGACTAGAAGGAGGCGCCAATGAGAAAGGAAGGCGACACATGGTTTGGGGAGAAAGGATTTTTAATGGCAGAGCTTGAACACCTTAGATTAATAAGAGAAAATGAGTAGAAGTGAGGAAAGGATTAGGATGGAATGGGTTATATACCCTTGAACCCTAAGTTGTAGGCAATGCATTTGGAGAATTTTCCCCAAACTGTAGGGTCGGCATAGACCCAAGAAAAGGATCGGTATCGAGTCTTAGAATTTTTTCATAATAATAATATATTTATATGTGTATATACACATATATGTGTGATAGTAGGAGCCCAAATGTATGTGTGTATATGTAATTACTTAGGAACGTGCACGTGACCACGTGATTTGCGTGCATATATCTAATACTCAACGACTAGAGTCAAAGGAAATCAGGTTCAAAACTATAAAATCCATGGAAGGAATCAAGTTGAAATTATCGAACTCGAAATATAAGACCATTAGGATACGATCCACATTTATAATCCTGAATGTTGTTTGAGCGTCACAACGAATAGCTATGGATGCAACCTTTCACGGAAATGATACACATAAAGGACAACAACCATTCGAAGCCTGAAGTGGAGTCCTTCACAACAGTTCTAACTTGTCCTGATTCAAAGTACATTATGTTGGGAACATGATGTACTTTAGGAGGCAAGTGTTATCCTGCCTTTTGATCAGGCAATATTCGAATAGATTAGATGAGCGGAACTTCGAATTATTAAGGCAGGAAGCCCAGAGAGATAGTTTAAGAGTTCAAAAACCAAACACAAACAAAGTCACAAGGCAAATGCAAAGACAACTTAAGTCAAGACAACAAAAATCCACCCAAGTGGAAGGTCGGTACCGAACCCACTCTATGGGTTGATACCGATCCATATTTTCTTCCAATGATGCTCATCGTCCACAATGCCCTTTACTCGATGCCAGAAGCCTACTTCGAGTGTTGCTTTGTTGATCCAATATAATTCTCTATTAATCTCCACAAACTCTTGAATCAGCAACTCTGTTCTTCCACAACGCCGTTACTTTGACTCCAAAATAAGCTATTATTGATGCAAACAGCTATGGAAACATGAAGCTAACCAAAAGACGATCCAACGTAAAGAGATGAAGGCAACCAATTTGGCAATCTTATGGGTCGGTATCGACTCGTACCCATGGTATTGTATCAACCCATACTAGTTGATGAGGTGGCGATCTATCTTTATGGAGAAGCAGTTTGTGGCATGGAAAATGAGGTGGAGTTCTTTTGTGCGAGATTATAGGCTCCCTACCTCTATAAATAGGAGAGTAGGGCTCACTTTTGTGGATCTTTATGGCTCTTGCTCTCTTAATTCTATTTTTTTGCAATCAAGTATTGGAGTTGTACTGACCCATAAGAATTTCAGCTTCCAATCAAAATCTAAGCAATAAAATTAGAAAGTGGATGTAAGCCTTGATTTGTTGAACCACTATAAATTGTTGTATATTCTTTCTTACTCATTTTCATTTAATTTGCTTCACTTTTTATTCTCTACTTAAACTTCCAGGTGTTTGTACCATTTTTGGTTCAAACACATCCCTTTAGATCTAGTGACTTAGTAGATGGATTGGGATCAACTTAGTTGCCAAATTGTTTATTTTATCAAACCTGTAAAAGACTCGACTTGTTTGAGTATGGTTTGTTGTGATGTAGTCCTATCAATTCATGGATGTATCTTTGTTTATGGTTATTTTGTTTTGGGTTTTGTGGGGCTCAATAATTTATAGACCGTGAGTGGCCATTGGTAATGGTAGGGACTAATGACGGGCGAGGAGTGGAGTTAGGCTGCCTACTTGACAACGAGGTAATGGTTAGATTTCTGTATTCGCTCGAGAATCTATATGACAAGTCTCCATCTTTGCCTATAGTTAGGGAGTATTTGGACATATTCGAGGAAGTGATCAGATTACTGCTACATAGGAAGATAGGGTTCAATATTGATTTGGTAAAGGATGCCCTGTCAGTAGTTATGTCATTAAGGTGTATGGAACAAAATGAGTAGAAGGAACTAGTAATATAAGTGAATGACCTATTGGGTGATAGTTCACTAGAAGGAGCAAATTTGAGCGGGGTACATCTATAGTATTCGCAAAGAAGGTAGATGATTCTATAAGACTACGTGTGTATTACCATGAGTTAAATAAGGTAATAAGGAAGAATAAGCATTCCCTCTCTCATAATGATGACTTATCCGACCAACTCCATCGTGCTAGAATATTTTCTCAATTAGATTCGGTGACGGGGTTCCATCTACTGAGAGTAGCGAAGGAGTTTGTGTTGATTACTACGTTTTGTATGCCATTTGGGCTAACCAATGCATTGACGTACTTTGTTGATCTTATGAACCATATTCTTTAGAGTCACCTAAATAAATTTGTGCTTGTATTCATGGATGATGTCCCTATATATTCAAGGATAGAAGAAGAATGATATAAGCACTTGAGGGTTCTGTAGGAGGGTATTAAGGAAGCATCGATTGAAGGAAATGTTTTCCAAATGCCAACTTTGATGGAGGGAAGTGAGATTTTTAGGTCATGTTGTTTCTGAGTGGAAATTGTTGTAGATCATGCGAAGATTGCAATAATCCAGGATTGTGATCGATCCAAGAATTAAACAGACATGAGGAGTTTCCTTAGACTAGTAGGATACTACAAACGTTTTATCTAGGACTTTTCTAAGGTAGCAACACATTTAAGCAATTTGACGAAGAACATATTACTTTTATTAGGGATGTGAGGTGCGAGCATGCGTATGCGAGTCTAAAAGAGAGGTTAACAAGTGCACTAGTGTTATTCATTCTGAGTGGGAATAAGGAGATGATAGAGTACACGGATGCCTACAGTATTAGACTATGTGGGTGTTGACAAAGAAGGAAAAATCTGTTGCGCATACCAGTCGATGGCCAAAATAGCATAAGAGGAACTATTCAACTCATGACTTGGAGATGGCAGGGATAGGATTTGATTTGAAGACTCTCTATTAGGAGAGAGGTTCAAGTTGTTTGCAGACAACAAATCATTGAAATAGCTCTTCTCCTATAATGATCTTAACATTTTCCAACAGCGATAGTTAGAGCTCCTATCCTCCTATGACTTTGACATTTCCTATACATCCACTAAGAAAAATGCAGTCGTTGACGCATTGAGTAGAAGATAGGACAGTTTGGAAGCAATGTTCCTAGAGTGGAAGCAGTTGAGTATATTGCTGGTTATGACTTCGGACCGAGAACTTAGGCTAGAGATATTGGCTAGTTTAACCATAAGACATATTTTGATTCTATGGGTCGATTCTAGTTAGAGGCTAATGAAATCATGGGTAAGATAGATGAAGGAGTAGAGTCTAAAGAGATGAAGGTGTATGGACTCAATAGTGATGGTTGGCTATGTAAGGATGGGAGATTATATGTACCTGATGTTGATGGGTTGAGGGATAAAATGTCTATAGCCTTCTTGAGTGCCATCATTTGAGATTAACTACACATGTAGAGGTAATAAAATAAACTGTATGTGAGGTGACATTTATTGGGAAAGGATAAGGAAGGATGTAGGGGTATTCATCTCAAAGTGAATGAACTTCCAGTTAGTTAAGGCAAAGAAGAAGAAGCCAAGTAGTTTGCTGCAACCACTTAAGACACTTGAATTGCAGTGGGACTAGATATCGATAGATTTCCAAAAATTAGAGGAGGGTGCAATAACATCTAGGTTATAGTTGATAGATTGACAAGGGTGCTAGATTCATACCCATAAAGTCTAGTATAACATCATTCAAATTGGCCAACTTGTATGTGAAAGGGATTGTACAATTACATGGTGTGCTAAAGAGCATTGTAAGTGACCGAGAATCATTGCTCACTAGTGAGTTTTGAAAGAGCTTATAAGAGGCATTGGGATGGAGTTGCATCTGAGTTTGATCAGTTAAAGCCCCGCTATGGTGCATAGTGCTTTCCAGCCGCTACGCTATTTCAATTTAACGCTATTAAATAGTAGATCTGCTTTAAGCCTCGCCATTTTCTGCTAAACCAACTAAATCAAGGCTTTTTAGGACTCACTTTAGAAAAATTAATATACAAAGGTTGATTTGAGTTGTTATCTTTTACATAAATCAACAAAGTTTGGTTAAAGGCCTAATTTTAAGGAATAAGTGTTCAATATAAGTTAGAAATCTATTGCAGTCACCAAAACTATTATGCATAAATCAGAATGTTCTTTAATTTATTTATAAAGGATTAAAAAATAGTTATTTTCCCCACAAAAATGGTGTGAGAATGAGAATAAGTTAACTTTACATATTTTGATTTTATATATAATAAAGCTTTTTGGACCTCTACAATATTCCCGTTATAATTTTTTCCACCTCCACTGCTGTAGAACCACTGAGCGTTTTAACTTCATAGACACGAGTACATCTTATCACCCACAGACTGATAGGAAAACCGAGAGGATGAATCATATCTTAGTGGATCTCTTGCAAACTTGCATCACGACGTTGGGGGATCTTGGGATGATCAATTACATCTTGTTAAGTTTGCATACAACAACAATATCAATCTAACATTGTTATAGTACCATTTGAGGAAATATATGACCGACTATGCCTCGCTACTTGATGTTGGTGGAAAGCGGGCGAAAAACTAATACTAGGGTCAGTATGGTTCGGGAGATATCGAAGACGATCGAGATCATTTCACAATGAGTGAGTGTTTCCTAGGATAGGCAAAAGATTTATACTAATAACTGGCGCAAAGATTTGGAGTTCCCTATCAACGATATGGTGTTTATTAAGATATATCCACTAATAAATGTAGTGCGATTCGGCACAAATGGAAAGCTAGGACTGAAATTTGTATGTCCTTCTAATACTCGAGAGGATTAATGGGAACCTAGCATATAGAGTTGATTTTCTTTAGGAGATGGCAGATGTGCATAATGTATTCCATATTTCTCATTTGAAAAAGTTTGTGTATAGCTCGGGCGTAACTATAACAGCGGATTAGCTTGATGATATCAGGAATGAACCAGAAGTTTCAAGGCTTTGTAGGCTCATTCGTATCGTTGAACGTGATACGAAGATGCTTAGAAGGAAAATGGTGGGGGTCAGTAAAGGTTCAATAGGACGAAAGTGAGAGTGACTACACTTGGGAGTGTTAGAAATGCGGATTACGGATCTTAAGGCTAGGATAAACACTAGAGGGGGATGAATAGTGTTTTAAGAAATCACTAAATCTTTTAGAGTTTTTGTTAATTTAAACACAAATGTATGCAATATTAAGACACATATGATCATAGAAACAAACATAGATGCATAAATAAAGTAAAAGCAGAAAAGGAAAGAACACATCGGATTTTATACTGGTTCGGAGTTACCCTACATCCAATCCCGCACATAAGTACGGATTTCCTTTCAAAACCAATCTTTACAATTACACCGTCGATTTCAAGGCGACGAGGTACACCCACCAGATTCACAATCCTCTGGGTAGAGATACTTGATTTCATGGGCAACAAGTTCACCCAATTGATTTTCTAGGCTACAATCATGCCTTTTACATTTGATTGATTTCCAAGGCTACAATCACACCTTTTACACTTGATTGATTTCCAATGCTACAATCACACCTTTTCTCACTAAATGGATTACAAAGAAGTCTATAACTTTGAATAGCACTAAGGATCTTGTTGAGATAGTGATAGAGAATCAAACTAGAAATGATCTAATTAGATTCAATGTTGATTTCGGCAGATTAATGGTAAGAATATGTATAAAGAAATGTGGAAGAAGAAGAGGAGTGAAAATCAGAAAAGTATGATTAGAAATTCGTTGAAAACAACCCCTATTTATAGAAGAACAACAGCCATGTCCATTCGTGAAGGAATATGACGAATAGACACTTCTTTTGAAATTCAAAATTTTGAAAACAACTGACACTATGTCGATATGGATAGCTTGGGTTTGTCGACATCCCAAAGGAAATTTTGGTGTTTTGTTTTTCTTTGAAAATAACTTTTATCTTATATTAAAACTAATTTAAACTTTTATAAATATACTTAACTATAGTTAAAATCCATAAATACATATAGAGAATAATATTTTGGTATATATAAAATTTTACTTATAATTTTATATTTAAATATAAGTATAAATATTAAAAATTAAATATATTATTATTAAAAGATAGTTTAAAACCAAGGATAATTTGATTTTGAAATTAAAGATTATTTTGAGGCTAAAAATATATAAAATCAGGATAGATGTTTTTGATTCTTTTAAAAGGAAGGTTTTGAAAATATTTTGAAAACAAGATATAATTTTGTAAAATCATTTTGAATAAAAGGTTAGCGGATACAAAATGATGTTCCACTAGATTTTTCGTAGGTTCCATCCTACTTAGGGTTTCATCCCTTTAACAGGCTGAAGTGGATTCCATTCCACGAATAAATTGGATTTTAAGATGCCAGTGATTTTCGAAGATTTTTAACAAAATTCCTAATTAAAATACTTATTCTTGAAATCTTGAACTCTTGATAATCTTGATATTCTTGATACTCATGAGTCTTCATTCTTGGTACCTGCATGGTTAAATCCTGCATATACATATATATCTAAACTATGATGTTAGTATTTATATTTTATAATCATATTCTAAGGTTGTTGTCATCAAAATAATCATATCAAGGACTAACAATTTCCCCCTTTTTGATGATGACAACCTTTGTTTATAAAATACTACTTCTATCCTAATAACTCCCCCTAAACTAATAACTCCCTCTTAATCTATGCCTATTTATCCTATTTTATACTTCTCCCCCTTTGTCATCAATAAATACTAACTCCAAACCATATAATCTCCAAACTATATAACTCCCCCTCATTCTTGGACTAAAGTACCTGCATTAATAAACTATACAATGGAGTATATAATAGATGGAGTAAGAGATAATTATACTGATAGACATGATATTTAATTAAAGATCATATAAATATCAATACATATTTATATATGTTTTTCACACCAAATATCAATCCAAATCAAATCAAATCAAATCAAATCAAATCAAATCGAATCAAATCAAATCAAAGCAATCAATTCAAATCAAACAAACCAATCAAGTAAAACATTACGAGGAACTTCCACCCATCCTTCTTCTCCAAATATAGGGTCTACTTTAATGGCATCACAATTTTCATTATCATTAGCGAGAGAAACTGGAGGATGTGCTTCGTTATCATCCTTGTGCAGGGAGGAAATCATCCATCGTATTGCATCGAAATGCTTTCTTGCTCTTTGATCATCTGCATTTGACTCAACTCTAAGTGTCGTTGGTTTCGAAGAATGAACGAAAGAATATTCTGAGTTAAGAGTTTCTTCAAGATTCTCGCTTAAATTATGAATTGGATTGGCCATATTCAAGTTTGTGAGAAGAATGAGAGACAAAGTAGATAAGAAATAATATTGAGTGACGAATTCTGGAAGAAATGGGTATTTATAGGTGTGGAAATTCATTTGAAATGAATAGACATAAGGTGGTTATTCAAATTTCAAATTCAAAATGAAATGTCATTTCTGATCAGTACAAGTCGACATGGTCATAAGGGGGATGTCGACATGGTGCGGTGAATTTTGATTGCTTATTTTGATTTTGTGAATAATTGTGTGTATATATATTTATATAATATACTAACATTTATTCTGGAGATAAGATAAGCTAAATAACAAAAAAGGAATTCAATTTCATTTGGTGATAACACGATAGAACGATTAAACACAAAGAACTACATGAACTTTTAAATCAAAATAAACTAAAACAAATACAACGAGATACGAAAAGATAGAACTAGTTAAAGGATGACGAAGATGAAGATAATCCAAGCTTCTTGCTGACTTTGGAAATAAACTTGTTCATCTTGGATGAAATTTTGTCCAACTTCTTACTAACGGATCGTTTAAGAATCCGTTGATTCTCAACAATGATCTTTTGGTTTTTGAGAAGGGTTTTGTTGGTTGGATTAGGAGGATAATCAATGCTTTCCAAAGATGTTTCGCCTTCTTCTTCTTCTTCAATTTCCATTTCATCCCCTTCTTCTTCTTCCTCTTCCTCCACTTCCATCTCCTCATGAGCCAAACGCTCTTCCTTTTCGGCAAGAGTCTCATAAGGTTGAAAAACAAATGGAATTTTCATAAGAGAAATGTTTGAGTGATTAAAAACCTTTCTTGAAACAAATTCTTCTCCTTTAAAATCCACTCCAAAATAGTTAAAAATTTGAGTGAGATAGATTCCATGATACAAATTATTCTCACCCATTTCAAGATTTTTGGGACGAAGTTCATCCAAAATAACTTGCGCCCAATTAATATCATAATTTTTAAAAATAGCAAAAAAGTGCTTTGCAAACTTTTGAAGTAGGATTGTTAAAATTTCCCGATCTTGGGGTCAAAGTATGCTGTAAAAGAAGATTAACAATTCTATCTTTTGGTCGAAAGTTTCGATTTTCGAATTCAAAATTATCATTTCCTTCGAAAATGCGATGAAATGTCTTATGATCATTTTCATTGATTTTAAAACTAGAAAGATCCATTCCCATACTCTTGCAATTGAGAATGGTACCCAAAAGATCACAATTCAAAACTATTCTAGTGCCTTTGACACTACTTCAAATTTCATCATCATTTCCAATATAAAATCCACGGTTTAAATTTGCATAGAAAATTTTAACAAGATTTGGATAACAAACAAAATCATTTTGGAAAGCATCAACAAGACTAAGAATTTGATTATTTGCAAAAAGAAAATCAATTTCATAAGAAGAGAAATCTTGAAATATAGCAAACTTTCCGGGATGGACTTTTCCATAGTTAGCATAATTGATGTATGCTTTTATGGCCTCCGGATCATTGAAGAGTTGCTCTTTTATCTTTCTGAAAATTCTCATGGTGGAGGGGTTGCTTGAAGAAGCCATTAGAGTAGAGTAGAGAGCATGAAGTTTTTAAGAGAGAGCTTGAATTTGAAAATGGGAGTGAAAAGATGTGATAAAAGATAGCGAATAAATAGATTCTCAAAGGACATGCTCACTGGTCAAAAGATGCCTTTTCAGAGAACTAAATGAAGTGAAAAGGTGGAAGGAAATTCGACCATTTGAATTCAGATTTTGAATTTCAAATTCTGTACCCATGTCGACGTTATGATGGGGACCATGTCGACATGTGTCTTTGAATTTCTATGATTTATTTTTCCTAAGTATTCTAATATATATATATATATATATACTTATTATTTTTAATGTATATATATCTGGAATAATTCTGAAATTATAGCATATTCTATAAAATATTATAATACTAATAATAATAATAATAAAATAATAGAAAAATAAAATTTTTAAAATTAAAACAACACACCAATTCAAAATCAATCAATCAAGCAATCAAGCTTCCAAATCTAAGCATGCAATTTCAACCAGTTGTATTGTAAATGTGTACAGTTTTCTGAGTTTGTTTCTCTGAATTCGTCGAAGTCGTGAACTGCTGTGAAACACATAAACACATATTTGAATTATCTGTCGTCTGATCATCATCACTTGAGGATGAGTCTGAGTCATCTAGAGTAGCAGTAAATGCACGTTTTCATTTCTTTACGGAATCACTCCTTATAGGAGGATTTTGCCTATCTGGACATAGACAGTCTCTTTTGATATGGCCTGGTTCATCACAGTTGAAACATTTGATATTGTTTGGCACTACATTCTGATTTCCAGAGTTTTTAAGTTGTTTTTCTTGAGATTGTTCATCTTTCCGTATTTCAGGAATTTCCGAAAATTCTTGGTCATAAGGGCTATCTCTTCATCATTATCGCTGTTTGAATCTAATCCATCGGTCAATGGGTTGAATGCCATTGATTTCTTTTCAGATGCTTTGCTTTCTCTTCTCTTAATCGTTTGGACTTCAAGCGATATTAGATTTCCAATTAATTCTTCTATCTTTAAGGTACTGATGTCATTTTCCTCTTTGATCACAAGTGTCTTTTGATTCCATTCCGGAGTAAGAGAATTTAAGATTTTTCTGACTTGATCTTCTTTCGAAAATTCCTTTTCCAAGGATATTAGAGAATGCAAAATATCCTGAAATCTACTATACATATCTAAAATAGACTCATTAGAATTCATTTTAAATAATTGAAACTGATTTGTGAGCATGGAAATTTTGGTCTGTTTAACTTTGCTTGTTCCTTCGTGAGTAACGTGCAAAGTTTTCTAGATTTCATATGCAGACTTACAAACTAACACTCTGTTAAATTCATTCCTATCAAGTGAACAAAACAGAATATACATTGCTTTAGAATTATTTTGTGCAATAGTCTTTTGCTCAGCGGTCCAATGTGCAAAATCAGTTGTGGGTTCAGAATATTCAGTTTGTGTGTTATTCCAAGTGTCTAATCCTACAGATTGTAAATATATTTTCATCCTACATGCCCAATACGCATAATTACTGCCATTTAAAATTGGTGGTCTGACAGTAGACTGACCTTCTACAAATGAACTAGTGACAGGGATGATAGAACTAGCGTTGGTAGTGTTACCAGTACCAGTGTTGGTAACAATTTTGAAAATTTTTCAAAATTCAGATTATGAAAACTTTGAAAACCTTGCTCCGATACCAAATTTTAGAAATGCGGATTACAGATCTTAAGGCTAGGATAATCACTAGAGGGGGGTGAATAGTGTTTTAAGAAATGACTAAATCATTTAGATTTTTGTTAATTTAAACACAAATGAATGAAACATTTAGACACAGATATGATCACAGAAACAAACATAAATGCAGAAATAAAGTAAAAGCAGTAAAGGAAAGAACACACCGGATTTTATACTGGTTCGGAGTTACCTTACATCCAGTCTCGCATACAAGTACAGATTTCCTTTCAAAAGCAGTCTATACAATTATACCCTCGATTTTAAGGCTACGAGGTACACCCTCTAGATTCACAATCCTCTAGGTTGAGATACTTGATTTCACGGGCAATAAGTTCACCCAATTGATTTCCTAGCCTACAATCACACCTTTTACACTTGATTGATTTCTAAGGCTACAATCACACCTATTACGCTTGATTTATTTCCAAGGCTACAATCACACCTTTTCTCACAAAATTGATTACAAAGAAGTCTATAACTCTGAATAGCACCGAGGATGTTGTTGAGATAGTGATAGAGAATCAAACTAGAAATGATCTAGTTAAATTCAATGCTGATTTTGGCAGAGTTATGGTAAGAATATGTATAAAGAAATGTGGAAGAAGAAGAGGAGTGAAAACTAGAAAAATATGATTAGAAATTCATTGAAAACAACCCTTATTTATAGAAGAATAACGGCCATGTCCATTCATGAAGGGATATGACGAATAGACACTTCTTTGAAATTCAAATTTTTGAAATCAACTGACACTATGTCGACATGGGTAACTTGGGTATGTCAACATTCCAAAGGAAATTTTGGTGTTTTGTTTTTCTTTGAAAATAACTTTTATCTTATATTAAAACTAATTTAAACTTTTATAAATATACTTAACTATAGTTAAAATGCATAAATAAATATAGAGAATAATATTTTGGTATATATAAAATTTTACTTATAATTTTATATTTAAATCAAAGTATAAATATTAGAAGTTAAATATATTATTATTAAAAGATAGTTTAAAATCAAGGATAATTTGATTTTGAAATTAAAGATTATTTTGAGGCTAAAAATATTTAAATTTAGGACAGATGTTTTTGATTCTTTTAAAAAGAAGGTTTTGAAAACATTTTGAAAATAAGATATAATTTTGTAAAATCATTTTGAATAAAAGGTTAGCAGATACAAAACGATGTTCCACTAGATTTTTCGTAGGTTCCATCCTACTTAGGGTTCCATCCCTTTAACATGCTCGAAATGGATTCCATTCCACGAATAAATTGGATTTTAAGATGCCATTGCTTTTCTAGGATTTTTAACAAAATTTCTAATTAAATTACTTATTCTTGAAATCTTAGTAATCTTGATATTCTTGACACTCATGAGTCTTCAATCTTGATATCTTGAATCTCTATACTGTACAGTCTTCATTCTTGGTACCTGCATGGTTAAATCCTGCATATGCATATATATATACTGTAATGTTAGTATTTATATTTTATAATCTTATTCTAAGGTTTTTGTCATCCAAACCATCATCTCAAGGACTAACAGGGAGATTGAGGAGAGTGTGAGGACCACTTATCTGGAGCTCTTTACTTAGTGTGACTTTTGTTTATCGCATTTACTTCCACTTTTGATATCATATAGAGTAATTTTGCATCCTGCATGCTAGGAAAGGCATAGATATATTTTTTGCTTACATATGCATGTTTGATTTTCAGTATGCACTAATGGTTGTTAGGCATGCAGCATAACTGTATTTGACTTTGATCTAGTATTATTGGGGATTTCAGGGGCGAAATTCCTAGAGGGGATGGGAGAGTGTAATGACCTGTACTTCACATATCGGTGGATTATAATATATTATTTTTAAATTTGTGTTGGGTCGTATGACATTTTTACTTTGGAGAATGCTGAGTATTGAAATTTTTGACCCTTGGTAAATTTATTGGATGATTTTACCCCTGAAAACGTGCAACGGCTATAAATTTGGGTAGGATCTTAATTTGAGTTCGAGGTCACTTTTATTGAAAAGATACGATGGTCTCTTTCTGTGGAGTGGTCTTTATAGCTTTTCAGACTTACAGTTTGGGAGATATCGTGCTTGAAGTTAGACAGTGTTAAGGACAACTTGGTGGGTAATTAGCAAAGTTTAGGATATGCCCAATAGCGTATTTTTGGTTTAAGGTTAAAGGTGGCTATTATGGACATTTCCAAATCATTTCATTCATCCCAAATATGGATGTAAATCTCCATTAAACTTCTCTTGTCCAAAACCTTATCCAATCTCTTCCAAATAAAGCAAAATTCATTTATTATTCGTAGACTACCAAGGGGATTAACAAGACTTCCCAATCTACATTTTTTTAAACGGAAGATTTAGGGATTTATTATCTATTCTTGGATTTGCCTTGTTTTGCCTGCAAATCTTTTATTTTTGGGAGTTTGGAGATTGATTTATCATCTCACAACATATTATATATGTATTTATTTGTTTTGATAAGTTTTGGATCTATTTTAAAGTGGAAATTATGTTTTTATGTTGTTTTGAAACCCAACCTAAAGTAACGAATTAAAAATGACTTAAAATGATTTAATTATGTTTCCTTAATGTGTGATTACCTATACAGACATTAGACTATGTTACTGATGTGTTTTAAGATGATTTTCCATAACTTGATGTATGATTGAATGCTTGGATGGTGATTGAATGTTGTTGATGCTTGTTCATGGTTGTGTTTCGATCCTGGCATAGCGTGGCTTCAGGTCGATTGTGTGTGGAATCGAGTAGAACATGGCGATGGAGTCTTGGATTTTGGCTTGGCATGGGTGTTCTTCGAGAATGACTTATGGTAACTTCGGGGATCTTTAAGGTTGGCTTGGAGTACAGATGAGTAGCACTAGGATGACTTAAGATGACTAATGGGTTTTATTGGCAACTAATGAAGTGTAGTGGCTTCAATGAGCCGATATGGTAAGTGACAATGGAATCTGGTGATGGACCGAGAGGACAAGTCCTGTGTGATAGCTTGTGGAATAAAACAAGATGTGGTTGTACTATATGCACATATGCTAAGGGTCGATGGGTAAATTCTAGTATTGTAATACTCAAGTTAGGACAGGTAGTCTACGTGTACCTATAGGTAGTCTATGTATACGAAGGATAGTCTAGTGTACCCATGTTGTTGGACGTCTGTGTATATCTAATCCATAGCCATTTGTAGGGACATGAGTCAAGCATCCACGATGTTGGTAGTCGTTGACCATCATTCTATGTAGATCGTAATAGTTATCGAATATCCAACACACCAGAATGAGAGACGCAAGGTTGCGCGATGGTTGTTATGTTTGTTGTTGCTCGATATGGATGTCATATTATTACACAATACCCTTACATCGAATGTTGTACTTAGTGTATTACACCTATATGTGTTAATAGTAGTTTAGCACATATAGTATTTATGTGCTAACTTGTTGGATACAGCTGATAGGTCAAGTATGATTCCACATACCCTATGTTATTATTTCTTTATATAGTTTTTATAGCATTTTGAGATGATGTATGACATGTAATAAATTGTTGTTTGACTTTAGGTTTTGTGCTTTGCTTCTTATTATGTTGGGTACTCTTTAATGGGTAGATTTTGAATAACAGGTCGACGCATAGGGACATGAGTCAAGCATCCACGATGTTGGTATTCGTTGACCATCATTCTATGTAGATCGTAATAGTTATCGAATATCCAACACACCTGAATGAGAGACGCAAGGTTGCACGATGGTTGTTATGTTTGTTGTTGCTCGATATGGATGTCATATTATTACACAATACCCTTACATCGAATGTTGTACTTAGTGTATTACACCTATATGTGTTAATAGTAGTTTAGCACATATAGTATTTATGTGCTAACTTGTTGGATACAGCTGATAGGTCAAGTATGGTTCCACATACCCTATGTTATTATTTCTTTATATGGTTTTTATAGCATTTTGAGATGATGTATGACATGTAATAAATTGTTGTTTGACTTTAGGTTTTGTGCTTTGCTTCTTATTATGTTGGGTACTCTTTAATGGGTAGATTTTGAATAACAGGTCGACGCATAGAGCTCTACGAAGTACGAGTAGGAGGCTATGCTTTCATATATCTATATTTTGGAACTATCGCTTATATTTCGCTGTGCAGTACTATGGAGCTATGTCAGTGCTTATATTATTTTAAAGATAGTTACCAGAGTTTATTTGGAAATTTTGGATGTATAAACTCTATATTTTCTATTTTGTATAGTCTTAGGAACATGTTGCACTCTGATGTTCTTATTTATGGTTCATTTGATTATATTACTATTTCACCTATTTTACATCTATGCTGAATACTATATTTTATCCTATGCGATGTGAGATATGTGATAGGTTCTGTGATTTTTTTAGTAACTATACCAACTTTACAATCACCCTATATTATCGGGTACAGCTGCAACACAATTCACATGTTGTATAAGGTACTAGAGGTGTAAGGCATTCGTCACAACTTAGGTGAGGACCAGTCCTAGTTTTCCATTAGGGTTAAGGCCATCTCCAACTTTCCCGACAACAACAGGAATGTGGCTATCATCTTGACAGATCCTAAATGCAATAAGTAGGGCTGATGGGTCTTGGTTAGAGTATGGTGTGGGATGAGGTGAGGTTCCAAAACCTAAGATGGGGAAGGAGACAATAATGATGGTCATTCGTTATAACAGTAGTGACAAAAGGCTTTTGGTGAGGAAATCGGGCACGTCCGATAAAGTTCAAGAGCAGGATGCGAGGGCCAACTTTGCAAAAGCTAACTAATGAGACAAGGGTGAGTGGCTAGCATATGACCCCTGCTTATACATCATAATAGGAAATAAGCATATGTAACCATCCATCATGCAAGAGGGGCTATAGATAGCCGTTTAAGCCTTCAAGTGTAATGTCTTTTGGTTCTTAAACTACACGAGTATACTCAAGACCTCGAAGGCGGAGAGGATATGGTTATGAACTATTACCTAGGCTTCCACTAAGAGCACAGTCTGAGGACGTACCTCTATGTATGTGGTCCATTTACAAACCCATAGCTGTCTTCCTAATATTTGTCCTCTTATAGGGATGCAAGCATCGAAAGTGGCACTAACTCTTATTGCCCACCCCTAGTTTTTAACAAGAATCAAACTTAGCCTACTATGGTTAGGTAGAATTTACTTGTTTTTCGTTTTCTTTTCCTTCATAATCATCTTGTACATATCTGGCTTATTATGCTGGATTATCTTTTCCTATGTAGTTTTTAAGTTAAAAATGTCGACTTCTCTTTTTTTGTTTCATAGTGGTTAAAATTGACCTTTCCAGGTTAGATGAGACCCGAAAAGGGAATGTCGCTGCCAAATAGACCCCAAATAATAGATGTAATGATGTGCACGTAAATGTGCATATTTTTACCACCATATCTATTCTGTTTAAATTAAATAAATGATCATATTGGGTATTTTAACTTGTTTAAACCAAATTCAAATTATTTTCAAATTGTCACATATTCATCTTCATATAGGGACAAAATTGTCTTTTTGTGCATTTATTAATTTATGAAAATTTAATTGAAAATTTCTATGTATTTTGTAGGAATTAAAATTCAAACACAAGTGGCTTCATATGTATGCACAAGGGTGAATAGAACAAATGAAGATGGAAATAATTCAAAGGCATGATAATGGAGGACCCCACCTACCCACCTTTCTTCATGTACAAAGTAGAAGCTAATCCACATGCTTATGGCCATTAAATCTTCATGCATACTTAATGGATGATTAGTGGAAGTTAATAGTTACTTGGTGACCACACTTCCTCCAAGGGCATTTTGGGTACTCCCCAAAAATATGCATTAGGGTTTCTAACTTGTATAAATACCCTTTATGTTTCATGTAGCCATCTTCTCTCTTAGTTAGTTAGTTTTAGTTTAGAAAATAAAAGAAAGCTCTCTTTCTCTTTTCATGGCTACTTAGCCATTTTTCTTCATGTATTTTTCTTTTTTTTTATGCAATGTTATTTAGTGTTTCCTTTTAATTACATGTTCATTTTCTTTTCTTATTTATTTTCTTTCATGTTCTAGTATAGATCTCTTTTATTTTATGCAAGTAGAATAATTTTTCTTTTCATTTTGCTCTCTTTCTCTCTTCTTGTTTAATGTTGTTTTCTACATTTGTTCATATGATAACAAATATGAGAGCTTAATCCCTTCAATTTAGGGGTAATGAAGCTCTCTAGTATGTAGATCCAACATTTTGATGTTTATGCTCTCTTTATGTGCTTAATGAGAATGATTGAAGTGGTTTAATGATGTTGTTTAGCTTTGAATTTGATAGTCTATGTTGTTCATAACAAATAGGCTATACTTAAACAAACAAAACACAAATTGCCTCTTCATTTACATATGATTATGGCAAAGAAGTGATTGTTGAAATTAAAATTTGATGGCTTATATTTCTAATTAATAGTTAATAGGCCATGCTTAAAATAGATTTTGCTTTCAACTTTGTTGTCATATTTTATGAAATTTAAAAGTGTATTAGTGGTTGTGTTATACTTTGATGGTTTATATTGAGCTAATTAATAGCACAAATATACCATACTTATGATAAGCACATCAACTAATTCACTAATGACTAGAAAAGAGAGATCATAACTTCATTTTGCTGATTTATGTGATCTAGAGAGTGGAAATTGCCTCTAAATTGTCTTAATACTCATATTTTTATCAATTTTCTTTTGCTTGTTTTTCTTCTTTTCTATTTTAACATTCTCTTCAACCTTGGTTTAATTTGATTGAATAGATTTTTAAAATCATCAATTCCCTGTGGATCGACCCGTATTCGCTACGTGCTACATTCGTACACCGTGCGCTTGCGGTTATTTTTAATTTAAATTCGTTCGACGGTTTTCTAAACCGATAGAATTTCCGTCGACGAACATGTAACAACCCTTCCCTCGTAATACCCAAAAATCATTGTCTCATATCAACAATTTACTTTCAAATGCCGTAAAAATATAGTTGGGATAAAATTAGAACAAAACACTAAACCAAGACATCGATAGGATCTCACCATAGAATGATAACATATAGTATACTGAACATACATAAACATAAAATGATGGACAATATATATATATATATATATATATATATATATATATATATATATATAATAGAGACCGCAATAGTAGAAGCGGTTGATAAATAAATATCAATACAAAGAATCAGAATATAACAATCGCCAAGAATGTGGAGTTCTAAATAATATTTTATATAATAGGTCTCATATACATAATACATGTCCATCGCATGCCACTAAAATAAAAAGTATATGCATCCAAAATACAGATGCAATGCCTCCATAATGCTCCGGCTTCCCATCTTGATAAGTATCCCCACAATCACCAGATTCCCAAACTAGTCAATGGAGTAACCAAGAGTTGTCATGAACTAAATAGACAATGACAACGCGGATTATACATAAAGCTTGTGAGAGGGAAACTATTTTAGAATGTTGTATATCAAAATTATATACATATAGGATGGGAATTACTAAGGTCCAGCCAGTCCTCTCCATGAACATGCCTCATGGATAATCCAAACCATTAATAAAGGAATAAAATAATCCCATCTCAAAAGTAAGGAATCGTACCATAACCTAGTCTTCTCCTGTAATCAATGAGTCAACACAACCAATATAATGTGACTGATATGTAATAGTATACCACGATAATGTAACCTAGTATATAAATGCCGAGACAATGTAAGTATCACAATTTAAGCATATCCTGTAATGTACAACAAAATATTAGCCAATTGCAATGCTAAGCATTGTCTACAATCTAACGGTTTGCAACCAATAGTTTATTTAACGCGATACTCATCATTGCTGATGGGTGATGTCCGAAGTGGACATTAACCTTAATTCAATGATCCCTATGTACGGTCCAAAATAAATAGAGTTCGTACCTAATTGTACCATAGACCTCGAGTCGCATCTAGTATAATTGAACTAGTGTAGATCTCACCATACCCCATACCGAGTATAAGTGATATATGACCTACTCTGAATATCTGACATCTATATAGACCTCAATGTAATCCAATGATTCTTGTGAGGGTCCAAAGTGAATAGAGTCCGTACCTAATTGTATCATAGACCTCGAGCTGCATCTAGATTGATCAAATTCGTGTAGATCTCCCCATAGCCCGCATTGAGCATGTGATATGTGACCTACTCCAGATACTTGAAAGCTTTTTTTATCTTATCATACCCCTTATCAAGCATAAATGATAAATGATCCAAACGTAGATGATCATCCTCGTCTCCTCCTTAGTCATCATTGATTTCTTAGAAAATTCACATAATGTCTCTACGAAAGAGACAACGGGCGTGTCCCGTACTATATGCCAACAGGACCGCATAAGAACGCCGATGATATATATACATATACATACATACATACATACATATATATATATATATATATATATATATATATATAACGTTACATAATTCAAATATGTCTATCACAAACAAACACCGAAATCTCGTCATCGTCTATCAGTACGGATGGCCTCTACTTTAGGACCAATAATAGGTATGGCCAATAATGTAAGGCCAATATAGTGTACGAACACTAATATAAAATCAATACTATGTACGATCACTAATATAAGACTAATTCAATTCATCATGCTATGTGTACCCCGAGTTTAAGGCCCGAAGGTATGGATTTACTCTATTTGATCGTGCATGCTCGTCGGATGTAATCATGTAACCAGTCGTTGTATTGATCCCATGCCCGATCATTGTTGATTCTATAGGAATCACTTAACATCCATATATGAATCCTGAGCTTTGCCTCACTTTCTACCTCCTCGAGTTGCTCAAAGTCTTCCCCGAGGTTGTGCAAAAGCTCCGCACGAACCCGCATCTAAAAACAGGAAAAAAACCTTAATAATATGACACCTGACCTAGGATTTACTACATAGTTTAGTGTACTATCGGTCCACCGATGGTTTACCACATGTCAACTAGTGGTAACATGTCCTAGGTAATAATGCCTAGGGCAGGTGCCATCCGATGGCTATAGCCGCCAATTCACATGTTGTTTCCTCCATTGCTTCGCCCAATGAGCCACCTTGCCTTCCAAGCCTACCTCTTCCCATCGGACCTTATTTTGAGTTCATCGGTCGATGTTTTGGAAGTGGTTCCTTATGTGTTAAAAAAACGATTTCGACATGAAATCACTCTTTGCATGTGTAGAGTTCAACGGGCGAATCTAGTGGCTCGGCCTCCTCTAATATGCCAAAACAACATATCCGGCCTTCCTACCTTGTGTAATGCCTACTGTATGCCCATACACCAACCTGTATATGTTTACAAACACACGAATACGCAACCATACTTCAACTATATAAATCATGTTTCGGGCTTCACCTATGTGATTACTCAATCCGGTACCTTCCCACGCAACTTAGCACACATGATTAGCGCTATGGCTATGTGAGCCGCTCGCCATGTATTTATATACAAATATGGATTCACACACACATACACACACACACACACATATATATATATACACTGGAAAATACATACAACTACCTTAAACAATTCTATTACACTACAAAAGCTATATTGATTATTTTATAACTTCGAAAACACGTAAAGAGCTATATTGATTATTATATAACTTCGAAAACACGTAGATGTATATCGCTTGTACATGCATACACGTAAGTAAAATCTCTCTTTATATCAGTTGTCAAAAAAATGTTATTTTTATTTACCGAATCTTTTCAAAAAAAGTGAAATATATCTTTATATTATTTTATAAAATCTCATACGTTTTCTAAAATACAATACTAGCTTATAAATCATTTTAAGCCCTTGAAATTCTAAATCTTTTCATTTAAGATTGAGTATTCCTTTCACAAAATTATTTTATAAAATTTTATACCTATTTTATAAAGTATCATATTCATATTATTTTATAAAATATCACATTCATACAATTTTATAAAATCTCATATTATTTTATAAAATATCTCTTATGCTAGTCTATAAAATCACTATTTTATAAAATATCATTTTTATTAATAGAATTATTTATTTACATAAATAATACTTATAAATAAATAATACACATATAAAAATCATTTATTTACATTAAAATAATATTTATAAGTGCCAACTAAGCTTCGTTAAACCTCTAATCACTTTAATAATAAGTGTATATCCCAAAATTCACTTAAGTAGCTCACTAACTTTTCAAAAAATCAATCCAAATGATTTAATAATCATTAATTAAAGATGTGCAAAATCATATCACTAAATTAGTCTCTAATCACCAATGACATAATACAAAGTCAATTACTTAATCCATAATCATAAGTTAGGTTTACCAAAAATAGTAATTAAGGTCTCAAACAAGTAACGAGATGATGTAAACATGTTTGAGGCATAAACATAAGCCTAATTAAATAACTAACATTCTCTAAATTACTTCATAATACTTCAAAATCATAATTAACAAATTAATGAAGTACAACAAATAAATATGAGTAGAGAACCATCCCACTCGCCTTCTTTTTACCCAAATCAAGCTCTAAACACAAAAATCCATTCTCAAGTTCTCTTGAAAGTTAAGGTCTAACTCCATACTCCACTTTACATTAATTGCTTAATGGGTTATGGGAAGAATAGGCAGAAAAGAACTATAGTGATTTTAGTTTGAATTGAGGAATTTTACTTAGGCTTGGATTAGGGGATTAAAGAAATGGTATTTAAGAAAAGATAAAAAGAAGGACATAAGATGGAGAGGAAATGAAACGTTAAATCAAAAGTGGAACGAGAGTTATAAAGATGGTAAGCCACTTATAGGCCAGCTAATGGGCCTTTTTCGAAATTCATTTCATTCACTCAAAATCACTACACTTTAAAATTCATTGACTCCAAATATAGTCTAGTTTATACTCATTCCTCTCGCATCGAAAGAGCAGTCTTAGCTATGAGTGTCTCAAGGCCCAATTCATCCATCTCTAAAAGTCAAGTATAGTGGGTGTTCTCATTAACTAACGACTTAATATTAAAAATTAATTGTTTAAATACCAAGTCGTGAAAATGCAGGTTGTTACTTTCTCCCCTCCTTAAAAAGAATTTCGTTCTTGAAATTTCTATGAGTAGGATAATTCTAACAAGATTGACCAAAATCTCTGAACATCAAATTTGGAAAATCTTAGCAAAATCTCCCTTACGCAACTTACATTACGGAAAACCCCAAAAGTTAAAATGCATTATACATCTAGGAAACACATGATAACACACAACATGTTATATTTCCCAATATACATACCCCTTTTCAAGAAAGCCTTTCAATATTCAGATGCACATCTAAAAAAATAAGCATTTAAACAGGTACATTTCAGCTCTCAAGTACCAAATCATACTGTACGAAGAGGATTATGTAACAACAAAAAACTCAAACATGTACAACTTTAAGTTTAGTAACTGATACTATTGCAATAATACATGACTATCAATGAGAAGAGCAAGCTTAAATAAGTCGGTATAAAGATATACCACTGACTCCGAGTTGCATCAAAAGGCAATAGACTCATATAGATCCCATCTCGACCCCAATAATGGCCATGGATGGCATGATCTACTTTAGGTAACCACCACTATCATTCTCAGAACGTGTTATAATAGGTAACTATGACTAGCATAAAAATGACTAGGCACACAAAACAAGCAGCAATAAATAACAACAATCAATAAAAATTAGTCAAAATTACGCTAGCAATAATAATCAATCCTTCGACCAAACAATAATAAGAAATTAACAAGCAACGATAAAAAATGACAAATAGTAGCAAACAACAGTAAAAAAAGCAAACCAAGAAAAAAAATTATAAGTCAACCAACCAATCAATCAAAACAACAACAATCGATCATCAAACAACAACAGGCAATAAAAAGCAATAATGAACATTAACAATCAACTAATGAGGAACATCAACAAGCAATAACAAAAAATATAGATGGAAATAACTAGCAAACAAAAAGAGTCTATAACAACATGCCTCGTAACCGACAATGGTTGAAGCATGTATGCCAAACTATAAACTCCCATGAGCCTGTTCGACATCTAAGATGAACAAAATGCCTAAGTGGTGAAACTCCTTTCATGAATACAATACATAAAAGACTAGTACAACTCTCTCTATGAAAAGCAAAACTTACACTATATGCTCGATCATCGAGTTTCAAAACTCTAGAATAAATCTAGCTATCAAAGCCTTAACTTTCTTTTTTCTTTCGAACATAACTTGTTCTCTAAAGGACTAAATTCTAGTAATTAAATCATCAATAGATGATGATCTACTAACAATTGGGTTTGCTCAGGTTCAAACTCACCTCAACCTCACAATGTTAATAGGGATAATATATTAAGTGCAGTACAACGCTCGCTTAGGCAAGTATCATCTCGTCACTTAGAAGATTATCTGAATCGTCACAAAACTAGTCAGGAAATCCTATCCCGACCACCCTAACAACCTTAGCTACATTACATTATAATTTTCAATAACTAAAGATCATCCAAAATAACACGATGTTGGTTCCAACCTTTCATTTGCTCATAGGATTTCTTTGTTAAATTAAGGTCAACTATTTAATCTTCTCATGGGAACTCTGATACGGTTCCTTGACACAATTAATGAAATCTCCTCTCATGAACAAGGTCATGCCTTGGAAATCTCCTAGTCACCTCAAGAATCTAACTTATGTACTTGCCATAAGAATCAAATGAAAAACCTTTTTCTAACTGGTATGAATCTCCTAGAAACTCTATACTCGAACTAAGGGTTAAGAACTGGCACAAGAATGAACTAATCTTTGTAAAAGATCCCTTTTGGCATATGGAATTGCTCCTATCACCAAAGTTTTATAACATGAAGAAAAACAAATCTAATATGAATGACCCAAGATATATGAAACATGTGTGGACCTCACCATACCCCATATCGAGCATAAGTAATAAACGATCCAATCATAGATGATCATCTTCTTCTCCCACTTAGTTATCATGGATTTCTTAGCAAAATCACATAATGTCTCTACAAAAGAGAACGATGGGCGTATCCCATATGATATTCCATTGGGAGCACAAAGGAACACTGATGCCATATACATAAATAATATAATGTCACGTAATCAAATATGTCTATCACAAATGAAGACCGATATCTCATCATCGTCTATCAATATAGGTGGCCATTACTGTTAAGACAAATAACAGGTATAGCCACTAATGTAATGCCAATGAAGTGTATGATCACTGATATAAGATCAATAATATGTATTATCACATTTCATGTACTTAAAATCACTACACTCTCAAAATTCATCGACTCCAAACATAGTCAAGCATTTATACTCATGCTTCTCGTGTCGAAAAAGCGGTCTCAACTATGGGTTTCTTAAGACCTAATTCACCCATCTCTAAAAGTCATGTATAATGGATGTTCTCGTTATCTAACAACTTAATATTTAAACTGCTTATTTAAATACCAAATTGTCAAAATGCAGGTTGTTACATTCTCCCCTCCTTAAAAACAATTTCTTCCTCTAAATTTCAATGAGTAGGATAAAGCAACAAGATTGACCAAAATCTCTGAACATCGACTTCATAAAATCTTAGCAAAATCTCCCTCATGCGATTTGTATTATGGAAAACCCCAAAATCTAAAATGCATCATGCATGTGGGAAACACTTGGTAACACATATCATGTTATATTTTCCAATATGAAAACCCCTTATTAAGAAAGCCTTTCACTATTTAGATGCAAATCTAAACAAATAAGCATCTAAACAGGTACATTTCATCTCTCAAATACTAAATCCTATTATACAAAGATGATTATGTGACAAAACAAAACTCAAACATATAGAAATTTAATTGTAGCAACCGATACTATCTTAATAATACATGACTATCAACGGGAGTTAGCCGAACAAAAAAGTAAGAGGAAATGATGCAGGAACTTTTCAGACAATTTGGACAAGCAAGAGCTGCAAGAGCTCAGATCCATAGAGCTGGATCAGAAGGACTCAACCGATAAGTAGATAAAGTGGTTCAGCAGGGTGCATCCCCCAATCAGCAAAAAACTTCAATCTGGGTAGACCTGGACTCGGGGGTTGCCCCTAGGTAATGTTTGACCAACACATGAAGGCATACCAAATGACGCTGCACAGCCTGGCCCCAATAGGAATGCGGGAGTACATGACAAGAAGTATGTATTGGAATTCACTCAATGACTTGGAGGGCGCTTAGGAAATATAGATGAGGGACAACCCTGGATTGGCTGACATCATTAGGCGAACTATACGTGGAGGTCTGACAAATAGGGATTTGGAGGGAGTAAACAGAAGTCCGTTTATCCGTAACATTAGGATGGCTAGGAATCCACCCAATTTCAAGCTACCCACTCTGGAAGTATACAATGGTAAGATGGATCCCATTGACTAATTGATGAGGTACACAAGGCATATGGAAGTGCTGATGGCATCAAAGGAGGTTATGGCTTGATGTTTCCCCCTGTACTTGACCGATATAGTTGCTATGTGGTTTAGACAGCTAGAGGATGGGTCTATTGGAACATGGATAGAACTGGTGGATAAGTTCTTGAGACAGTTTCCAGTTCACATAAAAAGGCCAAATAATGTGATGACTCTGACGCTAGTTAAGCAAATGGCAGATGAATCGCTTAGGACTTTCTTTACTCGGTTTAATGCAAAAGTTGCCTCGGTGGATCGGCGGGATCCATCAATGGTTCTGATGGCTGCAGTATCAGGAGTCAGGGATAATTCAGATTTCAAAGTATAGTTGATACAGGACCCTCCAATGGATCTCAGGGAATTCTATCATGCACCTGAGAGATTTCTTTGACAAGAGGTTACATGTTTGGATATGAAATCAAAGGAAGTAAACATTGTCAATGATGGAGGACTGCCCAGTGAAAGCTCGGGTAAAGACAAGGATAAAGGGAAGAGGAAGCGCTGTGGAGAACCAATATTCTCCACTTATATAGGATTAAATGGAACATTGGAGAGGATATACTTGGATACTCGGGATTGTTCCCAGGAGATTTTTCCAGGCAACTTAGTACTCGGCATACCAAAGGCGTTCGGCCTGTAGGTAGATCGACACCATAGCGTTCGGCATCATGTTACGCTTGGCATCTAAAGAACGTTAGGCCTAAGACATTGCTCGGCCAAAGATAGCGTTCGGCCGGAGACTTCGTTCGGCCAAAAGCATCGTTCGGCCAAAGGTTTGTTCGGCCAGAAGCCTCGTTCGGTCAAGATGGTGTTCAAACATCAAGCTCCTCGTTCAGCACCCAGACCGTTCGGCACCAAACCATTCGGCATCAAGGAGCGTCCGGTATCCATGAAGTCTCGGCATTTTCGTTCGGCCTCCCGACATGTTCGGCAATCAAGAATGGTTCGACAATCAAGGATGGTTCGGCATTCTCCCCAGCACACCCGGTCCGAACACTGCTCGGCCTACTCTTTCCCACAACAAACGTGTCGTTTGGCATAAAGAAAATGGATCGGTACTCGACCGTTCGACATGCTCGGTTCGGCGTATAGGAGTTGTCCTATTTGGACCGAGTTATTCAGCTACCAGGCCCACCAGGGAAGTCCAACCCACCTTTGTCTATAAATAGAGGGGCAAGGGCACAGAAAAAAGGGAGAGATTTGAGAGAACACTAGGGAGACTCTGCCATTTTCAAGACTCATTCCAGACTTAATTCTTTTACTTTGCAATTGTATTCTAGTAACAAAAAACGGATTGTATCTGTAATCACCCATCAAGGAAATCAATGGAAATCAACTTCAAAGTGGATGTAGGCAGTTGCGCCGAACCACTATAAATTTGGTGTTCTTTCTCTCTGCATTTAAATTTACACTCTATTCTCTGTTTTAATTTACTTTCTTCATTAATCCCTCTACACAATCTTTCTAAGGGTGTTAGTGACCAATTTTGGTGCTAACATTTTGGTGCTTTCACTGAGAAATTTGAATTCTCAGGCTATTAGGTTCTACTTTGCAGCTATTGGATTGCATAAATCCCCCGAAGGAGATCCATAATCATCTATAAGGCATCTGTTGATTCTACTCAGAGTTACAACCAACAACTCTACCATGGAAGACCACAAAATAGATCAACCTCTCAAAATGCAGATGCCCACGAAACCGCTAGTGTGCAACAACTGGGAACCAGCAATCAGCAAGCGATTCGGGGTGCAGGGCCCTCCCACCAAAACCAAGCAGAAGTTTCTTCCCGAGAAGAATTCAATGACCTGATAAGAGAACTTAAGGAAAGTAGAAAGCAACTTGCTGAGCAAATGCAAGCCAACGCTGACCTCATGACTCAGCTTACTCAGTAGCAGCATCTGAAAGCCGGAGGAAGTCCTGTCCCTTACTCTGAAGATGATAGCTCGACTTCTGCTGATGAACCTCCTAGGCGTAGATGCCATAAGGATGAAGATGTACGTAAAGGTGTTACTGATCGATCTACTAGAGACCAAGACCAAAATCGGACGGGATATCAACCTGCACGGTCCCGTGGAACGGAACCCAACCCCTCATCTTCCATACAAACCCTGGATCTGACGGCTATGGTCAGGCAGTTGATGAAAGAAAACCAAGGTCTAACTAATGAAGATTGGGGAGTGCCTAAGAGTCATACTCCCTTCACGAATACCATTCTACAGGCCGAACACCCAAGAAAGTTCAGCATGCCCACTATTCCCGCCTACGAAGGGAAGACTGACCCCAGACAGCATGTGATGAGGTACGGATGGATGATGGATTCCGCAAGAGCTAATGACACAACCAAGTGTAGGTGTTTCCCAATCACCTTGTTCGGAATTGCCACTATGTGGTTCATTCGACTCCCGCCACGATCTATATCCAGCTTCGACGAATTAGCAATGAAATTCGTAGAACAATTCAGGATACACACCACTCGTCCAAAGGACGTGATGTCTTTATCAAATGTAACTCAAAATCCAGGAGAGTCTTTGAAAGCATACCTGCAAAGGTTTCATGTTGCTGCTACGAGGTGAGCAATCCTAACGACCATGCGATTTTGATGGCAGTAATGCGTGGAGTGGATCCAGATTCTGAATTTGGAGATTGGTTGGCGGGGAAGCCCCCAGCTACGCTGGAACATTTTTATTCGAAGGCTCACCAGTTCATAAGAAGGGAGGAAGCTCGGTGGACAAGGAGAGACAAGGAATCAGGGCCCATTCAAAATTCTGTGAAAAGTAACGCCTTCGTGAAGCAAACCGGAAGTAACCCTTGAAAAACTCAAGTTGACCTCCAGAACAAGCCCGGGCAGTCTAAAAGATCCGGAGGTGGAAACCCCAGAAAGAAAAAAGAGACAAGGAAATGGAAATCAAGAATCCCATCATACAATGAATACACCCTGTTGAACGTATCTCTTGAGAACATCTATCTATCAACTTGCAAAACTTTCCAGTATAGGAAGCCACGTCCAAAGGAATAGACAGAAGAACAAAAGCGGACCGGGAAGTATTGTCGTTTCCACGAGTCTTATGGGCACAACACGGAGGAGTGCGACACCTCCATAATGCTATAGAAAAACTAATGAGACAGAAGAAGTTATAGGAATTTGTCAAAGACCCACAGGATGGGAGGCAAGAAACATCAGACCCTAGACGCGGGCCAGTCCCACACCAACCGAAACAACCTACTTGGACTGTGGGTAGATTGGTTATTAACACAATTGCTGGCGGACCTTACCCTGTAGACAAGAATTGGCAGGAGATGGAGCGATATGCTAACTCCTTAAGACATGCAGAGCACGAGTGTTGTTCAAACGTGGAAGATGGAACTCCTGCAAAGCAGCATCGCACGATGAATGATGATATCGTATTCAGGAACAGAGATGCGGATAAGGTAGAGGCTCCTACCATTGACCCAATGGTCATATATGCAACCATCATGCCGACATTCGTAAAGAGAATTCTAATTGATTGCGGAAGTTCCGTTAGCATCATATTCCAAAAAGCATACGACCGAATGAAGCTGGAGACCAAGGATTTGAAACCATCCAAGGCCAAAATCCACGGCTTTAACGGGGCAGCAACTGATGCAATGTGATATGTGGAGTTACCAGTTGATCTGACAAAGTGAACGCAGAAGGGTGCGAATCCTACCATTCATAGTAATGGACGTTGATTCTCCATACAGCGTATTTCTAGCTCGTTCAGCCCTAGCAGAATTTAGGGCATCTTTGGCCCCTTGGTGTTTGACGTTAAAATTTCCAACAGACAAAGAGGTTGGAGTGGTACACGGTGACCAGGCAACCGGCCATGCATGCTATATAGCTGAGCTCAGAGAGGCACAACGTAGGGAAAAAGAAAAGGTCGCGGACATCTCTGTCTGCACCCAAAGTTCCAAGGATTGACAACTAGTGCCCGAGCCCTGGCTCGGGCGGCATTCTCGGATCCATAGAGACATAGATCCGAGAGATGATGATGGGGAACCCAGGGAAACAAATGCGGCACCGGCTGAACTAACCATCGACATATCAGTTAGCCGCAACAACCCATCACGAGTTCTGAAAATAGGATCACAGCTCGACCCCGTGGCAGCCGAGAATCTTACTGACTTCTTCCGAGCGAACCTTGATGTTTTTGCTTGGACGCATTCTGGTATGTGCGGGTTTTCTCCTGCAATCGCGAGTCATATGTTGAACATAGACCCAAGACATGTTCTTGTGAAACAAAAAAGGAGATGCATGGACCCGGAGAGGTCCGCGGCTCTCAAAGAGGAGGTGGACAAACTCAAAACCAACGGGTTCATCCGCGATGCCCTCTACCCTGAATAGGTATCTAACCCGGTGTTAGCAAAGAAAGCGAATGGAAAATGGAGGACTTGTGTTGATTACTCTAACTTAAACAAGGCATGCCCGAAGGATAGTTTCCCGCTGCCAAGGATTGACCAACTCGTCGACTCAACTGCCGGACATGAGTTACTATCATTTATGGACGCGTACTCTGGTTACAATCAAATTCTGATGCACATCCCGGATCAAGAACACACCAGCTTTGTCACAAACGTGGGATTGTATTGCTATGTAGTAATGCCATTCGGATTGAAGAACGCAGGAGCGACTTATCAACGCCTGGTGAATCGAATGTTCAAAGACCAGATTGGTAAAACAATGGAAGTCTATATGGATGACATGCCAGTGAAGTCACGGCAGTCGAACGACCACATCCGAGACCTAACAGAGATGTTTGACATACTTAGGCATTATGGAATGAAGATCAATCCGTTGAAGTGTTCATTCGACGTAGCATCAGGAAAGTTTCTAGGATTCATTGTGAATGCTCGGGGAATCGAGGCTAACCCAGAGAAGATCCAGGCTATTCGAGATATACAAGTACCCAGAACCATAAAGCAGGTGCAAAGCCTAAATAGAAAAGTTGCTGCGCTAAGTCGATTCATATCCAGAGCTACAGACAAGTGTATTCCCTTCTTCGACATTATAAAGAAAGGATAGAGAAACTTCGAATGGACATCCGATTGCGAGGAAGCATTCCGGGCTCTGGTAAGGCATTTGGAAAGTCCCCCCGTACTGTCCAAGCCGATAGACCATGAAACTTTGTATGTGTACTTGGCAGTATCCCAGCACGCTATCAATACAGCCTTGGTCCTCGAGGAAGACCGGGTTCAAAAGCCGGTTTACTATGTCAGTAAGCGCTTGACAGGGGCGGAAAGAAATTATCCAAAGATTGAAAAACTAGCCTATTGCTTGGTGATCGCATCACGCAAGCTTCACCCCTACTTTCAGGCACACCCAATAGGTGTCTACACTGACCAACCCTTGCGATAGGTACTTCAACGACCGAAAACTTCCGGAAGGATGCTGAAATGGAATATTGAGTTAAGTCAATTTGATATTACCTATTTGCCGCGGAGGTCCATATAAGGACAAGCACTAGCTGACTTCATTGCTGAATTCACTGTGCTAGATGAACAGAGTAATCACAGAACCATACCCCCCGTTCGATGGAACATGTACACCGATGGGGCATCTAACGACCGTTGCTCGGGGGCAGGTATAATCCTCGTAATTCCTGAAGACCGATCAATCTGCTACGCTTTGAAGTTCGAGTTTGCAGCAACAAATAACGAAGCCGAATATGAAGCATTGATTGATGGCTTGAGAATTGTTATCGAACTGGGAGTGAAGTCACTCGAAATCTTCTGTGACTCGCAGTTGGTAGTATATCAGGTGTGGGAAGACTATCAAGCGAAGGGACAGAGACTTGCTCCTTACCTTGCTGGGGTTCAAGAGCTGCTGGCGCATCTGGAATATTACGACATCTCACGCATCCCACGCGAATGAAACAAAGAAGCCGATTCGTTGGCAAAATTTGCAAGCACTGACGATGCATAGCAAATGGGATTGTTCCCTGTTGAGACCCTCCATGCTTCGAGTACAGACGTGATGGAGATAGATTTCATGTTAGAAACCGAACTTGAGAAGGAATCGTGGTTGACCCCAATCAAGCAGTACCTGCTACTAGGGGATTTGCCTGAAAAGAGAAGCGAAAGACGCCAAGTCCTCTGTAAAGCTTCACGTTATGTAATACAGGATGGGATAATGTATCGGAGGGGATTCTCGACCCTCTTACTCTGGTGCGTGGCCCATGATGAGATAAAACAAGTATTAAAGGAAGTCCATGAAGGAGAGTGCGGCGACCATACTGGGGGGCATACATTAGCAAAGAAGATCCTCCGCTATGGATACTATTGGCCAACCATGAATTGGGATGCTACAGACTATGTGAGAAAGTGTGACAAATGCCAGATATACGCAAAAATTCCGAGTGCATCACCAACGGAACTCACACAAATGGTTACTCCCTGGCCATTTGCAATGTGGGGGATTGACCTAATCGGCTCTTTACCCATAGCCAAAGGAGGCGCGAAATACGCAATAGTAGCGGTCGATTACTTCACCAAGTGGGCAGAGGCGGAACCTTTGGCCAAGATCACGACCAAGAAAGTCATTAATTTTGTTGTACGAAATATCATATGCCGTTTTGGCCTTCCACGAACCATCATAACTGACAATGGAACTCAATTCGAAAGTAAGGAGTTCAAAGAATTTTGCCAGAAGTATGGCATTGAGAAAAGGTTTGCAGCAGTTGCTCACCCGAAGGCGAATGGACAACTAGAAGCCGTAAACAAAATAATCAAGTCCATATTGAAAAAGCGTTTGGAAAAGGATAGAGGCAAGTGGGTAGATGAGCTCCTGACGGCGCTTTGGGCCTATAGAACCACCCACAAGACCGCGAATGGCCACACTCCATTCGCATTGGCATATGGCACGGAAGTTGTCATACCCGTGGAACTTGAAGTTCCATCTACTCGGGTAACTCACTATGACCCTGCGTAGAACAGGGATCTCTTATTGGAATCATTGGACTTTATTGAAGAAAAACGCGAAGAAGCCGATTTGAGAGCGGCCTCATACAGACATCGGATCGTCAGATATTATAACCAAAAAGTCCAACCGAGAATCTTTGACGTGGGTGACCTCATTTTGAAACGAGTTTTTCCAGCCTCATCTCATATGAACCCCACATGGGAAGGTCCGTACGTCATCGAACGGAGGCTTGGAGAAGGAACTTTCAAGCTAGCGACCGTCGATGGTGCGACACTCCCCCGAGCATGGAACAGCGAGCACTTGCGACGTTATTACACTAAGTCTATTTTCTTCATGCCGTAGTTGCATTTATTTCCAATACGTTTTCATTTCTAGTTCTTGGCGTGTAATAAGTCAATTAAGCTTGCTCTCATTAATAGAGGCTTGAAGCCATCTTTTTTATGAATGATTAATGTTTCTACGTAAGATAGTCCTGTGGCAAGCGATTAAAATTATATTATTCTGGCTGGCATACGAACGCTATGAACGATGCAAAATCTCCAAGTCCCCGGAGTGCGGACTGGAGTACTCTAAGTCCCCAGAGCGTGGAGTCGAGTATGAACGATGCAAAATCTCCAAGTCCCCGGAGTGTGGACTGAAGTACTCTAAGTCCCCGGAGCGCGGACTCGAGTATAAATGATACAAAATCTCCAAATCCCCGGAGTGTGGACTGGAGTACTCTAAGTCCTGAAGCGTGGACTCGAGTATAAACGATACAAAATATCCAAGTCCCCGAAGTGCGGAACTGGAGTACTCTAAGTCCTCGGAGTGCGGACTCGAGTATAAACGATATAAAATCTCCAAGTCCTCGGAGTGCGGACTGGAGTACTCTAATTCCATGGAGCATGGACTCGAGTATAAACAATCCAAAATCTCCAAGTCCCCAGAGTGCGGACTGGAGTACTCTAAGTGCCCGGAGCGCGGGCTCGAGTATAAACGATCCAAAATCACCAAGTCCCCGGAGTGCGGACTGGAGTACTCTAAATCCCCAGAGCGCGGGCTCGAGTATAAACGATTAAAATCTCCAAGTCCTCGGAGTGCGGACTGGAGTACTCTATGTCCCCGGAGCGCGAACTTGAGTATAAACGATACAAAATCTCTAAGTCCCCGTGAGTGCGGACTGGAGTACTCTAAGTCCCCGGAGCGCGGACTCGAGTATAAACGATACAAAATCTCAAAGTCCCCGGAGTGCGGACTGGAGTACTCTAAGTCCTCAGAGCGTGGACTCGAATATAAACGATACAAAATCTCTAAGTCCCCGAAGTGCGGACTGGAGTACTCTAAGTCCCCGGAGCGCGGACTCGAGTGTAAACGATATAAAATCTCCAAGTACCCGGAATGCGAACGGGAGTACTCTAAGTCCCTGGAGCGCGAACTCGAGTATGAACAGTAAAAATTCTCCAAGTCCCCAGAATACGGACTGGGATATTCTAAGTTCCCGTTGTACAGATTAAAAATGTTCTAAGTGCTTGAAGCATGGGAGAAAAACGAATAACTCTTAGAGAATCAACGGGCTCTGTGAAGACAAACCAAGAAGTCTATGTTACGCACAACAGCATGAATTCGAGTCACAATCACAAAGAAAACAGAATAATAAGAATCTTTTGAAAAGACAGAAAAGGAAACTAAACTTTATTCAGGAAAAGTTTTCTGCTACAAGCACTCCAAAATTCAGAGTCAACAGTCTATCTACAAAAATTACAAAATTATTACGTGACTTAGACCAACCCTCGTTAAACGAGGACAACAATCACTTCTTGCGCTTCTTCGACTTCTTCCTAGATGACTCCTCCCCAGAGCATTTACCCCTGAAATCCTTCCTTGATGGAGGGGTAACCACTGAAGAAGTGGGGGGAACACCCATGGGCTTGGACCTGCCACGCAGGACGACCTTCAATGGTTGGTTCAAAGGGTCATCTAGGTCCACCGTTTGGGGCTCAGCTTTGATTTCGGCTGCTTTCTCCTTCTCGTTCTCGAGTTGTTCCTCCATGCTCAGGTTTGATGTATGCCCAGAGGCACCAGTGACTTTTATTTCATAACTCTCAGAGGAGGAGTCGGACTTGCCTTCGTCAAGCGCCCCAATCACTTGAGCATCTGGCATAAGAACTTCACTAGCATGAGCGGCCCCACCAGTCTTTTCCACCTCCTTGGTGACATCGCTCCTCGGAGTAGGATCGAGATCAGAACGACCTACACAAAATTAGAGAAGATGAGCATTAGAATGCAATAGTACTTCACAAAGAGTAACGACTTTCAAAATCTCAAAGTGAAAGGTTGTCTACTAGGCCCCGACAAACTCTCTGCCGTCAAAAGAGTTTCACCCTCCGGGATAGGAGACAAAATATGAAAGCCCAGGCCGGGGTTTCTGGATCATAGCCAATGTACTGTTCAAAGGGATCAAGTATCGGCCGACCGGCCGGCTGGGAAGGCGCGTGAATAGGAGACCCGGCCTCGGATGGACTGGTGACAACTTCTTTCCCTTTCCTCGAGGGGGATCCTTTGCAGTAAAGGGCCTTGGCCGCCGATAGGTTCGAAGGCTCATTTCCCTTCAGAAATTCCTTTATCAAATCCTCCTCGTCAACCTCCTCGACACCGCGCTCGGTCTTCCTAATCTGAATTAAGGTTTCCCACGCCTCGAACAACGATTCAAGGTAGCCATCACCAAAAAAAGTTAAGTCACAGTGCATGAGCACGCGGGCGTTGAACTCGGCAATGAGTGGGTCGAACGTGGTTTTAATCTCCTCTCTACCTTCCTCCCTAGCTGCCTCAAGATGGGAATCGATGTCCGTCAACGCCGTCTTCTTGCCCTCCTCACGGGCCTCACTCTTTAACATCTCAACCCTGGAAGCTCGCCCTCGAGTTGTTCTTTTAAAAGTCGGGTGGCGACAATCTCGTCGCAGTATCGCTGTAACTCTTCTTGGGTAGCCGTTTTCTCCTCTCTCTATCTGCGGAGAAGCTCTTCAAGTTACTTGACCCGGGTGCTGAACCCATCCCTCTCCTTTTGAATGGAGTCCTTCTCTAAGGCCAAACCCCACATCATTGAACCACCTCGTCAAGCTCTTTCTTATGAGTCGATTCCAAGCGAGCGACGGCCTCAGCAGTATCCCTGGCACTTTGATGGGCGACCTCGAGTTCAGACTTATAAGTGGCGATCTTTTCATCCTGGGCCTTAATGATGTTTCTATCGTGGGCGGCCTCAAGCTTCAAATGGTCTATTTCATGCTGGCGCTCCACAGAGACTTCAGAAAGTTTCTCGGCTGGGTGAACGAACGCGTTATGTTGAACATAGATGTCGTTGGTATAGGCAATGGCATTCTGCTTAACATCTCCAGGTATAGGATGAATCGCTGGAAGAAACTTCAACCCATCAAAGAAAATCTTGGGAAATGTAGCCTTGAGCTCGCTTAGTCTCTCTGATACTGTTGGCTCCGATGCAGGAGCAGGAGGAGACAGCTTCAAAAGTTCCCCCGTCCTATGAGAATCTCGAGACTGTCGAGTGGAAGAAGAATCAGAGCGTTGATCTCGGGGATATCAGATTGCGACTCCTTGTAACCAGTCTTATCCTTACTTTTCCCCGAATGAGAAGAGGAGTGTCGATGATGCTTGGGCTGGTAATACGGTTTCTTCCGAGATGATGAGTCCCGAGAATGATGGTCCCTATCACCATCACCGTCTCTATCTCGACGTCTCTCGGGACCCGAGTCCTGTCCGGACGGATGAAAAATTGAAGAACCACGGAGACGATCGAATCCATATGAGCGCCCCATGTCACCTGCACGAAATTCAAATAATAATGAGTTAGCAAGGAGAGATGTGACAATAAAAATTTAAGTGCGAATTGAAGTGCAAATGTTCGTGTGTGTCCTAGTGTTTCCCCCCGACGGACCACTAGCCTTGCTAACAGGGGTTTTCTCTCCCTGAATTTGCGTTGGAATGCCCACATTGCCTCTAACGGGCGAGTGAAACTTGAATGCCTCCAGATTACCAAAATCATAGTTGAGCAGATCCTCCGGAATGGAGAGGTTCGAAAGGCCTTTAGTGAACTTTCAACATGCTATGAAGAACCCTCCTTCTCTGCCGAGATGAGCGTAACTTTGAAAGTTCCGCCAACCTTCTCCTTTCTAATCTTATATGTCAACGTCTTTTTCCCCTTCGAAGGGGAAGATGACGTTTTAATATCATGCACTTCGACCAGCGGATCCTGAGTAGGACCCACATTCTCACCTTGTGTTTCGGGTGCTTCAACTTCTCTGATTTCCCCCTCCTCATGTGCACCGGGGGTGTGGCGTGACGACGATTCGGCCAACTTTTTCCCTTTACCGGATGCGGGCTTGGGGATGGAGACTCCCACAGGAAGGCTCACTTGATGGACTTCTACTAACAGCCCGAACCTTGACAGTGATTCATTTGAAATGAGGGTTCGGATGTCTCGTTCCTCGACGGGAAGAGCCCTAATAGCCTCAACAGCCTCTGAATAGCCGCGGTCCTCAGGACGTGGGTTGATATCTGAAAATATGAAACAAGAGTTAGAAAAGGCATCGCCTCAACCGAAATATGAGCATCACTCTAAAAAGAAGACTTACTACCTTCAACCCATCTCCTCGCGAAACCGAGAGGGCAGCGCACGTAGAACCATTCCTGTTTGTACAGGGAAAACTTGCTCCATGCTCCGGTTAGAATTTGGCACTTGTGGTACGGCTCGAGGAACATGAAGGAGGGGCTATCTCTCCGCTTCTTGATCATGTAAATATATCTGATGTCGTCGGGAGTTGGAGGCCTGGAGAAGACAACCATAAAAAGTATGTAGGTCCCATAAATGAACGCATGACCATTTGGGTGCAGCTGCGACGGGGAGATGTTTATGTATTGCAACACATCCCGAAGAAATAAAATGAACGGGGGCACGCTGCCTACCCAACACATAAACTTATTGCAGGCGGTATATCCGACTAGGGGCAGGTGTGGACGATCATGGCCCGACGGAACCAACACGTCAGCGAAAGGGATTCCATGGATCGAACATATGAACCGGAACACGGCTTCATTAATCTTCGAAGCCTATGAATCGATCGGATTATCCAAGAGAATCGTGGACTCCAGGGTATCAGGAGCAAAATCATGAGTGGGGGAGGTCGATGGATTAGAAGTGTCTACGTCCCCTTGTTTGGAAGAAGGCCCGGGTCTGTCCGAGATGGTGGCTGAACTAGATTTTTTAGACATTTTTTATGGAAATCGAATCCTGCAGAGCACCTGTGTGAACTATACTTGAAAAATGATCGATGTCAGAATTAACGACACAAATAATCCCCCCACGTGGTGTGTGAACTAGTGCAATCAATCGTATATAAGCATTGAAAATTTGGAAGTCACAAGATTACTAATATAAAACTAAGCTTAAAATCATCGCTTTCGAAGACCGTCATCGTTGAACGTCTCCAAAAGCCTTCCTTATGGCGATTACAGTTTCAAGTTCAGAAAACGTTAGAGGAAGTTATCTGATTACGTCAAGTAAAGTTCAGATTTATAACTATTGAAAATAGAAGGTTAATAGTCCGGATAAGTTCGATATGCTAGCATGCTAGAGTCCTTGTCCTTGTTCGGTCGTGACATTGTTCGACATTTATGTTTTGTTCGGCCAGGTATTGTTCGGCCGTGACATTGTTCGGCATGTTCGGTCTGGCATTTATGCGTTGTTCGGTGTACGAGTGTTCAGCCTTGATATGGTTTGGCATGTGAGAGTGTTCGGCCTTGGGATGGTTCGGCAGAGTATCGTTCGGCCTAACTATAGTTCGTACTGGTTAGCGCTCGACAGAGTATCGTTTGGCCAAAACACCATTCGGCCGAAACAACACTCATATTTCCTCCCTATCCTCCCATCCCATCATTCAGCCTATGGTGTGCCGTCCCGAATGATGGTTACGCCGAGCTTCAACGCTCAGCACGACCTTCGATTTTTCCTCTCCTCCATCATTCTTTTTCCCAAACCTCGTTCGACACAAGGGAACCGTGCCGAACCACAGTATCTCACCCAAACAACCCCTACGAATGATCATCCCTGACCACTTCTCCCTACCTCACATCATTTGTCCTTGGAGATATCCTAATCGGAGTTTCGGTCCTCCACCCACGTAGCCCTTCTGACCACAGTTCTGATCTGTGGACTTGGGCTACTAATCGAGACCTTTTTAGTCAGGGAAAGGAGTCGGATAAAGGAATTTTACCTAGTTCATGGATCGAGCTTTAGGAAGGATTGGGAGGACTTTAGGGTATGATGACAGGGGTGGTTCGAAAGTTCAAGGTTGCAGAAGTGAAAGTAGGAAAAAAGGAGGAAGAAGAGGATGTCGGGTTTTATAAGGGAGAAGGAGAAGTTGAAGAGACTGTGACCTGTTCTACCCGTCAAGGCGATATCGTTTGGCTATCTCGGTTCGTTCGGCTCGGGCTAACATGGATCGTTCGGCACTCGTCTTCTGCTGGGTTGTTCGGCATACGAAGTCACGCGTTGCAACGTGGATCGTTTGGCCTTCGACACTGCTTTCGGCCAAGAGAAACATGCGACCCCCAAGAGCGATGACCAAGGATCGAAGCAAAGCGTGGAAGGTGAGTAATTTAAAGCGTATCACGTTCGGTCACGTAATACACTTTGGGGGGCAAGTGTTCCCTGGAGATTTGGCCAGGCAACTTAGTACTCGGCGTACCAAGGGCATTCGGCCTGTAGGTGGATCGGCACCATAGCGTTCGGCATCATGTTACGCTCGGAATCTAAAGAACGTTCGGCCTAAGACATTGCTCGGCCAGAGACTTCGTTCGGCCAAAAGCATCATTCGGCCAAAGGCCTCGTTCGGCCAAAGGCTTTGTTCGGCAAAAAGCCTCATTCGATCAAGATGGTGTTCAAACATCAAGCTTCTCGTTCGGCACCCAGACCATTCGGCACCAAACCGTTCGGCATCAAGGAGCGTCTGGTATCCATGAAGGCGCGGCATTCTCGTTCGGCCTCCCGAGACATTCGGCAATCAAGAATGGTTCGGTAATCAAGGATGGTTCGGCATTCACCCCAGCACGCCCGGTCCGAACACTGCTTGGCCTACTCTTCCCCACAACAAACATGTCATTCGGCATAAAGAAAATGGATCGGTACTCGACCATTCAGCATGCTCGGTTCGGCATATAGGACTTGTCCTATTTGGACCGAGTTATTCAGCTACCAGGCCCACCAAGGAAGTCCAACCCACCTTTGCCTATAAATAGAGGGGCAGGGGCACAGAAAAAAGGGAGAGATTTGAGAGAACACTGGGGAGACTCTGCCATTTTCTAGACTCATTCTAGATTTATTTCTTTTACTTTGAAATTGTATTATACTAAGAAAAAATGGATTGTATCTGTAATCACCCATCAAGGAAATCAATGGAAATCAACTTCAAAGTGGATGTAGGCAGTTGCGCCGGACCACTATAAATTTGGTGTTCTTTCTCTCTTCATTTAAATTTACACTCTATTTTCTATTTTAATTTACTTTCTTCATTAATCCCTCTACAAAATATTTCTAAGGGTGTTAGTGACCAATTTTGATGCTAATAAGGATCGCCTTTCATATTGAAGGCCGGCAAAGAGGGAAACCTCAGAATGCGAAAGGGCATCAGGAAGGCACTGTTTCTTTCATGACCTGGACGGGCATGATACTAACAGCTATCAACATCTAAAGGATATAATTGAGGAGCATTTGAGGAACGGCCAGTTGCGGCAATATGTCGAAACTCGAAATGCAACGGTGGAACAAGAGCAACCACTGCCTACCTTAAACGACAGTGGCACGAGGCCCAGGAGTGGTGGCCGGTAGGTCATTAACTAAGCATGATGGTTTGGAATAAGTAACAAACTCCGAGGCAAGCGGCTAAATCACTTACTCATGTACGGGGTCGGAGATAACCCTTCGGCATGCTCTGAGATGATGGTTTACCGTGACGCTTCGGTTTGTGAAATCTATTTTTTCCTTTTGGCTTGGACATTTTCTTTTTCTGCTTTGGTTTTGGAGTCCGGTATGAATTCTCGGTTTTGTTGGTTTCTTGGTTTGGATTTTGGTTTAGATGCTTGATTTTTTATTTGGATTTTGATATGGATTTTCGGTTTTTTGGTTTGAATCTAGATCTCAAATTTTGGATTTTGGTTGACTTTTTGTCTGATTTTTGGTTAAAAGGTCGTCGAGCATGGACTATGCTTGGCAAGGGTCCGGAGAGACAAGGATTCAGTGTAGGACTTAGGCCCCATAATATCTATCAGCCACTATTACAAGTCGTCCAGCATGGACTATAATTGGCAAGGGTCCGGAAAGACCAGGATTCGGCCTAGGATTTAGGCCCCATATTATCTGTTGGTTACTATTTCAGGTCGTCGGGTATGGACTATTCTCGGCAATGGTCCGTAGCGACCAGGATTCGGCTTAGGACTTAAGAAACGACATTACTCATCATTTAGGGACACTGAACCAGAAACACCAAGGCATCGCTAGGAACAGGTCACCGAGTGTGGATTACGCTTGGCAAGAACCCGAAGAGGTTACGGATTTGGATATTGGCTATGAACAGCTAAGGATTTGGGCATAGATCCAGAGCAGTCTCAGACTCGGATAAAATGATTCGGAGAGATCGTGGGTTCGGTTAATTGATTTAGAATGGGTGTGGAATTGGATGAGGATTTGATTACTGGATAAGAATTGGATATCGACGCAGAGTAGTCGTAGATTTGGATAAGGATATAGCAATTGCACTTGGATAAAATGGATAGGATTATGAATGGGAAGGTATGGCTATGGATAACATGTGTTCGGACATCGGATTTGAAACTATTCAAAACACACCTTCTAATAGCAAGGAATGATTTGAGGGGAAAATGTTAACCCGCCTTTTGGCAATGGCGTGGATAGGCGGATTTAACTCAATAGACTACTCGTTTGCTGAGGCTGGAATACGATGGGTTTGAGTCAACTGGATGGATAGACAATCATTCGCGGATGATAGATATGATTACGAAGCCGTGGTTCGGCATAATGTGGTTCGGTATGGTTGCAGTTCGGCATGTGGCTCGGCCGTTCAGTGAACATGGCTCGGTCGTGGAGAGGTGGTCAAGCATGGCTTGGTTACTGGTTGTTCGGCCATCCGACTCGGCTGTTCGAACAAGATGGTTGGTCATACTGGAGTGGTTCGATGGAAGTTGGTTCGGCCGAAACGGTCAAAGAAAAGTGGACCAGTCGAGAAGGTTTCGGACATAGTGGGTCGGTGTGGATTTTGTTTGGCCCTAGTCATTCGGCATAGGTGGATCGGCACGTGGAGATCAGTTCGGCAGTATTCGAAAATGGGATCGGCCTTAGGGTCATGTGGCTTGGCCCATTGTGGTTTGGCTTCGAAGTGATTATGACAGGTGGATCGCCCTCTAGTGGTTCGGCCATGTGGGGTCAGTCAACATAGTTGGAAGTTGGGCACGGAAGAGTGGGTTGGCATAAGTATAAGAGCAAGTTACTTCGAGTCAAGCGAAGGAGTTGCTTTGAGTCATGAAGCACACTGCTTTGAGTCACAAGCGAGTTTGCTCCGGGTCATCTTCGAGTCATTCCCGAGGCAATATTGGATCGATGTGTCCTAGCTCACGGTCGACATATGTGGTTCGGTGGATGTGGATCGGCTTGTCTGGGTCGGTTGTAGTGTTGAGTATGGTCCGGCTATGGCCTTGATGGGCCCGGATTACTCATGAAGCCCAATAACTCAGGTTTTGCCTATAAATACGGCATGTAGGACTTCAGAGAGGAGGATCTTCATTCTGTTTCCCTTTGTCTTCTACACAAAGGCTGCTCTGCCATTGTTGTTCTAAAAACTCTGGATTGTAACTATAATTGAACCTAACATCAACAAAAAGGAAATTTCTGGAGTGGATGTAGGCCGGAGTTAGCCGAACCATTATAAACCCTATGTCTTTACTGCTTTCTCTTTAATTTTTACTGTTCTTCATATTCATACTCTCTGCATACATTCTATCCGTGACCTGTGGCTGTGATTTGGTGCTTTTACCTAGATTTGGGTGTTAGTGACCAATTTTGGCATTAACAGAGAGTAAGCTTAAATAAGTCATTATAAGATATATTAGGCAATACACTCGTATAAATCCTATCTCGACCTTAATAATGGCTATGGATGACATGACCTATTTTAGATAACTACCGCTATCATTCTTAGAACATGCTATAATTGGTAACTATAGCTATCATAAAAATGACTAAACACAAAAAACAAGTAGAAACAATCAACAACATTCAATCAACAATTGTGACATCCCGAATTCCAGTAGGTTCGGGTTTTTTGCAAAAATGTTAAAATCCAAGCCCACTAAAGCCTGAGTTGAGTATATGGTATCCTGCAAATAGAAAAGGATAAATATATCAGAGCTCAAATAAATATCTCGTAGTGGAACAGACTAAAACATAATAGTAAGTATATACTCGCCAAGATAATAACACTTTCTAAATAAGTGTTCAAAGCTGAAAGATCTCTGCCATCTAACCTGTAGGATGTTATAAGGAGGGGGTCAGAACTAAAGTTCTAGTGAACGGACAAATTGTATACTTCTAATCATAATTCTACATATACCGCTCTGTTTCCATTTTCTATTATATTAGGTTTATTAGGTTTATAATACTCTCACCTCTGTGCATGAATCGTACCCATCTAATCCCTGGTAGATTAAGACCTAATAACCAATATATATATAGCTATGTGTCCAAAGACCGCATCTATCCTGGGTACTACCCATAGTACCTTCCGTATCCTCCTCGAAAAAGACTCCATCGTCTCGCTACTAGAGCGTACAATAACTACATATGTAAAGGATGCCTTTGTGAGGCCTACAATACAGATGTTCCATCGTGTACTATGAAAACATGAAACTACATCTGCACTAGCTTACACTAGTGCTCAGACATCCACAATGTATCACCCAGTGCGTACCTTAAAGACTACACGTAATCGTTCTGTCTACTCTTTGAATTCCGCCAACAAGGTCTACCTTTTATGGAATTCAGTCATGGATTTTCTAGATCTATAAAGATCTGCTTCGTTAGGCCTACAGTACAGGTATTCTATATGGTCTATCTCTTTCCTCATTATGGCTATGGCCCCACGCAGCTCCCCCTCAACTAACCGAAATACCTTTCAAGAGCTAAGTGTCTGTGCGCTACTGAAAACAATCAAAACATCCAATTGGCTATGTCCCTCATTCAATGCCTCGGTAGTGAAAGAATCATAGGCCTGTTGTTTAACTCTAGTCTTTCTCGAACTCGCTTCGACTGATGATGACTGATCTCCGCATGCGACTATCTTTTTGGGTCCTGCCCACTATAACCTACTTGCTAACTAGAGCATGATGTCAAACGAATATCCTATCCTTCATCAACCTTTGACTACCAACAAGGTTCTGCTTCGTTAGGCCTACCCCAGAGGGCCATCCTAGAGTATCCTCGCGTTCACTTGAAGTCTCGCTAGCTCAAAATAACTAAGTTGGACGTGCTATTTCTATAATAAAAATCTATTATGAACTGCTTCGTTAGGCTCTTTATCCAGATTCTCTATGGGCTACTCAAAACGCACCTTACCACTTTATTAGACCCTTCATCTAATCTTTTATCATGCGTTTAGTTTTCTTTTCTTATTCTGTTGGCTACTTATTTACCCTATACAACATGCCCAGCCTTACCCATGTGTGAGACCATCAGTTCTAGACCTGAAAGATAATGCTGTCGGTACATGCCAACTTAATCCAAGATTTAAGTTTGATAAAATAAGTCTCTTCTATTTTTTTTCTTTTTAATTATAACCTACGTGTTACAATTATACTTGCAATTGTCACTTTTATATTCTTTTCTTTCTTTTATAAACCACACGTTATAAATGTAATTGCAAGTGTCTCTTTTCTATTCTAGTTTGTCTTCTTTTATTATCATACTAAATTCTCTTAAGTTCTCTTATATTATAGAACAGTCTTAACTTGGGACTACGTCCACTGTCATAGGCTACTTATCAAAATAACTGCTTACTTTTTGCACTATTATCTGCGTAATAAATGCAGTCTAGTCACATTTTCCGTTTATTGTTTCTAGTCTTGTCAAATAATTAATTTGATTGTTTCCTCTTCTTTAATTTCTTTAATGCTTAACATTATTTTCTTTTATTCTAGGAAGTAGTTCTATTCTATTTCGTTGGTTATAAAAATTGCGCTAAAAATCTATTTCCATATTTTAGTACTAAATAATGCTATAAAAAAATAACTCGTAACTACAAGATATTTCTTTTATTGTTTCTTTAATTATTGGTAATGCAAAATACAGTAATGTCTCTATTTTGCACTAATTCCATTTTTCTTGCTTTTATTCTTGCAATTACATTTATCATTCTTCTTACTATATTAAACTATGGAAATGTATTCTCTTTTCTAAGCCAACCTACTAATATATCACTAACTTCAAAATCAAGTTATTAGATTTTATCTATTTTTAATTCATTTGTCCCGTTTTAACATAATTTACAGCAAATTTCTCACTTTTAGGCTTATGCTTTTCTCTACAACTCCTAAGCCTCATATTACTTATATTTGGTTGGATTCCTTTCTTTTTTTTCCATATAAATAACATTTAAGTATAATTAAACTTCTCTTATAAAATTTACAGTTTCAACATAACTAACCAGTAGAACTAGTTACTGAAATAAATGTTGAATTAAATATTTGACGAGAATCTAACGATAATATATGTCATAAACATAAAAGAGATATAATTTAAATCCACTCACCTGTCATCCTTAACTTTACTTCATGGCCTTCCTAGATCCCCTTTTAAGGCGTCTAATATTTTTATTATAAACATATTCTCCGTAGAAATACTTTCTATTTAGGTTTCAGCCTCAGGCAATGAACCCAATTGGGAGAAATTCTGATTGTGAGAAAATAGCTAGGCTAGGGTTATATTTATAGTGGAGCTTGGAAATCTCAGACCTTAAGATTTTTGGGTTAAAACTGGTGCAACTACGTCACAGGCTCGCTATGAATTGTTGGATCCTGAAACAACATTTCAGATCGCACGAAAGTTAGATTATAAGACTTTGGCATGTCCCTGAACAATTTCTCATCCAGGACTACACGCGGGTTGACACCCCGTGTTTTGCGAGTCGACCTATGGGTTAACTCGTAGATCTTACTCCTTTTTTTCGCTTGATTTATATGATTCTGCTTTCTTGTTTCTCTCATAACTTCTTCATTTTAACTTGGATTTCGACAAGTTATATATGAAAATTGATCAGAAAACAACATGAACACAATGGTATAAGTTTCGAGGCCGTATTTTGACAATTCCAAAAATGCTTATTTTCACTGTTCATCTTTATTTGATTATTTAATTATCTAAAAATGCGGGGTGTTACATTCTCCTAACCTTTAGGAAATTTCGTCCTCGAATTCGATAAGGGTAAAACTATGTAATTCTCTACATCAATCACATCCATTTTGTGTACATCCAATTTTACGACCATCCATGTCCTTGTGAAAAGTGTCATTCAACATAAAATATATGCATGTACATGAATTTCTAAGCGGTACCTCCTATACAAGTGTTTTTCTTCTTTAAAAACTCCTTTTTAAAATATGATGCACACATCCTAAATATACGTGCAATTTTTATATGAATGCAATCTTTTGAATACTCAAAACATTTTTCATCCAATTTTTCCCACACTCCTACTGAATAGGGGCGTAGTTCAACGAATTTTACATCCAAATCCTACCATACAAATTTTAATATTCGAATTTCAGAAAAATCTAATTTTTTTCAAACTCAATTTCTTATGTCAGAAAGAAGGTAGAAAACGAAAAACTTCACATTTACCGTTTTATTTTTGCGCACCTTTTTCTCTATACTTAGAACTTATGCGGCTATTCTATAAAAATCTCTATTTTTTCCTGAGCACAGTTCACATAAGAATTTTTTTTCTGCTGACGTTTTTGTCGCTTTCTTTAAATTTGTTGTTTTCCTTTTAGTTACTCTTTTCGTCTTTCACTTTCTTTTATTACTTACATCCTATGTTTGTATTCTCGTCTATAAAAACATAGAGAAAAAGCATCACACTAATCATCACTGATTTACTACAATATGAACTAAATGCTTACATAAGAGTACAATCTCGTAAGTAAAATAGAAAACAAGTCCTACTACAAAGCGATACTAGATAGGTAAATATAGCAGCTAAACATAGCTATCATCTAAAGTTAGGTGGCCTAGGACCATGTCCACCCTGACATAGAAAAGTCCTACTCTAGGAATCCAAGTAACTCATATGCTCCTCCCGCCCTTAACTACTCGCTACTACCTTACGCTGTATTACTCACGATGAATAAGATCTATTCATCTCTTCCATTCCATACTCAAAATGGAATAACCAAGTCTCATTTACTACAACGAATAAGGATTTCAATCTATGTAGTCTCTATCTAAAAAGGCAAGTAAGCTTGGAGAAATTTTCTCTTTACCTTTACCTTTCATTTTTCCCCAACTAAGGTCTACCTATCCTAACCACGTGTGTCTTACTATCTTAATAATAGCACTTTACTATTCTTCTACAGTCTACACACATGAACCAACATTCCTAGGTTCTCATTAATGTCCTATGCACTTTACGGAAATTTTTATTATTACTACTAAAAGTAATCATTGCTATCTCCTACATAGCCTTACACTTTTCCCGTCACACCTAGTAAATGATTCCTATCTACTCCATGTTTAAAAGTTTGGTTTGGTATTATCATTTCATTTCAAAAATTAAAGATTCTAAATTTTTGAAACATCAAATCCCTAGATTCTTGCCTTTAAAAGTTTTACTTTGAAGTTTCTATTAAATTCAAAGATACTTGGTTACTTAACATTTTATCTTTCAAGACTTGCATCTTTTCTGCTCTTCGAATTTAAATTATTTCTCAAATTAGAGAGGAAAACATACAAATTCTAGGTTCAAAAGTTATTCCTCTTTTTCTTTTAAAGACCTATACCACTTTCCATAAAAAAAATTGATTTTTAAATTTAACGGTTTACTAAGTTTTATTTTCCAAAAACTTATTTACTTTATCACCAAACCATTTTTTAAACATGACTTGCTTGTCCTTAAAACATTCTTTTTTTCTCGACTTCAAAAAATGTCCTCACATGTTTTCAAAACTGTTTGCGCCAAAAATGGTCACAAACCCCAAGTATTGTGAAAGCACCAAACAACGAATATAAATCAACAATATTCAAGCACAAGTCTCAGATCCAAGCAAGCAACAAGCAGCAATACAAAGATAATAATTAGAAACGCAAGATTTATAGTGCTTCGGCTATCTCCGGCCGACGTCCACTTCAAAGTTTTAAATTTTATTGATGTTCTTTGCTGGTTACGAGTGATTGCCGCAGTTACAATGATTGAATTTCGCTAAAAGAAGTAGAATCGAATCCGGCAGAGTCTGGACGTTGAATGGCCAAAAGATCCTTTTTCTATAGGCTTCAGGGGGCTATTTATAGGTGTAGGAGGCTCAGATCTCGCTCAAACTCCAGGAGACTTTTTCTGGCATGTGAGTGGGCCCACACGACCGACCCCACCAAGTTTCGACTCGATCTGGGATCGATACGAAGTGATTTCGTATCCACCAAAGAATGATCCAATCGAGCTGAAACTTGGCAGGAACAATCTTTACCTTGTATTGAAGCTTCTGTGAAAATTTCATAGCATTTGGACCAGGGATTTGTGAGATATGATTGATACGAGGTTAAAGTTCCGTGTGCACTGCCCTGTTCGAGTCCATGGTTTCGTATCGATGGCCTTCGCATTGATCGGAAGCGCGTGCGCGCAGTGACGTGGAGCGAGTTGCCTAGATCGATCCGATTTTAGTGGCGCACTGACCGATTCGTATCCACAAACCTCTCCTCGTTTGCATCGATGACCGTTGTATATATTGCATCGGGGTAGATGTCTAATTTGCATCGGTAGAGGTAGCCTCGTTCGCATCCATCAAACCAACTCTCGTTCGCATCGATCAGAATAGATGGATACGAACGGGCAGCATTAGCATCGGCCTGATGGATACGAATAACCACACAAGCATGGCCACCTGATGGATACGAACTAGACACGACAGGACCTCCAGCCGATGGATACGAAGTAGGTGGTATCCGATCGATACGAAATGAGATCACTTGATGGATACGGGATGGATCGATGCGAGGTTGATGGATACGAACATGCGGCCGTTCTGATCAATACGAACACGATGGATTCGAATGGAGCGAATCGATGTCATGCTGATGGACTTGAACCTGATGGATTCGAATGGAGCGAGGCGATGTCATGCTGATGGATTCAAACCTGATGGATTCGAATGGACCATCACCTCGACCTCTCCATGGATACGAACAACATGCTTTTGCTAACTTGTATCATCATATCTCATTCATATGAACTCCGATTAACCTGAAATTTGTAATGCTGGTTCCCATGACTTTGCTTGCCGTGTTCTTTCAATTGTAGCCTGAACCGGGCTCGGACAAAATTCATCGATATCCATGGTTATCCTGCAATGCATAGTTGATATTCATGACTAGCTATTATTGATTTTCAGTCAGTTTTGGGTATCTCAGCTTTGCTAAAAGTTGGGACAACACTTTGCCCCCCAAAACATGCTTTTTGGTAAAAGGTGTGTTTTGATCATTCTCAAATTGAATGTAGTGAGTTCATGTTTTATTCAGAGCTTATAGCATTTTCAATCAATTTCGCAGCCGTTCGAAGCCAAATCGTTATCAACTTATTCCAGTGGAAGTTAAGAATGAAGTTTTACACTCTCTCCGGACTGTCGATGGTCATTCCGGACCCTTGCCAAGCCCATTCTAGGCTTAGAAATTGAATAGAAAGATCCCATTGCACTCTGGCGTTTTTCTCTATCCCTTGCACTCCAACTCCAGTCAGGGCGTATAGCAATGTCTTGGTTGTTCTAAACCGATCATAGTCTCTCCAGGCTTTTGCTGGATCCCATCCTGTCACTCTCCGGTGATGGGGAAGCAGCGTTAAGTGAGTCGATCCTGTCGCTCCCCAACGAAGAAGCTCACTTCTTGCACTCCGGTTCAGTGTACCTGAACATTAAGCGATGTCTAGGCCTAGATCGTAGGCCGATCATAGCCTCTCCGGGCTCTCATCGAATCCCGATCCAATCACTCTCCGGCGAATGGGAAACGAAGTTAAGTGAGTCGATCCTGTCGCTCTCTGGCGAAGCAACTCACTTCTTGCACTCCGGACCCCGCCTCTCCGGGTAGGGTCATAAAGCGATCATTTTTATATTGGTATTCAATATTCATCCTTTAACTCTCCGGTTAAAGGTTTATTTCAAGAAATTCTAATTTATTTGTTAAATTCAGGTCCTAGATGTTCAATCTCAAACATCAGGAAAAAGCTAAACATTGCCTCTCCGGGCATATTGGTCTATCTCCATCTCAGAGCATGCCTAGGGATCTCTTCGGTTCCCGTACATGAGTAAGTGGAGTAGTCGTTTATTATGAAAACAAATCTAATGAAATTATTTGACCGAAGTCCAAATCCTGGACTTGGCCCCTGCTATCTTTAATCAGTTGATGACGAGTCGTGATCCCGATCCGGGATCGTTTCTGTTAGGTGGAGGCCGTAGTTGTTCAGGCCTTACCACCGCTGTCCGTTCTCTAACATATTGTGGCAATCTACCACTCCTGTCATGTTCTTCCACCTCATCCTTTAGGTGGCGGCATTCATCTGTAGTGTGCCCATCCAGCTCATGGAATAGGCAGTATTTTCCAGTTCTGCGTTCCCGCTCAGTGGGATCTCTCCTGGGTGGTTTTCGATAGGGGAGTTGCCCCTGAGTTTTAGTGTAAATCCTTTCTATACTTTCCATAAGATCCGTGTACTGTCTGAATCTAGGCTCTCGGAATTTCTTCCGTTTATCAGGACTATCACGTCCATCGTCCTGCTTTCTCTTTCCTTTGTCCACTCCGGACTGTTCCCTGGCGGTTCATTCGCCCTGCACAATATTTATTTCTCTCCTTTCGGCTCGTGACTCTTCCAGCCGAATGAATGAATTCTCCAAGATCTTGTGGGGGATCTCTCGCCAAAGAATCTTTGAATTCGGTGCCTTCCCCGACTCCTGCTACCGTCGCTATCAAAACCATCGATGGATCCGGGCGATCTACAGAAGCCACCGTTGCATTGAATCGCAATAAGAAATCTTTTATGGACTCTCCGGTCCTTTGCTTGATTGAAGCTAGAGTCATCTCACTCTTGGGTCGTGTCACGTGGACCCTAAACTGTCTCATGAAGCAATCTACAAGCTCGCCCTATGTCCCGATTGATCCAGTTTCCAGCTGTCTAAACCAAAGCGCAGCTAAATCTGACAAGTATAGAGGAAAGCATCGAGCCATCACTTCCTCGGATGCCCCCAGCACTTCCATGTGCCTGATGTATTTGGTAATATGCATTGTTAGGTCTGACCTCCCGTCATAAGGATCCAGCGTAGGCAGTTTGAACTTCGGAGGATTCCTTGCATTCCTGATATTCGAAGTGAACGGACTACGGCCGACTTCTTGTAATCCTCCACTCGACAATCCTCCTCTCATGATTCGTCGCACTAGGCCAATCATTCTTTCATCTCCATCCGAGGATTGCCCCTTGTCATGTTTCTATCCTGCCCTCCAAATCTTGAAGGGAACTCCGGTACATACTCTTCATGTGGCTCAGTAACAGTAGCATTGGCTCCAGCCTGTTGAGCTTCATCTATGGGTCTTCCAGTGTCCGATCCTGAGGGTCTGCCCATAAGTCCTTGTTGATTGCCTTCAGGTCCTGCACTACGGTCTTGAACCTGACCTTCATTGCCTCCGCAATCCTGACTCCTGTCCTGCACTTGTAGCCGCTGTAGTTGGCCCAAGGTTCTGCACGTTCGCTTCTCTTATCTGCTCAAGAAAATTCTGCATCATCTCTTGGTGAGTCTTCATCATGCTTTCGCGTATCGAATTAGCCATAACCTCCATCTCATTTCTAGTGATGTATATCGAAGCCTGTCCCTCTCCAGCTCTAGAGGATGCTTCTTGGCTTCCTCCTTGTTGACTCCGATCAACTCTTTGCCTTGTTTGTCGAGTCATCGGCTCTAATTCGGGATTCTTCAAGCTCTTAAATCTGAACTCTGAATCTGGTGTAGTGGGTGCTGGTTGTTCTCAGTGAAAGCGCCAAAGTGTTTGCGCCAAAAATGGTCACAAACCCCAATTATTGTGGAAGCACCAAACAATGAATATAAATCAGCAATATTCAAGTACAAGTCTCAGATCCAAGCAAGCAACAAGCAGCAATACAAAGATAACAATTAGAAACCCAAGATTTATAGTGGTTCGGCTATCTCCGGCCTACGTCCACTTCAAAGTTTTAAGCTTTATTGATGTTCTTTGCTGGTTACAAGTGATTGCCGTAGTTACAATGATTGAATTTCGGCTATAACAGTGATGGAAAGAAGTAGAATCGAATCCGGCATAGTCTGGACGTTGAATGGCCAAAAGATCCTTTTTCTGTAGGCTTCCGGGGGCTATTTATATGCGTAGGAGGCTCAGATCTCGCTCAAACTCCAGGAGACTTTTCTGGCACGTGAGTGGGCCCACGCGACCGACCCCACAAAGTTTCGACTCGATCTGGGAACGATACGAAGTGATTTCGTATCCATCAAAGAATGATCCAATCGAGCTGAAACTTGGCAGGAACAATCTTTACCTTGTATTGAAGCTTCTGTGAAAATTTCATATCATTTGGACCGGGGATTTGTGAGATATGATCGATATGAGGTTAAAGTTCCGTGTGCACTGCCCTGTTCGAGTCCATGGTTTCGTATCGATGGCCTTCGCATCGATTGGAAGCGCGTGCATGCTGTGACGTGGAGCGAGTTGCCTGGATCAATCAGATTTTAGTGGTGCACTGACCGATTCGTATCCACAAACCTCTCCTCGTTTGCATCGATGACCATTGTATATATTGGATCGGGGGAGATGTCTAATTCGTATTGGTAGAGGTAGCCTCGTTTGCATCCATCAAACCAACTCTCGTTCGCATTGATCGGAATAGATGGATACGAACGTGCAGCATTAGCTTCGGCCTGATGGATACGAATAACCACACAAGCATGGAGACCTAATGGATACGAACTAGACACGACAGGACCTCCAACCGATGGATACGGAGTAGGTGGTATCCGATCGATACGAAATGAGATCACTTGATGGATACGAGATGGATCGATGCAAGGTTGATGATACGAACGTGCGGCCAATCTAATCGATACGAACACGATGGATTCGAATGGAGCGAAGCGATGTCATGCTGATGGATTCGAACCTAATGGATTCGAATGGAGCGAGGTGATGTCATGCTGATGGATTCGAACCCCATGGATTTGAATGGACCATCACCTCGACCTCTCCATGGATATGAACAGCATGCTCTTTCTAACTTGTATCGATCATATCTCATTCATACGAACTCCGATTAACCTGAAATTTGGAACGCTGGTTCCCATGACTTTTCTTGCCGTGTTCTATCAATTGTAGCCTGATACGGGCTCGGAAAAAATTCATCGATATCCATGGTTTTCCTACAATGCATAGTTGATATTCATGACTAGCTATTATTGATTTTCAGTCAGTTTTGGGTATCTCAGCTTTGCTAGAAGTTGGGATAACAAAAACATCTTCTTTTCATAGATTTTAAGATTTACGAAAACTAGAGTTGATAAGAACAATTATTTTATCAAAAATCAATTAACTTTCCTACTCTACCAATTACCTAACTTTGGAGGAGTTTCTAACTTACTACAAATGGGGACATTCTACAAAGGCAAGCAACTAATGTGCATAGTCAATGGAAAAACATGAAATTTATATTGCTTAGCTTTCCAACTAAGGTTCTCTATAATATCCTTCCTGACTAATACTGTCTCTAATTATTACACTTCTTATTATACCTTATGGTTTTATACCTTAATGTGTTAGAACTACTTTCTCTTATGAGAAACCATTAATGCTAAAACCTTCTATGAATATTTTAAAAGAGGATTTCATATTAACGTGAAATTACAAGGAACTTATTTTATATTTTATCGAAGTAGGCTATACGAAATATGATGCTTTCCATACCTTATACATCTCTTTCACGTATTCCTTATAACTTGCACAAAACATCTTTATTTTTGGTTTCATAGAAAATTACTTCATTATTCATTTCATTCCAATAGATTAAAGTATGTTTAATCTATATTCACTTACAATGGACATTTCCTACGAAATTTATTGATTCCCTAATATTCAACTTACATCTCTTTTTTTTTCAGAAGAACTCATTTTCAACACTATTTTAATATTTTCATAACTAGGAAACATTTCCATATACTTATAAATAATAAGTGTACTTACAACCACTTTATTTCTATACTTAGAAATTGTCTTCAAAGCACATTTTTATTTAGGTCAAAACAGATGTTGCTAAAAAACCATTATTACAACCGACAAATACCAGTATATGGATGTTTGCACCAAAATTGGGCAACACTCTTTGGAAGTTTTTGAAGAGATAGTAAATGAAGAAATCAAATTGAAAATGAGGATTATCTAACAAAAACTCCAAGTCACAGAAAAGTAAATAGCACGGAAGACAGTAATTTAGAGTGGTTCGGCAATTTGCCTACGTCCACTATGAAGTTTTATCACTTTATTGCTTGATACTTAAAGATTACGAGTTTTCTAGAGCGAAGTACAACAGATAATAAGCTTAAATTCGAGATCAGTAGCAGCGACGACAATATGGAATGATTCTGGCAGCGTCCGGGCGTGCTTTATCTCTAGAATTCTCCGATCCCCTTTCTGAATGACCAAGGGCTCTATTTATAGGCGTAACATGCTGATATTTCGCTGAAAATTCGGGAGACCACTTCTGGCACGTGAGGGGGCCCACAAGCCCAACCTCAGGAAGTTTGGGCCCACTTTGGGATCAATTCGAAGTACGTTCCAATCGATCAGAAAATCATCCAATCGAGGTGAAACTTGGTGTGCACATTCTTCAACAAGCATGCAAGCATCTATGAAAATTTCATGGCATTTGGACTTATGGATCTCGAGATATGGTCGATTCGAATATCTATTCTTTGGAAGGCTTCTTACTTCGACTCGATCTTGTTCGAATCTATTGGTTCGACTCAATGGCCGCTCATGCTTTCGCGATGACGTGGTGCGCACTTCCTGGGTCAATCCTCTTTTCACTTCGAGTCGACTGGGTCAACTCCATGATTTTTGCCACTTTGATTTAGTGGATTCGAGGGCCGCATTCACAAAGGGTTTCGAACAGAAGCTCGTTCGTATCGATCATGATATGCTATAGTTGATTGATACGAAGCTGTCTCAGTAGGATGGATTCGAACATGATGTCATCTGTGGATCCGAGGCGGGGTATCTGGATGGGTATGAAGTGGAGTGAGTTCTTGGATTCAAAGTATGAGGAACTCGATGGATTTGAACACATGCTCTTCCGATGGATTCGAACCTAAGGTTATTTGTTGGTGAATGACCGATACGAAGCACACGACCTGCCGATGGATACAAAACCAATTCGATACGAACGAAAGCTTCATGAAGACGAAGTAGATCGATGCTGCTATGGCACGACGATGGATACGAACCATCGGTTCGAAGCGTGGTTCTGATGGATACGAACAACACATATCATCTAAATTGTATCGTTCATATCTCTTTCATATGAACTCCGATTGACCTGTAATTTGAACCGCTGGCTTCTACAGCTTTTCTTGTCATGTCTTGTCAATTCTGGTCCTATCCGGACTCGGACAAAATTCAACGATATCCATAGTGAAGCAATGTATGACCAATCTCTATGACGAACTGTCCTTTGTTCTTCGATTAATCTTTTGGCATCACGGATTTGCCAAAAAGCAGGATAACATTTGCCTCCCAAAGTACGTCTTGTGGAAACATGACGTGCTTTGAAAAGCTGCAATTTCTCTTTGAACAATCATTGCTCTTTTATCGAAGGTTGTATCCTTGCGTTGATATGATTGATTGCTGTAGAATATTGCTTCACTGTTGATTGTTGTAATTGTAATAAGATGAATATTCGATCCCTGCAAATGTTTAAAATCGAGTATTAGTCTGACATATATGCACATATGTCAATTTGACTCTCATTAACGTTGTGTGTTCACGAGTCGTTGTCGGTTTTGTTTGTTATTGAATTTCGTATCGAATCTCTCCTGAACCGATTTTGGAAATTTGAGTTGGAACAACACTTGATGGTTGTTTTGGATTATAATCTTATATCGATCCTCTCCTGAATCGATGTAAAAGGTTGAAAAGTAGTTTTTTATATCGATGCGGGTCGAATCGATAGATACGAAATGGTCGTTCGTATCGATAGGTTTGTTGGATACGAAAACAACGTTCGCATCGATAGACCGGTATTGTTGCGAGTCGATGGTTATACTATAGACACTTGAATCGATCGGTACCGCATTGTCTCGTATCGATGGACCCTGTGTTGTTGGATGCGAAATGCTCATTCGTATCGATGCTCGTGTATAGGCCATGATGGATACGAAATGGTTTTTCGTATCGATGTGAAGTGGGTGGAGTAATGAGTTTGTTGATGCAAACAGAGGCTTCGAGTCGAGTTTCACTCTGCCTCAAGTTGTCTTTGTTATGCACTTCATATCGATGGATTTCGTTGTCCATTCCGTCTCGATGAAGGCAGGGTCCGATGGATTCGAACAGAGCATTCGAGTCGATCTGTGGTTTGACTTGTTGTGACCGGTTACATGGACCGGAAGGCGAATCGGCCCGGTTGCCTTCTGAGTTGCATATAAATACTCTGGACTCGATCATTTTTTGCTTTTTTCACTTTTGACTGCTGTCTTCTATCTTCGTGTCAATCTAGTAGCTTATTGAAAGAAGAACTATACTCCGCCTTCGAATCGATCGAATATAGTTTTTTTATCCTTCGAAATCCAATTTTAATTTAGGTAATTATCAACCTTGACCAAATTGAGGCGACGAAGATCGAAACTCAGATCCATCCTGTTCTTGTTGATTATCTATTCGTTCTGGCCATTGGTAAACCAGATCCGGTTTGGAGAAGAAGGAGTGTTGAGGGGAAAGAATCCAATCTTTCGAGTCGATCTGGGGCGCTTGCGTCGAATCGATATAGGAGATAGTGTTTTATTTCGAAGTTCGTATCGATTCCATGAATTTAATGGGAAAATGAGGTAGTTTGTATCGACCAATATGGTGAGAAAACGCATCGATCTGAAATGATCGATGCGATGCGATCGGTACGAAAATCTCGGCTTTAGATCGATTCGAAGCATATTACTTCGATCGATACGAAGAAGTATCGAGTCGAACGCGATCGATATGAAGCCGAGTCTCTCTTGACCGATACGAACCAGTACACCCAGGATCGATGCGAAGCTGCTGATGTTAATCGATACGAACTCAAGCGTAGGCGATCAATTCGAAGTATGCTCCCAGAGATCGATACCAGCTTGGATCCTGATGGATTCGAACAAGCTCCCTGTGATCGATTCGAATCCTTGCCTTGATGGATTCGAACAAAACTCCCTTCGATTGATTTGAACCCTTCCTTTGATGGATTCGAACAAACTCCCTATGATCGATTCGAACCCTTCCTTTGATGAATAAGAAATTTTTAGCAATCGATAGCATGATTCCGACGAGCTTCCTCTTTGTATATCTGGATTTAACTATTAAACTGTCCACTTGATTATCCTTTCGAAGCTCGTCGATGGAACTATAACTTAACATCGTGATAACGAACTTTAACTCGAATTGGTTACCAACATCTGGATGGTACGGTTGTGACGGTCAGCAATGACGGTCACTCCTACTGGGCTCCGACTCCCTTTGTCGCTTGCAAGTTCTCTTTAATTCTGCGAAATCTTTTCAAGTAATGCACAGCATTGCACTACACGACACATTCATACACTTTACACTGGGGAATGCACGGGTTCTTTATCTTCTAACGACGATTTCCCGTGAGTTAACTAGTTATGGAATCTCCGAGCTCTCAACAACAAGAGGTACAAAGTTCGCCCCTTCGTGCGCTTAAAATTCATGATATTCCTACCGATGTAATTGATCCGGCTACGGATGAATTGCCGGATGCTTTATTTATTGAGAACCCTATTGACTCCATCCAGTCCAATATCTTCGAATCTTTGCTGGGCCGGATATGTCTGAAACATAATCTATCTCCGGATGATGTGTTGTTGCCGGGTGCTGATGACAGACCTCATAATCCGCCCAAAGGGTATACTGCCTTCTATCGTCATGCTTGTGCGGTTGGAACTCTTCCTCCGTTTAATCAGTACATTAGAGAGATGCTGTCATTTTTAGGAATTGCTCCCTTACAACTTCATCCTAACGGACATGCGTTGCTGAATAGTGCCTTCATCATATTTATGGATTGTTTCTTTCGCCTGCCGCGGCCGTCTGAGATTAGATACATATTTAACTTCAAAAGTAGGGGTGATAGCCCATCTTTAACTTTTCTTGAAGCAGTCAGAAACTGCCAGGTTGTGACCGGGGCTTGGACTAGACTTAGCTATTTTAAAGCCAAATGGTTTTTTGTTCGGTGCCCCCCCAGGGTTTGCTGGGCGATGGTTGTCTAGATGTAAGTGTCGTAAATCTTTCTAGAATGGCTATTCTTAACACTTTTACTAATACTTTGTCCTTCTTATAGCCATCATTTCGAGGCCTGACGGTGGATATTATAAAGGCATTGTTCGGAGCTTACAAGAGATCCCGAGCGACTTAAGGCATATCGACTCGGTGTTAACTGACGACAACTTAAGGATGCCGGGTTTAATCGACATGAACCAGAGCATTGTCATTGAGGGGTTGGCGAAACCGGCTTCGAAGACAAAGAAGAAAACTGTGAAAAGAAAACCCGACATAGTAATAAGAGAAGAGAGCAACGATGAAAGGACGCCCACAGATACCGAGCTAGCGACTGATCTTTCCCGAATAGAAGAGAAGCGAAAAGGCAAGGCTGTTGTCCCTAAATTTAAGAGACAGAAGTCTGTAGTTGTATCTCGTTTGATCCCCGGAATTACTATCTCTGACGCCGCTCCTTGTCAATCAGGAGATGCTTTTAGAGGGCTAGATGACATTCCCATCTCGGAGTACGTATCTCTCCACCACGAATCTGGTTTGGAAGAGCTCCGGGAAGCGTTAGAAATAAGCGAGCCTCTACCCGTTAGTGTAATCGACACTTCTGGTTGGTTGGGGGTTTTGCACATTTGCATACACTTTCACAACACTACATGACTTTCGCATACATCGCAGTGCCTTCACTTGGTGTTTAATTGAGTTGTTTCTCTTTTGTAGGTGCTATGTCTGGCCGTCCATCTACACTGGATAAACTCCGAAGGGTGCACCATCCTTCGTCCTACTATGAATCTCGACGTGGGGATTCCGATCGTGATCGCGAACGGAGGTATTATGGTCAAGAATATTATGCAAGGGACTATCGTCGAAGCTACTCTAGTCAGGAGCGCTCGGACAGAGATCGGAGATACCGTTCTCCTTCTCGCTCTCCTCCGCCACCCAGAAGCCATACTCGTGTATCTGAGCCTTTGCGACAACAACCGTCTTCACAGGTTTCGAGGCCTGAGTTGTATCGTTCTAGGACTGAAGTTGTTATGACCACAGCTGTGGAGGAGGCTCCTATTGAACCATCCGGTGAAGGGGCTATCAGACTTGCTCAACTGAAGAAAGACTTCCCGGAAATATGCTTTGATGCTTGCATCTTCCCTCCTAACCTTAAAAGAATTCATGAAGAAGCAGTCACCACAGCACTTAGTTATATCCGCGACTTCTATGCCCAGTACAAGGAATGGTACAAGGAGGTCGTTAAAGCTTCAAAAGCAGCCTTTGACCGGGCCAAAATCATTGAGAAACTGGAAGCTGACTTGGCCCAGAAGAATCGTATTGTCGAGGTACTTCAATCTGAGGCGGAATCCTCCCGCAGGGCCGAAGTTGAATCGCTAAAAAAGGTCGATGAGACGTTAGTAGAGATGGCAAAAATGCAACAGGCATATTGCACCTTAGTAGAAGACTTGGGCCATCGATACAAAAATGTTGAGGCCGAGCGGATGCGGTAGTTAAAGAACTAGAGGAGTTAAAGGCCAAGTTTGTCGACATAAGCAAGGAAAGGGATGATGCCAATACGGCCGCTCATGAAGTGTGTGAGCAAGCTGTGTCTTTTCGGGCCGAGCGCGATGCAGCAGTCGCAAAGGTTAAGGAGATGGAAACGGAAGTGGAGGCGAAAATCCAAGCGGAGCGGTTTAAGGTGGAGGCTGAGTTTGAAAAACTCCTGGATACATACAATGCTAATGTGTTATAGCAAAGAAATCTCGCCTGGCTAGTAGATTACTCTATGCTTCTCTACAGTGCCTGGAAAAAATTAGTGGAGAACAAGAGGATGTCTTGTCCAGATGAAACACTAGACGAGTTTGAACTTGAGTCATGTTTGGTCAGCGAGGAAGAGAGAAGAATTCTTCATAAAGCGATAATCTCCGTTGAGAAAGAAAAACTCGGTATTCAGCAGACGAAGATCGGCGAGGGTTCGGATGTTGCGCATCACAGCGAGAGTATTGAAATTTCTGTCCCGACTTCGTCCGAAGTTACTGCCGCGATTGATCCACAAATCGTTCCTGCCTACAATCCGGATCAACCGGGATTATGTCCTACTAAGACTGTTGTCTCCGAACCTGTTCAAGCTCTGAGGCAAGGCAAGGAAGGTACCTCAAATATTTCCCTCATGTCGTAAAACAACGATCTTGGAGTGAATTTATTGGACTGGCTATTTTTTCTCTTCTTTGTTCAGTGACTGAAAGTGCTGTGCCCGTGCCCCCAGTACCTCCGGTCCTATATCCAACGCAGGGAGCTATCGTTACCGAAGCAATTACAACTGCTGCCATGACCGACGATATTGGAGAGGGGAGCTCGATGTCATTTGATCCTCAAATGATTGAGGAGCTTCTTGGTCATTCTCTTGAACCTCTTCCTGATCCTTCATTCGTAATGAGCGGAGTTGCTCCAGCTTTAAGTTCTGTCATGACGACCAACAGTGTATCCAACGCAGCTCGGTTGTCTCGAGAAGAAGAGATTTTTGCTGAGATAAGCGCTGAGATGGCCACGGTGACAACAGTCGGTGGTTTTGGAAGCAGCACTGCCCATCAAGCTTGTCTTCTCTAATGGTAATTTCTCCTGGAGGCACGGTGACCGTCTCAAGCGTTGCTTTCCAGACACCTGTCACAGCTCCTATGCCTTCAGTTCGCCCTTCCAAAAGAATCTCTATCCCTTACAACTTCGAGGAGGATATCGATATCATGCCAGATCCGAAGGATGAACCGAAGAAGGGCAAGAAATCTCGAAGGAAATCTGGTAGTGGGTCTAGTGGCTCGACTCCAAAGAAGAAGCCTCGGAAGAAAAAGGATTGAGCTTCTTGACTTGTAATGTAGTTCTTAGTAGCAGTTCTTTTACTTCTTCTTTCGTTCTTTTAGAGCCGTGTATAAGTGTGGATTCGGCCTCCACTTAATCGAATTTTTTTGATTTGCCTTGTAATCAAACTCCTTTTTGTTAGTTGATGGAATGTGGAATTGTTCTTCTCTTTTGCTTAAGTATTTGCAGTGTTTGGTTTTCAGTCCGGCGTACTTGTGGTGTTTTTACCGTCAAGTAGAGTTCATTTTTATTTACCAAGTCTGAAAAACTCGATCACATGTCGTGATTGATGAATGAGTTGAATTTCGGGCATTGTATTACTTCAGTTAGCAATTAACACTTAAGCTTTTTTCCCTCCAGTTTCGGGGAACGACATTTGTGTTTTTGGTGGTTGATCGCACTCATTGCATGTCTTAAGCACATGTCCACACTCTTGGGACTTAGGATAATTTGAGACCGATAATCCGGTTCGCACTCTGGGAATTTGAGAGTTATCGATGTTTGTAATACGGTCCGTGCTCCGGGAACCTGGAATTGATGTTTATACTTCACTTCATACTCTGGGAAGTTGGAGTCAGCCGATAGATGGTTAGTCACACCTATTTGGGCTTTTTAGGAATTCGTTCACACTCTGGGAACGATGGATTTGATGTTTATACTCCAGTTCGCACTCTGGGAATTTGGAGTCCATTCGCGCTCTGGGAACGATTTATTTGATGTTTATACTCCAATTCGCACTCTGAAAATTTGGAGTCCGTTCGTACTCTGGGAACCATTTATTTGATGTTTATACTCCAATTCGCACTCTGGGAATTTAGAGTCCGTTCACACTCTGGGAATGATTTATTTGATGTTTATACTCCAATTCGCACTCTGGGAATTTGGAGTCTGTTCGCACTCTGGGAACGATTTATTTGATGTTTATACTCCAATTCGCACTCTAGGAATTTGGAGTCTGTTCGCACTCTGGGAACGACTTATTTGATGTTTATACTCCAATTTGCACTTTGGGAATTTGGAGTCCGTTCGCACTCTGGGAACGATTTATTTGATGTTTATACTCCAATTTGCACTCTGGGAATTTGGAGTCAGTTCGCACTCTGAGAACGATTTATTTGATGTTTATACTCCAATTTGCACTCTGGGAATTTGGAGTTCGTTCCCACTTTGGGAACGATTTATTTGATGTTTATACTCTAATTCGCACTCTGGGAATTTGGAGTCAGAGGAAGGATTGTCATGTATCAATCCTTGTAAATGCTGATGTAGTGTTCTGCCCCCGAGCTCGGATTTCACTTAGTGAGTGACCGGTCGTATCACAGTCACTCCCTATTTGAATAAATCCCACCGCATGATGGAACTTAGCTCTCTGTGTATCGTGATATTGTACGTTGCATTCAATGAATCATAGCTCTGGCTCAAAGAGATGGTATTTTATTGCTGAAATAAAAGAAGCATGGCAAAATCAGTTGCCTTATTAAAAATTCAAACTTCAAAATGCAACAATAAAATTCAAAGGAAGAAATTGACTAAAAATAGATAAATAAAGCCTGTCATGTGTAGTAGCGACGGAGACTTTCGCTATTCCAGGCTCTCGGCAACGTAAGATCGTCAACGGTCGACAACTTGAACATGCCATCTCCGAGCTTTTGTGAAATCACATACGACCCTTCCCAATTCGGTTTCATGTGCCAAGGGACCGGATAAATTCTCTTGAGTACGAGATCGCCGAGTTCAAAGGTTCGCAGTCGCACCTTGGCATTGTATATTCGGGCGAATCGACCCCGATATGCGGCTGCCCTCAAATCAGCCTCTTCACGCTTCTCATCAAGTAGATCCAAAGATTCAGCAAGTAGTATGGCATTCGTTTTCGGATCATAATATGTCACACGATGAGAATGAAATTCCATTTCGACTGGAATAACGGCTTCAGAGCCATAAGATAGAGAAAATGGAGTGTGTCCGGTTGCAGTTTTGTGAGTCGTCCGGTAAGCCCATAAAGCCATAGGAAGTTCATCAACCCATTTGCCCCCAGCCTTTTCTAGTCGTTTCTTCAAAATAGATTTGATAACCTTATTAACAGCTTCAACTTGACCATTCACTTGAGGGTGCGCTATTGCAGAGAATTTCTTATGGATGTGGAATCGTTGACAGAAATTCTTGAATTCAACACTGTCGAATTAGGCTCCATTGTCAGTGATAACAGTATGCGGGAGACCAAGCCGGCAGATGATGTTGCATACCATGAGGTTGATTACTTTCTTTGTCGTAATTGTTGCAAGAGGTTCAGCTTCAGCCCATTTAGTGAAGTAATCAACTGCGACGATGGCGTACTTTGCGCTACCTTTAGCTAAAGGCAATGCTCCAATTATATCAACCCCCCATATCGCAAATGGCCATAGACTGACCATTTGGGTTATCTCAGTAGGTGGGGAACTAGGAATCCGAGCGTGTTTTTGGCATTTATCACATTTTTTAGCATAGTCCATAGCATCGCGATTAACAGTACGCCAATAATATCCATATCGGAGTATTTTCTTGGCAAGTGCTTGCCCCCCAGTGTGATCGCCACATTCTCCTTCGTGCACATCGTGTAACACTCGTTTGACTTCGTCATGCGCGATACACCGGTGAAGAGGACTAGAATACCCCCTTCGATACATAACTCCATTCTGAATGACAAATCGTGAAGCTTTTCAAAGAACTTGTCTTTTCTCACTTCGACGCACAGGTAATATATCATGCTCAATGTAATCTCGATAGGGGGTCATCGACGACTCCCTGCTGGAAGTAGCTTCAAATATGAAATCATTCTCCATTCGATCAATGCTCGGAGAGGATAGAGTTTTAATAGGAATGAGTCCCAAGTGTTGAGCTTCGCCCGTACTTGCCAACTTTGCCAACGAATCGGCTTTTTGATTGTTCTCTCGGGGTACGTAGAAAATGGTATAATAATCAAACTAATCAAGCATCTCCCGGACTCGGGTTAGATATGCAGCTAGTCTTCGATCTTTGGCTTAATATTCACCCCAAACTTGGCATACTACCAACTGGGAATCACAGTAATTTTCCACAGCGATAATTCTTAGGTCACGGGCTAACTTCAACCCAGTAAGCAAAGCCTCATATTCAGCTTCATTGTTGGTTGCACGGAAATCAAACTTTAAAGCGTAGCATATGGATCGGCCCTCGGGGGTTTCACGCACTACCCCTGCACCCGAGCCCGATCGTTGGATGCACCATCAGTGTACAGCTTCCATATGTATTCGAGAGATTTGCTAGTCTAAGGTAAGTCTTCAGGAACAGTGAATTCGGCAATGAAATTTGCTAGGACTTGACCGTGTATGGCCCTTCTCGGAGTATATGTGATATCGAATTGACTCAGTTCAATGTTCCATTTCAGTAACCTGCCAGACGTCTCAGGTCGTGTGAGGACCTGTCGTAACAGCTGATCGGTGTACGCAGTGATGGGATGAGCCTGAAAATACAGAGGGAGCTTCCTTGAGGCGATGACTAAGCAATATGCCAACTTTTCTTGCCTTGGATAATTTCTCTCGGCTCCGGTTAATCGTTTACTAACATAGTAGACCGGTTTCTACACTCGGTCCTCCTCTCGAACTAACGCAGCACTGATTGCGTTTTCAGATACCGCCAGGTAAAGATATAACTGTTCATGGTCAATGGGTTTTGAAAGAATCGACGGTGTGGAAAGATGTTGAACTAGTGATTGAAATGCGCCCTCGCATTCCGTAGTCCATTCGAAGTTTCGTTTTCCTTTCCGGATCAGATCGAAGAAGGGTATGCATTTGTCAGTTGATTTCGAGATGAACCTGCTCAGTGCTGCGACCTTCCCATTAAGACTCTGAACCTGCTTTATGGTCCTTGGAGTTTGAAGATTCCTGATAGCCCAGATCTTTTCAGGGTTGGCCTCTATTCCTCGGGCGTTGACGATGAACCCAAAGAATTTTCCAGATGCGACTCCAAGTGACATTTTAGCGGATTAAGCGTCATCCCGTATCTCCGGAGGATATTGAACATTGACTCTAAGTCTTTGACATGATCAGTGAAGTACCGCGATTTCACCAACATGACATCTACATAAACTTCCATAGTCTTTCCGATCTGGTTGGCAAACATCCGATTGACCAAGCGCTAGTAAGTTGCTCCAGCATTCTTTAATCCAAAAGGCATGACCTTGTAGCAGTATAGTCCCATGTCAGTTACAAAGCTCGTATATTCTTGGTCAGGCACATGCATGGGTATCTGATTGTAACCAGAGTAAGCATACATGAAAGATAGTGATTCATGTCCGGCCGTTGAATACACAAGTTGATCAACTCGGGGAAGTGGAAAGCTGTCTTTCGGAAAAGCCTCATTTAAGTCAGCGTAATCAATGCACGTTCTCCATTTCCCATTTGGTTTTCGAAAAAGTACAGGGTTGGATACCCACTCCGGGTACAGAGCATCCCAGATAAACCTATTCGCCTTTAGCTTATCAACTTCTTCTTTGAGGGCGGCATATCTCTCTGGATCCATACCGCGTCTCTTCGGTTTGACCGGGATATACCGTGGGTCAATATTCAAGGTGTGGTTCGCGATGTTCGACGAGATTCCACACATATCAGAGTGCGTCCAAGCGAATACGTCTAGATTTGCTTGGAGAAATTCGACCAATTCCTGTTGTGCTTGTGGGTTTAGCTAAGACCCAATTTTCAATATTTTTGAATCATCATCATCATCGATTGGAACATCAATCGTCGAATCGGCTGAGGAAGCTTGACTTTCTTTAGATTCGTCATTATCTTCAGTTTCTCCGGGGTCAAGATCCCTCTGGAATTGGTCGTGGTGCCCGGGCCGAGGCCCAGGCACTAATTGTCAATCGTCGGTGAAACGGACGCAGAGAGATTCCTCCACGTCCTTTCCTTTTTCCTTTCGCTGCGCTTCTCGCAGCTCAGCAACATAGCATGCTCTCCCAGCAGCCTGATCTCCTTGAATGACTCCAATCCCACGATCAGTGGGGAATTTCAAAGTTAAACACCATGGGGTAATCGCTGCCCTGAATTCGGCAAGGGCCGGTTGGCCCAAAAAGGCATTGTACGGAGAGTGGATATCTAAAACAACAAACTGCAACATTCGAACTCTTCGGCGTTCTCTGACTCCTAACTCCACTGGCAACTCCACCTCTCCAATGGGTATATTTGCACTTCCGTCGAAGCCATGGATTCTAGATTGACAAGGCTTTAAATCTTTGGCTTCCGTCTTCATTTGATCATATGCTCTCTTAAACAAAATGTTTACCAAACTCCCAATGTCCACCAGGATCCTCTTCATCCAAGCAGGACCGACCTGGGCAGATATGACTAGTAGGTCAATAGTTGGGGCTTCGACCCTATCAACATCTCGTTTTCTAAATACGATGTCGTCTGCCATCGTTCTCTGTTGTTTGGCCAGGGCCCCTTCATCAAGTGTACTGCAACTCTCGAAATCCACATGCCTGATTGAATTGGCATATGATTCCATTTCCCTCCAGCTTCGGTCCGCTGGATGGGGACCACCACTAACTGTATTAATAACCAATCTCCCGCCTGTACGAGCGGGCTCCTCCTGTCTCTCTTGGTTTTGCGCACATTTTTGGTTTGACGGGCCCATATCACCAGCCTATGGCGCCTGCACGAATTGATCTAACTTCCTCTCCCTGATCAATTTTTCAATGAGGTCTTGCAAATGTCTGCAATCGTTGGTATTATGTCCGTAATTCTCATGGAATCTACAGAACTTTCCTGTTTGAATCTGTCTCTCCGATGACGGCTTCGGAGTAGGTTTTTTATACTGCATCGCATTACAAGTCTGTAGATACACGTTTTCCGGTGACGTGTTCAGTGGTGTATAGCTTTCAAACATTTGTGCCCTACGCCGCGGGCCACGATTCTGATCTTGCTTCTTATTTTTATTATCACCGCTCCTCGGCTGGGTTTGCTTGTTTTGAATATTCAGTTGGACTTTTCCAGAGCTCTCCCCTGACTGTTTAACTGACACATTGCTTTGGATTCCTTCATTGCTGGGTCTCGCATCGTCCTATTTCCAAGATTGTTTCGCATCCTCACGCCTTAAGAATTGAGCGGCTTTGGAGTAGAAACGATCCAACGATGCGGGAGGCTTCCCAGCTAGCCAATTTCCAAATTCGAAATCGGGGTCAACCCCCTTAGTCAAGGCCATCAAGATTGAATTATCATTGGGATTAGTGATCTCCGCACAAGCGGCATTGAACCTTTCCAAATATCGTCTGAATGTCTCTCCAGGTGCTTGAGTGATACTTGATAAAGCGTTAACATTCTTAGGCCTGGCAATGTGCATGCGAAACTGTTCAACAAATTTAGTAGCCAACTGATCAAATGAAGAGATAGATCGTTGTTGGGCGATTTCTCACCCATGGGATCGCGAGACCAAGAGGCATTAGCTTCCATGCCGAACCACGGCTTCTCCCTTACCTAGCCAAACCAGGTATACCTCCTATCTGCCGAACCATGACCCACCGAGCCAACTCCCTTTCCTATCTCCCAGGAATGCCGAACCGGCTTCCACCACCGGACCAAGACCCACCATCACGAAACCATTCGGTACCGGACGAAGCATCTCCTAGCCTTCCACTACCGAACCAACCACAACTACCGAACCATACTCAGCTCCATACCACCGCCGGACCAGAGTGACCACCGGACCAACCCTCTCCTCCACAACCGAACCAACAACTACCGGTCCAAACGAAATACTTCCTCCCACCGAAACAACCCATACCGAACCAACGTCTACCGAACGACACCCTGCCGAGTCAAAACATGGCCGGACCAACCTCACCTTCATCTCACCACCGGACCAACGTCCTACCGGACCAAAGCCATTCCAACTACGACGAACGAAGCTCCACCGAACCAGATGTGCCAGGACAGATTGCTTCAGCCCAGGCCCACCAGCAGCTATATACATCCAAGACCCCTGCCCCCAGCCTCATTCTATAAATAGAGGGGCAGGGGTACAACAATGGCAGACAAGTTTGAGAGCTCAAGCAAGGAAGGAACTTTCAAACAACTTTCTTATACTTGTACTTAAAGCTTTGTACTTGTAATCCGAAAGAAAGGAGAGAATAACATATAAAGTGAACGTAGGCACGTTCTGGCCGAACCACTATAAATCTACGTGTCTTTTACATTCTAATCCTTGCTTTTTACATATTTGCATAAGTAACCTAAAACCTTGAAAAATAACATATAATCAATTAAATAATACGGATTGGAGGTGTTTGTCCATTTTTTGTGCAAACATTTTTAGTGCTTTCACTGAGAACTTGGAACTCGAAGCTTCAGCTTCCCTCATTCAACCTCTTTCCTAATAGCACCCTTCATTGCCTAGGAAACATGACTTCCAGGCCGAGAAAAGACGCCAACAAGGGAAGGAACGTTGCAACCAGCAGCGCTCCAGATCCAGTGGATCCAGATCAGGAGAATCAACCCACTACGACAGCAGTGCCAAATGTTGATCAGGCAATTCCGACAGCCCCTACCGCGGAACAACCGGCAGCAATCACTAGGGCAGATCTAGACAGAGTTGTGACTGAAGTAACTAACCGCTTCGCATCCCAACAAGAAGCTTTGGTGAACCAACTCATGTCACGCTTGAGGGATGCCGAAGAATCCAACCGCAACACTGAATCATGGGGTGAGTCTCAATCTGGAGGATCTCAGAGACAGCAAAGGTCTTCCCTCTTCGAAGAAGCTATCAACAGGAACAACAGTGATAGGGGCCGCGCCCGGACTCAGCCCGAACTCCGACTCGAGGAAGCGCTTGGAACCGAACCCAATGGAGGAGGCACCAGGCGAGGGTCGGATGTAGCTGAGCTAGTCATGCCACCTAATCATAGAAACCCCGTTGAACAGAGCCGAGCTAGAACCCAGCCCGAAGTTGACCCCATGGAAATGCTCGAAACAGAACCCCGCAGAGGAAGATCAAGGCAGGGGGCAACTGTAGCTGGTCCTAGCATGCATCCGAGTAGCCAAAGACAGCCACTGGATAATGTCAGAAGTGATAGGCTATACCATCCCTACAGGTCATCCGGACGAGATCGATCCCCCAGGGAAGAACCAAGCACATTCTTGTCCGCTCCAAATTCTGATGAAAGAATGGCACGATTATTCAGGGAATGCGTCCGACGGGAGCAAAGGGAGCAAGGGATAGGCGCTAGGGTAACCAGCCCTTTCACCCGCGACATCGAAACCGCCATCACCCCTCGAGAGTGGAAAATGCCGACGATGGAACCGTACAAGGGAACTTCCGACCCCGTTGTACACTTGCAGAGATACACACAGCATATGCTCATGAGCGGGGCAACGGAAGGAGTATTATGCAAATGCTTTCCACTATTTTTAGCAGACCTAGCTACCTCCTGGTTCTGCCATCTACCCCAAGGATCCATCAGTTCATGGGAAATGTTGAAGGAAAAGTTCATTAGCCAGTTCCGCATTCATGTGGAACAACCCAAGGATGCTTATTCTCTATCCAATGTCAAACAGAAATCCGGAGAGACACTGCAACAATATCTAACCCGGTTCAACGCTGCAGCGGCCGCAGTCCAAGATGCCGATGAGAAACTCACCCTAATGGCCCTCTGTAGTGGTGTGCACCCAGATACCAAGTTCGCTAGAAGACTAACTAAAGAAAAACCAGCTACCTTGCCCGATTTCTTTCATGAAGCTGGGAAGTACATGAGACTCGAAGAGGCAGCCACTGAAAGGCAGACAGGACCACAGGCTAAGACGGCCCATGGAAACGCCCCTGCCGCAGCGAAAGACATTCGGAGAAACGACTCCAGAGACAATGCAGGGGGCAAGAAGGGAGAAAAGCGCTTGTACCGACCAGGACCGAGATTTGACGCTTACACTCCCTTGAATGAAACAGTCGAGAACATCTTCCTGGCCACCCAGGACGAACTCACATACAAGCGCCCCATGTACAAGAAAGAGTCAGATCGCGCAATCCAGTCCGCAAAATTCTGCCGTTTCCACAAGTCTCATGGGCACGATACCAATGAATGCCGCCATCTCCGAGACCTAATTGAAGAACACATCAGGAGAAAGAAATTAGAACGCTATGTGAAGGGAAAGGACAGGACCCCAGCTCCTACCAAGAAAAACCCAGGGTAGCTCCACCTAGAGACAGGCGGAGGAAATCGCAACACCAGCGGTTCTAGCCAAGAGAAGATAGTGGTCCATACAATATCAGGAGGGCCACACATCGCTGACAAGAGCTGGGCAGAAATGGAAAGATATGGAAACTCACTCAGAAGCGAGGGAGACTGCGTCAATTCTGTTATGGAAGAACGCCACCCTAAGCGGAAGGAAAGTAATGATATCACATTCAGCGGGCGCGACCTAGAAGGAAGGCAATACCCTCATATGGATCCTATGGTCATCTCTGCCTGGTTCGGTCCAGCCAAAGTTTTCCGAATCTTAATAGACACTGGAAGTTCAGTAAATATCCTATTTAAGCATGGTTTCGACAAAATGAAGCTGTTAATGAAGGATGTATCCCCCTGTAACAAACCACTGCACGGTTTCACTGGAGAAGCAAAGATGCCTCTCGGACAATTGGATCTCTTTGTTGAATTGGGAAGTCATCCCCGTTCCGCCGTTCGGAAACAAACATTCGTGCTAATAGACAACCACTCGGCCTACAATGCCTTTTTAGGAAGACCAGCCTTGTCCGACTTCCAAATTGTCCTTGCCCCATGGTGCCTGAAGATGAAGTTCCCAACGGATAATGGAGTGGGAGAAGTAGAAGGAGATCAAGACGCCGCTCGGGACCGCTATGTAACCGAGCTTCGCAATAACCGCAAGAAAGATAAAGGGAAGAATGCAGAGACTACTCTCTGCATGAAAAGCTTGGAAGCATAGCAACTAAAGAAAGCCCCTCCTCTTCGATATACAAGTGATCCCTTCAACGAACTAGATCCCAGGGACGGAGAGGAGGAGGCCACCGCCGAGCCTGCAGAGGCTATGGAATTCGTATCTGTAGACAAACATGACCCAAGTAAACTGTTGAGAGTCGGATCTCAGCTAAAAAGAGAATTAAAGAATCAACTCATTGATTTTCTTCGCCACAACATGGATGTATTTGCATGGACGCACGCTGATATGACCGGAATCTCCCCGGACATAGCATGCCACGCACTAAACATCGATCCTACCAAGGTACCAGTAAAGCAAAAGAAGAGAAGTATGGGGGCAGAACGATCAGCAGCCCTCGAGGAAGAAGTAAAGAACTTACTTGCCAATGACTTCATACGTGAAGCCATCTACCCGGAGTGGATCACCAACCCGGTACTGGTAAAGAAAGCTAATGGGAAGTGGCGAACATGCATCGGTTTCTCCAACTTAAATGACGCCTGCTCGAAAGACTGCTTCCCACTCCCCCGAATCAACCAACTCGTGGACTGCACTGCTGGACACGAACTCTTATCCTTTATGGACGCATACTCAGGATATAACCAGATCCCTATGCACGCCCCCGATCAAGACCACACTAGCTTCATCACTGACCGAGGATTGTACTGCTACAAGGTAATGCCATTTGGACTTAAAAACGCCGGAGCTACTTATCAGCGCCTCGCCAGCAAGATGTTTGCAGAACTAATAGGACGAACTATGGAAGTTTATGTGGATGACATGCTGGTAAAATCAAGAAAAGCCAACGATCATGTAAGCCACCTGGACGAGATGTTCCAAGTACTCCGCCAACATGGAATGAAGCTGAACCCTCTAAAGTGCTCCTTCGGAGTGTCATCAGGAAAGTTCTTGGGATTCATCGTCCATGCCAGAGGAATCGAAGCGAACCCCAAACAAGTCCGAGCCTTGCAAGATATCAAAATACCATCCACTCGGAAAGAAATGCAAAGCCTAAATGGGAAGGTGGCCGCCCTAAGCCGATTCATCTCTAAAGCAACAGACAAATGCATCCCTTTCTTTGAAGCACTGAAGAGAGACAAAGGAAAATTCGAGTGGACCGACGAATGTTCAGCAGCTTTCCTTAACCTAATCAAGCACCTCCAGCGGCCACCAGTACTCTCAACGCCAAATGAAGGTGAAGAACTATACCTATATCTTGCTGTGTCATCCCATGCCCTAAGCGCCGCTTTGGTAAGAGAAGAAAACCGCACACAACGACCAGTGTACTTCATAAGCAAAAGGTTCACGGGAGCAGAAACCTGGTATCCCAAACTCGAGAAACTGGCGTACCGTTTACTAATCACATCAAGGAAGCTGCGACACTATTTCCAATCTCATCCCGTCAGAGTCCTAACCGACCAGCCATTGAGGCAAGTGCTCCATCGTCCCGACACCTCTGGGCGACTGCTCAAGTGGTGTATCGAGCTAAGCCAATATGATATCACTTACCATCCTCGCACTGCTATCAAGGGACAAGCCATAGCTGATTTCATTGCTGAATTCACTACTGGCGAAGGTAAGGACCAATCTGAAATAGCAGAAGATATCAAGTGGAATCTCTTCGTAGATGGAGCGTCGAACGAACAAGGCTCGGGGGCAGGTGTTGTGATAATCACCCCCAAGGGAAAGAAGCTGCGCTACGCCCTAAGATTGGAATTCGCTACCACCAACAATGATGCAGAATACGAAGCAGTGATAGCCGGATTAGAACTTGCATTGGAAATCGGAGTCAGTTCTTTATGTCTCCATAGTGATTCTCAACCTATTGTAAATCAAATACTAGGAGAGTTCCAGACTCGAGGAGAACGACTCACGGCATACCTAAAGAGGACCAAGCTGCTACTTAACCAACTGGATCACTATTTGATCAGACACATTCCTCGAGATGAAAATCGAGAGGCCGACGAGCTGGCAAAGCGAGCTAGCATGGGAAATGACACCGCCTCTGGAGCGATAACTGTCTCAAGGCTGCTAACCCCGAGTTTCGAGCAAGTACACCTGATAGCTACAACCGAAGAAGAAACATGGATGACCCCTATCCGAGGATACTTACAAAACGGCACCCTACCAGACGGGCGAAATGAAGTTAAGAAAATTCTAAGGAAAGCTTCCCGCTACACGATGCAAGAAGGCATCCTCTATCGGCGCGGCTTCTCTAACCCCTTGTTGAGGTACGGAACACCACTCAAAATCGTATCAGACAATGGACTTCAATTTGACAGCGAGGAATTCACCAACTGGTGCCAAGAGCATGGGATTCGCAAAAGCTTCTCATCCGTGGCTTATCCCCAGGTAAACGGCCAAATAGAAGCTGTCAACAAAATTCTCAAAACCTTAATCAAGAAGAAACTTGAAAAGTCGAAAGGCGCTTGGGTGGACGAACTTCCTACGGCACTTTGGGCCTATCGCACATCTTACAGAACTTCAACAGGGCATACTCCCTTCTCTTTGGCATACGGATCGGAGGCCATGCTCCCAGTTGAAACTATAGTGCCCTCTCACCGTAGGATCCACTACAACCCGGAAGAAAATGAAGAACTCCTCCACATGTCTTTGGATCTAATTGAGGAGAGAAGAAATGATGCAGCACTCAAAGCAGCAGCTCACAGACAAAAAGTGGCAGCACTATACAACTCCAAAGTCAAACATCGCAGCTTACAAGAAGGAGACCTTGTCCTCAAGAGAATCTTTCCGCGCCCCGGGGAACTGGACTCCATCTGGGATGTACCTTATGTAATTCATAAAGATCTCCACAACGGAGCTTATATTTTGTCAACAGTGGACGGAGAGGTGTTCCAGAGGGCATGGAACATCTGACACCTCCGTCGATACTTTTCTTAACTTGTACTGCCCATATGAAGTGAATTAACAAAGAGAATCAGTGGACGTAGGCATTTTCGTGCCGAACCACTTTAAAAAACTTGGCTCTTGTTAACTTGTTCCTTTATATATTGGCTACTTGTTAAGCTTTATCCTTTGTTGTTGAACAAAATCCTTTTCAGATAACATTTCAATCCAGAACTTCACAACACAACTCCACCTGGACAAAATCTAACAGGTACGCTGCGCTCCTATGCCCTCGCCAATGAGACACTTTGCTCTGGTATCCCTCTACCGCGAGTTAACTCATTGTTTGCCTCGGCCCTTAAAGCCGACTGTAATAAGTCGAGTATAAGTCATCATAAAAAAGGCCGACTATAGCCGATGGCAGCTCATTACAGCGATTCGGCTCGCCAGCGACTGTGAACTGATCATAAGCCCCAACATAAGGTGTGGCCAGCCAGGGGCAGTTCACAGTTGACGATCGACCCCCACGCTAGCCGGCCACAGTAAATCGAATAATACCCACGATTACGGGCCATAATGGCCTGGGTAGTTACTGTGCGCGATCGGCTCCGATGTGTCTTAAGTGCGGCTGTGGTAAAAAAGAAAACTCCCCGCAGTAGGCGTAAGATGAGTGACAAATGTCTCCAAGACCCACAGCTAGGGAAAGTGACTACAAAACCCGTTTGCCACGAACTTAAGCACATCGACGGCCTTCCGTGACTGGATGTTTTACTTTTTCTATATTTCAATTTCATTTAAAACTTTTCTCCTATTCTCCGTAACGGTGCTTGAAAGTACATGACATGAAATAGGGAACGTTCGCTAATGGGAACAGAAACTTACAATCGGATGACGAGACACTCAACAGAATTCCGTGCTTAGTCTTACAGGATGCACGAAATTGCCGTCTATGGCCAAAACATGAAGGGCGGTACCTTCTACTTTTATACATTAATGCATAACTGCAGTTCATATTCACACATCACATTTACATTGCAAAACGAGAAAATTATACTTTAAGCAAAAAACTTGGCATCAGGCACATGCATAGTTACATCACTTACACAGCACAACAAAGTAGCAATAACATTCCAACATGAAGGAATCAGCTTATATTATGAAATTACATAACATCATTCATCACAAACAATATTATTCCAGTTACATCAATGTTTTGGACTAACATGAACAGCAATAAAAAGAAATCAAAAGGTGACCGGCTGTGTTCCGCGTCGCACTCATCCTGCCAACTCTCCAGGCCTACTTAGCCGTAGGGTCGGAGCTCCCAGCATGTTGACCGGAAGTCCCACCTGTCCAATTCGGAAGAGGAATTCATTAAGCGAACAGAAAGCGATCAAGTTATGAAAATCTAAAGAGAAAAGAGAAAAAGAAGAGAGACTCACCAACGTCCGCCGCTTGATCCTCATCCGCCAACTGCACACCCGCTTCCTCCGCAGCAAGCAGCCGCATCCCCTCCTTCACCGCTACCTTCTCCTCCTTCGAGAACTGGGCGGTTACCACGTCCATCCTGAATGATGCTCCACCTTCCTTATCCGCATCGGCCTTAGCCTCCTCCAAAGCCCGGAGATATATCCTAGCCATAACCCGGGGGTAGTCATCCATCTAGGATAGATTGCCCTGCTTCCAAGTACGGAAGTACAAATCCTGCAGCATCTCATTCATCATCCCCTCATTATCCTCGAACTCCCTCACCCGGGCCTCGGAGGACAACAACTTAGCGACGGCAACATCCCTCTCCGATCGATATCTCAAGCGGTCAGCCTGGAGAGACCTCCTCATTTCCTCCATCTCTTCCTTTAGCTTGGCCTGAGCAAGCTCTGCGGCCTCAAGCCTCCCAGACAACTCTTCAATCCGCTCAAGATCCACATTCCGAACCTCATCCACCGTCGCAATGGCCATATCAATCCGCCCCTTGCAAGCAGCCTCCATTTTTCGCAATTCTGCCCTGCTGGCCTTTTCCAGATTCTCCTTCAACTGCCTGGAGGCTGCCTCGTGCTGAGAGATCTGAATAGCCTAATTGGCAAGCTGTTTGGCCTGATCAGAAACCTGTAGCCGCAGCCGGATGTTAGCACTCCCAATTTCCTCCCCAGCCCTAGCCAGCCGAGCATGATGCTCCATCAATTTCTTGACCTCCTCCACGACCCGGTCAATGTTGGCCTTGGCTACGTCCCCCATGGCAGCTATCCGAGTAGTGAGCAGATCCAGATCTAGAGACTTAGCCTCATCAAGAATCCAAACCATGGGATTGCGGAGAAGAAGATGCTTGCCCATGGCCTCGTCAAATAACATGTCCTGGGAACTGGGGTCTAAATCCGGGTGGCCGGCAAAGGGATTACGAGGCACGTCGGGGCGCCTTATGCGGATAATGGTAGGATTTTCAGACGGATGCGGAGAGGGAGTATGCTCAGCGTCCTCCTCCGTGATATCATGAATAGGTTGAGGAGGAAGCTGCGGACCAGGTGAAGATTCAAATAAGGAACACCTCCTCTTCCTCTGCTGGATACCTTCCTCAATGACTCCAAGAAGAGGACGATATTTATCTACATCCCCGGAACGGCCAGTTGGCAGCTTCGGCTTAGTAGAAGCTCTCATCAACTTGAATTGCTCAAGGCGGTGTCGAATGTCTGAAGTTTTGGCCACCTCGCCTGCCCCTGTAATAAAGAACAAGTGTTACGAACATACTAGGGTCCATAATTCAAGAAATATGTTAACTTAAAAAGAATGAGAAGACACGTCTGTTATACAAACCCTGCGGACAAGGAGAATACTGCAATAAGTCCTGAATCTCAGTCCAGGACGGAAGCGAACCATAAAATATTCCTAAGTCCCTATCATAAATGGAGTCTGCAGAAGTCAAAAGTTCACCTTGAATCGCTGGAGCCGCCTCAGCTGAAGAACTCTTAGAGAATGGATCGGCACCAACCCCAGCCTTGTCACCCTCCTTTGCCTTCTTCACCGAGGCTGATCCTTCCTCCAACCCTTCAAAAGCTTGGCGGAAGACATCATCCGTCCACTCCTGGATCTCCCCCGCCTGCTCAGAAGACAAAGGGCCGGCACCACTACCACCCTGTCCTTCACCTTCTCCATCTCCTCCGCTCTCCTCTTCGTCTCTTTCCTCCTCTCCACCTTCCTCCTCCGGAATGTCTGAACATGTACTAGGAGAGGGTCCATCAGACTTCTTAAGCTTCTTTCCCCCAACGGCTGGAGGCACCGAGAAAGGTCTCTTCTTGCTACTCTTTGCAGTGGCCCCATCCTTGGCTTTAGCAGCCCTCTCCTCGGCTATATCTCTCTGTTTAACCACAGATTGACGTGGCAGAATCAAGTTATACTCCAGGAGAGTGGCATTCCTGATCAAGTAAGAAGCCGACCGATCCCGTGCCGGAATGGCTCTTATTTCCACAGCCGTCCGAACCAAGGAATCATTCTCCACGACCGCAAAACCACCTGTCGCTAGCAAGAAATGAAAGCATATAAGAAGAAGCATTGTGATCGGGACAAGGAAAATATAAATGGAGTTCAACTTACAGCCGGAAGTGAAAAGGCGGAAAGAAACAGAGTCATCCCTAATAAAAAACCATTCCTTCTTGAACATACCGAGCTTCGAGTACAGATCCAGAACAGGCTTGAAGGGCACGGCCGCTTCCAAACTGATATATGGAGACCCCTTCTTGTAGCCTCTCAAGTTGTACAGATACCGGATCTCCCGGTTGGAAGGGGGACGCCCATATCTCCTCTGAAAGATAACAAATAAGCACACTAGGATGGCATAGGAGTTGGGCTGAAGCTGGAAAGGAGCCATCTTCAGATAGGTAAGAAAACTGATTATCCATGCATTGATGGGAGGAATGGCTCCACACATGCAGTGGTATCTGCTGTAAGCAAAATACCCTTCAGGAGGGTCATATGGCATAACTCCGCTCCGTGGCAGTAGCATAAGCGTTCTATCAATCCCGAAAGAGCGGGAAATGACATCAAGCTGCTCCTCTTTGAGGGAGCTGGGAAAGCAATCGGGAGGGGAAACCAGAAGTTCCTGGGGACCGTACCCATCCACTAACGACTTCGGGGCAGGCCCATGTTGCGTCGGTCCTGGTTGGGCTGGAGGCACGGAAGAAGACTCTTCTCTACCCTTGGACTTCTTTCTATCTGATCGAGTTTCTGCTCTGTGAGACATTTATCTGCAACACAGGAAAAACATGACGTGAGAACAAGGAATATGGGAATATAAACGAATAGTTATCAAGTTCCATTCGGTGGTCAAGTTTTCGAGATTCATTCGGCATTAAAGGTTTAAGATTCATTCGGCACTCCAATTCCCAATATCATCCGGTGGTACGAAGCACAAGAGTCATTCGGCATTCCCAATACCGAGCCCCATTCGGTTCTTAGAAACCTCGTATCCATTCGGCATCAGATACATTCGGAAGTCAAGATTCTTAAGCTCATTCGGCTTTAGGATATATACCTGGTTCGGTACGAGGTTGATACGACAGGAAGTTGATTCGGCTAGGAGTTGATTCGGCTCTCTCTGGTTCGGTAAGGAATAACTAAGGGGGTGTAGCCCCTATATATAGACGAGCGCAGAAGCACCGGACCAACCGGTTCGGCACACCGGACCAACAGGCTCGGCACCTCAAACCGGATGAAGCTATACCAGGTATCCAAACCACGAGGCTATCACACTGAAACAAAGCATGACATATGCTAGCATATGCCCTACTTTGGGGGGCAAATGTTGGGCGATTTCTCACCCATGGGATCGCGAGACCAAGATGCATTAGCTTCCATGCCGAACCACGGCTTCTCCCTTACCTAGCCAAACCAAGTATACCTCCTATCTGCCGAACCATGACCCACCGAGCCAACTCCCTTTCCTATCTCCCAGGAATGCCGAACCGGCTTCCACCACCGGACCAAGACCCACCATCACCAAACCATTCGGTACCGGACGAAGCCTCTCCTAGCCTTCCACTACCGAACCAACCACAACTACCGAACCATACTCAGCTCCATACCACCGCCGGACCAGAGTGACCACCGGACCAACCCTCTCCTCCACAACCGAACCAACAACTACCGGTCCAAACGAAATACTTCCTCCCACCGAACCAACCCATACCGAACCAACGTCTACCGAACGACACCCTGCCGAGTCAAAACATGGCCGGACCAACCTCACCTTCATCTCACCACCGGACCAACGTCCTACCGGACCAAAGCCATTCCAACTACGACGAACGAAGCTCCACCGAACCAGATGTGCCAGGATAGATTGCTTCAGCCCAGGCCCACCAGCAGCTATATACATCCAAGACCCCTGCCCCCAGCCTCATTCTATAAATAGAGGGGCAGGGGTACAACAATGGCAGACAAGTTTGAGAGCTCAAGCAAGGAAGGAACTTTCAAACAACTTTCTTATACTTGTACTTAAAGCTTTGTACTTGTAATCCGAAAGAAAGGAGAGAATAACATATAAAGTGGACGTAGGCATGTTCTGGCCGAACCACTATAAATCTGCATGTCTTTTACATTCTAGTCCTTGCTTTTTACATATTTGCATAAGTAACCTAAAACCTTGAAAAATAACATATAATCAATTAAATAATACGGATTGGAGGTGTTTGTCCATTTTTTGTGCAAACAATCGTGGTGGTAATCGTGTAAACTACATCGTCGCAATTCCCCCTAAAGAAATGGAAAAACTAACGGCACTCTACTGCATCATCATCTCTTGCAGCAGTCATCGACCATTCGTATTACAGAATATGCTGATTAAGGTTGGAACTTCCTTTATACATAGGCAGAGTCGGCATCCTGAATCGCCGAGGAGGTTCAGCATATAATATGTCATCAGGTGAACGGAGTATGACTTTGGGAGATTCCCCAATCGTCATTTGTTAAGCCCTGACTCTCACGAATCACTTGGCGTACCATGGCTGAAAGGTCTGGTGTTGCTATATTCTGAGCGCGGTGAGCCAAAGTGTGGTCGGGTTCTATAGTGCGAGGTGGGATCGGGCGCTGTCGACGATCCGTATCTCGCCTCCTTGGCTCGATGTCTTCTGGGACATATGGTTCTGGAGCATGTTCCTGCTGGTGGTAGTTCTGATTGGAGTGATTTCGGGTATCAACTCCTATGTCAACTGCAGTGGCGGTGGCATGGTTATCCATGGTATGTTGTGGAACAATGCCTCCTCGGGAGGAGGGTCCTGTATGAAAACTGGCAGAAGGGCCAACTCTTATCTCCCCAACAGTTAATGCCTGCTGGTGACCAGCAGCATGTGCATTACTTCCATCTATTTTGGGACGAGTAGATCTGCCGCTGTAATCAGACAAAGCAGAACTTTCAGTGGAAGAATGAGGGGCATGATCCCTTCTGGATCTTCTGCGCCTTTGGCGGTTTAGTTGATTAGTCGACTCAGCATTGGCGTGCAACTGTTCAGTCAGTTATTGCCGACTTTGGGTTAGTTCCTGGAGTAATGTCTGGAACTCTTGTCGAGTGACCGGACCTGATGGATCTGAATATCCGGTATCATCTTGATTAGGTGGAGGTAGTTGCGAGGGATTCTGTCTATCCCAGCCTTCTTGACCAGCAGCGGTAGAAGTGGTACTCGTGCTAACCATCTTGAGGTGTAGAATCCTTTCCTAGACTTTGGCAAATCTGAATAGTACGGAAGGAATCTGAAATTGAAGTCTGGATCTCTCTCTTAGATCTATTCAATCCGGTATCGATGAAAGATCCAAAGAGCAGGAGAAAATCTGGGTTTTCTCAGTGAAAGCACCAAAGTGTTTGCACCAAAATTGGGCAACACTCTTCGAAAGTTTTTGAAGAGATAGTAAATGAAGAAATCAAATTGAAAATGAGGATTATCTAACAAAAACTCCAAGTCACAGAAAAGTAAATTGCACGAAACAATAATGTAGAGTGGTTCGGCAATTTGCCTACGTCCACTATGAAGTCTTATCACTTTATTGCTTGATACTTAAAGTTACAAGTTTCTAGAGCGAAGTACAGCAGATAATAAGCTTAAATTCGAGATCAGTAGCAGTGACGACGATATGGAATGATTCTGGCAGCGTCCGGGCGTGCTTTATCTCTATAATTCTCCGATCCCCTTTCTGAATGACCAAAGGCTCTATTTATATGTGTAGGATGTTGATATTTCGCTGAAAATTCGGGAGACCACTTCTGGCACGTGAGGGGGCCCACAAGCCCAACCTTAGAAAATTTGGGCCCACTTTGGGATCGATTCGAAGTATGTTCGAATCGATCAGAAAATCATCCAATCGAGGTGAAACTTGGTGTGGACATTCTTCAACATGCATGCAAGCTTCTGTGAAAATTTCATGGCATTTGGACTTATGGATCTCGAGATATGGTCGATTCGAATTGCTATTCTTTGGCAGGCTGCTTACTTCGACTCGATCTTGTTCGAATCGATTGGTTTGACTCGATGGCCGCTCGTGCTTTCGCGATGACGTGGTGCGCACTTCCTGGGTCAATCCACTTTTCACTCCGAGTCGACTGGGTCAACTCCATGATTTTCACCACTTTGACTTAGTGGATTCGAGGGCCGCATTCACAAAGGGTTTCGAACAGAAGCTCGTTCATATCGATCGTGATATGCTATAGTCGATCGATTCGAAGCCGTCGCAGTAGGATGGATTTGAACATGATGTCATCTGTGGATCCGAGGCGGGGTACCTGGATGGGTATGAAGTGGAGTGACTTCTTGGATTCGAAGTATGAGGAACTCGATGGATTTGAACACATGCTCTTCCGATGGATTCGAACCTAGGGTTATTTGTTGGTGAATGACCGATACGAAGCACACGACCTGCCGATGGATACGAAACCAATCCGATACGAACGAAAGCTTCATGAAGATGAAGTAGATCGATGCAGGCTATGGCACGACAATGGATACGAACCATAGGTTCGAAGCGTGGTTCTGATGGATACGAACAACACATATCATCTAAATTGTATCGTTAATATCTCACTCATATGAACTCCGATTGACCTGTAATTTGAACCGCTGGCTTCTACAGCTTTGCTTGTCATGTCTTGTCAATTGTGGCCCGATCCAGACTCGGAAAAAATTCAGCGATATCCATAGTGAAGCAGAGTATGACCAATCTCTATGACGAACTGTCCTTTGTTCTTCGATTGATCTTTTGGTATCACGGCTTTGCCAAAAAGCGGGATAACAATGGATTCAATAAAAATAAATATTAATAAATCTTATATGCTATGTTAAACATTTCCTTTGGGAGTCACCTACTATAACAATAGTGTCATAGTTTATGCTTCCTTTATTTTCCACGAAAACGTCTATTCAATAATAAATTTTGTAACCTACGTTTTCGATACTTAACACACTCTTGGTTTTTATATTTAAAATTTTTGTTTACCTACAAAGAAACTAGCAAGCTATACATGCTCTATAATTCTTCAAAAAAAGAATTTTAATTTCAATAAAATTTACATCATATAAAAACAATTTAAATTTAATGCACTTTTTTTTTCAAAAACCCAATAATTATTTCCTCGAACATAGTAACAATTATATTTTTTTCAACATTTTAATTCCAAAAGTTTCATTTTATTAGGCTAGGCATAAAGTGGACTTTCTTCTTACCACCCTAGGAATACCCTTCCTAAACCTTGGAAATCTCATTTCCTTACTAATATCTCTTATTCCTTCCAAAATAAAAATACCCTCCCTACTCTTCTTAGGTTATTTTCCACTTTCTATAACATATTGATACCAATCTTCTCTCAAAACATAGCTTATTGTACACTATAAATCAACAATAACATAGTGTTCAACATCTTTGGGTCATCCCAAACCCAACTAGCAAACTATGCACAAATAGACTAATAAAAACTTTCCATATGATAAAATCTATAATTAGGGACTATTTGGATTTTAGTACATAATATATTTATATTTAACTCAAAAATACATATATGTTCACTCATATTTCCAAGTTGACTTATGATCTGCTAACCTAAGCTCTGATACCAAATGTAACAACCTGAATTCCAATGGGTCTGGGTTTTTCGCAAAATGTACAAATCCAAGCCCACTAAAGACCGAGTTGGGTATCTAGTATCCTGCAAATAGGCAAAGATAAATATATCAGTGCTTAAATAAATATCTTACAGTGGAACTTACTAAAATATAATAGTAAGTAAATACCCACCAAAATAATAATACTTTTTAAACATGTGTCTCAAAGCTGGAAGATCTCTGCCATCTATCTAACCTGTGGGATGTTATGAGGAGAGGGTCAGAACTAAAGTTCTGGTGAATGGACAACATATACACCTCTAAGCATGGTTCTACATATACCATTCTATTTCCATTTTCTGTCATATTAGGTTTATTGGGTTTATAACACTCTCGCATCTGTGTGTGAATCAAACCCATCTACTCCCTAGTAGATTAAGACATAATAACCAATATATATAGCTACGTGCCCAAAGACTGCATCGGTCCTAAGTATTACCCATAGTGCCTTCCGTATCCTCATCGAAAAGGACTCTATCATCTCGCTACTAGAGCATGTTGTAACTACATCTGTAAAGGAGAGCTTCATGAGGCCTACAATATAGATGTTCCGTCGTCTACTATGAAAACGTGAAACTGCATCTGCACTAGCTTATACTAGTGCTTGGACATCCATGATGTACCACTCAATGTGTACCTTGAGGACTACACGTAGTCGTTCTGTCTACTCCTTGAATTCTGCCAACAAGGTTTACCTTGTACGTAATTCAGTCGGGGATTTTCTATATATGTAAAGGTCCGCTTCGTTAGGCCTATAATACAGATATTCTACTTGGCCTGTCTCTTTTCTCGTCATGGCTATGGCCCCATGCAGCCCCCTCAACTAATCGAAAGACCTTTCAAGGCCTAAGGGGATGTGCCCTACTGCAAACAATCTAAACATCCAATTGGTTGTGCCCCTTATCCAATGTCTCGATAGTGAAAGAATCATTAGCCTGTTGGTTCAACTCTAGTCTTTCTCAAACTCGCTCTGACTGATGATGGTCGATCTTTGTATGCGACTATCCTTTTGGGTCTTGTCCATTATAACCTACTCTCAAACTAGAGCATGGTGTCATACAAATATCCTACTCCATCATCAACCTTTTGACTGCTTACAAAGGTTCGCTTCGCTGGCCTGCAATGCAAAACCAATCAAGGCATACTCTCTTGATGGAACACCTATGGACCTGCATCCAGGGCTGTAACTTCATTAGGCCTACCCCAGAGGGCCATCCTAAAGTATGCTCGCGTCCTGTTGAAGTCTCATACTTCCTTCTAGCTCAAAATAATTAAGTTGGATGCAAAGGTCGTGGCAGGAGCAGGTTGGTCAAATCATCTATAGGGACAAAAACTTCTTGGATCAAAGTTAAGGAATACCACAGTCGAACTACCGAAAAGGTCTAGAAATCCAAGTTTTAAATAAAATTTCGCCATTCTGTACTAAAAATCTGTGATAAACTGCTTCGTTAGGCTCTTTATCCAGATTCTCTTTGGGCTACTCCAAATGTACCTTACCATTTTATTAGACCCTATGTCTGATCTTTAATTATGCGTTTATTTTTCTTTTCTTATTCTGTTGGCTACTTATTTACCCTAATCACCCAACCCCACCTATGTGTGAGACCGTCAATCGTAGACCTGAAAGGGAATGGTGCCGGTACAGGCCACTTCTATTATTTTTGCTTATTAACTTAATCCAAGATCTAAGTTTGATAAAATAAGCCTATTCTATTTCTTTCTTTTTAATTATAACCTACGTATTGCAATTATACTTGCAATTGTCACTTTTATATTATATTCTTTCTTTTAACCTACATGTTACAAAAGTAATTGCAAGTGTCTCTTTTCAATTCTAGTCCATCTTCTTTTATTATGATACTAAATTCTCTTAAGTTCTCTTATATTATGTATAACAGTCTTAAATTGGGACTACGTCCAGCTGTCATAGGTTACTAATCACAATAACTACTTTACTTTTTTCTCTATTATCTGTGTAATAAATGCAGATCTAGTCACATTTTCTTTTTATTGTTTCTAGTCTTATCAAATAATTAACTTAATTATTTCCTCTTCTTTAATTTCTCCAACGTTTCACGTTATTCTCTTTTATTCTCGGAAGTAGTTCTATACTATTTGGTTGGTTACAAAAACTATGCTAAAAACCCATTTCTATATTTTAGTACTAAATAATTCTATAAACAATAACTTGTAACTCCATGATATTTCTTTTATTGTTTTTTTAATTATTAGGTAATACAAAATACAGTAATGTCTCTATATTGCCCTAATTCCATTATTCTTGCTATGGAAATGTATTTCCCTTTTCTAAACAAACCAACTAATCTATCACTAACTTCCTAATCAAGTTATTATATTTTCCCCTTTTTAATTCATTTCTCCCGTTTTAACATAATTTATAGAAAATTTCTCACTTTTAGGCTTATGCTTTTCTCTACAACTCCTAAGCCTAATACTACTTATATTTAATTGGATTCCTTTCTTTTTTTCCATATAAGTAACATTTAAGTATAAGTAAACTGCTCTTACAGAATTTACAGTTTCAACATAACTAAATATTAGAATTAATTACTGAAATAAATGCCAAATTAAATATTTAACGGGAACGTAATGATATTATATATCATAAACATAAAAGAGATATAATTTAAATCCACTCACCTATCGTCCTTATCTTTAATCCATGGCCTTCATGGATCCCTTTTTATAGCGTCTAATATTTTTATTAAAAAGATATTCTCCTTAGAAATAGTTTCTATTTAGGTTCAACCTTAGGCAATGAACCTAATTGGGAGAAAATCTGATTATGAGAAAATAGCTAGGCCTAAGGTTCTATTTATAGTGGAGTTTTGGAATCTCAGACCGTCAGATTTTTGGATTAAACCTGGTGCAACCACATCACAGGCTCGCTGCGAATCATTGGATCCAGAAAATAATGTTTCAGATCGCACAAAAGTGACATTACAAGACTTCAGCACGTCCCTAGACGATTTCTTATCCTGGGCTACACGCTGGTCGAGCCTCGTTTCTTGCGGGTTGACCTACGGGTCAACCTATAGGGGCTTACTCCTTTTCTTCATTTAATTTATGTAATTCTGCTTTCTTGTTACTCTTGTAACTTCTTCATTTTAACTTGGATTTCGACAAGTTATATATGAAAATTTATCATAAAATCGCCACAAGCAAAATGGTATAAGTTTTGAGGCCATATTTTGAAAATTCCAAAAATGCTTATTTTCACTGTTCATGTTTATTTGATTATTTAATTACCTGAAAATGCAGGATGTTACAACAATTAATCAAAACAACGCAACCAACAATAACTAATCATTCAACCAAACAACAACATGAAATTAAAAGGCAATGTTAAGAAATGGCAAATAGTGGTTAATAACAACAAACAACAAGCAACATAAGCAACAAAATCTAGAAGTCAACTCACTAACCAATCAATAAACAACAACAATCTATCATCAAGCAACAACAGGTATTGACAAGCAGTGACGAACATCAATAATCAATCAATGAAGAACATCGACAAATAATAACAAATAATATAAGCAGAAATAACTAGCAAACAAAAAGGGTCTATACCAATACGCATGGTAACCAACAATGGTCGAAGCATGTATTCCAAACTACAAACTCCTATGAACCCGTTCGACATCTAAGATGAACAAAATGCCTAAATGGTGAAATTCCTTTCATGAATATAATACACAGAAGATTGTTACCACTCCCGCTATGAAAAGGAAAACTTACATGAAAAGCTAGATCATCGAGTCTTAAAAGTCTCGAATAAATATGGTTATCTAAGCCTTAACTTTCTTTTTCTTTCGAACATAACTCATTCTCCAAAGGAAAAAATTCTAGTAATTAAATCATTATTGGTTGATGGTCTATTAACGAATGGGTTTGCTCGGGTTCAAACCCACCTCAACCGTATAATGTTAATAGGGATAATATACTAAGTGCACTACAACACTTGCCTAGGCAAGTGTCAGCTCATCACTTAGAAGATTATTTGAATCGCCATAAAACTAGCTGAGAAATCCTTTGTCGAACCACCCTAAGAAACCTTATCTATATTACACTATAACTTGCAATATCTGTAGATCATCAAAAAATGACACTATGCTGGTTCTAACCTTTCCTTTACTCATAAGACTTCTTTGTTAAATTAAAGTAAGCCATTTGACTCTTCTCATGCGAACTCTGATCCGATTCCTTGACACGACTAATGAAATCTCCTCGCATGACCAAGGTCATGCTTTGGAAATCTCTTAGTCACCTCAAGAATCTAACTAAAGCACATGCCCATAAGAATCAAATGAAAACCCTCTTTTTAACTGATGCAAATCACCTAGAAACTCTATGCTCGAACAAAGTTAAGAACTAGCAGGTGAATGGACCAATCTTTATAAAATATCTCTTTTGGCACATGGGATTACTCCTATCATCTAAGTTTTATAACACAAACAAAAACAATTCTAACACGAACGACTCTAGGCAAGCGCCTAAGTCATCTTCTCTGTCTTTACTCATTATTAGGCATCCACCGAATCCTACTTGGATATAAATCCAAGCCACACTTCATCGAACAACCCCACTCAACTTGAAAGCCCATGCATCAAGTTCGAATGGCAGTACACTTGATTGCTTCACCTTGTCTTTGTAACTAATTTACTTATATAATGTTTATTTTTACAAAAGAACTTAACAACTATGAAAGGTGTCAAATTTTTCCTAACTACCAAGCAATAAGAAATAGATAAATATATCTCTTGTTATCCAGCCTTATAACCAAGTCATATTTAACAAGCTTGCTCAATTAAATAAAATATTACAAAACAAGAATCCAGAGCTAAAATTACCAAACTTAAATATTCAAATGAAATCAAAAGTTAAAACCATTTGTAAAGCAACTTTCCAAAGTAGCTCACATACAACGCTATTCCAAGTGACAAGATCAAGATTCATGATCCATGATAAGTCATGGATCAATATAGATCCATGACCAAGGATCAGTAAGGATCCCTAAAACTTGCCCACATTAACAAAAATTTCCCACCACATGATGTTAGAATGTTAATAAGCTCATGCATGCCACATGAGATGGTTCACTAGCTATTTATAATCTAAAGGATCGCTTGATAAATCAAATCACCTTCAACCAATATTCAAAATAAGGAATATAATTAAATTCAAGCTCACAACTAGATGTTAATGACCAAGGCACATGGGAAACAAGCAACTACAACAACACGAAGAAAGATTTGCCACACATCCAATGGGTCGGTACCAATACATAGGCATGGATCGAAATGCATCGCTGGATATTTATGACATGGGCACAAACTTTTCAGCATAACTACTCAAAGATACGGGGAACATGGACACAAATGTGGTGGGGAGAATTCTGGCACCCTACAGCTATGAATAGAGGAGTAGGGTGTTGTTTTGTTTTCAGCTGTTTATGAATTTACATATCACTTGTAATTTCGGGGATCATTAACGATCTATAAGAGCACCTCTTTTAAATAGTAATCAAATCAGCAAAAAAGTTATGTAGATGTAGGAAACAATTAGCCAAACCACTATAAAGTTCGTATGACTTGTTATATCTCATTTTCATTTACTTTCTCCACTTATTTCTCTACTATAATTCTCCGGGTGTGTGCCATTTTTGATCCAAACATTTTGGTTCTTTCAGTGAGATCTAAACTTAGGATTTTCAACTTGAAAATGTGAACTTAGAAAAGACGACGAGACCATCAACCAGGGAAATTATGTCCAGAGAAAGTTAGTAAGGATATGGGGCAGTTAAGAAGTATCCTCAAGATCTAACCCCCTTCCATCTAATAACCAAAGATGAGATGGAGATGACGACGACAAAGATGATGAATAAGATGATAGCCTACTAGGAAGAGAAAATGAAGGGATTCTTAAGAAGGATAGGACAACTGGGAACAACCTTAATTACTGAATCTAAAACTAGAGGCTGGAAATGAGAGAAAATATAATTAGAATCGAAGAGGAGAAAGTCCGAGTAATCCCCATAGAAATGCAGGGTTCGGTATTGATCCAGGGGTTCAGATTAGCATCAATCCAAGAATTCATGGGAGCGGCGTCGACATGACTGCAAGACTTAGGGATGCTCATTTGAGGGATGCTATCCGACAATATAATTTGAATAAGGATGCAGAAGCATGATCTGGAGAATACATGCTAGAGTTTCCCTGTAAGAACGGCTGCAGAACAAAAATATAGGGCGAAGACTTCCGTTAGATGACGATGATAGAATCAGTGTGATAGTTAAACAACCAATTGATGTGGACTACCATATCAAAGCCTAGAGGATGCAAAACAGAAATCCATTCATTCCCAACACCCACTACACCAGGAATCCACCTGATTTGAGGCTGCCAATGTTGGAAATATATGATCGAAAAAAAGATTTGACGGTTCATTCAATAAGATATATTCGACATATAGAGGTGTTGGGTGCATATGAAGAAGTAATGGGATGGTGTTTCCTTTTAAATTTGGTAGAGTTGGTGGCATTGTGGTTTGGATAGTTGGATAACAACTCCATCTGTATATGGGCCGAGTTGATAAGTAGATTCATGAGGCAGTTTAGAGTGCATATTTCACGGCCAAAGAACATGATGCCATTATCGAGCATGAAGCAAAGAAACAGAGAGACCCTATGGAGTTTTCTTACTAGATTTAATGTAGAAGTTACTGTGATTCATAGGCTGGATGGATTTCAAAATTTCTTGTGAAAGGGATCCACTTGTGGATCTCATAGAATTCTAACATAAGGCTGAAAGATACCTGCGTTAAGACGATGTTGATGCTAAAAAGGCGGAAGTCAATACCATGGATGGCGGAGGTCCATCTAGAGAAGGATTTGATAAAGATAAAGGAAAACGATAGGCTGATGGGGACCAAAGCATAAGTGAAGGAAATAGAGAGTCTCTGCTTACTCGAAACTGAAAGAAACCTAAAGAGGATTTACCCTCACACCGAGGGCAAATCCCCTATCGAAAACCAACGATGAAAGAAGATCGGCAAAGTATTGCCTATTCTATGAGCTAGACGGACACAAAAAACAATTGTAGGAATCTTTATGACCTAAGTGAAGAACTGGTTAGGAACTACTAGTTATAGCAATACGTAAGAAGCCAAGCTGTAGTGGTGGAACAGTAGTAGCCATCATCTGCAACAAACGGGAGCGACCTTGGATTTGGTTCAATGATAGTTATCTCATGATCGAGATGGAAGAGACTCAAGTTTTACTCCCCTACTTTTTCTTTGCTTTAAGTAAATGATACAGCTTTGCAACCAAGCCACTTCCTTATGTATATGACCTTGATCGGTCTCTAGGCAAGCTCTAATTAGATGTTGGATTGCAATTCTTGTCGAAATGAATGTTGTGGTGTTTATTTGATGTCTGTGAATGAATACCTGACTTGAAAAATCACTCAGAAGTGATATTTGATACTAATTTCATAACACCAATTGGAGATTGGTTGTATTCTATATTAATTTACGAGCCAACTGATCATGGTAGTTCTATTCAGAGAGATATAGTGATAACCATAAGGTGCAGGTCCTTTTGTCGGAGAGCAAGTGCATTGGGCTTGTACAACAGCAAGTCCTCTTGTTGGAGAGTGAACGGATTGGCCTTGCTTAGTCATTAAGTCCTTTTTTGGAAAGCAAGCATATTGGGCTCAGCAAGGATCCAAGGAGATCAATGATTAGATTAGTGATTCAGAGAGATCAAGTAATGATCCAAGGAGATCGAGGAACGATCTGAAGAGATCGAAGAGCATTCCGAAGAGAATAAGGAATAATCCAGGGAGATTAAGGAGTGATCTAGAGAGATCGATGATTGGCTTACGGCTTAGAAGGTCGATGATTTGATTGATGATCCGAAGAGATAGAGGACTAAGCTAATGATCCGACGTGATCAAGGATTGAATTGTCTCCGAAATACATGGCCCAAAGATCTCAAAATCTGGACTTTGGTTTTGGATATCGATTGACCATGAAGCAATTTGATAGCAATTATCCAATTGAACCACTAATTTTGATATACTATTATTAACTCCTAAAAGAGTTCAGGATGGTCTTGATTTGCAATACACTATATGTTATAATAGTGTCGGGAGAACACCGAATAATGATTATCTGTGACTATCCCTCAAGCAAGGACTCGAGTCCTTATCCATAATGGTCCGTAAGGATCTATGATTTACAGGTGAATCCGAAGGAACTGGAGGATTCACTGCGGTTTGATTGGTTGGCAGCCACAAAGTTCAAATGCTAGAGTTTCATTGACTTATATGCTTGTTTCTGAGCAAAGCACACCTTCTATTCACAAAGCATGCTTTGGGGGGTAAATGTCATCCAACCTTTTGAACAGGTCATAGTTGACAAGCTTGATTGATTAAATAGAAAAATTACTAAACAACAATCCAGAGAGATGATTGCCAAACTCAATTATCAAACGAAATCATAAGGTAAAACCATTTACAAATCAAATTCCCAAAGTAGCTCACACACCATGCTAATCTAAGATACAAGATGAAGGTTCATGATCCAAGACAAGTCATTGATCAGTACCAATCTCTGACCAATAATCGGTAAAGGTCTATGACAACAAATTGGTACAGATCCCCATAACATGCCCATATCCATTAAAGTTTCTCACCATATGATGTTAGAGTGTCCATAAGCTCGTACATGCCATATAAGAAGGTTCGACGACTATCTACAATCTAAACGACTTATGGATAAATCGAAGCCTTCAACCAACATTTGAACCAAGGATTCAATCAAATTCAAGCTTGAATTGATGCAATTAGATGCCGAGAACTAAGGAACAAGCCAAATAAGAAAATACAACAACTCGAAGAAAGATTTTCCATACATCCTACGGATCGGTACCGATCCCTGGATATTGATGATGTGGCGATGAGAATTTGAGCTTAACTTCTCTAGAATGTGGGAAACGTGGGCAATAACATGATGGAGAGAATTTCGACACCCAGCATTTGTATATAGAAGGGTAGGGTGATGTTTGATGTATCTTTTTGGTTGTTTATGAATTTTCATACATCACTTGTAATTTCAAGGATCATTACTAATGCGTAAGAACACCCCCCTCGTCAACACCAATCAAATCAGCAACAACGTTAAGTGAACGTACGTAATGATTAGCTGAACCGCTGTAAAATTTATTTGTCTTTTTATTTCTTAATTTTATTTACTTTCTTCAATTATTTCTTTATTGTAATTCTCTGGGTGTTTGTACCATTTATGATGCAAACACCGCTCAAGTGTTGGAAGGAATAGAAGCAAGTTCCCAAAAAATATAGCTTTCCTCACTACATATTCTTCTTTCATTTTTTTTCCTGAGCAGTAGGCCTGCTAGAACCCGGTAATGCTCGTACGCTATAAGTCATAATCACTTGCCCACCCACTGAAACATAGGACAATTCTTCTTCAAGTAATCAAACCAATCACAATTGAAGCACTTACGCTTCACTTTAGTTGGATGACATATTCTAGCGAAATGGCCCTACATGCCACATGAGTGACATACTAGGCCAGCTTTCTTCTTTGCTTAAGCTCAATCTTCTTTGTCTCTTAGTCATTGAGCTTCAGTTGGAGCTTCTGTTTGCTTTCTACTTTCGCTTCCTCTGATGATGCCTTAGGGGTTCTGTAACAACCCGCATATTTATCGATTTTATATTTAAATATTTTATTTAAATATTTTATCGTTCGTCGGATTTTGGTCCGAAAAGCTACTTTTTGCAAACAGTCGAATTGGGACATGAGACCACCCCCATTGAGTTTAAAATGACGTTTGCGACCTTTTTGAGTATAAACTTCGATATGTTTGGAGATAGTGAAATTTTGCCACCTTTTCACTTAGGGCTTTGGTTTGGGCTGAACCCATAAACCACTTATTAACTCAGTCCCAACCTCCTCTCCTCTTCATTACATCATTCCTCATTTCCTAATACTCAAGCTTTTATAATAAAGGAGGAGTGGAAGAGGAAATTAAAACTCCAAGCCCTAGTCTTCATTAGCAAATCCATCTTCTAGCTCCAAACTCAAGTGAACCCATTGGTAAGCCTTCTCTTCTTCTTCTCCAACTTATTCTCTCTTTGATTTCAGAAAATTCCTAAACCTAATTTAGGAAATGTTTCTCTTTTAAGCTTAGATTGAAGCTTCTTGAGTTGTTATTGAAGAGGAATTGATCTTAGCTTGTTTTAAAAGCTTCTCCTTCATTGATTTGGGTTCAAAGGTGAGATTTTTATCTCACATCTATGTCTATATCTATCTTTGTTGTTAGGTATGAATTCCTAACACTTATTTATGTTCATTTGCTTTTGGTTTGGATTGATTTGGTGATTAGTGTTTTGTAGTCAAATCTTTAAAAATCCAATCTTTGATGTTTGAACATGTTTTTGGTGGTGCATCGAAGAGCCTATAGTGTTGGGTTGCCGATTGGCATAAATCCTTAGCATCCATCGCTCGTTCGATCGCATTTCGGTTTGGATTTGCATTTTTGGTCTAGGCTATTTTTTTGCCTAGCAGAAGATTTCAGACGTCTGAAATTAATTTCAGACGTCTGAAACCAAATCCAAACGTCTGGTTGAATAATCTAGACGTCAGGAAAGGGGTCTGGAAAAGGCAGAGACTAAATCCAGACGTCTGAAACAAAATCCAGACGTCTGAATGACAATTTCAGACGTCTGAAATGGCCCAGGAATTAAAAATAGAAGGGAGAAAATACATATACTATCAGAACCTAGGGCCAGACGTCTGGGAACACCTACCAGACGTCTGGAACTGTTTAATTTGCCTATTTTGGCTATTTTTGAGTATATTTCCAACTTTAATCGATTCGTGTTGTTTCCCTTTTTGTTGTTATCATTTATTATGGATTTTGATGACTTCTTTTTATGGATTTTTGGAAATATCCATTTGGATGGATTTGTTATCGATTTCTTTGGATTTGATTCACGTCTTAATATGTGAATTTCGATGATTGATTGTTTCTACAATCATTTTAAGTAATTTGTCACTTTAAAACATAAAGGTTTAAATACTAGTATTAAATATCAAAACCTCTTCATCAAAATGATTTCAACTATATTTTCAATATCAAACTCGTTTATAAAACCGTTTTCCAATCTACTAGTATACATAAACCTTTACCTCACTCGTATGAGAAATCTAATTAAACGGCTTAGTAAAACAAGTGGTATGAAACGCTTGCGTTTACTTCGTCGGTTAATTCTTGGACTTGTTCGATTGAATCTCTTGTGACAATTTTCTAGTGGAGATCTACTGTTTGTTCGTAAATATTTAAGTTAAGCTAGTGGTTATGGGACATGATGCTAAACTCATATATTTACTAGCTTATTGTAATTGACACTTCTTGATGATCGGTGATGATCATTTTATAGTTTAGACTAGCAATGCGCGATGTTCCGAATTTTTTTGTGTTTCGATTCATTGGATGTACCGTTTGTACTACATCAATGTCTCTGCTTTTTGATTAATTGGATGTACCGTTTGTACTACATCGATGTCTCGGCTTTTTGATTCATTGGATGTACCGTTTGTACTACATCGATGTCTCGGCTTTTTGATTCATTTGATGTACCGTTTGTACTACATCAATGTCTTTGCTTTTAGATTCATTGGATGTACCGTTTGTACTACATCAATGTCTCTGCTTTTAGATTCATTAAATGTATCGTTTGTACTACGTCGATGCCTTTGCTTTTTGATTCATTGGATGTACCGTTTGCACTACATCAATGTCTTCGCTTTTAGATTCATTGGATGTACCGTTTTTACTAAATCAATATCTTTTCTTTTAGATTCATTGGATGTACCGTTTGTACTACATCCATGTCTCTGCTTTTAGATTCATTGGATGTACCGTTTGTACTACATCAATGTCTTTGCTTTTAGATTCATTGGATGTACCGTTTGCACTACATCAATGTCTTGGCCAATCCTTTTTTTGTGATTTCTGGATTTCTGTTTGATGATTTCTGGAATTTATGTTTCACCACTTTTTCAGTTGGCATTGATATGTATGTCATTTATTGTGGCTTGGTGAATTAAATAAAGAATATGACATTCTTTTGATGCTATGAGATTCTTGAGATATTGTATGACTTTTGTGGATTTTCTAATGTATACTTATCGTAGTATGACATCTTTGGTTATCATACGTCCTTCTATTATATCTCTTCTTATATCTCATTTTTATCTGATAATTATAGCTAGACTGATCCGTTTATTATTTTCTTATTAAATAATACTCGGATCAGACTGAGATTCTACAGGTGCTTCCTCTTGACTTCCTATCTGGAACCATCATCTGACTTTTGGCTAACTACTTAGATTAGTAGTTTTTGTTGTATACTTATTCTTTTGTCTAGCACTTGTATCTATTCTTTTTGATATTGTGGATCTTGTTTGACCAATACTCTGGTGTACACTTTCATGTGTTATATTCATATCTATTTCCGCCTTTGTGATATGAATTATCTGTGACTGATTTGTGTTATGTTTATTTCTATATTTGTTTCCGAAGACCTTTATAGCCACTGTGTAGTAGCTTTGAGTTTGTGTCGGTATGTCGGATTTCCTCTTGAGATGAAAAGTTATATTTTTATCTGGCATATCGGTACTCGCACAAAGCTATTATACAGATGGTCGCTCCTCAACAGCCTTATTCTCCATGCTAGTCGACAACATTACCCCGTAGTGTTCTTGGCTAGCGTGGGTATAGAGGTGGGGCGTCACAGCTTGGTATCAGAGCCAAACTTCGGAACAATGTAGAATAATTTAGCAAGGATCATGTCCTAAGTCTTTCTTAGGAGTTGTGCCTTAGGATTTATTCGAGTCTTCGTACCATTCTATCCTACTTTCTTTTATGATTCCTTGTTTTATCTATCAAGATTACTTGATATTTATTTTGAGAATAACTTTTCTTCTTCTTTCTTTCTTAAAGAAGAGAAATGGTTAGACCAGTCCGTCCCAGCGTCGGTCAATCTAGTGCTACTCCCCAAGATGGAGTATTTATGTCTGCCCAGCAGCTTCTTGATCTTGTAAAGAATCAAGAGTTTATCACTGCTTTGAGTAAGAACCCCGAAATGGTTCTACCTTTGAAACTTGAAGTTTCTTTCAATTAGCTTATGGATGTTACTCTTCTTCATGGGGAGGTTGGTAAAGGAAGTGTTTATGATATTGGGACTTCCAAGAAGAGGCATATTAAGTTCAAGAGCCTTAATCCCAATAAGAGAGTGAAGCAAACTACTTTTTTAGCAAAGACTCCAATCCCTAATCGTGGAGGATGCTAGAATTGTAATTCTAAGGAACACTATGCGAATATGTGTCCAAAACCCCATTCTTGTCGCTATTGCAAGAAACCGGGTCATCTTTTATCTGCATGTCCCAAACTTTTGAACAAGGACATGAGAAAGCTAAATATTGTGCAAGCCTCTAGAAACTCTTCTCTCGTCAAGGTATTTTTCATTCAATCCTTGATGGCATTATTTATTTCGTGACCTTCTTATTCGAGTTCTTTTGATATGGGTTTCATCTCATTATTTTTATATCAAAAGAACTTGTTGATTCTTTTTCTTTGAATATTTTGGGCTTGATGACTTCTTTGAGGATTGTGAATCCGGATGGTAGATCCGCAACACTCAATTTGTCTTTATTGATGTTGAAATTATTTTATGTGATTTTTCTGTCCGAGCCGATTTTTACTTAGGCTTCGGAATTTACTTTTGTAAGGATTGGCTTAATTATTATGAGGCCATATCCTTTGTCCCGTGTGGACTATTCATCTTTGACATTTTCAATCTGTTAAGAAGATTTCTATTTTTCCTTTATGATTTTGATTCAAACTTGATGGCATCATTTTATTCCTTAAGCCCACTTATAAGGAAAGTGTTATTTCTCTCATTCTTGTAGTTTGAGAAAATTTATGGTATTTTTGAGCTTGTCTTAGGATTATCACCTAAGTAATCTTTTGTGTGGTGCTAAGGTCTTTTCAGTTTGACCTTACCACCGGTTTTCATTTGCTATGAGTTGCGGAAGTTAGCATTCCACTTACCGCATTCCGCACTTGTTATGATTCCTATGAACGAATTATTATGTCATTCAGTTTGTCCAGCTTATTTCATCCATTTTAGGTATCGAGCATTCTATCGAATATCTCGATGATTCCATTTTTTGCATTTATTGATTTTGGATGAAAATAGAAATTTATAATTTTGCAAAATCTTTTTCATAAGATTTATTTGGAAGTACAACTGGATTTTTGTTCTTAAAACGAACAAAGAATATTCTTATAAGTTTTTGAGAAACTTACTTATCCTATAGAATATGATTTTGTGATTGTACTTCTCATTTAGTGTTTTAAGAATTCTGGTCGATGCGCTTGATCAACGCTATCGATAAGAATCTCCTAAACGCTTTGATGAGACAGTCAGACACGATATATTGACTTGTAAAAATGTAAATTTTTGTAGAAAGATTATTACATAAAAATAAAAATGTAATTTTGAAAGTTTTAACTTTTCGAGAAAGAGGATTATTTAAAAGAACTCTTCCTTTCGATACTCTTATTCTTGTGATTCCTGAAGGGGAACCAAGACTTTGCTATTTGTACCGATACTAGTCGTATTGGTTTGGATGTCATTCTCTTGCAAAGGAGAACGTGCTATCACTTGTGCTTCTAAATCATTATAGCTTATCGAGACTAGATATGCCACTCATGATCTAGTGCTCGCCGCTATTGTTTTTACTTTTGGAATTTGGCATCATCATATTTGGATGAGAAATTTGTTCTCTGTCTCGATCATAAATCCTTGGAATATTTATTTTCTCATAGGGAACTTCATGTCAGCTCGAGTTCCTGGCATCTTATGATCTTGATATTCTGGAAATCGTGTTGCCAACGCGCTTTGTCGTAGGCAACAAGTTGTTGATTCTTTGATGTTGTCTGAATGGAATTATCTTTTTATCAAGTTCATCGAACGTTTTGATATACTTCGTTTTATTGAGCTTTATCTCATTTTTTTTATGGACTAGCGTCTGATGTTCTTTTATGGTATTCGGTTCATCGGATGTACTGTTATTATACTATATCGATGTTCCGTCTTATCTAGATCAATGGATGTACCATTATTATACTACATCGTTGTTCCGGTTTATCGGTTCATTGGACGTACCGTTTTTGTACTACGTCGGTGTTCCGAAATTATTCGGGCTTTGGTTCATTGGGCGTAACATTTTTGTACTACGCTGATGTCCTAAATTATTTGAGTTTCTAGTTTCTCGGGCGTACTGTTATTATACTACGTCGTTGCACCAGCTCAATTTTCTGCTATTCTTGACGTTCTCCACGTCTTTTATCTACGGAAACGCCTTAGGGATTCCGGTTTTTATTCTTGTGCCCGATGATATTGTGGAAATTGAAGTTTCACCAGATTTGATTTATGAGCAACATTCCATTCGCATCATTGCTTCGGAGATTGAGCGCCTTCGGAATAAAGATATTCTTCTTGTGAGAGTTCAATGGTTCTCAAATCTTAGGGATTACTCTTGGGAATCTAGAGAATTCATCGAGCGATCCCGTTCGTGCTAACTCTTTCGTGCTCTTTATAGTGAACTTCTTATTTCAATTTTCTTTTGTGTTGATACGCTTTTATGGTTGTTACTCTTTATTTTCTTCTTAAGTATTGCGAGGACGCAATTTCTTTAAGGAGGGGAGTCTGTAACAACCCGCATATTTATCGATTTTATATTTAAATATTTTATTTAAATATTTTATCGTTCGTCGGATTTTGGTCCGAAAAACTACTTTTTGCAAACAGTCGAATTGGGACTTGAGACCACCCCCATTGAGTTCAAAATGACGTTTGCGAGCTTTTTGAGTATAAACTTCGATATGTTGGAGATAGTGAAATTTTGCCACTTTTTCACTTAGGGCTTTGGTTTTGGCTGAACCCATAAACCACTTATTAACTCAGTCCCAACCCCATCTCCTCTTCATTACATCATTCCTCATTTCCTAATACTCAAGCTTTTATAATAATGGTGAAGTGGAAGAGGAAATTAAAACTCCAAGCCCTAGTCTTCATTAGCAAATCCATCTTCTAGCTCCAAACTCAAGTGAACCCATTGGTAAGCCTTCTCTTCTTCTTCTCCAACTCATTCTCTCTTTGATTTCAGAATATTCCTAAACCTAATTTAGGAAATGGTTCTCTTTTAAGCTTAGATTGAAGCTTCTTGAGTTGTTATTGAAGAGGAATTGATCTTAGCTTGTTTTTAAAGCTTCTCCTTCATTGATTTGGGTTCAAAGGTGAGATTTTTATCTCACATCTATGTCTATATCTATCTTTGTTGTTAGGTATGAATTCCTAACACTTATTTATGTTCATTTGCTTTTGGTTTGGATTGATTTGGTGATTAGTGTTTTGTAGTCAAATCTTTAAAAATCCAATGTTTGATGTTTGAACATGTTTTTGGTGGTGCATCGAAGAGCTTATAGTGTTGGGTTGCCGATTGGCATAAATTCTTAGCATCCATCGCTCGTTCGATCGCATTTTGGTTTGGATTTGCATTTTTGGTCTAGGCTGTTTTTTTGCCTAGCAGAAGATTTCAGACGTCTAAAACCAAATTCAGACATCTGGTTGAATAATCCAGACGTCTGGAAAGGGGTCTGGAAAAGGCAGAGACTAAATCCAGACGTCTGAAACAAAATCCAGACGTCTGAAATCAAATTCAGGCATCTGGTTGAAAATTTCAGACATTTGAAATGGCCCAGGAATTAAAAATAGAAGGGAGAAAACACATATACTTCCAGAACCTAGGGCCAGACGTCCGGGAACACCTACCAGACGTCTGAAACTGTTTAATTTGCCGATTTTGCCTATTTTTGAGTATATTTCCAACTTTAATCGATTCGTGTTGATTCCCTTTTTGTTGTTATCATTTATTATGGACTTTGATGACTTCTTTTTATGGAATTTTGGAAATATCCATTTGGATGGATTTGGTATCGATGTCTTTGGATTTGATTCACGTCTTCATATGTGAATTTCGATGATTAATTGTTTCTACAATCATTTTTAGTAATTTGTCACTTTAAAACATAAAGGTTTAAATACTAGTATTAAATATCAAAACCTCTTCATCAAAATGATTTCAACTATATTTTCAATATCAAACTCGTTTATAAAACCGTTTTCCAATCTACTAGTATACACAAACCTTTACCTCACTCGTATGAGAAATCTAATTAAACAGCTTAGTAAAACAAGTGGTATGAAATGCTTGCGTTTACTTCGTCGGTTAATTCTTGGACTTGTTCGATTGAATCTTCTGTGACAATTTTCTAGTGGAGATCTACAGTTTGTTCGTAAATATTTAAGTTAAGCTAGTGGTTATGGGACATGATGCTAAACTCATATATATACTAGCTTATTGTAATTGACACTTCTTGATGATCGATGATGATCATTTTATAGTTTAGACTAGCAATGCGCGATGTTCCGAATTGTTTTGTGTTTCGATTCATTGGATGTACCGTTTGTACTACATCAATGTCTCTGCTTTTTGATTCATTGGATGTACCGTTTGTACTACATCGATGTCTCGGCTTTTTGATTCATTGGATGTACCGTTTGTACTACATCAATGTCTTTTTTTTAGATTCATTGGATGTACCGTTTGTACTACATCAATGTCTCTGCTTTTAGATTCATTGGATGTACCGTTTGTACTACATCGATGCCTTTGCTTTTTGATTCATTGGATGTACCGTTTGCACTACATCGATGCCTTTGCTTTTTGATTCATTGGATGTACCGTTTGCACTACATCAATGTCTTCGCTTTTAGATTCATTGGATGTACCGTTTGTACTACATCAATGTCTTTGCTTTTAGATTCATTGGATGTACTGTTTGTACTACATCAATGTCTCTGCTTTTAGATTCATTGGATGTACCGTTTGTAGTACATCAATGTCTTTGCTTTTAGATTCATTGGATGTACCGTTTGCACTACATCAATGTCTTGGCCAATCCTTTTTTTGTGATTTCTGGATTTCTATTTGATGATTTCTGGAATTTATGTTTCACCACCTTTTTCAGTTAGCATTGATATGTATGTCATTTATTGTGGCTTGGTGAATTAAATAAAGAATATGACATTCTTTTGATGCTATGAGATTCTTGAGATATTGTATGACTTTTGTGGATTTTCTAATGTATACTTATCGTAGTATGACATCTTTGGTTATCATACGTCCTTCTATTATATCTCTTCTTATATCTCATTTTTATCTGATACTTATAGCTAGACCGATCCGTTTATTATTTTCTTATTAAATAATACTCGGATCAGACTGAGATTCTACAGGTGCTTCCTCTTGACTTCCTATCTGGAACCATCATCTGACTTTTGGCTAACTACTTAGATTAGTAGTTTTTGTTGTATACTATTCTTTTGTCTAGCACTTGTATCTATTCTTTTTGATATTGTGGATCTTGTTTGACCAATACTCTGGTGTACACTTTCATGTGTTATATTCATATCTATTTCCGCCTTTGTGATATGAATTATCTGTGACTGATTTCTGTTATGTTTATTTCTATATTTGATTCCGAAGACCTTTATAGCCACTGTGTAGTAGCTTTGAGTTTGTGTCGGTATGTCGGATTTCCTCTTGAGATGAAAAGTTATATTTTTATCTCGCATATCGGTACTCGCACAAAGCAATTATACAGATGGTCGCTCCTCAACAGCCTTATTCTCCGTGCTAGTCGACAGCATTACTCCGTAGTGTTCTTGGCTAGCGTGGGTATAGAGGTGGGGCATCACAGGTACTCTCATAGAGGAGAACTATCTCAGTGAGACTTTTAAAAGTAGCCTCTAATACGGATAAAATTAAGCAATGAATCCCCAACTGATACTTTAAGACCCAAGGCAAACTCCTTTGCCCACACAAGCGAAATACCAACCATCTCAATGCCCAAAAATAAACGGTTGAATTGGACAATTTATTCCTTCATTGAAAAGTGCACCGAATAAGATGGATGTAATGCTACAACTACACACTCTTCTCGATCTTAGAAGTGAATTAACAACCAAAGCGATGCCTGAATTCATTCAAATCCACGAGCATGCTCATCAGCCGCTCAAATACTATGTCCTACCATGCCAATGTCTTCCCTCCTAAAAACCCAAGAAGTAGTCTTCCATATGTGAACATTCTATAAACCTCTATTGATGCGAGCCCTCTCATAAGCACATGTCAAAGGTTCTGTCTCAACAACAATATCAAGACTCAAAAATGGCTTCCTTCCAAGGATAAAGAAAACTTGATATAGCTTCAAAGTGTCTAAAGTTGGTAGATATAAAAATACAAGTGCCCAAAGGGCCACACCACTTTTGATGCTAATCGCATCACTGGGAAATGTTCAAGAATTGTAGAACATCCCTTACAGTAGCTAAATCGTCACTGAACTAATCAAGCATCTCAAACTGTCCATCCACAATCGCTCGTGCACTCCATCTGCTCATGCTGATAGCTTGACGAAGATACCTTAGCAACTATTGTAGAAATAGATCAAAGTACAGAAGAAAAATGGTGTATACAATATAATATAGAAAAATACAAGTATGCTCTCTTAATGTAACTCCTTTTACCAGATTTACTGACTCAAGCTGATCTACTTAGCTCGAGTGTTAAGCCTAAACTCTGATATCAAATGTAACGATCCTCCTTTTGTAATACCAAAAAATCATCTTCTCACATGAATGGCTGACTTTCAAATACCATAAAAGACATATTTTTCGGGTAAAATTAAAACAATGTACTAAACCAAGACATCAATAGTATCTTAAAACAAAATGATAACATATAATATATTGAATATATAAGAACAAAACAGGATGAACAATATATATATGTGTGTGTATGTGTATATAAATGAGTGCACTGGAGGAAACAACTGATAAATAAATATCAATATAGAAAATCAGAATATAACATCCTCAATAAGGCGGAGTTCTGAATAATATCTAATACAACAGGTCTTATACATAATACATATTTGTCACAAGCCACTATAATAACAAGTATATATATCCAAAATATTGATTCCATGCCTCCAAAGTGCTCTAGCTGCCCGTCTTCATAGCATATTTCCAAAAGCACATGACTTCCAAACTCCCAAACTCCCAAATTGGCGGAATCACTTAACATTCACATCCAGATTCTGGGCTTTTCCTGCTTCATGCCTCCCAAATAGCTCATAGTCTTCCTTGAAGTTGCACCGAAGCTCAACACGAACCCACATCCAAAGTCGAGGAGGAAACACATATAAAATGGCACTGATCTAGGCTTTACTACCTAGGTCAGTACACCACCAATCCACCGATGGTAGCCTTTCTTAGGCAATAAAACCTGAATCAAGTGCAACCCTATTGCTGAGACCGCTAATTCGCATGCCATTTCCTTATTGCGTTGCCCATTAAGCCACCTTTCCTTCCAAGCCTACCTCTACCCATCAGACCTTCTTTGGAGTTCATTAGTTCATATTTTAAAAGTAGTTCCTTATGTGTTCGAAAACTGACTTTGACATGAAATCAACTCTTAGCATGCATAGAGATCAACAATTGACTCTAGCGACTCGGACTCCCCTAATAGGCCAAAACAACATAACAGGCCTTCCTACCTTGTGTGATTCCTATGTGTACCCCCATACACCCATTTGTGTTTCTTTGTACACAAATGGATATAAAACCATACTTATATTATATAAATCATGATACGAACTTCAATGGAGTGATAACTCGATCTAGTACCTTCTCACGCACCTTAGCACACACGATTGTCAATATAGCTACTTAGATGCTCACCGTGTATTTATACACAAATATGGATACTTACGCGCGCACATACACACGTATATATGAATATACATATAAATACCTTCAAAAAACTTAATTACACTACAATAGCTATCTTGATTATTTTATAACTTTGAATACATGTATACATGTACCGCTAGCGCATTCATACGCACACGTATATTTAAGTAAGAGACTTAATCATTAATAATCAAATATCACTTTTACCTACTAAATCCTTTCAATAAAAAAATATCTCATTAAATTATTTTATAAAATCTCATACCATTTTCTAAAATACAATACTAGCTTATAAATCCTTTTAAGCCCTTGAAATACTAAATCTCTTCATTTAAAATTGAGTATTCCCTTCATAAATATTGTGTGAAACATTAGATCCATTTTATAAGATATATTATCCATATTATTTTACAAAATGTTATGTTCTTTATAAAATATACATTCATACTATAATGATCCGTATTTTTTAGTAACTAAAATATTAAATTTAGTAAGATTTTGAAATGCTAATATTGTAAGAAATTAAGATTTATGATTTGTAATGATGAAACAATTAGAATGTATATAGTAATGTTAATCTAAAGTAATCGATAACCATTTTAATCCAATTTCAATCAATGGATATAATTGTAAGGTTATTTGGTTATAATTGCAAGTAATAAAATAAATTAAATGGTTCATTTAATGATGGGATTGTATGTAATTTAATGGAATAGGTTAATATAAAATATAAAATCATTTTGTTATAACCCTTGGTTGTAAATTATAAGATAATGAATATGAACTATTATTATAAATGATGGTCGCAATTATCCTCTCATTAATTTGTCCATTTGAATATTAAATGGGTAATTAATAGAATTAAGGCAATTGAATGTTGGAACTATATGTTGTTAAATGAAATTGAATATAATCGGTGATATGTGAGTAGTCATAAAATTTGTTGTAGACAATAAAATTATACACATGATTAAATTACTTAAAAGTAACAATTGTTCATTCATCATCTCATTATTTAATATGTTTGAAATTAATTTGGAAATCAATGAAAATTTATGTAATTAATTATTTCAGTTAATATGGTAAAGATGTTAACGGTAAAATGTAACAACCATGTATTTTGTGATTTTTTTAATTGTAAATTTTAATTATTTTAATTGAATTTCATGATTTAAAAACTTCATTTTATTTATTAAAGTGAATAGTTTTGTTATTTTAAATATAAATTTTGATTTCTATGTGAATTAGAATTCCAAACATGAATATATAGAATATTTTCCAAAAGTGTGAATTTTGGTCAATATGGTCAAATTTTGACTTTTAAATTTAAAAATTTAAAATTTTTAATTTTTGAATTTTATTTTTTATTATGAAAATAAATAAAATTTTAAGAATACTGCTTTTCGTTTCGTTGAAATCTGATTTATATTGTGAAAGTTATGCCTTTTACACTATTGTGTGAAATTTGTTGTATTTAACAAAATTGTCTATTTTATTTTTATATAAATAATATTTTATTTGTTATGTCATGTTCTAATTTATATTTACATGTGTAACATGATGTTATGTATATATTTTAGTTTTAAATCATTTTTAAAAGTGTAATTGAAATTTTCTAATGTCAGTTGTATTCTGTTTATAATTTTTAATTTCTAGTTTCAATTAATTAAAGAAATTCTTTATTTATTTTTTTCTATTTTCTCAAGACCTTATTTTATTTCATTTCTACTTTATTTTTTCATCATTTATTTTATTTATTTGACTTTTTATTTGTTTTAAAGTGAAATAGAAATTTTCTAAAGCTAGTGATATTTTGTTTGTAATTTTAAGTCTTGTTTTAAATTATTAAACTATTTCTTTTATTCTTTTTCTATTTTCCTAAATTTATTTATTTATTTTCTTTTTATTTTATTTTGTTTTCAGTTTTGTAATTCATTTACTTAATTTTAATTGTTTTTATTTGATTTAAAGAAATGGAAATTTGAAAGGACTAAAGCTTTTATAACTTGTGACACTTCATCGCCTAGTCTTTTCATTTGCTTATCTTTTCCTCTTCTCTTGAGTTTTGGCCATGCATTATTGTGTTTACCCATGAATTTCCATTCACTTTCATGTGATAAACTTCATTTCTCATTATTTATCATGACTAATAAAATGGTAATGGCCTCCTCTTTTTTTCTTTTTTCTTTTTTTTCTTTTTCTCTTCATTTTTTCTTCTGATTTTTAATGTTTTGCCTTGGCTTCTTCTCCTTGTTGCTCGGCCATCCCTTGCTTGCCATGGCCATCACCTCCATCACCTCCTCCTTGTCACCACCACCACCTAACCTCTGACCTTGGCCAGGCCGAGACCATCCTTGAGACAAAACTCCACCAAACATTGAGATTGCCTTGAAAACATCCATGCTAGCCACTCCATGCCTTATACCTTCATCCGCTACCACGGCCACCACCTTGAGCCGCCACCACCATCTTGATACCACCACTACACATCACCTCACTTACTGTCCAGATCTGAAGCATGAAAGGCCGAGCCCAAAATGCCTTGGCCGAGCCCAAATAGTGAACACAAACTCTTCCATTTTTGCCATGACCTCTTGTATTCCTCCTATGTAACTCCTACCCACTTCATCACCTTGTAGCTGTGCCTTATAGGACCCAAACCCGACCCAAAGCCACACCAAACCCAAGCCTCTTGACCCTCTAGGCCGAGCATGTGATGGTAGAAAGCATGGTAAAAGCTATTGTGTTCATATTGCTTTTTATTTCAAAGTTAATCCAATTCAATGTTGTATTGAATTTATATTAATATTTGGTTTTGTTTATGGGTTGTGGCAAAATCATTAGCTTGGTTCTCATCCACTTGAATCTATTGTTGTGTCATCGTGCCTTCTGGAAATCTATTTGTTTCATTTGAACTGCCAACTCTAGCAAAAATGGGAGTAATCTCACATGACATTTATACTTATGCAAATGTGAATTGACAACAATTGAATATGTAGAATGTTATATTATGTTATACTTGCCTGTGATTATAAATTATATGATGTTAAACCTGTTTATTTATCTATCATGTCATCTGTTACTGATATTTGTTGTTAAACTGTTCATTATATCTATTCATCACTGTCAGTTCCCTGTTAGTTTAGAAATCACTATGGGTTGAAATGATACATACCCGAACGGACTTTAGAATAGGGAAAAATCGTTGTGGGCTGAAATGATAGGCCTGAACGGTTTTTATTTATTTTATTTTACTTGGGACTGCGGGTTTGGAATGATAGAACCCGGATTTTCTTTGTGAATTGCGGATTTAAATGACATATATCCATATCACTTGATCTAGGTTAGAAAACTATATACAGGCCCGTGGTTATTTTATAAAGTATTTTGAATATTTTTAAGTATTCTTAAAAGTGTACATTTATGAAAATTTGATTTAAATTTGATTTTTAATGTTTAAATAAAGAAATTTTAATTTTTCTATAAGTTAAAATATTGAATAATTAAATGATTAAATTGAATTTTTGAAATATAACTTAAATCTGGAAATTTGGACTTTGGCTTTTAAAATAACATTTAAGTTATATAAATAAAATTTTAAGTGGTTTAAAATGTAAGTTTATGATAATTTGATTTAAATAGATTTTAAAGTGTTTTAAATAAACGATTTATGATATTTTTCTCTAAGTGGAAAATGTTAAATAAATAAAGGGTTAAGTTGTTATTGAAATATAACTTAAGTCTGGAAATTTGAGTTATATAAATAAATAAAAATGGAAATTAAGTTATATCTATAAAAATGGTAATAAAATTTAAGTGTTAAGTTTATTTATTAAAAATGTGAAGGCTAGAAAATTTACACTTGAATTTATTAAGTAAATTATTGAAATTTGATTTAATTATGAAATGTTACTTTATAAAAATCATAAGTTGAAAGGGTATTTTTAATGAAATTTTTTAAATGTTAAAATATGATTTATAATATGTTTAAAGGTTTAAATTGAAGTTTATTATTTGCTGGAAATACACTAAAATCTGAAAAATTCTTTTTTATAGCATTCAGAAATGCTATGGTTTCTGTAAATGAACTAAAGCTGAATAAAAGAGGCTATTGCAGCAGTTCTGAAATGCTGTAGTTGCTGTGGTAAATTTAAAGGCTAAACATAAAAAAGGCCTATTACAGCAGTTCTGTAAATGCTGTAGTGGTCCGCTGTCTTTGCTGATATTAATAAAAATCTTAAACTTGAAACCTGAGCTATTGCAGCATTTCTGGAAATGCTGTCTTTGCTGTTTTAAACTACATTTCAACTAAAACTAAGTTTTAACAGCAGTTTTTTTAATGCTGTCTTTGCTGAATTAAAATGTTTTCAAGTATAACTTATAACAGCTTTTTCTAAATGCTATGAAAGGCTGGAATTTTCAATATTTATGGTTTTTAACTAGGTAAATGAGCTCAGAATGGTTTGAAACTTTGAAAATTCAATACTTGATTTGAAAGTATAATAACTTCACTTTTAAATGGTTTAAATGAATTAATATGATGGAATATAATTTATTTAAAAGGTGATTTGAAATGATAATAAATGAATGATATCTTGGAATTTAAAAAGGCATTTTAAATTTGATATTTGGATTTGAATTCAAGTAATGATTTGAAATGAAGTTTTGAAAGGATATGATATTTTGATATATTAAAATGATTTAAAAAGGACACTTTGAAAGGATATGATATTTTGATATTGTAATGTTGATCTTTATTTTGATAAAGATTTGGATTTGAAATGATATTTTATTTTGAAGTACAAAATATTATTTTTTAAAATTATAACCACGGGTTATAATAATGATTAGTTGGTAAAGAGAACGGGATCAGATATGGGAATACTCTCTGTCGATACCGAAAACCACTTTGACAACCGTGTACGTGGTGGAGATTCCAGAATGAAGTACGATGGTGGCGACGTTCTTGTGGTATGTTACGTGGACCCAACTCCCGTGAATTGGCATAAGGTGGCTAAAACATGAGCGATCTCGGGCCAAGTGAGGTCATACCTTCTATCGGATGCATTTCTTCGATACCATTCTATTACTTTTCTGATTGATTGGGTGTACCCCTCCGGATTTGGGAATGTGTTCCGAGGTGGGCGCAGTGGCTGCTACGTTACCACCCGCCCATGTGCGTATTTGGTATATCTACCCTAGCATTGCCTCGTTGTGTCGTGTCGCCTATCATATTGAGCCTTTACTATGAGTTTGGTTTTCTCCCGTATCCCATGTGTATCTTCTCGTAGTCTCCCGATCAGGAGATATGCAGATATTGGATGGACTACTGGGACTATTACGTGTCTAGGGCTATATGGGTAACTCCGTGATGCTATTTTAAAGTAAGTTTATTTTACTATAGACATTATTATAATATCGTGATATTACTACATAGTAAATAGTTTAACGAATCCCTAGAGGATGGGCGGTCCCAAGCATCCTTTAAGTTACTTGTACCTTTACTACAGTTCACTTGAGTTGGTTTACATTGTATAAGTATGTATGTCCTGACTCGAGTGTTTGTATTTTTATTTACGCTCAGGTCAGCCTGAGTATTCACAGATTTGGATTCCACTTTCGGGAGGTTGGAATCGCTGGAGATTATCTGCTTGTCTAGTTTTATCTATTTCACTTCCAGTTATCCTGTCAATCCCAGTGTTGTATTCAACTTGTACTTGGTTATCATATTGAGACTTCTGTTGTATCTAATTTAACTCTGATATATTTATATAGTAGCTATATGAACTACTATTTCTTTTACTTCCTCTGCATTATTATTACTCTTTGTCTGTGATATGTGATTATCTATATATTGTATATTCTGAGATTTGCCAAATTTTATTTACAACGCGTTAATTTGAACAATTCAAGTCTAGCATGTGTGGATGTGAATGGTTGAAAATATCATGTTATTACATTTGGTATCAGAGCTTTGGCTTTGAGGCAAAACATAGAATATAAGGTAAATTTATTTACAGAATAACTTTCGTTTGAGTTTGAATCTTTTCCTCTTTGATTCGAATTTCCTTTGAATTTTGGAACGTTCCCTGCGGTTCCAAAATCCATTCTTGTCCTTCACTATTCGTCTTCTTTTGATTCTAGAGTATCCCATAACTCCACTTCGAATGATCTTTATAGTGAGTTGGCAGTCTCGCCTATCTCAAATTTGCTTGTAAAGGAGTGAAACTCCTTTACAATTAGCATTGATTCATAGAGATTTATATCTATCCTTCGTTTAGATGCTAATATCTTTTGTTATTCCAACTCTATCTCTTGAGATCAAATGTAGATTTACCCCAGAAAATCCACAATGATCTTATTCTTTAAGTCACGGTTGACCCAATTAAGGTTGCCCGCGATTTATTTAAGCTTATCCATCTCCCTATTTTGTTAATTAATCATCTTGTCTTTTGTTTCCAAACTATCTTCAAAACATTATGAATTGTACTTGTAAATCAATAGTTAATGTTTTGTTTTATATTGTGTTGTTTGAGTTGTCGATGTTGATTTTTGATCGATTCATCTGACCACGCTATCGATAAGATTTCCAAAACTCTTGAACAGAGCAAACTGACACAATATGTTTTTTCAAAATTATTAATGAAACAAATTTTGTGACTATATTATAAATTTTTCTAGATCTTTATTGAATTGGTAGTTAAGAAATAATATATTTTTTATATATCAGTATTTCTCGTTTCATATATAAATAATTGAACTATAAAACATGGTTATAAGTTTATTTGGAAATTTAAAATGAATTTAAAACAAGAATTTGAGAATTTAATTTTCGATGGTTTCAAACTTTGTATTTAAAGTTTTAAAAAGATATATTATTCAAAGTATTTTCGAACAGAAATTAGTTTCCAAAGAATTTTCAAGTTTAAAAATTTATGCTCTTCTCTTTGTCATTGGAAAATAACTTCAGTGATGACCGCAACAACATCGACATTTATTTTTGAGTTTCGAAGTGAAGAGACCATTCTGTAGTCTTGCTACAGCCTTGTTTGGGGAATTTAATTGATTTGAATTTCTAAAATAAGACTGGATTTATAACTTATGCTGATATATGATTTAAATTTGAATGGATATATATATATATATATATATTATATGTGCATTTATTTATCTCTAAATAGTTTGGAATTTGTCGGAAATTTAAATTTCTAAATTTTATTTTGAAAGATAATTTCAAGATTTGGATAAATATTCAAGCTTGAAATGATTGAATTTGGAAGTTTTATTTGTATAATACACCATTTCATTTCAATATAACTTACTTTAATTTTAGAAGTTGAATATGTAATTGGATAATATACAATATAAAAGTTTTATAAATAAAATTTGAGTGGTTATAATAAATGTTATACACTTAAATTTTAGTTATAAAAAGATTAACAGAGGTTAATAGAATAAAAGGTAAATTGAATAATTTACAATATAAAGGATGTTAAAGGAACTAAGAATAAATTAAAGCAGTTGTAAGAAGTGTATATACATACTTAAATTAGGTGATAAAATATATTGAGAGGAATAAAATTTAATTTGAAGAACTAAATTTATTGAATACGTTATGAGTATAATAAATGATTTTTTTTTTTCAAATCCATGATTTTAGAGATTGTTCAATCAAGAAAATTGGATGATAAGATAATGAAATTAGAGATAGTTATGATTTATTTAACTTGTGTAAAAATTAATTATCAATTTAAGTTGAAATTTCCATGGTATCAAACTTATTATCTTATTTTGTTTTCCAAACTATCTTTTGGTTGTCCTTATTTTCCTTATCTTGCTACAGACTGGTGTAAGAATCTTTCTATAATTTTTCTATTTAGAAATCTTTCTATAATCTTTGGTAATCTTTAGTACTCATTTTGAATCTGAGCACTGCTTGCCATCCACAGATCGTCGGTCAAGCGGAAAGGGTGAATCAGATTCTAGAGGATCTTTTCGTGCTTGTGTTCTTGATTCTGGAGGATCTTGGGAGGATCACCTCCACCTTGTTAAACTTACCTATAACAATAGTTATCAGGTATAATTTCAATCTTTTTTCATCTTGTCTTAATCTTGTTTCATTTTATCTTTTCTGTGCTTTCCCGTACCTCATTCCTTTTCGGGGACGAAAAGTTTTGAGTAGGGGAGAGTGCAACAGCCCTGTATTTTGTGATTTTTTTTAATTGTATATTTTAATTATTTTAATTGAATTTTCTGATTTAAAAACTTTATTTTATTTATTAAAGTGAATAGTTTTGTTATTTTAAATATGAATTTTTGATTTCTATGTGAATTAGAATTCCAAACATGCATAAATAGAATATTTTCCAGAAGTGTGAATTTTGGTCAATATGGTCAAACTTTACTTTTAAATTTAAAATTTTAAAATCTTGAAATTTTGAATTTTATCCTTTATTATGAAAGTAAATAAAATTTAAGAATACTAATTTTCGTTTCGTTGAAATCTTATTTATATTGTGAAAGTTATGCCTTTTACATTATTGTGTGAAATTTGTTGTATTTAACAAAATTGTTTATTTTATTTTTATATAAATAATATTTTTGTTTGTTATGTCATGTTCTAATTTATTTTTACATGTGTAACATGATGTTGTGTATATATTTTAGTTCTATAACATTTTCAAAAGTGTAATTGAAATTTTCTAATGTCAGTTGTATTCTGTTTATAATTTTTAATTTCTAGTTTCAATTAATTAAAGAAATTCTTTATTTATTTTTTTCTATTTTTCTCAAGACCTTATTTTATTTAATTTCTACTTTATTTTGTTCATCATTTATTTTATTTATTTGACTTTTTATCTGTTTTAAAGTGAAATAGAAATTTTCTAAAGCTAGTGATATTTTATTTGTAATTTTAAGTCTTGTTTTAAATTATTAAACTATTTCTTTAATTCTTTTTCTATTTTCCTAAATTTGTTTATTTACTTTAATTTTATTTTATTTTGTTTTCAGTTCTACAATTCATTTACTTAATTTTAATTGTTTTTATTTGATTTAAAGAAATGGAAATTTGAAAGGACTAAAGCTTTTATAACTTGTGACACTTCATCGCCTAGTCTTTTCATTTGCTTGTCTTTTCCTCTTCTCTTGAGTTTTGGCCATGCATTTTTGTGTTTAGCCGTGAATTCCCATTCATTTTTACGTAAGAAACTTCATTTCTCATTATTTCTCATGGCTAAGAAAATGGTAATGGCCTGCTCTTTTTTTTCACTTTTTCTCTTCATTTTTCTTTTGATTTTCAATGTTTTGCCTTGGCTTCTTCTCCTTGTTGCTCGGCCACCCCTTGCTTGCCACGGCCATTACCTCCACCACCTCCTCCTTATCACCACCACCACCTAACCCTCTGACCTTGGCCAGGCCAAGACCCTCCTTGAGACAAAACTCCACCAAACATTGAAATTGCCTTGAAAACATCCATGCTAGCCACTCCATGCCTTATCACCTTCATCCACTACCACGGACACCACCTTGAGCCGCCACCACGACCTTGATACCACCACTACACATCACCTCACTCGTTGTCCAGATCTGAAGCACAAAAGGCCAAGCCCAAACATGCCTTGGCCGGGCCTAAATAGTGAGCACAGTCTCCTCCATTTTTGCCTTGACCTCTTGTATTTCTCCTATGTAACTCCTACCCACTTCATCACCTTGTAGCCGTGCCTTGGACCCAAATCCGAGCCAAACCCAAACCAAACCCAAGCCTCTTGACCCTCTAGGCCGAGCATGTGATGGTAGAAAGCATGGTAAAAGCTATTGTGTTCATATTGCTTTTTATCTCAAAGTTAATCCAATCCAATGTTGTATTTAATTTATATTAATATTTGGCTTTGTTTATGGGTGGTGAGAAGATCATTAGCTTGGTTCTCATCCACTTGAATCATTGTTGTGTCATCGTGCCTTCTGAAAATCCATTTATGTCATTTGAATTGCCAACTCCAGCAAAAATGTGAGTAATCTCACTTGACATTTATACTTATGCAAATGTGAATTGACAACAACTGAATGTGTAGAATGTTATATTGTGTTATACTTGCCTGTGATTATGAATTATATAATGTTAAATCTGTTTATCTGTCATGTCATCTATTACTGATATTTGTTGTTAAACTATTCATTTATATCTGCTCATCACTTCCAGTTCCCTGCTAGTTTAGAAATCACTATGGGCTGAAATGATACATACCCGAACGGATTTTAGAATAGGGAAAAATCGTTATGGGCGGAAACGATAGGCCTGAACGGTTTTTATTTATTTTATTTTAGTTGGGACTGTGGGTTTGGAATGATAGAACCTGGATTTCCTTTGTAAATTGCGGATTGAAATGATATATATCTGTATCACTTGACCTAGGTTAGAAAACTATATATAAGCCCGTGGTCATTTTATAGCGTATTTTGAACATTTTTAAGTATTCGTAAAAGTGTAAATTTATGAAAATTTGATTTAAATTGGAATCTTAATGTTTAAATAAAGATATTTTTGATTTTTCTGTAAGTTAAAATGTTGAATAATTAAATGATTAAATTGAATTTTTGAAATATAACTTAAATCTGGAAATTTGGACTTTGGCTTTTAAAATGACATTTAAGTTATATAAATAAAATTTTAATTTGTTTAAAATGTAAATTTATGATTATTTGATTTAAATAGATTTTAAAGTGTTTTAAATAAAGGATTTATGATTTTTTTTCTATAAGTGGAAAATGTTAAATAAATAAAGGGTTAAATTGAATTATTGAAATATAACTTAAGTCTGGAAATTTGGGTTTTTGGTTTAAAAAGGAAATTTGAGTTATATAAATAAATTAAAATGGAAATTAAGTTATATTTGTAAAAATGGTAATAAAATTTAAGTGTTAAGTTTATGTATTAAAAATGTGAAGGCTAGAAAATTTACACTTGAATTTATTAAGTAAATTATTGAAATTTGATTTAATTATGAAATGTTACTTTATAAAAATCATAAGTTGAAAGAGTATTTTTAATGAACATTTTTATATGTTAAAATATGATTTTTATAATATTTAAAGGGTTTAAATTGAAGTTTATTATTTGCTGAAAATACACTAAATCTGGAAAATACTTTTTTTATAGCATTCAGAAATGCTATGGTTTCTGTAAATGAACTAAAGCTGAATTAAAGAGGCTATTACAGCAGTTCTGAAATGCTATAGTTGCTGTAGTAAATGTAAAGGCTAAAACTTAATGAAGGTCTATTACGGTAGTTCTATAAATGCTGTAGTGGTCTGCTGTCTTTGTTGAAATTAATAAAAACCTTAAACTTGAAATCTGAGCTATTACAGCATTTCTGGAAATGTTGCCTTTGCTGTTTTAAACTAAATTTCAACTAAAACTGAGTTTTAACAGCAGTTTTTAAATGATGTCTTTGTTGAATTAAAATGTTTTCATGTATAACTTATAACAGGTTTTTCTAAATGTTGTGATAGGCTGGAATTTTCAATGTTTATGATTTTTAACTAGGTAAATGAGCTCAGAATGGTTTGAAACTTTGGAAATTGAATACTTGATTTGAAAGTATAATAACTTCACTTTTAAATGGTTTAAATGAATTAATTTGATGGAATATAAAATATTTAATTTGAAATGATAATAAATGAATGATATCTTGGAATTTAAAAAGGCATTTTAAATTTGATATTTGGATTTGAATTCAAGTAATGATTTGAAATGAAGTTTTGAAAAGATATGATATTTTGATATATTAAAATGATTTAAAAAGGAAACTTTGATAGGATATGATATTCTGATATTGAAATGTTGATCATTATTTTGATAAAGATTTGGATTTGAAATGATATTTTATTTTAAAGTATAAAATATTATTTTTAAAAATTATGACCACGGGTTATAATAACGATTGGTTGGCAAAGAGACCGGGATCAGATATGGGCATACTCTCTGTCGATACCGAAAACCACTTTGACAACCGTGTACGCGGTGGAGATTCCAGAATGAAGTAGGATGGTGGCGAAGTTCTTGTGATATGTTACGTGGACCCAACACCCGTGAGTCGGCATAAGGTGGCTAAAACAGGAGAGATCTCGGGCCAAGTGAGGTCGTACCTTCTATCGAACGCATTTATTCGATACCATTCTATTACTTTTGTGATTGATTGGGTGCACCCCTTCGGATTTGGGAATGTGTTCCGAGGTGGGCGTAGTGGCTGCTACGTTACCACCAGCCCATGTGCGTATTTGGTATGTCTACCCTGGCATTGCCTCGTTGTGTCGTGTCACCTACCATATAGAGCATTTACTACGAGTTTGGTTTTCTCTCGTAGCCCATGCGTATCTTCACGTAGTCTCCCGATCATGAGATATACTGATATTGGATGGACTACTGGGACTATTACGTGTCTGGGGCTATATGGGTAACCCCGTGATGCTATTTTAAAGTAAGTTTATTTTACTATAGACATTATTATAATAGCGCAATATTGCTACATAGTAAATAGTTTAACAGATCCTTAGAGGATGGGCGGTCCCAAGCATCCTTTAGGTTACTTGTACATTTACTACAGTTCACTTAAGTTGGTTTACATTGTATAAGTATGTATGTCCTGACTTGAGTGTTTGTATTTTTATTTACGCTCGGGTCAGCCTGAGTATTCACAGATTTGGATTCCACTTTCTGGAGATTGGAATCGCTGGAGATTATCTACTCGTCTATCTATTTAACTTTCAGTTATCCTGTTGATCCTAGTGTTGTATTCTACTTGTACTTGGTTATCATATTGAGACTTCTATTGTATCTTATTTAACTCTGATATATTTATATTGTAGCTTCATGACGACTATTTCTTTTACTTACGCTGCATTATTATTACTCTGTATCTGTGATTATCTATTTACTGTATATTCTGAGATTTTTCAAATTTTATTTACAACGCGGTATTTTGAGCAATTCAAATCTGACGTGTGCGGATGCAAATGGTTGAAAATATCGGGTTGTTACATAAAATAATGAATGTAATAAAATGTAAACTTATGTTAACATAATTCATAGGGTATTGTTGATTGAATAATAAGGATGATAATATAGGTTTGAATGTAATTGGATAAGAATTGGATGCGTAGTAAATGACATTTAACCTTTTAAATATGATAAGGGAAACAAATTAATATTGCATTAATTGATTTTACATCTTTTAATTAACATAAAGTGTAACGATCCCTAACTTTTAACAACTTTAAAATGGCAGTATTTTTATTTTAAATAAAATTTAAATAAACTTCTTTTTTAAATTTGTGATGTTGACTGTTTTATTTGACTAAATTTAGTAGAATAAATATTTTGTGAAATTTCAAATTTTGGTCAAACTTAGTCAAAGTTTAACTTTTGGTTGAAAATTTTAAATTTGAATTTTAAAATTTTATTCCTTTTATGTGATACTAGACTGAATTGTAATCTTCTCTTCACTTTTCGTTTCGTCTACTCAAACTCATATTGCTCTAAAAAATTTGGTTACTATGAAAAATTAACTTGAATTGGTAGTATTTAATTGTGCTTTATTTAGCTAAGGCATATTGAGTTTGTTTGGTCTAATGGGCCCTCTAGTCAGTCATGTAACCATTCCTTTACCTAAGACCATATGTTTCCTATATGTTAACATCTACATACATAGTTTTTCTCCTATGAAACTTTCTTTTCACATTTCTTCATCCTCCTCAAAATCTATAGAGAATTCTAGATCTAAAACCCCAAAAACCCCGCAACCCTTTCGTCCTCTTCTATAGCTGCCGTCCTCTCCACCATCTCCAAGGCCATCTCCTTCCACCATCCTTCTCCTCTTCTTTCTCTTTTTTTTCCTTCTTTTCCCTTTCCCTATTTTCCCTCTTTCTTCCCCTGATTTCCATGGCTTCTATATTACACTAACATACTCCAAATCAAATAATTTTTTTGAAACTGTGTATAATTTGAATGGCAACAACTTTGTTGTTGAACCCTTCTTCCCATTTCGAATATTTCTATATCAAAAACTCCAATTTTCAAGTCCTTTCTCGGGTCCAGTTTTGGCAGAAAACACCATATATTGTATCAACGTATCTTCTTCGGAATTGAACCAAATTATGTGATTGTTTTTTTCAAACCATTTATTATTCCAGTAGCTTACTTTATTTTAGATCATTTTTTCAAATTCCTTAATTTTCTGGGCCAAAAACTCAAATCTTTTCGAAGTATTTTTTATCTCAGAACAGAAAACACCTCTATTTGTTTTGACCATAACTTTCTTATGACAAAAGCTTTTTGAGTGATTCTTTTTTGAAAGTGGATAGAAAAGAATTTGCAACAACTTTCTTATTAGTAATTTTATAGATTCGGTAATATTCTAGTCCGAATATTTTTTTGATGATAACCTAGTTTTAGGTTTGTCCATAGTTTGGGTCGTCTAGGGTTGTTTGGTAGTTGAAAGTAGTTGGAACTTGTTTATTGTTTCGTGTTTGTGTCTAAGCTTTGTTGGATTTGCTTTGCATTTGGATCTTTGCTAGGAATCTCCATATTACTCTATTTTATCATCACCTTCATAGCCATAAAAGATGAGCAAACACTCACAAATACTAGATTATTTTATGTTAGTTAAATTGAATTTATGATGTGATTAGAAATTGATTGATTGATGTTTAATATATTTTAAATTGTCATTCCAGTTAAATATGGCTTTTATCGAATTTAATTGCCATTTAATTTAATATTGAAATTTATAGTACCGGTTAAATACCTATTATTGATAACTAGTAAATTGTTGGTAGTTATTGGTTGATTTCAATGATGATTGTGATGTATGTTCAACTATTGATACTTGGTTGATTGGATGGATGTTATAGGTTGACATTTTGGACGATTGGATGTTATTTATGTCTATATCTCTATTATACCTATGGGTTGAAATGATACATAATTGAATGATCTTATAAAATAAGGAAAAATCGTTATGGGTTGAAATGATAAACTTGAGCGGTTTTCATTGATTTGGAAATGTTGATTTTTGATACTGGTTGAAATGACATACCCATATAATTTCTTGAATTTGGATTTTTATTTGAAATTGAATTATTTGAATGGTTTAAGTTAATTCAAACTTCGAATTTGTTTTAATTGATGATTAAGATTGATATTTCAAATTATTCAAACCTTTTAAATAATTATAGTCACGTTGAACACTTGATAGGAGATGAAAATCCCTAACATCTATGAAACCATTGCACTAATATTTCTATTTTACTTATTTTGATCTAACTTACATATGATCTTTTAGTTTTGACTCTAGTGTTTTGCCTTTTCATTACGCTCGTGTCAGTCTGAGCTTTTCAGTGTATTGAAGACTATTTCTGGTGTATGCATAACTCTGATTTGAATTATAAAGTGTAATCAAATGTTATTTTTAAAATCGCTTCATGAACTGTTTATTTGATTATTATATTTTATTATTCCGCTGCGAGATTCAATGTTTTGTTTTCTTCCTTTCTTTTATTTTCTTATTTACCCCATTAACAATCCTCCCTTTTGAATGATTGGCATGTGTGGTTTATTGTTGATTTAAACCATCCAAAAAGGTGGGTCGTTATAGTTGGTATCAGAGCCACATTTAGGCATACCTTAGCCTGTTGGGGTTAACTCATTAGAGATAGGGAAGTAATATCCTAGAATGAGTTTGTCTAAGTGTGTGTGTGTGTGTATGTGTGTGTGTGTGTGTGTGTCTATATATATATATATATATATATATATATATATATATATATGAGCACATATTTGTTAGTGTTATAAAAATGTTTTATATAAGTATTGAAATGAAATAATTTTCCTAATATTATATGTTATGTATAAGGGAAATTTTTATAACTATTATAGTTATTTGTAATATGTTTGTTTTACGAAATGGTAATATTTAATTTTTATCATTTATTGTTGATTAGTTGAATTTTGTCAATTTATAAGCATCGGCTAATCATTGTTGATTGAATTTAATGACTAAAAACTAGTATGATAATGGTGTATTAAAGAGAATAAAGTGAATAATTAGGAAGTTTGGTTATGAAATTGAAATGTTTGGTTGTGAATATTGTTATGTGTTGATTGGTAGTTTCAACTATTGAAATAAAATGGAATATCTAGATATTTTGGTGTGGTATTCCGGGAATTTCAAGCAAATAAATGTGATAACCTCCTTTATAATTATTTAAAATGATTTAAAATTGATTATTTTCAAAACAATAATAATAATGTGTTATTTTATATATATATATATATATATATATATATATAAATGGATTTTTAATAGAGTTGAATTTGTGATTGTTTAAATATATATTTGAGTAGATTTAAAAATTTGATTTTTAAGTTTGGATTTGAATTTGAAATTCAAAGGATAGATATTTGTGAATATTTAAAATTCAAAAATATATGTATAATATTTTTATTACTACACAATTTGTCTTATATTATCTTCTTTAAAGGATATTTTATTTATAAATGTATTTATTATTTAGGAAGATAAATATAAAGGCTTTATAAAAACATTTAAAACTAATAATAAAAATGAACAATTACAAATGTAAGGTGTTTAAATTTATAAAATGACAAGTGTTGGATTTTAAGACAAGTGTCAAAATATTTTATTTTTAAAAAACATAACAAATTAAAAGATAATAAAACATTTACACTTCTACCCCTTCCTCACTTTCTTTTCTATCTTCATTCAAAACCAAGCCTGTTAATACTCAAACTAAGCAAAAGTAATAACCTGAAAACAAAACCAGAAAATATCTAAGCTAAAATCAAATTCAAATATCAAGCAACTTCTTCAAGTTTTCAAATAAATCAAGCTACTTCAAGCCTTCAACTGAACAAGCATAGCAAGCAAGTTTCAAGTACATTTCAGCTCAAATTATCAAGCTTCCAGATTGAAATCAGTAGCAGTTCCAGATCTAAAACTTAACTTTGTTTTGCAAATAGGCGAGTAACTCTAAAACTTCTGGTATATTTTGAAGTTGCATGTGATAATCTTTGAAATATAATGTAAACCATGCAGTGTATGATGTTTTAAGATGATTATAGATATATATGTATGTTAATAATTGTATGCATGACTAAAAACATGGAAAGTAGACTCCGTTCAACTGGAACAGTGAATAAATTTAAAATTTAACAATTTAAACTTGGTTCAGGTAGTAAATGTTGAGGTAAAAATTGATGAATGTTAGTCTAAATGTTGCCTGTTGATTTTAAGATGAATAAATATAAATATGTATATAAGTACTTGAGTGAATGACTGCATAACAGCATATATATCCTCCGTTCTTCCCTAAAACTGTAAGTAAACACTTAAGTAAAATCTTTTGATGTTGATATATTTGTGAGATGATGTAATCATGTTGTTGCATGAATGTTTTCAGTTCAAATTTTGATTTGAATCCTGTTATACTCTGAAGTAAGCCAGTGTCTGTTAGTATACAAGCCTCTATGTAAATTTCTAGTTCAAGCGTAACTAGAAAATTTTTATCTCCTAAATTAATCACTGTTAGACTCTGATTATTGAAAGAGAATGGTTTGTAACAATGTAATCTTGTTTCTAAATAATAAATTTAAGTATTTATACTTAACAAGTATTCTGTAAATTTTAAGATTTACGGTAAAATCAAAATCTAGTTAAATTTCAATGTCAATAATTTCATCTCTGGATTATGGAACTTGATTCGCATGGGTGAATCACGAATTTTAAAATAAATTTTGAAATTTTTAACTTAGTTTTTGGAGTAAATTTGAGAATTGTTCGATAGGCCTTCGGTCAATCGTCGTTGATCGGCATCGAAAGAAAGGTCGAGGTTTGGCAGGGAGGTGGCCATAGTGTCAGCAAACACTAGAAAAATGGTTGTAGGGGTCATCGATGGCTGTGGTGATCGGAATATGGCGTAGTAGGGTTCGAAGTGCTGTTAGTGTCTCCGTTGGAACTGAGGTTATCGCGACGTTGTCTTCGCATCTAAACGAATCGTAGCAGGGGTGATGGATGTGTGGGTTCAAGGTGGAGCTTGGGTAAGGGTGGCGAGGCTCATCGGGGTCAGGATTGATATGGAGGAGCGATTTTTTCGATCGACCATTGGTTCCTGTTTTGATCGAGTTGCTCGATTTCTGTTGGACATTGATTTCACTTTTCTGGTGTGTCGTGACGGTTGGCGTAGTCGATTTCGTGTTGATGATGACTGGAGGGATGATCGCCATCGACCAGAAACGTTATGCATGTGCACATGGTCAAATTCGTGCATCTGGAAGATGTTTTGGGAAGAAGGAGTTGGCCTGGATTTCGCGAAGCATTGCTCGTGATGGTTGCGGGAGCGACTCGAGGCATTGGTGACACGAGTGGTGCTCGTGAAATTTTGCAGAGATGGTCGCGTGATTTTCTCGTTTAAAGCTGGTTCTAGGATTTTGGAATTATGTTCTGTTTTTAATCTAAAAATGAATTTCAAAAATTTTAAGCAAGTTAAAATTTTAAACAAAATTTAGCTAGTTTTTATGTATGAAATGATTAATTTAAAGTTTGATGTTTAAAAGAAATTTTGCTTTAGAGTTTTTCTACGTTTACACTCTTGTTTAAAAATAGTTCGGGTTATAAATTTTGCTTTAGTTAAATTATGAAATAAACCTCTAAATGTTTTCAAATAAATTTAATTGTTGAAATTAAAATGAAATTTAGTGAAAGAATTCATTTTTAAATCATTAAAAGATGATAATTTTGTATAAACAAATTTTCAAGCTTTTAATTCAAAAGATAAATAGAGTTTAATGTAATGTATGGGTTATCTAAATTTAATCTTGTTTTACTAACAAAGGTAATTAAAGTATAATTACTTAAATTAATTAAGATGTTTAATTTAGGTAATTAAATGAAGATAAATAACTTGTAATTGATTAAGGGTAGTTGCATGCTTTAAATTTGGATTAATTAACCTAAGTGTAATTGAGGAATGATAAATAAAGGACAATTAATCAATGCAGGTGATTACAGGGTTAACTAATTTGTTCAATTAATTAAGTTAATGGGGTTAATTATAGTTAATTAATTAAGTTTTAATTAATTAAAGGTAATCTTTTGATGTTGGGTTAAGTATAATTACGTAAGGTAATTAATGAGATGTAATTACTTAGTGAAGTAATTAGTGGATAATTACTAGATGTAATAAATTAAAAGAAAATTACTTGATGGAGGTAATTTAAGGATAATTACGTGGTGGAAGAAATTAAGTGATAATTACTCAGTAAAATTAAAGGACTAATTAATATAATTAATCAAGTAGTTGGTTTAATTGATGGAGTAATTAAGAAAAGTTAATTTCTGATTGTGATTAATCAAGGGTGATTAATGAATAAATTAAATTAAAGGTTAATTATTAAACGAAATTTAAGAATAATTAACTAATGGAAGTAATTAGAGGATCATTAATCAATGTAATTAATGGAAATGATCAATCTTGTTTATGAATGATTAAATGATGACAATTGCTTTGGATTGGATGATATCTCTGATATGAATTGCTTAGTGATATGAAATGTTGGATGGATGGTGATAATGTGATTATCTATCAATTATGAATTGCTGTGTAAAAGTGTTATCCGGTAATTAAAATTGAATTATATTTAGTTGAATAACTTGGGTTTAGATGACATTCGATTCGAAGAGACCGGAGTCGGGTATTAGGAAATACCCGAAACCACTTTGATTCTTTATAAATTGATATGTGAAATCAATAAGCTGAAATGGGATGATTTAAGTGAATCAAACTATTTAATCAAAATTTTGGTACCTAGAAATTGATGAGGGAAATAAGTAATGTCTATAACAACTTGTGAAGTTGTATATTGATGCAAGTTACGTGGGTTTATTGTATGCTTTTGTATTCCATATTAGATGAGTTTACACACGCTGGTTTCCAGCCTGACCCAGGTGTTACTTTGATGTAATGCTCGGGTCAGACCGAGTATTACAGATTTTCAGATAAGGACGTTTTGGAGCTCAGAAGGAAAGCTGGATGGCAGGTACGTATGGAGAGTTTCCGCTGTGGTATATAGTTGTATATCTGGGACATGTTTTTTAAAACTGTCCGGTGTTGTGTAAATGTTGTAACTCTGATGTATAAAAATGTAAATGAACTGATACAATTCTTCTTTGTAAACTGTTATTTTATTTGATATTATATTTTGTCCGCTGCGAATGTGAGATGTTGGTGTTTTCTGTTCTTCGTTTTCTTCTATCTCCTTTCTTCTTTCCCTAACTATCTGGAATTTTATGGATCAAAATTTCCAGGTCGTTACATTTGGTATCAGAGTCGAAGGTTAAGCGAGAACCTTGACACTGGTGGGATTACTCATTAAGGATAGGGTCAATGGTACCCTAGAATGAGTTGAGTGTATATATATAGGAGCGTACTTGTTATTTTCTTATAAAAAATTTTTAAATGATTTTATATAAGAATATATTTTGATATATAAAGCAACATTTCATTCTAATAAATATTAAGGTAATTTGGTTGTTAAATTATAGAAATTAAATTAAGTGGTAATAGAAATACAACCAAATTTAAATAAGTTTGAAATGGATTCAAACTTAGATTAAAAATCTTGAATTCAAAGAAGAAATTTTTAGAATAAAATAATAATGAATTGGTTTCCAGATATGATAATATTGGCTATTATCATAAATGGTTGTTGTGTTTAATAATTAAATGTGTATTAATGAATGAGCAAAATGAAATGTTTTAGGGAAGTAAAAAATTTAGGCAAGTATGGAACTGAAGATGATAAATTGTGAAGTTTTAAATCTAGTTCCAGAATTTGAAAACTTGTTTCAAAGTAATAAAGAAATAATAAATTTATTTGAATGAAAGGGTCCTATTTCAAACAGGAGATGTTTGAAATTTAAAGGAATTTGTTTTGAAATAAAACCAAAGGTGGTTTAAAATTTAAGGATAACTTAGTGTGTAAAGGAAATAATATGTATAATAAGGAATATACATAATATCAAAGATAATTTGAAATAAACTCTAAATGTTGAGTTTTAAATTTGGAATAAGATGTGATACCCAAAGTGATAAGTTTTTGAACTTATAAGGGGGAAGATTATTAATGTGAAGTTTAAAAATTTGAATGGGGATTCAAATTGGTTAAAGTTGTCTGGATTAAATAAAAGTGAAATTAATTTTGGAAAATTTAATAAATTTTGAACAGGCATCCTGAATTGGAAATTTCAAAAATAAGATTGAGGTTTAACTTGGAAAGTTAAATGGTTAATTTGAATTGAGAGTTTGTGTGATCTCAAAGTGGGTTTGAGATCCAGAAGTTGGAAATGGATGGATGTTTTAAAATAATTTGAATGATACCATCCTGTTGTTATTAATAATCTTTAAGCTGAAATTGGATTTGTTTAAATAAATAAAGATATGGGGTATGGAAATATATCCATTATTAAGATAAAATGGAATCATTTTGGACTTAAGATTTGAAAGTTTAAAATAGAACTTTAAAGGTTTTGGTTTCAAAAATTGAAATTTGATGATAAATTGAATTTCAAAGATTTAGTTGTTTAAAAAGATTTGAATTATTATTATGAACTTTGAAATAAGTTTAAAATGGAATTTGGATTTAGAATTAAATGGTTTATAGATATAAGGTGATTTGGTTTGAAGCGTTAAATCAACATCTAAAAATTTAACTCGAATTTATATAATTCGGGATGGTTTAAATTTGAAATTTGAATTGGATTAATTTGAAATGAAATTGAAGTTAAATGAGTTCAAAATCAAAAGGGAATTGGGATTAATTCAAATTGGAATTAATTCAAAATTGAAAAGATTCAATTTGAAATTTGTTCAAATTGATTTGAATGATTTGGAATTGTGATTAAAGTTGAATAGGTTTAAAATTCAACTGGAATTTTATTTGAAAATTGGAAAGAAATTGAGAATTAATTCAACTTAAATTGGGGTTAAATCAATTTCAATGGAAACTGAAGTTATTTAAATTGGAAATGAGTCAATTTAAATGGATGTGGAAATTTAAATTGAAATTGATTGGAAATGGAGATTGGGAATTGAACAGTTTTGACTCTGGACTATTTTCAAAATAAATTATTTTAGTACAAATCTATTTTTCCAAACTATTTACTATGCAACTTTTCTTTTTAAACTAAAACTATCTTATACTTGTTTTACAATTATTTTTGGAACTATTTAACAATTTTACAACTGTTTTATAAACTAATTACTGTTTTTCAACTACTTTATAACTAATTACTATTTTATAGCTATTTTGCAATTATTTAAAATTTCTATAACTATTTGAATATTTTCAAACTATTTTACAATTACTTAACTATTTCGCAGCTAGTTTACAAACTAATAATTATTTTTCAATTACTTATATATTTTTAACTTTTCAAGCTATTTTCTAAATTTAAACTGGACAGAGTTTAAACTGTTTATGATTGAATACCCAATTGAGATAAGAATAGAGGTGATAATCCAAATGGGATTGAAGCGATTGTGAATAAGTGAATGAAAATTAAAGTGAATGTGAATAGAGAAGAAATTGATTTGGCTAATAATCAATGAGAAAAATACGTAGGATGTACGTATATTATTCTATTCGCATAGTGATTTAATGCAGATTCGAGCACAGAATTTTGAGATAATTATGTCGATCCGAGTTGAAATTTTTCACTCCATTTTCGACGGCGAACGTGGATATGGATTGTTGATTGGTTCTTTATATTCTCTATCATAGTTATGACTATGCAAGGAGAATGATGGTTTCTGATGAAGAAACCAAATCTGTGTCCGCACTAGGAAGTCGGGTGGACGATGCTAGTTCGGAAGTGAAATTGTGTGATCGAGTGAGCGATCAGATTGGTATAGCGTACAGATGATATGTGTACATCGTACGGGTTTGAGTGAAATTAATACTGGGAATTTGTGGATAAGAAATGTGAAATGGTTTTTAAAATCAAAGGTATATTTTGTGAAATATATGATGAAATAAAGTGGAAATTGGATATTTCTATGGTAGAAATTTACTTTATGGAAGTAAGTAATTTGGTAAGTGACTTTATAGAGTAACCAAATTTTAATATTTGATTTGGGATAAACGAAGTCATGTATCTTTGTTATATATAAGATAAATCTTCCCTTGTTGAATCTATTGCCAGAAGGAAATGGATTTTTGGAAATAATTGAAGTATAAAAGGAGTTTTATACAGGTTTGAAATGATCCAGAGTTTATGTTATATATATATGTATGTGTGTGTGTATATATATATATATATATATATATATATATATAAAGGATCTTATGAGAATTTTGGAAAGGTTTTGGGAACCTTTTGATCTGAAAAGGCTTTTTATTTTTGGGTAAAATAAATATTGAAATTTGGAAGGCCTGGTTTGAGAATTATCGATTTTGGGATAATCAATTTTGTGTAATGGAGCTTTGTATGAGATCATACTAGGTGTATGATTTGAAAGATACTATATGTGTATAATATAAAGTGTTTTGATGATGGCTCTGGGGAAAAAGGCGCTCCCTTGAAATAAACTTGTCAGGAGTGCCATCGGGTGGTGCTGCCTTGAGCCCCAAGGGGAGGGGGTTCTAAAGTTGATCCTGTGAGGAGTCCGGACAAAACTAGTTCCGGGGGATTATGAGTAGTGTGTACCATAGCGAAAGTCGTGTGTGCTGCTGAGAGCCAACAGTCTACGTTTGATTTTATATCGATAGACTACGACCTATGGTAACATAGCAAAAGTCATGTGTGCCGCTGAGAGCCAACAGTTTGCGTCTGATTTTATATCAGTAGACTGCGACCTATGTAGGAGTGGAGAAGTTTCATTTTAACAGCGGAAATCGTCTGTGCCGCTGAGAGCCAAAAGTTACATGGACTTTTGCTACGATGGCAACGTAACCCTGGAATGTGACTGCGATTTGTTGTGGGTTCCATGGTGTAATCGAGGGGGCGCGGAGTGCCTAAGTTACATGGACTTTTTCTGCGATGGCAACGTAACCCAGGATGTAACTGTGACCATGGATGGGGGTGATGATTTCTAGAGAATTCTCACCAAAGATATATCCTCTATTTTCAAAAACTATTTTCTATATTTTAAATAGAATTATTTTTCAATTATTTTCCACTGGGTGTTGAAAATAGGTCTGCTAAGTACTTATAGACTTTCAGTCATACGCCTGACCAATGTATGACCGAATCTCTATGAGAACAAGGATGGACTTGTTGAAACATCGAGTTATAAAAAGTATTTTCATAAAAACTATTTTATAATATTATGTAAATTTTTAAAGTGTTTTAAAAATGATCAAAGAATAATTTTTTTGATAAACAGTAATTTAATAAAAAAATTCTGGTTTCGTTCCTTTTCGGGGATGAAAAGATTCGAAGGGGGAAGGAATGTGATATTCCGAGAATTTCAAGCAAATAAATGTGACAATCTCCTTTTTAATGATTTAAAATTGGTTATTTTCAAAACAACAATAATAATGTGTTATTATATATATATATATATATATATATATATATATATATAAAAATGGATTTTTAATAGAGTTGAATTTGTGATTGTTTAAATATATATTTGAGTAGATTTAAAAATTTGATTTTTAAGTTTGGATTTGAATTTGAAATTCAAAGGATAGATATTTGTGAATATTTTAAATTCAAATAAATCAAGCTACTTCAAGCCTTCAACTGAACAAGATGGTAAGCAAGTTTCAAGTACATTTCAGCCTAAAATATCAAGCTTCCAGATTGAAATCAGTAGCAGTTCCAGATCTAAAACTTAACTCTGTTTTGCAAACAGGCGAGTAACTCTAAAACTTCTGGTATATTTTGAAGTTGCATGTAATAATCTTTGAAATATAATGTGGACCACGCAGTGTATGATGTTTCAAGATGATTATAAATATATGCGTGTGTTAATAATTGTATGCATGACTGAAAACATGGAAAGTAGATCTCTGTTCAAACTGGAACAGTGAATAAATTTAAAATTTAACAATTTAAACTTGGTTCAGGTAGTAAATGTAGAGGTAAAAATTGATGAATGTTAGTCTAAATGTTGCCTGTTAATATTAAGATGAATAAATATGAATATGTATATAAGTACTTGAGTGAATGACTGCATAACAGCATATATATCCTCTGTTCTTCCCTAAAACTGTGAGTAAACACTTAAGTAAAATCTTTCGATGTTGATATATTTGTGAGATGATGTAATCATGTTGTTGCATGAATGTTTTCAGTTCAAATTTTGATTTGAATCCTGTTATACTCTGAAGTAAGCCAATGTCTGTTAGTATACAAGCCTCTGTGTAAATTTCTGGTTCAAGCATAATTAGAAATTTTTTATTTCCCAAATTAATCACTGTTAGACTCTGATTATTGAAAGAGAATGGTTTGTAACAATGTAATCTTGTTTCTAAAAATAAATTTAAGTATTTATACTTAACAAGTATTCTGTAAATTTTAAGATTTACAGTAAAATCAAAATCTAGTTAAATTTCAATGTCAATAATTTCATCTTTGGATTATGGAATTTGATTCGTGTGGGTGAATCGCGAATTTTAAAATAAATTTTGAAATTTTTAACTTAGTTTTTGGAGTAAATTTGAGAATTGTTCGAATTTAGGCCTTCGGTCAATCGTCGTTGATCGGCATCGAAGGGGAGGTCGAGGTTTGGCAGGGAGGTGGCCATGGAGTCAGGGAACACTAGAAAAATGGTTGTAGGGGTCATCGATGGCCATGGTGATCGGAATATGGCGAAGTAGGGTTCGAAGTGCTGTTAGTGTCTCTATTGGAACTGAGGTTATCGCGACGTTGTCTTCGCATCTGACAGAATCACAGTAGGGGTGATGGATGCGTGGGTTCAAGATGGAGCTTGGGTAAGGACGGCGAGGCTCATCGGGGTCAGGATTGATGTGGAGGAGCGATTTTTTCGATCGACCATTGGTTCCTGTTTTGATCGAGTTGCTCCAATTTTTTTTGGACATCGATTTCACTTTTCTGCTGTGTTGTGACGGTTGGCGTGGTTGATTTCGAGTTGATGATGAGCAGAGGGATGATCGCCGTCGACCAGAAACGTTGTGCATGTGCACACGGTCGAGTTCGTGTATCTGGAAGATGTTTTGGGAAGAAGGAGTTGGCCTGGATTTCTCAAAGCATTGCTCGTTGGTTATAGGAGCGTCTCGAGGCATTGGTCACGCGAGTGGTGCTCGTGAAATTTTGAAGAGATGGTCGCGTGATTGTCTCGTGTAAAGCTGGTTCCAGGATTTTGGAATTCTGTTCTGTTTTTAATCTAAAAATGAATTTCAAAAATTTAAAGATAGTTAAAATTTTAAACAAAGTTTAGCTAGTTTTTATGTATGAAATGATTAATTTAAAGTTTGATGTTTAAAAGAATTTTTGTTTCAGAGTTTTTCTAAGTTTACACTCTTGTTTAAAAATAGTTCGGGTTATAAATTTTGCTTTAGTTAAATTATGAAATAAACCTCTAAATGTTTTCAAATAAATGTAATTGTTGAAATTAAAATGAAATTTAGCAAAAGAATTTATTTTTAAATAATTAAAAGATGATAATTTTGTATAAACAAATTTTCAAGATTTTAATTCAAAAGATAAATAGAGTTTAATGTAATGTATGGGTTGTCTTAATTTAATCTTGTTTTACTAACAAAGGTAATTAAAGTATAATTACTTAAATTAATTAAGATGTTTAATTTAGGTAATTGAATGAAGATAAATAACTTGTAATTGATTAAGGGTAGTTGCATGCTTTAAATTTGGATTGATTAACCTAAGTGTAATTGAGGAATGATGAATCGAGGATAATTAATCAATGCAGGTGATTATAGGGTTAATTAATTTATGTAATTAATTAAGTTAATGAGGTTAATTCTAGTTAATTAATTAAGCTTTAATTAATTAAAGGTAATCTTTTGATGCTGGGTTAAGTATAATTACGTAAGGTAATTAATGAGATGTAATTACTTAGTGAAGTAATTAGTGGATAATTACTGGATATAATAAATTAAAAGAAAATTACTTGATGGAGGTAATTTAAGGATAATTACGTGGTGGAAGAAATTAAGTGATAATTACTCAGTAAAATTAAAGGACTAATTAATATAATTAATCAAGGAGTTGGTTTAATTGATAGAGTAATTAAGGAAAGTTAATTTCTGATTGTGATTAACCAAGGGTGATTAATGAATATAACTAAGTTAAAGGTTAATTATTAAACAAAATTTAAGAATAATTAACTAATGGAAGTAATTAGAGGATCATTAATCAATGTAATTAATGGAAATGATCAATCTTGTTTATGAATGATTGAATGATGACAAGTGCTTTGGATTAGATGATATCTCTGATATGAATTGCTTAGTGATATGAAATGTTGGATGGATGGTGATAATGTGATTATCTATCAATTATGAATTGCTGTGTAAAAGTGTTATCCGGTAATTAAAATTGAATCATATTTAATTGAATAACTTGGGTTTAGATGACATTGGATTCGAAGAGACCAGAGTCGGGTATTACTAAATACCCGAAACCCCTTCGATTCTTTATAAATTGATATGTGAAATTAATAAGCTGAAATGGAATGATTTAAGTGAATCAGACTATTTAATCAAAATTTTGGTACTTAGAAATTGATGAGGGAAATAAGTAATGTCTATAACAACTTGCGAAGTTGTATATTGATGCAAGTTACCCGGGTTTATTTAAGTTGTATGCTTTTGTATTTCATATTAGATGAGTTTACTCACGCTGGTTTGCAGCCTGACCCGGGTGTTACTTTGATGTAATGCTCAGGTCAGACCGAGTTTTACAGATTTTCAGGTAAGGACGTTTTGGAGCTCAAGAGGCGAGCTGGATGGCAGGAATGTATGGAGTGTTTCCGCTATGGTATATAGTTGTATATCTGGGACATGTTGTTTAAAACTATCCAGTGTTGTGTAAATGTTGTAACTATGATGTATAGAAATGTAAATGAACTGATACGGTTCTTCTTTGTAAACTGTTATTTTATTTGATATTATATTTTGTCCGCTGCGAATGTGAGATGTTGGTGTTTTCTGTTCTTCTTTTTCTTCTATCTCCTTTCTTCTTTCCCTAACTATCTGGAATTTTCTAGATTGTAATTTCCAGGTTGTTACATTTGGATAATCGAAACCTTCTAAATTAATATATGCATTGAAATTTAGTAATTGTGATGAATTATGAAGTTGAATTTAAGAATCTTAATTCGAAAGCAAGTGAAATAAGGTTTAATTTATTATAACTATGTTTAGTAAATGAAGAATCATTGTATACATTGTTGGCATGTATGTAATAATATATAAATGTGAATTTTAAGCCTTGGAATATTTAAAATTGAAATTGTGATTAAAGAAATGTTGCAATTGTGAACTTAGTTAACAATATGTGAAATTTGTCACAAACAAATTTTGGAAATAAACTTAAATACTAAATGGATAAACAAATAAGAATTAAAATGAAATGAATATAAATAAAGTCATGACTTGTAAAATTGTTTATGAAATAAATGGAAGTTGTTATAAATTGGTATAATTAAAGTTGTGATAACTTTAAGCTCGAATAATGTTTTATAAAAGAAGTTAAGCTTTTATAAATTGGTTAGAACTGAAGGAAACTTCTTATGAAATGATTTGCAAATAAATGTAGTATTTAATGAGAAATATTACATGTGAAATTGAATGTAAATTAAAATTGAAGAGAAATATAAGCAATGTATGAATATATTAACGTTTTTTGTTAATTAGAGAAATTCTATGAAACAAATATTGAAGTATGAAGTGATATTTGTCTTAATCAATGAGATTTATAATGAAGTTAAACTGAAAATGAAATTATGATGAAAAACGTTGGAATAGATACATAAGTTGTACGTATATTGTTTTATTCGCATAATTAATTTGATCCAGATTTGAGTACACAAGTTCGAAGTGAATTGCACCATTTCGTGTTAGGATTTTTCATTTGATTCTTGATGGCAAATATTTGATATGGATTTTTTGTTCGATTCTAGAATTCTCTATCATAGTATATAGCTATGCAAAAAGAATGATGGTTTCTAGTCAAGAAATCACATTGAAGTCCGCATTAGGGAAGTCGAATAGACGGTACTAGTTTGAAAGCGAACTTGTGTGATCGAGCGAGTGGTCGATGGTGATTTTGCGAAATGATGATATATGTACATCTTATGTTATAATATTACTGATATGCTTTGACGCTGAAATTGAAAGTTGTTCGGTTGGATACCTTTGCAATTAAATTGGAAATTTTATTTTATGCAAAACTACTATTAATTTAAAACCATTTTACAAAACCATTTTCTTTTATTTTTCTTATACAAATTATTTTCTTTTATTTTTCTTATATAAACTATTTTCTTTTATTTTTCTTATACAAACTATTTTATTCTATCTTATATACAAAATTATTTTATAAACTACTTTATTTACAAACTATTTTACAAAACTATTTTATATACAAAAATATTTCACAAAACTATTTCATATACAAAACTATTCTAAATTCAAAACCTTTTATAAAGAAAAGATGTTCAATCCCATATGGCTCTTCATCCAGCGTAATTGATTTTTGAAAAATTTGATTCTTGTATAAGATGAACTTTATATAAGTATGAGATTATTTTGAAAACTGTTGATTTTGAAATCTTATATATAACGGAATTTATATAAGAATGGTTTGACATATTCGAGATTATTGATTTTGGGAAGTACTCTATCTAAAAATGAAATCTTATAAATAATGGAATTTACATAATTGCAGTATTTGAAGCTATGATTTTGAAAGGATACTATATATGGTATGATATATTTTGAAGTAAATAAAATGGAAGTACCTTCCATCAGACCCCTTTGGTGGGCCATTTACCGGATCCCTTTGATGGGTCTTTTATTGGATCCCTTTGGTGGGTCATTTATCGGATCCCTTTGGTGGGTCACTTATTATATTCATTTGATATCATTGGATAGTGTAAATCAAGGGGAAGGATGCCACAGCTACAAGCGATTCCACTGGGATAGCGGAGTAATAATTGTGTAGCTGTGATATATCAACCATAGCGTAAGTCGAGGGGCGGGATGCCTGTAGTTATAAGTGATTCCGCTGGGATAGCGGCGTAAACATTGCATAACTTGGATCCATGGGGAAATGTAATTTCCATATCTATTTTTAATGTTTTAAGTATTTTCACTGGATGTTGAAACATGTTTACTAAGTACTTGGAGAAGTCTAGCCTTGCACCTGACCAACGCATGGCTGGAGTCTGCAAGAACGAGGATAAATTTGTTAAAACATCGTGTTATAAAAGTATTTTGATAAATATAAAGGTTATTTTGGTTATTTTTCTTTTTCATTTCAAAATACTTTTAATTTTTTAAAATATTGTTTATTTGTGAACAACTTGGTTTAATAGTTAATTATCAATTTTGTAAGTATTGTGAGGAGTTATTAATTCAATAAAACATATCTAAGTTAATGATTACTTATTTATAAATGATGTTTGAAAAGTATTTTAGATTTAAAACTAATAAAATTTGTAAATAATGGATCTAAGGTTTTCAACAACCCCTTTTAAATATATGTAATGATGTAAATAATTATTTTCAAATAGTTTACATATATTTATAAAGTTGTTATTTAAGATTTTTAAAAATGGTATGTATAAATGAAGCAAGGAATTTTACGGATGAAAATTTTCAAGTAAAATTTATGTAAGTTTCTTTGAATGTATAGTTTTAAAGATATTAAATGATTTGGGAAATTTATTTTAGTAATATGCTTGAAAATAAATTGGAATCGCTATTTGGAAGTATGTTTTGGAATATGTACTTGATTTTGAAGCACTAATAGTTGCATTTGACATATTTGTTTGATAGAAATTAAATTTTACAAATAATTAATTTCAAAATAAGATTTATAAATAAAATTAATTTAATTGGAAATTTGAGAACTTAAGTTCCGGGTTGAAATTTGTTTTCAAGTGATTTTTGGAATATAATACCAGTATCACTTAGAAGTATTTTGGATAAATGTTCTCAAACGTGATTTGGAAAAAGAAAATGTTTTAAAAGAATTTGTAAAAGAAAATAAGTTCTGTACTTCCCTCTTTTTTCGTTGGAAAATAATTTCGGTGATGAGTACACACATCATCGATGTTCGTTTTCGAGTGTCAAAGTGGGAAGGCCACACTTTAGTAGTTTTCTTACACCTTTGTTTTGATAAACAAATCTTAATTTTAATTTAAAAATGTTATTGGATATATAAAGCTACGAGTGCGTGCGTGCGTGTGTGTATTATTTCATATGATTTGAAATAAATCAGCATTTCGTTCTTAAATTTCTATAAATTAAAGAATTCAATTACGATAATGAATGAAATCTTGACAATATTAATAATTGGTAACTTCTAAAATGAGAAATAAGAAAATTAGATGCTAAGTGATTAATGAAATATATAAGAAATTGGAAATTTATGACTTGTAAATCAGAAGATATGAGATATTGAACATTTTGTTAACTAAAATAAATAAGATAAACTTGTGTAACATTCAATTACATTCTATAAACGTATATAACTTACCTGAAATGTTTAGAAAGTTGAAATGTTAAATAGGAATATGTAATAGAATATTTTACAAGTCAAACTTAAGTAATGGAAGTATTCAATGAAATTCTTTCTATAAATCAACATTTTGATGTACAGGAAATGGTATAAACATAAGAATAATGTGAAATAAACTACAATAAAATGTATGTAATATTTAAACAATGAATTCATTGATTATTTTAGATAATAAATGTGAAATATTTGTGTAAGTACATGAAAGAAAATGGACATTGTATGAATGAATGGAAATAAATAAAAAAAGAGTAAATAATGATGTGAAAAAAAACAAATTGAATAAACTTAAATAATGTATTGAAATTCTTGGTTGTTTTGGCTTATGGGATGTTTGGAAAAGTATACTTCTAGTTTTTAAGGTTCTATAGATAGTCTACCTAGAAATTATCCAAGGGTGTTGAGCGTAGGGTACACTTGATAGTTTATTTATCACCTTGCATGGTTAAAAGTTTCTAAACTAAACAAACCATTGGTTTTGGTTGCTATGGATGTATGATGGATTCTTTGGTTGCATAAATGGTTGTATTGTTGTTTGATTATGTTTTATACTGATTTGGTTTTATTGCAAATTGAAACAACTTAAATGCCTCTTTTATACATAATTCTCACTATTTTGGATTATATAAGTGAAATATAGGTTTATGGAAGCAATAATCACTGCTTTCGGTTTCATAAATAAGAGTTGTTTGTCCAACAAATAGGTATGTTTGGATAACGGGTTTCTAGCGATATTATATGGTTTTTCCATGGTTTAGGATATTTTATTCGGAAATATGATATATATATATATATATATATCATTGATATTATCATTTTTCGAGACCTCTCCGCACAAAGAAGACTCTACCGAAATTTTTCTATGAATTTTTAACGTAGAATTTTTTTGTACAAGTAAAATATTGACTTACAAATTTTTTATGAAAGTAAGATATTTTTAAACTTTTGTTTACTTGATTATATAGGATTCAATTGGTTATAAATTGTATATTTTATTTAAAATACTTAATTATGTAAATTAATTGTTTATAAATTGAATACTTCGAATAAAATATATTAATCCCTTAATTCCTCCTTTTTTCTCTTCGAGGATGAAAAGTTTTCAATAGGGAAGAGTGCAACGACCCGTATTTTTTGGTAAATAAAATATAAAATTTGATAAGATTTTGAAACATTAATATTGAAAGAAATTAAAAATTTTGATTTGTAATGATAAAACAATTTGCATGTAATATAGTAATGTTGATTTAATGTAATTGACAACCATTTTAATCCAATTCCAATCAATGGATATAATTGTAAGGTTATTTGGTTATAATTGTAAATAATGAAATAAATTAAATGATGCATTCAATTATGAGATTATATATAATTGATTGGAATAGGTTAATATAGAATATAAAATAATTTTGTTATAACTCTTGGTTGTAGATGATAAGATAATGGATGTGAACTATTATTATAAACGATGGTTGTAATTATCTTCTCATTAATTTGTCCGTTTGAATATTAAATTGGTAATTAATGGAATTAAGGCAATTTAATGTTGGAATTATATATTCTTAATTGAAATTAAATATAATTAGTGATATGTAAGTAGTCATAACATTTGTTGTAGATAATAAACTTATAAATATGATTAATTACTTAAAAGTAACTCATTCATCATCTCATTAGTTAATATGTTTGGAATTAATTCGGAAATCAATGAAAAATTATGTAATTAATTATTGTAGTTAATATGGTAAAAAATGTTAACGGTAAAATAATGAATGTAATAAAATGTAAACTTATGTTAATATAATTCATTGGGTATTGTTGATTGAATAATAAGGATGATAACATAGGTTTGAATGTAATTGGATGAGAATTGGATGCATAGTTAATGACATTTTATCTTTTAAATATGATAAGGGGAAACAAATTAATATTGCATTAATTGATATTGCATCTTTTAATTAAGATAATGTAATGATCTGTAACTTTTAACAACTTTAAAATGGCAGTATTTTGAATTTAAATAAAGATTTAATATTTTTTTTGAATTTTTAATGTCGAATGTTTTATTTAACCAAATTTAATATAATAAAATTTTTGTGAAATTTCAAATTTTGATCAAACTTAGTCAAAGTTTGTCTTTTGGTTGAAAATTTTAAATTTGAATTTTAAAATTTTATTCTTTTTATACGACACTAGACTGAATTCTAATCTTCCCTCCACTTTTCATTTCATCAAAATCAAATTCTTATTGTTCTAGAAATTTGACTTAATGTGAAAAATTAACTTGAATTGGTAGTGTTTAGTTGTGCTTTATTTGGCTAAGGCATAATGGGTTTGTTTGGTAAAACATGCCTTGGTTAACCAAGAGACTCTAGTCAGTCTATGACTATTCTTTTGCATACGGCCTTATGTTTCTTATCTGATAACATCTATGTACGTAATTTTTCTCCAATGAAACTTTCTCTTCACACTTCTTCTTCCTCCTCAAAATCTACAAAGAACTCTAGATCTAAAACTACAAAAACCTCACAAATCAAAACTCATTTCCTCCTCTCCTTCTGTAACGACCCGTAAAATTTTAGCCGTTTATTAATCGAAATTTTGTGGAATTTTAAACGATAAAATTTTGAAATAAAAATTTGATATTTGGAATGCGTCTAGTTAAATATAGCAACTGGTAAATTTTCGTCCGAAAATATGAAAGTTTATTTCGCGCGTAAATTTACTTCAATTTAATCAGTTAAAAAAACGATGAAAATGAAATGTTTTTGAAACCTAAATATTTTTACATAAAAAAATTCTAAACCATCACCTGAGCAAGACGCCATTTTTCGTTTTTCCAAATTCAGACTTCTTTAGCTCCGTCGATCTTATTTTTCAGCGTTTTTCTTGCATTTTCCGCTTTTAGAAAATTCGAATTTTTATAATTCAATCGAATCACTGATATCCATATGCCTTTTTGAACATCTCATTGTGCTGATCTCCATGGTATATTCGTATGTGTGTTTCGGCATCCGGTGGACGGAGAAATCTGTAAAGGTTGAACTGTACCGATACCAGTTTTAAAATCTTTTAGTCTCCTTATACCTACCGGTCAAAATTTAATAGCCATAACTTTTGAAATTTCTATAATTTAACAATCTGACCTTTACTATCCCAGCCTTTAATTTATTGATTGGTTCCAACGCATAGCTTATATTTTCAATGTCTACAGCTCTTCGTATTACACGGTTTGCTTGGGAAAAGATATCTTTGTACTGTCGTCTTTCAATTTGCTGTGCTTCCCCTGCCAATTCTTTTCTTCCTTCCCTTATATTCGGCCTCCATATTTTCTCCACTCCCTTCTCCTTTTCCCACCCTCATGTTCGCTCTGATCGCTTTGCCTCCTCTACCTCGTCATCCAAACCGTCCCTCATCCATTCGAACCCGCCATGACACCATTCTCCGGCAGTCGCTCTGGCATGCTGCGTGTAGCAACAACAACCGACGCACTACATCTTCACCGGCCGAGCTTCTGCACTCTGCACTCGAGCCTCCTCTTTCTTCGCTCGCCGACCACCATTTGAACCTCAAAACCTATCAACTCTCCTCCTCCCAGCACTCTCTCGCATGCATCTAGCCACCTTAACTGATGCGGCTACTTTTGGTATGTTTAGATATATATGCGGTATCTATGATAAAGTATATTCATGTTAGAAGCAGTGAAAGACATTTTATGTTTCAAAATTATAACATATAGGATACCTTTAATCTGTTAGTTTATAAACTATATGTTTATATAGTTATATATACATATTAGTTTTAATATATATGTTATATATTCGCATATATATATAAGTATTATTATATAACAGTTGTTTTATGGTTTTGTCATTTACAGTTTGTGTGCAGTTTGTAATATTTCAAACGTAACATGTTACTTTGTAATATTGATAAAGTAGTATATATTTTGTGCATAGGGGTTTGAATTTATACTAAGTGTCTGCATTTATATGATAGAAATTAAGTTTATCTTTGGTTCATTGGTCTATTGTTTTAAATAAATCATATACAGTGATATCTTGTAAAGCATATTAAGTTATTAAAGATTATATGGTTGATATATATAAGTATAGAATTCGTGGTGTATATTGATGTACTGACTTTAAGTAAAATCTATAAACAGTATATTCTGGGTTCTCTATTGCAGTTTTAAAAAAAACCTTGCAGTTTAATGTATTAGTGTATAATGTTTTGAATATAGTATGAATATAATAATGTTTTTGTATACAATGGTTTGTATATAATAATGTATAAAAGGTCTGTATATATTAGTATGTATGTTTGGGTTTTTGACCGTATATGTTACAGTGTATATAACAAAAGTGTAAATAGTTTTATATGCTATATAATGTCTATAGGTTATATATATTTATCTGTCACAGTTTTAGATTTCTATTGTATATAGAAATATAAGTCATTTTAAAAGATTTATTTATATGAACATATGAGTTGTAATAAATATAACATATATTTCCTGTTGTTAGTTCAGTCACGCAAGTTTACATAAGATTTTGAAGTTTGCGTGTTGTTTATAGTTCGATATTTACATATTATATATTGATCTAGTTTTATATATACTTGTATACGTATTGCATATTATATTGTATGTGTATTGTTTATATATGTAGTAAAATAAAGCAATTTTGTATAAATTTGTTTTAAATATATATGTTAAAGATATAACACGTATGTAAGTATTTCGTACTTTTAATATATATATATATAATTGTTTCAAAATATATAATGTATATATGTCTGATTTTGTACATGTGTCTTCAATTTAAAAACTATGATTTTGAAAACCATATACATTTAAATGTGTTTGAATATAGAATACGATGTAGATAGATATATATAGTTATGTATTTATATATATGAGTTCACTTATATCAATTATCTCCGTCAATCCGGTTCTAATTTGATTCCATCGATTCCTATTATCAGCTTTGATCGTTGAATTCGTGCAGATTCCACTTTACTTCGGTTCGTCATTCAAATTTCAGTGGCCGTATCAGCGTGCATATCCTGTCATCTTCCATACTCTCTGGCCTCGAAAGGTGAGCAATCACTCATGATTAATGTTCTTTTATTTTTTAAATTTGATTTCAATTGAAACGATAATTGAAATATGCGGCTGTTAGTTAATTACACTGTAAATATATGTTATTATCTATATCGGTTCACTTGTGACATCTGACACCATTATCTGTTATGTATGCAATAATAATCCAGTTTGGTTGATAATTGATTGTTTGTGTGATGTTTACATTGGACGTTAAACTGTAAAAGTTGTAAGTGATAAATAATTTGAAATTGAAATTGACGTAAGATATTTAGATTTGATGGATGTTAAGTTGATTGGATGACATTTGCATAATATGACCCTTTAAATGTTGAATTAATTGACACGTAGAAATTTGGTAAAATATACCTCCGACTATTTAAATGTTTGTTGTTTAAATTGATGTTGTATGGAATTGAATAATAGATATCCAATGAAGAACCGGATTAATATCAGTGTAATAATCTTTAATCTACATGAAGTGATAGTGTAGATTCTAGAAATAATTATATTAATTTGCATAAACAACAATGTAAATTAATACGATTATTTCGAGATTATTTGAATTAATTATTGGATTGTTATTGATTTTTGTTTATTTACTTTGACACCATCCCAGTTATCACACTGCAAGTTCCCTTTGTTATGCTTTGATTTTTGAATTGAATTGGAATCTGGTTGAAATGATAAATACCCAAATGAATTTGACTTAGGATAGAGAACTAAATAACAGATTGGTCAAAATGTGATTTAAAAATTAAATAAATATTTTATTTGAACAAAGAATAAGTTTTCGAAATGAAGTTGGAATTTGAAATTTTAATGAAAGAAATAATGTTAATATTTAATAAGAGAAAACAAAATATTAGCATAGTAGTTATTGAAAGAATGTTGTTTTAAAATAAATTATTTGACAATAAATTTGGAATTATTCATTGAATTAAGTTTGAAATGATTTAATAATTAAGTTTGAATTTATAATTAAGTTTGAAATGATTTGATAATTAATTTTAAATTTATAATTAAGTTTGAAATGATTTGATAATTAAGTTTGAATTTCTAATTTAGTTTGAAATTATGAAGTTTGAAACTATTTAATAATTAAGTCTTGAGATTATTTAATAATTAAGTTTGGAATTATCTAATAATTAAGATTGGAATTATTTAATAATTGAGTTTTGGATTTATTTTATAATTAAATTTTGAATTATTAAATAAGTTTTGAAATTATTTAACAATTAAATAAAATTGAGTTGTTTGATAATTAAATAAATTGAATTCTTTGATAAGAAAAAATTGAACATTTGAATAAGTGAAATTGAACTTCGTTAAAAAAATGAAATTGGGTTTCTTATTTAATAAAGTTTGAAAATTATTTAAGTAAGTTAATAAGTGAAATTGAATTTCTTAAATGTGTGAAATTTAGTTTCTTTATTAATTGAGTTTTGAAATTTGCAACTAAGTAAATAATAAATGAAATTGAATTTCTTTAACAAGAAATAAAATGTGACTTACTGAAATGAATGAAAGACTTGTGATTTAAGAATTTGATTTGACGAATTTAACTTTATTAAATTTGTAAGCTTTGATAATGAAGTTGAACTTAAGCAATTGAATTAATGAAACGATAATTAAATGGAAATTGTTTTAAATGGTAAATTAACTTAACGAAATTGAATGAAATCGATCAATAAATTTAAATTAATTTGAATGTTAAATTGAATTAATTTGAATTATTTCGAAATGAAACTTATATACGAATTTGTATCAATATTGAATTGTTTTAAATAAAATTGAAATTGAATTACAAGATTTTGAAACAGTAAGTTGAAAGTTTGAAACATAAAATTTTGGAAATTGATTTTGAAAGACGAATAAAATATTGATTTACAAATTCTAATTGGAATTGAATTTGATTTGGTTTTGAAATATATTAAACGACCAATCGGTTTAATAATTACGAAAGTTATTAAAGAGACCAGAATTGGTTATAGACATACTCTATGTCTAAACCGAAACCACTTTAATAACTATACGCGGAGTGTGATCCAAAATGAAGTGGTTGGAATGACGTACGTGATGAATGAAGAAAGAGAACGATAATGGATATCCTTGACACTTGTGTCAAATTGGAAATGACTAAAACATGAGTCGTGCCAGGCCAAATGGGGTTAGCTACCTCGAGCGAACACACTTCTTCGTAAACTACTCATTACTTGTTATTGATTGGTGCACCCTTGTACTTTTGGGAGTGTTGTTTCGCGGTGTTGCGATCGTTGCGGCGATGTGTTTTCACCAGTCCGGATCGGGCAAACGGTAGTTTCACTACCTTGGGTATTGCCTCATGTGCCTTGTCATACTTGTATCCCTATATACGCGACAACTACGAATTTGTTTTGTGTTATAGCTATGGAGTACTCCCTGATATCCCACTAGTTTACGGTGGAGTTTACAGTGCTGTATAGACTATAACGCTTATATAAAATGTGTTAAGGGGGATAATGGTAACATCTTAACACTATTTTGATATTTTATATTACTGATAGACATTATCTATTAGCGTATATTACTACATAGTAGATAGTTTAACGGATCCTTAGAGGACGGTTATTCCAACGTCCTTTGAGTTATTTGTATTCAATTGTTATTTCACTTGAGTTGGATTTATTGATATAAGAATGTTAATCCTGACTCGAGTGTTTTGTGTTTTGTTTTACGCTCGGGTCAGACCGAGTGGTTCAGTTTTGGAGACTCACCTTTGGAGTTGGAGCTTCGCTTGAAGATCTGGCTATCTGTCTAGCTTTTGGATGTTCAGTTGATCCTAGTGATGTATTCTGATTCTTGTATTTGACTATTGTATTCAAGATTCCTGTTGTAACTTATTTAACTCTGTTATATATATAGTAGCTTCATTAACTACTATCTTTTGCTTCCGCTGCATATTATTACTCTATGTCTGTGATTCTGTGATTATTTATTTACTATATATCTGAGTTTGCCAAATTTAAATTAACAATTAGGTATTTTGAATTATTCAAGTCTGACATGTGCGGATGCGAATAGTCCAAAATAGCGGGTCATTACAGTTGGTATCAGAGCTTTTGGTAGCTCTAGGCAGAACTTAGCATATATGGTAAATGTATTTACAAAATCACTCTCATTCGAGTTTCAATCTCTTCCTTTTGACTCAATTCCTTTGAGTTTTGGAACGTTCCCTGCGGTTTCAAAATTCATTCGTGCCCCTCACTATTCGTCTTCTTTCGATTCTGGAGCATCCCATAACTCCACTTCGAATGATCTTTATAATGAATCGGCGGTCTCGCCAATCTTCGAATGATTTGAAAAGGGGGGAAAACTCCTTTATAATTGGCATTGATTTACCGGAGATTTCTGTATCCTCGATTTACGATGCTATCTATTCCCTGCTATACAAGAATTCTATCCGTTGTGATCCAATATAGATTTGCCTCGGAATTCTGCATCGATCTAATTCTTGAAGTCACGGTCGATCCGGTTAAGATTGCTCGCGATTTATATAAGGTTATCTATCTACCGATTTTGATTTTTAAAACACCTTTTCTTTGTTCGAACCTATTTTCAAACCAAAATTCTCTTTGATTTGATTTCCATCAATTTGAATCTCTATAGTTATTTTGAAATCCATCCTTGTATCGTTGAGCGAAGAAGTGTATTTGTAAATCTATATTTAAAATGTTATATATGTGTTGTTTGAGTTGTTGATGTTGATTTGGGTTTTTGATCGATTCGTCTGATCAATGTTATCGATAGGATTTCCAAAACACTTGAACAGAACAAACTGACACAATATTGTTTTCAAATTTGGTAAATAAAATAAATTTTGTATGGTTATGTTATATATAGGTATAAATTTTTCTGAAATTAAAATTGTTAATGAATTTGTTGCTTGAAATAATAATATTTGATTTTCATTTATTGTTGTAAACCATTGACTATTGGTTAATATAAATAAATGAATTTACAAAACTGGGTTAAAATTGATTTAAAATTTAAATGGATTTAAACTAAATTTGAGAATTTAATTTCCGGTGATTTCCAACTTTGATTTGAAAGTTTTAAATTATATAGTTTTAAAATATTTTCAAATAGAAATCATTTCAAAGAATTTAAAATGTTTAAAACAGTGCTCTCCTACTTTGTCGCTGGAAAATAATTCCGGTGATGACGGCCGCATCATCGACATTTATTTTCGAGTTTCGAAGTGGAGAGACTATTCTCTACGTAACTTTGCTACGGTTTGTTTTGGAAATAAATTGATTTAAAATTCTTAAAATATGATTTGATTTGAAATATATGATTTAAATCTGATTTGATATTACATATATTTATTTATCTCTAAATAAATTTAAAATTATTCTAAAATTTAATTCTTAAATTTATTGTTAGAAGGAAATTTCAATTTTAAAATGAAATCGAAATTTTGAATAAAATTTTAAGCCTGAGTAATTAAATTAGAAATTTACTTGTATAATACTTAATTGCATTATATATAACTTACCTAGCTTTTCAAAAGTTAACTATTGTTTGCACCAAAAATGGTCCAAACCCCAATATCGTGAAAGCACCCGTTTATGAACACAAATCAGCAATATTCAACACAAATCTCAGATCTAAGAAATATCAAGCACAGCAATTCAGAAATAACAATCACAAATACAGGATTTATAGTGGTTCGGCGATCTTGCCTACGTCCACTATGAAGTTTATGTCTTTATTGATTCACTCGATGATTTCAATCAATTACAGCGGATTACAGTCGATAATAGCTCTGAAATCTGATTAAAACAGCGGTAATGAAGAGTAGAATTGAATCTGGCAGAATCTGGACGTTGAATGGCCAAAATATCCCCTTTCTGTAGGCTTCAGGGTGCTATTTATAGGCGTAGGAGGCTCTGATCTCGCTCAAACTTCGGGAGACTTTTTCTGGCACGTGAGTGGGCCCACGCGACCGACCCTACCAAGTTTCGACTCGATCTGATATCGATACGAAATGATTTAGTATCCATCAAAAAATGATCCAATCGAGCTGAAACTTGGCAGGAGCAATCTTTACCTTGTATGGAAGCTTTTGTGAAAATTTCGTTGCATTTGGATCAACGGTTTGGGAGATATGATCGATACGAGTTAGTATGTTTCGGTTGGCTACTTATTTCGAATCCATCAATTCGAAACGATTTCTTCGACTCGATCACCTCACGTGGTCTCGTGATGATGTGGCACGCATGTTTCGCCTCGATCCAGTTTTTACTCCGAGTTGACCGTATCGACTCCATAAATTTCGCTTTGTTCGTATCGAGGGATGACACGTCACCCAGGCTCGTTGACCTGATGGATACGAACAAATCTCAGCTCATGGATTCGAACGTGGTCTCGTGATGGAGACGAAGCAACGAATCTTTGATGGATGCGAAGCTGACGTTAGGAGATCGTTACGAAGTAAACTATATACTGATGGATTCGATCAAGGAGCCATGCCGATGGATTCGAATAAGACACTCTAGCCGAAGTTTGATCGATACGAAGTCCATCGATGTGAAGACTTGGCCATTCCGATCGATACGAAGTCGATGGATACGAATCGAGGCATGGTGATGGATATGAGTATCGATACGAAGTGCGGCCTACTGATGGATATGAAACAGTGCTCTAGGATGGATACGAACATGCTAAGGCGATGCCTATTTGATCGATTCGAAACCAATCGATTCGAATTGACTGATATCATGTTACTGATCGATTCGAACTCGATCGATTCGAAGTACGTTGAACTTGATGGATTCGAATAAAACGAATATTGATGGATACGAATCCGATGGATTCGAAATGTGCATCTCCTCAACAATTCGATGGATACGAACAACGTGCTTTGGCTAATTTGCATCGATCATATCTCGTTCATACGAACTTCGATTAACCTGAAATTTGAAACGCTGGCTTTCATGGCATTGTTTGTCATGTCCTATCAATCGTAGCCTGATCCAGGCTCGCACAAAATTCCTCGATATCCATAGCGAAGCAATGTGTAACCATTCTTTGAGACGAACTATCTATTTTTTTCGATCGATCTTTTGGTATCACGGCTTTGCCAAAAAAGGGGATAACATTTGCCCCCCAAAACATGCCTTGCGGTAGGAAGGTGTATTTTGTAACGCCATAAGTTGGATGTTCATATCCTATCAACAACTTGTAAAGAACTTGATAATTTCATATGACCTCGAATGACGATCATTCGGGATCGTGTGCCATTTGAGGTGAATCGGGACCGTTCGCGGTCGATGCCGTTCGCGGTGAAGGATGGAATGGGACCGTTCGCGGTCGATGCCGTTCGCGGCGAATGGTGATCATTCGCGATCAGGTGCCGTTCGTGGCGAAATGTGACCGTTCGAGGTCACATGCCGTTCGTGGCAAATGTTGATAGTTCGCGATCGAGTATCATACTAAGTGAATCGTGACCGTTCGCGGTCGTGTGTCGTTCGAGGCTAATGGTGATCGTTCACGATCGTGTGCCATTCGAGGAGAATGGTGATCGTTCGCGATCGTGTGTCGTTCGAGGCGAGTTGTGGTCGTTCGCGATCATGTGCCGTTCGAGGCGGATTGTGACCGTTCGAGGTTGTGTGTCGTTCGAGGCGAATTATGTGTGCCCGGGGGGGGGGGGGGGACTTAGTATTATCGATGTCGGAGTTCATGTTCGGGTAGTTTCCGAATCAAAGACTTTGGCGGTTCATCGCCAAGCAGGAGGTGCTCGTGGACCGTTCGCGATCCAACGGGCATACAATTAAATTCTTTCACAGAATTGCAAATATCAAAGTAATGATCATACGAATCTCATAACAGAAATGTCCAAACAAGCAAAGTCTAAATGTCCAAATCAAAACGAACCAAAAGCAAAGCAAGGATGTCAAAGTGTAAGTTCTCACTATGGTGCGGTCAGTAGTCATTCAGAGCATGCCTATGGATCGTGCGCGATCTCTTACATGTGTAAATGATTTAACCGTGTTAATGAGAGGTTTACGACTTGTTCATCATTATTTCAGTCAATTAATAAATTGATAATCAAATACTGTCCTGGTTCAGGGTCACCTCTAGCTGATGTAAACGGCGGTTGCTCTGGCTCCACCGCTGGAGTACGCCTCCTCATATACTGAAGTAGCATACCGTTCCTGATATGCCCTTCCACCTCATCCTTCAGATGCCTACAATCATTAGTGCTATGACCGTTCAGTTCATGAAATATGCAAAACTTATCTGATTTTCTCTCGTCAGAAATTGGATCCCTTCGGATTGGTCTATGATACGGAACCTGCTCTTTGGTATCTTGATAGATTCGTTCCAAACTATCATTCGGCTCTGAGTATGTGGTGAACCTTGGTTCCTTTCGTGATCGCATTGATCTGTTATAGCTACTCTCAGCCTTTCGTTTCCCCTTGCTAGTTTCTGTACCTTTTTCAGGGGGATTTCCATCTTTGACCGTATAAACATTGAGTTCATCATTTTCTTCTCTTTCTTCACTCGCATCTTCCAATCGCAAGAACTTTTCTGCTTCGTGATAGAATTCTCCTAGATCTATAGGTGGATCTTTAGTCAATGAATTTTTGAAATCCGTGCCATCAGCTATTCCGGACATAGCTGCCATCATAACCATGGATGGATCTGGCCGATCCACCGATGCTGCTGCCGCATTGAATCGCGGTAGGAAGCTCCTCAAAGTCTCCCCAGCTTTCTGCTTCATAATTGCCAAACTCATCACATTCTTGGGTCTTGCAATGCGAACCCTAAATTGTCTCATGAATCTCTCAGTTAAATCTGCCCATGTTCCTATGGAGCCGCTCTCCAGTTGCCTGAACCATAATGCTGCAATATCCGTCAGATATAATTGAAAGCACCGGGCCATAACCTCCTGTGATGCCCCCAGCACTTCCATATGCCTCATGTACCTTGTCAGATGGACCACGGGGTTCGTTCTCCCATCGGACATCTCCATTGATGGTAACTTGAACTCTGGCGGGTTCCTAGCCATCCTGATTGTAGGAGAAAAGGGACTCATGTTCACGTCTTCTAGATCTCTGTTTACTAATCCGCCTCTCATGGCTCGCCTGACCATTTGCGCCAATCTATCATTGTCTCCAAGATGCAATCCTCGTTCATTACTTTCAACCTGCCCCCCGAGTTCACGAGGGAATTCTGGAATCTGCCCCCTTGACTGAGCGTTCATTCCTGTGCTACCTCCAGGCTGCGCAGATGCTCCTCTCTCTCTGCGGGATCGGATCAACATTCTCCAAGTGTGTGCCTCCTAATCTAGGTGCTATGCCGGATGGTCCTACTCCGTTCTGAACTCCATCGGCTCCTCTGTTCTGTGCTCCAAGTCGCCCAATTTGTTGAAACAAGCTCTGGATCAACTCTCCTTGCCTCTTCATCATCGTCTCCATCTCATCCCTGGTAATGAAGATCGATGCTTGATTCGCTCCTGAAGAAGCCTCTTGACTTCCCTCATGTTGACTTCTCTCTGGCCTTTGTCTTCTACTTGTTTGTCTTGTCATAGCTTTAGATCTGAATTCTTAAGTCTTCAAATTCAACTTCTCCTGAGTCATCTTCTCTCAGTGAAAGCACCAAACTGTTCGCACCAAAAATGGTCCAAACCCCAATATCATGAAAGCACCCGTTTATGAACACAAATCAGCAATATTCAACACAAATCTCGGATCTAAGCAATATCAAACACATTAATTCATAAATAACAATCACAAACACAGGATTTATAGTGGTTCGGCGATCTTGCCTATGTCCACTCTGAAGTTTATGTCTTTATTGATTCACTTGATGATTTCAATCAATTACAACGGATTACAGTCGATAATAGCTCTGAAATCTGATTACAACAGCGGTAATGAAGAGTAGAATTGAATCCGGCAGAATCTGGACGTTGAATGGCCAAAAGAACCCCTTTCTATAGGCTTCAGGGTGCTATTTATAAGCGTAGGAGGCTCTGATCTCGCTCAAACTTCGGGAGACTTTTCTGGCACGTGAGTGGGCCCACGCGACCGACCCCAACAAGTTTCGACTCGATCTGAGATCGATACGAAGTGATTTCGTATCCATCAAAAAATGATCCAATCAAGCTGAAACTTGGCAGGAGCAATCTTTACCTTGTATGGAAGCTTGTGTGAAAATTTCGTTGCATTTGGATGAGCGGTATGATTGATACGAGTTGGTATGTTTCGGTTGGCTGCTTATTTCAAAACCATCAATTCGAAATGATTTCTTCGACTCGATCACTCACGTGGTCTCATGATGATGTGGCGTGCATGTTTCGCCTCGATCCGATTTTTACTCCGAGTTGACCGTATCGACTTCATAAATTTCGCCTTGTTTGTATCGAGGGATGACACGTCACCCAGGCTCATTGACCTGATGGATACGAACAAATCTCAGCCTATGGATTCGAACGTGGTCTCGTAATGGAGACGAAGCAGCGAATCTCCGATGGATGCGAAGCTGATGATAGGTGATCGTTACGAAGTAAACTATATACTGATGGATTCGATCAAGGAGCCATGCTGATGGATTCGAATAAGACACTCTAGCCGAAGTTCGATCGATACGAAGTCCATCGATGCGAAAACCTGCCATTCCGATGGATACGAAGCCGATGGATACGAACCGAGGCGTGGTGATGGATACGAATATCGATACGAAGTGGCCTACTGATGGATACGAAACAGTGCTCTAGGATGGATACGAACATGCTGAGGCGATGCCTATTTGATCGATTCGAAACCAATCGATTCTAATTGACTGATATCATGTTGCTGATCGATTCGAACTCGATTGATTCAAAGTATGTTGAACCTGATGGATTCGAACGTAACGAATATTGATGGATACGAATCCGATGGATTCGAAATGGGCATCTCCTCAATAATTCGATGGATACGAACAGCGTGTTTTGGCTAATTTGCGTCGATCATATCTCGTTCATACGAACTCCGATTGACCTGAAATTTGAAACGCCGGCTTTCATGGCTTTGCTTGTCATGTCCCATCAATCGTAGCCTGATCCGGGCTCGGACAAAATTCATCGATATCCATAGCGAAGCAATGTGTAACCATTCTTTGAGACGAGCTGTCTTTTGTTTTCGATCGATCTTTTGGTATCACGGCTTTGTCAAAAAGCGGGATAACAACTATGAAACTGAATATTACATAGTAGAAAATGATGTTTATAAATAAATTTGAGTAGTTATATGAATGTAAATATACTTAATATATATGTGATAAGATATATATTAAGTAAAATAAATTTAATAATAATTAGGAATAAAGAAGAATAGAAATTGGTTGAATAAAGTATAATTTTAATAAATTACTATTCAAATTTATAATCTTTGAAATTGTTAAATTTAGATAATTGGATTTTATATAATATAAATTGTCTTTATAAATAAAATGTGAGTGAGTATAATAAATGTTATTCACTTAAATTTTAATTATGAAACGTTTATGGAGATAAATAGAATAATAAGTTAAATAAACAATAGGTGATATTAATAGAAGAAAATTTGTTTTGAAAGTTAATAAATTGAATTAAATCAACTTAAGAGAGTATCTTGAATTAATTGAATTTAAATTGAATATCATTTGAAAGGAACCTTGTACCTAACATTAGTATATGTGAAATCAAATCAATTTAATTGAAACCTTGTATTTAAAAACAAATTGTTGAATATAAATTTATTTAAATTGAAATTTATATGGTTTAAATTAATTGTTTATTATGTAATTCAAGTCTATTTTCTTTTGATTAATTTTATTCTCCTATCTCCTCCCTTTTCTAGGACGAAAAGTTTTGAGTGGGGGAAAGTGTAATGACCCGTAAAATTTTAGTCGTTTATTAATTAAAATTTTGTGAAATTTTAAACGATAAAATTTTGAAGTAAAAATTTGATATTTGGAATGCGTCTAGTTAAACATAGCAACTGGTAAATTTTCGTCTGAAAATTTGAAATTTCATTTTGTGTGTAAATTTACTTCAATTTAATCAGTTAAAAAAGCGACGAAAATAAAACGTTTTCGAAACCTAAATATTTTTACATAGAAAAATTCTAAATCATCTCCTGAGCAAGGCGCCATTTCTCATTTTTTCAAATTCGGACTTCTTTAGCTCTGTCGATCTTATTTTTCAGCGTTTTTCTTGCATTTTCCGCTATTAGAAAATTCGAATTTTTATAATTCAATCGAATCACTGATATCCGTATGCCGTTTTGAAAGTCTCGTTGTGTTGATCTCCACGGTATATTCGTATGTGTGTTTCGACGTCCGGTGGATGGAGAAATCTGTAAAGCTTGAACCGTATCGATACCAGTTTTAAAATATTTTGGTCTCCTTATACATACCGGTCAAAATTTAACAGCCATAACTTTTGAAATTTCTATAATTTAACAATCTGACCTTTTCCCAGCCTTTAATTTATTGATTGGTTCCAACACATAGCTAATATTTTCAATGTCTACTGCTCTTCGTATTACACGGTTTGCTCGGGAAAAGATATCTTTGTACTGTCCTCTTTCAATTTGTTGTGCTTCCCCTGCCAATTCTTTTCTTCCTTCCCTTATATTCGGCTTCCATATTTTCTCCACTCTCTTCTCCTTTTCCCACCCTCACGTTCGCTCTGATCGCTATGCCTCCTCTACCTAGTCATCCAAACAGTCCTTCATCCATTCGAACCCGCCATGACACCATTCTCCGGCAGTTGCTCTGGCATGCCGCGTGTAGAAACTACAACCGACGCACTGCATCTTCACCGGCTGAGCTTAGAGCAGCCACCGGCCGCGCTTCTACACTCTACACTCGAGCCTACTCTTTCTCCGCTTGCCGACCACCATTTGAACCTCAAAAACCATCAACTCTCCCCCTCCCAGCACCCTCTAGCATGCATCTAGCCACCTTAACTGATGCGGCTACTTTTGGTATGTTTAGATATATATGTGATATCTATGATAAAGTATATTCATGTTAGAAGCAGTGAAAGACATTTTATGTTTCAAAATTATAATATATAGGATACCTTTAATCTGTTAGTTTATATACCATATGTTTATATAGTTCTATATACATATTAGTTTTAATATATATGTAATATATTCGTGTCTATATAAGTACTATTATATAACAGTTGTTTTACGGTTTAGTCATTTACAGTTTGTGTGCAGTTTGTAATATTTCAAACATAACATGTTAGTTTGTAATATTGATAAAGTAGTATATATTTTGTGCATAGGGGTTTGAATTTATACTAAGTGTATGCATTTATATGATAGAAACTAAGTTTATCTTTGGTTCATTGGTCTGTTGTTATAAATAAATCATATACAGTGATATCTTGTAAAGCATATTAAGTTATTAAAGATTATATGGTTGATATATATAAGTATAGAATTCGTGGTGTATATTGATGTGCTGACTTTAAGTAAAATCTATAAACAATATATTCTGGGTTCACTATTGCAGTTTAAAAAAAAAACCTTGTAGTTTATATGTATTAGTGTATAATGTTTTGAATATAGTATGAATATAATAATGTTTTTGTATAAAATGGTTTGTATATAATAATGCATAAAAGGTCTGTATATATTAGTATTTATGTTTGGGTTTTTGACTATATATGTTAAAGTGTATATAACAAAAGTGTAAATACTTTTATATGGTATATAATGTCTGTGGGTTATATATATTTATCTGTTACATTTTTAGATTTTTATTGTATATAGAAATATAAGTCATTTTAAAAGATTTATTTATATGAACATATAAGTTGTAATAAATATAACATATATTGCCTGTTGTTAGTTCAGTCACGCAAGTTTACATAAGATTTTGAAGTCTGCGTGTTGTTTATAGTTCGATATTTACATATTATATATTTATCTAGTTTATATATACTTGTGTACGTATTGCATATTATATTGCATGTGTATTGTTTATATATGTATTAAAATAAAGCAATTTTGTATAAATTTGTTTTAAATATATATGTTAAAGATATAACATGTATGTAAGTATTTCGTGTGTCTATATATATGTATATATAATTGTTTCAAAATATATAATGTATATATGTCTGATTTTGTACATGTGTCTTTAATTTAAAAACTATGATTTTGAAAACCATATACATTTAAATGTGTTTGAATATAGAATACGATGTGAATATATATATATATATATATATATATATAGTTATGTATTTATATATATGAGTTCACTTATATCAATTATCTCCGTCAATCCGGTTCTAATTTGATTCCAACGATTCCTATTATCAGCTTTGATCATTGAATTCGTGCAGATTCCACTTTACTTCGGTTCGTCATTCAAATTTCAGTGGCCGTATCAGTGTGCATATCCGTGTCATCTTCCATACTCTCTGGCCTCGAAAGGTGAGCAATCACTCATGATTAATGTTCTTTTATTTTTTAAATTTGATTTCAATTGAAATGATAATTGAAATATGCGGCTGTTAGTTAATTACACTGTAAATATATGTTATTATCTGTATCAGTTCACCTGTGACATCTGACACCATTATCTGTTATGTATGCAATAATAATCCAGTTTGGTTGATAATTGATTGTTTGTGTGATGTTTACATTGGACGTTAAACTGTAAAAGTTGTAAGTGAGAAATAATTTGAAATTGAAATTGACGTAAGATATTTAGATTTGATGGATGTTAAGTTGATTGGATGACATTTGCATAATATGACCCTTTAAATGTTGAATTAATTGACACGTAGAAATTTGGTAAAATATACCTCCGACTATTTAAACGTTTGTTGTTTAAATTGATGTTGTATGGAATTGAATAATAGATATCCAATGAAGAACCGGATTAATATCAGTGTAATAATCTTTAATCTATATGAAGTGATAGTGTAGATTCTAGAAGTAATTATATTAATTTGCATAAACAACAATGTGAATTAATACGATTATTTCGAGATTATTTGAATTAATTATTGGATTGTTATTGATTGTTGTTTATTTACTTTGACACCATCCCAGTTATCACACTGCAAGTTCCCTTTGTTATGCTTTGATTTTTGAATTGAATTGGAATCTGGTTGAAATGATAAATACCCAAATGAATTTGATTAGGATAGAGAACTAAATAACCAATTGGTCAAAATGTGATTTAAAAATAAAATAAATATTTTATTTAAATAAAGAATAAGTTTTCGAAATGAAGTTGGAATTTGAAATTTTAATGAAAGAAATAATGTTAATATTTAATAAGCCAAAACAAAATATTAGCATAGTAGTTATTGAAAGAACGTTGTTTTAAAATAAATTATTTGACAATAAATTTGGAATTATTCATTGAATTAAGTTTGAAATAATTTGATAATTAAGTTTGAATTTATAATTAAGTTTGAAATGATTTGATAATTAAGTTTGAATTTCTAATTTAGTTTGAAATTATGAAGTTTGAAATTATTTAATAATTAAGTCTTGAGATTATTTAATAATTAAGTTTGGAATTATCTAATAATTAAGCTTGGAATTATTTAATAATTGAGTTTTGGATTTATTTTATAATTAAATTTTGAATTATTAAATAAGTTTTGAAATTATTTAATAATTAAATAAAATTGAGTTGTTTGATAATTAAATAAATTGAATTCTTTGATAAGAAAAAAATTGAACATTTGAATAAGTGAGATTGAACTTCGTTAAAAAAATGAAATTGGGTTTCTTATTTAATTAAGTTTGAAAATTATTTAAGTAAGTTAATAAGTGAAATTGAACTTCTTGAATGTGTGAAATTTAGTTTCTTTATTAATTGAGTTTTGAAATTTGCAACTAAGTAAATAAATAAATGAAATTGAATTTCTTTAACAAGAAATAAAATGTGGCTTATTGAAATGAATGAAAGACTTGTGATTTAAGAATTAGATTTGACGAATTTAACTTTATTAAATTTGTAAGCTTTGATAATGAAGTTGAACTTAAGTAATTGAATTAATGAAACGGTAATTAAATGGAAATTGTTTTAAATGATAAATTAACTTAACGAAATTGAATGAAATCGATCAATAAATTTAAATGTTAAATTAAATTAATTCAAATGATTTCGAAATGAAACTTATATACGAATTTGTGTCAATATTGAATTGTTTTAAATAAAATTGAAATTGAATTACAAGATTTTGAAACAGTAAGTTGAAAGTTTGAAACATAAAATTTTGGAAATTGGTTTAGAAAGACGGATAAAATATTGATTTACAAATTCTAATTGGAATTGAATTTGATTTGATTTTGAAATATATTAAACGACCAATCGGTTTAATAATTACGAAAGTTATTAAAGAGACCAGAATTGGTTATGGACATACTATCTGTCTAAACCGAAACCACTTTAATAACTATACGTGGAGTGTGATCCATAATAAAGTGGTTGGAATGATGTACGTGATGACTGAAGAAAGAGAATGATAATGGATAGCTTTGACACTTGTGCCAAATTGGAAATGACTAAAACAGGAGCTGTGCCGGGCCAAATGGGGTTAGCTACCTCGAGCGAACACACTTCTTCGTAAACTATTCATTACTTGTTATTGATTGGTGCACCCTCGTACTTTTGGGAGTGTTGTTTCGCGGTGTTGAGATCGTTGCGGCGATGCGTTTTCACCGGTCCGGATCAGGCAAACGGTAGTTTCACTACCTTGGGTATTGCCTCATGTGCCTTGTCATACTTGTATCCCTTTATACGCGACAACTACGAATTTGTTTTGCGTTATACCTATGGAGTACTCCCTGATATCCCACTAGTTTACGGTGGAGTTTACAGTGCTGTATAGACTATAACGCTTATATAAAATGTGTTAAGGGGGATAATGGTAACGCCTTAACACTATTTTGATATTTTATATTACTGATAGACATTATCTATTAGCGTATATTACTACATAGTAGATAGTTTCACGGATCCTTAGAGGACGGCTATTCCAACGTCCTTTGAGTTATTTGTATTCAATTGTTAGTTCACTTGAGTTGGATTTATTGATATAAGAATGTTAATCTTGACTCGAGTGTTTTGTGTTTTGCTTTACACGTGTGTCAGACCGAGTGGTTCAGTTTTCAAGACTCACCTTTGGAGTTGGAGCTTCGCTTGGAGATCTGACTATAGCCGTCACCCTCTCTACCATATCTACCGTCTCCATGGCCATCTCCTTCCACCTTCCCTCTCCTCTTCTTTCTCCTTTTTCCCTTCTTTTCCCCTTCCTATTTTCTCTCTTTCTTCCCCTTATTTCCATATTGCACTAAAATACTCCAAATCAAATAGTTTTTTTTGAAACGATACATAACTTTAATGGCAACAACTTTGTTGTTGAATCCTTCTTCCTATTCCAAAAATTTCTATACCAAAAACTCCATTTTTTATGTCCCTTCTCTGTCAAGTTTTGGCCGAAAATACCCCATATTGTATCAATCATATCTCTTTCAGGAATGAACCAAATTATCTGATTTTTTTTTCAAACCATTTTTTTTAGTAGCTTCAACTTCATTTTAGATTAGTTGTTCCAATTCCTTAATTTTCTATGTCATAAACTCAAGCCTTTTCGAAGTATTTTTGAACTCGGATTTTAACTCAGAAAACACTTCTGTTTGTTTTGACCATAACTTCCTCAATGGAAATACCTTTTGAATTATGCATTTTTTGAAAATGGAGAGAAAAGAATGTGCAACAACTTTCCTGTTATTACAGATTCAGTAATATTCTAGTCGAATATTTTCTTGAAGGTGACCTTGTTTCAGGTTTGTCCGTAGTTTGGATCTTGGGTTGTTTGGAAGTTGGAAGTAGTTGGAACTTGTTTATTGATTCGTATGGTGTCTAAGCTTTATTGGATATTCTTTGCATTTGGATGTTTGCAAGGAATCTCCATATTGCTTCATTTTATCATCACCTTCGTAGCCACGAAAGGTAGGCAAACACTCATAACTACTAGATTTTCTTATGTTAGTTAAATTGAATTTATGATGTGATTAGAAATTGATTGGTTGCTGTTTAGCATATTTTAAATTATCATTCTAGTTAAATCTGACTTTTATTGAATTTAATCGCCATTTAATTTAATACTGAAATTTAAATTGCCAGTTAAATACCAGTTAATGATGCCCCGTAAATTGTTGGTAGTTATTGGTTGATTTCAATGATGATTGTGATGTATGTTCAATTGTTGATATTTGGGTGATTGGATGTATGTTATTGGTTTGAAATTTTGGATGATTGGATGTTATTTATGTCTATATCTCTGTTATCCCTATGGGTTGAAATGATACATATCTGAACGATCTTATATATTAGGGAAAAGTCGTTATGGTTTGAAATGATAAATCCGAGCGGTTTTCAATGATTTGGAAATGTTGATTTTTGAGACTGGTTGAAATGACATATGCCCATATAATTTCATGAATTTGGATTTTTATTTGGAATTGAATTATTTGAATGGTTTAAGTTAATTCAAACTTCGGGTTTGTTTTAATTAGATAATTAAGATTGATATTTCGAATTATTTGAAACCTTCTAAATAATTATATTCATGTTGTACACTTAATAGGAGATGGAAATCTCGTAAAATCTATGAAACCATTGCACCAATATTTATATTTTACTTATTTTGATCTGTCTTACATAAGATCTTTTAGTTCTGACTTGAGTGTTTTGTCTTTTCATTACGCTCATGTCAGTCTGATATTTTCAGTGTATCGAAGACTGGAGGACGAAGATGAAGATTCAATATATTGCTGGTATTTATTCTTCCCCTGAATTCTGTGTTCTGCTGCATTATTTATTTATTTCTAATGTATTTATAACTCTGATTTGAATTGTAAAGTATAATCAAACGTTATTTTGTGAAACAACTTTATGAACTGTTTATTTGATTATTATATTTTCTTATTCCGCTACGAGAACCTGCGTTTTGTTTTCTTTCTTTCTTTTATTTTCCTATTTACCCCCATTAACAATCCTCCCTTTTGAATGGTTTGAATTAGACATGTGTGGTTTATTATCGATTTAAACCGTCCAAAAAGGTGGGTCGTTACACATATTATTTTATAAAATCTCATATTATTTTATAAATATCTCTTTATACTATTCGATAAAATCACTACTTTATAAAATATCACTTTTATTTATAAAATTGTTTCTTTACATAAATAATACTTATGAATAGACCATTCACTTAAAATCATTTATTTACTTTAAAATAATATTTATAAGTGCAAACTAAGCTTCGTTAAACCTCTAGTCACTTTAATTAGCTTATTGACTTTTCCAAACATCCATTTAAATAGTTTAGAAATTACTTACTAATGATATGCACATAATCATATCATTAAATTAGCCTCTAATCATCAATGAAATCATATAAAGTCGATTACTTAACCCATAATCCAAATTTAGGGTTACTAACTTTATCAAAAATAGTAATTAGGGTATCAAACAAGTAATAAGATGACGTAAACATGTTTAAGGCATAAATATAAGCCTTATTAAATAACTAACATTCTCTAGATTAGTTCATAATATTTAAAATTACAGTTAATAAATCAATGAATTATAACAAGTAAATGTGAATAGAGAGCCATCTCACTCGCCTTCTTCTTCCCCAAATCAAGCTCCAAACATAAAAACCCATTCTTAAGTTGCCATTAAAGTTGAGATCTAATTCTGAAAGTCTATAGGATCTTTGTATAATGCAACTTATATAAGTAAGTCTGAGAGTGTATGTTGCATACTACACTAACCAGAGAATAATATCTAAACATAAAGAAGGTAAATAATAAAAGTGATCACACCAAATATTTTATACTAGTTTGGACCTCCCATCCTACGTACAGTCCCAAAGCTCCCCTTCGGTATTTTCTTTTACCAAATTACCCTCGATTCGCCCAGAGGAATAGGCTAATACAAAAGGTATTTCTCTGATAACCTTGTGATTCCAAATAACACTGATTTTGACTAATAGTGCAAATATGTAAATAGAGAGTAATAGGAAATCGAGAGAATAGATTAGAATAGTTAATCAAATTCCCACTCTTTGAAGTATATATAGGTTTGAGTAGATGCATATGAGGAGTTGTTATTATTTAAATAAAATCTATTTGTTTTAATAGCTGTAACCATTGAAGAAGGGATGCTATTATTCAATATGAAATGAAGCATCCTTTCAGATTGAAGCAGTTGCTATATGGAAGACATCTGTTGGAAAACCTCAGACATCCGTGGCTTTAAGAATTAAATTCCTAAAAATAGCCACAAACGTCTGTGGATGGCCATATTTGATATCATAGTATTTTATATCCCATTGTTTAATGAATTTACATGTGCATATATATACTCAAGAAGACCTTGCAAATTTTTTTAAGACTCTTAATACAGTGCTATAACCTTACTAATCAAAGCATGGTCCATAAGTCTTTGTTCGTCTTTGAGTCTTGGTACCATTGAGCATGACGATGTCTTGTAATATATACATGTGATCTTGATAAGATATAATAATATATGTGATTGTATAGTTTTTGTCATTGTATAGTCTCTGCTCAGCTTAGCATAATTATTCCCTACTGGCATTTCCATCAGTTGTGATGCTTCCTCTACCTAGATTTCCTCTTCCATTTCCCACTTCCATATCTTCTTTCTCGTAAATATGAGCCTTAGTAAGATACTGAAGAACGGTCCAAGAGAGAGGGGAATACGTACTTATATATATACACACCTATATATCAAATACGAGTCCGTTACAAATAGTGTTATCCAAAACCCCGATCATATTTCTCTGATTCATTGGATTATGTATGAAAATCCTTTAGGTTTAAAATTTCTTTTAGGTTTCGTAAACCAATGCTCTGATACCAACTTGTAACATCCCTTTACTTGGAGGCTCAAAACTAACGGTTATGGATGCTGCAGTCGTCCATAGTTATTAATCCTCCATGACCAAATACGACAGTGTTAGATACATTGATACACAGAAATACATGAATATGGAAAAAAATTAAAACATAAAACAAGATCACATTTCATTTCAAAACATTTCAAACTTCATTACATAATCCCATCATCGTTAACCATGTTCAGAGAAGATATATTTATTATAACATATGCCAAGAGCGACATATGATGATGTCCCTTTAGATGATCAGAGTATATAAAGGAAATTTAACAACTTTGCCATTACAAACAACATAGCGGAATCAATAAAAGAGAACTCTATATATCTATCATGCTTATTGCACGTCCCCAGAAGCTATATTCATCTAACGAGTTACCTGAAAACCTCAACCCTCAAACTACTCATACTAAATTGAGTACTCGAGAGTTTAATGGGAAAACATAAACTTCGGGCCAGACATAAATCTTGGTATGAGTAATAATTTACCATCTCAAATCATATAGATACCTAATGAGACCACACCGCTTAGCGGAATGGGTTTTCCCTCACTAATATCCTAAAACCTTTTTGTAAAACCATATACTATGCTCTTGTAACCACAATGGTTAAAACATCTAAAAATAATATGATATGATGATATGCAAAAAAGTGAATCAATTGAGGATTACCCATCCCCATTTATTTTGAATATCTGTTAGAGATATAGCTTCTAGGATTACTATTAACCTAATATTTTTCATGGGCTAATTAATAACCGGTTAAATGTTTAACAACTCCCTGTCCAGTTACATAGTTTCCATAGGATCACTGTGAACCTATTGGTAACTCCAACGTCTTTTCTTTTATCCTAGTTTTCATGGCCGACTAGGAACCTATTTGACTCTCTTTCAATATCTTGATTTCTTATCCTAGTTTTCATGGGCTGACTAGAAACCTATTGACGCCCGTCAATATCTTAATCTGGATATAGTTTTCATGGGTACACTATAAACCTACTAGCCCATGCCAATATCAAATCATAGTTTTGATGGGCTAACTATGAACTTGTCTTTCTGACGTCTTCATTTATACAAAGTTTTCATGGGTTTACTATGAACCTATTAGCCCCTACCAATATCCTTTCTTATACACTGTTATCATGGGCTTATTCTGAACCTATTGGCTACTGCCAATATCCTTTCTTTAATATTTTAGCATCCTATATTCTGGTCTTCCTGACCTCCTAGATGCAAATCTAATCATTCAGGAGTTAACTTAATTTATATTTACTATTAGGTCAACCTTGCTGGTGTTTCTCCCTTTCCCATATTACAATTATGGGTCCATTACAATATGAATATATACATATATGAAGAAGTACACACAATAACTTGGTTAATCCCTTTAACCTTTTAGTCAAAGAAAACTTCTTCAAAAACTCCTTTTCAAAACATTTTATTTGCTTATGCCATAGTTTTCTTTTAAAATGAGATTCAGTTATTTGTTTCGAAAAACAAAGTTTTTCGAAATCTTCGAACCATTCTTTCGACTTCACTGGATAGCCTCTTTCAAAAGCTTAAAAATCCTCTTGCCTTTCGAACACTTTAAAACCTTTCTTTTGAAACATTTCGAATGTATTCAAGTGTTAGCATTTAACTTTAGAAGCATAGCTTCAAAACCAATTGAAAGTACCCTTAAAAACAATTGGGTTAATATTTAATTTATTATTTAGGTCAAAGTGAATATAATCAAAAGTATCTCTTTTGAAACCATTCTTTATCATATAAAAGTATTGGGGAAAACTTGATAGTGTCGGCACCATCCCTTTCGAAAACTTCAAAATATTTAAGAAAAAACTTAAGGACAGCTTCGAAACCCCTTTCTGAAGCCATTGCCTTCGAAACCCATGTACCCTTTCAAAATCATTTAGGAAGTGTCCTAATACATCTTTAAAACAAATACTACCCTTAGAAAGCATTGTAACTTCATACACTCGATGGGCAAAAGAACGGAAGCAGGTCTTCGACTAGGGCGGAACCCCTTCTTTCGAAAGCATTTTTTTACAACTAAAGGAACACATTCAAAAGCCTTTACTTTTAAGACAGAAAATGACAACCCTTCAAAAGCTATTAGAAAACTCCTTTTGAAAACATATGTTCCGCCTATGTCGAAAGCTTTAGTAAAACAAAGTCATGCGCTTAACTTTATAAAACAAACTAAGGTATCGACCTCATTGGAAGCAACGGTTTTGACACTATGCCTTTCACCTTTCATCCAATCCACCACGTACCATCTACGTGATACCTAGTGTATCGGTTTTGGCTTATTAAGGTTTTGACTTGATTGAAGGCGAAAGGTATCAGTCGAAAGGTACCTCTAATAGAGGCGAAACCTTTTTTTGTATAAAGGTTGAGTAAAGCCACTTAAAACAAGTTATATCCAATTAACCTGCCTATGTCTAAATACGTGTTTGGTTGCCTCAAATTTTTACATGCTTTACACAAATTACCTCCTCTTAATTTTTAGATAAGTATCAAGACTTATTTTTGCAAAAAAGCCCTTTCCTTAAAAATACAATTAAATCATTTAAACTCTTCTCTCCAAATAATTTAATTCATATAGTAAATCATTTAAGAAAAATCCCCAAAAATTACAAAAATTCACTTTCATCATATTATCTAACATATCAAAATTCAGACTCAAATTCTGATATAGGTTTTGAAAATTTTCTAAACCCAATTGACCATATTTTCATTCGAAAATTCACATTAATCTTTTCATAGCTTGAAAAATTATCAAAATCAAAACCCAATTACAAAATCACGTTTTTCATAACATATAATTTTTCCATGGCATTTAAACATCAATTTCTATCGATTTTACTCTAAAAGCGTATAAATCTTAATTTGAACAATCTTGTTTAAATTAAACAAACTTTAATTCAAGCATATCATCATCCAAACATCATATATACAAATTTTATCTTAAATATGAAACATATATTCATAAAATAGTAATGAATATCAATGTGTTTCGTTCGATAATGACTAATAGGATTTTTTGATAAATTTATTGCACCGGTATTATCACAATATATAAAAGAATTTAGTATGATATTACTAAAATCTCAAAGAGTTTGTTGCATATATATTACTTGTGCACAAGCTAAGGTTGTCGATATATACTCAATTTCACATGTTGAGAAGATACACAATTTGGCTTTTTAGTAAACCATGAAACTAGATATTCACCAATGAAATGACATGTGTCACTCGTACTTTTTTATCTGTCTCGCAACCACCAAAATCTACATCGCTATATCATGCAAGTTTGGAAGAGCCGCCTTTAGGAAAGAAAAGTCTGTATTCTTTAGTGTGGGTTAAGTATCGTAGAATTCTTTTAACTGCTCGATGATGTGATTACTTAGATTGTGCTTGAAACCTTGCACATAAATATACGCTCATCATAATATCAGGTCTACTAGCCGTTAAATATAATAGAGATCCTATCATACTTTTGTATAATTTTTGATCGAAATCTTTTACATTTTCATCTTTATCTAAATGTAGAGTAGTACACATCGGAGTCAGTTTATTTGAGATATTTTCCATACCAAAGCGTTTTAATAAATCTCGATAGTATTTTTCTTGGTTTATAAAATTCCATTTTCTAGTTGTCTTATTTGCAAACCCAAAAAAATAGTTTAATTCACCCATATGTGACATTTCAAATTCATTTTTCATAATATCGAAAAATTCATTACATAGTTTTCCATTAGTAGATCCAAAAATAATGACATCAACGTATATTTGTACAACTAATATGTCTCTGTTTTATCGTTTCATAAATAAAGAAAAGTCTATTTTTCCAATTTGAAAACTGAAATTTCGTAAACGAGTTCTTAATCTTTTATACCACACACGAATTGCTTATTTTAATCCGTATATAGCCTTTTTAAGTTTAAATACATGCTCGGATATTTCTTATGAACAAATAGCGGAGTTTGATCAACATAAACCTTTTCTTTTATAATGCCGTTTAGAAAAGCATTTTTTACATCCATTTGAAAAGGTTAAAATTATGATGTCATGCGAAAGCAAGTAATGTTCATACTGCTTCAAGACGTGCTACCAGAGCAAATATCTCTTCATAATTTATTCCTTCTTCTTGATTATATCCTTGAGCTACTAATCTTGCTCTATTTTGCACAATGTTCCATTTTCAATCGCTTTATTTTTAAAAACCCATTTTGTTCCAATTACAAATTGATCGTTTTGTCTTGGTACAAGATCCTATATGTCATTTATTTCAAATTAATTAAGTTCTTCTTGCATTGCAATAATCTAAAAATCATCGTTTGATGCTTCTTTATAATTTTAACTTCAAAATTTGATATAAATGCAACTTGACTCATTTGATTCAACAGTTTTCTGGTTGATAGTTTTGTATTTAAATTACTGATAATTTTACTAATTAGATTGTCCTTAAATAACTTAGGTGGTGAAGTTATTACGTTATCATTATTATTATTGATATTATTATTATTTTCATCTTTACTATTAATAATGAGAATTCAATCCTTTAGTTTCAACCGTGTCTTTTTGAAATTTCAAAAATGCCCTTTGCATCATCAAAAGCTCAAAATACCCTTTGAATATTAGAAGTTAAACACTATCAGATGCTTGTTGCAACATACCACATCTTCGAATTATCATGCTATCAACTTCACTTCAAATAGATTCGGCTTTGGTGCAAGAGGTCACAAGTTCGAAACTTGCTTTCGAACGTTTATTGACATGGAATATGTTGTCCCAATGATTTGTTGTATATAAAGTACCATTTCAAAAAAAAAACTTCACTTCAATTACCCTCTCCACCTTAACTCAATTTTATAGATCTGAATGGAGAGACAACTTACTGCTTTCTCTCCTAGATTATATACACTGACAATAAGATATTTTTGGCGATGTGGGACTACTTAAAATTAATTAGTTTCCGTGTACAACTATAAATTGTTCAATGCTTTTGCACGTCACCAGGCTATCTCTCATTTTCCACTTAATCTTATGCCTACTCTCCTCCTGCCTAAATTAATTTTACTGGCTATATGTAGTGATTCAAACTCTATTTTTATTATTCTAAAATCACACTAACATGCATGTCTGTCATAATGAATAAATACTTTTATTCGTGGATTATCCCAGCATTATTTGGGACTCCTCATAGAGTCACACATGGTGATACAAACATCGAACAATAGCAGGTTGCAAATTATTACAGGTCGAAATCAAACAGAAATGATAGTAGAACTACCCCTCTTTCTATCACAATGAAATTATTAACAATAAATTGGAATTTACAACAGAAATAATGTATGTGTTAGTACATGTGTACCAAAAATGAAAACAAACATACTAATTCTTCCATAAGAAAAGAATAGTAAGACATGTGTCAAGAAATGAAACAAAGCAAGTTGAACTACATGGAGACAACGCAGGGTCGGGTAGCTATGGAATCCTCCGGAAAAGTTGTCTCTTATATTTTCAAAAGAAGGTAGCTTTTGTTACATTAACTATTTTTTCATAAAGTTCCTTCCAGTTTCTAAGCCTTCGGTAGTTCTAGAATAGAGCAGGAATACAAACTACTTTATATTATATAAATGGAGCTATATATGTCAGTTATGGAACATCAACCAACACAACCATCTTTCAGAAATCTCCACCTTAACTCCGTCTATATCAAAAATTAATATCGGAGATTACCTATATTGGGCCCATTAATGGCTATAGCTTTGGAATTATCTTCATTTTCACTAAAATATAGGATTTCTACAAAATGAAAAGGTGATCACAGTGCTAATCCAATACTAGTAAAAATACCTTTGATGTCCAATATTATACATAATATACATGTATTATGCACAATTGGACAACATTTCGGTGTTGCCTATTCAATGAAATGTAATGGAATTGTTCATTATTAGCTTTATTTCATTTTGTTTCCAACTAAGATGTGTATTATTTTTTAAGCTACTCATGGAATAAATTCAATGGATTTAAGCAAAAGTTGTTCCGTGGATTAATTTTTTAGAACTTTTACATGCTAAATTGATGTCTACTATAAGAATATCTTCTAATTTGTTATTTTAACTGTATGTATGTCTACACAGTTAGTGGCTTTGTTGCAACTAATTCTTTAACTATCTTTGCTATTCACAAAAGGAATACTTACCACTTGTGGTTTAGAATATGCTTGAGTCTGAATACGAACAAATGGATTAGTTTTATATTAAATGTGTTTTTATTAAGTTGTAAGAGAATGTGATTTTATTAAGTTTTAAGTGAATTTATTTTTGTTAAGTTCGCTACAGGCCACCCGAGGCCTGAGACCGTGTGCTGATTGTGTTTTTGTTTTGTGGTTAGATAACCTGACAACATGGTTCAGTTCCACTTTATACATTGGAGTTTGCGGCATCAAATGTCATCCTTTTTCTAAGATTCTATGAGTTAATGAGGTCTTCATTTATTAATGAGTTTTTTTTATCAATTATTAGGAACTGCACTTGCATTACTGTCTTCATTTGTAATTTTATGAACCATGAAGAAGCAGTCCATTATTTAACTATTATCTTCATTTGGGGTTTGATAAACTTCTTATCTGGGGTCTAATTGAACTAGCTACGTACCTATTTTTTGTTGAAAAACTTCATGATGTAAGGGCATAAGCCCAATTTCTCTTGAAACTTGATGTCCTAGATATTGTGTGATTTGTTCGATATCCTGTACTTTGATAATTGTGGAACATTTGACAGTTTTGTATATATTTGGTAGATGACTTTGATTTCAATTTATTTAAAAAAAATATTTCTCTTAATTGTTTACAATTTATTAGTACAAGTAATTGTAAAAAGTTTACTATGCCAAAAATAAATGGTACCAAATCAATTATGGTCTGTGTATGCGCATTTGATACATGTTTACTATTTTTCTATATCACTGCACAAAGAAAAAATTATTAACATTTTTGTGTGTAACAGTTTGATATATGACCAGATGTTAATGTATGCACTTAATGTTAGCAACGATGCATTTCTTGGTACCAAAATACTATGTTTGTTGCTGCAGAGTTGAGCTAGCTACAGGGCATGTATTTATCTTTTATATCTCTCGATTATTTATCTTTTATGTGACAATAACCATCTATATTTATTCTATACCTCATACAAATGTGTTGTTGAATAAATGCATGGACATTGTGATTAGAGAAGACCCACCTGGACGCGCATATACACTCGTATATAGGTATATTAGCTTTATTTATAACTTCATTATCATCATTTTTATTATTTGTAAAGTTTTCTTCAAATGATACATGCAAACTTTCTTCTATAATGTTTGTTTGTTTATTAAAAATTATACATGCTTTATTTCGATCCGAATAGCCAATAAAACTTTCTTCATCAACTTTAGAATTGAATTTTCGTAGGTAATCTTTTGTGTTCAAAATAATAAATTTTGATCCAAATACTCGAAAATATGATACTTTAGGTTTATTTTGAAAAATCTTTCATAACACGCATTTTTAGTCATTGGCCTAACTGTTGCATGATATAATACATAATATGTGGAAGCAACGGCTTCAGCCTAAATTTTTTTGGTAGGTTACTACTATTTAGTAAGGTTCATCACATATTTGTACGGTTCAATTTTTTCTTTCTATAACACCATTTTGTTGAGGTGCACATGGAATTGGAAAACACTAACTAATTCCCCTTTCATTGAGAAAATTTGTAAATAGTTCATTCTCAAATTAGCCTCCATGATCGCTTCGTATACTTTTAATTTTTAAGTTCATCAAATTTGTAATTCATTTAGAAAATTTTTTGAAAATTTCATAAGTGTCATTTTTATGTTTTAAAAATAATGTCTAATATCTTGAAAAATCATCAACAATTACAAAAACATATTTGTTTTGATTTATTGAGCGTACTTGGGTTGGTTCGAATAAATCTAGATGAAGTAGTTCGAGAGATTGATTTGTGGAGATTTGCTTTTTAGATTTAAAAGAACTTTTCGTGAATTTACCAAATTGACAAGCATCACAAAAGTTTTTAACTTTGTAGTTGATCTTTGGTAATCTTATAACTAATTCATTTTAGCTAGTTTGTTTATATTCTTAAAATTTATGTAACCGAAACATTTATATCATAACCATGGATCATCATGATTTGTGGCTAAGTATAAATTTGTGTTATTTTCGACATTCCTGTTTAAAACATATATGTTTTGATTTCTAAATTCTTCAAAAACTAGATTTTTATTTTGGCCAAAGATAATGCATTTTTTTTACTCGAAATCAATTTTAAATCCTTTATCACATAATTAGCTTATACTTAATAAATTATGTTTTAAAATTTCTACCAATAAAACATTAGCAATAATAGGAGAGTTAGAAATACCGATATTGATGACTTCTCTAATGCCAATGACAAATCCTTTTGAATTATCTTTGAATGTCACAGTGCCACCATCGATATATGTTATATTGGATAACATATAAACATTTCCAATCATGCGCTTGGATCAACCACTGTGAAGTATCCATTTCTCTTCACTTTTTATTTTAATTTTGGGTAACAAAAAATAAGAAGAATTTAATTGGTACCCACAATCTTTATTTAGGGTCCTACGTGTTAGTGGAAGAAGGTAGCCATATCCTTGAGGATTTGGTTCCTTTAGAAATGTAACTATTGTTGTGTGCTACTCTCTTTAAATATTCATCAATATACTTTTGGGTAATTAGTTTATTATTTGTGTAGGAATCCATATATTGATTATACTTGTATATGAATTCTTAATTTTTGCTTCTAACTTTGGCTTTATGAATTTTGTGCGCGATGCGATGTAATTCTTTGTTTTTTGTTTTCTTTTAAAACCCAATCCATTTCAGTTTCCAAATGGTTTAGATATTTTAATCAAATTTTCTAAATCTTTCTTTCCTTTGATGAATTTTGTCACATTGTTTGTCATTTTATCCAACTTACTTTTAAGATCATAAATTTCAATATTTCTAGAATCTAAATTTGCTTGTAATAGTAGTTTTTCTTTTTCATGATTATCTTTTTCTAATTTATATTTCTCGAATTCATGTAATAAGATATTATTTTGGGATAATAAAGTTGCATGATTTTTTTGAATAGTTTCTTGTTCTTCTTCTAAGATTACTTTTTCATCTTCTAATAATCCAATTTCTAATTTTGCTCTAGTTAACTTTCCTATATATTCCTTGTTTAATTTTTTTGATTCTCTATGTTTATCATCTAATTCAATGCTAATTTGCATTATCTCCTCATAAATAAGTTTAGGATGTACCTCATCGGTGTTAGCCATAAAACACGCATTTGCTTGTTCTGAGTCACTTTCACCATCACTGTCAAATGAGGAAGATGCATCTTAATCATCCCATGTTACTTGAAAAGCTCTTTTCTTTCCTTGAATTTCTCAAACTTGCTTTTCTTTTTATCGTTATTGAGCTGTGGACAATCCTTCTTTATGAGGCCAAAATTTTCACCTCATAGCATTTAATCGATATTTGATTTGAGGAGTTTGGTTCTCACCATTTTGAAAAATCTGATCATCTTCTTGAACTTTTTGAATTTGTTATAGTTTTTTTCAATAAAAAACAGTCCCATCTTCGGTAATCCGAATCTTCGTTACTTGCTTGAAATGCTATTTTTTCTTTTCCTGATCTTGGTCCTTTCTTGCCTACAAATTAGCTTCATATGACATCATATTTTCTATCAGCTCTTCGACTTTGAGTTTAGAAAGATCATTAGCTTCTTTGGTGGCTAAATTTTTTCTTTCTCATTCATTTTTCAAAGAATTTAAAATTCATGCGGCTAAATCAAAATCTATGAATTTGACTTCAAGTACTATGAGATCGTGTTGAATGATTTGAAATCTAGCACACATATCAATAATTGATTCATTTGTTTTTATTTTAAATGATGAAAATTGGTTTTGTAAGATCGAGATTTTAGTTTGCTTAATTTTAGTTGTTCCTTCATGTGTGATTTATAAAGCGCGCCACATATCAAAGGTAGTGGTGCAAAGCATGACACGTGAAAACTCATTTTTTTCAAGTAAGCAAAATAGTGCATCCATAGCTTTAGCACTGTTAGATGCCGCTAGTTTTTATGCATCAGTTTAAGTGCTAATGTTGGTGCTTGGTGGTTCATATTTGTTTTGAGCTGCTAGTCATATTTTTAACCCATATACTTCCATAAAACTTCTTATATGTGTTGACCAATAAGCATATTTAGCCCTAGTAAATAGTGGAAGTCGTGTAGTTGGTTGACCTTCTTGAAAAGTACTTGCCATATTAATGAGTTTTCAACTACATGTTAATGTAGATTGAAATGACCTCACTCTAATACTAATTGAAAGTCTATAGAATCTTTATATAATCCAACTTATATATGTAAATGTAAGAGTGTATGTTACAAATTACACTAAACAGAGAATAATATCTGAATATAAAGAAGGTAAATAATAAAAGCGATTGCACCAAATATTTTATACTGGTTCAGACCTCCCGTCCTACGTCTAGTCCCCAAGCTCCCTTTCGGTATTTCCTTTAACCAAATAACCCTCGCTTCACCCGGGGGAATAGGCTAAAAAAAAGAATATCTCTGACAACCTTGTGTTCCAAATAACACAGATTTTGACTAATAATACAATTCTTCCTATGATCTCCTTTGGATATGTAAATGTCGGTACTTTGAGTTGTAGGAAGTGGTTTAACCAAAATAATATTTTGGTTATGATAAATTGAGAATATGTAAGCAATGTATGTGCAAATATATGAACAGAGAGTAATAAGAAATCAAGAGAATAGATTAGAATAGGTAAGCCAATTCTCAATCTTTGAAGTATATATAGGTTTGAGTAGATGCATATGAGGAGTTGTTACTGTTTAAATAAAATCTATTTGTTTTGATGGCAACAACCGTTGAAGAAGAAGTGCGATCATTCAATATGAAATGGAGCATCCTTTCAAATTGGAGTAGTTGCGATGTAATAGACGTCTGTAGGAAAACCTCGGTCGTCTGTGGCTCAGGGAATTAAATTCCCGAAAATATCCACAAACTTCTGTGGCTTTCCCATAAACGTCTATGGATGGCATATTCGAATATCATAGTTTTTTATATGCCAATGTTGAATTATGAATTTGTGTAAGCATATATGTACTCAAGGAGACCTTGCAATGTTTTTCTAAGACTCTTAATACAGTATTACAACCTTACTAATCATTGCATGGTCCATGGGTCTTTGTTCTTCTTTAAGTCTTGATATCTTTGAGCATGACGTTCGGTTGTAATATATACCTTTAATCATGATAAGATATAATATATGTGATTGTATAGTTGTTGTCATTGAAACAAAGGAATGGAGGTTCTAACAGATTCCATATTTTACTCCATGCTAATTCCTTGATGGGTTATGTGAGGAATAGGTAGAGAAGAATTGCAATGATTTTAGTTTGAATTTGGGAATTATATTTAGGCTTTGATTAGTGGACTAAAGAATGAGGATTAAGGAAATTTTTAAAGTAGATTAGGAGATGAAGAGGAAATGAAACAGGAAATGAAAAGTGGAATGAGAATTATGAGTGGGTTAGCCACATATAGGCTAGCCAATGTGCCTTAGCCCAAATTCATTTCAACCACTTAAAATCACTATTCACTCTAAAAATACATTGACTCCAAACATAGTCAAGTTTTTACTCATTCTTCTCGCATCGAAAAAGCAGTGACCCAATTAACTGTCTCTAAACGTCTAGTATAATGGGCATTTCCACTTATTAGTGACTTAGTATTTAAATTAATTATTCAGATACCGAGTCATAAAAAATATGGGTTGTTGCATTAGTGTACCATGTCGAATGCCCAATGGAGGGTACCGCCCTACCCACTTCTTGACAGGCCATCATCGTTCCTTCTCCTAGTCTCCCTCCAGAAGACGTTTGCCAACCTCATCTTTCTTACCATATTTGAGCTACGAGAAACTCTCCGGGGTCTGCATCTTTAAGCCGTAGTGAAATAGAGATCAGACGGAGACCGGCTCTACCTCTTTGTGTTTGAGAAGGAGGCCAAGCTAATAGATAGTGATGAGAATCCCATTAGCATTCCCTATGTCAGCTTCACTCGAGAACTTCCTGAGTATAGGGTGAATGGATATTGCACACACTGGTGGGGATCGTAGTAGAGGTGGTGTACTAGTCACACCGACCTAAGTTGGAGTGGCCGGGTAATGAGATCGTGTCTATTCTCATGCAGAATCTAAGGGAGGGCTTCTTGGTAAGTCCTACCAGAAATTTCCCAACTCCATTTTAAAAAGTTTTCTTTTTTTGTTTGCAAACTTCTACTTTACAAAATGGGGCTCACACCATCTAGATTAGGTAGGAGGTGGTCGCGTTGAAGAATAAGATCTTGGACGAGTTCAAGCCATGGGTGAGGGGGAAAAGAAGGTAGCAGAAAAGAAAGTGGATGCGGAGAGGGAAACCAAGGATGCTAAAAGAGTGGATAGGGAGGTGACGGAGAATGTTTAGGCAAGGCAACTCTACCTCATCTGGAGCTAGAGTAGGACTTTTAGCTACTCAAGACATAGTTGGAGAAGAAGAAGACCGAAATTGACAATATTAAAGCTTCTCTCCTTCAATACAAGGGTTGTTTGACGATTGAGGTTTGAAAGATGGTGATGAAGTTGGAGGTGGAGAGGTTTGTTTAAAGTTGGGTAATGGAACAATAGAATGACCATTATGATGAAGAGTTTCATCTTCGATGTCCACCGCCATTTGCAGAGCTCCTCTAGGAGGTGTTAGATAAGATGCTTAATGAAGGATGAACCTCCTCTCCCTTTGACATCTTTTCCCCAAAGAGGATAGCACTCCCTGTGTAGGCATCTAACAGTCAGATCCCGGACACTGACTTCCTAAATGATATGACCCATGATGATGAATGTAAGATGCTTTCCTAGGGTTTTTGTCTAGGTTTTCTTTGTCTTGTAATTTTTTTCCATTTTGTAATAGAAGTATCCCCCATCCATACATAGACATGTTGCAAATAGAAGTATCTTTTTTGCTCAGTTATGTATTTTCACTTTCATTTTCTTTTATTTTAGCATCTTTCAACGTTTGTATGTTTAATTCTATAAGTGCTATATGTTTTTAGGTGCGATAACATGTATAACACCAAACACGTGACGAATAACAGATAAACACTTGTAAAGAATAAACAATGTAAGATGTTCATATAAAAAATGCAAGAAGAGTAAAGTTTTGAATATAGCTCAGTAGCTCATCTCCATCTTTAGTGGAGGAGATTTTGACGAGCATGTTGTCTGCACCATCCTTCTTTTCTTTTTTGACGTGAAGCCTAATTGAAGTGGGATCGCTCCATCTTGGTAGAGCAAGCATGTTTTTCTTTTGCCGAGCCCTATCATGATAAGGCCACTCTAACGTGGTGGAGCGAGCAAGCTCTTTATGTCCTAATCCCATTGTGGTAGGTCCACTCCATCTTGGTGGGGTGGGCGGCACTATAGATGTAAGAATTAGGACTACTACATAGGTGATTATGCCAATATTAGCACTAGTGCCCCATTTTGCTCTTAGGGGAACAGGCGACATCACAAATAAAGGAATCAGGACTGTAATATGGGTTATCATGCCATTGATTCATTGATGATACTTTTTACACTTGGGAGAATGGGAATATACACGATGAATGCACGAATCAGGATCGCATTTGGGTAAATGCGCCATCTCTGTGACAAAGCCACCATGTCCATGTTGCTTTTGGTTTGCACCCATCTTTTGATACAGTCTTGAATATAGGCATCGAACTTGCATCATTCATCTGTAGTATATTACTGATGGTTGGAGAAGTCTTTTTGTATATAGCATACAATAAGGTTTACAAAGATTCTAGTACTATATGATTTTGGGTTACAAAGACGACTAAATATGAAAATCTGTAGATGCTCTGGGATTAAATTTTTGGGGTTATTGGTGTTGTTTGATAGGTAAGGTGGTGCACTCTACTAACTAAGGTAGCGCTGATCATGTAAGACCCCTTCTAGTTAAATTCGAGGATTGCACTTCGTCGACTGAGTTCTTCATATTGGTGAAGACTCTTTGCAAGATGAGATCGTTAGCTATGAACTTCCTTTGTTTAATCCTAGAGTTCTAGTACTTGGCAACTTTTCTTTTGCATGCTTCTATTCATAGCTCTGTTTCTATTCTCTGGCCTTCTAGGGCTTTAAGACTAACCGCAATAGTTCCTCATTTTCGCATGGTTATTTATTTGGCTCCTTAGGGTAGGTACATCCTCCTCTATAGGAAACATCACCTCGTATCCATGGTCAAAAGAAAAAGGTGAGTGTCACGTTGATGTTTGAGCCGATGTTCCGTAGAAAAAGAGTACAAGTGGGAGATCTTTGACCAATTTCCCTTTAGCATTGGTTAAGAATTTCTTTAGGGTCATCTTTTTTGTTTTTTTGATCGCCCCTACTTGGCCAATGGTTTAGTTGTGGGCAATGGGGAGAAGTATATTTTGATCACCATCCTTTCACACAAGTCAATGGTTTAGCCGCTTTTGAATTAATTATTATTGTCACTAATGATTTTCTTTAGGAGAATGAAGCAGCAGATGATGCTTTGTTGATGATAAAGTTCAGAACCTTAGGCGCGGTGACCCTAGTTAGGGGCTCTGCCACAACCCATTTGGTGATGTAGTCGATGACAACAATGACATGGTTGTATCTTCCTTTCGCATTTGGTTGCTTTCTAGTTAGGTGGCCCCACACATATTGAACGGTCATAAGGAGATTATTAAATTCAGTAGATTGGGGGAAGCATCGGGAATTTTGGAGAATCGTTGGCAGCAGACTCTCTTCATGACGTAGTCCCTGAAATCTTTTATAATTGTCGGCCAATAATACCCCTACTGAATAATTTTCTTTATAAAGCTTTGACCCCATTATAGTCCTCGTAGAAGCTTTCATGTAGTTCCTGAAGGACATGTTAGGCTTCGGCTAATGTGATACAACATTGTTATGGAGTGGAGTAGCTTATTAGGTATAGCTTACCATCCATGACCGTGTATCTAGGCGTCCAATAAATATTTTCATGGCCTCTTGCTATCTCTAGACAGCACACCACTCATCAAATTTTTCAAGAGCAGGCCCGCAGCTACCTTGCTGTTCATTGTTGATTTCCATAGCCATCATAACTTTTTTATGCATGGATTGCTTTAGACTTCCAAGGGACCCAAGTATTAGTCTCCATCCGATTACTTGTTCTTTTAGCTAAGGTCGACCCTCATATTCTTCCCCCTTGCTATTTTCTTAGGTTTGAAGTCGAAGAAGGCATTAATTAATTTCTTTGCCTCAATGACATATAGGGATATTGTGATGCTTGCTACTTGAAAATTCTTGCTGATTTTGGTTGATCATGATTGTAGAGGCATTATACACTTTGATGGACTCAATTCTAAGCTCTTTCACAATCCTAAGACTGACCATGATGGCTTCATACTATAATGAACCACATTTTTACGTATAGACTAATCATAAAATATCATTTTCATAACCAAATAGAATCAAATTAGGCAATAAATTTAGTAGATGTTGAGTAGTGATATTCTTTGACCCCTATAATGTATTTTGGATGGTTTTAGCCCTAAAAACTTATAAAAGATATTACTTTTGATAGCAGCAAAATTGGGGTATGAAACCACTTTAAAATGAAAGACACCACTAACTAATGAAAGATATGATAGTTTCTCTTTCCGTAAAGTGGTCATAATAGATTTTGGCCATATGTTTAGGAGTTATGACCATTTGAAGTTAGATAGCTTTTGGATAGACTAATGTTTATTAGACTAAGTTCGTAGTTAACCTAACCTAGTGGGACAACCCCTAATCATTTTCTCAGTTCTAAAAAACTATTCTAAACCACCAATAATTATCTTCTCAGCCAAAAGCATCTTAAATCTTTACTAATTGGGGTCAGCTCAACTAATTAAAGGTAAATTGGCTTAATATTATTAGGGTTCTTTGGGATTCAGGACATTTACTAATCATCTTGGATCTACCTTAGTTCTTGTGCTATTATATATCCCACTATACTATGGTCATTTATATAGTATTAAACAATATTTTTGTAATGATTTTAAAGTTAAATATGTGACTCTTACTAGGTTTAAACTTGAAGGATCCGGGCTAGCCTACATCGTAGGAAATAGGGTAAATTTCAAAAAATCCTATTAGATCCAATCTAATATTGTTTTAATAAAATCGTATTTTATTAATTTTTCCTTAGTTTTATTAATTTATTTCTACTTTAGTTAAGTGTGAGATGTGAAAAAGTTTGAACTTATCAAATATATTAGACCTCAATCTTGTGATGGATTTGTTAAACATAAGGAAAGTATGATTAATTGATGAAGATAGATAGAAATAAACTAGAATAAATCCAGATACAATCATATAAGGATCTAATAGGGAAGGAAATAAAAGGTGGCATCATTGATTGATTCCACCTTCCCTTTTTAGCAAATTTTATTGATCCAACATTTAATTAACATGCCAGAAGTAGACATAATAACATAACGTCATACATTAATTAACATGTATACATTATTGTCTCACTTTGAAATTATTTGATAACTATAATAAAAGGGTTTAAATCATGCTTTGGAAATTTGAAATAAAATTAATAAAAATTCATATGTAAAACCAACATAGATATAATTATGTGTACATAAAGACTAAACCAAAATTTTCTAATTAATTCAAAACAAACTTCCATCCTGCATTAAAATTTTCCAATGCGTTTGTAAACTTACGTATATTTGAATTAGTTAACACAGATGCATATGAATTTAAAATTTTCACCTAAATGGATTTTTTTACAAAACAAATATGGAACACAACAAATTAAGTAATATACTAACAATCCTTTAAAATGCTTAAATAAGGACATTTGAGATAAGAAATTTGGTAAAAAAAAATTAGAATATTATTGTTATTAATTTAAAGCTTAAATACATTACCAAAATATTCTTTAAATCTTATGCAATTTTCCAACAAAATAGAACATTCATATAATTATTTGTTTTACACCAAGTTTAAAAGGTGCACCGATATCAAATATCAATATTCGTAAATATAACTTTTATACACGCATTTAAATAATTACAAACAACATTCAAAAAATAAAATAAATTAATTATAATTAATATTTCATAAATATTAATTTAACCAATTTATAACATTTCATAAATAAATTAAATCGCGTGGTTTTTCAAAGAAATCCAAAATGCGATATGCAACACGAAGGTGCGAATTCAGTCAACAATTAATATTAAACCATTCAAATATTTACGTTCACACATCACCTTAACTAGTGTGACGGTTTTGCCGAATTCATTGCTTAATTTTTTGGTAAAATCCAATTTTACCTTTTCTTAAGCGGTATCTGGTAGTAACTATTGTTTACACTATGTAACGACCCGCATTTTTCAACAATTAATTTGGAATATTTAAATGGTTTTAAATATTGGATTTGGAATTTATAATTAAGTTAATAAATTTTTAAAACTGAAATTTTAAGCGATTTTGTAAATTTTGAAAATCGTCGATTTAATCGACCGGTTACAATAGCGATCAAGGGCACAATCTCGAAATTTGACAAAACCAATTCTATTTGGTTCGTAATATTGTATTATTATTAGATTTCGAATTTCGTAGTGTTTGGAGTTTTCATTTGATCGTATAGGATATAAATGCTTTGAAATTAATATCGAAAATACAATATAATAATTGGGTCCAAAAAGCTATCTTCTCCGTACGATCGAATTAGGACTTGAAATCTTTTCCATTATGTTCAGAATAGGGTATAACATTATAAATGCCAGGCGGCATGTCTCGATAGGGACTGAAAAGTTTTGGTTACCCAAATTGAGATATTTTATAATTAAATAAATTTATAAATTGGAAAATTCATAGCCATTCCTTCCTTCTAAAGCATCACCGGCCCTGGCACCACCGAACCACCCCTCTCCATGTCCCTGCCGAACCAACCGCTTCCTGCCGAACCAACCACTTCCAAAGAACCACTGGACCAGGTGCTACCGAACCAACTCACCCCTAGGATACCACCGGACCAAGCTACACCCCTCACCACCGGATCAACCCACATACCATCCACTACCAAACCAACGTGAAGACGACCTCTACGGACCAAGGCTTGCCGGACCAACTTCGCCAGGCCAGATTGCATCAGGTCAGGCCCACCAGCAGCTATGTACATCCAGGACCCCTGCCCCCAGCCTCACTCTATAAATAGAGGGGCAGGGGTACAACAATGGCAGACAAGTTTGAGAGCTCAAGCACGGATAGAACTTTCAAACAACTTTCATACTCTTGTAATAAAAGCTTTGTACTTGTAATCCGAAGAATAAAGGATAATAACATATAAAGTGGACGTAGGCACGTTCTGGCCGAACCACTATAAATCTGTATGTCTTTTACAGTTCAGTCCATCTATTTTTTATATTTGCATAAACCACCCAAATCACTAAGAACAACATATAATCAACTAAATCATACGACTTGGAGGTGTTTGCCCATTTTTTGTGCAAACATTTTTGGTGCTTTCACTGAGAACAGGAGCTCGAGGCTTCAGCTTCTCCCACTCAACCTTTCTCCTATCGGCATCGTTCATTGCTTGGAAAACATGCCTCCCGGACGGAAGAAAGATGCTAACAAAGGAAAGAACATCGCAACTGGCAGTATCCCAGATCCAGTGATCATAGATCAAGACAATCGTCCGGTTCCAACAGCAAAAGAAAATCAGGCAAATCCGACAACCCCTGCTACGGAACAACCAATTACAAGGGCGGATCTGGACAGGGTTGTGGCTGAAGTAACTAACCGCTTCGCATCTCAACAAGAAGCCTTGGTGGATCAACTCATGTCACGCTTAAGGGATGTTGAAGAAATCAACCGCAACACTGAATCATGGGGTGAGTCCCGGTCTGGAGGATCTGGGAGACGACAAAGGTCTTTCTTCTTTGAAGAGGCTAACAACAGAAACAGCCATGGTAGGAGCCGAGCTCGGACTCAGCCCGAATTCCAACCCGAAGAAACACTTGGAACCGAACCCAACAGGGGAGGTACCAGGCAGGGGTCAGATGTAGCTGAGCCCGTCATGCTACCTAACCACGGAAACACCAGTGGACGGGGACGAGCCGGAGTCCCGCCCGAAGTTGGACCCGAGGAAGTGCTGAGAACAGAACCCAGCAGGGGAAAATCAAGGCAAGGGCCAACTACGGCTGACCCCAGCGTGCCCCCGGAAGATCAGAGGCAGCCATTGGAGAATGTTAAGAGTGATAGGCGATACCATCCCTACAGGTCATCTGGACGGAATCAATCCTGCAGGGAAGAACCAAACTCATTTCTATCCGCTCCAAGTTCTGATGAAAGGATGGCACGATTGTTCAAAGAGTGCGTCCAACGGGAACAAAGGGATCGGGGAATAGGCGCTAGGATAACCAGCCCCTTCACCCGCAATATCTAAACTGCCATCACCCCCCGGGAATGGAAAATGCCAACAATGGAACCTTATAAGGGAACCTCTGACCCCGTTGTGCACTAGCAGAGATACACACAGCATATGCTCATGAGCGGAGCAACAGAGGGAGTATTGTGTAAATGCTTTCCACTATTCTTGGCAGATCTAGCTACCTCCTGGTTCTGCCATCTGCCCCAAGGATCCATTAGCTTATGGGAAATGTTGAAAGAAAAGTTCATCAGCCAGTTCCGCATTCATATGGAACAACCCAAAGACGCCCATTCCCTATCTAATATCAAACAGAAGCCCGGAGAGACAGTGCAACAATATCTAACCCGATTCAACGCCGCAGCGGCCGCAGTCCAAGATGCCGACGAGAAGCTTATCCTAATGGCCCTCTGCAGTGGTGTACACCCGGATACTAAATTTGCCAGGAGACTAACGAAAGAGAAGCCAGCTACCTTGCCCGATTTCTTCCACGAAGCCGGGAAATGTATAAGACTTGAAGACGCTGCCATTGAAAGGCAGACAGGGCAACAAACCAAGGCAGCTCATGGCAACACATCCGCAGTAGCAAGGGACGTTCGAAGAAATGACTTCAGAGATAGTGCTGGGGGCAAGAAGGGAGAAAAGCGCTTATATAGGCCAGGACCGAGATTTGACTCTTACACTCCTCTAAGTGAAACAATCGAAAACATCTTCTTGGCCACCCAAGACGAAGTTAGATACAAGCGCCCCCGCACAAGAAGGAATCAGATAATGCAATTAAGTCTGGAAAGTTCTGCCGCTTCCACGAATCTCATGGCATGACACCAATGAATGCCATCATCTTCTGGACTTGATTGAAGAACACATCAGAAGGAAGAAACTGGAGCGCTATGTGAAAGGTCAGAACAGGACTTCAGCTCTTGCCAGTGAGAACCCAGGGCTACCCCTCCAGGAAGTTGGCAGAGGAAATCGCAACACCAGCGGCTCTAGTCAAGAGAAGATAGTGGTCCTTACCATATCAGGAGGACCACACATCGCCGATGGAAGTGGGGCAGAGATGGAGAGATACGGTAAGTCACTTAGAAACAATGAAGGCTACGTTAATTCTGTTAGAAGAGCGCCACCCGAAACGGAAAGAGAATGATGATATCACATTCAGTAGGCGTGATCTAGAGGGAAGGCAGTACCCTCACATGGATCTTATGGTCATCTCTGCCTGGTTCGGTCCAGCCAAGGTTTTCCGAATTCTAGTAGACACTGGAAGCTCAGTAAATATCTTTTTCAAGCACGCTTTCGACAAAATGAAGCTGTCAATGAAGGATATGTCTCCCTGCAGCAAACCGCTACATGGTTTCACCGGAGATGCGAAAATGCCCCTCGGGCAACTAGACCTCTTTGTCGAAATAGGAAATCACCCCCGCTCCGTTGTGCGAAAACAAACATTTGTGCTGATAGAGAACCACTCAGCCTACAACGCCTTTTTGGGAAGACCAGCATTGTCTGACTTCCAAATTGTCCTAGCCCCGTGGTGCCTGAAGATGAAATTTCCAACGGATAACGGAATAGGAGAAATAGAGGGAGATCAAGACGCCGCTCGAGATTGCTATGTCACCGAACTTCGCAATAACCACAGGAAGGACAAAGGGAAGGATGCAGAGACTTCTCTCTGCAAGAAAAACTTGGAAGCATAGCAATTAAAGAAATCCCCTCCTCTTCGATACACCAGCGATCCTTTCAACGAATTAGACCCCAGGGACAAGGAGGAGGAGGCCACCACCGAGCCTGCAGAGGCTATGGAATTTGTATCTGTAGACAAATATGACCCATGTAGATTTCTAGGAGTCGGGTCTCAGTTAAGAGCGGAATTGAAGGATCAACTCGTCGATTTCCTTCGCCACAACATGGATGTATTTGCATGGACGCATGCCGACATGACAGGAATCTCCCCAGACGTAGCATGCCACGTACTGAACATTGATCCCACCAAGGTGCCAGTGAAGCAGAAAAAGAGGAGCATGGAAGTAGAACGATCATCAGTCCTCGAGGAAGAAGTAAAGAACTTACTTGCCAATGACTTCATACGAGAAGCCATCTACCTAGAATGGATCGCCAACCCGGTACTGGTAAAGAAGGCTAACGGGAAGTGGAGAACATGCATCGACTTCTCCAACTTAAATGACGCTTGCTCGAAGGACTACTTCCCACTCCCCCGAATCGATCAGCTCGTGGACAGCACAGCCGGACACGAACTCTTATCCTTTATGGACGCATACTCAGGATATAACCAGATCCCTATGCACGCCCCCGGTCAAGACCACACTAGTTTCATCACTGACCGTGGATTGTACTGCTACAAAGTAATGCCTTTTGGACTTAAAAACGCCAGAGCTACTTATCAGCGCCTCGTCAACAAGATGACTGCGGAATTAATAGGACGAACTATGGAAGTCTATGTGTATGACATGCTGGTAAAATCGAGGAAAGCCAACGATCATATAAACCACCTGGACGAGATGTTTCAAGTACTTCGCCAATATGGAATGAAGCTGAATCCTCTAAAGTGCTCCTTCGGAGTATCGTCGGGAAAGTTTTTGGGATTCATCGTCCATGCCAGGGGGATTGAAGCAAACCCCGTACAAGTCCGGGCTTTGCAAGATATCAAGATACCATCCACTCGAAGAGAGATGCAAAGCCTAAACGGGAAAGTGGCCGTCCTAAGCAGGTTCATCTCTAAAGCAACCGACAAATGCATCCCTTTCTTCGAAGCTCTAAAGAAAGACAAAGGAAAGTTCGAGTGGACTGACGAATGCTCGACAGCCTTTCTTAACCTAATCGAACACCTTCAGAGACCACCAGTACTCTCAACTCCAAATGAAGGCGAAGAACTATACTTGTACCTTGCTGTATCGTCCCATGCTTTAAGCGCCACTTTGGTGAGAGAGGACAACCGCGCGCAGCGGCCCGTATACTTTGTAAGCAAGAGATTTACAGGGGAAGAAGCTAGATACCCTAAACTTGAAAAGATAGCATACTGTTTGCTAGTCATGTCACGAAAACTGCGACACTATTTCCAGTCTCATTCCATCAGAGTTTTAACCGATCAACCGCTAAGGCAGGTACTCCATCGCCCCGACACTTCTGGGCGACTACTTAAATGGTGCATTGAACTGAGTCAATATGATATCACCTATCATCCTCGCACCGCCATCAAGGGACAAGCCATGGCCGATTTCATTGCTGAATTCACTACCAACGAAGGTAAGGATCAATCTAAAACACCAAAAGATATCAAGTAGAATCTCTTTGTAGATGGAGCATCAAACGAACAAGGCTCGGGGGCAGGTATTGTGATAATGACCCCCGGGGGAAGGAAGCTGCACTGTGCCCTAAGGTTGGAATGCGCTGCCGCCAACAACGACGCAGAATACGAAGCAGTGATAGCCGGATTAGAACTTGCCCTAGAGATTGGAGTCGGTTTTATGTCTCCATAGCGATTCTCAACTTATCGTAAATCAAATACTGGGAGAATTCCAAACTCGAGGAGAACGACTCACAGCATATCTAAAGAAGACCAAGCTTCTACTCAATCATTTGGATCACTATTTAATCAAACACATTCCTCGAGGAGAGAAGTAGGAGGTGGACGAACTGGCAAAGCAAGCTAGCATGAAGGACGACACCACCTCCGGAACAATAACCATCTCAAAGCAACTAGCCCCGAGTTTCGAGTCAATGAATATGATAGCTGCAATCGAAGGAGAAACCTGGATGACTCCCATCCGGAAATACTTACAAGATGGCACACTGCCCGACGGGCGTAATGAAGTCAAGAAAATCTTAAGGAAAGCTTCCCGCTACACAATACAAGAAGGCATACTCTATCGGTGCGGCTTCTCCAACCCCTTGTTAAGGTGTGTCGCTGGAAGCGAAGCCAAGGTAGTCCTGTCCAACATCCATCAAGGAAGTTGCGGAGATCACACTGGAGGGCAGACTCTAGCAAAGAAAATACTCCGATATGGGTATTACTGGCCCACTTTAAACAAAAACGCCTTAGACTTCGTCAAAAGATGTGACAGATGTCAGAAATTTGCTAAAATCCCTCGACTACCAACCAATGAGATTACTCAGATGACCGGTCCTTAGCCCTTTGCGGTATGGGGAATTGACCTGATTGGTGAACTGCCGATGGGCCAAGACGGAGCTAAATATGCTATAGTGGCAGTCGACTATTTTACCAAATGGGCGGAAGCCGAGCCTTTAAACAAAATATCTTCGGCAAAAGTTATTAACTTCTTGATCAAAAATGTCTTATGCAGGAACGGGGTTCCACTAAAAATCATATCGGACAATGGACTTCAATTTGATAGCGAGGAATTCACCGACTGATGCCGAGAGCATGGAATTCACAAAAGCTTCTCATCTGTAGCTTATCCCCAGGCAAACGGACAGGTCGAAGCTGTCAACAAAATTCTCAAAACTCTAATCAAGAAGAAACTTGAAAAGTCAAAAGGCGCCTGGGTGGATGAACTTCCTACGGCACTTTGGGCCTACCGCACATCTTACAGACATCAACAGGACACACTCCTTTCTCTTTGGCATACGGATCGGAGGCCATATTCCCAGTTGAAACTGTAGTACCCTCCCATCGTAGGATCCACTACAACCTAGAAGAGAACGAAGAACTGCTCAACATGTCTTTGGATCTAATTGAAGAGAGAAGAAATGATGCAGCACTCAAAGTGACAGCTCACAAGCAAAAAGTGGCAGCACAATACAACTCCAAAGTCAAACACCGCAGCTTACAAGAAGGAGATCTTGTCCTCAAATGGATCTTTCCGCGCCCCAGAGCGCTAGATCCAATCTGGGACGGACCTTATGTAATTCATAAAGATCTCCACAACGGAGCTTATATTTTGTCAACAGTGGACGGAGAGGTGTTCCAGAGGGCATGGAACATCCAACACCTTCGTCGATACTTTTCTTAACTTGTATTGCCCATACGAAGTGAATTAATAAAGAGAATCAGTAGACATAGACATTTTCGTGCCGAACCACTCTAAAAATCTTGTCTCTTTTTTAACTTGTTCCTTTATATCTTGGCTGCTTGTTAAGCTTTATCCTTTTCTGTTGAACAAAATCCTATATAACGGCATTTCCATTCTGGACACTTCACAGCACAACCTCACCTAGACAAGACCTAACAGGTACTATACGAATCTATGGCCTCGTTAATGAGACACTTTTGCTCCAGCATCCCTCTGCTGCGGATTAACTCATTGCTCGCGACGGCCCTCAAAGCCAACTGTAATGAGCCAATCATAAGCCACCGAGAAGGACGACTATAGCTGAGGTAGCTCATCACGGCGTTCGGCTCGCCGGCGACTGTGAACCGATTATAAGCCCCAACATAAGGTGTGGCCAGCCAGGGGCAGTTCACAGTTGATGATCGGCACCCACGCTAGCCGGCCACGGTAAATCGAATAATACCTACGATTACGGGCCATAATGGCCCAGGTAGTTACTGTGCGCGATCTCGGCTCCGATGTGTCTTAAGTACGGCTGTGGTAAAAAAGAAAACTCCCCGCGGAGGCGTAAGTTGGGTGATGAATGTCTCCAAGACCCACAGCTAGGGAAAGTGACTACAAAACCCGTTTACCAAGAACTTAAGCACATCGAAGGCCTTCCGTGATTGGAAGTTTTACTATTTGTTATATTTCCATTTTATTTATAAAAACTTTCCTCCTATCCTCTATAACGATCACTAAAGTACAGGACACAAGATGGGAGACACTCGCTAGTGGAAATAAGAACTCGCAACTGGATAACAGGTCACTCAGCAGCATTCCATCTTCAGTCACACAAGACATTCAAAGCTACCGTCTACAACTAAAACATGAAGTGCGGTACTTCCTTTTCTTGTACATAAACATGTAGCTATAGCCTATTCACATATCACACTAACATTGCGAGACGTGAAATTATATTTTAAGCGAGAGCTTAGCATCAAACATGAGTAAAGCACATGCATATACACAGCTATATTTCTTATGCAACACGTCAAAATAACGACAGCATTCAAATATGACAGAATCAGCTTATGTTATAACATTATATAAGAATGAAATCATTCGCTACAATGACATAATTACATAATTACAACCTGAAAGTACATTAATGTTTTGGACTAGTATATTCAGGAATGCCAAGTAAACCAAAAAAAGTAGTCAGCTGCAGCAGGGCTCCGCCTCTATCCTGCTAGCCCTCCGGGATCTACTTGACCGCTGGATCGGAACTCCCAGCATGCTAGCCAGAGGTCCCACCTGTCTGATTTAGGAGAGGAATCCATCAGATAAATGATAGCAATCGAGTTAAGAAAAGATTGAGAGGGAAAACTTACCAGCATCTACTCCCTGATCATCATCCCCCAACTGCACTCTCACTTCCTCGGCGGTAAGCAGCCGCATGCCCTCCTTCACTACCACTTTCTCCTCCTCAGTAAACTGGGCCGTGACCACATCCATCCTGAAAGCTACACCACCCTCCTTATCCGCCTCAGCCTTGGCCTCCTCCAAAGCCCGAAGATATATCCTAGCCATGACCCGAGGATAGTCATCCATCCAGGACAGGTTGCCCTGCTTCCAAGTACGGAAGTACATGTCCTGGAGCATCTCATCCATCATCCCCTCGTTCTCCTCAAATTCCCTCATCCGGGCCTCGAAAGCCGAAAGCCTTGCTACGGCAGCATCTCTCTCCAATCGGTATCTCGAACAGTAAGCCTGAAGGGATTTCCGCATCGCCTCCATCTCCTCCTTCAGCTTGGCTTGAGCAAGCTCTGCGGCCTCAAGCCTCCCAGATAACTTCTCTATCTGCTCAAGATCCGCTTTTCGAATCTCATCCACCGTGGCAATGGCCATATCGATTCTTCCTTGCAAGTGGCCTCCATCTTTCGCAGCTCGGCTCTCCTAGCCTCCTCCATAGTTTTCTTTAACCGTCTTGAGGCCGCCTCATGCTGGGAGATCTGAATGGCCTGGTCGGCAAGCTGTTTGGCCTGATCGGAAACCATTAGCCGCAGGCGAATGTTAGCACTTCCGATTTCCTCTCCAGCCTTGACCAGTCGGGCGTGATGTTCCATCAACTTCTTGGTCTCTTCAGCCACCTGATCGACGTTTGCCTTGGCCTCGTCCCCCATTGTCACAATCTGAGTGGTCAGCAAGTCGAGATCCAAGGACTTAGCCTCGTCAAGCACCCTTACCATAGGATTGCGGGGCAGGAGGTGCTCACCGGTAACCTCATTGAAGGAAATATCATGAGAACTCGGGTCCAAATCTCGATAACCCGCAAATGGGTTACGAGCCAAGCCGGGACGATCAATATGAGTAACGGAAGGATTCTCTGATGGATGCGGAGATGGTATGGACTCAGTATCTTCCTCCGTGATGTCATGAATAGGCTGGGTTGGGGCTGAGGTCCAAGTGAAGGTTCGAACATGGAACGCCTCCTCTTTCTCTTTTGGATATCCTCTTCAATAACTCCGAGAAGAGGATGGTAGCCGACTACGCCCCTGGAACGGTCAGTCGAAGGCTTCGGTTTAGCAGAAGCTTTGAACAGTTTGAATTGCTCGAGGCGGTGCTGAATGTCTGATGTCTTGGCCGCCTTACTCGTTCCTGAAATAAAAACCAAGTGTTACAAGCATGCATGAGACTATAATTCAAGAAACATATGAAGTTAAAAAAGGAGTTAAGAATTCACCATGAACCGCCGGAGTCTCCTTAGCCGGAATACTCTGAGAAGATGAACCGGCACCAGTCCCGGCCTTATCAGTTTCCTTCGGTTTCTCCACCAAGGCCGACCCTTCCTCCAACCCCTCAAAGGCTTGGCGGAAAGTATCGTCCATCCACTCTTGAATCTCACCCGCTTGCCCAGAAGTCAAGGCACCAACGCCACTACCACTCTGCCCTTCGCCACCGTTACCACCGTCACCTTCTCCATCACCTCCGCTCTCCTCCTCACCTCTTTCCTCCTCTTCACTTTCCTCCTCCAGAACATCTAGGCATGTGCTGGGAGAGGGTCCATCAGATTTCTTAAGCTTCTTCCTCCTGACGACTGGAGGTATCGAGAACGGCCTCCTCTTCCTACTCTTTGTCGTGGCCCCTCCTTTGGCTTTGGCAGCTCTTTCCTCAGCCGTATCCCTCTGCTTGACCACAAACTGATGTGGTAGGATTAAGTTGTGTTCCAGGAGGGTGGCATTCCTGATTAAGTAAGAAGCTGGCCTATCCCTTCCCGAAATGGCCTCTATCTCCGCGGCCGTCCGAACTAGGTGATCATTCTCCACGACCGCAAAGCCACCTGCTGCTGGCAAGAAATAAAAACACATAAGAAGAAGCATCTCAGTCAGAACGAAAATTATAAATAAGCTTCAACTTACAGCCAGAGGTGAAGCGGTGGATCAAAACGGTGTCATCCCGGACGAAGAACCATTCCTTCTTGAACATGGTGAACTTTGAATACAAGTCCAGGACCGGCTTGAAGGACACGGCCGATTCCAAGCTGATGTATGGAGACCCCTTCTTGTAACCCCTCAAGTTATATAGATATCGAATTTCCCGGTTAGAAGGGGGCGTCCGTACTTTCTCTGGAAAATCATGAATAGGCACACCAAGATAGCGTAGGAGTTGGGTTGGAGCTGGAAGGGGGTCACCTTCAAATAAGTAACGAAGCTAACTATCCAGGCATTGATTGGAGGAATGGCCCCACACATGCAGTGGTACCTACTATAAGCAAAGTATCTTTCAGGGGGATTATACGGCATGACCCCCTCCCCTGGCAACAGCATGCGTGCTCTATCAATCCCAAAGGAACGGGAGATAACGTCAAGCTGCTCCTCTCTGAGAGAGCTCGGAAAGCAATCAGGAGGAGAGTTCAGAAGCTCTTGGAGACCATACCCATCTACTAGCGATCTCGGGATGGGTCCACGACGTTCCGGTCCTGGCTGGGATGGGGGCACAACGGGGGACTCTCGTCTATCTGTAGATTTTCTCTTTTTTGATCGAGTTTCCACTTTGCGAGACATTTATCTGCAACACCAAAAACAAACACACCGTTAAAACAAGGAGTATGGAGATATAAGAAAATAAGAGCGTGCAGTCTGGAATCTCGTTCGCAATTCAAAACATGAAAGACCGATCGGTAGTTTGAGAATAAGGCCCGTTCGGCCTCGTACTTCTCAAACCCGTCCGGTAGTACAAGGCCCATTCGGCACTTCTCAAGCCGAGTACCACAGTTCATTCGGCAAACCGAATACAATAGTTCATTCGGCACTTGCTACATTCGGTAGTCAAGAAGCTATTCGGCGAGCGAAGGCTAAATCACTTGATTCAGTGTTCTAACAAGATTCGGCTGTGAGTTTGATTCGGCAACGAGTTTGATTCGGCAGGAAAATTGGTTCGGCTAGCTCTCTTGGTAAGGAATAACAGTAACTTGCAGCCCTTACTTATAGGCCAATATGGAACGACCGGACCAATGGGTTCGGCTCTCAGGACCGAATGAGGATAAGCAACCTAAAACAAAGTGCGGCATATACCGGCATATGCCCCACTTTTGGGGGCAAATGTTGGGCGTGTTCTCACCCAGAAGTCCGAACCACCCCTCTCCATGTCCCTGCCGAACCACCCCTCTCCATGTCCCTGTCGAACCAACCGCTTCCTGCCGAACCAACCACTTCCTGCCGAATCAACCACTTCCAGCCGAACCAACCACTTCATGCAGAACCAACCACTTCCAAAGGACCACCAGACCAGGTGCTACCGAACCAACTCACACCTAGGATACCAACGGACCAAGCTACACCCCTCACCACCGGATCAACCCACATACCATCCACTACCGAACCAACGTGAAGACAACCTCTACCGGACCAAGGCTTGCCGGACCAACTTCGTCAGGCCAGATTGCATCAGCCCAGGCCCCCCAGCAGCTATATACATCCAGGACCCTTGCCCCCAGCCTCACTTTATAAATAGAGGGGCAGGGGTACAACAATGGCAGACAAGTTTGAGAGCTCAAGCACGGGTAGAACTTTCAATCAACTTTCATACTCTTGTAATAAAAGCTTTGTACTTGTAATCCAAAGAATAAAGGATAATAACATATAAAGTGGACGTATGCACGTTCTGGCCGAACCACTATAAATCTGTGTGTCTTTTACAGTTCAATTCATCTATTTTTTATATTTGCATAGACCACCCAAATCACTAAGAACAACATATAATCAACTAAATCATACGACTTGGAGGGGTTTGCCCATTTTTTGTGCAAACAATGTAAAAGAAATATTTTTCTTAAATTATTATATATATTTGGAGTGTTTGGATGATAATATTATAATCTAACAAGATTAAAAAATTGGAAAGGGTTTATATAACCAATTTAAAGTATGTATAATAAAAATTATGCAAATGGATTATAATTAAATGGATTTAGACCAGAATTTGGAAATTGAAAATTTCGAAAGCTTTGAGAAATGTTTAAAGTAGGTTTTGAACAAAGTATTTGGGAATTTTGAAATTCCAGAGATTTTTTAAAATGTTTCTGAAGTTGTTGGAAGAGAAATAGTGATTTATTATTACGATATTTTTGATTGGAATTTTTTTTTAAATGGATTTTGGAATTGATGAAGCACTGAACTCATTACAGTAGTTGGAAAATATTTCTGTTGATGACGACCACATCATTAGTGTTCATTTTCAAGTTTCTAAGTGACGGATTACTGGCGAAATAATTAATTTGGAGATTTTTGTTGGAAAACAAACATTATTTTAGAGATTCCAAGAGAATTTATTTTGGATAAAATCGAATTTGAGTTTAAAATGTCAAGGAATGGTCTGTTGAAAACAAAGAGTTGTCTATATATATATTTGATTTCAAGTGATTTGAAATAAGTACCGAGTGCTTAAAAATTTTAGAATTTGAATTTTGAAATTTAAAATTTAAAATTGAGTACGTTCAAATTGATTGAACAAACTGAAATTAACTCGGGTTAAGTTAAATATGTTTGGAAATGTCAGTATGACATTAAAATTTAACTTGTGTAAGTTAAATAAATTGGATTTATAAAAGAAAATTTGTAGGAATTGGAATTTAACTTAAACAAAAGTTAAAGAAAATAAATGAAATGAAATGATTTTAATAAATATAAGTAAGGCATTGTGGAGAAGCATGAAATTGGAATTAAAAATGTTATCGAGTTAAATTAAATATAGAGTATGAATTATAAAGTGACGGATAGTTATAAGCTATAAATATTTTGAATGGAATAAAATTTGAAGGAAAGATTATGGAATGGTGTATAAATATGTTTATATAGCTCATAAAAATTTAAATTAATGGAATAAATATTTACTTAGGCTATAAATAGATATACAATCTTGAGTTAAAAATAAAATATGGATGTATTCGAATATAAAATTGAGGGGGATGCGAGAAAATAAGTCGTGTAACTTATAAAAATTGAAAAAATTGCATAGAATAACCAAAATAAAAATTGTATGATATTTTAAAATGAAGCAATAAAAATCCAAAACTTGAAGTATAAAAATCGAATGCGAACTCAAGTGGATTAAATAGAATGATTTTTGAAAGAAAAATCAGGTATTGAATTACAAATTGGAAGTGAACCAATTAGATAAATTAATTAGCTAATTGAATATGAGAAAGGAATTTAAATTGATTAAATAGAATGGATTGTGGGCTGAAACTGAAGTTGAATATTGGACTTGAGTGATAAATAAAATTCGACTTATATATATGTATATATATATAAGCTGATTAAATATATATTGAATGTGATCAGATAAAATCGGATTGAAATAAAAATGGCCTGGGTTATAAATAAATTCGACGTGAGTCTAAATAAATTAAATATGGCCTTGAATATTATTCAAAAATGAATTTGAGCATGAAATTTAAATTTTATATGGATATGAATTGAATGCAAATGAATAGGTTGAATTTGAAATGGAATAGAATTAAATATAAATTGATTTGGAATCCATTTAAAATAGCTATAAACTGAAATGGGTAATTTATAAAATCGATATCGCTAAATTTGCATGGAAATTTGTCGTTCGATGTAAATGGAAGTAATAAAATTCTATGGGTTAGTAGGAAGTGAGTAAATTGATTTAATCAATCTAAGATGAAAATGAAATTGTTCGATATACATATGAGTTAAATGCAAATTATTGGGTTGCAAATCATTCGAATTGAATGAAATGATATGTAAATCGATTGAAATGAATAATCGAATGTTAAAACCATGTGGTTATTGATAAATTCATGCCATGACATGGTTGCAAGTGGAAAATTATGTGTTTGAGTTGTTAAATGAATGAAATGTTATTGAATTTTCATATTTTGGTACTTACATAGTTAAATTGAGTAAGTACAGGTACCAGGAAGCTATTGGGCTAGAGTTGGGTTGCGTAATTGCATATTAAATAAGCCACTCGCTTAAAAACGCTAAATAAAGGCACGTTTTCGGATTAAATACCGCAAATATATAGATATTGATATATATTTTTTCCGACACATGTGGGTCAATGTATACATGTTTATCTCTCTTCTTATATTGCAAAAGGTCTTCCGTACAGGAGAGACTCTGCAAAAAAAATTCGAAAATTTGGGGAGTTAGAAAATTTTGAATAATTTTGTTAACTAAAAAGTTGATGTTCAAATTGTAATTGAAATTAGATATTTTGGTTGAGAAACGGAAACCTAATGTTTTGGATAGGACTAAAGGGTTTAGAAAAGTGAATGTCGAGTTTTAACTAAGTGGGAATAAGTATTAGGTTTGGAGCATTTCTCCTACCTTAGAAATTTCGGGGACGAAATTTTTTTAAGGGGGAGGAATTATAACGACCTGGATTTCTCAATGATTAATTTGGAATACTTAAATGGTTTTTAAATACTGGATTTGAAATTTATAATTGAGTTAGTAAGTTTTCAAAACTGAAATTTCGAGTGATTTCCTAAATTTTGAAAATCATCGATTTAGTTGACGCATTACAATAGCGATCCGAGGCACAGTCTTGAAATTCGAAGAAACTAGTTCCATTGGGTCCGTAATAGTGTGTTATTATCGAATTTCAAATTTCATAGTGTTTGGAGTTATCATTTGGTCATACAGGATATAAACGCATTGAAATTAATATCGAAAATTCAATATAATAATTTGGTCTAAAAAGATATCTTCTTCATACGATCGAATTAGGACTCGAAACCTTTTCCATTGTGTTCGAAATAGTGGTATAACATTATAAATGCCAGGCAGCATGCCTCGATAGGGATTGAAAAAATTTAATTACCCAAAACGAGATATTTTGTAATTAAATAAATTTATTAATTGGAAAAGTCATAGTTGTTCCTTCCTTCTGAAGCAAGCCGAAATTTATATGCAAGTTTTACCCTCTTTCTTTTCAATCAGATCGTGCCATCTTCTCCTTTTAAAATCATGAATACCTCCTTCCTCCTTTTCAAATCAGTCGGACCCTTAAAGAAAAGAAATCGAAAATCATCTCGTTCGACTAAAGAAAAGGAAAAGAGGGATAGGAATGAAATCGTGTACAGACAACTAAAAAAAAGAACCTAAATCCTCTTCGAATTCAAAATCAAACCCTTCGAAAAAAAGGAAGCAGGATCGATCTCGAGCGAAGCAAACTAGAGGGAAACGTCGATGCTTGAGAGGGAAGAGCTCGAACTCGAGCTCGGCGACACCACGATAAGTGGCGTTCGCGATAAGAGGATCGATCATTTTGGGTCCTCGAGCATGGATCGTGGCGTATGCAAATGGTGATGGCATAAGGTTGTCATGTGTGATCATTTGATTGATTTGGGCTGATGTAACGTCTCGCCTTTTGTACGTTTTAAATCGATGATAAAGCACACACGTCCGACTTAAAACATATAGAAGGGCGGATTGTTATTGGGGTGAATAAGAAAAAGGAAGAAAGAAACAAAATAATACAAAATCTTGCAGAGGAATGAAAAAATATAATAATCAAATAAACAGTTCATGAAGCTGTTTTGCAAAACATTTGATTATACTTATACAATACATATCAGAGTTACACATACCAGACAGTAATTGATAACAATGCAGCGGAATACATGATGTAGTGAATTGTAATAATAAATAATAGTACTAAAATCTTCGTCTTCATCCTCCAGAAAATAAGGCCTTCAAATTTTGAAATGCTCGGGCTGACCCGAGCGAATTGAAAAGACAAAACACTCGAACCAGAACTAAAAGATCTTATGTAAGTTAAATCAACAGTAAATAATATGAGTGGAACGGCGTCAGAGATGTTCACTGGATTTGACATCTCCTATCCAGTGTCTAACGTGAGTGCAGTAACTCAAGAGATGCTCGGGATTCACATCTCCTAAGGATCCATTAAACTATTTACTATGCAGTAATATTTCACAATTATAATAATGTCTATTAGTAAAATAAACTTACTTTTAAATGGCGTTAAGGCTTTACATTTTCCACCTTAACACGTAATAGAGCCAATAGTCTATACAGTACCGCAATGCCTCCTGATCGGGAGACTACCAGAGGATACTACATAGGTACGACACAAATCAAACTCGTACAAGGCTCGCTTGGGTAGGTGACACGGCACAACTAGGCAATGCCAGGTTAGATATACCAATTACGATTTCAGGGCCGGTGGTAACGCGTAGCAGCTACTACTGCCCACCTCGAGCCTCACCCCTAAAATCAAAAATCAAAAGTGGCCACCGAATCAATCCAAAAGTCAGAGTACAATATCGAAGTGATGTGTCCGATAAAAGGTGCTACCTTCTTATCCCGTTAATTGCTCCTGTTTTAGCCACTTTATGTCAACTCACTGGAGTCGGGTCCACGTATTTACCTCAAAGGAAACGCCGCCGCCATCCTACTTCATTCTGGAATCTCCACCACGTACACTATTGATAAAGTGGTTTTCAGAGTTGCCAGAGAGTATGACAACTTCCGATCCCGGTCTCTTCAACAACCAAACGCTATTGTAACACCGCGGTCATTTCAAAATAATTATACTTCAAAACCAAAATATATTATCCATTTCAAAACCATATAAATATGATATCATTTCTTTTTTAAAAACCCAAAGCAATATGATATCATTTTTATAAAACCCAAATCAATATAATATCATTTTTATTTCAAATATTTTTTATTTCAAAATCATAGCACTTTCAAATTTATATACATCGAAACCAAAACCACTTGAAATATAACTACATCACTTAAACGGTTTAAATATTAAATTATTTTATATAATAAAATAACTTCTTCAATTTCACAAATCAAATTCCAAATACAGATTCGAACGCAAGTATCTGTTTTAATTTCCATATATTTCAAAGCCTTAAATATTCCACCATTTCAAAACTAATTCTTTGGTAATTCCATTTCTATCAAATTCAATTACTATTATTTAGATTTGAAATGTTTACTTAATAAATCAAATATCATTTAAGGAAAACCTTTAAACTTTAAATAACTGGATATTCTTTCAATTTAATTAACTTGATATATTCATTTAGATCAACTCGATATTTATCTAAATCACACTAAACCAAAATAAAGTTATAAAAATCATACTCTTCAAATCTAAATTTTTATTTAAATTTCACATCAATTTTATTCGAGTGTAATTCTTAAATACTTTAATTCAAATCAAATTCATATTTATCCTCCAACCTTAAATTTTTTTATTTAAGTCATTATAAACTCTGTATACAAAATTTGAACAGATACTTAACCATATTATATAAAATCAATCAAACTTTATTATGAAACTTTATTTATTAAATAAATTAATACATAGCTTAAATTCAAGAATTTAACTATATATAAATTAATTTTTATATAATATCAAAAATCAATATTTATTAAACAGTATATTACTATCCAAAACCATAGAAATCATTTTAAAATATTTATATATAGACCAACGGTGTTTATATATAATTTTCTATCCTATGGTCAAGTGATACAGATATTTGTCATCTTAATCTGTATTTAAAATAAAATTAAAATTACGGTTATATATCATTTCAAACAGCAATTCCGAATGAAGTAAAATGCATAACAACTTGCAGTTTATAACAATATAAATACACATCCATTCATCCAATATCAATCATCAACCATTTATCACAATCATCATCCAATTCAAAACAACAGCATCAATATAGAACAGATAATAAATAACAGGTAATTACTGGCAGGTTATATTCAAAAAAAATTAATTTAACTGGCAGTTTATATGCAATAATAAATTAAATAACAATTTAATTCAATAAATTCAATTTAACTGGAATGATGATAAAATTATACCAAACAGTAATAACTAAATTTCTAATCATAACAGAAATTAATTTAACACACATAAGAAATTTTAGAAGTTGTGAGTGGGTTAAAAAACTCACCTTTTGAATTTAAATTGAATTCAAATCCAATTTAAACCCAAAATTTCAACAGTCTCAAAATTCGTCCAAATAAGCGCCAAAATGTCAGGAATTTCAATACGATCCTAACAAAAGAAACCGCATGTAAATCGGACATCGTATGTAGGAGTTATTTGAGTTAGAACATTTGAAATCAAACATTAAAAAAATAAAAATAAAGATGCATCACTCTCACCACGTCAGCACATGCACGAGTACTTCCTTCACTCATACCCTATCGTGCGAACAAAAGCCGCCACTTCCATGCTCGATTACAGTGCTATCTCCTGGCCGCTGCCTCGTGTAACGACGCAAATCCCCTGACACCGCCGCGCCGCCTCCCCAGGTTCCCCCAAGGTCGCGACGACCGTCCACACCTCCCCTCTCTTGATACACGCATAGCCGCCACAAATAAACACAAAACGCTAGTCACTATTTGCCGTAGATCCAGCCGTTAATTCGTGAAATGAAGCATACCGATGAACTCCCCATCGTCCCCTCTACAAAACCCAGAAATGATTCGACGATTCGACAATGTTCATCGACGCGCGATGAACGGTCGTTAATGGTTCTTCGATTTTTGGCTAAACAATGCATCGAATTGAAAAACGGATCACGGAATTGAGATGCGCTCTTCGAGAGCTTTCCGATGACATATAATTTGATATTGTTTGGAGAGTTTGAATTTTTGGCTTCGGATTTGATTTGGAATTGTATTTGGGAATTAGGGTTTGCAGCCATTGGAAAGAGGAGGTAATAGAACATAAAGAAATGAGGAATAAGAAATGAATTAGGGTTTACAATAGGGTATATATAGACAAAGCTGAAATAGAATATATGGACACGATTTATATACGTGCTGAACGACAAAATGACCCGGAAAGCAAGTTCTGACTCCGAAATGAAATTTGGTCAACCCATATATCAAAATAGATGTTTTTAAATATTTCAAACGCAATGGAATAGGTTTCAAATCCAAATTCCATCGTATGAAGAAGTTATGCTAAAATCAATTTACTTCAAATTAATTTCAATTGATTTCAATTTCATTGGTTTCAAGGCGTTTCACGTTCTTACGATCAAACGACAAGTCTGATCGCTACGAAACTCGAAACCCTACAATAATTCACCGTTACGGATCGATGAAACTAGTTTCGTAGAAATTCGAGTCAGTGGCCAAAATGGCTATTTTCCAAGTTAATTAAATAAATAAATTAAATCACTTTTCAATTTCAACTCTATAATTAACAAATTTCATCAATTTTAACTTTCTTAATCATTTACACTAATTTAACCAAATTCAAATGTCAATTTAAAGTTGATTAATTTATCAATTTCAGTGCTGAATTTTTAATCTCATTATATTCACAAATTATAATTTAAATTCTCAATAATCCCATTGAATTTACTTTTCATTTTTATTATTCAATTCATTATTATCAAACGGATGAAATTAACATTGGATTCATAACATATTATAGTAATATTCTCACATTCCATATTAACTTCAATTAACGTAATATTTAGATATTTAGTTTCATTTATCTGCAATCAAATCCAATCACCATTGTTCAAATCGCATTAAACTGATAAGTCTTCATTTCCATTCTTATAATTCAACAAATTGTCCAATTATGAATAACATTAACATTATTTATAAATATTACCTTAATTAAAAGTAACGTAATATTAAATTATAATTATTGTAACTGATTTCCAATTTAAATTAACAAGCTACAAAAATAGGTAAGATACAATAATCGTTACGCTAACCTTTAGTCACATTAATAAGCTTTATTACTTACAAATCAATGTTCCCATTTATTTTCATTAATTGGCATTTCATTCAGTCCCTTAATTATTAACTTTAATTAGCATTGGTTATATCTTGGCACATTAATATTTCCCAATTTCATCTCAATTCTTATTTAATAATATTCCAACATCAAATTTCATTTAATTCCAATCAATCCACTTTATTTAAATTTAAATTAAAAATCTTGGTTCCCGTTCTTACTTTATTATCAAACAAAAATTATTATAATTACTCTCTAGCATCGATCCTATCAAACTACGATTTATTACGTATTATTTTATCAATTAATGTAGCTTGAATCTATTTCCCAATTTAAAAATTACAATCAATTAAAACCTTACAATTGTTTCAATTAATTGAAATTGCACTAATTAGTTATTTATCATTTGCTTTAACATTATTGCCTAAATTTACGTTCAGTTACTATTAATCAATATATTATTTCATTGGTTAATTCAATACTTACTTTTATTTACCTAGTTTCCATTTTATACCTAAGTGCAACAATTTACACTACTATTTCATTATAAATTATAAAGTTTTGTTTCTTTCTAGATTTTATTACAAAAATCTTATTAATTTAACCAATTTTAATTATTGAAAATTTACGGGTCGTTACACTCTCCCCCACTCAAAACTTTTCGTCTCCGAAAAGGAAAAGAAGGGAAAAGAGGAACTTATAAATCAATATGCATTATTCAAAACATTATATTCACAACAATAAATTTATGAAAAATTAATAAAATATATAGATTTATAAACAATTAAATCCTTTTTATATGCAAATTAATAAAGTTTGGAAAACAATTTCAAAAAATTTCTAAGTCCAAAATTTTCGGAAAATTTTGGCAGAGTCTCCTTTGTACGGAGAGGCTCGGGAGAAAATATAGTATCAAATATAATAATATACAACATATGTTTTCCAAAATAATATATCCTAACATGGGAAAATAATATAATAACGCTATAAACCGTAATCCGAGAACGTACCTATTTGTCGGGCAAACAAACGCTTAATTATGAAACCAAAAGCAGTAGCAATTGCTTCCATAACCTGTATTTAACTTATATAATCCAAAAAGGTTAACAATTATATAAAATGAAATATTTAAAGTTGTTTCAATCAATAACAAATAAATCAATCAACCATCACTTGCAACAAGCATACAACCATCACATGAAATCAACACACATCAATTATCCATTCATATCAAACAAAAAAAATTGTTGTTCGGGTTCAAAACTTTAAATTGTACAGAGTGGAAAATAAACTACTAAGTGCACCATTCATTCAACGGTCTTAGATGAAACTAAATAGATTACTCATACATCTAAACAAATTTAAAGCATCCTTGCCCAAACAACCATAAACCAAACAAACAGTAGTTCCAAACAATAAATCAAGTTAAATTTTCCAATTTCATAGCATTTATTATTTGATTTCCTTTTATTCATATAATGATTTATCTTTTAATTCACATTTATTTCTTGCAAATTTTCATTTTTATTTATTCATATCAAATAGTTTTCTTTTTATTGCATTACATTCACTCATTCACTACTTAATTTCATTTATTTACAGTATTCATCCTTCTACCTATTTTTATTATAAATAACCTCAACCTTTACTTAAGTTTATTGTCATTTCTTTACAACCTTCCAGTCATACTTAAGTTCACACAATTACAACCTCAAATTCTTATATATAAAAGAATTTCACTTAACATTCCATTACTTAAGCTTTACTTGTATAATATCCATTACGTTTTCTTATTAACATTTCAACTTTTTACATCTTTCGGTAAGTTATATATATGCCTTTAAGAATGTAATTAAAATCATACAAGTTTATCTTATTTCTTTTAATTAATTATATGTTCAACAATTATATCTTTCGTTTTATAAGATTACAATTTCAACTTTCTTTTAATCTCATTTATAACTTAGCATTACATTTCTTATTTCATTTAGAGGTTTCAATTATTAGTTAAATTTCATATCACTACAATAATTGAAGCTATTAATAAATGGAAAACTTAGAACTAAATACTGGGTTAAATTTCAAACCATTTTAAAATAATAAATAAATGTATATACTTACAGCTTATATGTCCAATTATATTAAAAACAATTTAAAATTTATATTTTTTTTATCAAAATAAATTTGTAGTAAAACTACTACAGTGGCCTTCCCACTTTGAAACTCGAAAATGAATGTCGATGATGCGTGCACTCATCACCAAAATTATTTTCCAGCGACAGAGAGGGGAATTCAAAACTATTTTATTCCATAATTTCTTTAAAACAATTCCTTCAAAATATATTGAAATATTTATATCAGATTCAAATAATATCATTACTATATTCCAAAATCATTCGAAAGAAGATTTCAAAACCTCGGAACTTGGATTCTAAATTTCTAATTCTCGTTTAATTTTAGTTTCTTCAACTCTAGTTTCCAATCAATATTTATAAATTTCACTACCTAAAAACCAACATAATTCCTCCAAATATATATCATTTATAAAAATTTATTTTATATATAGAAAATATAATAGGCAAAATTATTTCATTTACCTATATTTCAAAACAAATACTATGTCGGTCTATCCTATTAGGTGTTTAGAAATCCCTATTGATGTCATAGCGTCCTATGCACCAACCAGAATTTATAAATACAAAACGGAACAAATTAACACAATATCAAGACCTTTTATAACACTAACAAATACTCTCTCTCATATATATACACTCATCGACTCATCATAGGGTAATACTACCCTATTAACAAAGAGTCAAACCCCACAAAGCTAAGGTTTATCGCTAAACCAAAGCACTAATACCAGATGTAACGTCCCACCTTTTGTACGTTTTAAATCGATGATAAACCACACACGTTAGACTTAAAACATACAGAAGGGCGGAGTGTTATTGTGGTGAATAAGGAAAAAGAAGAAAGAAATATAATAAAACAGAATCTTGCAGCGGAACGACAAAATATAATAATCTAATAAACAGTTCATGAAGTTGTTTTGCAAAACATTTGATTATACTTAGACAATACATATCAGAGTTACACATACTAAACAGTAATCGATAACAATGCAGCAGAATACATGATGTAGTGAATTACAATAATAAATAGTAGTGCTAAAATCTTCGTCTTCGTCCTCCAAAAAATAAGGCCTTCAAATCCTGAAATGCTTAGGCTGAGCCGAGCGAATTGAAAAGACAAAACACTCGAGTCAGAACTAAAAGATCTTATGTAAGTTAAATCAACAGTAAATAATATGAGTGGAACGGAATCAGAGATGTTTACGGGATTTGACATCTCCTATCTAGTGTCTAACGTGAGTGCAATAACTCAAGAGATGCTCAGTATTCACATCTCCTAAGGATCTGTTAAACTATTTACTATGGAGTAATATTTTGCTATTATAATAATGTCTATTACTAAAATAAACTTACTTTTAAATAGCGTTAAGGCTTTACATTTTCCACCTTAACACGTAATAGTGCCAATAGTCTATACAGTACCGCATTGCCTCCTAATCGAGAGGCTACCAGAGGATACTCCATAGGTACGACACAAATCAAACTCGTACAAGGCTCGCTAGGGTAGTGACATGGCACGACTAGACAATGCCAAGGTAGATATACCAATTACACTTCCAGGCCGGTGGTAACGCGTAGCAGCTACTACCGCCCACCACGAGCCACACCCCCAAAATCAAAAATCAAAAGTGGCCAACGAATCAACCCAAAAGTCAGAGTATAATATCGAAGGAATGTGTCTGATAAAAGGTGCTACCTTCTTAGCCCGTCGATCGCTTCTGTTTTAGCCACCTTATGCCAACTCACGAGAGTCGAGTCTACGTATTTGCCTCAAAGGAAACGCCGCCATCATCCTAATTCATTTTGGAATCTCCACGGCATACACGGTTGTTAAAGTGGTTTTCAGAGTTGGTAGAGAGTTGACAACTTCTGATCCCGGTCTCTTCGACAACCAAACGTTATTATTACACCGCGGTCATTTCAAAATAATTATACTTCAAAACCAAAATATACTATCCATTTCAAAATCATATAAATACGATATCATTTCTGTTTTAAAAACCCAAATCATTATGATATCATTTTTATAAAACCCAAATCAATATAGTATCATTTTTATTTCAAATATATTTTTTCAAAATCATAGCACTTTCAAATTTATATACTTCGAAACCAAAACCACTTGAAATATAACACTTCCGAATTATAATACTTTGAAACTCAAAACTTTGAAACATAACTACACCACTTAAATGGCTTAAATATTAAATTATTTTATACAATAAAATAACTTCTTCAATTTCACAAATCAAATTCCAAATACAGATTCGAACCCTAAATAACCGTTTTAATTTCCATATATTTAAAAGCTTTAAATATTCCACCATTTCAAAACTAATTCTTTGATAATTCCGTTTCTATCAAATTCAATTACTATTATTTAGATTTGAAATGTTTATTTAATAAATCAAATATCCTTGAAGTAAAACCTTTAAACTTTAAATAACTGGATGTTCTTTCAATTTGATTAGCTTGATATATTCACATAAATCAACTCGATATTAATTTAAATCACTCTAAACCAAAATCAATTTATAAAAATCATACTCTTTAAATCTAAATTTTTATTTATATTTCACATCAATTTTATTCGAGTATAATTCTTAAAAACTTTAATTCAAATCAAATTCATATTTATCCTCCAACCTTAATTTTTTTATTTAAGTCATTATAAACTTTATATACAAAAATTTGAACAGATACTTAACCATATTATATAAAATTAATCAAACTTTATTATTAAACTTGTTTTTATTAAACAAATTAATACATAGCTTAAATTCAAGAATTTAACTATACATAAATTAATATTTATATAATATCAAAAATCAATATTTATTAAACTGTATATTACTATCCAAAACCATAGAAATCATTTTAAAATATTTGTATATAGACCGATGGTGTCTATATATAATTTTCTATCCTATGGTCAAGTGATACAGATATTTATCATCTCAATCTGTATTTGAAATAAAATTAAAATTACGGTTATATATCATTTCAAACCGCAATTCCGATTGAAGTAAAATGCATAACAACTTGCAGTTTATAATAATAAAAATACACATCCATTCATCCAATATCAATCATCAACCATTTATCACAATCATCATCAAATTCAAAACAATAACATCAATATAGAACAGATAATAAATAACACGTAATTACTGGTAGTTTATATTCAAAAATAAATTAATTTAACTGGCAGTTTATATGCAATAATAAATTAACTAACAATTTAATTCAATAAATTCGATTTAACAGGAATGATGATAAAAACATACCAAACAGCAATAACTAAATTTCTAATCGTAACTGAAATTAATTTAACACACATAAGAAATTTTAGAAGTTGTGAGTGGGTTAAAACACTCACTTTTTGAATTTAAATTGAATTCAAATCCAATTTAAACCCAAAATTTCAATAGTCTTAGAATTCGTCCCTACCAGCGCCAAAATGTCAGGAATTTCAATATGATCCTAACAAAAGAAACCGCGCGTAAATCAGACATCGTATGTAGGAGTTATTTGAGTTAGAACATTTGAAATCAAACATTAAAATAAAACAAAATAAAGATGCATCACTCTCACCAATCAGCACACGCACGAGTACATCCTTCACTCAGACCCTATCACCCAAACAAAAGCCGCCACTTCCATGCTCGATTACAGTGCCATCTCCTGGCCACTGCCTCGCGTAATGCCGCAAACCCCCTGACACCGCCGCGCCGCCTCCCCGGCTTCCCCCAAGCTCGCGACGACCGTCCACACCTCCCCTCTCTTGATACATGCACAGCGGCTACAAATAAACACGAAACCCTAGTCACTATTTGTAACAACCCGCATATTTATCGATTTTATATTTAAATATTTTATTTAAATATTTTGTCGTTAATCGGATATTGGTCCGAAAAGCTACTTTTTGCAAACGGTCAAATTAGAACTCGAGACCACTTCCATTGAGTTCGAAATGCCGTTTACAATTTTTCTAAGTATAAACATTGATATGATTGGAGATAGTAGAATTTCACTACTTTTTCACTTGAGACTTTGGGTTGGGCTTTTAGCCTATTAGACCCAACCTTCACCCCTCCTCTTCATAACTTCATTTCTATTTTCCTAAGTCTTCAAGCTTCTTCAAAAATGATGGAGGGAATGGGAAATTAAAATTCCAAAACTCAAATTCAATTGCAATCCATCTTTCTACTCCAAATCCAAGAAGAAGACATTGGATTCAAGCTTCTTGTGCTTAGATAGAAGAGGGATTGATTCTTGCTTGCTTAAAACTTCATTTTTCATTGAATTTGTGAAAAGGTGAGATTTTTATCTCACAAATCTAGTCTATAACTATATTGGACTGTTGGGAATGATTCCCTATCACTTTTGCATGCACATTTGCCTTTGGTTTGGATTGGATTGGCGAAAAACTCCAATTTTTAGCATTTTTGGAAATTTCCTGCACTTAGCTCGTTCTGGCCACTTGACTCGTTCGGTGATAGGTCGCAAGGTCACTGGGTCGTAGGTAGCAGGGCTTTAGGTCGTTCTGGAAGAATTGGCACTTTGGAATTAGGTCGCTCACGAGTTAACTCGTTAGGTCGCTCGTGAGTTAGTACCATAGGTCGCAGGGCTTTAGGTCATTCTGGAAGTATTGGCACTTCGGAGTTAGGTCGCTCGCGAGTTAAGCCTTAAGTCGTAGGTCGCTCACGAGTTAGGCCTTAAGCCGTAGGTCGCTCGCGAGTTAAGCCTTAAGTCGTAGGTCGCTCACGAGTTAAGCCTTAAGTCGTAGGTCGCTCACGAGTTAGGCCTTAAGCCATAGGTCGCTCGTGAGTTAGGCCTTAAGCCGTAGGTCGCTCACGAGTTAAGCCTTAAGCAGTAGGACGTTCGCGAATAACTTAGGTCGTGAACCCTGTTAGGTTGTTAGGCTTATAACCCGTTAAGTCGCGAATACCTTAGGTCGTTAGACTCTTGAGTCGTTAGGTCGTATGACCTTATAACCCAATAGGTCGTTGGACCTTTAACTCATAGGTCGTTGGACCTTATCCCGATAGTTCGCGTGACCCGATAGTTTCTACAATTGCTTCTATGTTTTGTCATTTTATAATATAAAGGTTTCAATACTAGTAGTAAATATCAAAACTCTTTTAACAAACAATTTCAACTCTATTTTTAATAACAAAGCTCTTTTCTTAAACCGTTTTCCAATCTATTAGTATATACAAACCTTTACCTCACTCGGATGAGAAATCTAATTAAACGACTTAGTAAAACAAGTGGTATGAAACGCTTGCGTTCACTTCGTCGGTTAATTCTTGGACTTGTTCGATTGAACCTCTTGTGACAATTTTATTAGTGAAGATTTACAGTTTGTTCGTAAATATTTAAGTTAAGCAAGTGGTTATGGGACATGAAGCTAAACTTCTATATTTACTAGCTTAGTGTAATTGACACTTCTCGTTGATCATGACGATCATTCTGATGCTTTAGACTAGCAACTGTGCGATGTCTCTTGTTGCGAGGTTAGACTAGACACCACTTGTGTGATTCCACTCACACATACCTTTTTGCTTTTTGGTTAGTCTGCACCTTAATCTGTGTGATTCCATTCACACATGTGGGGTAGCTCCCTTGGTCTTCGGACCGTCATGTGATAGGCCTCTTTCTCTTTTCTATGATTTCTGGACTTCTTGCATTGATTTCTAGAATTTATGTCATTGACTTGTTATGAGTACAAGTTTGGGGTATGATGCCCTTTCCGAATCTTTGAGAAGATTCTTGTGATATTGGTTATCTCTTATTGATTGATCTTCTGTTGATCATTATTTACATACTTATAGTGGTATGCCATTATGGATATTTTATGTTTATGCCATATCTTTTATGTTATATCATGTCATCTGATATTTATAGCTAGACTGACCCGTTTATTATTTTCTTAAATAATACTCGGGTCAGACCGAGATGTTACAGGTGCTTCTGCTTGACTTCTTCCCAGGGATTCATCACTCTGACTTTTGGCTAACTGTTTAGCTTAGCAGTTTTTGTTGTATACACTTGAGATATAGACTCATAGTTGTATTCTTTTGTATAGCACGTGTTGCTATTCTTTTGTATTATTGTGGATCTTTTGAGCACTACTCTGATGTACACTTTCATGTGTTAGTTATATATTCATATCTTCTTCCGCCTTTGTGATATGGATGTCTGTGACTGATTTGCGATATGCTTATTTCTATGTTTGTTTCCGAGGATTATTTATAGCCACCGTGTGATAAGCAATTACATGGATGGTCGCTCCTCAACAGCCTTATTCTCCGTGCTAGTTGACAGCACTACTCCGTAGTGTTCTTGGCTAGCGTGGGTATTGAGGTGGGGCGTAGAATAACTTAACAAGGATCATCGTCCTAGGTCTATCTTAGGAGTCATACCATAGGATTAATTCTAGTCTTCGTACCAATTCATCCTATTTCCTTTATGATTCCTTGTTTTATCTATCAAGATTGCTTGATGTTCATTGGTGAATAACCTTCTTCCTTCTCTTCTTTCTTTCTTAAAGGAAGAGAATGTCTAGACCAGGCCGTCCCAGAACTGGATCATCTGGTGCTGCTCCCCCGGATGGAGTTTTTATGACTGCTCAACAGCTTCTTGATTTAGTAACTAATGCTCAAGCAGCTGGAGCTAACCCGGAACCTACTCACCCAAAGTCGGGATTTGCATGCTTGTGCAGCGATTACACCAACTTGGGTGGGAAGCCCTTCAAAGGTTCGGAAAATATCATCGAGGTCCAGGCTTGGTTAAAATCATGCGATCGAATTTTTTCTCGCATGAACCTTATCGATCTCCACCGCGTTCAGGTGGCTTCCAGCATGCTCCAGGAGAGAGCATTGGACTGGTACGAACTCCTTATTTCAGAAATTAATGAAGCGGATCTCACCTGGGAGCAATTTCAGGGACGCTTCGAGTTAAAGTTTGTACCAGAAGCTGGGAAAGTAACCTTGGCTTGACGTTTTATAGACCTTGTTCAAGGTCAATCCTCTGTGACTGATTACGTCGCAGCCTTCGAGTCGCTTTCCAAATATGGGGTTGAATACATCAACACCCCATTGAAGAAGAACCAGAGGTTCGTTTATGTCTTAAATAAGAATCTTAAGAAGCCACTACTCCTGAAACTAGAAGTCGCATTTGATCAACTCGTCGATATCGCTCTTCGTCTTGAAGAGGCTGATAGAGAGAGTGATGTTGAAGTGGAAGGCGCTAAACCAAACTTCAACAACAAGAAGAGGCCAAACAAATTCAAGGGTCCTTATCCCAACAAAAAGGGTAAGCAGGTAACCCCTGCGGCAAAGTCTCCTTCTCCTAGTGGTGCGAGTTGCTTCAACTGTGGGTCTGGGGATCATTATGCGAATAAGTGCTCTAAGCCCAAATCTTGTCGCTATTGTAAGAGCCCGGATCATTACATACATCAGTGCCTCAAGCGTAAAGGCAAGAAGGAAGGAAAGCTGAATGTGGCTCAAGCCCCTGGCAACACATCTCGTGGCCAAGGTATTTCTCATTCCATTCTTGATGGTATTATTTTATTTCATGATCAACCTATTAGAGTTCTCTTTGATACGGGTGCATCCCATTCTTTTATATCAAAGGAACTGGTAGACACTTTTTCCTTAAGTGTTACTGCATTGATGACTTCTTTAAAAATTGCGAATCCTGTTGGTGGATCTGCAACTCTTAGTTTGCTTTGTAAAGATGTGGAGATTATTTTATGTGATTTTTCTTTCCTAGCCGATTTGCATGTCATGCATTACTTAGGATTTGGAATAATTTTGGGAATGGATTAGCTTAACCGTTATTAAGCCCATATCCTATGTCCTGAGCGGACTATTCATCTCCGACATCCACTATCTGTTAAACAGATTTCTGTTAATCTTAAAGATTCAGAATCCTGTTTGGTGGCATCTTTATATTCTTTAAACCCTCGTGATGACGATGATGATGATGAAGATGATATTATTTCTCGTATTCACGTTGTTCGTGAATTTTCCGACATATTCGAGCCCGTTTTAGGTTTACCACCTAAACGAGCAATTGAGTTCAGAATTAATCTTGTTTCTGGAGCTCAACCTATTACTCGTCCTCCTTATCGCATGTGCAATAAGGAAAATGAGGAGATGCGTAAACAATTATCCGAATTGGAGACGAAGCAATTTATTCGCTCTAGTTCCTCACCTTGGGGAGCTTCGGCTATTTTCGTGAAGAAATCCGACGGTACGCTTAGGCTTTGCGTTGACTATCGCAAGCTTAACGATCTGACTATTAAAAATAAATATCCTTTACCTCGGATTGATGATCTATTCGATCAGCTTAGTGGTGCTAAGGTCTTTTCACAATTGGACTTGGCTACCGGTTTCCATCAGCTTCGTATCGCTGAGGATAGCATTCCTTTGACATCATTTCGTACTCGATATGGATCTTATGAATGGCTTGTTATGCCATTTGGGTTAACGAATGCTCTAGCTTATTTCGTTGACCTCATGAATCGGGTTTTCAAAGATTTCCTCGATCGGTTTGTTCTCATATTCATTGATGATATTCTTGTGTATTCAAAAACCGAGGAGGAACATGAGAAACATCTTCGGATTGTATTGGAAACTCTTAGGAGTAATCAATTAAAGGCGAAATTTTCAAAATGCCACTTTTGGCAATCGTGTGAAGTTTCTCGGTCATATTATTTTCGAATCCGGGATTTCCGGGGATCCTTCAAAGATTGAAGCGATTCAAGATTGGAAGAGACCGGAGAGTGTGACAGAGATTCGTAGTTTTCTCGGTTTGGCGGGCTATTACCGTCGTTTTATTAAGGACTTTTCTAAGATTGCCGTGCCTCTTACTGGCTTGACTAAGAAGGGAATTAAATACATTTGGTCGGACAAATGTGAAGCCTCTTTTCAGAAATTGAAAGAACTCCTTTCCGATGCTCCTATTCTTGTTATTCCCGTGGGGAATCAAGATTTTGTTGTTTATACTGATGCTAGTCACGTTGGTTTGGGTGTCGTTCTTATGCAAAAAGAACGTGTTATTGCTTATGCTTCTAGGCAATTAAAGTCGGCCGAGACTAGATATGCCACACATGATTTAGAACTCGCGGCTATTGTTTTCGGCCTTCGGATTTGGCGTCATTATCTATTGGGAGAGAAATTTATTCTTTATACGGATCATAAGTCTCTGAAATATTTATTTTCTCAAAAAGAACTTAATTTACGTCAACAGCGTTGGCTCGAGTTTCTTGCACCTTATGATCTTGATATTCTTTATACCCCCGGTAAGGGTAATCGTGTCGCCGATGCTCTTAGCGGAAAACAACAAGCAGTTGTTTCTATGATGATATCTGAATGGAACGATCTCGAGATTTTATCCACTTGTGAGATTCGAGAGCGCGTATCCGATTTATGCTCATCGCTTGTTTTATGTAGCCTTGAGGCTCATCCTTCTCTTTTAGACCGCATTCTTGAAGCTCAAGGGCTAGATTCTGAATTGGCTCTTCTTGGAAAAAATGTTGAGGATAAAATTGATATTGAAGGTTTGAAAGACTTTGATATTGATTCTCGTGGCGGCATTCGAAAATTTGGTTGACTTATCGTACCAAATATTGGAGATCTTCGTAAAGATATTTTAGAAGATTCCCATCGTTCTAAATTCACCATTCATCCCGGTAATAGTAAAATGTACGCTGATATGAAGCGACTTTATTATTGGGAGGGAATGAAATCTGATATTGCTAACTTTGTTAAGTGTTGCACGACTTGCCAACTTGTCAAGGCCGAACATCAAAGGCCTGGTGGGTTATTGCAACCTTTAGAAATTCCAATTTGGGAGTGGGATCAAATTTCCATGGACTTTATAGATGGCCTTCCCCGTTCTCGTTCGGGTCATGATGGCTTATGGGTGATCGTTGATAGGCTTACCAAATCCACCCATTTTATTCCCGTTCGTCTAACCGAACCGTTCCTCTTTTGGCCAAACTCTTTATCAAAGAAATTGTTAAATTGCATGGAGTTCCTACTTGTATTGTTAGCGATCGAGATCCATTGTTTACTAGTGGATTTTGGAAGAGTCTTCAAAAAGCTTTAGGAACGAAGCTTAACTTTAGCACTGCTTATCACCCCCAGTCCGATGGACAAACCGAGCGTGTGAATCAAACACTTGAAGATCTTCATCGTGCTTATGTGCTTGATTTTGGTGGAAGTTGGGAAGATCATATTTCACTTGTTGAATTTTCCTATAATAATAGCTTCCAATCTAGTATTGGTATGGCACCTTTCGAGGCACTCTACGGAAGGCCCTGCCGATCTCCTTCTTGTTGGCTTGAGGCCGGTGAGAAGCTGGTTTTAGGTCCAGATTTTATTCGAGACTCCACAGAGAAGATTGAACTTATTCGACATAGGATGAAAGAAGCCCAGAGTAGACAAAAATCCTATGCCGATAATCGAAGAAGGAAATTAGAATTTTCTGTTGGAGAATCTGTTTTTATTCGTGTTTCACCTATGAAGGGTGTTGTACGTTTCAGTCGATCGGGGAAGTTAGCGCCTCGATATATTTATCAATTTCATCAATTTTAACTTTCTTAATCATTTACACTAATTTAACCAAATTCAAATGTCAATTTAGAGTTGATTTATTTATCAATTTCAGTGTCAAAATTTCAATTTCATTATATTCACAAATTATAATTTAATTTCTCAATAATCCCATTGAATTTACTTTTCATTCTTATTATTTAATTCATTATTATCAAACTACGATTTATTACGTATTATTTTATCAATTAATATATATTGATTTATAGGTTCCTCTTTTCTCAAATTAATAAAGTTTTTAAATATTTCAAACGCAATGGAATAGGTTTCAAATCCAAATTCCATCGTATGAAGAAGTTATGCTAAAATCAGTTTACTTCAAATTAATTTCAATTGATTTCAATTTCATTGGTTTCAAAGCGTTTCATGTTCGTACGATCAAACGACAAGTCTGATCGCTACGAAACTTGAAACCCTACAACAATTCACCGTAACGGATCCGATGAAACTAGTCTCGTAGAAATCCGAGTCAATGGCCAAAATAGCTATTTTCCAAGTTAATTAAATAAATTAATTAAATCCATTTTCAATTTCAACTCTATAATTAATAAATTTCATCAATTTTAACTGTCTTAATCATTTACACTAATTTAACCAAATTCAAATGTCAATTTAAAGTTGATTAGTTTATCAATTTCAGTTTTTAATTTTTAATTTCATTATATTCACAAATTATAATTTAAATTCTCAATAATCCCATTGAATTTACTTTTCATTTTTATTATTCAATTCATTATCATCAAACGGATGAAATTAACATTGGATTCATAACATATTATAGTAATATTCTCACATTCCATATTAACTTCAATTAACGTAATATTTAGATATTTAATTTCATTTATATGCAATCAAATCCAATCACCATTGTTCAAATCCCATTAAATTGATAAGTCTTCATTTCCATTCTTATAATTCAATAAATTATCCAATTATGAATAACATTAACATTATTTCTAAATATTACCTTAATTAAAAGTAACGTAATATTAAATTATAATTATTGTAACTGATTTCCAATTTAAATTAACAAGCTACAAAAATAGGTAACATACAATAATCGTTACGTTAACCTTTAGTTACATTAATAAGCTTTATTACTTACAAATCAATGTTCCCATTTATTTTCATTAATTGGCATTTCATTCAGTCTCTTAATTATTAACTTTAATTAGCATTGGTTATATCTTGGCACATTAATATTTTCCAATTTCATCTCAATTCTTATTTACATAATATTCCAACATCAAATTTCATTTAATTCCAATTAATCCACTTTATTTAAATTTAAATTAAAAATCTTGGTTCCCGTTCTTACTTTATTATCAAACAAAAATTATTATAATTACTCTCTAGCATTGATCCTATCAAACTACAATTTATTACGTATTATTTTATCAATTAATATAACTTGAATCTATTTCCTAATTTAAAAATTACAATCAATTAAAACCTTACAATTGTTTAAATTAATTGGAATTGCACTAATTAGTTATTTATCACTTGCTTTAACATTTTACCTAAATTTATATTCAGTTACTATTACTCAATATATTATTTCATTGGTTAATTCAATACTTACTTTTATTTACCTATTTTCCATTTTATACCTAACTGCAACAATTTCTCTACTATTTCATTATAAATTATAAAGTTTTTGTTTCTTTCTAGATTTTATTACAAATATTTTATTAATTTAACCAATTTTAATTATTGAAAATTTATGGGTCGTTACAGCTGAGGTGGAGGCGAGTTCGCATGAGTGCATTGAGGGATGCGGTGCTTAGTGGTGGTGGAGGAAGTTGGCACAGGGCTATGGCATGTGGTCTCTAGGCTGGAGCGAGCGAATTGGAGAGGAGGTCAAAAGCACGAACGACTTGACGGAGGAAATAGGCATTGAGAGGGAGAATGACTGCGGGGACGACGAAAGGAAGGTATGAAATAAAATGATTTATTTTAATTAATTTTAATTAGAGAATAATTGGGTTATTAACTATAATTAAATTGGAATCAATAACTTATATAATTTGTAATTTGCTTACGAGGTCTAAAAAATGTGAAGAAACAAGTCGGTTTTGGATCGAATTGCAAAATAAAACCAAGGTGAGAAATTCTCACTCATTTGGATTGCCAAATTTAAATTTAATTGTTTAAATTTAAATTATTAGATGCTTGATTGGATTGATAAATTATAATTATCTATTGGATGATTATATTATATACAGTAGTATATATATTAGTAGTTGGGTCAATATTCCCGCATTTTTATCGGATGAGACCGTATGCGCCCTGCATAATAGCTGATGACCCTATATACCGCGATATCCCCCTCTAAGTGGGATTAGTATTTTTATTGATATCTAACATCTGTGTATGTAGAGAAAATAGGTTGGAGGGATCCAATTGGATTCCTCAAAAATTTATATTGATTGTTTGTTTATATTTAGTAATATATGATGTGCTAGAATAATCTGTTATAGATTATTGTTGCGAAGTGAATTATTGAATGTTATAGCAGCACTAGGCTAACTTTTGGTATTAAAAATAACATAAGTATTATTTTTGGAATTTAAAAGAAAATTTATAATGTAAAAATATTTATATTGAAATTTGGATTATTTTTCAGAAATTGATTTGGATAAAAAAAAATTGACTTTAGGTCGCATTTAGTTATTCGTAAAAATATTTTAAACAGAGATTTTTAAATAAATTATATAAGGGATTTTTAAACGATGGATTTTTAAATTGTTTTTCTGTAAATATGGAAAGAAGTTGATACCGATATTAAAAATAAATTGGTAGAAATGAATAGAATTTGTAAGCAATTTAACTTATAAAATGGAATTTTATAAATGAGAATATTTTTAGTGAAACTCAAGGAGTTACAAAAATTTATTAACGATGTCTATAGATAAAGGAAATCAATATCAGATGATAAATTTGGAATATAAATTTAAAGGGATAATTTATATTTGAATATGGAAATAGGGAGAGAGAAAAATATTGGATACTATTTTTGAAGTGAAAATGATTAAGGAGACCGAGATGGAAGTGATGTGATGGAAATCGAGAGGGATTTATAGATTGAAATTTGGTTATTGAGATTTAAAAATATATTTTTATTAATAAGATAAGTTTTAATTTTAAAAAGTAAACTTTTATTTATTAAACTATGCAATTTAAAGTTAGTTAGTATTGAAATTCTTCAGAAGTGAAATTTTCCAAATACTTAATATTTATTTTAATAAATCCTAATTTTTTAAGCCTGCTTTGAAAAGTGAAGTTATAAAGAGTATTTCAATATTTTAGATAATTATTTGAACATGTCTTAAAAATAAATTATTATTATTCTTTTAAATACTTATTACATATATATAGAGTTTTGTAATGTTTTAAATTTATTCATAAACCTTCTCGGAAATCTGGAAATGGGGTTCGGTATATGGGATTTATAAGGGAATTCTCAAATTAGAATTTGGAAAAAAAGTAAGAAAATTTCTGGAGTGGTTAAATAAACTGAACTTCGAAGAATGAAATAGAATTCATAAAAGAAATAAGATAAAGAACTTATGGATGACTTGTAAGGGGTTTGAACAAATAGGAAATAAATGAAATATTTTCTGAGTATTGGAAAAATAAATGATCTTGGGAAGTTATACTTTAGGTTATTTTTAAATGTTGGATGGGATGGATTTGAAATATTTTAACTGCGAGGTTATCATTATAGAAATAATTTCAAAATATTTCATTATAAATGGAATTGGAAGAAAATGTTTCTAAGTATTAAGGTGGTTTGAAATTATCCTGTTATGGATATAATTATTTGAAATTGTTGTTTTTAAATATTGAAGTATTGAAAGAGATGAATGTACAAAGATATTTTGAAATGAGAATTTTGGAGGAAATTACAAATAATAGCCAAGTGATTGCTTATGGATGTTATATTGATAGTTAAATAACCGACTATCAAAATTGGCCAATTTCGTTATGCGTTCCGAAGAGATCGGGATCGAACTTAATTATCCGAAAGACTACTTCGACCCAGTTTGGACGTTACGAATTGATACCATAAAGACAGAGAAGACGATGATTCGGTTTGTCCACATCCAGGATAACTTATATGGGTGAATGCTATCAGAACATCATCATTGGAGGACGATGAGCAATCTAAGTGAAATTATTCTTGAAAGGTAATCGTAGCCTCTTGCCACATCAATCGAAATGGCTGAAAATCAGGGGATATGCAGCAAGGCTAAGTGGGTAATACCCAATTAGGATATGTTATCACCTTTATAGATACCTCGGATATATTATATATTATGGATACGGTTGCATACGAAAGAGCTCTTGATAAGGGTGGGAACATCCGGGGTGATAACGTATTCGGTTCTATCCAAGTTAGGGATAGGGCCGGTCTTGTGTTGTTGGGGATCCCGATGAGATCCTCGGTACAATTTTCTAGAGGTGTACCATGATAGGTGGTACCCCACTGTCTAGTCATTTTATGGAATCTATTCTCCAATAAGAGCCGTAAGGTTTTGATTATGCCCAACTATGTTGAAACGTGAGATGCAAGTATTTCAGCTACTTTCTATATACTTAGTTTAGACACTATTATAATATCAAACGGATTTTATAAAAATGTTCTGGTTATTGTAAGGTAAAAACCCGTCGTGTTTATGTGTGACGTGGTCTTACGAGATACCTTTGTTTTCAAAGGATTTTGATAAAATTTAATAATTCAAATTGAATGTGTTTTATCACACTGGATTTCCAGACTAACTTAGATGTTATTTTATTATAATGCTCGGGTCAGACAGGGTATTACAGTTTCAGGATAGGATGCTATGGATCTTGGAAGATGAGCTGGATGACGGAGACCTATTCCCGTATTTGATTTATATTTCCACTATGTATGTTATGTATGTGAGGACAAGTTATTATACTGTCCAGATTGATTGTTTTCAATTGTACTCTTATAGTGATATGTATATTAACAGTGTAATTCTTGTATTTAAATTCTGTTATTATATATTATATTTTGTTCCGCTGTGATTGTGAGATTCTATGTTATTGTTATATGTTTCTTCTTCTACCTTTTCTTCTTCACCCCTAATGAACTGGTGTTTCTGAAACTCAATTGCTCAATATTCTATACAGTGCACGTATTGATGTCGGTGTCGAGGGTTGAATACCTTGTTCGTTGCACACTAATTCTCTTTGCTGAAACTATATCATATTATGGGTTGTGAAATTTGGTTTTGGTCAAAATTCCAATGTCGTCCATATACAACTTTACAGTCCAAATATGAAGTCCTTGGTTCAACGATAAAAATTGTATTAACAGAACTACTTTGTCAAGAGATTTTTATTTTTCGTTGACTTTAGTTGACCGTGATTCTAACACCATATAACTGAGGAGATGAATCCATTCTTGAATAGTGTTTCACTTGAAATACTTTTGGTCGATCCAACTATAGTCATTCGATGGACTTCACGCCATGTTTAAATATAATAAAAATAGAGATTTCATATTGAAGATCAATAGTATTCTTAAGTCAAGAGAACTGTGTAAATTTGCCACTTTGATATTACTATCGAGTTAGTCATTCAATAACTATCAAATAAATATCATCAAATAACTGCATGGTGTCCCCAACAGCCATGAATAATACACCGTCTAACATTTGGAGAAGTTTCATACTCTAATCTCAAAGGATGCATCGATGTCTAGTCTTAGTACATCTTGACTAGGAATATTTAAAATGATATGCTTATCATATTGTGGTATAATACTCATGGTTATAACCATTTGTAACTACTATCACAAAGAAATCATTTATGGACACACTAACATACAAACTTAAATAAACTAATTATTTGTTTATAACATTTTATAACAAGCATATAATAGTAAATAAATAGGTTTTATTTTGAACAAGATTGATTATCGAGTTAGATTTATGTAATAAATTATGTAATTGCCTCTGGGGCGTACCTCTAACTCTATCAATCTCCAACTTGCACATGGGTCAATTATGAAATCATATTTCATCTTCTCCAATCAGTTTGCTCAAAATTAATTGGGTCAATCCTCAATGACTGGGTATGCTATTATGGTTTAATTATCTGCTATGTCAATCAACGCTATTCGATGCCGATAAACAACCTTTATCATATGCAACATGTTAGAGTGTTTCTCAACTTTTAGTGAGCTCTTATCATTGCATTGTTATCATATAATAATAATGCAGTATTCTTAATACTTGGAATCACCTCTAGCTTAGGTATAAATTTGTGTGTTTATATTTATACTTTGCTTTTATTGTGGCGCTATTCAAGGTGATATACTTGAATTTAATATTGACATATTATACTCATAACATTTGTGAAATTCCAGTCCAAACACTCCTTCATAAAAAGATCGTTGTTTATGGAAATAATTCTCTAGAAATACTTGAGAACACTATAAACTATAATTTAGTGATCTTAATTGGATTTTTTATTTAATTCATGTATCAACTTCATAAGAAAATTGCGATATTTTAGATGCGTATGATTATTCTTACTATCAATGCATAAGAAATCCATATAACATGTACTATATTAAACATTTTAATAATGTGTCGTTGAATATCACTTTAGGACTTTCCCCATATCCTTTATGCTTAATATAAAAGATATTATTTACAAATCTAATATTGAGTAATAAACAAACAAACTATTTCCGACTTTCACGTAAGTACATCATTAGCAACCAGTAATATGTTGTTTAATTATAGTTTAGAAATATCTATGTACCTTTTAGTGGTTCTTTCTTATGGACACATGCTTCCTTTGCATTTTGATTGAAAATCAAACTATTTAATATTCTATCAGAATGCTTACTCAATTCTGATGCCTATAGAATGATACCTTTGTAGCATTTCTTGGATCATGATCAAAAACGAACCCACTAACTCAATACCGCTTTCACTAACTTTGAGACACTTTAGTTGTTATGTGCAAATAGTCTATTGTAAATAATTATTTATAATTTTCCGTTCCAACACATATGTATGAAAGCACAAAGTCATACCAAGCGATAATGTTGTGAGTTAATCCATATTAACTTGAGCCCGTTGAATAACGAAACCATTGTGCTAATTTCAACAATTGAAATTTATGAAGTAATTCTTACCAACATTATTCATTATATTACAACTGCATTAGTTTTGTTCTTACAGATTAATTAACGACTGAAGGATCATATCCCTTCGGGTATAACTATCAAAATAATATTTCAATACTGTACTTAGAATCCATTTCGAATTTGCACATCATACCATATCTTAGAGTTAACACTTATAACGATTTAATTGACTAGTGAGGATCATATACCCTCGACATTGAGAAGAAACTCATAGTTTCTCTTAAATGTGCAAGAATATTTATTAGACATTCAAATGCATTGTGTTCATTTAGGTTTGGTTAATTTCATTTCATCCCATGTAAGTAATTTCATATTTGGATCGTATCCAAATCCATTTTACCACCAATAATTTCTAAAAAAAATCTTTCGCTACAAAGTTGGTATTTCTTGAAACAAAAATTATTTTTCAATGCAAAAAAATAGGTATTCATAAACACTTTATGAATTTCCTTATATCTAAAACTAATTTGGTTTTAGTTTACAATACTTATGTTCAAAACATGAATTGATCATCTAATGACAATCGTTCCCAAACTCCATTCAGGGCGATTCATACAAGATCCTACATAAACAAGTACTACGTGTTGTCTTTCGACTCACACACCCTACTAGCTCCTTGGACTAGAATATGTTGGGATTTCTTATAAACCCTTATCTTGTATGATTTTGTAAACTATTCTTTTACATGAAATTAATTTTAATCATGTGTACTACTCTTAAGTACATGATCTAATGAAAATAAGTTAACTCAACTTCACTCACTATTAATCGAACTTCATTCAATAAAGTTTGATTACTCCTACTGAAACATGATTATGAATCATAGGAAGGAGTGACTTTTGAGATTGAATCTTTATTCATACTAGGTACATCAGAACTCTTTCCAATGTACTCACCTGTTTGATCAAATGGATCATTTTTATTTTCTATTGCACCTTATTTTATTAGCTTCCATTTTAAATTCTATGAGCTTTTCATGGTTGTACTACATATGTATCAAATATACATGTCCATGTCGATGAAAACTCATTGGTGAATATAACAAAGTACATGGAAACTTTTTGGTATTATCATACTTATGATCGCAAACTTTTGTACGTATCAATCCGAAGAATACATCTTGTCTTATGTCACTCCCATTGAATGGGTGTTTTGCCCTTAGTTGTTTGTAACGACCCAAAATTTGATCGCCCCAAATATATCATTTAGAGCGATTTTGAATATATAACATATAAGATTTTATGATTTAAATAATATTAGATATGGTTTTCCAAGAGAAATATACACAAAATAGGAATGATTGCTTATATCGACAAAAGTGACAAAATCCTTATTTCAGAAAAGTAAGTTTCAAAGGTTAAATAAATTATTTTAATTAATATATGATTTTTTATATTTTTAAATAAAATTATACAAATCTATTTTTAAATTCAGATTACATAAATAAATAGTTTAACTAAAACGTGAAAATGTGACCATAAAACATTTTGTCGAAAATCAATGTTTTGTCGATTTAAAGTTGTCGCAACGTTATTGCACCATTATTTTCTTATATATGAACATATATTCAAATAGTATAAGTATTAATTAATTCACTAATAATGTTTACTTTTACTAAACATACATAGAAAATTATAGAATATAATTAACAAAAAGTAAGCATAAAAAGATAAAAAAGCTACAAAAGTCAAAAAGTAAATATCAAATCAAGGAAAACATAATTAGTATTCTTTACAATTACTTAAGTGAAAATGTCATAAATTAATGATTTGAAATTTGATGTCAAGTGTTGAAAAAAATAAGGTTTCTTAAAAAGTAAGTAATGTTATTTTGGTGATTTGGTAAAGAGATATTTTGGTAACTTATCACTTCATTTTTTTTCTATAAATACCAGCCACTTCATTCACTTTCTTTCACACCATTTTCGCCTTTCTTATTCTCCTTGAAGCTCTCTTTAATGGCCTCTTCTTCTCTCTTTTCCTTACTAACTTTTTCTAAAATCATATCAAATCAACTTCAAACACATCGAACATGGCCAAATACCTAAAAGTACCATTAAAATATGGTTTAGCTTTTAAGAAGTGAAGAAATGATGGAGGAAGAGCCGGAACCAAACAAGGCCGAACCATGTGAGAAAAGGAAGCAAGTTGGGGAACTCCGGAGCAAGAGAAAGAGAAGAACGTATCGTCGATTTCATTCCAAGGAGCTAGGATCAAATTCAAGGTTCTGCGGAAGCTTTGCAAGATTTTTGGGAGTTTGAAAGAAGAGGTCGATAGCATAAAGCAAAAGAAATGAAATAGAAGTTGATTTGTTGAAGTTTAAGTGAAGTGTTATTAGTAAGAATGTTGGTAGGAAGTAAATCGATTTGGTTAAAGGTGAGTACCCAAATCTTAGTTTTTAAAAAAAAAAATTAAGTTGATAATACACATGTTAAATTAGAAATTGATATGTTGAATATTGGTTGATATTTGATGATAACTTGGTTGATATTATGGTTGACTATATGGTTGTGAAAAGGTTGATATCCTAGTTTGATGAATAATAAAATAAATAGTAATTAATAAAATTAAATTTAATGGAAATTAAATCCATAATAATATATTTATGGAGTGATTTAGCCCTTAAATGACTTTAAAAAGGTCAAAAATGATATTATAATAGTATAATATTATAATACGAATAAAATGGAAATGAGTTTGAAATAAGGAAATATCATTTAAAATGATTTTGAAATGATTTAGAAATGTTTTATAAACATTTAAAAGTGTTTCAATGAAGTTTGAAAAGTAATTGAAAAACAAGTCAAAAACAGGCACGTCGCGTAACGGTAGTTCGTGATCTCGCGCCATAAAAGTCACATAAATGTATAGAATGAAATTTAGCTCAGAGTCCTTCGAGATAATAATTTTCTAGACTATTACATCCATATTTTCCAAAAAAGAAATAAAATCAAGATTTTGTTAAGTAGATTTTGAAATATCTCCAAAACAATTTTATAAAAACATCGTAGTTTTGCAGTTCGAAATCCTAAAAGGGATTTATATAAAAATGATATTTTTAAAATGATTAAAAATATGAAATTAATTTTAAAAATCTTTTAAAATGCTTTAAAAGTAATTTAAGTTAAAATTATAAATTTCTAAATGATATAAAGTCGTTTTGAAGAATATAGCTTTTGCATCACTTTTTGCAATGCATTTGCAACACTTTTTGCAATGCTTTTTATTAACTTATGAATTATGGATTTAAACTCAGCAATCCATTTTCAAATCTTTTATAGATACTTTTAAAAGAATAATTTAGTGTTTTAAACAATGATTTGGAAGTTTAATGAATCATTTCTAAAATGAAGATTAGTAATTGTGTATGCAGAAACGACTAGTACATTTGTCCCACATGCGAGAGCTAAACGGTAAAACCAAGTGCGTAACTAAAGTTAGGGATGGAGCAACAAGCGCTCTGAACTTACGAGGGGTGGAACAGATCAAAGGGAGAGCCCATATAATCTAAAATTTATATTAAAGTTTTCGTAAATAAAAAGCGAAATAAAATAGAATTATTCCAAGTTAAAAAAAAGTTTAAATCAAATGATTCGATAAATTTCAAAGAAAGGTTTAACGATTTCATATCCACTAGAAGAATATTTTATAAAGATTTATATCTATCGAAGATAGTTGATAAAAAGAAATGCATAAATCATTCATCAAATATTCCAATAATCATTTTTAATCGATGATTGGTACGAAGGAAGCGGGATCAGATTTGGGTGATTCCTATCCGAAAAACCGGGATCGAATTTGGGTGATTCCTATCCGAAAATACATTTAAAATAATTTTCAAAATAAAATATATTGAAGATAATGATCATTGACATTGAAGATCTTCATGATATAGGTGTAACATCTCGCCTTTTTGTATGCTTTAAATCGATGATAAACCACACATGTCAGACTCAAACCATAGAGAAGGGCGGATTGTTATTGGGTGGATAAGAAAAAGCGGAGAAAGAAAAAAGACAAAATTTTGCAGCGGAGCGATAAAATATAATAAAAATAACAGTTCATGAAGCTATTTTATAAAAAATTATTATACTTGTACAACACATATCAGAGTTACACATACCAGAGAATAATAAATAATGCAGCGGAACAATATGAATGTAGTGGAATAATATAATAAATAATAGTAATACAATCTTCGTCTTCGTCCTCCTAAAATAAAGTCTTTAAATCACTACAAGAAAAACCATTTACGGTTGCAAAAAACTGTGGCATTTTATCATAAATGCAACCAAAAATAATTTTCCCAAAATATGTTTCGTGACTAAATTTATTTTGTTCCCACTCCTTAGAAAACTTTTTCCTCCTAGCTAAAAATAAACATGACATGTCATTGTTTTCCATCTCACATATACTTAGAAAACTCTCTCCCCATTTCGATATAATTCTGTAGAAATATTTTCCCATTTTCAATCCTCGCGGCAGCCAGCAATCGCTCAAATTTCATTAACTGAAGATCAAATTCCCCTTTTCATCGTCCATCCGTCCTTGCTCAACATCCTCGTAGCATTACTCAACATCCTCGCCACAGCCAGCAATCGCTTAGCTATATTTAGGTACGAATCGTCTAAATCGATTTTGTGATTCTATTTTGATTTAACCCTAATTTGCATGCATCGTATATTTCAATTTCTGCCTAATTTCTAACTTAAATTGTTGATTCAACCCTAATAACGAGGATCTTTTATTCAACCCTAGTTTACACCTTTATATATTTATGTTTTTTTATTAAATGAATAAAAGCTTAGCTATGTCAGGGTTAAATTGTGTAATTGTTTTACTGTTTTAACCAAAGTACAAATTTTGTACACCAAGTACGAATAATCACAAAATTGAATTATGGAAGATATTGAATATCAACATGTCTGGACATGAAGAGTCTGGCTACACCCATGATTTTGTCAAAATTATCTGTAATACTAGACTCCAATTTGGAAAATTAGAACAGTAGTGAATTGAAAAGTAATACATAACTTTTGCCTTCATATGTTAAGACTTTGAGAGAGACATGATAGTTGAGTAAGTCTAATTAAAGGAGTTGCATGATCCATACGTTTACCAATCTGTTAATGTGCAATTAATACAACTTACATCATAGAGAAAGTCATCAATAAGTGTCTTCATCATGTCTTTTGTCCTATAATTAAAAAAACCAGGTAAATGGCAAATGGCAAGTGGCTTTGCATGAAACCTGGGAGTAGTCGGCAAATATAAATCAAAAACAGGGATGCATGTTGCATCTGTTTATATGATGTAAGGTTTTACATAGATTCCATATGGGTCACTTTAGGTGTTACGGCCTACATGACTTCAAGCAATGCCTTCTAAGCAAAAAATTAGTTTCTTTCTTTTATCTATAGTTGCAATTATTTAATGCATATGTAATCAAGTCTGTTATCCCGAAAGTAACCATCTAATCACACTCCTTATCTTTGTCACTTTTAACTAGTTTCCATTTAGCTGACTTTTATAATTTTGCATCAAGGATGTAGTAGTTTTACATAAGTTAGATTTAGTAGTTTCAGAGCTTGAAAAATTGTTTATTTTATTAGTCATATTGTTTGTCTTCCAATATAAATTTAATTGATTTAAACTCTTTATATATTTTATGTCCTGCGTAATAAATTTTATGGCCTGTGTAATAAATTTTAAGTCTCATTTTTCTAGCCATGGTGTAGATCAATTTTATGGCCCGTGTAATAAAATTCTATGCTATAGAACTGTGTTTTTTTGACCGTAACCTTCAAACCATTTATATCCTATGTAATAGGAATTAAAAATGCTTATTTGATAGCACCAGAAATATACGTAACCAGCTTTACAACTGTTCCTAAAGCAGCAAAAAAACCTATTACCATGTTTTAAAATATCGAATTTGTTATAAGTTACACTTCAAAATACCATATTCATTCGGTGTTATTATACCGAATGAACTGATTTGTCAGTAAAACCTACATGTATGAAATCACTTACACTTGTTCATAATTTATTAACAAAAATTCATTGAAACGTCATTGAACAAAGTTTTATTTGGCTGATCTTTAGAATGATTGGGTGGCTCGATATTAAGAAGTACTACTAACGTAGTAACTTATTTTTTTTTTAAATTAGTATCAGACTAGGAAGAGGAGGTGTCACCAATTTATATGTTCAAAATTGGGAACTTATTTGCCTTCATATGTCGAAGATGGAAAAAGATTGGGTTTTTTAAATAGGTGATAAAACAATGCTTAACTTAATATGTCTTTTGAGAATTTGAACATGTAATATAATATTAAAACTCAAATTCTTTTTTATGCTTTTAACTTTTTTCATAGAACTAGCATAGAGTACCGACAAGGAGCAATGAATTTCCTGTGTGCTGCAAAGAGGAATGAAAGAAGTGCAGAAATTTTTTATGCCCTTGCAAAAATTATCGGAATCTTAGTCGTCATGATCATTACATCATCGTTGAACATTTAATTATTGGAGGAATGGATCCTAAATACATACACAGTGTATGGTTTAACTATGGCGAACAGATAGTTAAAGAGAAGAAAACAAATAGGTTTGACGTATATGATTTATTCAAGATGATTCACTGTGAAGATGAAGATTTTTTGAATGATGATTTTTTTCATGATGATAAAGATAATGTTGATTCTCAGAGTAAAGAGGATGAGTTACTCAAGAACTTGGAAGATGCAAAACTCCATTATATCATGGTTGCACAGATCACACAAAATTATCTACCATCACCGTCTTGTTTAATCTTGAATGTGAGACTGGCTTGTCTGATAGTGGGTTTGATAAGCTTTTAACTGTGCAACATTTATTTTTGCCAAAGAATAACGTGCTTCCCAAAACCTTATATGAAGTAAAGAAATTTCTTAGAACATTCGACGTGGGTTTTGAAAAGATACATGCTTGTGAGAATGACTGTTGCCGTTTCAAAAAAGAATACAAAGATTTGGATATTTGTCCAAAATGTGGTTCTTTGAGATGGAAGAAAAATCAAGATACTAAAGAGGTTATAAAAGGTATTCCAGTTAAAGTGTTGCGATACTTTCCAATAATTCCAAAATTTAAAAGAATGTATAGATCTCAAAAGATGGCAACAGATTTAAGACAGCATATTAAAAATACAAGCAAAGATGGAAAAATGCGTCATCCCGTGGATTTTATGACATGGAAAATGGTGGATGAAAAGTATACATCTTTTTCATCTGATCCACGCATTCTTAGGCTTGGTCTTGGTACAGATGGATTCAATCCATTTTCCATGTTGAGTTCGAAATATAGTTGCTGGCCGGTAATGCTTGTGACATACGATCTTTCGCCAACATTGTGTATGAAGAAAGAAAATATTATGTTAACTTTACTTATTCCAGGCCCAAAGCAACCCAAAAATGATATTGATGTATATTTGGCGCCATTGGTGGATGACTTGCATCATTTGTGGTGTAATGGAGTAAATGCTTACGATGCATTTAGTAAAACTTTGTTTAAATTGAATGCAATTTTTCTATCGACGATTAATGATTTTCCGGCTTATGGAAATCTTGCTAGATGTCGTGTGAAGGGGTAAAAAGGTTGCCCATTATGTGGTGCCAATACCCATTCTCGTTGGTTGAATCACCGTCGAAAGAGCGTCTACACTGGTCATAGAAGATTTCTACCTACTTTAGATTCACGGAGGAAACAAAAGGCATTGTTTGATAACACCATAGAAAAAGGTAGCGCTCATAGAATTCTAACTGGGAGAAACATTTATGCATTGTTGAAGGATTATCCAAATGATTTTGGAAAAGAAAATGAAGAGAAAAGTAAGAAGAGAAAGTGTGCTTCTGATAAAGAATATGAGTATGATAACATTAACAATTCTACAAAATTGGAGCTATCAAGATGGAAGAAAAGATCGGTTTTCTTTGATTTTCCATATTGGAAGGTTAGTAGTTAATTTATTTATTTTTCATTGTTTTAACATAAGAAAAACCCAATAATGCGTTATAGTTTTGGTTTTCGCAGGAACTTCCATTACGTCACAATATAGATGTAATGTATGTGGAGAAAAATATCGATGAAAGCCTATTCGGCACAATGTTGCATGGTAATAAATCAAAAGATGAAACCAACTGTAGAAAGGATTTAGAGGATTGGAGAATTCAAAATGAGCTACATGCACAACCTCGTGGGAATAAAACATATCTTCCACCGGCTCCATACATGTTGTCAAATTGCGAGAGAGAAATATTTTGCAAAAGATTGTACGATTTCAAAGGATCAGATGGCTACTGTTCAAATTTGAAGAATCGGATTTTGTTGCATGATTGCAAAATTAGCGGATTGAAGTCACATGATTACCATGTACTAATTCAACAGTTATTGCCAGTAGCATCAAGAGGATTAATGGCAAAGAAGGCAAGAAAAGCAATAATTCGTTTATTTTCTTTTTTCAACAAATTATGTCAACGTGTTCTTGATAGAGAGAAGGTAGAACAAATCAATGTTGAGATTATTGAAGTTTTGTGCGAACTTGAAAAAAAATTCCACTATCTTTTTTTGATATAATGGTACATATGTCCATTCATCTTGGAAAAGAAGCACTAATGTGTGGACCGGTTCATTTTCGTTGGATGTACCCATTCGAACGATATATGAAGACACTTAAAGATTATGTAAGAAATTATGCACGACCAGAGGGATGTATTGCAGAATCCTATCTTGCAGAAGAATCCATGATGTTTTTCAATGAATTTATGAAAAAATCTGGACATATAAAGGAGAAAGAAGCACGAAATGATGATTATGAAAGCAATGTAATACCCGAGGGACGTCCGATTTCAATGTCCAAGACAGTTACATTGTCAGCTAATGAGAAAGAAATGGCTCATTTAGCCATGTTAATGAATATGAATGTGGTGGAACCATTTATAGAGTAAGTTTTTGTTACATTGTTTTAGTCATTTTGGTGTGTTTGTAATGCTATTTATAACTTATAATCACTTGTTTTATACTAGTTTGCATTTGGAGGAATTAGAAAATTCAGACTAGCGCATGAGAAAAAATGCGGCCTTACTTTGGGACACACATACAAAAAAATTTGCCAATTGAATTAAAAGGAAGATTAGTTAGATTCCAAATATATTCTTATTTGTGTACTAATATTACTCTAAAATATTCATGCTAAATGGAATTTTGTTATAGATACCTATTGCCTCCAAGGATCATGATGACAAGTTAAGATGGATTGCTTTGGGTCCGAAGAATGATGCCTTTTCTTACAAAGAATATGTTATCAATGATCAATGTTTTCATATAAAAGATGTAGGGAGAGAAACTCAGAATTGTGGGGTGACCTTTGATGCGACTACTATGTGTAGAGAAAGTGCAAAAGATATGTCCCAAGTGGTTGATGTGGTCACTTATTATGGAATATTGACAGATATAATTTTATTAGATTATCAATTGTTTTATATTCCAGTTTTTAAGTGTCGTTGGGAGTGTAAAGGAAATGGAGTAAAAGTTGATGATGATTGGTTCACTCTTGTTAATTTACATCAAGCATCGTTTTCAAGAGATCCATACATACTTGCATCTCAAGCAAGACAAGTATTTTATTCAAGAGAAAATGATGATTCTAATTGGTATGTTGTAATGAAAGCACCATCAAGAAGTTTTAATGATTTAGAGACACACGATTGCATCGAGGAAGATATCTATGAAATAACCGGAATGGATGATGAAGATGTTAGCTATGTTAGGGAGGATTGCGAAGGCATAATTGATTAGATTATATGTTCACCTACTAAGTCAGATCCATACATTAGACTAATGCATTAGTCATAGTTGTAGACTCATTTTACTCTCTGAATGTCTCCATTTTTATTTTGCAAGTTGTGTTGCTCATTTTGTATTTATTAAATTCACTATCAAAACTTGTTTTAGTAAGGAATGAAAGCATGGATTCAGATTTTATTGTCTTGTTACTCATTTTGTTGGATTCATATAATTTATTCATTGAATTAGAGTAGCAAACAATTCCAGTCCATTTGCGGTTCTAATTACTGTAATATTATGATTTCAATTTGTTAATGAAATAAATTCATATCCACTATGAACCAACCAGTTTTAATTTGTGATTGTTATTTGTACGAAGCAAGAATATGTGACACAATAAACTACCATCTCAGGCAATCTTGGCCTAATTCATTGTTCGTTATGTATTTGTAATGGAATAGCCCATAACTATTGATTTTTTGAACTAAAATGATCTGAATTATAGCATGCAAATTTTCATCTGATAGTTTTGAACTAATTTCTTTCTATTCATGTTTTTAGTTGTTCAGTTCGTACTTGAAAAACTAAAGTCGGCAAATTTAGCTCTATAACTATCCCACATCGTCACTCATCTTCGAGGATTTCCAGGCCCCCATTCTGTTCATCCTGAAATCAGGTATTTTTGAATATATTAAAACTTTGCATGGTAATTGTGTATGTACTTAACCATGTTGAAAATAATAAATGTGCCTGATAAAAAAAAGTTGCATGCATATAGATGATCAACGCTGCATAAGATTAAGTGTATGTCTTGTTCGATTAACTATTTAATAACCTACTTGAAGAAATTTACACCATATCTAATGTTATATATATTTTTTTTAATTTGTTTACTTCACCCTTTTTGCATCTGATCTGGTCTATATTTGTTTTAAAATAACTTAAGCGTTCATTTGTAATGAGGTGTGGATGTAACAAAAAAATCGGTTGCCTTGGATATGTTTTACTGATTAAGTTATTTTCAATCAGGATGCTCCTATTAACAAAACAACTTGGATGCATATCCTTTTCATAAAATCTGTGTTTATGAGTACTCAATGTTCATAAAATAATGCATATCATGTTGTACTAGTTTGTTGCCAAAGAAGCACGAATCTTCTGTGAATAACATGATAAACAAGAAAAAAATATTTTACCATATTTTAAGTTATGTGAGAGAATCTATATAGTTTGCTTCATATTTGTAATTATCTTCTTCTTGCTTCCTCAGTTGTTTTTAATTACCTATTTCAGTCTTACTTTTCCACCTGATTACTGATTGATAAGATTTCTTTTAAAAGTAACCAAATGACAAGATTATGATCAGATTGAATTTTGTTTTGGACGAATGGCTATTGATAAATCTATTTAATTATTTTAGTACACACTTCAAAACAAGTAAGCTAACCAAATAATATAAACTCATAGCATTATTACATATAAGCTCATGCAACTCATGTTAGTTGAAAACGTTTATTTTTATATATAGATAAAACATTGATGACTGCTTTCTTGGAAATTACATTTATTGAGAGCCATTCTTGCTTAACCATTTTGGTTTTACTAGTGAAATTAGTTAAACCATTTACTATTCTATTTTTAATATATACTTATGGGTCCAATTTTATTCATTAGCCTACTACAGTTTGTCATGGATGTATATATTTTTGTCATATGCATAATCAAAGAACTGATTTTCAAATCATGAACTGGAGCTGGAAAAGGATTGAACTTGCTTAACATGACTACTTTATAACATTTTTTTGTTTATACATATATACTACGTTAATTTTTGCATGTTAACATACAAGGTCTGGCACATTTCTATATTAAAATATTAAAAAAGAATATTGATCTAATTACAAAAAAATTATCTTTTGTTAATTAATTTGTTGGTTATATTATTTAAGATATAAAATTAACTTCTAGAATACTTCGAAATATAACGTTAAAAAGATTTAGAGATCATGTATCTGCAAACTAATTATTGGGTCCAGATTCCTCCAGCGAGTAGATGGTAAATAATGAAATTTTTAAGTATCTCATATTTTGTTTCATTTGTAGAAAAGAGATGTTTCCATGCTCTGTATATACTCACAACCAGAAAAAGACTGATGAGGAATCTCAGAAGTATAATTCAAAGCGGAAGTATAATTCAAAGCGGAAGTATAAGATTCCAGCCGGTGCTTGCAATGAAGGCGAAAAACGAGCAGTCAATGCTAAGAAGCAAGCCAGTGTTTGCAATGAACATGAAGAACAAGCACTACACGATAACCCTTCTGACCCAAATGGTGAAAGGGCTTTGTTAGATGAAGAAGACCCAAATGATGAAAGGGCTTTGTTAGATGAAGAAGAACCCCGCTTAGACAATGAAATTCTTCTTGACCAGACTGATGCTAGAGGTGGAAATTGAGAGAGCAAGTGATGCTGAAACCGCAAGTTCATCTCGAAAAAAGGGAGTAAAGGTCAAACAAAAGCAAAAAAAACTCCCGTTAAACAGTCATGATCAAATTGAAGTTGAGTTCAATGATATAGGCGTACCAATAGGGCCAGGGTCGGTATATTTATCCTCTTGTCTTGGACAGCTTGTGCGGGAGCAGGTTCCATGCACACTTGATGATTGGAGGAATCTAGGTAAAGAGTTAAAAATTGCTTTGTGGCGATCGCTTCAGGTATGAAGCAGGTTCCCTACTGTATATGCTAGAGAATCTATTTATCAACATTTGTCCCTGCTTCTATCTTTATTTATTTTGTAGATTTATCAAGCAACTCATCTTTCTTCTTCTCCTACCACTTACTTTTTAAAGCATAAATCCGGTTATAGTTTTGCCAATTCGTGGTTTTTAAATTGACTATAATAAACAGGAATTTATATTAAGAAATCCACAAGTTCTAGTAGTTGAATCATGTCGTTTAAACATTTTATCCTGACTTCTGTTTAAGAACCTTAATTTGTTAATTTGAATCATCATTAGTGCAGGTTCGTATTGTGGGTTATCCTCCGAAATTCAATTGTTCATATTTCTAGTTTTTTAACATTTAATAGATAAATAAATTAGAAATGAATATTTAAATTTCAAGGAAGGTTCAGAATGAAAGAGATTTATGGGTCCGGATGATTATTTCTAAGGCAAAAATGGAAACATGATTTGAATTATGTGTTACAAATCATAATTTGAGTCATCTACTAAAGTACATCAGTACGAATTTGCTTACTTATAAAATTAGTGAATCGTTTTTTAATAAACTTTCATTGTTTTCTAATTATTATTTTTGATAAAATCAGTTGACCAATGATTTCAAAACAATTATACTAGATTGCAAATGTTATTCTTCAAAAATTAAATAATGCTATCATAAATTATTGGATAGAATTAAATAAATTGAACAACAATATCCCGGCTCACTTGAGATTGAAATCATACCAATTTTGGTTTTTAGTGACGTTGCTATCATCTTCAAAAGTACAAATCCTGTAGATATATTTTAGGTGTCTAATGTCAGGACCAGGTGATTATTTCATGATTTTCATTCAGATTTCTTCAAAATTTAGAGACCATAAAGTCATACATTCACCAATTATGTACTAGCTTGACAGCATTCTGCTTCACCATAACATGTTTCTTTATATTCACCTACTGTTAATATCATGTTTTCTACTGTTAATATCATGCTTTCATGTATTGTTGCAGGTTAGATTTAAATTGGAAGAGGAATGGCAAAGAAAAGCCGTTTGTCAACAGATGGGAGTAATTTGGAGATCCTCAAAAAGCAAATTGGTTTGAAAATTAAATAAAGCGGAAAACGACGAGGAAAGACTTAAACTGAAACCTACCAACATCAAAAACATGAACGGATGGAGAAAGTTTGTGAAGGCCAAAACAAGTCCGGAGTTTAAGGCAACATTAAGATATCTGCAATATGCTTTTGGTTACTAAATTCTAACATCTTTCAATATTTCCAAAAACGAAGTGAGAAGTATTTGGCGTTAAACAAGTTCCACACACATCTGGTCGTAGGGGAATGGTTAGATTGACCGAGGACATGGTTAGTTACTTAAATATAGCATTATTTAATATTATTTTATACCTGTCAGTTTATTTGTTTAATGTTGTTCTAAATTTAGAAAAAAGGAAGTACAAATCCATTGTCCATAACTAGAGCTGATGTTTGGATTAAATCTCACATTAAAAAAAATGGTGAACCAGTGACCGTGGAAGCTGCAAATACTATTGTAAGAATTTTTTATTTTATCGGTATATAAAAATTGTCTGAAACTATGATGATTTTACCATCGTACATTATCTGTATGTATTTATTTATGTAGGCAGAAATTAAAAAAAAATATTAGCCTATCACAGTCCAGCTCGTCACAGAATGTCAATGGAGATGCTCTTGCAAATGTATTGGGATAAGATGAACCGGGACGGTTAAGGGCACTGGGAAGTGGCAGCACCTTAACCAAGCTAGCTGTGGCCCAGTCTAGAGATAAAAAAATATCTCAATGTCAAGAGGAAATAGCAGAATTGAGGGGTACGGTACATATGATGATGGACAAAAAGGTAACCTTTTAAAAGTAATTTATTAAGCAGACATTGGGGAAACACTGGGAATAACGTTGGGAAAACATTGGGAAAACACTGGGTACAATGGCTTAAGGCAGCAAGTGAACCGAACAACAAGCAACATTTTGTGTTACTGTGAAAATACCAAGCTTAGTCAGATTCCGCTAATTAGGGCCCCATTGTAGCTGCATTGCTCACTGGGAATAACATGTTATAATAATTGGAGACCCTTAAAAAGTTGGAGGCATGTTAGGTAGTTGTCTAGTGGCCTAGTCCAGGGCCTACCTTTTCAAATGGTTTGTAACAGACAAATGTCGAGTCTCATATTCGTGAATTCTTTTCATTATTCATCGATTATAACAACTTTGGAATGAGTTACTAAACTCTTTATTAAATGAGTCTATTTATCTGTTGAGATATTCTCTTGTACCATGTCTAAATTTATCTTTAGGCAACAAGAATGTTTAATGTTGTTTATCATGGAATGATATTTGTTTTGGTGTCAACTATATAATAATTTGATGCTTTCTTCCTATTTAAATTAATGATTGATTTCCAGTACTATTTATTTTGGCACACAATTACAATTTACAAAGTTATTTATTCTTATATCGTAGATGAATAAATTCACACTTGCAAATGCAACTTATTCTCCATCTGCTTTTATTAATAAAATTACAATCATATTATACCCGAGAACATTGTAACAGAATTAGTTGATGAGCCTTTCATCTTTAGTTTATACCTTCTTTGACATATTCTGCTGAAGATTATTTTATTGATGGATAAATGTTTTTCTAATGTCGTCTGCTCACATAAATCTTTGGCATCTATTTTGAGTATCCAAACAGTATATGTAGTATAGGTGTTCCTGATTGCTTTTCAATTTTTCTCAAATAAAACTCTCAAAAAGTTTGGGATGCACATGTCGTCTTGACACTTGATCACTGGACATAAAAGGTAAGTCTATGATGAACAAGGTTTACTGATGCACCTATAATTTATTGAAAATATGCATAGCATCAAAGTATATATAAAAACACTATAGTAACTGGGAATAACAAAACAGTGCATAACAACTAGTTTTTTTGTTATATAATAATTTTGAAAATAATGAATTCAGACACTCATATTTGTAAATGATGCTACAACAACTGTTTTTTTGTATGTACTCTGCCATTGAAACTTGTTGGACTGATTCTAGTGACATTTTAAGTATCATGCATATCCACTTCAGTGCTCCTAAGATTAAAATATCCTAATATTAGTGCTTTGCTGCAGAGTAAAGAAAGTTCGAAAGAAGGGAGCAGAACCGAATTCGTAAAAATAATACTTATATTACTCAAGAAATAACATTTGGATTTTAGTTTTTGATCCAGTAATTGCTATAATTTTCTGTTGAATAATTGTAGAGCAATGACGACGTATGTTCGGTGTTGAATTGGGATGGAACCTCTACAGTTGTTGTCGATGAGAGAGTGTTGTCCATGGACCCAAATGAGGTTGCCAATGGCATTCGTCTTGGACCAAATGCTGTGAGCGTTATTATAGATTTCGTGAAAGAACCAGATGCTTACTTATGGAGGCCTACACCTGAAATGACAATATTAGCAAACACTGAGTATAAGGTAGTAGCATGGCCGTTAAATTGCATTAAGAGGGCGCTGCGTGGACAGCTGAATGAAGTCAGCACGGTAAATTTTATAATTCACAATATTTACGTCGGTCTTCCACAAATTTAATTTAGAAATATGTATTGTACAATATTTTCACTTAATCACTAAACACTTGATTTACACTTCTCCTTTTTAGAGTGACAGTAGCGCCCAAGATGACAAATGCAAGATATATGGTTGGAATGAGGGTGAAGGGGTAGTTGCCGAAGGAAGAATCTATGCTAGAGATCAACAACATCTTGTTAATGGTATTCCGCTCGGTCTGGCTACCTTTGCGATTTGGGTGGCCAATGTAATAAATGGAGATGCATATTTGTAGCGACCCACAGTTGATATGTCGTGCGTTAGAGATGCAGTTGGTAGGAAAGTAGCATGGCCAAAATCAAAAGTTGAAGTTAATAAAGATGCAGTTGGTAGGAATGTAAATTGTGCGACTTCTCCCGTGATATCCACACCCATAATCGTGAAGAAACCATAACCACATGTAAGTAAATATGCTGGAAATATTTTGTAGTTTGTATTTTGTTTCTTCTGTTTGAAATATGCACCACTGTGTTGTTGCATTTTGTATGCTTTGGTTTCTAAAATAAGTACACAGCTTTCAATATGCACTGTTTGAAATATGCACCATTTTTTTCCAACCGATTGCAAAGCTGACAAAAGATAATAAATGCAAGTTGATTGATGTAGGTGAAACGAACGAAGTAGCGGCTGAAGGAATTATTGCTTCAACTGATCCAATATCATTGGTCCATTGTCGTCCATTGGGACATGATGCTGTAAAAGTTTGGGTTGAAATTGTGAGAGTTCCGGATGTAGTGCTATGGAGACCTACATCGGAGTTGACGTGCATGGAAGATGCCTTTGACATTCCCATAGCTTGGCCGATAGCAAAAGTCATTATGGAACCAAAATGAAAGGTATGCAATTCTTTATGTAATTGAAAACTTCTTGCAAACTTACCATCATGGATAGCCAATAGCAACAAATACATAAAACATCAACTCAAATAATTATAAAGCCTAAGTGATTTGAAAAGGAGATGCCTTCAAAGTAATTTTCCTCTAAATTGCCTCAATATAACCTGCTTGTAGATGCGCAATGAGTTGTTGTACTTGAATGATTTATGTGAATATGCAACAATGCGAATAAGTTAGAATTTATGTTGGAATTTACTATGATCAGACTTATCAAAATATGTTGTTTATGTTGTATATATTAACTATAATTAGTCGGTGGTTTAATCCATCAGTAGCCATAAGTTATATCGACAAATTGTACATACTTAAAAGATAATTTATTATCCTAAGTTTCTAGTCATTTTACATACTAGGACCATATTATATTACTATCCCATAATTTTATCAATAAATGCACCTATCGTTATGAATTTTTTGAATCTGTGTTTGGCTGTATCCATATGGGTCTGGCAGCCTTCTTACACCTACCTAATTTCACTGTCTAAAATAATTCATGTACACTTATATTTTCATTTGTTTTCGAGTACTTGAAAATCTGTGTTTGAGTATATGAAAATGTACAGGCATAGATAAAATGTACAAAACATTGATGACAAATCTTCATTTTCATTTTAGTCTTGGCCAAAACTAACATGTACATTATTTTAGTTTTCATATTCGGTTGTGCATATTCAGTTGAACACAAGATTGCACATATTCAGTTGTGCATAACTTTAGTCTCATTGTTTTCTCAGTATTGATGGTCCTGTCATTATTATCTCGGTATTGATTATAACTTGAGTCTTACCGTTGATTATATTTTGTCTACAGGTAGGCGTTTCTGAAGAATGAGCAGTAGCAGCACTAGTTTATCGTACTTGTTAGGTAGTTTGGTTGTTTATTATACTTGCTTAGTTCAGATTTTATGGTACTTTAACTGCAGCAGTAGCATATTGTTTGTGGTACATAGTTCAGTTTTGTAAACTTCTATGTATGGTTAACCTTTTGTCGTGAAACTATTGTTCGGTTGTGTAAGCTTCTATGTACGGTTAACATATCGTTTATGTTAGTGCTTTTGTTTATGTATTTTGTGGTTTTTAAATGTGTTAATGTTTGAATGTATATGTGTATATGTATTTTGCGGTTGTTTAATGTTTATGTATTATGTTATAAGCTATGAACAAGATTGAACTGGAGGCAATTTATAGGCAAAGCTGGAATATTTTTAGTAGCATTTCGAAAACGCTACTAAAAACGCTACAAAAAAGGGCCGAAGGAGAGCATATATAGTAGCGTTTAATAAACGCGGCTACAGGCTTTTCAATATATTGCGCCCTCTATTACAGCGTTTAAAAAACGCTACCAAAATATTTTTGAGCAGACCAAGTACATTTTGGTAGCGTTTTATACACGCTGCAAAGAAAGAATTTAGTGGCGTTTCATAAATGCAGCAGCAAAACGTTTTATGGTAGCATTGAATTAAGTGCAACTAAAAATCAGGTATTTTTAGTCGCGGGATTTATAACAGCGTTTATCAAAACGTTGCTAAAACTTTTAGTAGAGTTTTTTTAGCGCTACTAAAAATCAAAATTCTTGTAGTGAATCCTGAAATGCTCAGACTGACCCAAGCGAATTAAAAAGACAGAACACTCGAGTCAAAACTAAAAGATCTTATGTAAGTTAAATCAATGGTAAATAATGTGAGTGGAACGACATCAAAGATGTTTACGGGATTTGACATCTCCTATCCAGTGTCAAACGTGAGTGTAGTAACTTAAGAGATGCTCGGGATTCACATCTCCTAAGGATGCGTTAAGTTATTTACTATGTAGTAATGTCTCGCTATTATAATAGTGTCTAATAGTAAAATAAACTTACTTTTAAATAGCGTTAAGGAGTTATCAAATCTTCCCCTTAACACAATAATAGTCCCAGTAGTCCATCCAGTATCATAGTCCCTCCTGATCGGGAAGCCACTAGAGGATACCACACGGGCTACGGGAGAAAACCAAACTCGTACAAGGCGCGCTAGGGTAGGTGACACGGCACAAATAGGAAATGCTAGGGTAGATATACCAATTACGCTTCCGAGCCGGTAGTAACGATAGCTGCAGCTACCGTCCACCTCGAGCCATACCCTCAAATCAAAAAATCAAAAGTGACCACCGAATCAATCCAAAAGTCGAAGTATAATATCGAAGAGATGTGTCCAATCAGAGGTGCTACCTCATTAGCCCGTCAATCATTCTGTTTTAGCCACCTTATGCCAACTTACGGGAGTCGGGTCCACGTATATATCTCAAAGGAACGCCGCCACTATTCTACTTCATTATGAAATCTCCACGGCGTACACGGTTGTTAAAGTGGTATTCGGAGTTGGCAGAGAGTATGACAACTTTCGATCCCGGTCTCTTTAACAACCAAACATTATTATAACACCGCGGTCATTTGGAAATAATTTATACTCCAAAACCAGAATATAATATCCCTTTCAAAACAGATAAATACGATATCATTTCCATTTCAAAAACTGAACCAATATGATATCGTTTTTATTAAACCTAAATCAATATAATATCAATTTATTTCAAATATATCCTTTTCTAAAATCATAACGCTTTCAACATTATAATACTTCGAAATAAAATACTTGAAATATAACACCTTTAGTAATACTACTTTGAAACTCATAACTTTGAAAACATAACTTCCACCACTTAAATGGTTTAAATATTAAAATATTTCATATAATAAACTAGCTTCTTCAGTCTCACAAATCGATTCCAAAACAAATCGATTTATAAATTTTAAATTCAACCAAATCCCAAATAATAAATTTCAATACGATTCAGTTTCCAAATAAACTATTCCAAATTTTATCGATTTCAAAACAGACTTGATCCACAGAATAAACCATTTCAAATTTAATATATTTCACCTTTAAGTATTCAACAATTTCAAACTAAGTTTGGTAATTTCATATCAAATTCAATTTTCTATTAGTGGAAATTAGGGAGGCATCCCTATCATACTTTCATATTGTAAAGCGGGTCCCTGTCAAAGTTTCATTGCGAATCGGGTCCCTATTTCCTGGAAACGAAAAAAATTATTGCTGAAATGTCAGCAACTTTTATAAATAAGTGCTGATATTTCAGCAACTTTCCCTGTCAAAGTTTCATTGTAAATCGAGTCCCTATTTTCTGGAAACGAAGAAAATTATTGATGAAATGTCAGCAACTTTTATAAATAAGTGCTGATATTTCAGCAACTTTTATAAACTGTATTCTCAGGGTACATAAATGTGTTGAAATGTCAGCATATTTATAAATAAGTGCAGATATTTCAGCAACTTTCATACACTATGTTCACAGTGTACAGAAAAGTTGCGGAAATGTCAGCAACTTTTATGAAAAGTTGCATCATGCTCTGCAATAATCGTGAATAAAAAAACAGGGACCTAATTTACACTAAAATTTAGTGAAGGACTTTTCGTGAATTCTGAAACTTAATAAGGACATGTGCCAAAAGTACCCTTACTATTATTTAGTTTTGAGTTATTTTACTTAGTAAATCCATTATCATTTAAATAAATCTCAAGTTACAAATAACTAAATATTTCCTTTAATTTATTTATACTTGAAATACTCATTTAATTCACCTTAACCCAAAGATCAAGTTATCAAATCATACCTTTTAAAATTTCCGATTTAGTAAATTTTGCACCTTGAGTTTAATTCTTAAATAAATTCAATTTCAAATAAATCTCCAATTTATCTTCTAACCTTAATTTACTTAACTCATTATAAACTCTATATTAAAATAAAATTTATATACTTAACCGTATTATCTTTAATAAAATCAAACTATTTATTATTAAGCTTATTCTATATTAAAATAAATTATACATTGCTCAAAATCAAGGATAAAATGACATTTATATAATATCTAAAATCAATATTTATCCAAAACCATATATTTCTTTACAAAACCATATAAATCATTTCAAAATATTTTTATATATAGACCACAGTGTCTGTATATAATTTTCTATCCTATGGTCAAGTGATACGAATATTTATCATTTCAATCAGTAATTAAAATATAAATACGGTTATATATCATTTCAATCCGCAATACCAAATGAAATAAAAATCCATAACACTTGCAGTTTATGACAATATAAAATACAACATCCATTCATGCAATGTCAATCATCGAACATTTATCACAATCATCATCCAATTCAATTAATAACATCAATATAGAACATATAATAAATAACGGGCATTTACTGGCAGTTATATTCAATAATAACTTAAATAACTATTTTATCCAAATAAATTCAAATAAATTGAGAGAATGATTCAAAATATGCCAAACAGTCATAGATAAATTTCCAATCACATCATAAATTAATTTAACAAACATAAGATATTCTAGAAGTTGCGAGTGTGTTAAAACACTCACCTTTTGAATTTAAATGGAATTTAAATCAAATTTAAACTTAAATTTTGAACGGTCTCAGAATTCGTCAAAACCAGCGCCAAAATGTCTGTAATTCTAATACAATCCCAGAAAAACAAATCGCGCATGAATCTGAGCTCGTATGAAAAAGTTATGAAAATTAGAAGATTGAAAAATTCTGGTCCTGAGTCGACTTCGGGTTCAACTCCAGCCCACCATCTCAAATCCCCGGTGCTTGCTTGAAGTTTTTGCTAGAACGACCTAGAGTGAACCGAGTTTCTTCCTGACATGAAGTTGATGCAACGTTTTTTCCTTTGAAACTCAAAGCGCGACCCGAAGTTGCTGCAGATCCGCAATTTTTTTTTTTTGAAATTGAAATTGAATTGGGAAGATTAGGGTTTTCAGCCATTGAGGAAGAGGAGCAACAGAAATTTCTGTACGTACAGAAATGAGAAATAAGAAATAGAAAGGCTGCAAGGGTTTATAATGACATATATATATATATATATATATATGCAGAACAAAATAGAAAGGAATGGGCCCGATTGGTTTGAATTTGTAACGATAATTGACCCAAAAAGCCCGTTTCGATTCCGGAAAGGAAATGGATCAACCCATATATGAAAATATATATTTTTGAATATTTTAAATGCAAAGGAACAAGTTTCAAGTCCAAATTCCATCGTATGAATAAGTTATGCTAGAATCCAGTTATTTCAAATTGATTTCAATTAATTTTAATTTTCATTGATTTCTAGGCGTCTCGAGCCCGTACGATCAAACGACAAGTCCGATCGCTACGAAACTTGAAATCCTACAATAATTCACTGTTACGGATCAAATGAAGCTAGTTTCGTCAAAATCTGAGTTAATGAAAAAGATGACTATTTTTCATTAATTGAATAAATTAATAATTAATTAATTAAATCAAATTTTAAATTTCAATTCTATAATTGACAAATTTTATCGTTTTAAATTTCTTAATCATTTATACTAATTTAAACAAATTTAGATGTCAATTTAGAGTTGATAAATTTTTCAATTTCAGTGTTAACTTCAATTTCGTTAAATTCAGAAATTATGAATTTAATTTCCAATAATTCCATTTAATTTACTTTTCATTCTATTATTCAATTCATTATTGTCAAATGGATGAAATTAACATTGGATTACTGATCTATTACATTAATATTCTCCGAATTCCATCTTAGTTTCAATTAACGTAGTATTTAGATATTTAATTTCATTTAATTGCAATTAATCCAATTATTATAGTTCAAATCCCAATAAATTGATAAATTTTTATTTCCATTCTTTCAATTTAACAGTTGTTTCAATTAATTAGGATTACACTAATTTAGTTATTTATTAATCTGCATTAACATTATTACCTTAATTTACATTCAATTACTATTAACAATCTGTTACTTCATTAGTCATTTAAATAATTACATTTGTTTTTATATATTCACTTTGTAACCAAAGATAGCCTTTCAATCCTCTTAAGAAATTTGAATTCCATTAACTTATTAATAATTTGCTTAAGTTACTTTGTTACATTTCATTTTAGTTATCATTTCATCCTCAAATTACAAATTTTAATTTCTTCCAGATTTAATTACCAAAATCATATTAAATTAACAAATTTTAAACAACGAAAATTATGGGTCGTTACACCCTCCCCCACTCAAAACTTTTCGTCCCCGAAAAGGAAAAGAAGGGAAAAGAAAGGATTGAATAAACAATACATCTCATTCAAAAATATTAACTTTATAAACAAATAATTTGAAAATTTAATTAATTTAACTAAATATACCAATTTATAACCATCAAATCTTTTTATAATTAAATTAATAAAGTTTGGAAAACATCTTTCAAAATTTTCTAAGTCCAAAACTTACGGAAAATTTTGGCAGAGTCTCCTTTGTACGGAGAGGCTCGGGAGAAATTGTAATATCAAATATAACAATATATAACATATAGTTTCCAAAATAATATATTCCAACAGGAGAAAATAATATAATAACGCAATAAAATCGTAATCCGAGAACGTCCCTATTTGTCGGTCAAACAACGCTTAATTATGAAACCAAAAGCAGTAGCAATAGTTTTAATAACCTGTATTTCACTTATATAATCTAAAAAAGGTTAATAGTTATATAAAATGAAATAGTTAAGGTTGTTTCAACCACTAACATACAAACTAATATAGACAACAATCATCGCAACTAATATACAATCATCATAAATATCATACAATCAATTATCCATCCATATCAACCGAAACAAATAGTTAGTTCAGGCTTAGACACTTTTAAATTGCACAGAATGACAAAATAAACTATTAAGTATATCATTTACTCAACAGTCTAAGATGGAGTTGAATAGATTATTCATACATCCAAACAATTTTAAGTTATCTTTGCCCAAACAACCATAAACCAAACAAACAACAATTTCAAACAATAGATCACGTTCATTCTTATTAATTTCATTTCATACATTTGTTGTCTTATTTCCTTCTCATTCATATAATGATTTATCCTTTTAATTTACATTTATTTCTTGCAAATTTTCATTTCCATCCATTGATTCAGTGTTTATTTCACATATTTGCACTTATACTTACATAAATTCATTTTTATTTATTCATATCATATAAATTTTCTTTTTATTGCATTACATTCATTCATTCATTACTTAATTTCATTTATTTACAGTATTCATCTTTCTACTTATTTTTATTATAAATAACTTCAACATTTACTTAAGTTTATTATCATTTCTTTATAACTTTTCTATTATATTTAATTAGTGGCCTTTTAGTCATACTTAAGTTTACAACAATTATAACATTAAATTCTTATTTATAAAAGTGAATTCATTGAATACTTTCATTACTCAAGTTTTACATGTAAAATTTCCCATTGCATTTTCTTTTAACATTTATCTTTTTACAGTTGGTAAGTTATATATATATATGTTAAAGAATTCAATTGAAGATTATACAAGTTTATCTCAATTCTTTTTAAATTAATTTAATGTTCAATAATCCTATCTTTTGTCTTATAGGTTACACACTTTAAATTTTCTTGTACTTTCATTCATAACCTAGCATTTAATCTCTAATTTCCTTTAGAGGTTCCAATTATTAATTAGTTACATTCCATTTCACCACAATAATTGAAACTATTAATTAACAAAAAGTTAAGAACTAAATACCGGGTTTAATTTTAAATCATTTTAAAATAATAGATAAATATATACTTACAATTTATATATCCAATTATATCTAAAACAATTAAAAATTTATATTTGGTTATCAAAATAAATCCGTAGTAAAACTGCTACAGTGGCATTCCCACTTTGAAACTCGAAAATGAACATCGATGATGCGTGCACTCATCACCGAAATTATTTTCCAACGACAAAGAGGGAAGTACAGAACTTATTTCCTTCCATAATTTCTTTAAAACAATTCTTTCAAATTATATTGAAATATTTATATCAAAACATACTTCTAATAATAGCATCATTATATTTCAAAATCATTTAAAAGAAATTTTCAAAAACCCCGGGACTTAGAATCTAAGTTTCCAATTTTCATTTATTTTATTTTAAATCTTATTTCCAATCAATATTTATAAATTTCATTACCTAACAACCAATACATTACAACCAAATATAACCTTTATAAAAATTTATTACTTTATATACAGAAAATATAATAGGCAAAATTATTTCATTCACCTATATTCGAAACAAATATTGTGTCGGTCTGTCCTATTAAGTGTTAGAAATCCCTATTGATGTCATAGCATCCTATGCACCAACTAAAATTTATAAATACAAAACAGAACAAATTAACACAATATTAGAACCTTTTATAACAGTAACAAGTACGCTCTCTCATATGTATATATACACACTTAGCAACTCATCATAGGATATTACTATCCTATTAATAAAGAGTCAGACCCCACAAAGCTAAAGTTTTTCGCTAAACCAAAGCTTCGATACCAGATTGTAACATCCCGCCTTTTTGTATGCTTTAAATCGACGATAAACCACACATGTTAGACTCAAACCATACAGAAGGGCGGACTATTATTGAGGTGAATAAGAAAACGTAGAGAAAGAAAAAAAAAACAGAATCTTGCAGCGGAATGATAAAATGTAATAATCAAATAACAGTTCATGAAGCTATTTTACAAAATTTTGATTATACTTGTACAACACATATCAGAGTTACACATACCAGAGAATAATAAATAATACAGCGGAATGGTATGAATGTAGTGGAATGATATAATAAATAATAATAATACAATCTTCGTCTTCATCCTCCAGAAATAAAGTCTTCCAATCCTAAAATGCTTAGACTGACCCCGAGCGAATTGAAAAGACAAAACGCTCAGGTCAGAACTAAAAGATCTTATGTAAGTTAAATCAACGATAAATAATGTAAGTGGAACGGCGTCAGAGATGTTTACGGGATTTGACATCTCTTATCCAGTGTCAAACGTGAGTGTAGTAACTTAAGAGATGCTCGAGATTCACATCTCTTAAGGATCCGTTAAGCTATTTACTATGTAGTAATATTTTGCTTTCATAATAGTGTCTATTAATAAAATAGACTTACTTTTAAATAGCGTTAAGGAGTTACCCAATCTCCCCCTTAACACAATAATAGTCCCAGTAGTCCATCCAGTATCATAGTCCCTCCTGATCGGGAAGCCACCATAGGATACCACACGGGCTACGGGAGAAATCCAAACTCATACAAGGCGCGCTAGGTAGGTGACACGGCACAACTAGGCAATGCCAGGGTAGATATACCAATTACGCTTCCAGGCCGGTGGTAACTCATAGCCGCAGCTACCATCCACCTCGAGCGACACCTCTAAATCAAAAATTCAAAAGTGGCCACCGAATCAATCCAAAAGTCAATGTATAATATCGAAGGGATGTGTCCGATCATAGGTGCTACCTCATTAGCCCGTCAATCGCTCATGTTTTAGCCACCTTATGTCAACTCACAGGAGTCGGTTCCACGTATACCCCTCAAAGGGACGCCGCCGCCATCCTACTTCATTCTGGAATCTACACCGCATACACGGTTGTTAAAGTGGTTTTCGGAGTTGGCAGAGAGTATGACAACTTCTGATCCCGGTCTCTTTAACAACCAAACGTTATTATAACACCGCAGTCATTTGAAAATAATTTATACTTCAAAACCAGAATATAATATCCTTTTAAAACAGATAAATACAATATCATTTCCATTTCAAAAACTGAACCAATATGGTATCATTTTTATTAAACCTAAATCAATATAATATCACTTTATTTCAAATATATCCTTTCCTAAAATCATAACGCTTTCAACGTTATTACACTTCGAAGTCAAAATACTTGAAATATAACACCTTCAATCATACTACTTTGAAACTCCTAACTTTGAAAACATAACTTCCACCACTAAAATGGTTTAAATATTAAAATATTTTATATAATAAACTAGCTTCTTCAATTTCACAAATCGATTCCAAAACAAATCGAATTTATAAATTTTATATTCAACCAAATCCTAAATTATAAATTTCAATACGATTCAGTTTCCAAATAAACTATTCCAAATTTTATCGATTTCAAAACAAACTTGATCCATATAATAAACCATTTCAAATTTAATATATTTCAACTTTAAGTATTCAACAATTTCAAACTAAATTTGGTAATTTCATATCAAATTCAATTTTCTATTATTTGGTTTTGAGTTATTTTACTTAGTAAATCCATTATCGTTTAAATAAATATCAAATTACAAATAACTAAATATTTCCTTCAATTTATTTATACTTGAAATACTCATTTAATTCACCTTAACCCAAAGATCAAGTTATGAAATCATACCTTTTAAAATTTTCGATTTAGTAAATTTCGCACCAAACTTATTTGAGTTTAATTCTTAAATAAATTTAGTTTCAAATAAATCTCCATTTTATTTTCTAACCTTAATTTACTTAAATCATTATAAACTCTACATTAAAATAAAATTTAAATGCTTAACCGTATTATCTTCAATAAAATCAAACTATTTATTATTAAGCTTATTCTATATTAAAAAAATTATACATAGCTTAAAATCAAGGATAAAATGACATTTATATAATAACTAAAATCAATATTTATCTGAAACCATATATTTCTTTGCAAAACCATAGAAATCATTTCAAAATATTTTTATATATAGACCACGATGTCTGTATATAATTTTCTATCCTTTGGTCAAGTGATATGTATATTTATCATTTCAATCCGTAATTAAAATATAAATACGGTTATATATCATTTCAAACCGCAATACCGAATGAAATAAAAATCCATAACACTTGCAATTTATAACAATATAAAATACAACATCCATCCATCCAATATCAATCATCAAACATTTATCACAATCGTCATCCAATTCAATTAATAACATCAATATAGAACAGGTAATAAATAACGGGTATTTACTGGCAGTTATATTCGATAATAATTTAAATAACTATTTTATCCAAAAAACTTCAAATCAACTGAGAGGATGATTCAAAATATGCCAAACAGTCATAAATAAATTTCCAATACATCGTAAATCAATTTAACAAATATAAGAAATTCTAGAAGTTGTGAGTGGGTTAAAACACTCACCTTTTGAATTTAAATGGAATTTAAATCCAATTTAAACCCAAAATTTGAACGGTCTCAGAATTCATCCAAACTAGTGCCAAAATGTCCATAATTCTAATACGATCCCAGCAAAATAAACCGCGCATGAAACCAAGCTCGTGTGAAAATGTTATGAAAACTAGAAGTTTGGAAAATTCTAGTCCTGGGTCGACTTCGGGTTCAACTTTGGTCCATCGCCTCAAATCCCCGGTGCTTGCTTAGAGTTTTTGCCAAAACGACCCGGAGTGGCCCATTTTCTTCCTGACTTGAAGTTGATGCAGCGTTTTTGCCTCTGAAACTCGAAGCGTGTCCCGAACTTGCTGCAGATCCGTAATTTTTTTTTTGAAATTGAAATTGGATTGGGAAGATTAGGGTTTTCAGCCATTGAGGAAGAGGAGCAACAAAAATTTCTGTACATACAGAAATGAGAAATAAGAAATAGAAAGACTGCTAGGGTTTATAACGATATATATATATATATAGGCAGAACAAAATAGAAAGGAATGGGCCCGATTGGTTTGAATTTTTAACGATAATTCACCCGAAAAGCCCGTTTCGATTCCGGAACGGAAATGGGTCAAGCCATATATGAAAATATATGTTTTTAAATATCTTAAACGCAATGGAACAGGTTTCAAGTCCAAATTTCATGATGTGAAGAAGTTATGCTGGAATCCAGTTATTTCAAATTGATTTCAATTTTCATCGATTTCTAGGCGTTTCGAGCCCTAAGATCAAACGACAAGTCCAATCTCTAGGAAACTTGAAATCCTTCAACAATTCACTATTACAGATCCGATGAAACTAATTTCGTCGAAATCTGAGTCACTGGCAAAAATGGCTATTTTTCATTAATTAAATAAATTAATAATTAATTAATTAAATCAAATTTTAAATTTCAATTCAATAATTGACAATTTTTATCATTTTAAATTTCTTAATCATTTATACTAATTTAAACAAATTTAGACGTCAATTTAGAGTTGATAAAATTTTCAATTTCAGTGTTAACCTCAATTTTGTTAAATTCAGAAATTATAAATTTGATTTCCTATAATTCCATTTAATTTACTTTTAGTTCTATTATTTAATTCTATTATTGTCAAATGGATGAAATTAACATTGGATTCATGATCTATTACAATAATATTCCCCGAATTCCATCTTAGTTTCAATTAACGCGGTATTTAGATATTTAATTTCATTTAATTGCAATTAATCCAATTATTATAGTTCAAATCCCAATAAATTGATAAATCTTTATTTCCATTCTTTCAATTCAACAATTGTTTCAATTAATTAGGGTTGTACTAATTTAGTTATTTATTAACCTGCATTAACATTATTACCTTAATTTACATTCAATTACTATTAACAATGTGTAACTTCATTAGTCATTTAATTAATTACATTTGTTTTTCTATATTCACTTTGTAAACAAAGATAGCCTTTCAATCCTCTTAATAAATTTGAATTCCATTAACTCATTAATAATTCGCTTAAGTTACTTTGTTACATTTCGTTTTAGTTATCATTTCGTTCTCAAATTACAAATTTTAATTTCTTCCCGATTTAATTACCAAAATCTTATTAAGTTAACAAATTTTAAACATCGAAAATTATGGGTCGTTACATTAGGACTACTTGCCATTAGTCCTTCGAAGTGAAATTTACCATATCTAGAGTGGTAGTAGCGCTTTGTTATGAAATTCTTTGATTTGAAAGAATATAACTTGAAGTTAAGAAAGAAATTTTTGATTAAGATTTAATGAATGATTTAGGAATATTTTCCCTAAGTTAAAAGTTATAACTTGAATATAAGAAATCTTTGATTAAGATTAAAAGAATGATTTGGAAAGTTATTCTGAAGTAAAAGAGAAAATGATTTGGAATTATTCCAGGATTTAAGGAAGGTTTAATAAATAAATTATTTGATAATTGTGGCTTAATGATTCCTATACTCTTGAAAAGAAAATGTAATAAATTGAAAAGAATATATATAAGAAAGATATTTGATTTAAATAAAATATGAAGTGATTGATTGATGTTTGATAATCGCTCATATACCTAAGTTCCATTTTATCGATGATTGGCTTCAAAGGAATAGGGACGGATTTGGGTGATCCATATCGAAAACCACTTTCAACCAATGTATACGTTCAAAAACAAAGACATGTTGAAGATGATGATTATTGAAGACTGGAAATCTTCATTAGCGAAAGGACTGCTTGTTGACATTTTTTGGGTTGCTCTTAATATAGAGATATTTATTATAGCAGAGGTCCTATCATTTTGAAATCTTCGGATTACAAGGGCTTCTCGCCTAGTAATGGCCGAGGAAAGTGCCTTCAGTTTCGTTCAGTCCCAGAACGAACATTTATGGATGAATGTCTGATATTACATTGTTAAGATCACAAACGTTGACTTTTACCAAAATACTTTTGTGGTGGCAGAGAAGGAAACTTCTCTTGGCTTAACACACTTCTCGGTGGCATACGAACTCAGAGGTTGTATGTTCGTAAAAGTCAAATGATGTAGCGACCCGCTATTCTGTACCCTTTGAGTTGACATTAAATCACACTTGTCCAACACAAATTATTCGAAAGACGAATAACTAAGAGAAAGAAGAGGATAGAAGAAGAAATAGAAACAACAAAAGAGAATCTCACGCAGAACAATATATAATATATGACAATAGATTTTATACAAAAGAATCTGCAATTATTAATATACATAGAATCATTAGAGTACAACAATCAATAAATCAAGATGGACAGTTATTTTAACTTGTCCTCACCAGTGCTGACTGAACAGCTTGACATATAGCGGAATATAATCAAGTACGTATAATACGCTTGAGAATCCTCCCGCACGTCTCCTATACTCCATAGCATCCTAACCTAGATCTGTAATACTCAGTCTGACCCGAGCATTATAATAAAATAACACCCGAGTCAGTCTGAAAAACTAGCATGAGAAAACACACTCAATTTGAATTATTACTATTTCAAAACCCTTTGAAAAACAAAGGTATCTCGTAGAACCACGCCATACATAAACACGATGGGTTTTTCCTTACGATAACCAAAACACTTTTATAGAAAATCCAGTGATATTATAATAGTGTCTAAGTACAAATACTTATTAATATATCCGAAATTGTTACATTAATTAAATTCCAGTATACTAGGCCCTACAATCAAAACTGTAAGGCTCATAGTGGATATTGGATTCCATATAATGACTGGGCTACTGGGGTACCACCTTTCACAGTACACATCCAGAAAAGTGTACCAAGATCGTACCTAACGATCCCTGGCAACACAAGATTGTCCTACCCCTTACTAGATAATACCGAATATGTTATCACCCTTGGTGTTCCCACCCTAATCGAGCGCTCTCTTTTCCATGCACAACCATATCCATAATTTTATAATATATCCGAGGGTATCTAGAAAAGTGATGACATACCCAAATTAGGTGCGACCAACTTAGCCCTGCTGCATCTCCGCCATTTTAGTCATTCTCGATTGATGAGGCTTGAGGCTATGTTTTACCTTTTTAGTAGCATTCATACTTGGAATGCTAACACGGCCTTCCAGACAACAATGCAATGATAGCGTTCATCCATACAAGTTATCATGGGTCTGGACAAACCAAATCTCCAAGATCATCATCTTCATTTTCTTCACGATATCACAATTCATATGCTCAAATCAGATCGAAGTGGTTTTCAGATAATTAAATCTGATCCCGGTCTCTTTGAAATAGTCAACGAATTTGGCCAAATTTGATAGTTAGTTATTTAACTATCAAATTACACGCATAAGCAGTCACTAGGCCTGATTTATAAATCTTTCAAAACATTATTAAAAATATCTTTATGAAGATTTATATTCCAATCTCTTCTAGTATATTCAATAATTGAAACAATTTCAAATACTTATATGCATAACAAGATATTTAAATCCACATCCACACTTAGAATATCTCTTTCAATCCCATTTATAATTCAACCCTTTGGGAAATATTTCTAAAATAATAATCTCGCAGTCAAATATTTCAAATCCTCTCAGTTCAATACTTAGGAAATATTTATAAGTATATTTTCCTAAAATCATTTATTTCCAATACTTAGATAATACTCCATTTATTCCTATTTCTTAAAATCCTTTGCAATTCATTCGTAATTTCGATAACCCATTTATAACTAATTCTATAAGTTCCTAGAAATTCATAAATTAATAATCCTTAAAATTTCCAAAATTGACTATACTTGTCTATGATCCCAAGTACCGATTTCTAACTTCTTTCATGAATTCTAATTCGTTTTCGAAGTTTCTGTATTTAACTACTTTGGGAATTCCCTTAAGTTCGTAGACTCTCATTATAAGATTTCTCTTATCAAAATCATATCCGTTAACTAAACCCCATTTACAAATTTCGAGAGGATTTATAAATCAATTATAATCATTTCAAACTCTATATATATAAATAAGTATTTTTGAAGAATAATAATTTATTTTCAAAAAAATGTTTAAGTAATTATTTAAAAATATTAAAAATATTTTAAATAAAACATCGATAACTCGTTTCTATTTTATTTTATATAAAACTAATCGATTTACAAAGCCTATTATAAAAAGTAGAACTTATTTCAATTAATATTAAATATTTGAAGAATCTACTTTCCAAAATATTTAATTACTAAAGCTGCTTTGAATTACAAAGTTAAAATTTCCCTTTTAAAACAAACTTTACTTCTCGATAAAAATATATTTTTAAAATTCCAATAACCAATTTTATAAATCCATCTCGATCAATAACATATCGATTTCAACCCAATTCCCTAACCATTCTCACATCTCAAAATAGAATCCAGTATTTTCCCAAAAATCTATTTTTATATCTTTATATAAATTTACACTATGAAATTATGTTCCCAATTTATCAACTGATATCATTTTCCTTATTTATAAACATTGTTTATAAATTTACAAACTCATTTTGGTTTTACTTGTTTCTAAAAATAATCTCACTTATAAAATTCCATTTTTATAAATTCATTTCTTTATAAATTCCATTTATTTTTCAAATCCATTTTAAATATTGATTTTAACTTCTTTCCATATTTTTTTAGAAATATCATTTTGAAATCCATTATTTAAAATTCTTTATATAAATTATTTTAAAATCTCTATTTAAAACATCTTTCGAATAATTAAGTACAACCCAAAATCAATTATTGTTTTATCCAAATCAATTCCTTTTAAAATAATCCAAATTTTGATATAACTATTTTTATAATCAAAATCTCCCTTTAAATTACTTCAAATTCCAAAATAATATTTATGGTATTTAAAATACCAAAATTAGGCCATTGCTACAATATCATCCAATAATTCAAATCACCACATAATCTATATCAGATTGTTCACACAAATCAGATATCACTACATATGAAATTAAAAAAATATTTTTGAGCAATCCAGTTGGATCCCTTCAACCTGTTTTCCTACATCCACAGATGTTAGATAACGTATAATACCAATCTTACTTCGGAGGGGATATTGCGATAATATAGGATCATCCGCTATTATACGGGGAGCATAGGGTCTCATCCGCTCCAATCGGTAGGAAATAAATATCCAACTTCTAATGTATATACTACTATGTGTATATATATTATGACATCCATCTGATTAAAATAATTATCAATTCATCCAATCAATCAATAAATGATTTTTAATATTTCAAATTTAAAAACTAGCAATCCAAATGAGTGAGATTTACTCACCTTTCTTTTTACTTGCAATTCATTCCAATTTTAAATTAAACTGAATGTGACGACCCACGTTTCGGAAGCTTTAAATCGATAACAATCTATACATGTCGGACTTAAACAATCTGGAACATAGATAATCAATGGGTTTAAGTAAGGAAAATAAGAACAAAACACAGAATCTCGCTGCGGAAATGATAAAGTATAACAATCAAATAAACAAATTCAAAAACTAGTTACTATACATTTGATTATAATCTATACTACTAGAGTTATATAAATACATCAGGGATAAATAATCAATATAGCAGAATAGCATGATGCAGGGGATAATAATAATAGTAATATACCAAAACTCCATCTTCGTCCTCTAAAGAATAGTCTTCAATATGCTTAAAAAAATCAGGACTGACCCGGGCGTAATGAAAAGACATTACACTCGAGTCAGGGCTAAATACTCTTAATTAAGTCAAATCAATACCACAAATATGAGTGCAATAACTTAAGAGATGTTACGAGATTTTCCATCTCCTAAGGATCCGTTAAACTATTTATATATATAATAGTATACATTATAATAGATAATGTCTATCAGTAAAATAAATATCAAAATAGCGTTAAGGCTTTACATTGATCCACTTTAATACATTTTTACAGTTCTAAACCAAAGTCTTATCGGGCTCGTATAAGGATAATTATGACAAGGCACATGAGGCAATGCCCAATCTAAGATTCTACTAGTTTACCCTTTCTAGATGGTCCTAACGAATCAGTGGACGACCGTGACAATCAATCCAAACGAACAAAAAGGTGCACCCATCGTATATGAAATCACAATAGTAATACGAGGGATCAACGTCGCTAGAGGTAGCTAACCTCAATGGACAGACATAGGCTCTTGTTTTAGTCATTTTAATTATAACATGAGTGTCAAGGATATCCATCATCGTTCTCTTACTTCATTCCAGTAAACGTCGCCATTTCAACCACTACATTCTGGATATCATCCACCGTATACATAGTTGTTAAAGTAGTTCCAATATTGATAGAGTATATGCCAATAAGAAGCCCCGGTCTCTTTAACAACCAATCGTCATTTTACACACCGGTTGGTACTTTTATATTTCAAAAACAGTTCATACCTGATATCAAATATCAGATTAATTTCAAAACAAATTCATTTCGAAATCATCATATTCACTTCAAAAATCATATTTTACTTCAAAATGTTAACTCAATTCGATATATTGACTTCACTTCAAATCTTGATTCGAATTTAAAATTTTAGGTTATAACTTCAGTTTAAACCAAATCGTATTTAAATCCAAGATTTATATATAAACATTTCACCCTTTTGACCAGTTTGAAATTTTTAGAAAATAGTTTTACAACAATTAATAGTTAAAATAGTTTAATAGAATATAGTTTGAGAAATAAAAATGGCTTATATAGTTAAATAGTTTGGAAAATCAAAATAATTATAATATTTAAAGAATATAGATTTTTAAACCGTTTATACTAAAAATATTCATTTAAAAATATTAATCTTAAAGTCAAACCAGTTCACTTTCCAAATTTCCAATTCATATTAGTTCCAATTTCCATTTCGATTTAATCGATTCTATTCCAATTTCAAGTCGAATTTTACTTCGATTTCAAATCAATTCCAGTTCCAAATAAATTTTAGTTACAATTCCAAATTAAAACCATTTCGATGTTATATTAATTTCAAATTCGATTTCCAAAACATCGATTCAAAGCAATTAAATCAAATTAACCTTTATATTCAATGAAAAATCCAAATCTTCAAATATAAATAAATTCCGAGCTCAATTTCAAAATATCATTTTATATCACTTTTACTTAGCAATGTAAAATTCAAATAAAAGTCCAATCTTTTTAAACAAATCGGATTTTGAAATTCATGTCATATTTCGATTATAACTAAAAAAATCTTAACTTTGATTAATTAAACAATTTTTGTTTCAAATTTAAGTTTCAAAATTCCGAGTTCCAATTCGAAAATAATTCGATTTTCATAAATTCGATTTTTATTTCCTAAAACCAAACATTTAAATAATTACAAATCAAAACTATAAAATCATTTAATTTAACCAATCCGGTGTCCGTATATAATTCTCTATCCTATGGCCAAGTGAATAAATTATTTCAATTTAATTCTAGAGATGGATATATTTCATTTCAATCTAAAATAAATGTCATAGGTATATATTATTTCAGCATATTTCTTAATTTATTCAAAATAATTCAATTCACAGTTTTATATACTATAACTAATATACAGTATGATAACATGATATATCGAAATAAATATACATCCAAATATCAACCACTAGCATCCATCACAAACAGTCAATAAAACTCATAAAAATTTCAAAATTTATCAATATCGGGTATTTTACAGGAAATTAAATTCTAATTTAATTTAACTGTTAATTCAAATCCTATTAATAAATTCAGATGTCAATTTAATTGTCAATTAAGTTTATCAAGCAATAATCCATAAATTCAATTCACTTCACGATATATTTCAACTACATAGGATAAATATACATTAGTACTTTTCGGCGTGTAAACACTCACTTTTGCTACAATCTACAAATTTGAATGAAACGAATTATAGCAATTTCAACTTCATAGCATAGACAATACCAATATGATTCCAAACACAATTCTACTCATCTGAATCAGACCTCGTACGGAAGATTTAAGATTTTTATTAGTATTCGAGACAATAAAACATTTACATTAACAAAATAAAATAAATAAAATAATAAGAAAACTATTACCCTCTCCCTCTATGCACGAACAACCACCTACGACAGTTCGCCTTCCTCCCCTTCCTTGATCACGATTCATCTACATCCATTTTTTTAATATGTGATGCCCCTACTGCCAAGCACCGTCGACCGGCCATTGCCATCGCGTCGCCCTAGGCCATCACCGACCACTTGCCTCTACCCTATCGCACCCAAGGTCACGCACGGCTCGAAACCTCACATCGAAGTTCACGGCTGCCCTCAAGAGCGAATCCACGAACCAGCTAACCCTAATCGCGAATCTTGCCTCACTCGCGTGCGCACCCAAGCGACGCGGCCCTTCCACTCGAACGCGATACGATCGTGTGCCTCCTTTTTTTCATTAATCCATTCGTTTTTTTCTTTTTTGAAATGGTCTGCTCGATTAGAAGAAAGGGGAGAGGAAGAGGAATATACAGTCTAAAAGGAGAACATGGGTTTTGAATTGGGATAAGGATGAGATATTTATATTATTATTAATTTGAAAATATCAGGCGTTTTACGTCCGAAATTTCTCGAGTTCCAAACGAAGCATGCCACCTGGCTTTCATAATGTTATACCCCATTCCGAACACAATGGAACTAGTTTAAATTATATTATTTATTCAAATTTGAACGCATGCAGAAGATAGCTTTTCAAGTTGAATTAATTATTTAAATTCTGAATTTAAATTCTATGCGTTTCAAGCTCGCACGGCCAAACAACAAGTCCGAGCACTACAAAACTTGAAATTCTATAATAATTCACTATTACGGAACCGATAAAACTGGTTTCGTCGAAATCTGAGAATTTGACCAAAATGGCTATTTTTACTGGTCAATTTAAAATATAGAATTTTAGTTTTTAGTTTTTTACATTTAAATCTAATTCTAAATGTTAGCCATCATCGTTCATATTTAAATAAAACTTAAATCAATTTCCGATATCATTTTGAATCATCTTAGATCCAGAACTAAATTATTCAAATAATTTCCAATATTAAATTTTAAAAAAAATTAATATTAATAAACCAATATTAATAAATCATTAAAATTTTATTCTTAACCATTTTATTTCATAATTATATCAAATTCTATAATTTAAACAGTTAAAAAATACGGGTCGTTACATTGAACAACACTCAATTTAATTTAAAATCCCAACTACCTCCAAAAGATCCCCAAATCAATCCTGTTGCGCAGATCTCGCAGCTACGAATCATGATCGATTTCGTGGTTTGGACCTCGCATGTAAACAATATGAAATTTATAAATTTTTGATTTTTATTAATTACTGTAAATTTTCTTACTAATTACGGTAATAAAAGAAAAACTACCTTACTATTCTTCCTCGTCAATGCACGAAATACGAAACCTTAACATCGATGAACTCCTATAATGAGTTTTCGTCCATCACCAAACTCTTGAGAAACTGAACCCTAGCCCTGAACTTTTCAATTACTATTCCCGCTTTCAACTGCCGGCTCTAGTTGATTTCACCTTGGCAGCAGCTCATCTGGTCACTGTTCCTACTCCTCGGCACCTACATCACCTTCAACCTCCTTGCCGCGGCCACCCTATGACTCGTGCCCATCTTGCAATCCCAACGCCTCACGCAAACTCCATAACATGCAGCACTGCCTACTAGAAGTTGCACGAAGACGATGTGCTCGAAAATCCTAGGGGAGCCCGAACCTAACTCGTGACACTCCATTTCCCTTAGTCGTGATTACACCTTCTTCTCCTACTAGACATCACGCTTGCTTCCATACGCGATTTAATTCGATCGTGCACGCTTGTGTGTGTGTTCATATATATATTCTCTATTTATCGATTTAAGTTTGATTTGTTTGAATTTGTTAAAGAGGAAGGCACGTATTTGTATTCGTTTCAGTTGAAGAAGGAAAGAGGGAAAAAGAATTTCATGATTTTAAAAGGAAAAGGGAGGTGGTTGAATCAGATGTAGGGTGGTTAATAGGGTAGGTCGGCTGAGACAAGTTAGGGTGGCTCGATTTTGACTTTTGATTTTATATATATATATATATATATTCAAAATTTCTCATTTGCATATCTCGTAATCCCGAACCCCTGTTGGGTTGGGCCGCCTGGTGTTCCAAATGTGATACCCCTATTCTGAACGCCATAGAACAAGTTACGCATCCTAGTTCGATCGTACGAGTAAGATAGCTTTTTGAACCCAATTATTATATTAAATTTCGATATTAATTTCAAAGCATTTCTATCCCGTACGACCTAACGGTAACTCCAAACACTACGAAATTTGAAATTCGATAATAATACTCTATTACGGATCCAATGGAACTGGTTTCGTCGAATTCTGAGACTGTGTCTAGATCACTATTTTAACGCGTCGATTAAATCAAAGATTTTAAAAATTTGCGAAATCGCTTGAAATTCCAGTTCTAAAAATTTACTAACTTAGTTCAAATTCAACTAGCATTTATATCCACATTAGAAATCGTTTGGATTTATATTCAACTCAAATTTCAATTATTCTCCATTGCCGTATTACGATAAATTGCTATATTTAGAACTTAAGTTTTATTCCACTTATTTGAACGATAAACTTCATATTAAAATTCAATTTACATTTTAAAATTGAACATTTAAAATATAATAAATATTCAAAATCAATGACTTAAAATCCAGGTCATTGCATACCTTCCCTTCCCCCTTAAAAGAATTTCGTCCCTCAAATTTCTAAGGTAGGATGAATGATCCAAACCCACTACATTACAGAACCCACTTAGTTACAACTCGATATTTCACATATCTAAATCTTTTAGTTCCATTTAAAATAATTTGTTTCCATTTCTAAATCAAAATCCTTTATTTCAGTTACAATTTAAAACAAAATTTTGGTTAATAAAAATTTCAAAATTTTTCTAGCACCCGAAATTTCTGAAATTTTTTCATAGATTTTCCTTCATACGAAGAGCCTTTTAATTATGAAAAAAGTGACAAAAATATTTTAGCGACCCGGAAATTTCAATCCCGAAAATTCCAGATAGTTATGAAAAAGAAGAAGAGATGGAAGAAAAAGAAGAAACAAAAACACCAAAACATAGAAACCTCACATTCGCAGCTGATCAAAATATAATATCACATAAATAACAGTTTTACAAAGAGGAACTGTATCAGTACACTAATATTTTATACATCAGAGTTACAAAATTTACACAACTCTAGATAGTTTAAAACAACATGTTCCAGATATACAACTATGTATCACAGCGGAAACTCTTCATATGTTCCTGCCATCCAGCTCGCCTCCTGAGCCCCAGAACGTCCTTACCTGAAAATCTGTGATACTCGGTCTAAGCCGAGCATTACATCAAAGTAACATCCGGGTCAGGCTGGAAACCAGCGTGAGTAAACCCATCTAATATGGAACACAAAACATACAATCTTATAAAAACCTGGGGTAACTTGTGTCAATATACAACTTCACAAGTCGTTATAGACATCACTTTCATCACACATTGATTTCTAAGTGCCAAACTTAGATTGAAGGGTCCAATTCACTTAAATCATTCCATTTTATCCTATTGATCCCACATATCAAATTTTAAAGAATCGAAGTGGTTTTGGGTATTTACTAATACCCGACTCCGGTCTCTTTGAATCCAATGTCATCTAAACCCAAGTTATCCAATTAAATACAATTCAACTTTAATTGTCGGATAACACCTTTACACAGTAATTCATAATTGATTGATAATCACATTATCATTGTTCATCCAACATGTCAGAGATATCAACCAATTCAAAGCACCCATCATCATTTAATCATTAATAAGCAAGACTGATCACTTCCATAAATTACATTAATTAATGATCCTCTAATTTCTTTCATTGGTCAATTATTTTTAAATTTCATATAATAATTAACCTTTAAATTAATTACATTCATTAATCAATCTTGATTAATCGCAATCAGAAATTAACTTTTCTTAATTACTTCATCAATTAAACCAACTCCTTGATTTATTATATAAATTAACCCTTCCATTACACTGAGTTATCATTACTTAATTTCTTCCATCAAGTAATCATCCTTTAATTACTACCCATCAAGTAATTTTATTAAATTAATTACATCTAGTAATTATCCACTAATTACTTCACTAAGTAATTATACCTCATTAATTACCTTAAGTAATTATATTTAACTCAACATTAAATGATTACTTTTAATTAATTAAACTGAATTAATTAACTAAAATTAACCACATCAACTTAATTATACTAAGTAATTAATTCCTTTAATTACTTTATTAAGTAATTATTCATAATAATTCTTTTACATTAAGTAATAAACCTATTAATTACTTATTACTTAATTACTCCTTAATTGATTAACCTTGATTAATCAATCCTTGTCACTTTTAAGTACAATAAAAAATTAGCCTTTAAGTAATTATTCTTAACCTTCACAGTAATTAATTAACCATGATTAATTTCATTGATCTTTAATTAATTACATTAATTAATTATACTTAAACATCAAAACTTTAATTTATTTAAATGATAAGTCCTTTGTCTTAATTAACTTATTTAAAATTTTATTAAATACACTTTTAATTAATTATCATAAATACAGTTATCTTACATAATTAAATTGCATCACTAGTGACCTAAGTTATGGGTTATGTTAAACCTGGAAATTTTTTTATTTATATTCTATTCCAAATAAAACACTAACTTTAAATTTGATAAAACTCTTGAACTTTGCTTACCTTAATTCCATTTATACTAAAGGAAACTCGGCCTAAAGGAAAATCAACCGGCCCAAAGCCCAAACTCCCTCCTCTTTCTTTTTAAAAAAATGCTAATACTAAAGTCCTACTCGAGTTTGACCCGACGTTTTCTCACGCAAATTCGGGTCTCCTCTCTCGGCATTCCTTCTCTATATAACTTCGAGATCATCATCGGGCTAAAACCAAATTTCCCCGAGTCTCCAATCCTTCACAACCTCCTCAAATAAACGACAACACATGGTGCACATGCACGCCAGATCCGGCCACCTCCAGCCCTTGCTCCGACCGTCGACAAATCGGCGATAACCCCACAGTCATTTTCCCAACCCAGAAACCTAGAACTGCCATTAATTCAAAATTGAACAATTCGACCAACACTGGAACCAATACGATCGTTCCAATTCTACCTGCTCCGCCGCTACCAGCCGCTAGGACCCACGTCCTCTCGTCAGAAGGTTCACCAGCACCCCTCTACCATTCCCCCCTTCTCCGGCCTCACTCGATGCCATCCAGCCACCAGAATATGCCGCGAACTCTCCTCGCCCAAAACATGACCTAAAACCCTATTCCGGCATTGTCGCGCCACCTCGAGTGTCTTAACCAAACCCCTATTTTTTCCCACGATCTCCGATCCACGACCTTCCTCCAGACATAACCCCGTCGTCCACAACCCACGTGATCGCCAGAAATTGACCAAACATCAATTTTCTTTTAATATGAAATATCACAATATATACAAGTTTTAAAATCCTGAGATTATTATCAAAATTCCTCATTTTCGAAATCAAATTAAACTATAAAATCAAAACACCAAATTTAAACAATTGAATTTCATACTTGAATTAATTTTCACTATAATCCCTCGTTTTTGAAATAATTGCTAAATAAATTTACTGGAAAATTTTTTAAATTAAAGTTATCATGATAACAATCAGAGTTTCTTTAATCATCAATGCCTGGAAGAATTTGAGTGATGAGTTTAGTGTTTTTAAAAAGATTTGATGGTCTGAAATTCAAGAACAGAGACCAACAGTAATTTACACAGTCATGCACTCAGCAAATCAAAACTTTAAATTAGGAAACACCTTAATACAACCATACCAAACATGTTTGAGTTATTTATATGATTAATTATTGCATGCACAAGTTATTTCAATAATTTATCAACAGCATCATTGTCAACAGGTTTAAGCATTAAAAATGGTAGCAGTTTACTCACCTTAAATTGTTGAACAGAGAGCAATATCCAAATTTTAAAAGTTGCTAGGTCTTCCCCCTGTTACAGGATTTTGCCTTAGATCAGGAATTGATTTATTCTGATCTAGATCTTGAACTAATTGTTGATCTTGAGTTGCTTTTAGTTTCAGAAACTTGAAAGAACTATGCTTAATTTATTTGCTTCTTCCTCTGGTTATTTGCTTCACAAGTTTTAGATCTGAACAGAGATTATTTACTTTTAATTTTCTCAAATTTGGTATTTGAATTTGGAAAGGTAGAAAAGAAATAAGATAGATAATGGAGATGTTAATGAAATTTTGTTTTAATAATAATAATTTTTTTAGTTATTTTAAAGAACAATGACACTTGGTAATTAGGCTTAAAAATGTCATTAGATATACCTTTTCCTTACATTTGTACTTCTATGTATCAATATATTTTTATAAGTATTTATAAAATAATTTCAATTTAGTTCATATTTATAAATGTCTTAATTGTTTTAATATTTAAACTCCTCTTATATTTATCCATCTGAAATTTTAAAGGTAGATGACATAAAATCCCAATTACACACTTATAATAGTTATACAAATATACTAATTATATATATACCTTATTTATATTTTTAAATGTTTTCCACAAAACTTTTATATTAAATTTCCATTTATTAACTACTTTCCCTCATTTATATTAATACGATCTTAAAAGAAAATAACGAACTATATACTAATAAAATCATATATATATATATGTATGTATATATGTATATATATATATATATATATTATAACCAATTTGTTTAAGATATTTATTCTTTGAATTCCTAATTCAAATTTAACTTAATTCAAAATCCAATTTAAAATCAACTCATATAAATATATTTACTTAAGCAAACACAAATTCACTTTGTTTGAAAATAATAGTATTTTTATTTAAAATCTTTTTATATCCATATATATATATATATATAAACACCCATTATTATTTGTTTTTAAAAGAAGAATTTGTCGATTTTAAGTAATATTATGATGTGGTTATCACATAATTATTTATTCTGATATAAATATTTATGATCAGATTTATTGGTTTCATTTATAAATCAGTGTTTTAATAAACTTAATCTTGTTAATTATCGATTAACAGATGTCCAAAAATCCAGGTTATCACAAATATATACATCAACCCACACGTCGGAAAAAACAATATATATCAATATTTATTCATTGCGGTAAGCGTTATTAAGCAAGCTAGTTTACTTCATATACAATTTCGCAACCCAAATCTAGCCCAATGGTCTCTCTGTACCTATACTTACTCAATTTAAACACATAAGTACCAAACATGAAATTTAACAACATTTCAATCTTTTAACTAGCGCAAACACATAGATTTCACAACTAAACAAGTCATAGCATGAATTTATCAATAATCTCAAGGCTCCAACATTCGATTATTTATTTCCATCAATTTATATATCATTTCATTCAATTCGAATGATTTATAACCCTATTTACTTGCATTCAGTTCATAAACACACACATTATATTTATATCCATTCGAAAATTTTGTTTACTTCCATTTACATCAAACAACAATTTTTTTTCATGCAAACTCGTTGATATTCATTTAATAAAATAACCACTTAAGCTTATAGCTATTCTAAATTGATTCCAAATAAATTTATATTCAATTATATTCCATTTCAAATCGATTCTCGATGAATTCATTTGCATTCCATTCATATCCACATTCATTATATTCAAATTCATTTTATTTAGCTCAGAATCATTCCATGTTAGTTTATTAAATAATCATTTCATGGATTTACTAGAGAATCATTTCATAAAATTAATATATTAACATTTTATTATAACTTTTTATACCACACCTATATTCATTTCCACTTATATTAAATTTATTTAAATATATGCCAAAGCCATATTCAATTTATGTACACTTAAATTGAATTTATTTATAACTCAAGTCATCGCCATTTCCATCCATTTTTATTTTATTCCACAACATTTTAAATATATGTACTTCGCTTATATTTAAGTCTAATCTCATTTATAACTCAAGTTCCATATTCAGTTTCAATTTCAATCTACAATCCATTTTACTAAACCACGTTAAGTTCCTTTTCTATATTTAATTAACTAATTTATTTATCTAATTAGTTTACTTCCATTTTATAATTCAATATCTAATTTTTATTTCAAAAACCACTTCAATTTGTTTGCCTTGATTTCAACTCCAATTTATAATTAAAATTCTAATTTTCATTCCTTTAAGAAATCAATTAACCCGTTTAATCGGGTTTTCTTTTTAATTCCCTTAGATTTATAAGTTATTTAAAATTATTTATTCAGAATTCCATAAATTTTTCAAATTTTATTCCGTTCAAAATTTATAACCTATAATTATATAGTCACTTTACAATTCAGTTCGATATTGCTTCAATCTAATCTAATTTTATTTAACTTAGCTTTAGTTAAATTTTAATCCATATAATTCTCTTATTAACCCAATTTATTTAACTTACTTAAGTCAAATTTGTCATTTCATATTGAAATTCATAATTTCCTTTCTTATTTATATCATTTCCAACATATAAGTCCAAAACTTATTTCCTGATATTTTCTAAAACATTTAAATAAGGATTCCAGAATTCAAACACCCGGTATTTATTTCAAACACTTTGAAATCAAATATATATATATACCCCTTTGTTTTAACAAACCATCTCCTTGAAATTTTCAAAATTAACTTGATTTCATTCAAAACAAATTTTCTTCGGGATTTCTAAAGCAACACTTTTTTTAACAAAAATCTCCATACCAAATTACTAAGGTAGCAAGTACGTCACTTAGAAACTCGAAAATGAAACAGATGTTGCAGCCGCCTTCACCAGAATTATTTTCTAGCGACCTCTAGTGATTTCAGTGATATATCACTTCCAAAATCCATTTTTAAAATATTTTCTATTCGAAAACATTCCACGATAATATTACCATCACTTATTTTAAAAATACTTCCAAAATAACAACAATTTCATTTCGATAACACTTCTAAAAATATTTTCCAAACCTTCCAGGGTTTAAATTTCTGAGTTTGAGTTTGAATCCATTATAATTCACTTGTGTAATTCATACTTATACAATTTTAAATTTGGTTATTTTTATAACCATTTCAAATTTTTATATAATCTTGTTTTGATTATATATAATCATCCAAACAGTCCAATATACTATAATAATTTTTAGAAAATTATTTCTTCTATACCAAAATATAATTTAGGTAAAATTATTTCATTAACCCTATTTCAAAACAATACTGTGTTGGTTTACTGTGTTCAAATGTTTAGAAACTCCTATCGAATTTGTGGCATTCCACTACTCGAGCAGAATTTGCATGCCACTCAACAGATAAATCAACACAATACAAGACATTTTATATTCACTAACAAATACGCTTCCATATCCAATATACACTCAAGCTCATTCTATGGTACTACTGACCCTATCTCTAATGAGTAATCCCCACCAAAGCCAAGGATCTCGCTTAACCTTCAGCTCTGATACCAAATGTAGCGACCCACCATTCCGTAGCCTTTTAGTTGACATTAAATCACAATTGTCCAACACAAATTGTACGAAAGACGAATAACTAAGAGAAGGAAGAGGATAGAAGAAGAAATAGAAATAACAACACAGAATCCCACAATCGCAGTGGAACAATATATAATATATAATAATAGATTTTATACAAAAGAATCGGTAAATGTTAATATACATACAATCATTAGAGTACAACAATCAATAAATCAATATGGACAGTTATTATAACTTGTCAACACCAGTGTTGACTAAACAGCATGACACACAGCGGAATATAATCAAGTACATATAATATGCATGAGATTCCTCCAGCACGTCTTATGTGCTCCGTAACATCCTAACTGGATCTATAATACTCGGTCTGACCCGAGTATTATAACAAAATAACATTTGAGTCAGTTTGGAACACCAGCTTGAGAAAACACACTCAATTTGAATTATTATTATTTCAAAATCCTTTTAAAAAAAGGTATCTTGCAAGACCACGCCATACATATACACGACGGGATTTTACCATACGATAACCAAAACACTTTTATAGAAATCCAATGATATTATAATAGTGTCTAAGTACAGATACATGTTGAAATATCCGAAACTGTTACATTAATTAAATTCCATCATACTTGGCTCTACAATCAAAACCGTAAGGCTCGTAGTGGATATTGAATTCCATACAATGATTAGGCTATTGGGGTACCACCCGCCATAGTACACCTCTAGAAAAATGTACCGAGATCATACCTAACTTTAATGACCTAGATTTTTCAACAATTTAAATAAAGATTTTAACGAAAATTTAGAAACTAGATTTACCTTAAAAAAATTAACAATGAAAACTAGATATTTGATATGCGTCCATTGAAATGAGGCCAACGAAATTTGTTTTGTGTCAAAATACATCTGAAACTCGATCAGCACATTTTTTAGCTCGAATTATCAAATATTGAAGTATGAATATTTTTACATAGAAATGATCTAGAAAATTTTATGATTAAAACATCAAATTCCATTCTATCGAATTCCGACCTTTCCAGCTCCGTTTATCAAGAATTATCGTTGTCATCCAATTTCGAAGCGGTAACAGCGGCGACAGATGAAACTTTACCACGGATGTCGTAATACATATTTGAGTATATTGTTGGACTCATCTCATCACGCTGATCTCCGTGGTATATTTGTTTTCGTGTTTTGGCTTCCATTGCAAAATGCTAGAGGGTCGAGACAGTGGTTCCTAACCAGGCCCGGGAGTCATAATTACCTACATCCTTTCGCAGCTCAAATTCTTTTCGCAGACATCCCTTGCATGAGCAGCCAAAATAATTAAATGTCGCAGTTAATTCCTCCGTGCACTCTTCTATTTACATATACATGTTTCCTTCTTCCTACTCCTCTCCATTATCTCTGCTTATTCTCCTTTCTTTTTTGAGAGCATTTGTTTGAAAATAATACAAACTTTCATATATATTAAGCTTCCTACGTAACTCTCCTTTTACCTCTTCCCTTTTATAACTCCTTCCCACCTTGTTCCTCTACGACCAACCACCTTCGCGCCCGCTCCTCTGTTCATCCACCTGGACCCCCAACCAGCCACCTATCTCACTTCAACCTCCACCACCCTACATCGAAACCCGTAACCAACCCATCCTCCCTACCCAGCACCTACCCAAGGCTTCACCACACTAGCCGAGCCTTCTCTCCACCAACTCAGCACCTCAAAATTGACCACCTTGTCCCACCGCCCACCGCCCACCTCCCCAGGAACTAGCAGCCAACCCAGCCCATTCAGGCTCTGCCTCCGCGCCCAACCCACATTCAGCTGCAACTCCCGCCCACCGAAGTCCCGCCTACTACAACCGAAAATCGAACTTGCACACGACCGAAGCCAGCCTTCCTGCCACCCTGACCTACCCACACCCGTACCTTGACCAACCCACGAACCCACAACAGCCGAACAACCCACCCAAGCCACCTATGCCTCGCATAGACCCCCACTGACCTACCACTGACCTCTGCCACCCAGTCGAACAATCTAGTCCAACCCACGAACCTGCATACTCGCCACCTAGCCCGCAAACCCCATTCCCAAACAACCCAGTCAACCACTGCCCACCTACATCCTCCGTGAAGCCGCAACCACCTGGTCACCTCACCTGAACCAGCTTGCACCGAAGCGTACCCGCTTCCCACCCAAAGTTTCCTCATGTGACAGCTTTTTGCCCAGGCTGCAATTGCATTCCCTCTCTAGCACGTGCGTGTGTATTCGAATTCGTATCCTATGTCATTTTCCAAATCTGCGATGGTAAGCGATTTTAAACTCATGACTAGATTATCATATTGCAATTACCAGCGATGTTATAAATAATTGGTTGATAATTATGATTGATACTGGGATTGGAAATCATGGATCGTCGACGCTGTGAGATAGAACTTTACTGAAATAGTTGAAATTATTGATTGGGATCCTGAATTGCTTGTGCAACCCGTTAACTATAGAAAATTTTAGATATTGGATGTTGATTGATTTATTGATACTTTGTCACCTTTATATTGTTATTGTATGCATTGATTTGGACATTGAAACTTAAATCTGGATATAGGTTGAAATGAGATATACCCAAAATTAAATCTCTTGGACTAAGATAGAAAATTAAATAATTAACACTGATTGGTCAATTGAAATTTATTTTGGATATTTAATATTTAATATTTAAAATTTAAATTTGAAATTAAGAAATAATTTGGAAATTTAACGTGAATTTATAATTTAAATTTTTCGTTGAAGTTAATATTTTGGAAATCTATTTAGTGAATTTAGATTTTAAAATGAAATATTAATTGAACTATTTTAAAATTATGAAATTGAATTAAAATGGTTATATTGGAGATTAATGATATTCAAACTCGTTAAGTTGATTATTTAAAATATAATGAAATTTGTTAATATTATATAGGTAATTAAATTTTAGTTAAATATTTGATTTAACTAAAAATGGAGTTTTAATTATTGAACTAATATATAAAGATTAAACTGAATTGTTTTGGATTAAAGTTTAATTAAAAGTGTTTAAGTAAATTAATTCCAAAGTTTAATTAAATATTTAATAATAAAACTTTTGTATATAAAGACTTTACTAATTTTGTTAAACTGAATAGTTGTTCAACTTGGATAATTTTGTAAAAATGAAATATTCGTTTAAAAGTTGAATCTTTTGATTTTAAATCCAAATTTGTTGAAGTCGAATGAGGATTTTATATTTCAAAATAAGAGATATTTTGATTTAATAAAATATCCAATCAGCGTGAAAATGACATTGCTTATAAAAGAGACAGGGGCCGGATATAGGTATACTCTTTGTCGATACCGAAACCACTTTAATAACTATGTACGTGGAGTGATGATCTAGAACGAAGTGGCTGGATTTGGCGTACATTTCTTGGATTTTAAAGAAAGAGAACGATGATGGATTGGCCTGGCACATGTGCCAATTTGAAATGACTAAAACAGGAGCCGTACAGTCCAAGCGGGCTAGCTACCTTGAGCGGACGCACTTCTTTGTATGATTATCCTTAATTCGGTTGTTGTTGTTGATCACCCTTCGATTATGGTAGTGTTGTGCATGATGGACGGTCATGGCTATAATGTGTTACCACCAGCCGAGAAGGGTAAGCTGGTAGTATCCTACCTTGGGCATTACCTCACGTGCCTTGTCATACTTTTATCCCTATATGAGACCACTATGATTCTGGTTTAGTGTTGTGGTATCATGGCGCATCCCTATCCACGGATAGATTACTAGTGTTTTATATGCAAGCTGTACGACAATGCTTAAAAGTTGGTTAAGGGGAATCAATGTAAAGCCTTAACACTATTTTGATATATTATATTACTGATAGACACTATATATATATCGTATTCTATTGTATATATAAATAATTTGACGGATCCTTAAGAGATGGAAAATCCCACAAAATCTCCTGAGCTACTTGTACATTTTCACTTGAGTAGGACCATTTACATGAGAACTTCTAGACCTGATTTGAGTATATTGTTTAACTCTATGCTCGGGTCAGCCTGAGTATTATAGTGTGTGAGTAGTGCTTTTTTTGGGACCGAAAGATTTATTCGAAGACTCCAGTCTATCTTGTATTAGTTATCAATTTTTATTTTGGCTTGTATCAATAGACTTTTATGTATCTCTATTATTTTAAAATTAAAGTCTGAAACTCTGATGTATTTTGTTTAGTAGCTTCATGAACTACTATGTATATTATTTATTTTCGCTACGAGATTCTGTATTATTTTAGTGTATGATTCTGTGTTTGATTCTATTTAAAACCCCAAATTGATAATCTATCAAATTTGACCGGTTTAAGTTGGACAAGGTGGTTTATTGCCAACTTAAGTTGTTCGAAAAAGGCGGGTCGTCACAGTTGGTATCAGAGCTTTGGTTTAGCGAATACCTTAGCCTGATGGGTAAACTCATTAGGAATAGGTTAGTAATGCCCTATAATGAGTGGAATCATTATTGAGAGGGCGATATTTTGAAAATATAAATTTTTTTAAAAATCCAATCTTATTCAAATTTTCTATCAAATTTGAATACATCTTCCTTGTTAGAATTCGCTTTGATTTGGATTTCCTTAATTTTCGTGCTTTTCCATGTTTTAAACCCATCCTTGACTTTTTAGGATGAGCAACAAAAGATGGTTTCTATGAGTTTTTAGTTATGCCTTTCAGTTTAACTAATGCCCCGGCTTATTTTGTTGACCATGTGAACAGAGTTTCCGGAAGGTTCTAAACAAATTCGTTCTAGTTTTCGTTGATGATTTTCTAGTCTTTTCTAAGACTGAGAAGGAGCATGAGGAACACCTTAAATTTTTCCTTGAAACTCTGAGAAGTCATCAATGAATGATAAATTCTCTAAATGCCACTTCTGGCGAGAAGAGGTTAGTTTTCTTGGGTACGTGGTTTCGAAGAATGGAATTTCGATTGATACAGCAAAGATCACCGTAATAAATGGTTAGGAAACTCCTAAAACTCCTACAGATGTTCGCAGCTTCCTAGGCTTAGCAGGTTATTACAGGAGATTTATTGTAAACTTCACTCGCATTTCTTGACCACTCACAGCTTTGAATAGAAAGAATGTTAAGTTATTTTGGAGTAAGAAGTGTAAGGAAGCATTCGAAGAACTAAAGCACAGGCTAACCTCTGCCCCTATTTTCACTATCCCGAATGGAAGTAAAGGGTTAATTGTTTATACAGACGCTTGTCATGAAGAATTAGTTGCTGCTTTGATGCAGCATTGTAATGTTATTGCCTATGCTGGTCACCAGTTGAAGACTTATGAGGCAAATTATGCAGCTCATGATCTGGAATTGCTCGTCGTTATCTTTGCTTTAAAGTTATGAATGCATCAACTTTTTGGAATAAAATTTGAACTCTTTACGGACAACAAATCGCTGAAATATATCTTTACCCAGAAGGATCTGAACAAGAGACAAGTTAAATGGCTCGAATTCTTAACATCTTATGACCACGACATCAACCATACTCCCGGAAAGGCTAATGTTATGGCGGACACTCTGAGTAGGAGCAAAGACATGTTATATCAACTTGTTGCTTCTCCAGTTCTTATGGATCGCATAGTCGCTAAGCAGGATGAGGACCCGATGCTTAGGCAAATAAAGGAAAATATTCTTGGTAGGAAGGATAATACTCAACGCGAATGGGGCGCACAAATCGATAGGAATGGAATTTTAAGAATTAATAATAGAATTTGTGTTCCAAATGTGGATGGTTTGAGGCATGAAGTGCTTAGAGAAAATCACCAATCCAGACTTTCCATTCATCCCGAAGTTACAAAGACCTATAAAAATATGAAAAATTTGTATTGGTGGAGTGGAATGAAGCAAGATATTTCCATTCACCTTAGTGGTGTGCCACATACCAACAAGTTAAAGCCGATCACCAGAAGGCAGTAGGATTATTGCAGCCTTTTGAGATTCCAAAGTGGAAGTAAGATAGGATTTCTATTGATTTTATTGATTGGTTGTCGAGGACTAGGAAAGGTAATGAGAGAAACTGGGTTATTGTCGATAGATTGACAAAGCCTGCTCACTTTATTCCTGTCAAGATTACTCGAACTGCCTCGAGTTTAGCCGAGCTTTATATGAAAGAAATTGTTCACTTTCATGGTGCTTCGTCTAGCATTGTATGCAATCAGGACCCTATCTTCACTAGCAAGTTATGGAAAGCTTTTTTAAGAGACTCTTGGTACTCAATTAAATCTGAGTACAGCTTATCATCAACGGATGGCCATACCGAAAGGGTAAATAAGATGTTGGAAAATCTTCTTCGATCTTGTGATTTAGATTTTGGAGGATCTTGGGAAGAGCATCTCCATCTTGTTGAATTCACCTATAATAATAGTTGTCAAGCGATTACTGAAATGGAACCATTCGAAGCTCTCTACGGACGGCCATATAAATATCCATCTTGTTGGGTAGAATCAGGAAATTGACTTGTTCTTGGTCTCAAAATGATTTTGTAAGCTTCTAAGAAAGTCAAAGAAATCAGAAGGAAAATGAGAACTACCCAAGATCGGCAGAATAAATATGCAGACAAAAGAAGAAGAGACTTAAAATTTGCAGTGGGAGATCAAGTATTTCTCAAAATTTCTCCTTTGAAGAAGGTAATCCAATTTGGAAGGAAAGGAAAGCTCACTCCTAGATTTGTTGGTCCTTTCCGCATCTCAGAGAGAATTGGTACTTTGACATATAGAGTTGACTTGCTAGAGAAGTTATCAGGGGTGCATAATGTATTTCATGTTTCACACCTCCGTAGATATGTGCATGATCCATACATGATTGTCCAACCTGCTTTGTTCGAAGAAATGGATGTTTAACCCAATCTAACTATTGAGAGAAAACCACTACGTCTGGTAGGCAGAAGCAGGTTAGAAGGAAGGTTGTCAATCTCATCAAGGTTCAGTGGAGCGAAGACGATCGAGATTGTATTTGGGAAATGAAAGAGAGTATCCATGCTTCAAATCCTGAATTTCTAACATCAGCTATGTAGTCCATGCCCAAATCTATTTCCATCTCTCTGTTTATCTTTCTTTTCTCTTATTCTGCTTTTTTTAGAACGAAATTTTTGAGTGGGGGAGATTGTAACGACCTAGATTTTTAACAATTTAAATAAAGATTTTTATGAAACTTTGGAAATAAAATTTATTTTAAAAAAAATTGACAATGAAAACTAAATATTTCGATATATGTCCATTGAAATGAGCCCAATGAAATTTGTTTTGCATCAAAATTCGTACGAAACTCGATCAACACATTTTTTCAGTGCGAATTATCAAATTTTGAAGTATGAATATTTCTACATAGAAATGGTCTAGAAATTTTTTGATTAAAACATCAAAGTTCGTTCCATCCAATTTCGATCTTTGTAGCTCCGTTTATCAAGAATTATCGTTGTCATCCAATTTCGAGCAGTAACAGCAATGACAGACGAAATTTTGCCACGTATGTCGCATCATAGATTTGAGTACATCGTTGGACTCGTCTTGTTGCACTAATCTTCGCAATATTTTTTTCTTCATATTTTGTCCTCCGTTGCAAAACGCTAGATGGTCGAGAGAGTGGTCTATTACCGGGCCTAGGAGTCATAACTACATACATCCTTTCGCAGCCCAAATTCTTTTCTCAGATATCACTTGCATGATCAACCAATATATTTAAATGCTGTATTTGATTCCTCCATGCATTCTTTTATTTATACAAAACTTGTTGCCTTCTTCCTGCTCTCTCCATTCTCTCTACTCATTCTCCTTTCTTCTCTGAGAGAATTTGTTTAAATAAATACAAACTTTCATATATATTAAGCTTCCCACGTAACTCTCCTTTTCCCACTTCCATTTTATACCTTCTCCCCCCTTTGTTCCTCCACCACCCACCACCTTTGCGCCCGCTCCTCTATCCACCCACCTGGACCCGCAACCCTCTACCTACCTCACTTGAACGTCCACCACCCTACAGCGAAACCCGCAACTAACCTGTCCTCCCCACCCAGCACCTACCAAGGCTTCCCCACACTAACCGAGCCTTCTCTCCACCTACCCAGCGCCTTACAATCGACCACCTTGTCCCTTCACCCTACCTCCCCGAGAACCAACAGCCAACCCATCCCTTCCAGGCTCCGCCTCCGCGCCCAAAACCCGCACCCAATTGCAACTCCCGCCCACCGAAGTCCTGCTTGCTCCACCCAAAAATTGAACCTGCACCCGACCGAAGCCAGCCTTCCAGCCACCCTGACCTACACACACCAGCACCCTGACCAGCCCATGAACTCGCCCCTAGTCGAAATACCCACCCAAGCCACCTCTGCCTTGCCCAGACGTCCGCCGACCTACCATTGACCTTTGCCACCCAGCTAAACAACCTAGCCCAACCCACAAACCCCCATACTCGTAACGTAGCTTGCAAACACCGTTCCCCAACACCCCAGTCAACGTAGCCCACCTACATCCTCCGCGAGCCCGCAACCACCCGGTCACCTCACCTGAACCAGCTTGCACCGAACCAAACCCGCTCTCCACCCGAAGTTTCCTCATATGACAGCTTTTCGCCTAGACTACAATCGCATTCCCGCTCTAGGATGTGCACGCATATCTGAATCCATATGCGACGCCACACCTCTATACCCATGCTACCAAGGACACTACGGGGTAACGCCGTCAACTACGACGGAGAATAAGGCTGTTGAGGAGCGACCATCCGTGTAATTGCTTTGTGTGAGCACTGATATGTCAGATAGTATAACATGCATTTCAACTTAAGAGGAAATCCGACATACCGATACAAACTCAAAGCTACTACATAGTGGCTATATAATCTTCGGAAACAAATATAGAAATAAACATAGCACAAATCAGTCACAGATATCCATATCAAAAAGGCGGAAAAAGATATGAATATATAACACTTAAAAGTGTACATCAGAGTAGTGGTCAAACAAGAGCCACAATAGAACAAAAGAATAGATACAAGTGCTACACAAAAGAATATGTTTACATCAAAGAGTCTCCTTCTCTAATGTTGATCAACAAAAACAACAAATATAATGTAGTAAGACAAAAGTCAAATGATGGCTCCATATAAAGAGTCAAGCAGAAGCACCTGTAATATCTCGGTCCGACACCGAGTATTATTTAATAAGATAATAATAAACGGATCAGTCTAGCTATAAATATCAGATACAATAATATAGGGTAAGAGATATGACAAAAGCGTATGATAATCGTAAAGCCATACTGTGATAAGTATGTAATTGAAAATCAACCAGAGATTAATCAATATCGCAAGAATCTTCTCAAAGATCAAAAAGAATGTCATACTCTTTATTTTTATTCACTAAGTCACAAATATTGGCAAACATCACAACGCCAATAGTAAAAGTTGTTGAAACACAAATTCACCAATGCACAAATATTAATAGAACTTATCAATGAAATCACAAAAATTGGTGAAACACAAATTCTAGAAATCATCAATAGAAATCCATAAATCACAAAAGGGGGAGGCCTATCATAAAACGGGAGCATGAAAACTCACCAACACGTGTATCACAAAATGGAATGCTATTCCATGGTTGCTAACCATTAAATTTGAACCGAAGCTCCATAGAACGGTCCGAAGACCATGGGTCGCTACCCCACCAAATTGAGCCGAAGCTCCATGGAAATGGGGTTTAGTCTCCCTCGCAGACAAAGAGACATCGCACATTTCTAGTCTAAATCACAAAAATGATCATCATCGATCATCAAGAAGTGTCAATTACACTAAGCTAGTAAATATATGAGCTTAGCTTCATGTCCCATAACCACTAGCTTAACTTAAATATTTACGAACAAATTGTAGATCTCCACTCGAAAATTGTCACAAGAGATTCAATCGAACAAGTCCAAGAATTAATCGTCGAAGTAAACGCAAGCGTTTCATACCACTTGTTTTACTAAGCCGTTTAATTGGATTTTCTCGTACGAGTGAGGTAAAGGTTTGTATATACTAATAGATTGGAAAACGGTTTTATAAACAAGCTTGATATTGAAAACAGAGTTGATAAACAAGCTTGATATTGAAAACAGAGTTGATAAACAAGCTTGATATTGAAAACAGAGTTGAAATTGTGAGAGAGTTTGAATATTTACTACTAGCATAGAAACTTGGTATTTTAAAGTGACAAAACACAAATTTGATTGTAGAACAACCAATCACCAAAATTCCACGTTCAAAGACGTGAATTAATTCCAAAGAAGTCGATTCCAAATCCATCAAGATGAATATACCCAAAAATTCCAAAATAGAAGTCATCAAGGTCGATAATAAATGACAACAACAAATCGGAAAACCATGAATCGATAGAAATAGGAAATCAACACAAAATAGGCTAAATAGGCAAATAGAAGCACGTCAGTCGACTGACTGCAAATGTCCAGTCGACTGAACCAGAAAATTGAAATTTTCATTTCCTACAGACAGTCGACTGACTACAGAAGGTCAGTCGACTGACTGCAGAAAACAGAGACTCTCTGTTTCTGCAGACAGTCTTGGAAGTGCCAATTTTCTACAGCCAGTCGACTGACTGCAGGGAGTCAGTCGACTAACTGGCACTGGGGCTGTTTTTCAGCCTATTCAAATGTGGAGCAAACTCTTCCAAAATGCAATCGAATGAGCAACGGTGCTAGGGGTTTACGCCAATCAGCATCCCGACCCTATAGGCTCTTTAATGCATCACCAAAAACATGTTTAAACATCAAAGTTAGGATTTTTGAAGATTTGACTTTAAAACACCAAAAATTGGAATATTCACCAATTCAATCTAAACCAAAAGCCAATGAAGAAGAAGCTATAGAGCAATGGCAAGGACAATCACTCTTCAATTCCAACCCAAAGAGCTTGAATCTAAGCTTAAAAGCGAAACATCTCCTAAACTAGGTTTAGGAATTTCTGAAATTGGTAAGAGAATGAGTTGGAGAAGAAGAAGAGGAGGCATACCAAAGCTTCTTCTATAAATTTGGAGCTAGAACTTGATTTGCAAATGGAAACTAGGGCTTGGAGTTTTAATTACCCATTCCTCTCTCCATTGTTGCTAAAGCTTGAGTATTAGGAAAATTATGAAGGAATGAAGAGAAGAAGGGTTAAACTTGGGTCTAATGGACTGAAACCAAACCAAAGCCTTAAGTGAAAAAGTAGCAAAATTCCTCTAACTCCAAACATATCGAAGTTTATACTCAAAAATGTCGCAAACATCATTTTGAACTCAATGGGGGCGGTCTCGAGTCCTAATTCGAATGTTTGCAAAAAGTTGCTTTTCGGACAATAATCCGACTAACGATGAATTATTTTAAATAAAATATCTAAATATTCAATCGTAAAATATGCGGGTTGTTACACCATATCTCCGTTTCGTTTTCCAAATCAGCGAAGGTGAGCGATTTTAAGCTCATGACTAGATTTTCATATTGCAAGTAACTTGTAATGTTATAAATAATTGGTTGATAATTATGATTGATATTGGGATTGAAAATCATGGATTGTCGACGCCGTGAAATAGAACTTTACTAAAATAGTTTAATTTATTGATTGAGATCCCAAATTGCTTGTGAAACCCATTAACTATGGAAAATTTTAGATATTTGCTGTTGATTGATTTATTGATGCTTTGTCACCTTTATATTGTTTTTGTATGCATTGATTTGGACACTAAAACATGAACCAGGATATGGGTTTAAATGATATATACCAGAAATTAAATCACTTGGCCCAGGATAAAAAATTAAATAATAAACATCGATTGGTCAACTGAAATTTATTTTGGATATTTAACATTTAAATTTGAAATTAAGAAATAATTTGGAAATTTAACTTGAATTTATAATTTAAACTTTTTGTTAAAGTTAATATTTTGGAAATCTATGACGTGAATTTAGATTTTAAAATGAAATATTAATTGAACTATTTTAAAATTATGAAATTGAATAAAATTCATTAAGTGAATTAAAATTATTTGAAATATAATGAAATTTGTTAATATTGTATAGGTACTTAAATTTTAATTAAATATTTTATTTAATTAAAAAGAGAATTTTAATTTATTGTATTAATATATAAAGATTAAACTGAATTTCTTTGAATTAAAGTTTAATTAAAAGTGTTTAAGTAAATTACTTCTAAAATTTAATTAAATATTTGTTAATAAATTTTTTGTATACAAAGACTTAACTAATTTTGTTAAACTAAATAGTTATTCAATTTGGATAATTTTATAAAAATGAAATGTTTGTTTAAAAGTCGTATCTTTTGATTTAAAATCCAAATTTGTTGAAGTCAAATGAGGATATGTTATTTGAAAATAAGAGATATTTTGATTTAACAAAAATATCTAATCGGTGTGAAAATGACGTTGGTTATTAAAGAGACCGGGACCGGATATGGGCATACTCTCTTTCGATACCGGAACCACTTTAGTAAGTGTGTATGTGCATTGATGATCCAGAACGAAGTGGTTGGATTTGGCTGGATTTGGCATAAGTTTTCTGGATTTGAAGAAAGAGAACGATGATGGATTAGCCTAGCACTTATGCCAGTTTGAAATGACTAAAACAGGAGCCGTACCAGCCAAGCAGGCTAGCTACCCCAAGCGGATGCACTTCTTCGTATGAATATACTTATTTCGGTTGTTGTTGGTGATCACCCTTCGATTATGGGAGTGTTGGACACGGTGAGCTATAATGGCTATGATGCGTTACCACCAATCGGGAAGGATATACTAGTAGTATCCTACCTTGGGAATTGCCTCATGTTCTTTGTCATACTTTTATCACTATACGAGACAACTACGATTTTGGTTTAGTGTTGTCGTATCATGGCACATCCCTATCCACCGATGGTTTACTGGTGCTTTATATGCAAACTGTGCGACAATGCTTTAAAACGTGTTAAGGGGGATCAATGTAGAGCCTTAATGCTATTTTGATATTTTATATTACTGATAGACACTACATCAACACTTAGAATATCTCTTTCAAACCTATTTATAATTCAATCCTTTAGGAAATATTTCTAAAATAATAATCTCATAGTTAAATATTACAAATCCTCCTAGTTTAATTCTTAGGAAATATTTATAAGTATATTCTCCTAAAATGATTTATTTTCAATACTTAGAAAATACTACATTTATTCCTATTTCTTAAAATCCTTTGCAATTCATTTGTAATTTCCATAACTCATTTGTAACTAATTCTATAAGTTCTTGGAAATTTATAAATTAATATGTGACAATTCAGAATTTTTAGATATTTGAAATTGGAATATTTAATTTATTTTAAATATTTAAAGTTAGTTTCTAACTTGAATTTCAAATATTGCTATTTATTTAATAACTTAAATATTGAATTAAATAATTGGATTGGGAAAAATGTTGAATCTGGAATTCTAAGCTTGATAAAAATATTTTAAAAGCTTAGAAAATTCATATTGATCATTCTAAAGGTAATAGAACTTTTAACATTGAATTTGAAGGTGATTTGTTCAGTTTCAAAAATATATAGTTAAAATTGATATTTGAAAATAGCTTTCCGAGGCACATTCTTGGAATTCGACGAAACTAGTTCCATTGGATTCGTAATATTGTATTAATATCGGATTTCAACTTTCGTAATATTCGGAGTTGTCGTGTGATCGTACGGTAGGTAAACGCGCTGAAATTTATATTGAAATCTAATATAAATAACTAAGTCCAAAAAGCTATCTTCTCCATACGATCGAATTAGGACTCGGAACCTTTTCTATTGTGTTCGTAATAGGGGTTTAACATTATAAACGCCTAGCGGCATGCCTCAATAGGAGATCGAGACTTAGAGTTGCATAATTGTAACTATTTAAATTTAAATTTAAATTTAAAACAATATATTCATGTTTTTCAAAATCAATTATGTTTCTACAAGGCATACTACACGTTTCTTTTCTCTTCTAACAGGTGGCAAATTCTAGGACACGCGTTCGTTAATAATAATAAACGCAAAATGACAATAGAAACCCCCCCAAGCCTCGTTTAACTCAAATCAAATTCGAAACCTTATTCAAAAAAAAAAGTGCTGAGCTAATAAAAGAATGGGAGCATAGAGGGAAGCAGTTTGAAGATCGAATCGTCGGTTTCCTCTTCTTCGATTTTCAATTAGTCGATCTTTGGAAAATTTCTATCTCCTAATCCACTGATCTATAAATTCCGAGACATCCTCCTAATTCACGTTTCAACATCCCCTTCACTTTGATATTCAATTTGGATATCACAACATCGTTCTTCGGTGATCGACATGGCTGTTTCTCACCTAGGTTTCAAGATTTATGGAAATTTTGACTTCGATTTGGGAAAGTGATATTAGTTCTAAGTTCCCCATGGAAGTGGGCACCTTCGGGCGGAATTTTGAGTGATGCGATCAACCTTTGGAAGTTGTGATTGTAGAGGATTAAGCGCGAGCTTCGGGATGGAGTGCGGTCAAATGAGAGAGGGGAGGGGAGTTGAAGGCTGAAATCGATGGGTCGATTCATGATCTCTAGCATCGTATCCTTTGTGCATTCGTGCACGATTTGGAGTTGGCACGTTACTGGAGAAGGGATGATTTGGGAAGAAGGGGGAATTAGCGGGCCGGGTTTGTGGTTGGTATGGGCTTTTCTTCTGTTTTTTAATATAGTAAATTAGTATTTTAATTTAAGAGATAATGAACTTATATAGAAATAGGTTGCTATGATAATTTTTGTGGAACAGAAAAATGAGAATATAGGAATTTTAAATAAAAAAATGTTTGAGGAGTTTATATAAAGATTAGATTTTTAAAATCTACATAGACTATTTTATTAGTAAATATGAAGTTTCAAAAATAAATGAAAATATATATACACACCCATTTTAGATTTACGGGTTTCTTTTAAAATAGTGGATTTGGTAATTTAATTGTACAATTAACATATTTAAATTATTTTAGTTACTAAAGGACCTTTAAAAAGAGAAATTATCATTTTAAAATTTAATTGTTAGTTAATTAAATTATTAAATGTTAATTGACTACTCGATTAGTTCAAATATTAATAAACCATACGGTGTTTATACAAGGTCTGGAATAAGGAGAACCAAGTCAAGATTGTAGTGGATGGGCAACATATAAAGCAAAGGTGAGTTAATCTCACTCATCTAGGTTTTATTTAAATTTAAATAGTTAAATTTAAATTGTTGAATGATTGATTGCAATTGGTTATTATTATCAATCTGGATGTGGTATATTATATAGTAGTATATAGTATATATCGGAGCGATTGATTTCCCGCATTATATAGCGGATGAGACCCTATGCGCCGCATAATAGCGGAGGATATTATATAAACCCATATACCGTGATATTCCACCTCGAAGTGGAATTGGTATTGTATACTGTGCTAATATCTATGGATGCAGGGAAACAAGTTGGAGGGATCCAATTGGATTCCTCAAAGTAGTGTAATTTATTTCATAATCTATGTTTTATCTGATAATCTGTGATATGGTATTGATTTTATTGGAAGTTGGGACATTGAACGCTATGAATGGATTGAATATATTTGGTATTGAGTTATCAAAATATAAAGATTGGATTTCTGAAAGGAAATAAAAGAGAATTTTTAAGAAAAATAATTTTTGATAATTTGGATAATTAAAGAATGAATTGGAAAAAAAATAAAAGTTGATTTTAAATTTAAATAAATAATTCTGGGTATGGGAAAGGAAACTTATGGATAAATGAGAATAAATGAATTCTTAGACTTAAATGATATTATTTAAGGGAATAAAGAATTTATTTTAAAAATTCAAGGCTTGAAATTTGTTTGGATGAATAAAGAGTGGATCTGGAAAAGTATGAGATTGATATCCAGTTTAAAAAGATTTTAGATTATAATATAGAAATTAAATCTGAAATTTATGGTTTTTGAAATAAATTTGGATAAGTAAAGAAATTTATTTTAAATGGGTAAATTTTGAAAATCAATTTGGAAATTGATTTAGTATTTGAAAATTGTGTTTTGAAAGAAGGGTGAGACCATGGAATTTATAAACAGGGTTTATAAAAGTGAGCTAATATATCAGTGGATATTTGAAAGTATAAATTCACGATGGGAATTTATAAAGGAATGGGTAGTTTGTTTTAAAAATAAATAGTGATTTATTTTTAAAGGTATGGAAATGAGAAGAGTATTTCCCTGGAAAGCCAAGTGTATTTAAAGGCTTTAAAAATTTGTTTTAAGAAAATGTTTTTGAAAATTTATTATTTTTAAATGTTTTAAATTTTAAAGTAAATATTTTTCAAATTTATTTTAGTAGTAATTATTTAAAAGGTTAATTGGTATTATGTTTTAAAAAAAGATACTTATTAATATTTTATAAAGTAATTTTATTTTAAAGATAGTTTGGGTAAAGTTTTATTTAAAAACTTGTATAGAATTTCGTAATTCTTATTTTAAAATTTAGCTTGGCTTAACTTTTAGTTTTTATAAAATTAGTTTTATATTTTATAAAGTAGTTTTGTTATAATTATTTTTAAAGCATATAAATTTGAATAAGAGTTCAAGTATTTTAATTTAAATGTTTTAAAGTATATTTTATAATAAAATGTTTTTAAATTATTTTAAAATATAAATATTGGTACTTGATGATTTCAGTGGAAATAGAAAATGTTTGGGAAATTTATTCTGTAAGAGAAAGATAGTTTGAAACTGTTTTCAAAGGGTTGAAAAGTGGAAATATATCTTGTGAAGATATTTTGAGGACTATAAATAATTTGGGAGAAATTATTATGGTTTGATGATTGTTTGTGTATGTTATTTGATAGTTAAACAACCGACTATCAATATTGGCCAAATGCGTTGATCGTTTCGAAGAGAACGGGATCGGGATTAATTTCTCAAAAACCACTTCGATCTGGTTTGAACGTTTTCATGAGGAAGACAAGAGCTGGGAGTCGAAGATGGAGCAGTGAAGTGCAAGGGCTAGTTGCTACTAATCCTGAGGGTGATTCCAAAATGGATGTAGTAGGAGTAGTGCCTTCGGTTCCGTTCGAACCTGGAACAGACTTGTATGAATGAATGCTTTCAGAACATCGTCAGGTGGACGGTAAGCATTCTAAGTGATGTGTTCTAAAAAGGTAACGCTTAGCCTCGAGCCTCATCAGGGGTTATGCAATAAGGCTAAGTTGGTCTCGCCTATTAGGGTAAGGTCATCCCTGTCTAGATGTCCCTTTTATTTCGTTTGTGTGGTGCGGTTGCTGATCCCAACCGTGGGGTGAACTTACTCGGGATTGTCCAGTAAGGGGTAGTCCCGACCTTGTGTTGAAGGGGATCGAGGGGGATCCTCGGTAAGGTGATCTAGGCCACGTACTATGATAGGTGGTACCCCAGTGCCTAGTCATTAGTTGGAAATCCATTCTCCCTACGTGCCTTTACGGTTCTGTTTGTATACCTATTAGCTGGAATTTAATAAATGTAACAATTTCGGCTATTTGAATAAGAATTTGTATATAGACACTATTATATATCAGAAGATTTTATAAGAAATGTTTTAGCTATCCTCGGTTAAACGAGAAACTTGGCTCTAGTGAAGATTACTCATTAAATAGAGTTTGTTATACTCTAGAATGAGTTTGAGTGTATTAATAGATATGAGCGCGTATTTGTAAGTGAATATAAAAATTGTTTTTATATTGTGTTGACTTATCGCTTGAGTGTTTATGGATTCTGGTCGATATGTGGGACGCCATGACATCGATAAGGATTTCTAAACTGTTAAACAAGATAAACCGACACAGTATTATTTTAAAATAGGGTAAATGAAATAATTTTGCCCAATTTATTTTTGTATATAAAAGAAATAATTTTCCATAAATTATTATAGCTAAATATGGTTGCTTGGTTGTTAGGGAATGATAATATTAAGTTATTATCATTATTTTGTAGAAATTGAATAAGAAATTGAAAATCATAACTAAAGCTAAGAAAGTAAATTCATATTACATAATTAAATCGTAAGTAAGAATTATAAAGGTAATTTTGAATTTAAAATAAAATTCCAGAGTAATATTTGAATATGAATGGAAAGAATTTGGAAATTGGAATTTTGATAAAGGTTTGAATTCCTTTTGGGTTTGAAAATGGTTTTCAAAGGTTTTGAAGAAAATTAGTGATACTATTTGGGTAATATTTTTGAATTGGATTTGAAATCTGGTGAGATTTGGAATTTAAAAATATTTGAAGGACTTTAAAGAGATAAATGCATTTAAGCTCTTTCGGTCGTTGGGAAATAATTTCGATGATGACTGCAGCATCATCGAGATTCATTTTCAAGTTTCCAAAGGGGAATTGCTACCAAAATATTTTGAATTGGTATTTGCTACAAAATTGAGTTTGATTCTGTGATGCAAAGGAATAATTTGGTTTGGATATAATTGATTTCAAAAATAATTTTGAAATATTAAGTAATTGATTAAAAAACTCTGGAATCTTATTAAAATGCAATTGGAATATAAATAAGCTGGAAAAACTTATAGAAGTTAAAAAAATCGAATTAAAATGGAACGTAATTGAATCTAGTAAATAAAAGTAAAAATTTATTTTATTGGAAGTAAATTTATGGGAAAACAAATTTATTTAAAATTTGTAAGTAATAGAATTATAATTAAAGTTGAATAATGGAATCAATTTAAGTTGTGTCAAGAAAAGTGAATTGTAAATTTGTTCGAAGGAACTAAAGGAAGCAAAAGTTTAGAAATAAATTTTTTTATTAAAATTTGAAATTTATGGAATAAGATTCAACTTGAAAGAGTCAAATAAAGGTAAGTGTGATTAAAGAATAAGGTTAGAAAGATAAGCCAATTAAAGGGGCTGGTAAATGGAATGCGAATAAATTATGGATAGACGAATGAATTTGCATTTGTAAGAAAATAGAATTGAAACCGAATATTGGGAATTAATTTGAATTGTGTGAAATGGAAGTTAGTCAAGTTTTGACTAAATAAAATTAAGAATTGAAATAAAATTCGTGAGTAAACTAATGGATTTAAGTAGGTAAGAAAATGATTTGGAATGAGATTTGATTTGAATCTTGTTATGTAAAATGAAGTATTAAATTTGTTGGGAATAAATGGGTAGAAGGAAGGAAAATTTAATTTAAGTGGAACTGAAAATGGAAATTTGAATAAAAGTATTTAGATTTGGAAATTTATTTGGTTGTAACTGAATAAAATTGAGAACTGAATATTAAAATTTAAAATTTAATTGAGTAGAGAGAAGTTATAAAACTAGTTCTAAGTGGACTAAAATAATAAAAGTTTGAAAATAAGAAATTGTTTAAGATTAGAAGTAAATTAGTAGTGGAACTAATTTAAAATAATGATATGAACCAGTGTTGAGTGGAAGATAGTTGATAAAATTCAATATTCAAAATTTGAAGATGAATTGAATTCAAGTAGAATTGGAAATGAAAATCTGGAATAAAAATTTGGAGACAGTATTGAGATTTGAGATTAATTTGTAAATTGAATAAAATCGAATCTGCATGGAATTGGAATTCAATTTGATTTAATGTAGATAAAAGCCAAGTGGTAAGAGAAAGTAATAATATAAGGATATATAAAGTGCTTATATTAAACTTAAGAAAAGCTAAGGGTGAAAATTCTTAAGTAAATTTGGTATTGAAAATACTAAGTTAATAATGGATGAAAATTAATCTGGAAGTTGGGAAATGGGATGCTTGTGAATAAGGGAATAGAAATCAAATGAATGTGAATAAAAGAGAATGGATATAAATACGTAAGATGTACGTATACTATTTAATTCGCAAAGCGATTTGATCCAGATTCGAGCATAGAATTTCGAGATAATTATATCGGTCCAAGTTAGGATTTTTCACTCGATTTTCGACGGCAAACCCTGGATATCGATTTTTGATTGGTTCTGAAAATTCTCTATCGTAGTTTGTGGCTATGCAAGGAGATGACAGTTTCTGATCAAGAAACCAGATCTGAGTCCGCACTAAGAAGTCGGGTAGACGATACTAGTTCGAAAGTGAAATTTTGTGATCGAGTGAGCGATCGAATTTGGTATTGGGTACAAATGATATACGGACATCGTGCGGACTTGAGTGAAGTGAATATTGAGATTTTGTAAAGAAATGAGTAAAATAAATTTGACTGTACTACTAAACACTATTGGTAGATAAGTACAGGTATTTAAAAGAAATTGGGATTTTTGATTTTTGAAGATAAATTGAAAATCTGCTCGGCAAAGGTACGTATTTAAATTTATGTATAAAATTTGATGATTTTCTTGTCTAGCCACTTGGCGTTTTTGTTTTCTTTTGAAATTTGGGGGCCCGTTGAGGCATTTTGTAGTTGTACCGAGCTAGCCGTGCAAGACACAGGCAAAAAATTTCGAAAATTTAGGGAGTTAGAAAAATTTTAAGAAAATTTTGATATTTTAAATTGGGTTTTAAATTTAAATTTGAATGGTTGGGTAAGAAATATTGGTGGGAACTAATGGAAGAAGTTTAGAAAGTTAGTGACGTTGATTATGTCTTTATTAAAAAGATAGTTTTGGATATTGTTAAAAATTGTATGGTTTTGGGAAATTGTTAAAACTGTTAGGATTGGGAATAGTAACAGATTATGAACCATTCCTCTTAACTAGTAATTTCGAGGACGAAATTCTTTTAAGGGGGGAGGAATGTGATAACCCAGAATTTTTAGATATTTGAAATTGGAAGATTTAATTGATTTTAAATATTTAAAAGTTAGTTTCTAACTTGAATTTCAAAATATTGCTATTTATTTAATAACTTAAATATTGAATTAAATGATTGGATTGGGAAAAATGTTGAATCTAGAATTCTAAGCTTGTTAAAAATATTTTAAAAGCTTAGAAAATTCATTTTGATCATTCTAAAGGTAATAGAACTTTTAACATTAAATTTGAAGGTGATTTGTTCAGTTTTAAAAATATATAGTTAAAATCGATATTTGAAAATAGCTTTCCGAGGAACAGTCTCGGAATTCGATGAAACTAGTTCCATTGGATCCGTAATATTGTATTAATATCGAAATTCAAATTTGGTAACATTCGGAGTTGCCGTGTGATCGTACGGTAGGTAAACGCACTGAAATTTATATTGAAATCTAATATAAATAACTAAGTCCAAAAAGCTATCTTCTCCATACGATCGAATTAGGACTCGAAACCTTTTCTATTGTGTTCGTAATAGGGGTTTAACATTATAAACGCCTAGCGGCATGCCTCAATAGAAGATCGAGATTTTGAGTTGCATAATTGTAAAGATTTAAATTCAAAATAATATATTCATGTTTTTCAAAATCAATTATGTTTTTACAAGGCATACTATACGTTTCTTTTCTCTTCTAACAGGTGGCAAATTCTAGGACACGCGTTCGTTAATAATAATAAACACAAAATGAAAACAGAGAAAAAAACCCCGAGCCTCGTTTATCTCAAATCAAATTCGAAACCCTGTTCAAAAAAAAAAGAGTGCCGAACTAATAAAAGAATGGGTGCACAGAGGGAAGCAGTTTGAAGATCGAATCGCCGGTTTCCTCTTCTTCGATTTTCAAGTGGTCGATCTTTGGAAAATTTCTGTCTCCTAATCCACTGATCTATAAATTCCGAGACAACCTCCTAATTCACGTTTCAACATCCCCTTCACTTTGATATTCGATTTGGAGATCATGGCATTGTTCTTCGGTGATCGGCATGGCCGTTTCTCACCTAGTGTTCAAGATTTATGGAAATTTTGACTTCGATTTGGTAAAGTGATATTAGTTCTGAGTTTCCCATGGAAGTGGGCACCTTCGGCTGGAATTTTGAGTGATGCGGTCAACCTTTGGAAGTCGCAATTGTAGAGGGTTAAGCGCGAGCTTCGAGATCGAGTTGGCAAGTTACTGGAGAAGGGATGATTTGGGGAAGAAGGGGGGAATTAGCGGGCCGGTTTTGTGGTTGGTATGGCTTTTTATTTTTTCTTTTTATATAGTAAATTTGTATTTTAATTTAAGAGACAATGAACTTGTATAGAAATAGATTGCTATGATAATTTTTGTGGAAACATAAAAATGAGAAAATAGGAAATTTAAAAAAAAATGAGGAGTTTATATAAAGATTATATTTTTAAAATCTATATAGACTATTTTATTAATAAATATGAAGTTTCAAAAATAAAAGTAAATATATACACACCCATTTTAGATTTACGGGTTTCTTTTAAAATAGTGGATTTGGTAATTTAATTGTACAATTAACTTATTTAAATTATTTTATTTAACAAAAGATCTTTAAAAAGAGAAATTAACATTTTAAAATTTAATTGTTAGTTAATTAAATTATCTAATGGTAATTGACTACTCGATTAGTTCAAATATTAATAAACAATACAGTGTTTATACAAGGTCTGAAATCGGAAGAATCAAGTCGAGATTGTAGTGGATGGGCAACATATAAAGAAAAGGTGAGATAAACTCACTCATCTGGGTTTTGTTTAAATTTAAATAGTTAAAATTAAATTGTTGAATGACTGATTGCAATTGGTTATCATTATCAATCTGGATGTAGTATATTATATAGTAGTATATAGTATATATTGGAGTGATTGATTTCCCGCATTATATAGCGGATGAGACCCTATGTGCCGCATAATAGCGGAGGATATTATATGAACCCATATACCGCGATATTCCACCTCAAAGTGGAATTGGTATTTTATATTGTGCTAACATCTGCGGTTGCAGGGAAACAGGTTGGAGGGATCCAACTGGATTCCTCAAAGTAGTGTAATTTATTTCATAATCTATGTTTTATCTGATAATCTGTGATAGGTTATTGATTTTATTGGGAATTGGGATATTGAATTTCTATGAATGGATTGAATATATTTGGTGTGGTGTTATCAAAATATAAAAGATTGGATTTCTAAAAGGAAATAAAAGAGAATTTTTATGAAAAATAATTTTTGAGAATTTGGATAATTAAAGAATGAATTGAAAAAAAAAGTTGATTTTAAATTCAAATAAATAATTCCGGGTATGGGAAAGGAAACTTATGGAAAAATGTGAATAAATGAATTCTTAAACATAAATGGTATTATTTAAAGGAATAAAGAATTTATTTTAAAAATTTAAGGTTTATAATTTGTTTGGAAGAATAAAGAGTGGATCTGGAAATGGATGAAATTGATATTCAGTTTAAAACGATTTTAGATTATAATAAAGAAATTAAATCTGAAATTTATGGGTTCTGAAATAAATTTGGATAAGTAAAGAAATTTATTTTAAATGGGTAAATTTTGAAAATCAATTTGGAAATTGATTTAGTATTTGAAAACTGTGTTTTGAAAGAAGGGTGAGACCATGGAATTTATAAACAAGGTTTATAAAAGTGAGGTAATATATCAGTGGATATTTGAAAGTATAAATTCATGATGGGAATTTATAAAGGAATGGGTAGTTTGTTTTAAAAATAAATAGTGATTTATTTTTAAAGGTATGGAAATGGGAAGAGTATTTCCCTGGAAAGCCAAGTGTATATAAAGGCTTTAAAAAATTGTTTTAAGAAAATGTTTTAGAAAATTCATTATTTTTAAATGTTTTTAATTTTAAAGTAAATATTTTCCAAATTTATTTTAGTAGTAATTATTTAAAAGTTTAATTGGTATTATGTTTTAAAAAAAAGATAATTATTAATATTTTATAAAGTAATTTTATTTTAAAGATAGTTTGGGTAAAGTTCTATATAAAAACTTGTATAGAATTTCGTAATGCTTATTTTAAAATTTAGCTTGGCTTAACTTTTAATTTTTATAAAATTATTTTTATATTTTATAAAGTAGTTTTATTATAATTATTTTTAAAGCATATTAATTTGAATAAGAGTCTAAGTAGTTTAATTTAAATGTTTTAAAGTATATTTTATAATAAAGTGTTTTTAAATTATTTTAAAATCTAAACTATTGGTACTTGGTGATTTCAGTGGAAATAGAAAATGTTTGGGAAATTTATTCCGTAAGAGAAAGATAGTTTGAAACTGTTTTCAAAGGGTTGAAAAGTGGAAATGTATCTTGTGAAGATATTTTGGGGATTATAAATAATTTAGGAGAAATTATTATGGTTTGATGATTGTTTGTGAATGTTATTTGATAGTTAAACAACCGACTATCAATATTGGCCTAATGCGCTGATCGTTTCGAAGAGACCGGGATCGGGATTAATTTCCCAAAAATCACTTCGATCCGGTTTGAACGTTTTCGTGAGGAAGACAAGAGCTAGGATTCGAAGAAGGAGCAGTGAAGTGTAAGGGCTAGTTGCTACTAATCCTGAGGATGATTCCAAAATGGATGTAGTAGGAGTAGTGCCTTCGGTTCCGTTCGAACCCGAAACGGACTTGTATGGATGTACGCTTTCAGAACATCGTTAGGTGGACGGTAAGCATTCTAAGTGATGTGTTCTAAAAAGGTAATGCGTAGCTCGAGCCTCATCAACCGGGAATGACTGAAAATCGGGGGTTATGCAGCAAGGCTAAGTGGGTCGCCCTCATTAAGGTAAGGTCATCCCTATCTAGATGTCCCTTTTATTTCAGTTGTGTGGTTAGGTTACTGATCCCAACCGTGGGGTGATCTTACTCGGGATAATCCAGTAAGGGGCAGTCCCAGTCTTGTGTTGCAGGGGATCGGGAGGGATCCTCGGTACGTTGATCTAGGCCATGTACTGTGATAGGTGGTACCTTAGTGCCTAGTTATTAGTTGGAAATCCATTCTCCCTACGTGCCTTTACAGTTTAGTTTGTATACCTATTAGCTGAAATTTAATAAATGTAACAATTTTGGCTATTTGAATAAGTATTTGTATATAGACACTATTATAATATCAGAGGATTTTATAAGAAATGTTTTAGCTATCGTAAGGTAAAAACATGACATGTTTATTTATGGTGTGGTCTTACGAGATGCTTTTGATTTTAAAAGGATTTTTGAAACTTTAATAATCAATTTGAGTATGATTTCTAATGCTGGTTTTCCAGACTGACTCGGGTGTTATTTAACTATATTGCTCAGTTTAGACCGAGTATTATAGAGTACAGGTTTTGGATGGACTGCTGTGGAGCTCAGGAGACGAGCTAGATGGCGAGACGTATCCGACGTATTTGATGTATATTCCGCTCTATATTCAGTTTTGAAAGGATGAGATATTTTAACCATCCTGAATTTAGTTGTTGATTTTATTGAACTCTGATGATGTATGTATAAAACAGATATAATTTCTTTTGTGTAAAGATCTGTTATCATCTATTGTATTTTATTTCGCTGCGTTGGTAAGATTCTGATATTGTTTCTATTTCTTCTTCTACCTTCTTCTTCTTTAAACCTTAATGGTTCCATTTTTCGGGTGTCGAAAAATCGAGTCGTTGCATAATACCCTTTAAAATTTCCAAAATCGATTATACTTGTCTATAATCCCAACTACCCATTTCTAACTTCATTTATGAATTCTAGTCCATTTCTAAAGTTTTTGTATTTAAACACTTTGGGAATTTCCTTAAGTTCGCAGACTCCCGTAAGATTTCCCTTATCGAAATCATATCCGCTAACTAAACCCCATTTACAAATCTTGAGAGGATTTATAAATCAATTATAATCATTTCAAACTCTATATATATAAATTGTTATTTTTAAAGAATCATAAATTATTTTTAAAACCATTTTAAGTAATTATTTAATAATATTAAAAAAATTAAATAAAACATCGATAACTTGTTTCCAATTTATTATTATATAAAATTAATCAATTTACAAAGCCTATTATAAAAATTAGAACTTCTTTTTGTTAATATTAATTATTTGAATAATCTACTTTTTGAAATATTTAATTACTGAAGCAGCTTTAAATTACATAGTTTGAATAAACAAAATTTCCCTTTTAAAGCAAACCTAACTTCTTGATAAAAATATATTTCAAAATTCAAATAACCAATTTCTTAAATCCTTCTTGCTTCATAACATAACGATTTCATTCCGATTCCTTAACCATTCTCACATTTCAAAATAGAATCCACTATTTTTCCTAAAAATCTAATCATATCTTGATATAAATTCACATTGTGAAATCATATTCCTAATTTATCAACTAATATCATTTCCCTTATTTATAAACACCGTTTATAAATTTACAAACTTATTTGGGTTTTTCCTTGTTTCTAAAAAATAATCTCATTTATAAAATTCTATTTTTATAAATTCATTTCTTTATAAATTCCATTTATTTTTTAAATCCATTTTAAATATTGATTTTAACTTCTTCCCATTTTTTTCTTCAGATATATCATTTTGAAGTCCATTGTTTAAAATCCTTTATATAAATTATTTTAAAATCTCTTTTAGAACATCCTTCGAATAATTATGTACAAACCAAAATCAATTATTGTTTTATCAAAATCAGTTCCTTTTAAAATAATCCAAATTTTGATATAAATATTTTTATATTCAAAATCTCCCTTTAAATTACTTCAAATTCCAAAAATAATATTTATGGTATTTAAAATACCAAGATTTAAGCCAATGCTACTATAGCATCCAATAATTCAAATCCTCACATAATCTATATCAGATTATTCACACAAATCATATATCACTATATATGAAATTAAAATAAACATTTTTGAGGAATCCAGTTGGATCCCTCTAACCTGTTTCCCTGCATCCACAAATGTTAGATAACATAAAATACCAATCCCACTTCAAGGAGTATTATCGCTGAAATATAGGGTCATCTGCTATTATGCGATACGCATAGGGTCTCATCCGCTCCAATCGGTGGGAAATTATATCCAACTACTAATATATATATACTATATATATATACTATATATATATATATATATATTATAACATCCATTAAATGAAAATAATTATCAATTCATCCAATCAATCAATAAATGATTTTTAATATTTCAAATTTAAAAACTAGCAATCCAAATGAGTGAGATTTACTCACCTTACTTTTTAATTGCAATCCTTTTCAATTTTAAATTAAATTGAACAGCGCTCAATTTGATTTAAAGTCCCAACTAACTCCCAAAGATCCCCAAATCATTCCTATTGCGAAGATCTCGCTACTACGAATCGTGATCGATTTCGTGATTTGGACCTTGCATGTAAATGATATAAAATATATAAATTTTCTATTTTTATTAATTATCGTAAATTTTCTTATTAATTATGGTAATAGAAGAAAATTTACGTTATTGTTGTTCCTCGCCAATCCACTAAACACGCAACCTTAACATCGACGAACTCCTACACTGACGAGTTTCCATCCATCACCAAATTTTCGAGAAAACAAACCCTAGCACTGAACTTTTCAATTACTGCTCCCTCTTTCAAGTGCTAGCTCCAGTCGATTTCACCTTAGCCGCAGCTCATCTGGCCATCGTTCCTCTTCCTCGGCGCCAACATCGCCTCCAACCTCTTCATCGCGGCCACCCTATAACTCATGTCCATCCCGCAATCCTAGCTCCTCACGCAAACCCACAACACGTAGCACCGCCAACCTATAGTCGCTCGAAGGCGACGTGCTCAAAAATCTTACGCGAGCCCAAACCTAACTCGCAACACTCCCTTTCCCTCAGTCGCGATTGCACCTCTACTTTCCTCCCAGACATCGTGTTTCTTCCATATGCGATTTAATTCGATCACGTACATATTATTTTCTTTCTTTATCGACTTGAGTTCGATTTGTTTAAATTCGTGAGAGAGGAAGGAACATATTAGATTTTGTTTGAGTTAAAGAAGGAAAAGGGGAAAAAGAATTTCATGATTTAAAAAGGAAGAGGGAGGCGGCTGAATCAGATGTAGGGTCGCTAATAGGGTAGGTCGGCTGAGACAAACTAGGATGGCTCGATTTTGACCTTTGATTATATACACACGCGCGCGCGCGCACACACACATATATACATACATATACATATACATATACATATATATATATATATATTATATTCAAAATATCTTGTTTGCATATCTCAAAATCCCGAACCCCTATAGAAGCATGCCGCCTGGCGTTCCTAATATTATATCCCTATTCTAAACACCATGGATTAATTTTCGCATTCTAATTTGATCGTATGCGGAAGATGGCTTTTTTAACCCAATTATTATATTAATTTTCGATATTAATTTAAACGCGTTTCTATCTCGTATGACCAAACGGTAACTCCAAACACTATGAAATCTGAAATCCAATAATAATACACTATTACGGATCCAATGGAACTTGATACATCAAATTCCGAGACTATGCCCCAGATCGCTATTTTAACGCGTCGATTAAATCGACGATTTCAAAAATTTACGAAGTCGCTTGAAATTCCAATTATAAAATTTTAATAACTTAATTCTAATTCAAATAGCATTTATATCCGCATTATAAATCGTTTTGATTTATATTCAACTCTAATTTCAATTATTCGCCATTTTCGTATTATGATAAATTGTTATATTTGGAACTTAAATTTTATTACACTTATTTAATCGATAAACTTCATATTAAAATTCAATTTACATAACAAAATTCAACATTTAAAATAAAATAAATGTTCAAAATTAATGACTAAAAATCCAGGTCATTATAGATGGTGATCGAAGGAATGGCAATGTGGCATTCTAAGTGGATTGTGCTTTGTGAAAAGTAAAGCATGGCTTTGTCTATGTTGAGCGTAACCTCTCTTCCAAGCCTTACATCTCGAAAATGATACAAGAGCTATGTTACATATTTCAAGCTTAGTATGACGAGGGTGGCGTATGATCCCTTAAGGTGACTGTTAGCGTATGATCTAGGTCACCAAGGTGTCCAAATGGGACCCTTATTATATGGTATAGTGGCGTGTGAGTCCTTGCACGAGAAGCCACCAGATATCAAGAAGTGTGGAAATATGACGAATAGCGGTGTGTGAGTCCTTGCACGAAAAACCACCAGGTTTATGCGTGGTTATCAAGGTTCCCTATCATGTTGGAAAATCCAATTCCAATACGAGCTTTACGTTTTTGAATGTAGTCCCAAAACAACTGTAAGGACTTGCAAACATCTCAGCTACCCCTTTTGGTATCATATATTCTGTCTGGTATATTTCGTTGACTCGGTCTGGATATATTCCCTTAGACTTAGTCCGTATATTGATACCTTACTTGAATAACTTTATTTGAAAGATAATATCAAATTATTTGGGTAATAAAAGTGTTTTGGTTATCATAAGGTAAAAACCCGTCTGTATTTATATGTGGGTGTGGTCTTGTGAGATACCCTTCATTTCAAAGGTTTTGATAACATCGTTATGATCTATACATTTAAAATTTCGAGTGTTTCATGCTAGTTTATCAAGCTTGGTCTGGGTATTTTTAATACTCGGGTTAGATCCGAGTTGTTTTAGGATTAGTCGAAGGTGCTTGGTGTTTCCAGAGGAGAGTTGGAGATCTTCATCATCGTATGGATGTATTCTATTATCCACTGCATCTATTGCATTTGTATGTCAGCATTTGTAAGGGCAGGTGTTATAACTGTCCAGTCTGAATCTAAGTTAGACTCAAATATATGTTTTAAACTTTTCCACTGTAATATTATTGTTAAAGTAATATATGTTATTCCATTTGTGTGAGATTCTGTTCAATCTTTATTTTCTTTCTACCCTTAATGATCCGCTTGTTCATGCAATTTGAGTTGGACATATGTGGTTTATTGTCGATTCAAAGGGTATGAAAAAACAAGTCATTACATTTTGTATTAGAGCTTAGGTTGAGCGAACACCTAGGCTTTGTTGGGGTAAAAGTCATTATAGACAGGGTTAGCAATACCCTGGAATGAGTGACTCGTTAGAGATAAGGGTAAGTAACACCCTAGAATCATTTTAGAGAGTACTACATACATGAGCGCGTATTTTTATTTGATATAAAAATGTTTTGTGTTGATTTATCTATTGAATGGTTTATAGATTCTGGTCGATGCGCCTGATCACCATTATTGAAAGGGATTTCTAAACGCTTAAACTAGACAAACCGACACACTGTTTTAAAAGGATTATATTTTAAGTATAAAGGATCATCTTTTGAAAAATATAGATATTTGTGTGTGTCATTTTATGGTTAAGGGAATAATAATATTCCGTTATTATCATTTGTTGATTTAATGAACACCTTGTGAATTAAGTTTCACAATTTGACTATAAGATGTTTGATAAGAATATGGGGTTAAGGTTAATGAATTTGTATAAGATATAAAGTAAGCATGTAGCATAAAAATGTACTTTACCACATAATTTTGTAAAATGTATGAAAGATATGTTATATATATTTGAGAAACTAAATTTTGGGTATTTTGGAAAAGATTTATAAATTCCAAAAGGAAGTAAGTTAATATAAGATGATTTTATGAAGGGATTTATAAAATGGATTTTATAAACAAATAAAAATGGTTTTATATAACCACAGTGAAATAAGTGAAATTATATGTAAGAATAAATTTATAAATGTGATTTATAAAGTAAAAAGGGAAGTTTAAAAGATATATGAAAAAGCACTAAACTCACTTTAGTCGTTAGGAAATAATTTGGGTGATGCCTACAGCATCATCATTATTCATTTTCGAGTCTCTAAGTGATGAATTTCTACCTTAATAATTTACTATTGATGTTTTGTTTGGATAAAAAAGGTTTTGATTGTAAAATTCCAAGTATGATTTGATAAATATAAAAAAAATAAGTTTTTGAACTAACAAATTAAAAATTAAAAAATGGTATTAAAAAAGGAATAAGTTTATGCCTTATTAGTTTGAACAGGAAAGTAAAACCAAAATTTAAAAATGGTTGAACATTTTGGTTAAGCAAACAAAATGAAATTTGAAAATGAGATATGAAAGAATTAGCTTGAGTAAGTTAGATGAAATAAAGTTAACTTAAGAAAAGTTAAATGAGAGTGAATTGAATTTGATTTGTAATGAAATTAATGAAACAAGTTAACTAGAAATTAGGATTTTACATTTGAAATGGAACGAAATTAAGTTGTAAAGTAATAATAAACATGAGATTATGTTGTATTAAAATGTTTATAAACTCAAGTAAATAATATTATGGAATGGACGTATAAATATGATGTTAATTAAACTTCTCTTTGGATTATCCTCTCAGATCACTTTTTCTATCTTATATTCGATCAAATTTAATAAGATATTTTGAAATGAAAAAAAAAGATTATATAATGTAAAGAAGTGTATTTATAAAAAGTGTTTATTAAGAAATCATTTAAGAATATATTTTATAAAAGTATATTCTGTAAAATGAAGCGTAACTAGGGAAAGTAAAATAATTTTTAAGAAAGATGGTTTTGTGAATTCATTTCATAATATTTTGAAAAGGTATAAAAGGGAAAGCTATGTAATATAAAATAAGTTTTGAATTAAAGTTATAAGGAGATTTATTAACAAATAAATTTCAAAGGAATTTTGAAATAAGAACTATAATGATATTATTCCAAATAAAGGATGATCGATTTCTTTTGCAAAAAGAATAGTAATAGTATTACTTCTAAAAAGGGATTTTGAAAACAAAAAACAATCTTATGTGTAATCGATCTAAGTGGCTCAAAAGTAACTAAAAATGGGTAGGAAATATGTTCGGATGGTAAACATTTCTCTTAAGTATTCCCCTTCTCGTTAAGGAAATATGTGATAATACTGGCAGTACCCAGTTCTTTTGGTATCATTTTTGAGTCACTCAATCAATATAATCTTCTAAAGTTAAAAAGCATAATGTGAATCACTTATTTGAAAAATTAATGGCTGTCTATTTTTATTAAAGTGTATTATCTTAATTAACAAGCATGGGTATGCTTTGATCTTTAAAATAAATATTTTTGGCAAATACCTTTAAGTTTTTTTGGGTAATTTCGAGGACTAAATTCTTATAAGGGAGAAGTACGTAACGACCTTGAATTTGACTGCCTTTAAATATAACGTTTAAAGTAATATAAATATACAGTATTTGATGATTTAAAAAATATTAGATAGAATTTGCAAAGAGAAATATACACAAAAATAAGAACAATTACTTATATCGACAAAAGTGACAAAATCCTAATTTCAGAAAAGCAAGTTTCAATGGTTAAATAAATTATTTTAATTAATTTATGAGTTTTTATATTTTTAAATAACATTATACAAATTTATTTTTAAATTTGGATTACATAAATAAATAGTTTAACTAAAACGTCAAAATGTGACTACAAAACATTTTATCAAAAATCAACGTTTTTGTCGATTTAAAGTGATCGCAACGTTGTTTCACCTTCATTTCTTATATATGAACATATATTCAAATAGTATAAATACTAATTAGTTCACTAATTAAGTTTACTTTTACAAAACATACTTAGAAAATTCTAGAATATAATTAACAAAAGGAAAGCATAAAAGGACAAAAAAGTTACAAAAGTCAAAAAGTAAACATCAAATCAAGGCAAACGTAATTATTTTTCTTTACTTGATATTTATGTGAAAATGACATAAAGTAATGATTTGAAATGTGATGTTAAGTATTGAAAAAAATTAGATTTCTTAAAAAGTAAGTAAGGTTATTTTGGTAATTTGATAAAGGGATATTTTGGTAAACTACCACTTCATTTTTTTTTATAAATATCAACCACTTCCTTCACTTTTTTATACACCATTTTTTCCTTCTTCTTCCTCCTTGAAGCTCTCTTTAATGGCTTCTTCTTCTTCTCTCTTTTCCTTACTAACCTTTCTTAAAATCATATCAAATAAACTCCAAACACCATCAAACTTTGCCAAATACTTTAATATACCATTAAAACATGGTTTAACATTTAAGAAGTGAAGAGATGATGGAGGAAGGGGTGAAACACATCAAGGCCGAACCATGTGAGAAAAGGAAGCAAGTTTGGGAACTCCGAAGCAAGAGAAAGAGAAGGAATGCCGTCGATTTCATTCCAAGGAGCTAGGAGCTAATTCAAGGTTCTGTGGATGCTCTATCGGATTTTTGGAAGTTTGAAAGAAGAGGCCGATAGCATAAACCAAAAGGAATGGAGTAGAAGTTGATTAGTTGAATTTTAAGCAAAGTGTTGTTAGTAGGAATGTTGGTAGGAAGTTAATCGATTTTGTTAAAGGTGGTCACTCAAATCTTAGTTTTATTTTAATAAAACTTAAGTTGATAACACACATATTAAATAGAAATTAATACATTGAATATTGGTTGATATTGGATGATAATTTGGTTGATTATATGGTTGTGAAATGGTTGATAACTTGGTTTGATAAATAATAAGAGAAATGGTTAGTGATTAACCAAATTAAATTTAATGGAAATTAAATCCATAATAATATGTGTATGGAATGATTTAACCTTTAAATGGTTTTAAAAGGTCAAAAATGATATTATAATATATAATATTAAAATATGAAATGAAACAAAAAATGAGTTTGAAATATGGAAATATTGTTTAACATGATTTTGAAATGTTTTATAAACATTATAAAGTGTTTCATTGAAGTTTGAAAAGAAATTAAAAATCAAGTCAAAAACAGGCGTGTCGCGTAATGGTAGTTCACAATTTTATGCCATAAAAGTCAAATGAAGGTATAAAATGGAATTTAGCTCGGAATCCTTCAAGATAAGAATTTTCCAAACTATTATATGCATAGTTTTTCAACAAATAAATAAAACCAATATTTCATTACATAGATTTTGAAATATATCATAAACAATTGTATAAAAACATCGCGGTTTTGCAGTTCGAAATCCTAAAAGGAATTTCTTCACAAAGGATATTTTTTAAATGTTTGAAAATATGAAATAAACTCTAAAACTCTTTCAAAGTGCTTTAAAAGTAATTTAAGTTGAAAGGATGGATTTCTAAATGATATAAAAGTCGTTTTGAAGAATATAGCTTTTTGCAACACTTTTTAATAACTTATGAATTATGGATTTAAACTCAACAATCCTTTTTTAAATCTTTTATAGATATTTTTAAAAGAATAATTTAGTGTTTTAAATATTGATTTTGAAGTTTAATGAATCATTTCTAAAATTAAGATTAATAATTGAGCATGCGGAAACGACTAGTACATTCGTCCCGCCTACAAGAGCTAAACGGTAAAACAAGGTGTATAACTAAGATTAGGGATGGAGCAATTAGTGCCTTGAACTTACTTGGACTTCGTTTTATCTATAAAAGGAGGGGTGGAATAGATTGAAGGGAAAGCCCAGATACTCTAAAATTTATATTAAAGTTTTCCTAAATAAAAGGCAAAATAAAATAGAATTATTCCAAGTTAAAAATGTTCAAATAAATAAAATGATTCGATAAATTTCAAAGAAAGTCTATAACGATTCCATATCCACTAGAAGAATATTTTATAAAGGTTTCTACCTATCGAAGATAGTTGATAAAAGGAAATGCATAAATCAAAAATCAAATCTTCCAATAATCATTTTTAATCGATGATTGGTACGAAGGGACTGGGATCAAATTTGGGTGATTCCTATCTGAAAAACCGGGAACAGAATTGTGTGATTCATATCCGAAAAGCTCTTCAAACTAATTTTCGAAATGAAATATTTTGAAGACAAAGATCATTAATGACGAATATCTTCATGATGTAGGATTACTTGCCAATATTACCTCGAGGTGAAATTTACCATATCCAGGGAAAATCTTTGACTTGCAAGAATATAATTTGAAGTTAAGAAATAAATTTTTGATTAAGATTTAATGAATGATTTGGGTATATTTTCCATAAGTTAAAAGTTATAACTTGAATATAACAAATCTTTTATTAAGAATGATTTGGAAAGATTTTCCTAAGTCAAAGAGAAAATGATTTGGAATTATTCTAGGATTTAAGAAAGTTTAAATAAAACAAACGATTTGACAAATGAGGCTTAATGATTCCATATACTCTTGAAAAGAAAATGGAAAAAATTAAAAAGAATATATCTGAGAAAGATATTTGATTTAAATAAAAGATGAAGTACTTGATTGACGTTTGATAATCACCTATATACTTAAATGAATTTTTATCGATGATTGGCTTCAAAGGAACCGGGGTCGGACTTGGGTGATCCATACCCGAAAACCAATTTGAACCAATGTATACGTTCGAAAGTGAAGACATGTTGAAGATGATGATTATTAAAGACCGGAGATCTTCATTAGTAAAAGGACCGCTTGTTGACATTCTATGGATCGCTTCCAATATAGAGATACATATTATAGTAGTGGTCCAACCATGTTTTCAAATCTTTGGATTATAAGGGCTTCTCGCGTAGTAATGGCAGAGGAAAGTGCCTTTGGTTTCGTTCAATCCCAGAATGAACTTGTATGGACGATTATTTGACATTGCATTGCTAAGATCACAAATGTTGACTTCTACCAACATACTTCTATGGTGGTGGAGAAGGCAACTTCTCTTAGCTTAACACCCTTCTCAAAGGCATGCAAACTCAAAGGTTGTATGTTCGTAAAAGTCAAATGGCGATCGAAGGAATGGCAATGTGTCATTCTAAGTGGATTGTGCTTTGTGAAAATTAAAGAGTGGCTTTGTCTAAGTTGAGCGTAACCTCACCCCTAAGCCTTACATCTTGGAAATGATACGAGAGCTATGTTACATATTTCAGGCTTAGTTTGATGAGGGTGGCGTATGATCCCTGAAGGTGACTGGCGGCGTATGATCTAGGTCACAAAGGTGTCCAAATGGGACCCTTACTGTATGGTATAGTGGCGTGTGAGACCTTGCACGAGAAGCCACCAGATATCAAGAACTGTGGCAATATGAGGAATAGTGGTGTGTGAGTCCTTGCACGAAAAATCACTGGTTTTTAGTTGTTATGCGTGGTTATCGAGTTTCCTTATTAGGTTGGAAAATCCAATTCCAATACAAACTTTATGATTTTGATTTTAGTCCTAAAATAACTATGTTGACTTGCAAACATCTCAGCTACCCCTTTTGGTATCATATATTCCGTCAGGTATATTCCGTTGATCCAGTCCGGATATATTCCCTTGGACTAAGTCAGGGTATTGATACCTTATTTGAATAATTTCATTTGAAAGATGTTTTCCAAAAGAATGTCATTAAAGTTAATATCAAATTATTTCGGTAATAAAAGTGTTTTGGTTATCATAAGTTAAAAACCCGTCAGTATTTATGTGTGGGCATGGTCTTATGAGATACCCTTCATTTTAAAGGTTTTAATAACATCAATATGATCTATACATTTAAAATTTTGAGTATCTCACGCTGGTTTATCAAGCCTGATCCGCGTATTAAAATACTCGGGTTAGATCTGAGTAGTTTTAGGATTAACTGAAGACACTTGAAGTTTCCAGAGGAGAGTTGGGATCTTCATCATCGTACGGACGTATTCTATTATCCGCTGCATTCATTGCACTTCTACTTTCAGCATTTGTAAGGAAGGGTATTATAACTGTCTAGTCTGAATCTAGGTCAGACTCTAAAATATATTTTAAACTTTTCCACTGTAAAGATTATTGTTGAAGTAATATATGTTATTCCATTCGTGTGAGATTCCGTTCTCTCTTTATTTATTTTCTACCCTTAATGATCCGCTTTTTCGTGCAATTTGAGTTGGACATGTATGGTTTATTGTCGATTCAAAGGGTACGGAAAAATGAGTCATTACATTATTTGAGATATAATTCACTAGTTCCATATGATTCATAATCATATGGTTAAAAATTATTTCACCAAACTATGGCTTAGTCCATAGTTCCAAAATAATTGCAAACAAATTTAGATATTTTGTATTTTCCAATGCATCACAACTACAACTTTTATAGTTTTATTTCATAACGAGTATTCGTAATGTTCATAATACATAAAACTTTTTCCGTTTTTCAATCAACACTAAAATAGTTATTATTTTATAAATAATGTTTAGTATTTTTACGAAAACAATTATCATAACTTATGCCACAAATAAGTGTTATATGTCATGTTGTTACTATTTCTACCATTACTATAATAGCATATGAAAAATGAAGCATCATTCAACCGCTTAATATAGGCTATTTATTTCTTTGTTATGACATGTTTCCAATCGAGAATTTTTAGATCAAATATCTTAAATTCGATGAAATTAATCCTATAGAAAACTATTTTCTATATGAAAATACATTTCGAAATCGAAAACATATTTTTAGTTCCAATTTTAAGCATAAGTTTTTATTTTACAATTTTTGTTTCCAATATTTCTATATAAAATAGAACTGACCATGTAATGACCCGTAATTTTACCACGTTGAAAATGCGATATTTAATTTATCATAAATATTTAGATATAGAATTTTCAAACTTAGTAATTATGTTTTGTGTATTAAATAAAAATGATAAACTTGTTTTTAAAATTTTATTACAAAATCAAGAAGTTTGGATTTTCATCGAAAAGTGACAAAAGCTAGTTTTCAGTAAAATTAATATACATTCGAATAATTATTGTGAATGGTATATATCTCTTTTTAATGGTTATATAATGATATGAAAATAATATAAATTTGATTTATAATGATTTTATAAACATAAAAACTTGTTTATGAAAATTGACAAATTTTATCGCACGTTGACAAATAAACGTTATTTTTTTTACAATAGATTTTAATATTATTTAATATGATTTTATAAATAAAATAAACTTGTTTTTGTTAATAAAATGTTATGAAACTTATTTTCAAATTTTGATTGCATGGATTATAGTTTAAATAAAAACTATAAATATGACCGATAATCTAATTTTGGATTGACGACCGATTTCCAAACAAAAGTTGTTTAACAGTTATCATAACATGGTTTCTTTTAAACATACAAAAATACAACATAACACATTTACATATTTAAAAACGTGTAAACATTTAGTAAATAAGACAAAAAAATTCCTTTTGGAAAAGTAAATAAAACAAATAAAGATTTTGGTGTGACATGTTGATTTAAGAAAAATCCTTTACTATACATAATCATTACAAATAAATACTTAAGCATCCTTTCCATATGAATGCATGTGTATTTAGTTGTCAAATCCTTACATGGAATAGTAGCACTCCATTTTTGATAATTTATTAATTAAAATGAAAAATAAGAAATCATTACACTTGTGTACCTTTTTCAAATCTAAGTATCCTCCCCATTAATGGCCATCATTTCATGCATTGGAAATAAGGGTTGAAAATTCAAAAAGTAATAATGGATAATATGGTTATTTTTTAACTAAACTCCACTTATAAATAACACAATCATCCTCTTCATTTTCGCAACATCTTCTTTGCAATTTTCTTCACTATATCATCCTCTTCCATAACTCCTACACCCCATCACCTTCACATGCATCAACCCACCTACCCAGGGCCAAAACTCCCCATACCCGAGCCTTAACCCCCTTAAAACCCACGCACACACCCACAACACCCCACGGTCGAGCCAAAATTCCCCCTATAACACATGCACCCCATGGCCAAGCACCCACCTGAGCCCCCACCATCATACTTGCCTCCAAAACCATACACTCTCACCCGAGCTTCCTACCCACCGTGCATACCTCCACCCGACCCATACACCCCGACCCGAGGCCAAACCCTCTCCCACACATCACCACAAACCTGTACCCACCTTATGCAAAACCACAACCTCCAAAACTTAAGCACTCGACTTCAAAAATTTATATTCTTAGTGTGTAGTCAAAATAATTCATAGTATTCGTATTTATAATTCAAGGAGAAGCACATTAGCTGGTAGTAAAAAGATTGCAAAGGAAAACGAAAGAGAGTTAATGTTTATCTCTTTTTAAATCATATTTATTTTTTTTCTATGATAATCATGTTTATACCCTTATGATGTTATGATAATTAACACCATTTTGGTAGTTAACATGAATGTTTGAATACTATATGGATGAGTTAGTTGAATGGATGAATTGTTGATGATAAATTTATTGGCATCCTAGCTAAATTGGTTATGTTTACTAATTTGAAATGATTAACCATTTCCTCTGTTAAATAAGACCATTTATATGATATATTTGGAATAATACGCCCCTTTTCAAAATCAAATACGGGAATAAAATTCAATTTGGAAGAAGATAGAAATTGGTTTGAAAATCCAAAAGTTTCAAAAAAAACAAAGACTTGAAATTATTTTGGAAATGGAAGTAAGTATTTGAGATTTTAAAAATAATGAATTTTAAAGGCTTAGTTTCAAAAATAAGTAGTGTATGGTTTAAAGAGATTGAAAGATGACAATTTTAATATTACAATAATATAGTATGATTTATTTTGAAATAACTGAAAATAAATAAAAATTAAATAATCGAAATGATAAATTATTAATTTTAAATAGTTATTGTTTTTAACCAATTAAAACATATTTGAAATTGTTACGACAAATATTGAAAAACATGTCAAATTAAGCGCATTGCGCAACGATAGCTCACGATTTCGCGCCGATGAATTTAAATGAGCATACGAAGTTGAATATAGCTCAGAAATACTTGAAATAAGACTTTTCCATATCCTTATAACCATAGTTTTTCAAATGGAAAAGAAAAGACAAGATTTCTTCTTGTAGATTTGAAGTTATGTCTAAATCAAGTTTTCAGGAAAATTGCACTTTTGCAATTAAGTGACCAGAGTGGAAAATTCTCGAAAATACGTATTTTTAAGTGTTTAAAATTATGAAATAAATTTGATAAATACGTTTAAATGGTTTGGAATAAATTTGAGTTATATATATGGATTTCCAAATGATAGAAAAGTTGTTTTAATCAAATAAGCTTGTAAAAGCACTTTCCATAGCACTTTTCTGCAGTAGTTTTAATAACTTTAGAAATGAAGATTTAAACTTAGAAATTCTTTCCTCAATCTTTTATAAATGTCTTTAAATAAATAATTTAGTATTTTAAAGATGTTTTGGTAGTTTTAATAAGAGTTTAAATGAATGGTTAAGAAAAAAAATTATAACACTTGAACAATATAACTGAAATCATTTCCTTGAATGTAATAACAAAATGAGTATAGGGAAATGACTAGTACATTTTTCGCACCTGTGAGATCGGGAAAAATAAAACAAGATGTGTAACTAAGGCTAGGAATGGAGCAACCAGTGCGCTGAACTTACATAGCCTCTATTTTCTCTTTCCAGGCGAGGGGTGGAATATATCAAAGGAAAAACCCGGATGCTCTAAATGAAAAGAACATATTTAAGTTTTTCCAAAATAAAAATGATTGAACAAGGTTTTTAAAGTAATATAAAGAATGTTCTGGTCAAAATCTGTATTAAGTTAGGAGGAGAGAAGTTTGTACTATCCGCGTATATTTTGAGAGGTGATTTCCCATCGTTTTTCCACAAATAATACGAGTTGAATACGGAAATTAATCTGGATATAATTAGTCTAATTTTTTTACTCAATATAACTATTTTTTGTTTACAGTAAAAGATATCTTAAATAACATTGTTTTTGACCCAGTTAAGACATGTTTTCCAAAGATGGAATTTAATTTGATTTGAAAGTAAATAACATGGAGATTTCCAAAGTTAAAAGAATTTTGATTTGTGGGTAAAAAGTTAAAATAGAAAGAGGCTTAACAAATCCTGTATACACATACTCACATTTTTATCGATGATTGGATGTGAAGAGGCAGGGGTCGGATTTAGGTAACTCTAATGCGAAAACCACTTTGAATCAACTTACGTTTCAAAGTAAAACATGTTGAAGATAAGATCATTAAAGGCGAGGATATTCATGGTGTAGGGCTACTTGCTACTAGACCCTCGGAGAAATTTACCATATCCTATATATTTCTAGTAGTGCTTCATTACGAAAGCCTTCGAATTGTAAGGAATAATCGCTTCTTATCCTAGGTCGTTCCAAAAACAGAATGCGGTATGAGGAGTGCCTTTGGTTTCATTCAGTCCCAAAATGAACTTATATGGACGAATGTCTGACCGTTGCATTTTAAAATCACGTTAATTGATCCTTATGAAAGTTTCATCTGATTGGTGGCGGAGAAGGAAACTTCTCTTAGCTTAACACCCTTTCCTAAGACGTACGAGCTCATGAGTTGTACAGTTGTAGAAACTAGTTGTGTGACTATGGAATGGTAGTGTGGCATTCAAAGAGGAAATATGATGTGCTATGTGAAAGATAATCGTTACCTCAAGCCTCACACCTGGAATGACCAAAATAGGGTAGATGTGGCAAGGCTATATGGTTCACAAACATTAGGGGTATAATCATCCCTTTCTAGATATATTTCTACCCGTTATAACATTCGGGTTTAACTTAATATGGTGTATGTTAGAGCATGCTCGGATAGGTCAGTGGCGACCGGGGTGATGACATATTTGGTACTATCTAGGCAGAGAAGGTCGGTCTTGTGTTGATAAAGGACCATCAGTTGGGCCTCGATACATTTCTCTATAGATGTACCGCCGAAAGGTAGTCTCTTCACCTGGTCATTTGTATGGAAATCCATTCTCCAATAAATGCTTTCCATTTTATTTGTAAAACCCACTTTGTGGCAAGTATGCTAGAATTTAATCAATGCAACAATTTTAGCTAAGATTAATAAGTTTACATGCAAATGTTTTCAAAGAATGCAATTAAAAATAATATCAAATGTTTTGATAAAAATGTTTTAGTTGTCATAAGGTAAAAAATCATCTGTGTTTATGCATGGCGTGGTCTTATGAGATACTCTTTCTTTTCAAATGCTTTTTGTCACCAATCTCGAATATATGACACAATCGTGTATGAATTGAGTTTCTCACGTTGGTTGCCAGACTGATCCGGATATTTTTATTCTTGGGTTAGATCCAAGTAGTTTTAGGATTAGTTGAATACACTTGGAGTTTCCAGAGGAGAGCTGGAGATCTTCATCAACGTATGAACGTATTCTATTTTCGCTGCATTTGTTAGTATTATAACTATCCAAGCTAAATCTAGGTTAGACTAATATATGTATGTTTAAAATTTTCTGCTGTAAAACTTATTGTTCAATAATATATGTTATTCCATTTGAGTGAGATTCTATTCGGTCTATTTTTCTTTCTTACCACTAAAATCCATCTTTTCGTTCAATTTGGGTTGGACATCTGTGGTTTGTTGTCGACTTAAAGGGTACAAAAATTTGGGCCTTTACAGACCATCCATTCTCTTCATCCTAACCATGCCTTAGGTTATATCCACTCTCGTACAATAGATTTCCTTTCTAAATGGTTGAACCATTCAAAAGAAACATTACTACAATATCATGAAGAACTCTTTATAAAAATGCATTTGGACATCCTTAACTTTTATGATATCAAAAACATTGCACTTTACATAAACTGATCAAACTGATATTTTAGTGATTGAATCCTTAAATCTCTCTTACAGCCTTTAGTTCAATATTACGTTAAACACAAAAGATCATTATTGTAATCAATCATATTAAGTACACGATCTCACATTGTAGTTTAATTGCTTATTTCAATGAACTAATTTTATCAGGTTTCCTACATTATAAGTTATGATTGTATGTCATGTAACATTTATATGTGATCATAAATGGATCAAATATCCATATTATTATATTGGTTTTAGAATTAGAAACTCATTTAAGACAATACATGGTTCTTGGGAAAGTAAATAAGCGACCAAGTTATGAATGTATTTCAATACGCAATCTTATGCAAGTAAATTAGTAATTGGCCAGGTTATGAATGTATTTAGTGGTTGTATAATTAGGTTCTTGCGTAAGTCAACATACAAAAATTTATTGGCAAGTTATTTTATGTTGCTATTTCTCAATATTAATTCAGTTTAACTGTCACGACCCGACTTTCTACTCCCAGAAAATCGCATCGTGAATTAAGAAAGAAAGGGATAGAAGAAGAAAAGAAAGAAGAGAAAGAAGAAACAACACAAGAATCTCAACAGCGGAACGAATAAATTATATTAATAATATAAGTATTTACATAATATACAATACCAATCAGAGATACACAACATACACATCACATATACTAGACAGTTATAAACACCTGTCTAGTATTTACAACTCAATACAAACACAACACAGAGAACACACAGCGGAATTATATATCTAACGCGGAAGCCTCCTTCTCCATATGCTCCTTCATAATTCGTCAAAGCTAATCCGAATCCTATCCTGAATTCTCTTGACTACTCATAAAAATTTGAGTACCCAAGAGTTATAGAAAAACAGAAATAACTCCGGGTCAGACATGGGTCTGGTGTGAGTAATAGGTTAAGGTTGCTTAATTTTGAAAAACCTTTGAAAAGAAAAGGTATCACGTAAGACTTCCCACACATAAACATGGAAAAGTTTTTACCTTACGCTAACCAAAACATTTGATAGGAAATCTGATGATATTATAATAGTGTCTAGGGTTTTCAAGTAAATAAGAAATAGCCGAAATTGTTACATCTATTAAATTCCAGCTACTAGCCACAAAAGTGGGTAATACAATCAAAACCGTTGGCACTTATTGGATTTTGGATTCCATAAAATGGCAGGGCTACTGGGGTACCGCCCGTCACAGTACGTGGCCTAGATCACCGTACCGAGGATTACTCCCTTCATCCCCTGCAACACAAAGCCGGACCCGTTCCTTACTGAACAGTTCCGAATAAGACAGCCCCGACGATTGTCATGATCAACCGTCCACACAGCCGAAATATAAAGGACCTCTAGACAGGGGTAAATCTTACTCACCAGTGGGGGCTACCCACGAAGTCTTGCTACACCTCCCCTGTTTTAGCCATTCCTGGTTGATGAGGCTTGAGGCTACGATTACCTTTATAGGACATATCACTTAGAATGCTCATCGTCCACCTGACGATGTTCTGAAAGCATTCGATCCATACAAGTTCGTTCCGGGTTCGAACGAAACCGAAGGCATTATCTCGTTACACTCATTTTGGAATCACCCTCAAAGTTAACGACAATAACCCTTGCACTCTAAATCACCATCTTGAATCTATAAAGTCTATTCCGTCAAACTCATTACGGAATCACCCACAGAGTTATACTGACGTATAACCCTTACACCTCGAGTCTTCACTCGCTCCACTTGGATTAACGACCTAACGTTTAAATGGAATCGATGTGGTTTTCGGATGTCCAAATATGGAAACCCGATCCCGGTCTCATCGAAATCCAAAGCGTGTCTTTTAGGTCCAAGTAGTTTTAAGTTTAGAACAATTCAATTCATTATCTAAATCTACACAGATAGATAATTCACAACATAATAGATAATCAACCTTATCATTATCAACAGATAATTTATATCAAAATCAGATAATCCATATTATCATCCAAAAGCAACCAATGCATCCAGATCACATACACTACTCATCTCATAACTGAGATTACAAACCATACCAGGCAACCAATACCAATCATCAAACATAAGCAACTATCTAATGATCACACTTCCTATAATTAATTTAAAATGAGTTAAATTAATTACTTAATCTCTAATTAATTTAAAATGAATTAAATTAATTACTTCATCATCAAAATTCTGCTTAACTTAACCATCCATTGCTTTCAAATCAATTTATAGATCATCATCTAAATATTCATTGATTAACTATCTTTAATTACAATAAGCAATTAGCTTATAAGTTAATCACAAGTTAATTACTTAAATCCTTTGCAAACAATTAACTTGTAATTACTAAATTAATTGATTAACTAAAATTAATCACATTAATTATTTTTCATTATTAATTATACCTTAATTAATCAATTCCAAATTAAATCATTAATATTTAATCAATTTCTAAAATAAATTAATTACATAAGTAATTAATCTTCAATTTAAACCATATACATTAATCACCCATGATTAATAACCATTCAATAATTAACTACCTTAATTACTCATCCCATAATTAATTATTCTTAATTGATTATCTAAATTAATTCCCTTGATTAATTTCAAAGTAATTTAAAACCAATTACTTCTATATCAAATATCTTAATTACATCCTGTAATTATTAATTAATTACTTCCTTAAGTAATTACAAATTCATAAATTACATAAAGTAATTATCATACCATCAACAAATGTTTAAATTAATTTAACTTAATTAATCTAAACTAATCACATTCATTAAATTAATTACACCAAGTAATTAATTCATTGATTACTTTCATAAGTAATTAAACTTAAACAATTGATTATTATTAGTTAATTAATTTAATTAATTATCAAAATTAATCATATTAATTAATTGTTAAATAATCTTAAGTTAATGACTTCATTAATATTTCTTAATTACTTAATTAAGAGATTAACTTATATTAATCATCATTAGTTATTAAGTAATTAATATTTAATTACTATTTAATTAATCTCTAATTATTAATTAACTAAGTGTTAATCAAAATCTTAATTATCATCAATCACTTGATTAATAAATCTTAATCATAAATTAAAGTTTAATTAACCATCCTTAATTATAGATTAATCAACCTTAATTAATTAATCTCAAATTAAATCAATTAACTTAAAAATTATTAATTACTTAATTAAGCATTCACATAATTAATCAATTGAATAATTAATATTCAACTTAATTACCTTAATAGTCAAATGAATCCAATCATTAAACTTTTATTTATCTTTTTGATAAACATTTCTTATTAAATCAAGCATTAAAAACAAAATGTTTTAAATTTATTTTAAATTCCATTTAACATTCATTTTAAAACTTTAAGACTCAAATTTGTCTTAATTAAGATTTTAAAACAAAACTCAATCTTATGTTAAAAGAACATCTACTTGTTAATAAGTTTTAAAAAGAATTTAAATTTAAATTCAAATCAAATTTAAACCAATTTAAAAATTGCTTTAAAATTTCAAAATTTTAAATACAACTTCCAACTCATTCTAGATTTAACTCTTTAAAGCTCCTTCTAAAATTTACACCTTCAATTCAAATGCAAATCATTTTAATCATTTAAAAGCAATTTAAATTTAAACCTTTATTTTAAAACTGAAGTTTAAATTTATTTTCAGATTTAAAAACTTAGATTTGAGTTCACTTTGAATTTCTAATTTAAATATTTAACCTTCCAATTCAAATGCAAATCACATATGCATTTACACTTGAAAGTTTGAAAACCAAATTTAAATTCAAAAACATGAATGATTTCAAATCTCAGAAAATCAAATTTGAATTCACATTCAAATTTCAGATAAAAACTAAGTTTAAATCTCCACCTGCAAATTTAAACTTTACCTTTACATTTAAAAACAGAAACTGTTCTCTGTTTAATTTAAAAACCAAACTTTGAAATTTTTGAATTTAAATTATTTCAAAAAAAAACAAAATTCAAACTTATTTGAATTCATATTTGAATTCAGTTTTAAAATCCTAAGTACAAATTTTAGTTTGTATTTCTTTCAAACTTTATAAAACTGGAAACAGGTTTTCCTGTTCTTTTAAAAAAAAAAAACAAACTTGAATTCCTTGATTCAAATTATTTCAAAATGAAAATTCAAACCATTTGAATTCATTCTAGATTCAGGTTTAACCGAAGTTAAATTTCCAGATTAAGTTTAAACTTTACTCTTTAAATTCCTGAAAAAAACAGAACTGGTTCCGTTTTACTAAGACCTGAAACAAAAAGTATACCCGAGCATACCCATATCTACTTCGAGTCAGTAAACCACTTACTTCGAGTTTCCCCTCAAAAATCCCGAGACTATCCCGAGACAAAAATCTCTGGAATCCAAACATCAACCCCACCTGGAACAGACCAAACCCCACCACTTCAAACCTGTCATCACCATTATCTCCCATCTCCGATCACCATCATCGACCAAACTCCGGCAATAACTTCATCACTACACCATCTACCAATTCCCAAAACAGCTTTAAACTCGATGCACCTTTGAAGCCGCAGCACCCGCAACATCTTAAACCCGGTAAACTAGGGTTCTACACCTTAAATCCCAAATTTCAACACCAAAACCAAATTTCAACTCAATTTAAATAATTTTCCCATGATCATTGATTGATAAACTATCACCAGAAACAATTTCAACCAAATCAAATGTAAGCTCCAATTGAATTTGACTAAACTGTAAAATACAGTGTTCTTGAAACTGCACCATATTTCAATCACAATAAATTGAAATTTTTGTTTTAAAATTCTTGAATTTACTCACTGATTTTATTAATAAACCTGGAATATTAAATCATATAGTTTAAATTATCACTCTAGTCAAATTGGTTCTGTATAGTTTGTTTTCTTTTTTTTCTTCAGGTTACAGATATCATATTTAATTTATATACACTTAGAACTTACACCATTCCAAAACAAACATGACATGTTCAAGAATTTAAGTCCTATTCAGTAAACAAGTTAAAGGAAATATTCAAGAATCAAACATAAATTTGAAATTTGAAGAACACATATGAACAGTCATCTTCTTGTTTACAGACATATATGTGCAGGTAATTGCATAAATATTCATTTGTACTTTATAAGCATGCACACATATAATCTCACATATCAATATTCACTGCAAATTTCATCTTATTTCAGATTTAAACATGCAATCAACCTACTTAATTTTAGAAAAGAGGAGTTACTCACCTTATTTGCCGAAATGCAGAGCATGCACTGTCCAGATTGAACATGCAGAAGCTTGAATGCTTTTAAAATCTTGATTTATTCATGATGGTTTCAGTTTTTTTTAAACATGCAGGCTTCAAATTGTTGCATGCAGGCCTCTAGATAAAAATTGAAATGCAAAGCTTTTGTTTTCAGATGCAAAGAAATGCAGGTTCTTTTGCTTTCATGTTGATGCAGGTTTGTATATGTTGAAGGATGCAGATTTGTTTTGAAGAAAAGGAGTTTGGAAGCAAATGTTTTACAGGTTTGAAAAATGCAGTTTTTCATATTTGAAGAGTTTCAGATTTTCTTTTTAGAATGAAGAATGAGAAAGGGCAAAAGAAATGAGTATATGCAAGTTAATATAAAAGTATTTTTAGATTTAAATAAATTAAAAGAAAAATAAAAATAAAATTGACACTTGTCTTTTAAAATGGATGATAAGTTTACACATGTTAGTTTAAATTTTGATATATGTACACTTGTATTCTTATGCTTACATATGTCTTTAAAAATGTTTTTGTTATTAAATTTAAGATTAATGAATATTTAAACTTAGTTAATTAGTTCATATACATAGTTATGCATTTAAATAATTCTAAAGGACAAAGCAAAACAATACACAATTAAATCATTTGAAAAAGAAACTTTTAAATAGTTAAAATGAATTTATAAAAGAGTTTGTAACTTAATAACTACATGCTTCATATTTTAAATTGTATTTTAAATTTCAAATTAAATTTACAAATCAAAATTATCAATTAATAATTTAAAAAGAATAACACAAATATTTTATAACTTATTTAATATACAAACTTAAATAAAAATGAACTTTTAAACCAATAAAACATTTATCCTACATATTTAAAATCATATAGTTATTTAATTAAATATTTTTGAAAATCTTAAATCCAAAATAAATCACAATTTCTATTTTTAAAACATTAAAATTATGCTATACTAATTTAAATTAAAATAACTTGTCTATTTAAAATATATACAAATACATATACATTATTAAATAGAAAATAGATTTATTAACTCATTAAAAATAAATTCACACATTAATTATCTAAATAAAGAAGATTATTAAATCAAATCAAATTTATTGACAAAAATTATCAATTCAATATAAATTTAAAACTCAGATTATTAAATTTATATTGTCCAAAATTCCGGGATATTACATTAACTGTATATTTTAATTGATAAAAAATTTATCTATTATATTTTGCACAAATTTATCAATGCAGATTATTCTAATTTGTACATAACGGATGTTCTTGCACTATTAAAATGGTTAAATGTTACCATTTCATTTTTTAGTAAGGTTCCCGTCAAACTTTTATGTTTCTTAAAACCCTAAAATACCATAGAAATCTTTTGATTTTTGTAGTAGGTATTAGGACTTGCTTGTCTTGGGATTCTGACCTTGTGATTACTTATGAAATCATATCCCCATAAACGATGGATAATTCCTTTTCGATTGTAACATATACAACTCCTAACTCATGGTTCCTTGTCCTAATCTCATTTCGACCATGAGTTTGCTTCACAAGTTAAAAGAAATTATTCACTCATGCCTACCATTTTGAGATGGCCTAAATATAGTATATGTACCTTGGGTTCGCTCAACAAATACATATAATTATCTTACATTGTCTAGTCAGTATATTAATAATACTACACATAACATCTTTAGCTTGAGTTTTCTCAACTACCAGAGATATGCAAGTTATTTATTAACATATAAATGGTTGAGGACAACACCTATATTAAAAATTCATAATCTTTAATATTTTTAGTCGGGTAATATCGACTTATGTAATAATTGTTTTCTTATGAAATACCCTCGTGAGTCAAATGTCAGACATATCAGAAATCTCGGTATATGTATTATATGTGTGTATTTATTCCTTAGGTTCATTTGGGTTTTTTCTATTCCACGTTATTTTATACATGCATATTTTATAAGTTTCATTATTATATAACTTTTATAATTTAATTAACGTAATAACGGTCTAATATACATTACATCAATTAATTTAATTTTATGTTATTCAATTAAACATTTAATTGAATATGTATACTATAACATTTATAGTCATACACATAGATATATAAATATTGATAATTTGTTATTTAAATTTTAATTAACTTATTTAATTAGAAAATTAGATTAAATATTAATATCAAAAATTTCTTATGTGTATACATATATACTTATAACATCTTAAACAATGTAAGATATTATAACGTACATACATACATATATACTATACATGTATATAATTTAATCAATTAAATATTTGATTAATTTATTAAATTTATTAATCTTATTAATAAATATTAAAATTTTGAAATATATTTACTATATTTTCAAGGAACATTTAAAAACAATATTGTAGCATTTAAATGTAATTTTTATTTTAAATTTAAAATCTTATTTTAATTTCATAAAAAATTTAAAATCGCACTATAACATCTATAATTTATTTCTTATTTTAAATTTAACTTTTAAATCTAAAATTTTATTTTTAATTTTTAAAATAATCTTGAAAATTAGCCCACGGCCAATTCCAATTAGGCTTTTCCTTTTAGGGGCAACCATTGGGCACAATGCACATTTTGGACCTAGTCGATAGCTAAGGAGGGCGGGATACTTGATAACCCATACCAAAGCTTGGACACTACTTTTCTAAACAGCCTACTAAATGGGTAAGCATAAGCCCTAATGTTACTAATTTAGACCATGGAGAATATTTGGCTTTGATACCATTAAAGGATCCGGACCAGGCCACAGCAGGCGAATTAGGGTAATTTAACAAAAAATCTATTTTGCAACTATTGGGTCTATGAAGCCTAAAGGAGATATTAGATCCAATCTAATATTGTTTTAATAAAATTATATTTTATTAATATTGTCTTAGTTTTACTGATTTAATTCTAATATAATCAAGGGTGAGATATGAAAAACTTTGAATATATAAAATATATTTGTATGACCCACTTTTCCGTACAGTTTAACTTGACAATAAACCAAATATGTTTGATCCAAATTGAATGAAAAGGCAGATAGTTGGAGAAAAGAAATAAGAAAGAAGACAAGAAGAAACTAAACAATATAGAATCTCACAGCAGAACGAATAACCTATATTATATAACTAATTTATACACACAAAAAAACTGTAATTTATATATATACAGACATCAATCAAAGTATACTAACCTATTAAGCTCGGACAATTTAACAAAATGTACTCACAATTATTGATAAACACATCCATATACACAACGGAAATATAATCATCTACGTGAATAAGTTTTCGGCCTCCAGCTCCTCTCCTAAAGCTTCAAATATCCAAGTAAACCTAGAAATATGTTCAGTCTGATACGAGCATTTGGAAATGCCATGCTCGGGTCAGTCTGGTAAAACCAGCACGAGAACTTAAATCACGAGGAATTTTATTGATGTTAACTTGTAAAATCCTTTAAAATCAAAGGTATCTCGTAAGAACACTCCGCACATAAACATAGATGGGTTTTTACCTTACGATAACCAAAACCTTTATATCAGAAAATCCAGTGATATTATAATAATGTTTAAGGGCGAAAATATTAATAATAATCAAGTAGTTATGATGCTCATGTTGTCTACATCACAACAGTACTAAGTACAAAATCAAAACTCGCTAAGGACCATTCGCTAATTGTGTAGGATTTCCATGGAGACGCCCTCAGTACTTCGTGAATAGTCCTCCTGCACAAGGATCAGAGTTATCGTTCCAAAGTATCATACCTGTCTAACTAGGGTATTATAGGAAAAACATGACTGGTCTTGCTAAGACCGAGTGCATCGCTTCTGGCATGCCAACTGATATATAGACATTGCTAGAAAAGGGAGCCGACTACACCCTATGGTTTTGCCAACCCTACTGGCCATGCCTCCTATCTCTAATTTTTGTCATTCCTGCTGATGAGGCTACGTCCGGCATTCCAGCTTATGCACCACCACCAAATAGGTCACGAAATCCCACATGGATTAATATACCCAACAGTCTCGGAATCACATGATGATTTCCCCATCTCAATTAGATCTTAGAATTACACCAGGATTCCCATAGCGCAATGGGTCTCGAAATCACACATGGATTCGAACGTCTCAAAATATCAAGAATCTCCCCCATAGAACTGTACATGGTTTTCGGAGTGATCATGGGTTCGTGCCATCTCTTATGAGTACACTCTTCCATTTCTCGGGTGCTCCATAAAACCAAACGCCAATTTTTGGAATGCTCAATACCGGTTCTTTAGGAAATAATCAGATAACACATAAGAGGGGGGATCGCCCCCTAACCGTTTAAGTGGACGGATTTCCATATCATTTATCCTAGAAGAACAACGAGTTTATACATACAGTATAACAACTCAAATGGTAACTGTACCATATAATTCTCGTGTTTCCCTTAGATGTTTCTAGAGTTTAAATCCCTCGGTGTGAAATAGGAAACCGTTTCCCTACCATCAAAATTAAGAAGGATTACATATTTGACCAAGAATCTGATAGTCGGTTATTTAACTATCAAATAAACAAACATTCCAAACATAGATTGCATTTCCCACTGAAAATTACTAACCTCATTTAATTTGATTTCGAAAAATCTGAATTCCTTAATTAAAACATTCATATACTAATTTCATTAGAATAAGTATATTCATAAATCATTCCTTTCAAAATATTTGAAACTTTTAAAATATATATGGAAAGTACCCTTCGGTATCGACTATGGATCGCAGCTCGATGGTCACGTCTCTATCCAGAAAAATCCAAACTTAACTGTAGGCAATCTCTGCCCTCGAATTACACCATGCAATCAATAATAGATCGTAGTCTGCATAATGATTACGTCGTTGTCCCAGCGAAAACGGAACAAACTGTAGGCAGTCTCTGCCCTAGAATTATGCTATGAAAATATATCATTACTTCCCGAAATCTCGTTTTAATAAATATCTCAAAATAATAATTATTGTTTTTATATAAATTCCCATTTTTAAATTTATGAAAATACTCTTTTATAAATCTCAAACCATTTATAAAACTTTCCTTTTTAAATCCTATCATTTAAAACTAATTCTTTAGAAAAAAACACTATTTAATTATAGTGAAATAAAATTTTGATATTATAAAAATAAATTTAAATATTTTAAAATAATTAACTTCAAACAATATTAATAAATTATCTTTAAAATAATATTAATATAATACTAATTAACTTTAAAATAAGAATAACTTTAAAATCAATTTATTATAAAATAACCTTAATTAATAATTAAAATATAATTTAAAACATTTTAAATAGTTTAATAACATTGAAACAATAATTAAATATTCTTAAATTACCTTTAATAATCATATTAATAAAATAATTAACATTAAATCATTAACAAAATAATTATCAATTATCCTTTAAAAAAATTATCTTTAATAACCTTGTTAATAAATAATAATTATTCTTCAAATAACTTTAATTCAAAAATCAACTTTGGAAACAGACTTAGCAACTTCAATGGGACTTAATCAAGTCACCATAAATTCCATTAACTACCCAAGTTGTAATCCAAGTATTTACATAACATCATATATGTAAACTAAATCCATAATTAGAAAGCAATTGTTAATACAACAATTATCCAATACTAGTCCATTGAAATGAAATTAAGTGTCCACACTAATGTAGTAGTCGAACGGAATTTATTTCTTCTATATAAATGTCCAAATTTAACTTATCCAATTAATAATAGTAGAACGGTGATTTATTCTACTAAACAATGTCCAATTAATTTAATTAGCGGAACAGTGATTATTTCCGCTAAACAAATTTCCAATTAACCACATTTAATTCAATTCAACTCAACCGCATTTTATTTGGCCAAATAAACAATGATAATTAAAATATATAAATTTGAACGACGTAATTTAAAACTTGTCTGTTTAAATATGCCATCAATTTTCACATGTCCAAAGTTATCAACAAATTACACCATACTATTGTACTCGTCAATATAAATATACTGCAAAAATCCGTAGGTCGATTGGGTTTCATATAAACAAGATATTCCATTTTAAAACTTAGCATGCTTATTTAATTCAAATAACATAAAAATAATGTTATCAGCTCCCAATGCTAAATGGGCCAACCCCAAATACTCACACCCAAGCCAGCGAACCCACCTTCTTCCCTAAATAGGAATCGAATGAACTGGAGCAATGCACGTCACCGTGCACCTCATGCATGTGCATGGAACCCCCGAGCCACCAGAGACAGTCGTGATCACACTCCTAAGTTCGCCTCACCCTACTCTACTCGACCGACCATCCTCCAGTTCCCCATCCTACTCGAATCCCATTTTGACCTTGAAACCGGAAAAAAATTCCAGGCGAACCCATCAATCTCACACTCAAAAATTTAGAACCCCTACGTCTCGATCAATTAGAGTCGCTACTACTCATACCAGTGCAACTGCCACGTCATACGCTACCTTCAGGCAAGATGCAGCCACACTCAACGCCGTTTACTACCCACGAATGGCGATTAACCAAGCACCATAAATTTAGACCCTAAAAACCTAACATCAGCTAGCCATGACAACCAAAGTGCAAATCGCAAAATCGGCCATGGTCATGACCTCTATCTCGACCCAACGCTCCTCCTCGTCATCTCCGCTCGACTCCTCGACCATCGGTTCGTCGAAAATTAATTTTTAAATGATTTCTGACCATCTCCTTTCCTATTATAAACCAAGCCACTAGAAATAATCCGAATGCTTATAAAAATCTGCAATCGTCGATACGAACCCATCCGTACTCTCCGTTCGCCAAATCATGATCATCGAAAAAGGTCATTTTCTCGACCGTTTACTGTAATTTAAAGATATCTCTCATACCGTTTGACAAAAACACATGACACAATTTTTAGAAGAAAATATATTCAATGTGGAACAACTTTCATTTTGGTGGGTTTGGATGATTTTGCACAGATTAGGAGATATTGATTTTTGAAACAAGATGAACTCTTGTTTTTTTTTTTTTAAGAAGACGGAGAGCAAGGAGAAGAACAAAAATGACTCAAAGCAGGTAAAGGAAATATGCATGGATGCCCAAGTGAAATAATGTATGTGTCCTATCTATATAGACTAGGGTGGCTATAGGTTGATAGGGTGGCTGAGATGGTAAGTTTTGTGGTTGATGTGAAATGAAGATAATAATTTATATATTTAAATTCCAAAACATTTAGATATTTATTCCGAATCCCGATCGAGGTATGCCACCTAGCGTTCCTAATGTTATACCACTATTTTGAACGCAATGGAACAAGGCTTGAGTCCTAATTTGATCGTATGCAGAAAGTAGCTATTTGAACCCAATTATTGAATTAAATTTTCGATATTAATTTCAACGCGTTTCTATCCCGTACGACCAATCGATATGTTTGATCACTATGAAATTTTGACGGTGTATTATAATTCATTATTACAGACTCAATAACATAGGTTTCATCGAAATCCGAGACTGTACCCCAGAAAGCTATTTTCACTCGATAATTAAAACGAGTAAATTTTCAAAGTTATTTAATTCACTTCTAAAATCAAATTTAAAAGTTTTATTACCTTTATACTTGTTAATAGAAGTTTAATAAGCCTTCAAATCATTTTTATCCAGATTAAAAATCCAAGGTTTCAATTATTTAAATTTTAATAATTAATTTATCCAATAAATGATTATATTTGAAATCAAAGTTATTTAACCTATAAAATTAACTTTTCAATATTTAAAATTAATTAAATATCCCAAAGTCAAATAACTAAAATCCTAGTCATTACATTCTTCCCCATTTAAAAGAATTTCGACCCCGAAATTCCAACACAAGAACATTCAATACTGTTTATAAGCCCGCATAATGTCCATAGACCATTCACATACAAAATCTGATTCGATCACTAATCGAGTACATGACTACACTTCCAAACTAATATCGTTCGCCTGATTTTCTAGTACGGACCCCAATCGGGCTCCTTGGTTAGGGATCTCTACTTTCCTTATATAGGTACTGCTATGATAGAAAACCTTGGTTTCATATCAAGAACCCTCATCAAGTGCTCGCCATCAAAAATCAAGTAATAGATCCTTATTTGGAACAGTTTAAAACAACTCACAACCTTGTACTTGAATATTAGATCAAAACTATATGGGAAGAGAAATGATCTGTGTCCACCTTCACACTTATTTAAATTTTTATTTCTAACACCAATTCTATTCTCATTAAATATTCATGGAAAACATTTCATATAATTCAAAAGGATTTTTCTAAAACTTATAAAATGCTCTACCTCATTACAGAGGTATACCCTACAATTAAATTCAAACTTTTATTTTTAACTCGCTTAACAATCTTTAAACGGTCAGTTTTTTGTTCAAAACACTCTTTGAAACGCACCATGTACTTAGGAACTTAAGGATCAAACGGTTGGATTCTTATTTCAACAACTTTTTGAAATGATATTATTTAATTTTAATCCATAACAAATATATATATATATATATATATATATATATCCTGAGTAACCCCAAAATTATACCAAGGAACTGGGTGCTACCAAACAGTATTACATACTTCCTTACAAGGAGAATAATACTTAAGAGAAACGTTTACCATCCGAACACGTCTCTTACCCATTTTTAGTTATTTTTGAGCCACTTGAACTAGTTAACTAATAATCACTTCTTTCTTTAAAACCATTTTGAAACAATATCATAAGTATATTTCCAACAAAATATTTCAACAAATATCCAATTCCAATTTTCTTTGGATTCATCCGGATTCGAACTCGTCTCAACCGTACAATGACAAAGAGAATAATTTACTAAGTGCATGATATTGTTCGCCTAAGCAAACATCCGATCGTTACTTAGAAGATTATTCCGATCACCACAAAACGAACCAGGACATATTTTTCACACTAATCCATAGAAATGCCCATTTTTCTATAAAAGTCCTTTCAAAGGTATTTATACAGATATATATTTATGCAAGCCATTTCCAAATATTGATACACCAAAAATCCCTTCAAGACAAAAAGCTATCTCAAATATACCTTTGGAATCAATTCAAAATTATTTTATCTGGGTCCTAATGGTAACAATTTCTATTTAGAAACTCGAAAATATTTCCAACTACTATTATTAACCCTTTAAACCTTGAAAACCATTTTTTCAAAATCACCGAGATTTAAACTCTCAAATTCATTTTATTTATAAGGCTCATTTTAAATAATCTAATTTATAAATTATTTCCATTTAAAGGAAATCGTTCTCAAATATTTATTTCAAAAATATTTTAGCTTTCTTATTTAAATCATTTTCCTAGTATTATTTCACAAGTATTTAAGTTTCTTTTAATAAACTTCTTTTATACAAAACAACAATCTTTTATATTCAGTCAGTCCCAAAATATTTATTTCAAAATATTCCAATTTCCTTTTCGTAAAACCATATTTATCTAAACTTAATCAAATCAAATCAATCCTTTATATAAAATCGTTTCTAAAATATTCAAATTTCTTTTAAATAAACAACCTTTAGAATCGAATTTTAACCCAACATTATTAACAAACGCCTTATATTGAAATTTTGAAACTTAATTCATAAGGTGCTCGTTTCAACGTTTCCAAACTTCTTATCTATCCAATCAAGGTTTCAAAAAGGAAGATTCAAGATAGATTAATAGATAATAGTCAATACATAGAAATGGGTGAGCATGACCAATCAAATCTTAGATGATAATGATGGAATACTATCAGTTCCTAACAATCGGTCACAACCAAGAATAACTATAAAAAATTATTCTTTTATATATAAATTGTATTTCCAGGTAAATTATTCCATTTACCTATTTTAAAACGGTACTTTATCAATCTGTCTTGATCAAGTGTTTAGGATATCTCTATCGATAATGTTGGCCAAATGTATCGACCAGAATTCTTAAGCCACTCAACAGATCAAACAACACAATACAAAATATTTTTATATCACTAACAAATATGCGCTCTTATACACACACACACACACACCCAAACTCATACTAGGGTGTCACTTATCCTTTCTTTAACGAGTTACTCGTTCTAGGGCATCACTAACCCTATCTATAATGAGTTCCACCCCACCGAAGCCAAGGTTCTCGCTCAACCTAAGCTCCAATACCATGTTATAACAACCCACTTTTCTATACAGTTTAAGTTGACAATAAACCACACATGTCCGACCCAAATTGAATGGAAAGGCGAATAGTTAGGAAAAATAAAGAAGAAAGAAGACAAGAAAAAACTAAACAATACAAAATCTCATGGCGGAACGAATAATTTATATTATATAATAAATCTTTACACAAAAACAAAACTGTAATTTATACATATACAAACATCAATCAGAGTATACTAACCTATTCAACATGGACAGTTATAACAACCTATTCTCACAATTACTGATAAATGCATCCATATACACAACGGAAATAGAATCATCTACATTAATATGTTTCTAGCCTCCAACTCCCCTCCTGAAGCTATAAATATCCAAGTAAACCTCGAAACGTGCTCGGTCTGACCCGAGCATTTAAGAAAAACCAAACCGAGTCAGTCTGGTAAAACCAGTGTGAGAACTTAAATCACAAGGAATTTTATTGAGTTAACTTGAAAAATCCCTTAAAATTAACGGCATCTCGCAAGACCACTCCGCACATAGACACGGATGGGTTTTTACCTTACGATAACCAAAACCTTTATATCAGAAAATCTAGTGATATTATAATAATGTCTAAGAGCGAAAATATTAATAATAATCAAGTAGCTGTGATGCTCGTGCTATGTACATCACAACAATGTTAGGTACAAAATCCAAACTCGATAAAGCTCATTTGCTAATTGTGTAGGATTTCCATGAAGACGCCTTCAGTACTTCGAGAACGGTCCTCCTGCACAAGGATCAGAGTTATCCTTCCGAAGCATCATACCCGTCTAGCCGGGGTATTATAGGAAAAACATAACTAGTCTTGCTAAGATCGAGTGCATCGCTCCCGGCATGCCGACTGATAGATAGATATTACTAGAAAAGGGAGCCGACTACACCCTATGGGTTTGCCAACCCTACAAGCCATGCCTTATATCTCAGGTTTTTGTCATTCCCGCTGATGGGGCTACATCCGGCATTCCAACTTATGGACCGCCACCAAATAGATCACGTAATCCCACATGGATTCCAATACCCAACAGTCTCGGAATCACATAAAGATTTCCCACGTCTCAATTAGATCTTAGAATCACACTCAGATTTCCATACCCCAACGGGTCTCGGAATCACATATGGATTCCAACATCTCAAAATATCACGAATCTCCACCATAGAACTGTATATGGTTTTCGGAGTTATCACGGGTTCGAGTCATCTCTAATGAGTACACACTTCCGTTTCACGGGTGCTCCATAAAACCAAATGCCAATTTCCGGAATGTTCAATACCGGTTCTTTAGGAAATAATCAGACAATACATAAGAGCGTGGATCGCCCCTTAACCATTTAAGTGGTCCTTATCGTTTTTCCTCGAATGGTAATTGTACTATATAATTCTCGTGTTTTTCCTAGACGTTTCCAATGTTAAAATCCCTCGGTATTAAGTAGGAAATCGTTTCCCTACCATCAAAATTGAGAAGGATTACATATTTGGCAAGATTTTGATAGTCGGTTATTTAACTATCAAATAAACAAACATTCCAAACATAGATTACATTTCCCACTAAAAATCACTAAGCCGCATTTAATTTCATTTCAAAAAAATTGAATTCCTTTATTAAAACATTCATATACTTATTTCATTCGAATAAGTATATTCACAAATCCTTCCTTTCGAAATATTTAAAACTTTTTAAAATAGATATGGAAAGTACCCTTCGGTATCGACCATGGATCGCAGCTCGATGGTTACGCCTCTATCCTAGAAAAATCCAAACTTTGCTCTACGTAATCTCTGCCTCTCGAATTGCGCCATGAAATCAATCATAGATCGCAGTTTGCACAATGGTTACGTCGATATTTCAGCGAAAAAATAACAAACTATAGGCAGTCTCTGCCCTTGAATTGCGCTATGAAAATATACCATTACTTCTTGAAATCTTATTTAATAAATATCTCAAAATAATACTTATAAAGTTTCTATATAATAGGAAAATACACTTTTATAAATCTTAAACCATTTGTAAAACTTTCCTTTTTAAATCCATTCATTTAAAACCAATTCTTTAGAACAAATTTAATTATAGTAAAATAAAATTTAATATTATAAAAAATAACTTTAAATATTTTAAAATAATTAATTTTAAACAATATTAATAAATTATTTTTAAAATAATACTAATTAACTTAAAATAGGAATAACTTTAAAATCAATTTATTATAAAATAACCTTAATTAATAATTAAAATATAATTTAAAACATTTTAAATGGTTTAATAACTTTGAAACAATAATTAAATATTCTTAAATTACCTTTAAGAATCATATTAATAAAATAATTAACTTTAAATCATTAACAAAACAATTATTAATTATCTTTTAAAACAACAAATAATTATTCTTTAGATAACTTTGATTCAAAAATTTGACTTGGAAAGAGGCTTAGCAACTTCAATAGGACTTAATCGAATCACCATAAATTTCATTAACTATCCAAGTTACAATCCAAATATTTACATAACATCATATATGTAACTTGAGTCTATAATTAACAAGCAATTTTTAATACAATACTTATCCAATACTAGTCCATTGGAATGAAATTAAGTGTCCACAATAATGTAATAGCAGAACGAAATTTATTTCTGCTAGATAAATGTCCAAATTTAACTTATCCAACTATTAATAGCAGAACGATGATTTATTCTGCTAAAGGGGGTCTAATTAATTTAATTAGCGAAACAGTGATTTATTTCTGCTAAACAAATGTCCAATCAACCACATTCAATTCAATTCAACTCAACCGTATTTTATTTGACCAAATAAACATTAATAATTAATGTATATAAATTTAAACGACTTTATTAAATTTAATAACGTAATTTAGAACCTCTCTGTTTATACATGCCATCAACTTTCACATGCCCAAAGCTATCAACAAATAACACCATAATATTGTACTCATCAATACGAATACAATGTAAAATTCTATGGATCGATTGGGTTTCATATGAACGAGATATTTCATTTTAAAACTTAACATGCTTATTTAAATCAAATAAAATAAAAAATAATGTTTTTATCTCTTAATGCCAAATGGGCCGAGCCCACATACTCACACCCAAGCCTGCGAACCCACCTTCTTCCCAAATAGGAATCGATTGAACTGGAGCAACGCACGTCACTGTGCACCTTCATGCACGGAACCCTCCAGCCACCAGCGACAGTCGCGATAACACCCCCAAGTCCGCATCACCCTGCTCTACTCGACCGACCATCCTTTGATGCCCCAGCCCACTCGAATCCGATTTTGATCTTGAAGTCGAACAAAATTCCCAGGCGAACCCATCAATGTCGCACTCGAAAATTTAGAACCCCCACACCTCGTTTGACTAGAGTCGCTACTACCCATACCAATGCGACCGCCGCGTCATAAGCTACCTTCAGGCAAGAAGCAGCCCCACTCGACGCCGTCTACCATCGATGAATATCGATTAACCAAGCACCACAAATTAAGACATTAAAACCCTAATATCAGCTAGCCATGACAACCAAAGTACAAATCGCGAAATCGACCACGGTCATGACATCTGTCTCGACCCAACGCTCCTCTTCGTCATCTCTGCTCGACTCCTCAACCACCGGTTAACTGGAAATTAATTTTTAAATGATTTTCGACCATCTCCTTCCCTACGACAAACCAAGCCACTAGAAATCATGCGAACGCTTCTAAAAATCTGCAATCGTCGAGACGAACTCATCCGTACTTTCCGTTCGCCAAACTGTGATTGTCGAAAATGATCGTTTTCTCGACCATTTATTGTAATTTAAAGACATCTCTCAAACCGCTTGACGAAAAACCACGAAACTATTTTTAGAGGAAACTAGATTCGATGACGAACAACTTTCATTTTGGTGGGTTAGGATGACTTTTCTTAGATTAGGAGTTATTTATTTTTGAAACAAGATTAACTCATGTTTTTTTTGAAGACAGAGTGCAGGGAGAAGAATAGAAATGACTCGAAGCAGGTAAAATAAACATGAGTAGATGCCCAGGTGAAATGATGCCTGTGTCCTATATATATAGACTAGGGTGGCTGTAGGTTGATAGGGTGGCTGAGATGGTAAGTTTTATGGCTGATGTGAAATGATGATAATAATACATATATATTTAAAATTCCAAAATAACTAGCTATTTATTTCAAACTCCGATTGAGATATGCCACATGGCGTTTCTATTGTTATACTCTTATTTCAAACGCAATGAAACAAGGCTCGAGTCTCAATTTGATCGTATGTAGAAGGTAGCTTTTTGAATCCGATTATTAAATTAATTTTTCGATATTAATTTCAACGCATTTCTATCATGTACGACCAAACAATATGTCTTATCGCTATGAAATTATGACGATGTATTATAATTCATTACTACGGTTCCGTAGAAATCCGAGACTGTGCCCCGGAAGTCTATTTTCACTCGTTAATTAAAACGAGTAAATTTTCAAAATTAGCTAAATCACTTTTAGAATCAAATTTAAAAGTTTTATTGCCTTTATACTTATTAATAGAAGTTTAATAAGCCTTCAAATCATTTTTATCCACATAAAAATCTAAGGTTTCAATTATCTAAATTTTAACAATTAATTTATCCAATAAATCATTATATCTGAAATCAAAGTATATAACCTATAAAATTAAATTTTCAATATTTAAAATTAATTAAATATCCCAAAATCAAATAACTAAAATCCTGGGTGGTGTGTGACAAAATTATTAAATGTAAGACAAGTATGATTAATAAATGATAATATATAGAAATAAACAAGAATTTTTTTATATAAATGATAAAAGTTGGCATCGTTAATTATTTATACTTCCCTCTTTAGCAAATTTAATTGATACAACATTTAATTAACTTGCAAGACGTTGAAATAATAACATCAACAACAAGCAGTAATTAATACGTGTACCATATTGGCTCACTTTTAAATTGTTTGATAATAATGAAAGGGTTTAAATCATGCTTTGGCAATTTGAAATACTCATATTAAATGTTTATACTTACACACACATAGATATAATTATGTGTATATAAAGACTAAACCCAAACTTTCTAATTAATTCAAAACAAACTTCCATACTACATTTTCTGATGCATTTGTAAACTTATGTATAATTGAATTAGTCGACAAAGGTACATATACATATGTTGTGTATGTGTGTGTGTCTCAATATAAATTAAGAGATGTAACCTAAATGAATTTTTTTTTACAAAACAAAAGTGGAACACAACAAATTAAGAAATATATTAAGAATCCTCTAAAATACTTAAATAATGGTACTTGAGAAAATAAATTAGGTAACAAATTTAGAATATTATTATAATCAATTTTAAAGCTTAGAGTCAGTATCAAAGCATTCTTTTAATCGTGTGAAAATTTGCGAACAAAATAAACCATTATGTAATTATTTATTCTAAACCTTGTTTAAAAGGTGCATCGATATTGAATATCGACAATTACAAATATAACTTTTATACATGCATTTAAATAATTACTAACAACATTAAAAATGTCAAATAAAATTATATATACATATATATATTTCACAAATATTAATTTAACTGATTTATAATATTTGATAAATTAATTAAATCATATGTTTTTTTTATAGAAATCACAAATGTGGTTGTACGACTCAAATGTGTAAATTCAATCAGTAGTTAATATTGAACAATTGAAATATTAATGCTTAGGTGTCACCATAGCTAGTGGTATGATAGTTTAGCTGAATTCATTACTTACAGATTTTTTTGGTAACATATAAATTTGCTTTTTCTTAAGCGGTACCCGGTAATAATGATTATGTTCATCAATTCTCTTCATTAAAAATATATTACATTAGGACTTATGGAATTTGATTATGGTCAAAATTTCATTGCCTTCCACATTCAACTTTATAATCCAAATACAAAGTGCTTTGTTCAATAATAACAATTATTATAAACCGAACTGCTCTGGTCGGAGATTTTGACGTTGAGTTGACTTTAGTTAACCATGATACTAACCTCATATATGAGAAGATGAATCCCCTCTTGAAAAGTGTTTCACATCTAATACTTCCACTGCACCCAACTATAGTTGTTAGATGGATGTTGTGTGACGATTTAACTATAATCAAAGTGGAACTTTCATATTAAAGATCAAAAGTATTATCGAGTCAACGGAACTAGTGCATTAGTCACTTTGATATTTTCTATTTGACCTTAGTTATATTAACCAATAGGAAACTAATAAGTCATTCCATCATTATCAAATAAATATCAGTACGAAACCTTTGGTGCCCCTAATAGCCATGAGTAATACACTGCCCTACATTTAGTGAGCGTTAGGTAGTCTAATCTCAATGGATGCATCGATGTTCAGTCTTGATACATCTTGACTAGGAATATTTAAAATGATGTGATTATCATATGATATATTATACTCACGGTTACAACTATTTGTAACAGCTATCACAAAAACATCATTTATGGACCTTCTGACATATATACTTAAATTAACTAATTAATTGTTTATAACATTTTATAACAAGTATATAACAGAAAGGAAACACTTCCTATTTGATTAAGATTGGTTATTTGGTTAGATTTATGTAACAAATTGCATAATTGCTCCCAATGCATACCTCTAACTCCATTGAAACTTACCCATGTTTTCAAACGAATTTAAAAGATTATAAGCGGATTTTGATTTGTTGATTTCATATTTATTCTTATGGATGTTTTATTTTGTGTTTTCACTTGATTCTAATGATATGATGATTATATTGATTGTATTATGATGATATGATGCAAGTTTGGTAGTTTATTGTGTTTATGTGCTTAGCATAGGGTACGGTGTATTGATACGCCTTTCAGAGTATCGATTGGATCTAAAGAGTTTGGAGACAAATCGACATATATGAAATACATAATTAGTTAAGGCATTTAAAGAAGAGGAGAAATCAGCTAAAAAATTGTTGAAAAGGAGACAAGTTTTTAGGTGATCAATCATTGCTGATCGATCAACTTTGATCAATCAAAGTTGATTGAAATGGAGTAAAATTGATAGGAGAAGCTAAAGATGGTCTACATATACTGCATAATTAGTAGCTTGAGGTTTGGATTGATGGACTTGAAGATATGAGCAAAAACCAAATGTTTTAGAGTTAAGTGTTGAAGTTTCGTTGAAAGCTTGATTTCTTTGGGTTTTTTGAGGAGGGAACACCTAAGTAGGAAGAGACAGGCTTCAATACCAAGTTGAGGAAACACGACTTAGAGTGCAAGAGTTTGACTTAGCCAAAATTCGTCTACATCCAAATGGTTAAATGTCGAACATATGGTTGGGCACAGATAGATGCTGCTTCAAGAGCTTTAGGAGCAACATTAGGAAAAGTAAAGTGGCACTTTAAGGAAGTTGTGGTGAACTTTTGGGAAAGTTGGTGTAATAAGAATTTTAGCTAATCATAGGGCCAACCGTTTGGCATCGAATAATAGAAGGTGGACAAATGAAGCTACAATACATAAAGGTTGGTTGTGCAGGTGTAACAAGCTTAACGGATTGATCGCTATGAGTTTCGAGTGGATGTTGAGATTTTGAGGAATGATGATCAATATAAGGTGTAGACTATGGCGTGGGGACTTCTTTAATTTGCTTCTGGTTGACCTATGGGATTATGTGGGAAACTCTAGGTCTTACTTTAGGAGGTTATAAGGACTTTGTGTGTCATTCTAATCTTTAATGAATCGACAATGTGAGTCGTTAAGGTCAAGTACGTCAGGGAGGAAGTGTTTGATGCACTTAGTGATGGTCCAAGAAGGATCGTTCGACAATCTATAGAGCGGAATATTGTAACGTCCCTTATTTCGAAACCCAAATATGGAACCCCAATTTTTTGTAGTCACCATGTAATTATCTTTCAGCGATAAATTAGTTATATTATATGCTCTTAAGTAAATAGAGCATAAATGCTAAATGAAATGCATCGTTACAACTTTTACTTTATTAATTATTCTTACAACCAAAGTCATGCACATGCAAGATAAAAAAATACAACACATGTAAGCATTTCAACCTTCATACCTATACTATCAAAGAGTACTATAAAGTAATACTGTTGGATAATATGAAGAATAAGGCGATATGAAGTACACACGTGAATATTCCATTAGGCTAATACTGGTATGTACATAAACATCGAATATAACTCACCACCAAACGTATACGGTATCAGCACAAAGCAATAAACACATATCCCTCTAGGATAGAACAATTCACAATATAAGTAAATATCAAAGAACACACAATCTGAATCGCAGCAATAATATATAACATACAATGTACAGATTATGTCTAATATACATCACAACGATATACACAATGTAACGAACCGGATTTTTCTATGGTTAATTGTGAATATTTAAATGGTTTTAAATGTTGGATTAGGAATTTATTATTTAGTTAGTAATATTTTAAAACTGAAAATTCAAGCGATTCCGTAAATTTGGAATCGTCGACTTAATCGATGCGTTAAAATAGCGATCCGGGGCACAGTCTCATAATTAGACGAAACTAGTTCCATTGGATCCGTAATAGTGTAGTATTATTGGATTTTAATTTTTGTAACGTTAGGATTCACTGTTTGGTCATACAAGATAGAAATGCCTAGAAATAATTAAATTGAAAATAATTTAAATAGTCGATTTAAAAAAGCTATCTTCTCCCTACGATCGAACTGGGACTTGAAACTTATTCCATTGCATTCGGAATAGGAGTATAACATTATAAATGTCTAGCGACATGCCTCGATAGGGGTTTGAAATTTTGAGTTACTTAAATCGATAGAATTTGAAAAAAAAATTATTTTCTTTGATTGGACCGGGCTATCTCTTCTTTCACCAGTCACTGTACCTTTCCAAACACACGACCTCAAAACCATTCAAACACGCTATCTTCATTTAAAACTGTGTCCCTCTCCACTTCTTCAACACGAAATCAAATTCGAACAAAAGAAGAAAAAAATGAAATCGCATTTAGTTCCCTTCTTCTTCTGAAAGGCAGCAGTTCGGAATCAATTCGAAACAAAAATTGAACGAATCATGGTTTTCACTTTCGTTCTTTAAAATGAAAAGGCACGCAGAATAACTGAATATATATATGTGTGTATATATATATATTTCACGCGATCAAATCGCGTTGGCCAGCACGATCACAAGTGGGCAGTGGGCGATTCAACGCGATCGTAGAGGGTGGGAGCTTCGATTTGATGGGTATTGTGGTCGCGACATCGGTTTAGGGGGGGTCGACAACTCCATCTATAGCGAAGCTAGGGTTTGTATGCACGAGTTCTGAAGGGCGAAGGCGCAGGGCAGAGAGAGATGCTCGACATTGTCTTTTGAATTAGGGTTTTCGTAACTTGATGGTAATAAGTGACAGCATTGGCATAAGGCCGAAAGCTGGTGGAGCTTGACCTGAAGTGGAAGGCGATAAGGGAAGAGGAAGTGCTGCGTTATGGCCGTGGTTTGATCGCAGCAACCAGCAGTGATGAAAGCACACTGGTGACGTACGCGAGCAAGGGCAGCGGGCGACCGTTGGTTGATGGTCGCGTTTCCTATACTGTGTAGGTCGTGGCTTTGAAGTCATTAGTAAGGGTGAGATAAGATTAAACCTTTAAATTTAGTTTTATTAAGTAATTTTATTTAATTAATTCAAATGTTTACAAATTTGTAATTTATTTATACGAGGTCCAAAATGAATAAAACAAGTCAAGTTGGTGTGTAGCTGGAAAATCTATGCAATAGGATTGGTTGGGAATTTTTCGAAATCAGCTGAGGTTTTAGGAAGAAAATTTAAAATCTGGATGTTCGGCAAAATTAAAAATCAAGGTGAGCAAAATCTCACTCATTTGGATTGATGCTTTTAATCTTAAAATGTTAAAATTAATTACTGGATGATTGGTTGAATTGATAATTATTATTATTATCAGTTGGATGTTACATATATATAGTGGTATATATATTAGTAGTTGGATATATTTCCCGCTTATTGAAGTGGATGAGACCCTATGCTCCCCGCATAATAGCGAATGACCCTATATACTGTGATATCCCCCTCGAAGTGGGATTGGTATTTTTATGTTATATTAACATCCGTGGATGCAGAAAACAGATTGGAGGGATCCAACTGGATCCTCCAAATTTATATTGATTGTTTTTCATATTCAATAATATATGATGTGTTAGAATAATCTGTTATAGATTATTGTTGCGATGTGAATTATTGGATACTATAATAGCACTGGCCTAACTTTTGGTATTTTAAATTCCATAAATATTATTTTTGGAATTTGAAAGGATTTAAAAGGAAATTATGAATATAAAAATATTTATATCAAAAATTTGGATTATTTTAAAAGAGATTGATTTGGATAAAATAATAATTTAATTTGGAGTTGTACTTGACTATTCGTAAATATTTTTAAGTAGAGATTTTTAAAATAAGCCATATAAAGGATTTTTTACGGCGGAAATTTTAAGTGATATTCTCAATTTATGGGAAAAAAGTGAAAATCAATATTAAAAACAGATTTGTAAATAGATGGAATTTATAAGGAAATGGATTTATAAAAATAGAATTTTATAAATAAGATTAATTTTTATAAACAAGTAAAACTGAAGGAGTTTGTAGATTTACAAACGATGTTTCATAATTAGGGAAATGATATCATAAATAAATTGGAATATAATTTCACAGGGTGAATTTATATCGAGATATGAAAAATAGATTTTTAGAGGAAAATAGTGGATTCTATTTTTGAAAAGTGAGGATGATTAGAAAATCGGAATAGGATTGATGTGTGGTAAATCAAGAGGATTTATAAATTGAATTGGTTCATGGGATTTTGAAAATATATTTATTTAAGAAGTTAAGTGTTGATTTTAAATGGTAAATTTATTTATTTAACAATGTAATTTAAAACTAGTTGGTATTGAAATACTTCTGAAGTGAATTTTTCAAATATCTAATATTAATTGGAATTAAATTCTAAATTTTTTTATAACAAGCTTTGTAAATCGTTTAACTTTAATTGAAGATGGATTGAAAATGAGTTATTAATGTTTTATTTAAAACTGTTTGATATTTTAAATAATTACTTGAACATGTTTTAAAAATAAATTATTATTCTTTAAAATACTTATTATATATATATAGTTTTGTAATGATTTAAATTTATTTGCAAATCTTCTTGAGATTTGGAAATGGAGTTTATTCAGTAGATGAGACTTATATGAGAATTCTCAAAATGGAATTTGAGAAAATGTAAGGAAATTTCCAAAGTAGTTAAATAAGAGTGAACTTCGAAATATGAGATAGAGTTCATAAAAGAAGCAGAAAAGGAGGGTTGAAATTATACACAAGGGTATTTGACTTTGGAAATATAAAAAGAAATTAATCAAGGAACCCCGGAACTTATAGAATTCGTTATAAATGAGTTAAGGAATTTAAAACAAAAATTGTGAAATATTTTGAGAAAAGAGAAATAAAAATGGAACTTTCCTGAGTGCTGACATGTAAGGGGTTTAGAAAAATGTATTTTTAAATATTTTTCTAAGTGCTGAAATAAAAGATGGTTTGAAATATCCTGATATGGGTATAAGTAATTGAGTTGTCTCAAATGTTGAAATTTTGGAAGGGATTTGAATATATATCTTATAAAGATATTTAAAAATAAAATTTGGAAAATTATAATATGGGCCTAGTGACTGCTTATGGATTTTATTTGATAGTTAAATAACCGATTATCAAATATTGACCAACTTTGTTAATCATTTCAAAGAGACCGGGATCAGATACAATTATCCGAAAATCACTTCGATCTGGTTTGAACGTTACGAATGGATATCGTGAAGATAGTGAAGATGATGATTCGGTTTGTCCAGACCAGGACAACATTTATGGATGAATGCTATCAGAACATTGTCATTATAGGACGATGAGCATTCTAAGTGAAATTGTTCTTGAAAGATAATCGTAGTCTCAAGCCTCATCAGTCGGAATGACTGAAAATCAAGGGAGATGTAGTAAGGCTAAGCGGGTCGCACCTAGTTAGGGTATGTTAACACCTTTCTAGATACTCTATGAAATATATATAAATTATGGATATGATTGTGCATGAAAAGTGAGCGCTCGATTTTTAAGGGTGGGAACACCCAGGGTGATAACATATTTGGTTCTATCCAGGTTAGGGATAGGGACGGTCTTCTGTTGTAGGGGATCCTGGCGAGATCCTCGGTGCATTTTTATAGAAGTGTATTGTGATAAGTGGTACCCTAGTGCCTAGTCATCCATTCTCCAATAAGCACCATATGGTTTTGATTGTGCCCAACTGTGCTGATGCAAGCATTTCAGCTATTTTCTTTGTTTAGACACTATTATAATAGCAGATGATTTTGATAATAAAAATGTTCTGGTTATCATAAGGGAAAAACCCTCGTGTTTATGTGTGACGTGGTCTTACGAGATACCTTTTTTTCAAAGGACTTTGATAACCCTAATTAATTCAAATTGAATGTGTTTTCTCACACTGGTTTTCCAGAGTGATTCGGGTGTTATTTTATTATAATGCTCGGGCCAGACCGAGTATTACAAATTCAGGATAGGATACTATGGAGCTCAGGTGACAAGCTGGATGATAGAGACGTATTCCTGTACTTGGTTTATATTTTCTGCTATGTGAGGACAAGTTATTATAACTGTCTAGTTTGATGTATTGATTGTTGTACTCTGATGATTGTAAGTATTAAACAGTTACAGATTCATAAAAATATGTTATTATATATTATATTTTGTTCTGCTGCATTTGTGAGATCCTGTGTTGTGGTTCTATTTTTTCTATCTCTTTCTTCTTCTTTACCCTAGTTATTCGCTTTTCGTAAAATTTGGATTGAACAAGTGTGAATTATTATCAACACAAAGGGTTTGGAACTGCGGGTCGCTACACTTGGTATCAGAGCTAAAGATTAAGCGAGAACCTTGGCTTTGGTAGGGATTACTCATTAATGGTATGGTCAGTAGTACCCTAGAATGAATTAAGTGTGTTAATAGATATGAGCCTGTATTTTTAGTGAATATAAATTTTTTTATACTGCGTTGATTTATTAGTTGAGTGGCATATAAATTTTGATCAAGTACTGGAACGCTACTAAATCGATAAGAGTTTCTAAACACTTAAATGTGATTAACCGACACAGTATGGTTTTGAAGCGGGTAATTAAAATAATTTTACCCAAATTATATTTCGATATAAAAGAAATAATTTTCAAAAATTATTATATTATAAATTGACGTGTTTAGATGTTATAAGCAAAACAAGATTATAAAATTGAAATGGTTATATATAACCAAATGGAAATTGTATAAGTATGGATTATACAATTGAGTTAAAACAAGAATTTGATTAAAACCAGAATTTGGAAAATTAAAACCCAGAGATTTTTGAAAATGTTAAAGTGTTTGAAGATGAATAATAGTAATATTATTTGGAGTATTTTTGAAATTAAATTGTTTTAAATGGATTTTGGATGTGATATAGCACTAAACTCACTATAGTGCTAGAAAATAATTCCGATGATGATCGCGACATCATCAGTGTTCATTTTCGAGTTTCTAAGTGATATATTACTACCATAGTTAATATATTATAGATTTGTTGGGCAAACAAGTTTTGTTTAAAAATTCCAAAAGGAATTGTTTTTGATAAAATCGGGTTGATTTTGAAGAACCAAGAAAGTGGTTTGTTAAACCAAGGAGAGTTTGCATACACACACACACACACATATTTGATTTCAAAGTGATTTGAAATAAATAGCGGGTGTTTAAAAAAAATCTAGGATCCTTATTTATATGTTTTAGAAAATATCAAAAAATCAGTTTTTAAACTTATAAGTAGGGATGATATTAATAAGGAAAGAAACGTGGAGCATTGAAGCTTGGAATTGAAATTCAATTTGAGTAAGTTAAATAAATAAAATGAATTGAATTAATGAAGTGCATTAATGAAATGGGAATTAACTTAAGAAAAGTTAAAAGAAATCTGTAAATGAAGTGATTATAATAAATGAAATGAAATGAATAAAATGCAGTGTAGTAAACTAAATATAAATGCATATGAACGTGAATTATGAATGTGTATAACTGAATGGAACAAATAAATATAAGAAAGGAAAGTGTGGAATTTGAATTCTTGAAATTAAATTATAACTTGAGTAAGTGAAATGTATGGAATTCAACGTAAGCTAAGATAAATAAAAAGTGAATTGGATTTAAATCATATGGAATTGAATTAAATGTGTAAATGTGAATTATAAGGTGACTATATAACTATAAGTTATAAAATTTGGTTGGGTTAGAAATAATATCGAACAGAATTTAATATAAATCTTGAGTTGTGAAATTATTACATAACCATAAGTTATAAATTTTGAATGGAATAAAATTTAAGTGGAAATTGTTGGAATTGTGAATAAACGAGTTTGTATAGTTTGTAAAATTTGAATTAACGGAATAAGAATATACGTAGGCTATAAAGAAATGTATGAACTTGAGTCGATAATAAAATGTGAACATACTCGAGTATAAAATTGATGGAAATATGAGAAATAAATTGTGTAACTTATAAAATTATGAAATGGTAAAACCAAAATAAAAAATAGTTGATATTTTGGTAACGAAGTAAAAATCCAAACTTGAATTATAAAATAAATTTGAACTCAAGGAACTTAAAAGAAGTGATTTTTGAGATAAAAATTAGATATTTATTTATAAATTGGAAGTGACTAATCATATAATTAATTAGTTAATTGAATGTAGAATGGATATTAAATTGGTTGAATAAAATAGGATTGTGGATTAAAAGTGGATATTGGAAATGGAACTTGAGTTATAAATAAATTTTGACTTAAATTATAAGCGAATTTAATATAATTGGAAATACTGTCGAATAAAATAGAACTGGATTGAAATAGCAACGACTTGGATTATAAATAATTATATTTAAGTGTAAATAAATTGAATATGACTTAGGATATTAATTAAATGAATTTTAGTATGAAGTTAAGTTTTGAAGTAGATTAAATGAAGGAACTAATTAAATCAATTAGTAATGGAATGAAAATTGATTGAATAAGAATCAATCTAAAATTGAAATGGAATTTGACTAAAAAAAATAAACTTAAGTTATATAGTTGAAATAATTTAAACTAAACAGATTAACTTAAGTAAATATTTGGAATGAAAGCTTGGCTTAAATAAATTTATGAAATGGTTCATAAGTAGATAACACAGAATGATTTTGAGATTTATAAAGTGGATTTGAATATAATGTCGATATGAATGGAATGTAGATAAATGGATTGAGTTTGAAATGGAATAAAATAGAATATAAATTGATTTGGAATCAATTTAAAATAGCTATAAACTGAAATGGTTATTTTATTAAAAGAATATCGCCAAATTTGCATAGAAAAATTATCGTTTGACGTAAACGGGACTAAATAAAATTATGCGAATTAGTAGAAGTTGATAAATTGATTTTAAATCAATTTGAATGGATACGAATATGGAAATAATATGTGTTGATTTGAATTAAATGTTATAAATAAGTGGTGAAGCATTTGGAATTATGTAAATGGCGTATAGATTGAATTTGAAGGGAATAAGTAAATGATTGAAACCATGTATTGTGTATGCCTCTAAAATGGGTGACATGCTATGCTTGCATTATGAGATTATGTGTTTAAAATGGTTAAATGCATGCAATGCTATTTATTTTCATATATATATGAAATTAATGCATTTAACTTGACTAAGTATAGGTAAATGGGGCTATTGGGCAAGATTTGGGTTGCGAAATTGCATATGAAATAAACTCGCTTGCTTAATAACGCTAAAAAACGCTAAATAAAAGTACGTTTTCGGATTAAATATCGTAAAATTTTAAATGTTGATATATATCTTGTTTTCCAACCGTGGGTCGTTGTATATGTTTTTATGTCTCTTGTCATATTGCAAAAGGTCCTCCATATAAGGGAGATTCTGCCAAAAAAATTAAAAAATTTAGGGCCTGTTTGGTTTGCTATTTTCAAACCATTTTCAATTTTTAATTTTCAAAAACAGTGAAAACTCGTTTCTTTTACCATTTTGCAAAACTCATTTTGAAAATTTATCATTTTCAAAAATGGGCTTGTTATACAAAACTGAAAACAATTTTTTTTCCTTTTCCATGTTTTCAGGCCCAAAGAAAAAATTGCAAAACCCAAAATCCAAAAGGCAAACAAACGCAACATAGACCTACTTCTTCTTCTCTGGCCGCTGAAATCGTTTCTCCAATTTTTTCCTCGGTCGTCCAAAAATCAGGTAAAATCGTGAAACTTGTTTATTTCATACTTCATTTAATTCAATCGATAAAATTATCAAGTTTATAACTCTTTAATGCAGCGGTTCCTTTTCTCCAGTATGACCTAGGGTTGTTTGGTTCAAGCTTCCGATTCATATTATCCTAGGTGAAATCTCTCGATTTATATATGGATTTCCTCACATAAAGGTCTTCAAAGTTCTCTGATTGCTTCCTGTTATCTCGTTTATACACTTTTACTTTCATATGGATTCAATCTGCATTCTGCAATTTTATTTAGTGTTGTCTTTGATTAAAATTGTTTATATTGCATTCAGTTTGTCTTCGGTTATACTCAGTTATGATTAGTTTCATGATTTTTGTTTGTTTATGATCACAAGTTCAAACTTTAAATTGTTTGTGTTTGGTTGTAAATCATTGTTTGTAGCTCAACACGAGAACAAATTGCCAGATGATTTTATTCCTGCGTTCATAATATATAAATCTGTAAGTTTGTGTTTATACTACCCATTGTGGTTGTAGGTTGAGAAAATTTTGACTTTCTAATATGGTAGTAGTGAGTAGTGATGCGTATTAATGCAAGATAGTAGAATCTGTAAATATACAAAATGGTGATGAGACTAATTGGCCGCTTATATATATCAAGAATGAAAATAATATGGAAATGCCTCTATATATTTAATACTGAACATGTATTCTCATCAAATTTGACACTAAACATGTATTTTCTTGTGTACACAAAGTATGTATTGGAGAAATTGAGTTCGTACTATGCTTTAAAACATAATTTTATTACACTTTGCTTACATGTGCAAGAGCTTTTGAAAAACTTTTTATAAATCATAGAGAATACTTGTTCTATACACTGAATGTCTTAAGACTTTACATGTTAATAGATGTAAAATAAGGTTGGGAAAAAGAAACACATAAAAAGAGTTGAGTGTAATAAAGTAGTGAACATACTCTTTACAACTAAAACATAGTTTTAATCTTGCTGAAAATGAAGTTGGCTGACTCACCCATGGACGTTTTGCTTCTCTTCTTTAAACATGCCTACAAATTCATTAAATGCTTCCTGTCCTCATCTAATTGTTGTATTCTCTTTCATTCCTACTTTCATATGTGCACAATTTATAAAGTTCGGTTGTTAGATTTACAAGGAAGCATAATTCAGTTTTTATGCTAGGTATCAATTTATGTTATATAAATGAAAGTCAGCCAGAGTTTGCAGCAGCTCTTAATGCTGATAAGTCAATAACAATAGATAAGAACATAAAGTCAGGGTACAAAAATCCATGAAAAAAAATGGATGAGCGTTGATAAACTAGCAGCTCTTATTTAATTTTAATTTGAGGAAAATTTAGGCATCTTTTTTTGTAATAATAGACATTATGTCATAGTTTCTTGTCAAATATACCAGTTTGTACTTTCTACCATTGAATCATATTTAAGTTTGGTAGAGTCAACGCATAAGATAGTCGAATATCTTGTTATGAGTAAAGCATGGATTCTAATTAATTAGAACCAATTAACAACTATATATATATATATATATATATATATATTATCAGCTAATGTTATTTGGTTAAGTTAATAATCCTTAACTTGTCCACTTTCTTGTAGGAAGTATTGAGTCCCAATCACAAACAAGTACCAAAAATTTTGGTGAACACTGGAGCAATGAGCTGTTCATTCACACCAAACAAATAGTGAGATTCACCATTCACAATACATTTTGCCTATAAAAGATAGATTCAAAGAAAAGAAATTGTAGCTGGAATAATCGACAAGGCTAATGCGAACAAGTGGTAATTTTATATTTGAGACGTGAAACGTTAGCAAGTTTACTTGACATTAAACTAATGTAAAATTTCTGCAGTTAATAGACTGCTCACAATATCCATTACTCTACTATTATATCTGCATTTGCATATTATCATGGGCCAGGAGTTAATTCCAATAAAAATACCAAAAAGATATATACTTTTACATATTACCAGAAACTAACAGTTACTTTCAGCTAGAACTGTACATTGAATAGGATGATCCAATGTCCGCTCAGTTTCATGATTTCCGTTGTTTTTCAAATAGGAGCTTGATTACACCCATGATATGTGGTTTTTTGAATATTTGATGATAAATTTTTAGAATTTGTAGGATTTGAGAGTAGTTTTGGTTTTACTGTCTAAGTTTGAATTCAAGGATCAGGGCTATTTGAATGTAACCAAGTTTGAATTTGGTTAGGTATTAGGAGGTTATTCCTGATGGTGAAGAGTGAAAACCATAATGTTTGGACAAAGGTAAGTAATTAAAGCTGTATCTATTTTAAAGAGTGTTTGTAAACAGCTTTTACTCTTGCTATTCCATGTGTTATGAGCCAGAAGTTTAAGTAATCAAACCGTTTTCTTACAGAATGACAAAATATATAACTCATCTTTCTTTATTATGATATTTTTACATGCATATGCAGGCACATCTCTTGCAATCCTGACAGTTTAGTGCATGTAGTTTAGCTTACCTCTGCTTGTCACAATCCTTGCATTGGAAGGTATGTTTATATGATTATGAAAGTGTAATATAAACATGATTTTGATATCAGAGATCAAATTGCTATACAAATGTGGAATGATTATATAGCAACTCATCCATAAACCTAAATAGTCAAGTATGAAATTTGTCTTTCTTTATCTTTTCTTAATAGGAACTTGCTTTGCTAATGATAATAATTTTAACGATGCATGTTATGAGTGAATGAGGCTACACAACCACTTACTCTTTCTTAATTGGCTAAGTTTCTTTTGCTTGCATCTATGTACGTTTAGGTAATTGTTGATTCTAATAATGGTATTTGATTAGATTTGTGTAATGGTTGTATAATTTATTATTAACTTGTGGGTCAATATTGAAAATTTTATCATGTTTGCATGTTTATCGCTTCCTAAGCACATATATTGATATACTTGTATATTTGTATTTATCAGAAAAGAGAAAGCCTAGCATGAGGAAGAAGAACCGCTTGAACAAAGCAAAGACTACTTGCCTATGAAATACATCAAAACTTTTTCTCCTCCTTTTGTAGTGATACAATTGATACATCTTATCTATTTTGTAATGATATTGGTTGAGATTTGATTAATTTGTAGCATGACATGAGTTAGTCTCAGTTTGATATGGTTCACATACTAGTTGTCATTATTATTTTGTTATCCTTGCCAATTTATGATTTTCCATTTCATGATAAAAAATTTTGTAAGCCTCGTTCATTATCTACTTTCGTTTCTATATTTAATGGTCAAATTCTAATCAAATTTGCAATTGGCATTTTTGTTTTGGAATAGCATTTTTGATTTTTAATTTAAAAACTATTTTTCAAAACTGTAGAACCAAATACATTTTTCAAAATATTAAAACACTAAAAATGAAAAATTGAAAATGGGCTTTAAAAACTAAAATCCAAAAACTAAAAATGAAAACAAACGAGGCCTTAGGTTGTTAGAAAATTTTTGAAAATTTTTCACTACAAGAAAAGTTGTCTTTTACAACGCAAATAGATAACGCTTTATCTCAAAGCGTTATTATTTGTTCTAATTTCTTTTATTCAAGCAAGGATCAGATACGTAACGCATTTGGATAAAGTGGTCTTGCACGATAATTTGCTTGCCCGCTTCTTCCTTAAATTATTTTCCACTTACCTCTTCATTTTCGTTCGCTTCTTTTTTCCAGCTCTTAAAGAAATCTTAATTCTCTCCTACAAACCCTAAATATCGAATCCAGTTCAATAGCAACCTTCACATACTTTGTGCGGAAAAGCTGATGAGAGCAAGCATGCCATTTTGGGGCCGAGTGTGGATCTCGTATGTTTCTCCTTTTATTTATCTGCCGATTTGCATCAACTTTTAATCGATTTATGCAATAAACTATTGTCGAGTTTTGATTATTGAACATCACGTTGTTATAATCTAATTCATGTTCCTAATTTTGCGATTAGGTTTTATGATTCTCAATAGATCGCCGTACCTTTTTTTTAATTGATGCTTCGAGTATTGTTGAAATGATTGGCAGCTCCAAGTATTATCGAAATGATTAGCGTGCTTTTTTTTAATCGATGCTTTGAGTATTATCAAATTAATGCCCTGATTGTTCTCTCCCACTCCCAATTTTATGATTAAATTTAACCGCTCAAAAAATAATTTTTCTCTATCTATGCTGTTTTCGCTTTTTTCACAAAAGGCAGTGCATTAATTTTTGTTTTCCTTTTATATTTGCATATTACTATATTTTTGCCCAATTCAATTTCTTCTTAAGAAAACTCAAAAGAGCAGATTGTGAGGGCCATTTAGTAATTATTTTTACTCACAGTAGGTGAATTGATATGTTGGACTTGATTGTTGAAACTATTGCCAAGGATGGTGTTCTGTTTTCCATTGAAGTTGTTTTCCAAACCCAGTAAATGATTTTTCAGACAAAGATGGTGAATTCCAAAAGAAGATTTACTCATTAATTGTAAGGGAAGACGAGAAAACGAACTTTATAGAAATCAAAGCCGGAGGTGAGCAAGATTATTTCAGATTGTTGGTCTGCACATGCCCCTTTCAATCAATACTATTCTTTTTTACTAAAAACCCAATCATTTGCTTTTGTTTACACATGCAAAGATATAGCCAAAAAAATGCACCATTATCTACTTAGGCATATCGATCGACTGGTCCTTCGAATCAATGCTTTCAAATTAATTTAACACCTCACTCGTCGATCAATGGGCTTCAATCAATTATCGATTAGGGTACTTCAGCTCATGGGTTGTTGTATTATCTGATCATGGTGAAAGCTTCATTCTTCATTAACTTCCAATTCGTTGTTCCGTTTGACCTTTTTTCTTCTTTGCAAATCTCTATCTTAATCTTCAATTTGACAATGTGAAAAATCAATCATCTGGTATACAAGTATTTTGGATTTTTGGCACTTCCATTTGCACTTCAGTATTTTAGTTTGGCAACTTGCAGATATTTAGAGCAATTTTCTACATGTATATCGGTAAAAACTATTTTGAATTTAGAACTAACGATGGCAATAAAATAGTGCACTGCATATATTTTTAACTGTTTAAATACTAAATATCGATGCATATACATTGTCTTGGTGATAGATACGACTATCTGTACAAAAAAAATAATGAAATAGTTTACTACTACAGGGATCTAGTATATATTTTCAAATGGTAATAAAACTAAGTATCAAAATTAATGGCATGGAGGACTCATGTTATAGAGTTATCCTAGCCTTTTATTATGGATGTGTGGAAAATTATCAAACTTTTCTTTGAGATAAAATTTAGATAATCATAGTACGATTACAAGGGTTGCAGTATATTTGTGAGAAAATCATAGTGCTGACATTCGGTTCAAAAGCATGTTGTTTTTTCAGATTAATTTAATAACATTGTATAACAAATAATTGTAGATATGTAATTGTCTGAAAATTGGTTCAATAGTGTAGATAGATGTAGTGATGGATTAAAAAAATTTTGAGAGGAAGGACAACTTTGCTTAGAGGACTTCATACAAAGATTTTTCGTAATCCCATTGCATTTTGTTGCTGCCACTAACTTTCCTGTAGGAATATAAAATATCCTGCAATAGCAATTGCTTGTCCTCATTAAACGAGAAATTATATTCTCTCAATATAAATAAGTTATGCTATTCACTAGTGACATACATTTATATTTAGCATCAGAATTTGCAGTTTAAACTTGCCTGAGAATCAGTTTTACTTTTCACTGTTATTCATTTTTACATGCTACAGTATAGTTATGTCATCAATGAAAATAATAACGATTAGTACATTAACAATTTAACATTTCATTTCTTTGTAATACATTTCTATATGTAGTTTTGTTGTATGATGAAAAACTAAATGCATTGGTGCAGGTGATGGATTAAAGAGATACTGAAGCTATTACCCAGGCCTCGGCTTGATTTAAAAAAAGGTAAGTTTGTTAATACCAATATTCGAGTCATTTGTTAATACCAATATCATTGAAAGCCTACAATTTGTGTGCATTGAAAGTATGCAGTTTATCTTCAGAAAATGCTGATTGAACAAAGTTAATACCAAGAGCAGCGGCCTCTACTTTTTGGCACCAACAACTTTGTTTGTGAAATTCAAAGCTTTCACATGTGGAGGAATGTTTGGCCTTCCAAATACCTGCATCATTCATTAACTACTGTGAGAAATGTGATGTAAAGTTTAAGCTTCTTAACCAACGTTGCACGTCGTGACTGGTTAGAAATTTTGATACAAAAATTATTGTATAGTATACTGAGTTGATGGTACAAAAAAACCGAATCATCATTTGTTTGTGTTTTTCTCTAGCAAACATGAAACACAAATGCATTATCGCTGTTGCAGACAACATTGCATAGCTCGCTTGTTAAATGGAGGCATTGTGACTTGTTAAAGATAATCAATTGTCTCAAATAATCACCAGATTCATTAATCAGGGAGGTATTCTTTTTTAGTTCTGACTTGTTAAATGGAGACATTGTGAGCTATCAATTGTCTCAAATAAGTGAACAAAAGTCCCCAGTGTTCTTTGGAAGAGGAGTCAGAACAAAAGAAACTATCAGCAACATTTTAAAGATGCAGATCAGAAATCTTCCCATAATATATCTGGGTATCCCATTATCTTCCAGTAATTGAAAGTCAGAGACTTTGGCCCATTAATTGATAACTTGAACAAGAAATTTAGTAACTAGAGCAACATGCTACTAAATATAAGTGGCGGAGCAGAATTAATTAAATCAGTAATCTACCCAATTATAGAATATTGGATGCACTTTTGCCAAATCCCAATCACAATAATAATAAGATTGACGCACTAAGTACAAATTTACCTCTGGCAGAAGAAAGCTCATAATTTAAGTTGGTCAGATGTATGCAAACCAAAATCAGAGGGGGTCCTTGGAATAATGAAACTATCCACTAATGATGAACATAGAACACTTTGTTTGCTTACTGTGCTGTTTGAGATGAGATCGGTTATGACTGTCTAGTTGTTAATGGTTGCATTGTATTTGTGGTATCTGATTATGTTTAGAGAGGGATGAAAAGCATGGTGTTGTTGATTTGTATTTTGCTGGAGTATTAACAGTGGATGCCTCGAGTCTCTATTTTGGTATAAGCACGGATATAACTCTAAGTTATTCATTGGTTGTCGAAGATCTCATCGTGGTCTGATATGTGTATGTTACTATGATTTTTGTGCTGCTTGAAACAATTTAAGGTGTATCCCGTTGCTTGAGGTTGATAAAACTAAGAGGATGTTTTGTTTTGCTTTGGCTCAGTCATAGATTCTGTTGATTTGATTATGGAAACATGATATTTTTGGTCCATTGCCCTCAATGTAGATTCCAACATGATATTTTTGGAAACATGATATTCTGTAGAGTCCAATATATAAACACAGAATGTTTTACACTGGCACATTGTAGATACACAATCTTTCCCTTTAGAAATACCTTCATATCCGAAACTGTGGAATGGTGCTTACTCTTATACAGAAAGATACACCATGTCTGATGCCATTTCTATTGTGCAGTGAGTCATTCTTTCCTTCACTATTCACCTTCTGTTTTCAAGCATTATGGAAGTTATGCATGAGCATAAGTGTAATTTTCAGGTATGCAGAAAGAAGAGGAGTCAATGTGCTTGTCGAGATTGATGTGCCCGGTCATGCATTGTCATGGTAGCTCACCCATTTTGTTTTCGAAAATAATGATATTCGTGCAACTCAATGTGCATAAAACTATGGGAGTCTTTATGTACATGTGTATTTTTTTATAGGGGTAAAGGTTATCCTACTTTGTGGCTGTCGGCTAGTTGTCAGCAGCCTCTTGATGTTAGTAACGAGTTTACATTCAAGATAATTGATGGAATCCTTTCAGGTTAAGTATATTTGTGTTTTTCTGTTTTTAAGTGAAGTTCTACAGTTGTTTCTTGATTCAGACGATTTTATCCTTTGCTTCTTTCATATTTTAGTAAGGTTTTCAAGTTCAAGTTTGTTCATTTAGGAGGCGATGAGGTTGATACAAGTTTTCTTTTTCCCTTTCACTTATCATTATATATTGCGCATTCACTAATTTGGATCACTAAGGTCCATCTTACTTTCTTACTCTTTGTTGCTTTAAACTACAAAAAGTAACCAGTTCCGAGTTTTAATTATGTACGTGTATATATGATTAATGCTAAAATTGTACATATGTACATAATAGTCGCTATACTGTTAAAGGATGCCTAAAACTTATTTAAAATTTGATAAAACTCTTTAAGGGCTCAAACAATATAGTTCCACTATTTGTATACTAAGTTAACAACAATCTTCATTTTTAAGAACTATGAATTTTGTAAAAATCGAGCAAAATGAAATTTTTTATTCACGCATTTTGTTCATATATAGGTCAGTTTTCACCTTTGAGAGAGTGTGTCACATCCAATTTCTCTCTCTAGAAGCCTCCTAAATTATATACTATACTCCTCTCACTTAAATATTAAATACTTAAAATATCAACATTCAATATATCATCATAAAAAACCAAACTGTACAATATAATTTATTATGGAAACAAAATCACCCTTAATCTAATGGTGTATTCAGAAAAATAATATAAACCATTCATAATGTTATATGGAATTCTCACTTAGACTTTGAAGACAACAAGTACAAGGCCGAACGAGTATGAGTTTAGATAAAAAATTGAACCCATGTTTGAGAACTGGAATTGTAACACCCATTGAATTGTATTATTTGTCAACTTTGGATTTTAGATGGGTAACTCTGTATGTTATGCTATTGTAGCAAGTTGCATGCTTCTTAAACTACCATAGGCATCTTTAGGAAAGAGCTGCCTAAGCTGTGGGCTGCTGCTACAGGACAACATCACACTTAAAAAAAAGTGTTCTAGCGGCAAGTAGGCTGTTAAATATACAACATTGATAAAAAAATCTCAAAAAATATACACATTGCACGTGATTTGTAGTAGTTTCTAATATATTAGCATATATCCTAACACGTATGAATTTGGAAATAAACGGTCATGTTCTACTTCTCTTGCCCAAAATGATAAACATACGAATTTGACCAAGGTTTTAACACTAAGTTAGAAAGCATAAATTGCATTTTGTATGCAATGGAACCTTATCTTCTTGTTTATTATGGCATCTGCATGCTAATTCAGGTATTGAATATGGAGTAAAACTGGAATTATGTAATATGCAGGTGGTTGAGAGAAAGAAAATATTGTAGCCATTTGGATCACCAGTGAGTTTAAAAGTAGAAGAAGTTAACTAAGAGCTCACTTTGGCACTTCCTTCAAACTGTTGAAACTAAGTAAGTAAACTATTTTCTTCTAGGGTAAAATGTGAATTGATTTGTATTTCAGATGCTCTAATAGTTAAAATTGTTAGGCTTGATTATTTCAATTCTTTGTTGGCCGCGATTTATAGTCGAATTATGCCCAAAAACCCTAAATTGGTATCTCACTCGACAAGCTTCTCAATAGACCGACCCTGCCTAGGTATCGATTTTAACTTTAGTTAATATTGGTGAATCGCTGCTGTTAGAATTTTACTGTAAAATTTGACTAATCTGGAGTTAGAATTCATAGCCTAACTTGTATTGATGAACTTTACTGTACAAATTTAGTTGTAATGATGAAGGGAAAAGGACGGAAGAAACAGCTGAGGATCCAATGGAAGTTTCGAGAAGAATTATGCAAGGTTGAACCCATAGGACCTTGATGACCTTCCTGATGTATTCTATGGTATATTTTACATACAATATTAGCATGAATTAATATTAACAGTATAACACTGGGTTGGACTGTATTGTTTTATTCTATGTTTGTACTCTGTAATGACCTTCCTGATGTATTCTATGTTTGTACTCTGTAATGTTTTATTCAATGGTTATGCACTTGCTTTAATTTTTGTGCACTATAATGAAAAATATATCACATTTCTTTCTGAGCATGCTCTTGTGTCATATTTGTTGATTATAATCTTTATTCGTTTCTGAGCATGCTTTAATGGTGTTATAAAGATTTCCAATTCTGTTGAGATTTAGCTGTATTATAGCGGCTACAATGAGCTATTGAATAAATATTTTATAGCAGCAAAATGGTGTTATAAAGATTTCCAGTTCTGTTGAGATTTAACTGTATTATAGCGGCTATAATGAGCTATTGAATTAACATATCATAGCGACAAATTTGCGTTATAAAACTAAGCTCAACCATGGCGGTATATTTTGTTTGTAAATATTCAACAGTTTTTTATAACATGTCGATATACAGCGCTTATCAAACCGCTATGGTTGTGATTAATAGCGGCTATATGCCGCTATAAAAGACACTTTTTGTTGTATTGTTTGTTAACATAAAAAGGATGATTTCTAAAAGTGTAACTGAAATAAGGAATTTTGAATTAGATATGGAAACTAATTGTTTTGGTTAAAACTAAAAGATTTAGAAAAGTGAATATCGAGTTTTAACTAAGTGAGTTTTGATAAGTTAATAGGTTTGGAGCATTTTTCCTGCCTTAATAATTTCAGGGACGAAATTCTTTTAAGGGGGAGGAATGTAACAACCCGGATTTTTCTACGGCTAATTATGAATATTTTAATTAAATATTGGATTTGGAATTTATAATTTAGTTAGTAAGATTTTAAAACTGAAAATTCAAGCGATTTCGTAAATTTTTGAATCGTCGACTTAATCGACGCGTTAAAATAGCAACCCGGGGCACAGTCTCGAAATTCGACGAAACTAGTTCATTGGATCCTAATAGTGTATTATTATCTTATTTAAATTTTTGTGACGTTTGGATTCACTGTTTGTTCGTACGGGATAGAAACGCCTAGAAATAATTAAATTGAAAATAATTTAAATAGTTGATTTAAAAAGCTATCTTCTACATACGATCGAGACTTGTTCCATTGCGTTAGAAATAGGGATATAACATTGTAAACACCTAGCGGCACGCCTCGATAAGGGTTCGAAATTTTGGGTTACTTAAATCGATAGATTTTGAAAAATATAATAATTTATTTTCTTTGATTTGACTAGGCTGTCTCTTCTTTCACCAGTCACTCTACCTTTCCAAACACGCGACCTCAAACCATTCAAACACGCGAACTTCGTTTAAAACCATGTCCCTCTCCCCTTCTTTAACACGAAATCAAATTCGAACAAAAGAAGGAAAAAAATGAAATCGCGTTTACTTCCCTTTCTTCTTCTGAAAAGTAGCAGTTCGAAATCAATTCGAATAAAAAAAAATCGAAAGAAACACGTTTTTCACTTTCGTTCTTCAAAATCAAAATGCACATAGAAGAATTAAATATATATATATATATATTATATATAACACGATCGAATCGCATTGGCAAGCGCGATCGCAAGTGAGCAGAGGGCGATTTAGCGCGATCTAGGGTGTAGGAGCTTTGATCTGATGGGTGTTGTGGTCGCAACATCGATTTAGGGGTGGTTGGCGACTCCATCTAGAGAAGCTAGGGTTTGTGTGCATGAGTTCTGAAGGGCAAAGGCGCGGGGGAGAGAGGGAGGCTCGATGCTGTCCTTTGAATTAGGGTATTCATTTCTTGATGGCAATAAGCGACGGCGTTGGCACAAGGACGAAAGCTGGTGGAGCTTGACCTTAAGTGGAAGGTAATAAGGAAAGAGGAAGTGTTGCGTTATGGCCGGGGTTCGATCGCAGCGACCTGTAGTGATGTAAGCGCACTGGTGACGTATGCGAGCAATGGCAGCGGGCGGCCATTGGGTGGTGGTCGCATTTCCTATATTATATAGGTCGTGGCTTTGAAGTTGTCTGTGAGAGTGAGATAAGATTAACTTTTGAATTTAGTTTTATTAAGTAAATAGTTATTTAATTAATTCAAATGTTTACAAATTCGTAATTTATTCATACAAGGTCCAAAATGAATAAAACAAGTCGAGTTGGTGTGTAGCTGGAAAATCTATGCAATAGGATTGGTTGGAAATTTTTCGGAGTCAGCTGGGGTTTTAGGAAGAAAATTTAAAATCTAGATGTTCGGCAAAATTAAAAATCAAGATGAGTAAAATCTCACTTATTTGGATTGCTGCTTTTAATTTTAAAATGTTAAAATTAGTTACTGGATGATTAGTTGAATTGATAATAATTATTATTATCAGTTGGATGTTATATATATACAGTGGTTTATATATTAGAAGTTGGACATATTTCCCGCTTATTGGAGCGGATGTGACCCTATGCGCCCCGCATAATAGCAGATGGCCTTATATAGCGGTATCCCCCTTGATAGGATTGGTATTTTTATGTTGTATTAACACCCATGGATGAAGAAAAACAGGTTGGAGGAATCCAAATGGATTCCTCAAATTTATATTGATTGTTTTCCATATTCAATAATATATGATATGTTAAATTTATCCATTGTAGATTATTGTTGTGATGTGAATTATTAGATGTTATAGTAGCACTAGCCTAACTTTTGGTATTCTAAATAACATAAATATTACTTTTGGAATTTGAAAGGATTTAAAAGGAAATTTTGAATATAAAAATATTTATATCGAAATTTGGATTATTTTAAAAGAGATTGATTTAGATAAAATAATAATTAGATTTGAAGTTGTACTTAACTATTCGTAAAATATTTTAATTAGAGATTTTAAAATAAGCTATATAAAGGATTTTTAATAGTGGAAATTTTAAGTGGTATTCTAGATTTATGGGAAAGAAGTGGAAATCGATATAATAGATTTGTAAAATAAATGGAATTTATAAGGAAATGGATTTATAAAACAGGAAATTATTGTCAAGGACAAAATTTCTCAGCGTTTTAGCTTCAAGGACAAATCCTCATTATTTTAGCCTAAAGGACAACTTTCTTTAGATATCAGTTTTTAGTTATTAATAGCAGTTTTTAAGTATAAGTTTGTAGTATCGGTAGCAGTTTTTATGTACCATTTTTTAGTTCGGTAGCAATTTTGGAAGAATGCATGTCCTTATGAATAATTTTGGAGAATGTTTGTACTTGTGGATAATTTTTAAGAGAATGTTTGTCCTTGTGGTTAAAATATTGAGGCCGTGTCCTTGAGGCTAAAAATATACAAATTTTTATCCTTTAAATTAATTCTCCCTTTATAAAAATGGAATTTTATAAATAAGATTAATTTGTATAAACAAGCAAAACCAGGGGAGTTTGTAGATAAACGATGTTTTATAAATAGGGAAATGATATCATTAATAAATTGGAATATAATTTCACAGGGTGAATTTATATCGAGATATGAAAAAAAGATTTTTGGGGGAAAATAGTGGATTCTATTTTTTAAAAGTGTGGATGATTAGAAAATCAGAATGGGATAGATGTGCGGTAAATCGAGAAGATTTATAAATTGAACTGGATCTTGGGATTTTAATTTTTTTTTAAGAATTTAAGCATTGGTTTTAAAAGGGAAATTTATTTATTTAACTATGTAATTTAAAACTAGTTAGTATTGACATACTTGGGAAGTGAATTTTTCAAATATCTAATGTTAATTGGAATTTAAAATATTAAATTCTAAATTTTTTGCATAACAAGCTTTGTAAATCGATTAGTTTTAATTAAATATGGATTGGAAATGAGTTATTAATGTTTTGTTTAAAATTTTTTGATATTTTAAATAATTACTTGAACATGTTTTAAAAATAAATTATTATATATATAATTCTGTAATGATTTAAATTTACTTGTAAATCTTCTCGAGATTTGGAAACGGAGTTTATTCAGTAGATGGGATTTATATGAGAATTCTCAAAATGGAATTTGAGAAAATGCAAGGAAATTTTCAAAGTAGTTAAATAAGAGTGAACTTCGAAAAATGAGATAGAATTCATAAAAGAAGTAGAAAAGGGGAGTTGAAATTATAGACAAGGGTATTTGACTTTGGAAATATTAAAAAAATTAGTCAAGAAACCCCAGAACTTATAAAATTCGTTATAAACGAGTTAAGAAATTTACAATAAAAATTATGAAAGATTTTGATAAATGAGAAATAAAAATGGAACTTTCCTGAGCATTTAGCAGTAAGGGGTTTAGAAAAATATATTTTTAAATATTTTTCTAGGTGATGAAATAAGAGATGGTTTGAAATATCCTAATATGGGTATAAGTAAGTGAGTTGTCTCAAATGTTGAAATTTTGGAAGGGATTTGAATATATATCTTATAAAGATATTTAAAAATAAATTTTGGAAAATTATAATATGGGCCTAGTGACTGCTTATGGATGTTAACTGATAGTTAAATAATTGAGTATCAAATATTGGCAAATTTCGTTAATCGTTTCGAACAGATCGGGATCAGATATAATTATCCGAAAACCACTTTGATCTGGTTTGAACGTTACGAATGGATATCGTGATAGTCAACATGATGATTCAGTTTGTCCAGACCCAGGACAACTTGTATGGACGAATGCTATCAGAACATCATCATTGAAGGAAAATGAGCATTCAAAGTGAAATTGTTCTTGAAAGGTAATCATAACCTCAAGCCTCATCAATCGGAATGACTGAAAATCAGGGGAGATGCAGCAAGGCTAAGTGGATCACACCCAACTAAGTTATGTTATCATCTTTCTAGATACCCTTGGAAATATATATAAATTATGGATATGGTTGTGCATGGAAATGTTAGCGCTCAATTTTTAAGGGTTGGAACACCCGAGATGATAAAATAATTGGTTCTATCTAGGTTAGGGATAAGGATGGTCTTGTGTTGTAGGGGATCCCGGCAAGGTCCTCGGTACAATTTTCTAGAAGTGTACTGTGATAGGTAGTACCCCAATGCCTAGTTATTATATGGAATCCATTCTCCAATAAGCGTCGTACGGTTTTGATTGTGCCCAAATATGCTGAAAAGTGAGATGCAGGCATTTCGGCTATTTTCTATTTACTTTGTTTAGACACTAATATAATAGCAGACGATTTTGATAAAAAATATTTTGGTTATCGTTAGGGAAAAATCCGTCGTGTTTATGTGTAACATGGTCTTACGAGATACCTTTGTTTTTCAAAGGACTTAGATAACCCTAATTAATTCAAACGTATTTTCTCACGCTGGTTTTCCAGACTGACTCTGGTGTTATTTTATTATAATGCTCGGGTCAGACCGAGTACTATAGAATCAGGATAGGATGCTATGGAGCTCAGGAGACAAGCTGGACGATAAAGATGTATTCCCGTACTTGGTTTACGTGTGAGGTGGTCTTACGAGATACCTTTGTTTTTCAAAGGACTTTGATAACCCTAATTTATTCAAATTAGGTGTATTTAATCACGCTGGTTTTCCAAACTAACTCGGGTGTTATTTATTATAATGTTCGGGTCAGACCGAGTATTATGGAATCGGGATAGGATGCTATGGAGCTCAGGAGATGAGCTGGACGATAGAGATGTATTCCTGTACTTGGTTTATATTTTCCGCTATGTGAGGACAAGTTATTATAACTGCCCAGTTTGATGTATTGATTGTTGTACTATGATGATTGTAGGTATTAAACAGTTACAGATTCCTTTGTATAAAAATCTGTTATTATATATTATATGTTGTTCTACTGCCTTTGTGAGATTTTGTGTTGTTGTTCTATTTCTTCTATCTCTTTCTCCTTCTTTACCCTAATTATTCACTTTTTCGTACAATTTGGGTTGAACAATGGTGAATTATTATCAAGTCAAAGGGTACGGAACTATGGGTCGCTATACATAAAAGACTATATCTAAATTTATAGGTCAATAAACATATGAAACTCTATATATGCAGGGTATGAATATAAAAATGTCATCTCGAACAGTCTCGAGTATCATATAATTCATTGCACCACAAAACTCAGCATAAAAATGTCATCACCCATATAAATTCACATCAAATATTATCCAATCAAAACAATATCAAATGAGTAAATCATCCATATCTGAAAGCATTATGAAAGTCCAAAAATCATCAAATATGAGATGTCATCAGTTATATCTCTCAATTTCAAATAATAAAATATTGTCATCAAAACAATGTAGAATAGACTGTCTGACTGTAAAACATATGACACATACCCAATAGTCGTATATAATAAAAAATATGAGAATCCATTATACTCTAGAAGTGTATCCAGTATAATCTCATCTTCTGATGTATAAATAAATAAATCAAAATAAATCACGATGAGAAACAACTTTACGATAGACATGAAGTCCAAAGTAGAGTCATATATGTACCAATATGCAGGTCACCTGACCCTGGGTCGCCTAACCCATATCTATACTTAAGTGAGGCGTATCAATAGTATATGCCAAACTACCACTCCGTAAGAACCAAAAGGGAGACTGATAGTCGTATGCCCGTTCTAGGAGCACATGGTCACCCAACCGAATCTGCTCATATAGTCTTCAGTTACCCTGACGGACATCGTGACTCATATCCACCAATGGCTCGACAACTCATAGACTCTTAGTCACGACCTTGCTTTGCCTCAATAGGCAACAGACGGCTAGCCTATGCGACAACACAAAGGGGCTATAAGGTACCCACCTTATGAGACACCTAACTCAAATCCTATAATGTAGAGCACCTACTCCATGGGTCACCTAACCCAAATCATATGGTGCGCAACAAAATAATATCCAACAAAAGTTTCATGGAAATAGGGCGGGACCCCAAGATTATGCCACTAGGGTGGATTCTAGCCATTTGGTTCTCTCCAACGCTGATAAAAGGAGTACATCATGATAGTGGTACATAATATCAATTAATATAAGGGCACCTACCATGCTCGCACCTATGAGCATCACCTCATGTAAGTAAAATATAATAATGCTAATCCCATCACATGAGTGTCATCTACTTACAATGAATGACCAAATAAATATCGCAACAGCGTCCTATACTACTGCGTGATGCTTAAACGTTTATTCGTTGCTTATAAACTACACTCAATCTCTAAATATTCTATAAAATTAGTCTAAAAAATAATCGGATAAATATTACCGAATGCCTCATTTCAAACGGTATTATAAATCCGTTTATTCAGATTCCTCATCATACTGAAATGTACATTATCACAAAATGTACATTATCACAAAATCAAACCACAGGACGTCGTCACCGTATCATATCAAATCACCAATCAAATTTATGTCAACGGTGAATCGTTTACAATATCGTCTTCTGTACATGAAAATGATAAATCATGAGATATAGAAATCATATTAAAATAACAATTTCAATTCAAAAATAAGATAATAATAATTTTTAGAAAAATAGTTTTTAAATTATTAAATCAAATATTAAAATATTTATATAAAACATCCAAAAATGGATTCATAAATCAAACATCCCTTACAGAAGTCTTTCCATAATTTTCCGCAACTAATTATGATTTCATAATAATAAATATATAAACTTCAAAATAAATTATATTTATTTCTAACCATAAATATAATTCAAAATCTTCACTTGATATTCGAACTAATCAGGAATATAACATTTTCCTTTAAAGCATGCCACATTAGAATGTTCTCATATTATAAAAGTGATATTTTTTTTTCAAAACATATCCAAAATCATTTAATTGCTTTATAAAAGATTTCAATATTTTACTAAGGTTTGAGAGCCTTTTCAATAATAGTTTTAATAAAATTTATACTAAAAATCACATAAACAAATATTATTATTTTCCAAATATATTGTAAAATAGCATTGTATTACATATTTCCTTTAAAATAATTTCAAACTTACAATATTTTTTCTTATTGATTATAAAAAGAGTTTTATAACCAAAAAGGAAACTATGTTTATATTTATAATTAGAAATATATTTATAAGTTTGAAAATAGCTAAATTAAATAAAATTTAGTAAAATATTTATAAAATACTTTTAAAAAGATTCTAACACTATTTAATAATACTTCCAAGCTTTTTAAACATTCCTTAAACAAGTAATATATATATATATATATATATATATATTATGGAGTAAAATTACTCCACACAGATCAACGAACATCATTATAAATATCATGTGACTCGATTCGAGTTCCATCAAACTCCGGTCATCTATTAAATTCACACACCGACATACAGATAAATATTTAGCTCAATTCACTAAGGGACAGAGTTCCATTTGTAAATCGACACTTCCAACTAACACAATCGAGCAATTATCACAACATCATCCATATCAACCAATTTCGTTATAAAACCAACCAACAATTCAATCAAGCTATGTATTCAAATATCGATATATATGTATATTTAACTTGCAAAGAATATCGATATAGTTGTGAGTTACAAACTCACCGAGATGACGAATGTAGAATTCACTCACTTATGCACATGCCTCTCCATATGTTGCCTCCTATCACCAAAAGCCGTCGATATTCACATCTATAAACCATGTCAATCACTTCCAACATCGTGACAGTCCCATGATCACCTACCCGAAGTCCACCATCACAGTCATCTCCAGTAGCTGCCCAACCACGATCGTGCTCCAGCAATAATTGCAACATAAAGTCATGCCCGCTCCATCGTCGCCTGCCTTTTTCTTCATATGGTCGCAGCAATAAGTCATCGCGGCTCCAAATGTTGGGGTTCCACCAGCCAACAACATGACATCAGTTTGCTGCCGTAGTCACTCGTCATGGCATCCTCTCGCGATCACCGAAGCTCGTTCATCGATACCTTTCCACAGCCCAGGCCACATCACGAGTTTAATGGCGTGTATATTTTTTTAATGAAAACACGAATTTGAACTTCAGGGTTTTAGCTGAACAAATTAGGAAGGTTTGGGAATTGGCTTAAAGAGTGATATTAGAGTCTAGATAACTGGAGAAGGGTTTGTGATTAATGGTTTGGGCCCAATTGGGATCTTGATTATACTAATTCATTTCTCTCCATTTTCATTTAAATAACTCTTCCAATTCATTTGTAAATTTATTTCAATTAAATTTTCAACCGATTCTTTCTTCATTCAATAATTTATATTTCGATAATTGCGTAATTCCATTCGATTCAATACTCATTTATTTTTATCTAATTATTGTATCGTCACAAGATTAAAAAAAATCCCAACTATTTCAATTATATAAAATTATTTACGCTATAAAAATATTTTTATTAAATTTAAACAATTTATTCGGTTGTAATAATTTATCCAAAAAGAATTTATTAATTTATTTCAATTTATTAGATGAAAATATTATATTAAATAGAATTTAATTAAGTAAAATTTATTTTTGAAAATATTAATGATTAAATATCAAATTCTAATAATTTTATTTTAATTAAATTTACATATGATTACAACGTAGAAAACAGAGTTGTTATAGTACATTAGTGTTCTCCATATAACCATGTGGGGATTAACACTTGATACAATGGAAATAAACACAAATATAACACTCAAGCCTCTTGCTTCGTGTTTGACTATCCCCAAAAGCAACCTGCCTAAACCTATAAACTTAACATAATCAAATGAGTACTCATGAGTTTATAAGGAAAAGAAGAATAATAACTCGGTCGGGCATAAGTTCTGGCATGAATAACATATTTCCCTAAATCATACAAGCTAGTGAGATTATGCTATCAACATGCGGAACCAGTCATCTCCTCACTTTCCAAAAAATAACATCGGAATATATAGTGAGTTTAAATTGTAAGATCATTACCAAGTGCCAATATCACTGTGATATCGTAACCGAAAGCATCCTTTCAGTTTATGTCATAGAGAAAACCCCAATATTCAATTATACCGAAATACCCAACCCTTGTCTGCTCCTTGGCTTTACATACTTTTGTGATAGATATACATTACTATAGTTCTACCATTCGGCTGCCACTAAGGCTATATGCCTATATACTATATACATTAGTTACGATGTTTCTCAACTTCCGCTAAGGCCTTACACTCGTCGTTTTTGGTCACCACCCAGGCCTTACACCGAATCTTTCATACTCAGATTGTCACATAGTCCTTATACCTATTTCGCTTTAGATTTCAGTTTCCATATAGGCCTTACACCTTCGCTTTCACCTTCTAGGTTGCTACCTAAGTCATTACGTCATCCACCATTCCTTTGGTTGCCACTTTTGGTCTTACACCAATAGCTTTCGTACTTTGGATGCTACACAGGCGTTACTCATTCGCTTTCGATTTTGGATGCCACATAGACCATACACCTTTGCTTTTGAATTTGGATGTCACAAATGCCTTTCTTGTTCAATTGAATCCACAACCTAACCATCTAGTATTAGGCTTTCCACTTCTATTTATTAAGCTAACGTTCAACTAATCATCATGTGATTATGAATATCGATCGTAACATCATCATCAATGTCTCAAGTTACAGTCCGGCCTTGCCTTATTATGCATTTCTATCTCTGAAAGTTACCATTTCTGGTTCACACATTTCTCCAAGGGTTACACTAATCTCGACACTAAATGTTCTCATCTCATCTAGGGAAGCCTAATATAGTTTAGTTTGGTGATTTGTAAAATTAACTCTTTGATTTCTCAAAAATCACCTCCTCTACTAATATTTCCTTAATCGTCGACCAACTTTAGTCCTCGGTTAATAAGTTTGGTTGGTGTAACATCCCGCCTTTTCGCACACTTTAAATCGACACACGTGCCAATTCAAACCATACGAAAGGGCGGATTGTTATGGGGTAAATAAGAAAAACCAGAGAAGAAATAAAATAAAACAGAATCTCACAATGGAAGGATAAAATATAATAATCAATATATAGTTCGTAAAACTGTTTACAAAACATTATATCTTCTTTATACAATAAATATCAGAGTTCACATACCAATAAATATCAATGCAGCGGAATTAAATGGTGTGGTGGAATAATATAGTAGATAATAGTAATACAAATCTTCGTCTTCGTCCTCCAGAGCTAAATCTTCAAATCCTGAAACGCTCGGACTGACCCGAGCGAATTGAAAAGACAAAACACTTGAGTCGGAACTAAAGGATCTTATGTAAGTTAAATCAACAGAGATAAATATGAGTGCAGTAACTTAAAAGATGCTCGGGATTCACATCTCTTAAACTATTTACTATGTAATATATTTCGCTATTATAATAGTGTCTATAGTAAAATAAACTTACTTTTAAATAGCATTAAGGCTTTACATTTTCCACCTTAACACGTAATAGTCCCAATAGTCCATCCAATATTATAGTCCCTCATGATCGGAAAGCCACCAGAGGATACCACACGGGCTACGGGAGAAATCCAAACTCGTACAAGGCGCGATAGGATAGGTGACACGGCACAACTAGGCAATGCCATGGTAGATATACCAATTACGCTTTCGGGTCAGTGGTAAGCGTAGCGCAGCTACCGCCCACCTCGAACAAACTCTCCGAATCAAAGAAATCAAAAGTGAAGGTGGTCACCGAATCAATCCAAAGTCAGAGTATAGTATCAAAGGGAAGTGTCCGATCAAAGGTGCTACCTTATTAACCCGTCGATCGCTCTTGTTTTAGCCACCTTATGCCAACTCACGGGAGTTGGGTCCACGTAATTACCTCAGAGGATATGCCGCCACCAACCTACTTCATTCTGGAATCTCCACCGTGTACACGGTTGTTAAAGTGGTTCTCGGAGTTGGCAGAGAGTATGACAACTTCCGATCCTGGTCTCTTTAACAACCAAACGTTATTATAACACCGCGGTCATTTAAAAAAATAATTATACTTTAAAACCAGAATATAATTATCCATTTCAAAACCCATAAATACGATATCATTTCCATTTCCAAAACAACTCATTTTGATATTATTTTTATAAAACCCAAACCAATAATATAATTTTTATTTCAAATATATTTCTTTTCCAAAATCATACTGCTTTAAAATTTAGAATATCTGGAAACCAAACATTTGAATTATAACTTTCAAAACATAATACTTCGAAATTCATAGCTTTAAAACCATAACTTCTAAAACTTGAATGGTTTGGATATTTAATAGTATATAGAATAAAATAGTTTGAATTTAAAATTACTTTAAAAATAATTTCCGCGACTTCAAAATTTTTTTTCATTTAAAATTTTAGGTCTAAACCCCATAAATTTAGATTCACTTTTAGTTTCAATAAAACACTTCGATTTCAATATATTCAAACTTTGAGTATTTAACAATTTCAAAACTAAGGTTGGGAATTCTATTCAAAAATTTATTGTCCTATTATTTAGTTTTGAAATATTCACAAAATAAATCCATAAAATAAAACTCAAATTTCTATCAATTAAATATTTCCTTCAATTTATTTATACTAGAAATATTCATTTAATTTATTTTGAATAAAAATCCAGTTATAAATATCATACCTTTAAAATTTCCAAGTTTAATAAATTTACACCCACTTGTGGAGTTAAATTTTTAAATAAGCTCAATACCAAGTAAATTTCCAATTTACGTTCAAATCTTAATTGATTTGAACCATTTAAAATTCTATATATATACAATATCTTAAACCTATACTTGATCATATAATATAAATTATCAAATTCCATTATTCAACTTATTTATTTTCATTTAACAAATTCATACATAGCTTAAATTCAAAACTTTAACTATATATGTATATATAAAATAGGATTTTATATAAGATCAGAAATTAATATTTATTAAACCGTATCATATCCAAACCATAGAAATCATTTTCAAAATATTTATGTATATAGATCGACGATGTCTGTATAAAATTTTCTATCCTATGGTCAAGTGATACGGATATTTATCATTTCAACCCGTAATTTAAATAAAAGTTACGGTTATATATCATTTCAAACCGCAATCCCGAACAAAATGAAATACATAACAGCTTGCAATTAATATAAATAAACATCCATTCATCCATCGAAATCATACATTCATTTATCACATCATCATCCAAATTCAAACAATACATCCATATATAACAGGTGATAAATAACTGGTACCAACTATCAGTTTATATTCAAAATAAATTTATAACTGTTTGACTGGCAGTTTATATGCAATAAATAAATATAAATTTAACTGACAGTTAATATGAAATAAATAAATAAATAACTATTTAACTAAATAAATGCAATTAACTGAGATGATGATTTAAAAATATGCCAAACAACCATAAATAAATTTCAAATCACATCATATATTAATTTAACAAACATAAGAAATTTTAGAAGTTGTGAGTGGGTTAAAACACTCACCTTTTGAATTTAAATCCAATTTAAATCCAAAATTTGACCGTCTCAGAATTCATCCAAACCAGCGTCATCAAGTCCGGAATTTTATTTTGGTCCTAGCGGAGAAAACCGTGCGTGAAACGGAGTACGTATGAAAAAGTTATTAAGATTTTATCATTGAAATTAAAATTAAAATTAAAATAAAATAAACATACTTTCTCTTTACACGTCATCAACCTTTCTTCCTCTCTCTGCCCCACGCGTTCCAGCTCGTCTACAGTACATGAAGAAAACGCGCTATTCCCTGTTCGAGGCCGCCAGTCAACGACCCTTTTGATCGCGTTTTGCCACCGTTCCTCGCCTCTATCCTTCGAACGAACCCCATCGCCGCCACCTGCACCTCACGCCGCTTCCATCTATAACCCCGCAGTTCGTCCACGTGGCCCCTTGAGCCAACAATCTCCCCTTAACCAAAACCCTAATTTAATTATCATGGCCAATCCAGCCGTCAACTCGTCGAACAACCCACTCCGATGAGATCTCCTCTCGCCTCTCCACGTATCCATGCCTTCGATTTGTTGATCAGAAGGAGTAGATCAACATGACAATGAATGGCCGAAAATGATTCCGTGAATTCTGGACGAACCGTGCATCAATTTGAGAAACGAATTCCACCAGGAGATTACGCTCATCGATAGCATCAGCATATATTTTTTCTGCATTTTTCTAAGATCTTTGAATTTTAGGCTTTGGATTTGATTTTTGAAATTTGAAATTGGATCTAGGGTTTGCAGCCATTGGAAGAAGAGGAGAAACTGATGAAATTTTACGCGCAGATAAATGAGAATAGGCGGAGGCTAGAGTTTAGCAGGGTATTTATAGATAAAATTGAAAAATAGATGGATTAGGTCGATAAATATACGTGCTACCGCTAACGTGGCCCAAAAAGCCCGTTCTGACCCCGGAACTAAATTGGTTAAACCTATATATCAAAATAGGTGTTTTAAAATATTTTAAACGCAATGAAAAGGTTTCAGATTCAAATTGTATCGTATGAAGAAGTTATGCTAAAAACAATATTTTCAAATTGATTTCAATTTATCGATTTCAAGGCGTTTCGCGTTCGTATGATCAAACGACAAGTCCGATCGCTACGAAACTTGAAACCCTACAATAATTTATCGATACGGATCCGATGAAACTGGTTTCGTTAAAATCCGAGTCAGTGGCTGTAACAACCCGAATATTTAACGATTTTTTATATTTAAATGTTTGATTTAAATATAGCATCGTTATTCGGATTTTGGGGTCCGAAATGTTACTTTCTGCAAATGGCCGAATTGAAACTCGAAACCACCTCCATTGGTTCCAAAATGGCGTTTGCGATCTTTTTGAGTATAATCTTTGATATGTTTGGAGTTTGTGAAATTTTGGCTACTTTTCCTATTGGGTTTGGGATTGGGTTCAGCCCACTAGCCCACTTAACCCCCTAGCTCAACCCTTCTCTTCATTTCATCTTCATTTCATTTCTTTCTTAAGCTAAAAACTGAAATGGGGGAAAGGGAAGAGAATTAGAAATTAGCAAGCCCTAGTTTCTCTTTTGTATCTTGATTTCTTGCTCCAAATTCATAGAGAATCCATTGGTAAGTTCATCTCCATCTTCTCCATCTCTTCTCCTCTTCAATTTCTGTAATTTTCCTAACCCTAACTTAGGAAATACTTTCTTTGATTCTAGATTGAAGCTTGTAGTGTTGAAGTGGGGTGTAGTTGGTTGATTCCTTGCAATTGTGCTTCTTCATCTTCTTTGTTTTGTGTAAAAAGGTGAGTTTTGAACTCACATCTACTTCTCTTGATTTCATTGATGTTAGGTATGAATTCCTAACACCTTGTTCATATGCACTTGCATTTGGTTTGGGTTGAATTGAGGAATAATCCAATTTTTAGTGTTTTGGGTTAAAATCTTTGAAATCCTAACTTTGATGTTTTAATCATGTTTTGGTGATGCATCGAGGAACATATAGGGCCGGGTTGTCGATTGGCATAAGCCCTTAGAGCCAATGTTCGTCCGATTGCATTTTGGGAGAGTTTGCTCTTCATTTGAATAAGGCTGGAAAACAGCCCAGGCAAAATTCAGTCGACTGAAAACTCTGCACAGTCGACTGAACCTGAAACCCGAGAGTTTCCAGGCATGATTCAGTCGACTGAAAAACTCTGCACAGTCGACTGAACCTGGAAACAGAAAGTTTCCTGAACCTAGAAAATTTCCAGGTACAGGGTCAGTCGACTGAAAAACTCTGTTCAGTCGACTGAACCTGCTGTTTCAGCCCACTTTGCCTTTTGGGATTGAATTTTCAATTTGAATTGATTCATGATGATCCTATGTATGATTATCAATTGTTTTGACTTTGATGGTTCCTTTTAATTTTAATCCACGGGTTTTTTTTATGAAATAATCTCTCGAATCGCATTTAAAAGTTCGTTTCTCTAATTTATAAATTCTATTTAAAACACACACACTTTCGCACTTCGAACGAAGTGGGAGGGTGATTAAATGGTTGGGCAAAACACGGACCATGAATCTGTGCGTTTATCCTTCCGATTAATCCTTGACCTATTCGATTGATTGTTTTGACCTTCGGGTTTGGTTTATCAATGATATGAGGTAAACTTTGTACTGCTTTGAGTGTGAAAGAGACTGACGGATAGTAAACCGTTTAGTGCGAACGAGTGGTTATGGGACATACGTTAACACTTTTCGGATTCCTTTTCGAGAGTTGTGACACATTCCGCCAGTTAGTGGTGTCCAGTACTGGGTCTTCGACCTTCACCACTACGGTTTGTTGCCTCTGGGATAGTGTCTTCGGACTGTCTCCCTAGGTTTGTTGCCTTCGGGTATGTTGCCTTCGGGTGTGTGCCTTCGGGTTTGTTGCCCTATATAGTTTCGCTCTGATGTTGGCCTTATGTGCCGCATGGGTGATACTTGGGTTTGGAGTCTTCGGGCTCATGGATCCTTGTTTGTACAGTACTGAGCTCGAGCAAATTTTATGATGTTTCATTGATATGTATATTCCCTTGGTATCGCCCTTCGGTGTTGGTCTTTGTGAGCCGCATGGAGTATAGCGATTACCTTATGGAACTTGTATACCTTATGGGTATTTGTTATTTGCCTTTTGACTTGTTTTGGGATATTTGTATCCTTTGTTTCTATATGTTGCCGATGATATGAGGCTTGTTCTATATGATTCATCTCTTGTTGATGATTGTGTTATCTCCCCTAGAGATATTTATTATACTGTATGACCTTGCAGGTTTATTAGTGTTCAGTTTATCTAACTGATTTGTTATCTAGACTGATCCGGGTATTTTATACTCGGGTCAGACCAAGATGTTTCAGGTTAGGTGCTTTTGGGGACTTAGCCTATTTTGCTTCTGCATGGACTATTCGCTAGCTTCTTTTTGTTAAAGCATCTTTTGTAGTCCTTATCTGTTGTAACTTTGATTTATACTCTTTCGTCTCGTCTGTATAGTGTGGTCTCCTGTACCACCTTACATGTATTATTTTGTATACTCTGTTGTGTATCAGTGTATGTGTATATTATAATTGACTGTTCTGTGATGTATATTACATTTGAGTTGTTATATTTTCTTCTGATAGATCCTATAGCCATTGTAGTTTTGCTTTAAATATTTATTGAATAGGTCGAATTCTAATGTGTTTCTACTTTTCGACTTATTTAGTGAATAGTTAAGGTGAGATTGCACATGGTCGCTTCCATTATACTCTATTGTCCGCGTTAGCCGACAGTATTATCTATGTAATACTCTTTGTTAACGAGGCTCTCGGAATGGGGCGTCACAGTGGCTAAAATGGCTATTTTTATATTAATTAAATAAATTTAAAATAAATTAATTAAATCAGATTTCCTATTTAAATTCTGAAATTGACAATCTTTATCACTTTTACTTTCTTAATCCTTCACATTAATTTAAACCAAATCTAGATGGAAATTTAGAGTTAACAAATTTATTCATTTCAACGTTAAATTTTAATTTCATTATATTCGCAAATTATAAATTAAATTTGCAAAAATTTCATTTTATTTGACTTTCATTCAATTTTTCAATCTATTAGTATCCAATAGATGAGACTACCATTGGGTTCATACTTTATTACGTAAATATCTCCAAATTTCATCTAAATTTATATTACCATAATATCTAAATATTAAATTTCATTTATTTGAAATAAACCCAATCACAAAAATTTACATTCAATTTAAATTAATCAATCTTGATTTACAATGCTACATCAACCAATAGTTATATTATAAATGGAATTGACAAAATTTCAAATGTTACTTCAATTAACGTAAATGTAATAATTATTTTTATTTATTGCAATTAATTATCAGTTAAAATTTAATATACTAAATAGATGGTTAATCTTAAAATACTTGTTATCATTAACGTTTTATTTTCACTTAAAAGTTATTATTAACCAGCCAAATGTTGCTATTTGATTGAGACCTAATTCAATGCATTAATGAATGGGTCAATGATTTAAGTTTTGCCCTGTTGCCACAATTTCATTAATACACATTAAGGTTTATTAGTTCTAATTGACTCCCATTTAATTTATTACAATAATTTCTATCCTTTCTTTAAATTCCCAAAATTTCGAAATTACAAATTTTATTTTCAATATTTCCACTTAACAGACTTTTTATTCTACCATAAATCTAATTACCCTATTATGGATAGTATTTCATTATTGGATCAATTATCAATTTATGGGAAGAATTATTATTGGCCTACTTCTTACATTAACAATTATCATCTTATTTCAATATTCAATTAACATAGAAATAAATTTCATCCACTTACAAATAAATGCAATTATTACATATTTCCTTCCAATTAATTTAAAATTGATTTCTATAGATTGGTTTGATTTAATCGCCAAATATATATTCATAAATTACTTTACATACACCCTTCCGTTACTATATTAAAAATCACCAAGTAACGTTTATTATCGAAACAACATTAATTAAAATTTCTTACCTACATTGATTGTATACGTTTCCCATTAATTGCGTATTACTTCATCAGTTATTATAACATTGAATTCATTAAATTATCACTAATTTCATCATTGCATTAGTTAATACAATCTTCCCATTTGCTTTCTTATATTAGATTTTAACCAAGTGTAACAAGCTACATTATTTCAACTAATTGCCATTTCCTTTCTTCCTTTTTGTTTTATGTTATTGTTAATTTTTAATACAATTGCTCTTTTAAATTCTAACATTCACTTCATTATCAATTGTAAGATTTTCATTTCTTTGTACATTAAATTACAAAAATCTTATAATTTAATCAAATCAAATCATCGAAATTTACGGGTCGTTATAGTTGGTCAACCCCAGCCTCTTTTCATATCTTAGTATTTCTACTTAAACAGCTATACTTAAGATTTTTGTTTTATTAAAGTTTTAGTTTAGCTCTTCCTCCTTTGGCATTGCCCTTCTGTACATGTTGGAAACCTTTCCTGCACAATAGCCACTAACTTTCCACGTGTCGACTTATGATTCATTTTATTAGTCCTTCTTGACCATTATCTGACATGTTCATCACAAAATGTTGATATGGTCTACAACCCAATAACTAATTAAACTATTTAATTAAATAAACTTTCGGTCATCACCTATTTACCCTTTAATTCCCTATCATAATTCTTCGGCTAGACATAATTTCCTTCGAAAACTACGTAGTTCCTTCTCGCTTTTTCTGTACTAAATTAATTGTGTATAATATTCCTCGTAGCCAACCAAATTTTCTTTGTTTACGTATCTTAATTAATTTATAACAATTTATCCACTCAATGATAAATTATACTAATCAAAATCGTTTTCTAACTTGATGTTCTTATCCCCGCGCATCTAATACCTCATGCCAATTAGACATAAATAAATAAAATCATAGGAATGACCAAATTAGCATACGGCTGTGAGAATACTCGGAAGAAAAGAATAGGGATATAACTATACTCTTTTAGTTGATGAAGTCTTTTGTTTCCATAGTTTTAATCTTTTCTTTTCTTGTTTTTAAGCTGTAAATACCATTAAAGAGCTCAAGCTTTTGTTTTAAGTTTTTTTTAAATGTAAAATAAAATGGAAAGAGGAAGGTGGTTATCTTTACTTCAAAATAATAATTTTGGCCGTCGTTCTTCTATCTCCTTTTCTTATAAATTTGCTAGCCCTTACAATTGCATTGGATTCTTAAAAATCAACCGTCATGTCATACATACAGACACACACACAGATATATGTATGTACGTATGTTTGTATCCATCAAGACATGACAAACATAAAAGCTAAGTTAAGCAATGGGATAAGTCTCCTTAACTTTATCTTATCACTACAACAAAAAGTACTTTTGGTGGCGTACAAAAAACGCAACTATAACTTATGGTGGCTTTTTAGAGAACACCGTCATACGACATGCAATTAAAAAACCAATATTTTTGGTTGCATTTTTGTAAACGCCGTAATAATGTGCCTTATTGCGGCGGTAAAAAAAGGCCACTGTAAATCTTTTTTATGGCATGTTGAAACGCCACCAAAAGTGATGTTTTTTTAACATATTTTTTCCGTAGCGTTTTCTAAACGCCACTAAATAGACGCTATTATAGATTGATCATTTTAAAAGCTGTATATTTCACCGCAACAATATTTTTTTGTTGCGTTTTTTCTGCCATTATATTTTTTCCGTAGCGTTTGATAAACGCCACTAAATTTTTTGCTTTTCTTTGTCTATTTCTCACATTCTGCTAGCTCGTTCACTCTCCAATTCACTTTATTCATAATTTATATTAAATAGTAATAATAAATAGTTCAATAATAAACAAAAAATACATGAACAAATGAACTACCATATACACAAGTAGTACATTACCATACATTGATACAAAAGTAGTACATAACAGTACATAGTCACAGAACTGGTGCTAACAAAACGCTTGTGTACCCATAATTCTTTGTTGCATGCACAAGTGAAAGCTAGCACCATAAAAGTCCAACCTTGGTCTCTTTGAAAATCCAATGCCTGCACAAGTGAAATTACAACATATAGTCAAACAATTATGTTAATTCGTAAGACTTCAAATCTAATATCAAACAATTACAATATTGTACAAGCATATCATACTATTTATCATACTATTATTTATAAAATTTAGTTAACTTGAACTTAGTTAATTTTATAAAACTACTTTAATTTTAACAAAACTAAGTTAATTTTTATTAACTTGGTTAACTTAGTTAATTTATTATTATTATTATCAGAACTTGGTTGACTTAATTATATTATTATTATAAACTTAGTTAATTTTTAAAATAAATTGGTTAATTCATCATCATTATTATTTATAAAATTGTTAAATTAGTTATATTATTATTATTTATAAAATTTAGTTAACTTAAACTTAGTTAATTTTATAAAACTTGTTAATTTTAACAAAACTTAGTTAATTTTTATTAACTCGATTAACTTGGTTAATTTTTTTTTTTTATTATTAAAACTTAGTTAATTTAATTGTATTACTATTATTAATATTATAAACTTAGTTAATTTTTATAAACTTAGTTAATTCTTCATCATCGTCATTATTATTACTTAAAACTTTTTTAAATTAGTTATTATTATTATTATTTATAAAATTTAGTTATCTTAAACTTAGTTAATTTTATAAAACTTATTTAATTTTAATAAAAATTTGTTAATTTTTATTAACTTGGTTAAATTAGTTAATTTATTATTATTATAAACTTAATTAATTCGTTATCACCGTCTTTATTTATAAAACTTTGTTAAGCTAGTTATATTATTACTATTTATAAAATTTAGTTAACTTAAACTTAGTTACATTTATAAAACTTGTTTAATTTTAATAATTAATTTTTATTAACTTAGTTAACTTAATTGACTTATTATTACTATTATTATTACTATTATTTTTATTAACTCGGTTAACTTAATATTTCTTATGTTACAAAGTTCCTTTTCATAGCTTCTTACCTAAGCAAAGCAAATTGACAACCATATTGACTTATATAAACATAGAGTTTACTGTTGTAGGCTAATCTTTACTAACTTATCAAAACTACTGTTATTTGTAAAGTTAAATAGGATATCAGTTTTACGCTAGCTGTAACAGTATATCCATGGCTGCTTACTACTGGGTAGAGCATACAACAATTTTTATATGCATTACTATCTGTCTCTGCTATGATTGCAGAATGAAGTCAGTGATCCATTTTCGATTCCAAACAAAGTAAAAACGAAAGAAAAAATAGATATTAATGTTGTACCTTATGATAGTGAAATGGGTGGTAGTAGTAACTCTTTTCAAATGCCAGCTGTACCATCAAAACAAGTGAATGTATTTGGAAATGAAGATTCATTGCAACCGAATCCCTCTCTTTCGTCGATTTATTGGACGGCATGTTTTTTCATCTGTATTTTTGAGTTTTTATTCTTCTTTTTTACAACAGCTATTAAATTATGTACCAATGTCTTCTTTTCCTACAATGTAGAGAACATGAATTTTATTTATGGATATGAAAAACAAATGCAATCATTACATAATCAACCTCATTTGATGCTAAAGAATTTAGCTACAAAAAATACTACTACTTTAGTTGATGTTTTATTCAAATTGTTTGATAGTTATGCCAGGAAACTAACCATTCTATTAGCAATGGTCCATATGCACCAGACTCTCCCACCTTTATGCCTTCCTTTTCTTCCAAAGTGCACCAAATACCTAGTTGAATGTAATTTCTTAGTCTATGAATTGTTGTGTTAAAATATGGTACCAAATTTGATTATATATTTTATATGCAATGCTTAGAAATATGGCACCATTTCTAGTATATCAAAATGCAATTTTAGAAAGGTAATAATACCTCAAGCACTTTTTCCATCACATCCATGTCCAAGATATCAGGCTTAAATCCCACGCCATTACCAGTAATGTGATGAGGACCTAGCAGAATCAATGTTAGTCGATGAACAAGAGTTATAAAATCTTTAGTTCCAGTGTAAAAAAGAAGACTGGCTTTAAAAAATTTCAACTATGCATCAAGTATGTGTTGCTTGATTACCAGGTTTTCCTCCATTTAGTATATTGCTTTCTGCTGGTTCAACTCCATATATCTAAGACCAATATTTGATAAAGAATCATGATTCAAACTATGATATCACTCTATAAAATTGAATTATGCTAACTAATTACAGTTTTTATACCTTGACATTAGGGTTCATTTCTTTGAGATATTTTCCAACACCAGTAACAGTGCCACCACTTCCTATTCCCATTACAAAAATGTCTACTTGTCCAAGTGTGTCCTCCCATATTTCAGGTCCAGTTGTCTCATAATGTATCTGTTTCCATTTTCTTTTATTGATTATAATGTACACTTAACATACATTTTGTAGCAAATAAAGACATCTTGATCTCAAAGTACATAGATAAAGTTTGATATTAAAAAGTAGCAGAAAGAATATAAATCTATAACCTTAACATTAGCAGGATTGTTGAATTGTTGAAGCATGAAAGCATCAGGAGTGGAATCAATATGTGAGATATCTAATAATATGTAACTCTACATTAATCATACCTTTCCAGGAGTGACCAGCCCTTTCTTTTCTGCATCTTCCAACATAGAATAAGCTGGCCTGGTTATTAATTCACACTTAAGTTAGTCAAATTAATGAATACACAGTTGATAACAAAAACAAAATAAAAATTGAACTACCTGTCCTTTACACTGAAGGAAGGTTGCATGAATTCCAACTTAGCCGTGATGCGAGCATCACAACCATCAGTTACTTTGTTTAGATAAACCATTGGGATTCTCCCAATAAGCTGGAAAAAAGAATAGTTACGCAAAGTATTATTATGCATTTTAATGCATCTAATTCATCAAGCTAAACTGAACTATCTTAGTGATTACTAGTTAGTTATATAGAGATATCATTTTAGAGATTGAATATGAACAAGAAAGGTTTAATAACGAAAGTAAGGACCAATATTGAGTTTAACAAATTAATACGTGTGAAATTAGAAACTTGCCTTGGATGCATCACTCGCTACACTGCTTGAAGCTCTTAAGTTTTGAGAAACTGATAGGTTCTCTACAGCTAGATTTGTTGAGAAAAAGGATTTCTGGATTGGAGAATTTATTTTTGACCCTTTTTCTAATAAAATTTAAGAAATTTGTCATTTCTTTATATTTTTTCCCCACTCTCTATTTTGTGCTAATTCAGTGGAACCAATATCTTCACTTCAGTTATCTCCAGGTTTATATACAGGTTCTACCCACCACGTATGGTTACTATGGTAGCCCAAAACCACTTCAACACCTTCAGCAACACTTGAACGCACTACCTCCTTGCCAATCACCAAACCAATCCACGACCATCTCACAAAAACCAAACCGTACAAACAACCATCTATTATTTCATTCAACCGGCCATTATCAAAATTTCTCTACAACACAGTGCATCAAACAAACAACAACCAGGCATTAATCGACATCCCATAACCATCTACTCTAACACCTCACCATCGCCTACTTCTACCTGCTATTGCCACATAATACCTCCGTCTCTCATACTCAGCCCGAGCATCCTAAATCACTCCACCAATCCTCATGGTAAAAACAACTGCCTCCGCAACTTCATAAACCTATGACCTTAATTCTCGACCCTTAAACTTGAGATCATCTCCACCTCCAATTTCAAACAGAACCCATGCAACCCAATCAAAAACATTACTCCATCCAAATAAAAACCATCAAATGTATAGAAAATAAATTAATGGGCAAATAATTTCGTCAAATTTGATTCAAATGACACGTCACTTCCATCAAAATAGCCAATATTGACTTTGACGGCAGTTAGCTAAGTATGAATCCAATAAGAATACACTGCCTTGGTTGAATAATATATTCACGTGAGCAATTGAACTTGAAAAGCTAAACATATTTGCATAAATGTGCTTTTAGCAATTAAAAAATGGCCAGGCACAGTAAATCATTATAAGACAGCCCTATATGACAAAAATTAACTTCTACACATAGTAAACATCAGCAGTGATGTTTAAAATATGGCATAACATATAATTAGAACATCAATGTATATGGTCAAATAGAGATGGAATGTTCAGCATTGCAACGACCTTTGATTCTTTTCCAAAGCTTTGGAAAAATTGGGAAACTGGGGACAAAGCAAGTGAAGAAGGAGTGAAATTGTCGTTGTTGTACAAAGCTGACCAAAACGCGAATCATTTATTAAAGAAAAAATGAGTTTTAAGGATGGCATAATCAGTACGTGTACAGATTTACATCTTTCAAGGTTTGTGATAGAAAAAATTATATGATAAGGAACTGACATGGTATACCTTAGGTAATTATTGAATCTTAAGTTGAGAATTTATTAAAGAAAGTTGATGTGCATACGCAAATAATTTACAAACAAAGTGATATATTTTTCCCACCTTTTTAAAGTGAATTGAATGATTAGTTGGTTAAACACATGTTATATAACTTACACTAAATGCATGCTTTTGCTATTGAAGACGGAAATCCATATAGTAACTGAACAATTAGTTGATTACTGATATCATGGTGCATGTCAAGGAGGAAGGTAAAATACATTAATGAGCCTTAAAGGTGAGTTTGCTGAAATAAAAGAAATAACATCACTGAATCTAAGTTGAAGGAGTAACATAGTGCCTTGTTTTTTACCAACTCCTTATACCTTCTACTAGGTTCACTAATTCATAAATAACATCAGAAATTTACAGTTTGAATATCCATCATTTTCATGGTTAGATACATGTGTTTGGGAGTGATGCCTAAAAATTTTCTTACTGTCTCAATTATTACTCAATGGTTGCAAAAGTATAACAGCCAACACGCTTACTCCCATTCTCAATACGGTTGTTATAGAGCAAGATGTTTCCAGTGAAGTGGAATTGAATTATTAAAGAAATCATTATAACACCTACATTCTCAATTAGTAACCAAGCAGGGGCTTATGGCTATTTTGATAATTCTAATGGACTGTGTAGGGATGGACTGTGTAGATATATATGGCCTTAATAGCGAGATTAGTACAGAAATATCTATAATGGACATTAAGAGTTAATTTTCTAGAGCTAAATTCACAAAATTTTAAGATAACAGCCCGTGAATTGATAATAACATGCATTACATATCAGTATTCTCATGTCATTTTTCTTTTTTCTTCCCTCAGTTATGGCAACCATGCCACCTTGTCTTTTTATATCAGAACATAGAAGAGTGGGTCTGGCTCTACTGTTAATTGAATGTTAAATACATAACTGAGTCAAATGTCATATGTTTGAACCTTGCTAAATGCAAAATCATTTAATGCTTAAGTGCTTTCAAATCATTTATTTTAGTTTTTTGGTATTAAATAAGCTATTACAAAAATAATCTGCAAACGTATGCAGCTCATCGTTAAATCTCAAAGAAAATTTCAAATTATCAATTTTTTCATACCAAATGAACACACACATATGAGGAGCGTTCAAACATGCATATACATAAGTACATAATATGTACGTATGTGTATGTAAGTATGTATGAAAAACGTTCAATGACACCCCAAATAATACAACACTCTTATAGCCCTTGATTTCAACCACACAACCCAAATTAAATAATATGGCTAGTGAGAAGAGAGAAAAAGCCATATTATTTAATTTGTACTATGTGGTGGAAATCAAAGACTACATGGATGCTACACTGTTTGGTGTGTCATTGAACACTCCTCTCTCTATATATACATATATGTGTGTGTATTGTATGTTACAACTCTAACAAATATTAATTTTATGCCCTTTTTCATGAAATGCTTGAAATCACGGGACAATCTACAATATAACAAAATTTCATTTTTTTTCTTTCAATGTAATAAATTAGATGTATTAAATAAATTATTCTCTAAAATATTGTGTTACTATAGTATTAGCTTATCCACTGGTGCCTGATACTCACGTATTACTAAAATCACAATATTCTTCTTCACTAGTCAAAGATTACTTTTTCGAGTACCATAATTAGTACCTTTGTAATAACAATATCTAAAACTATACATAAAAAAAACTTCAAATTACAAAATTTTAAATACTCATTGCTTATCATTATACAGTTATAATTTGAACATGATTATATTATAGTATCATGTACATGCTATAAATGGGTCCCTGGCTATTCCTTGTGTTATCTAATCCAAAGTCGATAGCCATTTAATCAACCCAACACCAAAACCCCTAAATATCGAAAAACAAATCGAAACTACAACACCAAAAGCAATACTCAAAAAACACAGCACATAACAACCTAATTAGCAATTAATACAAGTAGGTTAATAATTAACTAAGAGGGCAAACCCATCCAGGAGGAGGGTCCTTGCCACAAGTGACTAGAACTTTCAAACTCAAAGGAATGAAAACATCAAGATTAAGAACCCTCAACTTGATTGCAGTGCACAAGCAAACTGAGCTTCAAGCTCTAACAACCCTTGTTATGAATACACCATTTCAAATTGAAAAACCAAAAACAATTTACGTACCTTGAATCAGCTGTACAAAAGAAAATCCTCAGAGAAAAGGGTATCGACGATGTAGAGATGCGGAGTTGTAGATTAGATTTGTTAAGGAGCGAAAGCGGAAATTTTTTCAGAGCTAAGGGTATCAACGATGTGGAGTTGCGGAGCTGAGATCTGAAAAAGGAGCATTAACGTAGATTTTTTTTTGAGCGAGGTGGAAATTTTGTTGAGGAGTGAAGGCGAATGAAACTGAAGCGAGGGAGGGAAATTTTGATGAAGGCAGAAAAATTAGGTCAGTAGAGGGAAGACTTGAAAAATAAATGTAACGAGCGGCAATGTTTTAGAAAAATTAGACTAGAACGTAACCAAACCCTCTAAAACAAAAGTAAAGACAATATTGGTTGCATTCACACACAAACGCTACTAATAAATGCAACTAAATGTAGTTTTTCTTGTAGTGTTATGTTTCCCAAATACAATAATTTTGATTCTCACTTTATAGACCTGAACAAGTTATACTTCTTTGCTCTGAAGCTTTTGTCATCTCGACCTATAATCCGAATAGGCTTCCTAACGCAAGTCGTGTTTGGTTGAATAGCTAAATCTTCCATAGCTCTTGAAATCACAACTTCCCTAGGGTCACAGACACAATTCTGCAGATGTTATATGTGGAACACATTACTCATGGCAACAAATGCACTTGACAAATTGACTCTGTAGGCTAACCTTTCAATTTTCTCAAATATTCAGAATGAACCAACATATCTTGGTGCTAACTTCCCATCTTTTCTAAACCTCATAGTACCTCTCATAAGTAACACTTGCACAAATACATGATCTCCTAAATCGAACTATAGGTCTCTACGCCTCCTATCGGCATAATTCTTTTGTCTAGATTGGGCATCCTTCATCATTTATCTATTCAATTAGATCATATTTAAACCCACCTTACCAGATATGGATCTATCACTGCACCAAAACAGAGGATTTCCAACAAGTATAAGCGTTGTCAAGAATTTCAATAAAACTTATATGTGTCACTATAGGGGCGTGGATATTTATTTGTAACACTTATAAGCGTTAGGGAAAAATATCTCCCAACGCTTATAAGTGTTACAAATAAATACAAACAAACAAACACTTATCGGTAATGTGAATATTGAAGTATATAATGTAGATTATATTTAATATGAAATATAATATTAATTTAGCAAATTATAACCCAATCAATACCAATAAACAATATTCATAATCATGGTAATAGAGTATCAATTAGCAAAAGAGAAGTTCAATACATAATTAAGTTACCAATACATAGATTGCCTATTCCAAACTGATATCAAATTGCAATAACAAAAGACATAGCTCATAGTTAAAGTTTACAAATTACATACTAATATCAAATTGCAATAACAAAAGATAAAACTTCTGCAATTGGATTATTTTCAAGATCTTCCATTTTACTATTACCACTAAAACCACCATCCATTTTTCTTTTTTTTTCTGCTTCTTATGTAAGTGTCTACATGCATTCAATATCATATTAAATTGAAATGTATACCAAAAGAATAACAAATAGTAATCAAGGTGATAACACATTTTGTGTGACAATTATGATATACAGATATCTGTATTATGTATTCTAAACACATATTGAGCAACAAATGCCATTAAGATGATGTTTATAGCAACAGAATTACACGAAAGGTAAACCAAACTAGAAAGTAAGAATGTCACTTCTGCTAACAATAAATCTTCGGAACCTGGTGAATTGGAAGTGATACATAAAGCTTGAAGCAGATCTCTACAAGTACCAGTTTTAGGCACATCTACAGTGAATGGTGTTGGAAGGGAGCTTCAATCACCATAAAGATGCATACTACCATACTTCTTGTTGTTTTCAAAGGTAGTGGCAACTCTAAGTACACAAATGAATCAAATGTGACAGAAACTTTGGTGCCAACATGGCAGACTACTATTAACTTGTATTGACCCTGCAAGTTAAATCCATAACTTCACGGTGAGTTGTCTTGAAATTGACTTTAGCAATATATTTCTATCAGTGAATAAAATTACTTCCCAACACATAGAAGTAAACAAGGATAGATTTTTTTTTTTTTATTTCATTGCCGTTATCTACCCAGTGCACAAGGCTCCCCGCTTGAGCAGGGCTAGAGTTGGGAAAGTTGTTTGCAGTCTTATTCTATCACTGGTTCCGAAACTTGGTTAATAAAATAAACCAAGAGCCACAGTAGATAAATAAAATTTCCCATCACAAAGTTCATCAGAAAAGATTTTTAGTTCTACATTATTATTTGTAGGTGGAGTAAAGACGAAGGTTAAGGTGCTTTACAAAGCATAAGTAGATATAGCGCAATAAAGTGTGAATAAATATCTAGCTCTCCAACTCTCTGTGTGCATGTATAAGTATCATATATAGCTCTCCAACTCTCTATGTGCATCTAGGCGATACTTTTGGTCAATTCTGATCCAATTCAGTAACAATAAAAATTAATAATTGAATCAATTTTATTTATGTATAATACATATTTTATTTTTGTAAATACATGTAAATACACGTATTACTATTCACTAGCGTTCTTTGCAGAAAAAACACCAAAGTTCGAAAAGGATTTAAAACATGGATTTCTGAAAATTTTGAAATTTCGTAAATCTTAAATGAACGAAATGGAAATTGAAACAAAATTTCAAACCTTAATTTGTACACCTTTAAGACATTGACTGTATATCAAGTTTGTGTATGTTTAGCTCATTAAAATGTGCTTAAAAATCAAATATGATAAAGGTGCTTAATGCTCATTAATTTTTTTAATGTACCAAAATAGACAAAAACTAGATTCTTTATTGAAAACAAACAATGAATGCTAAAAATGTAGCAATCCAACTCTTTCTTCTTCAGGAATTAGTGTATAGGCTATAGAGTTGACTGTACCTTATCAAGAAAAACACATTTGACAGAAATGGATAAATGTTTCTTTCCGATAAAGTCAACGATAAGTTTCTTGTTGACCTTTGTGACTACACTCAATAGAACTAGAACAAAAATATCATTGTGTATGTAGTTATTGCAACATCAACAGTTTTGATAGGAATGAAATATGAAGCACGAAAACCATACCTACTTTCAGTTCAACCATATAAAAATGCATGACAAATATTTGAAGTAAAGACAAAAATTGCCATTGTTAAAGAGAAAAATGCATATCAATGGTGTCAACGTCGATTATTGCGTCGCATATGCTAATTTTTAGAAAAAAGACATAGAGCAACAAAGAAAACACCAACGAGATATTGGCAGAAACTGTGCAGTGCACAAAATAAAATATTTAAGCTCATAGGCTTTTATACTGAAACAAGTTACTACATTGTATGTATCATCAGTTATCAAAAATGAGTTTCTAAAGTTCAAATATGCTAACCCAATGTCTGTCTTCCACCCAGAAAACAAAACCAACAGACAATACCATGTTTCATTGACTATCAAATTTCTGAAGTTTATAAAACCCTACCTCCATATCTGCCACCAACCAAAACAATTATAGAACTGGTTGAGTAATATAGGCGGCCACTAATTTATGCATCTAGTCTGAAGAGTATCTAATCTATTAATGTTGCCGAGTAAACCAAATGCTAAGGATGAGTGACTTCATAATGCTCTACATAGCAAACCAATATAATACAAAATGAAGTTAGAGAATACAAATCAGTCGTATCAAGTAAGAAATTTCAAACATCCAAAAACTGGGATAAACGAATACAGCAATAGTTCACATACTGAGGTTCTCTTAGTTTATGGCAGTTGGCAGTAATAGCTACATAAACAAAAAAGGCCAAGATATGTGATAAATGACCTTTATAAAGACATACCTGGAAATCAGAGAGCTGCTCCTTTGACAAAGTATCGGTAAGGGTAGAAACTAAAACCGCACTGTTTAGTTCTTGCAACTTTTGGACACAGGCATGAACTCGATTCTTGCCTACTTCACCCTCTATGAAGTAAAAATTTTCAAACAGAACCCATAGTTCACATTTTCTTCATCACGTAGGGTTACAGATTTTACACCAGCAAGAACAAGGTTCTTTGCTACAAGAACAAAAAAGAGCATAGTTAGAACATTTCACAAATATCATTCCGTCATCAACGGTTTCTAGGCAACAGTCAAAACACTAAAGTCGAGCTAAATTGCTTAGCCAGCAATGTTGATGTTAAATATGATTTTCAAATGCAAGATACTATGTAAAGTTGTAGCAAATAAAAGTTCAATGCACCCTCACTAATTTCTAAAAAAAATTAACTACCTGACCTATTAAATAGAAATACTGTTCATAATTGAAACAATTTAAGCATAAACAAATGTAAATTGACAAAAACAAAAGCTATCGTGCAAATGTGTTGTATAATTTGCACCTTAAGATGAAAAAAAGGTTTAGACTATAAATTGACAAAAACAAAAGCTATCGTGCAAATGTGTTGTATAGTTTGCACCTTAAGATGAAAAAAAGGTTTAGGCTAAGTTCAACGAGTTAGAACACATGCGTTAGAGGAATGATCAGCTAGACCTTAATAAAATGATCTTACTGTTATTAATAACTAGTGCTAAGAAGTTTGATCTCATGGAATATGGAATGGGGACAAAGAACTGCCGTACATAACAGGATTTTAGTTTCAATTCATTTTCGTAGCGGGTACAATATATTAAAAGTCTTCTCTTTATTTAATCTGTTTATTATGTGTATTTGTTTATATACTTTGGAAGAAATTGTAAGACTTCAACTTTAACATGTTCAATCATGCACGTTTGGTGTTTGGTTGGCTTTAACATTTCCAATCAGGCCGGTCGCTTCAAGCTACACTAGTCCACTACTCAGAATCTAGCATGCAAAAAAGATAATGTTCAAGTGGAGTTGACGGCTAGTCAGGCTGGCTTTGGTCTGTATGTCAAATACCAAAAAAAGATACAGGTGAAATTGCTTTACGTGCCTATACATACTTTGCATGACTTGATATATTTCTTGTTAGAATCAAATATTGTGTTATAGGGTATCAAAACTAATTAATTGTTTCACATTTTCTTCCTACAAATCTCAGTGCATTGCATTGGCAGATAAATGCATATGCCTTGTATTGCATATGCAAATGCATATTTGCATATGTAGGCAAATGCATATTTGCATAAGTAGGCAAATGCAAAAGGCATTGCATATGCCTTACATTGCATATGCAGGCAAATGCATACGCCTTGCATTGCATATGCCAAGCATTGCATTCCAGATGTAATACAAGGCGTATGCATTTGCCTGCATATGCAAGGCGTATGCATTTGCCTGGATATGTGCAATGCATTTGCCTGCATATGCAGGCATTGCATTGCATATTTGCAATGCAAGGCAAATGCATATGCAATGCCTGAATATGCACTGCAAGGCGTATGCATTTGCCTACATATGCAAGCATTGCATTGCATATGCAGGCAACTGCATTTGCCTCACATTGCATTCCATATGCAGACATTACATTGCATATACAGATAAATGTATATGCCTTGCATTGTAAATGTAGAAATATGCCAATGCCAGCATATACAGGCTGCTGCATATGCAATTCAGTAGCCCATGGCTGCTCCACACTCATGTACAACAGTCTTGGGCTGTTGCATATGGGTATGCAGCAACCATTGACTGCATACAAATAATGTAACCAAGTTTAAAAAGCAATTGCAAATTTGTTTTTTTGTTTTAATTTTTTTGGTAAAATGCAACCAAGAAAAAAGCTATTGAACTATGGTTTTTTATTTTCGTTTTGGGTAGAAGTCCAATGCAAAAATAAAAGTCTATATTGTCTTATTCCATTTTCTTCTATGGACGTCCAAATAAATAATGATTCCAAAGCAAATCTGGATGAAAAACACAGGAGAACTACTCACCAAATTCCTCAAAATAGTTTTGCACTTTCTTAAGCATGGGAACTTCAAGATGACACTATTAAATGGTCTCATAGATGTTCCTCTTTATGCTCTTTTTTGTGCACAACCTCGACATCTTTGCCTCAAGCTTTGAAACTGGCAAGCTTTGTTCTGATGACTCGCCCTTTCCAATCACACCGCCATTTTGGTTATACTTTTAGGATGATGTACATAATCTTACCTGAAAAAGGAGATGAAATCCATTGTTATGTGAAAGAATACATCTAATATTTCACAAGAACATTAAAATGTATATATATACACATTCATTAGATTCACAGCAAAAATACATAAATAAAGCATCTGTGTTATCTATAACGTAAGCATGCAAATTAGGAAAGCAAGTTTCACTACAAGTCCTATAATAGTTTAATGATTAGTTTAGTAAGAAGAAAATTACCCACTAATTCATAGCAAAATAATCAATTACGCTAACCCAAAATCTTCCGCAGTGGTACTGTTCTTTGCCTGACAACAGAAAAATAATTAGTTTTTAAGAAACTTCCTTTTTAAAAATAACTAAAAACCCCTATTTAGTTCAAGGTCATCTGGCACTACTATACTATGAAATATATGCTTTTAATTTAAAAAATAATGATACAAGCCATTTTAGCACTATGGAGAACATAAAATGATGCATTTAATTCAATTTTCAACAAGGATGATTATATAATTATAAATTAAGTAATTGTTAAAAAAATGCAAAAAATATAAGGTAAAGTCATTTTACATTAAATTTATAATTATCTACCCATAAACAATATAATTTTCCACAAATTACCCATCAAAATAAACCTCAGACTAAAATATCTGCATACACGAAAATGAATTTGTCCAAACGTTCATAAGTTATGTTTGAAAAGAAAGTTTTAATTGATTATACTATTTGTAAGTCATAATTGATCAGAAATATTTGCACACAATAATTTGAAGAAAAAAATCTTTTACTAATCAATTCGACTAAAAAACGCTAACGATATACTTTTATGAACACAAACTTAGTTATTTATGAGCAAAATTTTATATCAAAAAACCATTAATATTTACTTAAACATTAATAATTATCCCAAATCAACCTTAATGATACAATTATTCCAAATTTATAAACAGTTATGAATCATCCTAAATTAGAATTATCCCTTGCTCAATTGTTGCTTGCATTATCAATTATCCAAATTAACACTTTTCCATTGCATTAACTCAAAATAATATTTAAGATTATGAATTATCCAAAATTAAATTATCAATGTATCATATTATGCCAAATTAGAATTCAAAGAATACCAGAGGAAGATAATTTTGGGTTGCAGCTACTTGCTTGATGCTTGCATAATCTGAATTTGATGGAATCTTTTGGAGATACTATGCCAAATTAGAATCCAAGTGCTTGCTCAGGCAGTAAATTTGAGATTCAGATTATGCGAGTCTAGTTTGTCCGGAGTGGCTGTCGCCGGTCGCATCCTTATCCCAGCCTCATCGCGGCCTAAGTATGATGGAGTTCGTTGACATTGCCGTGCTGTGCGGCTGAGCCTGCTTATGGCCGCTTCTCTTCAATCGCCATTTTTTTTAAGGCTGCTGCTTGATTAGTATGTCGCCGATACCCTAGAATTTAATGCAGCCCAAAGCGTTCGCCTTTCCTACTGCCTAAACCTATTTCGGTTTTCAATAATATAAAAGTTTAAATCACTGTTAGTACTGTCAAAAATCCCCAACTCAATCTCAATTAGGTTACCTTTCCCATGTTAGAAAAAATCAATTTACCAATAATAACACAGAGAACAAATCAAGAAACAAAAAAGTGGTCAAAGAAAAAATCAAAATTAAAACGGATTTAGGAATTAACCCTAGATCTCATGAAGGAGAAACTTTTGGAGATAGAAATCGATTTGAATTGCTTGGCTGGAAATCGGTGAACTTGCGACAAGAATGCTTGAAGTAGATTAAAGCTTCGAAGATTGTAATATTTGGGGCCTGGAGAAGCAGATGCGTTGCAAAAATAGGTTAACTACGGGGTGGAATACCGTACTATCATTTTGCCTCTCCTTTTCATTTAATTTCATTCTAACGGCATTGCTAACGTATAAAATGCGTTGCCACTTGACTAAAAATAATTGGAACGCACACTTTAATTTTTTGTGACACTGTTTTTCTTTTCCTAATGGTAAAAGGCTGTTGTTATACTGCAACTGCAAAAAAGTGTTGCCAATCTGAAAAAATAAGGGTTGGAAAATTACTTATATTTGGTGTAGTGATCGCAAGTTTGTCTCCTGTCTCATACCAACTTACTGACAATTTATAACGCCTCCCATACAACGCCTCAAAAGGTGTCATTCAAATGCTGGATTTTAGCTATTGTTGTACGAAAATTCTATTAAGTGAAGGTGATCTTCCTAAGATCCATCGAAGTCTATCACACATGCTCTTAACCAATCTTGGAACACTAGGTTGCCCTTTCGGTCAGGGCATTTGTTTGTAGATGGTAAGCAGTACTCATACATAATTCCAAACCCAAAGCGCTATGTAGGCTTCGCCAAAACACACATCTCTACTACTAATAAAGAAAATTCGTTAAATTAATTTACTCGGCGTCATTTTGAAATTCCGAAAATGCCCTTACTTTCCGTTTATAATAATATAAACAGCCCGTGTGCGAAGCACAGGCCAATTCTAGTGTAAATAATGGGCCTCGGTCACTCACTACTATTGTACATGGAATTCCATGAAGTCTTACTATACTCTATATTACGGCCAACTTGGCCGCCGTTCTTGTAGGTTTTACTAGAATGAAATGGACACTCTTAGTTAACCTATCAACTATTACCCATATACTCTCATTCTCTGCCTTAGTCCTTGACAACCTATCGAAAAAGTCCATTGAAACTGAATCCCATTTTTATACCAGAATGTAACGACCCGATTTTTTTTCGACTTCCGAAAGTCGACATTAATACGTCCACTGTATCAACCGCCGAACCATCGAACGCCAGAAAACCAAACCATTAGGGTTTTAAGAAGAAGAAGATAGAAGAAGAAGAACAGAAACAATGACAGAATCTCACATATCGCAGCGGAACAACATATAATAGATAAATGAATATCTTTAAAACAAAAAACTATATCAGTTATTACATCACATCACATCACATTACATTATCAGATTTTACAACAACAAACAGCGGAAAAGAAATACTATATGCTAGTTAATACGCCATGTCATCTAGCTTGCCGCCAGATCTCTACAGCAACTCCTGAATTCTAGAATGACCTGATGACCTGACTCTAGACTGCCCGTGTGGAAATTGGTGGGCACTCAGAGTTTTGAAAGGGAACAATAAACTCTAAGTCGGTCATGGGACTGGTGTGAGATCTTAAAACAGTTTATCTTTAAAAACAAACAACAACAGAATTTTAAAGTCAATTCGCAATGCTTTTGGAAAAATGAAACTACCATAAGGCCTCCCGCCACACACACAATGCAAACGCAGAATTGGAGGAGATTTCTCCTTATGATAGTCAAACATGCTTGATACGCAGATTCTTATGAATATTATTATTAGTGCATAGTGCAGAAAACCATTCGAAAGTATAATATTAATCTTAGCCAGCATAGACATTCCGAACTATGCCTATTATAGCTGCCATCCAAACAGTGGGGCGCCACCATAAGTAGATGGCAGGTAATACAACTAAAACCATAAAGAGGTCGTATTGGATGATTGGATTTCCAACAAATGGTCAGGTCAAGTAACTTCCCATTGCCACATGGGTATGCCTCTGGAGGGACGCCCCGAGAACCTAACCGGATCTCTGCCAACACAAGGCCGGGTTACCTCTGCAAAAATAGGTAACTACCGGCACGAGTATGTCATCCCCCGGTTGTAAACAACCTTTATCCGAGGATCCTCAATACCAACAACCACAAAGTAATAAATTTGCAGCAACCACATAGGTTAAGTATCTGGGCTCCATACCATGATACCACCTCTATCCAGAAGGAAATGGACATACCCTAAGGGGCACTACCCCCTAAAACCTTGCTGCATTCTTCCTGTTTCGACCATTCCGGGGTGTGAGGTCCGACGAAGTCTCATCCACAAACCTACGCTTTTCACAAAAGCCATGCTTCGATCAACAAATGATCAGCAGCACTTCGTATGCCACATTACCAATTTGGGAATGTATTACTAGTAACCATCAACTACATAACCACTGAGCTCGTACGTCTCAGAGAAGGGTGTTAAGCTAAGAGAATAAATTCTCTGCCACCAACAGAAAGGTATTTGATAGAAACCAGCTTTACATCTCAAAGTGTAACGTCAGACACACATCCATATAAGTCCGTTCCGGGATTGAACGGAACCGAAGGCACTTCCAAAAAAGCCCTTGCAAATCCGGATATTCACTAATCACGTCTGGAATCCCCATCACAAAGGGTGATAAAATCTCTATACCGGAGCAACCCCGTGTAGAGACATTCGACAGGTAATCCTTTCGGTTTCGAAAATACCCGGTCTTCAACACCATATTCAATGCATTCCCATTTCGTCGTATCGTTATTCAGAATGAGTTTTATGACACAAAGGTCCTCTCCCTGCTAATCCGAATAACGAGCACTTATTTTAAAAATAAGTGTTCATTCAGATTCAAACAAATCACAACAATTTCACTTTGATCCTTTAAACAAAAGATCCATCACAATCACAAAGGTCCGATGTGGGTTTCGAATATCCAGTTGGAATTCGACTTCCGGTCGCATTGAAATTCAAATGCCATTTAAAAAGGCCAATATTGATAGTCGGTTATTTAACTATCAATCAACATTCACTGGATTTCAAATAATTTCCTAATTATTTATTTTCAAAATATCTTCGCAAGATATATTTTCACACTTCAACCATTTGAAAACAAATTTCAAATCACTTTTCACTCGCGGAATAAAATTTCCGAAATCATTTATTTTCACTGAAAATCTGTCGATTTCAAATATTTTAAAATAATATAAAATACTTATTCAAAATATACATGGAAACATTTAAAATAAACTATTTTAGAATATTTGCTTAAATATTAGTTATTAAAAATATTATACTAATATCTCATATAAAAATTCAGGTCCAAAACTAATTTTAAAATAAAATTAGTAGATAGAGTATAAATATTTAAATGACTATTTACTAAATCAAATATCAATTTAAATCTTTAAAATAATCCCTTATATAATTAATTAAATAAATTTTTATTTTAAACAATTTCCAAAACTAATTTCTCCAACAATATTATTTTAAAACCAAATCTAGAACTTTTATATTTTATTCAAAAGCTATTTTAAAAATATACTCGGCTTTCCAGGGAAAAATTCTTTTTCCATTACAAAATGGTCCATTCAAATAAATTAGTAAATCTTCTTGATTTATTTTAATTTACATTTCAAATCTGTAAATTCCTTTCCACACTTTAAGAATAAACCAATATTTATTTTTAAACAATTTCCCTTTCTTTACAAATTCCCGTTGTGAATTTACATTTCCAAATATCAACTGATATACGAATTTTAAATTGATTCCCAAATATCATCTTCAACCCAAATCAAATCCCAAATGATTTCCAGTTTATTTCAAACACAAAATCAAATTCCAATTTGATTTCCCAAATTAATTTTCCAATATCAAATCAATTTCAAATTGATTTTCCAAGTTATTTCCAAAACACCTAACCAAATTTCCAAATCGATTCCTAAGATTTATTTTAACTCCAAATTAATTCCCAAATCAATTTCTAACATTAATTTCAACTCCAAATTAAATTCCAAATTTAATTTCTAATTTATTTCCTTTTGGAATAAATTTATTTATCACTTTTAATTATTTAAAATACGTATCTTAAATAAATCCTTCAACTATTAAACAAAATTATTCGAAATTCCTTTATTAAAATATTTTCCCATATTTTTGGAATTTATTCAATAAGTTTTCAAAGATAAAACTTTATCTATTTAAATTTCCTTCTTTTAAAATTCACCCGATTCCTTTAAATGAATTTATTATAAATTTTCACCCAAAATTCAAAATCAAATTTTTATTTATTTCTTGTATCCTACGATACCAAAAATATATTTGGCTAAATTACAGCCTTCAACGGTTTCAATCACAAATAGTCACACGAATTAAAAATAATCAACATACAACATACGAAACAAATTAAATATTTGAGGAATCCAGTTGAATCCCTTCAACCTGTTTCTCTGCATTCACAGGCATTAGCACAACAATTAAATACCCATTCCACCTCAAGGTGGAATATCGCGGTATATGGGATTTATAAAATATTATCCGCTATTATGCGGCGCAATATGGTCTCATCCGCTATATAATGCGGGAAATTAATCACCCAATATAAACTATATATATATATATATATATATAGTTATCCTACTATATCTAATATCACAATCAAATAGTCAATCAATAACTGAATTTTCAATTGAATTTTGAGTGAGAAGATCTCACCTTTGATTTTAATTTGCAGTCCATTTCCGTCCCAGCTCGATTTCACGATTTTTAAACCTTGTAACAAACAATTAAATAATTTATTAATATTCGAAATGATCGAATAATAAATTTTCATTTGATAATTTTAATTAACTAACAATTTGATTTAAACAAATAAATTTTCCCTTTCTAAAACTTTTTTAAAATTTAAACAAGTTAATTAGACACATTAATCACCTTAATGACTTATTTTAAAATTTTAAACTAATAAGTTTACTAAATAAATTAATCATCCTATATATATTTTATAACCCAATAAATTGTGTTTCTATTTTCCTTTATTCCAAACTGCATATAAAACAATCTATATGGGCTAAAAATCCAATTTTTTTTACATGAATTCTAAACATTTTAAATCTTCCTGTACAAATACATAAAATTAAACAGACTATTTTTTTTCTTTCTTGCTTTCTGAATATATATATATATATATATATATAAATTATTAATTTTTTTTAAACTTAAACAAATACCTCTAGGTATCGGCAAGACTTTACTCCCCGACATCGCGACCTCGACTTTGCAGTCACGCGCTATATGCTTCCAATCCATGCGAGCAACCCAAATTGAAATCGAATAGTACGCCCATAACCACCTTCAGACCACCAACGCCCAGACGAGCTCACATTGCTCTCTTCTGCAATCACTGTCGTATGATCGCGACATGGGATCCACAGCCACCTTTACCTCACGACCCTCCACTGTAGATCGAAACAGCCCATCGCTAGATCGAAGGCCGGCACCAGGTTGATTTTCTCCCCTCTCTTTCTTTTTTTCGTGGATCTGGGTTCAATTTCGAATCGAAACAATCCTCGATTCCACACGAGGATTCGTGTTGCTGGCGACGACATCGAACAATCAAATAGGAGATGCGGCTTTGAAATCAACCTTCGATTCATCGATTTAAGAGGAGAGCTCGGCTTTTTTTTATGAATTAAAACGCCTCGGCCATCTATTTTTTTCACTCGAGCATGGCCATTAATTTTGTTTTGAAGTTTTGCAAAAAAAAAATTTATCTGAACGAAATGGTTTTTGAGCCGAGGAATAGAAAGAAATACGACACTAATAAGGGGAGTTGTCGGCTTACTTTAGAAGACAGAGGAACATTATTTGATCTTTGTGTGAGTTATGCCGGCTACAGTGTTTTGAAGAGAAACGAAAATGCCTGGATGCGACATTACTTCGGCTGCAGTTGACTGGTGTATAAATATATTTAAATTTAAATTCAAATTCAAATTATCTCGACAAACACAACCCGAAATTTTGACTTCATATCGAGGTGTGTCGCTAGGCATTCATAAGGTTTTACCTGCATTCCGAACACAACAGAATGTGTTCCGAAAGCTAATTCGATCATATGCGCAAGTTACGGAAGTAAACGACCAATTTTAAATTAAATCGACTAAAATAGTTTCTATGCGTTTTGAGCTGTCAGGGTCAAATGAAAACTCCGATTGCCATGAAAATTGAAATCCGATAATAATACAATATTACGGATCCAATGGAACTGGTTTCGTTGAATTCCGAGACTGTGCCTCGGAAGGATATTTTTAAATATCGATTCAAACGATATATTTTAAAAACTGGACAATTCACTTTCAAATCAAATTCTGAAGCTGCTATTATCTTCAGTATTATCAATATAAATTTCCTAAGCCATCATATTATTTTTAACAGACTCATAGTTGAAGATTTACAATTTTACCCAATTTCTATAATTAAATTTGATAATTAAATTGCAAACTTCATAGTAAAAATTGAAACTCAAGCTCAAATTAACAATTCAGATATTTGAAATCAATTAAATATTTCAATTTCAAATGTTAAAAATTCTGGGTCGTCACATCGTTTCCCCCTTAAAAGAATTTCGTCCCGAAATTACTAGTTAGGAAGAATAATCCTTAACCCATTTATTATTTTTTCCAATCCAAATAGTTTTATCATCTTACCAAAACAAATCTTTTTATTTAAGACCCATCATTAGTTCAACTAACTTCTCAACTTCAATTATAAGTTTCATACAACCTTGTTTTCTTTAACAATTTAAATTTAAATTCTAAATTTCCAAAATTTTCTCAAATTTTTTCTAACACCCTAAATTTTCGAAAAATTTCGCCAGCGTCTCCTTTGCACAGCTAGCTCGGTACGACTACAAAATGGCACCACAAGCCCTCAAATTCCAAAAGAAAACAAAAAGCCAAGTGGCTAGACAAGAAAATCACCAAATTTCATACTGAAATTGAAATACATACCTTTTTGTCGAGCAATTCAAATTTATCTTCAGAAATCAAAATCAATTTTTCCCACTTGCTTTATAATACCTGTATATCCAATTTAACCATATCCAACTACAGATTCCAAAATCATTTTCTACATTTCCTCACAAAAGTTTCATATCTACTTCTATTCAAATTTGTTTTCCCATTACCATATGAATTCAATTTATCTTCAACTCTGAATATTGGATTTTATCTTTCAATTATAACTGATTCATATCATTATTTGAAATCCGTTTCATTTACTAACTCTCTTCAATTTCCAATTTGAAATCGTTTGTCGCTAACAAAAATTTTTTCCAAATTTTTCTACCTCCCAAAATTTTCAGAAAATTTTGGCAGAGTTCCTTTGTACATAGGAGCTTTTGCAATTTGACAAAAGATATAAATATATATACATCGACCCACCCAGTCGGAAAAAAAAACAGTTCATATTTCCTATTTTTATTGCGTATGCGTACCTTTATTTAGCATTTTTAAGCAAGCGGTTTATTATTAGCATTTTAGCTCGACCAAATCCAGCCAAACTGCCCCCCTGTACCTGTACTTACTCAATTTAAATACATAAGTGACATATATAGGAAATTCATTTACATTTCACTTATTTTTGATAATAAACACATAGTTTTCATAAGCAATATATTCAAAATAGTTGCCATAAGCAATTTATATGGTTTCGATACAATTTTAGTTGCTTACAATCAATTCACATACCATTTCTATTCAATTCAAGTGATTTATAACTCACTTTCTTTCATTCAATTCGTTTTTGACTGAAACAAACTCGTATCCATTTCAATTAATCCAAAAATTAATTTTATTGGCTTTCATTAACTCATAGGATTTTATGCGATCACGTTTGTGTCAAACGACAACCATTTCCATGCAAATTCATCGATATTCGCTTAATAGAATATCCAATCTAGTTTATAACTAATTTAAATTGATACAAACTCAATTTACTCTTTATTCTATTTCATTTCCAATTGATTCCGTTCAATTGATTTTGCATTCCATATTCACATTCATTTCAATTGAACCATTTCACAATTTCCAGTTTATCCTCCATTTATTAATTTAGAATATTTCCCAACTCTAAATTTTACTTAAGAATTTTACCATCTATTTCTTAAGTTCAACATTTTTTTCTCTCTATATACTTCTTATATTTATTTCCAATTCACCACTTTGGTTTATAACCACTTATATTTAAACTGGATTCCAAATTCCATATGAATTCATTTTACCTTTCATTTATAAATATTGAATTCAATTCATTTTAAATCATATTAAATTTGTCATTCTTTTAATTAGTTTCACTAACTAATTTTAATTCCTTTATTAACATTTAGCTCCATTTGATCAAATATTTACTTAAGTTATTTCAATTCATAACTCAATTTTTTTTTCTTGTAACACTTTCCAATTTAAATCCTTGATTTGATTTTCATTTATCAAATCCATACCAATTACAAATTTTAATTAGATTAGTTTTATTCACTTATCCATTTTTAATTTCAAGTTTCCTTTCTCAATTCATCTCGAATTTTTTTATCAATAACAAGGGAACTTTCAATTTATTTTTAACAACTTCAAACTTTACAAGTTATCAAATTAATGATATTCCATAAATATTTTATATAATATTACAAAATCTTTCCATCTTTTCAAAATCATTTTAAAAATAAATTCAAATTATCTTTTGACTTTCCAAAACCAAACCCATTTTTCCAAACAACCTCAAATTTTAAATAATTTGGTAGCAATTCCTCTCTTGGAAACTCGAAAATGAACATCGATGATGCTGCAGTCATCACCGAAGTTACTTTCCAATGACCGAAAAGAGTTTAGAGCTTTTATCCCTTCAAAAAATACTTTCCAAAACCTTTGAAATTCATTTTCAAATCAAAAAGGAATTTAATTCCTAAAATTTCCAAATTCTTTCAAAAACATTTCCAAAAACTTCTCTGGAATTCTATTTCAATTATAAACCACATTTATAATTTACATTCTCAAATTTCATTTGTGTATGGATTTTATTTCTAAACTTTTGATTATGATTCCAATTTCTTATTCAATTTCAATGATAATAATTAAATATTATCACTTCCTAACAAACAAGCAGCCATATATTATAATAATTTACAAAAATTATTTCCTTTTATATACAAAATAGTTTTAGGTAAAATTATTTCATTTACCCTATTTTAAAACAATACCGTGTCAGTTTATCTTGTTTAAGAGTTTAGAAACCTCTATCGAAACAGTTGGCCAAACTGCACTGACCAGAATCTATAAACAATCAACCAATAAGCCAACACAATACAAAACAAATTTTGTATTCACTAAAAAATACGCTCCCATATCTATTATTACACTCCACTCATTCTAGAGTACTACTGACTCTATCTCTAATGAGTAACACCCAACAGAGCCAAGATTATCGTTTAACCAAATGGTTTGATACCACTTTATAACGACCCGATTTTTTTTCGACGTTCGAAAGTCGACATTAATACGTCCACTGTATCAACTACCGAACCATCGAACGCCGGAAAACCGAACCATTAGTGTTTTAAGAAGAAGAAGATAGAAGAAAAAGAACAGAAACAATGACAGAATCTCACATGTCGCAGCGGAACAACATATAATAGATAAATGAATATCTTTAAAACAAAGAACAATATCAGTTATTACATTACATCACATTACATTACATTATCAGATTTTACAACAACAAACAGCGGAAAAGAAATACTATATACTAGTTGATATGCCATGCCATCCAGCTTGCCTCCAGATCTCTACAGCAACTCCTGAATTCCAGAATGACCAGATAACCCGACTCTAGACTGCCCGTGTGGAAATTGGTGGGCACCCAGAGTTTAGAAAGGGAACAATAAACTCCAAGTCAGTCATGGGACTGGTGTGAGATCTTAAAAATAGTTTATCTTTAAAAACAAACAACAACAGAATTTTAAAGTCAATTCGCAATGCTTTTTGAAAAATGAAACTACCATAAGGCCTCCCGCCACACACACAACGCAAATGCAGAATTGAAGGAGATTTCTCCTTATGATATTCAAACATGCTTGATACGCGGATTCTTTTCAATATTATTATTAGTGCATAGTGCAGAAGACCTTTCGAAAGTATAATATTAATCTTAGCCAGCATAGACATTCCGAACTATGCCTACTATAGCTACCATCCAAACAGTGGGGCGCCACCATAAGTAAATGGCAGGTATTACAACTAAAACCGTAAAGAGGTCGTATTGGATGATTGGATTTCCAACAAACGGTCAGGCCAAGGAACTTCCCATTGCCACATGGGTACGCCTCTAGAGGGATGTCCCAAGAACCTAACCGGATCTCTGCCAACACAAGGCTGGGTTACCTCTGCAAAAATAGGTAACTACTGACACGAGTATGTCATCCCCCGGTTGTAAACATCCTTTATCCAAGAATCCTCAATACCAACAACCACAAAGTAGTAAATTTGCAGCAACCACATAGATTAAGTATCTGGGCTCCATACCATGATACCACCTCTATTTAGAAGGAAATGAACATACCCTAAGGGGCGCTACCCCCTAAAACCTTGCTGCATTCTTCCTGTTTCGACCATTCCGGGGTGTGAGGTCTGACGAAGTCTCATTCACAAAGCTACGCTTTTCACAAAAGCCATGCTTCGATCAACGAATGATCAGCAGCACTTCGTATGCCACATTACCAATTTGGGAATGTATTACTAGTAACCATCAACTACATAACCTCCGAGCTCATACGTCTCAGAGGAGGGTGTTAAGTTAAGAGAATAAATTCTCCGCCACCAACAGAAAGGTATTTGATTGAAACCAGCTTTACATCTCAAAGTGTAACGTCAGACACATATCCATACGAGTCCGTTCCGGGATCGAACGGAACCAAAGGCACTTCCAATGAAGCCCTTGCAAATCTGGATATTCACTAATCACGTCCGGAATCCCCATCACAAAGGGTGATAAAATCTCTATACCGAAGCAACCCGGTGCAGAGACATTCGACAGGTAATTCTTTCGCTTTCGAAAATACCCGGTCTTCAACACCATCTTCAATGCAATCCCATTTCGTTGTATTGTTATTCGGAATGGGTTTTATGACACAAGGTCCTCTCCTGGCTAATCCGAATAACGAGCGCTTATTTTAAAAATAAGTGTTCATTCAGATTCAAACAAGTCACAACAATTTCACTTTGATCTTTTAAACAGAAGATCCATCACAATCACAAAGGTTCAATGTGGGTTTCGAATATCCAGTTGGAATTCGACTTCTAGTCACATCGAAATTCAAATGCCATTTAAAAAGGCCAATATTGATAGTCGGTTATTTAACTATCAATCAACATTCACAACAATCACTGGATTTCAAATAATTTTCCCAATTATTTATTTTCAAAATATCTTCGCAAGATATATTTTCACACTTCAACCATTTGAAAACAAATTTCAAATCACTTTTCACTCGCGGAATAAAATTCCCAAAATCATTTATTTCCATTGAAAATCTGCCGATTTCAAATATTTTAAAATAATATAAAATACTTATTCAAAATATACTTGGAAATATTTAAAATAAACCATTTTAGAATATTTACTTAAATATTAGTTATGAAAAATATTATGCTAATATCTCATATAAAAATTCAGGTCCAAAACTAATTTTAAAATAAAATTAGTAGATAGAGTATAAATATTTAAATAACTATTTTCTAAATAAAATATCAATTTAAATCTTTAAAATAACCCCTTATGTAATTAATTAAATAAATTTTTACTTTAAACAATTTCCAAAAATAATTTCTCCAACAATATTATTTTAAAACCAAATCAAGAACTTTTATATATTATTCAAAAGCTATTTGAAAAATATACTCGGCTTTCCAGGGAAGAATTCTTTTTCCATTACAAAATGGTCCATTCAAATAAATTAATAAATCTTCTTGATTTATTTTAATTTACATTTCAAATCTGTAAATTTCTTTCCACACTTTAAAAATAAACCATTATTTATTTTTAAACAATTTCCCTTTTCTTTACAAATTCCCGTTGTGAATTTACATTTCCAAATATCAACTGATATACGAATTTTAAATCGATTCCCAAATATCATCTTCAACCCAAATCAAATCCCAAATTGATTTCCAATTTATTTCAAACACAAAATCAAATTCCAATTTGATTTCCCAAATTAATTTTCCAATATCAAATCAATTTCAAATTGATTTTCCAAGTTATTTCCAAAACACCTAACCAAATTTCCAAATCGATTCCTAAGATTTATTTTAACTCCAAATTAATTCCCAAATCGATTTCTAAAATTAATTTCAGCTCCAAATTAAATTCCAAATTTAATTTCTAAATTTATTTCCTTTTGAAATAAGTTTATTTATCTCTTTCAATCATTTAAAATATGTATCTTAATGAAATCCTTCAACTATCAAACAACATTACTCGAAATTCCTTTATTAAAATATTTTCCCATATTTTTGGAATTTATTCAATAAGTTTTTAAAGACAAAACTTTATCTATTTAAATTTCCTTCTCTTAAAATTCACCCGATTCCTTTGAGTGAATTTATTATAAATTTTCTACCCAAAATTCAAAATCAAATTTTTATTTATTTCTGGTATCCTACGATACCAAAAATATATTCGGCTAAATTACAGCCTTCAACGGTTTTAATCAAAAATAGTCACATGAATTAAAAATAATCAACATACAACATACGAAACAAATTAAATATTTGAGGAATCCAGTTGGATCCCTCCAACCTGTTTCCCTGCATTCATAGACGTTAGCACAACAATTAAATACCCATTCCACTTCAATGTGGAATATCGCGGTATATGGGATTTATAAAATATTATCCGCTATTATACGGCGCAATAGGGTCTTATCCGCTATATAATGCGGGAAATCAATCACCCAATATATACTATAAATATAGATATCCTACTATATCTAATATCACAATCAAACAGTCAATCAATCACTGAATGTTCAGTTGAATTTTGAGTGAGAAGATCTCATCTTTGATTTTAATTTGCAGTCCATTTCCGTCCCAGCTCGATTTCATGATTTTTAAACCTTGTAACAAACAATTACATAATTTATTAATATTCGGAATGATCGAATAATAAATTTTCATTTGATAATTTTAATTATCTGACAATTTGATTTTAAACAAATAAACTTTTCCTTTCTAAAACCTTTTAAAAATTTAAACAAGTTAGTTAGACACATTAATCACCTTAATGACTTATTTTAAAATTTTAAACTAATAAGTTTACTAAGTAAATTAATCATCCTATATATATTTTATAACCCAATAAATTGTGTTTTTATTTTCCTTTATTCCAAACTGCATATAAAACAATCTATATGGGTTAAAAATCCAATTTTTTTTATATGAATTTTAAACATTTTAAATCTTCCTGTACAAATACATAAAATTAAACAGATTTTTTTTTTCTTTCCTGTTTTCTGAATATTTATATATATATATATATATATATATATGTAAATTAGTGATTTTTTTTAAAATTAAACAAATACCTCTAGGCATCGGCAAGACTTTACTCCCCGACATCGCGACCTCGACTTTGCAGTCACGCGCTATATGCTTCCAATCCATGCGAGCAACCCAAATTGAATTCGAATAGTACGCCCACAACCACCTTCAGACCACCAACGCCCAGACGAGCCCACGTTGCTCTCTTCTGCAATCACTGTCGTATGATCACGACATCGGATCCACAGCCACCTTTACCTTGCGACCCTCCACTACAGATTGAAACAGCCCATCGCTAGATCGAAGGCCGGCACCAGGTTGATTTGCTCCCCACTCTTTCTTTTATTTCATGGATCTGGGTTCGATTTCAAATCGAAACAATCCTCGATTCCACACGAGGATTCGTGTTGCCAGCGACAACATCGAACAATCAAATAGGAGATGCGCCTTTGAAATCAACCTTCGATTCATCGATTTAAGAGGAGAGCTCGGCCTTTTTTTTATGAATTAAAACGTCTCGGCCATCTGATTTTTTTCACTCGAGCGCGGCCATTAATTTTGTTTTAAAGTTTTGCAAAATTTTATTTTATCTGAACGAAATGGTTTTTGAGCTGAGGAATAGAAACAAATACGACACTAATAAGGGGAGTTGTCGGCTTGCTTCAGAAGACAGAGGAACATGATTTGATCTTTGCGTGAGTTATGCCGGTTACAGTGTTTTGAAGTGAAACGAAAAAGCCTGGATGCGACATTATTTCGGCTGCGGTTGACTGGTGTATAAATATATTTTAATTTAAATTTAAATTCAAATTATCTCGACAAATACAACAAGAAATTTTGACTTCCTGTCGAGGCGTGCCGCTAGGCGTTCATAAGGTTTTACCTGCATTCCGAACACAACGGAATATGTTTTGAAAGCTAATTCGATCATATGCGCGAGTTACGAAAGTAAACGATCAATTTTAAACTAAATCAATTAAAATAGTTTTTATGTGTTTTGAGCTGTCAGGGTCAAACGACAACTCCGATTGCCACGAAAATTGAAATCCGATAATAATACAATATTACGGATCTAATGGAACTAGTTTCGTCGAATTCCGAGACTGTGCCTTGGAAGGCTATTTTTAAATATCGATTCAAATGATATATTTTCAAAACTGGACAATTCACTTTCAAATCAAATTATAAAGCTGCTATTATCTTCAGTATTATCGATATAAATTTCCTAAGCCACCAAATTATTTTTAACAGGCTCATAGTTGAAGATTTACAATTTTACCCAAATTTCTATAATTAAATTTGATAATTAAATTGCAAACTTCATAGTAAAAATTGAAACTCAAGCTCAAATTTACAATTCAGATATTTGAAATCAATTAAATATTTCAATTTCAAATGTTAAAAATTCTTGGTCGTCACACAGAACTTCCAAGGATAGCAAAAAGTCACTTGGCTTTTAATGCATTGCCTTAACTTATTGGAACATAAGGCATCTCCCCATACATTCTTCAATATCTCTTTTCATTCTTTCCCAGTAGAAGTTTTGCTTCATATCTTGATATATCTTTATGCCCCCTAGGTCTATGACAAACTTAGAACGATGACACTCATCCAAGACTAGCTTTAAAAGTCCCCTCAATCTTGAGCATACAATCTTTCTTTCTTCCAAAGCCGGCCTTTCATATCAATATCGAAGCCCTTTAGTTGTTTAATATCGAAACCACTCTTTAAGCCATTGAAAATTTCGGCACATAATGGGCCCTCCTTTTTACCTTCCAAAATTTTCTCTAAAGCATTAGATGAACTTCTAAGCAAGACAATATCCTTGAATCTAGACTCGAACCAGCCTTCAACCGAACTGTAGACTACCAGATGCTAACGTCTCTAAGACAATCCACTTTTCGATCATTGACAAAATGCAATTATCTTGTTTTCAGCTTAAGATGCCTGTAACTTTATTTCTCTTCCCCTAGGTATATTATATTCCAAAAACATATGATGCTAAGAATTCCAGCCCATTTCGTTGCCGCATGTTCAACTACTTCTGAGAGAACAGATAACCCAAAGATTTATGGTCCATAAGTGATTCAATTATATCCCCTAAAAGATAACATCTCCAAATATGTTTCGCAAAGATGAATATCGCTGACTCTAAATCATGGGTTGGATACCGAACCTTATAGGGTCATGGCTGGCTAGATGCATAATCTATAACCGAGCCATTCTTCATCAACATCGCTCCTAAACCTGAACCTGAAGCATCTATGTGCATAATCATGTCCCTATTTCCTTTTTTCATAACCAACATCGGAGCCTCTATCAGTCGAAGATTTTAACTCTTAGAATGTTGCTTTATACCACTTCGTCCAAATAAACCTTTCATACTTTTAGATAAGTCTAGTTAACGGTGCTGCTATTCTAGAGAAGTCCTTAATGAATCTCTATTAGTACCTAGCCAACCCTAACAAACTCCTTATCTCGGTGACTATTGATAGAGTTAGAGATATACCCTAGGGGTAATTATGTAATTTGTTACATATATCTAACTCGTTGACCAATCTTATTCACAATAAACATGTTTCTTTCTATTATATACCTGATATGATGCGGTTATATTAATTAATTAATTTAATTAAAAGTACATCTAATAGAAAATCCATAAATGGTATATTTTGTGATAGTAGTTGTAAAATGTTGTAACGGTGAGTAATTTATCACAATAAAACAAATATACCATTTTAAATGTTCCTAGTCAAGATGCATCAAGACTGGATATCGATGTATCCGTTGAGACTAGAGTATGTAACGCTCTCCATATGTTGGGCAGCGTATTACTCATGAATGCCGAAGGAACCTATGGGTTACGCACTGATAATTATTGGATAGCTATGGAACGGCTCACTCGATAGTTTTCTGTTGGTTAATATAACTAAGGTCAAATAGAGAATATCAATGTGACTGATTTACATAGTTCTCTCGACTTGAGAAACTATGAATCTTTAATATAAAAGCTCTATTCCGATTATAGTCAAATTATGGCATGACGTTCCATCGACTGAGTATAGTTTGGTCGAGTGGAAGTATTGGAAGTGAAGCACTAGTCAAGAGAGGATTCATCTCCTCAGTTATATGGGGTTAGTATCATGGTCAACTCGAAGTCAAAGTCTATGGCCAGAGCATTTTAGTTAATAATAATTGTTATTATTAAATCAAGGACTTTGTGTTTTGACTATAAAGTTGAATGTGGATGATATCGGAATTTTGACCATTACCAAATTCAAAAGTCCTAATGTGATATGGTTTTGACGAAGAGAATTGGCGTAAATAATTGTCACTATCACGTACTGCTTATAAAAAGAAATTTTGATTTTACTGAAAAAACCTGTAAGTGATGAATTCAGCCAAACTTTCATACCACCTGCTAAGTGACATGTGCACATTAATATTTGAATTGTTCAATATTAACCACCAACTGTATTCACATCTTTGAGTTGCACAACCGCATATTTGATTTCTCCGAAAACCACACATTTTAATTAGTTTGTAAAATGTTGCAAACTAATTAAATTAATTAATATTTGTGAAATATTAATTATTGTTAATTTATTTGATGTTTTGAATATTGTAGGTGATTATTTTGATGCATATATAAAATTTGTATTTGCATATATTGATATGCGATATCGGTATAATTTTAAACATGTTTAAAATGATAAAATTTTTGCATAAAAGTTGTTTTCTTTTATTTGAAAAAGTTGCATATTTGGAACGTGCTTGGATCAGCCATATAACGGTAAGAGGAGGAAATCAATTAATGAGATTAATTGAAATTTAAAAGGAGGAAATAAAGAAGGAAGTTTTAATAAGAGAGTAGAAAAAGGTTACTTTAATTCTATTAAAAACAAAACCTTCTTATTTTTGAAAGTACACAAAACAATACATGAATTTGTTTTGTTCTCTTTTCTTCCTCTTCTCTACCATTCATTCACGGCTGGAACTTCATCCAAAAAAACCCCAAAAACAAATTCAAATCAACATAAAACTAGATTAAAAAGATGGTTCATTTTTCTCTTGCAAAGTGGGATGGTGATTTGTTTGAAATATGAGGAGAAGCCACAAATCAAGGTGTTATGAAGGGCAAGGTCGGTCGGATCTAGAGAGTGTTCAATCAGATCTAGTTATTGTTCTATAATTCAATGTGCTTCTACGTGCTTCATCCTAAGGTAATTATATGTGTGTATAATTCTATATTTTCGTATCTTATAATCTATTCTTATCCCCTAAACCTTTATCTTTCCCTTCTGTTCATACTTGTGAATTTGAATCTTGGTTTGAATAGCTCCATTCCCTTGCTTGAATCAATTATTCTGTCATGTTAAAACATAAAATGTTTTCTTTTGTTCAATGCTATTTTGTTATGAATTATAACATATCATTTTCAGTCTCATCTATAATTGTTTGATTGATTAATTTAACCTAGATCTAGAACTTCTTAATTTTATTTTGTGTACGTTTGCAAAGTTTCTTTAATCTAGGTCTAGATATTCTTATCTCAAATCTATATATGCCTTAGTCGTTTATTTTTATTGTTTAAAACAAAAAAGAACATAATTGAACTTTGGAATTTTTTTAATTTATAATTCAATTTTTCATATCAAAAGGTTTACACTTGATATTTAGACATGGGTTGCTATGTAATTATAATTTGATAGTAATCGCATTAATTAATATTTGTCATCCAATTAATATGTTGTTTTAATTATCATGTTTCAAATCATTCTAAGACAAACTCTGTCTTTTAAAAGATAAAGGGAAACATTAAATCAATGATATATTCCATGATTTGCAATTCCATCTAATTAAAAGTTATATCTCTACTTAAAAAGGTAGGAATCTTTTTCATAACAGTTTCAAACCATTTTCATTAATCTTAATATTCTTTGGTTTATTGCTTGTAATTGAAATGAAATCAAACATTAAATCAACGATATATTCCATGATTTGCAATTCCATCTAATTAAAAATTATATCTCTGCTTAAAAAGGAAGGAATCTTTTCACAGCTGTTTCAAACCATTTTCATTAATCTTAATATTCTTTAATTTACTGCTAGTAATTGAAATGAAATCTATTGTATTTGAACTGTTATGCTAAACATTAATTATATATGTATGTATGTGTTTACAGTATATATGTATATGTGTATGTATGTATGTATTAATAAATAAATAAATAAAACTGTTCATGTTTAGGACAACAAAGGCATATATAGATGGGAAATGTGTGTATTGTGGTGTAAATTGCAACACATATGCAATGTTTTCATTAGCTTTGTACACTTTTATATGTTGCACTTATGCTACACATACAGACGCATGGGATGTGCTAAGAATCATTTGAAATTAATTAAATCAAATTGGACTAATGCATTCCTAATAAAACATTCATTTGAAATATTAACATGTTTATTTAACATATTCTCAATCTAATCAGAGACAAAAATGAGTGGTTTCTCTCTCTTCAATTAATGTTGTTTACTCCCTTAATCAATTGCACGACTATTAGAGAAGGAAAGTAAAGGTTTCCTTCTCGTATTTATTTTAATAAGTAACTGCTACACATGTAGGCATATTTGATACACTCATTCATTTAAATTTATATAACATTCAAACCCTTTTGAATTTTTTTCACCAAATTAAATAAAATATTGATTTTATTCAAAAGAAGATTTAGTTAAGATCTAAGTGTATTTAGACTTCATAAGCCTATTAAAGATCCAAAATGGTAAAAAAATTAAAATTCACTTATTTCTTCTGTTGTGGGCTAGTCCAGTTCCACCAACTATCTCTGGTCTCTTCCAATCGTTCACATATTCAACTTTCAAAGGATCTATTGCTAACCCCTCCTTTAAGACCACATAGCCTAGGAACTTCACTTTTGGTTCTCAAAAATAGCACCAGGAAACTTTGCCTTTAACTTGTGTTGTCTTAACATCTCTAGTACTAATCTAAGATGAACTTCATGGTTCCTCTCATCCTTAGAACTGAAAAAATATAAATCTATGAAGACAAACAAATCTATCCAACTGATCGTGAAAGAATCATTTATTAAATCGGCAAAGAAAGCCAAAGCATTAGTCATCCCAAAGAGCATCACCACTCATATGAACAATACTTATTTCTAAATGCGGTCAGAGGAATGCTCTCTGTAGTAACTCTTAGTTGATGGAATCCAGTGGCTAAATCTAACTATGGAAAGCTCCACTCAAGAATTATTTATTCTCGACAATGGATAATGATTTTTCCCCATTGGCTTATTTAGCTTCCTATAGTTGATACACATCTGTAGTGATCCATTCACCTTCTTTACAAATACTACTGAAGCTCCTAGTGGTGAACTGCTCGGCCTTAGGAGACTTTGATCCTCGATTTCCACTAATTGCTTCTTCAAATCCTTCATCACCTTAGACGACAATCTGCTAGGTGGTCTACTAATAGGTTGGGTCCCGTGTTGAATCACTAGTTTTGATTCATGACAAAGGAATTTAGAAGAAAAAGAGAATACACGATTTATCTCGACAAAAAGAGACAATCAAAGGACTATGATGACATCGAAACTTTGAATCTATGTTTTCACTATTTATTACTTATGGTTGAGTCTTAGAAATTTGTTAAAATATATCCTCAAGTAGTTCGCAATTCATTGTTATCGGTTTTTAATCAAAACAGAGCTAATTGTGTAAAAAACACTACATCCAGTCGACTGGCTATAAACAACCAGTCGATTGACTGGTGTACATACATGAGTATGCACTGCTTACTTTTCTAAACTTGTTGCATAGTCAGTCGACTGACCAAGAACGACCAGTCGACTGACCTTAGCCCAACCATCATTTTCTGAATAGACATCTCCATTCCGCGAAAGGTTGCGATCCTTCTCTGAATGGAAATGGATGCTTCTTTTGGTCAGAACTATTCACCAATGGCAGTAACTCTTTGTCTACTATATATACATGTTCGCAAACACTTCACATTCACCGAAAATCTTTCTAACTATCTTATATTCTTCTTGTGCTCCCATACATGCATTCAAACAACAAACAAGCATATTATTGCTTTGAATCTCAAAATAAACTTTCATAATCTCCGATACTTAGCATCACCTTCTTTTCATATTTTCACATACACTTCATACAATTGAGGATTGATTATAGGAGGTTTGTACTATCACAGACAAATCAGTGTTATCAAGAACACACAGTGTCAGATATTCTTTTGTATTTGTTGAAGTCCTGTTCTGATGCTCAGGTGTGTGAAGTCCTCTTCGGCTGTTGAGGCAAAATCCTGTTATGCTGCTCAGGTCCCTATTCGGCTGCTCAGAGGTTGTATAGACCTGTTCCTTCGGGTTAAGTGAGGGTTGTTGTTTTAAGTGAAATTCCAGAAGGAGTCTTGGACTGGAAGTAGGAAGGAGCTCCGAAACAGTATAAAAATCTCTGGTGTTATTTTTATTATACCGCTTTTATATTCCGCACTATTTACTATATTGCTATCATCACTATACTCTGTATTATCATATATCCATATTACATGATCCTAAGTGATAATAGCCACAATAGTCACTTTCATTTGGTATTAGAGCATAAAGACTTTCATTTGCGAAAAATTATGGAATATTCTAAAATAATGACCAAAGAATTTGAAATGTCACATATGGGTGAGTTAAATTATTTTCTTGGTTTACAAATAAAACAATTAGAAAATGGTATTTTTATAAATCAAGAAAATATTGTAACAATCTATTCAAACGCTTTGGTATGGAAAATACTTCTACCAAACCAACTCCTATGAGCACAACTATACATCTTGGTAAAGATGAAAGTGACAAAAGTATTGACCAAAAATTATATCAAAATATGATCGGATCATTACTATATTTAACTGCTAGTAGAACTGACATAATGATGAGTGTTTGTTTGTGTGCACAATTTCAAGCAGATCCCAATGAATCACATTTACGAGCAGTGAAACGCATACTACATTATCTTAATAAAACCAAGGACTTTGGACTATTCTGTCCAAAAGAATGTCCTTTTGAATTAGTGTCCTATAGTGACGCTGATTTTGGAGGAAACCGGACAGACAGGAAAAGTACAAGTGGGACTTGTCACTTCATTGGACGGTCTCTTGTATCTTGGTTTAGTAAGAAACAAAACTGTGTTTCATTATCGACGTGTGAAGCGGAATATATTTCTGCAGCTCTGGCATGTGCTCAAGTTATCTATATGCAACAAACACTACAAGATTTTGGTTTTAATTTATCCAAGTCAACTATTTACTATGATAATTCTAGTGCTATAAATTTATTTAAAAATCCTATCAATCATTCACGAACAAAACATATTTACATTCGTCATCATTTTCTTCGTGATAATATTGAAAAGGATTTGATAAATCTAGAATTTGTTTCCTTTGACAAACAATTGGCAGATATTTTTAAAAAACGTTTGAATGATACTTTCGTCAATTTAAGATGAGAACTTGGAATCGTCTCTTTTAAAGATTTATAAAATTTTTTTTACTTGTATTTGTGCAAATTTCATAGCACAATTTGATAAAAATATATAAAATCTTTCATGCAAATTTTTGACAAAAATAAAACTTTATGACTCTAGAGAGACTTGAACACATGATCTCTTGGTTATAGAATTACAATTGTTTCTTACCATTCGAGTTATGTATGTTTCTTGTCTCAACTAGAAGCTTGATTATAATTATTCTTGAAAATTTCGGTTAACAAAAATAATGTAGTTGTTGGAGCTCGAACTCTGGTCTCATGGCTGGTAAGTGTATGCTTTACCAGTTATGCTATATTCTTGAGCTACATATTTTGCTTTATCTTATACTTCATCAGCCGATAACCATTAATCTTTTAAAAAATTCTCATCCATTCCCTACATACTTTTTTCCTCTGGCTATTAGTTCACTGCAATTTCTGTCCATATAACTCTACTCCATATCCTCTATAAATATGTAATTTTCATATTATGGCTATCATCTTTACCATTCCATATTCAAACTTCTCAATATTTCTTTTCAATGGCTTCTCATGATTCGTATGACTCCTCCAACTCTAAGTTATCTTTTTCCACACCAACATCTTCTAGTAGCTACCATTCTTCAAGTAGCTCAACTCCTTCTTTGGCCACTCCTACTACTAGAAATGAACCAGCTCATGATTGGGGACAATATCACACTGGATATACACCAAAAAGAAAGAAGTTAAGGAGATCACTTTTTATTTCTCCAAAAACTAAAGAAAAAATTGATGACATCCACCACTATCAAAGGGAGCAAATCAACTTGCAAAGAGAGATGTACTATGAACAACGAATGAATTCCAGACGTCTTATCCTTATAGAATCGATTGTCCTTAAATTCTATGGCAAATCTCCAAAGAATGACGTTATTAAACCCTCAACATCTCGTCAACCACAAACATCTGGCTGGAATCAATGGGAGCAAACTCCACAGTAACCTCCGGCATCTCCAAACTCTTGGAAACGCCAAAACTTTGGTCTCCTCTACAACTCATGTTGAAATCACCAAGGTTGAACCAGATGAATGCTCTCCCAAGACTCCAAAATAATCAATCTCCTTATTTTTTATTGTTCCATATTCATGTTTACTTTATTCATGTATGTGTTTGTTTCATTAAACTTTGAATAAAATTAACAGAAAACTATTTTGTAATTCACTAAATTTCTTAACTACAGCCAATCGACTGAGACATATAGGTCAGTCGACTATTTACAGGGATAAAAAACTCTCAGTTTGGCAACTAGTCGATTGAGACATATAGGCCAGTCGATTATTTACAGAGATAAAAACTTTCGGGTTGGTAACCAGTCGACTGACCTACCCCGACCAGTCGGCTGGCTGTACAAAATAACTATTGTCTCCTCTTTTTAACCCCTTTAACCCTTCTTTTCACTTTACCTTCTTCATAATTTTTTCATCCTCCAGAAACCTAGCCCTCATTTTTTTCCTCCAAAAAAACTCTCAAAAACATCAAATTAATGGCTCCTCCAAGATCAAAATGATCAAAACAAGCTTCTTCATCTTTTGTTGATACTCATGTTGCTCATTGGCTATACGACACAACCGCAATAGAAAGATGGGAGATGATGAAAAATTCTAGAATCTTTGAAGGGTCATTCATGGTATACTCTTATTTTGGAGCTTATTCTCTTCAAGAATTAATGCGGAGATGTGGATTAGAGTCGCTACTCGACTACAATTCAAATCGCTACAACATTAACCATCTCATGGTAAAACTTTTCTTTGCAAATCTTAATCTTGGCCACCAACAACCATCTAATCCAAATAATTATGTATGGAGTTTGGTCTGTGGACAACAAGTTTTCTTTTCACTTGATTGAATGGCACATATCCTTCAATCTCCAAATGAGGGTATAGATTTAAATGATATCGAGTGCAATACGAGACAAAGAGATAGAATTAGTCACATGTTCATGACTGACGACATGACTGCATTGCGTTCTAAGCTTCTATGGCCTAAAGCAAGAATCTTGCACAAGACTCTTATGCGATCTATTCTCCCACGAACCGGATCACATGAATTACTATATCCGGAAAATTTCAAAGCTCTCTATGCCATATGAGGAAATATATGCATAAATTGGTTACGTCGTATTTTGGATGAATTTATCACCTTCCCCAATGAGAATATGAATGCTATTTACTTTGGAGAATATATAATGAGACTTCTTCTAGATGATGGTGTCCGTCAACCTGATTCCGAATTCTCTACCGTCGGAATGATAAATATAAGGACCATTAGTCTTATGAAGCTACCAACATGACCTCCACCTATTACGGCATATGAAGATTGGAAGCATCAACAAGCTCAACAACAATCTGGAGGTCTTATAATTAGAGAGCCGGAAGCACATCAAGAAGAAGGTGAAATTCGATTAGCTACCTTCTCCAACACCCGTGAATCCATTGAAATCCTTTCCCGAAATCAACTTACACTGGATTCGTGGCTAAAGAAAATGGATAAGAAGATTAATAAAATCAAAGGCTTCTTCTCTACTCTATGGGATGCCTTATCATGTTCTTCCTCCAATGCTGCCCCATCTGTCGTCCAAGGCAAGCGTCCAGCACCTCGATTTACATGGTCTACATCAGAGGAGCATACTAGTAGCGACACTAGTGGAGCAGGCAGTGGTGCTCAAGGCACTTCTAGACCCGGAAAGGAGACCGCAACGGAAGGAGAGTATAATTGAGATCTTGATGAATAATTCTTTTTTTTGGTTGGTAAGTTTGGTACATACTATTGTTGTTTGCTTATTGGAATCTATATTTTTCAGTTTGAACATTTGGATGTTCGTTTGCTTATTGATTATCTTTGGGACTTGTACTAATTAGTCTCACTTTGGATTTTCTTTCTGCACTTTGTATTGAAACTATTTTGATATATATCCTTTTTGTCGATGAAAAATGGGGAGAAAAATTATACTAACCACTTTTGATGCATGTACAAGAAGTGTCATATATTCAGGGGAGTTTTTATATGTGTTCTCTAGGATTATTATATACATGTTTGTCATCAATCAAAAAGGGGGAGAATGTTGAATCACTAGTTTTGATTCATGACAAAGCAATTTAGAATAAAAAGAGAATGCACAATTAATCTTGACAAAAAGAGACAATCAAAGGACTATGGTGATATTGAGACTTTGAATCTATGTTTTCACTGTCTATTACTTATGGCTGAGTCTTAGAAATTTGTTAAAATCTATCCTCAAGTAGTCCGCACTTCATTGTTCTCGGTTTTTAATCAAAATAGAGCTAATTGTGTAAAAAACCCTACAGCCAGTCGACTGTCTATAAACAACCAGTCGAATGACTGGTGTACATACACGAGTATGCACTACTTACTTTTTTAAACTTGTTGCATAGTTAGTCGACTGACCAAGAACGACCAGTTGACTAACCTTAGCCCAACTGTCATTTTTTGAATAGACATCTCCATTCTACGAAAGATTGCGATCCTTCTTTAAACGGAAATGGATGCTCCTTTTGGTTAGAACTCTTCACCAATGGTAGTAACTCTCCGTCTACTATATATATATGTTCCCAAACACTTCACATTCACCGAAAATCTTTCCAACTATCTTATATTCTTCTTGTGGTCTCATACTTGCATTCAAATAGCAAACAAGCATATTATTGCTTTGAATCTCAAAACAAACTTTCATAATCTTCGATTGTTAGCATCACCTTCTTTTCGTATATTCACAAACACTTCATATAGTGAAGGATTTGATTATATGAGGTTTGTACTATAAGAGACAATTCAGTGTTATCAAGAACACACAGTGTCAAACATTCTTTTGTATTTGTTGAAGTCCTGTTCTACTGCTCAGGCATGTGAAGTCCTCTTCGGTTGCTGAGGCGAAATTCTGTTCGGCTGCTCAGGTCCCTGTTCGGCTGCTCAGGGGTTGTATAGACCTATTCCTCCAGGTTAAGTGAGGGTTGTTGTTTTAAATTAAATTCCTGAAGGAGTCTGGGACTGGACGTAGGACGGAGCTCCGAACTAGTATAAAAATCTCTAGTGTTATTTTTATTATACTGCTTTTATATTCCACACTATTTACTATATTGCTATCATCACTATATTCTGTATTATCATATATCCATATTACACGATCCTAAGTGATAACTAGCCACACAGTAGTCACTTTCATGTGGTATCGGAGCATAAAGACTTTCATCTCGGGCACCACATCAATGCAAAATCCAGGCTCTCTTTTTAGGGGTTAACTCATCGCTGGCTCAAAAAGATCAACAAATTCTTGAACTATAAAAACTCTATTTATCTCTTCCTCAAAGCTTTCCACTGAACATAATGAAACTCCTTGCTCTATTTTCATCTCGTCCAAGGATACTAAGATCCCATTTCTTCCTTTCTACATTCATCAGGCAGTGCTTCTCTCAACACAATAAATTTTGGCCTCATTCAATACAAACCAATCCATACCCAAAATTACTCTGTATCTCTCGAAGTCAAATATATGTCACACAAAAACAAATGGTCGCACGGGATATATTTTAGGTCAGTGCACCTCAACTCAAGAGTGGCGTATTCACCAATTAAATAACCATACACAAACAAGTAACAAACTAGGTAACATCCAATCCAACTCTACCAACCACAACCTTAAAAATTAAATAATGTGCCGCTCCAATATAAAAAAGAATTCAAACAAAAAAATTGAAAGGGAAACAACATTTTTGTCCTCCTCAACAGATGGTCCTACACTCAGGCGTTTGAAGGAAAACTTCCTCATCTACTTTAATCTGTGGAAGTCCTTGTTCTTATCATCCATCTAATCATAATTGAAACATTTGATCTTAGCCACCACAGATGGTTGCAGACACTTTGACGCATAGTGTCCTTTTTGCCTACTATTATTGCAAACAGTCTCCAAGGTACCCAAATGCCCACCCCTTGTTGCCTCTTCCTCTCCTTCTGGTAAGGGTTAAACCTCTTCATCTGCTCTCCTTTCAGCCTAGCCTCAACCCTTTTCTTCCTTACGAACATACTATCATACCTTTGGCCCATATCTACCATGAGCTCGTAAACAGATGCAGATGACCCATCACCTTATTATTCAGCCCTTTCTACAATCCGCAGATGAACTTCTCATTCCACTTCATTGGGTTGTTGATCAACTCTCGGCCATACTTAGCCAGCGCATTGAATTTCTAAAAATAATCTTCAACAGATGGATCCCCTTGCCTGAGATCAATGAACTTTACTAATTACACACTCTTTTAGGACTTGGAGATGAATTGAGCTATAAACCTCTCTGAGAACTATCCTCAAGTGATCTTCTCTTTAGAAGTTTCTATGGTTACCATTTTCCACCAATCTAAAGCGTCTTCAAGAAGCTATCTAAAAGCTAGCCACCTCTTCTAATTATCAAACAACCTTAAGTCCTTGAAAGATACTCTTGCTAACTTTCATTCAATCCAACACTTCCACTACCGACTCCTTTCAAATATATATCTTGCCACCAACACTCATCTAATCCTAAGTACTTAGAGAAATCTACTCTTACTATCGATCTAGGCTCGACGGTTTCCAGCATAGCTTCTCTCATCATATGCATTATGAATTGCCAAAATAAGAAATTCACATTCGTCCCTACCATAGGCGGGACTGCTTCATTCATCACTGCTGAAGCCACTTCTCCATCACTGCCTTCAACAATCTACATACTATCATTCTCCCTCATGGCATTAGGTCCTCCTTGTTTAATTCTTCCACTTCTCAAATCCATTTTCCGCTAAGAAAGCCTTCATCGAAAACAGAAGAAAGAAAGTGATTTAGCAATAGAAGTTGTCTACTAAACTTATCCATATCTCTATATAGAAAATACATGTACGTCATATACTAGTGTGTACCCTCCCTAAGGTGTTTGTTTGTTTATTTTAAGCTCTGCCTACCTACGTATCCCCAAACCTAATCTCTTATACCAACTGTAACATCTCTCGTTGTGAAACCCAAAGATGGAACCCCAGTACGTTGCAATCACTTTATAACTTTCTTTCAATAATAGTGATGAGATCAGTTATATTATACAGTCTTAAGTAAACAAAGTAGAAATATAAATTGAAACACATTATCATAACTTTTAGTTTAACAGTTAGTTTTACAACCTAAAGTCACGCCCACACAGTTCAGAAATATAGTACATATGGCTATTAGTGTCCCCTATATGACGATGTTGGCACTAACACCAAATAGAGTAGAATTAAACACAAATATAACACCTAAGCCTCCTGCTTCATCTTAGGCTTTCATTATTCAGCTATCCCCAAAAGCGACTGCCTGAACCCATCAACTCATCCTACTCGAATGAGTACCCATGAGTTTGCAGGAAAAACAAGAATAAAAATATAGATCAGACAATAATTTTGGTATGAATAACATATTACTCCAAACCGTACAAGCTAATGAGACCATGACGACAACATGTGAAACAACTTATCTCCTCACTTTCCAAAGCAATAATATCAAAATATATAGTGAGTTTAAATTGTAACATCATTATCAAATGTCAACACTACTGTGATACTATAACCGAAAGCATCCCCTCGATTTATGTCATAGGTAAAACTTCAATGTTCCATTATATCGAAATACCATACCCTTGTCTACTCCTAGGCTTTACGTACTTTTGCGGCATACACACACAGGCACACATATCTATAATGTTCTACTATTCAGCTGCATTCACACACATGCGCACATATCTATAATGTTCTACTATTCAGCTGCTATTAAGGACTTATGCCTATATGCTATATACATTAATTACACTATTTCTCGGGTACCACTAATGCCTTATGCCATGTAATTCTTGGACGCCACTTAGGCGTTACACGAATGCTTTTGTACTTAGGTTTCCATATATGCCATATACCTATTTTGCTTTCGATTTTAGTTACCATACAGGCCTTGCACCTTCACATTCAGCTATTAAAATGCCACTTAAATCCTTATGTCACACATTATTCTCTTGGTTTCCACTTTAGTCTTACACTAATTGCTTTCGTACTTATGATGCCACATGGGCCTTACTCGTTTGCCTTTAATTTCGAATGACACGCATGCCTTACTCCTTCACTTTTAGTTTCTGATGACATACATGCCTTACTTCTTCAATCGAAAACACTATCTAAGTAACCACTATTATGGTTTTCACTTAACTATTTATTAGGATATCATTCAATGTGATTATTATTATTGATTGTATTATTATCTTCAATGTCACGAATTCCAATCTCAACCATCTTTAGCGTTATTGCACATTATTATCTTAGAGGGTTACCATTTTCGATTTACATATTTTTCGAGAATTACATTACTCTCGGCACTTAATGTTCTTGACTTTTCCAAGGAAGCCTGTTATAGTTTAGTTCTGGTGAGTAAAATTAATTCTTTAATTTATATAAAATCGCCTCGTTTACCCTTATTCCTTCTTAACCAATGACCACCTTCAGTCTGCCGATCCCACCTCAACCCTTTCATATTTAGCATTTTTACTTAAGCGGTTATATTTAAGATTTTAGTTTTCTTATTATTTTGTTTCGGCTCTTCCTTCATCGAAACACATTGGAAACAGTTCCCGCACAACTATCTCTAACTTTACACATATCGGCATCTGATTCATTTGAATTAGGCCTTCCAGACTGTTAGCCGACATGTTCAACATAAAATGTGGACCTAGTCTACAACCTATAAATAATTAAACTCTACAATAAAATAATATTCCTGTTATCACCTATTTACCCTTCGATTCATTATCACAATCCTTCGGCTGGATTTAATTTCCTTTCAAAACTGCCTATTTCGTTCTTGATTTTTCTATAGTAAATTAATCATGCATAATATTCCTTATAACTACCAAATTTTCTCCATTTATGGATCTTAATTAATTCATATCAAATTATCTACCAAAAAACAAGTTCAATTAAACAATACTGTTATCTAACGTGATATTCTTATCCCCATATCTAATTCACTATGCCAATTAAACATAAACAATTAAAATCATAGGAATGGACAAATTATCATATGATTGTGGCGAATACAAAGAAGAAAAGATCAATACATATATTACTCAACTATACTCTTTTAGTTGATGAAGTCTTTTGTTTCCTTAGCTTTAATCTTTGCTTTTCATTTTCTTGTTGTTAGGTTGCAAATACAATTAAAGAGCTTAAACTTTTGTTTTAGGTTTTTTTGAATGTAAATGAATATGGAATGAGGAAGTGGTTATATTTACTTTAAAAGAATAATTTGGGCTATCGGCCTATTATCCTATTTTTCGTATAAATTTGTCGGCTTTTACGATTACATTGAATTCTTATTAATTTAGATTTTCAACTAGGGTTTTCTTGTAACGCTTGATTCATCCAAGCGTAATAAGTAAATAAAACGTTCCACGTATATTTATACCTTTTTACATTATCTCACTTCTTAAATTCATAATTAATTAATTAATTATTAAATTATGGGGTGTTATGACTGTAGTGTGCTCTATCAATTTGTACGCTAATGGGATCATAATTAACTCTGTATGTGGTGTGTGTTTTGTGGGACAAGTGTATGTGAGGACGCTCATCAGTGTATCCTAGACCTTTGTAATGGCCTGGCTTCCCTAGGAGATGGCAGTACCTATGTTATGGTATGTAATCGAGTACCTAATCCAATTGTGGTTTAATATGTTGCTGACCTACTTGATGGTTGTACGAGTTATTATATATCTAAAGGCATTTAGTGGTGATACGATACTACAGTGATGGTTGCTATGATTGTTATATGTGTTATGATTGTTGTTTTTGCTTTTGATTATTGGGATGTAGTCATGTGACGTCTGTATTACTATGTTAAATATCCCGTTACCGCATATTAAAGTATGGTACACCCATATAATGATAATATTGAATATATTGTGTTATGTTCTAATTTGTTGGATGCAAGGATATGAAGGTATAATTCTCCATACCTTATGTTACTCTTTACTATATCATCTTTTATACTATCATGCGATTCTAGATCTCTTATGCCAAACTATTATTAACTCGAGATTTTATGATTTACTTCTTATTATCTCAGGAACCCTCAAATGGGTAAGCTAGATAGTAGGTATCAGATAACATATAGAGCTTTAATTGTGCCATGCCATTATTTATCTAGAGGTAGTTTATATTTTTGTTTATTATTTAATGTGCTAACTCTGCATGTTTTGTATAACTATAATGAACATACTATGCTTTGATGCTTTGGTTCATTTTAGTTATATTACCATCTTACATGTTTTATATACGTTATCATATGTGCTATAAGAAGTACGATTGGTTTCGCGTTTAGTTATTACTATTTTGCCCTAGGCTATCCCTCTACATTTACCTATAACTGTTGCAAAGTGCTTTACATGTATATTGGATATCGAAGGTGTATGGTGGTCTACACATATGGTATTGATAAGGAGGAGTTATCATCTTAAAATAAATCGAGTCATGTACGAGAAAGCATACTTGTTTTATATTTTAGTTTTCAAAACTATATATACAGCATTAATCGCATTTTATACACAAGTATCACTCATTAGCTTTTTGTTATGAGAGGCTAATCATTCTTATTACATTTTGTAAGGATGGAAAAGCATACAAAGAACTCTACATACAAAGCCAAGCTAGAAGGGGCACCGAGGTAGTTATTAACACGAAAATGTAGGCGGTGTTTACTCAAATGATGATGAACATAATGAAAAATTCCCAAAGGGAAACTTAGTATCAATGGGAAGTGGCGCCCAAATGAAGGAGCAATTAACCATTATTTCTAAAGCGGAAGCTAACCGCAAGTGGGCGAGAGCAATAAGCGGAAGAGGGACAACAAAGAAAAAACAATCATGGAAAAAATATAGCCAAAAGAAAGGCAGTTGGATACCCATTGTTTACCAATGTTTCGAGAAGGGCATCCTCAGTAGGAGTTGAAAAAGAAAATAGAAAGTATGCCACAACCCCTTAAATTTGGGCAAGTCAAGGCAAACTGCCCAGTGCCATCTATGGAGACATAATTCCAAGGAAAGGGTGGTCTAGAGAAAGCAACGTGGGAAACAGCTTTCTATATTTAAGAGGAGAGAGCCATCTGAGTAAGGATTGTAAGAGAGATGGGAAGAATGTTACAACTGCCATGGTTTTGGTCATATCATAAAGGATTTCATAGAGCCAACAAAAGGATGGGCATGTTATAGAAGCTTCTGCATTAAATATTATCATGACTTCTTCGAATGCTCCATTAGGTAAAAGATAGGAAAGGCATTTCTATCTAAGCTATGCTTTCAGTTTATGGTATACCTATTTGTTTTTCTATATAATACCAGTGCATCAAATTCATTTATATTTAGTGACCCGGTAAATAGACTAAGATTAAGACATGACTTAGTGAACAAACCTTCTGTAGTGATGAACCTTATGGGTGGTTCGGCCAGTTTGTGTATGATTTGTCATGACGTAGTGCCATTGAGTCATTGATGTTTGTTCTCTTATGATTGTTTTGTACTTAATTTATTTTGGGTTTGATATAGTACTATAAATTGACTATCTATGGGCATACGAAGTTATAATGGACTGTGAAGATTATAGGTAATGATTAGGATATGTGATAAGCATAGGCTAGAGTTGAGCTACATGCCTAAGAATGCAGTGATTGTTAGCCTTTTATTTTGCTCGAGGTCCTACATAAGGAATTTTCATCAATACCCATAGTAAGGGAATATTTAGACATATTCGAGGAGGTGATTGAATTACCTCCATGATAGGGATTAAGTTCCACATAAACCTAGTGAATGATGCAAGGCCGGTAGTTATGCCATTGAGGCGTATGGCACCCATAAAGCAATGTGAGCTCGAGGTGAAAGTAAATGGCCTATTATGAGAAGGGTTCACTTAAAAGGGTATATATGAGTGGGTAGCACCCACAATGTTTGCCATGAAAGTGAATGTCTCTCTGAGTGTCGTGAGTAGAATAAAGAGATCATACGAAATACGTATTCGCTCTTACATATAGATGACTTATTTGACCACCTCTACGGTAAGAAGGTGTTTATACAGTCGGACTTTTTAACGGGGTTCCATCAATCAAAAGTGGCAAAGGTGAGTGTGCCAATTACTGTGTTTCATATGCTATTGGGATTCTATGAATGGTTGGTTATGCCGTTCGGGCTAACCAATCCACTAACATACTTTGTTGATCTTATGAATCGTGTTTTTAGTGCTTAACTAAATAAATTTGTACTTATGTTCATTGAAGATATTATTTTCTTCTCTTAGACGGCAGAAGAATACAAGATGCATTTTAGGATTATGCTAAAGGTGTTGGGGAAGCATTGGTTAAAGGTGAAGTTTTCGAAGTGTCACTTTTGGAGGAGGAAAGTGTGCATTTTTTGGGCCATGTTGTCTTTAAGCAGGACATTGCTATGGATCCTACAAAGGGGACAATAGTCTAAGATTGGGAAAGACCAATAATGATATGTAAGGAGTTTCCTTGGATTAGTGGTATATTGTTGATAATTTATAAAGGACTTATCAAAGGTAGCAGCGTTGTAAACTACTTGATGATGAGGAATCAGACCTTTACTTGTGACATATGATTTAAGTATGCATTTGCTGGACTGAAGGAGAGGTTTGAAGAGTGTACTAATGTTATTCGTTTCAAGTGGGAATGAGGAGTTGGTTGTGTACATAAATGCATGTGGTACTAGATTGGACACGATATTGATGTAGAGGGGTAAGGTTATTGCATAAGATGGTCGCCGTTTAAACCGTTTGAGATAAAATACCCAACTCATGGCTTGGAGTTTAGTAGCAATAGTGCTTGCGCTGAAAATTTGAGGCACTAATTGCTTGAGGAGAGGTTTGAGTTATTCGCCGAACATAAATCACTAAAGTACCTTCACTCAGAGGAGGACCACGACCTTGTCGGCAGCTATGGTTAGAGTTCTTGGCCTCCTACGACTTTAAATTTCTTGTATACCTAGTAAGGGAAATGTAGCCTCTAATGCTTTGAGTAGGAGACACGCCAGAGCTATGTTTCTAGAGTGGGAACAATTAGAGTATATTATTGATTATGATTTTACACTAAGAAGTGAGCTAGAGTCAAAGATGTTGGCGAGCTTGATTGTTGGACCAACTCTGATCAGGAAGATTGGTACTAGTCACAGACATAATGTTAGACTAAAGGAAATTATGGCTAAAATAGAGAGTGGAGTATAGTCTGAAGAGATAAAGAAAAACAAACTCAATAGAGATGGTTGGCTCCAAAAGGAAAGAAATTTATTTGTGCCTGATGTTAATGGGTCGAGAGATATGGTGCTACGTATCAGTTTAGATTGACTATACATCTCGAATGTAATAAAATGTATTATGATATGATGCAAACATTTTACTAGAAAAGGATGAAGATGGACATTAGGACATTCACCTTAATGTGTACAAACTTTCAACTAGCGAAGGCTAAGCAAAAGAAGTCGAGTGGTTTGCTGCAATTGCTCGAGGTTCCCCGTAGAAGTGAAAATGAATTTCAATGGACTTCATTGATGGATTTCTGAGGCCTAGAAGAGGGTAAGATAACATCTAGGTCATAATGGGTAGACTGACAAAGTGTGCTCAATTTATAACCATAAAGTCTAGTGGAGAAACATCAAAGTTGGCCTAATTGTATGTGAAATGGATATTATCATTCATTGGTGCGTCAAAATGTATTGTAAGCAATCAAAATCCATTATTACGAGTGTATTTTGGTGGAGCTTACAAAAGGCACTCGTGAATGAGCCACTTTGACTGTAGCTTATCACCCATAAACTGATAGAAAGACCAAGAGATTGCAATGTATCTTAGAGGATCTATTATCTTCTTGCATTCTAAACTTTGGAGGCTTTTAGGATGATCATTTGCATCTTTTTCAGTTCACGAACAAAAACTGTTATAAATCAAGCATTGGTATGACACCATTTGAGGCATTATATGGCCGACCATGCAATGCTCCTTCATCTTGGTGGGAAGTGAGCGAGAAATTGATACTTGGGCCTGATATGATCAAAGAGACTTTGAAGAAGATCGAGATCAATTGGCAATGAGTGAAAGCTACTCAGAACAGACATAAAAGCTCTACTGATAAGAGAAGACATGATTTATACTTATGTAACATTTCTCTTTTATACCCATAATACAAAAGAGTATTACCGAGCAATTCAATCTTATGATATGGAGAATGAGGCAATAATAGGCTTTCACACGTGAATATTCTATTGGGCGAACACCGATATGTATTTAAATCACATGCTACTCACCTATACATACTCGGAATTGACACAAAGCAATAAATATGTGTGTTTCCAAGAAAGAACAATATACAATATAAAACAAATAATAAAGATCAGCTATAAAAATAATAGATATCATACACAATTCTACGTGGGTATACAAAATTATGTCAAATACCCACTGTTCCTAAAATATAAATGTACAACATAAGTCCATCACATACATCTCAATATAAAATCAAAATACACATAAGAGGCTGAATAATTACATATAGAATACACCATCCTAATAATATTAGCCTCCAAACTATTCCCAACATACACAAGCTAGTCCCTTTGTCTCTCAACCTGAAATGTATAGGATTGACCCGAGTATTATATAAATAACATAGGGGTATTATATAAATAACAAGGGTTAGACTATTTCTAGAATGTAGATTTCAATAAGTAATCATTACTAGCATAGTATAAACAATTTATCTCAAATGGAAATATTAACATCTCAATTGTAACAACTTATCTCAAACCATGCACGTATATCATCACCCATATTAATGCAAATCAGTCAACATATCAAGTGGTAAAATATTAAAATAGGTGAATTAACTATGCAACCAGTAATACTCAAAAAACAACAATAATCAAATTCGACCATGGCATTCCCTCCTCTATGCGCAGGATTATCTCTCAGATTATCATAAAGTAGACATACCTAGGGTCCGTCATACTCAACATACAGATAGATAGCAAACAAGTAATGATTATAAACAAACGTCAATCATCGATATGGCATGTTGTCAACTATGATAAAACTAGCTCTCAGCTAACCACATAACTGATGAATCAGTATAGGTTAATGTAATGACCGAAAATTTTTGACCTCGAAAATTCGAAACTAGTACGTTCACTGTAGAAGTGCGGAGCATCTGAATGCCGGAAATCCCAGACTGTTAGGGTAAAGAAGAAAAGAGGTAGAAGAAGAAATAGAAAACAAAACACAGAATCACACATTCGCAGCGGATTAAAATATAATATCAAATAATAGCATTTATACAAAGAAAAGCAGTAATTGTCAGATAACATTCAATATATCAGAGTACAACCATTTACAAATAAACTGGACATTTATAATTAACTTTTCCCAGACTATATCCATACAATCTCAAAATACACGGTGATAAAATACTCCATACCTTCCTGCCATCTAGCTCGCCTCCTGAGCTACAGAACGTTCCAACCTGGTAAGTTGTAATACTCGGTCTGACCTGAGCATTACATCAAAGTAACACTAGGGTCAGGCTGGAAACTAGCATGAGTAAACTCATATAACATGAAATACCGAGGTATAAAACTTAGTTGAAATTCCGATGTAACTTGTACCTCACTACGAGATCTTAACCTGCTAAAACCAACACTTATTTCACAAATAATCTCTAAGTACCCTTACTTAGTTTAAATGGTCATGATACTTACATTATTCCATTCCAACCTATTGATTGCAGAAATCAAATCTATAATGAAATTACGATTGCTAATCGAAGTGGTTTTAGATATTGTTGATACCCGACTCCGATCTCTTCGAAATCAAAAACAATCTTTAATCTAAGTTGTTCAAGTGAAATTTTATTTAAAACATAGGATGTTATTTTACACAGCAATGCATCACCCACATTATCACTGTTTAACCCAAACATATCGTATCACAGGACATTACAAATTATCAGACTAGGTATTAATCTAATCATTCAACAAAATTTAATCATCCATAAGCAAGATTAATTAGTCATTCGATTCCTAATTAATTTAATTTAATCACCAAATAAATTAAATTAATTACCCTTAAATCCGGCTTAATTAACCTTAAATAAATTTTCAACATTATTATTATTTTATTAACTAATGAGATTAATGAATCATCCTTTAATCATTGACACTAATTAATTAACCTTAAATTACTTACATTAATTAATTAATGATCTTTTAATTACATTAATTAGTTAATTATCCTTTAATTAATTAATTCCTTTAAATAATTTAAGTCTTTAATTAATCATCCTTTAATTAATTAAGATAAATCATTTCTTAATTATTTACCTACTTATCAATTATATCTTATTTATTAAATGCTTATAATTAATCACTTGAGAAATTAATTGATTAACGTTTAATACACTAATTAAGCACTCACTTAGTTCCATCATTAATTTATTTAGAAACACTTAGGATATAATTTAATTAATTAACTTAATATAGAATTATCCAAATCAAAACAAATTAAATTTCAAAACATTTGTCTTTACTTTGTTTCGATATCTTGAACATACTTTACCCTTGAAAACTTGTTTAACAATTTCATTAAAGCTTGCATTTACTTAATGCTTTAAATTCGTTATTTACTTTTGTTTAAAATCTGAGCCCAAACCATCATTTACCCAACCCAACCCCGGTTCCTACCCCGAGCCAAACAACCTCGATCACTATCCCGATCAAACTCGAGATCGACCTCAAGTAAAACACCATCTTCCCTGATGCAATCAAAATACAGCAACAACATCAGATACGAGATAACCCATGTGCACGTGCACATCACCTCACCGTCGCTCCGATCATCACCGTGACCCTCTACAAGTCGACGACGACCATCTCGACACGAGCGACCACCCAGAATCCCGAACCCCTGAAATCAAAATCGAACGAACTCAAACCCATCAGGCTGAAACCCAATCATCAACCACCTTAAATTCTCCCATCTCCAATCATCTGGAACCTTTCCATCACATCCAAAACCTCGCCTTGCTCCCCTCTTCATTTCCCCCACCATCGATCGAGTTTGACATGATGACAAGGCCGTATTAGCCTCGATTCCAACTTTGACCTAGACCGCGTTTAAAACCCTAAAACGTCATCGCTAGGTCACTTCGGCAATCAATAAAATTCCTGACCATTTTTCCAATGATCCCCGCCGCTCAAGTCTCCTTCAGCCTCGATCATGACAACCAACTCCCTCCAGATCGCCAGAAATCGCCAAAAACCCCCAATTTCGTTCGTCTTTCAAATCCTTCCAAGATACCAACTTAAAAATACTCATTTTACTTCGAAAAATCATAATTTTCGAAAAGAAAATTGATTATATACATGAAACCACAAATCATTTAAGACGAGATTTTGATATGTTTTGAATTTTACTGTAATTCTTCCTTTATGTTGAATCTACCTTCAGAATCATCTTGAAAATATTTAAAACTAATATCTTGTTATTACAAACCTATTTTGTTTATATATATCAATACTTATAGAAGATTTGGGGAAGAGCAATTTAAATTCTGAATTTATTTGAAGCTTGTAAATGAAGAATAGAGTGGATATACTGATGCAGAGTTATGCACACACAAAACATCACCCATATATACATGCAATCATATTTAAACAATCATGCAAAACATATTTCACAGCAATCTTCGAGGATTAACACATACAACAGGTTACCAAACAATTTAGGATTTTTTTTCCATCAAAATATGGTTACTCACTGGCTAGAAACAAAGAAGCAGGCTTTTCTTGGTTTTGTTCTTGGAACTTTGTATTTGATTTGAATCTACTGCTTATTGAATATTGAGTTGCATTTTTGAATTACTTAGGTTGTAACTGAGGCTGTTTGATTTAAATCTGGTTTTAGTTTTGGTTTTTATTTTTGAAGGATGAAGAGAAAAAGAATTGTGAAAGTTTTGAAATAAAATAGCCAGGTTTCTCTACAATCCTTATTATCTATATTTCAACTTAAGAGAAATCCATGCCACTTGTTATTTTGCATGCTATACTTAGCCTACAAATGTCAATTGCATGCATTATATTCATTTTTTCTTTTATAATATGTTTACATTTTTTTATGTTTAATACTTTTACATATATACAACTTATATATTTTTGAAGAAATTATTAACCTTTATTAAATCCTATTTTAAACTTAAGTTATTATATATTTTAAATTAATAATAATTATCTTTTGTGTTTTGAAAATATAAAATTTAACTTCAACTAGCTTTAGATAATTATTACATTGATTTTAAATCAATGCTTCCAGACCACAATATATATACATAAATACACACACACACACACACACACTTATATACTTGTATATGTATACACTTAAAAATTTCACGTTATAAATTTGCATATATATTTTTATATATATATATATATGTGGATATTTTTTCTTGAATTAGTTAGTGAAATATATTATTTATTTATCCAGAGATTTATTTTTCAATATTTATTATAGTTTCAAATCTCTCTATATATATCCAGATATTTATCAAAATTTATTTGTTAATTATACAAATCAGTATTCTAAATAAATTTAATCCTCTTAAATTTCAAATTAACAGATGTTCAAAAATTTAGGCTATCACATTCCTCCCTCCTTTTGAACTTTTCGTCCCCGAAAAGAACGAAGCAAGAATTTTATTAAAATGTTTTTTATCAGTTAAACTATCCTTTAAACATTTTTAACACTTAACTCCCTTTATTTTAAAAAAAATTAAAATACTTTTAAAATCTACATAATATTGCCAAAATAGCTTTATAAAAATGCTTTTTATAACTCGATGTCTCAACAAGTCCATCCTCGTTCTCATAGAAATTCAGTCATACGTTGATCAGGTGTAGGACTGAAAATCTATAAGTACTTGGTAAACCCGTTTTCATCACCCAATGAAAATATTTGGAAAACATTTTCGAAAATTTTGTGAAAATAAAGAAAACATTTTTGAAAATGTAGAAATCATTTTTGGTGAGAATGCTCTGGAAATCATCACCCCCTCCATGGTCACAGTTAACCCGATGGTTACATTGCCATCCCGACAAAATCCATAGAAAACTGTAGGCACTCCAAGCCCCTTGATTATGCCATGGAACTCGCCACAGATCGTAGCTATATCCAGATTTTACGTCGTCATCACGGCAAAAACTCATGTAACTGTAGGCATTAGCGCCCTCAAATTTCGCTGCCAAATGAAACTTCACCACTCCTACATAGATCGCAGACTACATCAGTCGAGTCCCAATGTAGCCTGTAGGCACTCACTGCCACACGACTTTCGCTATGTCTTCATAGATCATAGTCTATCGATTTTACAGTTCCATCACGGCAAAATCAAAGGTGGACCGTTGGCTCTCACTGCCACATGACTTCCACTATGGTCCGCAGTAGATCGCAATGACATCGAGTTACACCGTCGTCACAACATAACCCAAATATCTCTGTAGGCATCAGCGACCTCGACTTTCGCTACCCACACACACAATCCTCGGTAACTTTAGTTTGTCCGGACTTCCTCCCGGGATCAAATTTAGAGCCTCCCCTTAGGGCTCAAGGCAGAACCACCTCGTGGATCTCCTATGAATTTCATTTCATGGGAGCGCCTTTTTCCCCAGAGCCAATCTCAAAACATTTTATACTATACACTTATAGTATCTTTCAAATCATACTCTTTATGATTCACATAAAACCCCTTTACACAAAATTGATATCTCAAATCGATAGTTCCAGGTTTCTAGATTTGGATATCCGAAAACCACATCGATCCAAATAAACGATAGGTCATGAATCTCAAGTGAAGATGAATATTCAGAGTGCAAGGGTTATTGTCGTTGACTCTGACGGTGATTCCAAAATGAGTGTAATGAGATAATGCCTTCGGTTTCGTTCTAACCCAGAACGAACTTGTAAGGATTGAATGCTTTCAGAACATTGTCAGGTGGACGATGAACATTCTAAGTAATGTGTTCTGAAAAAGGTAATCGTAGCCTCAAGCCTCATCAACCGGGAATGGTTAAAACAGGGGAGGTGTAGCAAGGCTAAGTGGGTAGCACCCAAGTAAGACGAGATTTTCCCCCGTCTAGAGGTCCCTTTTATTCGGCTGTGTGGCAGTTGTGAGCTGCAATTGTTGGGGTTGTTTTGTTCAAGACTATCAAGTAAGGGATGGTTCCGGCCTTGTGTTGCAGGGGATTGGAAGTAATCCTCGGTACGTTGATCTAGGCCACGTATTATGACGGGCAGTACCCCAGTAGCCTTGCCATTGATGGAAACCCATTCTTCCTACGTGCCCTTTACGGTTTTGATTGTATTACCCACTTTGTGGCTAGTATGCTAGAATTTAATGAATGTAACAATTTCAGCTATTTCTTATTTATTTGAAAACCCTAGACCCTATTATAATATCACCAGATTTCCTATCAAGTGTTTTGGTTATCGTAAGGTAAAAACTTTTCCGTGTTTATGTGCGGGAAGTCTTACGAGATACCTTTTGTTTTCAAAGGTTTTTAAAAGTTAAGCAACTTTAACATGTTACTGATACTAGACCTATGTCTGATCCGCAGTTTATTTCTGTTTTTCTTAAACTCTTGGGTACTCAATTTTTACGAGTAGCCAAGGGATTTAGGTCAGCTTTGACGAATTTTGGAGGAGCAATGGAGCAGGAGGCTTCAGCATTTATAGATATAGTTTTCCGCTATTTTGGTATCACTGTATTGTATTTGAATTGTAATAACTAGACATGTGTTTATAACTGTCTAGTATGTGATGTATATAATCTATAATCTGTGTAACTCTGATCGATGTTGTATATTATGTAATACTTATGTGATTAATATAATTTATTCGTTCCGCTGTTGAGATTCTGATGTTGTTATTCTTTTTTTCTCTTTTATCTTGTCTTTCCCTTTCTTTCTTCAAGATGATGCGACTTTCTATGGAGAAAAAGTCGGGTCGTCACAGTTGGTATCAGAGCGCTAGGTTGAGTGAATACCTAGGCTTTGGAGTGATTTCTTTCTTGCAAGTGCATATTTGTAATATATATATATATATATATATATATATTCTACCTATTTGTTGGGTTACCTGTTCGGATTTTCCAATATGAGTTCTAGAGGTAGGAAGGGTAGTAGTGTGTGTAACACTACTACCAATGGAAGAAGTCCGAGTGTTGAGGTTGGAAGAGTATCTGTCGAGACTGTAGACCCAATATCGTCTCGAGTGAGCTTTGCAGTGGTATAAGGATTTCATCAATCTCTGAAGGAAACCTTTTAAAGGTTCGGAGTCCATCTTTATAGTGCAAGTTGGATGAGTAGAGTTTGGATCTGTTGGTTAGGCAGAAGAGCGTGATGGTATCTTGGCAACCTCAGGAAATAGTAGCTGTGTGATGAGACGCAGTGACTATGGATTGTCTCCGAAGACGTTTTCTTTGGAATAAGTTTAAGGATGTAGGACTGCATCGGTGATGAGGCTGAGTTCAGCAGGGTGTTTGTGTTTGGTTTGGGGTCCGAATTTCTCGAAGAACTTTGAATTAGGAAGTCTTTGGCATCTATGTCAGCAGTGCAGCTCAGAGTATTCTGTGTGCCGGCAGGAAGGTTATCTGGCTAAGCAGTCTTCTAGAGGTGGAGTTCAGAAGCAACAGAGTGGATCCATTTCTTCGATGGATTGGTTAGTCAATCATAAGCTATTCTGATTGATAAAGAGAGAACAATTTTCTTTGGAATTAGTCTGGGATTGATCGCAAAAGTGACTTGCGATAGTTTGAGTGTTCTCTTGAGTTATTAGATATTTTTCTGGATGTCTTAAGGGAAGTCAGAGGTTTGCCTTAGCATATGGAGATTGAGTTTTCTTATCGACTAGGATTCTAGGAGTGATACCGATGGTTCAGCTAGTAGAAGGATGGTTCTTAGAGAGAGGGTTTAGTTTAGCAGCTCAGGTTTTGGAGGAATTTCTGAGTTTTCTCTGTATGGATCTGTTAAACCATATCTCTGAGATGTGTTGTCCAGTCTGTGCTCGTGTTCATCATCAGCATTTTTATCTACTCCAGATCAGAATTATGCAGCAGAAGTAGTTTGGGAGTGCACCTGTTTGTCTTTTCCGGATAGGAGAAGTCAGTTCGGTCTTTTGATATTTGTGGAGTAGAGTTTGTTCTTGGTTTTTGGTTGATCTTGAGAGGATCATTTTGTTGGGTTGTTTATGGTCCAGTTTGTTTCTAGAGGCATCATCGAAGTTTGAGCTGATTAGGAAGGATGAGGCAGCCCAGGATCGTCAGGAGAATTTTGTGGATAAGAGACGGAGGAATTTGTATTCCAAAGTCGGAGATTTGATTTTGGGTAAGTTTTCTCCGATCAAAGGAGCTATAGGTTTTGGTAAGGCTGGAAGCTAGCTCTGAGGTATATTGGATCTTTTCTGTATTCTTGTGAGGACAAGTGCTTTGGTCTACAGGACTGAATTTCCAGTTTGGATAGCTGGGATTCGATGCGTTTCACGTATCTCTAAGGGAGTACGTGTATGATCTATCTTTGGTTGTGGAACCAGCAGTTCAGGAAAATTTGGTTGTTGAATCAGACTTGTCTGTGGTCTGATATCCTGTTCACTTGTAGATCTAGAGAGTAGGAGCTCTGTAGCTTAGTAGTATTATTTAGGTTCTGTAGAGCGAGTATCCCGATATTTAAACCTGGGAAACGCTAGGAAGTTCTATCCAGGATTTTGTCTAGATAGTTAGATTTGTTTGATTGGGTGAATTGGTTGCTATGGTTGTTAGCATATGATTTATAATATATGCTTATGGTTTAAAATTAAAATCTTTAATGAGATTATTAAATTACCTTTGCGTTTAAATTTCGGGGACGAAATTCTTTTAAGGGGGAGGAATGTGATGACCCAGAATTTTAGGCAATATCAATTTAATAATCTGTATTAAAAATTAAATTGATTTGATAATTTTTGTTAATAAAATTTGAATTGACTTAATATTCTTCTTTTAATAAATATTTAATTGGTGAATTTTATCTTTTTAAAGCTAATAAAATGTTTTCTATTTATAACACACATATATATATTTATATATTGTAAATAGATAAATTTGGTGTGAACTTAACAAATAAAGAATATTTTCTAATTCTAATATTTTTGGTAATTTAGAAATTATGATTTATATAATATAAAAGCTTTTTAAAGATTATTTAAATAAATAACTATATAGTTTTAAAATACTTAAAATAAATGTTTAATTGTTTAAATTATAACTTAAGTTTAAATTTAAGTAAGATTAACAAAAAGGTTTATTTTATTTTCTTTTTAAATATTACTTGATAAATATGATTTGTAATCAGATATGGAAGTTTAAAATATAAATTACATATGAAACATTAACTCATTTAAGTAACAAATAATTTATTAATAATAAATGATCTCTTTTACAAATTATTTTAAATTGATTAATGTGTTATTTTCAAATAATATTAATAAATGTATATGTATAAATAAATTTTAAGGAATATAGAATTTGTCATTTTCAAAATTTAATGAGTAGTTATATATGTATATATATATAACTTGATTTTTAAAATTTTATTTTAGAATTTGATTTGAATTTGAATTTAAAGTTCTGAAATTCAAAAGATAGATATTTTAAAATGTTTTGGGTTTTAAAATATATGTATAAACTTTTATTTATATGTAATTGGTTTTATTTCATTTTCTTTAAAAATAAATTCATATGTACATTTACATAAGAATAAATAAATTAAGTAAAGGCTTTTATTTAACATTTAAAATAAATATCAATTACTTAAAGGACAAGTGATAATATATTAAGCTTTTTTTAAACAAGTGTAAATTAATAAACAAGAGTTTTGACAAATGTTAAGATGTTTAACAAGTGTCACCTTAATTTTTTTTAATTTTCTTTTATTCTTAATAAACTACATTTTTACTTATAAATACATATGTTCCTCATCCTCATTTTTTTCCTAAATCAAAGTTAAGAAACTTCACCCTGTAAAATAACTCAAACCAAATCCTTTCAAAACAAAATCTGTAATAATACTTGCAAAAACTAGAAACAAATCAAAATTCAAAGCTTGAACATTTTCTTCAACCTAGAGTATATTCGAGCAACTTCAATTTTAAATGCAACATTTTCTTCAACTTGGAATCAAGGACTGCAACCTATTTTCAAAAGCTTGAGCATTTTCTTTTCAACCTGGAAGCATGCATGCAGTTTTAAATCATAGAAGCAACTCAAGTTTTAAAATCAAGCAACATTTTCAAAAAAAAAAAGTTTTCCTAGTTTCAAGCTTTTCAAAAGTAAAAGTGATCTGTTCCTCATTTTCAATCAGGTGAGTAACATCACTTTTTAAAAGTTCAAGTATCCTTAATCCTGGTTGCATGTTAATTCTCTAGAAATAAGTATGTTCTGTGTGATTATATATATAAGTGAACTATCTAGATGTATATATATGTGCACTGCCGTTGTATCTGCGTATCCCTGTTCTCAGTTTCAAGCTCAAGTTGATGATCAACATTCATATTCTCTTGAACCAATTGCTGTTAGGACTTAGTCTATAAACAAAAGTTGTTTGTTTCATCCAAGACTAAACTTCGAAATTTGATTTAAGCTAAAATGAATTTGAAATTGCTCTGGAAACTAAAAGAACAGTGCAAGTTTTAAGATATGTTAAAATTCAAACTTCTCAATTCATCAATCCGGGAATATATTCTGAAATTTTAACCCAAAACATTATTTTTAGAAATGAAATTATAATTTTTAGCATGTGGTAGAGTGAGCAGTTTGATTTCGTTTAAAATTTGTGTTTGGGGTTGTCTCTGGCGATCTAAGCGATCGAAATTGTCGTGGTCACCTCTGGTGGTAGCGGAGTGATCAAGGAGTTTGGGAAAAATTGTCAGGATGGCGATCAAGGGACTGTGGTGGCGGCGATTGTATTAAGTTTGTAACCCTAGTTTTAACTAGGTCTGGTATTTTGATTGGCACGATTTCTCTTGATGATCGAGTTCAACAGAACTCTGGGAAATGATAACTGGGATATTGCGAAGGCAAGGTTCAAGTCTCAGACATGACGGTGGTCGGAGGCACGAGAGTGAGGTGGTTCCAGGTTTTGTGTCTTTGTTCCAGTTTGGGCTGGAATGCTCGAATCTGATTTCGAGTTTGTTGTGACGATTTGAAGATCGTGATTAGGTGCGAGGGTGATCGCCGACTTGAGGGGATCATCATTGATGATTGGAGTTGAACGCAGCCACCGCGCATGTGCACGGTGCACTTCTTTGTTTTCTGGTGATGTTGGTTTGAGCGGGGAGTAGTACTCGAGTAATTCTCGAGTCATTTGAGGGTTTTTCTCGAAGTTTGGTTAGGTTGGACTCAAAGCTCTTGAAGGGTGGCTCGGGTCAATGTTTGTGTAACAGGTTTTTTTAAAACCTGTCTGTTTCAAATTTTAAAATGATTTTAAAATTTGAAAGAAAGATTTAAAAAAAGTTTTAAATCTGGATTGTATCTTAGTTTGGAGATAAACAAGTTTTTAAAATTTAAATTGTTTTAACAACTTTAAATGTTAAAGTATATTTTAATGATTTGAATTTAAAATGAATTTGGTTTAAACTCTTTTAAATTTCTTTTATAAGGTAAGTAATTCTCTAACATGTGATTAAGGAAGTTTTTAAATTGTTTTTTAAACTTTGTTAAAATATTAATTTGTAGTTAATTTGAATCTTAATTTGAAATGGAATTTAAAGGTAAATTTGAAAGTAAAATGTTTTCAAATGTCTTTGTGAATGATAGTTAAATCATTAATAAGAATAATGTTTTTATCTTAAAGTTAGTTAAGATTTAATGATTTGTGATTCATTAAATTATTATGGTAATTAAAATGGATAATTAATTAATTAAGTAATGATTTGGATTAATTAATTAAGTAATTAAGGGTTTAAATTAATTAATTAATTAAGGTTTAAGTTAATCAATTAAGGATTAATTAATTTGTAATTAAGAATCATAAATTAGATAAGTATTGATTTTTTTATTAATGATTTGAAATTAATTAATCAAGTAATTAAAGATTAATTAAGTTATAGTTAAGCGCTTAATTAATTAAATAAGAGATTAACTAATGGGTTATTAAAGATAAATTAATTTGTAGTTAATAATGATTAATTTCAGTTTAATTACTTAAGAGAAGTAATTAAAGAATTGTTAGTAGTTAATGAAGATCATTAACTAAGGATTATGTAATGATTAATTAATGTGATTAATTTAAGTTAATTAATTTGATTAATAAATTAAGGATAATCATTTGTGGAATTGTTTAAGTATAATTACTTAATGAAAGTAATTAAAGTTATTAATTACTCAATGTAATTAATTAAATTAATGTGATTAGTTTAAGTTAATTAATTAGGTTTAATTAATTTAATCACTGGATGATTGGTTAAGCATAATTACTTAATGTAATTAATGAAGTGTAATTACTTGGTGCAGTAATTAAGACGGGTAATTACTGGATGTAATTAATTGAAGGATAAGAAATTAAAGGAAGTAATTTGGATTCAATTACTTTGTGTAATTAATCAAGGGATTAATTAAAGATAATTAATTAAGGAGCAATTAATTTATTTAATGAAGTAATTAAGGGTAGTTAATTACTGAATGTGATAAATCAAGATTGATTAATGAATAATTAATTTAAGATTAATATTAAATGTAATTAATTTGAATAGAATAATGAATTAAAAATGTAATTAGAGGATCATTATTTAATATAATTAATAATGCAATTAAGGGTTGATTAATTAAGGTATAATTAATCAATGAAGTAATTAATTAAGGATTTATGTAATTGTTATAGTTAATTAATAATTGAAGTAATTAAAGGTTAATTACTATAAGTGGTTAAGGATAATTAATCTATGAAATTAATTAAAGGTTAATTACTTAAATGTAATTAGAGAATAATTAATCAAGGATGATTAATTAAGATGGAAATTAGATGGTGATTAATTAGTTGATTTGTAGTTAATTAATGGTTATGAAGCACAATTTATAGTGATGAAAGTAATTAATTTAATTTATTTAAATTAATTAGAGATGGGAGTAATTAATTTAATTCATTTTTAAATTAATTATAGTGTGATTAATTAATCCTTGCTTATGTATGGATGGATGATATTGATTGCCTTGAATGGTTTGAGATCTGAGATATGAGTAAGTGATGCTGAGTGATATGGATGCTTTGGTTGAAGTGTGATGATAATGTGAATTATCTATTTGTGATGATAATGTGAATTATCTATTTTGTGAGAAATGTGGATAACGGATCTTAAGGCTAGAATGAACACTAGAGGGGGGTGAATAGTGTTTTAAGAAATTATTAAATCTTTTTGAGTTTTTGTTAATTTAAACACAATGTATGCAATATTGTGACACAGATACGATCATAGAATCAAACACAGATGTAGAAATAAAGTAAAAGCAGTAAAGGATAGAACACACCGGATTTTATACTGGTTCGGAGTTACCCTACATCCAGTCCCACACACAAGTATGGATTTCCTTTCAAAAGCAATCTTTGCAATTACACTCTCGATTTCAAGGCTACGAGGTACACCCTTCAGATTCACAATCCTCTGGGTAGAGATACTTGATTTCACAGGCAACAAGTTCACCTAATTGATTTCCAGGGCTACAGTCACACCTTTTCTCACTTGATTGATTTCCAAGGCTACAATCACACATTTTCTCACTGAATTTATTACAAAGAAGTCTATAACTCTGAATAGCACTGAGGATCTTGTTGAGATAATGATAGAGAATCAAACCAGAAATGATCTAGTTAGATTCAATGTTGATTTCGGCAGAGTAATGGTAAGAATATGTATAAAGAAATGTGGAAGAAAAGTAAAAAACAGAAAAAATATATACAGAAATTCATTGAAAACAGCCCCTATTTATATAAGAACAACACCCATGTCCATTCGTGAAAGGATATGACAAATAGACACTTCTTTTGAAATTTAAATTTTGAAACCAACTGCCACTATGTCGACATGGGTATCTTGGGTATGTCGACATCCCAAAGGAAATTTTGGTGTTTTGTTTTTCTTTGAAAATAACTTTTATCTTATATTAAAACTATTTTAAACTTTTATAAGTATACTTAACTATAGTTAAAATACAAATAAATATAGAGATTAATATTTTAGTATATATAAAATTTTACTCAAATTTTATATTTAATCTAAGTATAAATATTAAAAGTTAAATATATTATTTTTAAAGATAATTTAAAACCGAGGATAATTTGATTTTGAAATTAAAGATTATTTTGAAGCTAAAAATATTTAAAATCATGATAGATGTTTTTGATTCTTTTAAAAGGAAGGTTTTGAAAACATTTTGAAAATAAGATATAATTTTGTAAAATTATTTTGAATAAAAGTTAGCGAATACAAAACAATGTTCCACTAGATTTTTCGTAGGTTCCATCCTACTTAGGGTTCCATCCCTTTAATAGGCTAGAAGTGGATTCCATTCCATGAATAAATTGGATTTTAAGATGCTAGTGCTTTTCTAGGAGTTTTAACAAAATTTCTAATTAAATTACTTATTCTTGAAATCTTGAACTCTTGATAATCTTAATATTCTTGATACTCATAAGTTCTTCAATCTTGATATCTTGAATTTCTATACTGTACAGTCTTCATTCTTGGTACCTGCATGATTAAATCCTGCATATACATATATTTCTAAACTATAATGTTAGTATTTATATTTTATAATCTTATTCTAAGGTTGTTGTCATCAAAACCATCATCTCAAGGACTAACAATCTCCCCCTTTTGATGATGACAACCTTTGTTTATAAAATATTACTTCTATCCTAATAACTCCCGCTAAAACTAAGAACTCCCCTTTAATCTATTATGCCTAACTATCCTATTTTATATTTCTCTCCTTTTGTCATCAATAAAAACTAACTTCAAACTATATACTCTCCAGACTATATAACTCCCCCTCATTCTTGTACGAAAGTACCTGCATTAATAAACTATACAATGGAGTATATAATAGATATATTAAGAGATAATTATACTGATAAACATGATAATTAATCAAAGATCATATACACATCAATGTGTATTTATGCATGTTTTGTACAACAAACATCAATCCACACCAAATATCAATCTATATCAAACCAAAATAAAACAAATGAAATCAAATCAATCAAAGCAAACAATTCAAACAAAGCAATCAAATAAAATCAAACATTACGAGGAACGTCTACCTTAAATTCTTCTCCAAATATAGGGTCTGCTTTAATAGCATCCCAATTTTTATTGTCATTGGTGAGAGAGATAGGAGGATGTGCTTCGTTATCATCCTTGTGTAGGGAGGAAATCATCCATCGTATTGCATCGAAATGCTTTTCTTGCTCCTTGATTATCTGCATTTGACTCAACTCTAAGTGTCGCTAGTTGCGAAGAATGAACGAAAGAATATTCTTGAAAGAATTAAGAGTGTCCTCAAGATTCCCGAATAAATTATGAATTGGATTGGCCATATTTTAGTTTGTGAGAAAAATGAGAGACAACATAGATAAGAAAAAATATTGAGTGATAAATTCTGGAAGACATAGGTATTTATAGATGTAGAAATTCGTTCCAAATGAATAGACATAAGGTAGTTATTCAAATTTCAAATGAAATGTCATTTCTGACCAGTATATGTCGACATGGTCATGGGGGGATGTCGACATGGTGCAGTGAATTTTGATGGCTTATTTTGATTTTGTGAATAATTATGTGTGTATACATATATATATATTTATATAATATACTAACATTTATTATGGAGATAAGATAAGCTAGATAACAGAAAAGGAATTCAGTTTCATTGCATAATAGAACGATACAATGATTAATTATAAAGAACTACATGAACATTCAAATGAAAACAAACTAAACTAATACAACATGAAATAAAAAAAGATTGAATTAGTTAGAGGATGATGAAGATGAAGATAATCCAAGCTTCTTGCTGACTTTGGAAATAAACTTGTTCATCTTGGATGAAATTTTGTTCAACTTCTTACTAACGGATCGTTTAAGAATCCGTTGATTACCAAAAATGGTCTTTTGGTTTTTGAGAAGGGTTTTGTTGGTTGGATTAGGAGGATAGTCAATGCTTTTCAAGGATGTTTCACCTTCTTCATCTTCTTTTATTTCTATTTCATCCCTTCTTCTTCTTCCTCCTTTTTCATCTCCTCATGAGCCAGACATTCTTCCTTTTCGGCAAGAGTCTCATAAGGTTGAAAGACAAATGGAATTTTTATAAGAGAGATGTTTGAGTGATTAAAAACCTTTCTAGAAACAAATTCTTCTCCTTTGAAATATACTCCAAAATAGTAAAAAAATCATATTGAAATAGATTCCTTGATACAAAGTATTCTCACCCATTTCAAGATTTTTGGGACGAAGTTCATCCAAAATAACTTGCGCCCAATTAACATCATAATTTCCAAAAATAGCAAAAAGTGCTTTGCAAACTTTTGAAGTAGGATTGTTAAAATTCTCCGATCTTGGGGTCAAAGTATGTTGTAAAATAAGATTGACAATTCTAGCTTTTGGTCGAAATTTTCCGTAGGTTCCATCCTACTTAGGGTTGCATCCCTTTAACAGGCTCGAAGTGGATTCCATTCCACGAATAAATTGGATTTTAAGATGCTAGTGCTTTTCTAGGAGTTTTAACGAAATTCATAATTAAATTACTTATTCTTGAAATCTTTAACTCTTGATACCTGCATGGTTAAATCTTGCATATACATATATTTCTAAACTATAATGTTAGTATTTATATTTTATAATCTTATTCTAAGGTTGTTTTCATCAAAACCATCGTCTCAAGGACTAACATATTTGTGATGATAATGTGAGTTATCTATTTATGAGATATGAATTATCTATCTATGTGAATATAGATAATAAATTGAATTGTTTTAAATTTAAAACAACTTGGACCTAAAAGATGGCATTTTGGATTTCGATGAGACCGGGATCGGGTTTCCAGATTTGGATATCCAAAAACCATATCGATCCAAATTAACGATATGACGTGAATAAGTGAAGATGAAGATTCAGAGTTCAAGGGTTATTGTCGTTGACTCTGTGGGTGATTCCAAAATGAGTATAACGAGATAATGCCTTCAGTTTCGCTTGAACCCGGAATGAACTTGTATGGATTGAATGCTTTCAGAACATTGTCAAGTGGACGATGATCATTCTAAGTAATGTGTTCTGAGAAAGGTAATCATAGCCTCAAGCCTCATCAACCGTGAATGGCTAAAACAGGGAAGGTGCAGCAAGGCTAAGTGGGTAGCACCCAAATAGGACGAGATTTTCCCTTGTCTAGAGGTCCCTTTTATTCGGGTGTGTGGCAGTTGTGAGCTCCAACTACCGTGTTGTCTTGTTCGGGACTATCCAGTAGGGGATGGTTCCAACATTGTGTTGCAGGGGATTGGGAGTAATCCTCGGTATGTTGATCTAGGCCACGTACTGTGACGGACGGTACCCCAGTAGCCCTGCCATTGATGGAAACCCATTCTTCCTACGTGCCCTTTACGGTTTTGATTGTATTACCCACTTTGGGGCTAGTATGCTAGAATTTAATGAATGTAACAATTTTAGTTATTTCTTATTTATTTGAAAACCCTAGACCCTATTATAATATAACCGGATTTTCTATCAAATGTTTTGGTTATCGTAAGGTAAAAACTTTTTCGTGTTTATGTGCGGGAAGTCTTACGAGATACCTTTTGTTTTCAAAGTTAAGAAACATTAACCTGTTACTCACACCAGACCCATGTCTGACCCGTAGTTTATTTCTGTTTTTCTTAAACTTTTGGGTACTCAATTTTTACGAGTTGCCAAGGGATTCAGGTTAGCTTTGACGAATTTTGGAGGAGCAATGGAGCAGGAGGCTTCAGCGTTTGTAGATATAGTTTTCCGCTGTGTTGGTATCTCTGTATTGTATTTGAATTGTAATAACTAGATATGTGTTTATAACTGTCTAGTATGTGATGTATAATCTGTGTAACTATGATTGATGTTGTATATTATGTAATACTTATGTGATTAATATAATTTATTCATTCCACTGTTGAGATTCTGATGTTGTTCTTCTTTCTTTTCTATCTTTTCTCTTTTCTATTTCTTTCTTTCTTCAATATGATGCGACTTTCTGTGGAGAAAAAGTTGGGTCGTCACATAGTAAATGTTTAGGCATTAAACAATTAGGTTCCTTATCGGATCATTTCTCTATAAAAATATTGCATTCGCAAGGAATTGAATTCCTGACCGCTCCATTGGAAGCTTGACGCATAACTACTTGAGATACACATGTTTTTGTGCAATAACTCCTTCATTTTAAGTCATAACTGAATGAAACTTGGACCAATGGCTTCATATCATTGAGTTGAATATTCCAATGCCTTTGAATATTACATTTTCTTCAAGTAAATAGTAGCTCTTTAAGGTGGGGTTAGAGTGAGTTAGTAAACGACAAATTATAAGATGATCACATCTTATAATTTATAGTTCAAATTGAGGCGCGGTTTCAACCTACGTGCATATCTCGACCTTAGGAATATTACATAAGTGCTTTGAGTATATTTTTAGATTGTTCTAAAATTTCCCCTAACACTTTACCTTTCCTTTGTGATTACATGTGCTGCCTTTATTATGGACCTTCCGGATGTTTCTATGCCCTTGGATGTCTTTTCAAATTCACCATGCCATGGGAAAAAATGCCCACAATAGTATAATATAAAATGAGTGAACTAACTACATAACCAATAATACTCAACATATAATAATCATCAAACTCAATCATGGTGTGTTCTTAGCTATACCTGAGATTTTCTCTCAGATAATCAAAAGTAGACATACTCGGGGTCATTCATACTTAACATACCGACCAATAACAAATAAGCACTCATGGAAAATAAATTTGAAACATAGATAACGACATGCTGTCATCCACGCCAAGATTAGTTTCAGCTAACAACATAATAGATAAATCAATACTGGGTCAAAATCCTTAATATGACATGTCCTTAGCAATAATGTAGATTATCTAATAGATATTCATATAACGCATATACGAGATCGACTAACATATGGGCTCTCATCTTTAGAAATAGCCATGTCACCTCTTAGTCTTATTGAAAGTGCACAAAGCATATAATAATATTAATAACAAATCATGTATATATATATATATATATATATATATATATATATATATCGCAAGGAAAGATTCGGCTAGAACAAGAAATTGGAACTCCTAAATAGACCATTGGCTGAGCCCCCAACAGAGTTTGACACATAAATAGAATCTAAAGCCAAAACTGTCACAAGTTTCAGCCTATCAATAAGAATAATAGATTTTGAACTAAGAGAAGCACCAGTCAAATAAGACAGAACATGAATACCAGAAATAGATATGGATTACATATGCTGTTTTCTTTCAAGGCAAGAATTGAAAGAATATTACACACATATATCAATATTACAACATATATCAATACCCATTCAATCGCAAAGAAAACATCAATCATAAGAAATTGTACACAATATATTTTCATTTAATATGGCGAGTTAGCTTGCCCTTAAGCTAACAAACAAGCAAGATCCAAGCCTACACTTCCTACACCTTCCTTGTAAGCATCTTACTTCCTACATTCACCTTACGTTGCACTTTCCTTTTGCCCTCTTTTCATTGATATTGCTTATGATCTATTGATGAGGGGGAGCTTGGGTTTGGTCTCCAAGATCTAACTTGGTAGAAGGTGTCGTGATGTTGTCTTAATGCTTTTTTGCAAAATTTGAGTTGATTTGGATGTGTGTTAAAATTAATTCATTTTAGGAAATTGCATAGAGAAGGATGTGAAGAATATAGTTTTGAACTTGTTAATTTGCAAAAGTGAATCAAAGAGGTATGCCCAATCTTATATAGGCTTTATATGGGTGTTGCCGACCCTTGGCTTCACCCTTCTCACCCCCACGCTCCCACATGCTTCACCAGATCTCCTTTCTACCTCATTTCTACGCAAATGACCAAAATACAGCATTTATACAAATATCTCTTATCTAATATAAGCTTCAAGAACATTCTAATTACTCCATAAAGAGAAGTGTGTTAATTATCCCCTAATGTCTTCATATGTTCGATGGCTAAGTACAAAAGAGTCAACTTATATAGATCAAAAAGTTGTTTATCAATAAATGGATTTTCGATCACGTTATCGATTTTTTCTTCGAAGAATATAATTTTTGTAAATTTTTTTTCAAAAACAAGTTTCTTATAATTATTCATTAATTAAAAGATGTTTAACAAGGTTGTAAAATCATATTTTATAGCACTTAACTATATTTCAAAATGTTACAATATTCCAAGATGAAGTGTTTGAATTTCCAGGTCGCTATAATTTTGGTCCTTGGGCTAATTTTCAAATTATAATTTAAAATTTTGAAATACAATTTAAGTTTAAATGTTAAGTTTAAAATATAATAAAATTTGTTTCAGAAAATATTTTAATATATTTTAAAATTTTAAAATTATTTAATTAATTTGGTGAATTAAATAAGTAATAATTAAAATTAATTTACCAAAATAAACATTTATATGGTGACACATAGATATGTAAGTATAAAGTTTATAGTTGAAATTTTATCTTAACTTGTTTAAGGTAGACTAAATTAAAAAAATTAAATTTCATAAATTATATATTTAAATAAATGGTTTGCTTGATAATTAATTAATTAAATGTTAGTTAATTATATTACATATGCTAATATAAAGGTTATGTTCAACAACCCAAAATGTTTTGATTTTTTCAAACTTGTTTTGAGAAAGTAAACCAAATAATTTTTTTACATTTATTAAATATGTAACTAAAATGTTTGGTTAAATAACTAATTAATTAAATAATTAATAAATTAAGATATACTTTTATATATACAATATATATATATATATATATATATATATATATATATATATATATATATGAAATCATAATGATTATAGCCGAATATCCTTTTTAAATTGTTTAAGATGAATAAAACAAATTTTCTGAAGTATTAAATAAAATTTAATCAAATTAGTTAATTGAATTAAAAATGGAAATAAATTAAATATGATATATTCAATAAAGATACATGAATATATTACATAAATTGATTAAATTATAAACATTATAAATAAATTAAACTTATATAACCATATATTTATAAATATAATAAAAGCGAAACTGGAACAAACCCAAAATAATTTTTTGGAGTGTACATGCGTATAATATGTATATCGTGATTTCAGACATGTTTTACACGTGAATCACGAAGGTATTTCATAAGCAATACATTATTCCTTGGGTCAATATCACTTAAAGTATATTATAAATTATGAATCTCTAATATAGAGTTATCCTTTAACATTTATATATTGGTAGATTAGGTGCCTACTCTTTAGTTGTTGAGAAAAATTATTCTAGGGATGTGATGTGTAGTACTATCAATATATTACTAGAAAAGGTAAGACACATGCATGTATTTGTTGGGTAAATTTTATGTATGTGGATTATATTTAGGTCGTCACGAAGTGCTAGATGTAAATGAATAATCCCTTTAAATTTATTGAACAAACTAAAGGTCGAGGTTGAGTTTAGGACAAACAACATAACTTGGAGTTGTATATGATACAATCGATAAATGGTTACACATCGCTTGTAGGCTTATGATTTGTTGAACAAACTTAGAGTCAGTTTCGAAGGCAAGCAGTCCTAACAAATACTAGAGGAAGTGAAAGATTTCTATGTTTCTCTTAGGGTTTTGAGGAATATAATAATCTAGTTAGAGCCTTATAAAAAATGAAATTCAAATTTCAAGCTTTTTAATACAGTAGGAATGCATGCTATATAATTAAAAGTATCTCTTCGGTAAATTAATATGATCGATCCAACTAATAAAATGGTTTATCGTTTGAAATATACTAACGAATTGAGTTAAGACTAAAAAGAAATATAAGATATAATTACCAACAAGGTATTTGGCATGTTATCATGTTAGATCCATGCAAGTGCCGAAATTATATAATTACTTATGCATTTGTAACTTGGTCATTTAACTATTTATTTGCCTTAAACTGAGTATTATTTTCCATGAGCTTTGAAAACTAAAGTGATACAAGGATATGGATATTTGACCTATATAAGATCACATAAAAAATTGTATGGTGAACAGTTGTGTTCATAATACATGAAATCTTGATGAAAATTTATCCACTCAAGATAAGAAAGTTAAAATTGTGTCAAATCATGTGTTTAGTATGATTGAATATAATGAGAATTTTGTTTAATAGAAAATTACAAAAGACCAAGGACTAAAGGATGAACTAGGAATTCGATCGCTAAGATGTCAATTTTGATCAGCTTACTTAAGTGCGGCTTGTTAAATATTCTTTAAATGTTAACAGTTAACTAAAGCACTTTTGTTACACCCAAAACTCTAAGTGCAAAGTAATAAATGGAAACACCATTGTACGCAATTAAAGGGCATCATGTGCTATTTTGAACTTTCTTGTGTAGATGGAAACCATTGTATGCAATTAAAGGGCATCGTGTGATATTTGAAACCTTAGTGTGTGTGTATGGAAACCATCGTGCGTAATTAAAGGACATCGTGTGCTATTTCAAGCCTTCATATGTAGATCAAAACCATCAAGTGTAATTCAAGGCCATCAAGTGAAAAATAAAGCCATCATGCGTAATTGGAGCTATCATGCATAATTGAGTCCAGCATGCATAATTGAGCCTTCATACGTATATAAAACTATCATGGATAAGTGGAGCCATTGTTGGTAAATAGATCTATCATGTGTTGGTGAAGTCAACGTGTGCTGATTGAATAAATACACTGACATCATGTATGATCGAAGCCATCGTAAAGAGTTATCATGTCATAATAGAGCAATCTGTGTTGATTGAATGAAGCTATCGTATACAAATAAAGTCATAAAATGTTGGTAGAGCCCCTGTGTGTGTGAAAGGAAACATTGTGTGTTAATAGAGTCATCGTGAGTGAAAAGAGGACGTCATGTTAGTACCTTAGGTATTGGTTTTGATGATAACAACTATAAGACATTATATAAAATATAGATACTAATGTTTTATCAAGATATATAGTGTATATAGAGCAAGATATTAGATAGATATTGATTAAGAAGACCGTGCTATATCAAGATGCTGATATGAAGAGTAGATTCAAGGTGCTGATATAAGTTTTCAAGAGTTCAAGAATGAATACTCAAGAGTATTGAAGAGTTAAAGATTTCATGATATTCCAGAAAAGTTATGAAGTCATAGGATTTATTATAAAACCTTGATAGCACTTTCCTGATCTCTCTTACCTTCTCTAAATTTGTTTTAATTTTTTTTCAAATATTTTATTTTTAAAATTATTTTATCAAAATATTTCCCAAAATGATTTTCAAATCTCTTATATTTATAAAGATATTATTTTAGTGTTTTTAAGTGTATATATATATATATATTGATTTTTTTAATAATTTATTAACTATAGTGATTTTATATATATTATTTATATTATATTGAATATTCTTATTAAATCATTCAAAATTATTTTATAATGTTTTATTAAGTAATATTTTGATCAAAATTTGTATAAACGATATTTAAATGATTCTACATAGTTTCAAATTATTTCACAAAGCAACGGATTTTCAAAATAATTTTTATAAAGTGTTTTTAAATTTTGTGAAGGATATGTCGACATATCCAATTCCTATATGTTGACATACTAGCCGTAAATTTCAAAATTCAAATTCTGGAAGGAAGTGTCTTTTTATTGTGTCTCTTAATTAATGGACATGACCGTTGCTGCTATATATACTAGACTTCCAAATGAATTTTCATTGACTATTTTCTTATTTTTCTCTCCGCTTTTCACTCTCTTGATTTCTAAATATCTATCAAAACCGTGACAAAATTCAACCATAATAAAATTCAATCATTACTAGCTTAATTCTCTTTCATAAATTATCTGACTTCTCTCATCTCTCTCAAGATCAAAGTGTTATTCAAGAGTTATAGGTAAATTTCAATCTAGATCTGAGTCTGTAAACTCAATCAAATCATACTCTTATATTCTGTGGTGTGCTTGGTATCCCTAAAATCCAAGTAGGTGGGATTGTTGCCTGTTAAAATCAATTGGGCACGTATAGAAGCTCGTAAATCTAGTAGGTGAACTTGTAGCCCGGAAATTAAGTAACCTAACCCAAAGTTCTGGATTCTGGAGGTTGTGTCCCGTAGACTTGAAATCAAGATTGTATTTCATTTATAGTTGAAAAGAAATCCGTACAAGGAATTGTGTGGGACTGGATGCTGGGTAACACAGAACCAGTATAAAATCCTGGTGTGTTCTTTCCTTCTTACTCTTACTGCACTTTTTATCTGTACTTTGATTCTGTTATTATTAATTCCATCATTCCAAGTTAAATCTTAAAGAATTTGAATAATATTCAAATAATCAATTAAACACCATTCACCCACCTTCTAGTGTTAATTTAGCCTTAAAATCCCTATTCCGCTGACTCACATTTGGCATTAGAGCATTGGTTTTCAATGTATTCATAATCTGATTTTTGAAAAAGTTTTAGTGGCAATTTTTGATAATACTTTTAACACTATTTTCAACAAGATAATTTGCAAAATTATCATAATATTGTTTCATAAATTTGCATCTGTTCATTATAAAAGGTTACGTGATCTTTTGAAATGGTATGAATTGTAGGAACAGATGTATTACATGGCTTTTGATGAATGGACACCTAATGAAAGAACTCTAAATATCAGAAAAGGCAAAAAGATCTTGGACGGTGGATGCTAAAGACACATGACAGGAAATATGGAGATTTTGAAAGATGTAGTTTACAAAAACGATGGATCGATAAATGTTAGAGACAATTTTAAAGGATATCTGATTCGCATCGATGATGTTGGTAATTATAAAACTTCTCTATTCCTAATATTTTGTTAGATAGGAATTTAAAGCATAATCTATTGAGTGTTAGTCAATGTGTGATAAGGGCTTCAAAATTAAATTCGTAAAAGATAAATGCCATATTGACGATAATGAGTCAAACAATATCTTTGAAGGTATTAGGAAATGAAACATCTATATATTAAGCATGAAAATCTCACTAATAACTTATGTCATTTGGCTGAATAGAGTGACCCTAGGATTTGGCATAAAAGATTTGGTCATTTGAATTTTAAACTAATATCTAAAATTGCTAAAATGATCTAGTTAGACTTCTTCCCAAATTGAATTTTAAAGTTAATAATTTACGTGATGCTTGCAAATTAGGAAAACTTAAAAAAGTTCTTTTAAATCAAAAGATATAATTCCTACCTCTAAACTCCTTGAACTTCTTCACTTTGATCTTTACGGTCCCTCACAGATACAATCTATAAATGAAAATAAATAAGTATTTATAATCATAGATGTTTTCTTTTGGTTTACCTAGACGATTTTCATAAAACTTATACGAATTCAAAATCAAATGACTAGTAATATTAAAACTATTCGGAGTGATCATGATGGAGAATACGAAAATGAAAATTTTGGGAATTTTTGTAATTAGAAAGGTATAACTCATAATTTTTCATTGCCAAGAACACTAAAAGAAAATGGAGTAGTAGAACATAAAAATAGGACGATTTAAGAGTTCGCTAGAACTATGCTAAATGATAGTAATTTACCTAAAAAAGTTTGGGCTAAAATAGTTGGTACTGCATGCTATTTATTAAATAATTTTAATAAGACCATTAACTAAGAAAACACCATACGCATTATTCAGTAATAAAAAGTCTAAAGTATAATACTTTAAATTTTTTGGTAGTAAATATTTTATTTTAAATACTAAAGATGATTTGGATAAATTTGATGCTAAATCAGATAAAGGAATCTTTATTAGATATTCAAATAGAAGTAAAGCTTATAGAGTTTTCAATAATAAAGCTAATACTATTGAAGAGACATTACATATCTCGTTTGATGAAAATTTTAAAGATTATAATCCAAACATTGATGAAGAAGAAAACATAGATAACCCAAATGAAATTAGTAATAATGAGATTACCGAAAACGAAAATAATAATAATTTAGAAAATTCACTTCCAACTAAAAGAATAAAATACTTGAAAGATCATCAGACAGAAAATGTACTTGGAAATATTGAATATGTTTCTAAAACTAAAAATCAACTAAACAAATGAGTAACGTTGCTTTTATTTCAACTACTGCACGAAAAAATCCAAAGGAAGCATCAACTGATGATTCATGGATTCTTGCTACGCAAGAGGAATTTAATTAATTTACAAGAAATGATGTAGGGGAATTAGTCCTAAGACTTAAGAATAAATCCATAATAGGAAATAACTGGGTATATAGAAACAAAACGAATGAATAAGGAGAGGTTTTAAGAAATAAAGCTCAATTAGTTGCACAAGGTTATTGTCAAGAAAATGGAATAGATTTGGATAAAACATATGCACTCGTAGCAAGATTAAAAGCTATACGAATTTTACTTGCTTTCGCTAATCATAATAACTTTAAGTTATATCAAATTGATGTTAAAATGTGCATTTTTAAACGGTTTTATTAATGAAAATTTATATGTAGAACGACCACCACTTTTTGAAGATGAAAACTACCTAATCATGTTTACAAATTAAAGAAGGCCTTGTATGGTCTGAAATAGGCTCTAAGAGATTGGTACGATAGGCTTAAATCCGATCTATTACAATCAAATTTTGAAATAGACAAAGTAGATAGTACACTTTTTATTGAAAGAGATGAAAATGATATTCAGATAATACAAACATATGTATATGATATTATTTTTGGGTCTACCAACGATAAACTAAATAAAGAGTTCTTAGAAATAATAACTAAGGAATTAGAAATGAATCATATGGGAGAACTAAATTATTTTCTAGGATTACAAATAAAACAACCAAGTAATGGTATTTTTATCTATCAAGAAAAATATGCTAAAGATTTAGTAAAGAAATTTGGTATGTCAAATACCAGTGGTAAAGCAACCCCCGTGGAAACTAATGAAAAATAAAATATAGAAGAAAATTCAAAAGATGTAGTCAAAAATTGTATAGAGGAATGATTAGATCACTACTTTATATAACTGCTAGTTGACATGATATAATGCATAGTGTTTGTCTCTGTGCAAGATATTAATCTCTACCTAAAGAAACTCATTTAAAATCCGTAAAATGAATTTTGAGATATGTAAACAACGAGTTAGACCATGGACTCTTTTACCCAAAATAAGACTCATCTGAATTTCATATACTGATGTTGACCATGCTAGTTGCAAATCGAACTAAAAACGTACAAGTGGAACTGTCACTTTTTGGGACACTCCCTGGTTTCCAAGTTTAGCAAGCAGCATAACTCTGTATCTCTATCTACGACGGAAGCAGAATATATTTCAGCAGCATTAGCATGTTCACAAGTTATCTGTATGCAACAAACAAGATTTTGCTTAAATTTTACTAATCACCAATATACTGTGATAATACAAGTGTGACCAATCTATTTAAAAATGAACTCATCATGCTAGAACTAAACATATTGATATATGACACTATTTTTTAAGAGATAATGTAAACGAAGAAATAATATCACATGAATTTATAAACAATGAAAATCAGATAACTAATATATTAACAAAACCATTTAATCCAATTTCATTTACTAAGTTAAAAAGAGAGTTAGGAATTTGTTCTCCATCGAAAATATAAAAATAACGAAGTAAAAATTACAAAATATAAAGAACACAAAATAATCAAAATAATACTATGTATGTGAACATACCCTATCTTGTCGACATATATCGGTAATTTTCATTTTTTTAAATTTCCCTCTAAAATTCAAATGGTTGGTTATATATTAACCAAATTTCGACTTTCCTTTTCACTTTTCTGTATTCTCTCTCTTTTAAGATTATGAAACAAGTAAACAAACACCTCCTTTAATCCCATATATTTTAGAGAAGAAAATCCATCGTTTTCCTTCCCTTCTGCTACCTATGGCCCCTTCCAAAACACTACTATGGACAAGATCACTAAAATGGAGGGTGAAATGAAGAATATTCTGCAAATGCTCACTGAAATTCAAGTGGTACAACTTCGTATGATTAAGGAACGAGAGAAGCAAAGCAGAATTTTTTGCAATTTGCAAAAATATATATTGGATAATCCAATGAACCCAATAGGTATTGAAGATGAGTCAGCAAATTTGGCAATTCACAACCTCATTCAAGGCAGTTGTGATGAGGAAGAAGAGGAAGAAAAAAAGGAAGATAAAGAACGAAGGAAGATGACAAAGTTCAATGCATCAGAGAAGTATGTTTTGATCGAGTTGGAAATCTCGTTGAGCAAAAATGGAACTTTTGTCTCCATTGTCTTCAATGCCCTATTCACAAACCCTCGATCGTTAGGTAATCACACTAGGATAATAGTTAATTGCTTTTATCGTTTTAAATGTGTGGTATGTATATTTGATTTGATTTGAAAGTTTACTTTGTACATGTATGATAGTTTGGGATTTGATGGATTGTGGTTACTTTGTATTGTGATATTGAATGAATATATAGTTTGGCATGGTTACTATTAATGATTTATGTTATTGTTACCTCGCATTTTAGACAAGGCCAGGATCTCTACAAATTGGCTAAAAAAGGATGGATATCAAGATTAGTGATTGATAGGAAAACATGGCTATGATTGATACCGGCAAAGTTGGAGCCAATTTGGACCGATTCGAATTGTACCAAGATCGGTCTGAAATCACTCTGGATCGATCTGGCGGGCCCATCTTCACAAGAGAAAAGGTATTCTAGAGTTTGAGGTGGATATTTTCGGATCTACACCTATAAATAGCAAATGAATGGAAACTAAAGAGGGATCTTCTTCTCAGCTAGGCGAAACTCTGTCATTTTGTTTAACGATTTTAAAGGCTTGTAACTGTAATCTCAACACAAAAAGAAATAAAAAGATCAATTCAAAGTGGACATAGGCCTGAGATAGACGAAGCACTATAAACCTTGTGTTCTTTACTTTCTTGCTCATTTTGATTTAGTTATTTCTTCATTTTTTTTATTCTCTACTTTATTTGGATTTGAGATTTATGCTTGGATATTGTGGATCTATGTGTAAGCGCTGGTGCTTTCATCACTTCTAAGTTTGTGACCAATTTTGGCGCAAACACTTTGGTTCATTCACTAAGAAGGACTAGCACCCGCTACATCAGATTTGGAGTTCATATTTGGAAAGCTAAAGGATTGGATTTGAAGCTATAGCGAAGAAACCAACAAGAAGACAGAGAACAGAAAGGAGTCAGCATGAAGGAAGTCAGGAGGCCTCTTCAGGAGCCAATCAAACCTCAAGTTTTCATCACCAGAGATGAAACAGAGATGATGGTGGATGCAATGCAGGAAAGGAAGCTGAAAATGCAGGAGGTGATGATGCAGAACCTACCCCAGTAGATTAGATAAGGTAGAGTGCAGAATCAAGAGAACGCAACTACAGGAAATGTGAAGATGGAGATCGTGATGTTGGAGCATGCAGGATACAGGATAGAGCAGGACCATCAGGACAACTCCTACACTCAGGGGCATACCCACGGATCATGTCGCCTCAATTCCACAAAGGATACTAGAAGGTGCTGCGCAGTTTGGCGTTGATCGGGATATGGATGCTCGCCCAAAAGGATTGGTTCCACGATTCCCTCGCGTGCTCGGAGGGCAGGTTGGAGATCACAGACAAAGGCTACCATTTGACGACAATGACGGGTTAGCGAACATCATCAGACGGGCTATGAGGGGAGGATTGGTGAATAGATATTTGGAGGACGTGAACAGGAGTCCCTTCACTCCTGTGATCAAACAAGCTAGGAATCTGCCGGATTTCAAACTACCAACGTGGGAGATGTATGATGGGAGAACGGATCACGCAGTTCACTTAACGAGGTACTTGAGGCATATGGAGGTACTGGGGCGTTGGAGGAAGTCATGGCTTGGTGCTTCCCTTTGTATTTGACGGATATAGCAGCACTATGTTTCAAACATCTGGAAAGTTGTTCTATGGGCACATGGATGGAGTTGATTGAGAGATTTCTGAGGTAGTTCAGAGTCCACGTCGTGAGACCCACGAATGTGATGACCTCAACATCAATGAAGCAGTGGAAGCGAGAATCACTTAGGGATTTCTTAACCAGATTCAATGCGGCAACGACTTTGGTGGATCGACCCGATCTATCGATGGTTTTGATGGCAGAAGTCTTAGGAATTACAGATGATTCAGATTTAAAGATATTATTAGAATGGGATCCGTCAATGGATTTCGGAGAGTTGTACCACGAAGCAGAAAGGTTTCTATGTCAGGTAGTTGCAAACGCTAAGAGAGAGGGGAGAGAGGCTAAAGTTTATGCGACAAAAGGTGGAGGTCCACCAAGGGAGGATTCAAACAAAGACGATATAGGCAAAAGGAAGGTGAATGACAACGATGACACGTCAAAAAGGAAATGAAGGGAATCCAAATTCTCTTCTTACAAGGATTTGACCGAAACACTATAGAGTATTTACTTGGATATTCGAGGGTGCCTCTTATATCAAAGGGCGTCAAAATGGTAACCCTCTAAATACGAGCGGGCATCGGAAAAGAATTGCCTGTTCCATGAGATGAATGGGCAAAACATGAACGACTGTAGGCATCTGAAGGATATCATTGAGGAACATGTGAGGAATGGACATTTGCAGCAATACATAAGGAATTGAGTTGTGGCAATGGAGCCTGAGCGGCCACCGCCTACCTCAAGTGAAGATGGACTAGAACTAGGCGACGTCACCAACTTGTTATCAATTGAATATTCTTATGAAATCTTTCAAAATATTATTTACATTATATTGAATATTCTTATAAAATCTTTCAAAATTATTTTATAAAGTTTTATTATGTTATATCGTAACAGACCATAATTTTGTAAGTATTTTTAATTTAATTTTATTTAGAAACTTTAATTTTTAAATCATTTAAAAAAGTGAACTTTTAGAATTTTTCGATGAAAGTTCAGAATTTGTTTATAATTTATTTTCCAAATTCAATAAAATAAACACTTTTACAAAAATTTATATTTTGGTCAACTGAAAGTCCAAGTTTGACCACAGTTGAAAATTTTAAATTTGAATTTTTAAATTCTAATCTTTTTCTTTGAAGCTGTATTTTATTTTAATATTGGTTCTATTTTTCGTTTCGTCAAATTCTGATTTATACCTTTTAAATTAGATAAAATATAGTGTTTTACACGCAACGATTTTCTATATTTTATTCTCTATTTTTCCTATGTTTATTTCTCTAAGTTTTATTTCCTATTTTAGTTTGTATAAACTTTGATTATATTTATTTGATTTTTGATTGGTTTTATTTTTAATAATAGCTTAGAAATTTTAAGAGACATAGGTTACTTATTTTTATTCTTTGCCTTTTCCTTTTCCCTTGCCTTTTCATTTTCTTTTTTGTTCTAGCCGACCACTTTATGGCCCATAGCCGAGCTTTTTGTAAACCCTATCCGCCATATCATTTTACAAATCACATACAAAGTTTCTTACCTCCTCATTTTATTCATTTGCGTAAAAAAATACAGGATCTAAAGTCATGGCTTCTCCTTCTTCCTTCTTTCCATTTTTATTTTATTTTTCTCTTGATTTCTGCATACTTAGCTCGGCCTCCACCTTTAGCCGACCACCATCTTCATGACATGAAACTATTGCCGACCACCATCACCTCCTTCTTACCACCAACCCAAGGCCGTGACCACCAAGAGGCAATAGATCACCATCTCCTTATTTCAAGCCTAGCCGAGCACATACTTTACATTCCCTTCCTCCTTTGCCTCGTCCACTCCTTGTTTCACTACCTCCTCTACACCATGCCATGATCCACTCCTTACTATGTGCCTTGACTAAGATACTAGCTAGGGTTGAGCCACTGTGGCCTATGGCTGAACCAAAATGTTGCATACTTTTGACCTTTTGGCCTCACAATGAAGTTGTAACCTCCATCCCTTCGATTTCTAAGCTCATAGCCATACCTATTGACCTTTGGCCAAGCCTACATACCAAATACAAGTCACGGCCGAGCCCACATGAAGACGATCAAGCTATTTTGGGTGTAGCCGAGCCCACATGAAGACAATCAAGCTATTTTGGGTGTAGCCGAGCCCACTTGATGGGTAAAGCAAGTTATGTCATTTAAACATTATCTTTTTCATTGTTTTAGTTTCTATTCTTTTGTATTGAATCATATACTTATGTTAGCGATATTTGTTTGCATACAAGATTTGGAACTAACTGTTCATCCACTAAAAATCTTGTTCGTGCCTTGTCGTGCTTTTTGGAGTTTCAATTGTGAGCTTTGAATCTGATTCTAGCTTTAAAAAGGTGAGTTTATCAGTCTAGACATACGTAATTTTATAATTGTGAAATGATGACAAGTGAATTTTATAAATTAATATGCTATGTTCATACATGCCTGTGATATATTTATATGATGTTAAATACTATTTGTATAACTGTTACATCATCTGATATGATATGTTATATTGTACTATTCATTGTATTTACTGTATCATAGTGCAAGTTCCCTATCACTATGGGTTGAAATGATACATACCCAAATGGATATTAGATTAAGGAAAATCATTATGAGCTGAAATGATAGGCTTGAGTGATTTTTATTGTATTTGATTTACTTGGAATTGCGGGTTTGAAATGAAAGAACCCAGATTTTTCTTTTTATATTACGGGTTGAAATGATACATATCCGTATCACTTGACCTAGGTCGGAAAATATTATACAGACCCATGGTTATATTTTTAAATAATATTTTCCTAAAAAATTATTAAGTATTTTTAAGTAATATTTCCCGAAAAGATTATTAAGTATTTCGAGTTTTTAAATATATGAAATTTAACTTAAAATTTGATTTAATGCTTTAATTATAAAGGTGTATTGGTTTTTCTATAAGTTAAATTTTATAATTTAATAATTGGTTTTAAGTTGAATTAAAGACCTTTATTGATGATAAATAACTTAATAATTGAATTTGACTTAATGTGAAAGTTTTAAATCTAACCTAGTAATTGTTATGAATTATACTTTATGAAATCAACATGTTTTGTACAATAAATAATGTATTTTGAACTGATAAAGTGGAATACAGTTTTAATTGAACATTTTGTAAAAGAAAATTATTTAACTAGAAAATCATAGTTAATCGATGCCTAAATGAATAGGTGTAGAAGAAAAATTTGATTATTGCATTAACAATGATAAAATGTTCTTTTGTGAAATGTTATGTTTTTTAAAATAAATAGTTATGATTTTAAAATGGAAAAATGTATCTTAAATTATGACTTAACTTGATAATTGGAAATTGGGTTTTAAATAAAATTATTAAGTTAAGTAAATAAATTAAAATTTAGTTTTTTTTATGAAGTGGGTATTTTAAAATAAAGTGTTAAGTTAATTGTTAAAATAGAGTCAAGGAAGACTGTACTTTTGACTTAACAAATGCATCTTAGTTTAAATTGGATATTTATTAAGAAATTTTTTTCTTATTGAATCGTAAGTTGAATGATATCCAAATGAAAATTTTTGAAGTGAAAAATATGTTTTTTGTAAGTTAAAATGGTTAAAATTGAAGTTTTAATGTTTCTGTAATTTTATATTAAATCTGGAATTAGTATTGGTCGCATTTCAGAAATGCTATGGTTTTACGACAACATTTGTTAAGTGCTATCAATTCTGAAAATAAACTATGTTCTGGAATAATAAAGAGTTACTGCAGCACTTTGTAAGTTCTGTGTTGCTGAAACTAAATTATATTTTGAAATAACTAAATAGCTACTGCAGCACTTTGTAAATGCTGTTGTTGCTGAAAGTAAACTGTTTTGAATAACTAAATAGCTACTGCAACACTTGGTAAGTGTTGTTGTTGTTGAAAGTAAACTGTTTTGAAATAATAACTAAATACCTACTGTAGCACTTTGCAAGTGCTGCTGTTTCTAAATTGGACAATGTTTTTGAAGTACTAATATATCTACTGCAACACTTTATAAATGTTGTTGTAGCTGAAATTTACAATGTATTGGAAATTTTATAATTAAATGAATTGGTTTATTGAAACGTAAATGATATATTATTGAATTGGTTTTTGAAATGGAAATGATACTATTGTGATATGGTTGTGGAATGGGTATAATATTTTGGTTTTAAAAGTATATACTATTTTGAAATAAATGATATGATTTTGAAATGGATATGATATTTTGGTTTCAAAGTATAAATGATTTTGAAATAAATATCCATGGGTTATAATAACGTTGGGTTGTTAAAGAGACTGGGATCGAAAAATGTCATACTCTCTGCCAACTCTGAAAACCACTTTAACAACCGTGTACATGGTGGAGATTCCAGAATGAAGTAGGATGGTGGCGACGTTCCTTCGAGGTATATACGTGGACCCAACTCCCGTGAGCTGGCATAAGTTAGCTAAAACAGGAGAGATTCTCGGGCCAATGAGGTAGCCCCTCTGATCAGACACACTCCTTCGATATTATATTCTAACTTTGAGGATTGATTTTGTGGCCACTTTTGATTTCTGATTTGGGGGCGTGGCTCTAGGTGGGCGGTAGCTGCGGCTATGCATTACCACCATCCCGGATAGTAATTGGTATATCTACCGCGGCATTGCCTAGTTGTGTCATCTCACCTACCATATCGTGCCTTGTACGAGTTTGGTTTTCTCCCATAGCCCGTGGAGTATCCTCTGGTGGCGTCCCAATCAGGAGGGACTATGATACTAGATGGATTACTGGGACTATTACGTGTTAAGGTGAAAAATGTAAAGCCTTAACGCTATTTAAAAGTAAGTTTATTTTACTATAGACATTATTATGATAGCGAAATATAACTACATAGTAAATAGTTTAATGGATCCGTAGAGGATGGGCGGTCCTGAGCATCCTTTAAGTTACTTGTACGTTATATCATAGTTCACTTGAGTTGGTTTACATTGTATAAGTATGTATGTCTTGACTCGAGTGTTTTGTGTTTCGCTTTACGCTCGGGTCAGACTGAGTTATACAACATTAGTGACTCACCTTAAGAGTTGGAGCTTTGCTTGAAGATCCAGCTATCTATTTCATTTCAGTCATCCAGTTGCTTCCAGTTACCCGGTTGATTCCAGTGATGTATTCTGGTGTCTACTTGATTATCATACTGAAACTTCTGTTGTATCTTGTTACTTCTGTTGTAGCTTGTTCAACTCAGATGTATTTATATAGTAGCTTCATGAACTACTGCTTCTTTGCTTCAACTGCATTATTATATTACTCTAGTTTATTATCTGTGATTTATTTATTTACTGTATATTCTGAGTTTTGCCAAATTTAATTTTACAATTCGGTATTTTGATCAATTCAAGTCCGACATATGCGGATGCGAATGGTTGAAAATATCGGGTTGTTACATTTTGTATCAGAGCTTTAGCTCTAGGAAAAAGTTAGCATATATGGTAAATTTATTTACAGAATCACTTTCGTTCGAGCTTGAATCTCTTTCTCTTTGACTCTGTTTCCTTTGAATTTTGGAACATTCCCTTGGTCCCAAATCCATTTTTGTCCCATACTATTCGTCTTCTTTTGATTCTGGTGTATCCCATAACTCCATTTTGAATGAGCTTTATATTGAGTTGGCGGTCTTGCCAACCTTAAACTGACTTGCGAAGGGGTGAAACTCCTTTACAATTGGCATTGATTCATCGAAGATTTTTGTATCCTTGGTTTACGATGCTACTATCTCTTGCCATGTCTGAATGCTATCTCTTGAGATCAAAAGTATATTTGCCTCAGAATTCACAATCGATCTAATTCTTGAAGTCATGGTTAACCAGGTAAAGGTTGCCCACAATTTATATAAGCTTATCCATCTCCTTATTTGGTTAGTTAATCATCTTATCTTTTGTTCCAATTTATCCTGAAATCAAAATTTTCTTTGATTTGAGTTGATCGAATTTGAATCTCTATCCTTGCTTTGAAAATCTATTCCTGTATAGTGTATTTGTAAATCTATATTTAAAATCTTTTATATATTGTGTTTTTTGAGTTTTTGATGTTGATTTGGGTTTTCGATCGATTCGTCTTATCAACGCAATCGATAGGATCTCCAAAACACTTGAACAGAGAAAACCGACACAATATAGTTTTCAAATTTAGTAAATGAAATAAATTTTGTATAATTATATTGTATACGTATATTAATATAATTTTCTGAATTTGATAGTTAATTGAATTGGATGTTAATAAATAATATTTGACTCGGGCTACACAGCTTGTAACCATTAGCTTTTGTTTCATATATAAACAATTGAACTATAAAACATGGCGGTAAATTGATTTGGAAATTTAAATGAATTTAAAACAAGAAACTAAGAATTCAATTTCCGATGGTTTCAGACTTTGGGATTAAAGTTTAAAGGGTACATTATTTAAAGTATTTCAAACTGAAATTATTTCAAAGAATTTTTAAGTTGAAAATCAGAGCTCTTTCCTTTGTCGCTGGAAAATAATTTTGGTGATGACTGTAGCATCATCGACATTCATTTTCGAGTTTCGAAGTGGAGAGACCATTCTGTAGATTTGCTACAGCTTTTCTTTGAGAATTAAATTGATTTGGATTTCTAAAATATGACTTGACTTATAATATATGTGATATATAATTCAAAATTTTGATTTGATATATATTGTCTATGTTTATTTATCTCTAAAATAGTTTGAAGTTGATCGGAAATTTAATTCCTAAATTTTTTATCTTAAAGGATGATTTCAATTATAAAATGAAATCAAAATTATGAATAAATATTTAGCTAGGATAATTGGATTAGAAAATTTTATATGTATAATATTCTATTGCATGCCAATATACTTACCTTAATTATTAGAAGTTAATAATGTAATTGGATAATATACAATCTAAAAGGTTTTTATAAATAAAATTTGAGTGGTTATAATAAATCTTATACACTTAAATTTTAATTATAAAATATTAATAGAGGTAAATATAATAAAAGGTTAATTGAATAATGTACAATATAAAATTATGTTTAAGGAATTTATAAATAAATTGGAGTAGTTATAATAGGTGTAAATATGCTTGATATATGTGATTGGATATATTAAGTGGAAAATTTAATAATAATTTATAATAAAGAAGGACTCAAATTTATTGAATAAATTATGAGTATAATAGATGATTTTCAAATCCAAAATTTTTAAAAATAGTTAATTGGATGATAAGATAACGAAATTAGAAATAGTTAAGATTTATTTAACTTAGGTGAAAACAAATTGATGAAATCAAGTATTAATTTAAGTTGAAATTTTCATGGTTTTAAATTTATTATCTTAATTTGTTTTCAAATCTCTTTTCTTTCGGGATGTTCCTGTTCTCCCACATCCTAAAGCGGAAAATTGAATTTCAAATTGATCTTATTCCTAAAGTTCGACCTGGCAGTTTAGAAAACTTTTCAAGAATCTTTGGTACTCATTTGAATCGGAGCACTGCTTATCATCCACAGACCGACAGTCTAACGGGAAGAGTGAATCTATTCTAGAGGATCTTTTCGTGTTTATGGGAATCTTGGGAAAACCATTTCTAAGCTCATAGCCGTACCTATTGACCTTTGGCCGAGCCTAGCATACCAAAAACAAGTCATGGCCGAGCCAACATGAAGACGGTCAAGCCATTTTAGGTGTAGCCGAGCTCACTTGATGGGTAAAGCAAGTTAAGTTATTTAAATCATTATCTTTTTTCATTGTTTTGATTTCTATTCTTTTGTATTGAATCACATACTTATGTTAGTGATATTTTTTTGCATATAAGATTTGGATCTAACTGTTCATCCACTAAAAATCTTGTTCGTGCCTTGTCGTGCTTTTCGGAGTTTCAATTGTGAGCTTTGAATCTGATTCTAGCTTTAAAAAGGTGAATTATCACTCTAGATATATGTACTTTTATAATTGTGAAATGATGACAAGTGAATTTTATAAATTAATATGTTATGTTCATACATGCCTCTGATATATTTATATGATGTTAAATATTGTTTGTATAACTGTTACATAGTCTGATATGATATGTTGTATTGTACTGTTCATTGCATTTACTATATCATACTGCAAGTTCCCTATCACTATGGGTTGAAATGATACATACCCGAATGGACATTGGAATAAGGAAAATCATTATGAGCTAAAATGATAGGCTCGAGTGATTTTTATTGTATTTAATTTACTTGGATTGTGGGTTTGAAATGATAGAACCCGGATTTTTCTTTTTAAATTACGGATTGAAATGATACATATCCGTATCACTTGACATAGGTTAGAAAATATTATACATGCCCATGGTTATATTTTTAAATAATATTTTCCTAAAAATTTATTAAGTATTTTTAAATAATATTTCCCTAAAAGATTATTAAGTATTTTGAGTTTTTAAATATATGAAATTTTAACTTAAAATTTGATTTAATGCTATTAATTATAAAGGTGTATTAGTTTTTCTATTAGTTAAATTTTATAAGTTATTTATTGGTTTTAAGTTGAAATAAAGATCTTTATTGATGATAAATAACTTATTAATTGAATTTGACTTAATATGGAAGTTTTAAATCTAACCTAGTAATTGTTATGAATTTTACTTTATGAAATGAACGCGTTTTGTATAATAAATAATGCACCTTGAACTGATAAAGTGGAATACAATTTTAATTGAACATTTTGTAAAAAAAATTATTTAACTAGAAAATCATAGTTAATCGATGTCTAAGTGAATAGATCTAGAAGGAAAATTTGATTGTTACATTAACAATGATAAAATGTTCTTTTGTGAAATGTTATGTTTTGTAAAATAAATAGTTATGATTTTAAAATGGAAAAATGTATCTTAAATTATGACTTAACTTGATAATTGGAAATTGTGTTTTAAATAAAATTATTAAGTTAAGTAAATAAATGAAATTTTAGTTTTATTTATGAAGTGGGTATTTTAAAACAAAGTGTTAAGTTATTTGTTAAAATAGAGTTAAGGAAGAATGTATTTTTGACTTAACAAATGAATCTTAGTTTAAATTGGATATTTATTGATAAAATAAAATTTTATTAAATCATAAGTTGAATGATATCCAAATGAAAAATTTTGAAGCGAAAAATATGATTTTTATAGGTTAAAATGGTTAAAATTGAGGTTTTAATGTTTCTGTAGTTTTATATTAAATCTGGAATTAGTATTGGTAGCATTTCAGAAATGCTATGATTTTAAGACAACATTTGTTAAGTGCTATCATTTCTGAAAATATACTAAGTTCTGGAACAATAAAGAGCTACTGCAGCACTTTGTAAATGCTATTGTTGTTGAAGCTAAATTATATTTTGAAATAACTAAAGAGCTACTGCAACACTTTTTAAGTGCCGTTGTTGCTGAAAGAAAACTATTTTGAATAACTATATACTACTGCAGCACTTGGTAAGTGCTGTTGTTGTTGAAAGTAAACTGTTTTGAAATAGTAACTAATTACCTAATGTAGCACTTTGGAAGTGCTGCTGTTTTTGAATTTGACAATGTTTTTGAAATACTAATATATCTAATGCAACACTTTGTAAATGCTGTTGTAGCTGAAATTTACAATGTATTGGAAATTTTATAATTAAATGAATTAGTTTTTTGAAATGGAAATGATATATTATTGAATTGGTTTTTGAAATAGAAATGATACTATTGTGATATGGTTGTGGAATGGGTATAATATTTTGTTTTTGAAAGTATATACAATTTTGAAATAAATGATATGATTTCAAAATGGATATGATATTTTGGTTTCAAAGTATAAATGATTTTGAAATAAATATCCATGGGTTATAACAACGTTGGGTTGTTAAAGAGACCAGGATCAAAAGTTGTCATACTCTCTGCTAACTTCGAAAACCACTTTAACAACCGTGTACATGGTGGAGATTCGAGAATGAATTAGGATAGTGCCGGCATTCCTTCGAGGTATATATGTGGACCCAACTCCTGTGAGTTGGCATAAGATGGCTAAAACAGGAGCGATTCTCGGGCCAATGAGGTAGCTCCTCTGATTGGACATGCTCCTTTGATATTATATTCTTACCTTAAGGATTGATTTGGTGGTCACTTTTGATTTTTGATTTGGGGGTGTAACTCGAGGTGGGCGGTAGCTGCGGCTATGCGTTACCACCAGCCCAGATAGTAATTGGTATATCTACCCTGGCATTGCCTACCATGTCATCTACCCTATCGTGCCTTGTACGGGTTTGGTTTTCTCGCGTAGCCCGTAGAGTATCCTCCGGTGGCTTTCCGATCAGGAGGGACTATGATATTGGATAGACTACTGGGACTATTATGTAATAAGGTGGAAAATGAAAAGCCTTAACGCTATTTAAAAGTAAGTTTATTTTACTATAGACATTATTATAATAGCAAAATATTACTACATAGTAAATAGTTTAATGGATCCTTAGAGGATGGGCGGTCCCAAACATCCTTTAAGTTACTTGTACCTTATATTACAGTTCACTTGAGTTGGTTTGCATTGTATAAGTATGTATGTCCTGAATCGAGTGTTTTGTGTTTCGCTTTACGTTCGGGTCAGACTGAGTGATACAACATTAAAGACTCACCTTCAGAGTTGGAGCTTTGCTTGAAGATCCATCTATCTATTTCATTTCAGTTATCCAGTTGCTTCTAATTATCCAGTTGATTCCAGTGCTGTGTTCTAGTTTAGACTTGATTATCATATTGAAACTTCTGTTGTATCTTGTTACTTTTGTTGTAGCTTGTTCAACTCTGATGTATTTATATTGTAGCTTCATGAACTACTATTTCTATGCTTCCACCGCATTATTATATTGCTCTGTGTCTGTGATCTATGATTTATTTATTTGCTGTATATTCTGAGTTTTGCTAAATTTATTTTTACCGTCGGTATTTTGAGCAACTCAAGCCCGACATGTGCGGATGCGAATGGTTGAAAATATCAGGTCGTTACACATATTTTGGTTAAAATTTGTATAAAGTATATTTAAATGATTCTATAAAGTATCTTTTTTACAAAGCAACGATTTTAAAATAATTTTTATAGACTGCTTTTCAATTTTTTGAAGGATATGTCGACATGTCCAATTCCTATATGTCGACATACTAGCCGTAAATTTCAAAATTCAAATTTTGAAAGGAAGTACCCTTTTGTCGTATCTCTTCACGTATGGACATGACCTTTGTTTCCCTATATATACCAAACTTCCAAATGAATTTTCATTAACTATTTTTGTATTTTTCTCTCCTCATTTCAATTTCTATCTAAACTCTTCCTAAATTCAACCAGAATCAGATTCAATCATTACTAATTTGATTCTCTTTCATATACTTTAGGATTTCTCTCTTCTCTCTTAAGATCAAAGTGCTATTCAAGAGTTACAGGATTGATTGTAATCCAGATCGAAGATCTGAGTCTGTAAACTCTATAAAGTCATACTATTACACCTTATGGTGTGCGTGGCGTGATGACCCAGAATTTTGGGCAATAGTAATTTGATAATCTTCGTTAATAATATTTAAATTGGAAAATTTATCGTTTTCAAAGTTAATAAAAATATTTCCTAGTTATAATGTATATATATGCATATGCATTGTGGATAAGAAGTTTTGGTTTGAAATTAATAGAAGTATGTTTTCAAATTATAATATATATGTATATATTATGATTTGGAAGCTTTGTTTTAAATTCAATATAATAATTTTCAAAACTAAATACAAGAATGTTTTCTAATTATAATGTGTGCGTATGTATGTGTATATATGTGCGTATATATATGTGTATATACACTGTAAATAGGGAACTTTGGTTTAAATTCAATATAATAACTTTCAAGGCTATTTAAAGTTAAAACTTTATATTTCTAAACAACAAAGATAATATCTATAAATGTTTATTTAAAAAAAGAAAAATATTTGAACTTAAGTTTAAATTTTAAATAAGATTAATAAAAAGGTTCAAAGTGCTTTCTTTTAAAATTAACTTGAAATAAAAATAACTTGTAAATATATAAAGATTTAAAATATAAACATAATACATAAATCTATATAAACATAAGTAATTAAGAAGAAAATAATATATTTAATAAGGGTTTAATCACTTGTAAACATTTAATTCTTGCATTTTAACATTTGTAAGGAAATAATAACGTACATTTGACATTTATATCTTATTTGTGACATGCATTAACAAGTGGCTTGTATTGTTTTCTTTTAATTGAAAATATATAATACAACTGTTTTAGAGAAAACTGATTTCCAGTTCAAAAAGCATTCTCACTTTCCTTCCCCAATCTTCTTCCATTCTCAAAACTAAAAAAAGAAATAAAGTCAAACAATAACCATAGTAGTTTCAAAGCTTCAAACCTGAGCAAAGATTCAACTCAATATTAATCAAGATCAACTCAACAAATTCAGATTCAATTAAATGTTAAGAAGATCAAAGCAAGCTTCAGTTTCAAAACCAATTCCCAGATCATTTCAAATAGAGAGAAATTGTTCTCTATTTTATAATTTCACGTGAGTAAACATTTTTTATAAAAAATATAAAACTAAATACATGTTAATGCTTAATGCATGTGCTAAATTCATAAAGTCATGTTGTAATTATGATGTGCACAAATGTTTAACTGGAATAAAGTTTGAATATAGTAAAGTTCTATGTGTATATATCTGTATGCATGCCTGTATATTGAAGAACATCTCTCTATTTGTTTTAACAGGCTAGAAAATAAGTTCAAAAATTTATTCCTTTCTTTCCAATCTTTATCTAGCTATGATCTCTAAAAAGGAAATAAGTGGATCGATGTAAATTTATTTTTAAAAATGGTTTTCAGAATTTATGCTAAGTAATTATTTCAAATTATATAAATTACAGAGATAATCAAATACATGTCAAAAATCAATCATCTTAATTTCAATTTTTGATTTTAGGATTTGACGTGTTTTGCAAAATAATGAATTTTAATATAAATATCATGATTTTTAGTATTGTAATGGTCGAGAATTTCTAAGTTGGTCAGTTTTTTCACTTTCGTCATTATCCAACGAACGGCGGCGAGCCGAGGGTTGTGATTGATGTAGAGGGTTGCTTGAAGGTTGATGATCATAGGAATGGAGATCGAATTGTCAGATCATCAGCGTAACTAGGCGGCATAGAACTAAGGTTCGATGACTTAATTGGGGCGACGAGGTTGTCGAGGTTCCTGTGGCGTCGAGGTTGAATCGGACTCGATCGCAAGGGGTGGAATGGATGCTTAGGTTCGAGATGAAGCTCTAATGTGGTCGGCGTGGGTGCTGGTGGTCTGAGGCGATGGCTAGAGGTGGTTTTCCGATGGGGTTGGGTTCCCGTTTTTAGATCGATCGACTCAATTTCAATCCGTTGTCGATTTCGTTAAACAGGGTGGTAGGGAGGTTCGTTTGGGTTGTCGTCGACTTGATGGAGGAGGCATGGGTGGTTGGAGGCGATCACGTCGGGCGTGCACGTGCACTTGTGCACGGTGGTGTCTGAAGTTGTTTGTGGCATCAGGGAAGGAGCTTTTTGCTTGGGTCGATCTCGAGTTGTTTGCGTGTGTGTCTCGAGGGAAAGATAGAACGTGAGTGTCTCGGGGTAGCATGAGTGTGAGCTCGGGAATCTTGAGGGTTGGGCTCTAGTTGTCATTTTTGTAACCAGGTTTTTAAATGTGAAGTAATTTGGTAACCAGATTTTGAAAAAATAAAGTTTTAAGGTTTTTAAAGTTATTAAAATGATTTAGTTTTCAAAGAATTTTTAGCCAAGTTTTAAAAGTATATTTAAATTGAATATGTTTTCAAAGAAATATAAATCAGGTTCCAAACTAAATTATTAAACAAGTTTTAAAACAAGTCTTAAAAGATCTAAAATGTTTAAGATTGTTTTGTTTAAAGTAATTAAATATAATGTTAATTTTGTTATTAAATTCCTAAGTGTTTTCAAAAGTAATAAGATGATGCTTATGTAATTAAGGTAAGAAGTTTTAAATTTACAAGCCAAAAAAATTGGATTTATTTCAAAGTATTAAAAGATGTTATGAATAATATTTTAAAATGTAGGAATTTTATTTTAAAACAAGAGCTGTTTTAAAATTTAAAAAGGAATTTGTTTTGAAATTAAAAACCAAGAATGGTTTAAAATCTAAAGTATGACTTGAAGTGAAAATGAAATAAATATGTATATATGTGGGATATCATAAGATCAAAGTTGATTGGAAGTAAACACTAGGTGTTGAATTTTGAATTTTCCCTAAAATGTGATGAGTTTTTGAACTTATAAATGGGAAAGGATATGGATAAGAATTTTAAAATTTGAAATGGAGAATTCAAATTGAATAAAGTTGACTGGATTAAATAAATTGAATTTAACTTAGGGGAACTTAAATAAGTTCAGAACAAGCAACCTGAATTGGAAATTTCAAGATGAAATTGAAATTTAACATAGGAAGTTAAATGGTTTGATTTGAAATGGGAATTATGTGTGATCTCAAAACAAGTTTGAGATCAGGAAATTAGTAATGGATGCTATTGATGGATATTTAGATAATTTGGACGTTTATTTACCTTAACTTAACCTGATATCATCATGTTGTAATTAGTAATTTACGGAACTGTGAATTGGATTATTTTAATAAATTAAGAAGTAGACTAAGATAATATATGTATCCATTACTGAGATAAAATGGAAATAAAAATCTAATTTGAAATTTATTAAATAATTTTGACTTTTAGAATAAAATTGAAATTTTGGTAATGTAATCACTTTGAACTTAAGATTTAAATGTTATAAATAAACTTGCAAAATAAAATCGTTAAGAATTGGGTAATAAATTGGATTCTGGAAATTAAATTGTTTAAAAAGGTTTTGAACTCATACTTAAACTTCGAAATAAGTTAAGTAAAGGTAATTTAAAACGAATTTTTGATATTTGGACTCGGAATTAAATGGTTTAAAGATTTAAGTTGTTAATTTAAAAGTAAAGGTTAATTTGATTTAAGGGATTAAATAAGCATTTAAAAATTTAACTCGAATTTATGTAATACGAGATGGATTAAAGTTGAGATTAGAATAAAGACAAAATTCAAATGGAAAATTTGAATTGAATCAATTGGATGAGAGATTGAAGTTGAATAAGTTTAAAATTCAAATGAAAATTGATTTGAATTTGGGAAAGGAATTGAAGTTAATTCAAATTGAATTGGAATTGAATCAATTTAGTGAGATAGGAAATTGTTTGGAAATGGAGGTTGCGTAATTGAACCAGTTTGGCTCTAATACCAACTGTAACGTTGACGAATTTTCGAGTTTGAAAATTTCGGGTCGTTACAGTAGTTCAATCAAAACATTTCGTATCACAGAGCATCACAAATCACATATCAGGGATATCAACAACCCAAGGCATTTAAGATTACTTAATCATCCATAAGCAAGATTGATTAGTTATACAATTCCTCATTTAATCAATCACTTTAAATAATTATCCTTTAATTACTTGCATTAATCAACTAATCCTTAATTACTTTCATTAAGTAATTATCCTTTTAATAATTACATTAATTAACTATCCTTAATTAATTACATTAATTAATTAATCTTTAATTATATACATTAATTAATTACTCTTTAATTGCTTCATTAATTAATTAATCTTTAATTATCCAAACCTTAATTTATTAAAATATAACCATTTATCTTAATTATCATTAGAATTTAATAAATTTTTGGAATTAATTATCATTAACTTGTAAATTAACGTAAGACCTTAATTTTTATTGCTGGGATGACCTGCCTTTCATTCCACAGAAAGACGCATCATCATTAAGAAAGAAAGGAATAGAAAAGAGAAATGATAGGAAAGAAAGAACAAAACAATATCAAAATCTCACAACGGAACGAATAAATCATATTAATCACATAGTTATTACATAATGTACAACATCTATCAGAGTTACACAGCTTATACATCACATATTAGACAGTCTTGATGACCTGTCCATCATACAACTCAAAATCCATTGCAACTCATCAACATAGCGAAAACATTATATATCTACATACGCTGAAGCCTCCTGCTCCAAATCTCCTCCAGAATTTGTCAAAGCTAACCTGAATCCCTTGGCTACTCGTAAAAATTTAAGTGCCCAAGAGTTTAAGAAAACAGAAAATAAACTCTGGGTCAGACATGGGTCTGGTGTGAGCAAACGGGTTAAAGTTGTTTAACTTTGTAAATCATTTGAAATCAAAGGTATCTCGTAAGACCACGCCACAAATAAACATATCGGGTTTTCACCTTACAATAACAAAAACATTTGATAGGAAATCCAGTGATATTATAATAGTGTTTAGGGTTTTCTAGTAAAATAGAAAATAGCTAGAATGCTTACATCTCACGTTCCAACATAGTTGGGCACAATCAAAACGTACGATACTTATTGGAGATTGGATTCCATACAACGGCAGGGTTACCGGGTACCACTCGTCATAATGCCTGGTGTAGATCAGAGTACCAAGGATCCACCCTGATCCCCTGCAACACAAGACGAAACCATCCTGTAACAGCCCGCATATTTTATGATTGTATATTTAGATATAGCATCGTTAGTCGGATTTTAGTCCGAAATGCTACTTTTTGCAAACAGCCAAATTAGGACTCGAGATCACTTCCATTGAGTTCAAAATGGCATTTGCGACCTTTTTGAGTATAAACATCGGTATGTTTGGAGTTAGCTTGAATTTTGACATTTTTACTTAGGGCATTGGGTTTGGGTTTCAGCCCAATAACTTAACATAAGACCCTAGCTCCACCCCCTCTCCTCTTCATTCATTCTCATTTCCTAACACTTCAAGCTTTAAGCAAAAATGGGGGGAGAGAAAAGTGATTAGGAATTCCTAAGTCCTAGTTTCATTTGGAAATCCAAGTTTTAGCTCCAAAATCAAAGAAAAGCTTAGGTAAGCATCTCCTTCTTCTACTCCATCTCAATCTCTCTCCAATTTCAGAAATTTCCTATAATCAAATTCGGGAAATTATTGTTTATGATCTTAGATTGGAATTTTTAGAGTTGAGATTGAAGAGTGGTTGATCTTTCTTTGTTTTCAAGCTTCTCCTTCCTTGTTTTTGTGTAAAAGGTGAGTTTTTGAACTCACTTCTATGTTTATATCTTTGATAGTTGTTAGGTAGTGATTCCTAATATCTATTCCTCGTTCATTTGCTTTGGATTGAATAGGTTTCATGAATATTCGAATTTTTGGTGTTTTGAAGTTAAATCATAAAAAAATCTTAGTTTTGATGTTTGATCGTGCTTTTGGTGGCATATCGAAGAGCCTATAGGGCTGGGTTGCCGATTGGCGTAAACCCCTAGCAACCATCGCTCGTACGATCGCAAATTGTTTGGGATTTTGCTCCTTGGGGGCTAGGCTGAGAATACTGGAATTCTCAGTTCAGTCGACTGAACTAGAAGGTCAGTCGACTGAACCGAACCCAGGAATTTTCCTGGGCCAGTATAAGTCGACCGACCATTTTGGGTCAATCGACTAAGCCTGGAAAACGAAAGTTTTCAGGCATGATTTAGTCGACTGACCATCCTGATTCAGTCGACTGAGCCTGGAAACTTGATTTGTATAAGTCGACTGACCACCTTGCTCCAGTCAACTGAATTTGTTGTCTCTTCATATTTTTCCTTTTGTGTTTGAATTTCCAATTTTTAATGGATTCTTGTCTCTCCAATTTGTTGTTATCACCTTTGTTGACTTTGATAACTTCTTTTTCGTGATTTTTGGGGAATATCTTTTTTGAAGGATTTGGTATCGATTTCTATGGACTTGATTCACGTCTTCGTATGTGAATTTTTGGTGATTGATTGTTTCTACAATCATTTTTATGGCCTGTCATTTTGAAATACAAAGGTTTCTATACTAGTAGTAAATATTCAAACTCTTTCTCAAATATGATTTCAACACTATTTTTAACGCAAAGCTTGTTTATAAAAACCGTTTTCAGTCTATTAGTATACCCAAACCATTACCTCATTCGTTTGAGAAATCTAATTAAACGGCTTAGTAAAACAAGTGGTATTAAACGTTTGCGTTTACTTCGTCGGTTAATTTTTTGACTTGTTCGATTGAAACTCTTGTGACAATTTTCGAGTGGAGATCAATAATTTGTTCGTAAATATTTAAGCTAAGCCAATGGTTATGGGACATGAAGCTAAACTCATTTATTTACTTGCTTAGTGTAATTCACACTTTTTATTGATCAATGATGATCATTTTGTGATTTAGACTAGCGATATGCTAAGTCTCTTTGTCCACGTAGGGGACTGTACCTCGTTTTAATCGAGTTTTGTCTCATTTCTTTTATAGGCTAACGACCTATTGGTTCAATGGAGTTTCGACTCATTTTTGTGGGCAGCGATCCATGTTCTTTTATGGAGTTCGGTTCACCGGATGTACCATTGTACTACGTCGTTGTTCGGCTTATCAGATTCGTCGGGCGTACCATTGTGCTACGTCGTTGTTTTGAATTATTTGAGTTTCAGATTCCTCGGGTGTACTGATATTATACTACATCGTTGTACCGGCTCTATGGTTAGCGACCATGGAATAGCATTCCATTTGTGATCCACATGTTGGTGGGTTTTTCATGCTCCCGCTTTGTGATAAGCCTTCCCCCCTTTTGTGATTTTCGGATTTCTGGTCGATGATTTTCTAGAATTTGGTTTCACCAATTTTGTGATTGGCAATGATATGTTTGCCGATATTTGGGGTTTGGTGAATAAAATAAAAAATATGACATTCTTTTTAGTGCTTTGAGATTTCTTGAGATATTGTATGATTTTTGTGTTGTCTAATGTATACTTTTCATAGTATGGCATTATTGTTATTATACTTTTTTTTAATGTCTTTTATTCTATCTCATTTTTTATCTGATATTTATAGCTAGACCGATCCATTTCTTATTTTCTTATTAAATAATACTCGGGTCAGACTGAGATGTTACAGGTGCTTCTGCTTGACTCCTCATCTGGAAGCATTATCTGACTTATGGATAACTACTCTAGTTTAGTAGTTTTTGTTATTATTCATTCTAGATGGACACTTCTTGATGTATACCTATTCTTTTGTCTCGCACTTGTATCTATTCTTTTGGAATATTGTGGATATTATTTGACCACTACTCTGATGTACACTTTTATGTGTTATATTCATATCGGTTTCCGCCTTTGAGATATGAACATCTGTGACTGATTTGTGTTATGCTTATTTCTATATTTGTTTCGAAGGTCATATAGCCACTGTGTAGTAGCTTCGAGTTTGTATCAGTATGTTGGATTTTTATCCTATCAGACATGTCGGTGCTCGCACAAAGCAATTACACGGATGGTCGCTCCTCAACAGCCTTATTCTTTGTGCTAGTTGACGGCATTACCTTGTAGTGTCCTTGGCTAGCGTGAGTATAGAGGTGGGGCGTCACAGCTTGGTATTAGAGCCAAACTTCAGAACAGTGTAGAATAATCTAGCAAGGATCGTTGTCCTAAGCCCTTCTTAGGAATCGTGCTTTATGATTTATCCGAGTCATAGGACCCGTTCTATCCTATTTACTTTTATGATGTCTTGTTTTATCAATCATGATTGTTTGATATTCATTTTGTGAATAACCTTTTCTTTCTTCTTTCTTCTTTCTTTCTTTCTTAAAGAAGAGAAATGGTTAAATCAGACCATCCCAGCGTCGGTCAATCCAGTGCTACTCCTCAGGATGGAGTATTTTTGTCTGCTTTACAGCTTCTAGGTCTTGTAAAGAATGCTCAAGCTGTCGGACCCATTCCAGAGCCTACTCACCCAAAATCCGGATTTGCACGCCTATGCAGTGATTATACAAATTTGGATGGAAAGCCGTTCAAGGGTTCCGAGGGCGTTATCGATGTCCAAGCTTGGCTTAGAACATGCGATCGCATCTTTTCTCGTATGAATCTCATTGACCTGTATCGAGTCCAAGTGGCATCTAGCATGCTCTAAGAAAGAGCACCAGATTGGTATGAGCTTCTGATTTCTGAAATTATTGAAGCAGATCTTACTTGGAAGCAATTCCGGGAACGATTCGAATTAGAGTTTGTGCCGAAAGCTGAGAAAGTAACTTTAGCTCGACGCTTTATTGACCTTGTTCAAGGTGATTCCTCTACGACGGATTACATCGCATCTTTTGAATCCCTCTCTAAATATGGGGTCAAGTACATTAATACCCCATTGAAGAAGAATCAGAGGTTTGATTATGGCTTGAATAAATGAATCTCAAAAAGCCATTACTTCTAAAATTAGAAGTTTCTTTCGATCGGCTTGTTGATATCGCTATTCGTCTCGAAGAGGCTGATAAAGAAGATGATGTTGAAGTTATAGGTGCAAAACTAAACTTCAACAACAACAAGAAGAGGCCTATTAAGTTCAAAGGCCCGTATCCCAATAAGAAAGGGAAGAAGGCAACTCCGGTAGTAAAGACTTCTATGCCTAGTCATGGGCAATGCTACAATTATGGTTCTAAGGACCATTTTTCTAATAGATGTCTGAAGCCTCTCTTTTGTCGTTATTGCAAAAGTTCGGGTCATCTTCTGTCTTCTTGCCCTAAACTTCAAATCAAGAGCGAGGGAAAGCTAAATGTTGTGCAAGCCCCTAGTAACACTTCTCGTGGTCAAGGTATTTCTCATTCTATCCTTGATGGTATTATTATGTTTCGTGATCATCCTATTTGAGTTCTTTTTAATACGCGTGCATCCCATTCTTTTATATCAAAAGAACTTGTTGCTACTTTTTCTTTGAGTGTTATGGCTTTGATGACTTCTTTAAGAATTGCGAATCCGGTTGGTGGATCCGCAACACTCAGTTTACTTTGTAAAGATGTTGAGATTATTTTATGTGATTCTGCTTTCCAAGCCGATTTGCATGTTATGCATTACCTAGGCTTTGGAATGATTTTGGGAATGGATTGGCTTAACTGTTATGAAGCCCATATCATATGTCCTGAGCGGACTATTCATCTTGGACATTCTCTATCTGTTAAGAAGATTTCTATTGTTCCTAAAGATTCGGATTCTAAATTGGCAGCATCCTTGTATTCTCTAAACCCTCATGATGATGATAATGATGATGAGGAAGATGTCATTTCTCTCACTCACGTTGTTCGTGAATTTTCCGACATATTTGAGCCCGTTTTAGGATTACCACCTAAGTGAGCAATTGAGTTCAGAATTAATCTAATCGGTGGAGCTCTACCTATCACTCATCCTCCTTATCGTATGTCCAATAAGGAAAATGAGGAGATACGTAAAAAATTATCCGAATTGGAAGCGAAGCAGTTTATTTGTTCTAGTTCCTCTCCATGGGGAGCTTCAGCTATTTTTGTGAAGAAATCCGATGGTACACTTAGGCTTTGTGTTGACTACCGCAAGCTTAATGATCTTACCATTAAGAATAAATATCCGTTACCTCGGATTAATGATTTATTTGACCAACTTTGCGGTGCTAGAGTCTTTTCCCAGTTAGACTTAGCAACCAGTTTTCATCAGCTTCGTATTGCAGAGGATAACATTCCTTTGACGTCGTTCCGTACTCGTTATGGATCTTATAAATGGCTTGTTATGCCATTTGGTTTAACGAAATCTCCAGCTTATTTCGTTGACTTTATGAATCGAGTTTTCAAAGACTTCCTCGGTCGATTTGTTCTCATCTTTATAGATGATATTCTTGTTTATTCTAAAATCGAGGAAGAGCATGAAAACCATTTTTGTATTGTGTTGGAAACTCTTAGGAGCAACCAATTAAAAGCAAAATTTTCTAAGTGCCACTTTTGGCATTCTCGTGTGAAGTTTCTTGGTCATATTATTTCCGAATCCAGAATTTCCGTAGATCCTTCAAAGATTGAAGCGATTCAAAATTGGAAGAGACCGGAGAGTGTGACGGAAATCCGTAGTTTTCTCGGATTGGCGGGTTATTACCATCGTTTCATAAAAGGCTTTTCAAAAATTTCCATGCCTCTTATTAGTTTGACAAAGAAGGGAGTTAAATACATTTGGTCGGACAAATGTGAAGCTTCTTTCTAGAAATTAAAAGAACTCCTTTCCGATGCTCCTATTCTTGTGATTCCCGAAGGGAACCAAGGCTTTATAGTTTATACCGATTCTAGTCGTGTTGGTTTTGGAGCCATTCTTATGCAAAGAGAACGTGTTATTGCTTATGCTTCTAGGCAATTAAAGCCAGCCGAGACTAGATATGCCACTCATGATTTAGAGCTCGCGGCTATTGTTTTCGCCCTTCAAATTTGGCGTCATTGTCTTTTGGAAGAGAAATTTGTTCTCTTACTGATCATAAATCTTTAAAATATTTATTTTCTCAAAAGGAACTTAATTTACGTCAACGGCGTTGGCTCGAGTTTCTTGCATCTTATAATCTTGATATTCTTTATACTCCCGGAATGGGGAATCATGTTGCCGATGCCCTTAGTTGTAAGTAACAAACGGTTATTTCCATGACGATATCCGAATGGAATGATCTTGAGACTTTATCCACTTGTGATATTCACGATCATGAATCCAATTTATGTTCATCTCTTGTTTTATGTAGTCTTAAGGCTCATCCTTCTCTTTTAGACCGCATTCTTGAAACCTAAGAGCCAGATCTCGAATTAGCTCTTTTTAGCCAAAGTTGTAGGGACAAAATCGATATTGAAGGATTGAAAGACTTTGATATTGATGCTCGTGGCGGTATTCGAAAATTTGGTAGACTTATCGTGCCAAATGTTGGTAATCTTCGTAAAGACATTTTAGAAGATTCTCATCTTTCTAAATTTACAATTCACCCCGGTAGTAGTAAAATGCACGCGGATATGAAGCGACTTTATTATTAGGATGGAATGAAATCTGATATTGCTAACTTCATTATGAGTTGCATGACTTGCCAACTTGTTAAGGCCGAGCATCAAAGGCCCGGAGGGTTATTGCAAGCTTTGGACATTCCAATTTGGAAGTGGGACAAAATTTCCATGGATTTTATTGACGGTCTTCCCCATTCTCATTCGGGCAATGATATTCTATGGGTGATAGTTGATAGACTTACAAAGTCCATCCATTTTATTCTCGTTCGCTCCAATCGGACCGTACCTCTTTTGGTCAAGCTCTTTATTAAAGAAATTGTGAAATTGCATGGAGTTCCTACTTCAATTGTTAGCGATCATGATCCATTGTTTATTAGTGGATTTTGGAAGAGTATTCAAAAATCTTTGGGAACGAAGCTTAATTTTAGCACCGCTTATCATCCTCAGTCGGATGGGCAAACCGAGCGTGTGAATCAAACTCTTGAACATCTTCTTCGTGTATGTGTTCTTGATTTTGGTGGAAGTTGGAAAGATCACATTTCTCTTGTTGAATTTTTCTATAATAATAGCTTCCAATCTAGTATTGGTATGACACCTTTTGAGGCACTCTATGGAAGGCCATGCCGATCTCCTTCTTGTTGGCTTGAGGCCAGTTTTAGGTCCAGACTTTATTCGTGATTCCACAAAAAAGATTGACCTTATTCGCCATAGGATTAAAGAAGCTCAAAGTAGGCAAAAATCCTATGCCGAAAACCGAAGAAGGAAATTAGAATATTTTGTGGGAGATTTGGTGTTTATTCGTGTTTCACCTATGAAGGGTGTTGTGCGTTTTAGTCGATCGGGAAAATTAGCGCCTTGATATATTGGTCTGTTTCCCATCACCGAACGTACTGGTTCCGTGGCTTATCACCTTATATTACCGGCTCAATTTTCTTCTATTCATGTCGTGTTTCATGTTTCTCAATTATGAAAATGCCTTCGAGATTCCGATTCTACTCTTGAGCCCGGTGTTATTGAAGAAGTTGAAGTTTCACCAAATTTGATTTATGAGCAACATCCTAGTCGTATTATTGTTTCGAAGGTAAAACGCCTTTGAAATAAACATGTCTCCCTTGTAAAAGTTTAACGGTCTTCAAATCCTAAGGATTGTTTTTGGAAATCTAGAGAATTCATCGAGCGAACACATCCGGACCTACTCTCTCGAGCTCTCCGAGGTGAACTTCTTATTTCAAAATTCTTTGTGTTGATATGCTTTTATGATTGTTACTTTTTATTTTCTTCTTAAATATTGCGAGGACGCAATTTCTTTAAGGAGGACAGTCTGTAACAACCCGCATATTTTACGATTGTATATTTAAATATTTTATATAAATATCGCATCGTCAGTCGGATTTTAGTCCGAAATTCTACTTTTTGCAAACAGCCGAATTAGGACTCGTGACCACTTCCATTGAGTTCAAAATTGCGTTTGCAACCTTTTTGAATATAAACATCGATATGTTCGGAGTTAGCTTGAATTTTGACATTTTCACTTAGGGCTTTGGGTTTGGGTTTCAGCCCAATAACCTAACATAAGATCCTAGCTCCACCCCTCTCCTCTTCATTCATTCTCATTTCCTAACACTTCAAGCTTTAAGAAAAAAAGAAGGGAGAGAAAAGAGATTAGGAATTCCTAAGCCCTAGCTTCATTTGCAAATCCAAGTTTTACCTCCAAAATCAAAGAAAAGCTTAGTTAAGCATCTCCTTCTTCTTCTCCATCTCAATCTCTCTCCAATTTCATACATTTCCTATAACCTAATTTGGGAAATTATTATTTATGATCTTAGATTGGAGCTTTTAGAGTTGAGATTGAAGAGTGGTTGATCTTCCTTTGTTTTCAAGCTTCTCCTTCCTTGTTTTTGTGTAAAAGGTGAGTTTTTAAACTCACATCTATGTCTATATCTTTGATAGTTGCTAGGTAGTGATTCCTAACATTTATTCCTTGTTCATTTGTTTTGGATTGAATTGGTTTTATGAATATTCCAATTTTTGGTGTTTTGAAGTAAAATCTTTAAAAAAAATCTTAGTTTTGATGTTTTATCGTGCTTTTGGCGGCGTATCGAAGCGCCTATAGGGATGGGTTGCCGATTGGCGTAAACCCATAGCGACCATCGCTCGTCCGATCGCAAATTGTTTGGGATTTTGCCCCTTGGGGGCTAGGCTGAGAATATTGGAATTTCCAGTTCAGTTGACTGAACCGAACCACGAATTTTCCTGGGACAGTATCAGTCGACTGACCATTTTGGGTCAGTCGACTGAATCTGGAAACCAAAAGTTTGCAGACATGATTCAGTCGACTGACCATCCCGGTTTAGTCGACTGAACCTGGGAACAGAAAGTTTCTAGGATTTGTGTCAGTCGACTGACCACCCTGGTTCAGTCGACTGAATTTGTCGTCTCTGCCTATTTTGCCTTTTGTTTTTGAATTTCCAATTTTTAATCGATTCTTATTTCTCCAATTTGTTGTTATCACCTTTGTTGACTTTGATAACTTCTTTTTCGGGATTTTTGGGGAATATCCATTTTGATGGATATGATATCGATTTCTATGGACTTGATTCACGTCTTTGTATGTGAATTTGTGGTGATTGATTGTTTCTCCAATCATTTTTGTGGCTTGTCACTCCAAAATAAAAAGGTTTCTATACTAGTAGTAAATATTCAAACTATTTCTCTAATATGATTTGAACTTTATTTTTATACAAAGCTTGTTTATAAAACCGTTTTCCAGTCTATTTGTATATCCAAACCTTTACCTCATTCGTTTGAGAAATCTAATTAAACGGCTTAGTGAAACAAGTGGTATGAGACATTTACGTTTACTTTGTTGCTTAATTTTTGGACTTGTTCGATTGAAACTCTTGTGATAATTTTCTAGTGGAGATCTACAATTTGTTCGTAAATATTTAAGCTAAGCTAGTGGTTATGGCACATGAAGCTAAACTCATTTATTTACTAGCTTAGTGTAATTCACACTTTTTATTGATCAATGATGATCATTTTGTGATTTAGACTAGCGATATGCTAGGTTTCTTTGTCCATATGGGGGACTATACCTCATTTTAATTGAGTTTCGTCTCATTTCTTTTATAGGCTAATGACCTATTAGTTCATTGGAGTTTCGACTCATTTTTGTGGGCTAGCGACCCATGTTCTTTTATGGAGTTCGGTTCACCGGGCGTACCGTTGTACTACATCGTTGTCCGACTTATCAGGTTCATCAGGTGTACCATTGTACTATGTCATTGTTCTGAATTATTTGAGTTTCAGGTTCCTCGGGCGTACCGATATAGTACTACGTCGTTGCACTGGCTCTATGGTTAGCGACCATGGAATAGCGTTCCATTTGCGATACACGTGTTGGTGAGTTTTCATGCTCCCGTTTTGTGATAGGCCATCCCCCTTTTGTGATTTTTAGATTTCTAGTTGACGATTTTCTAGAGTTTGTGTTTCACCAATTTTGTGATTGGCAATGATATGTTTGCCGATATTTGGGGTTTGGTGAATAAAATGAAGAATATGACATTCTTTTTAATGCTTTGAGATTTCTTGAGATATTGTATGATTTTTGTGTTGTCTAATGTATACTGTTGTAACGCCCCACCCCGAGACCCACCTTATTAAAGAGAATTAACAAGTAATTCCGTCTTGTAAAGCGGAGAATAGGGCTGGTTAAGGGCGACTATCTATAATTTTGTCTTAAACATCTACTGAATACGTCGATAAATGCAATATAAACTTTTTTTTCTACTCAAGTGGATCGACATACCCAGTAAATGCTTAATCCAAAACTATAGGTAGTTAACGGATCTATCAGAACAAAATACAATAACTAAATGTAAAGCACATCACAGAACAGTAATCAACATCATGTATATACATATACACTGTTACATGTTTAGTACAATACAGTATGAATACAATAAAGGTGGTTCACGACCATACCATAAACATTGAATCAAATATAAATACATCAGAGTATGCGGAAGAACAGAAATTGCTCAAGAGAAAGGAGAATTGATATCCAGCATCAACTTCAAGCTAAGTCTAATAGATGATACCTGAAACAACTCGGTCTGACCCGAGTATAAATAGACGGGTCAGTCTAGCTACACGAACCGGTCAATATCGGTAATATGAAGCAGAATGGACATGAAGATGCTTCTTCTCAAAAGAGAAGAATGAATCAGTAAAATCATAAGCTCAACACTTAAGCAACAAACGCTACTTAAGTGAACAAATACCCCGAAGGAGGTAACTCAAACTCAATACTCAATTCAAACACAAGTGCCTCATATCATCGGCGACATCCCAAAATGTCTACATGGTTTCCATGAACCATATCTCCTTAAAAGGAGAAATATCAATACAAACTCTCGCCAAAATGGAAAACATAAAACATTCTCAAATAGGATGATCCAAAACTCAACTATAGATGAATCTCCAAATTCAGTTATACCTCATCTCATCAGTATAATTGTATATAAATCTCAATCTCAACTAGCCAAAATGGCAAAACCCAGAATGTCTTATAAGATCCTGAAATTATCAAAACTCATAACTCATGGAACTCGATAAGAGTTCAAAACATCACAATTGAAATCACCATATATATATAACATCTCATATAGCACTAGGCTATCGATGTAATAAAACATCTTAAAAAGGTGAAATCACAATAAAACAGAAAACTCAGAAAATCCGGATTGGCCAAATCCCCGGTTGTAATGCTGATGCAATGCTGCTCGTGCAAAACTCAGACGGCCGAAGCCTCAGACAAGGTCGCTAACAACTCCCAAAGCAGTTCGTCCTCATGACAAGGTCGCTGACACCTCTCCAAGCCGTTTTGTCAGTCCTAACAAGGTCGCTAACACCTCCCAAATTAGTTCGTCCTCATGACAAGGTCGCTGACACCTCTCCAAGCTATTTTGTCAGCTCTAGCAAGGTCGCTAACACCTCTCAAAGAAGTTCGTCCTCATGACAAGGTCGCTGACACCTCTCCAAGCAGTTCTGTTAGGTAAACATCGTGAATGTGTTATAAACTCACAGATAGGAACTCGAAAAGTGTTAACGTATGTCCTATACCACACATTAGCACTTAGCGGTTTACTACCCGTTAGTCGATGACACACTAGAAATATCATAAAACTCAGAAAATTATATCTCGCCTAGTCTCATTGGCGAGTGATAAAGAGACATCATACTTGTCTCATCTCATCGACAAGTATTAAATGGCATCGTAACTTGTTTCATCTCATCGACAAGTGAAAACATCTATGGTTCCTCATAAACCATAAATCTCAAAATATGAAATCATAAACTCAAGACTTGCCTTATATCATTGGCAAGTAAATAAAACATCGTGATGGATCTCATCGACCATACTCCGATATAGGAGATCTCAAACCATAATGTTTGCCAAGTAATTAGCCACCTTAAATAATTCCAATAAATATGAATTATAAAAATCAAAATATGCCATAAAAGGGCAAAATATCCCAGAATCAATAATCTCAAATAACTTCGATCGTACAAGTCCGAAATTAACCGAAATAGTAAACGCACATGTCCCATACCACGTGTTTTACTAAATCGTTTAATTCTCTTTCTCATACATTCGAATGGTATAAAAGTAATTAAATTAAATAAAATTAATTATAAAAGATTTTACTTGAGAAAGCAGGGTTATAAAACAAATTTTAGAAATTTATCTAAAAGATTTTAAGAGAAAACACATCATTAAAAAGGATTTTAATAATTTTAAAAGCCTTAAAAATAAAGAATAATTGTTTAAAGACCTTTAAAATTGTATAAAAACATTTATTACTCCAACCATGATATTAGAAGATTTTCTGTAATTTATTCGGATTTTTTTAAAACTCAAGAAAACATCAATTTGCAATTTAATCGGCTTAAACCGATATTCAAATTTAAATCGAATTCAAATTAATTTAAATTCAAATCTCATCCTAACTTGATTAGTCCATTGCTGGACAAAATAATCAAATATTAGCATCAAATTTCATAAAATAAGTTGCAAAAGAATGCATATGAAATTGTCGAAATCGGACAAATATATAAATATCGTGGCTGTCAATTACAGGCCAACAGTAAAAACATCAAATTTCCACCATGTAAACAATAAAATCATACAAAATTTAAAACATAAAAGTTATAGCTTATTTTATAGGGATTTCAGAACATCTTGAATTTCAAGATTCCGATCAGTAACGTGAAAGTTATGATCGAAATAATACCAAACTAAAATAAAATATGTGCACTGGCCATCAGCACAGGCCAGCGATGAAAAAGTTAATTTTTCACTATGTAGACTTCAAAATCATTCAAGACTGAAAACAATAAAGTTGTGGTACATAATTTAAGCTTTCTAGAATGTCCAAGATCATCGAATTCGGATCAATGGTTCAAAAGTTATGACCATTTTACTAAAAACATCAAACTGAACCGAACTTATGCATTTACAGGACAGTGATAAACAATTACAATTTTAGCATATATAACTTCAATGTCAGACAAAATGAATAAAAAGAAAGTTATAACTAGTTTCTAAGCTTTCCGGAATGACCAAGATCATCAAAATCGGTTAAGAAACGAATTAGTTATGGTCAAATTCGTTTCAGCTTCAATGAAAGAGCAAATATCGATTTTGCTCTCGGGTTAGCAGTAGAAAAGTTCAGTTTTGACATAGATTCACTCAAAATTACAGAAAACTCAACAAATGAAAGTTTTAGTGTATGATTTGTTCTTTCCAGAACATCTAGAATTATTAAAATCCGATCAAAAACGAGAAAGTTATGTCTAATTTTGTTTCAGCTTCAAGCACAGAGCAAATATAGACTTTGCTCTCGGGTTAACCGTAGAAAAATCAAATTTTGACATAGCTAACCTCAAAATTACAGAAAATATAAAACATAAAAGTTGTAGTATAGGATTTATGATTTTCGGAACATTAAAAATTATCAAAATCGAAAAAGAGATGAAGAAGTTATTGTCAAATTAGTTTGAGTTTCAAAGATGGACAGAATTCAATGTTTTACAGAAATAAAAACATCAACCAAAAATCAATATTCTCAAGCTATTTGCATATATCTTTGCATTTGAAGCTTTTCTTCAGCTAGAGATTGTGAGTTTATTATCTCACCTTGCTGTTAGGGATGATCAAACCTTGAATTTATGCTAAAAGATTGAAGCTTTGAGGAGACAATGACCTTCAACAACCTTTAGATTTTCACTCTAGATTGAAGAATTTTCACTTAGCTTAAATTATATTGAGGAAATTGGTTTAGAATCGATCATTTGAGAGGTGGGTTTAATGTTCATTCCATTTTCAGAAAAGAGGAAGAAGAAGGAGTAAATGAACGTACTGGTTATTCCTTTTCCTTTCTCAATGTTAATTGTAAGTCTACTAATGGGCCATGGACCCAATTAATTTGAAAGAAAACCATTTAGCCTAAGAAATTAATTCATTTACATCTATATCACATTATGTTATAAACAAATGCTATTTCTTTCCAATTTTCACACAAATAAAATATGTAAATTTACATACATATAAAACGAAGTACTTTTCATCATATAAAATGATTATTTAAAAAAAAAACAATTTTATTATTAAAATCCTTTATTTTACAATAATACACAATTTTCACAGTTAAATGCAACAGTTTACATTTTTTTTTTGCTTCGAAAATTCAACAAAAATTATTTCTCACTTAGAAAAATATTTCAAACCATTTCCAAATATAATTTAAAGCTAAAATATATTTTTCAAATCAATTCCCATCTTTCTATTAAAATAAACCACCTTTAAAAAAATCAATTGCTTCTCTTAAAAATCATAAATAGAAGAATTGGAAATAATTACATAATTATTGAATTTTTTTCTAAAATAAAAATCATTTCCCACTTATTATCAACTCAAACAAAATAAAATAAAGTTCTAAACTTTATTTTCACAATTTGATTCCAATTTCATTGTTTATTCCTAATAAACAATCTAAAATTTCTAATTTAATTCTAATCACAATATTAAATTATAATTATCATTATAATTTAATATTGACAGGTAATCTCCCACCCAGGGTTGTTACAGATTCCCCACCTTACAAAAATTGCGTCCCCGCAATTTTCTAGAAAATTAGCTGTAAACAACACAAAAATTCAATCGACAAAGGATAAAAGAGAAGCTCGAAACTCAAACCATTCATATTCTCAACATAGAATGTAGAGAGAAACAATGAAAAACTCCCTTGGTTAATCCAATGGCCCATCAAATGCTTATATAGTGATTAGCAAACCATCGAATTTTCCAAGTAACTTGAAAGAATTTCGAAGATATCCCATCTTCGAAAAAAACTCAATAAGACGCTCAACAATTAATCAATCGGAAACGATTGATTTCACAAAACTCTACGAATAGAGTCGGGACCAAACTCATTTAAACCCGAACTCTAAGCAATAAAGAATATCATCAATAAGATTTTCTGCATAGTAATACGGAAAGAACATCCTCACAACAAGATAAACACAATAGACAAGATGAATAAATCACGGAATGACTTCTTACAAGGCCACCAAACTCGAACGACCGCGATAATGCATGTCGTTGATATTAACTCAAGGATAGAATATACTCAAGAAATAAGGATATAAGCTCAAATTACTTTTCAATCCAAGATATTTAGAATTTTTAAATCCCAATATCTTTTAAATTTTAAGTCTCTATTTTCAACATTTGAATATTTTCAAACTCTTTACTATATTACTTAGTAAGTAATTTAAAACTCAAATTAAAGTCCAAATTTCTTCTCTTACTTCAAAATTAATTTCCAAATAATTTTGTAAATTCATAATAATTTTTCTCAAAATTAATTAAGGGTTTAAATTCTCTTTACTCTTTTTATTAAACCACTTAAATCGTTTAAAAACAACCTTCAAATCCTCTTATAACTCTTCTCTTAAAACATTTAATGCATATAATATAGATTCTAAAATCTCAAATATACTTTCAATAAGGTATAGCTGAAAGTAAATAAATAAATAAATGTCATTGCCTCGCCATTGAACCTCTAATAAATAGATATATTCGTTGGCTGCAGAGTCGATCGATCGATCAAAACTGCCTCGCCACTCTGTTACTCGTCGCTAAAATCAATTGCTACAATTACCATTCAAAAATAAATTTAATATAAAATCTCAAAATATTATTTTCAAAATCTCAATTTTAAAACACACCATTGTGTCTGCTTGCCTCATCATAGCATTTAGGAGATTCCTATCGATAACGTTGATCAGGCGTATCGATCAGAACTCTTAACTACTCGATGGACAACCCAACACTCTCAAACTTTTTCCATAAAAGAAATACTACTCATGTAAATATATTCTCAAAATATTCTTTGATTTATTTATTTATTTATTTTTATCTCAAAACTCAAATTTGTCTTTTTAAAACTCATATATATAGCTTCAAAAACTCAATCCAAAGAACATTAAGAGAATGCATCGAGATATTCCTAAAATACGCGATTCACAAAATCAACAGAAGAGTGTTCGTCAACTCCTACAAGCCGACGAGCCACTCTCGGAAATCATCAAGACAAAAGATAAGCAAGATATTCTTCTCGAAGGAGAAGAAGCACACAAACAACAAATCATTACTTCAAACAAAGTAATGCTACAAAGGATAACGCCGATTGAGTATCCGAAAAGGATAACTCAAAGAAATTGAATGATACACTCAATAAAACTCGAACAATATAGAAACTCACCTCATTCCTTAGTGGATGTCCTCGTGGAAGGATAGCTGAAGGCTAAAAGCCAGAAATAAGGTTACCTCAACACTTGATTGCCCGATTGGATGTCAAATCCAAATGGACTCAAAAAACTCAACAAAGTCACCTTGGATGGAATTTGAGTTATATCATCAACATCTCAATACTCAATCGCGAATTCAGAAAACTTCGGAATCATAATTAACGTTCCAAAGTGATAGAAATAATAAAACAATCAAAATAGAAAACCTAAATATACAATAGGATCCTATAAAACAAAGGATTGGACTTAATATCAAATAAGTCAATCCTTCTCAAATCAAATTCATTTCAAGATTGTGAATAACAACCACATACTCACAAAAGTATCATCAAATAGAAATCTCAGAATGCTCACAATGAGCCAATCGTTGTGGATCCCCTCAATATGATTCACAACTCTCAAAGGAACACAACAAGAATACTCTAAGGAATCAATAAGCTTCATCGATATGAACTCACTCGCATCGACAAAAATAAGAATAGAATAATCCCAAATAAGATTATTCATAAGATAAGATAACATCAAAATCAATTATCGAATACTATGGAATATAATTTATATTCCTAGACATATTCCATCTCAACATATCCCAAAACTCGAAAAAGAATCAAAGCACGATTCGAAAATAAGCTCGAATAAGGGACAATGATTCACTCATATTGTACTTTGACGTATCGTGATATACGTACTGTTCTGTGTTTATTCTACTTTGTTCTGACCACGGCTCTGATACCATGCTGTAACGCCCCACCCCGAGACCCACCTTATTAAAGAGAATTAACAAGTAATTCCGTCTTGTAAAGCGGAGAATAGGGCTGGTTAAGGGCGACTATCTATAATTTTGTCTTAAACATCTAATGAATACGTCGATAAATGCAATATAAACTTTTTTTTTCTACTCAAGTGGATCGACATACCCAGTAAATGCTTAATCCAAAACTATAGGTAGTTAACGGATCTATCAGAACAAAATACAATAACTAAATGTAAAGCACATCACAGAACAGTAATCAACATCATGTATATACATATACACTGTTACATGTTTAGTACAATACAGTATGAATACAATAAAGGTGGTTCACGACCATACCATAAACATTGAATCAAATATAAATACATCAGAGTATGCGGAAGAACAGAAATTGCTCAAGAGAAAGGAGAATTGATATCCAACATCAACTTCAAGCTAAGTCCAATAGATGATACCTGAAACAACTCGGTCTGACCCGAGTATAAATACACGGGTCAGTCTAGCTATACGAACCGGTCAATATCGGTAATATGAAGCAGAATAGACATGAAGATGCTTCTTCTCAAAAGAGAAGAATGAATCAATAAAATCATAAGCTCAACACTTAAGCAACAAACGCTACTTAAGTGAACAAATACCCCGAAGGAGGTAACTCAAACTCAATACTCAAATCAAACACAAGTGCCTCATATCATCGGCGACATCCCAAAATGTCTACATGGTTTCCATGAACCATATCTCCTTAAAAGGAGAAATATCAATACAAACTCTCGCCAAAATGGCAAACATAAAACATTCTCAAATAGGATGATCCAAAACTCAACTATAGATTAATCTCCAAATTCAATTATACCTCATCTCATCAGTATAATTGTATATAAATCTCCATCTCAACTAGCCAAAATGGCAAAACCCAGAATATCTTATAAGATCCTGAAATTATCAAATCTTATAACTCATGGAACTCGATAAGAGTTCAAAACATCACAATTGAAATCACCATATATATATATATATATATATATATATAACATCTCATATAGCACTAGGCTATCGATGTAATAAAACATCTTAAAAAGGTGAAATCACAATAAAACAGAAAACTCAGAAAATCCGGATTGGCCAAATCCCCGATTGTAATGCCGAAGCAATGCTGCTCGTGCAAAACTCAGACGGCCGAAGCCTCAGACAAGGTCGCTAACACCTCCCAAAGCAGTTCGTCCTCATGACAAGGTCGCTGACACCTCTCCAAGCCGTTTTGTCAGTCCTAACAAGGTCGCTAACACCTCCCAAAGCAGTTCGTCCTTATGACAAGGTCGCTGACACCTCTCCAAGCTATTTTGTCAGCTCTAGCAAGGTCGTCAACATCTCTCAAAGCAGTTCGTCCTCATGACAAGGTCGCCGACACCTCTCCAAGCAGTTCTGTTAGGTAAACATCGTGAATGTGTTATAAACTCACGGATAGGAACCCGAAAAGTGTTAACGTATGTCCCATACCACACATTCGCACTTAGCGGTTTACTACCCGTTAGTCGATGACACACTAGAAACATCATAAAACTCAGAAAGTTATATCTCGCCTAGTCTCATTGGCGAGTGATAAAGAGACATCATACTTGTCTCATCTCATCGACAAGTATTAAATGGCATCGTAACTTGTCTCATCTCATTGACAAGTGAAAACATCTATGGTTCCTCATAAACCATAAATCTCAAAATATGAAATCATAAACTCAAGACTTGCCTTATATCATTGGCAAGTAAATAAAATATCGTGATGGATCTCATCGACCATACTCCGGTATAGGAGATCTCAAACCATAATGTTTGCCAAGTAATTGACCATCTTAAATAATTCCAATAAATATGAATTATAAAAATCAAAATATGCCATAAAATGGCAAAATATCTCAGAATCAATAATCTCAAATAGCTTCGATCGTACAAGTCCGAAATTAACCGAAATAGTAAACGCACATGTCCCATACCACGGGTTTTACTAAATCGTTTAATTCTCTTTCTCATACATTCGAATGATATAAAAGTAACTAAATTAAATAAAATTAAATATAAAAGATTTTACTTGAGAAAGCAGGGTTATAAAACAAATTTTAGAAATTTATCTAAAAGATTTTAAGAGAAAACACATCATTAAAAAGGATTTTAATAATTTTAAAAGCCTTTAAAATAAAGAATAATTGTTTAAAGACTTTTAAAATTGTATAAAAATATTTATTACTCCAACCATGATGTTAGAAGATTTTCTGGAATTTATTCGGATTTTTTTAAAACTCAAGAAAACATCAATTTGCAATTTAATCGGCTTAAACCGATATTCAAATTTAAATCGAATTCAAATTAATTTAAATTCAAATCTCATCCTAACTTGATTAGTCCATTGCTGGACAAAATAATCAAATATTAGCATCAAATTTCATAAAATAAGTTGCAAAAGAATGCATATGAAATTGTCGAAATCGGACAAATATATCAATATCGTGGCTGTCAATTACAGGCCAACAGTAAAAACATCAAATTTCCACCATGTAAACAATAAAATCATACAAAATTTAAAACATAAAAGTTATAGCTTGTTTTCTAGAAATTCCAGAACATCTTGAATTTCAAGATTCCGATCAGTAACGTGAAAGTTATGATCGAAATAATACCAAACTAAAATAAAATATGTGCACTGGCCATCAGCACAGGCCAGCGATGAAAAAGTTAATTTTTCACTATGTAGACTTCAAAATCATTCAAGACTGAAAACATTAACGTTGTGGAACATAATTTAACCTTTCCAGAATGTCCAAGATCATCAAATTCGGATCAATGGTTCAAAAGTTATGACCATTTTACTAAAAACATCAAACTGAACCTGAACTTATGCATTTACAGGACAGTGATAAACAATTACACCTTTAGCATAGATAACTTCAAAATCGGACAAAATGAATAAAAAGAAAGTTGTAATTTAGTTTCTAATCTTTTCGGAATGATCAAGATCATCAAAATCGGTTAAGAAACGAATTAGTTATGGTCAAATTCGTTTTAGCTTCAATGAAAGAGCAAATATCGGTTTTGCTCTCGGGTTAGCAGTAGAAAAGTTCAGTTTTGACATAGGTTCACTCAAAATTACAGAAAACTAAACAAATGAAAGTTTTAGTGTATGATTTAATCTTTCCAGAACATCTAGAATTATCAAAATCCGATCAAAAACGAGAAAGTTATGTCTAATTTTGTTTCAGCTTCAAGCACAGAGCAAATATAGACTTTGCTCTCGGGTTAAAAGTAGAAAAATCAAATTTTGACATAGCTAACCTCAAAATTACAGAAAATATAAAACATAAAAGTTGTAGTATAGGATTTATGCTTTTTGGTGGAAAAGAGATGAAGAAGTTATTGTCAAATTAGTTTGAGTTTCAAAGATGGACAGAATTCAATTTTTTACAGAAATAAAGACATCAACCAAAAATCAATATTCTCACGCTATTTGCATATATCTTTGCATTTGAAGCTTTGCTTCAGCTAGAGATTGTGAGTTTATTATCTCACCTTGCTGTTAGGGTTGATCAAACCTTGAATTTATGCTAAAAGATTGAAGCTTTGAGGAGACAATGACCTTCAACAACCTTTAGATTTTCACTCTAGATTGAAGAATTTTCACTTAGCTTAAATTATATTGAAGAAATTGGTTTAGAATTGATCATTTGATGTGGGTTTAATGTTCATTCCATTTTCAGAAAAGAGGAAGAAGAAGGAGTAAATGAACGTACTGGTTATTCCTTTTCCTTTCTCAATGTTAATTGTAAGTCTACTAATGGGCCATGGACCCAGTTAATTTGAAAGAAAACCATTTAGCCTAAGAAATTAATTCATTTACATCTATATCACATTATGTTATAAACAAATGCTATTTCTTTCCAATTTTCACACAAATAATATATGTAAATTTACATACATATAAAACGAAGTACTTTTCATCATATAAAAAGATTATTAAAATTTCTAATTTAATTTTAATCACAATATTAAATTATAATTATCATTATAATTTAATATTGACAGGTAATCTCCCACCCAGGGTTGTTACAATTGTTCATAGTATGGCATTATTGTTATCATACATTTGTGTCATATCTCTTATTCTATCTCATTTTTATCGGATATTTATAGCTAGACTGATCCGTTTATTATTTTCTTATTAAATAATACTCGGGTCAGACCGAGATGTTATAGGTGCTTCTGCTTGACTCCTCATCTGGGAGCATTATCTGACTTTTGGCTAACTACTCTAGTTTAGTAGTTTTTTCTTAATATACATTCTAGATAGAGACTTCTTGATGTATACCTATTCTTTTTTCTAGCACTTGTATCTATTCCTTTGGGATATTGTGGATCTTATTTGACCACTACTCTAATGTACACTTCTATGTGTTATATTCTTATCTGGTTCCGCTTTTGAGATATGAACATCTGTGACTGATTTGTGTTATGCTTATTTCTATATTTGTTTCCGAAGGTCATCTTGCCACTGTGTAGTAGCTTTGTGTTTGTATCGGTATGTCGGATTTTTATCCTCTCTGCTCGCATAAAACAATTACACGGATGGTCGCTCCTCAACTGTCTTATTCTTCGTGGTAGTTGATGGCTTGTAATATCCTTGGGTAGCGTGAGTATGGAGGTGGGGCGTCACACATCCCTTACTGGATAATCCCGAATAAGACAACCCGCAGTTGGCGCGACCAACTTCCCACACAACGGGATATAAAGGACCACTAGACAGGGGAAAATCTTATCCTACTTGGGTGCTACCCACTTAGCCTTGCTACACCTTCCCTGTTTTAGCCATTCCCGATTGATGAGGCTTGAGGCTACGATTACCTTTTTAGAACACATATCTTGTAACGCTCATCGTCCTCCAATGACGACGATTTGAAAGCATTCATCCATACAAGTCTGTTCCGGGTTCGAAAGAAACTGAAGGCACTATCTCGCTACACTCATTTTGGAATCACCCTCAGAGTTAACGACAATAGCCCTTGCACTCTGAATCTTCAATTCGAAACTGAAAGAACTATCTCCGTTATACTCATTTTGGAATCACCCTCAGAGTTAACGACAAACAGCCCTTACAGTCTTCATCTTGAACTTCACTTGCGATTTCACGACCTGTCGTTTAATTTGGATCGATGTGGTTTTCGGATATCCAATTTGAAAATCCGATCCCGGTCTCATCGAAATCCAAACGCCATTTTAAATCCAAGTTTTTTAAGTTTTAACAATTCAATTTATTATTTACTATAATATATTCACACAAATAGATAATACACATTATCACAGATAGATAATCCATAATATCACAATTCAACCCAAGCATCTCATATTATAGAGCAACACATATCACATACCAAATAATCCAAGGCATTCAATATCATTCAATCATCCATAAGCAAGATTAATTAGTCACACCATTTCTAATTAATTTAAATATAAATTAATTACTTCAATAAATCTAATTCCTGCTTACTTAACATTAATTAATTACAAACTAATTAATCAATCATCCTTTAATTAATTAATTATTCTTTAATTACATCATGTAATTAGCCTTTAATTAATTACACAAATTAATTATCCTTTAACAATTCTCATTAATTATCCTTTAATTGCTCTCATTAATTAATTAACTATAGTTAATTACATTAATCCTTAATTAATTACATTAATTAAATATACTTTAATTAATCGCATTCATTAATTACTTTTAACTGATCACATTAATTAATTAACTAGTCTTTAATTACTTACATTAATTAACTTTTTAATTAATTACATTAAGTAATTAATTATTCTCTCACTAATTACATTCAGTACTTACCCTTTAATTACACTCGGTAATTATCCATTAATTACTTACACTAAGTAATTATACTTTATTGATTATATTAAGTGATTACACTTAATCAGTTTCATTAAGTGATTATACTAAATTAATTAAACTAATTAACTATCCTTTAATTAATCACATTAATTAATTTAATTAATTACATCGAGTAATTAATCCCTTTAATTACTTCCATTAAGTAATTACTCTTTAATAATCCTTTTGATTTATTTATTTAAAGTAATTAACCTCTAATTACTTTCATTAATTATTCTTTAATTAGTTGACCTTTACTTACTTAGATTAACTAACCCTTAATTAAGTAATTAACTATCCTTAATTAATTAACCAATTAATTATCTTAATTTAATTACAGTAATTAATCATCTTAGTTAATTAAGTAATTATACTTTAATTACTTTTATTAATAAGACCTTAATTAATTAAGATAAACCATTTACCTTAATTAAACTCTTACTTATCATTTAAATTAAATGCTTGGAAATTTTTTATACAAAACACTTGAGAATATTTTTATTAATTAAAGTTTAATTATTCTTACCTTAATTACATAAGCATCATCTTATTACTGTTGAAAACACTTAGGAATTTAATTACAAAATCAACCAAATATATAGTTACTTTAAACAAAACAATCTTGAACATTTTAAATCTTTGAAGACTTGTTTTAAAACTTGTTTAATAATTCACTTTGGAACCTGTTTTATATTTGTTTGAAACATATTCATTTTATATATACTTCTAAAACTTGGCTAAACAATCTATGAAAACTAAATCACACATTCATGCATATTATATTTATAACATGATTTTATGAATTTAGCACATGCATTAAGGATTAAACATATATTTAGTTTTATATTTTTTTATAATTTTTTTTTACTCACCTGATATTGTAAAACAGAGAACAGTTTCTCTCTATTTGAAATGATTTAGGAATTGGTTTGAAACTGAAGCTTACTTTGATCTTCTTAACATAGAATTGAATCTGAATTTGTTGAGTTGGTCTTTGATTAATATTGAGTTGAATCCTTGCTTAGGTTTAAAGCTTTGAAACTGCTGTGGTTATTGTTTGATTTTATTTCTTTTTTAGTTTTGAGAATGGAAAAATATTGAGGAAGGAAAGTGAGAATGCTTTTTGAACTAAAAATCAGTTTTCTCTAAATCACTTATATTGTATATTTTCAATTAAAGAAAATAATACAAGCCACTTGTTAATGCATGTCACAAATAAGATGCAAATGTCAAATGTATGTTATTATTTCCTTACAAATGTTAAAATGCAAGAATTAAATGTTTGCAAGTGTTTAAACCCTTATTAAATATATTATTTTCTTCTTAATTACTTATCTTTATATAGATTTATGTATTATGTTTATATTTTAAATCTTTATATATTTACAAAATACTTTTATTTCAAGTATAATTTTAAAAGAAAACATTTTAAACCTTTTTATTAATCTTATTTAAATTTTAAAATTAAGTTTAAATAATTTTTTTAATTAAACATTTATAGATATTACCTTTACTGTTTAGAAATATAAAGTTTTAACTTTAAACAGCCTTGAAAGTTATTATATGAAATTTAAACCAAAGTTCCCTGTTTACAACATATACACACACATATATACACATACACACACACATTATAATTAGAAAACATTCTTATATTTAGCTTTGAAGATTATTATATTGAATTTAAGGCAAAGCTTCCAGATAACAATATATACATATATATTATAATTTGAAAACATATTTTTATTAATTTCAAACCAAATCTTCCTATTTACAATGCATATACATATATATACATTATAATTAGGAAATATTTTTATTAACTTTGAAAATGATAAATTTGCTAATTTAAATATTATTAATGAAGATTATCAAATTACTATTGCCCAAAATTTCGGGTCATCATATGTGGTATCCTTGAAATCCAAGTAGATGTGATTGTGGCCTATTAAAATCAATTGGGTATGCTTAGAAGCCCGTAAATCGAGTGGGTGAACTTGTAGCCCGAAATCAGAGGAGTCTACCAAGAGGTCGGGATTCTAAAGGGTGTGTCTCATAGCTTTGAAATCCAGATTGTATTTGCATTTACCAGCGAAAAAAAATTCGTACAAGGAATTGTGTAGGATTGGATGTAGAGTAACTTCAAACCAGTATAAAATGCTGGTTAGTTCTTTCCTTTTTACTATTACTTCATTTACTTTTTTCTGTACTTTGATTCTGTGATTGTTTCTATGATAGTTAATTCCTTTATTCTAAGTCAAATCTTAAAGAATTTGAATAATATTAATATAATCAATTAAACACTATTTACCATCCTTTATTGTTAGTTTAGGCTTAAGTTCCCTAATCTGCTGACTTATGGTCATGAGTAATCTGATAAAACCACCGCATATCAATTTAACGAATTTACTAAAGGATAACGTGAAGTAGCTATCATAAAGGCATCGATGATTAGCCCAATGGAGCCTTCGTGATAATTCCTATGGTTATCGTGAGATGGCATATTGGGACCATCATGGAGTAACTCAGGAAGCATCCATCATGAGACAATTCATTAAAACCTTTGATGTGCCAATATTAAGGGTTATCATGAGGTTATGAATGGGGAATTATCGTAGGATAAGTAGTTAATACATTTGGTCCACAACTTTTGATGCAACAATAAGGAAATGTACGAGAGCTTTTGTTTGATAATTCCATAATCCTCGCATGATAGTCCACAAATGCCTCCTGTAAGCCATTACAAGGTCATAAATAAGATCCATCGTAAGATAAATCATTGAATCGACCATCCTGAACTGTTGGAACGAAATGTTCATAGTCGTCGTGAAGAATGTGAACCATCATGAGAAGAAGAACTATCACGAAATGTTCCTTGAAGTTATCACGCAGTAATTTGCAACATAATATTATTCCATGAATGCTAGATCCTTTCCAAAAAGATCAATCCATGCCATTCATTTGTCGCGATTAACAAGTAACACAAATCTAGTGGTTGAAGCTTTATATAAATAGATGGGTACCCCCAAGTGCGATGATTTAAGAGAAAAGGCTTGAGTGAAAGGCAGTAATAGCGTATTGAGCCATTTTGACTTTGTAGTCTTGTAACGAATTACTTGAACAACCACAAATTTGCATAATAACTCCTTGTGAATTGATGAAGACTCCTTATGCATCTATATATTCGCATATTTGACTAGGAATATAATACTACTTGAATATCTAAGGTCTCCTCAACTCAAAATTAGTGCTAACACTAAATGGTGCTTTCGCCTAAAGCTCGGAGCTCGACCTTAGGGAAGCATGTGGATTAATTAACAAAAGTGCTTACGCAATGGGAAAATCAACCGAGAAAGTTAGTTTCGAGCACAAAAGGAAGTAATGCATCAAATTCATCTTGGGACAATGTGACCCTATAGTTTGACATTGGAAATGCGGAGATGGGGAAAAAGTCTACACGTAAGGAGACATCGAAGGAGAAGGATGAACTCCAAGTTTTGAAGAGGAAATTATAAGTTTGCACGAACTTATTTAAATATTGGTTACCCAAACCTCTTCGGAAATATCAAAGAGAGCAAACAATGATGTAAAAAGAGGAGAAAAAATCTCCATCTAAGAAAGAAGTAAAGTCAAACTCGAGGAGTTAAAATGTTTGGAAGAGCATGCTAGGCCCGCAAGTGAAGAAAGAAAGCCACCTAACTCAAAAGTTGTGTAGAAGCTCAAGATAACCATCCAAACAATCTACAAGCTCCGCTTTGCAAAAACATTATAAGCTAAATCAGACAAATTACGAAGATGGGGAAGCTTATTACATGGACTTAGCTAACAAGACGATGAAACGCATAATTGAATTAAAAGGAAAGAGGATAATGGACTTGATGCCAGCATAACTTTAGGGGAGTGCCATTACTGAAATAATTATGGCAGCGCCATTAGCTTTGTATGTTAAAATCCCACTTATACGGCATGATGGCATCATAGATTCGGACGAGCGCCTAATGGCATTCAAAAGCCAAATGGATTTGTACAACGCCTCAAGAGCAGTGTTGGTAAAGCCCTTCACTCAAGCTTATTATTGGTACCCAGTTATAGGAAAATTAATGATTTGCTTATTATTGTCGGCACATAAGCTAAGGTCTTATTTTCTAGTTCGTCCACTCAATGATGCTGAAACTAGGTACTCGGTTTATTTTGGCATATAAGCTAATGCTTTATTTTCAAGCTCATCCACTCAAAGTCCTAACCAACTACCTATTGAGGAAATTTTCGAATAAACTCAAAATATCAAGAAGAATAGTCAAATGGGGAGTGGAATTGAGCCAATATGATACCGAATACCTATCTAGGACATCAATCAAAGGATAAGCTTTAGCATATTTTGGTGCAGAATGCATGGGATTCATCGAGGAACGGTCAGAGAAAGAAAAGCTACTTGAGCCAAAATGGCAGTTATACGTAGACGGTGCATCAAACGAATATGGTGTAGGAGCAGGATATGTTGTTATTACCTAAAATGGGCACAAGTATCATTATGCTATGAAATAAGGTTTTTCAACAACCAATAATGTAGCAGAATATAAGGCAATGATCGCATAGTTAACTTTAGCACGATAGCTCAAAATTCCCAAAATTGAAATATTCAGTGATTCACAACTAATGGTAAATCGGTTAAATAAGACATTCTAAAGTAAAGATGCTCGGTTAGCCTATAAGGCCAAAAGGATCCATGAGATGTTTGTTCACTTCAAGGATTTCTTCATACACCAAGTACCAAGAGAAGAGAATTCGCAAGTGGATTATATAGCAAAGCTTGCAAGTTCACGAGGAGCACCGGAAGTCAAAATAAAACATGTTGGATTTAAGTGAAACCCAAGTATTAATGAGGAAAAAAATGAATTAAGAAAAGAAGCTTTAATTTTAACTATATCTCAAGTTCATCAATAATAAAATAATGAGGAAAATCCCCGAGAGGATAGCATTGTCAAAGAAAGTCAAAAATTGATGAGGTATCAAGCCCTTAGTCGAATACATTAAAAATGGAATCTTATTAAAGAAAAAGAAAGAGGCAAGAAAACTAAGGTATCAAGCCCCTTCATATACCATAATTGATGACGTATTATATAGGAAAGGATATTCGATGCCTTACTTAAGGTGCATTAATCCAGAAATGAGAATACGATTGTTAAAGGAAGCTCATGAAGGGTTTTATGAAGATTGTTCCAATGGAATCAAACCAGCCAAAAAAGTAATAAGACAAGTATAATATTGGCCTCAAATGAAAGAAAAGGGTATGAATTATATCAAAAGGTTTGGTAAGTGCCAAAAATTCTCTAAAATACTACAGCTTCCACCAAGCAATTTAACCACCATTTCCAGTCCATTACCCTTTGATGTGTAAGGGACTAATTTGATTGGTCCTCTTCCAGTCTTAAAAGAAGGAGCAAAATTTTCTATAGTAGCAATCGATTTTAAGAGGGTGGAAGTTAAGTCTTACCTAACATAACTACCGAAAAGGATTTAAATTTCGTTATTAAGAATATAGTAGCAAGATTTGGGCTCCCAAACATGATTATTTCAGATAGCAAAACCCAATTCAAAAGCAATGAGTTCACTTGCTTCTGTGGAAAGAATGGAACCATTAAAAAAAATTTCATCAGTGGTACATTCAAAGGCCAATGGAGCAGTGGAGGCAGCGAATAAAAACCATAAAGATCATTCTGAAACAACGATTAGGGAAGGCTAAAGGAAATTAGGTAGATAAAATACCTCTCATTTTATGGTCATACCGAATGTCCACAAGGAATGCTACCGGATACACTCTATACTCCGTAACTTATGGATTTTAGGCAATGTTACCTATTGGAGTCAAAGTTCCCTCGTGTTGAAGAATTGCTTAAACCTACGAAACAAACCAAGAATAAAAAACGAATCGCCCGGCTTTCTTAACAAATTAAGGGACCAAGCTGCTATCCGAAAAGTGGAATATCAATGTAAAGTCACTAAATATTATAATTCAAAAGTGAAAGAGAAGGCTTTCAAAAAGGGAGAACTAGTTTTGTGGAAAATAATGACGAACATAAGACCTGGTAGATGCCCCCTTCGGACCAAACTAGGAAGGTCCACTATCATTCATGAGGTAATCCTGCCAAGGACATATCGATTAAGAAAACCTGATAGAAACATGATACGAAGGACTTGGAATGTCGAACATATGAGGTCATACTTCATGATGTTAGCTGATTAAAGAAAATCATCAAGAATGGCTTATCGAATAAAATGATACCCATCCAAATATTTACCCTTGGAATTGAAATCCAGACGTTTAAACTAAGCTTCCAACCTGACGAGGTTGGTAAGATTCGTTGAACAAAAGCATCCTTCATATCCAAAAGTGGACGAAAAAGCCTTTTGTCCTTTCGTTAGGCCAGGCTAAAGCAACAATCCAAAGAGTGATGGTCAATTAAGCCGTTTGTCCCACTATGCCTTTTCAATGCTCCTACGCAAGGGAGATTAACAAAAATGACTTTGGTCCAACAAGTAGGATTGGCCAAGTCAATCATCCGAAGAGTGATGGTCAACTAAGTAGTTAATCCCACCAACTGGCATGGTCAACACACCTATCTAAGGGAGATGGATGAAAAAGCTTTTGATTCTACCGCTAGACCGGGAGAAGACAACCATCTAAAGAGTGATGGTCAATTACATCGTTGATCCTACCAATGGGCCTGGTCAATGCACCTATCCATGGGAGGTGGAAAAAGAAGTGTTTTGTCCTACCGCCAAGTCAGGCCAAAGAAACCATCCAAAGAGTAATGGTCAATTAAGTTGTTGACCATTCCATTGGGCCAGATTAATGCACCCGTCTAAGGGAGATGGGAAAAAAATCTTTTGGTCACATTGCCAAGATTGGCCAAAGCAACCATCCAAAGAGTGAAGATCAATCAAGCCAGTGATCTAACCATTGGGCTTAGTCAACGCACCCATCTAAGGGAGATGGATGAAGAAGCCTTTGGTCTTGCCGCCAAGCCTATCAAAAACAACCATCCAAAGAGTGATGGTCTATTAAGCCTTTGATCAAGCCACAAGGCCTGATCAAAGCATCCATCCAAGGGAGACGGTTGATGGAAACTATAATATTCAAGCTAGGTCTATGAAAACAACTATCCAAGTAAGGATGCTCATCTACACTCCTGATTCAATAAATAACATAACTTAAAGTAGACAAAGGACAAAATGCATTTCCTCACAACTTCAAGGATTTCTATCTTATAACAACAACAAAGCTACTCTCAAAGATTTTAAGTAGATTTCCTTACTTTTGAAATTTTATTTTCAAAATCACACTTTAATGAGTATACACACTCACACATTCGGTTCCCACAACAAATGTTTTCTAAGTAAAATTAAGAAATCTTTTATTTAATAAGGATATCTTCAAGTAGGTTTAAGAGAAATTCTTCAATGAAAATCACTGAGAACAATCATTGCAAATAATTTTTTTCAAATGGTTGCAAAGGCTTTGTTTTAAAACTTTTTATGGAAAGTTACAATATTAAGGAATAAAAGTTATTGTGGGATGAAGTAGCACATGTAGTTGGTGATGATAATAGATCAACAAGGAATGACAAATTGAGAAGAAAAAGGAATAATATAAGAACATGAGTTTACATCAGCTAAAGCATAAAAGAACTTCTTATATAGGGAAGTAAGTGTTACACCCAAAATTTTAAGGACAAATTGATAGAAAAAAGTGCCATTAGATGCAATTAAAGGGCATCGTGTGCTATTTGGAATTTCATATAGATGGAAACTATTGTAAGCAATTAAAGGGCGTTATATGCTATTTGTAACTTTCGTGTATAGATGGAAACCATCATGTGCAGCTAAAGGGCATCGTATGCTATTTGGAGCCTTCATATGTAGATAGAAACCATCAAGTGCAATTCAATGTCATCTAGTGAAAAATAAAGTCGTCGTGCGTAATTGGAGCCATCGTGCATGATTGAGGCCATCGTGCGTAATAGAGCCTTCATACATTTATCGAACTGTCATGGATAAATGGAGCCATTGCTGGTAAATGGAGCTATCATGGGTTTGTGAAGCCATCATGTGCTAATTGAATATAGCTATTAACATCATGTATGAACGAAGCCATCACGAAGAGTTATCTGGTTATAATAGAGATCGTGCATTGAAAGAATGAATCTATCGTGTGCAAATGAAGTCATCGAATGTTGGTAGAGCCACTATGTGTAAAGGGAATCATTGTGTGTAAATAGAGCCATCGTGAGTTAAAAAAGGATGTCATGACTAATCTAATAAAGACATTTAATATCAATAACCAAGTTGCTAACGGATAAAGCTATCAATAAATCATGGGGAGGTTCGTGAAGTAGCTATCATAAAGCCATCGTGGGTTAGTTCAGTGGAGCCTTTGCGATAATTCCTATGATTATCATGTAATGGCATATAAGGACCATCGTGGAGCTACTCAGGAAGCAGACATCATGATATAACTCATTAAAAATATTGATGTGCCAATATTAAAGGTCAGCATGAGGTATCGATGAGGAGTTGTCATGGGATAACACTTTTGGTCCATAACTTTTGACCAAACTATAAGGAAATGTGAAACGACCTGTAACTTAATAACTTTAAATAGGAATATTTGTTGTATTTTTAAATAATAAATTAATGGATTTTATAATAAACCACTTTTCAATAATAACTAACAATGTTGGAGTTATTTAAAATTTGGTTTACAAAAATAATTAGTACAAAGAAAAATTGAAAATGTAATCGAAAATCGTTTTTTGGATATTTGACATTTCATTGTCCAAAAGTTATCAGAGCAAGTTGTGTAAACTAGAGTACATATACACACTCTTATATATATACATAGAAATGGTTAGAGTATAACAGATTTAAATTTACTTTAAAGTAAAAAAGTAAAGTTGAATTTTATTTTTTTTTATTCAAAAAAAAATTATGCGTAAGATATATTATCACATCAAAGAAGTGATGAAGTGATGGATAAGAGAATAGGGTGGAGCTTGCATGTGGGAGGGGTTAAGTAAGAAGGTGTAGAAGGTAAAGGAATAAGGAGTAAATAGGTAATTCCTCAATTCCATTTTATATAAAAACTAATTTTCTTTTTCCAATTTCCATTTAACTTTACTTTCTCCATTTCAAAACTTTTAATCCTTCCAAAGCTCTTATTTTTATGTCCATTGCTTCTTAAATTTTTCCAAGTCAAAAATTTTCTAGTTTTCCACTATAATTCTCAATAACCTATTTTAAAACCCTTCTTTTCTTCTCCATAACTTATCTCCTTCAAAATAAAGCCCATACCCACCCCCACCACATAGGCCGAGCCCACCTCCAAGCCTTAAGCCCCTAAAAGTCAAGTTTTTACAAAAGAAAATCCAAGATCATGTGTGTAACATCCTGCCTTTTTGGATAGATTAAGCAGACACACGTGTCGACCCAAACCATGCAAAAGGGAAGATTGTTATGGGGTAAATAAGAAAAAGAGAAAGAAATAAAATAAAAATAGAATCTCATAACGGAATGACAAAATATAATAATCAAATAACAATTCATGAAGCTGTCAATATAGTATTAGAGTTACATGTATCAGGGATAAATAAATGATGATGCAGTGGAATAGTATGACGCAGTGGGATAATATTGCAAATAGTAGTAGTACACATCTTCATCTTCGTCCTCCAAAACAAGTCTTCAAATCCTAAAATGTTTAGGCTGACCCGAGCGAATTGAAAAGACAAACACTCGAGTCAGAACTAAAAGATCTTATTAAAATTAAATCAACGGTGAATAAATATGTGTGGAACGACATCATAGTTATCTTACGGGGTTTGATACCTCCTATCCAGTGTCTAACGTGAGTGCAGTAATGTCACAACCCGAAATCCAACGATTGAAAATCGACATCAAATACCTCACTTGTATTCGACTACTGGAGATTCAAACATCGAATTTCAGTTCGGATGGAGCTTATAACAACATTAGATGAATATAAACAGCGAAAACAAAATGAATAATATATATCAACACAGATACAACACCAACTGAATATTTGGATTACAATCATCAGAGTTAATATACATGATACAACAACTAAGCGATAACAAATTTATCTCAATTTTCAAAAGAGTTTCCAACATACTTCGACTTAAGAAGATTCTCCAAGAACTCCAAGCACTTCAAAAGATTTCCAAGGCCAAAAGCTTCCAAAAGACTCCTAATCCAAGCTAGCTCCAAAAACACGGATAACCTGCTTCTAGCTGCCCATGTAGAAATTATGGGTACCTAGAGTTTAGGAAGGAAACAATAAACTCCAGGCCAGTCATAGGACTGGTATGGGTAAACAAAACAGTTGTTTGAAACAAAAACAGTTTATAAAAGAAATCCATTCATGCTTTTGAAAAATGAAACTACCATAAGGCCTCCCGGCACACACACAATGCAATAGCACACTTGGGGGAGATTTCTCCTTATGATAGTCAAATATGCTTGATACGAGAAAACTTCTTGATATTATTAATAGTGCATAGTGTAGAAAACATTTCAAAAGTACAATATTAATCTTAGCTAGCATAGGTACCATTATATTATGCCTGCTATAGCTACCACCTGAGGTGGCAGGTTATTCAACTAAAACCGTACAGGGCTCGTATTGTTTCTTTGGATTTCCAACAAATGGTCAGGCTAAGGAACTTCCTTAAAACTGGGACACCTCTAGAGGGACGCCCCCAAGAACCAAACTGGTTCCCTACCAACACAAGGCCGGGTTACCTTTGTAACTAGGTAACACGTACAAGTAAGCCATCCTTGGTCGTTACCGACCTTTATCCCAGGATTCACCAACTGAAAGCAACAACCACACAGATAAATATCTGGGCTCCACACCATGATATCACCTCTTATCCAGAAGAAAATGGACATACCCTAAGGGGCGAGCCCTAAAAACCTTGCAGCAACATTCGTGTTTCAACCATTACCGGGTCGTAAGGTTGGAAGAAGTCTCGTCTACAAAGCTACGCTTTTCACAAAAGCCATGCTTCGATCAACAAATGATCAGCAGCACTCAGCATGCCACACTACCAGATTGCGAGTATATCACTAATAACCTTCAACTACATAACCTTTGAGCTCGTACGTCTCAGAGAAGGGTGTTAATCTAAGAGAATAAATTCTCCGCCACAAACAGAAATGTATTTGAAAGAAATCAGCTTTATATCTAAAAATGTAATGTCAGATATACAACCATACCAGTCTGTTTCGGGTTCGAACATAATTTAAGGCACTTCCAAAGAAGTCCTTACAATCCGGGCATCCATAATCCCGATCGGACTTCCCATCACATATGGAGATCTCTATACCGAAGCAACTCAGTGCAGAGTCATTCGACAGGTTATCCTATCGTTCTGGAAGATACCTGGTCTTCACCACCGTCTTCAAATACTTTCCATTTCATCGTATCACATATGCGGAATGGGTTATATGACACAAAAGCACTCTCCCGGCTAAACCGAATAGTGAGCGCTCAATTTAAAAACACGTGGATATATCAATCACAAAGATTCACATTCAGGGTTCGATGTGGGTTTCGGATAACCAACTGAAATCCAACTCCCTATCGCATCGAAATTCAATTTCTGTTTTACGGGCCAATGGGTTTTCACATTCATGCAGAAACAATTACAAATATCACAATTCAGCACAAAGCAAATCACATCACACAGTATCAAAATCACAAATAGGGATATCAATCAGCTCATGGCATTTCAATAATAAACAATCGTCTAACAATTAGATGAATTAATAGTGTGATTATCATCAATTAATCACATAATTATTTCTCATTAATTACTTTAATTAACGATGAATTATCCTTAATTTTAAATTAATCAATCCTTAATTATTAATTAATTAAATATTAATTATTGGTTAATTAACCCTTAATTATTAATTAAATCTTAATCACCTTCATTAATTAATTATTTCTTAATTAATTTATCTTTAATTATAAATTAATTAACTTAAACTAATAATTAATTACCTTTAATTAATTATACTTTAATTATTGAGTAATTATAATTCATTAATTATTTAATCAACATTAACAATACATTAATTGAATTACTTTTAAGTTAAGTCAAAAATGTAAAACATTTAATCATCTCCTTAATTACTTTGTTAAATTTTATTTAAAATAAACTTTTGAAAATATAAGTTTAAAATACTCTTAACTTAAAAAAATATAAAATATTTTATTTTAAAACCTTAATGTAAAAATTACAACTTAACAATAATTATTCATTTGAAAAGAAAAATTTTATAAATCAATTTTGACTTAAGTTTTTGAAGTTTAACACTGGAAACTCTATTACTCTCGAGCTGCTTCGAGTGTTCCCCGAGGAAAAAGCCTGTTTGCTTCGAGTTCCCCCCTGAATCAACCCCGTATTTTCATTTTTATCTCAAAATTTGGTCAAGAATTTTTATACCCGGTTCCCATTAAAAAAATACCCATGACCCTCCTCGAGCTAGCACCCTGATCCCCCAAGTGATACTTCGAGTCGAACACCTCCTTCCACACAACAAGCAACAGACACAAGCCTTGGTGTCATGCACATGCACGATGACACTGACGAACTTCCACCAACGCCACCACCTTCCACATCTCGACAATAGTTCGTATGTGTCACACGAGCACTTAGATACCCAAAATATTGACAAATTCGCGATCAAGCATGCTAAGCCAGACTGGCACCAGAACCAGACCACCAGAAAACGTCTCGTCCTCCCACCTCTGGCCATCAAAGGCCGTGAAAATTTAACTGAAGCTTCGTCTTGATCACACGCTGCTATCCCCATCGGAGCGATCAACTCCGGTGGTCTGACGAAACTGCGGCAATCCAAACTTCTGCTTCGACCAAAATGTGGGTTAAAACCCTAAAGAACGTCGTACGGCCACCACAATCAAATAAAAATTCTTTGAGCATTTTTCCTAGAACCCCCAATGCCTCAGCCATCTCCACCCTCAACTTCGACCATCCTCATCACGTCGATGACCTGATTTCGACAAAAACCCCAATTTTGATCATCACCAAATTTATGAGTGAATACATGATTAAAAAAAATATGATTTTGCTTTTAAAAATCATTGCTTTCAAAAACGATTCGATTGATATGCTTAAAATCAGAAATTGTGATTTTGAATTATCAAATATTTTGAAGCTTGCCTATATTTTTAAATTTCCCAGGGAACTTTAATTTATTTTTTCTTGAATATGTTTTGAAACTTTGAATCATGTTAAAACTAACAACTTTAGTTTGGATTCCATAGTTTAGTTTAGATCAGAGGAAGAGAAATTAAATATTGAACATAATTTTGAAATCCTGAAAGCTAGAAACATAGTCATATGACTGTTTTTCTGACATGCACACACAAGATCTGTATGTAAAATACATGCAAATTTTTCTTTCAACCATATTCTTATCATTCATCACAAGCATCAACCCAGATTCGAATTTTAAATGGTGTTTACTCACCTTGATGTCTGAGAACAGAGGGCTTTTGAATTCCTGGAAGTTGACTTTGTTCTTTAAAATCCTGAGTTTGATCTGCTGAATTGATGATGAAACTTAATTTGTTAGTTGAAGCTTGCTTCAGATTTCCATACAGACTTGAATTTTGAAGCTCTGTTCTACTTAATTGCTAAAGAACTTGATTTGCTTGATTTCTAGACATAGATGATCTCTGCTTAGTTTAATTTATGATGAGGCTTGCTTAGCTTTTGATTTTTGTTTTTTTATTTCTTTTTCTTTTCCAGGTTTGTTTACAGATTGTTTTTCTTTTGCTTTTTATTCTTTGAGAATTTTCTTCCCGGCTTTAGAAAATCTACAGACTTCTGTCTTTTGAAAATAATGGTAAAAGAAAAGAGAGAGAGAGTTGGAAGTTTATGTATATTTATTTCTTATTTTTATTCATTTTCTTAAAACAAAATGACAATTATTAACTCTAATTATGAGATATTACACTTGTTCGTTTTCACACCATCTTTCTCATACATGCTTAACACTTATATTTATTTTGTTTTATATTAATTCTTAATCACATTTTCTATTTATTTGTATATACAATTTTAAAAGAAGAAATGTTTTTAACAAATTTTTATATTAAATAAATTACATATTATGATTTCCAATGCAAATTATTTTCCTAACACATTTATTTAAATTATAAATTCAAATTCAAATTTGAATTTGAATTATAATCCATTTATATGTATATATTTACTCATATAATTTAAATTCAAATAGTTTTTAAAAATATTTGTATTTTTGAATCCTTAAATTCAAATGCAACTTCACAACCTTTTATATATATATATATATATATAATTCAACACTTACTTTATTTATTTTCAAAAATTCAAATAAATTACATAGTTTATTCTAAAATTCACATTAGTTATTAAATTTTAAATTGATATAATTTTGGGAATGTTACATATTCCCCCCTTAAGAAAATTTCGTCGTTGAAATTTGAAAGAGAGAGAAAGACAAACAAAGAATATACGAATATAGAAAAAAGATAGAAAATGGCTTACCAGATTAAGCGGAGATATCTACTCTGTAGTTGGGATAGGACTTCTGTATACTATCCACCGTTTCCCAAGTACAGTCTTTTGGATCATCGCTCTATTGTACTTTGACTAGTTTCACAATTTTGTTCCTCAATTGTTTTTCACCATGATCGATTATTTTCAATGGCTCTCTTTTAACTGCTAAGTTGGGAGTAATTTCAAGATCCTGTTGAGCTTCCTCTTCAATAATACTATCTGGATCGGCACATATTTCCGAAGGTTAGAATTATGAAACACATTGTGCATGCCAGATTACCAGCTGGGTAGTTGCACTCGGTAAGCTAAAAGACCGATTCTTTCTGGTATAGAAAAAGGACCAATATAACGCGGTGCTAGTTTTCCCAAATCTCAACACACCACGCATTGGAGAAACTTCGAGGAATGCAGAATCTCCAACTTGGAATTCCAAATCTCTTCTTCTGCAGTCATGATAACTCTTTTGACGACTTTATGCAGTTATCAAATTCTTTCGAATAAATTCAACTTTTTCAATGGCTTATTTAATCATATCTGGTCCAAGGACAAGTCTATCACCATATCAGATCCAACATGCAAGTGATCGACACGTGCGACCATAAAGCCTCGAAAGGAGCCATTTCAATACTAGCTTGATAGTTGTAGTTATATGAGAATTCAACCAGATGTAAATGGTCCTCCCAAGAACCATCAAAGTCAAGAATACAAGCTTGCAAAAGGTCTTCTAATATTCAATTAATCCTTTCAGCCTGCCCATCAGACTGCAGGTGATAAACACTGCTGAAGTCCAGTCTGGTTCCCAATGTGGCTTGAAATGCCTCCCAAAATCTACTAGTGACGATCGGATCACGATCACTCACTATGCTACTAGGAATACCGTGGAGACGGAAAATTTCTTTGATATATAACTCAGCCAAACTTGATGCTGTCCGGGTAGATTTCACTAGAATGAAATGGGCGGTTTTAGTCAAACGGTCCATAATAACCCAAATTGCTTCATTCCCCATTCGAATGCGGGGCAACCCGTCGATGAAATCCATTGATACTTGATCCCATTTCCACTTGGGTACCTCCAAAGGCTGGAGTAAACCCGCTACTTTCTTTTGATCGCTTTTAATTTGCTAGCAGGTAGCACAACGACTCACATATATAGATACATCCCTTTTCATTGTCTTCCACCAAAAGGTTCTTTTAATATCCCTATACATTTTATTAACTCCTAGATGGATACTGAGTTTAGATTTGTGACATTCGTCCAAAACTTCACGCATTAAATCCAAAACATCTGGGACACAAACTCTTCCTTTGAATCTTATAACCTTATTGTCGTTGACTTCAAAACTGGTATTTTCACTATGACATATTCACTCATAAATTTGATGAAGAAACTCATCTTCTTTCTATTTGCTGGCGATCTTTTCAAGGAGAGTAGGAGTGACAACAAGATGAGCGAGAATAGCATGCTTCCTACTCAAAGCATCATCAACTACATTGGCTTTTCCAGGCGTATATAGAATGTCTAGGTCATAAGATGCCAGAAATTCCAACCAACGTTGTTGTCGCAGATTCAAATCTTTCTGGGTGAAGAGATATTTCAATGATTTATGGTCGGTGAATAATTCGAATTTTTCACCTAAAACAATGAGAGTTCATTAAGTATATTTATTAAGTTAAGTTAAACTTTGAAAATTTTCTTTTAGAAAAGCAGCAAGAAATTTTACCCAGAAGATGGTGCCGCCAGATTTTCAAAGCGAAAATAACTGTTAAGAGTTCCAGATCATGGGTTGGGTAGTTTCTCTCATGCGGTCGTAATTTTCTACTCGCGTAGGAAATTACCTTCCCATTCTGCATTAATACCGCACCCAAACCATTACAACAAGCGTTAGTATATAGACATAAACCCTGGTTCCCATTGATAATAGCGAGAACAGGAGCAGTAGTCAGTCTTCTTTTTAACTCCTAGAAAGTTTCATCACATTTTGGAGTTCAATCAAATTTTGCATTCTTCATTGTGAGCTTAGTCAATGGACTAGCTATTTTAGAGAAGTCCTGAACGAACTTCCTGTAATATCCTACTAAACCCAAAAAACATCGAACTTCTTTCGAAGTTGTGGGTCGCTTCCATTCTAGAATAGATGAAATCTTGCTCGGATCAACAGAGATTCCCTCTTCATTAACAATGTGCCTAAGAAATCTGACTTCTTTGACCCAAAAATGGCATTTGGAAAATTTTGCAAATAGAATGTTCTTTCTTAATATTTCCAAAACAATTCTGAGATGCTCAGCGCGCTCCTTTTCGGTCTTGGAGTAGATCAAGATATCATCAATAAACACAAGGACAAATTTGTTCAATGCCTCTCGGAAAACACAGGGAATTAAATCTACGAAGTATGCGGGAGCGTTGGTTAGTCCGAAAGGCATGACTAACCATTCATAGAACATGTTAGGACCCCTGAAGGTAGTCAAATGAGCACAATCTTCGGCAATTCGTAACTGATGGAGTCCTCAAGCTAGATTCATCTTCGAAAAGAAACGAGCGCCATGTAGTTGATCGAACAGATCATCAATTCTAGGTAAAGGAAACTTGTTCTTGAGAGTCAACTTATTGAGATCGCGGTTGTCCACACACAATCCCTTTGTTCTTCGGCTTGTCTTCATAGGCTGATATTCCTTTACTCGTTTCTTTGGCTTCTTACTATCATTTGAATAATGGTCTTTCTCCTGATTACTCCTCTTCTCCTTGCCTTGATATGGTTTCTTCCGTTCAGACTTCCTTTTCTTTCAATTTGGATTACTTGAATTTCCCCCAACTTTCAAAACATCTTGCATATCCAGAGCAGCATATCAATAACCCATATCGATCAAATCTAAAAAGGATTCTTTTATGTGAGCAGTCATCCTCTTATGGTACTCCTTGATCATTCCCCGAATGAATCTTTCATTCTTCTTCAAAGGTGTATTCACTAGCTCCAGACCAAATTGAGACAATTCATTGAATTTATTCTAGTACTCCTCAAATGATAAGCTTCCTTGTTTCAAATCCATGAACTCTTGGTACATTCGAGAATACCAGCAGATGGAATATATCGCTGCTCAAACACTTCTTTAAATCGTTTCCAAGTAAACTCATCTTCTGGCTCATCCACAATAACTGTCTCCCACCAAGCTAAAGCTTCCTCTTGGAGTTGCCGAGAAGCTATTAATCACATTTGATCGTCTTCTAACTTCAGTCCTTTAAAATTCTCTCACATAATCGGATCCATGCTTGGGCTTCGATAACAGATTCCTTGCTAGTGAATGGCTTTCCATCAAGTCTGGAGAAGCTTTTATATAGATCAGCTAGATTCGGCTGAAGTTGAGTAGGCATAGTTTCTATTGCAGGGACTTGAGCAGTTGCAGTGGTATTTCCCCATCCCCTACCTTGTCCTCTTCTTCCGCTCATTCTCACTATCTGTAAATAGTAAGAAAAACTTGATTTAGGCATACGGACAAGATATCTTAGGGAATATCAACAATTAAAAAAGGAATAGACCAAGAAATTTTAGGATTTCGCTCTCTCGGTTTATAATCATTCTAGGGTATTCTTCACCCTATCTCTAATGAGCCACCTAATGTGTTATACTCCGTAGCTAAAGTTCTTACTCAACCTTTAGCTCTGACACCACTTGTCATGACCCGAAATCCAACAATTGAAAATAACATCAAATACCTCACTTGTATTCGACTGCCGGAGATTCAAACGTCGAATTTCAGTTCGGATGGAGCTTATAACAACATTAGATGAATACAAACAACAGAAACAAAATGAATAACATATATCAACATAGATACAACACCAACTGAATATTTGGATTACAATCATCAGAGTTAATATGCATGATACAACAACTAAGCGATAACAAATTTATCTCAAATTTCAAAAGAGTTTCCAACATAATTCGACTTAAGAAGATTCTCCAAGAACTCCAAGCACTTCAAAAGATTTCCAAGGACAAAAGCTTCCAAAAGACTCCTAATCCAAGCTAGCTCCAAAAATACTAATAACCTGCTTCTAGGCTGCCCGTGTAGAAATTATGGGTACCTAGAGTTTAGAAAGGAAACCATAAACTCCGGGTCAGTCATGGGACTGGTATGGGTAAAAAAAATAGTTGTTTGAAACAAAAACAGTTTATAAAAGAAATCCGTTCATGCTTTTGAAAAACGAAACTACCATAAGGCCTCCCGGCACACACACACAATGCAATCACACACTTCGGGGAGATTTCTCCTTATGATAGTCAAATATGCCTGATACGAGAAAACTTCATGATATTATTAATAGTGCATAGTGTAGAAAACATTTCGAAAGTATAATATTAATCTTATCCAGTATAGGTACCATTATATTGTGCCTACTATAGCTACCACCTGAGGTGGCAGGTTATACAACTAAAACCGTACAGGGCTCGTATTATTTCTTTGGATTTCCAACAAATGGTCAGGCTAAGGAACTTCCTTAAAACTGGGACGCCTCTGGAGGGACGCCCCCAAGAACCAAACTGGTTCCCTACCAACACAAGGTCGGGTTACCTCTGTAACTAGGTAACACGTACAAGTTAGCCATCCTCGGTCGTACCGACCTCTAACCCAGGATTCACCAACTGAAAGCAACAACTACACAGATAAATATCTGGGCTCCACACCATGATGTCACCTCTTATCCAAGAGAAAATGGACATACTCTGGGGGTGCAACACCTAAAAACCCTGTCGCAACATTCCTGTTTCGACCATTACCGGGTTGTAAGGTTCGACGAAGTCTCGTCCACAAAGCTACGCTTTTCACAAAAGCCATGCTTCGATCTACAAATGATCAACAGCACTCAGCATGCCACACTAGCAGATTGGGAGTATATCACTAATAACCTTCAACTACATAACCTTTGAGCTCGTACGTCTAAAAGAAGGGTGTTAAGCTAAAAGTAAATTTTCTACCACCAACAGAAATGTATTTGAAAGAAATCAGCTTTATATCTCAAAATATAATGTCAGACATACAACCATACAAGTCTGTTCCGGGTTTGAACAGAACCGAAGGCACGTCCAAAGAAGTCCTTACAATCCGGGCATCCACAATCCTGGTCGGACTTCCCATCATATATGGAGGTCTCTATACCGTGGCAACTCAGTGCAGAGTCATTCGACATGTTATCCTATCGTTCTCGAAGACACCCGATCTTCACCACAGTCTTAAAATACTTTCCATTTCGTCGTATCACATATTTGGAATGGGTTATATGACACAAAGGCCCTCTCCCGGTTAAACCGAATAGTGAGCGCTCAATTTAAAAACACGTGGATATATCAATCACAAAGATTCACATTCATGGTTCAATGTGGGTTTCAGATAACCAACTGGAATCCGACTTCCTATCGCATCGAAATTCAATTGCCGTTTTACGAGCCAATGGGTTTTCACATTCACGCGGGAACTATTACAAACGTCACAATTCAGCACAAAGCAAATCACATCACATAGTATCACAATCACAAACAGGGATATCAATCAGCTCAAGGCATTTCAATAATAATCAATCATCTAACAATGAGATGAATTAATAGTGTGATTATCATCAATTAATCACATAATTATTTCTCATTAATTACTTTAATTAATGGTGAATTATCTTTAATTTTAAATTAATTAATCCTTAATTATTAATTAATTAAATATTAATTATTGGTTAATTAACCCTTAATTATTAATTAATTAAATCTTAATCACCTTCATTAATTAATTATTTCTTAATTAATTACCTTAATTAATTTATCTTTAATTATAAATTAATTAACTTAAACTAATAATTAATTACCTTTAATTATTTATTCTTTAACTATTAAGTAATTATAATTCATCAATTATTTAATCAACATTAACAATACATTAATTGAATTACTTTTAAGTTAAGTGAAAAATGTAAAGCATTTAATTATCTCCTTAATTACTTTGTTAAATTTTATTTAAAATAAACTTTTCAAAATATAAGTTAAAAATACTCCTAACTTGAATAATTTAAAATATTTTATTTTAAAACCTTAAAGTACAAATTACAACTTAACAATAATTATTCATTTGAAACGAAAAATTTTTAGAAATCAATTTGACTTAAATTTTTAAAGTTCAAAACTAGAAACGCTATTACTCCCGAGCTGCTTTGAGTGTTCCTCGAGGAAAACACCTGTTTGCTTCGAGTTCCCCTCTGAATCAACCTTGGATTTTCATTTTTATCTCAAAATTTGGTTAAGTATTTTTATACCCAGCTCCCATTCAAAAAATACCCATGACCCTCCTCGAGCTAGCACCCCAATCCCCCGAGTGATACTTCGAGTCGAATACCTCCTTCCATACAACAAGCAACTGACACAAGCCTTGGTGCCGTGCACATGCACGACGACACTGACGAACTTCGAATGATGCCACCACCTTCCACATCTCGGCAATAGTTTGTAAGGGTCACACGAGCACCCAGATACCCAAAATATTGATGAATTGGCGATCGAGCATGCTAACCCAGACTGGCACAAGAACCAGACCACCAGAAAACGTCTCATCCTCCTACCTCTAGCCATCAGAGGCCACGAAAATTTAAATGAAGCTTCGTCTTGATCACACGCCGCTATCCCTACCTGAGCGATCAACTCTGGTGGTTTGACGAAACCGCGGCAATCCAAACTTCTGCTTCGACCAAAATGTGGGTTAAAACCCTAGACGAACGTCGTACGGCCACCACAATCAAATTAAAATTCTTTGAGCATTTTTTCTAGAAGCCCCAACACCTCAACCATCTCCACCCTCAACCTCGACCATCCTCATCATGGCAATGACAAGATTTCGGCAAAAACCCCAATTTTGATCATCCCCAAATTTATCAGTGAATACGTGATTAAAAAATATGATTTTTCTTTTAAAAGTCATTGCTTTCAAAAACGATTCGATTGATATGCTTGAAATCAGAAATTGTGATTTTTGAATTTTCAAATATTTTGAAGCTTGCTTGTATGTTTAAATTTCCTAGGGAACTTTAATTTATTTTTGCTTGAATCGGTTTTGAAAATTTGAATCGTGCTAAAACTAACAACTTTAGTTTAGATTCCATAGTATAGTTTAGATTAGAGGAAAGTAATTAAATTTTGAACAGAAATTTTGAAATCCTGGAAGCTAGAAACAGAGTCATATGGCTGTTTTTCTAACATGCACACACAAGATCTGTATATAAAATACATGCAAGTTTTTCTTTCAACCATATTCTTATCATTCATCACAAGCATCAACCCAGATTCAACTTTTAAATGTTGTTCACTCACCTTGATGTGTGAGATCAGAGGGCTTTTGAATTCCTGGACATTGATTTTGTTCTTTAAAATACCGAGTTTGATTTGCTGAATTGATGATCAAACTTGATTTGTTAGTTGAAGCTTGCTTCGGATTTCCTTACAGACTTGAATTTTTAGGTGCTGTTCTACTTGATTGCTGAAGAACATGATTTGCTTGATTTCTGGATATAGATTATCTTTGCTTAGTTGGATTTGTGATGAGGCTTGCTTAGCTTTAGATTTTTGTTTTTTTATTGCTTTTTTTCAGGTTTGTTTACAGATTGTTTTTGTTTTGCTTTTTTTTTTCTTTGAGAATTTTCTTCCCGGCTTTAGAAAATTTACAGACTTTTGTCGTCTGAAAATAATGGTAAAAGAAAAGAGAGAGTAGGAAGTTTATGTATATTTATTTCTTATTTTTATTCATTTTCTTAAAACAAAATGACACTTGTTAAATCTAATTATGAGATTATTACACTTGTTCATTTTCACACCATCTTTCTCATACATGCTTAACACTTGTATTTCTTTTGTTTTATATTAATTCTTAATCACATTTTCTATTTATTTGTATATACAATTTTAAAAGAAGAAATGTTTTTAACAAATTTTTGCATTAAATAAATTACATATTTATGATTTCAAATGAAAATTATTTTCCTAAGACATTTATTTAAATCATAAATTCAACTTCAAATTTGAATTATAATCCATTTATATGTATAGATACGCTCATATAATTTAAATTCAAATAGTTTTTAAAAATATTTGCATTTTTAAATCCTTAAATTCAAATGCAACTTCACAAACTTTTTTATGTATATAAATACAATTCAACACTTATTTTATTTATTTTCAAAAATTCAAATAAATTACACAATTTATTCTGAAATTCACATTAGTTATTAAATTTTAAATTGATATAATTTTGGGAATGTTACAAGTAACTCAAGAGATGTTCAAGATTCACATCTCCTAAGGATCCGTTAAACTTTCTACTATGTAGTAATACGCTATTATAATAATATATAAAGTAAAGTATAGTATTTAAAGTTAGCGTTAAGGCTTTACATTTTCTACCTTAACACATTTTTGGATGCCAAAAGTCTATACAGTACCGTAACTCACCGTAAACTGGAGCCGCCAGAGCAAACCCCATAGGTACAATATAAAACAAACTCGTAGAAGGCACGCTAGGGTAGGTGACACGACACAACTAGGCAATGCCATGGCAGATGTACCAATTACGCATCCAGATTGTAGGTAACGCATAGCCGCAACTACCGCCCAACTCGAAACACACTCTCAAGTAAAAATTGAAGGGTTGCCACCAAATAAATCAAAAGTAGGAATATAGTATCGATGGAATGTGTTCGATCGGAGGGGTTACCTCACTTAGCTCGGAATCGCTCATGTTTTAGCCACCTTATGCTAACTCACGGGTGTTAGGTTCACGTAAATATACCTTTAGGATCGTCTCCACCATCCTATTTCATTCTAGAATCTCCACCGCATACAAAGTTGTCAAAGTGGTTTTCGGTATTGGTAGAGAGTATGACAACATCCGATCCTGATCTCTTTGACAATCAATCGCTTATTACACACTGGATGGTTCTTTTACATTTCCAAAATTATTTCATAATTGATATCAGAATATCATATTCGATTAAAACCATCACTTCCGAAATCATTACTTATTTTCGAATTCATATTCTCCTTTGAAATCATAGTTTGATAATTATATTTCCTTTCAAAGTCAAACTCACAATTTATATCAAATTATCGTGTTCTCAAAAACTATATCACTTTCAAATCATTACCATTTCCAAATCATGATTTCTTTCAAAAATCATACTTCCAAAATAAGAAAAACCCTTACTCCGAAATCATCATATTCAATTAGTTATAACTTTTAAATCCCAACTTAGGTTATGACATCATTAACCATATTCACTTTAAAAAAATCGAGAAATTTGAATATAAAAAAATCCATTTTACTTGGTTTGGAATTTGAAAGAAAATAGTTTAAATTGTTATAAATAATTAATATAGATTTAAAATAGATTAAATAAAGTTAAAATAGATTAAATAGCTTTAAAATAGATTAATTAGATTTAAAATAAATTAAAATAGTTTAATTAGTTTAAAATAAATTAAATTGGTTTAAAATAGACTAAAATAATTCATACAGTTAATATTAGTTAAATAGTTTAATAAATTTGAAAATTTTAATAATTATAAATTTCAAAATATTATATTTTACAACAGTTTATATTAAAATATGAGTTTGAAATTAATATCAAATTAAACTATTCATTTCATTTCAACATATTGGACCATTTCAAATTTCCAAATTGACAAATCAAATTTCAATAAACTATCTAATTTCATATCGTTTCAATCCATGTTCAAATATCAATTCGGATTACTCCAGTTTTAAAATATTTCACGGTATTTTAAAACAACTTCAATAACTTAATTTAAACAGAATTTCATTTATACCTAAAAGTTTAACTTTAAACTTCCAATTAAATTCCTTAAAGCAATTACTTTTTGAACCAATTCGCATTTCAACATAAAACTTGATTTTTCTATAATACTTCAATTTATATAAATCAAATTTCCATTTCAAAATATCATTTAATTACATGCAAAAATCGAGGATTTTAAAATCATTTAATTTAACCAATCCATTGTCCGTATATAATTCTCTACCCTAGAGTCAAGTGATACGGATATTTATCATCTCAATCCGCAATTTAAAATTTTACGGTTATATATCATTTCCAACCACAGTCCCAAAATAAATAAAAATCCATAACGAACTTGCAGTTTATAATGATATAAATACAACATCCGTTCATCCAGATTCAACAATCAACATCCATTAGAATCATCACGCAAGTCAATCAATAAATATCAATATAGAACTGATAATCAATAACATGTATTTAACCCGTAATTTATATTCAGTACTAAATTAAATAACGATTTAATTTAAATAAATTTAAATTAACTGAGATGGTGATTCAAAATATACCAAACAGTCATAAAGAAATTCCTAATCACATCATAAATTAATTTAACAAACATAAGAAATTTTAGAAGGTATGAGTAGGTTAAAACACTCACCTTAGAATTTAAATCGAATTTAAATCCAATTTATACCCAAAATTCAAACATTCTCAGAATTCGTCCAAACGCACGTCAAAATATCCGGAATCTCGATAGGATCCTAGCAGAACAAACCATGAGTAAATCCGACCTCGTATGAATAGTTATGGGTATTAGAACATTAGATAAAAAAATCTAAACTAAAATAAAATGGACAAACTAGAAGCTGCCACGTCGCTTACCTCTTTCTCCAGCAAATCGAACGCGAAGCATGAAGCCTGAGCCCCAGCTGCCTATCACCGATCGACATTTCGCCCTCGCTAAGCACGACGTGACCATGCCCAAACACACTGCCGACGTCTACTCCCCTCCACGACCTTACCACGACGTCGCACCATCGCAAAATCACCCTAGTCGCCACCTATGGACGTAACCCTAGTCGAATTAATTGAGCCGATCTAGCCGTCGATTCGGCATGCGAGTGACTCTGATGCACTCTCCTCGCCTCTCCCCATGATACTGTACCCTCCAATCGACGATCCTTCGAAGTTCATCAACGTGCTATGAACGACCGAGACTTGTTCTATAGTTCCAGGACAGACAGGGGTACAAATTGAAAAAAGAATTACAGATCTGAGATGCACTCGTCGAGAGATTCAAATTAATATATAATTCAATATGTTTTGAGAAGTTTGAATTTTGTATTGAAATTGCATTGGGAAATTTAGGGTTTTCAGTCATTTGAGAAAGAGGAGCAACAAAAAATTTTGTACGTATAGAATTGAGAAATAGAAAGGGTGCTAGGGTTTGAAACGACATATATATAGGTAGAACACAATAGAAATGAATGGGCTCAATTGGTTGGAAAATTGAACGATAAACGACCCAAAAAAGCCTGTTTCGACTCCGGAATGAAAATGGGTCAACCCATATATCAAAATAGATGTTTTCAAATATTTTAAAATCAATGATATAGGTTTCAAGTCCTAATTCCATCAAATGACGAAGTTACATTAAAATTAGCTTATTTCAAATTGATTTCAACTGATTTCAATTAAGTTGATTTCTAGGCATTTCGAGCTCGTACGATCAAATGACAAGTCCGATCGATACGAAACTTGACATCCTACACTAATTCACCTTTACGGAATCGATGAAACTAGTTTCGTCGAAATCCGAGATAGTTTCCAAAATGGATATATTTCAGTTAATTAAATAAACTAATATTAAATTGATTAAATCAATTTTTTCGCTCAAATTTAATAATTACCATTTCTGTCATTTTAGATTACTTGGACATTTACCATAATTTAAAACTAATCTAGACATTAGTTCAAAGTTAACTTATTTACCAATTACAGTTTTTAACTTCAATTGTAATTAAATCCAATTATTTATTATTTAATTCCAATAAATTGGCTTTTCTTAAAAGGTAAACGAGTTTTTATACTGGCCTCTACCAGATCAGAATAAATAACAAAATAATTACAAATATCATGAGCATACAATAGGACCAAAAAACTAATAAAAACCAATAGAAAACGGAAATGAAGTAGTTAAAATAGGATTTAGGTCCATAATAGCCCAAATACGATTATAATTAATGCACAGCGAAAGTACTTAGTCCAACAAATTTCAACCATCTCGTGCGTTTGATAAAAGCACCATCCATCTCTGCAATTAATTCCCGCCTGGATTTCATTTTCTTCTCAAAAATGCGAGTGTTCCTCTCACGCCAAATAATAGAGACGAAACTCCTGATAACAACAAGCATATAATCCCCCCTCTCGTTTTGCCATTTGGATCGTTGAAATATCTCGAATAATTGTTGCTCGCGACACGCATTTGTGTAATATATCTCAGCAGCTAGTGAACAGCCTTCCATAATCGATATGTCACCATGCACTGGAAAAAGATTTGGTCCTTGCTCTCGGGCTGATTATTGCAGAAAACGCAGATATTTGACACGATGAATCTCCTCTCCAGTAATTTATCTCTAGTTAATATCGAGTTGTGTATAGTTTTCCAGAGAAAAAAATTGTCTTTTCAGAGCCGAGTCTATTCCATATACGGCGATACCAAGGATTACTACAAGCATTATTATCAGGAAGAATGACTTTGTATATAGTTGCAATGGTGTGTGGAGAGTATTTTTCAGTCCATTGTATAGAGTGCACAGTGTTTTTGTGATTAGCCCGAATTATCTTCCTCCAGAGATTTCGAACCACAGTAGATTCAGCAGAAGGTAATTATATCACATCATGGTTGATGAAATGTCTAATATTTGCACTGTCAGGAATGCCTGTGGATATCTTTTCCATATTGTTGAGCACGTCATTTAGAATGATACCGGATGAGGACCAAGGGGCATGCCAGAATGAGATGGGATGATCATAGAAAATATTGTATTTAATATGTGACAGAATGGTATCACGAATGCTAAGAATGTTCCTCCAGAAATAGCTTGAAGTGGCAGTGGGACATATATTCCAGAAGTGCTTATCAAATAGGTAGTTCTTTCTTATCTAACATATCCACAAAGTCTGTTTGTCAGACAGGATATCGTTGATGTGTTTTGAGGCTGCGGCAATATTCCAGTATCGTAAATTTATTATACCCAATCCCCTTTTTTTCCTCGGTCTGCATATCTTGGAAGGCAATGGGAATAGGCTTGCGAGAATTGCAATCACCATGCCATAAGAAATGGTTCATAACCGCATTTATCATGGATATTAATTTTTTTTGGTAATATAAAAATACGAGACCAGTATGATGTCATGCCAAAAATAATCGATTTAACGGTAGAAATTCTACCTGCTTGCGAGAGGAGTTGAGCAGGACAATTTCGTAGTTTAGCAATAATCTTCTCATACATAGGTATGCATTGAGTAGTACTAATCCTAGATTTTGTGAGTGGGATACCCAAGTAAACAACATTATTTGGCATGGGCAGAAGACCAGATAGTGTAGTGATACGGCTAATATCATTCTCACTAAGACCCGCCATAAGAATATGAGACTTATTCTTATTAATTTGTAGCCCAGTCATATCGCACAATTGAAAAAGAGCAGCATTGATATCAATAATGGTACCAGTGCCTGGCTTAGCAAAGACGACAATGTCGTCGGCGAACATGAGTGAGGTAATTAGAGGATTCTTACACTTCGAGTGGGTCTTTATAGTCCTATTATAGCATGGATAGTGAAAATAGAATTAAGTAGCTCCATCACCAAAATAAATAAGTATGGGGAGATCGGGTCAACCTGATGAATCCCCCTAGACGATTTGAAATAGCCCGCAGAATGGCCATTAATCTTAACAGTGTATATGGCAATGGATATGCAATTGTATATCCAAGCGATGTATGATTCCGGGATTCCCATTCTAGACATAATAGCAACAATAGAAATCCATTCAATAGAGTCAAAAGCCTTCTGTATATCGATCTTCATCATACATCTCGGGGATATATTCTTCTGGTTATATCCTCTAAGTAATTCATGGGTGAGCATGATGTTATCAGTGATATATCTACCGTGTAGAAAGGCTGTTTGATTTGGTGATATGATTTTATTAAATATAGGCTTTAATCCATTGCAAGGATTTTGTGATTCATCTGTATATCACATTACAACATGATATCGGTCTGAAATGTGTGATAGAAATCGATGAATCGATCTTAGGAATTAAAGCAATGTTTGTGGCATTGACACCCCCGAGTAAAATATTTGTGGAGATGAAGTATTGAATCACCTTGACAAATATGACATGATGGTTGACCATGTAGTTATAAAAAAATTTGTATTGAAACCATCAGGTCCGCCCATACTGCTAGGATTAAGACCAAATAAGGCCATCTTGATGTCATTATATGCAACCGATTTGATGAGGCGAATAGCATCATCCTCGGCAATCTTCGGAATGTTGATATTTGTAATGTCTGCAAGGTTTAGATTATTGTCAGTTTTAGAAAAACATGCATAGAAGTAATTAATGAAGGCTTCATCAATAAGTGTATTGTCAGTTTGTAGCCCGCCATCCATGTTAACAATAAATGTGATTTTTTGTGCTGATCTTTTGATGCTGAGTGCTTGATGGAAAAAGGAGGATTTTTTGTCGCCATGGAAAAAATTGTCTTTATCAAGGTTTTCTTTATTCTTATCAAGTTCATAATTAAGAGCTTGCCGCATTTTTTTATTTATGTATTCCTCTTTATCTGATAGTTCAATATTTCCAGGGGAGGCAAGCATTTCCTGTTGAGCCTTATTGAGTTCGATGCTCAACTGATCAGATTTGGATGTTCCTTTACCGAAAGTGGAAATAGCCCATTTTTTCAAACATTGTTTTACATTCTTAAGCTTTGCCTGTAGAATATACATAGGGTTGCCATATGTATGAGTGTTCCATCCCTGCAAAAAAATTTCATAGAGTTGTTCATGTTTAGTCCAAAAATTTAAAAATTTAAAAGAGGCATGGTATTTCATTTTTTTCGATCCCCATGTGAGAATAAGAGGGCTATGGTCTGAGATTCCTGGGTGGAGGATAGTGAATAACATGTTTGGCCAAGTTGTAAGGGCATGTATATTGAAGAGAGAATGGTCAAGGGTGCAAAAAGTACGTCTTCCACTACGCCGGTTGTTCCAAGTATATATAGGGCCGATAGAAGGAATTTTGTGCAGAGCGACGAGCTGCATAGTTTGGGATAGAGGCCTAATGTCGTGAATGGAAAGGGGATTACCACCATATTTCTGAGTCGATGTGTACATGCAGTTGAAATCGCCAATGAGGATCCATGGGTCATTGATATTATTCTGTGATTGGATGAAGTTGTGAAGATGAGTTCTGGTATCTTTGCTACATGTAGCATATATGAAAGTTGTATAGAAACAGGCGGATGTTGGTATGTGGGTAACATGAAGGTGGATATACTGATTTGAAGCTGAAATGGTGACAGTGTTGTATGAAAGAGGGTTCCATAACACCACCACACGACCACATTCAGCATGATCTATATTGTGTGTGAATTTCCATTGGGGGCTGATATAATTACACATTTTCAGCGTTTGAGCTTGGTTGATTTTTGTTTCCAAAATTCCAATCATATGTAGATTGTTGCTTCTGATCAGATTTTTTGCTTCCTGTTGCTTTAAAGGGAGGTATGCTCCCCTTATATTCCACGCACCTACGTCGTCAAGCATTTGAGACATTGCCTTTCTTCTTCCTACCTAATTTCCTTTGCCCTATGAGAGCTGTCTTTTTTATTTGTATTTCATTTTCATCTGAACTGGTGTTATTACTCAATATATCTTCAATTTGGTATGTATGCCCTTCATCATTATCCTCAACTTCATCGATGTCTTTGGTTACCTTTTTGTTATAATTTTTCTTACTTTGTGTAGGATTTGATGATAAATTGGCTGTGGGTGATTTGGATGTGGTTGGCTGGTTGTTGAGATGAACATGTTTGATGGCAGTTTCAGGGGAATCGTGTTGAAAAAGAAGTTTGATGCCTGTATTTTGACCTTGAAATGTATCGTGCTGAATAATGTTGTGTTTGAGAAGCGTCTTGTTAATGTCAGGGGATAAGTGGATGTGTTCGTATGGTAGAGGATGTGTTTCTTCAGTTTGTTGTTCTTCAGTAGTAACAGGAGGAGGTGGTATGTTAGTTGTGTGTGAAGGCATGGTGAAGTTTGGAGTGAGGCCGGGAGGAGCAGCAAGAGTAATTGAAGATATTTCTATGTCAGGTATGACACATGTGTCACTAAGTAAGTCAAAACAATTTGATAAGTGAATTTGGGAGCAAGGTTGAACCAGTTCATTTGATTGGTCGGTGGGAATAAGGTGTAAGTCAGTGGATAGTGTGTCAGATAGCGGGGTATTTGTTGGTTGCGAGGATAGAATAGTATTCTCTTGTTTGTCTTGAGCATTCAACTGTGCATGTATATCACTGACATCCTTTTTTCCTTTTATTTGTGTTTTCTATATCATCTGCTTAGAATTTGTGTCTATTTTTTGTTTTCTTGTCCGTTGTTTGTGTGTTTTGTTTTGCCACATATCCTTTTCACCTTTTTTTGAGGGTTACTGAGTGTTTCATCTTTTCCTGCAGCATATTGAAAAAGCTGAGTATCAAGTGTATCGTCTTTAACATGTCCAGCCTGTTTCTGACCCACAACATCATTGGATAGTAGTTGTATCATGTCAATGCATGTAGAAATGTCGTGTCCAAAACTTCGACAGTGCACGCATATTTTTAGTCGCCAATCGTAATACACTTCGACATACAAAACATCATCACCATCTTCACATTTAATTACATCAGGAAGTTCCTTATTGGGTGTAATTTCGATAAGGCATTTGGCATATTGAAAATGTTGCATCTCCTTTGTTGCTTCGTTATAACATACCAAATTTCCTAGATGACATGCCAGCCAATTTATACCCAATAGCATCCAAGCGATAGTGGGGATTTTGTGAAAGTGGACCCAAATTGGCACCGATTTTATACCTAACTGTGCATTTTTTAACGTTGGCTTCCAAGAGGATATAATAAACATTTTACCACGGATGAAAATATGATCACTCTCAAGTATACGTTGTCTATCAGATTCATCAGAGAATTCAAAATAAAAACTAGAGCGATCGGATTCAAGCTGATAAGATCCATTGAGGCGCCAAATTCTCTTTAAATAGTACAGAACCACATTATATGGCAGACAATCATCAAGGAAGAAACCAACCAAAAGTTTGTTCATGCCTTTGTACCTGCCGCATGGACATCCATTGGCATCTTAAGAGCCTTTCCCGTATATGTCAAGTCGAAGAACTTTGGAATATAACGGCCTGCATTCCTAGGCTTTGTTTTGAAAAGGGAGACCCAAGGAGCAAGGGAAAAAGTAGTCAGTGAGTCACTATTTGGAGAAGATGCGGTGGGTGGTAGAGGAAAATATGTAGGTAAAGATAACGAACAACGGATGATTGGTGTAGCATCTGGTGGCTTGGGTAAGGGTGGCGACGATGTATCAGCGATGGATGTTTGGTCGACATGGGGGATGGATAGAGAAGGTGGAAATGGGGAAGTCTGGACGGCAACGGTGGTGCGTGGGATGACAGGACACAGTACGACACTGTGAGCATGAGCAGTGGAAGTGATGTGGGTATGGTCGATTGGGATAGGGGATGGGGACAGAAGAAATACGTAAGGATACACAAGGTATTGGGGGAGAAGAAACCATGGGAACAGCGACGATGTTTCAAATTGTTTTTATTGATTTCAATCATTACACTCAATCCATTATTACTCAGATAACCTAGTTAATATTTGTTTGCCTTTCATTACATAAATACATTCCATTCCCATCCTTTATTTGTATTAATGACTATATCTCAAAATTTATAATTTTTGTCAATTAAACACATTAATTAAGACTTTAAATCAAGTTAATTATTTTATCTTTGTTTCATTCTTTTATTACATCAATTATTACTTTATGAATAAATTTAATTTTCTATTTATTTCATTACATTCACACCTTCAGTAATTGCATTCATTCTCATCGTAACAATGAAGTTCATTTAATTTTAATTGATTTCCTATTTTAATTTAGTAGACCGATTAAATAGGTAACTTATAAAAATCGTTACTAAAATTTTTAATTACACTTATGAATTCATTATTCATAAACAAATGTTACAATTCTTATATAATTCTAATTTTATTTAGTTACGATTAATTATGTGCAATTTCATTGATCAATTCAATACTTACATTTATTTTCATATATTCAATTTATAACCAAGTTATATCATTTACATTATTTCTATTAATTGAACTTCCATAAAAAGGTTATCCTTTTCTAAAATTAACCTTATTCCATTTCATTTTGTTTATTAATTTCCTTTAATAAATCACAAACTTCTGTTTTTCCCAATATTAAACAGCAAAATTTAATTAAATCAACAAATTTAAATTACCAAAACTTTACTGGTCGTTACACTCTCCCTCACTCAAAACTATCCGTCCCCGAAAAGGAAAAAGAGGGAAAAGAAGGAATTTAGAAATCCATATATCTTATTCAAATATTAAACTTATAAACAATTAATTTACATAATGAAATAGTTTAAATTAAACATATAAATTTATAAACAATTAAATCTTTTATTTTAAATTAACAAAAGTTTGGAAAACATTCCATAAAATTTTCTAAGTCCAAAATTTTCGAAAATTTTTCGGCAGAGTCTCCTTTGTACGGAGAGGCCCGGGAGGAATTATAATATCAAATATAACAATATATAACATATATTTTCCAAAATAATATATCCCAACACGGGAAAACAATATCATATCGCTATAAAACCGTAATCCGAGAACGTGCCTAATTGTCAGGCAAATAACGCTTAATTATGAAACCAAAAGCAGTAACAATTGGTTCCATAACCTATATTTCACTTATATAATCCAAAAGAGTTAATAATTATATAAAAGGAAATATTTAAGTTGTTTTAACCACTAACAAACAAACCAATATAAAACAACAATCTCTTGCAATCACAACATACAATCATCATATATAATCAATAAAATCAATCATCCATCCATAGCAAAACAAATGGTTTGTTCGGATAAAGACACTTTTAATCATATAGAATGACAAATAACTACTAAGCATACCATTTACTCAACAGTCTTAGATAAAACTCAATAGATTATTCAATACATCCAAACAATTAGAAGTATCTTCCCCCGAACATTTCTATAAGCCAAAACAAACAATAATTATCAAGGTAGTTGGGTTATCCTTATTAAATTTCTTTATCAGCATTTATAGTTATATTTCTAAAAAAAATTCCGTTCATACAAGGATTATTTATTTAACTTACATTTATCTCTTGCAAAATTATATTCCCATTCATTTATTCAGTGTTTATTTCATTTATTTTCATTTATCCATATAATGCCAATTTCTTTTTATTGCATTACATTCATTTATTTATAATATTCATATTCAATTCAATTACTTAACATATTAATTCATTAACTTGAGTCTATAATCATCTATTTATAGTATTCATCCTCTCTGGTTATTTTATTCATAAATCGTTTCACCCATTTACTTAAGTTTATAATTACTCGTTTATAATACTTTTTATATTACATTTAATTAGCAGTATTTATATTATAACTCAAGTTTATAACCATTTTCATATCAAATTTCTTATTTATAAAAGTAAATTTTATTGAACACTTTCATTGTTTAAGTTTTTCTTATATAATATTCCATTACATTTTTCTTATAAAACATTTCAACTTTTAAATCATTTTGTAAGTTATATGTGTGTTTGTAAGAATGCAATTGAAAGTTACACAAGTTTGACTTGCTTATTTTAATTAGCAAAATATTCAATAATCATATCTCTCAGATTTCATTCTTTTGATTTATAGGTTACAAGTTTTCAATTCTTGTATATTTCATTCATAACTTAGCATTTAATTTCTTATTTTCATTTAGAAGTTTCAATAATTAAATAATTAAAATTTTATTCCATTACAATAATTGAAATCTCTAGTTTATGGAAATTTAAGAACTAAATGTCGGGTTCCATTTCAAATCATTTAAAATAATAGGTAGATGTATATACTTACAACTTATATCCAATTATATTTAAAACAAATTTGAAATTTATATGTGTTTATCAAAATAAATCTGTAGTAAAATACTACAGTGATCTTCCCACATTGAAACTCGAAAATGAATGTCGATGATGCGTGCACTCATCACCGAAATTATTTTCCAGCGACATGAAGGGGAGTACAGAACTTACTCCCTTTTCGAAATTCTTTAAAAACATTTCTTTCAAATTATATTGAAATATTATATCATAAAATATTTATAGATAATGTTATTATATTCTAAAATCCTTTGAAAGAAATTTTCAAGATCTCGGAACTTTTGTTCTAGATTTCCAATTTTCATTTGTTTTATTTTCAAATCTTATTCCCAACTAATATTTATAAATTTCACTACCTATCAACCAACATATTAAAACCAAATATATCATTCGTATATCATTATTTTATATACACAAAAATATACAATAGTCAAATTACTTCATTTACCTATATTTCAAAACAAATATTGTGTCGGTCTGTCCTATTAAGTGCTTAGAAATCCCTATCGTATAGCGTCCTATGCACCAACATAATTTATAAATACAAAATGGAACAAATTAACACAATATCAAAACCTTTTAATAACACTAACAAATACGATCTCTAATATATATACTCTCAGCGACTCATTATAGGGTATTACTACCTTGTTAATAAAGAGTCCGATCCCACAAAGCTAAGGTTTTCGCTAAACCAAAGCTCTGATACCAACTGTAACATCCCACCTTTTTGGACAGTTTAAGCAGACACATGTGCTGAATCAAACCATGCAAAATGGAAGATTGTTATGGGGTAAATAAGAAAGGAGAAAGAAATAAAATAAAAATAGAATCTCACAGCGGAATGACAAAATATAATAATCAAATAACAGTTCATGAAGCTGTTTACAAAAACATTTGTTATACAACACAGTATTAAAGTTACACATATCAGGGATAAGTAAATGATGATACAGTGGAATAGTATGATGCAGTGGGATAATATAGCAAATAGTAGTAGTACACTTATTTGTCTTTGTCCTCCAGAATAAGTCTTCAAATCCTGAAATGCTCAGGCTGACCCGAGAAAATTGAAAAGACAAACACTCGAGTCAGAACTAAAAGATCTTATGTAAGTTAAATCAACGGTGAATAAATATGAGTGGAACGACATCAGATATGTTTTACGAGGTTTGACACCTCCTATCCAGTGTCTAACGTGAGTGCAATAATCCAAGAGATGTTCGGGATTCACATCTCCTAAGGATCTGTTAAACTATCTACTATGTAGTATTACGCTATTATAATAATGCCTGAAGTAAAGTATACTATTAAAATATAGCATTAAGGCTTTACATTTTCACCTTAACACATTTTTGGATGCCAGTTGTCTATACGGTACTGTAACTCCCCGCAAACTGGAGCCGCCAGAGGATACCCCATAGGTACGACATAAAACAAACTCGTAGAAGACGCGCTAAGGCAGGTGACATGGCACAACTAGGCAACTCCAAGGTAGATATACCAATTAAGCATTCGGACTGTTGGTAACGCATAGCCACAACTACCGCCCAACTCAAAACACACTCCCGAGTAAAAATCGAAGGGTGGCCACGAAATAAATCAAAAGTCAGAATATAATGTCGATGGAATGTGCCCGATCGGAGGGGCTACCTCACTTGGTCCGGAATCGCTCCTGTTTTAGAGACCTTATGCTAACTCGTGAGAGTTAGGTCCACGTAAATATACCTTTAGGATCGTCGCCACCATCCTACTTCATTCTGGAATCTCCACCGCATACACAGTTGTCATAGTGGTTTTCGGTATTGGCAGAGAGTATGAAAACATCCGATACCGGTTTCTTTGACAACCAATCACTGATTACACACGGATGGTTCTTTTACATTTTCAAAATTATTTCATACTTGATATCAAAATATCGCATTCGATTCAAATCATATCACTTTCAACATCATTACTTACTTTCGAAATCATATTCGCCTTTGAAATCATAGTTCGATAATCATAGTGCCTTTCAAAGTCAAATTCATAATTTATGTCAAATTATTGTGTTCTCAAAAACTATATCACTTTCAAATTATTATCGTTTCCAAAATCACGATTTCTTTCAAAAGTCATACTTCCAAAATAAGAAAAATCCTTACTCTAAAATCAACATATTCAGTTAGTTATAACTTTTAAATCCCAACTTAGGTTATGACATCGTTAACCATATTCACTTTAAAAAATTGAGAAATTTGAATATAAACCCATCCATTTTACTTGGTTTGGAATTTGGAAGAAAATAGTTTAAATAGTTATAAATAATTAATATAGATTAAATAAAATTAATATAGATTTAATATCTTTAAAATAGATTAATCATATTTGAAATAAATTAAAATAGTTTAATTAGTTTAAAATAAATTAAATTGCTTTAAAATATATTAAAATAATTCATATATTTAATATTAGGTATATAGCTCAATAAATTTGAAAATCTTAATAACTATAAATCTTAAAATAATAAATTTTTAAAACAGTTTATATTAAGATATGAGTTTGAAATTAATATCAAAGAAAGCTATTCATTTCATTTCAACATATTTGGAACATTTCAAATTTCCAAATCGACAAACCAATTTTCAATAAACTATCGAATTTCATATCGTTTCAATCCATGTTCAAATATCAATTCAGATTACTCCAGTTTCAAAATATTTCAAGGTTATTTTCAAACAACTTCAATAACTTAATTTCGATAGAATTTCATTTATACTTAAAAGTTTAACTTTAAACTTCCAATTAAATTCCTTAAAGCAATTCCCTTTGCGACGACCCGACTTCCTATCTCCAGGAAATCGCGTTGCCGATGAAGAAAGAAAGGGATAGAAGAAGAAAAGAAAGAGAAAGAAGAACACTACAACAACAGATAACTCACAGCGGAACGAATAAATATAATATATCACATAAAATATTACATAGTATCAGAGTACATCAGAGTTACACAACTTATACAACACATATTAGACAGTTATAAACATCTGTCTAATTCATACAACTCAAGTATACAAGTCACAGATACATCATACACAGCGGAAACATAATATCTACACGTGGAAGCCTCCTGCTCCATAACTCCTCCAGAATTCGTCAAGCTAACCTGGATCACTTGACTACTCATATATAATATGAGTACCCAAGAGTTTAATAAAACAGAAAATAAACACTCGGGTCAGACAGGGGTCTGGTGTGAGTAAACGGGTTAAAATTGCTTAACTTTAGAAAACCTTTGAAAAGAAAAGGTATCACGTAAGACTTCCCACACATAAACATGGAAAAGTTTTTACCTTACGCTAACCAAAACATTTGATAGGAAATCCAGTGATATTATAATAGTGTCTAGGGTTTTCAAGTAAATATGAAATAGCCGAAATTGTTACATCTATTAAATTCCAGCTACTAGCCACAAAAGTGGGTAATACAATCAAAACCGTAAGTGTCTCGTAGGAAAAATTGGATTCCAACAATGGCAGGGCTACTGGGGTACCGCCCGTCACAGTACGTGGCCTAGATCAACGTACCGAGGAGCCACCCTAACTCCCCTGCAACACAAGGCCGGACCCATTCCTTACTGAATAGTTCCAAATGAGACCACCCCGTGGTTGGCGCGACCAACCACCCACACAGCCGAATAATAAGGGACTCTAGACAGGGATGAATCTCACTCTCAAAGTGGGGGCTACCCACGAAGCCTTGGCGCACCTCCCCTGTTTTAGCCATTCCCTGTTGATGAGGCTTGAGGCTGCGATTACCTTAATAGAACATATCACTTAGAATGCTCATCGCCCGCCTGACGATGTGTTGAAAGCATTCGATCCATACAAGTTCGTTCCGGGTTCGAACGAAACCGAAGGCACTATCTCGTTGCACTCGTTTTGGAATCACCCTCAGAGTCAACGACCATAGCCCTTGCACTCTGATTCACCATCTCGAATCTATAAGCACTATTCCGTCAAACTCATTACGGAATCACCCACAGAGTTATACTGACGTATAGCCCTTACACCTCGAGTCTTCACTTGCTCCACTTGGATTAACGACCTAACGTTTAATTGGAATCGATGTGGTTTTCGGATTCCAAATATGGAAACCCGATCCCGGTCTCACCGAAACCAAACGCCATTTTAATGTCCAAGTTGTACTTAAGGGTTTAAACAGTTTAAACTTATATACAGGATGATATAATAAACAGATAGATGAATAACATTATCACAACAGATAATCATATCAAACATTCATCTCATAAACAGCATATCACATAACAGATATATCCAAATCATCCAATATCATTTAATCACTCAATATTAATCAACATTCAATATCAACCAATCATCCAATATCAATCATTCATACAGAATTGATTAACTCTAAATCAATTTAATTAACCTATAATTAAGTTAATTACTATCCTTTAATTACTTGGATTATCTAAATCCTGCTCATTGATTTATTTCAAATCAAATTCATTAATCATTTCTTAATGATCTTCTTTAATTAATCTTTCCTGATTAATTATCTTTAATTACATTCAAGTAATTATCCTCAACCATATTCAGTAATTAACCTTTAATTACTATCATTAATTACAATAATTAATGATCCTTCATTAATTAATTATCTATAATTAATTGCATTAGAGCTTAATTAATTACAATTTATTAATCACATTTTAATTAATTACTTTTATTAATTACCTTGATTAATTTCATTAATTTAATAATCCTTATTAATTAATTAAACCTTTAATTAATTAAATAATTAACTTTTAATTAATCATTTCATTAATCTTAATCAGTAATTAACAACTTGTAATTACTTATCTAAATTAATTAACTTCTTAATTATATTAATTGCTTTCAAATTAATTATATTAATCCTTGATTAATTAAACAAATTAATTAATCTTTAATTACTTCATTAAGTAATTATTAATCAACTTAAATTAATAATTAATCCTTAATTAATTACTTAATTAATTAGTTACATTTTAATTAATTACTTTTAGTAATTAATCTTAAGTAAAACTCATTCATTAATTAATCACATCATTAAATAATTCTTGATTCTTTAGTTAATTAATCACTTCATAATTAATTAACTTCAACAATTTATATTAATCAATTCATTAATTGATATCATTAAGTGATTAAACAATAATCACTTCTACTAGTTACTCCATGAGTAATCACTTCCATAAGTAATTAACTTTCTTAATTACATTCACAATTATCCATTAATTACTTTATTAAGTAATTATACTTAATTAATCCATAATTAAGTGATTATTCAATAAATAATTAACTAATTATTTAAAATTAATTAAACAATTAATTAATTAACATCTTATAATTCAAAATCCTAAATTAAATAAGAGAATATTAATCTTAATTAACAAATCATATTTAAGTATTCACAAATTCATATCAAATTAATTTAACATTATTTATCTTTATAAATAAGTTATTTGAAATTGATAAAGCTTAAACAATTCAAAAACAATTTATTAAATTTGGTTTTAATATTATAATCTTATCTTTATTTTAAAATAAAGGATTTAGAAATCAAATTCAAATTGAAAACACTTTAAGTTATCTAATTAAAACTTAGTTTTTAAAATCATTCCTTGATAACTTAGATTTTATAACTTACAATTGAAATCGCTTTTAATAAGTTTAAAGACAAATAAAATAAATAAAATTCAACTTATATTTTAAGAAGTTTGATTAACATTACATTTTAATCAGCTAGTTTAAACATAGCATCAACTTCTTTATAAACTTGTATATATTTAATTGCAACATCATCATTGCACAGAACTCGACTAAAACAGCAACCTAGAAACCCGACAAAAACCTTCTTCCCAAATTCCCCCTCTCCTATGATACACCAAACAATCGAGTCCCTGCAACCCCATCTCTACTTCGAGTTGTAACCAGAAATACACGAGAGGAACCTCGTCACTGCTTCGAGTCAAACTAAAAAAAAAAAAAAAAAAAAAAAAAAAAAAAAAAAAAAGGGAAAAAACGCGAGCACTACAACAGGAACAGCTCGTCTTCCCCAACTCCTGTTCCCAACCCAACTGTGCACGAGGCACGGTGCATATGCACCCCTGCCGCCGACCTCCATTGGCCACCGCGACGACCTTCCACGGTCCCAAACCCTCACGCGATAGCTTAGATGAACCCAAATCCCTCAATACAAATGCGCATCAAATTTCGACTATCAACTCGAAACTGCAGAACCCACTTTCCACAAAATCACCTCCACGGCCATCACCAACGCCGCCGTACATGCTACCATCCCCTCCTTAGCACCGCTACGACATGAGCTTCACTTTTCCCATGCGCGATCACCCCCGAGCCTATACTTGCGTCACAAATTCCTCCACAGTAGATTCCAGTAAAACAAAACTCTAAACCCTACTTTAATCCAATTCGTTCAATCTACACATTAGAAAAATTATCCTGTATTTTTCTAGTGTTAATCATCAATTAACACAGCTTCAATTCACATTTCAAAGCTTATAAATCACTTAATCACATGAATTTAACAAAACCCCCAATTTCACTCAAACCCAAATTTCACAATGAATACTCAACTAGAAATCACAATTTTCATACCAAAATTCATGATTTCCTACCTAGATTACATGCATGTAATCCAAACTAAAAATTAAGGTTGTTAATTTTTAGCCAATATCTTAGTTTACTGTAATTCTTATATTTATACTTATCTGTATTTTAAAAAAAATCATATAAATATTTTTATAAACTTCATTACACATTTTCAAGCAAATTTCATTCATATAATCAAAGCTAATATGGACCATTTTGGGAAATTTTGACTTTTGAAACTAAGAACACAGTTTTCTTCAAACAGAGAAGAACATCCATGTATATATATACAGTCATATATTTACTTATATGAATGTAAGAATAAATTCAATAAACATGGCTGAGTGATTTTCATGCAATACAAATATCAATTCACAGATTTAACATGCATTCAAGTTTAAACCACTTTAAACTGTTTTTAAATAATTTACTCACCTCTGTAATATATGCAGAGCAGATTTAGAATTTATTTCCCAGGCCAGAACATTAAATTTGAAAACTGTTTGATTTTGCATGTTGTTGAAATCCTACTGCTTACTGCATGCCTTCAATTTGACTTGCTGATGAATGTGAACTCTTGCATTACAGGTTGAACTCACATGAAATGCAGGCTATAGACTTGTACAATGCAGATTTGAAGATTGTAGATTTGCTTTAGCAGGTTGATTTAAACTTGCAGGTTTTAGCTTCAACTTGAATTTTCATTTGCTTTTGCTTTACATTATAAGGTTTTGATTTGTGGTTTTACTTTCAGATTGATGATGAATTTGTAGAAGGATTGAATTGCAGGTTGATTGAAGTTGCAGATTTTGAAAAATGCAGATTTAAGGTTGAAGGAATTCTTACATTACAGGTTTTGAAAAATGGATTTCTGGTTTGCCATTAATTTGTGTTAAGAAATGAGAATGAAAGTGTTTGAAAAAAACAAGTTTTCTTCTTTTACATTTATTAAAAATTAAATAAGTATCTTGCCACATGTTTACAATTTGAACAAATGTCATAAACATGTTTAATTCCTTTACAAATGTTATTAAGAGTGTTTAAAATATTTACACATGTCTTTTGTATTTTAAGAAAACTTTATTTAATTTAAAGGTATATATAAACTTTACTTATTTAATTTAGCAAATACTTTCATATGTATATATAAGTTTACCTTTAAAAGAAAAATGTTCTAAAACTAATTAAAATGCAAATAATTCTTATATATAAATTTAAAATCTAAAACATTTATATTTATATACTTATAATCATTTAAAATTAATCACTTTAAAAGAGAACAAAACAAAACTGTTTAAATCTTTTTAAACTATCAAATTTAAAAATAAATAGTTATCTTATATTTTAAAAACAATTGAATACATTTTAAATTATCTTTTGAAAAATATTAAGTTTTAAAACAAAGCTTTCAATTACAATATTCATTCATATTTCAATTATTAATAGATTTAATTAATTTTCAAAACAACTCAAATTATAACATATACGTACATATATATTACAATTTGAAACTTCATCTTTAAAACAAAAGATCTCCTATTTACAATATATATCAAATGTATACATTATAAATAGAATAAAATTTCATTAGCTTTGGAAAACAATTTTGTCAATATTATTGCCAGATTATAAATTCATTAATCTTTTTAAAAAAAAATCAAATTAGCCAATTTTAAATTAAAATTATAAAGAAAATTATCAAACCAGTTAAATTATTTACACAGATTATTAAATTCTTATTGCCCAAAATTCCGGGTCGTTACACCCTTTTAAACCAATTCGCATTTCAACACAAAACCTTACTTTTTAATAATACTTCAATTTATATAAATCAAATTTCCATGTCAAAATATCATTTAATTACATTCAAAAATCGAGGATTTTAAAATCATTTAATTCAACCAATTCGGTGTCTGTATATAATTCTCTACCCTAGGAACAAGTGATACAGATATTTATCATTTCAATCCGTAATTTAAAGTTGTACGGTTATATATCATTTCAAACCGCAATCCCGAAATAAGTAAAAATCCATAACGAACTTACAGTTTATAATGATATAAAATACAACATCTATTCATCCAAATTCAACAATCAACATCCATTATAATCATCATCCAAATCAATCAACAAATATCAATATAGAACCGATAATCAACAACAGGTATTTAACTAGCAATTTATATTCAATAATAAATTAAATAACAATTTAATTTAAATAAATTTAAATCAACTGAGATGATGATTAAAAATATACCAAACAGTCATAAATAAATTCCTAATCACGTCATAAATTAAATTTAACAAACATAAGAAATTTTAGAAGTTGTGAGTGGGTTAAGACACTCACTTTTGAATTTAAATTGAATTTAAATCCAATTTAAACCCAAAATTCCAACATTCTCGGAATATGTCCAAACCGGTGTTAAAATATCTAGAATCTCGATATGATCCCAGCAGAACAAACCGCGAGTAAATCCGACATCGTATGAAGAAGTTATGTGTATTAGAACATCGGATAAAAAAAAATCTAAACTAAAATAAAATGGACAAACCAGAAGTCGCCATGTCGCTTACCTCTTTCTCTAGAAAATCAAATGTGAAGCACAAAATCTAAGCCCTAGCCACCTACATCGATCGACATCTCGCCATCGCCAAGCACGATGCGACCACCCCCAAAACACACTGCCGACGACTACTCTCCTTCGCGACCCTACCGCGGCTAGCCACGATGTCACACTGCGAAAACACCATAGCCGCCACATATAGACGTAACCCTAATCGAATTAATCGAGGCGATCTAGCTGTCGATTTGGAATGCAAACAACTCTGATGCACTCTCCTCAGCTCTCTCCACAATATTGTACCCTCGAATCGACGATCCGTCGAAGTTCATCAACGTGCTATGAACGGTCGAGACTTGTTCTACAATTCCAAGACAGACAGAGGTTCAAACTAAAAACCAAATTATAGATCTGAGATGCGCTCGTTGAGAGCTTCAAATTGATATATAATTTGTTGAGAAGTTTTAATTTTGAAGTTGAATTTTGAATTGAAATTGCATTGGAAAATTTAGGGTTTCCAACCATTGAGAAAGAGGAGCAATAGAAATTTCTGTACATACATAAATGAGAAATAGAAAGGGTGTTAGGGTTTATATATATATATATACACACACATAACACAATAGAAATGAATGGGCTCAATTGGTTTGGAAAACTAAACGATAAACAACCCAGACGAAAATGGGTCAGCCCATATATCAAAAGATGTTTTAAAATATTTTAAACTCAATGTAATTGGTTTTAATTCCTAATTCTGTCATATGGAGAAGTTACGCTAAAATCAGCGTATTTCAAATTGATTTCAATTATTTCAACTAAGTCGATTTCTAGGCGTTTCGAGCTCGTACGATCAAATAACAAGTCCGATCGATACGAAACTTGAAATCCTACACTAGTTCACCTTTATGGATTCGATGAAGCTGGTTTTTTCGAAATCCAAGACAGTTGCTAAAATGGCTATATTTCAGTTAATTAAATAACTTAATATTAAATTAATTAAATCACTTTTTCGTTCAAATTTAATAGTTTACCATTTCTATCATTTTAGATTACTTTGACATTTACCATAATTTAAAACAGATCTAGACATCAGTTCAAAGTCAATTAATTTACAATTACAGTGTTTAACTTCAATTGTAATTAAATTCAATTATTTATTATTCAATTCCAATAAATTGATTTTATTTGATTTCAATCTTTACACTCAATCCGTTATTACTCAAATAACCTAGTTAATATTTGTTTGCCTTTCATTACATAAATACATTCCATTCCCATCCTTTATTTGTATTGGTGAATATATCTAAAAATTTGTAGTTTTTGTCAGTTACTCATATTAATTAAGACTTTAAATCCAATTAATTATTTTATCTTAGTTCCATTCTTTTATTGCATCAATTATTACTTTATAAATAAATTTACCTTTCTATTTATTTTATTACATTCACACCTTCAGTTATTGCATTCATTCTCATTATAATAATAAAGTTCATTTAATTTTAATTAATTTCCTATTTTAATTTAGTAGAACGATTAAATAGGTAACTTATAAAAATCGTTACCAAAATTTTTCATAACACTTATGAACTCATTATTCACAAACAAATGTTACAATTTTTATATAATTCTGATTTTATTCAGTTACTATTAATTATGTGTAATTTCGTTGATCAATTCAATACTTACATTTATTTTCATATATTCAATTTATAACCAAGTTATATCATTTATATTATTTCAATTAATTGAACTTCCATAAAAAGGTTATCCTTTTCTTGAATTAACCTTATTCCATTTCATTTTGTATATTAATTTCCTTTAATAAATCACAAATATTTGTTTTTCCCAATATTAAATAACAAAATTTAATTAAATAGACAAATTTAAATTATCGAAAACTTATGGATCGTTACAATGTGTTGGCTCAAAGTGTGGTGGTAGTTTGATTTGAATTCGGTTAATTTTGGTGAGTAAATCTCACCTTTTAAACTAAAGTTTTAGACTTTATTATTATTTGTAAAAATGACATTAGTTTAGTTGCTTATGGTTATGGATGTTTGGATATGATGTTGTTTTGTTTGATCCCTGCTTGAAGCGGATGATATATGTGGTGATTCGTTATTAACTTGAATGTAGTCAAAATGTTAAGTTATGGTGCAAGTGATGACCTTTACTTGTTGTATGGATGTTATTGCATTTGAATATGTGTGAGAGCATTTGTATATGGATGTTGTATGCTAGAGGAAAAGTAGTACTTGAATTTGTTTATGTTGTGACATCGAGATCCTGTGTGTTTTAAACTTGTTTACTTATTTATGTTTTATAAAGTTTTCAAAACTTTACTTTTATTTCCAAACCTTTATACAAAGTTTTTAAAGTAATTTAAATATAAAAGGTAAAGTTTAAAGGCTATTTGATTTATTAAACAGGTTTTAAGGTTATGATATCCATATCGATAGTTGTTATGGATGCATTTTGTAAAACAATAATTTTTGTGTAAAATAAAATGGCCTTTCGCCTTAGATACTTTTTAGGGGTCTTTAAAACTATATTATAAGTATTAAAAAGGTTTAATTACTATTTAATTATTTAATTAAGTAAGGAGTTAATGATTATTTAATTAATTAAGTAACGGTGATTCGTACTTAATTATTAGTTAAGGTAGTTATTATTAATTAATTAAAAGTTAGTTATAATTAATTAGTCAAGTAAATGTTAATTATTTATTAATTAAGTATTATTTAATTACTTATTAATTAACTAAATGGTATAACTATTTAAATTAATTATTAATTAAATAAAGTTTAATTATTAACTAATTATTAATCTGGTAAGGTTTAATTGTTAATTATTAATTAAGTTAAGATTTAATTATTATTATGTAAAAAGTTTAAACTTATTACAAATTAATTAAATAACGGTGTTTAATTTCCAATCACTTTATTTTCAAGGATCGGTTTATTTAAAAAGCATCTTTCTTTTACAAAAGATGGATTTTAAATATAAGATATTTCTTTGTCTATGCCATTAAGTGGACAAACTAATATGAATAAGTTAAGCTAAAATGTTGACAATTTTTATTGGTAATTCAATTCGTATTTTGCACTAAAAGTTAATGAGTAGACTTTCCTCTGTCTATGAGATCCAGAACTTAATTTTCTAGGCGAGGGATAGAAAAGTCAAAATGTTGGAAACGTGATAAATATGAAAGAGTTGATTTTGATAAATGGATCATGGTAAACTAAGTATATGGAAGATACTTCATCGTATACTTAATACTAAATTTTGAGAGATGTAAACTAATCTCTATCCCAAGAGGTAAGAATGTACGTCGAGTCAAGGTTAGTTTTCTAACTTGTTTGACTTCATTGTTAATCAAGGGATAGTACTATTTGAAATCAAAAGGTGGGGATAAGTATAGGATGTCTTATTTTTCATATGAAATTTTATAAACACCCCAGAGAGTAGATTTGTCCACTATCGATAGTATGGGCCATTTCAAAATTATCGAATATTAGCTCGAAGATACCGAAATCTGGCAGCATGAGTTATATGAAAACCACCTCGGACCACGAAATCATTTGAATTGGAAACATCTTGAAGATGATGGAATCGAAGATGAAGTTCTTTGTAGGGCAAGGACTACCTGTTACTAATTTTGAAGGTGGTTCCAATAATGTTGTAGAAGTAGTGCCTTCGGTTTGTTTATATCCTAAACAACTTGTACCGACGAATGATCGCATTGTCACTAGGAGGGTAGTGTTAGCATTCCAAGTAGGATTACTATATAACAAGGTAAGCGATGCCTCGAGACTCACAAGCAAAAATGACTAAAACAGGGGAATGCGACAGGGCTATGTTGGTCTCACCTATTAGGGTATGGTCATCCCTGATGTAGATCGATATTATTTTTTGGATTTATGCTTCGAGGCCTGGTGCGGTTGTTGATCACAACCGAGGAATGGTCATATTCAATACTATCTAGCGAGGTGTAGGACGGTCTTATGTTGGCAGAGGTGCAAGATATTCTTGTTGACCTTGGTACATTTTATTTAGAGGTGTATATTGACTAGCGGTACCTCAATAGACTTGTCATTGATTGAATACATTCTTCAATAAGTGCCTTTATGAATTTAGTTGTATATAATTATCCAGAATGTAGTTAATGTAACCATTTCGGTTATGATTCAATATTTTCTTTAAACCCTAGACATTATTACAGCATCAATGGATTTTCTAAAAAAATGGTTCGGTATCATAAAGTAAAAACCAATATGTGTTTATCTGTAGTGAGGTCTTATGCGATACCATTATTTTTAAAGAATTTTATAAGTATAATAATTCAGTTGTTTAGAATTTACTCACACCAACCTCATGCCTAGCTCGGAGTTTTTCTTTCATTCCCTAAAACTCTTTGGTACTCAAATTTCTACGAGTAGCCAAGTATTCTAAGTTCTTACAAATGCATTTTGGATGGAGCAGAGGCATCAATGTTAACTAGTTATCTATCTATTTCCACCGTGTATGTATATTGTGTATCAATATTTTGGAGGCAGGCGGTTATAACTATCCCTGGATGAAGCTAGTACCTGTTATGACTCTAATGTATCATTTTGGAAGTGAATATATATACCATCTTAATTTTTTTTATATGTAATTTCCTTAGGTTGTGAGATTCTTTGTTTCCTTCTTCTTGTCTTTTCTTTTTACCCTAACGGCTTTTCTTTTGGACACCTAGAAGATCAGCACATGAATACTAATGTATTAAGTATCATCTTTAGGAGTAAGAATGCCAGATCATTACAAAATGTATGAGAGCTTTTGTATGATAACTTTGTAGTCCTTGCATGATGGTGCACAAAGGCCTTTATGAAGCTATGCCTGTAAGCCATTGCAGGGACACAATAAGAGCCATCATGAGATAAATCATTGAGCCAATGATCGTGAAGTGTTGGAATGAAATGTTCGTAGTTATCATGAAGAATACGAACCATCATGGGAAGAAGAGCTGTTGTGAAATGTTTCTTGAAGTGATCACGAAGAAATTTGAAATAAGAAATTATTCTACAAATTCTATATTCATTCCATAACAATCAATCCATGTCATCCATTCATCCTGACTGACACATAGCACAAATCCAGAGGTCAAAGCTTTCTATAAATAAAGGGGTATCCTCCCAAGAGTGATGATTTTTTCTAATTACATATTCTTCGTCATTTTCATTTATTTGCAAGTAAGAGAAAAAGCTTGAATAAAGGGCATTAATGGCCAACTGAGTCATTCAGCTTTGTAATTTTGTAACAAAGAACAAGCAAAAATTTGCTAATGACTCCTTGTGAATTGACGATGACTTCTTGTGGATATATATATTAGCATATTTGACTAGGAAGATAATCCTACTCGAATATTTAAAGTCTCCATAACCTTAACTTAGTGCCAACAACTTTTGTAAAAAAATTAATGCAATCTTATAGTATAGCTACCTTTTGAATGGTTCGACTATTTTAGAGAAAAGTGAATGTTCTAGAGTGGTTGTGAAATAGGAACAATTGAGATGAAGAGAGAGAATAGTCGGTCCTTATTCATAAAGGTCATCGAAAATGGAAATCGTATGAAATTTAGTAAGATACTTAATGGAATGAGAAAGTGATTTCTACTCAAATGTGTTATATTATAGAAAATTGTTTTCTATAAATTAATTATTATGAGCTAAGATTTTTGATCAATATCTCTTGATTATAAACTATTTATAGTAAAAGAAATAATATTCCACAATAAGTAGCTGAATGTAGCTTTGTATTTCGTGCATTTTATAGTAATGACAGAAATATTAGGAGCATACCATATGACACTTATAAAGGGACGCACCGAGATACGAAAGGCTATTTTTGTTCATATACTAAATATTATTAATGAAGTCATAAATGTTTCCAGTATTGACTATATATATAGTCTTATTTTGTTATGAATATTGTAAATGTTTATGTATAATAAATCTAGAGTAACAGTATTTGCTGCATTAGCTACATAATAATAGAGTATCTAAACTTTTAACAAATATTTTTGAGATTATAGACTATGCCATATCTTGGAGGAATATTCTTCAAATCATATAATTGTGAACCACGTGATATTGGCAAAATGTACTTCAAGGATTAAGTGCTAAGTACCCATTTAGTGGGAGTGATAAAAGATTTAATGAACTCTTTTAATTAATACATAAAGATGTATGGGATCGAAGGTCAAATAATACCAAAATGAATCCACTTACTTTGTTAAATTCACCGATGAATTACTATAGATATGAATATGTGTATTTGATAAACAAGTAATATATCTTTGATTGTTTAAAATGTCAGTAAATAAAATGACGTGCAAAGGAAACAAAACAATTCAGTTTGATCGAATAGGTGAGGATATTTAAAGGTCCAAAAGAACCTAAAAATGAACAAAATTCAATCCCAAAGTCATTCCTTCCCGTGATACATAATGATATATCGATAAGGAGTAATCATACTTTGTTGTGACTGGTGATAATTGAAGTTGAGTTAACTTCTTTCTATAAGGAAATTTACTTAGTAGTAAGTACATATATTAAATTTAAATTTATCTATAGTATAGTTCTCAAAATCATGCAAGATATGAATTGATGAGAAACCTCTGCATGTCCTAGCTCTAGGATTTGACATGTTGCGTGAGTGGAGATGCTACACATAATATTCACTCATATGGAGTCTTGTGTCAATTACCAAAAAGAGTTTGAAGCCTGCCAATAATGATTGATTGATTTTTGTTATGAACATAAATTCCATGATTTCAAAGTTGAATCAATTTTATGCAAGTATTGGATATAATCTTATGACCTTGACATAGAAACTGGTTATTTAATATGTAAGGAAATTTACCAAGCCTAAAATGGACACGACTTATTAGAATGTATAAAATGAATTCTCACATTAAAGAGAAACTATGAGTTTCTTATTGATATCGATACAAAGGATTTATAGTGATAGCAACTCCTCGATTATCAATAAGCCATGAAGAGCATAGACCCTACCATAAAGCATGATGTTTAAACCTGAAATAGATTCCAAGTATGCTATCGAAATATGATATGATAGTTGTACCAGAAGGGATTTGACCCATCGATCCTATTGTGGCTTTAAAATAAAAATCAATGCAGTTGGAATATAGTAAGCAATATTGATGACAATAACCTTGTAACGACCCATAAATTTAAATAATTAAAATTGGTTAAATTAATAAGATTTTGTAATTAAACGTAGAAAGAAATAAAAATCTTATAATTTATATTGGAGCGAATGTTAGGAATTAAGTGTAGCAATTGTAATTAAAATTAACAATTAAAATGAAGTTGCAATTAAATGAAATTATGTAAATTGTTGCACTTAGTTATAAAATTTAAAATAAGTAAATAAAAAGTAAGTATTGAATTAACCAATGAAATATTATATTGATTAATTATAGACTTAATAAAAGAGTTGAATTGAATCAGTCCATTTATTTGAAACTAATTAATTGGGAATATTAGTGTAATAGATAAGTACCCATGTTGACATCACCTTTAAGATGGTAAGTTTATAATTGATTCATAATAAGATAAAAATCAAATAAATGGTTTTATTGGAATGGCAATTGACAATTAATGAATTTATTAAAATTGTAAGGTTTTATTTGATTGAAATTTGTAAATTGGGAAATAGATTCAAAGTTATAATTAATTGACGAGCAATACGTAATAAGTGCAATTTGATAGAATCAATGTTAGTATAAGTTAAATAAATAATTGAGAATCATATTTATGAAATAATAACGAGAATGTAAGGTAAACAATGCTAATTAAAGTTAATAATTAATGAACTTGAATGAAATTCCAATTATATAAAATAATTTAAATGCTATAAATTGAACATAAGTGAATGAAATTATTTGTATGAAAATAAGTGGAAACATTGATTTTGTAAGTAATAAAAGCTTATTTATGTGACTAAAGGTTAATGTAACGATTATTGTATGTTACCTATTTTTGTAGCTTGTTAATTTAGACCGGAAATCAGTTACAATAATTATAATTTAATATTACGTTAATGTTAATGTTATTCATAATTGGACAATTTTTTGAATTATAAGAATGGAAATAAAGATTTATTAATTTATTGGAATTTAAATTTAATAATTGGATTAATTGCAACTAAATGAAATTAAAATATCTAAATATTACGTTATTTGAAATAAAGATGGAATGTGAGAATATTAAAGTAATAGATTATGAATCCAATGTTAATTTCACCCATTTGATAATAATGAATTGAATAATAGAATGAAAAGAAAACTAAATAGAATTATTGGAAATTAAATTTATGATTTTGAATTAAATGAAACCGAGGTTAATACTGAAATCGATAAATAAATCAACTCTAAATTGACATTTTAATTTGTTTAAATCATTGTAAATGATTGAGAAATAAAAAATAATGAAATTTGTCAATTAAAGAATTGAAATTGAAATTTTGATTTAATTAGTTAATTTATTAATTTAATTAATTAATGTAAAAATAGCCATTTTGGCCACTGACTCGGATTTCGATGAAACTTGTTTCATCGAATCCGTAACAGTGAATTATTGTACGATTTCAAGTTTCGTGACGATCGGACTTGTCGTTTGATCATACGGACTCGAAACAGGCAGAAATCAATGAAATTTAAATCAATTGAAATCAATTTGAAATAATTTGATTTTAGCATAACTTCTTCATACAATGGTATTTGGACTTGAAACCTATTCCATCAAGTTTAAAATATTTTGAAACATCTATTTTGGTATATGGGTTGACCCAATTTCGTTTCAGAGTTAGAACGGGCTTTTCGGGCCATTTATCGTTCAGCACGTTTATGAATCGGGTCCATCTATTCTATTTCAGCTTGCCTATATATACCCTGCTATAAACCGTAGCCCTTTTCTTATACCATTATTTTGTACTATAATTACATCAGCTCCTCCTCTTTCCAATGGCTGCAGACCCTCATAGCCTAGCTTGTATATCGAATCCTATTGAGAATTCCTTTACCTCAATTGAAATTTTTTATTTTGAACGTGCGCAAGGAATAGATTCAGAAAGTCAAATAAGATCTTTGAAATTTTTGTTCGATATAATTACAACTGATCCAAATGATCTAATAAAAATTAGAAAAAAATTCTATTGGAATGAAAGAAATTAGTTCCCAAATACAATTCCAAATCAAATCCAAAGCCAAAATTACAGAATCCAAAAACTATATCATATTTTATATCATCGGAAAGCTATCGAACAGCGCATCTCAATTTTGTGATTCTTTTCTCGATCTGGGTTGCTATGTGGCCGGAGTTGGCTGGATAATTTTCGTCCGTTCATTTGATGGTTCTCGTTCAACGGTGGATTCTCAATGATGGTTCGATCGAGAAGTGCAATGGCGTAGCGGTCGATGAGTAGAGCGCATTGGTACGATCAGTTCATTGAGATGGGCATCAGAATCGCCATGACTTGGATGTGTTTGGAATGGCGGCAGAGGAGGCTTCGGCCTCGATAATCGTGCGTGTGTGTGGGAGGGGGGGAGGGCTCTGGTCGGTCGAGGTGGGGATGGCCATCGGCGCCATTGATCGGCGTTGTGACGACCCGGAAATTTTGAACATTTGAAATCGAAATATTTAATTGATTTTAGATATTTGAATCATGTTTTAACTTGAATTTCAAATATCAGAATGAATTTGGCAATTAAATTATTGAATTTAATTTATCGAAATTGTGTAAAAATATGGATCTTCAATTTTAAGCCTGTTAAAAATAATATGATGGCTTAGAAAATTCCTATTGAAAATACTAAAGATAATGGAAGCTTCAGAATTGAATTTAAAAATGATTTGTTCAGTTTTGAATTTATGTTGTTTAAATCGATATTTAAAATAGCCTTCTGAGACACAGTCTCGGAATTCAACGAAACAAGTTCCGTTGGATCCGTAATATTGTATTATTATCGGATTTCAATTTTCGTAGTGTTTGAAGTGATCATTTGGCCGTACGATAAGCAAACGCATTGGAAATTTTATCGAAATTCAATTTAATAACTGGACTCAAAAAGCTATTTTCCCATACGATCAAATTTGGGCTCGAAACATTTTCCATTGCATTCGGAATAGGCATATAACATTATAAACGCCTGGCGGCACACCTCGATTGGAGGTTGAGATTTTTAATTTCATAATTTGAAACAATCCGAATTCGAATTTAAATTATATATTTATATGTGTTTAATATAACCTCTCAAGGCAGTTTTTACACATTGCTTACTTTTGCTTACAGTTGGCCAAAAAATATATTTGTAACACACGTTTGTTTTTAGAGAAAAATAAAAATTAATAATATTCCCTATTATCTCGTTCAAAACAAAATCACAGAAGAAAATTTACAAATGGAAATTAATTCCTTCGATCCAAAAAATGGCCCCAACTTTCTTTTTAAGGAAAATTAAATCGTAGCCAAGATCTTTGTTCCCCTTTCTCCCCTCCATTATCAAATTCATTCAAATCGATTCGTACAAAAAAACATTCGAATGTCAAAATTCAAATTGAATCATGGAGGGGTGTACGACTGGAAGGTAGGCGATAGGGCGTCGCATTCGACCTTGCTATGTTTTGGGTGCGACGGTGAAAAGAGGGGCGTGGTTCGACGTTGACGAGGCATGGCGCGCTCGCGGCAATCAAGGCCAGAAGGAGGCGCGAGAAGGTGCGATATCGTGTAGATTAGTGGTGCTCATGAAAATTTTAGGGCACGGCTATTTGGAAGTTGAGCGGCATCGAGTGGTGATGTGGTGGGCAAGCAATCGTCGCAACGACATTGACTGGCGAGGGAAGCGCGACGATGTGAATCATCGTGGGCTAGGTTTTAATCGTCGGTCAGGTATTTTGATTATTCGATTTGTATTTCTCAATTTATCTTAAAAATTTGATAAAGCATTTTACAGAGGAAAGTTATTGTTTTGACAAATATAATATATATATACAAATATATCCGGGAAAATATATTCTTGCAAGTTTTAATAAAATGTACGTGTAATGGGAAAATATATGGATAGGATTTTGGGAAATATAAAAGTATATGAAATTAGATTTTAAATCTATATGGACTATATTTATAAAAATATATAGTGATGATAAACATGTTTAATTAATTTACTCAATTATTTTAGTCGCTAAGAAAATTATTCAAGGAATTGATTTAAAATAAAGATATTAGTTTAAAATAAAATCATTGGTAATTAAATTTATAAATGGAGATATAATGGTCCAATTTATTTAAATATTAATAAAATTGTATAATTTTTTATACAAGGTCTAATACAATGAAGAAAACAAACTGGAATGGAAAATGGGTTACATGCACAGGCAAAGGTGGGATCTTCTCACTCAAATTTTAATAATTGAAAATTTCAGTTATTGATTGATTGTTGAATTGTGATAGTTAAATTTAAATTGTTGATTGTGTGCTTAGATGATTATTATTGTTAATTGGATTGAAATAGACCCTATGCGCCGCATAATAGAGGATGATATTATATTAAACTCATATACCACGATATTCAACCTCGAAGTGGAATTGATATTATATATGTATTTGGAGTGATTGATTTCTCGCATTATACAGCGGATGAGACCCTATGCGCCGCATAATAGCGGGTGGTATTTTATAAATCTCATATACCACGATATTCCACCTCGAAGTGGAATTGGTATTTAATTGTTGTGCTAACGTCTGTGGATGCAGGGAAACAGTATGCAGGGATCCAACCAGATTTCTCAAATATTGAATTTGTTTCATATGTTGTGTGTTGATTATTTATAATCTGTGTGTGATTATATTTATGATTGAAATCGTTAAAGGTTATAGTTTAGCCGAATATATTTTTGGTATCGTAGGATATCAGAAATGAATAAAATTGGATTTTTGAAATTTAAGTAGAAAATTTATAGTAAAATTTGATTTTGAGAATGGGATAAATTTAAAAGAAGGAATTTGAAAAGGATAAAGTTTTATTTTTGAATCCTATTGAATAAATTCCAAATTATGGGAAAAGATTTTAATAAATGGATTTTGAGCAATATTGCTAAATAGTTGAAGAATTTATTTAAAATCGGAATTTTAAATAGTTTGGAAGAAATAAAAAGATTTATTTTAAAACAAAATAAATTTGGGAAATCGATTTGAAATTGATTTGGTGTTTGAAAATAAATCTTTGGGAAATCAATTTGGAAATTGATTTGGTGCTTGAAAATAAATCTTTGGGAAATCAATTTGGAAATTGATTTGGTATTTGGAAATAAATTTGGAAATAAATTTAGAAATTGATTTGGTGTTTGGAAATAAATTTGGAAATCAATTTGGGATTTGATTTGGTGTTTGAAATGATTTAGGAAATCAATTAGAAATTTGATTTGGTGTTTGAAAGTGAATATTTGAAAATCGATTTGAAAATCGAATATCAGCTGATATTTAAATTCACAATGAGAATTTATAAAGGAATGGGAATTTTGTTTTAATAATAAATATTGGGTTATTTTTAAAAATGTGGAAAAAATTTACGGATTTGGAATGTAAATTTAAAATAAATCGAAAAGGATTTATTAATTGGTTTAAATGGACCATTTTGAAATGGAAAGCGTATTTTTCCTGGAAAGCCGGGTATATTTTCAAAGTAGCTTTAAAATGTTAAATAAAAGTTTTAAAGTTGATTTTAAAAGAATATTTTAGAGGAATTATTTCTTGAATTGTTTTTAAATCTTTAAAGTGAAGATTTATTTGATTAATTATAGAAGTGATTATTTTAAAGATTTAATTGATATTTGATTTAGAAAAGGGTTATTTAAATATTTAAACTCTATCTACTAATTTTATTTTAAATTAGATTGGACTTGAAGTTTTATTTGAGATATTGGTATAAAGTTTTCATAACTAATATTTTAAATTAATGTTTAAAAAGTTTTTTATCTAAATATTTCCAAATATATTTTGGATAAGTGATTTAAATTATTTTAAAGTATTTGAACTCGGTGGACTTTCAGTGGAAAATAATAATATCGGGAATCTTATTCCACGAGTGAAAAAGTGATTTGAAATTTGTTTTCAAATGGTTAAAGTGTGAAAATATATCTTGCAAAGATATTTTGAAAATAAATAACTGGGGAAAATTATTTGAAATTCAGTGATTCTTGTGAATGTTGATTGATAGTTAAATAACCAACTATCAATATTGGCCTTTAAATTGCATTTGAATTTCGATGCGACAGGGAGTCGGTTTTCTAGATGGTTATCCGAAACCCACATCGATTCTCGATGATGAATCTTTGTGATTGAAATGTCCACGTGTTTTTAAATTAAGCGCTCACTATTTGGCTTAGCCGGAAGAGGACTTTGTGTCATATAACCCATTTTGAATAGTGATACGACGAAATGGATAGCATTTGAAGACGGTGGTGAAGACCGGGTGTCTTCGAGAACGATAGGATAACCTGTCGAATGAATCTGCACTGAGTTGCTCCGGTATAGAGAACTCCATATGTGGTGGGGAGTTTGATCGGGATTGTGGATGCCCGGATTGCAAGGACTTCTTTGAAGTGCCTTCGGTTCTGTTCGAACCCGGAACAGACTTGTATGGATGTGTGTCTGACGTTACACATTGAAATGTAAAGCTGGTTTCTATCAAATACATTTCTATTGGTGGTGGAGAATTTATTCTCTTAGCTTAACACCCTTCTCTGAGACGTACGAGCTCAGAGGTTATGTAGTTGATGGTTACTAGTGATACATTCCCAATTTGGTAATGTGGCACACGAAGTACTGCTGATCATTTGTTGATCGAAGCATGACTTTTGTGAAAAGCGTAGCTTTGTGGACGAAACTTCGTCAAGCCTCACAACCAGGAAATGGTCGAAACAGGAATGTTGTGGCAAAGGTTTTTAGGGGTCGCGCCCCTAGGGTATGTCCATTTTCTTCTAGATAAGAGGTGGTATCATGGTATGGAGCCCAGATATTTTACCTATGTTGATGCTGCAAATTTATTATACTTTGTGGTTGTTACTTTATGGTTGAGGATCCTCGGATAAAGGTCGGTTACGACAGGGGATGGCATACTTGTGTGGTAGTTACCTATGTTATAGCTTGGTTTAAGCGTGAGGTAACGTCAGCCTTGTTAGCAGAGATCCGGTTAGGTTCTCGGGGGCGTCCATACAGAGGCGTGCCTATTTCGGTAAGGAAGTTTCTTAGCCTGACCATTTGTTGGAAATCCAAAGAAACAAAACACGCCCTGTACGGTTTTAGTTGTATAACCTGCCATGGAATTTGGCGGTAACCTGCTATTGAACATAGTAGCTATAGTAGGCATACGATGAAATGTTGTATGGTGGCTAACATTAATATTGTACATTTGAAATGTTTTCTGCACTATGCACTAAAAATAATATCCAAAGGTTTTCGCGTATCTAGCATTTTTTACTATCATAAGGAGAAATTCCTCCAAGTGTTCGTTTGCATTATGTGTGTGGCGGGAGGCCTTATGGCAGTTTCATTTTCCAAAAGCATAGAGGATTTATTTTTATTTTCTTTGTGAAACAATTTTTAAGGTATCACACCAGTCCCATGACCGACCAGGAGTTTATTTTTCCCTTTCTAAACTCTGGATGCCCATAATTTTCCACATGGGCAGCCTAGAGTTAGGTTATCAGTTATTCTAGAGCGCAGTCATAAAAGAGATGCCGTGGAAATCTGGAGTTGAAGGTGGATGGAGAGGCGTATCATCTATACAATGTGTAACAACCCGATATTTTTAACCATTCGCATCCACACATGTCAAACTTGAATTGCTCAAAATACCGCGTTGTAAATAAAATTTGGAAAATCTCAAAATATTTAGTAAATAAAAATCACAGAACACAGACACAAAGTAAGAAATGTAGCGGAAGTAAAGAGATAGTAGTTCGTAATGCTACTATGTAAATATATCATGTGATATCCCGAAATTTCAAACCCAATTTGAATATAATAATCTATATAATAAACTAATTTAATTTGATAAATTTGTTATTTTATTCAACAGCAAATAAATAAATTGTACTTATACATTTATTCTAATTAAAAACTAATACATATATAAGGAAATGAATGTGTTAAAATTCTATTCATATAAAATTTGATTTTTGAAATGGATTTTTGAATTGGATTTGTGTTTGAATTGATAAATTAAACGATTTAAAATATGTCAATTTTTATTCTTAATTTTACTTTGAGTATTAAGTAATATGCTCATGATTTTATTTAAATTCTAACATTTGTATTATCTTCATCCTTTAAAGAAAATTTATTTTATAGGAATTTAAAATATAGACTTATATAAGAAAAACCAATTAAGAAAACATTTAATTTCTTTTTGCATGAGATAACACATGTTAACATTTAAACCATATTATTAAACATGTGTTAGAAAACTAAACATTATTGTGACAAGTGTCATAATTTAGGTTTTATTTTCTTTAAACTTTATAAAACAAATTTTTAAAAGACATTCTCATTTTTATTAAACAAGAAATTTTACATTCTTCCTTTTCAAAATCTGAACTTCTTCAATCCTTACATCTTCAACCAAATTCTCATACAATCTCAAGTTTTTATCATCTATTAATTCAAGTTTGAGGCATCTTCAAAGCAACAACATCAAGTGATTTCAGTTTTTAAGATCTGCAGTTCATATATTTTTCCAGCAGTTTGAATCTTCACAACGCAAACAAGTGAGTAAATTTTTAAATCAAAACTTTAAGTATAATATTGTTGCATGTTGAATGTTAACTCTGAAATGCTCGCATGTTAATTGTTTTGTGAAGTAATTGTTACTGATTTAAATTTTGACTGTGCATGTTAAAGGAAAGTCAGTAATTCCTCTGTTATTTGAAGTTCAAAGAAATGTTTTTGAACAAAACCTCAAATCTAAATACAGCAAGTTAATACTGAGTTGGTATTTCAAGTGTGGAGTTTAAATTTAATTATGATTTAAGTGTTAATATATATATATATATATATATATATATATATATATATGCAGATAAAACTGTTTAAAACTACAGGAAGCAAGAAATGCGGTAAAACAAATAATTGTAGCATGTAAATTTTGTTAAATTTTAATGAATCAAATGTATATCTTGAATCTATAATGCATGACATGAATTTTAAAATTGAATTCAGAATTTTTAACTTAGAGTTGAATATGAATTTTGAAATTAACTGAATTTGGGGCTTTCTTCAAATTCTCGTGACTGGATTGATTTTAGGTTTTGAAATTTGAATTGAAGGTGTGTTTAATGTTGTATAACACTAGAAAAATACTAATTGAATTTATTATGCAACATAGAATTAGAAATTTGAATTTGTAGGGTTTGGGTTCTGTGTTTTTCGAGTTTGAGATTTTTGATCGCATGAAGCATAGGGATGATCGGGTTTCACGTAATTCGGTGTGGAGTTGTGTTTGGATGTTGCGAGTGCATGGTCAAAGAGGGGAGGCGAATGGTGGTCGGCATTGCCGTGGGTGATGGGGTTTTCCAGGCGTCTGTAGTTCGACTTTGGGTTCGAACAACCCAATTTCGTTTGAGCTCGTATTGATGGGTTCTGGGTTTGGATTCTGGGTCGAGGATCGTAGTGGGGTTTGCGCGTGAGGTCGGCGGTGGCGATGGGGCGCCGTGGTCTCTGCATGTGCACGAGACAGTGTGTGTGTCAGTAAGTTTTCGTGCGTGAGTGGGTTGACTCGAAGAAACGCTCGTGTTAGGGTCGTGTTGATCGCGTGTTGTGCTCGGGTGTGTGTGTGCTGTGCTCATGAGTGAGTGTTGGGTTCAGGTTGATGGAAGGTAGGGGAGAGATGGAGGTTAGGGTCGGTATAGTTTGGGTTTTGGGCCGGGCTTTAAGCAAATTAATAAAGTTAAGTTTAATCTTGTTTTAAATCTCAGTTTTTGGTTTAAGTTTAAAAACTTAACACTTTATATTTTCTCTATTTTATTAAGCGTCAAATATTTTATTTCAAAAGTAATTCACATCCTATTATTTGAAGTTTAAAATGATTTTATCTTTTAAATCTAACTTTTTCAAAGGTAATTATTTTAATAAATTGAAATATTTACATATGTAAGAGTTTTAAAGATAAATGAAAATTGTTTTGTTTTGAAAGTTAATTAGATTTGAAATTAAAGTTTATTTTAATTAATTAAAAATTAAAGTTGGAATTAATTAATTTAATTTGGTTAATTAATTTGTTAAGATTTAATTAATTACTTAAGAATTATTTAATGGATAATTAAGGACTAAATTAAATAACAATTAATGGGTTATTAATTAATTTATTAATTAATTTAAGGTTAATTCATAAGTGATTAATAATTGATTAATTAATTGATTAATGATTGATTAATTAATTGATTAATGATTAATAAATTAGTGATTAAGTAGTTAATTAATCAATTGATTAAGAGTTAATTAATTAAGTGATTAAACGTTAATTAATTTATAATTAATTGTAAATTAATTAAGGGTTAAGATTTAATTAATTAAATAATTAAGGTTAATTAATTATAATTAATTATGTAATTAAGATAAATTAATTTGTGATTAATTAAGAATTAATTAAGGTAATTAAGAATTAATTAAGGTTAATTAATTATAAATTAAGGTTTCATTAATAACCAATTAAGGAATGATTTTTAATCAAGTTTAATTAATAAATAATTATAGTAATAAATTGATAATTATATAAAGATTAGTAATTAATTAATAATAAGATAATTAAGAGGTGATTAATTAATTAAATGATTATGATTAATTAATTAATGTTTGATTAAGCAAGATTAAGTGATAAATTCTTAAGTAATTAATTTAATTTAAATTAATTAAATTTATTATGATATGAATTAAGTAGTGCTTACTTGTGGATGATAGTTTGTATTGATATCTTAATATGGTTGATATCTGTTGAATGATAGTTGAGTTATATTCTATGATGAGATGTTGTATATCTGTGATAGATATTGGTTATTATCTGTTGATAATATTGTGTGATGCTATGTTTAAAACCTGAATTGAATTGTTTAAATCTTTAAACAACTTGGCCTTTAAGACATGTTTGGATTGCGATGAGACCGGGATCGGGTTTCCATATTTGGATATCCGAAAACCACATCGATTCCAAATAACGTTAGGTCGTGAATCTTATGTGAAGAGTGAAGACTCGAGGTGTAAGGGCTATACGTCAGTATAACTCTGTGGGTGATTCCGTAATGAGTTTGACGGAATAGTACTTATAGATTCGAGATGGAGAATCAGAGTGCAAGGGTTATCGTCGTTAACTCTGAGGGTGATTCCAAAATGAGTGTAACGAGATAATGCCTTCGGTTTCGTTCGAACCCGGAACGAACTTGTATGGATTGAATGCTTTCAGAACCTCGTCAGGTGGACGATGAGCATTCTAAGAGATGTGTTCTTTATTAAGGTAATCGTAGCCTCAAGCCTCATCAACCGGGAATGGCTAAAACAGGGGAGATGCAGCAAGGCTTCGTGGGTAGCCCTCACTTGAGAGTGAGATTTACCCCTGTCTAGAAGTCCCTTATATATTCGGCTGTGTGGGCATTTGTTGGCCACAACTGCGGGGTTGTCTTGTTTGGAGCTATCCAGTAAGGGATGTGTCCGGCCTTGTGTTGCAGGGGAGTTAGGGTGGCTCCTCGGTACGGTGATCTAGGCCCCGTACTGTGACGGGCGGTACCCCAGTAGCCCTGCCATTGATGGAAACTCATTTTCCCTACGAGACGCTACGATTTTGATTGTATTACCCACTTTCATGGCTAGTAGCTGGAATTTAATCATGTAACAATTTCGGCTATTTTCTATTTACTTGAAAACCCTAGACCCCATTATAATATCACTGAATTTCCTATCAAATGTTTTGGTTAGCGTAAGGTAAAAACTTACCCGTGTTTATTTGTGGCAAGTCTTACGTGATACCTTTTGTTTCAAAATGATTTTTAAAGTTAAACAATTTTAACTGATTTACTCACACCAGACCCATGTCTGACCCGAAGTTTATTTTGTTTTTCATAAACTCTTGGGTACTCAAATTTTTATGAGTAGCCAAGTGATTAGGTTTGGATTAGCATATGTTTTGGAAGCTGGAGCTGGAGTCCAGACGTACTATCTATCTATATTCGCTGTAGTAGCATTTTGGTGTTATGTTTTGAGTTGTATGGGTTGGGAAAACTCTTATGAATGTCAGATGTAATGAAGTGGTATTATTTTGTGTACTCTGATATGTAAAACTATGTAACGGATATATGTAATATTATATTTTGTTCGTTTCTGCTGTGAGATTCTGATTAGTGTTGTTTCTTTTCTTTCTATCTTTCTATTTCTATCTCTTTCTTTTCTTATTGATGATACGTCTTTCTGGGCATTGAAAGACGGGTCGTCACAGTTGGTATCAGAGCAATGGTTGAGAAACACCTAGGCTCTGAAGTAGTATCTATCTTGAGAGTGCGTATTTGTAATTTTCTTATATAACTATATCCCTATCTAAATTGATTGGATTACCTGTTCAGGTAGCCAATATGAGTTCTAGAGGCTGAAGGGGAAGAGTTGTTGGGAGTGCATCAACTGGTAACAGAAGAGAGCAGACCGATAATGAGACTGTTAATCCAGTTACGTCTTCAGCCAGTTTTGCCGCTTTATGCAAGGATTTTGTTCATCTTGGAGGGAAACCATTTCAGGGATCAGAAACTATAATAGAAGTTCAAGCGCGGATTCGCTCCTGTGAGAAGATTTTTAAGAGCATGAAGTTATCAGATGAGCAGAAGAGAATAATGGCTGCATGGCAATTACAGGGTGGTGCCGCAGTATGGTGGATTTCAGTGATTGCTAATATCTCGGAGGATGGTATGTCTTGGGAAGAGTTCAAGGAGATGTTTGAGGAAAAGTATACGCCGGCTGCAGGGAGAACTCGGCTTTACCAAGATTTTCTGAATCTGAAACAAGGAAATATGTCCATAGCTGAATACGAGACTAAATTCATCGAGTTATCTTGCTACGGTCCAGGACTTATAGACACACCTTTTAAGAAGAACGAGATGTTTGTCCAAGGGTTGAGGTCTGAGTATCATGAGAGAATGACTGCACATTTGAAAGGGTCTTTTGTGGAGCTTATTGATATGGCATTAAGGTATGAAGATTTGATGAAGAAGACGTCAGTGGCACAAGTTGATGGATCAGGAGGGAATTCTTCTAACCATAATAAGAGGAAATTCAATCCTAACAGGAAGAAGCAAAACAAGAAGAAGTCTGGGAATAATAATGGACCCCGAAAATGCTATAATTGTAGTCAAGTGGGACATTTGGCAAATCACTGTCCTCAAGAAGGGAAGCAACAACAACAGCGACAGCAGTATAGTGGACCAGGGTCAGCCTTAGTTCAGAAGTCTCTTTGCTTTAACTGTCACCAACCGGGACACATGATTAGAGACTGCCCACTCCTTCATAAGGTTCAACAGAACAAAGTATTTGCTTTAGAAGCGCACCATCAAACTCGTCCAAGGGCAAGGGAGTTTTAGAAGGTACTTTACTTTTAAACGGAAAGTATATTAAAGTCTTATTTGATTCTGGTGCTTCTTTAAGTTTTATTTCCTTGGGAACTGTAGAGAATTTCTTACTTACCCCTAGTATCGTAGACAATCCCATTTGTGTATCAAATCCTATAGGAGGGGTAACCAAATTGGATAGGATTTGTAAAGATTTGAGAATCTCCTATCTATCCTATAGTTTTTCCTGTGATCCTTATGTATTGGATTTTCAAGGTTTCGACCTTATATTGGGAATGGATTGGCTTGACAAATATAAGGCTATCTTAAATTGTGATGAAAGAACAGTTTCGTTGGAAACTGATCTAGGTAGGATTGCCCGAGTAATGTGTGATAATTCTGGAATCCACTTGAGTAGTCTTTTACATGAAGTGGAGACTTCTCAAGAAGAGGTTGTAGATATTGTAGTAGTCCGGGATTTCTCCGACGTATTTGAGGAAGTTAAGTGTTTGCCACCGCATCAGGAAATAGTGTTTCGTATAGATTTGGTTCCTGGAGCAGTACATGTAATTCAACCTAGTAGGAGAATGGCTCCAAGGAGAGGGAGGAATTAGTGAAGCAAACTCAACATTTGTTAGAGAAGGGTTTGATTAGACCAAGTTTTTCCTGTTGGGGTTCTGCTGCAGTTTTTGTCACAAAGTCAGATGGGTCGCTAAGGTTCTGTGTTGACTACCGTGAGTTGAACAAGGTGACCATTCGGAATAAGTATCCTCTTCCTCGCATTGATGATCTCTTCGACCAGCTTCTTGGTGCATCTGTCTTTTCTCAGTTAGATCTAGCATCAGGTTTCCATCAGTTAAGGGTAGCTGAAGACAGTATTCCCTTAACTGCATTTAGGGGGCCTAATTGTTTCTATGAGTGGTTGGTTATGCCTTTCGGGTTAACCAACGCTCCTGCTTATTTTGTAGATCTGATGAACCGAGTCTTTAGAGATGTTCTGAATAAGTTTGTTTTGGTTTTCATCGATGATATTTTGGTTTATTCTAAATCGGAAGAGGAGCACAAGCAGCACTTGAGAATAGTTTTGGAAACTCTGAGAAGGCATGTAATGAAGGCAAAGTTCTCTAAGTGTCATTTTTGGAAATCAGAAGTAAAATTTTTGGGCCACATTGTTTCTGGTGAGGGAATCTCTGTAGATCCAGCTAAAGTTGAGACCATTCTGGAGTGGAAGCAGCCTCGGACTCCTACAGAAGTTCGCAGTTTTCTTGGATTGGCCGGTTACTACAGGAAGTTGATTAAGGATTATTCTAAGATCTCTTCTCACCTAACGAAGTTGACAAGAAAGGGAGCTAAATTCAAGTGGACACCGGAATGTGAGGAAGCTTTCCAGAAACTGAAGACAAAATTGACAAGTGCTCCTGTATTGGCTATTCCTGATGGTAAGAGCAAGTTTGAAGTGTATACTGATGCCTGTATTGTTGGATTGGGAGCTGTGCTTATGCAGAATGGTAGGGTTATTGCGTATGCGAGTCGGCAATTGAAGCCACATGAGAGGAACTACGCTACGCATGATCTAGAGCTGTTGGCTATTGTTTTTGCTCTAAAGATATGGAGGCGTTATCTTTTAGGAGAAAAGTTTGAGTTATTCACGGATCACAAACCGTTGAAATATCTTTTCTCTCAAAAAGATCTTAATCTAAGGCAGCAGTGATGGGTTGAGTTCTTGGCATCATACGATTTGGATATTCGTTATACTCCGGGGAAGGCGAACGTTGTAGCAGACGCTCTTAGCAGAAATGCGGTTCTTTCTCTTTTGGAAGTGGTTCCATCTCTTCTGGAAAGGAGTTCGAGCAAGCAGGAATATGACAGTAAGTTAAGAGGAATTATCAGAAGAGTTAGGAAGGGACAGTGTCCTAGTTTTGAGATAGATGATCATGGAACACTCAGGATTAATGGGAGGATCTGTGCTCCAAATTTTAAGGAATTGAAGCAGGAGGTCTTATCTGAAAGTCATCGTTCCAGATTAAATATCCATCTAGGAATCTCGAAAATGTACAAGGATATGAAGAGATTTTTCTGGTGGCCGGGCATGAAGAGAGATGTAATCAGATTTGTCAATAATTGTGCTATCTGCCAGCAAGTGAAAGGAGATCAGCAGAAGCCATCTGGATTGTTACAACCTTTGGAGGTCCCGACATGGAAATGGGAAATGATTTCAATGGACTTCATCGACGGTCTGCCTAGAACTAAGAAGGGGATTGAAGGAATATGGGTAATTGTGGATCGTCTTACCAAAAGCGCCCATTTTATACCAGTAAAAGCAACCCGTACTGCAGTTTCTTCGGCAGAAATTTTCTTGAAGGAGATTGTGAGATTGCATGGTGTTCCAATCAGTATTGTAAGTGCTCGAGATCTGATCTTCACCAGCAAATTCTGGGAGGCATTACAATCAGCTTTGGGAACTAATTTGAGATTGAGCACAGCATATCATCCACAAACAGATGGACAAACAGAAAGGCTTAATCGAATTCTAGAAGATATGCTGAGAGCCTGTGTATTAGATTTTGGAGGATCGTGGGAGGATCATCTACATCTGGTGGAGTTCTCGTATAATAACAGTTATCAAGCAAGTATCAAGATGGCTCCTTATGAAGCATTATATGGAAGACCGTGTAGATCTCTATCTTGTTGGATAGAGTCGAAGGACTGTATTGTGCTTGGACCAGATCTGATCCGAGAAGCATCTGCTAAAGTCGAACTTATCAAGAAAAGAATGAGAGCTGCTCAGGATCGACAAAAGAAATATGTTGATAAGAGACGAAGACAATTGGAGTTCGAGATTGGTGATTTAGTCTTTGTCAAAGTTTCCCCTATTAAAGGAGCTATAAGATTCGAGAAGACAGGGAAACTCGCTCCGAAATACATAGGTCCGTTCCGAGTTCTCGAGAGGATTGGTGCTGTAGCATACAGGATTGAATTGCCAGTCCGGATGGCTGGAATTCACAATGTTTTCCACGTATCTCATCTACGGAAGTATGTGCACGATCCATCTCTTATTGTGGAGCCAGCTGTGCAGGAAGAATTGGAGGTTGAGCCGGACTTATCGGTTGTCCGACATCCTGTTCGAATTGTTGATCAAGATGAGAGATAACTCAGGAACAAGATAGTGAAGCTCGTTAAAGTCCAGTGGAGTGAGGATCCCAAAGATTGTACCTGGGAGACTCTGGATAGTTTTAGGAAGGCTTACCCGGATATGTGTCCGGATAACTAGTGGTGTGTGTAATGGATGTATGATTGTTTGGATGTTTTGTTTGATGGTTGCTTATGTATGGATGTTATGTATGTTTGAAGTGTTGAATAAATGAAATTTTGGATTTTCTTTTGTTTAAATTTCGAGGACGAAATTCTTTTAAGGGGGGAGGATTGTGATATCCCAAAATTTCAAACCCAATTTAAATATGATAATCTATATAACAAACTAGTTTAATTTGATAAATTTGTTATTTTATTCAACAGCAAATAAATAAATTGTACTTATACATTTATTCTAATTAAAAACTAATACATATATAAGGAAATGAATGTGCTAAATTCTATTCATATCAAATTTGATTTTTGAATTGGATTTTAAAATTTAATTTGAGTTTGAATTGATAAATTAAAAGATTTAAAATATGTCAATTTTTATTCTTAATTTTACTTTGAGTATTAAGTAATATGCTTATGATTTTATTTAAATTCTAACATTTGTTTTATCTTCATCCTTTAAAGAAAATTTATTTTATAGGAATTTAAAATATAAACTTATATAAGAAAAATCAATTAAGAAAACATTTTAGTTTCTTTTCGCATGAGATAACACATGTTAACATTTAAACCATATTATTAAATATGTGTTAGAAAACTAAACATTATTGTGACAAGTGTCATAATTTAGGTTTTATTTTCTTTAAACTTTATAAAACAAATTTTTAAAAGACTTTCTCATTTTTATTAAACAAGAAATTTTACATTCTTCCTTTTCAAAATCTGAACTTCTTCAATCTTTACATCTTCAACCAAATTCTCATACAATCTCAAGTTTTTATCATCTATTAATTCAAGTTTGAGGCATCTTCAAAGCAACAACATCAAGTGATTTCAGTTTTTAAGATCTGCAGTTCATATATTTTTCCAGCAGTTTGAATCTTCACAACACAAACAAGTGAGTAAATTTTTAAATTAAACTTTTAAGTATAATATTGTTGCATGTTGAATGTTAACTCTGAAATGCTCGCATGTTAATTGTTTTGTGAAGTAATTGTTACTGATTTAAATTTTGATTGTGCATGTTGAAGGAAAGTCTGTAATTCCTCTGTTATTTGAAGTTCAAAGCAAAATTTTTGAACAAAACCTCAAATCTAAATACAGCAAGTTAATACTGAGTTGGTATTTCAAGTGTGGAGTTTAAATTTAATTATGATTTAAGTGTTGAAATATATATATGCAGATAAAACTGTTTAAAACTGCAGAAAGCAAGAAATGCAGTAAAACAAATAATTGTAGCATGTAAATTTTGTTAAATTTTAATGAATCAAATGTATATCTTGAATCTATAATGCATGACATGAATTTTAAAATTGAATTCAGAATTTTTAACTTAGAGTTGAATATGAATTTTGAAATTAACTGAATTTGGGGCTTTCTTCAAATTCTCGTGACTGGATTGATTTTAGGTTTTGAAATTTGAATTGAAGGTGTGTTTAATGTTGTATAACACTAGAAAATACTAATTGAATTTATTATGCAACATAGAATTAGAAATTTGAATTTGTAGGGTTTGGGTTCTGTGTTTTTCGAGTTTGAGATTTTTGATCGCATGAAGCATAGGGATGATCGGGTTTCACGTAATTCGGTGTGGAGTTGTGTTTGGATGTTGCGAGTGCATGGTCAAAGAGGGGAGGCGAATGGTGGTCGGCATTGCCGTGGGTGATGGGGTTTTCCAGGCGTCTGCAGTTCGACTTTGGGTTCGAACAACCCAATTTCGTTTGAGCTCGTATTGATGGGTTCTGGGTTTGGATTCTGGGTCGAGGATCGTAGTGGGGTTTGCGCGTGAGGTCGGTGGTGGCGATGGGGCGCCGTGGTCTCGTGCATGTGCACGAGACAGTGTGTGTGTCAGTAAGTTTTCGTGCGTGAGTGGGTTGACTCGAAGAAACGCTCGTGTTAGGGTCGTGTTGATCGCGTGTTGTGCTCGGGTGTGTGTGTGCTGTGCTCATGAGTGAGTGTTGGGTTCAGGTTGATGGAAGGTAGGGGAGAGATGGAGGTTAGGGTCGGTATAGTTTGGGTTTTGGGCCGGGCTTTAAGAAAATTAATAAAGTTAAGTTTAATCTTGTTTTAAATCTCAGTTTTTGGTTTAAGTTTAAAAACTTAACACTTTATATTTTCTCTATTTTGCATCAAATATTTTATTTCAAAAGTAATTCACATCCTATTATTTGAAGTTTGAAATGATTTTATCTTTTAAATCTAACTTTTTCAAAGGTAATTATTTTAATAAATTGAAATATTTAAATATGTAAGAGTTTTAAAGATAAATGAAAATTGTTTTGTTTTGAATGTTAATTAGATTTGAAATTAAAGTTTACTTTAATTAATTAAAAATTAAAGTTGGAATTAATTAATTTAATTTGGTTAATTAATTTGTTAAGATTTAACTAATTACTTATGAATTATTTAATGGATAATTAAGGATTAAATTAAATAACAATTAGTAGGTTATTAATTTATTAATTAATTTAAGGTTAATTCATAAGTGATTAATAATTGATTAATTAATTGATTAATGATTGATTAATTAATTCATTAATGATTAATAAATTAGTGATTAAGTAGTTAATTAATCAATTGATTAAGAGTTAATTAATTAAGTGATTAAACGTTAATTAATTTATAATTAATTGTAAATTAATTAAGGGTTAAGATTTAATTAATTAAATAATTAAGGTTAATTAATTATAATTAATTATGTAATTAAGATAAATTAATTTTTAATTAATTAAGAATTAATTAAGGTAATTAAGAATTAATTAAGGTTAATTAATTATAAATTAAGGGTTAATTAATAACCAATTAAGGAATGATTAATTTTTAAACAAGTTTAATTAATAAATAATTATAGTAATAAATTGATAATTAAATAAAGATTATTAATTAATTAAGTAGTAATTAATTAATAATGAGATAATTAAGAGGTGATTAATTTAATGATCGTGATTAATTAATTAATGTTTGATTAAGCAAGATTAAGTGATAAATTCTTAAGTAATTAATTTAATTTAAATTAATTAAATTTATTATGATATGAATTAAGTAGTGCTTACTTGTGGATGATAGTTTGTATTTATATCTGAATATGGTTGATATATGTTGAATGATAGTTGAGTTATATTCTGTGATGAGATGTTGTATATCTGTGATAGATATTTGTTATTATCTGTTGATAATGTTGTGTGATGCTATGTTTAAAATCTGAATTGAATTATTTAAATCTTTAAACAACTTGGCCTTTAAGACACGTTTGGATTACGATGAGACCGGGATCGAGTTTCCATATTTGGATATCCGAAAACCACATCGATTCCAAATAATGTTAGGTCGTGAATCTTATGTGAAGAGTGAAGATTTGAGGTGTAAGGGCTACACGTCAGTATAACTCTGTGGGTGATTCCGTAATGAGTTCGACGGAATAGTACTTATAGATTCGAGATGGAGAATCAGAGTGCAAGGATTATCGTCGTTAACTCTGAGGGTGATTCCAAAATGAGTGTAACGAGATAATGCCTTCGGTTTCGTTCGAACCCGGAACGAACTTGTATGGATTGAATGCTTTCAGAACCTCGTCAGGTGGACGATGAGCATTCTAAGAGATGTGTTCTTTATTAAGGTAATCGTAGCCTCAAGCCTCATCAACCGGGAATGGCTAAAACATGGGAGGTGCAGCAAGGCTTCGTGGGTAGCCCCCACTTGAGAGTGAGATTTACCCCTGTCTAGAAGTCCCTTATATATTCGGCTGTGCGGGCAGTTGTTGGCCACAACTGCGGGTTGTCTTGTTCGGAGCTATCCAGTAAGGGATGGGTCCGGCCTTGTGTTGCAGGGGAGTTAGGGTGGCTCCTCGGTACGGTGATCTAGGCCCCGTACTGTGACGGGCGGTACCCCAGTAGCCCTTCCATTGATGGAAACTCATTTTCCCTACGAGACCCTACGGTTTTGATTGTATTACCCACTCTCGTGGCTAGTAGCTGGAATTTAATCATGTAACAATTTCGGCTATTTTCTATTTACTTGAAAACCCTAGACCCTATTATAATATCACAGAATTTCCTATCAAATGTTTTGCTTAGCGTAAGGTAAAAACTTACCCGTGTTTATTTGTGGGAAGTCCTACGTGATACCTTTTGTTTCAAAATGATTTTTAAAGTTAAACAATTTTAACTGATTTACTCACACCAGACCCATGTCTAACCCGAAGTTTATTTTGTTTTTCATAAACTCTTGGGTACTCAAATTTTTATGAGTAGCCAAGTGATTAGGTTTGGGTTAGCATATGTTTTGGAAGCTGGAGCTGGAGTCCAGACGTACTATCTATCTATATTCGCTGTAGTAGCATTTTGGTGTTATGTTTTGAGTTGTATGGGTTGGGAAAACTCTTATGAATCTCAGATGTAATGAAGTGGTATTATTTTGTGTACTTTGATATGTAAAACTATGTAATGGATATATGTAATATTATATTTTGTTCGTTTCCGCTGTGAGATTCTGATTAGTGTTGTTTCTTTTCTTTTTATTTCTATCTCTTTCTTTTCTTATTGAATATACGTCTTTCTAGACATTGAAAGACGGGTCGTCACATATCAGATGTAACGTTTCGATTTTTCGTTGCTCGAAAACCGACATCAATACGTCCACTGTATCAAATGTCGCATAATCGAATGCCGAAAAATCGAATTGTTAGGATTAAAGAAGAAGAGGTAGAAGAAAAAGATAGAAGAAATAAGAAAACAGCAACAGAAACAATATCAGAATCTCACAATTGCAGCGGAACAACATATAATAGATAAATGAATAATCTTTAAACAAAAGAATTATATCAATTATTACATTACATCACATTACATTACATTACATCATATCATCAGAGTGTACAACAATCAAACAACAACAAACAGCGGAAAAGAAATACCATATACTAGTAATACGCCATGCCATTCAGCTTGCCTCTAGCAAATCCTGAATTCTAAAATATCCTGATAAACCTGACTCTTGACTGCCCGTGTGGAAATTGGTGGGCACCCAGAGTTTAGGAAGGAAAACAATAAATTCCGAGTCAGTCATATGACTGGTGTGAGAACTCAAAACAGTTTATTTTATCTTTAAAACAAAGAATACGATAATTTTATAATAGATTCGCAATGCTTTTAAAAAAAATGAGACTACCATACGGCCTCCCGCACACACACACAATGCATACGCAGAATCGGAGGAGATTTCTCCTTATGATAGTCAAAGATGCTTGATACGCATTAAAAAGAAACATTTGTTATTATTACTAGTGCATAGTGTAGGAAAACATTTCGAAAGTAAAGATATAAATCTTAGCCAACATAGGCATTCCGCACTTATGCCTACTATAGCTACCATCCAAACAGTGGGGCGCCACCATAAGTGAATGATAGGTTTTACAACTAAAACCGCACAAGATTGTATTGTTTTATTTGGATTTCCAACAAATGTTCAGGCTAAGGAACTTCCTACTGCCACATGTGATCGCCTCTGGCGGGACGTCCCGAGAACTTAACCAGCTCTCTGCCAACACAAGGCCGGGTTACCTTTGTCACTAGGTAACTACTACACGACTATGCCATCCCCCGGTCCCTTTGGACCTTTATCCGAGCGCTCGATTCCAACAACACCACACAGTAATAGATATAGTGTATCAACATGAGTAAGTATCTGGGCTCCATACCATGATACCACCCTTTCCAGAAGGAAATGACATACCCTAAAGGGAGCTACCCCTAATAACCTTGCCGCATCCTTCCTGTTTTGACCATTTCCGGGGTGTGAGGTCCGACGAAGTCTCGTCCACAAAGCTAGGCACAAAGCCATGCTTTGGGTCAACAAATGATCAAAGCAATGATCACAAAAATAAATGATCATACAAATGATCATATCACAAATGATCAAACAATGATCATTTCACTGCAACACTCAGCATGTCACATTACCAAATTGGGAATATATTGCTGATAACCATCAACTACATAACCTCTAAGCGCGTACGTCTCAGAGAAGGGTGCTAAGCTAAGAGAATAAATTCTCTGCCACCAACAGAAATGTATTTGAAAGAAATCTGCTTTATATCTCAAAATGTAATGTCAGACACGTAACCATACAAGTCTGTTCCGGGATCGAACAAAGCCGAAGGCACTTACAAAGAAGTCCTTGCAATCCGGATATTCACTACCCACGTCCTGACTTCCCATCACATATGGAATTTCTATACCGGAGCCATTCGGTGCAGAAACATTCGACGGTAATCCTTCCGTTTTCAAAAATATCCGGTCTTCAACACCGGTCTTCAAATGCAATTCATAACGACGTATCACATATTCGGAATGGGTTATACGACCCCAAGGTCCTTTCCCGGTTAAACCGAATAGCGAGCGCTTATTCAAAAATAAGTGTGGCATTCAAATTCAAGCAAATCTCAACAAATACCCATTCAAAGGTAAATATTGATAGTCGGTTATTGAACTATCAATGGATATGCACAACATCACCAGATTCCAAATAATTTTCCAAATTATTTATTTTCCAAAAATATCTTTACAAGATATATAATTTTCACACTTCAACCATTTGAAAACAATTTTCAAATTACTTTTCATCTTTACCACTTTTGAAAACAAATTTCAAATCATTTCCCTATACGGGGTATATTCACAAATCTTTGTTCATTCTCATTTCAAAATGGTTCATTTAAACCAATTAAATAAATCCTTAACTATTTACTTTATATTTACGTTCCAAATCCGTACATTAATTCCCACACTTCAAAATAAATCAACCTTTATTTTAAAACAAATTCCCCTTTTCATTTATAAATTCCATAGTGAATTTACATTCCAAAATATTTATGAATATACGATTTCAATTATTCATTGTCAATTTATCTTCAAAAAGATAAATTCTCAAAATGTTTCATTTCACATTGGAAAAACATTTCCATACTTACTTAATAATAAGTAATTCACAAATCTATTTATTTTCAACACTTGAAAAATATTCAATATACTTAAATCGAAATTAAGTATATGTTTCATTCTTTAAGGAAATCATTCTCTTAAACATATTTATTTGGGCCAAAATGAATGTTGCGTAAAACATCGTTACGACAACCCAAAATCACTAGTATAGGGATTCGAAATTAAGATAGATATATAAATCCCAATACTAAATAAAACATTTCCTTTTGGAAATCATTTACTATAACAACAGTGTTATAGTCCACCATTTCCTTCTATTTCTCAAAAACATCTATTTCAACAATGAATGTTGAAATCTATGGTTTCGAATCTTAACACATTTTAAAAATATCGTTAGATCGTTTTAATTCTATTTAAAACATCACATCCAAAACATTTTCTTTAACATATTATTCACTATTCAAAAACATGAATATACTTCGTTAACCAATTTCATCATTTCTATACATTTTATTTTAAAGGATTATTCACTGTCTAAAACATGAATATGACTCCATTAATAAGTTACAACAATTTACTTATCAAAATAAGTCCTTTGCGGATTTATAAAACAACGTTTATAAATTCCATTTCTATTTATTTTATAACAACTTCCTTTTATAAATCTCCTTTATTAACCTATTTTCAACTTATAACTCAATTATATACCAAAAGTTCATATTATAAGTTAAATACTTATAATTTATTTGTTTACAAAATCGTTATTTTAAACTTCCCAAATTATAAATCTTATAACTTATAAGATTCGATTATTTACCCAAATCTATTCTTTTAATAACTTTACAAATTTTATAAACCTACTGCTTATAAAATTCCATTTATAACTTCACCGTTTACAATTCTATAAATTTCATTCATTTATGAAATTCATTTAGACTTCATTCTAATACTTATAAAAACTCGTTTTATAATTCAAATATTTTAATTTATAAATATCAATTTATAAATATTTTATATAAATCAATTTATGTTATTATTTTTAAAACATCTTTAAACTCCTTTATAATTTGACCATTTTCTTTGATTTATAAAATAATCAAATTTTATAAATCCTATATTTAAACTTTTTACAATAAATTCAAAAATCCCAATTTAAACTATTTTATAAAATCATTAACCTCATATTTTCAAAAATCATCTTTTAACTATATTTCTCAAAAATCATAATTTTTATAACATTAACATTATAACGTTTATTTATTTAAAATGAATCAATTCCAAAAATATTTTATAAACATATGCTTTCAAAAATCATTTTAAAAATCCTTTTAAAATTCCAAAATTGGCCCAATGATGCTACATACCAAATAGTCAATCACGACAACAACGACATCATATATCTGTATATGATAATCAACGAATATATCAAAATATCCATAATCAAATAAATACTGTTGAGGAATCCAGTTGGATCCCTCCAACCTGTTTTCCTGCATCCAAAGATGTTAGCACAATACCAATTCCGTTCCAGTACGGAATTATCGCGGTATATGGGATTTAAAATATTATCTGCTTAATAGACGGGCAATAGGGTCTTATACGCTATATAATGCGGGAAATCAAATCCAAGTACATGAATAATACCAATTTCACTGTACTGTGAAATATTCGCGGTATATGTTTTTAATAAATAACATCCGCTTCCTAACGGCGTATAATGTCTATTCAACAATGAATAGATAACAATCATCATTCAAACATACATTCAAGAATTTTAAATCTAACTATTTAAAATTAAAATCGAAACCGATTCGATTTAGTGAGAAGTTCTCACCTCGCTTTCAATTTCGTTTTCAGCTTTTATTTCGAATAAAATTAAACGGACGTTTAATTTTTTTCGAAATTTTCCTAGCTCCAAACGACTCCAATCCAATTCCATAGCGTAGTACTCGTCCATACGATTCCAACGCAATTGGTTTCGTGCGTTTTCGACCTCGTATGAAAAAATATGAATTTTTAAAGTTACACAAATTTTTAATATAAAATTTACAACATATGTTTATATTTATAATCTAAACAGATCTCGGCCCTTCAATCCAAACCCTTGAAATCCTGGCCGTGCTTTACGTCTTCTTCCCCTTCATCAGTATACGCACGCGAACCCAACATGGCCGCCCACTAGGGTTTATTTTCGAGCCTCCTCCCTTCACTTCTACATCGATCAGGCACCTCCAGGTCGTAGCCCTCACTGTCGCGCATCACCACCCCCAGGCCGGCCCTACTCGGTTCCATCACGCCCTTGAAAAACGTGCATAACAGCCGCGCCTTCCAACTGAAATTTTCATTGATCCACTTAACGAATTTCGATCACAACCGTTGGTTTTAAAGATCTCGAGGAGATCTACAACTTTGTAGTTGACATCTTTTTGAATTAATGTGTAGATTGAGAGAAAATTGGAGGAGAAGCATGCAATTTTCTGGCCATTTAATTATTGTGAACGGCGGCCTGAAGAGGAAAACCTAGGGTTTTGTTTCTTTTGCAAAAATGAAATATATAGGGGCTTATATAGAAAATTTCTCAAACACTATTCATCCCGGATTTTCCGAACTCCAAATGAAGCGTGCCGGTTGGCGTTCCTAAGGTTTACCCTGCGTTCCGAACACAATGGAACGTATTTCGGGAGCTAATTCGATCATCTGTGCGAGTTATGGCAATAAACGTTCGATTTTAAATTAAATCGGTTTAAACTAATTTCTAGGCGTTTTAGCCTGCACAGGACAAACGGTAAATCCGATTGACACGAAATTTGAAACCATACACACATTACGGATCCGATGAAACTGGTTTCGTCGAAATCTGAGACTGTTTGAAAAATGGCTATTTTAACTTGCCAAATAAATATTAAAACAATTTCGATGCGTTTCGAGCTGCCACGGTCAAACGAAAACTCCAATTGCTACGAAATTTGAAATCCGATAATAACAAACTATTACAGATCCAATGGAACTAGTTTCGTCCAATTCTGAGACTGTTCGAAAATTGACTAATTTCACTAGTCGATTTAAATATTAAAATATTCAATTTTCACAAATTAACTCTTAATTCGATTTTAAAAGTTCTATAACATCGCTATAACTCCAATATGATAAAATAAAATTTAACAAATCATTTTCAATCATATTTAACCCATTTTCAATTATTTCCGTAATTTAACATATTAAATTATCGATTTAATTATTCAATTAAATCCAATTATTCGAAATAAAATTTATTCGACTTATTAATTTCACTTATTAATATTTAAAATTAATTAAATATACAAAATTTAATTAATAAAAATTCTGGGTCGTTACATACTTCCCCCTTAAAAGAATTTCGTCCTCGAAATAACCAAGTGAGAAAAATTACAGAATCTATTAGCTTTCCATAAATCCATAGTTAAACTTCTTACAATATCTTCGCTAAGTTTTCAAATCCTACTTAGTTATCTTTTCAAAAACAACTACTATTGTTTAACTTTCAACTCTAAATCAAAATTATAGTTTTCAAAATTTTCCAATTTTCTCAAATTTTTCTAACACCTTAAATTTTCGGAAAAATTCGCCATAGTCTCCTTTGCGCGGCTCGATCTGAAAAAAAAATGACAGTATATAGATCACAAATATACATCTCATCAAGTGATGAGGCATCCCACAGGGAAAAAAGTGTAAAAGTACGATATTTAATCCGAGATATGTACCTTATATTTTATTAGTGAGCATATACGGCTAATATAGCACGAAAGCGAGCTCCAAATGCGAAGCAAACGCGATCCGCACCTACTAAACACTCAACAAACAATGAGAAACATGTATATAGACAATAGTATCAATATACAACATATAGCAACATAATAACTATATATGCCAATATAGCAAATGCAGTAAAAGCAATATATTCAACCATCAACCAACTATCATCCAACTAACATTCAATTAACATCCATAACCAATAAATATTCATTCATATTCTCATTAATATTCAATGAAATGGGTTTTCAATTTAATCACATTCGATTCATTAACAGTGGATGTTTTTACTAACATTCATTTTCTATTAGTTTATATTCACAAATTCATATTCAAGTTGGTCCACTTCCAAATCAAATTCAATTCTATTTAAGATTCACTTAACTTCAAATTGGATTTCAATTACTTATCTTTCAATTTCATTAACTCAATTTCATTAATACTTAATGAATTACATACAATCAACTAACAATCATATATCAACAAATGTATATTAATTACAACCAAATTCCTTTGCTTATATTCATTCAATTTTATTTAACACCTTTACTTTCAATTGGTTTAATTAAATTGATTTTCATTCAATCTTTCAATTTCCAATAACATTAGATTTTAATGAATTACACTTACTTTCATTATTTCATATCAATTATTTACATTTAATTGATTAACATTCAATCCATTCATTCAATTCAATTACTAAAGTTGAATTTCATTTATAGAACTCAAGTTCACATCCATTACTTAACTTTATTATTTTACTTTGATACCAAAATCAACTTCATTCAACATCTCTTAAGTTATATTCCACTTTAAACATTATTTGGCTTTACTTAACTTAAATTCCAACTTATAAATCAAATTCAGATTCCAATTCTAAATAAATTTCCATTTAATCTTTACTAAAGTCAAATTTCATCACTTATTCAAACTCATTTTTTTTTACTTACAGCTCATATTCATGAATATATTCATATAGTTTCACTTCTTATATATATAAGTTTATTTCATAATTGTAAATCACATTAATTATAATTTCATATTCTTATAATTCATTTGCTTATATAATTATTCTTTTATTTAGATGATTCAAACATCTTTTAATTAACTTATATATTTATTCTTACATTTTCAACAACCAAACAATCAACTTATATACACTTTAATAATTTTGAAAAATTATTCCTTTATATATAAAATATACTCAAGGTAAAATTATTTCATTTACCCAATTTAAAACAATATTGTGTCGAATTGTTCTGTACAAGTGTTAAGAGATCCCTATCAACAACGTTAATTACTCGTATTAACCAGAATCTGTATACCACTCAACAAACCAATCATCTCAATATAAAACAATTTATATTCACTAACAAATACGCTCTCATAGCTATTATAACACTCAAACTCATTCTAGAGTACTACTGACTCTATTTCTAATGAGTAATACCCAACAGAGCCATGGTTGTCGCTTAACCATATGCTCCGATACCAACTGTAACGATCTAGGCTGTTCAACCGTCGACAGCCGGTCACAACCGGTAGGCTTTTCAACCATCCCAGCCCCACCGTGGCTTACACTGATATCCCAAACTTGCTTTTACGGCCAGCCTCTCGACTGTCTCAGCTTACGCCTAACCAACCCCGTAAAGAGGACGTGTAGGGGTAAGAGTCTCCCATTCGCCACCTAACCGCGAAGCGAGAATCCTCCATCACGTTTCACCTAGATAAGCAAGACTGGTGTGAGAACTCAAAACAGTTTATTTTAACTTTAAAACAAAGAATAGGATAATTTTAAAATAGATTCGCAAATGCTTTTATAAAAATGAGACTACCATAAGGCCTACCGCACACACACACAATGCAAACGCAGAATCGGAGGAGATTTCTCCTTATGATAGTCAAAGATGCTTGATACGCATTAAAAAGAAACATTTGTTATTATTACTAGTGCATAGTGTAGGAAAACATTTCGAAAGTAAAGATATAAATCTTAGCCAACATAGGCATTCCGCACTTATGCCTACTATAGCTACCATCCAAACAGTGGGGCGCCACCATAAGTGAATGATAGGTTTTACAAATAAAACCGCACAAGATCGTATTGTTTTATTTGGATTTCCAACAAATGGTCAGGCTAAGGAACTTCCTACTGCCACACGGGATCGCCTCTGGCGGGACGTCCCGAGAGCTTAACCAGCTCTCTGCCAACACAAGGCCGGGTTACCTTTGTCACTAGGTAACTACTACACGACTATGCCATCCCCCGGTCCCTTTGGACCTTTATCCGAGCGCTCGATTCGAACAACACCACATAGCAATAGATATAGTGTATCAACATGAGTAAGTATCTGGGCTCCATACCATGATACCACCCTTTCCAGAAGGAAATGACATACCGTAAAGGGAGCTACCCCTAATAACCTTGCCGCATCCTTCCTGTTTTGACCATTTCCGGGGTGTGAGGTCCGACGAAGTCTCGTCCACAAAGCTAGGCACAAAGCCATGCTTAGGGTCAACAAATGATCAAAGCAATGATCACAAAAATAAATGATCATACAAATGATCATATCACAAATGATCAAACAATGATCATTTCACAGCAACACTCAGCATGTCACATTACCAAATTGAGAATATATCGCTGATAACCATCAACTACATAACCTCTAAGCGCGTATGTCTCAGAGAAGGGTGTTAAGCTAAGAGAATAAATTCTCCGCCACCAACAGAAATGTATTTGAAAGAAATCTGCTTTATATCTCAAAATGTAATGTCAGACACGTAACCATACAAGTCTGTTCCGGGATCGAACAAAGCCGAAGGCACTTACAAAGAAGTCCTTGCAATCCGGATATTCACTAATCACGTCCGGACTTCCCATCACATATGGAATTTCTATACCGGGGCCATTCGGTGCAGAAACATTCGACGGTAGTCCTTCCGTTTTCAAAAATATCCGGTCTTCAACACCGGTCTTCAAATGCAATTCATAACGACGTATCACATATTCGAAATGGGTTATACGACCCCAAGGTCCTTTCCCGGTTAACCCGAATAGTGAGCGCTTATTCAAAAATAAGTGTGGCATTCAAATTCAAGAAAATCTCAACAAATACCCATTCAAAGGTAAATATTGATAGTCGGTTATTGAACCATCAATGGATATGCACAACATCACCAGATTCCAAATAATTTTCCAAATTATTTATTTTCCAAAAATATCTTTACAAGATATATAATTTTCACACTTCAACCATTTGAAAACAATTTTCAAATTACTTTTCATCTTTACCACTTTTGAAAACAAATTTCAAATCATTTCCCTATATGGGATATATTCACAAATCTTTATTCATTCTCATTTCAAAATGGTTCATTTAAACCAATTAAATAAATCCTTAACTATTTACTTTATATTTACGTTCCAAATCCGTAAATTAATTCCCACACTTCAAAATAAATCAACGTTTATTTTTAAACAAATTCCCCTTTTCATTTATAAATTGCATAGTGAATTTACATTCCAAAATATTTATGAATATACGATTTCAATTATTCATTGTCAATTTATCTTCAAAAAGATAAATTCTCAAAACGTTTCATTTCACATTGGAAAAACATTTCCATACTTACTTAATAATAAGTAATTCACAAATCTATTTATTTTCAACACTTGGAAAATATTCAATATACTTAAATCGAAATTAAGTATATATTTCATTCTTTAAGGAAATCATTCTCTTAAACATATTTATTTGCGCCAAAACGAATGTTGCGTAAAACATCGTTACGACAACCCAAAATCACTAGTATAGGGATTCGAAATTAAGATAGATATATAAATCCCAATACTAAATAAAACATTTCCTTTTGGAAATCATTTACTATAACAACAGTGTTATAGTCCACCATTTCCTTCTATTTCTCAAAAACATCTATTTCAACAATGAATGTTGAAATCTATGGTTTCGAATCTTAACACATTTTAAAAATATCGTTAGATCGTTTTAATTCTATTTAAAACATCACATCCAAAACATTTTCTTTAACATATTATTCACTATTCAAAAACATGAACATACTTCGTTAACCAATTTCATCATTTCTATACATTTTATTTTAAAGGATTATTCACTGTCTAAAACGTGAATATGACTCCATTAATAAGTTACAACAATTTACTTATCAAAATAAGTCCTTTGCGGATTTATAAAACAACGTTTATAAATTCCATTTCTATTTATTTTATAACAACTTTCTTTTATAAATCTCCTTTATTAACCTATTTTCAACTTATAACTCAATTATATACCAAAAGTTCATATTATAAGTTAAATACTTATAATTTATTTGTTTACAAAATCGTTCTTTTAAACTACCCAAATTATAAATCTTATAACTTATAAGATTCGTTTATTTACCCAAATCTATTCTTTTAATAACTTTACAAATTTTATAAACCCACTGCTTATAAAATTCCATTTATAACTTCACCGTTTACAATTCTATAAATTTCATTCATCTATGAAATTCATTTAGACTTCATTCTAAAACTTATAAAAACTCGTTTTATAATTCAAATATTTTAATTTATAAATATTAGTTTATAAATATTTTATATAAATCAATTTATGTTATTATTTTTAAAACATCTTTAAACTCCTTTATAATTTCACCATTTTCTTTGATTTATAAAATAATCAAATTTTATAAATCTTATATTTAAACTTTTTACAATAAATTCAAAAATTCCAATTTAAACTATTTTATAAAATCATTAACCTCATATTTGCAAAAATCATCTTTTAACTATATTTCTCAAAAATCATAATTTTTATAACATTAGCATTATAACGTTTATTTATTTAAAATGAATCAATTCCAAAAATATTTTATAAACGTATACTTTCAAATATCATTTTAAAAATCCTTTTAAAATTCCAAAATTAGCCCAATGATGCTATACACAAATAGTCAATCACGACAACAACGACAACATATATCTGTATATGATAATCAACGAATATATCAAAATATCCATAATCAAATAAATACTGTTGAGGAATCCAGTTGGATCCCTCTAACCTGTTTTCCTGAATCCAAAGATGTTAGCACAATACCAATTCCGTTCCAGTACGGAATTATCGTGGTATATGGGATTTAAAATATTATCCGCTGAATAGATGGCGTAATAGGGTCTCATCCGCTATATAATGCGGGAAATCAATCCAAGTACATAAATAATACCATTTCACTGTACTGTGAAATATTCGCGGTATATGTTTTTAATAAATAACATCCGCTTACTAACGGCGTATAATGTCTATTTCAACAATGAATAGATAACAATCATCATTCAAACATACATTCAATAATTTTAAATCTAACTATTTAAAATTAAAATCGAAACCGATTCGATTGAATGAGAAGTTCTCACCTCGCTTTCAATTTCGTTTTCAGCTTTTATTTCGAATAAAATTAAACGGACGTTTAATTTTATCCGAAATTTTTGCTAGCTCCAAACGACTCCAATCCAATTCCATAGCGTAGTACTCATCCATACGATTCCAACGCAACTGGTTTCGTGCGTTTTCAGCCTCGTATGAAAAAGATATGAATTTTTAAAGTTACACGAATTTTTAATATAAAATTTACAACATATATTTATATTTATAACCTAAACAGATCTCGGACCTTCAATCCAAACACTTGAAATCCTGGCCGTGCTTTACATCTTCTTCCCCTTCATCAGTATACGCACGCGAACCCAACATGGCCACCCACTAGGGTTTATTTTCGAGCCTCCTCCCTTCACTTCTACATCGATCAGGCACCACCAGGTCATAGCCCTCACTGTCGCGCATCACCACCCCCAGGCCGGCCCCACTCGGTTCCATTACGGCCTTGAAAAACGTGCATAATAGCTGCGCCTTCCAACTTAAATTTCCATTGATCCACTCAACGAATTTCGATCACAACCGTTGGTTTTAAAGATCTCGAGGAGATCTACAATTTCGTAGTTGACATCTTTTTGAATTAATGTGTAGATTGAGAGAAAATTGGAGGAGAAGCACGCAATTTTCTGGCCATTGAATTATTGTGAATGGCGACCTGAAGAGGAAACCCTAGGATTTTGTTTCTTTTGCAAAAATGAAATATATAGGGGCTTATATAGAAAATTTCTCAAACACTGTTCATCCCGGATTTTTCAAACTCCAAACGAAGCGTGCTGGTTGGCGTTCCTAAGGTTTACCCCGCTTTCCGAACATAATGGAATGTGTTTCGGGAGCTAATTCGATCATATGTGCGAGTTATGGCAATAAACGTTCGATTTTTAATTAAATCGGTTTAAACTAATTTTTAGGCGTTTTAGCCTGCATCAGACAAACGGTAAATCCGATTGACACGAAATTTGAAACCATACACACATTACGGATCCGATGAAACTGGTTTCGTCGAAATCCGAGACTGTTTGAAAAATGGCTATTTTAACTCGCCAAATAAATATTAAAATAATTTCGATGCGTTTCGATCTGCCACGGTCAAACAAAAACTCCAATTGCTACGAAATTTGAAATCCGATAATAACAAACTATTACGGATCCAATGGAAGTAGTTTCGTCCAATTCTGAGATTGTTCGAAAATTGACTAATTTCACTAGTCGATTTAAATATTAAAATATTCAATTTTCACAAATTAACTCTTAATTCGATTTTAAAAGTTCTATAACATCGCTATAACTCCAATATGATAAAATAAAATTTTACAAATCATTTTCAACCATATTTAACCCAATTTTCAATTATTTCCGTAATTTAACATATTAAATTATCGATTTAATTATTCAATTAAATCCAATTATTCGAAATAAAATTTATTCGACTTATAAATTTCACTTATTAATATTTAAAATTAATTAAATATACAAAATTTAATTAATAAAAATTCTGGGTCGTTACATCAGAGTTAAATAAAATACAATGGACTAAATAAAGTACAACAGAAGTCTAAAGATGATAACCAAGTACAGGCTGAATAGAACAACAGAACTGGAATAGATAAAACTAGATAAGCAGGTAATCTCCAGCGATTCCAATCTCCAGAAATGGAATCCAAATCTGTGAATAACTCAGGCTGACCCGAGCGTAAATAAAAATACAAACACTCGAGTCAGGACAATATATACTTATATAATGTAAACCAACTCAAGTGAACTATAATAAGGTACAAGTAACTTAACGGATGTCTGGGACCGCCCATCCTCTAAGGATCCGTTAAACTATTTACTATGTAGTAATATTGCGCTATTATAATAATGTCTACAGTAAAATAAACTTACTTTTAAATAGCGTTTCGGGATACCCATATCACCCCTCACACATAATAGTCCCAGTAGTCCATCCAATATCATGCCATCTCCACTCCGGGTGACTGCCAGAGCAGGCTACGGGAGAAAAACAAACTCGTAGTAAAGGCTCGGTATGGTAGGTGACACGGCACACGGCCAAGGTAGATATACCAATCACGCACACGGGCTGGTGGTAACGCAGCAGCCACATACGCCCACCTCGGAACACACTCCCAATCAAAATCGAAGGATGGTCATTTAATCAATCACAAGTAAGAGTATAGCATCGAAGGAATGTGTCCGATCGGAGGAATGACCTCACTTGGCCCGAGATCGCTCCAGTTTTAGCCACCTTATGCCAACTCACGGGAGTTGGATCTACGTAAATATACCTCAAGAACGCCGCCACCAACCTACTTCATTCTGGAATCTCCACCGCGTACACGGTTGTCAAAGTGGTTTTAGGTATCGACAGAGAGTATGCCAAATATCGATCCCGGTCTCTTTGCCAACCAATCGTTATTATAACCCGTAGTAATAACTTTAAAACAATATTTATACTTCAAAATAGAATATCATTTCAAATCCAAATCTTTATCAAAATAAAGATTAAATTAATTCCAAACCATTTCAAAAACATCATATCTTTTCAAAACTTCATGTCAAATCATTTCAATATATTAAAATTTGATATCTTTACAAAACTTCATTTCCAATCATTTTAATATATCAAAATATCATATCTTTACAAAACTTCATTTCAATATATTAAAATATCATATCTTTACAAAACTTCCTTTCCAATCATTTTAATATATTAAAATATCATATCTTTACAAACTTCCTTTCAAATCATTTCAATATATTAAAATATCATATCTTTACAAAACTTCATTTCAAATCATTATTCATTTCACTCAATTTAAAATACTATTTCAATTCACATTTCAAAACAGTTTATATTTCAAAAATCATTTTTAATCATTAAAATGAAGTTAATATACTTAATAATTAAATTATTAAATTTTCAAAATTTTCAACTTTCAAAGTTCATTTATTCACTTAAGTTTATCAAAACTGTGAAAAATCACTTTTCGCGGCATTTAGAAAATGCTACGGAAAGTTGCACTCAAAACAGTTCAATTTAACTAAAGACAGCATTTTAAAAATGTTGTAATAGGGTTTACTTAATTTCAAATAAACTTAGTTAAATTCAACAATTATAGCACTTACAAAAATTGTTATAATAGACTTTAATTCAATTTAGTTTTTTAGTTCATTATCATCAACTACAGCATTTACAAATGCTGTAATATCATTTACATTGCAATTAATAGCATCCAAAAATGCAGTTAATTAACTTCAAATATGCAATATTATTTCACAACCAATTATAATTTTATTTGAAACATTTTTTTTACTTATAAAATCATACATTTTCACATTTATAAACAACATTTAGTTTTCCTTAAGTTCATGATTTTATAAAGTTAAATTTCCATTCAAAAATCAAGATTTAATAATAATTCACTTATTAAATTTCAACATTCAATTTTAAATTCATTGAATTGAATTTCAACTTAACACCTAAGTTTAAATTTCAAAATATAACTTAATTTCAATTTTATTTATTTAACTTAAAATTCACTTTTAAGCCAAATTCACAAATTCCCATTTTGGTTATATTTCAAAATTTCAACTTAAAAAATCATTCATTTCACATTTTAACTTTATTCAAAAATCATTAATATATTATAAAATCCCTTTAAATTCATTTTAAATTCAAATTATCAAAAATTTATCATAATTTCATATTTAATTAATTTCCATTTATAATTAAATCAAAATTTCCAAAATAACTTACATTTAAATTTTCTAACTTTTCCATAATTTATTTAACTTATAAATTTCCAAAAAATCAATAATACTTTACAAAAATTATTTTTAATTAATTTTAAATCAAAATATTATAATAATTACATTTCTAAAATATTTTAATTTTTTTAGAAAAACATCTTTTAACTACGGTTCTGTATATAATTTTCTACGCTAAGTAAAGTGATACGGGTAATATATCATTTCAACCCGTAATTTACGAAGAAAATCCAAGTTTTATCATTTCAAACCCGCAGTCCCAAGTAAATGAAATAAACTGAAAATCATTCAGTCCTATCATTTCAACCGATAACGATTTTCCCTTATTCTAAAGTCCGTTGTGATATGTATCATTCCAACCCATAGTGATTCTAATCTAAAGGGAGATTGCAGTGTGATTAACTGATAAAATAACAAAACAGCAATAATATAACAGTAACAAATAATATAACTGGTTTTTAGTCATGTGTGAACATCAGATGATAGTGACATAGCAAATAAAATATGGTGATGCAGTTTACATATTCATAAGCGATCGATTTACTATTCATATAAGTATAAAACTGTCTGGTGAGAATAATTCACTGGTTTGAGCTGATGACCCAACGAAAAATTTCACAAACGGGGTCTACACAAGCACAAAGCACGACACAGATTCGAATGGAGGAGCCAAATGTCAAATTCCTTGGATACACATCAAACAAAACAATATAACAACGATGAGTTTCAAATCAACTACGATCAAAACTACACTAGAATAGACTGCACAGAATCAAATAGAAATGCTTGCACTTGCTTTTAACCTTTAGTGGGTTCAGCCATAAGGGGAAATAAAAAATAATGGCAGGTGTTTGGGTCAGGTTATGGTGGGTATGGGTCGGCCTAGATGTCATTTGTGATGGTGCCAAAGTGGATGAAGGGAATAATACACATAAGCATGAATACATGCATTTGGTCATGGATTTGGGCTCGGCCAAGGCTCCAAGTGTCAAGGCCAGAGGTGTGGCGTCCACTGTAGTGGTGTGGCCGAGGGTTCTGGAGTTGCTGCAAGTGGTGGAGGTGTGGTAGGTTGCGGCTAGAGGGGTGGTGAGGTGATGGAAGTGATGTTGTGTTCGGCTAGGCTAGGAATTCGGGTTGTTTTGAAAAGTTTGTGGATGGGCATCACCAAGGGGGGTCACGGCATGGTTGGTTAGTGAGCAGGAGGTGTTGGTGGTGTGCCATCAGGTGCTGGAGGTGGCTAGGCAGCAAGGTAGCATGGCCGAACCTAAATGGAAGAGCAAGCGCAAACAAAAATCAAAAGGAATAAGCAATATAAGTGAAAAACAAGATAAAAGAAGATAAAAATTTTACCAACTTCTCAAGCAAGGGATGGCCGAAATTTTTTTCTCAGGAAGGAGGAAAACAAGATACGTGAAATGAAAATGAATTAGTCAGCTGAAATGTGGGGAGTTATGCCAAAAGAAATGAAGAGTTGTGATGGAAATGAAGAGGTGGAATTCAAAAAGGCAAAAGGCAATTCAAAAGTCAAAAACCCTTCATATTTCTTTATTTTATTTATAAAACTTTATATTTCTAGAAATAATAATAATCTCAGATAAAATTTCGTAAATTTATCAAAATATAAAAATTTATATAATATTTATTAATTATATAAAGTTAAATTAAGAAAAATAGCTAAAAATAGTGAACTAGACTAGAAAATTTGAAATTAAATAGGATAATTTTTAGAAAATTCATATTAGCTTGTAAAATATTTTTAAACATAAATAATAACATAAAATAAAAATACATTCGCACAACAAATATTAAAACTTTAATTTAAATATAATTTTAAATGAAGAAAATAGCAAAGTAAATAGAAACCAGGCTTTAAAAATAGAAAATAAATTCAATAAGCTTTCGAAAAATTCAAACATCACTTTAAAAATATTTAAAAGTCAAAATATACATAATATAACATAAATATAAAAATTAGAATAAGATTTATCAAGTAGAAATATCATTTATAAAAATTAAAACAAAGAATATTGTAAAATAACCCTATATACACACAATATTGTAAAGGGTATAACTTTCACAATTTAAATTCAATTTCGACGAAACGAAAAGCAATATTCATGATATCAAATCTATTTTCATAATAAAAGACAAAACTAAAGAATTCAAATATTTAAATTTAAAATTTAAAAGTCAAAGTTTGACCAGTTTTGACCACAATTCCAATTTTTCAACAAAATATTCAATTTATACCAGTTTGAAATTAAAATTCATATAGTAATCAAAATTTATATTTAAAAATGAAATGTTTGAAATAAAACAAGTTTAAAATAATTTTAAAAAAATAAAGTCAAATTTAAATTATATGCAAAAATCTAGGGTTGTTACACTCTCCCCCACTCAAAACGTTTCGTCCCGGAAAAGGAATGAGGTACGGGAAAGCACAGAACAGATAAAGTGAAATAAGATTAAGATAAGATGACAAGGAGATTGAAATTATACCCAATAACTATTGTTATAGGAGTTTAACAAGGTGGAGATGATCTTCACAAGATTCTCCAGATGGAGGAACACAAGCATGAAAAGATCCTTTAGAATCTGATTCACCCTTTTCCGTTTGACCGTCGGTCTGTGGATGGTAAGCAGTGCTCATATGCAGATGAGTACCAAAGATTTTCAAAGATTATAGAAAGATTTTTAGACAGACTGGTATAAGCAATAGCCTCCCCATTCTGTAGCAAGATAAGGAAAATAAGGACAACTAAAAGATATTTTGAAAAACAAAATAAGATAATAAATTTGAAACCACGATGGTTTGAAATCATAATACTTCAGAGATGTTATTATTTGGAAATCATACTACTAAAATCATAACACTTTTAAATAATCTTCATTTAAACCATTTAAATTCAATGTCAAATAATATTCATTTCAAAATTGTAACATTTCTAAGTTCATTCATTCAATTATAAAATTTCCAAAACATTGTATTTTCAAAAACAGCAGTACTTTTAATGTGCTACAATAGATATATTAGTATTTCAATCGGTTCAATTTATGAAATATTCATTTGGATATCATTTAACTTATGATTTATTTAAAACAAATTTTTATGAATGGAATATCCAAATTGAACTATACTTCATTTATTAAGTCAAAAGTTCACTATTTTACTTAACTCTTAATTTAACAAATAACCTAACACTTTATTTAAAATACCCATTTCATAAATAGGTATTCCTTCAATACGTTACACTTGAAATTTCCATTTGAAAACCAAATTTTTAATTATCAAATTTTAGTGATATTGAAGATACATCTTAACTGTTAATATCATAATTATTCATTTTACAAGACATATCTATTTCATAAATAAAATATTTATCGTAGAAAATATAATAATCAAATTACTTTACACATTTATTCATTTAGACATCAATTAAACTACGATTCCAAATTAAATGAACTTTATTACAAAATGTCCCATTCAAATATATTTTATTTATCTATTCAAAGATACATTGTTTATTTTACAAACATATTCATTTCAGGAAATAACCTTTATTAAAATTCCTAGGTTATACTTAAGGTTCCATATTAAATCAAATTTGATTATTAAGTTATTTAAATAAAATTCTTTAATTTTTTTTATATATTTACTTCTGTAAATCTTTTATAACTAAAATTTAAGTGTATAACATTTATTATAACCACTCAAATCTTATTTATAAAATCTTTTATATTGTATATTGTCTAATTACATTGTTAACTTTTAAAAATTAAGGTAAGTTATATTTAAATGCAATTGATTATTATACAAATAAAACCTTCTAATTCCCTCATCTCAATTTTGAATCATTTATCTAAAATTTTGACTTTTTTTATAATTGAAATGATTCTTTTAAGATAAAGTTTAGAATAAAATTTCCGATTCCTTCAAATCATTTAGAGATAAATAAATATATATACATAATATGTTAAATCGAATTTAAATCATATATCTATATATATTATAAATCCAGTCTTATTTTTTTTTTCGAAATTCAAATCAATTAAATTTTCCAAAACAAAACTGTAGCAAGACTACAGAACGGTCTCTTCACTTCGAAACTCGAAAATGAATGTCGATGATGCCGCGGTCATCACCAAAGTTATTTTCCAACGACAAAGAGAAGAGCACTAATTTTAAACTTTAAAATTTCTTGGAACAAATTTCTATTAGAAAATACTTTAAATAATATACCCCTTTTAAAACTTAAGCACAAGGTTTGAAACCATCGGAAATTAAATTCTCAAATTTCTTATTTTAAATTTATCTCAATTCCAAAATCAATTTGTAAACAGCTATTTATAAATTCATTTGTGGAACAATAAATGATAAATCAAGTATTATCATTTCAAATGGTTAATTTAAATCATTTTATTAAGTTCCATAAATTTACTTATATCAAAATTTATTTCCTTAACCAAATTTTAAAATAATATTGTGTCGGTTTGTTTTGTCACAGTGTTTTAGAAATCCTATCGATAGCGTTGATCAGACGAATCGATCGAAAACCCAAATCAACATCAACAACTCAAACAACACAATATAAAACAAAATATTAATATTTTATATATTAGTTTACAAATACACTATACATGAATAGATTTTCAAAGAAGGATAGAGATTCAAATATGATTAGCTCAAATCAAAAGAAATTCTGATTTGAAAATAAGTTGGAAACAAGGATGAGATGCTTAAATAACAGAATAGGAAGATGGATAAGCTTATATAAATCGCGGGCAACTTTAACTGGTCAACCGTGAGTTAAAGAATAAGATCGATGTGGATTTTCTGGGGTAAATCTACATTCGATCTCAAGAGATAGAGTTTGAAACAACAAAAGATATTAGCATCTAAACCAAGGATATATATATATATATATATGTGTGTGTGTGTGTGTGTGTGTGTGTATATCTGGTGAATCGATGCTAATTGTAAAGGAGTTTCACCTCTTTATAAGTCATTAGAATATTGGCGAGGCCGCCAATTCACTATAAAGTTCATTCGAAGTGGAGTTATGGGATACTCCATAATCAAAAGAAGATGAATAGTGAGGGACACGAATGGATTTTGGAACTGCATGCAATGTTCCAAAATTCAAAGGAAATTGAATCAAAAGGAAGAGATTCAAACTTGAACGAAAGTGATTCTATAAATAAATTTACCGTATATTCTAAGTTTTGCCTCAAAGCCAAAGCTCTGATACCAACTGTAACAACCCGATATTTTTAACCATTCGCATCCGCACATGTCGGACTTGAATTGCCCAAAATACCGCGTCGTAAATAAAATTTGGCAAATCTCAGAATATACAGTAAATAAAAATCACAGAACACAGACACAGAGTAAGAAATGCAGCGGAAGTAAAGAGATAGTAGTTCATGAAGCTACTATGTAAATATATCAGAGTTAAATAAAATACAACAGACTAAATAAAGTACAACAGAAGCCTTAAGATGATAACCAAGTACAAGCTGAATAGAACAACAGAACTGGAATAGATAAAACTAGATAAACAGATAATCTCCAGCGATTGTAATCTCCAGAAAGTGGAATCCAAATCTGTGAATAACTCAGACTGACCCAAGCGTAAATAAAAATACAAACACTCGAGTTAGGACAATATATACTTATATAATGTAAACCAACTCAATTGAACTGTAATAAGGTACAAGTAACTTAAAGGATGCCTGGGACCGCCCATCCTCTAAGGATCCATTAAACTATTTACTATGTAGTAATATTGCGCTATTATAATAATGTCTACAGTAAAATAAACTTACTTTTAAATAGCATTCCGGGCTACCCATATCACCCTTCACACATAATAGTCCCAGTAGTCCATCCAATATCATGCCATCTCCACTCCGGGTGATTGTCAGAGGATACCACACGGGCTACGGGAGAAAAACAAACTCGTAGTAAAGGCTCGGTATGGTAGGTGACACGGCACACAAGGCAATGCTAGGGTAGATATACCAATCACGCACACGGGCTGGTGGTAACGCTGCATCCACGTACGCCCACCTCGGAACACACTCCCAATCAAAATCGAAGGATGGCCATCTAATCAATCACAAGTAAGAGTATAGTATCGAAGGAATGTGTCCGATCGGAGGAATGACCTCACTTGGCCTGAGATCGCTCCTGTTTTAGCCACCTTATGCCAACTCACGGGAGTCGGGTCCACGTAAATATACCTAAAGAACGTCGCCACCATCCTACTTCATCCTGGAATCTCCACTGCATACACGTTTGTCAAAGTGGTTTTCGGTATCGATAGAGAGTATGCCAGATATCTGATCCCGGTCTCTTTGCCAACCAATCGTTATTATAACCCGTATTTATAACTTTAAAACAATATTTATACTTCAAAACAGAATATCATTTCAAATCCAAATCTTTATCAAAATAAAGATTAAATTAATTCCAAACCATTTCAAAAACATCATATCTTTCCAAAACTTCATGTCAAATCATTTCAATATACTAAAATATGATATCTTTACAAAACTTCATTTCCAACCATTTTAATATATCAAAATATCATATCTTTACAAAACTTCATTTCAAATCATTTCAATGTATTAAAATATCATATCTTTACAAAACTTCCTTTCCAATCATTTTAATATATTAAAATATCATATCTTTACAAACTTCCTTTTAAATCATTTCAATAGATCAAAATATCATATCTTTACAAAACTTCATTTCAAATCATTATTCATTTCATTCAATTTAAAATACCATTTCAATTCACATTTCAAAACAGTTTATATTTCAAAAATCATTTTTAATCATTAAAATGAAGTTATTATATTTAATAATTAAATTATTAAATTTTCAAAATTTTCAACTTTCAAAGTTCATTTATTTACTTAAGTTTATCGAAACAGTGAAAAATCACTTTTCGCAGCATTTAGAAAATGCTACGGAAAGTTACATTCAAAACAGTTCAATTTAACTAAAGACAACATTTTAAAAATATTGTAATAGGGTTTACTTAAATTTCAAATAAACTTAGTTAAGTTCAACAATTATAGCACCTACAAAAATTGCTATAATAGCCTTTAATTCAATTTAGCTTTTTAGTTCATTATCATCAACTACAACATTTATAAATGCTGTAAAATCATTTACATTGCAATTAATAGCATTTCAAAAATGCAGTTAATTAACTTCAAATATTCAATATAATTTCACAACCAATTATAATTTTATTTAAAACATTTTTTTTACTTATAAAATCATACATTTTCACATTTATAAACAACATTTAATTTTCCTTAAGTTCATGATTTTATAAAGTTAAATTTCCATTCAAAAATCAAGATTTAATAATAATTCACTTATTAAATTTCAACATTCAATTTTAAATTCATTGAATTGAATTTCAAATTAACACCTAAGTTTAAATTTCAAAATATAACTTAATTTCAATTTTATTTATTTAACTTAAAATTCACTTTTAAGCCAAATTCACAAATTCTCATTTTGGTTATATTTCAAAATTTCAACTTAAATAATCATTCATTTCACATTTTAACTTTATTCAAAAATCATTAATATATTATAAAATCCCTTTAAATTCATTTTAATTCAAATTATCATAAATTTATCATAATTTCATATTTTACTTAATTTTCAATTATAATTAAAACAAAATTTCCAAAATAACTTACATTTAAATTTTCTAACTTTTCCATAATTTATTTAACTTATAAATTTCCAAAAAATCAATAATACTTTACAAAAATTATTTTTAATTAATTTTAAATCAAAATATTGTAATAATTGCGTTTCTAAAATATTTTAAAATTTTTAGAAAAACATATTTTAACTATGATTCTGTATATAATTTTCTACGCTAGGTAAAGTGATACGGGTAATATATCATTTCAACCCATAATTTACAAAGAAAATCCGGGTTTTATCATTTCAAACCTGTAGTCCCAAGTAAATGAAATAAATTGAAAATCATTCAGGCCTATCATTTCAGCCGATAACGATTTTCCCTTATTCTAAAGTCCGTTCGGATATGTATCATTCCAAACCATAGTGATTCTAATCTAAAGGGAACTTGCAGTGTGATTAACTGATAAAATAACAAAACAGCAATAATATAACAGTAACAAATGATATAACTGGTTTTTAATCATGTGTGAACATCAGATGAAAGTGACATAGCAAATAAAATATGGTGATGCAGTTTACATATTCACAAGCGATCAATTTACTATTCATATAAGTATAAAACTGTCTGGTGAGAATAACTCACTGGTTTGAGCTGATGACCCAACGACAAATTTCACAAACGGGATCTACACAAGCACAAAAGCACGACACAAATTCGAATGGAGGAGCCAAATGTTAAATTCCTTGGATACACATCAAACAAAACAATATAACAACGATGAGTTTCAAATCAACTACGATCAAAACTACACTAGAATAGACTGCACAGAATCAAATAGAAATGCTTGCACTTGCTTTTAACCTTTACTAGGTTCAACCATAAGGGGAAATACAAAATAATGGCAGGTGTTTGGGTCAGGTTATGGTGGGTATGGGTCGGCCTAGATGTCATTTGTGATGGTGCCAAAGTGGGTGAAGGGAATAATACACATAAGCATGAATACATGCATTTGGTCATGGATTTGGGCTCGGTCAAGGCTCCAAGTGTCAAGGCCAGAGGTGTGGGGTCCACTGTAGTGGTGTGGCCGAGGGTTCTGGAGTTGCTGCAGGTGGTGGAGGTGTGGTAGGTGGCGGCTAGAGGGGTGGTGAGGTGATGGAAGTGATGTTGTGTTCGGCTAGGCTAGGAATTCGGGTTGTTTTGAAAAGTTTGTGGATGGGCATCACCAAGGGGGGTCACGGCATGGTTGGTTAGTGAGGAGGAGGTGTTGGTGGTGTGCCATCAGGTGCTGGAGGTGGCTAGGCAGCAAGGTAGCATGGCCGAACCTAAATGGAAGAGCAAGCGCAAACAAAAATCAAAAGGAATAAGCTATATAAGTGAAAAAAAGATAAAAAAAGATAAAAATTTTACTAACTTCTCAAGCAAGGGATGGCCGTAATTTTTTTCTCAGGAAGGAGGAAAAGAAAATACGTGAAATTAAAATGAATTAGTCAGCTGAAATGTAGGGAGTTATGCCAAAAGAAATGAAGAGTTGTGAGGAAAATGAAGAGGTGGAATTCAAAAAGGCAAAAGGCAATTCAAAAGTCAAAACCCTTCATATTTCTTTATTTTATTTATATAACTTTATATTTCTAGAAATAATAATAATCCCAAATAAAATTTCGAAAATTTATCAAAATATACAAATTTATATAATATTTATTAATTATATAAAGTTAATTAAGAAAAATAGCTAAAAATAGTGAACTAGATTGGAAAATTTGAAATTAAATAAAATAATTTTTAGAAAATTCATATGAGCTTGTAAAATATTTTTAAACATAAATAATAACATAAAATAAAAATACATTTAAAAAATAAACATTAAAAATTTAATTTAAATATAATTTTAAATGAAGAAAATAGCAAAGAAAATAGAAACTAGGCTTTAAAAATAGAAAATAAATTCAATAAGCTTTGGAAAAATTCAAACATCACTTTAAAAATATTTAAAAGTCAAAATATACAGAATATAAAATAAATATACAAATTAGAATAAGATTTATCAAGTAAAATTATCATTTATGTAAATTAAAATAAAGAATATTGTTAAATAACCCTACATACACACAATATTGTAAAGGGTATAACTTTCACAATTTAAATTCAATTTCGAAGAGACGAAAAGCACTATTGATGATATTAAATCTATTTTCATAATAAAATAAAAAATTAAAGAATTCAAATATTTAAATTTAGAATTTAAAAGTCAAAGTTTGACCAGTTTTGACCACAATTCCAATTTTTCAGCAAAATATTCAATTTATACCAGTTTGAAATTAAAATTCATATAATAATCAAAATTTATACTTAAAAATGAAATGTTTGAAATAAAACAAGTTTAAAATAATTTCAAAAAAAAATAAAGTCAAATTTAAATTATATGCAAAAATCTAGGGTTGTTACACTATGTATTATCCGTAATGTTCTGGTTGGTGCAAAGTTAGTTCCTTTTAGTCAGTTTATAATGACTTTTAGTGTGGTATTGTGTGTCATTGTAAACTCTGATGATGTATGTAAAACTGATATGGTGCTTTTATTTTTTAAGATATTCATTTGTCTATTATATTTGTTCAGCTGCGAATGTGAGATTCTGTTATTGTTTCTGTTCTTCTATCTTCTTCCTCTTAAACCCTAACGATTCGGTTTTTCGGCAATCGATTGTGCCGCATTTGTTACGGTGGATGTATTGATGTCGACTTTCGAAAGTCGAAAAATTGGGTCGTTACATTGTGGTATCAGAGCATTTGGTTAGGCGACAAACCTTGGCTCTGGTGGGTGTTACTCATAAGAGATAGAGTCAGTAGTACTCTAGAATGAGTTTGAGTATAATAATAGATATGAGCATGTATTTGTTAGTGAATATAAAATTGTTTTATATTGTGTTGACTTATCGGTTGATTATTTATAGATTCTGGTCGGTGCAGTCTAGCTGACTGGGCCGATCGGAGTTTCTAAACTCTTAAACAAGATAAACCGACACAATATTGTTTTAAATCAGGTAAATGAAATAATTTTACCCAAATTATTTTTGTATATAAAAGGAATAATTTTCCGTAAATTGTTATAGAAGTTTATGGTTGCTTGGATGTTAGGAAGTGATAATATCTAAATTATTATCATTGATTATTGAATAAGAAATTAAAATCGTAACAAAAGCTAAGGAATAAAATCCATATACAAATGAAGATTTATAAATATAAATTGTAAATGTGATTTGTAATTTGAAAATGGGATTCCAAAGAAATATTTAAAAGAATTTGAAAGGATTTGAAGTTTTGAGATTTGGAAAAGACTAAATTCCTTTTGGATTAGAAAATAGTTTTCAAAGGTTTGGAAAAATGTTTTAAAGGGATAAAAGCTTTAAACTCTTTTCGGTCGTTGAAAAATAATTTCGATGATGATCATGACATCATCGGCTTCATTTTCGAGTTTCCAAAGGAGGAATTGCTGCCAAATTATTCGAAAGTTGAAGTATTTGAAAAAATGAGCTTGGTTTTGGAAATTCAAAAGGATAATTTGAATTGATTTCAAAGATGATTTTGAAAGGTTGAAAAGACTCTGGAATCTTATTAAAAAAATAGTAATGGAATAAAAATCTATTAAAGTGGAAAATAGAATTGTGAATAAATAAATTTACAATTGCAAGTAAATAAAAGAGAAATTGAATGTTGAAATTCATTTTGAATTAGTAAGCAAATAGAACTGGAATCAGAATTGAATTTGATTTGTGATAAACAAAGTGAAGTATTGAAATAAAATTAGTAAGAGAAACTAATTAAAGGAATGACAAAGACAATATGGTTTGAAATGAACTGAATTCAATAATTATAAATGAAAGGTAAATTGAATTCATATGGAATTCGAAATCCAGTTTACGTATAAATAGATATTAAGCAAAGTGGAAAATTGGAAATAAATTTTGGGAATGAACAAAAGAATAAAAAACTGGAAATTGTGAGATGGTAATTGCGAATAAGTGAATGAAAAATCAATGTGATAAAAGGAAAGAAAATTGACAAAGCTAATAATCAATTGAGAAATGAATACGTGGGATGTACATATATTGTTTATTCGCATAAAGATTTGATCCAGAATTCGAGCGCATAATTTTGAAATAGTTATATCGATCCGTGTTAGGATTTTTCACTCGATTTTCGATGGCGAACCTGGATATGGATTTTTGGTTGATTCTGGAAATTCTCTGTGACGACCGCCCATGACTCCCGCACCAAATCAAGGAAACAATGCGCTAAAAGGTGTGCCAGGCAGCCATGGACGATAGTCAGGGTAAAACAAAACAGAAGAATCTCTATCGTACAACTCACAGCGCATGGATAAAATACAATAGAGAAATATAATATAGTGAAGCTCCATAGAACAGAACATCATCATATAAGCATCATAGTAGTTTTATACAATCATCTACTCAAATCCATACATGAAGCCTCACTACAAATCACTCAACCAAATACAGCAGCGGATACCCAGTACATATAAGAAAATAATATGTATAGCCTCCTGCTCGTCTTCGTCATCTTCAACGTAGAAACTCTAAGCACAGCACCTGTCACCTGCTTACCTAGTCTGCCCATCCCAACATGGATGAACAGCCCAAGGTAATAAGAGGAGACATAAAACCTTGAGTCAGACAAAGTCTTAGTGAGCAGTAAATTAACTATCAAACATACCAAAAGAGCATAAGGAAATAAAGGAATAGGAACCAAACCATCCCACTCCACCTCTTTCTACAGTGATAGCCCCCAGACACACACTAAGGAGAAGTAAGCATAACATAGCAGATAAGTAAGGTAAAGCAATAATCACTCGAGTCAAGGACGATGTTTTCCAAATACAAACCCCCAAGGCCTAAACCAAGATCAGATAAGCACTCAGAAAACACCGCTCTTGAAGCCGAATGATAATACAACCAAACATCCAAACATCCATGACTCTGGCTATCACTGTTAACCTTGCTTCGAAATCACCGTTAATTGAATGACCGACTCCTTCCTGAGCCATCTGTCAAGGGCTAATGGTAACCCCGGTTCTAGACAAAACTCCGCACACTGCCTTGTGCCTAGGACTTATCTTCTTGGCCCAGAGTACTCGACTACCTTCCTGTAGTCTTTTAGGCGTCCCTATGTACCCTTGCTTTAAGTTTGCTAGAACCTTCAATAACGATGAGATCCAAGCCTCCTTGTCATCCTTCTTGACGACTTCTATCAACTTAGCCCAAGCTTCCTCTTGAGCAATCCATTATCAACCAACTTGAACTACCCTTCAAGTTATCAACATGCTTGGAATGATCCCTGCCTGGATTAAGCCAAGACTCACATCATACTTCGCTTCATCGTACCAAAGCAAAGTCTCAACTCAACCATACTTTGCCTTTTCGCATCCTGACAAAGTCCCATCTCGATCTCATACTTCGCCTCTTCGCATCACGGCAAAGTCCCATCATCGAATCCATCCATATGAGCTTCCACATCCGCTTCATATACCATCGGCAGCTTTCACCATTCAAGAGCCTTTCCACTTAGCTTTTGAATCATCTTCAACCATCTTGTTCCAAATCAACTACAAGCTAACTTGGAGCAATCAAATCTAACATACATTCAAACATTCAAGCATTCAAACAAGATATATTAAGCAATATCAACTATAATGGCAATTTCGTAATTAAGTGAGCAAAAGTCCAACATATGTGAAATCATAGTTTTTAGCATAGATCTATCAAATCTAAAACATGGGTTTTGTCTCTAATACTTGTTAAATAGCTTCTATAGATAAACATTTTCAAATATGATGGATCTACATGCAGACTTAAGGAAAATGCGAGAAAACGCTAACTTTAACACATAAACATATCACCAATCCCATATACTCCTTTGGATCCGCGTGAGAGATAACTACCACTCACCAAATCACCAAAACAACCTAAAATGAATCAACTACAGATCTGGACAGCAAGGACTTGGACTTGATCCGGAGAAATTTCACTTGAAACGGTGAAATCTAGCCTCTTCGGATGAAAATCTTCAACTTTGGCTCTTGATCTTTGATCTTGATCTTCAATCTTCAATGGATGTTAGCACTTGATAGAAGTAGAGAAAGAAGTGATGAAAATACTGTAGTCGAGTTTCCAAAATGGCAGCACTTCGTCGCTTCGAAATCCGGTGCCAAAAAGTGAGCCGAACCCCTCTATTTATAGGCTGAATCAACCATAGCTCGGCTGTCCCTTAGGTCGTCGCCGACCCAACACTTGAGTCGCCCCCGACTTATCTACACAACCGACTCACCAGGCAGCCGACCCACACTAAGTCGTACTAAGGTCCTATTAGCCACACGACTCACGACCTACAGCCTCACCGACTCAGAGACCTAACGACTCAAAAGCCTAAGTCCCTAACGACTTATCCACTAAGTCGGCCCACCGACCTAAGCCTTAGCCGACTCAACATCTACCGACCCAACTCCCTAAGTCGGTCACTTCCTTAGGTCGGTCTAAACTACTGGATCCCTAACACTATGAGTCGGCAACGACTCATTTTGCTAACCCTTAACCCGCTGACTCGGCCTAGACCATGAGTCGTTCCTCTCTTGACTCGGTCACATACTAACTCGGCCACACCTACACTCGCTCCTTCTCTAAGTCGCTCTAACACTATAGGTCATTAACTCTCATGAGTCGGCCACCATGAGTCGGTAACGACTCAAGCCTTAACTCGGCTATGACTCATCACCTGACCCACTAACTCGTCCAAACGACTTACCTAACTTAAGTCGGTTGCTTCCTTATCTCGGCCAACACTCCAACCCGTAACCCCTCCTTGAGTCGGTCCCCTATGAGTCGGTCACGACTCATCCCTTAGCTCGGCAATGCTCATGAGTCGGTCACAACTCATACTCCACCCGGGTTAACTTCTAAACGACTCAAGCTAGAGGCAACACAAACAACACTATCGACCTGCAAATTCTACGATCCATCGACACGTAAAATACGGGTCGTTACATTCTCTCCCCCTTAGGAATTTCGCCCCCGAAATTCCAAGCAAACAATCAGAAATCAAAGATATTCCGCATGCCTACCATCCAAAGCAATCAACAAACCATGCAACCAATTCTAGCCTAGCATGCAGAATTCTAAGACTCAGAACAAGCTACAAATTCATGAGATGTCACGACACTTTAGGGCCATACCTCGAAGAGTCCGGGATGAGCTGCCTTCATCCTCTCTTCCTCCTCCCATGTACAGTCGTTAACATCATCACTCCATTGTACCTTGAGCAACGTAATCGTCTTCCTCCTAAGCTGTTTCGTATCGGTTTCAACAATACGAAGCGGCTTACGAGGTCTCGAAACAACAGGATCAACCTCCAAGTCTTCACAGCTATCAGCAGAAACCACCGTAGTTGGGTCGTGCACATACTTCCGTAGATAAGATACATGAAAAACACTGTGCACACCCGCCATCTTTTCCGGTAACTCCAATCTATAAGCGAGCTTTCCAATTCGCTCGATAATCGGGAATGGTCCAACAAATCTCGGAGTCAACTTTCCTTTCTTCCCAAACCTTATAGCATTCTTCAATGGAGAAATCTTCACAAAAACCATATCACCTACGTCGAATTCCAAATCCTTACGACGATTATCGGCATAACTTTTCTGACGATCTTGGGCTGCCTTCATTCGTTGCCGAATGATCTCTATACAATCTGAAGTCTGTCGAATCATCTCTGGCCCAAGTATCAGCTTTTCTCCAGTTTCCAACCAACATGTCGGAGAGTTACACGGTCTTCCATATAATGCCTCATATGGTGCCATACCAATACTCGACTGATAACTGTTATTATAAGCAAACTCCACCAAATGAAGGTGATCTTCCCATGATCCTCCGAAGTCCAAAACACATGCTCTAAGAAGATCTTCCAAAACTCGGTTGACTCTCTCAGTCTGACCATCTGTTTGAGGGTGATAAGCTGTACTCAAACACAACTCAGTTCCCAAAACTTCCTGGAAGCTCTTCCAAAATCTACTGGTGAACAATGGATCTCGATCGCTCACTATACTCTTCGGAACACCATGGAAACGAACTATCCACTTCACATATAATTCAGCCAACTTCGATGCAGTCCTAGTCGATCGAACGGGAATGAACCTTGCACTCTTGGTCAAACGATCTACAATGACCCAAATCCCTTCATTCCCTGCCCTGGTTCTAGGTAGACCATCAATAAAATCCATCGACACTTGCTCCCATTTCCACGTAGGAACCTCTAATGGCTGAAGCAATCCACTGGGCTTCTTCTGCTCAGCTTTCACCAACTGGCAATTCATACACTTGGAAATAAAGTTTCCAACATCCTTCTTCATACCTTCCCAGTAGTAGGTTCTCTTCATATCCCGATACATCTTATTTCCACCTGGATGAATTGTCAACTTCGAGTGATGACTCTCCCTCAGAACTTCATCTCTCAATCCATCTACATCGGGAACAACTAGTCGCCCTTGCTTTCGAAGCCAACCCTCTCGATCGACCTCGAATCCCTTATCCTTCTCCGGGTCCAATCCAGATTCCAAATCACAGATAATCTTGACAAGCTTATCATCTCCCCTTTGCCTCTCACCAATTCTTTCCACAAGAGTAGGCCTTATCGATAAGTTTGCCAACATCTCAGGTTCCAATTCACATCTAGGCCTGAAATCAAATCCAGCCAAATACTCAAGACTCTTCCATTCTGAAAACATGGCTCCCAATCCTGCATGTCTTCGACTTAACGCATCAGCCACTGCGTTACCTTTCCCCGGAGTATAGGCTATACCAAAATCATAAGATGCTAGGAACTCTAGCCACCGTTGCTGTCGAAGATTTAAATCCTTTTGGGAGAACAGATACTTCAACGACTTATGATCTGTAAACAACTCGAATCTAACTCCCAATAGATAATGTCTCCACATCTTCAAAGCAAACACAATCGCCGCTAACTCCAAATCATGAGTCGGATAGTTCCTTTCATGCGGCTTCAGTTGTCGACTAGCATATGCAACAACTTTATCCTTCTGCATTAGCACCGCTCCTAGTCCAGTGCCACATGCATCGGTGTAGACCACCATCTCATCATTCCCACTAGGAATAGTCAAAACAGGAGCACTTGTCAGTCGCTCTTTCAGGATCACGAAAGCTTGCTCACATTTATCATCCCATTTGAACACTTGGTTCTTTTTCGTCAATCCTGTCAACGGTGCAGCTATCTTGGAAAAGTCTTTGATAAACCGACGATAATATCCTGCTAATCCAAGAAAACTCCTCACATCAGATGCATTCTTAGGCCTAACCCAATCCTGGATCGCTGCCACCTTAGCGGGATCAACCGCTATTCCATTTCCAGAAATAACATGACCTAAGAACCTCACTTCATTCTTCCAGAAGTGACACTTCGAAAACTTAGCCTTCAGCTGATGTTTCCGTAAGATTCCCAAAACAATCCTCAAGTGCGTCTTGTGCTCTCCCTCAGTTCTGGAATAAATCAGAATATCATCCACGAACACAAGCACGAACTTATTCAACTGATCTCTGAACACTCTATTCATAAGATCCACAAAATATGCTGGCGCGTTAGTCAATCCAAACGGCATTACCAGCCACTCATAAAACCCGGATGGTGTCCTGAAAGCAGTCTTCGGCACACTATCCTTCGCCACTCTCAACTGGTGAAATCCCGTTGCCAAATCCATCTGAGAAAACACCTTAGCCTCGTGAAGCTGATCAAACAAGTCATCTATTCTCGGCAATGGATACTTGTTCTTCTTAGTCACCTTATTCAGCTCACGATAATCAACACACAACCTCAACGATCCATCCGCTTTGGTTGCGAACACAACTGGCGCACCCCATTCGGACACACTTCTCCGAATGAATCCTTTCTGCAAAAGGTCATCAACTTGCACCTTCAGCTCTTGCTGCTCCCTCGGTGCCATCCGCCTAAGAGGCATCACAACAGGTCTGGCTCCCTCAACTAGATCGATACGAAACTCGATCTCCCTATGCGGCGGCAACCCTTTGACTTCCTCAAAGACATTCTCAAACTCATTCACAATAGGCACCGATGACAGTCCATCCCGTGGAACAACCAGCGAATACATGAAGCTCATGAAGACGCCTTCTTCATGCTTACATCGTATCAAAACCTTTCGCCCTTCCACATTCCCGACTGTCACCTCAAGCCTCTCACAATCAATCCTAGCCGCATACTTCCTAAGCCAGTCCATACCCAAAATAATTCCGAACCCCGCAAAGTTCAGAACAAAGCAATCACAAACAAACGAGCAATCATGACTCGAAACAACTAGACCACGGCATATCATACACAAACATGACGAACCCCCAACTGGATTAGTCACAACCAATGGCCTATCAACAATATCCGGTTTCAAACCCAACCGGCCTACCAAATCATCACAAACAAAAGAATGCGACGCTCCAGTATCAAACAACACTCTAACTGGAACACCACAAATAGAAAGAGTACCTTGAACCACCACACTCTTCCCCTTTTCTTCAGCAGTCGGAGCTTTTGAAGACGATGGAACAGCCCCCAAAGCATAGGCTTGCACAACCTGCCTATCTTTCCTCGGTTCTGGACAATCCTTCTTGATATGTCCCAGCTTATCACAGTTGTAACACTTTCCCAGCACTTTGGGATTCTTACAATCTTTGTAAAGATGGCCCTTCTGCTGGCAGTTATAGCAAGTCATTTCGCTCTTCGGCTTCTTCTGGCCATCCTTACCCTTCTGTTGCTGTTGTTTCCTCTTCTTATTGCCACTCTGCTGTGGTTTAGATCCTTCCCTGGTTACAGCAATAACAGAACTTTCCCTAGGAAACAAACTCTCATGCCTAAGAGCTTTTTCCACAAGCTTCTCAAATGGATCGTCCAGATGATCCACTAACTGCCTCCCAAGATAAGCATCCAGACCAGTCACAAACTTTTCATTCTTCTGGTAGGGAGAATCAATATATGATCTGGCATACTTAGACAAAGCTTCAAACTCAGAAATGTACTCAAGAACAGGCCTTCCCCCTTGCTTGAGCTCCACAAACCTCTTAAACAAGACAGATTTCTGGGAAGTAGAGATGAACTTAGCTTCAAATCTAACTTGGAATTGCTCCCAAGTAATCCCTTCTTCTGGTGTATCGATGGTGATAGAATTCCACCAATCAGCAGCTCTTCCCTGAAGCTGTCTCGATGCAAGCTTCCTCTTAGTTGCATCCTCAATCCCTAAGTCACCAAAGATTCTTTTGCAAGCATCAATCCATCTCTGCACCTCAATAGTCGACTCCGTCCCTAAGAAAGCTTTTCCTCCAAGAGAAGTATAATCCTTGCAAAGCTTAGCAAAATCTACTGGCCTCGGAGCTTGGACTTGAACTCCCACATCCACTGATGATCCTGAAGCTGGTATCCTTCTCATGATCGAAGTCATCATCGCTTCGAACATAGTTCCATAATTAACAGCTCCTTCATCAGCACGGCTTTCCCTTGCAGCTTGTCTCTCACTTCGACTCATCCTTAGTATCTGTAATAAGAATGATTAGAACACCTTAAGAAACAACCGCATAAGGAGTTCAAATCCTTCTAGGCTACTATATTATATATAGTAATCATCCATCAAAATACAATTACGTCTCTCATACGTAGTTACGTCAGCGAGCGTTGGCTGAAATCGATTAACCAAAGCTCTGATACCAAATGTGACGACCGCCCATGACTCCCGCACCAAATCAAGGAAACAATGCGCTAAAAGGTGTGCCAGGCAGCCATGGACGATAGTCAGGGTAAAACAAAACAGAAGAATCTCTATCGTACAACTCACAGCGCATGGATAAAATACAATAGAGAAATATAATATAGTGAAGCTCCATAGAACAGAACATCATCATATAAGCATCATAGTAGTTTTATACAATCATCTACTCAAATCCATACATGAAGCCTCACTACAAATCACTCAACCAAATACAGCAGCGGATACCCAGTACATATAAGAAAATAATATGTATAGCCTCCTGCTCGTCTTCGTCATCTTCAACGTAGAAACTCTAAGCACAGCACCTGTCACCTGCTTACCTAGTCTGCCCATCCCAACATGGATGAACAGCCCAAGGTAATAAGAGGAGACATAAAACCTTGAGTCAGACAAAGTCTTAGTGAGCAGTAAATTAACTATCAAACATACCAAAAGAGCATAAGGAAATAAAGGAATAGGAACCAAACCATCCCACTCCACCTCTTTCTACAGTGATAGCCCCCAGACACACACTAAGGAGAAGTAAGCATAACATAGCAGATAAGTAAGGTAAAGCAATAATCACTCGAGTCAAGGACGATGTTTTCCAAATACAAACCCCCAAGGCCTAAACCAAGATCAGATAAGCACTCAGAAAACACCGCTCTTGAAGCCGAATGATAATACAACCAAACATCCAAACATCCATGACTCTGGCTATCACTGTTAACCTTGCTTCGAAATCACCGTTAATTGAATGACCGACTCCTTCCTGAGCCATCTGTCAAGGGCTAATGGTAACCCCGGTTCTAGACAAAACTCCGCACACTGCCTTGTGCCTAGGACTTATCTTCTTGGCCCAGAGTACTCGACTACCTTCCTGTAGTCTTTTAGGCGTCCCTATGTACCCTTGCTTTAAGTTTGCTAGAACCTTCAATAACGATGAGATCCAAGCCTCCTTGTCATCCTTCTTGACGACTTCTATCAACTTAGCCCAAGCTTCCTCTTGAGCAATCCATTATCAACCAACTTGAACTACCCTTCAAGTTATCAACATGCTTGGAATGATCCCTGCCTGGATTAAGCCAAGACTCACATCATACTTCGCTTCATCGTACCAAAGCAAAGTCTCAACTCAACCATACTTTGCCTTTTCGCATCCTGACAAAGTCCCATCTCGATCTCATACTTCGCCTCTTCGCATCACGGCAAAGTCCCATCATCGAATCCATCCATATGAGCTTCCACATCCGCTTCATATACCATCGGCAGCTTTCACCATTCAAGAGCCTTTCCACTTAGCTTTTGAATCATCTTCAACCATCTTGTTCCAAATCAACTACAAGCTAACTTGGAGCAATCAAATCTAACATACATTCAAACATTCAAGCATTCAAACAAGATATATTAAGCAATATCAACTATAATGGCAATTTCGTAATTAAGTGAGCAAAAGTCCAACATATGTGAAATCATAGTTTTTAGCATAGATCTATCAAATCTAAAACATGGGTTTTGTCTCTAATACTTGTTAAATAGCTTCTATAGATAAACATTTTCAAATATGATGGATCTACATGCAGACTTAAGGAAAATGCGAGAAAACGCTAACTTTAACACATAAACATATCACCAATCCCATATACTCCTTTGGATCCGCGTGAGAGATAACTACCACTCACCAAATCACCAAAACAACCTAAAATGAATCAACTACAGATCTGGACAGCAAGGACTTGGACTTGATCCGGAGAAATTTCACTTGAAACGGTGAAATCTAGCCTCTTCGGATGAAAATCTTCAACTTTGGCTCTTGATCTTTGATCTTGATCTTCAATCTTCAATGGATGTTAGCACTTGATAGAAGTAGAGAAAGAAGTGATGAAAATACTGTAGTCGAGTTTCCAAAATGGCAGCACTTCGTCGCTTCGAAATCCGGTGCCAAAAAGTGAGCCGAACCCCTCTATTTATAGGCTGAATCAACCATAGCTCGGCTGTCCCTTAGGTCGTCGCCGACCCAACACTTGAGTCGCCCCCGACTTATCTACACAACCGACTCACCAGGCAGCCGACCCACACTAAGTCGTACTAAGGTCCTATTAGCCACACGACTCACGACCTACAGCCTCACCGACTCAGAGACCTAACGACTCAAAAGCCTAAGTCCCTAACGACTTATCCACTAAGTCGGCCCACCGACCTAAGCCTTAGCCGACTCAACATCTACCGACCCAACTCCCTAAGTCGGTCACTTCCTTAGGTCGGTCTAAACTACTGGATCCCTAACACTATGAGTCGGCAACGACTCATTTTGCTAACCCTTAACCCGCTGACTCGGCCTAGACCATGAGTCGTTCCTCTCTTGACTCGGTCACATACTAACTCGGCCACACCTACACTCGCTCCTTCTCTAAGTCGCTCTAACACTATAGGTCATTAACTCTCATGAGTCGGCCACCATGAGTCGGTAACGACTCAAGCCTTAACTCGGCTATGACTCATCACCTGACCCACTAACTCGTCCAAACGACTTACCTAACTTAAGTCGGTTGCTTCCTTATCTCGGCCAACACTCCAACCCGTAACCCCTCCTTGAGTCGGTCCCCTATGAGTCGGTCACGACTCATCCCTTAGCTCGGCAATGCTCATGAGTCGGTCACAACTCATACTCCACCCGGGTTAACTTCTAAACGACTCAAGCTAGAGGCAACACAAACAACACTATCGACCTGCAAATTCTACGATCCATCGACACGTAAAATACGGGTCGTTACATTCTCTATCATAGTTTACGGCTATGTAAGGAGAATAACAGTTTCTGATCAAGAAACCAGATCTGAGTCCGCACTAGAAAGTCGGGGGGACGATACTAGTTCGAAAGTGAAATTGTGTGATCGAGTGAGCGATCGAATTTGGTATTGCGTACGAATGATGTAAGTAGATCGTACGGATTTGAAGGACTTAAATGTTGAAATTTTGTAAAATAATGTTTAAGATGATAAGCAGGATATACAGGCGTGTTAAAGGAATATGGAAGTGCGATTTTGATTTCGAAGATAATTTAAATTGCTTGACAAAAGGTATGTATTTGAATTTCAGTATGAAATTTGATGATTTTCTTGTCCAGCCGCTTGGCTTTTTGTTTTCCTTTTGAATCAGGAGGCCCGTTGTGGCATTTTGTAGTCGTACTGAGCTAGCCGCGTAAAGGAGACGCTGGCGAAATTTTTCGAAAATTTAGGGAGTTAGAAAAATTTTGAGAAAATTTTGAAAGTTTGAAAGTTTGAAAGTTGAATTAGAATTTAAATTTGAATTGTTAAGAAAACAATGTTGTTTGGAAACTATGGAAAGTTTTGAAAAGTTAGATGAAGTGATAATGGGTTGTTAAATAAAAAAATTGTTTTGGCAAATTAATAAAACTATTTGGTTTTGAGATAATAATAAACGGGTTAAGAATCATTCTTCTTAACTGGTAATTTCGGGACGAAATTCTTTTAAGGGGGGAAGAATGTGACGACCTGGAATTTTTGAACATTTGAAATCGAAATATTTAATTGATTTTAGATATTTGAATGATGTTTTAACTTGAATTTCAAATATCAGAATGAATTTGGCAATTAAATTATTGAATTTTATTTATTGAAACTGAGTAAAAATTTGAATCTTCAATTTTAAGCCTGTTAAAAATAATTTGATGGCTTAGAAAATTCCTATTGAAAATACTAAAGATAATGGAAGTTCAGAATTGAATTTGAAAATGATTTGTTCAGTTTTGAATTTATATTGTTTAAATCGATATTTAAAAATAACTTTTCGAGGCACAGTCTCGGAATTCGACGAAACCAGTTCTATTGGATCCGTTATATTGTATTATTATCAGATTTCAATATTCGTAGTGTTTGGTGTGATCTTTTGGCCGTACGATAAGCAAACGTGTTGGAAATTTTATCGAAATTCAATTTAATAACTGGACTCAAAAAGCTATCTTCTCCATACGATCAAATTTGGACTTGAAACCTTTTCTATTGCATTCAGAATATGCATATAACATTATAAACGCCCGGCGGCACACCTCGATTGGAGGTTGATATTTTGAATTGCATAATTTGAAACAATCCGAATTTGAATTTAAATTAAATATTTATATGTGTTTAATATAACCTCTCAAGGCAGTTTTTACACGTTGCTTACTTTTGCTTACACTTGGCTAAAAAAAAATTTGTAGCAAGCATTTGTTTTTAGAGAAAAATAAAAATTAATAATATTCCCCTATTATCTAATTCAGAACAAAATCACAGAAGAAAATTTACAGATGGAAATTGATTCCTTCGACCTAAAAAAATGGCCGCAACTTTCTTTTTGATGAAATTAAATCGTAGCCGAGATCTTTGTTCCCCATTCTCCCCTCCATTCTCAAATTAGTTCAAATCGATTCTTATAAAAAAAAACATTCGAATGTCAAAATTCAAATTTAATCAAGGGGGCGTGCGACTGGAAGGTAGGCGACAGGGCGTCGCATTCGACCTTGCTAGGTTTTGGGCGTGACGGTGAAAAGGTGGGGCGTGGTTTGACGCTGATGAGGCATGGCGCGCTCGTGGCAATCAAGGCCAGAAGGAGGTGCGAGAAGGTGTGATATCGTGTAGATTTGTGGTGCTCGCGATAATTTTAAGGCACAGCTTTATGAAAGTTGAGCGGCATCGAGTGATGATGTGGTAAGAAACAATCATGGCCACGACATTGACTGGCGAGGGAAGCGCGACGATGTGGATCGTCGTGGGCTAGGTTTTAATCAGTCAGGTATTTTGAATATTCGATTTGTATTTCTCAGTTTATCTTAAAAATTTAATAATGTATTTGTAACGACCCAGAATTTTTATTAATTAAAATTTGAATATTTAATTAATTTTAAATATTAATAAGTGAATTTATAAGTCAAATAAATTTTTATTTGAATAATTGGATTTAATTGAATAATGAAATCGATAATTTAATATGTTAAATTATGGAAATAATTGAAAATTGGGTTAAATATGATTGAAAATGATTTGTAAAATTTTATTTTATCATATTGGAGTTAGAATGATATTTTAGAACTTTTAAAATCGAATTAAAAGTTAATTCGTGAAAATTGAATATTTTAATATTAAAATCGACTAGTGAAAATAGTCAATTTTTGAACAGTCTCAGAATTGAACGAAACTAGTTCCATTGGATCTGTAATAGTTAGTTATTACCGGATTTCAATTTTCGTGTCAATCGGAGTTACCGTTTGATCGTGGCAGCTCGAAACGCATCGAATTATTTTTAATTTTAATTTGGCGAGTTAAAATAGCCATTTTTCAAAAAGTCTCGAATTTCGACGAAACCAGTTTCATCGGATCCGTAATGTGATATTATTGTAAGGTTTCAAATTTCGTGTCAATTGGATTTACCGTTTGTCCGGTACGAATTAAAACGCCTAGAAATCGATTTAAATCGGTTTAATTCAAATTGAACGTTTGCAGCCATAACTCGCACAGATGTCCGAATTAGCTTTCGAAACCTGTTCCATTGTGTCCGGAACGCGGGGTAAACCCTAGAAACGCTGGTTACGGCGCGTGAATCGGAGTTTGGGATTTCCGGATGAATAGTGTTCGAAAATTTCTTATAAATAGCCCTTCACTCTAAAAAAAAAAAAAAAAAAAAAGAAACCAAAACCCTAGCCGCCACCTCCCTGATAAACGGTCAGAAATGCTCAACGTTCTTCCTCGATTATCTCTCGATCCATTCACTTTCAAGCTTCGTGATCAACTACAAAGTGGTAGAGCACGACGAGATCTACGTTTTCAACGGTGGAGATCGCATTTGGAGCTACGGATCTTCGTCAAAGCACTCGCGTTCATGGTCAGCTGCGCACGAAAATCGAGGAGAAATAGAGGGCCGAGCTTCACCAGGTGATGGCCGAACATAGAGCAAGTGATGGGCGTTCTAGTGGTGGCGACGTGATGAAGTTTCATCGAGCGAAGTGGTTGCAAGTTATAAGATTTAAGATTTATAATTATGAAGTTTAAAGGAATGATTTTTTTTGTAAACAAATAAATTATAAATGTTTAACTTATAATGTGAACTTTTGGTTTATAATTGAGTTATAAATCGAATAGATTAATAAAGGAATTTATAAAAGGAAGTTGTTATAAAATCAATAGAAATGGAATTTATAAACGTTGTTTTATAAATTCGCAAACGACTTATTTTGATAAGTTAATTGTTGAAACCTATTAATGGAGTTATATTCACGTTTTTTTTAACTGTGAATAATCCTTTGAAATAAAATGTATAGAAATGATGAAATTGATTAACATAGTATATTCACGTTTTTGAATAGTGAATAATATGTTAAAGAAATTGTTTTGAATGTGATGTTTTAAACAGAATTAAAACGATCTAACGATGTTTTAAAATATGTTAAGATTCGAAACCATAGATTTCAACATTGATTGTTAAAATAGACGTTTTCGAGAAATAAAAGGAAATAGTGGACTATAACACTATTGTTATAGTAAATGATTTCCGAAAGGAAATGTTTTGTATAGTATTGGGATTTATATATCTATTTTAATTTCGAATCCCTATACTAGTGATTTTGGGACGTCGTAACGATGTTTTACGCAACATTCGTTTTGGCCCAAACAAATATGTTTAAAAGAATGATTTCCTTAAAGAATGAAATATATACTTAATCTTGATTTAAGTATATCGAATATTTTTCCAAGTGTTGAAAATAAATAAGATTTGTGAATTACTTATTTAATAAGTATGGAAATGTTTTTCAATATAAAGTGAATATTTTGAGAATTTATCTTTTTGAAGATAAATCGAAAAGGAAAATTGAAACGAATAATCGAAATCGAATATTCATAGATATTTTGGATTATATATTCACTATGGAATTTATGAATGAAAAGGAGAATTTGTTTAAAAATAAATATTGATTTATTTTTGAAGTGTGAAATTATATATCTAGTAAAGATATTTTTGGAAAATAAATAATTGGAAAATTATTTGGAAACTGGTGATGTGTGCATATCCATGATAGTTCAATAACCGACTATCAATATTTCCCTTTGAATGGGTAATGGATGTGATTTATTTGAATTTGAATGCCACACTTATTTTTGAATAAGCGCTCACTATTCGGGTTAACCGGGAAAGGACCATGGGGTCGTATAACCCATTCCGAATATGTGACACGTCGTTATGAATCGCATTGAAGATCGGTGTTGAAGACCCGGTATTTGCGAGAGCGATAGGATGACCTGTCGATTGACTCTGCACCGAGTAGCTACGGTATTGAGTTCTCCATATGTGATGGTGAATCCGATCAGGATTGTGAATATCCGGATTGCAAGGACTTCTTTGTAAGTGCCTTCGGTTTTGTTCGAGCCCGGAACAGACTTGTATGGATTGTATGTCTGACATTACAAGTTGAGATATAAAGCAGATTTCTTTCAAATATATTTCTGTTGGTGGCGGAGAATTTATTCTTTTAGCTTAACACCCTTCTCTGAGACGTACGAGCTCAGAGGTTATATAGTTGAAGTTATCAGCAATATATTCCCAATTTGGTAATGTGACATGCTGAGTGTTGCTGTAAATGATCATTGTGTTGATTATTTGTGATAGGATCGTTTATTTGATCGTCTATCTTGGTGATCATTTCTATGATCATTTGTTGACCCAAAGCATGGCTTTTGTATAAAGTATGTTTTTGTGGACGTGACTTCGTCGAGCCTCACACCCCGTGAATGGTCAAAACAGGAAAGAAGCAGCAAGGTTATGAGGGGTAGCGCCCTTTAGGATGTGTGCATTTCCTTCTGGAAAAGGATGGTATCATGGTATGGAGCCCAGATACTTACTCATGTTGAAAACACTTTGTTATGATTGTGTGAATTGATTACGAGCGCTCGGTGAAAGGTCCCAAAGGACCGGGGGATGGCATATTCGGTCAGTTGTTACTTAGTTAGGGGTAACCCGGCCTTGTGTTGGTAGAGATCCGGTTTGGTTCTCAGGGATGTCCATCCAGAGGCATTCTCATGTGGCAATGGGAAGTTCCTTGGCCTGATCATTCGTTGGAAATCCAAAGAAACAATACGAGACTTGTACGGTTTTAGTTGTAGAACCTGCCATTTAAAATAGTAGCTATAGTAGGCATAATATAATGGTACCTATGCTGGCTAAGATTTATATTCTACTTTCGAAATGAATTTCTTCTACACTATGCAATAATAATAATATCAAAATTGATTTGATTTTAATGCGTATCAAGCATCTTTGACTAACATAAGAAGAAATCTTCCCCAAGTCTGCGTTTGCATTTTGTGTGTGGCGGGAGGTCTTATGGTAGTCTCATTTTTAAAAGCATTGCGAATTGATTTTAAAAATATTCCTCTATTTTTGATTTTAAAGATAAATAAACTGTTTTGAGTTCTCACACCAGTCACATGACTGACTCGGAGTTTATTGTTTCCCTTCCTAAACTCTGGGTGCCCACAAATTTTCACACGGGCAGTCAAGAGTTAGGTTTATCAGGATATTCTGGATATTCTGGAGTTGCTGGAGGCAAGATGGATGGCATGGCGTATTACTAATTATATAGTATTTCTTTTTCCGCTGCATTGTTTGATGTTGTTGTTGTTGTACACTCTGATGATATGATGTAATGAAATGAAATGTATAAAATGTAATAACTGATATAGTTCTTTGTTTAAAGATTATTCATTTATTATTATATGTTGTTCCGCTGTGAATTGTGAGATTCTGATGTTGTTCTGTTGTTTCTTTCCGTTCTATTTTCTCTATTCTCTTTTTCTTCTATTTTAAAAATTTCTATTTTCTGTTCTCTATTCCCTCTATCTTTTCTACCTTATCTGTATTCTCCTATTTTCTTTCCTCTCCATCTTCTATCTTTATCTCTTCTCTCTTCTTTTCTACCTCTTTTCTTTTTCTTAAACCCATAACATTTCGGGTTTTTGGCCTTCGATTTCTCGGCAGTCGATAAAGTGAGTATCGATGTTGAATTTCGAAAGTCGAAAATTTCCGGGGCGTTACATTTGGTATCAGATTTTATGGTTAAGCGACAACCATGGTTCTGTTGGGTATTACTCATTAGAGATAGAGTCAGTAGTACTCTAGAATGAGTTTGAGTGTAATAATAGCTATGAGTGTGTATTTGTTAGTAAATATAAAATTGTTTTATATTGTGATGATTGGTTTATTGAGTGGCATATGAACCTTCGTCAGCACGGTCTGGACAACTATGCCGAAGGGGTTTTATAAACACTTGAATAGAACAATTTGGCACAGTATTGTTTTAAAATTGGGTAAATGAAATAATTTTACCTTGATTATATTTTTATATAAAGGAATAATTTTTCAGAATTATTAAAGTGGATATAAGTTGATTGTTTAGTTGTTTGAATAATCTAAATAAAAGAATAATTGTATAAGCAAAAGAATTATAAGAATTGAATCATAATTAATGTGATTAACAATTGTGAAATAAACTTATATATATGAGAAGTGAAACTATATGAATATATTTATGAATATAAGCTGTAAATAAAAATGAATTTAAAGTTAAATGAAAATTTACTTTAGAATTGGAATCTGAATTTATTTATAAGTGGAAATTTAAGTAATGTAAAAAAAAACAAGTGATGTTTGTAAAAGGAAATATAACTTAAGTGAAACTATATGGATGAAATTGATATTAGTATCAAAGTAAATTAATAAAGTTAAGTGATAAATGTGAACTTAAGTTATGTAAATGAAATTCAACTTTAGAAATTGAATTGAATAAATGGATTGAATATTAATCAATTAAATGTGAATAATTGATATGAAATAATGAATATAAGTGTTAATGAAATTGGAAGTTGAATAATTGAATGAATATAAGCAAAGGAATTTGGTTGCAATTGATATACATTGGTTGTTATATGGTTGTTAGTTGATTGTATATAATTCATTAAGTGTTAATGAAATTGAAAGTTGAAGTAATTGAAATCCAATTGGAAGTTAAATGAATCAAATGTGATTTAAATTGAAAACCATTTCATTGAATATTAATGAGAATATGAATGAATATTTAATTGGTTATGGATGATAGTTGGTTGATGGTTGAATATATATTGCATTTGTTGTTTAGTTGCATTTGCTATGAGGCATATATAGTTATTATGTTGCTATATGTTGTATATCGATACTATTGTCTATATACATGTTTCTCATGTTGTTTGTTGAGTGATTAGTAGGTGCGGATCGCGTTTGCTTCGCATTTGGAGCTCGCTTTCGCGCTATATTAGCCGTATATGCTCGCTAATAAAATATAAAGTACATATCTCGGATTACATACCGTACTTTTATACTTTTTTCCCTTCGGGATGCCTCATTACTTGATGAGATGTATATTTGTGATATATATACTGTCATTTTTTTTTGGATCGAGCCGCGCAAAGGAGACTATGGCGAATTTTTTCGAAAATTTAAGGCGTTAGAAAAAATTTGAGAAAATTGGAAAGTTTTGAAAACTTTAACTTTGATTTGGTGTTGAAAGTTAAACAATAGTAGTTGTTTTTGAAAATATAACTAAGTATGATTTGGAAACTTAGTAAAGTTATTGTAAAAAGTTAAACTATGGATTTTGGAAAATTAATAGATTCTGTAACTTTTCTTACTTAATAATTTCGAGGACGAAATTCTTTTAAGGGGGGAAGATTGTAACGACCCATAATTTTTATTAATTAAAATTTGAATATTTAATTAATTTTAAATATTAATAAGTGAATTTATAAGTCAAATAAATTTTTATTTGAATAATTGGATTTAATTGAATAATTAAATCGATAATTTAATATGTTAAATTATGGAAATAATTGAAAATTGGGTTAAATATGATTGAAAATGATTTGTAAAATTTTATTTTATCATATTGGAGTTAGAATGATATTTTAGAACTTTTAAAATCGAATTAAAAGTTAATTCGTGAAAATTGAATATTTTAATATTAAAATCGACTAGTGAAAATAGTCAATTTTTGAACAGTCCCAGAATTGAATGAAACTAGTTCCATTGGATCCGTAATAGTTAGTTATTATCGGATTTCAATTTTCGTGTCAATCGGAGTTACCGTTTGATCGTGGCAGCTCGAAACGCATCGAATTATTTTTAATTTTAATTTGGCGAGTTAAAATAGCCATTTTTCAAAAAGTCTCGGATTTCGACGAAACCAGTTTCATCGGATCCGTAATGTGATATTATTATAAGGTTTCAAATTTCGTGTCAATTGGATTTACCGTTTGTCCGGTACGAATTAAGACGCCTAGAAATCGATTTAAATCGGTTTAATTCAAATTGAACGTTTGCAGCCATAACTCGCACAGATGTCCGAATTAGCTTTCGAAACCTGTTCCATTGTGTCCGGAACGCGGGGTAAACCCTAGAAACGCTGGTTACGGCGCGTGAATCGGAGTTCGGGATTTCCGGATGAATAGTGTTCGAAAATTTCTTATAAATAGCCCTTCACTCTAAAAAAAGTAAAAAATAAAAAAAGAAACCAAAACCCTAGCCGCCACCTCCTTGATAAACGGCCAGAAATGCTCAACGTTCTTCCTCGATTATCTCTCGATCCATTCACTTTCAAGCTTCGTGATCAACTACAAAGTGGTAGAGCACGACGAGATCTACGTTTTCAACGGTGGAGATCGCATTTGGAGCTACGGATCTTCGTCAAAGCACTCGCGTTCATGGTCAGCTACGCATGAAAATCGAGGAGAAATAGAGGGCCGAGCTTCACCAGGTGATGGCCGAACATAGAGCAAGTGATGGGCGTTCTAGTGGTGGCGACGTGATGAAGTTTCATCGAGCGAAGTGGTTGCAAAGTCGAGCCCTAGCTAGTGATGTTGGGTTTGTTGATGTCGGCCTCTTTACTGGAGATGCGTGAGTGATGAGGGAAGAAGGTATGCATGGTCAGGATGTTGCAGGCATGGATCCAACGGTCCAAATAGGTTTAGGTTTAAATTATAAAAATAAATGTTGTAATTTATATAGATAAATTCGTGTAACTTCAAATATGCATAACTTTTTCATACGAGGTCGAAAACGCGCGAAACCAGTTGCATTGGAATCGTATGGACGAGCACTATGCGATGAAATTGGATTGGAGTCGTTTGGAGTTAGTGAGAATTTTGGGTAAAATTAAACGTCCGTTTAATTTTATTCGAAATAAATCGCTAAAACGAAATTGAAATCAAGGTGAGAACTTCTCACTCAATCGAATCAGTTTCGATTTTTATTTTAAATAGTTAGATTTAAAATATTTGAATGCATGTTTGAATGATGATTGTTATCTATTGATTGTTAAAATAGACATTATACGCCGTTAGTAAGCGGATGTTATTTAATAAAAACATATACCGCGAATATTTCATAAACAGTGAAACTGGTATTATATATAATAGCAATATATATGTATTGGCATATGTATATATTGCAGTTGTTGATTTCCCGTATTTTTTAGCGGATGAGACCCTATTGCGCCGTTATTAAGCGGATAATATTTTAAATCCCATATACCGCGATAATTTCGTACTGGAGCGAAATTGGTATTGTGCTAATGTTTGTGGATGTAGGAAAACAGGTTGGAGGGATCCAACTGGATTCCTCAACAGTTTTTATTTGATTTTAGATATTTTGATATTTGATGGATTATCATATCGATATATGATATCGTTGTTGTCGTGATTGACTATTTGGTATGTAGCATCATTGGACCAAATTTTGGGATTTTAAAATAATTTTTAAAGTGATTTTTGAAAATATAAAATATTTTTGGAATTGATCCATTTTATATAAATAAATGTTATAATTTTTAAAGTTATAAAAATTAATTTTTGGGAAATATAGTTAAAAACTGATTTTTGAGAATATAATGTTAATGATTTTATAAAATAGTTTAATCGGGATTTTAGAATTTATTGTGAAAAATTTAAATATAGGATTTATAAAATTTAATTATTTTATGAATCAAAATGGTGAAATAATAAAGGAGATTAAAGATGTTTTAAAGAATAATATAAATTGAATTATATTAAGAGATATATAAATGGATATTTATAAATTGAAATATTGAAATTATAAAACGAGTTTTTATAAGTGTTTGAATGAAGTGAAAATGAATTTTGTAAATGAATGGAATTTATAAAATTATAAATGGTGAAGTTAAAAATGAAATTTATAAATAGTAAGATTTATAAATTTTGTAAAGTTATTAAAGAATAGATTTGGATAAATAATTGAATCTTATAAGTTATAAGATTTATAATTATGAAGTTTAAAGGAACGATTTTTTTTGTAAACAAATAAATTATAAATGTTTAACTTATAATGTGAACTTTTGGTTTATAATTGAGTTATAAATCGAATAGATTAATAAAGGAATTTATAAAAGGAAGTTGTTATAAAATCAATAGAAATGGAATTTATAAACGTTGTTTTATAAATTCGCAAACGACTTATTTTGATAAGTTAATTGTTGAAACCTATTAATGGAGTTATATTCACGTTTTTTTTAACTGTGAATAATCCTTTGAAATAAAATGTATAGAAATGATGAAATTGATTAACGTAGTATATTCACGTTTTTGAATAGTGAATAATATGTTAAAGAAATTGTTTTGAATGTAATGTTTTAAACAGAATTAAAACGATCTAACGATGTTTTAAAATATGTTAAGATTCGAAACCATAGATTTCAACATTGATTGTTGAAATAGACGTTTTCGAGAAATAAAAGGAAATAGTGGACTATAACACTATTGTTATAGTAAATGATTTCCGAAAGGAAATGTTTTGTATAGTATTGGGATTTATATATCTATTTTAATTTCGAATCCCTATACTAGTGATTTTGGGACGTCGTAACGATGTTTTACGCGACATTCGTTTTGGCCCAAACAAATATGTTTAAAAGAATGATTTCCTTAAAGAATGAAATATATACTTAATCTTGATTTAAGTATATCGAATATTTTTCCAAGTGTTGAAAATAAATAAGATTTGTGAATTACTTATTTAATAAGTATGGAAATGTTTTTCAATATAAAGTGAATATTTTGAGAATTTATCTTTTTGAAGATAAATTGAAAAGAAAAATTGAAATGAATAATCGAAATCGAATATTCATAGATGTTTTGGATTATAAATTCACTATGGAATTTATGAATGAAAAGGAGAATTTGTTTAAAAATAAATATTGATGTATTTTTTAAGTGTGAAATTATATATCTAGTAAAGATATTTTTGGAAAATAAATAATTGGAAAATTATTTGGAAACTGGTGATGTGTGCATATCCATGATAGTTCAATAACCGACTATCAATATTTCCCTTTGAATGGGTAATGGATGTGATTTATTTGAATTTGAATGCCACACTTATTTTTGAATAAGCGCTCACTATTCGGGTTAACCGGGAAAGGACCATGGGGTCGTATAACCCATTCCGAATATGTGACACGTCGTTATGAATCGCATTGAAGATCGGTGTTGAAGACCCGGTATTTGCGAGAGCGATAGGATGACCTGTCGATTGACTCTGCACCGAGTAGCTACGGTATTGAGTTCTCCATATGTGATGGTGAATTCGATCAGGATTGTGAATATCCGGATTGCAAGGACTTCTTTGTAAGTGCCTTCGGTTTTGTTCGAGCCCGGAACAGACTTGTATGGATTGTATGTCTGACATTACAAGTTGAGATATAAAGCAGATTTCTTTCAAATATATTTCTGTTGGTGGCGGAGAATTTATTCTTTTAGCTTAACACCCTTCTCTGAGACGTACGAGCTCAGAGGTTATATAGTTGAAGTTATCAGCAATATATTCCCAATTTGGTAATGTGACATGCTGAGTGTTGCTGTAAATGATCATTGTGTTGATTATTTGTGATAGGATCGTTTATTTGATCGTCTATCTTGGTGATCATTTCTATGATCATTTGTTGACCCAAAGCATGGCTTTTGTATAAAGTATGTTTTTGTGGACGTGACTTCGTCGAGCCTCACACCCCGTGAATGGTCAAAACAGGAAAGAAGCAGCAAGGTTATGAGGGGTAGCGCCCTTTAGGATGTGTGCATTTCCTTCTGGAAAAGGATGGTATCATGGTATGGAGCCCAGATACTTACTCATGTTGAAAACACTTTGTTATGATTGTGTGAATTGATTACGAGCGCTCGGTGAAAGGTCCCAAAGGACCGGGGGATGGCATATTCGGTCAGTTGTTACTCAGTTAGGGGTAACCCGGCCTTGTGTTGGTAGAGATCCGGTTTGGTTCTCAGGGATGTCCATCCAGAGGCATTCTCATGTGGCAATGGGAAGTTCCTTGGCCTGATCATTCGTTGGAAATCCAAAGAAACAATACGAGACTTGTACGGTTTTAGTTGTAGAACCTGCCATTTAAAATAGTAGCTATAGTAGGCATAATATAATGGTACCTATGCTGGCTAAGATTTATATTCTACTTTCGAAATGAATTTCTTCTACACTATGCACTAATAATAATATCAAAATTGATTTGATTTTAATGCGTATCAAGCATCTTTGACTAACATAAGAAGAAATCTTCCCCAAGTCTGCGTTTGCATTGTGTGTGTGGCGGGAGGTCTTATGGTAGTCTCATTTTTAAAAGCATTGCGAATTGACTTTAAAAATATTCCTCTATTTTTTATTTTAAAGATAAATAAACTGTTTTGAGTTCTCACACCAGTCACATGACTGACTCGGAGTTTATTGTTTCCCTTCCTAAACTCTGGGTGCCCACAAATTTTCACACGGGCAGTCAAGAGTTAGGTTTATCAGGATATTCTGGATATTCTGGAGTTGCTGGAGGCAAGATGGATGGCATGGCGTATTACTAATTATATAGTATTTCTTTTTCCGCTGCATTGTTTGATGTTGTTGTTGTTGTACACTCTGATGATATGATGTAATGAAATGAAATGTATAAAATGTAATAACTGATATAGTTCTTTGTTTAAAGATTATTCATTTATTATTATATGTTGTTCCGCTGCGAATTGTGAGATTCTGATGTTGTTCTGTTGTTTCTTTCCGTTCTATTTTCTCTATTCTCTTTTTCTTCTATTTTAAAAATTTCTATTTTCTGTTCTCTATTCCCTCTATCTTTTCTACCTTATCTGTATTCTCCTATTTTCTTTCCTCTCCATCTTCTATCTTTATCTCTTCTCTCTTCTTTTCTACCTCTTTTCTTTTTCTTAAACCCATAACATTTCGGGTTTTTGGCCTTCGATTTCTCGGCAGTCGATAAAGTGAGTATCGATGTTGAATTTCGAAAGTCGAAAATTTCCGGGGCGTTACATTTGGTATCAGATTTTATGGTTAAGCGACAACCATGGTTCTGTTGGGTATTACTCATTAGAGATAGAGTCAGTAGTACTCTAGAATGAGTTTGAGTGTAATAATAGCTATGAGTGTGTATTTGTTAGTAAATATAAAATTGTTTTATATTGTGATGATTGGTTTATTGAGTGGCATATGAACCTTCGTCAGCACGGTCTGGACAACTATGCCGAAGGGGTTTTATAAACACTTGAATAGAACAATTTGGCACAGTATTGTTTTAAAATTGGGTAAATGAAATAATTTTACCTTGATTATATTTTTATATAAAGGAATAATTTTTCAGAATTATTAAAGTGGATATAAGTTGATTGTTTAGTTGTTTGAATAATCTAAATAAAAGAATAATTGTATAAGCAAAAGAATTATAAGAATTGAATCATAATTAATGTGATTAACAATTGTGAAATAAACTTATATATATGAGAAGTGAAACTATATGAATATATTTATGAATATAAGCTGTAAATAAAAATGAATTTAAAGTTAAATGAAAATTTACTTTAGAATTGGAATCTGAATTTATTTATAAGTGGAAATTTAAGTAATGTAAAAAAAAAACAAGTGATGTTTGTAAAAGGAAATATAACTTAAGTGAAACTATATGGATGAAATTGATATTAGTATCAAAGTAAATTAATAAAGTTAAGTGATAAATGTGAACTTAAGTTATGTAAATGAAATTCAACTTTAGAAATTGAATTGAATAAATGGATTGAATATTAATCAATTAAATGTGAATAATTGATATGAAATAATGAATATAAGTGTTAATGAAATTGGAAGTTGAATAATTGAATGAATATAAGCAAAGGAATTTGGTTGCAATTGATATACATTGGTTGTTATATGGTTGTTAGTTGATTGTATATAATTCATTAAGTGTTAATGAAATTGAAAGTTGAAGTAATTGAAATCCAATTGGAAGTTAAATGAATCAAATGTGATTTAAATTGAAAACCATTTCATTGAATATTAATGAGAATATGAATGAATATTTAATTGGTTATGGATGATAGTTGGTTGATGGTTGAATATATATTGCATTTGTTGTTTAGTTGCATTTGCTATGAGGCATATATAGTTATTATGTTGCTATATGTTGTATATCGATACTATTGTCTATATACATGTTTCTCATGTTGTTTGTTGAGTGATTAGTAGGTGCGGATCGCGTTTGCTTCGCATTTGGAGCTCGCTTTCGCGCTATATTAGCCGTATATGCTCGCTAATAAAATATAAAGTACATATCTCGGATTACATACCGTACTTTTATACTTTTTTCCCTTCGGGATGCCTCATTACTTGATGAGATGTATATTTGTGATATATATACTGTCATTTTTTTTTGGATCGAGCCGCGCAAAGGAGACTATGGCGAATTTTTTCGAAAATTTAAGGCGTTAGAAAAAATTTGAGAAAATTGGAAAGTTTTGAAAACTTTAACTTTGATTTGGTGTTGAAAGTTAAACAATAGTAGTTGTTTTTGAAAAGATAACTAAGTATGATTTGGAAACTTAGTAAAGTTATTGTAAGAAGTTAAACTATGGATTTTGGAAAATTAATAGATTCTGTAACTTTTCTTACTTAATAATTTCGAGGACGAAATTCTTTTAAGGGGGGAAGATTGTAACGACCCAGAATTTTTATTAATTAAAATTTGAATATTTAATTAATTTTAAATATTAATAAGTGAATTTATAAGTCAAATAAATTTTTATTTGAATAACTGGATTTAATTGAATAATTAAATCGATAATTTAATATGTTAAATTATGGAAATAATTGAAAATTGGGTTAAATATGATTGAAAATGATTTGTAAAATTTTATTTTATCATATTGGAGTTAGAATGATATTTTAGAACTTTTAAAATCGAATTAAAAGTTAATTCGTGAAAATTGAATATTTTAATATTAAAATCGACTAGTGAAAATAGTCAATTTTTGAACAGTCTCAGAATTGAATGAAACTAGTTCCATTGGATCCGTAATAGTTAGTTATTATCGAATTTCAATTTTCGTGTCAATCGGAGTTACCGTTTGATCGTGGCAGCTCGAAACGCATCGAATTATTTTTAATTTTAATTTGGCGAGTTAAAATAGCCATTTTTCAAAAAGTCTCGGATTTCGACGAAACCAGTTTCATCGGATCCGTAATGTGATATTATTATAAGGTTTCAAATTTCGTGTCAATTGGATTTACCGTTTGTCCGGTACGAATTAAAACGCCTAGAAATCGATTTAAATCGGTTTAATTCAAATTAAACGTTTGCAGCCATAACTCGCACAGATGTCCGAATTAGCTTTCGAAACCTATTCCATTGTGTCCGGAACGCGGGTTAAACCCTATAAACGCTGGTTACGGCGCGTGAATCGGAGTTCGGGATTTCCGGATGAATAGTGTTCGAAAATTTCTTATAAATAGCCCTTCACTCTAAAAAAAATAAAAAATAAAAAAAGAAACCAAAACCCTAGCCGCCACCTCCCTGATAAACGGCCAGAAATGCTCAACGTTCTTCCTCGATTATCTCTCGATCCATTCACTTTCAAGCTTCGTGATCAACTACAAAGTGGTAGAGCACGACGAGATCTACGTTTTCAACGGTGGAGATCGCATTTGGAGCTACGGATCTTCGTCAAAGCACTCGCGTTCATGGTCAGCTGCGCACGAAAATCGAGGAGAAATAGAGGGCCGAGCTTCACCAGGTGATGGCCGAACATAGAGCAAGTGATGGGCGTTCTAGTGGTGGCGACGTGATGAAGTTTCATCGAGCGAAGTGGTTGCAAAGTCGAGCCCTAGCTAGTGATGTTGGGTTTGTTGATGTCGGCCTCTTTACTGGAGATGCGTGAGTGATGAGGGAAGAAGGTATGCATGGTCAGGATGTTGCAGGCATGGATCCAACGGTCCAAATAGGTTTAGGTTTAAATTATAAAAATAAATGTTGTAATTTATATAGATAAATTCGTGTAACTTCAAATATGCATAACTTTTTCATACGAGGTCGAAAACGCGCGAAACCAGTTGCGTTGGAATCGTATGGACGAGCACTACGCGATGAAATTGGATTGGAGTCGTTTGGAGTTAGTGAGAATTTTGGGTAAAATTAAACGTCCGTTTAATTTTATTCGAAATAAATCGCTAAAACGAAATTGAAATCAAGGTGAGAACTTCTCACTCAATCGAATCAGTTTCGATTTTTATTTTAAATAGTTAGATTTAAAATATTTGAATGCATGTTTGAATGATGATTGTTATCTATTGATTGTTAAAATAGACATTATACGCCGTTAGTAAGCGGATGTTATTTAATAAAAACATATACCGCGAATATTTCATAAACAGTGAAATTGGTATTATATATAATAGCAATATATATGTATTGGCATATGTATATATTGCAGTTGTTGATTTCCCGTATTTTTTAGCGGATGAGACCCTATTGCGCCGTTATTAAGCGGATAATATTTTAAATCCCATATACCGCGATAATTTCGTACTGGAGCGAAATTGGTATTGTGCTAATGTTTGTGGATGCAGGAAAACAGGTTGGAGGGATCCAACTGGATTCCTCAACAGTTTTTATTTGATTTCAGATATTTTGATATTTGATGGATTATCATATCGATATATGATATCGTTGTTGTCGTGATTGACTATTTGGTATGTAGCATCATTGGACCAAATTTTGGGATTTTAAAATAATTTTTAAAGTGATTTTTGAAAATATAAAATATTTTTGGAATTGATCCATTTTATATAAATAAATGTTATAATTTTTAAAGTTATAAAAATTAATTTTTGGGAAATATAGTTAAAAACTGATTTTTGAGAATATAATGTTAATGATTTTATAAAATAGTTTAATCGGGATTTTAGAATTTATTGTGAAAAATTTAAATATAGGATTTATAAAATTTAATTATTTTATGAATCAAAATGGTGAAATAATAAAGGAGATTAAAGATGTTTTAAAGAATAATATAAATTGAATTATATTAAGAGATTTATAAATGGATATTTATAAATTGAAATATTGAAATTATAAAACGAGTTTTTATAAGTGTTTGAATGAAGTGAAAATGAATTTTGTAAATGAATGGAATTTATAAAATTATAAATGGTGAAGTTAAAAATGAAATTTATAAATAGTAAGATTTATAAATTTTGTAAAGTTATTAAAGAATAGATTTGGATAAATAATTGAATCTTATAAGTTATAAGATTTATAATTATGAAGTTTAAAGGAACGATTTTTTTTGTAAACAAATAAATTATAAATGTTTAACTTATAATGTGAACTTTTGGTTTATAATTGAGTTATAAATCGAATAGATTAATAAAGGAATTTATAAAAGGAAGTTGTTATAAAATCAATAGAAATGGAATTTATAAACGTTGTTTTATAAATTCGCAAACGACTTATTTTGATAAGTTAATTGTTGAAACCTATTAATGTAGTTATATTCACGTTTTTTTTTAACTGTGAATAATCCTTTGAAATAAAATGTATAGAAATGATGAAATTGATTAACGTAGTATATTCACGTTTTTGAATAGTGAATAATATGTTAAAGAAATTGTTTCGAATGTGATGTTTTAAACAGAATTAAAACGATTAACGATGTTTTAAAATATGTTAAGATTCGAAACCATAGATTTCAACATTGATTGTTGAAATAGACGTTTTCGAGAAATAAAAGGAAATAGTGGACTATAACACTATTGTTATAGTAAATGATTTCCGAAAGGAAATGTTTTGTATAGTATTGGGATTTATATATCTATTTTAATTTCGAATCCCTATACTAGTGATTTTGGGACGTCGTAACGATGTTTTACGCGACATTCGTTTTGGCCCAAACAAATATGTTTAAAAGAATGATTTCCTTAAAGAATGAAATATATACTTAATCTTGATTTAAGTATATCGAATATTTTTCCAAGTGTTGAAAATAAATAAGATTTGTGAATTACTTATTTAATAAGTATGGAAATGTTTTTCAATATAAAGTGAATATTTTGAGAATTTATCTTTTTGAAGATAAATTGAAAAGGAAAATTGAAATGAATAATCGAAATCGAATATTCATAGATATTTTGGATTATAAATTCACTATGGAATTTATGAATGAAAAGGAGAATTTGTTTAAAAATAAATATTGATGTATTTTTTAAGTGTATTACTAGTTTATATAGTATTTCTTTTTCCGCTGCATTGTTTGTTGTTGTACACTCTGATGATGATATGATGTAAAGTATAAAATGTAATAACTGATATAGTTCTTTGTTTAAAGATTATTCATTTATTATTATATGTTGTTCCGCTGCGAATTTTGAGATTCTGATGTTGTTCTGTTGTTTCTTTCCGTTCTATTTTCTCTATTCTCCTTTTCTTCTATTTTAAAAATTTCTATTTTCTGTTCTCTATTCCCTCTATCTTTTCTACCTTATCTGTATTCTCCTATTTTCTTTCCTCTCCATCTTCTATCTTTATCTCTTCTCTCTTCTTTTCTACCTCTTTTCTTTTTCTTAAACCCATAACATTTCGGGTTTTTGGCCTTCGATTTCTCGGCAGTCGATAAAGTGAGTATCAATGTTGAATTTTCGAAAGTCGAAAATTTCCGGGGGGTTACAGTATTTTACGAAGGAAAGTTATTGTTTTTACAAATATATATATATATATATATATATATATATCCGGGAAAATATATCTTGCATGTTTTAATAAAATATAGGTGTAACGGGAAAAATATATGGATAAGATTTTGGGAAATATAAATGTATGTGAAATTAGATTTTAAATCTATATGGACTATTTTTATAAAAATATATAGTGATGATAAACATGTTTAATTAATGTACTTAATTATTTTAGTCGCTAATAAAATTATTAAAGGAATTGATTTAAAATAAAATCATTGGTAAATAAATTTATAATTGGAAATTTAATGGTTCAATTTATTTGACTATTAATAAAATTGTATAATTGCTTATACAAGGTCTAATACAATAAAGAAAACAAACTGGAATGGAAAATGGGTTGCATGCGTAGGCAAAGGTGAGATCTTCTCACTCAAATTTTAATAATTGAAAATATCAGTTATTGATTGATTGTTGAATTGTGATAGTTAAATTTAAATTGTTGATTGTGTGCTTGGATGATTATTATTGTTAATTGGATTGAAATAGATCATATGCGCCGCATAATAGCGGATGATATTATACTAAACCCATATACCGCGATATTCCACCTCGAAGTGGAATTGGTATTATATATATATATATATTTGGAGTGATTGATTTCCCGCATTATATAGCGGATGAGACCCTGTGCGCGTCATAATAGCGGATGATATTTTATAAATCCCATATACCGTGATATTCCACCTCGAAGTGGAATTGGTATTCAATTATTGTGCTAACGTCTGTGGATGTAGGGAAACAAGCTGGAGCGATCCAACTGGATTCTTCAAATATTGAATTTGTTTCATATGTTATGTGTTGATTATTTATAAACTGTGTGTGATTATATTTGTGATTGAAATCGTTGAAGGCAATAGTTTAGCCGAATATAAATAGGACACCAGAAATGAATAAAATTGGATTTTTGATATTTAAGTAGAAAATTTATAGGAAAATTTACTTTTGAGAATGGGATATATTTAAAAGAAGGAATTTTAAAAGGATAAAGTCTTATTTTTGAATCCTATTGAATAAATTCCAAATTATGGGAAAATATTTTAATAAATGGATTTTGAGCAATATTGCTAAATAGTTAAAGAATTTATTTAAAATCGGATTTTTAAATAGTTGGAAGAAATAAAAAGATTTATTTTAAAAGAAAATAAATTTGGGGAATCGATTTGAAGTTGATTTGGTGTTTGAAAATAAATCTTTGGGAAATCAATTTGGAAACTGATTTGGTGTTTGAAAATAAATCTTTGGGAAATCAATTTGGAAATTGATTTGTTGTTTGGAAATAAATTTGGAAATTAATTTGGAAATTGATTTGGTGTTTGGAAATAAATTTGGAAATCATGTTGGGATTTGAAATAATTTTGGAAATCAATTAGAAATTTGATTGGTGTGTGAAAGTGAATATTTGGAAATCGATTTGAAAATCGTATATCATTTGATATTTAAATTCACATTGAGAATTTATAAAGGAAAGGGAATTTTGTTTTAAAAATAAACATTGGGTTATTTTTAAAAGCGTGGAAAGAAATTTATGGATTTGGAATGTAAATTTAAAATAAATCAAAAAGGATTTATTAATTGGTTTAAATGGGCCATTTTGAAATGGAAAGCATATTTTCCCCGGAAAGCCGAGTATATTTTCAAAGTAGCTTTGAAATGTTAAATAAAAGTTTAAAGTTGATTTTAAAAGAATATTTTAGAGGAATTATTTCTTGAGTTGTTTTTAAATCTTTAAAGTGAATATTTGTTTGATTAAATATAGAAGTGATTATTTTAAACATTTAATTGATATTTGATTTAGAAAAGGGTTATTTAAATATTTAAACTCTATCTACTAATTTTATTTTAAAATTAGATTGGACTTGAAGTTTTATATGAGATATTGGTATAAAGTTTTCATAACTAATGTTTTAAATAAATGTTTAAAAATAGTTTTATCTAAATATTTTCAAGTATATTTTAGATAAGTGATTTAAATTATTTTAAAGTATTTGAACTCGACGGACTTTCGGTAGAAACTTATAATATCTAGAATCTTATTCCGCGAGCGAAAAAGTGATTTGAAATTTGTTTTCAAATGGTTGAAGTGTGAAATTATATCTTGCAAAATATTTTGAAAATAAATAACTGGGGAAAATTATTTGAAATCCAGTGATTGTTGTGAATGTTGATTGATAGTTAAATAACCGACTATCAATATTGGTCTTTAAATGGCATTTGAATTTTGATGTGACAGGGAGTCAGTTTTCTAGATGGTTATCCGAAACCCACATCGAATCTTGATGATGAATCTTTGCGATTGAAATATCCACGTGTTTTTAAATTAAGCGCTCACTATTCAATTTAGCCGGAAGAGGACTTTGTGTCATATAACCCATTCTGAATAGTGATACGATGAAATGGATAGCATTTAAAGACGGTGGTGAACACCAGGTGTCTTCGAGAACGATAGGATAACATATCGAATGACTCTGCACTGAGTTGCTCCGGTATAGAGATCTCCAAATGTGATGGGGAGTCCGATCGGGATTGTGGATGCCCAAATTACCAGGGCTTCTTTGAAATGCCTTCGGTTCTATTCAAACCCATAACGGACTTATATGGATGTGTGCCTAACGTTACACTTTGAGATGTGAAGCTGGTTTCTATCAAATACATTTCTGTTGGTGGCGGAGAATTTATTCTCTTAGCTTAACACCCTTCTCTGAGACGTACGAGCTTAGAGGTTATGTAGTTGATGGTTACTAGTGATATATTCCCAATTTGGTAATGTGGCATATGAAGTGCTACTGATCATTTGTTGATTGAAGCATGGCTTCTATGAAAAGTGTAGCTTTGTGGATGTGACTTCGTCGAGCCTCACAACCCGAAAATGGTCGAAACAGGAAAGTTGCAGCAAGGTTTTTAGGGGTCGCGCCACTAGGGTATGTCCATTTTCTTCTGGATAAGAGGCGGTATCATGGTATGGAGCCCGGATATTTTACCTATGTTGATGCAGCAAATTTATTATACTTTATGGTTGTTGTTTTGTGGTTGAGGATCCTCGGATAAAGGTCGGTTACAACCGGGGATGGCATACATGTGTGGTAGTTACCTATGTTATAGCTTGGTTTAAGCGTGAGGTAATGTCGGCCTTGTTAGCAGAGATCTGATTAGGTTCTCGGCGGCGTCCTCCTAGAGGCGTACCCATTTCGGTAAGGAAGTTCCTTAGCCTGGCCATTTGTTGAAAATCCAAAGAAACAATACGCGCCCTGTACGGTTTTAGTTGTATAACATACCATGGAATATGGCGGTAACCTGCTATTGAACATGGTAGCTATAGTAGGCATACGACGAAATGTTGTATGCTGGCTAAGATTAATATTATACTTTCGAAATGTTTTCTGCACTATGTACTAAACATAATATCCAAAGGTTTTCACGTATCAAGCATTTGTGACTGTCATAAGGAGAAATCTCCTCCAAGTATGCGTTTGCATTGTGTGTGTGGCGGGAGGCCTTATGGAAGTTTCATTTTCCAAAAGCATAGCAGATTTCTTTTTATTTTCTTTGTGAAAATAACTATTTTTAAGATCTCACACCAGTCCTATGACTGACCAGGAGTTTATTGTTCCATTGCTAAACTCTGGGTGCCCATAATTTTCCCCACGGGCAGCCTAGAGTCAGGTTATTAGTTATTCTGGAGCGAAGTCAGAAAAGAGATGCCGTGGAAATCTGGAGTTGAAGCTGAATGAAGAGGCGTATCATCTATACTATGTATTGTCCGTTACGTTTGGGTTGGCGCAAAAGTCAGTTCCTTGTAGTCAGGTTATAATGACCTTTAGTGTGGTATTGTGTGTCGTTGTAAACTCTGATGATGTATGTAAAACTGATATAGTGCTTTTGTTTTTAAAGATATTCATTTGTCTATTATATTTGTTCCGCTGCGAATGTGAGATTCTGTTATTGTTTCTGTACTTCTTCTATCTTCTTCTTTTTAAGCCCTAACGGTTTGGTTTTTCGGCATTCGATTGTGCGGCATTTGATACAGTGGACGTATTGATGTCGACTTTCGAAAGTCGAAAAATTGGGTTGTTACAGGCGTGGATTTCATCGAGAGGTGACGATTTTTTATTGATGCAAGTGGTGGCTGCAATGCTATTTCGACTGTGACAGGGTTAATTGCTTTCAAAGATGATGACGTGGCCTTGGAGTGTGGTAATCTTGTGTTTAATTTATTTTATTTTAATTTTGAAATTCGAATGTTCTAACGTGCGTATTTTTCGCATACGTGGTCCGTTTCACGAGCGGTTTTCTCCACTAGGTTTGTATTGGAATTTCGAACATTTTGGTCCTAGTTTGGACGGATTTTGAGACTGTTAAATTTTTGGGTTTAAATTGGATTTAAACTCAATTTAAATTCAAAAGGTGAGTGTTTTAACCCACTCACAACTTCTAAAATTTCTTATATGTGTTAAATTAATTTTTGATGTGATTAGAAATTTATTTATGGCTGTTTGGTATATTTTTATCTTCATTCGGTTAAACTAAATTTATTGAATTAAATTGTTATTCAATTTATTATTGCATACAAACCGCCAGTTAAATTAATTTATTTTTGAATATAAACTGCCAGTAATTACTTGTATTTATTATCTGTTCGATATTGATGTTATGGTTTGAATTGGATGATGATCGTGATAAATGGTTGATGATTGATATTGGGTGAATGGATGCTGTATTTTATATTGTTATAGACTACAATTTGTTATGCATTTTATCTCATTCGGGATTGCAGATTGAAATGGTATATAACCATATTTTTATTTTAAATTGCGGATTGAAATGATAAATATCCATATCACTTGACCATAGGATAGAAAATTATACACAGACACTGTCGGTCTACATATATAAATATTTTGAAATTGATTTCTATGGTTTTGGATAGAATTATACGGTTTAATAAATTTTGTTTTATGACATTAATTTTTTTTATATATAGTTAAATTCATGTGTTTAAGTTATGTATAAATTTGTTTAATAATAATAAGTTTAATAATGGAGTTTGATTTTATTAAAATAAAATACGGTTAAGTATTTAAATCATACTTTAATAAAGAGGTTACAATGATTAAAATAAATTAAGATTGAAAGGTAAATTAGAAATTTATTTGAAATTGAGCTTATTTTAGAATTTAACTCCATAAGTTAATGTAAAATTTATTTGAACTTGAAAATTTAAAAGGTATGATTTTATAACTGGATTTTGGTTTAAGATGAATTAAACGAAGATTTCAAGTATAAATAAATTGAAGAAATAGTTAATTATTTGTAATTTGAGTTTTATTTCAATGATAATGGATTTATTATGCAAATATTTCAAAACTAAACAATAGAACATTGAATTATTGAATCATAATCATCAACCTTAGTTTTGAAATTGTTTAATACTCAAAGTTTGAAATATATATTGAAAATTGAAACGGTTTATTGATATTGAAAGTGAATTGAAAGTTATGAATTGAGATTAAATTAAAGCGAATAAGATTGTGAAGTCGAGGAAATTATTTTACTCTATAAAGTAATTTTAAATTCAAACTATTTTATTTTATCCACTGTTTGAATATCCAAACCATTTAAGTTTTGGAAGTTATGGTTTAGAAGCTATGAAATTCGAAGTATTATGTTTTGAAAAGTTATATTTCAAATGTTTGGTTTCGAAGTATATAAATTTGGAAGTGCTATGATTTTGGAAAAAGAATATATTTGAAATAAAAATGATATTATATTGATTTGGGCTTTATAAAAATGATATAATATTGATTTGGGTTTTAAAACGGAAATGATATCGTATTTATATGGTTTGAAAGAATATTATATTCTGGTTTTGAAGTATAATTATTTTAAATGACCGCGGTGTTATAATAATGGATGGTTGTTGAAGAGACCGAGATCGAAAGTTGTCATACTCTTTGCTAACTCCGAAAACCACTTTAACAACTGTGTACGCGGTGGAGATTCCATAATGAAGTAGGATGGTGGCGACGTTCTATTAAGGTATATACGTGGACCCGACTCCCGTGAGTTGGCATAAGGCGGCTAAAACATGAGTGGTCTCGGGCCAAGGAGGTAGCTCCTCTTATCGAACACATCCCTTCGATATTATACTCTGACTTCTGGATTGATTCGGTGGCCACTTTTGATTTTTGATTTGGGGTTGTGGCTCGAGGTGGGCAATAGCTGCGCGCTACGCATTACCACCAGCCCGTGTGCGTAACTGGTATATCTACCTTGGCATTGCCTTGTATGTCGTGTCACCTACCCTATCGCGCCTTGTATGAGTTTGATTTTCCCCTGTAGCCTGTGTGGCATCCTTCGGTGACTTCCCGATCACGAGGGACTATGATATTTGATGGACTACTGGCACTATTACGTGTTAAGGGGAATATTGGGTCACTCCTTAATGCTATTTAAAAGTAAGCTTATTTTACTATAGACATATAATAGCGAAATATTACTACATAGTAAATAGTTTAGGAGATGTGAATCCCGAGCATCTCTTAAGTTATTGCACTCACGTTAGCACTGGATAGGAGATGTCAAATCCCGTAAACATCTCTAATGCTGTTCCACCCATATTATTTACTGTTGATTTAACTTACATAAGATCTTTCAGTTCTTACTCGAGTGTTTTATCTTTTTAATTCGCTCGGGTCAATCTGAGCATTTTAGGATTTTGAAGACCGTATTCTGGAGGACGAAGACGAAGATTTATTATTATTTATTATAGTATTCCACTACATTCATACTGTTCCACTGCATTATTTAAATTTCTTTGGTATGTGTAACTCTGATATGTATTGTATAAATATAATCGAATATTTTGTAAACAGCTTCATGAACTGTTTATTTGATTATTATATTTTATCGTTCCGCTGTGAGATTCTGTTTATTTTATTTTTTTTCTCTGCTTTTCTTATTTACCCCATAACAATCCGCCCTTTTGTATGGTTTGAGTCTGACGTGTGTGGTTTTATGACATCAAGGGATTTCTAAACACTTAATAGGACAAACCGATACCATATTTCTTTTGAATATAGGTGAATGAAATAATTTTGCCCATTATATTTTCTATATACAAAATAAAATTTTATAAATGTTATATATGTTTGGTTGTAATATATTGGTTGTTAGGTAATGAAATTTATAAATAATAAGTTTAAATAAGATTGAAAATAAAATAAATGAAAATTGGAAATTTTAGAACTTAGTTCCGGGATTTTGAAAATTTTGCTTTCAAAGGATTTTGGAAAATAATAATATTGTTTATAAGTATTTTCTGATATTGATATTTCAATATAAATTGAAAGAATGGTTTGAAGAAATTTTGGAAAGAAATAAATTCTGTACTCCGCTCTCTGTCGTTGGAAAATAATTTCGATGATGAGTGCATGCATCATCGACATTCATTTCCGAGTTCTGAAATGGAAATGCCACTGTGGTCGTTTTACTGCAGACTTATTTTGATAAACAAATATAAAATTTCAAATTGTTTAAATATAATTGGATATATAAGTGTAAGTATATGCATTTACCTATTATTTTTAAATAATTTGGATAAAACCCGGTAATTAATTCTTAAGATTCTGTTAATTAATAGTTTCAAATATTGTAGTGAATTAGAACATAAGTAATTAATAATTGAAACCTCTAAATGAAATAAGATATTTAATGCTAAGTTATAAATGGTATTAAATGAAAATTGAAATTTGTAACCTATGAAACAAAGGATAAACTTGTATGATTTTCAATTACATTCTTTAAAGTGTGTGTATATATATATATATAACTTACCCAATAATAAAAGTTACGATGTTTAATAAGAAAATGCAATACGATATTATACAAGTAAAAGTTGAAGTAAAGAAAGTATTTAATGAAATTATTTAATAAATAAAATTTGATGTTGTAGTTATTATAAAGTTAAGTATAATTGAAAATGTTACTACGAGTAAATATAATAGAAAGATAAGGATTATAAATAATGATTATGAACTTAAGTAAATAAATTGAAATGCTGAGAAATTGAACAATTATAAGAAATAAGTGAAAAAAAATGTAAATTAAAAAGATAAATCACTATATGAAAGAAAAGTAATCAAACAAAAATATTATGAAATGAAATAAATAAGAATGAATTTGATCTATTTTCTGAAATTGTTGGTTGTTTGTTTTGGTTTATAGTTATTTGGGCAAGAATACTTTGAATTTGTTTGGATGTATGAATAATCAGTTTAGTTTCATCAAAAACTGTTGAGTAAAAGGTACACTTGATAGTTTATTTTTCATTCTGTACAATTTAAAGTTTTGAACCCGAACAACTATTTGTTTTGTTTGATATGGATGGATAGTTGAATTGTGCTGATTCTATATGATGATTGTATGTTGTAGCTGCAAGTGATTGTTGTTGTTTGACATTGATTTGTTTGCTAGTGGATGAAACTAAATTAATGTTTCATTTTATATAATTATTAACTCTTTAGTTTATATGAGAGAAATACAGGTTATGGAAGCAATTGCTACTGATTTTGGTTTCATAATTAAGCGTAAATTGCCCGACAAATAGGGTCTCGGATTACGGTTTATAGTGTTATTAAATTTTTTTTCCCACGTTGGGATATATATTATTTTGGAAAAATATGTGTTATATATTGCTACATTTGATATTATATTTTCTCCCGAGCCTCTCCGTACAAAGTAGACTCTGCCGAAATTTTCCGTAAATTTTGGACTTAGAAAATATTTTGAAAATGTTTTCTAAACTTTATTAATTTGAGTATAAAAATAATTAATGGTTATAAATTGGTATATTTTTTTCAAATTTATATAATTTGTAAATTTACTTGTTTATAAAGTTAGTATTTTTGAATAAGATATATTGTTTACTTACTTCCTTCTTTCCATCCTTTTTCCTTTTTGAGGATGAAAAGTTTTGAGTGGGGGAGAGTGTAACGACCCATAAATTCAAATAATTAAATTTGGTTAAATTAATTAGATTTTGTAATTAAATTTAGAAAGAAATAAAAATCTTTTAATTTATATTGGAGCGAACGTTAGGAATTAAGTGTAGAAATTGTAATTAAAATTAACAATTTAAAATGAAGTTGCAATTAAATAAAATAATGTAAATTGTTGCACTTAGTTATAAAATTTAAAATAAGTAAATAAAAAGTAAGTAGTGACTTAACCAATGAAATATTATATTTATTAATAATGGACTTAATAAAAGAGTTTAACTGAATCAGTCCATTTATTTGAAACTAATTAATTGGTGTTCAATTTATAATAAATGGGTTTATTGTAAGAAATTGAAATTTGATACTAAAGTGAATTGAAATTAAGATGAAATTGGGAATATTAGTGTAATAGATGAGTACCTATGTTGACACCATCTTTAAGATGGTAAGTTTATAATTAATTCATAATAAGAAAAAAATCAAATAAATGGTTTTATTGGAATGGCAATTGACAATTAATGAATTTATTAAAATTGTAAGGTTTTATTTGATTGAAATTTGTAAATTGAGAAATAGATTCAAAGTTATAATTAATTGATGAAATATAAGTGCAATTTGATAGAATCAATTTTAGTATAAGTTAAAGAATAATTGAGAATCATATTTATGAAATAATAACGAGAATGTAAGGTAAACAATGCTAATTAAAGTTAATAATTAATGAACTTGAATGAAATTCCAATTATATAAAATAATTTAAATGTTATATTTGGCTATAAACTGAAAATAAGTGAATGAAATTAGTAGTATGAAAATAAATGGCAACATTTATTTTGTAAGCAATAAAAGCTTATTTAAGTAACTAAAGGTTAACGTAACGATTAATGTATGTTGCCTATTTTTGTAGCTTGTTAATTTAGATTGGAAATCAGTTACAATAATTATAATTTAATATTACGTTAATGTTAATTAAGGTAATATTTAGAATTAATGTGAATGTTATTCATAATTGGACAATTTGTTGAATTATAAGAATGGGAATAAGGATTTATTAATTTATTGGAATTTAAATTTAATAATTGGATTAATTGCAACTAAATGAAATTAAATTATTTAAATATTACGTTATTTGAAATTAAGATGGAATGTGAGAATATTAAAGTAATAGATTATGAATCCAATGTTAATTTCATCCATTTGATAATAATGAATTGAATAATAGAATGAAAAGTAAATTAAGTAGAATTATTGGAAATTAAATTTATAATTTTGAATTAAATAAAACTGAGGTTAATACTGAAATTGATAAATAAATCAACTCTAAATTGACATTTTAATTTGTTTAAATCATTGTATATGATTGACAAATCAAAAATGATGAAATTTGTCAATTAAAGAATTGAAATTGAAAATTTGATTTAATTAGTTAATCTATTAATTTAATTAATTAATGTAAAAATAGCCATTTTGGCCACTGACTCGGATTTCGACGAAACTAGTTTCATCGGATCTGTAACGGTGAATTATTGTATGATTTCAAGTTTTGTGACGATCGGACTTGTCGTTTGATTGTATAGACTCGAAACGCCCAGAAATCAATGAAATTGAAATCAATTGAAATCAATTTGAAATAATTTGATTTTAGCATAACTTCTTCATACAATGGAATATGGACTTAAAACCTTCTCCATCGAGTTTGAAATATTTTAAAACATCTATTTTGATATATGGGTTGACCCAATTTCGTTTTGGAGTCAGAACGGGCTTTTCGGGCCATTTATTGTTCAGCACGTTTATAAATCGGGTCCATCTATTCTATTTCAGCTTGCCTATTGTAACGACCCAGAATTTTAAACTATTTAATTGAAAATATTTAATTAATTTTAAATTTTTGAATGATGGTTTGACTTGAATTTCAAATTATCAGAATGAAATTGGCAATTAAATTTTAAAATTTAATCTATTGAAAGTTGAATAATAATTTGAATCTTCAGTTTTAAGCCGATTAAAAATATTTCAAAGGCTTGTAAAATATATATTGACAATGCTGGAGATAATGGAAGCTTCAGAATTGAATTTGAAAGTGATTTGATCAGTTTTGAAATTATATCGTTTGAGTCGATTAAAAAAATAACCTCCCGAGACACAGTCTCGGAATTCGACGAAACCAGTTCCATTGGATCCGGAATATTGTATTATTATCGGATTTCAAATTTCGTAGCGTTTGGAGTTTTTGTGTGAGTGTACGACATATAAATTCGTTGAAATTAAATCGAATTCAATAAAAATTTAAATTTGAAATTGGTCAACATCGGCTACTTCCCTTCCCATCACGACATAGTAGCCTTGTTCCTCCCATATTGCTGTCATCCTTAAATCACGCAACTCTCCTTTGTTTCAGCCTTGAATCACGCTCCCCCCTTCCTCATAAAATACGCGATTTCCCCCCCTTTCATTTGCATTCGTTCGAAAACCCTATAACCCGATCCTCCTTAACCATTCCCATTTGTAACCCTTAAAAAAAGAAAAAATGGCGGCCTCAAAATTTTCTTCGTTCGCTCATCTTTAATGCTAGGTCTTGTGAAAGTCTTCGAAACTGATGCTTGAATGTTGATCGATCGAAAGGACATTCGCGAGTTTGCTTCGTCAAATCGTTCGTCTCTTCCAACAAAAAGTAGGGTTTGTCTCCTCTTGATTCTCGAGTGCCACGGCTTCGATTCCAAATCGTGTTCTTCGACAAAGGTGAGTAATTTTATTTACTCACATCTAATTTCATTCTAGATCTTGTTTTCGTTTATATGTGTTCGGTCTCCTTTATTTGCGTTCCTTTATTTGAATTTGTCAATTTGTTTGCTCGGCCGTTCGATTATCTTGGCCATTTGATTTCGTTTTGACGAGGGTGATTGATCTTTGACTTCTTCAATTTCGTATATTTTGTTTGTTTGATATTCACGGCATCGATTTGAACTGTGGCCACCACGGTGTTAAATTTTTATTCAATTTCGGTATTGATTTGTTCTATATTAACTTTGAATTCTGGAAGTATTACACTCGGACTTGATTGATTACCTTGGCCACCGTTTTGATCATGTCCTCTATGAACTTGAAGTGGCACATGTTTTAGGTTTTTCACTTCGATGTTTGACACTGTCAAACTCGGCTCTGACTTGATAATGTTTTCGATTTTGGCATTGTTCGAACTTGAAATTGTCTGGAGCTTCAATGTTGAAGTACTTACAGGCTTAGTGTAACATCCCGTATTTTTAAGCCATTGAGTTTGAACATTTAATTCGTTTTAAATGTTTAATGTGGATTCTTAATTGATTTTGAAATGAATGGATTCGGGTTCAATCAATGAAATAAGCTATAATTTTTAATTATAGTAATTCCGGTTGAATTTGAATAATGGGAAAATAATGATTTAAATATTCAGAATTGAAATAAAAGTAAATCTGGATGTAAATAGTGATAAAAATGGTTTTAAAAATTTATTTTGAGTTATTTTAGTGTAAATAGCGTGGTGGGAATTTTAGATGAATTTTAAAGTTAATAAATTAATATTTGGGATTTTATAGTAATTGAATAATAGAATTTAATATTATTAAAATGCAGTTTAATCAGATTTTGGTCCGGAATGATCCAGAATGATTTTTAATGTGATTATAAATTTTATATGATTTATGGTTAAGTTAATAAAAATTTAAAAGTAAAATTTTAAGCGTTTTCGACGATTTTGAAAATCGGGCGAATTTATCGACGAGTGAAAATAGCCTTACGAGGCACAGTCACGGAATTCGATGAAACCAGTTCCATTGGATCCGTAATAGTTAGTTATTATCGGATTTCAATTTTCGTAGCAATCAGAGTTGTCGTTTGACCGTGACAGCTCGAAACGCATCGAAATCGTTTTAATCGATTTAATTTTTAAATTGATCGTTTAATTCCGTAACTCACACGTATGACCGAATTAGCTTACGGAACCTGTTCCATTGTGTCCGGAACGTGGAAAAACCCTAGGAACGCCTGTTGGTTCGTGAGAATTGGAGTTCGTTTGCAATACGATGTTAAATTGAGAATTATATTAATAAAATAATATTATATAACTTAAAACGTTTGCAAACCCTAATTTCATTCCACCGGCCGCCGCTTCCTTATGTTTTCATGGCCGAAAATTGATTTCATTCCCCCTCTAAAATATCTCAATCCATGCTTTAAATTGAGAAACTTTCTAAATGAAAGTTGTAGATCGTTGAGGGATCTATAGATCCAACGGGTGATTTCGCGTAAGGTGATCGTTTGGAGCAGTTATGGAGTCGCATTCGTATAGGGTTCGAGCACGTATCGTGTGTGATTGCTTTGACCGAGCTCGAAGCTGTTAGGGCTGAAGGTGGAGCAGGCCGTGAGCGTCGAGGTGGTGGCTTTGGATCGACTTATGGGTGAGCGACGAGGGTGCGGTTGTAAACCCTAGGCGAACGTGATGGGTTTGAGCGATCTGGGTATTGCGTTCGAAGGTGGAAGAAGATGCGGCCTTGACTTTGACTTGGGTTTTGAACGGCCTGTTATGTTGTGGTAAAAGTAAATTTAAAATTTAAAGAAAATTTGTTTTAAATTGTTATTCAAACTTTATAAATTAATATCGGATGCGTACGTTATCAGATTTCGACAATTTTGGTGACGTCGAAATAGCAGTGACGGGGAGCACGCTGTGGCACAGATATGAATTCTATTCAAGCAAGTAGAAATTTGAGTTAAATCGAACGTCGTTCGGTTTAATTTAAATTTCGAACGCTCGCCGAAACTCAATGTGAGTTATTCTCACTCACATCTGGAATGTTAGCTGATTCAGTAGTTAATATTTAAATAATTGTATGATTGGTTGAAATGTTTATTTATATCAGCCTGAATCGATATATATATATATATATATATATATATATATATATTGTTGTGCTAATATTTGTGGATGCAGGAAAAAACAGGTTGGAGGGATCCAACTGGATTCCTCACACTGTATTAATTATCTTTATAATTGATGTTGTAACCGGTTATATATTGTGATTGATAACTCTGAATTAATTGTACTGTGATTTTGCTGGATAAGAATATAAACATAATTTTAAACATAAAATAGAATAAATTGGATTTTTAAAGAAATAAAGGAATTGATAAATAAAGAATTTAAAGGAATAAATTTGGAATCTGGGTTGAGTGAAGAATGAAATTTGAGAACATAAATAAGTGAAACATTTAGTAGTTGATAAATGTGAAAGTATGGATTTCTAGTGATAATTTCGATAAGAAATTATAAATGGTTAAAAATAACAATGGGTTATTTTGATAATAATGTTCCCTGGAAATTTATTATGATTTCAAAAGAAACCCTTCAAATTAAATTAGCGATAAATTGCAAATTAGAATGTTGCAGAAATATTATTTAAAACCATTGAAATTTAAGTAGGTATTTAGTTAAGCAATTCCTTAAGTATGATTTCATTAAATAAATTTATAATAGTTTATTTAAAAGACTCTTAACCCTATACTTTGAAAGTAAATTTCGGGAACGGAAATATAGTTAAGCTTCGTAAGAAGTTACTTTAACGCGGAAAGTAAATTTATAATATTAAAACCTAAATCTAAATTGAAATAAAATCTACAGAATTTCGAAGAAGGATTTTCTGAGATATTTAAGTGGAAATGAGTTCCCTGGGAAAACCAAGTTTGAGTTTTAAACAGATTTTATTAAAAGGAAGTCTAAAATTCAAACTTGTTTAAAAGAGTGTTTTGGAACTTATTGTTTTAAGGTAATTATTAATAAATTAGCGATAGTAAATATTTATATATACCTTAATAAGTATTTTTACAAATGGATTTGTTTAAAACCTAGTTTTGACCTAAGTTATGGAATTAGTATTAATCTCTTTTAAACTCCACTTTTTAAACTTAGCTGAACTAACACTTTATTTTAAATCAAGTTATATCTTATAAAATAGTTTTACTTTAAATATTTTTAAATTATGCTTTGAGTAAATAACTAGTAGTAAATTTATATATTTTAAAGTATATTTCAGAATAAAGTGTTTAATTGTTTTAATCTCAAATTGTTTTAAACTTGGTTATTTCCAATGGGAATTAATGGTAAAGGATTTACTTTATAAAGGAAGAACTTTGGGAAATTATTTTCAAATGAGCTTTGAAAATTTGGAAATATATCTTTTAAAGATATTTGAGGCAAATAAATAATGTGGAAATTATTTATTGTGTGATGGGTGCTTATGGATGTTTATGAATATAAATTGATAGTTAAATCATCGACTATCAATATTGGACAAATGCGTTGATCGTTTCGAAGAGACCGGGATCGAGATTAATTTCTCGAAAACCACTTCGATCCGGTTTGTACATTTCGTAGAAAAACGTGTTCGGAGTCGAAGATGGAGCAGTGAAGTGCAAGGGCTAGTCGCTACTAATCCTGAGGATATTTCCAAAATGGATGTAGTAGGAGTAGTGCCTTCGGTTCCGTTCGAACCCGGGACGGACTTGTATGGACGAATGCTTTCGGAACATCGTCAGGTGGGCGATGGGCATTCCAAGAGAAACGTTCTAAAGGTAACGCTTAGCCTCAAGCCTCATCAAATGGGAATGACTGAAAATCAGGGGATATGCAGCAAGGCTTCGTGGGTAGCCCCCACTGGAGAGTAAGGTCATCCCTGTCTAGATGTCCCTTTTTATTTCAGCTTAGTGGTGCGGTTGCTGATCCCAACCGCGGGGTGATCTTATTCGGAACTGTCCAGTAAGGGATGGGTCCGGCCTTGTGATGCAGGGGATCGGGCGTGGTCCTCGGTACGGTGATCTAGGCCCCGTACTGTGACAGGTGGTACCCAGTGCCTTGTCATTGTTGGAAATCCATTCTCCCTATGAGCCTTGTAAGAGTTTTGTTTGTATTACCCACTTTTGTGGCTAGTAGCTGGAATTTAATAGATGTAACAATTTCGGCTATTTTATAAGTATTTGTATATAGACCCTATTATAATATCAGAGGATTTCTATAAAAAGTGTTTTAGCTATCGTAAGGTAAAAACCCGACATGTTTATTTGTGGCGTGGTCTTACGAGATGCTTTTGTTTTCAAAGGATTTTTGAAACTTTAATAATCAATTTGGATGCATTATTATCAGCTGGTATTCCAGACTGACTCGGGTGTTATTTCATTATAATGCTTGGGTCAGACCGAGTATTATATGTTCAGGACAGGATGCTTTGGAGCAGGAGAGGAGCTGGAGTCCGAGACGTATTTTCCATACTTATATATATCCCGCTGCTATGACTGTATGGTATGTTTGATTGGTAATTGATAATGTGTGAGACACTCTGATGATGTGATGTATAAAACAGATGTAGATTTCATTTTTGTGTAAAGTTCTATATTTACTATTATATTTTATTCCGCTGCGACTGTGAGATTCTGATATTGTTAGTTCCTTCTTTCTTCTATCTCTTCTTCTTAAACCCAAATGGTTCGTATTTCTGTGCCACTTGAGTTAACAGAGGTAGAATAGTGTTGATTCAAGGGGTACGGATTTGCGGGCTGTTACACTTGGTATCAGAGCTTAGGTTGGCGACAACCTATGCTTTGGTGGGGAAATTTCTCATTAAACAGAGTCAATAGTACTCTACAATGAGTTGAGTGTAATAATAGATATGAGGACGTACTTGTTAGTGAATATAAAATTGTTTTTATACTGTGTTGCCTTATCGGTTGAGTGTTTATGAATTCTGGTCGGTGCGGGAAGTACAACCGTATCGATAGGGGTTTCTAAACTCTTAAACAAGATAAACTGACATAGTATTGTTTTAAAGTGGGTAAATGAAATAATTTTACCCAAAATTATATTTTGATATAAAAGAAATAATTTTCTGAAATTATTACATATATTTGGATGATTGGTTGTTAATGTCTAAATCAAATAAGAATCTAAAATTTAATCTGGAATTTGAAATAGTTATAATGAAAATAAAATTCTACAAATATAAATTATATAAAAGGAAGAATAACTAAATTTGAATTGAACCAGAATTTACATCCCGGAAGTTTTGGAAAGGATTTTAAATGTAATGAAAACAAATGTTTGGACATTTAAAATCTTGGGAAAGATTGAAATGTTTGTTAAAGTGTTTGAAGGCAATATTGGAATATTATTTTGGGTAATATTTTGAATGAGAATTGTTTTGAAATGAATTTGGGAAGTAAGAAAGCATTGAACTCACTTCAGTCGCTGTAAAATAATCCTGATGATGCTGGCCACATCATTAGAATTCATTTTCGAGTTTCTATAGTGATGGATTGCTACCAAAGTGGTTGGTTATGATATTTGTTTGACATGTTGGTATACAAGTAGTTTTATAAATTTCAAAGGGAAATTTGTTTTGATAAAACCAATTGCTTTGGGAATTAGGAGATTTGATTTGATACCAGGAGTGTATAAGTTATTTATTATTTCAAATTGGTTTTGAAATAAATCCGGGTAAATTGAATTCTGGAGATTCTGTTTAGAATAAAAATGTGAAAGTTAAAATAAAGCAACTATGTAACTTGTAAATAAAGTTGATTTAAAAAAAAGAATTGGAGTTGATATTAAGTAAGAAAGGGAATGAAATTTTAATCCTGAAATTAAAATTAATTTGGGTAAATGGAGGTAAATGAAATTATTGAAATGAATGGAAAGTTGAATTTAACTTGGGATAAGTTAAACAAAATTAGGAATTAGAATTAAATTGATTTGGGTTGAATGGAAATGTAAAATAACTTTGTAATTGTAGGTCATTGGGTAATGAATTGTACCCATAAGCTATTAAGAGTTATACTTATAATCTGAAATTGTGGATTTAAAATTTGCAAAGGATTAAGGTGAAAGCAGATTTGTATCCTTAAAAATTCAGTGATGCATATATATAGAAAATTGAAATTGTGATTATAAGATGTAGATGGATTAAAATGAGCAGTATGGCTTTAAAATAAATAAGTTAGTGAACTTATATAAATAGAAATGAAATTATAATCACAATTGGGGAATAGTTAAATGGCATGGTGAATTCAAACCTAGTCTCAAATAAAAGGTAAATTGAAATAAGGTAAAGTGAGATATAAAAGAAGTGAATGAACTTAAGTTAGTAAGTATGTTTTGAACTTGTATATGGAGATTAAAATTGAGAATTTGTATTGGATATAAAGGTGGAATGTAAATTTGCTTACGATTGCATAAAGAAATTCATATTCTTAAGTCATTAAGTGTTATAATTTGAACTTGTGATTATAAAATGGAAATGGACTTAAAAAGCAATCTAAACTCTTGGATAGAAGTGAAATTTTAATTCATTAATTAAAAGAGTTGAATAGTGCGACAAATTCAAAACTTAACCATAAATGAAATGTAAAGTACAGTGAAGCAAAGTGAGAATATAAAGGTGGATGTTCTTAAGTCAGCAAATAAGTTTCGAGCTTATGTATGCGGAAAATGAAATTTGTTTTGATAATGACATTGAAATTAAACTTCAGTCGTTTAATAAATAATATTGAAAGAAATTTAGATTCTATTTAAAGGAGAGAAAGGGAAAGGTAGAAAATTTAAATTTGCTAAATGAAATAATTGGAAAATTGTCATATTATAAATGAATTCAGAGTGAATTGAAGAAGTAGATTAAAACCTAATATGGATTAGGTTATTGACTAAATTGAAATTATAATTTAATGGAATTTGTAATGAGATGAATAGAATTTGGATGGGCTGGTCAAAATGTGGAAAGTAAATAAAACACCAGTTGTGACTTGGGATTTAAATTTGTGGTGGCAAATATTGAAGTGTGAATGAAAGATGAAATTAGATTATAATGTGATAAGTCGAATTCTGAATAAATTCAAAGGAATGAAATAATTAAAAGTGGTTTCTTTGCTAATAAAAGAAATCTAAAAATGGATAAAATAAATAAACAAAGTGCATTAAAATTTATAAATGGTTTGATTTGGGTAAGAATCAATTTAAAATGGAAATAAATTGAGATATTATGGAATTGAAATCATTTAAGAACATGGTGAGATGGTTATGGTTAAGCTTATGAAATAGTTTTAAATGAAATTTGTGTAGATAATAAAATTGGAATGCAAGTAAATGGATTGGAATTGATTTGGACGAGAATCAAATGAAAATAAAATAAAATTGGTATAAGAAGATAATGAAAAAATTGAAAGAACTTAAGCAACTTGGAAGAGAAAAACAAAATGATTGTGAATAAGCTTTATTAAGTATTCTTGAATGAAATTTGTTAGACAATAAAATTGAATTGCAAGTGACATAGTATTAATTAATTATTGTGATAAATTAAGGATGTATGGTTGTAAATAATCCATGATGGAATGAAATTAGTATAAACCTGAATTGGTTAATGTAATAAAATGTAAGGAAGATTTAATTTAACAATTGCAATGGGATAAGAATACTTGGCTTGTGTACTAGGCAAACTTGAATAAAATTAATATAAATCTAAGTAGAATAAGTTTTAATGGTTATGAGATTAAGTGGTGGTTATTTTGCTCGAATGACATGAAAATTGCATGTATTCGGAATTGAGTTGCTTAGCAAGCAATTGAAAGTGATTTTTGAATAAATTGATACGAATTGGAAATGTAAGTTAAAGTAAAGAAATGCAAGTAAGACATATGGAAATCATTCAAGTGAAATACAATGAAGTTAGTTTGGATGAAAGTAGGATGAGCTAAAATCTTAATAAATGGATTTGAGTATAAATGTAAGTGAGTTATAATAGAAATGCAAATGTAACAAATTGAAATGAAATTGCTTGGTAAATCAATTCGAAAATTTGGTAGAGTATGAATTGGAATAGCGAAACTGGTATGTAAATCCTTTGTGTGTAATAACGTGGAGTTTGGCATTAGAAAAGGAACTTTGTATATGCTTTAAAATATGACTTACTTGTGAAATCATGCAAATGTTTGATTGGATTACAAAATGGACATGTTGGCTTACATTTATATTGGAAATGTTGATTATAATGCTCTTATCTTTGAAACTGATGAGTTTGTTGAGTAAGTACAGGTATGTGAGGCGTCCGTTAGAGTTGGAGCGCATATATGCTAAATATTAGCCGCTTGCTATTAAAATTTGCTAAAAAGGTACGCCTACGCAAATATAATTAGAAAATGATCTATTTGTTGTGATATATTTTGATTTCCGACCGTGTGGGTCGATGTATATATATTTATCTGTATCGCGATATCGCGAAAGCTCCCCCGTGCAGGGGAGACTCTGCCAAAAAATTTCTGAAATTTTGGGAGTTAGAAAATTTTTGGGATTTTGTTTTGCTAAGAAATTGAATTTTTAAAGCAAATGGTAAAAATTAAAGATTTAGAGTAAATGAAGCAAACGAGTTTGGACTTGAGCTAAAGGGTTTTAGGAAGTGAATATAAGTTTTTAACTAAGCAAATTGGGTAAGTAAATGGGTTGGAGAGTATTTTCTACCCTAGCAAATTTCGGGGACGAAATTTTTATAAGGGGGGAGGAATGTAACATCTCGTATTTTTAAGCCATTGAGTTTGAACACTTAATTCGTTTTAAATGTTTAATGTGGATTATTAATTGATTTTGAAATGAATGGATTCGGGTTCAATCAATGAAATAAGCTATAATTTTTAATTATAGTAATTCCAGTTGAATTTGAATAATGGAAAAATAATGATTTAAATATTCGGAATTGAAATAAAAGTAAATCTGATGTAAATAGTGATAAAAATGGTTTTAAAAATTTATTTTGAGTTATTTGAGTGTAAATAGCGTGGTGGGAATTTTAGATGAATTTTAAAGTTAATAAATTAATATTTGGGATTTTATAGTAATTGAATAATAGAATTTAATATTATTAAAATGCAGTTTAATCAGATTTTGGTCCGGAATGAGCCAGAATGATTTTTAATGTGATTATAAATTTTATATGATTTATGGTTAAGTTAATAAAAATTTAAAAGTAAAATTTTAAGCGTTTTCGACGATTTTGAAAATCGCTCGAATTTATCGACGAGTGAAAATAGCCTTCCGAGGCACAATCACGGAATTCGACGAAACTAGTTCCATTGGATCCGTAATAGTTAGTTATTATCAGATTTCAATTTTCGTAGCAATCGAAGTTGTCGTTTGATCGTGGCAGCTCGAAACGCATCGAAATCGTTTTAATCGATTTAATTTTTAAATTGATCGTTTAATTCCGTAACTCGCACATATGACCGAATTAGCTTACGAAACCTGTTCCATTGTGTCCGGAATGCGGAAAAACCCTAGGAACGCCTGTTGGTTCATGAGAATTGGAGTTCGTTTGCAATACGATGTTAAATTGAGAATTATATTAATAAAATAATATTATATAACTTAAAATGTTTGCAAACCCTAATTTCATTCCATCGGTCGCCGCTTCCTTATGTTTTCATGGTCGAAAATTGATTTCATTCCCCCTCTAAAATATCTCAATCCATGCTTTAAATTGAGAGACTTTCTAAATGAAAGTTGTAGATCGTTGAGGGATCTATAGATCCAACGGGTGATTTCGCGTAAGGTGATCGTTTGGAGCAGTTATGGAGTCGCGTTCGTATAGGGTTCGAGCACGTATCGTGTGTGATTGCTTTGACCGAGCTCGAAGCTGTTAGGGCCAAAGGTGGAGCAGGCCATGAGCGTCGAGGTGGTGGCTTTGGATCGACTTATGGGTGAGCGACGAGGGTGCGGTTGTAAACCCTAGGCGAACATGGTGGGTTTGAGCTATCTGGGTATTGCGTTCGAAGGTGGAAGAAGATGCGGCCTTGACTTTGACTTGGGTTTTGAACGGCCTGTTATGTTGTGGTAAAAGTAAATTTAAAATTTAAAGAAAATTTGTTTTAAATTGTTATTCAAACTTTATAAATTAATATCGGATGCGTACGTTATCAGATTTCGACAATTTTGGTGACGTCGGAATCACAGTGACGGGGAGCACGTTGTGGCACAGATATGAATTCGATTCAAGCAAGTAGAAATTTGAGTTAAATCGAACGTCATTCGGTTTAATTTAAATTTCGAACGCTCGCCGAAACTCAATGTGAGTTATTCTCACTCACATCTGGAATGTTAGCTGATTCAAGTAGTTAATATTTAAATAATTGTGTGATTGGTTGAAATGTTTATTTATATCAGCCTGAATCGATATATATATATATATATATATATATATATATATTGTTGTGCTAATATTGTGGATGCAGGAAAAAAACAGGTTGGAGGGATCCAACTGGATTCCTCACACTGTAGTAATTATCTTTATAATTGATGTTGTAACCGGTTATATATTGTGATTGATAACTCCGAATTAATTGTACTGTGATTTGCTGGATAAGAATATACACAGAATTTTAAACATAAAATAAAATAAATTGGATTTTTAAAGAAATAAAGGAATTGATAAATAAAGAATTTAAAGGAATAAATTTGGAATCTGGGTTGAGTTAAGAATGAAATTTGAGAACATAAATAAGTGGAACATTTAGTAGTTGATAAATGTGAAAGTATGGATTTCTGGTGATAATTTCGATAAGAAATTATAAATGGTTAAAAATAACATTGGGTTATTTTGATAACAATGTTCCCTGGAAATTTAATATGATTTCAAAAGAAACCCTTCAAATTAAATAAGCAATAAATTGCAAATTAGAATGTTGCAGAAATATTATTTAAAACCATTGAAATTTAAGTAGGTATTTAGTTAAGCAATTCCTTAAGTATGATTTCATTAAATAAATTTATAATAGTTTATTTAAAAAGACTCTTAACCCTATACTTTGAAAGTGAATTTCGGGAACGGAAATATAGTTAAGCTTCGTAAGAAGTTACTTTAACGCGGAAAGTAAATTTATAATATTAAAATCTAAATCTAAATTGAAATAAAATCTACAGAATTTCTAAGAAGGATTTTCTGAGATATTTAAGTGGAAATGAGTTCCCTGGGAAAACCAAGTTTGAGTTTTAAACAGATTTTGTTAAAAGGAAGTCTAAAATTCAAACTTGTTTAAAAGAGTGTTTTGGAACTTATTGTTTTAAGGTAATTATTAATAAATTAGCGATAGTAAATATTTATATATACCTTAATAAGTATTTTTACAAATGGATTTGTTTAAAAACCTAGTTTTGACCTAAGTTATGGAATTAGTATTAATCTCTTTTAAACTCCACTTTTTAAATTTAGCTTAACTAACACCATATTTTAAATCAAGTTTCTTATAAAATAGTTTTACTTTAAATATTTTGAAATTATGTTTTGAGTAAATAACTAGTAGTAAATTTATATATTTTAAAGTATATTTCAGAATAAAGTGTCTAATTGTTTTAATCTCAAATTGTTTTAAACTTGGTTATTTCCAATGGGAATTAATGGTAAAGGATTTACTTTATAAAGGAAGAACTTTGGGAAATTGTTTTCAAATGAGCTTTGAAAATTTGGAAATATATCTTTTAAAGATATTTGAGGCAAATAAATAATGTGGAAATTATTTATTGTGTGATGGATGCTTATGGATGTTTATGAGTACAAATTGATAGTTAAATCACCGACTATCAATATTGGACAAATGCGTTGATCGTTTCGAAGAGACCGGGATCGAGATTAATTTCTCGTAAACCACTTCGATCCGGTTTGTACGTTTCGTAGAAAAACATGTTCGGAGTCGAAGATGGAGCAGTGAAGTGCAAGGGCTAGTCGTTACTAATCCTGAGGATATTTCCAAAATGGATGTAGTAGGAGTAGTGCCTTCGGTTCCGTTCGAACCCGGGACGGACTTGTGTGGACGAATGCTTTCGGAACATCGTCAGGTGGGCGATAGGCATTCCAAGAGAAACGCTCTAAAGGTAACGCTTAGCCTCAAGCCTCATCAAATGGGAATGACTGAAAATCAGGGGATATGCAGCAAGGCTTCGTGGGTAGCCCCCACTGGAGAGTAAGGTCATCCCTGTCTATATGTCCCTTTTTATTTCGGCTTAGTGGTGCGGTTGCTGATCCCAACCGCGGGGTAATCTTATTCGGAACTATCCAGTAAGGGATGGGTCCGGCCTTGTGATGCAGGGGATCGGGCGTGGTCCTCGGTACGGTGATCTAGGCCCCGTACTGTGACAGGTGGTACCCCAGTGCCTAGTCATTGTTGGAAATCCATTTTCCCTACGAGCCTTGTACGAGTTTTGTTTGTATTACCCACTTTTGTTGCTAGTAGCTGGAATTTAATAGATGTAACAATTTCGGCTATTTTATAAGTATTTGTATATAGACCCTATTATAATATCAGAGGATTTCTATAAAAAGTGTTTTAGCTATCGTAAGGTAAAAACCCGACATGTTTATTTGTGGCGTGGTCTTACGAGATGCTTTTGTTTTCAAAGGATTTTTGAAACTTTAATAATCAATTTGGATGCATTATTATCAGCTGGTATTCCAGACTGACTCGGGTGTTATTTCATTATAATGCTTGGGTCAGACCGAGTATTATATGTTCAGGACAGGATGCTTTGGAGCAGGAGAGGAGCTGGAGTCCGAGATGTATTTTCCGTACTTATATATATATCCCGCTGCTATGATTGTATGGTATGTCTGATTGGTAATTGATGATGTGTGAGACACTTTGGTGATGTGATGTATAAAACAGATGTAGATTTCATTTTTGTGTAAAGTTATATATTTACTATTATATTTTATTCCGTTGCGATTGTGAGATTCTGATATTGTTAGTTCTTTCTTTCTTCTATCTCTTCTTCTTAAACCCAAATGGTTCGTATTTCTGTGCCACTTAAGTTAACAGAGGTAGAATAGTGTTGATTCAAGGGGTACGGATTTGCGGGCTGTTACACTTGGACTCTTTGTGTAATTGTCTTTAGTATGTATTCATTTCTATTTGTCTTGGTTTTGTCTTTCGCCTCTATGACACTGCCAGTGTCTCTGCTTTGACTTGGACCTGATGCTTGATCATATGTTCGAATTGGTTGTTGTTCATGCCATGTACTTCAATATACATATTTATCAAAACTTGGCATTACTCTGGTGCCTCTGAGCCTGTTTGCACTATCTGTATATGTATATACATATGCGTATACATATGTATATATTTATAGGATAGTTACATTGTCGTTTCACTGTTTTTCATGATATTGTTTATCTGAAGTTTTGAATATGGTAGCTTTGTCTGTAACTTGACTTTGTGAAAATTCAACTGTACATTTGTTTTGAGAAGGCTTTGACCTGTAACTTGACTTGGTTTCTTTGTAGTCTCTAGTATAATTACTCGAGACTGGTTGCATTTTAATTGCTTGTTTTCTGACTTGTGTTTTTCTTGTTCGACATGAAGTCTGATGCTTGAATTTACAGTGCACCACTTCATATGTGCATGTTGCATATTCACATGTTAGCATTTTGGACATTTTTTTAGACTTATGTATAGTCTGCACTTGCGTTCCACTATTGTATTTTTGGGTACACTTGGTTTATGATTCACTTGCACGCTCTAACTTGATGGATTATATGCCTATTACCTGATTATTCATGTTGAGTCTTGTTTACTTGATGGCACTTAGTCTGGTGTAGTTTTACACTTGTGACTTCACTTTAGTTCACTGAACTGTACTGGTGCATTAATTTGTGTATACTTGATGCCTTGATTTCATTGTGACGTCAGTGAAAATTGTGCCGTGCCTTGCTGCATTGCCATATGCTTGCTTTGACTTCATTGCATCTTCATTTACCTGCACATGGGAGTCTAGTTCACTGGTCTTGCTCCTCTCTGGTCATGACTTGGAATTTTAAGTTTGAATAGTGGCTTTGTGATTTTAGTCATATATACATGAATAAAGCTGCGATGTTGCTTGATCACTGTCTTTCACTACACTTATATATGCTGGTTGCCTTGAGTACAATGTGTATATAAGTTTAGCTTCAATGGTGATATTGTTTCCAATTGAAGCTACATTGTAGTTTCATTCATGCTTGAGTTTATAATTGGGTTCACTGCACTTGAGTTTGTAGTTTTTGTACTTGAGTCTGGTGCTTGCATTTTTCAGTCTCACAGTTGCATGCATGTTGTACCTTAGGTACACATACTTGCTCCTAACTTATTGCACTATTTTTAGTTGCTTCTGTGTTATGTAGTAACCCAGTTTTATTTGCATTGATACGGAGTTGTTGTTGCATTCAGTCCTCACTTGAATCTGGTTCACTCATTTTTGTTGGGGATTGCTTTACACTTGTGGCTACCTGGTCGATACTTGCAGTTCACTGAACTGTTGTATCACTTATTCATGTATTTATGTGTTGTGGTGCCATACCTCTGGTGCCCACACCCTCCTTCTATTTTGTTTGTAGTTGTGTTGAGTCATGATATATGTGACTTGACTTCTGGAGTTTCGACTTGCTGTTAGTATTTGGAGTTGTGGTGACTTTATATGCTGTAGTGGCAAGGCAGTGCATGCAAGCGTGTACTGCAGCCACACCGTATTGTTTTTGTTGGTATTTCTTTTGCTTTTGATGCGTTGACTTTTTGTGTATTTCATATACCGTATTGGCGAGGCAGTACACGTTAGCGTGTACTGCAGCCAATCAGTTTTGATGTTTTTAAGTAACATTTCAATTGTTTAAATTGATTTGGTTTGATTTGATTTGATTATTTTGTTATTGTCTAATTATCTATTTGATAATAAGATTCTGAGTTTCTAATTATTTATTTAAATAATTAGATTTTGTTGTTAATTGCCAATTAGGCAATTCTGATGTTTTCTAAATTATCTTCATTGATAATCTTTTCATTTATCTTGTTGATGATTTGATTATGTTGATTTGTTGTTTAACACTTTTAAGTGTTATATTTACCGTTATCCAATTTCTTTATTAAAAGGGTCGGACAGACGAGAATTATTATGACTGTCGTCTATTTGATTATTATTGCCTCTATGCACTAATAATTGAGTTTGAATTATACTGACCCGTGTATTATTTTCTTTTGAACGTAATACTCGGGTCAGACCGAGTGTTTTACAGCTCGAAGGTTTCCGGGCAGCGAAGTTAGAGAGAGGGGGAAAACGCTCACTTTAGTTCGGGGATTTTGTACTTAAAGAAATATTCCGTTGTATAAATTCAATACATTGTATAAACTCTAATATTTGTAAAAGAAACGAAAAAAATATATTTTTGCGAAATATTATTATTCTGTGATGCTGTGGCTAATTCTGTTTAAACTCTATAAACTAAATAACAATCCGTCATTTTGAATGTTTCAAGTTGGTTTAATTACCGACTAGGGGCGGTCAAAAGGGCGGGATGTTTCAAACTTTGTAACATCCCGCCCTTTTGACCGCCCCTAGTCGGTAATTAAACCAACTTGAAACGTTCAAAATGGCGGATTGTTATTTAGTTTATAGAGTTTAAACAGAATCAGCCACAGAATCACAGAATAATAATATTACAAAGAAAATGAATCTTTCTATTTTCTTACAAATACCAGAGTTTATTAAATGTATTGAATTTATACAACGGAATATTTCTTTAAGTACAAAATCCCCGAACTAAAGTGAGCGTTTTCCCACCTCTCTCTCTAACTTCGCTGCCCGGAAACCTTCAAGCTGCAAAACACTCAGTCTGACCCGAGTATCACATTCAAAAGAAAATAATACACGGGTCAGTCTAATTCAAACTCAGATTTTTAGTGCATAGAGGCAATAATAATCAAATAGACGACAGTCACAATAATTCTTGTCCATCCGACCCTTTTAATAAAGAAATTGGATAACGGTAAATATAACACTTAACAGTGTTAAACAACAAATCAGCAAATCCAAATTATCAACGAAGATAAATTAAAAAGATTATCAATGAAGATAATTTAGAAAACAACAGAATTGCCTAAACGGCAATTAACGACAAATTCTAATTATTAAATAAACAATTAGAAACTCATAATCTAATTATCATATTGATAATTAGACAACAACAAAATCATCAAATTAAACCAATCAAAATACAATTCAAAACATATTGAATTGAATAAAAGAAACAGTCCAAACAATTGAAATATCAATTAAAATGTCACTTCTGTGTGGCTACAGTACACGCACGCGTGCACTGCCTTACCACTACAGTATGTGATGAATTACACAAAAGCTCAGTGAAAGTTCACAAACGGGCACAAGGTCAAACCCAAGCGTTTAAGCTGGATTCAACTCAATGTACAAATCAATGTACAAGCCACATTACAACAATGTCCAAACCAAATACTATCAATATGGTCGAACAGAGACTCCAAGCATACAAGAAGATATGCACAGATCTGAAACAAAGAATGGCCAGAAACTCAAGTGGCTACATAGTATGAAGTGCACAACAGGCTCAAGCCAGTGCACAACAAAAAGGCAAGCAAATATCACAAATGCATCACATATATGGTAGACAAAACTGAGTCAATGATGAAGCACCAGACATCAAATTATGAACAACAAGTAAATGTGACATCAGGTAATACCAATGTAACCACCACAATGAAATCAAATCATGAATGCACAAGTATCATACTCAGTTCAGGTCAGTGTAGAGCCCTGACCCAAACCCAGACTCACATGTATAATGAAGTACGAATAATAATCAAGTTCAGTGACACCAATGAATCAAGACAACAAACTTGCAACACTTCAATGATCAGTTCTGATCGAAGTAAAGAAACAACCCAGACTCATGGACAACTCAAAGCCAGACTGCACAACAAAATGCATAAATATATTTACATATATGGCGATGAACAAATGTATAGCCACGACAATGCAGAGCTACTCCAAACAAGATGATAACCCATATATATATACATACAAGAATGCATATATATACATGCCAGAAATCAAGATGACAGTGTAGCTTCAAATGAAAACATATGTGCTAGTGAAACATGTGCAACTCAATGAACAGAGGCAACAAAGGTCAGGGAATAGGGCAACATCAAGTGATGCAACATCACATAATCAAATGAAGCCAAAGAAAACAGAGGGATCAATATGGCAACACAGCAAGCACATGAATGCACAGTGCAAGCTACAACTCCAAAAGACCAAGTCGAAGTCAACGAGACCGAACAACTTGTAACAGCGGTTACAAGTGGCTCAGGCAAATGTACAGAAGCAACAACAACTACACTAAGGATCAAGTGGAATCAAGACAGATCAGTGCAACAGTGAAACACAATGGCGTAGCTACAAAACCAGTTTTAAGCAAGTGCAACATCAAGGGAAGCACAAATGAAACAGGCTGCAACAATGAATCACATCCCAAATCAAACTATGAATGACTAGTGCTATCTAGAGTCACAATCGAAGACACATGAATAAACCGTGTGCTACTGACCGCAGTCAAAGGAAATAAAGAACGACATCAACATATAACAGTGACCCAATAGATATAAACTTCAAAAGGTATCAAACTTGAAACAGAGACAAGTAAGCAAAGACTCCAAGTTCGTAAGTATTTCAACCATTTAAGCTCCAAACAGTATCAGGTTCAAACAAACCCAAAGTCATGGAACAACAAAACAAAGTCAAACCAAAGTAAAGGTCGAAAATGCTATCAGGGATGAACAAAATGGCCAGAGTTATGAAACAGTAAGAAAATCGAACCAAGTCGATAGTCAAACAAATTCAACATCGTAAAATCAAGTGCGCGACACTTATCAAATGAAGACTCAAATTTCAATTTCACTATCTCAAAGTCAGCGTATCATTGACAAAGTGAAACAACAAATATACAGCAATCTCGATCCAAGGCCGAAGCTATTAGAATTCATCGACTACCAAAATCATACAATGGTATGGTACAGTTCAACAATATCACCAACATTTTAAGAAATCAAGTGACCGAAGTCAAATGCAAGCACCAGTTTTAAACAAAAACAAAGAATGGAAATGGTCATCAAGTAACAGACGCAACTCGAAAACTAGCATCAAGCAATAATTTGAACAAGCCAAAAATGCAGACGAGTTGTACAGCAATTCCAGAATAGGCAAGTTCGAACAATGCCAAAATCAGAAAAATTATTAAGTCAGAGCCGAGTTTGATAGTGTTAAACATCGAAGTGAAAAACCTAAAACACGTGCCACTTCAAGTTCATAAAGGACATGATCAAAACAGTGGCCAAGGTAATCAATCAAGTCCGAGTGTAATACTTCCAGAATTCAAAGTTGATATAGAACAAATCAATACCGAAATTAACACGTGGTGGCCACAGTTCAAATCGATGCCTTGAAAATCAAACAAACAAAATATACGAAATTGACAAAGTCAAAGATCAATCACCAGCATCAAAACGAAATCAAATGGCCAAAATAATCATCAACTTCAAAACATAATCGAACGACCGAGCAATTAAATTGACAAATTCAAACAATTATATATTCGAACGTAAATAAAGGAGATCGCACACATATAAACGGAAACAAGGTCTGGAATGAAATTAGATGTGAGTAAATAAAATTACTCACCTTTGCCTGACGCGAATTGGAGCAGCTTGTTCGAATAGATGAAGAGTCGAAGCCGTGGCACTCGAGAATCAGGCGGAGATAAACCCTACTTTTTGTTGGAAGAGACGAACGAGAGAGCCGCCATTATTTCGTTTTCTCTTTCGTATGTTGGGTTTTTTTAGGGTTACGAATGGGAATGGTTAAGGAGGATTGGGTTATAGGGTGTTCGAACCAATGCAAATGAAAGGGGGGAATCGCGTATTTTATGAGGAAGGAGGGAGCGTGATTCTAGGCTAAAACAAAGGAGAGCTGCGTGATTTAAGGAAGACGGCAATATGGGAGGAACAAGGCTACTGTGTCGTGATGGGAAGGGAAGTAGCTGATGTTGACCAATTTCAAATTTAAATTTTTATTGAATTCAATTTAATTTCAACGCGTTTATATGTCGTACACTCACACAACAACTCCAAACGCTACGAAATTTGAAATCTGATAACAATATAATATTCCGGATCCAATGGAACTAGTTACGTCGAATTCCGAGACTGTGCCTCGGGCGGCTATTTTTTAAATATCGACTCAAATGATATAATTTCAAAACTGATCAAATCACTTTCAAATTCAATTCTGAATCTTCCATTATCTCCAGCATTGTCAATATATATTTTACAAGCCTTTGAAATATTTTTAATCAGCTTAAAACTGAAGATTCAAATTATTATTCAACTTTCAATAGATTAAATTTTAAAATTTAATTGCCAATTCCATTCTGATAATTTGAAATTCAAGTCAAACCATCATTCAAATATTTAAAATTAATTAAATATTTTCAATTAAATTGTTCAAAATTCTGGGTCGTTACAACCTTCCCCCCTAAAAAGAATTTCGTTCTGAAATTACATGTTAGGAAAAATGGTCCTTAACTCGTCTACTATTTTTCACAATCCAAATAGTTTTATCAACTTACTAACCTAAATCTTTTTATTAAAGATCCATTATCATTTTAACTTTCCAACTTCAATTATAAGTTTCAAACAACATTGTTTCCTTCTCAATTCAAATTTAAATTTAAATTCAAATTTTGAACTTTCAAAATTTTCTCAAAAATTTTCTAACACTTTAAATTTTCGAAAAATTTCCCCAGCGTCTCCTTTGCGCGGCTAACTCGGTACGACTACAAGATGCCACATCGGGCCCCCAATTTCAAAAATAAAACTAAACGCCAAGCGGCTAGACAAGAAAGTCATCAAATATCATATTGAAATTGAAATACGTACCTTTTTGTCGAGCAATTTAATTTTTATTTTCGAATCAAAAATTTTCAATTCCTTTTATACACCTGTATATCCTGCTAGTAGTAGTATCCAATTCTAACATTCAAATCATTTTGCCAATTCCATTACAAAATTTTCAATATATGCTTCTTATACACTTTTACTTCCCTATTGAAGTTAAATGTTCATTTTCATTAAATTTTACATTTCAAATTTCATTTGAATTCAATTCACAATTTCAATTCTATTTGATTTCAATTCTATTTGATTTCAATTTATCTTCCGAATATTGAATTTTATCGATTAACTTTCATTACTACTGCACTATTTTAAATTAGTTCCAATTACTAATTCATTACAAATTCCAATTCATTTTATTCAAATTTGTTTTCAATTCACTATTTTGGTTTATAACCACTCATATTTAAACTTGAAATCCTTCCAGTTAGAGATTTGCGTATTACATCTTTTCCAAAGCTGTGGACTTTCAAGACATTTTAAAGATCTTCTTCCTTAGTTTATTAGGTTGGAATTATGTAATTTTAATTTCAGACTTTTGATTTACTATTTAAAGTTTTGAAAATACTTACTAACTCGAAGTTTAACAAGTCTATCGTCGTTCTTACAGACATTAGGTATATGCTGGCCAGGCGCAGGACTAAAATATCCAAGTACTAAATATACTTGCTTCAACTCCCAGTGCAAATACTTAAAAATCTTTTTAAAAATGGATATGGAAAGCACGTTCCCCCATGGATCACAGTTACTCGGCGGTTACGTTGCTATTCCAGTAGAATCGCTTGTAATCTATAGATTTCACATCTCTTGAATTTCGCCATGGTTGTTGCCATTGATCGTAGTTCACACGGTGGTTACGCCACTATCCCAATGGAATCGCTTGTAACCATAGGCATCTCGCCCCTCGAATTTTGCTATGGCATCTAGATCGCAGTTTACACGGCGGTTGCGCCACTATCCCAGTGGAATCGCTTGTAACTGTAGGCATCACACTCCTCGAATTACGCTAGTATACATCATCATCAATCAACATGATCCCATCAACATGATCCCATCACGAGGGATTCCAATTTAAATGGACAATCTAACTTTTGGAAATTCTACGTAGCTACGAATTTCAAATGGACACTCATACCGAGTTCCAACACCTTCACAAATTTTTAATGGAAGGTACTTTTCCATATCCTCAGTTTAGGAAACATAATGTCATATATATAGTACTTCATTTCACATTTCGTACATATCATACCTATGTAAACTTACATAAGATTTCCATAACAATTACTTTTCAAACTGATGGCTTTTGAATTTACCGCATTCTCATAAACAAGTTCCGAAAACCTCTGTATCCCATACCCATAACAAATAGAGGATGCCTGAATTTTCCATCTCGTTGCCAATTTAAAATTTTCCTGTAAATCGATCTGGAAGTTTAAGGTTACCTCAAACCCAATTCATATTCATAATTCAATTTATTATCGACTTCACACTCGATTTGGATTTTACGTTACATCGTCAATTCTCAACACATAATTGATGTCTACCGATATATAACCTCTGAGCTTGTACGTCTCAGAGAAGGGTGTATATAGCTAAGAGGATAAATTCTCCGCCACCAAACGGATATATATTTAATAGAGATCAATTGCTATGTCATCAATTCACAATGTTAGATATACAATCCAAACCGAACATCCGAAATTCAAAACTCAACTTATATTGTTTTTAGCGTCGAAGTTAAACTCAATTTAACTCAAGATTCAATCTTTTTGAAAAATTTCAAGTTGAACTAATTGTTCAAATTTCCCATTTAACTTTTTCAACTTCGACTTAATTCACAGTTTGAATTCCGCATACTTTTCACAATATTGGTTTTAAACCGACTTCAAACTTTCCAATATTAAGTTTTCCACTTAACTTAATTCTTTGCACGTTTAAATTCAAATTCATTACTGAATCTATTAAACCTGTTATGGATCATCATGTTGACAAACTTCAAATTTGAAATCTAAATCCCATTTGAACCTTGCATTTGCTTTCTATTTTCAAAATAATCAACTAGTTATTTAGTAAGCCATTCATCGACTTGGTTCCATTAGATTCATATCTCCACATTAACTATTTTAGGCATTAGTCTAAACTTGAAATATAAGCTTTACATCAAAACTAGTTTGATTCATACAGTTAAGTCGACAAATAGATTTCCTTCCCAAGACGCTATTTTATTAAAATATTTCTTTCCGTACAAAACTATACATAGCTTAATACTTTTATAATACGTACATAGAAGATTTTGGATTACAAAAGATAGTATTACAAAATATATTGATTGCTTCAAATATGCTGATTGGTTTAAGATTCAGAATTATTGAGGACTATTGACTTTCTGTCTGGTAGTACGCATCTTTGCCAAACTTCCCTCTTTGGTTTGCACTATTTCAAGTTGTATTAAAGGAGGATTAACACATTCAAAGTCAACATGTCCCCAATTCCAACAGTTCCCGCAAAAATATGAGATGTTTCCATCCTTATCTATCGTCCTTACACTTTTTGCTCTAGCTGATAAGGCTATAGCTTGCTTTCCATGCTGCCTTTCGGTGCATTTTCTGGCTATATGTCCAATCTGGCGACAACGGTAGCAGATTGTCAATCTGTCGACTGGTAAATCGAGTGCGCGCTTCTTCCTTTTCACTTCAGGGCAATGACTAAGAAAATACCCTTTCCCCTGACATTTAAAACACACAATCTCAGGACGAGCGAACCGGTCATCCACATTCCTTTTCTTTCTCTTCTCTCGGCACATAACGGCATAATGTCCCTTTTTATGACATCGATAACAGATAACACCATCATAGGGACCAGGTCCTTGCCCTTCATTGATTTTCCTTTCGATTTTCGCATGTGCCACTTCTGCTTCTCTACGGGCAATTGCTCTTTGTTCACGGCGTGCTGCTTTTAGTGCTTCGGTTTTCGCCATTATAATTAACAAGATGTTTTCAAACTTTCCTATTAAAATTTGCAATCCCTATTAGCAAAGTTTGGATTATTCAATCATTTCCCTAAGACAATTTGCAAATGTACATTATCCTGATATATAGGATTATTATTCAACCAAACTTAAGGTTCAACTCCGAATTTTATTTCAAACATTTGAAATATACATATATATACATACTTGCGTATCAAACCCTGCTTGAAACATAAAAACAAAAATTATTTAATTTTATTATTTTCGAAAATATTTTGAAAAATTACTTGAAATTTTTTTTCCTGTATATACTACTAGTATTGTTCTTCAAAACATTTGAAACCAATTTTCAAAAGAATTCAGAATCAAATTCCCAAGTTATAGTTCAATGATCCCCTTGGCTATAACTAAATTGACATGTCATTTTATCTCCCAATTATTATTTTGGAGATATTCAAAATATTTGATTTAAACCAATTCATTAATTCACTTAACTTATATTTTATTTTTCATAAATCTCAGCAATTCGATAACGGGTTTTCGAATGATCGGGACTCAAATCTAAGGAGACCTTATCAAAGAGAAACTATCGTAAACCTAAATTTAGAGAGGAGGATTTTCGAAAAGGATTTGAATTTTCAAAATACCTTTTATTTTTCAAAAAAAACAATTTTATATTTCTTTAGATTTGAAAAACGCTTTCTTTAAAGTGATCCTAGTGACTATTCATATTAAACGTCATAAACTAAGCTTTGTATAAACCAAAGCTCTGATACCACTTTATAACACCCCGCCCTTTTGACCGCCCCTAGTCGGTAATTAAACCAACTTGAAACGTTCAAAATGGCAGATTGTTATTTAGTTTATAGAGTTTAAACAGAATCAGCCACAGAATCACAGTATAATAATATTACGAAAAAAATCAATCTTTCTATTTTCTTACAAATATCAGAGTTTATAATATGTATTGAATTTATACAACGGAATATTTCTTTAAGTACAAAATCCCCGAACTAAAGTGGGCGTTTTCCCCCCTCTCTCTAACTTCGCTGCCCGGAAACCTTCAAGCTGCAAAACACTCGGTCTGACCCGAGTATCACATTCAAAAGAAAATAATACACGGGTCAGTCTAATTCAAACTCAGATTTTTAGTGCATAGAGGCAATAATAATGAAATAGACGACAGTCACAATAATTCTCGTCTATCCGACCCTTTTAATAATGAAATCGGATAACGGTAAATATAACGCTTAACAGTGTTAAACAACAAATCAGCAAATCCAAATTATCAACGAAGATAAATTAAAAAGATTATCAACGAAGATAATTTAGAAAACAACAGAATTGCCTAAACGGCAATTAACGACAAATTCTAATTATTAAATAAATAATTAGAAACTCATAATCTAATTATCATATTAATAATTAGACAACTACAAAATCATCAAATTAAACCAATCAAAATACAATTCAAAATATATTGAATTGAATAAACGAAACAGTTCAAACAATTGAAATATCAATTAAAATGTAACTTCTGTGTGGCTGCAGTACACGCACGTGTGCACTGCCTCACAAACTACAGTATGTGATGAATTACACAAAAGCTCAATGAAAGTTCACAAACGGGCACAAGGTCAAACCCAAGCGTTTAAGCTGGATTCAACTCAATGTACAAATCAATGTACAAGCCACAGTACAACAATGTCCAGACCAAATACTATCAATATGGTCGAACAGAGACTCCAAGCATACAAGAAGATATGCACAGATCTAAAACAAAGAATGGCTAGAAACTCAAGTGGCTATATAGTATGAAGTGCACAACAGGCTCAAGCCAGTGCACAACAAAAAGGCAAGCAAATATCACAAATGCATCACATATATGGTAGACAAAACTGAGTCAATGATGAAGCACCAGACTTAAAATTATGAACAACAAGTAAAAGTGACATCAAGTAATACCAATGAAACCACCACAATGAAATCAAATCATGAATGCACAAGTATCAGACTCAGTTCAAGTCAGTGTAGAACCCTGACCCAAACCCAGACTCACATGTATAATGAAGTACGAATAAAAATCAAGTTCAGTGACACCAATGAATCAAGACAACAAATTTGCAACACTTCAATGATCAGTTTTGATCGAAATAAAGAAACAACCCAGACTCATCGACAACTCAAAGCCAGACTGCACATCAAAATGCATAAATATATTTACATATATGGTGATGAACAAATGTGACAACAAATGTATAGCCACGACAATGTAGAGCTACTCCAAACAAGATGATAACCCATGTATATATACATACAAGAATGCATATATATACATGCCAGAAATCAAGATGACAATGTAGCTTCAAATGAAAACATATGTGCTAGTGAAACAAGTGCAGCTCAATGAACAAAGGCAACAAAGGTCAGGGAATAGGGCAACATCAAGTGATGCAACATCACATAATCAAATGAAGCCAAAGCCAATAGAGGGATCAATATGGCAACACAGCAAGCACATGAATACACAGTGCAAGCTACAACTCCAAAAGACCAAGTCGAAGTCAACGAGACCGAACAGCATGTAACAGCAGTTACAAGTGACTCAGGCAAATGTACAGAAGCAGCAACAACTACACTAAGGATCAAGTGGAATCAAGACAGAACAGTGCAACAGTGAAACACAATGGTGTAACTATAAAACTGGTTTTAAGCAAGTGCAACATCAAGGGAAGCACAAATGAGACAGGCTGCGACAGTGAATCACATCCCAAATCAAACTATCAATGACCAGTGCTATCTAGAGTCACAGTCGAAGACACATGAACAAGCCTTGTGCTACTGACCGAAGTCAAATGAAATAAAGAACGACATCAACATATAACAGTGACCCAATAGATATAAACTTCAAAAGGTATCAGACTTGAAACAGAGACAAGTACGCAATGACTCCAAGTTCGTAAGTATTTCAACCATTTAAGCTCCAAACAGTATCAGGTTCGAACAAACCCAAAGTCATGGAACAAAAAAACAAAGTCAAACCAAAGTAACGGTTGAAAATGCTATCAGGGATGAACAAAATGGCCAGAGTTATGAAACAGTAAGAAAATCGAACCAGGTCGATAGTCAAACAAATTCAACATCGTAAAATCAAGTGCGCGGCACTTATCAAATGAAGACTCAAATTTCAATTTCACTGTCTCAACATCAGCGTATCATTGACAAAATGAAACAACAAATATGCAGCAATCTCAATCCAAGGCCGAAGCCATTAGAATTCATCGACTACCAAAATCATACAATGGTATGGTACAGTTCAACAATATCACCAACATTTTAAGAAATCAAGTGACCGAAGTCAAATGCAAGCACCAGTTTTATTCAAAAATAAAGAATGGAAATGGTCATCAAGTAACAGAGAAACTCGAAAACTAGCATCAAGCAATAATTCAAACAAGCAAAATGCAGACGAGTTGTACAGCAATTCCAGAATAGGCAAGTTCGAACAATGCCAAAATCGAAAACATTATCAAGTCAGAGCCGAGTTTGACAGTGTCAAACATCGAAGTGAAAAACCTAAAACACGTGCCACTTCAAGTTCATAGAGGACATGATCAAAACAGTGGCCAAGGTAATCAATCAAGTCCGAGTGTTATACTTCCAGAATTCAAAGTTGATATAGAACAAATCAATACCGAAATTGAATAAAAATTTAACACCGTGGTGGCCATAGTTCAAATCGATGCCGTGAAAATCAAACAAACAAAATATACGAAATTGACGAAGTCAAAGATCAATCTCCAGCTTCAAAACGAAATCAAATGGCCAAAATAATCATCAACTTCAAAACATAATCGAACGGTCGAGCAATTAAATTGACAAATTCAAACAATTATATATTCGAACGCGAATAAAGGAGATCACACACATATAAACGGAAACAAGGTCTGGAATGAAATTAGATGTGAGTAAATAAAATTACTCACCTTTGCATGACGCGAATTGGAGCAGCGTGTTCGAATAGATGAAGAGTCGAAGCCGTGGCACTCGAGAATCAGGCGGAGACAAACCCTACTTTTTGTTGGAAGAGACGAGTGAGAGAGCCGCCATTATTTCGTTTTCTCTTTCGTATGTTGGTTTTTTTTAGGGTTACGAATGGGAATGGTTAAGGAGGATCGGGTTATAGGGTTTTCGAACGAATGCAAATGAAAGAGGGGAATCGCGTATTTTATGAGGAAGGGGGGAGCGTGATTCCAGCCTGAAACAAAGGAGAGTTGCGTGATTTAAGGAACACAGCAGTATGGGAGGAACAAGGCTACTGTGTCGTGATGGGAAGGGAAGTAACTGATGTTGACCAATTTCAAATTTAAATTTTTATTGAATTCGATTTAATTTCAACGCGTTTATATGTCGTACGCTCACACAACAACTCCAAACGCTATGAAATTTGAAATCCGATAATAATACAATATTTCGGATCCAATGGAACTGGTTTCTTCGAATTCCGAGAATGTGCCTCGGGAGGCTATTTTTTAAATATCGACTCAAACGATATAATTTCAAAACTGATCAAATCACTTTCAAGTTCAATTCTGAAGCTTCCATTATCTCCAGCATTGTCAATATATATTTTACAAGCCTTTGAAATATTTTTAATCAGCTTAAAACTGAAGATTCAAATTATTATTCAACTTTCAATAGATTGAATTTTAAAATTTAATTGCCAATTCCATTTTGATAATTTGAAATTCAAGTCAAACCATCATTCAAACATTTAAATTTAATTAAATATTTTCAATTAAATTGTTCAAAATTCTGGGTCGTTACAGCCTATATATACCCTGCTATAAACCCTAGCCCTTTTCATATGGCATTATTCTGTATGTACAATTACATCAGCTCCTCCTCTTTCCAATGGCTGCAGACCCGAATTCCCAAATACAATTCCACGGATAATCCAAAGCCCAAATTTCAAACTCCACAAACTAGATCATATTTTATATCAACGGAAAGCTCTCGAAGAGTGTATCTCAATTTTGTGATTCTTTTCTCGATCTGGGTTTCTATGTGGCCGGAATTGGCTGGATAATTTTTGGCCGTTCATTTGATAGTTCTCGTTTAACGTTGGATTCTCGTCGATGGTTCGATCGGGAAGTGCAGTGGCGTAGGGGTCGATGAGTAGAGCGCATCAATACGATCGGTTCGTCGAGATGGGTATCAGAATCACAAGGGCTTGGCTGCATTTGGAACGGCAGCGGAGGAGGCTTCAGCCTCGATAATCGAGCGCGTGGGGGGGGGGGGAAGGGCTCTGGTCGGCCGAGGTGGGGATGGCCAGCGGTGCCATTGATCGGCGTGGATTTCATCGAGAGGTGATGATTTTTTGTTGATGCAGGTGGCGGCTTCGATGCTATTTCGACCGTCCTAGGGTTAATTGCGTTCAGAGATGATGACCTGGCCTTAGAGTGTGGTAATCCCGTGTTTAATTAATTTTATTTTAATTTTGAAATTCGAATGTTTTAACGTGCGTATTTTTCGCATATGAGGTCCGTTTCACGCGCGGTTTTCTCCGCTTGGTTCGTATTGGAATTTCAAACATTTTGGCGCTAGATTGGAGGGATTCTGAGACTGTTTAGTATTTGGGTTTAAATTGGATTTAAATTCAATTTAAATTCAAAAGGTGAGTGTTTTAACCCACTCACAACTTCTAAAATTTCTTATGTGTGTTAAATTAGTCTCTAATGTGATTAGAAATTTGTTTATGGCTGTTTGGTATATTTTTATCATCATTCCAGTTAAATTGAATTTGTTGAATTAAATTGTTATTCAATTTATTATTGCATATAAACCGCCGGTTAAATTAATTTATTTTTGAATATAAACTGCCAGTAATTACTTGTATTTATTATCTGTTCTATATTGATGTTATGGTTTGAATTGGGTGATGATCGTGATAAATGGTTGATGATTGATGTTGGGTGAATGGATGCTGTATTTTATATTGTTATAGACTGCAAGTTGTTATGAATTTTATCTCATTCAGGATTGCGGTTTGAAATGATATATAACCGTATTTTTATTTTAAATTGCGGATTGAAATGATAAATATCAGTATTACTTGACCATAGGATTGAATATTATATACAGACACCGTCGGTCTATATATATAAACTAGTGTGTATCCCGTGCTACGCACAAGGGTAGAGTTCGAAATTTCGAACGATAAGGTCAAAGTAGTGGGTATGTATGGGTAAAATTTTGCAGATAATATTCAATGTTAGGAAATGTTGGATGAGAAACTGTGGTTCAAAGGTGAAATAGGGGTGTAAGTTATGTATGGAAAGTTTCTTATGTGGTTTTTTGTATGGAAGCAAATTTTGTAGCAATTTTAAGTTATGTGGATGTTATTTTATGGGTTTTAATAATAAGAATTTAATTTATTAGATTTAGTTCTGTTGCAAAAGTAATTCTTCGACAACGTTCTAAAAAAAAGTGTTGAATATGTTGGTCTGCGTTCCCATACATTGTTGAAATGCATTCCTATATGTATGTGGCTGATGTTAGAGAAAAAAAGGGAGAATGAAAATACAATGAATGTTGATATTCGGATTTTCATTGAAGTTTGAATTAAGGGGAAATGTAATGATTCGCATCTCTTATGTACTATTTTATAATCCTATCAAGATACACATGAGTCATCCTATGTTAGTATAAAGTATAGGGAGAAGACTTATTTTACTTAAATGTAGCTAACTGTATTTTAGGTTTACTAATACATTGAACTGACATGCAAATAATTGATTAGCCCATCTTAAAAAGTGAATAAAATAAATTGACATCTAAATATCTATGTCAGCGTTTCCATTATTATTCGTTTTCTAGTGTAGGAAAGTAATTGACGAAATAGATGAAAATGGTAGTGAATCTCTGTTTGTATTTCCCTTATTTCACACCATTGTATGTAACGGTGGAATGATGAGAATTACCATCCAGCATCCATGGTATTTGTATTTTCTAGGGACGTTTAAACTTGCCAAATAACTTTAAGATCGTGCGATAAAAAAATGGTAGGAAGTAAAACATAATTGTACATAGGAATACACGTTTTATTCAAGTTTGAAACACTCCATCAAAACATTATAAGGCCAACTGGTTAAGTATTAGTCATTTACAGAGGACTTTAATACAGGGAAATGTTACATAACTATCACCTTGAATTCCACATAAGGTAGACTTGGATTTTTACATTTTAATATTTTATCTTTTTCTTCAAAGAAATTGCTGTTAATGTGTGCGAAATTATTGATAGCGTGTGCCAATTGAGAACTTAGTCTATTAAAAGTAACTAAATGGAACATCAGTGGTAGCTACATTGATGTTGTCATTTTGCACTATAACTCAAATTTCAAAGTAAATTGATAAATAAGGAGCAAACCTTGAACCACATATGCTAAAGATTGCTAACCTAACCTATGAAAAAAGCAGAAGTGCCCATGAAATATGCATACAAGTAGTAGGAATTTTATAAATGCGTTAAAACATTCTAGTTTTGTAAACAAAATAATTAAATAAATATATCCGTTATCAACTATGTTATTACACAAAGAGGTTTATATAGATCAGTAAAAAATGCATCATCATTGAAACCACTATAAAAAAATATTTATTCGGTCCCTTGGACAAAGCATATTTATATTGCCAATAGCATCGCATGATCATTAATTTTGAAACTTATATGGTTCAGAAGTAGTCTAACATAGGTAATGAAACCCATCGATCTTGCGGGCAGAAACATTTACCTGCAAGCAATAACTGTCACCGCGCATGGACAACTTGAACTAAACATGGTTAGTTTGATGCAAGGTTCAAAATTTCGTTTTCCGTTTCCGTTCCGGTTAGTGGTAATTCTAAAATTCCCGGTTTCGTTCTGGACATTCTGAAAGTTCCGCTTTATTTCCAGTTTTCTAATTCTGATACTTTTTTACTTTAATTTGCTATATACGCTAATAAATATCTAATATTGTTAAAAAGTTATAGTACATTTTTTACAATACATATAAAATACACGCTGTAAGTAAAAATCCAGTGTGTAGGATTCTGTATTGTTCATTTGAGAGTTTAAAACTTGGATCAATGTTGAAATTTTTTAATTTTTTATTATGATTTGATGTTAATTAACAAAAGTATAAAGATTTGATGTTAATTAATAAAAGTATAAAGATTTGATGTTAATAAACAAAAGTTTAACAAATTTTTTTATGAAACTATATGATTTCTTCTCCATTTATTTATTGTCCCGATTAATTTTTATGAAAAGTAAATCAAGAATTTTTACCGGATTCCATTCCGGTTATGAACGGAACCGGAACGGAATCACCGGAACAACCAGAATTCCACCGGAATTTTAAACCATGGTTTGATGAAGTCATATATTGGAAGCAAATGATACAGTGAGTTTAATGACAACCATGAAGTGGGTTGGAGGAGGCCGGGAATATATTGTATTAACTTAAACTAAGTTTTATGATGCATCAATGTTCCATTTTATCCAAAATTCACATATATTAAGGTAGAGAAACCAAGGAAATATTCAGTTGCTAGTCTGCTACCGCTACCACTCTACAGTACTGATGAGATTTTATAAGTTTGTACTTGATGGCACAATTACCTTTATTCAACTATATATGTCAACAAATATTGCTACTCCAAATATTAAATTTCAATTAAATGGAAAATTACACTCCAATGTAAACCATCAAGCAATCAAATTTACCAAGCTGTTGGCTATTTTTTAAACTAAAATTTCTTTTGTGAATAACTTCTTCTTAGGTGCTCCAAATCAAATAAATTAATAATTTAAAAAAGATGAGCGAAAAGCTACCAGTAAAAAAAATTAATAGCTCAAGATTTAAATACCTAAACAAATAGTTGTCAGTAAGTATCGCAAAAAGGACATTAATCACACATAAGTGAACATCATTGTCATGGTTTGTGGAGTATTTATATGTCCCACTTAATCTTTATTTTTGTTACCTTAAGTTCAATATGCATAGATTTATATCCTCTAAAATTGCATCCCTCGCCTCATTTCTCTCCTTGCATAGTAAACAATTAATAGGTTTTAATCATTAAGATCATATCACAGACATGAATTTGTAACAACCCAAAATTTCGCATCAGTTAATTATCGTCATTAAGCGATTAAATTGCTAGCTGTTTGTTATTTAGAGTTTTCAATCGGGTGGGAATTCATCTAAAAATTCATTAAAGTTATACGGGTTTTAAAAGTGTAGATTTGGCTCACGTCACTTTTATTTGGGGCCGTGATACATACAAGGCAAAGACATGTTCCCCCTCTCGATTTTCATTTTCACTTAGCAACCCTAAACAAATGTACGAAAAGAAAATTTAAAAATGATGGCTCGTTCGTTCCCCTTTCTTCAAAATCTAGGGTTTCTAATAAAAATTGAGGCTGCCGACAATGGTTGCTCGATCGATTTGCTTTGTCGATCGTTTAAAGTTTCTCACGGTCGCTTCCATTTGGGTCAAGCTCGTAATCAAGGTGAGTGATCTTCACTCACATCTTAATTAAAGTTACTGTTTTTGTAAAATTTGAATTGCTATTTTTGTGTTCGACCGAGAGTTGATTGATTTCGTCTCGGCCATTTGATCTTGTTTCGATGATTGATGTTTTCGCTGACTTGACTGTGACGATTTCTTTCTTTGTGTTTGTTGGCTTGATACTCTGCTGTTACCATCACTGTTAGTTTGAAAGCTACTTTGATGGCCACGGCTTCGATTTTCGACCTTTTCGGCTTTGGTGAAACTGGATCTTGTGAAATTGCTAATTCCTTGTTATCCACGATTTGATGATTTTCAATTGATTCTCTAACAGTTTTAAAATTTTACTTTGGTATAAACAGAAATTGTCTTTAACTTTGCAATTGCTTTAAATATTTGACTTCGGCCTGGATATGTTACATAACTTCGGTCAGTAGCCCATGGCTTCAATTTATTTTGATATTCGTTTGCTACAACATTTTTGAGCAAACATCACCATGAAATTTCACTGCTATTAGGTGTATTTATTGTTGCATTTCATGTATATGCTTTGAGTCAGGGTAGCAGTGATTTGAACTGTTAGCTTTTGGTTATTAATGTCTGATTCATTGTAATATGATTTTGGGGAGTACTGTTCTGAATTTTGTACACGTACCAGTGGTTTGCCTTTGTGACTGTTTGGCTTGTTGGATTCATAGTTACTGATATGATTTGTAGCCTTACCTTATTTGCATTGCTAAGTTTGTTTCTTTGTGTTTGTTGCACATATGAACTTGGTTCATATGTATGCCAAGCTTTGCTCCTCAGTGACCATTGCTTATATTCATATCCTTCAATGTTTTAAATTGTACATTTAAGTTCACTGTGCATATAGTAGTGCATATTACTACGCTGCTTCGAGTCAGGTTGCATACTCTATGTGTATTCCTGAAAATGTAATGGGGTTTTGATATTTTGAAGCTTGCACTGTCCAGTTTCACTGTTACACACATGTTGCATCTTTTGGAGCTCAAGTTGTCTGACCATTTCCTTTGCGTACTATTTAGTTCCATTGATGATGCTATGCATCTGCACATACATGTGTCATTTCTTTGATCACATTCTGCTGTCTTCATACCGTTAGTACCACTTCCTGTGTGCACTTGGTCACTCGAGCCTTTGTGCTTGTAATTAGTTGAGTTGCCTTTCAGTAATTGAATACTTGTTTTCTCTTGAGTTCCCTGTGTACATGTTCATATTGGGTTTGCATATAAGTTTGGTCCATATTGCCTTGCTTCATCATTAATTGTGGCATGTGCATCACTTTTGTAAATTATTTGGTTTGCGTATAGTCTTCACTGTGACCTTTCAGTTGAGACTGTCTGTAGCTGTTTTGACCACTTGATTACATTCAGATTTGTTTTTCGAATTCACTTGAGGTTAATCCGTTATTTTGGTTTTGACCTTGTGCTCGTTGTGAATTTCCATTGAGCTTTTGGGTACATCATTACTGTAGTGGCAAGGCAGTGCATGCAAGCGTGAACTGCAGCCACACGGTATGGCTTTTATGATATTCTATTTTGTGTTGATTATTGATCTTTTAGTATTCCGTATGCTATAGTGGCGAGGCAGTACATGCGTGCGTGTACTGCATCCCTACACGAATTGACGTTCGTCACTGTAGTGGCGAGGCAGTGCATGCAAGCGTGCACTGCTGCCCTATCGGGTTCGAAGTTTTTAGTTGATATTTCAATGGTTCGAATGATGTTTTGATTTGGTTTAATTTAAGCATTTTGTTGTTGTCTAATTATCTATTGGATAATTAGATTATGTGTTTATAATATTTATTTAATAATTAGATTTTGTTGTTAATTGCCGATTAGGAAATTCTGATGTTTTTTCTAAATTATCTTCATTGAAATTCTTTTAATTTATCTTAGTCAATAATTTGAATTTGTTGATTTGTTGTTTAACACCATTATGTGTTATATTTACCGTTATCCGATTTCTTTATTTAAGAATCGGATAGGTAAATTTATTGTGACTGTCTTCTATTTGATTATTTAATTATTATTGCTTCTACGCATTAATAACTGGGTTTGAATTAGACTGACTCGTGTATTATTTTCTTTTGAATGTAATACTCGGGTCAGACCCGAGTTATTTCAGGTTGTAGATATCTTGCTTTGGGTTGCTGCTTGAGCTATGAAGCCTCTTCATATCTTTTGGAGTAGACGTTATCATAGTATAGGAAGATATGTATTCTTGTATATTATATACGATAATGTACATGTATATGTAACTTCCAGAGTCGACAGTTGTAGTTGTATCATATGTACTGTATCACATGTATTGTAACTGACATCAGTTATTATATATATGAGACTTTTTGTTTTACCTGTGTTCCGCATTTATATTATCTGTGTTAGTATTATATATATTGTCCTAAACTATTATGAACCATCGTAGTTCGTTTTATACTGGAATTGGGTATGTCGATGGGAGTAAATAAATATGAGATGAAAAATGAAAAATATATACCACTCCTATCGAGGTAACCAATACTAGTGTAAGACCTAACTACGGATGGCCGCTCCTATCCAGCTTTATTCTTCATAATAACAGACAGTATTTCCTTTAATACTCTTTGTTATTGTGAGCATAGAGGTGGGGCGTCACAGTTGGTATCAGAGCTTGGGGCTTATGGACATAATATAAAACATAACTTAGATGGAACATATGTTACAACTATTAGTCGATGTTTTATTTGTGCTTTGAGTCAAAACTAAAGCTTTGAAAATATGTTGAAATTTTTAAATATCTTTATAAAAAAAGTGAAACTGTGTTTTGATGATTGATTGAGCGTGTTCTGTTTATCAGAGTGCGCAGCGAAAACAGTGACTGTCTTCGCTGAGTACGGCTGATAACCTTTTTGATTGGAAAATCAAATTATGAAATTGAAATAAATTTCAATTGTTGTTTACATAGATGTGTTCATTTTGTTTTCTTTGAAAATTTCGAATCTGATTTGAGGATTCGAAGAGATTGCAGTTATGTGAATTTGTTGAGATTTTTGTTGTTTTGAATTATCTTTATTGAAGATATATTTGACTGATTTCTTGGTTCATTTTGTATGTATACGTGCAAATTTAAGTTGCACGTTACTGCATTAATTTTACGTTGAACCGATGTTTGGTTTAAACGTATTTTGTTGCCGTTATTCTTATAACGAGATTTTTTTACACCAATGCTAAATTTTTGAAACATGGTGTTTTGTTGACATTTTTTTATGAATGGAAATTCACTGGTGTTATATTTTGATGCGAATTATTTTGATGAGATTTTGAAGTTTAAAAATCACTGTCGCTTTGACTTCAGTGACCGTCATATTTTAAAGTGGATTTTCAAGTGGTTATCCCGCAATGCTGATTTTGAGATCCGTTTCTACGGTGTTTTGAGAAGTGCAATTTCCTTGTCGAAATTGTCACTAACGTTGATGTTTTTTTCACGGATTTGCAAATCGTTTTAAAAATAAAATTGTTTTCCAAAATTTTTATAGTTTACGCTTTCAGAAGAATGAGAAAGTGACTTAAACGTTTCATCAAAATCGAGGACTATGACCCCTTTCTTTTAGCGATTCGCTTAATTCCGGACTTGTTCGTTTGATAATGTAAATTATTACTTTTATAAAATAAATGAAATTGTTTTCAGAAGTTTTGCAGTTTGCACTTTAAAAGAATGAGGAAGCGATTTAAACGTTTCAGCAAAATCGAGGACTATGAACCTTTTCTTTTACTGATTTGCTTAATTCCGGACTTGTCCGTTTGAGAATGTGAAATGTTATTTTTGGAATACATAATTTTGCACTTTCAAGGAAACGATGAAGAGATTTAAACAATTTAGTAAAACTCATGGTTATGGGACTTGTGCGTTTGCTATTTTGGTTAATTTCGGACTCGTTAATTGAAATATTTGATGATTTTCGTGTGCTTCCGAGCCACTATGATGGACCTTCGGGTCATATGATGGACCTTCGGGTCAAATACCAGTACCAGACCTTCGGGTCATATGTTGGACCTTCGGATCATAGATGGACGCCAAAATTATGATGACGGTACTTGGTAGGCTTCGGCCATATGAGATGCACGTGCGGCGTAGCTAAAACTCGCCATATGATGGGATCAATCCAACCTTTTATGTTGATTTTCTTGAGCATCTTAATTGATTTCTAGATATTTGTTGAATCTAATCATCTGCAGGTAATTAGATATTTGATGTTATGAGTTCTGATTATCGTTTTTGATAATCGGATATTTGTTGTTTCTGATTATCGCTTGTGGTAACTAGATATTTGATGTTATGAGTTCTGATTATCGTTTTTGATAATCGGATATTTGTTGTTTCTGATTATCGCTTGTGGTAATTAGATATTTGATGTTATCAGTTCTGATTATCGTTTTTGATAATAGAATATTCGAGATTTGATTATCGTTTTTGATAATCGAATATTTGTTGATTTGATTATCATTTTTGATAATCGAATATTTGTTGATTTGAGATTTGATTATCGTTTTTGATAATCGAATATTTGTTGATTTGATTATCGTTTTTGATAATCGAATATTTGTTGATTTGAGATTTGATTATCATTTTTGATAATCGAATATTTGTTGATTTGATTATCGTTTTTGATAATCGAATATTTGTTTATTTGATTATCATTTTTGATAATCGAATATTTGTTGATTTGATTATCGTTTTTGATAATTGAATATTTGTTGATTTGGGATTTGATTATCGTTTTTGATAATCAAATATTTGTTGATTTGATTATCGTTTTTGATAATCGAATATTTGTTGATTTGAGATTTGATTATCGTTTTTGATAAACGAATATTTGTTGATTTGATTATCGTTTTTGATAATCGAATATTTGTTGATTTGAGATTTGATTATCGTTTTTGATAATCGAATATTTGTTGATTTGATTATCGTTTTTGATAATCGAATATTTGTTGATTTGAGGTTTGATTATCGTTTTTGATAATCGAATATTTTTTGATTTGATTATCGTTTTTGATAACCAAATATTTGTTGATTTGATTATCGTTTTTGATAACCGAATATTTGTTGATTTGATTATCGTTTTTGATAATCGAATATTTGTTGATTTGAAATTTGATTATCGTTTTTGATAATCGAATATTTGTTGATTTGATTATCTTTTTGATAATCGAATATTTGTTGATTTGATTATCGCTTGAGATAATTAAATATTTGTTAATCTGAGATGTCTGATTATCGTTTTGATAATTAGGTAATTGCTACTTTTGCTGATTATAAGATTTTCTAGTCTCTAATTGATTCTAGATTATGTTGGTTATATTGAATGGTTGTTTTCTATCTATCTCTGATGTTAGTTAGAGTTTGCTAATTATGGAGTTCGTGTTTTTCTGATTTTCTGGTTGATAACTAGATATTTTCGGTTTTGCGATTTGTGTTTTGGTGTTTTCTAATTGTCTTTGTTGATAATTAGATTTTTTTCTGTTTCCTAATTGTCGTATCGATAATTGGATATTGCTGTTTTGTGATTTCTGTATTCTAATTATCTAATTGATAATTGAATATTGCTGATAATTGCATTTATTCAGTTTTGTTGTTTTCTAATTATCTATTGATAATTCGATTTTGTTGAGAATTTGTGAATTTCCTTTACGAAATTAAAAGATTTCTTTAGCGTTGGTATTCCCGACTTTTTCTAGCTTAACCAGTTTATGTTAGAAAAATAATTGTTATTGACGACCTTAATTATGAAAATTGCGGGGACGCAATTTTTATAAGGAGGGGAGTCTGTAACAACCCGGAATTTCGCATCAGTTAATTATCGTCATTAAGCGATTAAATTGCTGGCTGTTTGTTATTTAAAGTTTTTAATCGGGTTGGAATTCATTTAAAAATTCATTAAAGTTAAACGGGTTTTAAAAGTGTAGATTTGGCTCACGTCTCTTTTATTTGGGGTCGTGATACTTACAAGGCAAAGACCTGTTCCCCCTCTCGATTTTCATTTTCACTTAGCAACCCTAAACAAACGTACGAAAAGAAAATTTAAAAATGGTGGCTCGTTCGTTCCCCTTTCTTCAAAATCTAGGGTTTCTAATAAAAATTGAGGCCGCCGACAATGGTTGCTCGATCGATTTGCTATGTCGATCGTTTAAAGTTGCTCACGGCCGCTTCCATTTGGGCCGAGCTCGTAATCAAGGTGAGTGATCTTCACTCACATCTTAATTCAAGTTACTGTTTTTGTAAAATTTGAATTGCTATTTTTGTGTTCGACCGAGAGTTGATTGATTTCGTCTCGGCCATTTGATCTTGTTTCGATGATTGATGTTTTCGCTGACTTGACTGTGACGATTTCTTTCTTTGTGTTTGTTGGCTTGATACTCTGCCGTTACCATCACTGTTAGTTTGAAAGCTACTTTGATGGCCAAGGCTTCGATTTTCGACCTTTTTGGCTTTGGTGAAACTGGATCTTGTGAAATTGCTAATTCCTTGTTATCCACGACTTGATGATTTTCAATTGATTCTCTGACAGTTTTAAAATTTTACTTTGGTATAAAAAGAAATTGTCTTTAACTTTGCAATTGCTTTAAATATTTGACTTCGGCCTGGATATGTTCCATAACTTCGGTCAGTCGCCCATGGCTTCAACTTATTTTGATATTCGTTTGCTACAACATTTTTGAGCAAACATCACCATGAAATTTCACTGCTATTAGGTGTATTTATTGTTGCATTTCATGTATATGCTTTGAGTCAGGGTAGCAGTGATTTGAACTGTTAGCTTTTGGTTAGTAATGTCTGATTCATTGTAATATGATTTTGGAGTGTACTGTTCTGAATTTTGTACACGTACCAGTAGTTTGCCTTTGTGACTGTTTGGCTTGTTGGATTCATAGTTACTGATATGATTTGTAGCCTTACCTCATTTGCATTGCTAAGTTTGTTTCTTTGTGTTTGTTGCACATATGAACTTGGTTCATATGTATGCCAAGCCTGGCTTCTCAGTGACCATTGCTTATATTCATATCCTTCAATGTTTTAAATTGTACATTTAAGTTCACTGTGCATGTGGTAGTGCATATTACTACATTGCTTCGAGTCAGGTTGCATACTCTATATGTATTCCTGAAAATGTAATGGGGTTTTGATATTTTGAAGCTTGCACTGTCCAATTTCACTGTTACACATATGTTGCATCTTTTGGAGCTCAAGTTGTCTGACCATTTCCTTTGCGTACTGTTTAGTTCCATTGATGATGCTATGCATCTGCACATACATGTGTCATTTCTTTGATCACATTCTGCTGTCTTCATACCATTAGTACCACTTCCTGTGTGCACTTGGTCACTCGTGCCTTTGTGCTTGTAACTGAGTTGAGTTGCCTTTCGGTAATTGAATACTTGTGTTCTCTTGAGTTTCCAGTGTACATGTTCATATTGGGTTTGCATATAAGTTTGGTCCATATTGCCTTGCTTCATCATTGATTGTGGCATGTGCATCACTTGTGTAAATTATTTGGTTTGCGTACAGTCTTCACTGTGACCTTTCAATTGAGTCTGTCTGTAGCTGTTTTGACCACTTGATTACATTTAGATTTGTTTTTCGAATTTACTTGAGGTTAATCCGTTATTTTGGGTTTGACCTTGTGCTCGTTGTGAATTTTCATTGAGCTTTTGGGTACATCATTACTGTAGTGGCAAGGCAGTGCACGCAAGCGTGAACTGCAGCCACACGGTATGGCTTTTATGATATTCTATTTTGTGTTGATTATTGATCTTTTGGTATTCTGTATGCTGTAGTGGCGAGGCAGTACATGCGTGCGTGCACTACAGCCCTACTCAAATTGACATTCGTCACCGTAGTGGCGAGATAGTGCATGCAAGCGTGCACTACAGCCCTATCGGGTTCGATGTTTTTAATTGATATTTCAATGGTTTGAATGATGTTTTGATTTGGTTTAATTTAAACATTTTGTTGTTGTCTAATTATCTATTGGATAATTAGATTATGAGTTTCTAATTATTTATTTAATAATTAGATTTTGCTGTTAATTGCCGATTAGGCAATTCTGATGTTTTTTCTAAATTATCTTCATTGAAATTCTTTTAGTTTATCTTCGTCAATAATTTGAATTTGTTGATTTGTTGTTTAACACCATTATGTGTTATATTTACCGTTATCTGATTTCTTTATTTAAGAATCGGATAGGTAAATTTATTGTGACTGTCGTCTATTTGATTATTTAATTATTATTGCTTCTTCGCATTAATAACTGAGTTTGAATTAGACTGACCCATGTATTATTTTCTTTTGAATGTAATACTCGGGTCAGACCCGAGTTATTTCAGGTTGTAGATATCTTGCTTTGGGTTGCTGCTTGAGCTATGAAGCCTCTTCATATCTTTTGGAGTAGTCGTTATCATAGTATAGGAAGATATGTATTCTTGTATATTATATACGATAATGTACATGTATATGTAACTTCCAGAGTCGACAGTTGTAGTTGTATCATATGTACTGTATCACGTGTATTGTAACTGACATCAGTTATTATATATATGAGACTTTTTGTTTTACTTGTGTTCCGCATTTATACTGTCTGTGTTAGTATTATATATATTGTCCTAATCTATTATGAACCATCGTAGTTCGTTTTATACTGGAATTGGGTATGTCGATGGGAGTAAATAAATATGAGATGAAAAATTAAATATATATACCACTCCTATCGAGGTAACCAATACTAGTGTAAGACCTAACTACAGATGACCGCTCCTATCCAGCCTTATTCTTCATAATAACAGACAGTATTTCCTTTAATACTCTTTGTTATTGTGAGCATAGAGGTGGGACGTCACAATGAATTACTCAATACTTTAGTCACACCCATATTTTTCAAATGTGCTTAAGTTGTGACATAATGTATGCCTACTCCAAACTCAATGTCACGCATTGTTAAGGGGATAAATATGTTAACCTTTTGTTTATGTAGTGCTTGCATAAAGTTACCTTTACTACTTGTTTATATTTGGAATACTTAAATAATATTAATTTTCTATTGGATTACATATATTTTTATTGGTCATAATTGAAAAAGAAATATGTTACTATTGTGCACTTAACTCGTTCCACAATACAAACACATGTGTACACAAAGTATTAAAGACACATAAACAGAAACATACAGTGTAAAAAGGTTACTTCTTATAAATATGGGCATACAATATCATCATTAAAACTCAAACATATAATGAAGAACTTGATGCTGACTCACTTTCAATATCAAAATAAGGAAAGCAACAAAAGTGAAGAAAGTATAGAAACCAATATGTAAATCATTATCAAATAGTATACTTCTGATATTAAGAAAATGAAAAACTGAAGAAGATTATAAATGTTTGGAACCAGGTAGTCGTGTCAGCTTTAGAGTTGGGTTTCTTGAAATTATTACCATTGTTCTAAGTAAGAAAGCCTTTTCCTATTTAGTTTTGCATCATTGCTCCTAACAAACAATGAAGGAATGGTTGCAGTAATTTGACATCTTGAACGTGAATACCTGCAGTTTGATGTTGTCATCACTTTCAAGCATAACTTTATTCAGCAAACAGCAGATATTGATTAAAGCATATTAACATGAAAATTCTACAGTAAGATACTTGTACATATACTGGGTTGTCTTTGCACTTAAATATCCTAAAAGGTTGCACGAAGAGGCAATACAAAAATGGAAGCGACATTGACGGAGATGAACTTGATTACAAAGGCAAGGAGCATGAAATCAAAGAGGGTAAGACAGTGATAGGGTGCTACAGCGAAAAGCTTCAAGGACATAGGTTAGGAAAAAAAACTGATCTAATTAGGTGATAATTTTTGGTTCATGCTTATAGGAAGGAGGTACCCTTCCTTCATGATTAAGGCATGAAGGACAGAGAACTTAAAAGGAATAAACTGTGAAAAAGTAGGAAATTGAAGTGATTTAATTTGAGAATGGGAAGGTGGCAGAAGTAACTTACATAACTTCACCAATGGGCTATACTAATCATTAATTGGTTTACATATAATTGATACTGGAAAAATATTGTAAGCAACCTTAATAACTCCATGAATCTGGACATGAATTTAAAGCAAATGTCCTAAATTCATAAGAAACACAAGCTCAATGCATAATCAAGGCTTCAATCTCGACAATAATAAAAACCAAATCATTAACAGAAACTGCATGTAGAAAGATAAAATTTTACATTTTTGGCTAATATCTTTGTGATGATCTTTAACAACGTTCACTTTACCCTTATCATGACCAGCAACTGCTTCCATCTGTTGCAAACGATAATCGTTAATTTGGCATTAAAAAATAATATAATAGCCATAAATCAAAATCAGCATATTATACCCAGTCATTTACAGTGTTCATGGAACACTGTAACAACAACCAAAATAATTACAAGGATCTGTACAAATTAGGATAGCCTATGTTGATATGTTTCGAATAACTGAAGGAGAGAAATTCTCATTTCTCAAAGTTGGGAATGAGGATAAATTTTGTAGTTAATTATATATATATTGTTCTCGTTATAACTCCAAAATCGTCTCTGTTTCACCTCCACGGTAATATCACAAATTCAATGCAGTAAACTAATAAGATGTGCGGCTGCTGGGGATATTGCATTTAGTATTGGAACCAATTTAGGATAGAAATAAATCATGAATCAATGGTTTAAACTAACCTAACAATACCTGTTTTCAATAATTAAATTTTTATGTAACTTGGGGTACCGACCGTAGAAAAAACATATAATTTTCACTGAAGTAATCCATAAAAGAATTCAATTTTTTCTCAGATGAAAATTATGATTAATGTAAATAATAATATACAATGATTTTTTCATAGGTCCAAGTCCAACATACGTGAATAAGAAAAGTTAGGATGTTATAATATATTATGCATCATTATATTTTGTATCATTACACAAACCAACAATTTACAAAAAAGTAGCATTGACATGATGAATTTACCATTACTATCAAATAAATTTTAACTGAGATCCAATTTTGAGCATCGTTTTAAAGTGCATAAATAAGTATACAAAACCAAATCAAAAATATAGTAAACAAATGGAAATAAATTAACTCATAATGGTTAGTGACTGATTGAAGATAAATGAGTCATACCATTAGGTCTTCTTGTTTCTGTGCCGCCAATCCCTCGCCTTCCCTAGTTTTACAGTCGTTGTTAGTGCCTCACACCAACTATACTCATACAGTAAACAGAGGATAGAGAATCCGACTGTGCTATGGATTGTGAGAGGTTTGCTGGGAGGAGATCGAAGCAGATTTGTTTTGAGGAAGAAGAAATGTAACGACCCGTGAATTTCGTTAATTAAATTTGTCATATTAATAAGATTTTGGAATTAAATTTATAAAGAAATATAATTGTTATAATTTGTAATGAAGTAATGTTAAGAATTAACCTTTGAAATATTATATTGATTAAAATAGACTTAATTAAAAAGGTAGAATTGAATAAATCCTATTTATTTGAAACCTAATTTAATGGTATGCAAACTTATAATAAATGAGTTATTGCAAGAAATTGAAATTTGAATAGAATTCTAATGAATGAAAGTAGTGAAAAGATTTTACCTGGATGTAATTGTATATGAGAAATAAAGGAAAATATTAAATTGACTTATGTAATAAAACATTGTTAACGGTATTTGATTCTAAATTAAGGAAACGTGTTAATGCAAGTTAATATTTAATGAACTTGAATGAACGTTACAATTTAATTAAAATTTAAATATTATGACTTAGCTATAAATGCAATATAATAAGAACTAATGCAATTATTGTATTTATGGGTGAAATAATATATTGATTTATTTATAACCGAATGTAAATTAATGCAATTATGTTAATGTAAGTTTATAAATAATTAGTTTAGCACAATCCCAATTAATTGAAATAACTGTAAGGTCATAGTTTGTTGTATCTAGTAAATTTGGAAATTTAATTCCAATAAATGTGATAAAGTATTAGAAATGTAAACTTGTGATCTACGTATGAAATAATAACCAAAATAAGGGAAATAGTGTTAACGTAAGTAAAGTTGTAACAAATTGGTTTGCTAAATCAAAATTTGGATATTAATAATGTAATGTTTATGAGAATTAATGCAACGGTTGTAGGCAGGTATGTAATAAATAAATAGAAATAGGAGATTTTTCATAAGTAATAAACTGGAAAAAAAATAATTTGTTAATTTAATTTAACAGGAAATTTGGAAATTAAATTTATAATTTCTGAATTTGAATGGAACTAAGGAAATTACTGAAATCGACAAGATGATCAACTTTAAATTGACTTTTAATTTGTTTAAAACATTGAAATTGATTGAAAAATATAAAAATAATAAAAAATTTCAAATTTTAAGATTTAAAAATAAAATAGGATTTAATTAATTAATTATTAATTTATTTAATTAATGGAAAAATAGCCATTTTGGCCACTGATTCGGATTTCGACGAAACCAGTTTCATCGAATCCATAACGGTGAATTATTGTAGGATTTCAAGTTTCATAGCGGTCGGACTTGTCGTTTGATCGTACGGACTCGAAACGCCTTAAAATTCATGAAATTGAAATCAATTGAAATCAATTTGAAAAATATTGATTTGAGCATAACTTCTTCATACGATGCAATTTGAACCCGAAACCTTTTCCATCGCGTTTAAAATATTTTTAAATACCTATTTTGATATATGGGTTTACCCAATTTCATTCCGACTCAGAACGGGCTTTTTGGGCCATTTTGTCGTTAACGCGTATATCTAACCTTATCCATCCATTCTAATTTATGACCTACCTATATAAACCAGGTTATAAACCCTAATTCCCCTCATTTTCATTTGTTTATACATATATCTCAACTCTCTCCTCCTCAATGGTAGACAAAAAAAAATTCCAGATCCAATTCCATTTCAAAATCAAAATCCAAACTCCTCAGAAAAATTCAGAAAAAATATATATCGAAGCTCTTGATATACGCATCTCAAAAATGAAATTCATTTTTCGATTCGATGCATCGTTTGTCCAGAATTTCTAAATCTATTTTCGAACCTTCATCGCGCGCCGATGAACATCGACGAACCATTTCTGAGTTTTGAAGAGTGGACGGAGGGGAGTTCATCAGTGGCGTTCGTTCAGCGATTTGACGGTTGGATCGGCCAGAAAAATCCAGTTAGGTCTTTGAAACGTGGTGGCTGCATCATTAGGGCGCGTGTGGGAGTCATGCTTGGTCGGACGGAGGTGAGCATCGAAGGGGCGTCAGCTAGCTTGGCCGTTATTGATCGATGGCGCGGTGATTTCAAGTGGCGGCGCACGTTGGTTGAACGGGAGGGGTTAGGTTTTCTTTCATGTAGTGTGCGTGCATGCAGAAGTGAAGAGAAGCTACTGTGCATTGAAGATGATTACGTGGCATATGGGGGTAAGTAAATGTGTTCTTTTTTATTTATTTTTAAAATTGATTTCAATCGCATAAATCGTCATATCTTTTGCATACGATATCCATTTTATGTGCGGTTTCTTTTGTAAGGATCGTATCTGAATTCCGGACTTTTTGGCGCAGGTTTGGATGAATTCTAAGACTGGTCAATTTTTGGGTTTAAATTGGATTTTAAATTTAATTTAAATTCAAAAGGTGAGTGTTTTAACCCAATCACAATTTATAAAATTTCTTATGTTTGTTAAATTGATTTGTGATGTGTTTAGAAATTTATTTGTGATTGTTTGGGCATATATTTAGTCATCATCTCTGTTAGATTGCATTTACTTAAACTATTTAATTTATTTTTGCATATAAACTGCCAGTTAAATAGTTTTAATTTATTTTTGAATATAAACTACTAGTTAATACTTGTTGTTTATTATCCGTTCAATAGAAATGTTATAGTTTATATTGGATGATGATTGTTATAAATGGTTGATGATTGATATTGGATGAATGGATGCTGTATTTTATATTGTATAAACTACAGGTTATTGTGCATTTTCATTTCATTCGGAATTGCGGTTTGAAATGATATATAACGTAATTTTTATTTTAAATTGTGGATTGGAACGATAAATATCCGTATTACTTGACCATAGGATAGAAAATTATATACAGACACCGAGGTCTATATATATAAAAATATTTCAAAATGATTTCTATGGTTTTGTAAAGATATACGGGTTATATAAATATTAATTTTTGATGTTATATAAATGTCAAATTTATTATTGATTTTAGCTATACATAAATATGCTTTGAAATATAAAATAAGCCCCATAATTAAGTTGAATATTTTATATAATATGGTTTAATGAATATTGATTTTTGATATTTTATAAATATTATTTTATATATATAGTTAAACGCTTGAATTTGAGCTATGTATAAATTTGGTTTAGAGGATAAAAGAAGTTTAAAAAATAAAAGTTTAATTTTATTTAGATATAATACGGTTAAGTATTTTATTTTAAATCTATTGATAGAGTTTATAATGTCTTAAATAAAATAAATGTTGGAAGATAAATATGCATTTTCTTTGAATTAGAGTATTTAAGAATTACCCTCGAATAAAACTTATTTGAGATTTAAATGAATTTGGGATTTTAAAAGGTATGATCTTTATAACTTGATTTTGGTTTAGAGGACTTAAATGAATATCAAGTCGATTTAAAGGAATATTATCAAGTTAATTAAATCGAAAGAATATCCTGTTATTTGAAGTTTAAAAGTTTTACCTAAATGATATTTGATTTATTAAGTAAACGTTTCAAATCTAAATAACAGTAATTGAAATTGATATATATGAAATTATCAAAGATTTAGTTTTGAAATGGTGGAATAATTAAAGCTTTGAAATATATGGAAATTATATTGGTTTATATTGGGGATTTAAATCTATAATTGGAATTAATTCGTAGAGTTGAAGAAGCTATTTATTATATAAAGTAATTTAATATTCAAACCATTTAAGTGGCGTAGTATGTTTCAAAGTTATGAAATTCAAAGTTTTATGTTTGAATGGCTATATTTCAAGTTTTGGTTTCGAAATATTATAACTTTGAAAATGTTATGATTTTGGAAAAAGAATATAGTTTGAAATAAAAATGATATCATATTGATTTGGGTTTTTAAACAGAAAGGATATCGTATTTATAGTTTTTTGAAATTGATATTTTATTCTGGTTTTTAAAGTATAAACTATTTTAAAATGACCACGGTGTTATAGTAACGTTTGGTTTTTGAAGAGACCGAGATCGAAAGTTGTCATACTCTCTGTCAACTACGAAAACCACTTTAACAACCGTGTACGCGGTGGAGATTACAGAATGAAGTAGGATGGTGGCAGCGTTTCCTTTGAGGTAAATACGTGGACCCGACTCCTGTGAGTTGGCATAAGGTGGCTAAAACAGGAGCGATTCTCAGGCCAATGAGGTAGCACCTTTGATCGGACACATCCCTTCGATTTTATATTTTAACTTTTGGATTGATTCGGTGGCCACTTTTGATTTTCTTTTTGGGGGTGTGGCTCGAGGTGGGCTGTAACTGCGTGCTACGCGTTACCACCAGCCCGGATGTGTAATTGGTATATCTACCCTGGCATTGCCAAGTTGTGCCGTGTCACCTACCCTATCGCGCCTTGTACGAGTTTGGTTTTCTCCCATAGCCCGTGTGGTATCCTCTGGTGGCTTCTCGATCAGGAGGAACTATGATATTGGATGGACTATTGGGACTATTACGTGTTAAGGGGAATATTGGGTCACTCCTTAACGCAATTTAAAAGTATGTTTATTTTACTATAGACATTATTATAATAGCGAAATATTACTACATAGTAAATAGTTTAACGGATCCTTAAGAGGTGTAAATCCCAAGCATCTCTTAAGTTACCGCACTCACGTTAGACACAGGATAAGAGATGTCAAATCCCGTAACCAACTCCGACGCCGTTACACTCATATTTATTTCAGTTGATTTAACTTACATAATATCTTTTAGTTCTAACTCGAGTATTTTATCTTTTCAATCCGCTCGGGTCAGTCCGAGCTTTTCAGGATCGAATATTTTATTCTGGAGGACGAAGATGAAATTTAGTAGTACTATTATCTACTATATAATTCCACTACACCATTTTATTCCGCTGCATTGTTATTATTCACTGGTATGTGCAACTCTGATATGTAATGTATAAATAAAATCAAATGTTTATAAAACAGCTTCATGAACTGTATATTTGATTATTATATTTTATCGTTCCGCTGCAAGATTATATTTTGTTTTTTTTCTTTCTGTACTTTTTCTTATTTACCCCATAACAATCCGCCCTTTTGTATGGTTTAAGTCTGACGTGTGTGGTTTATCGTCGGTTTAAAGCGTGCGAAAAGGTGGGGCGTTACAAGAAAGGGGCACGAACTGTGATTTGGTATATGGAAATGACTGCGGTTAGGGAATTCGTAAGAGTAACGAATGGATTTGAGATTCCATATCCGATTGCCACGTCTTACTGGGCAGGTGTCATAAAAAAACGACCGATTTCTGTTTTCCTATATAAGTAATAGATATTTTGAAAATGATTTCTATGGTTTTGGATAGAATTATACGGATTAATAAATATTGTTTTTTGACATTAAAAAAATTATATATAGTTACATTTATGTGTTGAAGCTATGTATAAATTTGTTTAATAATAATAAGTTTAATAATGGAGTTTTATTTTATTAAAATAAAATATGGTTAAGTATTTAAATCATACTTTAATAAAGAGGTTATAATGATTTAAATAAATTAAGATTGGAAGGTAAATTGGAAATTTATTTGAAATTGAGCTTATTTAAGAATTTAACTCCATAAGTTGATGTAAAATTTATTTAAACTTGAAATTTTAAAAGGTATGAATTTTATAACTGGATTTTGGTTTAAGATGAATTAAACGAAGTTTTAAAGTATAAATAAATAGAAGGACATAGTTAGTTATTTGTAATTTGAGTTTTATTTAAATGATGATGGATTTATTATGCAAATATTTCAAAACTAAACAATAGAACATTGAATTATTGAATCGTAATCATAAACCTTAGATTTGAAATTGTTTAATACTCAAAGTTTGAAATATATTGAAAATTGAAATGATTTATTGATATTGAAAGTGAATTGAAAGTTATGAATTGAGATTAAATTAAAGCAAACAAAATTGTGAAATCGAGGAAATTATTTTGCTTTATAAAGTAATTTTAAATTCAAACTATTTTATTTTATATACTGTTTGAATATCCAAACCATTTAAGTTTTGGAAGTTGTGGTTTAGAGCTATGAAACTCGAAGTATTATGTTTTGAAAGGTTATATTTCAAATGTTTGGTTTCGAAGTTTATAAATTTGGAAGTGCTATGTGGTAGGAAGTCAATTTTATGGTTTCGATGATAACAACTATACAATGGAAATCTAATATGCATATATATCTTTATTTACAGATAATTGATAAAGTAACATCACCAAAGAGACAAGAACAAGACTCAAAAGAAGTATCAAGAGGGCACAAGTCGATAGAATCAGAAGAACAATGACACATGCACAGGAAAAGCAACATGAACAAATCCAGACGTCTGAGTGCACTAACCAGACGTTTGATTGATTCCTCTGGTTCGCATGTTAGACAGAATCAGACGTCTGGTAAATATACTCAGATGTCTGAAAAACGGCCATATACAAAAAATATATGAAAGCCAGACGTCTGGAACATTTTCCAGACGTATGAATTTGAACTCGGCTGTGTAAATTCTAAGTACAATTGTCACAATTGAAAAGACATGTTCGCTTCTCTTCGCTGCAACTCTTCATCACCATGAGTAGCGACTTAGAGCACTTACTAACAGATGCAACTACACAAAGGATCTCTCTACCACTATAAATAGCATCAAGAATTCAAGAGAAGATCTCACCTTACTCACTTGTACTCTTTACTCCTGTACTCTGATTAATACTTGATCTCTAGCATTCTAATACCTGTATTTTAGTCTTCCATATACTCAAAACTCTTCAATCAATATTATATATATATATATATAGATTGGAAGCATTTGTACTCAACAGTCAATATTCGTGTTATAGAACACGCACTTGATAAGAACAAGCTTTTGTAACCAAGCCTATTCCTCCGGGCGAAGTGTGGGTGTTTGATAGTTGAATTCCGAAGAGGAGCTTCGGGACTGGACGTAGGACGGGAGGTCCGAACCAGTATAAAATCCTGGTGTGATTATTTCCATTTACTTTGCTATTATCATCTATCAAGTTTATATTAGATACATTATATAGTTATTCACTTATACTTGCATATTTATACACTACACGATCCACTCACAAAGACTTTCAATTGGTATCAGAGCAAGGTTTTGATCAAAGAACAGTAATACATTTTTGAATCACTTTAATATGGCAAGTATCTTTCAAGAAGGACAATCCACAGCACGACCCCCACTTTTTAATGGATCTAACTATGCATATTGGTCAAGTCGTATGAGAATTTTTATGGAAGCTAATGTTTTAGAAATTTGGTCAGCCACACAAGATAAATATGAAGCACCTACTACTGCTATGAACACATGGACCAATGCACAAAAGACCTTAGCGTCAAATAATGCTTAAGCTATGAATGCTTTATTTTGCTCTATAGACAAAAATGAATTTTCACATGTCATGTTATGCACTACTGCATTTGACGTTCGACGTACCTCATTACACACGAAGGTACAACAAAGGCCAAACAAAATAAGATTTCAATTTTGCAAAACCAATTTTTTTCATTCAAAATGAAGCAAAATGAAACTATTGTTGACATGTATTCTAGATTTCAAACTATCCAACATGATCTTATGGCATTAGGAGTTAAATTTACTGATTTTAATTTAATTTCTCGAATACTCAACTCTTTGACATCAGATTGGGAAAGGACGGTATTAGTTATTGAAGAAGCTAATGATCTCTCTGCTCTCAAAGTTGAAGAGTTGATAGGAAATTTAATGTCCTATGAAGCTAATTTGCAGGCATGAAAAGAACTAAATTCGGATAAAAAGAACATAGCATTCCCAGCAATAAAGAATGATGACTCTGATTTAGATGAAGAAGAGATAGTCTTCATTGCCAAGAATTATAACAGATTCAAGAAATTTAGAAAGATGACCAAATTCCAAAAAGAAGTAAAGTCCAACATAACAAACCTATCTCAAATCAAGTGTTATAAATGTGATCAATACGTACATATGAAGAAGGATTGCCCAAAACTCAACAATGATAAAAAGAAGAACAAATTTGAAAAATTCAAAAAGAAGAAGGCTTTCAAAGTAACATGGGATGACTCGGACTCTTCATCGTCCGAAAGTGATAGCAATAGTGACGGAGAACAAGCTAATGTGTGTTTTATGGCACAAACTGAAGAGGCATGTCCTGAACTTAGCTATGACGAACTATTAGAACTTAGCATGGAATTAGATGATAAATTTGGACAAATTAAAAAATTGAACAAAGAATATATAGTCAAAATAAATAGATTAGAACTTGAAGTAGGAATGTTAAAATATGAAAAAATTATTCTAGTAGAAGAAAATGAATTATCTCAAGAAAAAATCAAAAATAATTTGATAGAAAGCGAGGCTATTACTATTGATTTGAAAACACTAAAATAGTGAAGACTAATTTCTTAAAAAAAATATTGACTTTAAAAATAGTATTGAATTATTGAAAATTGAAAATATAGAATTAAAAGAAAAATTAGATAAAATTACAAATAATGTGTCAAAATTTAATAAAGGAAAACAATATTTGGAAAATCTTATCAAAACTTCAACATCAGGCAATAGAAATGGAATAGGATTTAAAAATTCCTCTAAACAAAAAGGAAATGATGTTAAAAATATTAGTTATATAAAAACTAAAAGTTTACGTAAGCCTAAATTGAATACCAAAAATATGAAAATTTGGATTCCTAAAAAAAAAAATTGATCAGACAAAAGCTTATTAATAATTACTTAAAGAATGTAGTCTATAATAAGAATTATATTTATAAAGGTACCAAACCATCTTGGGTATGGCTACCTTCTCCTAACAATTAGGACCCTAACAAAATATATGGGTACCAATTAAAATATCTTTTATTTTGTTGGTACCCAAAATAAAAAATAAGGAGAAATGTATACTGGATAGCGGGTGCTCCAAGCATATGACCGGAAATTCAAAAATGCTATTAAATGTAACATACATCGATGGCGGAACAGTAACCTTTGGAGATAATTCAAAAGGATATGTCATGGGCATTGGAAAAGTCATCAATTCTGGTATATCTAACTCTTCTATTATTACAAATGTTTTATTAGTAGAAAATATAAAACACAACTTACTAAGTATTAGTCAATTATATGATAAAGGGTTTCAAATAAATTTTGAAAAAGATAGATGTAATATTTTAGATAATAACAAACAACTTATTTTTGAAGGTTTTAGAAACAAAAGTATTTATGTATTAAACATGAATATAAATAAAAATTCAAATTTATGTTTAACCGCCAAACATGATGATCCATGGTTATGGCAAAAATGTTTTTGTCATTTCAATTTTAAGAATATTAATAAATTGGCAAAATATGAACTAGTTAGAGGTTTACCTAGAATAAATTACAAAGTAGAAAATTTATGTGATGGTTATCAAATTGGAAAACTAAAGAAAAGTTCTTTTAAATCTAAAAATAATATTTCTACAAAACAACCATTAGAATTATTACATTTAGATTTATTTGGACCAACACAAATACGATCTATAAATCACAACAAATATGTTTTCGTCATAGTTGATGATTTTTCAAGATATACATGGACTTTGTTTTTAAAACACAAAAGTGGCACTTTTGGTATTTTTAAGATATTTGCTAAAAGGATTAAAACAAAAATGAACTTAAAAATTAAAAATATTCGAAGTGATCATGGAGGAGAATTCGAAAACGATCTTTTTACAAATTTTTGTAATAAGAAAGGAATAACTCATAATTTTTCTTTTCCTTGCACACCTCAACAGAATGGTGTTGCGGAAAGAAAATGTCGTACATTACAAGAATGTGCACAAATATTATTAAATAGTTGTGGTCTACCAAAACACTTTCGGGCTGAAGCTATTGCCACATCTTGTTATGGTTAAATCGTGTAACCATGCGTCCTATGAAAAAACAAACTTGTTTTGAAATATTTTTTGGTAAAAAGCATAAAGTATCATACTTTAAAACTTTCAGTTCAAAATATTTTATATTAAATACAAAAGATAACTTAGGAAAATTTGACCTAAAGGCCGATGAAGGTGTCTTTGTTGGATATTCGGATCGTAGCAAAGCATATAGAATCTTTAATAAACGAAATAATACTATTGAAGAAAGTTTACATGTTTCTTTCGACGAAAATCTTTTTAACCGTAATAATAATGATGAAGAAGAAATTATCCCACTAACAAATTCAACAAATTCCATTAGTAATAAAACAAATATGCAAAATAACACGCTGATATCATTTCCTAGAATTCTTAAGATTCATCCAAAAGATAATATCATTGGAGATCTTACTTCTAGAGTAACTAGAAATCAACTCAATAAAATAAGCCATATAGCATTTGTGTCAAATTTTGAACCAAAATTTTTATAAAGAAGCTTCAAATGACAATTTTTGGATAATAGCTATGCCAGAAGAATTAAATCAATTTGAACGTAATAATGTTTGGGAATTAGTACCAAGACCTGAAGACCAATCGGTTGTAGGAACAAAATGGGTATTTAAAAACAAAGCAGATGAGAATGGAAATATCGTTAGAAATAAAGCACCTTTAGTTGCTCAAGGCTATAATCCAGAAGAATGTATCGATTACGATGAAACCTTTGCTCCACTAGCAATATTAGAGGCCATTCGTACATTATTCGCCTTTGCAACTCATCATAATTTTAAACTATTTAAAATAGATGTCAAAAGTTCCTTTTCAAACGGTTTTACTAAAGAAAATGTATACGTAGAACAACCCCCATTATTTGTTCACAAAAAATATCCAGATCATGTTTTTAAATTACACAAAGCACTATATGTATTAAAGCAAGCCCCTCGTGCATGGTACAAACGTCTTAAAAATCACTTAATAACATCAGGTTTTCAAATAGGCAAAATACATACAACTTTGTTTATTAAAAGAGAAAATAACGACATTTTAGTTGTACAAATTACGTTGACGATATTATCTTTGGTTCCACCAACGAAAATCTATGTAATCAATTTTCAAATATTATGAAAAATGAATTTGAAATGTCATACACGGGAGAATTAAATTTCTTCTTAGGTTTACAAATAAAACAACTTGAAAATGGAATTTTTATTGATCAAGAAAAATACTGTAACGGTCTATTACAACATTTTGAAATGGATAAAACTTCAAGCAAACCAACACCAATGAGTACCACTGTTCACTTAGAAAATATGATAACGGAAAAGATTTTGATAAAAAATTATATCGGAGCATGATTGGTTCTTTACTTTATTTAACGGCTAGTCGACCCGATATTATGATGAGTGTATGTCTTTGTGCTCAATTTCAAGCAAAACCAAAAGAATCTTATCTAAGAGCTGTTAAGCGTATTTTACGTTATCTATCTAGTACTAGAGATTATGGTTTGTTTTACCCTAAAGAATTTGAACTAGTTTCATATAGCGATGCGGATTTCGGTGGATGTAGAACAGATCGTAAGAGTACTAGTGGAACTTGTCACTTCATCGGACAATCTTTAATTTCATGTTTTAGCAAAAAGCAAAACTGTGTTTCATTATCTACTTGCGAAGCCGAATACATCTCCGCCGCTCTAGCATGTGCACAAGTGATCTACATGCAACAAACATTAACGGATTTTGGCAAAATTATTAACAAATCTCCAATATATCGTGATAACACAAGTTTTATAAATTTATCAAAAAACCCTATTAATCACTCACGAACCAAACATATAGATATATGACATCATTTTTTACGTGACAATGTTGAAAAAGGAACTATTTCATTAGAATACGTACATACCGAAAATCAAATAGCAGACATCTTTATGAACCCACTAAACGAACAAACTTTTATTAAACTACGACGAAATTTAGGTATAGGCTCACTTCAAGATCTACTTCCTTAAAATTAAACAACGTTTTCCTTTAAGGCTATGATAAGTTATTTATTTTACTACCACAAATTATACTTAATAATTTCTGAACCTTTAATTTTTTAGACAGTTAGTTTGTCTATAAATAATTCTTTCAACTTATATATAGAGAGGTATAGAAAACTATATGCACACAACTCATATCTTCCTTAAAGAAATAAAATACAGCCATGTCTTATGGAGACTCTTATATATCCATCTCAACACCATCGACGGATAGCTCGGTTGACACGCTACAACGGCTTCCTACACGTTCACCAAAGCAGGAGCCAATAAATTGGTGGTCCTCGTATCATACGGGTTTTACCCCCGACAACAAGAAGACCAAAAGATCTCTGTTTGTCTCTCCTAACACAAAGAAGAAAATTGATGAAATTCATTATTATCAGAAACAACAGATAGATCTTCAACAAGAACTATATTTCGAACAAAAAGTTACAGCACGTCGACTAAGCTTTTTGGAGCAAGAAGCGACGAAGTTTTGCTCGTCACGGAAGAAAGATATCCATAAACCGCTACCAAAACCTTGTAGTTCTTTGGATCCCTCATCTTCATGTCGTACTCCTTTGGACCCTTCACCAAGACGATATTCTAGCTCTCCCAGAACCCATGAACTTGGAAATATATGGTCTCCACTTAAACCATGGACGGATAACAAGTCAGGAGATCGCAAAACTCCATCACCTTCTAAATAATTTATATTTGTATATATCTATGCTTGTTTGTTTTTTTATTTCACAACAATAAAATTACTTCTTATAAAAATTCAAGAAATAAGAAAAACCATCAAATTCTAGGCTATTTTTAGCCACACTGCTTATTTCAGGCATCTAACTAAGGCCTTCAGATGTCGTATAGAATGATATACGTCTAAAATTTGATCATTGTGCAAACCTCAAACGTCTGAAATTTTGCTCTATCGTCTCCAAACAAAATCAGAGCATTCCAGACGTATGAAATAAGATCCAGACCTCTGCCTTCTTTCTCTGCCTCGAAATTTTTTCAAAAATAAACCAAACCAGACGTCGGGTTTTAATACCCAGACGTCTGATAAAACTCTCTGCCTCTCCAATTTTACAAATTCGACCAAACCAGACGTCGAAATCAAAAAATAGATGTTTGAATTTATCTGCTGTACTAAATTTAGGGCAAACCAGACGTCTGATTTTCAATCTAGACGTCTGAAATCCAATCGACTCTTAATATTAACCCAGATAACGTCAATTTTTTCACTTTCATCTCAAAATCTTCATCTGACATTTCACCATTAGCGATTTTTCTCTCCAACAATTCATCTTTTTACGCGAAGATCAAATCACAATGCCTCCTAGAACAAAAAATCCCAAAATATCAAAATGAAAACAAGACCAACCTACCTCATCTTCAAAGCCTTAGGTGTACTCCGATGATCAAATTTAAAGACGGATGAATAGAGCGCCACATTCCATCATAAGGTATGAAGATATTCAAAAGAAAAAACTCCACATAGGCCCATTCTATAATCTCCTTAAGTACCCTATGTATGATTTGGATGAGCTATGTGAAAATGCTGGCTTATAAACCCTAATTTCTTTTACTTCTAATGATGTCCAAATAGACCAATTAGCCATTTTTTATTCTATGCAAATCTAGACAGTACTTTAGTGTGGAACACTAAAAATGAGGATAACTGGTTCTAGTCTAGCGTGTATGGGAACATGATTAGATTAACCCCAGGCATAATAGGTCGAATCCTTGGATGCTCTGACACAGGGGAAGATTTATACAACATTATGGATATGCGCTTCATGCCATGGGACAGTATAACTCATCAAATTTGGGTGGACGAAATGCCAAAATTTTCTTCCAAAATTCTACATCCAAAAGCTCGACTCCTAACACGAATGATAATAATACAATCGTTCCACGAATGGGAAGTCACGAGCAAATCATCGAATAAGAGCACAAATCCCTATATTCTCTATTTAATGGAACAAGAGTAAATCGGGTAAAATTCATCTTCGATGAGCTAAAGCATTTTTGGACTCGATCAAGGCTGTCAATTATTTACCCAACTTATATTATGAGATTGCTTCATGCACATAGCATTCCATCCTACCTATCAACATTCGAAGAAATCTTGCCTAAATATGCTTCCACCAAATTCTTCTCTCTGATGCACCTACCCGAAATCCCTCCAGAATTCTTGTCCTTCGAAGATTGGACGCACAATCGTCAATCTAGAAGAGTTGAGCCTCCTCGTCAAACACACGTTGATCCTTCCCAAGAGGAAGAACAACATCGAGAAGCCACTCCTCCTCCCGCACCATTTGATTATCCGGGACAAGATGAAATTATGGAGACTCGAACGGATACAAATCCAAACGAAAGTGTTCGAGATCTCACTCTTCAAAACTAATAAATTCTATCTCAAAATCAAAAACTTTTGGCTAAGCGAATTGACAACTTCAAAACATCATTTGCTACATGCCTAGCCACAGTAGAAGGATTCCTTTCCACTGTCTTACAGGTTCTTAAAGAAATACTACAACGGGTTCGCGGTCCCACACCACCTTCTAAAGATTGGCCTGTTATCCTGCCTTTTGGCAAGGCCGCGATACCAAAAGATTGATCGAAAAACCAAAGATAGTTCATCTCAAAGAATGGTTACACATTGCTTCGCTATGGATATCGATGAATTTTGTCCGAGCCCGGATCAGGCTACAATTGATAAGACATGACAAGCAAAGCCATAAAAGCCAGCGTTTCAAATTTCAGGTTAATCGGAGTTCGTATGAACGAGATATGATCGATGCAAGTTGGCCAAAATACGTTGTTCGTATCCATCGAATTGTTGTGGAGATGCCCATTTCGAATCCATCGGATTCGAATCCATCATTGTTTGTTTTGTTTGAATCGATCAGGTTCTTCATACTTCGAATCGATCGAGTTCGAATCAATCATTAACATGATATCGATCAGTTCGAATCGATCGGATTCGAATCGATCAAATAGGCATCGCCTCAACATGTTCGTATCCATACTAGAGCACTGTTTCGTATCCATCAGTGGGCCGCACTTTGCATCGATACTCGTATCCATCACCACACCTTGGTTCGTATCCATCGGCTTCGTATCGATCGGAATGGCCAGGTCTTCGCATCGATGGACTTCGTATCGAACGAACTTCGGCTAGAGTGTCTTAATCGAATCCATCAATATGCGGTTTACTTAGTAACGATCACCTAACGTCAGCTTTGTATCCATCAGAGAGTCGCTGCTTCATATCCATCACGAGACCACGTTCGAATCCATAAGCTGAGACTTGTTCTTATCCATCTGGTCAACGAGCCTGGGTGACGTGTCATCCCTCGATACGAACAAGGCGAAATTTATGGAGTCGATACGGTCAACTCAGAGTAAAAACCGGATCGAGGCGAAGCATGCATGCCACATCATCGTGAGACCACGTGAGGTGTTGAGTCGAAGAGATCATTTAGAATTGATGGATTCGAAATAAGCAGCCAACCGAAACATACCAACTCGTATCGATCATATCTCCCAAACTGCTGATGCAAATGCAACAAAATTTTCACAGCATCTTCCATATAAGGTAAAGAATGTACCTGCCAAGTTTCAGCTCGATTGGATGAATTTTTGATGGATACGAAATCATTTCGTATCGATCACAGATCGAGTCGAAACTTGGTGGAGTCGGTCGCGTGGGCTCACTTACGTGCCAGAAAAAGTCTCCCAAAGTTTGAGCGAGATCTGAGCCTCCTACGCCTATAAATAGCACCCTGAAGCCTTAAGAAAAGAGGATCTTTTGGCCATTCAACGTTCAGACTCTGCCGAATTCAATTCTACTCTTCATTATCGCTGTTGTAATCAGATTTCAGAGCTATTATCAACAGTAATCCACTGTAATTGATTGAAATCATCAAGTGAGTCAATAAAGACATAAACTTAAGAGTGGACGTAGGCAAGATCGCCGAACCACTATAAAAATTGTGTTGTTTACCGCATTTCTGTGAATTTTGTGAGTAATTTTCATACATATTTGTTATCTGTGATCTGTGATTGCGAACTGGTGCTTTCAATGACTATCGGGTGTTTGTGACCAATTTTGGCGCAAACATGGCCAACCCCAGTAGCTTCTCCTCCCGTAAAACAGTCCAAACTCTCTGAGGATGAACCTCTTAAGGAAGCTTTGGCATCTCCTAAAAAGGCTAGCACTTCTGACAAAGAAGAACCAATGGAAGATGATCAAAATAAAGCTTCTCCAAAGGAATCATAGATTTTGGGAATCATATATCTAAGGTTTTTGGAATATCAATCTTTGTACAAATCTATGTTTGCAATCTCACTTCAAGTTATTAATGAAACTTTCCTTTTTGTTTGACGATTGACTTTTATTTTATAATTCTTTTTGATAATTCCAAAGGGGGAGAAATATAAGTATAATCATAAAACTTTAAAAATAAGCACATATTCACAGGTAGATTTATAATCTATATATAAGTACATTGAATAGTTGTTATCATCAAAAAGTGGGAGATTGTTAGGAAATCAATTCTATGGTTTCGATGATAACAACTATACAATGGAAATCGAATATGCATATATATATATATATATATATATATATACACACAAGTAATTAATAAAATAACATTGCCAAAGAGACAAGAACAAGACTCAAAAGAAGTATCAAGAGGCTACAGGTCGATAGAATCAGAAGAAGAATGACACATGCACAGGAAAAGCAACATTCACAAATCCAGACGTCTGAGTGCACTAGCCAGACGTCTGATTGATTCCTCTGGTTCGCAAATCAGACAGAATCAGACGTCTGGTTGGTATACTCAGACGTCTGAAAAACAGCCATATACGAAAAAAATATGAAAGCCAGACATCTGGAATGTATGCACCAAAAATGGTCACAAACCCCAATATCGCGAAAGCACCCATATATGAATACAAATCAGCAATATTCAACACAATTCTCAGATTTTAAGAAATATCAAGCACAACAATTCAGCAATAACAATCGAAGACACAGGATTTATAGCGGTTCGGCGATCTTGCCTACGTCCACTCTGAAGCTTATGATTTTATTGATTCACTTGATGATTTAAATCCGTTACAACGGATTACAGTAGGGTGCTATCTACAGGGGTAGGAGGTTGAGATCGCGCTCAAACTTCGGGAGACTTCTTCTGGCACGTGAGTAGGCCCACGCAACCGACCCCACCAAGTTTCGACTCGATCTGCGATCGATATGAAACGATTTCGTATCCATCAAAAATTGATCCAATCGAGCTGAAACTTGACAGGAACAATCTTTACCTTGTATGGAAGATGCTGTGAAAATTTCATAGCATTTGGACTTGTGGTTTGGGAGATATGATCAATACGAGTTGGAGTTTCTGGGTTGGTTGTTCGCTTCGATTCGATCACTTCGATTCCATGCCTTTGAATCGATGGATGCACGTGCCTACGAGACGACGTGGCGCGCACATCTCGCGTCGATCCGCCTTTTGCCCCGAGTTGACCACTTTGACTCCATAAATTTCGCCTTGTTCGTATCGAGAGATGATACGTCACCCAGGCTCGTTGACCTGATGGATATGAACAAGCCTCTGGTCATCGATTCGAACATGGTCCCTTGATGGAGATGAAGCAGCGAATCTTTGATGGATGCGAAGTTGACGTTAGGTGATCGTTACGAAGTAAACTACATACTTATGGATTCGAATAAGACTCTCTAGCCGAAGTTTTATCGATATGACGTTCATCGATGTGAAGACCTGGCCATTTCAATAGATACGAAGTAAGCGAGCTCGATGGATATGAACTATGTATGGTTGATGGATACGAAACGCACCAACCTTATGGATACGAATCGTGGTCCTTTGATGGATTCGAACATCACATCTTCCCTAACTTGCATCGATCATATCTCATTCATACGAACTCCGATTTACCTGAAATTTGAAATGCTAGCTTCCATGGCTTTGCTGGTCATGTCCTACCAATTGTAGCCTGATCCGGGCTCGGACAAAATTCATCGATATCCATAGTGAAGCAAAGTATAACCAATCTTTGAGACAAACAGACTTTTGTTTCCGTTCTACCTTTTGGTATCACGGCTTTACCAAAAAGCGGGATAACATTTTCCCTCCCAAAACATGCCTTGCGATAGGAAGGTGTGTTTTGTAATGCCATAAGTTGGATGTTCATATCCTGTCAACAACCTGTAAACAACTCGATAATTTCATATGACCTCGAATGACGATCGTTCGGGATCGTATGCCATTTTAGGTGAATCGAGACCGTTCACGGTCGATGCCGTTCGCGGCAAATGGCGAGATGGACCTGTAAACAAGTCGATAATTTCATATGACCTCGAATGACGATCGTTCGGGATCGTATGCCATTTTAGGTGAATCGAGACCGTTCGCGGTCGATGTCGTTCGCGGTCGATGCCGTTCGCGGCAAATGGCGAGATGGGACCATTCGCGGTCGGATGCCGTTCGTGGCAAATGATGCAAAGGGACCGTTCGTGGTCGGATGCCGTTCATGTCGGCTTGTGAACGTTCGTGGTCGGGTGGCGCTCGAGGCGAGTAGTGACTGCTGGAGGTCGGGTGCCGATCGAGGCAGAGTGTGATCGTTCGCGATCGATTGTCATATAAGGTGAGTTGTGACCATTCGTGGTCGGGTGCCGTGCGAGGCAGAATGTGATCGTTCGTGATCGGATATCATACAAAGTGAATCGTGACCGTTTGCGGTCGGGTGCCGTTCGAGGCAAATTGTGATCGTTCGCGATCGTGTGCCGTTCGAGGCGAATTGTGACCATTTGTGGTCGGATGCCATTCAAGGAAAATTGGTGTGCCCGGGGGGGAGGACTTATTATTATCGATGTCAAATTTCATGTTCGGAGGAGTTTCTAAATCAAAGACTGTGGCGGTTCATCGCCATACAAGACGCGCTCGTGGACCGTTTGCGATCCGACGGGCATACAAGTAAATTCTTTCACGGAATTCCAAATATCAAAGCAATGATCATACGAATGACGCAACAGAAATGTCCAAAAAAACTAAATCCAAATATCCAAATCAAAATCAAAGCAAAAAGCAAGACGAAGATGTTAAAGCGTAAACTCTTACTATGGTGCGGTTAGTAGTCATTCAGAGCATGCCTATGGATCATGCGCGATCTCTTACTTGTGTAAAAGATTTAACCGTGTTAGTGAGAGGTTTACGACTTGTTCATAATTATTTCAATCAATCATCAATTGATAATCAAACGTTGTCCCGGTTCAGGGTCACCTCTAGCTGATGTAGACGGTGGTCGCTCTGGTTCCACCGCTGGAGCTCGCCTCCTCACATACTGAAGTAGCCTACCGTTCCTGATATGCCCTTTCACCTCATCCTTCAAATGTCTACAATCATTAGTGTTATGACCGTTCAATTCATGGAATAAGCAATATTTATCTGATTTCCTCTCGTCAGAAGTTGGAACCCTTCGCATTGGTCTACGATACGGAACCTGCTCTCTGGTATCCTGATAGATTCGCTCCAAACTCTCACTCAGCTCTGAGTATGTGGTGAATCTTGGTTCCTTTCGTGGTCGCATTGATCTGTTATAGCTATTCTCAGCCTTTCGTTTTCCCTTGCTAGTTTCTGTACCTTTGTCAGGGGGATTTCCATCTTTGACCGCATAAACATTAAGTTCTTCTCCTTCTTCTCTTTCTGCACTCGCATCTTCCAATCGCAAGAACTTTTCTGTCTCGTGATAGAATTCTCCTAGATCCATAGGAGGATCTTTAGTCAATGAATTTTTGAATTCTATGCCATCAGCTATTTCGGACACAGCTGCCATCATAACCATTGATGGATCTGGTCGATCCACCGACGCTGCTGCTGCGTTGAATCGCGTCAGAAAACTCCTCAAAGACTCCCCAGCTTTCTGCTTTAAGATTGCCAAACTCATCACATTCTTGCGTCTCGCAATGTGAACCCTAAATTGCCTCATGAATTTTTCAATTAAATCTGCCCACGTTCCTATGGAGCCATTTTCCAGCTGCCTAAACCATAACGCTGCGATATCCGTCAGATATAATGGAAAGCACCGGGCCATAACTTCCTGTGATGGCCCCAGCACTTCCATGCACCTCATATACCCTGTTAGATGGACCGCGGGGTCCGCTCTCCCATCGTACATCTCCACTGATGGTAACTTGAACTCTGGCGGGTTCCTAGCCATCCTAATTGCAGGAGAAAAGGGACTCCTATTCACGCCTTTAAGATCTCTGTTCACTAATTCGCCTCTCAAGGCTCGTCTGACCATCTCCGCCAATCTGTCATTGTCTCCAAGATGTAATCCTCGTTCATCGCTGTCAACCTGCCTCCCGAGTTCACGAGGGAATTATAGAATCTGCCCCCTTGACTGAGCGTTCATTCCTCTACTGCGACCAGGTTGCTCAGATGCCCCTCTCTCTCTGGGATTGGATCAACATGCTCCAAGTGTGTGCCCCCTAATCCAGGTGCTACGGCGGATGGTCCTGCTTCATTTTGAACTCCATCAGCTCCTCGTTTCTGCTCTTCAATTTGCCCAATCTATTGAAACAAACTCTGGATCAACTCCTCCTATCTCTTCATCATTGCCTCCATCTCATCCCTAGTGATGAAGCTCCTGAAGAAGCCTCTTGACTTCCTTCATATTCACTTCTCTCTGGCCTCTGTCTTCTACTTGTTTGCCTTGTCATAGCTCCTTAAATCTGAACTCTTAAATCTTCAAATTCAACTTCCCCTGAATCAGCCTGCTCGGTGAAAGCACCAAAATGTTTGCAGCAAAAATGGTCACAAACCCCAATATCGCGAAAGCACCCGTATACGAATACAAATCAGTAATATTCAACACAATTCTCAGATTTTAAGCAATATCAAGCACAACAATTCAGAAATAACAATCAAAGACACATGATTTATAGTGGTTCGGTGATCTTGCCTACGTCCACTCCGAAGATTATGATTTTATTGATTCACTTGATGATTTCAAATCATTACAACGGATTATAGTAGGTTATCACTCTGATATTTGAATACAACGGTGATAAAATGATGTAGAGTTGAATCCGGTAGAGTCTGGACGTCCAAAGTCGAAAGGATCCCTTTTCTGAAGGCTCTAGGGTGCTATTTATAGGCGTAGAAGTTGAGATCGCACTCAAACTTCGGGAGACTTCTTCTAGCATGTGAGTGGGCCCACGCGACCGACCCCACCCAGTTTCGACTCGATCTGCGATCGATGCGAAACGATTTCGTATCCATCAAAAATTGATCCAATCGAGCTGAAACTAGGCAGGAACAATCTTTACCTTGTATGGAAGATGGTGTGAAATTTCATAGCATTTGGACTTGTGGTTTGGGAGATATGATCGATACGAGTTGGAGTTTCTGGGTTGGCTGTTCACTTCGACTCGATCACTTCGATTCCATGCCTTTGAATCAATGGATGCACGTGCCTTCGAGACGATGTGGCGCGCACATCTCGCATTGATCCGCCTTTTGCTTCGAGTTGACCGCTTCGACTCCATAAACTTCGCCTTGTTTGCATCGACGGATGACACGTCACCCAGGCTCGTTGACCTGATGGATATGAACAAGCCTCTGCTCATGGATTCGAACATGGTCCCGTGATGGAGACGAAGCAGTGAATCTCTGATGGATGCGAAGTTGACGTTAGGTGATCGTTACGAAGTAGACTACATACTGATGGATTCGAATAAGACTCTCTAGCCGAAGTTTGATCGATACGAAGTTCATCGATGCAAAGACCTGGCCATTTCGATCGATACGAACTACGTATGGTTGATGACTACGAAATGCACCAACCTGATGTTTACGAACCGTGGTCCTTCGATGGATTCGAACATCACATCTTCCCTAACTTGCATCGATCATATCTCATTCATTCGAACTCCGATTAACCTGAAATTTGAAATGCTAGCTTCCATGGCTTTGCTTGTCATGTCCTATCAATTGTAGCCAGATCCGGGCTCAGACAAAATTCATCGATATCCATAGTGAAGCAAAGTATAACCAATCTTTGAGACGAACAGACTTTTGTTTCTGATCGATCTTTTGGTATCACGGCCTTGCCAAAAGTGGGATAACATGGAACATTTTTCAAACGTCTAAATTTGAACTTGGCTGCGTAAATTCAAAGCACAACTGTCGCAATTGAAAAGACACGTTCTCTCCTCTTCGCTGCAACTCTTCATCACCATGAGTAGCGACCTTAGAGCACTTACTATCAGATGCAACTACACAAAGGATATCTCTACCACTATAAATGGCATCAAGAATTCAAGAGAAGATGTCACCGTACTCACTTATACTCTTTACTCTTGTACTCTGATTAATACTTGATCTCTAGCATTCTAATATCTGTAGTTTAGTCTTCTGTATACTCAAAACTCTTCAATCAATATTTTATATATATATATATATATATGGATTGGAAGCATTTGTACTCAACAGTCAATATTCGTGTTATATAACACACACTTGACAAGAACAAGCTTTTGTAACCAAGCCTATTCCTCCGGACGAAGTGAGGGTGTTTGATAGTTGAATCCCGAAGAGGAGCTTCGGGACTGGACGTAGGATGGAAGGTCCAAACCAATATAAAATCCTGGTGTGATTATTTTCATTTACTTTGCTATTATCATCTATCAAGTTTATATTAGATACATTATATAGTTAGTCACATATACTTTCATATCTATACACTACACGATCCACTCACAAAGACTTTCACTATGATTTTGGAAAAAGAATATATTTGAAATAAAAATGATATTATATTGATTTGGGTTTTATAAAAATGATATCATATTGATTTGGGTTTTAAAATGAAAATGATATCGTATTTATATGGTTTTGAATGAATATTATATTATGGTTTCGAAGTATAATTATTTTAAATGACTGCGGTGTTATAATAATGGTTGGTTGTTGAAGAGACCGGGATCGGAAGTTGTCATACTCTCTGCCAACTTTGAAAACTGTCACGATCCAAAATTCAGCGTTCAAAAGTCGACGTCAAATACCTCACTTGTATTCGACTGTCGGAGATTCGAACGTCAAATTTCAGTTTGGATGGAGCTTATAACAACATCAGATGAATATAAAATAGTGGAAACTAAAGAATATCATATATCAACACAAATACAACATGATATAATATCCTATACAACATCAATCTCAAATATCAGAGTGATACACATATGATACAACAATAAGACGACAACATAAACTTCAATAAGTTTCCAACATACTTCAACTTCGACAAGGTCTTCAAAAACTTCAATACTTCAAAAGATTTCTAAATCCAAAGCTTCCAGAAGACTTCATATCCAAGCTAGCTCCAAAACACGGATAACCTGCTTCTAGGCTGCCCGTGTGAAAAATTAAGGGCACCCTGAGTTTAGGAAAGAAATATTAAACTCCAGGTCAGTCATGGGACTGGTATGAGTAAACAAAAACACAATTGCTTTTAAAGAACTAGATTTATAAAAGAATTTCTATATGCTTTTAATAATGAAACTACCATAAGACCTCCCGCCACACACACAATGCAATCGTAGAATTGGACGAGATTTCTTTTTATGATAGTCAAATATGCTTGGTACAGGGAAATTTCTTTGATATTATTACTAGCTTATAGTGTAGAAAGCATTTCGAAATAGAATATTAATCTTAGCCAACATACGACCATCATCGTATGCCTACTATAGCTACCATGTTTTATGGCAGGTTACCGCCACGCTGCAGGGCAGGTTATACAACTAAAACCGTACAGAGCTCATATTGGATGAATGGATTTCCAACAAATGGTCGGGCAAAGGAACTTCCCATATAAAATGGAACGCCCCTGGAAGGACGTCCCCGGATCCTAACCGGATCTCTACTACACAGGGCCGGGTTACCTCTGATCTATGTAACAACTGACACGAGTATGCCACTTCCCGTCGTTACCAACCTTTATCCGAAGCGCTTCTCAACAAACAACCACAAAGAAATAAGTTTGCAGCAACCACGAAATAAATATCTGGGATCCATACCATGATATCACTCATAATCTAGAAGAAAATGGACATACCCTCAGGGGAAGCTATCCCCAAATAACCTTGCTGCCACGACTCCTATTTTGACCATAACCGGGTTGTGAGGTTCGACGAAGTCTCATCCACAAAGATACGCTTTTCACAAAGCCATGCTTCGATCAACAAACGATCAGGAGCACTCAGCATGCCACACTACCAAATTTGGGAGTATATCACTAATGACCTTCAACTACATAACCTCTAAGAACGTACGTCTCAGAGAAGGGTATTAAGCTAAGAGAATAAATTCTTCGCCACCAACAGATATGTACTTGAAAGAAATCAGCTTTATATCTCAAATTGCAATGTCAGACATACAGCCATACAAGTCTGCTCCGGGTTCGAACAAAACTGAAGGCACTTTCGAAGAAGTCCTTGCAATCCGGGTATTCACAATCCCGATCGGACTTCCCGTTACTTAGGGAATCTCTATACCGGAGCAACTCAATGCAGAGATAATCGATAGGTCATCCTATCGTTCTCGCAAATACCCGGTCTTCATCACCGGTCTTGAAATGCTAAGCATAACATCGAATCACATATTCGAAATGGGTTATACGACACAAAGATCCTCTCCCGGTTAATTCGAATAGTGAGTGTTAATTTTAAAACATGTGGATGTCATTCACGAAGATTCACTCATTCGATGTGGGTATCGGATAACCAACCGAAATCCGACTCCCTGTCGCATCGAAATTCAAATGCCATTTTACGGGCCAATAGGTTTTCAAAAATCGCACAGCGGTAATACCAATATCACAGCTCAGCTTAAAGCATTCAATATTACATAGCATCACATCACATAATAGAAATATCAATCCAACACACAATATTCAGGAACAATCAAAGCATCTTCAATGAAGATGAATAAATCATGTAGTTTCAAATTTATTAATTACATAATTACTTTCATTTGTAATCTTAAATCAATGATTAATTACAATTAATTATAGTTGATTGGATCTTAATCATTTTCATTAATTAAACACTTCTTAATAAATTTTCTAAATTAAATTCAAATTAATTTAGCTTAATTATAAATAAAATCTTAACTATCAATTAACTTTAATATTAATTTATTAACTAAGATTATTTCTTATGAAGTTATATTAACAAATCATTAATCGTTTAAGTAAACCAAAAGAGAATCGAATTTCCTTGATTATCTTTTTAAACCATGTTCAATAAATTCCTTTTATCACATTTTAAAGGTTAAGATTTAGTTTTAAACAACATTTTACTTTAATTTTCCTTTAAATTACATTATTTATTTAATATAAATAACCTTATAAAAATATTATATTAAACTAAATAAACTAAAATTTATTTCTTCAAAACATTTGGTCTCGAGACCTACTCCTGGTCACGCACGAGGAAATCTCGTGTTTGCTTCGGGTTTCCATCAAGATCAACCCGAGTAGCCCATATTTAAAAAAAAACGTCTAAGTATTTAAACGCTGATGCACAAATATTTTACTCGAGTAGTGCTTCGAGTTTCTACCCTAATTTCCCGAGTGAGGCTTCAGTTTCTTTCTATCTTTCCCCAACCCATCGCAATTAACACCACCACCAAATCGTATACGTGCACAACTTCTCGCCAACGTTCTGGCGAACTCAGGGCCTCCAACAAGTCACGATATCTCCCTATATTTGCAACCCAAACTCGATTCGAAGAAAATAATTTAAAATCGAATTTTAGCATCTCGAGTCGAGCAGTAGCCCAGACACCACCACAACACTCACTTCGCCAGCATTCCTCAAACCACCGGAGGAGCTCGAACTCCATCACCGCTACGTCAACACCCTTTGCTAACCTCCCCCTCAACCTTGAGTAACTCGATCGCGTATAAAAGTCACACTCGCCTCATTTAGTAACAGGTCCAAGATCTTGAGACAAAGCCCTAAATCGACCTCGTACCACAAATTCATGCAATAGAAAAATTCTTTGATAATTTTCACGAAGTCACTGGTGTTCAAGCTTGCTTCAAACCAAATTTTAGCATTTAAAATTTGTTCGATCATCGAAAAATAGTTTAATGCATTTTTCCTTCAACTATGAACTGCACATAGCATATGCAATTAAAAATTCTCATTTTGTCTTTAAAAATCATAATTTGCAATGAAGATTCAAGTTATGAAATCAAGTTGATAATTTAAAATACTCTAATTTATCATATGATTTTGTTTTCACTGTAAAATGAAGTTTACAGGGTCGAACACTTCATGATCAAGCTTAAACCAATCTCCAAACTGTGATTCAAGTTTAAACAACTTGTTTTTTTAAAAATCCTAAGCTAAAAAGTATTAAATGGAGTTCATTTGAATTTTGTTCAAATACACTTTGGTCTGAGAAAAGAAAAAGGCAGTATATTGAACAACAACCTGTAAAAAAAAATCTAGTAATATAAAAACATACAGAGCACATTTCTCTTTCAATATACAACAAAACACAATATAAATACTTAGATTTCAAATGAAAGAAAATAAGTTTACTCACTTGTATAACTAGCAGAGACAGTTTTCTTGTTTGAAAATCAAAACCTGAAACTGTATTTTCCTTTCCTTCTTAGCTTGACTTTAAATTTGTTAAAGTTTTTTTTTGCTTTATGATAACAGAGAATGAAGATGTTGCCTTGCAAACTGGAGTGATTAGCTTAGGTGTATAAAACAAGGTGATGTTTTACTTCTATCTTTTTTGTTGACTTCACTATTTTTGGTTTGAACGAACTGAAGTGAATCTAGGTGTGGATATAAGTAGAAAGTTTGTACAGGGTGATTTTTTTCCTTTGTACCTTCTACAGAAATATCCCTTTATTTAGGGCTGATATCATGCTTGATGTACTAGAGGTGATGGCATTACATGCCTTGGTCTCTTCAAGTTTACACATTTTATTTTATTGTTTTAAACAATTTCTTGTTTATAATATGTTCTTTTCTTTAATTATTATTATTACTATTTATTTAAACTTAACTATCAATATTTTTTTACTTCCATATATCTTTCTTTCATTAACAATATTAATAATTCTTCATTTTGTCTTTGAAACTTCTCAAATTTATTCAAAAATTTAAATAAGTTACAAAAATTAAATTTAAAAGTTTTGGGATGTTACAAAAACCACTTTAACAACTGTGTACGCGGTGGAGATTCCAAAATGAAGTAGGATGGTGGTGATGTTCTAATAAGGTATATACGTGGACTCGGCTCCTGTGAGTTGGCATAAGGTGGCTAAAACAGGAGCGATCTTGGGCCAAGGATGTAGCCCCTCTTATCGGACACATTCCTTCGATATTATACTCTGACTTTTGGATTTATTCGATGGCCACTTCTGATTTTTGATTTGGGAGCGTGGCTCGAGGTGGGCGGTAGCTGCGCGCTACGCGTTACCACCAGCCCGTGTGCGTAATTGGTACGTCTACCCTGGCATTGCCTTGTGTGCCGTGTCACCTACCCTATCGTGCCTTGTACGAGTTTGGTTTTCTCCCGTAGCCCGTATGGTATCCTCTGGTGGCTTCCCAATCAGGAGGGACTATGATATTGGATGGACTACTGGGACTATTATGTGTTAAGTGGAATATTGGGTCACTCCTTAATGCTATTTAAAAGTAAGTTTATTTTACTATAGACATTATTATAATAGCGAACTATTACTACAAAGTAAATAGTTTAACGGATCCTTAGGAGATGTGAATCCCGAGCATCTCTTAAGTTATTGCACTCACGTTGACACTGGATAGGAGATGTCAAATCTCGTAAACGTCTTTGACACCATTGCACCCATATTATTTACTATTGATTTAACTTACATAAGATCTTTTAGTTCCGACTCGAGTGTTTTGTCTTTTTTATTCGCTCGGTTTAGTTTGAGCATTTCAGGATTTAGAAGACCGTATTCTGGAGGACAATGATGAAGATTTATTATTATTTATTATAGTATTCCACTACATTCATACTATTCCGGTGAATTATTTAAATTTCTCCGGTATGTGTAACTCTGATATGTATTGTATAAATATAATCGAATATATTGTTAACAGCTTCATGAACTGTTTATTTGATTATTATATTTTATCGTTCCACTGTGAGGTTTTGTTTGTTTTATTTCTTTCTCTTCTTTTCTTATTTACCCCATAACTATCCACCCTTTTGTATGGTTTGAGTCTGATGTGTGTGGTTTATCGTCGACTTAAAGCGTATAAGAAGGCGGGATGTTACAAACCTCATAAATTTCAATTGTTGAAACTAGCATAACAGTTTTGCAGTCAACATTCTTAAGTTAATTCAAATTCTACTTGCAAAATTATTACCTAATATGACCTTTAATTTCGGTACATGTTTATTGAAATAAAGACTCTAAATAATAATTCAAATAAACTGTTTACACAAGAGAACCAAAATGTCATGATGTCAATAGGAGCGATAACTTAGTTTGTAAGTGTGGGATAAGATCCATGAACTGATACGATAGTATCATTAGTAATGCATCAAAATTGAGCAAATACTTTAACAGAGAAATCAAGTAGGGTTGACTATCAGTCAAATTGCAAAAGAAACATGTGTCTATAATAAAGAATATTGATACTAATGTATTTCTAAAACTACAAGCAAGGATGTTGGGATTGTCCTAAATGATAAACATAGATACTATGAAATGTCGTATATGCTATGTTGTCTACTATATCGCTATTCGCTTATGTAACTGATGAATTGAGAGGTATTATATTTGGTTTAAATTGCAAACTGGTAGTCATGAGTATTCAAGGGTATTTACGGAATACTAGAGGATTGTTTATGGAAATAACGAACTCTTTTTAGATTTATACTTCAGGTGATATAGAATATAGTATGTCAATCCAAAATTCATATTCAACCTTAACTAAGAAGCTTTTGAGTTGGAAATGTTCTAAATGAGCAATGGTGATTGATTCAACCAAAAGGCTAAGTACATCGCCTTAAATGGCGCTGCAATGAAAGCAGTATAAATATAAATGCACAAATTATTAACTAAGCTAAGGGTGATTCCAAATGTTGAGAATCTCATGTCATTATTTTTTTAAACAATGTTTTTATGCAGATCGTAAATGAAATTAGGGCTCATAAGATATCTAGACACATGTTCTAAAAATTCCACGTGATAAAGGCTGTTTATTAATGATGGAGAGATGTTGACTGACATAACAGATGGTAGTACAATAGAGTAGATCTATTAAATAAGGGACTAGCTTAATTAGCTATGAACTAATCGGAGGAATGGAGTTAGGGTTCTATAATTCATCCTAAGTGCAAGAAGAATATTGAAAGAGATGGTGGTATAGCCTCGGGGCAATTATGTAATTGTACACATATCTAACTTTGTAGTGACTCTTATTTGTAATAATGGTATTGTTTTCACTCATATACCCTGTTACATTACAATGCAAATAATTAAGTAATTAATCTAAAGTACATAATGAGAAAATACTTGCATGAAATGATATGTGATTGTTGTTGTAAATAATTATAATCATATGTAACTAATAACAATATGAAATAACATTTTGTTTTAAATATTCCTAGTCAAGATGTTTCGATAAACAATACCGATATATCCCTCGAGGCCAGAAATGTTGGGCAGTATATTACTCACATATTTTGGGGGCACCAAGGGGTTATGTAATCGTAGTTATTGGATAACTATGGAATGAATCGTCTAGAGTTTCGTGTTAATTGATTACAATAACATCGAATAGGAAACCTCAGGGTGATGATGTTACATGGTTCCCTCGATTTAAGAGTACTATGGAGCTTCAATGTGAAAACTATACTTCGATTGTAATTAAATAATGGCATGGCAATCCATCAAGCGATTATAGTTATGTCTGGGTTAAAGCATTAGGAGTGAAACACTATTCGGTTGAGAATTCTTCTCCTCGGTTTGTATGAGGTTATTGTTATGGTCATCTATAGTCAACTCAAAGTCAAAATCTCAGATTAGAGTAGAATGCTTAATATTTAATGTTATTATTGAACCAAGGACTTTTTTTATGAACTGATCGAGTTGAATGTGGATAATGTTGATCAATACCCGAATCTATAAATCCTAATGTGATATAGTGTTGACAAAGAGAATGTGTGTAAATTATTATCACCAATGGTACTACTTAAGATAATATACAATATGATTTTACTTAAAGGAACTGTAAGTGATGAATTGGACAAACCGTCATGTCTTTAATTATAGCATTGCGTGGATGTTAATATCGTAATTGTTCAATTTTAGTTGCTAACTGAATTCACACCACTAAATCACACAACCGCATTTGTGGATTCTTTGAAAAAACATACTATTTAATTATTTTATAAATTTTATAAATTTATTTAATTAATTAATATTTAAGAAAATGTAATTGTTAATTGATGTAATGAGTGTTGTAAGTAATTATTTGAATGTGTATATAAAAGTTATACTCACACGTATTGATGTATAATATCGATATACATTTGAACAAGCTTTAAATATCAATACTTGTTTAATGGATTTTGTGATTTTTTGTCCATATATGGACCATGCATAGCTGTCCATAGGGGAAGTGGTGTCATCTAGATATTTGACCTAGAGTTAGTTAAGAATTAAAAGTGGAATTTTTAAGGAGATAATATGAATGTTTTTATTCCCTCATTAAAACAAATCCTCGTATTCTTTTCTTCAACTGATTATCTTTTCTTTTTTCTCCCATCTGTAGCTGCCCTTTTTCTTCACCATGGAATTTTTTTTCTTTTACACTTATAATTTAGTCAAACAAAATTATATAAGTGGTTCATTTGATTCTAGCAAGATCGAGTGGCGGATTATGCGTTCGAGGAGATGATTTGCTCATCAAATTGTTAATATTGGGAAGATAATTATAAGTTCAAATTCTATTTTATATTATTCGTTCATATGTTCAAGCTTGACTCAAAATTATTTTATAAGTTGTCATTTCTAAAGCATGAAACCTATTCATTATGCGTACTTAAGAGAAATAGATTATTAATGTATTTTTGTTTTGGTTGTAATATGCATACACATATGTATATTCCATAATTTGATTTATTTAAAATAATGAATTTTATATTCAAATATTTCATTTTTATATATATAAGCATCTTTGTGTTGCTGAACTAGTAAAATATCTTGAATCATATCATTTTCTTAAGTAAATTCAGAATTGAAATAAAATTAATTTAAGTTTTCTTTGTCCAATAAAATATATTTGAAAGTTTAACTTTAATTAATAATGTGGGTGTTTTGATTAATCAATTCTTATTGCAATCTTGGTTATGACAATGTGTTAAAGGTGATTTTGTTTACATGTAATTTATGAGTTACTTTTACTTCCAATTGTAAGGCTGTAACTTGATTGTGTACAACTCTATGGTTACCTTCTCTTTAGAGATAGGACCAAGATTTAATTAAAAACTAGTAATAGAGAAAGGTGGAATTATTCAATAAATATTACCACCTCATCTTTTTGGATAGTCATTAGATTAGATCTAGATCTAGTATTTACTTATTTCATTTAAAATTTAGCACTAAGCCCTTATCTATATTTGTATATATCTTCTTTTAACTATATAGATTTGTATCAAACATACACATATACACATACACTCACTCGCGTACATACATGTGGTAATACATATATTATGTGTGCATGTGTTTTTTATGTGTCTATACACACACACGTATGTATATATGTATGTATGTATGTATGTATGTATCCACATACATGTATATGTTTGTACGTATGCATGTCAATGCTATATGTACGATACATTAATTTGTGTATTCGGATGATATAGGTATACTATAATATAATTAAACCTACATGTATAATTAGAGATTTATATCCATATTTGCATGGTGATTTTTCACATGCATATGTAAGTATGACACACACACACACACAAAGGATATAAGTCCCGGTATTCTTTAGTGTGTTCATATATAATTATATACACACTTATATATCTTTATGTTGTCATGTAATGCTATTAATATGTGTACGACATATTCAAATTATAACTTAATTAAATTAATAATTATTTAATTAACAAATTTAAAATAATTTTGAATAAAATATTATTTTATTTAATATTTTGATTGGATAAAATGATAGTTAATCAATTTCATAGGTTTGCTATGATCAAAATAGGGAACTTTTTTTGAAATTGACCTATATCATCCATTGCGAAATAGACCGGATTCCTTCAGAACGGACATAAAACTTTGTTTAAGCATAAAGCTAAAGCAGGAGAATCAGAAAATATTCGATTCATGCAAATTGAAAGTAGACATAACGCAATCCAGATCCGAGGATAATAGGTAAAGAAGCGGTGAATTTTGTCGCTTTTGAAGAAAGAAGCAGAGGATGTATTTTATGAATGTGGAGAGTGCCATCTATTTTAGTTAAAGAAGTGTCTTGTAATATGCATTATTACATACATTATTATTGTACTAATATGAGTGCTTTTGAGTTAGTGGTTTCTCGTACATTTGTTTGGAGCATTAATAGTGATTTTGTAAACTTACGGAAGTAAATAAAGTGCCAATTTTTCAGAAAAATCTACCAATTTAAATTATTACTTCTTTTATTTGTTCCATAGATTTTTTGTTTGATTCTCTTCCATGTTATGTTCTTAAACTTGTTCTTTCATGTTATACTCATAAAACTTCACTAATGTATAAAATACTTTTAGTAAATTAAGTGTACTATTTAATATCATTTCCTTTTTTCCATCTTTTTGTGATTTTTCCTCTTCGTGATATACCCACTTTTTAATTCTACAAACTTTGACTTTCTTACTTTCTTTAGCTATTTGATTTTCTGTTTAAGATTGGCTTCTTCATTGATTTTACCTTAGATCTCATCACCGGTGGTTATTACTGGCCTATCAATGGATACCTCAAAATCCAAAATATGTCCGCATTTATATCAAAAAAACAGATACATATCTGATATTCAAAAGACTGAAACAAATTTAGATATTTCACATTTGAAATTTAAACATTTGATATTAGTCATGATAATATTTTAAAAAGTTTCCATTTTAGTGTATTAAACGATAAGTATTTCTTGTTTTATCAATGTAAACGCGTCTTCATTGCTCAGAATCATTTCGTAACCTTATATTTATTACTTTATCGTACTTTTATAATAGTTACGATTAAATAGTTTAAATGTTAAGCTAAATTCTTTTATTTATAATTTTAGACTTAGCGGTTGTCGATGGATAAGGATGATATCCGATATTTGTTCACTATTTGTAAGTGTGGATATTTAATATTTGAATGTGATTTTGAATGTATATGAGAATGTGGTATTGTCTTATCCAAAATCATCTATTGACAGGCCTAATGATGATGTTATTAGTGGTAATGTTAATCGCTTATTTTCTAATGATTTTGTGTCAGCGTTTTCTGCTAGTTCCATTATTAAATTCAATTTCCCAACCTAAGTAGTTTAGTGCATCGACGAGTATGAGAAATGAATGGACAATGTTTGCATTTTGGATCAAGATTTTTTTAGTTAGGTTGTTGTTTTACTTATGAAATATAAAAACCTGACCCATGTTTTGTGTTTTGCAATGTGTTTGTCCTTAAGGCAGAATTCCCCAATGAACAATATGTTTTATAACATGCTTTATGTAACACCTCATAAATAAATAGATAAATAAATATAGTACTTAATTATGAGGATAAATAAATTAGATTAATTAAAAGAAGTAAATATTGATGGAAATTTTATTTACATATCATACTTGGGTAAATCAAGTGATTCTAGGAATATCCAAGTTGAAAATCTAGGACAAGTGAGAAATTAAATGACAACCATTTGTGCCCATTCAAATAAAGCTTAACTTTAATGAATTAAGTAAGGAAAGGAGAAAACGATGGATTGGTGGTCCAACTATTCATTTGGAATAAAGATAACTGCTCTCCTCTTTTCATTTCATTATGTATTCAAAACTTAAAATAAAAGCTTGGGTTTTATTAATACTGCCTAAGGGCTAAACAAGAAGTAAAAGAATGTTAGAAGCTAATGGAACTACAGACTTAAATAACAGGAAGTGGGTTTTATATTCCGTAATCCCTCTTTTTTCTTTAAATCTCACATGGGTAAATTTATATTTGTTGATTTTCATAGTTCTTGCAATCTTTAAGATCTATGAATCTAATACAGTGGTAGAGACAAACAATTTGAAGTGGGTTTTATTTGTAGAGTTTACCCATAAGAATATCAATTATTATGGATTATTAGAAGGTCATATATATGGAGAATGGATAGAAACTATGAAGTTTATGGAAATAAGCATGAATAAAGCATGACTACTTTTACTACAGATGTAAAATAAGCATGACCGTTCTAATAGGAAGCTAAAAGGCAAATGACAGCTGCTGGTAGGCAGTTTAATTAAATTAAGTACCTAATGTGAGGATTAATAGACCAAATCCATTTTCATGCTAAACGTGTCGGCAAAGCACTAAATAATGGTTACAAAAGACTAAGCGAAACAAATCAGATGTCCACACAATGAACGTTAGGGTAGATAAGGAGAAATAATGGTTCCCAAGATGTGCTGAAGGATAGGGCCGAAGTAGGTGGAGCTAAACCAAAATGTAAATGAACTAAAAATTTAATTGTAAGTCTTACGTAGAAATGTTAATAAAGCTAAGTATGAGATCATGGTTAGTAAATCGGAGGTACTAACTGAGGGTCGAAGGTGGTCAATGGTTAAGCAGGGATTATGAGAAAGGAAGTATTTCGAAAATTTAAATATTTAATCTTACAAATCACTGAAACTAAACTAAGACATACTTCCCTAGACGAAATAGTGGGTGGTTATTTCTAAGAGTAGTGCAACTTTCGATGGAGCATGCACACCGGAACTAGTGACTCCTAGAGAAAATGATGTGCGCTAAGGCTTAAGACGACCAAGACTTGAACTAGAGACGTTGATGATAATGTAATAAATAATAATAACTGAAAGATGGTTAGTTGTAATGGTAGCTTAATAAATAACTATGTGAAAAGCCTAATAGTGAAAGGTTAGATAGAATGTTTGGTAAATGCATAAGGCCTAGGTGGCAATTAAGGAACCTAAAGCGTAAATGTAAGGCCCAGTGTGACAATTGAAACCAAAAGCATTGATGTAAGGCCTAAAGAGGCAACTGTTTGCACTACGAAAGAAATTAGTCTAAGTCCCAACCAAGAGAACGGTGGAAGACGTAAAGCCATGAGTGAAAGTCTAGCAATCGCAAGTAGGTGTAAGCCTCAAGGGGAACAGAAATGTGAAAGCGTGGGTGTAAGGCTTGGTGTGGTAATCAAGAAATGATGAGGCATAAAGCCTTAGTGGAAATCGAAAGTTGAATCTAAATTTTAGTATAGCTTAAAGACATAAGGCCTAAGTGGCTACTGGAGGATAACTTTTAACACTTTTTTCATGAAAGGCATAAGGCCTTAATGGCTGCCTAATAGTAATAGTTTAACAATATATATTTGAAGTAAACATATACAAGGCCTTAAGGGCAATTAAGGGTATGGCATTAGGCTATATTCAAATACTATTATATACCTACGGAATGAACCTATGACTTAGGTTTACCTGTAAATCAGATAATATATTGGTATGGTATGGTAAAGAGAAACCCGTACAACATGTTAGTGGAGCAGCCTTACTATTTTCTTGTTTAGGATAATATGTTACTCATATCAGACTTTATATGTGACGTGTTTTATTTCTTTTTTCGTATAAATACATGTGTACTCATTCGAGTAGGCTAAATTTATAGGCCTAGACAAGATGCTTTAGGATGATCGAATAATGCAAGCCGAAAACGTACCTAAAGTCTTAGATGTCATATTTATGTTGTTTTAATCTCGCTGTATTAAGTGTTTGTGTTTGCATCTCTCTATATGGGGCATGACATCAATAAATATGTTGTACTATATTTTTGACCCCACGTAGGTATGACTTTAGGATGTAAATTTATTAAACCAAATCTGTAACGATGTGCTTAATTTTAATTATACTTGCCTTATTTACTTAAGACTGTATAATATAACTGATCCCATCTCTATTGCTAAAACATAATTCCAAGGTGATTGCAGCACATTCGGGATTCATCTTTAGGTTCGGAATGAGAGATGTTATAATTGGTATAAGAGAATAGGTTAAAGGACATTTAAGTTAAACAGAGTTAAGTATGATCTGATAATAAAAGACAAATACCTTGGGGAGCGCATATGGTACTACATAATGTATCTGTATTTTGCTCTACGAAAATACTGATGAGTTTAGTAGAGATTTTCTATTGCTAAATCATTTTTCTTTCATTTCACGTTGAAGACTTTATTTGTAGAAAATTGATTTGAGACATGAAAGAGCTAGGGCTAGAGGTGCCAATACTACGAGAGATAATGATAGTACTACAAGCATCGAGGGCTATGGAGAGAAGTGCCTCCGACGATAGTGAATGAGGCAATGCCACCTGTTATAGGGATGGATGTGAATGTCTTGTTCCAACATTTTATAGTGCTGATGATGAGAGAGGCTATGCTAGAAGTTGTCTACCCGAGACCAGCTAAAAGGGTGGATTTCTCTAAGTAAGGATTATAGGAGCCTTAGGGTAAGATGTTTGTCGAAAAGGAGCCGATTATGGAAATGTTAGATTTGCTTAAAGTTAGTAAGCATATTTTCAAGGGCTTGAGGCTAAATGATGCATAATAGAGCTAGCGGTCTTCTAGACAACCGTACGAGGATGCCCTAGAATGGTGGGAAACAATGAGTGCGGAAACTATTAAAGTGGAACATGGAAAGGATTAAGGCTTGATTCATATACGAGTCTTAAAAGAGTGTGTTGTTGAGACAGTTTATTAATCTCAAGCAAGGTGATTTTTTTTGTTGACGTACATTTAGAAGTTTGTTGATTGGCGAAGTGCAATTGAGAATTTTTCAACACCCTAATGAAGAAGAATGAGAAGTTATTTGGAAGCTAAAGCAAAGGTTGGATAAAAAGGTGATGGCTTATTTGGCATCTCTTATGAGTTTATAGTGGATGTGGCCTGAAGGTATGATAGTATGTACCGAGAGGATTGGAATGTTGAGACAAGGCCTAAAGGAGAGCAAAAGAAGAGGTTTTCTCCCTTCTATAAAGCGAAGAAAGGACAACAACCATAGGGGAAGGTTCTAAATGTGGGTGGCCAGAAGGATATTTCGTAGATTACCTGCTACAATTGCTGTCGGAAAGAAGATTATGCTTCAAAGTGTTCGCAATCGGAAGGGACGTCAAGTGATATAACAATCGTGATTAGCTGAGCTATAAGGAGAAGAATTGTCCAAATATGAAGTAGACAATGTTGTTTGCTTAGGAGGGGCCATCCTCAGGACCAACAGTCAAGGAGAAAGGGAAAAGGGCGGTTCTTGGAAGTTTGGTTTCCATTTCTAGTTTTTCTATTAACTTTTTAGTTAACATCAGATCTACACATTCTTTCATTTTTTAAGGATGTGGTGTATAGAGAAGGAATATATGTTGCATGCTTAATTATTTCATTGCATGTAGTTAAACCATTTATGGGTTATGCCACTGTAGGTAAAGGTGCATTGAAATGGAGTTTGTCCTATATGGTCATTCATTTTTGTCTAACCCATTTATGTTTGATTTTGAGCGGTACAAGGCGATTTTGGGCACGGATCGGTTAGTATATAACGACACCAAAATCTATTGCATCGAGAGAACCATTTCTCTATAAAACCCAAAATGGGGAGACGAATTTCTTGTACTTTTATATAATATAAAGAGAAGCTTTGAAGTTTCATTGTGCCTCAATGGAAGTCGAGAAATGGAAGAGGATAAAGTTTTTTTGGTTCAAGAGTTTGTCGATGGTTTTGAGCCTGTGATTTATTTACCTCTAAGAAGAGCGATTGAGTCTCGTGTTGATTTGGTGCTTGGAGTGTTTGCACTAAAATTGGGCACAACACTCGTCGGAAGTTTTTGAAGAGATAGTAAATGAAGAGTGCAAATTAAAACAGAGGATTATCTGACAAAAACTCCAAATAGCATGTAAATAAGTGCGTAGACAAGCAATTTATAGTGGTTCGGCGTATTGCCTACGTCCACTGTGAAGTTTTTATACTTTTATTGACTTTCTTTCGATGATTACAAGTCGGTACAGCAAACAACAGCGAATTACAGTCAGGAATTCGAATTTAACAACAAGTTTATGATGTCAAATGATGGAGATCTCAATTCGGCAGAGTCTGGATGCTTCAGAATTCCAAAAGTCCCTTTTCTGCTGGCCCTGGGGCTCTATTTATAGGTGTAGGCTGCTGATATTTCGCTGAAAACTCGGAAGACCACTTCTGGCACGTGAGGGGGCCCACACACACGGTCTCGGGAAGTTTGGGCCCACTTTGGCATCGGTTCGAACTCCATTCGAACCGATCAAGAATTCGTCCAATCGAGGTGAAATTTGGCGTGAGCATTCTCCAACATGTACGCAAGCTTCTATGAAAATTTCATGGCATTTGGATCAGTAGATTGGGAGATATGATGGATTGGAAATGGGGTTCATTGCCTGGCTGTTTGGTTCGAAACCATGCTTTCGAACCGATGGTTTCGAACCCATCATGGCACGTGACTTCGTGGCGACGTGGAGCGCAAACTTTGAACCAACCCGGTCTCCACTCCAAGTTGACCGCTTCGACTCCATGGATCTCGGCGAATTCGAATCGAAGGAAGACACGTCATCATGGTTGGTTGACCCAGTGGATTCGAATGAGGCTACACAGGCGGATTCGAACTTGGCATCATGGATGGGTTCGAGCATGACTTTGTGGATGGGTTCGAACTAGGCTCCATGTTTGAGTTCGAGCAATGATTCTTGCTTGGAGTCGAACTAGGCTTTGTGGTGGGTTCGAAGCGTGACTTTTGTGATGGATACGAACTATGTCACTTCTCCATGGACACGAGGCCCATCGGTTCGAACACGATGAATTCTAAGGTGACATAGGCGAACCCGAGGTGGTTCGATGGATTCGAAGCTTATGGATTCGAACGTGATGGTTTCGAAACGTTGGTTTACGATGGCTTCGAAACCCAAGCTTTCCCCTTCAAATTGAATCGATCATAACTCGAGCGTATGAACTCGGATTGACTTGGAACTTGAGATGTTGACTCCTATGGTCTTTCTTGCCGTGTCCTATCGATTGTAGCTCAATCTGGACTTGGACAAAATTCAGTGATATCCATAGCGAGACGAAGCATGACCGGTCTCTGAGATGAACTGTTCTCCGTTTCTGATCGATCTTTTGGTATCGCGGCTTTGCCAAAAAGCGGGATAACATTTTGCCCCCCAAAGTACGTCTTGTGGGAACATGACGTGCTTTGAACTGCTGTAATTTCTCTGAGCAATCATTGCTCTCCTTTTTGTTGAAACTCGTATGCCGTATTGTTGTAACCTTGCGTTGACATGATTGATTGCTGTATAATAGTGCTTAGCCGTTGGCTGTTGCATTTGTAACAGGACGAGTGATTGATCCCTGTAAAAGTTTAAAATCGATTGTTAGTTGCGACGTATATGCACATATGTTAGTTTGAACCTTGTTAACGTCGTGCGTCCATGAGTCGTTGTCAGTTCGGTTTACTATAGAATTTCATATCGATTCTCTCCTGAACCGACTTGGAAATTTGAGTCGAGACAACGCTTGATGGTTGTTTAGAAAAGTCCCTTCGTATCGATCCTCTCCTGAACCGATATTGAAGGCTTATAGTGTATGAATTCGCATTGTGCGAGTGTAACATTCCGAACCGATGACTTAGAGCATCGATGGATTTGAAATCTGCGTTTGTTATGGACGCGGTACGCTTGTGCTATGATGGATTCGAAAGGGACATTCGAACCGATATGAAGGAATGGGTACGAAGCAGTTGATTTGTATAAGAGCTTCTCGAACCGTTGGTCCCATCGTGCGTTTCACATCGATGCAGCTCGTCGTTTTGTTGTGCGCTTCGCACCGATGACACGCGGGGGTAACTTCGAAACGACAGGGTCCTAGGCCGATGGCTTCGAGGAGAGGCTTCGAACCGATAAATCCTAAGGCATATGGGTTCGAATGGAGATTTCGAACTGACGCGCGTTTTGACTGGTTGCGACCGGTCAAGTTTACTGGGTGGTGAATTGACCCGGTCATCTCCAACCCCCCATATAAATAGCAATGACCTCGGCCTTTCTTACTTTTCACTTTTTTACTGTTGCCTTGTTTTACTGTGCACTTGGAACTCCAGAGAAGAAGGTGACGTCCTTTTGTGTTCGAACCATTTGAGATCCAAACCTTCAATTCCTCAAACCCATCATTAAAACTAGGTAACTAATCTTGAATTCACACGGCAAAGCTACCTCGAACCCATCACTTCGTCATCGATCGGCCTTTCTTGGGATTTGGTAAATCCAGATCTGGCCTTTGGAGGAACTTCGAATTGATTCCGAAACTCGTGCACGAATCGATGGGGGGGCAGCACCATTCTATCTCAGACTTTGAGTCGACCCTTGTGATTCCCTTGGAGGGGGTGCAGTTTGCACCAAGCTAACCATGGTGTTGAGTTGTATCGGTGCCCAACGATCGATACAAGAAGCAGCCGTTGATTGGAATGAAGCTCTCAACTTCGCATCGATACGAAACATTTCTTTACGACCGATACGAAAGGCATCGAGTCGAATTCGAGCGATGTTTAGTTGAGGCTTTCCTGATCGGTGCGAACTAATTAATCAAGGATTGATTCGAAGTTATCCCCCACTGATCGATTCGAGCTCGGCGTTTTGATGGATTCGAAGTGCGCCCCTCCGTATCGATTCGAAGTCACCCTTCACTGATCGATTCGAGCTTGGCACACTGATTATCGATTCGAAGCTCGCTCCTTCGGATCGATTCGAAGTGATGCGATGATGGGTTCGAACAAGTCACTTGTGATTGGTTCGAAACTCCATATAGTGGATACCAAAGTTTGATATTTTCTGAGAATAATTCCGACGAGCTTCACTCCTGCATATTTGGACACGTTAAACTGCATACTTGAGCACCTTTCGAAGCTCGTCGACGGAACAAGAACAATCTTTGTTTGAATCAATTTTCCTTATGTGAAGGGTTTTGCGATAACGGCCATCACAACTGGGCTTTGTAGCTTTGTCGTTTGCGTGTTTTCTTTAATTCTGCGATATTCATCCAAGTAACGCATAGCACCGCACAACACACATTCATACACTATACACTGGGGAATTCACGGGCCCCTTGTCATCTAATGATGGTTTCTCATAAGTCAGTCAGTTATGGAGCCTTCGAGTTCGCGTCAGCAGGAAACCCCACAAGATACTCAGAGTATAGTTCCTCCGAGGTTAGAGGTCCCGAACATTGATCCTGAAATTATCGGCCCGGCGCTGGATGAACTTCTCGACGCATCATTCATCGCTAATCCATCAGATTCCGTCCCATCTCATATTTCCGAAGATATGCTGGGGAGGATATGCTTGAGGCACGGTTTGTCACTAGACGACGTGTTACTACCGGGGCCAAGCGACAGACCACACAACCCGCCGGAGGGGTATACCGCATTCAATCGCCATGCGTGCGCGGCCGGGACGCTTCCTCCGTTCAATGAATATATAAGAGAAGTGCTATCTTTTTTGGGAGTCGCACCATCCCAACTTCACCCGAACGGGTATGCTTCGGGTGAACAGCCTATTCATCGTCTTTATGGAATATCTTCATAGACCACCGGCCCCGATTGAAATCAGATACTTGTTTAACTTCAAAACCCGAAACGATTACCCATCTTTTACATTCTTGGAGGCAGTACGAAATTGTCAAGTGGTTATCTGATCCTGGACTAGGTTAAGATATTACAGGACGGAATGGTTCTACATCAGATGTCCTCCGGGCTTCGCCAGGCGATGGTTATTTAGACATGAGTATAGCTGAGTTTCCAAACAATTACTAAGGCGATTGCAATCGAAGTGTGACTTATATATTTTTCTTCTGTACAGCGATGATCCAGCGCCCCAACGGTGAAAACTTTAGGGAGATAGTATGAGTGCTCCGAGAGGTCCCGAGCGTCGATAGGGATATCGACGTGTTATTGACGGATAGGAATCTCCGGGCCTGTGGATTAATCGAACGATGGCAGAGTATAATATTCGACGGGGTGCAAAGAATTGTTCCGAAAAAACACGCCAAGCACAAGAAACCCAAAGTCATTGTAGCCGAGGAAGTTGATTCCGAAAGAACTCACACTGACGACGAGCCGTTGCTGGAGCCTACAGACGTGGCTCAAGATGTTGAAGAGCAAAGAAAAGGCAAGGCGGTCGTCGTCACATCAACTAAGAAGGGGAGATGGAAGTCGGTTGTCACAGCCCGATCCTCCCCCGGAGTTAGAATTTCCGAGACGTCTCCTCCGCGAACCGAAAGTCTTTACGAAGGGCTTACAAATCTTCCAATCCCGGATGATGTATCCTTTCAGCATGACGCCGGGTTGGAGGAGTTTCATCGTACTCTTGAACTGAGAGAGCCTTTTATTACTAGCTCAGTCGACACTTCGGGTTGGTCGGGGGAAATGCATATTCATACACATTTCACGACACTACATAGTCCCGAGTCTTGGGTCATCGGTTTCGAGAAACCACTAACTCTGTTCTCCTCTTTGCTTTGTAGGTACCATGTCCAGGGGCGGTTCGATGCTAGGGAGTCTGCGACATGCTCGGAAACCATCGTATCGTGACTCGCGCAGGCGGGAAGGAGATAGGGACTATGATCAGGAATACTCCGGATATTCGAGCCGTGAAAGATACGACACAGAGAGGGGTTATAAGCGTCGATCCCGATCATGTACCCCTCCTCCTCCCAGAGATCCTGTACCACCTCTGGCCCATATTTCTCGCCCCTCTGAGCCTTCACATCATACGTCCACTTCCTAATCTTCCAGGCACGAATCTCACCATTCCAGAAGCGAGGCATCGACCGCCGTAGTTGCGGAACAGCCTCCTGTGGGAATTTCGGGCGAAGGGGCGCTCAGGCTTGCTCAATTGAAAAAAGACTTCCCAACTATTTGCTTCGACAACTACATTTTTCCCCCGCACTTGAAAAGAATCCCTCCGTCGGCGGAGCAGGTGGTGCATGACTATGTGCACGACTTCTACGCTCAGTATAAAGTATGGTTTAAAGCGGCGGAGAAGGCGTCGGAGCTGGCCTTTGAGAGTGGGGCCGCCAACGAAAAGTCACAGGCGGAGTTGGCCCAGAAGAGTCGTATTATCGATGTGCTGAACACCGAGGCCGAATCTTCCAGAAAATCAGAGATGGAAGCCATCAAAAAGGCCGATGAAGCCCAACTCACGATGGATAGAATGAAGCGTGAGCATTACGCCACAGTTGAGGACATGGGCCATCGGAATACTCTGGTCACTGCCGAGAGGGATGCGGCGCTAAAGGAGCTAAATGAGCTCAAATCCAAATTTGCCGAAATCGCCAAGGATAGGGACCATGCAAACAATGCAGCACAGGAGGCGTGCGAACAAGCGGTGATACTCCGGACCGAATGGGATGAGGCAGTGGCCAAAGTTCAAGCGGTCGAGGCGGAGATTGAGGAGAGAGTTCAGCAAGCCGAGGCCAGGCTAGAGGTTGACATTGAAGATCTGCTTATTACATACAATGCCAATGTATTGAAGCACAGAAACTTGGCCTGGCTTCAGGATTACCCGGTGCATCTCTGCAGTGCTTGGGAACGATTGGTTGAAGGGGAAGAGGAAGCGCACCCCGACGAACCGGTCGATCGATTCGAGCTTGAAAACCGGTTGCTAACAGATGAGGAAAAAAGGGTCCTTCATGATGCTATGATCGCTCATGAGAAGGAGTTGGTTGGCGGTCGATCTTTGGAGGCCGGAGAAGGGTCAGGCGTTGAGCATCGTGGCGCCGCTCTTGAAATCACCGCCCCGCTTCCGTCTGAGCCTGTATCTGCGGTTAGCTCACAGACCGTTCCTGCTTATGACCCAGAGCAACCGCGTTTATCACCCATTCGTGAGCACGTCTCCGAAGTCGTTCCACCATCAACAAGCCGAACTAAGGAAGGTATTCTGAACAAATTTCAAGTGCATTTTCGCTAGAACTCTCGTTTCGAAGTGATTGTTCTTAACCCCTTCTCTTCTTTACCCAGTGACCAGGACTACCCCGGTGTCTTCGACCCAGGAGCCGAGTCAAGGGCAGAAGGCTATTACTACTGAAACGACTGTCGTGACAACGGCAGCGTCTACTGGAGCGGCGCAGGGAAGCTCTTTGTCTCTTGACGAGCAAATGGTGAGTGAATTGCTCGGTCACCAGGGTGACTTCTCTACAGACTTGCCATTTATCATTAGTGAGTTACCGCCAGCTTCTAGCCCCCTTGTGGAGACCGGAGTTACCTCCAGCCATGCCCCATCAGCTCGAGAAGAAGAAATCTTGGCCGAAATCCATGCTGAATTAGAAGCTGAGGGGCAGAGCGGTAGTGTCGGTGGCGACATTATTCCACCTTCCGTTGCGGGTCCGGTCCCTCCTATTTCTCCGGCGGGGAGTCCTCATTTAGATTCATGTTCTGAGGAGGACGTAGATATTATGCCCCCTGCTGGAGAGCAGCCACCGGAGAGGAGGCCGTCAAAGCGAAGGATTTCCGTTCCTAGCGATTCTGACGACGAACCGTTGATAAGGAAGCCGAGAAAGAAAGAATAGAGCGGCCCCCCAAGCAGATTTTTTGGTAGATAGGGACTTGTCTTCGTTTTTTGTTAGTAGGTCGTGTATAGATGCAGGTTCGGCCCCTGCTAGTAGGCATTCTTTTTTGGAAGAACTTATTTGCGTGCAAGTCCTTGTTCTAAGCTAGTTGAAATAAGATTTAGTTTCTCTGTTTCAACTCTCATTTCTTTTGCGCTTAAGTGTTTTTTCCGTCAAGTAGAATTCGTTTTTATTCGCCAAGTTTGAGAATCTTGGTCGCGAGTTGTGACTGATGAATAACCGAACTTCGGACATTGTATCACTTTGGTCAGTGATTAACACTTAGCTTTTTTGCCCCCGGTCTCGGGGAACAACATTTGCATTTTTGTGGTTGAGTGCGTTTATCGCAAACTATAAACACATGACCACATTCTGGGGACTTAAGACAATTTGAGATCGATAATCCGGTTCGCACTCCGGGAACTTGGAAATGATGTTCACATTCCAACTCGCACTCTACGAACTTGGAGTTAGTATTAACATTTCAGTTCGCACTACGGGAACTTTAACTTGGTGTTCATGCTCCAATTCACACGCCGGGAACTTGGATAAAGCATGTATGTTTGGGTTCGCACTTCAGGAACCCAAAATTGATGTTTGTACTCCAACCCGCGCTTCGGGAATCTGGAGCTAGCACGGATGCTCTGGTTCACGCTCCGGGAACCTGTAACTTACGTGTATATTCCAATTCGTGCTCTGGGAAGTTGGAGTCCGTTCGCACTCTGGGAACGAATTATTGAATGTTTATACTCCAATTCGCACTCTGGGAAGTTGGAGTCCGCTCGCGCTCTGGGAGCGAATTATTGAATGTTTATACTCCAATTCGCACTTTGGGAAGTTGGAGTCCGCTCGCGCTCCGGGAGCGAATTATTGAATGTTTATACTCCAATTCGCACTCTGGGAAGTTGGAGTCCGCTCGCGCTCTGGGAGCGAATTATTGAATGTTTATACTCCAATTCATACTCTGGGAAGTTAGAGTCCGCTCGCGCTCTGGGAGCGAATTATTGAATGTTTATACTCCAAGTCGCACTCTGGGAAGTTAGATTCCGCTCGCGCTCTGGGAGCGAATTATTGAATGTTTATACTCCAATTCGCACTCTGGGAAGTTGGAGTTAAACGAGGGATTGTCGTGTATCAATCCCTGTAAATATTCATATGGTGTCCTGCCCCCGAGCTCGGGTTTCACTTAGCGAGTGACCGGTCATATCGCAGCCACTCTCTATTTGAATAAATCCCACCGCATGATGGAACTTAGCTCTCCGTGCGTCGTGATATTGTGCGTCACACTTAATAAACCACAGCTTTGGCTCGAAGAGATGGCATTTTATTGCTGAAACGAGAAAATATGGCAAAGTCAGTTGCCTTATTACAAATTCAAATCTCGGAATGCTAAAATAAAATGCAAAACAACAAATTGGCAGAAAAAGCAAAGTCTTTCATGTGTAGTAGCGACGAAGACTCTCGCTATTCCAAGCCCTCGGCAAGGTGAGACCATCAACGGTCGATAATTTGAACGTGCCGTCTCCGAGCTTTTATGAAATCACGTACGGCCCTTCCCAAGTTGGCTTCATGTGCGAAGGAACCGGGTAAACCCTTTTGAGCACGAGATCGCCGAGTTCAAAGGTTCGCGGACGGACCTTGGCATTGAATATTCGGGCGACTCGACTCCGATATTTGGCTGCCCTCAAATCGGCCTCTTCACGCCTCTCGTTCAGTAAATCCAGAGATTGAGCAAGTAATATGGCATTTGTCTTCGGATCATAATACGTCGCACGATGAGAACGCACTTCCAATTCGACTGGAATAACGGCCTCTGAGCCATACGATAGAGAAAACGGAGTGTGACCGGTTGCAGTTTTGTGAGTTGTTCGGTAGGCCCATAACGCCATAGGGAGTTCGTCGACCCACTTGCCCCCGGCCTTTTCTAGTGGCTTCTTCAGAATGGACTTTATAACTTTATTAACAGCTTCGACCAGACCATTTGCTTGAGGGTGTGCCACTGCAGAAAACTTCTTATGTATGCGAAATCGCTGGCAGAAATTTTTGAACTCGATACTGTCGAATTGGGCTCCGTTATCGGTGATGATAGTATGCGGGAGACCGAATCGGCAGATGATGTTGCGCACTACGAAGTTGATCACTTTCTTCGTTGTAATCGTTGCAAGAGGCTCAGCTTCGGCCCATTTGGTGAAGTAATCAACCGCAACGATGGCGTATTTCCCATACCGCGAACGGCCAGGGGCTAACCATTTGGGTTATTTCGGTAGGTGGAGCTCTGGGAATCCGAGCGTGTTTCTGGCATTTGTCACATTTTTTGGCGTAGTCTGATGCATCTCGATTAACGGTGGGCCAGTAATATCCGTATCGGAGTACCTTCTTAGCGAGTGCCTGCCCCCCAGTGTGATCGCCACACTCTCCCTCGTGTACATCGTGCAACACTCGCTTGATTTCATCGTGTGCGATACATCGGAGTAGGGGGACAGAATACCCCCTTCTGTACATAACTCCGTTTTGAATGACAAACCATGAGGCTTTTCGGAGGACCTGCCTCTTTTCACTCCTGCGCTCAGGCAGTGTTCCATGTTCAATGTAATTTCGATAGGGGGTCATCCACGACTCCCTACATGTGGTAGCCTCGAATGCATGGCTGACCTCACTTTGACCAATGCTCGGAGAAGGTAGGGTTTCAACGGGAACAAGCCCCATCTGTTGAGCTTCGCCCGTACTCGCCAACTTCGCCAATGAATCGGCCTTCTGATTGTGCTCCCGGGGGATACAGAAAATGGCATAGTAATCGAAACGATCAAGGATTTCCCTGACTCGAGATAAGTAAGCAGCTAGTCTTCGATCCTTAGCTTGATATTCACCTCGGACCTGACATACGATTAATTGGGAGTCACAATAAATCTCTACAGCAACAATTCTCAGGTCGTGGGCCAGCTTCAACCCAGTGAGTAAAGCTCATATTCAGCCTCATTATTAGTTGCATGGAACTCGAACCTTAGGGCGTAGCATATAGATCGGCCTTCGGGGGTTTCAAGCACTACCCCTGCTCCCGAACACCGTTCATTGGAGGCATCGTCAGTATATAACTTCCACATGTGTTTAGGAGGTTCGCTACTCTCAGGTAATTCCTCGGGTACAGTGAATTCAGTGACGAAATCTGCTAGAACTTGGCCATGTATGGCCCTTCTCGGAGTATAGGCAATGTTAAACTGGCTCAATTCGATATTCCATTTTAATAGCCTACCAGACGTCTCAGGCCGCGTGAGGACCTGTCGTAACGGCTGGTCGGTGTACACGGTTATAGGATGAGCCTAAAAATATGGACAGAGCTTTCTCGAGGAAATGACTAGGCAATATGCCAACTTTTCTAGCTTGGGATAGTTCCTCTCGGCTCCGGTCAACCGTTTACTTATGTAATATACCGGTTTTTGCACTCGGTCTTCCTCCCGGACTAATGCTGCACTGATTGCGCTTTCAGATACCACCAAGTAAAGATATAATCGCTCGTGATCGACAGGCTTCGAAAGAATCAGCGGTGTAGAAAGATGTTGAACCAGTGACTGAAACGCACCTTCACATTCTGCGGTCCATTCGAAGTTTCGCTTCCCTTTTCGGATCAGATCGAAGAAAGGAATGCATTTGTCAGTTGATTTCGAGATGAACCTACTTATTACTACGACTTTCCCATTGAGACTCTGGACCTGCTTTATGGTCCTTGGAGTTTGAAGATTCCTGATGGCCCAAATATTTTCAGGGTTAGACTCTATCCCTCGGGCGTTGACGATGAACCCAAGGAATTTTCCGGATGCAACCCCAAAATGGCATTTTAGCGGGTTGAGCTTCATCCCATATCTCCGGAGGATATCAAACATTGATCCCAAGTCCTTTACGTGATCAACTGAATGCCTTGACTTTACTAACATGTCATCTACATAAACTTCCATGGTCTTCCCGATCTGGTCGGAAAACATCCGGTTAACCAAGCGTTGATAGGTTGCGCCGGCATTCTTTAACCCAAAAGGCATGACTTTGTAGCAGTATAATCCCAGATCAGTCACAAAACTCGTATGTTCTTGGTCGGGCACATGCATGGGTATTTGATTGTAGCCCGAGTAAGCATCCATAAAGGATAACAATTCGTGTCCGGCGGTTGAATCAACGAGCTGATCGATTCGAGGAAGTGGAAAACTATCCTTCGGGCAAGCCTTGTTCAAGTCAGAATAATCGATACACGTTCTCCATTTCCCGTTCGGTTTTCGGACAAGTACCGGGTTTGACACCCACTCCGGGTATAAAGCATCTCTAATGAATCCATTTGTTTTCAACTTATCGACCTCCCCCTTAAGGGCGGCAGATCTCTCTGGATCCATACCACGCCTTTTCTGCTTGACTGGGATATACCGCGGGTCAATGTTTAAAGTGTGGCTCGCGATATCCAGCGAGATCCCACACATGTCGGAATGCGTCCAGGCGAACACGTCAAGATTCGCCCGGAGAAATTCAACCAATTCCTGTTGTGCCCCTGGCTCAATTGAGACCCAATTTTTAACACTCTCGAATCATCGCCATCATCATCGATCGGGACATTGATAGTTAGCTCGACCGGAGAGGCCTGACTCTCTGTAGACTCCCCATTGTTGTCGTTGTCCCTTGGGTCAAGGTCTTTCTGGAATTGGTTGTGGTGCCCGGGCTGAGGCCCAAGCACCAATTGTCAATCATCGGCAGAACGGACGCAGAGAGATTCCTCTACGCCCTTCCCTTTCTCCCTTCACTGTGCCTTTCGCAGCTCTGCAACATAACAGGCTCTTCCAGCAGCCTGATCTCCATGAATTACACCGATACCACAATCGGTAGGAAATTTCAAAGTCAAACACCATGGGGCGATTGCCGCCCGAAATTCAGCAAGGGCCGGTCGGCCCAGAAACGCGTTGTACGGTGAATGTATGTCCAAAACAACAAACTGTAACATGCGTACTCTTCTGCACTCACCGATCCCCAGCTCCACGGGTAACTCCACAACCCCCGTGGGTATATTAGCACTTCCATCGAAGCCATGAATCCTGGACTGGCAGGGCTTCAGATCTTTGGCTTCCATCTTCATCTGGTCGTAAGCCCTCCTGAACAAAATATTGACTGAAATCCCACTATCCACCAGTATCCTCTTCATCCAAGCAGGACCAACCTGGGAGGATATAACAAGTGAGTCGATAGTCGAGGCTTCGACCTTGTCTGCATCACGGTTCCGGAACAGGATGTCATCTGCCATCGTCTTTTGTTGTTTTGCCGGAGCCCCTTCGTCATAACTACTGCAACATTCGAAATCCATATGCCTAACCGAGCTAGCATATGACTCCATCTCTTTCCAACTCCTATCCGCCGGATGAGGACCACCACTGACGGTGCTTATCACTAACCTTCCGCCCGTTCGGGCGGGTTCTTCCTGCCTTGGCTGATTTTGCCGATTGTTCTGGTTTGACGGACCCGCACTGCCAGACTGCGGCTCCCGTACAAACTGGTCCAACTTCCTTTCCCTGATCAACTTCTCGATCAAATCCTACAAGTGTCTGCATTCGTTGGTATTGTGGCCGTAACTGTCGTGAAATCTACAAAACTTGCCCGTTTGAATCTGTCTCTCCGACGACGGCTTCGGAGTAGGCTTCTTGTATTGCATGGCGTTACAAGTTTGTAGGTATACGTTCTCCAAGGATGTATTCAGCGGAGTATAATTGTCGAACATAGGGGCCCTACGCCTCGGCCCACGGTTCTGATCCCGCTTCCTTCTCTGATTCCCATTATTCTTCGGTTGTGATTGTTTGTTCTGGATATTTAGCTGCACTTTCCCAGAACTCTCTCCCGATTGTTTAACAGCCACATTACTTTGAATCCCCTCTCCACTGGGTCCTGCGTCGTCCTGTTTCCTAGACTGCTTCGCGTCCTCACGCCTCAAGAACTGGGCGGCTTTGGAGTAGAAGCGATCCAACGACGCAGGAGGTTTTCCTGCCAACCAATTTCCAAAATCCGAATCAGGGTCAATTCCTTTCATTAATGCCATCAGAATCGAGTTATCATTAGGATTGGTGATTTCCACACAGGCCTTATGGAATCTCTCCAAGTAGTGTCTAAGAGTTTCTCCTGGAGCTTGGGTAACACTAGACAAAGTGTTGACGTCCCTAGGCCTCGCAACATGCATGCGGAACTGTTCCACGAACTTCCTGGCCAGCTGATTGAACGAGGAGATAGAACGGGGTGGCAATCGCGTGAACCACATCGTAGCAATGCCCCCCAAAGTGATAGGAAAGCTCCTACACTTGACCGCATCATCTGCCCTAGCGGCGCTCATGGACCATTCATACTTCAGTATGTGTTGATTAGGGTCCGAGTTTCCCTCGTACATCGGTAACGTGGGCATCCTAAATCGCCGAGGGGGTTCGGCATACAGGATCTCATCTGTGAATGGGGTGTGACTCCGAGGATTCCCCAGTCGTCGTTAGTAAACCCCTGACTTTCACGGATCATCTGCCTGATCATTTCCGGAAGATCCGTTACAGCTGCGTTCTGGGCATGTCGAGCCAAGGTGTGGTCGGGCTCCACAATGCGGGACTGGACCGGATGCTGTCGACGGTCCGGATCTCGCCTCCTTGGTTCGACATCTTCTGGTACATACGGCTCAGGAGTTTGCCGTCGTCGGTGGTGGTTTTGATCTGACAAAGTACGGATGTCAACCCCTAGCTCCATAGCAATAGTTGCAGGACGGTTGTCGGTAGTGTGTTGAGGAGCAGTGCCTCCCCGGGAGGAAGGCCCTGTATGGAAGCTTGCAGATGGACCGACTCGTAGTTGCCCAACCGTCAATGCCGGAAGGTCTCCGGTAGCCTGTGCATGATTCCCATCCATTCGGGGTCGTGAAGGTTGGTGATGATAATCGGTGGAAGCCGAACTCTCCGTGGAAGACTGGAATGCATAATCCCTCCTGCACCGCCTTCGCTTATGACTATGTAGCTGGCGGGTTAATTCAGCGTTAGCATGTAGTTGCTCCGTCAACTGTTGCCGACTTTGGGTCAGCTCTTGGAGCAACGTTTGAAACTCTTGTCTCGTTACCGGTCCGGATGACTTCGAAGGCCCGGCAACGTCCTGAGTAGATGGTAACTGCGCGGGATCTGGCCTATCCTGGCCTCCTTGGTTACCAAGGTTAGAGGTGGTTCCAGTACTCACCATTGTGAATAGCGAGATTCTTTCCTAGACTTTTATCAAGTCTGAATAGAACGGAAGGAACCTAAGCTTGAAATTCGGATCTCTCTCTTAGATTTATGCAATCCGGTATTGATGACAGATCCGTGGAGCGAGAGAAAATCTGGGTTTTCTCAGTGAAAGCACCAAAGTGTTTGCACTAAAATTGGGCACAACACTCGTCGGAAGTTTTTGAAGAGATAGTAAATGAAGAGTGCAAATTAAAACAGAGGATTATTTGACAAAAACTCCAAATAGCATGTAAATAAGTGCGTAGACAAGCAATTTATAGTGGTTCGGCGTATTGCCTACGTCCACTGTGAAGTTTTTATACTTTTATTGACTTTCTTTCGATGATTACAAGTCGGTACAGCAAACAACAGCGAATTACAGTCAGGAATTCGAATTTAACAACAAGTTTATGATGTCAAATGATGGAGATCTCAATTCGACAGAGTCTAGATGCTTCAGAATTCCAAAAGTCCCTTTTCTGCTGGCCCTGGGGCTCTATTTATAGGTGTAGGCTGCTGATATTTCGCAGAAAACTCGGAAGACCACTTCTGGCACGTGAGGGGGCCCACACACACGGTCTCGGGATGTTTGGGCCCACTTTGGCATCGGTTCGAACTCCATTCGAACCGATCAAGAATTCGTCCAATCGAGGTGAAATTTGGCGTGAGCATTCTCCAACATGTACGCAAGCTTCAGTGAAATTTCATGGCATTTGGATCAGTAGATTGGGAGATATGATGGATTGGAAATGGGGTTCATTGCCTGGCTGTTTGGTTCGAAACCATGCTTTCGAACCCATCATGGCACGTGACTTCGTGGCGACGTGGAGCGCAAACTTCGAACCAACCCGGTCTCCACTCCAAGTTGACTGCTTCGACTCCATGGATCTCGGCGAATTCGAATCGAAGGAAGACACGTCATCATGGTTGGTTGACCCAGTGGATTCGAATGAGGCTACACAGGTGGATTCGAACTTGGGATCATGGATGGGTTCGAGCATGACTTTGTGGATGGGTTCGAACTAGGCTCCATGTTTGGGTTCGAGCAATGATTCTTGCTTGGAGTCGAACTAGGCTTTGTGGTGGGTTCGAAGCGTGACTTTTGTGATGGATACGAACTATGTCACTTCTCCATGGACACGAGGCCCATCGGTTCGAACACGATGAATTCGAAGGTGACGTAGGCGAACCCGAGGTGGTTCGGTGGATGCGAAGCTTATGGATTCGAACGTGATGGTTTCGAAACGTTGGTTTACGATGGCTTCGAAACCCAAGCTTTCCCCTTCAAATTGAATCGATCATAACTCGAGCGTATGAACTCGGATTGACTTGGAACTTGAGATGTTGACTCCTATGGTCTTTCTTGCCGTGTCCTATCGATTGTAGCTCAATCTGGACTTGGACAAAATTCAGTGATATCCATAGCGAGATGAAGCATGACCGGTCTCTGAGATGAACTGTTCTCCGTTTCTGATCGATCTTTTGGTATCGCGGCTTTGCCAAAAAGCGGGATAACAGGGAGCATAACATGTTAGTACACTATCTAGTAGAATGCTACCAAAGGATACCGAGGAATTGAAGAAGCAGCAAATGGAATTTGAGCAATAAAGATTCATTAGACCAAGTTCACCATGGGGTGCTTTGGTAGTATTTATTAAGAAGTCAAATGAATCACTTCGTATGTACATTGACTGTAGCAAGTTGAATGAGTTGGCGATGAAGCATCATTGCCCATTGTCCAGGATAGGTGATGTGTTGGATCAGCGAAGTGGAGATAAAGTATACTCACGGTTAGATTTGCTACTGGGTTCCATCAACTAAGAGTTGCTGAGGGAAGTATTCATTTGGCGACATTTAACAGAAGGTATAGCACATATGAGTATGTGGCTACGCCTTTTGGGCTAACCAATGCTTCGGCTTTCTTTGTAGATCCAATGAACCAAGTATTTCGCGATTAATTATATAGATTTTTGTTGGTTTTTATAGATGACATTTTGGCGTATTCAAAGGATGAGTGAGATCATGAAACTCATCTTAGATTGGTATTGGAGACCATGAGACAACACAAGTTAAAGGTGGTTTTCCAACTGTCATTTTTGGAAATTAGAAGTGAAATTCCTAGGCCACGTGATTTCAAAGGAAAGGTTATGTGTCGATCATTCAAAGATTAGAGGGGAAAAAGATTGGAAGAGACCAAAGACACTTACTGAGATATTGAGTTTCTTAGGGTTGGTCAGATGCTATTGGAAATTCATTAAAGACTTCTCTAGGATAGCAACGTCGTTGATCAGACTAGCTTTAAAGAATGAAAGGTATGTCTGGATGAAAGAATGTGAAGTAGCATTCCAGGAGTTAAAGCTTCAACAAATAGAAGCTTCGTTTATAGTTATGCAAAAAGGGAATGAGGATATGGTTGTGTACATGGATGCTTCAGGTTCAAGTTCAGGAGTCATGCTGATGGAAAAGTGCAAGGTTATAATGTAACACCATATAATTTGGTTTTAATTATTTAATTAGTTAGTTAATCAATTAGGCTCCGAAAATGTAATTTGTGCAAACAATGGAATTTGACCGCGAAACTTGTACCATTGCGTTCATGGTGAAATTTCGAGTAACTTTCATATTTGGAGTTTTGCGATCAGAGTCCAAACGAATAAGTTACTGATGAAAAACGAATTTAGAATTAAAATAATTAAATAAGAAGAAATTAACATTTTTAAATTCATTGCCCAGGCCCACAGGCCAATCCGGTATTGGGGACGGTCGACCCTTAGCGGTCGACCGGTCACCCAAGGGAAGTCGACGGATGGCGACTTAGCGGCTCCAGTAAACCTAGATCACAACGACCCAAATTTAATATATTTCGATCATACGGTTCTGATTGATTCTAGCACCTATAAATTCAGGCCTAGCCCACCCTTATCTTCTCATATTTTTATGGAGGCGATAGGGAAGCTTTGCCATTTCTTGTTCTCCACTTTCTACCTAAATTATAAAGATATGGTATTTGTGTCTATATTCATACAAATCGAAGAAGAGTTGAAATCTAATAAAACGGAGAAGAGAATCAAACATTTGCCTATTTGAGGTAATTTATATATCTATATATGTCTGTATCTATTTTTCTCTCAATCCCAAGTCTCTTCTCAGATCTGTAATTCTAATGTGTGTATATAACCATTTATACATATCTCTTGGATCAAAAAGGATAGGGGATGAATCAAAGGTTCCATTTCAGAATCGGAGATTCGGATCGCTTTTAAAAGGTAAGTGGAAATTTTTATAGATTATTATAATACGAAAATTATCTCGTTGATGTTTATTTGATTTTTATGCCTAATAGGATAATTGTGTATGAGAGGCAGTGAACTGACTATGATTTGAATATAATAAATATCACTTACAAGTTATTGTTTATGAATTGATTTAGCATTGTACACAACCTGATCGAGGAATCAGTTCCAAAAGTACGAATTTAAAATATTAGTTTGAATGAAATTCATTCCAGATCCGAAATAACCTGTATAATAATATTGTAAATTTGGATTATTAGCCTAATCTTGTTAGAATATGAACTTTTCTATATTTGTAATTATTGAAATTTAGATCCATTTAATATTTTTAAATTAGTTCGATTTCTTTCCTTTATAGAAAGATACAGCGTTTGATCGAACAAGGAATAGATGCAAATAAAAAGAGAAAGAGATGTGTAAGTATGAATTCATTGTAGTTTACCCTGTCCATTTCAGTAGTAAAAAGAAATGATTATTCCTTATAATTTCAAATGATGTAATCTTTTATATTTTAACGTTAAATCTTTTGTTTTGGACTAATTTGTAGAAAATATAGCGGAAAATCTTTTTAGATATGATTCCAATAATTTAATATGGAAAAGATGTTCTAGTAAAGGTATAACTAGAACATATTTGATAACAATAAATATTTGTACGTAATTACTGCGCTTTTAATAATTAAATAAAAAACTAATAACTAACTAATAGAAAAATAATTTAAAAGGTTGTAACTCCAATGGATGGTAATAAATATGGGAGTTGCGATAAATTGATAGGGTATATGGATTAATGGGACTGATAAAAATGGAATAGATATAAAAGGTTACTAATTCGAAATTAGTAATTATACATAAATGTCTTAAGAAATTTCCATTAGGATTTTATGGACAAATTGACATTTATGAGCAACAAATAGGATTTATGGTAGATAAACAATTAAGGTAAATCTTATTTCTTTAAGTAAAAAGGGAATTATAAAGCTAAGTCCCATGTCTTCCTAAGATAATATAAGTAAAAACTTAGAATGGTTAAGTGGACTTAGTAGGTTGGTGTGCAAGGTCAGTGGAGTCCGAAAGACTGCCCTTCACAATGGTTAATTGGACTTAGTAGGTTGGTGTGCAAGGTCAGTGGAGTCCGAAAGACTGCCCTTCACTTTAAGGCTACTAGTAGTCGGGTGCATTTACTATTGATGTGAGATACCACTAATTCTAGGACCCATGACGATGTGAGAGATTGGCCTTGCTTTCCTAATTGATTGGAATTAGGAGCGGTAAGGGGAATCTCCATAAGGGTTCACTTTTGGTTTGAGGTCCTAAATGGCTGAAGGGTCTGCCTCTCTCCTAAATGGAAGTATTAAGTAACCTAGTGTGATTCAAAATAAATAAGGATGTCTTTAAAAAGGGTTTACTTCAACCTTGAGGTCTTAAGTGGCTGTAGGGTCCACCTCACTATGTAACCTAATGTGATGTCATATTTATAATTAAGGAATGAGAGTAGATATCTCATGAAGAGTTCGCTTTAGGTTTATGATCTTAAGTGGCTATAAAGTCCTCCTTTTTTATATAAAATAAGTATTAAGAAGCCCAACAAGATTTCTAAGTAATGATAGCTAGATAGTACCATTAAGGAGCGTGCTTTTGTAAGCTGGTCTTAAATGACGGGGTCTGCCTATTTTCCACTGGGAAGTATTAAGTGGCTTGGGTATGGCTCTTACATTGCTAAAGCCGTAACAATAATAGTACAATTTTGGATCATGCCTTGGGGATAGGTTTTAAATGATTAGGTCTGCCTTAGTTAAGGTCTTAAATAACCAGAGTCCTTCTATCTTATAATAAAAGGTATTAAGTGGCTTGGGTACTATTTATTACATGACTACGATTTTATCGGTGATAAATGTTGTAATCATTAGACATTAAATGTCGAAAGCCTTAAATAGAGGTTAGATATCTTTTAGCTATGACCCACTAACCATTGACAACATTGTTAGGAAACCGACTTGGAAATAGGTCTTAAATGACAGGGTCTGCCTCAATTAAGGTCGTAAATGACAGAGTTTGCCTATTTCTATTTTTAAAAGTAGTATAGATGCCCGCTTCATATTTAGAAGTATTCAATGGCAAATGAGTTTGGAAATATTAGGTAGTTGATATGGCATCATTAGTATTTTGTACCTTGGAAAGGAGTAAGTATATACCGTTTGTGCAATGCAAGGTTAGGCCAGAATTGCTAAACTTGATGGACATAAGAATTAAATGGAAATCTATTGGTATAAGTTTATGTTATGGACAATTTATATATTTTAAGTCATCAAAACGTTGTTCTTACCCCCTCCTCATTATAACCCTTAGGATAGATTTAGAGGAACGGGTCATTGGAGTTGGATGTGTTTTGTTGTTGGATAGTCTTCTTTCTCCCATGCCTGATGCCGATGTGGCGATCCACTACCATTAATTCCAAGGTAGTAGTCATAGTTAGTATTCTTATCCTATTATTTGCTTCCATTGTGAGTTTAGATTTCTATCAATCTCTGATAATGCTCATACTTATTTGCAGATACCAAATCAAATGATCCATACTTTGATGGACTTTGGTTTTGATTTTTATTGAAATACGGGCCCATTAGGGTGCGGGTTGTTACATTTGGTATTAGAGCACTAGGTTATAGATCAGAGGGATTAGGATAAACTGAGAGAACGTATTCATACTTTTCTATCTAGTAATATTATATTTTTCGCTAGATTCTAAGAGTTCCGACTATAGAAGTAGTTGTAGTTCCACTCCAAAGGAATAGGCAAAGCAACCATGAGTTTGAAATATCTTAGAGCTAAGATTTTCATCCGACTTTGAAGTGCCCCATAGAGTGCTAGCGGTGCGTAAAGCACAGTTGATAAAGAGCATGAGTATGAAATCTAGCCGAATACTAGAGACTAGAGGTGTTCGACATGACGGTTGAGATTTATCTACCTTGTATTTTGGATTTTGGATTTTGAGTTCCATGCACAAACACATAATTATTCCAGATGGATGGGAAATTAGATTGTGTATGTTGAAATTTCCCGAAAGTAAGTCTTTGTTAGGATGCATTCATTGATCACATCTTTGATGGAAAACTGATTTTTTTTTGGAATAATTAGTGTCAATTATTTAGTCTAAAAATTGTGAGAGAATTTTTATGAAGTATATTTTGAAAATGTCATAGATTTTTTAAAAAGAAGTTTTCAAAGGATTTATTTTGGAAATTTTATTCTGGGAAAGTTTTGAAATTTTAATTTTTAAAGAAACATATATACCACTAGATTGGTCGTGTTAAGAAATTTTTGGTTTATAAAAGATTAATTCTTTAAATCCTTAAATGTATATATGTATACATCAACAAAGGATTGATATGAAAATAGTTTTCCAATTTGGAAAATTAGTGTTTTAATAAGTTTTTTGGAAACCCTGAAATAGATATATACCTAAGTTTGATTTTAACAGGAAGTTTTAGTATGAAATGGTTTCTATTATTTAGAAACAAGTACAAAGGAGCATATACGTAGCTCAGTGATTTTTCAGTTTATAAAATCGACAGTTTTTATATTTTCTCTCTTTTAGGTACAAAAAAATAGAAATGACATTCAATTTTATTGGTATGTAGTTTGAATTTTTGTTGAATCCATCTGCTATTAGAAGAAATATTTCTGTGCGAAGTAGGCAGGTCATAGCAGCTGGAATACTTTTGGGGTTTTAGAAGTGTTGTTGTTTGCAACAGTTTTACTGAGGCTATTGCAACCTTGCAAGGAAGGGTCAATATGGTAAGGCAAATAGCACCATGCGGAAGGTTGAATTTTTATGGATAGGTTAAGTTGAAGATGTTCTACGGAACGATTATAAGAATACTAATTCATTTAAAAGGCCCTATTGGGTTCAGGTTCGGACGATGCCCAGATCAAGGCTACCGGTAGGTGGATTCGAGCCGAACCTAAACCTGTAACGCGACTATAAGTCACGTCCAAACCTTTATCCGCTGCTCCCCCTCACTCTTCCTCCTCTTCAAATTTTTATAGCCGAACCCATTTCCACCTTCCCTTTCCTCTGCTTGACCAAAGCCTCTCTCTCCATTCCTCCACCATCCGATGCCAAAATCTTTGTGTGTCAAATCTTGCCCCACCACTACTTCGGATCTGTACACTTTTCTTCCTTTTTCAACCAACTCTTTTCCCATTGCACCGCCACGTACAAATGGATCTTCCTCTCATTATCCTGGCCTTACTCCGCAAGAAACCGATTAGCTTGAATGGAGCAAGCAGAAGATCGTCACCTGTCTCAGAACATCGAACTTTGATTTTCTTCATGGACGACCAGTGAAGTTCGAAGATTTCAGCGCTATTGGGCTTGAAATGCTTCTCGCCACGGTATAACTTTCACCGATCCTTCGCTTCAATACTTATGAGCATGAATATTACTCGTGCTACGTCCGTCTTTTTGATGCACATATGGCGTGGAATTTTGATGATGGCAACAACTACATTGAGTTCGAGGTGAAGGGAGATCGGATTGAGATATCAGATGATGATCGCGCTGGAATTTCGGAGATATCTATGGTAGGCACAGATTTGGATGACATAGAGATGATTAATCCTTAGATTCTACAGCAGATATTTTATGAAAGTATCGGTGATTAGAGGACCAACAATTTACGACCAAAGGCCCTTCTCGTCGTACGCATCATTTAGCACAACATAACTCCAAAGACGGGGAGCCTTGACCTCAATGCCGAAGGCCGCCTATTCTATAATTAGTGGCGTAGCCGTAAGTTGGCTCATGTCTTGATGGTCCATATGGTCGTACGTTCACGTAGTTGGTAGCACGAGGACTCACTTTCCACATTGCCATCTGCTCATACAAGTGTTTGGACATTACAGGGTAAATTTGAATGGAGAGCCAGTAGGGAGGAAGGTCCCTACGCCATCAATCAGACCACCGTGAAGAGGAAGAATATTCCTATACCACTTGCTGCACCACCAAAGCTGCAGCACCAGCAGCAAGGGATAGCATAGGGCACCGAGAGATACATGAGTTTTGAGTTTGTTGCTATCCATCAGGTATAGGCAGAGCTGCGAGAGATTAGGACGGTATAGCAGCACCAAGGGCGTGAGATTAGATGCATAATCGCCATGCAACGACCATTCCATGATGGCGACAATGGCTCGAACTCCAACCGTGGAGCGAAATCTTCTCACAATTCTTAGGTAGTGTTTTATTAAGGATTGTTGAATCCTTTTATTTTCAGCATTTGTTTTTTTATTTTGGGTTATTGGGTTGTAAAACAGTTAGTCGTCTCTTATAAAAGGCAAGCATGATACTATGTGTATCTATTCATTTTCTATGTTATTGTTTCTAGATATATGAACCACTCCTATATATATGTGCATAGTAGGGAGACAATATAAATACGAGAATCTCATAAAGACACTTAACTAATAGTAAAAGCGATATAAGACTGGAAGTTTAGAATAGTTGGAAATTTTAGCAAAGGATATGATAAAGTTGTTTTGATTGCACGGGTCCTTGCTCATGTTCCATAAAAGCTAAAAAATTTGAATAATAGACGTGTTAATATTTTCAGATAAAATGTTAGACTTTTGGGTAAATAGTTGTAGGATTTTGAAATTTGTATTATGCGCTTAGCGCATAATCGACTTCCGACTACGCTAAAAGTGCGGCTTGATTATCAAAATTTTTGAGAAGGAAAATATTTTGAAAAATTTCCCCTTGATTTGGAAAGTTTCCCTTTTGAAAATTTTTTTTTGTGTTTTAGTTATTTTTGACTCTTAAATTGATTTTAGAGTTTTTGTTCAAAATTTTATTTCAAAGAAAAATACGTGTCTAAATTTTCCAAATGACGTACAAATTTGAAAAGTGAGAAAGATTTTTTGAAACTTTGATTATGAAGGCCAAATGTTAGGTGTAAGGAAGATAATAGAATTAGAATTTGCGAATTTATCGGTGTATTAGGATTGACGATGCGATAAATGCAAGCGATAACAAGGAAAATGAAGTTTTGACCTTGAATATACCTTGCAGATGATGCATGAAAGTCTATTTTTAGACTTAATTTCATTTTATAGCTTGAAAATAAGTATCCTCATGACCTTTGTACGTGGAAAATTTGGAGTTAATCCAGGGCAGCGAAGAAATTTCCATTACACTACAAGAATAGGAAGATTATACTGTGGTAAGAATGTTAAATTCTCCGCCTAAATTCCTTTTTTTGGCATAGGAGTAAAGTTTAGGATACAATTTTTCTATACGTTAGAATATTAGATGATAGTAAGTGGATGTAAAATTGATTGCTTCATACTTTTATTTGTAGCAGTATGGGGCTTTTGGTTGAAAAGATTTTTCAAAAGATGCATACATGTAGAATTGGCAGTATATATGTAGGTTGCTTGAATCATATTTTTCAAAAGAAATGCATTCATATAGATGGATCCTATTTAATGCTTACATATTTTCTATGGGGTGATATAGTTATACACTATGAACTTATGCACGTTTGGTTGCAAAATTTATTGTACACTCATGTAGTTTAGAATAATTAGGAGCCAAAATTTGTCTTAGTCATTGGTGAAATTTCGGGAACGAATTTTTTTTAAGGAGGTAACAATGTAACACCCTATAATTTAGCATTATTTGTTTAATTAATTAGTTAATTAATTAGGCTTCGAAAATGGAATTTGTACAAATGATGGAATTTTACCATGAAACTTGCATCATTGCATTCATGGCGAAATTTAGAGTAACTTTTGTATTTAGAGTTTTGCAATCAGAGTCCAAACGAAGAAGTCAAAGATAAAAAAAGAATTTGGAAAGAAAATAATTAAATAAGAAGAAATTAATGCTTTTATATTAATTACCCGGATCTATTAGCTGACACGTTATTGGGGATGGTCGAACCCTAGAGGTCTATTGGCCACCCAAGGACGGTCGACCGGCGGCAACTTGGCGGTCGACCGATGGCGACCTGGCGGCTCCACTAAACCTAGGCAACAACGACATAGATTTAGTATATTTCAATCATATGGTTCTAATTGATTCTAGTGCCTATAAATTCAAGACTAGCCCTCCCATCCCTTCTCATATTTTTATGGAGGCAGTAGCGAAGGTATGCCATTTCTTCTTCTAAACTTTCTTTCAAAATTATAAGGATAAGGTATTTGTATCTATATTCATACAACTTAAAGAAGAGTAGAAACCTAGTAAAAAGGAGAGAGAAGAGAATCAACCATTTCCCTATTTGAGGTAATTTATATATTATATATGTTTGTATCTATTTTCTCTCCAAATCTCAAATCTCTTCTCAGATCTATAATTCTAATGTGTGTGTATACCCATTTATTCATATCTCTTAGATCAAAAAGAATTTGGAGATGAGTGAAAGTTTCTACTTCTGACTTGGAGATTTGGATCGCGTTTATACCCATTTACACGTATTCACGTTTAGGATAATTAACTAATGGAAAAGGAATTTAAAAGTTTGTAACTCCACCAAACGGTAATAAATATGGGAGTTGTAATGAATTGATAGGGTAAATGGATTAATAGAACCGATAAAATAGGAATAGATATAAAAGGTTACTAATTTGAAATTAACAATCACATATAAATGTCTTAGGAAATGTCCGTTGAGATTTTATGGACAAATTGACATTTATGAGTATTAAATGGGGATTAATGGATAGATAATTATTTAAGGTAAATCTTATTGCCTTAAATAAAATAGGAAGTAGTAAGCTTAGTCCAACATCTACCTAAGATAATATAAGTAATAGACTTAGGATTGTTAATTGGACTTAGTAAGTTGGTGACGCGAGGTCAGTAGAGTCACTCGATGGAAGACTGTCCTTTACTTTGAGCTACCAGCAGTCGGGTGTACTTACTACTACTGTGCGATATCACTAATCCTGGGACCCATGACTACATGAAAGATTAGGCTTGCTCTCTTGATTGGAAAGCATTAGATGATTCAAATTTGGAATTAGGAACAGTGAGGGATGTCTCCATAGGGGTTCTCTTCTAATTTGAGGTCTTACATAGTTGAAGGGTCTACCTCTAACCTAAATGGAATTGAGGTATTAAGTAACCTAGTGAGATTCCAAATAAATCAATAAGGATGTCTCCAAAAAGGGTTTACTTCAATGTTGAGGTCTTAAGTGGCTAAAGGGTCCGCCTCCATGTCAAAAGAAGTAACCTAATGAAATGCTATATTTATAATTAAAGAGCGAGAGTGGATAACTCGTGAAGGGTTCGCTTCAGGTTTGGGGTTTAAGTGACTATAAAGCCTTCCGCTTTCCTACGAAAAAGCATTAAGTAGCCTAATGAGATTTCTAAGTGATGGCAACTAGATAGTACCATTGAGGAGCACTTTTCTAAAAATAGGTCTTAAATGACGGGGTCTGTCTATTTTCCATTGGGAAGTATTAAGTGGCTTGGGTACCGCCTCTTACAATGCTAAAGCCATAACAATAACAATACCATTTAGGAACATGCCTTAGGGATAGGCCTTAAATGATGGAGTCTGCCTTAGTTAAGGTCTTAAATGACCGCAGTCTACCTATTTTCTAATAAAAGGTATTAAGTGGCTTGGGTATTGTTCATTACATGACTACGATTTTATCAGCGATAAATGTGGTAATAGTTGGACATCAAAAGTTGGGAGCCTTAAATAGTGATTAGAGTTCTTGTAGCTAGGACCCACTAACCATTGACAACATTGTTAGGAAACCACCTTAGGAATAGTTCTTTAATGACGGGGTCTACCTCAATTAAGGTCGTAAATGATAGAGTCTGCCTATTTCTCTTCTTAAAAGTATTTTAGAATCCCTCTTCATATTTAGAAGTATTAAGTGGCAAATGGGTTTAGAAGTATTGGGTGGTTGATACGACTTCATTAGTATTTCGTATCTTGGGAAGGGGTAAGTATGTAACCGTTTGTGCAATGCAAGGTTAGACTAGAATTGCTAACCTTGATGGACATAACAATTAAATGGAAACCTATTGGTATAAGTTTATATTATGGAAAATTTATATTTTCCAGTCACCAGAACAATGTTTTGACCCATTCCTCATTACAACCCTCGGGATACATTTAGAGGAACAAGTAACTAGAGCTGGATGTGCTTTGCTGTTGGAGAGTCTTCTCTCTCTCATGCCCAATGCTGATGCGACATTCTACTATCCAAGGAATACCGTTAATTCTAAAGTAGTAGTCATAATCGGTATTTTGATCATATTATTCTTTCTGCTCTGAGTTTAAAATTATTCAATCTTTTATAACGCTCATCCTTATTTGCAAGTACCAAATCCGACGATGTGCTTTGGTGGACTTGGGTTTCAATTTTTATCAAAATATGGGCCCACTAGGCTACGGGTTGTTACAGATAGCTAGATGGTTGAGAACCTATAAGATTCAGTATCAAACTTGTGTTTAGAGTAAGCGGTAGTTATCTTTGCGTTATAGATTTGGAGACAAAACCATTAACGCGAAAGGTTTGAATTATACGTTGATCATAAGTCACTGACATTTTTTCTCTCAAAAGGAGCTGAACATGAAACAACAAAGATGGTTGGAGTTCTTAGCATCGTATTATTGTGAGATAGAGTATACCTTGAGAAAGAAATAAAGTTGACGATGCCTTGAGTCGAATGAAGTAGGATTTGTTTCGGCTATGATTGAGAAGTGGAATGTCTTATAGGTGCTAGCTTCTTGTAATGTGCAGTTTCGGTTGAAATTTGGTTTGAACCAAACTTGAAAATTTTGTCTTTCTTGGAATTTTATCCAATGCTTATGGAAAGGATTACTGATGGGCAAAAGGAAGATCCACTATGTGCCGATAGGATAATTAGCTCGTAGAGTTGTGCCAAAACTGAACAACTGAAGGGCTTCGGTTTTAGTGAGAATGGTTGATTTTAGAAAAAGGAACTTTTATATTATGAATAATGGAGACCTTTGGAGGTTGTTCTTGGACAAATGTCATTATTCCTAGTTTTCTCTTCACCTAGGAGGAACCAAGACGTATCAAGGCATGAAGCAGTGATTGTACTGGGAAGGAATGAAATAGGATGTTGGGGAATGTGTGAAAAGATATTTTGCATGCTAATAAATTAGGGCAACAAATGCCAAGTGGTCTTTTATAGCATATTGAAATTTTGATATAGAAAAGGAATTTGGTTTCAATAGACTTTGTTGATGACTTAACAAAGACGAGAGCTAGGACCGAATGTATATGGGTCATAGTTGATAGATAACTAAAGAATGGCGATAAGGTTAGCAGAGATGTATGTTAAGACTATAGCGACACTTCAGGGAACTCCAAGAACTTTAGCAAGTGACCGAGACCTATTATTATTCAGTGATTTTTCGTGAAGCCTAAAGAGTGCTTTGGGTTTGGAATTGTGCATGGGTACTGCATGCCTCGTTAAAAAGATTATTGTAGCAAAAGTACCAACCAAGGGTTGGAAGATTTTCCAAAGAGCTTGTGTTAAATTTTGGTGCGTCTTGGGAAGGTCACCTACACTTAGTCAAATTTTCATATAACAATAGTTATCAGTCCAGTATTATAATGGCACCTTTTCAGGGGTTGTATGGAAGACCTTATAAGTCACCAATAAATTGGCGCGAGACAGTGATAGACTCGTGTTAGGTCCGAACTTCACAAGAGAAGTTTCAAAGATAGTCAAATTAATTAGGAAAAGAATGAAAGATCTTGATCCAGGAAAAATAGCTATACCAAAAAAAGGCAGAGATCCCTGAAGTTTGATATGAGGAATCACGTTTTATTAAAGTGCCACGTATGTAAGTTGTTCGAAAAAGCCAAACAGTTAGCTTCAAGTTATGTTAGCTCATTTTTGATACTAGACAACTCCAAGAAAGCTAGCTCCAAGCATGATTAATTTTACTACCAACTGTTGGATAAAAGTTGAGTAGTTTCCAAAACAAAATGAGCTTGACCGAAGGGCTATAACAGTAAGCCGAAAAACAAAAGATAGTCACTGGAACGTACTTTAATTAAATCCCGTATTTAATTTAGGAATTAATAGAGCAGATTCATTTTTCATGCTACGTGTCAACAAAGTACGAAATAACGATCAGAAAAGACAAAGTCAAATAATCAGGAGTCAACATGTGAAAAGTTAGTGGCGGATGTACGTAAATAATTCTTAATGTATACCGAAGGGCAATGCCGAAAGAGGTGGAGCAAAACAGAAAAATACATAAACCAAATTCTTAACTGTAATAGTTATAATCTCATAAATCACCAAAACTAAACTAAGACAGGTTCCCTAAACGAAACAGAGGGTAATGATTATCGAGAGTGGTGTAACTCTCGGTAGAGCATGTAAACTAGAATTGTGACTCTTGGAGATAATGATGTGTTCTAATGCTTTAGATGGCCAGACTTGAACCAGAGGCATCGATGATAATTTAATAACAAGTAATAATAATAACAGTTGGTTGTAATGTTAGGTTAATAAACAACTAAATGAAAATCCTAACAGTGAAAGGTTAGTAAGGATGTTCGATAGACGACATAAAGTCTGAGATGGCTGTCGAGGAACAGAAACTGTAGGTATTAGGCCTAGCATGACAACCGAAATCGATACCATTGGTATAAGGGCTGAAGAGGCTACCGTTTGGACTAAGAAAGTTATTGGTGTAAGGTTTAGAGTGACTACCAAGGGATTGATGGTAGACAAAAGGCTGTGAGTAATAGTTTAGGAACCGTAAGTGAAGTAGGTATAAGACCTTGAATGGCAACCAAACATTAAAGTGTGGGTGCATGGCCCAGCATGGAAACCAAGAAATGATGTGGCATAAGGCCTTAGGAGCAATTGACAGCTCAAACTACATTTTAGTATAGCATAAAAGCATACCGGTTTCTGTATATTAACTGGGATTCATTTATTCACATCAACTAGGGGCCTATTCAAGACTTACCTGAACTTCCACTCAACTGAAATAAGAGATTTGGTTTCCTCTTATTACGATTGGGGTAGAAAAATGAGGGGCTTTTTTCATTTGTTGATCATTCGAGTAAATGCAGCAACTTGTGAGAATATAATATTTTATAGTTATAGTAAATTTGTACACAATATGTATAAGAAGAGGACCTAAAGGCAACTGGAGAATTCTAACACTTTGTTCATGAAAAGGAATAAGGTCGTAGCGGCAACCGAATGGTAAGAATTTAATGATATGTATCTGTAGTAAAGTACGTAAGGTCATAGAGGCAGTCAAGGGTAGGGTGCTTGGGTTATATTGAAATACTGTTATACTTATATTGCACAAACCTATGACTTGGGTTTACCTATAAATTGGATAATTTATTGCTTTGGTATGGTAAAGGGGAAACCTGTCCTATGTATTAGCGGGGCAGCCTTACTGTTTTCTTGTTTAGGGTAATATGGTGATCATACCAGACTTTATGTCAAACCCATGTTTTTATTGTTATTTTTCCAATAAAATCGTAGGTGCTCATTCAAGCAGGCTGAGCTTATGGGATTAGATTGGTTGCTTTTAGGATGATCGAAATTGCAAGCTGAAGACATAGTCAAAGGCTTAAGTGTTATATTTATGTTGTTTTAATTCCATTATATCAAGTGTTCGTGTTCGCATTTTCATATTGTTAGATTTAGAATTTAAATTTTGATGAAGACAACTTCATATTGGAGATTAAATTACAATAGCTGAAGAAATATTGCTATAGCATCAAAAGAGAAAGAAGGAATCACACTTAAGCTTCGTATGATCGTCCATAGGAAGAACATTTGAAAAGTATGCATTAATGAGTCGTTTTATCTTACATATACATTGTTAAAACTCATAAGAACCTCACATCACTATTACATACTCTCAAATATCGTATAATTAAAATAATAATTTTTTTATATATTTAAAAGCATTTAAAAATTGCTTCTAGAAACTCAAATTAAAGTGTTCACCGGTGGACCATTGGAAGGCCACCTGTGCGATGAGAAAGAAAATTTGAAATTCTAATTAAAAAATATATATATTCATCCTAACTATCGCATTTCTTCCTTCTTCATATGCGACCTTTTGCATTAGAGTTATCACATTCTTTGATCAAATCCCTTTAATTCTATAAATAACTATGATTTCAACGAGTTTGATCAACTTACTACTCTCCGATTTTCTAGTGTAATTTCAATAACACTATCTTATTATATATTCCCAAATCAACGATCATTCATCCATAATAATCAATTTTCTGATTCTCTTACCTTCTAAACTCATGCCCATTCATCTACAAAATCGGTTCCTATGAGGTGTAGGAGATTGTACTACATTGGGCAAATATATGTATTGAAGACACAACTTCTGCCAAAGTCTGTATTTTATCAAGTTTGTACAAAAGACTTCTTCAGCGGCTCAAATAAGTGTATAAGCCTATTCCTCCAGGCTAAGTGAGGATGTTAGTGACTAAAAGCTAGATTAAGTGATTCTAGGACTGGACGTAGGATAGTGGTCTGAACCAGTACAAAACGTCCAACGTGCAAGCTTCTTACTTTACCTTATTTAAATTCAACTTATAACATTGTTTATGTTTTTTTACATAGTTTAGCCATAAAATATTCGATCCTATACACTTTTATTTCATATCAATGCTCATTATTTTCATGAACCGTAACAATGTTTATTGAATATAAAATATGGCACATATAAGCACTTTCGTAGAAGGACAATCAACTGCTCGATCCGTGCTATTTACTAGTAGTGATTGCAAATTATGGTCAACTAGAATGAGAATTTATATGGAAGTAAACAGTCTTAAAATTTGGGATGCCTAGCAAACTAAATATGAAATTCCAACCATACCGTTAAAAGTGTAGACTGCCGAAAAAAAGACTGCTACAACCAATAATTCAAAAGCTATGTATATTCACTTTTGTGCTTTAGGTAAAAATTAATTTAGTTGAGTTGTGATATGCAAAAATGCTTATGATATATGGCATACTTTACAAGTCACTCATCAAGGCACAAGTAAAGTTAAAAATCACGAATATCTATGTTAAAAAGTCAATTTCATAATTTCAGAATGAAAGATAATGATAATATTTTTGATATATATTCCGTTTACAAGACAATACACATGCACTCGTAGTACCAGGTGAAATTATATTAGAATTTAATATTGTTAAAAAATATTAAAATCTTTAACCAATTGCTGGAAGAGAAAACTATTAGAGATTAAAAAAGTAAATGATCTCTCTCAACTCAAGGTTGAAGGGTCTATTGGTAATCAAACGTCCTATGAAGTGAATTTATAAGCTAGAAAAATTTTAGGACCAAGAGAAAGAACCATTGCATTCCAAGTTGAGGAGGACTTAGAAATAGATGAAGATGAGATGCCATTCATAGATAAAAACTACAGGAATTCAAAAGGCAAGTAAATGCAGGAAATAGTAACAACAACAATAACTCAGGACTCAAATGTTTTAGCTACAATGAATTCGGACACATTAAAAGAATGTCCATTACAAAGTAATGGAAAGAATGACTTCAATATTAAGAATAGATTTAAAAATTCGACAAGAAGAAAAAATATGCATATGAAGCAACTTTGGATTATTCTGACTCCTCGTCATCTTCAGATAGCGACAGCGGTATACGTCTGCTTTTTGCCACAAAAGATAAGGCTAAATCTATTTGACTTATAATAAATTATTTGAATTTTGTATAGAATTAGATGAAAAGTTTAGAAATTTAAGAAAACACACAAAGAATCCATAGTTAACTCAAAATGGGCCAAATCAGAAATAACTATGTCAAAATAAGAGAAAAGTAATTTAGAAGAAGTAATTAAACCCCAAAAAGAATATTTAGAAAAACCGATTTTGAACATGAAATATAAATTTTATTTTAAGAAAAAATGGAGTTATCTAAGGAATATGAATTTTTAAACGATTCAAATAAAGATTTAGAACTTTTAAATAAAAATTCAAATTCTAAGAAAAATTATTTGGAAAAAGAAATTAATTCCTTAGAATATAAAAATGCAAGTTTATGTAAAATAATTAAAGAATAATATAATTCACAAAACTAATTTGAAAATATTACAAATATAATTTCTATGCCAAAAAAATGAAGTTGGATCATACAGAAATTAAAATGTCAAATTGTCAAAAGAAAACTATTGATTGACTTCAAAAATAAAATTCCTTGAATTCGAAATTTTAGAGTTTAAAGAAAAATTAGAGAAAAATTTATATAAATGTTTCAAAATTTAATAAAGGTTGAGAAAATTTATCAAATTTGATAAAAAAATTCTAGACCAGCACACAGCAAAAATGATTTTGGTTTTAAAATGGATAAGAATAAGAAAAATAGTTTTCTGTATGCAAAATTTAAAAGATCCACTAACTCTAATAGGGTAAAAGAAAATTCTAAAAATAAAACTATAAAAATATGGATTCCTAATACTAATAATTATCCCATTAGAAATAAATGTATAAATAAGTTTATATTCGATGATCATAATAATACTAATTATTCTTTTAAAGGTTCTACCAAACCGTCTTGAGTATGGTTACCAAAAACTTAACCCCAAGACCCTAACATAGGAAGTGGATACCAATGGAAAAAATTATTATTTTTGCAGGTATCCACTCATATTAGTAAGAAGAGAAGATGGAGACAACATATGTTTCAACCATATAATGGGAAACTTCGATATGCTTACAAATGCCAAACCAGTGTATGGAAGTACTGTATCTTTCGGTGACAATTCAAAATGATATTACATCGGAATAAGGGATATCAGCAATAATGGTAATCCAAATTCACTTTTAATTACTAATATTTATATTGTGTAAAATTTAAAGTATAATTTGTTAAGTATTAGTCAGCTATGTGATGAAGGATTTAAATTTAAATTCGAAAAAGATAGTTGTGATATTTTTAATCAAGATGAGAGATTAATTTTTGAAGGTATGAGAAAATGAAATACATATATTGGATGTGAAAGTTAATAGTGATAGTAACTTATGTCTTTAGCAAATTCCAATGATCCATGGTTATGACACAAAAGGTTCTATCATGTTAATTTTAAATTATTAAATAAATTAGTAAAAAATGAAATTATAAGAGGTTTACCTAGAATAAATTTCAAAGTAAATGATTTAAGTAATGCTTGTTAAAAAGAAAAACTAAGAAAATCTTCTTTTAAATCTATAAATGAAATTTCTTCTGCTAAACCTTTGAAATTACTTCACGTAGATTTATTTAGTCCAACTCAAGTTAGATTAATAAACAATAATAAATATGTTTTTCTAACTGTTGATGATTTTCAAGATATACTTGGACCTTGTTTTTAAAACATAAAAGTGCTGCTTTCAAAATGTTTAGGAATTTTGTTAATTCAGAATTCAAAATGTTTAATAGTTAAAAATATTTGAAGCAATCACAGAGGAATATTTGATAATTATGAATTTACTAACTTTTGTAACGAAAAGGGAATAAGCCATAATTCATTTTTTCCCAGAACATGACAGAAAAATGGTTTCATGGAAAGAAAATATAGAACATTACAAGAGTGCCCCAGAACATTGCTAAATAGCACCACTTTACCTCAAAATTTCCAAGCTAAAGTGGTTGTTACTACTTGATATGCTCTAAATCGCGTTACGATTAATCCTACAGCTAAAAGTACCTCTTATGAACTGTTTTATCAAAGTAAACCTAAAATACCATGCTTTAAGATTTTGGATCAAAAATTTTTATTTTAAACACTAAAGAATATTTTGGTAAGTTTGACACTAAAGGGATATGAAGGAATTTTTATCGGTTATTCAGAAAGTAGTAAATCTTATCGAATATTTAATAAAAGAACTACCTCAATTAAAGAAATTTTACATGTCTCTTTCGATGAAATTTTTAACAAAATATCCAATGTTATTAAACCACCAACTACTATTCAATGTACAGAACAAGATAAATCTAATGAAGCTACTTAAGAAACAGTTAACTCACTAGAACAAAATAAAAATAGAGAAACCATAAGAACTTTAATAGATCATCCTATTGAAAATATAATAAGTGACTTTAGAACTAAAGTATCGATCGAAAACAACTAAATGAAATGAGTCACTTAGCATTTCTATCTACAATTGAACCTAAAAACTATAAGGAAACTGGAAAAAACGAATATTGGATTATAGCTCTACAAGATTATTTAAATCAGTTTAAACATAATAATGTATGAGAATTAGACCCAAGACCAAATAATCAAACTGCAATAGGAACTAAGTGGGTGTATAAAAATAAAAGTGATGAAAATGGTGATATTGTTAGGAAGAATGCCAGATTTGTTGCTCAAGAATGTAATTAGGAGGAAGTGATCGACTTGACGAGACCTTTGCTTCTATTACACGACTTGAAGCAATTAGAATACTTCTAGCTATTTCTTGTCATCACAATTTTAAATTATATCAAATGAATGTTAAAAGTGTTTTCTTAGAAGGTTTTATAAAACAAATTTTTTATGTTGAAACACCACCCTTATTTAAACACAAAAAATATCTAGATCATGTTTATAAACTTAAAATGGTTTTATATAGTCTTAAACAAGCACCACGTGCTTGGTATGATAGACTAAAAAGCTATTTAATAAATTTTGATTTTTAAATTGGAAAAGTTGACTCAACACCTTTTGTGAAATGTGAACATAATGATTTATTAGTTTTTCAAATAAACGTTGATGGCATTATCTTTGGTTCTTTTAATGAAAAACTTTGTATGGATTTTTCTTGAAATAACGAAAAATGAATTTGGAATATCCCATATGGGTGAATTAAACTATCTTTTTGGGTTACAAATTAAATAACTAGAAAATGAAATTTTTATTTCACAAGGAAAAAATTGTAAAGATCTAATTAAAAGATTTGGTGTCGATAACAAGAGCAGTAAGCCAACGCCAATAAGTAAAACTATTCACCTAGATAAAGATGAAAATGGTAAGGATGCTGATCAGAAACTTTATAGGAGTATGACTGATCATTACTTTATCTAATAGCGAGTCGCCCAGAGATTATGATGAGTATGTACCTTTACGCCTAATATCATACAAATCGAAAGAATCACACCAACGAGCCGTTAAAGAAATTTTACGATATCTAATTAGAAATAAATATTATGGTCTCTTCTATTCGAAAAGAAGTCCATTCGAATTAATGTCATACAACGATGCTGATTTTGGTGGATGTCATATCGATAGAAAACGAACTAGTGGAACTGGCCACTTTATAGGTCAATTTTTAATTTCATGGTTTAATAAAAAACAAAATTGTGTATCCATATCTATATGCGAAGCTCGGCTTCTTCAATCTATGCTTAGGTAATTTATATACAATGAACATTAAAATATTTTGGTGTAAACTTAACTAGATCACCTATTTACTATGATAACACACGCGCAATCAATTTAGCTTAAAATCCTGTAAATCACTCTGGAACTAAGCACGATCATACAAGAAACCATTTTTTAAGAGATCAATTTGAAAGGAAAACATCACTCTAGAATCTGTAAACACTGAAAATCAAATTGCAGGCATATTTACAGAACCATTAAATGAAAATACATATATTAGATTACGGCGTGAGTTAGGAATTTTTCTGATAAATGATGCAATTTAAATTTTAGTATTTTAAAATTTTTACGTTTAATATATATATATATATATATATATATTAATTACTCTTATTAAAATTAGATATACTAATAGAATTATTTTAACCTAATAAAAGATTATCAAAATTAATCATATATAATTCGCTAAAAGATTTATAAAATAAATAATAAGATTTTTGTTAAATAGAAAATATATTTGAACATAAATATAAAATTAATATAAATATAAGTAGTAAAAATATAAATATAAAAGTATCAATTTAATCTCAAAAATATAAAACAAATTGCGCCACCGATGGACCGGGCGAGAGCAACCTTAGCCCAGTTTGCCCTCTCTCTTCTAGTTTTATTATTCCCAAAATCCAAAATGAATTCAAAAAACCTAGCCCCATTTTCCACCCTTAATCTTCTAAGTTTCATCAAATTTTCAATTCAAATCAAATCTTTGGCCATGGTAAGAAGAAAAAGGAGCATCTCATCAACTTCCTTTGTAACTATTGATGAATTGTTCGAAGACGAGGTTTGAAATTGGCTAAAAAGTAAATAAGAAAACATTAAGAAATTCAAGGCTCTTATAATCAATGAACACCTTAGCTGATGATCGGTAAAACAGAACTCTCTAAATTTGTACGATATTCTTAATTTGTTTACCCTTGTCGAATAAGTGAATATTATAAACTTGAATGGCTATGAAATCAATATTCATCGTCGATGTATAGTAATCTTTAACGCTAATCTAGAGGTTGGACATAACGATTATGGTTTAGTTCTATATGCTAGCATAAAAGATGTCGTCGTTGCCTTCAATGAAAGTGAATCAGGCAAAATATTAGGAATTTCATCTGAAGGGATATCGTTCGATAAGATAATTTTTGATAAAGAACTTACTATGTGCAAAATACTTACAACACTAATGGAGATTGGATTACTTCAAATCCGACTCACCTGGCTAGTATTATCATTCGAATCCTTCAACACAATTCAATTCCAAAACCTAATAGTTTCGATGAGTTTATCCACTGGTTTGTAAAGAGACATATGCTATTTCAGGAAATATTTGGATAGATTGGGTTAATGCAATAATGAATAACTTGATGGAAAATCAGTCGGGTGAAAAAAGAAGATATAATCCATATGGATATTTGATTAGGGTAATTCTTTGACGATGTGTTTGGATGGAGAAACTCCGATTAGGCATTTGTATTCCAGTGTGTTTGATGATAATGTCTCAAAGGCGATGAAGATACCACTGACACTAAACGATATTACTATTGATACTTTATGACATAATTTGGCACAAGAAGACATTTCTAGTCCATCATCTCTGTATCATACTTCTATGCATAAACCTCCATTTGTAGCTCATATTATTGCAGATTTTGAGAGGTAAGAACTATTGATTCAAATGATTTGTGAGGAGCAACTAAAATAGGATAGAGTGCTAGGAGTTATTATATCACTTCTCATACGATTGTGCGATCCGTTTAGACTAGAGAGAGTGTGGTTGTACCGTGATGAGGCCAATGCAGTACTTTAGCCCCCATTGGTCTCTCAGCCTTCTTTCATTATTTTCAAGCAGGATTTCATAGCTTTGGAGCAGCAAGTCCTTCATTACATGCACCTGACCTATTAGGATAAGATCTAGAGGGAGAGGACCTCAACTTCATGCCATTGTCACTCATGCTTTAGGATCTCCATTATGTCCTCCAGCACTAGGCAGAGAGCACACATGATTTACAAAGTAGAATCCTATTACTCCTTCAGGTTATCATGACTTTCCATGATTTGCATCCTTTTTGATATGGTATCACATTATGTTTCATCATTTGCGTTGGTTTGTATGACATTGCTTTTACGTTTGTTCGGTGTGTGCATAGTTTGTCTTGTATTTCAGTTGCTAATGGCAATTATTGCATCTTGTATGTTGGTCTATACGTATTTTGAAATTTCCATTTGTATCAACTTGTACGCTATTGTGAACATTTGTATGTTTTGTATTTGTCATCATTGTATAATGTTTGTGATATGATCTATGATGTTCATTCTGTGATATCTACTATACTGTACACTATTACTCTTCTTTTTGATGTGACAAAGAGGAAAATAATAATTTATTATATTCATACATTCAAGGGAAGTACTAAAACATAAAAATATTTTTGTGCATATAGTTGGGGGAGTATTTCATTTGTACCATTCACGGTACATGTACCTTCGTAAATGCATATATAAATTGTCATCATCAAAAAGAAGGAGAATGTTAGAACTAAAATTCTCGATTTTGATGATGACAACTGCATATTAGAATTTAAATTACAATATTCAAATATATATTACTATAGCTTCAAAAAAGAAAGAGGGAATCACAGTTAAACTTCAAAAGATCATCCACAGGAAGAACATTTGAAAAGTATGTATTAGTGAGTGGTTCTATCTTAAATTTATATTGTTAAAACTCACAAGAAGCTTACATGACTATTTCATATTCTCCAATATAGCATTAGTAAAATTATAAAAAAAATGTATTTAAAATCATTTAAAAAATGCTTCTGGAAATTCAAATTAAAGTGTCCATCAGTGGAAGGCCACCAATGCATCGCTGCATAAGAAAATTTGATATTTCAAAAAAAATTAATATCTTTTCATCCCAATAGTCGCGTTCTTTCTCCTTTAGAACGCGACTTTCTACAATGGAGAACTATCGTATCCTTCGATCAAATCCCTACGGTTCTATAAATAACTATGCTTTCAGTGAGATTCATCAACTTACTACTCTTGGATTTTCTAATCTAATTTCTGACACCCTATTCTATTCTATATCCCTAAATCAGTGATCATTCATTGGTAATAATCATTTTTCTGATTCTGTTACCTCCTAAACTCGTGCACGTTCATCTACAAATCATTTCTTGTGAGATATAGGAGATTGTACTACATTGGAGAAATTAACGTATTTGAGACACGACTTCTGCCAAAGTCTGTATTTTCTCAACTTTGTAAGAAAGGCCATTTCAGTGGCTCAGGCAAGTCTATAGGCCTATTTCTCCAGGCTTAGTGGGGTATTAGCGATTAAAAGCCAGAATAAGTGATTCTAGGACTATACGTTGGACGGTGGTCCGAACCGGTATAAAAATTCTGCTGTGGAAGATCCATATTTTATTTATATTCGGCTTATAACACAGTTTATATAAATTAAATAGTTTAGCCATAAAATATACAATCCAGCACAGTTTAACACTTGTAGGGCATGGCACTAATAGCTATGTTTTACTATATATTTTACCTCGCATGTGTAGCACTTTGGGATGCAAAATTATTAAACTAATTCTGTAACAATGTGCTTTATTTGGTTATGTATGCTTATATCTGTATAATATAACAGATTTTTTCTTTATTACCGAAAGGTAATTCAAAGGTGACTGTAGTAAATTTATAGTGCTTTTATAGAAGTGGAAATTAGGATTCATGTAACATTAGGATTTTCGACCCTCGAATGTAGACACTAATACAGCCACGGTCTTCACGTGCCGAGCACCTAAGTGCTAGAATGACAAAACATTAGGGTAAAAGAAAAGGAAAATGAAACCGAATAATAAAATTTTGATATACATACATCAATTAGAGTAAACTAACATATCATCGGCCCGAACATTTATAACTGCATGTCCACACAATGCTGATGGATATAAACCAAGTAATGAAATGGAAATTAAGTATAGTAGGAAATCATCCAGATCCTTACCACGTCAAACCCAAAATATCCCCCATTTTCTCGATTGACTCTCCATTCCCCCGCCAAAGCTAAACCTAGCCTCTACAATTCCAAATCGAGCACAGATAACCATAGCCGTACCCCAAACAACATATACCACAACAAAGCCTCCACTCCTACGAAGCCAATGGATCTGTTCTCATCAGTGTTCATTAATCCAAACTCAAGATTTAATTGATGGAAGAGGAGAAGGAGGTGGCGGCTATTTGATAAAAAAATGAAAGAGGGATGAGAGAATTAGGGTTTTAAGTTGATGATTGTATGTATAGGAAAGTAATTAATATATTTTATTCTTTTAAATTCAACACTACCCGCTTCAAGCACGCAAAACCACACAGAACGTCTGATCGTCACGAAATTCATCGATGTATAACAATTCAATATTTCGGATCCAACGATACTAGTTTCGCCAAAATCCAAGACAATGGCCTAGAATGGTAATTTCACCCATTAATTAAAATGAATTGTTATTTAAACCAGTTTAATCACTTTTAATTATAAATTAAAAGCTTCTATTGTCATTCTTATTTAAATAGAATTTAAATAAACTTTTCGAAGTCATCTTTATTCTCATAAAATCCAATATTTGAATATTTAAATAATTCTAAAATTTAATTACAAACCATTCAAAAATTCGGGTAGTTACATTCTTCCTCTTAAAAAATTTTGCCCTCAAAAATCCAACACGAGCAACATAGCAACAATTACGTATCAATATCCAACGGTATTGCAATTACTAGCAACCAAAGAAACCATCATATAATTATACGATATAGTCTACAACCGAAAGGAACAAGCTAATGGTTTGTGCAGGTTCAGAAATCATCTTATCACACAACAATGATAAATAATCTACTAAGCGCACCTTACGCTCAACAGCCTTAGATATTTCTTAGTCGAGCACACATGCTACCCAAAATTATTCAGAGAGTCATCCCCTAAACTCTCCACAAACCAACACACATAACAGACACATATTTTTAAAGCCTGTACGATGCACGTATATCATTCGTACGCAATATCAACTTTGATTGCTGAGTCGATTGCATAAATTTCATTTTCGAACTAGTATATCTCACTTGCCCTCTCTAATGTGGACTCCGCTCAGATTCCTTGATTAAAAACATTAATTCTCCTTACATACTCATATACTATAATATAAAACATCAGGATCATATCAAAAATCGATATCAAGTTTTCACCATCAAGAATCGAGTGAAAAATCCTAACTCAGATCAATGTAATTCACCTCGAAATCCATGTACTCAAGTCCTAAATCAAGAACCGGTATGCGAGTAAGATGATATACGTACAACATGCATACTCTATGCAATTGGTTTCTTTACTACGCCTTTCTCTTTTAATTTCTAATCCATATTCATTATCACTTATAATACTTCTCATTTAATCCTAAAATCACTTATGAATCATTTCATAAAATTTACTTCAAGTTATAAAACATTGTGTAACTTAAGTTCATACTTGTATAATACTCCACTACATCCTCAGAGTATATTCTAAGAACATCCAATTCATTTTACTTAACATGGATGTATAAACAATTTAAAACTTGATTAAATTCTACCATCCTCTAAGTTTAAGTGTTATATAAACTCATCTTTTATAGACACTTAGCTTCATATTCTTATACAATTCTTAAATTTCGACCGTCCAAAATCATTGAAAATTCCATTTTTTTTAACAAATGAAAACAATTGATCAATAGATATAACAAGATGCACAACCGAACTTACCCTAATGCATAAGACGCATGAGTGCATTAAATATCTTAATAGAAAAATAGAGAATTAAACACCCGATTTCCATTTCAATTCATTTTGAAATTTTAATATATACATCTTTTGTATCAAACCAAACTTCCACGATTTAAATCGTAATATGTTTTATCAAAACAATTAATATGTTTTGTCAAAACAATTTCGTAGCAAAGCTGCTCTGATAGTATACCCCACTTTGAAACTCCAAATTAAACATCGATGATGTTGCAGTCATCACCAGAATCATTTTCCAATGACAGAATTGAGTTCAGTACAACCAAACCATGCCTTTTAGACTTAACCAAAATCATTTCCAAAATGGTATCAATTACATCGTAAATATTACTAAGTACCATGATATCCGTTTTGTAAACCAAATTTTCAAATATTTACTTTTAAATGATACTAGTGTTATTTCCAAAATCTTAGAAAACCAATTTCTAGAACACCTGGATTTAAGTTCTAAAATTCTCTGTTTAAATCCTTTTCATATTTATAAACCATGCTTACGTAAGTCATTCTCATATAAAACTATTATACAAGTGTTTACCTTTAAAATATATTTCTTTTCTCAAAGTCTATAATAAACAACTTCCACTAAAATCAAAATTTTAACCCAACATTATCGTGGAACGCTTTACCGTCAAACCGTTAAACCCAATTCACAAGGTGTTCATTTCAATGTTCGTATAAGTTACTATCTACCCAACCCATGTAGTGAAATGGTAAAACTGCTCATAAATTAGTCGAGCATGATAATAAAACAATAAGTGATAATAATAGAAGATTACCATTTCCTAACAAACAAACACATCGTAAATAACTACATCGATTTATTAAAGTTATCCATTATATATAAAATATAAGCCTAGGTAATATTATTTCACCTGCCAATTTCAAAAACAATAATGTATCGGTTTGTCTTTTTCAAGTGTTCAAAGATATCTGTCAATAATGCAAGCAACACATATGACCAGAATCCATGAGCCACACTACAGACTAATCAAAACAACACAAAACATTTTTATAATAATAACATGTACGCACTCTCATGTATATACACTCATCTCATAATAAGGCATTACATTACCCTATCTTTCAATGAGTTATACCCACCAAAGCCAAGGTTCTCGCTTAATCTTCAGCTCTGATGCCATATATAACAATCGGGCTATTTGATCCTCGGATGTCGACACTAGTACATCCACTGTATTCACGTGTCGAGCACCCAAGTGCAAGAAAGATAGAAAGTTAGGGTAAAACAAAAGAAAATATAATAAGAAGAAGAATGCAATATCAGAATCTCATATGAGTAATGGTAAAATATATTTTCCTAAAAGGTCTTTACCAAAAAGAAAACTTTGATATACTTATATCAACTATAGTAAACTAACATGTCACCAGCCAGAACATTTATAACTACCAGTCCCCACAATGTTAATAGATATAAACCAAGTAATGCAGCGGAAAATAAGTACGGTAGGAAATCATCCGGCTCCTCTCCTTGCCGAACCCAAAATTATCCTCCTTTTCCTTGATCGACACTCCAATCCCCCACCAAATCTAACCCTAACCTCGACTGTTCCTAAACGAACACAGGCAAGGTCGCACCCTAAACAACACACACCACAATGAAGCCTCCACTCTTATGAAGCCAACGGATCTGCTCTCATCGAAGTTCGTTGATCCAAACTCCAGATTTAATTAATGGAACTGGAGAAAGGGGTGGCGGTTATTCGATAAGCAACAGTAAGAGGGATAAGTGAATTAGGATTTTAAATTGATGATGTATTTATAGAAAAATATTTAATATATTTTATTCTTTTTAATTTAATGCTATGTGTTTCGAGCATGCACGACTACACCGCCCTCTGATCGTCACAAAAATTGTCGGCATATCACAATTCAATATTCCTGATCCAATGGTACTAGTTTCATCAAAATCCAAGAGAGTGCCCTGGAATGATAATTTCACAAGTTAATTAAAATGAATTATTGTTAAAAACAGTTTAATCACTTTTAACTATAAATTATAAGCTTCTATTATCATTCTTATTTAAACAAAATTTAAATAAGCCTTCTAAGTCATTTTTATTCTTATTAAATCTAAGATTTAAATAATTTCGAAGTTTAATTACAAACCGTACGAAAATCCGAGTCATTATAATTCACCTCTTATTTTTGTAGTTTCATGTATGAAATTTTTTTCTTAAAAATTTGTTTTAAATTACACCCCCATTTTTATTTTCAGTAATTCAAAAATGAATTCTAAACTTTATTACATGCTTTCTTACCAAAACTAATTTTCAAAATTATTTTAGACCTCTTTTTTAAAAGTAAAAATATTTGTAGTTTATCAGCAAATATTAACATATTTTTCTATAAATATTCTTAAACTAAAACTAAGGATGTTTTTTAAAACACTTTTTGTATACGAACAGTTGTATATTTTGAAATTTAAAAGGGCGTTTTACGAAATTTGCTTAAAAAACGATCATGGAATTAAATCATTTCTAAAATGAAAATGTGGATCAAAATATCTTCTAATAAATTATATGTGCAATAAGACACTAGTTGTTAATAATTTTCATGTGTTTTATTTTAACAAAAATGTTGGTGTCAAGCCGCCTCACTATTTCAAGTGCAAAGTCGCACATCTATCCTTTTATTATAATTCCCAGTTTATCCATCTATTTCAAACAAATAATTATAATTTGATATATATAACTTATCACTAATTGCATCAATACTAACCTCCAAGTCCATCCTTTTCCTTTTGCATGTCATTACAAAAAACACAATTGCATTTTGATGCAGTAAACGAGGGTGATGGTGTTAAAAGTGTTCTTAGCATGTTTTTCTTTATTGACTTTTGTTTATGGAGATGGTAGATGATAGGTGCATTGGCAAATGAGTCGATCCCCATTGGTATTTTGGATGCATATTGAAAATGGAATTAAGGAATGGAGTTGTATAATCCGTTCCCTCCACAAGAGAGAATTGAATCATTTTAGAACAATGTTTCGAACGCCAAAAAATCTTCAAATTTAAAAATGAAATAGTAAAATTTTGAAACGAGTAAATAAATAATAAGTAAAATATAGATTTTTAATAAAAATGACAATAATACTGGTAAAAATATTGTTGTGAAATATAAATATCAATATTGATTTGATATTTTCCATAAAAAATAACATTGATAACATATACCATTTTTTCAGTGGAGTGTTGTCCTACACCTCGATAGGTCGCATTGACCGTTAGTCCCTCACGATTTAACTGACCAGGTCTAGTTGGTGTAGGTCAAACTTCATCATGAGGTGGCACCTTACGATTCGAGGGACGTCACCCCCTTGGACCCCATGTGTTAAACGTGCATAGTGATAAAGATTTTCGAAAATAATTAATTACTCGTTTTCAAAATTTCATAAGTAAAACAAAAAATATGATACAATAATCTATAAGGCAAGCAAATAGAAGCGATACCTACAAATCCAAATCGAGCTGACCTAAGAAGAACTGAACTCAATCCGAACTCGATCGGTCTCGGATCCAATGTGATAGGTGATGAGTGTGACGCCCCACCCCGAGATCCACACTAACAAAGAGTATTACCATGTAATACTATCTACTTGTGGAGAGAATAGAGCTGGCTAGGAGCGACCATCCGAATCATTTAAATCTCTTTCTTGTTCACTCGAAGAGTGCAAAAACATGTGATTTTAGGAAAATATTTTACTTCAAGAAAATTAGTTCTAAAACTATTTTTCGAAACATTATATAAATTCTTTTCTTTCAAATCTCTTTGTCATTGAGAAATATACATATATATCTGTATATTTATATTTATAAATACATAAAATGTGCTTTGGAAAAAATATTATTACTAATAGAAATTGATTTAGAAAAACATGTGGTATGGGACACATGCATTTACTAAATCGTTTAAATATTTTTATATGCAATAGCCACTAGATTTCTTAGGTTCGGTTGGGTTATATAGATACTGACACAGTCCTGAGTTCTATTGCTAAGTTTTATGCAGTTTTAATTGCTGACAGCCTCTAGCTCCTACTCCTACACCTCCACCTCCACCTCACAAAGTCACCATTCGCACGCATATGCAACGACTTTTCACACCTTGAAGGAAAGCCTTTCAACGGATCAGAAAGTTATTGGAGGTTAAGGCTTGGTTGTGTACTTGTGATCATATACTTTCTCCCATGGATCTTTCTAACCACCGTCATGTCCACGAAGCATCTAGTATATTGTAAGAACATGCTCTTGATTGGACATGGAACCTTGGAAGGCCTTCTTCGTGCCTTTATTCTTAATTATTGTAGGCGCATGGGGAATCAAATCTTTTTGTTGAAGTCGCCTTCAGTGGTAGACTTCGATCTTTTTATGACATTCCTCCTTTTGAGGCCTTCCATAGGAGATCGTGTTGTTTTACCATCTTGTTGGTTGGAGTCCGGGGAGAAGTTGATTTTTAGGCCCTAGCTCTATTCGTGAACTTGTGGGATTTTAGATCTCGTCAAACATTGAATGAAAAAGGCTCGGTGCAGACATAAATCCTATGCGGACAACTGTAGGAAGCCATTAAAGTTCTCTATCGGTGATCTCGTATTCATTCGTTTTTTTCCTTTGAAGGGGTAATGCGCTCTAGTCGGACTAGGAAGTTGGTTTCGAACTATATAGGACCATTCCCAATTACTGAGCGCGGTGGCCAAGTTGTTTATTGTGTATTGCTTCCAGCTCAATTTTAGACATTCATGATGTATTTCATGTATCCTAGCTTTGGAAGTATCTTTGCGATTCAGATTCAACTTTAGACCTTCCAGTTTTAGAAGAGCTCGAGATCTCACCTATTTTAACTACCATGCAAATCCTATATGTTTCCTTGCTTCGGAGGTTAAGTGCCTTCGAAATAAAGATGTTTCGCTTCCAGTTTATCAAGCGAACATATCCTAACTTTTTTTCCTTCCATTGTTGAGGGTGAGTATTCTTGACTCAAGCTTATCTATTCCTATTTTGATGTGAAATAAATGTTTTGGGTATGACTCTTCTCTAGAAATTATGTGGATGCAATTTTTATAAAGGAGGGAGTCTGTAACAACCCTGGTTTTGTGATTATCTATGATAGATTATAATGTGGACTTTAATTGTAAATGGGGGAGAACTAAATAAAAATTTGCTTAGAATTTTTTGTTTTGAATAAAACAATGGAAGAGTTAATAAAATGAACTTTATGATGTTTGGGTGTAAACTTATGTAAACAATAATTTTTCTTATTTTTAAGAATGTTAAAATTGAATTTGGTAATATTGAAGTATAAACATTTGAAATATCGATTAAAATCAATGTTTAAATGTGTAAATAATTTTTACATTGTTCATTATGTTAGTTTGGACTAGAAATGAATTTTTATGTAAATTTTGATTTTGCTATGTCAAATTGTGTGAATAAAATGTTAATTAAAGCATTTAAATGGAAAATAGAATTTTAATGGTGAAATTAATATATTTTTTATAACACTTTGTTTAAATGATTAAAATAATTTTTCTATGTTGATTGACAGTTTATTGAACATAAAAACTTAGGTTATGTGATTTATTAGTTAAAAAGTTGATATTGTGAAAAGTTACATAATTAAAATGGTAATATATGTGGATAATAAGGTTTATATGTTAATTAACAACATAAATATGTTATTTGGCTTATTGGGTAGGGTTTAGTCCAACCCAAACACAAATACTCAGATCCTATAAGAGGCTAGAGAAGTGTCTGCACGTACTCTTTCATTTTCTCCATTCCTCATTTCTTTCCTTATTTTTCCAGACTCTCAAAAATGGCCACTTAATGTAAATTCTAAATCTTTCACAAATTAAAATAAATCAAATAGAAATTAGTGAATTTGAAAGCTTAAAAAGGTAATCCTCCCAAACCAGTAAGTATTTCATCTTCTTTCTCAATTTGAAAAACTGAGTTTGTTGTAACTTCTGTTTTTCCCTTTGCATGTCAATATCTCCTCTTTCTACAGGTTCTTAAAGCCAATTCAAAGCCAAAGCCATCATCTTGCTGCTATATGGTCCTATTTTGCACAAAGGTAAGGATTAACTCACACTTCTAACTCAAACAAGCATTGAATGTTGATAATCAGCTGTTTGTTTTCTCTTTGTTAAAAAAAACATTTCTAAGATTGAACCAGAAACGAATTTAGCCATATCTTTTGTGTTACTTTTCTAGATTCGATAATTTTTGATATTTCGGAAAGCATATATTTTTTACTATAAATTTCATGTTTTGAGTTTTACAAAGTTTTGAAGTTAAATTAATCTAAACTGCACTTCTTTGTTGTTGTCCCGAGAGTAAAACGACAGCGACAATGAATTTAGACCTGAGAATTATTTTGGGGATAACTTTTGATTCTTAGGTCAAATTTGGTGATTCTTTCTCTGACTTCAAGCTTTGACAATCATCTTCAACTTTTATGCTTTATGTATTATTAGATTCTGAGGTTTAAAGGGTCTAATTCACTCCTTAAGACGCATCCCTGTCATTTTTTTAGTTAATTAGAGTTTTGTAACTCTATGTCTTGATAATGAAATTGCCATAACTTTTGATTCGTAAGTTCGAATTAGATGACTCTTTCTCTGACATCGAGCTAAGGCAATCCTTTTAAACTTTTATATTTTTTGTTTTGTCATATTTTATGTTTTAATAGGTGTAACGACCTAGAATTTTTGTCATTTGAAATTCAGATATTTAATTGATTTTAAATATCAACATGTAAAATTTGTAAGTCGAATAATTTATATTTCGAATATCTGGATTTAATTGGATAATTAAATCGACAATTTAATATTTAAAATTGCGTAAATAATTGGAAATTGGGTTTAATGTGATTAAAAATGATTTATAAAGTAATATTAAATCATATTGGAGTTAGAACAATGTTTGCGAACTTTTAAAATCGAATTAAAAGTTAAATTGTGAAAATTGAATATTTTAATATTTAATCGACTAGTGAAAATAGCCATTTTTCAAACAGTCTCGGATCTCATTGAAACCAGTTTCATCGGATCCATAATGTTTTATTATTGTATGGTTTCAAATTTCGTGTCAATCGGATTTACCGTTTTTCCGGGGCAAGCCAAAACCCATAGAAATTGGTTTAATCGATTTAATTTAAATTTTATCGTTTATTTTCGTAACTCGCACAGATGATCGAATTGGTTGTCGATACCTATTCCATTGTGTTTGGAACGCGGGGTAAACCCTAGAAACGCAGGTCACCGCGCGAGATTTGGAGTTCGGAAAATTTCGGATGAATAATAATTTGAGAAATTTCTATAAAAGGACCTAAATATTTCTATTTGCATCTAAACTAAACCCTAACCCTAAATACCTTCAACCGCCACCATTATCTCTAATGGCAAAAAATTATCCCTTTTCTTCCTCAATTTTCTTCCGATCTACAAACTTTTACGCGAAGTGTTCAACTACAAAACTCTAGAGCGTATTGAGATGCTTGGATCTAACGGTTGAGATCGTTTATAGCGGAGCGTGGTGGCCAGAATTGAGGCCGATAGGGTGGCCGTTCGGTCGCGTTTTTCTCGATATAGGTGAAATCAAGTTTGACCATACTAGGGGCGGTGGTGCCGTTCGAATTGTGCTTCAAGGTGGCAACGTTCGATCAACTTCTAGGTGCTCGGTAGGGTGGCGTTAACTAGGGCATAGACGGCGGCTCAATGGGTTCGATGTTGCGTGTTTTTACTGAAGGGGAAGAAGCATGAACCTTCGGCCATGATTCTATAGAAGGAAACATACGGGTATGATTGTGAGGGTTTTGAAAATTAAATTAATTTGTAAATTAAATTATGTTATAAATTGTACGATGTTTAAAATACGATAACTTGTTCATACGAGGTCGGAATTTGACGAAACGAATTGCGTTGCAATCGTTTTGTCGAGCACTACGCAATGGAGCTGGTTTAGAGTCGTTTGGAGCTAGTGCAAATTTTGGGTAAAATTAAACGCACGTTTAATTTTATTCGAAATAAATGCTACAACTGTTATCGGAAACTCAAGGTGAGAACTTCTCATCCAATCGAATTGCTTCGATCTAAATTTTAAATAGTTAAATTTAAAATTGCTTGATTGTGTGATTGGATGATAGTTATTATCTGTTGTATTGAAATAGACCCTATGCGCCGTAGATTAAGCGGATGTTATTTATTAAAAACATATACCGCGATAATTCCAACTTGTATGGAATTGGTATTATATATGTATATGGAGTTGATTTCCCGCATTATATAGCGGATGAGACTCTATTGCGCCGCATAATTGCGGATAATATTTTATAAATCCCATATACCGCGATATTCCGTCTCGTAGCGGAATTGGTATTGTGCTAACATCTTAGGATGCAGGGAAACAGATTTGAGGGATCCAACTGGATTCCTCAAATGATTGAATTTGTTTCAATGTTGTGTGTTGATCTATTTATAATTTGCGTGATTATCTTTGTGATTGAAATCGTTAAACGCTAAAATTTAGCCGAATATAATTTTGGTATCGTTAGATGCCGAAAATAAATAAAATTTGATTTTTGAAAATTTAAGTTGAAAATTCATAATAAAATTTAATTTTGGAATTGATTCATTTCAAATAAATAAACGTTGAGATTTTTTAGGTTATAAAAATTACGATTTTTGTGAAATATAACCGAAATGTGATTTTTTTGAAATAAGTAGTTGATTAATTTATAAAATGGTGTAAATTGGGATTTTTGAATTATTATAAATAATTTATATAAAAGATTTATAAAATTGATATTTATAAATTAAAAATATTGGAATTATAAATCGAGTTTTTATAAGTGTTAAAATGAAGTGTAAATGGATTTCATAAGTGGATGAAATCCATAGATTTATAAATTGTGAAGTTATAAAATGAATAGAATTTTGTAAAATAAATTTTTTTATAAGTAATTAACTTATAAATTGGATTTTGGCGTGTAAATGGGATATAGATAGAATTTGTTAATAAAGTGATTTTTTAAGTTGAAGTTGTCATAAAGTATAAATGGAATTTATAAACGTTGTTTTATAAATCCAGAATCGGCTTATTTTTAATAAGTTTAATTATTATAGCTTATTAAGGGAGATATATCCACGATTTTGGGACAGTGGATAATCCTTTAAATAAAATATGTAGAAATTGAATTTGGTTAACGAAGTATATTCACAATTTTGGACGGTGAATAATATATTAAACAAATATTTTGGAAAAGTGATATTTTAAATAGAATTATAATGATTCAAAAATGTTTTAAAATGTATTAAGTATCGAAACCATAGATTTCAACATTCATTGTTGAAATAGACGTTTTCGAGAAATAGAAGGAAATGGTGGACTATAACACTGTTGTTATAGTAAATAATTTCCGAAAGGAAAAGTTTTGTATAGTATTGGGGTTTATATATCTATCTTAAATTTCAAATCCCTATAGTGGTGATTTTGGGTTGTCGTAACGATGTTTTACGCAACATTCGTTTTCACTCAAATAAATGTGATTAAGAGAAGTTTTCCTTAAAGAATAAAATATATACTTAATTGTGATTTAAGTACATTGAGTATTTTCCAAGTATTGAAAATAAATAGATTGGTGAATTACTTATTATTAAATAAGTATGGAAATGTTTTCCAATATGAAGTGAATGTTTTGAGATTATATCTTTTAAAGATAAATTGAAAGTGAATAATTGAAAGCGATTTGAAATATCGTATAAAAGGGAATATTTGGAAATGTAAATTCATAATGGAAATTCATAAGGGAAAATTGTTTTAAAAATAAATGTTGATTTATTTTTAAAAGTGTGGAAATAAATTTACGGATTTGGAACGTAAATTTAATAAATCGGTAAGGATTTATTTGATTGGTTTAAATGAACCATTTTGAAATGAAAGTTGTAAAGGTGAAAAATAATTTGAAATTTGTTTTCAAATGGTTGAAGTATGGAAATTATATCTTGTAAAGATATTTTTGAAAATAAATAATTTGGAAAATTATTTGAAATCGGGTGATGTTGTGAATATTGATTGATAGTTAAATAACCGACTATCAATATTGACCCGCAAATGGCTATTTATTGTGAATTGTTGAAACTGAATGCTACACCTATTTTTAAATTATTGCGCTCGTTATTCGGATTACCCATTCCGGATAGTGATACGATGTAATGGATAGCATTGAAGACCGGCGTTGAAGACCGGGTATTTGTGAAAACGATAGGATGACCTATCGATTGTCTCTGCACCGTTAGCTACGGTATGGAGATTTCCTTTGTGATGAGAAATTTGATCGGGAATGTGAATACTCGGATTGCAAGGGCTTCTTTTGAAGTGCCTTCGCCTCTGTTCGAACCTAGAACAGACTTGTATGGTTACATGTCTGACATAACATTTTGAGATATAAAGCAGATTTCTTTCAAATACATTTCTGTTGGTGCAGATTCTCTTAGCTTAACACCCTTCTCTGAGACGTACGAGCTCAGAGGTTTTGTAGTTGAAGGTTATCAGCGATATACTCCCAATTTGGTAATGTGGCATGCTGAGTGGTTCTGTGTGCTGATTAATTATTGATCATTTGTTGGTCAAAGCGTGGCTTTGTGAAAAAGCGTAGATTTGTGGACGAGACTTCGTCAGAACTCACACCTCGGAAATGGTCAAAACAGGAATTTGCGGCAAGGTTATGAGGGTCGCTCCCTTTAGGGTATGTCGTTTCCTTCTGGAAAAGGGTGGTGTCAGGTATGGAGCCCTGATGCTTAACCTATGTGCTTGCTCCAGTATCATTTTTCTGTGTGGTTGTTGCTTGGTGATAGAGGGCCCTCGGATAATGGTCCCAAAGGACCGAGGAGTGGCATACTCGAGTAGTGATTACCTAGTTACAGAGGTAACCCGGCCTTGTGTTGGCAGAGATCCGGTTAGGTTCTTGGAACGTCCTGCCAGAGGCGATCCCATGTGGCAGTAGAAGTTCCTTAGCCTGACCAGTTGTTGGAAATCCAAAGAAACAATACGTGCCCTTTACGATTGAAATTGTATAACCTGCCTCCTCAAGAGGTAGCTATAGTAGGCATAATATAATGGTACCTATGCTGGCTAAGATTTATATACTTTCGAAATGCTTTCATCACTATGCACTAATAATAATATCAAAAATGATTTCACTACTACAAAACAGGCCATTTGCATCGGTTGTTTACCCCCCTTTTGCATCAGTTCAACAACCGATGCATATGCAACCGATGCAACAGGCCTAACACTTTTGCATCAGTTATGAAACCGATGCAAAAAGATCCATTTTGCATCGGTTGTTACTAACAACTGATGCAAAATATCATGGTTGGTTGCTAGGACACAGCTCCCATGTTGCATCGGCTGTATTGAAAATCGATGCAACAAAGGAACTTGTTGCATAGATTGTTGTTGAAAACCGATGCAAAAAAGCCATTCTCAGAAACCATTATCACAGTACTCAAATAGACTATATATATATTATTGATTATAGCAAATAATTATTGCATGCAATATTACAATCATTCAAAATTAAATTTGATGGCAAATACATAATCAGATTTAATAATTCTACAAAAGAATGAAAAACAATATTTTCAATATACTGTCATACATACATACAACCACTTGCATCCCCTACAACCTACGGCCACACCATTACAGCTACAACCTACTCCTACTATCATCCTTCCTCCTTCATCACCTTCCAATTCATCCACTTCTGCCATACACCACCAACCTATGCTCCAATTCATCCACTACTGCCACTGTCACCATCCTCCTTCCAACTACCTTTCCTCTATCGAACATCGCAACTATCAGATAACCTTGCACCTGCTTGTGCATTTCAACCACATAACAGTTGCAACCATCATTCAACCTTCTACACTCAAACCATCAGTTCGCACCACCTCACAACTCCTGTATCACTTCCATATTTCCAGTAGCAGTGCAATTTCCATTTTTCCTGTCGTCACTTAACAGTGCTAATGAAAGTGTATCACACGTATCCGCATCCCTGTCACTTCAATTCAGCAAGCTTCACCAATACGTTGTCTTGCCTAGCAACATACATAACCTCCACCCTTTGATACACTGACATCATACACCCAACACCGACATATGCTCTGCTACCCTCAATACATTTCACTGCCTAGCACTGCAACCCCCTGCACAGTGATACAACCACATCCACACTTCCACATTTACAACAACAAACTACTTCAATTCATACCTCCCCACTGTTCTTGCTCTTGCTTGATCTTGCTGCCTCTTGCTTGCTTGTCCCCACTGTTGCATACACACCATGCAACCACTCCCTTTCCATAACACTGCTGAACCACCACTGCATTCACTTTTGCCGTGAACCCCCCTCACAAACATTCAACACCACCAACATCACATCATTCATGTCTACTACATCAACATTTCCTATCACCACTGAATCCTCACTGCACTGGCCACAATACATCATTCACAAACGAACATGACTGCTGCCTGAAACATTGCATACCATTTACCTCTGTGCGTACCATTTAACCCGCCAGCAACTACAATCCCAAACACTTCCATTCACATCTTCATTCATCCTTGTTTTCAATTCCATCTCCACCAAGCCACAATCCCATAATCGACAGAAAAGAAGAAAAAAAAATCGCAACCCACCGCAACATCCACTGTCAACTGATTGCATCACATCTCCTACTGCATGTTCCCACTTTCTTAACCAATCTATGGCCTCGCAACCTTGCCTTCATCACAGCATCCACTGTCAACTGATGCATCAGGTACTTGTCTGCTCTCAAAATTGGTTTAAAGAAAAGCCAATTCTAGTTGACATTCAAGCTGAAAAGAATGAGGTTGAAGAATTCAAACAACTTGAACATGGTAATTTACTCTATTCAGTTCATTTAGTCTTATTATTGGATTATACACCAGCCTATTCATTTCATTTACTTTTAGTTCAAAACAACACTAAATATGTCGGGCTACTAAATATGTCAGGCACCATTCATAAGAGTGGATAGAATTTATCATGCGTCAGTATTTGTTGTCAACACATGCACCATTCATTAGGTACACAAGTACAGCTTAATATGTCAGGCTATCCATTCATTGTGTACAACTTGAACATGAATAAATAATGTTTACTTGTATATGTCAGCCTACTAAATATTTGACTGAGTATGTTTAGAAAATATTATGTTATAGTACTTTTAATCTCTTGATTCATTGTTAAATGTTTTCATGCTTTCACTAAATAATAAGCTTCCTAGTGTGGTAAGTTTAATATCTATATACTGATGTATAATATTTAGTTTTATAATCTGAATATCTAAAACCTAAACATTATTACAATAGCTAGGCTATTATATATTAGGAAGTCAGTTTCTTTTAGACATAAGATTTAATATCCGTATGCTAGTTTTAACTTAGTAATTAACATAAGGTTTTAAATAACCTTGTGACTTGCATATACCATAAGGCAGAAAAAAAACCTCAGGCCCATCTAAAGGTTTGTAAGGTAAAAGTTATAATTTAATACCATGAGGCAAAAAATTGTCTGAAGTTATATTTTTATTGAGAACTTGTAACTGAGTTTGATAACCTGACATTGCAAGGTATTATGAAAAGATGAGAATTTGATTTATAAGGTGGCATCAACCAATAAAGAAACATAGGGTTTGCTTAATTTACAAGGCAGAATAAAAGATGAGAGTTTAATTTATTTGTTATAAAATATTAGATATTGACCTTTTGTTTTCTCTTTACAGAATTTGGTTTGCTTGATCTCAATTTTGAATGCGACTAGCATCGAGGAACAACAAGGCTGTGAGCATTTGAGATGCATTTTAACTTTTTAATCGATTTTAGAAGTGTTCTGAAATGAAAAGCTAATCAAAAAAACATTAAACAAGGTATCTAGTACATTATCAATGCATAAATGAATACCAATCCTTTTGGAAGCACTCCTGGTTCATCTGACAGGTGTATTAACTCAAGCAATTAGAAGGTTTTCGATCCTGGAGCTGCGCACACTACAAAGATAAAATACCATTTCGTTAATACGTGATACGTAAACATGGTCAATTAGCATTGAGACATACAAGCTTCAATTAACTAGTGAAAAATGGTGATGTGGTTTGGGGTGGTTGACAGGGTTGATGACTGCTGTGGGTAGGGAGTGTTCTGTGGTTGAAAATGTGTTGTCTGCAGTTTGGTGGAGCAAAGGAGGGGCAGAGGTCAGTGATATGCTTGGATGTACTAATGGATGTTTGGATGCTGAGGATGGAGCAGTAGTAGTTATGGTCGGAATCTGTTCGCATAACAGGAGGAGTGTGAGGCAGTTATAGCAGTGTGTTTACAGTGGTATTTGGTAGCAGTGTGTTTACAATGGTATCTGAGTGAAACCAGTCTCAATTACATATTAGAATTTTAGGTGTTTATGATCTCAAATGGCTCTACCTTATATCTAGAACTCTCACTCATTCACAAAATGCAAATTTGGAAGTAAAAAATGAAAATAGGAATATACAATATATCTCAAGCCATGCTTAGCAAACTTTTATGCTTAAAACATTTAAAATCCAGTTTTTACTATTTAAGGACATTAACTGAAATTATCCTCCCATTCATCACATAGATAAACAGTTTTCCTTATGTACACACAGACACTCAGATTCTAATGGACCAACGATAGTTTTTTTTCCGGATATTTATTCGATATGGTAAGTAATCCGTTAAAGTGAAAACAATTTATTTATAGATAGTTATTAATTAGTAGTCAAATATAAAATTGTCCTCTAATAATATATTGAAATAGAAAGAAATTATACCTTTAAAGTTCAAGCGAATAATTTTATATTTGGATGACATACCTGTAAGTGTACCGCATGGACAAACATGATCTTGATGATCAGTTACTGCATAAAAACAGTGTGATGTCAATAATTTTAGTAATGTCCAGATCAAAATAAAACAAAACGTCGTTCGACTAAAAAATTATATAAAAGGTGGGATATATGTTAAGGCTTTGCTTGTATAATATCCCACTAAAGGTAACAATAACACCATAAGTTTTCCTGGAAAGAATAAATGATATAAATATGCACCTTATAAATAATATGCAATACCTTTGATGGATCAATGTTATAAACAGAGGAGCAAGGAACTATGCATTCTCCATTAGCAGCCATCTTATTATGTTTTTCTTCACCCAAAAACTCCATACTACATTTCATGATTCTTTTTCCTGAAAAAATCATAACTAATTAAAACATTTTCATACCAAAATAAGGATAGAAAACTGTTACAACATATAATGCAAATATTCATGCTTTACCAAGGAAATAAAGCAATTAGTCGTAGCATAATTGAACTAAGAAATGGTATCTTCGACAAATAATAACTGGACTAAATAGAGGAAGATGTTATTTCTAAAAAAAATCAATAAAAAAATGAGGAATTTACCTTAAACAGAACAAAAACCCTATATTGCTGAAACGATAATTCTTGTATTTTAAATTGAGATTCTAGTTATCAATAAAGGCATGGATATAAGAGCTTGTTCCAAATTAGGCATTAATGCATGTTACAACCATTAAACGCCCTTACACAAATTCAATTTAAACAACAAAATCAAAATAAAGTTTATTTTCTAGTTACCTGTATTGGGCTGAGGTGTGAAGTGGAGGCTGGAGACTAGAATCATGGGTTGAGGCGCAAGGGTTTTGTGGTAAAACTGAGGTGGGTCTGCCATCATGCCGTCGCCACCACAAATCCAATCGGCAGCCGAACTTCAACCGAGACTTACGATACCGCTTCCAATTCTCCGCAGCACCCAAATTTCATCTGAATTATTCGACCTCGAATCACTGCCCAAAACTATTAGCCTCGACCTGCAAATTGCTTCGCCTAGACGCAGAACAACCCAAAATTCTTCGGGTATTTGTTTGAGATGGTCATATGTGGATTTCTTATTGTAAATCGATTTCGAGTTTGCTGCCATCTTCGCCATTAAAATTTTCAGAAGCTTCATTTTAATTTTTTTTCCTTTTGTTCGATTTTGAAAATGAAAATAAGGGGAGGGCACGGTATTTTTTTTAAGGAGTGGGTTATTGAGGAGTAAGGAGTACATTTGTCCAAAGTAAACTTTGGAGCCAATTATTCATTATTTCCCACCTAAATTTCATATTTCCATCAACATGTAGTTACATCGATTGACTTTAAAACCGATGCAACTAAACTATTTGCATCGGCTGTTGGTGAGAACTGACGCAAATTTGATTTTTTTTATTTACTATTGCTTTCCACGTACCAATTGCATCGGTTATCAAGATAGAACTGATGAAAATAGTTCTATTTGGATCAGTTTTTACTTCAACCGATGCAAATAAGGTGAAGCAATATGCACTTTTTGTACTAGTGTTTGTTTTGCGTAGTAAGCATCTTTGACTATCATAAGGAGAAATCTCCTTGTAACAACCCTGTATTTTCTGATTATTGTAATTGTATATTTTAATTATTTTAATTTAAATTCCTAGTTTAAAAACTTTATTTTATTTATTAAAATGAATATATTTTGTTAATTGAAATATAAATGTTGATTTTGATGTAGATTAGAATTTCAAACATGCATAAATTGAATATTTCCAGAAAATGTGAATTTTGGTCAATCTGGTCAAACTTTTACTTTTAAATTTTAAAAGTTTGAAAATTTTAATTTTTTCTTTTATTATGAAAGTAAATAAAATTTCAAGAACACTGCTTGTCGTTTCGTTGAAATCCGAATAATATTGTGAAAGTTATGCTTTTTACAAAATTGGGTGTAAATTGTTTTATTTAACACTACTTTTTATTTTAAATTATATAAATAATCTTTTTAATTGTCATATATTATTATAAATTGTATTGTATGTTATGTTACATATATTTTTACCTTTTGAATATTTTAAAGTGATGTTTGAGTTTGTCCAAAGCTCATTGAATTTATTTTCTATTTTTAAAGGTTAGTTTCCATTTTTCTGCCATTTTCTTCATCTAAACTATATTTAAATTAAAATTTATTTATTTACTTTTGTGATTTCCTTTTTATTTTGTTTTCTTATCTTTATTTATAAATACTTTTAAGTGCATAAAAATTTTCCCAAGTTCATTGCACTTATTTTTCATATTTTCAAGACTAGTTGCAAATTTTGCTGTTTTATTTAATTAAACTATATATAATTAATAATTAATTAATTTTTTATTTATTTATTATATTTTCGTATTTTAACTGAATTTATATATGTTTTTCAGTTATATAAAAATTTAAAAAGAAATAATGAATATATGAAGAGTTTGAGATCTTTTGTATGCTTAGTCCTTTTGCATTCTGACCTTTCACTTTCCAAACTCCATTCATCAATGCTTTGGTCGTACCCTACTCCATCTTTCAGCCACATTCCTCACTCTTTCTCACGAAAATTTTATCATCTTTCTTGAGAAAAAAACTCATGGCCATTTGTTTTACAAAAATTTGGTAAATTCTATCATCTTTCTTCTTGTTTTTATGATTTTCCTATTGATTTTTGCATTGATCCTTCTTGTGTTTTGCTAGGCCTAGCCTCTACCACCACCACTACCATCCTCTCCACCATCATCTCCAGCAGCTCATAAGCCTCTCCTCTGACCAAGACAATAGCCATGACCATCCGTTGATGTTGCACCACAAAATTTGCACAAAAGTTCCACCAAACTAGCCTAGCCAAACCCTTAAGGCCATAGCCTTCATTTTTAACCCAAACCACCTCCATGGCCGCCACCACCAGTCCCTCCACCACCTCTGGCCACCACTCCATCCACCACCTGACCATCCCCTTGCATGACCAAGCCCAAGCCATGATAGACCGAACCTATAGTTGCACCAAAAATCCACTTAATTGCCTTGACTTTTGTATTTCTCGTGTCACAACTTCCACTCCTTCATATCCAAGTTAGGCCGAGCCATATGAACCCATATTGACCCAAACCTGAGCCATGTTGGCATCTAGGCTGAGCCTTGTATGATGAGAGCAAGCCCATTTGATCATGTGACAAGCTTATGTTGTCGTGTGCAAGTCTTTTGCTTCTAAGGTTTGGTCATCTCTCTTGTTTTGCAACTGTTCTGCAAACTAAAGTTGTTGATTATATTTGTATGTCGATATCTATGTTTGTGCTTATGTATGTTATATTTTGTGTTGTTTACAAGGGCTCCATCAATTCAAATCAAATCGTGCTTGTCGTGCCTTTGGAATCGCTCTTGTGTGTGTTGTTTGTCTCTAGCTTCGTAAAAGGTGAGTCTTTCTCACTCTGACATTTATACTTATGAAATAGTGAATTGATGACAAGTGTTTAGTAATATAAAATGTTATGAAAGTTAATGATGATCATATGATATTCTATGTCATGTTATTACCATGTTAAAACTGTTAATTATCACCCGACATGTGATATATGACATTATATTGTGACACTGACATTGTTTATAGTGTTTATGCATATATTCACACTGCAAGTTCCCTGTTAGAATAGAATCACTATGGGTTGAAATGATACATACCCAAACGGACTTTAGATTAGTATTTTATTTGACTTGGGATTGCGGGTTTGAAATGATAGAACCCGGATTTTTTTTGTAAACTGCGGATTGAAATGATATATATCTGTATCACTTGACCTAGGTTAGAAAATTATATACAGACCCCGTGGCATATTTTTAAATGATTTTTATTAAAATATGTATTTTTAAAAGTATGAAATTTTGATTTAAAAATATATATTTTTTGGTTTTAAGAAAATTAAATATTAAGTCTTGAAATTGTGAATTTGAGTACGTAAATGTGAAATAATTGAGATTTTAGACTTTAAATTTTATTTTAAAATGTAAATAAATAATGGAAATTAAATTTAAAGTTTTAAAATTATATTTGAAGTAAAATTTTAAGTTTTATTTAATTTATATGTTAATAAACAGTGAATTTTGACTTAATAAATGAATGGAGTTTTTAAATTGAATATTTGATCTAAAAATTTTGTTGTGTTAAATCATATGTTAAAATGATTTTAGATGTGAAAATTTGAAGTCCAGAAATATGAATTTTAAGTTATAATAAAAATTTGGAGTTTTATTATTATTTTTGAAAAGCTAAAATGAAATCTGGAATTTTATAGCATTTTCAAAATGTTGTAGTCTTTTGACAGCATTTTTAAATGCTATTGTTTTGAATCTAACAATGTTTGAAATAACTAAATACCTATTACGACATTTTATAAATGCCGTTATTCTTGAACTAAACCATTTTTGGAAGCTATAATCTACGATAGCACTTTATAAATGTTGTCGTTGCTATAATTTGACAATGTTCGAAATGTTATAGATTTTAACACTGTTTGAGTTATATTTTAAAGTGTTAAATGATTTAACTTTTGGAAATTGATTAATTGTGAAATTTAAGAAGTTTTGAATATATTTTAATATTTAATTTTTAATTTTTAAGGAATTTAAATTTGGATTTGAATTTGAATTTAAATAGGGTTTACTTGGTTATGTGTTAAATGGAATGAAATGTAATGAGATAAATGAATTTTTGAATGGAATTTTTAATGTATTTTGTAATGATATTTGAAATAACAAATGAGTGATTTATTTGATTTAAAATGATATTTAAATTTAAGTATTTGAATTTTAATTCAAATAATGATTTGATAATAAGGTTTGGAAATGATTTGATCTTTATTTGATAAAGAATATGAATTGGAATGATATGTACTTTTGATTAATGAATATTTGAAATTTTTATTGGTATGAAAGGATATTTATTTTAATTGTAAATTGAGTTTATTTAAATAATATTGGATTTATGAAATGAATATTTCAAAACTAAGTAATAATGAAACTAGATTTGAGATATATGAAATTATAAAATTTAGTTTTTGAAATGCGGGATATTAAAGCTTTGAAATATATTAAAAACTGAATAGTTTAATTTGTGGATCAAATCTATATTTGAAATTGATATGACTTGGAAATGGTTATTGGGAAATTTAATTGAAACTGATGGTTTGAATTGAATTAAGTTGGAAATTGAAAATTTGGGATTAATTGAATGAATTGTAAAATGTAAAGAATTAAATGAATATCCGATGATTTCAAATGTATGATTTTGAAATGTTATGATTTTCAAAGTGTAATTGTTTCAAGTATTTTTGGTTTCGAAAGAGTTATACTTTGAAAATATTATGATTTTGAAATGAGTATATGTTTGAAATGTTTTTTCGTTTCGAAGTATAAACTATTTTGAAAGAAATATAGTTTGAAATGAAATGATTTGATCTTTTTAAAGTATAAACTATTTTGAAATGACCACGGCGTTATAATAACGTTTGGTTGTTAAAGAGACCGGGATCGGAAGTTGTCATACTCTCTGCCAACTCTGAAAACCACTTTAACAACCGTGTACGCGGTGGAGATTCCAGAATGAAGTAGGATGGTGGCGACGTTCTTGAGGTATATTACGTGGACCCAACTCCCGTGAGTTGGCATAAGGTGGCTAAAACAGGAGCGATCGCGGGCCAAGTGAGGTCATTCCTCCGATCGGACACATTCCTTCGATACTATACTCTTACTGGTGATTGATTAGATGGCCATCCTCCGATTTTGATATGGGAGTGTGTTCCGAGGTGGACGTATGTGGCTGCTGCATTACCACCAGCCCGTGTGCGTAATTGGTACATCTACCCTGGCATTGCCTTGTGTGCCGTGTCACCTACCATACCGAGCCTTTACTACGGGTTTGTTTTTCTCCCGTAGCCCGTGTGGTATCCTCTGACAGTCACCCGGAGTGGAGATGGCATGATATTGGATGGACTACTCGGACTATTATGTGTGAAGGGTGATATGGGTAGCCCGGAATGCTATTTAAAAGTATGTTTATTTTACTGTAGACATTATTATAATAGCGCAATATTACTACATAGTAAATAGTTTAACGGATCCTTAAAGGATGGGCGATCCCAAGCATTCTTTAAGTTACTGATGCATTTTTTGTTACTGTTCACTTGAGTTGATTTACAGTTCATAAGTATTTATGTCCTGACTCGAGTGTTTTGTGTTTTGCTTTACGCTCGAGTCAGATTGAGTGATTCAGCATTCAAGACTCACCTTTGGAGTTGGAGCTTTGCTTGAAGATCCAGCCATCTATTTGTTTTCAGTATCCAGTGTTTCCAGTGATGTATTTTGATTTGTACTTGATGTATCTTGTTACTCTTCTACTGTATATTGTTTAACTCTGATGTATCTTATTTTCATATAGTAGCTTCATGAACTACTATTTCTTTTAAATTCCGCTGCATTATTAAATACTCTGTGTCTGTGATCTGTGATCTGTGATTATGTATTTACTGTATATTCTGAGATTTGCCAAATTTTATTTACAACGCGGTATTTTGAGCAATTCAAGTCCGACATGTGCGGATACGAATGGTTGAAAATATCGGGTCGTTACACTCCTCCAATTCTGCGTTTGCATAGTGTGTGTGCGGGGAGGCCTTATGGTAGTTTCATTTTCCAAAAGTATTGCGGATATTTTTCACTTCTCCTGTTGTTGTTTTAAAGATAAATAACTGTTTTGAGTTCTCACACCAGTCCCATGACTGACCTGAAGTTTATTGTTCTCTTCCTAAACTCTGGGTGCCGATTCCACACGGGCAGTCTAGAGTCAGGTTATCAGGTCATTATGGATTCAGGAGTGCTTTGGAGCTCAAGTGGCGAGCTGGATGGCGAGACGTATTACTTGTATATGATATTATCTTTTCCGCTGTAGAATTCACTGGTAAGGGCATGTTTGTATAACTGTCTGTTATTTTGTTGTGTTGTATATTGTTGCCGTACACTCTAATGATGTAATGTAATAACTGATATAGTTCTTTGATTTAAAGATTATTCATTTATCTATTATATGTTGTTCCACTGCGATATGTGAGATTCTGATATTGTTTCTATTGTTTCTTCTTTCTTTCTTCCTGTTTTCTTCTATCTTTTTCTTCTACCTCTTCTTTTTAACCATAACAATTCGGTTTTCCGGCATTCGATTATGTGGCATTTGATACAGTGGACGTAAGGATGCCGACCTTCGGATCCCGATAAAACCGCATCCGTTACATGTGGTATCAGATCATATGGTTAAGTAACAACCTTGGCTATGTTGGGGATTACTCATTAGAGATAGAGTCAACAGTACTCTAGAATGAGTTGAATGTAATAATAGATATGAGCGCGTATTTGTTAGTAAATATAAAATTGTTTTGTATTGTGTTGACTTATCAGTTGATAGTTTATAGATTCTGGTCGGTGCAGTCTAGCTAACTGTCATCGATAGGGGTTTCTAAACTTTTAAACGAGATAAACCGACATAGTATCATTTTAAATTGGGTAAATGAAATAATTTTACCTCGATTATATTTTATATATATAAAGGGATAATTTTTCGGAAATTATTGAAGTGTATATAAATTGAATGGTTTGATTGTTGAAAATGTAAGAAATTATATAAGTGAATCAAAGTTGTTCGAATAATCCGAACAAAAACAACTATTGTGAAGAAGAACTTATATAAAAGCAACAATTGTATAAGTATAGAATTTTAATTGAAATGGTTTACAATTGTGGAATAATCTTGTATAAGTAAAGGGAAATAGTAAAATTCTATAAAAAAAAGATTTATAAATGTGATTTAAAAATAAATGAAAATTTTGAAAGAATTTAAAGCATTGGATTCACTACTGTTGCCGGGGAATAATAAGGGTGATGACTGCAGCATCATCAGTATCATTTTCGAGTTTCTGTGTGATGGATTTGCTAACATAGTAAACTGAAATTGAATTTTGTTGTGATAAATAAATTTGAAATTAAAATCCAAGTTCAAATTGATGAATATAAGTTATCAAGTTTTGAATTTATAATATGAGATAATAAAGATTTAACTTTGGTAAAGTTGGAATAAATTTGAATTAGCATAATAAATATATGAAGTGAAATTTAACTAAATGAAGTTAAATAAATTAAATCAGATTTGGAAGTTGAATAATAAGTTATATAACTTATAAAATGTGAAAATGTAAGTAAAACCAATTATTAAAATGGTTAGACCACTTTGTTAAGAAAAACGAGGTATGAACCTGAATAAGTGATAAAAATTGACTTTGGTAAAAGTTAAATAGAATTTACTTTGGAATTGGAATCTGAATTAGATTTATAAATGGAAATTTAAGTTAAGTTAAACAAATGATGTTTAAAAGGAATATCACTTAAGTGATGTTGAATGAAGTTGATTTTGGTATCGAAATAAAATAATGAAGTGAATTAAATGAATATGAATTTGAGTTATATAAAGGAGATTCAACTTTATTTGTAAAGTAAATTAGTAATTGAACTAATGAATTGAATGTAAATCAATCGAATGTAATGAATTGATATGGAATAACGGATATAAGTGTTAATTCATTTAAGGCTAATTGAATGTTAAACCAAATTGAAGGTAAACAAAGTGAATATGAATGTTGAATGTAAAGTGAATAAATTCGGTTGTATTGGATATACAATGGTTGTTAGATTATTGTTAATTGATTGAATAGAAATTCATATGCAATTGAATGAATAAAATAGAAAGTTAAAGCAATCAAATTCAAATTGGAAGTTAAGTAAATTTAAATTGAATGGAAATTGATTTGAATTGAAAGTGGACCAACTTGAATGTAAATTAGTGAATGTAAACTAATTGAAAATGAATAATTGAATGTCGTTGTATATAAATTGGTTGTAAACAATTACAAGTAATGTTGAAATCATATAAGTTGTTTATAAACCTTGTTTAGTATGCTTTTCTTTTAATATGCATGTGTTGTAGTTGTTTAAAAGAGTAAAATGTTAATAACTTCTTATATATGTAACTTACGTGTTTATATTGAGTAAGTACAAGTACGGGGCTATCGTTAGCGGGATTTGGTTGCGAAAAATGCTAAATAAATAAATGCTTTGCTTAAAAATGCAAAAAAGGTACGCCTACACAATAAAAACAGGAAATATGAACTGTTTTTCTATTTTCCTACCGGGTGGGTCGATGTATATATATTTATATCTATTTTGATATTTTAAAAGCTCCTCCGTACAAAGGAGTTTATGGCTAAATTTTCTGAAAAATTAAGGCGTTAGAAAATTTTCGGGAAATTTTGGAAAAAAATTTGTGAAAACTAAGTTTTGATTTGAGTTGAAAAGTTAAACGATATAGTTGGTTTTGAGAAGATAACTATATATGGATTTGAAAACTTAGTAAATATTTTGTAGGAAGTTTAACTATTGAATTTTTGGAAAAGTTAAACACTTAAGAGATTTGTAAATCAAATTTGAACGGTTTGTTTTGAAAAGTTAATGGATTTCAAAACTTTTTCTTACTTGGCAATTTCGAGGACAAATTCTTTTAACGGGGAAAGTTTGTAACGACCCAGAATTTCTGTCATTTGAAATTCAGATATTTAATTGATTTTAAATATCAACAAGTAAAATTTGTAATTCGAATAATTTAATTTTCGCATATCTAGATTTAATTAGATAATTAAATCGACAATTTAATATTTGAAATTGCGTAAATAAGTGGAAATTGGGTTTAATGTGATTAAAAATGATTTATAAAGTTATATTAAATCATATTGGAGTTAGAAAATTGTTTGCGAACTTTTAAAATCGAATTAAAAGTTAAATTGTGAAAATTGAGTATTTTAATATTTAATCGACTTGTGAAAATAGCCATTTTTAAAACAGTCTCGGATTTCGACGAAACCAATTTCATCGGATCCGTAATGTTATATTATTGTATGATTTCAAATTTCGTGTCAATCGGATTTACCGTTTGTCCGGGGCAAGCCAAAACGCATAGAAATTGGTTTAATCGATTTAATTTAAATTTGATCGTTCATTTCCGTAACTTGCACAGATGATCGAATTGGCTCTCGATACCTATTCCATTGTATTCAGAACGCGGGATAAACTCTAGAAATGCCGGTTACCGCGCGAGATTTGGAGTTCAGAAAATTTCAGATGAATAGTAATTTGAGAAATTTCTATAAAAGGACCTAACTATTTTCTATTTGCAACTAAACCAAACCCTAACCCTAAATACCTTCAGCCGCCACCATTATCTCCAATGGCCGAAAATTATCCCTTTTCTTCCTCAATTTTCTTCCGATCTACAAACTTTTACGCGAAGTGTTCAACTATAAAACTCTAGAGCGTATTGAGATGCTTGGATCTAACGGTTGAGATCGTTTATAGTGGAGCGTGGTGGCCAGAATTGGGGTCGATAGGGTGGCCGTTCGGTCGCGTTTTTCTCGATATAGGTGAAATCGAGTTTGACCATACTAGGGGCGGTGGTGCCGTTTGAGCCGAGCTTCAAGATGGCAACGTTCGATCAACTTCTAGGTGCTCGGTTGGGTGGCGTTAACTAGGGCATAGACGGCGACTCAATGGGTTCGATGTTGCGTGTTTTTACTAAAGGGGAAGAAGCATGAATCTTCGGCCATGATTCTCTAGAAGGAAACGTAAGGCTAAGATTGTGAGGGTTTTGAAAATAAAATTAATTTGTAAATTAAATTATGTTATAAATTGTACGATGTTTAAAATACGATAACTTGTTCATACGAGGTCAGAATTTGGCGAAACGAATTGCGTTGCAATCGTTTTGTCAAGCACTACTCAATGGAGCTGGTTTGGAGTCGTTTGAAGATGGTGAAAATTTCGGGTAAAATTAAACGCACGTTTAATTTTATTCGAAATAAAACGCTAAAACTGTTATCGGAAACTCAAGGTGAGAACTTCTCACTCAATCGAATTGTTTCGATTTAAATTTAAAATAGTTAAATTTAAATTTGCTTGATCGTGTGATTGGATGATAGTTATTATCTGTTGTATTGAAATAGACCATATGCGCCGTATATTAAGCGGATGTTATTTATTAAAAACATATACCACGATAATTCCAACTTGTATGGAATTGGTATTATATATGTATTTAGAGTTGATTTCCCGCATTATATAGCGGATGAGACCCTATTGCGCCGCATAATAGCGGATAATATTTCATAAATCCCATATACCGCGATATTCCGTCTCGAATCGGAATTGGTATTGTGCTAACATATTTGGATGCAGGGAAACAGGTTGGAGGGATCCAACTGGATTCCTCAAATGATTGAATTTGTTTCAATGTTGTGTGTTGATCTATTTATAATCTGCGTGATTATCTTTGTGATTGAAATCGTTAAAGGCTAAAATTTAGCCGAATATAATTTTGGTATCGTTAGATGCCGAAAATAAATAAAATTTGATTTTTGAAAATTTAAGTTGAAAATTCATAATAAAATTTAATTTTGGAATTGATTCATTTTAAATAAATAAACGTTGAGATTTTTTATGTTATAAAAATTATGATTTTTGTGAAATATAACCGAAATGTGATTTTTTTGAAATAAGTAGTTGATTAATTTATAAAATGGTTTAAATTGAGACTTTTGAATTATTATAAATGATTTATATAAAAGATTTATAAAATTGTTATTTATAAATTAAAAATTTTGGAATTATAAAACGAGTTTTTATAAGTGTTAAAATGAAGTGTAAATGGATTTCATAAGTGGATGAAATCTATAGATTTATAAATTGTGAAGTTATAAAATGAACTGATTTTTGTAAAATAAAAAAATTTATAAGTAATTAATTTATAAATTTTATTTTGGCGTGTAAATGGGATATAGATAGAATTTGTTAATAAAGTGATTTTATAAGTTGAAGTTGTCATAAAGTATAAATGGAATTTATAAACGTTGTTTTATAAATCCGGAATCGACTTATTTTAATAAGTTTAATTATTATAGCTTATTAAGGAAGATATATCCATGATTTTGGGACAGTGGATAATCCTTTAAATAAAATATGTAGAAATTAAATTTGGTTAACGAAGTATATTCACGCTTTTGGACGGTGAATAATATATTCAAGAAATATTTTGGGAAAGTGATATTTTAAATAGAATTATAACGATTCAAAAATATTTTAAAATGTATTAAGTGTCGAAACCATAGATTTCAACATTCATTATTGAAATAGACGTTTTCGAGAAATAGAAGGAAATGGTGTACTATAACACTGTTGTTATAGTAAATTTTTTCCTAAAGAAAAAGTTTTATATAGTATTGGGGTTTATATATCTATCTTAAATTTCAAATCCCTATAGTGGTGATTTTGGGTTGTCGTAACTATGTTTTACGCAACATTCGTTTTGAGTCAAATAAATATGTTTAAGAGAAGTTTTCCTTAAAGAACAAAATACATACTTAATTGTGATTTAAGTACATTGAATATTTTCCAAGTATTGAAAATAAATAGATTGATGAATTACTTATTATTAAATAAGTATGGAAATGTTTTCCAATATGAAGTGAATGTTTTGAGATTATATCTTTTAAAGATAAACTGAAAGTGAATAATTGAAATCGATTTGAAAAATCGTATAAAAGGGAATATTTGGAAATGTAAATTCACAATGGAAATTTATAAGGGAAATTTGTTTTAAAATAAACATTGATTTATTTTTAAAAGTGTGGAAATAAATTTACGGATTTGGAACGTAAATTTAATAAATCGGCAAGGATTTATTTGATTGGTTTAAATGAACCATTTTGAAACGAAAGTTGTAAAGGTAAAAAATAATCTGAAATTTGTTTTCAAATGGTTGAAGTGTGGAAATTATATCTTGTAAAGATATTTTTGAAAATAAATAATTTGGGAAATTATTTAAAATCGGGTGTTGTTGTGAATATTGATTGATAGTTAAATAACCGACTATCAATATTGACCCGTAAATGGCTATTTATTGTGAATTGGTTGAAACTGAATGCTACATCTATTTTTAAATTATTGCACTTGTTATTCGGATTACCCATTTCGAATAGTGATACGACGTAATGGATAGCATTAAAGACCGGTGTTGAAGACCGGGTATTTGTGAAAACGATAGGATGACCTATCGATTGTCTCGCACCGTTAGCTACGGTATGGAGATTTCCTTTGTGATGGGAAATTTGATCGGGAATGTGAATACTCGGATTGCAAGGGCTTCTTTTGAAGTGCCTTCGCCTCTGTTCGAACCTAGAACAGACTTGTATGGTTACATGTCTGACATAACATTTTGAGATATAAAGCAGATTTCTTTCAAATACATTTCTGTTGGTGCAGATTCTCTTAGCTTAACACCCTTCTCTGAGACGTACGAGCTCAGAGGTTTTGTAGTTGAAGGTTATCAGCGATATACTCCCAATTTGGTAATGTGGCATGCTGAGTGGTTCTGTGTGCTGATTAATTATTGATCATTTGTTGGTCAAAGCGTGGCTTTGTGAAAAAGCGTAGATTTGTGGACGAGACTTCGTCAGAACTCACACCTCGGAAATGGTCAAAACAGGAATATGCGACAAGGTTATGAGGGTCGCTCCCTTTAGGGTATGTCGTTTCCTTCTGGAAAAGGGTGGTGTTAGGTATGGAGCCCTGATGCTTAACCTATGTGGTTTCTCCAATCTCATTTTTCTGTGTGGTTATTGCTTGGTGATAGAGGGCCCTCGGATAAAGGTCCCAAAGGACCGGGGAGTGGCATACTCGAGTAGTAGTTACGTAGTTACAGAGGTAACCCGGCCTTGTGTTGGCAGAGATCCGGTTAGGTTCTCGGGATGTCCCGCCAGAGGCGATCCCATGTGGCAGTAGGAAGTTCCTTAGCCTGACCATTTGTTGGTAATCCACAGAAACAATACGAGCCCTTTACGATTGAAATTGTATAACATGCCTCCTCAGGAGGTAGCTATAGCAGGCATAATGTAGTGGTACCTATGCTGGCTAAGATTTATATTATACTTTCGAAATGTTTTCATCACTATGCACTAATAATAATATCAAAAATGATTTTTTTTGCGTAGTAAGCATCTTTGACTATCATAAGGAGAAATATCCTCCAATTCTGCATTTGCAATGTGTGTGTGCGGGGAGGCCTTATGGTAGTTTCATTTTCCAAAAGCATTGCTGATATTTTTCACTTCTCCTGTTGTTGTTTTAAAGATAAATAACTGTTTTGAGTTCTCACACCAGTCCCATGACTGACCTGAAGTTTATTGTTATCTTCCTAAACTTTGGGTGACCATAATTTTCCACACGGGCAGTCTAGAGTCAGGTTGTTAGGTCATTATGGATTCAGGAGTGATTTGGAGCTCAAATAGCGAGCTGGATGGCGAGACGTACTACTTGTATATGATATTATCTTTTCCGCTGTAGAATTCACTTGTAAGGGCATGTTTGTATAACTTTCTATTGTTTTGTTGTGTTTTATATTGTTGTTGTACACTTTGATGATGTAATGTAATAACTGATATAGTTCTTTGATTTAAAGAATATTCATTTATCTATTATATGTTGTTCCGCTGCGATATGTGAGATTCTGATATTGTTTTTTGTTGTTTCTTCTTTATTTCTTCCTGTTTTCTTCTATCTTTTTCTTCTACCTCTTCTTTTTAACCCTAACAATACGGTTTTCCGGCATTCGATTATGTGGCATTTGATACAGTGGACGTAAGGATGCTGACCTTCGGATCCCGATAAAATCGAAATTGTTACAATTGTCCTAATTGGCACTTTAAGATGCAGCACTGTGGATTTACAAAGTTCTCTAATTTTATGTCCTAGTAGTGTAATTGCCATAACTTTTGATCAGTAAGTCTGAATTTGGTGACTGTTTTTTAATTTTGAGCTAAGGAAATCCACTTCAAATTTTATGTTTTATAAGATTTTGTTTTTATACGGTCTAATTGGCTATTAAGCCGCAACCCAGTCGATTTACAGAGTTTTGTAATTTTAAGTTCTAATAATGAAATTGCCATAACTTTTGATCCCTAAGTCCGAATTAGGTGATCCATTTTCTGGCATTAAGCTAAATTAATCATCTTAAACCGTTATGTTTTATGTTTCATCATATTTTGGGATTTATAGGGTCGAAATGGCAAAATAACCACGGTCCTGAGTTCTACTACCAAGTATTGTGCAGTTTTAATTGTTGTTTCGTGACCTTTTCTTTACAAATTCTGAAGCTAAGTATTTTTAAAACTTTCAGTTATGAATTTATGGGTTTTCAAGAGCATTTGCTGAAAAAGATTTGAATTGAACACCTCTTGAATTCAATGTTTTCGTGCATGTGATTTGGAAACGATTTCTTTAGGAAATTTTCGATTAAAAGCTAATTTTAAATTAATATTTTTCTAAATCGATTCCTATTAGTAATAATATTTTTTCCAAAGCATATTTAAAGTGTGTGTGTCAATATATATATATATATATATATATATATATATATTTCTCAACAATAAAGAGATTTTTGAAAGAAAAGAATTTCTATAATGTTTCGAAAAATCGTTTTAGACTAATTTTCTTAAAGTAAATTATTTTCTTAAGATTACACGATTTTTCACACTTCAAGTGAATAAGAAAGAGATTTAAATGATTTAGTAAAACATGTGGTATGAGACGCATGCATTTACTTTTTCGGTTAATTCCTGACTTGTTCACATAAAGTTGCACGGGAGTGAAATTAACTATCTGGAAGTTGGTGACACTTTATGTTGGGGATATTGCTAGCACTAGACTTTTGAGTCATTTGTTGGAATTTTGGGTCATTTGTTGGGCGTCAAATTCGTTGATAGTACTTGGAAGGCTTTGGCCAATTTGTTGTTGATGCGCGTGTGGTGTAGCTTAGACTCGTCATCTCTTTGGATCCACTTTGTGTTATTTTCTAAATTTCTTTATTATCGATTTCTATAAGTTGATGAGTTTTAAATGTTTCCACCATTATATTGGATGTTGGATATATACATAGCCTTAGTGCTAATTTGAGATGAAATTTGGTGATTACATTTTGTTGATTTGAACTCCTCTGAGAGTTTGATATGTTGGGATTTTTGTGGTGATTTTGAGGAATGTGACCCATGTGAACAATGTTGATATTGTGAATATGAAGTCTCAACTCAAGGAGGCTATTTAACACTCCCTTATATATTCCCTTCGAATATCTTGCACAAATCATCTTGTTTAAGTTGGACTGACCCATTTCATTATTTTATATAATACACGAGTCAGACCGTGTTGATTCGGGTTAGCTGGTCGTAGTTTATATCTCACCTTGCACCACCTTAGCATATGGGTTTAGCTTCTGTTGTTTAGTATATTTCTATGTTGAACTTTTTGTTGCCTGTTTTGACATCATTATGTATATTCTTTTGTCAGACTATGTTTTGTATACGTGGTTCACAAGAACCACTAACTTATGTAGCACATGTTATACTTCCACTGTCTATATGAATATGCTTTTGTTCTGTGCTCTGTGAGTTGAGTTGTTATTATATGTTGTTCTGAATTGATCCTTAGCTACCATAATTTTGTGCTACATAATCGAGATTACGGTAGCTAAGTTTTTATTATGTGTTGTACTTCCTAAAAATATTTGATTCTTAGGCAACGGAGTTGGATGGAGTATATAGCATCCTTCGACTTTGGTATTCGATATGGCCCTGGAAAAGGGAATATAGTCGTCAATGCCATTAGTAGGAGACATGCTACCGTAGGTGCTATATATGAATGGAGACAGTTGGAGTTTCTCACGAATTTTAACCTCCAACTATCAACCAAATCCATCCACAGTTTTCTGTCAATCATGGAGGTTGAACCAGCCTTAATGGATCGTGTAGGGCATGAGTAAGTAAAAGACAAGGAGTTAGTAGATATTTCGAAAAAATTAAGGAAAGAAGAGAATTTTCCCCATGCTAAGAGATACTATGTTGATGAGAAGGGATATTTAAGAAGAGATGGACTTCTTTGCATCCCAATGATAGACGACTTGATGAGAGATGTGCTTATGGAGTGTCACAACTCAAGGATGACAATTCAGCCCGAAGGAGATCAGATGTACAAGGACATAAAGAGAATTTTCTTTTGAAATGGTAAAGAGGAGCATAGCTGAGTTTGTTGCTAAGTGTTTGACATGCCAAAAGATGAAAGCTGAGTAAGCGTAGCCCGTTGGATTATTACTTTTGGAAATTCTAACTTGGAAGTGGGAGCATATTTCAAAGGATTTTGTGGAAGGCTTGCCTAAAAGTCCGAAGGGCAATGAGGTTATTTGGGTTGTTGTTGATTAACTGACCAAGAGTGCTTATTTTATTCCGATTAGAAGAAATAGGACTAGCGCCTCTCACGCCCAGGTTTATATTAAAGAGGCAGTTCGACTACATGGAATTCCTGTAAGCATAGTCAGTGATAGAGACCTCTTGTTCACTAGTGAATTTTAGAGAAGCCTATAGACAGCTGTGAGAATTTCTTTAAACCATAGCATGGCATATCACCCAGAAATAGATGGACAAACAGAGAGGGTGAATAGAATTTTGGAAGACTTGTTGAGAGCTTGTATTTTGGATTTATAAGGTCATCAGGAGCGGCATCTACCTTTGGTTAAGTTTGCATATAATAATAACTATCGGACTACAATTGGTATGGCCCCTTTGAAGCACTTTATGAGCGGCTATGAAAAAAGCCTAGTTGTTAGTGGGAAACCACCGAAAAAATGTTGCTTGAACCCAATATGATCCATGATACCAAGGAAAAAGTAGATTTGATCAGGCAAAGGATGAAGGTAGCGCAAGACCATCAGAAATATTATGCGGATAGAAGAACGTAAGAGCTTGAATTTGAGGTTAGAGATATGGTATTTGTTAAAAATCTCTTCTCTTAGGAAAGTTGTTAGATTTGGCAAGTCTAGAAAATTGGCACCTATATTTATTAGGCCATTAAAATTCTAGAAAGAGTAGGAAAATTAGGGTATCGTGTGGAGCTTCCTAACAAGTTGGCAGGAGTCCACAATGTTTTCCATGTATCTCACCTTCGGAAATACCTTCATGACACCGCTAGAAGAGTAGAGCCTGATCAGTGGGGGATTTTAAGATGGAGCCGACAGTACCCCATGCCAGCACATGCATTGTGGAGCACGATACTAGGAGACTCTGCAATAAAATAATTAAGTTGGCCCGAGTACAATAGGGGGACAATCCGGCTAAAAGCATATGGAAGACCGAGGAGAAGATGAAGAATAATCACCCAGAGCTTTTTATTGGTAATTTCTATCTCCAAGATTAAAATTTTGGTTGCATCATGGTTGCTAAATTGGACGATTGGAGATGGTTACACTTTTTCACTATCACTTTACACTCATATAGAATTTTTATGCATGTTTAGGATATTTGCATGCATACTTACATGACACGATTACACACTCCACAAGAATTGAGCTCATTTTAGCATGTCTGCCGCACATAATCATATTGTACTAATGGTTGAGTAAATGGTTGTGTAGAGAACTTGGTTGTATAACATGTATGTATAGTAAGTTACATTGTTCACCCATTGGAAGATTTTGGGATGAAATATTTTTAAGGGGGAAGAATATAACATCCCTTAAAATGAACCATGAAAAATAAAGTAAATTAAACAAAATAAAATAAGGGATGGAAATAGGATTTATATAAAAGTTCTAATTCGACCACGAAAGTTATTCTATTATGTTCGTGGAATAATTCCGATCTGTTTCCATATATTATATGCTGAAAACGGAGCTTAAACAAAGAAGTTATGAGCATTTGAAGTTCTCAGAATTAAATTAATTTAGTTTAAATTCAAATTCATAAAAAAAATCAAATTTAAGATTTAAATTTCGAAAATTAGCTTGGAAGCTAAGTAAACGATGTTTTGGCTTAAAAGGTTAATTAGGGAATAAAACAATTCGGCATTGGAAAGAAAAATAAACGCCCCCAAATAAGATACCGGTCGACCGTAGCAGTCGACCGGTCACCTAAGGGTAGTTGATCGCTTGGTTTCGAAAGTAGCCAGTGATGGCTAGGGTTTTATGTTATGTTCTATTCGGCTGTGCGCTCCATATTTACCCATTTCCTACCTATTTCCATCCTACAGTTCTTATGCATTTCAATCTTATAAATAGGACCCTTTCATTTCCACTTTTACTCATATTATTTAGGGAATACGATGAAACTCTGTTGTTGCTATCTCTCTAATACGATTAAGAAACCCTATAGAAAATTCAGGTAAGGATTTAACTTATTTCTTCCTCCAATCTATTCTTATCCTATTCTTCTCCAATTATTCCAAATATAATGAATGTATATACACCTCTTCCTTGTTGTGTATGTGTGTGTTTCGAAAGAGAGCGATTTTAGAAGAGATTGGAAGGCGGCGAATCCATTTGAGTTAAGATAAGGCTAATCTGTGAGTGGAAACCTTAGTATTTCTTTCCAGTAATTAATTAGTGTATTTATTTTGGATTTGAATATGCCTTAAAGATTTTGGTATTTCTAAAAAATGATAGACAAATCCCCCCCAAAATTGCTTTCTAATTCGATATGTTAATCCTACGCAGAGATTCCCAATAATTTACATTAATTTGATGGAATTTGCTTCGTTATGCAATTTATTATAATTTCATAGTCTATTCCACTTCTCCTTCTTCTTGGGTTAACAAGTGATTCTTCAATATAATAAGGGGTTTAGATTACGAATTCTATTCATAGTTTACACCACTTATTCTTATCTGTTTCTTTGTAAAAAAGGAGCTGAATAGAATATGGGGTTTAGATTGCAATTCCTATTGTTTAGGAAATTCCATTGAATTGGTGTAATACATTGAGTTTCTATTTTATTTGCAAGTCTGTTATTGCAGTTTTGATTATGAATATTTATTTCCTATTTTGGACATGTGAATCCCATGAAATCTTGGAAAATTTAAGAAAAAGGACTTGTAATAATAATTGATTAGGGAATTGACATTAAACGCTAGTTTATGGCATAAAATCCGTACTGTTAGGAATTATTAAGTGCGAATATTCATTTATTTCTATCTATATAATTAACATATGACTATTGCGTATATGGCGTAGTTAATTAGACATTTATTCATAGTTATTTTCCCCCATTATGAAGGTGACTGACTTTGAGGTGAAAATAAGAGGGAATTCCTATATAGCCTAATTACTATTTTAAGGCGTAATAAGGAAGATTCCTTATAAGGCCTTATTTATTAAACCATGAGATATGTGTGTGTGTGTGTATGTGTAGAGTAATTAATTTACGGCTAAATCATAGGGATGCGAGGTCAATAGGTTTGCATGACAGAAGTCTGCCCTTCACTTTGAGGTTGCCAGTAGTTGTGTATACTTTTATAGATGTGAGGTATCCTTATGATAAATATTTTTAATGACGCGACGTTAGTTCCAAATCCACTAGGGGAAATCCGTCCAGCTAATCTAGCTACCAGTTCATATGAATAGTGGACTAATGTGAGATGTCATTGTAGGTATGAGCCATAAGATAAAGGGCATGATTCAGGGTTGAGGTATCAAGTGGTTGGACCCGCCTTTTGCCCAGTTCAAGTAATAAATGGCCAAGGGGCTACGCTAGGTCGTATGTCAATAATGGTCCACTTCTGAAATTAGGCCTTGATTGACAAGATCTGCCTATTTTCCACTTGGAAGCACTAAATGGCCTAGGGCATTCCATATGATGTCAACTAGATAGCGCCATTGAGGAGCACACTTCTGGAATTAGGCCTTAAATGATAAGGTAAGCCTATTATCCACCGGGAAGTATTACGTGGCATGGGTACCGTCTCTTACATTATTCGCTATTTATGAAGTATGATTGAGATATGGGATATACTTCTGGAATGGATGGTATTAGGTGGTTGGACCCTTCTCCTTTCCTTATAAAGAAGTGTTAAATGATTTTATGTTTGTAAAGATATTCTTATTTTTGAAATAAACTGTCTAAGTATTGAAAGGTAAGACTTAAGGTTTTTATTCACCTGACACTTGTTGTTCTGACTCCCTTCTTATTAAAGCACAAGGTAAGGACGGAGTGATGACAATGACGATGCTTAAAGATGAAGAAGCTTGGCAAGTGTCAATACTTATTATTATTTGCTTTCATACGTATCCATGGATTTAAACAATTGTTGTCAAGGATATTATATGATGGGTTTTATGGGATTTTGTATTATGACACTTTTATGGTTGTAAAATAAATGGGTACAATTTACTATTATAATTTGTTCCATCTGCTGAAAGTTCTGAAAGTTTGGTTATGGATCTACAATATCATTTCTTTTTACTACCAACAGCTTACCATAGAATGGATCTAAGTTTCAATAGGCCTTTTTTTGGGTTGAAATTTAAACCTGTTTCGGGGTGGGTTGTTACATCCACATATAGCTCTAAATGTAAGCCGATGCACAGGTCTATTCATTAGCCAATACATAATTATAACATGCTCACCACAACGAGTATCATCATGTACATAAGTATTCCCAGTTCGAGTGACATTTACTTTCAAAGAATAATCAAAAAAATAACGTACCAGCGTCCCATACACCATATGTTATTTGAATAATTACTCAATGCTAATAAACGAAACTCGATTCACACTAGATATTTGTATATGACAAGGCCAATGAATAAATGGAAAAGTGTTACCAAAAGTCACAAGCCAAACGGTATCACTAACGTGTTTATTAAAATTTCTCATCACATAAAAATAAGAAATACACAAATACAGTTATAATCATATTAAATATATATGTATGTATGTATGTATGTATATGTATATGTATATGTATATGTATATGTATATGTATATAACATTTAAGTTCACCAATAATACTATATAAGATAAATGATACAAAATTATTATCCAAATAAATATATAAACATCATATAATAATTATATAAGTCCATTATATAAACTTAAAATCACAATCGTATATCTAAAAACTATTTGATAATTTCAAATAAGAATTCGCTAAATCTTTATATATTTCATTTGAATCGTAATATTATTAAACTACAATATTCAATTAATAAACAACTTAAAATAACTTATAAAATTAAATTTACTCATAGTAATCATTTTATTTTACGATTTCCACCATTAAATTCTATATTGAAATAAATATTAATTTCCATAGTAAATTCCAATCTCCTTCGAAGCGTTAAAATATAGATGATTCAAATTTGACATATATATTCTAAAATTCAGTAAAACTATATTAATATCACTTAATAACATTTCAAACTTATTTCGTAATTTAAGAATTAGAAATTATTCTTCAGACAAAAATAGATTAGAATGTGTAACATCCCGCACCCCAGCGGTCTTGAATTTTTGCTAAATTGAAAACCCAAGTCCAATAAAGTATGGATCGTTGGTTTAATATCCTGCAAATAAATATATAAATGCATATCAGAGCGCTATCGATATAAACTCACAACGGAATAGTAAAGTATAATAAACAAATAGTTACCGACCAAGGTGACACTTCCAATATCTAGCGTCATTGTTTGTTCCGAGCATACATTAGAAAATGTAACCCCCCATTTTGAGGTCCGAAACTAGGAGCTATGAATGTCGTAGTCATCTATAGTATTAATTTTCGGTGATAAAATGTGGTCATGTTAATGGTATCCATAATATCAAAAGCATAAAAATTTGAAATAATTTTAAACATAATTTCAAAGCAAACTTTCACATTTCATTTCAAAAATAATATTCCATATTCGTTATGTAATCCAAAACATTACCTAGGTTCAGATAAAATATAATTATTACCAAACACTCCAAGAACGATACATGAAGATGCCCCTTTGGTTGATAGACAGATACATCTACTGACAATACACTCATACAACGAGTAGCATATCACAGTGGATAATAGTACTAGTTAGACTCCTACATAGCAAGCTTTGTCTCATGCTCGCCATCGAAAGCTTTATTCATTCAGTCCTACTTGACCTGAAAGATCCTTACTACCGACCTACTCAAACTAAATTTTGAGCACGAGAGTTTAAGGGGAAAACAAAAATTCGAGGCAGACAAAAATTCTAGTGTGAATAATAATATGCCATCTCGATTTATAGATATTAAGTGAGAGCATGCAACATGGGTAATCATGAACAATATGTCTAAATCAATGGACTATCCGGCCTAACAAAATGGTCTTTTCAGGGTGACTAAAAACCTATAGCTGACTCGGGCCTACCAGATATATCAAATTATCTAACCTACTATTAGAAGACAATTCGACTGTCTGTCTGAAACTTACTATTCCCAGGGTTAACTGATGCTAATTGCTTTACGGGCTCACCAGTAACCTATCTCATCTGTGTGTATTCCTTTCTGTGTTTAAACGTACTTTAATTCTTTCTCGTGAAAAGCCAAACGTGCTAGAACTTTGAACTTATATTAGCTAGGGGCTACTAGCTAAAGTATACGATGCTATCCTAAACCAGTCTCTTCTAGTTTTCTAATCTCTGAGTCATTTCATCCTATCATAATCTATCCAAAAGTGCTAAGAACAATAATTTCTTTAGTAAATTTTAGGCTAATTACGTTTTTCTATTTCATTGAAAACACTTTCTTTATAAATGATTTAACTGTTGAAATCATACTTTCAAATCAATGAAAATATAGCCTATTACTGTATCTAAAATAATTATGCCACGATATATGTTTTTATAAAGCAATATTGATGAAGTTCGAAGTCATTTAAGGTCATTGTCTTGCAAAACCATAGGCTATAGAGCCAAACAATATGAAGTCTTTATATTGATAAAACAGAGCGACGACATAGTCGATGAGGGTTTTTGCCTCTCAAAACATTTTTCATAAGGCCAAAACCATTTAATTTATAACATCGGCATCCTTATCAACACCAAGTGTCTTCGTCCCTCTAAATATGTTAAATCCCTTAACGTTTAAAACATAAGGCTATAAGGCTAATAATAGGGACATCACACTTCATATAGTTTCGATGTCATAGTGTTTAAAACATAGCTTGCATAGGAATAAGTCTTAAAAGAATAGACCCGACATAGAAAAATCTCGGTGTCATTGCCTTAGGGAAAATTAGCAGCTTCATTAGAGCCAAAGTCATTAGGAGTGGCACCATAACCCTCTTCGAAAATAAGCAATAAGGAATAAAGGCAGCAAGGAATATAGCCTAAGTGAAAAATGCAGCGTCATCGCATAAGTTAAAAACGTGGCTTCCTTGTCTATAAAGTCGAAGTCAATATATTTAAAACATGCAGCATCATTATCACCGCTATAGCTACTTCGAAACTAATGGATTTGGTATCCTTAATTTAACAAGCGACATTGCTTTTGTTGACATCGACAAGGATAAAAGCAGTATAGTTAAAGTGTTTGAGGGAAACAAGTGACGTCATTCTCTTCGAAGATCATGATGTCAATGGCATCTATGCGGACATCGATTTCAATCTTCTTGAATTCATTTCATCTCATCCTGGATGATATAATATGCATTCATTAAGGTCGGCAACATATAATAGAGGCATCATGGACTTCGACGACCATGACGTTGAAGTGGAAATTTCGTAATTAACTTAAAAACTACAATTTTGCTATTCAAAGTAATTTCTTTCCGCCAACTCCTTGTATTTGTCAAAATACTATTGGATAACAAACTTGTCAATCAAGTATTTTTTTTCAAAACCAGCCGCGCCATTATCTTTCATTTCCTAAAACTTTTGCAAACTATATATTTTTATATGAATGTTTTATAAATTAATTAAGCCTTTCTAGCACAAATAGTTCATAATAAATCTTAAACCTTTTAGAAAAATCCCAAAAAATCATAATAAATCTAACTTTTTATATCCTTTAACATATAAAAATTTCAGAACCAAAAACATAATTTAATTATTTTTAATAATTAAAACCTGAATTGAATCACTTTTTCAACCGTAGGAAATTCACCAAGAGTCTTGTTCAATCAGAAAATTATCAAATTAATAACCCACTTCCAAAATAATGTTTCTAACATCTTATAAAATTCTCAACTCATTTGGTGTCATATTATAAGTTTTCTGACTCAAACATATCAGTTAATTTCATAAATAAGTTCCATAAATTCACCAATAAACATATAATCATTCAAACTATCGTAGCATGGCATAATATAAGCAAAGGAATCGGATTTATGCCTAAAACTAGAAACAACAATTAAAACCTGAGATGCATAACTATTATTAACCTTGAATGGCTAAAGAAGATTGATATTTGTATTTGATTTGATTTCCTTAAGCTTTGATCTTGTTTCCCTAGCTTTACTTCCTATGAAACCCTTATTAATTACCGGCCTTGACTCGTTGATTTTGTTTGTATGAAATGAAATGAAGGAGGAAATGAGAATGAGTAAATTTATTAAGGAAATATGCTCCTTTCCCCTTTTTCCCTCCTCGTATATCTTTCTTCTTAATAATATTCTAATTAATTCCATTTCTAATTATCATATCTCAATCACCTTATCCATTTACAATATTTTATTTAATCTATCCAATTAAATCTTCTAAATATTGTTAATCAAAATTAGGGTTGTTACAGACTCCCTTCTTTAAAGAATTTCAACCTTGAAATAACGATATGGTATATACATCAAATAAAAAAAATAGATGTAAAACGTACCATCCAACAAGTAAAGATAAGTGCCCCCAATCCTGCTCTCCGTTTCCCAAGTACAGTCCCTCTCATCGCCGCTCCACTGGAATTTTACTAGTTCAATTGTCTTGTTCCTTAGCTTCTTCCCATCTTTAGCAACTATACGCACTGGATATCTAACTATGGTCATGTCTGGTTCCACTACTAAGTCTTCCAATGCAATTAAAGTAATAGTAGTTTCTAGATCTTGAACACACTTCCTTAGATGAGAAATATGGAAAACATCTTGGACTTCTAGCAAACTTCTCGGTAACTCTATCATGTAAGCGAGTTTCCTGATCCTTTCTTTAATAGGAAATGATCCAACAAACATCCAACTTTCCAAATCTTACTACACCTTTTATCTGTGATATTTTGATGAAACATGTTCTCCAACTAAGAATTCCAAATCCTCCTGTCTCTTGTCTACATAAATTTTCTTCTTAGATTGAGCTTCATTCATCTTAGCTCGAATTAACTCAATCTTTTCTATGGCTTCTCTTACAATATTCGGACCCAAAACTAATCTATCTTCGGTCTCTAACAAACATACGGATGATTTACATGTCCTTCCGTACAAAGCTTCAAAATGCATCATTCCTATACTAGTCTGATAACTACTACAATAGGAAAACTCAACCAAGTGCAAATGGTCTTCCCACGACCCACCAAAATCTAATATGCAAGCACTCAACAAATGTTCAAGTACCTTATTCACTCTCTCTATTTTCCCATTTGTTCGTGGGTGATAAGGCGTACTCATCTTAAGTTTGGTACCTATAACCTCTTGTAGACTCTTCTAGAATGTGCTAGTAAACATGGCATCTCTGTCACTAACTATACTACTGGAAATCCCATGCAGTCTAACAATATTCTTCATAAGCAACTTAGGCAATACAGGCGTCTTGGTTGACTCAACTGGAATAAAAATTCACTCTTCGTCAGTCTATCTACCACAACCCAAATACTTTCATTTTCCTTATTTAACCTTGGCAACCCGTCAATAATATCCATAGATAGTGAATCTCATTTCCAAACTGGTATATCCAAAGCCTGAAGCAATCCACTCGGCTTCTAACGTTCAACTTTCACTTGCTGGAAATTTAGACACTGTTTTACCCATAAGCATACATACCTTTTCATACGCTCCTAGAAGAAATTTTTCTTTATAACTTGATACATCTTAGTTCCACCAGAATGAATAGTAAACTTCGATCGATGACATTCCTTGAGAACATCTTTCCTTAGGTTAAAAACAACGGGAACACACAATCATCCCTTCTTTCTACACCATCTATTCTAGTCAAGATAAATAATCCTTTAAATCATTAATCTCGGTTCCATCTTTCAATCTTCTAATTCTTCCAACTAGCAATATATCATCTCTTTCTTAGAAGCAATTCTTTCGATCAATACCGGTCGAACTTTCAAACAACATAACATTGCGATACATTGACCAGAACTATCAGTCTATCTTAATCGCACGTTACAAGTTGTCAACGCTTCCAAATTTTTCCATTTATCCAACATGGTTAACACCATATTCCGATGTTTCCTGCTAAGTGCATCTGCAACATTATTTTATTTCACCTGTGTTTACACAATTCCAAAATCATAAGCAGCTATAAACTCCAGCCATCTCTGCTGTCTCATATTTAACTCCTTTTGAGAGAATAAGTATATTAGCGACTTATGATTTATATACAACTTAAATCTTTCCCCCAAAAGGTAATGTCTCCACACCTTTAAAGAAAATATTAAGGCAACCAACTCTAAGCCATGAGTCGAATATCTAACTTCATGCAGTCTGAGCTATGGTGAAACATAGGCAATTACTTTACCCCTCTGCATTAACATAGCTTCTAGTCCTGTTCCACACGCATCAGCATACATAACCAAATCTTGATTTTCAACAGGAATAACTAACATGAGCACGTTGGTCAATAAATGTTTCAGCTTCTGAAATGCCTCTGCACATTTATCGGTCCAAACATACTTCAGGTCCTTCCAAGTTAGTTCAGTCATCGGTGATCCTATACGAGAGAAATCCTCGATGAATGTCCAGTAGTAGCCAGCTAGTTTAAGAAAACATTTTATCACAGTCACTGTCTCGGGTCTCTTCCAGTTATTATCTACTTCTATCTTCATTGTATCTACTGGCAACCTTTTTATGAGACTACATGACCAAGATACTTCACCTCCTTCTTCCAAAAATGACACTTCGAAAACTTCGCTCTTAAAAGATGTGGCCTCAGTGTAACGACCCGTAAAATTCAATAATTAAATTTCTTAATTTAAGAAGATTTTGGTAACTTAATGTTGAAAAAAATAAAAATTTAGTTATTAATGGAAATAATAATTTGGATAAGATTGGTAAGTTATTTTTTAATATCTTGAATGTAACAGCATAAATGTAAGTTAATTGTTAATAACTTGGATGTAATTCCAATAAGTGAAACAATGTAAATATTAATTATATTCTTATTGTAATAAAAGAATGTTACCAAGATGAAGTGATTAATTTGATTTAAAATCTTAATTAATGTGTGCATTAGTTTATAATAGGATGTAAAAGGTAAATTAATAATTTAAAACGTTGGCTGACTAATAAAATAATATATAAGGAATGGAAATGGAATAAATTAGTGTATGAACTAATGGTAGCACTTGTTGTAAGATAATAAGTAAATTAAGACGTAATAGTGCCAATTTAGGTTAATAAATTAATAGGTTGAATGAAATGACAATTAATGAATTTATTAAAATTGTAAAGTTATAATATAATAGATGGTAATTGGTTGGGAAGAATGAACATACAAGTATTATAAAAGGTAAAATGGTGACAAATGGTTGTTACCAGTTAATTCACCAATTACAACGAAAGATAATTAAATGTACTTTAATGATAATTAATATAATAACGGAAAGTGTGAATATAAATTAAAAAGGAAACGTAAAATTTATTTATAAGGTAGTAATTGGTGTAATAGAAAGCATGAGACCAAGTAAATAAATTTATTGAGAATATTAATTGTAATTAATGAATCAAATAAATAGTAACGGTCGTAAGTTACTATTTAATTGTCCTATTAATTTTTTGTAACTGTTATATTTGGGAATGAGATTTTACTATAAGTAAATAAAGGTAAGTATTGTATGAATATATGAATTAATGTATGATTTATAATAATAGAAGGAATCTATATGACGTAAGTAATTTTAATAAATAGTTGAAATAATAAGCCTAAGTGAAATTTTAAGGCTATGGTAACAATCATCATAAATTACCAGAATATATCCAGTCTACCAAATTGCTTGTAAAACAATTACATTTAAATGAAAATAAATGTCTCATTTATGAGGGTAAGAACTGTAATTGTAAAGTGCAAATGTACGGAAATGCATATTTAATTCATAACATAATATAAAAGAATGAAACCTATTTGAATGAATTAATTGAGGTTCTAATTATAATAAATGTATATATTTGACAACTTCAATATATTTGGAAATAATAGTTAATACAAAAGGAAGTTGCAAATTTGAATATATTAATGGAATGAAATATGAGGCAGGTGTTAACTGCATTACAAAATAATAATAGACACAATTAAAGGGTTGGAATTGAGTCTAATCAGTTTAATTGGAATATATTAAAATTAATTGGATTCAATTTATAATGAAGGGAATATTTTAAGTGAACGAAATTAATACTATAATTGGTGAACTAATTTACTTTAAATTGATATGGGAATTGGTTTTAAAGGATTATAAATTACAAAAGTAATACTAGATGATAAAAATTATGAATTATAGAATTTGAATTTAAATAGTGATTTACTTTATTTAATATTAATTTAATTAATTAATGGAGAAATAGCCATTTTGGCCACTAACTCGGAATTCGTCGAAACCAGTTTCATTAGATCCGTATCAGTGAACTATTGTAGGATTTCAAGTTTCATAGCGATCGGACTTGTCGTTTAATCGTACGGACTCAAAACGTCTTCAAATCAATGAAATTGAAATCAATTTGAAATAATTTAATTGTGGCATAACTTCTTCATACGATGGAATTTAGACTGATACATGTTCCATCGCGTTTAAAATATTTTAAAACATCTATTTTGGTATCGGGTTGACCCAATTTCGTTCCGAAGTCAGAAAGGGATTTTTGGGCCACTTTGTCGTTGGCAAGTATATTCAATCTAATCCATCTATTCTTTTTCAACCTTGTCTATAAATACTCTGTTATGAACCCTAATTTTCCTCATTCTCATTTTTTTGTGCGTACCATTTCTTCCACCTCCTCAGTTTAATGGCAGACAAACACCTAATTCCAACTGCAATTCAAAATCAAAGCGAAATTTCAAACTCCTCAAAAAAAATTCAAGGAAAAAAATGTTGAAGCTCTCAATGAGCGTGATCTTCTGGTACTGTTCGTTTTTCGAATCGATTCACCGATTGCCCAGAATTCGCCAATCAATTCTCTGCCGTTCATCGTGCGTTGATGAACGGTGTTAGATCGTCGATTCCTTTCTAGGTTTTGTAGAGATTCCTGAGCGCTGTCCATCGGTATGGTTCATCAGTGGAATAGACGACAAGATCATCGTCAATTTTCGATTAGGGTTGCACAAGTTGAGGCGGCTGTTTTCTGGAACGAACGATCGGCGCGTGGCCGTGGTCACCGGCGATCGTCTCTTGCAGCGAGGCGATGTCAAAGGCTAGAGGCGTGGCACGCGGCAGGGTGTAGGCACGATATCGCGACGACGATTCGGCGACGGCTAGGGTTTAGCAGGATTCGTTCGTGACTTTCGGCGGTAGGGTTTCGTGAGAGAGGCTGAGGTGGCAAGGGTTAGTTATTTTATTTTTGTTTTAATTTAATTTTAATTTTCAACTTGTTTTAATGCAATAACTTTTACATACGATATCTGTTTCATGCGCGGTTTTCTCCGCTAGGTTCGTATTCTAATTCTAGACATTTTGGCACAGGTTAGGACGCATTCTGAGACTGTCCAATTTTTGGGTTTAAATTGAATTTAAATTCAATTTAAATTCAAAAGGTGAGTGTATTAACCCACTCACAACTTCTAAAATTTCTTATGTTTGTTAAATTTATTTAGGATGTGATTAGAAATTTATTTATGACTGTTTGGCATATTTTTTATCATCATCCCAGTTACTTTGAATTTAATTGAATTAAATTGTTATTTAATTTATTTAATGCATATAAACTGCTAGTTAAATTTTCATTTAATTTATTTTTGAATATAAACTGCTAGTTGATACGTTTTGTTATAATCCATTATATATTGATGCTATTGATTGAATTGGATGATGATTGTGATTAATGGTTGATGGTTGATATTGGATGAATGGATGTTGTATTTTATATCGTTATAAACTGCAAATTGTTATGCACTTTGTTTCTTTCCGGATTTCAGTTTGAAATGATATATAACCGTATTTTTATTTTAAATTGCGGATTGAAATGATAAATATCCGTATCACTTGACCATAGGATAGAAAATTATATACAGACACCGTCGGTCTATATATATAAATATTTTGAAAATGATTTCTATGGTTTTGGATAGAATTTTACGGTTTAAATAAATATTGATTCTTTTTGATATTATATAAAAATATTTTATATATAGTTAAATTCATGTATTTAAGCTATGTATAAATCTGTTTAATGACAATAAGTTAAATAATGGAGTTTGATTTATTAAAATAAATGTGGTTAAGTATTTAAATCATGCTTTAATATAGAGGTTATAATGATTTAAATAAATTAAGGTTTGGAAGATAAAATTGAAATGGATGTGAATTAAATTGTTTAAGAATTTTACTCGAATAAAAATTTAATTGGAATTTAGATAAATTTGAGATTTTATGAAACTGAATTTATTTAAGAATTAAACCAATAGGGTTGATGTGAAATTTATTAAATTGGGAATTTTAAAAGGTATAATTATTATAACTTGTTTTTGGGTCTAGGTGAATTAAATGATTATTTCAAGTATAATGAATTGAAGGCAATATCTAGTTATTTGTAATTTGAGTTTTATTTAAATAATAAGGGGTTTATTATATAAAATATTTCAAAACTAAATAATAGGAAATTTAATTGTTAAATCGAAATTATCAAATCTAGGTTGAAATTAGGGATATTTAAAGCCTTTAAATATATCGAAATTGAAATGTTTATAGAAATTGAAATGCTTCGTAGTTATGAATTTCAAAGCATTATGTTCAAAGGTGTTAAATTTCAAACGTTCGGTTTTGAAGTATAAAATTTGGAAGTGCTATGATTTTTGAAAAAGTGATATATTTGAAATAAAATGATATTATATTGATTTGAAATAAAAGGGATATCATGTTGATTTGGTTTTTAAATTGGAAATGATATCGTATTTACATGGTTTTGAAATAAATATTATATCCTAGTTTTGAAGTATAAATTATTTTGAAATGACCGCGGTGTTATAATAACGTTGGGTTGTTAAAGAGACCGGGATCGGAAGTCGTCATACTCTCTGCCAACTCCGAAAACCACTTTAACAACCGTGTACGCGGTGGAGATTCCAAAATCAAGTAGGATGGTGGCGGTGTTTCCTTGAGGTAAATACGTGGACCCAACTCCCGTGAGTTGGCATAAGGTGGCTAAAACAGGAGCGATTCTCGGGCCAATGAGGTTGCACCTTTGATTGGACACATTCCTTTGATATTATACTTTGACCTTTGGATTGATTCGGTGCCCACTTTTGATTTTTTTATTTGGGGGTATGGCTCGAGGTGGGCGTTAGCTGCGCGCTACGCGTTACCACCAGCTCGGATAGTAATTGGTATATCTACCCTGGCATTGCCTAGTTGTGCCGTGTCACATACCCTATCGTGCCTTGTACGAGTTTGGTTTTCTCCGTAGCCCGTGTGGTATCCTCTGGCGGCTTCCCGATCAGGAGGGGCCACGATATTGGATGGACTACTAGGACTATTACGTGTTAAGGGCTATATGGGTAAACCCTTAATGCTATTAAAAACTAAGTTTATTTTACTATAGACATTATTATAATAGCGAAATATTGCTACATAGTAAATAGTTTAACGGATCCTTAGGAGATGTGAATCCCGAGCATCTCTTAAGTTACTGCACTCACGTTAGACACTGGATAGGAGATGTCAAATCCCGTAAACATCTCCGACGCTGTTACACTCATATTTATTTCCGTTGATTTAACTTACATAAGATCTTTTAGTTCTAATTCGAGTGTTTTGCCTTTTCAATTCGCTCGGGTCAGTCCGAGCATTTCAGGATTTGAATATTTTATTCTATAGGACGAAGACAAAGAATTATTATTACTGTTATCAATTATATTATTCCACTACACCATTGTATTCCGCTGCATTATTAATATTCTCTGGTATGTGCAAATCTAATATGTATTGTATAAGTAAAATCAAATATTTTGAAAAACAGCTTCATAAACTGTATATTTGACTATTATATTTTATCATTCCGCTGCAAGATTCTATTTTGTTTTTCCTTTCTCTGTTTTTTCTTATTTACCCCATAACAATCTGCCCTTCTGTATGGTTTAAGTCTGACGTGTGCGGTTTATCGTCAATTCAAACCGTACGAAAAGGCGTGATGTTACATCTGGTATCAGAGCGATAAACCTTAGCTTTGTGGGGTCTGAGTCTTTATTAATAGGGTAGTAATATCCTATGATGAGTCGTTGAGCGTATATATGAGAAAGCGTATTTGTTAGTGTTATAAAAAGTTTTAATATTGTGTTAATTTGTTCCGTTTTGTATTTATAAATTCTGGTTGATGCATGGGACGCTACGACATCAATAGGGATTTCTAAACACTTAATAGGACGACCGACACAATATTTGTTTTGAATATAGGTGAATGAAATAATTTTGCCTATTATATTTTATAAATGATATATATATTTGGTTGCAATATATTTGTTGTTAGGTAATGAAATTTATAAATAATAGTTGAAATAAGACTGAAAATAAAATAAATCAAATTGGAAATTTTAGAACTTAAGCTCCGGGGTTTTGAAAGTTTCTTTTGAATGATTTTGAAATATAATAATAATATTTTAGAAGTATTTTCTGATATAAATATTTCAATATAATTTGAAAGAAATAAATTCCGTACTCCCCTCTCCGTCGGTGAAAAATAATTTCGGTGATGAGTGCATGCATCATCGACATTTATTTTCGAGTTTCGAAGTGGGAAGGCCACTGTAGTAGTTTACTATGGATTTATTCTGATAATCAATAAATTTCTAATTGTTTTAAGTATAATTCGATATATAAATTTTAAGTATAAACCTTTATCTATTATTTTAAAATAATTTGAAATTTAAACCCGGTATTTAATTCTTAAGTTCCATTAATTAATAGTTTCAATTATTATAGTGGATTGGAACGTGAGGTAATTAATGATTGAAACCTCTAAAGGAAATAAGAGATTTAATGCTAAGTTATAAATTAAATAAAAAGAAAATTTATTTGTAACATATAAAACAAAGGATAGTATTATTGAACATTTAATTAATTAAAAGAATTGAGAAAAACTTGTATAACTTTCAATTACATCCTTAAAACAGATATATAACTTACCGAATATTAAAAGTTGAAATATTTAATAAGAAAATGTAATGGAAATTGTACAAGTAAAAGTATGTAATGAAGTGTTCAATAAATTGCTTTTATTAAGCAAGTAATTATAGACTTAAGTAAATGATTGAAGTTATTTATTTTGAAAATAAGCAGAAAGATGAATACTGTAATAAATGAATTTAAGCCGTGAATAAATGAATGTAATATAATAAAAAGGAAAATTTCATGATATGAATAAGTGAAAATGAGACTTTGTTAGAAATGAATAAAAGTAAATGAAACTGTAAGAAATAAAAGGCAAATTAAAAAGATAAATTATTATATGAATGAAATTAATAAACTTGATCTATTGTTTGAAATTGTTGTTTGTTTGGTATATGGTCGTTTGGGCAAGGATACTTTAAAATTGTTTAGATGAAGGAATAATCTATTTATTTTCACCTAAGACTGTTGAGTGAAGGGTACACTTAGTAGTTTATTTTTCATTCCGTACAATTTAAAATTTTGAACCCGAACAACTATTTATTTTGTTTGATATGAATGAATGATTGATTTGTGTTGATTTCTATGTGATGGTTGTATACCTCGTTGCAAGTGGTTGTTGTATGTATTGATTGTTTGTTGGTGGTTGAAAACAACCTTAAATATTTCATTTTATATAATTATGAACTCTCTTTGGATTATATAAGTGAAATGCAGGTTATGGAAGCAATTGCCACTGCAGTTGGTTTCATAATATAAGCGTTATTTGCCCGACAAATAGGTACGTTCTCGGATTACGGTTTATCGCGTTATTATATCGTTTTCTCGTGTTGGGATGGATTATTTTGGAAGATATATGTTATATATTGTTATATTTGATATTATATTTTCTCTCGAGCCTCTCCGTACAAAGGAGACTCTACCGAAATTTTCCGTAAATTTTGGACTTAGAAAATTTTTTGAAAATGTTTTCCAAACTTTACTAATTTTAATATAATGGGATTTAATTGTTATAAATTGATATTTTATTTAAATTATTAAATTTTGTAAATTTATTTATGTATAAATCTAATATTTTAAGTAAGATATATGGATTTCCTAATTCTTCTTTTCCCTTCTTTTTCCTTTTCGGGGACGAAAAGTTTTGAGTGGGGGAGAGTGTAACGACCCGTTAAAATTCGGTAATTAAATTTCTTAATTTAAGAAGATTTTGGTAACTCAGTGTTGAAGGAAATAAAAATTTAGTGAATTATAAATGGAAATAATAACTTGGATAAGATTGGTAAGTTAATTTTTAATAACTTGGATGTAAAAGTATAAATGTAAGTTAATTGTTAATAACTTGGATGTAATTCCAATAAATCAAACAATGTAAATGTTAATTATATTCTTATTGTAATAAAAGAATATTACGAAGATGAAGTGATTAATTTGATTTAAAATCTTAATTAATGTGTGCATTAGTTTATAATAGGATATAAATGGTAAATTAATAATTTAAAATATTGGCTGACTAATGAAATAATGTATAAGGAATGGAAATGGAATAAATTAGTGTATGAACTAATGGTAGCACTTGTTGTAAGTTAATAAGTAAATTAAAACGTAACACTGCTAATTTAGGTTAACAAATTAATAGGTTGAATGAAATGACAATTAATGAATTTATTAAAATTGTAAAGTTATAATATAATATATGGTAATTGGTTGGGAAGAATGAACATACAAGTATTATAAAAGGTAAAATGGTGACAAATGGTTGTTACCAGTTAATTCACCAATTATAATTAAAGATAATTAAATGTACTTTAATGATAATTAATATAATAACGGAAAGTGTGAATGTAAATTAAAAAGGAAACGTAAAATTTATTTATAAGGTAGTAATTGGTGTAATAGAAAGCATGAGACCAAGTAAATAAATTTATTGATAATATTAATTGTAATTAATGAATCAAAGAAATAGTAACCGTCGTACGTTACTATTTAATTGTCCTATTAATTTGTTGTAACAGTTATATTTGGGAATGAGATTTTATTATAAGTAAATAAAGGTAAGTATTGTATGAATATATGAATTAATTAATGATTTATGGTAATAGAATGAATCCATATGATGTAAGTAATTTTAATAAATAGTTGAAATAATAAGCCTACGTGAAAATTTAAGGCTATGGTAACAATCCTAAAAAATTACCAGAACATATCTAGTCTACCAAATTAATTGTAAAACAATTACATTTAAATGAAGATAAATGTCTCATTTATGAGGGTAAGAACTGTAATTGTAAAGTGCAAATGTACGGAAATGCATATTTAATTCATAAGATAATATAAAGGAATGAAACCTATTTGAATAAATTAATTGAGGTTCTAATTATAATAAATGTATATATTTGACAACTTCAATATTTTTGGAAATAATAGTTAATACAAAGGAAAGTTGGAAATTTGAATATATTAATGGAATGAAATGTGAGGCAGGCGTTAACTGCATTACAAAGTAATAAAAGACTCAATTAAGGGGTTGGAATTGAATCTAATCAGCTTAATTGGAATATATTAAAATTAATTGGCTTCAATTTATAATAAAGGGATTATTTTAAGTGAACGAAGTAAATACTATAATTGGTGAATTAATTTACTTTAAATTGATATGGGAATTGGTTTTAAAGGATTATAAATTACTAAAGTAATACTAGATGATACAAATTGTGAATTATAAAATTTGAATTTAAATAGTGATTTAATTTATTTAATATTAATTTAATTAATTAATGGAGATATAGCCATTTTGGCCACTGGCTCGGATTTCGATGAAACTAGTTTCATTGGATCCTTATCGGTGAATTATTATAGGATTTCAAGTTTCGTAGCGATCGGACTTGTCATTTGATCGTACGGACTCGAAAATTCTTGGAATCGATGAAATTGAAATCAATTTGAAATAATTTAATTGTGGAATAACTTCTTCATACGATGGAATTTGGACGTGAAACCTGTTCCATCGCTTTTAAAATATTTTAAAACATCTATTTTGATATACGGGTTGACCCAATTTCGTTCCGGAGTCAAAACGGGCTTTTTGGACCACTTTGTCGTTAGCACGTATATTCAATCTGATCCATCTATTCTTTTTCAACCTTGTCTATAAATACTCTATTATAAACCCTAATTTCCCTCATTCTCATTTGTCTGTGCATACCATTTCTTTAACCTCCTCGGTTCAATGGCAGACAAACACCTAATTCCAACTGCAATTCAAAATTAAAGTGAAATTTCAAACTCCTCAAAAAAAAGAAAAATATATATTGAAGCTCTCAATGAGCGTAATCTTCCGGTACTGTTCTTTTTTCGAATCGATTCACTGGTTGCTCAGAATTCGCCAATCAATTCTCGGCCGTTCATCGCGCGTTGATGAACGGTGTCGGATCGTCAATTCCTCTCTGGATTTTGTAGAGATTCCTGAGCGCTGTCCATCGGTATGGTTCATCAGAGGAATAGACGGCTAGATCATCGTCAATTTTCGATTAGGGTTGCACAAGTTGAGGCGGCGGCTGTCTGGAACGAACGATCGGCGCGTGGCCGTGGTCGCCGGCGATCATCTCTGGCGGCGAGGCGATGTCAAAGGCTAGAGGCGTGGCACGCGGCAGGGTGTAGGCACGATATCACGACGGCAATTTGGTAGCCGCTAGGGTTTAGCAGGATTTGTTCGTGACTTTCGACGGTAGGGTTTCGTGAGAGAGGTTGAGGTGGCAAGGGTTAGTTATTTTATTTTTGTTTTAATTTAATTTTCATTTTCAACTTGTTTTAATGCAATAACTTTTACATACGATATCTGTTTCACGCGCGGTTTTCTCCGCTAGGTTCGTATTGGAATTTTAGACATTTTGGCACTGGTTTGGACGGATTCTGAGACTGTCCAATTTTTGGGTTTAAATTGAATTTAAATTCAAAAGGTGGGTGTTTTAACCCACTCACAACTTCTAAAATTTCGTATGTTTGTTAAATTTATTTAGGATGTGATTAGAAATTTATTTATGACTGTTCGGCGTATTTTTAATCATCATCCCAATTAATTTGAATTTAATTGAATTAAATTCTTGTTTAATTTATTTATTGCATATAACTGCCAGTTAAATTTTCATTTAATTTATTTTTGAATATAAACTGCTAGTTGATACCTGTTGTTATTATCTATTATATATTGATGCTATTGATTGAATTGGATGATGATTGTGATTAATGGTTGATGATTGATATTGAATGAATGGATGTTGTATTTTATATCGTTATAAACTGCAAATTGTTATGCATTTTGTTTCATTCCGGATTTCAGTTTTAAATGATATATAACCGTATTTTTATTTTAAATTGCGGATTGAAATGATAAATATCCGTATCACTTGACATAGGATAGAAAATTATATACACACACCGTCGGTCTATGTATATAAATATTTTGAAAATGATTTCTATGGTTTTGGATAGAATTTTACGGTTTAAATAAATATTGATTCTTTTTGGTATTATATAAAAAAAATTATATATAGTTAAATTCATGTATTTAAGCTATGTATAAATCTGTTTAATGACAATAAGTTAAATAACGGAGTTTGATTTATTAAAATAAATGTGGTTAAGTATTTAAATCATACTTTAATATAGAGGTTATAATGATTTAAATAAATTAAGGTTTGGAAGATAAAATATGAAATGAATGTGAATTAAATTGTTTAAGAATTTTACTCGAATAAAAATTTAATTCGGAATTTAGATAAATTTGAGATTTTATGAAACTGAATTTATTTAAGAATTAAACCAACAGGGTTGATGTGAAATTTATTAAATTGGAAATTTTAAAAGGTATAATTATTATAACTTGATTTTGGGTCTAGGTGAATTAAATGATTATTTCAAGTATAATGAATTGAAGGCAATATCTAGTTATTTGTAATTTGAGTTTTATTTAAATAATAAGGGGTTTATTTTATAAATATTTCAAAAATAAATAATAGGAAATTTAATTGTTAAATCGAAATTATCAAATCTAGGTTGAAATTCTGGAATATTTAAAGCCTTGAAATATATCGAAATTGAAATGTTTATAGAAATTGAAATGCTTCGAAGTTATGAATTTCAAAGCATTATGTTCAAAGGTGTTAAAGTTTCAAATGTTTGGTTTTGAAGTATAAAATTTGGAAGTGCTATGATTTTTGAAAAAGGGATATATTTGAAATAAAATGATATTATATTGATTTGAAATAAAAGGGATATCATGTTGATTTGGTTTTTAAATTGGAAATGATATCGTATTTATATGGTTTTGAAATAAATATTATATCCTGGTTTTGAAGTATAAATTATTTTGAAATGACTGCGGTGTTATAATAACGTTGGGTTGTTAAAGAGACCGAGATCGGAAGTTGTCATACTCTCTGCCAACTCCGAAAAACCACTTTAACAACCGTGTACGCGGTGGAGATTCTAGAATGAAGTAGGATGGTGGCGGCGTTTCCTTGAGGTAAATACGTGGACCCAAGTCCCGTGAGTTGGCATAAGGTGGCTAAAACAGGAGCGATTCTCGGGCCAATGAGGTAGCATCTTTGATCGGACACATCCCTTCGATATTATACATTGACTTTTGGATTGATTCGGTGGCCACTTTTGATTTTTTTTATTTGGTGGTGTGGCTCGAGGTGGGCGGTAGCTGCACGCTATGCGTTACCACCAGCCTGTATAGCAGTTGGTATTTCTACCCTGGCATTGCCTAGTTGTACCGTGTCACCTACCCTATTGTGCCTTGTACGAGTTTGGTTTTCTCACGTATCCCGTGTGGTATCCTCTGGTGGCTTCCCGATCAGGAGGGACCATGATATTGGATGGACTACTGGGACTATACGTGATAAGGGCTATATGGGTAAACCCTTAATGCTATTAAAAAGTAAGTTATTTTACTATAGACATTATTATAATAGAGAAAATTACTACATAGTAAATAGTTTAACGGATCCTTAGGAGATGTGAATCCCGAGCATCTCTTAAGTTACTACACTCACATTAGACACTGGATAGGAGATGTCAAATCCCATAAACATCTCCGACGCCATTACACTCATATTTATTTCCGTTGATTTAACATACATAAGATCTTTTAGTTCTGGCTCAAGTGTTTTGTCTTTTCAATTCGCTCGGGTTAGTCCGAGCATTTCAGGATTTGAAGATTTTATTCTAGAGGACGAAGATGAAGAATTTTTATTACTAATATCAATTATAATATTCCACTACACCATTGTATTCCGCTGCATTATTAATATTCTCTGGTATGTGCAACTCTGATATGTATTGTATAAGTAAAATCAAATATTTTGAAAAACGGCTTCATGAACTGTATATTTGATTATTATATTTTATCGTTCCGCTGCAAGATTCGATTTTGTTTTTCCTTTCTTTGTTTTTTCTTGTTTATCCCGTAACAATCCGCCCTTCTGTATGATTTAAGTTTGACGTGTGTGGTTTATGGTCGATTCAACCGTACGAAAAGGCGGGATGTTACAATCAGCGTCTCAAGCACCATTCTAAGATGAATCTCATGGTCTCTTCCATCTTTAGAATATATCAAAATATCATCTATGAATACCAGTACATGCCTGTAACGACCCTAATTTTGATTATTTAGGACATTTAATTAGATAAATTGAATGAAATAACGTAAATGATTAAGCGATTTGAGATTTGTCTAATTAGAGGGCAACCATGTCTAATTAAAGAATAAACAAAAGGCGAATTAAAATGAAATAGTTAAGAGAAAATTAGAAATTGGTTATATTCTTATACCCTGAATCCCTCATGCACTCTTAGTTTACACGTTCACAAACAAAAATTAAATCAAGTAAGGCCGGCCTCCATTAGTGAAAGCAAAGAGGAAGATAAGCAAGAATCCAAAGGAATAAGCTTAACCAAATTCATTCAAGGGCAAATCTCAAACTCCTTAATGACAAGCTAAGGTGAATAATAAGTTATATCTCATATTTCTTATTTTCAGTTATAGATCAGATCCGAATATTTTTTGCAAAGTATATGCCATGTTTTAAATGTTATATATACACACACACACACACACACATATATATATATACACACTTGTCGATGAATTTTGTTTATTCATATAGATTTTGTGACAAATTTTAATTTGAAAAAGCTATTAAATGACGTCCAAATGCCTTGCGATTTGATATAAGGTCAGAAATAATATTTTAGAGATAGGTTTCGAGTTTCATAATTTTTTGAATTAATATGGATTTATTATGAATTTTCTAATAAAGACAATTGCTAAATTGGGTTTAAAATTAATTTTGGCTATTATATATTGGCTTTGTGTTCGAAATTTAAATACGTTAGAAAACATATTAAAAGTGATTTATGAAAATTTTCGTTGAATTTTCCTTAATGTTTTATTAAGTATACAAAACTACTTAATTTATGAGACATAAATGTTTTACATATTTATCAAAGGAGAAGGGCAATTTGTAAATATTTTAAATGCTAATTTCTAAAATTTGGTAGCACTTTTAGAAAGATATTGGAAAAGAAATTGGTAACAATTATATGATGACAAATAAGCGAGTTAGTCGGAAAGAATTTTCTTTAAAAATTAAAAATCAATTTTATAAGTTTTACTGCTTCGCCACTTATAGCAACACCTTTCGACCTCATACTGCCACCTCCATCTAGGTCGAAGCCAATACACATAGTATCAGCTTTGAAGTGGATTGGAAATTAAGCAAAAGATATGGAGTCAAAACAAGCTTTCAAAGGGGTTGAAGCAGTTTTAGTAAACTTAAACTATTTTGGTTACCAATGAAGCTTTCGAAATAACTAGCTTTCGACTTGCGAAATGTTCTAGAGAAAAAGGGCTTTCAAAAGAGGTTGCCGCCTTTGTTTTAAAAAAGAATCTTTCGAAGGGGTCGAAACCCCTGCTGTCGCATTCAAACTTTCGAAGCAATACCTTCAAAAGGGTTCTTTTATTTTAAATTGTGAAGCCTCTTCTCCATGCTTTCGAAGGGGGTGGTTTCAAAGCCATCTGCTTTCTTTTACTTAGGAAATTGCTTTCGAAAGAGTTCTTTTTGCCCTAGTTGTTTTAAGACCCTTTGTTCTATGAAAGTTAAACCCATAGGTTTCAGAAGGAATGGTTTTAAATGTTTTCGAAACTATGTTCCACAAGATTTTACTCAAACCTAATGCTTTCGAAAGGTTTGTTTTGAGTAAAGGACTTTAATACTTTCAAAAGGTCTATAACGAAGGTTTGGAAGGGAAGCTTCCCCAATGTTTTCGAAAGCTATATGTTATAGGTTTCGAAGGAGGTGATTCCCTAATGTTTTCGAAAGGTTTACATTTACTAATTGAATGGAAGGTTTCCAATGCTTTCGAAAGACAAGTTGAAATGTTTTTAAAAGAGGATGTCTAAGGTTTTATAAAGCTTTCGAAGGGACACTTTCAATGGTTTTGAAAGGTCTATTATGAATGATTTTGAAAGGTATGTTTTGGCCTTTCGGCCTAGAGTTCAAAGTAAAGTAGTTCATTGGTTTCAAAAGAGGTACTTTCAAAGGTTTCGAAAGAGATTGTTTAAAGCTTTTAATCAAGGGTTTCGAAGGTTTTCATAAATAATGTTTTATGTAAAGCTTATATCATGGAAAAGAGATTTGAGTAAAGCAAATAGTATATTTTCCTTGTTTAAGTATGATTTAAAGGTTTAAATCGATTTAAAAGATGTTTTCTAGGAAAAATTTATGGGTGGTTAACACAAAGTAAATGACTTAGATATTTATACCAGATGGGACTGGTATAGGGTCGCGCCCTACACATTAGCTATAGCCCCTAGCTAATTTTAGTCCAAAATTCCTGTGTGTAGGGCTTAGTCGCAGGTAAGGCTTAAATGAAGTTACATATAGAAAGGAATATACGAAGAAGGAGGATAGGTTATTGGTGAACCCGCAAAACCATAAGGATCAGTTGACCTTAGGAGAAGTAAGTTGAGGATAGACTGTCCAGAAGTGTGTCTAACAGATGTTAGATTATTTATTTTCTCTGGTAGGCCCGAGTCGGCCAATGGTTAGTCGTTAGCCAAACAAAATTATATTGTTCCGATAGATAGTCCATTTTTACCTGATTTATGAGCATATATGATATTTCTATTATTGTTTTAACCAGTTTGATTGCGGGATTCTGATTTGCAAAAAGATATGTTTTAAAGGGATATTAATGATGGGAAACCTGTTCCGCTAAGCAGCGTGGTCTCACTTAATAATAGATAAATGAGATGTATAGTATTATTCACACCAGATTTTATGTCTAACTCAGAGTTTATGATTTTTCCCTTAAACTCTTGAGTGCTTAACATTAATTCGAGTAGATTGAGAGTTAAGGTCTTAAAGGTTTAGTAGGTTCGACGAACGAAGCTTCCAAAGGCGTGTAGGAGGCAAAGCTAGCTATATTAAGGAGTACTTTGTTTTATTTCCACTGTGTTGTATTAAGACGAATGTGTCTATTTAGTACTCTGATCATCCATGGAGGCATCTTCATATGTCTCTCTTGGTGTAATTTGTAATAATTATATTCGATCAAAACCTAGGAAATTGTTTGGGATTATGTAATCGAATATGAAATATTGTTTTGAAATGTAATCATAAAAATTATTTTAATCTGTATTGATTTGTTTCATATTCAAGTGCTTCTGATATTATGGATATCATTAACATTACCGTATTTTGTCACTGGAAGTTAATACTATGGAAGACTGCAGCATCTGTAGTGCTTAGCTTCGGGCCTCAAGGTAAAGGATGTTACAACTTGATATCGGAGCATAGGTTTATCAAAAACTTAAAACGAATTTCAAACAAATGATTTTTAAAACATAATCCTACGGAAATTGGATATAAATATCGGTGAGATTTTAACAATCATTTTTCCTAACTTGTAATTTCGGGACGAAATTCTTTTAAGGAGGGGAGATTGTAACGGCCCTGAATTTTTGAACAATTTAAATTGAAAATATTAATTTATTTTAAATAATTGAATGATGATTTAAATTGAATTCCCAATATAACTAGGATATTGGCGATTAAATATTAAACTTTAATCTATAAAAAGTTGAATAAAATTTAAATTTGACTTTGGGGTTGAAATTGAATATTGAATTTGTATTTTAAATTCAAACTAATGACTTAGGAAAATAATTTGGATACAAGTATTATTTATGTAAATTTATAAATGGATGGTTAGTTTTAAATAACATTTTTCTTTTCTTTAAAATAGAAAGGAATAAAATTTTAATCAATAAAAGATAAATAAATACACATAGTTAAAATTCAAATAACATATTTATAAAACTTTGTAGAATAGAATGTAACTACATTGGAGAAATTTTAACAACATAATTTGAACAAAACAAAACAAAGCAAAGTAATAACAAAACCAATTGGAATTAGTTGAAATTTGTTTGAAATTGATTAAATTGTCTTCGGGCTTTAAAATTTATATTGGGCCATCTTAATTGGTACTGTGAGATGTATCTAAGGCCGATACCACCATACCTCTACCCATTTTTGATTCAAACCCTAAATCTAACGAAAGAAAAAAATAATGGCGGCTCTCGTTCCTCTTTGCAACAGAAATCAGGGCTCGTTGAATTCGAAGGCGCCGGCTTCGATCTGCTCTTCGTTCTAAAGTGAGTAATTCTCACATCTAATTCATCTATAAATTGGTATTCTGCAAATTCGGTTTCTGTTTGGTGATTTTTGTGATTTTTTTTCCAATTGGTGCTTTTATGATTTACTCGGTTGCTTGAATTTTCTGATTTTGATTTCGCTGATGATTTCCCTGGTTTACTTGTTCGAATTTCTGGCAATTGATTTTGTGATTGACTTCGGTCTTGTTTTGAGTATGAGGTTTCATGACTCAAAATTGAACAAGTTAAACTGATCCTATGAGTAACTTTTAAAACTTTAGTAAATTTGGTTGCATGCTAGGTTATTGAAATGAATAGGTATTGTATGTATATACATAAGTGAAATCTGATGAGAACAGACACTGCCTGTATGATTTTTCAAATCAATTTCCCTCAGCCCAATATAAGTTTGGATTTAATATTTGAATAAAACTTGTATGTTTTGTCATAATGAAGGTTTAAAAAAAATGTTTAAATTAAATTTAAGTTTGGAATCTCACTGGAAGTTTTAAAAACAAATTTGCATTCAAGCAAGCAAGTTCAGGCTTTCATCTTTGAAAAACAGTCAAGAAGTTTTCTGTTTTCTGGGAAGAAAAATTTGTGAGCAAACTTCTTTTTCCTTAAACTTGAACTTCTTCATTTCCTGGAATCTGTTTATTTTTCTTTTTTGTTTGTGAGCAATCTCACTTGCCTCTATTCTTGTTTTGTTTTGTGATTGGTGTTTAAATATGAAATGAAATCTTGCCTAGATGTTGGATATGAAATCAAAATATTGTATACAGGCATATATGCCTGTCCTTATAGTTACAGGCACCAGTAGATAAAAAAAAGGAAGAATAAAAAAAAAACATGTTGTCTTGAATTTGCTTAGTTGATCTGGTAGTTGTGCATCATTCAGTCTGCCTTTGTGAAATTTTGACATTCCATCTTTAAATATTTTGAACTCAATATGTGTTTATGTGTATTGAGTTGTACTGTGCATGTATTATATCTATTCGTATTGGACTGTGCTCAATATAATCAAGGTCATTTGTTGTTGTCTGGTAGCATTGCTGCATCACTGTAATTAGTTCATGTAGGTGTGCATTAACTTGCTGCTGTATTGGCTTGATGGTTTTCTTCTTTGGTTGTCTGCACTTTGATATTTTGTAGTTCCATTCATTCTTGTAGCTTGCTGTATTGGGTATGACCATTTTTTTTTGTTACAGTGAAATTCATATAGTAATTCTAGTTAGTATTGTTGCATTGTCCACTTGAGTTGTTTGTGAATTTGGTCGAGTTCATATCCATTGTTGTCATCTAATGCAGCATATATATATATATATATATATATATATATAAGTTGATTCATACTTATGCTGTGCACCATTTATATTTTCCACTGATACTATCGGGTGTACATCACTGATTCATGCTTAACTTGAGTTTTCATTTGATAAATTTGCTGAGATGATTTTTACCTCGAATTGACCTTGCCCTGTACTATTTCAACCTGGTTTGCATCTGTTTGGGTCAGATTTATGCATTGGTCTGCCACCTTTATGCCTTTGATACTGTGCATTTGAACTTGTGCTGTTGATCCAAGTTGCACTGAACACCTCATTGCATCTTCTTCCATTGGCAGTGTCACTGTTTGATATAATTTGCATTTAGTTGTGCAGTTTGCATTTGGGATATTTTGTCATGAGTTCGAGTTCAAGTAACATTAGCTTGACCTCTGTCTTTATTTGTTGTTTGCATTTCCAGTTGCATTTAGTGAAACTGTTCCATTGCACTGGCTCGAGTCTTGTGGACTTTGTTATCTTTCACACTGTTAGTTCATGTTGCATCCACTTGACTCATTACTGTCGTGTGTGCTGTGGTGCCATATTTTTGGTGCTCTCACCTTCACTCGGCTGTGCTTGCACTGCCCACTTCGTGTCACAGTTGCATACAGCGAGTTCATATTGTTGGTATTGATTTGTGTCAATTAGTTCACTTCCACTTGAACCATTCTATTTTCACTTGAACTCCCGGTTGGTTCATGCCGTGACATTGATTGTCGATTGACCTATTTTGTTATGTGAGCTGCTGTTTTAATAGTAGTTAGTAATTTGTCAAGCATCAATCATATGCATACTTATATATATGCCCATTGTTGTTTTATTAGTATATGCAGTCTGCACCGGATTCTCCACATCTTCAACAAAGATGTTTTGGGTCATTTTCATTTGAGCATATGTAAGACAGTTTACATACTTAGATTTGTCACGGCTTTGATTGCATCATGTTGCAACAGTTTTGATCTTCTGAAGTTTGCATTCCACATTGAACTGGTGTGAAGTATATTTGCATTTCTGCATGCTTGTAGTATATGGATCGTCTGCACCTTGTCCTGAAGTGTTTGCTGTGTTCATTTGAGTGTTGTTGGCTTTGCACTTCACTTGTGTATTACCTGAGTCTGCATCCCCAACCAGGTTATTATTTTCTGGTTTGTAGCTCATTTGCATACATTGATCTCTTTTGGTATGTTACTGTCTTGGTCATAATTTCATTTGAGGTACAGTTGAGCATTATATAGTTGCCATATCATGTGAAATTTTGGTCATCTGTTGGTTGGTGTGGCTGTCTGGATTCGCATGTTACTGGTTCATGACTTGTTATTCTCTGGGTACTTGAATATAGCAGTTTGCTTTTGTGTGCTTCATTGTTGAGTTCACTTGAAATCCCTGTATGCATGTCACATGGGTTGCTTTGTGGTACACTGTGCTGCATTTCTGAGTTAGTTACTGTCATCTTCTGCATTTTTATATATGTGGCCTTGTACCACTAGACGGCATTTGGATTTGTTTTCGAATTCACTTGAGTTGAATCCAGCTTGTAGCTCGGATTTGACCTTGTGCTGATTTCTATTTTGAACGCTGGAGTGGCGAGGCCGTACACGCGTGCGTGTACGGCAGCCAATCAGTTTTGATTTTTTTTTAAAGTAACTTTTCAATTATTTAAATTGATTTGATTTAAATTGATGATTTTGGTTTAAACTGCCGCTTAGGAAAATTTTGATGCTTTTCTAATTTATTTTTTTTAAAAGAAAAAAATCTTTTCATCTATCTTCATTGATGATTTCAATCTGCTGATTTATTGTTTTTAACACTGTTTAGTGTTACCATTTACCGTTATCCGATTTCTTGTAAAGGGTCGGATAGGTGAATTTATCTTTGACTATCGTCTAATTTCTATTTTAATATTATTGCCTCTATGCACTAATAACTGAGTTTGAATTAGACTGACCCGTGTATTATTTTCTTTTGAATGTAATACTCGGGTCAGACCGAGTATTTTTACAGCTTGGAGATTTTCACGCAGCGAAGTTAGAGAGAGAGGGGAAAGCACTTCATTAAAGTTTTTCAAGAGATTTTTCTTGTACTTTAAAAGGATATATGTATATTCCGCTGTATTAAATATAATTTATTGTATAACTCTGATATTTGTATATAAAAGAAAAGTTCTTTTATGGAAAATATGATTATTATTCTGTGATTCTGTAGCTGATTCTGTTTAAATGTTATAAACTAAATAACAATCCGTCATTTTGAACGTTTCTAGTTGGTTTAACTACCGACTAGAGGCGGTCAGAGCCGCGGGTTGTTACAAAGTGGTATCAAAGCTTTGGTTTACACAAAGCTTAGTTTATGGCGTTTAATATGAATAGTTACTAGAATCACTTTAAAGAAAGCGTATTTTGAAGACAAAAAGTTTTCCAAATCTAAAGAAAGTATAAAATTATTTTCTTTGGAAAATAAAAGGTATTTTGAAAATTCAAATCTTTTTCGGACAATTCCCCTCTCTTTTGTAGCTCTCTAGATTTAGGTTGCGATAGTTTCTCTTCGGTGAGGTCTCCTTAGATTTGAGTCCCGATCATTTGAAAACTCATTATCGAATTTCTGAAATCTATGAAAAATAAAATATGAGTTAAGTGAATGAATGAATTGGTTTAAATCAAATATTTTGAATACCTCCAAAATAATAACTGGGAAGTAAAATGACATGTTAATTTGGTTATAACCAAGCGGATCATTGAACTATAACTTGGGAATTTGATTCTGAATTGTTTTGAAAATTGATTTCAAATGTTTTGAAGAATGATTTAGTAAATAAATGGATTATAAGTACTTAGCTTATAAATGGACTTTTGGTATATAATTGAGTTATATCAATCGAATTGAATTGAATTAATAAAGGAGATTTATAAATCGAAGTTTTATAAATAGAAATGGAATTTGTAAAGATTGTTTATAAATTCGAAACCAATTGAATTTGATAAATGAAACATAGAAGTTATTAAAGGAAATATATTCGTGATTTTGGACAGCGAATTATCCTTTAAGTTAAATACTGTGATAATACAAGTTGGTTGGGAATTTTATTCACAATTTTGGATGGTGAATATATTATTAAATAAATCGGTTATGTCTTGGGAAAATGATTGAATAATCCAACCTTCGCTAATAAGGATTGCAAAATTTTGATAGGAAATTATTTGTCGACTTAACTGTATGAATAAAACAAGTTTTGATGTAAAAGCTTATATTTCAAGTTTAGACTAATGTCTAAGATAGTTAATATGGAGATATAAATCTAATGAAACCAAGTCGATAAATGGTTTACTAAAGAACTAGTTGACTATTTTGGAAATAGAAAGCAAATGCAAAGTTCAAATGTGATTTAGATTTCAAAATTGAAGTTTGTCAACATGAAAATCCATAATAGGTTTAATAGATTCAGTGATGAATTTGAATTTGAACGGGCATGGAATTAAGTTAAGTGGAAAACTTAATATTGGAAAATTTGAAGTTGGCTTAAAACCAATATTGTGAAATGTATGAAGAATTCAAACTATGAATTAAGTCGAAGTTGAAAAACTTAAATGGGAATGTTTTGGGGAAATAACATTATGAAATGGAGTAAATCCATTTGAAGTTGTTTTGAAATGTGTTAAGAATCGAAAGCATAGATTTCAACATTTATTGTTGAAATAGACGTTTTTGAGTGAAATAAAAAGGAAATGATGGACTATAACATTGTTGTTATAGTAAATGGTTTCCAAAAGGAAATGTTTTTATATAGTATTGGGATTTATATATCTATTTTAAATTCGAATCCCTATACTAGTGATTTTGGGTCGTCGTAACGATGTTTTACGCAACATTCGTTTTGACTCAAGTTAATGTGTTTAAAGAATGATTTCCTTTAAGAATGAAATATATACTTGATTGTGATTTAAGTATATTGAATATTTTCAAAGTGTTGAAAATAAATGGATTTGTGAATTACTTGTTATTAAATAAGAATGGAAATATTTTCCAATATGAAGTGAATGTTTTGAGATTTTATCTTTTAAAGATAAATTGAAAATGAATATGTGAAATCGATTTGAAAATCGTATATTCATAGATATTTTGGAAATTTAAATTCATTATGGAATTTATAAAAAAAAGGGAAATTTGTTAAAAATAAACATTGTTTTATTTTTGAAATGTGAAAATAAATTTACGGATTTGGAACGTAAGTTTAAAATAAATCGGTAAGGATTTATTTGATTGATTTAAGTGAACCATTTTAAGTTTAAAATGGATAACTATTTGAAAATGTTTCCGTTTAAGGAAATTGCTTTGAAATTTGTTTTCAAAGATTGAAAGGTGAAAAAAATGATTTGAAATTTGTATTCAAATGGTTAAGTGTGGAAAATTATATATCTTGTAAAGATATTATTTTTGGAAAATTTGAACAATTAGTTCAATTGGAAATTTTCAAAGGATTGAATTTTGAGTTAAATTGAGTTTAACTTTGACACCCAAAAACAATATAGGTTGAACTTTAAATTTTGAATGGTTGATTTGGATTGTATGTCTAACATTGTGAATTGACGACATAGCAATTGATCTCTATTGAATATATATCTGTTGGTGGCGGAGAATTTATTCTCTTAGCTCAACACCCTTCTCTGAGACGTACGAGCTCAGAGGTTATATATCGATAGTAATCAATTATGTGTTGAGAATTTACGATGTCACGCGAAATCCAAATCGAGTGTGAAGTCGATAATTAATTGGATTATGAATGTGAATTAGGTTTGAGATAACCTTAAATTTCCAAATCGACTTAGAGGAAAATTTTAAATGGATAATGAAATGGAAAATTTGTGAATCCTCTATTTGTTATGGGTATGAGATATTGAGGTTTTCAGAACGTATATATGAGAATACGATAAATTCGAAAACCATTAGTTTGGAAAGAAATTGTTGTGGAAAACTTATGTAAGTACATGAGTACGATATGTACGAAATGTGAAATGAAATATTATATATGTATATATGATATTATGTTTTCCGAATTGAGGATATGGAAAAGTACCTTCCATTTAAAAAAATTTGTAAAGGTTGTTGGAACTCGAGATGAGTGTCCATTTGAAAATCGTAGCTACGTAGAATTCCATTAGTTGGATTGACCATTTGTATTCCATTAGTTGGATTGACCATTTGATTTCCATTAGTTGGATTGGCCATTTGTTTTCCATTAGTTGGATTGATCATTTGTTTTCCATTAGTTGGAGTGACTAGCGTAATTTGAGGGGCGAGATGCCTACAGTTACAAGCGATTCCACTGGGATAGTGGCGTAACCGCCGAGTAAACTGCAATCTAGAAGCCAAAGCGAAATTCGAGGGACGAGATGCCTACGGTCACAAGCGATTCTACTGGGATAGTAGCGTAACCGCCGTGTGGACCGCGATATATGGCAACAACCATGGCGAAATTCAAGAGATGAGAAATCTACAGTTTACAAGCGATTCTACTGGGATAGTAGCGAAACCGCCGGGTAAACTGTGATCCATGGGGGAATGTGCTTTCCATATCCATTTTTTAAAAAGAATTTTTAAAGTATTTTCACTGGGAATTGAAGCAAGTATATTTAGTACTTGGATATTTTTAGACTTGCGCCTGGCCAGCGTATGCCTAATGTCTTTAAGAACGACAATAGACTTGTTAAATTTCGAGTTAGCAAGTATTTTCAAACTTTAAATAGAAAATCAATAATCTGAAATTAAAGTAACATAAATTCCAACCTAATGAACTAAGGAAGAGGATTTTTTGAAATGTTTTGAAAGTCCACAGCTTTGGAAAAGTTATACTATGTAAATTTCTTAAATGAAGAATTTAAAATTTAAAATTTGGGTTTTGTAAGTTGAAAACTTTAGTAAAAGATCTTTTGCGTCTTAATTGTAGAAAATGATGAGCAAATGAGTTAATTAACAAAGCTAGTGAGATAAAACAAATGGAATGAATCCTATACTCAATTATTTTTAATAAGTATTGAGCTTGAAAAAAATTGTGTAGGATATAAATATCGGTGAGATTTTAACAATCATTTTTCCTAACTTGTAATTTCGGGACGAAATTCTTTTAAGGAGGGGAGATTGTAACGGCCCTGAATTTTTGAACAATTTAAATTGAAAATATTAATTTATTTTAAATAATTGAATGATGATTTAAATTGAATTCCCAATATAACTAGGATATTGGCGATTAAATATTAAACTTTAATCTATAAAAAGTTGAATAAAATTTAAATTTGACTTTGGGGTTGAAATTGAATATTGAATTTGTATTTTAAATTCAAACTAATGACTTAGGAAAATAATTTGGATACAAGTATTATTTATGTAAATTTATAAATGGATGGTTAGTTTTAAATAACATTTTTCTTTTCTTTAAAATAGAAAGGAATAAAATTTTAATCAATACAAGATAAATAAATACACATGGTTAAAATTCAAATAACATATTTATAAAACTTTGTAGAATAGAATGTAACTACATTGGAGAAATTTTAACAACATAATTTGAACAAAACAAAGCAAAGTAATAACAAAACCAATTGGAATTAGTTGAAATTTGTTTGAAATTGATTAAATTGTCTTCGGGCTTTAAAATTTATATTGGGCCATCTTAATTGGTACTGTGAGATGTATCTAAGGCCGATACCACCATCCCTCTACCCATTTTTGATTCAAACCCTAAATCTAACGAAAGAAAAAAATAATGGCGTCCCGTTCCTCTTTACAACAGAAATCAGGGCTCGTTGAATTCGAAGGCGCCGGCTTCGATCTGCTCTTCGTTCTAAAGTAAGTAATTCTCACATCTAATTCATCTCTAAATTGGTATTCTGCAAATTTGATTTCTGTTTGGTGATTTTTGTGATTTTTTTTCCAATTGGTGCTTTTATGATTTACTCGGTTGCTTGAATTTTCTGATTTTGATTTCGCTGATGATTTCCCTGGTTTACTTGTTCGAATTTCTGGCAATTGATTTTGTCATTGACTTCGGTCTTGTTTTGAGTATGAGGTTTCGTGACTCAAAATTGAACAAGTTAAACTGATCCTGTGAGTAACTTTTAAAACTTTAGTAAATTTGGTTGCATGCTAGGTTATTGAAATGAATAGGTATTGTATGTATATACATAAGTGAAATCTGATGAGAACAGACACTGCCTGTATGATTTTTCAAATCAATTTCCCTCAGCCCAATATAAGTTTGGATTTAATATTTGAATAAAACTTGTATGTTTTGTCATAATGAAGGTTTAAAAAAAATGTTTAAGTTAAATTTAAGTTTGGAATCTCACTGGAAGTTTTAAAAACAAATTTGCATTCAAGCAAGCAAGTTCAGGCTTTCATCTTTGAAAAACAGTCAGGAAGTTTTCTGTTTTCTGGGAAGAAAAATTTGTGAGCAAACTTCTTTTTCCTTAAACTTGAACTTCTTCATTTCCTGGAATCTGTTTATTTTTCTTTTTTGTTTGCGAGCAATCTCACTTGCCTCTATTCTTGTTTTGTTTTATGATTGGTGTTTAAATATGAAATGAAATCTTGCCTAGATGTTGGATATGAAATCAAAATATTGTATACAGACATATATGTCTATCCTTATAGTTACAGGCACCAGTAGATAAAAAAAAGGAAGAATAAAAAAAAACACGCTGTCTTGAATTTGCTTAGTTGATCTGGTAGCTGTGCATCATTCAGTCTGCCTTTGTGAAATTTTGACATTCCATCTTTAAATATTTTGTACTCAATATGTGTTTATGTGTATTGAGTTGTACTGTGCATGTATTGTATCTATTCGTATTAGACTGTGCTCATTATAATCAAGGTCATTTGTTGTTGTCTGGTAGCATTGCTGCATCACTGTAATTAGTTCATGAAGGTCTGCATTCACTTGCTGCTGTATTGGCTTGATGGTTTTCTTCTTTGGTTGTCTGCACTTTGATATTTTGTAGTTCCATTCATTCTTGTAGCTTGCTGTATTGGGTATGACCATTTTTTTTTGTTACAGTAAAATTCATATAGTAATTCTAGTTAGTACTGTTGCATTGTCCACTTGAGTTGTTTGTGAATTTGGTCGAGTTCATATCCACTGTTGTCATCTAATGCAGCATATATATATATATATATATATATATATATATATATTTATAAGTTGATTCATACTTATGCTGTGCACCATTTATATTTTCCACTGATACTATCAGGTGTACATCACTGATTCATGCTTAACTTGAGTTTTCATTTGATAAATTTGCTGAGATGATTTTTACCTCGCATTGACCTTGCCCTGTACTATTTCAACCTGGTTTGCATCTGTTTGGGTCAGATTTATGCATTGGTCTGCCACCTTTATGCCTTTGATACTGTGCATTTGAACTTGTGCTGTTGATCCAAGTTGCACTGAACACCTCATTGCGTCTTCTTGCATTGGCAGTGTCACTGTTTGATATAATTTGCATTTAGTTGTGCAGTTTACATTTGGGATATTTTGTCATGAGTTCGAGTTCAAGTAACATTAGCTTGACCTCTGTCTTTATTTGTTGTTTGCATTTCCAGTTGCATTTAGTGAAACTGTTCCATTGCACTGGCTCGAGTCTTGTGGACTTTGTTATCTTTCACACTGTTAGTTCATGTTGCATCCACTTGACTCATTACTGTCGCATGTGCTGTGGTGCCATATTTTTGGTGCTCTCACCTTCACTCGGCTGTGCTTGCACTGCCCACTTCGTGTCGCAGTTACATACAGTGAGTTCATATTGTTGGTATTGATTTGTGTCAATTAGTTCACTTCCACTTGAACCATTCTATTTTCACTTGAACTCCCGGTTGGTTCATGCCGTGACATTGATTGTCGATTGACCTATTTTGTTATTTGAGCTGCTGTTTTAATAGCAGTTAGTAATTTGTCAAGCATCAATCATATGCATACTTATATATATGCCCATTGTTGTTTTATTAGTATATGCAGTCTGCACCGGATTCTCCACATCTTCAACAAAGATGTTTTGGGTCATTTTCATTTGAGCATATGTAAGACAGTTTACATACTTAAATTTGTCACGGATTTGATTGCATCATGTTGCAACAGTTTTGATCTTCTGAAGTTTGCATTCCACATTGAACTGGTCTGAAGTATATTTGCATTTCTGCATACTTGTAGTATATGGAGCGTCTGCACCTTGTCCTGAAGTGTTTGCTGTGTTCATTTGAGTGTTGTTGGCTTTGCACTTCACTTGTGTATTACCTGAGTCTGCATCCCCAACCAGGTTATTATTTTCTGGTTTGTAGCTCATTTGCATACATTGATCTCTTTTGGTATGTTACTGTCTTGGTCATAATTTCATTTGAGGTACAGTTGAGCATTATATAGTTGCCATATCATGTGAAATTTTGGTCATCTGTTGGTTGGTGTGGCTGTCTGGATTTGCATGTTACTGGTTCATGACTTGTTATTCTCTGGGTACTTGAATATAGCAGTTTGCTTTTGTGTGCTTCATTGTTGAGTTCACTTGAAATCCCTGTATGCATGTCACATGGGTTGCTTTGTGGTACACTGTGCTGCATTTCTGAGTTAGTTACTGTCATCTTCTGCATTTTTATATATGTGGCCTTGTACCACTGGACGGCATTTGGATTTTTTTTCGAATTCACTTGAGTTGAATCCAGCTTGTAGCTCGGATTTGACCTTGTGCTGATTTCTATTTTGAACGCTGGAGTGGCGAGGCCGTACACGTGTGCGTGTACGGCAGCCAATCAGTTTTGATTTTTTTTTTAAAGTAACTTTTCAATTATTTAAATTGATTTGATTTAAATTGATGATTTTGGTTTAAACAGCCGTTTAGGCAAATTTTGATGCTTTTCTAATTTATTTTTTTTAAAAGAAAAAAAAATCTTTTCATCTATCTTCATTGATGATTTCAATCTGCTGATTTATTGTTTTTAACACTGTTTAGTGTTACCATTTACCGTTATCCGATTTCTTGTAAAGGGTCGGATAGGTGAATTTATCTTTGACTGTCGTCTAATTTCTATTTTAATTATTATTGCCTCTATGCACTAAAAACTGAGTTTGAATTAGACTGACCATGTATTATTTTCTTTTGAATGTAATACTCGGGTCAGACCGAGTATTTTTACAGCTTGGAGATTTTCACGCAACGAAGTTAGAGAGAGAGGGGAAAGCACTTCACTAAAGTTTTTCAAGAGATTTTTCTTGTACTTTAAAAAGATATATGTATATTCCGTTGTATTAAGTATAATTCATTGTATAACTCTGATATTTGTACATAAAAGAAAAGTTCTTTTATGGAAAATATGATTATTATTCTGTGATTCTGTAGCTGATTCTGTTTAAATGTTATAAACTAAATAACAATCCGTCATTTTGAACGTTTCTAGTTGGTTTAACTACCGACTAGAGGCGGTCAGAGCGGCGGGTTGTTACACTTAACCTGGGACCCTCATACCTCGTTACCTCCTTAAGGGTTGTAAATTCGATGGGAGGGTATGAGACACATGGGTTGAAGTGTGACCAATTAGAGCCTGAATTGTTAGGTCATACCTTTGTTTGCAGTTTGCATGTCGTTGAATTCGTAGGGTTTGGAATTATTTTGGGTATGGATTGGTTAAGTAAATATAATGCTAGGATATTTTTCCATGATAGGAAAATATCGCTTAGAGACCCTGACTGCAGTGATCGGAATGCATATACCGTAGAAAACCCTAGTTTTTAGGTTAGTGATTTGTTGGGTGTTGTGGAGGTAGAAAACGAGTTGAATCGGATTTTCGTTGTTAGAAAATTTGTAGATGTCTTTGAACCCGTAGTAGGACTGCCATCGAAATGAGCTATTGAGTTTTGGATAGATTTAGTATCATGAGCAGAATCGGTGAGTAGACAGCCAAGCAGAATGACACCTACCGATATGAGGGAGTTAAAGATGTAGTTGATAGATTCGGAAGGCAAGAATTTTACCAGACCAAGCATTTCGCCTTTGGGAGCAGCCATAGTGTTTGCCAAGAAACCAGATGGATTGTTAAAGTTATGTATCGATTATAGTAAGTTGAACATGAAGACGATAAAGAATCAGTACCCGTTACCTAAGATTGATGATTTGCTCGACTAGTTGAGTGGAGCGAAAATATTTTCCCAGTAGGATTTAACAATAGGGTTCCATCAGCTTAGATTGGCAGAGGATTATATTCCTTTGATGGCGTTTAAAACTAGAAATGGATCATACGAATGGTTAGTGATGCCGTTCAGACTAACTAATGTGCCAGCATTCTTTGTAGATTTGATGAACCAAGTTTTTCGAGAGCATGAAGTTCATCTTAGAGTGGTGCTTGAGAAGTTGAGGCAGTGAAGGAGAAAATTTTGAAGTGTCATTTCTAGAAGAAAGAAGTGAAGTTTCTTGGTCATGTAGTCTCAGAGAAAGGGTTGTCAGTAGGTCCGGCTAAAATCAAGGCAGTAAATAGTTGGAAGAGACCCAAGACAGTGACTGAGATGAAGAATTTTCTTGTATTAGTTGGGCATTATCAGAGATTCATTAAGGATTTTTCGTGGATAGCGGCACTGATGACCAAGCTAACACGAAAGGATGTGAAGTTTGTTTGGACCAATAAGTGTGAGGAAGCATTTCAGAGATTGAAACACTTATTGACTAATGCACCTGTGTTAGTTATTCCAGAAGGGAATCAGGTTTTAATAGTTTATACGGATGCATGTGGGACAGGATTAGGAGCTGTGTTAATGCAAAGGGGTAAAGTGATTGCCTATGCTTCTCGACAGCTTAGACCGTATGAGGTTAGATATCCAAATCATGATTTGGAATTAGCTGCGGTAATTTTTTGTGCTGAAGATATGGTGCCATTACCTTATGGGAGAAAGATTCGAGTTGTATACAGATCATAAGTCACTAAGGTATATATTCTCTCAGAAGGAGTAGAATATAAGACAGCGGAGGTGGTTAGAGTTTTTAACCGCTTACGACTTTGGTATTGAGTACATACCAGGAAAAGGCAACAAGTTTGCTGATTCACTTAGCAAAAAGCATCAGAATGTGGTATTGGCGATGATAGCTGAGTGGAAATATTTAGAATCGCTGACTATATGTAGAATTCAGAGGAGGTCTGAGGCTAGATCCAATTAGGAAATCGCTATGATGACATGTTCAGAAGTTCAATCTGTGATGATCGAAAAAATTGCTTCTATGCAGAAGGAGAATCCATTATTAGCTAAATGGATCAGAAAGTTAGGGGATGGAATAACGAGCGATGACTTGATAGATTTCAGCTTAACCAGAATGGGTAGTTAATGAAGAAAGGAAAGTTGTGTGTTCGGAATGTGGGAAACATTAGAAAGGAAGTTCTTAAAGAATGCCATCGTTCGAAGTTCATTATTCATTAAGCAGGAACTTTGATGTATCAGGATATGAAAAGATGTTTCTTTTGGGAAGGTATGAAGAGAGACGTAGGCTTATGGGTGAAACAGTGTTTGAACCGTCAATAGGTAAAAGCCGAACATCAAAAACCGAGTGGGTTACTTCAGATTTTAGGTGTTCCAATGTGGAAATGGAATTCTGTCTCAATGGATTTTATAGACAGGTTGCCAAGGTTAAATGGAGGAAATGAAAGCATATGGGTTATAGTGGACAGGTTGATCAAGAGTGCCCATTTCATTCCGGATAAGTCAACTAGGACTGCACCTATTTTAGCTAGGTTGTTTATGAAGAATTTAGTTTGAGTGCATGGAATTCCTAATAGTATACTAAGTTATAGAGATTACTTATTCACTAGCAAGTTCTGGAAGAGTCTATAGTAGACTTTGGATACCAAGCTCAAGATGAGTACCGCTTACCATCCGCAAACTGATGGGCAAAGGGAAAGAGTTAGCAAAATCTTAGAAGATTTGTTAAGAGCTTGTGTGCCAGATTTTGGGAGATTATGGGAAGACCATATGCACTTGGTCGAGTTTTGGTATAATAACAGTTATCAGACTAGTACAAGGATGGCGCCGTTTGAAGCTTTGTATGGTAGGTAATGAAAATCTCTCGTTTGTTGGTTAGAGTCCAGAGATAGGTTAGTTCTTCATTCAGATTTGGTTAGAGAAGCAGTAGAAAATATTTAGTCCATTCGAGCAAGAATAAAGGAAACTCGATCTTGGCAGAAGAGTTATGCTGACAAAAGACGGAAAGGCTTAGAGTTCTTAGTTGGAGATCATGTTTTCGTCAAGGTGTAATCAGATTCGGGAAATTAGGAAAATTGGCACCTAGATTCGTTGGACACTTTCCTACTATAGAAAGGATCGAGAAACTCGCATATAGAGTAGAGTTATGAATAGTTTGGCAGGATTCCATGGTGTTTTCATGTATCTCATCTAAGGAAGTGTATTCGACATCTAAGAACTACTATTGCACCGATTGTGTTATATGATTTAGTAGTGGAACCAGATATGACGATAGTTAGAAAACTAGCTCGTATAGTCACGAGAGATGAGAAGAGGCTATGTTACAAGACAGTCAGATTAGTCAAAGTCTAGTGGAGATGAGAAGGAGAGGTTCCCTAATGTTTTCGAAAGCTATATGTTAAAGGTTTCGAAGGGGTGATTCCCCAATGTTGCAAAAGGTTTACTTTTAGTAATTCAATGGAAGGTTTCCTTCACTTTTGGAAGGCAAGTTGAAATGTTTTGAAAAGAGGATGTCTAAGGTTTTATAAATCTTTCGAAGAGACACTTTCAATGGTTTCGAAAGGTCTATTATGAATGATTTCGAAAGGCATGTTTTGGCCTTTTGGCCTAGAGTTCGAAGTAAAGTAGTTAATTGGTCTCAAAAGATGTACTTTCAAAGGTTTCGAAAGAGATTGTTTAAAACTTTTAAACAAGGGTTTTGAAGGTTTTCGTCAACAATGTGTTGCGTAAAGAAAATATCATGGCAAAAATATTTGAGTAAAGAAAATAGTATATTTTCCTTGTTTAAATATGATTTATATGATTAAATCGATTTGAAAGATTTTTTCAAGGAAAATTTGATGGGTAGTTAACCCTACGTAAATGACTAAGATATTTGTGTACTGGATGAGACTGGTATTGGGTGGCGCCCTATACGTTAACTATAGCCCTTAGCTAATTTTAGTCCAAAATTCCGGTGTGTATGGCTTAGTCACAGGTAAGGTTAAATGATGTTACACACAGAAAGGAATATACAGAGCAGGAGGATGGGTTATTGGTGAGCCTCTAAAACTATTAGGATCAGTTGACCCTGGGAGAAGTAAGTTAAGGACATACCGTCTAGATTTGTATCTAACAGATGTTAGATTATTTACTTTGTTTGGTATGCCCGAGTCAGCCAATTATTAGTAGTTATCCAAACAAAACTATATTGTTCGGACGGATAGTCCATTTTCGCCTGATTTATGAGCATATATGATAATGCTATTATTGTTTTAATTAGTTTGTTTGCGGAATTCTGATTTGCGAAAAGATAAGTTTTAAAGGGATATTATTGAGGGGACCCCCGTTCCGCTAAGCGGCGTGGTCTCACTTAATATCAGATAACCGAGATGTACAGTATTATTCACAACAGGCTTTATGTCCGAGTCAAAGTTTATGTTTTTCCCCTTAAACTCTCAAGTGCTCAAAATTAATTTGAGTAGATTGAGATTTAAGGTCCTTCATATTTAGCAGGTTGGACAAATAAAGCTTTTGAAAACGTATAGGAGGCAAAGCTAGCTAGATTTAGGAGTACATTATTTTATTTCCGCTGCGTTGTATTAAGACTGATATGTCTTTTTAGTACTTTGATCATTCAAGGGGGCATCTTCATATGTCGCTCTTGGCGTAATTTGTAATAATTATATTTGATAAAAACCTAGGAAATCATTTGGGATTATATAATTGAATATGAAATATTGTTTTGAAATGTAATCAGAAAAGTTGTTTTATTCTACGTTGATTTTATTTCATATTCAAGTGCTTCTGATATTATGGTTACCATTAACATTATCATATTTTGTCACCGGAAGTTAATATTATGGATGACTGCAAGACCTGTAACGCTTAGCTTCGGGCCTCAAAATATGGGATATTTACAAAACCTATCCAAGTGCTCTTGGAAAATTCGGTTTATTAATTCTATGAAGAAAGCAGACGCACTAATCAAACAGAATGGCATTACCAAACACTCGTATGAACCATTTCTTATTCTAAACGCCATCAATGGAATATCGTCCTCCGCCACTCTCTATTGATGGAACTCGTCGTCAAATCCAATTGTGAAAATACTTTGGCTCCACTCAACTGACCAAACAAAATCATCAATTCTCGGCAAAGGATATCGATTCTTTATCGCGTTTTCATTTAACTTACAATAATCGATGCACAATCTTAACAACCCATCCGGTTTCTTCATGAACACCGTGACCGCTCCCCCAGGCAAACTGCTTAGTCTTTTAAAACTCTTTCATTCTAAGTCTACTAGTTGCACCTTTAACTCCTTCATCTCGGTAGGTGTCATCCTGCTATGTGGTCTAATTACGGATTCAGCTCTAGGTAAAAGATCTATTCGAAAATCAATAGCGCGTTTCGGCGTAGTTCCGTAACAGGTTCAAAAACATCTACAAATTCTCTAACTACGAAAACCCAATTTAACTCATCTTCCTCCTCTATTACACCCAATAAAGAACAGACGTCAAAACTTGGATTCTCTATTGAGTATATAACTCAATCACTACTATTAGGAGGTTTTAGTGATATTTACCTATTGTGGCAAAATATCCTAGCATCATATTTACTAAACCAATCCACACCCAAAATAATCCTCGCATCCTATTGGATTTGCAACCCATGAAGAAGTAACTAGGTATAAGGGTTGTAGGTTAAGCTTATCTACCAAACAATGAGACATAAAAGAATGTGATGCAGCAGTATCAAATAGCACTTTAACAGGTAAGCCATGAATTAAAAGCATACCTTCCATCACAGCTTTTCCTTTCTCCCATGCTATGAGTCTTGAGGTAGCCTGTCCCAAAGCAAACACTTTCCCTTTCTCCACATTAGCCGGTTCCTTACACTAATTCTTATAGTGTCCAATCTGATCATTATTAAAGCACTTGGTATTCTTCCTTTCAATAATTGTCTTTCCATCTCTTGAACGAAACTCGTTCGCAAAATCCACTTTCTTGTCAAACTTGTAACACACAACATTTTCTTTTCCTTTCTTAGCTACTCTGCCTTCCTGAGCTCCCTTCATATGAAAGAACCTCCTTTCCTTATTCTGCCTACTCCGAGTCTCCACTGCCTTATTACCATTAAAAAAGCATCTCCTCATTTCTCAAAGCCATCTCCATAACTAGATCATATGGATCCCTGAGATGTGGCATGTTGCCCTAGCAAGCTCAGGTCTTAACCTACGGATCAAATTCTCGTTTCTCTTAATCACTACGTCCATGGTAGCATATCCATATCGAGACAGCTCCTCGAACTGTGTTGCGTACTCCAGCACAGTCATATCACCTTGCACTAATTTAGCAAACTATCTTAGCAGAGTTGACTTAGCGATTTTAGACATAAATCTCTCCTCAAATCTCTTCTTGAACTCTGCCCAGGTCAAAGTTTCCTTAGCCATCCCAATAGTAACACTGTTCCACCGGTATAATGCAGCTCCTTGTAGTTTCCTGGAAGCCAATCTCCTCTTCTATTCATCATTCAAACTAAGATTAGCAAAAATCCTTTCACAATGAAGCAAACAATTTTCCTCTTCAATTACATCCTCCATTCCAATAAATGGTTTGTTAGTCCGTGAGATGATGGTTTTGATGGCAACAACCTTAGAATAGATTATAAAATATAAATACTAACATTATAAGTTTAGATATATATGTATATGTAGGATTTAATCAAGCAGGTACTAAGAATGAAGACTGCACAGTACAGAGATTCAAGATTTCAAGGATAAGTATTTTTTTATTATTATTAGCAATTTTTGTTAAAACTCGTAGAAAAGCACTAGCATCTTAAAATTCAATTTATTCGTGTAATGGAATCCAATTCGAGCCCGTTAAAGGGATGCAACCCTAAGTAGGATGGAACCTACGAAAAATCTAGTGGAACATTGTTTTGTATCCGCTAACTTTTATTCAAAAATAATTTTTCAAAATTATATCCTGTTTTCAAATTGTTTTCAAAACTTTCCTTTTAAAAGATTCAAAACCCTCGATCCTGATTTTAAATAATTTTAGCCTCAAAAACATTTTTATTTTCAAAGTCAAATTACTCCTGATTGTAAACTATCTTTTTAAATAATACATTTAACTTTTAAATATTTATACTTATATTATATAAAATTATAGTTGAAATCTATATATATTATTCATTATATTTACTTATGAATTTTAACTATAGTCAAGTATATTTATAAAGTTTAAAATAGTTTTTATATAAGATAAAGGTTATTTTCAAAGAAAAAAAAACACCAAAAAATCCTTTGGGATGTCGACATGCCTAGCATGACCATGTCAACATGGTGACAGTTTGATTCAAAAATTCAAATTTCAAAAGAAGTGTCTATTCGCCATAACTCTTCATGAATGGTCATGGCTGTTGTTCTTCTATAAATAAGGGTCAGTTTCAACGAATTTTCAATCATAATTTTCTGGTTTTCACTCCTCTTCTTATTTCTCATTTCTTAATACATATTCTTATCATTACTCTGCCGAAATCAACATTGAATCATACTCGATTACTTCTAGTTTGGTTCTTTATCACTATCTCTACAAGATTATTAGTGCTATTCAGAGTTATAGACTTCTTTGTAATCTATTAAGCGAGAAAAGGTGTGATTGTAGCCTTGGAAATCAATCAAAAGGGAAAAGGTGTGATTGTAGCCTTGGTAAATCAATTGGATAAACTTGTGGCCTGGAAATCAAGTATCTCTACCCAGAGGATCGAAATTCTGGAGGGTGTACCTCGTAGCCTTGAAACCGAGGGTGTAATTATACAATTGATTTTGAAAGGAAATCCGTACTTGTGTTGCGCGACTGGATGTAGGGTAACTTTGAACCAGTATAAAATCCTGTGTGTTCTTTCCTTTACTACTTTTATTTTATTTCTGCATCTGTAATTGTTTCTGTGATCATATCTGTGCCTGTATATTGCATACTTTTGTGTCTAAATTAACATAAATTATAAAGATTTAGTAATTCTTTATTAACACTATTCAACCCCCCTCTAGTGTTAATCTTCGCCTTAAGATCCATAATCCGCATTTCTCACAATTGGTTCAGAGTAAGGTTTTCAAAGTTTCATAATCTGATTTTTGAATAGTTTTTAAATGGCTATATTCATTAATACTAATTTAGAAGTATTCAAATCATCATTGTTTCATAAGTCTGTATATAATCAATATTCAAATTCAAGTTATCTACCAAAAATTTTTGATGTGCAGGAATCATGCTTTATAGGTGTCGAGGAATCAATCCACAACGGACAAATTGTGCAGATCAGAAAGAACAAATGGATGCTTGATAGTGGATGTTCTAGACACATGACTGGCAATCCAGATATACTGAATGATATAATATACAAAGACGGAGGATTGGTTTACTTTGGAGACAATTCAAAAGGATATGTGATTGGCATCGACAAAGTCAGTAATTCTGAAACTCCTACTCTTACTAATGTTTTGCTAGTTAAGAATATGAAACATAATCTGCTAAGTATACGTCAACTATGTGATAAAGGTTATAAAATTAAATTTGAAAAAGATAAATGTCACATTGAAGATAATAATTCAACCATTATATTTGAGGGAGTCAGGAAAAAGAATATATATATTCATAGTATGAAAGTTTCAAATGATACATGTTTCTGTTGGCAAATACAAGTGACCCCCTGTTTTGGCACAAGAGATTTGGGCATTTGAATTTCAAACTCCTATCTAGACTGTCAAAACATGATCTAGTAAGAGGTCTCCCTAAAATGAATTTAAAAGTAGATAGTTTATGTAATGCTTGTCAATTAGGAAAACTTAAAAAAAAATCTTTTAAGTTAAAAGATATGATTTCAGCTTCAAAACCTCTTGAATTACTTCATCTTGATTTATTTAGTCCATCTCAAATTTTATCAATAAATCATAGTAGATATGTCTTTGTAATTGTAGATGATTATTCAAGATTTACATGGACAATATTTTTGAAACATAAAATTGGTGCTTTTGAATGTTTTAAGACATTCTCAAAAATAATTCAAATCAATTTTCTCTAAAATTATAACTATTCGAAGTGATCACGGTGGTGAATTTGAAAATGAAAGGTTTGAGGAATTCTGCAATAAAAAGGAAATAACTCACAATTTTTCATTTCCGGGAACTCCACAACAAAACGGAGTAGTAGAACGTAAAAATAGGACGATTCAAGAGTGTGCGAGAACTATGCTTACAGATAGTAATTTACTAAAGAATTTTTGGGCAAAAGCAGTTGCTACCGCTTGTTATATTTTGAATAGAACTTTAATTAGACCTCTAACTGATAAGACATCTTATGAACTTCTTTATTCAAAGAAACCTAAGGTATCTTATTTCAGAATTTTTGGAAGTAAATGCTTTATTTTAAATACAAAAGATAATTTAGATAAATTTGACCCTAAATCCGACAAACGTATCTTTATCGGATATTCTAATAGAAGTAAAGCGTACAGAGTGTTTAATTTAAAAACTAATACAATTAAAGAAGCAATGCATGTTTCATTTGATGAAAATTTCAAAATTTTTGAAGATACAAATGATGAAGAGGATTTAATCACTCAAAATCAAGAACCTATTGAAACTAATAATGAAATTGATCATCCTAATAAAAGGACAAAACTTTTAAAAGATCACCCTATAGAAAATATACTGGGAGATATGCAATTTTTTGTTAAAACTAGAAATCAACTAAGTCAAATGAGTAATGTAGCTTTTATATCAACTATTGAACCCAAAAATCCAATAGAAGCATCAACTGATGATTCATGGATTTTGGCTATGCAAAAAGAATTAAATTACTTTACTAGAAATGACGTTTGGGAACTTGTTCCTAGACCAGAAAATAAAACAATAATTGGAACTAAATGGGTTTATAAAAATAAAATGAATGAACAAGGAGAGGTACTTAGAAATAAGGCTCGTTTAGTCGCTCAAGGTTATTATCAAGAAGAAGGAATAGATTTTGATGAAACCTTTGCTCCCGTAGCAATATTAGAAGCCATTAGGATTCTACTTGCTTTCGCAAATCATAATAATTTCAAATTGTTTCAAATAGATGTTAAAAGCGTCTTTTCAAATGGATTTGTAAAAGAAGAAGAATATGTCGAACAACTACCACTTTTTGAAAATGATAAATTACCAAATCATGTTTACAAACTTAAAAAAGCACTATATGGTCTAAAACATGCTCCTAGAGCCTGGTATGATAGACTAAGATCTTATTTATTGCAATCTAATTTTGAAATTGGTAAAGTAGATAATACTCTTTTTATTAAAAAAAATAAAAATATTCAACTAGTACAAGTTTACGTAGATGATATCATTTTTGGTTCAACTAATTTTGAAATGAATAAAGAATTTTCCGAAACAATGAAAAAAGAATTTGAGATGAGTCATATAGGTGAATTAAATTTCTTTTTAGGATTACAAATAAAACAATTAGATAAGGATATCTTTATTAGTCTAGAAAAATATGCTAAAGACCTAATTAGTAAATTTGGTTTGACCACTGCGAGTGGAAAACCCACTCCCATGGCAACCAATGAGTACCTTAGTAAAGAAGATCTCTCGAAAGATGTAGATCAAAAATTATATAGAGGAATGATTGGCTCATTACTCTATATTACTGCTAGTAGACCTGATATCATGCATAGTGTCTGTCTCTGTGCCAGATATCAATCCCAACCTAAAGAGACTCACTTAAAAGCCGTGAAACGAATCATAAGATATGTTAAACACACGTCCGATTATGGTTTATTCTACCCTAAAAATGGTTCTTTTGACTTAATATCTTACTGTGATGCTGACTATGCTAATTGTAAATCAGACCGAAAAAGTAGAAGTGGGACTTGTCACTTTTTGGGGTATTCTATGATTTCTTGGCTTAGTAAAAAGCAAAACATAGTTTCTTTATCAACAACTGAAGTAGATTATATTTCTGCTGCTTTGACTTGTTCTCAAGTAATATATATGCAACAAACCTTAAAACATTTTGGTTTAAATTTCTCAAAATCTCCAACTTATTGTGACCATACGAGAATACTACTCAACATGCTCGAACTAAACATATTGATATCAGACATCATTTTCTCAGAGATAATATAAGCAAGGAAGTGGTTACTCTCGATTATATCAATTCTGAAAATCAAATTGCTGATATCTTAACAAAACCTTTAAATGAATCAATATTTACTAAATTTAGAAGAGAATTAGGAATTTGTTCTATAACTGAAATATAAAATATAAATAACAAGTATAATTAACAATTGGTATCAAAATAAATCAAAAAGTAAAATTTTAAAAAGACCATGTCGACATCCCTTAGGTATACATGTCGACATATAACGGTTTTTATTTTATTTTTTAAGTTTTCCCACCAAAATTCAAAAATTTAATTATATATTCTTCTCAATTTCGACTTTTCATTCTCTGTTTTCTCTTCATTCCCTCTTCTTAAATAAATAAAATCATGGCTTCATCCTCAAAATCAAACATAAAATCAACTTTCTCATTTCCCTCTCCTACTTCTGGTCCATTCCAATGCACTACTCTTGCTCGTGTAACGAAAATAGAGGAGTCTATGATTGATGTACTTCAGATGTTAACTGAAATTCAAGTAACTCAACTTCGTATGGCAAAGGAACAGGAAAGTTAAGGCAAGATTCTTAGGAATTTGCAAAAATTCCTAATGAACAACCAGGCCAACCCTATGTTGATCGATGAAGACTCTTCGCTCAATCAAAAACAAGAGGCCAGCAATGAAGAAGAAGAAGAACCCATGGAAGAAGCACACGATGAGGATGATGACCAAGTAGTGTGTATTGGAGAAGTGTGTTTTGACAAAAATGGGAAACTTGTCGAACAACGTGGAAATTTCTATTTCCACTATCCAAACTGTTCGATTCATAGATCTCCTATGTTTAGAAACACACATTAGTTTCTTCTCTTTCCTTCCGTTGTTGTTTGTGTTTTTATGTTTTCCAAACACAAATATAAATACAACCATATGCGTAATAAATAACTCATGTTCTTATATGTGTTTTTATTATAAGTATTATTGTGAATTCTTAGTTAGGATAGTTAATAGTTTAGGACTATGTTTTAGTATTAGACTTAAGTGTTGATTATTTATGATAACACTAATGTTATAATCACATGTCATAGAGTAATAGTTTTAAGGGGAGTTATATAGTTTGGAGTTATCTGGTTTAGATAAAGTTTTTGTTGATGACAAAGGGGGAGAAATATAAAATAGGATAGTTAGGTATATATTAAGGGGGAGTTGTTAGTTTTAGGGGGAATTATTAGGATAGAAATAATATTTTATAAACAAAGGTTGTCATCATCAAAAAGGGGGAGATTGTTAGTCCGTGAGATGATGGTTTTGATGGCAATAACCTTAGAATAGATTATAAAATATAAATACTAACATTATAAGTTTAGATATATATGTATATGCAGGATTTAACCATGCAGGTGCTAAGAATGAAGACTGTACAGTATAGAGATTCAAGATTTCAAGGATAAGTTTTTTTATTATTATTAGGAATTTTTGTTAAAATTAGTAGAAAAGTACTGGCATATTAAAATCCAATTTATTCGTGGAATGGAATCCAGTTCAAGCCCGTTAAAGGGATGGAACCCTAAGTAGGATGGAACCTACGAAAAATCTAGTGGAACATTCTTTTGTATCCGCTAAATTTTATTCAAAATGATTTTTCAAAATTATATCATGTCTTCAAAATGTTTTCAAAACTTTTCTTTTAAAAGATTCAAAACCCTCGATCCTAATTTTAAATAATTTTGCCTCAAAAACATCTTTATTTTCAAAGTCAAATTACTCCTGATATTAAGCTATCTTTTTAAACAATACATTTAACTTTTAAATATTTATACTTATATTTAAATATAAAATAATAGTTAAAATCTATATATATTGTTCTTTATATTTACTTATGAATTTTAACTATAGTCAAGTATATTTATAAAGTTTAAAATAGTTTTTATATAAGATAAAGGTTATTTTCGAATAAAATCAAAAACACCAAAAAATCCTTTGGGATGTCGACATGCCTAGGATGACCATGTCGACATGGTGACAATTTGATTCAAAAATTCAAATTTCAAAAGAAGTGTCTATTCTCCATAACTTTTCATGAATGGTCATGGCTGTTGTTCTTCTATAAATAGGGGTCAGTTTCAACGAATTTTCAATCATAATTTTCTGGTTTTCACTTCTCTTCTTCTTCCTCATTTCTTAATACATATTCTTATTATTACTCTGCCGAAATCAACATTGAATAATACTCGATTACTTCTAGTTTGATTCTCTACCACTATCTCTACAAGATTCTCAGTGCTATTCAGAGTTATAGACTTCGTTGTAATCTATTAAGCGAGAAAAGGTGTGATTGTAGCCATGAAAATCAATCAAAAGGGAAAAAGTGTGATTGTAGCCTTGGTAAATCAATTGGGTAAACTTATAGTCCTGAAATCAAGTATCTCTACCCAGAGGATCGAAGTTCTGGAGGGTGTACCTCGTAGCCTTGAAACCGATGGTGTAATTGTACAATTGATTTTGAAAGGAAATCCGTAGTTGTGTTGCGGGACTGGATGTAGGGTAACTCCGAACCAGTATAAAATCCGGTGTGTTCTTTCCTTTTCTGCTTTTACTTTATTTCTGCATCTGTGATTGTTTCTGTGATCATATCGTGTCTGTATATTGCATACTTGTGTGTCTAAATTAACATAAATTAAAAATATTTAGCAATTCTTTATTAACACTGATCACCCCCCTCTAGTGTTAATCTTAGCCTTAAGATCCGTAATCCACATTTCTCACACGGTTTCCCTCCAAGTCTTGAGTAGTCTCTACTCAAAACAGCATACATGTTGACAACGGAACTTCTTGATTAGCTCCTCCAGCATTTCCTCCAACTAACCCAACAGCAGCTCTTGCTTGTACCATATTGACAAAGAATCGATACATTACTCCTTAATCAACTGGTAGTGTTCCAACACCTACATTAGCAGCTGTCTGTCGACCCAGGTTCCTCCTAGTGTAAGGCCTCACATTTCAACTGGTAGTAATGCTTCCTCCATTGAGATTCATTCTTCCATTTCCTACGTCCATATCTTACTTCCTTAAATATGCATTCAAACCTTAGTAAGGTACAAAAAAAGTGGTCTAAGAGAGAGGGAGAATAGAGATAAAGTATATACTTATATATAACAAATATAGGCACGTAATTATATCGTTATCTCATACCTCAATCTTATTCTTTGATTCACTTGGATAATGTTTTCAAAAACTCTTATTAATATTCAAAATTACTTAGTTTTACATAAACCAGTGCTCCGATACCAAGTTGTAACATCCCCATTTTCAAGCCTGAAATTAAGCGCTACAAATGCTGCATTCATATTAACTTCCGATGACCAAATGCGGTCATGTTAATGGTATCCATAATATCATAAGCACAAGGAATATGAAATAATTTGAAACATAATTTCAAACCAAAATTTCACATTTCATTTCAAAGAAAATATTCCTTATTCGTTACGCAATCCTTAACATTGCCTAGGTTCAGATAAAATATAATTGTTACAAAATACTCCAAGGGCGACATATGAAGATGCACATTTGGTCGATTATAGCTACTAAATGTACAGATACATCTACTGCCAATACACTCATACAAAAACATAACAGAGCGGATAATAGTACTAGATAGACTCCTACATAGCTAGCTTTGCCCCTTGCTCATCTTCGGAAGCTTTATTCATCCAATCTTAGTTAACTTGAAAGACCCTTACTCCCAACCTACTCAAATAAAATTTTAAGCACCCAAGAGTTTAAAGGGAAAACATAAACTTCGAGTCGGACAAAAAGCCTGGTGTGAATAATAATACGCCGTCTTGGTTTATAGATATTAAGTAAGACCACGCAGCCAAGCGGAACAGGTTTTCCCCTCACTAATATCTTTTTCTAAAATATATCTTTTGCAAATCAATTCCTGCAACCAAATTGATTAACATGGACAATATAAATATTAATATGCATGCAATATAGGTAATAGTGAACAATCTGTCTAAATCAATGGACTTTCCATCCTAACATCATAGTTTTCTTGGGATGACTACTAATATATGGCTGACTTGGGCTTACCAGATATATAAAATTGGCTAACCTATTGTTAGAAGACAACTGCATGGTCTATTCGAAACTTGCTATTCCTAGGGTCTACCGATCCTAATGGTTTTGCGAGCTCATCAATAACTTATCTCATCTATATGTATTCCTTGTTGTGTGTGATCCTACTTTTAGTCTTTCCCATGACAAAGCCCCACACACTAGAATTTGGACTTATATTAGCTAGGGGCTACTGGCTAAAGTATAGAGTGCTACCTTACACCAGTCCCATCTAGTTTTCTAATCTCTAAGTCAATTCATCCAATCACAATCTACCTAAAAGTGATAAGAACAATAATTTCTTTAGTAAAATTCCAGGCTAAATACTTTTTTCTATTTCCTTAAAAACACTTTCTTTCTAAATGATTTAATCCTTGAGATCTTGCTTTCAAAACAAGGAAAAAATTTCCATTTACTTCATCCAAAATTATTGTGCCACGGTATATGCTTTTATAAAGTAATATTGATGAAGTTTGAAGTCATTTAAGGTCATTGCCTTGCAAAACCATGGGCTATAGTGCCAAAACAATATAAAGTTTTTATATTAAGAAAACACGGCAACCACATAGTTGACGAGGGTCTTTGCCCCTCAAAACAAGCGCCATAAGCCCAAAACTATATAAAATCATTTAATTTATAACGTCGGCGACCTTATCATCACTAAGGGTCTTCAACGCTCTAACTATGTTAAATCCTTTAAATTTTAAAATATAAGGCCGATAATAGGGACATCGCACTTCATAAAGTGTCAACGTCGTAGGATATAAAACATAGCTTACGCAGGAATATTTCTTAAAAGAGTCGACATAATTAAATATCGGCGTCGTTACCTTAGGGATAGTTAATGCCTTCGTTAGAGCCGAAGTCATTAGGAGTGGCACTATAGCTAGGAATGGAAATGGGGCGGGTTAGGGTGGGTTTTTAGTGCCCCATATCCGTCTCGGATTTTTTAGACCTCGCCCCAGACCCGCCCCGTAGACCCGGTGTGGGTCTGGAATTTTTTCCCGTACCTGGGACCCTTACGGGTCAGGGTAGACCCGACCCACCCCAAGACCCGATGAGTCTCATGTATTGATTCAAAATTGTCTACCAACTTACATATATTTATTTGTTTATACTCGTTATCACCAAATAATACATGAAATACAAATAACAACGTGTCTAAGGAAAGTTAGTAAAAATGATGTGTACAATAACAATTCAGAATGTATGTATGTATATATATATATATATATATATATATATATATATATATGTGTGTGTGTGTGTGTGTGTGTGTGTGTGTTATTGTATAATTATCAATGACGCAACTTAATACTCTAATTTTTTATATAGATTATTTATTGGAACATTTTCATATCCACGCTAGAATCACTTATATCTAAGACGGTTAATAAATCATTATAGTAATAAAGCAGTTTCACGAGATGTTAGTAGTGCCGGTCGGGTTAGGGCGGGTCAACCGAGCCCCGACCCGACCTAGGCCCGAAGCACTCATGAATGGGTCACTGGTCTACCCGCCCCAATGACCCAACGGGGTGGGTCTGGACGGGCCAAAACAGGGGCGGGTCGACCGGGTTTGGACCCTAGACCCGCCCCATTGCCATCCCTAACTATTGCCTTCTTCAAAAATAAGCAATAAGGAATAAAGGAGGCAAGGAATATAGTCAAAGTGATAAAATATGGCATCCTCGCCTAAGTTAAAAACGCGGCCTCCTTGCTTATAAAGTTGAAGTCAATATGTTTAAAACATGCGGCATCATTACAACCATTATAAACTGCTTCGAAACTAATAGAGTCGGTGTGCTTAATAAAATTAGCGACGTTTCTTTCACCAATGTCGACAATGATAAAAGTGGCATATTTAAAGTGTTTAAGGGAAACAAGACGTTGTTCTCTTCGAAGCTCATGATGTCGATGGTATCTAAGCCGGCGTCGAATCCAACCTTCCTGAATTCATTTCATATCATCTAGGATGATATCCTATTCGTTCACTAAGGTCGAAAATGGATAACGGCGGCATCATGGACTTCAACACAATGACTTCAAAGTCGCAATGTCCTAATTAACTTGAAAACTACAATTTTGCTATTCAATGTAATTTCTTTCTATCAGCACCATGTATTTATCAAAATACTATTGGATAACAAGCCTCCTTATCAAATCTTTTCTAATAAGTTGCCGCACCCTTAACTTTCTTTTTCAAAAACTTTTGCAAACCATATAGTTTTGTATGAATATTTTAATAATTAGTTAATCCTTTCTAGCTCAAATAGTTCATAGTACAACTAAAATTCTTAGGAAAATTTTTCAAAAATCATAATAAATCCAATTTACTATATCCGTTAACATATAAAAACTTTGGGACCAAAATCATAACTCAATTACTTGTAATAATTAAAACCTGAAGTAAAATTTGTTTCAACTTTAGGAAATTCACCAAATATTCTCATTAACTAAGAAAATCCATACTATATTATTATTAATGAGTTAGATTGCAAAAGCGCACAAGCCCATGCGAACTTTAAACTGAACAGTTGCAATCTTAATTTTGCTCTTCTTCCATCACATAAGTCCCTTTCCTCCATATTCCCTAGCCTTGCAATTTTTGTTCAGTTCTTCCATCATGCGTCTCTCCCGTTCCTCTTTTTTCCATTTTCAATAATCTGTTCCCCCTCGATTTATGGCTTATCCACTTTGACACCGTATCTACTACAAATTGGGAGATCGAAACATAAAATCGCTTCAATAATATTGCCCAAAAATTGAATCTTTGGCTTTCAAAACTACTTACAAATTTAAGGCAACCCCTTTGAATTTTTAATAAATTCTTCTCAAAAATCAAGTGACCTGTCCCCTTCTTCCCCATGAGCCTAATGAATCAATGTTAACAGTCGACCGTAGACTCATCGTTGGAGTGTCGGTGAATCTCACAAACCCAGACTTTAATAGCATGGAATTTGACATTTTGTATCTTCCAAGGAATGAGATCGTGCACACCTTCTTTCATTCTCATGGGTGAGTAGCATTACCATCCTATTATTTTAGGGAAATTTTGGCCGACATCCTTCTAATTGAAAATAATTAGGCCCACATTCCTCCCAATTACAATTTATAAACTACATCCCTCTTTTTAAAGAACTAAAAAAAAAATACCCGCACTCATTCAATTCGCGAAAAGAAATTTTCAATTACACATACCCACTTTCATTCTGCAGTAAAAAAATTGATTACCAATCGTCTTTCACTTTACACAATTCCAAATGCTAAATTTTTCAACCAAAACAATCAAGATTCAATTCGAAACCATAAAATCGTAAAAACAAAAGAATGGTTGTTAATTACAGATTTGTTGAGGAAGACGAAGCTTGCAAAGGAATCGCCACATTGAATGGTTATTGCGTAGAATGCGCAAATGCGAATTTTGAAGAGACTGATAAAAATGGAGAAAAAGAAGTAGAAAAGGTTTTTAATTTCGATTTTCCTATACATACATTTCAAGAGAATTTATTGCCAAATTTTGACACGCATATTTGTTACTTGAAAAATTAGAATTGTAGATTCGTGAATGACAAATGCAATTACTCTCTTGGCAAATAATATCCATAAGTTTAATCAGCAATTCCTTATGTCTGTAGTTTATCCATACAAAATATGTGTCTGGAAAATATTTGCCTACAAAATTTTGACATACATTATTTTTTACTTGATAAATTAGAACTGTAGATTCATGAATGACAAATGTAATTACTCTCCAGGCAAATATTTGCCTGAATTTATCAGCAACTCCTTGTGTACGTAGTTTACCCATTCAATATATTTGCCTGCAAAATTTTGACATGCATTATTTATTACATGATAAATTATAATTAGAATTGTAGATTCATGAATAACAAATGCAATTACTCTCTTGACAAATATTTGCCATAAGTTTAATCAGCAATTCCTTGTGCATGTGGTTTACCCATGCAAAATATTTGCTCGGAAAAAATTTGCCTAGTAAATATGTTCTACTTATATATATGTATATATATGTACAAAACTATATATATGTATATGTATGTATGTATGTTTATATATCTAGTATATGACACTAATTTCACAAATTTAAATTCCTTACAGCAATCACGACGAAGACACAAAATTAGGGTATCTAAAAAAAGACCGTCAGTTGATAAAATCAAGAAACTAGCTAAATCATCTTCCAATCCTGAATTTCATGAAACATATGAATCGAAATCAAAAACTGAATCTCCAACATTTGAAAAATGCAAATCATCAGAATATGAACCTTCAGAATAAGAAACTTCAACATCTCCAAATACAGAATCTTTAGATTATATACCATCATAGGATGTCCATGCTTCATCCCTGAAAAGAAAAGCTCCAGTAACAAGAAGTACAAGTAAAAAAATACCTGTGAAGGAATAAAAGGAAGAAAAGCCAAAAGATACTCGAACCTCAAAAGAAAATTTAGAAATGTATAGAAGTGGTTTTAGATCTTTTCACACATTAATATAACATTTATTAAAAGAAAATCTACTTGTACAATCACACATGGAATTGTTAAAGAAAACTCCATTCTTCACCATCATCAACCCATTCTTCAAAAGAATAACAAAATCTGATGACATAACAAAGTAATCGGTTCCAATAGATATAACAATACAATGTTGTCAGTTGAAGATAACTTGTTTAAATTGGAGATGTCAAGGAAACTTTAAAAGAAAGTGACATTGCTATAATTTTTGGATTCCCAAATGAAGGTATCACAATCAACACTGCATCTCATTTTATGGCATATGAAATTCATTCTAAATTAAAAGCCTTCAAAGTAGAATATTTCAAAAAAATTAAAATGATCAAAGAAAAAGACATAGAATTAAGCATTCAACTAGCTTCAAAAAGAAAAAGGTGTTACAAGATTGCTTATAATGTATTTGATTTCTACTTTCTTACTCTCCATCCCAAACTCAGCCTTTCCTTTTATGCCGCTACCATATATTTAAAGCAAACAAAAAATATTTCTTGACCAGCAACAATTGGAAAACATTTGGTGGAGCAAGTAAGAAAAAAATAAATAAAGTCCAAGAAAAATACGTGCATGTGTAACTCTGCTCTTGGTAAACTCTAATAACCTATTTTATCGTTCATAATTACTAATACATAATAAACAAACATCTAAAACCTTTACATGCATTATTGGTTTTGTGATATCTCAGACATTATTCCTCCAAAAAAAACTTATAAAGAAAATAATTCAACATTTTCTAAATGGACACTTCTACAACTTACTCCAAGCAAAATGATGTGCTTCCTTGACAAAAAGTAATTTTGCTAACAATACAAACAAATGAACTAAAAAAATATAGAATACCAAATAGTAGGCGGGCAATAATTAAGTGGCAAACATTAGCCAGGCAAACATTTGTTCCTGGCAAACATTATCCAGGCAAACATTTACTAAACAAATATGAAAATGAATTTTTTTTCTTAACTTGCAGAGAATAGAAGAAAAATAAAAAAGGAAAAGGAGATAAAAACTACAAAAGCTAAATCCCATACAGAAAAACTTCTGTTGATGATAAAAAATATGAGAATATCAGCAAAAAAATTTGGAAATAAAGAAGCTGAAAAAAGAGAAATCAGATCTGAAAGAAGAAAACAAAGAGCTTAAAAAAAGGAAATAAAGAGCTGAAAAAGAGGAATGATGACCTAAAACAACAAAACAAAGATATTGAAAAGAAAATGACGAACTGCAAAAAAGTATGGAAAAGAAACAGTGTGATAAAACAAAACATGCTGATGATGATGAAAGTAATAGAAATTATGCTTCTAAAGGTGCTGATGGAAATTGTAAACTTGAAAATGAAGTTGATGAAGATAAAGTTCATGTTGTTACTAATAATGATGACTAGGGAAAAAAATCTGATCAATATGAAAAGAAAATTGATGACCAAGCCGATAAAATTAAATAATGACACTACCGCTAATAATGTCGACGGGGAAGATGATGACCAAACAACAAGCAAATATGAAGTAGCCATCTGACCAAAGGTAATGAAAAATGACCAACAAATAGAATATACAGAAAAGTAAAAAGAAGACTCGAAAGGGTAAAAATTTATAGATTAGTTAAAATATCATCCACACAAATATTTGCCATGTATATGCTAACAAATGAATTATATAACAATTTGTATTTTTGACAAACCTGATGATAAATCGAAAATCTTGATTGAAGCAAAATATCAAGAAAATACGTGCAAAAAATGAAAGGTATATATTTTAAAACAAAATCCATACTTTATATAAAATATTTTATCTTAAATATTGAACATATACTAAATATACCACTATAGTAGATGATGAGAAGAAAGAAACACTAGAAGTAGATTGTTCGTCATTCAGTTTGGGATTAACACAAATATTTTAGAGCCGAGATAGCAAACAAAAGCTTCACCAAAGAATTCCAAATCAAGCAAGATGCAAGAACCCGTATTTTTAACTATTTTAAATTATTAAATTTAATATGATTATTGAAAAAATTGGTTAAAAATTAAAAAAATTAATGAATTATTAATGTAATTTATTAAATATTAACTTGGATAAAATTTAGAAATAACCAATTTCGATGATTTAGGCAATAATCAGTACTGAAATGAAATTATATATATCAAATTTGTTTATAATCAATAGTTGGAATTGAATAATGAATCTTTAATTACTGTAAACTAAAAGTAGTTGTTTTATTATTCGAATTCATTTTAAAACTAAATTTTATAAGTTAAATAACTTATTTTGAAATATGGTGATTTACTAGATAATTAAATTGTTTAAATATAACATTGAAATTATTTAAATAATTGAATCCTGAATTAAATATGAATGAAGATGATTTCTAAAGTTGGTCTAAATTTTATTTAGGCGAGAAAGAAAATTGTTTACTTTTAAAATTGAATTTAAAAGTGAATAAATAGAAATTGGAAATTTTATATTTTAATAATGGGTAAAAATAGTCATTTTGGGTACTTTCTTGGATTTCAACAAAACCAATTTCATTGGATCCACAATAGCGAATTATTATAGGGTTTCAAGTTTCGTAGTGATCGGACCATTCATTTGGCCGTGCGAGCTTGAAACGCGTAGAATAAAATTTTAGAATTTAATTAAAATAATTTGAATTTGAAAACCATCATCTACGTAGGATCGAATTAAGCCTCGAGACTAGTTCAATTGCGTTTAGAATAGGGATGTAACATATAAAACGCTAGACGGAATGCTTCGTTTGGAGCTCGGAATTTCACGGGTCGATCGGGCGAGATATTTTCTAATTAAATAATATATGTTTACTTTTCCATATCCAACCATTCGTACGCTCAGCCACCCTTATGTTCCCTTATAGCCCCTCTTTCTCCTATTCGAAAAAAAAGAAAGAAAGGAAAAACTAAATCACGGCCGAATTTGCGATGGCCTGGAGGAGAAGCTCGTGCCCGAGGGTGGCAGCTTGCCGAGGGTCGGAGCCGAGGCGCGAGGTTCGCGTTTTAGGGTTTTCGTGCTAGGGTTTCACATACACGCTAGGCGATGGCGGTTTTTGAGGCAACATGATGGTCGCAGTATACGGTTGGTTGCGGTGGCGCGAAGGGGATCTGGGCGAGGCGGGCGGTGGTTGTAATGATTCACTTTTCCGTATACTTTAAGCTGACAATAAATCACACATGTTCAACCCAAAATGAACGGAAAGGCGGATAGTTAGGGAAAAGAAAGAAGACAAGAAGAAAATCACAACATGGTATCACACAACGGAACGAATAATCTATATTATATAACAAACCTTTACACAAAACAAAATTGTAATTTATATATATACTAACATCAATCAGTGTACACTAACCTATTTCAGTCGGACATTTATACAACATGTCCTCATAAATTGCTGAATAATATATAATAATGTAAGCAACGGAAATATAATCATCTACGTGAGTACGACTCTGGTGGGCCTCCAGCTCTACTCCTGAAGGTCCAAAATATCCATCTAAACCTAGAAATATGCTCGGTCTAACCCGAGCATTATAGGAAAAAAATGCTCGGGTCAGTCTGGTAAAACCAATGTGAGAACTTAAATCACAAGGAATTTTATTTACTATAACTTTTAAAAAAATTTAAAATCAAAGGTATCTCGTAAGACCACGCCGCATATAAACCCGGACGGGTTTTCACTTTACGATAACAAAAACCTGTATATCCAAAAACTAGTGATATTATAGTAATGTCTAAGTACAAATACTTATTAAAATAGCTGAAATTGTTACATTAATTAAATTCCAGCATACTAGGCTGTACAATCAAAACCGTAAAGGCTCACTTATGAAATGGATTCCATACAATGACTAGACACTAGGATACCACCTATTATAGTACACGTCTAAAAAATGTATGGAGGACCTCGCCGTCATACTTGCCAACACAAGATGGGCCTACCCCTGACTAGACAGCACCGAATATGTCATCACACCGGTTGCTTTGCAATCTTTTTTACCAAGATCTCATGCACAACCAATCCATAAATATGTAGATGTATCTAGAAGGGTGACAACATACCCTAATGGGTGCGACTCACTTAGCCTTGCTGCATCTCTCCCGATTTTCAGTTTTTTCCGGTTGATGAGGATTGAGGCTACAATTACCTTTCAAGAAATTCACATTTAGAATGCTCATAACTTTCCAATAACAATGTGCTGATAGCATTCTCCATGCAAGTCCATTCTAGGTTTGAACGAAACCAAAGGCATTATTCCTACTACATCCATTTTGGAATCACCCTTAGAATTAGTAGCGATTAACCCTTGCACTTCAATGCTCCGTCTTCGATTCCATATTCTTCAAGATGTCTTCAGTACGAAACGCTTGAGTTGGATTGAAGTTGTTTACGGATAACATATCTGATCTCGGTCACTTCGAAACAACTTTTGATAATTGTGGTAAACTCAACCCTGGTTCTTAAGGAAATAATCAAATGAAGATAAGAGCGGAGTTTACCTTCTAACCGTTTGTGAACGGATTTCCTTATCATTTGTCCTAGAAGAACAAAACAAGTTTATATATACAATACAGCACCATCGACGGTAACTGTATCATATAATTTTCGTGTTTCTCCTAAATATTTCCAGAGTCACGTTTTGGTCCAGATTTGATAGTGGATATTTAATTATCAATAAACAACCATTGAAAACAAAGATTATATTTCCCATAGAAATCACTAAGCCTCATTTTAATTAAATTTCCATTAGTTTAAAATCACTCTTCAAATACTTAGAAAATCACTTCCGTATACTTATCTCAACGGGATAAGTATATTCACAAACGACTTTATATTTTCAATACATTGATAATAATGCCATATACTTATCCTAATGGTATAAGTATATTCACAAACCATTTCACTTTTCAAAACTTGGAAATTTTCCATATACTTATATAATGATATACGTATATCCACTAATCACTTAGAAAGATTTCTATTTTTTTAAATCATATTTTAAATAGTCAAATCCAAATGTCATTTAAAATGGAGAGAACCAACACCAATTCCTTTATAATACATTTTTAATAAATTCCAAATCCCGTTTATAAACCTTCCCCTTCTCAGATTCTTAAAAACTCATTTATAAGTTCTTTTATAAATACCCAAAGCCATTTATAACCTCCTTCCATATTCAATCCAACTCATTTATAGACTCTTTAAGTTAATCAGTCCTTCTGATAAACCATAGGTTATTTAAAATGATTTTAAATAACTTTAAATAATAAGTTATTATTAAACATCCTTCTTTTTATCATTAAAATTAAATCTCATTTAAAATAATAACTTAGTAATCTCATTAATAATATATTATAATAAATTTAAACACCATTATTATATAAATAAGTTAATTTCAAAACAACATTAATATAATAATTAATTGACTTTAAAACATTATTAAAACAATAATTAGTTAACCTTAAACTCATATCAATATAAGAATTAATTATCCTTTAATATAATTAAATAACTTATATTATTGTAATTAATTAACTTTAATCAAGAATTAAAATATAGATAACATTTATATGATTAAATAAAACATAATTAAAACATTCCTAACCATAACAAAATAACTTTAAAATGATACTTAAACTAAAACATTTTAAAACAATAATTAAATGACTTTTAAAAATAACCTTTAAGAATCATACTAATAAAATAACTAACTTCAAATCATTATTAAAACAATTATTAATTTCCTTTAAAATATTATTACTAAATTGGTTATTACCTTTTCAAAATCTTATCACTAAATAATAATTATCTTTATACCTTATAATAAAAATAATTGTTCTTAAAATAATTTACAAATCAATAATTGGCTTTTCAAATTCGAATGAGGCTTAACGATCACAATGGTACTTAAAAAGCTACCATATTATTCAATTAACTTTTCAAGTTAACGAAAGATAATTACATAATCAATGACTATGTAAATAAATTCAATACTTAACCATCATTGGTTAAAATATCGCTTATTCAAAACGGGATATCAATTGACGATATATAATCAAATGTCCAAATCTATAAAATAGAAGAACGGGGATTTATTCTGTTGATTAAACGCTAAATTAATTTAATTAGCAGAACAGTGATTTAATCCACCAATAGAGGTCCAATTAACATATTCAACTCAACAATAATTTATTTGGCCAAATAAACATCACTAATTAAGGTATATAAATTTAAACGTCATTATTAATTAAAGAAACGAAATTTAAACCATGTCTGTTTTAATATATCATACAATTATACTTGTCCAAAACTATCAACAAGTTATACTAAAATGTTGTACTCGTCGATACGAGTCCATCGCAAAAATTCTCGTGCCAATTGGATTTGAAACGAGCAAGATATCACCATTTAAACTTTAACTAACTTAATTATAAAACTTAAACAATTAATTAAAATAGTTTTTCACCTCCAAATGGGGCAAGCCCAATGCTAAAGCAAACCCGCTATCCACAAACCTACCCGTCCTCTATAGTACTTCATCTTCCCCCCTCTTCTCCCATTCCAGTAAACCTTCCAACTATGCACGCGTGGATACGTCCACGTGCACACGCGACTCAAGCTCCAAATCTATGAACCAAGGTTGCACGCAAGACCGAAAAATCGAGCACGATTCGATGGCACCATCTCCTCCATCCCTAAGCCTCGCATTCTGACCTACAGCATCGTGCCAGGTTCAAAAAAATGCACGAAAAATATTGTCACCAAATTACACCGCAACGAAGCACTCTCAAAGATGAACACCCCGGCACTCTCCATACTATTAATCGAGGCCCGAATCAGTAGATAACCCAAACCCTAGATTTTGACTTCCAACAATCACCGATACTAAACTCTACCTGTTGAATATTATAATCTAATGTATGACTAATCACTCCAAGGCACGAAGAAATCGTTGTCTTTCAAGAATGTTTTCCCCTTCTTTGTCAAAGTGGGTAGAACGAAAACCTTCTTTCAGGATACAATGGAGATTAATCCAAGCAAGTTGTGATTACTTGCTCAGATCAGAAGAAACACTCAGAAGTTTTTCAGACGAGTTTGATATAGAAGAAGAAGAATCGGATAGTACTCTGCACTGATGGAATGTGTAGTTATATTGGTCGAACCCCGTAGCGCGGGCGTTGCCCCCGCACCCCCACATTGTGGGGTTGCCACCCCCTGGACCCCCCCTCCGTAGGGGATCTTATTTGAAAAAACATTCAACATTCCCCACCTTTTTTCAAAAAAACTTCTCTTATAAAACCAATATTTTAAGCTCGTCATAGAAAATAGTACATATATGAAAGTAGTTTACGGCTTTGAACTTTCACTTGGTGTAAACAACTCAAAGTTTGTCAAGGTGCTATGGTAAACGTGTCTTGAACCAAGGACCTTTTAGTGACTTACCGAAGTCATCACACATACTAATTTCATAATAGAGTGTAATTCTTTGTTCCTACGCATTAAACGGCCTTGCGTAATATCCTGATTTCATGAATGCTATAGAGGCGGCCTGATCTCATAGAAAGCGGCCTAACTTTCTCATTCATATAGATGGGTTTTAAATAAAGTGATTCTGTGAGTTACTCCTCCTTATAAATAAACACATTAAGAATTTTCTTCATCCTCTTTCTTGCAGAAATTATACACTAGAGATTTTCCTTTTGTAATGGGATCTATTGTTATACTCTAGTGTATCTCCAATTTCATACTTCAACTTGTTCTTACCCTATGAACTCTGTTTGTTTTTCAAAACATAAGTAGGGTTCCTATTGATGAATGAATTCACATAGACCTTAATCTCATTCCTATTGATGTTTTCGCAATCATGTCTCTAGCCAGTCCTTTTGTCAAAGGATCTGCTAAATTATTTTTTGATTCAACAAAGTCGACTGTAATTACACCTCGTTTGAGTAATCCTCTAATAAATTGATGTCGAAGTTTAAGATGTCTTTGTTTGCCATTGTAAGTCTTTTGTGCTACTTTGTACCAAGTAGCTTGACTATCGCAATGTACTTTAATAGCCGGAGTAGGTTTTGTCCAAATCGGAATATCTATTAATAAATCTCTTGACCATTCAGCCTCTTTACATGCATCTGCAAGTGCTATAAATTCTGCCAACAAGTTGAGTCAGAGATGCATGTTTGTTTCTTAGAACTCCATGATATGGCAGCCCCACCTATTGTAAATATCCATCCTGAAGTGGATTTAGAGTTAGACTCTATATTGTTCCAACTTGCATCGCTGTAACCTTCAAGTACAGTCGGTTCTCCCTTGAAAATTAAACCATAATTCATAGTACATTTCAGATATCTTAGAATTCTTGATATTGCATTCCAATGCTCTCTTCCTAGATTACTAGTGAATCGACACAAAATTCCTATAGCATATGCTATATCTGGTCTAGTACAATGCATGGCATACATAAGACTGCCAATCATACTAGCATATTTTAACTGATCACAACATCTACCAATATTTTTCATTAATTTGACACTAGGATCAATAGACGTTTTTGCTAAAGGGAGATCTAAATGGTCGTATTTCTTAAGGATACTTTCAATATAATGAGATTGTGTAAATAAGATTGATCCTTCTTTTCTCACTATTTTGATTCCTAAGATTACATTAGCTTCTCCCAAATCTTTCATGTCAAAATTAGATTCTAGAAATTTCTTGGTTTCTATTATACTTTCTATACTTGAACCAAACATTAGCATATCATCCACATACAAACAAATAATTACACATATTCCATCTTTGTATATAGAATATATACACTTATCTGCCTCGTTTACTTTAAATCCTTTTGATAGCATGACTTTATTAAATTTTTCATGCCATTGCATTGGATCTTGTTTTAATCCGTAAAGAGATTTTAGAAGTTTACAAACTTTCTTCTCTTGCCCGGATAAAACAAATCATTCTGGTTGTTCCATATACACTTCTTCTTCTAATTCACCATTTAGAAACGCAGTTTTTACATCCATTTGATGGACAAATAAATTGTGAATTGAAGCAAGTGATAATAAGAAACGTATCGAAGATATTCTTGCTACTGGAGCATATGTATCAAAGTAATCTATACCATGACGCTTCCCTGTAAGTCTGCGGATCATCATCATTACTAAGAGTTATCTTAGTCTGGTGTGTGATTTCATTTATATCTCCTTCTACCAGGTACGTCAAAAATTCCGGTCCAAAGTTCTTTTCAACCCTTTGCCTCTTGCTTTTTTGGGGTTCAGTATCCAAACTTGGTGCAGTCGATTCTTTATGAATCTTTTTAGCAGTACCATGAATTTTGGTATTATCATCCAAGGAAGATTTAAACATACACTCAAAAAATTCTACATTGATTGATTCTATAATTTCATTCGTTTCTAATTTCAGAAATCTATATGCAGAGCTATTCTTGGCGTATCCAATAAATACGCATGTATATGTTTTGTTTCCTAACTTTGTCATTTCTGGGTGTGGTTTTCTTACATAAGCCAAGCATCCCTACCTTTAAACGACTAAGATTAGGTTTTCGATTATACCATAGTTCATAAGGAGTTTTGCTAATTCTTTTCATAGCAATTCTGTTTAAGATATAACATGCACTTAAAAGTGCTTCTCCCCACCAACAATCGGATAAACCGGAACTTAACAACATACAATTAACCATATTCAATAAAGTTCTATTTTTCCGCTCAGCAATACCATTTGATTCTGGTGAATATGGTGGTTTAAATTCATGGACTATTCCATTAGATTCACAAAACTCTAAAAGTTCTATTGATTTATATTCACCACCTCTATCGGATCTTAGCACTTTAATTTTATGATTTAATTGATTTTCAACCGCTGCCTTATATATAAGAAACTTGCTTAGAACTTCATCCTTACTTTAAGTAAGTATATGTAGGTATATTTTGAATAATCATCAATAAATGTCACAAAATATTTGTTTCCTCCTCGTGATACTTTACTATGTAAGTCTACAACATCAGTATGCACAAGTCCAAGCAATTCAGATGTCCTACTTACTAATTTGTGTGATTTACAAGTTAATTTACCTTGTACACATATTTCACACTTATCAACATTCTCAATGTTGCATTTCGAAATAAGTCCTAGATTATGCATATTTCGAACAGAATTGTAGTTAATATGGCCTAATCTACCATGCCATAAGGGTAAAGATTCAACCATATAAGTAGAAACTGATTTTATTAAATTCATTTTGAACATTACATGAATACCCCTTTCCAATAAATACATTATTTTTGGACATAACAACACTATCTGATTCAATGACTGACTTAAACCCTCCTTTGTTGAGACAATCTCCATAAATTAGATTCTTAGTCATTTTTGGAACATGAAATACGTCAGCTAAAGTCAGAATCTTTCCTGAAGTAAACTTCAGAGTAATATTTCCAATACCAACAATTCTGGCACGAACATCATTACCCATTTTGACTTCTTTTAGTTCGCTGCATTCTTTATAGGTCTGGAACTGTGGCTTATCGTCACAGATATGAATGGTTGCACCTGTGTCTAACCACCATCCGTCTTCAACTCCAACAGAGTTGGTTTCTTCTACAACAGCGACCGGTTTTGGTTCATTTTCAGATTCAGCAACAATGTTAACCTGTTTATTCTTTTCCTTCTCGTCTATTATGCGAATTCTGCATTCTCGGGCATAGTGACCAGGTTTCTTACAGTAAAAGCAATCACCTTTAGGCTTCTTAGATTTCTCATGTTTATTCCCTTTGGGATTGTTCTTTCTTTTCTTCCCATTACTATGATTCTTAGAGAATTCTCCCTGAATCACATTTGCTTTTTCTGTCTCTTGATCATCTTTCTTATCTCTCTTGCGAGATTCTTCCTCAATACGTAAATGTCGTATGAGGGATTCCAGAGAGTGTGTTTTTTCTTCATGCATCAGTTTCTTTTTGTAGCCATTCCAAGTACTAGGCAATTTTGCAATTACAACTCCTACTTGAAATGCTTCAGGAAGTTCTATTTTCACATCCTTTAGTTTACTAACAAGCAGATTTAAATCATGGGCTTGGGAAACAATATCAGCATCATCATTCATCTTATAATTAATATAATTACTTATTAGAAACTTCTGATTACTTGCCTCTTCAATGCGGTATTTGACATCTAGAGCCATCCATAGAGCTTTTGCACCATCAATAGTTCTGTGTGCACTGTATACTGAATCTGAAAGTGCATTGAGAATGTGCCCGCGACAAAGAAAGTCTTCATTCTTTCCCTTCTGCCTTAATTTCTTTAACTCTTTCTTTCGTTGATCAGAATCTGTAGTACTTTCTTCCGGAATTGGTTCTAAGTCATCGTTTATTATATGGTTTAAACCAATAGTGGTGATAAAAAATAAAATTGTTTCCTGCCAGCGAGTAAAGTTATTTCCATCAAATCTTTCAAGACGGGTGAGATCCTGATTCATTACTTGAAGAGATTGCGCTGTAGTTCTGTTGAGTGACGAGTCTTGAACAGAAGACATTCTTGAAACGAACCTTCACCAAAAATCCCTCTCCTCCATTCGAACTCAACGGCGTAGACGGCATTGAGTAATTCCTTACGATTGAGAGATTTTAATCTTGGAAAGTTCATGAACATTTTCCCACCTTTTTGATTTATCTTGATATCTTGATCGATTCATAATGAAACTGAGCCTGGTCAATTTAGAAAAAACCAGAGAGAAGACAATCAACTTCTTAGTTGAAGGCAAAGACTAAAAGTGGATGGATTGTGAGTTCTTCATTTTTGAATGCTTGGAAAATTATAAAAGTATGGTTACAGTGTTAAACTGAGATGATAAAAAGAAGAAGTCCTGATCGTAGTTGTATATTTATATATATATATATCCAAGCTTTAACGTGCTCACCACCTAATCAAAGGAGACAATGGTGAACCAAGAGGCTGCTATGGCTGTTGAGGTGAAACGAAATCAGAGCAGTGTAGAGAAAAAGAAGGACAATAAATTGGCTGAGGTGCGGCTGTTGGTTGAAGGAGATGGATGACTTAATATGGTGAGTATTGTGTGTACTTGTTTGTTAAATAAAATATATAACTTAATTCTGGTTCCCTGTCATACAACTTCATGTCCGTGTACGAACCGCAGAAAACAGTATATGATCATGTACAAAAAAATTCCACGATCACCAAACAAGAATAAAACACACCGGTTATTAGTTCTGTTCAATTTCAAAAATTTCAACATTTGGCATAAAAAGTGTCAAACAAATTTACAAATTTTCTAAATAAAGAATTATGGAAAAAACTCATAAAATAAATTAAAAACACGGCATTAGAAATCAAGTCTCAATTTGGAATGGATAATTTTATTATAATTTAAATTCAAACCCGAATATTTAAATAAATTAAATATTCAAATTCGAAGACCCAAAAATACGGGTCGTTACACTCTTTCCCCTATAAAAAGAATTTCGTCCCCGAAATTCCTGCACAATAACACTCAATACTATTCATAAACCCGTAGGAGGTTCATAAATCATCTATGTACAGAATCTGATTCGATCACTACTCAAATACATGACTCCATTTCCAAACCAGCACCACTTACCCGATTTCCCAGTGCGAACTCTCACCAGGCTCCTTGATTAAGAACCCCTGCTCTCCTTACATCGTTATAGCTATGATAGAAAACCTTAGTTTCTGTATCAAGAATCCTCATTAAGTGCTCGCCATCAAAAATTGAGTAATAGATCCTTATTTGGAACTATTTATAATAACTCAAAGCCTTATACTCGAATATTAGATCAAAATTGTATGAAAAGGGAAATGATCTATGTCCACCTTCACACTTATTTAATTGGTTATTTCTAATGCAAATTCTATTCTCATTAAATTTTTATAAAAAACATTTCATATAATTCCATTGGATTTTGTAAAACTTATAAAACACTCTACCACATTACAAGGGTATACCCAACCATCTAAATTTAAATTTTTATTTTTAGATGTCACTTAAGAATTTAATCACTCGCATTGTCATTCAAACACTTTTTGAAACCACACTATATACTTTGGAAACTTAAAGTTCAAATACTTGGATATTTATTTCAAAAACCTTTGAAATGATATTATATATATTTAATCCATAACAAATAGATATACAGATATCCCAAGTAACCCAGAAACTATATCAAGGAACTGGGTACTACCAAAAAGTATCATACATTTCCTTACTAGAAGGATAATACTCAAGAGAAACATTTACCATCTGAACGTATCACTTACCCATTTTTAGTTATTTTTGAGCTACTCGAACTAGTTAACTAAAAGTCACTTCTTTAATTTCAAACCCATACAATATCATAAATATATTTCTAGTGAGATATTTTAACAAAATATCCAATTCCAATTTTCTTTGAATTCGTTCGAGTTCAAACTCGTCCCAACTATACAATGACAAAGAGAATAATTTACTAAGTGTGCAATACAATTCGCCTAAGCAAACATCCGATCGTTACTTAGAAGATTATTCCAATCACCACAAAACAAATCGGGATTTATTTCCTAAACCAGATCCAAAGGAATGACCATTTTTCTATAAAATTCCTTTCAAAGGTATGTATACTTAGATATATTTTTAAGTAATCTATTTCCAAATATTGGTACACCATAATCCCCTTAAAGATCCAAAGCTATCTCAAATAAATTATTATTTCCTTTCTCCACAAATCAATTAAAATTATTATATACATATTTACACTATGGTAAATCAAATCATACTTTTGGAATCAAGTCAATTTTTTTTTTATCTGAACAATTATATAGTAGAGTCCTAATGGTAGCAGTTCCCTATCTAGAAACTCGAAAATATTTCCAAATATTATTATGGACTTGTAAACCTTGAAAACCGTTCTGTCAACATCACCAGAATTTAAACTCTCGCTTTCCTTTTATTTATAAGACACATTTTAATAAACAAAATTTATAAAATACTCTCTTTTAAAGAAAACCATTCCTTGAATACTTATTCCAAAAATGTTTTAGCCTTCTTATATAAATCATTTCAAGCATTTACTTCCGCAATATTTAAGTTTTCCTTTTAATAAACTTCTTTTATAAAACCCCAATTACTTGCAACCAACTTTTTATACTTAGCCATTTCCAAAATATTTATTTTGAAATATTCCAATTTTCTATTTAATAAAACAGTCGTTATTAAAACTCTTTTTACCAAATCAATCTTTTATATATAAATTGTTTACCAAATATTCAAATTTCTTTTAGACAAACAACCCTTAAAAATCCAATTTCAATTTAACATTACCAACGAACATCATATTGAAATTGTGAAACTTAACTCACAAGGTATTGGTTTCAATGTTTTCAAGATTCCTATCTATCCCACCTAGGTTTCAAAATGGAAGATTCGAGATAGATTAACGGATAATAGTCAATGCTTAGAAATGGGCAAGCATAATCGGTCAAATCCTGGATAATAATGATGTAATACTATCATCTCCTTTCAACCAAGCATAACCAAGAATAACCACAATAAATTTTTAGGAAAGACACTTCTTTTATTGTTAACTCGCCTTTTGGCAAGGTAATATACAGGCGGATTTAACCCAATCGACTGCACAATTATCTAAGCTGGATTGTCACGGACTTGGTTCTGAGTCGAATGAATGAATTGACGATCAATCACGGATAGTAAACATGATTATGAGGCCCAAATATAACATAGTTGATGGACATACAGTATAGGGTACTTGAAATATGGGTTTTGACAAAAGTCGAGTTGTTTCAGGTTATTTGGAGTTTGCTTTGAGTCATCATTAGAGTTGCTTTGGGTTTTCAGGCGACTTGCTTCGAGTTAGGCAGCGGCACTCTTCGGGTCGGCATGAACATTAAGGGGTCAACATCATATTGGATCATCATTTTCTTGCTTTGGGTCATCTCAGCATTTTCTTCGAGTCACAGCATGATTTACTTCGAGTCAGTGATGGGCATGCTACGGGTCATTGAGTACTTGGACATTGGATCGACATAATTGATATGCTTCAGGTCGGCACTAGTCAATCTCTAGGTCGACATTGCCTTGATAAAGGGATTGGCATATGGATGGAGGTGGCAACGTGTTGAGGGATCAACATATGGTTTGGCTTCGGGTCCACTTAGTGTTAGCTTTGGGTTAATGCTTGGGTCGACATAAAGCAGTGGTTGGCATTTAGAAGGACTTTGGGTTGGCACTCGTCTAGTTTCGGGTCGGCATTCTATCCTCAGGTCAGCATTCACGAGTAATCGGCACTATAGAATGTGAGAATCAGCATTCGCAGGAACTCGGGTCGGCATAAGGGTGTCTTCGGGTCGGCAAAAGAGGAGGGAGCTAGGATCGACACTAGGCCATACTTCGAGTCAGGGAGATTTGTCTTCAATTCGGCTTTAGGAATTTGGGATCGGCTATATGAGAACCAACATGGGGTCATCATTGAAGGATATGAAGGCTAATTTGGGTCAACTGTTGGTCTACTTCGAGTCAAAGATGGGTTTTCTTCGGGTCATCCCCAAGGCACTTTCAAGTCAGTGTATTATCAACTTGAGGTCGGCAGTGACGAAGGGTATAGGCCCAACTATAGTTTTGGTGGGCCCATATCACTGAGGAAGCTCAATAATCGAGATTTTATCTATAAATACAGCAGGCGGAGATTTAGAAAATGGATTCTCATTCTGTTCTTCCATAACTTCTTCTACTAAGGCTGTTAGTTACTCTGCTATTTTTTGTTTGTGAAACTTGGGACTGTAACAGTAATCGATTCTCTGATCAACAAAAAGGAAATTTCTAGAGGGATTGTTGGCCAAAGTAAGCCAGACCACTGTAAATCTTGTCTTAGTACTGCTTTATTTTTAATTTTTGTTGTTCTTCATATTTATATCCTCTTTATATATTTTATCTGTAATCTGTGATGGTGAATTGGTGCTTTCATTTGCGATTGGGTGTTTGTGACCAATTTTGGTGCAAACACTTATATATATAATATAATTTTGGCTAAAATTATTTCATTTACCCAATTTAAAATCAATATTGTGTCAATTAGTCTTGTTTGAGTGTTTAGGAAAATGCCTATCAAAAACATTGGCCAAACGCATCGACCAAAATTCTTATGCCACTCAACAGAAAAAACAACGCAATACAAATCATTTTTATATCGCTAACAAATACGTGCTCTCATATATACTCTCAAACTCATCCTAGGGTCTCTTTTACCCTATCTCAAATAAGTAAACCCCAACCTAAACCTACATGTTCGCTCAACCTATGCTTTGATACGACTTTGTAACAATCCACTTTTCCATACACATATTTAATTCAAATGAAAACAAGTACATTAATATATCAAACAATATCACATATTTAATTCAATCAAGTTAAAATCTTCAAAACATAAAGCTTATAATATATACTGCTTAAACAGGTTCTGTGACTCACAAACATATGCAACCAATCTATATTCAAGATATATGTAGTTTAATAAATAATGTATTGAAATTACACTTTATTTCTTAACAAACAAGATCTTTTGTTATGATCCAATTTCTTACACAAAACTACAGCGTTTGTGCTTATTCACCTCACCTGCTGACTTAATCCGTTTACAAGAAATAGGCATTCCTGCACCACGTCTTCTCTTAGGAGGATGAACTTCAACATCTTTAGGTAACACATCTTCCATTTCAAAATTAACAAATGGATGAATTGGATGAGAATAACATGCTCGAAAAAAGGACACTTTGAAATTCAATATAAGAATAAACATCTGAATCAAAAGCAAGAATGCATCTAATAGCATGAGCACATGAAAACCTATAAATCCGCCATAAGTAACAACCACATCGCCGAATACTCAAATCTACATGAAAAGATTGAGTCGATTAAACATCATAAACGTCAATAGTACATCTAGTAACTTTCCATTGAATACTCACAAGATATAAATCCCGTAAACATTTCTCCATAACTGTAACGACCCAGAATTTTAGCCGTTAGTTTTGAACGTTTAATTTATTTTTAAAGGTTGAATTTGAATTATTAATTGATTTTGAATATGGAAGATTCAGTGAAATAGTTTAACATTTCAAATGTAGCGATTTACTGGATTTGGATAAATATAAATTTAATATTTGAAAATTGGGTAATTATGCGTATCTGGAGTTAAACATGAACAAAAAATGACTTTTAAGTCAATCTAAATTCTATTTGAATTATAATTATAATATTGGACCTTTTAATGGGATTTAAAAGTCGATAAATTCAAAATTGAATTTATATATTATTAATTTAATAGTGGAAATTAACACATAGTAATAGTGTAAATAATTGAATTTAGATTTAATATGAATCAGAATGGTTTCTTATACGAATATAAATTCTATTTGAATTATGATGGAGTTAGTAATTTTTAAAAATGAAAATTTTAAACGATTTCGACGATTTTGAAAATCGCTCGACTTAATCGACGTGTTAAAATAACTTTCCGGGGCACAGTCTCAGAATTTTATAAAACCAGTTCTATTGGATCCGTAATAGTGTATTATTATCGAATTTTTAATTTTGTAGCGTTTGGAGTTACCATTTGGTCGTACGGGATAGGTTGAAATAAATATCGAAAATTTCATATTTTAATTCGATTCAAAAGCTATCATCCACATACGATTGAATTAGTCCCCAAAATATATTCCATTGTGTTCGAAATGCGAGTAAAATATTCTAAACTCCAAGCGTCACATCTCATTTGGAGTTCGTTTGACAAAGTACGATAAAAGTGGATATAATATTAAAATAATTCATATACGCGTATATGTATGCACGTGAACAGAAACCTTAGGGCTTAAACATTCGTAGCCACCACTTATTCATTTTAATGGCTGAAATTATCTAGTTTTTTAACTCAAATACTATCAATCCATCAAACAATTCGTAAAACTCCCAAATGGAAGATCGTAGAGCTCGTCGAACTCTATATTATGAACAGCTGTGATCAATTAAAGCTTCGGATTGTCGGCAAGTCAAGATTGAAGGGGCGCACGTTTGTGCTAAATTTCTAGAGCCTGAGGATGATCAAGCATTGCATGGTTCTAGGAGTTGGTAGAGCTCGAGTTGGCGGTTCAAATGGTTGTCACCGATGACCCTATACAACGATTGATTGGTCGCGAAGATAGGAGGAACGAGGCAACGGGTTGGGTTCTTTGACCTGGGTGAACACGTTAGAGAAGAAAGGAATCGGCGGCATATTTCTTTAGATCGAAATGAATGGCCTTAATCTAGGGTTTGTAAATAAAAATTATTATTGTAAATTATATTCAATCTTTAATAATGCATATCTTCTCCATACGAGGTCCAAATCGGACGAAACAAGCGGCGTTGAAATCGTAGCAACAAGCACTACGTTGCCGTGCAGATCTAGTGTCAATCAGAGCTAGTGAAACTTTTAGGTTAAATGGAACGTGGTCGATATAATCTAAAATTTGAACGTTTAGCGAATTTAAAAACAAGGTGAGTTAATCTCACTCAATTTTGGACTACTAGTGGTTAATTTTTAATAGTTAAAATTAATAAATAATTGATTGGTTAAATTAATGCATTTTTATCAGTTGGATGTGATATTATATATGGCAGTGTGTGTGTGTATTAGAGTGATTGATATTCCTGCATATATATAACGGATGAGACCCTATGTGATATCCCGAAATTTTAGACAATATCAATTTAATAATCTTTATATAAAATTAAATTGATATTGACAATATTGATTAATAAAATATGTTTTGGTTTAATAATCTGATTTAAATAATATTTAATTTGTGAATTGTCTTTTAAAAAAAGCTAAAATAAATGTTTTAAATTATAATATATATATATATATATATATTTGTATATATATTATAGTTTTGGAATTTAACTTACATGAAAGTAAATAAATGAAGTTTGTTTTTTTTAAATTCTAATAAAATATTGGGTAATTAGTAAATTATGTTTTAAATTAATATTAAGCTTTTAAAAATCTATTTAAATTAATAACTTTATGGTATGATAATATTTGTAATAAATGTTATATTGTTTAAAATTTGTCTTAGTTTAATTTTTAAATTTAAGTAAAAAATTGATTTTTTTTCTTTTTAAAACATTATTTGATTAAATGTGAATTAAGTATATTTTATATAAGTTTTAAAAAAATAAGATAGTATATGATTTAATTTCATTTAAATATAAAAGTGATTTATAATTTCTTTATAAATCATATAAAATTTGTTAATTAGTTATTTTAAACCATATTAATAGATTTTTGTGTTTGAATGGGTCGAAATTGTTTCTAGAATAGAAGGAGATATCAGAGAAGTTGGGAAAAATATTGATTTGGGTTGCCATTCATTTTTGATGTGGAGATTTGAATTTAAAGTTTTGAACCCTAGTTTTTACGGGGTTCTAAATTTTGCTTGAATTTGATCTCCTCGGTGGATCGAGTGTTAAGGGGTCTTGGGTGATTGAAGCTTGGAAGTAGACGATGTCCTAGCCGGAATTTTAGGGACTCTGGTGGTCGAGATCGTGCTGGCGAATTAATTTCCAGGTTGGGGTTTTGTTTTGATGCTTGGTTCCAGGTTTTGGTTGAGACTGGATTTTCAATTTCAGGTGAGTGATGAAGTTTAGGCGGTCGTAGGTTGGAGCATGGATGGTGGTCGATGGGTTGAGGCCAGGGTGAGAGGCCGGAGGTGATCAACGTCACGGTGCACGTGCACCGTGCATTTCTTTGGTTTGTGAAGATTGATTGTTTCAGCAATTTTTGGAATTGAAGTGTTCCTGTGTAGAGCTCGGGTCATTCTAGTATTTGCCCGAAGTAAAGAGCAGTTTGACTCGAGTTAATTTTTCTATTGCTCGAGTAATATAAGTTTTCAGGTTTTGTCTCTGAAAACTGACAGTTTCAGTTTTTTTATGAAAATTTAAACAAAATTTAAATTAAGGTAAGCAAAGTAAGATTTAAACTGGAATTGAATCAAGTTTAAATATGAATTCAAGATGAAATTTAAATACTTGTTTCAAAATAAATAAATTTTATTAATGGAATGTTTACATTTGAAACCTGTTTACAGAATTTAAAATAAGTTTTAAAATTTGGAAATAAGATTTTAAAACAAGATTTAAATTTAAGTAAAAATCTGGATTAAATGCTTGAATTCAAATTGGAATTTGAATCTGAAGTTTTCAAGAAGGAAATAAGTTATAAATTCAAATGTTAAAATCAAGTTAAATATTTTAGAATTTATAACTTATGAAATGAAAATTTAAAACAGGGTTTAAATTAAAATCTTGGAATTTAAATCTGAAAGCATGGTTTAAATTTTGGGTTTTAATAAAAATAAGGTTTGAATTTATATGTTTCAATATCATTTGAAATATTTAAGGTAATTTTATTTAAATTGAATATAGACTTAGGTAAACTATTAGCCTAAAATTACTTTAAGAGTTAAGTGAATCTGTAAAATGAAAACAAAAGAGTTTTTAAATATTTAAAATCTTGTTTAAATTGATTTCATTTTAATTTAATTTAGAAAATTTAAAAGAAATTTGTTTTTAAATAACTTTAATAATGATAATTTAATCATTAATGAGATTTATGATTTTTATTGTTTTAAAAACTTAACTATTTGATCAAGGTAATTAAGATTTTAATTAATTAATAATTAGGATATTAATTAAATAATTAAAGGTTTATTTAATTAATTAAAAGTTTAAGTAAGTTAATTAAATTTGATTAAAGTATGATTTAGGAATTAATTAAATAAGATTTGATTAATTTAATTAATAAATTGAATTATATTAATCAAGTAATTAATAATTAATTAAGTTTTTAATTATCATTTGATAATTTAATAATTATAGATTAATTAATGAGTTTCTTTAAATGAATTAAGAATTAATATTTATTAATTCAATTAATTTCTTTGGAAAAGTAATTAAAGGTTTGTTAATGGTTAATGAAGTAATTAACTTAGGATTATTTATTAATTAATTAATGTAATTAATTTTAATGATTAATTGTATTAATTAATTGTATTAATTAATTTAAAGATAATCATTTGAGAATTATTTAAGTATAATTACTTAATGAAAGTAATTAAGAAAAATTAATTACTGATTGTAATTAATTAAGTTATTGATTAATTAAGTTAATTAATTAAGTTTAATTAATTTAATTTAATAACTGGATGATTTGAGAGATAATTACCAATGTAATTAAAAAGGAATAATTACTTAGTGAAGTAATTAAGAAGATAAATTACTTGATGTAATTTTAATTGAAGGATACTTGAATGATGGAGGAGTTTTTTGGAATTAATTACTTTGTGTAATTATTATTAGTGTGTTTAATTACTTAGGATAAGTAATTCAAAATAAAATTACTTAGTGTAATTAATATGTAATTTGTATGTTGAATAATTACTTAAGTAAGTGGTTATTAATTAATTACTTAGTGTAATTAATTTAGGTTTAGATAATTGGGTTATTTGAAAATGGTTAAGAGATGTAATTAATTTAAGTTAATTACTTAATGTGATTAATCAAGAATGATTAATCAATAGAGATTAATTGATAATTAATTTAATAGAGTTATTTTAAATAAAATAATTTGGGATCATTAATTTAAATAATTAATGATGTAATGAAGGATTGATTAATAAGAACAATTAATCAATAAAAAATTAATTAATGTAATTAATTAAGGATTAATGTAATTAATTATGATTAATTAATTAATGAAGTAATTACAGGTTAATTACAGGGATTGGTTTGGATTAATTAATTTGTGAAATTAATTAGAGGTTAATTACTTGAACGTAATTAAAGGATAGTTAATCAAAAAGATTATTTAGGGTAACTTGTTAAGGGTAATTAATTAATTGATTTATAATTAATTGATATATAAGCAAGGTTTATATGGATGAATAATTAATTTAATTCATTTTAAATTAATTAAGGAAGAAGTAATTAATTTAATTCATTTTAAATCAATTATAGGATGGTGATTTAATAAGTCTTTGCTTATGAATGATGATTGATATTACCCTGAATGGTTGAGATCTCAGTTATGAGATAAATGTTGTTGTGTGATTTGGATGCTATGGTTTCATTGAGTTGATAATATGATTTATCTGTTTGAGTTGATAATATAGATTATCTGAGGTGATGTTAATATTGATTATCTATTATGATGTTGTGAATTATCTATCTGTGTGTATATAGATAATATTGAATTGAATTGTTTTGAACTTTAAAACAACTTGGACCTAAAAGACACTCTTTGGGTTTCGGTGAGACTGGGATCGGGTTTCCATATTTGGATATTCGAAAACCACATCGATTCCAATTAAACGTTAGGTCGTTAATCCAAGTGGAGCAAGTGAAGACTCGAGGTGTTAGGGCTATACGTCAGTATAACTCTGTGGGTGATTCCGTAATGAGTTTGACGGAATAGTGCTTATAGATTCGAGATGGTGAATTAGAGTGCAAGGGCTATGGTCGTTGACTCTGAGGGTGATTCCAATAATGAGTGCAACGAGATAGTGCCTTCGGTTTCGTTCGAACCCGGAACGAAATTGTATGGATTGAATGCTTTCAGCACATCATCAGGTGGACGATGAGCATTCTAAGATAAAGGTGTTCTATAAAGGTAATCGTAACCTCAAGCCTCATCAACCGGGAATGGCTAAAACAGGGGAGATGCAGCAAGGCTTCGTGGGTAGCTCCCACTAGAGAGCAAGATTTACCCCTGTCTAGAAGTCCCTTTATATTCGGCTGTGTGGGGCAGTTGATTGCAACAACTGCCAGGGTTGTCTTGTTCGGGACTGTTCAGTAAGGAATGGTCCCGGTCTTGTGTTGCAGGGGAGTTAGGGTGGCTCCTTGGTACAGTGATCTAGGCCACGTACTGTGACGGGCGGTACCCCAGTAGCCCTGCCATTGTATGGAATCCACAATCCAATAAGTGCCAACGGTTTTGATTGTATTACCCACTTTTGTGGCTAGTAGCTGGAATTTAATAAATGTAACAATTTCGACTATTTCTTATTTACTTGAAAACCCTAGACACTATTATAATATCATTGGATTTCCTATCAAATGTTTTGGTTAGCGTAAGGTAAAAACTTTTCCATGTTTATGTGTGGAAAGTCTTACGTGATACCTTTCTTTTCAAAGGTTTTAAAATTAAGCAACCTTAACCTGTCACGCCAGACCCATGTCTGACCCGGAGTTTATTTTTGTTTTTCATAAACTTTTGGGTACTCAAAGTTTTACGAGTAGCCAAGGGATTCAGGTTAGCTTTGACGTATAATGGAGGAGCAATGGAGCAGGAGGCTTCTGCGTTGTAGATATATAGTTCCGCTGTGTGTTCTCTGTGTTGTGATTGTATTGAGTTGTAAATACTAGACAGGTGTTTATAACTGTCTAGTATATGTGATGTGAATGCTGTGTATCTCTGATTGATATTGTATATTATGTAAATACTTATGTTATAATATAATTTATTCATTCCGCTTTTGAGATTCTAGTGTTGTTTCTTCTTTCTCTTCTTTCTTTTCTCTTTCTATCCCTTTCTTTCTTAATTCATGATGCGTCTTTCTGGGTAGTGGAAGACGGGTCTTGACAGTTGGTATCAGAGCATTAGGTTGAGTGAATACCTAGGCTCTGGAGTGGTCTCTATCTTGAGAGAGCGTATTTGTAATTTTTAATATATTTATATATATTTATTTATTTCTACCTATCTATTGGGTTAACTGTTCAGGTTTTCCAATGTGGGTTATAAAGGTAGATTGAGGTAGTGGTGTGTGTAACACAACTACCGATTGGTTGGAGTTTGTATGTTTGAGGTTGGTAGTGTATTTGTCAAGACTGTAGACCTAATACCGTCTCGAGTGAGTTTTGAAGTGGTGTAAGACTTCATTGATCTCTGAAGGTAACCTGTTAAGGTTCGGAATTTATCTTTGAAGTTGAATGAGTAGAGTTGGATCTGTTGGCTGAACAGAAGCGAGTGATGATATCTTGATATCTCAGGAATAGTAGCTGCGTGATGAGATGCAGTGACTATGGATGTTTCCGAAGGTGATTTCTTTGGAACAAGTTTGAGGAAGTGAGTCTGCTTCGGAGTTGGGGCTGAATTCAGCAGGATGTTTCTGTGTGATTTGAAGTATGAGTTTCTCGAGAAGCTTTGGATTTGAGAATTCTTTGGCATTGGTGTCAGCAGTGCAGATAGGAGTGTTCTGTGTGTCGGCAGAATTTTCTAGCTTAGCAGTTTTCTGGAGATGGAGTATAGAAGCAGTTGAGTAAATCCATTTCTTCGATGGGTTGGTAAGACCAGCATAAGTTGTTCTGATTGGTAAAGAGAGAACAGTTTTCTTCGGAATTAGATTGAGTTGATCGCAAAAGCAACTTGCGATAGTTGAGTGTTCTCTTGGGTTGTTGGAGATTTTTCTGAATATTTTCAGGAAAGTCAAAGTTTGTCTTCATCTAGAGATTCAGTGGTACCAGTGGATCAACTAATTGAAGGATGGTTTCTTGAGATGGAGTTTGTTGAAGCAACTCAGGATTTGAGGAAATTCTGAATTTTCTCTTGGTTATCTGAGATCTTTTTGGTTTTGCTGTCCGGTTGTGCTTGTGTTCTTCAACGGCATTCTTTTCTACCCTAGATCAGAGTTGTGCAGCGGATGCAGCTTGGGAATGCATCTGCTTTTCTTTCCCGGATAGGAGAAGTTGTTTTCTTCTGATGGTTGTGAGTGGAGTTGTTCTTGATCTTGATTGATCGTGGAGGATCATTCTGATGGGTTTGGTCTAGTTTGTTTCTTGAGATATCATTAAGGATTGAGCTGATCAGGTAGGATGTAGGCAGCCGAGATCATCCGAAGGATTTTGTGGATCTGAGATCTGATTTTGGATAAGTTTTCTCAGTTTTAGGAGCAATAAATTCTGATAAGGTTGGGCAAGCTAGCTCCGAGATGTTTTGGATTTCTTCTGTGTTCTGTTTTGGATAAGTGTTTGATTATCTGGATTGAATTACCAGTTTGGACAACTGGAATTCGTTGTGTTTCACGTATCTCTGAGGGAGTACGTGTATGATCTATTTCTGGTTTTGGAATCAGTTGTTCTGGGAGATTTTGGTGTTTGAGTCAGACTCGTCTATAGTCTGATAACTTGTTTAGTTATAGATCTAGATGAGTAGGAATTCTGTAACTTAGTAGTGTTGATTGTTTGGGTTTTATAGAGCGAGTAACCCGGTGTTTACTTGGGAAACTCGAGGAAACTCTATCCAGAATTTTGTCTGGATAGTTAATTTTGTTTGATTGGATGAATTGATGGCTATGGTTGTTAGCATATGTTTGATATATGCTTGATTTTAAAATTAAAAATCTTAAGTAGGTTATTAAATTACCTTTGTTTTAAATTTCGGGGACGAAATTCTTTTAAGGGGGAAGGAATGTGATATCTCGGAATTTTAGACAATATCAATTTAATAATCTTTATATAAAATTAAATTGATATTGACAATATTGATTAATAAAATATGTTTTGGTTTAATAATCAGATTTAAATAATATTTAATTTGTGAATTGTCTTTTAAAAAAAGCTAAAATAAATGTTTTAAATTATAATATATATATATATATATATATATATATATTTATATATATATTATAGTTTTGGAATTTAACTTACATGAAAGTAAATAAATGAAGTTTGTTTTTTTTAATTCTAATAAAATATTGGGTAATTAGTAAATTATGTTTTAAATTAATATTAAGCTTTTAAAAATCTATTTAAATTAATAACTTTATGGTTAGATAATATTTGTAATAAATGTTATATTGTTTAAAATTTGTCTTAGTTTAATTTTTAAATTTAAGTAAAAAATTGATTTTTTTTCTTTTTAAAACATTATTTGATTAAATGTGAATTAAGTATATTTTATATAAGTTTTAAAAAAATAAGATAGTATATGATTTAATTTCATTTAAATATAAAAGTGATTTATAATTTCTTTATAAATCATATAAAATTTGTTAATTAGTTATTTTAAACCATATTAATAGATGTACTATTTTTCATAAATATAAAAGGAAAATAGAATCTTCATTTTTAATTTCAATAAATTGATTTTTATTTTGATTTCAAAGGTTTAATTTGATTTGGGATTTTATTTCGAAATTCAAATTAATTGGTTCTTTAAAACATTTGTATAAGTTTTAATTTATAAATTGTTTTATTTACATTTACTTTTAATAAGAAATTCATTTATATTTACATAAACATAAAATAAATTAAAGAAAAACTCTTCTTAAACATTTAAATATATAACTAAATTTTATAAAAGACAAGTGTTGAGTCTTAAACAAATCAAACTACATGTGTTAAATAGTGAATCATGCAAAATGACAAGTGTCATTCAATTTTGATCTTTTTCTTTTATTTGGTTAATTAATTTCAGTCCTTAACATATTTTTTCCCTTCATTTTTTTTTCTATCTTTTATTCTAGGCTAGGAGAAAACTTAGGCAAATCTGAAATTCACTCCTCAAAAGAAAAACATAATCAAAACTTGTATCTTCTCCAAAATTGCAAAACTCCTCATTCAAAACTGAGTTAATTTTCTCAAATCAAAACCTGCATTACAAACAAAACCTGTAGCTCCTCTAACCTGTAAAATCAAATCTCTGCAATTCAAAAAAATTCTGCATTTTCTAAAAAGCACATGCAAACAATCTGAAATGGTTTCCTGCACAAATGCAAACTGCATTTCTTTTCAACCTGGAAATCAATTCTTGCATGATCAAAAGCGTGCATTTTTATTATGGCCTGCATGCATATAACTTGGGTCAGAGTTTTAAAAACTTCAAGCCTGCCTGCATGAGTGTTATCTGAAATCAAAAGCTTTTCTTGAATCATGATGGCTCTGTCTTTCTGAAAAATAGGAGAGTAACTTCTAAATTTTTCTTTAACAAAATCTGGTTGCTTGTTTTTATCTCTGGAATGAATTGATATGCATGATAAAAGTTTGCAGAAAATTTGCTTGTATATGAATTTTTGGGAGTTACTTTATACTGATATAGGTGTGTATGCTTTGGTTTGATCAGTAATTGCTGATGTATTTGACATAGGCATTTAAATTCAAACCTGTTTGTTGGGATAAAATAGAGTTTAAAAATTCATACAAGTTGGATATTACGTGAACTTGCCTGGAAACATTAACAACAGGGAAATAAAATTGTATAAGTGGAAGATATAAACATTATAAATCAATGTTTCAGGTTTGGATATCAAAACATCATGCAAATTCATGAATATTAAATCTAAAATCACAATTTATAAAGTGAAAATCTGAGAGCAGTTCAAACTTCTCTGTATTTTGTATTTTAGGTTAGTTCACTTGATTTTTGTGTTTGAATGGGTCGAAATTGTTTCTAGAGTAGAAGGAGATATCAGAGAAGTTGGGAAAAATATTGATTTGGGTTGCCATTCATTTTTGATGTGGAGATTTGAATTTAAAGTTTTGAACCCTAGTTTTTACTGGGTTCTAAATTTTGCTTGAATTTGATCTCCTCAGTGGATCGAGTGTTAAGGGGTCTTCGGTGATTGAAGCTTGGAAGTAGACGATGTCCTAGCCGGAATTTTAGGGACTCTGGTGGTCGAGATCATGCTGGCGAATTTATTTCCAGGTTGGGGTTTTGTTTTGATGCTTGGTTCCAGGTTTTGGTTGAGACTGGATTTTCAATTTCAGGTGAGTGATGAAGTTTAGGCGGTCGTAGGTTGGAGCATGGATGGTGGTCGATGGGTTGAGGCCAAGGTGAGAGGCCGGAGGTGATCAACGTCACGGTGCACGTGCACCGTGCATTCCTTTGGTTTGTGAAGATTAATTGTTTCAGTAATTTTTGGAATTGAAGTGCTCTTGTGTAGAGCTCGGGTCATTCTAGTATTTGCCCGAAATAAAGAGCAGTTTGACTCGAGTTAATTTTTCTATAGCTCGAGTAATATAAGTTTTCAGGTTTTGTCTCTGAAAACTGACAGTTTCAGGTTTTTTATAAAAATTTAAACAAAATTTAAATTAAGGTAAGCAAAGTAAAATTTAAACCGGAATTGAATCAAGTTTAAATATGAATTCAAGATGAAATTTAAATACTTGTTTCAAAATAAATAAATTTTATTAATGGAATGTTTACAATTGAAACCTGTTTACAGAATTTGAAATAAATTTTAAAATCTGGAAATAAGATTTTAAAACAAGATTTAAATTTAAGTAAAAATCTGGATTAAATGCTTGAGTTCAAATTGGAATTTGAATCTAAGGTTTTCAAGAAGGAAATAAGTTATAAATTCAAATGTTATAATCAAGTTAAATATTTTAGAATTTATAACTTATGAAATGAAAATTTAAAACAGGGTTTAAATTAAAATCTTGGAATTTAAATCTGCAAGCATGGTTTAAATTTTGGGTTTAATAAAAATAAGGTTTGAATTTATGTGTTTCAATATCATTTGAAATATTTAAGGTAATTTTATTTAAACTGAATATAGACTTAGGTAAACTATTAGCTTAAAATTACTTTAAGAGTTAAGTGAATCTGTAAAATGAAAACAAAAGAGTTTTTAAATATTTAAAATCTTGTTTAAATTGATTTCATTTTAATTTAATTAAGAAAATTTAAAAGAAATTTGTTCTTAAATAACTTTAATAATGATAATTTAATCATTAATGAGATTTATGATTTTTATATTTCAAAAACTTAACTATCTGATCAAGGTAATTAAGATTTTAATTAACTAATTTAATTAATTAATAATTAGGATATTATTTAAATAATTAAAGGTTTATTTAATTAATTAAAAGTTTAAGTAAGTTAATTAAATTTGATTAAAGTATGATTTAGGAATTAATTAAATAAGATTTGATTAATTTAATTAATAAATTGAATTATATTAATCAAGTAATTAATAATTAATTAAGTTTTTAATTATCATTTGATAATTAAATAATTATAGATTAATTAATGAGTTTCTTTAAACGAATTAAGAATTAATATTTATTAATTCAATTAATTTCTTTGGAAAAGCAATTAAAGGTTTGTTAATGGTTAATGAAGTAATTAACTTAGGATTATTTACTAATTAATTAATTTAATTGATTTTAATGATTAATTGTATTAATTAATTTAAAGATATTGCTTGTATATAGTGTATGTAATGTTCCATTATCAATAAAGAGTTTGACTTTTCTTCAAAAAAAAATTAATTTAAAGATAATCATTTGAGAATTATTTAAGTATAATTACTTAATGAAAGTAATTAAGAAAAATTAATTACTAATTGTAATTAATTAAGTTGTTGATTAATTAATTAATTAAGTTTAATTAATTTAATTTAATCACTGGATGATTTGAGAGATAATTACCAATGTAATTAAAAAGGAATACTTACTTAGTGAAGTAATTAAGAAGATAAATTACTTGATTTAATTTTAATTGAAGAATACTTGAATGATGGAGGAGTTTTTTTGGAATTAATTACTTTGTGTAATTATTATTAGTGTGTTTAATTACTTAGGATAAGTAATTCATAATAAAATTGCTTAGTGTAATTAATATGTAATTTGTATGTTGAATAATTACTTAAGTAAGTGATTATTAATTAATTACTTAGTGTAATTAATTTAGGTTTAGATAATTGGGTTTTTTGAAAATGGTTAAGAGATGTAATTAATTTAAGTTAATTACTTAATGTGATTAACAAGAATGATTAATCAATAGAGATAAATTGATAATTAATTTAATGGAGTTATTTTAAATAAAATAATTTGGGATCATTAATTTAAATAACTAATGATGATGAAGGATTGATTAATAAGAACAATTAATCAATAAAGAATTAATTAATGTAATTAATTAAGGATTAATGTAATTAATTATGATTAATTAATTAATGAAGTAATTACAGGTTAATTACAGGGATTGGTTTGGATTAATTAATTTTTGAAATTAATTAGAGGTTAATTACTTGAACGTAATTAAAGGGTAGTTAATCAAAAAGATTATTTAGGGTAACTTGTTAAGGGTAATTAATTAATTGATTTATAATTAATTGATATATAAGCAAGGTTTATATGGATGAATAATTAATTTAATTGATTTTAAATTAATTAAGGAAGAAGTAATTAATTTAATTCATTTTAAATTAATTATAGGATGGTGATTTAATAAGTCTTCGCTTATGAATGATGATTGATATTACCCTGAATGGTTGAGATCTCAGTTATGAGATAAATGTTGTTGTGTGATTTGGATGCTATGGTTGCATTGAGTTAATAATATGATTTATCTGTTTGAGTTGATAATATAGATTATCTGAGGTGATGTTAATATTGATTATCTATTATGATGTTGTGAATTATCTATCTATGTGTTTATAGATAATATTGAATTGAATTGTTTTAAACTTTAAAACAACTTGGACGTAAAAGACACGCTTTGGGTCTCAGTGAGACCGGGATTGGGTTTCCATATTTGGATATCTGAAAACCACATCGATTCCAATTAAACGTTAGGTCGTTAATCCAAGTGGAGCAAGTGAAGACTCGAGGTGTAAGGGTTATACGTCAGTATAACTCTGTAGGTGATTCCGTAATGAGTTTGATGGAATAGTGCTTATAGATTCGAGATGGTGAATTAGAGTGCAAGGGCTATGGTCGTTGACTCTGAGGGTGATTCCGATCATGAGTGCAACGAGATAGTGCCTTCGGTTTCGTTCGAACCCGGAACGAACTTGTATGGATTGAATGCTTTCAGCACATCGTCAGGTGGACGATGAGCATTCTAAGATAAAGGTGTTCTATAAAGGTAATCGTAACCTCAAGCCTCATCAACCGGGAATGGCTAAAATAGGGGAGGTGCAGCAAGGCTTCGTGGGTAGCCCCCACTGGAGAGCAAGATTTACCCCTGTCTAGAAGTCCCTTTATATTCGGCTGTGTGGGGCAGTTGATTGCAACCACTGCCGGGGTTGTCTTGTTCGGGACTGTTCAGTAAGGAATGGTCCCGGTCTAGTGTTGCAGGGGAGTTAGGATGGCTCCTCGGTACGGTGATCTAGGCCACTACTGTGACGGGCGGTACCCCAGTAGCCCTGCCATTGTATGGAATCCACAATCCAATAAGTGCCAACGGTTTTGATTGTATTACCCACTTTTGTGGCTAGTAGCCGGAATTTAATAAACGTAACAATTTCGGCTATTCCTTATTTACTTGAAAACCCTAGACACAATTATAATATCATCGGATTTCCTATCAAATGTTTTGGTTAGCGTAAGGTAAAAACTTTTCCATGTTTATGTGTGGGAAGTCTTACGTGATACCTTTCTTTTCAAAGGTTTTAAAGTTAAGCAACCTTAACCTGTTACTCACACCAGACCCATGTCTGACCCGGAGTTTATTTTTGTTTTTCATAAACTCTTGGGTACTCAAATTTTTACGAGTAGCCAAGGGATTCAGGTTAGCTTTGACGTATAATGGAGGAGCAATGGAGCAGGAGGCTTCTGCGTTGTAGATATATAGTTCCGTAGTGTGTTCTCTGTGTTGTGATTGTATTGAGTTGTAAATACTAGACAGGTGTTTATAACTGTCTAGTATATGTGATGTGTATGCTGTGTATCTCTGATTGATATTGTATATTATGTAAATACTTATGTTATTAATATAATTTATTCATTCCGCTGTTGAGATTCTAGTGTTGTTTCTTCTTTCTCTTCTTTCTTTTCTCTTTCTATCCCTTTCTTTCTTAATTCATGATGCGTCTTTCTGGTTTTTTGGAAGACGGGTCTTGACAGTTGGTATCAGAGAATTAGGTTGAGTGAATACCTAGGCTCTGGAGTGGTTTCTATCTTGAGAGAGCGTATTTGTAATTTTTAATATATTTATATATATTTATTTATTTCTACCTGTCTATTGGGTTACCTGTTCAGGTTTTCCAATGTGGGTTATAAAGGTAGATTGAGGTAGTGGTTTGTGTAACACAACTACCGATTGGTTGGAGTTTGTATGTTTGAGGTTGGTAGTGTATTTGTCGAGACTGTAGACCTAATACCGTCTCGAGTGAGTTTTGAAGTGGTGTAAGACTTCATTGATCTCTGAAGGTAACCTATTAAGGTTCGGAATTTATCTTTGAAGTTGAATGAGTAGAGTTGGATCTGTTGGCTGAACAGAAGCGAGTGATGATATCTTGATATCTCAGTAATAGTAGCCGCGTGATGAGATGCAGTGACTATGGATGTTTCCGAAGGTGATTTCTTTGAACAAGTTTAAGGAAGTGAGTCTGCTTCGGAGTTGGGGCTGAATTCAGCAGGATGTTTCTGTGTGATTTGAAGTCTGTGTTTCTCGAGAAGCTTTGGATTTGAGAATTCTTTGGCATTGGTGTCAGCAGTGCAGATAGGAGTGTTCTGTGTGTCGGCAGAATTTTCTAGCTTAGCAGTTTTCTGGAGATGGAGTTCAGAAGCAGTTGAGTAAATCCATTTCTTCGATGGGTTGGTAAGACCAGCATAAGCTGTTCTGATTGGTAAAGTGAGAACAGTTTTCTTTGGAATTAGATTGAGTTGATCGCAAAAGCAACTTGCGATAGTTGAATGTTTTCTTGGGTTGTTGGAGATTTTTTTGAATATTTTCAGGAAAGTCAAAGTTTGTCTTCATCTAGAGATTCAGTGGTACCAGTGGATCAACTAATTGAAGGATGGTTTCTTGAGATGGATTTTGTTGAAGCAACTCAGGATTTGAGGAAATTCTGAATTTTCTCTTGGTTATCTGAGATCTTTTTGGTTTTGATGTCCGGTTGTGCTTGTGTTCTTCAACATCATTCTTTTCTACCCTAGATCAGAGTTGTGCAGCGGAAGCAGTTTGGGAGTGCATCTGCTTTTCTTTCCCGGATAGGAGAAGTTGTTTTCTTCTGATGGTTGTGAGTGGGGTTGTTCTTGATCTTGATTGATCGTGGAGGATCATTCTGATGGGTTTGGTCTAGTTTGTTTCTTGAGATATCATTAAGGATTGAGCTGATCAGGTAGGATGTAGGCAGCTGAGATCATCCGAAGGGTTTAGTGGATTTGAGATCTGATTTTGGATAAGTTTTCTCGGTTTTAGGAACAATAAATACTGATAAGGTTGGGTAAGCTAGCTCCGTGATGTTTTGGATTTCTTCTGTGTTCTGTTTTGGATAACTGTTTGATTATCCGGATTGAATTGCCAGTTTGGACAACTGGAATTCGTTGTGTTTCACGTATCTCTGAAGGAGTACGTGTATGATCTATTTCTAGTTTTGGAATCATCTATTCTGGGAGATTTTGGTTGTTGAGTCAGACTCGTCTATAGTCTGATGTCTTGTTCAGTTATAGATCTAGATGAGTAGGAGTTCTGTAACTTAGTAGTGTTGATTGTTTGGGTTTTATAGAGCGAGTAACCCGGTGTTTACTTGGGAAACTCGAGGAAACTCTATCCAGAATTTTGTCTGGATAGTTAATTTTGTTTGATTGGATGAATTGATGGCTATGGTTGTTAGCATATGTTTGATATATGCTTGATTTTAAAATTAAAAATCTTAAATAGGTTATTAAATTACCTTTGTTTTAAATTTCGGTGATGAAATTCTTTTAAGGGGGAAGGAATGTGATATCCCGGAATTTTAGACAATATCAATTTAATAATCTTTATATAAAATTAAATTGATATTGACAATATTTATTAATAAAATATGTTTTGGTTTAATAATCAGATTTAAATAATATTTAATTTGTGAATTGTCTTTTAAAAAAAGCTAAAGTAAATGTTATAAATTATAATATATATATATATATATATTCGTATATATATTATAGTTTTGGAATTTAACTTACATGAAAGTAAATAAATGAAGTTATTTTTTTAAATTCTAATAAAATATTGGGTAATTAGCAAATTATGTTTTAAATTAATATTAAGCTTTTAAAAATCTATTTAAATTAATAACTTTATGGTTTGATGATATTTGTAATAAATGTTATATTGTTTAAAATTTATCTTAGTTTAATTTTTAAATTTAAGTAAAAAATTGATTTTTATTTCTTTTTAAAACATTATTTGATTAAATGTGAATTAAATATATTTTATATAAGTTTAAAAAAATAAGATAGTATATGATTTAATTTCATTTAAATATAAAAGTGATTTATAATTTCTTTATAAATCATATAAAATTTGTTAATTAGTTATTTTAAACCAAATTAATACATGTAATATTTTTCATAAATATAAAAGGAAAATAGAATCTTCATTTTTAATTTGAATAAAATGATTTTTATTTTGATTTCAAAGGTTTAATTTGATTTGGGATTTTATTTTGAAATTCAAATTAATTGGTTCTTTAAAACATTTGTATAAGTTTTAATTTATAAATTGTTTTATTTACATTTACTTTTAATAAGAAATTAATTTATATTTACATAAACATAAAATAAATTAAAGAAAAACTCTTCTTAAACATTTAAATATATAACTAAATTTTATAAAAGACAAGTGTTGAGTCTTAAACAAATCAAACTACATGTGTTAAATAGTGAATCAAGCAAAATGACAAGTGTCATTCAATTTTGATCTTTTTCTTTTATTTGGTTAATTAATTTCAGTCCTTAACATATTTTTTCCCCTCATTTTTTTTCTATCTTTTATTCTAAGCTAGGAGAAAAACTTAGGCAAATCTGAAATTCACTCCTCAAAAGAAAAACAGAATCAAAACTTGTGTAACAACCCGCATATTTATCGATTTTATATTTAAATATTTTATCGTTAGTCGGATTTAGTCCGAAAAGCTACTTTTTGCAAACAGTCGAATTGGGACTCGAGACCACCCCCATTGAGTTCAAAATGACGTTTGCGACCTTTTTGATATAAGCTTCGATAAGTTTGGAGAAAGTTGAATTTTGCTACTTTTCACTTAGGGTTTTGGTTTGGGATGAGCCCACTTATGTATTCAGTCCCAACCCCTCTCCTCTTCATTCACTTCTTTTCTATTTTCCTAACATTCAAGCTTCATCAAAAATGGGGGAAGACAAAAAGAATTAGGAAATCCTAAGCCCTAGTTTCCATTAGCAAATCCATCTTCTAGCTCCAAACTCAAGTGAACCCATTGGTAAGCTTTTCCTTCTTCTTCTCCAACTCTTTCTCTCCTTGATTTCAGAAAATTCCTAGACCTAATTTAGGAAATGTTTCTCTTTTAAGCTTAGATTGAAGCTTCTTGAGTTGTTATTGAAGAGGAATTGATCTTAGCTTGTTTTTAAAGCTTCTCCTTCATTGATTTGGGTTCAAAGGTGAGATTTTTATCTCACATCTATGCTTATATTTATCTTCGATTGTTAGGTATGAATTCCTAACACTTATTCGTGTGCATTTGCTTTTGGTTTGGGTTGATTTGGTGAATATTCCAATTTTTAATGTTTTGGGTTCAATTCTTTAAAAATCATTGTTTTGATGTTTTGATCATGTTTTGGTGATGAACCGAGGAGCTTCTATGGCCGGGTAGTCGATTGGCGTAAACCCTTAGTGTCATTGCTCGTCCGATAGAAATTTGGAAGAGATTGGCATTCATTAGTTGGGCATGGGGGGTGCTGACTACAGGTTCGGCCGACCGACCTCAGGGTCCGGTCGGCCGATCGATTACCCAGGCACTTCCCAGCCTCTGTTGGAAGTGCAGGTTACAGGTCCGGCCGACCGAACACAGGGTCCGGTCGACCGACCTGCTACCCCGAGCATTTCTATTTTTTGGTTCGGTCGACCGAGCTCTGTAGCCGGTCGACCGACCTGCTGCATTTTTGCCTATTTCGCCTAGTTGTTTGAATTTCCAACTTTAATCGATTCGTGTTGTTTCCTATGTGTTGTCATCGTTTGTTATGACTTTGATGACTCCTTTTTAGGGATTTTTGAATATCCATTTTGATGGATTCTTTATCGGTTTCGTTGGATTTTTATTCACATCTTCGTATGTGAATTTTAGTGATTGATTGTTCCTACAATCTTCTTTGTGTTTTGTCACTTTAAAAATATAAAGGTTTTCTATACTAGTAGTAAATATCAAAACTCTTTCCTCAAATGATTTCAATACTATTTTAATACCAAATTCGTTTATAAAACCGTTTTCCAACCTATTAGTATATATATAAACTTTTACCTCACTCGTATGAGAAATCTAATTAAACGACTTAGTAAAACAAGTGGTATGAAACGCTTGCGTTCACTTTGTCGGTTAATTCTTGGACTTGTTCGATTGAATCCCTTGTGACAATTTTATAGTGGAGATCTACAGTTTGTTCGTAAATATTTAAGTTAAGCAAGTGGTTATGGGACATGAAGCTAAACTCATATATTTACTAGCTTAGTGTAATTGACACTTCTCGTTGATCATGACGATCATCTTTTGTGATTTAGACTAGCAATGTGCGATGTCTCTTTGTCTGCGAGGAAGACTACACCCCGTTTTGTGGAGTTTCGACTCAATTTGGTGGGGTAGCAACCCATGGTCTTCGGGCCGTTTGTGGAGCTTCGGATCAATTTGTGATGGTTAGCAACCATGGAATTAGCGTTCCGTTTGTGATACACGTGTTGGCAAGCTTTATGCTCCCGTTTGTGATAGGCCTCCCCCCTTTGTGATTTCTGGATTTCTTGAGATGATTTCTAGAATTTGTGTTTCACCAATTTTCATGATTTCCATCGATAAGCTATATCGATATTTGTGTATTGGTGAATTTGTGCGTCATTGACTCTTGTGATTTCTGGATTTCTTGATATGATTTCTAGAATTTGTGTTTCACCAATTTTCGTGATTTCCATCGATAAGCTATATCGATATTTGTGTATTGGTGAATTTGTGTGTCATTGACTTTTGTGATTGGCATTGATATATATGTCATTTATTGTGGCTTGGTGAATGAAATTAGGAGTATGACATTCCTTTTTATCTTGAGTAGATTATTGTGATATTGATTAATCTCTTGTTGATTTTCAATTACTTATTTATCACAGCTTGGCATTGTGATTATTATATGTTTATGCCATATCTCTTAATTCTATATCATGTCATCTGATATTTATAGCTAGACTGATCCGTTTATTATTTTCTTATTAAATAATACTCGGGTCAGACTGAGATATTACAGGTGCTTCTGCTTGACTCCTTATCGGACTTTCATCTGATCTTTTGGCTAACTACTTAAGTTTAGTAGTTTTTGTTGTATACATTTGAGATACAGACTCTATGATGTATACTTATTCTTTTGTCTAGCACTTGTATCTATTCTTTTTTATATAGTGGATCTTGTTTGACCACTACTCTGATGTACACTTTCATGTGTAATATTCATATCTATTTCCGCCTTTGTGATATGAATTCTCTGCGACTGGTTTATGTTATGTTTATTTCTGTATTTGTTTCCGAAGATATTATAGCCAGTGTGTAGTAGCTTTGATTTTGTGTCAGTATGTCGGATTTCCCTCTTGATAAAGAAATGCATGTTATACTATGTGACATATCGATGCTCGCACAAAGCAATTACACGGATGGTCGCTCCTCAACAGCCTTATTCTCCGTGCTAGTCGACAGCATTCACCGTAATGTTCTTGTCTAGCGTGGGTATAGAGGTGGGGCATCATAGCTTGGTATCAGAGCCAAACTTCGGAACAATGTAGAATAATTTAACAAGGATCATCGTCCTAAGTCTTTCTTAGGAGTCGTGCTTTAGGATTTTATTCAAGTCTTCGTACCGATTCATCCTATTTTCTTAATAATTCCTTGTTTTTTCTATCAAGATTGCTTGATATTTATTTTGAGAATAACTTTTTCCTCTTCTTTCTTTCTTTCTTAAAGAAGAGAAATGGTTAGACCAGGCCGTCCCAGCGCCGGTCAATCTGGTTCTACTCCCCAGGATGGAGTGTTTATGTCTGCTCAACAACTTTTGGATCTTGTAAAGAATCAAGAGTTTATCTATGCTTTGAGTAAGAACCCCGAAATGGTTCTACCTTTGAAACTTGAAGTTTCTTTCAATCAGCTTGTGGATGTTACTCTTCTTCATGGAGAGGTTGGTAAAGGAAGTGTTTGTGATATTGGGACTTCCAAGAAGAGGCATATTAAGTTCAAGAGCCTTAATCCCAATAAGAGAGTGAAGCAAACTACTTTTGTAGCAAAGACTCCAATCCCTAATCTGGAGGATGCTACAATTGTAATTCTAAGGAACACTATGCGAATATGTGTCCAAAACCCCATTCTTGTCGCTATTGCAAGAAACCGGGTCATCTTTTATCTACATGTCCCAAACTTTTGAACAAGGACATGAGAAAGCTAAATATTGTGCAAGCCCCTAGTGGTACTTCTCGTGGTCAAGGTATTTCTCATTTAATCCTTGATTACATTTATTTCGTGATCTTCTTATTCGAGCTCTTTTTGATATGGGTTTCATCTCATTATTTTGATATCAAAAGAACTTGTCGATTCTTTTTCTTTGAATATTTTGGGCTTGATGACTTCCTTGAGAGTTGCGAATCCGGATGGTTGATCTGCAACACTCAGTTTGCTTTTTATTGATGTCGAAATTATTTTATGTGATTTATCTTTCCGAGCCGATATTTTTACTTAGGCTTCGGAATTGATTTTTGTAAGGATTGACTTAATCGTTGTGAAGCCTATATCCTATTTTCTCGTGTGGACCATTCCTCTTCGACATTTTCAATCTGTTAAGCAGATTTCTATTTTTCCTTTATGATTTTGATTCCAACTTGATGGAATCATTTTATTCCTTAAGCCCACTTATAAGGAAAGTGTTATTTCTCTCATTCATGTAGTTAGAGAAATTTTCCGGTATTTTTTTGAGCTTGTCTTAGGATTATCACCTAAGTAATCTTTTGTGTGGTGCTAAGGTCTTTTCAGTTTGACCTTGCCACCGATTTTCATTTGGTTACGAGTCACGTGAGTTAGCATTCCACTTACGCACTCCGCACTCGTTATGATTCTAATGAATGACTTATTTTGTCATTCAATTTGTCCAGCTTATTTCATCCATTTTATATATCAAATATTCTATGAATATTTCGATGAGACCATTCTTTTATTTATTGATTTTTGGATGAAAATAGCAATTTAAAATTTTGCAAAATCTTTTTCATAAGATTTATTTAGAAGTATAACCGGATTTTTGTTCTTAAAACGAACAAAGAATATTCTTAGAAGTTTTTGAGAAACTTACTTATCCTATAGAATACGATTTTGTGATTGTATTGCCCATTTAGTGTTTTAAGAATTTTGGTCAATGCGCTTGATCAACGTTATCGATAGGAATTTCCTAAACGCTTTGATGAGACAGTCAGACACAGTATATTAACTTGAAAATAGTAAATTTTTCTAGAAAGATTATTACATAATGATAAATGTAATTTTGAAAGTTTTAACTTTTCAGGAAAGAAGATTATTTAAAAGAAATTCTTTCTTTTCGATACTCTTATTCTTGTGATTCCTGAAGGGGAACCATGATTTTGCTATTTGTATCGATACTAGTCATATTGGTTTGTATGTCGTTCTCTTGCAAAGGAGAACGTGCTATCACTTGTGCTTCTAAATCATTATAGCCTATGGAGACTAGTTATACCACTCATGATCTAGTGCTCGCGGTTATTGTTTCTACTTTTAGAGTTTTGCATCATCATTTTTAGGGGAGGAATTTGTTCTCTATCTCGATCAAAAATCCTTGGAATATTTATTTTCTCATAAGGAACTTCATGTTGACTCGAGTTCCTAGCATCTTATGATCTTGATATTCTTTTTATTCCAGGAAGGGAAATCGTGTTGCCAATGCACTTTGTTGTAGGCAACAAGTGGTTGATTCTTTGATGATGTCTGAAGGGAATTATCTCTTTATCAAGTTCATCGAACGTTTCGATGTACTTTGTTTTATTGAGTTTTATCTCATTCCTTTTATGGACTAGTGTCCGATGTTCTTTTATGGTGTTCGGTTCATCGGATGTACTGTTATTATACTACATCGATGTTCCGTCTTATTTGATTCATTGGATGTACCGTTTGCACTACATCAATGATATGCTTTTGATACATTGGATGTACCGTTTGTACTACATCAATGTCTTTGCTTTTGATTCATTGGATGTACCGTTTGTACTACATCAATGTCTTTCCTTTTGATTCATTGGATGTACCGTTTGTACTACATCAACATCTTTGCTATTTGATTCATTGGATGTACCGTTTGTACTACATCAATGTCTTTGCTACTTGATTCATTGGATGTACCGTTTGTACTACATCAATGTCTTTGCTTTTGATTCATTGGATGTACCGTTTGTACAACATCAATGTCTTTCCTTTTGATTCATTGGATGTACCGTTTGTACTACATCAATGTCTTTGCTATTTGATTCATTGGATGTACCGTTTGTACTACATCAATGTCTTTGCTACTTGATTCATTGGATGTACCGTTTGTACTACATCTATGTCTTTTCTTTTGATTCATTGGATGTACCGTTTGTACTACATCAATGTCTTTCCTTTTGATTCATTGGATGTACCGTTTGTACTACATCAATGTCTTTGCTATTTGATTCATTGGATGTACCGTTTGCACTACATCAATGTCTTTGCTACTTGATTCATTGGATGTACCGTTTGTACTACATCAATGTCTTTGCTTTTGATTCATTGGATGTACCGTTTGTACTACATCAATGTCTTTCCTTTTGATTCATTGGATGTACCGTTTGTACTACATCAATGTCTTTGCTATTTGATTCATTGGATGTACCGTTTATACTACATCAATGTCTTTGCTACTTGATTCATTGGATGTACCGTTTGTACTACATCAATGTCTTTGCTTTTGATTCATTGGATGTACCGTTTGTACTACATCAATGTCTTTACTTTTGATTCATTGGATGTACCGTTTGTACTACATCAATGACTTTTCTTTTTGGATTCATTGGATGTACCGTTTGTACTACATCAGTGTCTTTGATTCATTGGATGTACCGTTTGTAGTACGTCAATGTCTTTGCTTTTGATTCATTGGACGTACCGTTTTTGTACTACGTCGGTGTTCCAAATTATTTGAGTTTCTAGTTCCTCGGGCGTACCGTTTTTGTACTACGCCGTTGCACCGGCTCAATTTTCTGCTATTCTTGACGTTCCCCACGTCTTTTATCTACGGAAATGTCTTAGGGATTCCGGTTTTCATTCTTGAGCCCGGTAATATTGTGGAAATTGAAGTTTCACCAGATTTCTTGCTAACTCTTTCGTGCACTTTATGGTGAACTTCCTATTTCAAATTTTCTTTTGTGTTGATATGCTTCCATGGTTGTTACTTCTTATTTTCCTCTTAAGTATTGCGAGGACGCAATTTCTTTAAGGAGGGGAGTCTGTAACAACCCGCATATTTATCGATATTTAAATAAAATATTTAAATATTTTATTTAAATATTTTATCGTTAGTCGGATTTTAGTCCGAAAAGCTACTTTTTTCAAACAGTCGAATTAGGACTCGAGACCCACCCCATTGAGTTCAAAATGACGTTTGCGACCTTTTTGAGTATAAGCTTCGATATGTTTGGAGAAAGTTGAATTTTGCTACTTTTCACTTAGGGTTTTGGTTTGGGCTGAGCCCACTTATGTATTCAGTCCCAACCCCTCTCCTTTTCATTCACTTCTTTTCTATTTTCCTAACATTCAAGCTTCATAAAAAATGGGGGAAGAGAAAAAGAATTAGGAAATCCTAAGCCCTAGTTTCCATTAGCAAATCCATCTTCTAGCTCCAAACTCAAGTGAACCCATTGGTAAGCTTTTCCTTCTTCTTCTCCAACTCTTTCTCTCCTTGATTTCAGAAAATTCATAGACCTAATTTAGGAAATGTTTCTCTTTTAAGCTTAGATTGAAGCTTCTTGAGTTGTTATTGAAGAGGAATTGATCTTAGCTTGTTTTTAAAGCTTCTCCTTCATTGATTTGGGTTCAAAGGTGAGATTTTTATCTCACATCTATGCTTATATTTATCTTCGATTGTTAGGTATGAATTCCTAACACTTATTCGTGTGCATTTGCTTTTGGTTTGGGTTGATTTGGTGAATATTCCAATTTTTAATGTTTTGGGTTCAATTCTTTAAAAATCATAGTTTTGATGTTTTGATCATGTTTTGGTGATGAACCGAGGAGCTTCTATGGCCGGGTAGTCGATTGGCGTAAATCTTCAGTGTCGTTGCTCGTCCGATAGAAATTTGGAAGAGATTGGCATTCATTAGTTGGGCATGGGGGTGCTGACTACAGGTTCGGCCGACCGACCTCAGGGTCCGGTCGACCGACCTGTTACCCAGGCACTTCCCAGCCTCTGTTGGAAGTGCAGGTTACAGGTCCGGCCGACCGAACACAGGGTCCGGTCGACCGACCTGCTACCCCGAGCATTTCTATTTTTAGGTCTGGTCGACCGAGCTCTGTAGCCGGCCGACCGACCTGCTGCATTTTTGCCTATTTCGCCTAGTTGTTTGAATTTCCAACTTTAATTGATTCGTGTTGTTTCCTATGTGTTGTCGTCATTTGTTATGACCTTGATGACTCCTTTTTAGGGATTTTTGAATATCCATTTTGATGGATTCTTTATCGGTTTCATTGGATTTTTATTCACATCTTCGTATGTGAATTTTAGTGATTGATTGTTCCTACAATCTTCTTTGTGTTTTGTCACTTTAAAAATATAAAGGTTTTCTATACTAGTAGTAAATATCAAAACTCTTTCCTCAAACGATTTCAATACTATTTTAATACCAAATTCGTTTATAAAACCGTTTTCCAACCTATTTGTATATATATATAAACCTTTACATCACTCGTATGAGAAATCTAATTAAACGACTTAGTAAAACAAGTGGTATGAAACGCTTGCGTTCACTTTGTCGGTTAATTCTTGGACTTGTTCGATTGAATCCCTTGTGACAATTTTATAGTGGAGATCTACAGTTTGTTCGTAAATATTTAAGTTAAGCAAGTGGTTATGGGACATGAAGCTAAACTCATATATTTACTAGCTTAGTGTAATTGACACTTCTCGTTGATCATGACGATCATCTTTTGTGATTTAGACTAGCAATGTGCGATGTCTCTTTGTCTGCGAGGGAGACTAAACCCCGTTTTGTGGAGTTTCGACTCAATTTGGTGGGGTAGCAACCCATGGTCTTCAGGCCGTTTGTGGAGCTTCGGCTCAATTTGTGATGGTTAACAACCATGGAATTAGCGTTTCGTTTGTGATACACGTGTTGGCGAGCTTTATGCTCCCGTTTGTGATAGGCCTCCCCCCTTTGTGATTTCTGGATTTCTTGAGATGATTTCTAGAATTTATGTTTCACCAATTTTCGTGATTTCCATCGATAAGCTATATCGATACTTGTGTATTGGTGAATTTGTGCGTCATTGACTCTTGTGATTTCTGGATTTCTTGAGATGATTTCTAGAATTTATGTTTCACCAATTTTCGTGATTTCCATCGATAAGCTATATCGATATTTGTGTATTGGTTAATTTGTGTGTCATTGACTTTTGTGATTGGCATTGATATATATGTCATTTATTGTGGCTTGGTGAATGAAATTAGGAGTATGACATTCCTTTTTATCTTGAGTAGATTATTGTGATATTGATTAATCTCTTGTTGATTTTCAATTATATTTATCACAGCTTGGCATTGTGATTATTATATGTTTATGCCATATCTCTTAATTCTATATCATGTTATCTGATATTTATAGCTAGACTGATCCGTTTATTATTTTCTTATTAAATAATACTCGGGTCAGACTGAGATATTACAGGTGCTTCTGCTTGACTCCTTATCGGACTTTCATCTTATCTTTTGGCTAACTACTTAAGTTTAGTAGTTTTTGTTGTATACATTTGAGATACAGACTCTATGATGTATACTTATTCTTTTGCCTAGCACTTGTATCTATTCTTTTTGATATAGTGGATCCTGTTTGACCACTACTCTGATGTACACTTTCATGTGTAATATTCATATCTATTTCCGCCTTTGTGATATGAATTCTCTGCGACTGCTTTATGTTATGTTTATTTCTGTATTTGTTTTCGAAGATATTATAGCCACTGTATAGTAGCTTTGAGTTTGTGTCGGTATGTCGGATTTCCCTCTTGATAAAGAAATGCATGTTATACTATCTGACATATCGATGCTCGCACAAAGCAATTACACGGATGGTCGCTCCTCAACAGCCTTATTCTCCGTGCTAGTCGACAGCATTCACCGTAATGTTCTTGTCTAGCGTGGGTATAGTGGTGGGGCGTCACAACTTGTATCTTCTCTAAAATTGCAAAACTCCTCATTCAAAACTGAGATTAATTTTCTCAAATCAAAACCTGCATTGCGAACAAAACCTGTAGCTCCTCTAACCTGTAAAATCAAATCTCCCAATTCAAAAAAATTCTGCATTTTCTAAAAAGCACATGCAAACAATCTGAAATGGTTTCCTGCACAAATGCAAACTGCATTTCTTTTCAACCTGGAAATCAATTCTTGCATGATCAAAAGCCTGCATTTTTATTATGGCCTACATGCATATAAATTGGGTCAGAGTTTTAAAAACTTCAAGCCTGCCTGCATGAGTGTTATCTGAAATCAAAAGCTTTTCTTGAATCATGATGGCTCTGTCTTTTTGAAAAATAGGTGAGTAACTTCTAAATTTTTCTTTAACAAAATCTGGTTGCTTGTTTTTATCTCTGAAATGAATTGATATGCATGATAAAAGTTTGTAGAAAATTTGCTTGTATATGAATTTTTGGGAGTTACTTTATACTGATATAGGTGTGTATGCTTTGGTTTGATCAGTAATTGTTGATGTATCTGACTTAGGCATTTACATTCAAACCTGTTTGTTAGGATAAAATAGAGTTTAAAAATTCATACAAGTTGGATATTACTTGAACTTGCCCGGAAACATTAATAACAGGGAAATAAAATTGTATAAGTGGAAGATATAAACATTATAAATCAATGTTTCAGGTTTGGATATCAAAACATCATGCAAATTCATGAATATTAAATCTAAAATCACAATTTATAAAGTGAAAATCTGAGAGCAGTTCAAACTTCTCTGTATTTTGTATTTTAGATTAATTCAGTTGATTTTTGTGTTTGAATGGGTCGAAATTATTTCCGGAGTAGAAGGAGATATCAGAGAAGTTGGGAAAAATATTGATTTGGGTTGCCGTTCATTTTTGATGTGGAGATTTGAATTTAAAGTTTTGAACCCTAGTTTTTACTGGGTTCTAAATTTTGCTTGAATTTGATATCCTCGATGGATCGAGTGTTAAGGGGTCTTGGGTGATTGAAGCTTGGAAGTAGACGATGTCCTAGCCGGAATTTTAGGGACTCTGGTGGTCGAGATCGTGCTGGCGAATTAATTTCCAGGTTGGGGTTTTGTTTTGATGCTTGGTTCCAGGTTTTGGTTGAGACTGGATTTTCAATTTCAGGTGAGTGATGAAGTTTAGGTGGTCGTAGGTTGGAGCATGGATGGTGGTCGATGGGTTGAGGCCAGGGTGAGAGGCCGGAGGTGATCAACGTCACGGTGCACGTGCACCGTGCATTTCTTTGGTTTGTGAAGATTGATTGTTTCAGGAATTTTTGGAATTGAAGTGTTCCTGTGTAGAGCTCGGGTCATTCTAGTATTTGCCCGAAGTAAAGAACAGTTTGACTCGAGTTAATTTTCTATTGCTTGAGTAATATAAGTTTTCAGGTTTTGTCTCTGAAAACTGACAGTTTCGGGTTTTTTATAAAAATTTAAACAAAATTTAAATTAAGGTAAGCAAAGTAAGATTTAAACTGGAATTGAATCAAGTTTAAATATGAATTCAAGATGAAATCTAAATACTTGTTTCAAAATAAATAAATTTTATTAATGGAATGTTTACAGTTGAAACCTGTTTACAGAATTTAAAATAAGTTTTAAAATCTGGAAATAAGATTTTAAAACAAGATTTAAATTTAAGTAAAAATCTGGATTAAATGCTTGAATTCAAATTGGAATTTGAATCTGAAGTTTCCAAGAAGGAAATAGGTTATAAATTCAAATGTTAAAATCAAGTTAAATATTTTTGAATTTATAACTTATGAAATGAAAATTTAAAACAGGGTTTAAATTAAAATCTTGGAATTTAAATCTGTAAGCATGGTTTAAATTTTGGGTTTTAATAAAAATGAGGTTTGAATTTATATGTTTCAATATCATTTGAAATATTTAAGGTAATTTTGTTTAAATTGAATATAGACTTAGGTAAACTGTTAGCCTAAAATTACTTTAAGAGTTAAGTGAATCTGTAAAATGAAAACAAAAGAGTTTTTAAATATTTAAAATCTTGTTTAAATTGTTTTCATTTTAATTTAGTTTAGAAAATTTTAAAGAAATTTGTTTTTAAATAACTTTAATAATGATAATTTAATCATAAATGAGATTTATGATTTTTATTGTTTAAAAACTTAACTATCTGATCAAGGTAATTAAGATTTTAATTAATTAATTTAATTAATTAATAATTAGGATGTTAATTAAATAATTAAAGGTTTATTTAATTAATTAAAAGTTTAAGTAAGTTAATTAAATTTGATTAAAATATGATTTAGGAATTAATTAAATAAGATTTGATTAATTTAATTAATAAATTAAATTATATTAATCAAGTAATTAATAATTAATTAAGTTTTTAATTATCATTTGATAATTTAATAATTATAGATTAATTAATGAGTTTCTTTAAACGAATTAAGAATTAATATTTATTAATTCAATTAATTTCTTTGGAAAAGCAATTAAAGGTTTGTTAATGGTTAATGAAGTAATTAACTTAGGATTATTTACTAATTAATTAATGTAATTAATTTTAATGATTAATTGTATTAATTAATTTAAAGATAATCATTTGAGAATTATTTAAGTATAATTACTTAATGAAAGTAATTAAGAAAAATTAATTACTGATTGTAATTAATTAAGTTGTTGATTAATTAAGTTAATTAATTAAGTTTAATTAATTTAATTTAATCACTGGATGATTTGAGAAATAATTACCAATGTAATTAAAAAGGAATAATTACTTAGTGAAGTAATTAAGAAGATAAATTACTTGATGTAATTTTAATTGAAGGATACTTGAATGATGGAGGAGTTTTTTGGAATTAATTACTTTGTGTAAGTATTATTAGTGTGTTTAATTACTTAGGATAAGTAATTCATAATAAAATTACTTAGTGCAATTAATATGTAATTTGTATGTTGAATAATTACTTAAGTAAGTGATTATTAATTAATTACTTAGTGTAATTAATTTAGGTTTAGATAATTGGGTTATTTGAAAATGGTTAAGAGATGTAATTAATTTAAGTTAATTACTTAATGTGATTAATCAAGAATGATTAATCAATAGAGATAAATTGATAATTAATTTAATGGAGTTATTTTAAATAAAATAATTTGGGATCATTAATTTAAATAATTAATGGTGTAATGAAGGATTGATTAATAAGAACAATTAATCAATAAAGAATTAATTAATGTAATTAATTAAGGATTAATGTAATTAATTATGATTACTAATGAAGTAATTACAGGTTAATTACAGGGATTGGTTTGGATTAATTAATTTGTGAAATTAATTAGAGGTTAATTACTTGAACGTAATTAAAGGATAGTTAATCAAAAAGATTATTTGGGGTAACTTGTTAAGGGTAATTGATTAATTGATTTATAATTAATTGATATATAAGAAAGGTTTATATGGATGAATAATTATTTTAATTCATTTTAAATTAATTAAGGAAGAAGTAATTAATTTAATTCATTTTAAATTAATTATAGGATGGTGATTTAATAAGTCTTTGCTTATGAATGATGATTGATATTACCCTTAATGGTTGAGATCTCAGTTATGAGATAAATGTTGTTGTGTGATTTGGATGTTATGGTTGCATTGAGTTGATAATATGATTTATCTGTTTGAGTTGATAATATAGATTATCTGAGGTGATGTTAATATTGAATATCTACTATGATGTATTGAATTATCTATCTGTGTGTATATAGATAATATTGAATTGAATTGTTTTAAACTTTAAAACAGCTTGGACCAAAAGACACGCTTTGGGTTTCGGTGAGACCGTGATCGGGTTTCCATATTTGGATATCCGAAAACCACATCGATTCCAATTAAACGTTAGGTCGTTAATCCAAGTGGAGCAAGTGAAGACTCGAGGTGTAAGGGCTATACGTCAGTATAACTCTGTGGATGATTCCGTAATGAGTTTGACGGAATAGTGCTTATAGATTCGAGATGGTGAATTAGAGTGCAAGGGCTATGGTCGTTGACTCTGAGGGTGATTCCAAAATGAGTGCAACGAGATAGTGCCTTCGGTTTCGTTCGAACCCAGAACGAACTTGTATGGATTGAATGCTTTCAGCACATCGTCAGGTGGACGATGAGCATTCTAAGATAAAGGTATTCTATAAAGGTAATCGTAACCTCAAGCCTCATCAACCGGGAATGGCTAAAACAGGGGAGGTGCAGCAAGGCTTCGTGGGTAGCTCCCACTGGAGAGCAAGATTTACCCCTGTCTAGAAGTCCCTTTATACTCGGCTGTGTGGGGCAGTTGATTGCAACAACTGCCGGGGTTGTCTTGTTCGGGACTGTTCAGTAAGGAATGGTCCCGGTCTTGTGTTGCAGGGGAGTTAGGGTGGCTCCTCGGTACGGTGATCTAGGCCACGTACTGTGACGGGCGGTACCCCAGTAGCCCTGCCATTGTATGGAATCCACAATCCAATAAGTGCCAACGGTTTTGATTGTATTACCCACTTTTGTGGCTAGTAGCTGGAATTTAATAAATGTAACAATTTCGGCTATTTCTTATTTACTTGAAAACCCTAGACACTATTATAATATCATCGAATTTCCTATCAAATGTTTTGGTTAGCATAAGGTAAAAACTTTTCCATGTTTATGTGTGGGAAGTCTTACGTGATACCTTTCTTTTCAAAGGTTTTAAAGTTAAGCAACCTTAAGCTGTTACTCACACCAGACCCATGTCTGACCCGGAGTTTATTTTTGTTTTTCATAAACTCTTGGGTACTCAAATTTTTACGAGTAGCCAAGGGATTCAGGTTAGCTTTGATGTATAATGGAGGAGCAATGGAGCAGAAGGCTTCTACGTTGTAGATATATAGTTCGGCTGTGTGTTCTCTGTGTTGTGATTGTATTGAGTTGTAAATACTAGAATGGTGTTTATAACTGTCTAGTATATGTGATGTGTATGCTGTGTATCTCTGATTGATATTGTATATTATGTAAATACTTATGTTATTAATATAATTTATTCATTCCGCTGTTGAGATTCTAGTGTTGTTTCTTTTTTCTCTTCTTTCTTTTCTCTTTCTATCCCTTTCTTTCTTAATTCATGATGCGTCTTTCTGGGTAGTGGAAGACGGGTCTTGACACCCTATGTTCCCCGCATAATAGCGAATAACCACATATACGGCGATATTCTGCCTCGAAGTGGAATTGGTATTTTTATGTTGTGCTAACATCTATGGATGCAGGAAAACAGGTTGGAGGAATCCAATTGGATTCCTCAAAATGTTGAATTTAATGGCATATATAGTGGTATATGTTTTCGTTGTATAATCTGTGATAGAGTATTTTGTGATTTAAATTGACCGAATATTGTGATAGTTAACCTGGGTTTTGGTGCTTTTAAATACCAATAAAATATGGTTTAACTTGGTAAAGAATTGAAAATGGGAATTTTGAAGTAAAAATGTCCATATAGAGTTTTGGGTAAATCAAATGGCTAAAGTAAATGGTTTTGAAATTGTAATGTCGTTGTTTCGGATTATGGTTAACAGAGATTTGGGAATAAAAATATATAAAGGATTTTTAATTATTAACCAGATGATTTTAAAAGTGTTAAAATATTTTGAAAAACCAGTTTTTTAATTATTTTAAATTGTTTAAAGCATATTTAATTATTAATAGTTACTTCATAATGATTTTTAAAGATATTATTATTTAAGAACTAATCAGCATTTTTGTTTTAAAAGGATAAATTATTAAATATTAATATGGCTTTGTGTAATAACTTTTATTTAAGTATATTTGACTAGATTTAACATGAAATTTATTTTTGAATTTACAAGCATTATTTTGAAATAGTTTTTTAAAAAAATTCGGGAAGTAATGGTATACTAGCGTGGCACAAATCGGAGGTAGTGAGTGCCTGCAGTTAAGTTTTGGATTTCTTTGGGATAGAGACGTAACCACTGAGCTATGATCCATATTTTCATACCACAGTGGTACTTCCCACATTATTTAAAAAGGGTTTTCGAATATTTTTGAAAAGGATGATTTGTGAATATACTAAATTCGATGAGATAAGTACAAACTTTGGATAAAGAGATTTAATTTGTTTAAAATTTAATTCAAATAAGACTTGGTGTTTTTAGTGAAATTGAAGTATTTGGTTGAACTGATTGTTTATTGATAGTTAAATAACCGACTACCAAAACTGGACCTAAATATAACTTTAGAAATATCTAGAAGAAGCATGGGATTATATGGTATAGTTACCGTTCGAGGCGCTGTATTGTACATATAGACTCGTTCGTTCTTCTAGGATGTTTTTAAGGAAATCCATCCACTAAATGTTAGGAGGTGATCTTCGATCTCATCTTCGTCTGTTTATTTCCTAGAGAACCAAGGTTGAGTTTACAGGAAATACGAACGTTGTTTCGAAAAGATCGGGATCGAATAAGTTATCTGAAAACCATTTCTATCCAACGAGTACGTTTTCGTAATGAAGACAAGTGCATGGAGTCAAAGATGGAGCAATGAAGTGCAAGGCCTAATCGCTACTAATCTTAAGGGTGATTCCAAAATGGATGTAGTAGGAGTAGTGCCTTCGGTTCCGTTCGGATTGGGAACGGACTTGTATGGATGTATGCTATCAGTACATTGTCATTGGAGGACAATGAGCATTCTAAGTAAACATTTCTAAAAAATGTAATCGTAGCCTCTAGCCTCATCAACCGAGAATGACCGAAAAGCATAGAGAATGCAGCAAGTCTAAGTGGGTAGCACCCAAGTAAGGTACGTTTATCACCTTTCTATATACCTTCAGATGTTATTACCATGATTTATGGAAGGAGCTCGAAAAATGGTGGGAACACCCGAGGTGATTGCATATTCGGTCTATCTTAGTCAGGGATAGTCCAGTCGTGTGTAGCAGGGGATCCCGACATGGTCCTCGGTACAGTGTTTCAAGATATGTACTGTGATAGGTGGTACCTGGTACCTAGTCATTCAGATGGAATCCATTCTCCAATAAGCGCCGTAAGGTTTTGATTGTGCCCAACTATGCTGTAATGTGAGATGCAAGCATTTTAGCTGTTTGAATAAGTACTTGTACTTAGACACTATTATAATATCAGAGTATTTTGATATGAAATATTTTTGTTATCATAAGGAAAAAACCCGTCGTCTTTATTTGCGGCGCGGTCTTACGAGATACCTTTGATTTTCAAAGGATTTTGAAACTTTAACAATTCAAATTGAGTGTGTTTTCTCACGTTGGTTTTCTAGACTGACTCGGGTGTTATTTTATTACAATGCTTGGGTCAGACCGAGTATTTCAGGTTCAGGTTAGGATGCCATGGAGCCAGAGACGAGCTGGAGACCAAGAGTATTTTCGTAATAGTTATTTTCGCTTTAGTGTTTTGGTTTTAAATTACCAGAAATTGTGTGGGCGTGTTTTATAACTATGCAGGCTGGTAATTATTGATTTAGGGACTCTGATTGAAATATGTATATTACAGTTTCTGATTTGTATAAAGTGCTATTAACATTATACATACTGTTTTGTCCGATGTGAGATTCTATTTTGTTTAGTTTCTTCTCTCTTCTACCTACTTTCTTTTCCCTCAACAATCTATCTTTTCGACACTCGATTGTTCGACATTTTATAATTGAGCATATTTATATCGATTTTCGAGGATCGAAAGGACAGGTCTTGATATTGTGGTATCAGAGCTTAGGTTGGCGATATACCTAGGCTTTGGTGGAATTACTCATTAGAGATAGAGTCAAAAGTACTCTAGAATGAGTTAAGTGTATTAACATATATGAGTGCATAATTGTTAATGAACATAAAATGTTTTTATATTATGTTGACCTATCGGTTGAGTGTTTACGAATTCTGGTCGGTACGGGAAGTACAACCGTATCGATAGGGTTTCAAAACTCTTAAACTAGGTAAACGGATATAGTATTGTTTTAAAGTGGGTAAATGAAATAATTTTAACCAAAATTATATTTTGATATAAAGAAATAATTTTCTGAAATTATTATACTGTATATACTCGGAATGTTTAGTTGTTAATTCTATAATCAAATAAGATTATAAAATTGAAATGATTTATATATAACCAAATAGAAATCATAAGTATGATTTATACAAAGGAATATAACTAAAATTTGTTTTAAACCTTAATTTAAATCCCAAAAAATTTGGAAATGTTTTAAAATGGGTTTGAACTAAATGTTTGGAAAATTTTAAAATCTTGGGCTTTTTGGGAAGTGTTTTCCAAAATGTTTGAAAGAAAGAATGGCGATATTATTTTTGGAGACATTTTGAATAGAAAATGTTTTAAAATGAATTCTGGAAGTAAGGAAGCACTGAACTCACTTCAGTCATTGGAAAATAATCCTGGTGATGATGGCCACATCATCAGTATTCATTTTTGAGTTTCTAAGTGATCGATTGCTACTGCGGTGGTTGGGTATGATTATTTGTTCCAGACTTCTTTGATAAATAGGTTTTGTTTTACAAATTCCAAAGGGAAATTATTTTCGGCAAAACCAAGTTATTTGGAAAATCCGAAAGTATGAGTTGATGCGTACGACAATGATATATGTATATTATGATTCAATACGATTTGAAATAAAACTGGGTGATTGAATTCTAGGGTTTCCATTTAAATGTTTTGTAAAATCAGAGGAAAACAGTCGTTGAATTTATAAATTGAAGTTAGTAACGACCCGGTATTTTCAACCATTCGCATCCACACGTGTCGGACTTGAATTGCTTAAAATACCGCGTTGTAAATAAAAATTTGGCAATACTCAACATAAACAGTAAATAAATAATCACAGATCACAGACACGAGTAATATAATGCAGCGAATAGATAAATGGTAGTTCATGAAGCTACTATATAAACATCAGAGTTAGCGATAAAATACAACAGAATATCTCAGATGTAGTGAAGTCTCTAGTACGAGCAGATGACTTCTCTGAACCAATCAACTGGAAGGGCTGAAAGTGGAATCGATAGTTAGATCCCCAAACGACGCTCCAAACTCCGAAGATGAGTCTCAAAAGCTGTATCACTCAGTCTGACCCGAGCGTAAAGCAAAACACAAAACACTCGAGTCAAGATTAACATTCTTATATCAATACATCCAACTTAAGTGAAATATCAACTGGAATACAAGTAACTCAAAGGATGTATGGGGTAACCATCCTCTAAGGATCTGCAGAACTATCTACAAGGTGGAAATATACACTATAACACCGTGATCATTCAAATTAATTTATACTTCAAAACCAAAATATCATTTCCCTTTCAAATATATCTATTTTCTAAAATAGTATATATATTAAATAATTTATAAAGTATCGTATTTGAAATTTCCTCAACTACACAAATTGATTCCAATCAACTCAAATTCCAAATTCCCATTTATTCAAAGCTCAATTCATTAATTCAATTCAGTTCTCAATAACCATTTACTTTCGATATATTCAAAGCTTTAATATTCAACATTTTCAAATTTAAATCTAACAGTTTCATATAGATCTTGATTTAGCTTCATTACTATTAAGTCAGGAAATATCCACTTAACAAGTTCAATATCATTTAAATAGCCTTAGATTACATTTTACAGAATATTTCCTTAAATTTATTTAAACTTAAAATATCCATTTAATCCCTTTTACCAAAACCAAATTATAAAATCATATCTTAAATCCCGAATTCGATAGTTTCAAATCGATTTAATTGAATATAATTCTTAATTAAATACCATTTCCAATTAATTCAACTTTATCTTCTCAACCTTAAATTATTCAAAATTTTACAAAATCTATTTTGAAATATAAATTTAAACGAATCCTTAAACATACTATATGTATTAAATCAATCTCAATTAGATTAAATATTATTATTAGGTCTATACATCAAATTTTTATACATATTATATTCAAAGAATCAATCTTTATCAAAACTCTATTTTCTTTCCAAAACCATAGAAATTATTTCCAAAACATTTATATTGGACCAACAGTGTCTGTATATAATTTCATATCCAATGGTCAAGTGATACGGATATTTATTATTTCAATCCATAATTTAAATATATACGGGTAGATATCCTTTCGACCTGCAATCCCAAATTCAATTCAAATGAAAATCGCTTGGGTCTATCATTTCAACCCATAACGATTTTCTCCTATTCTATAGTCTATTCCGGTATGTATCATTTCAACCCATAGAGAATTCTATACTAACAGGGAACTTGCTGAGTGATAACAGATAATATAAAATATAACAATAGGTATATATCATCAATAACAATATAATATAAACATGGTATGGTGTCATATCCCACAGGTGAACAGTTACAGATAATAGCATATATAACAATTTAAATAACTAATAACAGCTTATTTCAATTGTCGTTTGAATTGAAATCAAATTTAATAAATATAAGAACGTTAATCGTGAGTGATTTCTCACCTTTCGAGCCTAGAGAGATTCGACACAAAAATGAGCTGCTAAATCCAAAGCAACGCTAGATGGATATGATTTGATGTAGAAAACAGGCACGACGGACAAGGCTGATAATGGGAAATCGATGAGAACGATTGAATTAGTTTTGATATAACGGAACTATTTAATTTTATATTTTATTATTTGTTTCTAAAATAATTTCAAACACATATTTTCAAATCCATATCATGTCCCAAAAATTTTAGTTTAAAAAAAACTCAATATACAATGTTTATACAATTTATACATTTCCTTAAAATTTCCTTAAATTCGTCTTAAATGCTAACACAAATATAAGTTTGAAAACCGACCAGCGTATATGCTGACAAATACAAATCCATATGCAACGATATATATTGTCTTCTCATGAAATCAATATTAAATTTTGAAGACGAATGTTGAAATAAAAATCATTGTTTACATTTAAACGCCTAAATAGTTTAGATGTTGAAAATAGTACATATATTAAAATACTCTAAATAGTTTATATATTAAAATAATTTGTGTATAAATTCAAAATTTAAACACATATTAAATTAAATATATATCTAAAATCATCGTTTTTGAAAAAAATAACATATCTACATAATATACTTTATATAATACTTACAGATATGCTGCCTAACATAAACATATACTTTAAACAAATGTATTTCTAAATAAGCTAAAATATACACAACAGGTTGAACCCACGTTAACAACTTTACTAAACACTTAACTTATATTATTATACATATAATAGGTTATATGATTTACATACTTGATTCTATATGCATAACAAAATATATTGTAAGCTTTTCATATTATGCTGTAAGCCTGTATATGCATGCACTATATAACTATATGCTGCTAATACAATTCTTATAGCTTAAGTACTTATAAAAACAATGTAACTAATAGATTTGCAGGCTCATATAAAACTTATACCAACCTATATTTTATTTCACTTTAATTTTATTTTATTTTATTTTATTTTTTATTTTTAAAACACACGCACACGTTAAAAATCAACTTATGTATAACTATATTGTTCATACTATAACTTATAGATATAAAAACTTATAGATATAAAACAACAAACCTATTTAAGCAAGATCAGATAATAGATTTATATACACTTATGGATATATATACCTTTAAATAAAAGAGAGGAGCAAGGCCGAAAGTGGTGGTGGTGGAGTGGCGCAGGCCTATCGTGGTGGTGAAGAGCCGAGCACTTGATGGAGTGAAACAATGGAAACAAAAGAAAATACAAGAAGAAAAAAAAGAAAATAAAAAAACAAGTGCATGCGCCCATTAGCTAAAGAGAAAGCTTTACGCGAGAGAAGAAGGCTAATTGATATTCAGTAGGGTATTGCGTACATGTTTATATTTATTAGAGAATTTGGGTTGATTAGGTGGAAACAAAAAAATGGTAAGAGATAAAAATTTGTAACGGCTATAGGAATTTGAGGATTTAATTCCTATTATATAAAGAAAAGTAAATGGAAGGTGGAGTCAGATGAATGTTTTACACGTGAATTTGCAAGGCATCTTTAAATTCTCCCTTTTAAAAAGGCACGGCTGATTGATTTGCAAAGCTAGCGTATGGAATCAAAGGGGTGTATTTTAAAGGCAAGAGATAATTTAAAACGTATGCCCAAAAGTAACGTATTTAAATTTATTTGTTTTTATTTAATTAATAAAATATACGCTAAAGAATATATTAGGAAATAACGTACCATTTATAACGCCAAAGAAATTAAACAAGAACGAATATAAAATGTACCAAATAAAACGTATAATTTATTGCCTTTTTACAACATTATTTATTACTTAATTTAAAAGTATATAACCCATATAAGTAAAACAATAGTGAAATAAATGTTGTAAATATATATATATATATATATATATATATATTATAAAAGATTTGAAGTTAGAATTTAAAATTTAAAATTTCAATTAGTGTCAAAATTTAACCAAAATCTACCATTACAGAAATTGTTTATATTTATTTAAAATTAGGCAAATTAATTCAAGCAATTTTAAAAATTCAAACTCCTTTAAACAATTAAACACCAAGGTTTTAAAAATAAAATATATGACTAAAATATCATGTTACACAAATTAGAAAATGATTTTAAAAGCAAAAAATATTATTTATATAAATTAAAATAAACAAATTTATTAAATAAAACAATTTACACACAATATTGTAAAAAGCATAACTTTCACAATATTAATCTGATTTCAACGAGACGAAAAGCAGTATTCTTGAAATTAAATCTATTTCCATAATAAAAAATTAAAATTAAAAAATTAAAATATTTAAATTTTAAATTTAAAAGTCAAAATTTGACCAGAAATCCATTTTTTGGAATTATTCCATTTATTCGGGTTTGGAATTTTAATTCACACAAAAATCAAAATTTATATTTAGAATAACAAAATTTATCCATTTTAATAAATAAAATAAAGTTTTTAAATCAGGAATTTCAGTTAAAATAATTAAAATATAAAATTAAAATAAACACAAAATACAGGGTTGTTACAAAGTTGATATGGATAAGAAAGGAAAATGAAGATTTTAATCCTAGAATTAAAAATTCTACTTGAGTAAGTTAAAATGAATATTATGAATTGAAGTTTAACTTAAGATAAGTTAAATAAAATTGAAATTGGATTTGAATTGGAATATAAAGTTGAAATGTAATATGATTGTATAACTGTAAGTTATAATTATTGAATGAAATAGATAAACTTAAGCTAGTAAGTGATGCATATAATCCAAAGTTATGATTATAAAATGTAAATGGACTCAAGTAAGCAATATAAGATTATAAGTAAATAAGTTTTGAACTTATGAATAAAGAAATGAAATGGTGAAACCAAAGTGAAAATAGTGATATTATGGTAAAGGAATGGAAATTCAAAATTTTGAATTTTAATTGGAGGGTGAATTGAAATTGAGTAAATTGAATGTAAATATAAATGGTGAACTATTTATATAACTATATGTTATAAATATTGAAGGCGAGTAAAATTAAGTAGGAAATTCAGGAAATTGTAAATAGATAAGTGTATAACTTATTAAAGTGAGAAAAAAAATGGAAAAGTATAACCAAGTTAAAATGGTTAAGTATTTGATAATAAGAAATGAATTCCATTTAGGAATAAATAAACTGAATACGATTTTGGAATATAGATTGGACAAGCTTTGGTATGAACTTAAGTTATCAGCTGAATATAAACTTAAGTAACAATATGGAATATTATAAAAATCATTAGAAATAATTATATGAAATGGTTTCCAAAGTGTTATAGTATAAGTAGGATATACTAAGTAAATGAAAACAAGTAAATTGAATGAGATTCAAATTAAAATGAATTGGGATTTGGCTGCCATGAAAACTTAACTTATGTGATTATTTATGAAATAATTCATAAATAAATTAACATGGATTGGAATGTTGTTTAATGTAACATAAAGCAGGCAAGGGTTGGTTAATAGCATAAATGGGAATCAAATAAAAATTTGAAAAAAAAATTGATTTAGAGTCAATTTAAAAAGGGAATAAATTGAAGTTTAATAAAATGGATTTGCATATAGTGGAAGTGAATAATAAATGGAATGCAAATAAATTGATTGTGAATCAATTTGAAATTAAATAAAAGTGAATTTATACAAGTAAAGCACAAAGAAATCAATGTGAAGTGAATATGAGTTTGTTTGTTGTAAATTTGAAATGAATGCAATGAATTTGGTTGTAAATCATTTCGACTTGAAGGAAATGATATATGGATACATGGGAAGGAAATTTAATTAGTGTTGAAACCTTATAAACTCCTTGTAATATATTATTGGCTTGTTTGGGTTGTGCAATTTATATGTTTAACCAGTTAAAGAAATGAAATGTTATAAAATTTCATGATTTTGAAAACTATTTTGAGTAAGTACGGGTACAAGGAGCTGTTTGGGTAGATTTTGGTCGCGTAAATGCATATAAAATAAGTGGCTTGCTTAAAAACGCTAAAACAAAGGTACGCCTATGCAATAGAATAAAGAAATGATTATATATTGATATATATATATGTATATATATATATATATATATTTCTGACCGTGTGGGTCGATGTATATACATATTTATCTCTTTGTAACATTTTAAAAGGCTCTCCGTACAAAGGAGACGTTGTCAAAAAAAATTGAAATTTAGGGTGTTAGAATTTTTTTGGAAGGTTTGGGAAAAATTTTGTTAACTAGAAAGTTGATTTTTGAATTGTATTGGAAACCAAGGGTTTTGAGTCAGAAAGGAAAGCTAATTGTTTTGGACAAAACAAGAAGGGTTTAGAAAAGTGAACATTGAATTTTAATTAGGTGGTTTTTGGATAAGTTAATGGGTTTAGGAGTATTTTTCCTACCACAGCAATTTCGGGGATGAAATTTTTATAACGGGGAATGTAACGACTCGGAATTTTGGTCGTTCGTTTTGAACGTTTAATTTATTTTTAAAGGTCGAATTTGAATTATTAATTGATTTTGAATATGGAAGAATCAGTGAAATAGTTTAACATTTTAAATGTAACGATTTATTGGATTTGGATAGATATAAATTTAATATTTGAAAATTGGGTAATTATGCGAATCTGGAGTTAAAGGTGAAAAAAAAATGATTTTTAAGTCAATCTAAATTCTATTTGGATTAGAATTATAATATTGGACTTTAGAATTGGATTTAAAAATCGATAAAGTTAAAATTGAAATTTATAAATTAATTTAATAGTGGAAATTAACGTATAGTAATAGTGTAAATAATTGAATTTTTATTTAATATGAATAAGAATGGTTTCTTATACGACTATAAATTCTTTTTGAATTATGGTGGAGTTAATAAGTTTTAAAAATAGAAATTTCAAACGATTTCGACGATTTTGAAAATCACTCGATTTAATCGACACATTAAAATAGCCTTCTGAGGCACAGTCTCAAAATTCGATTAAACTAGTTCCATTGGATCCATAATAGTGTATTATTACCAGATTTCAAATTTTGTAGCATTTGGAGTTACAATTCGGTCGTATAGGATAGAAACACGTTGAAATAAATATTGAAAATTTAATATTTTAATTCGATTCACAAAGCTATCTTCCACATACGATTGAATTAGGCCCCAAAACATGTTCCATTGTGTTCGGAATGCGAGTAAACATTATAAATGCCAGATGCCACGTCTTGTTTAGAGTTTGTTTGAAAAAGTACGTTAAAATGGATATAATATCAAAATAATTCATATACGCGTACATATATATATGCACCTGAACAGAAACCCTAGGGCTTAAACGTTCGTAGCCGCCACCTATTCATTTTAACGGCTGAAATCATCCAATTTTGCCTCCCTCAAATCTTCTCAATCCATCAACCAATTCGTAAAACTCCTAACTGGAATATCGTAGAGCTCGTCGAACTCTATATTGTGAGCGGCTATGATCGAAATTAGAGCTTTTGATTGTCGAAAAATCGAGATTGAAGGGCATGCGTTCATGCTAAATTTTTAGAGCCTAGGAATGATTGAGCGTTGCGTGGTTTTAGGTGTGGGTTGAGCTCGAGTTGGCGGCTCTAACGGCTGCCGCAGATCACCTTATAGGGCGAGGGGTTGGTCGCCGATCACCTTATAGGTCGAGAAGCACTTATAACGCAACACAAAGAAGAGAGGCACGACCCTTCCTTTCGACAAAGACAAAGCATACTTGAGTCATTCAGCAGTCATCTATCGACCAAGTTGGAAGCATCAAGGTCGAAAGGTGTTGACCCGCATATATATATAAGACCCAAGGGGTCACGTTTTGGGGGGTTCGATTCCTTCCACTCGAAACTTGTATTTTTCCTAAATGAAAATAGTTGTAACCCTAATTAAAAAATTGATTTGGGGCCTTGAAGAAATAAAATCATCTTTTGGCTTACGAAACAGAAGTCTCCAATATTTCACATTACTTTACTGATTTGTAGGCTATTGTCAGGTTTTCTCTTGTATTTCAGGTTATGTCAACATCGAAAGGTTCCTGTCGGCACAGTCAGTCAGAACCTCCTACATCCAAATAACTTCAATTTATATACTTCAAACAGCCTACCCCTGAGCCGTTGCTTTTGATAAGGTCGAGATCAGGTCACAACATACTTAAACCTTCAACTAACACAAGGAGCTCAAGGACCCGACTTCCGACAAGATCGAAACGCCTACTTCCAATCCTTGACCAAAGTTCAAGCCATTTAACCACTTAAGACCTCCGACTAGGCCAAAACTAACCAAGGCAAACCTTATTCAGGATATCTCAATTGAATCAAAAAGGAAAGCTTTCGAAGGAGAATCCATACTGACTCAATTGGGTAGAATGATCATTAAGCACAAAAACCAACCCTTTCGACTAAGTCGAAAGGCGATCTAGGTAACTTCTATCTACTAAAGCATATTCGAAAGGAAATTCAAATAGGATTCATAACATCCTTCCTACTTTACTGGCCTAAAGGATAATCTTCATTCCTTAACACAACCTTAGGGTGTTGACAAGATTTCTTGTTAACAGTTTGGCGCGAGAAGGAGGGTCGAACCTTCGACTTGGTTACAAATCCAACACTATTCTTCTCTAACCCTACTTAACCCAATCTCAAGCTCGTCTACTTTGATTTAATCATGGCTAGAAGAATCATGAGATCAGAACAAGGATCTTTTGAACCGTATTTGACATGGCTCTCCCCAATAACCATCAAGCATTCCAATCAGAATGAAGTACAAAGACTCAGATTAGAAGCTCTAAGAATTATAAAATAGAAAATAGCAGAATTATACGATCCTGAGAAATGGAGCTTAAACCCCTTTCATGTTGTCCCCACCCCTATTTTTGCATTGGGAAAGAAAACTAATGGAAGTGACAACGTGTTCAATCGAATGAGAAGAACCATCCAACTCTATTCCAAAGGCACAACCTTTGAGAAAGAAATAATGGCTGATTACAATGCCTTTGCACATAAGTGGTAACAACCAATTACAACAAAAACACTTTCGACCCAAGAACAACAAAGTGTGGAAAAAAGAAAAGCAGTTGGAGAGCATAAAAACATAAGGCCAAGAGACAAAAGATCAAAGAGCCATCCTCAAGAATCAAGCTTCAAGTCTAGACTTCCAAAAGAATGCAACTTAACAGCATCTATGTGGAATGTCTACTTGCTTGCCAAGGATGACCTTAACTATTAGCCCTCACAGAAAAAGAAACCGAAACATGAAAGGAATTTAGGAGGATCCTACTGTTACCACCACATGATAAATGGCCATGAAACCAATCATTGCAGAGAGGGGATAATCATAAATTTCTTCCGACAAGGAAAGATTCATGAGTTTGTAAAAAGAATTTGAGAAACATCAATAAAGAGCTGCTTTTCATAAAAGAAAATCTACATGGTTGAGAGTGAAATGCTCCTTATATTTTGATACTACCTAAGATGGTAGAAAAGCCTCTGTCCATGCCAAGTTGGCCAGGGCAGACCACCTCCTGAAGGGAGGGCAGGTAAACATTTAGCCGTGCCATGAGATGGCAAGGTTAAAGCACCGGACAAGCCTTTGGCCACAACTCTGGTCAAGTCAAGGCACCTCCTAAAGGGAAGACGGGGTAAGCCCTTATCCATGCCATAAGATGGCCAGGGTAAAGCACCGAACAAGCCCTTATCCACGCCACTCTATGGCGAGGGTAAGGCACCTCATGGAGGGAGGACGGAGTAAGGCTTTATCCATGCCATAAGATGGCCAGGGTAGACCACCGAACATGCCCTTATCCGCGCCACAAAAGGGCCAGGGAAGGGTGCCTCCTAGAGGGAGGATGGGTATGTCCTTGGTTCCAGCCTCTAAGATGAGCTAACTAAGAGCACCGAACAATAATGGACTAAGACGTTTTGGACCAAGAAGAGGACTATCAAGCAATGGACTAAGATGTCTAAGAGCAAGAAACCGCAAATCCGATTGTGGACTGAGACGTCTAAATTCAAGAGGAAATTGATCGAATTCTTAAAATCAAATTAAACATGCTTTTTAATAAAATCAAAATTAAAACAATTTTCAAAAGTGGAATCCCGATTAAAAGATCTGAAAGGGGGAAATTCACTGAAAAACATAAAACAGAGATAAAGAGAGATTATAAAAGCAAAAATAATCTCAAACTTACGATTAGATTTTGTTATTACCTTGATTTCCGGAAGAAGAAAGAAAGTTTGAGATATTTGGGGAATTCTTTTACTTTCACTCGAAATTTGGGTTGCAGGTAAATGAGAAAGAAGGAGAAAGAACGTACTTATAAGAAAAGTCTCCCAAGAGCTGCTAACTGTTAGATTAGATTTAAATAGGCGGCTTAGATTCATGTAGGAAGACTAAGAGACAGAAAACTTATAACTTCCAATATAGATGACTTGGAAAGTCAGGAGCATCCCTTCGCAGCGGGGCAAATATTACTCCAAATGGAATTTTGAGGAAACTATTTAACTTTATAAACTATTTTATTATAGTATTTTAATATTTAAGTCATTTAAATGGTGGAAGTTATGTTTCAAAGTTATGAGTTTCAAAGTATTATGATTTGAAATTGTTATATTTTCAAGTGTTTTGATTTCGAAGTGTTATAACTTTGAAAGTGCTATAATTTTTATAAAAAAAAAATATTTGAAATAAAAATGATATCGTATTTGGTTTTGAAATGGAAATAATATCGTATTGATATGATTTTGGAATGTTAAAAATATTTTGGTTTTGAAGCATAAATTATTTTTGAAATGACCGTGGTGTAAAAATAACGTTTGGTGGTTAAAGAGACCGGATCAAAAGTTGTCATACTCTCTGCCAACTCCTGAAACCACTTTAACAACCGTGTACGCGGTGGAGATCACGGGATAAAGTAGGATGGTGGCGACATTCTATTGAGGTATGTACGCGGACCCGACTCCCGTGAGTTGGCATAAGGTGGCTAAAACAAGAGCAATTGACGGGATAATGAGGTCGCTCCTCTTATCAGACACACTTCTTCGATACCATTCTATTACTTTATGATTGATTGGGTGCACCTTTGATTTTTGAGAGTGTACCTCGAGGTGGGTGGTAGTAGCTGCTATGCGTTACCACCGGTCCAGAAGTGTAATTGGTATATCTGCCTTGGAGTTTCCTAGTTGTGCCGTGTCACCTACCCTATCGCGCCTTGTACAATTTTGGTTTTGTGCCGTAGCCTATGGAGTATCCTTTGGTGGCTTCCTGATTAGGAGGGACTATGATAGTGTATAGACCATTGGAACTATGTATGTGTTAAGAGGGATATTGGATAACTCCTTAACGCTATTTTTAAGTAAGTTTACTTTATTTTAGACATTATTATAATAGCGTATATTACTATATAGTAAATAGTTTAATAAATCCTTAGAGGATGGTTATCCCAAACATCCTTTGAGTTTCTCGTATTTTAGTTGCTATTTCACTTGAGTTGGACTTATTGATATAAGAATGTTAGTCCTGACTCGAGTGTTTTGTGTTTTGCTTTACGATCTGGTCAGACTGAGTCATACAGCTTTTGAGACTCACCTTTGGAGTTAGAGCTTCGCTTGGAGATCCAGCTATCTATCGGCTTTCAGATATTCAGTCGATTCTGGTGATGTATTCTAATCTTGTATTTGGCTATTGTATTTGAAACTTCTATTGTACCTTATTTAACTCTGATATATAGTAGCTTCATGAACTACTATTCTTTTGTCTTCGCTACATTATTGTTATATTACTCTGTGTGTGTGATCCTATGATTATGTATTTACTGTATATGCTGAATTTTGCCAAATATAAATTAACAATCTGATATTTTGAGCAATTAAAATCCGATATGCGTGGATGCGAATGGTTGAAAATATCGGGTCGTCTCATTTTCGACAGCGAAAAATCATGTTTTCATAACTTGGTCCTATCGCTGATACCTGTGTACCATTCTGTTCCTCTTGTCGTGCTGATCTCCATAGTATGTTCATTTCTATAATTCAGTGTCCAGTATGTAGCGAAAACGGAAAAACACTTTGTCGTATCCGTGCCATATTTTGCCTTTTTGTTTCCTTTGCCTTTCCAGATTTCCAGCCGTATAAACTGATCAGTCATTACTTTAATAAATTTTGAACCAACGCTTGGCCCTTCTAATTTCCTAGATTTTTGTATGTATCTTCCCGTGCCTTTTCATTTTGCTTCTCCTTTCATTCTAAGAAAAAAATAACAACATATATATGGTTCATATATGTTTCGTCTGAGAAGGAAGCCGCTTCGTCCCCTTTATCATTTTTCTCGAGACTTCTCTTGGCCACGCCTAGCTCTCCACCGAGCCTTCCACTTTCACTCTATTCACAATTATTGTTTCCATAGCCTCGAAAGGTGAGCAATCACTCACAATTAACATTTTTATATTCAATAAATTTTATCCACCTTGAAATAACAATTGAAATGTGCTGTTAAATTTGAACTGTTAATTATATAATTGCTATATACGATATGCCATTATTTGTAACCGTTCACCTGTGACATATGACACCATAACCCGTTATTTATAGTATGATTTAAATTTGTTACTGATGATATATGCCTGTTGTTGATATGTCACATTTTTATCATATTTGTTCTCACTTTGCAAGTTTCCTGTTAGTTTAGAATTCCCTATGGATTGAAATGATACATTCTCGAATGATCTTGTAGATTTAGGGAAAATCATTATGGAGTGAAATAATAAACCCAAGCGATTTTCATTGATTTTGAAATTTTGGGATTGCGGGTTGGAATGATATATACCCACAAAATATTAAATTTAAATTGCGGATTGAAACGATAATTATCAATATCACTTGACCATAGGATAGAAAACTATATACGGACACCGTTGGAAAATTGAGTTTTATAATTTTGGAAGGAAATATATGGATTTTATTAAATATTGATTTTTAAATATAATATAAAGATATTTTATTTGGTAAAATTAGATTTTTAAATTATATGTTTGGAAAATTTAAATTTATAAGTTAGGTTTGAAAATATGAAATTTAAGATTTTAGTAATAATTTTATTATTTTAAAATATATAAAATAAGATTTAAAATAGATTTATTAGTAAGATTTAATTTAATATAATTTATTTAAATAAAATTTAATTTAATTAGTATATATATAATATGTTTCAATATTTATTTAAAAATTTACATTAATATTTTTAAATTGATTTTTGTAATAACTTTAAATAAATAGAGGTTGGAAAAAAAAAAGTAAAATTGACTTGAAATTTAAATTGGTTAATAACCGAATTAATGGTAGCTACGGAAAGGAAAACTAAGAGTTGCAGTCTTGAAGCTGAAAGAAATGGATTGTGGGAGTGACTTGGTTCAGGAATATAACAAGCATAATGGGGTAAGGGATAGACAGGATAGGCTCGTGTTCTACCTTACAAATGAGTGCTTGCTACTGCTATGTAAAAATTCAGATGCAGCGGCATGAATTTCAGTGTTAAAAAGAGTGCTAGCTGTTTCTATTGTTGTGTGAAAATGTTGTTTGAGTGACTTGAACATTTTGAGCTTTAAGTGCGAAATGCTACAAGCCTTGACACAAACACAATCGAGCTGATGTAGTGACAGGCCAGAAGGAGAACATAAAAATGGGATGGAGGGTGAAAGAAGAAACGTTACTACAGTATGCATGCCACCATGAAAAGATGTGGAGATTGCGATCTATTAACAAGCTGTCTTCAACTGCCTTCAGAAAAGCAAGCTAATGATGGCTTGAATTCAGTGAGTGGCTGGTGCGATCTTGCTCTAACTAACATCAAGGATGCATGTTTATGTGCTTGTTTGTAGAGGGAAAAAACATTTCCATGCATACATGATTAGGTCTGTATTTGTCCATACATTTGTGTGGTTTATGTGGCTATAAGGCGCACATTGGAAACATGTCGAGCAATCATGTCTGGGCCTGTAAATGTCTTTACATGTACATGGCTGTATGTTGCTCATTTGTGAATATTATCATATGTGTATAGAATTTAAATGTATATATATTTATACTTATATTCGTTGATGTAAATGTGTATGTGTTTGTGTATAAGTATATATGTAAATATAAATATATACGTATATATTAATGTTCGTGCATGTGTATGTACTAGAGCAAGTTTTGTATTAATATATATATATATATATCAAACTTCATATGCATATATATATATATATATGTATGTATGTATGTATGTATGATGTATGTACGTATGTATGTATGTATGTATGTATGTACGTACGTACGTATGTACATATGTATGTGTATATATATGTGTGTGTACATATAAACATATAAATATATATATATATATATGAACCTAAAAGAATACTTTTATACATTAGAATCTTTTAATTAAAACACATAATCATGTATTTATTTCATGTTTTGACTGAAGCAATTTCTAAACGCAAAGAAGAATTATTGTTGGCTACTGCTAAGGAGCCATGGGATTGGAGCAAATTCTATTTTAAGATATAAAAACTATAGTACCGTTGTAAGGATTACATATATCTCGTCTTTATCTTTTATCTAATTAATTACATTACTTGATATACCCAATTATGTATATGTTTTGTAATCAACCTACGGAGATATTATACAAATCTACCTATATAAATTTTACTCATAATTTTAAATTAACTAATTAATTATGATTTAGTTAATGAACTTACGGTTGAAGCTAATTAAATGCGATATGATTAGTAAGATTTAAAATTAATTAATTGTGATTTGGTAGAAAATAATGTACATAAGAACATTATACGAGTAAATAAATAATTTAATGTACTTATATATACATACATACATATATATATATACGTATGTATGTATGTATGTGCATGTGTGTATGTATGGGTGCATTCTTCAAGCCAATATTTCTTATAGAATAATACACTAGATTGATTAACAAAGTTACGTCGATAGTTTAAATTTAATATTTATTTATTTGTCTATTTATTCATGCATTTTGTATAAATGTATTATTTAATTTTAAATCAACCAGTGGTAGTGGTCATTGGGGATAGGATCATGACATTAGTGGGATAATCAATCCTATCAATATGGAGACACCAGTTTGCATATCTTCGTTTTGGGACAGTCGAGAAATAAATATACCAAATGGTGCAATAGATTATTGAAGAGGGGTTATCATAAAGATTGCTAAAGATGCGATGGTTTCGTTCAAACCACAATTTATAGAAAGTAATAGAATAGATAGGATCTAAAATTCTTTGACTCTATGGGGAAAGGCTTAATCTGAATTTTTTCTAATAAAAATTACAAGAGAGGATTGCTGAAGCAATATTTATGCTAAAAGCCTCTATAGTCTTATAAATAATATGGGAAGAAGTGTGCAGAACTAAAACTGAAGGTGGTTTTGGTATTAGGAAAATTGAAGATATCTCTAAAGCAGTGGCTACCAATCTTTTGTGGAAATTTATCAACTGTGAATCTCTATGGGCCAAATGGATGCAAAATAAATATTGTAAAAATGCAAACTTCTGGAATGCTAACACTGATCCTACGGCATCAAATACTTGGTGTAACGCCCCGAAAATTTTTGACTTTCGAAAATTCAACATCGACACTCACTTTATCGACTGCCGAGAAATCGAAGGCCGGAAACACGGAATGTTATTGTTTTTAAAAAGAATTTAAGAAAAGAAAGAGGTAGAAGAAAATAGAATATAAATCTTAGCCAACATAGACATTTCGAACTATGCCTACTATAGCTACCATCCAAACAGTGTTGCGACACCATAAGTGAATGATAGGTTCTACAACTAATACCGTACAAGTTTCGTATTGGGAATTGGATTTCCAACAAATGGTCAGGCCAAGGAACTTCCCATTGCCACATGAGAATGCCTCTGGATGGACATCCCCGAGAACCAAACCGGATCTCTACCAACACAAGGCCGGGTTACCCCTAACTGAGTAACAACTGACCGAATATGCCATCCCCCGGTCCTTTGGGACCTTTATCACCGAGCGCTCGTAATCAATTCACACAATCATAATAATAAAGTGTTTCAACATGAGTAAGTATCTGGGCTCCATACCATGATACCACCCTTTTCCAGAAGGAAATGCACCTATCCTAAAGGGCGCTACCCCTCATAACCTTGCCGCATCTTTCCGGTTTTGACCATTTCCGGGATGTGAGGCTCGACGAATACACGTCCACAAAAACATACTTTATACAAAAGCCATGCTTTGGGTCAACAAATGATCAACACAATGATCACCAAGATAGACGATCAAACAAATGATCCTATCACAAATAATCAACACAATGATCATTTCAGCATCACTCAGCATGTCACATTACCAAATTGGGAATATATCGCTGATAACTTCAACTATGTAACCTCTGAGCTCGTATGTCTCAGAGAAGGGTGTTAAGCTAAAAGAATAAATTCTCCGCCACCAACAGAAATATATTTGAAAGAAATCGGCTTTATATCTCAAATTGTAATGTCAGGCATAAATCCATACAAGTCTGTTCCGGGATCGAACAAAACCGAAGGCACTTACAAAGAAGTCCTTGCAATCCGGATATCCACAATCCTGATCGGATTCACCATCACATATGGAGAACTCTATACCGTAGCTACTCGGTGCAGAGTCAATCGATAGTTCATCCTATCGCTCTCGCAAATATCCGGTCTTCAACACCGATCTTCAAATGCAATTCACAACGACGTATCACATATTCGGAATGGGTTATACGACCCCATGGTCCTTTCTCGGTTAACCCGAATAGTGAGCGCTTATTCAAAAATAAGTGTGGCATTCAAATTCAAACAAATCACATCAAATACCCATTCAAAGGGAAATATTGATAGTCGGTTATTGAACTATCAATGGATATGCACACATCACCAGATTCCAAATAATTTTCCAAATTATTTATCTTCCAAAATATCTTTACAAGATATAAAATTTCAACACTTCAAAAATAAATCAATATTTATTTTTAAAAAATTACACTTTCTTTTATAAATTCCTTAGTGAATTTATATTCAAAAATATTCATGCATATACGATTTCAACTATCCATTTTCAATTTATCTTCAAAAGATAAATTCTAAATATTCACTTCATATTGGAAAACATTTCCATACTTATTTATTCATAAGTAATTCACAAATCTTTTTATTTCCAACCTTGGAAAATATTCAATATACTTAAATCGAATTAAGTATATATTTCATTCTTTAAGGAAATCATTCTCTTTAACATATTTATTTGGGCCAAAACGAATGTTGCGTAAAACATCGTTACGACAACCCAAAATCACTAGTATAGGGATTCGAATTTAAAATAGATATATAAATCCCAATACTATTCAAAACATTTCCTTTCGGAAATCATTTACTATAACAACAGTGTTATAGTCCACTATTTCCTTTTATTTCTCGAAAACGTCTATTTCAACAATGAATGTTGAAATCTATGGTTTCGAATCTCAACACCTTTTTAAAACATCGTTAGATCATTTTAATTCTATTTAAAACATTCACATTCAAACCATTTTCTTTAACGTGTTATTCACTATTCAAAAATGTGAATAAACTTCATCAAGAAATCTCATCCTTTTATTCGTTTTAATTCAAAGGATTATTCACTATTCAAAAATGTGAATATAACTCCTTTAATAGGTTCCAACAATTTTCTTATCAAAATAAGTCATTTGCGAATTTATAAAACATCGTTTATAAATTCCATTTCTATTTATTTATAAAAACTTCCTTTTTATAAATTCTTTTATTAACTATTCCAGTTTATAACTCAATTATAACTCAAAGTTCATATTATAAGTTAAGTGCTTATAATCTATTTGTTTGCAAAAATCGTTCCTTTGAACTTCATAATTATAAATCTTATAACCTATAAGATTCAATTATTCACCCAAATCTATTCCTCAATTAACTTCACCAATTTATAAATCTTACTATTTATAAATTTTATTTATAACTTCACAGTTTATAATTCTATAAATTTCATTCATTTATGAAATTCATTTTCACTTCATTCAAACACTTATAAAAACTCGTTTTATAATGTCTATATTTCAATTTATAAATATCCATTTATAAATCACTTAATATAAATCAATTTATATTATTCTTTTAAAACATCTTTAATCTCCTTTATAATTTCACCATTCTCTTGATTTATAAAATAATTAAATTTTATAAATCCTATATTTAAACTTTTCACAATAAATTCAAAAATCCCAGTTTAAACTATTTTATACATCATTAACCCGTATTTTCAAAAATCAATCTTTTAACTATATTTCACAAAAACCATAATTTTATAACTTTAAAAATTATAGCGTTTAATTATTTAAAATGGGTCAATTCCAAAAATATAGTATATTTTCAAAAATCACTTTTAAAATCATTTTAAAATTCCAAAATCTGGGTCCAATGATGCTACACACCAAATAGTCAATCGCGACTACAACGATCCATCATATATCGATATGATAATCCATCAAATATCAAAATATCTGAAATCAAATAAAAACTGTTGAGGAATCCATTTGGATCCCTCCAACCTGTTTTCCTGCATCCAAAAACATTAGCACAATACCAATTTCGCTCCAGTACGAAATTATCGCGGTATATGTTTTTAATAAATATTATCCGCTTAATAACGGCGTAATAGGGTCTCATCCGCTAAAAAATACGGGAAATCAATCAACTCCAATATATACATATGCCAATATATATATATATATTGATATTATATATAATACCAATTTCACTGTTTATGAAATATTCGCGGTATATGTTTTTAATAAATAACATCCGCTTACTAACAGCGCATAATGTCTATTTTAACAATCAATAAATATCAATCATCATTCAAACATGCATTCAAATATTTTAAATCTAACTATTTAAAATAAAATCGAAACCATTTCGATTGAGTGAGAAGTTCTCACCTTGATTTAAATTTCGTTTTAGCGATTTATTTCGAATAAAATTAAACGGACGTTTAATTTTACTCAAAATTCTCACTAACTCCAAACGAATCCAATCCAACTTCATCGCGTAGTGCTCGTCCATATGATTCCAACGCTTCTTGTTTCGCGCGTTTTCGACCTCGTATGAAAAAGTTATGAATATTTGAAGTTTACTCGAATTTTAATAACTAAAATTACACATTAATTTATAATTTTTAACCTCAAACTCATCAGGACCCTCCATTTCATCTTGCATCAGATCTGGCCGCCCATCCCCTTCTCCCTCTCACGTTCTTCTTCTCCAGGTTGAGGCCGCAACCACCAACCCATGAACAAGCAACTAGGGTTTAACATTGCAAGCTCATTTCTCGACGAAATCACATCAAACCACCTGCAAATCGAAGCTCTTCGCGAGAGCTACCTCCACCACCCATGGCTTGAAGCTCGGCCCCCCCTAAACCTCTCGAAATGCGTGCGAAAATCTGTAGGTTCGGCCCCAATTGCTCCCCCCTCGTCGCGCCATACCCCATCATATCCGTATGTATTTGAAGAACACACTCCCCTCTACAACTTTCATGTTGACAACTTCCTCCAATTGTTGACGGATCGTGAGTGATTGAGGGAGGAAGTGGAGATGATTTCTGGCCGTTCATATTGCAACTGGCGGCTACAGAATTAGGTTTAGGGTTTAGCCTCTTCTTTTTTTTTTTTGAGATAGTGGGCTATTTATAGGAAAATCGATCGACACTATTCATCCGGAAATTCCGAACTCCGATTTACGCGCCGTAACCAGCGTTTCTAAGGTTTACCCCGCGTTTCGAACACAATGGAACAGGTTTCGGAAGCTAATTCGGACATCTGTGCGAGTTATGGCTACAAACGTTCAATTTAAATTGAACCGATTTAAATCGATTTCCAGGCGTTTTAATTCGTACCGGACAAACGGTAAATCCAATTGACTTGAAATTTGAAATCTTACAATAATATCACATTGCAGATCCGATGAAACTGGTTTCGTCGAAATCCGAGACTTTTTGAAAAATGGCTATTTTAACTCGCCAAATTTAAATTAAAAATAATTCGATGCGTTTCGAGCTGTCACGATCAAACGATAACTCCGATTGACACGAAAATTGAAATCCGGTAATAACTAACTACTACGGATCCAATGGAACTGGTTTCGTTCAATTCTGAGACTGTTCAAAAATTGGCTATTTTACAGTCGATAATTAAATATTAAAATATTCAATTTTCACAAATAAACTTTTAATTCGATTTTAAAAGTTCTAAAATATCATTCTAACTCCAACATGATAAAATAAAATTTTACAAATCATTTTCAATCATATTTAACCCAATTTTCAATTATTTCCATAATTTAACATATTAAATTATCGATTTAATTATCCAATTAAATCCAATAAATCGAAATAAAATTTATTCGACTTATAAATTCACTCATTAATATTTAAAATAAATTAAATATTCAAATTTTAATTAACAAAAATTCTGGGTTGTTACAATCTTTCCCCCTTAAAAGAATTTCGTCCTCGAAATTACAAGTTAGAAAAGTTACAGAATCCATTAACTTTCCAAAATCCATAATTAAACTTCTTACAATATTTTACTAAGTTTTCAAATCATACTTAGTTATCTTTTCAAAAACAATTACTATTGTTTAACTTTCAATTCCAAAATCAAAGGTTAAAGTTTTCAAAATTTTCCCAATTTTCTCAAATTTTTTCTAACGCCTTAAATTTTCGGAAAAATTCGCCATAGTCTCCTTTGCGCGGCTCGATCCGAAAAAAAAAATGACAGTATATATATCACAAATATACATCTCATCAAGTAATGAGGCATCCCGCATGGAAAAAAATGTAAAAGTACGATATTTAATTCGAGATATGTACCTTATATTTTATTAGCAAGCATATACGGCTAATATAGCGCGAAAGCGAGCTCCAAATGCGAAGCAAACGCGATCCGCACCTACTAAACACTCAACAAACAACATGAGAACATGTACATAGACAATAATCTCAATATACAACATATAGCAACATAATAACTACATATGCTAACATAGCAAATGTACTCAATAGCAATATATATTCAACCATCAACCAACTATCATTCATAACCAATAATATTCATTCATATTCTCATTCATATACAATGAATTGGTTTTCAAATTAATTCACATTTGATTTATCAACTTTCATTCTCAATTAGTTTATATATTCACTAATTCATATTCAAGTTGGTTCACTTTCAATTCAAATTCAATTTATTTAAGATTTATTTACTTCTAATTTGAATTAAATTTCATAGCTTTCAATTTCGCTAATTCACTTTCATTAACATTAGATTTGAATGAATTAACACTTATATTCATTATTCAATATCAATTATTCACATTTAATTGATTAACATTCAATCCATTAATTCAATTCAATTACAAAAGTTGAATTCTATTACATAACTCAAGTTCATATTCATCACTTAACTTTATTACTTTACTTCGATACCAATATCAACTTCATTCAACAACTCTTAAGTTATATTCCATTTAACTTTAAATTCACTTTTTTTTTATTTACAACTCATATTCATAAATATATTCATATAGTTTCACTTCTTATATATATAAGTTTATTTCACAATTGTAAATCACTTTAATTATAATTCAATTCTTATAATTCTTTTGCTTATACAATTATTCTTTTATTTGGATTATTCAAACAACTAAACAATCAACTTATATACACTTTAATAATTCCAAAAAATTATCCCTTTATATATAAAAATATAGTCAAGTAAAATTATTTCATTTACCTAACTTAAAACAAATATTGTGCCGAATTGTTCTATTCAAGTGTTTAGAAACCCCTTCGGCATAGTTGTCGAGACCACGCTGACGAAGGTTCATATACCACTCAACAAACCAATCATCACAATATAAAACAATTTTATATTCACTAACAAATACGCTCTCATAGCTATTATTACACTCAAACTCATTCTAGAGTACTGCTGACTCTATCTCTAATGAGTAATACCCAACAGAACCATGGTTGTCGCTTAACCATATGCTCCGATACCAAATGTAACGCCCCGAAAATTTTTGACTTTCGAAAATTCAACATCGACACTCACTTTATCGACTGCCGAGAAATCGAAGGCCGGAAACACGGAATGTTATTGTTTTTAAAAAGAATTTAAGAAAAGAAAGAGGTAGAAGAAAATAGAATATAAATCTTAGCCAACATAGACATTTCGAACTATGCCTACTATAGCTACCATCCAAACAGTGTTGCGACACCATAAGTGAATGATAGGTTCTACAACTAATACCGTACAAGTTTCGTATTGGGAATTGGATTTCCAACAAATGGTCAGGCCAATGAACTTCCCATTGCCACATGAGAATGCCTCTGGATGGACATCCCCGAGAACCAAACCGGATCTCTACCAACACAAGGCCGGGTTACCCCTAACTGAGTAACAACTGACCGAATATGCCATCCCCCGGTCCTTTGGGACCTTTATCACCGAGCGCTCGTAATCAATTCACACAATCATAATAATAAAGTGTTTCAACATGAGTAAGTATCTGGGCTCCATACCATGATACCACCCTTTTCCAGAAGGAAATGCACCTATCCTAAAGGGCGCTACCCCTCATAACCTTGTCGCATCTTTCCTGTTTTGACCATTTCCGGGATGTGAGGCTCGACGAATTCACGTCCATAAAAACATACTTTATACAAAAGCCATGCTTTGGGTCAACAAATGATCAACACAATGATCACCAAGATAGACGATCAAACAAATGATCCTATCACAAATAATCAACACAATGATCATTTCAGCATCACTCAGCATGTCACATTACCAAATTGGGAATATATCGCTGATAACTTCAACTATATAACCTCTGAGCTCGTATGTCTCAGAGAAGGGTGTTAAGCTAAAAGAATAAATTCTCCGTCACCAACAGAAATATATTTGAAAGAAATCGGCTTTATATCTCAAATTGTAATGTCAGGCATACAATCCATACAAGTCTGTTCCGGGATCGAACAAAACCGAAGGCACTTACAAAGAAGTCCTTGCAATCCGGATATCCACAATCCTGATCGGATTCACCATCACATATGGAGAACTCTATACCGTAGCTACTCGGTGCAGAGTCAATCGATAGTTCATCCTATCGCTCTCGCAAATATCCGGTCTTCAACACCGATCTTCAAATGCAATTCACAACGACGTATCACATATTCGGAATGGGTTATACGACCCCATGGTCCTTTCCCGGTTAACCCGAATAGTGAGCGCTTATTCAAAAATAAGTGTGGCATTCAAATTCAAACAAATCACATCAAATACCCATTCAAAGGGAAATATTGATAGTCGGTTATTGAACTATCAATGGATATGCACACATCATCAGATTCCAAATAATTTTCCAAATTATTTATCTTCCAAAATATCTTTACAAGATATAAAATTTCAACACTTCAAAAATAAATCAATATTTATTTTTAACAAATTCCACTTTCTTTTATAAATTCCTTAATGAATTTATATTCAAAAATATTCATGCATATACGATTTCAACTATCCATTTTCAATTTATCTTCAAAAGATAAATTCTAAATATTCACTTCATATTGGAAAACATTTCCATACTTATTTATTCATAAGTAATTCACAAATCTTTTTATTTCCAACCTTGGAAAATATTCAATATACTTAAATCGAATTAAGTATATATTTCATTCTTTAAGGAAATCATTCTCTTTAACATATTTATTTGGGCCAAAACGAATGTTGCGTAAAACATCATTACGACAACCCAAAATCACTAGTATAGGGATTCGAATTTAAAATAGATATATAAATCCCAATACTATTCAAAACATTTCCTTTCGGAAATCATTTACTATAACAACAGTGTTATAGTCCACTATTTCCTTTTATTTCTCGAAAATGTCTATTTCAACAATGAATGTTGAAATCTATGGTTTCGAATCTCAACACCTTTTTAAAACATCGTTAGATCGTTTTAATTCTATTTAAAACATTCACATTCAAACCATTTTCTTTAACGTGTTATTCACTATTCAAAAATGTGAATAAACTTCATTAAGAAATCTCATCCTTTTATTCGTTTTAATTCAAAGGATTATTCACTATTCAAAAATGTGAATATAACTCCTTTAATAGGTTCCAACAATTTTCTTATCAAAATAAGTCATTTGCGAATTTATAAAACATCGTTTATAAATTCCATTTCTATTTATTTATAAAAACTTCCTTTTTATAAATTCTTTTATTAACCTATTCCAGTTTATAACTCAATTATAACTCAAAGTTCATATTATAAGTTAAGTGCTTATAATCTATTTGTTTGCAAAAATCGTTCCTTTGAACTTCATAATTATAAATCTTATAACCTATAAGATTCAATTATTCACCCAAATCTATTCCTCAATTAACTTCACCAATTTATAAATCTTACTATTTATAAATTTTATTTATAACTTCACAGTTTATAATTCTATAAATTTCATTCATTTATGAAATTCATTTTCACTTCATTCAAACACTTATAAAAACTCGTTTTATAATGTCTATATTTCAATTTATAAATATCCATTTATAAATCACTTAATATAAATCAATTTATATTATTCTTTTAAAACATCTTTAATCTCCTTTATAATTTCACCATTCTCTTGATTTATAAAATAATTAAATTTTATAAATCCTATATTTAAACTTTTCACAATAAATTCAAAAATCCCAGTTTAAACTATTTTATACATCATTAACCCGTATTTTCAAAAATCAATCTTTTAACTATATTTCACAAAAACCATAATTTTATAACTTTAAAAATTATAGCGTTTAATTATTTAAAATGGGTCAATTCCAAAAATATAGTATATTTTCAAAAATCACTTTTAAAATCATTTTAAAATTCCAAAATCTGGGTCCAATGATGCTACACACCAAATAGTCAATCGCGACTACAACGATCCATCATATATCGATATGATAATCCATCAAATATCAAAATATCTGAAATCAAATAAAAACTGTTGAGGAATCCAGTTGGATCCCTCCAACCTGTTTTCCTGCATCCAAAAACATTAGCACAATACCAATTTCGCTCCAGTACGAAATTATCGCGGTATATGTTTTTAATAAATATTATCCGCTTAATAACGGCGTAATAGGGTCTCATCCGCTAAAAAATACGGGAAATCAATCAACTCCAATATATACATATGCCAATATATATATATTGATATTATATATAATACCAATTTCACTGTTTATGAAATATTCGCGGTATATGTTTTTAATAAATAACATCCGCTTACTAACGGCGCATAATGTCTATTTTAACAATCAATAAATATCAATCATCATTCAAACATGCATTCAAATATTTTAAATCTAACTATTTAAAATAAAATCGAAACCATTTCGATTGAGTGAGAAGTTCTCACCTTGATTTAAATTTCGTTTTAGCGATTTATTTCGAATAAAATTCGTCCGTACGTTTAATTTTACTCAAAATTCTCGCTAACTTCAAACGACTCCAATCCAATTTCATCGCGTAGTGCTCGTCCATACGATTCCAATGCTTCTTGTTTCGCGCGTTTTCGACCTCGTATGAAAAAGTAATAAATATTTGAAGTTTACTCGAATTTTAATAACTAAAATTACACATTAATTTATAATTTTTAACCTCAAACTCATCAGGACCCTCCATTTCATCTTGCATCAGATCTGGCCGCCCATCCCCTTCTCCCTCTCATGTTCTTCTTCTCCAGGTTGAGGCCGCAACCACCAACCCATGAACAAGCAACTAGGGTTTAACATTGCAAGCTCATTTCTCGACGAAATCACATCAAACCACCTGCAAATCGAAGCTCTTCGCGAGAGCTACCTCCACCACCCATGGCTTGAAGCTCGGCCCCCCCTAAACCCCTCAAAATGCGTGCGAAAATCTGCAAGTTCGGCCCCAATTGCTCCCCCCTCGTCGCGCCATACCCCATCATATCCGTATGGATTTGAAGAACACACTCCCCTTTACAACTTTCATGTTGACAACTTCCTCCAATTGTTGACGGATCGTGAGTGATTGAGGGAGGAAGTGGAGATGATTTCTGGCCGTTCATATTGCAACTGGCGGCTACAGAATTAGGTTTAGGGTTTTGCCTTTTTTTTTTTTTTTTTTGAGATAGTGGGCTATTTATAGGAAAATCGATCGACACTATTCATCCGGAAATTCCGAACTCCGATTTACGCGCCGTAACCAGCGTTTCTAAGGTTTACCCCGCGTTCTGGACACAATGGAACAGGTTTCGGAAGCTAATTCAGAAATCTGTGCGAGTTATGGCTACAAACGTTCAATTTAAATTAAACCGATTTAAATCGATTTCTAGGCGTTTTAATTCGTACCGGACAAACGGTAAATCCAATTGACTTGAAATTTGAAACCTTACAATAATATCACATTACGGATCCGATGAAACTAGTTTCGTCGAAATCCGAGACTTTTTGAAAAATGGCTATTTTAACTCGCCAAATTTAAATTAAAAATAATTCGATGCGTTTCGAGCTGCCACGATCAAACGATAACTCCGATTGACACGAAAATTGAAATCCGGTAATAACTAACTATTACGGATCCAATGGAACTGGTTTCGTTCAATTCTGAGACTGTTCAAAAATTGGCTATTTTACAGTCGATAATTAAATATTAAAATATTCAATTTTCACAAATAAACTTTTAATTTGATTTTAAAAGTTCTAAAATATCATTCTAACTCCAACATGATAAAATAAAATTTTACAAATCATTTTCAATCATATTTAACCCAATTTTCAATTATTTCCATAATTTAACACATTAAATTATCGATTTAATTATCCAATTAAATCCAATAAATCGAAATAAAATTTATTCGACTTATAAATTCACTCATTAATATTTAAAATAAATTAAATATTCAAATTTTAATTAATAAAAATTCTGGGTCGTTACACTTGGAAAACATTACTTCGAGCAAGACAATAGTGCAAAGGCCTCATTAACAAAAATATAGTCAATGGGGATAACACAAGCATATGGTTTGATCCTTGGATCAATGGAACCTCACTAATAGAAGACATAGGCTGGAATGCCATGTCAGTGATTAGAGGACATAACAAAAAAGTATCTGAATTGATCACTAACAATAAATGGAAACAAAACATCAAATATGTCCCAACTCAGTACCATCAAACCATTCACAATATTAGCATTCAACCACAATTTGTAAAAGATTACTGGATCTGGTTACCTAGTAACAAAGGACAATTTACACTGAAGTCATCATGGAATCAACTAAGAAACAAGCATTCAGAACATTTCTGGACAAAAATCATATGGGGTAAGGGATGCGCCCCTAAAATGTCAACATGTGCTCTACTGGCCATCCAAAGCAAATTGAAAACCAAGGTACGTATTAGAAGATGGAACACAGACATTGACCAACAATGCAACTTATGCGCAAGTCACATAGAAGACAGAGATCATCTGTTCTTCAACTACCCGTACTCTAGTAAGTTGTTGGAAAATACCATGCAAAAATTGAAATTAGACATCAATCTCAACTTCAACATTAACCAGATTCTGGAATGCATAAGTAACAGTAACAAGAATCAAACTTTAACTAATCAAATCATCAACATAGCGTTCACTTCCCTGATTTGGAACATTTGGTGCGAAAGAAACAACAGGATCTTCAGAGGTATTGAAATGCCAACATCGATTAGAAACATCCTGATAAATCAAGATGTTAAAACGCTTACGCAATACTTTATCCAAGATAGAGAAGTAAGTACAGAATCGAAACTTATCTGCGATAATTGGAACATCGTCAGCAGGCCCTCGGTTCCTCTGCAACCCCCATGACTTCTTCCCACACTATAGGGATACTTCTGGCACCTCCTGTCGAAGCATTTATTGTCCAATTGTTCCCATATCTGATAGATCCATCTGCTTGATATTTAAACTCCAAACTCTCTAGCCATGAATCTGCTTCCCAATCGAGACAGAAGTGTTTTCACGACTGTTAAAAAGAAGGTTCTGGACTTCATCCTAATGTAGGATGTCCTTAGTTTTGTTTTTCTGTTTTATTTTCTTTTTAGTCTTCTACTGATCAAGTTGTTATTATGGATGATTTTGAGTGCATTTTAAACTTTGTTCTTACTCCTTCATCTGTTCAACAACTTGAATCCGCTTAATCTTTGTTGTGCTGTTAATATATGGAAGTGATATGTTCTTTTTTTTCCTTGTAAGGTACTCGATTAGGTTAGGGGGATTGCAAGGTTTTAATGAGGCATATCATGGAAATATATGTCCTATTATGTTAATAAAGTACCTTTTTTCAAAAAAAAAATATTGAGAGAAGTGGCAGTCAAAAAATCGAAGAGGAATAGTCTCAAGCATTAGGTTTCATGGGTAACATGGGTGTGAGTTAATATTAGAACAAGTGTGAACCCGTGCTTCGCATACGGGGTTGTAGCTATACTTTGATTCTATATTATCAATGAATCTTTATTCCTTTTCTTGTACGTAAAATTTAAAATACAACCATGCGCTGGTTTAAGTGGCAAAAGTACACATTTCCTAATGTTAATTTTAAACATAAATTTCAATGCAATATTCACTATGCAGGGCTCTATAAGTATATCATCTAGCATTATGATCCCCTATGACTATTGCACCCAAATGAAACAACAATGAAAAAACAGAGGAATTTGTACAATTTAGCAGCATGTTAATTGCTTCATACAGGATCAAACAGAAAATAAAGTGACAGTGGTAGGAGATCCTTTTGTTAAGAGCATGTTACATATCAATATTGGTACCAGTCACTTTGACATTGAGGAGACATCGCATACATATGCAAAAAGAATATTGTATGTGTATTTATTGACGTCAATAATGATATGTTAGGTAGAATGTGCAGACAGTAGGTTGAACCCACCCAACATTGAAGAGACAGATGAACTAACGGTGGTAGTGGCTAAAAATTTCAATCAAAGAATGGACAGAATGGTAAGAAATGAAGCCCATAAAAACTCAGCAGTGTAAATTCCATTTATTACCCTGAGGTAGCAATTGTAACAATAATGGTAAACTCAAACGGCAACAAATTTATAAAACAAAGTTTGGTTAAAGTAAAAGGGCAAAATGTAGTTGTTTAATAGTAGTACAACTCAATTCCAAATGTATGAGAAAATACAACGGGTGGATGAAGTAATATCCATAGTTGAAAGCAAGGCAGTTGTTGGATGGTAAACTAGTGAGAAAGGTCGCCCAAACCAGCAAATCCAAATTCTGGTTTCAGTTAGGTTCCGTCATTTTGTTTCTGCAAGTGAGTTCAATATTAAATGTTAAAAGAGGCTTGAAGCATAGGTTGTTGTAGGGCGAAATATATAAAGTTTTTGTTTATAATAGATAGCACATGATACAGTGCTTTATAAAAAGCTTTAGTTGGTCGTTAATATATGATTTTTTATATGGGTAACTACCATGTATATATATACATTATAATATATATGCCTCACTTAATAACAGAACAAAAAAATGTCAACAATTTTTCACACGGAATATTTTTGATAAATATTTCTAACGTATGCATAAAGTAAAATTTCCAGAACAGATGTCCAAATGATATTCTCTTATTACCCATAAAATTAAATTTTCTATAATGCTGGTTTAAGAAAACTTGTAACCATATTTCCTTCAATATTCATTCTACTTCTCATTAGAAAGATAGTATAAACTATAAAATGGTGAATAAAGCATAAAACATGATTTCAAATTAACAGAATGTTGCTTTTTTATATTCAAATTGAAATATATAAACATGATAATAAATATCGATACTGAAACAAATTCATCTCCATCGTTTAGAATCTTAGGAATAGTTACATATAATGCAATAATAACTATAATCTCAGGAAATCGAACCGGAATGTTTATACAGAGCTAGGTAAAAGATTATACAGGCATCTCCATCATTTAGACTCTTAGGAATAGTTATAGATAATGCAATAGTAACTATAATCTCAAAAAATGGAATCAGACTGTTTGTACAGAGCTAGGTAAAATATTATACGGGCATCTCCATCATTTAGACTTCTAGGAATAGTTATTGATAATGCAATAAAAATTGTAATCTCAGGAACCATACCTGGATTGTTTGTATTAGAGCAAGGAAAAAGGTTATAAGGGTATTTTCTTTTAAAATAAAACCGAGGCATCTCAGGACTTTTTTTGCATTCTTAGTTTATTCTACAGTATTTGAAGTACACCAATATTTATTATGATTTAGATACATTACTTGTTGGATTCGAGTATACTGAGTAAGGCTAAGTTATAGGCATCTCAGAATGTGTTTCTCTATTCGTGAAACTATTTTTACTCGAGGAATATCAATGAGTACCCGAAAAATCCGAAATTCGACCGCACCCGTAACCAAAAATTGAAAAAAGTAGCCAAAGAGGCATGATTAGTGCACTCTTCTTACACAGCTAGTACAAAACGATGTATGTAAAGTCTTTAAGGAAAACCAATGTAACATCACATATAAAATTCAAAACACGGCCTTTTTTAAAAAATTAATCATGAACATGGCTAAGGCAATATATGTCACAACTTAGTGGCTTTAATGTAAGATAGTGTAAAATTGTTACGAACAGACAAAAAAAAATATCCACTCGCCTTTTATCTAGTTAAATTTTGCATATTTCGCTATCTAAAATGATTGATATATATATATACGCGCACACGCACACAAGGAACGTTAGAAATACTAGGATATATACCTTCATGTGAAGAATCATATGCCCAAAATACACTCCAACTATAGTAGGTAGAATAGCTGAAATTGAGCTATGCAACAATGAGACATGATAAACATAAGTTCCTGTAGGACATCTAAGCACCACTCATGAAATACGTGCATGCCAAGTATACACAATATATATTAAGAAAATATCAAAAATTGCAATATTCAATGAAATATTACACACCTATTTGTATTTGAGTCATAACATGTATAAGTAAATGAAAAATTGATCTCATGAGCCGATAAGATGATTTGCTGAACATTATAAGTTGAAAAATAAAATACTCATTGTAAAAACCTTTTTATAATTCTGACTGTTAACATCTCGAACTGTAAACTCCCAATCAAGAACATAAGTAGCATACATGACGACCAAATAGATAGTAAGAATGCATGCCCCAAGAAGCCTGTTTAGTTTGTAGTACTAATAAAAATTATAAGAAGATTCTCAAATTTTAGAATTAAGATCACATCAGGCTTACCACAACCAACAGTATAAGCTTAAATATTGAAAGGCCAAAAGGCGAATCAGCCTCAACATTCTCATTCTTGTTCAAAATTTCAAAGAGGGATGCTACAAGTATGAAAGAGCAATTCTCTGCACTACCAAATAACAATGTTCTGATTAGAAAATTTATGTTGCATAGTGATAAGGAGTAGGCAATATTCAATTTTACCTAGAGGATACCGCACCACCTTATATGTTTCGTATCAACACCATAACTTCATTTATTTAGAGCATGAGGGTACCCTCCCTATTCATAATACAAAATGTGTCGGTTGATCCTAGAATTTGGAGTAATACTACAGTGAAATATTAATGGGACATGCATAAATGTCCTTGTAAGAGTATGCGCTAAAAAAGTAACTTCAGAGTCCTTATCATCACTCTTCTAACAGCAAGAAGTAAATACGGAATACTCTACAACATTAGACAATAAACTAACTCATTTAGCTGGGGATTTAATCAATCTAGTAATAATTTGCAATAAGAAAGTTAAAAGTTAAGGTAACCTTAAGAGATAGTGGAACAGCCATCCCAATAATGAACAAAAAGAAAGACATGACGAAATTAGCCAAATTGCATACATTCCATGGTTCATGTGACATCATTGGGCATTACTAGTTTAAATTCATAAAAGAAACAAAATCCGAACATAGAGTATTACTAATTTTAAGTACTAAAATTTTATTAACATTCCACAAGTGAAAGTCTTATTTGATAACTGTTAAGTGTTAACAGACTATTACACAGATCAAATTACCATTAACATTTCCTTTTAGATACCCAAGTAAAATACTTACTAAATCTTTTTTCAGAGGAAATTTTTAAAGCTACTACACTATGAATATATATTTAAGAAAAATAATTATATCTTGTCAATAAAATAATTTTTTGTTACTGTATATGATTGTGCAAACGCTAATAACCATGGGAGAACGCAACAATAACTCATGAGATTCTTAAAACCTTTGTGAAATATGCTCTACAAGTCCAAATAAACAATCTGCAAAAGTACCTTTCACGTTACAGTCAACAACCAAACCGAAATAAGCCTCTTGGGTAATAGTAAGACGAAAAGGTATTATAGATCTATGTAATACCAGTATCTTAAACTATTCATTCTCTCAATTATAAATCAAAATAAAACCTAAAGTGGTGATAAAAATCCAGCACTTGTCATATTACTGTAAATTTATAGTATCAAACCACGAAAAAAGAAATAAAAATGACATGTAAATATGTTGAGCATAAGACAAACCACTGAGCAATATTGTTTCAATATTATTAGGATTTATTATTTTCGTTTAATAATTAAAAAGAGAAGATAATCAATGCATAATATAGGAAGTGGACTATTAATTCCAATACATAAGGTTAACATGCTGGGTAGCCTGTTCATAAACAGCAAACGCAATATGCTAATATGCCCATATTTAAAACATTCATGAACAAATAATTCTAACAAAAATATGCTAGGAAAACATGTTAGGTCAACTAACTCAAGAAAAATAACAACATGTTGGTTGTTCATAAAAGCTTGATTGATCCGATCCACATGCAGTTTCTTGGGCAATAGATCATTCTCATTCATTATTGCTTACTCCAGTCGATATGAAATTATAAGTTTCTTAATGTTAGCATTATGGAAATAAAAGTAGTTATATTTTATCTTCAATGCAGTAAATTTGATTACATTGTATCTTAAATAAAAGACCACCCTCAAGGTCCTTGTTATCTATATTCTATGTCAAAAGTGAAATTAAATTTCTAGAGAAAATGGAGCTGATGCAAAAACATTATTTTCAACATTCATATTATGGCTATAATGCATTATTGCAAATAAGAAACACCCCCTCTTGCTCGTGCACACACTCAGCAGCGCATAGGATAATCATCATTACCATATTATATGAATTATCTCATCAAGCTAAGAATGGATCCTCCTGCAGGAAAAATAAATTTATTATTTAAAGTAACTTAAAACAAAAGTATATAAGAAAAAAGCTATTGAAATTAATGAAATACAAACATTTAAAAAATGAAGCACGAGAGAACCATGGTTGGATGAGCCCGGAGCAATTATTCAACTGTAACATAAGATCCCATCCTTCCTAAAAGAATAAAACAACAATTCTGATAGAAACAATATAAAATATATTAATCAACATATGATGCAGTTAATGAAAACAAAATAGAGTTGCTGCAATTCAGTTTGATTATGGTTGGTTCAATACATTAACAAAAGTATATGCTTTCTTAGAAAGATAATTAATTTGCGTATTTCACAAATTTTGCTGCTTGGACTAAATTTTGTTTATAATCGGGTTCATAGCCGATAAACAGAACTTCTATCATATAAGAGTAATCCTATCATATAAGAGTAATTACAGTTAACGATTATTCAACTGTTGCCCATTTGTCAGTTATGCAACCCATAAAGGTATACGAAATAAGGTAAGTGGCCTACTAGTGCATTAAAGCAAGTAAAGAAAGCATATAAAAAGTATGTCATAACATTTTGAACAATGAATAATTTTTATTTAAGTGGGAATAATTAAACAAAAAATATAGATAAAAACAATAATCGCACATTGTGTGTAAAAGAAGAATCCAAAGCTCTATTGCACCATATTGTTTAATATACCTAAATGTAACTAAATGTAGCTAACTATATGTAAGGTAATAAGTAGACTTAGTACGTAAAAAGTAATAAGTGTCACCACTTTTCATGTTTATGAGAAAAAATGAACTATACAGAACTTAATCATCACTCTTAAATGTAACTGGACTTGGTGTAGAATGCTTCCTAGGAGAAAAGTGTGATTTGAAGCAATATGGAGAGGTTCATAAGCTTGATACATTAGTACATGAGAGATTTGTTAAATGACATGAAATTAAATTCTAGTAAATCAAACTTATATATGCCCAAAGAAAATGCAACCATTCAGTAGCTGCTAATATAAATATTATTAAGATAAGCGTTGACATGTGTAAAATTATAATAAATAAAATATTTGTGTATAGAAATACAATCTTTTATTTGACATTCCAAATAATACCATCCCCACTTAAGTTTGATATATAGATGAAATAGTAAGAGAATGAACGAATCATTTAATACAGTATTCAAAGCAGATTAAGCATGTCACATAGCAAAATATTTCAAGTAAGGATATTTCCAGACTAATGGATTTTCGTATCTTTATATTACCATAATATATTTCATAGTACCAACTTGATACAAATTTCTTCTCCATTTTGTACAATAACACCTAAACCTACTAATTATGTAATATTGTATACATTCAAACATAAACAAATAAGTGTTTTCATTATTGTTCACTCCTATTATCGAACCATTGCTAGTTGACTTGCTATTGAAAACATAAATAAGAATTTACCAAATGCACGATATTTATTATCGATGATAATGGGAATAACAAGATTATTTTTTAACGATTACTTAGTTTGATGACTTATCAAACTCAACCATTTATTTACAATTATATCAAAATTTATTGAATTTAAATTTTCTATTTGTTACAATTCAAATGAGAATTTACCCCTTTCTCAAGGTCAACATATGCAGGTGAATATATAACAGAGAAAAGTAGAACTTCTGATAGTGGATGAGAAAATGATTTTCATTTAAATCAATGATATATTCAGTCTGTAACTGTAAATTTGTTAAAACAATACATGATTGTTTTCGTAAACCATTCAAGCGAACAAATGATTAATAAAACAAACATTTGACAATAGCCAGAAACAACATAAAGTCAAGAAACAATCAAATAATTTACAATTGCTGAAAACACCACCAACAACAGTAGGCGAAGGGGCACAACCAATTTACTATACAAATCCATACTGTAAAAAATCTACGCAGATAGAAATATACGTAATACGTACCTAAATTCAGGCGGAGGAAGAAGCTTGTCTCAAATCGAAGGTTATTCGAATGTAAGGAGACCGAAGATGATGGTGGACTGTGGGCAACTCCGGCAAATCAAACAACGGCGAATCAATGGGTAATTAGGGCAAGCGATGATGATGGCAAGGGGATTTAGAGAGTATATCTCAAATGAAGGCAAGCAAATATTTAGGGTTTGGAGGAGGAAGAGAGAAGGGGAAGAAAAATTAGAAAACGGGGTTCCTTGAACGGAAGGAGAAAATATGTTGATGGAGAAATTTAAGTCGCGACTGTTCAGTTTAAAAATGAGAAGATACATAGGGGAATTTGAAGACTGTTCAGTTACCAAAATTCAAGGAGGTTTATGTGCTCCTTAAATTGAACTGGGTATTCATGTTATAGTGTGTGTATATATATATATATATATATATATATATATATGTGTGTGTATGTATGTATGTATGTATACATACACAAATACACATATACATACGCAGGGTTGTATTAGAGAGAAACGTGGAAAACCTTTTTACCCATTCTCACTTGATCTCAACCCATTATCTCCAAGTCAATACCCTAGTTTAGCCACCCTTAGACCTTCCCAAAACCGAAATTTTGCAGCCCTAATGATGGGCCTTAAAACCATCCAAGCCCAAGCAAAAATACTATGCAATTAAATCTAATTTAATTGCTTGTCATTATTGTATATTGATCGATATATTTATAACTGTTATAAATATATATATAACATTATTTAATTCTCAAATCATATCCAAATTTTATAATTAATATTTCATGGATATTAATTAATTTAATTAATTTATAAAAATTATAAACTAATTATATCATTCGATCTTAAGGGAGTTCATCATTTTGGCTGTGTAACTCTTGTGTGTGAATTTGGTCAGCGAATAACATCAAACTATTCTAATGTTCACATTCACACGTCACATAGCAGGTGGTGTGACATGATGTCCAAATTTATCGCTTATTCATTTTCGGTAAAAATCCAAATTTAGTTTAATAAGCGTTACCTGGTTGTGACATTTGTTTACACCAGTTTTCTACGTCAAAACTATATCACTTTGGACTTATGAAATTCGGTAATGGTCAAAATTCTAACCTCATCCACATTCAACTTTATAGTCCAAATACAAATTCATTGGTTCAATAATAACAATTATTATTAATCGAAATGCTCTGGCCAGAGACTTTCACTTTGAGTTGACAGTGATAGTAACCGCATATAACTGAGGAGACGAACCCTCTCTTGGATTGTGCTTCACTTCAAATACTTCAACTCGACCAACTGTAGTCACTCAATGGACGCCATGCCATGATTTGGCTATATGAAAGCTGATTTTTTATTTTGAAGATCTGCGGTATTCTCAAGTCGAGGGAATGGTATAAATCATTCACATCGATATTTTCTGTTTGACCTTAGTTATATTAACCAACAGAAAACTATCGAGTGAGTCGTTGCATAGTTATCCAATAAATATTAGTATATAACCCTTAGGTGCCCCCAGCAGTCATGAGTAATACAATACCCAACATTTGGAGAGCGTTGTGTACTCCAGTCGAAATGGATACATCGATATCCAATCTCGATGCATCTTGACTAGGAAAATTTAAAATGGTATATTTGTTTTGTTGTGATAAATTACTCACAGTTAAAACACTTTGTAACTACTATCACAAAATATAATATTTGTGGATTTTTTCTATTAAATATATTTTTAATTGAGTTAATTAATTAATATAATCACATTATATCAAGTATATAATGGGAAGAAGATATCGTTTATTTCGCACAAGATTGGTCAACGAGTTAGATATATGTAACAAATTACATAATTGTCCCTAGGGCATACCCCTAACTCTATCAATCTCTCACTTGCACTTGGGGTCAATTATGGAATCTAATTCCAACTTTTCCAATCAGTTTTCTCAAAACCAATTAGTCAGTCCCTTAGTGAATAGGTATGCTATTATGTTTTAATTATCTAGTTAGTCGATTAACTCTCTATGAAACTGAAAAACTGCATTTATCGTGTGAAACGATTCGAAGTATGTCTTTCGACTTCTAGTGAGCTTCAAGTTTTATCATGACCGATTTCATGACATTTTTAGTTGATAAAAATATTATGGGATTCCCAACATTTGGAATCACCATTGGCTTGATTATAAATTTGTTCATTTATATTTATATACATTGGTTTATTGTAGCGCTATTCAAGTTAATGTTCTCAACATTTCGTTGAATCGACCATAATCACTCATATTTTGAAACATTTTCAAATTAAAGATCTTAACTTAAATTTTACCATTGACATGTTATGCTCAATATCACTTATAAAAGTTTGTGTCTAAACGTTCCACCATAACAAGTTCATTGTTTCTATAAACAATTCCCTAGTATTTCATAAATATGCGAGAACATCTCAAACAACCATTTATTGATATCAATTTGGATTTTATATTTTCTCAATGTATCAAATATATAAACAAAACACAATATCATGCACAACATTATCTGTATGATAATTCATGTTGCTAACGCATAAGGAATCCCTTATCTTTTATACTCACCACAAAAGATATCATTTACAGTCCAAAATTGAGCATTAAAACAACTAAAGTTGATTTTAATACAAGCATATTGTTAAAACCAACAACGTGTTGTTTACTTATAGTTTAGAAATATCAATGTACCTTTTACGTTCTTGCTTATGAATACACACTTCCTCTGCACTCTAATCGAAATTCAAACTATTTGATATTTATATCAAAATACTTATTCAATCTTGATGCTTATAAAATGATACATTCGTATCATTTCTTAGATCATATCCAAAGACTCACAAACTCAATATCGCTCCCACTGACTTTGAGGCATTTTTGGTTAATATGTGTAAACAGCTTACACTAAATCATTATTTAGAATTTTCTGTTTCAATACATAAGTACCAAACACGAAGTCTTATCAAGCGATAATTTTGTGAGTAAATCTAAATTAACTTGAGCTGTTGAATACCGAATCTGTTATTCTAATTTCAATAATTGAAATTTGCGATATTATTCTTATCAACATTACTCATTTAATTCCAACCTCATTAGTTTTTCTAATAAAGACACAATCTTGACCGATGAATCACATCTCTTTGATTACAACCATCAAAATCATATTTTGATAGCGTACTTGGAATTCTTTCAGATTTGTGCATCATACCATATAGAGTCAACAATCTTAATGGTTTAATTGAACAACCGAGGGTAATGTATATTTTCGACATTAATAAGAAACTCATAGTTTCTCTTCGATGTACAAGAATATTTATTAGACATTCTAATGCTATGTGTTCAATTAGGTTAGTTAATTTCACTTCATCTTATATAACCAGTTCTATCTATGGATCGGATCCAATTCCATCTAACTACCAAAAATTTCTCAAAGAAATTCCTTCATAATGAAGTTAATATATCTTGAAACAACAATTGTTTCTAGGTGCAGATAGAATAGGGATTCATAAACGCTTTATGAACCTTTTTATTTATAAAACTAATTTTAGTTTACAAAAATTATGTTCAAAACATAAATATGTCATTTGATGACAAACCTTTTCAAAAACCATTTGGAGATTCATACAAGATCCCTCATGAACAATTATAACGTGCAATCTTTCGAATTGCACAACCTGCCAACTCCTTGGCCTAGGATATGTTGGGATTTCTTACAAACTCTTATCATGTACGATTTTGTAAACTGTTGTTTAGATGAAATAATATCAACCTTGTTACTAATCGTAAGTACATGACCTTATATAAAGAAACTAACTCAACTTCACTCACAATTAATCATAAATTGTCCAACAATGTCTAATTACTCCTTATCGATGCATCATTATGTATCACATGGAGAAGTGACTTTTGAGATTGAATATATATTTATTTTTAGGTACATTTGGAACTCTTCCCAATATACTCACTTATTCGTCCAAATCAAATCATTTTATTCTATTGCATGTTATTTTATTTACTTTTCTTTTATATTCTATGATTTTATCATAAACTTACTATATGTGTATCTAATACACATGTTCATGTTGGTAATTAAATCATCGATGAATATAACAAAGTACACGGAACCTATTTGGTATTAATAGACTTGTGATTGCGTACATCAATATGTATTAATTCAAATAGTTCATCAACTCTTATAATGCTCCCATTGAAGGGTGCATAGCATTTATTGTTTGAGATATAACTAATTGTATCATATGATTCACAATCATTTAGTAAAATTATTTCTCAAAAACTACGGCTTAGTCCATAATTCAAAAACAACTGTAAATAATATTAGATACATATGTATTTTTTTGCATCACTTTTACTATGAATTTTTTTTCCATAATATAGTTCTATTTCATAATGAATATTCATAATACTCATATTGAAATATAGTTATATATATTTTTCAGTTAATATCAAAAATAAACATTATTTCACAAATAATGTTTGGTACATTTTACGAAAACAATTTTCGTAATTTGATGCAGTCATTAGGTGCTATATGGAATGCTCCCACTATTTCCGCCACTATTATAATAGCGTACTAAATTTGGAGGTCCACCATTTACTTAATATTGTTAATGTTGTGTGCTTATTTCATATGCTGCAAATAGTTTATAGTGGAGAGTTCTTTGATCAAATATCTTGAACTCAAAGAAATAAATGTTATAGAAAACATTTTCTATAGGAAAATACATTTCGGAGTAAAAATCATATTTCATATTCCAATATTAAGTATCAATTATTATTACAATTCTTTTTTACAATGTTTCTCTATAAAGTATAAGTGACTATTCATTCTCTTCATTCCAATTTTACCTTAAATTACATCTATTCTTATACATTCATTTTTCTTTCAAATGGCCAAACTATTCAAAAGAAAACCTTACTACGATATCATAACAAACTTTTTACAAAAGCGCATTCGATTATTCTTAACATTTAAGACATCAAATATGTTGCACTTTATGTAAACCGATCAAGTTGATATTTCAACGATCGAGTTCTTAGATGTATTGTGTTATATTAACATAATATGATCCTTTTGAAATCATTCAAGTTGAATACGTGATATTTAGATAATGTTTATTGGCTTATTTCGAATGAACTAACTTCATTGAAATATTGTACCACACAAATTATGACTGTTCACCATATAACATTTATATGTGAAAGTACATGGATCAAATATCTATAGTCTTGAATTGCTTTTAGAGTTCAAAAACTCATAAAATGCAATGCACGGTCTAAACCAAATAAACATATAAGTAACCAACTTAAGAATGTATTAAGTAGTTGAAATTCGGCACGTTCATAGGTATAGAAACATTATATAACATGCAATTAGAATTATTAGTACGTATATATTATATTTCAACTTTCAATTCAGTTTGTTTATATATGTTAATTGACAAACTTTTTATCAATCATATTAAATGCATAAATTTATCATTGTAGATAATTATAACATTATATAGCATATATTCTTACAATATTAGAAAGGTTAAATAATACCATTTCATTTTTCTAATCAGGCTCCCACTAGTCTTTTATGTTTCTCCAAACCCTAAGATGAAACATAGAAGTCTTACAACTTCATTAGTGGGTGTTGGGACTCGTTTATTTTGGTATTTTGACCTTGAATTTGCTCTATAAATCATAGCCCTACAAACGATGGATAACTCCTTATCGGTTGTATCACATACAACTCCTAACCCATTTTTGCTTGTTCTAGTCTCATTTCGACCTTGAGATTGCTCAACAAATCAAAAGAGATTATGCACTCATACCTACCATATCGTAATGACCTAAGTATAGTATATGTACCTTGAGTTTTCTCAACAAATACATATAGTTATCTTACCTCATCTGTTCAATATATAAATAATACTACGCATAACATCCGTAGCTTGAGTTTGCTCAACAATTAAGAAGTATGTAAATAATTTATTAATATATATAAGATAGAGGACAACATTGTATTGAAGATTCATAATCTTTAATATATATATATATATATATATATATATATTGAGTGATATCAACTTATAGAATAATATATTTCTTATGAAATACCCCAACGATTCAAGTGTCAGACACATCGAAATTCATGGTATATGTACATTTATATATGTATTATTTCTCAAGTCTATTTGGGTTTCTTTAATGTTCCACATTTAGTTTATAGCATATCATATAAGTTTTATTGTTATATAACTTTAAAATTTCATATTACTTATATGATAGTATTACGTATAACATATCACTAAATAAATCTTATCTAATTAATTATAATTAATTAACTCTTTAATTAATTTTAAATTAGTATTCCAACATAACTTTTTTATTGGACATATCTACTATAACATTTATAGTGTATACTATAAACTTTATAGTGTAACACACACACACACACACACACACACACACACACACATATATATATATATATATATATGCGTGTGTGTGTGTATTTTATTTAATTGATTAAATTTAATTAATTTATTCACTTAAACAATTTTTAAATTTATTAATTTCAAAATTTATCTTGTATACATACATGTATACTTATGTTATCTTAAACATTTTAAAATAACATGATATAAATAAACATATATAATACATGCATATATGCATTAATTAATTAAGATATTTAGTTAATTTATTTTATTAATCTTATTAATAAATTTAAAATATATATGAAATCATTATATAAATATTTTCAAACATTTTGAAAACTTATGTAGTAATTTTTATAATAAACATGTTTTATTTTAAATTTAACAATTAAATTTAAATTCTTTATCATTCATTTTCAGAATGATTTTGAAAATTAGCCCAAGGCCCAAATTAAGTTGGGCCTTTTCAATTAAGAGCAACATTTGGGCTCGCTTTACCTTTCGGGCCATGCCGGTAACCAGGTAGGACAGGGTACTTGATTAACCAATTCCAATCCTAGACATTACCTTTCTAGACACCGTACTAAGTGGGCAAGCTTAATTAGTTAGCCCTAATATGACCAATTTAGACCGTATAGGCTATTAGACTCTGATACCATTGTTGGAACAGGTATAGTCCGTAGTGGAAGTTATAGGTGAATTTTAAAATTTTACCCTATTGGATCTTTTATTGAGCCTATGAAGTCTAACTAAATTAGAACTTTTCTAGATTTCATTTAAACAAAATCATTTATTTTATTTAAATTCAAATATATTAAGATATGAAATTAATTTTATTCGATTTAGTTTATACATAAACGTATCATATACATATATGTGTGAGTGCATATGTAACATAATAATCCATGAAAGGATAATATGCCCATACGTAGATGTTGGGATTTACATCGCAACAGTCATATTAGCTCATTTTGAATGTCATATTTGATGTCCAAATATGTGCCTGTATATGTATTACAAAATACACACAAATATGTATGTATAAATATATTATATATAATATACGAATATAAAACATTCATATATAAATAAATATATATATATATATATATAAAGAAAGAGAACATCTATTATAAAATATCTATAATTAAAAATTAACTTAGTTTTTCAAACATAATAATTTTAGTATTTTAATTTATATATATTATGAATAACATAATGTTTTCATCCATAAATAATTAACATAATATAATCTATAAATGAAAATTCAAATTTTACAATTTTAGAAAATCCAGGATCATAAAATAGAGCTTAGGAAAAATCTAAAGATTTTTCAAAGTTGAAATATTATTTTTAAAAACAAATACATTGATTTCGACAATAATTATTTAATATAAAATAATATATTGTTAAAAATTAAAATTTTAAATTTTCGAAAATTCTAGGATCATGAAATAAAGGTTAAAAAAATTTTAAAGAATTTTTCAAATAAATTATTATTTTTAATAAATCATAAATAGTTTCTCAAAATATTATTAATTATTAAAAATAATAAACTTTATTTAAAAATTCCTAATTTTTTTATATATGTGGCTGAAATGATATAATATTTTTAAAAATATAAATTTTAATTTTAATGTAATAATTTTTTTTTATATAATAAACAATTCAAAATTTCAATAAATGTTAATTTAAAAACATATATGTATGATATTTAATTTTGGAATTTGTAAATTCTATTATGTATAAATAAGTGTACTAAATTTTTTAAATCATATATATATATATATATATATATATATATCTTATATATGCATATACGCTATTATGAGAGAGAAATATACACTAACATATAAATATATATAAAAAAATTATTAATGACAAGAATTGATTTTTTACAATAAACAACATTTTTCAATACATAAATAAATTAGTATAATAAAAAAATTATGCACATAACCAAACTAATTTGTGACAACCACATCTACTTACAAAAGTCTCACCTAACTAAACATATAGTAGCAATATATTTAAACAGATATGAAGTTGCTCATTGTAGGATCATAGAATATAATTTAATTACTAGAATATAAATTAAAATTACCAATTTAATGATGCCTTTGAATCCACGTTGAAGTAATGACTTCCCTTTCTTTTATCGTTCTTGATTCGTCATGTTGCACGTCCAGAATCACCGACCTCTAACTATCAAATAGTATTATTTTAATTTGAAATATATTTGATAATTTTGAAATGGATTGAGTGAAATATTTTTATCAGCAATGTAGAAGGTAATGGCGGCTAAAAAAAAACTTCATTATTTTTAGAGATGCATATGTATAGGGTTGTATTAGAGAGAAACGAGGAAAACCTTTTTACCCATTCTCACTTGATCTCATCCCGTTTCCTCCAAGCCAATTCCCTATTATTTTGCCACCCCTAAACCTTTGCAAAACCGAAATACTGCAGCCCTAATAATGGGCTTAAACTTATCTAAGCCCAAGCAAGAATACTATGCAATTAAATCTAATTTAATTGCTTGTCGATATTGTACGTCGATCGATATATTTATAACTGTTATAAATATAAGTAACATTATTTATATCTCAAATCATATTCAAATTCTATAATTAATATTTCATGAATATATTTAATTTACAACAAATATAAACTGATTAAATCGTTAGGTCTTAAGGGAATTCATCATCTCGGTTGTGTAACTCTTGCGTGTAAATTTGGTCAGCGATTAACATCGAACTATTCTAATGTTAAAGTCCACACGTCACTTAGAGGTGGTGTGACATTATGCTCAACTTTATTGCTTACTCATTTATGGTAAAAATTGAATTTTAGTTCAGTAAGCGTTACTCGGTTGTGACATTTGTTTACACCAATTCTCTTCGTTAAAATTATATCACTTTAGACTTATGGAATTTAGTAATGGTTAAATTCCAACCTCATCCGCATTCAGATTTATAGTCCAAATACAAAGTCCTTGGTTCAATAATAACAATTATTATTGACTGAAATGCTTTGACCAGAGACTTTGACTTTGAGTTGACTTGAGTTGACTGTGATATTAACCGCATATAACTGAGAAGACGAATCCTCTCTTGAATAGTGCTTCGCTTCCAATATTTCCACTCGACCTACCTATAGTCACTCGATGGACGTCATGCCAATTATAATCAAAACGGAGCTTTCATATTGAAGATCCACAGTATTCTCAAGTTGAGAAAACTTTGTAAATCCGTCACATCGATATTTTCTTTTTGACCTTAGTTATATTAACCAACCAAAAATTATCGAGTGAGTCGTTGCATAGTTATCCAATAACTATTAGTAAGTTACCCCTAGGTGCCCCCAGCAGTCATGAGTAATACCGTGCCCAACATTCGGAGAGCATTACTTACTGCAATCTTAATGAATACATCAATATCCAGTCTCGATGCATCTTGACTAGGAACATTTAAAATGGTATATTTGTTTCGTTGTGATAAATTACTCACGATTACAACACTTTCTAACTACTATCACAAAATATACCATTTATGGATTTTTCTATTAAATATATTTTTAATTAAGTTGATTAATTAATATAATCACATTATATCAAGTATATAATAGGAAGAAAATACCTTTTATTTTGAATAAGATTAGTCAACGAGTTAGATATATGTAACAAATTACATAATTACCCTTAGGGCATACCCCTAACTCTATCATGTTTCTTATTTTCTGTAACGATCTTGAATTTATTAAGTTTAAATTGATATTTAAATTTATTTTTGAGTAAAAATTGTGTAGAATAGAAACCATTTATAGTTTAAATATAAGAACAAAGCAAAACATAAAGTATGTAAAAGCAAAAGAAAGCAAGCTAGGCAAATGAAAATACAAAGTATATATTTTTACATATGTAATAAAACAAAGTAAAGGAAAAAAAAATAAACAAATTAGTAAAAAATTCAACAACATAATAAATGCAAAATCTCATCAGCCGAGTAAACAAGCCAAAGCAATTAATGCCATACCTCTAGTACAATATAAAGTATGCATTAGCCTCCTTTGTACACAACATAGATGCATAGCAGCCGAGCTAGAGAAGATGCAGGCAAGTAAAGGAATCAACAAGTACAACAAAATATTATCACCTGTACACTTTCTTTTATAATATCAGCCTTGTTTCATCAGGTGGACATTCGAAAGCTAAGAAAAAATATATGTATATATTTGCAAAGTACAAGCAAGATATTACCACTAACACAAAAGCAAGATTTAGCAGCCGTGCCTAATTGTACCAAATAATGTTACATCACCTGTACAAGTATCTTTAGCCATGTTTTGCATTGTTCAAACTATACATCAACAGTAATCTCATTTTTCCATATATCAACTTCCCACTTCATTTCAGCTCGTTCATTTAAACCAGAAAATGAGTAAGCTTTTCCTTTTACAAAATTTAAATAACAATATAAATCAAAACAAATGACTTCAAACCAGAGAAATCAAAGAGGGATTCTTCAGCTTGCAGTGTCACAGTCTGTTCTTTCTCCTCTGTTCTTCAAAAACAATGTAAGTAACATTTTTTCTTCAAAAATTTAAGGGATTGAATTTGTGCAAGTGTAACTGAGAAATGTATGTGTGTGCACATATAATTATCTGTATATAATATATATATATATATATATATATGGGAAAATTGAAAATAAGTATGCAGGCTGTTGTTTAAAACACATCTGTTCTTAGTTCAAACTCAAACTGTTTGATTCAAAAATCATTTACCCTCTTTCTGATTTATGATTGAACTTCAGATTCAAACAAAAGATGTTTATATCATTGTAAACTAAGTTTAAAAATTTAGTTAAGGTTTAAACAACTTACAAATTTTCTCTAGAAACCTAATATGCTGAACAAACTCAAGATTTGCAAATTTTCGAACTTCTCTAATCATAGATTCGGGTATCTAACTAAAATCCATGCTGAAAATGATGATTTTTAAGATGGGTTTCGTAATTTATAGTTTGGGATTAAGGGTGCAGTTTTATTTTTAACAGAAAATGGTTATGTGAGGATTTCTGGTGATCTTCTTGATCATGGAGGTCGGGGTTTCCTCTGGTTGTAGTGGAGTGATAAGAGACTTTGGCAAAAATGTCAGGGAGTCGATCGAAGCACGGTGGAGGTGGTGGTTGTCAATTTTTGTCTGGAACCTTAATTTTAGTGACGTATAATGTTTTGGATCGTGCGCCTTCTCTAGTTGATCGAGTGCGGCGAGTTTTGGGGTGATGGTAGAGGAGACGTCGACGAAGCCATGGCCGAAGTCTGTGGCCCTATGGTGGTCGGTTTGTGGCGAACGTCGCCGTTCCAGGTTTTGGAGTTGGTGAAGTTGTTTTGCTCCAGTTCGACCAAATGTCTCGTTTTTGATTTCGAGGTTATCTCGATGACCTGGGTGATTGTACCGATTGAGGGGGACGTAGTCGAGATGCTGATGATCAGAGAGGTGATCGGAGAAGCCCAGATATGTGTGCACGATGCACATGGTTACGCTAGTGTCAGTGATAAAAGAGAAGAAGAAGAAAGAAAGGGGAAAGAAAGATTAAGGAAAAAGGGAGGAAGGGGAAGCTCGAGTTTGAACATGTGAAAAAGCATATTTGGCCGGAAGGAACCTGGGTTCGAATTTATGAAGGGGGAACTCGAAGCAGGCTGTTGTTTTTCTCGGGGAAGCTTCACGTGTTGCTCGAAGTAGATAAGGGGGAGGCTCGGGTTGAAGTTGTCAGGTTTAAACCTGTAACAGTTTTTAACAGATTTAAATTTTAGCTTTTAAATTTAAAATCAAAGTCAAACTGAGTCTAAATAAAACTTTAAGTATAATTCAAGTTAGATTTGTAAAATTAGATTTTTATTTAAACTAATGAATTTTAACGGTTAATCAAACTTATAATTATTTAGAAATGTAATCAAATAAATGTCATCAACTAGATTATCTTATAATTAATTAATTTAATAATAATCTTTGTAATGGTTTAAATGAAATTACTTAATGGGAAGTAATTAAGGAATTAATGACTTATTGTAATTAATTGAGTAATTTGATTAATTTGAATTAATTTAGTTTAAGTAGTTTGGATTTAATCACTTGATATTTGGAAGTATAATTGCCTGGAGAAGTAATTGATGGATAATTATTAAAGGAAATTAATTGGATGATGTTTGTTAATAAAAGTAATTGGAGTATAATTACTTGAAATTAATCGAGAGGCAACTAAGGATTTTTAATTAAATATAAATTAATGTTTAAAAGTTGATTAATCAAGTGGTTGAGCAATAATAAATTCAGAATAATGTGATAAATCAATTAAGGTAATAAATTTGAGATTTATTTATATAGTTAAAGGTTAGTTAACTAATGAAAATGATTAAAGATAAATTAATTAGTCAAAAGGAGATAAATTAAAGATTAATTAATAAATATGATAAATTAAGTATAATTTAATTAATTAAGGTAATTGATCAATTAATTTATATTAAATGAATTTGAAAATTAATTCATCGGGATTGGATAACCAATTCATAAGTTATTAATTAAATTGGAAATAAATTGAATTAATTAGGATTAAACCATTAATTAATCCTACTTCCCAATGATTATTGAATGGTTGACCTTACTTATGAATAACTGTATAGTATAAAATACCTTAAATTGATTGTCCTAACTGATCTGTGATATTTTGTTCTGTGATTTATGCGGTGTATGATTTATTCATTTATTTACATTTGTATATTATCTGTGGATATGTGAATGGACGATAAGCGTTATAGTTTATATCGCTTATCAACTATATTTCTGTGTTTGATCTGTGATGATTGAATGATGTTGCACTATTTTGTTAAACCCCTGGACCACACCATACACACACAAATATGGATTTCACGAGGAAATTGATTAAGTCACAGATTTTGAAATGATTTATAAAATTGAATATTTGAATTCAAATGTTTTGGAAATGGAGTGGGTTTAAAGTGAAAAGCTTTTGTAATGGAATTTCAAAGATGAAATATATTTTGAATAACTTGATTAAGATTTGAAATTTAAATATTTTGATTTAAATTTGAATTCAATGCTTGAAATTGAATTCTATGATTTCAACTAGGGATTATAACGATATTATACTAGTTATATATGAGTCAAACCATTTTTAAAGTATTGTTCTTTTGAGAATTTGAATTAACCCAAAGATTATAACTTGTATAAATGAAATAAGGTTTTTTCCGAAATAACACTGTTGTTTCTAAATGATAAAAGAAAGCTTTCATATGAGAAATGAATTTCAAATTGTATTAAAAGGATTTCAAGTTTAAACTGAAATAGTCTTCCAAGTTATAGATGAATATTTGGAAACGAATTTTGAAAGAGAATATTTGGGAACGAACTTTGAAAGATATAAGTTAAATCTTAATTTAAAGATTTAATGAATTAAATCCAATTGAATTGTAATTGTTTTGAAATCCAGGAATGAATCTTTGAGAAACTATGTAAACTTTATGAAATAAATCTTTTGTTTAAAAGATTCGAAATGGTAATTGGATTAAACCATTTGAAAGAAAGTTTTGAATTATTAAGTTGTGACTTAATTGAAATCCCAGTATCCATATGCTTTTGAACTATTTCACTCACTATTCGGTTTAACCGGGAGAGGACCTTTATGTCGTATAACCCATTCCGAATATGTGATTCGTCGTTATGGATAGCATTTGAAGACCGGTGGTGAAGATCGGGTATTTGCGAGAACGATAGGATGACCTATCGATTGTCTCTGCACCGAGTAGCTACGGTATAGAGATTTCCTAAGTGATGGGAAGTTCGATCGGGATTGTGAATACCCGGATTGCAAGGACTTCTTCGGAAGTGCCTTCGGTTCTGTTCGAGCCCGGAACAGACTTGTATGGATTGTATGTCTGACATTACAAATTGAGATATAAAGCAGATTTCTTTCAAATATATTTCTGTTGGTGGCGGAGGATTTATTCTCTTAGCTTAGCACCCTTCTCTGAGACGTACGAGCTCAAAGGTTATATAGTTGAAGGTTATCAGCAATATATTCCCAATTTGGTAATGTGACATGCTGAGTGTTGCTGTGAAATGATCATTGTGTTGATCATTTGTGATAAGATCATTTATTTGATCGTTTTTCTTTGTGATCATTTCTATGATCATTTGTTGACCCAAAGCATGGCTTTTGTATAAAGTATGTCTTTGTGGACGAGACTTCGTCGGACCTCACACCCCGAAATGGTCGAAACAGGAAAGATGCAGCAAGGTTATTGGGGGTAGCACCCCTTAGGGTATGTGCATTTCCTTCTGGATAGAAGTGGTATCATGGTATGGAGCCCAGATACTTAACTTATGTTGATATCGCAGATATATATATATATATATATATATATATATATATATTACTTTGTGATTTGTTGCTGGGGCCCCGGTTAAAGGTTGGTTACGACCGGGAGGTGGCATACTCGTGGCAGTAATTACCCAGTTAGGGGTAACCCGGCCTTGTGTTGGCAGAGATCCGGTTTGGTTCTCGGGAACGTCCTTCAAGAGGCGTTCTCATGTGGCAATGGGAAGTTCCTTGGCCTGACCATTTGTTGGAAATCCAAAGAAATAATACGAACCTTGTACGGTTTTAGTTGTATTGCCTGTTATGGAATGTGGCGGTAACCTGCTATTGAACATAGTAGCTATAGTAGGCATAAGTGCGGAATGCCTATGCTGGCTAAGATTTATATTCTACTTTCGAAATTGTTTTCTACACTATGCACTAATAATAATATCAAATGCTTCTTTTTAATGCGTATCAAGCATTTTTGACTATCATAAGGAGAAATCTCCTCCGATTCTGCGTTTGCATTGTGTGTGTGTGCGGGAGGCCTTATGGTAGTCTCATTTTTAAAAAAGCATTGCGAATTGACTTTGAAAAATCTTTTGTTGAATGTTTTTAAAGATAAACTGTTTTTGTTGCTCACACCAGTCCCATGACTGATCCGGAGTTTATTGTTTTTTTCCTAAACTCTGGGTGCTCATTATTTTCTACACGAGCAGTTTAGAGTTGGGTTTTTCAGATAGTCAGGTTCAGTAGATTATCTGGAGTTAGTTCAGTCTTTGGATCACACCAGTCTTGCTTAGCTTGGTGCATCGTTATTGGGGGTTCGAGCTATTGCTGGATTGATTCTTGGAAATGGAGTTGCAGTTCTCGGAGTTCTCTTTTGAAGACTGCCTTAGAGTTATATTGTTCCGCTGCTAGATGTCATCTATTTTCTTTTCCGCTGCTATTTATTGTATCATATCTCTGATGTATATTGATATCTACTGGATCATCCGTTGTATCAGATATTGTATCAAAGCTGTATATCAATGTATTATTCTTTTATTCCGCTGTGTTATTTACTTAATGTTGTTATAAGCTCTGGCGAATCGGATTTGAACGGTCGAATCTATAGCATTCAAATACGATATGAAGTATGGATGTCGATTTTCAAGCGGGCAAAAATCTGCATCGTCACATGTGGTATCAGAGCTAAGGGTTAAAACTTTAGCTCAGGAGTATAACACGTTAAGTAGCTCATTAGAGATAGGGTGAAGTATCCCTAGAATGAGTAATCCCTAAGATATCCGTTTGAATGCCTCGGTAAATTATCTTACTATTCACTGATAGTAAGTATGAGTGCAAGAAGAGGACGAGATAGGGGATAGGGAAATACGACTATAAATGGTCAATACCCTACAATAGTGGAAATAACTTTTTTATCAATTTCTTTGATTCGATTCTAAATTCTTTTGATTACTTCGTGACAACTACAAGAAGAAGTTCCGGTGTAATGGTAGCCCTACAAATCGTTGTGGGAAATCTTTACTTCGTATCTTCATCGGTTTCTTATCGGTTTTTGATTTTAAACCTTAATGAATATGAATTGGAAATTTGGAATTGAAAATTTTAAATAAACTGGAAATTTAAATTGAGTTAAATTGGTTAATAGAATATAAGGCTAAATTGAATTCTATCAATAAAATGATATCATTTAAGACCACATTTGAAATTCTGTTGAAATTTCTTGGGTAGATCGAAGTCCGAAGAGGGACAGTTTGGTATATATTTTAAGATATTCCGATTTGAGTTTGGAATTCATATCTTAAGTTTGAGGAATTATAGGAGATCAAATCTATCTATCTCTTCGTTGTTTTCGCGCCTGCGAATTTCGGGGACGAAATTCTTTTTAAGGGGGGAAGTCTGTAACGATCTTGAATTTATTAAGTTTAAATTGATATTTAAATTTATTTTTGAGTAAAAATTGTGTAGAATAGAAACCATTTATAGTTTAAATATAAGAACAAAGCAAAACATAAAGTATGTAAAAGCAAAACAAAGCAAGCTAGGCAAATGAAAATATAAAGTATATATTTTTACATAAGTAATAAAACAAAGTAAAGGAAAAAAAAAACAAATTAGTAAAAAAATTCAACAACATAATAAATGCAAAATCTCATCAGCCGAGTAAACAAGCCAAAGAAATTAATGCCATACCTCTAGTACAATATAAAGTATGCATTAGCCTCCTTTGTACACAACATAGATGCATAGCAGCCGAGCTAGAGAAGATGCAGGCAAGTAAAGGAATCAACAAGTACAACAAAATATTATCACCTGTACACTTTCTTTTATAATATCAGCCTTGTTTCATCAGGTGGACATTCGAAAGCTAAGAAAAAATATATGTATATATTTGCAAAGTACAAGCAAGATATTACCACTAGCACAAAAGCAAGATTTAGCAGCCATGCCTAATTGTACCAAATAATGTTACATCACTTGTACAAGTATCTTTAGCCATGTTTTGCATTGTTCAAACTATACATCACCAGTAATCTCATTTTTCCATATATCAACTTCCCACTTCATTTCAGCTCGTTCATTTAAACCAGAAAATGAGTAAGCTTTTCCTTTTACAAAATTTAAATAACAATATAAATCAAAACAAATGACTTCAAACCAGAGAAATCAAAGAGGGATTCTTCAGCTTGCAATGTCACAGTCTGTTCTTTCTCCTCTGCTCTTCAAAAACAATGTGAGTAACATTTTTTCTACAAAAATTTAAGGGATTGAATTTGTGCAAGTGTAACTGAGAAATGTATGTGTGTGCACATATAATTATCTGTATATAATATATATATATATATATATATATGGGAAGATTGAAAATAAGTATGCAGGCTGTTGTTTAAAACACATCTGTTCTTAGTTCAAACTCAAACTGTTTGATTCAAAAATCATTTACCCTCTTTCTGATTTATGATTGAACTTCAGATTCAAACAAAAGATGTTTACATCATTGTAAACTAAGTTTAAAAATTTAGTTAAGGTTTAAACAACTTACAAATTTTCTCTAGAAACCCAATATGCTGAACAAACTCAAGATTTGCAAATTTTCGAACTTCTCTAATCATAGATTCGGGTATCTAACTAAAATCCATGATGAAAATGATGATTTTTAAGATGGGTTTCGTAATTTATAGTTTGGGATTAAGGGTGCAGTTCTATTTTTAACAGAAAATGGTTATGTGAGGATTTCTGGTGATCTTCTTGATCATGGAGGTCGGGGTTTCCTCTGGTTGTAGTGGAGTGATAAGAGACTTTGGAAAAAATGTCAGGGAGTCGATCGAAGCACGGTGGAGGTGGTGGTTGTCAATTTTTGTCTGGAACCCTAATTTTAGTGACGTATAATGTTTTGGATCGTGCGCCTTCTCTAGTTAATCGAGTGCGGCGAGTTTTGGGGTGATGGTAGAGGAGACGTCGAAGAAGCCATGGCCGAAGTCTCAGGCCCTACGGTGGTCGGTTTGTGGCAAACGTCGCCGTTCCAGGTTTTGGAGTTGGTGAAGTTGTTTTGCTCCAGTTCGACCAAATGTCTCGTTTTTGATTTCGAGGTTATCTCGATGACCTGGGTGATTGTACCGATTGAGGGGGACGTAGTCGAGATGCTGATGATCAGAGAGGTGATCGGAGAAGCCCAGATATGTGTGCACGATGCACATGGTTACGCTAGTGTCAGTGATAAAAGAGAAGAAGAAGAAAGAAAGGGGAAAGAAAGATTAAGGAAAAAGGGAGGAAGGGGAAGCTCGAGTTTGAACACGTGAAAAAGCATATTTGGCCGGAAGGAACCTGGGTTCGAATTTATGAAGGGGGAACTCGAAGCAGGCTGTTGTTTTTCTCGGGGAAGCTTCACGTGTTGCTCGAAGTAGATAAGGGGGAGGCTCGGGTTGAAGTTGTCAGGTTTAAACCTGTAACAGTTTTTAACAGATTTAAATTTTAGCTTTTAAATTTAAAATCAAAGTCAAACTGAGTCTAAATAAAACTTTAAGTATAATTCAAGTTAGATTTGTAAAATTAGATTTTTATTTAAACTAATGAATTTTAACGGTTAATCAAACTTATAATTATTTAGAAATGTAATCAAATAAATGTCATCAACTAGATTATCTTATAATTAATTAATTTAATAATAATCTTTGTAATGGTTTAAATGAAATTACTTAATGGGAAGTAATTAAGGAATTAATGACTTATTGTAATTAATTGAGTAATTTGATTAATTTGAATTAATTTAGTTTAAGTAGTTTGGATTTAATCACTTGATATTTGGAAGTATAATTGCCTGGAGAAGTAATTGATGGATAATTATTAAAGGAAATTAATTGGATGATGTTTGTTAATAAAAGTAATTGGAGTATAATTACTTGAAATTAATCGAGAGGCAACTAAGGATTTTTAATTAAATATAAATTAATGTTTAAAAGTTGATTAATCAAGTGGTTGAGCAATAATAAATTCAGAATAATGTGATAAATCAATTAAGGTAATAAATTTGAGATTTATTTATATAGTTAAAGGTTAGTTAACTAATGAAAATGATTAAAGATAAATTAATTAGTCAAAAGGAGATAAATTAAAGATTAATTAATAAATATGATAAATTAAGTATAATTTAATTAATTAAGGTAATTGATCAATTAATTTATATTAAATGAATTTGAAAATTAATTCATCGGGATTGGATAACCAATTCATAAGTTATTAATTAAATTGGAAATAAATTGAATTAATTAGGATTAAACCATTAATTAATCCTACTTCCCAATGATTATTGAATGGTTGACCTTACTTATGAATAACTGTATAGTATAAAATACCTTAAATTGATTGTCCTAACTGATCTGTGATATTTTGTTCTGTGATTTATGCGGTGTATGATTTATTCATTTATTTACATTTGTATATTATCTGTGGATATGTGAATGGACGATAAGCGTTATAGTTTATATCGCTTATCAACTATATTTCTGTATTTGATCTGTGATGATTGAATGATGTTGCACTATTGTGTTAAACCCCTGGACCACACCATACACACACAAATATGGATTTCACGAGGAAATTGATTAAGTCACAGATTTTGAAATGATTTATAAAATTGAATATTTGAATTCAAATGTTTTGGAAATGGAGTGGGTTTAAAGTGAAAAGCTTTTGAAATGGAATTTCAAAGATGAAATATATTTTGAATAACTTGATTAAGATTTGAAATTTAAATATTTTGATTTAAATTTGAATTCAATACTTGAAATTGAATTCTATGATTTGAACTAGGGATTATAACGATATTATACTAGTTATATATGAGTCAAACCATTTTTAAAGTATTGTTCTTTTGAGAATTTGAATTAACCCAAAGATTATAACTTGTATAAATGAAATAAGGTTTTTTCCGAAATAACACTGTTGTTTCTAAATGATAAAAGAAAGCTTTCATAGGAGAAATGAATTTCAAATTGTATTAAAAGGATTTCAAGTTTAAACTGAAATAGTCTTCCAAGTTATAGAAGAATATTTGGAAACGAATTTTGAAAGAGAATATTTGGGAACGAACTTTGAAAGATATAAGTTAAATCTTAATTTAAAGATTTAATGAATTAAATCCAATTGAATTGGAATTGTTTTGAAATTCAGGAATGAATCTTTGAGAAACTAGGTGAACTTTATGAAATAAATCTTTTGTTTAAAAGATTTGAAATGGTAATTGGATTAAACCATTTGAAAGAAAGTTTTGAATTATTAAGTTGTGACTTAATTGAAATCCCAGTATCCATATGTTTTCGAACTATTTCGCTCACTATGCGGTTTAACCGGGAGAGGACCTTTGTGTCGTATAACCCATTCCGAATATGTGATTCGTCGTTATGGATAGCATTTGAAGACCGGTGGTGAAGACCGGGTATTTGCGAGAACGATAGGATGACCTATCGATTGTCTCTGCACCGAGTAGCTACGGTATAGATATTTCCTAAGTGATGGGAAGTTCGAGCGGGATTGTGAATACCCGGATTGCAAGGACTTCTTCGGAAGTGCCTTCGGTTCTGTTCGAGCCCGGAACAGACTTGTATGGATTGTATGTCTGACGTTCCAAATTGAGATATAAAGCAGATTTCTTTCAAATATATTTCTGTTGGTGGCGGAGGATTTATTCTCTTAGCTTAACACCCTTCTCTAAGACGTACAAGCTCAGAGGTTATATAGTTGAAGGTTATCAGCAATATATTCCCAATTTGGTAATGTGACATGCTGAGTGTTGCTGTGAAATGATCATTGTGTTGATCATTTGTGATAAGACCATTTATTTGATCGTTTATCTTTGTGATCATTTCTATGATCATTTGTTGACCCAAAGCATGGCTTTTGTATAAAGTATGTCTTTGTGGACGAGACTTCGTCAGACCTCACACCCCGAAATGGTCGAAACAGGAAAGATGCGGCAAGGTTATTGGGGGTAGCACCCCTTAGGGTATGTGCATTTCCTTCTGGATAGAAGTGGTATCATGGTATGGAGCCCAGATACTTAACTTATGTTGATATCGCAGTATATATATATATTACTTTGTGATTTGTTGCTGGGGCCCAGGTTAAAGGTTGGTTACGACCGGGAGGTGGCATACTCGTGTCAGTAGTTACCCAGTTAGGGGTAACCCGACCTTGTGTTGGCAGAGATCCGGTTTGGTTTTCGGGAACGTCCTTCCAGAGGCGCTCTCATGTGGCAATGGAAATTCCTTGGTCTGACCAATTGTTGGAAATCCAAAGAAACAATACGAACCTTGTACGGTTATAGTTGTATTACCTGCTATGGAATGTGGCGGTAACCTGCTATTGAACATAGTAGCTATAGTAGGCATAAGTGCGGAATGCCTATGCTGGCTAAGATTTATATTCTACTTTCGAAAATTTTTTCTACACTATGCACTAGTAATAATATCAAATGCTTCTTTTTAATGCGTATCAAGCATCTTTGACTATCATAAGTAGAAATCTCCTCCGATTCTGCGTTTGCATTGTGTGTGTGTGCGGGAGGCCTTATGGTAGTCTCATTTTTAAAAAAGCATTGCGAATTGACTTTGAAAAATCTTTTGTTGAATGTTTTTAAAGATAAACTGTTTTTGTTGCTCACACCAGTCCCATGACTGATCCGGAGTTTATTGTTTTTTTCCTAAACTCAAGGTGCTCATTATTTTCTACACGAGAAGTCTAGAGTTGGGTTTTTCAGATAGTCAGGTTCAGTTGATTATCTGGAGTTAGTTCAGTCTTTGGATCACACCAGTCTTGCTTAGCTTGGTGCATCGTTATTGGGGGTTCGAGCTATTGCTGGATTGATTCTTGGAAATGGAGTTGCAGTTCTCGGAGTTCTCTTTTGAAGACTATCTTAGAGTTATATTGTTCCGCTGCTAGATGTCATCTATTTTCTTTTCCGCTGCTATTTATTGTATCATATCTCTGATGTATATTGATATCTACTGGATCATCTGTTGTATCAGATATTGTATCAAAGCTGTATATCAATGTATTATTCTTTTATTCTGCTGTGTTATTTACTTAATGTTGTTATAAGCTCCGGCGAATCGGATTTGAACGGTCGAATCTATGGCATTCGAATACGATATAAAGTATGGATGTCGATTTTCGAGCGGGCAAAAATCCGCATCATCACATTTTCAGTTCCATATGCGGAAGATAAAAGCACATGTCTTATTTGTCATTTTTCATAGCAGCCCGTGACATTATGCTGGTGATGACATAACATTTGGGATTTTATTGACATTTTAGCAAATAATGGAAAAAGGTGGTGACATAATATGTTGTGCAACCTTTTTTTGAGAAAAATGTGTGATCCTCTACGCATAGAGGAGAGCACACGCGTGAATATATATATATATATATATATATATATATATATATATATATATATATATATCATGAACATAAGGAGCTGCCAACATGCCTGGCAGGTAACAAAAACAAAAAATACATATGCAAAATCACATGTACTCCTAAGATGAGTTCCGGCTAGGCCACCACCCATCACACCTTAATATCAAGCTCCGATATGGCCACCGCCCGATATTAAGATGTTAGGAGTACCAAAAAGACTAAAGAATAAAACAAAGCACTGAGTGACGACTCAAACTAATAAGAAGTCTCCAAAAGACTGAATCAGAAGAAGTGAATAAGCATCTGATCTGAAGAGGATCTGCTGAATATATAGACCACTCTGAAGGCTCACAAGAAGTCCTGGATGAAGAAAATCTGCTCTGATGACCTCTCTACAATCTGATATCCAGCAATATGAAGACAAGAGAAACCTGCAAAAAGAACCTGATATCCAATCTCCCTAACCTGTATCTGAAACATGAGTAAGGAAAAAATTAGAAAGATACATGTATATGTATATGTATATGGTAAATATACATATATATTTATGTACTTATAAGGAAAGAAATAAAAACCTAATAAAGACAATCAGGACAAAAACTAAAAGAATGAATAAACTGAAAATAAATACCAAACAGAGACTAGAACAAAAATTGAGACGGATCTGATTTATTTATCATTAATCATAAGTAAGCTATGATTAAAAGTAAGATCATCATATAAATTTGGAAAAATATTAATAATACTATTATTAGTGTTATAAAAGTTATTGTTTTATTTAAAAAAGTTAATATTATAACTAACCTTATTAAGATACCGTTTGAAGAGGATATTTTTAGCTAATTTATATTTGGGATTAGAAATCCAATTAAAACAAAAAGTAGAAGTAGAAAAAATCAATTTGTTAAAATGACTATTGTTATTATTAAAAATTCTTTGATTTCTCTCGAACAAAATAAACAAACTAATAATAATAAATAAAGTGTCTAGCAAAAATCCAATATTGTTATTGAATTTGAATCTATAATATTTTTAGTAGAGTTCACAATCCGAAATTTTGGTTATTATATTAAAGTTAAAAATTTTAAGAGTATTAATAAGGATGTAATTAGAGACCAAACAATCATAAAATATATAATTTATGTCCTCAAGATGCAAATTACAAAAATAACATTTATTTTCGTTGTGAATTTTTTTCCTCTTTAAAAATTCTATTGTATTAAGTTTTCCATGACGAATTAACCACATGTGAATTTTGGATTTAGGAGGAGCATTAGATTTCCACATATATTTGAAAGAGTTATTTACAGTACCCGAAAAATTAGTAAATCTATAAAAAGAATTTGAAGTGTATTTCTTACTCTTATCCCAATTCCAACTAATAAAATCATTATCATTATCAATATTATAAAGATTTAATCTGGCAAAAAGCATAGAAAGTTGCCCAAGGGTTAATCCTACTAAAATTCTACTAAAGCTGAAATTTCAAGGAGAATCATTTCCGGGAGAATAAACTTCGTTAATTAAAGCATACATAAAGTTACAAATATCATATAAATCCTTAAATTCAAATTTAAGAGGCAAGATCGAAATCCAACAGTCATGCAAAAAAGAAGTACAATTTCCTAAATGTACAATCGTCTTAGAACCTAAGTTAAAGATTTCAAAAAAAATTAAAATGTTTTCCAAAAGGTAGAAAATTTATGGGAAAATGAATAATCCATTTGGTGTAAATTGATATTACCGTTATAATAATATTTAGAAATGATCTCTTTCCAAATAGCGTTATCATTTATAACTTTAAACTTCCAAAGCCAATTACCTAAAAGAGACAAATTCAAGTTACGCAAATTTATAACTCCTAAATCACCCTCATTTTTAGCTTTACAAACAGTTTCCCAGTTTACAAGACATTTTAAATTGTTATTAATATTATCCACACTCCATAAGAAATCTCTTCTAATTTTATCAATAACCCAATCTGGAAACAGATGTATAGACATCCAATAGATCGGTTAAGCTGTTAAAACCGAGTTTATTAAAACTAGTCTACCTGCTCTAGATAGAAATCTACCATTCCAATGAGATAACTTACTTTTTATTTTATCAATAATAATAAGCCAATCATCATGCTTGAGTTTTGTAGGTCTAATCACAAACCCTAGATATTCAAAAGGAAAATTCATACAATTGCAATTTAGAGTATTAGCTACTAAGTTTTCTACTTTTTCAAAATCATTTAAAACTAAAATAGAACTTTTGTCAAAATTTATTTTTAAACCAGATAAAAGCTCAAAACTATAAAGAATAAATTTGAGAGTAATAGTGTGTCTAGGAAGATGGAAAGAAAAATGTTAGGTATCATCTGCAATTTGCAGAACCGATATACCATTACGCGAAATGCCATTACCAACACTTCCTAGAGATCCATTATCCACTGCTCTCTTAATGATTTTAGCAAAAACATCAGCGGCTAAGTTAAACAACAAAGGTGATAAGGGATCCCCTTGTCTTAAACCTCTCTTTGATTGAATTTTATTACCTAGTATACCATTAACCGTAATACTAGAGTTTCCAGTTTTAAGCAAAGTCAAAATCCAACTAATCCATCTATGTCCAAATCCTCTAGCTTGAAAAATATCTATAAGAAAATCTCAATCCACTGAATCAAAAGCTTTAGCAAAATCAAGTTTTAAAATCGCACAGGTAATATTGTTCTTACAACAGTAATTAATATATTCTTGAACAACAGCCACTCCAACAGTAATATTTCTCCCTTTAATAAAAGCCGATTGTGAAAAATCAATTAAATAGTTCATTCTAGTACTAAGCCTATTAGCAAGAACTTTAGAAATGATTTTTACTGAACAGTTAATCAAAGAAATAGGTCTAAAATCTAGTAAGTTGTTAGCTCCTACTTTTTTATGCAGCAAAATAACATTTGCGAAATTAAATCTCCCTAATTGCAAATTACCATTATAAAAATCATTAAACAAATTAACTAAGTCATATTTTAAGACATCCCAAAAAGTTTTATAAAATAAAATAGGAAAACCATCAGGACTCGGAGATTTATCACTAGGCATATCATAAATAGCTTTCCTAATTTCCACTTCTGTAAAAGAATTATCTAACTCAGATAAATCAACAATAGAATCCGAAGGATACATATCTTTCCATCTAACATTGATTCTATGTTTGATTTTAGAACCAAAAATATCCTTATAATAATCTGTAAAAGCCTTGTTGAGATCTCCTTGTTCAACTAATTATATATTGTTAACAAATATAGAGTTAATTATATTACTACATTTTCTACCATTAGCAATATTATGAAAATATTTGTATTATTATCACCTTCGTTGATCCATTGAATTCTGGATCGCTGCTTCCACATCACCTCTTCTTTTCCAAAAATAGAATTTAGTTCATCTTTTAAATTAGAAAGAACATTACGTTCCCCTAGATTTAGAGGTCTAGATTCTTCTATCTTGTTAATTTTAAGCATTCATTAAGAAAATTATCTTTTTTAATTTTTAAATTGCCAAAAACATTTTTTTCCAATTTTTAAGAAAAATCCTAAGATCTCTAAGTTTAGAAATAAAAGCTTTTGCATAATTTTCTTATTTCTGAAATTATGGAAACTCAAATAATTACATTTACATATAACTAAATTCACAAAATTAGATTATAAAAGCCACATCTTTTCAAATTCAAATTTGTTTGTAATAACTCTATAATACTGACAAGAAAGGAGACAATGGTCAGAGAAGGTATATGGTAAGCCATTGACTCTACAAATTGGAAATTTGTCCTCAATCTCATTACTAACAAAAAAATCTATCTAGAAGAGCCATGGATGGAGACTCTCTAGCATTACTCCAATTAAACTCTCTATTAGAGAGAGGAATTTCAATCAAAATAGATTTAAAAATAAATGTTTTGGATTTCTTTCCCCTTTGTGAATAACTTATTTTTTGGGTTTATTAGAAGAAGAAAGAAATGGTCCTATTTCTGGAACACTGGCATGAATTTTTAGTGCAAGGTATGTTGCAAATAATGAATACCTTTTTCTTTTATTTTTTGAAAAGGAACTTAGATACAACATGTCACTTGGATAACATAAAACAAATTGCATGTCAACATATGTTTGAATCACACTACGCAAGTTTTGAATTTGTGACATCTCGCATCAAAGTCGAATAACTGCTGGGACAATGGTGCTTGTCAATAGGGAATATCTTAAGCTTTAGAAAGAAAGAAATTGTCAAGGTATTGTAACGACCCGGAATCTGAGGCAATATCAATTTAATAATCTGTGTTATTAATTTAATAAGTTTGATAATTTTCTTTATAATTTTAATTTAAAATTGGCTAATTTATTCTTTTTATGGTTAATAAATATTTAATCTGATAATTGTGATCAATATCTTTTTAACAATTTAGAATGGATAAAATATATTTTTCAAAGCTAATGAAATTTTTATTTTTATTTATAATATGTATATTTGATACATATATATATATATATTGTGAATAAAAGATCTTTGTTTTAAATAAAAGATTGTATTCTCAGATTGTAATATATATGTTTGAATATGTAATAATTTGAGTTGTTTTGAAATTTAATATAAAATGGTAATTTAAAGTTTTGTTTAATTTATATTTATTTTCAAAAGTTAATTTAGTTTTTTATTTGTTTTCAAATATAAGATATTTATTTGTTCTAAATATGATAGTTTAAAAAGATTTAAACAGTTTGTTTTGCTTTCTTTTTAAATACTTAATATAAATGGTTATAAATGTATATATGAATGTTTTAGATTTTAAATAACATGTACAAGAAAATATATTTGAATTATAATTAATTTAGAATATTTCTTTAAAAAGTAAATTTATAAATACATATGAAAACATTTATTAATTTAGGGGTTCAAATATGTAAGTTATATTATCTTTAAAATTAAATAAAAATTTAATTAAAAATGTTAAGAGCATGTGTAAACATAATAATCACCTTAATAACACTTGTAAGAAAAATTAAACAAACTGATGACAAATGTAATTCTTAAACCAACATGTGGCAACAATTCATTTTAAATTTTAATAAATCTATTAAGAAGAAAATTTGTTTTCTTTCAAAAACACTCTTTCTTGTTTTCACTTCTTAACTTAAATCAGTAAACTATTTTCTCAAATCTGAATCAAATTAAAAGCCAAAAGAAAATTAAAGATCTGCAAGCAAGTTCTTCATAGCATAGATGAAATCTGCAACTTCAAAAAAACCTGCAACTAAGTTGAAATCAAGAACCACTGAAGTATCAACACTTTTAAACATAAGCTTGTAAGCATGCAGAGATTCATCTTCAACAGAAAGCAGTTTCCAAATTGATATTTCAAAGCCTGGAAGTTAAAAACTGCTCTGTTCTGCATGTATAAAAAGTGAGTAAATCCTATTTTAAAAGCAGTTTGACTTAATTTTTTTTTTGAATGTTGCATGCAAATGGTTTGCTTTGATGATGAATTTTTGTTACCTTGATGCATAATTATAAAAATATGGAATTGCCTGAGAAAAAAAAATATGGTTACAGTGTTATTAGAAACAGTTCCAAATCTTTCAAAATCCAAATAACTTGATTTTTAACATGATTTGGGCAGTGATTTGTTAATGAAAATTGTTTGTAATTAAGTGATTTATCATCTAAAAATAGTTGGAGGATTTAAATGAATTAGTTATTCGTTTTTTTTCAAAATTTACAGTAAACTTAAATTTTGGTCAAAAATTCTCTCCTTTAAATTCAAATTTGGATTGCATGTATGGAATGGTGATGGAAAATCATGATTTTTGATATTTCTGTCATAATTTTTAATTGAGTAATTATGATGAATTTGGGGTTTAAATGAAATTGGGGATTTTGTATATTTCTGATTATATGTACATTAATTCGATTTGATTTTTGAATCGTAGCTAGCTTGTAAGCTATAGATTTTTGGAAAAATGCATAATAATTTTTCAGTTGAGTAATTTGTTAGGGATTGAAGTAAGTAGGGTTTTCTAGACTGTTTCTTCTTGTTGATGGATTCGTTGATTTTGCATGCCGTGGAGCTGATCGAGTGTGATCGCGAGTGGAAGGATGGAAGCGTGATGGTACGGCGGTGCTTTGGAGTGGGTGCCGGAGCTTCCGGTGGCGAGTTCATCAGAGGCGTTGGGGGTTTAAGGTCGAGTGGTTGCTGCAGTTTCGAGCAAGTGGTCATATTTTGATTCGCAAATCAATTGATGAATCTGGGTTCGTATTCGTACTCGCGTGAGGTTTTTGATCGTCGACGTTTGTCGCAACGACCGTTGGTGGCCGGAGGCGAGGGAAGACGTGCACCGTGCACGTTCGTATGCACTGGGTTTGGGAGTTTGGAGAAGATGGAATTTTCTCGTGTGAAGCTCGTGTTTTCATATGGGACGACTCGAAGTAAAGAGGCGTAGGATTGCTTCGGGGCTGGCACGCGTGGATACTGGGTTCGACTCGAGTAATCTGGTTGACATGTTTTAGATTAGGTCTGAAATGATTTTGGGTTGCAAATCAAACCTCAAGTTAGAAACAAATTAAGATCAGGTTTAAAGTATACACAAGTTTTATAAAAGAAATAAATTTTCGAAGTTAAGCTTGTTATAAAAGCACAAATTGAAATTATTTTAAAATGTAAATTTGTTTCCATAATTTCTTTTGAAAGTAATCTAATTTAATTAAATTTTTAATTTAAAGAAGAGTGTTTGAATTTGGAATCAAATCTTTAAGTTAAATTTTAAAGTAAGGCTTTAATAACAAAGTTTTCAAATTATTTTTGAAAACGAATAAGTTTAAATTTAGATAATTTAAAGTGTTTAGATTTTAAATTGATTTAAAATGCATTATTTCCAAATAAGGTTATTGTTTATAATTTTGAAATCAAAATAGAATAATTTATTTTTAAGTTGTTAAAATTTGATTAAATTCAAATAATCTATTTATAGAAATAAATGAGGTTAAATTATTTGAATATAAATTTAAGAATACTTAATAATTTGTTAATATGTAAAAGATTAATTAAGAATAATGTTTTCTTAATTAATTAAGGATTTTTAAATCTAGGAAGTTAATTAATTAATTGTTTAATTAATTTTAAATAATTAGTTAATTATTTATTTAATTTTAAAAGAATCACTTAATTATGGATTAATTAAGTGTAATTACTTAATAAAGTAATTAATTGTTAGTTATTGAATGTAATTAAGAATTGGTAATTACTTATGGAAGTAATTAGTGGTAATTACTCACAAGAGTAATTAATTGAAGTGATTAATGGATGATCACTTAATGTTATCATTTAACAGTTGATTAATATAATTATTTGAAGTTAATTAATTATGGATTAATTAATTAAATAAATGAATTAGGATTATTTAAAAATGGGATTAATTACTTGTTAAATAATTAATTAAGGAAGTAATTAAGGTTTATTAAAGGAAGTAATTAGAGATAATTACTTATGTAAGTAATTAAGAGTTAATTACTTAATTATTTAGTTAATTAATCAATGTGATTAATTAATTAATGAATTTAACTTAAGATTAATTACCAAGTGTAATTAATTAAAATGTAATTAATTAATAAGGTAATTAATTAAGGATTTATTTATTTAATTGTTTAATACTTACTTAATGAAGTAATTAAAGATTAATTAATTGAATTAATTAATCAAGGATTAATATAATTAAATTAGAAAATAATTAATTAAGAAGTTAATTAATTAAGATAAGTAATTACAAATTGTCAATAATTAATTAGGATTAATGAGTTGATTAATTATGAGTTAATTAGTTAATTAATTAAAGTATTATTAATTAATAAGGATCATTAATTAATGTGATTAATGATATTAATCAAGGTTGATTAATATAAGCAATTAATTTAAGGGTGATTAATTATTGTAATTAATTGAGATGTAATGCAATTAATTATAGTTAATTAATAGAAGTAAATTAATGATCATTAATTATTGTGATTAATGATGGTAATTAAAGATTTAATTACTGAATATGGTTAAGGATAAGTACTTGAATGTAATTAAGATAATTAACCAAGGAAGATTAATTGGGGAAGATCATTAGAGATAATTAATTTATTTGGAATAATAATTAATAAAGAAGGATTATAATAATTCAATTGATTTAGAGATAATCAATTCTGTTCTGGATGTTTGATTAAAATGGGTTGATTGATTAATATTGGTTAATTGATTGATATTGGATGATCAATATTTGGAGGTTGATGTTGGATGATTGGTTGATATTGGATGTTTGATAATGGTTAATACTGGATATCTCTGTTATGTGATATGCTACTTTGTGGAGATGAATATTGATATGAATTATCTATTGTGGTAATGTGATTCATATATCTGTTTATTACATCCTGAATATAAGTTGAAACTGTTTAAACCCTTAAGAACAACTTGGACATTAAAATGGCGTTTGGTTTCGGTGAGACCGGGATCGAGTTTCCATATTTGGAATCCAAAAGCCACATCGATTCCAATTAAACGTTAGGTCGTGAATCCAAATGGAGAAAGTGAAGACTCGAGGTGTAAGGGCTATACGTCAGTATAACTCTGTGGGTGATTCCATAATGAGTTGACGGAATAGTGCTTATGGGATCGAGATGGTGATTTTGAATGCAAGGGCTATGGTCGTTGACTTTGAGGGTGATTCCAATAATGAGTGCAACGAGATAGTGCCTTCGGTTTCGTTCGAACCCGGAACGAACTTGTATGGATTGAATGCTTTCAGAACATCGTCAGGTGGACGATGAGCATTCTAAGATAGATGTGTTCTATAAAGGTAATCGTAACCTCAAACCTCATCAACCGGGAATGGCTAAAACAGGGGAGGTGCAGCAAGGCTTCGTGGGTAGCTCCTACTTGAGAGCGATATTTACCCCTGTCTAGAGGTCCCTTTCTATTTCGGCTTAGTGTGCGGTTGGTCACGCCAACTACGGGGTCGTCTTGTTCGGGACCGTTCAGTAAGGAATGGTTCCGGCCTTGTGTTGCAGGGGAGCGGGCGTACTCCTCGGTACGTTGATCTAGGCCACGTACTGTGACGGGCGGTACCCCAGTAGCCCTGCCATTGATGGAAACCCATTCTTCCTACGAGACCCTACGGTTTTGATTCTATTACCCACTTTTGTGGCTAGTAGCTGCAATTTAATCATGTAACAATTTCGGCTATTTCATATTCACTTGAAAACCCTAGACACTATTATAATATCACTGGATTTCCTATCGAATGTTTTGGTTAGCGTAAGGTAAAAACTTCTCCATGTTTATGTGTGGGAAGTCTTACGTGATACCTTTTCTTTTCAAAGTTTTTACTAAAGTTAAGCAATTTTAAATCGTTTACTCACACCAGACCCCTGTCTGACCCGAGTGTTTATTTTCTGTTTTATTAAACTCTTGGGTACTCCTATTATGTATGAGTAGTCAAGTGATTCAGGTTAGCTTGACGAATTCTGGAGGAGATATGGAGCAGGAGGCTTCGACGTGTAGATATATATTGATTCCGCTGTGTTTGTTATATCTGTTTCTCTTGTATCTTGAGTTGTATAGTTAGACTGATATTTATAACTGTCTAATAGGTATTTTTAAGTTGTGTACTCTGATGTAAATAGATACTATGTAATATTTTATGTTAATTATTATATTTCATTCGTTCCGCTGTGAGTATCTGATGTTGTTTGTGTTCTTCTTTCTCTTTCTTTTCTTCTTCTATCCCTTTCTTTCTTCAAGATGATGCGATTTGCTGGAGATAGGAAGCCGGGTCGTCACAGGTATGGTGCATATGCTTAAGTTTTTATTGATAACACTTTTTCTAGATCTAACTCATATTTCTTTTTAAGAGTTATGGTAAGATGTTTCATTCAAATAGTGAATATCAGAATATTTTATATACATCACGTATTATATTTTATAAAATACTTTATCTTATCTTGGTACTAACACATTTGCCTACATGAATTTGAACTATTAAGTAGGTAAAAAAAAATTCCTGCTTGCATGTCTGTTTTATTTTCTACTATAGTTATGGATGATTCTCTATGTTGCCTTTATGTTGGTTGAGTCATTTATAAAAAAGGATTTTGTGGTGAATTGTGCAAGAGGGATCCTTTTTGGACCTTTATTGATATAACTTATCTTAAATTATGCTAATATCAAAAGCATAATGTATTTATAAGTTATATTCAGTGTGACTCATTTTTTTCAATGGCAAGTTCAAGAAAAAGAACTAAAATATGTGTCTTCCGCCAAATTTTCACATGTTTGTGAGAAAATGTAGGATTTTTGGTTAACTTGATCCCGATGTTAATGTAATTCATTTTCTTTATTTTAGCTCAAATTAGGTGTTTATTTTTATAGATTTAATGCAAACTTGATGTTAATGCAATTGATTTTGCAAGTAATGAAGAGAAGGGTTGAACTAAAGCTGAATGGAAAATTTAGGAGAATAATTGCCATGCGTTTATTCGATTTATTTGGTAAATATGAAAATCTTCTATCATCGTATTAGTATATCAATTATTTGGTTTATTGATGCACTTGTAGAGATGATGAGATGATGAAGGCTGGTTGCATCTTTGATTTCAATATCATTATCATAGGCTTCTTCCTAATGAGTAAAATCTCCAACTCTTTGGAGAGAATATTAAGCATAATGTTACTCTTATTGTTGTTTATATGCATCAGGAATTTACTTTAATTCATTGTTGATTATTATTCTTTTGGATATCATGTTCTATGCCTTGATGGATGAAATGTCCCGCCTTTTTGTATGCTTAAGCAGACACATGTGTTAACTCAAACCATACAGAAGGGCAGATTTTAATGGGGTAATTAAGAAAAAACAGAGGAAAAAAAACAGAATCTTGCAGCGGAACGATAAAATATATAACCAAATATACAGTTCATGAATCTGTTTTACAAAATATTCGATTATGCTTATACAATACATATCAGAGTTACACATACCAGAGAATAATAAATAATGCAGTGGAATACATGATGTAGTGGAATAATATTATAAATAATAGTACTAAAATCTTCGTCTTCGTCCTCCAGAAATAAGGCCTTCAAAACCTAAAGTGCTCGGGCTGACCCGAGCGAATCGATAAGACAAAACACTCGAGTCAGAACTAAGATATCTTATGTGAGTTAAATCAACAGTAAATATTATGAGTGGAATAGTGTTAGAGATGTTTACAGGGTTTGACATCTCCTATCCAGTGTCTAACGTGAGTGCGGTAACTTAAGAGATGCTCGGGATGCACATCTCCTAAGGATCCATTAAACTATTTACTATGTAATAATATTTCGCTATTATAATAATGTCTATAGTAAAATAAACTTACTTTTAAGGGGTTACCAATATAGCCCTTAACACGTAATAGTGCCAATAGTTTATACAGTACCGTAATACCTCCTGATTGGGAGGCTACCAGAAGATACTCCATAGGTACGACACAAATCAAACTCATACAAGGCGTGCGAGGGTAGGTGACATGGCACAACTAGGCAATGCCGGGGTAGATATACCAATTACGGTTCCGAACTGGTGGTAATGCGTAGCGGCTACTACCGCACACCTCGAGCCACACACCCAAAATCGAAAGGGCCCAAATAAATCACAAAGTAATAGAATGGTATCAAAGGAGTGTGTTCGATAAAAGGTGCTACCTTCTTAGCCAGTCAATCGCTCCTGTTTTAGCCACCATATACCAACTCTCGGGAGTCAGGTCCACGTATTTACCTCAAAGGAAAAGCCACCACCATCCTACTTCATTCTGGAATCTCCACCGCATACACAGTTGTTAAAGTGGTTTTCGAAGTTGGCAGAGAGTATGAAAACTTTAGATCCCAGTCGCTTCAACAACCAAATGTTATTATAACACCGCGGTCATTTCAAAATAATTATACTTCAAAACCAGAATATACTATCCATTCAAAACCATATAAATACGATATCATTTCCCTTTCAAAAACCAAATCAATATGATATAATTTTTATAAAAAAAAATCAATATAATATTATTCTATTTCAAATATATCCTTTTTCCAAAATTATTGCACTTTCAAAGTTATAACATTTCGAAATCAAAACGCTTAAATATTACCTTGAAACTCATAATTTTGAAACATAACTTCCACCACTTAAATGGTTTAAACATTTAAAATACTTTATATAATAAAATAGCTTCTTCAATTCCCAATCATAAACTTCAATTCAATTCAGTTCTAAAAAAATTATTCCAAATTATATCGATTTCAAAACAGATTTGATACACAAAATAAACCATTCCAAATTCAATATATTTCTAACTCTAAATATTCAACAATTTCAAAACTGAGTTTGGTAATTTCATATATACATATCAAATTCAATTTCCTATTATTTAGTTTTAAAATATTTTACTTAATAAATCCATTATCATTTAAATAAATCCCAAATTACAAATAACTAAATATTTCCTTCAATTTATTTATACTAGAAATACTCATTTAATTCACCTTAACCCCAAAATCAAGTTATAATTATCATACCTTTCAAAATTTCCAATTTAATAAATTCCACATCAACTTATTTGAGTTAATTCTTAAACAAATTCAATTTCAAATAAATTCCCACTTTATCTTCCTACCTTAATTTATTTAAATCATTATAACCTCTATATTAACATAAAATTTAAATACTTAACCATATTATCTTCCATAAAATCAAACTTTATTATTAACTTATTTAAATTAAAAAATATTATACATAGTTCAAAATGAAGAATAAAATAACATTATATAATATCGGAAATCAATATTTATATAAAACCATATATTTCTTTACAAAACCATAGAAATCAGTTCAAAATATTTTATATTTATAGACTATGGTGTCTGTAAATAATTTTCTATCCTATGGTCAAGTGATACGGATATTTATCATTTCAATCCGTAATTTAAAATATAAATACGGTTATATATCATTTCAAACCGCAATCTCGAATGAAATAAAATCCATAACAACCTGTAGTTTATAACAATATAAAATACAACATCCATTCATCCAATATCAATCATCAAACATTTATCACAATCATCATCCAATTCAAACAATAACTGTAACGACCCAGAATTTTTAACAACTTAATTTGAGAATATTTAATTAATTTTAAATATTTGAATGATGGTTTGATTTGAATTTCAAATTATCAGAATGAATTGGCGATTAAATTTTAGAATTTAATCTATTGGAAGTTGAATAAAAATTTGAATCTTCAATTTTAAGCCGATTAAAATATTTCAAAGGCTTGTAAAATTCATATTGATAATACTGAAGATAATCGAAGCTTCAGAATTTAATTTGGAAGTGAATTGTTCAGTTTTGAATTTAAATCGTTTGAATCGATATTTAAAAATAGCCGTCCGAGGCACAGTCTCGGAATTCAACGAAACCAGTTCCATTGGGTCCGTAATATTGAATTATTACCGGATTTCAAATTTCGTAATTTTCGAAGTTTATATGTGAGCGCACGATGTGTAAACGCATTGGAATTTAATCGAATTCAATTTGAATTTTAATTTTTAAAATTAGTCAAACATCACGTTATATCCCTAAAATTATGCCTAAAATCGTGCCTAATATCACGATGAAGATCGTGCAGAACATACTGCATTCAATTTCAAATACTCCTCTCCCCCTTCACTCTCGTTCAAAATCAATTGAACGAAGAAAACAAAAAAATGGCGACATTCCTTTTCCCCTTTATCTCGTTCTCCTCTCCCCCCTTCTGTTTCGTTCCTCAGTAAATTAAAAAAAAACACGAATGGCCGAAGCCCAAATCGAAGTCGCAAGGCACAGCGACGCGCGGCAGTGGGCGCGCGCGTAGGCGAGGTGAGGTCGATTGGGTTTCGCGTGAGGCGTGGGGTGGGTGGATGCGACTGGAAAGGGGCGCGACGCTCGATGGACAGTGGCGACGATCTACAGTGGCGGCGCGAATTAAAGGAACGGCACGGCGACGTCGACGTTGAAGGGTTGGCGCGCGCGATGGATTTGGGTGAAGCGCGCGATGGTTGTGAAGGTGGCGAGGCTAGGGCACGGCGGCAACGCTCACACGCGTGCGCGCGACTCGAGACAAACGGCGTTCGCGATGGAGGCTAGCAGTGTGAATGTATTTTGCTTTTCGAAATTTTAAATTTGATTTAAATATGAAAGAAAATAATATGCAGTGAACAGCAAATTTTTTACAGTAAAGTATAATTGTCATTTTCGTTTAATTTGAATAAATAATAAATACATATATATATATATATATATATATATATATATATATTTGAAAATAAAAATGTATGCAGTGAAAAAAATAGGAAGAGATTTTTTACAGTAAATTAAATTACTGTTATGTTCAGTTTTTTTTTAGGAATAGATTTATAAAAGGAAATGATTTAAAAATTTAAAAGCATTAGTTTAAAAATAAATAAATCATTTGTTTAGAACTAAATCGATAGTTATTTAAATTATGAATTTAAATCATTAAACGAAATTAATTATTAGATTTGTTCAAATTTAAAATCGTTAAACAATTTAATCCATTGAAAAGAAATTGTTTTAAAAAAGGAATTAGTTAGTTAAAATTAAATCTATAGTTAATTAAATTATTTAAAGGAAGATTTGAAAATAAAAAAAATACATAAGCAGTTTTTAAATTATATATATATATATACGAGAATTTGGAAATATTGATTTACTAAGATATTTTGAAAATGTAATAAAGGATTACGGTCTGCTTATTTTTAAATTTAGATTTAAATAATTAGTTAATTAAATCTATTGAACGATAACTGGTGATTTGAATTTTTCGAATATTAAAGAAAATCATGGGTTAATTTAAATTTAATTTACAAAAGGAAAATTTGTTCAAAATTTAATTGAAAGATAACAAAGATATTGTATAAAAAAAGAGGAGATTTGTTTAAAAAAAATAGAATTGGTTAGTTAAATAAATTTATCGAAAGAATTTGATTTAAAGATATTAATTTAAAGTAAAATAATTAGTTAAAATAAATTTATTTAAGAAGAGATTGGTTTAAATAAAACTGTTGATTAATTAAACAATCAAGAACGAAATTTAATTTATTCGATTGATTCGAATATTAATAAATTGTGTAAATATTTATACAAGGTATAAATCAAGAAAATCGAGTCAAGATGGGAAATGGATTGCAAAATAAAAGCAAAGGTGAGAACTTCTCACTCTAAAGGATTTATTTAAATTTTAAATAGTTAAATTTAAAATTGTTAGTTGTGTTGATTGAATGCTTGAATGATGATTGTTATATATATATATATATATTGGATGTGAATAGACCCTATACGCCGTTAGTAAGAGGAGGTTATTTATTACACACATATACCGCGATATTCCACCTCGAAGTGGAATTGGTATTATATTATATATATAGCAATATATATATATTGGCATATGTATATATTGCAGTTGATTGATTTCCCCCATTGTATAGCGGATGAGACCCTATTGCGCCGTTAGTAAGCGGATAATATTTTATAAAATCCCATATACCGCGATATTCCACCTCGAAGTGGAATGGGTATTGTGCTAATGTCTGTGGATGCAGGGAAACAGGTTGGAGGGATCCAACTGGATTCCTCACAAATATTTATTTGATTTAGATATTGTGATATTTGATTGTTTATCATGGATGATATATGATGTTTGAAAGTCGTGATTGACTATTTGATGTGTTACATCATCGGATCCAATTTTAAAGTTTAAAAATAACGATTTTGATTTTCAAGGGATTTCTAAAGTGATTTTTGAAAGTATACGTTTATAAAATATTTTTGGAATTGATTCATCTTAAATAAGTAAACGTTATAATTTTAATATTATAAAAATTATGATTTTTGAGAAATTCAGTTAAAAGTTGATTTTTGAAAATATGAGATTTATGATTTTAAAAAATAGTTTAAATTGGGATTTTTGAATTTATTAAAAATAGGATTTATGAAATTTGATTTTTTTATAAATCAAAATGATGAAATTATAAAAGAGTTTAAAGACGTTTTAAAAATAGTAATATAAATTGTTTTATATTAAAAGATTTATAAATTGATATTTATAAATTAAAAATATTGGAATTATAAAACGAGCTTTTACGAGTATTAGAATGAATTGTAAATGAATTTCATAAAATAAATGAAATTATAAGATTATAACGGTGAAGTTATAAATGGAATTTTATAAACAGTAGGTTTATAAAATTTGTAAAGTTATTTAAAAGAATAGATTTGGATAAATAAATGAATCTTATAAGTTATAAGATTTATAAATTTGGAAAGTTTAAAAGAACGTTTTTGCAAATAAATAAATTATAAGTATTTAACTTATAATATGAACTTTTGGTATATCATTGTGATATGAATTGAGATAGGTTAATAAAGGAATTTATAAAAAGGAGTTGATATAAAATAAATAGAAATAGAATTTATAAACGTTGTTTTATAAATCCGCAACAACTTATTTTGATAAGGAATTGTTGTAATTTGTTAATGGAGTTATATTCACGTTTAGACAGTGAATAATCCTTTAAAAAAAAAGGGATAGAAATGATGAAATTAGTTAACAAGTATATTCACGTTTTTGAATAGTGAATAATATGTTAAAGAAATGGTTTTGAATGTGATGTTTTAAATAGAATTAAAACGATCTAAAGATGTTTTAAAATATATTAACCATCGAAACCATAGATTTCAACATTCATTGTTGAGATAGACGTTTTCGAGAAATAAAAGAAAATGGTAGATTATAGCACTGTTGTTATAATAGATAATTTCCGAAAGGAAATGTTTTGTATAGTATTGGGATTTATATATCTATTTTAATTTCGAATCCCTATACTAGTGATTTTGGGTTGTCGTAACGATGTTTTACGCAACATTCGTTTTGGCCCAAATAAATATGGTTAAGTGAATGATTTTCTTAAAGAATGAAATTTATACTTAATTTCGATTAAAGTATATTGAATATTTTCCAAGTATAGAAAATAAAAAGACTTGTGAATTACTTATAAATAAATAAGTATGGAAATGTTGTTCCAATATTAAGTGAATATTTTGAATTTATCCTTTTGAAGATAAATTGAGAATGAATATCAGAAATCGAATGGGAATCGAATATTCATAAATATTTTGGAATATAAATTCAATATGGAATTTATAAATGAAATTGGGAAAATGGGTTTAAAAATAAATATTGATTTATTTTTGAAGAATGGAAAATATATATATCTTATAAAGATATTTTTGGAAAATAAATAATTTGGAAAATTATTTGGAATCTGGTGATGTTGGCATATCTATTGATAGTTCAATAACCGACTGTCAATATTTACCTTTAAATAGGTATTAGTTGTGATTTGTTTGAAATTGAATGCAATTGAATGCCACACTTATTTTTTTAAAATAAGCGCTCACTATTCGGGTTAACCGGGAAAGGACCTTGGGGTCGTATAACCCATTCCGAATATGTGATACGTCGTTATGAATTGCATTTGAAGATCAGTGTTGAAGACCGGATATTTTCGAAAACGAAAGGGTTTCTTGTTGATTGTCTCTGCACTGGTTGATCCCCGGTATTGAGATCTCCATATGTGATGGGAAATCCGGACGTGATTAGAGATTATTCGGATTGCAAGGACTTCTTTGTAAGTGCCTTCGGTTCTGTTCGAGCCCGGAACAGACTTGTATGGATAGTATGTCTGACATTACAAATTGAGATATAAAGCCGATTTCTTTCAAATATATTTCTGTTGGTGGCGGAGAATTTATTCTCTTAGCTTAACACCCTTCTCTGAGACGTACGAGCTCAGAGGTTATGTAGTTGAAGGTTATCGGCAATATATTCCCAATTTGGTAATGTGACATACTGAGTGTTGCTGTGAAATGATCATTGTGTTGATTATTTGTGATAGGATCATTTATTTGATCGTCTATCTTGGTGATCATTTCTATGATCATTTGTTGACCCAAAGCACGACTTTTGTATAAAGTGTGTTTTTGTGGACGAGACTTCGTCGAGCCTCACAAACCGGTAATGGTCGAAACAGGAATTGTGCGGCAAGGTTTCCAGGGATCGCTTCCCTAGGGTATGGCCATTCCTTCTGGAAAAGGGTAGTATCACGGTATGGAGCCCAGATACTTACTCATGTTGAAAATACTTTGTTATGATTGTGTGATGATGGTGACGAGCGCTCGTTTAAAGGTCCCAAAGGACCGGGGGTGGCATATCTGAGGGTTTGTAATATTCCTTGGGAAAAGGGATTCCCGGCCTTGTTTAGCAGAGAACGGTTTGGTTCTCGGGGCGTCCTTCCAAAGGCGTTTCCATGTGGCAATGGGAAGTTCCTTGGCCTGACCATTTGTTGGAAAATCCATTCTTCAAATACGAGCCTTGTACGGTTTTAGTTGTATAACCTGCCATGGAATATGGCGGTAACCCGCTATTGAACATGGTAGCTATAGTAGGCATAGTTCGAAATGTCTATGCTGGCTAAGATTTATATCTTTATTTTCGAAATGAATTTTCTCTACACTATGCACTAATAATAATATCAAATGTTCTTTTTAATGCGTATCAAGCATCTTTGACTATCATAAGGAGAAATCTCCTCCAATTCTGCGTTTGCATTGTGTGTGTGGCGGGAGGTCTTATGGTAGTCTCATTTTTAAAAGCATTGCGAATTGATTTTTAAAAATATTCCTCTATTTTATTTTAAAGATAAATAAACTGTTTTTGAGTTCCCACACCAGTCACATGACTGACTCGGAGTTTATTGTTTTCCTTCCTAAACTTTGGGTGCCCACCAATTTCCACACGGGCAGTCAAGAGTTAAGGTTTATCAGGATATTCTGGAATTCAGGAGTTGCTGGAAGCAAGATGGATGGCATTGGCGTATTACTAGTATATAGTACTTCTTTTTTCGCTCTTTGTTATTATTGTTGTACACTCTGATGATATGATGTAATGTAATGTAAAAACTGATATAGTTCTTTGTTTAAAGATTATTCATTTATCTATTATATGTTGTTCCGCTGCGAATTGTGAGATTCTGATGTTTGTTCTGTTATTTTCTATTCCGTTCTATTTTCTGTTTTCTTTCCTCTCTCTTTTCTATCTTCTTCTACCTCTTCCTTCTTCTCTTCTTCTTTCTTAAACTCTCAGTGTTCGGTTTTCCGGCATCCGACTGATCGGCATTCGATACAGTGGACGTATTGATGTCGAATTTCGGGAATCGAAGAATCGGGTCCTGACAATGTGGTATCAGAGCATATGGTTAAGCGACAACCATGGTTCTGTTGGGTGTTACTCATTAGAGATAGAGTCAGCAGTACTCTAGAATGAGTTTGAGTGTAATAATAGATATGAGCGTGTATTTGTTAGTGAATATAAAATTGTTTTGAATTGGGTAAATAAAATAATTTTGCCCAAAACTATTTTGTATAGAAAGGAAATGATTTTCTATGAATTATTATAGTATATGGTTGCATGGTTGTTAATAATATTAAATTATTATCATTAGTACATGGAATTAAATAAAATTGAATGAAATAGGTAATAAAATAAAATGGATTGAATTCAAGTAAACTAACTTGATAAATTATTAATTCTTGGACTAATGAATTGGAATTTGAATTGGTTTAATTAAAGTTTAGTCGTGAGCTAAATTTGAAGATAAATTTGAATTTGTATATAAATTCCAGTAAGTAAAAGAAATAAATTGAAATTTCCTTTGTTAGTAATTCAGTAAATTCGAGATGAATTGAATATGAAAATTGAAATTTAAAATGAATAAGTGAATGTACTAATTGAAATGAATTAGTGAATGAAACTAATTTAAAGTTGTAATATGAATTAGCAAATGAAAGTTAATCGAAAGAATTCAATATTTAGAATTGAGAATTGAATTCAAACAGAATTGAAATTGTGAATTGAATTTAAATTGTAAATTGAATGAAAATAAACATGTAACTTCAATAGTGAAGTAAAAATGTATAAGAAGCATATATTGGAAATTTTGTAATAGAATTGGCAAAATGGTTTGAATGTTGGAATTGGATATTATGACTAGCAGGTTATACAGGTGTATTATTAGGATTTTGATTTTGAAAATAATTTAAATTGCTCGACAAAAAGGTACGTATTTCAATTTCAGTATGAGATTTGATGATTTTCTTCTCCAGCCACTTGGCTTTCTCTTTTCTTTTTGATTCTGAGGGGCCGTGGTGCCATTTTGTAGTCGTACCGAGCTAGCCGCGCAAAGGAGACGCTGGCGAAATTTTTCGAAAATTTAGGGTGTTAGAAAAATTTTGAGAAATTTTGAAAGTTTGAAATTTGAATTTGAATTTAAATTTAAATTGTTAGGAGAACAATGTTGTTGAAACTTATAAGTGAAGTTGGAAAGCTAGTTGAAATGATAATGAATCTCTAATAAAAAGATTTGTTTTAGAAAGTTGATAAAACTATTTGGATTGTGAAAAATGATAGACGGGATAAGGGCATTCTTCTTAACCTGTAATTTCGGGACGAAATTCTTTTAAGGGGGGAAGATTGTAACGACCCAGAATTTTTAACAATTTAATTTGAGAATATTTAATTAATTTTAAATATTTGAATGATGGTTTGATTTGAATTTCAAATTATCAGAATGAATTGGCGATTAAATTTTAGAATTTAATCTATTAGAAGTTGAATAAAAATTTGAATCTTCAATTTTAAACCGATTAAAATATTTCAAAGGCTTGTAAAATTCATATTGATAATACTGAAGATAATCGAAGCTTCAGAATTTAATTTGGAAGTGAATTGTTCAGTTTTGAATTTAAATCGTTTGAATCGATATTTAAAAAAAGCCGTTCGAGGCACAGTCTCGGAATTCAACGAAACCAGTTCCATTGGGTCCGTAATATTGAATTATTACCGGATTTCAAATTTCGTAATTTTCGGAGTTTATATGTGAGCACACGATGTGTAAACGCATTGGAATTTAATCGAATTCAATTTGAATTTTAATTTTTAAAATTAGTCAAACATCACGTTATATCCCTAAAATTATGCCTAAAATCGTGCCTAATATCACGATGAAGATCGTGCAGAACATAATGCATTCAATTTCAAATACTCCTCTCCCCCTTCACTTTCGTTCAAAATCAATTGAACGAAGAAAACAAAAAAATGGCGACATTCCTTTTCCCCTTTATCTCGTTCTCCTCTCCCCCCTTCTGTTTCGTTCCTCAGTAAATAAAAAAAAAACACGAATGGCCGAAGCCCAAATCGAAGTCGCAAGGCACAGCGACGCGCGGCAGTGGGCGCACGCGTAGGCGAGGTGAGGTCGATTGGGTTTCGCGTGAGGCGTGGAGTGGGTGGATGCGACTGGAAAGGGGCGCGACGCTCGATGGACAGTGGCGACGATCTACAGTGGCGGCGCGAATTAAAGGAATGGCACGGCGACGTCGACGATGAAGGTTGGCGCGCGCGATGTATTTGGGTGAAGCGCGCGATGGTTGTGAAGGCGGTGAGGCTAGGGCACGGCGGCAACGCTCACACGCGTGCGCGCGACTCGAGACAAATGGCGTTCGCGATGGAGGCTAGCAGTGTGAAGGTATTTTGCTTTTCGAAATTTTAAATTTGATTTAAATATGAAAGAAAATAATATGCAGTGAACATCAAATTTTTTACAGTAAAGTATAATTGTCATTTTCGTTTAATTTGAATAAATAATATATATATATATATATATATATATTTGAAAATAAAAATATATGCAGTGAAAAAAATAGGAAGAGATTTTTTACAGTAAATTAAATTACTGTTATGTTCAGTTTTTTTTTAGGAATAGATTTATAAAAGGAAATGATTTAAAAATTTAAAAGCATTAGTTTAAAAATAAATAAATCATTTGTTTAGAACTAAATCGATAGTTATTTAAATTATGAATTTAAATCATTAAACGAAATTAATTATTAGATTTGTTCAAATTTAAAATCGTTAAACAATTTAATCCATTGAAAAGAAATTGTTTTAAAAAAGGAATTAGTTAGTTAAAATTAAATCTATAGTTAATTAAATTATTTAAAGGAAGATTTGAAAATAAAAAAAATACATAAGCAGTTTTTAAATTATATATATATATATACGAGAATTTGGAAATATTGATTTACTAAGATATTTTGAAAATGTAATAAAGGATTACGGTCTGCTTATTTTTAAATTTAGATTTAAATAATTAGTTAATTAAATCTATTGAACGATAACTGGTGATTTGAATTTTTCGAATATTAAAGAAAATCATGGGTTAATTTAAATTTAATTTACAAAAGGAAAATTTGTTCAAAATTTAATTGAAAGATAATAAAGATATTGTATAAAAAAAGAGGAGATTTGTTTAAAAAAAATAGAATTGGTTAGTTAAATAAATTTATCGAAAGAATTTGATTTAAAGATATTAATTTAAAGTAAAATAATTAGTTAAAATAAATTTATTTAAGAAGAGATTGGTTTAAATAAAACTGTTGATTAATTAAACAATCAAGAACGAAATTTAATTTATTCGATTGATTCGAATATTAATAAATTGTGTAAATATTTATACAAGGTATAAATCAAGAAAATCGAGTCAAGATGGGAAATGGATTGCAAAATAAAAGCAAAGGTGAGAACTTCTCACTCTAAAGGATTTATTTAAATTTTAAATAGTTAAATTTTAAATTGTTAGTTGTGTTGATTGAATGCTTGAATGATGATTGTTATATATATATATATATTGGATGTGAATAGACCCTATACGTCGTTAGTAAGCGGAGGTTATTTATTACACACATATACCGCGATATTCCAGCTCGAAGTGGAATTGGTATTATATTATATATATAGCAATATATATATATTGGCATATGTATATATTGCAGTTGATTGATTTCCCGCATTGTATAGCGGATGAGACCCTATTGCGCCGTTAGTAAGCGGATAATATTTTATAAAATCCCATATACCGCGATATTCCACCTCGAAGTGGAATGGGTATTGTGCTAATGTCTGTGGATGCAGGGAAATAGGTTGGAGGGATCCAACTGGATTCCTCACAAATATTTATTTGATTTAGATATTGTGATATTTGATTGTTTATCATGGATGATATATGATGTTTGAAAGTCGTGATTGACTATTTGATGCGTTACATCATCGGATCCAATTTTAAAGTTTAAAAATAACGATTTTGATTTTCAAGGGATTTCTAAAGTGATTTTTGAAAGTATACGTTTATAAAATATTTTTGGAATTGATTCATCTTAAATAAGTAAACGTTATAATTTTAATATTATAAAAATTATGATTTTTGAGAAATTCAGTTAAAAGTTGATTTTTGAAAATATGAGATTTATGATTTTATAAAATAGTTTAAATTGGGATTTTTGAATTTATTAAAAATAGGATTTATGAAATTTGATTTTTTTATAAATCAAAATGATGAAATTATAAAAGAGTTTAAAGACGTTTTAAAAATAGTAATATAAATTGTTTTATATTAAAAGATTTATAAATTGATATTTATAAATTAAAAATATTGGAATTATAAAACGAGCTTTTAGAAGTATTAAATGAATTGTAAATGAATTTCATAAAATAAATGAAATTATAAGATTATAACGGTGAAGTTATAAATGGAATTTTATAAACAGTAGGTTTATAAAATTTGTAAAGTTATTTAAAAGAATAGATTTGGATAAATAAATGAATCTTATAAGTTATAAGATTTATAAATTTGGAAAGTTTAAAAGAACGTTTTTGCAAATAAATAAATTATAAGTATTTAACTTATAATATGAACTTTTGGTATATCATTGTGATATGAATTGAGATAGGTTAATAAAGGAATTTATAAAAAGGAGTTGATATAAAATAAATAGAAATAGAATTTATAAACGTTGTTTTATAAATCCGCAATGACTTATTTTGATAAGGAATTGTTGTAATTTGTTAATGGAGTTATATTGACGTTTAGACAGTGAATAATCCTTTAAAAAAAAAGGGATAGAAATGATGAAATTAGTTAACAAGTATATTCACGTTTTTGAATAGTGAATAATATGTTAAAGAAATGGTTTTGAATGTGATGTTTTAAATAGAATTAAAACGATCTAAAGATGTTTTAAAATATATTAACCATCGAAACCATAGATTTCAACATTCATTGTTGAGATAGACGTTTTCGAGAAATAAAAGGAAATGGTAGATTATAGCACTGTTGTTATAATAGATAATTTCCGAAAGGAAATGTTTTGTATAGTATTGGGATTTATATATCTATTTTAATTTCGAATCCCTATACTAGTGATTTTGGGTTGTCGTAACGATGTTTCACGCAACATTCGAATAAATATGGTTAAGTGAATGATTTCCTTAAAGAATGAAATATATACTTAATTTCGATTAAAGTATATCGAATATTTTCCAAGTATAGAAAGTAAAAAGACTTGTGAATTACTTATAAATAAATAAGTATGGAAATGTTTTTCCAATATTAAGTGAATATTTTGAATTTATCCTTTTGAAGATAAATTGAGAATGAATATTAGAAATCGAATGGGAATCGAATATTCATAAATATTTTGGAATATAAATTCAATATGGAATTTATAAATGACATTGGGAAAATAGGTTTAAAAATAAATATTGATTTATTTTTGAAGAATGGAAAATATATATATCTTATAAAGATATTTTTGGAAAATAAATAATTTGGAAAATTATTTGGAATCTGGTGATGTTGGCATATCTATTGATAGTTCAATAACCGACTATCAATATTTACCTTTAAATAGGTATTTGTTGTGATTTGTTTGAAATTGAATGCCACACTTATTTTTTAAAATAAGCGCTCACTATTCGGGTTAACTGGGAAAGGACCTTGGGGTCGTATAACCCATTCTGAATATGTGATACGTCGTTATGAATTGCATTTGAAGATCGGTGTTGAAGACCGGATATTTTCGAAAACGAAAGGGTTTCTTGTTGATTGTCTCTGCGCTGGCTGATCCCCGGTATTGAGATCTCCATATGTGATGGGAAATCCGGACGTGATTAGAGATTATTCGGATTGCAAGGACTTCTTTGTAAGTGCCTTCGGTTCTGTTCGAGCCCGGAACAGACTTGTATGGATAGTATGTCTGACATTACAAATTGAGATATAAAGCCGATTTCTTTCAAATATATTTCTGTTGGTGGCGGAGAATTTATTCTCTTAGCTTAACACCCTTCTCTGAGACGTACGAGCTCAGAGGTTATGTAGTTGAAGGTTATCGGCAATATATTCCCAATTTGGTAATGTGACATACTGAGTGTTGCTGTGAAATGATCATTGTGTTGATTATTTGTGATAGGATCATTTATTTGATCGTTTATCTTGGTGATCATTTCTATGATCATTTGTTGACCCAAAGCACGACTTTTGTATAAAGTGTGTTTTTGTGGACGAGACTTCGTCGAGCCTCACAAACCGGTAATGGTCGAAACAGGAATTGTGCGGCAAGGTTTCCAGGGATCGCTTCCCTAGGGTATGGCCATTCCTTCTGGAAAAGGGTAGTATCACGGTATGGAGCCCAGATACTTACTCATGTTGAAAACACTTTGTTATGATTGTGTGATGATGGTGACGAGCGCTCGTTTAAAGGTCCCAAAGGACCGGGGGTGGCATATCTGAGGGTTTGTAATATTCCTTGGGAAAAGGGATTCCCGGCCTTGTTTAGCAGAGAACGGTTTGGTTCTCGGGGCGTCCTTCCAAAGGCGTTTCCATGTGGCAATGGGAAGTTCCTTGGCCTGACCATTTGTTGGAAAATCCATTCTTCAAATACGAGCCTTGTACGGTTTTAGTTGTATAACCTGCCATGGAATATGGCGGTAACCCGCTATTGAACATGGTAGCTATAGTAGGCATAGTTCGAAATGTCTATGCTGGCTAAGATTTATATCTTTATTTTCGAAATGAATTTTCTCTACACTATGCACTAATAATAATATCAAATGTTCTTTTTAATGCGTATCAAGCATCTTTGACTATCATAAGGAGAAATCTCCTCCGATTCTGCGTTTGCATTGTGTGTGTGGCGGGAGGTCTTATGGTAGTCTCATTTTTAAAAGCATTGCGAATTGATTTTTAAAAATATTCCTCTATTTTATTTTAAAGATAAATAAACTGTTTTTGAGTTCCCACACCAGTCACATGACTGACTCGGAGTTTATTGTTTTCCTTCCTAAACTCTGGGTGCCCACCAATTTCCACACGGGCAGTCAAGAGTTAAGGTTTATCGGGATATTCTGGAATTCAGGAGTTGCTGGAAGCAAGATGGATGGCATTGGCGTATTACTAGTATATAGTACTTCTTTTTTCGCTGTTTGTTATTGTTGTTGTACACTCTGATGATATGATGTAATGTAATGTAAAAACTGATATAGTTCTTTGTTTAAAGATTATTCATTTATCTATTATATGTTGTTCCGCTGCGAATTGTGAGATTCTGATGTTTGTTCTGTTATTTTCTATTCCGTTCTATTTTCTGTTTTCTTTCCTCTCTCTTTTCTATCTTCTTCTACCTCTTCCTTCTTCTCTTCTTCTTTCTTAAACCCTCAGTGTTCGGTTTTCCGGCATCCGATTGATCGGCATTCGATACAGTGGACGTATTGATGTCGAATTTCGGGAATCGAAGAATCGGGTCCTGACAATAACATCAATATAGAACAGATAATAAATAACAGGTATTTACTGGCAGTTTATATTCCATAATAAATTAAATAACAATTTAACTGACAGCTTATATGCAATAATAAATTTAATAACAATTTAATTCAAATAAATTCAGTTTAACCAAGATGATGATTAAAAATATGCCAAACAGTCATCAATAAATTTCTAATCACATCATAAATCCATTTACTAACATAAGAAATTTTAGAAGTTGTGAGTGGGTTAAAACACTCACCTTTCGAAATTTAAATTGAATTTAAATCCAATTTAAACCCAAAATTTAAATAGTCTCAGAATTCATCCAAACTAGCATCAAAATGTCCGTAATTTCAATACGAACCTAGCGGAGAAAACCGCGCGTGAAACAGACCTCGTATGCGAAAGATATTCGAATTAGAAGATTAGAAATCAAAAATAAAATTAAAAATATAGTAATCAATACTCACAAGATCCTGCCACATCACCGTTCTTCCAGAACCTAACGCATGCACGAACGAAATGCGATCGTACCTAGGTTTTTCACCAAAGCCCCAGCCGCATGCCAACCATGCTCGCTGCTACCACGTCGATGTCGCGGCCACGTCGACGAACACCGTTCACCACGTCTATTTCCGGTCACCCTAGCAACAAGCTCGAGCTCGAGATCCATCAGTCGCCGCCTCCAAAAATACGAACCCTAATCCAATTAATCTGACCAATCCAGCCGTTGAATCGACGAGCGAACTATACCGATGAATTCCCCATGGTCCACTTTACAAAATCCCTCAGACGATTTGGCGATCGGTCACAGTTCATCACGACGCGATGAATGGCCAAAAATGGTTCTTCAATTTCTGGCCAGATAGAGGTTTAAATTGGAAAATGAATTACAGATCTAAGATGCGCTCGTCGAGAGCTTCAGATTGATATAAAATTTGTTATTGTTTGAGGATTTTTAATTTTGGATTGAAATTGGCTTGAGGAGTTTTAGGGTTTCAGCCATTGAGGAAGAGGAGCAACAGAAGTTTCTGTACACAGAAAAGAGAAATAGAAAGGCTGCTTGGATTTATAACTGGATATATATATTGGCTGAACAAAATAGAATCAAATAAGCTAAATTGGTTTGGAAAAATGAACGATAAATGGTCTGAAAAGTCCGTCCTGACTCCGGAATGAAAGGGGATCAACCGATATATCAAAATAGATATTTTAAAAAAATTTAAAATCGATCGAACAGGTTTCAAGTCCAAATTCCATCGTATGAAGAAGTTATGCTAAAATCAAGTTATTTCAAAGTGATTTCAATTGATTTCACTTAAATTGATTTCTAGGTGTTTCGAGTCCGTACGATTAAACGACAAGTCCGATCGCTATGAAACTTGAAATACTACAATAATTCACCGTTACGGATCCGATGAAACTGGTTTCGTCGAAATCCGAGTCAGTTGCCAAAATGGCTATTTTCCAGTAAATCAATAAATTAATATTAGATTAATTAAATAAAATTTTCAATTCCAATTATATAATTAGCAATCTCTATCATTTTTTATTTCTTGAACAATTTCAATAATTTAAAAAAAAATTAAATGTCAAATTAAAGTTGATAAACCCATCAATTTCATTGTTTAATTTCAATTTCACTAAATTCAAAGATTAAAATTTAAAATTCCAAAAATCCATTTATTAAAGTTTTAAACCTTGTTATTCAAGTCTTTCATTACAATAAGAATATAATTAACATTGATTTATATCTTGGTGCATTAATATTTCCCAATTTATTAATTACAACCGATTATAACGTTGTAATTGTTTCGATTAATTGGGTTTGCAATAAATTAACAATTTATTAACTTGCATTAACATTATTACTTTTATTTTAGTGATTTCATTATTAAATTACAGATTTTTTTCTTTCCGAATTAAATTACTAAAACTTATTAAATTAACAAAATTTAACTATCAAAAATCTCGGGTCGTTACACTCTCCCCCACTCTGTGATGACCCAGAATTTTGAACACTAGAAATTGAAATATTTAAGTGATTTTTAAATGTTTGGAAGATAGTCTGACTTGAATTTTAGATATCAGAATGAATTTGCAATTAAATTATTGAATTTAATTTATGAATATGGGTAAAAATTTGAATTTTCAATTTTTAGCTTGTTAAAAATATTTTTTCAAGGCTTAAAAAATTTATATTGATGACACTGAAAATAATGGAAGCTTCAGAATTGAATTTAGAAATGCTTTGTTCAGTTTTGAAATTATATGATTTAAATTGATATTTAAAAATAGCCTTCTGAGGCACGGTCTCAGAATTCGACGAAACTAGTTCCATTGGATCTGTAATATTGTATTATTATCGGATTTCAATTTCCGTAGCATTCGGAGTTGTTGTGTGGCCGTACGATATATAAACGCGCTAAAATTTATATTGAATCCAATTTAATAACTGAGTCTAAAAACCTATCTTCTCCATACGATCGAATTAGAACTCGAAACTTTTTCCATTGCGTTCGAAATAGGGTTATAACATTATAAATGCCTAGTGGCACGCCTTGATGGGGGTTCGCGATTTTAAGCTACGTAAATCGAGACAATTCGAATTCAATTTAAATATATTTATATACCCTAGTCCTTTCAGCCGTAATACTTCTCACATCACACCTTTTTTCTTTCATCTCATGTCACTGTAGCTTTGTCCTAACACGTCTCCTTCCTTTCAATATCACGTCCCTCTCACTATCACCCAGTTGAATCGAACAAAGGAAAAAAATCAATGGCAACTGAAAATTTTATAAAAAAACATGAGCGGCCGCTATTTCCCCAAATCAAAAACCAGAAATCGAATTCGTTCGATTTGATAAAAAGAAAAGAGGAACCGAATTAAATCGTCTCGTTCTTGAATTGAGTATAAGGGCTTCGTGTTAAAATCGAGTAGCCGCGATTGAGGAAAGCTCGTTCGAAGCTCGATGGGAGTCGTGCGTGGAGGAGGCTTCAGGAACATCTTCTACTTTGGCAATTTTGGCAAGGCGGCACGTCTAGGCAGCAGTCGCGATAGTGCAGATGCGATGTGGAATCGCATAGGAGGCTGCGGCGGCAACAAGGGCCGACTGGGGGCGCGCATCGATCAAACTCGAGCTTTGGGATAATAGGGTTGTTCGGTAGCTTAGGATTCGACATTGATCTATGGCCGAGATGAATGGGGGTTTTTGGCCAACAGGTATATTTATACAATTATTAATCTCAATTTAAATCTGAAATTGTATATGTGAGAATGTACAGAGGGAAAAAAGTATAATATATATATATATATATATGACAGAAATTGTATTAGAGTATTCGATTTGTTAATTCCATTACGAAAATGTTGAAAATTTATTTAAGACTAGATTTTTTAAAATTTATAATTATTTTTACAAGTATATGTGTAGGTTCGAAGGAAAATATGTACATATATTCATGCTCAAACAGAAATTAATTTATATATAGATAGGATTTTGAAAATAGAAGTTTTAAATGTTGAAGAATTTATAAAAAAAATTGAATTTTAAAACCTATAATATATTATTTTATAGGCAGTTTAAAAAGATAATTCTTTATGGAGATTAAATTGTCTAATAAACTTATTTAATTATTTTGTCACTTAAAAGTAATTTACTAAAAGGAAATTCAGTTTTAAAATTAATTAATTGTTTAAAATTAAATCATTAATTTAAAGATAAACTAAATTATTAGTTGAATTAAAATTGTAAAATGGCGCCTGATCCTTCTTCCTCTTCTTTCTCTCTTGATTCCGCCTCGTTTCCACCTCTAGTCTCTTCTCATCTTTCCGCTTCAACTTCTTCGTCTTCTGTTCCTTTTTCTTCTTCTACTCATGCTTCTGAGTCTGCTTTGAATTCATCTGTTCCTTTTGCTCCTCCTTCTTTGAATTCGAATTGGTCTTCGCTCTTCAAATCTTTACCTAGAAATGCTGGATCTTATAAACCGATTCATTTTGATATCTCTCGTGATAAGCCTAACACTGTTTTGCCTGATGTATTTAAGGAGGAAGGTATTAAGTATTGGAATGATCACCTGGTTGGATTCTTTCTGGATGGTACTCTCTCTTTTTTATCTGTGGTCAATTTCTTGAAGAGATTCTGGAAACTCAAAGGTGATTTTGATTTTAAATCTGATGGTTATAATTTTTACTTTAAGTTTTCTAATCATGAAGATAGAGATCTTGTTCTTGAGTCGGATCCAATTTTCATTAGAGGTAGAATGTTCATTATAACTAAATGGGATCCTTCGATAGGTTTAACGCAAGCTCAGATCAAGAAGGTACCTATTTGGATCCATTTTCACAGGATACCCATCATTCTTTGGACATTAATAGGTATTAATTGGCTTGCATGTCACGTTGGTAGATTGATATGTTTTGATAGTTCCACTGAAAAATTACAAAGATTTAAGTACGCTAAAGCACTTGTGGAGATTTCTCCTGATTGTGATTTACCAAGTTCTATTCATATTCCGCAATTAGGAAGTAACTGTCCTGATGTACAACTGTCTTATGACTGGAAACCTAGTATCTGCACTCATTGTAAAGTCTTTGGGCACAATACTTTATCCTGTGAGTTTGTGAGCAAGCAGAGTGTTGGGAGGGTTGATTGTGTTACTGTTGATGATAATAATCATATGGTGGGTATGAAGGTAGACAATTATCAAGGTGGTATTAAGGATGGTAGTGCAGTTGATGTTAATTGGAGAATTGTTAATAAAAAGAATAAAGGTGCTTGGAAACAGAAGAAAGTGGTTTCAATGGATAGAAATAATTTTACTTATGATGCTGGCAATCAGTTGAAAAAAGGCAAAGAAGTTGAATCTGTAGTACTTCATAATAATAGTTCATGTTCTTCTGATAATAATAATTCCTTTGCTGTTTTGAATGATACTTCTCTTATTGCTAATAATAATAGTGCCTGTGAAGTTCTCTCTTCCAAATCTACTTTAATTCAATCCATTAGCTCTTCTGCTTCTGTTCTTAATAATCTTGCTGCTAATAATGATGTGTCATATGTCTCTGAACCATCTTCTTCCTTCATTATAAATGGAAAATCATCACCATCTGCTAGTTTATTAGTTTCTTCTGTTCCTCCAATCTCATCAACATCCACCTCAACTTCTTGTTCCTCTCAGTTTAGTGCTAAATCTTCCATCCTTAATCCTGATTCACCTTATCTTCATTTGTCCCCTCCAAATAATATTGTCTTACCACCACCCTCTGTTTCTATTGAGCTTTCTGATTCACAATCTGTGAAAAATATTGTAGGTAATTCTGATGATCTAAATAAAGGCAAAAATTTTAAGCCACATGAAGTCTTACCTTTATCCTCTTCCAAAAGCAATTCTCATCATAGACATACTAGGAAAAATCCTACCACTATATTTCCTCCTCTTCCTTCTAAATGATTAATATTGCTTTTTGGAATATTAGAGGGGCTAATTTATCCTCAAAGCAAGTTGACATTAGAAATCTTATTTTTAGAAACAATATACATATTATGTGTATATCTGAATCTAAGCTTGATACAAATGCCTCTTTGAAGGCTAGGAATTTGATTGCTCAATCATGGTTATATGATGATAATTTTCTTGAAGCCAAACATGGAAGATTGCTTACTTTATGGAATCCAAATTTTTTCAAAGTTTCCAGATTAAATGCTTCTGATCAATTTATTCACTATCTTTGTTTGCACTTGCCTTCAAATGTTTCTTTTCATCTTACTTCTGTCTATGCTCACAACTCTTTATCTTTAAGACAAGATTTTCTTAATTTCCTTCCTTCTTTAAAATCAGATACTACTCCATGGCTGATTGGTGGTGATTTCAATTCCATGTATGCTAGTAATCAGAAACTTGGTGGCACCCCTTTATCTCTTAAAGACATTTCTCCATTAAACAGTGCACTAATTCAATCTAATCTTTTATCTGCAAAAAGCATTGGTCCTGACTTTACATGGTCTAATAATAGGAGTGGTAATCCTACTTTATGTAAGCTTGATCATATTTTCTTAAACTTTTCTCTTCTTCAACTATGGCCAAATTCCTTTTATAATATCTTAAATCCATCTTTGTCAGATCACTGCCCATTATTATTTCATTGTGGAATCGATGATATACATGGTACAAAACACTCTTTTAAATTTTTTAATTTCTGGACTAAGCAAGATGAATATTTTGTTATTTTGAAGCAGGTGTGGAACTTACAATTTGGAAGGGATCCTCTGTAAAATATTACTTTCAAATTGAAGGCTCTTAAATTTCATCTTAGGAAGTGGTCTGCTACCATTTTTGGTAAGGATTTTAATCTTTCCACTCAAATTAGAAATGAGCTTCATAGAATTCAAACTATGTTGTCCGAGAGACCATTTGATATTTCCTTAATTCATTTGGAATCACAATTAAAATATTCTCTAGACAATGCTATTCAAAAGGAAGTCTCTTCACTTAGACAAAAGATTCACTTGAGAATGGAGAAGGAGGCTGATAGGAATACTAGGTACTATCATAATTTTATTAAAGTAAAAAGGAATCATGAATGTATTCATCAGATCAAGAATATGTTTGGTGACATGGTTAATACTTTTGAGGGAATCAATGAGGCTTTTGTTCAGTACTTCAAATTCATTCTGGCTCCATCCAATTTATTCACTCCTGATATTAATCCTCTATTTCATATTAATCTCCCTACAATTACTATTTCTCAATCAAATGATTTGATTACTGCAATTTCTCAAAATGAAATTGAATCTGCTGTTTTTAGCCTGGATTCTAATAGTTGTGGAGGACCTGATGGATTTAATGCTCATTTTGTTCAAAAAAGTTGGAATATAGTTGGATCTGATATTATTAAAGCCATTCAATATTTTTTCCTGCAAAACAAATTCCCTGATTGTCTTGCTGCAACAGCTATCACTCTGGTTCCCAAAAAAATTAATCCATCTGCTGTTTCAGATTTCAGGCCTATATCTTGTTGCAATATCATCTACAAAATAATCTCAAAAATTTTGTCAAATAGATTGCAAGCTGTTTTACCTTCTATAATCTCAAATAACCAAGCTGCTTATATATCTGGTAGATCAATAAGTGATAATATTCTTTTGACACAAGAATTGTTTTATGGATATGAGAGATCAAATATTTCTCCAAGATGCATGCTTAAACTTGACATTAAAAAAGCATTTGATTCCATTGCTTGGCCTTCTATTTTAGCTATTATGTCCAGAATGAATTTCCCCAAACCTTTTTTGGCATGGATCTACTCATGTATTTCATCACCTAGGTATTCTATTACTAGAGAGGGTGGTTTGTATGGTTATTTCAAAGGCAAACAAGGTGTAAGACAAGGTGATCCAATTTCAGCCTACTTGTTCATATTAGTCATGGAGCTTTTAAATTCTCTATTGAAAGATCTGGTTGTTAAAAATAAGTTACAACTACATCCCAAATGTAATAATCCATTAATCACTCATTTGCTTTTTGCTGATGACCTTATTATCTTCACAAAACCCACTTTCCAAAATATTCAATCTATTACTTCATCTCTTGATCTTTTCCATTCTATTACTGGATTACAAATAAATCTTCAGAAATCAAATATCTACATTGCTGGCTTAAATTCATCTCAGAAGAAAGATATCATTGATTTTTCTGGATTGCTTGAATTACCAAAGAATTCCTTTTATTTGGGTTTACCAATATTGAGTTCAAGAATTACAAAGCATAATTGCTTACCTCTTTTTGAGAAGATCATTGAAAAGCTTACTGTTTGGCCCATTGACAAACTTTCTCAAGCAGGTAGATTAACAATTATTCAATCCATTGCTGTTGCCATGACCAACTACTGGACAAGGCATTACATTCTTCCTGTTAAACTGATTGAAATGATTTCTAGTGCTCTTAATAAATTTCTATGGCATGGAGACCCTTTTTCCAAGAAATTAATCCCAATCTCATTTTACAAACTGTTTGAAACTAAGAAGAATGGTGGTCTTGGTATAACTAACATCTTTCTTTGGAATAAGGCTGCAATATCAGTTTACTTCAACAAAAATTTTCAATCTGATAAAAGCTTATGGTCTCAATGGGTAAACCTTCACTTGATTGGTCATAAGAATTTTTGGACTATGGAAATTCCACAGAACTGCAGCTGGAGTTGGAGAAGTATTCTTAAGCTTAGGCAAACATTTATCCCCTTTTTACAATGTAACTATACACAAATTAAAGGACTCTCATTCTGGCATTCTCCTTGGGCTAGGAAAGGTTTAATTTTAAGTACTGTTGTGGATTATAATCTCAGAAGAAACTCTGGCATCTCTGATTCAGCTATAGTTGATGAGTTTATCCATGATGATAATATTGTTTTACCATACTCTAGTTCTTGTCTTCTCAGGAAGCTCTGGAATGTTATTACTAACAATCAAATTATCAACAATGATAATTTCCTTATTTGGTCTGATAAAGGAAAGCCACATTCTATTAAACTTGTATACAAATCTCTATTTGGAGTTGGTTCATATTTTCCTTGGTATTCAAGAATTTGGAAATGTGGAGGAAGTGCTAAAGAGAATTTACTTTTATGGAAGGTGATGGCAAATGCATTGAATACTAAAGAAAAACTGTGTAGATTGGGTTTAATATCAGAAGATACCTGTGTTTTATGCAGAGCTGATAAGGAAACAAATACTCATCTGTTTTTTGAATGTTCTTTTGTATATCAAATTTGGTTTAAGCTTTTGTCCAATGGTGGATACTATAGACCTTCTACTGTAAGTGCTATTGAATGGTTTAATGTCTTCAAAGCTACTAGATGGAAAACAAGAAAGACTTTTATGCTCCTAAAGTTGCTCAAGAAGTTGATACATGCAGTGTGGTCTGAGAGAAATAATAGAGTTTTTGGAATTGATGTTAAAAATGCTTCTCAACTCTATAACTTGATACATGGCAGTATTCTTTATGAAATAAAATCAAGTTGTTACTGATGAAATGCCTACTCCCTGAATTCCATTTTAAAACCTCTGTTTGATGTGGAAGTTTGATGATTGCTGGTTTCCTAGCATGTGATAATATTGAAGTCTGTCTTCAGGTTGATGTTGTAACTGATTGTTGGTTCAGAGTTGTTTCTTGAAACTTTATAATCCATGTTTATGAATAAGGGTGGTGGTAATTGGTTGTCAGTTCTATAGTTATTATTGACAAAGTGGGTATTGTGGTGTATGTGTTTTTCTTTTGTTTCAGTGCCTGTAGGTTGTGTTGTATTGTGTTTCAGTGCCTGTAGTGTATGTGTTGTATTAGTGTTGTACCTTGGGTTTGTAAGTGTGAGTTGTAATTTGATATTAGTCAATAATATGAGCTTATAGCTCTTTGCTTTTTAAAAAAAAAATTGTAAAATGGCAAAATTAGTTCGATTATTTCGAATATTAATGAATGGTATTAATGTTTATACAAGGTCTAAATTGGAGAAAACAAGTCGGAATGAGAATGGATTGCAAGTAAAAAGGTGAGATCTTCTCACTCAATCGAATATTTTTGTGATTTAAATTTTGAATGGTTGGATTTAAAATTGATTGTGCTTGGATGATTGATTTGTAATCAGTTATATTAGTTAGACCCTATGCGCCGCATAATAGTGGATGATATTATATTTAAACCCATATACCGTGATATTCCACCTCGAAGAGGAATTGGTATGATATATGTATTTGGAGTTGTTGATTTCCTGCATTATATAGCGAATGAGACCTTACGCGCCGCATAATGGCGGATGATATTTTATAAATCCCATTTACTGCGATATTCTGCCTCGAAGTTGAATTGGTATTTAATTGTTGTGCTAACGTTTGTGGATGCAGGGAAACACGTTGAAGGGTCCAACTGGATTCCTAAAATTTTTGATTTTGTTTCATATGGTGTGTGTTTATTTATTTATAATCTGTGTGTCACTATATTGTGACTTAAATCGTTGACGCTATAATTTAGTCGAATATATTTTTGGTATCGTAGGATACCAGAAATACATAAAATTGGATTTTTAAAATTTAGCAGAAAATTTATAGTAAATTAATTTTAGAAAATTGAATAAATTTAAAAGAAGGAATTTGTTTCAAAAGATAATAAATTTGGTGTTTTGAAAATAAATTAAAAAATCAATTTGATATTGATTTGGTAAAAATAATAACTATTTGGGAATCGATTTGAAAATCTTATATCAGTGGATACTTAAAAATTTAAAATTCAAAATGGAAATTTTATAAGAGAAAGGGAAAATAAAGACTTTTTATTTTTAAAGTGTGAAAAGGAATTTACGGATTTGGAACGTAAATTTAAAGTAAATCCAGAAGGATTTATAAATTGATTTGAATAAACCATTTTGGAATGGAACGTGTATTTTCCCTGAGAGCCGAGTATGTTTTCAATATAGTTTATAAATATGGATTGAAGTTGTAAAGATGATTAAAGGGAAAGAATGTTTTGGAAAAAAATTATTTACTTAGGTTATTCTGAAAATCTTTAAAGTGAAATATATTTTAAACCATTATAGAAGTGATTATTTAAAGTTTTTAATTGATATTATTTTAGAAATTGAATACTTAAAATAGTTATGCCCTATCTGCTAATTTTATTTTAAAGTTAGTTTGGACATGAAGTTTTATATGAGACATTTATATAATATTTTCATAACTAATATTTAAATAAATGTTTTAAAATAGTTTTATCTAAATGTTTTCAAGTATATTTTGAATAAGTATTTTATATTATTTTAAAATATTTGAAATCGGCTAACTTTCAGTGGAAATAAATAATATCGGGAATCTTATTCTGCGAGTGAAAAGTGATTTGAAATTTGTTTTCAAGTGGTTGAAGTGTTAGAATATATATATATATATATATATATATATATATATATATATATATCTTGCGAAGATATTTTGAAAATAATAATTGGGAAAATTATTTAAATCTTGGTGATTGTTGTGAATGTTGATTGATAGTTAAATAACCGACTATCAATATTTGCCTTTTAATGGCATTTGAATTTCGATGCGACCGGGGTCGGATTCCAAGTGGACATCCAAAAACCACTCGAACCCATGTGATTGTGATGGATCTTTTATTTAAAAGATCAAAGTAGAAATTTGTTGTGATTTGTTTGAAATCTGATTGAACGCTTATTTTTAAAAATAAGCACCCACTATTCGGATTAGCCGGGAGAGGACCTTGTGTCATAAAACCCATTCCGAATAATGATACGACGAATTGGGATTGCATTTGAAGACGGTGTTGAAGACCGGGTATTTTCTGAAACGAAAGGATTACCTGTCGAATGTCTCTGCGTCGGTGTAACGACCCAGAATTTTTGATAATTAAAATTTGAATATTTAATTAATTTTAAATATTAATAAGTGAATTTATAAGTCAAATAAATTTTATCTTGAATTATTGGATTTAATTGAATAATTAAATCGATAATTTAATATGTTAAATTATGGAAATAATTGAAAATAGGGTTAAATATGATTGAAAATGATTTGTAAAATTTTATTTTATCATATTGAAGTTAGAATGATATTTTAGAACTTTTAAATTTGAATTAAAAGTTAATTTGTGAAAATTGAATATTTTAATATTTAATAATCGACTGTAAATTAGCCAATTTTTGAACAGTCTCAGAATTAAACGAAACCAGTTCCATTGGATCCGTAATAGTTAGTTATTACCGGATTTCAAATTTCGTGTCAATCGGAGCTATCGTTTGAGCGTGGCAGCTCGAAACGCATCGATTTATTTTTAATTTTAATTTAGCGAGTTAAAATAGCCATTTTTCAAAAAGTCTCGGATTTCGACGAAACCAGTTTCATCGGATCCGTAATGTGATATTATTGTAAGGTTTCAAATTTCGTGTCAATTGGATTTACCGTTTGTCCGGTACAAATTAAAACGCCTAGAAAATCACTTAAATCGGTTTAATTCAAATTGAACGTTTATTGCCATAACTCGCACAGATGTCCGAATTAGCTTTCGAAACCTGTTCCATTGTGTCCGGAACGCGGGGTAAACCCTAGAAACGCTGGTTACGGCGCGTGAATCGGAGTTCGGAATTTCCGGATGAATAGTGTCGATCGTTTCTTTATAAATAGCCCCAACACCTTCATAAATTAAAAAAAAAATATAAACCTAATTCCTAAACCCTAGCCGCCTCTTTTATAATTGAATGGCCAGAATTTGATTTCACTTCCTCCTCAAAATCTCTCAATCCATTCACAATCAAGCGAAGTGATCAACTACAACATTGTAGAGCAAGGCGAGGGCTTTAAATCCATACGGTTGAGATCGTGTTTGGAGCATCAAAGGAGGAGCAGGAGGGGGCCGACCATGGCCAGTTGCGCACGCAACTCGAGGAGGAGGGGGCCGAGCTTTGCAAGGTGGTGGCCGAGTATAGTGCGTGTCGTGCTCTTCGCAATGCAACTTCCTGATCGCGCTATAGCTCAACGTGGAGGCCGAATTATTTAACCCTAATTTTTGAGGATGGGTTCATGTGTGCGTTCGGCAACCTGGAAGGAAGAAAGGGGGGGTCACGCACGGCCAAGATTGCAGGGAGTATGATCATACGGCTGTGATTGGAGAGTAGGTTAAAAATTATATAAAGGTTGTAAATTGTTATATAAAAAAAATCGTATAAACTTCAAAAATTCATAACTTTTTCATACGAGGTCGAAAACGCACGAAACCAGTTGCGTTGCAATCGTACGGACGAGCACTACGCGATGAAATTGGATTGGAGTCGGTTGGAGTTAGTGAGAATTTTTGGTAAAATTAAACGCGCGTTTAATTTTATTCGAAATAAATCGCTAAAACGAAATTGAAATCAAGGTGAGAACTTCTCACTCAATCGAATCGGTTTCGATTTTATTTTAAATAGTTAGATTTAAAATATTTGAATGCATGTTTGAATGATGATTGATATCTATTGATTGTTAAAATAGACATTATACGCCGTTAGTAAGCGGATGTTATTTAATAAAAACATATACCGCGAATATTTCATAAACAGTGAAATTGGTATTATATATAATAGCAATATATATATATTGGCATATGTATATATTGGAGTTATTGATTTCCCGCATTTATCTGTTTAGCGGATGAGACCCTATTGCGCCGTTATTAAGCGGATAATATTTTAAATCCTATATACCGCGATAATTTCGTACTGGAGCGAAATTGGTATTGTGCTAATGTTTGTGGATGCAGGAAAACAGGTTGGAGGGATCCAACTGGATTCCTCAACAGTATTGATTTGATTTCAGATATTTTGATATTTGATGGATTATCATATCGATATATGATATCGTTGTTGTCGTGATTGACTATTTGGTATGTAGCATCATTGGACCAAGTTTTGGAATTTTAAAATGTTTTTAAAGTGATTTTTGAAAGTATAAGTTATAAAATATATTTTTTTGAAATTGATCCATTTTAAATAAATAAACATTATAATTTTAAAGTTATAAAAATTATGATTTTTGAGAAATATAGTTAAAAACTGATTTTTGAGAATATGATGCTAATGATTTTATTAAATAGTTAAATCGGAATTTTTGAATTTATTGTGAAAAGTTTAAATATAGGATTTATAAAATTTGATTATTTTATAAATAAAAATGGTAAAATTATAAAGGAATTTAAAGACTTTTTAAAGAATAATATAAATTAATTTATATTAAGAGATTTATAAATGGATATTTATAAATTGAAATATTGATATTATAAAACGAGTTTTTATAAGTGTTTGAATGAAGTGAAAATGAATTTTGTAAATGAATGGAATTTATAAAATAAAAAAATGGTGAAGTTATAAATGAAATTTATATATAGTAAGATTTATAAATTTTATAAAGTTATTAAAAGAATAGTTTTGAATAAATCATTGAATCTTATAAGTTATAAGATTTATAATTATGAAGTTTAAAAGAACGATTTTGTAAATAATCGTTTTATAAGTATTTAACTTATAATATGGACTTTTGGTTCATAATTGAGATATAAGGTGAATAGGTTAATAAAGAAAATTTATAAAGGAAGTTGTTATAAAATAAATAGAAATAGAATTTATAAACATTGTTTTATAAATCCGCAACGACTTATTTTGATAAGTGAATTGATGTAATTTATTTATGGAGTTATATTCATGTTTTAGACAGTGAATAATTCTTTAAAATAAAATGAATAGAAGTGATGAAATTTATTAACAAGTATATTCACGTTTTTGAATAGTGAATATTATGTTAAAGAAATTATTTTGGATGTGATGTTTTAAATAGAATTAAAACGATCTAAAGATGTTTTAAAATGTATTGAGATTCGAAACCATAGATTTCAACATTTATTGTTGAAATAGATGTTTTCGAGAAATAAAAGGAAATGGTGGACTATAACACTGTTGTTATAGTAGATGATTTCCGAAAGGAAATGTTTTGCATAGTATTGGGATTTATATATCTATTTTAATTTCGAATCCCTATACTAGTGATTTTGGGTTGTCGTAACAATGTTTTACGCAACATTCGTTTTGGCCCAAATAAATATGTGTAAGAGAATGATTTCCTTAAAGAATGAAATATATACTTAATCTCGATTTAAGTATATCGAATATTTTCCAAGTGTTGAAAAATAAATAAAATTTATGAATTACTTATGAATAAGTAAGTATGGAAATGTTTTCCAATATAAAGTGAATATTTTGAGAATTTATCTTTTTGAAGATAAATTGAAATGAATAATTGAAATAGTATATGCATGGATATTGTGAAATATAAATTCATTATGGAATTTATAAATGAAAAGTGGAATTTGTTTAAGAATAAATGTTGATTTATTTTTGAAGTATTGAAATTATATATCTTGTAAAGATATTTTGGAAAATAAATAATTTGGAAAATTATTTGGAAACTGGTGATGTGTGCATATCCATTGATAGTTCAATAACCGACTATCAATATTTCCCTTTGAATGGGTATTTGATGTGATTTGTTTGAATTTGAATGCCACACTTATTTTTGAATAAGCGCTCACTATTCGGGTTAACCGGGAAAGGACCATGGGGTCGTATAACCCATTCTGAATATGTGATATGTCGTTATGAATCGCATTGAAGATCGGTGTTGGAGACCCGGTATTTGCGAGAGCGATAGGATGACCTGTCGATTGTCTCTGCACTGAGTTGCAACGGTATAGAGACTCCCTAAGTGATGGGAAATCCGATCAGGATTGTGAATATCCGGATTGCAAGGACTTCTTTGTAAGTGCCTTCGGCTTTGTTCGAGCCCGGAACAGACTTGTATGGATTGTATGTCTGACATTACAAATTGAGATATAAAGCCGATTTCTTTCAAATATATTTCTGTTGGTGGCGAAGAATTTATTCTTTTAGCTTAACACCCTTCTCTGAGACGTACAAGCTCAGAGGTTATGTAGTTGAATGTTATCAGCGATATATTCCCAATTTGGTAATGTGACATGCTGAGTGTAGCTGTAAATGATCATTGTGTTGATTATTTGTGATAGGATCATTTACTTGATCATCTATCTTGGTGATCATTTCTATGATCATTTGTTGACCCAAAGCATGGCTTTTGTATAAAGTATGTTTTTGTGGACGTGACTTCGTCGAGCCTCACACCCCGTGAATGGTCAAAACAGGAAAGAAGCAGCAAGGTTATGAGGGGTAGCGCCCTTTAGGATGTGTGCATTTCCTTCTGGAAAAGGGTGGTATCATGGTATGGAGCCCAGATGCTTACTCATGTTGAAAACACTTTGTTATGATTGTGTGAATTGATTACGAGCGCTCGGTGAAAGGTCCCAAAGGACCGGGGGATGGCATATTCGGTCAGTTGTTACTCAGTTAGGGGTAACCCGGCCTTGTGTTGGTAGAGATCCGGTTTGGTTCTCGGGGATGTCCATCCAGAGGCATTCTCATGTGGCAATGGGAAGTTCCTTGGCCTGATCATTCGTTGGAAATCCAAAGAAACAATACGTGACTTGTGCGGTTTTAGTTGTAGAACCTGCCATTTAATATGGTAGCTATAGTAAGCATACTATAATGGTACCTATGTTGGCTAAGATTTATATTCTACTTTTGAAATGAATTTTTCCTACACTATGCACTAGTAATAATATTAAAATGTTCTTTTAAATGCGTATCAAGCATCTTTGACTATCATAAGGAGAAATCTCCTCCGATTCTGCGTTTGCATTGTGTGTGTGGCGGGAGGTCTTATGGTAGCCTCATTTTTAAAAGCATTGCGAATTGACTTTAAAAATATTCCTATATTTTGATTTTAAAGATAAATAAACTGTTTTGAGTTCTCACACCAGTCACATGACTGACTTGGAGTTTATTGTTTTCCTTCCTAAACTCTGGATGCCCACCAATTTCCACACGGGCAGTCAAGAGTTAGGTTTATCAGGATATTCTGGATATTCTGGAGTTGCTGGAGGCAAGATGGATGGCATGGCATATTACTAGTATATAGTATTTCTTTTCCGCTGTTTGATGTTTGTTGTTGTTGTACACTCTGATGATATGATGTAATGTAATGTAATGTAATGTAATAACTGATATAGTTCTTTGTTTAAAGATTTTTCATTTATTATTATATGTTGTTCCGCTGCGAATTGTGAGATTCTGATATTGTTGTGTTATGTTCTGTTCCGTTCTATTTTCTATTCCGTTCCATTTTCTGTTTTCTTTTCTTTCTATTTTCTTTCCTCTCTATTTTCTATTCTCTATTTTTTGTCTTTCCTCTCTTCTTCTTTCTTTTTCTTCTTTCTTAAAACCCTCAGTGTTCGGTTTTCCGTCGTTCGATTACTCGGCAGTCGATAAAGTGAGTATCGATGTTGAATTTTCGGAAGACGAAGAATTGGGTCCTGACAGTCGGTTGCTCCGGTATAGAGATTTTATCACCCTTTGTGATGGGGATTCCGGACGTGATTAGTGAATATCCGGATTTGTAAGGGCTTCTTTGAAGTGCCTTCGGTTCCGTTCGATCCCGGAACGGACTTGTATGGATGTGTGTCTGACGTTACACTTTGAGATGTAAAGCTGGTTTCTATCAAAAACATTTCTGTTGGTGGCGGAGAATTTATTCTCTTAGCTTAACACCCTTCTCTGAAACATATGAGCTCAGAGGTTATGTGGTTGATGGTTATTAGTGATACATTCCCAAATTAGTAAAGTGGCATACGATGTGTTGTTGATCATTTGTTGATCAAAGCTTGGCTTTGTGAAAAGTGTAGCTTTGTGGACGAGACCTCATCGAGCCTCACAAACCGGTAATGATCGAAACAGGAAAGATGCGGCAAGGTTTCAGGGGTAGCTCACCTAGGGTATGTCCATTCCTTCTGGAAAGGGTGGTATCTTGTATGGAGCCCTGATATTTAACCTATGTGGTTACTGCAAATTCTTTTCTTTGTGGTTGTTGGTGTAGAGGATCCTCGGATAAAGGTCACAAACGACCGGGGGTGGCATATCTAAGGTTTTACTCCCCGGGAAGGGGGCAACCGGCCTTGTGTTGGCAGAGAGCCGGGTAGGTTCTCGGGGCATCCCTCCAGAGGCGTACCCATGTGGCAGTAGGAAGTTCCTTAGCCTGACCATTTGTTGAAAATCCAAAGAGACAATACGAGCCCTTTACGATTGCAATTGTATAACCTGCCTCCTCAGGAGGTAGCTATAGCAGGCATAATATAATGGTACCTATGCTGGCTAAGATTAATATTATACTTCTAAAATATTTTCTAAATTATGCACTAATGATAATATTAAAAAGGATTTTGTGTATCAAGCATGTTTGTCTATCATAAGGAGAAATCTCCCCTAAGTCTGCGATTGCATCGTGTGTTTGCCGGGATGCCTTATGGTAGTTTCATTTTTCAAAAAGCATTGCGGATTTCTTTTGAAATCTTTTGTTTTCCTTTTGTTAAAAAATAACTGTTTTTAAGATCTCACACTAGTCCCATAACTGACTCAGAGTTTATTGTTCCCTTTCTAAACTCTGGATGCCCATAATTTTCCACGCGGGCAGCCTAGAGTCAGGTTATCATTATTCTGGAGCGAAGTCAGAAAAGAGATGTTGTGGAATTCAGGAGCAAGCTGGATGGCGAAGCGTATCACTAGTATATGTTAGATTCTTTTCCATTGTTTTGTCTTTGTAACACTCTGATAATGTAATGTGATGTAATGTAACAACTGTTATAGTTCTTTGTTTTAAAGATATTCATTTATCTATTATATGGTGTTCCACTGTGAAATGTGAGATTCTGTTATTGTTTTCTGTTTCTATTTCTATCTTCTTATTCTTTGACCATAACGGTCCGGTTTTCCAGCTTTTGACTGTGCGGCATTTGATACAGTGGAGGTATTGATGTCGACTTTTGGCATCGAAAAATCAGGTCGTTGCATTTTGGTATCAGAGAATTTAGTTAAGCGACAACCTTGGCTCTGTTGGGTGTTACTCATTAGAGATAGAGTCAGCAGTACTCTAGAATGAATTTTAGTGTAGTAATAGATATGAGCGCGTATTTGTTAGTGAATATAAAATTGTTTTATATTGTGATGATTGGTTTGTTGAGTGGAATATGGATTCTGGTCGATATAGTCTGTACAACTCTATCGATAGGGATCTCTAAACACTCGTACAGAACAATTCGACACGATATTGTTTTAAAATAGGGTAAATAAAAATAATTTTACCCAAAACTATTTTCGTCGATAAAGGAAATAATCTTTGTTAATTATTATAGTATATGATTACTTGGTTGGTAGGAAGCGATAATATTAAATTATTATCATTGTTATACAAAAATTGAAATAAGGTTAAGAAATAAATCCATATACAAATGAGAATTGTAAATTATAAATGTGATTTATAATTTGAAATAGAATTCTAGAGAAACTTTTGGAAATTTTTTGAAATTTGAAAAAGTTAAATCCCTTTTTAGTTTGAAAATGAATTTCAAAGGTTTTGGAAAAGTGTTTTGAAGGGATGAAAGCTCTAAACTCTTTTCGGACGCTAGAAAATAATTCTGATGATGATCGTGACATCATCGGTGTTCATTTTCGAGTTTCTAGAAGATGAATTGCTGTCAAATTATTTAAACGCACAACAAGAAATTTGATTTTTAGTGGCACTCAAAAAACGCTACAAAAAGTTTTGGTGGCGTTTTGATAAACGCCGCTAGAAAACATGCGACTAAAAATCCATGATTTTTTGTTACATTTATTTTAACGCCACTATAAATGAATTTTTGGCAGCGTTTCTTAAACGTTACTAAAGATCGTTTTTACAGCGTTTAAAAAACGCCACCGAAAAAGTGCCGTTTACTATCTTATTTTTTTGTTGCACTTATTATTATTTTTTGCAGCGTTTTTTGAACGCCACAGAGATTATCTGAGTTACTATAATTGCCGATTCTGTAGCGCTTTTTAAACGCTACAAAAAAAAAATGGTGGCGTTTTTTCTCCGCCACCGTATATTTCGATTTTATTGCCTGTTGTTCCACGACTACATCTGATTTCGCCTCCAATTCAAGTACTTCAGAACTTATACAATAACGTAATATATAAACACATACACATCCAAAATTACACATTCAATGAACCACAATAACACAAACAATCAATTACATAATCACCACTATATCATAACATTAGTGTCAAGACAAAAGGTTAACCATACGTTTACACAACCAAACTACCATAGACAGTTTCATAATAGTACATGCAGCTAAAGTAGTGCTGCTACCATACATACTAGTTTCATAATAGTTTCATAACAGTTTTAATCAACCTAACTACATACATGTGCTGCTACCATACCAAAAACCAGTGCTGCTGCTTGAATTCTTTACAAACGTTTATCTACCTGTAAACAACAATAATCATGTTACTAAATATTTATGAGGTGAAGGTATCAAAGATCAAAAATGGACAAATATAGAAGTCCTTAGACTATAATACTTCAAACAAATATGCCTATGCGTATTAACCACTGACGTGATCACATTGTAATCGTCCAACAACTTTTACATCATATTTGTGAAGTCAGTGCACTAGACTTGTCATACGACAACCATCCTCTTCAATCATGCACTCCATTCAAAACAGCAAGTTCACCTGATAACATCCCCATTTCCTTCCTTCATTCCCTCTGCCTGTACACTACTTGTACACACCAACTTTTAACACAACACAGTCAACTTCTCCACCAGAACTTCCTCACAATCATATTTGATACAAACTTCCAACCGTACCCACAACTCGTACCACAACACAACCAAAAAAAATTCGAACCTGCCAAACAAATCGTTCATCTTCCCTGTTCTTCCTCCCTATAGTCTCACCCAAACCTAATAACAACCATCATCACAACTTCCTCAAACTGCCACTCCAACACCAAGTCAAAATCATTCCTTCCTCAATCACAAACAATACAATGCTCCCTATCCCTTAAACAACATACCACCAATATCACCCTTACTTCTAAAAACTTCACTTTCACTTGAACTGTTCCACCTTCTAACTGCTTCAGGTCAAACCACCTCGATCATTATAGTTCTGTCTACTACAAGCATCACTTCCCTACTTCAGCACAGTTTCCATCAACTTCCTTGCAACAACCCCTCCCCATTCATACTATAGAAAAAGTTCCACAATATGCCAAGTTAAAATTAAAGACAAGTTGAGAGTCCTGCAACTGTTTGACCTAAACCGTACCCCCCCCCCCACACACTGAATTTTAGCCTAACTCCATCAACAACCTCAGCCAAACTGACAACATTCAATCACCAATTCAATCACTTTCTAGCTCTACACCAATATTTATTGAGTAATATAACAAATTTTTGTAGTCGATTACCTAGGAATATTGTCAGGGTATTAGAATCAAAGTTTGAAAACATTTATGATGAAAAAGTTATATACCTTTCAGTTTGTTTTCTGAACGACTTTTTCCATTGGCCAAGCTATGGGAACGCCAAGTGCATCTTCCATGCACGTCAACGTCGATGTTGGTCTCCATAGCTCTGCATTTGCATCTCTCACAATATCAACCCAAACTTTTACAGCATTAAATCCCAATGGACAATGCACACAAGAACAAAGAACAAAAATGCACAGTGAACATAAATGCAAAACAAATGAAACTGAAGTTATATAATGAAACTGAAGTTATAATGAAACCATACATTATTTATAAACTGAATTTAACGAAACTAAATGAAACTAAAGTTATATAATAAAATCATACTTATTTTAGTCAAATAAACTAAAACAAGTATAATATTATTGCAGATAGAGTTGTAAATGTCAGTTTAGGTAAAGCATTAAGGAGCATATAAGGACAAAACAATTAAGAAGAAATAGTTTTAAAACATACCTCTGTTTCTCCACTCAATAGCTACTTGTAAAAGCTAAACCACTCTCTGCCTCTGAACTAATAGGGTTTCCATCCAAATGTTTCATATAGAAGTCCTAATAGAAAGAAAGAAAAGAGCACAACACAAGGAAACATTAGAAATATTCTAATTACAGAACAAAAAATATGAAAGATAAAAGAAATAACATAATTCCACAGCCTAGGGAGCATTAAAGTAGACTGTAGACATTCTGTTTTAGTGCTTACTCAATGTTTAGCAACAAGTCATATGAATCAGTAGTTTCATACCATTCATACAGATTTCCTTTTCTTTTTATCGACTACTGTAACCAAACAAAAATACACTACGGTATGAGGTTTATGCTTCCATAACTGAAAAGTGTGCAAAGTAATAGAACATATTAGTGGCACAATGATATCCCCAAAAAAAAATCCCTCCTAGTTTGCTACCAGAAATAGAAAGCCTATCTAGAACTGATGTTAACACTTAACGAATACTATCTATTCTGCGTAGTGTCTCTTGTGCATTTATTGTTTCTGAAAGTGATATCTCTAATCCTTTTTATTGCTAGCTATGAATGACTAAAAAGCCAAAAAATAACGTGTTCGCGTTTCCTAATAAAAATCATCATCATATATCTATGTTAGAGAGCAATCTTTTGCGCAAGTAAGATGAGAAAGTTGATAAAATAGTGTGTGTTGAAAATGCTCAACCATCAGACGTTTATTTGATATTAAAAAAAAATCATACATTTATTTGATATCGTTTGATTGAACAAGCGTCTTAAGCTAAATATCTTATTTAATATGCATTTGCTTAGTTAATAATTGTTGTAAAGCAACTAATAAAGCATCTATTCAGTAAACAAACGTATATCGAATGCTTGTTTATACGCGTCCATTATTAAATAAACGTTGATATTTTTCTGAGAATTCTAAATTGCAAACTATTACTGAATATTCAGAAGCTAGTTTGTCTGTTGGAGAACCCTCTCTACAATAGCCCAGCCCGAATAGCTGCTGGAGATCCTTAAAAATTGAATTTTTTTAGAGTGCCACGTTATATGACATGTGTGATTTTTCAGAGTTCAAAAATATCAGATCACTCACCATCAAATTTCTTTTAAAAATTAAAATTTTGAGAAATCAACAAAGAAGTTTACCTTTCGGAATACACCAGATCCAAGTAGTCCTAGATAAACCACTATTTCAAAATTTTCACCATGTAACACTTATTTGAATGATAAGATAAGTATCAAGAATACAGTACGCAAACCAAAAAATATTATTTACTAAATTAAAATGGCAGGTATCAAAAGGCACTACCAAGTAGCAATAATCTATTATGAAGCTAAAAAGCTTTGGATGTAAGTAAAGCTTTTATCCAAAAAAATAAAAATAGAAAGTACCAACCATCAAAGTTACGTCACCTCCCACGCAGCGCAAGAAAGAATTTGGTCCCACCATCGCCATGTGAGTAACGACAATTATCAATCCAACGGTCGTTGTCAATCCATACAATTCAAATAGGATTCATACCAAACTCTGCAAATTACTGAAAAAGAGTATTTTTGGTAAAGAATTGCAGAATAAAAACAATTAACAATTGGACTTTTTTATTTTTGAATTTCATAATTTACGAAGTCACTGGAAGAAGAAGTTTGGTCAGAAAGTACATGTAAAGATGAAGAAGCATGCATCAGCTGTACACTAGTTTCTCACATGCACGTAAAGGAGCATCTAAGGACAAAACAATTGAGAAGAAATAGTTTTAAAACATACCTCTATTGCTCCTCTCAATAGCTACTTGTAAAAGCTAAACCACTCTCTTCCTCTGAACTAATTGGGTTTCCATCCAAATGCTTCATATAGAAGTCCTGATAGAAAGAAAGAAAAGAGCACAACACAAGAAAACATTAGAAATATTCAAATTACAGAACAAAAAAATGAAAGATAAAAGAAAGTACCAAATTTGCTTGATCATTTCAAGCATCAATAGTCCCATGAATGACAACATAACCCAAATCAATAATCCCACATACAACATCAGACAACAAATTGAATCTACCCTTACACTGCACACTCACAACTGTATAACATCTCTTATTCCAATTCTGAACAAAAAAATGACTGAGGTGTCACCTATAATCTTCTGGGATCAATCTACTATCATAATCTCTGTCGGTATACATCATTTGATGCAAGTGTAATGAAGCACTAAAATTAAACAAAAAATAATATTGACCCCACTGTATGCTACATCCAGTTTCCATCATCCCTTTTCTGCAAAAAAAAGATCACATCACCAAGAAATTAGACATAACTATAAGGAAAGAGCCTATATTTGTGAAATCAGTCTAACTGTAAAGTCTTCATGGGCATATGCTCCTCTAGGACCTCTACTCTCCTTTCTTGCCTCGACGGAATGCATAGTTATGCATGTATTTATCAATAGATTTTCCAGCTCAATAGTCTTGATTAAGTCAGAAATCCTATTTTAACAAACCAGTATATAGGTATACCAATCAAGCAAAATAAATTATAAAAAAGAAGATACAGTTCATAATAAGCGACTCAGCATGAAACACGATGTTCAAACACAAGTCCAAAAACAGACTCAGCATGAAACACGAGGTTCAAACACGATGTTCAAATAATGTTTTCCTGACATGGGTTGAAATTATTATATGTTTTTTGGGTGGTTTTAGATTAGATGGTATCTGACACTTTCTATTGCATTCTATTTGAAATGCTCTAGAATCTCTAATCAGTGTTTTGTTGGCATATTTTGTGAGGGCTGTCTTTTCTGGATTTTTATTTTGGTGAAGGTTGACGTGTCATTGATGCATATACAAAGGTAACTATTTCTTATTAGTGTGTGTGTGTCTATAATCTAACTATTGCAATCAAGACTACTGCTAAATAAATATTTAGATTTCCTTCGGCAAAATCAGATTTCACAAACAAGAAGCAACACTATAACTTGAAATATAGAAATAAATCTAGAAGATAAGGTATCATTTATCAATCCTAAGAGCATTTCAAATGACGTGAGAATTACCACCTTTTATAAAGTATTGCTGGACAAATTCATTGAAGGGCTTGATAAACATAAACAATATGTTAGGTTGGATTCGACAGGGAGCTAATACTGATTCTTAATATTACTTCAGAGATACATGTCCATGACATGAATATTAAATGGATCAATGATTCCACGAAATATAATTCTTTGCGAATAATAATCCACTGTTTAACTAAGAACAAGATCATGCAATATAAGGCCTAGGAGAGTTGTGAATGATAATTCATGTTCCAACTATGGCGATTATAAATATGCACAAGCCTAGCATAAATGAATCAAAAACGCAACATGGAAATAGATTGCATATTCCACATTACAAATCACGTTCTCTCCAAAACAACATAAGAAACTAGAAATATAGAACTACACAAATCATAACTACCATAATACAATCAAACATACACGTGAGAATGGAGCATAAAACCAAAATGAAGCAGATGACAAGGATAATGAATGGTATGCAAATATTCTTAAGCAGATTCAATATAATGAATAACTTGCCCAATAGTTCTGAGTTGAAATGATGTTTGGTACGTAATTCATCAATTTCCAATGAAAAATGATGTAACTTGAGCCAGAAATAGATATTCTTCTGAGATTAACTCTGTGCACACCCATAGGCTATATTTGACAGCAATCCAGTATGAGTACATTGATAGGATTAAGCCTTAAAGGCTTAGAAAATAGCAGAGATAAGATGTGTTCATCACCCTTTCAATAAGTAACATCTATAGCCAGTTTAACTGACAAATTGATGTTAATTCTAGTTTAATTTGCACATTACTACTAGGAGTTGTCAATTAGAATATAGCTAGTATTAACTACTAACCAACATTGTTATCAAAAATCTTACAATATTACGATTTGAATTCGGTTTCAGATTGAATTTTTCACTTTATGATTTGATTTTTTTTTATTTCACCTTACAATTTGATTTACAATTCAATGCAAACTCACAGCTAAAACCACTATCGAGAAAAACTGTCCAACCAATAATTATGCATTCAAGATAATTAGTTGGACTGACAATTCCAATTTTCATGTTTAACAAGTCAAATAAAGATGGAACAGAAGAGAAAATTGAGTTTTAGGTTTATATATATAATCTTTGACATCAAAATCAACTTCAAAGTGTGTGCAAACCTTAAAACAAGGATATTTTGAATCTATAATTTAAACCCTTTCCATATTAAAGCTTGAATTTCACGACTTACGATTTGAATTCTGTTTTGAAAACTTTGCTAACATGAAACCAACCAGAAAGATGATCTAAAATTGTGCTACCAAAAATTTGTAAAACATAAACTTCATACCTTAAACCTTTGACCAAAGTATTTTAGTCTGTCCAACAAAGTTAGGTTCAATCCCCTACAATATAAAAAAGAATTTAACATAAAATCACCACCCAATGATTTTCTAACAAACATGCTATGGTAATTAATACATACCATAAGGATCAAATAAGCACCACATCTAATTCATTGAACCACGGCACCTAATCGGAAAAAAAAGAAAATACCTCCATCAGCGTAAGCTAAGAAATTATGTATGAATCAATCTTCTTTAATCTCAATTTTTAATACAATCACTTACAGTCAAAATTTTAATTTGCCTTGTTCAAATTATCATGCATTGGCAATAATTCAGATACCACCTTAATAAGATCATTATGTTTTGTTTTATGTGCATCATAGGCTTTTCCCTTTATTACAGACCTCTAACAATCAAAAAAAAGAGGGGGGATCCAATGGAACTGCAAACTATTAACAACTTTACATACAATACAACATTACTGTAAAATAGATAAATAAAAACTCAAGACCAAAGGATTGAAATGTGTTTAAAGCCAAATTAATTGCATCAGGTGTATATCATCAATTACAGACATTAAAAAGCACATAAGATAAGTGCAAACACAGCATTCTGTATGTTTTGTGGGAGAGTGTAAGCCACAATGCGCTTATTACTGCTTCACACGGTATATTTGGCAAGGGTATGCACCCATAGCATTTCAACTTGGATGGGTTAAAATTCCAATTATATAACATGAATCGAAAGATTGGTTATTTCTTCTTTAAAGTATTTTTGCTTTAAATTTTGTTTTTGCCTTACATTTGCATTGTGTTATATTTTTTATAACTTCTCTTTGTATTAAAATATATCAAATCAATGTTCCCAAGAATCTTCTCAAATCTACTCTATTTTTTTCCAAGGTTCGAGAACTCGATTTCGGTTTTAATAATTTGAAATTTTCTTAGTAATAAAATATCAAACTGATCAGAATGTATTTCATCTTCACTAAGATATAGTAATAATATTCAGTGTGAATGAATGCTCCTACTTGGTTGCACATGAATGTGCATGTTCTTGTATATATCTTGTAATTGGTCCTAACCAAGACAAACGACAACGGTTGTTTTCACCCAAATTTTCTTAGAGCTTTAAAAACATTTTCAACCTCAGGATCATAAATATACCAAACCTAGCACAAACTAGATTTTATAGCGAAACTATACATATAAAACCAATGAAGTACATAAAAGCAGCAACTCACATAGAAATAACACGCATAGATAAAACGCACACACACATACACACACACATACATACACCACAAATTCACACAGCCATGCACCCAGAACACCAGTCAACATAAAAACACTCATAATATACACACCTACAACTCACTTGGGCACAGTCATCATACTTACACTTCCCACACACCAAGGTTCGACACATACCTAAATTGTATGATAAATTGAAAGGTATATTGTGAGCACTAATTTCATGCATTAACTATGATACATAGTTCATGTTTGCATCAAACTTTGATATATCAATATCATGGTTTTCTCCATAATTTCTACCTGAATGTTTTTGTACTAAATACCAATCAAAAGCTAGAAATGTTATTTGATTAATATTTCTTTATCATAATACTGAATTTGCACTCACAACCCAAATGTCATATGCGATTTAGTCAATTTGGTAACACAGATCAAGTCTATTTGCCAAAGCAAAGAGTGGTTTTTGTAAACTAAATTCATGTCTAATATTAAGACAATTTACCCTAAAATGTTTGTTTCTAAACATTTAGATTTTAGACTTCTATTAGAAAAGAAATAACAAAATTTATGTTGCAATGCCCTCTCCAACTACACAAATGGGAAAGGTGCAATTTTGAAATTGTGAGTCTTTAAACAACCCTTTACAATGGATTAAATTTAAAACAATCAAAACTCAAGAAATAATGTCAATAAATCATACCCTTTCGAATTTTAACAAGGTGCACTAGGTTCAGATTCATATCGACCTATAAGAATATCTGACTATGTTCTGTCAATTAGAACCTCAACTTCATCGACAACCATCCTATCCATTATCATCACCGACAACCACGATCATCTTGACTTGATTCTCTGACCAAAGCGTGTCTACTTTTGTACCGACATGATTTTCATGACCTCGTCCTTCAGGCTGAGACTGAGCAGAATGATGATTTTGTACTCCTTTATAGCGAGTCAATTGAGGTAGATCTCTTTAAGTGACCCGACCTCATCGTCTTTGATGAATGGAGACCTTCTCTTCTTTGGTGTTATCCTCATGATTGTTACTTTACAAGACAAATTTAAGGGTTTGAGAGAGGAAATATGGGAGGTACGGAACTGATTGAAGAGAATTGTTGAGGGTTATCTTCCTTCCTTGGAAGGAGATGGGAAATAAAAATGTTGGCGGGGTATTTTGCTAGAGGTAAGAAAAAGAGATTTGAGTGGCCACAAAAAATTTCAGGACGAATTGTTGGCGGGGTGTCTTGGTCGCGTTTAGTTATTTACTCTTACCTTTTTATATGATTAGTGGTAGCACTTAGTGTTTAACGCTACTAAGATATGCAACTAAAAATAGTTTTTCTTGCAGTGACGAAAAGTTGTTTAGAAAACTGAGTTTGGTTTTGAAAATTCAAAGGATAATTTGAACTGATTTAAAAAATGATTTTTGAATTGTTGAAAAGACTCTGGAATCTTATAAAAAATAGTTATGGAATAAAATTTTATAAGGTGGAAAATAAAGTTGTGAATGAATAAATAAATTTACAATTGAAATTAAATGAAAGTGAAATTGAATGTTGAAATTCATTTCGAATTTGGAAGTAAATAGAACTGAAATTTGAATTGAATTCAATTTGTGATAAACAAAGCGAAGTATTGAAATGAAATTAGTAAGTGAAATTAATTGAAGAAATAACAAATTAATATGGTTTGAAATGAATTGAATTCAATATTCATAAATGAAAGATAAATTAAATTCAAATGGAATTTGAAATCCGATTTAAATAAAAGTGGTTGTAAACCAAATAGTGAATTGAAATTGAATTGTGTTTGGGGATGAACAAAAGAATAAAACAGGAATTGAAAACTGAATATCGAAAACCAATTTGAATTGTATGAAATAAAATGAAGTTGGAAAATTAGATCGAAGTGAACTAAAGATAGTAAAGGTGAAATAAAGAAATGGTTTGAGATTACATGAATTGGAATTTGAAATAGATTAATAAATGAAACTAATTTAAAATAGTGAGATGAGTCAGTTGTGAATGAAAGATAATTGATAAAATTCAATATTCGGAAGATAAATTGAATCCAAATAGAATTGGAATTGTGAATTGGATTCAAATGAAATTGAAAATATAAAATTAAATGATAATAGATATATAACTTCAATAGTAAAGTAAAAATGGTATAAGAGAGAAGTATTCAAACTTATGTAAAGAAATGTGCAAAAATGATTTTTGAATGTTGAAATTGGACATTTGGATATCAGGATATACAGGTGTGTTAAAGGCAAAGGATAAATTGGATTTTGATTCTGAAGATAATTTAAATTGCTCGACAAAAAGATATGTATTTAAATTTCAGTATGGAATTTGATGATTTTCTTGTCTAGCCACTTGGCTTTTCGTTTTCTTTTTGAATATGGGGGCCTGTGGTGCCATTTTGTAGTCGTACCGAGCTAGCCGCGCAAAGGAGACGCTGGCAAAAAATTTCGAAAATTTAGGGAGTCGGAAAATTTTTGAGAAAATTTTGAAAATTCGAAATTTAAATTTAAATTTAAATTATTGAGAAACGATGTTGTTTGGAATCTATGATTGATTTTGGAAAGTTAGTTGAAATAATAATGGTTCTCTAATGAAAAGATTCATTTTGGGAAATTGTTAAAATTATTTGGTTTTGGAAAGATAGCGAATGGGTTAAGGATCATTCTTCTTAACTACTAATTTCGGGACGAAATTCTTTTAAGGGGAGAAGGATGTGACGACCCAGAGTTTTAAACACTAGAAATTGAAATATTTAAGTGATTTTTAAATGTTTGGAAGATAGTCTGACTTGAATTTCAGATATTAGAATGAATTTAGCAATTAAATTATTGGATTTAATTTATTAATGATGGGTAAAAATTTGAATTTTCAATTTTTAGCTTGTTAAAATTATTTTTTCAAGGCTTAGAAATTTATATTGATGACACTGAAGATAATGGAAACTTCAGAATTGAATTTGGAAATGCTTTATTCAGTTTGGAAATTATATGATTTAAATTGATATTTAAAAATAGCCTTCCGAGGCACGGTCTCGGAATTCGACGAAACTACTTTCATTGGATCCGTAATATTGTATTATAATAGGATTTCAATTTCCGTAGCATTCGGAGTTGTTGTGTGGCCGTACGATATATAAACGTGCTAAAATTTATATTGAATCCAATTTAATAACTGAGTCTAAAAAGCTATCTTCTTCATACGATCGAATTAGGACTCGAAACTTCTTCCATTGCATTCGAAATAGGGGTATAACATTATAAACTCCTAGCGGCATGCCTTGATGGGGGTTCGCGATTTTAAGCTACATAAATCAAGACAATTCGAACTCAATTTAAATATATTTATATACCCTAGTCCTTTCAGCCGTAATACTTCTCACATCGCACCTTTTTGCTTTCATCTCATGTCACTGTAGCTTTGTCCTAACACGTCTCCTTCCTTTCAATACCTCGTCCCTTTCACTATCACCCAGTTGAATCGAACAAAGGAAAAAAATCAATGGCAACTGAAAATTTTATAAAAAAACACGAGCGGCCGCTATTTCCCCAAATCAAAAACCAGAAATCGAATTCTTATGATTTGATTAAAAGAAGAAGAAGAAGAAGAAGAAAGAGGAACCGAATCAAATCGTCTCGTTCTTGAATTGAGTATAAGGGATTCGTGTTAAAATCGAGTAGCCGCGATTGAGGCAAGCTCGTTCGAAGCTCGATGGGAGACACGTGTGGAGGAGGCTTCAGCAACGACTTCTACTTCGGCAATTTTGGGGCGGCGGCACGTCTAGGCAGCAGTCGCGATAGGGCAGATGCGATGTAGAATCGCGTAGGAGGCTGTGGCGGCAGCAAGGGCCGAGGGGGCGCGTATTGATCAAATATGGGCTTTGGGATAATAGTGTTGTTCGGTAGCTTAGGGTTCGATGTTAATCTATAGCCGAGATGAATGGGGGTTTTTGGCCAACAGGTATATTTATACAATTATTAATCACAATTTAAATCTGAAATTGTATATGTGAGAATGTACAGAGAGAGAAAAAGTATAAAATATATATATGACAGAAATTATATTTGAGTATTCGATTTGTTAATTCCATTACCAAAATGTTGAAAATTTATTTAAGACTAGGTTTTTTAAAATTTATTATTATTTTTACAAGTATAGGTGTAGGTTCGAAGGAAAATATGTACATATATGCATGCTCAAACAGAAATTAATTTATATATAGATAGGATTTTGAAAATAGAAATTTTAAATGTTGAAGAATTTGTAAAAAAAATTGGATTTTAAAACCTATAATATATTATTTTATAGGCAGTTTAAAAAGATAATGCTTTATGGAGATTAAATTGTCTAATGAACTTATTTAATTATTTTGTCACTTAAAAGTAATTTATTAAAAGGAAATTTAGTTTTAAAATTAATTATTTGTTTAAAATTAAATCATTAATTTAAAGATAAACTAAATTATTAGTTGAATTAAAATTGTAAAATGGCAAAATTGGTTCGATTATTTTGAATATTAATGAATGGTATAAATGTTTATGCATGGTCTAAATTGGAGAAAACAAGTCGGAATGAGAATGGATTGCAAATAAAAAGGTGAGATCTTCTCACTCAATCAAATATTTTTCTGATTTAAATTTTGAATGGTTGGATTTAAAATTGATTGTGCTTGGATGATTGATTTATAATCAGTTATATTAGTTAGACCCTATGCGTCGCATAATAGTGGATGATGTTATATTTAAACCCATATACCGCGATATTCCACCTCGGTGGAATTGGTATTATATATGTATTTGGAGTTGCTGATTTCCCACATTATATAGCGGATGAGACCCTATGCGCCGCATAATAGCGGATGATATTTTATAAATCCCATATACTGCGATATTTCGCCTCGAAGTGGAATTGGTATTTAATTGTTGTGCTAACGTTTGTGGATGCAAGGAAATAGGTTGGATAGATCTAACTAGATTCCTCAAATATTTGATTTTGTTTCATATGGTGTGTGTTTATTTATTTATAATCTGTGTGTGATTATATTATGATTTAAATCGTTGAGGGCTATAATTTAGAACATATTTTTGGTATCGTAGGATACCAGAAATAGATAAATTGGATTTTTGAAATTTAATAAAAAATTTATAGTAAATTAATTTAAAAAATTGAATAAATTTAAAAGAAGGAATTTGTTTCAAATGATAATAAATTTGGTGTTTTGAAAATAAATTAGAAAATCAATTTGATATTGATTTGGTAAAAATAATAACCATTTGGGAATCGATTTGAAAATCTTATATCTATGGATATTTAAAAATTCAAAATGGGAATTTTATAAGAGAAAGGGAAAATAAATATTGTTTTATTTTTAAAGTGTGAAAAGGAATTTACGGATTTGGAACGTAAATTTAAAGTAAATCCAAAAGGATTTATAAATTCATTTGAATAAACCATTTTAGAATGGAACGTGTATTTTCCCTAAAAGACGAGTATGTTTTCAATATAGTTTATAAATATGGATTGAAGTTGTAAAGATGATTCAAGGGAAAGAATGTTTTGGAAAAAAATTATTTACTTAGGTTATTTTGAAAATCTTTAAAGTGAAATATATTTTAAACCATTGTAGAAGTGATTATTTAAAGTTTTTAATTGATATTATTTTATAAATTGAATATTTAAAATAGTTATACCCTATCTACTAATTTTATTTTAAAGTTAGTTTGGACTTGAAGTTTTATATGAGACATTTATATAATATTTTCATAACTAATATTTAAATAAATTTTTTAAAATAGTTTTATATAAATTTTCAAGTATAGTTTGAATAAGTATTTTATATTATTTTAAAATATTTGAACTCGGTTGATTTTCAGTGGAAATAAATAATATCGAGAATCTTATTCTGCGAGTGAAAGGTGATTTGAAATTTGTTTTCAAGTGGTTGAAGTGTTAAATATATATATATATGTATATATATATATATATATATATATATATATATATATATATATCTTGCGAAGATATTTTGAAAATAATAATTGGGAAAATTATTTAAATCTTGGTGACTGTTGTGAATGTTGATTGATAGTTAAATAACCGACTATCAATATTGGCCTTTTAATGGCATTTGAATTTCGATGCGACCAGGGTCGGATTCCAAGTGGATATCTGAAAACCACATCGAACCTTTGTGATTGTGATGGAACTTTTATTTAAAAGAGCAAAGTAGAAATTTGTTGTGATTTGTTTGAAATCTGATTGATCACTTATTTTTAAAAATAAGCGCTCATTATTCGGATTAGCCGGGAGAGGACCTTGTGTTATAAAACCCATTCCGAATAATGATACGACGAATTGGGATTGCATTTGAAGACGGTGTTGAAGACCAGGTATTGTCGAAAACGAAAGGATTACCTGTCGAATGTCTCTGCACCGGGTTGCTCCGGTATAGAGATTTTATAGCCCTATGTGATGGGGATTCCGGACGTGATTAGTGAATATCTGGGTTTGCAAGGGCTTCTTTGAAGTGCCTTCGGTTCCGTTCGATCCCGGAACGGACTTATATGGATGTGTATCTGACGTTACACTTTGAGTTGTAAAGCTGGTTTCTATCAAATACATTTCTGTTGGTGGCGGAGAATTTATTCTCTTAGCTTAACACCCTTCTTTGAGACGTATGAGCTCAGAGGTTGTGTTGTTGTTGGTTATTAGTGATACATTCCCAAATTGGTAACGTGGCATACGAAGTGTTGCTGATCATTTGTTGATCAAAGCATGGCTTTGTGAAAAGCGTAGCTTTGTGGACGAGACCTCATCGAGCCTCACAAACCGGTAATGGTCGAAATAGGAAAGATGCGGCAAGGTTTCAGTGGTAGCTCCCCTAGCGTATTTCCATTCCTTCTGGAAAAGGGTGGTATCAAGTATGGAGCCCTGATATTTAACCTATGCAGTTACTGCAAATACTTTTCTTTGTGGTTGTTGGTGTAGAGGATCCTCGGATAAAGGTCGCAAACGACCGGGGATGGCGTATCTTAGGTTTTACTACACGAGAAGGGGGTAATCGGCCTTGTGTTGGCAGAGAGCCGTATAGGTTCTCGGGGCGTCCATCCAGAGGCGTACCCATGTGGCAGTAATAAGTTCCTTAGCCTGACCATTTGTTGGAAATCCAAAGAAACAAGACGAGCCCCTTACGATTGCAATTGTATAACCTGCCTCCTCAGGAGGTAGATGTAGCAGGCATAATATAATGGTACCTATGCTGACTAAGATTAATATTATACTTTCAAAATGTTTTCTACACTATGTACTAATGATAATATTAACAAGGATTTTGCATATCAAGCATGTTTGACTGTCATAAGGAGAAATCTCCCCCAAGTCTGCGATTGCATTGTGTGTGTGCAAGGAGGCCTTATGGTAGTTTCATATTCCAAAAAGCATTGCGTATTTCTTTTGAAATCTTTTGTTTTCCTTTTGTTAAAAAAGATAACTGCTTTTAAGATCTCACACTAGTCCCATGACTGAATCGGAGTTTATTGTTCCCTTTCTAAACTCTGGGTGCCCATAATTTTCCACGCGGGCAGCCTAGAGTCAGGTTATCATTATTCTGGAGCGAAGTCAGAAAAGAGATGCTATGGAATTCAGGAGCAAGCTGGATGGAAAAGCGTATCACTAGTATACGTTAGATTCTTTTCCTTTGTTTTGTTCTTGTAACATTCTGATAACGTAATGTGATGTAATATAACAACTGATATAGTTCTTTGTTTTAAACATATTCATTTATCTATTGTACGTCGTTCCACTGCGAAATGTGAGATTCTGTTATTGTTTTTTGTTTCATCTTCTATCTTCTTCTTCTTTAACCCTAACGGTTCGGTTTTTCAACATTTGACTATACGGCATTTGATACAGTGGAGGTATTGATGTCGACTTTCGGGCATCGAAAAATTGGTCGTTACATTCTCAAAACTTTTCGTCCCCGAAAAGGAAAAAGAAGGGAAAAGAAGAATTAAGAAATCAATGTATCTTATTCAAAATATTAAATTTATAAACAATTAACTTACGTCACAAAATAAAATATGTAAATTTATAAACAATTAAATCTTTTATTTTCAAGTTAACAAAATATGGAAAACATTTCAGGAAATTTTCTAGGTCCGAAATTTACGAAATATTTCAGCAGAGTCTCCTTTGTACGGAGAGGATCGAGAGAAAATATAATATCAAATATAACAATATATAACATATAATTTCCAAAATAATATATACCAACACGGGAAAAAAAATATAATAACGCATAAAACCGTAATCCGAGAACGTACCTATTTGTCGGGCAATTAACACTTAATTATGAAACCAAAAACAGTAGCAATTGCTTTCATAACCTATATTTCACTTATATAATCCAAAAGGAGTTAATAGTATATATAATGAAATATTAATTTTGTTTCATTCACTGACAAACAAATCAATATAACAACAATCACTTGCAGCCGACTTACAACCATCACATAAAATCAACACAAATCAATTATCCATTCATATCAAACAAAACAAATAATTCGGGTTCAAAAACTTTAAATTGTACAAAATGGAAAATAAACTATTAAGTGCACCATTTACTCAACAGTCTTAGATGAAACAAAATAGATTATTTATACGTCCAAACAATTTTAATGTATCCTTGCCCAACAACCATAAGCAAACAACCAACAACTTCAAACAATAAATTAAGTTCATTCTTATTAATTTCATCTCACACATTTGTTATTTCATTCCCTTTTTATTTATATAATGATTCATCCTTTATATTTTCATTTACCTCTTACAAACATTTTCTTTTACTCATTGATTCAATGTTTATTTCATTTATTTTCATTTATTACTTACAAATATTCGTTTACATTTATTTATAGTATTCCTGTTTAATTCAATTTCTTTGCACATTAATTCATTTACTTAAGTTTATAATCTTATACTTACAATACTTACTTCCTTTACCTTTATTACAGTAACATTCCAATTATAACTTAAGTTCACAACAATTATAACATCAAATTCTTATTCATAAAATAATTTCATTAAATACTTTTATTACCTCAAGTTTATTACTTGTATAATATCCATTACATTTTCTTATTAAACAATAGAGCTTCTAATATTTGGTAAGTTACGTATATGCTTTTAAGGATGTAATTGAAAGTTACACAAGTTTATTTTTATTTCTTTTAAATTTGTTTAATGTTTAAAAATCATATCCTTTGTTTTTGTAGGTTACATATTTCAACTTTTTGGAAATTTCATTTATAACCTAGCATTTAATCTCTTATTAAATTACAGGTTGCGATTATTAGCTAAATTCCATTTCACTACACTGATTGAAACTATTAATTAACGGAAACTTAAGAATTAAATACCAGGTTTTATTCAAAATCATTTTAAAATAATAGATAAATGCATATACTTACAACTCACATATCCAATTATACTTAAAACAGTTTTAAAATTTATATTCGTTTATCAAAATAAATCCATAGTAAAACTAGTACAGTGGCCTTTCCACTTAGAAACTCGAAAATGAACGTTGATGATGCACGCAATTATCACCGAAATTATTTTCCAGCGACAGGGAGGGGAGAACATAAGTTATTTCTTTCCAAAGTTTCTTTAAAATAATTCTTTCAAACCATACTGAAATATTTATATCAGAAAATAGTTCTAAATAATATTATTTTTATATCCCAAAATTATTCGAAAGAAGGTTCAAAACACCGAAACTTAAGTTCTAAAATTTCCAATTTACATTTATTTAATTTTCTTGAATTTTGTTTCCAATCAATATTTATAAATTTCACTACTTAACAACCAATATATTACAACCAAATATATATCATTTATAAAAAAATTATTTTATATATAGAAAATATAATAGGCAAAATTATTTAATTCACCTATATTCAAAACAAATATTGTGTCGGTTTGTCCTATTAAGTGTTTAGAAATCCCTATTGATGTCGTAGCGCCCTATGCACCAAGCAGAATTAATAAATACAAAACAGAACAAATTAACACAATATTAAAACCTTTTATAACACTAATAAATACGCTCTTCCATATAAACTCAATGACTCATCATAGGGAATTACTTCCCTATTAATAAAGAGTCAAACCCTACAAAGCTAAGGTTTATCGCTAAACCAAAACTCTGATACCAGATGTAACGTCCCGCCATTTTGTACGCTTAAGCAGACACACATGTCAACTCAAACCATACAGAAGAGTGAATTGTTATGGGGTAATTAAGAAAAAAAACAAAGGAAGAAAAAATAGAATCTTGCAGTGGAACAATAAAATATAATAACCAAATGAACAGTTCATGAAGCTGTTTTACAAAATATTCGATTATACTTAAACAATTAATACATATCAGAGTTACACATACCAGAGAATAATAAATAATGCAGCGGAATACAAGATGCAATGGAATAATATAATAAATAATAATACTAAAATCTTCGTCTTCGTCCTCCAGAAATAAGGCCTTCAAAACCTTAAATGCTTAGGCTGACCCGAGCGTATTGAAAAGACAAAACACTCGAGTCAGAACTAAAAGATCTTATGTGAGTTAAATCAATAGTAAATAATATTAGTGGAACGATGTCAGAGATGTTTACGGGGTTTGACATCTCCTTCCAGTGTCTAACGTGAGTGCAGTAACTTAAGAGATGCTCGGGATTCGCATCTCCTAAGGATCCATTAAACTATTTACTATGTAATAATATTTCGCTATTATAATAATGTCTATAGTAAAATAAACTTACTTTTAAATAGCGTTAAGGGGTTACCTATATAGCCCTTAACACGTAATAGTGCCGATAGTCTATACAGTACCGTAATACCTCCTGATCGGGAGGCTACCAAAGGATACTCCATAGGAACGACACAAATCAAACTCGTACAAGACGCTCTAGGGTAGGTGACACGGCACAACTAGGAAATGCCAGGGTAGATATACCAATTATGCTCCTGGACCGGTGGTAACGCGTAGCAGCAACTACCGCCCACCTCGAGCCACATCCCTAAAATCGAAACGGCCCAAATCAATCACAAAGTAATAATATGGTATCGAAGGAGTGTGTCCGATAAAAGGTGCTACGTTCTTAACCCGACAATCGCTCCTGTTTTAGCCACCTTATGTCAACTAACGGGAGTCAGGTCCACGTATTTACCTCAAAGGAAACGCCGCCACATTCCTACTTCATTCTGGAATCTCCACCGCGTATACGGTTGTTAAAGTGGTTTTCGGAGTTGGCAGAGAGTATGACAACTTCCAATCCCGGTCTCTTCAACAACCAAACCTTATTATAACACCGCGGTCATTTCAAAATAATTATACTTCAAAACCAGAATATGCTATCCATTTCAAAACCATATACGATATAATTTCCCTTTCAAAAACCAAATCAATATGATATCATTTTTATGAAAACCCAAATCAATATAATATCATTCTATTTCAAATATATCTTTTTCCAAAATCATAGCACTTTCAACGTTATAACATTTCGAAATCAAAACACTTGAATAATACCTTGAAACTCATAACTTTGGAACATAACTTCCACCACTTAATTGGTTTAAATATTAAAATACTTTATATAATAAAATAGCTTCTTCAATTCCCAAATCAATTCAGTTCCAAATAAATTATTCCAAATTATGTTGATTTCAAAACAGATTTGATCCACAAAATAAACCATTCCACATTCAATATATTTCCAACTCTAAATATTCAACAATTTCAAAACTGAGTTTGGTAATTTCATATATACATGTCAAAATCAATTTTCTATTATTTAGTTTTGAAATATTTTACTTAATAAATCCATTATCATTTAAATTAATCCCAAATTACAAATAACTAAATATTTCCTTCAATTTATTTATACCTGAAATACTCATTTAATTCACCTTAACCCCAAAATCAAGTTATAATAATCATACCTTTTAAAATTTCCAATTTAGTAAATTTCACATCAACTTATTTGAGTTAATTCGTAAATAAATTCAATTTCAGATAAATTCCCATTTATCTTGCAACCTTAATTTATTTAAATCATTATAACCTCTATATTAACATAAAATTTAAATACTTGGCCATATTATCTTCCATAAAATCAAACTTTATTATTAACTTATTTAATTAAAACAAATTATACATTGTTCAAAATCAATAATAAAATAACATTATATAATATCGGAAATCAATATTTATATAAATCCATATATTTCTTTACAAAACCATAGAAATCAATTCAAAATATTTTATATTTACAGACAACGGTGTCTGTAAATAATTTTCTATCCTATGGTCAAGTGATACGGATATTTATCATTTCAATCCGTAATTTAAAATATAAATACGGTTATATATCATTTCAAACCGCAATCCCAAATGAAATAAAATCCATAACAACTTGCAGTTTATAACAATACAAAATACAAATTCATCCAATATCAATCATCAAACATTTATCACAATTGTCATCCAATTCAAACAATAACATCAATATAGAACAGATAATAAATAACAGGTATTTACTGGCAGTTTATATTCCATAATAAATTAAATAACAATTTAACTGACAGTTTATATGCAATAATAAATTTAATAACAATTTAACTGACAGTTTATATGCAATAATAAATTTAATAACAATTAAATTCAAATAAATTCAATTTAAGTGAGATGATGATTAAAAATATGTTAAACAGTCATAAATAAATTTCTAATCACATCATAAATCCATTTAACAAACATAAGAAATTTTAGAAGTTGTGAGTGGGTTAAAACACTCACCTTTCGATTTTACATTGAATTTAAATCCAATTTAAACCCAAAATTTAAACAGTCTCAGAATTCGCCTAAACTAGCATCAAAATGACTAGAATTTTGATACGAACCTAGCAAAGAAAACCGCATGTGAAACGGACCTCGTATGCGAAAGATATTCGAATTAGAAGATTTGAAATCAAAAATAAAATTAAAAATAGAATAACCAATACTCACAAGATCCTGCCACGTCACCGTACTTCCAGAACCTAACGCACGCACTAACGAAACGCGATCGTACCAAGGTTTTTCACTGAAACCCAAGCCGCACGCCAACCACGCTCGCTGCTACCACGTCGATCCGCGGCCACGTCGAGGAACACCGTTCACCGTGCCTATTTCCGGTCACCCTAGCAACGAGCTCGCGCTCGAGATCCATCAGCCGCTGCCTCCAAAAATATGAACCCTAATCCAGTTAATCTGATCGATCAAGCCGTTGATTCGACGAACGAACTATACCGATGAAGTCCCCATGATCCACTCTACAAAACCCCACAGACAATTTGGCGATTGGTCATAGTTCATCACGATGTGATGAACGGTCGAAAATGGTTCTCCAATTTCTGGCCAGAAAAAGATTCAAACTGGAAAATGAATTATAGATCTGAGATGCGCTCGTCGAGAGCTTCAAATCGATATAAAATTTGTTATTGTTTGAGGAGTTTTAATTTTCGAGCTGAATTTTGGATTGAAATTGGCTTGAGGAGTTTTAGGGTTTAAGCCATTGAGGAAGAGGAGTAACAGAAGTTTCTATACATACAAAAATGAGAAATAGAATGGCTGCTTGGGTTTATAACTGGATTTATATATAGGCTGAAAAAAATAGAATCAAATGGGCTAGATTGGTTTCGAAAAATGAACGATAAATGGCCCGAAAAGCCCGTTCTGACTCCGGAATGAAAGTGGGTCAACCCACATAACCAAATAGATGTTTTTAAATATTTTAAAATCAATGGAATAGGTTTCAAGTCCAAATTCCATCATATGAGGAAGTTATGCTAAAATCAAGTTATTTCAAATTGATTTCACTTAAATTGATTTCTAGGCGTTTCGAGTCCGTACGATCAAAAGACAAGTCCGATCGCTACGAAACTTGAAATCCTACAATAATTCACCGTTATGGATCCGACGAAACTGGTTTCGTCGAAATTCGAGTCAGTACAAAATGGCTATTTTTCAGTAAATCAATAAATTAATATTAGATTAATTAAATTTTCAATTCTAATTATATAATTAGCAATCTTTGTCATTTTTGATTTCTTGAACAATTTCAATAATTTAAACAAATTTAGATGTCAAATTAAAGTCGATAAACCCATCAATTTCAGTGTTAAATTTCAATTTCACTAAATTCAGAAATTAAAATTTAAAATTCCAAAAATCCATTTATTAAAGTTTTAAACCTTGTTATTCAAGTCTTTCATTACAATAAGAATATAATTAACATTGATTTATATCTTGGTACATTAATATTTCCCAATTTATTAATTACTATCAATTATAATCTTACAATTGTTTCAATTAATTGGGTTTGCACTAAATTAACTATTTATTAACTTGCATTAACGTGATTACCTTTATTTTAGTGATCTAATTATTAAATTATAAATTTTTATTTTCTTTCCAAATTAAATTACTAAAACTTATTAAATTAACAAATTTTAATTATCGAAAATCTCGGGTTGTTACAATTGATGCAATAACACTATTTCTTTGCACAACTAAATTGCGTATGATTTTTAAATACTATTTGTATGCCTGGAGAAAAAGAAAAAAGTAACATAGAGTTTGATTGCACGCTAAAATATTATATGATTGTATAATTCTTTTATTTCTTTCTTTTTCCTTTCAACCATGCTTTAAAATGATGTTTTGATGGATTTTCATATAGTAACATGGTACTTTTGTAACAAAGAAATATTGATTACATGGGATGTTCTTTTCACACAAATAGTGTGGAACAAATTGACATTTGATGCAAAGTTACTACTTATCTATAAAGTTTTATATCAACTTGATATTTATGCATGTATCCAATTTAAGTAAATTTTAAGGATACGGTAGATATCACCTCTATGAGCCAGTTTTTCTTTTATTTGCCATATTACTTGATCGCATAAATGTGATGAAGCATGCACACGCTGTCGATAATGTTTGCATATATGAAGATTTTTTAATGAAATAATGCAACACCGAACATTTATAAAAACATATGTGTATGTCGGTTTGACTTATTTTAGATGTTACATTTACTAATAGGTTTCTAGGTCGTTTTAGTATCCTTTATCATTTTTTTGTTCTTTTGTTTTCTTGCAATTTGAAGATTATATGTTTAGCAAATTAAATACATACTCATACGTCACTTATTATTTTACATTAGATCTTCCACTAAAGTGCATCTTCTGCAACTTTTTCTTATTATAGATGTTAATATAGTATTTTATAGCATCTAACGAAATTTTAGTTTTTGATTGTTAACATATGCTTAGTTATTGTATTGGCTTTCCAATGATTATCCTATACTAAAGCTGCAATTTGGAGTATCATATCCTCTTTGTGCTCTAAGTACATAAGTTTTAAAAAACACCATATATTTCGACTTTTGCATTTGATGCAAACAAAATCTATTAAGCTGCCTATTTGAGTACAAAATCCTCTTCTTGCTTTAAGAATATGTACAAATAAATCTTATATTTTGACTTCTACACTTCATGAAAATAAAATAATGTACTCCCTAATGAGCTCTAGTTGTGAGTATTTATCATGCAATCGTGCATTACCATTTCAAGTTCCTTTTTAGGAAAAGTAATTTTAAAAAAACAAATATCCAAAACATTGGGAACCGCTAATCATACTTTGAAAAAAAAAGCACTTTTGGATGGATGTCTGTAATGTAATGTGAGTATGCATTTATGTATTGGTTATTCACTTAGTCTTCCAATCTTAATTTAATATTCTTAATAACTTATTAATTATAATAAGATCCATATTATTCATTAAATTGCCAAAAATGACTTTGCACAATCTGGCACTAGAATAAATTTAACACCAGAATGTTGATCTTCATGTTATTACAAGTGCCTAATGTACTCCATTCATTTAGCAGATCTAATATCTCCACTAAAACAATTGCATTTATGTGGGAATTTTGCATAATCATATCTGTCTTTTGTTCACTCTAATAAGCATGAAATATTGATAGATATGTTTTATTATCCAAGTAATAATACATAGTTCAAAATTAGAAAAATAGTATTTGGAAGAAAGGGGCATCGATTTGAATTCCCAAATTTATTTGGTAACAATGAATTAAACGAAATATTCAAATTAATTATCTTAACATTCATGCAAGAAAATACAAAAATTCAACTGCAAGCACGTGTGTGTAGCTTGGGTTCACACTAGTTGTGAAATTAAAATCCCACTTTCAAATAATTTTTCTAACATCATATCAAAATTGCAAGTTATTTGGGTGTCATATGATAGTTTTCTAACTCAAACATATCGGTTAATTTTATAAATAAATTCCATCAATTCACCAATACGCATATAATCAGTCAAACTATCATAGCATTGCATAATATAAGCGAATGAATCGGATTTATGCTTCAAAATCGAAAATAACAATTCAAACATAAGATGCATAACTATTATACTCCTAGAATGGATAAAGAAAGTTGAGATTTGTATTTGATTTTGTTCTCCTAAGCTTTGCTCATGTTTCCCCAACTTTGCTACCTTTGAAACCCTTATTAATGGCCAGCCTTGATCTTTGATTTTGTTTGTATTAGATGGAGGAAATGAGGATCGGTATATTTATGGAAACATGCTCCTTTCCCATTTTTCCCTTCTCATATACCCTTCCTATTAATATTCTAATTAATTCCATTAGTTCATTAATTAAGGCTCGACCCATTCTAATTATCAAATTCCAAACTCCTTATCCATTTACATTATTTTATTTAATCTAACTAATTAAATCTCCTAAATAATATAATTAAAATTAGGGTTGTTGCAGTAAACCTGTCCTTCCACTGTTCCCGCCTTGTACCAGTACTTGTCCCTCTAAATTTATCATGTTGTTTGTAATAAGAAGGGGGTCAGAACAACGTTCTGGTGACCAATAAATTATACACTTTGTACATAACACCGGTTTATGCCAATTGCTTTCTATTACATGTTATGTCTTTTATTTTACTTAGTCATCTCGACTTCATGTTTGCCTACGATACGCCCTATCTACCCAAAGTAGACTACAACTACTTACATGTGTGTGCATAAGTACCATAGTCCCCTTTCGGACTAAGATATTATTCCCAATTCTATCCGTAAGTCTACATTATCGGGCAACATCATCAATGTCTAGGCTAAATTACCCACGTACAAAGCAGAACCTCCCATTGGTGCCTAATAACGACATTATAAAATTTTAGTTGTATTCTATTTCATCTTGGGGATTTACCAACTTGTCTGTTTCCTATTCTAGACTCAACTCGATGGACTACACTATTTATTTTGAAAGAACTCCTCTACGGATTAACTAATCTTGCCCTAACAAACAAACGAGCAAAAAAATGTGGCTGTCATTGCCTAACGTGTCTACCCTAGTACGAGGTGTAACCCATTAGATGTAACCCTGTCTTTCCCATTTTGAGTGCTCTGGACCGATGATGCACTCAACCTATGTAGCTCCTACTCCTGATTTTGTGCTACTGTAACGTGTGACAAGCCAGATTTTCGGGTATCAAATAATTGGATAGTTATCTGATTTAACTCTTGAAATACTGATTTATAAATTGAACAAATAAATATGATAATGTCCATTATAAATTTATTAAAATTGATAAAATTGTTATTTTAAACAATAATAATAATTGTGTTGCATATACATAGATTTTAAACAAAATTATTATATAGTAATGGAAATTTGATTTGTTAAAATTATATGTATATATCAAACTGATTTTTGAATTGAATTTGAAATTTAATTTGAATCTAGATATTTAAATTGAAATTCAAAGGATAGTTATTTATATCTTAAATCATACTTTGGTTTTAAAATGTATTTTCATGATTTTATTTAAAACATAAATTTGTTTTATATTATTTTCTTTTAAAGAGATTTATTTATATAAATTAAATATGTATATATAAATTAGAAAATTAATTATAAAAACATTTAAAAATCAAATTTTGCATGAAAATTACATGTGTTAACTTGTGAATATATCTAATAACATGTGTTAACTAATTAAGTGAATTTAGTAACAAGTGTCACATTTTCATTTTATTTTCTTTAATTTTAATAAATCAAAAAGTTAAAATCTATATAGCCTTCTTCTTCTTCATTCATTTTTTCCCATCTTATTTTCTAAAAGCAAAGAAATAAGCCATTAATTTACAAACCTGAAAATTTTATCCACTTCCACCTGTTCAACATAGAATCAAGTTCATTTCAAAAATTCTAAATCTGCAAACCATTTCAAAAGCAAGATCCAATTCAAGCTTAAAGCAGCTCGAACCAGAAGTTTTCAAAAATCAAGTCATCTCAACAGCTTCAGATTGCAGTCTAAAGATCATCATCAATTTAAAGTTTTCCAGTTGCAAAGCATAGCATTTTAGTTTTCCAACATTTCCAGTTTTAGGGATATGCGGTTCAATGTTTTCCAGATTGCAAAATTTTTAAGTCTCTGCTTCAAACAGTCAGGTGAATAAACATATATCTAAAAAGGTCTTGGAGAATTAATCTGTTACATGTGATTTCAGTGATAAAATTTTAGCCTGCATGTGTATATATATGTGTGAACTTCTGTATATGTGAATGTTTGAATCTGTGCATGTTGGATTGTGTTCATTCTCCTCTGTTTGAAAGTAAAGAGTTCAAAAACAATTAAAATTTCAAATTTCCTTATCCAGTTACTATTTGGCTTTAAGTTTCAAATAAATCAGGATTGCGTAACCATAATCTAAGTTTTATAATCATGTTTAAGGATTTTAAATTTGGAAATTCTCTGAAATTAAGAAAAGACAGTATAATCTTTAAAATTGTAAAAAATCAAACATTTTATTTTCTAGATTCAAACATGCAACCTGAATTGCCACTAAAAAAATTGATTTTTTAAAACTAAAATCTCGAATTTTAGTTGAGTTTTGGGATTGCATTTCTGATGATCAGAAATGGATGAGGGGTCAATTTATGGCGACTTGATGATCAATCGACCTTGGGATTTTTTGTCGAAGCTGTGTTGTCGTCTGGAGTGTTTGGAAAAATGGTGATGGTGGCGTTCGATCGCCGTGGCATCGGTTGTAGGGGGAACTAGGGTTTAAGGGGTTACGTGATAGGTGTCTGGATTTTGGGTTTGTTCGCGTTCGTTATTGCATCGAGCTTGGCCAGGATTGGAGGGGACATACCTGAGACGTGGACGAAGGCGTGGGCAGAAATACGATGGTTCCGGTGGTCGAAATTTCTCAGGCGAGGTGGATTCTGGTGAGGTCGTGAGCTTCCAGTTTCGACTGCAAGGCTTGATTTTGCTTTTGGCTTCGCGACGTGTTATTGAGGGCTGGATTTGAACGTATGGTCGATCGGCGACGTTTGCACAGTGTTGCCGAAGGTAGCGACGCCGTTGATTGCCTGTGCACGCGCACGACATCAGTGTTGTGTCAGGTTGTTGAGGTGGGATGTGGTCTCGAAGTTACCCTTGGGTAGTTGGGACGATGCCTCGAGTTAAAGCTCGAGACGTATTCGTGAGTTTTCCTATTCCATTTTGTTTTAAGCTTAAGTTAAACTTAACTTTAAACTAAAAAAAGGAATGAAGATGGAAACTCGAGTCAGTACTCGAGTTAGAAGCGGGTTGAACCCAAAGTAGAGTTGAATGTTTTAAAAGATTTTTCAAAACTAATTTTAAAATTCAATCATTTTATTTAGAAGATTCCTTTAGTTTTGTTTTATATACCCTTATTTGGTATATTTCTAACTCAGTATCAACAAGCGAATGTGAGATTCTACAATATACCCAAAGCGGGTCGTTACCTTGAAAGAAAAGGGATTTGATGGAATCTATCAATAATTGATTTGTTATGAGAATACGAGAACCTGTATTTAAAATTGATTTGTATTGAGAGATATTGATTAATAATTAAGGTTATTAATCAATAGTTAATGGATAATTTATCAGTTAATTAAAGGTTAATTAATTGATTATAAAAAAATTAAGGATTCATTACTTTGTATTGAAGGAGATTAATTGATAATTAAGGTTTATTAATCAATAATTAAAGAATAATTAATCTATAATTAAAGATGAATTAATTGATTTATAGGGTAATTAAGGGATGAAATACCTAGTTGTAATTAATGAGATGAATGTGATTAATTAATTTGTTAACTAAAGATAGTCACTTGATAATTGATTAAGTATAATTGCTTAATGATATTGATAAGAGCAATTACTTAGTGAAGTAATTGATGGATAAATTACTGGATGTAATTAATATAAGGGATATTACTTAATGGAAAGTAATTAAAGGTTAATTAATTAAGGATTAATTACTTGATGTAATTAATAAAAGGATTAATATAATTAATTAAGGTTAATTACAGGATGGTTAATTATTTTTTATGATTGATTAAGACTGATTAATGGAAGTAATTAATTAAGGATCATTAATTAATGTAATTAATTAATGTAATTAATGAAAGTAGTTAAAGATTAATTACTGTAAGTGGTTAAGGATAATTATTTTATGTAATTGAAGATAATTAATCAAGGATGATTAATTAAGATGGATAATTAAAAGATCATCAATCAATTGATTAATAATTAATTAATGATTAAGTAACGGTAATCTAAGTGATTAAAAGATTAGTAATTAAATTAATTAGAGATAAATTAAATTTATTTTGGAAATTATCCATCTTGCTTATGAATGATTGAATGATGATTAAATGCCTTGAATTGATTGACATCTCTGATACGAAATTTTTTGTGATATGATATGTTTGGATGGACAATGATAATGTGGTTATCTATCGATGATGAATTGCTGTATAAAAAAAGTGACATCTTGTATTTAAAGTTGAATTGTATTTCACTTGAATAACTTGGGTTAAGATGGTATTGAATTCGAAGAGACCGGAGTCGGGTATTAGTAAATACCCGAAACCACTTCAATTCTTTATAAATTGATATGTGGAAACAATAGGCTGAAATGGAATGATTTAAGTGAATTGGACCATCTAATCTAAGTTTTGGTACTTAGAAATTGATGTGTGGTGTAAGTGATATCTATAACGACTTGTGAAGTTGTAAACTGATACAAATTACCCGGGTTTATATAAGTTGTATGCTTTTGTGTTCCATGTTAGATAGGTTTACTCATGATGGTTTCCAGCCTGACCGCCTGTTACTTTGATGTAATGCTCGGGTCAGACCGAGTATTACAGCTTTTCAGGTAAGGACGTTCTGGAGCTCAGGAGGCGAGCTGGATGGTAGGAACGTATGGAGTGTTTTCCACTGAGTATATTATTGCTGGTTATCTGGGACAAGTTATTTTAACTGTCCAGTGATTGTGAAATGTTTTAACTCTGATGAAATGTTTGTAAAATAACAATTACAGCTTTCTTTATATAAATGTTATTTTATGTGATATTATATTATATCCGTTGCGAATGTGAGATGTTGGTGTTTCTATTTCTTCTTTTCTTCTATCTCTTTTCTTCTTTTCTAAACTATCTAGAGTTTTCGGGATCATAAATTCCGGGTTGTTACATTTGGTATCAGAGCGAGGTTAAGTGAGAACCTTGGCTCTGGTAGGATTACTCATTAAGGATAGGGTCAATGGTACCCTATAATGAGTTGAGTGTGTGTGTGTGTATATATATAAGAGCGTAGTTGTTATTTTCTTATATTACGCTTTTAAATGATTTTAAAGGTAAATGATTTTATATAAGATTATATTTTGATATATAAAGCAATATTTCTTTCTAATAAATATTAAGGTAATTGGTTGTTAGATTATTGGAATTAAATTAAGTGGTAATAGAAATACAACCAAATTTAAATTGAATAAAGATAAGTTTGAAATAGATTCAAACTGAAATTAAATTTGGAGAAGAATTTTCAGAATAAGGTAATAGTGAATTGATTTCCAGTTGTAATAACCTTGGTTATTATACTAAAATAATGAAATGTTTTAGGGAAGTAAAACATTTAGGGAAGTATGACTTATCAATTGGAACTGAAGATGATCTAAATTGTGAAGTTTTAAATCTGGGTCCAGAATTTGAAAATTATTTCAAAGTGATAAAGAAATAATAAATAATATTATTTAATGTATCTGAATAAAAGGGTCATATTTCAAACAAGAGTTGTTTGAAAATTTAAAGGAATTTGTTTTGAATTAAAACTAAAGGTGGTTTAAATTTTATGATTGCTTGGTGGGCCAAGAAGTAAATATGTATATATACATGTGGATATACATAATATCAAAGATGATTTGAAATAAACTCTAAAGTGATGAGTTTTGATTTTCCTTAAAGTGTGATGTAAAAACCCAAAGTGAAGTGAGTTTTTAAACTCAAATGAAAAGATTATTAATCTGAAGTTTAAAATTTGAATGAGAATTCAAATTGTGTAAAGTTGACTGGATTAAGTAAATTGAATTTAACTTGGAGGAAGTTAAATAAGTTTGAATGAACAACCTGATTTGGAAATTTCAGGATGAAAATTGGGATTTAACTTAGAAAGTTAAATGGTTGATTTGAATTGGGAGTTTGTGTGATCTCAAAATGGGTTTGAGGTCTGGAAATATGAAATGGATGGTTGTTTTAAAATAATATCATCCTATTGTTATCTTTAAACTGTGAATTGGATTTGTTTAAATGAATGAAGAAACAGATTGTGGTAATATATCCATTATAGAGATAAATGAAAATTAAACTTTAATTTGAAATTAAGGATACGAAATCACTTTGAAATTAAGATTTGGATAATTAAAATTGTTTTGAATTATTATTTAAACTTTGGAATAAGTTAAGTAAAGATAATTTGAAATGGAATTTTGAAATTTGTACTCAGAATTAAGTTGTTTAAAGACTTTAAATAAAGGTTAATTTGGTTTAAGAGGTTAAACCAACATTTGAAATTTAACTCGAATTTATATAATTCGAGATGATTGTAACAACCCGGGAGATCGCAATTATTATGGTCATTAGACTATTAATCTGTCGGCTAATTGCTAATTTGAGTTTTGAATCCAGTTTGAATTCTTTGAAAAAACAAAACAACAACACTATCTTCTTTAAAAAAAATAAAAAAAATTGGTCGTTCTCTTTTTATTCCAATTCGACCCGTTACCTTTTTTTCACTTTTTCATTCAAAACCCTACACCCAAAATAAACGAGAAAATTAATAATGGCGGCTTCTTTCATTTCGTTCGTTCCTCTGTCCAAATTAGGGTTTCGATTTCAAACATGCTCGATTCTTTGATTGGCCATGGCGTCGACCCTAGATTGATCGATGGTGACTTCGGCTGTTCGCTCGAGATGTTTTTGGGCTTTGCTCGATTGGTCGTTCTCGCGCTCGTCGGTATAAGGTGAGTAATTCAAATTACTCACATCTAGTCCTTCCTTAGTATGGTGCTTCTGCAAGTTGACTTTTGTTTTGATGTTGATTTATCTCTGCCTTTTATTTTCATTCGATGTTGGTAATTGATGTTGCTATGTGAACTTTTGCTGCGATTTTGGTGTTTGTCACTTTCGCTGTTAACATGAATTTGTTCGACTGTTCGTCGTCTTCCTTTTTGGCTTCGGCCTTGACTATGTCAAACTGATTTCGAAGTGTCTGCTTATGTACTTGATAATTTGAGACTTGGTCATTTTCTTGCTACCCGACTTTTATAGTAGCACCAGTGCACTCGTATGTTTACTTATGTCCACTGCTGCACTTTTCGACCCTTTGCCATGTGTCACCTACTAGTTAATAATCTGCCTACTTCATGTTCATGTGCATTTTCTATTTAAAATTGCAATTTCCAGTCCCAGGTAGTTGTTACTGGTTCAGGTTGTAGTTTCATTTTGGGTTTCTCTGTCTTTGATGTGAGACCATTCATATATATTGAGTCTTGTTCATCTATGCCGCATGCTTGTTATATTCATATATACACTGCTGCATTATATCTGGAGCTTGTTGTCTATGTTCATTAGAACTTGGGCATTGTTTTGCTTTGATCGAATTAGTATACTTGCAGTTGCTTTGTGATGTTGAATCTATACTTTGAATCTGCATAGTGCTGCCGACCTGTAGCCTGCAGTTATGTTGCTAGTTCCTTGGTTATTTCCAGTTGCTTGTAGTCTGCTATTTGATCATTTGTATCAGTGTTGTTTTTATTGCTGTTGTATTTCTTTTCTTATTGTCCAGTTGCACTTCTTGACATCACTGCATATTATTGCAGTTGCCACCGCCTTCACTTGTACATGTTCATTGAACTTGAATATGTTGCATTGGTCTGTCATTGAAGTAGTTGTCACGGTGTACACATCTGTTGCCATTGTGTTCATTTCTATTGATTTGGTTTGACTGCTTGAGTTATAGCCTCAGGCTCGTTTGTGATTTGGTGAGCACTATGCTTTGAGCATTTGTACTCAAGTGTGAGCAGTGCATCTTGATGCAGCTTGGTTGCTGGTTGTTGACTTTCTTGTAACTGTAATCTTGTTGCAGCCTTGCCTTGTATTCGCGAAGTGTGTATATTGCTATGTGCACTTATGTCCATGCTTGCATTTGACCTTGTGGTGGCTGCAATTCAATTGCAGACTGCCCTTGTGTTTGTGTGTGTGGTGCCATACCCCTGGTGCCCTCACCCTCCTATTTTTGTAGCTGTCCCACTGCTTTGTGTTTTGGATGCAGACCAGTTGCAGTCTTCCCTTTTCTGATGTGTGCTGTGTTGCCATTTCATTGGTTCTCTCACCTTCATTCAGCTGTGTCTTCATGTTGTACACTGTCTTGTGCACTTGCTCATTTGAGTTATACTGCTTCTCGTTGCACCTCTGATTCATTTTCTCATGTGCAGTTTGTTATGTACATTCATTGGGTACATCATCACTGTAGTGGCAAGGCAGTGCACGCAAGCGTGAACTGCCGCCACACGGTATTCATTGGGTACATCATCACTGTAGTGGCAAGGCAATGCACGCAAGCGTGAACTGCAGCCACACAATATTGATTTTAATTGATATTTCTTTGGCTTTTGATCCAGTGATCTTTCGCGTATTTCATGTGCCGTATTGGCGAGGCAGTACACGTTAGCGTGTACTACAGCCAATCAGCATTGATGTTTTTAAATTGGCATTTCAATTGTTTAAATTGATTGGTTTGATTTTATCATTTTATTGTTGTCTAATTATCTATTTGATAAGTAGCTTCTGAGTTTCTAATTATTTATTTAAATAATTAGATTTTGTTGTTAATTGCCATTTAGGCAATTTTGATGTTTTCTAAATATATCTTCATTGATATTCTTTTCATTCATCTTTGTTGATATTTTGAATCTGCTGATTTGTTGTTTAACACTATTATGTGTTATATTTACCGTTATCCGATTCTCTTCTAGAAGGGTCGGATAGACGGAATTTACTATGACAGTCGTCTATTCATATTTAATTATTATGGCTTCTGTGCACTAATAACTGAGTTTGAATTAGACTGACCCGTGTATTATTTTCTTTTGAATATAATACTCGGGTCAGACCGAGTATTTACAGGTTGTTGATATTATACTTTGGATTGCTGCTTGAGCTATGAAGTCTGTTCATATCTTTTGGAGTAGTCGTTGTCATGTTTAGTAGCCAGAGTACATGTATAGGATGTTGTATATTCATGCATATTATTCACGATAATGTACTTGTATATGTAACTTCCAGAGTCGACAGTTGTAGTTGTATCATATGTATTGTATCCCATGTATATCAACTGACATCAGTTATATATATATATGAGACTTTCTGTTATATCTGTGTTCCACACTTATTTATCTGTGTTATTATTATATATATTGTCCTAAACTATTATGAACCATCGTAGTTCATTTTATACCAGAATTGGGTATGTCGATGGGAGTAAACAAATATGAGATGAAAAATAAAAATATATACCACTCCTATCGAGATAACCAATACTAGTGTAAGGCCTAACTACAGATGGCCGCTCCTATCCAGCCTTATTCTTCGTGATAACAGACAGTATTTCTATTAATACTCTTTGTTATTGTGAGCATAGAGGTGGGGCGTCACAGTTGGTATCAGAGCTTGGGGTTTATGGACATAATATAAAACATAACTTGGATGGAACATGTATTACAACTATTTGTCGATGTTTTATTTGTGTTTCGAGTCAAAACTAAAGTTTTGAAATTTAGATGAAACTTTTAAATATCTTCATTTAAAATAAGAAAAATTGTGTCTTGATGGTTTGATTGATTTGTATTCTGTTTATCAGAGTGCGCAGCGAAAATAGTGAAACTGCTTCGCTGAGTACAGCTGATAATTATTTTGATTTAAAAATCAAAATACGAAAATGAATTAAATCTTATTATGTTGGTTAACCAGTGTTTTTGATTTGTTGAAACTCATGCTGGTTTTCTTTGATGCTAATCACATATTTTACTGGATTTTTGCTGTTTTAAAATTATCTTCATTGAAGATATATTCGAATGATTTCTTTGTTCATTTTGTAGTGCACGTACAAAATTTAAGTTGCACGTTACTACATTAATTTTACGTTGAACCGATGCTTGGTTATGAAACGTATTTTGTTGCCGTTATTTTTATAACGGGATTTTTACACCTATGCTAAATCTTTGAAGCACGGTGTTTTGTTGACATTTTTATGAATGAAAATTCACTGGTATTACATTTTGATGCGAATTATTATGATGAGATTTTGACGTTTAAAAATTACTGTCGCATTGACTTCAGTAACCGTCAATTTTAAAGTGGATTTTCAAGCAGTTATTCCGCAATGCTGATTTTGAGATCCGTTTTTACGGTGTTTTGGGAAGTACAATTTCCTTATTGAAATTGTTACTGATATTGCTGTTTTAAGCACGGGTTTTCAAATTGTTTTATAAAAAAAAAAAATTGTTTTCAAAAGTTTTTCAGTTTATGTTTTCAAAAGAATGAGAAAGCGACTTAAACGATTCAGGAAAATCGAGGACTATGACCCCTTTCTTTTACTGATTCGGTTAATTCTGGACTTGTTCGTTTGAGAATGTAAATTGTTATTAAATAAAAAATGAAAATTATTTACAGAAGTTTTGAAGTTTGCGTTTTCAAAAGAATGAGGAAGCGACTTAAACGTTTCAGCAAAATTGAGGACTATGACCCCTTTCTTTTACTGATTCGCTTAATTCCGGACTTGTCCGTTTGAGAATGTGAAATGTTATTTTTGAATACACGATTTTACCCGTTCAAGGAAACGATGAAGAGAATCAAACGATTTAGTAAAACACGTGGTATGGGACATGTGCGTTTGCTTTTTCGGTTAATTCCGGACTCGTTAATTGAATATCTGATGATTTTATTGGGCTTTCGAGCCACTCTGCTGGACCTCCGGGTCATTCGTTGGGCTTTCGGACCACTCTGCTGCACCTTCGGGTCAAATACCAGTACTAGACCTTCGGGTCACTCTGCGAACCTTCGGGTCAATCTGATGGGCGCCAAAATTATGTTGAGTACTTGGTAGGCTTCGGCCACTCTGAGATGCACGTGCGGCGTAGCTAAAACTCGCCATCTGCTGGGATCGATCCAACCTTTTATGTTGATTTTCTAGAGTATCTTTATTGATTTCTAGATATTTGTTGTTTCCAATTATCTGTAGGTAATTGGATATTTGTTGATCTGAGTTCTAATTATCGCTTGTGATAATTAGATATCTGTTGATTTTGATTATCGTTTTTGATAATCGAATATTTGTTGTTTCTAATTATCGCTTGTGATAATTAGATATCTGTTGATTTGATTATCGTTTTTGATAATCGAATATTTGTTGATATGATTTCTGATTATCGTTTTTGATAATCAGATATTTGTTGATTTGATTATCGTTTTCGATAATCGAATATTTGTTGATATGAGTTCTGATTATCGTTTTGATAATTGGATATTTGTTGATTTGATTATCGTTTTTGATAATCGAATATTTGTTGATCTGAGTTCTAATTATCGCTTGTAATAATTAGATATCTGTTGATTTTGATTATCGTTTTTGATAATCGAATATTTGTTGTTTCTAATTATCGCTTGTGATAATTAGATATCTATTGATTTTGATTATCGTTTTTGATAATCGAATATTTGTTGTTTCTAATTATCGCTTGTGATAATTAGATATCTGTTGATTTGAGTATCCTTTTTGATAATCGAATATTTGTTGATATGAGTTCTGATTATCGTTTTTGATAATCAGATATTTGTTGATTTGATTATCGTTTTTGATAATCGAATATTTGTTGATATGAGTTCTGATTATCGTTTTTGATAATCAGATATTTGTTGATTTGATTATCATTTTTGATAATCGAATATTTGTTGATATGAGTCTGATTATCGTTTTCGATAATCAGATATTTGTTGATTTGATTATCGTTTTTGATAATCGAATATTTGCTGATTTGAGATTTAATTATCGTCTTTGATAATTAAATATTTTTTGAATTGAGATTTAATTATTGTTTTGATAATTGGATATTTGTTGATTTGATTATTGTTTTTGATAATCGAATATTTGTTGATCTGAGTTCTAATTATCGCTTGTAATAATTAGATATCTGTTGATTTTGATTATCGTTTTTGATAATCGAATATTTGTTGTTTCTAATTATCGCTTGTGATAATTAGATATCTGTTGATTTGGATTATTGTTTTTGATAATCGAATATTTGTTGTTTCTAATTATCGCTTGTGATAATTAGATATCTGTTGATTTGAGTATCGTTTTTGATAATCGAATATTTGTTGATATGAGTTCTGATTATCGTTTTTGATAATCAGATATTTATTGATTTGATTATCGTTTTTGATAATCGATATTTGTTGATATGAGTTCTGATTATCGTTTTTGATAATCAGATATTTGTTGATTTGATTATCGTTTTTGATAATCGAATATTTGTTGATATGAGTCTGATTATCATTTTCGATAATCAGATATTTGTTGATTTGATTATTGTTTTTGATAATCGAATATTTGCTGATTTGAGATTTAATTATCGTCTTTGATAACTAAATATTTGTTGAATTGAGATTTAATTATCGTTTTTGATAATTGAATAATTGTTGATTTGAAATTTGATTATCGACTGAGATAATCAAATGTTTGCTGATTTGAAATTTGATTATCGATTGAGATAATCAAATGTTTGCTGATGTGAAATTTGATTATCGACTGAGATAATCAAATATTTGTTGATTTGAAATTTGATTATCGACTGAGATAATCAAATGTTTGTTGATTTGAAATTTGATTATCGAATGAGATAATCAAATATTTGCTGATTTGAAATTTGATTATCGACTGAGATAATCAAATGTTTGCTGATTTGAAATTTGATTATCGACTGAGATAATCAAATGTTTGCTGATTTGAAATTTGAGTATCGCCTTTGATAATTAAACATTTGTCGATTTGAGATTTCTAATTATCGTTTTTGATAATTAGGCCGTTGTTTTAAAAGATTTCTTTGATGTTTGAATTCTCTGCCTTCATTTTCTAGCTTAACCAGTTTATGTTAGAAAATTTATTGTTAGTGACGACCTTAATTATGAAAATTGCGGGGACGCAATTTTTATAAGGAGGGGAGTCTGTAACAACCCGGGAGTTCGCAATTATTTTATTATGGTCATTAGACTATTAATCTGTCGGCTAATTGCTAATTTGAGTTTTGAATCCAGTTTGAATTCTTTGAAAAAACAAAACAACAACACTATCTTCTTTAAAAAAAAATTAAAAAAATTGGTCGTTCTCTTTTTATTCCAATTCGACCCGTTACCTTTTTTTCACTTTTTCATTCAAAACCCTACACCCAAAATAAACGAGAAAATTAATAATGGCGGCTGCTTTCATTTTGTTCGTTCCTCTGTCCAAATTAGTGTTTCGATTTCAAACATGCTCGATTCTTTGATTGGCCATGGCGTCGACCCTAGATTGATCGATGGTGACTTCGGCTGTTCGCTCGAGATGTTTTTGGGCTTTGCTCGATTGGTCGTTCTCACGCTCGTCAGTATAAGGTGAGTAATTCAAATTACTCACATCTAGTCCTTCCTTAGTATGGTGCTTCTACAATTTGACTTTTGTTTTGATGTTGATTTATCTCTGCCTTTTATTTTCATTCGATGTTGGTAATTGATGTTGCTATGTGAACTTTTGCTGCGATTTTGGTGTTTGTCACTTTCGCTGTTAACATGAATTTGTTCGACTGTTCGTCGTCTTCCTTTTTGGCTTCGGCCTTGACTATGTCAAACTGATTTCGAAGTGTCTGCTTATGTACTTGATAATTTGAGACTTGGTCATTTGCTTGCTACCAAACTTTTATAGTAGCACCAGTGCACTCGTATGTGTACTTATGTCCACTGCTGCACTTTTCGACCCTTTGCCATGTGTCACCTACTAGTTAATAATCTGCCTACTTCATGTTCATGTGCATTTTCTATTTAAAATTGCAATTTCCAGTCCCAGGTAGTTGTTACTGGTTCAGGTTGCAGTTTCATTTTGGGTTTCTCTGTCTTTGCTGTGAGACCATTCATATATATTGAGTCTTGTTCATCTATGCCGCATGCTTGTTATATTCATATATACACTGCTGCATTATATCTGGAGCTTGTTGTCTATGTTCATTAGAACTTGGGCATTGTTTTGCTTTGATCGAATTAATATACTTGCAGTTGCTTTGTGATGTTGAATCTATACTTTGAATCTGCATAGTGTTGCCGACCTGTAGCCTGCAGTTATGTTGCTAGTTCCTTGGTCATTTCCAGTTGCTTGTAGTCTGCTATCTGATCATTTGTATCAGTGTTGTTTTTATTGCTGTTGTATTTCTTTGCTTATTGTCCAGTTGCACTTCTTGACATCACTGCATATTATTGCAGTTGCCACCGCCTTCACTTGTACATGTTCATTGAACTTGAATATGTTGCATTGGTCTGTCATTGAAGTAGTTGTCACGGTGTACACATCTGTTGCCATTGTGTTCATTTCTATTGATTTGGTTTAACTGCTTGAGTTATAGCCTCAGGCTCGTTTGTGATTTGGTGAGCACTATGCTTTGAGCATTTGTACACAAGTGTGACCAGTGCATCTTGATGCAGCTTGGTTGCTGGTTGTTGACTTTCTTATAACTACAATCTTGTTGCAGCCTTGCCTTGTATTCGCAAAGTGTGTATATTGCTATGTGCACTTATGTCCATGCTTGCATTTGACCTTGTGGTGGCTGCAATTCAATTGCAGTCTGCCTTTGTGTTTGTGTGTGTGGTGCCATACCCCTGGTGCCCTCACCCTCCTATTTTTGTAGCTGTCCCACTGCTTTGTGTTTTGGATGCAGACCAGTTGCAGTCTTCCCTTTTCTGATGTGTGCTGTGTTGCCATTTCATTGGTTCTCTCACCTTCATTCAGCTGTGTCTTCATGTTGTACACTGTCTTGTGCACTTGCTCATTTGAGTTATACTGCTTCTCGTTGCACCTCTGATTCATTTTCCCATGTGCAGTTTGTTATGTACATTCATTGGGTACATCATCATTGTAGTGGCAAGGCAGTGCATGCAAGCGTGAACTGAAGCCACACTGTATTCATTGGGTACATCATCACTGTAGTGGCAAGGCAGTGCACGCAAGCGTGAAGTGCAGCCACACAGTATTGATTTTAATTGATATTTCTTTGGCTTTTGATCCAGTGATCTTTCGCGTATTTCATGTGCCGTATTGGCGAGGTAGTACACGTTAGCGTGTACTGCAGCCAATCAGCATTGATGTTTTTAAATTGGCATTTCAATTGTTTAAATTGATTGGTTTGATTTTATCATTTTATTGTTGTCTAATTATCTATTTGATAAGTAGCTTCTGAGTTTCTAATTATTTATTTAAATAATTAGATTTTGTTGTTAACTGCCATTTAGGCAATTTTGATGTTTTCTAAATATATCTTCATTGATATTCTTTTCATTCATCTTTGTTGATATTTTGAATCTGCTGATTTGTTGTTTAATACTATTATGTGTTATAGTTACCGTTATCCGATTCTCTTCTAGAAGGGTCGGATAGACGGAATTTACTGTGACAGTCGTCTATTCATATTTAATTATTATGGCTTCTGTGCACTAATAACTGAGTTTGAATTAGACTGACCCGTGTATTATTTTCTTTTGAATATAATACTCGGGTCAGACCGAGTATTTACAGGTTGTTGATATTATACTTTGGATTGCTGCTTGAGCTATGAAGTCTGTTCATATCTTTTGGAGTAGTCGTTGTCATGTTTAGTAGCCAGAGTATATGTATAGGATGTTGTATATTCATGCATATTATTCACGATGATGTACTTGTATATGTAACTTCCAGAGTCGACAGTTGTAGTTGTATCATATGTATTGTATCCCATGTATATCAACTGACATCAGTTATATATATATGAGACTTTCTGTTATATCTGTGTTCCGCACTTATTTATCTGTGTTATTATTATATATATTGTCCTAAACTATTATAAACCATCGTAGTTCGTTTTATACCAGAATTGGGTATGTCGATGGGAGTAAACAAATATGAGATGAAAAATAAAAATATATACCACTCCTATCGAGATAACCAATACTAGTGTAAGGCCTAACTACAGATGGCCGCTCCTATCTAGCCTTATTCTTCGTGATAACAGACAGTATTTCTATTAATACTCTTTGTTATTGTGAGCATAGAGGTGGGGCGTCACAATGATTTAAAGTGAGACTGAATTTGAAAGTTCAAATTGAAATTTGATTTAAATAATTTGGATTTGTGATTAAAGTTGAATAGTTTTAAATTCAAATGGAATTTTATTTGAATTTGGAAAGAATCAAGAATAATTCAACTTGAATTGGGATTAAATTCAAACTGGAGTTGAAATGAACTGAAAATTAAAATTGGTTCAGTTTGAAATTTATTTGAATCAATTGGAATTATGATTGAAGATAGATAAGTTTAAAAATTCAAATGGAAATTTGAATTGGATAATTTGAAACTGAAATTGAAGTTGAATGAGTTCAAATTCAAATAGGAAGTTGATTTGAATTTGGGATGAGAATGGAAGTTAACTTAATTTGAATTGAAATTGAAAGTTAATTGGAAATTGGCAATTGACTGAAATTGAATCAATTTAAATAGAAATGGTAATTTAAATTGAATTGATGGGAATGGAGATTGAGAATTGACAAGTTTTGTTTTGGACTGCTTTCAAATAAATTATTTTAATTTAAACTATTTTAAATCTATTTTCCTAACTATTTACTATACAACTTTTCTTTTTCTCTAAAAAAAACCTAAAACTATCTTATACTTATTTTACAACTACTTTTGAAACTATTTAACTATTTTACAACTGTTTTATAAACTAATTACTACTTTAAACTATTTTGCAATCTTCTAACTATTTTATAACTATTCTACAACTACTTAACTATTTACAGCTATCTTACAAACTAATAATTATTTTTCAACTACTTATCCATTTTAAAATTTTAAGTTATTTCTAAATTTAAGCTAGACAGAGTTCAAACTGTTTATGATTAAATATCCATTTGAGATAAGAATTGAGGTGATAATCCAAATGAGGATTTAAGCAATTGTGAGTAAGTGAATGAAAATAAAAGTGAAGATGAATAGAAAGAGAATTGATTTGGCTAATAACCAATAAAGATAAATATGTAGGATGTACGTATACTATTCTATTCGCATAGTGATTTGATCCAGATTCGAGCACAGAATTTCGAGATAGTTATATCGATCCGAGTTGGGATTTTTCACTCAATTTTCGACGGCGAACCTGGATATGGATTGTTGATTGGTTCTGTATATTCTCTATCATAGTTATGACTATGCGAGAATAATGTCGGTTTCTTATCAAGAAACCAGATCTGAGTCCGCACTAGGAAGTCGGGTGGACGATACTAGTTCGGAAAAGAAAATGTGTGAACAAGTGAGCAATCAGATTGATATAGCGTACGGATGATATGTGTACATCGTACGGGTTGGAATGAAATTGATATTGATATTTATGGATAAAAATTGTAAATGATTTTGAAATGAAAAGTATATTTTGTGAGATATATGATAAAATAAAGGGGTAATTGGATATTTCTATAATAGAAATTTACTTTATGGAAGTTTGTGATATGGTAAGTGGTTTTGTAAAGAGTAATCAAATTTGAATATTTGATTTGGCATAAACAAAATTATGTATCTTTGTTATATATATGATAAACTCCCCTTGTTGAATCTTTTACCGGAAAGAAAGGAATTTTGAAAGTAATTGAAGTATAAAAGGGGTTTTATACAAGTTTGAAATGATCCAAAGATTTTTGAAGGTTATATATATATATATATATATATATAAACGATCTTATGAGAATGATTTTGGAAGAAAGGTTTTTGGAACCTATGGATTTTGGATGGGCTTTTGATTTTTGGGTAAAATCAATATTGGGATTTGGAAAGTCTAGTTTGAGAATTATCGATTTTGGAATAATCGATTTTGAGAAAAAGAGATTTATATGGGATTCATACTAGGTGTATGAGTTGGAAGATACAATATTAGTATAGTATAAAGTGTTTTGAAAATGGCTCTGGAGAAAAAGGCGCTCCCTTGAAATGAACTTCTCAGGAGTACCATAGGTTGGTACTACGTTGAGCCTCAAAGAGGGGGAGGCTCTAAAGTTGATCCTGTGAGCAGTCCAGATAAACTAGTTCCTGAGGATTATTGTGATAGCGAAAGTCGAGGGCTTTGATGCCTATAGAGGCATTTAAGTTTTGCTGTGACGACAGTGTAACTCGATGTCGCTGCGATCTACTGTGGACCATAGCGGAAATCGTGTGGATGTGAATGTCAACGATCTACGCTTGATTTTGCCGGGAAGGCAACGTAACATCGGTAGACTGCGATCTGTGGTCAAGTGGCGTGGAGAAGTTTCATTCTTTTGGCAGCGAAATTTGAGGGCGTTGAGGCCTACAGTCATATGGGTTTTTTCTGTGACAGCAACATAATCCCGGTTGTAGCTATGATCTGTAGCGGGTTCCATGGCATAATCGAGGGGCGCGGAGTGCATATAGTTACATGTGGATTTTGCCCGGAAGGCAATGTAACCATCGGGTCAACTACGACCGTGGATGGGGGTGATGATTTCCAGAGCATTCTCACCAAAGATATTTCCTCTATTTTCAAAAAAGATTTCTATATTTTCAATAAATGTTTTCTGAGTATTTTCACTGGATGTTGAAAATGGCTCCGCTAAGTACTTATAGATTTTCAGTCCTACGCCTGATCAACGTATGACCGAATTTCTGTGAGAACAAGAACGGACTTGTTGAAACATCAAGTTATAAAAAGTATTTTTATAAAACAATTTTGGCAATATTATATAGAATGTTTTAAAATTGATCAATGAATAATTTATCTGATTTTGGATATAGAATAAATTCTGGCTTCGTTCCTTTTCGGGGACGAAAAGATTCAAAAGGGGGAAGGAATGTGATAACCCGGATTTTCGGGTATCAAATAATTGGATAGTTATCTGATTTAACTCTTGAAATACTGATTTATAAATTGAACAAATAAATGTGATAATCTCCTTTATAAATTTATTAAAAATTGATAAAATTGTTATTTTAAATAATAATAATAATTGTGTTGTACATATATAGATTTTAAACAGAATTATTATATACAAATGGAAATTGGATTTGTTAAAATTATATGTATATATCATTTTGATTTTTAAATTTAATTTTAAATATAATTTGAATTTAGATATTTAAATTGAAATTCAAAGGATAGTTATTTATATCTTAAATCATACTTTGGTTTTAAAATGTATTTTCATAATTTTATTTAAAACATAAAATTGTTTTATATTATTTTCTTTTTAAAGATATTTATTTATATAAATTAAATATGTATTTATAAATTAGAAAATTAATTATAAAAACTTTCAAAAATCAAATTTTGCATGAAAATTACATGTGTTAACTTGTGAATCTCTCTAATAGCATGTGTTAACTAACTAAGTGAATTTAGTGACAAGTGTCACATTTTTATTTTGTTTCCTTTAATTTTAATAAATCAAAAAATTAAAATCTATATAGCCTTACTTCTTCTTCTTCATTCTGTTTTTCCCATCTCATTTTCTAAAAGCAAAGAAATAAGCCACTAATCAACTTCCACCTTTTCAACATAGAATCAAGTTCATTTCAAAAAAATTAAATATGCAAACCATTTCAAAAGCAAGATTCAATTCAAGCTCAAAGCAGCTCCAACCAGAAGTTTTCCAAAATCAAGTCATCTCGATGACTTCAAATTCCAGTCTAAAGATCATCATCAATTTAAAGTTTTCCAGTTGCAAAGCATAGCATTTTAGTTTTCTAGCATTTCCAGTTTTAGGGATCTACAGTTCAAAGTTTTCCAGATTGAAAATTTTTAAGTCCATATTCCAAACAGTCAAGTGAGTAAACTAATATACTAAAAAGGTTTAGGAAAATTAATCTGTTGCATGTGATTTCAGTGATAAAATATTAGCCTGCATGCTTATATATATGTGTGAACTTCTGTATATATGAATGTTAGAATCTATGCATGTTGGATTGTGTTCATTCTCCTCTGTTTTGAAAGTACAGAGTTCAAAAACAAATAAAATTTCAAATTTCCTTATCCAATTACTATTTGGCTTTAAGTTTCAAAAAAATCAGGATTGCATAACCATAATCTAAGTTTTATAATCATGTTTAAGGATTTTAAATTTGGAAATTCTCTAAAATTAAGAAAAGAGAGTAAAATCTTTAAAATTGTAAAAAATCAAACATTTATTTTCTAGATTCAAACATGCAACCTGAATTGCCACTGAAAAACTTGATTTTTAAAACTAAAATCTCGAATTTTAGTAGAGTTTCGGGATTGCATTTCTAAGATGATCAGAAATGGATGATGGGTCAATTTACGGCGACTTGATCAATCGACCTAGGGATTTTTGTCGAAGTTATGTTGTCGTCTGGAGTGTTTGGAACAATTAGTGATGGTGGCGTTCGATCGTTGTGGCGTCAGCCGTAGGGGGAACTAGGGTTTTAGGGGTTTGTCTGGATTTTGGGTTTGTTCACGTTCGTCGTTGCATCGAGCTTGGCCAGAATTGGAGGGGACGTACCTGAGATGTGGACGAAGGTGTGGGCGGAAGCACGATGGTTCTGGTGGTCGGGATTGCTCAGGCGAGGTGGATTCTGGTGAGGCCGTGAGCTTTCAGTTTCGACCAGAAGACTCGATTTTGCTTTTCGCTTCGCGACGTGTTATTGAGGACTGGATCCGAACATATGGTCGATCGGTGACGTATGCGTGGTGTTGCCGGAGGTAGCGATGTCGTCGATGGCCTATGCACGTGCACGGCATCAGTGTTGTGTTAGGTTGGTTAAGGTGGGATGTGGTCTTGAAGTTACCCTCGGGTATTTGGGACGAAGGCTCAAGTTAAAACTCGAGACGTATTAGTGAATTTGCCTATTCCGGTTTGTTTTAAGCTTAAGTTAAACTTAACTTTAAACTAAAAAAGGAATGAAAATGGAAACTTGAGTCAGTATTCGAGTTAGAAGCGGGTCGAACGCGAAGCGGAGTTGAATGTTTTAAAAAGATTTTTCAAAACTAGTTTTAAAATTCAATCATTTTATTTAGAAGATTCTTTTTGTTTTGTTTTATATACCTGTATTTGGTATATTTCTAACTCAGTATCAACAAGCGAATGTGAGATTCTACAATATACCCGAAGCGGTTCGTTACCTTGAAAGAAAAGGGATTTGATGGAATCTATCAATAATCGATTTGTTACGAGAATATGAGAACCTGTATTTAAAATTGATTTGTTTTGAGAGATATTGATTAATAATTAAGGTTATTAATCAATAGTTAATGGATAATTTATTAGTTAATTAAAGGTTAATTAATTGATTATAAAATAGTAATAATTAAGGATTGATTACTTTGTATTAAAGGAGATTAATTGATAATTAAGGTAATTAAAGATTAATTAATTGATTTATAGGGTAATTAAGAGTTGAATCACCCAGTTGTAATTAATGAGATGAATGTGATTAATTAACTTGTTAATTAAAGATAGTCACTTGATAATTGATTAAGTATAATTGCTTAATGAGATTGATAAGAGTAATTACTTAGTGAAGTAATTGATGGATAAATTACTGGATGTAATTAATATAAGGAAAATTACTTAATGGTAAGTAATTAAAGGTTAATTACTTAGGAGAAGTAATTGAGGATTAATTATTTGATGTAATTAATTAAAGGATTAATATAATTAATTAAGGAGTTAATTAATTAAGGTAAGTAATTACATGATGGTTAATTATTGTTTATGATTGATTAAGACTGATTAATGGAAGTAATTAATTAAGGATCATTAATTAATGTAAATAATTAATGTAATTAATGAAAGTAATTAAAGATTAATTACTGTAAATGGTTAAGGATAATTACTTTATGTAATTGAAGATAATTAATCAAGGATGATTAACTAAGATGGATAATTAAAAGATCATTAGTTAATTGATTTGTAATTAATTAATGATTAAGTAAAGGTAATCTAAGTGATTAAAAGATTAGTAATTAATTTAATAAGAGATAAATTAAATTGATTTTGGAAATGATCCATCTTGCTTATGAATGATTGAATAATGATTAAATGCCTTGAATTGATTGATATCTTTGATATGAAATATTTTGTGATATGATATGTTTGGATGGACAATGATAATGTGGTTATCTATCGATGATGAATTGCTGTGTAAAAAAAGTGACATCTTGTATTTAAAGTTGAATTGTATTTCACTTGAATAACTTGGGTTAAGATGGTATTGAATTCGAAGAGACCGGAGTCGGGTATTAGTAAATACCCGAAACCACTTCGATTCATTATAAATTGATGTGTGGAAATAATAGGTTGAAATGGAATGATTTAAGTGAATTGGATCATTTAATCTAAGTTTTGGTACTTAGAAATTGATGTGTGATGTAAGTGATATCTATAACGACTTGTGATGTTGTAAACTGATACAAGTTACTCAGGTTTATATAAGTTGTATGCTTTTGTGTTCCATGTTAGATGGATTTACTCACGCTGGTTTCCAGCCTGACCGTGTGTTACTTTGATGTAATGCTTGGGTCAGACCGAGTATTACAGCTTTTCAGGTAAGGACGTTCTAGAGCTCAGGAGGTGAGCTGGATGGCAGAAACGTATGGAGTATTTTCCATTGGGTATATTATTGTTGATTATCTAGGACAAGTTATTTTAACTGTCCAGCGATTGTGAAATGTTGTAACTCTGATGAAATGTATGTAAAATAACAATTACAACTTTCTATGTATAAATGTTATGTTACGTGATATTATATTTTATCCGCTGCGAATGTGAGATGTTGATGTTTCTTTTTCTTCTTTTCTTCTATCTCTTTTCTTCTTTTCCTAACTATCTGGAGTTTTCGAGATCGAAAAATCTGGGTCGTTACATAACGACCCACTATTTTGGACCATTCAATCGACAATAAAACCATATATGCCGGACTTGAATTGCTCAAAATACCAGATTGTTAACTTAAATTTTGCAAAACTCAGCATATACGGTATATAAATAAATCACCGAATCACAGATACAGAGTAATAATATGCAGCAGAAACAAAAGATAGTAGTTCATGAAGCTACTATATACATATCAGAGTTAAATAAGATACAACAGAAGTCTCGAATGCAATAGTCAAATACAAGATCAGAATACATCAATAGAATCAACTGAATATCTAAAAGCTGGATAGATAGCTGGATCTCCAAATGAAGCTCCAACTCCAAAGGTGAGTCTCAAAAGCTGAACCACTTAGTCTGACCAGAGCGTAAAGCAAAATACAAAATACTCGGGTCAGGATTAACATTCTTATATCAATAAATTCAACTCAAGTGAAATAACAACTGAAATACAAGTAACTCAAAGGATGTTTGGGATAACCATCCTCTAAGGATCCGTTAAACTATCTATTATGTAGTAATATACGCTATTATAATAATATCTGAAGTAAAGTATAGTATATTTAAAAATAGCGTTAAGGCGTTACCCATATCCCCCTTAACGCATTTTATAGTGCCAATAGTCTATACAGTACCGTAATACCTCCTGATCGGAAGGCTACCAGAGGATATTCCATAGGTACGACACAAATTAAACTCATACAAGGCGTGCTAGGGTAGGTGACACGGCACAACAAGGCAATGCCAGGGTAGATATACCAATTACGCATCTGAGCTGGTGGTAACGCATAGCGCGCATCTACCGCCTACCTCGAGCCACACCCCCAAATCAAAAAAAATCAAAAGTGGCCACCAAATCAATCTCAAAGTCAGAATATAATATCGAAGGAGTGTGTCCGATCAGAGAAGCTACCTCATTGGCCCGAGAATCGCTCCTGTTTTAGCCACCTTGTGCCAACTCACGGGAGTCGGGTCCACGTTCATACCTCAAAGGACGTTGCCACCATCCTACTTCATTCTGGAATCTCCACCGCGTACACGATTGTTAAAGTGGTTTTTGGAGTTGGTAGAGAGTATGACAAGTTCCGATCCCGGTCTCTTTAACAACCAAACGCTATTATAACATCACGGTCATTTCAAAATAATTTATACTTAAAAACCAGAATATCATATCCATTTCAAAACCATATAAATAGGATATCATTACCACTTCAAAAACCAAATCAAATATGATGTCATTTCCACTTCAAAAACCAAATCAATATGATATCATTTTTATTTAAAAACAAGTCAATATAATATCATTTTTATTCCAAATATATTCACTTCCAGAATCATAGAACTTTCAAAGTTATAACACTTTCAAAACCACACACTTGAAAATATAACATTTTCAAAACATAATACTTTGAAATTCATAGCTTCGAAATTATAACTTTCACCACTCAAACAGTTTAGATATTCAAATAATATTCGAAATAAATAGTTTTAAATTTGAAATTAATTTATAAATAAGATAATTTCCTCAACTTCACAAATTTATTCAAATCAACTTGAATCCAAAAATTCTATTCAAATCTTAGTTCATAAATTTCAACTCAATTCAGTTTTTTAATAATCTATTTCAGTTTATATCAATTTCAAATATAGATTTAAACCTCAAATAAACCATTTCAAATTCCATATATCTCCAGGCTTTAAAAATTCCATAATTTCAAAACTAAATCTTTATAATTCCATATATATCAAATTCAATTTACTATTATTTAGTTTTGAAATATTTACTTAATAAATCCAATATCAATTAAATAAACTTCAAATTACAATTAACTGAATATTTCCCTCAATTTATTCAAACTTGAGAAATCCATTTACATCACTTGCCAAAATCAAGTTATAAGTCATATCCCTTTAAAATTTCAAATTCCATAAGTTTCAAATCGATTAATCAAATAAATTCTTAATTAATTACAATTTCAAGCTAATTTCAAATCTATCTTCTCAACCTTAATTTATTAAATCATTATAAACTCTATATTAAAATATAATTTAAATAAATACTTATCCACATTATATTTTAATAAAATCAACTTTATTATTAAACTTATTTTATATCAAACAAATTTATACATAGCTTAAAATTAAGAATTTAACTATACATATATAATAGCATTTATATAATATCTAAATCAATATTATATAAAAACCATATATTTTCCAAAACCATAAAAACCATTTCAAAATATTTTTATATATAGACCATGGTGTCTGTGTATAATTTTCTACCTTATGATCAAGTGATACGGATATTTATCATTTCAATCCGCAATTTAAATATAAATACGGGTATATATCATTTCAACCCGCAATTCCAAATTCAATGCAAATGAAAATCGGTTGGGTCTATAATTTCAACCCATAACGATTTTCTCCTATTCAAAAGTTCATTCGGGTATGTATCATTTCAATCCATAGTGAATTCTATACTAACAGGGAACTTGCAGAGTGATAACAAATATGATAATAATATAATAGGTATACATCATTAATATAAATAACAGATAATGGTGTCAGATGTCACAGGTGAACAGATACAGATACCAGCATATATATAACAATGTAAATAACTAACAGCAGCATATTTCAATTGTCGTTTCAATTGAAATCAAATTTAATAAATATAAGTACATTAATTGTGAGTGATTTCTCACCTTTCGGGGATAGAGGATGTTATCCCATTTTTTGGACAAAACTGGAATATCAATGTTGAGCGCGTCTCCACCACGACCAAACCAAGAAGAAGCAAGCAAACGTACCTAAGCCAGCGATTTCCCTCAAGGTTCAAGTATAAAAGTCCATTCGGTGAAACAATACAAGACTCATTCGGCATTCACAACCCCCAAGCTCATTCGGCAGTGTAAAGTGAAACCTCATTCGGCGTTCAAAATAACATGTTTCATTCGGCATTTCCATGCCGAGATTCATTCGGCACCGGTCCGAGAGAAAAGGAGCAAAACCTCTCCACCTCAAAGCCGGTCCAAAGCTCCTCCACAACATACCCACTCTGCCGAACCAACTCGACGCGGCACCACCGGACCAACCTCTCCCAAACCAACTGCCACCGAACCAGCCTAACTAACTCACCACCGAACCACCTCCACGCCGAACCAAGGCATGCCCAACCACATACCTCACCACCGAATAAACCTCCATCCCACTCCATCACCGGTCCAAGCTCCATACCGAATGAAAGCTCGCCGAACCAGAGTTGCCAGTCCAGATTGCCTCAGCCCGGGCCCACCAGCAGCTATATACTTCCAAGACCCCTGCTCCCTACCTCACTCTATAAATAGAGGGGCAGGGGTACAACAATGGCAGACAAGTTGGAGAGCTCAAGCCTGGAAGGAACTCTCAAACAACTTTAGATACTTGTAATCAAAGCTTTGTACTTGTAATCTGAAGGAAAAAAGGAGAATAACATATAAAGTGGACGTAGGCATGTTCTTGCCGAACCACTATAAATCTGTGTGTCTTTTACAATTTAGTCCCTGCTTTTCATACATTTGCATAAATCACCTAAATCACTAAGAACAACATAAAATCAACCAACTCATACGACTTTGGGTGTTTGCGGCCATTTTTCACGCAAACATTTTGGTGCTTTCACTGAGAGTAACCGACTCCCGCTACATCGGATATAAGTTGAATTTGGAAATCTAAGAGTTCAGATCTAAGAGTTATGACGAGACAAACAAGTAGAAGGCAAAGGCCAGAGAGAAGTGAACACCAAGGAAGTCAAGAGGCTTCCTCAGGAGGGAATCAAGCGTCGGTCTTCATCACTAGGGATGAGATGGAAGCCATGATGAGAAGACAAGAAGAGATGATCCAGAACTTACTTCAGCAAATTGGGCAAATTGGAGCACAAATCCAAGGAGCAACTAGAGTTCAGAACGGAGCAGGACCGTCTGGCGCAGCACCAGAGCTAGGGGGCACTCACGCGGAGCATGTTGATCCAACCCCGGGAAGAGAGATGGGGGCATCCGAGCCACCTGGAAGCAATAGAGGAATGAACGTTCAGCCAGAGGGACATACACATGAAAACTCCCATGGACTAGGGGGGCAGGTCGAAGGCAATGAACAAGGACTACAACTTGGAAACAATGACAGATTAGCAGAGATGGACAATGACAGATTAGCAGAGATGGTTAGAAGAGCTATGAGAGGCGGTTTAGTAAATAGAGACTTGGAAGATGTAAACAGGAGTCCTTTTTCTTCTGCGATTAGGATGGCTAGAAACCCACCAGAATTCAAGCTACCATCATTGGACATGTACAACGGGAAAACGGACCCCACGGTCCATCTAACGAAGTATATGAGACATATGGAAGTGCTGGGGGCATCAGACGAGGTTATGGCCCGGTGCTTTCCACTGTATTTGACGGACATTGCAGCGTTATGGTTTAGGCAACTGGAGAGCGGCTCCGTAGGAACATGGGCAGATTTAACTGAGAGATTCATGAGGCAATTCAGGGTTCATATTGCGAGGCCCAAAAATGTGATGACTTTGGCAACCTTGAAACAGAAAACTGGAGAGACTTTGAGGAGCTTTCTAACGCGATTTAATGCTGCAGCAGCATCAGTGGATCGACCAGATCCAGCTATGGTCATGATGGCAGTTGTATCTGGAATAGCTGGTAATACAGAGTTCAAGAATTCATTAACCAAGGATCCGCCTATGAACCTGGGAGAGTTCTATCATGAGGCTGAAAAGTTTCTGCGTTTGGAAGATGCTAGTGCAGAAAGAGAGGAAGAAGATGACGTTTACACAATCAAGAGCGGAAACCCACCTGGAAAGGGTGCGGAGACTAGCAAAGGAAAAAGAAAGGCTGAGGATAATGATGACAGGACAAAGTGGCTACGAAGAGAGCCACGATTCACCACCTATTCAGAGTTGAATGAGAGTTTGGAACGGATTTATCAGAATACCAAGGGGCAGGTTCCGTATCGTAGACCAATGCGAAGGGATCCAACCTCTGACGAAAGAAAATCAGATAAGTTTTGTGTATTTCATGAATTGAATGGTCATAACACTAATGATTGTAGGCATTTGAAGGACGAGGTGGAAGGGCTTATCAGGAACGGTATGCTCCTTCAGTATGTGAGGAGGCGAACTCCAGCGGTGGAGCCAGAGCGACCACCCTCTACATCAGCTAGAGGTGACCCTAAATCAGGGCACCATTTGATTATCCATTGATTGCTTGATTAAAATAACGATGAACAAGTCGTAAGCTTCCACTAAAGCAATTAAATCATTTACACATGTACGAGGTCGCGAACGATCTCCAGGCATGCTCTGAATGATCATTGACTGCTTCGGTGTGGGAACTTACACTTTGACATCCTTGCTTTGTTTTTGTTTCGATTTGAACATTTGAACTCTTCATGTTTGGACATTTCTGCTGTAAGGTACTATTGCTTTAACATTTACAATTCTATGAAAAAATTATTTACTTGTATGCCCGTTGGATCGCGAACGGTCCACGAGCACCTATTGCATGGCAACGAACTGCCGAAGTCTTTGATTCGAAAACTCCCCCAAACAATAACTCCAACACTGATAATATTAAGTCCCCCCCGGGCACACTCATTCGCCTCGAACGGCACCCGACTTCGAACAGTCACAATTCGCCTCGAACGGCACCCGACTTCGAACAGTCACAATTCGCCTCGAACGGCACCCGACTTCGAACAGTCACAACTCGCCTCGAACGGCACCCGATCGCGAACGATCATAACTCGCCTCGAACGGCACAACTCGCCTCGAACGGCACAACTCGCCTCGAACGGCATAACTCACCTTACCTCAAATGGCTCGATCGCGAACGGTCGTCATTTGAGGTCCGCCACCTGATCACTAACTGTTACACCTTACCTCAAATGGCTTGATCGCGAACGGTCGTCATTTGAGGACCGCCACTTGACCGCACACTGTCGCACCTTACCTCGAATGACTCGATCACAAACGATCGTCATTTGAAGTTAGGCGCTTGACCTTGAACGGTCGCATTTCATCACAAATGGCTCGGTCTCGAACGATCGACGCGTGGACTTACAGGCTTGACCGCGCACTGTCGCACTTTACCTCGAATGACTCGATCACGAACGATCGTCATTTGAAGTTAAGCGCTTGACCTTGAACGGTCCTCACTCGACCGCGCACTGTCGCACTTTACCTCGAATGACTCGATCCCGAACGATCGTCATTTGAAGTAAAGCGCTTGACCTTGAACGGTCACATTTCACCGCAGATGACTCGATCCCGAACGATCGACGCATGGATTTACGCGCTTGACCGCGCAGGGTCGCACTTTCCCTCGAATGACTCGATCGCGAACGGTCGTCATTTGAAGTTAGGCGCTTGACCATGAACGGCCGCGCTTCATCCCAAATAGCTCGATCCCGAACGATTGTCATTTGGGGCCATATAAAACATCAAGCTCTTTACAGGTTGTCAACAGGATATGAACATCCAGCTCATGGCATTACAAAACACGCCTTCCTACCGCAAGGCATATTTTGGGGGGCAAAGTGTTATCCCATTTTTTGGACAAAACTGGAATATCAATGTTGAGCGCGTCTCCACCACGACCAAACCAAGAAGAAGCAAGCAAACGTACCTAAGCCAGCGATTTCCCTCAAGGTTCAAGTATAAAAGTCCATTCGGTGAAACAATACAAGACTCATTCGGCATTCACAACCCCCAAGCTCATTCGGCAGTGTAAAGTGAAACCTCATTCGGCGTTCAAAATAACATGTTTCATTCGGCATTTCCATGCCGAGATTCATTCGGCACCGGTCCGAGAGAAAAGGAGCAAAACCTCTCCACCTCAAAGCCGGTCCAAAGCTCCTCCACAACATACCCACTCTGCCGAACCAACTCGACGCGGCACCACCGGACCAACCTCTCCCAAACCAACTGCCACCGAACCAGCCTAACTAACTCACCACCGAACCACCTCCACGCCGAACCAAGGCATGCCCAACCACATACCTCACCACCGAATAAACCTCCATCCCACTCCATCACCGGTCCAAGCTCCATACCGAATGAAAGCTCGCCGAACCAGAGTTGCCAGTCCAGATTGCCTCAGCCCGGGCCCACCAGCAGCTATATACTTCCAAGACCCCTGCTCCCTACCTCACTCTATAAATAGAGGGGCAGGGGTACAACAATGGCAGACAAGTTGGAGAGCTCAAGCCTGGAAGGAACTCTCAAACAACTTTAGATACTTGTAATCAAAGCTTTGTACTTGTAATCTGAAGGAAAAAAGGAGAATAACATATAAAGTGGACGTAGGCATGTTCTTGCCGAACCACTATAAATCTGTGTGTCTTTTACAATTTAGTCCCTGCTTTTCATACATTTGCATAAATCACCTAAATCACTAAGAACAACATAAAATCAACCAACTCATACGACTTTGGGTGTTTGCGGCCATTTTTCACGCAAACAGAGGAAATAGACGATGGAATGAGATGAGATACGAATATACCCATGGATTTTGAAGCAAAGCAAGATTGGCACGAAATCTCAAAGCAAGGCAAGATTGAACTCGAATTGACTAACGAAGCTGATAAGTAGGAAATGGTGAAACGAATCAGAATCAGCTTAATATTACTGAAACGAAATGTATATTATATAATTTTTAAACCAATACCCAATTTAATATACTTATTTAAATAACATGTCTGTATAAGATATTTTAAATTTAAAATCAAACTTGATAACATTATAACCTCTATAAACAGATAAAATATAATTAAAATCTTTACATGTCATATTTAAATCAATACAAAGTAAACGCGTATACACTATCCGAAGTATATCCATATGTATATAAAATCATAATATACATATTTTTCTCGAAATCATATAATTCATATATGTATATTCCTACATAAATCTACATAAACAGCTTATATATATCCAAAATGTCGTATATGCTAACACATACACCCTGCACCATATATGCCTTATAATGCAGCCGAAACATATATATTATTTAAACCCAGATATATGCAGACCCACTATATAATTATATATACCTTTTCCCATACACTATTTCCTTTCACATCTAGTATACAGTAACTTCAATATAAAAAAAGCCGAAAGTCACTATATTTTATATATTTTAAAACATATAAGCTTACACCACAGATCAAAAAGGAGTTTATATAAACACACTATAAACAACTAGTAAAATATATTCAAACATCTTGCATATATAAACGCCCAATATTGAAAAATCTCATATATATATATATATATATATATATATATATATATATATGTATATGTATATGTATATGTATATAATTACAAATTCTTTAACCCATATTTGCATGCACCATACCCTGAAACACACAAATGACTCACCTGTGCTAAAAACACAGGAGGCAGCAGCTCTAGTGTGTACTCTCGCTCTTACTGCCACATACTCTCACAAGCTCAAACATACAACACGCACACACTCTACACATGCAGAACCAACACAGCACAACTAAATACTAATGCACACTCAAATATATACCTATAAGATTTAACAGACAAATATTTAAAAGGATTTAAGCATCATATATATGCAGCTCTAAGAAATATATTCAAGCAAAATTGGTACAGGCAAAATATATAAAATTTTACTTGGAAAAAAACAAAATGAAAAGTTAACCCATATATATAATATACTATTTAATACCCAAGACAAAGACGGAGCACAAAAATGGAACACTCTCTCACAATTATACCTTGTCAAATAAATATATTATATATTACAGCTTTAAGTAAATATTTAATTAAATTTATATAGATTTATGTATCATAACAAAATAAAATATATTAACAGATTGTAAATTAACCTATTCTACAACTTATACACTATACATTAGCAAAACTTTATATACACAGAATAAAATACATGCTTTAAAATATATATATATATATATATCAGTAAACTGACCTAGGTAAAGAAGGCTCGGCTTAAGACGTGCACAAGTGAGAAGGAGGTGGCTGGAGAGAAGAGGGCTCGGCTGTGTCGGGTTCTGGGGTGGAGGATCGATAGTGGGTTGTAGCTTTGGGAAGATGAGGCACGGGAGAGCAAGGCCAGGGCGGATGCTTCAGGTAGCGGGACTTGGGTTGATGTGATTGTGACTTCGGGTTGCTAACTGATGGCGGTGAGCGGGGAAAAGTCATTGCCACGCAGTATCATAGGTCGCTCGGCATGTGGAGGAGGGCGGAAATGAGCGATGATGCGGGGTGAGGCAGCATGGATGGTGACGGTTCAAATATAGGGAGGTGGAATGACAAACACGAAATAACTTTGTTTCAAAATGAATAAAAAGAAAAGGGAAGAGACAAATCAGTGAATAAATAGAGAGGAAAGAAAATGAAACAGCCAAAAATGAATGTGACAACTAATGCACAGGGAATAGTGAAAGTCGGGCCGTAAATTCTGGAGAAACAAAAAGCAACGGCTATTTGATTCTCAAGGGTTAGACAGATGAAAGGACAAGAGGACAAGAGAATTAAAACGGTACTGGCATGGGTGACCATTTCGCATTTTTCGTGACTTACCAAACTCTAGGATATACAAATGAGTATACTGCGAAAATCAAAACGGTATACAAATATTAGTGGTACGATCATCCGATCAAAAGTCGATAATCGGTACCGATATACGTTGCTATTCCGTACGGAAAAATCCAAACGGAGCTAGAAACGTCCGAATTTCACGAAACGAATTTTGCAGCCTGATTCAGAGTGTTTTAAATAAATTTTCTCATGTTGACATATTTAGGCTTCAGAACACTTTGAAATTCAGTTGTTATTAACTGATTTAAATTGAAATAAAATTACACAAGAAAATGAACTTCCATATTATCTTATGAAAATTTACCAGTTGCTAAGTTAAATAGACGTATCCCAAATATTAAATTTTTATTTTCAAAGTCAATTATTTAAAAATTCACCAAATTTCAATTAAACATATTATTAAAACAAATAAAATTTTACGGATCGTTACACTCTCCCTCACTCAAAACTTTTCGTCTCCGAAAAGGAAGGAGGTAAGAGAATAGAAACAATCCAAAAAGAAAATAGATTGAAATACAAAATAAACAATTAATTCAAAACATATAAATTTCATTCAAATAAAATAATATTCAATAATTGATTTCAAATTCAAGGTATTTTCATTTAGTTGATTTAATTTCTAGTTATTAATTCCCTTAAAACAAACTTTATTTTATTTATCTCATTTATCATTCAATTAACTTATTATTCTATTTATCTCAATTAATATTTTATAGTTAAAATTTAAGTGTATAACATTTATTATAACCACTCAAATTTTATTTATAAAATCATTTTATATTGTAAATTATCCAATTACGTATTCAACTTCTGAATAATTAAGGTAAGTTATATTAGAATGAAATTGAATATTATACAAATAAAAAATTTCAATTCGATTATTTCAAATCTAAATATTCATTCAAATTATTTTTGGATTTATTAAAATCAATCCTTAACCAAAATTTAAGAATTAAATTTTCCATTCACTTAAAACCATCTAGAGATAAATATATATATACTATATATATTAAATCAATTTTATAATCATATATCTACATATATATTACAAATCTAGTCATGCTTAAGAAATTCAAATCAAATTCATTTTCCAAAACAAAAGTGTAGTAAAGCTATTGAGTGGTCTCTCCATTTCGAAACTCGAAAATGAATGTCGATGAGGCGGCCGTCATCACCGAAATTATTTTCTAACGACAAAATAGGAGAGCGTTGATTTAAACATTTATAAATTCTTTGAAACAATTTCTACTTGAAAATACTTTAAATAATACGCATTTTAAAACTTTAAAACCAAAGTTTGAAATCACCGGAAATTAAATTCTCAAATTCTTATTTTAAATTCATTTAAATTTCTAAATAAATCTATAAACCAAGTTTATAATTCCATTTATTTTTTTATGTTGGTAAAATCAATGGTTTACAACACAATAAATGAAAATCAAATATTATCATTTATAATAACCAATTTACTTGACTATTAAATCCCAGAAAATTATACTTATATATAATATAATTATATAAAATTTATTCAATTACCCAATTTGAAAACAATATTGTGCAAGTTTGCTCTGTTAGAGTGTTTTGGAAATCCGATCGACCGATTAGACGAATCGACCGAAAACCCAAATCAACATCAACAACTCAAACAACACAATATATATATATATAACATTTTAATATTAATTTACAAATACACTTCCTTGCTCGACGATACAAGAATGGATTTCAAAGCGAGGATAGAGATTCAAATTTGATGGACTCAAATCAAAGAGAGTTTTGATTTGAAGATAGGCTTGCGCGAGAGATAAAAAGTTTTCAAAGAGAGAAAAGAATGGATAGACTTATATAAATCGTGGGCAACCATAACCGGGTTAACCGTGAAATCAAGAATACGATCGATTCAGAATTCTAAGGTAAATCGACATTTGATCGCAATAGACAGAATTTAGGCATAGCGAGAAATAGCAGCATCTAAACCGAGGATACAAAAATCTTCGTTAAATCAATGCCCATTGTAAAGGATTTACAAGGCATTTGGAGATTGGTGAGACTGCCTACTCATTATAAAGATCATTTAAAATGGAGTTATGGGATACTCCAGAATCAAAAGAATACAAATAGGGAGAGACAAAATGGACTTGGAACTATAAGGAACGTTCCAAAGTTCAAAAGAAATCTAGTCAAAAGGAAGAGGTTCAAGCTTGAACGAAAGTGATTCTCAGTCTGACCCGAGCGTAAAGCAAAATACAAAACACTCGAGTCAGGATTAACATTCTTATATCAATAAATTCAACTCAAGTGAAATAACAACTGAAATACAAGTAGCTCAAAGGATGTTTGGGATAACCATCCTCCAAGGATCCGTTAAACTATCTATTATGTAGTAATATACGCTATTATAATAATATGTGAAGTAAAGTATAATATATTTAAAAATAGCGTTAAGGTGTTACCCATATCCCCCTTAACGCATTTTATAGTGCCAGTAGTCTATACAGTTCCATAGGTTGGACACAAATTAAACTCATACAAGGCATGCTAGGGTAGGTGACACGGCACAACAAGACAATGCCAGGGTAGATATACCAATTACGCATCTGATCTGGTGGTAACGCGTTGCGCGCATCTACCGCCCACCTCGAGCCACACCCCCAAATCAAAAAAATCAAAAGTGGCCACCAAATCAATCTCAAAGTCGGAATATAATATCAAAGGAGTGTGTTCGATCAGAGGAGCTACCTCATTGGCCCGAGAATCGCTCCTGTTTTAGCCACCTTATGCCAAGTCACGGGAGTCGGGTCCACGTTCATACCTCAAAGGACGTCGCCACAATCCTACTTCATTCTGGAATCTCCACCGCGTACATGATTGTTAAAGTGGTTTTTGGAGTTGGTAGAGAGTACGACAACTTCCGATCGCGGTCATTTTAACAACCAAACGCTATTATAACACCGCGGTCATTTCAAAATAATTTATACTTAAAAACCAGAATATCATATCCATTTCAAAACCATATAAATACGATACCATTTCCACTTCAAAAACTAAATCAATATGATATCATTTTTATTTAAAAACAAGTCAATATAATATCATTTTTATTCCAAATATATTCACTTCCAGAATCATAGCACTTTCAAAGTTATAACACTTTCAAAACCACATAGTTGAAAATATAACATTTTCAAAACATAATACTTTGAAATTCATAACTTAGAAACTATAACTTTCACCACTCAAACAGTTTAGATATTCAAATAATATATAAAATAAAATAGTTTTAAATTTAAAATTAATTTATAAACAAGATAATTTCCTCAACTTCACAAATTGACTCAAATCAACTTGAATCCAAAAATTCTATTCAAATCTCAGTTCATAAATTTCAACTTAATTCAGTTTTTTAATAATCTATTTCAATTTATATCAATTTCAAATATAGATTTAAACCTCAAATAAACCATTTCAAATTTCATATATCTCCAGGCTTTAAAAATTCCACAATTTCGAAAATAAATATTTATAGTTCCACATATATCAAATTTAATTTACTATTATTTAGGTTTGAAATATTTACTTAATAAATCCAATATCATTTAAATAAACTTCAAATTACAATTAACTGAATATTTCCCTCAATTTATTCAAACTTGAGATATCCATTTAAATCACTTACCAAAATCAAGTTATAAAGTCATATCCCTTTAAAATTTCAAATTCCATAAGTTTCAAATCGATTAATCAAATAAATTCTTAATTAATTACAATTTCAAGCTAATTTCAAATCTATCTTCTCAACCTTAATTTATTAAATCATTATAAGCTCTATATTAAAATATAATTTAAATAAATACTTGTCCGCATTATATTTTAATAAAATCAACTTTATTATTAAACTCATTTTATATCAAACAAATTTATACATAGCTTAAAATCAAGAATTTAACTATACATATATAACAACATTTATATGATATCTAAATCAATATTATATAAAAACCATATATTTTCCAAAACCATATAAACCGTTTCAAAATATTTTTATATATAGACCACGGTGTCTGTATATAATTTTCAATCCTATGGTCAAGTGATACGAATATTTATCATTTCAATCCGCAATTTAAATATAAATACAGGTATATATCATTTCAACCCGCAATTCCAAATTCAATGCAATTGAAAATCGGTTGGGTCTATCATTTCAAACCATAACGATTTCTCCTATTCTAAAGTTTATTCGGGTATGTATCATTTCAACCCATAGTGAATTCTATACTAAGAGGAAACTTGCAAAGTGATAACAGATATGATAATAATATAACAGGTATACATCATCAATATAAATAACAGATAATGGTGTCAGATGTCACAGGTGAACAGATACAGATACCAGCATATATATAACAATGTAAATAACTAGCAGCAGCATATTTCAATTGTCGTTTCAATTGAAATCAAATTTAATAAATACAAGTACGTTAATCGTGAGTGATTGCTTACCTTTCGAGGATAGAGGAGATAGACGACGGAATGAGATGAGATACGAATATACCCACGGATTTTGTAGCAAAGCAAGATTGGCACGTAATCTCACGGCAAGGCAAGATTGAACTCGAATTAACTAACGAAGCTGATAAGTAGGAAATGGTGCAATGAATCAGAATCGGCTTAACATTACTGAAACGAAATGCATATTATATAATTTTTAAACCAATACCCAATTTAATATGCATATTTAAATAACATGTCTATATAAGATATTTTAAATTTAAAATCAAACTTGATAACATTTTAACCTCTATAAATAGACAAAATAAAATCAAAATCTTTATATGTCATATTTAAATCAATACAAAGTAAACGTGTATACATTATCCGAAATATATCCATATGTATATAAAATCATAATATACATATTTTTTTCTCGAAATCATATAACTGACATATGTATATACCTACATAAATCTACATAAACAACTTATATATATATATATATATCCAAAATGCCATATATGCTAACATATACACCTTGTACCATATATGCCTTACAATGCAGCCGAAACATATATATTATTTAAACCTAGATATATGCAGACCCACTATATAATTATATATACCTTTATCCCATACGCTACTTCATTTCACATCTAGTATACAATAACTTCAATATAAACCAAAGCCAAAAGTCACTATATTTTATATATTTTAAAACATATAAGCTTACACCAATATAAACACACTATAAACAACTAGTAAAATATATTCAAACATCTTGCATATATAAACAACCAGTATTGAAAAGTCTCATATATATCTAATTACAAATCTTTAACCGATATTTTCATGCACCATGCCCTGAAACACATGAATGATTCACTTGTGCTGAAAACACAGGATGCAGTAGCTCTAGTGTGTACTCTCACTCTTACTGCCACACACGCACACAAGCTCAAACATACAACACGCACACACTCTACACATGCAGACCCAACACAACACAACTAAATACTAATGCACACTTAAATATATACCCATAAGATTTAACAGACAAACATTTAAAAAGGATTTAAGCATGATATATATGCAGCTCTAAGAAATATATTCAAGGAAAATTGGTACAGGAAAAATATATAAAATTTTACTTGGAAAAGAAACAAAATGAAAAGTGAACCCATATATATAACATACTATTTAATACCCAAGACAAAGACGAAGCACAAAAATGGAACACTCTCTCACAATTATACCTTGTCAAATAAATATATTTATATACTATAGTTTTAAGTAAATAATTAATTAAATTTATATAGATTTATGTATCATAACAAAATAAAATATATTAACAGATTGTAAATAAACCTATTCTACAACTTATACACTATACATTAGCAATAACTTTATATACACAGAATAAAATATATACTTTAATATATATATATATATTAATAAACTGACCTAGGTAAAGAAGGCTCGGCTGAGGTCGTGCACACGCGAGGAGGAGGTGGCTGTGGCTGGAGAGAAGAGGGCTCGGCTGTGTCAAGTTCTGGGGTGGAGGATCGACCGTGGGTTGCGGCTTTGGGAAGATGAGGCGTGGGCGAACACGTCCACGGCGGAGGCTTCGGGTAGCGAGTAGCAGGTTTCGGGTTGATGTGATTGTGACTTTGGGTTGCTAATTGACGGCGGTGAGAGAGGAGAAGACATTGCCACGTAGTATCATAGGTCGCTCGGCCTGCGGAGAAGGGCGAAAATTAGCGATGGTGCGGGGTGAGGCAGCATGGATGGTGGCGGTTCGAATGTGGGGAGGTGGAATGACAAACATGAAATAACTTTGTTTCAAAATGAATAAAAAGAAAAGGGAAGAGACAAATCGGCAAATAAATAGAGAGGAAAGAAAATGAAACAGCTAAAAATGAATGTGACAGCTAATGCACAGGGAACAGTGAAAGTCGGGCCATAAATTCTAGAGAAATAAAAAGCAACGGCCATTTGATTCTCAAGGGTTAGATAGATGAAAGGACAAGAGGACAAGAGATTTAAAACGGTACCAGTAAGGTTGACCATTTCACATTTTTCATGGCGCACTGAACTCTGAAATATACAAATGAGTATAGTACGAAGATCATTACGATGAGACGATCAAAATGGTATATAGATATTAGTGGTATGATCATCCGATCAAAAGTCGATAATCGGTACCAATATACGTTATTCCGTAAGGAAAAATCCAAACGGAGCTAGAAAAGTCCGAATTTCGCGAAACGAATTTCGCAGTCTGATTCAGGGTATTCTAAATAAATTTTCTCATGTTGATATATTTAGGTTTCGGAACACTTTAAATTCTTCTGTTGTTAATTGATTTAATTGAAATAAAATTACACAAGAAAATAAACTTCCGTATCATCTGATGAAAATTTAACAGTTGCTAAGTTAAAGTAGACTTATCCCAAATATTAAATTTTTATTTTCAAACTCAATTATTTAAAAATTCACAAAATTTCAATCAAATATATTATTAAAACAAATAAAATTTTACCGATCGTTACATACACCTACTAACATAGCATTGAGCTGCTCACTATCATATTTAGATTGCCTAACACAATCAAGTCAATACCTCCTTTCCTATTTTTAAAGAAGACCCTACTTTCCATTGGGGTATTTCTTTATCTATACGCAAGCATATACTATCCATGGGTCCTATGGTTTGATATGTCCCATATCAATAAAATGTATACACAACTGCTTGTATCCCCTTGCGATGGACATAATTCTTTTTGTGTAACACTGCATTTCAACTCATTCTAATGACTACGTCATTCTTATTTACTAAGTTATTTACATACGTATATATTTCACGTCCATCATAACGTATATTGGAATATACATTCATTTTTATTATACTTTTTTTTACTTACGATCATCGTTATTCAGTAAATCTTACATGACTTGCTTTTGATTTATCCTTATCATTTACTATCGTTTGTTATCCATTTCTAATTTATTGACTTCAAGTGTCATTTATTATTTCCCTTTCGTTTAACATTATTGGTTGAAATCTCATGTTTCCTTTTTTACCATTATCTTTCTTTAATTTCCTATGTAAACTTATTACTTCCCTATTCGTTTAATTGTCTCTTCTTTGTTTACTATTTATTTTCTACACCATCTTATATTACATACTTTAGGTTTCCCATTTAAATTCTTGTCAATATTCCTACTTACATTACTTTAGTTATACTTAAGGGTTTTTATACCTTAATACATTGGAATTACTTCTTCCCTAAATGAAATTGTTAGCACTATAATTCTCTATAAATTACTTAAAAATGACTTGTGTTATATGTGAAATAACAAGGAATTATCTTTTATTTTTCAATTGGAATAGACAATACAAAATACAATGAGTCTTTTATTTTGTACATCTCTTCCTTTTTGTTTACATCCTTGTCATTTCAACCAATACACTTTTATTTGTATTTTAGACAATCTATAGAAATTCACATTGTTACACAATTCATTCCAATGTAGTGGAATATTGTCTAATCCCATTTTAATTTATAATCAATCTTAATTTATGTTCAACAATCTATATCAATTAATCAAATCTGGAATCCTAATATGATTTTATGACAAGTTATTCATAAATCTAGGGACTATTTATACCTCTAACTTTCCAAATCCAAATGTATACAATATTTATTAAGTCCAGCGTTTTCCATAACATATAGGCATATTTTCCATAATCATTATGCGCGTACAATTAAATATTCAAATCATAATTTATATCAATTCTTTACACATATAGAATTAAATATCCAAATCACGATTTATATCTAAACATAAATGAAATAAATTTATAATGATATATATTTAATATTATTACAAATACGTAATTTCTCACTCACCTTTGTAAAATTCCAAATCTTCGAATCTAATCCATGTTATTCAACTTTGACTCACTTTTCTCCCTATTTGGATATATATATATATATATATATATATATATATTGCAAGAATACGTAGATTTATTAGAAATCTGGATTAGAAAAGAGATTTGGATTTGATTCGTATTTAAGATTCGGATTAGTTTACCTCCGTTTTGACGATTTGATTTGAACTAATTTAAAAGTTTAGAAATTTATGGAGAAGAGAAAGTGGAAGAACTTCCATGTTTATTAGAAAATATGAGATTTGAAGTGGAGGTCTAGGTCTATATTTATAGGGGTTCAAATCAATGCAAGCCGTTCGATTAATCTGTTTTAAATTCGGACCATTTTGGCCTCTGTTTACTGCAACATCTCGCCTTTTTGTATGCTTTAAATTGACGACAAACCACACACATCAGACTTAAACCATACAAAAGGGCGAATTGTTATTGGGGTGAGTAAGAAAAGCAGAGAAAGAAACAAAAAAAACAGAATCTCACAGCGGAATGACAAAATATAATCATCAAATAACAGTTCATGAAGCAGTTTACAAAACATTTGATTATACTTATATAGCACATATCAGAGTTACACATACCAGAGAATAATAAATAATGCAGTGGAACAGTATGAATGCAGTGGAAATATATAATAAATAATAGTAATACAATCTTTGTCTTTGTCCTTTAGAAATAAAGTCTTCGAATCCTGAAATGTTCAGACTGACCCAAACGAATTGAAAAACAAAACACTCGAGTCAGAACTAAAAGATCTTATGTAAGCTAAATCAACGGTAAAATATGAGTGGAACGGCGTCAGAGATGTTTACGGGATTTGACATCTCCTATCTAGTGTCAAATGTGAGTGCAGTAACTTAAGAGATGCTCGAGATTCACATCTCCTAAGGATCCGTTAAACTATTTACTATGTAGTAATATTTCGCTATTATAATAATGTCTATAGTAAAATGAACTTACTTTTATATAGCGTTAAGGGGTTACCCATATAGCCCTTACCACGTAATAGTCCCAATAGTCCATCCAGTATCACGGTTCCTCCTGATCGGGAAGCCACCAAAGGATACCACACGGGCTATGTGAGAAAACCAAACGCGTATAAGGCACGATATGGTAAGTGACAGGCACATAAGGAAATGCCAGGGTAGATATACCAATTACTATCCGGACTGGTGGTGACGCATAGCACGCAGCTACCGCCCACCTCGAGCCAAACCCCCAAAATCAAAAATCAAAAATCAAAAGTGGCCACCAAATAAATCTCAAAATCAGAATATAATGGAATGATATCAAAGGAGTGTGTCCGATAAGAGGAGCTACCTCACTAATCGCTCCTGTTTTAGCTACCTTATGCCAACTCACGAGAGTCGGGTCCACATATGTACCTCAAAGGAACGCCGTCACCATCCTACTTAATTCTGGAATCTCCACCGCGTACATGGTTGTTAAAGTGGTTTTCGGAGTTGGTAGAGAGTATGACAACTTCCGATCCCGGTCTCTTTTGACAACCAAACGTTATTATAACACCGCGGTCATTTTCAAAATAATTTATATTTTAAAACTGACTATCATTGCCCTTTCAAAACCAAATCAATACAATATCATATTCATTTCAAATATATCCTTTCAAAAATCATAATACTTTCAAAGTTATAACAATTCGAAATCGAAACACTTGAAATATAACACTTTCAAATTATAATACCTTGAAACTCATAACTTCAAACATAACTTCCACTACTTAAATGGTTTAAATATTAAATTACTTTATATAATAAAATAGCTTCTTCAATTTCACAAATCAATTCCGAATACAGATTTAAACCCCCAAATAAACCATTTCAATTTCCATATATTTCAAAGCTTTAAATATTCCACCATTTCAAAACTAATTCTTTGATAATTTCATATATATCAAATTCAATTACTGTTATTTAGAGTTGAAATGTTTACTTATCCAATATCATTTAACTAAAACTTTTAAACTTCAAATAACTAGATATTCTTTCAATTATTTAACTTGATATATTCATTTAAATCAACTTGATATCCATTTAAATCACTCTAAACCAAAATCTAGTTATAAAAATCATACGTTTTAAAATCTCAATTTTATTTAAATTTAAAATCAAATTTATTCGAGTATAATCTTAAATAATTTAATTCAAATCAATTTCATATTTATCTTCCAAACTAAATTTTATTTAAATCATTATAAACTCCATATTAAAATATAATTCAAATACTTAACCATATTATCTTCAATAAAAATCAGACTTATTATTAAGCTTATTCTATATTAAAAAAACTCTTTACATAGCTTAATATCAAGAACAAAATAACATTTATATAATATATAAAATCAATATTTATATAAAACCATATATTTCCTTACAAAACCGTAGAAATCATTTTAAAATATTTTTATATATAGACCACGGTGTCCGTATAAATTTTTCTACCCTATGGTCAAGTGATACGGATATTTATCATTTTAATCCGTAATTTAAATTATAAATACGGTTATATATCATTTCAAACTGTAATCCCGAATGGAATAAAAATGCGTAACAAATGGCAGTTTATAACAATATAAAATACAACATCCATACATCCAATATCAATCATCAAACATTTATCACAATCATCATCCAATCCAATCACTAACATCAATATAGAATAGATAATAAATAACTTGCATTTACTAGCAGTTTATATTCAATAACAAATTAAATAAATATTTTATCCAAAGAAATCAAATAAACTGAGGCGATGATTCAAAATATGCCAAACGGTCATAAATAAATTTCTAATCACATCATAAATCAATTTAATAAACATAAGAAATTTTATAAGTTGTGAGTGGGTTAAAACACTCACCTTTCGAATTTCAATTGAATTTAAATCCAATTTAAACCCAAAATTTGAACAGTCTCAGAATCTATTCAAACCTACGCCAAAATGTCCAAAATCTCAATACGATCCTAGCGGAGAAAACCGCGCGTGAAACGGACCTCGTATGTAAAGATATGACGATTAGAACATTTGAAATCAAAATTAGAAAAAGTAAAATAAAATAACCATTACCAAGCTGACACGTCACCATCCTCTCCTACTCAATCACGTACTCGACTCTGTAGCAAACCCTACCACGAAAACTACCCGCCGCCATCTATTACACGATCATGCACCCACGTTGACCGGCCGCGACCATCGTCATAGGCCGCGCGATCGCTCCCCTACGTCCCGAGTCCTCCACGCGTCACCGATCGAGCCCAAATGCCCCCAGCTGCCGCCAATTTCTTATGACCTAATTGAATTAAATCGGCCAATCCGGCCGTTGAAACGACAAATGACCACCACCGATGAGTTGCGTACGATGATCTCCACCGCTCTGTACCCTTCAATCGACGATCGGTCGCAGTTGATCGCAACACGATGAACGGCCGCAGTTTGCTCGACAATTTTTGAACTGTCAGAGCTTCGGATCGAAAAACGAATTTCAAATATGTGATGCGCTCGTCGAGAGCTTCTGATCGATATATAATTTGATATGTATTGAGGAGTTTGAATTTTGACGTTGAAATTTGGATTGGAATTGAACTGATGAGTTTAGGGTTTCCAGCTATTGGAAAGAGGAGGAACAGAAATTTCTGTATCTACAGAAATGAGAAATAAAAAGGTTGTTAGGGTTTATAATAGGATATATATAGGTTGAGCTGAGAAATAGAGGAATATATACGATTGGTTTGGACCGTTGAACGATAAATGGCCCGAAAAATCCGTTCTAACCCCAGAACAAAATTGGGTCAACCCATATATCAAAATAGATGTTTTAAAATATTTTAAAATCAATGGAACGGGTTTTAAGTCCAAATTCCATCGTATGGAGAAGTTATGCTAAAATTAAGTTATTTCAAACTGATTTCAATTGATTTCAATTAAATTGATTTCGAGGCGTTTCGAGCCCGTACGATCAAGCGACAAGCCCGATCGTTATGAAACTTGAAATCCTATAATAATCTGCCGTTATAGATCCGATGAAACTAGTTTCGTTGAAATCCGAGTCAGTGACCAAAATGGCTACTTTCCAATTAAATAATTTAATATTAAATTAATTAATCACTTCTTCAATTTAAATGCTGTAGTCAACAAATCTTATCATTTTTTATTTCTTAAACAATCACAATAATTTTTAATAAATTTAGATGTCAAATTAAAGTTGATTAATCCATCAATTTCAGTGTTTAATTTCAGTTTCATTAAATTCAGAAATTATAATTTAAAATTCCCAAAATCCATTTATTAAATTTTTAAACCTTGTTATTCACATCTTTTATCACAATAAGGATGCAACTAACATTGGTTCATGATTTATTACATTAAAATCTTCAAATTTCATCTTAATTTCCCATTAACGTAACACTAAATATTTAAATTCCATTTATTTGCAATAAACCCAATTACTATTAATTGTAAATTCAAACAAATTAATAAATCTTGATTTCCATTCTTTAAATCAATCAATTTTCATATTATAAATGGAATTGACATTATTTTCAAATATTATCTTAATTTACATTAACATAATATTAATTACACTTATTGAAATTTATTTTCCAATTTACTAAATACGAAATTATTTCAATTAATTGGGATTGCACTAAATTAGTTATTTATCAACTTGCATTAACACTGTTACCTTACAACTTTTTATTTATTCCAATATTAAATAACAACATTCATTAAATTAACAAATTTAATTATCGAAATTTTACGGGTCGTTACATTTACTGTCGAATTTACAGCACCCACGGTCGACAGCTACAGGTCGACCATGGTGCTTTATGGGTCAACCGTGTAGCGGTAAATTTGTGAATTTTGCGTGTTTGATTTTTGTTTAGTTAATTACTTATTTAACCATCCTTAATATTTATTTTTTGTTACCATTTTCTTGGTCTAATTTATCGTTAAGTTTAAGTATGTCCAAATAAAGTTAGTCAACTATTATTTATTTTCTTAATTACATATATAATTATTTTCGATTCCAAATCTTCAAACGTTGATAACTTTTTCGGTTGAGCTTTGATCGAAAAACTTTATATATGAAAATTGGTCAGAAAAGCGCTGCGAACTCAATAGTGTAAGGTTCATAGTAAAATTTTGACGTTTATAAAAACTTATTTCCCAGTATAATTATTTATTAATTAATTTCTTTTAAATTAATTATCGTGAAAACCGCTAGGTATTACATAATGTAAAGAAATCATTAGATCATAATAACATATATATACATTTAAATAAATTACTAAACATCATAAACATTTCTTAAAAGGGATTATAATATTGTATAGAATAGACACCATTAATCATTGGTAAAAAAAATATAGTTTATAAAATTCAAAGAATCCAAAATACTCAGGTTCAGTCGATTGAAAGGTTCCCTCGGTCAACTGAAGGCAGTCAAGTGAACCTAATATATAATAGATTGAAATGGGAATTGATTACTGGAACGAATTTTATACTTAATCAGTCGACAGAAAGGTATCCTTAGTCAACTGACCACTGTCAACTGAACCTAATATATAGTTGATTGAAATGGGGATTGATTACTGGAATGAATTTTATACTGAATCAGTCGACTGGATGTATGACTCAATCGACAAATCCCTGAAGTTCTAAAATGAATTTTAGAGCTTCGTCACGTCAATTCAACTCGATTCTCACCTTTGTTAGCATTATTCTCTACTATTCCGACATATTTCCACTACACTACAATCGTTTATGATCAATCATATTATTGAAGTACAATCCTTAGTTGAGAACGAGTGATTACTACACTATCCATGTATATATAAATTGTCATCTACAATATCTAATCAAACACGGTTGTGAGTAGGCAAAACTAACCTTGATTTGATGATCCCTTAGCTTCTAATTTTCCCTTTCTTCCTTCTTCTTGATCTCTCTACGATTATTCTTCCATTCAATAAGAAAATCAACTAGCTTCTCTTGATTGCTTGATGTAGATAGTTGCTAAGAAGTTTAGATTTGCTTCGTATGAATTTACAGTGTTTTATTTGAATTAATTTTAGTTTTAAGGTAATAAAAATTTGGTGGGAAAATCCAAATATTCATGTATGTATTTGAAATGAGGTTGGGTTGCGTATATAAAGAGGGGGTGAAACCAGTAGAGTTAGAAAACTCTAGAACAACACCTCTCATAGAAACGCTTTCATTATTTTATGTTTTGGGCTAGCTAACTTGTGCTTGTTTCATAAATTATTTCTTTCTTTTACTTTGTTTACATTAAAACAATTCCAACACTTTATTACCCTACGTCATAAACATGAAATCAATTTGGGCTTGGATTTGTGCAGTAATGGACTTGCGTTAGTAACTTAATTCATTTCTTTTTTCTTTTCTTACTCAAAATCAATTCTAAATCCATTTTAAATTCTTTTATCATAATAAAATCCTTTCTAGCCTCTAATTAAATTCCAACATTTTTATTTCAAATCTCATTTACCGTAAAATCCCATAAAATCATATTTTATCAACTTATATCAAATCATATTTCATAACTTCACATTTTAAAATAACCAAACGAGTTATCAAATCAAATTCCTTTCTAAATCAAATTCTTAACATATTAATAAAATAATTTCCATCAAATTCTCATGTCATTTCTTCAATCACATATTAATTAATTTTAAAATGTCATTTACTTCATTAATAAATATTAATTATCAATACTTAATTTGTTGCTTGACACGGATTGTTATAACATGGCTTCCAATCTGACCCGACGGTCTAGTTTGCTCAGGAAGAAACGTACTCGATATCATAACAGCTGCGCTGGTCAAAAAGTGGTGATGGCAGCAATTGAGCGATGATACGGTGCTAATGTTCTTTATTCTGTAATAATCATACCAGGTCCGGATGCATCAATTATTAAAATCAAAATAAGCATGACCCACTTCTGCATTCACATGACTATACCGGGGTAGGGATTTATAAACACGCATGCAACGCACCAACTAACCAAGACCAGTCGTTGCTTTTAAAAAATATATCAGATTAATGAATTATTCCTAATGACGTTATAAAAACGACAGCTAACAGCTCAATGTAGCGCATTGATAAGAGTCGTATAATATGGGTAGTAATATTCGTTCAAACACGAGAGGTAGAGTGATGGATTTCGTAACTCAGACTTACCCTACGCTGAACAAAAGTCATATTACATGCATTATTAACAAATTTATATTTTAGTCTTTTTTAGCAGAATACGTTGAAACTGCACGCTCGTCGTTGTCAAAAAAACAACCGATATATAAATCAAACGCTGTTTTTGTCATTTCAATGAGGTGAAAACGATTCACTCACAAATTCGTGGAGTACTATTGTTTGCATGCACATTGCCCAACAGCCAATCATTCGTTTTTTGTTAATATTCACACTCCACTACTATATATCATTTATGCACTGTTTTCGAATATCTTCACATTTTATTATATCAAATATCAAATTCAAAATACAATAATATTCCATAATATAAATAGGAGAGAAGAATAAACTTAGATCACATAATTACTTTAGCGGTTCAGCCCCTAATCCCTTCCACTTTCCAACCACCTCCTTCAGATTCTTCGACGATCTTCCTTCCTCCTCCAAAGCCCTAATTCCAGCCAACTGCAGCTCCTTAACCCTAAACCTAACCTTCTTCCCCATTTCCCCTTCCATCAACTCCCTAACAACATCCGATATGTCCTCCTTCCTCGCAACACCATCCACTCCAAACCTAACCCTAAGCGCCACCTTCGCCCCTTCCGCCAACATGACCGCGTTCTGCCTCTGCTCTGCGAACAGCGGCCATCCGATCATCGGCACTCCATTCATTACGCTTTCCAACGTCGAATTCCAACCACAATGGGTCAAAAATCCTCCAGTACTCACATGGCTCAACACTTTGATCTGGGGAGCCCAAGATGACACCACCATCCCCACCCTCTTCGTCCTCTCCACGAACCCTTCGGGCAAAAACTCAAACGGATCTCGCTTGCTCTCTGAATCGAAATAGTTCGCGTTCGCCGTCTCATCGCTCGGGCTCCTCACCACCCACAGAAACCTCTGCCCGCTCATTTCCAACCCTAGCGCTAGCTCCCTCGTCTGCTCCGTCGAGAGCGTCCCACCACTGCCGAACGATACGAATATCACGCTGCCACGTGGCTGCTCGTTCAGCCATGCCAAGCAACCCGACGCGTCCACCCCATCGCTCGTCCCGGTTTGGATTAGCGGTCCCACTGCGTAAATCGGAGGTCTACCCGGTTCGACCCGACTCAATATTTCCACAGCCTCCGGTTCGAATTCATAGAAGCTGTTTGCTAAAATACCCTCTGCTTCGCTGTACTTTTCACCGTGATGAACCAACCACGAGTAAGCTTCATCCTTCCTATCCTGCAGAGGGTGGAGAAGGTCTTTTCCGGGAATCGGAACGCAACCCGGTAATTTCACCGGCTGCTCCAAATCCCTGTACTCGCATTTGATCTCCTCGTGCAATTTGGGCAAATTTAGAAATAATGAAAGGGCTAAGAAATTGCTAGGGAAGAACATGTAGGCCGGGACGTTCAATTCTCTGGCTGCGTCGAAGGTGTCTGCTCCGAACAAATCGGCGACGAAGGCGACCAGATTATGTTTGCTTTTGAGGTTTTGAAGGATATTGGCGACGGAGGGGACGGAGCGTAGGGACGCGACGGACATGCGCGTTTCGATGGCAGCGTTGGAAGGGAGGTCGCCGAGGTCCACGGGTGGGAGAGAGATGGAAGTGATTGAAGGTGGTAGAGAGGAGAGGTATGCCTGTTGAGATTTGGAATTTGATTCGGCAAAGTAGAGGAAGGTGACGGAGAAGTTATCGGAGTTGACGAGGCGTTTGGCGAGTTCGGTGAGCGGGATGAGGTGACCCATGCCTGGAGTTGGAAGGATTGCTATGTGCGGAAGGGGTTGTTGATGATTGGCCATTGTTTGGATTTGTTTTGTTTTTCGAGTTATTGGTCAGTGTTTGATTTGATGCACTGAACAGGGATATTTATACTCGTATAATTTATGTATTTTTTATTTGATTTATACAGGAAAATGGCTGTGAACTTCGAGATGAATTGGGACATATATCCGCATGCTTCTTTATTTAAGGAAAAGGTATATTTTTATGCATTTGATAGAAACAGCAAACCTTCAGCTACATTTGCATTTTATTGAAATAAGAAACCTCCAACCACAATAGCTAACTCTGAAAATCGATTCTTTTAATTTAATATTTGATGTTACATATTATTTTTGTAGGAAAAAAGAAAGAGGCTTATGCCCAGACATCTTGCAAACAGAAACAAAAATAATAACATAACACGTTGAAAATGAAGTCTATGTAATCTCCGCCTTTCATTCTTTTAGTAATCCAAAAACATCACCACTACTTATACGGCTTCCCCAATGCATATACAATCCAACATAATCCAAGGAATAAGAATCCAATCTAATGTGATCTATGCTACGCACACTGCGTCATCATACTTGTACAACAAAATAACGGTGAAACTGATCGATCGATCGTTCGATTACATAATTTCTGAAAAAATATTTAATATAGTTTTTCTTTATTTGAAGTCAAATATTATTACGTTGGGAAAAATATTAAAATTGAAGAAATTTAGATTGCTTTATTTCCTGAACATCAATGCAAATGTTTAAATCAATCAACTTAAACATATTGTATGGCAATTTTTTTATGAGAATAATGAATTTGTACAAAAAAAAACATCGACATCATATATCAATCATTCCTTACTTGCTAGAATTACATTACCGATCATGCTTATTAATTTAAATAATGCATAAATTGAATATAAATTCAACTTGCATAGAATCTCCGTTCAAATATGTATGCATTCACTATGATAGCAGTATTCCATATGCGGAACAAAAAAATCATGCACAATGTGAAATAGCATTTCAAAAACTGGTTTAAATAAACAATATTTTAACGTTTGCCATAGTACATTTATTGACATTAATACTAATTGAATCAGACAAATATTTTAGTGGCTTCAAAGGTTATAATTTTCTTTAATTAATGTAGCTGTTATAATATGAGAAACATAAATAAATAATAAATATTATGTATTATATTATTTTGGGAGACTAACGTAAGTTTTATACTACTACGTGATCACCAAAAAGTCCCTCCACCTTGGATAATTAAATTTTTTATTTAATGCTATCTTTGATAATGAGCGCTTGCACCTCTTTATTATCTCTAATGTAATGCTCAGATAAGCTACCGCTCAAGAACATCGTAGTTTGGTTTTAAAAACAGCTAAATATTTCTGGCATTTGTTTAAATAATCACACTATGATGATATAATAATTGAAATAATTTAAAATTTAGCATAATCCAAAGCCAAATAATTATCACAATGAGAAACACTCCTCAGTACACATAAAATGATGACAATGGATTGAAAATAAATATAAGACCAAATGACAAAAGGAAATATAATCAACAAACCTAGCCAATGAAATATCATGTAATTATATGTCATTATAAATGCTTGTAATAATTTTGTTTTTTTATTCAACATCGACAAAATATAATATTTGTAACCATATAAAATTGTTGTCCATGTAAGAAAAAAATTATGATTGCATTTTAAAACGTATCGAATAAATAATGTTTCCCTTCAAACATATGAAAATATGTCAAAAATATCGTGTTGCCCTTAAAATATATGCAAATGTTACCTTAATATTAGTTTGATAAGTTTTTGTTGAAGAAAATTATTTATAAGTATATTCATTTTAAAATTTTAAATTTTTTCTAACCAAAGCGAAGGTTTAGATGGTTTGTTTACTGTAAACTTGCAAAATCAAATTGTGCGAAGCCAGACATAAAATATACATGCGTTTAATGTGTCTCATTAAATCTCTTCAATACTATTTAATATGTTCTCTCCATGAATGTCCGCTTAAACCTCTTCCATAAAATCTCTTTAGTGTTATTTAATTTTTTCTCTCCATAAATGTTTCTTTAAACCTCTTTAATTTTAAATTTTTTTAACGTATTATAATTTGACATTTAACTAAAATTGATGAAAAACTGTGTCAAATATTTTTTGTCCTTGAAATTATGTGATTGAACAACCGTTGAGTGGTTGTACTAATTTTATTAAAGGCAAGTAAAGTATTCAGAAATAGAAAATGAGCTCGTATGTTACTATTTTCCTTTGGTGCACATATTTCTCGCACCGAGGAAACATTTGTTAAATTTACAAAACATGCCTTGTTACATGTTTCCTCGTTGAGTTATGTATGTGAAATGTTGTTATTGCTAATAAGTAGAAATAAATAAAAAGAGTTAACTAATTGCATACTAATTCTATAATTGACTAAAGCTAAAGAGAGTTGCTACATAATTAATTCTCTCATTAAATTGAACTATAATATAATTCCCAAATTACTTTGAATACAAACTAATCAAAATTAAAACCAATTAATTTTTTTAGGCAAATTCTATTTCAACACAGATAATTGCTTCGTAGTCCCTCCAAAAATAAATAAAATTTTAAAGACTAAAATACCCTTAGAAAGAAGCATACTTTCTTTCTTCTCAATTTTATTATCTTCTTAAGTCGGTTTTTTACCATCTAATCCACTGCTTCTTCAAAACCCTAGTTTCAAAATCAATGAAGAAAAAATTCAATTTTTCACTACTAAGTTATTTTTTGGGCTTACATACTTTTTTAATTCTAGTTCTGAAGAAAATATGAATTGAGTTTCTAAACCAACGAAGAAAAAATTCAACTTTTCACTACTAATTTATTTATAGAACACTCCATACATATTTCTTCATAGAGTTTTCATCTGAAATATTAATGATGAAAGAAAATAAATAAAAACAATTAATCTATTACATGTTGTAAACAACTTATTATCATTAAAGTGAATTAATATGTAATTAACCCTCTCGTTAATATGAATTATACTTTAAGTCTCAAAGTATGATAACCATAAATATGTGTTGTATATGAACATTACATAGTAAATTAAATAACATAATAGAAAAATATTAAAAGTCTGGATTGACTAAAGAAGTACAATGTTAGAATTATCAAAATAAAGAGTTCAGACCGTCCAAGATACTGTAAAACATTTAGAAAAAATATGTTTCCAAAACATTATTCGGAACTAAAATTTTAACAAATTCTAGTATTGTCTATCAAGGGCAGAACATAAGTGTTGCAAATACATATACATTTTTCCTTGAAATACAATGTGAAATTCATTATTTAAATGGATTTTTACTTCATGTACAGACTTTTTTTTACAACATGATTTTTTTAATGCTTATTTTTTAAGTGAAATAAAGGTCATCTTCACCTTAATTTGATCATACGAAAACTCACAATTTTTGGGTTCATGTAAGGACAAACTAATAACTTCATGCACAATAAATGGAGAACCCCAAATTAGTAGTCTACCAATAAAACAAATATATGAAAATGAAATCTGATATAACAATAGAAGCTTATACGGCTATTATGCACCTGAAATGCTGTTGAAAAAAGAAAATAAATAGAAACGGTTAATTGATTAAATAATTAAAATAAACTGACTTAGGATGTAATTAGTTCTCAATCAAATTGAATTTCAGTTTAATTCTTAGATTACCATAAGTTCCAATTAATCAAAATTAAAAGCAATGAATTTTATGGTAACAATGTTTGTTATTTGCATAGAGTAAGTGAGAATTCTAATTTTAATAGATAATAGATTGCATTTTAATTCTATAATTGATTAAGAGTAAAGAGATTACCACATAATTAATTCTCTCATTAAATTAAACTATAATATAATTCCCAAATTATTTTGAACACAAATTGATCAAATTGGCTTTACACAAAAGGTACCTATTTATAATGTTGTTACAAAAAAGTCCATGTAGCCGTAATTATGTAAATTAGGTCTCTATTCTTTCTAAATCGAAAAGCACAAAGTAGCTTGCAGTTTCCTAATAGAAAGTGTAAGTCGCGCTTCTCAAAAAATTTTAAAATTAAAAAAAAATTAAATCATAAAACCGCAGGTCCCTTGCATTTTCTGTTAGGAAAGTATAAGACACCTTGCTTTTTTTTTTTCAAAATAGAGACCAAATTTACATATTTATTTCTGACAGGCCTTTTCTTATAACAACATCAAAAACATGGATCTGTAGCTCTTTTCTTGTGGATCAAAATTAAAACCAATTAATTTTTTTTATTGCATAGTAGTAATATTTGATATGTTTCTTACTATTTAAAAATAGTTCACTTAACCATAATGAATAACTTTATCTCTAATTTATTGCTATTTATTTAGAAAACACTCCATGTTACATATTTCTTCATGGAATTCTCATCTGAAATATTAACGATAAATGAAAATAAATAAAAACAATTAATTTATTACATATTAAAAATAATTTATTATCATTAAAGAGAATTAATATGTAATTAACTCTCTCATTGATATGAATTATATTTTAATTTTCAAAGTATGATAACCATAAATATGTGTTGCGTGTGAACATTACATAGTATATTAAATAACATATGAGAAAATTATTAAAAGTCTGAATTGATAAAAGAAGGATAATGTTAGAGTTACTAAAAAATGGTTCAGACTGGCTAAGACAACATAAAACATTTAAAGGCAAATATGTTTCCAAAACAATATTTGAAACTTAAATTATAATAAATTTTAATATTTTTTTCGATGGCAGAACGTAAATGTGCATATGCATTTATAATTTTCACCAAAATATAATGTGAAATTCATTATTTAAATAAATTTTTATTTCATATATAATTCTTCCAACTTGATTTTTAATGCTTATTTTTTAAAGTGAAATAAAGATCAACTTTACCTTAATTTGATCATACAAAAACTCAAGGTTTTTTGGTACAAGTATTAGCAAACTAATACCTTCCATGCAAATTAAATGGAAAACCCCACATTTGTTGTCAGACCAATAAAACAAAAATACGAAAATGAAATTTGATACAAAACCCGAGAAGGAAGAAATAGATTAACTTTATTTGTAATAGATTTTATATAGTAATAGAAACATATATGACTATTATGCACTGGAAATGTTGTTGATAAAAGGAAATAGAAAAAAAAAGATTAATTGATTAAATAATTAGTAATAGACTGACTTGGTATGTAATTAGTTCTCCAATCAAACTGAAATTCAATGTAATTCTCAAATTACAGTAAATTCAAATTAAAAGCAATTAGTTTGTTTTATTAATTTCTTGGTACAAAGTTTGTTATTTGCAAGGATTGTGTAAGAATTCCGATTTTAATACATAGTAGATTGCATGTTGATTCTATAATTGAATAAAGCTAAAGAGAGTTGTTACATAATTAACTCTTTCATTAAATTGAACTATAATATAATTACCAAATCGTTTTGAATACAAATTAATCAAAATTAAAATCAATTAATTTCTTTTGTTTATTGCATGGAAATAATATTTGATATGATTCTTACTGTTTAAAAATAGTTCACTAACCATAGTGAATAACTATATCTCTAATTTATAGTTATTTATTTATAGAACACTACATGTTACATATTAAGTTTTCATCTAAAATATTAATAGTGAAATAAGTTAATAAATAAAAAAAAATTAATTTATTACATGTTATAAGTTATTTATTATCATCAAAGAGAATTAATATGTAATTAACTCTCTCATTAATATGAATAATATTTTAATTTTTAAAGTATGATAACCATAAATATATGTCCCGTATGAACATTACAAGGAATATTAGATAACAAAACATAAAAAAAATTAAAAGTTTGGATTGATTAAAGAAACAAAATATTAGAATTACCAAAAAAGAGTTCAGACTATCTAAGACAACATAAAACATTTAAAAATAAACATGTTTCTAGTAGTGGGCAGAACGTAAGTGTTGCATATATATCTACACTTTTCCTTAAAATACAACAAGAATTTCATTATGAATTAAATTTTATTCCATATATGATACTTCTCTTCCAACTTGATTATTTTATGCTTATTTTTTAGAGTAAAATAAAGATTAAGTTTACCTTAATTTGCTACATGTATTAAAACTCATAATTTTTTGGTCCATGTATTAGCAAACTAATAACTTCATGCAAAATAAATGAAGGACCCCAAATTTGTAGTCAGACCAATTAAAAAAAAATATGAAAATGAAATTTGATAGAAAATGTGAGAAGGAAGAAATAGATTAACTTTATTTGCAATATATTTTATACAATAATAAAAGCTTATACGACTATTATGCATTTGAAATGTTATAGATAAAAGAAAATAAATAGAAATGAATAATTGATTAAATAATTTCTAATAAACTAACTTGGTATGTAATTATTTCTTCAATCAAATTGAATTTCAATAATTTTCAAATTACCATAATTTCAAATGAATCAAAATTAAAAGCAATTAATTTGTTTTATTAATTTTATGGTAACAATGTTTGTTATTTACAAGTAGTGAGTGAGAATTCTGATTTTAATAAATAATAGATTGCATATTTATTCTATAACGGACTAAAGCTAAAGAGATTTACTACATAATTAATTTTCTCATTAAATTGAGCTATAGTATAGTTCCCAAATTATTCTAAATACAATTGATCAAAATTAAAACCAATTAATTTCTTTTGTTTATTACATGGTAATAATATTTGATATAATTCTTACTATTTAAAAAAATAGTTCACTTGACCATAAAGAATAACTTCTTCTCCAAATTATAGCTATTTATTTATAGAAGATTGTATGTTACATATTTCTTCATAGAGTTTTCATCTAATGTATTAAGGAATAAAGAAAAAAAATAAAAACAGTTTTGTTACATATTATAAATAATTTATTATTAATAAAGAGAATTAATATGTAATTAACTCTCTCACTAATATGAATTACATTTTAATTCTCAAAGTACGATAAACATAAGTATGGGTTGCATATAAACATGACATAGTATATTAAATAATATAACAAAAAACTTTTAAAAGTCTAGATCGATTAAAGAAGGACAATGTCAGAATTACCAAAAAAAGAGTTCAGACTGTCTACGACAGCATAAAACATTTGAAGATAGATATGTTTCCAAAAAAATATTTGAAGCTAAAATTTTAACAAGTTGTAATATTATCCGTCGAGGGTAGAACATAAGTGTTGCATATACATTTATACTTTTCCGCAAAATACAATGTGAAATTCAATATTTAAATACTTTTTATTTCATATATAATACAAATCGATCAAAATTAAACCCAATTAATTTCTTTTTATTTACCGCATGGTAATAATATTTGATATGATTCTTACTATTTAAAATAGTTCACTTAACCATAATGAATAACTTTATCTCTAATTTATAGTTATTTATTTATAGAACACTCCATGTTACATATTTCTTCCTAGAGTTTTCATCGGAAATATTAATGGTGAAAGAAAATAAATAAAAGCAACTAATTTATTTCATATTATAAATATTTTATTATCACTAAAGAGAGTTAATATGTTATTAACTTTCTCATTTGTATGAATTATAGTTCGCAAAGTACGATAGAAATAGATATGTGTTGCGTATGAATATTACATATTATATTTAATAATAATAACAAAAAAAATTTAAAAGTCTCGATTGATTAAAGAAAAACAATGTTAGAATTACAAAAAAAAGAGTTCAGATTGTCCAAAACAGCATAATTTTTTTTAAATAAACATGTTTCCATAACAATATTTGAAACTAAAATTTTAACAAATTTAATTTGAAACTAAAATATTAATAAATTTTATTTAAAAATAAAATTTTAACAAATTTTAATATTATCAGTCAAGGGCAAAATGTAAGTGTTGCATATACATTTATACTTTTCCTCAAACGACTGTAACGACCCAGAATTTATATTAATTAAAATATGAATATTTAATTAATTTTAAATATTAATAAGTGAAATTAAACAGTCGAATAATTTATTTATCGAATATTGGATTTAATTGGACAATTAAATCGATAATTTAATAATTGAAATTCCAGAAATAATTGTAAATTGGGTTTAATATGATTGAAAATGATTTGGAAAATTTTGTTATATCATATTGAAGTTATAATGATGTTATGGAACTTTTAAAATCGAATTAAAAGTTAATTTGTGAAAATTGAATATTTTAATATTTAATTATCGACTGTAAAATAGCCAATTTTTGAACAGTCTAAGAATTGGACGAAACTAGTTCCATTGGATCCGTAATAGTTTGTTATTATCGGATTCCAATTTTCATAGCAATCGGAGTTGTTGTTTGATCGCAGCAGCTCGAAACGCACCGAAATTGTTTTAATATTTAATTTGGCGAGTTAAAATAGTCATTTTTCAAAAAGTGTGACGCCCCACCTCTATACCCACGCTAGCCAAGAACACTCCGGAGTAGTGCTGTCAACTAGCACGGAGAATAAGGCTGTTGAGGAGCGACCATCCATGTAATTGCTTATCACATGGTGGCTATAAATAATCTTCGAAAACAAACATAGAAATAATCATATCACAAATCAGTCACAGATATTCATATCACAAAGGCGGAAGAAGATATGAATATATAACTAACACATGAAAGCGTACATCAGAGTAGTGGTCAGTAAGATCCACGATAATACAAAAGAATAGCAACACGTGCTATACAAAAGAATACAACTATGAGTCTATATCTCAAGTGTATACAACAAAAACTGCTAATCTAAACAGTTAGCCAAAAGTCAGAGTGATGAATCCCTGGGAAGAAGTCAAGCAGAAGCACCTGTAACATCTCGGTCTGACCCGAGTATTATTTAAGAAAATAATAAACGGGTCAGTCTAGCTATAAATATCAGATGACATGATATAACATAAAAGATATGGCATAAACATAAACATCCATAATGACATACCACTATAAGTATGTAAATAATGATCAACAGAAGATCAATCAATAAGAGATAATCAATATCACAAGAATCTTCTCAAAGATTCGGAAAGGGCATCATACCCCAAACTTGTACTCATAACAAGTCAATGACATAAATTCTAGAAATCAATGCAAGAAGTCCAGAAATCATAGAAAAGAGAAAGAGGCCTATCACATGACGGTCCGAAGACCAAGGGGAGCTACCCCACATGTGTGAATGGAATCACACAGATTAAGGTCCAGACTAACCAAAAAGCAAAAAGGTATGTGTGAGTGGAATCACACAAGTGGTGTCTAGTCTAACCTCGCAACAAGAGACATCGCACGGTTGCTAGTCTAAATCATCAGAATGATCGTCATGATCAACGAGAAGTGTCAATTACACTAAGCTAGTAAATATAGAAGTTTAGCTTCATGTCCCATAACCACTTGCTTAACTTAAATATTTACGAACAAATTGTAAATCTTCACTAATAAAATTGTCACAAGTGGTTCAATCGAACAAGTCCAAGAATTAACCGACGAAGTGAACACAAGCGTTTCTACCACTTGTTTTACTAAGTCGTTTAATTAGATTTCTCATCCGAGTGAGGTAAAGGTTTGTATATACTAATAGATTGGAAAACGGTTTAAGAAAAGAGCTTTGTTATTAAAAATAGAGTTGAAATTGTTTGTTAAAAGAGTTTTGGTATTTACTACTAGTATTGAAACCTTTATATTATAAAGTGACAAAACACAGAAGCAATTGTAGAAACAATCAGTCACAAAAATCGCATACGGAGATGTGAATAAAATCCAAGGAAATCAGCTCAATATATTTCAGATAAGATCCCCTATGGAGGGGGGGGTCCAGGGGGGGTGGCAACCCCCCAAGGTGGGGGTGCGGGGGCAACGCCACCACTTACGGGGTTCGACCTGCCCGGTCAGGTCGCGGGGTCCAGGGGGCAGCGCCCCGTCCAAAACGGTACGACCTAGTGAAGACAAAATGAGGTCTAACGACCTAAGAGGAATAGGGTCGAGCGACCTAATGGTTGCGACCTAGGGGTCTAAGGGGTCAAGCGACCTATCGGGATAAGGTCCAACGACCTACGAGTCAAAGGTCTAACGACCTATAGGGTTATAATATCATGCGACCTATCGGTTTATAAGGTCATGCGACCTAAGGAAGGTAAGGTCTAACGACCTAATGCTCACGACCTAACGGTCTAAAAGCCACGCGCTAGAGGATCTGCGAGCTAACGAGGCCGACCTAAGGTGCAAGCGACCTAAGGGACTACAGCCTAAAGTATGGTACGCGACCTAAAAGATGGCGCGAACAAGGTGAGAGCAGGTCGAGCGACTTAAGGCGATGCGCGACCTAAGACCTAGCGACCTAAGGGGATGCGCGACCTAAGAGAGGCATCAGGTCGAACGACTTAAGGGTTATGCGACCTACGACCTAAGCTCAAATACGAGCTACGAGCTAGCGACCTACGACCTAAGCTCAAATACGAGCTAAGGCCTACGAGCTAAGGCCCTAACGTACTAACATTTGTCGCGACCTAAGTGGTGACGACCTAACAAGGAAAGGCTGAGCGGCCTAACGCTGTAGAGGGGATTTAAGGCCAGAAACGACCTACGACCTAAACCCTGTACGGCCTAACGTGAAACGACCTAACTCCGAAGTGAAAATTCAAGGCTGTGCGACCTAGCGCGATAACACGCGAACGACTTAAGGGTTAGGTCGCGAGCGACCTAACTCCGAACACACGAAATGGCCAGAATGACCTAAGTGCAGAAAATTCACCAAAACGCTAAAAATGGGAGTTTTTCGCCAATGCAATCCAAACCAAATGCTAATATGCATGCAAAAATGATAGGGAATCATTCCCAACAGTCCAATATAGTTATTGGCTAGAATTGTGAGATAAAAATCTCACCTTTGCACCAAATATCAATGAAAATGAAGTTTTAAGCAAGCAAGAATCAATCCTTCTTCTATCTAAGCACAAGAAGCTTGAATCCAATGTCTTCTTCTTGAATTTGAGTTTTGGAATTTTAATTTTCCATTCCCTCCACCATTAATGCCAAAGCTTGATTAGTTAGGAAATTTATGAAGAGTGAGGAGAAGAGGGTTGGAACTTGGGCTTAATAGGCTAAACTAACCCGAAGTCCAAAGCGGGAAAAGTTAGTGAAATTTCACTAACTCCAAACCTATCGATGTTTATACTTAAAAAAAGTTGTAAACGGCATTTCGAACTCAATGGAAGTGGTCTCGAGTCCTAATTTGACCGTTTGCAAAAAGTAGCTTTTCGGACCAAAATCCGATTAACGAGTTAATATTTAAATAAAATATTTAAATACAAACTCGATAAATATGCGGGTTGTTACAAAAAGTCTTGGATTTCGACGAAACCAGTTTCATCGGATCCGTAATGTGATATTATTGTATGGTTTCAAATTTCATGTCAATTGGATTTACCGTTTGTCCGGTGCAAGCTAAAACGCCTAGAAAATCGTTTAAATCGATTTAATTTAAATTGAACGTTTATTGCCGTAACTCGTACAGATGACCGAATTAGCTCTCGAAACACGTTCCATTGCGTTCGGAACGTGGGATAAATCTTAGAAACGCCAACCGGCACGCTTCGTTTGGAGTTCGGAAAATCCGGGATGAATAGTGTCGCGCGAATTTTCTATATAAGGCCCTCTATTTTCACTTTTGCAAACCAAACCCTCCTTCTTTCTTCTTCAGCCGATCCTAATTTCAATGGCCACGGAAATTCGAAACTTCTTCCCTCAATCTCTTCCAATCCGTGAAGAATTAGCAAAAACTCTCAACTACAAAGTTGTAGAGGACGATGAAAGCTTCAAATCCATACGGAGATGATCGAAAACGGAGCTTCGAATCAACGGGAAATCGAGCAAGAAGGGGCTGCGTTTTTCACGCAAATCGAGGTGATAGGGGAGGCCGAGTTCAACATGGTGGCAGCCGATAGTGGCTCTCGAGCGGGGCTTCGCAACGATGGTCTCTGATCGTGTTTTCATGCATCGTGTTGGTCGCGACTTGGAACCCTAGGCAACGTGAGTTGGGTTCGTGCTTGCGTGATAGTTACTGGATATTAACGTGAAGATGGAAGAAGCTTAGGGGACGGTCAAGATGCTGGGGAAAAGAATGCACGGCTGATGATGAAGGTTGTAATATATATATATATATATATATATATATATATATATATATATATATATATATATAAAAGAAAATTGTAAATGTTTATATATTAAAAGTGTACAATGTTTAAAAATTCATATCTCTTTCATACGAGGTCGAAAACGCACGAAACCAGTTGCGTTGGAATCGTATGGACGAGCACTACGCTATGGAATTGGATTGGAGTCGTTTGGAGTTAGCGAAAATTTTGGGTAAAATTAAACGCGCGTTTAATTTTATTCGAAATAAATCGCTAAAACGGAATTGAAATCAAGGTGAGAACTTCTCACTCAATCGAATCAGTTTTGATTTTAATTTTAAATAGTTAGATTTAAAATTCTTGAATGCATGTTTGAATGTTGATTGTTATCTATTGATTGTTAAAATAGACATTATGCACCGTTAGTAAGCGGATGTTATTTATTAAAAACATATACCGCGAATATTTCATAAACAGTGAAATTGGTATTATTTATGTACTTGGAGTTGATTTCTCGCATTGTATAGCGGATGAGACCCTATTGCGCCGTCTATTAAGCGGATAATATTTTATAAATCCCATATACCGCGATAATTCCGTACTGGAGCGGAATTGGTATTGTGCTAATGTTTGTGGATGCAGAGAAACAGGTTGGAGGGATCCAACTGGATTCCTCAACTGTATTGATTTATTTACAGATATTTTGATATTTGTTGATTATCATATCGATATATGATATTTGGATGTCGTGATTGACTATTTGGCGTTGCTGCATCATCGGATCCATTTTTGAAGTTTTAGATAATGATTTTGGTTTTTAAAATGAATTTTTAAAGTGATTTTCGAAAGTATACGTTTTATTTAATTTTGAATTGTTAAAATAAATAAACGTTAAAATTTTATTTTCATAAAAGTTATGATTTTTGGAAAATAATGCTTAAGTATGATTTTGAAGTATATAAGCTTTAAATAACGATTTTTAAGTTATTAAAAGAATAAATTGGTTTAAATTCGGATTTTTGAATTATTAAAAACGATGTATATAAAAGACTTATAAAAATTGATATTTTATAAATTAAAAATATTGGAATATTAAAACGAGTTTTTATAAGTGTTAAAAATGAAATAAAAATGGATTCATAAGTGAACGGAATTTATAGATTTATAAATTGTGAAGTTATAAAATGTAACAACCTGGTATTTCGTACCGATTATTTATCGTCTTTGGACGGTTTCTTTTCCTAGCAAATTACTGGTTGGAATTTTTGCTTAACCAGTTGAAACTCTTTTGAAAAAATTTGTTAAAGGCTGACGGGCTTTAAAATAAATTCTCGGCCAACATTTTCAAATGTTTGAAGCCGTGAAAAGTTTGCAAAGCTAATGTACACGTCCCCTTTATCTCAATGCCGACCCACTTCAAGAAACTCGACCCGCCCCTTTACCATTTTTCTTTTATTTCGTTCGTAACCCTAAAACCCTCAAAAGAAAATAAATGGCGGCATCTCGTCTTCGTTCGTCTGAAGCTAGGGCGCGTTCAAAATTGACGATGCTGGCTTCTTCAATTCGACGTGCTCGTGCTCGATTGGGCTTCGGTTGATAGCTTCAATTCGTCGACAAGGTGAGTGATCCCCTTCACTCACATCTAATTCCTATCTCGTGTTTATTAGTGTTCGAATTCGATGATTTTCGTTCGTATTTGATTGTTGAATCTGTCACTTGATTATTTCGGCCTCTGGACTTTGTTGAACTTCGATTTCTTGACTAAAACTACCCGTGGTACCTAGCTCGATTTGCTTCAATGTGTTATGTATCCTGCTGCATACATGTTTGATTGCTACTGAGTTGTATTTTTGATTTAGTCTCCCTACACTTGGTTTTACTTTGAGCTACAGTTTGTAATCTTCTCTGTTTTGATTTCCTTTTGCACTGCACCAATTATGTCGACTTGAACATCTCGTTGATATGTGCATTAACCCTGAGTATTATTCATGTATATTGGATTTCTGTGCATTGCTGAGTTCGACCCTTTTTAATGTTTGCATTGTTGCATTGCCTTACTGAACTTGATTCAGTAGTATGCTTCATTTTGCATCACTGTATGTAACTCTCTGAAGTGCCTGCATTGTCATGATGTATACTCTCTGTATACATACTTGAGGCTTGTTCAATGCATCACTGTATATCCATACTGTTGGCATTCATATGTTTACAAGTACATTTCATATACTTGTGGCCATTCATGCAAAATTTAGTTGCCTTCTTCTGGTTCATTTCATTTTGGAACCATTGCTTTGTGACCTTTTCACTAGTGTTTTTCACTGTTGCATTGTTTGGGTGTTTGTTGTACATATGAAATTGATTCATATGTATGCTAGGCAATGTTTACATTGCATTGCCTTATTTTTGTGCTTTCTTCTTTAGCCTATACCTGTACATTGCGTTCTCTTATGCAGTACTTGATGTCGCTTGAAATTAACTTCAAGTTCAGTGCATCCCCTCTCCAAGTATTACATTGAACTTGGTGGCCTTTGTTACACTGCTTCATGTCATACTTGTTGATGTGCTTTGCAGTGCTATTTTGACATTGTGTTTATTTTGTTACACAAGTGACAGTGTTTGGCATTCTTCAGTTTGGTGGTGTCACTCTTGTTTACATAAATAAGTGTGGTTATACTACATATAATTATGTAGATCACTACTTCATGTATTTGGGGCTTACTTCTTTGATTTTCGAATTACACTTGAGTCTTGTTTAATTCATTGAGGCACTGTGCATTGTTGCCAGTTGCTTCTCTCTGTTCACTTGAGCTGCTGCAGTGTGCATATATGGTTATTTTAACCATTTCATTTTGAGGCTGTGTCACTGATGTCGGCTTGCCTTATTCATTTCTCAGTCGAACTTTGGTTCATTTTACCGTGTCATCCCCCATGTAATTTGCAGTTGCATTTCTGGTCAATCTTTGTACCTGAGTCACTGATGTTGGTTTGCATTATTTTGTTCATTTGGATTAAACAATCTTGTTGAGTTCACTTGAAATCCCTGTATGCATGTCATATGGGTTTGCTTGTGGTACACTGTACTGCATTCCTGAGTTAGTTATTGTCATTTTCTACATATTTATATATGTGGCCTTGTACTATTTGATGGCATTTGGATTGATTTTCGAATTACACTTGAGTTAAATCCGGTGACTCGGGTTTGATCTTGTGTTTGCTTGTGAATTTTCATTGGGTACATCATCACTGTGGTGGCAAGGCAGTGCATGCCAGCGTGAACTGCAGCCACACGATACTGCTTTTATTGTTATTTCTTTTGCTTTTGATTTATGGATCTATTTCGTATTCCTTATGTTGTAGTGGCGAGGCAGTATACGCGTGCGTATACTGCAGCCCTACTCGTGTTGACCTTTTAATTGATGTTCCAATTGATTTGAATTGGTTCGCGTTATATTTACCGTTATCCGATTTCTTATTTAAGAATCGGATAGGTAAATTTATTTCTGTGACTGTCGTCTATTCATTATTTAATTATTATTGCTTCTGTGCACTAATAACTGAGTTTGAATTAGACTGACCCGAGTATTATTTTCTTTTGAATTTAATACTCGGGTCAGACCGAGTATTTTCAGGTTGTAGATATTCTGCTTTGGGATGCTGCTTGAGCTACGAAGACTTTTCATATCTTTTGGAGTTGTCGAGTCATAGTATAGGTTGCTATGTATTCATGTATATTAGTCGATAATGTACTTGTATATATAACTTCCTGAGTCGACTGTTGTAGTTGTATCACATGTACCGTGTCAAATGTATTGTAACTGACATCAGTTATTATATATATATATATATATATATATATATATATATATATATGAGACTTACTGTTTCATCTGTGTTCCGCATTTATATTATCTGTGTTATTATTTTATATTTTTGTCCTAGACTATTATAGCCACTGTGTAGTAGCTTTGAGTTTGCATCGGCATGTCGGATTTCCTCCTGAAATGAAATGTTTTGTTTTTACTATCTGGCATATCGGTGCTCGCACAAGGCAATTACACGGATGGTCGCTCCTCAACAGCCTCATTCTCCGCGCTAGTTGACAGCACTACATCGTAGTGTTCTTGGCTAGCGTGGGTATAGAGGTGGGGCGTCACAGCTTGGTATCAGAGCCTGGGGTTTAGGACGAATATAAAACATAACTTAGATAGTACATGTGTTACAACTATTTGTCGATGTTTTATCTCACATTTTTATCTAAGATCATCTTTGATTTGTTAGGTATGAATTCCTAACTCTTATTCATGAGCATTGCTGCTATTCTCTGTTGCACTTGCTCATTTCAGTATGCACTGCTAAGTATCATTGTGTATATGCTCTACCAAGTTGCATATTGCTGCAACTCGTACCCACTTCGATTTGAGCTCGCATTGTTTATTCGAACTTCTGTATATATGCATTCTTATCTCTGATTCGTGTACTTAATGCAGTCTCCATACAATTGGGTTTTGGGTGTCAATCTTTGAGACAAATTGCATTTCAATTGTCGACTTTGTCTGTTTATCCGACAAAATTGCATTTCAATTGTCGACTCTGTCTGTTTATCCGTGGTTTGTTGGCTTTCATGTGCCTCTCTCTGATAGTTTTAAAATTTCTTTGGTATAAAAGAAATTGTCTATGACTTTGCCTTGTCGATATCGACATTGACTTGACTTTTACTTTTGTTAAAGTCATTCATGCATTTATGCTCGTTTTGCTTCGTTTTTCCAATTGTTGATCGATTCTTCTTTTCCGATTAGTTGTTATCACCTTTGTCGACTTTGATAACTTCTATATCAGGAATTTTTGGGTATTCCTACCTTGATGGATTTGGAATCGAATTCTTTGGATTTTATTCACGTCTTCGAATGTGAATCTTAGTGAATTGACTTGGTTTTCGAATTTAATCGATTCTTGATTATTTCCCGATTTGTTGCTATCATTTATTAGCAACTTTGATGACCTTTTCTTCGGGATTTTTGTGAACATACCTTTCGATGAATTCAGTATCGATTTCTTTGGATTCTATTCACGTCTTCGTATGTGAAATTCTTGTGATTGATTGTTTCTACAATTATTTTTGTGATTTGTCACTTTAAAAATATAAAGGTTTTCTATACTAGTAGTAAATATCAAAACCCGTTTCTCCAAACGATTTCAAAACTATTTTACTACAAAACTCTTTTCCTAAACCGTTTTCCAATCTATTAGTATATACTAACCTTTACCTCACTCGTATGAGAAATCTAATTAAACGACTTAGTAAAACGAGTGGTATATAACGCTTGCGTTTACTTCGCCGGTTAATTCTTGGACTTATTCGATTGAATCTCTTGTGACAATTTTCTAGTGACGATCTACAGTTTGTTCGTAAATATTTAAGTTAAGCTAGTGGTTATGGGACATGAAGCTAAACTTTTATATTCACTAACTTAGTGTAATTGACACTTCTCGTTGATCATGACGATCATTCTTATGATTTAGACTAGCAATTGTGCGATGTCTCCTTTTTGGTTAGACTAGGCCTCATCGGTGTGATTTCGTCTCACACATATCTCTTGGGCTTTGAGGATTGTCTAGACACCATTTGTGTGATTTCATTCACACATACTTTCCTTTTGTTTGCTAGGTTAGACTAGACACCACTTGTGTGATTCCACTCACACATACCTTTTTGATTTTTGGTTAGTCTAGACCTCAATCTGTGTGATTCCGACTCACACATATGGGGTAGCGCCCCACGGTCTTCGGGCCATTCGTGTGTCAAAATTAATGGCTTGCAACCATGAGATAGCATCTCGTTATGCGTTGCACGTGTTGATGATTTTTCATGCTCGCGTGTAAGTGAGATTCCGTGCTCCCGTTCTCGCTTTGCGTTGCACGTGTTGATGAATTTTCATGCTCGCGTGTAGGTGAGATTCCGTGCTCCCGTTCTCGCTTTGCGTTGCACGTGTTGATGAATTTTCATGCTCGCGTGTAGGTGAGATTCCGTGCTCCCGTTCTCGCTTTGCGTTGCACGTGTTGATGATTTTTCATGCTCGCGTGTAGGTGAGATTCCGTGCTCCCGTTCTCGCTTTGCGTTGCCCGTGTTGATGATTTTTCATGCTCACGTGTAGGTGAGATTCCATGCTCCCGTTCTCGCTTTGCGTTGCACGTGTTGATGAGTTTTCATGCTCGCGTGTAGGTGAGTTTTCATGCTCCCGTTCTCGCTTTGCGTTACATGTGCTGATGGGTTTTCATGCTCGCGTGTAGGTGAGTTTTCATGCTCCCGTTCTCGCTTTGCGTTACATGTGCTGATGAGTTTTCATGCTCGCGTGTAGGTGAGTTTTCATACTCCATTTGAGTTTTCATACTCCCATTTGAGTTTTCATACTCCCGTTCGAGTTTTCATACTCGCGTTCGAGTTTACATACTCCCGTTCGAGTTTTCATACTCCCGTTCGAGTTTTCATACTCCGGTTCGAGTTTTCATACTCGCGTTCGAGTTTTCATACTCCCGTTCGAGTTTTCATACTCCGGTTCGAGTTTTCATACTCGCGTTCGAGTTTTCATACTCCCGTTCGAGTTTTCATACTCTCATCTTGTGATTTCTGGATTTCTTGTGTAGATTTCTAGAATTTGTGCTTCACCAATTTTCGTGATTTTTATTGATAAGTTTTATCAATTTTTGTGCATTGGTGAACTCGTGTGTTATTGACTTGTTATGAATACAAGTTTAGGGTATGATACCCCTTTCTATCTTTGAGAAGATCCTTGTGACACTTTTGATGAATGAAAATCCACTTATCGAAGTTGCTACTGATATCGCTGTTTTAATCACGTGTTTTAAAAATCATTTTCAAAATTTTTATAGTTTACGCTTTCAAAAGAATGAGGAAGCGATTTAAACGTTTCAGCAAAATCGAGGACTATGACCCCTTTCTTTTACTGATTCGTTTAATTCCGGACTTGTCCGTTTGACGTTGAAAATTTGTGAATTCCTTTTATGAAATTAAAAGAATATTTTGTGATTGTATTGCCCATTGAGTGCTTTAAGAATTCTGGTCGAGGCGCTTGATCAACGTTATCGATAGGAATCTCCTAGACGCTTTGATGAGACAATCAGACACAGTAAATTGAATTTTAAAATGTAAATTTGCCTGAAAAGATAATTACATTAAGTAAATTGTAAATTTTGAAAGTTTTAGCTTTTCGGGAAAGAATATTATTTAAAACAACTCTTTTCCGACACTTCTATTCTTGTGATTCCCGAGGGGAACCAAGACTCTATCGTTTGTACCAATGCTAATCGTGTTGGTTTGCATACCATTCTCTTGCATAAGAGAACGTGCTGTCTCTTGTGTTTCTAAATCATTAATGCCTATTGAGACTAAATATGTCACTCATGATCTAGTGCTCTTGGCTATTGATTTCGTTCTTCAAAATTTGGCATCATTATTTTCGGGTGAGAAATTTGTTCTCTACCCTAATCATAAACCTTGGGAATATTTATTTTTCATAAGGAACTTAATTTACGTCAACCACGTTGACTCGAGTTTCTTATATATCTCATGATCTTGATATTCTTTACACTCCCGTATGGGAAATCGTGTTGCCGATGCAATTAGTCGTAGGCAACAAGTGGTTGTTCCTTTGATGATGTCCGTATGGAATCATCTTTTTACCAAGTTCATCAGACGTTTCGATGTACTTCGTTTTATTGAGCTTCGTCTCATTCCTTTTATGGACTTACGTCTGATGTTCTTTTATGTTGAATGGTTCATTGGACGTACCGTTTTTGTACTACGTCGGCGTTCCGAATTAATGAAGCTTTGATTCATCTGGCGTATCGTTATTGTACTACGCTGTTGTTCCAAATTACTCGTGTTTCACCTATGATAGGTGTTGTGCGTTTCGGTCGGTCGGGAAAGTTAGCGCCTCGATATATTGGGCCATTTCCTATCACTGAATGTATTGGTTTCTTGGCTTATCGCCTCTTATTACCGGCTCAATTTTCTGTTATTCATGACGTGTTTCACGCGTCTTCCTTCTACGGAAATGCCTTAGGGATTCCGATTTTATTCTTGAGCCCGGTATTATTGAAGAAATTGAAGTTTCACCAGATTTGACTTTGAGCAACATTCTATTCACATCAATGTTTCGGGGGTTCAGCACCTTCGAAATAAAGATGTTTTTCTCATGAAAGTTCAGTGTTCTCTAGTTCTATGGATTTCACTTTGGAACCCAGAGAATTCATCGAGCAAACACGTTCTGGCTTTCTCTTTCATGCTCTATATGGTGAACTTCTTATTTTCAAATTTCGTCATTTTATGATGACATGCTTTTATGGTTGTTACCTTTTGTCCATTTATCCCTTAAGATTGCGAGGACGCAATTTCTTTAAGGAGGGGAGTCTGTAACAACCCGGTATTTCGTACCGATTATTTATCGTCTTTGGACGGTTTCTTTTCCTAGCAAATTACTGGTTGGAATTTTTGCTTAACCAGTTGAAACTCTTTTGAAAAAAATCTGTTAAAGGCTGACGGGCTTTAAAATAAATTCTCGGCCAACATTTTCAAATGTTTGAAGCCGTGAAAAGTTTGCAAAGCTAATGTACACGTCCCCTTTATCTCAATGCCGACCCACTTCAAGAAACTCGACCCGCCCCTTTACCATTTTTCTTTTATTTCGTTCGTAACCCTAAAACCCTCAAAAGAAAATAAATGGCGGCATCTCGTCTTCGTTCGTCTGAAGCTAGGGCGCGTTCAAAATTGACGATGCTGGCTTCTTCAATTCGACGTGCTCGTGCTCGATTGGGCTTCGATTGATAGCTTCAATTCGTCGACAAGGTGAGTGATCCCCTTCACTCACATCTAATTCCTATCTCGTGTTTATTAGTGTTCGAATTCGATGATTTTCGTTCGTATTTGATTGTTGAATCTGTCACTTGATTATTTCGGCCTCTGGACTTTGTTGAACTTCGATTTCTTGACTAAAACTACCCGTGGTACCTAGCTCGATTTGCTTCAATGTGTTATGTATCCTGCTGCATACATGTTTGATTGCTACTGAGTTGTATTTTTGATTTAGTCTCCCTACACTTGGTTTTACTTTGAGCTACAGTTTGTAATCTTCTCTGTTTTGATTTCCTTTTGCACTGCACCAATTATGTCGACTTGAACATCTCGTTGATATGTGCATTAACCCTGAGTATTATTCATGTATATTGGATTTCTGTGCATTGCTGAGTTCGACCCTTTTTAATGTTTGCATTGTTGCATTGCCTTACTGAACTTGATTCAGTAGTATGCTTCATTTTGCATCACTGTATGTAACTCTCTGAAGTGCCTGCATTGTCATGATGTATACTCTCTGTATACATACTTGAGGCTTGTTCCATGCATCACTGTATATCCATACTGTTGGCATTCATATGTTTACAAGTACATTTCATATACTTGTGGCCATTCATGCAAAATTTAGTTGCCTTCTTCTGGTTCATTTCATTTTGGAACCATTGCTTTGTGACCCTTTTCACTAGTGTTTTTCACTGTTGCATTGTTTGGGTGTTTGTTGTACATATGAAATTGATTCATATGTATGCTAGGCAATGTTTACATTGCATTGCCTTATTTTTGTGCTTTCTTCTTTAGCCTATACCTGTACATTGCGTTCTCTTATGCAGTACTTGATGTCGCTTGAAATTAACTTCAAGTTCAGTGCATCCCCTCTCCAAGTATTACATTGAACTTGGTGGCCTTTGTTACACTGCTTCATGTCATACTTGTTGATGTGCTTTGCAGTGCTATTTTGACATTGTGTTTATTTTGTTACACAAGTGACAGTGTTTGGCATTCTTCAGTTTGGTGGTGTCACTCTTGTTTACATAAATAAGTGTGGTTATACTACATATAATTATGTAGATCACTACTTCATGTATTTGGGGCTTACTTCTTTGATTTTCGAATTACACTTGAGTCTTGTTTAATTCATTGAGGCACTGTGCATTGTTGCCAGTTGCTTCTCTCTGTTCACTTGAGCTGCTGCAGTGTGCATATATGGTTATTTTAACCATTTCATTTTGAGGCTGTGTCACTGATGTCGGCTTGCCTTATTCATTTCTCAGTCGAACTTTGGTTCATTTTACCGTGTCATCCCCCATGTAATTTGCAGTTGCATTTCTGGTCAATCTTTGTACCTGAGTCACTGATGTTGGTTTGCATTATTTTGTTCATTTGGATTTAACAATCTTGTTGAGTTCACTTGAAATCCCTGTATGCATGTCATATGGGTTTGCTTGTGGTACACTGTACTGCATTCCTGAGTTAGTTATTGTCATTTTCTACATATTTATATATGTGGCCTTGTACTATTTGATGGCATTTGGATTGATTTTCGAATTACACTTGAGTTGAATCCGGTGACTCGGGTTTGATCTTGTGTTTGCTTGTGAATTTTCATTGGGTACATCATCACTGTGGTGGCAAGGCAGTGCATGCCAGCGTGAACTGCAGCCACACGATACTGCTTTTATTGTTATTTCTTTTGCTTTTGATTTATGGATCTATTTCGTATTCCTTATGTTGTAGTGGCGAGGCAGTATACGCGTGCGTATACTGCAGCCCTACTCGTGTTGACCTTTTAATTGATGTTCCAATTGATTTGAATCGGTTCGCGTTATATTTACCGTTATCCGATTTCTTATTTAAGAATCGGATAGGTAAATTTATTTCTGTGACTGTCGTCTATTCATTATTTAATTATTATTGCTTCTGTGCACTAATAACTGAGTTTGAATTAGACTGACCCGAGTATTATTTTCTTTTGAATTTAATACTCGGGTCAGACCGAGTATTTTCAGGTTGTAGATATTCTGCTTTGGGATGCTGCTTGAGCTATGAAAACTTTTCATATCTTTTGGAGTTGTCGAGTCATAGTATAGGTTGATATGTATTCATGTATATTAGTCGATAATGTACTTGTATATATAACTTCCTGAGTCGACTGTTGTAGTTGTATCACATGTACCGTGTCAAATGTATTGTAACTGACATCAGTTATTATATATATATATATATGAGACTTACTGTTTCATCTGTGTTCCGCATTTATATTATCTGTGTTATTATTTTATATTTTTGTCCTAGACTATTATAGCCACTGTGTAGTAGCTTTGAGTTTGCATCGGCATGTCAGATTTCCTCCTGAAATGAAATGTTTTGTTTTTACTATCTGGCATATCGGTGCTCGCACAAGGCAATTACACGGATGGTCGCTCCTCAACAGCCTCATTCTCCGCGCTAGTTGACAGCAGTACATCGTAGTGTTCTTGGCTAGCGTGGGTATAGAGGTGGGGCGTCACAGCTTGGTATCAGAGCCTGGGGTTTAGGACGAATATAAAACATAACTTAGATAGTACATGTGTTACAACTATTTGTCGATGTTTTATCTCACATCTTTATCTAAGATCATCTTTGATTTGTTAGGTATGAATTCCTAACTCTTATTCATGAGCATTGCTGCTATTCTCTGTTGCACTTGCTCATTTCAGTATGCACTGCTAAGTATCATTGTGTATATGCTCTACCAAGTTGCATATTGCTGCAACTCGTACCCACTTCGATTTGAGCTCGCATTGTTTATTCGAACTTCTGTATATATGCATTCTTATCTCTGATTCGTGTACTTAATGCAGTCTCCATACAATTGGGTTTTGGGTGTCAATCTTTGAGACAAATTGCATTTCAATTGTCGACTCTGTCTGTTTATCCGACAAAATTGCATTTCAATTGTCGACTCTGTCTGTTTATCCGTGGTTTGTTGGATTTCATGTGCCTCTCTCTGATAGTTTTAAAATTTCTTTGGTATAAAAGAAATTGTCTATGACTTTGCCTTGTCGATATCGACATTGACTTGACTTTTACTTTTGTTAAAGTCATTCATGCATTTATGCTCGTTTTGCTTCGTTTTTCCAATTGTTGATCGATTCTTCTTTTCCGATTAGTTGTTATCACCTTTGTCGACTTTGATAACTTCTATATCAGGAATTTTTGGGTATTCCTACCTTGATGGATTTGGAATCGAATTCTTTGGATTTTATTCACGTCTTCGAATGTGAATCTTAGTGAATTGACTTGGTTTTCGAATTTAATCGATTCTTGATTATTTCCCGATTTGTTGCTATCATTTATTAGCAACTTTGATGACCTTTTCTTCGGGATTTTTGTGAACATACCTTTCGATGAATTCAGTATCGATTTCTTTGGATTCTATTCACGTCTTCGTATGTGAAATTCTTGTGATTGATTGTTTCTACAATTATTTTTGTGATTTGTCACTTTAAAAATATAAAGGTTTTCTATACTAGTAGTAAATATCAAAACCCGTTTCTCCAAATGATTTCAAAACTATTTTACTACAAAACTCTTTTCCTAAACCGTTTTCCAATCTATTAGTATATACTAACCTTTACCTCACTCGTATGAGAAATCTAATTAAACGACTTAGTAAAACGAGTGGTATATAACGCTTGCGTTTACTTCGCCGGTTAATTCTTGGACTTATTCGATTGAATCTCTTGTGACAATTTTCTAGTGACGATCTACAGTTTGTTCGTAAATATTTAAGTTAAGCTAGTGGTTATGGGACATGAAGCTAAACTTTTATATTCACTAACTTAGTGTAATTGACACTTCTCGTTGATCATGACGATCATTCTTATGATTTAGACTAGCAATTGTGCGATGTCTCCTTTTTGGTTAGACTAGGCCTCATCGGTGTGATTTCGTCTCACACATATCTCTTGGGCTTTGAGGATTGTCTAGACACCATTTGTGTGATTTCATTCACACATACTTTCCTTTTGTTTGCTAGGTTAGACTAGACACCACTTGTGTGATTCCACTCACACATACCTTTTTGATTTTTGGTTAGTCTAGACCTCAATCTGTGTGATTCCGACTCACACATGTGGGGTAGCGCCCCACGGTCTTCGGGCCATTCGTGTGTCAAAATTAATGGCTTGCAACCATGAGATAGCGTCTCGTTATGCATTGCACGTGTTGATGATTTTTCATGCTTGCGTGTAAGTGAGATTCCGTGCTCCCGTTCTCGCTTTGCGTTGCACGTGTTGATGAATTTTCATGCTCGCGTGTAGGTGAGATTCCGTGCTCCCGTTCTCGCTTTGCGTTGCACGTGTTGATGAATTTTCATGCTCGCGTGTAGGTGAGATTCCGTGCTCCCGTTCTCGCTTTGCGTTGCACGTGTTGATGATTTTTCATGCTCGCGTGTAGGTGAGATTCCGTGCTCCCGTTCTCGCTTTGCGTTGCCCGTGTTGATGATTTTTCATGCTCACGTGTAGGTGAGATTCCATGCTCCCGTTCTCGCTTTGCGTTGCGCGTGTTGATGAGTTTTCATGCTCGCGTGTAGGTGAGTTTTCATGCTCCCGTTCTCGCTTTGCGTTACATGTGCTGATGGGTTTTCATGCTCGCGTGTAGGTGAGTTTTCATGCTCCCGTTCTCGCTTTGCGTTACATGTGCTGATGAGTTTTCATGCTCGCGTGTAGGTGAGTTTTCATACTCCATTTGAGTTTTCATACTCCCATTTGAGTTTTCATACTCCCGTTCGAGTTTTCATACTCGCGTTCGAGTTTACATACTCCCGTTCGAGTTTTCATACTCCCGTTCGAGTTTTCATACTCCAGTTCGAGTTTTCATACTCGCGTTCGAGTTTTTATACTCCCGTTCGAGTTTTCATACTCCGGTTCGAGTTTTCATACTCGCGTTCGAGTTTTCATACTCCCGTTCGAGTTTTCATACTCTCATCTTGTGATTTCTGGATTTCTTGTGTATATTTCTAGAATTTGTGCTTCACCAATTTTCGTGATTTCTATTGATAAGTTTTATCAATTTTTGTGCATTGGTGAACTCGTGTGTTATTGACTTGTTATGAATACAAGTTTAGGGTATGATACCCCTTTCTATCTTTGAGAAGATCCTTGTGACACTTTTGATGAATGAAAATCCACTTATCGAAGTTGCTACTGATATCGCTGTTTTAATCACGTGTTTTAAAAATCATTTTCAAAATTTTTATAGTTTACGCTTTCAAAAGAATGAGGAAGCGATTTAAACGTTTCAGCAAAATCGAGGACTATGACCCCTTTCTTTTACTGATTCGTTTAATTCCGGACTTGTCCGTTTGAGGTTGAAAATTTGTGAATTCCTTTTATGAAATTAAAAGAATATTTTGTGATTGTATTGCCCATTGAGTGCTTTAAGAATTCTGGTCGAGGCGCTTGATCAACGTTATCGATAGGAATCTCCTAGACGCTTTGATGAGACAATCAGACACAGTAAATTGGATTTTAAAATGTAAATTTGCCTGAAAAGATAATTACATTAAGTAAATTGTAAATTTTGAAAGTTTTAGCTTTTCGGGAAAGAATATTATTTAAAACAACTCTTTTCCGACACTTCTATTCTTGTGATTCCCGAGGGGAACCAAGACTCTATCGTTTGTACCAATGCTAATCGTGTTGGTTTGCATGCCATTCTCTTGCATAAGAGAACGTGCTGTCTCTTGTGTTTCTAAATCATTAATGCCTATTGAGACTAAATATGTCACTCATGATCTAGTGCTCTTGGCTATTGATTTCGTTCTTCAAAATTTGGCATCATTATTTTCGGGTGAGAAATTTGTTCTCTACCCTGGTCATAAATCTTGGGAATATTTATTTTTCATAAGGAACTTAATTTACGTCAACCACGTTGACTCGAGTTTCTTATATATCTCATGATCTTGATATTCTTTACACTCCCGTATGGGAAATCGTGTTGCCGATGCAATTAGTCGTAGGCAACAAGTGGTTGTTCCTTTGATGATGTCCGTATGGAATCATCTTTTTACCAAGTTCATCAGACGTTTCGATGTACTTCGTTTTATTGAGCTTCGTCTCATTCCTTTTATGGACTTACGTCTGATGTTCTTTTATGTTGAATGGTTTATTGGACGTACCGTTTTTGTACTACGTCGGCGTTTCGAATTAATGAAGCTTTGATTCATCTGGCGTATCGTTATTGTACTACGCTGTTGTTCCAAATTACTCGTGTTTCACCTATGATAGGTGTTGTGCTTTTCGGTCGGTCGGGAAAGTTAGCGCCTCGATATATTGGGCCATTTCCTATCACTGAATGTATTGGTTTCTTGGCTTATCGCCTCTTATTACCGGCTCAATTTTCTGTTATTCATGACGTGTTTCACGCGTCTTCCTTCTACGGAAATGCCTTAGGGATTCCGATTTTATTCTTGAGCCCGGTATTATTGAAGAAATTGAAGTTTCACCAGATTTGACTTTGAGCAACATTCTATTCACATCAATGTTTCGGGGGTTCAGCACCTTCGAAATAAAGATGTTTTTCTCATGAAAGTTCAGTGTTCTCTAGTTCTATGGATTTCACTTTGGAACCCAGAGAATTCATCGAGCAAACACGTTCTGGCTTTCTCTTTCATGCTCTATATGGTGAACTTCTTATTTTCAAATTTCGTCATTTTATGATGACATGCTTTTATGGTTGTTACCTTTTGTCCATTTATTCCTTAAGATTGCGAGGACGCAATTTCTTTAAGGAGGGGAGTCTGTAACAACCCGGTATTTCGTACCGATTATTTATCGTCTTTGGACGGTTTCTTTTCCTAGCAAATTACTGGTTGGAATTTTTGCTTAACCAGTTGAAACTCTTTTGAAAAAAATCTGTTAAAGGCTGACGGGCTTTAAAATAAATTCTCGGCCAACATTTTCAAATGTTTGAAGCCGTGAAAAGTTTGCAAAGCTAATGTACACGTCCCCTTTATCTCAATGCCGACCCACTTCAAGAAACTCGACCCGCCCCTTTACCATTTTTCTTTTATTTCGTTCGTAACCCTAAAACCCTCAAAAGAAAATAAATGGCGGCATCTCGTCTTCGTTCGTCTGAAGCTAGGGCGCGTTCAAAATTGACGATGCTGGCTTCTTCAATTCGACGTGCTCGTGCTCGATTGGGCTTCGGTTGATAGCTTCAATTCGTCGACAAGGTGAGTGATCCCCTTCACTCACATCTAATTCCTATCTCGTGTTTATTAGTGTTCGAATTCGATGATTTTCGTTCGTATTTGATTGTTGAATCTGTCACTTGATTATTTCGGCCTCTGGACTTTGTTGAACTTCGATTTCTTGACTAAAACTACCCGTGGTACCTAGCTCGATTTGCTTCAATGTGTTATGTATCCTGCTGCATACATGTTTGATTGCTACTGAGTTGTATTTTTGATTTAGTCTCCCTACACTTGGTTTTACTTTGAGCTACAGTTTGTAATCTTCTCTGTTTTGATTTCCTTTTGCACTGCACCAATTATGTCGACTTGAACATCTCGTTGATATGTGCATTAACCCTGAGTATTATTCATGTATATTGGATTTCTGTGCATTGCTGAGTTCGACCCTTTTTAATGTTTGCATTGTTGCATTGCCTTACTGAACTTGATTCAGTAGTATGCTTCATTTTGCATCACTGTATGTAACTCTCTGAAGTGCCTGCATTGTCATGATGTATACTCTCTGTATACATACTTGAGGCTTGTTCCATGCATCACTGTATATCCATACTGTTGGCATTCATATGTTTACAAGTACATTTCATATACTTGTGGCCATTCATGCAAAATTTAGTTGCCTTCTTCTGGTTCATTTCATTTTGGAACCATTGCTTTGTGACCCTTTTCACTAGTGTTTTTCACTGTTGCATTGTTTGGGTGTTTGTTGTACATATGAAATTGATTCATATGTATGCTAGGCAATGTTTACATTGCATTGCCTTATTTTTGTGCTTTCTTCTTTAGCCTATACCTGTACATTGCGTTCTCTTATGCAGTACTTGATGTCGCTTGAAATTAACTTCAAGTTCAGTGCATCCCCTCTCCAAGTATTACATTGAACTTGGTGGCCTTTGTTACACTGCTTCATGTCATACTTGTTGATGTGCTTTGCAGTGCTATTTTGACATTGTGTTTATTTTGTTACACAAGTGACAGTGTTTGGCATTCTTCAGTTTGGTGGTGTCACTCTTGTTTACATAAATAAGTGTGGTTATACTACATATAATTATGTAGATCACTACTTCATGTATTTGGGGCTTACTTCTTTGATTTTCGAATTACACTTGAGTCTTGTTTAATTCATTGAGGCACTGTGCATTGTTGCCAGTTGCTTCTCTCTGTTCACTTGAGCTGCTGCAGTGTGCATATATGGTTATTTTAACCATTTCATTTTGAGGCTGTGTCACTGATGTCGGCTTGCCTTATTCATTTCTCAGTCGAACTTTGGTTCATTTTACCGTGTCATCCCCCATGTAATTTGCAGTTGCATTTCTGGTCAATCTTTGTACCTGAGTCACTGATGTTGGTTTGCATTATTTTGTTCATTTGGATTTAACAATCTTGTTGAGTTCACTTGAAATCCCTGTATGCATGTCATATGGGTTTGCTTGTGGTACACTGTACTGCATTCCTGAGTTAGTTATTGTCATTTTCTACATATTTATATATGTGGCCTTGTACTATTTGATGGCATTTGGATTGATTTTCGAATTACACTTGAGTTGAATCCGGTGACTCGGGTTTGATCTTGTGTTTGCTTGTGAATTTTCATTGGGTACATCATCACTGTGGTGGCAAGGCAGTGCATGCCAGCGTGAACTGCAGCCACACGATACTGCTTTTATTGTTATTTCTTTTGCTTTTGATTTATGGATCTATTTCGTATTCCTTATGTTGTAGTGGCGAGGCAGTATACGCGTGCGTATACTGCAGCCCTACTCGTGTTGACCTTTTAATTGATGTTCCAATTGATTTGAATCGGTTCGCGTTATATTTACCGTTATCCGATTTCTTATTTAAGAATCGGATAGGTAAATTTATTTCTGTGACTGTCGTCTATTCATTATTTAATTATTATTGCTTCTGTGCACTAATAACTGAGTTTGAATTAGACTGACCCGAGTATTATTTTCTTTTGAATTTAATACTCGGGTCAGACCGAGTATTTTCAGGTTGTAGATATTCTGCTTTGGGATGCTGCTTGAGCTATGAAGACTTTTCATATCTTTTGGAGTTGTCGAGTCATAGTATAGGTTGATATGTATTCATGTATATTAGTCGATAATGTACTTGTATATATAACTTCCTGAGTCGACTGTTGTAGTTGTATCACATGTACCGTGTCAAATGTATTGTAACTGACATCAGTTATTATATATATATATATATATGAGACTTACTGTTTCATCTGTGTTCCGCATTTATATTATCTGTGTTATTATTTTATATTTTTGTCCTAGACTATTATAGCCACTGTGTAGTAGCTTTGAGTTTGCATCGGCATGTCAGATTTCCTCCTGAAATGAAATGTTTTGTTTTTACTATCTGGCATATCGGTGCTCGCACAAGGCAATTACACGGATGGTCGCTCCTCAACAGCCTCATTCTCCGCGCTAGTTGACAGCAGTACATCGTAGTGTTCTTGGCTAGCGTGGGTATAGAGGTGGGGCGTCACAGCTTGGTATCAGAGCCTGGGGTTTAGGACGAATATAAAACATAACTTAGATAGTACATGTGTTACAACTATTTGTCGATGTTTTATCTCACATCTTTATCTAAGATCATCTTTGATTTGTTAGGTATGAATTCCTAACTCTTATTCATGAGCATTGCTGCTATTCTCTGTTGCACTTGCTCATTTCAGTATGCACTGCTAAGTATCATTGTGTATATGCTCTACCAAGTTGCATATTGCTACAACTCGTACCCACTTCGATTTGAGCTCGCATTGTTTATTCGAACTTCTGTATATATGCATTCTTATCTCTGATTCGTGTACTTAATGCAGTCTCCATACAATTGGGTTTTGGGTGTCAATCTTTGAGACAAATTGCATTTCAATTGTCGACTCTGTCTGTTTATCCGACAAAATTGCATTTCAATTGTCGACTCTGTCTGTTTATCCGTGGTTTGTTGGATTTCATGTGCCTCTCTCTGATAGTTTTAAAATTTCTTTGGTATAAAAGAAATTGTCTATGACTTTGCCTTGTCGATATCGACATTGACTTGACTTTTACTTTTGTTAAAGTCATTCATGCATTTATGCTCGTTTTGCTTCGTTTTTCCAATTGTTGATCGATTCTTCTTTTCCGATTAGTTGTTATCACCTTTGTCGACTTTGATAACTTCTATATCAGGAATTTTTGGGTATTCCTACCTTGATGGATTTGGAATCGAATTCTTTGGATTTTATTCACGTCTTCGAATGTGAATCTTAGTGAATTGACTTGGTTTTCTAATTTAATCGATTCTTGATTATTTCCCGATTTGTTGCTATCATTTATTAGCAACTTTGATGACCTTTTCTTCGGGATTTTTGTGAACATACCTTTCGATGAATTCAGTATCGATTTCTTTGGATTCTATTCACGTCTTCGTATGTGAAATTCTTGTGATTGATTGTTTCTACAATTATTTTTGTGATTTGTCACTTTAAAAATATAAAGGTTTTCTATACTAGTAGTAAATATCAAAACCCGTTTCTCCAAATGATTTCAAAACTATTTTACTACAAAACTCTTTTCCTAAACCGTTTTCCAATCTATTAGTATATACTAACCTTTACCTCACTCGTATGAGAAATCTAATTAAACGACTTAGTAAAACGAGTGGTATATAACGCTTGCGTTTACTTCGCCGGTTAATTCTTGGACTTATTCGATTGAATCTCTTGTGACAATTTTCTAGTGACGATCTACAGTTTGTTCGTAAATATTTAAGTTAAGCTAGTGGTTATGGGACATGAAGCTAAACTTTTATATTCACTAACTTAGTGTAATTGACACTTCTCGTTGATCATGACGATCATTCTTATGATTTAGACTAGCAATTGTGCGATGTCTCCTTTTTGGTTAGACTAGGCCTCATCGGTGTGATTTCGTCTCACACATATCTCTTGGGCTTTGAGGATTGTCTAGACACCATTTGTGTGATTTCATTCACACATACTTTCCTTTTGTTTGCTAGGTTAGACTAGACACCACTTGTGTGATTCCACTCACACATACCTTTTTGATTTTTGGTTAGTCTAGACCTCAATCTGTGTGATTCCGACTCACACATGTGGGGTAGCGCCCCACGGTCTTCGGGCCATTCGTGTGTCAAAATTAATGGCTTGCAACCATGAGATAGCGTCTCGTTATGCGTTGCACGTGTTGATGATTTTTCATGCTTGCGTGTAAGTGAGATTCCGTGCTCCCGTTCTCGCTTTGCGTTGCACGTGTTGATGAATTTTCATGCTCGCGTGTAGGTGAGATTCCGTGCTCCCGTTCTCGCTTTGCGTTGCACGTGTTGATGAATTTTCATGCTCGCGTGTAGGTGAGATTCCGTGCTCCCGTTCTCGCTTTGCGTTGCACGTGTTGATGATTTTTCATGCTCGCGTGTAGGTGAGATTCCGTGCTCCCGTTCTCGCTTTGCGTTGCCCGTGTTGATGATTTTTCATGCTCACGTGTAGGTGAGATTCCATGCTCCCGTTCTCGCTTTGCGTTGCGCGTGTTGATGAGTTTTCATGCTCGCGTGTAGGTGAGTTTTCATGCTCCCGTTCTCGCTTTGCGTTACATGTGCTGATGGGTTTTCATGCTCGCGTGTAGGTGAGTTTTCATGCTCCCGTTCTCGCTTTGCGTTACATGTGCTGATGAGTTTTCATGCTCGCGTGTAGGTGAGTTTTCATACTCCATTTGAGTTTTCATACTCCCATTTGAGTTTTCATACTCCCGTTCGAGTTTTCATACTCGCGTTCGAGTTTACATACTCCCGTTCGAGTTTTCATACTCCCGTTCGAGTTTTCATACTCGCGTTCGAGTTTTCATACTCGCGTTCGAGTTTTCATACTCCCGTTCGAGTTTTCATACTCCGGTTCGAGTTTTCATACTCGCGTTCGAGTTTTCATACTCCCGTTCGAGTTTTCATACTCTCATCTTGTGATTTCTGGATTTCTTGTGTAGATTTCTAGAATTTGTGCTTCACCAATTTTCGTGATTTCTATTGATAAGTTTTATCAATTTTTGTGCATTGGTGAACTCGTGTGTTATTGACTTGTTATGAATACAAGTTTAGGGTATGATACCCCTTTCTATCTTTGAGAAGATCCTTGTGACACTTTTGATGAATGAAAATCCACTTATCGAAGTTGCTACTGATATCGCTGTTTTAATCACGTGTTTTAAAAATCATTTTCAAAATTTTTATAGTTTACGCTTTCAAAAGAATGAGGAAGCGATTTAAACGTTTCAGCAAAATCGAGGACTATGACCCCTTTCTTTTACTGATTCGTTTAATTCCGGACTTGTCCGTTTGAGGTTGAAAATTTGTGAATTCCTTTTATGAAATTAAAAGAATATTTTGTGATTGTATTGCCCATTGAGTGCTTTAAGAATTCTGGTCGAGGCGCTTGATCAACGTTATCGATAGGAATCTCCTAGACGCTTTGATGAGACAATCAGACACAGTAAATTGGATTTTAAAATGTAAATTTGCCTGAAAAGATAATTACATTAAGTAAATTGTAAATTTTGAAAGTTTTAGCTTTTCGGGAAAGAATATTATTTAAAACAACTCTTTTCCGACACTTCTATTCTTGTGATTCCCGAGGGGAACCAAGACTCTATCGTTTGTACCAATGCTAATCGTGTTGGTTTGCATGCCATTCTCTTGCATAAGAGAACGTGCTGTCTCTTGTGTTTCTAAATCATTAATGCCTATTGAGACTAAATATGTCACTCATGATCTAGTGCTCTTGGCTATTGATTTCGTTCTTCAAAATTTGGCATCATTATTTTCGGGTGAGAAATTTGTTCTCTACCCTGGTCATAAATCTTGGGAATATTTATTTTTCATAAGGAACTTAATTTACGTCAACCACGTTGACTCGAGTTTCTTATATATCTCATGATCTTGATATTCTTTACACTCCCGTATGGGAAATCGTGTTGCCGATGCAATTAGTCGTAGGCAACAAGTGGTTGTTCCTTTGATGATGTCCGTATGGAATCATCTTTTTACCAAGTTCATCAGACGTTTCGATGTACTTCGTTTTATTGAGCTTCGTCTCATTCCTTTTATGGACTTACGTCTGATGTTCTTTTATGTTGAATGGTTTATTGGACGTACCGTTTTTGTACTACGTCGGCGTTCCGAATTAATGAAGCTTTGATTCATCTGGCGTATCGTTATTGTACTACGCTGTTGTTCCAAATTACTCGTGTTTCACCTATGATAGGTGTTGTGCTTTTCGGTCGGTCGGGAAAGTTAGCGCCTCGATATATTGGGCCATTTCCTATCACTGAATGTATTGGTTTCTTGGCTTATCGCCTCTTATTACCGGCTCAATTTTCTGTTATTCATGACGTGTTTCATGCGTCTTCCTTCTACGGAAATGCCTTAGGGATTCCGATTTTATTCTTGAGCCCGGTATTATTGAAGAAATTGAAGTTTCACCAGATTTGACTTTGAGCAACATTCTATTCACATCAATGTTTCGGGGGTTCAGCACCTTTGAAATAAAGATGTTTTTCTCATGAAAGTTCAGTGTTCTCTAGTTCTATGGATTTTACTTCGGAACCCAGAGAATTCATCGAGCAAACACGTTCTGGCTTTCTCTTTCATGCTCTATATGGTGAACTTCTTATTTTCAAATTTCATCATTTTATGATGACATGCTTTTATGGTTGTTACCTTTTGTCCATTTATTCCTTAAGATTGCGAGGACGCAATTTCTTTAAGGAGGGGAGTCTGTAACAACCCGGTATTTCGTACCGATTATTTATCGTCTTTGGACGGTTTCTTTTCCTAGCAAATTACTGGTTGGAATTTTTGCTTAACCAGTTGAAACTCTTTTGAAAAAAATCTGTTAAAGGCTGACGGGCTTTAAAATAAATTCTCGGCCAACATTTTCAAATGTTTGAAGCCGTGAAAAGTTTGCAAAGCTAACGTACACGTCCCCTTTATCTCAATGCCGACCCACTTCAAGAAACTCGACCCGCCCCTTTACCATTTTTCTTTTATTTCGTTCGTAACCCTAAAACCCTCAAAAGAAAATAAATGGCGGCATCTCGTCTTCGTTCGTCTGAAGCTAGGGCGCGTTCAAAATTGACGATGCTGGCTTCTTCAATTCGACGTGCTCGTGCTCGATTGGGCTTCGGTTGATAGCTTCAATTCGTCGACAAGGTGAGTGATCCCCTTCACTCACATCTAATTCCTATCTCGTGTTTATTAGTGTTCGAATTCGATGATTTTCGTTCGTATTTGATTGTTGAATCTGTCACTTGATTATTTCGGCCTCTGGACTTTGTTGAACTTCGATTTCTTGACTAAAACTACCCGTGGTACCTAGCTCGATTTGCTTCAATGTGTTATGTATCCTGCTGCATACATGTTTGATTGCTACTGAGTTGTATTTTTGATTTAGTCTCCCTACACTTGGTTTTACTTTGAGCTACAGTTTGTAATCTTCTCTGTTTTGATTTCCTTTTGCACTGCACCAATTATGTCGACTTGAACATCTCGTTGATATGTGCATTAACCCTGAGTATTATTCATGTATATTGGATTTCTGTGCATTGCTGAGTTCGACCCTTTTTAATGTTTGCATTGTTGCATTGCCTTACTGAACTTGATTCAGTAGTATGCTTCATTTTGCATCACTGTATGTAACTCTCTGAAGTGCCTGCATTGTCATGATGTATACTCTCTGTATACATACTTGAGGCTTGTTCCATGCATCACTGTATATCCATACTGTTGGCATTCATATGTTTACAAGTACATTTCATATACTTGTGGCCATTCATGCAAAATTTAGTTGCCTTCTTCTGGTTCATTTCATTTTGGAACCATTGCTTTGTGACCTTTTTCACTAGTGTTTTTCACTGTTGCATTGTTTGGGTGTTTGTTGTACATATGAAATTGATTCATATGTATGCTAGGCAATGTTTACATTGCATTGCCTTATTTTTGTGCTTTCTTCTTTAGCCTATACCTGTACATTGCGTTCTCTTATGCAGTACTTGATGTCGCTTGAAATTAACTTCAAGTTCAGTGCATCCCCTCTCCAAGTATTACATTGAACTTGGTGGCCTTTGTTACACTGCTTCATGTCATACTTGTTGATGTGCTTTGCAGTGCTATTTTGACATTGTGTTTATTTTGTTACACAAGTGACAGTGTTTGGCATTCTTCAGTTTGGTGGTGTCACTCTTGTTTACATAAATAAGTGTGGTTATACTACATATAATTATGTAGATCACTACTTCATGTATTTGGGGCTTACTTCTTTGATTTTCGAATTACACTTGAGTCTTGTTTAATTCATTGAGGCACTGTGCATTGTTGCCAGTTGCTTCTCTCTGTTCACTTGAGCTGTTGCAGTGTGCATATATGGTTATTTTAACCATTTCATTTTGAGGCTGTGTCACTGATGTCGGCTTGCCTTATTCATTTCTCAGTCGAACTTTGGTTCATTTTACCGTGTCATCCCCCATGTAATTTGCAGTTGCATTTCTGGTCAATCTTTATACCTGAGTCACTGATGTTGGTTTGCATTATTTTGTTCATTTGGATTTAACAATCTTGTTGAGTTCACTTGAAATCCCTGTATGCATGTCATATGGGTTTGCTTGTGGTACACTGTACTGCATTCCTGAGTTAGTTATTGTCATTTTCTACATATTTATATATGTGGCCTTGTACTATTTGACGACATTTGGATTGATTTTCGAATTACACTTGAGTTGAATCCGGTGACTCGGGTTTGATCTTGTGTTTGCTTGTGAATTTTCATTGGGTACATCATCACTGTGGTGGCAAGGCAGTGCATGCCTGCGTGAACTGCAGCCACACGATACTGCTTTTATTGTTATTTCTTTTGCTTTTGATTTATGGATCTATTTCGTATTCCTTATGTTGTAGTGGCGAGGCAGTATACGCGTGCGTATACTGCAGCCCTACTCGTGTTGACCTTTTAATTGATGTTCCAATTGATTTGAATTGGTTCGCGTTATATTTACCGTTATCCGATTTCTTATTTAAGAATCGGATAGGTAAATTTATTTCTGTGACTGTCGTCTATTCATTATTTAATCATTATTGCTTCTGTGCACTAATAACTGAGTTTGAATTAGACTGACCTGAGTATTATTTTCTTTTGAATTTAATACTCGGGTCAGACCGAGTATTTTCAGGTTGTAGATATTCTGCTTTGGGATGCTGCTTGAGCTATGAAGACTTTTCATATCTTTTGGAGTTGTCGAGTCATAGTATAGGTTGATATGTATTCATGTATATTAGTCGATAATGTACTTGTATATATAACTTCCTGAGTCGACTGTTGTAGTTGTATCACATGTACCGTGTCAAATGTATTGTAACTGACATCAGTTATTATATATATATATATATATGAGACTTACTGTTTCATCTGTGTTCCGCATTTATATTATCTGTGTTATTATTTTATATTTTTGTCCTAGACTATTATAGCCACTGTGTAGTAGCTTTGAGTTTGCATCGGCATGTTGGATTTCCTCCTGAAATGAAATGTTTTGTTTTTACTATCTGGCATATCGGTGCTCGCACAAGGCAATTACACGGATGGTCGCTCCTCAACAGCCTCATTCTCCGCGCTAGTTGACAGCACTACACCGTAGTGTTCTTGGCTAGCGTGGGTATAGAGGTGGGGCGTCACATAAAATGAATAGATTTTGTAAAATAGAAGATTTATAAGTAATTATCTTATAAATCGGATTTTGGCATTTAAATGAGAGATAAATGGAATTTGTTGATAATGAGATTTATAAATCGAAGCTTATAAATAGAAAAGGAATTTATAGATTATAAATTCGAAATCAATTGAATTTGATAAATTGAATATAGAAGTTTATGACAGGTAATTTATTCGCGATTTTGGATAGCGAATAAATTCTTGAAAATAAAACGTGTTGTAAATATTGAAATGGGGTTAGTGAAGTATATTCACGATTTTGGACAGTGAATATATTATTAAGTGAAATGGATATGTTTTGGGAAAGCGATATTATTAAAAGAAGTTGATTTTTTTTAACGATGTTTTAAAATGTGTTGAATATCGAAATCATAGATTTCAACATTCATTGTTGAAATAGACGTTTTCGAGAAATAAAAGGGAATGGTGGATTATAACACTATTGTTATAGTAAATGATTTCCGAAAGAAAATATTTTGTATAGTATCGGGATTTATATATCTATTTAAACTTTGAATTCCTATACTAGTGATTTTGGGTCGTCATGACGATGTTTTACGCAACATTCGTTTTAGCCCAAACAAATGTGTTTAAGTGAATGTTTTCCTTAAAGAATAAAATATATACTTAATTTCGATATTAAGTATATTGAAGATTTTCCAAGTGTTGAAAATAAATAGATTTGTGAATTACTTATTAATAAATAAGTATGGAAATGTTTTTCCAATGTGAAATGAAACGTTTTGAGAATTTATCTTTTTGAAGATAAATTGAAAATGAATATTAGAAATCGGTTCGGGAAATCATATATTCACAAATATTTTAGAATGTAAATTCACTATGGAATTTATAAATGGAAAGGTGAATTTGTTTAAAAATAAAAGTTGATTTATTTTTAAAGTATGGGAATAAATTGACGGATTTGGAACGTAAATATAAAGTAAATCGGTAAGGATTTATTTAATTGGTTTAAATGAACCATTTTGAAATGAAAGTATTTCCGAGTAAGGAAAATGATTGAAATTTGTTTTCAAAAGTGATAAAGGATTGAAAAGTGATTTGAAATTTGTTTTCAAATGGTTAAAGTGTGGAAATTATATATCTAGTAAAGATATTTGGAAAGTAAATAATTTGGGAAATTATTTAGAATCTGGTGATGTTGAGCATACCTATTGATAGTTAAATATCCGACTATCAATATTTACCTTTAAATAGGTATTTGTTGTGAATTGCTTGAATTGGATGCCACACTTATTTTCAAATAAGAGCTCACTATTCGGGTTAGCCGGGAAAGGACCTTTGGGTCGTATAACCCATTCCGAATATGTGATACGTCGTTATGGATTGCATTTGAAGACCGGTGTTGAAGACCGGGTATTTGTGAAAACGATAGAATGACCTATCGATTGTTTCCGCACCGTTAGCTACGGTATGGAGATTTCCTTTGTGATGGGAAATTCGATCGGGTTTGTGAATACCCGGATTGCAAGGACTTTTTTGGAAGTGCCTTCGGTTACGTTCGATCCCGGAACGTACTTGTATGGATGTGTGTCTTACATTACAATTTGAGATGTAAAGCTGGTTTCTATCAAATATATTTCTGTTGGTGGCGGAGAATTTATTCTCTTAGCTTAACACCCTTCTCTGAGACGTACGAGCTCAGAGGTTATGTAGTTGATGGTTACTAGTGATACATTACCAAGTTGGTAATGTGGCATATAAGTGCTATTGAGCATTTGTGAATTAAAGCACATCTTTTATATAAAGCATTGCTTGTGAACGAGACTTCGTCAAGCCTCACAGACCGGTTGTGGTCGAAACAGGAATCGTGGCAGCAAGGTTATTTGGGGGTCGCTCCTCCATAAGGTATGTCATTTCCTATCTGGATTATAAGTGGTATCATGGTATGGAGCCCAGATACTTACTTTGTGGAAACACTATATTTATTCGGTGTGATGTTGATTACGAGCGCTCGGTTTAAGGTCCCAAAGGACCGGGGGATGACATACTCGTGTCAGTTGTTACCCAGTTAGGGGTAACCCGGCCTTGTGTAGCAGAGATCTAACCGTAACGTTAGATCCAGGAATGTTTCTCCAGAGGCATTCTATTTTATTTGGGAAGTTCCTTTACCCGACCATTTGTTGGAAATCCAAAACAAAACAATACGTGCCTTGTACGGTTTTAGTTGTAGAACCTGCCATTTAATATGGTAGCTATAGTAGGCATACCATCATGGTACGTATGCTGGCTAAGATTTATATCATTACTTTCGAAATGAATTTTTCCTACACTATGCACTAGTAATAATATCAAATGTTTCTTTTTAATGCGTATCAAGCATCTTTGACTATCATAAGGAGAAATCTCCTCCAATTCTGCGTTTGCATTGTGTGTGTGGCGGGAGGCCTTATGGTAGTCTCATTTTTAAAAGCATTGCGAATTGACTTGAAAAATATTCCTCTATTTTGATTTTAAAAATAAGAAAAATAAACTGTTTTAGTTCTCACACCAGTCACATGACTGACTCGGAGTTTATTGTTTCCTTCCTAAACTCTGGGTGCCCACCAATTTCCACACGGGCAGTCAAGAGTTAGGTTTATCAGGATATTCTGAATTCAGGAGTTGCTAGAATCAAGCTGGATGGCATGGCGTATTACTAGTATATAGTATTTATTTTCCGCTGTTTGTTGTTTGTTGTTGTACACTCTGATGATGTAATGAATTGTAATATGATGTAATGTAATAACTGATGTAGTTCTTTGTTTAAAGATTATTCATTTATCTATTATATGTTGTTCCGCTGCGATTGTGAGATTCTGATGTTGTTCTGTTGTTTCTTTTGTGTTCTTCTTCTATCTTTTTCTCTCTTCTTCTATCTTCTCTTCTTCTTAAATCATAACGGTACGGTTTTTCGGCTTTCGATTGCTCGACAGTTGATACAGTGGACGTATTGATGTCGGCATTCGTGGACGAAAAATCGAAAACGTTACAACGACAATGGGAAATTCGTTGTTTAAATAAATTTTTATTTCATATATAATACTATTCATCCAACTTGATTTTTGTATGCTTACTTTTAGAGTGAAATAAAGATCAACTTTACCTTAATTTGATCATACAAAACTCACGATTTTTTGGTACATGTATTAGCAAACTAATAACTTATTGCAAAAATAAACAGAGGACCCCAAATTTGTTGTCGGACTAGTAAACAAAAATTTGAAAATGAAATTTGATATAAAATGTGAGAAGGAAGAAATAGATTAACTTTATTTATAATATATTTTATATAATAGTAGAAGCTTATACGCGGCCTAAATGTTGTTAATAAAAGGAAAGAAATAGAAATGGTATATTGATTAAAGAATTAGTAATAAACCAACTTGGTATGTAATTAGTTCGCCAATAAAATTGAATTTTTATTTAGTTCTCAAATTACAATAAATTCAAATTAATCAAAATTAAAAGCAATTAATTTCTTTTACTAATTTCATGGTAACAATGTTCCTTATTTGCAAGAAGTTAGTGAGAACTTTGATTTTAATAGATAATAGATTGATGGAATATAGAGATATAACAGCTAAAAATAAATGGAATGGATTTAAATTCGGAAAACAAAGAGTTTTTAGCATTTTAAATAATAAACTTGTGTTATTTTTGAGGAGCATATGAGAATTCTGATTTTAAGGTGAGGAGAACATTTAGTAGAATAAATTAATAATATTCTTAAAGTAGAAGATAAAACACTACGGTTTCAACTGAAAACACATTTAATTTGGAATGGACCACGTGCAAAGATTATCATAAGTATGATTTAGGTCATGGAAATGGGAAGAGTCGAGAGGAAACCTGTGGCTTATTTTATTTGAAGGATGTGAGTAAAAAATACATCCAATTATTATGTTAGCACAAATTTTTTAAATGCGTACGATGTTAGTTTAAATGTTCAATGGAATTTGAAAGGAATAGATGGACTTTATTGTAAATTTGAGCTATAAATTATGAGAATTAAGAATTTCGAATTAGATTAAAGGTGGTGAAAGATGAACATTCCATATAACAGAAAATAAGATGCACGGTAAAAAAAGTAGGCAACTTTTAGTTTTAAGTCAAAATATGTAGAATCCAAAAGAAAACTTGATTTTAAATCTTGAATGATTATGAAAAGATAACAAAGAAAGAATGGGGAATCCATGAATGAAGGGTTTAATTTAACTACTGAGAGAAGCTGTGATTTAAGAAGAGTAAAAGTTTCATTTTATAGCAGTATGTTAATTCGTATTAACTTGCGAAGTGAGAATCCAAACAGTCACACGTTTAATTTTTTTTTTAATAGCAAAGAATATTTGATAGATTGAGATATAAGCATGCATAAGAGGAAAATTGTAAAATTATTCCATAAATCGAGGAGAATACAAAATATGAGATAAAGGTGAAGTAGAAAAGAGATATAAATGGCAAGACCTTGAATTTTTATACATAATAGAAAAGATGCCATTTTAACCCTCCTTATCCCAGTAACTTATTTATCAATTCCCAAAAAGAATATAAATGATCAAAAATTGAATTTCTTATATAAGGAAATAGTTAGAAAATTTTGTTTTATAAAATAGTATTGGTGTATAAAATCATTTAAAATTAACATAAGCTCTCTATCATTGGAATATATCCTTACAAAATATCAACCCCATACCTATCACACTTCAAGGTATGCATTTTTGTCTCTTGCATCATAGTATATCTTCTATGAATTAGAACAAAAGTTCTTAAATATAAAATGGTAATTTGAGCAATGAAAATGCAAATAGAAAGTTCTAATTACATTATCTTGAAATACAAAAATAGTAATATGTACACATGAATTGAAGGATACACGAACTGAGACGTAAATAAGCAATACATATATTAGAATGCAATTGAATGGGTACACAACCAAAATAATTAAGGATTGGTGAGAACTAATACAAAAACGTAATAAAAGCTAAAAAAATTAATAAACATGTGTACCGGAGTTATTATAGAAGTTGAATCAAAATCGTTTCTAATTTTTTTACTTTGACATCATTTTAGCAATAGATATCTATAACCAAAGAAAGATGATTGCAGCAACTTTTTGGAGGACTTAGATTTTTAATTTGATTTTTCTTGATTCTATTACAATGGACCACCTTTGGATACTAAATATTATTATATTTTAGAATTTAATTTTTTTATGAAATGAAAATAATATTAATATACTTTGCTGATATATAATAAATTAAACGTTACATACTCAAAGGTATGACACATATCACAAATGAAGGAAGTGTGAATTATATAACTCCAACCAAAGCTATAAGAAAATATAAACTAAATAATGAGAAAAATTCCATCTGACATCGAAGGCTAAACAACTTAGGAGGTCATTGTATATGATGATTTAAGGTTTTGTTTTAGATGGAGAAGATGAGAAGTAAAATAGTAAAATGATGAAAGTTTAAGGTGTGTGTATATGAAAAAATAAATTAGAAGATGAAAGGATATATAGTTATAAAAATATAATAAAATTAATTTGGGGTTTTAAATTGTGATAACCTGAATTTTTGGACATCTGTTAATTGATAATTAACAGGATTAAATTTACTAAAAATACTGATTTGTAAGATGAACGAATAAATTCTGGATATAAATATTTATTTGATAGTCTTCTAATATAAATTCTTAAAGTTATTTAAAGTTAAATTGTACTTTTTAACACTAGTATTAATATATAGTTATTAATCTAAGTATAAATAACTTAAGTTTGAAATTTAAATAAGAATAAATAAAAAGTTTTAATATATATTCTTTGAATCATACAAGAGATAAATATAGTTAGTAAATATAAGAGCATAAGTATAAAACATAAAAGGGTTTTTATCATATTAAATAACCATAGTAAATAAAAAGTAAGAATATATATATATATATATATATATATATATAACATAAAACATAAATAAATATAAAACATAAAGAAAATATAAAATATTGATTATGACATGTGTAAGCTAAGAGCAACATGCATTAACAAGCGGCATTAGTTTTCTCTTAAAATTGAAATATAAATAAAAATATTAGAGAATAAGCTGTATGCATAATTCTTCGTTTTTTAACCAGTCTTTCTCAATTTTGTTCATCTTTCAAAATTAAAACTAAAAAAAGAAAGAAATTAACATGTTTCAAGTCTTTCATCCTGAGCAAAGATTAAAGCAATCCAGTTTCAAGTTCAAAATCAACCATCAAGTTGCAATTCAAATCAACTATCAGCTTTAAAAAAAAATCAAGCTCCAAATCATAGAAGAAGCTCTGTTTCTCTGTTTAAACATAATCAATGAGTAAAACATCTATTTTAATCTATTTATCTTTTGATGCATGTGAGAATTCTTGAGGTAATATTGTGAATAATGTTTGCATGGATGAAATTTGTTGAAGTATAGCTGAATCTCCGTGTATATACATATGTGCCTGTCTGTGTATGGATAAAATTGGCCTCTGTTTGATTTTAATCGACCAAATCAAGTTCAAAAATTCATATCTCATTATATAAATAGTTTCATGTTATGATCTTTAAATGAAATTTGTTTGTTTTTACCTAATTCAACTTTTAAAAATATTTTTAAAAGTATAAATAGCAAGAAATCTCACTGGAAGATGAAAAGATCAGAGAAGTTCAGTTCATGTCAGAATTTGAGTGTTCAATTTCCATGCTTTGATCATATAACCTGATTCGTCTAGGAAAATAATGAATTTTGATAACAATTTCAAGATTTTTAGGATTGGGATTGATGAGATTTTGCGAGATGATCGGTATTGGGCTTTCTGTCGATTTCTGACGATCGGCGAAAGGTTGTATGTTGTGCTCGTTGTTGGAGGAAGGTGGAAGTCTGGGGACCTTGGGAAAAATGGTCGCAGAGTTTATCGATCATCGGAGGGGCATAATGGCGTCGTTGTAGGGTTTAAGCCCCTGATGGGTTCGTCATTGTTGTCGAGACTTTTTCTTCGACAATGGTGAACCGGAGTGTATCGGGGTACCGGGGATCGTAGCGTGGGTCATCGGAGGAACTCAAGACGTGATCGTAGGGTCTCAGGTCATCTTAGTAGGTGGAGCGGGGTAGTTTTCATCGATCGGCTTGAGTTCCTGGAGGTGTCGACTAGCTCAATTTTGAGTTCCGGTGAGATTGATGATTCTGGGTGGTCAGAAGGTTCGTATAGGTCATCGACGACCTGTAGACAACGGTGAAGATGATCGAAGGGGCAGCGAGCTCGTGCGCACGTGCATGAGTTTTTTCATGTACATTCGTATGCTGAGTGGTTTTGAGGCTCGGGAAATTTGGGTTCTGGCTCAAAGTTAATCTTGTGTTTTATCGAGAGAGGAAAGTGAGGGTTGGGGATCAAGTCATGGCTCGGGAATTTTGGGTTTTAGCTCGAGTTTCTAGTTTGAAATGGAAGTAAATTTTATAAACAAATGTTTTAACCAAATCTTCATGTAAATACTAACCAGGTTTAAAAAAAGTAAAAGAAAATGTTAAGAAGTTTTCAAAGCAAATGGAAATGAACAAGTTTCATTCAAAAGAAAATGCATTTATCAAGTATCCGAACAAGTTCCAAAATTTAGATTTTTAAGGTCGAACGTGTTTTGAATTTAAGTTGTTTTGATTTGAATAAAAATATATTGGTGAATATTTAATTAATTCCTATGTGATTCAAAAATAGAATGATGCAATTAACTAAGTACTTAAGATAAGTGTATTGAATTTTAATTAATCAAGAGGGTACTTAAGTGATTTTGTATTCCAAACATTTAATTTAAATTAAATGGTAATTAAGTAACTAATTAAGATAAATTGTTTATCTTAAATTAATTAAGGTCTAAATTAATTAAAAGGATAATTAGTTAATGTAATTAAAGAATAAATAATTAATGTGATTAATTAAAGGATATGGATTAATTAAAGGAAAATTACTTAAGTAATTAAAGGATAATTAATTAAATATAAGCAATTAAAGGTTAATTAATTAAGATGGATAATTAAAGGAAGATTAATTTCATTAATTAATTAAAATAATAATAAATGGTTTATAATTTATTAAATTAACCAGAATTTAAAAAGTAATTAAAGTAATTAGTTTAATTTTTTTGGAGATCAAATTAAATTAATTAGGAATTGTATAACTAATCAATCTTGACTATGGATGATAAAATTATATTGAGTGTTTGGATTGACTTAATATCTCTAGTCTGATAATTTGTGTTGCTCTGTAATATGATATGTTTGGTTTGGACTGTGATAATATGGATTATCTATCGATGATGAATTGCTGTGTAAAAAGGACATCCTGTTTTTAAAATAGAATTGTATTCGCTTAAACAACCTGGCTTAAAGATAGTATTGGATTCGAGGAGACCGAGGTCGGATATCAGCAATATCCAAAACCACTTCGATTAGTAATCTACTATAATTCTTTTTAGATTTGAGTTTAGAATCAAATAGGCTGGAATGGAATAATTTAAGTAATGTGACCATTTAAACTAAGTAATAGTTTTTAAATATTGTTTGGTAATAAGTGATTGACTTTAACAAGTTAAGAACTCGTAGAAAGGTACGAGTTGGCCTGGTATTCAAATAAGTTTTCTAACTTAGAATTTCAAATTATTTGAGTTTACTCACGCTAGTTTCTAGCCTGACCTGGATGTTACTATATTGTAATGCTTGGGTCAGACCGAGTATTATAGTTTTTCAAATTAGGACATTTTGGAGCTCAAGTGGCGAGCTGGATGGCAAAGACGTATGGAGTGTATTCCGCTGTTTATTGGAGTTGTTTTTTTTCTAGGACAAGTTAATTATAACCGTCTAGTTTATGTATGAATGGTTGTACTCTGATATATTGAATGTAAACTGACAGCTTTTCACTGTAAAATGCTATTATTGATAGTATATTTTTAATCCACTGTGAATGTGAGATTCTGTGTTTTGTTTTCTATTCTTCTTCTACCTCTTTTCTTCTTTACCCTAACAATCTGGAATTTCCGTCGTCTGATCGCTCGGCACTTCTACAGTGAACGTATTAGTGTCGAATTTTCGAGGCCGAAAATTTTGGGTCGTTGCATTTGGTATCAAAGCTGAAGGTTAAGAGAGAACCTTGGCTCTGGTGGGTTTACTCATTAAGGATAGGGTTAGTAATACCCTAGTATGAGTTGAGCATATTATATATGAGGGTATATTTGTTATTTTCTTATATAAAGACTTTAAAATGGTTTTAAAGTTAGTTTTTATAAACCTATATTTTGATATAAAGCAATGGGTTTTCTAATTATTATATATATTAAGGAAATTGGCTGTTGGTTATTGAAATCGAAGAGGATAATAAGAATATAAATTGGAATTCCACTAATTAAGTCTAATATTGATTACGAAGTTCCACTATATCCAGTCTTAGAGAGAGATGGCTAAGAGTGAAAAATGGAAGGCTAGACGAAGAGAGCGAAGAGCAGCTGCACGTAAGGATCGAGAAGAAGCAATTCAGGAGTATGAGAAACATGTTAAGGAAAGGGGTAGACCAGGACCTTATGATAATGTCACCTGCTACAGATGTTTCAATAAGGGTCATTACCCAGCCAAGTGCAGTAAAACAAGGGAGGAATTTATGGTTACATTCCAACGGTTTTGCTCTGAGATCTTGTGCTTTAAGTGTCGTAAGAAAGGACATTTCCTAGACCATTGCTCTGAAGTAAGGAAGGTGAAGCATAAACCTATAGAACTTGTCAGCGAGTCGACTATTTACTATCATTGTAAGAAGTTGGGTAACATCCCTAGAAATTGTCTCGAGAGACGGAAGAAAAGTATGGTTATGGAACGTCCTGTAGGAGGCGTAAGGGTTATCCAGATGGATGAAAAGGTAGAAACCTTTTATGGTAAATGTTATAGGTGGGGGCATCCTGTTGAAAAGTGCACGTTCGGGCAAAGCCCATTGGAAGGGAGTCCCTAGATTCTTGTATGAATACTAAGGCTCTGTTCTTTTCCAAACCCCTAGGTAATGGAGAAGGCTTCTAAATTTATGACTTCTATAAGACTCTTATATTGGATAAATGGATGTAATGTTTAAACTACAAGTGTGTAGACTATCAATGTATGGAATATTTTGTGGCAGTACAATCTAATATAAAAATTATCTTTATTTATTTGAGAATAGAACTAGAATTAATTCAAAGATGGAATTGTAATGAATTAATTGAAATTTGAAATTGAATTAAATTAATTAGGAATAAAATCAAAGTTAAATAAGTTAGAACAAACAGCCTGAATTGAAAATTTCAAGATGAAATTGAGATTTAACTTAGGGAAGTTAAATGGTTGGTTTGAATGGGAATTATGTGTGATCTCAAAACGGGTTTGAGTTATGGAAATTGGTAATGGATGCTATTGATGAATGTTTTAGATAATTTGGATGTTTATTTACTTTGACATATCCTGCTATCATCCTGTTGTTATTATTAATCTATAAAACTGTGAATTGGATTACTTTTGAATTAAGAAGTGGATTGAGATAAAATATATCCATTTTTGAAATGAAATGAAAATAAAACTTTAATTTGAAATTATTTAAATAATTTTGATTTTTAGAAATAAGATTGAAATTACGGAATCATTTTGAACTTAAGATTTAAATGTTAAAAAATGAACTTGTAAACTAAAATCGTTAAGAATTGGTTTCAAAGTTGAAGTTAAAATTAGGTAATAAATGGGATTTTGAGAATCAAATTGTTTAAAAAGCTTTGAACTTCTACTTAAACCTTGAAATAAGTTAAGTAAAGGTAATTTAAAATGAATATTTGAAATTTGAACTCAAAATTAACTGTTTAAAAACTTAGGTTGTTAAATTAAAAGTAAGGGTTGATTTGATTTAAAGGATTAAATCAACATTTAAAAACTTAACTCGAATTTATATAATTCGAGATGGGTTAAAGTTAAGATTGGAATTGGGATTAGTTCAAATTGAATTTGATTTGAATTTGATGGGAACTGTGATTGAAGTTGAATAAGTTTAAATTCAAATTGGAATTGATTTGAATTTGGAACGGAAATCGAGGTTAATTCAACTTGGATTGGAAATTAAAAATTGATTGAAAATTGAGATTTAAGAAATTGAATAGTTTGGCTCTGAATTATTATTTTCAAATAAATTATTTTAATATAAACTGTTTTAGATCTATTGTTCTAGCTATTTACTATACAACCTTTTTTTTAAAATCCAAACTATCTTATAGTTATTTTATAACCACTCTAAAACTAATTTCTGTTTTACAACAATTTTTCATCTGTTTTACAAACTAATTACTATTTTATAACTATTTTGAAACTATTTGACTATTTTACAACTATTTTATAACTACTTAACTATTTATATTATTTTACAATTAATAACTATTTTTCAACCCCTTAACTATTTGCCACTTTTCAAGCCATTTTCTAAATACAAGCTGGTCAGAGTACAAACTGTTTATAGTTAAATACCAATTGAGATAAGAATTGAAGCAATTGTGAATAAGTGGGTAGAATCAAAATAAAGGTGAATAAAAGAAAATTTATTTAGCTAATAATCAATGATGATAAATACGTAGGATGTACGTATATTATTCTATTCGCATAGTGATTTGAACCTGATTCGAGCATAGAATTTCGAGATAGTATATCGATCCAAGTTGGGATTTTTCATTCGATTTTCGTCGGCGAACCCTGGATATGGATTCTTGTTTGATTCTGGCAATTCTCTATCATAGTTAGGGATATGCAAGGAGAATGACGGTTTTTGATTAAGAAACCAGATCCGAGTCTGCATTAGGAAGTCGGGTGGACGATATTAGTTCGAAAGTGAAATTGTATGATTGAGTGAACGATCGGATTTGATATTGCGTACGGATGACATATGTACATCGTACGTGCTTGATTGGAATAGATATATTGAAAAGAAATGTAAAATAATTTTTGAAATGAAAAAGTATATTTTGAGAAATATTTGATAATTAAAAGTGGAAGTTATATATCTCTATTATTGAATTCACTTTTTAAAGGGTGAGTAAGGTAGTAAATAACTTTACAAAAGAAATCAAACTTGAATATTTGATTTGGCATAAATGACGTATGTATATATGTTTGTTATATATGATAAACTCCCCTTATTGAATCGATAACCAAAAGAAAAGATCTTTGAAAAATATTTAAAGTATAAAAGGGAATTTATATAAGTATGAAGTGATCCAAGATTTTTCAAGATTTTATATATCTATATATATATATATATAAATGATTTTATGAGAATGATTTTTGGAAAAAGGTTTTTGGAACTCATTAATTTTGAAAGGCTTTTGATTTTTAGGAAAAATCAATTTTAGGAATTTGGAAAGCCATGTTTGGAACTATCGATTTGAGATATTGATTTTGTGTAAAGAAGGATTTTATGTGAATCATAAAGAGTATGATTTAAAAGATACTATATTTGTGTAGTATAAAATGTTTTGAGATTGGCTCTGGGGAAAAAGATGCTCCCATGAAATGAACTTCATAGGAGATCCACGGGGTGGTTCTGCCTTGAGCCCTAAGGGGGGAATATATTGATCCTGGGAGGAAGTCCGGACAAACTGAAGTTTCCGAGGATTGTGCGTGGGTAGCAAAAGTCGAGGGCGCTGATGCCAACAGAGACATTTGGGTGATGTCGTGACGACAGTGTAACTCGATGTCACTGCGATCTACTGTAGACCATGGTGGAAATCGGGGGCAGTGAGTGCCTACGGTCTACGTTTGATTTGACCGGAAGGGCGACATAACATCGATAGATTGCGACCTATGAAGTCATAGTGAAAGTCGTGTGGCAGTGAGTGCCTACAGGCTGCATTGAGACTCGACCGATGTAGTCCGCGATCTATGTAGGAGTGGCGAAGTTTCATTTGGCAACGAAATTCGAGGGCGCTGATACCTACCGTTACATCACATAATATATTACATAGTATCATATACATCTGAGTTATACAACTTGAACATCACAAACTAGACAATTATAAGACTTGTCTAGTCATTACCACTCAAGTACAATGCAGACTTCATCATAGAGATACAATACAACGGAATCACTATATATCTATAAACGCTGAAGCCTCCTGCTCCATATCTCCTCTAGAACTCGTCAAGCTAACCTGCATCCCTTGGCTACTCGTAAAAATTTGAGTACCCAAGAGTTTAATAAAACAAAAAATAAACTCCGTGTCAGATATGGGTTTGGTATGAGTAAACAGGTTAGAGTTGCTTAACTTTGAAAAAAACTTTGAAATAAAAGGTATCGTATAAGACTTCCCATACATAAACATGGAAAAAAATTTACCTTACGATAACCAAAACATTTGATAGGAAATCCAGTGATATTATAATAATGTCTAGGGTTTTCAAGTGAAATACAGAAATAGCTCGAATGCTTACATCTCACGTTCCAACATAGTTGGGCACAATCAAAACGTACGTCACTTATTGGAGATTGGATTCCATACAATGGCAGGGCTACTGGGGCATCATCCGTCACAGTACATGGCCTAGATCACCGTACCGAGGATCCACCTAAATCCCCTGCAACACAAGGCCGGAACCATCCCTTACTGGATAGTCCCGAACAAGACAACCCCGGCAGTTGTCGCGAGTCAACTGCCCGCTAAGCCGAATAAAAAGGGACCTTTAGACAGTTTGGGCGCGACCCACTTAGCCTTGCTGCACCTCCCCTATTTTATCCATTGCCGGTTGATGAGGCTTGAGGCTACGATTACCTTTTCAGAACACATATCTTAAAATACTCATCGTCCTCCAATGACGATGTTCTGAAAGCATTCGATCCATACAAGTTCGTTAACGAAACCGAAGGCACTATCTTGTTACACTCATTTTGGAATCACCCTCAGAGTTAACGATAACAGCCCATGCACTCTGAATCTCCATCTCGAAACTGTAAGTACTGTCTCCATTAAACTCGTATTGGAATCACCCTCAGATTTTTTAACGACAAATAGTCCTTACACTTCGAGTCTTCACTTCACTTGAGATTCACGACCTATCGTTTAATTTGGATCGATGTGGTTTTCGGATATCCAATTCGAAAATCCGATCCCGGTCTCACAAAATCCAAAACGACATTTTAATGTCCAAGTTGTTTAAAGGTGTTTTAACTTATATTCAGAATTACATATACAGAAAGATGATTCACATTATCACAGATAGATAATTCATGCTATCTAATTCAACCAAACATCTCACATCACAAAGCAGCACATATCAGAGATATCTCATCCAAACATCCAATATCATTCAATCATTCATAAACAAGATTGATTCATTCTCAATCAATTTAATTAATCTCTAATTAAATTAATTACTAACTTTTAATAACTTAGATTATCTTAATCCTTCTTATTTATCATAATTATAAATTAATTAATTAATCATCTCTTAATTATCTACCTTAATTAATCTTCCTTGATTAATTATTCTTTAATTACATTAAGTAGTTATCCCTCAACTATCCATTTTAATTAATCATTCTTGATTAATTACTCTTTAATTATATTAAGTAATTAACCCTTAATTAACCACATAGATTAGTTAGCCTTAACTATTCACAATAATTAACTTCTAATTACTTTCATTAATTAATTACTACATTAATTAATGAATCCTCTAATTATTTTCATTAATTAATTACTCTTTTAATTAATTACCTTTAACCAATAATTAATCATATTCATTAATTAACCATTAATAATTAACTTTAATTAATCAATTCTTTAATTTATTACACTAAGTAATTAATCCTTAATTATTTCCATTAAGTAATTATTCTCTAATTACTTTATTAAGTGATTTCCCTTTAATTAATTACATTAAGTAAGTAGCCCCCAATTATTCAGTATTTATCCTTTAATTACTTCACTAAGTAATTACATTAAGTGATTATACTTAACCAATTTCCAAAAATTATTATCCTTAATTAATTAATCAAATTAATTATCTTAAATTAATTATCTTAATTAATTATCTCATAATCATTAGTTAATTATCTTTTAAACACATTCATTAACTATTCCTTAATTACTTATATAAAGTAATTATCCCTTTGATTACTAATCATTAATTAATTAACTCTTGTTATTTTTAATAAGTGATTAACTTTTAATTAATTTCACAAATTAATTATCTTTAATAAATCTCATCCTTAATTGAAGATAATTTATTTATCTTCGTTAATTACTTATTAAACATTATTAGAAAATATTTAGAAACCAATATCATAATTAAAATATATATTTTACCTTTAAACAAAACAATTATAAACAATTAACTTGTTTTAAACTTTTAAATCCTTAAAGAAAACTTAACCACTTTAATAAATTTTAAAGCTTGTTTGATAATTTTATTTTGGAAAATATGGATTCCATTTCTTTGGAAATTTATTTAAAACTTGTTAAATAATTCACTAAAAAAATATTTGTTTAAACACACTTTTAAAATCTAACAATCATTTCTTTTTATTTAAAATCTAATTTATTTAAAACTTTAAAATTGTTAAAACCTTTATTCTTGAAAAATCTACATATTTCCCTTTGACTTTTGTAATCTGATAAAATTCCATTTAAAATTTTAAAAACCTGAAACAAGCTAATTTAAAAAAAAATTAAACCTGAACACATAATCAAAACAACCCGACCTAAAACACCAGAAGCCCCAAGACACTCATGAGTCTCCCCTTCTACATATACTTCGAGTCACACTAGCATCTACCGGAGATTGAAACCGGGGGAAACATCATCATCTTCCCAATTCGAAACAAAACCAGGCACATCAACGTGCACTGTACATATGCACAGTCGTTCCGACCACCGTAGATCGACGCCACGATACTCGACAAGCCATCGACACCCTTGCCGACACTCACGCTTACCCAGATCGACGAATCTCACCACCAAATCAAATTGAGTAAATCGAACGATACAGACCCAAAACACCTTGACAAAAAAATGGTTCTCCACGACGATCAAGACGATCGGAATCCACGTCCCTCCGACTTCAGCATCGTCATTGACCCATGCAACTATCCCAATGCTCGCGATTGAGCCCGATGCGACAATGTCGTCAAGATCACTTCGTCATTCCACATGATTAAAAACCACACTAAAACCTTAGATCATCTTCCCCTAGCCTCTATAACAAACGATAAAATTTCCGACCAATTTTCCAATGATCGTCAGCCCTCCAGCCATCCTCGACATCAACCCCAAGCTCCAGTTCGACATAAATCGTCAGCAATTGCCAAAAATCCCAAAATCACTCATCTCAGATTATCCCATCAATTCCTTGTCTAAAAATCAGGATTTCTCCACCTAAATTCATGATTTAACATTACATATTTGATCCTGAAATCAATAATTGAAATTGACATGTTTGATTTTTCCTTATTTACTGATCATCACGGTGTTTTATATCTCTGTAAAAATTTACTAAATATAAAATCATTGAAACTATATTTAAAATTTAAATTACATTGTAATGATCATTTTTTATTCTGAGATCAAAGCATATATTGGATTGTATAAGGAGATTTAGATTTTTGAAAGTAATTCACACCAGGTGAAAATAACAAAGGCAGTCTGCATATACATACACACTAATACATTCACATTTAACAGAACAGATCAAAGCATATATATACCCAGGACAATCATGCAAACCATCATACAAGAATTTCTAGATAGATTTATCACATGCAGCACTTCTAAAACTGTTTTTAAAAAAAAAGCTTACTCACCAGTTTTGAAATAACAGAGAGACAAGCCTTTGCTTTTAAGTCTGGTAATTTTGATTGTTGAAACAGAAGCTTGCTGTTGATTTATTTGTTGAATTTGAATTTATAATTGCTGATTTGAATTTGCATGTTGGTGTGTTGAAGCTTTGAAACTAATGAGTTGCTGTTACTGGCTTTATCTTCTTCCATTGGTAGTTGTTTGAAGCTTTGATTCATTTTAAATTTTCTTTTTATTTTGAAGATGAAAAGAAGATAAGTTTTGAGAAAGTTTTTAAACTGAGATAAAATGGGTTAGGTTCCTCTTAAACACTTATTTAAATAATAAATTTTTAAAGAAAACACTTTGTTGCCATTTGTTAATTTGCATGTATATGTGGGTTACAAATGTTGATACACATTTTAATCATTTTACAAATGTAAAGTATAATATATTTATGAATTACAAATGTTAAGATAATGTATTATTTTGTTTAAACCCCTAACTTACTAAGTAATTATGTTTTATATTAATGTAAATATGAATTTATGATTATCTATATATTACTTATGTAATATGAATTTAGATTTATATTTATTATTTGTACTTATGTTTTATTAATATATTTTATGTAATATGATTTATTAATTATGTTTTATATTTATATACATATCACTTATGTTTTTAAACTATATATATATATATATATTTACAATCCATGTTATCTCATGTAAAATTTTCAAAAGAAAGAATATCTAAACAAAAGAAATGAATCTCTAATCAAATCTTATTTTTGAACTTTAGCTAAAATATATTTAAAATAAATAAACCTTTACCTTAAGTGTTTAAAAATATATGGCTATCCTTTAAATAGCTTTTGAAAAGTTTTATATTAAATTTAATCAAAATTTCCAAATTACAATATATATATATATATATATATAATTTGAAAACATATTTTTATTTTGTTAAATTTCAAACCAAAACTTTTCTATTTACAATATATACAAATATATATACATTATAAATAGAAAATATTTTAACATTAGCTTTGAAAATTATTATATTGAATTCTAAAACATAAATTCAAATCACAATATATACATACATATACATTATAATTTGAAAACATATCTGTTAAATTTAAAATCAAAGACTTCATATTTACAACATATATACATATACATACATCATAAATAGAATATATTTTTATTAGCTTTGAAAGATAAATTTTACTAATTAAATAATATTAGTTTTTCTAAAAAAATAAACTTTCCAATTAAAATAATTATAAAAGAAAATTATCAAACCAATTTAATCATTAATAAAGATTATTAAATTGATATTGCGCAAATTTCGGGTCAATCACATTCCTTCCCCCTTAAAAGAATTTCGTCCCCGAAATTTAAAAGCAAGGATAATTTAACAATCCAACACAGATTTTACTTACAAACATCAAAGCATACATATCAGCCAGTTACTAACATCCATAGCAACCAATTTAATTAAACAAACAAATCTAACTATCCAGAGAAAAATCTAGATAGGACTTTCTAATACTATCAAGAGTTTCCAAGGTACAAATACTGGGATACTCGCTCTACTGAATCTAAACTACTACACTACTAACTCCAGAGCTCCTTTTCACCACGATCTACAAATCTGAACAGGATATCCGACCATAGACAAGTCCTGCTCAACTACCAAATCCTTCCTGAACTGCCAGTTCCACAACCAGTGATGGATCATACACGTACTCTCTCAGAGAAACGTGAAACAAAAAGTGAATCCTATTCATCCAAACTGGCAATTCCATCCTGTAGACAAAAGCACTTATCCTTATAAGAACACAGAAAGATCCAATATACCTTGGAGTTAGCTTCTAGTCTTACCCAATCTTATAGCTCTTCTCTATAGGAGAAAACCTCAACCAAAAACAAACTCTCCAACTTCAAATTCCAAATTCCTTTGCCTCTTATCCATATAACTCTTCTACCGATCCTGGGCTGCCTACATCCTTCCTGATTAACTCAACCTTCGCTGATGCCTCTCAAAACAAATCTGGACCAAGAGCAGGACGATCTCCGGATCCAACCCATAAAAATGGTCTTCACAAAAATCTGCCAAAATCTAGAATACAAACTCTATTCCACAAACATCATTAGACATCAAACCTACTTCTTCTATCAGGAAAGGACAAAACAAGTGCACTCCCCAATATGGCCTTCAGATTTCCAAAAAACTTCTTGTAGAAATCCTCTAATCCAAAACCTTGCAACTTCCGGTTGCTTCCACTCTAAAATAGCTGCTACCTTGCTTTCGCTACACAACTCTGATTCTCGAATAGATGAGAATGCCGTCGATGAACACGAATAAAATCTTGATCAACACATCCTGGAAAAATGGTTCATTAGATCCATAAAAGAGAAAACATAGAAGTTCCAAGAAGTCCTGAGCTGCTTCACCAAATTTTCATTCTAGGAGCCATCCTTCGACCTAGCTGAACTATTGGTATAGCTCCAAGAACCAAGTCAATACAAAACACAATCTCCAATGCGGAAAAACCTCTGACTTCCCCGAAGGCATTCGGAAAATCTCTAATAACCCAAGAGAACACTCGAACTATAGCAAGTCACTTTTGCGATCTACCCCGATCAGTTCCAAAGAAACTGTTCACTCTTCACATACCAGAACAGCTTATGCTTGACTAACCAATCCATCGAAAAAATTGGTCCACTTTGCTACTTCTGAACTCTATCTCCGAGGTACTTCTAAGCCAAAGACCTTCCTACTGGCACACAAAACACTTTCAAGCTGCAACGCTGCCACTGATGCTAAAGACTTCCTATCTATAAGCTCTTCGATCCTCAAAACCAAATCAACCAATTCCATAAAGTGCCTTCGAGATGCAGACATATCCTAGAGAAACTCAAGGCTCAAACCAAGCACAAACATCTTACTCTTCTAAGGGGGTGACAATGAGACCACGTCCATAGCGGGCCAAATCATAGACCTTAATCTCATACAGACAAACTTCCTTGCTTCTGCTCATTCGACAGATCCAAACTCTTGGAAACCCGCTCACATGAGCGCAACCAAACTTATACTTTAATGATGGTCTCTGAACCTTTAAAAGGTTTCCTTTAGAGATTGGTGAAATCCTAACACAATGATGCAAAGTTTACTCGAGGCGGTATTGGGTCTACAGCCTCAGCAGATACTCTTCCAACCTCAATACTAGGGCCTCTTCTATTTGTGGTAGTCATGTTACACACACCACTACTGCCCCATCTATCTTTAGAACTTATGTTGGAAAACCCAGACAGGCAACTCAACATATATATATATATATATATATATACAAGTATGCTCTCTCAAGAATGAAATCACTCCAAAGCCTAGGTATTCACTCAACCTAGCGCTCTAATGCCAACTGTAACGTCCCGTCTTTCACTCCACAGAAAGACGCATCATTAATAAGAAACAAAGAGATAGAAAAGAGAAAAGATAGAGAAGAAAGAATTAAACAACATTAGAATCTCACAACGGAATGAAATATTACATCACATAATATATTACATACTATCATATACATCAGAGTTATACAACTTAAACATGACAAACTAGACAGTTATAAAGACTTGTCTAGTCATTACCACTCAAGTACAATACGGACTTCATCACAGAGATACAATACAACGGAATCACTATATATTTATAAACGCTGAAGCCGCCTGCTCCATATCTCCTTCAAAACTCGTCAAAGCTAACCTGAATCCCTTAGCTGCTCATGAAAATTTGAGTACCAAGAGTTTAATAAAATAAAAAATAAACTCCAGGTCAGACATGGGTTTGGTGTAAGTAAACAGGTTAAAATTGCTTAACTTAGAAAAAACTTTGAAACAAAAGGTATCTCGTAAGACTTCGCGCACATAAACACAGAAATTTTTTTACCTTACGATAACCAAAATATTTTATAGGAAATCTAGTGATCTTATAATAGTGTGTAGGGTTTTCAAGTAAAATACAGAAATAGCTGGAATGCTTACATCTCACATTCTAACATAGTTAGGCCCAATTAAAACGTACGTCACTTATTAGAGATTGGATTCCATACAATGGCATGGCTATTGGGGTACCGCCCGTCACAGTACGTGACCTACATCACCGTACCGAGGATCTACCCTAAATCCCCTATAACATAAGGCCAGAACCATCTCTTACTGGATAGTCCTGAACAAAACAACCCCAGCAGTTGTCGCGAATCAACTACCCACTAAACCGAATAAAAAGGGACCTCTAGATGGCGGAAAATCTCGTCCTACTTGGGCGTGACCTACTTAGCCTTGCCGCACCTCCCCTGTTTTAACCATTCCCGGTTGATGAGGCTTGAGGCTACGATTTCCTTTTCGGAACACATATCTTAAAATGCTCATCGTCCTCCAATGACGATGTTCTGAAAATATTCAATCCATACAAGTTCGTTCCAGGTTCGAACGAAATCGAAGGCACTATCTCGTTACACTCATTTTGGAATCACCCTCAGAGTTAACGACAATAGCTCTTGCACTCTGAATCTTCATCTTGAAACTGTAAGTACTGTCTCCGTTAAACTTGTATTGGAACCACCCTTAGAGTTTTTAACGATAAATAGTCCTTACACTTCGAGTCTTCACTTCACTTGAGATTTACGACCTATCATTTAATTTGGATTGGTGTGGTTTTTTGATATCCAATTCGAAAATCCGATCCCGGTCTCACCGAACCCAAAACGCCATTTTAATGTCCAAGTTGTTTAAAGGTTTAAACATTTTAACTTATATTCAGAATAACATATACAGATAGATAATTCACATTATCACAGATAGATAATTCATATTATCTAATTCAACCAAACATCTAACATCACAAAGCAGCACATATTAGAGATATCTCATCCAAACATCCAATATCATTCAATCATTCATAAGCAAGATTGATTCATTCTTAATCAATTTAATTAATCTCTAATTAAATTAATTACTAACTTTTAATCACTTAGATTACCTTAATCCTCCTTATTTAACATTAATTAATTACAAATTAATTAATTAATCATCTCTTAGTTATCTACCATAATTATTCTTCCTTGATTAATCATTCTTTAATTACATTAAGTAATTATCCCTTAATTATCCATTTTAATTAATCATTCGTAATTAATTACTCTTTAATTACATTAAGTAATTAACCCTTAATTAACCATATAAATTAATTAGCCTTAACTATTCACAATAATTAACTTCTAATTACTTTTGTTAATTAACTACTACATTAATTAATGAATCCTCTAATTATTTTCATTATTAATCACTCTTTTACTTAATTACCTTTAACCATTAATTAATTCCTACGTGATTTCGAAAATAGAATGATGTAATTAACTAAGTAATAAGATAAGTGGTATTGAATCTTAATTAATCAAGCGGGTACTTAAGTGATTTTATATTCCAAACATTTTAATTTAAATTAAATGGTAATTAAGTAACTAATTAAGATAAATGGTTTATCTTAAGTTAATTAAGGTCTAAATTAATTAAAGGGATAATAGGTAATGTAATTAAAGAATAAATAATTAATGTGATTAATTAAAGTATATGAATTAATTAAAGGATAATTACCACAAGTAATTAAAGGATAATTAATTAAATTAAAGTAATTAAAGGTTAATTAATTAAGATAGATAATCAAAGGATGATTGATTTCATTAATTAATAAAATAATAACAAATGGTTTATAATTAATTAAATTAAACAGAATTTAAAAAGTAATTAAAGTAATTAATTTAATTTGTTTGGAGATCAAATTAAAATAATTAGGAATTGTTTAAGTAATCAATCTTGACTATGGATAATTAAATTGTATTGAGTGCTTGGATTGACTTAATATCTCTAGTCTGATGATTTGTGATGCTCTGTGATATGATATGTTTGGGTTGGACTGTGATAATGTGGATTATCTATCGATGATGAATTGCTGTGTAAAAATGACATCTTGTATTTAAAATAGGATTGTATTCACTTAAACAACCTAGCTTAAAGATAGTATTGCATTCGAAGAGACTGAGGTCGGATATCAGCAATATCTGAAACCACTTCGATTAGTAATCTACTATATTTCTTTTTATATTTAAGTTTAGAACCAAATAGGCTGGAATGGAATAATTTAAGTAACATGACCATTTAAACTAAGTAGTAGTTTTTGAATATTGTTTGGTAATAAGTGATTGACTTTAACAAGTTATGAACTCGTAGAAAGGTACGAGTTGCCCTGGTATTCGTATAAGTTTTATAACTTAGAATTTCAAATTATTTGAGTTTACTCATGCTGGTTTCCAGCTTGACCTGGGTGTTACTTTATTGTAATGCTCGGGTCAGACCGAGTATTACAGATTTTCAGGTTAGTACGTTCTGGAGCAAAGGTGGCAAGCTGGATGGCAGGGACGTATGGAGTGTATTCCGCTGTTTATTGGAGTTGTTTTTTTTTCTAGGACAAGTTAATTATAACTGTCCAGTTTATGTATGAATGGTTGTACTCTGATATATTGAATGTAAACTAACAATTACAGTTTTTCATTGTAAAATGCTATTATTGATATTATATTTTTAATCCGCTGCGAATGTGAGATTCTGTGTTTTGTTTTCTATTCTTCTTCTACCTCTTTTCTTCTTTACCCTAACAATCTGGAATTTCAGGTGTCTGATTGCTCGGCACTTCTACAGTGAACGTATTAGTGTAAAATTTTTAGGGTCGAAAATTTCGGGTCGTTACACAAATCAATTATTTGAAGGGTAAGAAAAATTCATAAAAATGAAAACATACTTACACTTATATTGTAACGGTCAGTATTTTTAACCGTTTAAAAACATAAAATTTAATATGATTGTTGAATAAAAATGATTATAAATAAAAATTTCTATGATTGTATTTATGAAAATTATATTGAATGTAAGTCATGATTTTCAACTGTTCCTAAATGACAACAGATTTCAATAAGGTAGAAGTTGTAACTTATATTAAAATTTTTGAATTAAAAGATATTGGTTTGTATGAGATATTTACAGGAAATTGAAATAAAAATTGTTGATTTTAATTAAAGACTTGAACGAATGTTTTAATGAAAGTAAAACGTAAGCCGTTGATTAAATTGTATTTTGGAAAAGTTGGTTTGATTATTTCGAAAATCTATTTAGGTTCAAATTCAATTCAAAATCGGTTAATATTTTTTATAAAGAATATTATCTTTTAGAAATGTAAATATTTTTTCATTGGAATGATCTGAATTTTTTTAAAAACAGTACAGTTCATTTCGTCCAATTTTGAATTTTCTAGCTCCATTTTTTGCAAATTGTTGGTTGTTGTACATCTCGAATCAGAGTAATTGGCAACAACAGTGGATTTTTGATACGTCTGCCGTAGCATAGATTTCATTGCACCATTTGACTCGTCTCGTCGCATTGATCGCCGTGGTATATTTGTTTTATATTTCGACGTTCGGTTCTCAACAATGAGTGGTCGAATTATAGTGTGTAGTGGCACTCTGTTTTACCAAGTCACCTATTCAGAAAAATATCGACAATACCACTGCTTGTTTCTAATTGCTTGCATGCTATGTATTTGAGAAAATAATAATATATTTCATAAAAACACTGTTCATCCTTGTTATATAATATCGCCTGCAAATCACTTTGCCCAAACCCTCATTCTTCTCCGCACCTCCATTTTTAAGCAAAAAAAAATCAAAAGAAGAAAATTTTAATAAAATTAGTTTTCCCCTTCGTTTGCAAAGCTACAACCTCCCTTCATCTTCATTTTTTTCCAAATTCATCTCCGCTTCCATTGTCCTGACAGCTCCCCATTCGCCTCCTTGCTCCATCGATCCAAAAACTGCAAAAATGCCAAACCGCCTCTGGCACTTTGCCTCGTATGCCTCACCTACAGCCATCTGCATTACCGTTTGCTAACACCATTGGATCCTCCATCCACGTAAGTCGATCTGCCAGCCGCTGTAACTTCCGATCGCCAGGCATCTCCTCCATGTTCTCCACCTATCGTCGAAGCTCCACGTTATCCATAAAATATGCTCGAGAATGAACATATGAAAGAAAGAAAACGACAGCATTGACAAAGATCAAAAAGCACCAAGATGGTCAATTTAAGCATAGCATCCAACAAGAGGGAGACAACTCCAACAACACCTTTCGAGTAGGTCAGAAATGACATCTCGACCGTGTCAACATGGAGCTTTAAACCAGGTCGAAGCTTTCGACAAGGTCGGAGCTACCATTCAAAGGCGACATCAAACATGTTAGTATCATCCAAAGTGGTCAAAAAGACACATTTCAAAGACAATGGATAGCAGACACTCTACCTTTTGTGCCGAACCATTCGAAACGTCATGGTTTCACCTTCATCATTTCTACCAGAGAAGTATTCAACCAATTCAACCTTTTTGAAAGCATACACAGCCTTTTGAAATGGTTAGGGCCACCCTCACCTAAAAAAGAAGAACTACATGTCTGTTACCTTAAAGGAACAAGGTTTCGAATTAGATGAGGGAGAGGCTTCCGAAAGAGTCCATGTGCAACAAAGCCTTTTTTTAGGTGTTTCGGATCATTCGAAGCCAAGGAAGGACATGTTTCGACAGCGTCGAAGGCTATCACCCAAGTCAGCTTGTGCGGCACATCAACATTCATGACAAAAGCACATCAGTAGACCTTTCAACGAGGTTGAAAGCCATCCAGCAGCACCTTTCGACGAAGTCGAAGGGAAAAAGTGCAAGAGAGAGAAGCCCAGCTTCTTCAGCAGCTACTAAAGGAAAGGCGTAACTATACACCTTTCGACAAAGCCAAAAAGAATCAGACTATACCTTTCAATTAGGTCAGATGCAGTAAAGCTATCAAGCATCACCTATCGATGAAGTAGAAAGGAAACAAAGTAAGAGTGAAGCCCAGCTTCAAGTGGCAACAGAAGAATAACTAAAACCCTTTCGACCAAGTCGAAAGGTATGAATCGAAAGATATTCACGAAAGCAGGCAGACTGACCTTTCGTCAAAGTTGAAAGCTTGGAGTCGAAAGGGCCCTAGCCCGCATCTATAAATATCATCCTAGGGGTTAGTTATAGGGGATACAATTTCTTCCACCTCTCACTTGTATTTTTCTTAAACTTTTAAATCCTAATTCTCAAATCAAACGAGGGATTTGATCAATTTGTATAATTGAGTTCAATAAAAGAGGATTATGATCATTGCCTTAACTTAGCAATCCAGATTTCTATATTTTTCACAAATGTGTCAACCTCTAATTGATGTAGTCGAAAGGGTCCCTTCCGACCTGGTCGAAACCCCTAGTATACTTATTTCCTAGAAGCCCAAGCTCAAACCAACTATATTGGAAGTGTTACCCCTTTCGACAGAGTTGAAACTATTCCAGCTCTGTTGTTCACAGCTTTCTTTACGTCTCCATCCTTAGCTACCTTAACAATGTCGAAACGTAGTTTCAACTGAAATATAACCTAACCGATTTGAAAGGATTTCCTATAGGAGAGGTTAACCTTTCAGCTACGTTGGAAGGTACCAAAGACACTTGTTGGTCACCCTTTCCATCTTGAGAAAAGCTTGTAACTTTCATTTCTTTGAAAGAGGTTTTAAAAGCATTACTCGTACTTCAACTTAAAATTTGGGTTGTTGACAAGTTTTCTTATTAACATTTTTAGTGCTAGAATGAGGACTTGAACCTTCGACCTTGTTAATCCTTTGTCACAGATTAATTTCATAAAGTCTTTTGTATAAAAGAAGAAGATGGGAGGAATACAGAATGATAATGACATCTCAAATGAAGAAGCCATGCCACAGTCAATTTTGGAAAACATTGTCATCCTAAACTTTAACTTAGAAAATATGAAAATTGGATACCCTCCAACCCTTACAAACAATAAGATTAAAGTTTATAGTCTACAACGAAAAATGATAGCAATGCAAGAGTTGCTTGAAGGGGTTCAATCTCAAGAATTGTTAAGGATCATGGAAGAAGGAGATGAAGCACAACCTCTAGATGAAGATTAATACGAGAATCAAGAAAGTTAGGTTAAGAGGACTATTAAGCAATCAAACAGTTTAAACATAAAAGACAGTGAAGAGCTCCATGACAACATTCACAACCAAATCACATAGGATACGATAAAAAATGTGTTCAATGAATTAGGAAACATGTTATCCCGTAAAAGGCTCATCTTTTAGAAGAAAATGTGGAAGCTAGCATCCCCCTCACATTTAATTTTCGCCACTAAAGTATGATGGAACTACCAACCGGAGGACCACTTAGTAGCTTTTGAGATATGGATGGATCTCCATAACACCTCTAGGGAAATTTGCTGTGAACTTTTCTTGGCAACTTTCCAAGGAGCAACTATCAAATGGTACAGAAGTTATCGAGTGAAAACCATCCGTTCATGGAAACAATTTTCCTATGACTTCATGACAAAATTTTATATACTCAAAGACCCAACAATGGGCTTTAGCTTGTTTGCTACTATCAAACAAGGATCGGAAGAATCACCAGACGAGTATTTAAAGAGGTTCAATACAGAAGCATTAAAAGCAGAAAATGCAACCAATGGAGACAAGTTGATAGCAACTCGGTCAGGACTCATCGAACAACCCCTTTCTTGGAAGACCTTTATATTAATGGATGCAAAGATCTATGATATTTCTATTCACGTGTAGAAAAATTTATCCGACTAGATGAAATGGGCCATGACAGGATAAGATCGCGACAAGGCACAGAAGAAGAAAGATCTGACTCCGATCACTTTGAATATAAACCAAAAGGCAGTGAAAGGGTTTGGAAGAGGATTCCATAATATAACTATATAGCCTTAAACCAACCACTTTCTCACATATTTGCTACAGTAAAGGATGATGAAAGCTTCTCAACTACACATAGAAAATGAATTCGACCAGAGCCTAAAAAAGGGGAAGATTATTGCGATTATCACAAAGCAAATGGACATAAGGCCGATGAGTGTCATGAATTAGTTGGAATGATTCAGAATATGATCATGTTAGGAACTTTAAAATAGTTCATTAAAAAGACTTGAAAGAATCTTTGAGAAGATCAACATAGCAAGTACAAAATGCAGACTCCTATCATAAAGTTAGACGACATTAATTCAACTATGAAATTTCTTCCTTCATAACTTTCTAATTTGATTGGTGCTTTAATTTGTACTTTGATTTATGCTGAAAATTGGGCATGTATTGATTCATATTTCAAGTGTCATTACAGGTAAAATAAAACCAGTCCATGGCATTCATCATGCTCTTGAAGCACAATGAATCTCTAGCAACTTAAAAGAGACAACTCAAATGTCTGACATAAAGTGGCTACCAAAGATGGAGCCAACATAATACAAAGATCGGCCCTCATGAAACTTTAGACTACCATCGGTCCTTCACCAATCCCAGTGTAAAAACTTACAAATAAGACCATTCTGTTGCAGAGGAATACCCACCAAGGTATGGTAACCTATCCGAAGGAGAACAATACATTTCAATTTATTCTCTGACAAATTAATTTACTAAAGAGAAATTTCCCTAACAAATCTTCAAAGAAAGATTATTTTCAGCCACCCCATGATCTGGGGAAGACAAGAGTATCCATTTCAAAAAAATGATTTGTGCAATCTTTCAAAAATACTACATAGCATTAATGAATGTAAGAGATTTCCAAATAAGTAATCTCAATACTTCAAAGCTTTCTAAAACCATTAGCAAAAAAAAGCCTGTTCATGTTTTTCAAGAAAAAAGTTTTAAAGAGTTATCAAAAGCTTATTGACAAAAACTCAGATTAGAAAATCCTATACTCATTTAAAAAACTATAGGTTCATGAATCATGACCTCCTAGTCTTTTATTTGAGATTCGTATTTCCACTATGAGAAACACTATTTTAATCCCTTACCAAAGGCACCTTCGGGAGGAAAGGACAAGATCGTCTTAAGCCCTTACCAAAGGCACCTCTTAAGGGGAGGAATAAAACCCCTAACGTCCATATCACCTCTTAGGTGAGGGTCTGGATAAGCACCCATCAATAACCTTCTGGAGGAAGGTCAGCTGAGTAAGTACAATATCCCTTTAAGACAAGGGAAGCTCAAGAAGAGGCTCATCAAATAATGGACTAGGATGTCTAAGCCTAAGAGAAGGCTCATTACATAATGGACTAAGAAGTCCAAGCCCAAGAGGAGGCTCATCAAACAATAGACTAAGATGTCTAAGCTCAAGAAATGCATCAAAACAAATAAAGAAAGACCAAGATGTCTACAATGCAGAACAAAAGTCAGAACCCAAGAGAATAAAAGGGTTAAGGAAATAAATCTACCTACCATCTAAAATGGAAATGAAACCCAAGAAAGGGGTCGACAAAGGCAAATAGACAAAGAATCCAAAATCATAATCAGAAAGAGCAAAATATGAGCTAACAAATTTCAATACTTCTAATGGCTGAAAAGTGGCAATACCACAAAGTACTAAGAAATATGCATCCTAAAAGAAAGAACATGAAACAAAAGAATGGATAAAAGGAATCTATAACATGATACTAAAAGCAAAGATCTACACAAGTGTCAAAGGAATAGAATATGTAGTAAGCCCTTATACCAAAGATGAAAGTGACTCCTTTCAAAGATTGATTGAGTAAACCAATCCTTAGAAATAAGGTGTCCCTTTAAGATAGAAGACTATATATATATATTAACATGTTATTTGGACCATTGCATTACTAGATGGCCAAGCAATAATACAAAACCACTATTCCGAGTAATTGCATTATTTTATGGAACTACTCGGCTCCAATATAACAATACTACTACTAACTTATAAGCACTTTAGGAATCACACCTCAATTAAATTTGTTATTACTAGACAGACTTCTGATTTTGTGCATATATTGGATGAAATTTTAAATAGTCTATTTGTTAGTTGAGATCCTGACAAGGTTTTAGCCGAGTTATTGATTTTGTGAACTTTCTGATTCTTTGTTCCTTTTCATGAAATCTTCATATTGGGTTTTGTAAAGCTAAGATTTTCACATTGACTTTTAAGATTATTTATTAGCTTCATATTCTTGATTTCCAAGATGAATTTTCTTAGTTATTTCTTACGGAAGTTCTGGTTCCATGAATTCTGAAGTTTTTCATTGAATTTTTATTTATGGATTTCATATTTCATATTTCATATTTCCTTGTTGGATTTTAATGATTTCATGTTGAATTTCCGGTTTTGTGAATTTTGAAATTTCTCATTGAACTTTTATGATGATTTATGGATTTCACATTCGAATTTCCTTATTGGATTTTTGATGATTTCATGTTGAATTTCTGATTTTGTGAATTTTGAGATTTCTCATTGAACTTTTATGGTGAATTATGGATTTAACATTTCGGATTTCCTTGATGGATTTTTGATGATTTCATATTAAATTTTTGGTTTTGTGAATTCTGAAGTATTCTATTAAATTTTTATGATGATTTATAGATTTCATATTTCAGATTTCCTTGTTGGATTTTGATGATTTCATATTGAATTTCTGCTTTCACGAGTTCTGGATTCCTTTATTGAATTTTTGATGATCTCTTACTGGATTTCTAATTTTGTGAATTCTCAATTACCCGATCACTTTAATGGTGATTTGTGAATTACAAATTGAGTTTTTAAGATGAATTCCTACACAATTTCCAATTTCATGAATTACAAATTTCTTGATCGATTGTTACAATGATTTGTGGATTCTATATTCTTAACCTCCTTATTGAGATTTCACAACGATTTGTTATTGAATTGCTGATTTTGAGAAGAATTTTCATGTTAACCTCATGATGATTTGTGAATGATATACACTTGATTTTCCCATGGGACTTTCATGATGGTTTCTTATCGATTTCTTGTTTTTAAAATTTTTTAATTTCGTTATTTCTTTACTGGATTTCCATGACAATCAAAAGATTTCAATTTGAGTTTTTGATGTTGTAGTGAAAACATATTTACGCAAGCTATTTAACAAATGTGGTCCTAATGGTTTTCTGATTACATTCCCGGATTCCTGGATTTTTGAATTCTTTTCATAGTGATCCAATGTACTTGCGAATCATGAAGTTTCTTATTTGTGTGGATTTCATACTTCTGATTTCGTTTTTAGAGCCTTGGTGATCTCTTATCAAAATTCTCAAAGAAGTCATTAAAGCAACAACACTTAAAGAAAAAGTATCAACAAGCTCTATTGATATAAAAGAATGGGACGCGCCCGTATCAAAAAGAACTCGAATAGGTTGATCATGAAATAAAACAATACCATCAAGAAAGGAATGAGAAATACCTTGGCCACGAGATGTGTTGCCAGGGGCTTGAGCAACATTTAACTTTCCCTCCTTCCTGCCCTGAAGCTTGGGGCAAGAAGATAAATAATGATCCGGGCTTTTGCAATAGTGACAAGTACGAGGCTTTGAACACTTGTTCGCAAAATGGTCTCTGGAACCACATTTAAAGCATTTCCCTTTAGTAGAGGAAAAGGTCTTTGCAGCAGGAGTTGCTTGCCTCCCTTTCTTATTGGGATAAGGACCTTTGAATTTGTTCGGCCTCTTCTTGTTGTTGAAGTTTGGTTTGGAACCCACCACTTCAACCTCACTTTACCTATCCGCCTCTTCAAGATGAAGAGCGATATCAATGAGTTGGTCGAAGGGAACTTCTAATTTTAGAAGTAATGGCTTCTTGAGACTTTTGTTTAAGCCATAGACGAACCTCTGGTTCTTCTTCAATGGGGTATTAATATATTCAACCCCGTATTTAGAAAGAGATTCAAAAGACGCGACATAATCTACCACGGAAGATTCACCTTGAACAAGGTCAATAAAACGGCGAGCCAAAGTCACCTTCTCAGCTTCTGGTACGAATTTTAACTCGAAGCGTTACTGGAATTGCTCCCAGGCGAGATCCGCTTCATTAATCTCAGAAATAAGAAGTTCGTACTAGTCCAGTGCTCTTTCTTGGAGCATATTAGAGGCCACCTGAACTCGGTGAAGGTCAATAAGATTCATGCGAGAAAAGATTCGATCGCATAACCTTAGCCAAGCCTGTACTTCAATAATAGTTTCGGAACCTTTGAATGGCTTCCCACCCAAATTAGTGTAATCGCTGCACAAGCGTGCAAATCCCGACTTTGGGTGAGTAGGTTCCGGCTTAGCTCCAGCTGCTTGAGCAATTGTCACTAAATCAAGAAGCTGTTGAGCAGTTATAAAAACTCCATCCTGGGGTGGAGTGCTAGATGGTACGGCTCTGGGGCGGCCTGGTCTAGACATTTCACTTCCTTTAGAAAGAAAGAAGAACAAGAAGAAGATTATTCACTAATGAATATCAAGCAAACTTGATAGATAAAACAAGGAATCATAAAAGAAAGTAGGATAGAATGGTACGAAGACTCGAATAAATCCTAAGGCACAACTCCTAAGAAAGACTTAGGACATGATCCTTGCTAAATTATTCTACATTGTTCCGAAGTCTGCTCTGATACCAAACAGTGACGCCCCACCTCTATACCCATGCTAGCAAGAACATTACGGTGTAATGATGTCAACTAGCATGGAGAATAAGGCTATTGAGGAGCGACCATCCGTGTAATTGCTTTGCGCGAGCACCGATATGTCAGATAGTATAACATGCATTTCTTTATCAAGAGGAAATCCGACATACCGACACAAACTCAAAGCTACTACACAGTGGCTATAATATATTCGAAAACAAATATAGAAATAAACATAACATAAATCAGTCACGGTCAATTCATATCACAAAGGCGGAAATAGATATGAATATTACACTTGGAAGTGTAAATCAGAGTAGCGGTCTAAAAAGATCCACAATATCACAAAAGAATAGTTACACGAACTACACAAAAGAATAAGTATACATCATGGAGTCTATATCTTAAATGTATACAACAAAAAACTGCTAATGTAAGTAGTTAACCAAAAGTCAGAGTAATAAATCCCTGGGGAGAAGTCAAGCAGAAGCACCTGCAACATCTCGGTCTGACCCGAGTATTATTTAATAAGAAAATAATAAACGGATCAGTCTAACTATAAATATCAGATGAAACGATATAGAATGAGAGCTATGACTAAACACATAATAATCACAATGCCAAGTTGTGATATATATAAATAATTGAAAATCAACAAGAGATTAATCAATATCACAAAATCTACACAAGAATCAAAGAAACGTCATACTCCTTATTTCGTTCACCAAACCATAAATATTGACGATTATATCAATGTCAATCACAAAAGTCAATGACACACAAGTTCACCAATGCACAAATATTGATAAAACTTATCAATAGAAATCACGAAAATTGGTGAAACACAAATTCTAGAAATCATCTCAAGAAATCCAGAAATCATAAAAGTCAATGACACACAAATTCACCAATGCACAAATATTGATAAAACTTATCAATAGAAATCACAAAAATAAGTGAAGCATAAATTGCAGAATTCAACACACGAAATCCAGAAATCACAAGGGAGGGAGGCCTATCACACGAACGGGAGCATTAAAGCTCACCAACATATGTATCACACGAACGAGAAGCTATCTCATGGTAGCTAGCCATTAATTTTTGGCACACGAACGCCCCGAAGGCCATAGGGAGCTACCCCACATGTGTGAGTCGAAATCACACAGAAACGGGGTCTAGTCTAAATTGCAGACAAAGAGACATCGCACAATTGCTAGTCTAAATCACGAAAATGATCGTCATGATCATCAAGAAGTGTCAATTACAGTAAGCTAGTAAATATATGAGCTTAGCTTCATGTCCCATAACCACTAGCTTAACTTAAATATTTATGAACAAATTGTATATCTCCACTAGAAAATTGTCACAAGAGTTTCAACCGAACAAGTCCAAGAATTAACCGGCGAAGTAAACGCAAGCGTTTCATACACTTGTTTTACTAAGCCGTTTAATTAGATTTCTCATACGAGCGAGGTAAAGGTTTGTGTATACTAGTAGATTGGAAAACGGTTTTATAAACGAGTTTGATATTGAAAATATAGTTGAAATCGTTTTGATGAAGAGGTTTTGATATTTAATACTAGTATTGAAACCTTTAGATTTTTAAAGTGAAAAATCACAAAAATGATTGTAGAACAATCAATCACCAAAATTCACGTCCGAAGACGTGAATAAAATCCAAAGAAATCGATACCAAATCCATAGAAATGGATATTTCCAAAAATCCATAAAAAGAAGTCATTAAAGTCGTTAATAAGTGATAACGACTAATAGGATCGCTAAAATCGATAAATAATGGAAATTCACACAAAACAGCCTGAATAGGAAAAAATAAACATCTCTAGACGTCTGATTTGGAATCCAGACGTCTGGATTTGTTTTCTGAAAAATAGTTCAGAAAGCTACCTAGACGTCTGGAATAGCCAAAACAGACGTCTGAGCCGTGGCGAGACGTCTGGTTTTAAATCCAGACGTCTGGTTTTGTTCTCTGGAATTTTTTTATAATATGCGTGCATACATTTTTCTTTCCAGGTCCAAACCAGACGTCTGGACTTGGTCACCAGACGTCTGGTCACCTGGTCTGGGCAACAATTTGCCTAGGCCAAAGTGGCCAAAACTTATCGGAAGCGATCGGACGAGCAATGTCGACAAAGGATTTACGCCAAGCGACAACCCGGCCTTAAAAGCTCTTCGATACACCCCGAATATCAATGTCCAAATGTCCATAAAAGGATTTTCATAAAATTGGACCAAAACACAAAAATTTTGGAAAATTAACCAAATCAATTCAAATTGAAAGCAAATGAATATGCACATATGTTAGGAATTCATACGTACCCACAAAGATAGATATAGAAAAGGATGTGAGATAAAAATCTCACCTTTATGCACAAGAACACGGAGGAAGAAGCTATAGAACAATGACAATGACAATCACTCTTCAATTCCAACTCAACAAGCTTGAATCTAAGCTAAAAAGAGAAACATTTCCTAAATTAGGTTTAGGAATTTCTGAATTTGATAAGAGAATGAGTTGGGGAAGAAGAAGAGAAGCTTACCAATGGGTTCTTCTATTAGTTTGGAGCTAGAGCTTGATTTGCAAAAGGAAACTAGGGTTTTGGAGGTTTAATTTCCCATCTCTCCCACCATTGATGCTTTAGAACTGAAAAGAGAAGGAAGTGAGGGTGAATGGGGAGGAGTGGTTCAGTTTTGAGTATAAGTTAAACATAGGGCTGAACCCAAACTCAAACCCAAAGTGAAAAAGTAGCAAAACTTGACTAACTCCAAACATATTGAAGCTTATACTCAAATGGTCGCAGACGGCATTTTAAACTCAATGGGAGTGGTTCCGAGTCCTAATTCGACCGTATGCAAAATGTAGCTTTTCGGACTAAATTCCGAGCATCGATAAAATATTTAAATATAAAATCGATAAATATGCGGGTTGTTACAGGTTACCCATATAACATTTTGAGGCTTTACATTACGCCAATACAAAGAAAACCGCAGGTTCTTAGTGGTGAATGGATTTCCATACAAATGACCAAGCGAAGGGAATACCTTTCGATGGGTAAACCTCTAGATGGATGCACCAAGGACCATCACAAAGGATCCTCTACCATTACAAGACCGGCTTATCTCTATAACAAGATAATACCAAATATATCATCTCCCGATCGTTACCAACCTTTAAACCGGGAGCCCGAGCATACAAACCATATTAATTTTCATCCCAAACGTCATGGTGGGAAGAAATATATCTAAAATGGGATAATCATACCCTAATTGGGAATGACCCCATTAGCCTTCCTGCATCTAACCTTGTTTCAGTCATTTTCAGTTGATGAGGCTCGAGGCAACGATTACCTTATCACATAGCACATCTTCTTTCACTTTGAATGCTACATTGTCATTCCACATTCACACGACTGATTTCTATAAACTTATAACTTCCTTAGCTCGTATGTCTCGGGAAAGGGTGTTAAGCTAAGAGAAGTTATCATCTCCACCACCGACTGATATACTTTTATAGAGATCACTTATTGTGATTTGGAATGCAAGGTCAGAAATTCATCCATACAAGTTCGTTATGGGACCGAACGAAACCGAATGCGCTTTTCTTGACCAGTAATTGGGGAGAAGCCCTTGTGATTTTGAGGTTTTTCATAACAAAGAGACCACTGCTACAATATAGTGAATCAGGAGTTTGTTTATCTCCAATTAATCAACAAATAGTCCCTCGTTATTATTCATCTCAATATCTCCATCTTAAAAAATCTTCAATCTTCGAACACGTAAATTAGTTCGAAGTCGTTTTTGGATAGGAATCACCCAAATTCGATCCTGATTCCTTCGAAGTCCAATCGTCGATAAAAATGATGTAATTAGGTGATTATTTTTCGATTCATTCATTTACTTTACCAAAATATTTTCGATATATATATAAATATATATTCAAAATATTCTTTTAGTGAATACAGAATCATTCAAACCTCTTTTTGAATATTTCTCAAATCATTTTTAAAGCGTATCTTTTGAGAAAAAAGGATTATAGAAAAGATTCTACTTTTATTCAAAATCAACTTCCATATTCAACGAGTGTTATGGGCGGAATAATGGTGAGATCACCTTTTAAATTCCACGAATAGGACAAGTTCCCTCTTCGGATTTTAATAATGAGTATAAGAAGATTATTTCTATAAAATCCGAGTTGAGCATCTGGGCTTTCCATTCGATATGTTCCACTCCTCTCCTAAAAGAGAAAACTGAGGCCAGGTAAGTTCAAGGCACTGGTTGCTCCATCTTTAACCTTAGTTACACACCTTTTTTTCCGCTTTTAGATCTCACAGGCAGGACAAATGTACTAGTTGTTTCCGCATACTCATTTTCCCTTTTTAAATCACTTAACTATTTGTTTAACCACCTTTGATATAATGTTAAGTTGTTCAATTTCTTTTAAAATGCTTTATTATTTACTTACAAACATTTACTAAGGATTTGGGAAAGAATCGTTAAGTTTCAACCTTTATTTCAAAAGTTATTGAAAAGCATTGCGAAAAGTGTTGCAAATAGTGTTACAAAAAGTGCTCTAAAAGCTTATTCTTCAGAACAACTTTTATATCATTTAGAAAACCATCTTTTCAACTTACATCACTTTTAAAACATTTTAAAATATTTTTACAATTTATTTCATATTTTTAAAACGATTGTTTTATCAATTTCCAACTTTGGTCATTTAATGCAAAAACTGTATTTTCTTGAAAATTGATTTTGCCATATTTCGAAATAAACAAGATGAAATCTTGATTTTCATTTTTTATATGAAAGATATGGGTATAAGGATTCGGAAAATTCTTACTTCGAAGAATTTTGAACTATATTCTACTTCGTATGTTCATTTGAACTTTTTGACGCGCAAACACGAACTACCGTTACGCGACGCGTCAAATTTTAGGCGTATTTTGATTCATATCCAAACTTTGCCGAGACAAGTTCAAACACTTAGGAACCATTTCTAAAGAAAATTCAAACATTTTTCAACGGTATAAATGATTCCATGTCACATTTCATATCTTTTGGAAAGTGATTTCCATGTGATTATACGTCGTGTAAATCCATGACTTATTTCAATATTTTTATGCAATAAACAACATATGAAAATCAATATCATAACCACACATCCAAACAAACATATCACAACATCACAATCAAATATACACATATAAATTAGAAGTTCTCACTTTGTTTGGTTTTGGCGAACGGAAAATCGACTATAGCTTCGCCACTCGACGTTTTTAGCTTACGATTCCTCGAACACTTAGACTTGGATAGCTCGACATGGCTTGGCGAAGGCTAGGAGTGCTCGGCCAAATGGAGGAAGGGGGCGTGAGCAATAGAAGGGGAGAGGGGGAATTTGGAAGTGGTTTGGAAGGAGTTTTGTTGATGTTTTTCTTTATTTCATTTTTGAAAATATTTTGGCATTATTTAATTATGCATGGATGCCATTAAAGGATGTAAGAGAGCTTAAGAAAGTAGAGAAGAAATGGTGCAAAAGTGAAGAAGTGGATGGGTATTTATAGAAAATATTTAAGAATAAAATATAGATTGGTCTTTTTACTTAAATAACCTTCCTTAAGAATTAAATAAACTTATTTCATTCAAAACTTACCATTCACATCACATCACACTTTTAAAATTCAAAGCTTAAGAGCTAAGCAAAGAATAAGAATGATTACTTTACTTTATGTCATATTTTTTACTTTATGTCACATATGATGTGACATGTGTTTTATCTTTTTAGTTTACTTTTGCTAATTACTTTCTAGAATTTTATAAGCATGATTATTAAAGTAACCTTGTTTAGTTAATTGTTAACTATCTTTATATGTTAACATATTTATTAAATTGTATATATAAAGGTGCAACAACATTGCGACAACTTTAAATTGACAAAATGTTGATTTTTGACAGAATGTTTTACGGTCATATTTTGACATATTATTTAAATTATTTATTATGTAAACCAAATTTAAAAATAAATTTGTATAATTTCATTTGAAAATATAAACACACATAGTAAACTAAAGTAATTTATTAAACCACTTAAACTTACTTTTCTAAAATCAGGATTTTGTCACTTTTTGTCGATATAAGCAAATGTTACTATTTCTATGTATATTTCTATTTCCAAATCCTATCTAGTACTGTTTGAATCATAAAAACTTTTATATTTTATATTCAAAATCACTTTAAATATTATATTTTGAAGTAGTTAAAATTTGGGTCGTTACATTCTCCCATACTTAAAAGAATTTCGTCCTCGAAATTAGATAAGAAGAAAATAGCTCAAAAGGAAATATATATTCAATAAGATGGAATATATACAATAAGTGATTACACCACATGTGGTGAGTACACTCAAACGGTAGATAAAGTCCATACATCGATCCTAAACTCGGGATATCTTTTTTCATTCAATCTTCTGTTTTCCATGTGTAATCATCAGCGTTCCCGCTCCATTAAACTTTTACCAACCTTACAACCTTTCTTCTTAATCGTTTCTCATCTTGATCCATGATTCGAATGGGCTTTCTAATAACCGCTAAGTTTGGTTCTGTCTCCAAGTTATCCTGGGCAGCTTTTTCTATGATATGTTCTGGGTCATATATAAGCTTCCATAAATGTGATATGTGAAAAACATTGTGTACACCGGACAATCTTTCAGGCAATTGTACTCGATAAGCTAATGGGCCGATTCGTTCGATAATGGAAAAATGTCCAATATATCGAGGTGCTAACTTTCCAGCTCTTCCAAATCTTACTACTCCTCTCATTGGAGATACTTTCAAAAAGACTGAATCTCCAACTGAGAATTCCATATTTCTACGCCTTTGGTCTGCATAATTCTTCTATCTACTTTGGGCATCTTTTAGCTTCTTTGTAATTATATCAACTTTTTCTAAAGCTTCTCGTATCATTTCTGGGCCAAGCACTAACCGATCTCTGGATTCTATCCCACATGCGGGCGATTTACATGGACGAGCATACAAAGCTTCATACGGTGCCATGCCGATACTAGCTTGATAGCTATTATTATAGGAGAACTTTACTAAATGTAAATGATTCTTCCACGAGCCTCCAAAGTCTAGAATCATGCTCTTAAAAAATCTTCTAAAACACGGGTGACTCTTTCCGTCTGTCCATCAGTTTGGGGGTGATATGCAGTGCTTATACTCAACTTCGTTCCCAAAGCTGCCTGTAGTGCTTTCCAAAACTGACTAGTGAAGATTTGATCACGATCACTTACTATACTGCTCAGAACTCCATGCAATCGGACTATCTCCTTCATATATATATATATATATATATCTGCAAGGCTTGCTACAGTTCTTATTGGCTTTACTGGAATAAAGTGTGCACTTTTGGTTAATTGGTCTATGATAACCCAAATGTCTTCATTTCCTTTCCATGTTCGAGGTAAGCCATCAATGAAATCCATGGATATTTGATCCTACTTCTAAGCTGGAATCTCCAAAGGTTGAAGTAATCCTGCCATCTTTTGTTGGTCATTTTAGATTCTTTGGCAATTTTCACACCGGCTGACACAAATAGATATGTCATTCTTTATACTATTCCACCAAAATGTATGCTTCATGTCCTTGCACATCTTGTGAATCCCCGGATGAATGCTAAGTTTGGTTGTGTGGCATTCAGCTAATACTTCTTGCTTAAGATTTCCAACATCCAAAACACAAATTCTTTCGTTCAACCGCAATACTCCAAGGTTATCATTTTAAAGCTTAAATTGTATCCTTGAACATATATTCCTAACGATCTCCTTGGGAAATAGATCCTCCTTTTGTTTGCTGGCGATATTTTCAAGGGGAGTTGGAGTAATTACCAAATAAGAAATAGTAGCCAACTTCCTACTTAATTTATCCGCTACTACGTTGGCATTTTCGGGTTATATAGAATATCTAGATCATATGACGTGAAAAACTCTAGCCAGCGTTGCTGTCTCATGTTTATATCCTTTTGGGTGAAAAGATACTTCAAAAATTTGTGGTCTGTGAAGAGTTCGAATTTTTCACCTAAAAGATGGAATATTATTTACTAAGGTTAATTCAAAGTTTTATCGAAATAAACTATGAAAGATTCTTACCCAGCAAATAATGACTCCATATCTTTAGAGCGAACGCAATGGCTAATAATTCTAAGTCATGCATTGCATAATTCTTCTCATGCGTCTTCAACTGTCTAGTTGAGTAAGCAATCACCTTCCCATCTTGCATCAAAACCGCACCAACTTTTCCTCCACGAGCATCTGTACAAACAATCAATCCACTATTTCCATTTATAATTGTTAAAACTGTAGCGGTTGTCAACCTCTTCTTTTGTTCTTGGAATGCTTCTTCACACTTAGGAGTCCAGATAAATTTAGCATCCTTCATTGTCAACTACGTTAGGTGATAGGAAATCTTAGAGAAGTATCGAACGAATCTTCAGTAATATCCTGCCAAACCTAAGAAGCTACGATTCTCTTTAGGAGTTTGTGGCTGTTTTCAATCTTGAATAGCTACACCTTTCCTTGTATCTACTGAAATTCCATCCCTTGATATTATATATCCAAGGAATCCCACCTCCTTTTCCCAAAAATGGCACTTTGAGAATTTGGCTTTAAGCACATTATTCCTCAATATCTCCAACATAGCTAGATGCCTTGCATGTTCTTCTTCTGTCTTTGAGTAGATAAGGATATCATTGATAAAGACTAACACGAATTTTTTTAGCACATCTCTAAATACTCTATTCATAAGGTCAACAAAATAAGCGGGTGCATTAGTTATCCCAAAAGACATAACCAACCACTCATAGAAAGTATTCGAACCTTTGAATGAAGTTAGATGGATGTAATCTTCTGCGATCCTTAACTGATGGAATCTAGTGGCTAGGTCCATTTTAGAGAAAACTCAAGCTCCATGTAATTGGTCAAACAAGGCATCTATTCGAGGTAGCGGATACTTGTTCTTATTGGTTTGCTTATTTAGATCTCGATAGTCTACACACAATCTCAAAAATCCATCTAACTTAGCAACGAAAACTACGGCTGATCCCTGGGTCTTATCAATCCTTTCTTTAATAGCTCTTGAGTTTGGTTATTCAACTCATCCCTTTCTTTCGGAGGCATCCTTTTATCTTGTAGTTTAATTGGCATCTCACCAGGAACTAAATCAATATGGAATTCGATTTCTCGATGTAGGGGCAAACTTTTTACTTCCTTAAAGACACCTGCAAATTCTTTAACAATGGGTATTGTTTCTAATCCTGTCTGGGATGTATATAAAGCATAAAGCAAACCATCCCTTCTTGGACTAGGATCTTCACAAGATACTTCCATGAGTTTCCCTAACTTTGTTTTCACTACAACTATTCTTTTCAAACAATCTAGAATAACTTCATTTTTAGTTAACCAATCGATATCGAGTAAAATTTCGAATCCAATAAAATCTAAGATGAAAAGATCAAAAGGAAAGTGAGGGGGAGGATAGTAAATTAGGACTTTTTCACAGTGCATACAAAGATTAGTGGAACCTCCTATAGGATTCGTCACACAGATAGGGTCGCCAAATTTTTTAGATTTAAGTTCTAATTCTTCTACAGTTGTTTTAGCAATAAAACTATGAGAAGCTCCTGTATCAAATAATACACTAACTAAAACATCTTTGATAGAAATATTACCTGCCAACACTCCTTTGCCCTTCACATCTTTAGAGGTTGAAGGCTCATCCTTGATAGCATATACTTTGGCTTGTTCTACTTTCTTCATTGGGGGACAATCCTTTATCATGTGCCTTGGTTTATGACAATTCTGATCCTTGAGTTCCTTGAGTTTTGGGTTTTCTATAATGAGTTGATTAGTGGCCCTTTTGTTGGCAATTGTAACAAGTGACATCTTTATAGTGGTTGTCCTGAGGTCCTTCTTTAGGTTTTCCCTGCCACGGCTTCTAGCCATTGAACTTCCTCTTCTTCCAGTTAGTGTTGTTGCTTTCTTTTACTCTAGGTGGATCTATCTTATCCAAAGCTTCATATCTATATCCCATATCTATTAAGTCTACAAATTGTTCTTTCACATGCCCAGTCATTCTGACATGGTATTGCTTCTTCATTCTAGATATAATCTTTTCATTCTTTTTCAGGGGCGTATCTATCAATCTAGGCCCAAAACGAGATAATTCTTAAACTTGTTAGCATACTCCTCAAACAACATCTCCTACTCCTGTTTAAAATCCATAAAATTTCGGTAAAGACGGGATTTTCCTGCTTCCGGCATATACTGCTCCTCCAGAACTTCTTTGAATCATTCCCATGAGAAATCTTCTTCTAACTCATTCTGAGTAATAGATTCCCACCAAACTAGAGCTCCATCTTATAGTTGCCAAGAAGCTAAGAGTCTCTTCTGCTCGTCTCCAATATTCAGTCCTTTGAAAATTCTTTCACAAGAGCTGATCTAATCTTGTGCTTCAATGATGGATTCTATTCCTTTGAAAGGTTTACCTCCAAGGCTGGTATAGTTCTTGCATAAAGTTGCAAAGGTTATTTGGGGATGTACCAGAACTACTACTACCTCGACTACTATAGTTGCGGGAGTTTGACCAATTATGGTATTAATTCCTCCCCTAACTCGTACTCTTCTTCCGCCCATTTTCTACTATCTTTATATAGTAAAAAAAAAGAAATTTAGGATATATCAACGAGATATCTTAGGTAATGCTATACAGTATGAATATACATATTCAGGTTAAAAGCTCTCATTATGCGCTCTCTTGGACTAAACTTATTCTAGGGCATTACTAACCCCATCTCTAATGATTCATACCCCAACAAAACTAAGGTTCTCGCTTAACCTTAAGCTCTAATACAATGTGTGACGACCCATCTCCTCGACCCTTATAAATCAACACTAGTACATCCACAGTATTTACGTGCCGTAAACCCATGTGAGTGGGTGGCGGATTATCGAGGGCGCAAAAGAAAATATAGATAGAAGATAACATAATAATAGAACCTCACATCGCATTTATCATTTTAATTATACATAAATGATCAGAGTCAAATACAATTCCATAGGGATAGTTATAACTGTCTATCCGTACATAAGCTAGAAAATACATACTACGTAACACAGCGGAAAATGGGTAGATATCTAAATAAGGTACTTCAGCTTCATAGCTCCAAAAGACTTCTCCAAAATGCTCCCGAACATGCTCCAAATTGCTCCTAAGGTATCCTAACTACATGGCTGGTCGAAAAATAGGGCACCCAGAGTTTAAAGGAGAAAAACAAACTTCGGGTCAGTCATGGGAATGGTGTGAGAACTCAAAGTACGATGTTTTGAAAACAAAACGTTATCTCATAAGACCATGTCGCACATAAACATGGAACGGGTTTTTACCTTCTGATAACCAAAACTCTTTATTACGTAAAATTTAGGAATATTATTTTTAATAACATTCTTTGAAAACATTTGCAAATAAATTTATTAATCTTAGCCGAAATGGTTACCTATATAGCATTTCGAGGCTATTTATTATGCCAATATACACAAAACTGTAGGTTCTTATTGAAAACGGATTTCCATACAAATGACCAGGTTAAAGGACTACCTTTCGATGGGTACACCTCTAGATGGATGCCTCGAGGACCATCACAAAGGATACTCTACCAACACAAGACCGGTCTATATCTATAACTAGATAATACCGAATATATCTTTCCCCGGTCGTTACCGACCTTTAACTGGCGCCTAAGCATACAAACCACATTAATTTACACCCCGAACATCATAGTGGGAAGAAATATATCTAGAAGGGGATGATCATACCCTAATTAGGGATGACCCACTTAGCCTTGCTACATCTAACCCTGTTTCTATCATTTCTGGTTGATGTGGCTCGAGGCAACGATTACCTTTTCACATAGCACATTTTCTTTCACTTTGAATGCCACATTGCCATTCCACATTCACACGACTGATTTCTATACTTCCTAAGCTCGTATGTCTCGAGAAAGAATGTTAAGCTAAGAGAATGTGTCTTCTCTGCCATCGACTGGTATACTTTTATAGAGATCACTTATTTTGATTTGGAATGAAAGGTCAAGGCATTCATCCATACAAGTTCGTTCTTGGACCGAATGAAACCGAAGGCACTTTCCTGGACCATTACTAGGCAAGAAACCCTTGTGATGTTGGGGTTTTTCATAACAAAGAGACCACCGCTACAACATAGTGATTCAAAAATTTATCCTCAATTAATCAACAAGTAGTACTACGTTATTATTCTTCTCAATATTCCATCTTCAAACATCTTCAATCTTCGAACACGTAAATTGGTTCGAAGTGGTTTTCGGATAGGAATCACCCAAATCCGAACTTGGTTCCTTCGAAATCCAATCATCGATAAAAATGATGTAATTAGGTGATTGTTTTTTGATTTATTCATTTCCTTTACCAAAATATCTTTGAGAGATATATATTTTCAAAATATTCTTTTAGTGAATACGGAATCATTTAAACTTCTTTTTAAATATTTCTCAAATCATTTTTAAAGAGTATCTTTTTAGAAAATAGGATTACAGAAATCATTCTACTTTTACTCAAAATCAACTTCCATATTCAACGAGTGCTATTGGCGGAATAACGGTGAGATTACCTTTTAAATTCCACTAATAGGATAAGTTCCCTCTTCGAATTTTAATAAAGAGTATAAGAAGATTATTTCTATAAAATCCGAGTTGAGCATCCGGGCTTTCCAATTGATATGTTCCACCCCTCGCCTAAAAAAGAAAACTGAGGCCAAGTAAGTTCAGAGCACTGGTTGCTCCATTCCTAACCTTAGTTACATACCTTGTTTTCACTTTTAGATCTCACAGGCGTGACAAATGTACTAGTCATTTCCGCATACTCATTTTCCCTTTTTAAATCACTTAATTATTTGTTTAACCATCTTTGAAATAATGTTAAATTGTTCTATTCTTTTAAAATGCTTTATTATTTACTTACAAATATTTACTAAGAATTTGAGAAAGAATTGTTAAGTTTCAACCATTATTTCAAAAGTTATTGAAAAGCGTTGCGAAAAGCGTTGTAAATAGTGTTACAAAAAGTGCTCTAAAAGCTATATTCTTCAAAACAACTTTTATATCATTTAGAAAACCATCTTTTCAACTTAAATCACTTTTAAAGTATTTTAAAAGATTTTTAGAATTTATTTCACATTTTTAAAAGGATTATTTTATCAATTTCCAACTTTGGTCATTTAGTGCAAAAACTGGATTTTCCTTGAAAATTGATTTTGCCTATTTTTCAAAATATACAAGATGAAATCTTGATTTTATTTTACTATATGAAAGATATGGGTATGAGGATTCGGAATATTCTTATTTCGAAGAATTACGAACTATATTCCACTTCGTATGTATATTTGAAATTTTGACGCGAAAATACGAACTACCGTTGCGCGACGTGTCAAATTTAGACGTATTTTGATTCATATCTGAACTTTGCCGAGACAAGTTTAAACACTTAGGAATCATTTCTAAAGCATATTCAAACATTTTTTCAAAGGTATAAATGATTCCATGTCACATTTCATATCTTTTGGAAAGTGATTTCCATGTGATTATACATCATGTAAATCAGTGACCTATTTCAATATTTTGATGCAATAAACAACATATTGAAATCAATACCATAACCAAATATCCAAACAAATATATCACAACATCATAACCAAATATATACCAATAAATTAGTAGTTCTCACTTTGTTTAGTTTTGGCGAACGGAAAATCTGCTACAACTGTGACACTCGACGTTTTTAGCTTACGATTCCTTGATCGCTTGAACTTGGATGGCTCGACCTGGCTTGGCGAAGGCTAAGAGTGCTCGGTCAAATGGAGGAAGGAGGGGGGCGTGAGCAATAGAAGGGGAGAGGGGGAGTTTTGAAGTGGTTCGGATGGAGTTTTGTTGATAATTTTCTTCGTTTTATTTTTGGAAATATTTTAGCATTATTTCATTATGAAGGAAGCCATTAAAGGATGTAAGAGAGCTTGAGAAAGTAGGGAAGAAATGGTACAAAAGTGAAGAATAAGTTTATGGGTATTTATAGGAAATATTTGAGAATAAAATATAGATTTGTGTTTTTACTTAAATAACATTCCTTAAGAATTAAGTAAACATGTTTAATTCAAAACTTACAATCCACATCACATCACACTTTTAGAATTCAAAGGCTTATGAGCTAAGTAAAGAATAAGAATGTATACTTTACTTTATGTCACATTTCTTTATTTTATGTCACATGTGATGTGACATGTGTTTTGTCCTTTTTAGTTTACTTTTGCTAATTACTTTCTATAATTTTCTAAGTGTGATTATTAAAAGTAACATTGTTTAGTTAATTGTTAACTATCTTTATATGTTGACATATTTATTAATTTGTGTACATAAAGATGCAACAACGTTGTGACAACTTTAAATCGACAAAACGTTGATTTTTGACAAATGTTTTACGGCCAAATTTTGACGTTTTATTTAAACTATTTATTTATGTAAATAAAATTTGAAAATAAATTTTTATAATGTCATTTAAAAATATAAACACTCATAAATAAATTAAAATAATTTGCTAAACCACTTAAACTTACTTTTCTGAAATTAGGATTTTATCACTTTTGACGATATAAGCAAATGTTACTATTTTTATGTATATTTCTATTTTCAAATGCTATCTAATATTGTTTAAACCATAAAACCGTTTATATTTTATACTTAAAATCACTTTAAATATTATATTTTGAAGTGGTAAAATTATGGATCGTTACACATATTGATCATTTGGACCATTGAGTTTGATATGAACCCTTGAACATCCTATTTTGATATACGAATTATTGGATGTATTGTTGCCTGCTTTGGCAAGATTGCGTGTATTGTGGTTTGATTGCCATGAGGGAAAATTTAAAAGATTTTCATAAATTGAATTCTAAACTCTGAAAAGTTTTTTAAAAATTGAACTTGTAAACTTTAGAAATTTATATGTTATATAGAATTTAAATTTGTAAATTGGGATGAATGATATTTTAGAAAATAAATTTGAAATTCATTTATAAAACTTGTAAACTCTAATCATAATAATATATAGATATATATATTTTAAAAAGGGGTAATAAAGGATTGCAAAATTTTCTATAACTTTACTTACTAAAAGAAAATGTTTTGTAAAGAAATTTGTGCTTTGAATTTCAACCATTTAATGATTTTGTATTTTATACTTTAAAAATGGAAATATCAATATTTTTGAAATGTGTAAAGTGACGTGAACTTTTTGAAAACCTCAGTATGATATTTGAAGAATATTTGATAAGAGAAATTTTTATTTATTTTGGTAATTAAAACCCTTAAGTTGAAAGTTGTTAAAAATATTAAATCGGTTGTAAATTTATAAAATTTACTGTAAATTTACTGAAACGGTGTTTGAAAGCTCTGAACTTTTTATTTGAATTTTTGAAGGAAATTGATGTTATTTTCACCCATATTTTACTTGATTTTGATTTAACATACATGAGTATTTTTAGTCCTGACTCTGGTGTTTTATCTTTTCATTACGCTCGGGTTAACCTGAGTAGTTCAATGTTTCGAAAATATTTGTTTCTCGAAGATGAAGATGGAGTTGAAGATCTTATTTACTATTATTATTCCCCTGCTCTACTTTATATTTTTTAACTCTAATGATATTGTAAATTGAATTCAAATGTATACCGTTAAACATCTTCATGAATTATTTAAGTGAATTATTATATTTTGTCATTCGGTTGCAAGATTCTGTGTTTCGTTCTCCTTTTCCTCTATTTTATTTAGAATAAAACCATTTGGTAATCCATCTTTTTCAACTATTTGAGTTGGACATATGTGGTTTATTGTCAACTTAAATCGTTTAAAAAGGTGGGTCATCATAGTTGATATCCGAGCTTAGGTTGAGCGAATACCTAAGCGTATAGGGTTAACTCATTAGAGATAGGGTTAATAACACCATAGAATGGGTTTGAGTGTATATTCGAGAGCGCGTATTTGTTAATGCCATAAAATTCTTTGAAATTTAATTGCTTAGATCCCTGGAAAATAATACTAGTGTTATTTGAGAGTAAATATATGCGAAATTGATTTATGGAATTGGTATCGTAGTACCGAGTAATATACACTAAGTATATAATGCCATTTTTGTATATAAATTGGTCAAGTCCGAAAGGTATGATTTGAAGTAAAGAAATTGTAATGAGAGTCGAGTATGATATAAGCCTTAGTTTCAAGATTAAAACAAATTAAATATGTTTCAATTTAGACCTATTTTAAATAATGAAGATAAACCATAGGATTTTAAAGAAACTTCATTCTAAAGCTTGTACAAAAAGTTTGCATCATTAGGTTTAGATTCAGTCCAGAAAAATGATATTATTAGGTGCTCTGGTCTACAGGAGTTATCCAAAAATACTTTCTACTTGGGTTTGCCTATCTTTTTCTCTAGAATTACTAAACAGAATTGCTTACCACTTTTTGAGAGGATTATTGAAAGACTTCAGTTAGGGCCAATGGATAAACTGTCACAAGCTGGTAGATTAACTATCATCCAATCAATTGCAGTGGCTATCACAACATATTGGACTAGACATTACATTCTTCCTGTTAAGCTTATTAATATGATCTCTAGTGCATTTAATAAATTTCTTTGGCATGGTGATCCTTTTTCCAGAAAGATGATTCCTATTTCTTTTTGCAAACTATTTGAATCCAAAAAGAAAGGTGGTCTTGGTATTACTAATATTTTTCTTTGGAATAAGGCTGCAATATCAGTATATTTTAATAAAATCTTTGAACGTGAAAGGAATTTATGGTTTCAATGGGTCGATAATAATCTTATTGGTAAAAAGAATTTTTGGATTATTCCCATACCACAAAGCTGCAGTTGGAGTTGGAGATGTATTCTCAAGCTTAGGGAGACTTTCATTCCTCTTGTACAGTGTAATTATGTTTTGATTAAGGATTTGTCATTCTGGCATTCACCATGGGCTAAACAAGGGCTGATCTTAAGTTCTGTAGTGGATTATAACTTGAGAAGAAGCTCTGGTATTCCTGAACAAGCAAAGGTTGAAGAGTTTCTGCATGATGATGGTATAGTGTTACCATATTCTAGTTCTTATCAACTTAGGAATTTATGGAATGCCATCATGGGCAATCACATTAATAATAATGACAATGTTTTAATTTGGTCTGACAAGGGTAAACATCATTCCATTAGACTTGTTTATAATGCTCTATGTCAGAATGGTTATCAATTTCCATGGCATTCAAGAATATGGAATATTGGAGGTAGTGCAAAGGAAAATTTACTGTTATGGAAAGTAATGGCTAATGCATTAAATACCAAGGATAAACTATGTAAATTGGGTATTATTTCAGATGACATATGTGTTCTATGCAAATCAGAAACTGAAAGTAATACTCACTTGTTTTTTGATTGTACCTTTGTGTATCAGATTTGGTTCAGATTACTTTCTAATGGTGGTTTTTATAAACCATCACCTGTTAGCTCGGTGGAATGGTTTAATGTGTTCAAAGCTACAAGGTGGAAGACTCATAAGACAAGGTTGTTGCTTAAACTGCTTAAGAGATTGATATATGCAATATGGTCTGAAAGGAATGATAGAATTTTTGGTGTTGGATGTAAGAATTTGGCACAACTCTACAATCAGATTCATGGCAGCATTCTCAGAGACATTAAAGCTAATCATATTTGATGTTCATGTCAGTTTCTACTTCATGCAGAGGGCTACTTTCTGGATTGATATACACAATAGGATTCCCAAGTCATTCAGTTTGGTCTATGTAATAATTTTCTGATTGTATTGTTTGTTTTATTATCATTGTAATTGGTTGTATTTGAGTGATATTTTTGTGAACATGTAACTGCTCTTGTAATTCTACATAAGTCAATAAAATGAGTTTTTACTCTTGCTTTTCAAAAAAAAAAAGTTTGCATCATTTGCTAGTAGATTTAAGGATAATAATTGAGAAGTTAACCAATGAAGATCTTATTATATGTAGGAGAACCTTATCAAAATCTTAAGTCCAAGCTTTATTAAGATGGAAAAAGGGGAAGCACAGAAGGATGCATGTAGGTCCCGGAGAGAAGTAGAACGTAAGGAACGGGAAGAGGCAGAAAAAGAACAGGAAAATCATACCATGGAAAGGTCAAGACCTAATCATTATGAGAACATCATATGTTGTAAGTGTCACAAAAAAGGAAATTTTGCAACTATGTGCAGTGAGAAGAGAAAGGGAATGAGAAAGGAAGGCAAACGTTTGCGCTCCGGGATTATATGCTTTAACTGCCATAAGAGGGATATTTTCTAATCACCTCCCTAAGGTGGGGAAGAAGTAGCACACAACTACAGTATCAATCGACAAGTTAAGCATTTTCCACCATTGCATACTGAATGGACATAAAGCCAGAGATTGTTCCGATCGATAAAATGGAAGGCAAGCTGATATGCGCCCCGCACGAGTGGCATGTTTAAAATTCATTAGCGAAGATGGAAGTGTAAACTTTTTTGCAATAAATGCAAAAATTGGGTGCATGTTAATGTGGAGTGCATCAATCATTTCGAGGCAACATCTGAAAGGATGAATACTTAAGAATCGTTCTTGAAAAGATGGGGAGTAGTGGAAGAATTCGTGCAGTGTTCATTATAATAGGTTACATGAAAATATGATCCTATTCTACCCTTAGTTTCTATATAGTTTTTAATGCATCAAGGCCAATGATATGTATAATTAAGTTCTTAATGCTTTTCCTTATGACAAATTTTAGGAATATCCATAAGTAAAGAATATTGATGGCATCTTTCCATATTCTAATAATAAAGAGGAAACTGAAAATAGGAAAAAAAAATTGTATATACTGTAATCTTTAGAAAAATGTTGAAAACGAAGATATCTACAATAATGTGTTGAATGAATATTACTTATAAATAAGATGTTTGGTGATAACATGAGAGGAAAAAAATTAATTTTAATAAAAGTTTTGTAATTAATATAAATAAAATATAAAACTACAAAATGATTTTATTAAGAAAGTGGTTTATATATGGTTTATAACTAAAAAGGAAATTCAAACTAAGTATTTGAAAACTTAAATTCCGGAGTTTTTCAAAATTGGTTTTTTGAGATTTGGCAAAAAAATATTAGTATTGTCGAGAAGTATTTACGAATATAAATGCTTTCAAAGGAAATTCAAAGGGAGCACTGAACTCACTTTGTCGTTGGAAAATAATTTCGGTGATGGCTACAGCATCGTCGACTTTCATTTTCATGTTTCGAGTGTTGTAGCTTTGTAACACAATTGTTTTGGTGAATGGATATTTATTTAAATCGTTGAACTATGATTTGGTATACATAAGATATAGGGACAGTTTGGCTGACATTCCTGTTAAGTTTCAAAATAGAAAAAACATCCCCCCAAAATAAACTTACGTCTCTAGTCCCTATTTTCAAATCCGCCTGCGCCGAAAGACCCATATACCCTTTACGTTTTTAGCATTTCAAACACACATAATTTTCTATAGAGACATCGGATCAGCATACCGTTTTCACCAAAAAATTACGATCATTAAAATGAGATCCATTTTTGATACCAAAAAATCATATTTGCGGTAAGGCTGCAATTATTCCATATATTTGCAGAGAATTCTGCAATTTTTGAAAAGTATTAATTTTTCTACAAATGTTAGTAATTATTCCACATAATTATAAACTTTTATGCAATTATATGAAATAATTATAGACTTCTTTGCTATTATTCCATATAATTGCCGACTTTTCTGTAATTATTCTGTATACATGCCATTTTCTACAATCGTATGAAATAATCATCAATTTTTCTTCAAATGTTAGTAATTATTCCATATAATTACGGACTTTAATTCAATTATATGGAATAACTGCAGACTTTTATGCAACTCAGTGGAATAATTGTAGACTTTTCTGCTATTATTTCATATAATTGCAGACTTTTCTGCAATTAAATGGAATAATTGTTGACTTTTATGCAATTATTCCAAGTAATTTGAGAAAAGTGCAACTATACCAAGTAGTTACAGACTTTTCTGCAATTATTGCACATTATTGTTTAATTTTGATGACCCACCTTTCTAACATCTAGGAATGACAATTAATACATCCATGATATTCATGTGCGTTGCCCAATCATTCAAAAGGAAAGTTTTCTTGGTTAAAATAAAGAACAGAACAAGACAGAATAGATAAACCTCACAATGGAATGGTTACATATAATACAAAATGACTTAGTATAAAAGGTTGCTCTATGGAGGTATCAGAGTTATATGAAAGTACCGCATCTAATAGATTTGCGGTTATACATTCTGACTTGTCATTTTTGATACAAAATACACCTACATAATCATACCATGGAAATAACTAGATAACTAAGGAGCCACATGCTCAAACACATCTTCAAAGAGCTCCAAAGAGAAACCAGCTATTCTCAGACAACTCAAATATAAATGTGTACCCGAGAGATTAGGGAAAATAAGCAACTCGAGTCAGTCAAAATATTTGGTATGAGTAAAACTATGAAATATATGGGGTGTATTTAAACAATATCATTTAGGACCACGTCGCTAACGCGGAATGGATTTTCTTCCACATAAATAATAACCAAACATAACAAAAATGGAAATGAACAATAAGGAACAAATCAAAACATAGATGATGGGCATAAATAATATACATCCAGACTTGAAAGAATGGAAACATCCTGAATAGAAATCCAAATTGGACAAAATAGATAAAACAAGATATCAGTCCAAACACGATAGAATGGGCTAAACAGGATAACAGTCCAAACTCGATAGAATGGACTAAACTAATAATTAACACCGCAAAGAGTGGTTGACTCTTCCCGTTGCAATTAAAGAAAACAAGTTTAAAGGTTCAAATCAAATAAGGAAAGGAAAATCTCCAACAATGACTAGGATGGTGCGCCCCTTTACCAAAAGTATACCTCTAGAAATATACTTGAGAACTCCAATGGCTCTCGGACATGTGCAATACGGACCCCGCCAAAGGTAACTGAGCATCCGTGCCTTTCAAATCCCAATGTGCAACACTGAATCCAATCTAGAGTGGACATGAAAGTACCCTAATAAGAGCAACCCCACTTAGCTTGGCTTCCACTCGCTCTTTAGGTTTAGTCATTTTCGACAAAGGATAACAAGCTCGAATGAACTACACATCGTCTTAGAGTGACGATAATAAAGAAGTTGAAGTAACCGACAGCTGGGAAACCAACTATCGAGGATACCAGTACTATTTCTTGGATAACAATAATACCGGACAAATCAAGGTAGTGTTACTTCAAAGTCATGTCTCATGATTATTCTTAACTTTCGAAGTAGCGACAAGTTTACTTCTTCGACGTTTAGTGCAAAGTATATAAATAAATCGTTCTCATATAAGTGAATCGATTTACGAAAATTAATTCATTTCCATAAACGAATCAAACATTTTCTTTTGAAAACTCAAATTCATGCTTCGTGTGACACCCCACCTCTATACTCACGCTAGTCAAGGACACCACCGGGTAATGTCGTCGACTAGCACGAAGAATAAGGCTGTTGAGGAGCGACCATCCATGTAATGGCTTTGTGTGAGTACCGATATGTGAGATGGTATTGTCTCACAAATCGGACATACCAAATACGAACTTAAAGCTACTACACAGTGGCCATGTGGTCTTCGAAAACCAATATAGAAATAAGCATAACATGAATCAGTCGTAGATATCCATATCACAAAGGCGGAAACCGATGTGAATATATCACAAAAAAGTGTACATCAAAGTAGTGGTCATACAAGATCCACAACATCACAAAAGAATAGGTACAATAGCTAGACAAAAGGATAAGTATACATCAAGGAGTCTCTATCTTGAATGTATAACAACAAAAACTACTACACTAAGTAGTTAAACAAAAATCAGATGATGGTCCCAGGTAAGGAGTCAAGCAGAAGTACCTGTAACATCTCGGTCAGACCCAACTATTATTTAAGAAGAAAATAATTAACGGATCAGTATAGCTATAATTATTATATAAAATGAGATAAAATAAGAGATATGACAAAAAACGTATGATAACAATAATGTCATACCTTGATAAGTATACATTTAACAACAACAAAAATCACACAATATCTCAAGAATCTCAAAAATAAAAAAGAATGCCATATTCTTTATTTTATTCACCAAACCACAAATATTGACAAATATATCAATTCCAATCACAAAATTGTTGAAACACAAATTCTAGAAATCACTAATTAGAGATCCAAAAATCACAAAGGGGGAGGCCTATCACAAACGGGATCATGAAATCCCACCAACACGTGCATCACAAATGGGTCGCCAACCCATGGTCGCTAATCATAAAGCCAGTGCAACGACGCAGTACAATAACAGTACGCCCGAGGAATCTGAAACTCGAATAATTCGGTACAACGACGTAGTACACTAACAGTACGTCCGATGAGCCAGACTCCATAAAAGAACATGGGTTGCTAGCCCATAAAAATGAGTTGAAACTCCAAAGAACCAACATGTCATTAGCCTATAAAGAAATGAGACAAAGCTCAATAGAACGAGGTATAGTCTCCTACATGGACAAAGAGACATCACATAACGCTAGTCTAAACCATAAAATGATATCATCGATCAATAGATAGTGTCGATTACACTAAGATAGTAAATAAATAAGTTTTGCTTCATGTGCCATAACCACTTTCTTAACTTAAATATTTACGAACAAATTATAGATTCCTACTCGAAAATTGTCGCAACAGTTCCAATCGAGCAAGTCTAATAATTTACCGACAAAGTAAACGCAAGCATTTCATACCACTTGTTTTGCTAAGTCGTTTAATTGGATTTCTCAAACGAGTGAGGAAAGGGTTTGTATATACTAATAGATTAGAAATCGATTTTTAAAGCGAGTTTGATATTGAAAGTAAATTTTGAAATCGTTTTGATGAATGAGTTTGAATATTTACTTCTAGTATAGAAAACTTCGTATTTAAAAGCGAAAAACCATAGAAATGATTGTAGAAACAATCAGTCACCAAAATTTCACATTTGAAGACGTGAACCAAATCCATAGAAATCGATACCTAATCCATCAAAATGGATATTCCCTAAAAATCCCGAAAAAGAGTTATCAAAGTCAACAAAAGTGATAACAACTAATTAGATCAACGAGAATCGATTAAAAATTGGAAATCCATACAAAACGGAAAATTTGGCTAAGATAAGAAGATTCAGTCGATTGAACCAGAATGGTCAATCGACTGACACTATGCCCAGAAACTTTCGGTTTTAGGTTCAGTCGACTGAACCAGGGTGGTCCGTCGACTGATTCTGAACCCAGAAACTTTCGGTTTCAAGGTTAAGTCGACTAAACCAAGAGGGTCAGTCGACTGATACCGGCACAGGAACTTTCTGTTCGCAGGTTCAGTCGACTGATCTTACAGTTCAGTCGACTGAACTGTCATTTGTAGTATTCTTAGCGTAGCCCTAAATAAGGGCAATGTGATAATCCGGAATTTCAAACCCAATTTAAAGATGATAGTCTTTGTAATAAATTAATTTAAATTGATAAATTTGTTATTTTATTCAATAACAATAAATGAATTGTGAATGTACATTGATTCTAATTAAAACTAATATATATACATAAGGGTAATGAATGTGTTAAAATTATATTCATATCAAATTTGATTTTGAATTGAATTTAAAATTTTAATTTGAGTTTGAATTGTTGAATTAAAAGTTTTAAAATAGGTTAATTATATTCTTAATTATACTTTGAGTTTAAAGGAATATTTTCATGATTTTATTTAAGATATAACATTTGTTTTATACTTATTTCTTTAAGGAAAATTGATTTTTATGAATTAAAAATGGATTTAAATTAAGAAAAATCAATCAAGAAAACATTTTAAAATTCTTTTTGCATGAAAATAACACTTGTTAACATTTAAATCATACTAAATAACATGTGTTAAAGGATTAGCTAGATATTGTGATAAGTGTCAAATATTTTGATTTATTCTCTTTAAATTTTATAAAACAATTTTTTTTTATATAAAAAGCCATTTCTTATGTTTCATATAAACTTTCTCATTTCTCATTTCTCATTTTTCTTAAGCAAGAAATTTTTTACAATCCTCATTAACAAAAAAATATGAAAATTCTTCAATCTTTCAACTTCAACCAAAAATTAATCAAACTCAAACTTCATTTCAAAATCTAAAATCTACAAAGCAAATTCCAAAATAAAAATCTTCATTCAAATCACTTTTGAAAAACTCCAATCAAGGTTCCTGCAAACTTCAAAATTTCTGAAAGCAAAGTTTCAAGTTTTTCAATCCTTGTATTGACTGATTCAAGGATTTGAAGCTTCATCATCAAGCAGAATAAGTTAATCAAGCAAATTTCAAGTAGAAAGGAAATCTGCAGCTCATTCATTTTTTCAGAAGCTTAAGTTCTTAGCAACAAAATCAGGTGAGTAAATTTTAAATCAAAAATTTAAGTATGAAAAAATGTGTAGCATGTGAATGTTAGTTCTGATAATGCTTGCATGTTCCTATTTTGTAAAAATTTTGTTTACAGGTTTAAAATTATCTGTGCATGTAAAATACTACTGATGTTCTCTGTATCTTCAAAGTTCGGAGAAAGTTTAAAACAGAAACTTCAAATTTACATGAAATAAATCATTGTTATGTTGGTATCTTCAAATGTAGAAGTTTGATTCAACATGAATTAAGTATTAAAAATATTATTCAAAAGGAAACAGTTAAAAATCTGCAGAATTAAAGACAATACAGTAAAACAAGAATTTATATCATGAAAATCATGATTGAATTTTGATGAATTAAGTTCACATCCTTAATCTATTATGTATAACATGAATTTTGAGATAAAAATCAAAAATTTTAATTTGAATTTGAATTTGAAGGAGAATTTTGTGGTAAACCGAAATTGGGGTTTTTAGCAAATTCTTGTTACTGGGTTGATTTTAGACTTTGAAATTTGGATTGAAGTCGTGTTAATGGTTGATTAACATGAGAAAAATAATGGATGTAATAATCATTCAACAGAGGTTTGGGAATTTAGATTTTTAGGGTTTTATACTCTGTGTTTTTCGAACTTGAGGAATTCGAATGTGTGAAGCATGGAATCGATCGAGTTGCGATCGGCTTGGGGTGAAGGTGCGTCAGAGTCGTGCGAGGGTATGGCAAAAATCTGGGAGCGTTCGGTGGTCGGCATGTCGTGGACGATGGATTTTCTGGTGACTGCAGTTTTGTTGGGATCGAGCATCCATTTTTCGATCGAGCTCGTGTAAGTGGGATTTGGGGGCTGGAATTGAATCGATGGCCGAAATGGAGTTTGCGCGTGGTGTCGTGGGTGGTGGCGGTGGCGTCGGAGCAACATGCATGTGCACGGGTGATGGCCTGTGTCAGTGGAGTCTGTTTCGTGTGTGTGTGTGGGTTTCGACTCGAAGTAGCGTTCGGGTATTTGGGTTTGTGGCTCACGTGAGTACTCGAGGGGTGGTGGCTATTGCTCGTGTAGAGGATGGGGCTGTAGCTCGAGTGCTTTCCAATTTTTGTTTTGTTTTGTTTTTGGGTTTGATGAAATTTAAACTAAGAAGAAAGGTAGGTGAGGAGATGGAGTTTAGGTCTTGTATTCAATCTTGCGTTTGTCGAGTTCAAAAACAAAGGAAATGAAGTCGAAGCTTTATGACTTGTTTTAAATTTCAAATTTGTTTTGAGTTTAAAACTTTAAAAATTTATTTTAACTACTTTATAAAATGTTAAATATTTTATTTCAAAGTAATTCTTATTTTATCAGTCGAAGTTTTAAAATGATTTTACATCTTTTAAAATTTAACCTTTAAAAAGGTAATTAATTTTTAACAAATTGAAATGTTTTAAATATGTAATAGTTTTTAATAATTAATGAAATTGTTTGGTTTTGAAAATTTATTAAGTTTTGAAATTAAAGTTTATTTTAATTAATTAGTAATTAAGGTTGGAACAAATTAATCAATTTAGATTAATTAATTTGTTAAGATTTGATTAATTATTTATGGATTATTCAATGGATAATTAAGGATTAAATTAAATAACAATTAATAGATCATTAATTAAATAATTAATTAATTAAAGATTAATTAATAAGTGATTAATAACTAATTAATTAAATGGTTAATGATTAATTGATTAGTAATTAATTAATTTAATGAATTGATTAAGAATTAAGTAATAAAGTAATTAAACATTAATTAATATATAACTAATTAATTAATTAGTGATTAAGATTTAATTAATTAAGTAATTAAGGTTAATTATTTTATAATTAATTAAGTAATTAAGATAAATTAATTTGTGATTAATTAAGAAATTAATTTAAGTTAATTAATTATAAATTAAGGGTTAATTAATAACCAATTAAGGAATGATAATTTTAAATCAAGTTTTAATTAATGAATAATTATAGTAATTAATTAATTAATAGTTAATTAAAGGATTATTAATTAAAGATTAATTAATTAATAATGAGGATAATTAAGAAGTCATTAATTAATTAAATGACTGCGATTAATTAATTAATGATTGGTTGAGCAAGGTAATGTGATTAATTCTTAAGTAATTAATTTAATTTAAGTTAATTAAATTAATTATATGAATTAAAGAAGTGCTTGCTTATGGATGATTGTTTGAATTGAATATCTGAGTATGGTTGATATCTGTTGAATGATAGCTAAGATATCCTATGATGAGATATAGTATATCTGTGATAGATATTGGTTATTATCTGTAGATAATACTGTGTGGATGCTATGTTTAAATTGAATTGTTTAAATGATTAAACAACTTGGTCTTTAAGACACGTTTGGATTTCGATGATTCCGTGATCGGGAATCAAATTTGATTTTCCGAAAACCACATCGATCCAAGTTAAACGTTAGGTCATGACATCTCAAGTGAGGATCGAGATGGAGTTTTAGAATGCAAGGGTTATTGTCGTTAACTCTGAGGGTGATTCCAAAATGAGTGTAGTGAAATAATGCCTTTGGTTTCGTTCGAACCCGGAACGAACTTGTATGGATTGAATGCTTTCAGAACATCGTCAGGTGGACGATGAGCATTCTAAGAGATGTGTTCTCTAAAGGTAATCGTAGCCTCAAGCCTCATCAACCGGGAATGGCTAAAACAGGGGAGGTGCAGCAAGGCTTCATGGGTATCCCCCACTTGAGACTGAGATTTACCCCTGTCTAGAAGTCCCTTATTATTTCGGCTGTGTGGGCAGTTGTTGGCCACAACTGCGGGGTTGTCTTGTTCGGGACTGTCCAGTAAGGGATGGTTCCGGCCTTGTGTTGCAGGGGAGTTAGGGTGGCTCCTCAGTATGGTGATCTAGGCCCTGCACTGTGACGGGCGGTACCCCAGTAGCCCTACCATTGATGGAAACCCATTTTCCCTACGAGACCCTACGGTTTTGATTGTATTACCCACTTTCGTGGCTAGTAGCTGGAATTTAATCATGTAACAATTTTCTATTTATTTGAAAACCCTAGACCCTATTATAATGTCACTGGTTTTCCTATCAAATGTTTTGGTTAGCGTAAGGTAAAAACTTATCCGTGTTTATTTGTGGGAAGTCTTCCGTGATACCTTTTGTTCAAACTGATTTTTAAATTTAAACAACTTTAACTGATTTACTCACACAAGACCCATGTCTGATCCGGAGTTTATTTTGTTTTTCATAAACTCTTGGGTTCTCAAATTTTTATGAGTAGCCAAGTGATTAGGTTTGGATTAGCAAAAGTTTTGAAAGCTGGAGCTGGAGTCCAGGCGTACTTATCTATCTCTATTCGCTGTAGTGACTTTTGATGTTGTATTTTGGGTTGTGTGTATTGGCAAACTCTTATGAATGTCAGATGTAATGGAGTAGTATTATTTTGTGTACTCTGATATGTAAAACTTATGTAATGAATATGTGTAGTATTATATTTTGTTCGTTTTCGCTGTGAGATTCTGATGATTGTTGTTCTTTTCTTTCTATCTTTCTATTTCTATCTCTTTCTTTTCTTATTGATGATACGTCTTTCTGTGGAATGAAAGACGGGTCGTCACAGTTGGTATCAGAGCAATGGTTGAGAAACACCTAGGCTCTGGAGTAGAATCTATCTTGAGAGTGCGTATTTGTAATTTTCTTATATAACTATATCCCTATCTAAATGGGTTGGGTTACCTGTTCAGGTAGCCATTATGAGTTCAAGAGGCCGAAGGGGAAGAGTTGTTGGAAGTGCATCAACCGGTAATAGGAGAGAGCAGACTGATAATGAGACCGTTAATCCAGTTACGTCTCCAGTCAGTTTTGCTGCATTATGCAAGGACTTTGTTCATCTTGGAGGAAAACCATTTCAAGGATCAGAAACAATAGTAGAGGTACAAGCATGGCTTCGCTCGTGTGAGAATATTTATAAGAGCATGAGGTTATCAGATGAGCGGAAGAGAATAATGGCTGCGTGGTAATTACAAGGTGGTGCCGCAGTCTGGTGGAATTCAGTGACTTCTAATATCTCGGAAGATGATATGTCTTGGGAAGAGTTTAAGGAGATGTTTGAGGAGAGGTTTATGCCTGCGGCAGGAAGAACTCGGCTTTATCATGATTTTCTGAATCTGAAACAAGGAAACATGTCTATAGCTGAATACGAGACTAAATTCAACGAGTTATCTTGCTACGGTCCAGGAATTATAGACACGTCTCTTAAGAAGAACGAGATGTTTGTCCAAGGGTTGAGGCCTGAGTATCATGAGAGAATGACTGCACATTTGAAAGGGTCTTTTGTGGAGCTTATTGACATGGCGCTAAGATATGAAGACTTGATGAATAAAAGATCTAAGGCGCGAGTAGCTACATCTGGAGGAAATTCTTCCAATCCTAATAAAAGAAAATTCAATCCTAATTGGAAGAAACAAAACAAGAAGAAGTTCGAAAATAATAATGGACCCCAAAAATGCTATAATTGTAATCAAGTGGGACATTTGGCAAATCACTGTCCTCAAGAAAGAAAGCAACAGCAGCAGCGACAACATTATAGTAGACCAGGGTCAGCCTTAGTTCAGAAGTCTCTTTGCTTTAACTGTCACCAACCGGGACGCATGATTAAAGATTGCCCGCTCCTTCATAAAGTTCAATAGAACAAAGTATTTGCTTTAGAAGGCGCACCATCAAACTCGTCTAAGGGCAAGGGAGTTTTAGAAGGTACCTTACTTTTAAATGGGAAATATATTGAAGTTTTATTTGATTCTGGTGCTTCTTTAAGTTTTATTTCCCTGGAAACTATAGAGAATTTCTTACTTACCCCTAGTATCGTAGACAATCCCATTTGTGTATCTAATCCTATAGGAGGGGTAACTAAGTTAGATAGGATCTGTAAGGATTTGAGAATCTCCTATCTATCCCATAGTTTTTCCTGTGATCCTTATGTATTGGATTTTAAAGGTTTTGACCTTATATTGGGAATGGATTGGCTTGACAAATATAAGGCTGTTTTAAATTGTGATGAAAGAACAGTTTCGCTGGAAACTGATCTGGGTAGGATTGCCAGAGTAATGTGTGATAACTCTGGAATTCACTTGAGTAGTCTTTTACATGGAGTTGAGACTTCTCAAGAGGAGGTTGTTGATATTGAAGTAATTCGGGATTTCTTCGACGTATTTGAGGAAGTTAAGTGTTTGCCAGCACACCAGGAAATAGTGTTTCGTATAGATTTGGTTCCTGGAGCAGTACCTGTAATTCAACCTAGTAGAAAGATGGCTCCAAGGGAGAGGGAAGAACTAGTGAAGCAAACTCAAGATTTATTGGAGAAGGGTTTGATTAGACCAAGTTTTTCTTGCTGGGGCTCTGCGGCTGTATTTGTCACCAAGTCGGATGGGTCGCTAAGATTTTGTGTAGACTATCGTGAATTGAATAAAGTGACCATTTGGAATAAGTATCCTCTTCCCCGAATTGATGATCTCTTCGACCAGCTTCATGGTGCATCAGTCTTTTCTTAGTTGGATCTAGCATCAGGTTTCCATCAGTTAAGGGTAGCTGAAGACAGTATTCCCTTAACTGCATTTAGAGGACCTAATTGTTTCTATAAGTGGTTGGTTATGCCTTTCGGATTAACCAACGCTCCTGCTAACTTCGTGGATCTGATGAACCGAGTCTTTAGAGATGTTTTGAATAAGTTTGTTTTGGTGTTCATCGATGATATCTTGGTTTATTCTAGGTCGGAAGAAGAGCACAAGCAGCGCTTGAGAATAGTTTTGGAAACTCTGAGAAGGCACGTTCTGAAGGCGAAGTTCTCCACGTGTCATTTTTGGAAATCTGAAGTAAAGTTTTTGGGCCACATTGTTCCTGGTGAGGGAATCCCTGTAGATCCAGCTAAAGTTGAGAGTATTCTGGAGTGGAAGCAGCCTCGGACTCCAACAGAAGTTTGCAGTTTTCTGGGATTGGTCGGTTACTACCAGAAATTTATTAAGGATTATTCTAAGATCTCTTCTCACCTAACAAAGCTGACAAGGAAGGGAGCTAAATTCAAGTGGACACCGGAATGTGAAGAAGCTTTTCAGAATCTGAAGACAAAATTGACAAGTGCTCCTGTATTGGCTATTCCAGATGGGAGAGCAAGTTTGAAGTGTATACTGATGCCTGTATTGTTGGATTGGGAGCTGTGATTATGCGGAATGGTAGGATAATTGCGTATGCGAGTCGGCAATTGAAGCCACATGAGAGGAACTACGCTACGCACGATCTAGAGCTGTTGGCTATTGTTTTTGCTTTAAAAATCTGAAGGCACTATCTTTTAGGAGAAAAGTTTGAGTTATTCACGCATCACAAACCGTTGAAATATCTTTTCTCTTAAAAAGATCTTAATCTGAGACAGCAGAGATGGGTTGAGTTCTTGGCATCGTACGATTTGGATATTCTGTATACTCCGGGAAAGGCGAACGTTGTAGCAGAGGCACTTAGCAGAAATGCAGTTCTTTCTCTTTTGTAAGTGGTTCCATCTCTTCTGGAAAGGATTTCGAGCAAGCAGGAATCTGATAGTAAATTAAAAAGAATCATCAGAAGAGTTAAGATGGGTCAGTGTCCTAGTTTTGAGATTGATAACCAAGGAACACTAAGGATTAACGGAAGGATCCGTGTTCTAGATTTCAAGGAATTGAAGCAGGAGGTCTTATCTGAAAGTCATCGCTCCAGATTGAATATTCATCCAAGAATATCAAAAATGTATAAGGATATGAGAAGGATTTTCTGGTGGCCGGGCATGAAGAGGGATATTACTAGATTCGTTAATAGTTGTGCAATCTGCAAGCAAGTTAAAGGAGACCAGCAGAAGCCAGCTGGTTTGTTACAACCTTTGGAGATCCCGACGTGGAAGTGGGAGATGATTTCGATGGACTTCATCGACGGTTTGCCTAGAACAAAGAAGGGGAATGAAGGAATATGGGTGATTGTGGATTGTCTAACAAGAGAGCCCATTTTATACCAGTTAAGGCAGCCCGTACTGCAGCTTCTCTAGCAAACTCTTATGAATGTCAGATGTAATGGAGTAGTATTATTTTGTGTACTCTGATATGTAAAACTTATGTAATGAATATGTGTAGTATTATATTTTGTTCGTTTCCGCTGTGAGATTTTGATGATTGTTGTTCTTTTCTTTCCATCTATCTATTTCTATCTCTTTCTTTTCTTATTGATGATACATCTTTCTGGGTATTGAAAGACGGGTCGTCACAGGCAAAAATCATACCGGAGGCGATCGAAAGAGCAACGGAGTCTAGGGATTTATGCCAAGCGTCTACCCAGCCTTATAAGCTCTTTGATGCGTCGCCAAAAACATGTTCAAACATCCAAAATAGGATTTTTAAAGGTTTTGACTTCATAACACCAAAATTTGGAAAGTTCACCAAATCAATTCAAATCAAAAGAAAATGACCATGAATAGATGTTAGGAATTCATACCTAACCACAAAAAAAGTTATAGACGTAGATGTGAGTTCAAAAACTCACCTTTTAAACCCAAAAACAACGAAGGAGAAGCTTCTAAAACAAGGCAAGATCAACCACTCTTCAATTTCAACTCAAGAAGTTTCAATCTAAGCTCATAAGAAAATATTTCCTAAGTTAGGGTTTAGAAATTTCTGAAAATGGAATAGGGGTTGAGATGGAGAAGATGGAGAGGATGCTTACCTAAGCTTCATTTGGATTTTGGACTTGAATTTGAGTTTCCTAATCAAAGCTAGGGCTTAATAATTTTAATTTCCAATCTTTTCCCCCATTTTTCTCTTAAAGCTTGAGTGTTAGGAGATAAGGAATGAAATGAATGAAGAGGAGTTGGATTCTCATATTAGGTTAGTGGGCTGAAACCCAAACCCAAAGCCCTAAACGAAAACGTCAAAATTCAAGCTAACTCCAAACATATCAATGTTTATACTTAAAAAGGTCGCAAACATCGTTTTGAACTCAATGGAAGTAGTCTCGAGTCCCAATTCGACTATTTGCAAAAAGTAGCATTTCGGGATTAAATCCGACTAATGATGCTATATTTAAATAAAATATTTAAATATACAATCGTAAAATATGCGGGTTGTTAAAGACTCCCCTCCTTAAAGAAATTGCATCCTCGCAATCCTTAAGAAGAAAATAAAGAGTAACGGCCATAAAAGCATATAAACACAAAAGAAAATTTGAAATTAGAAGTTCTCCTCTTAGGAGCACGGGAAAGCAAGTCTAGATGTGTTCGCTCGATGAATTCTCTAGATTCCCAAGAGCAATCCTTAGGATTTGAGGACCATTGAACTTTCACAAGAGGAACGTCTTTATTTCGAAGGCGTTTAACCTCTCTTAGCAATGATTCGAATAGGCTGTTTCTCATTAGTCAAATTAGGCGAAACTTCAATTTCTTCAACTATACCGGGCTCAAGAATAGAATCGGAATCTCGAAGACATTTTCGTAATTGAGAGATGTGGAATACGTCATGAATAACAGAAAATTGAGTTGGTAATAAAAGGCGATAAGCCATGGAACCAATACGTTCGGTGATGGGAAATGGACCAATATATCGAGGTGCTAATTTTCTCGATCGATTGAAACGCACGACACCCTTCATAGGTGAAACACGAATAAACACCAAATCTTTCACAGAAAATTCTAATTTCCTTCTTCGGTTATCGGCATAGGATTTTTTTCTGCTTTGAGCTTCTTTCATCCTATGACGAATAAGGTCAATCTTTTCTCTAGAATCATGAATAAAATCTGGACCTAAAACTAGCTTCTCACCAGTCTCAAACCAACAAGAAGGAGATCGGCATGGTCTTCCATAGAGTGCCTCAAAAGATGCCATACCAATACTAGATTGGAAGCTATTATTATAGGAAAACTCAACAAGAGAAATATGATCTTCCCAACTTCCACCAAAATCAAGAACACGTGCATGAAGAAGATCTTCAAGAGTTTGATTCACATGCTCATTTTGTCCATCGGACTGAGGATGATAAGCGGTGCTAAAATTAATCTTCGTTCCCAAAGCCTTTTAAAGACTCATCCAAAATCCACTAGTAAACAATGGATCACGATCGCTAACAATAGAATTAGGAACCCCACGCAATTTGACAATTTCTTTAACATAGAGTTTGGCTAAAAGAGGTATGATCCGATTTGACTGAACGGGAATAAAATGGGCGATTTTGTAAGTCTTTCCACAATTACCCATAAACTGCCATGGCCCAAACAAGAACAGGAAAGGCCATCAATAAAGTCCATGGAGACTCGATCCCATTTCCAAACGGGAATGTCTAAAGGTTGCAATTACCCACCGGGCCTTTGATGCTCAGCTTTAACAAGTTGGCAAGTTATTTGATGCTCAGCCTTAACAAGTTGGCAAGTTATGCAACGCTTAATGAAGTTAGCAATATCAGATTTCATTCCGTCCCAATAATAAAGTTGCTTCATATCCGCGTACATTTTACTACTACTGGGATGAATCGTAAATTTAGAACGATGAGAATATTCTAAAATGTTTTTACGAAGATCACTAATGTTTGGCATGATAAGTCTACCAAATTTTTGAATGCCGCCACGAGCATCGATTTCGAAACCTTTCAAACCATCAATATTACTATCCCGACAACTTTGGCTAAGAAGAACCAATTCGGGATCATGCTTTTGAGCTTCAAGAATGCGGTCTAAAGGTGAAGGATAAGCCTCAAGGGTACATAAAATAAGAGACGAACATGAATCAGATTCATGATCTCGAATCTCACAAGCGGACAATATCTCGAGATCATTCCATTTGTATATCACCATAGAAACAACCGCTTATAGCTTATGACTAAGGGCATCGGCAACACGATTTACCTTTTCGAGAGTATAAAGAATATCAAGATCATAAGATGCAAGGAATTCGAGCCAACGTTGTTGACGCAAATTAAGTTCCTTTTGAGAAAATAAATACTTCAAAGATTTATGATTAGTATAGAGAACAAATTTCTCTCCCAAAAGACAATGACGCCAAATTCTAAGGACGAAAACAATAGCCACGAGCTCTAAATCATGAGTGGCATATCTAGTCATGGTAGGCTTTAATTGCCTAGAAGAATAAGCAATAACACGTTCCCTTTGCATGAGAACGGCTCTCAAACCAACACTACTAGCATCGGTATAAACAATAAAGTCTTAGTTCCCTTCAAGAATCACAAGAATAGGAGCATCGGAAAGGAGTTCTTTTAATCTTCGAAAAGAAGCTTTCTCACCAAATGTACTTAACCCCCTTCCTTGTCAAACTAGTAAGAGGCATGGAAATTTTTGAAAAGTCTTTTATGAAACGACGGTAATAACCTGCCAATCCCAGAAAGCTACGAATTTCCATCACACTTTCCGGTCTCTTTCAATTTTGAATCGCTTCGATTTTTGAAGGATCCACATAAATTCCGGATTCATAAATAATATGACAGAGAAATTTCATACAAGATTGCCAAAAGTGGCACTTAAAATTTTTTGCTATCAAATGATTGCTCCTAAGAGCTTCCAACACAATCCGAAGGTGCTTTTCATGCTCTTCCTCCGTTTTAGAATAAATAATAATATCATCTATAAAGATGTGAACAAATCGATCGAGGAAGTCTTTGAAAACTCGATTCATAAGGTCAACGAAATAAGTTGGAGCATTTGTTAAACCAAATGGCACAACAAGTCATTCATAAGATCCATAACGAATACGGAACGATGTTAAAGGAATACTATTCTCTGCAATACGAAGAGGATGAAAACCGGTTGCTAAGTCTAACTGTGAAAAGACTCTAGCACCACTAATTTGATCGAACAGATCATCAATCTGAGGTAAGGGATATTTATTCTTAATGGTAAGATCGTAAAGCTTGTGGTAGCCAATGCAAAGCCTGAGTGTACCATCGTATTTCTTTACAAAAATAGCCGAAGCTCCCTATGGAAAGGAACTAGAACGAATAAATTGCCTAGCTTCCAGTTCGGATAATTGTTTACGCATCTTCTCATTTTCCTTATTAGACATACGATAAGGAGGACGAATTATAGGTAGAGTTCTAGGGATTAAATTAATTCTGAACTCGATTGATCGCTTAGGGGATAATCCTAAGACAGTCACAAATATGTCGGAAAATTCTTGAACAACGTGAATGAGGGAAATGACAACATCCTCATCATCATTATCGTCATCATGAGGGTTTAGAGAATATAAGGATGCTACCAAATTGGAATTCGAATCTCTAAGAACAATAGAAATCTGCTTAACAGATTGAGGATGTCGAAGATGAATAGTCCTCTCAGGACATTGGATATTGGTTTCATAACAGTTAATCCAATCCATTCCCAAAATCATTCCGAAATCTAAATAGCGCAAACATGCAAATCGGCTTGGAAAGTGTGATGATCCAGAATTTTGGGCAATATCAATTTAATAATCTGTGTTAAAAATTGAATTGATTTGATAATCTTTGTGAATAAATTTGAATTGATTTAATAATTTTCTTTTAACTGACATTTAATTGGTGAATTTTATCTTTTAAAAACTAATAAAATGTTTTCAATTGATAATGAAATTATATTTGCATATATTGTAAATAGACAAGCTTTGTTTTAAATTTAACAAATGAAATTATACTTTCAAATTCTAATATATATTTTTAGTAATTTAGAAATTTGATTTGATTTAATATAAAACTTTTCAAAGATTATTTAAATAAATAATTGTATAGTTCTAAAGTACTTAGGAAAAATGTTTAATTGTTTAAATATGTCTTAGCTCAAGTTTAAATTTAAATTAATTAACAAAAAGGTTTGTTCTATTTTTTTTAAAATATAGCTTGATAAATATGATTTGAAATATATATAAGTTTAAAATACAATTTTTCAAATGATAAATTAATACATATAATAAAATAGGTAATTTATAATAAAGAGATAATCTCTTTTATAAATTATTCAAAATTGTCAAATTTGTTATTTTCAAACAATATTAATAATGTATTTTTTCTATATAAACATATAAAGGATTAAATAAGAAAATGGAATTATCATTTCAAATCGAATAAGTTGACTTTAATTTGGATTTTAAAATTTAATTTGAATTTGAATTTTAATTTAAAACTGAAATTCAAAAGATAAATATTTTAAAGTATTTTGGGTTTTAAATTATATGTTTAAGCTTGTATTTATAAATAATTGGTTATTTCTTTAAAATTATATATATATATATATAATTAAGTATTTGTAAATTTATAAACTAAGTAAAAAGGCTTTTTCTTAACATTTTAAAATAAATAAATTACTTAAATAACATGTGTTAGCACATTAAATGGTATTTGTGACATGTGTTAATTAATAAACTAAAGTATTTGACAAGTGTTGAATTTTTCAAACCAAGTGTCCTTATCAATTTTCATTTTATTTTATTTTAATTAAATAACATTTTCTTACTTATATAAACTTAAAGCTTCTTCTTTTCAAAAAATTTCTATTCTCTTTTCAAAAACTTAAGAAATTTTCAGCCTGCAAAATAACTCTCTCAAAGCAAAATTTGAAAATCATCCTTCTAAAAAAACAGGAATTTATTTCAAAAACCCTGTGCAAATTCTTCAAATAAAATATGTAATTCACTCTTCAAACCAAATGTAAATCAAAGCATTAGCCTGTTTCTTTTTATAGCCTGAGATAAATGAGCAACTTTAATTCCACTTTGGGAAAGCAAGCATTTCAGTTTGATGAGCAAACTACAGCAACTCAGTTTTCAAATTTCAAAAGCAAGCATGCAAGATCTTAAATCAAAGAAAACACTTTTCAAGCAACTCAATTTTTGAAATCAAAGAAGCATCCCAGTTTCAAGCTTTTCAAAAATTTAAGAGCTCTGTTCTTCATTTCCAAATCAGGTGAGTAACATCACTTTTAAAAATTTAAGTATATAAAATCCGTTGCATGTTCATATCTGGAATTAGTTTGTTTGTATATTGGTGCATTTCTTCGTATATAGATGAATATGTGGATGTGTATATGGTTTTTGTGTCAGTATATTGACTGTGCTAAGTTTCAAAGCTAGGATTTTAAACAAAATCTATTTTCTCTAGATCTAGTTTCTGTTAGGATTTCAAATATAAACATAAGTTGTTTATGATAAGTGAAACTTTCGAGCATATTAATTGAATGTCTTTGGAAACCAAAAGAGAAAATTTATGATAAGTGAAACTTTCGAGCATATTAATTCAATGTTTCAGGCTTGTGATCTGAAACCTTATGTAAAAACATGATTTTTAAAACTAAAGCCCTAATTTTTAGTTTGGGTTTGAACGAGTATGGTGGAGTTGATCAGAATTTGAATTCTGAGTGGTTTTTGGTAATCTCGATGGTCTGAAAGTTCGTGTTTCCTTTTGGTGGTAGTTGAGTGATCAGGGACTTTGGCAAAATTATCAGAAAGGTGGGTAGATCATCGTGGTAGCGACGGTGGAGGATTTAAGTCTGTAGCCCTAGTTTTGATTTGGTTGGGTATTTTGATCGGCATGACATCCTTGGATGATCGAGTTCATCAATGCTCAGGGAGATGATAGCTCGAGTGTTGGCGAAGGTTAGGTCAGAATCTCAGTCATGCTGGTGGTCGGAGGCACGAGATTGGGGTGGTTCCAGGCTTGAGCGTTTTGTTCCAGTATTAGTTCAGAGTACTCGAATTTGATTTCGAGTAGGTATTGATGGAATTGGAGTTTGGATGGCTTGAGTGTGTCATCGCCAACCTAGGGAGGGACGTGACGTCGACCAGTGGTGGTCGGAGCCACCGTGCACGTGCACGGTGTAGTTTTGTTTCTTGGTGAATTTTGGGTGAGCAGGGGATGAATACTCGAGTTTTATTCGAGTTGTTTCGTGTTTTGCTCGAAGCATAGGGGTGATTAGGCTCGGGGTTTTGATATGAGGGCTCGAGTCAAATTGTTAGTTACAATTTTTTTTAAAAACCTGTCAGTGTTTAAATATAAAATGAAATTAAAAGTTAAAAGGCAGATTTAAACAAAGTTTTAATTCAGTTTTAAAGTATGGATTCAATCTAAATTTGCATCCTGGTATTAAAATAAATAAAGTTTATAAAATTTAAATGTTTTAACAACTTTAAATGTCAAAGTATAATTTAAATGGATTGAATTTAAAAATGGACTTGGTTTAAATTCTTTTAAAATTTCTTGTATAAGACAAGTATTTCTTTAACATGAGATTTAAAGGGTTTTTAAATTGTTTTTAAAACTTTGTTAAAATTAAATTTGTATTCATTTTAAATCTTAAATTTAAAATGAAATTTGAAAGTAAATTATTTTTAAATGCTTTATTAATGATAATATCGTAAATAAGAAATGTTTTTATCTTAAGGTTAAATTAAGATTTAATGATTTGTGATTCATAAAATTATTAAGGTAATTAAAATGGTTAATTAATTATTTAATTAATTAATGATTTGGATTAATTAATTAAGTACTAAAGATTTAATTAATTAATTAAGGTTTAAGATTAATTAATTAAGCTTAATTTATGTGAAATTATGATCATTAATTAGATAAGTTAAGATTTTTAATTAATGATTAAGAAATTAATTAATCAAGTAATTAAAATTAATTAAGTACCAGTTAATCACTTAATTAATTAAATAATTAGAGATTAATTAATTGGATATTAAAGATTAATTAATTTGTAATTAATAATGATTAATCTAAGTTTAGTTACTTAAGGAAAGTAATCAAGGAATTGTTAATGGTTAATGAAGATCATTAACTAAGGATTATCTGATGATTAATTAATGTAATTAATTTAATATGATTAATTATATTAATTAATAAAGATAATCAATTATGGAATTGTTTAGGTATACTTAATGAAAGTAATTAAACTAATTAATTACTTAGTGTAATTAATTAATTAATAAGATTTGTTTAAGTTAATTAATTGGTTTAATTAATTTAAATAATCACTTAAGGATGGGTTAAGTATAATTACTTAATGTAATTTATAAAGTAAATTATTTAGTGAAGTAATTAAGATGGGTAATTACTAGATGTAATTAATTGAAGTATGGAAGAGATTTAGGACCAATTACTTTGTATAATTAATATGAAGGATAATTACTTAGTAAAAGTAATTAATAATTAATTACTTAGTGTAATTAATTTAAGAATTGATTAATAAAGGTTATTTGAAGATAATTAAGTGATGAAATCAATTAAGGGTGATTAATAAATATAATTAATTAAAGATTAATTATTCAATGTAATTAATTAAGGAATAATTAATTTATTTAATAAAGTAATTAAGGGTAGTTAATTACTGTTTGTGTTTAATCAATAGTGATTAATAATTAATTAAGAAGTACTTAAGGGATCATTAATTAATGTAATTAATGATGTAATAAAGAGTTGATTATTTAAAATTAATTAATCAATAATAAGTGATTGTGAAGTAATTAGTTAATGTAATTAATTAATGTAATTAATTAAGGATTAATGTAATTAATTATAGTTGATTAATTAATGAAGTAATTGAAGGTTAATTACTGAAATTGTTTGAGGATAATTAATTTGTGTAATTAATTTGACTAATTACTTAAACTGATTAGAGAATAATTAATCATGGGTGATTAATTAAGGTGGATAATTAGAGAATGATTAACTAATTGATTTGTAATTAACTAATGGTTATGTAAGCAAGATTTATGTGATGAAAATAATTAATTTAATTTATTTTAAATTAATTAGAGATAAAGTAATTAATTCATTTAAGATTAATTATAGATGTGATTAATAAATCATTGCTTATGGATGCTGAATGATATTAAATGCTTTGCATTGTTTGATATTTCTGATATGAGATATGTGCTGATTTGTGATATGGATGCTTTGGTTGAAGTGTTATGATAATGTGAATTATCTATTTGTGATGATAATATGAATTATCTATTTGTGATGATAATGTAGATTATCTATTGTGATATTATGAATTATCTATCTGTGTGTAAATAGATAATGAATTGAATTGTTTTAACTTTAAAACAACTTGGACTTAAAAGATGGCGCTTTGGATTCGATGAGACCGGGACCGGGTTTCCAGATTTGGATATCCAAAAACCACATCGATCCAAATTAACGATAGGTCATAAATCTCAAGTGAAGATGAAGATTCAGAGTGCAAGGTTTATCGTCGTTAACTCTGAGGGTGATTCCAAAATGAGTGTAACGAGATAATGCCTTCGGTTTTGTTTAAACCCGGAACAGACTTGTATGGATTGAATGCTTTCAGAAAATTGTCAGGTGGTCGATGAGCATTCTAAAAGATGTGTTCTCTAAAGGTAATTATGGCCTCAAGCCTCATCAACTGGGAATGGATAAAAAAGGGGAGGTGCAACAAAGCTAAGTGGGTAGCACCCAAGTAGGACGAGATTTACCCTTGTCTAGAGGTCCCTTTCATTTTGGCTGTATGGGCAGTTGGTTGCAAACAACTGCGGGTTGTCTTGTTCAAGACTGTCCAGTAAGGGATGGTTCTGGCTTTGTGTTGCAGGGGATTGGGAGTAATCCTCGGTACGGTGATCTAGACCACGTACTGTGACGGGCGGTACCCCAATAGCCCTGCCATTGATGGAAACCCATCCTTCCTACGTGCCCTTACGGCTTTGATTGTATTACCCACTTTGTGGCTAGTATGTTGGAATTTAATCACGTAACAATTTCAACTATTTATTATTTATTTGAAAACCCTAGACCCTATTATAATATCATTGGATTTCCTATCAAATGTTTTGGTTAGCGTAAGGCAAAAACTTACCCATGTTTATTTGTAAAGAGTCTTACGTGATACCTTTTGTTTTCAAAGGTTTTTCAAAGTTAAACAACTTTAACCTGTTACTCACACCAGATCGATGTCTGACCCGGAGTTTATCTTCTTTTTCTTAAACTCTTGGGTACTCAAATTTTTACGAGTAGCCAAGGGATTCAGGTTAGCTTTGACGAATTTTGGAGGAGCAATGGAGCAGGAGGCTTCAGTGTTGTAGATATATATATATATATATATATATATATATATATAGTGCTCCTCTGTGTGTTCTTCGAGTCGTTGTTGAGTTGTGTATTGTGTTGTGATAACTAGACAGGTGTTTATAACTGTCTAGTATGTGATGTATAAGCTGTGTAACTCTGATAGATGTTGTATACTATGTACTTTTCTATGTGATTAATATAGTTTATTCGTTCCGCTGTTGAGATTCTGATGTTGTATCTTTTCTTTCTTCTCTATCTTTCTATCTTCTATCCATTTCTTTCTTTAAAATGATGCGTCTTTCTGTGGAGAGAAACATGGGTCGTCACAGTTGGTATCAGAGCACTAGGTTGAGTGAATACCTAAGCTTTGGAGTATTTTTCTTTCTTGAGAGAGCGTATTTGTAATTTTAATATATATATATATATATATATATATATATATATATTTCTACCTATTTGATTGAGTAACCTGTTCGGGTTTTCCAATTTAAGTTCTAAAGGTAGAAGGGGTAGTGGTGTGCGTAGCATGACTACCAATGGATGGAGTCTGAGTGTTAAGGTTGGAGGTGTATCTATCGAGACTGTAGACCCAATACCATCTCGAGTAAGCTTTGCTGTGGTGTAAGGATTTCATCGATCTCTGAAGGAAGCCTTTTAAAGGTTCGGAGTTCATCTTGAAGTGCAATTTGGGTAAGTAGAGTTTGGATCTTTCGGTTGAGCAGAAGCGAGTGATGGTATCTTGGCTATCTTTGGAAGTAGTAACTGTGTGATGAGATGCAGTGATTATGGATGTTTCCGAAGATGTTTCTTTGGAACAAGAGTAAGGAAGTGTGTCTGCTTTGGTGATGTGGCTGAGTCTAGCAGGATGTTTGTGTTTGAGGTCTGAGTTTATCGAGGTGCTTCTAGTTTGGGAAGTCTTTGTCATCTGTGGCAATGTTGCAGCTCGAAGTGTTCTGTGTGCCGTCGGGAAGGTCATCTGGCTCAGTAGTTTTCTAGAGGTGAAGCTCAGAAGCATCAGAGTGAATCCATTTCTTCGATGGATTGGCGAGATAAGCATAAACTGTTCTGATTGGTAAAAGGGGAACGATTTTCTTTGGAATTAGGCTGGGTTGATCGCAGAAGTGACTTGCGATAGCTGAGTGTTCTCTTAGGTTATTGGAGTTTTACGGATGTCTTCAGGGAGGTCAAGGTATGCCTTTGCATCTGGAGATTGAGTTTCCTTATCAACTAGGATTCCATAATTGATACCGATGGTTCAGCTTAGCAGAAGGATGGTTTCTAGAGAGAGGGTTTGTTGAAGCAGCTTAGGATTTGGTGAAACTTCTTAATTTTTCTCTTTATGGATCTGTTGAACCGTGTCTTTCGGGATGTGTCGGACAGGTTTGTGCTCGTGTTCTTCATCAGCATTCTCATCTTCTTCAGATCAGAGTTGTGCAGCGCAAGCAGTTTGGAAGTGATCCTGTTTTGTCTTTTTCGGATAGGAGAAGTTGTTTTCTACTGATGATAGTAGAGTTGAGTTCTTAATTTTGGATTGATCTTGAGAGGATCATTCTGTTTGGTTGTTTTTGGTCCAGTTTGTTTTGGGGGCATCAGCGAAGGTTGAGCTGATCAGGAAGGATGAAGGCGGCCCAGGATCGTCAGAAGAGTTTTGTGGATTAGAGACGGAGGAATTTGGATTTCGAAGTCGGAGATTTGATTTTGGATAAGTTTTCTTCGATCCAGTTTTGGTAGGTCTGGAAAGCTAGCTCCAAGGTGTATTGGTTCTTTCTGTGTTTTGGTTAGGATAAGTGCTTTGGTCTACAAGATTGAATTGCCAGTTTGGATGACTGGAATTCAAGGTGTTTCACGTTTCTCTGAGGGAGTACGCGTATGATCCATCTCTGGTTTTAGAACCAGCAGTTCTGGAGGATTTGGTAGTTGAACAGGACTTGATTTTGGTCTCATATCCTGTTCAGTTTTGTAGATCTAGATAGATAGGAACTCTGTAGCTTAGTAGTGTAGACTGTTTGGATTCTATAGAGCAAGTATTCCAGCGCTTATACCTGAGAAACTCTAGGAAGTTCTATCCAGAATTTTGTCTGGATAGTTAGATTTATTTGTTTGAGTGAATTGGTTGCTATGGTTGTTAGCATATGGTTGATAATATATGCTGTGGTTTAAAATTAAAATCTTTAGTGAGATTATTAAGTTACTTTTGCTTTTAAATTTCGGGGACAAAATTCTTTTAAGGGGAGAGGAATGTGATGACCCGGAATTTTGGGCAATGTCAATTAATAATCTGTGTTAAAAATTAAATTGATTTGATAATCTTTCTAAATAAATTTGAATTGATTTAATAATTTTCTTTTAACTAACATTTAATTGGTGAATTTTATCTTTTAAAAACTAATAAAATGTTTTCTATTGATAATGAAAATATATTTGTATATATTGTAAATAGATAAGCTTTGTTTTAAATTTAACAAATGAAATTATGTTTTCAAATTCTAATATATATTTTTAGTAATTTGGAAATTTGATTTAATTTAATATAAAACTTTTCAAAGATTATTTAAATAAATAATTGTACAGTTTTAAAATACTTAGTAAAAATGTTTAATTGTTTAAATATATCTTAGCTTAAGTTTAAATTTAAATTAATTAACAAAAAGTCTGCTCTATTATTTTTCAAATATAGCTTGACAAATATGATTTGAAATATATATAAGTTTAAAATATAATTTTTCAAATGATACATTAATACATATAATAAAATAGGTAATTTATAATAAAGAGATAATCTCTTTTATAAATTATTTAAAATTGTCAAATTTGTTATTTTCAAACAATATTCATAATATATTTTTTCTATATAAATATAAAAATAATTAAATAAGAAAATGGAATTATCATTTCAAATTGAATAAGTTGTTTAATTTGGATTTTAAAATTTAATTTGAATTTGAATTTGAATTTAAAATTGAAATTCAAAAGGTAAATATTTTAAAGTATTTTGGGTTTTAAATTATATGTTTAAGCTTGTATTTATAAATAGTTGGTTATTTCTTCAAAATTATCTATATATATAATTAAGTATTTGTAAATTTATAAACTAAGTAAAAAGGCTTTTTCTTAACATTTTAAATAAATAATTACTTAAATAACATGTGTTAACACATTAAGTGGTATTAGTGACATATGTTAATTAATAGACTAAAGTATTTGACAAGTGTTGAATTTTTAAAACCAAGTGTCCTTATCAATTTTCATTATATTTTAATTTAATTAAATAACATTTTTTACTTATATAAACTTAAAACTTCTTTTCAAAAAAATTCTATTCTCTTTTCAAAAACTTAAGAAATTTTCATCCTGCAAAATAAGTCTCTCAAAGCAAAATCTGAAAATAATACTCCTCAGAAAAAAACCAGGAATTTATTTCAAAAACCCTGTGCAAATTCTTCAAATAAAATCTATAATTCACTCTTCAAACCAAATGTAAATCAAAGCATTAGCCTGTTTCTTTTTACAACCTGAGATAAATGAGCAACTTCAATTCTGTTTTGGGAAAGCAAGCATTTCAGATTGATGAGCAAACTACCGCAACTCAGATTTCAAATTTCAAAAGCAAGCATGCAAGATCTAAAATCAAAGAAAACACTTTTCCAACAACTTAAATTTTGAAATCAAAGAAGCATCCCAGTTTCAAGCTTTTTAAAAATTTAAGAGCTCTGTTCTTCATTTCCAAATCAGGCGAGCAACATCACTTTTAAAAATTTAAGTATATAAAATCTGTTGCATGTTCATAACTGGAATTAGTATGTTTGTATGTGTATGTATTGGTCCATTTCTGTGTATATAGATGAATGTGTGGATGTGTATATGGTTGTTGTGTCAGTATATTAAATGTGCTTAGTTTCAGAGCTAGGGTTTTAAACAAAATCTATTTTCTCTAGATCTACTTTCTGTTAGGATTAAAATCATAAACATAAATTGTTTTTTAATCATAGATTAATGATTAAAATTTTAACTAAGTTAAAATTTTAATTGAATATCTATGGAAACCAAATAGAACAGAGCAAATTTATGATAAGTGAAACTTTCAACATATTAATTCAATATTTCAGGCTTGTGATCTGTAACCTTATATAAAAACATGATTTTTAAAACTAAAGCCATAATTTTTAGTTTGGGTTTGAACAAGTATGGTGGAGTTGATCAGAATTTGACTTCTGAGTGGTTTCTGGTGATCTCGATGGTCTGGAAGTTCGGGTTTCCTTCTGGTGGTAGTTGAGTGATCGGGGACTTCGGCAAAATTGTCAGAAAGGTGGATAGATCATCGTGGTAGCGGTGGTGGAGGATTTAAGTCTGTAGCCCTAGTTTTGATTTGGTTGGGTATTTTGATCGGAACGACGTCCCTGGATGATCGAGTTCATCAATGCTCAGGGAGATGATAGCTGGAGTGTTGGCGAAGGTGAGGCCGGAATCTCAGTCATGCTGGTGGTCGGGGGCACAAGATTGGGGTGGTTCCAGGCTTGAGTGTTTTGTTCTAGTATTAGTTCAGAGTACTCGAATTTAATTTCGAGTAGGTATTGATGGAATTGGAGTTTGGATGGTTTGAGTATGTCGTCGCCGACCTAGGGAGGGACGCGATGTCGACCAGTGGTGGTCGGAGCCACCGTGCATGTGCATGGTGCAGTTTTGTTTCCTGGTGAAGTTTGGGCGAGCAGGGGATGAATATTCGAGTTTTATTCGAGTTGTTTCGTGTTTTTCTCGAAGCATAGGGGTGATTTGGCTCGGGGTTTTGATATGAGGGCTCGGGTCAAATTATTAGTTATAGGTTTTTTAAAACCTGTTAGTGTTTAAATATAAAATGAAATTAAAAATTGAAAGCCAGGTTTAAACAAAGTTTTAATTCAATTTTTAAGTATGGATTCAATCTAAACTTGCATCCTGGTTTTAAAATAAATAAAGTTGTATAAAGTTTAAATGTTTTAACAACTTTAAATGTTAAAGAATAATTTAAATGGATTGAATTTAAAAATGGATTTGGTTTTAAAAAAATTTAAATTTCTTTTATAAGACAAGTATTTCTTTAACATGAGATTTAAAGGGTTTTTAAATTGTTTTTAAAACTTTGTTAAAATTAAATTTGTATCCATTTTAAATCCTAAATTTAAAATGAAATTTGAAAGTAAATTGTTTTAAATGCTTTATTAACGATAATATCATAAATAAGAAATGTTTTTATCTTAAAGTTAAATTAAGATTTAATGATTTGTGATCCATTAAATTATTAATGTAATTAAAATGGTTAATTAGTTATTTAATTAATTAATGATTTGGATTAATTAATTTTGTAATTAAGATTTAAATGAATTAATTAAGCTTTAAGATTAATTAATTAAGGTTAATTAATGTGAAATTAAGATCATTAATTATATAAGTTAAGATTTTTAATTAATGATTAAGAAATTAATTAATCAAGTAATTAAAATTAATTAAGTATCAGTTAATCACTTAATTAATTAAATAATTAGAGATTAATTAATTGGATATCAAAGACTAATTAATTTGTATTTAATAATGATGAATCTAACTTTAATTACTTACGGAAAGTAATTAAAGAATTATTAATAGTTAATGATGATCATTAACTAAGGATTATCAGATGATTGTTAATATAATTAATTTAAGATGATTAATTATATTAATTAATTAAAAATAATCAATTATGGAATTGTTTAAGTATACTTAATGAAAGTAATTAAAGTAATTAATTACTCAGTGTAATTAATTAGTTAATAAGATTAGTTTAAGTTAATTAATTGGTTTAATTAGTTTAAATAATCACTTGAGGATGGGTAAAGCATAATTACTTAATGTAATTTATAAAGTAGATTATTTAGTGAAGTAATTAAGATGGGTGATTACTGGATGTAATTAATTGAAGTATGGAAGAGATTTAGGATTAATTACTTTGTATAATTAATATGAAGGATAATTACTTAGTGAAAGTAATTAATAATTATTAATTAGTGTAATTAATTTAAGAATTGATTAATAAAGGTTATTTGAAAATAATTAAGTGATGAAATTAATTAAGGGTGATTAATAAATATAATTAATTAAAGATTAATTATTAATGTAATTAATTAAGGAGTAATTTATTTATTTAATAAAATAATTAAGGGTAGTTAATTACTGTTTGTGATTAATCAAGAATGATTAATAATTATGGTCATAATTAATTAAAAAGTACTTAAGGGATCATTAATTAATGTAATTAATGATGTAATTAAGAGTTGATTAATTAAAATTAATTAATCAATAATAAGTGATTACGAAGTAATTAATTAATGTAATTAATTAAGGATTAATGTAATTAATTATAGTTATTTAATTAATGAAGTAATTAAAGGTTAATTACTAAAATTGTTTGAGGATAATTAATTTGTGTAATTAATTTAAAGACTAATTACTTAATGTAATTAGAGATGATTAATCAAGGGTGATTAATTAAGGTGGATAATTAGAGAATGATTAATTAATTGATTTGTAATTAATTAATGGTTATGTAAGCAAGATTTATGTGATGAAAATAATTAATTTAATTTATTTTAAATTAATTAGAGATGAAGTAATTAATTTAATTCATTTTAGATTAATTATAGATGTGATTAATAAATCATTGCTTATGGATGCTGAATGATATTGAATGCTTTGCATTGTTTGATATCTCTGATATGAGATATGTGCTGATTTATGATATGGATGCTTTGGTTGAAGTGTGATGATAATGTGAATTATCTATTTGTGATGATAATGTGAATTATCTATTTTTGATGATATTTTATTATCTATTGTGATATTATGAATTATCTATCTGTGCGTAAATAGATAATGAATTGAATTGTTTTAACTTTAAAACAACTTGGACCTAAAAGATGGTGTTTTGGATTCAATGAGACTGAGATCGGGTTTCCAGATTTGGATTTTCGAAAACTACATCGATCTAAATTAACGATAGGTTGTGAATCTCAAGTGAAGATGAAGATTCAGAGTGCAAGGATTATCATCGTTAACTCTTAGGGTGATGCCAAAATGCGTGTAACGAGATAATGCCTTCAGTTTCGTTCGAACCTGGAATGAACTTGTATGGATTGAATGCTTTCAGAACATCGTCAGGTGGGCGATGAGCATTCTAAGAGATTTGTTCTCTAAAGGTAATCGTGGCCTCAAGCCTCATCAGCCGGGAATGGCTAAAACAGGGGAGGTGCAGCAAGGCTAATTGGGTATCACCCAAGTAGGACGAGATATACCCCTGTCTAAAGGTCTCTTTTATTTCAGCTGTGTGGGAAGTTGGTTGCAAACGACTACGGGGTTGTCTTGTTCGGGACTGTCCAGTAAGGGATGGTTTCGGCTTTGTGTTGCCGGGGATTGGAAGTAATCCTCGGTACGGTGATCTAGGCCACGTACTGTGACGGGCGTTACCCCAGTAGCCCTACCATTGATGGAAACCCATTCTTCCTACGTGCCCTTACGATTTTGATTTTATTACCCACTTTGTAGCTAGTATGTTGGAATTTAATCATGTAACACTTTCGGTTATTTCTTATTTATTTGAAAACCCTAGACCCTATTATAATATCACTGGATTTCCTATCAAATGTTTTGGTTAGCGTAAGGTAAAAACTTACCCATGTTTATTTGTGGGGAGTCTTACGTGATACCTTTTGTTTTCAAAGGTTTTTCAAAGTTAAGCAACTTTAACATGTTACTCACACCAGACCCACGTCAGACATTCAGGTTAGCTTTGACGAATTCTGGAGGAACAATGGAGCAGGAGGCTTCAGCGTTGTATGTATGTGTGTGTGTGTGTATATAGTGTTCCACTGTGTGTTCTCTGAGTCGTTGTTGAGTTTTGTATTGTGTTGTAATAACTAGACAGGTGTTTGTAACTGTCTAGTATGTGATGTATAAGCTGTGTAACTCTGATAGATGTTGTATACTATGTACTATTCTATGTGATTAATATAATTTATTCGTTCCACTGTTGAGATTCTGATGTTGTTTCCTTTCTTTCTTCTCTATCTTTCTATCTTCTATCCCTTTCTTTCTTAAATATGATGCATCTTTCTGTGGAGAGAAAGACGGGTCGTCACAGAAAGAATAATCACATAAAATAATCTCGACATCTTTACAAAGCAAACTGAGAGTCGTGGATCCACCAACCGGATTCGCAATTCTCAGTGAAGTCATCAAAGCCATAACACTTAAAGATAAAGTATCAACAAGTTCTTTTTATGTAAAAGAATGGGATGCACCCATGTCAAAAAGAACTCGAATAGGATTATCACGAAACATAATAGTGCCATCAAGGATAGAATGAGAAATACCTTGACCACGAAATGTGTTACTAGGGGCTTGCAAAACATTTAGCTTTACCTCGTTCTTTCTTTGAAGTTTGGGACATGAGGATTAAAGATGACTCAAACTTTTGCAATAACGACAAAAGAGTGGTTTCGGGCATTTATTAGCATAATGGTCCTTAGAACCACAATTGTAGCATTACCCACGACTAGAGGTAGGAGTCTTCGCTACCAAAGTTGCTTACTTCCCTTTCTTGTTGGGATTAGGCTTGAACTTGATAGGCCTCTTCTTGTTGTTGTTGAAGTTTGGTTTGGCACCCACAACTTCAACATCACTTTCTTTATCGGCCTCTTTAAGTCGAAGAGCGATATCAACAAGTTGATCGAAAGAAACTTCTAACTTCAGAAGTAATGGCTTTTTTAGATTCTTATTCGAGCCATAGACAAAGCTCCGATTTTTCATTAACGGTATTAATTACTCGACCCCATATTTAGAGAGGAATTCAAAAGATGCGACGTAATCCATCATAGAAGATTCACCTTGAACAAGGCCAATAAAGCGCCGTGCTAAAGTTACCTTTTCAGCTTCCGGCACAAACTTCAAGTCAAATCTTTCTTGGAATTGCTCCCAAGTAAGATCTAATGCTATCTCTTGGAGCATATTAGAAGCCACCTGGACATGATGGAGATCAATAAGATTCATGCGAGAAAAGATGCAATCGCATGTTCTAAGCCAAGGGTGGACTTCTATGATGCTTTCCGAACCCATGAATGGCTTTCCACCCAAATTGGTATAATCACTGCACAAGCGTGCAAACCCCGATTTAGGGAGAGTAGGCTCTGGGATGGGTCCGACAGCTTGAGCATTCTTTACAAGATCTAGAAGCCGTTGGGCAGACATAAATACTCCATCCTACGGAGTAGCACTGGATTGGCCGACGCTGGGATGGCGCGGTCTAACCATCTCTCTTCTTTAAGAAAGAAAGAAAGAAAAAGAAAAGTTTATTCTCAGAATGAATATCAAACAAACATGATTGATTGAAGAAGGCATCATAAAAGAAAATAAGATAGAACGGGTCCTAAGACTTGGATAAATCCTAAAGCACGATTCTTAAGAAGGACCTAGGACAATGATCCTTGCTAGATTATTCTATATTGTTTCGAAGTTTGGCTCTGATACCAAGCTGTGACGCCCCACCTCTATACTCATGCTAGTGAAGGACACCACTGGGTAATGCCGTCGACTAGCACGAAGAATAAGGCTATTGACGAGCGACCATTCATGTAATGGCTTTGTGTGAGTACTGATATGTTAGATGGTATTGTCGCGCCAATCCGACATACCAAATACAAACTCAAAGCTACTACACAGTGGCTATGTGGTCTTCAAAAACCAATATAGAAATAAGCATAACACGAACCAGTCACTGATATCCATATCACAAAGGCGGAAACCGATGTGAATAAATCACATAAAAGCGTACATCAAAGTAGTGGTCATACAAGATCCACAACATCACAAAAGAATAGGTACAATAGCTAGACAAAAGGATAAGAATACATCAAGGAGTCTCTATCTCGAATGTATAACAACAAAAACTACTACACTAAGTAGTTAAACAAATATCAAATGATAGTCCCAGATAAGGAGTCAAGCAGAAGCACCTGTAATATCTCGGTCTGACCCAAGTATTATTTAAGAAGAAAATAATTAATGGATCAGTATAGCTATAATTATCATATAAAATGAGATAAAATAAGAGATATGGCAAAAACGTATGATAACAATAATGTCATACCGTGACAAGTATACATTTAACAACAACAAAAATCATACAGTATCTCAAGAATCTCAGAAATAAAAAAGAATGTCATATTCTTTATTTTATTCACCAAACCACAAATATTGACAAATGTATCAATGCCAATCGCAAAATTGGTGAAACACAAATTATAGAAATCATCAATTAGAGATCCAGAAATCATAAAGGGGGAGGCCTATCATAAACGGGAGCATGAACTCTCACCAACACATGCATCGCAAGCGGGTTGCTAACCCATGGTCGCTAACCATAGAGCCGGTGCAACGACGCAGTACAATAACGGTACGCCCGAGGAACCAGAAACTCGAATAATTTGGTACAACGATGTAGCACACTAACGGTACGTACAATGAGCCAAACTCCATAAAAGAACATGGGTCGCTTGCCCATAAAAATGAGTCGAAACTCCAAAGAACCAATAGGTCGTTAGCCTGTAAAAGAAATGAAACGAAGCTCAATAGAACAAGGTATAGTCCCCTACCTGGACAAAGAGACATCGCATAACGCTAGTCTAAACCATAAAATGATCACCATCGATCAATAGAAAGTGTCGATTACACTAAACTAGTAAATAAATGAGTTTAGCTTCATGTCCCATAATCACTGGCTTAACTTAAATATTTACAAACAAATTATAGATTCCCACTCGAAAATTGTCACAAAAGTTTCAGTCGAACATGTCTAAGAATTAATTGACAAATTAAACGCAAGTGTTTCATACCACTTGTTTTGCTAAGTCGTTCAATTGAATTTCTCGAATGAATGAGGAAAAGGTTTGTATATACTAATAGATTTAGAAATCGGTTTTAAAAGCGAGTTTGATATTGAAAGTAAATGTTGAAATCGTTTTGATGAAAGGGTTTGAATATTTACTACTAGTATAGAAACCTTCTTATTTAAAAGCGAAAAACCATAGGAATGATTGTAGAAACAATCAGTCACCAAAATTTCACATTCGAAGACGTGAACCAAATCCATAGAAATCGATACGTAATCCATCAAAATGGATATTCCCTAAAATTCCCAAAAAAGGAGTATCGAAGTCAATAAAAGTGATAACAACTAATTGGATCGACGAGAATCAATTAAAAATTGGAAATCCACACAAAACGGAAAATTTGGCTGAGATAAGCAGATTCAGTCGACTAAACCAGGATGGTCAGTCGACTGACACTATGCCCAGAAACTTTCGATTTCAGGTTCAGTCGAGTGAACCAGGATGGTCAGTTGATTGATTCTGAGCCCAGAAACTTTCAGTTTCCAGGTTCATTCGACTGAACCAGGAGGGTCAGTCGACTAGCACTGGCACGAGAACTTTCTGTTCCCTAGTTAAGTCGACTGACCTTACAGTTCTGTCGACCGAACTGTAATTTGTAATATTTTCAGCCTAGCCCCAAAAAAGGGCAAAAATCATACCGGAGGCGATCGAACAAGCAACGAAGACCAGGGATTTATGCCAAGCGTCTACCCAGCCTTATAGGCTCTTTGATGCGCCACCAAAAACATGTTCAAACATCCAAAATATGATTTTTAAGGTTTTATCTTCAAAACGTCAAAATTTGGAAAATTCACCAAATCAATTCAAGTCAAAAGTAAATGAACATGAATAGATATTTGAAATTCATACCCAACCACAAAGAAAGTTATAGACATAGATGCGAGTTCAAAAAATACCTTTTAACCCAAAAATAATGAAGGAGAAGCTTTTAAAACAAGGCAAGATCAACCACTCTTCAAATTCAACTCAAGAAGCTTCCATCTAAGCTCATAAGAAAATATTTCCTAAGTTAGGGTTTAGGAATTTCTGAAAATGGAAGAGGGGTTGAGATGCAGAAGATAGAGAGGATGCTTACCTAAGCTACTCTTGGATTTTGGACTTAAATTTGAGTTTCCTAATCAAAGCTAGGGCTTAGGAATTTTAATTTCCAATCTTTTCCCCTATTTTTCTCTTGAGCTTGAGTGTTAGGAAATGAGGAATGAAATGAATGAACAGGATTTGGGCTAGAGTGTTTGATAAAGGAGTTGGGTTCTCATATTGGGTTAGCGGGCTGAAACCCAAAGCTAAAGCCCTAAATGAAAATGTCAAAATTCTAGCTAACTCCAAACATATCGATGTTTATACTTAAAATGGTCGCAAATGTCGTTTTGAACTCAATGGAAGTAGTCTCGAGTCCCAATTCAATTGTTTGCAAAAAGTAGCATTTCGGGCTTAAATCCGACTATCGATGCTATATTTAAATAAAATATTTAAATATACAATCATAAAATATGTGGGTTGTTACACTTGGCCTCACATTGCAAGTATTAGCTTTTAAATACATTGCAAGTGTTATCTTTTAAAATGGATTTAATATCTTAAAACATCCTTATTACATTGATTAATTAACTTTAAACTTCATCAAACGATTTGATTTTTTAACTACGAATGTCTTTAAATAATAAAAAAGGTAAACCACTTTTAAACCTTTTTAATTCAATTAATTAGCAAAATATAATTATTTAAATTAATAAATAAATAATTATTACTATTTAAAATAAATAACATAGTCAAAACATTCTTATTACTTTGATAAATTCACTTTTAAATTCATAAATTAAGTTGATCAATTAACCCCAATAAACTTTAATTAAATAGGGTAAATCACCATTGAAAAATCATTACTCCAATTAATTAAGAAATTTAATATAATGAATAAAGTAAATAAATAATTAAATATCATTATTTCAAAATGATTATTCAATTTAAACCATCATTAAGGAAAGATTAATTAAAGTTAAAACAAGTTGATTTTCTTTTGAAGTCATCAATAAAAAAGATTAATTAATTTTAAGAACAGCATTAGTTAATTGATTAATTAACTTTATTGCGTCATTATCAAAAGATTAATTAGCCTTAAACGTCATTAAATAAAATGATTAATCAAATTTAAATCATCATTAACTATGTAATAAGTTAAATTTAAAACACATCATTAATAAGTTAATTAATTAACCTTAATCCTTATTAATTAAATAATCATTATTAAAATAATTAATTATTTTTGAGCTCATCATTAATCAAAATCTTGCTTAATTTGTAAAACAATTCCAAGCATGAAGATGAAACCAAATGGTTTCGGTAAGAAGTGATTTTCCAAAAGTATCGATATAGCAGCCATCGTTATACAGGCAGTTCGGCAAAAAAGTTTATAATATTATCAACACAACCAAACATCACATAGCAATGGTTTAAGCTTACATACAATAAGCTTTCATAGGCAATAAATATGAACATAAATATAGTTTTAAAGCTTTGGTTTTTTTAGGGTAAAATTTTACTTAGTAATTATTTTGCAAAGTAACCTTTACTTAACATATTTGCATTAATCGCAACACATACATTTCCAAGCCAGACATAAGCAAATCCACAAATGTCCAAACTAATCAAGCAATATATATCACAATACAACTAAAGAAAAATATTTCCCGAAAAAAAATTTAATAGCTTTACCCACCGAAAAGCTATCCAAACTCTTACTAAATTAAGGTATAACCTTGCACTTCCATTCCTAGGCAAAAGACGGAGTTTTGGACCCTTAATGCACTAGGTAAGCTCTGCCTTGAAAGAAGAAGGAAGTGAAACTTGTTTTGGTAAGGTGGAGCGACTTTAGGTAATCATCGAATTCTAAAAAATGAACCCGAAAATAGATCATTTTCCAACTGATTTTTGGATTATTAACGCTCGGATTTTGAAATAGTGATAAAGTGAAAAGTTTTAGAAAATTATTTTCTCTATCATTTCAGAAAAAGAATCACTCAAACTGGACTATTTTTAAAGAAGATACGGTCGAAAGAAGAAGGTCCATTTTCGGACTTGTAATTCTGGGTCCAAAAACACTTTGTAAAGAATTGATATTTTGACATAGCCGATCTTAAAATTTGAGGAATCGATACATAAGAAAACTGTAGCTACTAGAATTCTCTACTGTATGAAAAAAGAATAACTTGATTTGAAGTACTATGGAGGAGGTTATGGCCGTAAGAAAATGAGGTAAAATAGAGATGATATCGTTAATTTTTAAACAAATTTCTAAGGGTTTGGAAGCCATGGATTTTTCTTTTCCAAGCTTAGGAAGTTCAAAATGAAGATAAGAATGAGAAGTGAAAAAGAATTAGAAAGAATTAGTTTTATAAGAATACAAGGCTTCTAAAAGAAGCTTCTTTATTTAATTTATTTTGGTAGCTTATATAGGAAGCTTCATTATTTTAGTTTAATTTGGTATCTTACATGGAAAGCTTCTTTATTTAATTATATTTGCTTAGCTTACATGGGAAGCTTCTTTATTTAATTATATTTGCTTAGATTACGTGGGAAGCTTCTTTATTAAATTCATTCTGGGGGCTTATGTTGGAAGCTTCTATATTATATGTATTTCCTTAAGCATATATACATATATTCACTTGCATTAAGACATGCCTAAGTAACTTATAAATATTTGTTGGTGCATACAAAAGAGTTACGACATTTCTGATAACCTTTAGTCGATGAAAGCTCGAAAACTTGGAAAATGAATTCCGGTCACATTTTCAATCTTACATCTAACTAAATATTTTCGTAAACTATACTAGAAAGCTCTTTCATCATCATTCTTTATTATTTAAAAGAGTTTTACTTCAGTTATAAGCCTATTATTTGAATATTTAAAGTTTATTAAATATCCACAAATTCAAGTAGTGAAATTCCGAGCCATTACATTCTCCCTCCTTAAAGAATTTCGTCTGCGAAATTCACCACAATCTCATCCCTGCAAACAAACTATCCTAAAAATACGTAGTATTAATCCGATGTAACTTATCCAGCAAAATTAGTATGATATAAATCTATATGCAACCAATAATAATATATTAACTGTATGCAACCAAATTTTGAGAATATGTTGAAATGAAATATTGCGCATCCAATCGTGTCAAAAGGTAAATTTAGAACTAAACATCCGGGTTCTTATATTCAAAATTTTATTTTAAATTTCTTCCAAAAAGAGATGTATTAAACCAAAACCAAAAATGACTAAGAGGGTATTCTCCTAACAATACATGTAAACTCTAGAATTAAAACAACATGGAGCATCCAGTGGTATTCTGGTTCCTCCAAATACAACTAGAGTAAACAATTATTTAAAATGCTAATGACTAACACCCAAATCTAACTTAGTTTCAAAACATTCTTGATTGTCCAAATATATAGAAAATTATCTAAGCGTACCTTTTTTGCTCATTAGCCTTTGGTTATTGCTTAGTAGATTATCCAAACTAACTTGGAAAAAATTGAAAGTTACACTCCACTATTATTGGTTTCTTAATTATACCAATATTTCTAAATCACTTAAATTTATATTTAATATTTTATTCACCAAAATCATTTATGAATTATTTCATAAATTTTTGCCTAGGTTTAAAAATATATTTATATAGTCATTTCTTTAGAAAACATCAAATAATAACTTATTCCATCTTATGTACTTGTACAATACTCTTCTATATCTTAAGAGTACATACAAGTCCAGATTTTGTTTTTCTTTTCCTAATTTGGTGAAGATCTAATCAGAATTTGGATCTTTTGAAATAGGATCAACCTCTCTACCTTTTTATCTTAGAGTGTTAAAATGGATGATGTTTATGGACTCGATCAATAACACCAATTAGTTTACACTGCTTAGACACTTAAATAATATCTATGGTTTTAATAAAACAATGTTATCGAAACCTTCCTATCCATTCTAACCCATTTAAATCAATGTTAACTTATCCCTTATCTTATCTAAGGGTAAAAATTCATTTATCTAAAACAATCTTTTACTATAAAGACTTTGTATTTTTTTAAATAAATTCACTATTAGGGGAACTTAAAGATCAAATACCCAGTTATAAATTCCAAAACTTATCGATGAAAGCATACTACATATTTTTTTTATGAAATAACTTCAAACAATTTGTTTGTTAAAACTCACTTTGGGTTTTTTGGATTTGAATTCATTACGATTGCATAACGATAAAGAGAATAATTTACTAAGTACTCTACAACATTCGCCTAAGCAACATCTGATCGTTACATAGAAGATTATTCAAATTACCATAAAACTAACCGAAATGTTTTCCTCCAAATTATCCCAAAGAAAATGCATTCTATTTAAAATTTCTTTTCCAAAATATTTGTTGTTCCGAAATATTTCCAAATAATACCACTATTACTTTTATAAAAAATCTTTTGGAATCAATTCAAACAATTAGAGCATTTAAACTCAAAAATCTCTTTTAAAACACACTTTTAGAAATACTCATTGAAATGTTCCTTAAAAGACAAATTTATAATACTAATCGTATCAAAATAAGTGTTAATGTAGCGACTCGTAGATTTCATGGATTTAATTTGGTTAAATTAAGTTGTAATTAAATTTAGAAGAAAAATAAATTAAAAACCTACTTATAGTAATTCGAAGTAAATTCAAATGATTTTAAGTAGTGAAAAGAATTTTACCAGTATATGAGTTGAATATGAGAAATTTGAGGAAATTATTAAACTAGTATAATGTAATAAACATTGTTAACAGTAAATGGAATATGATAATAAGAAAAATTGCAAGTTTGTATTTATGGGCGAAATAATATTGATAGGTAATAATTGTTGTAGAGAATAAATTACAAATGTATAAATTGTATAATGGTAACAACTATTGTTCGTTACCAATGCATTTAATTTATAGCGATTAAATAAGAAATAACTGAAAATTTTGAAGGAAAAATCAGTAGAAAGGTTAACTACATGCATAAGATGGAAAGTTGAATAGAATTCTAATAAATGATAATAATGGAAAATATATACAATCAATGTAGGTAATTTGAAATTACAAATGATTAAACGTTTCTTGTGATAATGAATAAATAACGAAAGGAGTAAGCATATTAATTTAGAGTATTAATTACTATTGGGTAGAGATTTAAGTAACAACGTTTAATGCAATGTAAGTAATGACATTTTAAGTCAATAATAAGGAATTGGGAATCATATCTATGAAGTGATAACGAGAATACAAGATGATAAATGCCAATTAAGGGTAATAATTAAGAAACTTAATGAAATCCCAATTTTATACAAAATAATTTAAAGGTCAGGTTTGGTTATAATTTGAACATAAGTAAATTGAATTTGTAGTATGAAAATATATGCAGAAATTGATTTTTGTAATAAAGGATTTTGTATGTGACAAAAAGGTAACGGTAGTGTTTATGGTAGGTTGCCTATTCATTTATTTAGATTGTTAGTTGGAACTGGAAATAAGTTTGTAATAAATGTAAATAAATGATACATTTATGTAACCAATGTAAATTTTACTTATAATATAGCAAAAGGTGGATTTAAGAAGTGAAATTGTAGAATTTGAAGCTAATTAATAATAGACATAGTAAAGATGGCAATCCAATCAAATGCTTAGGAATCAGATTTATTGGAAGGTAACCTAATTTATAAATAAATGGTAAGTATTAAGATATAATTCTATATAAATTGAAACTGATTGTAGATTTAGTGTAGTAACGTTAAGGCTAACTGAATTTGATTTATAGATGGAATTAAAATCAAGATGGATAGGTAACGAACTTAAAAATTTAATAAGTGAATTTATTTCAATCAGTGCAATAAAAGGATACGTAAATAAATGGTAAGATGAAATGGTAAATTTTTGATGTTAATAAAATGTTTTTTTTGAATTGAAATAAGTATTATAATGGGCAAATTTAGTTACTTTAAGGTGAAACGGAAATTTTAACGCAATAGTTTGAATGCAATATTAAATTCATCTAATTTATAATAAAGATTCATTAGATTTATTTAATAGAAATTTTGGGACATTTAATAGATAATTGCTGATGTTGAATGGAACAAAGGAATTGAATTTAACATGAGTAGCACGAATAGCATGAATAGCATGAATATTAATAAAAGAAATTATGTAATAATTGATTTATTTTAGCATTTATGAATGAAATAGGAATTTAGGTTTAAGCAAGTGATGAATAAGATGTTGTGCAATCCAAATTAATATAGTAATTGTGAGTAATAAGAGCTTATTTGAGATTCTAATTTTTTTTATATATGTTTTACAATTTCAATATAAATGGAAATAGTAGCAATACAAAGAAAGGCAGAATTTTTGAATATAGTAGTTAAGAAAAGGCAAACAAATCCTTCCATCTAAATCCAATTTAAAATAAAGCTTAATTATTGCAGTGGTTAGAATTAAATATTATGCTAGTCGAATACTAACTAATTCATTGAAATACCTATTCATGAAAAACAATTGAAAGGTTTTATTTGGTTATAATTGGTAGATTGAAATAAACGTAAAGTTATATTAATTGACGTAATAATACGCAGTAAACTATAAGGTCATAGTCAAAGTTAAATTTAAGTAAATTCTTGGAATTTACAATATCTGAATTTACCGTAATTGAATTCAAACACTGAAATTTATAAATTTATTTACTTGACATTGATATCTGGGTTCGTTTAATTTGTTGTAACTAAAGTGAAATTATAAAAATGATCAAATTTTCAATTTTAAAGTCAAAAATTTTAAAGATTGAATTTAATTAATTTATTTGCCTATTTATTTAATTAATATGAAAATAGCCATTTTAGGCACGGACTCGGATTTCGACGAAACCAGTTTCATCGGATCCGTAACGGTGAATTATAATAATGTTTCAAGTTTCGTAGCGATCGGACTTGTCGTTTGATCGTACGGACTCGAAACGCCTTGAAATTTACGCATTTTGAAATCAATGTGAAATTTTTGTTTTTTTAGCATAACTTCTTCATACGATCGAATTTGGTCGCGAAACTTTTTCCATTGCGTTCAGAATATTTTAAAACACCTACTTGGATATATAGTTTTAACAAATCCGACTCCGGAGGCATAGCGGACTTTTTGGACCATGGTTTGTCACGCACGTTCGCGTATCCAGTCTAGCTACCCTACCTCTAGCCTATCTATAAATATACATCTATAAACCCTAGCTCCTTTCTTTTTCATTTGCTGTACGTTCATTTCTGCACTCCTTTCTCTTCCCCAAATGTATACATCTCAGATCCAATTCCAGATCCATCCACAGTTCAAAATCAAAAGTCAAAACTCAAAAATTTCAGAAAATTCCAGAAAAAATATATGTTGAAGTATTCGATACGCGTAAATTGCTGGTGAAATTCGTTTTTCAATTGGAGCTGTCATTCATCCAGAATAAATTCAAACAGCCCCAAAATCGTTCATCATCGTCGCGCAAAACTTCGTCGGATCGGAAAACGGTTTCTGGGTTTTGGAGAGGGAACCGAGGGGATCGCATCTATGTGGTTTGTTTCGAGTTTCAACGGTTGGATTGGCGGGAATTTTCGATTAGGGTTGATAAATTATGGATGGCGGCTGTTGCGTGGGCCTGCGCGCGTTCTGGGAAGATGGAATTATGTGCGTGCGTTCAATGTTGGCAAGTGTAAATGTGTACCATTTTGTTTAATTTAATTTTGATTTTTCAACTCGCAATTTTCGCTATAACTTTTGCATACGATATCCGATTTACGCGCGATTTTTTTTGTTAGGATCGTAATTTAATTCCGGACTCGATGACGCTGGTTTGGACGAATTCTGAGACGGGCGAATTTTTGGGTTTAAATCGGGTTTGAATTCGATTTAAATTCAAAAGGTGAGTGTTTTAACCCACTCACAATTACTAGAAGCTTTTATGTTTGTTAAATAAATTTTAGAAATGAATAGAAATTTATTTATGAGCTTTTGGGCATGTTATTTCATCCATATCTGTTGAATTGTATTTTTTGAATTTAGCTGTTAATTTAAACTGATTGATTGCATATTAATTGGCTGTTAGAAATTATTGTTTGCATAAGAACTGCTAGTTAACAGTTATGTAAATTATTATTGAGTAAACTGTTAGATAAATAGTTGATAAATTTAATTTGGAAAAAAACTGACAGTTATTACCTGTTGTATATGTTCATAGATATATACTGTTATTGATTGAAATTGGTTGATGGTTGCGATTGGATGATGGATGTTGTTGATGAATGAATGTTTATTGCATATCATTAAAATTGCAAATTTATCATGCATATTTCATTTTTCGGGATTGTGGTTTGAAATGATAAAACCGCAAAGTTTTATTTTTAAATTGCGGATTGAAATGATAAATATCCGTATCACTTGACCATAGGATAGAAAATTATATACAGGCACCGCGGTCTATATATAACTATTTTAATGTGATTTCTATGGTTTGGATGGAATACGGTTTATAATAATCTTAAATTTTATACTGTATAAATATTTTTCTTCCGTATTTATGTACATGAAAAGTTGGAAATTTTGAAATAAAAAGGTGTATAAATTCCCTTAGTAAAATGGAAGAAAATTTAGAAAATGGAGTTGGATAAATTTATATCATATGTTTAAATGTTAAGTTTGGAAATTTAAGATATGATATTTATAATTGGATTTTTCCCAAGAAAAAATTGAAATGAATATTCTAATATGAATTTGAATTGGAAAAATATTCTAATATAATTGGAATCGAAAAATACATATGTTTTATTACTAGAAATTGGAGTTGTTTAAGGATTTATGTGAATATTCAAACTAAATAATAAAACATTTAATTTGTTGAAAGAATATATTCCAATTTTAGTTTTTGAATATTAATACTCCAATGGATTTATATATATGGAAGTTGAAATGGTTTTGGAACTTAAGAGTGATATCTAAATTATGGTTTTAACTTTAGATAAAGAAATATTTCCATAAAGCCATATAACTTATTTCTTTACAAAGTGACAGTAAAGTTAAGCTTTTTAATTCGCATACCGTTGAATATCCAAACCATTTGAGTTTTAAAAGTTATGGTTTGAAATTATGGATTTCCAAAAATATTATGCTTTGAAAATATTCGATTTTCAGATATTATGAAGTTAAAGCCTTTTTATTATTGGAAAGGAATTATATTTGGGATAAGTGGTAAAATATGGTTTTGGGTTTTGGAATGATATCGTAATATTATGGTTTTGAAATGGATTATATTCTGGTTTTAAAAGTATAAACTGCTTTAAAGAACCGCGGTGTTATAATAACGATGGATTGGCAAAGAGACCGGGATCGGATATGGACATACTCTCTGTCGATACCGAAAACCACTTTGACTAACCGTGTACGCGGTGGAGATTCCAGAATGAAGTAGGTTGGTGGCGACGATTCCTGTAAGGTAAATACGTGGACCCGACTCCCGTGAGTTGGCATAAGGTGGCTAAAACAGGAGCGATCGACGGGTTAATGAGGTCATTCCTCTGATCGGACACTCCTCTTCGATATTATACTATGACTTTGGATTGATTCAGTGGCCACTTCTATTTTTTTGATTTGGGGAGTTGTTTCGAGGTGGGCGGTTGCTGCGGCTTCGCGTTACCATCGGCCCGGAAGCGTAATTGGTATATCTACCCTGGCATTGCCTAGTTGTGCCGTGTCACCTACCCTATCGCGCCTTGTACGAGTTTGGTTTTCTCCCGTAGCCCGTGTGGTATCCTCTAGTGGCTTCCCGATCAGGAGGGACTATGATATTGGATGGACTACTGGGACTATTACGTGTTAAGGGCTATATGGGTAACCCCTTAACGCTATTAAAAAGTAAGTTTATTTTATAAATAGACACTATTATAATAACGCAATATACTACATAGTAAATAGTTTAACGGATCCTTAGGAGATGTAAATCCCGAGCATCTCTTGAGTTACTGTACTCATATTTATTTCTGTTTATTTAACTCACATAAGATATTCTAGTCTGACTCGAGTGTTTTTGTCTTTTCAAATTCGCTCGGGTCAGTCCGAGCGTTTCAGGATAGCAGGTTTTAGCTTTGGAGGACGAAGAAGAAGATTCAGTATTATTTTATATATAGTATTGCACTACACACTCTTTCTATTCCGCTGCATTGTTGTATTTGGTATGTGTAACTCTGATATTCATTGTATAAGAAAAATCAAGCTTTTGTAAACTGTTTATGAACTGTATACTTGTTATTATATTTTATCCTTCCGCTGTGAGATTCTATTTTCGTTTTATTTCTTCTCTATTTTTCTTATTTACCCCATAACACTCCTCCCTTGCGTATGCTTTGAATCGGCGCGTGTGTCGTTTAAAGTGTGCGAAAAGGCGGGATGTTACAGTTGGTATCAGAGCTTTGGTTTAGCGATAAACCTTGGCTTTGTGGGGTTTGACTCTTTGTTAATAGGGTAGAAATATCCTATGGGAGTCGCTGAGTGTATATATAAGAGAGAGCGTACTTGTTAGTATTAATAAAAAGATTTTAATATTGTGTTAATCTGTTCCGCTTTGTATTTATAAATTCTGGTTGATGCATGGGACGCTATGTCATCAATAGGGATTTTTAAACACTTAATAGGACAGACCGACATAATATTTGTTTTTAATATAGGTGAATGAAATAATTTTGCCTATTATATTTCTATATATAAAAATAGTTTTATAAATATATATATATATTTGGTTGCTATAGATTGGATGTTAGGCAATAAAAATATTTATAATAACTGAAGCTAAGTGAAATTATAATAAACCAAATTTGGAGATTTAGAACTTAAGTCCGGGATTTTTGAAAATTTGCTTTCAAAGAATTTGTGAAATTTATTGATTTGGTTTATAAGTATTTTCTTATATAAATATTTCGTATAAATTGGAAGAATTGTTTTAAAGAAGATTTGGAAAAGAATTAAATTCTGTACTTTCCTCTCTGTCGCTGGAAAATAAATTCGGTGATGACGGCCGCATCATCGACTTTCATTTTCGAGTTTCGAAAGGGAAAGGCCACTGTAGTAAATTCTACTACAGATTTATTTTAGAACTTTCTAAAATTTTCTTTTATTGTTCTAACTATAATTAGAGATATTGAGTAGTAAGAACTTATTTATCTATTATTTTGAAATAAATGGAAATTCAACTTGGTATTTAATTCTAAAATTTTCCGCTAACTAATTGAAAATTTTAGTGAAATAAAAGTTAGGTAATAAATGAATTGAAACCCCTAATTGAAATAAGAGAATTAATGCTAAGGATAAAGGAAGATAAATATTTTAACTTATGAATATTGGTAAAGACTTAGTGAATAATCAATGAATTAAAAGAATGGAGGTTTAACTTGTATAAGTTCAATTGCAATTTCCTTAACATAAATAACTTACCCAATTATAAAAGTTGAAGTGTTAAACGAGAAACTGGAATTGAATATTTTACAAGTAGGAATTTAGGAAAAATGAAGTATTCAATAGATTACTGTTATAATAAGAATTTAATGGTATAAACTTAGGTTATAATTGAAATGTTACTGAAAAAGAGTTAAGAATTATTAATAGATGATATGAACCTAAGTATATAAAATGAAATTCTAAATAAGAATTAATTGTGGGATTATTAGTTTAAGTATGTCTTAAGCCTCCCCTATTCTAATATAATAGAAAGTAGGAAGAATTGAAATGACTGAAATCCATAGCTAATAGATAAATAAAAGCTTCCACTTATAAGAATGAATGTTAGCAGATTTAGAATTTAAGGGAAATCTTACAAGTGAAGAGTAAGGAAATGAAGATATTCAAAATATTTGTTGTTATTAATGAGAATTTATTTTATAAACTTAAGTGATAAAAAGGAAACTTAAGTAATAAAAAGGAAATACAAATATAATGAATTTGGTGATAATTGGAAAATAAAACTTGTAAGAACAAAGAAATCCCTCATAAAGGAAGGGAAGAAAATCAAACCACTGAAGTATGAAATAAATGTATAATAAGCTATTTTGGTGTTGATTTGAATTGTTTGGTTGATGTATGGTTGTTGGGTAAGGAATTTTGAAGTTGTGGGATGGAGAAATAATCTATCTTTGTTCCATCTAAGACTGTTGAGTAAAGGATGCACTTGATAGTTATTTTACATTTCGTATAATTTCGGAATTTGAACCTAACAACTAATTGTTGTTTGATTGAATGATTGTCTGTTGGTGGCATGTGCTGTTTGTTAAAATTTATGGTTGTTGCATTTGATTGGATATAAATGATTGAATCTACCCAAACATTTCACTGTAAAATAAATATTTAACCTTTTAGATTATATAAGTCAATACAGGGGTTGGAAGCAACTGCTACTGCTTTTGGTTCCAAAATAATAAGCGTTTTGCCCGACAAATAGGTACGTTTTCGGATTACGATTAAAGCGCTATTTATATATTTTCCCGTGTGGGATATTTTATTTTGGATATATGTAATATATTTGTATATTTGGGATATTATATTTTCTCCAGAGTCCCTCCGTACAAAGGAGACTCTGCCAAAAATTTTCGTAAATTTTGGACTTAGAATTTTGTTAAAGATATTTTTCCAACTTTAATAATTTAAGTATTAAAAGACATAATGATTATAAAACAAGTGTAATTCATTAAAGGAAATTAATTTAGTAAATTATTGTTATAAGTTAATATTTGAAACTGGATATACTGTTTTATTCTTCTTTCTCCCTTCCTTTTCCTTTTCGGGGACGAAAAGTTTTGAGTGGGGGAGAGTGTAGCGACTCGTAGATTTCATGGATTTAATTTGGTTAAATTAAGTTGTAATTAAATTTAGAAGAAAAATAAATTAAAAACCTACTTATAGTAATTCGAAGTAAATTCAAATGATTTTAAGTAGTGAAAAGAATTTTACCAGTATATGAGTTGAATATGAGAAATTTGAGGAAATTATTAAACTAGTATAATGTAATAAACATTGTTAACAGTAAATGGAATATGATAATAAGAAAAATTGCAAGTTTGTATTTATGGGCGAAATAATATTGATAGGTAATAATTGTTGTAGAGAATAAATTACAAATGTATAAATTGTATAATGGTAACAACTATTGTTCGTTACCAATGCATTTAATTTATAGCGATTAAATAAGAAATAACTGAAAATTTTGAAGGAAAAATCAGTAGAAAGGTTAACTACATGCATAAGATGGAAAGTTGAATAGAATTCTAATAAATGATAATAATGGAAAATATATACAATCAATGTAGGTAATTTGAAATTACAAATGATTAAACGTTTCTTGTGATAATGAATAAATAACGAAAGGAGTAAGCATATTAATTTAGAGTATTAATTACTATTGGGTAGAGATTTAAGTAACAACGTTTAATGCAATGTAAGTAATGACATTTTAAGTCAATAATAAGGAATTGGGAATCATATCTATGAAGTGATAACGAGAATACAAGATGATAAATGCCAATTAAGGGTAATAATTAAGAAACTTAATGAAATCCCAATTTTATACAAAATAATTTAAAGGTCAGGTTTGGTTATAATTTGAACATAAGTAAATTGAATTTGTAGTATGAAAATATATGCAGAAATTGATTTTTGTAATAAAGGATTTTGTATGTGACAAAAAGGTAACGGTAGTGTTTATGGTAGGTTGCCTATTCATTTATTTAGATTGTTAGTTGGAACTGGAAATAAGTTTGTAATAAATGTAAATAAATGATACATTTATGTAACCAATGTAAATTTTACTTATAATATAGCAAAAGGTGGATTTAAGAAGTGAAATTGTAGAATTTGAAGCTAATTAATAATAGACATAGTAAAGATGGCAATCCAATCAAATGCTTAGGAATCAGATTTATTGGAAGGTAACCTAATTTATAAATAAATGGTAAGTATTAAGATATAATTCTATATAAATTGAAACTGATTGTAGATTTAGTGTAGTAACGTTAAGGCTAACTGAATTTGATTTATAGATGGAATTAAAATCAAGATGGATAGGTAACGAACTTAAAAATTTAATAAGTGAATTTATTTCAATCAGTGCAATAAAAGGATACGTAAATAAATGGTAAGATGAAATGGTAAATTTTTGATGTTAATAAAATGTTTTTTTTGAATTGAAATAAGTATTATAATGGGCAAATTTAGTTACTTTAAGGTGAAACGGAAATTTTAACGCAATAGTTTGAATGCAATATTAAATTCATCTAATTTATAATAAAGATTCATTAGATTTATTTAATAGAAATTTTGGGACATTTAATAGATAATTGCTGATGTTGAATGGAACAAAGGAATTGAATTTAACATGAGTAGCACGAATAGCATGAATAGCATGAATATTAATAAAAGAAATTATGTAATAATTGATTTATTTTAGCATTTATGAATGAAATAGGAATTTAGGTTTAAGCAAGTGATGAATAAGATGTTGTGCAATCCAAATTAATATAGTAATTGTGAGTAATAAGAGCTTATTTGAGATTCTAATTTTTTTTATATATGTTTTACAATTTCAATATAAATGGAAATAGTAGCAATACAAAGAAAGGCAGAATTTTTGAATATAGTAGTTAAGAAAAGGCAAACAAATCCTTCCATCTAAATCCAATTTAAAATAAAGCTTAATTATTGCAGTGGTTAGAATTAAATATTATGCTAGTCGAATACTAACTAATTCATTGAAATACCTATTCATGAAAAACAATTGAAAGGTTTTATTTGGTTATAATTGGTAGATTGAAATAAACGTAAAGTTATATTAATTGACGTAATAATACGCAGTAAACTATAAGGTCATAGTCAAAGTTAAATTTAAGTAAATTCTTGGAATTTACAATATCTGAATTTACCGTAATTGAATTCAAACACTGAAATTTATAAATTTATTTACTTGACATTGATATCTGGGTTCGTTTAATTTGTTGTAACTAAAGTGAAATTATAAAAATGATCAAATTTTCAATTTTAAAGTCAAAAATTTTAAAGATTGAATTTAATTAATTTATTTGCCTATTTATTTAATTAATATGAAAATAGCCATTTTAGGCACGGACTCGGATTTCGACGAAACCAGTTTCATCGGATCCGTAACGGTGAATTATAATAATGTTTCAAGTTTCGTAGCGATCGGACTTGTCGTTTGATCGTACGGACTCGAAACGCCTTGAAATTTACGCATTTTGAAATCAATGTGAAATTTTTGTTTTTTTAGCATAACTTCTTCATACGATCGAATTTGGTCGCGAAACTTTTTCCATTGCGTTCAGAATATTTTAAAACACCTACTTGGATATATAGTTTTAACAAATCCGACTCCGGAGGCATAGCGGACTTTTTGGACCATGGTTTGTCACGCACGTTCGCGTATCCAGTCTAGCTACCCTACCTCTAGCCTATCTATAAATATACATCTATAAACCCTAGCTCCTTTCTTTTTCATTTGCTGTACGTTCATTTCTGCACTCCTTTCTCTTCCCCAAATGTATACATCTCAGATCCAATTCCAGATCCATCCACAGTTCAAAATCAAAAGTCAAAACTCAAAAATTTCAGAAAATTCCAGAAAAAATATATGTTGAAGTATTCGATACGCGTAAATTGCTGGTGAAATTCGTTTTTCAATTGGAGCTGTCATTCATCCAGAATAAATTCAAACAGCCCCAAAATCGTTCATCATCGTCGCGCAAAACTTCGTCGGATCGGAAAACGGTTTCTGGGTTTTGGAGAGGGAACCGAGGGGATCGCATCTATGTGGTTTGTTTCGAGTTTCAACGGTTGGATTGGCGGGAATTTTCGATTAGGGTTGATAAATTATGGATGGCGGCTGTTGCGTGGGCCTGCGCGCGTTCTGGGAAGATGGAATTATGTGCGTGCGTTCAATGTTGGCAAGTGTAAATGTGTACCATTTTGTTTAATTTAATTTTGATTTTTCAACTCGCAATTTTCGCTATAACTTTTGCATACGATATCCGATTTACGCGCGATTTTTTTTGTTAGGATCGTAATTTAATTCCGGACTCGATGACGCTGGTTTGGACGAATTCTGAGACGGGCGAATTTTTGGGTTTAAATCGGGTTTGAATTCGATTTAAATTCAAAAGGTGAGTGTTTTAACCCACTCACAATTACTAGAAGCTTTTATGTTTGTTAAATAAATTTTAGAAATGAATAGAAATTTATTTATGAGCTTTTGGGCATGTTATTTCATCCATATCTGTTGAATTGTATTTTTTGAATTTAGCTGTTAATTTAAACTGATTGATTGCATATTAATTGGCTGTTAGAAATTATTGTTTGCATAAGAACTGCTAGTTAACAGTTATGTAAATTATTATTGAGTAAACTGTTAGATAAATAGTTGATAAATTTAATTTGGAAAAAAACTGACAGTTATTACCTGTTGTATATGTTCATAGATATATACTGTTATTGATTGAAATTGGTTGATGGTTGCGATTGGATGATGGATGTTGTTGATGAATGAATGTTTATTGCATATCATTAAAATTGCAAATTTATCATGCATATTTCATTTTTCGGGATTGTGGTTTGAAATGATAAAACCGCAAAGTTTTATTTTTAAATTGCGGATTGAAATGATAAATATCCGTATCACTTGACCATAGGATAGAAAATTATATACAGGCACCGCGGTCTATATATAACTATTTTAATGTGATTTCTATGGTTTGGATGGAATACGGTTTATAATAATCTTAAATTTTATACTGTATAAATATTTTTCTTCCGTATTTATGTACATGAAAAGTTGGAAATTTTGAAATAAAAAGGTGTATAAATTCCCTTAGTAAAATGGAAGAAAATTTAGAAAATGGAGTTGGATAAATTTATATCATATGTTTAAATGTTAAGTTTGGAAATTTAAGATATGATATTTATAATTGGATTTTTCCCAAGAAAAAATTGAAATGAATATTCTAATATGAATTTGAATTGGAAAAATATTCTAATATAATTGGAATCGAAAAATACATATGTTTTATTACTAGAAATTGGAGTTGTTTAAGGATTTATGTGAATATTCAAACTAAATAATAAAACATTTAATTTGTTGAAAGAATATATTCCAATTTTAGTTTTTGAATATTAATACTCCAATGGATTTATATATATGGAAGTTGAAATGGTTTTGGAACTTAAGAGTGATATCTAAATTATGGTTTTAACTTTAGATAAAGAAATATTTCCATAAAGCCATATAACTTATTTCTTTACAAAGTGACAGTAAAGTTAAGCTTTTTAATTCGCATACCGTTGAATATCCAAACCATTTGAGTTTTAAAAGTTATGGTTTGAAATTATGGATTTCCAAAAATATTATGCTTTGAAAATATTCGATTTTCAGATATTATGAAGTTAAAGCCTTTTTATTATTGGAAAGGAATTATATTTGGGATAAGTGGTAAAATATGGTTTTGGGTTTTGGAATGATATCGTAATATTATGGTTTTGAAATGGATTATATTCTGGTTTTAAAAGTATAAACTGCTTTAAAGAACCGCGGTGTTATAATAACGATGGATTGGCAAAGAGACCGGGATCGGATATGGACATACTCTCTGTCGATACCGAAAACCACTTTGACTAACCGTGTACGCGGTGGAGATTCCAGAATGAAGTAGGTTGGTGGCGACGATTCCTGTAAGGTAAATACGTGGACCCGACTCCCGTGAGTTGGCATAAGGTGGCTAAAACAGGAGCGATCGACGGGTTAATGAGGTCATTCCTCTGATCGGACACTCCTCTTCGATATTATACTATGACTTTGGATTGATTCAGTGGCCACTTCTATTTTTTTGATTTGGGGAGTTGTTTCGAGGTGGGCGGTTGCTGCGGCTTCGCGTTACCATCGGCCCGGAAGCGTAATTGGTATATCTACCCTGGCATTGCCTAGTTGTGCCGTGTCACCTACCCTATCGCGCCTTGTACGAGTTTGGTTTTCTCCCGTAGCCCGTGTGGTATCCTCTAGTGGCTTCCCGATCAGGAGGGACTATGATATTGGATGGACTACTGGGACTATTACGTGTTAAGGGCTATATGGGTAACCCCTTAACGCTATTAAAAAGTAAGTTTATTTTATAAATAGACACTATTATAATAACGCAATATACTACATAGTAAATAGTTTAACGGATCCTTAGGAGATGTAAATCCCGAGCATCTCTTGAGTTACTGTACTCATATTTATTTCTGTTTATTTAACTCACATAAGATATTCTAGTCTGACTCGAGTGTTTTTGTCTTTTCAAATTCGCTCGGGTCAGTCCGAGCGTTTCAGGATAGCAGGTTTTAGCTTTGGAGGACGAAGAAGAAGATTCAGTATTATTTTATATATAGTATTGCACTACACACTCTTTCTATTCCGCTGCATTGTTGTATTTGGTATGTGTAACTCTGATATTCATTGTATAAGAAAAATCAAGCTTTTGTAAACTGTTTATGAACTGTATACTTGTTATTATATTTTATCCTTCCGCTGTGAGATTCTATTTTCGTTTTATTTCTTCTCTATTTTTCTTATTTACCCCATAACACTCCTCCCTTGCGTATGCTTTGAATCGGCGCGTGTGTCGTTTAAAGTGTGCGAAAAGGCGGGATGTTACAGTTAAAAACCAAAATATCATTTTAAACCATAAACCTAAAACAATTTACCCTCTTTATTTTTAAACTTTTCCTTTTACGGATTTTCTCATTTATAATCAATATTAATCGTCCCTGGGATGATTTATAAAATTCTCTTATTAAAACTCTGTAACCATATAAATTTTATCCAAGAAAATAAATATAATTTAAAATAGCTTATTGAACTTAAAATAGTAGTGATTATCCCGAATGATAATGAATCACATTTATAATCTCTTGTATAAATCTAAAATAATATTAATTATTCCAAAAGATAACTGATCAAATTTACAAAATGATTAATTATATTTCAAATAATTTAAATGATTAACTAAATTTCCAAAACACTATTAGTTTAAAAATTAATTAAGTTTAACCAATTATTAATTAAAATGATTTATTAAAATTCAATAACAATAATTAAATTGATCTGATTAAATTCAAATCTCGTTAATAAAAAAGATAAATTGATTTTAAACATCTACTCAAGTTCATAACACACACCCAAGGGTTTAGGGGTGATGTCCAATAAATAACGGTATAGCAGAAATTTCTATAACGGCATTTAAACGATTTAAATGGAATATTTAGATTAATTTCAATTAATCAATCAAACAAATCTAACCAATATCCAAGGAATCAACGATAGTTTATATCATCAAAGATATGAGATATCAAATTTGGATGTGAGTTAAACTTATATTTAAATAATTCTCTTCAATTTTATTTATTTATTTATTATCTACCATTTAGATTATATTAAAAAAAATTTGTTTAAAGTTTACTTTAAGCTTAACTCTATTAAAAGACGACTTTTAACTTAATCCTTTAACCGAACACCATATGGTCAACTGTGAAACTTAATTCACAAGGGGTTCGTTCCAAGGCTCCCTAATTCCCATCTACCTGACCTATACCTTACTAAGGAAAATTTTCTTATGAACTATTCAACAATTGTTAATGCTTAAACTGGATGAGCATAACTAATACAATCCTAAATTATAACAATAAAATATTATCATTTCCTATAATCAACTAATCAATACAATCATATAATTTTTGAAAACACTTCTTGTATATATCGAATATATTCTTGGGTAAAATTATTTTCAATAACTAATTTCAAAACAATACCGTGTCAATAGAACTTATTCAAGTGTTTAGGAAATCCTTATCAATAACGTTGGCCAAGTGCATCGACCAGAATTTTTAAGCCACTCAACATCTTAAACAACACAATATAAAATATATTTTTTATATGACTAACAAATATGCACTCTTATACACACACACACGCTCTCGGACTTAGCCTAGGACATTACTAATCCTATCCTTAGAGAGTTTACCCCACCAGGGCTTAAGGGTTCGCTAAAGCTAAGCTCTGATACCAACTGTGATGACCCACCTTTTTAACCCCTAGGAATGACACTTAATACATTCATGATATTCATGTGCATTGCCCCAAGCATCCGAAAAACAAGTTATCTTGGGTAAAATAAAGAACAGAGCAAGACAGAGTAGACAAACCTCACAACGAAATGGTTACATATAATACAAAATGACTTAGTATAAAAGGTTACTCCTTATGGAGTTATCGAAGTTATACGAAAGTACTACATCTAACAAATTTGCAGTTATACATTCTGACTTGTCATTTTTAGATAAAATACACCTACATATTCATACCATGGAAACAAATAACTAGATAACTAAGGAGTCGCATGCTTAAACATCATCCTCAAAGAGCTCCAAAGAGAAACCTGCTATTCTCGGACTACTCGAATATAATTGAGTACCCGAGAGTTGAGGGAAATAAACAACTCGGGTCAAACAAAATGTCTGTAATGAGTAAAACTTGAAATAAATGGGATGTATTTAAACAATATCATGTGGGACCATGCTGCTAACGCGAAACGCATTTTCTCCTACATAAACAATAACCAAACATAACAAAAATGGAAATGAAAAATAAGAAAAAATCCAAACATAGACGATGGGAAAAATTAATATGCATCCAGACTTAAAAGAATGGAAATAGTCTGAACAGAAATCCAACTGGATAGAATGGTTAAAACAAGATATCAGTCTAAACACGATAGAATGGGCTAAACAGGAAAACAATCCAAACCCAATAAAATGGACTAAATCAATAATTACCATCACAAAGAGTGGTTGACTCTTTTTGTTGCAATTAAAGAAAACAAATTTAAAGGTTCGAATCAAATAAGGAATGGAAAATATCCAACAACGACTAGGAAGGTGCGCCCTCCTTATCGAAAGTATACCTCTAGAAATATACTTGCAAACTCCGATGACTCTCAGATACATTCAAGCCAGACCCTGCCAACAGTTACCGAGTATCCAAATCTTTCACATCTTAATGCGCAACATCGAATCTAATCTAGAGTGGGTATGAAAATACCATAATGGGAGCAACCCCATATTGCTTGGCTTTCACTCGCCCTTTGGGTTTAGTAATTTCCGACAAAGATAACAAAAATCAAATGACTTACACATCATCTTATAGTGACGATTATAAAGAAGTTGAAGTAATTGATAGCGGAGAAACTAACTATCAAGGATATAAAATGATCGTATATGGAAATTAAGCTCAATATACTTATCACCACTCTTCGAATTCCAACTAGTACTATTTCTCGGTTAACAATAATACCGGATAAGTCAAGGTAGTGTTATCTCAAAGTCAAGTCTCACTATTATTCTTAACTTGCGAAATAGCGACAAGTTTACTTCTTTGATGTTTAGTGCAAAGTATACGAATAAGTCGTTTCCATATAAGTGAATCGCTTTATGGAAATTAATTCATTTCCATAAACGAACCAAACCTTTTCTTTTAAAAACCTGAATTCATGCTTGGCCTCACATTACAATATTAGCTTTTAAACACTTTGTTAAAAGTGTTTACTAACTTAAAACATCAATTTAAAAAGGATTTAATATCTTAAAACATCCTTATTACATCGATTAATTAACTTTAAACTTCATCACACAATTTGATTTTTGAACTGCAAATGTCTTTAAATAAAAGAAGGGTAAAACACTTTTAAACCTTATTAATTCAACTAATTCGTAAAAAATAATTAACTAATTTAATGAATAATTAATTATCATCATTTAAAATGAATAATAATGTCAAAACATCCTTAGTACTTTGATAAATTCCATTTGTAACTTCATAAAGTAAGTTGATTAATAACTCTAATAACCTTTAATTAAAAGGGTAAATCACCTTTAAAACACCATTAATTCAATTAATTAAGAAATTTGAATATAATTAATTAAATTAAATAAATAATTAAATACCATTATTTTAAAATTATTAATCAATTTAAACCATCATTAAGGAAAGATTAATTAAAGTTAAAACAAGTTGATTTCCTTTTAAAGTCATTAATAAAAAAGATTAATTAATATTAAAAACATTATTACTTAACTGATTAATTAAATTTAATACATCATTATAAAAAGTTTTATTAGCCTTAAACATCATTAAATAAAATGATTAATCAAATTTAAATCATCATTAACTAAGTAATTATTTAAATTTAAAACACATCATTAGTAAGTTAATTGGTTAACCTCAATCCATATTAATCGAATAATTGATCAAATTAAATAATCATTATTAAAATAATTAATTATTTTTGAAAACAACATTAATTATAATCTTGCTTAACTTGTAGAATAATTCCAAGCATGTAGATGAATCTAAACGGTTTCGATAAGAAGTGATTTTCCGAAAGTACCGACACTGCGACTATCGCTATAAGGGCAGTTCACCAAACAAGTTTATAATATTATCAAATTAACCAAACATCACGTAGCAATGGTTTAAGCATACATATAACTAACTTTCATAGGTAATAAATATGAACATGAAAATAGTTTTAAAGTTTTGGTTTTTTAAGGGTAAAATTTTGCTTACTAATTATTTTGCTAACTAACCTTTACTTAACTTGTTTATTTTCCAAAATAACATGAGCAAATTCACAAATGTCTAAACAAAGAAAGAAATATATATCACAATATAACTAAAGAAAAATATTTCCCAAAAAAAACTAAGAGTTTTACTCATCGAAAAGCTATCCAAACTCTTGCTAAATTAAGGTATAACCTAGCACTTCCATTCCCAAGTAAAATATAGAGTTTTAGACCCTTAATGCACTAGGTAGGCTAGGCCTTGAAAGAAGACGGAAGTGAATCTTGTTTTGGTAAGATGGAATGACTTTATGTAATCATCGAATTCTCAAAAATGAACCCAAAAATAGATCATTTTACAATTGGTTTTTGGACTATTTATTCTTGGATTTTGGAATAGTGATAAAGAGAAAATTTTAGAAAATTCTTTTCTCTACATTTTAGAAAAAGAAACATTCAAATTGGCCTAATTTTGAAGAAGATGTAGTTTGAAGAAGAAGGACCATTTTCGAACTTGAAATTCCGGGTCCAGAAACATTCTGTAAAGAATTGATATTTTGACATAGCTAAGCTCAAAATTTGAGAAATTGGTACAAAAGAAAGTTGTAGCTACTGGAATTTCTACTGTTTAAAAAAAGAATAACTTGATTTGAAGTATTATGGAGGAGGTAATGGACGTAAGAAAATGAGGTAAAATGGAGAAGATATCGTGAATTTTTAAACAAGTTTCCAGGGATTTGGAAGCTATATATTTTTCTTTTCCAAGCTTAGGAAGTTTCAAATGAAGATAAGAATGAGAAGTGAAAAGGAATTAGGAAGAATTAGTTTTGTAAGAATACAAGACTTCCAAAAGAAGCTTCTTTATTTAATTTATTTTGGTAGCTTATATAGGAAGCTTCATTATTTTAATTACATTTGGTAGCTTACATTGAAAACTTCTTTATTTAATTATATTTTCTTAGCATACATAGGAAGCTTCTTCTTTATTTAATAATATTTTCTTAGATTACATGGGAAGCTTCTTTATTAAATTCATTTTGGTGACTTATGTTGGAAGCTTCCTTATTATATATATTCCTTTAAGCATATATACATATATTCACATGCATTCAGACATGCCTAAGTAACTTATAAATATGTTTTGGTGCATACAAAAGAGATATGACATTTCTGATAACCATTAGGTAATGAAAGCTCGAAAATTCAGAAAATGAATTTCGGTCACATTTTCAATCTTACATCGAACTAAATACTTTCATAAACTAGATTAGAAAACTCTTTCACCATCATTCTTTATTATTTAAAAGAGTTTTACTTTAGTTATAAACCTATTATTTGAATATTTAAAATTTATTAAAATTCACAAATTCATGTAGTGAAATTTTTGGTCGTTATATGAATTGTCTACAATCATACCATATAATTGCAGAAAAAGTTGTATTTGGCAAATAACTTGATCTGCCATTGTTTTTATATAGGCATAGTGCCACTTATTAGAAAGATAATAAAATTTGTTATTTAACGGTGAAGACGGTTTGTTTATCCATCGTTTCTACAAAGAGTTATTGCCTTTTAAAAATTGATAAGTAATAGGGTGCAAATTTTAATTATGGATGTGAGAATAACATCCACATATGAGGAACCAACATTCAGCCATGGAGCAGAGGGGTAATTTAGGAAAGAAAATTGCAGCATTTGAAAATAGCGATGTAATTTATATTTTTTGGAGGATGTTTTGTGTATTATGTTTGATTTTAGGGATGTGTCCCTTATTTTCACTAAGATATATGTATATATTTATTTTAATTTGAAACAAAACCCGGTGTTTAATTCTTGAGTTCTTAGTTAAGTGATATTAAAGACTCATGTATCATATGCATTAGGATAGTTTGATTGGAAATCTATTTGAGATACCGATTGGTGATTTTCAATTATTGAAAAGAAATGGAACTTTAGACAATTTTGAATAATCAGGAACTTTCAAATTGAGATAAGAATTGAAGCCAAGTGTTTTAGTGAAATTATATAGGTAGAGTTTTGTAACGCTTAAATTAAAAGGATAATAGAATTTAAAACAAGTCTAAATTGTTAAATATTCTTGTTAAGTAAAATGAATAAAAATATTATACAGGTACAAAATTAAGTTTTGAAATGTTTTATAATGAAATTGTGTTTTAATAAATGTTTATGAACTTAGTTAATGTTTTATAAATTCTCTTTATTTTTAGAAAGATTTGTGAAAAGCATTCGATTTTAAGGAAAATTTGATTTATATAAAGTCTCCATTATACATTTAAAAACTATGGATTTTGAAAATAATGAATTTTGAAAGGTATTCAACTTTGAGGAAGAAGGAAAAATGACTTTGAGATTTTATATAAATATGAAACTAAACTGATATTTTGAAACATATTGATTTTCGAAGACCTTAATGTCGTAAAATATTCGATTTGGAGGTTTTCGATTCTTTTAAAGAAGATTTTATATAAGTATGAAGGTATTTCAAAGATTATTGATTTATTCAATTTTGAAAGTAATGATGTTATATAAATGTAGTTTGTATAAGTAAGATATATACTAAGTTTATGATATGAAAGGGTATTATGTATAGTATGATATATTTTAAAATCGAAGATATGGAGAAGTACCCTCCATGGAAATTGGAAATTGGAGATCCACTAGATGGATCCACTTTGGAATCCACTTGGTGGATTTAGTTAAATTTGATGCAGGTTGTCTGGGAATAAACTCATGAGCTTCTTTGACTTTTGTTTTCATATAGCACAAACCGAGGGGAGGAGATTGCCTAAAGTTTCTAGGATTTGGTGCGATAGCGACGTAACCATTGCATCACTACGCTCTATAAGGGTTTTTTGTGGCGTAAATCGAGGGCAGAAATTGCACATAGTTACTATGGATTCTCGGGATAGAGACGTAACCATTGTGTAACTGCGATTCATGATTGGTTATCGAGTGGTACTTTCCATATTTGATTTGAAAGGTTTTCTAGTATTTTCACTGGATGTGGAAACAGGTCTACTAAGTACTTAGAGATTTTTAGTCTCGTGTATGATCAACATATAGCTAAAGTTTATAAGAACAAAGATAAATTTGTTAAGACACCTAGTTAAAAAAAAAATTGATAAATTTGTCTGTCTTTTCTAAAACCAAGTTGAAATGTTTAAAATGTTGTTTAATTAATACTGCTTATAAGTTATTTACCAATATTTTAACATGGTGAAAAGTTATTTAAATAACTAATATTGCTTGAAGTAATAACTATTATTTATTAATAATGTCTTGGAGTTAATTATTACTAATCACTAAAAATGTTTGGAAATGGATTAATATTTCGTATTAAACGAGAAACACTATTTGAAAAATAATTATAATAAAATGTGAGTTAAAGTGTAGAGAAACTTAAGTAATGTTTCAAGAAATGATTTAGTAATGATTTTAATACTAAATGGAAATAATTTTGTGTAAGTAAATATCAATTAATATGAGATGGTTTCTTTTGTTGCATGTAATTGTTCTGATTTGGTTGCATGTAGCTTTTACGTCACCCTAGGGTTGCATGTGAAATTGCATCGTTATTTTTTGTTTCATCACATTACCTTGTTGCATATGATTGTTATATGGTTACATTGTTTGTGCTAATTTTGGTATAGCTAGTGTATTGTTCTTTTCTCATATTTAACTCTCTTTTGGGTTATGTAAGTAAAATTCAGGTGTACTGAAGAAAGACTAATTGAGTATTTTGATTCATAAGTAAGTTGGTTGCCCGACAATAGTTACATATTTATATTATTGGTTGGTTGATGATTTTCTATCCCTGATGTGGGGAGCTGCTTGGCTTTGTTTTCTTTTGTTAGGTTTGGGCTTGTGGAGGCAGTTTGTAGTTTTTCGACTCAGCCGTGTAAAGGAGGTGTTGCTGAAAATTTTCCACAAAATATAAGAATTAGAAAAAAAATTTAACTACTTTTGACAAGTAAGTTCAAAATTGCTGGATAATTACTTCATTTCTATTTTAGGAAGAAAAGTTTTGAGTGGGGGAAAGTGTAACGACGCGTATTTTTAACCATTTAAAATTATAAATTTTAATATAATTGTTGAATACATATGGTTAGACATAAAAATTTCGATGATTGTATTTATGAAAATTGTAATGACTGGTAATTTCGCCACTTCGAAAAATAAGGTTAAACATGCTTACGTATGATAAATAAGAATGGTAAAATCAATTTTATCGGGAAATTTAGATTTTTGAGTTTTTATCACAGAATTGACAAAAGTTGGGTTTTGTTAAAGATAAATAGATGCTTAAATAAATAGTTTTACATATTTATTTGAAAGGTCAAACTATATGAAAATCACTTAATAATGATAATAAAAGTATAATAAAGGTTTGGAAAATATATTTATAATCAATTTACAAAAATGTTCGAACTTTGTCACATTTTGTCAATGCAACGTCGTATTTTGATAAATTCATATTAACATTAACAATATGGATTTTTAATCAAAATAGACTTGTTTTAAATTATTAAAGGTAGTAGGAAGTTCATTTTTTAAGTTGGTTTACATAATGAAAGGTTTAACAAAAATGTCAAATTTTGACTGTAAAACATGTCGATAAAAACACTGTTTTCAACCAAAACAAGATGTTGCAACATTTTGACAACCCTCACTTTATCAACATATGAAATGCATGTTAACAAACTATGAACACTTTAGATTTTCATGTAAATGCAAATTCATTTTCAAAAGTCAAATTTAACAAATAATTCAAAAAGTAACATGATTTGACAATTTATAATTTAAAATTGAATTATTAAACATAATCATTTCTAGAAAATCATAACACATGTCCTCTCACTAATGCCAAATTTCATCAATTATGGAAAAGGAGAAAAATGTAGTTTAAGTGTTTTCTAAGTTATGGACAAGTAACCAAATCATTACATAAAGGACAGTGGTTTATAAATGTCCAATCTGAATTTAGGTTAGACTCTGATATTGTATTCAAAATTTTCCACTATAAAGATTATTTATTGAAATAATATGTATTATTCCATTCATGTGAGATTATGTTATGTCTTTATTTTTTTTTCTACCCGTAATGATCCGCTGGTTCATGCAATTTAGATTGGACAAGTGTGGTTTATTGTCGATGTAAAGGGTATGGAAAAATGGGCCATTACATTTGTTATCAGAGCCGAAGGTTAAGCGAGAACCTTAGCTTTAATGGTAAAAATTCATCAGAGATAGGGTTATAATACCCTAGGTTGAGTGGTTCATTAGAGATAGGGTTAGTAACACCCTAGAATGAGTTTGAGTGTATTATATATGAGTGCGTATTTGTTAGTGACTAATAAATTGTTTTGTGTTGATTTATCTTTTGAGTGATTTATGGATTCTGATCAATATGCCCGATCACCGTTATCGATGAGGGTTCCTAAACATTTAAACCAGGCGAACCGACACACTGATTTTGAAAAATTGATAAATAAAATAATTTTACCTAGGATTATATTTTGAATATGAAGTATATATTTTAAAAAGTTATATAGTAAGGAATCAGGATTAGTAAAACTTAAATATGAACATCTTGTGATTAGAACTTCAAAGTTTGACGATAAGATGTTTTAGGATAATTAAGATCCTTTATATATATTCCAAAATAATAAAGAATGATGATGTTAAGTTATTATAAAAAATTGATAAATGTTTGATTTAAAATTTTAAGTACAAATAACTTGTGAATTAAGTTTTACAATTTGACTATAAGGTCTTTGATAATAAAATTTCTTTAACGAATGAACATATAAGATAAAAATGTTTTTAAATAATAGCAAATGATTATGTGCAAGAAAACAAAAAACATAAAAGGAATAAAGATTTAAATTCGAGTACTTTAAAAGAACTATGGTAATTTAATTGAAGTTAATTAACATAAGATAGAAAGAATTTATAAAATTGGTTTTATAAATAAAAGTAACCTCTAAAGGATTTTTAAAATACTATTATTTCAAATAAAAAGAGGTGTGTTATGATAATTAGTTCGATTCTCTAAAAAATAAACTAAATATGGGCAAGAGATGTGTTCGGATGGTAAACACTTCTCTAAAGTATCGTTCTTCTTGTTAAGAGGATATATGATATTATTGGTAGTACTCAGTTCCTTGGCATTGTTTTGGAGTTACTCAAGCTATATAATTTTCTTAAATTAAAGAAATAATGTGAATCATTAAATAATAAATTGATTAGTAATCTTTATAAAAGTGTTTAAACCAAAGATAAATTTAGATCACTAATTGATAAGATAGAACAAAACTCTCCACAATTTTGAATGGTCGAAAAATTTGTAAATCATACCTAACTAAGAGCTAAGAAATTGATAAAGATAAACAATTGAGAAATGTTTTGAGTAAATGAAATTAAATAAGCATAATTTATAAATGTGATATATAAATAATAAGATCTAAGAATAGAGAATTTAATATCTGTAATTTCGAATTTGTTTTTCAAAGCCAGAAAAAAAAAATTCTTTTATAGTTCAGAAGAAGAAAAGAAATAATAAGAAAAGTTTATTATAAAAAATGGTACCTTTGGAATATTTTCCTTTAATAAAAATATTTGGAAATAAATAATTAATGCAATTATATAAAGAAGCACCTTTATAAAATGTTTGAACTTAGGATAAAAGTTTTTATGAATAACCAACATGAACCAACATGAAATTCATGAACCTATCTAAGTACTACTCTAAGATGCCTTCATAAATAATTGGAAATAAAAGTTTTTATAAAATGCCTCAGCGTCTCAAGCATTACTGTAAGATGATCTTCATGCTCTCTTTCATTCTTAGAGTATACAAAATATCATCTATAAATACCAACATGAACCTACCCAAGTACTCTCAGAAAACCCGGTTCATCAGATCCACGAAGAAAGCCGGTGCGTTCGTTAATCTGAATGACATTACTAACCACTCGTACGAACCATACCTAATTCGAAACGTAGTCAATGGAATACTATCCTCTGACACTCTTAAATGATGGAAACCAGTTGCCAAACCCAATTGGGAAAATACTCTGGCTCTACACAACTGATCAAATCATCTATTCTCTGCCGAGGATACCTATTCTCAGTCGCCTTCTCATTCATCTTACAATAGTCGATACACATCCTTAATGACCCATCCAGTTTCTTCACGAATACCACGGCCGCTCCCCAAGGCGAACTGGTTGGTTTAATAAAATTTCTCCCTTATAGATCTACTAGCTGCACCTTCAATTCCTTCATTTCGGTCGGTGTTATCCTGCTAGGTGGTCTACTAACAGGTTCGGCTCCTAGCACAAGATCTATCCAAAACTCAACAGCTCATTTTGGTGGTAATCCTGTAACTGGCTCAAAAACATCTGCAAACTCTTTGGCCATCCGAACCTGACTTAAATCTTCCTCTACTTCCATAGCTCTCAATAAAAAATTAGCAATTCTGTCAGATTTCTCCACTAAGAATATGATTCGGTTATAACTATCAGTGTGTCTCAATGATATTTCCCTATCCTGGAAAAATATCATAGCCTCATATTTACCCAATCAATCGTACCCAAAATGATCCCAAAATCTACGAAATCAAAAACATACAGACTGCATGTAAACTTATGACCTAACAAATCAAGTTCTAACCGGTCGGATCTCATCCCTAGAATATCAGATTCGCAACCCTTATGGAAGTAACGTGGTAAGTGGGTTATAAGCATAACTTACCAACCAAACACTGAGATATAAATGAATGTGATGTACCAGTATCAAAAAGTACCCTAATTGGTATACTATGAATCAAAGCGTACCATCCATCACAGTCTTTCCCTTCTCACCAGCAATTGGCCTAGCAGACGATGGTCCAACAACAAAAACTTTTCCCTTGTTCGCCCTGACTTTTCTGGACACTGATTCTTATAATTTCCAACTTGGTCGCAATTCAAGCACTTCACGCTCTTCTTTTCTGTAGCTTTCTTTCCCTTGCCATCTGCCAATCATGTGCATAATGACCATTCTTATCACACTTGAGGCAAACTTGATCAGCCTTTTCCTTCTTGGCAGCCTCTCCCTTTCGGGTTCCCTTCTTCTTATTCCTCTGCTTCCCTTGAGAACCCTAGATTTCATCTGGCTTTTCCTACCCACAAATAGAAATCATTTCCTCATGTCGGATTGCCATCTCTACAACAACGTTACAAGGATCACGGAGACGTGGAATTGTCGCCCCAGCAATCTAGGCCTCAATCCTCGAATAAATTTCTCATTTCTTTTGATGACGGTGTCAGTGGTAGCATACCAATATCTAGACAGCTCGTTAAACTTAGTAGCATACTCAATTACCGACATCTCTCCCAGCACCTGTAGGATCGATTTCACCCTAGGGGTGAATAGAGTGATACTAATAATAATAAAAATAATGTGGAAATAAATATAATAATTGCAGCACATATAATAGAAGAATAATAAAAGTAGAAATAGAACAACACAGATTTACCTAGCTTCGGCAAAAGCCTACCTACATGCTGCCCCTAAGCTTTCTACTCGAAATTAAGTAGTCTAACGCGTACACACGTAAACTTGCGAAACCTGCTAACGACTAACCTAACTCTACGCTCAAAACCCTACCACAACTCAGCCACTGAGTTGCGAATTCTCAAACCACACTACCGTAGTTCGTAACCTAGTCACACGACTAGAAAGTTGCATGGTTTAAAGCAAAACGCAAATTACAACTGAAAATAAAACGAAAACAACACCCTATTTTCTAATTTAATCCCAAAATAGTTATAATAAAGGCCGACGCAATAAATAATTTAAAAGAGACAGCCTTCTCTTTTATTTTCTTCTGAGTAAAAGTGCTGGCTGATGTTTTCTTCGTTCCTCCTCCAATAATTAGGACATTGTGAAATTTGAAGTGCCGATTAAAAATTCAAATCAACTGCTGGTCCTTACACAATTGGCTTCAATGCACCTTCGATTTGGCTTTCGGTCGCTTTCAGGATTGAGTTTGACACTGTGAATTTGGTATGTTATTTTTGACATATAATTTCTCTGTTACAGTTGCTTTGGTTCGAACACGATTCAAATCAACCCCTATATTTTCATTCGTATTTGTTTTGAATGAATTCTTCATGGTTTTTGGTTGACTATTAGATAATTGATTTAGTGCTTATGATAATTCCGACTTGTTCTTATTTGATATGTTGCTTGAATAGTTTGAGTCGGTTCCATTATTTTTTCTGATGTACTTCGCTTGGTCACCACGGCTTTTCGTTTGGTTTTAGAACCTGAGATGCTTGTTCATCATGCTCTTTCCATTTTCAAATATTTTTGAATTTTATTGGACTTGTTCATCTCGGCCATGACTTAGTTTGAAACTGCTTCCTTGATTTTTGTTCGAACTGCACCACTGGATTTTCGAAACTTGATTTGTTAAGTTCGAACTTGTTCTTCTACCTTGATTCATTACTCACAACTTGTTCAATTCATGTTGTTAATATTTACTATAAATATGTATAATTCTCTGGCTTGATGTGTAACAACCCGATATTTTCAACCGTTCGCATCCGCGCATATCGGACTTGAATTGCTTAAAATACCGCGTTGTAAATAAAATTTGGCAAATCTCAGAATATACAGTAAATAAAAGATCACAGATCACAGACACAGAGTAAATAATAATGCAGCGGAAGTAAAAGAGATAGTAGCTCATGAAGCTACTATATATAAATAAGATACATCAGAGTTAAAAAAGATACAACGGAAGAGTAACAAGACACATCAAGTACAAATCAGAATACATCACTGAAGACACTGGATACTGAAAGTAAATAGATGGCTGGATCTTCAAGCAAAGCTCCAATCTGAAGGTGAGTTTTGAATGCTGAATCACTCAATCTGACTCGAGCATAAAGCAAAACACAAAACAATCGAGTCAGGACATAAATACTTATGAACTGTAAATCAACTCAAGTGAACAGTAACAAAAATGCATCAGTAACTTAATGGTTGCTTGGGATCGCCCATCCTTTAAGGATCCGTTAAACTATTTACTATGTAGTAATATTACGCTATTATAATAATGTCTACGGTAAAATAAACTTTCTTTAAAATAGCGTTAAGAAGTGACCCAATATTCCCCTTAGCACGTAATAGTCCTCATAGTCCATCCAGTATCAGCATATCTCCAGATCGGGAGACTACACTAAATACTCCATGGGCTACGGGAGAAAAACACACTTGTAGTAAGGCTCGTTATAAATTCATATTCTTTGTCAAAAAAATAAAGATCAAATCATTTCCAAACCATTTAAATCATTGAAATATCATATCCTTTCAAAACCTCATTGTCAAATCATTATTTAAATTCAAATTCAAATATTCAAATTTAAATATCATTTCAAAATCAAATATGCCATTTAAATATCATTTCAAAACACATTTCAAAATTTCATTTAAAATTTCACTTATCTCGTTACATTTCATTCCGTTTAACACATAACCATGTAAACCTTATTTAAATTCAAATCCAATTTAAATTCCTTAAATTCAAATTTAAATACTAAAATATTTTCAAAACTCCTAAAATTTCACAAATAATTAATTTCAAAAGTTTAATCATTTAACACTTTAAAATATAACTCAAACCGTGTTAAAGTCTATAATATTTCAAAACATTGTCAAATTTAGCAACGACAACATTATAAAGTGCTATCGTAGCTTATAGTTTCCAAAATAGTTTAGTTTAGGAACAACGGCATTTATAAAATGCTGTAATAGATATTTAGTTATTTCAACATAGTTACATTCAAAAACAACAGCATTTAAAATGCTTTCATAAGACTAAAGCATTTTTAGGAAATGCTGTTAATAAAATTTCAGATTTTATTTTAACTTTTCCAAAACAATAAAACTTCAATTCTTGTTATTTAAATTTATAAATCATATTTCTAGACTTTAAAATTTCATATTTAAATCATTTTAACATATGATTTATCATAATAAAATTTTAAAATCAAATGTTCAATTTTTAAAACTCAATTCATTTATTAAGTTAAAATTTCACTGTTTATTAACTTATAAATTAAATAAAACTTAGCGTTTTACTTTAAATTTAATTTTCATTATTTACTTACATTTTTAAAATAAAATTTAAAGTTGAAAATCACATTTATTTCAAATTTACAAACTTAAATTCACAAATTAAAAACTTAATAATTAACTTTCACAAAACCATAAAATATATATTTTTATTCAAAATTTCATACTTTTAAAAATACATATCTTAATAAAATCATTTTAAAAAAATACCACGAGGCATGTACATAATTTCCTAACCTAGGTCATGTGATACGGATATATATCATTTCAATCCGCAATTTACAAGAAAATCCGGGTTCTATCATTTCAAACCCGCAATCCCAAGTAAATAAAAATAAATAAAAATCACTCAGGCCTATCATTTCAGCCCATAATGATTTTTCCCTATTCTAAAGTCCATTCGGGTATGTATCATTTCAACCCATAGTGATTCTATTTTAACAGGGAACTTGTAGTGTGATCATATACAGAAATAATATAAACAATGTCAATATCACAAAATAATGTCATATATCAAATGCCAGGCGATAATTAACAGTTTTAACATGGTAATAACATGGCATGGCGTATCATATGATCATTATTAACTTATATAAACATTTTATATTACTAAACACTTATCATCAATTCAGTATTTCATAAGTATAAATGCTAGAGTGAGAAAGACTCACCTTTTACAAAGCTAGGGACCGAAACACACAAGCACGATTCCAAGGGCACGACAAGCACGATTTGATTTGAATGAATAGATAACCCTTGATATTGACCTTGTATACAACAAATAAACAAGACAATATAAACATATGTTTTCAATACAAAATACATTAAAATAATTGGAACTTTAAAAGCGACAACGAATAGAATGACTAGACCTTGCTTTAACCATCCAAATGCTTGGACTTGACATCATTTGGCTCAGCCATGATTAAGTCTAGATCTGAAATGCTCATCCAATGGTCAGCAAAAAGAAGGCAAAACAATTGGATGTGAGGAGGTAGGAGTTACAATATCAAAATGCAAAGGAACAAGGCAAAAGAGAAAGGTTTTGGACTCAACAAGGCTCGGCCTTGGGTCAAATGGGGCTCGACCATGCTTGCTTCAGATCTGGACAGAGGTCAAGTGAAGGCCATAGGTGGTGTAGGCGGGTGGTGGCAGAGCTAGGGGTGTGGCCGAAGCCATATGTGAAGGGGTTGGTGAAACTAGGCTTGGCTAAGCATGTTTTGGTGGAGTGCTTTGCAAATTTGAGGTGGTGGCTTCATCTAATGGTCATGGCCAGAGGTTATAACGGCCCTGACTCGACCTTCGAAAATCCGCACGGAATACGACACTTGTATTCAAATGCCGCAGATCCAAACGTCGAATCTGGTTCGCCGGAGCTTATAACACGTCAAGTATAACAAGACATCGGAAGAAAAAGAAATGAATATCATAAACTACCCAATGAATACAATATCCAGAATGATATACAACAATGATATCAAAATGATACAAGAAATATCAGAGACAATAAACAACAGCGAAAAACCAATAGCAAAAGAGATAACTCCAATATCAAACTGCAACTCCAAGCCATAACTTCAAACCACTCGCTCGAACCACCATCACGTTGCACAAAGCCGAGCAAGGTCAGTCGTCCCCACCAAATACTTCAATATCCAAAGAATACCAAAGAGAAAGCTGAAAATTATAGCATCGATATCTATATATATTATCTGAAAAACCTAACTCTAGACTGCCCGTGTGTAAAAATTGTGGGCACCCAAAGTTTAGGAAAGGAACAATAAACTTCAGGTCAGTCGTGAGACTGGTATGTGCAAACAAAAACATTTATCTTTAAAAACAAACAAAAGAATTTAAATTTGAAATCCGCAATGCTTTTTGGAAAATGAAACTACCATAAGACTCCCGCCACACACACCATGCAAACACAGAATTGAAGGAGATTTCTCCTTATGATAGTCAAACATGCTTGATACGCGAAAACCATTTTGATATTTTTATTAGTGCATAATGGAAAACATTTCGAAAGTATAATATTAATCTTAGCTAGCATAGGCATTTCGCACTTATGCCTACTATAGCTACCATGTTCAATAGTTGGTTACCGCCATATTCCATGGTAGGTTATACAACTAAAATCGTACAGGACGTGTATTGTTTCTTTGTGTTTTCCAACAAATGGCCAGGCCAAGGAACTTCCCATTACCACATGGGTACGCCTCTGGAGGGACGCCCCGAGAACCTAACCGGATCTCTGCAACCACAAGGCCGGGTTACCTCTATAACTAGGTAACTACTGACACGAGTATGCCATCCCCCGGTCATAACCGACCTTTATCCTGGGATTCACCAACAACCACAAAGTAATAAATTTGCAGCAACCACATAGGTTAAATATCTGGGCTCCATACCATGATACCACCTCTATCCAGAAGGAAATGAACATACCCTCAGGGGGAGCTACCCCCAAATAACCTTGCTGCATTCTTCCTGTTTGTACCATTCCGGGTTGTGAAGTTCGACGAAGTCTCATCCACAATGCTACACTGTTTACAAAGCCATGCTTTGATCAAAAAAGAGATCAGCAGCACTTCGTATGCTACATTACCAAATTGGGAATGTATCACTAGTAACCATCAACTACATAACCTCTGAGCTCGTACGTCTCAGAGAAGGGTGTTAAGCTAAGAGAATAAATCTCTGCCACTAAACAGAAATGTATTTGATAGAAACCGGTTTTACATCTCAAAGTGTAATGTCAGACCCACATCCATACAAGTCTGTTCCGGGTTCGAACAGAACCGATGGCACTTTCAAAGAAGCCCTTGCAAATCCGGATAATTCCTAATCACGTCCGGACTCCCCATCACAAAGGGTGCTCAAATCTCTATACCGGGGCCATTTGGTGCAGAGACATTCGACAGGCCATCCTTTAGCTTTCGAAAGTATCCAGTCTTCACCACCGGTCTTCAAATGTTATCCATATCGTCGTACCATTGTTCGGAATGGGTTATATGACCCAAGTTCCTCTCCCGGCTAAACCGAATAATGAGCGCAATATTTAAAAACATATGGATAATGGGATTTCAGTTAAGTCACAACTTTAAAACCCAAAACTTTTCTTTCAAATGGTTTAAATGAATTACCATTTACAAATCTTTTAAACAAAAAGATTTACTTCCAGAAACCTTTCAATGGTTTAAACGATTCCTACACTTAAATATTTACAGCAAAAGATTCACCTTTAAAAAAAAAACCTTTCCATTTAGAACAAGGTTCACCAATCTTTATCAAAGATTTATTCATAGCCTTTCATAACAATTCTATTTCAAATTTGATTAACTCATCCGGTCTTTAAATCAAAGACTCATTTTTATAGCTTTTAAAACAATTTCCAAAGATTCATTCATAACTTTCAAAGCCATTCTGTTTCAAACCTTTATATGAGAGATATACTATTTAAACTCTCTTCGATTTCAAAACAAGGTTTAATAATCTTTCACATAAGTATAAGCTGATTACATTTACATAAGCTAAAGCCATTTAAGTAAAACGTGGGTTTTAAATTTAAGTTCCCAAAACAATACTTTTTAAATGGTTAAAATAAATTCATAACTTGTATAATCCTTTAAACCATAATTTCCAAATTATTGAATTCAATTTCAAATATTGAATTCAAATTCAAATCAAATTATTTAAATTTCAAAAGCTCAATCAAGTTATTCAAAATAACTTTTATTTTTGAAATTCATTTTCAAAAGCTTCAATCCTATAATTCCAAAACTATTTTGGATTCAAAAATTCAATCTTTAAAACTATTTCAAAATTTGTGACTTAACTCGTTTCTACGTGCAATCCATATTTGTGTGTATAGTATAGTCCAGGGGTTTTTACACAACATCATCAATTATCACAGAATTCAAACACCGCAATGTTTATAAGCGGTATAATATGTAATGCTTATCTTTATTTACAGATCATGGATGAACAATATAAGTTCATCGTAGATAATAAATCACATCACAGACAAATTACATCACAGATCACAGCACAAATCAGGACAATTTCAAACGCAAAGCATTATATATCAAGGATATCAACCAATTAAATCATCCAATCCAAACAGCCATCAATTAATTATCTGATTAATTTAATCAGATTAGTCACTAATCTTGGTTAATTAATGTTAATTAATTACAAACCATTTAATTAAATATCCTTAATGAATTACAATAATTAATTAACGCTTAATCAATAATCATCCCCTAATCACCTTCATTAATTAATTAACCTTTAATTAATTCATCACATTATTTAATTACCCTTAATTAAATATAATAAGTGATTATTCTTAATCACTTAGTCATCGTTAACCATAAATTAACTAGCAATTAATTTACCTTAATTAATTACCTTAATAAATTTGAAATAAATCCATCTTTAATTATAAATTTATTAATTAGACTTTAATTAAATTTTTTAACTAATTAACCCTTTATTAATCAATTATTCTCAAATTAATCATCTTAATAACTATTCACATAAACTAATTATTCTTTAATTAATTATTATTCTTTAAATTAATTCTTAAAATTAATTAACCTTCAAATACTTGATTAAATCAATATTTAAATCATCAAGTAACAATCCTTAATTACTTTCATTAAGTAATTATTATTATTCTATTAATTATTTAATTAATTAAAAGATAAACCCTTTCATCTTTATTTTAACTTTAATTACATTCCTTAGTTAAATTGCATTAAATGCTTAACATTGATTTAAGAAATCCTTGGTGGATCATTCCTTAATTATACCATTAAATTACACTTTGGAAATTAAATTGATCATCTTAATAAAACTATTACAAAGTCAAATTAATAAGTTTTAAAACAATAAATCCATTATAAATAAGCCTTGTAAATTTATTTAAAACCTTGTAAATAAATTTACTTGAAAAGAATTTGATTAATATTCTTTAAAACTGATTCAATTCAATAAGCTATAAAATAATTTATTCAAATTTTATCAACACTTCTACTACAAAGTAAAACCCGAGCCAGATGCTTGAATACTTCGAGATTTACTTCAAGTTCCCTCCTCTCTCACTTGCTTCGAGTCATTACTGCTATTACTTGAGACATTCCTGAGCCAATTTATAAATTATCGTGCTCAAACTCAAGTCCCCAACTTCTTCCCCAAATTCCAAACAACCCAGATGCATCCCATTGCGCGTGCACGTGCACCACTTCCCCGACCACCTCCGATCGAGTCGCCACCTACCACCAAGTCGACGTCGGTCCCCCCGAGCTTCCCAAACACCCAGAAATGCAAAATTTCCCCCAAATCAAAAATCGAGCATTTCCATGCTTCCTGGAAACCAACCTCAACACCAAAGTCTGCCCCGTGGAACCACCTCCGGCCATCAGAGTCGTCGCCACTTCATCCACAACTTCGTCACAACGTGATGCAACTGACCCCTTCGGTACGATCACCCTAATTGTGTTGACAACGACAAAACTCCTCCTTGAACTTCATCGGCAAAACTGGGTTATTAAACCCTACCTCGCCGCGACGCCGCTACCTCGACCAATATTAAATTCTTCTAGCATTTTTCCTGTGATCATCAACATGCAAGCTACCCTCGACATCAATCCAAACCTTCAACATCACGTCAATCGTTGGCAATTGAAGAAAGTACAGAAATCGTTCAACTTACATTTCCACTTGAAACCCATGCTTAGAAATCTTGATTATAATCTTAAAATTCATAAATTTTGATAACAAATCAATTAATATACTTGAAACAACGAATTACTTATGTCGAGATTTTCGATGTAGTTTAAAATTTCACTGTTTTCCTCAATCTTGAAGTAAATTCACAGTATAAAAGCTTGGATTTACTTTTTTCATGGATATTGTCCTATTCAAATCATCTTTTCTTTAATAACCATAACTCAAATTCAAATGGATTGTGAGATGTGAATTCTTGAAATAAATTTTCAAGCCTGTAACCATAAAAACAGGCATATATGCCTGTATACATATGATTTAGCTCACCTATATACATATATACAGCATTCAAGTGTAATCAACAGTTAGGCAACATCCCATAACAGCAACAATCACAACCATCAGAACATAAAAACAAAGGTAAAAAAGTTTACTCACCAATTTTTATGAAAGAACAGAGGTCAGACACTAGTTTTCCAGGAAACTTGGTCTTGAACTTTTTATCTGTAGCTTTGAAACTGACCTTGCTTTGATTTAAATTCAGGTGGATTTGTATTTGATTTAATTGAATTCTGAATTTGATTCTTGTTTCCAGGTTTTAAATTTGCTTCAGATTTTTGCTTTTGATTTGTCTCAGATTTGAACTACAACTTGAGTTTGAATCTGATCCACTACTTGATTCCAGTTTTGTCTCAAAAGCTTCCAGGTTGAAAACTTTGATTTCTTTTCCAGGCTAAAACAGTTTGAAAACTGATTCTTTTCACTTATTTTATCTTCTGGTTTGATCATTGCCTTGGGTTTGTTTTGATTTTCTTTATTTAAATCCTTTGAAAACTGAAGAGATGGTTTCCTTTTTACTTGATTTGTTTTATTTCAACTCTAAAGCTTCCAGGTTTGAAGCTTGTTTCAGATTGAAGCTTTAATGATTATTTTTTCTTTCTTTGTGCTTCCAGGTTGGTGAAGTATGAAGAGAATTTTTTTTGTAAAGTGTAGAGTATTCAAGTCTAGTTAATTTTCTCTAGACATTTTTTTACATATGATTTAAATTAAGAATAAAATGCCACTTGTATCATTCATGTTTTAGATGATTACACATGTTAATTTCAATTTACACGGCTTACATTTGTAAATCTATATAGCTACTTATCTCACATTTGTTAATTCTTGTTTTAAAATGTTACACTTGTTAAAACAAATTCAAATTATGTTTAAATCCTTAATTTTAAATAAATTTATATATATAGTTTTTAAATCCTTAGTATGAATATATTGCTAAATACATAAACAACTATTTTATGTTTACATATTTAAATTTTTGTTTAATCCTTTGCTTTAGATAAATTTATATATTTTGTTCTAAACCCTATGTTTAGGGAATTTGCATTTTTTCTATTTTAAATCCTTTAATTAATTACATTTATATATATGTAAATGTTTTCACATTTTATATTCATGAATATACAACTATTGTTTAGTTATTTCAAAAGAAACTGTATTATCAAATCTAATAAATAAGTATAAAATATGTATATGTTTGATTTTAACTTTTTAAATAGTTTTTTTATCTATATAAATTTCAATATAAACCTTCAAATCATCATTATTATAATCACAAAATAAATGTTTTTTTATCTATATCAAATTGGAAGTTATCCTTTAAATAGTATTTAAAAATTTACCACATCAATTCAAAGTATAACTTTCAAATTAAAAATATATTTGCTAAAATTAGAAAACAAAATTATATTTAGTTTCTTTACATTCTATTTTGTACTAATACAATTTTAAAACAAATGATTTGAAAAATTATTTATTACAAATAAATAATTATATATACATATATATTAGTCCTTTGGAAATATAAAATTAATAAATCCACTTTTATTTCTATTTATAAATACTTATTTTTAAATTCCAAATCAAATTCTTATTTGCACAAATAAAAATTTATTTCAATTGTTTCTCATATTCAATCTTAAAGCTTTATAATTCTATTTATAATCTAAAATATTTATTTATTCTAGAAATTTCTAATTAATTCACAAATAGATTCACAATTGAATTTCCAAAAATTAAATTAATTATCAAATTATCTTAACTAAAATTTCAGGGAAGTTACAGAATTCCCCCCCTTAGAAAATTTCGTCCTCAAAATTTGAAAGCAAGGGGACTAAAAAGAAATATAGAAAGATCGAGAGAAGAATCACCAGATTAAACTGAATATCTATTCTGCATTTAACTTTCCAAATCAGAATATCAATAATGGATACAAGAAGGAATCAAGATACTTGGGTCATCAGAACTACGAATATACAATGGTTTTGGTTAGTTTGAAGATATCTAATCACCCGTAGAATATACCGGGACCCAACAAAATAAACAGATATATGGATGCAATCCAGAAAAAATTTAATTTAAACAACCAAAATATACCTATCAACCGTAGCAACCAAAGCAAACAATTCATCCAAACAAACAATTCTGACCCATCTGGAGTTTATGTCCCGATGCAAATATATCAAAGCTTCTTCGTGGGGCTGCCAGGAATCATCAAAGAATTGAAAAGAGATGACTCAAAGGAGATTGATAGAGAAAGTTGTTTCCGCTATTGCAGGGTACTAACCATTTGTCGTGGTACTCCCCTGTCCCCTATCTCGTCCTCTTCTTGCTCTCATACTTACTATCAGTGGATAGTAAGAGAATTTACCGAGGCATTCAAATGGATATCTTAGGGATATACTCATTCTAGGGTATACTTCACCCTATCTCTAATGAGTCACTTAATGTGTTATACTCCTGAGCTAAAGTTTCAACCTTGAGCTCTGATACCAAATTGTAACGACCCTGACTCGACCTTCGAAAATCGGCACGGAATACGACACTCGTATTCAAATACTGCAGATCCAAACATCGAATCTGGTTCGTCGAAGCTTATAACACATCAAGTATAACAACACAGCGGAAGAAAAAGAAATGAATATCATAAACAACCCAATGAATACAATATCCATAATGATATACAACAATGAAATCAAAATGATACAAGAAATATCAGAGACAATAGACAACAGCGGAAAACGAATAGCAAAAGAGATAACTCCAATATCAAACTACAACTCCAAGCCATAACTCCAAACCACTAGCTCGAACCACCATTACGTTGCACAAAGCTGAGCAAGGTCAGTCGTCCCCACCAAATACTTCAATATCCAAAGTCTCCAAAGAATACCAAAGAGAAACCTGAAAGCTACCGAATCGATATCTACTATCTGAAAAACCCAACTCTAGACTGCCTATGTGTAAAAATTGTGGGCACCTAGAGTTTAGGAAAGGAACAATAAACTCCAGGTCAGTCGTGGGGCTGGTATGAGAAAACAAAAACATTTATCTTTCAAAACAAACAAAAGAATTTAAATTTGAAATCCGCAATGCTTTTTGGAAAATGAAACTACCATAAGGCCTCCCGCCACACACACCATGCAAACGCAGAATTGGAGGAGATTTCTCCTTATGATTGTCAAACATGTTTGATACGCGAAAACCATTTTGATATTATTATTAGTGCATAGTGGAAAACATTTCGAAAGTATAATATTAATCTTAGCCAGCATAGGCATTTTGCACTTATGCCTACTATAGCTACCATGTTCAATAGCAGGTTACCGCCACATTCCATGGCAGGTTATACAACTAAAACCGTACAGGGTGCGTATTGTTTCTTTGGGTTTTCCAACAAATGGTCAGGCCAAGGAACTTCCCATTACCACATGGGTGCGTCTCTGGAGTGACGCCCTGAGAACCTAACCGGATCTTTGCCAACATAAGGCCGGGTTACCTCTATAACTAGGTAACTACTGGCAAGAGTATGCCATCCCTAGGTCGTAACCGACCTTTGACCCGGGATTCACCAACAACCACAAAGTAATAAATTTCCAGCAACCACATAGGTTAAATATCTGGGCTCCATACCATGATACCACCTCTATCCAGAAGGATATGAACATACCCTCAGGGGGCGCTACTCCCAAATACCTTGCTGCATTCTTCCTGTTTCAACCATTCCGGGTTGTGAAGTTCGACGAAGTCTCGTCCACAAAGCTATGCTTTTTACAAAGCCATGCTTTGATCAAACAAAAGATTAGCAGCACTTCGTATGCTACATTACCAAATTGGGAATGTATCACTAGTAACCATCAACTACATAACCTCTGAGTTCGTACGTCTCAGAGAAGGGTGTTAAGCTAAGAGAATAAATCTCCGCCACCAAACAGAAATGTATTTGATAGAAACCGGTTTTACATCTCAAAGTGTAATGTTAGACACACATCCATACAAGTCTATTCCTGGTTCGAACAGCACCGAAGGCACTTCCGAAGAAGCCCTTGCAAATCCGGATAATTCCTAATTACGTTCGGACACCCATCACAAAGGGTGCTCAAATCTCTATACTGGGGACATTCGGTGCAGAGACATTCGACAGTTCATCCTTTCGCTTTCGAAAGTGTCCGGTCTTCACCACCGGTCTTCAAATGCTATCCATATTGTCGTATCATTATTCGGAATGGGTTATATGACCCATGGTCCTCTCCCGGCTAAACCGAATAATGAGCGCAATATTTAAAAACATATGGATAATGAGGTTTCAGTTAAGTCACAACTTTAAAACCCAAAACTTTTCTTTAAAATTGTTTAAACAAATTACCATTTACAAGTCTTTTAAACAAAAAGATTTACTTCCAGAAACCTTTCAATGGTTTAAACGATTCCCATACTTAAATCTTTTAAGCAAAAGATTCACCTTTAAAAAAACCATTTCAATTTAGAACAAGGTTCACCAATCTTTATCAAAGATTTATTCGTAGCCATTCAGAAAAATTCTATTTCAAATTTGATTAGCTCATCCGGTCTTTAAATCAAAGACTCATTTTTATAGCTTTTAAAACAGTTTCCAAAGATTCATTCATAACTTTCAAAGCCATTCTATTTCAAATCATTATATGAAAGATATACCATTTAAACTCTCTTCGATTTCAAAACAAGGTTTAATAATCTTTCACATAAGTTAAAGCTGATTACATTTACATAAGCTAAAGCCATTTAAGTAAAACTTGGGTTTTAAATTTAAGTTCCCAAAACAATACTTTTTAAATGGTTAAAACACCTTCATAACTTGCATAATCTTTTAAACCATAATTTCAAAATTATTGAATTCAATTTCAAATATTAAATTCAAATTCAAATCAAATTATTTAAATTTCAAAAGCACAATCAAGTTATTCAAAATAACTTTTATTTTTGAAATTCATTTTCAAAAGCTTCAATTCTAATTCCAAAACTATTTTGGATTCAAAAATTCAATCTTTAAAACTATTTCAAAATCTGTGACTTAACACGTTTCCATGTGCAATCCATATTTGTGTGTGTATAGTGTAGTCTAGGGGTTTTTACACAACAGTGCAACATCATCAATTATCACAGAATTCAAACACAGCAATGCTTATATGCGGTATAATCTATAACGCTTATCTTTATTTACAGATCATGGATGAATAATATAAATTCATCGTAGATAATAAATCACATCACGGATAAATTACATCATAGATCATAGCACATATCAGTACAATTCATAATGCAAAGCATCATATATCAGGGATATCAACCAATTAAATCATCCAATCCAAACAGCCATCAATTAATTATCTGATTAATTTAAATCAGATTAGTCACTAATCTTGGTTAATTAATGTTAATTAATTACAAACCATTTAATTAAATATCCTTAATAAATTACAATAATTAATTAACCCTTAATCAATAATCATCCCCTAATAACCTTCGTTAAGTAATTAACCTTTAATTAATTCATCACATTATTTAATTACCCTTAATTAATTATAATAAGTGATTATTCTTAATCACTTAGTCATCGTTAACCACAAATTAACTAGCAATTAATTTACCTTAATTAATTACCTTAAAAAATTTGAAATAAATCCACCTTTAATTATAAATTTATTAATTAGACTTTAATTAAATTCTTTAATTAGTTAACCCTTTATTAATCAATTATTCTCAAATTAATCACCTTAATAACTATTCACATAAACTAATTATTCTTTAATTAATTATTATTCTTTAAATTAATTATTCTTAAAATTAATTTACCTTTAAATACTTGATTAAATCAATCTTTAAATCATCAAGTAACAATCCTTAATTACTTTCATTAAGTAATTATTATTATTCTATTAATTATTTAATTAATAAAAGATAAACCCATTCATCTTTATTTTAACTTTAATTACATTCCTTAGTTATATTGCATTAAATGCTTAACATTGATTTAAGAAATCCTTGGTGGATCGTTCCTTAATTAAACCATTAAATTACACTTTGGAAATTAAATTGACCATCTTGATAAAGCTATTACAAAGTCATATTAATAAGTTTTAAAACACTAAATCCATTATAAATAAGCCTTGGAAATTTATTTAAAACCTTGTAAATAAATTTACTTGAAAAGAATTTGATTAATATTCTTTAAAACTGATTCAATTCAATAAGCTATAAAATAATTTAATCAAATTTTATCAACACTTCTACTACAAAGTATAACCCGAGCCAGATGCTTAAATACTTCGAGATTTACTTCGAGTTCCCTCCTCTCTCACTTGCTTCAAGTCGTTATTGCTATTACTCGAGACATTCCTGGGCCAATTCACGAATTCTCATACTCAAACTCAAGTCCCCAACTTCTTCCCCAAATTCCAAACAACCCAAATGCATCCCATTGCGCTTGCGCGTGCACCACTTCCCCGACCACCTCCGATCGAGTCGCCACCCACCACCAAGTCGACATCGGTCACCCCGAGCTTCCCAAACACCCAGAAATGCAAAATTTCCCCCAAATCAAAAATCGAGCATTTCCATGCTTCCTGGAACCCAACCTCAACACCAAAGTCTGCCCCGTGGAACTACCTCCAGCCATCAGAGTCGTCGCCACTTCATCGACAACTTCGTCACAACGTGATGCTACTGACCCCCTCAATCCGATCACCCTAATTGCGTTGACAACGACAAAACTCCTCCTTGAACTTCATCGGCAAAACTGGGTTATTAAACCCTACCTTGCCGCTATGCCGCCACCTCGACCAATATTAAATTCTTCTAGCATTTTTCCTATAATCATCAACATGCAAGCTACCCTCGACATCAATCCAAACCTTCAACATCACGTCAATCGTTGGCAATTGAAGGAAGTACAGAAATCGTTCAACTTATAGTTCCACTTGAAACCTGTGCTTAGAAATCATGATTATAATCTTAAAATTCATAAATTTTGATAACAAATCAATTAATATACTTGAAACAACGAATTACTCATGTCGAGATTTTCAATATAGCTTAAAATTCCACTGTTTTCCTCAATCTTGAAGTAAATTCACAGTACAAAATCCTGGATTTATTTTTTTCATGGATATTGTCCTATTTAAATCATCTTTTGTTTAATAACCATAACTCAAATTCATATGGATTGTGAGATGTGAATTCTTGAAATAAATTTTCAAGCCTGTAACCATAAGAACAGGCATATATGCCTGTATACATATGATTTAGCTCACCTATATACATATATACAACATTCAAGTGTAATCAACAGTTAGGCAACATCCCATAACATCAACAATCACAACCATCAGAACATAAAAACAAAGGTAAATAAGTTTGCTCGCCAATTTTTATGAAAGAACAGAGGTCAGACACTAGTTTCCTGGAAACTTGGTCTTGAACTTTTGATCTATAGCTTTGAAACTGACCTTGCTTTGATTTAAATTAAGTTGGATTTGTATTTGATTTAATTGAATTCTGCATTTGATTCTTGTTCCCAGGTTTTCAACTTGCTTCAGATTTTTTTCTTTTGATTTGTCTCAGATTTGAACTGCAACTTGAGTTTGAATCTGATCCACTGCTTGATTCCGATTTTGTTTCAAAAGCTTTCAGGTTGAAAACTTTGATTTCTTTTCCAGGCTAAAATAGTTTGAAAACTGATTCTTTTCGCTTTTTTTATCTTCTGGTTTGATCATTGCCTTGGGCTTGTTTTGATTTTTTTTATTTGAATCCTTTGAAAATTGAAGAGATGGTTTCCTTTTTACTTGATTTGTTTTATTTCAACTCTAAAGCTTCTAGGTTTGAAGCTTGTTTCAGATTGAAGTTTTAATGATTTTTTTTCTTTCTTTGTGCTTCCACGTTGGTGAAGTATGAAGATAAATTTTTTTGTAAAGTGTAGAGTATTCGAGTCTAGTTAATTTTCTCTAGTCATTTTTTACATATGAATTAAATTTAAATTAAAATGCCACTTGTATCATTCATGTTTAAGATGATTACACATGTTAATTTCAATTTACATGGCTTACATTTGTAAATCTATATAGCTACTTATCTCACATTTGTTAATTTCTTGTTTTAAAATGTTACACTTATTAAAACAAATTAAAATTATGTTTAAATCCTTAATTTTAAATAAATTTACATATATTTAGTTTTTAAACCCTTAGTTTGAATATATTGCTAAATATATAAACAACAATTTTATGTTTACATATTTAAATTTATGTTTAATCCTTTACTTTAAATAAGTTTATAGATTTTGTTCTAAGCCCTATGTTTAGGGAATTTGCATTTTTTTAATTTTAAATCCTTTAATTAATTACATTTATATATATGTAAATGTTTTCACATTTTATATTCATGAATAAACAACTATTGTTTAGTTATTTCAAAAGAAAATGTATTATCAAATCTAATAAATAAGTATAAATATGTATATGTTTGATTTTAACTCTTTAAATAGTTTTTTTTATCTATATCAATTTCAAAATACAACTTTCAAATCATCATTATCATAATCACAAAATAATTTTTTTTATCTATATCAAATTGGAAGTTATCCTTTAAATAGTACTTAAAAATTTACCTCATCAATTCAAAGTATAACTTTCAAATTAAAAATATATTTGCTAAAATTTGAAAACAAAATTTTATTTAGTTTCCTTACATTGTATTTTGTACTAATACAATTTTAAAACAAATGATTTGAAAAATTATTCATTACAAATAAATAATTATATATCCATATATATTAGTCCTTTGGAAATATAAAATTAATAAATCCACTTTTATTTCTATTTATAAATACTTATTTTTAAATTCCAAATCGAATACTTATTTGCACAAATAAAAATTTATTTCAATTGTTTCTCATATTCAATCTTAAAGCTTTATAATTCTATTTATAATATAAAACATTTTTTTATTCTAGAAATTTCTAATTAATTCACAAATAGATTATTGATTTAATTTCCAAAAATTAAATTAATTATCAAATTATCTTAACTAAAATTTCAGGGATGTTATAGAGGTGGTGGTCAGAGGAGAGGGGGTTGGTGTTACTGTAGATGGTGGAGAGGATGGCGGGATGTAGGTGCCTAGCAAAGCACAAGAGAGAGTGAGGCAAAAATCAATGAAAATTAAGAAGTAAAATGAAAGGAAGAGAGAAACCATTACCATTTTTTTAGAGATGAAGATAGCCGTGCATTTTTTTCTGATGGTGAGAAGTTTCTCACATCAATGAAGGAAGAAATGTACAACTATGCAAAGAAATGGATGGCTAAACCAATGAAAAGCCAAAAAGAAAATGAAAAGACAAGTGAGTGAAAAGTCACTAGAAATGAAAGGTCTTTGTCTCTTCACATTTCCATTTTCTTTTAAATCAAAATAAACTAAAATAAATTTCAGTAAATAAAAATAAATAACTTAAAAAAATAAAGTGAAAAAGAATGTAAATAATTATTTTAAGGAAAAATAGAAAATAATTAAGAAATAGCTAATATATTGAAACTAGCATTTAAATTTTTTAAATAAAATACAATAGGCTTTGGAAAATTATAACATCACTTTAAAAATATTTTAAAAATGAAATAAATACATAAGATGCCATATTACACATATTAGAACATGTTTTGACAAATAAAATTATTATTTATATAAATTAAAATAAACAATTTTGTTAAACAAATCAATTTACATACAATATTGTAAAACGCATTACTTTCACAATATTAATCGGATTTCAACGAAACGAAAAGCAGTGTTCTTGAAATTTTATTTATTTTCATAATAAAAGATAAAATTCAAATTTTCAAATATTTAAAATTTAAATTTAAAAGTCAAAGATTGACCATTTTGACCAAAATTCACTTTTTTAGAAAATATTCCATTTATTCAAGTTTGAAATTATAATTCACATCAAAATCAAAATTTATATTTAAAATAACAAAATTTATTCATTTTAATAAATAAAATAAAGTTTTAAATTAGGAGTTCAATAATTAAAATATACAATTAAAATAATCACAAAATATAGGGTTGTTACATGATGATATATTTGCATTTGAGGTTTTGGTTGTACATATTTGTACATGCCTTTGTAACTGAAATCTTTATCACTGCATATTTTCTTGGTCTCTGGTCGTACATTTGGTTGATTTAATTCATTCTGTTATACTGCTTTGGTTGATTGTCTCCGTACATATATACATACATAAACGCATGTTTATATGTGTGTGATTGACTTGATTGCACTTGTATCAATTGGTGGTCATTTATATATAAGTCTGCACTTTGTATTCATGGCTTCACTAGTCTACTATCATGTGATCTGGTATCTCCTACATGTTGTCAAGTTGTTTGTGTGAGTTCAAGTGTCTTCATGTATTTGTTGAGTCCTTTATATTCACTTTGTCATTATGAAATTTGAAGTTGTCAAGTTACATGATCTAGTGCCTTTTGTTGTTGCCTCTAAGTTTTCCACTGCTTATCTCTACTTATTCATATACATTTGAACATGTTCACTTTCTTTGCATTGTTCATTTGCTAGTCTAGTTAGCCTTTGTTGTTCTTGAGTGAAGTCTTCAATGTTGTGTGTTCTATTCATGTCTGCATTGCTCTGGTCTCTATTTAAATGCTTGTGTTTTGGAGTTTATGTGTACTTTTGTTATCTTTATTTGCTTAGGCATTTTGTATATGTTCAAGTTCAAGTTGTAGCTGAACTTGATTTTGAAGTCTGCTTCCAGTTGCTTTGTGCCATATGAGGTCAGGTTGCATTTCTTTGTTCTCACTATTGACTATGTACATATGAGCCGGTCTTTGGTTCGGATTACGTGTGCACTACCCTATTGAAGTTTGCATATGAGCTTTATGTGTACCATTCTGGTGCTTTTGTATTCTCTGAAATTATATGTGAGGTCTGGTTCAAGTATATTGAAGTTTGTTCTGGTCATTGAAATTTGTAATTGACCATTCTATTTTTGTTTTTGTATTGCACCTGAGTTAAATCCACCATTTGGTTGGGTATGACCTTGTGCTCACCTGTCCCTGCGATTTTAACAAGCAAGTATATTGGTGTGCATGGCCTTGTGGCATGTATAGTGTCACACTATGCATGTCACAAGTTGTTTGTGTATGACGATTTAAAATAATATGATGACTAACAACCCAAATAACTGAGGCAAATAACATTTTCAAAAATATACAATTTAATTTACAAAATATTTTCTTTTTCAATTTTACTGCATCAATGTTTATTTTACAGATAGCTCAGATGTTGGATTCAAGCTGTAACAAAGTTGAAGATAAAAATATGAGTGATGAGTGAATATGTAGTGAGGTCAAAATTGTAAATTAAAATTTGTGATGCAATTGAAATTGTAATGTAATTGAAAATGTGTATATGTAGTGACAGATCAACTTGTACCATTTGAATTTGTAATAAAATATTTGTTAGAATTTGAATTCTGTGTTATTCATTTTATCCAATAATATTTATTTAATTATGTGAAATAAAACAGTACAATATCAAATACATTTAAATGAACATATATACACACACACACACATATATATGCTTGTTATCATCAAACAAAAATCACAGGCTGTTGTATTCTACAACACCAAATCCATAAACTTTCTCAACAATGCCTGCTTAGCAACTTCAGACAAAAACTCTTGTCGAATTTCCTTTGAAATTTTGCCCAAGTCAACTCTTCCTCGGGAACTACGACAGTAACACTATTCCACCAATGAAGCACTGCTCCCTGCAACTGCATAGAGGCTAGTCCCATCTTCTGCTTATCATTCAATCTCAAGTCAGCGAAGATTCTCTCATAATGCAACAACTAATTCCTAACTTCTATGGCACCCTCTATTCCCATAAATGGCTTCATACAAAAACAGGTGTAATCAACTTAGCATAATTATTCCCAATTGGAGCCACGGGATTAGCTCCTCCAACATTCCTAGCTACTCCTACAGCTGCTACTACTTGCATCAGATTGATGAATAACTGATACATCATTCCCATATCTACTGGCAGATTTCCAGCACCTACATTGGCTTCTACATTTTCATTAGCGTTTTCCTGTGACCCAAGATCATCCTAGTGGGTCGAACGTTTTTATTTGTTGTGGTGCTTCCTCCACCGAGATATCCTCTTCCGTTTCCTGCCTCCATATCTTCCTTTCTCGTAAATATGCATACGAGCCTTAGTAAGACACAAAAGAATGTTCTGAGAGAAAGGGGAACTCATATACGTATACGTATACATATACATATATCAAATACAAGTACGTTACTATAGCGTTAACCCAAACCCCGATCTTATTTTCCGATTCATTGATTATGTTTTGAAAATTCTTTTAGTTTAATTTTTCTTAAGTTTTCATAAACCTATGCTTTAATAACAACTTGTAACATCCCCTACTTGGAGGCCCAAAACTAACGACGATGGATGTTGCGGTCATCCATAGATATTAATCATCGGCGACCAAATATGGTAATGTTAGACACATTGATATAACAGAAACACACGAATATGGAAAAAATTTAAAATCATTAAACAACTTTAACATTCCATTACAAAACATGTCAAATTCATTACATAATTCCAAATTTGAGAACCACGTTTAGAGAAAATATAATTATTACAACATACAAGAGCGACATATGAAGATGCTCCCTTGGATGATCGGAGTCTAAATATAGGTAATTATACAACTTTTCCTTTACAGCAAGACACAACGGAATCAAAATAGAAAAGAACTCCTACTGGCTAGCTTGACTCCTGTACGCCTCTGGAAGCTTATTCGTCTAAAGAGGTACCTAAAAACCTCAACTCTCAAACTACTCAAAGTTAATTGAGCACCCGAGAGTTTAAGGGTAAAACATAAACTTTGAGTCAAACATAATGTCTGGTATGAATAACCTACCATCTCGAACATTTAGATATCTAGTGAGACTATGCCGCTTAGGGGAACGGGTTTTCCCTCACTAGTATCTTATAAAAAAAACTTATGATAACCATCTACTATGCTTCGGCGTCAATAATGGTTAAAAACATAGCAATTTAAATATTATAATGATATGTAAACAAGTAAATCATTCTAGATTCCCCATCCTCATTTATTTGACTATCAGTCTCAATTATAGTTTCTAGGGTCACTGTTAACCTATTAGTTTTCATTGGCTAACCAATAACCTGTTTAAAGCTTATAGACTACCTGTCCTATTTCATAGTTTTCATGGGATCACTAAGAACCTATTGGCCTCAGCCAATGACTTCATACATTTATTTCATGGGTCCTCCCTAAACCTATTGGTATCTCTAATAACTTCCCTCATATCATAGTTTTCATAGGTTGAGTATGAATTTACTGACTTTTGTTAACAACTTAATCCGGATATAGTTTTTATGGGTTCACTACAAACCTATTAGCCCCCGCCAATAAATCTCTTTAACCATAGTTTTCATGGGTTCACTATGAACCTATCTAAACTGACAACTTCTTAATTAGTCTTTGGGCATCCTATATTCTGGTCTACCTGAACTCTTAGATGCCTAACCTACCTTGTTATCCTGCCCCTACTCCCCAAAACACAGTTATGGGTCCATCATATAGTGAATATATTTATAGAAGAAGCATATACAAAAATAATACCAATACCTTTGGTTAAATGCCATTGAAATCAATTCCCCTTGGAATTTGGTTAATCCCTCTAATCCATTATTTTTATCAATGTAAGCTTCTATGGGTTTTACCTTTTACAAATTGTGATTGGTTTCTTTGTTTTGAAAACCAAGGCTTTCGAAACCATAGACCATAACTTTCGAAACCATTGGAACACCTCCTTTGAAAAGCACTCAGATCTCCTTTTCAATACACTAAGCATATGCCTTTCGAAACACTTTAAAACATCTCCTTTAAGACCGTCAAAACATGCCCTTCGAAAGTATTAAAGCATGGCTATTCAATTTATATAAGCATAGCTTCTAAACAATTGAAAGTTCCCCTTTCGAAACCATTGGGTTAATCGTAAACAAATGTTTTGGGTTTAAGTGAATACAGGCAAAAGTTCCCCTCGAAACCCCTTTCGAGGCCACTGCCTTCAAACCCTTAGGTGGATATTGGAACCCTTTCGAAAGCTTTGGGAAGTGGCTTATTACATTTACAAACAAAAACTACCTTTCAAACTAGTTGATGACTTAAATTCATTCAAAAGGTATAAGATCGGCAACAAGGTTTCGACTGGGTTCAAACTACTCTTTTGAAAGCATTGATTTAAAAACAAGATAACTCATTCGAAAGCTACTCTTTTTACAAAAAATCGGCAAACTCTTCAAAAGCTATTTAAAACCCTTTCGAAGCATTCTTTTAAAATAAGGCAAGAAGCATTTCTTTGTAAAGAAAAACAAAGGCTTCGACCCCTTCGAGAGCTTGTTTCAACTCCACATCTGCCGCCTTTCTCCAATCCATTACATACTAAAGCCTTGATACATTATGTATTGGTGTCGACTTCATTGGCTGCGGAAGTATAGGATCGAAAGGCAGCTACTGAAAGTGGCGAAACCATACTTCGGTACAAATTTTTTTTATTGCTTTTTTAAGTTATTGCTTTTTAACTAACTTGCCTATTTGTAAAATTTTAATTGGTTGCCATAAAATTTACAAATTCTTTCCTAAAAACTGCTGCATTAATTTTAAATCTAAACAAAGGTAATTATCAAAGAAACCCTTCCCTTAAGCAAAACAATTAAAACATTTAAGTCCTCTAAATAAATTAATTTAATTTCATAGTAAATTACTTAGGAACAATCCTCAAAAATCATAGAAATTCACTTTTAATATGTTATCAAACATATGTAAATTTCAAACCCAAAATTCGTCGTATAATAGCCGAAATAATTTTAAACCCAAATTATTCAATTCTTCCTTCAAAAAATGATAATAATTTATCCATAGCTTAGAAAAATTATAAAAATTAAACCCCATCTCCTAAATAATGTTTTACATAACATATCAATTCCTCATGCATATGAAATCCAGTAACTACGATTTTTACCTAAAACCGAATCAAATATTTATCAGACAATCTTGTTTGAATCAGACATATCATAAAACCCATGCGTATCATCATTAAATAATTACAAAGGTTTTAGACATAAACCCAAAATTAAACGATCTTTAAAATAAAAAAAGTGGTGGTTTTGATTATTACTCACCATGCTTAGGAGGAACTGAGATTTGATCTTTGATTAATTCCCCTTGCTTGATTGCTTAGCGTTAATTGATTTTCTCCTTTTTCCTTCCCTAGGTTATGGCCAGCTTGCTCTTCTTTGATTTATGTTTTTGAGTTTTCAAAAATGAGCAAATGAACATGCAAACAAATGGAAACAAGATTTTTGGAGTAATGGGATTATGGGTGAGGCTATTACCCATAATCCTCTAATTTTATTCTCTTATTGATTATCTAATAAACCATTTCCATAAACTCATTCTTTATGTTTATTTAAGCATGACCTCTAAATAAAATTTCAAATATCAATTCCCTTTTCTCACTAATATTTACATTATTCTATTTAATTTATTTTATTAAATATCCTGAATAATGTTATTAAAAATTAGGAGTGTTACTTCCATCCATGCAAGCCGATCTGCTACCTACTACAACTTCTGATCACCAGCCATCTCCTCCACATCCCCCACCTACAGCCAAAGCTCTAGCTGCCCTATTTTGGTACACGTCCTCCTATTTGTACATCTTCTGTTTGCCTTGCTGCCCAGATCCATCGCACTGCCACCTTGCTCCACCCTACCTCCAAGCTTTCCTATCTATTACTAGTCTGGTAGTTTAGCTAACAGCTACCCAGATCTCCTCGACCAGCCGCAGCTCCTGCTTGTCTCCACTGCCCCTGTAGCCCGCCTTATCGCTGCCTATCGCTAGCTGCCTTTTGCCTCTGTCTAGTCATCCATCTACATCACCTAAATCGCTAAACCCCAAGGTCAGTTGCCGATCTGGTTCACAACTATTCATTTTTAAGCAGATTGCTTTGTCGAGTGCGTCTGCGTGTTCGCTTATCCATGTGCAGGAGTTGTATCTGTATCATCTTGTATCGATCTTTCGTGCTTTTTGATCTATGAAATCCCGATGACTGATTAAACCTACTCATACAATACTAAATTTCCAGCTACAAGTTAAACCAATTCACGGAGTGATAAAATTTTGATTGCTAATTTAGATTGAAAATGATTGAAATTGAATTGACTGAGAATTAATAAATTTTAATTGACATTTAAATTAACATTTTAAATTGATATTGAAATTAAATATCCTTGCAAGTTAAACACCCGACATTTGATAACTATTGATAGTTGTGATATGGCTGAATTGTTTGATTTGGATGTTGATTGATATAGTGATGGATGATATTTTGATTAGTTGTATGTCATTCTTTGATTTCGATATATCACAGTTATCACCTTGCTTATTACCTCCATTATATGAAATGCCATATTGATCACTTGGACCACTGAATTTTGATATGAACCCTTGGGCATCCTATTTTGATATGTGAATTATTGGATGTATTGTTGATTACTTTGGCATGATTGTGTTTGTTATGATTTGATTGCCTTTTGGGCAATTTGAAAGATTTTCATAAACTAAATTCTAAACTTTGAAATTTTTTAAGAAAATTGAACTTTTAAACTTTATAAATGTATATGTTATAAATAATTAAAATTTTAAATTGGGATAAATAGGATTTTATAAAATAAGTTTAAAATTCATTTATAAAACTTTTAAATTCTAATCTTAATAATAAAATATATATTTTTAAAAAATGGTAATAAAGGGTTGCTAAATTTTCCATAACTTTACTTAATATAAGGAAATGTATTGAAAAGAAATCTATGTTATGAATTTCAACCATTTAATGATTTTGGTGTTTTATACTTTAAAAATGGAATTATCGATATTTTTGAAATGTGAAGCATGAACTTTCTGAAAACCTGAGTATGATATTTGAAGAATATTTGATAAAAGGAATTTGAATTTATTTCAATAATTCAAGCCTTGAAGTTGTCGTTTGAAACTGTGGAAAATGTTAAATCGGTTCAAACTTTATAAAACTTTGGTCTAAATTTACTAAAAGGGGGTTTGAAAGCTTTGAAATTATTATCTTAACTTTTTGAAGTAAATTGAAGTTATTTCACCCATATTTGACTTGATTTTGATTTAACTTACATGAGGACTTTTAGTCCTGACTCGAATGTTTTTTCTTTTCGTTATGCTCGGGACAGCCTGAGTATTTCAGTGTTTTGAAGACATTTGTTTCTTGAAGATGAAGATGGACTCAAAGATCGTATTTACTTTTATTATTCCGCTGCACTTCTTTATTCTTCCTATTAAAATTGTATAGCTCTAATGATATTGTAAATTGAATTCAAATGTATATTGTTAAACAGCTTCATGAATTTTTTAAGTTATTATTATATTTGTTATTCCGCAGCAATATTATGTGTTCTGTTCCTCTTTTCTTCTATTTTTTTTAGAATAAAATCATTTTAATATCCAACCTTTTGAAAGTTTGGGTTGGGTATACATGGTTTATTGTCAACTTGATTCATTTAGAAAGGTGGATCTTCACATATATACATACAAAAATCAGTAGTTGAATTGCCTTGAATGCACTACTATGTGAGGAATAGAAATGAATAATAGCAGCATAATTTTGTAACATTAGCTACCATTGAAAAATTAAGAAAAACAAAGATGAAGTAAGTTTTAACATTTAAGAATTTTAAAATCAGAATTTATTGAAAAATATAACCTGAGAGAATAATTTATTTTATAATTTACAAAATAAAGTATATTAGGTAAATTAAAGAATAATATTAATTGGGAGAGGGGTTTGTATTCCTGAAGTTAAAGAAAGAGATGAAGGCTTTTAAGAGAAATTAATTGAGAGAATGCCATATAGAAAATAGAGTAAACTCAATAGATAGAGTTGAGAATGAAGGAGGGAAGAGAATTTGGTGCTTACTTTCAATAGTATAGTGTACTTGCTATCTGGTTCATATCTAATACTTACATCTTCACTCAATGCATATAAAATCCGACATAATCCAAGGCTCTAGAATTCATCCCAATTCTATCTAGATTATAATGTGTAATGCACACTATATATGAAAATGTAAAATTTTTAATCTAGTACAACAATATTTGAACCCAAAACATATTATTTTCCTTAAAAAAATCATTTATAATCTCCTAATTTAGTTACACTAAAATAACCCTTGTGTATCCAACCACTTTTATGCTTTGGTTATATGTTAGTTAATGTTAGGTTGTTAAATACTATCAGTATGTGCATAATCGAGTAGAAGACATTGATCATTACTTATATCAAAATAAAGGGAAAGGGAAGAACAAACTTACACATGATATGTATACTACATGGAAAACACAAATAATACCAAAATAAATAAATTTGAAGTCCAAAACCAAATCTACCTGACATAACTCTATTTTATCTCTCACATTGCATATTAGGGTTAGGGTTTCCAAATAAAGAAGTCATGCCGATGGAGAGCAATTGTATGTCAGCACCTTTTTAGCTCAACCCAGTATGTCAGCATTTTGCTAACCTCCATGTCGAGCATTAACTTGAAGACTTGCTACAGCCCGTCCATATGTACATCAATTTTGGGTAAATTCTCGAATTCATGTGACATGGTCAATACTCATAAATCTTGGCAAAGTTTGGTGAAGTACTCCTTTGTCTCTTTGATTTGAGCATGATTACTTTAATTAAACTGTCAATTTTATTACAAGTTTGGAATTTTCAATTGTTTTCTTGCTTTAATATTATGTTGTTTCTCTCTAACCAAAAACTCCAAATACACGTAGTAAAAGTCACTCTCGCTTAGTCTCGTATTTTGTCTTTAGTACGAAACTTTTGTGAGAAGAAGTTTGCTTGATTATGAATTTTTACAATAGCGGAATTAAAAGGTACTAGAAGTATATTTTGACGCCACCGTCATACATACAATGTGTAATTGTATTAAAAAACAGATGTTTAACTAATTCATCATTCTTCTTGCATAAAACACATGCACTGTCAACTATAATATGCCTTGCTCTTAAATTTTTTGTTGTAGAAAGCTTGTTTTTAAGGATCTATAAGCACAATTTGATATTTTGGATTGTTAATTTTGCAATCCCCCACTTTAAGACCCGAAAATGAACGCCGATTATGCTGGAGTCATCATCAAAATTATTTTCAAATGGCAAAAGTGTTTAATGTGTATATATTTATCAGTCGAAGTAAATAAGGCAGCTAAAATATTTATACTGCATATAATTTTTCTTAGTGTAACGACCCGCCGCTCTGACCGCCTCTAGTCGGTAATTAAACCAACTAGAAACGTTCAAAATGACGAATTGTTAGTCAGTTTATAAAGTTTAAACAGAATCAGCCACAGAATCACAGAATAATCATAATATTATTCATAATTGAACTTTTCTTACATACATATATCAGAGTTTGCACAATGCATTAAATTTTTATACAGCGGAATATATCTTTTTAGAGTACAAAGAAAATTTTTACTGAAAACTTTAGTAGAGTGCTTTAATCCCCCTCTCTCTAACTTCGCGGCCTGAAAATCTTCAAGCTGTAAAAATACTCGGTCTGACCCGAGCGTTAATTGCAAAACACAAAAACACTCGAGTCAGGATTAATCTTAACTCAAGTAAATAAATTTGAAATGAACTGAATAAAATGGATCACATGAATCAATTTTAATCTATTATGGATTTTCATATTAACCACTTTAATTTTTAAAATCTGTCAATCCCGTGTGGCTGCAGTACACACGTGTACTTTGCACACATGTGCACTGCCTCGCCAACACATATACACCAAACCAAAAATAGCAAGTGTGCAAGCACGACTTCAACAACTAGACAATGCACTACGCAATGTACAACAAGTTCAAACAGCCCAAACGAACAACAAAAGGGCAAAGTTCAATGCACATGAAACCAAAGGACTAACGAACAAAGGACATAGACCAAGCAATGGCCAAGACTACAAGTACAAGCTGCAACTCGGACAAATCACTGCAAAGAAAAGGCTCAAGGCAAAAAGTGGCTTCTAGAAACACATCTAGAAGTATTTTCGGGAAAATATGCAGTTTTTGGTGCAAATAAATGCAAATATCTACAAAACAAATATTTGCAGCTTTTACTGTAAATATTTGCTGAAAAGAAAAAAAAAATGCAACTACGTGCATTAAAACTGGAAATTTTCGCTGCTGAGTTGACAGTGTCATGAAGCATCAAATATTAGCAGATGGAATGTGCCACTTAAATCCCAAAATGAAATCATTGGAGATGAACATATAAAAATATGGCAAGGCAGCAGCGCTCCTGCAACTGTTGGTTCTGACTAAAATTGTGTTACATCTTTCAGTTATTTGTTAAGTCTATAAAATGAGGCAATAATGATTTGCCTGTAGAAACATAAAATTACTTCGTGCATGCTAGGAACTTCAACCAAACAGGGTTACAACAGGGACAATAGTTTTAAAATTTATGTTGTTTCTAAACTGCAGTACAGGGCACACTGCACACCAAAACAGGTTCAAATTACACAAGCTCGAGATGAAAGTGTCGAAGTTACCCGAAGTCAACAGCAATTCATGTATTATGAATTTACACAATGCAGTACAACTACAGGACAAGGCTAAATGTCCAATGAATGCAACTACAGGACTGCAACAGGTCAACAGAAGTTTTGAAGCAAACATAATCAGGGCTAGTTGATAACAGGGAACTAAAACACAGGCATGTTCATATTACCCAGAGGAATGTATAAATCCCAATACTCCTCATTTTGTTCAAAACAGAAATGCTCACACAACAGTTCACTAAAAATTGTGATATTTGTTTTAAAAATCATGATTTCTAAAATGCATTCAAGTTCTAAACTTATTTCAATGATTTAAGATGGTTTTGATTTTTCATATTTGGAACATAACTGGTCCTGTTGTTTACAGAGACAACAGTTCTTAAATAAAGCTAGATTTTGATTTATAGCCAAGATTTTACACTGAACAAACAATTTTTGTTAACTTGTCAAACCAAACAGAGAAACAAACCAAGTGGAAATGAATTTCCATTAAGAATCTGGGTTTTAAGGCAGAGATAAGTATGCAAATGGGTTTCTGGCACCAGCTATTCATACATACATATTTATATATGTATACACAAACATACAAACAAGATCAAATAACATGTTTACTTCTATCAGAACACCTGCACCACTAATTTAAAGCAACCCTTAAAAATTGTGAAGTTATTCTTCAAATGCAGGCAATGCAGTTTCAAATCATAGCAGTTTTGATTTTTTTTTTCAAATGACAGTTTACTTTTAACTTAAGTTCTAATGCTTGCTCAAGCATTGATTTTTTTTAAAAGTGAAGAACTGTTTTTTTTAAAAAGAAGTTTACTCACAGTGACATGCATATGCATAAATACATAATCACATAATGGTTCCAAGAACTTTAGCATGAATCATTTTCATCAAACAATTTGTTTAAACTTGTAAATTTTGTTATTTTCAGATTATAAGATGTTCAGACCTTTATAACTAAGGTCATTCATATATAGACATGCAAGCATGATACACAGCAAAACATCAAACCATAGGGGGGTTTATAGGCACATATATACAACACATGCAGCAACATAAACAAGCAAAGTTTTTGGCATAGCATCTGTTCTTATCAATTGTAAAAAAACAAAACCAATTAGCATTTGTTCTTATCAGTAAAAAAAAACAAATTACACATATCAAAAATTGAGTAGAATCTGTTCTTATCAATTTAAAAATACAATTTATAACATCCATTCTCATCAGTTTAATTAAAAATCAAGTAGCATCAGTTCTTATTAGTTTTAAAAACAAAATTTGGTAGCATCTGTTCTTATTAATTTAAATAAAAAACAAATTTCAGTATCTGTTCTTATAAATTTTAAAACAAAATTTCAGTATCTGTTCTCAACAGTTTAAAATCGAATTATCAGAGCAACAATGGTAAATAACCCCAACAACCATACATGCAACTTAACCGAGCAAATAGAAGCCAAATAACACAAATTCATAGCATGAAATCAAGCACGTATCTGTTCTTATCAGTTAAAGTTCAAGAAATCGAGCAAGTGACAGCAAAAGCCCCAAATCATAGCATGCAAATTAACCGAGCAATTGATAACCAATAACCCCCATGCAACCAAAATTCAATGCAAACAAATTTAAATACTTGCATTAAGATAATCGTGAGCCAAAAGACTCACCTTTCACTGAATCGAAATGGAGCGCACGCGAGAGATTTGAAGCAAGTAACAAAGAACCGATCGAGCAAGGCAACACCAAACAATCCAGAGAATCAATCGAATCTAATAGGCGCTTTGAAAAAGCCCTAATTTGTTGAAGGTCGGCGAAGAAGATTTACACGGCCGCCATTTTTTTCTTTCTTTTTTTTTTATTTCGTATGAATGAATAATGGGGAGAGGGCCGGGTATAAAATAGAAAAGAGGCGACGTGCAATTACGTGATGAAAGGCATGGAACACGGCATGTATCATGGGTACGGAGGAATGCTCAAAGTAAGGTAAGGTTTACTTTTTTTTATTTATTTATTTTATTTTATTTTATTTTATTTTCTCTTTTAAATTTAATTAGTTTTTTTTTTTTATAATTTGTTTGCTTTGTTTTTATTTTGTTATAATTATGTTGTTAAAATTTTAACTAAATATATGTTCTTTATTTATTTTATTATATATATATTTTTATTTATTTTTATATTATATTTTCTTTCTTATTTTAAATCCAAACTATTTTTCTAAATCATTAATTCAAATTTAAAATATAAGTTCAATATTAAATTTCAACTTCAAAGTCAAAATTCAAATTTCTATTCAACTTTTAAATAGATTAAATTCTAAATTTTAATCACCAATTCATTCTGATAATTTGAAATTTAAGTCAAATTATCATTTAAATATTTAAATTAAATTAAATATTTACAAATTAAATTGTTCAAAATTTAAGATCGTTACAGTCTCCCCTACTTAAAAGAATTTCGTCCCGAAATTATAAGTTAGGAAAACGATTGCTAAAATCTCACCGATATTTATATCCTACATAATTTCACTCAGTTTCAAACTCATAAATAAATATAGGATTCATTCCATTTATTTCATTTTACTAGTTTTGTTTATCGATTTCAATAATCAAGACACAAAAGTCTTTCACTAATTCTTTTGATTTACAAAACTCAGATTTTTAAACTTGAAATCTTTCATGCTAAATATTTGCATAATATATCTTATCCAAAACTGTGGACTTTCAAGATATTCAAAAAGATCTTCTTCCTTAATTCATTAAGTTAGAATTATGTAATTCTAATTTCAGATTATTGATTTTCTATTCAAAGTTTTGAAAATACTTGATAACTCAAAGTTTAACAAGTCCATCGTCGTTCTCACAGACTTTAGGCATACGCTGGCCAGGCGCAAGACTAAAAATCTCCAAGTACTAAACATACTTGCTTCAACTCCCAGTGAAAATACTTTTAAAATTCTTTTAAAAATTCTTTTAAAAATGGATATGGAAAGTCCGTTCCCCCATGGATCACAGTCACCCGGCGGTTCCGCTACTATCTCAGTAGAATCGCTTGTAACTTAGATTTCTCATCACTCCTGAATTTCGCCATGGTTGTCGCCTTAGATCGCGGTCCACACGGCGGTTACGCTACTATCTCAGTAGAATCGCTCGTAGCCTTAGGCATCACGCCCCTCGAATTACGCTTCGGTTCCCAGATCGCAGTTTACTCGGCGGTTGCGCCACTATCTCAATGGAATCGCTTGTAACTGTAGGTATCACACCCCTCGAATTACGCCAGCATCAATCACATAATCCCAACACAATGGGATATCAAATCAGTCCCATTGGACATTCCACTAAGGGAATTCTACGTAGCTACGATTTACAATGGACACTCCACCGAGTTCCAATCACCTTCACACATAATAAATTGGAAGGTACATTTCCATATCCTCAGTTTTTAGAAAACATATGTCATATACATATAGTACTTCATTCACATTTCGTACTTATCATATCTATGTAACCCTACACCGGATTTTCATAATAATGATTTTTCTAAACTGATAGTTTTCGATTATATTCACATATATAAGTTACGAAAACTCATTTCACATTCACAACAAATAGAGGATTCAAAATTTTCTATCACGTTTAAAATTTTCCTCTCAATCGATTTGAAAATTTAAGGTTATCTCTAACCTAATTCACATTCACAATCCAATTCATTATCGATTTCACATTCGATTTGGATTTCACGTTACATCGTCAATTCTCAACACATAATTGATGTCTATCGATATATAACCTCTAAGCTCGTACGTCTCAGAGAAGGGTGTTAAGCTAAAAGAATAAATTCTCCGCCACCACAGATATATATTTAATAGAGATCAAATGATATGTCATCAATTCACAACATTAGACATACAATCCCAATCGACTATCCAAAATTCAAAGCTGAACTTATATTGTTTTTGGTGTCAAAGTTAAACTCAATTTAACTCAAAATTCACTCTTTGAAAAATTTCCAAGTTGAACTAATTGTTCAAATTTCTCAAAATAATATCTTTACAAGATATATAATTTTCACACTTAATCATTTGAAACTAATTTCAAATATTCATTTTTCAATTTATCTTTAAAAGATAAAATTTCAAACCTTTCATTTCACATTGGAAAATATTTCCATACTTATTCAATAATAAGTAATTCACAAATTCTTTCATTTTCAACACTTTGAAAATATTCAATATACTTGAATCAAAATTAAGTATATATTTCACTCTTTAAGGAAATCATTCTTTTAATCACATTTATTTGAGTTAAAACGAATGTTACGTAAAACACCGTTACGACAACTCAAAATCACCAGTATAGGGATTCGGATTTAAGATAGATATATAAATCCCAATACTATCAACAATATTTCCTTCCGGAAACCATTTACTATAACAATAGTGTCATAGTCCACCATTTCCTTATTTTTCTCGAAAACGTCTATTTCAACAATGAGTGTTGAAATCTATGTATTCGATAGTTAATGCATTTTAAAACATCTTTTAAAACTATTAACTTTTCAACTTCACTTAATTCATAGTTTGAATTCCTCATACTTTTCACAATATTGGTTTTAAACCGATTTCAAACTTTTCAATATTAAGTTTTTCACTTAATTTAATTTTCCGCACGTTTAAATTCAAATTCATCACTGAATTTATTTAAACCTATAATGGATTATCATGTTGACAAACATCAAATTTGGAATTTAAATTCTATTTGAACTTTGCATTTACTTTCTATTTCAAAAATAGTCAACTAGTTCTTTAGTAAATTGTTCATCAAGTTAATTCCATTAAATTCATATTTCCACGTTAACCATTTTAGACAATAGTCTAAACTTGAAATATAAACTTCTCATCAAAGTAATTTGATTCATACAGTTAAATCAACAATTAAATTTCATTTCATAATATCACTTCTCAAAATGCTATTCGATTAAAATATTTTCTCCATACGAAATTTTACATAGCTTAATACTTTTAAAAGACGTACACAGAAGATTGTGGATTACAAAAGATAGTATTACAAAATATATCGATTGGTTTAAGATTCAGAATAATTAAGGACTAACGATTTCTTGTCCGATAGTATGCATCCCTGCCAAACTTTCATCTTCGGATGACACTACTTCATATTGTGTTAAAGGAGAATTAACACATTCAAAATCCACATGTCCCCATTCCTTACAGTTATTGCAATAATACGAGATGTTTCCATCTTTATCTATCACCCTAACGCTTTTCGCTCTAGCTGGTCGGGCTATAGCTTGCTCTCCCCGTTGTCTTTCAGTGCAGTTTCTGGCTATATGTCCAGTCTGACGACAATGGTAGCAGATTGTCAATCTATCGACGGGTAAATTGAGTACGCACTTTTTCCTTTTCACTTTAGGGCAATGACTAAGAAAATGCCCTCTCTCCTGACACTTAAAACACACAATCTCCTGACGAGCGAACCGGTCATCCACATTCCTTTTCTTTCTTCTCTCTCGACACTGACGGGCATAATGTCCCTTTTTATGACATCGATAGCAAATAACCTCATCATATGGACCAGGTGCTTGCCTTTCAGTGAATCTCCTTTCAATTTCCGCACGGGTCGCTTCTGCTTCTCTACGAGCAATTGCTCTTCGTTCACGGCGTACTGCTTTCTGTGCTTCGGTTTTCGCCATTATAATTAACAAGGTGTTTTCGAAGTTTCCTATCAATATTCGAAATCCTTTATTAGCAGAGGTTGGATTATTCAATCTTTTTCCCTAAAACATATCTGTTTTATTCACTAATATATTCACTGTCCAAAATCGTGAATATACTTTGTCAACCAATTTCATCATTTCTATAACTTATTTTTATTTTTAAAGGATTACCCACTGTCCAAAATCGTGGATATATCTCCTTTAATAAGCTATAACAATTTACTTATCAAATTCAATTGATTTTGAATTTATAAACAATCTTCATAAATTCTTTTCCTATTTATAAAACTTCAATTTATAAATCTTCTTATTAATTCTATTCAATTCAATTTATATAACTCAGTTATATACCCAAAAGTTCATATTATAAGTTAAATACTTATAATCCATTCATTTACCAATTCGTTCTTCATATTTGAAAACAATTTCTCAAAAGAATTTAGAGTCAAATTCTCAAGTTATAATTCAATAATCCACTTGATTATAACCAAATTAACATGTCTTTTTATTTCACAATTATTACTCGAAATATTCAAGTTATTCGATTTAAACCAATTCACTAATTCACTTAACTCATATTTCATTTTTTCATAAATCTCAATAATTCGATAATGAGTTTCTGAACGATTGAAACTCAAGTCTAACGAGACCTCACCGAATATAAACTGTCGCAAACTCACATTTAGAGAGGGGAATTTTCAAAATAATTTTAATTTCCAAAATACCTTTTATTTTAAAGAAAACAATTTTTATACTTCTTTAAATTTTAAAAACACTTTCTTTATAGTGGTTCTAGTAACTATTCATATTAAACATCATAAACTGAGCTTTGAGTAAACCAAAGCTCTGATACCACTTTTGTAACGACCCGCCGCTCTGACCGCCTCTAGTCGGTAATTAAACCAACTAGAAACGTTCAAAATGACGAATTGTTAGTCAGTTTATAAAGTTTAAACAGAATCAGCCACAGAATCACAGAATAATCATAATATTATTCATAATTGAACTTTTCTTACATACATATATCAGAGTTTGCACAATGCATTAAATTTTTATACAGCGGAATATATCTTTTTAGAGTACAAAGAAAAATTTTACTGAAAACTTTAGTAGAGTGCTTTAATCCCCCTCTCTCTAACTTCGCGGCCTGAAAATCTTCAAGCTGTAAAAATACTCGGTCTGACCCGAGCGTTAATTGCAAAACACAAAAACACTCGAGTCAGGATTAATCTTAACTCAAGTAAATAAATTTGAAATGAACTGAATAAAATGGATCACATGAATCAATTTTAATCTATTATGGATTTTCATATTAACCACTTTAATTTTTAAAATCTGTCAATCCCGTGTGGCTGCAGTACACACGTGTACTTTGCACACATGTGCACTGCCTCGCCAACACATATACACCAAACCAAAAATAGCAAGTGTGTAAGCACGACTTCAACAACTAGACAATGCACTACGCAATGTACAACAAGTTCAAACAGCCCAAACGAACAACAAAAGGGCAAAGTTCAATGCACATGAAACCAAAGGACTAACGAACAAAGGACATAGACCAAGCAATGGCCAAGACTACAAGTACAAGCTGCAACTCGGACAAATCACTGCAAAGAAAAGGCTCAAGGCAAAAAGTGGCTTCTAGAAACACATCTAGAAGTATTTTCGGGAAAATATGCAGTTTTTGGTGCAAATAAATGCAAATATCTACAAAACAAATATTTGCAGCTTTTACTGTAAATATTTGCTGAAAAGAAAAAAAAAATGCAACTACGTGCATTAAAACTGGAAATTTTCGCTGCTGAGTTGACAGTGTCATGAAGCATCAAATATTAGCAGATGGAATGTGCCACTTAAATCCCAAAATGAAATCATTGGAGATGAACATATAAAAATATGGCAAGGCAGCAGCGCTCCTGCAACTGTTGGTTCTGACTAAAATTGTGTTACATCTTTCAGTTATTTGTTAAGTCTATAAAATGAGGCAATAATGATTTGCCTGTAGAAACATAAAATTACTTCGTGCATGCTAGGAACTTCAACCAAACAGGGTTACAACAGGGACAATAGTTTTAAAATTTATGTTGTTTCTAAACTGCAGTACAGGGCACACTGCACACCAAAACAGGTTCAAATTACACAAGCTCGAGATGAAAGTGTCGAAGTTACCCGAAGTCAACAGCAATTCATGTATTATGAATTTACACAATGCAGTACAACTACAGGACAAGGCTAAATGTCCAATGAATGCAACTACAGGACTGCAACAGGTCAACAGAAGTTTTGAAGCAAACATAATCAGGGCTAGTTGATAACAGGGAACTAAAACACAGGCATGTTCATATTACCCAGAGGAATGTATAAATCCCAATACTCCTCATTTTGTTCAAAACAGAAATGCTCACACAACAGTTCACTAAAAATTGTGATATTTGTTTTAAAAATCATGATTTCTAAAATGCATTCAAGTTCTAAACTTATTTCAATGATTTAAGATGGTTTTGATTTTTCATATTTGGAACATAACTGGTCCTGTTGTTTACAGAGACAACAGTTCTTAAATAAAGCTAGATTTTGATTTATAGCCAAGATTTTACACTGAACAAACAATTTTTGTTAACTTGTCAAACCAAACAGAGAAACAAACCAAGTGGAAATGAATTTCCATTAAGAATCTGGGTTTTAAGGCAGAGATAAGTATGCAAATGGGTTTCTGGCACCAGCTATTCATACATACATATTTATATATGTATACACAAACATACAAACAAGATCAAATAACATGTTTACTTCTATCAAAACACCTGCACCACTAATTTAAAGCAACCCTTAAAAATTGTGAAGTTATTCTTCAAATGCAGGCAATGCAGTTTCAAATCATAGCAGTTTTGATTTTTTTTTTTCAAATGACAGTTTACTTTTAACTTAAGTTCTAATGCTTGCTCAAGCATTGATTTTTTTTAAAAGTGAAGAACTGTTTTTTTTAAAAAGAAGTTTACTCACAGTGACATGCATATGCATAAATACATAATCACATAATGGTTCCAAGAACTTTAGCATGAATCATTTTCATCAAACAATTTGTTTAAACTTGTAAATTTTGTTATTTTCAGATTATAAGATGTTCAGACCTTTATAACTAAGGTCATTCATATATAGACATGCAAGCATGATACACAGCAAAACATCAAACCATAGGGGGGTTTATAGGCACATATATACAACACATGCAGCAACATAAACAAGCAAAGTTTTTGGCATAGCATCTGTTCTTATCAATTGTAAAAAAAACAAAACCAATTAGCATTTGTTCTTATCAGTAAAAAAAAAACAAATTACGCATATCAAAAATTGAGTAGAATCTGTTCTTATCAATTTAAAAATACAATTTATAACATCCATTCTCATCAGTTTAATTAAAAATCAAGTAGCATCAGTTCTTATTAGTTTTAAAAACAAAATTTGGTAGCATCTGTTCTTATTAATTTAAATAAAAAACAAATTTCAGTATCTGTTCTTATAAATTTTAAAACAAAATTTCAGTATCTGTTCTCAACAGTTTAAAATCGAATTATCAGAGCAACAATGGTAAATAACCCCAACAACCATACATGCAACTTAACCGAGCAAATAGAAGCCAAATAACACAAATTCATAGCATGAAATCAAGCACGTATCTGTTCTTATCAGTTAAAGTTCAAGAAATCGAGCAAGTGACAGCAAAAGCCCCAAATCATAGCATGCAAATTAACCGAGCAATTGATAACCAATAACCCCCATGCAACCAAAATTCAATGCAAACAAATTTAAATACTTGCATTAAGATAATCGTGAGCCAAAAGACTCACCTTTCACTGAATCGAAATGGAGCGCACGCGAGAGATTTGAAGCAAGTAACAAAGAACCGATCGAGCAAGGCAACACCAAACAATCCAGAGAATCGATCGAATCTAATAGGCGCTTTGAAAAAGCCCTAATTTGTTGAAGGTCGGCGAAGAAGATTTACACGGCCGCCATTTTTTTCTTTCTTTTTTTTTTATTTCGTATGAATGAATAATGGGGAGAGGGCCGGGTATAAAATAGAAAAGAGGCGACGTGCAATTACGTGATGAAAGGCATGGAACACGGCATGTATCATGGGTATGGAGGAATGCTCAAAGTAAGGTAAGGTTTACTTTTTATTTATTTATTTATTTTATTTTATTTTATTTTATTTTCTCTTTTAAATTTAATTAGTTTTTTTTTTTTTTATAATTTGTTTGCTTTGTTTTTATTTTGTTATAATTATGTTGTTAAAATTTTAACTAAATATATGTTCTTTATTTATTTTATTATATATATATTTTTATTTATTTTTATATTATATTTTCTTTCTTATTTTAAATCCAAACTATTTTTCTAAATCATTAATTCAAATTTAAAATATAAGTTCAATATTAAATTTCAACTTCAAAGTCAAAATTCAAATTTCTATTCAACTTTTAAATAGATTAAATTCTAAATTTTAATCACCAATTCATTCTGATAATTTGAAATTTAAGTCAAATTATCATTTAAATATTTAAATTAAATTAAATATTTACAAATTAAATTGTTCAAAATTTAAGATCGTTACACTTAGTATTCATTCCACACTTTTTCTTTAAATTAATCCCAAAATCATACCCACCCAAGAGCCGAATTACAATAGAAAATCACATTGTAAATTGTTAAGTTGACATATAAAGGTGTCATCCTGGACTCTTTAAACAATGAAATAAACATCGTTCAACGGCCAACCAAGCCTCCTACTTCGTTTTCGATTCTCATGTTTCAGCTCCTAAGATAACTTGACTATATCAATAAACTCAACCTAACAAATGAGTACCCATGAGTTTATAGAGAAACCAGTAATAAAAACATGGGTCGGATACAAAGCATGGTGTAAATAATAACATATCCAAAGATGACATTTGGTGAGGCAACTCCACCATATACAAAACATCTCTTCCCCTCACTAGCGTAAATACAAAACATAAGTGGAAAATTTGCAATACATATGTCAAATTCAGGCTATCCCTGAAACCCTTATATGGTTTCGGTCTTGGCCAACCTTTGACCGAACCCACCCTTTAAAACTGCACATGAGAACTTGCTGCCATGGCTGCTTCCCCTACTGGTCCAGTCGTCAAGCGCACCGTCCATATTCCTTACTTCCAAAATGTGCATTCCATTCTCGAACGGTTCGATATTCAAAACTTATTACCCCGAAATGCACCCCATGCGTAGTTCGATTTCACCTTAATTTGAATTATAAAGTACGAACCTAAGCATTTTGTCTTTCTTTAATATACATTGTAAAGAATCAGCCTCATGCTGTTTCATCTTTCTTTAATTTATACTACAAAGAATATATCACATGTAGGTTCTCATTCTTTAATCTACACTGCAAAGAATCAACCACATACAGTTTCGTCTTTCTTTAATTTATATTGTAAAGAATCAACCACACGCAATTTTGAGAGCATACAACCAACTCGAACGTCTCCCGTCCCTTTGAAAGTTGAGTGCTTCTCCACACCTTTACAAGGTGTGCATTTGAGCGAGTGTCCCCATTAATCATTAATAGCCCTTTCGTACCCACATTCTTGTGTAGGTTCTTCTTATACTTAATTATCTTAAGCTCGTCGAGCTTTACCTAATTGTCTCTTATATTATGTTTTAGTTTTAAATTCATTTGACGCGGTAAAACCCTACCATCATTTGTATTGCAGTGCAGTTTGCCTCATTCATATTGCGATGCAGTACATCCCACCTTCTTTCGGCCTTAGCTTTGTATATCTAGCTACACTTATAGCCAAAATGATGCAACGACTTCGACATGGTTCCCTACTATGCCTTTTGGCGTTTAGCACAGTTCTTGCCTACCGTTTTGACTTTAGATTTTTGCCAACGTTCCATCTTTTAGTATAGTAATTCTTCATGGAGTATTGACCTTCCCGTAAGTCAATAAGCTCCTATGGCGATTCAATTCATTTGCCTATTGGTACTTAGTTTATTTTCTGAAAATTTGGCTACCACAGCTCCGTATCAGGCAAAGTCTAGCATGTTAGTTGCTAATCTTTATGTGTGCTGAAATTTGATACATTCAGACTTCGCTTTTTTTTAGTCACAATGTCTTTATTTATCTTTTCAGCATTTATATGGGATCGTGTCCCTTAATCACTTAGCAATAGTTTTTTAAGTTTATGTAATATGTTTCGGTCCTCCATTTAATCACCTTCGACTAGTATAGTTCCTCCTACGATGATGACTAATTTTGAGTTAGAAATTCCTTATAAAATTCTATAAAAATGTGAATAATTCATTTAACACGTTTATTTTCTCTTATTTATTTACTAGTTATATCCCTTAAAAAGTTCATAACCATTCTTTTTTACGTAGAAAATTCTTCAAATAAAAACTCATTTCTAAAATCATGATTAAACATCTTACATGTTCATAGCATTTCGCAATCACTTGAGTATGAAAATATTTCTAAATATCCCATGTATAGTTAATTTCCTCAAAACACTCGTTAGTACATCATTTACAATATTTAAACGTTAACTCATATGAACTCCATAGTATTAAATAAAAACTGAAATCAAACATAATGAAAATGGTGTAATGGTTTAGTATTACTTATCCAGATCTTTAGGCAATCAAGCTTTAATCTTCTTACTTCCTTCTAGTCTAAATTTTCTTCTTCTTATTTTTCTTTTTAGGCTATCACCATTAATGTGCTATCAGTGCTTTTAATATATTTTTGAGTAAAATGAAATGAAGGAATGAGGGTGGGGTTATATTTACTGTCCTATAATAACTTGGGTCTTGGCCCTCCTAATCTTTACCTGGTTGGTTCAATTACCCACCATCTTATTTGATTTCTATAACGATACTCATTTTATTTCTACTACAATAATTAATTTTTCAACTAATTAATTATTAATTTTGGGTTATTACATGCTTCTCGCTTAAAGGAATTTCATCACTACTCTACTGGACACATGCAAGCTTCAGTACTTCATGTCAAAGCCGTTTCTCACCTCGGTTTACTATCTGAACCGCTTTCCTTACATAGGTCATGTTCGGTTCTATAACCAAGTCATTCATTGCTCTTAGTCTTACCCTTGTTTCTGGCAACCAATATACTTCCTCAAATGTGACATATGAAATACAATATAGATCCTTGCAAAAGATCTCAGTAGCTCTACTCGTATGCTACTTCTCTCTACAATCAGAAACCTACTTACATATATAGGCGCTAACTTTTTGACCTTTCCAAAGTACATAACACATCGCATCAATTAAATCTTCATGAACACATGGTCACCTATTGTGAATTCTGGTCGTTTCTATTGGAACTGGGCTAGCCCATAGTAGAACATGGGCGATTTCAAAAAGTTTACCATTTTGGATTTTTATTAGGCCTATATAGTTTAAATGTATTTAAAACTTTACTAAATTTCTCCTTAAACAAAATCAATATTTTATTTCATACAATTTATGTCCTATATATATATATTTATATATGTATATATATATATAAGTATGCATGTGTGTAATATACGTATATGTGCATACGTGCACGTGCAACCGGATATTATGTGTATAATTTGACATGTCCATGTATAGATGTTGGAACTTACAATGCATCAGACATGTTAGCCCCTTGTATGTACAAATACATTGTCTGAATATACATACATATGCATCGATTATTTTATAAGTGTGTATATGTATATATAGTTATACAATTATTATAAATATTAGTCATAGATTATCTTTATTATGAAATGTAATTATGAATATATATATATATATATATACAAATATAATTAAATAACAAAATTTATTTCAACAATTTATAAAATAATTTAAGTACTCGTTATATTTTATTGAATCCACACAATTTTTTTATTAATATGTATGTATTAATTAAATAGACATACATAACATTTATACAAATAAGTAAATAAATATATATGATAAGAATAAAATTATATATATATATATATATATATTTGTGTGTGCGTGCGTGTGCGTACATGTGTATATATATAATTTTGCTATTGCTCTTGGCCATGTAATCAAAAGATATCTTTTTGGTTTAATGATTTTTAAATAAATATTTATAAATAAATTAACAACCATATGGATTTAATAAGGAAAATAATTTGAAAATAATTTATAATCATAATATAAATTTTATATTATTTGAAATATTTTTAGAATTTTTTATGTTATTTATATACGTATTTTTAATTATTTTTCGATTTAATGACTTTTTAAGTAAATACTTATAAATAAATTAATAACGTAAGAATTTAATATAAAAATTAATTTAGAAACAAATTTTGAAAACATAATTTTATATTATATAAAATATTTTCAGAATTTTAAATTATTTATCAACATATATACACGTTAATTATAAATCAATTAAATAATTAAATATTTATTTTTATATATATAATAAATATATTTTTATTTTTATTTTGCACCTAAAATCTTTTACGTATAACAAAATTAAATATAAAAAAATACATATGCATATTATATGATTTAGTATTATGTATTTGAATTAATTAATAAATCATTTAATAATATTATTTAATCAAAAAGTTAAATTTTTTAATCATAAAGCTATGATCATAGTGCAAATATAATTACTAAATTTTTATTTTATTTTATGGACACATATACATAACTATCAATATGTGACAATATATATATACCGATTCGTGATACAATCTAACTAGATAGCTTATGATCAATTAAATAAATAAGTATATAAATAGACAAGATGTGTGTCTTTAACCAATGCCTAGAGCTCACACTTTGAAATGCTGAAGTAGATCCCTTGGATCGTATTTCAATCCTCAAATTTCTAGTTTCTGAGTTGCCTTACCATCGTCGATCAAATCGAGTTTATTTGATATAATTTTGTACTCGGATTTTTGAGGTTGTTACTAGATGTTGTCGGCCCTTGCTTTCTCCCATGAGAGAGTGTAAAACAATACTCTCTAAATTAAGGGTTGAGATGAATATATAAGAGAGAGATAATGGAAGGTAATTATGATCTAGATCAGTTATTCCTCTTACCCTTTCTTATCTTTATTTTATTCAAATACCCTCTAATTAAACCACCAAACAGCCATTCCAGACAGGCTATGCCTAGCCCCTTATGGTCCTTAAAACTATTCCAAGTCCAAATAATATTTGTTGCATTTATATCCTATTTAAATGCGTATCAATTCATATATCAATCATATATTTATAACTATTATAAACATACTATTTAATATTGTTCACTATATGTAAAACGTAATTTTGTAATAAATATTTCATAAATATTAATTAATTTGATTAATTTATAAAATTATAAATTAATTAAATCAGGTGGTAAAAGGAGAATTCAACTTTTCGGATGTGTGACTCTTAGGTGTAAATTAGGTCAGCAATTAATATCAAATAATTCGAATATTAACGTTCACATGTCACTTGGTAGAGTGACATTTTGGACAAATTTATCGCTTACTTGGTTTTGGTAAAATTCAATTTTAATTTATTAAGCGTTACCTGATAGTGACAATTATTTACACCTATTCTCTTCGTCGAGAACTATATATCACTTTAGACTTCTGGAATTTGGTAAAGGTCAAAATTCCAATGTCATTCATATTCAACTCTATAATCCAAATACGAAGTCCTTGATCTAGTAATAACAATTAATATTAACTAAAATGCTCTGGGCAGAGACTTTGACTTTGAGTTGACATCAATTAGTCGTGATACCTCATATATCTAAGGAGACGAATAATCTCTTGAATCGTGTTTCACATCCAATGCTTCCACTCGACCGAACTATAGTCGCTCAATGGATTTCGTGCCACTATTTAATTATAATGAAAGCGGAGCTTTTGCATTGCAGATCAACAATATTCTCAAGTCAAGAGAACTATATAATTTTGTCGCATCAATATTTTTTGTTTGACCTTAATTATACTAACCAACAGAAAACTATCACATGATTCTTTCCATTGCTGTCCAATAACTATCAGTACATTACCCCTTGGGTGCCTCCAACAGTCATAAGTAATACATCGTCCAACATTTGGAGAGCGTTACGTATTATAATCTTAACGAATGTATAAATATCCAATCTCGATACATCTTGGCTAGGAGTATTCAAAATAGTATGTTTAAATTTAATGTGATAAATTACTCATGGTTACAACACCTTGCAGCCACTATTACAAAACATACCATTTAAGAATTTTTTTATTAAATAAACTTTTAACCAAAATTAACCAATTAATATAACTCATTATATCAAGTATATAATACAAATAAAACACCTTTTATTTTGAACAATGTTGGTTATCGAGTTAGAAATATATAATAAATTACATAATTGCACCTAGGTATATCCCTAACTCTATCAATCTTCCATTTGTACTTGGAAACAATGGAATCTCTGTCCCATCCCTTCAATAAATTTGATGAGAACTGATTGAGTTAAACCTTTCATGAATGGATCTGCTATGTTGGTTTAATTATCTACTATGTTAATCAACTCCCTCTGATGTCGATAAATAATTTTTATCATATGGAGCTATTCAAAGTATGTTTCTCGACTTCTGGTGAGCTCTTTTTATCACATTATTAATATATAAAAATGTTAGTACTCCTAATAGTTGAAATTATTTGTACCTCATATATAAATTTGTGCATTTATATATATATTTCGGTTTTATTACGACCCAATTCAAGGCGACATACTTAGCCTTGTCATTGAATAAGCCACAACCTTTCATTTGGAACATTCCAACTTCATGCTTCTTAATTAGAGTTTGAACATGAATTTAATATTGACATATTACATTCGATGGTACTTATGAAGTTCTAGTTCGAACACTCCTTCATAAAGAGTTTGTTATTTTGTAAACAAGTCTCTAATATTTTGCAAATACACCAGAACATTCTAAATTATCATTTAGCAATCTAAATTTAGATTTGATATTTTCTTCACGTATCAAAGACATAAGCAAATTACAATATTGTAGACAATACAACATGTAAGGTAATTCCTATTGTGTGACACTACGTAAAATAAACCACAATTAAATGGACTAAATTGAAATAAATATGATATGATTGAATATGGAAATTTATAAAGGTTGTAATTTGACCATGAAAGTTATTTCGTTGCTTTCCTAGCGAATTTTGACTTATTTCCATATATAATATGATGAAAACGGAGCTGAAACGAAGAAGTTATCAGCATTTGAAGTTCTCAGATTTAAATTAATATTTTTTGAATTCAAATTCAAATGAGAAATCAAATTTTGGATTTAAATTTCAAAAATTAGCTTGGGGGCTAAGAAAACAATTAACGAACGCTTAAGGTTAAAATTTAACTAGGCAATAAAATAATACGGCAACGGAAACAAAATAAACGCCCCAGAATAAAAGAGTGGTCAACCTGAATAGGTCAGCCGGTTGACCGTAGCAGTCGATCGATCATCCAAGTGCGATCGACCGCTTGGAAACAGTAGTTACAAGTAGATCTTAGGGTTTTAAATTCTTTTTTATTCAGTTATGTACTCCAGATTTACCCATTTTCTACCTATTTCCATCCTACAGTTTTAGTGAATTTCAACTCCTATAGATAGAACCCTATTCTCTCTACTTTTATTCATATTATTTAAGGAAATATGATGAAACTCGGGCATTGCTATCTCTCTAATAAGATTCAGAACCTCCATAGAGAATTCAGGTAAGGATTTAACTTATTTCCTATTTGTTTCTTCCTCCACCTATATATTTTTGTCATACTCTTCTCCAATTGTTCGAATCTAATAAATATATATACTTCTTTCCTATTGTGTGAGTATACATCAAAAGAGAGGGATTCTAAAACAGATCGAAAGTCCACAAATCCATTTGATTAAGCTAAGACTAATATATGAGTGGGAACCTTAGTATTTCTTTTCAGCAATTGTTTAGAGTATTTCTTTGGATTTGACTATGCCTTAGGGGTTTTGGGATTTTGAAAATATGATAGATAAAATCCTCCAAAATTCCTTTTTATTTTGAAATGTCAATTCTATGTGTGATTCTCAATTATTTACATTAATTCGATGGAATTTGTTTCAATTATAAAAATTTTGATAATTTCACAGTCTATTTCACTTCTCCTTCTTCTTTGGGTTAAATTGTGATTCTTTGACAAAATAAGGGGTTTAGATTACGAATCCTATTAGTAGTTTACATCACTTATTCATGTCTACTTCCTTGTAAAAAGAGAAGTTAAATGGAATATGGGGTTTAGATTGTAATTCTTATTGTTTAAGATATTCCATCGAATTGGTCTATTAAATTGAGTTTCCGTTTTATTTACAAGTATGTTATTACAGTTTCCATTATGAATATTTCTTCCCTGTTTTGGACATTTGAATTCCATAAAATCTTGAAAAAATACAGAAAAATGACTTGTAATAATAATTGATTAGGGGATTGACATTTAATGCTAGCTTAGAGCATAAAATCCATGCATTTAGAACTTATTAAGCATGAATATTTATTTAATTATATTTACGTAATTAACGTATAACCATAGCATATATGGCGTAGGTAATTAGACATTTATTTGCATTTAGTTTCCCCCATTAGGAAGGTAATTGATTTTGAGGTGAAAATAAGAGAAAACTCATGTATAGCCTAATTATTATTTTAAGGTGTAATAAGGAAGATTCCTTATAAGGCCTTATATATGAAACATTGTGATGAGAGTGTGTGTGTGTATGCGTAGAGTAATTAATTTATAACTAAGTCATAGGGATGCAAGGTCAATAAAATTACATGACATAATTCTGCCCTTCGCTTTGAGGCTACCAGCAGTTGTGTGCACTTTTATTGATATGATTTATCCTTATGATAAATATTTGTAATGACGCGAGTTTAGTTCCTAATTCTGTAGGGGAAATCTGCCCAGCTAATCTGGCTACCACTTCCTGCGAATAGTGGACTAATGTGTGGCGTCATTATGAGTATGGACTATAAGATGAAGGACCTGCTTCAGGGTTGAGGTATTAAGTGGTTGGATCCGCCTTTTGCTCCAGATGAAGTATTAAATGGCCGGATTACGTTAGTTGGTATCTCTATCGGGATCCGCTTCTACAATTAGGCTTAAATGAAAGGATCTACCTATTTTCCACTTGGAAATATTAAGTGGCCTATGACGTTCCATATGATGTCAGGTAGATAGTACCATTGAGGAGCATGCTTATGGAAATAGGTCATAAATGACAGGGTCTGCCTATTTTTCATTGCGAAGTATTAAGTGGCTTGGGTATCGTCTCTCACATTATTAGCTATTTATGACATATGATTGGGATATGGGATCTACTTCTAGAATCGAAGGTATTAAGTGGTTGGACCCGCTTCCTTTCCTTATAAAGAAGTATTAAATGATTTTAATGGTTTTATGTTCGTCGACATGTTCATATTTTGAGATATACTGCCCAAGTACTGAAAAATTAAGCCTCGAGGTTTTTATTTACCAGATACTTGTTGTTCCGACTCCCTGCTCATTACAACATAGGCTGAGGACGGAGTGACGTCAGTGACGATGCTTAGAGATGGAGAAGCCTGCTTTGTGGCAGTATTTGTTATTATTACTTACTTTAATGTGTACCCATGTAACATCTATTATGTTATGGTTTTTATGGAATTATTTATTGTGACATTTTTACTGTTTTGAAATAAATGGGTATAATTTACTATTATATTTTGTTCCATCCGCCGTGAATTCCTAAAGTTTAATTATGACTTTTCAATGTTATTTCTTTTTACTATCAACAGCTTACCTTAGAATGGATCTAAGTTTCGATGGGTCTTTTTCTGGATCAAAATTTAGGCCTGTTCTGAGGTTGGTTGTTACATATTGCTAAAGCATAAGGAATTAATCTTACATATTCCTTGTTAACATTTTAGTAAGCCGCCCTTACATATCATTTGGAACATTCCCACTATCTTTTAAACTTACTATAAATGATATAACTAACAAATCCTATATCGAGTATTAAACAGCCAAAGTATTACTAATTTTAACATAATACATCGTTAACAATCAACAATATATTATTTACTTATACATTAGAAATATTTATGTACTTTTAGTGGTTCTTTTCTTATGGACACATGTTTCTTCTGTATTTTGACTGAAAATCAAACTATTTGACGTTTCTATCATAATACTTATTTAGTTTTGATGCCTATAAAATGATACTTTTGTATTATTTTTTGGATCATATCCTAAAACGCACAAACTCAATTCTACCACGATTGACTTTATGACACTTTGGTTGTTGTATGCAAACAGTCCACTCTAATCATTATTTAGAGTTTTCCATTTCAACACATATGTACCAAACACAAAGCCAAACCAAGTGGTAATCTTATGAGTAAATCTGAATTAACTCGAGCATATTAAATTGTGAATCTATTGCGCTAATTTTGATGATAGAAAATTATTATTTTATTGTGACGACCCGGAATTTCTAACAATTTAAATTTGAATAGTTAATTGATTTAAAATATTTAAAAGTTAACTTTAACTTAAATTCCAAGTATCAATATTTATTTGATAATTAAATTATTGAATTATATAGTTTAAATATTGAATCATATAATTTGAAATTGAGTAAAACGCTGAATATGGAGTATTAATCCTGTTAAAAATAATTTGAAGGCTTATAAAATTTATATTGATAGCACTGAAGGTAGTGAAAGTGTTGAAATTGAGCTTGGAAGTGTTTTGTTCCATTTTAAAAATATATCGTTTAAATTAAATTTAAAAATAGCATTCCAAGACACAGTCTCGGAATTTGACGAAACCAGTTCCATTGGATCCGTAATAGTTAGTTATTATCGGATTTCAATTTTCGTAGCAATCGGAGTTGTCATTTGACCCTGGCAGCTCAAAATGCTTAGATACTATTCTAATTGATTTAATTTAAAATTTATCGTTTATTTCCGTAACTCACTCATATGATCGAAATAGGCTCTGAAACATTTTCCATTATGTTCGAAACGTGGGTAAAACCTTAGAAACGTCTGTCGGCATGTCTAATTCGGAGTTCGAGATTTCGCGTTATGCAACGCGAGATATTTACGATATTTAATTATATTATAGTCAGGCGTACTCAAGAAGCCATTTTCCATCTTTATTATTTCGTCTTTGTTCCCTCTAGTTTCCAGATGGAGATCGAGCTTACTAAAATAAAAATAAAAATGGCCGAAGCCTTTGATAAAAAAAAGGGTTTATCTAGCCATGGCCTCACCTCAAACTCTGGAATTAGACGAAACCCCTTTCTTCCTTCTCGCGATCGAAAGTGAACTCCATCGCAGGCGCAAGCTATTTGGATCGGAAGCCTGATCGTTTGAGCATGTTACTTCCCCTTCAAGATTGACTCGAAGCCACAAATCACCTGCACGCGATCGAGTTAATGTCGAGGTTCGAGCTCAAGCTTGAGGATGTTAAGCGATGAGGTTGCGTTGAATTAGCGCTTGGTGCTCGAGTCGTCGTCGCGCGTGAAAACGTGGATCTGATGTCGCGAAAACTCTAGCAGTTTGGATGCATACTGGGGGCAGCGTCGAGTTGGAGCCGTTTTCACAACTTGGTTCTCTGGCAGATGTGATTTCTTGCGAGGTTGCAGGTATTGTTTGTGGTTAATTCAAGTAAATTAAATGTTGAATTTGTGCTGTTAAAAAAATAATTATAATAATAATAATTGTTAAATTAGATCAAATTATTAATAAAATTATAAAATGTTTATACAAGGTCATAAACTAATAAGAAGTAAGCAGGTTTGGAAGTGGGTTGCAAAACGGGAATCAAAGGTGAGTAATCTCACGCTCTGGAAATTATTTAAATTTAAATGGTTAAATTTAAATAATTGGATGAATGATTGAATTGTTTGGATGTGTACTGATGATCTAGTGATTTTATATTTCATTGTTTCTCGAGTTAATTGTAGTTTGACTCGAGATATTTGGATTTTAAATGGCTTGAACTTAAATCATAAATATGAAAATAGTTCTGTTTAAAATCAATAGGGTTTAATGATCGGTGATTCATTAAATAGGTAGGATAATTTTAATGGAAAATTAATTAAATTATTTAATGATTTGGGTTAATTAGTTAAGTTTATATTAAATTGGAATGATCATTGGGTGGTTTAATAAGTAATTAGCAATTGTGATTAATAAAATATAATTACTTTGTGAAATTAATCAAGAGATTAATTAAAATAGTTAAATAAAGGAGTAATTAATTTATTTAACGAAGTAAATAAAAAGATAGTAAATTACCGGTTGAGATAAATCAAGAGTGATAAATATTTATGATTTAATTAATGATTAATTATTTAATGTAATTAATTTAGATTAAGATAAGTTAAAAATATAATTGGAAATCCTTAATCTATATAATTAATGATGTAATCAAAGATTGTTTAATTAAGATTGATTAACCCATAAATAATGACATATGAAAAATTAACTAATATAATTAATTAAGGATTAATGTAATTAAAATAGTTAATTAATTTATGAAGTAATTAAGATTACTTTTTGAATTTGGTTAAGAATAATTAATATCATGAAATTAAATAAAGATAATTACTTTAATGTAATTGAAAATAATTAATCCAGTGTGATTAATTAAGATGAATAATGAAGGGCTGACTAATTAATTGATTTGGAATTAATTAATGTTAAATGAAGGAATCTAAGTGATTGAGGTTAGAAATTCAATTAGAATCAATTGAATTAATTTGGAAGCGATAAAATCTGCTTATGAATGATTGATTGGTATTAGATGCTTTGAATGAGTTGATATCTCTGATATGAAATGTTGTGTATTTCATTTGGATAAATTGGGTTAGAATGACACGAAACTCGAAGAGGCCGGTGTCGGGTATTAGAAAATACCCGAAACCACTTCAAATGTTTATAGATGGATATATAAAATCTATATGCTGGAGTGAAGTGATTTGGAGATATTGGACTGTTTTAAAATCTAAATCTTTGGTATTTAGAAACTTATATGTGGGCTAAGTGTTGTCTATAATAATTTGTGGCTTGTGAATTGATATAAGTTACCCGGGTTTATATGAGTTGTGTACTTTGTATTCCATGTTGGATGGGTTTACTCATGCTGGTTTCCAGCCTGACCCGGGTGTTACTTTGGTGTAATGCTCGGTTCAGACCGAGTATTATAGATTTTCAGGTTAGGATGTTCTGCAATTCAGGAGTCGGGCTGGATGGCAAGAACGTATGGAGTGTTTACGCTGTATTATATTGTTGTATATCTGTGACATGATAATGATGAATATTTAATGTCTGTGTATATGCGAAACTCTGATGTATTAAAATGTAATCGACAGATATAATATTCTTTTGTAGACTGTTATTATTTATTATCGTATTTTATCCGCTGCGAATGTGAGATGTTTGGTGTTTTTGTTCTTCTTCTTCTTCTATCTCTTTCTTCTTTTCATAACTATCTGAAATTTTCGGCTTCGAAAATTTCAGGTTGTTACAATTGGTATCAGAGCTGAAAGGTTAAGCGAGAACCTTGGCTCTGGTACGAATTACTCATTAAATAGAGTTTAAAGTACTCTAGAATGAGTTGAGTGTGTGTGTGTGTGTAAATGAGAGCGTACTTGTTATTTTCTTATATAAAGGTTTTAAATGATTTTATATAAAAGTATATTTTGATGTATAAAGTAATATTTCATTCTAATAAATATTATGGCGATTGGTTGTTAAATTATTGAAATTAAAATTAAGAAGTAATATAATGCGACCAAATTGAAGACTTGAATTGGAATTAAATTAAGTAAAAACAGAAATACAACCAAATTAAAATTTAAGTTACTTGAAAATGAAATTCTAAATCTGGTCGTCGAATTTGAATTTTGTTTCAAAGTAATGAAAAATAACGAATAAGTATTATTTGGATAGCTGGGACTTGTTGCAAACAATGGGTTGTTTGAAAATTTGATTTGAATTAAAAACCAAAAGTAGTTTAACAATTTAAGGATGACCTCGTGTGTAAAGGAAATAATATGTATGAATAAGGAATATACATAAATCAAAAATAGTTTGAATAAACTCTAAATGTTGAGTTTGAAATTTGGAATGGGATGTAATACCCAGGTGATGAATTTTTAAGTGATTATTGTGAAGTTTAAGGATTAAATGAGGTTGATTAGATTACGTAAACCAAATTTAACTTGGGAGAAGTTAAAAAAGTTTGGATGAACAACTTGAATTGGAAATTTTAAGATGAAATTGGAATTTAACTTGGAAAGTTAAATAGTCAATTTGAATTAGTAGTTTGTGTGATCTCAAAATGGGTTTGAGATCTGGAAATTGGGAATGGATGGACGTTTTAAAATAAATTGGATGATACCACATTATTGTTGTTAAAAATCTTTAAATTGCAAATTGGATTTGTATCAATGAATGAGGAATAAAGCAAGGTAATATATCCATTATTGAGATAAAAGGGAAATCTAACTTTAATTTGAAATTAAGGATATGGAATCACTTTAAACTGAAAATTTGAAAATTTGAGTTTGTAAATTAAAATTATTTAAGAACTGGCTTCAAAAAGATAAAATTTAATAATAAATTAAAATTTTAAAATTAAATTGTATTGAACTCTTATTTGAATCTCGAAATGCATAAGTAAAGAAAATTTAAAATGGAATTTTGAGAATTTGACTCAGAAATTAAATTGATTAAAAAAAACTTTGAATAAAAGTTAATTTGGTTTAAAAAGCTAAACCAACCTTTGAGAATTTAACTCGAATTTCTACAATTCGAGGTAGTTTAAATTCAAGATTAAAATTGAATTGGATTATATTGAAATGATTTGAGTTTGAAATGGGTTCAATTGATAATAATTCGAATTAATTGGAATAGTTTGAAATTATAATATAAGTTGAAACTTAGATTCCATTAGTACCAATTGAACTGAGTTCGAATTAACTAGAATTGAAGTTGGATTAGGAATAAATCAAGTCCAGTGGAATTTTGAGTTATTTGAATTGGAATTGGGTCAATTTAAATGGAAATTTAAATTGAATTGTTGGGGAAGTGAACAGTTTTGACTTTGAACTATTTTCAATATAAATTGTTTTAATATCAACTTATTTTCTAAGCTATTAAATATATACAACCTTTCTTTCCTAAAGCCAAATTATTTTATACTTATTTTACAATTATTTTTGGAGCTATTTAACCATTTTTCAACTGTTTTCTAAACTAATTACTATTTTTCAATTATTTCATAAACTAACTTCTATTTTCCAACTATTTTGCAATTATTTAAAATTCCTGAAACTGTTCAACTATTTTCCGACTATTTTACAATTAGTTAACTATTTTATAGCTATTTTGCAAACTAATAATTATTTTTCAACTACTTACCTATTTTCAATTTTCAAGCTATTTTCTAAATATAAACTGGTTGGAGTTCAAACTGTTATTGATGTAAACACCCAACTGAGATAAGAATTGAAGTGATAATTCAATGGAATTGAGGCAATTGTGAATAGAAAGGAAATTGATTTGGTTGATAATCAATGGGAATAAATACGTGGGATGTACGTATATTATTTTATTCGCATAGTGATTTGATCCAGATTCGAGCACAGAATTTCGAGATAGTTTATCGATTCGAGTTGGGATTTTTCACTCGATTTTCGACGACGAACCTGGCTATGGATTGTTGATTGGTTCTGGATATTCTCTATCATAGTTAAGGCTATGCAAGGAGAATGACGGTTTCTGATCAAGAAACCAGGTCTGAGTCCGCACTATAAAGTCGTGTGGACGATACTAGTTCGGAAGTGAAATTATGTGATCGAGTGAGCGATCATATTGGTATAGCGTATGGATGATATGTGTATATCGTACGGACTTGAATGTAATTGATATTGAAAAGTGTAATCAAATTTGAATATTTGATTTTGAATAAACAAAGTTATACATCTTTGTTATATAAGATAAATCTTCCCTTGTTTAATCTTTTACCAGAAGAAAGGGTTTTTTGAAGGTGTTTGAAGTATAAAAGGAGTTTTATACAAGTTTAAAAGGATCCAAAGTTTTTTTTAAAATTATATATATCTATATATATATAAAGGATCTTATGAGTATTTTGGAAGAAATTTTTGGGAACTTTTGGATTTGGAAAGGCTTTTTATTTTTGGATAAAATCAATATTAAAATTTGGAAAGCCTCGTTTGAGAATTATCGATTTTGGGATGATCGATTTTGTGTAAAGAAGATTTGTATGAAATCATACTAGGTGTATGATTGGAAGATACTATATGTATAGTATAAAGTGTTTTGATGATGGCTTTGGGGAAAAAGGCGCTCCCTTGAAATGAACTTCTCAGGAGTGCCACCGGGTGGTGCTACCTTGAGCCCAAAGGGGGGTTCTAAAGTTGATACTGTGAGGAGTCCGGACAAAACTAGTTCCTGGGGATTTTGAGTAGTGAGTACCATAGCGAAAGTCATGTGTGCCGCTGAGAGCCAACAGTCTGCGCTTGATTTTATATCGGTAGACTGCGACCTATGGTAATATAGCGAAAGTCGTGTATGCTGCTGAGAGCCAACAGTCTGTGTTTGAGTTTACATCGGTAGACTGCGACCTATGTAGAAGTGGAGAAGTTTCATTTTGACAGCGAAAATCAGAGGCCGCGGACAGCCTACAGTTACATGGACTTTTGCTGTGATGGCAACGTAACCCTGGTATATAACTGCGATCTGTCGTGGGTTCCATGGCGTAATCGAGAGGCCGCAGAGAGCCTGCAGTTACATGGACTTTTGATGCGATGGCAACGTAACCCTGGAATGTAACTGCGACCATGGATGGGAGTGATGATTTCCAGAGCATTCTCACCAAAGATATTTCCTCTATTTTCAAAAAATGTTTTCTATATTTTCAATAAAATTATTTTCTAAGTATTTTCACTAGGTGTTGAAAATAGGTTTACCAAGTACTTATAGATTTTCAGTCCTACGCCTGATCAACGTATGACTGAATTTCTATGAGAACAAGGATGGACTGGTTGAGACATCGAGTTATAAGCAGTATTTTATAAAGAACTATTTTAATAGTATTATCTGAATTTAAAGGCATTTCTAAATTTTTAAAAACTAAAAGTGTTGGAATTTTGAACAATGAAAGAAAATCTAAACGGGAATGATGAAAGATTTGAACTCAGGAAAATTTAATGAAGTGGTTATTGTAATAAAATCAAACATTGATTTAAAAGTTGGAAGTAAGCTAATTAATTAAATAATTAATTGATAGAGTATGTAAATAAAATTTAACCCAGTTAAATAAAATGGATTGCGAGTTAATAATGGAGTTTGGAAATGAATTCGAATTGTAAATAGAATTCGACTTGGGTTTGATAATGAATTAAATTAGTAGAGATGTTATGAAAATAAAATAATAAATAAACAAATAGAGTTGGATCGAAATAGTGATGGTTTGAATTACAAATAAAATCAAGTATGTTATAAATAATATTAAACGTAAATTGCGAGTAAATTAGATAATGGAAGTGTTGACGAATGAAATGAAAGTGAATTATAATAGAAATGGTTAGGGTTGCAAACAAACCCAAGTGAATAGAAATAAATTGAGAATGGCCTTGTATTAATAAAATAAATTCGAAAATGAATTAAATAAGTAAATTTAAAATTTAAAATGGGTTAATCGAATTAAATAATAAATAGATGAAGTCTGCTTAAATAAAAATTAAATCAAAGTTTTAGTTGGCATTGAATTATTAAAATGGAAGGGTATTAAATAAAAGGTTTGGGTTAAATTTATTTTTGGAAAACGGATATTAGTTTAAGTTTGAATGTGCCAAGCTTAATAAATTGTTTTGAATGAATCCAATGCGGAGATGAAATGAAATGCAATGTATGGTTGGTAAATAAATTAGAAATGAAATGGAATTAAACATAAAATGAGTTGAAATCAATTTGAAATAGTTATAAACTGAAATAGATACTCTATTAAACGAATATCGCCTAATTTATATATAAACAGTTGTCGTTTGACGTAAACAGAAGTAATTAAAATTCTATAAATTGGTAGAGGTTTAATAAATTGGTTTTTGAATCAATTAAATTGAATATGAGCTTATTTGGATTAAAAATAAATTGAACATAAGCAATTGAGTTGTAAACCATTAAAATTGAATGAAATGGCATATAAATTTGGTTGGAAGCAATTGGATTGGCTTTAAATCATATGCATCGCTTATGGTAAGCGTTTGGTGTTTGATGCTTTGGTAATGCTTGTGTTTTGCAATTATAGTAAGTGAAATGCTAATAAATTCTCTATATATGGCACTTACAAATTTAAATTGAGTAAGTACAGGTATCGGAAAGCCGTTTGGCTGGATTTGGTTGCGCTATTTGCTAGAATAAATAAGTCGCTTGCTTAAAATGCTAAATAAGGTACGCCTATGCAATAAAAATATGAAATATGAATTTTTTTTGCTTTTTACGACCGTGTGGGTCGATGTATACATATTTATATCTCTTGTCAAATTGCAAAAGCTCCTCCGTAAAAAGGAGACTCTGTCAAAATTTTCCGAAAATTTTGGGAGTAAGAAAGAATTTTGAAAAAGAATTTTGTTAGCAACAAAACGATTTTAATATGAAACTGAAATAAATCAGCGAATGAAATTAATTTAAAATAATGATGCGAATTAAATTCAATATTCAAAATTGAGAATAAATTGAATTCATATGAAAATGGGAAAAACTAATTTGAATGGAAATAGATATGAAAACTTCCGTAGGAAATGTACGAAATGATTTTAAAGGGCTATGATTGGAGATTATTGCTAAGTAGGTTATGCAGGTATTATAAAGAGAAAAAGGAAATTGGTTTTGATATCAGAAGATAAATTTGAATTCCCCGACAAAAAGGTATGTATTTAAATTTCTTTACGAAATTGGATTGGGATTTTGGATCTAGCCACTTGGCTTTTGTTTTATTTTTGGAATTTGGGAGCCCGTAGAGGCCTTTTGTAGTTGTACCGAGCTAGCCGCGCAAAAGAGACGCTGGCAAAAAATTTCGAAAATTTAGGGAGTTAAAAAATTTTGAGAAAAATTTGATAATTCAATATTTGGTTTTAAATTGAAATTTAGATGATTGAGCAAAAGGGCATTGTTGGAAACTATAGAAGGTTTTGGGAAATTGGCTGAAGTTATAGTAGGTCTTTAATAAAAGATAGTTGGTAGGAGGTTTAGTTGTGGGTTTGGAAAAAAGTAAATGGGTATTGAACCATTCTTCCTAATTAGTAATTTCGGGGACGAAATTCTTTTAAGGGGGGAGGAATGTGAGGACATGGAATTTTTAACAATTTAAATTTGAATAGTTAATTGATTTAAAATATTTAAAAGTTAATTTTAACTTAAATTCTAGGTATCAATATTTACTTGATAATTAAATTATTGAATTATATGGTTTAAATATTGAATCGTATAATTTGAAATTGGATAAAACGCTGAATCTGGAGTATTAAGCCTGTTAAAAATAATTAGAAGGCTTATAAAATTTATATTGATAGCACTGAAGGTAGCGAAAGTGTTGAAATTGAGTTTGGAAGTGTTTTGTTCTGTTTTAAAAATATATCGTTTAAATTAAATTTAAAAATAGCCTTCCGAGGAACAGCCTTGGAATTTGATGAAACCAGTTCCATTGGATCCGTAATAGTTAGTTATTATCGGATTTCAATTTTCGTAGCAATCGGAGTTGTCGTTTGATCCTGGCAGCTCAAAACGCTTAGATACTATTCTAATCGATTTAATTTAAAATTTATCGTTTATTTCCGTTACTCACTCATATGATCGAAATAGGCTCTGAAACACGTTCCATTATGTTCGGAACGCGGGTAAAACCTTAGAAACGTCTGTCGGCATGTCTGATTCGGGGTTCGGGATTTCGCGTTATACAACGCGAGCTATTTACGATATTTAATTATATTATAGTCAGGCGTACTCAAGAAGCCATTTTCCATCTTTATTATTTCGTTTTTTGTTCCCTCTAACTTCCAGATGGAGATCGAGCTCACTAAAATAAATAAATAAAATGGCCGAAGCCTTTGATTAAAAAAAGGGTTTATCTAGCCATGTCCTCACCTCAAACTCTGGAATTAGACGAAACCTCTTTCTTCCTTCTCGCGATCGAAAGCGAACTCCATCGTAGGCACAAGCTATTTGGATCGGAAGCCTGATCGTTCACGCGTGTTACTACCCCTTCGAGATCGACTCGAAGCCTCAAATCACCTACGCGCGATCGAGTTAATGTGGAGGTTCGAGCTCAAGCTTGAGGATGTTAGGCAATGAGGTTGCATTGAATTAGGGTTTGGTGCTCGAGTCGTCGTCGCGCGTGAAAACGTGGATCTGATGTCGCGAAAATTCTGGCAGTTTGGACGCATACTTGGGGAAGCGACGAGTTGGAGTCGTTTTGACAACTTGGTTCTCTGGCAGATGTGATTTCTTGCAAGGTTGTAGGTATTGTTTGTGGTTAATTCAAATAAATTAAATGTTTGAATTTGTGCTGTTAAAAAAATAATTATAATAATAATAATAATTCTTAAATTAGATCAAATTATTAATAAAATTATAAATGTTTATACAAGGTCATAAACTGAAAAGAAGCAAGCAGGTTTGGAAGTGGGTTGCCAAACGGGAATCAAAGGTGAGTAATCTCACGCCCTGGAAATTATTTAAATTTAAATGGTTAAATTTAAATAATTGGATGAATAATTGAATTGTTTGGATGTGTACTGATGATCTAGTGATTTTAGATTTGGTTGTTTCTCGAGTTAATTGTAGTTTGACTCGAGATATTTGGATTTTAAATGGTTTTGAACTTAAATCATAAATAAGAAAATGGTTATGTTTAAAATCAAATAGGGTTTAATGATCGGTGATTCATTAAATAGGTATGATAATTTAAATGGAAAATTAATTAATTAAATTAATTAATGATTTGGGTTAATTAATTAAGTTTATATTAAATTGGAATGATCATTGGGTGGTTTAATAAGTAATTACCAATTGTGATTAATGAAATATAATTACTTTGTGAAATTAATCAAGAGATTAATTAAAATAGTTAAATAAAGGAGTAATTTATTTATTTAATAAAGTAAATAAAAAGATAGTAAATTACTGGTTGAGATAAATCAAGAGTGTTAAATATTTATGATTTAATTAATGATTAATTATTTAATGTAATTAATTTAGATTAGGATAAGTTAAAAATATAATTGGAAATCCTTAATCTATATAATTAATGATGTAATCAAATATTGTTTAATTAAGATTGATTAACCCATAAATAATGAAATATGAAAAATTAACTAATATAATTAATTAAGGATTAATGTAAGTAAAAGTTAATTAATTTATGAAGTAATTAAGATTACTTATTGAACTTTGTTAAGAATAATTAATATCATGAAATTAAATAAAGATAATTACTTGAATGTAATTGAAAATAATTAATCCAGGGTGATTAATTAAGATGAATAATGAAGGGTTGACTAATTAATTGATTGGGAATTAATTAATGTTAAATGAAGGAATCTAAGTGATTGAGGTTAGAAATTCAATTAGAATCAATTGAATTAATTTGGAAGCGATAAAATTTGCTTATGAGTGATTGATTGGTATTGGATGCTTTGAATGAGTTAATATCTCTGATATGAAATGTTGTGTATTTCATTTGGATAAATTGGGTTAGAATGACATGAAACTCGAAGAGGCCAGTGTCGGGTATTAGAAAATACCCGAAACCACTTCAAATGTTTATAGATTAATATATAAAATCTATATGCTGGAGTGAAGTGATTTGGAGATATTGGACTGTTTTAAAATCTAAATCTTTGGTATTTAGAAACTTATATGTGGGCTAAGTGTTGTCTATAATAATTTGTGGCTTGTGAATTGATATAAGTTACCCGGGTTTATATGAGTTGTATACTTTGTATTCCATGTTGGATGGGTTTACTCACGCTGGTTTCCAGCCTGACCCGGGTGTTACTTTGGTGAACTACCTTCCGTACAACACATCTCTAGAGGGATGTCTCGAGGATCAACAACTTTTAAATCCTTTGCACCTGGCAAGAATGGACTACCCTTAGACCCAACTTGGTGGCGAATAGAACCGAATATGACATCACCCCGGACGTAACCGACTTATCCGAGTTCTCTGTTAACATACACAACTTATTCAACATATATATAGTAATCTAGAAAGGTGACCACAACCTAATGATTTCGAACCACATATCCTCACAGCATGTCCGGTTTAAGCAATTTTCGGGTAATGAGACCTGAGGTAACAATCATCATTCATATAGCACACTCTACTTTGAATGCACACTGCCACTCCATGATTGCACAACTGATTTCTACAAACGTATAACTTCTGAGCTCGTATGACTCAGGGAAGGGTGTTAAGCCAAGAGAAGTTGCCATCTCTGCCACCAAACAAATGATACGTTTATAGAGATCAATCAATGTGATTAGAAATGTTATGTCAGACATTTTTCCATAAACTTGTCTAGGAAGACGAAAAACCAAGGAACTCTCCTACCACATCCTGTCGGGAATCACCCTAAAGATTAGTAGCAAGAATCCCTTGCATCGAAGATATCAAATGAAGATACTCTTGCCACATATATATGATATGGGAAATTTCACTCGAGGCAGTGACAAGCAGCCCTTCATTCTACTTACTATCATTCCATGTCTTCAATTCTAATACATAAATTGGTTCAAAGTAGTTTTTGGATAAGAATCACTCAAATCCAATCTCGGTTCCTTCGAACCAATCGTCGATAAAAAGATACTAAGCAAATAGGTGTTTATATATTGATTAATTACTTTCTTTTTATCAAAACAACTTTTAGAGATACATATCTTTAAAACATTTCTTTTCAGCCTATATTAAATCATTAAACCTCTCTTTGACTTTGGAAATACCAAATCATTTTCGTAAGTCGTATTGCAAAATTCTTTTGATTTAAAAAGGATCAATAGAAATTATACATTTTACTCAACATCAATTTTCGTATTCAACCTTTACTATCCGTTGAATGATGGTAAAATCACCTTTTAAATTCACATGGATAGTATGGATTCCTTCCTCGAAATTTAGCACTAAATGTAAAAAGATTATCTCTATACAATTTAAGTTGTTCAAATTTTGAAAACTGAATCTTTTATACTTGTCTCGTTTCCGACATTTTTGAACTTATCTATTCATCGTCCAGGAAAAAGGCCAGGTAAGTTGGAGGAATGGCTGCTTCTAAACATCTCTTTAGTTTAAATACCTCTTATCCAGATCTTATGAATAGAAAATTTTAGTCTACTTATCGGCTTTTAGAACCAAGATTAAATCACTTGATTTTAACAGCTTTTCTTTAAATTGTTTATTTAAACCTTTTATAATAAATTATAAAAGCCTTAAATCATTTTGAAAACACTTACTTATTTATTTTAAAACATTTATAAAAGACTTGGGAAAGAGAACTTAAGTTTAAAGCCATATTTAAAAAGTTATTAAAAACCTCTGCATTGCGAGTAATGCTTTTAAGGCTTATTTGATCAAAACAACATTTCTATCATTTAGAAATCCATTTTTTATAACTCAAATCTATTTTAAAACAATTTAAAAGATTTTTAGAATTTATTGCATATTTTAAAGAATTAAACATATCATTTATAAATAATTTATCCCTTTCGTTTTCGAACTGCCAAAGCTCGACTATTTTGAAAACTTGATTTGCTCATATTTCAAAATCTACTAAGAAAAATCTCAATATTTTTCTTTTGTTTGAAAACTATGGTTTTAAGAGCATGGAAAATTCTTATTACAAAGAATTTCGACTCTGAACCCATCATTTAAATGGATTTAACTTTTTACGGCGTGAAATCGCGAACCACCGTTATGCGATGCATCTACTTTTGATTCTATTTTCATAACTTGTCAAGATTTCACCAAACTAAATTTTAGTGTTTATAAAACATTTATAAATCATTTAAAAACCATTTTAAAGAGGTTCAACAATTTCATATATACCATTTCATTTATCAAAGGAAAGTGATGTCCTTTTTGATATTCGACACGTATTAAACGTGACTTGTCTCATATAAAAATAAACTTGTAGTCAACATCCAAACTTAATGATCAAAGCCTAGTAAACATCCATAGCAATTATATCACATCATCATCGTATATATAAATATAGAGTTTCTCACCATCATTGGAAAGCTATGGCCTATTCTAGCAAGTTGAAGTTGCTCGGCCTTCGGTAGTAGGAGGTGGTGGCCATGTGTTTTGAGTGGAGATAGGAGTGATTTACCTTGGTTTTGAAATGTATTGCTATTGTATACATACTTATATAAATTTAATTTATTTTTTTTGCAATATTTTGGCATAAATTTGCTATGACTTAGGAAGACATTAAAATAGATTAGAATGAAAAATAAGAAGTAAAAAAATGTGTGAAAATATGAGAGAGTATGTGCATGTATTTGTAGGCTTAAGGTTTGGAAAATATCATGATATTTTCATATTCTTTCACATCACCACTTTCCACCTCTTGTTCTCCATTTCTCCTCCCATATGCCTCCATCACTTCGCTTCTCTTCTATACCATATGCACTGACTTTAAATGCCTTAAGAGTGAAGGTAAATGAAAATATCATGATATTTGTTTCATAATATCATGATGTTTTTATCATATATATGCATGTATATGTATGTACTTTTATATGTATATGTGTGCATATTACATGTATATGCATCTATATGTATGTGCACAAGAGAATAAACAACGTTGCAATGACTTTAAACAATTTCCGTTCGTTAAAACGTTGAAAATCAAGAAGCTGATTCTCAGTCACATTTTCACGTATTAATTAAATCTCATATAAATGTAAACAAAATTTAAAAAGTGATTTCTTATCATTTTCAAAAAATTAAATTGATCACATTTGATTTATAAAGCCATATAAATTAATGTTAAACAATAGTTTATAAAAAGTGGTATTATATTGATAAAGAGATACAAATTTCTTATATTTTCTAATCATATCTTTATAAACTATTATAAATTATTTATTATCACTTCATAAATAATTAAAATGAATTATTATCATTTAAAAACAATTATTTGAATAAATACAATAATTATTAAATCATTAAATCTTAATTTAAATCCATAAGTAAATTATTAAATATGATGTCATTATCGATGATGTCATAAATACATTTAATTTTCCAAAAATAAAATAATTTTTTTTATTTCATATTCATGTTTAAACAAGTGAATAAATATATGTATCCATCTCCGTGCACGACTTCTAATAATTATATAGATGTTTATTGATAAAATGTTTTTCGATCATTTTATCGATATCTTTCAAAGTATATGTCTTTGTAAATACTTATTCAAAATTAAGATTACCATCATTCTTATTCAAAACATCATCATTTATGTTTTTTGAAAGCTTTTATTTAAATATTTAAAAATAATATAATTTATCAAACTGATAAATTTGTGGGCGGTTACACGTTTCATCCAATGTAACCGGTTTTATCTCTGGATCGTGTCCAAATCCATTTTACGACCGACAATTTCTCATAGAAATTCATTCGCTATGAAGTTGGTATTTCATGAAACAACGGCTGTTTCTCAGTGCAACGGTATAGGTATAACACTTTATGAATTGCCATGCATATATAAAGTTGATTTGGCATTAGTTTATAATACTTATGTCCAACACATAAGTTAGTCATCCAATGACAATCGTTACCAAAATTCTTTTAGGGCGAGTCATATAAGATCCCTCATGTACATATATTACGTGTTGTCTTTCGACTCCCATTACCTGCCAACTTCTTGGCCTATGATATGTTGGTTCTTTTAAACTCTTATCTTGTATAATTTTGTAAATTATTATTTAGATGAAATTAATTTTGATCTTGTGTACTACTCTTAAGTACATGACATTATAGGGAGGAGTTAACTCAACTTCACTCACAATTAATTGTACTATGGCCAACAATGTTTGATTACTCCTTATCGATACATCATTATGTATTATAAGGAGGAGTGACTTTTGAAATTGAATCTCAAATCATATTTAGGTATGTTCGGGACTCCATCCAATTTGCTCACATGTTCGATCAAATCAAATCATTTTTATTTTCTATTGCATGTTATTTTATTTACTTCCGTTTAATACTCTATGAGCTTAACATATACATACTACATATGTATCAAATACACATGTCCATGTCAGCGGTAACTCATTGGTGAATATATGGAACCGTTTTGGTATTAATAGACTTGCAATTACATACATCTTTACGTATCAATCCTTAGAGTTCATCAACTCTTGTGATAATTCCACTGAATGAGTGATTTTCCCTTAATTGTTTGAGATATAATTTACTAGTACCATATGATTTATAGTCATATAATATACAATTATTTCTCAAAACTATGGTTTAGTCCATAATTCCAAAATAATTGTAAATAAATTTAGATATTTCTATATTTTCCAATGTGTTACCACTATTATAGTATTAATTTATAACAAATATTCATAGTACACATACTAAAATAAAACTAAATCTATTTTTCAGTTAACACTAAAAAGTTGTTATCATTTAATAAATAATGTTTGGTACGTTTTACGAAAATAATTTTGTAACTTGATGCGACCAATAAGTGCCTTATGGTATACTCCCACTATTTCCACCATTACTATAATAGTATATGAAATACGAAGCTCCATTCTTCCAGTTAATATAGGTAATTTATTTCATTTACTATAATTGGTTTATAGTAGAGAACTTGCAGATCAAATATCTTAAACTCAATGAAATAAATCTTATAAAAAAGTTCCATATGAAAATACTTTTGGATTAGAATTTATATTTCTCATCCCAATGTTAAGCATCTATTATTATTTTACACTTCTCATTTCAATGTCTCTTTATGAAGTAGAAGTTATTCATTCACTTCATCTCAACCATGCCTTAGGTTACATCCACACTTGTACGTTCGATTTCCATTTTAAACCATTGAACTAATTAAAGGAAATATTTACTACAATATCATAATGAACTCTTAAAAAAGTGCATTCAATCATCCTTAACATTTAAGGATGTCAAATATGTTGAATTTATGTAAACCGATCAAACCGACACTTTAAAGATCTGATTCATAGATCTATCTTATTGTTTTTTGTCCTGTGTTACATTTAATATAGCAAGATCATTATTATAATCAATCATATTGAATACACACTCTCACACTACAGTTTACTTCAGTGAACTGATTTCATCGAGGTTTCATAAATTTTAAATTATGATAATTCAACATATAATATTAATATGTGATCGTATATGGATCAAATATCCTTATATTGCTTTTAGAGTTTGAAACTCATTGAAGACAATGCACAGTCATGGATAAGTAAACTCATAAGTGACTAAGTTACAGATGGATTTTTTGGTTGTATAATTAAGCACTTGCGTGGGTCAGCATGCAAAAAAAAATTGATAAGTATATATTAATATTTCTTTGTCAATATTTAGTTCGGTCCCTTTATATATTTCATTTGAAAAACATTTTATCAGCTTTATTAATTGCACAAATTTATTAATGTAGAATATTATAGCGTTATATAGCAGACATTCTTACAATATTAGAAAGATAAATAGCACCATTTTATTTTTTTTTAATTAGGCTCCCACTAGTATTTTATGTTTCTCCAAACCCAAGACAAAATATAAAAGTCCTTCGACATCACTGGAGTGTGTTAGAACTCGTATATCTTAGGATTCTAACATTTAGGAAAGATCAACAAATCATGCCCCCATGTACGAAGGACAACTCCTTATCGATTTTATCAAATTCAACTCCTAACATTGTGCCCTTCTCCTAGTTTCATCTATACCATGAGGAAAGCTCTATAAATAAAGAGAGATTTTTCACGCGTACCTGCCATTTCACAATGTCCTAAGTATATGAAACATACCTTGAGGAAAGCTCAACAAATATTTTTAAGTATCTTACTTCATTTAGCCTATATATTAATTGTACTACACATGACATCCCTGGCTTAAGGAATGCTGAAGAACTAAGGAGTATGCAAGTAATGTATTAATATATAATAGGACAACCTTACATTAAAGATTCATAATCTTTAGTTATCTAATTGAATGAACTTATGGAATAATGTATTTCTTATGAAATACCCTTGTGATTCAAGTGTCAGACACATCAAAAATTACCGTATACGTACTATACGTATGTATTTATCTCAAAAGTCTATTTTGGGTTTCTTATTATTCCACCTTTTATTGTACATTTATATTTTGTAAGTTTCATTATATAACTTTTATATTTTGATATACTTATATAATAGTCTTATGTATAATATTATATATAATTAAATCTTATTTAATTAATTTAATTAACACTTTAATTAATTATTATATTATTCAATTATAACTTATTATATTAAACATATACGTACTATACTACACATGTATCTTGTATATATGTATTTTAATTTATTAATTAGCTCTTCAATAATTTATTTAATTACACAGTTTTAATTAAATTTCATTAATTTGGAAAATTCTTTTATACGCACGTGAATACTCATATTGTCTTAAACAATCCAAGACAACATAACATATATCATTATATATATATATATATATATATATTATACACACACACACACATATATATATATATATATTTAATTACTTAACTTATTTAATTACTTAACTTATTTAATTACTTAATTTATTATATTAATCTTATTAATAAATAATATTTTCGAAATTAGTTTTTATGATATTTTCAAACATTCAAAAAAAGTATACTATAATATTTATAATACGTGTTTTATTTCAAATTTAAAACTTTTATTTTAATCCAATTTTGATACCAGCCTAAGGCCCAATTCAAATAGGGCATATTTCTATTAGGGGTAACTTTTAGACTTGCATAATTGTTCATATCAGGCCGGTAGCTAAATAGGATAGTGTACTTGATTACCAACAATCCATCCTAGACACTACCGTTCTTAGACATCCTACAAACTTGGTTATAAGCTTAATTAATTATCCCCGCATAGCCTATTTAGCTAATACCATTACCATTTTTTAAACTTAGCTAATCTGCAATGGAAGAAATGAGTAAATTACCGTTTTGCATATTTATTTAGCCTATGTATTCTAAATCTATTTAGAACTTTTATAAATTTATTTTTAAATAAAAGCAATATTTTATTTTACATAACTTGTATTATATACATGTGTATGTGTGTGTATGTATGTATCACACGCACATATGTGCGTACATGCATGTGTAACAAGATATTATATACATAGTTTGGCATGTCCATGTACATATGTTGGGATTCACACCACAATGGACATGTTCGCTCCTCATGTATACAAATGCATTATTTGAATACACGCACACACACACATATATATCTATGTGCGCGCATGCATCAATTGTCGTATGAGTAAATATATACATATACATACATACATACATACATACATATATATATATATTTGTGTATGTGTGTTAATATAGTTACATAATTATTATAAATATTAGTTGCAAATTATTCGCATAAAGCGTTTATGAAATGTATTTATAAATATATATATGTATGTATGTATATGTATATCTATCTATGTTGAAAATAAAAAATTTATTTCAAGTATTAATTTATAAAATAATTTAAGTAAAATATTTTTTTTATTAAATTATAAATCCATAATAAATATATGTACATAATTTTTTAATAAGAAGATATTTTTTCAGTTTAATGATTTTTAAACAAATATTTATAAATAAATTAGTAACCATACAGATTTAATATAGAAAATTATACAAAAATATTTTCGAACTCGTAATGTACATTTTTCATTATAGTGAATATTTTTAGAATTTTTTATTATATAAATATACTTTTAAATTTCATTTCGATTCAATGATTTTATAAACAAATATTTATTAATTAATTAATTATGTATGAATTTAATAAATAAAGATAATTTAAAAATAATTTTCGGTACCATAGTATATATTTTAGGTTATATAAAATATTTTCAGAATTTCATATTATTTACAAACCTATTTACATGTATTTTATTTATTTAACTAATATTAATCAATTAAATAATTATGTATAATTATATATAGTGAATATTTTTATATTTTTATTTTGCTGCAAAACACTTTTATGTATAAATAAATAAATAAATAAATATATGTATATTATATGATTTAGTATTTTTTATTTGAATTAATCAATAAATCATTTAATAATGTTGCTTTTATCAAAAAAATCATTTATTTTTAATCATAAAGCCGTGATCATTCTTCTAATATAATTTAAAAAAAAAATTATGCACATATATATGTAACATCAACATGTGACAGTGTATCGATATACCGATTCGTGATGAAATCTTGTTACTAACATAAGATAGAATGATCAAATAAATAAGTATTTAAATAGACCAAATATGTACCTTTACCAACTCCTAGATCTCACACATTGAAATGTTGAAATAGACACCTTGTATCGTATTCTAATCATGAAATTGCTATTTCCCAAATTGTCTTACCACCACTGTTATTCGGGTTTTTAACCCATCAGGATCCGAGAGAAGACGGAACGACTTGATGGAATCAGAGTGGCTCAGGACTCAACCAAAAGGACTAAAGCAAAAAGTTAAAGAGAGCCAAGTCCTATTACAAAAGCAACAACTAAGTTTGAATAAACCAAATGACCAGCATCCATCCAGTCCCATCAGCAGCCAAATTGTAACATCTCTAATTTTTTTAAATCATTATTCAAAAAATTTAATTAGATAAGTTAAATAAGGTAATGATGATAAGGAGATTTGAATAAATTTTATATAGGTCCATGCTTATTAATAAGATAAATGAGCTTTAAATCGGTTTATTGGTTAATAAACTACACATGGGCATATTAGTAAGATAGCCTCCTTATTGTACAAGAGCATAACCTCTCATTTTTGTCCATTCACATTTCATTTCTTATGATCACAAACACTAATCAGAAAATAAAATGTAGTTGGCCATTAACAAGAAGGAAAAATAGGAATTGTAACCTAAAGCTAAGGATCAAAAGCTAGGGAGGATTAAACAACAACAAATCTCAAATTCCTTATCAAGTTTAAGAAAAATAATAATCTCATACCATTTCTATTTTTATTCCATGATTTTATGGTTTTGGATTTATGATTAAATTTATTTTTGTGATAAAATGGATGATGATATGCTTGCGTTAAATTATGATGATTTATCTTAATTCATACGCATATAAATTTGTATGATTTTAGTGTAAAACCGAGTACCTATGATTTCAGATTGCCACGGTAAATTATTATTCATACTAGGCTTTATGTCTGACTCGAAGTTTTTGTTTTCCCCTTAAACTCTCGGGTACTCAATTGAATTTGAGTAGGTTGAGAGTTAAGGTTTCCAGATGTTCTTTTAGATGAATAAAGCTTCCTAGGACATGCAGGAGACAAGCTTATTATTAGTGTTCTTTATTTCCGTTGTGTGATTGTTTGTAAAGAAAAATTGTTTTCTTGCCTATCTATATACTCTGATCTACCAAGTGGGCATCTTCATATGTCGCTCTTGGCGTATTTTGTAATAACTATATGTTATCTGAACGTGGTCCAGGAATTGGGATTATGTAATAAGTTTGGAATATTTTTAAATGGAATGTGGAATTTGTTTGTGTTTAAATTTTTTCCATAATCATGTGTTTTTGTGTATAAATGTATCTAATATCGCCATGTTTGATCACCGAGAATTTATAATTATAGATGACTGCAGCGTCCGTAGCCGTTAGTGTTAGGCCTCCAAATAGGGGGTTGTTACACAAATGCAACTAACAAGTAAATCATCATCAAAGCAAAGTGACGTGCAACAAGACAACCGAAACAATGTCGATACAAAGAAATGAAGGCATTATAGGCATCAAAGTCTAGAAATAACCTAAGAGCATGGATCGCTAGCGATCCATGCTCTATGGATTGCCAATGATCCATAAAATTCATCAGCAGGTCGCAGAATATTTACGGCACGTAGGGAGCGAAGGAGCCTAGAAGATAAAATACAAAAATACACTAAGTGTACGGATCGCTAGCGATCCGTACAAAGCCATGGAATTCTCGTGACCTAACATAGCAGCATGACAAAGAAAGGAGCTAAGTAGTTTGCTCGCATGCGAGGTAAACTTATGGATTGCCAATGATCCATACACCATGGGTTGCTAGCGATCCATGCTTTTGGCACGGGTCACGAGCTAAACTATGCTGGATCGTCCTATGGCCATTTGCAAGTGACTGACAAGTGGGCTTTTCCCAGAAGCTCTTCGATCTTTATAAATACCATCCTACTTGCAATATAAACGGGATCTTCTCCAGACTAGTTGCCAAAGCTATGTTGGAAACTTTCTTTATTCTCTACCTCCCTCACAATAATATCCAAAGGGATACACTGTGATTCTTCAGTGGATTCCAACTCGGGGATTCAATCTAGCTAAAGACAATCAAAAGCCATGTATCCAAACACTAATTGTAACAGCAATCGGTCTATAATACAATAATAAAGTGAATGTAGGCTTCATGAGCAGCTGAACACTATACTAATCCCTTGTCTTCTTTCTTTTACCGTCATTTTCTGTTCCTATTATCTGTATTATTGCTTTGTGAGAATAGGGTTGGTGCTTTCACACTCAAGCCAGGGTGTTGATCCATTTTTTGGGTTAAAATTTTGGTGCTTTCATTTAGAGCTGAAATCATGCTTAGATCTAGTTATCTACTTTGGATCAGATAGGTTTAGAAGTTAGATCCTCAATCTCTACTTAGAAGGTTTACTGTTGAGAATAGAAGAGCTAACCAAGAAGAATCGGAGAAAAAGCAAGCAACACATGCTAAGGTGATGGGTCTCTAGCAATCCATCCCTTATGGATCGATAGTGATCCATACGGTTTGCTCGTGGGTCCACCAATCCCCTTGCATCATGCTCCAATAGCAGTCCAATGCAACCAGCATATGGATCATCATCAAAACGAGGCAAAAAGCTATGAAATTAGATGGAGAACATCAGCATGAGATAGTATACGCGATCCAAAAGGCAAAGCACAGAAATCAACTAAGTAACGCCCAATAAACTGGCTAACGATCCATACCTATTCACTAGACCACCATAAATTCCAAAAAGCAATGCCCAATTATATTCTAAGTATATGGATCGCCAGCAATCCATATGCTATGCAATGGATCGCTAGCAATCCATGCCGTATAATTGATTTGCAGCGACCTACATGGAATAAGATGGGAGAAGGATGTTATGGGGTTGGCTCACTTTCCAACGTACTTTTTGGATCGCCGGCGATCCATAACCTATGATTGGTAATGATCCATACTTTTTGGATCGCCGTCTGGGTTGTTTGAAAGGGATATGATTGATTACAAGGACACGCTTCCAGGGGATATGATGACCACTCCCGACTGACCAGCTTCGAATCTCATCATGGAGCTCCTATCAAGAATGGTCGTCGTCAAAAATCACCAAAAATCGTCAAAATTGTCGTTAAAAAACTCACTATAGAATTGAATCGAAGTCTAACTCGGGTAATCTCCCATTTGACTCGACATGGATTCTGGAAGTCCTAAAACGAAGTTGAACTCGAGTGATCACCCTTTTGGCTCGAAGTAAACCTAGGAAATTCTGGCTCAAAATCAGATTGGGGTAAAACCAAGATTTTCTCCAGGTAAACATGCAAATGGCTCCAATCAATGTTTGTCACCAACCCAGCATTTTAAGTTCTGTGACTCCAAGCGAATCAAGTGCTAACTTCAAGCAAATGGCAAATTTTATCGGGTCGGACACCAAGTAAAATACCACCAATCCATCAATGTCGATCCAACTTCTTTTGCCCATAACTCGAACGTGTGAACTACAAATAGCTTGAAATTTGAAATGCAATCTTGTGGGGCCTTCTTTGTCACCCCAGAACGATCTCACCTAGTTTGAATTTTTTAGGATGGTTACTAATCCATGACCCCATCATAGGTGATTTGTCATTCTATTAACATTTACAATTAGTCAAGCATAGACAATCATGCATATATCATTCTCAAGCATTATAAACAGCTGTTACTTGAAAACGAACCGATCTGATAACATTTTTAGCATCTTCCCCAATTGAAACCCATTCACCGAAGTCGTTCAACATGCAGAATATCCAGAGAAGTTTATCATGCCAACTATATCTTTTATACAACTGTACAACTGATTCAAAATTGCTTCTTTACAGATATGACTTTCATATGGACGAAGCGAGGGCGACGGATGTAATCTATTGCAAGGCCTTCAAGAATCATTAAAGGACGAAACAACTTGCTACCCTAGAAGAATTCAATGGGAAGGCAAACCGTATCTAAAGACTAGAAGTAGTGCAATTAAAAAAAGGAAAACCTAGCAGTGTGCCAAAGAACATACCTAACGGCAAAGGAGCTGCATGACCTTAGGGACCTTCTGCCTAAGCAACGCTACTAAGACCCAGTAGAAAAGCACCCCAGCTAACTGAGGAAATCAGACGAAAAGATGATTATCGAACAACACTCTAACTAGCTAGAAACTAAGGAATGAGACAACAACCTAAAGCGATGCCTTCTCATCCATCCTTATTTACTCTCCTTTTCCAAATGAGCCCTACCTGGACAATAGGGGCATTGCAGACAGCATGACAAAAGAAATGCATCTATGCCCTCGAAGAGTCATGTCAGTCCTACTTCTAAGAACCGACGTAGATAGTGGCGTCGAATAATCTTGTCCAAAGGATCTTCAAACAAACAGATCCAACACCTTAGCTTATAGGAACCGATTAAACTGTGTTCCTTTGAGCTGAATCCGAAAAGTTCCTCTTGAAGTCGATGAATCATTGCTTTAAGACCGTCGGGCCATCGGACCCATAACCCAAAACTCCTCTCGGAATCGATAAACTATCATTCCAAGGCCGTTTGGTCGCCGAACATCCAATCACAAAAAACCCTTCGTGAACGTTAAGGTCTTTCATGAACTAAAGCATCATGATGATGAACCGATAGATCAGTGGTCATCGATCCAAAAAACCCTTCATGAATGTGAAGGTGTTTCACGAACTGAAGTGTCGTGAAGGTGAACCGGTAGATCAGCGGTCATCCGATCCAAAAAAACCTTCACGAATGTGAAGGTCTTTCACGAACTAAAGCGTCGTGAATGCAAACCGATAGATCAGTGGTCATCTGATCTAGAAACCTTTCGTAAACGTGTAGGTCTTTCACGAACTAAAGCATCGTCGAAGTAAATCGGTAGATCAGTGATCATCTAATCCAAATAAACCCTTCGCAAACATGAAGGTATTTTATGAACTAAAACATCATAAAGGAGAACTGGTGGATCAGCGAAATTCATGTACAATGGATATGCACGAAGGAGAACTAAAAGATCAATAGTCATCTGATCCAAAGCCTCCTAAAGTCAACAAAGTCATGCTCCTGGGTCACAAATCGGCAGTTGTATCTGTCACTCCACATAATTAACTTAATCACTTCCAACGACCGGTCAAACAAATAGTGTTGAACTCCAGAGCTTCATAGTTTCCCAAAGGATCTAAGCTAAAACTGAACCGACCTTGTGGTTAATCGGATGTTGACTCGAATGAAGCCAAGACTCGGTACTCGGGAGAACCGCCCCCACTGGACCGGGGGCAACCAAGCGAGTTATGGAGAAACCCCGAAAATAGTTTAAGTGCATGAACAACCCTATAGCATGAGGGGCACCACACATACTTGAATAGCTACAAGCAATCCAAGACTAATCATACCATAATTCTGTTATGTCCGATCGAAAATTCTGGCAATTTGACAACCACAGACTTAACGACCTAGTTAGCACAAAAAACGAAATAGAAGCATAATACCTTCTTACTTTTTCCCAACTCCTCCTTTACCACCCTTGGTGACCAGATCCTTTTCCTCTTAAACTGTATGCCAGTTGAAGGCCAATTCTCTAAAGACAGTTTGGACCAAAAACCGAGAGTCTTGCCCTGAACTCCCATAAGCACTTTCTTCATAACCTTCTCCATGCATTCGGCCGTAGATCTCTCCACCATGGCAACCTTATCTGTTTGGCCATGCTCAACTTCTCGAAATACGGGAGGATCGCCCAAGCCACAATTACCCAATCCAAAAACCAATTATCTCTTAGAACTGACGACATAGCATTCCAACGATGTTAAATCACTGGATTGAAAGGAAAACTCGATCCTTATCTTCTAAGTAATTGTATCACTCCTCCAACACCGAAAAGTCCCAAAATTATACTCCTCATGTTATCCAAAGATAGGCAACACTAAGGAGCACCAAAAGCCGTTCATTTCATAAGCCGCGTCAAAACATACGCTCCTAACGTTGCCCGAATACAAGCAACACCGAGGAGTACCCAAAGCCACGCATTTCATAAACCGCACCAAAACATACTCTCCTCACATTTCTCAAATATAGGCAACACGGAGGAGTACCAAAAGCCGCGCATTTCATAAGCCGCACCAAAACATACGCTCCTCATGTTTCTCAAATATAGGCAACACCGAGGAGTACCAAAAGCCACTCATTTTCTAAGCCACGCCAAAACATACGCTACTCACAATGCCCGAACATAAGCCGGGGAGTACCAAAAGACGTGCATTTCATAAGCCGCGCATTCTTAAAAGTCGTGCATTTTCTAAGCCACGCATTCTCAAAAGTTGTGCATTTCATAGACCATTCACTCTTAAAAGCCGTGCATTTCATAATCCATGCATTCTCAAAAGCCACGCATTTCACAAGACGCGCACCCTAAAAAGCCATGCGTTTCAGAAGCCACGTATTCTCAAAAGCCACGCACTCTCAAAAGCCCTGCATTTTGTAAGCTACGCATTCTCAAAAGCCATGCATTTCATATGTTGTGCACTCTCAAAAGCCATGCATTTCGTAAGCCATACATTCTCAAAAGTCGCGCATTTCATAAGTCATGCACTCTCAAAAGCCATGAATTTTGTAAGCCATGCATTTTCATAAGCTGCATATCTGATAAGCCACGAAAAGACTGCTTGATGTTGCTCTAGCATCATCAACAAACCATTAAAATTTTCTAAGTACTAGTGTTGTCCCGACAACACCGAGAAACTTGTGTATTGTAGGATGAACATGGATCAACTTTCGCTACCCGAAAGAACTGATATTGCTTCGGTAGTACCCCCAAAGCTCACAAACCAAGGAGTCGGCAAATAATTTTGATTTTTGACCAAAGTCAATGCACAAAATGCACTCAAGACACCCAAGTAAGGAGTCCCGAGGGATAGGAGCTGTGGCGTACCTTTGACTGGGGGCATCCAGGGAGCCGCCTTGAACACCAAGTCTCACATCAATTATTCAGAATAATTACCCCTATGGAATGAGGGGCATAGAACACATTAATATTTGGTCAGGATAAAAGATCGCTCAAACTTGCAATAAAAGGAGGAACTTACCGTCATCCGGAGATAGATGACGACAGAAGGTAGTTCCAGAATCAAATCATCAACGCACCAGTTTCTAAAGACAGAAGATGGTGCTTGACTGAGGTCTCAAACCCTAACTTGCAAAAAGTCAGCTGTTATACGAAGACGGAAAACGGCAAGGAGAAAACGCTCAAAATCGAGCAGCTAAACCATTGATTTCTGAGGATTGGAACCAACAAATAAGTTTGATATCCGTAATAATGCTACCATCCTAACAAAACGCATATGACCTAAAACAAGTTAAGGTTGAGTACCACAAATTCAAGAAAAACACTATTCGAACTCTACCAGTCCATGATTGGTATAGGAATGAATGCGGTCGTACTAGGGACAATGTGATAACTTGCTCCAAAATTTTAAATTTTCTATAAAAACCTGGAGTTTGACACCTAGAAATGAAAGGTTCCACTAGTAGTCATTGGATCATAACAAAAATCGATGGAAGGAAGTTCGATTTTTCATGAATAAGAATAATTGTGGAATTGGTTGAGCAACAACCTTGCATCTCCAAGGGTAATACTTGATGGTTATAAATAAGGCTAGGCAATGGAAACGCTTGGGACTCTCACCCTTATGGAACATGGCATATCCTAGATTTAAGCATCGTTGATAAAACAACCACATCGGTTAAAAGGAATCTACCCAACTCTACAGGATCGGATGAATGATTCAATCCTCACTAACATGACTTTAAAACTGCCCGAAGATAGGCTGCACTAAGAAAATACTACTACAATCCAATCATCGAAGTGATAGTTTTCGAATACCGAAATTAGTACCCAACTGGACTCCTAACTGTCGATGTTGCCACGGCAACGCCATGGTCTTCTATTATCATTCAAGTATTGGTGTTGCACTGGCAACACTAGAAATTTTTTCCACTTTCTAAGTACTAGCGTTGCCCTGGCAATGCCGGGAAACTTTCTATTTCATAAATTTCGGTGTTGCCCCGGAAACTCCGGGAAAATCTCCACTCACTAAGTACCAGTATTGCCCAAGCAATGCAAGGAATACTTTAATCTATAGGGCTGATGAGAAACACTCATCGTAGTGACCATTGATGCACTAGTTTCCTGAGATAGATGTTAGACCTCAACCGAGTTTCTATCCCTATCTTTAGAAAACTACAGTTGCCCAATGACAGGCAATGCCCTGAAGACATATCCTTTCATAGGTCAACCAAATGGTTCAACCTAACATCGCCGGAATCAACCAATGCACGGCAATAGAGCTGCGCAGAAAGGAAATCCTAGGATTGAATTGCTCCTGTGCTAATTCTAAGGATGAAAGATGGTGGACAGTCAAATTTCCAAAATTCAACTTAGGAAGAATTTAGATACAACCAAAAAATAGGCAGCCTCGAGGAAATGTTGTTTAGAACCAAGCAGCTAGATTATCAATTCCCGAAGACAGGAATTGACGCATGAACAGGACTTCTGTGACGATAGCAATCAAGCAAAGCATGCACAACTAAGGACATATAGGGACAACCATGTAAGGTTGGAATTAAAACCACCGGACTTTCGCAATCCTACAATGGATTGAGAGCCGACCAGGGGCAATCGAATCATTTGTCCTAAACCTCTCCATCTCTCACAATCGTTTAAATACAGACGTTTGAAATAGCTAGTCTCTCGAGAAGAGATGGACGCACAGATACTTGATCGAAAGAAATGTTGCAAAGTCAAAATGCGAATAACCACGAGGCTAGTTAAATAATGGTTCTATATCGCAAAACAGAGCATTCTGGCAACGAAATCGCCAACAAAGCAAATGAACGATTTAACGTTCAGAAATCAACCGTCGCTCATAGTCGAGAAAGATCTATGACCAGCTTAAGGTCTAACTAGATCATTTGGTTCCACTTGTAGGAATATGCTATTACCCGAAGTTTGGTGATGCTAAGAAGAAACTTCCAAAATGAAACTATCGATACATCAGCTTTCGAAAATAGAAGTAAAATCTTGATCGACTCTTTAATCCTACCTTCTAGAATCTTACGTTATCTGAAGGTCAACAACATCGAGGAAAAATCCACAGGTTTGTCATTTGTGCATAAGTCTACGAAGATAGAAACCAACACATGATTAGAAACTCCACGCCGGACTCAGAAGAATTTACTTTAGCAAAGATGCTGGAAACGCATCTTTTCAATGCCTACTAATATCATTACAAAAAATCAGATCTTGGGATCAAGCAACAAAGTTCCTAGTTCTCGAAGATAAGAGATACTATGTCAATAAAACTGGGGAAATCAAACTTTTTTCTTAGGAGACCTAACCGCCCAAAACATGTTGGTTCAATAGTCAAAGTAATCGGCCCTAAAGGCTAAGGCATTTACACCGACGCTTTGTCAAAATGAGCTTGGTTGAGCATGAACTCGACTGAACATAAACAAGAACAGTCATGAAACTGGTTAAACCAAGCTACCTTATAGTTCTATAAAAAAAAATCTCGGAGCCGAGGAATTAAGCCAATAGCCCCTTAAGACAGAAGCTAGTCTGTAGATCAAATTCCAAAAACCACAAAGGAAGGATTTTCGCGATTGAATAACTCATGCACTGGTTTTCAAAGAATGAAGTTGTGCGTGATCGAACTTCAACTACAACTCTACAAGGGCAGCTGTGCCTTGTAATTTAACAATAATCAATCATCTCAATATGGTAGGAATAATAAGCGAAGCCTAAGTTGCGAAGGTCCCAACTTCTAGAGGAGTGGAAGTCCCTCCGCCAAACTAAAGATTAGAAGATCGAAAAGCCATTTTTGACAACAAAACTTGGCAATCAACCCTGTCAATTATCGGTCAAGGATCGATAATTGGGCCAATGTCCGAGGCAACACAGAAGGCTTTTCTTTTCAGGATCACTGGAGTACAGAAACAGGAAGAACGATACGTTTGAATCATCCACTATATCCGATTTTGGAATAAATCGTTGCTTTGGAATTCAAAAACATCGACGGGAGCTCAACCAGGTTCTTAAAAAGAAACAATTATAGACAAAGAGCGAGACTTCACTCTAGAATAGCTTCAAGTCATTCAAGACAATACTAAGCTTCACTGCCCGTCGAATTAAAACTATATAGGACAACTCCAAACCTACATCATGCACCCACTTACCGACCTAAATCCTTGCATAAACTATGGAGCAAAGATTGCATCGTCAATACCAAAAATTGAAATTTGGATCAAAATCAAAAAAAGAACGGCTGTCAGAGGTTAGCCAATTGAGAACAACATCTACTATGATAATTCACATCGACAATTCAAAAGTCAAAGTCAAATTTTCATGGTACATCGACACGATCAACTAGATTTCACAAAAAATAAAGACTCAAAAGAAGTTACTTCCAGAGCACGCTTTATTTTCAACAAAGTCATACTCTGGGGGGAAACGTTATCTGGGTTTTTAAGCCATCAAGATCCAAGAGAAGATGGAATGACTTGATGGAATCAGAATGGCTCAGGACTCAACCAAAAGGGCTAAAGCAACATGTTAAAGAGAGCCAAGTTTTATTACAAAAGCAACAACCGAGTTTAACTAAACCAAGAGATGAGCATCTATCCAGTCCGATCAGCAGCCAAATGCAACTAACAAATAAATCATCATCAAAGCAATGCGACAAGCAACGAGACTACACGAACAACGTTGATACAAAGCAATGAAGAATTCCATACATCAAATTCTAGAAATAATCAAAGTTCATGGATCGCTAGTGATCCATACTTTATGGATCACCAACTATCCAAAAACCTCATTAGTAGGTCGCTGAACAGTTATCGCATGTGTGGAGAAAAGGAGCCTAGAAGACAAAATGCGAAAATACGCTAAGTGTATGGATCGCTAGCGATCCATACAAAGTCATGGAATTCTCGCGACCTGACATAGCAGCAAAATGAAGAGAGGAGCTAAGTAGTTAGCTGCATAATAGCTAAGCTTATGGATCGCCAGCGATCCATGGACCATGGATCGCTGGGATCCATGCTTTTGGCTCGGATAGCGATCTAAACTCTATTGGATCGTCTTGTGACCATATGCAGGTGACTGACAAGCGAGCATGGCCCAGAAGCTCTTCGATCTTCATAGATACCATCCTACCTGCAACATAAATGAGATCGTCTTCGGACTGGTTATTGAAGCTCTGTTGGAAACTTTTTGCACTCTCTACCTCCCTCATAACAATCTCCAAAGGGATTCACTATGATTCTTTAGTGGATTCTAACTCTAGGGATTCGATCTATCTAAGGATAATCAATTGCCTTGAAACCAAACACTACTTGTAGCAGCAATCATCTATAATAAAACTATAAAGTAGATGTAGACTTCATGAACAGCTGAACCCCTATAAAATCCCTTCTATTCTTTCTTTTAATGTCATTCTCTATCTCTATTATCTGTATTATTTCCCTTGAGAAAAGGGCTGGTGCTTTCACAATCAAACCAGGGTGTTGATCCATTTTTTAGGTTAACAACCTTCGACCGAATCGAATTAATTCGATATCCTAGATTTTTGAGGCTATTAGGGGGATTAATTGACACTTGCTTTATCCCATAAGAGAGTGTAAAAAAATTCTCTGTAAAGTGAGGATTGAGATGAATATTTAAGAGAGAGATAAGGGAGGGTAATTTGGATCAAGATCCACTTATTCCTCATGCCCTTTATTTTTTCTTTCATTCAGTAGCCCTCTAATTTTGCAACCAAATAACTGTTCAAGTCCGGTTATGCCTGGCTTCTCGGGGCCTCAAAATTATTCTAAGTCCAAATAATATATATTACATTTAAATCCTATTTAAACATGTAGCGATATCGTATATCGATTGGTATATTTATACCTTTTAATAACATACTATTTAATATATGTCAAATAAAATTTTATACTTAATATTTTTAAATATTAATCAATTTAATTAATTTATAACATTTGTAAATTAATAGATTAAGTGGTGAAAAGAGTTTCCAACATTTCGGTTGTGTGACTCTTATGTAAATTTAATTAGTGACTAATATCGAACAATTCGAAAATTAATGTTCAAACATCACTTAGCAGGTGGTTGGGTATTTTGGCCAATTTTATCACTTACTCGGGTTCAGTAAAATTCAATTTTACTTCATTCAGCGTTACTCGTAGTGATAATTATTTACACCAATTCTCTTCATAAAAACTATATTACTTTGAACTTATGCAATTTGGTAATAGTCGAAATTCCAATACCATCCATATTCAACTCTATTATGCAAAAGCAAAGTCCTTAGTCTAATCCTAACAATTATTACTAATCGAAATGCTCAAGCTAGAGACTTTGACTTTGATTTGACTCTAGTTAACTGGAAACTAACTTTCTATAACCGAGGAGATGAATCCTCTCTGGAATAGTGTTTCACTTCTAATGCTTCCACTTAACCCAATTATTATTTTTCGATGGACATCGTGCCACGATTTAACTATTATCAAAGCGCAGCTTCTACATTGAAGACCAACAATATTCTCCAGTTAAGAGAACTATGTAATTTTGTCACATCGATGTTTTTTGTTTGACCTTAATTATATTAACCAATAAAAAATTATTGAGTGAGTTATTCCATAGTTATCCAATACTACCAGTCCATAATCTCTTTGTGTCTCCAGTAGTCATGAGTAATACACTGTCTAACGTTTAAAGAGCATTACATACTCTAGTCTCAAGGATGTAAGAATATCTAATTTTGACACATCTTTATTAGGAATATCTGAAATAGTATGTTTAAATTCATTGTGATAAATTACTCATGATTATAACACCTTGTAACTACTATCACAAAACATACCATTTATGGGTTTTTCTACTAAATATACTTTTAATTAAATTAATCAAATAATATAACTAATTATATCAACTTTATAATAGAAAACACACCTTTTATTTCGAACGAGGTTGCTCATCGAGTTAGATATAAGTAGTAACTTATATAATTTCCCCTAGGGCTTACTCTTAACTCTTCACTTCTCTCATTGTGCCGGCATATCTCTTTTATCTAGATTGTGCTGCGTTCACTCTAGTATGAATCAAATCTAATTTTTTTGGTAACATCCTTCACTATATTTGGCCCTAGTTGAATCATATCCCTCGTCTCTAACCAACATATGGATGGCTTACACGGCCTTCTATACAACGCTTTAAATGATGTCATCCCAATACTACTCCAGTAACTATTATTATATGTATACTCTACTACATTAAGTGATCCCCAAAGCTCCTTGAAATTTAAAATGTGGACTCTTTATTAATCTTTTAGAGCCCGCAATTGTTTTCATATGGTTGGATTTCGAAAAATTCATGATGTAAATGGACTGCTAGATAAAAAAAAATCGTATGAATTACTTCAACTTTTATTAATAACAACAAATTCGAATCGACATCCTTATTTCCATTCTAAATTTATGAAATTTCACCATACCCATTCTTTATTACTATAAGAGAAGCTTAAATATATGATTTTGTGTCATTATGACCCAATATGATCATCCATCTTATGAAAATATATTTTTTGTCAATGTTAGTTAACTATAAAAAATTAGTTAATTCATAGAATCGAGAATCAAACTGAGTTGGAACGTTACAAAAATGGTGTATTTAAGCTTTTATGGTAACAATAATTATTTTGTACTGTTAAATTGAAAATTTTACAGTGTAGGTAAGACTGCTAGTTCAAATTGGTTATTATCAATGTAAGTAACCTAGGGTTCCATGGAAAACAGACCATTCGAACCGACATTCCTATTTAACATTTTGAATTTTTGAAATTGTATACATTAATCAATACTTTATAAGAATCTAAAATATACGGTATCATGTCATTCTGACTAAATTTGACCCTAAACCTTATCAAATTCAAATATTCATTGGTGTTAGCTAATTACCAAACAAAATCAGTTACTGATAGGATCGAGGATAAAACGCATCGGAATAGAATGGAATTGTGTAGTTAGACTTTTATCATAATAATTATAATTCTATAAGGTTAAATTTCAATAATTCACAAGGTAAATAAGGCTGCCTATTAAATAGGTCATTTTCGATGTAAGTTACTTTGAGTTATATCGAAAATGACTAGCTTGAACTGGCGTTCCCAGTTTAAGTTCTTGACTAATGTATCGGACCACACAGATTTGTTAACATATATGAGAAGTTTAAATGTATTATTTCCGATGTTGTTCGAGGAAAGCAGAATGTTGGGCGCTAAAATTGACTTTAGAGTCCATACGGAGTTTAGGTGGAGCCTGGACGAAAATAGGCATTCATCGAATAAATTTTACACAAATAATAATTTCATTAAATAATTATGTAAAATAATTTATTATTGGTTAAACTATAAAGTTGTTGATTAGGCAATCACTACGTATTTGTTTATCATAGGTGATATGTGTGTGGGGCATGTATGTACAAGTGTAAATGTTTCGTATACAACTTTAAAAATGAATCAAGCACTTTTATAATACATACACATGTAAATGTATCGTATATAACTTTAAAAATGAATCAAGTACTTTTATAATTTATATAAGCACTGAATTTTTTATTGGAAAAGTTTGTGGTATGACAATAATTGAATATTTGTATATTAAATATTCTTAAAAAAGTAAAAAGCAATACTAGTGAATAAAAGAAATTTCAATTTGTAGTTAGTTATTTTGATTTAATTAATAAATTATTTTTAAAAGGCTAATATAATTAAAATAAAAAATTTAGTAAAGCTAAATTTCAAAGCGGTGAGAAATTAAACAGTAACATTTATTCTTAAATAAGGAAGAAATTTTATTATTTTCTAACCCGTTGTTTGTATATTTTAAAAAAGATCTAGAAAAATGATTCAAGCATTGAAATCCTTGAAACTCAAATATTTATAATAAACAAAGTAACCTACTGGTTTTATTCTAAGTATTTAATTTAGCAAAGTAAAAGATAAAGTTATGCTAAAAACATCTACTTTCTGACATCCCAAGAAAAACTCAGCGCTCAAACGGTGTCTTAGCAAAAGAGCTTGATAAAGCGCTAATATAAAAGGCAGGGTGTTAAAATTGCTAAATAACACCTTATCGGGGCTCAAAGGCACCTCGATGGCGCTCCTGATAACATTAATTATTTTAGGTCATTCTAACTCAATTTGACCATGCATCTTATCTAGTTTAGCTATTTCGAGTGTTAGTTTATGAGTCGAACAAATCAATTCACATTCGAGGATCAAACCGAATCAGAATGACATGAAATTTTATGTTTAGGATTTAAGGACATCACTAAATATTTCGTATAGCCAGGTTTGGTCCTTTATCTAACTAATTGTAGTTGATATCGAAAAATATAATCGGTTATTATTTTACTTAACAAAAAACATGAAGAATTATACATTATTAAAAGTTTAGAATCTAATTTAAGAAATAAGGAATATTATAAACGAAAGAAGGAAAATAATTGTTATAGGGAAAAAAATTTAAAAATGAAAAATATAGGATGAAAACACAAAGATGTCGGCAATATAACTAGCTTCATAACAACATAGGTAATTATCAACACCTTAATAACGCTATTTCTTCTATAAAATTAAAAAAAAAAGACGTCTTAAAGGCATAGGCATTAACTATAACGTCACAATGTGTAACAATACGAAATATAGTCATTTGATTTTGAATTTTTAATCAATTTTAAATAAGGGAAATAATGGATTTTTAAAGTCTAAAACTTGAATTCAAATATAAGGATTTTTTAAAATATTTGAATTGTGAATTTATTATTTGTATAGTGATTTAAATATCTTAGTTTTGAATTGAATAATATTGAATGGATGCATTGATCCTTTTTAATTCCTTTAAATTAGTAAATAATAACGATGAGTTCATTTGTAAATTAATTTACCATAATAGATGGTTTGAAGAAATAATAAGAATATTAATTTTTAATATAATGGCTCAATTTTAAATGACATATTTTTATTTTTATTTATAGGATTTTTCCATAATTTTTAATTTGAAAAATAATTAAATTTTCGTTTGATGATTTTTATGGAACCGATGGTATTTTGAAATTTTAGAGAATAAAATAATCAATGTATTCATTATTTTTTTGAGATCATGTCACATTTCCGAGCACATTATATTTTTGTTTTGGTCATTTGCTATTTGTACGTGAACAGAATCTACGTAGCGTCGCATTGGAAATGTGTATAGATAAACTAAGCATCAATTAGGGAATTAGTCAACACGCTTACTCTCTTTTCCACTTTCCCTACTTTTGCAAGTTCCTGAAATGATAAAAAGGAAGCTTCTTCATTTTAAAAAATCAAATCAATATATCTAGGCCATAGGAGGACAATTGCAAGATAATTTTGAGCTCATGTAGTCGATTAGCTCTTGGATGCAGCAAATGGTGGGGTGCAGCTTAATATGGGGAAATCTGACATTGTACGTCCTAGGGGAGGTTTACAAAGTCCGAAAGTTGGAGAGGCTGGCATAGGTGATGTCATGGTGTCCATCTTGAATCTCCTTGGACGTGGAGTGCAACAGTGAAATCAGATTTGGGTTTCGCCGTGTGTAGAGGGAAAGGGAGGCGGTGGAAGGTTGATGCCATGGGTGGTTTGTGCAGGCGATGTGATGTACATGTTTGGGTAATTTGTTTTGGAAGAAAGAAGTATTAAGTTTGGTAATTATATTTATAAAGTAAATTAATGTGGTTTAATTTTTTTTAAAATCCGAAAACTTGCAAAATGCAAATTATTTCATACTACGTCCAAATAAAATGCAATCAGTCATGTTACACTCGTAGGAACACTGTCTACGTTTGGGAATTTGATTCGTAGAATTTGGAGTGTTGAATTCGAAAATTTACAAAATTTTCAACTTTAGACGGAACCAGAATGCTTCAGCAATAATTGAAATTTCGGTAAGTTAACTCACCATTGAATGAATATTATAATGTTGTATAGCAGGTAAAAATTATCGATTGCATGCTTGTATGTTTGATCTATTGATTGTTTGGTTTTGATGAATTGTCGTTTTTGAAAGCGGTCAATATATGAAATAATTTTTGTAGGGAATTTATCTAACGTACAGGAAATTTGTAGAGGGATCCAATGGGATTCCTCGCCATTATTGATTTATTTTCAATAATATTCTTGTTATATGAAGTAATGAATATCAAACCTGATTGTTTGGCCCTATTGGATATGTGAATGTTGCATGATGAAAACATAACCCATATAGTGATAAAGTCAATAACAACATTGGTGCTTTGGCGACTAGTGCCTTAATTTAGTATTTTTAGGATACTATCAATTGCCGTTTGGATTGTAATTGGATTTTGATTCGGAGAATGATTTTAAATCTAACCTTTGGGTTTTTTGGAAAAACTTTATTTAAGCGAATTTCAAAATTCTTAATTTTACCTCAACCTTTTATATGTCTTTCAAAATTGTTTAGAAATGTTTTAAAATTGTTTAACTATTACTTAATAATGATTTAAAGTAGTTTAACTATTATATAATAATGTTTAAAAGTTGGTTATTTATATTTAATATTGTTTTAAAATTATTTATCAATATTTTAATATTGTGAAAAGTTGTTTATTTAAATAATTAAAATCATTTGAAGATAATAACAATTATTTACCAATAATTTTTTGGAAATAATAATGTTTTGGAATTAAAAGTAAGTATTTATTAATAATGTTTTGGAATTTACAATTATTATTTATAAATAATGTTTTGAAAGTTAATTAATTTATCTCATTAGTTGTATTTATAAATAATAAATTGGTTTATAAAGGAATTTCATTAATAAAGAGTTTATAAATGAAAATGGAGTTTTGGATCTATAAAGGATTTTTATGAAGGGATTCCAAAAGTGATTTTTATAAGGTAATTTTAGAAGGGATTATTATAAAGAATCTTTATAAAGGAGTTTTATAAAAGAATAAAGTATTGTAAATGGGTTTATAGATTTATAAAAGGAGTTTTATAAATAGTATTATGGATTTATAAAAGAGTTCAATGGTTTTAGAAATTTATAAAAAGATTTTTATAAATGGTTTTGAAGATTTATAAAAGAGTTTTAGAAATGGTTTAGAGATTTACAAAAGGATTTTATAAATAGTTTTATAGTTATATAAAAGGAGAATTCATAAAAGAAGATGAGGTTGATTTCCAAAAATGATCTTTAAATAATTATGATGGTATGGAACATCTTTCCATGCTTAAAACCAAAAGGGATTTTTTCTCAATTTTTGTGATTATTCTTATACCGTTGAGATAAGTATATGAATACATATCCTAGGTAGTGAAATGTAGTTTAGTGAATATACTTATAACGTCGAGATAAGTATATGGATATTTTTCCAAGTATTGAAGAGAGTATAAAGGGTTATGAATATATCTTTGTAAAAGCATTTTAATACAAGTATTTACAAAGTGATTTTAACTAATGAAATGGTTAATTAAAAAGGCTAATCAATTGTGAAACACCCCCACACCCTTTAATATACTCAAAAGGACTCATTAAAAGGCATGGTGCATTGTAGCTAACAGAGACTGAGATTCACAAGACAAAAATAGATAAAAACAGCGGAAAATTAAAATAATAACTTAATTAGAATAAAACTTCATAATTGCTTCATAAATAAGTCAAATACCAAATACCACATACATGTCTAAAAGTTCAATATGTCTCATGAACAAAAACTCATAGTAAAAAATCAGAGTACATAATATCCCTCGTAATAAGCCAGTACATAGAAAGAACAAAAGCTAAAAATAGAAGAAATACATAGTAGAACTCTCTTCCAAGAAAACTCCAAGCAATAGCGATCTACTAACTTCTCCCTTGATTTCCTATGGGGGGGGAAAGGGAAAAATAGAGGAGTGGGTCGGACTAAAGTCTGGTGAATGATAGTAATTACTATAGTCTTTAAGCATGATAAAAATAATAGACTCTACAATAGTTCTAGCATAAATAAGGATAACAAAGGAAACAGGAAAGAAATAAACTAGAAATAAGTACGATTGATTATTGCTCAATTTATAAGATGGGTCAACTTTGATTGCTTGCACTTATCCTTGATTTCTGCTTTTATTAGGCCGAATTCCTAATCCTGTAATTAGGATATAACATTAATTCTACCCTTTTTGATCAGCCTGCTACTCCATAGACCTTTCTACGGACCAGACGCTATATAACTCCCTATACAGCAGCCAGTGGTATCTACGAAAGATGTACAAAGCACCCACTGTGGATCCGAACGACAAATATAGCTCCCTACACAGAAGGCAACGGTTTCTACGAAAGACACCCATACTAAGCTTTTGGGACTCATAGCGATTATTGAGCACCCGAATGAAAGTCGCACGCGTAACTACCACCATGCCCATGCTACCTTTTGCTCCACCTATTGCGTCTTCTTATTACCTCAAACTCCAGCATAAGCGTGCCCCTCATCCCACTTCAGGCTAACGTTAGATCACCGTGTGTCCATAGAAAATAAGAGAAATACTGTTGGTACTGGCCCATCATCCAATCAATATCTAGTTGCGCCCCTTAGCCAAATGCCCTATGATTTGGACTTCTAATTGACCAATTACTACTATTTTTAGCATAAGCGTGCCCTCGCCTCGCTTCAGGCTAATGTGAGACCACTGTTTTGTCTAATAGGAATGCTATTTGGTGCAGGTCGTACTTTCATCTTTGCTTATTAACTTAGGTAAATTATTTAAATAAGCCTTTACACTTTTCTCTATTATCTATGCTTATTAATTTATCCTAAGTCTTAAAATAAGTCTTATTCTGTTCTTTTTCTTATTATAACCTACGTTATAATCATGCCCATTACTTAACCTAAGGTCTAAGTGTGAAAATAAGCCTCTTTCATCTTTTACTCTTGTTAAGTTAATATTATAAGTTATAACTACGCCAATTAATTAGTCCAATTCTAATCATAATTAGGCATAATGTCAATCCAATTCCATTTATAAAAAGTCTTTGTAATTTACATCTCATAATTATAAAAAGGGTAATCTCTTTAATTCGGTCCAATTAATATCATAACTAGGCATAATTTCAATCTTAATTCCATTTTATTAAAGTCTTTATAATTTATATCTTATCTTTCCTTAATTCAGAATTCTTACAATTTAATCCTATTTTGCGTTAATTCTATTCTATTTCATACGCGAAGAAGAAGGAGAAATAAAAGAAAACTGAAAATAGAAGAAAATCCAAGGCATAGGAAGAAGATGTAAATATCGCATAAATAATAGTAAATAGATTAAAATACTGTAAGTAAACTGTAAATAAATGAAAAACTACAATCAACAAAAATAATTGAAATTAACTGAAAAGAATAGCTAGAAAGAAATAGACTGAAAATAATTCTATAAACTATAAATAAAACTGCTAAAACGGTTATTCCAAAAATCGTAGTAAAACTACAACTATTGGAAACTCTATTATTTTAAATCACTTAAAGAAATTTTAAAATAATTACAATCACTCACCTCCGGTCCTAAGCTCTTCCTTTGGTCTTCCCGAATCCACTTGGAGTCGTAAAGTAATTTAATTGATAACGATGTTCTCCTTTGGAAAAATTATTCCGTTTAAGGTCCTTCCTAGAAAGGTGAACCGAATTGAAGAAAACCTAGAACGAGAAAAAATGTTAGGTCTAGGGGTCTATTTACAGAGATAGAAGTGGATCTCGGACCGATGGATTTGAAGATTGAATAAGATGCAACCGTGTCATAGGCAGAATAGGAGCCATAGGATGCAAAAATAGATGGACCGGATTAGTCAGAAGAATGCAAAACATGTCAGTCGATTAAAAAAATCATACCATCATTCAAGCGAACGAACAATCGTTCATTCGCCCCCAAAACAGTAGGCGGCTCGACCACCTAGTGCCCAGGTCGACCAGCCTATATATATACATACATACACACACACGCATATATAAATATATATATATATATACATATATACATACACACACACACACACACACACACACATATATATATATATATGTATGTATTTCATTTCCTCGTTATTTTGTTTATTTCATAACTTGGTCATATGAGCTCGGTTTTTGACATTTTATAGTTGAAAATGGCCAAAAAATTACCACTGACACAATGGTGAAACTTTCATGGCTTCATTCTAATAATTTCACAAATTTATTTTATTATCTAATTAATTAACAAAATAATTATTACGGGTTAAATTTTGGGTTGTCACTTTCCCCTCCTTAAGGGATTTCGTCCTCGATATCTCTAAGGATAAAAGAATGTACTATTTTTTCATCCAATTCTATAACAAACTACTCAATCATCAACCATTCATTCATTGTTCTTAAGTTATCCTAATGCAATTTATGATACTTATACAATTAGTGTAGTGTAAAAGTCCCTAACTAATGCAAAAGATTAGACGGTCCACTGATGCAGTTGACCTCCTTTTATGCAGTCATGTCCATGCCATGTATCCAAATGAATGCCAAATTTTCCTAAATGATAATTCTATATGTGTGCTACAAACATCATCCAAAAGCAACAACCATATGAAAACCATCTATTTATAGCAACTATGTAAAATAGAATAAAATGCGCACACATCTATATGCATATTCTCTAGTGCCCTAGTTAGGCCGATCCCTAAAGAATAATGGTGCCTAGTGTATTATATGCGTCCATTAGCATCCACTAGCAAACACTTGCAATCGCTAACATACATCATTCATGACATGTTCTATTAACATGTTTACATCAAATCCTTCCATCCATTGGTTAAATCCTAAGTTCTACTCTCCTAAAGGATAACAAAAGAAAGAACAAATTCAAAACTAAAGATGAAAAAAGGAAATTCTAAAATGTATTATCAAAGAGACATAGATATAAGATACGAATTTTCTCCTAATCAAATTAGTCTTCTTCGAAATCTCTCTAACCATGTCGGAACCAAGAAGCAACCTTTCCGTGGACTCCAACCAACATGAAGACGTCTTACATGGCCTTTCCAAAAAGTGCTTCAAATGGTGTCATTCTAATGCTAGCTTGAAAACTACCAACATATGAATTCCACTAAAGAAAAATGCTTTTCCCAAGTTCTTCCGAAATCAAGGATACTCATTCTCAACCATGCTTGTCTTGCTATCGTAATAATTTCATTTTACTGTTCTTCATGAATCAACATTCCTAGATTCTTACTAGTGTCCTTTACATTTTATGGAAACTTCCATTATCACTTCTAAAAGTAATTACTACTATCTTCTAACACCTTTTCCGTTACTCCTAGGAAATGATTCTTATCTACTCTACATTTAAGAGTTTGGTTTGGTATTTATTACCTTGTTTTAAAAACTATAGTTTCTAAAAAAATTAAAACATCAAATCCCAAACTCTTTGTCTTTAAAAGTCTTATCTTTTCGGTTCTCTATTAGTTTCAAAAATACTTGGTCACTTAATATTATTTGCCAAACCTAGAGGGAAAAACTTCCAAATTTTTAAGTCTAAAACTTATATCTCTCTTCCTTTTAAAGACTTTTATAGTTTTCTATAAAAATTTGAATTTTCAAATTTTAGATTTATTAAGGTTTTCATTTCAAAACTTACTTACTTTTTCACCAAACCATTTTCTTTTAAAATATCTTTAAAATATCCTTTATGTGTTTTCAAAACAGCTTCTTATTACACCTAATAGTCCCATATCTTAATGTATTGGAACTACTTTCTCTTATGAGAAGTTATTAAGGCTAAAACCTTCTATGAACCATTTAAAAGAGAATTTCATGTTTGTGTGAAATTACGAGGAATTTATTTTATATTTTTCGAAATAGGGTGCTTTTCGTACCTTGTATATCTCTTTCATGTATTCCTTGTAACTTACACAACATTTTATTGATTTTATATAAAATCATACCACTATCCTTTTCATTTCAATAGATTCAAATATGTTTAAATTATATTCTTCCATGATAAATATTTTCCAATATCTAACTTACACATTTTCCTTTTAGAAAACGTATCCTCGGAACTGTTTTATTCCACAACTGCAAAAACAGTTCCTTATACTTATTAATAATAATCGTACTTTACAAACTATTTTGTCTCTATACTTATAAATTACCTTTTAAATACATTTTTATTTGGTTTAAAATGGATGTTGCGTAAAACACCGTTACTACAACCCAAAAAAATAAAATCTCATATACTTATGTAAAAGTATTTCTCTTGAGAGTCGCTTACTATAACAATAGTGTTATAGCCTATGCTCTACTTATTTTCCATGAAAACATTTATTACAACAATAAAATTTGTAATCTACATTTTTCATAATTTATACATTTTAGGTTTTTATGTTTAAAATCTTTGTTTACTTACAACGAAACTAGTGAGTTATACATACACTCCATAATTCTTCAAAAAGAATTCCAATTTTTCATTATATAAAACCAACTTAAATTTCATACCATTATTCAAAAACTCCATGTTTATTTTTTGAAAGAACATATTAACAATGAAACTTTTCAATTCCAACAATTAATTTTTTTTCCTTTCAACTTTTTAAATTTTGAAAATTTCATTTTATTGGGCTTAGCATAGATTGGGTCTTCCTACTTACAACCCTCGGAGTACTTTTCCTAAACTAAAGGCTTCTACTCATATTCCTCTCATATACTCATATTTATTCTAAGGCATCAACGTCAAATCCATTTGTCTGAGACAGTTATGATTTTTATAATTACCTACATAGAACTTTCTTCTCTACTTATCTACTGAATTTTATTGTACATCCCTAACCTTTACTACCTCTCTTTGGATTTCCATAATCCCAATCCTTAATGTACAAAACCGTTTCATAAATCCCTATCATCAGTAGACATTCCCTATGCCCCCAATAAAAACACTTCAAAAGTAATACTTCAAGAACTTTGCTCTCAACTGATGAACATAAAGCATAAAAAGAACCTCCTTTAGATGAATAACATGCTCTTCCATACTTCTTGGAAAACACCAAAATGTCGACCATGAATACCACCACGAACTTTATTTCAGGACATCTCTAATAACATGGTTTATCAAATCTATAGAATTGGTTGGGACATTGGTTAGCCCAAAAGTCATGACTAACTATTCAAATAATCCGTCTGGTGTCCTAAATGCGGTCTTATCAATGTTATCATTAGGGTCCCTGAGCTGATGAAATCCAGTGGCTAAATCAAGCTGGGAGAATACTAAAGAGCCAACTAACTGGTTGAAAAAAATCATCTATCCTAGAGAGTGGGTAACGATTCTTCTTTGTGAGGTTATTCAATTCTCTATAGTCAATGCAAAGTCGAAGAGAACCACCTTCTTTGGTAACAAAGACGACTGCGCTCCCGATTCCAATATGTTTCTTCTTATGAAACCTTTCTCTAAAGCTCACGGATCTACTTTCCCAATCCCTTCCTTTCCCTAGACGCCATATGCCCTACGGGTAATGCTATTGGATAACCAAATAAATCTTGAAGTTTATCTCCCGCTTAGGGTGGTAGTCCCCTAACCTCCTCAAAGATGTTTGGAAAAATCTTCTACAACAGGAACGAACCTAACTCTAATGATGATGAATTTAGGGAATAAGCTCAACATTACTGGCCCTTGCGGGTTGCAACAAATCTCAATAGTCCTACTAATGCATTTCTCTAGTCTAACGACTCTCCTTTCGCAATCTAATATAGCTCCATATAAGGATAGCCAATCTATTCCCAAAATCATCCCGTACCTCAAAACCCCAAAATATAGGCATCATAGTCAAATACTACACCTAGGATATAAGTTTTCAAACCCCTACAAACCATAGAGTGTCATCCTCCCATGGGGTTTGAAACAATAATGAGGTCTACTATTAAAAAGATGTCTAAGTGCAAACAATTTACCAAAGAACAAGAGATGAAAGAGTGTGATGCTCTAGGATCAAATAGAGTCCGATACGAAAACCAAAAATAGAAACCAAATTTTCCTACCTCGATCCATTCCGCTATTGGAAGGTGTTGCATCCAAAGCCTGAATCTACGCTGTAGGTGCACTCGCTCCCTACCCCATCTTCTGAGGATAAAACTTACTAAAGTGACCAAGCTGTCCACAATTGAAACACCTTCCTCCGTTCCTTCCTTCTTACAGTCTTTCACGTAATGACCATTCATTCTACAACGCTTATATTTACCATTTTTCATGATTTTCTTCTGAGGTCCCCTTTCTTTCCTCTTATCCTTCTTATCCTTCCACCAATGTTTCTTAGAGCTTGTAATAACCTCCTTAAGTTCTTCCTTCATCTTTCAATACGTAGGTTGAATTCGTTGTCGGTCCTCCAAGCCTAACCGCCTGAACTGTCTCTCCATACCTTCCAACCTAGCTTGCGTCTCCTTGAAATCCTTCGCGCCAGAAAACGTTCCACTCATTATGCTAGTGAAGTCCTTGCATAACTTAGAAAAATCAACTAGTGTAGGTGGATTAAAGGGATTTCCACCTACCGGTGTTGTATTGGACGCTTGCCCTTGCACCTCTATTACCGTAGTCTATGGGACCAGTCAGCCATGCTATGTAAAGAAAAGGAAACTTAGGCTCGAAAGAAGGTTGAACTGGACTTTGAGGGAATTTTTATAAAAACTCTTTTATACTTAGAAGTATTTCTAAGAGTTCTTTTCTAAAAAATAATTTTAAAATAAGTTATTTTGGAAAATACTTACTTTTAAAATAAATATTTAGAAACCCTGTAACCTTAGGCTCTGATAGCAAGTGAAACAACCCACACCCCTTAATACACCTAGAAGGACACATTAAAAGGCATGGTGCGTTGTAGGTATAACTAAAACTAACAGAGATTAAGATTCACAAGACAAAAGTAGATAAAAACATCAGAAACTTAAAATAATAACTTAATTAAAACAAAAATTCATAATTGCTTCATAAATAAGTCAAATGCTGAAAACCACATACATGTTTAAAAGTCCAATTTGTCTCATGAAACAAAAATTCATAGTAAAAAATCAGAGTACTTAACATCCCACATAATAAGCCAGCATATAGAAAGAACAAAAGTTGAAAATAAAAGAAATACATAAGTATAAATCTCCTCTAAGAAAACTCCAAGCAACAGCAATCTACTGACTTTTCCCTTAATTACCTATGGGGGAAAAAGAGGAAAATAAAAGAGTGGGTCAGACTAAAAGTCTGGTGAATGATAGTAATTACTAGAGTCTTTAAGCAAGTTATAAGTAATAGACTCTAAAACAGTTCTAGCATAAATAAGGATAACAAAGGAAATAGAAAATAAATACTAGTACTATAAATAAGTACGATTAAATATTGCACAATTTATAAGATGGGTAAACTTTGATTGCTTGCACTTGTCCTTGATTTCTGCTTTGATTGGGATGAAGTCCTAATCCTGTAATTAGGATGTAACCCTAATTCTACCCTTTTTGATCGACCTGCTACTCCATAGAACTTTCTACCGACCTCCTACTCCATAGAACTTTCTAGCGACCAAGCGCTATGTAACTCCCTATACAGCACCAATGGTATCTACGAAAGATGCATAAAGCACCTATTGTGGATCCAGACGACATGTATAGCTCCCTACACTGAAGGCAACGGTTTCTACGAAAGACACCTATACTAAGCGCTCTGGACTCATAGCGATTACTGGGCACCCGAATTGAAGTCGCATGCATAACTGTCACCATGCCCATGCTACCTTCTTCTCCATCTATTGGGTCTTCTTATTACCTTAAACTCTAGTATTAATGTGTCCTTCATCCCACTTTAGGCTAACGTGAGATCACCGTACGTCCATAGAAAATAGGGGAAATGCTGTTGATATTGGCCCGTAATCCAAACAATATCTACTTGCGCCCCTTATACAAATCCCTCGTGATTTGGACTTCTAATTGACCAATTACTACCATTTTTAGCATAAGCATGCCCTTGTCTCGCTTCAGGCTAATGTGGGACCACCATTTTGTCTAATAGGGAATGTTATTTCGTACAGATCGTACTTTCATCTTTGCTTATTAACTTAGATAAATTATTTAAATAAGCCTTTACACTTTTCTCTACCATCTATGCTTATTAATTTATCCTAAGCCATAAAATAAGCTTTATTCTGTTCTTTTTCTTATCATAACCTACGTTATAATCATGCTTATTACTTAACCCAAGGTCTAAGTGTGAAAATAAGCCTCTTTCATCTTTTACTCTTTTTTAGTTATAATTCTAAGTTATAACTAAGCCAATTAATTAGTCAAATTTTAATCATAATTAGGCATACTTTCAGTCCAATTCCATTTATATTGCAGTCTTTATAATTTATATCTTATAATTATAAATAGGTCAATCTCTTTAATTCAGTCCAATTAATATCATAATTAGGCATAATTTTAGTCTTAATTCCATTTTATTACAGTCTTTATAATTTACATCTTATCTTCTAATATTTCAGAATTCTTACAATTTAATCCAATTTCGCGTTAATTCTATTCTAATTCATACGCGAAGAAGAAGGAGAAATAGAAGAAATCTGAAAATAGAAGAAAATCTAAGGCGTAGGAAGAAAATGCAAATAACGCATAAATAACAGTAAATGGATTAAAATACTGTAAATAAACTATAAATAAATGGAAAAGCTATAATTAATAGAAATAACTAAAATTAAATAAAAAGAATAGCTAGAAAGAAATAGACTGAAAATAATTCTAAAAATTGTATATAAACTGTTACAAAAGGTTATTCCAAAAATCGTAGTAAAACTACAACTATTGGAAGCCCTATTATTTTAAATTACTTAAAGAAATCTTAAAATAATTACAATCACTCACCTCCGGCCCTAAACTCTTCCTTTGGTCTTTCCGGATCCACTTGAAGTTGTAAAATAATTTAATTTATAACGATTTTCTCCTTTTGAAAAATTATTCCGTTTAGGGTCCTTTCTAGAAAGGTTAACCCAATTGGAAAAACCCAGAAGGAGAAAAAGTGTTAGGTCTAGGTGTCTGTTTGTAGGGGTAGTGTCAATCTCAGACTATTAGATTTGAAGATTGAATATGGTGCAACCATGTCATAGGTTGAATAGGAGCCATTGGATGCAAAAATAAATGGACCGGATTAGTCAGAAGAATGGAAAACACTTCAGTCGGTTAAAAAAATCATACCATCATTCGAACGAACGAATAATCGTTCGTTCGCCCCTAAAACAACAGGCGAGTCAATTGGGCGGTCGACCGCCTGGTGCGTAGGTCGACCGGCTGGTCGACCTACATACACACACAAATATATATATATATGTATTCATTTCCTGCTTATTTTGTTCATTTTATAACTTTGTCATATTAGCTCGATTTCTGACGTTCTATATTTGGAAATTGACCATAAAATTACCATGGACACAATGGTGCAACTTCCGTGGCTTAATTATGATAATTTCACAATGTTATTTTATTATCTAATTAATTAACGAATTAATTATTATAGGTTAAATTTCGTGTTGTTACAGATTGTCTATGCACTTAACCAGTGTTGATTTCCCTATGAAAATAAACAATTGATTGGATTATTGTTATTTGATAGTTAAATAACCAACTACCAAATCTTGACCTATTTTTACTGAAGAAGTATGTTGTGTATATTCGAGTTTTCTGATGAGGACCCAAATACATATTACATACTTCAAAGAACTAGAATTGATTTAGCCCGAAATTACCACTTAATTTGGAGACATCAGTTTCTGGATTTATCCACACCACTCCAAACTGATAACATTCGTGATGGACCATTATAAAGTATGCTATGGAGCTATACTATTCTTTCTGAGGGTAATTCTAAAGTGGAAAATAGTAAACATTGAAGGACTGTTCGATCCCGAAACAACTTGTGTGGATGAATGCTAGCGTTACATTTTTGCCTGAAGGGTAGTGTTATAAAATTCCAAGTAGGATTTCTATCTAAAAGATAAAGCGTTTCCTCAAGCCTCACATGGGAAAATGGCTAAAACAAGGTAGATGCTGCAGGGCCATGTGGGTCGCTTCCACTAGGGCATGTCATTACCTTTCTGGATTATCATACTATGGATTTGGTTGTGCTTGAGAGCTCTCGATAAAGGTTAGAAACAACCGGGGTGGTGACATATTCGATACTATATAGTGAGGGGTAGGCCAGTTATGTGTTGGTAGAGGGGCAATTGTAATTGTAGCCCTCGGTACATTTTATTTAGAGATGTACTGAATGAAAGGTAGTCATTTAACTTGTTATTGTTGGAATCCATTCTCCAATACATGCTTTAAGAACTCAGTTATGCACAACTACGTTGAAATGTGAGATGCAAGCATTTCAGCTATTTTATATATTTATTTTAAACCTTAAACGTTCATATAATATAGAAGATTTCTTATAGAAATATTTTGGTTATCGTAAGGTAACAACTTGTTTGTGTTTATGTGCGGCATGGTTTTACGAGGAACATTTTATTTTGAAAGGGTCTTATAAATGTAGAAACCAATATAGTTTGATTGAGTTTTCTCATGCTAGTTTATCAGATTGATCCGGTCGTTATTTTCTTATAACGCTCAGGTTAGCTTGAGTATGTTTCAGATTTAGTTCTGGATGCTTTGGAGCTTCAAGAGACGAGTCGGATGCCTCCAAGTCATATTCACATATCTTTTTATTTTCACTGTATTTCCTTGCTTTATTTGTCAATAACTGTAAGGACATCCTCTCATAATTGTCCAGACTGATAATAGGTTAGTATACTTTGATTGATGTATATGTATGTTAAAGTTTATCATTTTGTAAAGTTCAGTTGTATATTCTATGTTATTCGTCACGATATGATATTTTGTTTTGTCTTACTTTCACCCCAACAATCCGTCTTTTCGACACTTGGATTTTCGTCATGTGAATACCATGGATGTTTTAGTGTCGTCTTTTAAGGGTCAAAAAGATAGGTCGTTATACAATGGTATAGATAATTATCGATGCCTTTATGACACTATATCTTTTGAAAAAGAATTTAGAAGAAAAGTGAAGAATGCATCACAATAGTGTCAGTAATGTTACGACATCACAATGATGTAGGCAATTTTCGATGTCTTTGTGACATCCTATCGTACCATAAAATTAAAAAAAAAAATTAAAGATATTGGTAAGGCATCGTTAACACATACAATGCCATTGAATCATCGATAATTACTGATGCCTTAATGACAGCAAACAAATTAGCGATGCCACGAAATCATCATGTCGGTATGACATCGGCAATTGATGTTGTAAATCGGTCCCCTTTCCAACAATGGATTCGTCTTCTTTTTTCGTGAATGTAAGATTAAATTTTAGCAAAAATTGCCCTATTTTTATAGTTTCAACCCACCATTTCTCAGCACACACATAAACTTTATATTCGATTGTTTTTCTAGGTTGGACGAAAGAATACGTGGTTAAATGAGCAAGTCCAAATGCTCAAGAATAATGTTGTGAAAATCAATAGGTGGATGCTTGGAAATAAATATATATTAGAGATTAATCAAAAATCAATCGAAGCTAGGTGCTTTTGATAAACTCATGAAATTTTGATAGAATCTTAGTTTTGGTCTACCATTTCTTGATCCAAATGGAAGATTTGGGGATTGGGATTGACTTTTGAGTAGTGGAGGAGTTATAATCACCATATCCTACCATGAATAGATGTTTATACGAGTCAACAAGTTTAAACTAATGGCTAAACAATGTTCAAATACCAATTTAAATGCTTAGACGATGTGATAGATGCGTTTCAATTTAAAGAATGGAGTACTCTAAAAGGGTTAAATTTGTGAAAGGGGATTGTGTTTTTGTGATATGAAAGATGTAACGACCTGTAATTTTCTCATTTTGAATTGGAATATTTAATTAATTTTAAGTATTGAGATAATTGTCTTATACGAGTAATTCACATTAATTATTATATAATGATAATAAGTGATTAAAAAGGGTTTTATAAATATATAAACTTATTTTATAAAGATATATAAATTTCGTTGCAATTTGGCGGTTCGATGTCATATTTTTATAAATGGATTTTAATAGTATTTAATATAGTATTATAGCTTAAATAATATTGCTTTAATTATTTTAAGGAGATAAGAAATTTATTTGCTAGTTTTTTTTTGCGTAAATAAATAGTTTGATCAAAAACTGGAAATGTGACCCGGATTCGGATTTCTGATTTTCAACTTTGTATCGAACGAAAGTTATTGCAATGCTGTGTCACACATTTGTTCATATATACATTTAACAAACAGGAATGTATTTGGCACTAATTAGATTAATTTAACTAAAGTATCATTAGGAAATTTTATGATACAATTAGTAAGGAAAAGACAAAAAGGGTTTAATTTTGAAAAAACAAACTGCATAACACCATGTCAAGGCATATAGAGGGGGTGTGGGCCAAAGTAATGGAAGGTAAAGAAGGAACATGGATGGGGTGAAATTTGTCTATGGTGTAGAAGGTGTATTTTGGTATTTATACATGAAGAAATTTTATGCTTTCTACTCCTATAAATACTCATCCATACGCCCTTCATTTTTCACAAACCAATTCATATCTTTTCTTCTTCTTCACTTCTTCTTCTCTTCTCTTCTTTTAATGGCCTCAGACCGTAGGTTCTATGAAGAAGAAAGAGGACCAGGACGTTAGCAATGACGATGGGGAAGGAGGCCGTGAGCACTATGTTGAGTGGAGGATGTATAAGCGCAAGCAAGATATAATAGAGGTGAAGGCCGAGCATCACTAAGGTCCGGGGGCAAGTTCCATAAGATTCAGTGTAGAGAAAAGAATCATTTTGTTGATTAAGAAAACATTTAGAGTTGAATAAGATGAAAGTGAGAACAACTCCACGCCTTTTACTAATAATTTCTATGATGATATGATATGTTTATATGCTTGTTTTGTTGCTTGATCATCATGTTTTGGATGTTGATTATATGCTTGCTTGATATGGAAACGATTGACGGTAAAATACACGTCGAATTTACACAAAGGAATCACTCCCCTTTATAAATTATATTGGTATATATAACATTATTAACCTCTTTAAAAATGAATAAAAATGGTTTATAAATGTTTTATGAATATTAAGAATCATTTGAAAAAGTTTGAAAAAGATTGAAAAATGGAGTCAAAGTAAGCGCGTTGCGTAACAGTAGTTCGAAATTTCACGCTATAAAAGGTTAAATTCATTTATAAAATGGAATATGAGTTGGAATTTTTTGGAATAAGAATTTTCCGGACTCTTATAACTATATTTTTCAAATGGAATAAAAATTTTCTGGATCCTTATAACTATATTCTTCAAATGGAAAAGAAAAATCAAGATTTCATTTAGTGAAGTTTGAAATATGTTCAAATCAAGTTTTCAAAATCGCCGCATTTTGGCAGTTTAAAAAATATTAGTTTCGACACTTTAATAATGGATATTTTTAATCATTAAAAATATTTAAAAAATTCCATAAATATGTTAAAATGTTTTAAAAGGGATTTAAGTTATAAAAATGGACATAAATATGTAATGGAATAAGTGTTTTGATCTACAAAGCTGTAAAATCACTATTCACTCGTAATTTAACAACTGAATTTGGTAATTTTGGAATAAATGAATTAAACTTGGATTTCTCTTCTCGAATCTTTTGGAAATGTTTTCCAAATAAACATATAAGTATTTTAAAGGTTTAGAGTTGATCAAATAACTTGTTCGCTTTATGGGTGTCAAATAGCTAGTCTCTAGGCTGAAATTTGGAAAACCAGTTTCCCTCTCCCTAGCTGTCCAGATTGACCCATTGGAGGGGATAGTTAATTTGACTTACTCGGATCGCGTTTTCTTAGGATAAAAGAAAAGATATTGCAAGTTTTTTTTCAAAAGCTAAAAAAGATTTAAAATAGAACTTTGATGGTAAAGAGAACATTCTAGTTAAACTCTTTATTAAATTTAAGGAGGGAACTCATACTATCCATGTGAATTTAAAAAAAGATTTCACCGTTATTTGACGAATAGTACATACTGAATATGCAAATTAGTATCTAGTATAATTAATCCAAAATCTATAAATCAGTTTTACTCGGTACTAATTGGTTTGGGAATACAATAAACGATGTCATAATAACATTATTTTTAACCCATTAAATGATATGTTCGAAAATAAGTAATCTCTATTTAGATTGAAATTATACCAATAATAGAAGATGGAAATGTTTTTCTTAAGTAATTTAAAGGGAATGATTTGGTATTTCTAAAGTTAAAAAAATGTTTAATAAATTTATATATAACAAGAAGAAATGGTTTAATATATATCTCTAAAAGTATTTTATTGGATATAAAGATATTAGTTGGTTGAATGATGATCATCAGTCGCCCGCATACTTAACATCTTTTCTATCGATAACTGGTTCGAAGAAACTGAGATTGGATTTGAGTGATTCTTATCTAAATACCACTTCGAACCAATATAACGCGTTCCGAAGTGAAGATTTGTTTAAGACAATGACTTTGAAGTTGGAGATCTTCATAATGTAGAGATGCTTGTCATTAACCTTGTGATTCCCATATTATACATGTGGTGGCAGTAGTACCTTCATTTTGAAATCTTTAATACAAGGACAACTCACTACAAATCTTAGGGGTGATTCCTAAACAAGATGTGGTAGGAGTACCTTCGTTTTATCTGTTCATGGACAACTTGCATGGACGAATATCTGACATTCCATTTCTAAGACCACCTACATCTATTTTTTCAAACGTATATTTGTTTGGTGGTGTAAGAGGTAACCCCTCTTATACTAAACACCTTCCCTAAGGCATATGAACTCGACGACGGTTGTACTTTTGTGGAAACTAATTAGTGTGTCGTCTGAGATGGCAATGTGACATTCAAAGTGGGATTTGCTATTTTGAGAAAGGTAAAACGTCACCTCCAGCCTTACACCCGATAATGGCAAAAAAATGGTAGATGCGGCAGGGCTATGTGGGTCACGCCCATTAGGAGATGATCCCCATCTTTATAGATTTCCCTCTATATATCGGGTTTGTTGTACATGTTGTTGTCATGGATATGTTGGGAACAAATAGAGTGATGACATATTCGGTACTATCTATGGTAGAGGTAGATCAGTTGTGTGTTGGTAGAGGGCAATGGGGATGTACCTTAGTACATTCCTATAAAGATGTACTGTACAAAAGGTAGTCCCTTATCTTATCATTGTTAGAATCCGTTCTTAAATACGTGCCTTTAACGGACTTGATTGTATACCTGAATTTAACAAGCGTAACAATTTCGGCTATTTTAATATGTTTTTTGAAAGGATTTTCAAAGCAATGTCATTAGAATAATATCAAATGATTTGATAAAATGTTTTAGTAAGGTAAAACCCGTCCCTACTTATGTGCGACGTGGTCTTATGAGATACTTCTTTGCAAAGGTTTTGTTTGACATCAAAGTCGATCTATGACACTTTATATATATTTATAACTCTTGTCTCACGTTTGTTTGCCAAGCCTGATCTGCATATTTTTAATACTCAAGTCAGATCCGAATAGTTTTAGGATTAGCTGAAAAATACTTAGAGTTTACAGAGGAGAGCTAAAGATCTTCATCAATGTATGGGCGTGGTTTACTTTTATGTTGTGTTAGTAGTTTTTCAGCATTTGTAAGGACTTATATTTATAACTGTCCAGGCCGAGCTTGTGATAAACTCTGATGTATGTATTTAAAAGTTTTTTCCTTTTAAAAATTAATACATGGTGTTTCATCCATAGTGAATCTGTTCTGTCTTCTTTTTTCTTTTTACCCTTAACCATTCATATTTTCGTTAAATTTGGGTTGGACATGTATGGTTTATTGTCAACCTAAACGGTAAGAATGTGCGGGTCGTTACAAAAGACATGTGAGAAAAATGAATGATTGTTTATATTTATTTATAGTTTTGGTTTTTATTTATTTAAAATATTGTGGAATAAATGATATTAAATTATAAATTAATGTGAAAAAACAGTAGTTTAAAAATAAAAATTGATATACTATAAATTAAAAAAAAACAGTTATACTGAAGAAAAACGAGTACATGAACAATTAAAATAAAAAATTAAAATTGTATGGAAGAGTCAACATGTCGATCAAGTATTGTTGGCATTGAATATTGTGAAAGAGAATGCAAGTAGAGTGCAAATTGTATAGAGAGGCGAAAAATTGGCTGTTAGAAATTTTTATCATTGATGTCGGATGTAAACGCTTTTGCTGTCAATGGTCCAATCTCAACGTGCCAACTTCAGTGCGTTTTCAACGGTTGCTCCGTTATCGTCCATGAAGGGGCAAAAGAAACCTCATCCATTATCCTCACCTATGCTTACGCTTGAAAGTATGTTTACAAGAAAGCTCAAGAAAGAGATCTACATGTTTAATTTGTCCATATTATCAACATGCTAGATGACAACACAGCCCATTAGATTCAAATTTATGGTTTTTTACGGCTATGCGTCTACTTCATTTATTTGTTGTTATCAATACAGGACGTATTCTATACCGGCTTGTTTTCCACACTAATAGATCAGCTTAGCACCCTTTGTGTAATGGTGAGAGACTAACCAATGAAATAAAACCTGGTTTCGTTCTCTGTGCATTATTATTCTTGTATGTTCCGTTCCAATAAATAACAATAATAGAAGCATATTAATATTGCTATAACAAATTTGCAAGACCCAACCGATTTTGTATTCTATTTAATCTGTATGAATTTTGGTCACGGATCTGAATGATTGATCAACAAATCTTCAAAAATGGGGACAGACCACCTTTTGATTCAAAATTCTTGTTTTTATTTATTTATAAAACTTATCCTTTGAAATGCGTAAATATTCGTGTAAGGTCGAGTGCTTTGTAATGAATAGGTCTGCCAATGGTACGGGTTTCGATCCGAGATTGGTCCGAACCCGTCCTATTAATGCGGGTAAGAGTTTTACGTTTTACCAACCAAGCCTGATCCGAGTCGAGTACGGTTTTATAAAAACCTGGTTCGGTTAAGGCCCAATTCGACAGTTAGTTTTCTTTCGTATCAAAACATGAATGCGTATGTTACTTATTTACCATTTCGTTTGTTTACATGTACATATTTTTGTATACTTTTGTTTTTAACTTGACTACCGCTTTATATGTTAACATTATTTGTATATAAATTTTAACAAAGTTGCAGTTTTAAAATATGAATTTAACATAAATATTTTGAGTTAGTTATACAGTTATTACTCAATGGGTCTAAAAAGTCCTATGGGTCGCACTCGAATATTGGTCTGAAATACCCTGCGGGTTTGGATCCGGCTCAGATTTTATTATTGTAATCAGGCTTCGGTTTGGATTTTATAGTACCCGGACAGAAAATAGTAGCGAACGAATCTGATTTCAATGCTGCGTGAAGTGTCATGTAAGAAAAAGATGCTGATCTCAGAGCTTTGTTTGCTATTAAAAGGAAAAAGAAGAGGGCCCTCTGAATGGAAGCCTGGCAATTAATATTATAAAACGATGCCAATTCCTATGATATGTCAATGAAAATAAATGAAAATGGAGACAGGAGTTAGGAGAGTACAAGGACATGTCCGTTTGTATTCTTGTGTGATGAAAGGGTATCGTAAGGCTTACGTACCCCTCGTATTTTCTTTTTAGTCGCATTCCTTCTGCCATTGAATTATTTTTCTCCTTCTCTACCGCTTTTCTTGCCCCAGCCATCTGTTTTAGGTCCACATCAAATTGCAACCCCGTCAAATGCATACAACCACACAATATTTTAAAGGGTTACCGTACATAAAGTCCCAAAAATTCCATTCTTTATAATTTTATATTAATAGCAGTCTGGCCGTGTGTTTCCTCTGCAATCATCTATTGTTTGAAATAATTTTTTTTAGAAATATCGTATCAAACATCCCTTTTAACGGTTAAATCACAAATTTTCTAAATTCTGGAATAAGATCAAATATAACTGTACTTTCTAAATGCATTTAATTTATAAAGTACATTAATATTATGTAAAATTATCAAATGCAACCAAAATTGTTACTGCATCACATAAATACAGTTAAATTAAACAAAAACATATCGTTACATTATATTATATTTTCTTCAAGCGTTTAAATTTAATTGCATTTTCTTAATGCATTTAAAATATAACTATATTCATAATAAAATTATCAAATGCAGCCAAAATTATTTCTACATCACATGCTGTTAGAGTACAATTTCATTTTCTAAGAACATTTAAATATTACTGCATTTTCTTAATTGGTTAATTTACAAAGTGCATCGAGGTTAGATAAAATTATCAAATGCAGCCAAAATTATGATTACATCACATAAATGCAATTAAAAGTGGAAAATATGCATAATGATAAACTTTTAAAACAAATTAGGCTGAAGGATAATTCTTTGTACCAAAAATGGACACAACACTATTTAGATGTAATTGAAGAGATTAAAATGAAGAAATAAAATGGAAAACGAGGCTAATGTAACGATCACACCAAAAAAAGTAAGCGACAATAGAAAGAGACAAGAATTTATAGTGATTCAACAATGTGGCCTATGTCCACTTTGAAGGATTTGCTGTTTATTGCTGATTATGAACTAAATACAGTACATTGGCTAACACTCAAGTTACAATAGAGTTTCAACAGAGCAGCAGCATAAATGTCCTTTTCTAATTGGTGCGGAGGTGCTATTTAAGGCGTAAATCCGAAAATATCTTGCTCAAACCTTGAAATACCCTTTCTCATGCGTAGGTGGGCCTACATGATCGATCTGGAGTCATTTGGGATCGATCTCGATCGATCCGTGTGGATTTCGTATCGATCAAGAAATGGTCCGATTGGACTACGATCGATCATGGAGGCTCTTGAGTTAATTTGCAAGCTTCTATGAAAATTTCATGGCATTTGGCTTGAGAGATACAATCGATCTAAAGTTGAGTTTGCTAGGGAGGCTGAAGGCTTCGTATGATGAGTTCGTATCGATACTCTTCGTATCGATGACGTGGCGTGAGTGTTCAATGGAGATTCATATTTCATGCTGAGAGACCGTTTCCTTTGAGCAGACCTCTTCCTTCGTATCCATCCTATACATTGCTCCACGATCGATGCTATATCTTTGCTTTTCGTATCGATGCTTTGTCTATGATTTCATATCGATGCCAAACTCTTTCCTTCGTATCGATCCCTGGCCCCTCTCTTCGTATCGATCTAGTAGCCGATCGATACTAAATATGCAGCCGTTGGTTGAATGAAGTGTGATCGATTCATGGAATGTTTAAGTCCACCGAAATCTTGATGGATACGAAATGGAAGGATGTCGAATGATGGAGTTGTGCTTACTTCATTTCGATGACGATGGATACGAAATTGATGGATGCCAATGAATGGATACGAAACGAACATGTTTCACATTGATCTTGATCGATTCATAACTTGAGCATACAAACTCCAATTGACCTATAATTTGGAATATTTCCTTCCATATCATTGCTTGTCATGCCATGCTAGTTGTAGCTCGATCAGGACTCGGACCAAATTTGCTTTTACCCATCATGGACCTGTAGATAACCGATCTCCGGGGCGGACTGTCTTTAGTCTCTAGTCAAGTCCTTGGCATCTCGACCTTGCCAAAAGGAGGGATAACATTTGCCCCTCAAAGTACTCATGTGTGAACATGACATGCTTTGAAAAGCTACAATCTTCATTCTGAAAAAATTCTATCCGATTTGTTAAACAGTCGTTGTTCTTTCAACAACTGATGTGACCATTGGTAGGATTTCAGTAATATAAATGTTGAGTTGTTGGTTGCCAATGATCACACGGTCTTTGTTGTATCTGAAGGTCAAGTGCTAGCAATCTGTTATTTAGTGTTCTAGCTGTCACCAGGCAAGCATCCAATTTCTGTTGACTTTGCAAATTGAATGTTAATATGGCATACATGCATGTATGTTAAGATGACTCTCGTTCATGCTTGCATGTTCACGGATCGTTGTCAAGTTCCTTTTTTTGAATCGAGTTTCATATTGGTCCTCTCCTGGATTGATGTGAAATTCGAGTTGCAACAATGATCGATGGTTTTTTGATCCCTTTCTTCGTATCGATCCTCTCCTAGATCAATCTGGGATGTACGAAGGTAAGCTTCGTATCTAGGCCTGGCAATGAGTACCCGGAAAATATGATATCCGTCCGCATCCGTATCCGAAAATATAAATATATCCATTATCCAAAAAACGGATACGAATATTCGATATTCGAAAAGATTTCCGAATACAGATATGGTTATAGTGTTATCCGTATTTGAAATATATCTGTTCGATTGTTTGACGTGAAAATGCATACATACGTACATATATACATACACACATATAATTTTTTTAATTAAACTACTAAGGAAATGGGCCTTGAGAACAAATAGGGTTTGGGCCGCACTTACATGGTCCACATGTCTCTCTGCAGTAGTTATACGCATACCTAATTACCTAGCTATACACAACACACGCAACACTCCAATCAACACCAAAACAGCAAAACCCTAACATTTTACTAAACCAAAATTTCCATCCGCCATCACTTCGTCTTCAGCAAATTGGAGACCGATCGAATATTGGTCTCTCGATTTGAAGCTCGTCCCAAAATTATGTAGTTATACGCATATTGATCTTTTTTATTTTTGTGAATTGGAGACTGATCGAATATTGGTCTCTCGATTCGAAGCTCTAACTCTCGCGGGTCGCGACGCCTATCAACCAATCGCTCTGTTGGATCACGCTCTTTCTCTCGATTTGACTGATAGCTTGGAAATCTTAACTTGGTATAATTTCTAAAATAAATTAGGTGATTTTTGAAAACCGATTTGTAGTTAGATGATTTAAGAAATTAACAAGTTAGTTGCTTGAAGTAGTTTACTCAATATCAACAAATTTTTATAGCCATGCTATTGCTTTTCGGTGCAAGGCTAGAAAGGTACCATTTTAAGAAAACAGTGAAAACCACTAAATTTATAAATGTTCTAATTGTTTAAGAATATTATACTTATGATGCAATATAAGATAAAAAGTTTATGAATTAAGACTTAGTAGTAACCAAAATAATAAGGCAAATAATTGCTTTTACAGATAAAGTTGAACGACATACAATGTAGTTGATTGTTAAATTCCTTCATAGCAACACATTATATCTACTCTAAATTAGCTAGACAATATAACCTAAAATTTCATGTTTTACTTATAATTAATTTAATGCTAGTAGCCTTTAAATTTATTTTCATCAACTCAGCAGAACATGCCTTTAAAAGTATTTATGCTGAAAAATGAAGCTACAGCGTTTCAACTTCCATTTTTTGGAGAAAGTTCAGCATATAAATTCTATTTTGAGAGATTATATTGTCTTATTTTTCCTATTCTTATTTTCATGGAAGCAAAGTTTTCCATATAATTATTTTGGATGTATAAATATACGCACACACATACATATACATATACATATGTGCAAGCTTAGTTCTTTAGGTATTTAATTATATGTGTGTGCATATATATTATGTGTGAGCTTGTTCTTTTGGTCTTTAATTATGTGTGCATACATATACATACGTTGAATGCAAAAATAATTTTTTGAACTGTATTTTATGTTGTAGATTGCAAAAATGTCAAATACATCATCAAGTTACAGTAGTAAGTCCATTTAGTGTTCATCATGAATAATCTAACGTCAATGATAGTATGTTCGTTGTGCAAGAAACTCAAAATCCGAACAATAATTTGCCAATAATTCAAGATGTTTCAACAAATTCGGATAAAAATGAACTTGTAATGAAATCCTTAAAATCTAAAGTATGGAGAGATTTTGATAGAAAAATAGTATTAGAAGATGGTATTAACCGTATTAAGGCCATGTGCAACCATTGTACTAGGGTATTAAATGGGGCTGCCTCTATGGGAATAACTCATTTAAAAAACCATATAAAATCTTATCCGAAAAATGTTGATAGTAAGAGGCTAGTAGGACAGCGAATACTGACTACTAAACATTTATCAAGTTGGAAATTTGATCAACATCGAACCCGAATGTGTTTTGCTCGTATGATTGCTAAGCATGATTACCCATTTAATATGACCGAGCATGTTTACTTTCAAGAATATGTTAGAAGCATTAATCCAACGGTCAAAATGTTTTCTAGAAATATAATTAATGTGATGTTTTCGTTGATATGAGGGCAAAAGTACAAGATACGTTGGATTGTTTATCAGCTCGTGTTAGTCTTACAATGGATTTATGGACATCAGAACATCAAAATATAGAATATTGTTGCATAACATGTCATTATATTGACGATGATTGGAAAATACGAAAATAAATCATTTCTTATCACGAGTTGCCTCCTCCACACAGCGGATTGGCACTTAGTGTTGCTATGAAGGAAAATTTGTTGCATTGGAATATTGATAAAAAAATTTTTGCACTTACGGTTGATAATGCTTCGAATAACGATGTTTTGATAAGAGATTTTAAAGAATGGTTAGTCGGTAAATGTGTTTTGCCTTTAGATGGTGTATTATTTCATATGCGTTGTTGCACACACATATTAAATTTGGTTGTACAAGATGGTTTAAAAATTGTGCATAGGCTTATTGAAAAATAAGAGAAAGTGTCAATTTTACGAAATCATCACAAAGTAGAAAACAATATTGGAAAAATGCATTAGCACGGACTGGATTAAGTGGAAAAGGAGTTTGTTATGTTGTTCCAACACGATGGAACTCGACGTATCCTATGCTTGAAAGTGCACTTCAACTGCGTCTTGCATTTGCCATTGGTTGATTTGACATATGATTATAAATCATGCCATCAAGTGAAGAATGGGAGACTGGAGAAGAAATTAGCGAATGTTCGAGAGTTTTCTATGATATTAGCCTTAAATTTTCCAGTGTCATGTATCCTACGGCTAATCTATACTTCAAAAGCGTGTGTGATGTTTATGAAAACATTATAAGTTGGGAGTCAAATGAACATGAGTATATTCAATCAATGGCACAAAAAATGAGAATTAAAGTTAACAAGTATTGGAACACTTGTATTCTAATAATGAGCCTTAGTATGGTTTTAGATCCCCGTTATAGGATGACGTACATTGAATTTTTCTTTGTCTTTGTCTACGAAGAAAATTCACATATTCATGTTGGAAAAATAAACGCGTCTTTAAAGGCTCTTTTTTCTTTATATGAAAAGGAAACTATTTCATCCATGAATGCATCTACCAATTCTTCTTGTAATACTATGGATTTATCTACTAATCTTCCTAAAAAGAGAACAAAAATTGATTTAAAATGAAGAAACTACGTTGAGCAGAAAATTGGAAGTTCACTAGTTTTAAAGACAGAACTTGATAAGTATTTGGAAGATGAATTGTTTCCGATGGCTGAGGATGAAGATACTTTGATATTTTGATGTGGTGGAAAACTAATAGCCCCACTTTTCCTATTCTTGGAAAGATTGCTCGCGACATCTTAGTAGTTTTGGTATCGACTGTAGCATCTGAATCGACTTTTAGTAGCCGTGGAAGGTTGATTACCAAGAATATATCTTCATTGTCTTCAGATATAGTAGAAGCATTAATGTGTATAAAAGATTGTTTACCATCTGATATTGGTTAAATTTGGTTAAATGCAATAATTTTTTTATAATTATTCAGTTCTTCTTTTTATTGGAAGTACCGTTGAGCTTGTGGAAGATGCATCAGTTACACTGTAGCCTATATGTACTCACACATGGTATGATTTTGTTTAACTGTTTTATGTACATACTGCATATCTTTTATTGTCTATATGTGCCATTGTACATTGTTAACAAGCTCGCTGTTCCAAGCTTGAAAAAGCTCGTTGATCCGAAGAACAGCAGCATGCTTGCTTGCTGCTCCGAGCTTAGAGCAGCGGCAAGCATGAAATGCTAGCTGGAGCAGCAAGCAAGCATGAAAAATCATGCTTGATGCACCAAGCTTGGAGCAACAAGCTTGAAAAATCATGCTTGCTCATGAAAAAGCTTGCAGCTCCAAGCTTGGAGCCGCAAGATTGAAAAATCATGCTCCAAGCTTGGAGCAGCAGCAAGCATGAAATGCCTGCTGCTCGCATGAAATGCCTGCTGCTCCAAGCTTGGAGCAGCAAGCAAGCATGAAAAATCATGCTTGCTGCACCAAGCTTGGACAACAGGCATGAAAAAGCTTGTTGCTCCAAGCTTGAAGTAGCAAGCTTGAAAAATCGTGCTCCAAGCTTGGAGCTTTTTCATGCCTCTTGTTCCAAGCTTGGAGCAGCAAGCAAGCATGAAAAATCATGATTGCTACTCCAAGCTTGCAGCAGAAGCATGAACAACAAGCATGAAAAAGCTTATCCAAGCTTGAAGCAGCAAGTGTGTTTGGTTAAGTAATTTTGCAAATTAAAGTCGTTTGGAATTTTGAATGCATTGTTATGATGATGTATATAGTATATTTGACATACTAAAATAATCTACTTCATTTTAGATTTGTTTTTTTACTAACTGATAGTCTATTACAAGTTGCAGGGGTAAACTTTTGAAGCATCGACTAGCCACTACTCCATGGAAAAATGGAAAAAGAATGCAATATATTACATTATATTTGTGCTATTCAGATGATTTTTGGTATTTGCTACAATTTATGACATGTATGATGTATTTGCTTTTATGATTTATGTTGTTTTAGGTTATGACATGTATGATGTATTTGCATTTATGACATGCATGATGTATTTGCTTTTATGATGTATTTGCTGCAATTTACTTTTATGACGAATTTGCTACTGTATTTGCTGCAATTTATGTATTTGCTTTTATGATGAATTTGCTACAATTATATGTTGTATTTGCTGCAATTTATGCATTTTCGGATATGCATTTTAAAATTCGAGTAAGGATATTTTTGGATATTCGAAAATATTCGTATTCGCTGAGCCGGATACAGATATTTTCGATATCCATGGATACAGATATGGATATTCTTTAACTCGTATCCGCAAATATCGGATACGGATTCAGATACAGATTTTTATTTTCAGATACGGGTTCGGATGCAGCCCTATCCATATCTGATTGTATCCGTTGACAGGCTTACTCGTATCGATGGTTATCGATACGAGATAGAATAGCATACGGTGTGCTTCGTATCGATCGATACGACAAAATGGGTCTTGGATCAATGGATACAAAATGATGGCTTCACATCGATGGATACGAAACGCTTGCTTCATATCGATGGGCACAAACGATCCAGGCATAATGGTGCAGTACTCTTCGTATCGATGGATGTTGACCGCTTCAATCGGTTATGTGACTGGGATACGAATCGTTTTTCTTTGGACACGAAGGAGTATAAATATATTTTAGACTTAGAATATTTTCCACTTATTTCTGTTATCACTTCGTATTGAGTGGGAAAAAAAGAACTGTTGCACTCTCGTCTTCCGAATAGCCAATTTTTAATCTTAAGTCCAGATTCGTCGAGCCGGGTAATCGATTGATAGAACCATTCTTAAAGCGCTGCGGATCAAGTTTTCATGCCATTTCGTTCATGACAATGGCCACCTCCAGCGTTGTTGGTGCCGAAGTGGGGCTAGGGTCAGGTCGAGGATGTAGTTAATGGCGACTTGGAGGTTTGGGGAAGAAGTTGAATGATTGGGAAGAATCGATGGAGTCACTGACTCCAAGTCTCTCTCAAACTCGTATCGATGCGAGATGTGGATCAATCAGAATGCTTTGGAGTAGTTTTTAGGCAACTTTGACGATCGAGGCGAAAGGTAGTAGTTTATCGATCGAGCCGGGATGGAGCAATTCGTGTCGATGGAAGAGGCATGGTGATCAATCCGAAACCAAGGTCTTGGGATCGATACGAAGAGCATCAATACTTAGAGTGATCGATATGAGTTTGTGATCGATATGAACCAGAGATTGATACGAAGGCTGTATCGATACGAGAAGGTTATCGGTCAAAGTCTTGGATCGATACGAACATAGGATTCAGGGGAACGATCCAAAGTGAACCATGATGGATACACATCCATTGCTTTTTCATACTCGTACACTTAACTCCGACGAGCTTTAGCCTTGCATATTTGGATTTTATTGTAAAACTGCATTTGTGAATACCCTTCAAAGCTCGTCGATGGAACTATAACTTCATAAACATAACCAATCTTAACATGGATCGTTCTTCGAAGTCAGGATGGCAAGGTTGAGACGATCAACGATGATGGTCACTCCGGTCAAATCTCGAAGTCTTATCGTTTTACCATCTTTCAAACATGTAGAAATTTAAAGTATTTTGCAACACTTCACTACACAGCTAGATCATTCATTTTACACTGGGGGGAACACGGATTTCTTTCCATCTAATATTGGTTTTTACCGAGTTCAATAGCTATGGATTCTAGAAGCTCAGAGCGACAAGAAGTTCAAAGTCCACCGTTTCCAAGAATCTAGGTGCTAGACATCGCGGCAGATACAATATACCCAGCTCAGAAAGAACCGCCGGATGCAATATTGGTTATGAATCCAAAGGACTCCGTCCAATCCAAGATCTCAGAAGAAATGCTAGGTAGAATTTGTCTTAGGCATGCACTATCTTTGGAAGAAGTACAATTACCATGGCCAGAAGATAGAGCGCATAATCCCCCAGAAGGGTTCACTTCATGTAATAAATTTATGTGCCTGGCTGGAACATTGCCCCCATTCAATCAGTTCATTTGGGATGTGCTATTCTTTCTGAGGATCATGCCTACTCAGCTCCACCCCAATGTATACGTGCTTCTCAACAGCCTGTATATCATATTTATGGAGCATCTCCTTCGACCCTCGATGAAATCAAATACTTATTCAATGTCAAGAGTTGGGGAGATAATCCGTCGTTCACTTTCCTGGAAGCGGTCAGAAACTGTCAAGTGGTGGCAAGTGCGTGGAGTAAGTTGAGCTACTTCAAGATAGAGTGGTTCTACATGAGATGCCCACTGAGGTTCGCTAGACAATGGTTGGTCAGACGTAAATAATTTCACTAATTAACTGGGTAATATAAATCGATGTTGAACTCATTGTTGTGTCTCTTTCACAGCTGCTATTCCACGGCCCGAAGGAGCACATTTTAAAGAAATAGTGAGGACACATCAAGCGATTCCCGTCGAACTAAGGGAAATAGATGAAGTCCTTACCGACGATAACTTACTTGCTGTTGGGCTTATAGAAAGAGGTAAGAATTGGGCTGATGTGGGTTCCCAAAGTGGCCCCAATAAGACAAAGTGGAAGACGGGCTCCTGTCGTGCCCCTAGTTGAGAGAGTTCAGGCTGCATCCGGTGTAATAATCATTGAACCTCGCGATGATGAGGGGCTGGTAATGAGCCTGCATTCATGCCTCCACAGAGCCTTCGGCCATCATAGTCAAAGTGAAAAAGCTAAACTATCGCTTATAAAGTTTAGAGGCAGAAGACTATTGAAGCAACTCAGCTCGTTGCAACTTCTATAGGTCAGGAGACCCCACAGAAAGTTCATTACATTCCTATCCCAGATGATATATTATCATTCCCAGATCCTGGGCTAGAGGGGCTTCACTGCCCATCAAGAACTGGTGCAGACCTACCTTCAATAGATATAGGGGAGACGACTCCAATAAGCAAGGCCACTACTACCGGTCAGTTGGGGGTTTGCACTTGCATACACATAGTTCATGGCACCACACGACATCTCATCATATGCTTCTTAATTTCTGGCGATAACTAATTCTACTCCTCTTTTCATTTTACAAACACGGCGGTGAAGCAAAGCTCCATGCTTAGAAAGCTTTGCTCTTTGCACCATTCTTCTAGATCGCACTCTGAATCACATTGCCGCTTGAGCGGGAGAGACTATGGTCGCGGCTATTGTAACAACCCGGAATTTTTGACAGCATATTTTAATAAATATTTAATCTAATTTAAATTAAATATAAGCTTGTCAATGTTTAAATTGATGAGATATTAAATATTTAACAGTTATATATGTTTGTAAAAGGAAATTTTGATTTGAAATTTAAAATTAAATGCTTCAAAACCCTTAAACAAAATTTGTCTTATTCAATAGAATCAAATCAAAGACTTTATATTTTGATATTTGATAAAATACATATGAATAAAATTTTAGTTTTTAAAATGATAAGTTTAAAAATAAACAAACATGAAATTATTTAACATAAATATGGAAGTGCAAAATTAGTATAAAACACAGTTATAATTATAAGATGTAATCAAAGTAACATAAATATACAAAATATAAATGATAATTTGAAATATATAAAAACAAGTATTTTTAGACAAACAATGATCTTCAACATTCAAATTGTACAACACAACATCCTTAAATAAAATGTTAAAAACATCATTTGAACAAGTATACAATTTCATATAAAATATAACTATCAATATAAATAAACATATATGTTAACAATAACTTTGAGTAGGTGCTGTGTACAGCTTTGTGCCTCAGGAAAACAGAGTTAACTTCAATATAAAACAAGTTCTCACTTCATAGATAAAAATAAAAATAAAACCTGTATCTTACTAACTATGTTTGGCCGAAATAATGATAAGTATCTTGTACAACAAAGTAAGTAACATAAATATCTTTGTACAAATTTCAACTGTCAGTAAACCATTAATTTCTTGCTATCATAATTAATAACATAAGCATTAATTAGCCTAACATCTTGTTTAAACAAGTACATGCAGCCGAGATCAATATCTTTCCATTTTGCAGTAAATTTAATACTAAGATTTCTTATTTGGTCAAACATTGTGGCTGGCCAGTTATCACTTGTTTGTGTTCAAGCATATATATATATATATATATATATATATATATCACTATAACTTTCAGTTTATCTAGTAACAATGAACACAACTTAAACTAAAAAGAAGAAAAACTGAAAACAAACAAAGAAAAAAAAGGGAAACAAAGATGGGTTTCAGGAAAGCTTCTTTTGCAGTGTTTCTTCAACATCTTCTGTTCAAATTTGATCAAGTGAGTAAACAAAACTAATTTCAACTTTAGCTTGCATATTTTCTTCTTAATGATATGTGTTGATGAAGTTTAAACATACTGTTCTGTATATGTTGTTTGCACTGGAAGTTTGCATAGTTGTTGTTGATCAGTATTTCAAGTTTTTACAAAGTAAAGCAAATAAATTTACAAATCTTATCCATATAACTATTTAAATTTTGTATTGTGTAAATTCAAGTTTGTTTATATGAAAATAAAGCCTGCAAAACATGTTTAGAGTTTAAACAGTATGATATTAACTCTGTATTCAAACTAAAGGTTTAAAAGAAAATTAAGGTTTAAAAGAAAATTAAGGTTTAAAACTCAAATGTTGAAATTTGTAAATCCAATAGCATAATTAGTTTTCATATACATAATTATGATTTTTAACATAGAAATCTTGATTTTTAAGCAAAGAGAAATAGAGCAGTTTTAAAATGAATCAAAAATGGGTTTTTGTCAATTTAAGAAGATTGAGTTAATTATAACTTCTGTAAATCAGCAGGAAGCAGGTTTGTAAACTAATTAATTCAAGAAAAATATCAATTTATTTTTCAAAAGCATATGTTTTGAGTTTGAATCAAGAATAGGGTTTGTGTGTTTAAGTTTTGATGTTCTGTAAAAAAAATGAGTCTCGGCATCATACTTTAATCGAGTTGGCCGCGACTTTTGGAGGAGCTAGGTGGAGGTGTAGGCGACGTCCTGGTGAATTTTCATCACCTCCGGTGATGTGTGGTGGCTGCACGCGTGATTCGTTCATCAGTGATGTTTTCGTATGCTTGAGCTACAGGTCGAATTTTTCATTTCGGCTTGTAATTGAATTTTGGGCTTTGGTTTCACTCAAGTGGATCATTTGTGGTGTGTGGGGACTATAGAGAGTCGCCGCAGGCAAGGTGAGCCACCGTGCATGTGCATGGTGGCAAAGTGGAGTTCGAGGATCCGTGAGTGGTGCGCGTGCTCGAGACATTGGTGAGGTCGCTTCGAGTATTCCTGTGTTTCCTCCGAGTCGCGTGCGAGAGTAGCTACAGCTAAACGTTTACAACTTAACTTTTTTTTTTAAAAAAAAAGAAGAGAAGAAGAACTGGAGAGAAGAAGAAAGGGAAGGGGAGAGCAACACAGGAGAGCGACGAGGAAACTTGAGTTATTCTCGAGTAAGGAACGATGCGTCTCGGTGCTTTCAAATGGACTTGTACTGATTTTGTATAGGTGAGTAACTAAGTTCAATAAATATTTGTTAATTAGTTAAGCTAGTGTTTTAATTAAAGATTGATTTAAGTAAATATATAAAGGTAGGAGATTATCAGTAAGTAGTTAGAATGTTGATTAAAATTTATACTTGAATTTTAAATTAATAACTTTAAGTTGTTTGAAATAAAAATTTAATCCTAAGTTAAATCCATTAAAATCTTAAGAACGTAAGCTTATCATTAAAAAGTTAATTAGTGAATGGAAGTTAACTTACGAGATTAATTAAAGATATTACACTTTAATTAAATTGATAAATAAAGTAATTTGTGATATTAAAATAATTAATTCATTTTTAATAAGTAAATTATTAATTGATAATTAAGAATCAACTAATTAATTGAGTAATTGAGTAACAGTTAATGAATAAAGGTTAATTTATTAAATAATTAATTAAAGATTAGATAATTAATAAATTAATAATTAATGATTAACTAATTAACTAATTGATCATTAATCAGCTAATTAATCAGTAATTAATTAACAGAATAAAATAGTTTATTCTTGGACAAATAATTTGGTTAAGTAAAGCTAAACTGTTTGGTATGCATTGATGATTCTATTTGATTGACTTTAATATATGTTTCATGATATTTCTGTGATATGTCGTGATATATTATGGATATCTGTGTTAATTGTGTATGATTTATCTGATATATCTGTATGTTAATTCTGATATTTAATTAAACTATTAAGTTAAATAGACAACTTGGCCCTTAAAATGGCGTTTGGATCCGATGAGACTGGGATCGGAAGAATCAATTTTGATTCTCCGAAAACCACATCGATCCAAATTAAACGATAGGTCGTAACTTATCAAATGGAGATCGAGATGGTATTCCAGAATGCAAGGGTTATCGTCGTTGACTCTGAGGGTGATTCCAAAATGAGTGTAACGGGATAATGCCTTCGGTTTCGTTCGAACCCGGAACGAACTTGTATGGATTGAATGCTTTCAACACATCGTCAGGTGGACGATGAGCATTCTAAGAATAATGTTCAATAAAGGTAATCGTAGCCTCAAGCCTCATCAACCGGGAATGGCTAAAACAGGGGAGATGCAGCAAGGTTAGGTGGGTCATGCCCAAGCAGGACAAGATTTTCCCCTGTCTAGACGTCCCTTTTTATTTCGACTTAGTGAGCAGTTGTTGGCCACAACTGCGGGGTTATCTTGTTCGGGACTGTTCAGTAAGGAATGGTTCCGGCCTTGTGTTGCAGGGGATGAAGGGAGTAATCCTCGGTACGGTGATCTAGGCCCCGTACTGTGACGGGCGGTACCCCAGTAGCCCTGCCATTGTTGGAAACCCATTTACCCTACGAGACCCTACGGTTTTGATTTGTATTACCCACTTTCGTGGCTAGTAGCTGGAATTTAAAAGATGTAACAATTTCGGCTATTTTCTATTTACTTGAAAACCCTAGACACTATTATAATATCACAGAATTTCCTATAAAATGTTTTGGTTAGCATAATGTAAAAACTTACCTGTATTTATTTATGGGGAGTCTTACGTGATACCGTTATTTTCAAATGATTTTCAAAGCTAAGCAGTTTTAACCTGTTTACTCATACCAAACCCATGTCTGACCCGGAGTTTATATTTTGTGTTTTCATAAACTCTTGGGTACTCAAATTTTTACGAGTAGCCAAGTGATAGGTATCTGGGAATGTTGATTTTCTGGAGAAGCTATTTTGGGGAGAAGACCAGACGTATGTATCTATATATGTAGTTCCGCTGTGTAGTTAGTTTATGCTGTATTTTGGATGTATGTATGGACATGTATGTATATGACAGTCCTGTTATATGATATTGCATGACTCTGATGTATGTATAACTATGTAATAGTTATGTGATGTATTATATTTTGTTCCATTCCGCTGTGAGATTCTGATGTTGTTGTTCTTTCTTTCTATTCTTTTCTATTTCTATCCCTTTCTTTCTTTATGATGAAACGTCTTTCTGGGGTTGAGAAAGGCGGGTCATCACAGTTGGTATCAGAGCGCTAGGTAAAGCGAGTACCTAGGCTCTTGTGTATATTTATCTTGAGAGTGCGTATTTGTATTTTCAATATTATATATATACCTATCTAAATTGGTTGAGTTACCTGTTCAGGTGACCGACATGAGTTCAGGAAGAAGAGGTAGAGTTAGGGCCAGTACTTCCACAGATAATGGACGGAGTCAGAATGTTAGTGAGGCTGTCAATCCAGTACCATCTCAAGTTAGCTTTGCAGCATTATGCAAGGATTTCAAACATCTTGGAGGTTAACCATTCAAAGGTTCGGAGTCTATAATTGAAGTTCAGGACTGGTTACGCTCTTGCGAACGTATTTTCAAGAGCATGAGATTGTCTGATGAGCGTAAGAGGCATATGGCGTCATGGCAACTGCAAGGTGGTGCAGCAGCATGGTGGGATTCAACTATTGCAAATATTTCTAAGGATGACATTTCTTGGGACAGATTCAAGGAGTTGTTTGAAGAGAAGTATGTGCCGATGGCAGGGAGAACTCAACTGTATCAGGATTTTCTGTATTTGAAGCAGGGTAGTATGTCCATTTCGGAGTACGAAACTAGATTCAACGAGCTCTCTTGTTATGGACCAGGACTCATCGATACTCCTCTGAAAAAGAATGAGAAATTTGTGCAAGGGTTGAGGCCTGAATTCCATGGGAAATTGACAGTGCTTCTGAACGGATCTTTTGTTGATTTGATTGATATGGCATTGAGGTATGAAAGTTTGATGAGTAAGAAGCCGGGGACTTCAGTTGCAGCTTCAGGTGGGAATTTCACCAATTCGAATAAGAGAAAGTTCGATCCTAAATGGAGAAAGCCGAATAAGAAGAAACATGGGAATAACAACGGACCCCGAAAGCGCTACATTTGTCATCAGGAAGGGCATTTGGCAAATAAGTGTCCTAGGAAAGGATTCCAGCAGCAACAGCAGCAACCGCATCAGAGTGGTCCAGGATCAGCTATGGTTCAGAAATCATTGTGCTTTAATTGTCATCAGCCAGGACACATGATCAAGAACTGTCCACTTCTGCAGAGGGCACCTCAGAATAAAGTTTTTGCTTTGGAAGCCGGAACATCTTCTTCTTCGATGGGCAAAGGAGTATTAGAAGGTACATTACTTTTAGATGGAAAGTATATTAGAGTTTTGTTTGATTCGGGTGCTTCCTTGAGTTTTATTTCTTTGGACTCTGTGGAAAAGTTTTCTCTTACCCCTAGTTCAGTAGATAGTTCTATCTTGGTATCTAATCCTATAGGAGGGGCGACCAAATTAGACTCTATTTGTATGGACTTGAAGATCTCTTATCTATCCTATAGTTTTTCTTGTGACCCGTATGTGTTGAATTTTAAGGGATTTGATCTTATTTTGGGTATGAATTGGCTGGATAAGTATAAAGCCGTCTTGAATTGTGATGAGAGAACAGTTTCGTTGGAAACTGATCTGGGTCGAATTGCCAGAGTGTCGTGTGATAATTCTGGAATTCACTTGAGCAGTCTTTTGCATGGAATTGAGACTTCTGAAGAGAGTGTTGAAGACATCGATGTGGTTCAGGATTTTGCTGATGTTTTTGAAGAAGTTAAGTGTCTACCACCACATCGAGAAATCGAATTCCGTATTGATTTGATTCCAGGAGCTGTACCAGTGATTCAACCCAGTAGGAGAATGGCTCCTAGGGAAAGAGAAGAGTTGATTAAGCAGACGCATGATCTTTTAGAGAAAGGATTGATAAGACCTAGTTTTTCTTGTTGGGGTTCAGCGGCGGTGTTTGTGACCAAATCGGATGGATCACTGAGGTTCTGTGTGGATTATAGAGAATTGAACAAAGTGACTATCCGTAATAAATATCCTCTTCCTCGCATCGATGATCTTTTTGACCAGTTGCATGGTGCTTCTATCTTTTCCCAATTGGATTTAGCTTCAGGTTTCCACCAGTTGAGGGTAGCTGAAGACAGTATTCCCTTGACTGCATTTAGGGGACCGTATTGTTTCTATGAGTGGTTGGTTATGCCGTTCGGATTAACCAACGCTCCTGCTTACTTCGTTGACCTCATGAATCGAGTCTTTAGGGATGTGTTGAATAAGTTTGTGCTGGTATTCATTGATGATATCTTGGTCTATTCCAAATCCGAAGAAGAGCACAGGGAGCATTTGAGGATTGTATTGGAGATTCTGAGGAAGAATGTGTTGAAGGCGAAATTTTCGAAGTGTCATTTCTGGAAATCAGAAGCTAAATTTTTAGGGCACATTGTTTCGGGTAAAGGCATTTCTGTAGACCCAGCGAAAGTTGAAACTGTTCTTGAATGGAAACAGCCAGAGACACCGACGGAAGTTCGCAGTTTTCTAGGATTGGCTGGCTACTACAGGAGATTTATTAGAGATTATTCCAAGATTTCTTCGCATCTGACTAAGCTGACCAGGAAAGGGGAAAAATTCAAGTAGGCGCCTTAGTGTGAAGAATCTTTTCAGGAATTGAAGATAAGGCTCACTAGTGCACCAGTACTTGCTATTCCGGATGGGAAGAGCAAATTCGAGGTTTACACTGATGCTTGTATTGTGGGTTTGGGAGCAGTTCTGATGCAGAACGGAAGGGTTATTGCGTATGCTAGTCGACAGTTAAAACCTCATGAGAAAAACTATGCTACGCATGATCTTGAATTGCTTGCCATTGTTTTTGCTCTGAAAATTTAGAGACATTATCTTTTAGGAGAGAAATTCGAATTGTTCACGGATCACAAACCGTTGAAATATCTATTCTCTCAAAAAGACCTTAATCTGAGACAGCAGCGGTGGGTTGAATTTTTTGCATCCTATGATCTGGATATTATGTACACCCCGGGGAAAGCGAATGTCGTAGCTGATGCTCTCAGTAGGAATGCAGTTTTATCTCTTCTGGAAGTGGTTCCATCTCTTATTGAAAGAATATCAAGCAAGCAAGAATCTGATAAGATGTTGAGGAGGATCATCAAAAGAGTCAGGAAAGGGCAGTGTCCCAGTTTTGAAATTGATGACCAAGGAACACTAAGGATCAATGGGAGAATCTGTGTTCCGAATGACAAGGATTTGAAGCAGGAAGTTTTATCAGAAAGTCATTGTTCCAAATTGAATGTTCATCCTGGAATTTCGAAGATGTATAAAGATATGAGGAGAGCTTTCTGGTGGCCGAATATGAAGAAGTATGTTGCTAGATTTGTGAACAGTTGTGCCATTTGTCAGCAAGTTAAGGGTGATCAACAGAAATTTGCCGGGTTATTGCAACCTCTGGAAATTCCAAATTGAAAATGGGAAATGATCTCGATGGATTTTATCGATGGTTTGCCTAGAACCAGGAAAGGGAATGACGGTATATGGGTTATTGTAGATCGTTTAACTAAGAGTGCTCATTTTATACCAGTAAAAGCAACCCATACTGCAGTTTCTTTGGCAGAAATTTTCTTGAAAGAGATAGTTCGATTGCATGGAGTTCCAGTCAGCATAGTAAGTGACCGTGATCCTATTTTCACTAGAAAATTTTGGGAAGCTCTGCAATCAGCGATGGGTACAGATTTGAGATTAAGTACAGCCTATCATCCTCAAACGGATGGACAAACAGAGAGGCTAAATCGTATTCTTGAGGATATGTTACGGGCTTGTGTTTTAGATTTTGGAGGATCTTGGGAGGACCATCTTCATTTAGTGGAATTTTCTTATAATAACAGTTATCAAGCAAGTATTAAGATGGCTCCTTATGAAGCTTTATACGGAAGACCGTGTAGATCCCCATCTTGTTGGATTGAATCGAAGGATCGTCTTGTGCTCGGGCCCGATCTTATTCGTGAAGCTTCTGCGAAGGTTGAGCTTATCAAGAAAAGGATGAAAGCTGCTCAAGATCGTCAGAAGACATATGCAGATAGAAGAAGAAGGCCATTGGAATTTGAGATCGGAGACTTGGTTTTTGTTAAAGTTTCCCCAATTAAAGGTGCTATAAGATTCGGAAAGACGGGAAAACTTGCTTCGAGATACATTGGACCATTCCGAGTGTTGGAGAGAATTGGAACTGTGGCCTACAGGATTGAATTACCAGAGCGGATGTCTGGAATTCACAATGTGTTTCATGTATCGCATTTGAGGAAATTTGTTCATGATCCCTCACTGGTTGTGGAACCGGTAATTCAAGAAGATTTGGAAGTGGAACCCAATTTAACTGTGGTCAGAAATCCAGTTCGGATTGTGGACCAAGACGAGAAGCAACTCAGGAATAAAGCGGTGAAACTCGTTAAGGTGCAATGGAGTGAGGATCCCAGAGATTGTACCTGGGAAACTCTCGATAGTTTTAGGAGTGCTTATCCGGATCTATGTTCGGATAACTAGTGATGTTTGTGAGAGTAGACTGTTTGTTTGTTTGCTATTATATGAATGATATGTATGTTTGGATTGTTAATATAAAAGCTTTTGAATTAACAGTTGTTTAAATTTCGGGGACGAAATTCTTTTAAGGGGGGAGGAATGTAACAACCTGGAATTTTTGACAGCATATTTTAATAAATATTTAATCTAATTTAAATTAAATATAAGCTTGTCAATGTTTAAATTGATGAGATATTAAATATTTAACAGTTATATATGTTTGTAAAAGGAAATTTTGATTTGAAATTTAAAATTAAATGCTTCAAAACCCTTAAACAAAATTTGTCTTATTCAATAGAATCAAATCAAAGACTTTATATTTTGATATTTGATAAAATACATATGAATACAATTTTAGTTTTTAAAATGATAAGTTTAAAAATAAACAAACATGAAATTATTTAACATAAATATGGAAGTGCAAAATTAGTATAAAACACAGTTATAATTATAAGATGTAATCAAAGTAACATAAATATACAAAATATAAATGATAATTTGAAATATATAAAAACAAGTATTTTTAGACAAATAATGATCTTCAACATTCAAATTGTACAACACAACATCCTTAAATAAAATGTTAAAAACATCATTTGAACAAGTATACAATTTCATATAAAATATAACTATCAATATAAATAAACATATATGTTAACAATAACTTTGAGTAGGTGCTGTGTACAGCTTTGTGCCTCAGGAAAACAGAGTTAACTTCAATATAAAACAAGTTCTCACTTCATAGATAAAAAAAAAAACCTGTATCTTACTAACTATGTTTGGCCGAAATAATGATAAGTATCTTGTACAACAAAGTAAGTAACATAAATATCTTTGTACAAATTTCAACTGTCAGTAAACCATTAATTTCTTGCTATCATAATTAATAACATAAGCATTAATTAGCCTAACATCTTGTTTAAACAAGTACATGCAGCCGAGATCAATATCTTTCCATTTTGCAGTAAATTTAATACTAAGATTTCTTATTTGGTCAAACATTGTGGCTGGCCAGTTATCACTTGTTTGTGTTCAAGCATATATATATATCACCTATAACTTTCAGTTTATCTAGTAACACTGAACACAACTTAAACTAAAAAGAAGAAAAACTGAAAACAAACAAAGAAAAAAAAAGGGAAACAAAGAAGGGTTTCAGGAAAGCTTCTTTTGCAGTGTTTCTTCAACATCTTCTGTTCAAATTTGATCAAGTGAGTAAACAAAACTAATTTCAACTTTAGCTTGCATATTTTCTTCTTAATGATATGTGTTGATGAAGTTTAAACATACTGTTCTGTATATGTTGTTTGCACTGGAAGTTTGCATAGTTGTTGTTGATCAGTATTTCAAGTTTTTACAAAGTAAAGCAAATAAATTTACAAATCTTATTCATATAACTATTTAAATTTTGTATTGTGTAAATTCAAGTTTGTTTATATGAAAATAAAGCCTGCAAAACATGTTTAGAGTTTAAACAGTATGATATTAACTCTGTATTCAAACTAAAGGTTTAAAAGAAAATTAAGGTTTAAAACTCAAATGTTGAAATTTGTAAATCCAATAGCATAATTAGTTTTCATATACATAATTATGATTTTTAACATAGAAATCTTGATTTTTAAGCAAAGAGAAATAGAGCAGTTTTAAAATGAATCAAAAATGGGTTTTTGTCAATTTAAGAAGATTGAGTTAATTATAACTTCTGTAAATCAGCAGGAAGCAGGTTTGTAAACTAATTAATTCTAGAAAAATATCAATTTATTTTTCAAAAGCATATGTTTTGAGTTTGAATCAAGAATAGGGTTTTGGTGTTAAAGTTTTGATGTTCTGTAAAAAAAACGAGTCTCGGCATCATACTTTAATCGAGTTGGCCGCGACTTTTGGAGGAGCTAGGTGGAGGTGTAGGCGACGTCCTGGTGAATTTTCATCACCTCCGGTGATGTGTGGTGGCTGCACGCGTGATTCGTTCATCAGTGATGTTTTCGTATGCTTGAGCTACAGGTCGAATTTTTCATTTCGGCTTGTAATTGAATTTTGGGCTTCGGTTTCACTCAAGTGGATCATTTGTGGTGTGTGGGGACTATAGAGAGTCGCCGCAGGTAAGGTGAGCCACCGTGCACGTGCATGGTGGCGAAGTGGAGTTCGAGGATCCGTGAGTGGTGCGCGTGCTCGAGACATTGGTGAGGTCGCTTCGAGTATTCCTGTGTTTCCTCTGAGTCGCGTGCGAGAGTAGCTACAGCTAAACGTTTACAACTTAACTTTTAAAAAAAAAGAAGAGAAGAAGAACTGGAGAGAAGAAGAAAGGGAAGAGGAGAGCAACACGGGAGAGCGACGAAGAAACTCGAGTTTTTCTCGAGTAAGGAACGATGCGTCTCGGTGCTTTCAAATGGACTTGTACTGATTTTGTACAGGTGAGTAACTAAGTTCAATAAATATTTGTTAATTAGTTAAGCTAGTGTTTTAATTAAAGATTGATTTAAGTAAATATATAAAGGTAGGAGATTATCAGTAAGTAGTTAGAATGTTGATTAAAATTTATACTTGAATTTTAAATTAATAACTTTAAGTGGAATTTGAAATAAAAATTTAATCCTAAGTTAAATCCATTAAAATCTTAAGAACGTAAGCTTATCATTAAAAAGTTAATTAGTGAATGGAAGTTAACTTAGGAGATTAATTAAAGATATTACACTTTAATTAAATTGATAAATAAAGTAATTTGTGATATTAAAATAATTAATTCATTTTTAATAAGTAAATTATTAATTAATAATTAAGAATCAACTAATTAATTGAGTAATTGAGTAACAGTTAATGAGTAAAGGTTAATTTATTAAATAATTAATTAAAGATTAGATAATTAATAAATTAATAATTAATGATTAACTAATTAATTAATTGATCATTAATCAGCTAATTAATCAGTAATTAATTAACAGAATAAAATAGTTTATTCTTGGAAAAATAATTTGGTTAAGTAAAGCTAAACTGTTTGGTATGCATTGATGATTCTGTTTGATTGACTTTAATATTTGTTTCATGATATTTCTGTGATATGTCGTGATATATTATGGATATCTGTGTTAATTGTGTATGATTTATCTGATATATCTGTTATGTTAATTCTAATATTTAATTAAACTGTTAAGTTAAATAGACAACTTGGCCCTTAAAATGGCGTTTGGATCCGATGAGACTGGGATCGGAAGAATCAATTTTGATTCTCCGAAAACCACATCGATCCAAATTAAACGATAGGTCGTAACTTATCAAATGGAGATCGAGATGGTGTTCCACAATGCAAGGGTTATCGTCGTTGACTCTGAGGGTGATTCCAAAATGAGTGTAACGAGATAATGCCTTCGGTTTCGTTCGAACCCAGAACGAACTTGTATGGATTGAATGCTTTCAACACATCGTCAGGCGGACGATGAGCATTCTAAGAATAATGTTCGATAAAGGTAATCGTAGCCTCAAGCCTCATCAACCGGGAATGGCTAAAACAAGGGAGATGCAGCAGGGTTAGGTGGGTCATGCCCAAGCAGGACAAGATTTTCCCCTGTCTAGATGTCCCTTTTTATTTCGGCTTAGTGAACAGTTGTTGGACACAACTGCGGGGTTATCTTGTTCGGAACTGTTCAGTAAGGAATGGTTCCGGCCTTGTGTTGCAGGGGATGAAGGGAGTAATCCGCGGTACGGTGATCTAGGCCCCGTACTGTGACGGGCGGTACCCCAGTAGCCCTGCCATTGTTGGAAACCCATTTACCCTACGAGACCCTACGGTTTTGATTTGTATTACCCACTTTCGTGGCTAGTAGCCGGAATTTAATAGATGTAACAATTTCGGCTATTTTCTATTTACTTGAAAACCCTAGACACTATTATAATATCACAGAATTTCCTATAAAATGTTTTGGTTAGCGTAAGGTAAAAACTTACCCGTATTTATTTGTGGGGAGTCTTACGTGATACCTTTATTTTCAAATGATTTTCAAAGTTAAGCAATTTTAACCTGTTTACTCATACCAGACCCATGTCTGACCCGGAGTTTATATTTTGTGTTTTCATAAACTCTTGGGTACTCAAATTTTTACGAGTAGCCAAGTGATAGGTATCTGGGAATGTTGATTTTCTGGAGAAGCTATTTTGGGGAGAAGACCAGATGTATGTATCTATATATGTAGTTCCGCTGTGTAGTTAGTTTATGCTGTATTTTGGATGTATGTATGGACATGTATGTATATGACAGTCCTGTTATATGATATTGTATGACTCTGATGTATGTATAACTATGTAATAGTTATGTGATGTATTATATTTTGTTCCATTCCGCTGTGAGATTCTGATGTTGTTGTTCTTTCTTTCTATTCTTTTCTATTTCTATCCCTTCCTTTCTTTATGATCAAACGTCTTTCTGGGGTTGAGAAAGGCGGGTCGTCACAGCTATCATTCCAGTCAGGTACGTGAGTGCCACGATAGAGAAAAAGAGAGATCATATCAAAGCAGGCGCCCTTCTAGGTCGCGATCTTCGCCTCCAAAAGGACCCTCTAAACCCTTTGACTCCGGTAGGCCTTCTTTTGAATTTGCTCATCACATAGTGCCGTCTCACGCTCCAAAATTCGACGACCAGTTCCGTAGAATCGAAATAGAAACTCTCGCCATCGTAGAACAAACTGCTATAGAGCCAACGGAGGAGGGAGCCATTTGCATCTCCATAATGAAGAAAGATTTTCCGAACATATGTTTCGATGGCTTCCACTTTCCTCCCAACTTGAAAAGAATCCAAGGTGACATAGAGAAATTAGTGTAGGACTATGTGCATGAGGCGTATAGCCAATATCACGAATGGGTTAAGACGGCAGAACGGGTTTCGGCTATGTCTTTTGAGCGAGCCAAGGCTATTGAGAAACTAGGAGACAGTCTGTCTCATATTTACAAAATAATAGAAGTGCTTACTAATGAATTTGAGCCTTCGAGAAACGCCGAGACTAAGACCAGTTGAGGAAGCCACGAAGTCTATAGAGGAGATGAGGAAAATGCACATGGACTTGTTATAGGAAATGGTGCATCGTAATACTGTTATCATGCAAGAGAGGGATGCCGCATTGAAAGAAGTTACCGAATTAAAGGCGAAGCTTATTGAAGCCCTTAAAGAGAAAGATGAAGCTAATAAAGTGGCCTAGGTGGCGTGCGAGGAGGTGGTGAGACTTAGGGAAGAGAGGGGTCCTACGAGTAAAAAGGCTAAAGGAGCCGACGCCAGGGTGGAAAGGGAAATAAAAGCTATAGAGGCCAAGATGGAAAGTGAATTTGAAGATTTTTTGGTCACCTACAATGCTACTATCCTGAGAAACCGTAATCTAAATTAGCTCGACGAGTAATATCCTTTCCAATTATATAAGGCCTGGAATCACTTGCTTGAGGACAAAAAGGCAATTGGGAATGCTGCAACCGTCGATGCGTAAGAATTAAAAACTCAAGTACTGATCGGAGATGAGCCTAAACTCCTCCATGAGAAAACTATCAAGCTTTAGAAAGAAAACTGGCCGCTAAGTATCCGAAAAAGCCAAAGAAGGATCAAGGAGTGAACACCACGAAGTCGGTTCCAAAGTGCTTCCAACATCTCAAACTGAGCCTACATCCTTTGTCGATCCCCAGTCATCCCGAGGTATGATCCTCATAGACAACACCTTTCTCCGATTATCGAGCGCGACTTGGATGGCACATCAACTCAACATAGGAGCCAACTCGAGGAAGGTATTTTGGACACTTCTCATATTCCTCAAAATGTAGGTACACTATCCGAAGGTATTACTAATATATTCTCCTATCTCCATTCAGTCTTAGATTTTGCACCGGCTGACCCTCCTGCAACCTAAGAGATTCATCACGAGCAGGAAGCGCTAACAATAGAGGCCACAACCATGACAATCACCACATCGATCGGGGAGATGCATGATAAAAGATGCATGCTTGATGAACAATTAATGGAAGCACTCCTCAGCGGTCTAAGTGATCTGAGTATTGAAGTGCCCTTCAATGTAGATGAAGATGTAATTATCATAAGCTCCTTCGGTCCTACCTTTACGATTTCGATGGGTGAGTGTGAGGACCGGGAGGAATAGAAAATGGAAGAAATCAAAGCCGAGATTAAGCAGGCTGAGAAGGCTAGTAGAGTCGACGAAGGTAGGACTGGTCCCAGTTTGATCCTTATTCTTGTGGTTTCTCCGGATGGCACCATCATTAAGACCAGCATGCGCCACCATTCCATTGGTTCCACACACCGACGACACTTCAATCCATGTGAGCTCTCAAGAAGGGACCGCGTCGATTTCCCTGACCGAGACAAGCTAGCTGGAGGGGCAAGGGTTCAAAGAGAGGCCCGGGCGGTAACTCGGGCGGATTTACGCCAAAGAAAGTCAAGAAGAAATCAAAGGCGTAGATTCACATTTTTGCTTCCTCTTTTGTAGATGGCTAGAGTAAGCTTCTCTTTTTCTTTTTGTAGGCCATGTATAGATGCGGGTTTGGCCTCTGCTTATATGAATTCTTTGAACATATTTTGTACCTACTTTTTCAAAGAATAGTGTGAATAAATTTTCTTCTTTTCTTTTAGCATAACTCTGTGTTGATATGTCTAAGTACTTTAGCACTCACATTTCCATTCAATGTACTCGTGAAGCTTTAGTCTCTAAGTCAAACTTGAGTACGGTCTATAAGTCCTGAGGTCGTGGCCTTGGGTCATAATCGAATGTTGAGTTGAGTCCCAACGTTGTGCTATCTCGGTTAGGTTGGAACTTAAGTTATTCCCCTAGTTCTAGGGAGAATTGAAGTAGTTAATTGGTGATTGTCCTCCGCCTTTACTAACTTTAATTTAACTTAGTCAGAACAAAGTTAAAGTGACATGAGTTTGAGTGGTCGAATCACACTCGCTCGTTTGCTAGCATTTGCATCCACACTCTGAGGATTAAACTTGTATGCCAGCGGTCGACCGTGCCTGATCATTGTTTATAACTACGTCTACACTACGGGGGCATAAGTTATTTTTTGGGTGGTCAATCGTACCCGTTTAATGTTTAACTCTAGTTCACACTTTGGGAATCTAGAGTCAGTTGACAAACGATCGACCTCATCTGTTTAAGTATTAGAATCTTATTCGCACTTTGGGAATAAGGAGTTGGTCAAGGTCGTGGATGGTCGGATCACATCCTCCTTAATCCAATAAGCTAAGTCGTAGATGGACGGATCCATCTTCTTTGAGCTTGGAAAGAAGCGAGGTCACGGATAGACGATCCATCCTCCTTGGGCCTTAGAAATAAGCGAGGTCGTGGATGGATGGATCCATCCTCCTCGAGCCTTAGAAATAAGCGAGGTCGTCGATGGACGGATCCATCCTCCTCGAGCTTTGGAACTAAGCGAGGTCATGGATGGACGGATCCATCATCCTCGAGCTTGGATAGTAAATTCATGTCCTAATTTTGGAGTTCGCACTTTAGCTCGTGCTCTGGGAGCCGGAGTTTGTTAGAAAGTTGTCGTGTGTCAATTCTCCTTTGATCGGTTGTTTCTTGCCTCCCGAGCTTGGGGTTTCATCTAGCGAGTGACCGGTTGGATCGTGATCACTCTCTATTTGAAAGAGTCCCATCACAAGATGGAACTCAGCTCTTCGTACATCATGGCGGTCGCATGATGCATTCAGAAATCATTAATTTGGCTTTATGAGTCTACGCATTATTTCTAAAATAAGAAATCATGGCAAAATAATTTGCCTTATTACAAATTCTAGAATTGCATAAACAAACTTGGAAAGGAAAGTAGACTAAATGAATAAAATCCAGTTATATGTAGTAGTGATGGAGACTTTTGCTGTTCCATGCTCTCGATAGAGTGAGACCATCAATGGTTGATAGTTTGAATGTGTCGTCTCCATGGCTCCGTTTGATAAAATACGGTCCTTCTCATGTGTGAAGGGACCGGATAGACATGCTTAAGTAAGAGATCGCCAACTTCAAAGGTTCTAGGTCGAACCTTGGAATTGTATAATCGGGCAACTCGGCTGTGATGTTCGGTTGCTCTCAAATTAGCCTCTTCATCTTCTCAACTTATAAATCCATAGATTTTGCAAGTAGGATGACATTCATCTTTGGATCATAGTAAGTTATACGGTAAGAAGGCACTTCTAGCTCAATTGGAATAACAACTTCAAAGTCGTAAGAAAGTGCAAATGGATTATGGCCAGTTGCGAACTTATGGGTAGTTTGGTTCTCCCATAAGGCCATGGGAAGCTCATCTACCCACTTACCTCCAGCCTTCTCTAGTCGTTTCTTCAAAATGGATTTGATGACTTTGTTGACATCTTTGACTTGTCCATTCGCTTGAGGGTAGTTGCTGCCGAGAATTTCTTCTGCATGCGAGAGCGTTGGTAGAAATTCTTAACCTTTCCACTATCAAACTGGGTCCTATTGTCAGTTATAATCGTCTGCGGGTGGCTAAAGTGACAAATGATGTTAGGCACAACAAAGTTGATCACTTTCTTCATCTTGATAGTAGCAAGGGGCTCGGCTTCTGCCCACTTAGTAAAGTAGTCAACTACGATGATGGCGTACTTTGCACCACCTTTAGCAAGAAGCAAGGACCCTATAATATCGATATCCCATGTGGAAAATGTCCATGGGTTGACCATTTGAGTAAATCTTGGTTGGTCGGGCTTTCAAAATTCTAGAAAATTTCTAGCACCTATCACATCTCTTACCGTATCCTATGCATCTCAGTTTAGGGTTGGCCACCAATACATGTACTTGAGTACCTTCTTCATAAGGTTTGCCCCCCCCCCCCTGTGTGATCGCTACACTATCCTTCATGCACTTCCTATAACATTCACTTGATTTCATCGCGGGCGATACACCGAGGTAAAGGAATAGACAATCCTCTTCTAAACAAGACTCCATCTTGGATTACAAACCGTGAAGCCTTTCGGGGAACTTGTCTTTTATCACTCTTGCGCTCGGATAGCATTCCGCATTCAAGATAGGTTCGGATTGGAGTCATCCAACTCACTCTCGGGCGTTGACACATGAACCCAGTCTGTCTTAACCTGATCAATACTCGAAGCAATAAGTGTCTCCATGGGGACGGGTCCCATCCGATGTGCTTCGCCAGTGTTGGCCAGTTTTGCTAAAGAATCGGCCTTTTGATTTTGTTCTCGGGGTATACAGTGGATAGTATAATAGTCAAACCGGTCTAATACTTCTTGGACCAGCATAAGGCAGGAAGCCAACCTTTGATATCTGGCTTTATATTCTCCTTGAACTTGGCACACCACCAGTTGTGAATTAAAGTAAATTTCCACAACGGCGACTCCTAAATCCTTAGCAAGCCTTATCCAACAAGTAAGGCTTCATACTCATCTTCGTTGTTAGTAACATGGAAGTCGAATTACAAAGCATGGCACATAGATCATCCTTCTGATGTTTTGAGCACCACTCCAACGCCTGAGCCCAGTCGTTTGATACGCCATCGGTATATAACTTCCATATATGGTTGGGAGGTTCACTGGTTTCGGGCAAGTCATCTGGCATGGTGAACTCAGCTATGAAGTCCGCTAGAACTTTTCCTTAAATAGCTCGCCTAGGTGTATAAGTGATATCAAATTGACTCAGCTCAATGTTCCACTTAAGCAATCCACCGGATGTCTCAAGTCCTGTCAAGATCTGTCGTAATAGCAGGATGAGGTAGACAGTGATCGGTTAAGCCTGGAAATATGGATGGAGCTTCCTCGAGGCTATGATAAGACAATAAGCCAGATTTTCCACCTTCTGGTAGTTCCTCTCTACCCCCGTCAATCTTTTGCTAACATAATAGACTGGTCATTGGATCTGATCCTCTTCTCGAACTAGCACGACACTAATTGCATTTGCAAAAACTGCCAGATAGACATACAACTTCTCATGATCAATCGGCTTCGACAAGAGGGGACGTGTTGCTAGATGTTGTACTAGTGCCCAGAATGCGCCCTTGCACTCTTCTGTCCACTCGAACGTTTTCTTTTTCTGATCAGATCGAAGAAGGGAATACACTTGTCCGTAGATCTGGAAATGAACCTGCTCAAAGCTGCTACCTTTCCATTAAGACTTTGCACCTGCTTTATGGTCCTCGGAGTTTCAAGATTTCGAATCTTCCAGATCTTTTTAGGATTGGCTTCAATTCCTTTGGCGTTGACAATAAACCCAATGAAATTTTCAGATGCGACTACAAAATGACACTTCAACAAATTCAGCTTCATTCTGTACTGTTCGATTATGTTAAACATTGTCTCCAAATCACCGACGTGGTTGTTGGATAAATGCGATTTCACGAGCATATCGTCTACGTACACCTGCATAGTCTTCTCGATTTGGTTTGGAAACTTCCAGTTTATGAGCCTTTGATAGGTTGCTCCATCATTTTTGAGTCCAAACGGCATTACTTTATAGGAATAAAGTACCAGATCAGCGATAAAGCAAGTGTGCTCCTGGTCAGGAAGTGGGCCAGGTTTTGATTATAGCAAGAGCACGCGTCCATGAAATATAAGACCTCATGTCCAGTTGTTGAATCCACCAGTTGATCGATTCTGGGAAGTGGAAAACTATCTTTGAGGCAGGCTTTGTTCAGATCTGAATAGTCCACACATGTCCACCACTTTCCATTCGACTTTCTGACAAGCGCTAGATTCAATACCCATTCTGGGTATAAAGCATCATGAATAAACCTATTCGCCTTGAGTTAATCCACTTCCTTCTTTAGGCCGACAGATCTCTATTGATCCATACCGTGCTTTTTTTGTTTCACCGGGACATGCCCCGGGTCAATATTTAATGCATGGCTCGTGATATTCGACGAGATCCCACACATGTCCAAATGAGCGTAGGCAAACACATGGAGGTTTGCCCAAAGAAAATCAACCAGTTGTTGTCCCATATGGGGGCTGAGCTGAGATCTGATCTTTAACACTCTAGGACCATCATCAGTGTCAATGGGGATACCGATAGTCAAATCTACCAAGGAGGCCTGGTATTCTTTGACTTCCCCTTCATCATCGTTGTCTCTGGGATCAAGATTTTTAGAAAACTGGATGTGGCACCCGAGCCTCAGCTCAGGCGTTAATTGTCAATCCTCCATAGAGCGGACATAGAGAGATTCCTCCACGCTCTTACCTTGCTCCTTTCGTTGAGTATTCCACAGCTCCGCAACATAACAGGCGCGTCTAGTTGCCTAATCACCTTGTACTATAATGACTCTGTTATTAGTGGGGAACTTCAGGATTAAACACCAAAGGGTAATCACTTCCCTGAACTCTGCAAGGGCCGGTCGGCCTATGAAAGCATTATATGGAGAATGAATACCAATATAACAAACTGTAACATCCGTACTCTTCGACGATCACCAATACCTAACTCAACAGGTAATTCCACCATCTCAACCGGTATGGTTGCACTTCCGTTGAAACCATGTACGACTAACACGGTTTAAGATCCTTTGCTTCTATCAGCATTTGGTCGTAAGCATGTTTGAAAATTATGTTCATAGAACTTCCACCATCGAATAAGATCCTCTTCATCCAAACAAGACATATTTAGGCAGAAATAACCAATGGATCAATAATGGGGGCCTCAAATCTGTCGACATCCCGAAATCTGAAAACGATGTTGTCTACCATCGTCCTCTGTTGCTTTGCCGGGGCCCCTTCATCAGTACTACTATAACATTCGAAGTCCACATGCATACTCAAACTAGCATATGACTCCATTTTCTTCTTGCTTCGATCAACCGGATAAGGACCACTACTTACAACATTAATTACCAGCCTCCCGCCATTTCGTGTGGGTTCTTCTAGCCTAGCCTTTCCTTGGCGCTGATTGGGATTAGATGTACCTGCTCTGTCATCCTGCGGAGCTCGGACGAATTGCTCTAGCTTTCTTTCTCTAATCAATTTCTCAATAATATCCCACAGATGACGGCATTCATTGGTGTTATGGAAGTAAAAGTCATGGAATCTACAATACTTTCCAGTTTGAATCTACTTCTATGACGACGGTTTTGGAGCTGGCTCCTTGTGCTGCCTTGTATTACAAGTTTAGAGATAAACATTCTCTAGCGACGTGATCAAAGGAGTATATCGATCGAACATAGGATTTTTGTGTCTCCCATGATGAGGGTCTCTCTTCTTTCCTGACCTCCATTACCCTTCTACTGACTTTGCCTATTCTGAATACTTTACTGCACTTTACCAAAGCACTCCCTGACATGCTTCAGTGCAACATTACTCTGGATACCTTTACTACTGTGTCCCACGACATCCTTCTTCCTAGATCGTCTAGCATCTTCCCTCCTCAAATACTGGATTGCGTTCACATAGAAACGGTCCAACTAAGCGGGAGATTGCCTGGCCAACCAATCACCAAACTTAGAATCGGGATCGATCCCTTTAGTCAATTCCATGAGGATAGAGTTGTCTTTGGATTACTATCTTCGGCACAAGCAGCATGCAACCTTTGTAGATAATGCCTTAAAGTCTCTTCTAGGGCTTGAGTAACACTGGATAAGGTATTAAAGTCCTTCGGTCTTTTAGCATGCATACAAAACTGCTCGACAAACTTAGTAGCTAACTGGTCAAAACATGAAATAGATCATAGTGGAAAACGGGTGAACCACATAGTCGTAATGCCTCCCAAGGAGATAGGGAAGCTTCTACACTTAGCCACATCATCAGCTCAAGCGGCATTCATGAGCCATTCATATTATAGAATGTGTTGGTTGGGATCTGAATTCCCTTCGTATACAGGCAATGTCGACATTCGAAATCGGCAGGGCGGGACCATATGTAAGATATCGTTGGTGAATGGGGTGTGACTTCAAGAGATACCGTAGTCATCACTAGTGTGCCCTTGACTTTCTCTTATCATTTGGTGTATCATAGTTGGAATATCAGGCATCTGAATATTCGGGGCCAAGGCATGGTCGGGTTCCATGTCACGAGGACGGTCCGGTCGCTGTCTACAGTTCGTTCCATGCCTCCTTGGCTCCCAGGCTTCATGGAGATGAGGATCCTGAGCATGAACATGGTGACGAGGGGATCTGGTCGGTTCTGGATCTCGACATCCAGGGCTATAGCAGTGGCCGCTGTGTGGTCATGAATAGTGTTGTAAGAAAGTGCCCCTCCCTAGAAGGAGGGCGCGGCTAGATACCTTGTGGAAGGACCTATTCCAGCTTGTCTATGTTTTGTAGCATATGGATGCCCTGAGGCTTCCGTGTAATTCCCATCTAATCGACGACGTGTAGATCTGTGACCGAAGCCAGATGACGTCGAGCTTTCAGTCAAAGAATAAAAGGCATGCTCCCTTTTAAATCTCTGTCGCCTTTCTTCATTCAGCTGGTTCGTGAGTTCCATGTTGGCATGGATCTACCAAGTGAGCTCCTCACGGCTTTGAGTGAGCTCCTTCATAAGGGTCTGGAATTCCTCTCTACTTACTAGACCAAGTGGATCTGGAACTCCAACTGATGTTTGGCCTGCTGTGGTCAGTTGTGCAGGATTTTGCCTATCCCTTCCTTACGGATCAGCAGCATTAGAAGCGGCTCTGATAGTGCGCACCATATGGGATGTAGTTCTTCTTAGATTTGGAACAATCTGAACAGAATAAAAGGAACCACTGAAAGACATGCCTAGATCTCCTTCTTAGATTTTAGCAATCTAACAACGGCAGGGGATCCTTAGAGCAGGAGAAAAAGCAGAGTTTTGTCAGTGAAAGCACCAAAGTGTTTATGCCAAAAATGGGCACAACACTCTTCGGATGAAGTTGAAGAGATTAAAATGAAGAAATAAAATGGAAAACGAGGCTAATCTAACAATCACACCAAAGTAAACGACAATAGAAAGAAGATAAGAATTTATAGTGGTTCAGCGCTTGGCCTATGTCCACTTTAAAGGATTTGTTGTTTATTGCTCATTATGAACTGAATTACAACAGTACATTGGCTAACACTTAAGTTACAATGGATTTCAGCATAGCAGCAGCGTAAAGGTCCATTTCTAGTTGGCATTGAGGTGCTATTTATAGGCGTAGAGCTCGATCCAAAAATGAAACTTGGTGTCCTTCAATCAATATTTTTTCAAAGTTTGTCCTTCTCCCTAATTCCCTCTAGTTAATGCACCATCACTATGCTGCATTTTCTTAATGAAATGCTATAATTACTGCACTTTCATTTGCACAAAAATTTACTTTTATGAACCAAATTAATTAAAAACAAAAATATGCATTTAAATTTGACTGCATCTATGCAGTTAAATTTAAATGCATATGTGAACCATTTTAATTTAAAGGAGTGTTTTAAATTTAAAAAATGTGTGCAAAACGTTATCATGGTCATGAAGTTTGTTGCATTTTAGGGCCGTTCTTGTGATGTAATGTTATCAGCTCAGATTATACATGGCCCCGGTTCGACCTATATGATGAATCTTTGCTTTTCGTACTAAATGCCTTTGGCGTTTAAAATCCTTACATTTTTTGGCATTTAAGCTTACAGCACCTTAATATTGATTATAATTTTATACAAAAAGCATTTTAAATGTTAAGTCTGCTTTGTACGAATCAAATGAACCACCTCATATAAATTTTGTTCTAATTTCCAGGTACAAATACGGATTTGATCCAAAAAACAGTTAACCATTTGCTCTTCTGGAAAGTCGCAAGCAAATGATAAACCACATTCAATTCAACCAGGAGTTCGGTTGGATGGATTGGATTGCACAAGAATCCAATCAATTAACTGCCGTAAAATCCAATTAGTTGTTCCTAATGAATTTTCATAATGCAGTTAAATTAATTTAATTAAAAATTAAAAAAATATGTTTCAAAATTTAACCTTGTTTTCATAATGTAGACAAAAAAGTTATGTGCAATCAAAATTATATTTACTTCAGTAAGGAGAATTCATTTAATAGATTTATTCGGTGTCTTTTTGAAATTTCAAATATACCCTTTTACATCACATAGAGAAATAGTATTCAAATATGGAGATGTAGCTTATTATTTTCTAAGTACAACTATTAATCACCATGGAGAATTATATTATATGTTCATAAGCTGAAATATCACAGTATTCCATATTGTCTACAACGTTTAGGGGAGTCCATTGATCGAAGTCTCGCTCTATTCCAAATTAGTGTGAAGAAGTTATTATAGTCCGGACAAAAAAATAGCGGTTTCTGCCTAGGTGGAGTACAAGTATGAAGATATAGCCTATTATTTTCTAAGTACAACCGTTAGTCGCCACTTAGAACTACAGTGTGTGTTCAAGAGATGAAGTATCCAAGTGTTCCATATTGTCCATAATTTAGGTGGGAGTTTATTGGTCGAAGTCTCACCGGATTCCAGGTTAGTATGAAGTAGTTATTACGGTACGAACAAAAAAATAGTGGCTTATACCTAGGCGGAGTTCAAATATAGGGATGTAGCATGTTATTTTCTAAGTACAACTGTTAATCACCATGGAGAACTACGGTATGCGTTTATAAACTGAACTATCCAAGTGTTCCACATTGTCGGTAATTTAGGTGGGGGTTCATCGGTCAAAGTCTCATCTGATTCCGAGTTAGTATGAGGAAGGTATTACAATCTGAACAAAAAAACAATGGCTTCTTCTTAGGTGGATTCAAATACGGGGCTGTAGCCTATTATTTTCTAAGTACAACCGTTAGTCATCATGGAGAGCAACAGTGTGCATTCAAGAGATGAAATATTCAAGCGTTCCATATTATCCATAATTTTGGTGGGAGTTCATTGTTGAAGCCTTGTTGGATTTCGAGTTAGCATGAAGAAGTTATTGCAGTATAAACAAAAAAATAGTGGCTTCTGCTTAGGTGGAGTTCAAATATGGGGATGTGGCCAATTATTTTCTAAGTACAACTGTTAGTCACTATTGAGAACTACGGTTTACGTTAGTAACCTGAATTATCCAATTGTTCCATATTATCCATAATTTAGCTGGGAGTTCTTCAGTCGAAGTCTTGCTTGATTCCGAGTTAGTATGAGGAAGGTATTGCAGCCTGAACTAAAAAATAGCGGCTTTTACCTAGGCGGATTTCAAATATAGGGATGTAGCCTGTTATTTTCTAAGTACTACTGTTAGCCATCATGGAGAACTACAGTGTGCGTTCAAATGATGAAGTATTCAAGTGTTCCATAATGTTCGTAATTTAGGTGGGAGTTCATCGTCGAAGTCTCGATCGATTCTGAGTTGGCATGAAGAAGTTTTTGCAGTATGAACAAAAAAATTGGCGGCTTCTGCCTAGGCGGAGTTCAAATATGGGGATGTAGCCAGTTATTTTCTATATATAACTGTTAGTCACCATGGAGAACTACACTATATGTTCATAAGCTGAATTATCTGAGGGTTCCATATTGTCCGTAATTTAGGTGGAAGTTCATCAATCGAAGTCTCGCCTGATTTAGAGTTAATATGAGGAAGGTATTGCAGTCCGAACAAAAAAATAGTGGCTTCTGCCGAGGCGTGAAAGAAGCTATGCGGTAGGATCGTATAATATGGAATAGTGGAATGGTCTAGGTAGATAGCACTAAGAAGTAAGTAAAGTAGACACCAAGACTTTGTACTGGTTCAGACCTCTTGTCCTACGTCCAGTCCCTAAGCTCCTCTTAGGAATTCAACTAACCAACAACCCTCACTTAACTCGGAGGAATAGGTTTACAACTTACCCGAACAACCGAACAGGATTTCTTGCCTCAACTACCGAAGAGGACTTCAACTAGATACAAAGAGTATTTTTGACTTGTTGTATTCTTGATAACAGTAATGAGTCTAACTGAGTACAATTTTCCTATAATCTTATCCTCAAGAATATAAAATGTGTTTATGAAGATTTAGGAAATATAGATTGCTATGAATCAAAAGAGTATTTAAGATAAATCAGAGATTCAAGGAATTGAAGTAGTTTGAGATTGCTTTTGAAAACTTAAGAAATCTGAAAATATGATTGAGATAATAGAGAGATTAAAGCAATTAGAATTCGTTAATTTGCAAATGATAGAATCATGTATTTATAGATGTAGAAGAGGTGTATCTATTTGCAAAGGATCCAGTCAAGAGATGTATCCATTACCATTGGAGAATGGTTGCAAATCCTGGGAAGAAGGAGTCTTTTCATAAAAAATTCGCAGGTTTAAATTCAGTTGACTGAACAGGGAATTTCAGTCGACTGAAGCTGTGCATGTTGTAATTCTGTAACAGGTTCAGTCGACTGAAATTTCCTATTAGTCGGCTGAACTGGTAGTTTCTGCACAGTGAACATTTTACTAAAATATTAAGTTATGAAATGTGTTCTTGTGTTTGTGCAAGCTTCTTGAGGATAGATTTTAACAATAAAACTAAGACTAAGACCTATATAATAAGTACTCATGAAATCCTTGGTCTTCATAGTCCTTCCTTTAGCTTTGCACATATCTCTTCCTTTTTGTTGAAGCACATTGTCATTGATCAAAATATAGCGTATCAACATTCTCCCCCTTTTTGATTGATGACAATACCTATGTTTGTAGAGATGTAATTATCTTTCCTCCCCTTGAATATATGCACTATCTTTCCTTCAAAATAAAGTTAGTGACATAGACTTTTCTTCCCCATCAAAAAGATCAAGGATCCTTGTCCCAATCATAAGAGCCTTCACGTCCTCCTTCTGGTTCACGAATAACAGGGCCACCGGTTGGTTTTCTGAAAGCTGATCCTCCTTGACCACCATTGTTACCACTAGTGCTGCTGCTCGGATTCTCCTCGGAAGATGTCCACGTGAACGTTGGAGCTGGGCGCTTACCGCGTGAGGTAGAAGCAGAAGTGGTGGTGGTGCATGAAATGACATACCATAGTTTATTGAAGAACCCTTTTACCCTATCAAGTTTGTGATCAACCTTTTTGAGATGAGTATCAAGGATTTGTTGATTCCTTGATAGAATTCCCAACGATTGATTTGTAGTAAAATCTAGTTGAACGAGACATATTTCATCATCTTTGATCAAGAGGTTCTTGTTGTGGAGCTTGAGGTTGAGGTTGGTGAGGTTCTTGTTGACGTGCTTCCCATTCGGCTAGTGACATGATACGAGGATGCCTTACTGGTAGTTGCATGAGGCTTATAGTTCGATGGTTGATTTGATGAACCATCGTATTTTTTGAGTTCGGTAGTGGCGTATCAACGTCTAGGAGAAGTCTCATTCTTGAAGAGTTCTATTTTTCCTTTATACAACTCCATTTTGTTGTGGAGTTCTTGGAAATGAAAAATTATAATTTATTCCTTTCTTTTTACAAAATAATTCAAATGATTCATTTTCAAATTCGCCTCCATGATCGCTTCTTATATTTTTGACTTTTAAATTCTTAATATTTTGAATTCTTTTAACAAAATTTTTGAAATAATCAAACGTATCACTTTTGTTTTTTATAAATATCGTCCACGTATATCTTGAGAAATCATCAACTATTACAAAAACATATCGATTATGGTTAATAGATCGAACCTGTGTTGGTCCGAATAAATCCGTATGTAATAATTCTAATGGTTGTAAAGTTGAAATAACTTTCTTAGATTTAAAAGATGATTTAGTTAATTTTCCTAATTGACAATCATCGCCAATATTATTTATTTTAAAATTTATTTTTGGTAAGCCTTTGACTAATTTATTTTTTGAAAGTTTTTGAATAGATTTAAAATTAATATGACATAATCTTTTGTGTAATAACCAAAGATCATTATCTTTGACCATTAAACACATATCTTTATTATTATTAATTTTCATGTTTAAAACATAAATATTTCTATTTCTCTTTCCTTCAAAAATTAGATTTTGATCAAAAATACAACATTTATTTTCAGAAAAAGTTATTTTAAAAACTTTGTCTCATAGTTGACTTATGCTTAATAAATTATGTTTTAAGTTTTTAACTAAAGAAACATTTGTAATAAGGGGAAATTTGATATACCGTAGTTGCACACATCTCCTTTTCCAATGATGAAACCTTTTGAGTTATCTCCGAAGGTAACAGAGCCACCATCAAAGTATGAAATATTTGTAAGCATTTCTTGGTCTTCGGTCATATGTTTTGAGCAACCACTATCCAAAATCCATTTTCTTTTCTTGAGTGGGACATGCAAAAAATATTAATAAATATATTGGTACCCACCTTTTAATAGGGTCCTAAGAGTTAAATCTTAGGAAACCAAACCCAAGTGGATTTAGTATCCCTTTTATACAGATAATGACTATTTTTGTGAATTGTTTCTATAAAGGAATTTATATATTTGTTCCGAATTAAATTATTGTTTGTTTTCGGAACCCATATTTTGATTTCCTTTTTCTTTTTAGTGTGTCTTGGTATGTTATTTTTCAATACTATACTATGTTTTAAATTATCTTCCTTCTTAAAATTAGAATTTTTCTTTGGAAGAATTTTTGATTCCTTTTAAAACCTAATCCATTTTTATTTGAAGAGGATTGAGAATTTTCGAGAATTTTAGATAAATTTTCTCTTCCCCTATTAAAATTAGAAACATTTTTAGTAATGTTATCTAATTTAAATTTGAAGACTGGTATTTTCTAATTCAATTTGTTTTAGTTTGTTTTTTAAATTGTGATTTTCAGAAATAATTTCATCATTCTTTGTTTTTTGAGTTTCAATTTCTTGGCTCAAAAGTAAAAGTTGACTATTTGAGTTTGAGAGAGATTCTTGAACTTTTTCAAGTTCTTCTTCTAATATATTTTTTCGTCTTTTAACATATCTTTTTCAAAATTAGCTTTGTTCTGATTTTCACGTGTCTCATTAAGTTTCTTTTTGAGAATTTTTATAGTATTTAAAAATTCAATGTTTACTTCTATTAAATCATCATAAGATAAATCACTAACCTCGGATTCTTGAGCCATGAAGCACACATTTGCTTGTTCATTGTTGCTATCACTATCAGTATCTGATGAATCAAAATCTGAATCATCTCATGTGACAGAAAAAGCCTTCTATTTAAATTTGTCTTTCTTATTCTTGTTGTTGAAGTTTTTTTAATTCTTCTTCTTTAACTCCGGACAGTATTTTATCATATGACCTTTCTTGTGACAATTAAAACATTCCATATTTGAGGATGAAGGTTTGTTCAAGAAATTCTTTTTGAAACCGTTTTTATTTCCTTTTCTATATTTTAAGAATTTCTTGAAATTTTTTGGCAATAAATGCTAGATCCTCATCTTCAGACTCTGATTCTTTCTTTTCTGCGTGAAAAGCCACATTTTTTCTTTCCTATGCTTGATCTTTCTTAGCTTGCATGTTAACTTCATAAGACATAAGGTTTCCAATTAATTCTTCTGGTTTCATTATAGATAGATCATTTGCTTCCTCGATTGCTAAGACTTTTCTCTTCCTTTTATCAGTGAGTGAACTCAGGACCTTAGATACAATATCCAAATCCGTATACTTTTCTCCTAATCCTATTAAGGCATGATGAATGTCTTGAAATCTCGAGTACATGTCATTGATGAATCCGTTCTGTCGCATTCTAAAGTTTTGGAACTAGTTCTTTAGCATGGAGATCTTTGTTTGTTTGACCTTGTTTGTGCCTTCATGTATGGTTCTAAGTGTATCCATATCTGATGTGCAGTAGTACAAATGCTAACACGATTGAACTCATTTCTATCCAAGGCGAAAAATAGCATATTCATAGCTTTGGAATTTGCACTAGCTTCATTCTTCTGAGTTTGGGTCCATGTAGGGTAATCAGTTGTGGGTACATCGAACTCTGCTTGAGTTGCATTCTAGGCTTCAAAGCTTGCATATAAATCTTCATCCTTGTAGCCCAATAATCATAGTTTAGTCCATTGAATAGAGGGAGTCTTTGGGTAGATAGTCCTTCTGCAAATGTAGAGCTATATGCAGTTGTTGTGCTTGTGCTTGTGTTATTTTCAATATTATCAATATGTCAAATAACGATGTTATGGTTATAGGATAACCTGGCTTTGATACCAATTGAAAGAAGCTATGTGGTAGGATCGTATAATATGGAATAGTGGAATGGTCTAGGTAGATAGCAATAAGTAGTAAGTAAAGTAGACACCAAGACTTTATACCGGTTCAGACCTCTTGTCCTACGTCCAGTCCTTAATCTCCTCTTAGGAATTCAACTAACCAACAACCCTCACTTAACCCGGAGGAATAGGTTTACAACTTACCCGAACAACGGAACGGGATTTCTTGCCTCAATTACTGAAGAGGACTTCAACTAGATACAAAGAGTATTTCTGACTTATTGTATTCTTGATAACACTAATGAGTCTAACTGAGTACAATTTTCCTATAATCTTATCCTCAAGAATATGAAATGTGTTTATGAAGATTTAGGAAATATAGATTGCTATGAATCAAAAGAGTATTTAAGATAAATCAGAGATTCAAGTAATTGAAGTGGTTTGAGATTGCTTTTGAAAACTTAAGAAATCTGAATATATGATTGAGATAATAGAGAGATTAAAGCAATTAGAATTCGTTAATTTGCAAATGATAGAATCATGTATTTATAGATGTAGAAGAGGTGTATCTATTTACAAAGGATCCGGTCAAGAGATGCATCCATTACCATTGGAGAATGGTTGCAAATCCTGGAAAGAAGAAGGTGTCTTTTCATAAAAAAATCGCAGGTTTAAATTCAGTCGACTGAACAGGGAATTTCCGTCGACTGAAGCTGTGCATGTTGTAATTCTGTAACAGGTTCTGTCGACTGAAATTTCCTGTTCAATCGACTGAACTGGTAGTTTATGCACAGTGAACATTTTACTAAAATATTAAGTTATGAAATGTGTTCTTGTGTTTGTGCAACCTTCTTGAGGATAGATTTTAACAATACAACTAAGATTAAGACCTATATAACAAGTACTCATGAAATCCTTGATCTTCATAGTCCTTCCTTTAGCTTTGCACATATCTCTTCCTTTGTGTTGAGGCACATTGTCATTGATCAAAATAAAGCGTATCAACAAGGCAAAGTTCAAATATGAGGATGTAGCATGTTATTTTCTAAGTACAACTGTTAGTTACCATGGAGAACTACAATATGTGTTCAAGAGATGAAGTATCTGAGCGTTTCATATTGTCCGTAATTAAGGTGGAAGTTCATCATCGAAGTCTCAACTGATTCCAAGTTAGCATGAAGAAGTTATTGCAGTATGAACAAAAAAATAGCGGTTTCTGCCAAGGTGGAGTTCAAATATGAGGATGTAGCCTGTTATTTTCTAAGTACAGCCATTAATCACCATCGAGAATTACGTTATACATTCATAAGATGAATTATCCGAGTGGTCCATATTGTCCATTATTTACCTGGGAGTTCATCAGTCAAAGTTTCGCATGATTCCGAGTTAGTATGAGAAAGGCATACAGTTTGAACAATAAAAATAGCGGCTTCTGCCTAGGCGAAGTTCAAATATGGGGATGTAGCCTGTTATTTTCTAAGTACAACTATTAGTCAACATGGAGAATTATAGTGTGCGTTCAAGAGATGAAGTATCCGAGCGTTCCATATTGTCCGTAATTTAGGTGAAAGTTCATCGCTGAAGTCTTGACTAATTTCGAGTTAGCATGAAGAAGTTATCACAGTATGAAAAAAAAATTAGCAGCTTCTACCTAGGTAGTGTTCAAATACGGGGATGTAGCAATTTATTTTCTAAGAACAACTATTAGGCACTTTGGAGAACTATGATATACGTTCATAAGATGTAAGATGAATTATCTGAGTGCTCCATATTGTCTGTAATTTAGGAGGGAGTTTATCAGTCCAAGTCTCCCTTGATTCCAAGTTAGTATGAGGAAGTTACTGCAGTCTGAACAAATAAAATAACTACTTCTGCCTAGACGGAGTTTAAAGATGGGGATGTAGCATGTTATTTTCTAAGTATAACCGTTAGTCACCATGGAGAACAACGATATACGTCCACAAGGTGAAGTATCCGAGTGCTCCATACTGTGCGTAATTTAGGTAGGAGTTCGTATGTCGAAGTCTCGCTTGATTCCGAGTTAGTATGAAAAAGTTATTGTAGTATGAATAAAAAAAATAGCGGCTTCTGCCTATACAGAGTTCAAATACGAGGATATAGCCTGTTATTTTTTAAGTACAACTATTAGTCACCATGGAGAACTACGTTATATGTTCATAAGCTAAATTATCTGAGTGTACCATATTGCTTGTAATTTAGGTGGCAGTTCATCGATCGATGTCTCAGCTAATTCCAAGTTAGTTTGAGGAAGTTACTACAGTTTGAAAAATAAAATAACTGCTTCTTCCTAGGCTAAGTTCAAATATAAGGATGTAGCCTATTATTTTCTAAGTACAACAGTTAGTCACCATAGAGAACCAGGATATACGTTTACAAGATGAAGTATCCGAGTGTTCTATACTGTCCATAATTTAGGTAATTTAGGTGGGAGTTCATTGGTCGAAATCTCGCCTGATTCCGAGCTATTACGAAGAAGTTATTGCAATATGAAGAAAAAATAGCGGCTTCTGCCTAGAAGGAGTTCAAATATGGGAATGTAGCCTGTTATTTTCTAAGTGCAATTATTAATCTCCACGGAGCACTACAATATACATTCATAAGCTGAAGTATCTGAGTGTCACATATTGTCTGTAATCTATGTGGGTGTTCATCGGTCAAAGTCTCGTCTGATTTTGAGTTTGTATGTGAAAGTTATAGCAATCTGAACAAAAAATAGCTGCTTCTGCCTAGGCGGAGTTCAAATATGGGGATCTAGCCATTTATTTTATAAGTGCAACTGTTAGTCACCATAAAGAACTACAGTGTGCGCTCAAGAGTTAAAATATCTAACGGTTCCATATTATCCGTAATCTAGTTGGGAGTTCATTGGTCGAAGTCTCGCTTGATTCCGAGGTATTATTAACATGTTATTAGAGTAGAATAAAAAAAATAGCGGCTTCTGCCTTAACGGAGTTCAAATATGGGGACGTATCCTGTTATTTTCTAAGTACAACTTTTAGTCACCATGAAGAGCTACGGTTTACATTCATAAGATGAATTATCCAAGTGTTCCATATTTCCGTAATTAAGGTAGGAGTTCATCGGTCGAAGTCTCGCCTGATTCCGACTTATCATGAGGAAGTTACTACAGTCCGAACAAAAAAATAGCGGCTTCTGCCTAGGCAAAGTTCAAATATGGGGATGTAGCATGTGATTTTCTAAGTACAACCGTTAGTCACAATGGAGAACTACGATATACGTTCACAAGATGAAGTATCCGAGTGTTCCATACTATCCATAATTTAGATGGGAGTTCATCGGTTGAATCCTCGCCTGATTATGAGTTATTATGAAGAAGTTAATGCAGTATGAACGAAAAATATAGTGGCTTCTGTTTGGGCGGAGTTCAAATACGGGGATGTGGCCCGTTATTTTCTATGTATAACTTTTAATCACTACAGAGAACTACGATATACATTCATAAGCTGAAGTATCCGAGCGTTCCTTGTTGTCCGTAATTTAAGTGGAAGTTCATCGGTCAAAGTCTCGCCTAATTCCGAGTTATTATGAAGAAGATATTACAGTCTAAACAAAAAATCGGCTTCTGCCTAGGTACAGTTCAAATATGGGGATGTATCACGTTATTTTCTAACTGTTAATCACTATGGAGAACTACAATATACATTCATAAGCTGAAGTATTCGAGTGTTTCATATTGTCCGTAATTTAGGTGGGTGTTCATCGGTCGAAGTGCCGCCTAATTCCGAGTTAGTATGAAGAAGTTATTGCAGTCCAAACCCAAAAATAGTGGATTCTGCCTAAGTGGAGTTCAAATATGGGGATTTTCCTGTTATTTTCTAAGTACAACTGTTAGTCACTATGAAGAACTACAGTGTGCATTCAGGAGTTAAAGTATCCAAGTGTTCCATATTGTTCGCAATTTAAATGAAAGTTCATCGGTGGAAGTCTCGCTTGATTTCAATTTAGGATGAAGACGTTATTGCAGGATGAAAAAAATGAAATAGCGAATTCTGCTTAGGCGGAGTTCAAATAGGGGATGTGGCTTGTTATTTTCTTAGTACAACTGTTACTCACCATGCATAACTAGGTTATACATTCATTAGCTGAAGTATTCGTGTGTTCTATATTGTCCATAATTTAGGTTGGAGTTCATCGGTCGAAGTCTTACCTGATTCCCAGCTATTATGAAAATTCATTGCAGTATGAACAATAAAATAGCGGCTTCTGCCTTGGCGGAGTTCAAATATGGAGATGTAGTCTGTTAGTTTCTAAGTACAACAGATAATCACCACGGAGAACTACGATATACGTTCATAAGCTGAAGTATCCGAGTGTTTCATATGTTCATAATTTAGGTAGGAGTTAAACGATCGAAATCTCAAATTACTGCAGCTTGAACAAAAGGAATAGCGGCTTCTATTTAGGCGGAGTTTAAATACCAGGTTTGCATGTACAAACCAATAATTCTTTTTACTTCATTTTACGATTCTTTTCATGTCTATTTTTTGAGGTTCATGTTTTCTTTCTTGAATGCCGAAACAAATAAAGAAAAAAAATCATTAATGTGGAAATTAATATAAAGATTTTTCTCAGGTAATTAACCCTATTAAAATAAGCAGCACAAACTTAAGAAAGACAAATATAAAATTAGCGGGTTTCCAAAAAAATATAGTAATTTGAAAGCTGGTTTCCAAAAGAGTAGCTTGAAAGTATAAAAGACAAAAATCCACAAAAGAGAGGTAAAGAAACAATTAATTGCCGATGTATTTTGATACATTTTTCATCATAGCTCACATTAACTAAAAGAGCATAAACACTCAAAAGTACAAGTATTATTTCTATTTCCAGTAGTATAAAATAAACCAAAACTAAAGAAAGGAATGATAAAACTATGAATGATTTCAAGTTATTGGTTCTGTGAATGCTCTTCGGTTGTCACAGCCTTCTTGGTCATTGCCTCAGGTTCAATTTATGCTGCCAATGCTACTGTCAAATCTACTTTCGTAGGTGCGACAAAAAATGCATGCACGTGAATACAGGCCCACCTAGACGTGCATATATACTCATTACTGCATATTTAAATGCAGTTAAAATTGAATAAAGTTTTTAGCAGTTATAACTGCATTTTCTTAATGCAGTTAAAATTGGTACGTAAAATTATGATTTTAAAATTTTATTTTTAGATATCAGCAATGGATATCATTGTAAAATTTATTAAATTTGTGATTTAATGGTGAAACTAATTGTTTCCGATTAATATACAAAAAATTATCACATTTTAAAGATTTAAATTAAATGAAGTAGGGGATGATGTTATTTTTCAAATGTGGTGTTAAAATATTAGAGACCTAATTCATAAAAAATTATTAATAGAGACATAATTTATAAAAAATTATTGATAGGGACCTACTTTACATTTAAAATAACAAACAGGGGCACGAAGTTAGTATTCAACATGAAAGTTTGATAATTACCATAACTTTGATATATGAATGATTCAACATGAAAACATAGAATAAAATTGAAATGTACGCATTTAATTTTGTGAAATCAAGGGAACTAAATAAGGTCTAATTGATTTCCGTATTTGTATGAAGAAAACTTGGTAACAGTTGGAAACCAACGATATTCATCTAAAATGTTGGAAGCATATTAAACCTAATCTCAAAATTAGACCACAACATGTTGAATATGCGCTTTGCGCTTATATGATTTTTGTTTGATGATAATAAACATATATACATTCGTTTAAATGTATTTGGTAATTTACTATTCTATTTTTCACAGTTTAAATAAATATTTGTTGAATAAAATAAATTACACAGAATTTGAATTCAAACAGATATTTTATTCAAATAAATATTTATTACATTTTTGAATAGTACAATTTCAAACTCTCACTATAACTATACAACTTTGATTACAATTACATCACATTTCACATTTACATCAGCACCTCACTACATATCACTCACACTCGTATTTTAATCTTCAACTTTATTCCAGTCAGATTGCAGCATCCGAGTAATCTGCAAAAATATTCTCAAACGCAGTAAAATTGAAAGAGAAATATTTTTGAAATTTGAAAGAAACGATGATTTTGAAAACATTGTTTGCCTCAGTTATTTGGGTTGTTCGTCATCATTTTTGACTGTGCAATATCTGTGCATATCAGTATTTTTATCAGGGACAGGCAATTATAAGTGGCTGCAGTACACACGTGTACATTCGTATACGTGTGCACTGCCTCGCCAACTCGTGTGCACAAATCAAACAAAAGCACTGCTAACAATTCAGCACAAGATCAAACCCAAATAACACACAGGATTCAACTCAAGGCAGACCACAAGTACAAGGCACAGTGCAGAGGTCTCAACAGGAAAATCAAGCAACAGTCAAGTACACAAATGTCCAATATGCAATGAACCAGTGATACAAATGCAACAGTGAAGCTACTGAAGGCAACATGAAGCAATGTACATGCACCAGTGATGAAAGCTACAAGATACACAAGTTTAGTTCAAATACAAGTGATACAAGTGCAACACAGTTGCAAACAACATGACAGAAGTTCTGCATCAAAAATGAAGACCACAAGTGAAGTAAACTCAATGTCGAGCATGCATGAAACATGAAACAGTGGATTGAACCAGAAACATGATCAACACAGCAATGCAAAGACCAGACAACAATTTCATCAAATATGCTCAAGTCCAGATGCATCAGGTTGAAAATGTTCAAAGCCCAAGTATACAACAAAGTGACTGAAGCCATAGATGCAACAATATCCAAGACAACTGAAACAAGCCAGGATGCATCAGCCTCAACATCAGGTGAAGTGCAACAGTGAACTTGAGACTACAATGTCAAAGCACATACAACCAAGTTGTCAACAATGACCATGACTCGAGTGCATGTTAAGGCACAGTGCTATCAGAAAAACCAGAGAACATCAAAGCCAAGGAATTCAAGTCATAGCAAAATTAACCATATTCCAATTTATAGATTTTAAAATGATCAAGGTTAAAATATGCAAACTCAAGCATATATATGAACAAATCAGGGTATAACCAAAGTCAGTTAACATCAACACAGTTTTATGCATCAAAGAAACAATTCTAGCCGTGTAACCAAGTCAAAGCCAGAAACAATGCAAGTAGACCAAACGAAGAATGTAGTGGACACAAACGATGAAGCAAAGCAATATGAACTGTCCAGTTACAACCACAAAGGCACAATGCATCAACATAACAGCAAAGACCACATGCCACAATATCAAGTACATGAAGCAGTTCAAATCCAAATCCAAGAATATATACAATGCAAATGTACAGGCCAGTGAACATAAAAAATGGCCAGAGTCGAAGCACAAAGAACAAAACAGGTCAAGCAAAAAATGGCCGAAGTCAATATTGAACGAGTCAATAATCAAAACCGTGTCAACCAAGCCGTGGGAAGCAAGTATCAAGAATATACGCATATGAATTAGTCAAATAAATCATCAGCATCAAAGTGTAATCGAACGGCAAAGCAAGAAATTTTGAAGCAATCAGACGAACGCAAATTTAGGGTTACAAACCCTATATAAATCATCATCATCGGCAATCTCTGATCTATCGAGTTCAAGCATCAATCAGTAAAGCAAAAAGGATAAAATTACATACCGAAGCAAGGAGTCAAACTCGATCGAACAACGAAGCAGCCGAAGAGAGCAACGAGAGAAGGTCAAAGCTACTCGCGCATTATTAATCAAACATAAAGTCGGCAGCTTCAAACCCTAATTTGGAGTAGAAGAGACGAAGCCCTAATTTCAGAAACAGGACGAAGCCGCCATTACTCTCACAAGCAAAGGAACGAGACAAAAAGGATCGGGTGAAATAAGGGAGTGGGCCGGCCTTATTATTAAAAGGGTGTTTAGTGTTTTAATTTTATAAAAGGGCTTTATTATATTGTTAATTAGGGTTTAGGGTTATTTTTCTATTGTTTTTTAATTGTTGTTTTTATTTTACGAATCAAAGAATTTGTAAATCACCACCTAGGGTTTAGGTAGTGTCAGATTGTCTAGTTAGAATTAGTTCAGTGAGCAGGGTGTGCGAGTTTGCAAAGTTCTATTATAGGCGGGAGCAGAGTTTGCGAGTAAACGAAGCTCTATAGGCGGGAAGCAAAGTTTGCGAGTAAGAGAAACTCTATAGGCGGAGCAGGGTGTGCGAGTCTAGTAGAGTGTTCGTGAGCGGGAGCAAATGTTTGCGAGCAGGGTGTGCGAGTCTAGTAGAGTGTTTGTGAGCGGGAGCAAATGTCTGCGAGTCTAGTAGAGTGTTTGTAAGCGTGATACTGTTTAATTCTAATAGAAATCTGTGAATGCAGCAGTAGGCAGGGGTTGCTGAAGCTGGGTAAATTTTGTGTGTGATTTACTTTTCAGCATATTTATTTCTGCAGTTTATTTCTGTGTTTAAATCAAGAAAATTTGCTATAACCCTATTCACCCCCCCTCTAGGGTTAATCTAGATCCTACAAGTGGTATCAGAGCCCGGTATTTTATTTAACTCTAGAGTCATGAATTCACCGAATAATGCTTTTTCTGAGGGGCAATCTATTGCTAGGCCACCCATGTTTAACGGAAACGATTATGCTTATTGGAAAGTTAGGATGGGTATCTATCTTAGTTCTGTTGATTATGATGTTTGGGATATTATTGAAACTGGCTATAAACCTCCCACTATAATCGTTGGTGATACTGAGATTCCTAAACCTAAGGATAGGTTGGATGCTAACGATAAGAAATTGAAAACGAAAAATGCTAAAGTCATGAATGCTTTGATATGTGCTCTTGATAAAAATGAATTTAATAGAATTTCTCATTGTACAACAACACAGGAAATATGGCGTACTTTGGAGGTGACACACGAAGGAACTTCTCAAGTCAAGTAGTCTCGGCTAGCCCTATTCAGTAATGAATACGAAAACTTTGTGATGGACAAAGGCGAGAGCATAAAGGATATGTTTGGACGCTTTTCAACCTTGGTATACAATGCTAGAGCGATTGGGAAGGTATTCACTGAGGTAGAGCTTGTGAGGAAGATACTACGAGTCTTACCGATGAACTTTGAGGCAAAAGTCACAGCAATCCAAGAATCGAAAGATTTGAGTAAACTAAGCATGGAGGAGTTGATTGGTAACTTGATGACATATGAGCTTGAGCTAAAAGCAAAGGAAGAACGCAACAACTCTGAACCAAAGAAGAAGACAATTGCCTTAAAAAGAAAAGAAGAAAGCGATGAAGATGAAGAAGATCCAATTGAAGAGCTTGCAATGGCTGTCAATAATCTTAGAAAATGGTCGAGTTTCAAGCCACGCAAGAAGAAAACAAGTCGTAATAGGCCAAAAGATTCTGAAAATTCCGATGATGAACTGACGTGTTATAACTGCAACAAGCCTGGCCACATCAAACCAAAATGCCCACTTCTCAAAAACAACAAAGGAAAGAAAAAGAAAAAGAAGGCCTTTGCAGCAACTTGGGATGATGACGAAGGAGAGGAAGTTTCAGATAGCAGCTCAGAGGAGGCTAACTTGTGTCTTATGGCAAAATCAAATTCAGAAGCAAGCTCCGACGAATCTAGTGAGGCAGGTGAGTATTCCTATAGAGATCTTGTTTTTATGTGTTTAGATATTACTAAAACAATTGATAGTCTTGAATCAAAAATTGAAAAATTGAAATCTGATAGGAGAGAATTTGCTCGTGAAAATTTTAGGTTAAAAACTGAACTTGAAAATATTCAAAACCTAGAATGTAAAAAATGTAAGATTTTAGATTCAGAAGTATCAAAAATTAGGAATAACTTTGAGAGTCTTGAAAAAGAAAACTTGAATCTTAAGGAAAACATTGACACTAGGAAAAAGGATTTTATAAATCGATGCACCTCACTTGTCACTGAAAACTCAACATTAAAAACCAAAGTCCAAAATCTTGAGAAATCCCTGAATAACTTTTCAAAAGGAGAAAAATCTTTCAAAATGTTATTGGGAAATCAAATTTTTGCTAACAATAGAAAAGGACTAGGTTTCGGGAAATCACAAAATGATGATAATGCAAAAAGTAAAAGTGTTTTTGCTCGATCTGAAATAATTGGAAATCATGTTGAAAATCATAGTCATAGGAACACAAAATTTAATCAAGTCAATTTAATGTGCACGTTTTGTAGAAAATTTGGACATAATCGAAATAATTGTTAGTATAGACCCAAACACGTGAAAACTATACCAATTTGGGTTCCAAAAGGCACAAATATAAAATCTTTGAAAGTCAAACAAATTTGGGTGCCAAAAGGAACATATATAAATAGTTTTGGGTCTCCACAAACATATGTTTCATATTCTGCCACTAACAACCATGGACCTATAAAAACAAATAGGTCACATAAATCTTTTCCCGTGTAGGTGTGGTGGCAGGCTAAGGAACAACAACAGTGTTCTCTGGATTTTGGCTGTTCCAGAAACACAAAGGGCGACAAAGCAAAGTTCCTTAGCCTAGTACAAAGGTGACAGAATCACAATGGGCAATCACGAAAAATTGTCGTAAAGGTAAAACAGGTAAAATTGTTTTTAACGATATATTAAATGTGATTATCTGCACCATACTCTAAATTAAAATCAGCCAATATTGAGATGAACAAAAGATGATGATTTTGATTCTATGATTTTTTCAAAATATTGACCAATCATCTTTAATAGAATTTCTTGGAGTAATTATGATGGTTGACTGATTCGGACTTACTTGATATGATCCTACATGACTTGTTCTTATTTATGACATTGATTTGTGCTTAAATGATGACCAATCAGATTTTCAATTTTGAACTAATTTATATAAATTTGTTCGGTCAAATGATGGTTACTCATGCTACACGTAGATATATTGGTTTTGACATTTTGGCCACTGCTTATAAATTTGCACGATTTCAAAATTCATGTGAAAGCTGTTAAAAAGGACTTTAAGAAATTGTTGAAACTTCAAGAAATTGTTTTTAAAATAATTATGATGTTGATTGACTGTTGATTACTCATGAATATAACTGTTTATCCTACGGTTTCTGAAACTAACACCATGATATTTGTTTGAGTGATAACATGGCTTCATCTCAAATTTCATTCTAAGATAGTTTGTTGAAATTTCACAATCTGGTCTTTGAAATCCAACGAGTGTATTGAGTGAAATTTAAATTCAGATGCAGATTACACTGGTAATATATTGATAGAAAAATTACTAGTGGAACGTGATTAATTTTTGAAACATTCATTTGCTGCATCGTTTTTCAAAGAAAATATCTGCATATTTTTCACTTGAAATAACTTTCAAATAGCAGAAAATTTTCTTATAAAACCCCCTCGAGAAAATCATGATTGACCATATTTACAGATTAGTCATTTTTGAAAAATTGATTTTATAATTTTTGAATTTGATTTTAAATGACTATTTTAACTAATCTAACTCCCTTTGATTATCGAAAAGATGAATAGTGATTGAAAAAGTGATGAGTGTTGATATTTATCATATATTATAACTCGAGAAAGTATAATTAAAAAATTTCTTTAGAATTTCATAACAAGAGTTATAAAAAAAATTTGTTGGGTAAAAGTTCCATGATCATTCCTATTTCTACCATCTTTCTATCGACCATCACTTATCAAAATTACACATAGTATGTAAATTTGTGGTAGTTTACAAAGGAAATCATTCGTTCTTCAATATCTTTAAATTTGTGGAAGAAATTATCTGTGCTTCAATTTATTATATTTAGCAATAAAAATAAATATCCAAAGTATTCACTCTCATTTAAAAGTCCTCACGGTTATGCATGGGTGAATTACTTGGATTTTTGATTATGTGCTTTCATGCTCATTTAAAAGTCCTCACGGTTATGCATGTATGGAACGCTTATCAAAATTAATTGATTCAAATAGACAAGTTGATTCTAATCCCATTTAAAAGTCCTCACGGTCATGCGTGGTTAGAAGATACTTGATTTCATTTTTTAAATAAAAATTGTGAATACTACTAATCTCATTTAAAAGTCCTAACGGTTATGCATGGTTAGTAGATATTCAAATTTCCTGAAATAAATATACCACAAATAGACAGAATTGTATGATTTTTGATGATTTTATCCCCATCACTTCTGAAAGTGGAATATGCGCCTGACAAGGGTAATTATGATTTTTGTTTGAGTTTTATTGAAATTTGATATTTATATTCAATTGAGTTAAATGTTTGATTCATGTCTGTCACTTCATCCCTATTTTTATAACACTGTTATTCTTTTGCTGATAAAAAAAGAGGGAGAGAAAAGTTAAGATTTTGTCAAATAGAATCAAGCAAAGGTCAAATAATTTTCAATTTGCATATAGGCTCATTTACATATTTTTATTTGTATGCATATATGTAGGGGGAGTATTGTGTAGAGAGGAGCATTCAAATAGGGGGAGCAAATTGAACGATCAAATACATTTAATACATTCAAAATCTTAAATATATGTTTGTTTTCATCAAAAGGGGGAGATTGTTGAATATGCGCTTTGCGCTTATATGATTTTTGTTTGATGATAATAAACATATATACATTCGTTTAAATGTATTTGTTAATTTACTATTCTATTTTTCACAGTTTAAATAAATATTTGCTGAATAAAATAAATTACACAGAATTTGAATTCAAACAGATATTTTATTCAAATAAATATTTATTACATTTTTGAATAGGACAATTTCAAACTCTCACTATAACTATACAACTTTGATTACAATTACATCACATTTCACATTTACATCAGCACCTCACTACATATCACTCACACTCGTATTTTAATCTTCAACTTTATTCCAGTCAGATTGCAGCATCCGAGTAATCTGCAAAAATATTCTCAAACGCAGTAAAATTGAAAGAGAAATATTTTTGAAATTTGAAAGAAACGATGATTTTGAAAACATTGTTTGCCTCAGTTATTTGGGTTGTTCGTCATCATTTTTGACTATGCAATATCTGTGCATATCAGTATTTTTATCAGGGACAGGCAATTATAAGTGGCTGCAGTACACACGTGTACATTCGTATACGTGTGCACTGCCTCGCCAACTCGTGTGCACAAATCAAACAAAAGCACTGCTAACAATTCAGCACAAGATCAAACCCAAATAACACACGGGATTCAACTCAAGGCAGACCACAAGTACAAGGCACAGTGCAGAGGTCTCAACAGGAAAATCAAGCAACAGTCAAGTACACAAATGTCCAATATGCAATGAACCAGTGATACAAATGCAACAGTGAAGCTACTGAAGGCAACATGAAGCAATGTACATGCACCAGTGATGAAAGCTACAAGATACACAAGTTTAGTTCAAATACAAGTGATACAAGTGCAACACAGTTGCAAACAACATGACAGAAGTTCTGCATCAAAAATGAAGACCACAAGTGAAGTAAACTCAATGTCGAGCATGCATGAAACATGAAACAGTGGATTGAACCAGAAACATGATCAACACAGCAATGCAAAGACCAGACAACAATTTCATCAAATATGCTCAAGTCCAGATGCATCACGTTGAAAATGTTCAGAGCCCAAGTATACAACAAAGTGACTGAAGCCATAGATGCAACAATATCCAAGACAACTGAAACAAGCCAGGATGCATCAGCCTCAACATCAGGTGAAGTGCAACAGTGAACTTGAGACTACAATGTCAAAGCACATACAACCAAGTTGTCAACAATGACCATGACTCGAGTGCATGTTAAGGCACAGTGCTATCAGAAAAACCAGAGAACATCAAAGCCAAGGAATTCAAGTCATAGCAAAATTAACCATATTCCAATTTATAGATTTTAAAATGATCAAGGTTAAAATATGCAAACTCAAGCATATATATGAACAAATCAGGGTATAACCAAAGTCAGTTAACATCAACACAGTTTTATGCATCAAAGAAACAATTCTAGCCGTGTAACCAAGTCAAAACCAGAAACAATGCAAGTAGACCAAACGAAGAATGCAGTGGACACAAACGATGAAGCAAAGCAATATGAACTGTCCAGTTACAACCACAAAGGCACAATGCATCAACATAACAGCAAAGACCACATGCCACAATATCAAGTACATGAATCAGTTCAAATCCAAATCCAAAAATATATACAATGCAAATGTACAGGCCAGTGAACATAAAAAATGGCCAGAGTCGAAGCACAAAGAACAAAACAGGTCAAGCAAAAAATGGCCGAAGTCAATATTGAACGAGTCAATAATCAAAACCGTGTCAACCAAGCCGTGGGAAGCAAGTATCAAGAATATACGCATATGAATTAGTCAAATAAATCATCAGCATCAAAGTGTAATCGAACGGCAAAGCAAGAAATTTTGAAGCAATCAGACAAACGCAAATTTAGGGTTACAAACCCTATATAAATCATCATCATCGGCAATCTCTGATCTATCGAGTTCAAGCATCAATCAGTAAAGCAAAAAGGATAAAATTACATACCGAAGCAAGGAGTCAAACTCGATCGAACAACGAAGCAGCCGAAGAGAGCAACGAGAGAAGGTCAAAGCTACTCGCGCATTATTAATCAAACATAAAGTCGGCAGCTTCAAACCCTAATTTGGAGTAGAAGAGACGAAGCCCTAATTTCAGAAATAGGACGAAGCCGCCATTACTCTCACAAGCAAAGGAACGAGACAAAAAGGATCGGGTGAAATAAGGGAGTGGGCCGGCCTCATTATTAAAAGGGGGTTTAGTGTTTTAATTTTATAAAAGGGCTTTATTATATTGTTAATTAGGGTTTAGGGTTATTTTTCTATTGTTTTTTAATTGTTGTTTTTATTTTACGAATCAAAGAATTTGTAAATCACCACCTAGGGTTTAGGTAGTGTCAGATTGTCTAGTTAGAATTAGTTCAGTGAGCAGGGTGTGCGAGTTTGCAAAGTTCTATTGTAGGCGGGAGCAGAGTTTGCGAGTAAACGAAGCTCTATAGGCGGGAAGCAAAGTTTGCGAGTAAGCGAAACTCTATAGGCGGAGCAGGGTGTGCGAGTCTAGTAGAGTGTTTGTGAGCGGGAGCAAATGTTTGCGAGCAGGGTGTGCGAGTCTAGTAGAGTGTTTGTGAGCGGGAGCAAATGTCTGCGAGTCTAGTAGAGTGTTTGTAAGCGTGATACTGTTTAATTCTAATAGAAATCTGTGAATGCAGCAGTAGGCAGGGGTTGCCGAAGCTGGGTTAATTTTGTGTGTGATTTACTTTTCAGCATATTTATTTCTGCAGTTTATTTCTGTGTTTAAATCAAGAAAATTTGCTATAACCCTATTCACCCCCCTTCTAAGGTTAATCTAGATTCTACACAACACTCCAAAAGCTTTGGTTGTCTATTGGTACAAAAGCAGTTCATTCATAGCGATTATTACCCAACCTTAAAACTGGCATTGCTCCTGTTCGATCTTTTAGATTAGTGGAAATCCATAGCATACGTGTTAATAAAAATAAAAATAGTCAATAACAATTGATTAATCAATGTAATATTCTACAACGGTGATTCTAAATTAAATTAAAAAAAATCACGTCAAATTGATTAGTTAATAACAACATATGGTGAGCTTCACATTGAAAATATGACATTGTTAATTTTAAATATTAATCCATTTAGATGCGATTAAATTAATAAAAGGAAGCTCGCTAAAAATATAAAGGAAGAATCATAATTTCAATGGTAACGATGTTAAAAGAAGAACCACAATTATTTTATCAAAGCAAGTGACGGAAGATCGATACCATTCTATAGAGGGAAAAAAATGAAACGTTGATTTTACTTTGGATATTTATCTTCAGTTTGTCGTACATCTTTTTTTTCTTTTTTGAAAATTAGGGACAAAGAAAAAGTTAAATAGGTAGAGTATGGATTAACAAAATAAGGGTTGAGTGGAAAAAAAAAGAAATTTGTCTACTGGTAGACAAATGAATTCATAAATTTTGAGTTAACTTCATATCAACCTTTTTATTTGGAAAACCGAGAAGTTTGAATTCTTATGGAAAATATTGAAATTCAGATTTTCCTTTTACATTGTTTAGAAAAATAAATAAGTTAGACCGGATCAAAATTCATATAATATATAGTATTAAATTAGTTCATTGAACTTTATATTTTTCATTTGATAATTTTAAATGAAAATTAAAAATTGCAAGGATATTTATGTGAGTGTACTTTATATTCTATGTATTAGAAAAATGACAAAGGTAGTTTAATTTGTATGTTTAATTTTCGAAAGACTGAACGAAAAAAAAGAGATGAGAATTATCACACCATATGGAGTTGACATATGAATTCATGATAATTATGTTTTAATTAATCAAAGTGATCGTTAGGGAAGTATGCCTACGGCAAGATGTCAAAATAAAATTCGCTGAAGTCAAATTTTTCATGCCGAAAAGATTCATCGGATGAGTCTAGGGTCTAAACCCAGTAGACCCACCCCTATTTTGACTCGTTAAAACCCGCTACGTTGGGTCATTAGGGCGGGTAGACCCATGACTAGTTCTTAAGAGCTCCGGATCTAAGGTCAGGTTGGGGCTTGGCTGACTGGCCCCAACCCAACCTATGCTATGAAGATATCATAAAATCACTTTGTTACTATAACGACGATTTGTTAACTTTTATACATAAGCGTTTATAGCATGCATATTCTAATGTTCGATTCAAAAAGTTATATGATTTTTATTTTATTAAGTTGCATCAATAATAATTATGTAATAATGTATGCATGTTTTTCTTGAACCATTATCGTACACCTCATTTTTATTATCTTACTTATCATTGTAAATACATTGATGTCTATATATATTGTATCACTTAGTGCAATCCCTCTTATAAATAAAATAAATATATATATATGTACATTAATATATAATTTCGAATGAATATGTAAAGCTTCACCGGATCTTGGAGTGGGATGGATCTACCATGATCCGTATGGGTTTTGGATGTGAAGGGAAAGTCCAAACCTTCATCGGATCTACGGGGCAGGGTTTAAAAAATCCAGGATGGGTCTGGGACATAGAAAACCCACCCCAACCCGCTCCATTGCCATTCCGACTCACCTCCTACATTTGTCCTCCAACTTTATTGCCTTCCCTGCTTCGTCCTTTCTTGTTAATCTCGATTCTCCCAAATCACCACAAAATATTATTGCAACCAATATCATCTGAATTTCATTGTTCTCCCATCTTCCAGTTGAATTTTGCACCGCTTCGATAAACAACACACCTATCTCCATAAGGAAAAAAACAACGATCGATTACTGAGATAATCGATCGAGGAGATCAACCTTACCTTCACCTAGCTGGGTGATTCCCTTCACCTTGCCACCATCTAACTACTTTGGTTTCCTTTTTCTCAAATTATAACCGTAACCCTACTAATTTACATCTTATTATCTAGAAATTGTTCGAACTGTCAATGGATTGTTTTGAATTTTTAATGTAGAGCTTTAAATCCGTTTTGAAACATACCGGTCAGATATATCTTTGTGCAGTCGTTTTATTTGGGTTTTTTTATATTCATATTGCAATATAAGCTATAATATTTATATTAAACACATAAGTTGATTACTAGTAAAGAAATAATAGTACTTTACAGCTTGTTCAAGTAAATATATTTATTTTTCATATTATTGGTATCAGTGTTTTAAAGATCCGACACAATCACAATATGATAACCATTAATCTTCGACCTTGGAGCACTACGACTTTGAAAATGAAATTTTACATGTATATGAATCCATGGTCGAACATCAAAATCCAATAAAACTCTAGACCAAGTTTTTTGAACCATACAATTCTTCAAATTTGAAAAAATCTATCTCTTCGCTCTTTATTTTTTTCTTCGCATAATCAATTCAACAATTAGTTTCATAACGTTAACCACCAAGTTGTTTGACTACCTTATCAATTTGGATGACATGCTATATTATTACTGCACATTTTATGAATCATAATTGAACTGTATTTTTTTTTGGAAGAAAGGTACTTTATTCATAAAAGAAGGCATATATGTCCATGATATGCATCATTAAAACCTTGCAACCCTCTTAACCTAAATGGGTGCCTTGCAAGTAAAAATAGTACGTATCATATCCATATATTAACATTACAACAGTCTAATAGCCTGCAACTAAGATGTCAAACAGACAGAGAAGTAGTCAGAATAAAGTACACTCAACACCATATGTACAGTCATCTTGTGGCTATAAATCAAAACAACATACAAAATAAAAAACAAAAAGGCAACAAGTAAAAGCACTACACGGGCCGGTCCAAAACATATAAACAAATAAAAGAAAAGTCTCTGCCATCGACAGCTCATTACCTTCTGGAAAGCACAAAGTGGTCAAAGAAACCTTACCAAAATAAAGACGGAAAACTTCGAAAATGGTGGATGTGAACAAAATTTCTTCACAAGGATGCCAGGCAACATTCTAATAAATAGAGAAGGTCTGTGAGCTCAACATCAAGGTGGATGATAATTATGCTTAGGATCTCCAACGATTCCAAAATTCATGAAGATAAGTTCTAATTGCTTGTTCACTTTGCTTCTATCTAAGTTGTTCTGCATCAATTTCCTGCAGTCTTGATTTATGTGTATCATTTTGATTTGAACTGGTAACTCAATACCCTTAAACAAATGATTATCCCTCTTGCACCATATATTCCAGATTACGGTAGTCAGGGCAATGTTCCTGATTTGATTATGTAAAGTATTGTTATATTTATTCGAACATATGCAATCCAGAACTTAGTTGAAATCCACAGAGTTGCCGTAGTTAGGGTCAATCTTGTTCATAGTTTCTTCAAGAAGATTCTTAGAGTAAGGACAATTGAAGAATAAATGATCTTTGTCTTTAATTTGATTATTATATAACACACAGCACTTATCAATCGCACTATTCCATTTACTCACTCTGTCTTTTGTATGCAATTTGTTCAACTTTTCTAATAGGCCACATATTGACATTTTGGTTGCACACTTAAAATCCCAAATATCATCAATCCAATTTAATTCATTATGTTTAGTTCTGATGTGGTTCCATGCTGACTTACTGTTGAATTGGCCATTTTTATCTGGCATCCAATACCAATAGTCTCTTTGCATATGATTATGGATGTTGATAGTCTTTACCGTGTTTTGAGTTTGAAGCGGAATTTCATCCATGTGATGTTTCTAGGCATTATTTGATATTAAAGCTAACACTTTCTTATGATTATTACTACTAACAAAAATAGAGTTGCCACCATATAAATCTATTAATGAATAACCATTGATCCAAGGATCTGACCATATTTCAATTTGATTACCATTTACAATTTTCCTATCCATTAACCCTTTACACCATTGCCTTGCTTTTGAAGTATATTTCCATGAATAAGATGCATTATTATTAAATGTCGCATTCCAAAAGTTAGAATTTGTACAATATCTGTTGTGCATCCACTTAGCCTATATAGATTCACGTTGTATAAAATTCCAAATCATGTTGAGAGTCACATTTTTTGCAAGATCCTCTATTTTCCTGATACCAAGGCACCCTTCTCTCCTTGTTTTGCACACATCCTCCCAATTTAAATTATGGGCCTTGGTTTTCCAAACAAAATTAGCGCAAATTGAGTTTAATCTATGAATAACTGCTGCTGGAAAATTAATAAATTGTAACCAAAACTGGATCAGTGGATGTATCACTATTTTTATGTAACGATCCCGTTTTTAAGCCAAATTTAATTTAGTAATTAATATAATTTTTAGATTTGATTTATGAATTAATTTGAAATTTTCCAAAAAAAAAATGAAATATATGTTTGTTTATGTATATATATGTATATAAATAGATTGTAAATAGAATTAGAATTTGAAATTCAAATATAAATATCTTAAAAATAAATTGAATTTAAAACTCTATATTTTAGAAACTAAGAAAAACTTGTTTTTTTTAATTATAATTGTGATTTGGAAATTATGATTTGAATTCAATATAATAATTTTCAGAAGCTATTTAAAGTTAAATTTTATATTTTTAAAACTAATATATATATATATATATATGTTTATTTATTAATACATAATTAGTTTTAAATCATTTTCTTTAAGATTATATATAAATATAAATAAAGGAATGTATTAATAAAAATAGAAAATATAATATAAAATTATATAAAATTAAATAAAAAACATATTAGACTATAAATACATGCAAATTTACAAGTGTAAACCATTTCAAAATGCAATTTGACATTTGTAAGTAAATTTCAACATGCAAATAACAAATGTAAGCTAAAGATAACATGTAATAACAAGTGTCATTAATTATTTTCTTCATTTTAAAAAAGTTATGTGTAATGGATTAAAGGAAACAAGGCTATATATAGCAAGTAGTCTTTCCTCTCTTCATTTTTGAGATCAAAGCAAGATATAAATGAAAAGCTTAAACCAGAGAAATAAAAAAAAAATCAAAACCTACTTCATGTTTTAACCTTAGCAAACATGATAGATTCAAGATTTGATCAACAATCGAGTTGCAATCAACCATCAGCTTAAAATTCAAGTTCTAGTTTTTAAATCATGTTGCTGTTCCAAAGATCAGGATCAAATTATAATTTCAAATTCAAGATTACAGTTTTAAGTTCAAAATCAATTTCAGTTTTCAAATCATTTCCAGGCTCTCTGTTCTTTATAAACAGGTGAGTAAACACTCTTTTCAAAACTCAATCTGAGTATATACTTTGATGCATGTGAATCATCTTTGAAATTATGATGTGAAGTATGTTTGCATGAATGAAAATATGCTTGCATGTATATATGCATGAGGATTTATTAGTATGCCTGCCTGTACATACACACACACATATACATATGTATGTATGTATGTCTCTATTTGTATTAACAGGCTTATATTAAGTTTAAATAAATTCAATTCCTCTTCCTCCAATTTCTTTTAGGATTTGATCTCTAAATGAAACATGTTAGTATTAACCAGATTCGATTTTTAAAAATATTTTTAAGAATAAATAACAAGTAGATTATTGGAAACTAAAGAATTACAGTGATAATCTTTTAAAGTCAAAAAATCAAGTTTCTAAATTCAAAGTTCTAATTATATATCCCATTTCGTATTTGCATATGATGAATATTAATAATCAAATCATGATTTTTAAGTTTGGGGATAATGGGAATTCGAGAGTTGATCAGAAATCGTTCTTTCGACCTTTCACGACGATCAACGAAGAGTGGGATGTCATTCTTGAAGGTGGAGGTAGCTGGAAGTCTAGGAAGCATCAGAAAAATGCTCGGAGAATTTTTAGGTTGTCGTTGTGGCCGGGCGACGATGAACTAGGGTTCTGAAGTCTGTTTGGTCGGCGTTGCTGTTGAGGCTATTTCTTCGATGAAGATGAACTGGAGATGCCCGGTGGTGGGGGATCGAAGTGTGGGTCTTCGATGAAGAGTTGGACACAGCGGCGTGAACTCTTGTGATTGGGATTGGCGGCCCAAGGTGATTTCGTTGATCGGTTTGGGTTCCAGACGATGCTCGATTGTTCGATTTTGATTTACGAGGTGATTCATGGTTCTGGGTGGTCGTTTGGGTCGAGTAGGGCATCGTTGATGTGCTGGTGGCGGCGGCGATGACCAGAGCGTCGACATTCGTCTGTGTATATGCATGGGGAGGGCCAGTTGTATCAGTAATTTGTTTCTAGGATTGGAGAAGAAAGGGAAGAATCTGGAAAATTTTGGTTTGGCTCGAGCAGGCTTTCGGGTTGTTCGCACGAATGTTTAATATGGTGTAACAGTTTAAAATTTAAAACAGAGAAAAAGAAGCTGAAGGGATGGCTCGGGTTTGGTCTCGTGGAGATAACGGGTTTAACTCGAGTTGTCTCGGGTATTAGTTATTAACCAAGCTTTAAAATCTTAAATAAAAATAAGTTTTTCAAATTTAAAATAAATCAAGTTTTAACAGTTTCCTTAAACTAATTCTTTTATATAATATGTGTTTATTTAAGTTTGGGAGTTAGTTAAAGGTTTTAAAATAAATTATTTTAAATAAATTAAGCTTAAAGTGTTTTGATATATAACCTTTATTTTAAACTAATTCTTAAGTTTATTTTAAACAAATGTAATAATGTAATTAAATAATTAATTAAAAAGATGAATTTTTTTAATTCATTTGTTAATGATGAATTTATTAAACAAGTTTTAAAGGGTTTTAAAACAAGAGTATTGATCGAGTTATCAAGCAAGCTTCAAAGGTTAAAATTTTAAAATTAATTGATTTGGTTTTAAATAAATTATATATTGGGATAATTATGTAATTAAAATCCCTAAGTGTTTCTAAAATAAATAAAGTGATGTAATTAAGTAAGTAGTGAAGATGAATGTATTGAATTTTAATTAATCAAAAGCTTTCAAGTGATTTTGCAAAATTAATTTCAAGTATTTAATTTAATGAGATTTAAATGATGTAATTAATTAAGATAAAGGGTTTACCTTTAATTAATTAGGGTCTTGATTAATTAAAGGATCATTAATTAATGCGATCAATTAAAGGACCATTAATTTATTAATAAAGAAGGATTTATAGATAATTAATTTAATTCATTTAGTGATTAAATTAATTAGGAATTAAGTAATTGATTAAGATAAATGGTTTATCTTAATTAATTAAGGTCTGAATAATTAAACGATAATTACTCAAGGGATAATTACTCAATGTAAGTAATTAAAGGATAATTAGTGATTAAAGGTTAATTATTAATGATTAAAGATTAATTAATGTAATTAATTAAAGGATGATTAATTAATTTCATTAATTAATTAAAACAAATGGTTTGTAATTAATTAATGTTAATTAAGCAGGATTTAAAAGTAATTAAAGTAATTAATTTAATTTATCTGGAGATTAATTTGAATTAATTAGGAATTGAACAACTAATTAATCTTGCTTATGAATGATTGAATTATATTGAATGCCTTGAATTGTTTGATATCTCTGATATGTGATGTTCTATGATATGAATTGCATTGGATTGAGCTGTGATAAATGTAAGTTATTCATCTGTGATGTATTGCTGTGTGAATGTGAACTTCTGAATTGAAATTGTTTACTTAAATAACTTGGTCTTTAAAACGGCATTTGAATTTCGATGAGACCATGAATTGGATTCCAAATGGTTATCCAAAAACCACATCGAATCTTAAAGGTGAATCTTTTGTTTAAAAGATTTAAAAATGGAAATTTGTTGTGACTTAATTTAGATCCAAATGTATTAACATGTCTTTTGTAACATTCTCCGTTTTTAGGCCAAATTAAAATTAGTAATTAATATAATTTTTGGGATAATTTGTGAATTAATTGAGAATTAATTTGAATATTTGAATATATATATAGATATATAAATAGATTGTGAAAGTAAAGTTGGAATGGAAATTAAGAATGAAATATATTATAAATAGAATTTTTGTCTTTGAAATTCAAGAATAAATATTCAAGAAATAAAACTGAATTTATTAACTCTATATTTCCAAGTAACTAATGTATATGAATATTTATTAGCAATATATAATTTGGATTTCAAATCATTTCTTATTAAGTTGTATAAATATAAATAATATAAATGTCTGAATGCAAATGTAAGACAAGAATAAATAAAAGCTTTAAACTTACATATATGTATATATATCTTTTGAAATAAAAATGATTTATATAAAGATATTTTAACTTAAGTTGTAACGACCCGGAAATTTCAATGATTTAAATTTGTTAATTTGATTAAGTTTTGATAATTTAATATTTAAGGAATGAAAAAATTTATTAATTAAATTAATAAGATTTTGTAATTTATTTAGAAAGAAATAAAACCTTATAATTTATAAATGGAATAATATTGAAACAAATAAAATTTGTAGATGAATAATGAATAATAACTGGGGTGAAGTATAACAATGGTTATTAAAGCTAAAACTTTGATAGATTGAATGAAACTACAATAAATGAAATAGTGTAAATGTTATGACTTAGTTATAATGGGAATATGAGAAAAACAAGTGTAATTATTGAATTAATTTGTGAAATATTATTATAGATAGTAGTTGTTTGTGAAGAATAAATATACAAGTATTATAAGGGATATAACGGTTATGTTACCAGTTAATTCACCAAGTACCAATAAAGATAATTAAATGTACTTTAATGATAATTAATAAAATAACGGAAAGGGTGAATGTAAATTTAAATTAGAAACGTAAACTTATTATAAGGTAGTAATTGGTGTAATAGAAAGTATGAGACCAAGTAAGTAAATTTATTGGGAATATTACATGTAATTGGATGTAGATTAATGGAATGGCGTTAATGCAAACTAATTTAGCGCAATCACTATTAATTGAAACCTATTGCAATAAATGGAATCAAATATAACATTAGGGTGGATTTAAGGTAATATTTGGTAATAATGGATTGTTAATGGCTTATGAATGAATTGAAAATGAAAGGTAGTGATGATAATATAAGTTGACTATAAATAAGTGGAATGAAATCCCAATAAAGGAAGTAATGCAAATGTATATTTAGCAAAAATTTCAATACTAGTGGAAAATTTAGTTAACACACAATAAAGAAAGGAACTTGAGTATATTTATGTAATATAATGTAAAAACCAGCATTAACTATATTATTTGAATTTGGTGGATGTGATATAAAGATTTAAATCAAATAAAAACAATTTGTTGGAATAAACATTCCATAATTGGACTAATTGCAAATGAATGAAATTAAATATTTAATTATTCATTAATTTAAAATTTAGTTGAAATTAGAGAATATTAATGTTGTAGATCTTGAGTCCAAAGTTAATTGCATCCATCTAGCCTCGATGAATTGAATAATAGAATGGAAAGTAAATTAATTGGAATTATTGTAAATTAAATTATAATTTCTGAATGTAAGAAAAATGAAGGTTAACGCTGAAATTGATGAATGAATCAACTTTAAATTGACACTTAAATTTGTTTAAATCATTTTAAATGATTGAGAAATATAAAAGTGATAAAATTTGTCAATTATATAATTGAAAGTTAAAAATTGGGTTTAATTAATTAATTATTATTTTATTTAATTAATTGGAAAATAGCCATTTTGGCCATTGACTTGGATTTCGACGAAGTGGTTTCATCGGATCCGCAACGGTGAATTATTGTAGGATTTTAAGTTTCGTAGCGATCGGACTTGTCGTTTGATCGTACGGACTCGAAACGCCTTGAAATCAATTGAAATCAATTTGAAAAATATTGATTTTAGCGTAACTTCTTCATACGATGGAATTTGGACTTGAAACTTTTTCCATTGCGTTTAAAATATTTTAAAACATCTATTTTGATATATGGGTTGACCCAATTTCGTTCCGGAGTCGAAACGGGCTTTTCGGGCCATATATTGTTCAGTGCGTTTATAAAACCGATCCATCTATTCTATCTCAACTTTATCTATAAATACTGGGTTATAAACCCTAGCCTACTTCTATTTCTCTTTTGTCTGTACGTACAATTCAATCATGTATCCTCCTCAAATGGCAGACAAACAAATTCTAGATCCAAACACAAATCAATTCAAATCCAAAGCAAAAATTTCAAACTCCTCAAAAAAATTCAGAAAAATTATATATCGAAGCTCTCAATGTACGCTTCTCAGATCTGCAGTTCGTTTTTGGTTTTGAATAATTGATTTTCCAGAAATCGCAAATCAATTTTCGGCCGTTCATCGCTCGACGATGAACTTCGTCTGATCGGGATATCATTTCTGGGTTCTGAAGAGGGGATGGAGGGGAGTTCATCGGCATAGGTGATTCGTTGTTTCAACGGCTAGATCGTGCTGTAATTTCGGCTAGGGTTTAATAAATAAAGCGGCGGCTGGGTGGGTTTGCTTGGCTCGAACGGCGACTTCGTCGCTTGGGGGTGAAGCGTGGAGGCGTGGATCTAGGCGTTGGACTTCGGCGCGGTGCACACGGCCGCAGGTGGGTGGTCGATAGGGTTTAGCGGCGGGGAGTTCTTCGTGTGGGGTTGTTCCTACGTCCGGCTAGTTCTGGAAAGATGAAGGTGACGTGGCCTTCATCTATTTGTTTTATTTTGTTTTGTAACATTCTAATGACATAACTTTTACATACCAACTCCAATTCACACGCGGTTTTCTCTGCTAGGTTCATAGTGAAATTCCGGACATTTAAGCGCTGATTTGGATGGATTTGAAGACTGTACAATTTTTGGGTTTAAATTGGATTTAAATTCAATTTAAATTCGAAAGGTGAGTGTTATAACCCACTCACAACTTCTAAAATTTCTTATGTTTGTTAAATTAAATTATGTTGTGATTATGAATTTATTCATGACTGTTTGTATATTTTTAATCATCTCAGTTAATTGCATTTAAATAAAATCGTTATTTAATTTAATATTGAATATAACTGCCTGTTAATTACCTGTTATATATTATCAGTTATATATTGATATTGATTGATTATTTTGGATGATGATTGTGATGGATGTTGTGTGATCTGTTAATGGATTAATGGATGTGTATTAAATATTATTTTAAACTGCAAATTGTTATGCGTTTTATTTCATTCGGGATTGCGGTTTGAAATGATATATAACCGTAATTTTATTTTAAATTACGGATTGAAATGATAAATATCCGTATCACTTGATCATAGGATAGAAAATTATATACAGGCATCGCGCTCTATATATATAAAGATATTTTGAAGTGATTTTCTATGGTTTGGAAAGAAATATACGGTTTAATAAATGTTAATTTTTGATATTATATAAATATTAATTATATATATAGTTAAATTCTGAATTTAAGCTATGTATAAGTTTGTTTAATAAAAATAAGTTTAATAAGGGAATTTAATTGTTTTATATCATATGGTTAAGTACCTGTTTAAGATATGGTATATAAAGAGTTTTTAATGACTTAAATAAAATTTAAGTTTGAAAATAAATATGAAATTTGTTTGAATTGAATTATTTAAGAATTATACTTGAAAATTTTGATTTGAAATTTAAAATAAATTGAGATTTTTTTAAAGGGTATGATTCTAATAACTTGATTTGGTTTAGAGGGATTTAAATGAATATAAAGTTGATTTAAATGAATATATCAAGTTAATAAAATTTAAAGAATATCCAGTTGTTTGAAGTTAAAGGTTTTACTTAAAATGATATTGGGTTTATCAAGTAAGCATTTCAAATCTAAATAATAGTAATTGAAATTGATATGTGTGGAATTATCAAAGAATTAGTTTTGAAATGGTGGAATATTTAAAGCTTTGAAATATATGGAAATTTGAAATGGTTTATTTGAAGGTTTCAAATCAGAATTTGGAATTTATTTGTGAAATTAAAGAAGCTATTTTACTATATAAAGTAATTTAACATTTAAACCATTTAAGTATTTAAAGTTATGTCTCAAAGCTATGGGTTTCAAGGTATATAGATTTGAAGTACTATGATTTTGGAAAAAGATATATTTTGAAATAAAAATGATATCATATTGATTTAGGTTTTTGAAATGGAAATGATATCGTATTTATATAGTTTGAAATGTATATTATATTCTGGGTTTAAAGTATAAATTATTTTGAAATAACCGCGTGTTATAATAACGTTTGGTTGTTAAAGAGACCGGGATCGGAAGTTGTCATAAACTCTGCCAACTACGAAAACCACTTTAACAACCGTGTACGCGGTGGAGATTCCAGAATGAAGTAGGATGGTGGCAGCGTTTCCTTTGAGGTAAATACGTGGACCCGACTCCCGTGAGTTGGCATAAGGTGGGTAAAACAGGAGCGATTCTCGGGCCAATGAGGTAGCACCTTTGATCGGACACATCCCTTTGATATTATACTTTGACTTTTGGATTGATTCGGTGGACACTTTTGATTTTCTTTTTGGGGGTGTGGCTCGAGGTGGACGGTAGCTGCGCGCTAAGCGTTACCACCATCCCGGATGCGTATTTGGTATATCTACCCTGGCATTGCCTAGTTGTGTCGTGTCACCTACCCTAGCACGCCTTGTACGAGTTTGGTTTTCTCCCGTAGCCCGTGGAGTATTAAGGGTAGTCTCCCAATCTGGAGATGCGCTGATACTGGATGGACTACTGGGACTATTATTGTGCTAAGGGGGAGATTGGGTAACTCCTTAATGCCATTTAAAAGTAATTTTATTTTATAATAGACATTATTATAATTGCGAAATATTACTACATAGTAAATAGTTTAACGGATCCTTAGGAGATGTGAATCCCGAGCATCTCTTGAGTTACTACACTCACGTTAGACACTGGATAGGAGATGTCAAATCCCGTAAACATCTCCAACGCCGTTTACACTCATATTTATTTACCGTTGATTTAACTTACATAAGATCTTTTAGTTCTGACTCGAATGTTTTGTCTTTTCAATTCGCTCGGGTCAGTCCGAGTATTACGGGATTTGAAGATTTTATTCTGGAGGACGAAGATGAAGATTTGTATTGCTATTATCTACTATATTATTCCACTACACCATTTTATTCCGCTGTATACTTATTATTCTATGGTATGTGTAACTCTGATATGTATTGTATCAGTAAGTTTAAATATTTTGCAAAACAGCTTTGTGAACTGTATATTTGATTATTATATTTTATCGTTCCGCTGCAAGATTCTGTTTGTTCTTTTTCTTTCTCTGCTTCTTCTTATTTACCCTATAACAATCCGCCCTTTTGTATGTTTTAAGTCTGACGTGTGTGTTTTATCGTCGATTTAAAGCATATAGAAAGACGGGACGTTACATAAGTTTAAATTTTAAATAAGATTGAATAAAAGATTTAAAATACTTTTCTTTTGTATACTTAGAAAATAAACATGGGTTGTATGATTTAAATAAAATTTGGTAAAAAAAGTTTTATGCACATTTTCTTTTAAAATGTAGTTTTTGTGTGTGTGTGTATAAAATATTTAAAGCACATAATACAAATTAATTTATTTAAAGTGTAATAGTTTGAAAATGAATAAAAGGATCTGTAATTTGTATATATAACAAATCTATCTCATTATATATAATAAATAAAAAACATTAAACATGTTTCATAAGTTAAAATAAGTAGGGATTTAAACCATAATTTATAAATTAAATATAAAAATGAGGCGAGGGTTTAAACATAAAATTAAATATTTTAACAAGTGTAAGAAGAATACAGCACTAATTAACAAATGTAAAATAAGTAACAATATTAATTAACAAGTGTATAGTTTAGTGTATACAAGTGGCACATTTGTTTTCTTAAAAATTTTAATTTACAAATAACATGAACTAAAGAAACCAGGTTGCTCATTTTTCTCTTCATCCTCCTGTTCCATAATTTTCCTTCTTTCATTTATCTCAAATCTGGATCCTGAAAAACAAATGTAAATCAAAAGAAAAATCTGTTTCAACCTGGAAAAAAAGAAAATCAAAACCAGAGAAAAATCAAAACCTGGAAACAAATAAAACCAAAACAGATTAAAGGTATGCAAGATCAGCTCAGTATTTAGATTTAAGATCAGCTTTAACAAATAGCAAGCTCAGATTAAAATCTAGATCATCTCCAGATCAAAACAAAAGTCAATTCCAGTTCAAACTCAAGATCAATTTCCAAGCTACTATGTGTTTCTCTGTTCTTTTCTTAGGTGAGCAAATCTACCTAGGTTTGTGTATATCCCTCTTGATGTTTGGGTTAATATTTGAAGTGTGCCATGATAAATGTGTGTTCAGTTGTTAAATATGCTTGTGTGTCTATATATATACACACATGAAAATAGGTGTGCATGTCTGTGCACAGGGAAGTTTGCTCTGTTCTAAATCTTACAGGCCTAAATAAGTTTAAATTTCAATTCCTCTTCTCCTGATTCTCTTTAAACCTTGATGTATAAACAAAATCTATTAGAAATAACAAGATATAGATTTTAAAAATATTTTCAGAAAGAATCTGAAGGTAGTCTTAACCGAAAAGAAGAAGAATGGTGGAAATTTAATCAAGTCAAAAATTTAGTTGTTTAAATTTTGGTTTTTGTTCATATTAACAGATTCGTACTTAAAAACTATGATTTTTAAAATAGCAATCAAGATTTTTAAGCTTGTTTATTGAGAGAATTTGAGGGTTGAACGGGTTTGGGGTTTTGAGGCTTTTCTGGTGATCGGCAAGGCTTGAAATCTCGAGATCAGTACTGGAGATAGTGTGAGAGTAGCCAAGCTATGGAAAAATGCTCGTTGGATTTTCAGATCACCGTGGCATCGGCGAATCATCAAAGTAGGGTTTTCGATTGGTTTTTGGTCAAGGTTGGAAATGAGGTTGCTACATCGTTGTCATAGCATCGGGGGTGACCGGTCCAAGGGGATCGGAGCTGGAAATTCTGGCGAAGCTTTGGACTCGATGGCATAAGTTCAGGTGATCGGAGGCGATGGCTAGAGATGGTTTATCAATCGAATATTGTTCCAGTTAGGTGCTTGTCTACCTCGTTTTCGATTGGCGAAGTCAATAAGTTTTTGGAGGTCTGGGTCGTCGACGAGGTCCATGGCGACTTATGGGTGGTTGCAGCGATGATCAGAGGTGGTTAGGTCGGCGTGCAAGGTGCACGGTGCACGTTTGTATCTGATGATTGTTTGAAAGGCCTGGGAAGATAGGAAGAAGATTTAACTCGAGAAAATGATGGCACTGGCTCGAAGTTGGGTTCGGGGTTTTGTTCATTTGGCTCGGGTAGGTTAGTCTTGCCCTCGGGTTAGTTTGTTTACAAACAGGTTTTAAAAATTTGAAACTAATTGCACCAGCATTTTGAAATTTTGAAAAAAAACGAGGGAACCGGTTTTTAAGCCAAAGTATAAAACAAGTTTTCAAAGTTTTAAAATGTTTTGAGATTATTTGTTCAAAAGGGTAATTATATAATAGTTTGATTTCCAAATGTTTTTCAAAGGTGATTTAATGAGGTGATTAAATAACAGATTTAATTACTTAATTAAGGATGATTAATTAATTAATGTAATCAGTTAAGGGAATAATTGATTAATTTATTTATTAAGGTGTATAAATTAAGGGTTAACTAATTGGGTAACTAATTCAAAATATTGATTTATTAATGCGATTAATTAATGATAAAAGGATAATTAATGTGATAAATTAATTAATGATCAAAGGATTCTAATTGAGGGAAGTTAATTACTTAAAATTGTTTTTTATTACTAAATGAAAGTAATTTAAAAGGATAATTACCCAATGTGTCTAAAAGAATTAATCATTTAGTTTCTTAAAGATTCGTTAATCAAGATGATTAATTTATTTATGTGATTAATTAAAGGTTAATAAATTAAGGTAACAAATTAAAAGATAATTAATTAAGAGTTAATTAATTAATTAAGGTTAATTTATTAAGGATAATGAATTAAATGGTAATTAATTAAGGGTTAATTAATTAAGTAATTAAGGATAATTAATTATTAAAGGTTAATTATTTAATGATTAAAGGTTGATTAATTATCAATTAAAGGTTAGTTAATTTATTATTAAAGGTTAATTAATAAACGATTAAAGAATAATTAATTAAAATGATTTGTAATTAATTAATGTCCATTAACCAGGATTAGTGATTAATCTGGTTTAAATTAATCAGATGATTAATTGATCTTACTTATGGATGTTTGGATTGTATTGAATGCTTTGAATTGTTTGATATCTCTGATGTGTGATGCTCTATTTTGAATTGAACTATGATAAATGTAATCTATTTATCTATGATGAATTTATATTATTTATCTGTGAATCTATGAATGAAGATAAGCATTATAGGATTATACCGCTTATATTGCTGTGTTTGGATTGTGATGATTAATGATGTTGCACCATTGTGTAAAACCCTTGGACTACACTATATACACACAAATATGGATTTCATGAGGTTTCGGTTAAGTTATAGATATTTAAATTTAATATTATTTTATTTAAATAATGAAATGGTTTTAAAATTGAATTTTGAATCCAAAATGGCATGGAAATGGAATTGGGTTAAAAATGAAAAGCTTTTGAAAGAAGTTTTGAAGATAAAATTATTTTAAATAACTTGTTGAAGGTTTGAAATTAAAATAGTTTGATTTGAATTTGAATTCAGGATTTGAACTTGAGCTATATAAATATATGTTTAGAAATTATGGTTTAACAAGTTATATAATGTGTTTATATGGATTTTAAAAGTATTATTTTAGGAATTCAAATTTAACCCAAGCTTATACTTTAAAAGCTATAACTTGTGTACATTTGATCTGATTTTTCCGAAACAAAAAGCATTTTTTTCAAATGACAATGGCTTTCATATAACGAAAGAATTTTCAGTTTTTGTTGAAAGGATTTCAAGCTTTGCGATTTGAATTGTAAATAGTTTTGAAAGCTATGAATGAATCTTTGTGAAAGATTGGTGAACCTTGTTGCAAATTAAAGTGGATTTTAAAGGTGTATCTTTTGTTTAAAAGATTAAAAGGCGAATCTTTTGTTTTCAAAAAGATTGAAAGTGGAAATTTGTTTAAAACCATTCAAAGGAAAGGTTTTAGGCTAAAACCTGTGACTTAACTAAAATTCCATTATGTCCATATGCTTTTTAAATTAAGCGCTCATTATTCGGTTTAGCCGGGAGAGGACTTTATGTCATATAACCCATTCTGAATAGTGATACGACGATATGGATAGCATTTGAAGACCGATGGTGAAGACCGGGTATTTTCGAGAAAGAAAAGATTACCTATCGAATGTCTCTACATCATGGCTCCAGTATAGAGATCTCCATATGTGATGGGGAGTCCGATCGGGATTGTGAAATCCAGATTTGCAAGGGCTTCTTTGTGAAGTGCCTTCGGTTCCGTTCGAACCCGGAATGGACTTATATGGATGTATGTTTGACATTACACTTCGAGACGTAAAGCTGGTTTCTATCAAATACATTTCTGTTTGGTGGCGAAGAATTTATTCTCTTAGCTTAACACCCTTTTCTGAGACGTACGAGCTTAGAGCTTATGTAATTGATGGTTACTAGTGAAACATTCCCAATTTGGTAATGTGGCATATGAAGTGCTGCTGATCATTTGTTGATCAAAGCATGACTTTTGTGAAAAGCATAGGTTTGTGGACGTGACCTCATCGGACCTCACAACCCGGAAATGGTCGAAACAGGAGAGATGCGGCAAGGCTACGAGGGTAGCGCCCTTTAGGGTATGTCCATTCCCTTCTGGAAGAGGGTGGTATCATGGCATGAAGCATAAATACTTAACCTATGTGGTTGCTGCAAATTTATTACTTTATGGTTGTTGGTGTTGAGCGCTCGGATAAAGGTCGGTAACGACCGGTGGGTGGCATACTCGTGTAGCAGTTACCAAGTTACATAGGTAACCCGGCATTGTGTTGGCAGAGATCCGGTAGGGGACAAGGGAGTACCACTGCAAATGGTCGATACCCTGCAACAACAAGGAAACAACTTCTCTATCAATCTCTTTTGTTCATCATCCAATATCAATTCCCTGATGGCTTTGTGGCAGCTACGAAAAAAAGGAGTATTGGTGTGGTGGTGGCCCTGTGAATCGTTGTAGATAAATTCATATTTTGTATTCTCTTCATCGGTTCCCTATCAGCTTTTCGTTTTTAACATTAATGAATTTGAAATTTATTTCAAATAAATTGGATAACAAAATATGAAATTGAATTAAGTTGTCTATTCATTGGGGTCCAGATATATTCCATGAATGGTTAAGTTATCCCTTCGGACTAAACAATGCCCCTGCATATTTCATAGAACTGAATGACCTGAGTATCTTGTGAAATATTGAACAAGTTATTCTTGTATTTATTGATAATATTCTGATTTGGTAAGCCAAATACATAATAGATATTCAGTTTGATCTGGTAGAACATTCTCCATCTATTCTTTGTTGTCTCCCTGTCTAGCAAATTTCGGGGACGAAATTTTCTTAAGGGGGGAAAATCTTTAACATTTCTGGTTTTTAGGCCAAATTAAAATTAGCAATTAATATAATTTTTGGGATAATTTGCGAATTAATTGAGGATTAATTTGAATATGTGGGAATAAATATACATACATACATACATACATATATGTGTGTGTATATATATATAAGTAGATTGTGAAAGTAAATTTGGATTGGAAATTTAAGAATAAAATATATTGTTAATAGAATTTTGGTTTTTGAAATTCAAGAATAAATATTCTAGAAATAAAATTGAATTTATTAACTTTATATTTCCAAGTAACTAATGATATAAAAATTTATTAATAATGTATAATTTGGATTACAAATCATTTCTTATTAAGTTTTACAAATATAAAAAATATAAATGTATGAATGCAAATGTAAGACAAGAATAAATAAAAGCTTTAAATTTACATATATGTATATATATCTTTTGAAATAAAGTGATTTATATAAAGATATTTTAACCTAAATTTAAATTTTAAATAAGACCGAATAAAAGATTTAAAATACTTTTCTTTTATATACTTGGAAAATAAACATGGGTTGTATGATTTAAATAAAATTTGATAAAAAAAGTTTATGTACATTTTCTTTTAAAATGTAGTTTGTGTATATATATATATAAAATATTTAAAGCACATAATACAAATTAATTAATTTAAAGTATAATAGTTTGAAAATGAATAAAAGATCATTTTTTTTAAAATAAATGTAATTTGTATATATAACAAATCTATCTCATAATACTTGGTAAATAAAATACAGTAAACATGTTTCATTAATTAAAATAAGTAGGGATTTAAACTATAATTTATAAATTAAATATAAAAATAAGGCAAGGGCATAAACATAAAATTAAATATTTTAACAAGTGTAAGAAGAATACAACACTAATTAACAAATGTAAATTAAGTAACAATATTAATTAACAAGTGTATAGTTTAGTGTATACAAGTGGCATATTTGTTTTCTTAAAAAATTTAATTTACAAATAACATGAATTAGAGAAACCAGGTTGCTCATTTTTCTCTTCATCCTCCTGTTCAAAAATTTCCTTCTTTCATTCGTCTCAAATCTAGAACCTGAGAAACAAATTTAAATCCAAAGAAAAATCTATTTCAACCTAGAAAAAAAGAAAATCAAAACCAGAGAAAAATCAAAACCTGGAAATAAATAAAATAAAAATAGATCAAAGGTATGCAAGATCAGCTCAATGTTCAGATTTAAGTTCAACTTCAACAAATAGCAAGCTCGGATAAAAATCCAGATCATCTCCAGATCAAAACAATAATCAATTCCAGATCAAACTCAAGATCAATTTCCAGGCAACTCTCTGCTTCTCCGTTGTTTTCTCAGGTGAGCAAATCTACCTAGGTTTGTGTATATCTCTCTTGATGTTTGGATTAATATTTGAAATGTGCCATGATAAATGTGTGTTCAGTTGTTAAATATGTCTGTGTATGTGTGTGTGTGTGTATATATATATATAAATAGGTGTGCACGTATATGTACATAGAAGTTTGCTCTGTTCTAAATCTTACAGGCCTAAATAAGTTTACATTTCAATTACACTTCTCCTGATTCTCTTTAGACCTTGACGTATAAACAAAATCTGTTAGAAATAACAAGATATAGATTTTAAAAATATTTTTAGAAAGAATCTGAAGGTAGTCTTAATCGAAAAGAAGAAGAACAGTGGAAATTTAATCAAGTCAAAATGTAGTAGTTTACATTTTGGTTTTTGTTCATATTAACAGATTTGTACTGAAAAACTATGATTTTTAAAATAGAAATCAAGATTTCTAAGCTTGTGTATTGAGAGAATTTGAGGGTTGAACGGGTTTGGTGTTTTGAGGCTTTTCTGGTGATCGGCAAGGCTTGTGATCTCGAGATCGGCACTGGAGATAGTGTGGGAGTAGGCGAGCTTTGGAAAAATGCTCATTGGGTTTTCAAATCATCGTGGCATCGGTGAATCGTCAAAGTAGTGTTTTAGATTTGTTTTTGGTCGAGGTTGGAAATGAGGTTGCTACGTCACCGTCGTAGCATCGGGGATGACCGATCCAAGGGGGACCGGAGCTGGAAGTTCTAGTGAAGCTTTGGATTTGATGGCGTAAGTTCAGGTGATCGAAGGCGATGGCCAGAGATGGTTTATCAATCGAATATTGTTCCAGTTAGGTGCTTGTCTACCTCGTTTTCGATAGGCGAAGCCAATTGGAGTTTTTGGGGGTCTGGGTCGTTGGCGAGGTCGATGGCGACTTATGGGTTGCAGCGATGATCAGAGGTGATCAGGTCGGCGTGCAAGGTGCATGGTGCACATTTGTATCTGATGATTGTTTGAAAGGTTTGGGAATGACAGGAAGAAGATTGAACTTAGGAAAATGATGGCATTGGCTCGAAGTTGGGTTCGGGGTTTTTTTCATTTGGCTCAGGTAGGTTGGTCTTGCCCTCAGGTTAGTTTGTATACAAATAGGTTTTTAAAATTTAAAAGTAATTGTACCAGGTTTCTAAAATTTTAAAAAAAATGAGGGAACCAGTTTTTAAGCCAAAGTGTAAAACAAGTTTTTCAAAGTTTAAAATTATTTTGAGATTATTTGTTCAAAAGGGTAATTATATAATAGTTTGACTTCCAAATGTTTTTCAAAGGAGATTTAATGAGGTGATTAAATAATAGATTTAATTAATTAATGAAGGATGGTTAGTTAATTAATGTAATCAGTTAAGGGAATAATTGATTACTTTATTTATTAAGGTGGATTAATTAAGGGTTAATTAATTTGGGCAATTAATTCAAAAGATTGATTTATTAATGTGATTGATTAATGATCAAAGGATAATTAATGTGATAAATTATTTAATGATCAAAGGATTCTAATTGAGGGTATTTAGTTACTTAATTTTTTTTATTACTGAATGAAAGTAATTTGAAAGGATAATTACCCAATGTATTTAATAGAATTAATCATTTAATTTCTTAAAGATTCGTTAATCGAGATGATTAATTTATTTATGTGATTAAGTAAAGGTTAATAAATTAAGGCAATTAATTAAAAGATAATTAATTAAGAGTTAATTAGTTAATTAAGATTAATTTATTAAGGATAATTAATTAAATGGTAATTAATTAAGGGTTAATTAATTAAGTAATTAAGGATAATTAATTATTAAATGTTAATTATTTAATGATTAAAGGTTGATTAATTTTCAATTAAAGGTTAACTAATTTACTATTAAAGGTTAATTAATAAATGACTAAAGAATAATTAATTAAAATGATTTGTAATTAATTAATGTTCATTAACCAGGATTAGTGATTAATCTGGTTTAAATTAATCATCTATCTTACTTATGGATGTTTGGATAGTATTGAATGCTTTGAATTATTTGATATCTCTGATGTGTGATGCTCTGTTTTGATTTGAACCATGATGAATGTAATTTATTTATCTGTGATGAATTTATATTATTTATCTGTGAATCTGTGAATGAAGATAAGAGTTATAGGATTATACCGCTTATCGATGTTGCTGTGTTTGGATTGTGATGATTAATGATGTTGCACCATTGTGTAAAACCCCTGGACTTCACTATACACACACAAATATAGATTTCACGAGGTTTCGGTTAAGTCACAGATATTTGAATTTAATATTATTTTATTCAAAATAACGAAATAGTTTTAAAATTGAATTTTGAATCCAAAATTGTAACATCCCGCCTTTTCGCACACTTTAAACCGACACACGTGTCAATTCAAAGCATACGCAAGGGCGGATTGTTATGGGGTAAATAAGAAAAACAGAGAAGAAATAAAAACAAAACAGAATCTCACAGCGGAAGGATAAAATATAATTATAAATATACAGTTCATAAATGGTTTACAAACACTTGTTATTCTTTACACAATAAATATCAGAGTTACACATACCAATACAATCAATGCAGCGGAACAGTATGAGTGTGGTGCAATACTATAAATAATAATAATACAAATCTCCGTCTTCGTCCTCCAAAGCTAAATCTTCAAATCCTGAAACGCTCGGACTGACCCGAGCGAATTTGAAAAGACAAAAACACCCGAGTCAGACTAGAATATCTTATGTGAGTTAAATAAACAGAAATAAATATGAGTACAGTAACTCAAGAGATGTTCGGGATTTACATCTCCTAAGGATCCGTTAAACTATTTACTATGTAGTATATTGCGCTATTATAATAGTGTCTATTTATAAAATAAACTTACTTTTAAATAGCGTTAAGGGGTTACCCATATAGCCCTTAACACAAATAATGCCAATAGTCTATACAGTACCGTAATACCTCCTGATCGGGAGGCTACCAGAGGATACTCCATAGGTACGACACAAATAGAAACTCGTAGTAAAGGCTCGGTATGGTAGGTGACACGGCACAACTAGGCAATGCCAGGGTAGATATACCAATTGCTATCCAGGCTGGTGGAAACGCGTAGCCGCAGTTACCGCCCACCTCGGACTAACTCCCCAAAATCAAAATATAGAAATGGCCACTGAATCAATCCAAGTCAAAGTATAATGTCGAAGAGGAGCGTCCGATCATAGGAATGACCTCATTGGCCTGAGAATCGCTCCTGTTTTAGCCACCTTATGCCAACTCACGGGAGTCGGGTCCACGTATTTACCTTACAGGAAACGTCGCCACCACCTACTTCATTCTGGAATCTCCACCGCGTACACGGTTAGTCAAAGTGGTTTTCGGTATCGACAGAGAGTATGTCCATATCCGATCCCGGTCTCTTTGCCAACCCATCGTTATTATAACACCGCGGTTATTTAAAAACAGTTTACACTTTAAAACCAGAATATAATCCCTTTCAAAACCATAATATTACGATATCATTTCTTCTTTAAAAACACAAACAATTTATTTTCATATTATTTTATAAAATCCCAAATCAATGATATCGTTTCCCAAATAAAATTTTCCTTTCCAAAAATTATGTCACTTTTTATTATTTAATATCCCATGTAACCAATATTTTGTTTGTAACTTTCAACATAATTCTTCGAAAATCCATAGTATTTTAAAACCATTATTTTCAAAACTAAATGGTTTGGATATTCAACGGTATGCGAATTAAAAAGGTTTAACTTTACTGTTGCTTTATAAAGAATAAATTACATGGCTTTCCAAATATTTCTTGTTTTAAAGTTAAACCAAAATCCAAAATATTACTTCAAGTCCCAAAACCATTTCAATTTTATATATGTTTATATCCATTTTTGGAGCATTAATATTTCAACTAAAGTTGGATTTTTGTCCTTTCAAAATCAATATTCTATTAATTAATCTTGACCATTCACATAAAATCCATAATTAATAAGACTTCAATTTCTAGTAAAATATATATATATATATATATATATAGAATTTTTCCACTTCAAATTATACTAGAATATCCATTTCTATTTATTTTGGGAAAATCCAATTACAAATATCATATCTTAAAATTTCCAACTTTACATTTAAACATAGGATATAAATTTACCAAACTCCATTTTTTAAATTTCTTCCATTTTCAATAAAGAAATTTATATTCCTTTTAATTTCAAAATTTCAACTTTATAGGTATATAAATATGGAATAAAATATTTATACAATATAAATTTAAGATTTATAGACCGTATTCAATCCAAACCATAGAAATCACATTAAAATAGTTATATATAGACCGCGGTGCCAGTATATAATTTTCTATCCTATGGTCAAGTGATACGGATATTTATCATTTCAATCCGCAATTTAAAAAAATAAAACTTTGCGGTTTTATCATTTCAAACCACAATCCCGAATGAAATGTAAAATGGATGCTAACTTGCAGTTTAATGATATCAAATAAAACATCCATTCAACAACACATCCATCATCCAGTCACAAACATCAAGCAATATCAACCAATAACAAAATATGTTTGGGAATATACAACAGGTAATAATTGGCAGTTTAATTCAAATTATATTTATCAACTATAAATCTAACAGTTTATTTTCAGTGATAATTGACATAACTGTTAACTAGCAGTTCTTATGCAAACAATAATTTCTAACAGCCAATTAATACGCAATCAATCAATTTAATTAACAGCTAAATTCAAAAAAATGCAATTCAACAGATATGGGTGAAATAACATGCCAAAAGCTCATAAATAAATTTCTATTCATTTCTAAAATTTATTTAACAAACATAAAAGCTTCTAGTAATTGTGAGTGAGTTAAAACACTCACCTTTTGAATTTAAATCGAATTTAAATCCGATTTAACCCAAAAATTCGCCCGTCTCAGAATTCGTCCAAACCAGCGTCATCGAGTCGGGAATTAAATTACGATCCTAACAAAAGAAATTTCGTGTGAATCCGATTTCGTATGAGAAAGTTATGGCGAAAAATGATGATTGAATTCAATTTGAAAATAAATAGAAAACGACACACTTTTACCTACATTTATATGCCACGTCAGCCTTCTTTTCACGCCTACAGGAACCGTCTCCCCCTTTTGTTCGAACGTGAACACCTCAGACCCGCCGCCTAGTTTAACACTTCCTGCCGCCAATCGCTCCGCTACTCCCCTCACCAGTGGCCGCCGCGAGCCTCCCTAAGCCACCTCGAACTCCCCGCGACCCGCCCCTATCGCTGAACACCCATAGCCGAACGAAAAGGAGCAGCCGCCGCCATGTGCCATGAAACCCTAATCGAATTTAGCCACCAATCCAACCATTGAATCGCCAAACAAATTACATAGATGCGCTCCCCATCGTCCATACTACAATACCCAGAAACAGAATCTCGATCCGATGAAGTTTTGTGCGACGATGATGAACGGTTTTGGGGCTGTTTGAATTTATTCTGGATGAACGACAGCTCCAATTGAAAAACGAACTACACCATGAGATTACGCGTATCGAATACTTCAACATATATTTTTTCTGGAATTTTCTGAAATTTTTGAGTTTTGACCTTTGATTTTGAACTGTGGATAGATCTGGAACTGGATCTGAGATGTATCCATTGAGGAAGAAAGAAGGTTGAAGAAAATGAACGTACAGCAAAAGAATAGAGACTAGGGTTTATGATCGCATATATATAGACAAATAGAAGAAGGCTAGGGATAGGGTAGATAGGCTGTAGAATGAACGTGCGTGACCAACTATGGTCCAAAAAGCCCGCTATACCTCCGGAACCGAATTTGTTAAATCTATATATCCAGATAGGTATTTTAAAATATTCTGAACGCGATGGAAAAAGTTTCACGTCCAAATTTGATCGTATGAAGAAGTTATGCTGAAAACAAGATTTCCAAATTGATTTCAAATTGATTTTAATAAAATTGATTTCAAGGCGTTTCGCGTCCGTACGATCAAACGACAAGTCCGATCGATACGAAATTTGAAATCCTATAATAATTCACCGATACGGATCCGATGAAACTGGTTTCGTCGAAATCCGAGTCCGTGCCAAAAATGGCTATTTTTAATATTTATTAAATAAATTAAAATAAATTATAAATCCAGTTTTTATGTTTCAACTTCTAATATTGGCCAAATTTTGTGACTTATATAATTCAAACAATCCCAAATGGTTTTCCAAGCTTGGATGTGAATTAAAATTTATAAGTATATAAATTGGCAGTGTTAATATCTGCACTTTCTTATTAATTGGGAATTATAAATTATATTCTAAAACTCAATTATTAAAGCTTATATTCTTATACTCTCAACAAAAATCCAATTAGGTAAATAGATTTGATTTCCATTCCAACTCATGATTGCAAATAAACTTTTACCATATATTAAATTTCAAATTATTAATAAACTTTATTCTCATTTATCCGCCTTAATTTATTTAAGGCAACCTTACATTAATATCTATTGCTATGGTTCCATATTATTATTCCCTCCTTTTCTTAACTATTATCAATTCCAATCTTAATGAATTCAATATTATAAGTTTGATAAATCTATTAAATTCACTCAATTGTTTACAAATTCCATTTTAAATTCAATAACGTAATAATTAACGTTAGAATCCGTTTTATTATGCATAAATTCCAAATTTTACTGTCCCAAATTATCTTCTTTTCATTCATATCAATTGTCAATTTTATAAGAAAAATTAACATTTGGTTCATACCTTTTTACAAATAACTCCAATTTCTTCCAAATAATAATTACATAAACTATTTAATATTAAATCCATTAAATTGCAATAAATTCAATTGATTGCAAACAAATTTGGATTTTTATTTGGTTATACACAAAATTTCCGTTATCACTTACCTAACAAAGTTATTATCACTTATGATCTCATTGCATTCACATTTTCACATTTCCACTTACTGATTTCTTTACTTTATTCTACATAATTTATTACAAATGGGATTTTCTTTGGTTTTCATCTTATCTGTATTTAACGTTTCTCAACCACCAATTATTTCACTTTAACTGCGGTAAATTGGCGGATAAATTGAATGAATTCCCAAAATTTAAAATAACAAGAAACAAGAATAGGTAACATACAATAGTCGTTAAATCTAAATTCTAGTCACCTAAATAGGCTTTTATTACTTGCAAATAAATATTACTATTTATTTTCATAGTACCAATCTCAATAATCATCCCATTTAATTTGCTTAGGCCATTTATAGTCCACTATACATATCTACATAAATGGGCAATTTATTCAATTTATTAAGTATCAAATTCTATTAAGCCATGTTTATATTTACATGCATTCTTCTATTACTTTACAAAATGGAATAACTTTTAAACTCATACACTTAATAACAAAACCGTTATAAATCCAATAAATTCCAAATCGTAGTTTGTACATATTTTACACAACTATTATGATTTCTCACAAACGTTGAATTTATTAAATGACCATTTATTAAAATTTAATTCCCTTAATTGAATCAATTGCTTATTATTATATATTCATTTCATTCTACCATTCCTTCCCATTATAAATTCATTAACGTATTTACACATCTCTATCTTTCAAATATTAATAACCAAACTTGATTACAAACACTGTCCTTATCAATCTTCATAAATTTGTTTGTTTCTTAAAATTAACTTTAAATCAAATTGTGACAATTTGCATTATCCACATTTATCGTCATAAAATTTATATTTTACACTAAATTGCAACCACTATACCAAATTTCTACATTTATTCTTAACCAAATTAGAAATTATATTAATTCATTTTATTAAATATCATAAATTTAACGGGTCGTTACAAAAATGGTTTGGAAATGGAATTGGGTAAAAAAATGAAAAGCTTTTAAAAGGAGTTTTGAAGGTAAAATTATTTTAAATAACATTTTAAAGTTTTGAAATTAAAATAATTTGATTTGAATTTGAATTCAAGATTTGAAGTTGAGCTCTATAAATATATATTTAGAAATTATGGTTTAACAAGTTATATAATGTATTTATATGGGTTTTAAACAATTTTAAAAGTATTATTTTGGGAATTTAAATTTAACCCAAGTTTATACTTTAAAAGCTACAACTTGTGTATATTTGATCGGATTTTTTCAAAATGAAAAGCATTTGTTTCCAGATGATAATGACTTTCATATAATGAAAGAATTTCTAGTTTTTGTTGAAAGGATTTCAAGCCGTGTGATTTGAATTGTAAATAGTTTTGAAAGCTATGAATGAATCTTTATGAAAGATTAGTGAACCTTGTTTCAAATTAAAGTGGATTTTGAAGGTAAATATTTTGTTTAAAAGATTAAATGGTGAATCTTTTGTTTTAAAAAGATTAAAAGTGGAAATTTGTTTAAAACCATTCAAAGGAAAGGTTTTCGGCTAAAAGTTGTGACTTAACTAAGATGCCACTATATCCATATGCTTTTAAATTAAGTGCTCATTATTCGATTTAGCCGGGAGAGGACTTTATATCATATAACCCATTCCGAATAGTGATACAACGATATGGATAGCAATTGAAGACTGGTGGTGAAGATCGGGTATTTTCGAGACCGAAAGGATTACCTGTCGAATGTCTCTGCATCATGGATCCGATATAGAGTTCTCCATATGTGATGAGGAGTCCGATCGGGATTGTGAATACCCGGATTTGCAAGGGCTTCTTTATGAAGTGTCTTCGGTTCCGTTCAAACCCGGAACAGACTTGTATGCATGTATGTTTGGCATTACACTTTGAGGTGTAAAGCTGGTTTCTATCAAATACATTTCTGTTTTGGTGGCAGAGAATTTATTCTCTTAGCTTAACACCCTTCTCTGAGACGTACGAGCTCAGAGGTAATGTAGTTGGTGGTTACCAAATTTGGTAATGTGCCATACGAAGTGTTGCTGATCATTTGTTGATCAAAGCATGGCTTTTGTGAAAAGCGTAGCTTTGTGGACGTGACCTCATCGGACCTCACAACCCGAAAATGGTCGAAACAGGAAAGATGCGGCAAGGTTATGAGGGTCGTGCCCTTTAGGGTATGTCCATTCCCTTTTAGAAAAGGGTGGTATCATGGTATGGAGCCTAGATACTTAACCTATGTGGTTGCTGCAAGTTTATTACTTTGTGGTTGTTGGTGTTGAGCGCTCGGATAAAGGTCGGTAACGACCGGGGGGTGGCATGCTCATGTAGTGTTACCTAGTTACAGTGGTAATCCGGTCTTGTGTTGGCAGAGATCCGGTTAGGTTCTCGAGGCGTCCCTCTAGAGGCATACCCATGTGGCTCAGGAAGTTCCTTAGCATGACCATTTGTTGGAAATACAAAGAAACAATATGCATCTTGTACGGTTTAAGTTGTATAACTCGCCTTTTACTTACGGTGGTGGTCTGCCGTTTAATTGGTAGCTATAGTAGGTACAAAATAATGGTTGTATGTTGGCTAAGATTAATATTATACTTTCGAAATGTTTTCTGCACTATGCACTAATAATAATATCAAAATGATTTTCGCGTATTAAGCATGTTTGACTATCATAAGGAGAAATCCCCTCCAATTGTGCACTTGCATTGTGTGTGTGGTGGGAGACCTTATGGTAGTTTCATTTTCTAAAAAGCATTGCGGATTTATTTTTAATTTCTTTTGTTTGTTTTTATTTAAAGAAAACTTTTTTTCGTTTGCTCACACTAGTCTCATGACTGACCTAGAGTTTATTGTTCCTTCCATATGGGCAGCCTAAAGTTGGGTTTTTCAGATAATCAAATAGTAAGTGTAAATTCGATAGCTTTCAGCCTTTGGATATTGGCGATCGCATTTCTAATTGAGTTACCTAGTTTGCTTCATTACAACTTGATGGTGGTCCGAGCTTCTTGGATTGAAGTTTAGAGCTTTGGTTATTGGAGTTGCAGTTTGGATGTTGGTGTTCCTCTGTCAAAGATTTTCTTCCGCTGTTATTTTTGTGTCTCTGATATTTCAATTGTATCATGTTGTATCTATTGTGTATTAATAAAATTCCATTTTCTTCCGCTGTGTTGTTGTACTTAATATGTTATAAGTTCCGGCGTGAATCGAATTTCAACGTTTGAATATACGGCATTCGAATACGAGTGAAGTATGGATGCCGATTTTCGGACGCTGAATTTCGGGTCGTGACATTTTTAAAATCAGCGCTCATTATTCAAAAAAGCCGGGGGAGGATATTAAGTCATAAAACCCATTCCGAATAATGATACGACGAAATGGAATTGCATTTGAAGACGGTGGTTGAAGACCGGACATTTTCGAAAACGAAAGGATTGTTTAATGATTGTATCTGCACCGAGTTGCTCCAGCATAGAGATTTCCCTATGTGATGGGGAGTCCGGACGTGATTAGGGGATATCCGGATTTGCAAGGACTTTTTCCTTAATTGGACGAAGTGCCTTCGGTTCTATTCAGACCCAGAATAGACTTGTATGGATGTATGTCTGACATTACACTTTAAGATGTAAAACTGGTTTCTATCAAATACTTTTCTGTCTGGTGGCGGAGAATTTATTCTCTTAGCTTAACACCCTTGTTTGAGACGTACGAGCTCAGAGGTTATGTAGTTGATATTTACTAATGATATATTCCCAATTTGATAATGTGGCATGCAAAGTGCTAAACATTGGATGATCGAAGCATGGCTTTTGTGAAAAGCATAGCTTTGTGGGAGGAGACTTCATCCAACCTCACACCTTGGGAAATGGTTGAAACAGGAAGGATGCAACATGGTTATGGGGGTCGTGCCCCTTAGGGTATGTGCATTTCCTTCTGGATAAAAAGTGGTATCATGGTATGGAGCCCAGATATTTTACTTATGTGGTTATTGTTGTAATTTGTGTGTGGCACCTTGGTAAAGGTCGGTTACGACCGATGGATGACATACGCCTGACAGTTCGTTATCTAGTTATAGATGTAACCCGACCTTGTGTTGGCAGAGATCCGATTCGGTTCTCGGGACGTCCCTCGAGAGGCGTACCCATTCGAATAAAGGAAGTTCCTTAGTCTTGATCATTTGTTGGAAATCTAAACAATCAACACGAGCCCTTTACAGATTTAGTTGTAGAACCTGCCATTTAACATCGTAGCTATAGTAGACATACTATAATGGTACGTATGCTGGCTAAGATTAATATTATACTTGCAAATGTTTTTCCACACTATGCACTAATATTAATATCAAAAAGATTTTTGCGTATCAAGCATTTTTGACTACTATAAGGAGAAACCTCCCTCATGTGTGCAATTGCATTAAGTGTGTGCCGGGAGACCTTATGGTACTTTCATTTTTCAAAAAGCATGACAGATTTCTTTTTTTATTTCTTTTTGCACAAACAATTGTTTTATGTTTGTTCACACCAGTACCACGACTGGCTCGGAGTTTATTGTTCCCTTTTCTAATCTCTGGGTGTCCATAATTTTCACACGGGCAGCCTAGAGATAGGTTATCAGTAGGTTCTGGAGCTAGTTCAGAAAGTAGATGTGAATATAGAAGTCTTTGGTTTGGAAGTCTTTGAAGCTTTTGGTTTTGAGCTTTTTGATTTGAAAGTCTTTAAAGCTTTGGCAATGAAGATGCAGTTTGTTGGATTCTCTCTCGCTCTCTCTCTCTCTCTCTCGCTTTTGAAAGAGACCCTGTTGTTGTATTCTTTTTCTGCTGTTGTGTTGCTTATATTGGCTCTGATGTTGTTGGGCATTTGGTGTAGAATGTTGTATCTATATTATGTATCAATAAAAATCATTTTGTTTCCGTTGTGTTGTTATCATCTAATGTGATATAAGCTCCGACGAACCGGACTTCAACGTTTGAATCTTCGGCATTTGAATACGGGTGATGTATTGGATGCCGATTTTCGGACGTCGAGGCCCGGGTCGTTACATTTTATTAATTCCACTCTTCCACTTATATTGAGCAATTTGTTTTTCCAATGGATAAATTTTTCATTGATCTTGTCAATTAGAAAACCAAGCTCTCTGATTTTGAGTTTATTATTGGACGGTGGAATGCCTAAGTATAACACCGGCAGATTTCCAGTTTTGATATTCAATGTGTTGGCAATGAATTGTTTGTTATTAGCCCCTTTGCTAAAAAACAATGTTGACTTGTTTTCGTTTTAGTCAAGCCCAGCTAAGGTACTTAAGATCTGAAAAACATGTTTTATATATTCTGCATTTGCAGTTGTAGCCTTAGCTAAAATCAATATGTCATCAGCGTAGAGAAGATGAATGATCACTGGCTCAGTTTTGTAAATTGGAATGATATTACTTTTCAAATGTTCCATATCTAGTATTAATGAGCGAAATTCCATAGCTACAGCAAATAGATAAGGAGATAGGGGATCGTCTTGTCTTAAACCTCTAGAACTCTCGATAAAACCATAGGGAGAACCCTCAATAAGCATTGAAAATGTCGGGGTAGAAATACATTCATAAATGAGATTAGCAAAGTGCATAGGAAATCCCATGGAAATCACCACGTGACGTGATGAATAAATTCTCTACTAATTTTATCATAGGCCTTATGCAAATTAATTTTCAAACAAAATTTGTTGGAGTTTTTCCTATTAAACCCTCTGACCATTTCATAGGCAAGTAACAAATTTTCAATTATAACTCTCCCATTCTGATTATAAGATATAAGGTCATTCATATAAGGTTTTAGTCAGTTACACAAGAGATTGGCTAAAATCTTATAAATGACATTTCACAGGGCTATTGGTCTGAAATCAGTCATATCAGTGGCTTCTGGCTTTTTTGGGATTAAACAAATAAAAGTATGATTTATTTCTCTGATAATTTTACCTAACTGGAGAATTCCATTCACGGCCTTCCATAAATCGTCTTTAATTTGTCCCAATGCAATTTAAAGAATTTCGAATTGATGCCATCTGGGCCCGGGGAGTCGTTGTCATTTATTTAGAGGACTGCAGTATTAATTTCCTTCATTTGGGTAGGCTTGCCTATGTTATCTCTAGCACTGTCAGATAGGATCCTCTTACATGCTATGTCTGGGAATTGCTGTATGGCCTTTGATGTAGAAAACGACGCAGAGAAATATGTGATCGCTTTAGTTGCAATTTTTTCTGATGCTGAAGACCAAGTTCCATTAGAATTAAGGATCAAATTGCTCCTTCGATTAGGTTTTATCACCTTGACCTTATTATAGAAGAAATTAGTTGGCCTATCCCCTTTGACTAGCCAATTTATTTTCATTTTTTGATCTCCTTCATCTGTAGTTTGCCTTAATATATGATGTATTTAGATGGTCTTACAACTGTACTGATGTATCAATTGGCTATTCATATGATTTTGAACTAGCAGATTGTAAATATAGTCAGCTTTCTCTTTTAAACAAGTCAAAGTTTTTTGAGTGCTAGGTTTATTGTTTCTCCATTTTTTCATTGCAGTTTTGGCCTCCTTCAGCCTGCATAGGGGGGAATAAAGAGGAATGCCTTGGAAATCTTTCGAGAGAGCTTCATAAATAATTGAGTTATAACCAACCTGAAGATGCCATGAGTTGCTATATCAGAAAGGTAATTTGTTTTTCCTCGTATTGTGTGGTATGAAAATGATATTAATAGTGGATTGGTCACTAATAGAATGTTACCAAAGTAAATTCCAAACTGATGAAAACTATCAGTACAAATTTTATTAACAAACACACGGTCTATATTGCTATGAATGGAAAAATTAAGACCGCCTCTTCATGTATAGAAATTACCTGTAAAGTTAGGCTCCACTAAATTAGATAAAGAGATGCAATCAATGAATTCCTGATCCCCCATCGAGTTAAATAATCCATTGTTTATTCTATCCTCAGTAGAAAGAATAGTGTTGAAGTCACCAGCAATTTACCATGGCAGATTAAATTTTGATGACATTTGAACAAGATAATTCCAAAGATCTTTTCTTTTCGTTTCATCATTATGTGCATAGACAGTTGTACATAGGATACTGACTCCAAATGCATTATGTAAAATACAACTTATATATTGATCACCAGTATGTAGCACTATGCCAGACCACTGAAGTGTATCCCAAATGATGAGAATTCTACTTTTTATCGATGGAAATATTATGGGAGAATTTCTAATGACTACTAAGTTTACTTATAAATCTCTCTATACTGTCTTCGGATAATCTATTTTCTAGCAGACCCAAAAAAGATATTTTATTATTATTAATTAAATGAAGAATATCTAATTGCTTTGCTGGGGCATTCGTACCCCTAATGTTCCAAATAATGAACTCCATCAGTTAGAATTGATAGGGATACTGTCATCTTGGGTAGCAGCCACACCCATTGTCTTATGCTTTTTCGACCTTTTGTTTTTCCCCTTCAACTAATGTACCAACACATTCCATGCAGGGTTATTGATGACTTCTGTAGCAGACGTAGCCTTGAATTCGGAGGGGATCTCCTCTGATCTAGTTTTTCGAGAGGGTTTAGCTATGGATAACACTTGTGCTTCAGTGCCGTGGTACTCTACATCTCAGAACACTCCTTGCTGGTTGTGCGGTCTGGGATAACATATTCTGTAAAAGTTACGGCCTTTTCGTTGTTATCAGCTGTGCATATTTCCATGCCCTCGTTGTCATTTTTAAACTTTTGTACATTAATTGTTATAAGTCGACGACCGGCCTTTCAACTGGACATTTGAATGTTTGTATCTACCGTGGTTGTCTAAATTGATAATTTCACCATTACAATGTGATTCATTGTGAACATCCTGGTTTGATACGTTCATTTGTACTTATTTGTTTGCGTCAGCTGTCTTCGTAACCTCATTGTTTTCTTTTTGGAAGTTGATGTCAATAATTCATATCTGTGCCATCATAAGATTTATTCTGCAAATTCTCTGAAGATTTTTTTGGTTTCCGTAGTTTGATGAATTGGCAGTGCGTTTCATTGTGCCCAAAACTTGAACAATTTGCACATTTAGATGGCTTTCATCCATAGGAGACTTCTTGCCATATAATCTCATCCGTTTCAGTAATAATATGGATCTTGTTTGGGAATTCAAATAAGATATTTATCTCAATTAGAACTGTCGCATAAGCCAAGACTGAAGCAATGCGACTGTCTAGCTTAATAGGAGAGCCAAGACTGAAGCAATGCGATTGATACCTTCCTATGTCCAATAGTCCAAAGGTAGGTTAGGGAATCTAATTCAGATTGAGATAGAATTGAGGAGTTCCTTATTTAATTGCATCCCCAAAGTCCATCTTTTCAGCATCATTAACTTCTTATTATAATAGTAAGGGAAACCATTGTAACTTTTTCACAGTCTTGTTTACAGTTAAATTTGATAACATAAAATCCATTCTTCTTCGAGTATATGGTGAAATCATCTTCTAGCTTCCATACTCTAATGATGTAGTCTCTAAAATATGGGTAGTATGGTTTAGGGCCAACCACGTAAATCACAATAGCACTATCCCATTTTTTCTCGCATCTTAAACGACCTTTACAGGCATTTTAGCACATTTCAATGAATTCATTTCACGAGATTGATGATACTTCAATGGAATGGACATTGGAATGATATTTCCTTTGACAACTTCGTTCCACTCTCGAATGGACGGGGTAGCGAAGCTCCACTTATTTGGTGTGGGTCTGTTCTCCGGCTGAATAGGATTGGTAAAAATTCTATTGATCGGAATTTGGTAGGACTGGATTTGTATAGGACTATAGGAGCGTTGGTTACTTTTCAGATTTAAAGGAACAGATCTGGGAGAGTTAATATTATGCGTGGGTTTAATCCGCCTCTTCCACTTTTTTTAACACATGGACAAATTCATCAAGGTTAATACTATCAGACCCACAATTTTGCAAAACATCGAATCCGGATGGTGGTTCAATAGGATGAGGTGGAAGTTCTGGAGACAGGGAGGTTGTTCGGTCTGGTGAGGTTGGGCTATCCATAGCTGGAAGGGGGTGGCAGTAACAGGAGTCGGAGGTAAGATCGAACAGAGACGTCGAGGGGAAGGGTGACGGCCTAGGAAAAAAATCGCCTAGGGTTTCCTGTAAATCGATTGAAGTCCCTTAAAAAATTAGGATATTTATTATTTTACGGTAAAAAGACCATTATAGAATTTTTATGATTAATATTTGTTATCAAATGTTTAAAATAATTGGTTTAAAGGTCAACATATTATTATACTTTGTTAAATTTTAGCATTAATAGAATTTTTTTAACATTCAAATCAGAAAAATAAAAAATAATGATAACGTAGTTCTCACGGTCCGATCGGTTTAACTACTAAAATCTTTACCTTACACCAACACAGTTTGGTCTTCGAAATTATGGTTGGTAAAAAAAAAGTTAAACATTTCTTATAATTTCCAATATTTATATAAAGCACTAAAGCTGATTACTAGAAAAGAAATCAGAGTAGATTGTTCAAATAAATATGATTATTGCCCATGTACATAAAATAGTTCATGTTGCTTATAGTTGGAAATATTTAGTAGTGTTTATTTCGTTTGCGCTATTTATGTCCTAAAATGTAATTTAGGTCATTGGCAATATTTATTCTATTTTCCACATATTTATAATTTGAGTGGAAACTCTATTTAAATTTTAAGAAGAATCAGATGTTACATTATGTTTTCTTAATCCTTTTGTCAGATGAATCATCTAGTGATACTAGTGTGGACCTATTCTACGCACATAGGTTGATGTATTATTTTGTTTATAATTATTATTTAATATTTTTGTGGAAATAATATGATGATGAACATTTTATTCTTGGATTTAGAAATCCCAGCGGTGTCTTTTATCTATGAATTATATTTTTTTTTTTCCAGAATATTGAATTGTGTTGTAGTTCATGAAATATAATAGATTATCATGCTCATTAATGTGACTACTCATCCAACCCCCAACTCAAAATGATAATTGATATTACGTGATTTTTACTGCATGATGGTTTGCGGTTTTAGCTATATTTACTTTGTAGGTATCAAGGAATATCTGTTTGTTTGTATACTTGTTAGTAAAATAGTGTATTAATACTTAACCTTTTCGGTTCATTCAATTAGCTCCCTAACCATCTGTGCAATTCTACACATATGATTGCTGTAAAACTCGGTTATTAAGTGTACAAAAATAAATCTTTGCATGATTATTTTTAGGCTTCATTAACTTGTGCCTTATATTATATTTTTGGTAGAGATTATTTTAGGGCTTAATCTACTTGTAACCATTTTCTAATGTTCGAGGGTTGCTTCTATGCTTATTTTGATTTTACCAAGAACACCATCAAGGCCATTGAAATAAATCATGGTAAGTAAAATTTCCTTTTTCTAGTTGAAGCCTATGAAAATTAAGAAAACCTGTCAATGTAAGGTCCAATTAATCTTATAGAAATTGACTTTTATTATCACCGCACCAAGTGGTTGAGTTTCCATAAATATGACAATGTAAATAATAATTTCCTATCCAATTTAGAATTGAATTATATAAAGAGACATGGACAAAAAACTAGGAAACATGTGCAACTCCATAACAACACTACCACTGTAGGTATAATGAAACAAAATGTCATATATTGACAAAAACTATGTCATCATAGGAATCAATTTTGGTTCACCTTAAATTTATAAACTACCAAGACTGTACTGGCTCAATCCTCATTTTCATTAACTAAGCTACTATTCTTGAAAGTAAAAACATGCAAATGTTCTGCAATAATACCTTGGTATGCAAGTTAACGTGGAACGACTGTTAATGCAAGTTAACGTGGAACGACTGTTAAAGCACTACAAATAAAATCAATAAACTTACCAGTTAAGCAGTAGATCTATGAGCATTTTCTATCATTGAGCCTAAACACATAAAACTTATTCTACAAACAATTATTTGATAACTGTCAAAGCAAATGAAACTATACCAAAAGAAGTGTTAATTTCTATCAGTGTGTTAACTGACCAATCCTTAAACATAAAACAATACTATTAAACTTAAATTGGTCAGAACTCCCAACATGTAAAGTTTTGCCTTTTTCGTTAATTGAATGCATTAGCTCACCATTGAGCTCATATCACCTTTTCCATGCAATTATGGAGTTGTAGAACTGAGTGTTAACATAGGTTCGATTTGAACATAATGTTCATTATATCTGCCATCTAGTGCACTGTCGCTGCTAAACATATTTTTATTTGGATGCAAGGCTTTAAAACTTCTGCAAAATAATGTCATCGGACAATGAGATTTACATACAATACGATTAGGGATGAAAATCTACACTATAATATGACTAATGAGTTGCATTTCAAGGGCGCACAAGCAACCCCCGGTATTTTGTGAAATCAACCATCGTTTTTTTCTATTTGTTCCAGTTTATGCCCAGCTCTTCATTCTTCCTAATCCTTCTAACTCTAGATAATAACGTAACTATTTCTTTCGGTTTCGTGCCTAGATCTTCATTCTTCCTAATCCTTCCAACCCTAGATAGTAACGTAACTAATAATCATTCCCTACTTCGCTTTATCTAATTCACCAAAGGTTTTCATTACCATACCTTGCGATCTCGCGCTTTTGGTTTCCTTCTCCTTGCCACTTGCGGTTAGTTTATTTCGATCAATATCCATGTCTTTAAGGTATGCCCTATTTTTTTGTTCGGTTTTATTACTAAAAAGAAGGTCGATTTCCTAATTTAGAACTACTATACTGTTATCTTTGCATTGAACTAAAATATTCTATAGTTTACTAAGTTTTCAATTTTGTACTACTAGGTTATAAAGTTCTTTTTTTATGGATTAACGCATTATATTGAATGATTACATTAATAAAGGCAATGCATTCAATTGGTATGATATAATCTACGCGTTTTTTTCATTTTGTATCTACTCACTGTACTGTTTGATTACTATAATTTTAATGGCAAAATATTATTTTAGGCCGATTATTTTGGCACTTGGATCAAAAGAAGGAGCTCTTTACATAGCTTCAGCATAACAAGTTGCTTTTATTGCATTTTGTGTCTAGGTATGTCAACTGAGATTTTGTTCTGTAATGGTATTTGTTATCTTTATGTCAACAATTTTGAGAAAACATTTGGCCGACTCGGAGATGTTTTTGATAAATTATATACTACATTGTGCTGATGATTCGACTAAGTTACCGTCCTATGATTTTTCAGCTCTTTGGTCATTTCTTCTATCATATTGCTCGATATGTCGAACAAAAGTTTATCAATACATATTCATTGTCTAGCCCATGGGAAGGCCGGTACACTTTATTTTTATTATTTCTATTGTTGATTGGAAGATGTTAATTAGAAGAGAAATATAACCCTTTTGATGTTGTTTATGTTACAATTATGCAAGGTACATATAGTTTAATAAGTGAATACAAGTGCAAGACATGACTTTTTTTTTTAAAATCTGGCTCAAATGCTTATCGGTCGCCTTATGAGGTAAAATCTTATCGATGTTTATCCAATTCTTCATTGAATTGTGGGACATTTGTCTATTTACCTTATATAATTTGGTTCTATATATTCATGGCTATTTCTTCATTTATTTGTATAGAATCTATATTATACTATTATTAGTGAGTTATATTTTAATAGCGCACAAGCCCCAATAATTTTTGTAAAATTAAAAGTCACGTCTTTTGATCTTCTTATATCCGTACCCAGCTCGTCTTTCTTCCTTATCTTCCAAACCCTAGGTATTACCATCCTTATTCCGCTTCCTCTTTATGAAATGCCCAATCTTTTTTTGGAAATGGTAATTTTAGATATAACTTGTCACTAAGACAATATATCACATGTCAATAAACGTTCAAATTACGATACGCAAGTTTCGAGCTTATGACCTATCGCACCAAAGCTGAATCAATTAACCATTGGAACAATGGTGCTTGTCAAAATGCCTAATCTTAATGGCCGCTAACACATGTGCCTTACTCTATCAATTGTTATCTTCTCTTTGTCGACTCAAAGTCCAGTTCTTGCCATAGAAATGGAGGTTAACTTCCAAAAAATTGGAAGTTTGGTTATGTTATTCCAATGGCTGACTCACTTTAATGTTCGTCATTGTCTATGTTGTCCCTCTCTCGCGATCGAGATTCAACCGGTTTATCGCTTCTTCAATCGCCAGGATATCTTATTTTTGACGTATGCTACTGGTATTATCTCTGTTCGATCACTGTTTTCATTTGTTTATTTCTTACTAAATGTTTAGTTTGTCTGGCTTCTATGTCCATGTTCGTTATGTTTGCCTTTGGTTTTTCTTCGATGCTTACATAGGGTTTTTGTGTGCAGTTATGCTGCCAGGCCATTGTGATTGAATGCTACTGCTTGTTTTACCCATTCAAAAACATTATTCGAAGACTATGTTTGCAATTCAAAAACATTGTTTAAATACTATGTTTACAATTTAGTCATTATTTTAGTTTAGTTATTTTGTAAATTTTTGTCCATGCTTTGTTTACTCCATACAAAGTGTCTTTTTTTCAGTTGTCTAACCCACCTTATTTTCAGGTTTCTATTTTTGTGCACAGTCGATCATTTTTTCCTACAAGATATATGCACCTCCTTAACTATTTTTATTCTGTACACTTGGTATGATAAAAATATACGTGTTTCTATTTCATGTTTAGGTTTATCTGGACTGGAATATCAGGTTAGTTATGAGATTTCAAAATTTGATTCTATTTTCGTAAGGGAAATCAAAATATGTTGTACAAAAAGGAGTCTACATCATAAATAAAAACCTGTACACCTTTTGGATTGATTTAATTGTTCAGGTAATTTTAGGTTTTGTTTTATCGTGCTATCCTGAAATTTGATCCCATTTTGATTTTGACTATGTGAACACAGTTTTTTTTTTCCTCAATGATATTTTAGAAAATTGTAATAGTAAATTTATTTACTTAGGAAATGTATTCATCCTTTATACAAATAAAATAAGGTGCACATAGTGGGAATACATGATGTGAGAGAAGATGTGAAATTGTTGTGTTCTACCTCGTTAAATAATTATTTTATTTATTAAATACTCCTACGAATTTAATTAATCCAAAATTTAGTGATACATATTTTATCTACAATTTTTACTGGATTTGAGATGAATTCTTTATCGATCATGTTTCATCTAGAATGCACATATCTCCAGATCTATTACATGTTGTTCTCATGATATGCTTCTTAATTTCTCCTTCAAGTTCATATCTGGGTTGTTCGTAAGAAAAATACCAAATAGAATTTATGTTGTAGTTTGAAAGGTCATTATTTTCGCTTGAACCGAGCTTAAAAAATCTTTTATCAACATTTACTTATCAATCTTTCATCCATCTGCTACAAGAGCAGAATATTTTTACGTTTCAATGAAAAAATAAAAGGTAAAAGAGTTCACCACTGTATAACTTTAAATTGTTCCATTATATTTAGAAGTTTGAAATGCATGCTTCATCTTGAGTCAGCTATAACCAACATCTTCATTGCAAATTTTGAAATGCGTGCTACAACAAAGAAAAAATACATACAACTTATAACTGTGTGTGTTGAAGAGGGCCAAATGTATGAGTATAACATGCGTGCTTTTGTTGTTAAAGTTGTCATCTCAACTTATTAGATGGTTTATGTATCTTACTACATGGATCAGACAGTTAAGGTTGGTTATGTCGGCTAAGTCGATTGATTCAGTGAAATGCTTGCATCATGGTGTTGTCTAAACGAAACCTAAAAAATAGGTTCTTAGTTTATTTTGTTCAGGTTATCCTTTTTGCCTCACTAGATAGGTTGTCTTTCATATCATCATTCTACACTTTAATTTTTTGCGTCACTAGGTAAGTGGTCCTCAACGCGAGTAGAGTGCGCAATATTAAATTAAATTAGTAAATAACTAAAGCCATCAACACCTTTGATGGGTGACGATAAAATAGTTTTCCTTTGGCATATAAAATAGGGGATCATAAAATGGATGATTAATATAAGTGTGAAAGACAGTACAGATACGTAGAAGAATAATTATACATTGCCAAAAAATGAAAAAATAAATAAATGCAAGGATGAAAATAGTTTAGCAAGCGTATATCCTGGACCATGAAGCCACTTTCAGCGGCTGTAGTGTATTTCCTGAAATAAGAAGAGGTAGTTATTATAAAGGAATAAGTAGCATGGAGATAGTCGACGGCATGGTTAGAAAGTGAATTATGATGAGTAGTGCATGGTAGGCAAGTACCTGGTTGTGATAAGCATCATGAAAACAGGCTGCATGTAGGGGAGTAGTTCAGGGTGGTAGGGTTGTGGTAAGCAGAGGTTTGTTTAGGATGGTTGAAACTGAAATAACATGCATTAAGATCCAATTCAGAACTAGGCAAGTGCATGGAGCCTTGTGCATTGTGAATAGCAGGTGCTGAAATGGTAGTTGAGGTTAACTGTGATAGAACTAGGCAGCTGCATCTGCTGAGTGGATAGGGTTGAGTGCAGATAGGCGAACATCAGCTAGCTATTTGAACAAAGATTCAGGAAGGTGCGAATGGACATTGCATCCGCTGTCGAGAAGCTTACCATGGATGCCACAAGTGTGCTAAAGGCATCAGTCTTGAATGTCGAATTGTAAGATGCGAATGAATCGGAGTATGATAAAATGTAAACTGACAAATGATCACTCGATGAGGTGCAACACTGGGCAGACAATAGACACAAACTGGCAGGCTGGCACATGACCAAAGCATAGATTGGCGGGTAGGGAATTGCGTTCTTGCTATGGTTCTACAGGTATAGGGATAAAGCTAGCAGGTAGGGATAAAGCTACACTACAAAATTTATAACCCTTCTATGTCGTCCAGCTAGCAGGTCAGATAGCTTCAAACAAGAAAGGTATTCTTCTTAATGCAAATTATAATGAACTTATGAACCATAAACTTAAATCAAACAGGTATAATGATATCATAACTATGCATATTATATATGTTATGCATTATCTTGATTATTGGTCGAGTGATGCATGGGCTCTTTTGCTGCTTTTCTTATATATCATGCCTAGGTTCATGTGTACGGATTGTCCTAATTAATAATCTTAACTTTTAAAAAAAAAGTAAAAATAAAATAAAAATAAAGTGTTTATGAAGTAAGGAAGTGGACATTAAAAAAGTTTTTTCTGTCCACAATACTTTGAACTTAAAGGAAAGTGTAGTTACATTTTACTATGCCCGTGTCCATCCAACTTTCCTTAGTATTGTCTATATTCTAATATGAATACCCAATTTTGAAGTTACTTTTATAAATGTTTAATTCAAAAGCGTCAAAATTGAAGTCAATAATGCCCACGTAATATATGTTTAGAAAAAGCAAAATAAAATATTTTAGCACTTTCGAGTCTAAATCACAACTTCGATGCTTTGCCGTCGAAAACCTGCTCTTTTTCAATGGTAGAACACCTTATCTTTTTCAAAGCCACTTTAACAATGCCCGATATTAATACTGTTTATATTTTCTCTTTACTTTTTTTTAACATAACCTGAAACATATGTTTATGTCGAATATAGAAAACAACAATTTTAAAGTCTTAAATACCATATTAACAATAATTTTCTATGCGGTTGTATGTACTATTTTGCACTAAAAGAAAGTCAACTTTATGTTTTGAGCGGTGAATATATATCTCTGCTATTAATAAATAAAATTCATTGAATAGAATTTCCATGGTATCTTTTTAAATTCCGAAAATACTCTCATCCTTCAACGGAATTTCATCATTGATTTTCAACCTCTACCGCGTCTTCTTCTCAACTCCATATCAATGGAATGTTAGTATCTATTTGTCACATACACTAACAAAACAACCTGAAATAAAATTGTTGTGACTACCAAAACAATTACATTTACAACATACATCCGTTTACTCATTTATTTATTAAATAAAATGTAAATATCTCTACATATTAGATGCTTCTATACGTGGTTTATACTTTTATATAATATAAACTATTATTTTATTAACACAATAAATACAGGTTGTCCATTATGCTAAAATACATATAATATTAAATAATATGTTTACAAAAATCAAAATGATAATTTTTGGATGTAGATACCTCCGTATCCACATTCGTATGAAAACCACATCACATAATATTTCAAATATCGTATATTTTTTCATTTTTTCGATACATATGAATTTGAGGTTTTTCATCTATCCATCGGTAGATTTAGTAACAACACTAATATGTAAGCAAACACATTGATACCCAATACACAATGAATAATGTATTTACATTTCACAAACATTTTAAAGTTTTTTCTAACAACCGGTACTTAATATAGGACTAAATTACAATATTTCAAAAATGCTATCTAATACACTAATATTACTACAACTCTAAACAAATCCTTATTAGGTTTTGGAAAGTCTAAAAAACAGCATAATTACACATATCTAGCTCTACCAATGCGAAGAATATAGACAAACAACAAAAAAAGGACCGCTTGGGAGTTTGGCAATTCGTTGTTCAAATATCATCCACCATTGAAAATATATATTATTGCTTTAATTTAGTATATTTTCTACTAGTAGATAGACATACAAACTAGCTTATGTTATGAGCACTCTTTCACTTGTAGTTTATTTACTATGATTCTACTTAATATTTCAGTATCAATTTTACATGAGTCATATGTGCCCGTGTAACTCAAATAAAAAACTATCATAATGCACTTTAGTAATAATAGCTTGTTTATGTTGTTTTTATACTCATTATCTGCTTGAACTATAAATTTCAGCAAGTAGGCACATCATCGTTATCTATGCGTGATCCCCTTGTCAGGATAATGGTTTACGCTGGTACAACTAAGCAAATAACAAAAATGAGTAACATTTTTTATAGCCGTTCACTTTTTTGATGCTAAATTTTCCCTTATTCCAGCTCCCTTCTTCTTGCACTGAAAGAGCGTATCTTATGGGTGTAAAGTGGAAGCAGATGTCCAGGTTGGAGTAAGCCTGTAATTTGCTGTTATTTCATGTCTTAGTTGAGAACTATGCGCCATCAGTCTTATCATGTAAAAGTATAGCTGTTATTTCTTGTGTTTATGTCATCTCATGCGCTTTACATTTGAGATTTGTTATTTTTTCATGCGGTAATATCATCCTATGCGCTGTATATTTCAATGTTACGTAGTACTTTCTATAACTGCATAATTTTGGGTTAATCTCCAATTAAAAACTCCCTTAATCATTGGATTGCTGCTTACGGACCAATGTAAGATTGTAATTTATGGTTTCTTTATATAAGAAATGATCGACGTATGACGAAATAAAACAATAAGCAACGACAGCGAAATAGAAAAGTAGCAATACCAAGTATAACCTAACCTATATATGTATTGCATTACACTCTTATGTTAACTACTATGTAGTCTATTCTACGAGTCATCTCCATCTAAAAAATATAGCTGATTTTTTGGTATAAAGTAACTTGTAGTGTAATCTTTGTTCATAAAATATATTTATTTCAACAAATGTGCTATTCTTTGTTTCCTGTACCATTAAGTAGTTGATCGCTCGGCTATGCCATTCAAACTTGTGATAATATTTTTTTAATCACAACTTTGTATGTACAACATTAAAAAAGCATTTATATTAATTGCAATTTTAGGCTTGCAGTCCGCGGCTCGACCGTCTTCCTCCTGAAATTGCGTGGGTAAAAAATCCTTCAAATTTTCAATCAATGAAAATAAACGAAATAAGAAATATCTATACATATATCACATACATGTAATTTGTGACGACCCGCCTTTCTAACCACAGAAAGACGTATCATCATTAAGAAAGAAAGGGATAGAAATAAAAAAGAATAGAAAGAATGAATAACAACATCAGAATCTCACAGCGGAATGGAACAAAATATAATACATCACATAACTATTACATAGTTTTATATCTCAGAGTTATACAATATCATACAACAGAATTGTCATATACATATCTGTCAATACATACATCCCAAAATACATCATACACTAAATAACACAGCGGAACTATATAGATAGATACATACGTCTGGTCTTCTGCTCCAACTCCTCCAGAAACCAATACTCCAAATACCTATCACTCGGCTACTCATAAAAATGTGAGTACCCAAGAGTTTATGAAAAACAAAATATAAACTCCGGGACAGACATGGGTCTGGTATGAGTAAACGGTTTAAAATTGTTTAACTTTGAAAAATCATTTGAAAATAAAGGTATCACGTAAGACTCCCCACACATAAACACGGGTAAGTTTTCACCTTACGCTAACCAAAACATTTTATAGGAAATCCAGTGATATTATAATAGTGTCTAGGGTTTTCAAGTAAATAGAAAATAACCGAAATTGTTACATGATTAAATTTTAGCTACTAGCCACAAAAGTGGGTAATACATATCAAAACCGTAGGGTCTCGTAGCGAAAATGGATTTCCATCAATGGCAGGGCTACTGGGGTACCGCCCGTCATAGTACGGGGCCTATATCATCGTATCGAGGAGCCACCCTAACTCCCCTGCAACACAAGGCCGGAACCATTCCTTACTGAACAATCCCGAATAAGATAACCCCGCAGTTGGCTGCAGATCCAACTACTCACACAGCCAAATAAAAAGGGACATCTAGACAGGGGTATTTCTCGTCCTGCTTGGGCATGACCCACATAATCTTGCTGCACATCCCCTGTTTTAGCCATTCCTGGTTGATGAGGTTTGAGGCTGCGATTACCTTTATAGAACATATCTCTTCGAACGCTCATCATCTGCCTGACGATGTGCTGAAAGCATTCAATCCATACAAGTTCGTTCCGGGTTCGAATGAAACCGAAGGTATTATCTCGTTACACTCGTTTTGGAATCACCCTCAGAGTTAACGACGATAACGCTTGCATTCTGAAAACACCATCTCGATCTTCACTTGAGATTCCACGACCTAACGTTTAATTTGGATCGATGTTGTTTTCGGAATATCAATTGACACCCGATCCCGGTCCCATCGAAATCCAAACGCCATTTTAAAGGCCAAGTTGTTTAATTAATTTTAAACAGTTTAATTCAACAATTGAATTCACATAACATTTATCACAGATAAATCATACACAGTCATCACAGATACATCCAGAATATATCACAAAACATCACATAATATCATCCAATATATTTCAGAGCCAATCAAACAGAATCATCAATTCATATCAAAATTGTTTGATTAATTTAAACTTAATTAATTAATTAATTACTTGAGAGTAAACCATTTTATTCTGCTTAGTTAATTACTAATTAGTTAACTTATTAAATTTATTAATTACTTCTTAATTATTCACTTAATTAATTAATTCTTAATTATTAATTAATAAATCTTAATTATTGATTTATAAAACTTAATTACCCAATTGATTATAACTAATTACTTAATTAACCATTAATTACTAATTAATTAGTCGTTTAATCCTTAACTAATTATTTAATTAGTTAACTACTATTTATTTATTAGTTAATTAAGCTTAAGTAGTTAAATTCTTAATTACAAATTGATTAAATCTATCTTTAAGTACACATTCATTAAATCTTAAATTATTTATTTAATCACAAGTATAAATTAATTTCATTTTTAATTTACTTACACGTTATATTACTTATCATCTTACGTTTGTAAACTTTCCTTGATAAATTTAATCAAGTTTTAGCTTCGATCTTGCCAACTTCAATCACTTAATTTATACTGAACTTAGTTTAACATAAAGACTAAAAAGAGATGAGGTTTTACCCCAAAAAGAATGGACTCGAGGCAACCATGATATTTACTCAAGCAAGGCTCAAGTTTCCCCAACATTATTCCCGCGCGTCTTCTTTCTTCCCTCGTGCTCCTTCTTCTTCCACTCTTCTTTCTCTTCTGTTTTTTATATATTTAGTTTAAGTTAAGTAAAAATAAATAAATTGCAGAAACAAGCAAAAGCTCTCATGCACCCACCCAGGCAAAAACTCGAAGAAAACTGCCATCATTCTCGAGTGAAAACCCGCGACAACCCCAAAACTTAAATCAACAGACACTTACGCCACTGTGCACGTGCACAGTGGTTCGCCGCCACTCTGGCGACCCTCCATGCCCCCAGCAAACCACATCACAACTTCTCGTTCGAAAACAAAGCTCAATTCAACTCGATACACTCGAAATCAAAAAATGCTCGTTCGAATGAACAACAACTCGAACGCGACAATAGGAATTTGCCACGACCACCCAACTTTGACTATCGTTGAAGACGCGACTCTGGCCTCACCACGGTCACATCATCCTCTACCTTCCCCTAAATTCTCGTGAAGCTCGGTCGATCCAATTCGACAATATCATCGAATATGCAGACCCCATAAAATAAGAACCCTAAACCCTATTCTCGATTTGACCTGAAATTTCTTGCATTCGTAAAATTTTCCAACATTTTTCCCATACTCCTGAATCAACAATCTAGCTTCACCATAAATTTCAACATCAATTACTGATTAAATCAACAGGAATCGATGAATACGCATTTTGGGTTCTTTAATGAACTGCACTTTGAATCCTTACCTAAAAATTATCAATTTTGTTTTAAAAATCCTACCTTTATATGTATATTCAAGAAATGAAATCAAATCAACACTTTACGATATTCGAATTTTACATATTGATTTGCTTTCTACTGTAATTTGGATTTACAGTACTTATATTTCACTGCCAACCTTCAAACAGCTTTTCAAGCCTTGATCTTTAGTTTAATCAAATTTATTTAGTTAAATTCTAAGTTAAAATGTTTTTATATGAAGAGTATAAATCATTCTCTGTTTCTTTTGCCTCAGCAACTTGAAAATTTAAAGGACATCAATAAGCAGAGCTCCCAGTAATTAGCAAACATGACTGAAAAGTATATATCAAACATAATATTTTTCATGAATTAATTATTAAGAATTAAATTTCAAAAAGTAGGTTTACTCACCAAAAATGCTGTTGAAACAGAGGATACTTTGTTGATGAAAGGAAACTGCAGTTTGAATTCAAAACTCTGTAACTTTCCTTTGCCTTTGAATTTGTTTAAGTTTGAAAATATGATGCTTATTTATTTTTTTTCTTTCTTCTTCAGGTTTACAAGTCTGTGTAAACGAACCAGTATTATGCTTATATAAATGAATAGCTTTGAACAGGGCCTCAGCTTCTAGTACAAGCCTTACGTGGTTTGATCATATTTTGTTTTTAATTAATGTACTGTGATTAGAGATGATTCCTGCACAAATTCGGCAGAATAAATGTTGGGGTGCTGAAATGAAAGCATTTAATGAAATTGTCTTTAAATAGGTTTACATCTAATTAATAGTTTGCTGATATGTATATATTTGTATAAAGATATTTGCATAAAGGTTTTGTGTTTATTATCACTTCTAGCTTGAACAGTGCATATATCTTTTATGTCAGGGATGTTTTGTTATCTTGAATAATGCTAGCTTGAATAATGCTGATATATATTCGTACAAAGATGTTTTGTTTACAGATTTTTTTTTGTTTTATTATCTTTTAGCTTGAACAACAATCTAGATATTTGCTTTGTCTGATTTTATGTTATAAAATTATCAATTTATTTTATATGTTTACTTCTATTCTAAACTTAAACTATCAAGCATTTTATTGACTTGTTTTATTTTATACTTATATTAATATTACGGTTTCCTTAGGTTTACATACTTATATTTATAACCATAATTTATTTTATACTTATGTTCAATATTTATAAAATTTATTTTATTTTAATTATATGAGTTGTTGTTAGAATCACTTATTAATTTTATTTTTATTTAAAGTTTAATCTCCAAATACTTGATTTATAACCTATATTTGCATTAATATATTTTATATTTGTATTTAATATGGATAGAATTGTTTTATTTTAAACAGTATTATTATTAACTACATTTATATATAAATTATATCTAATAATAATATGGAACCATTAATTTAATTTAATAAGATAATTTTTATTATAAATATTTTGAAAGAATCTTTTTTAAATTTTAAATAAAAATTTCCTTCGTAAAACATATATAACTAATAATTCTCAAAATCTTATTTATTTATAAATGAAAAACTTGTATATTATTTAAATTAGATTAAATACTTATTATAATAATTAGGTCAAAATCTCGGGTCGTTGCATCCCCCCCTTTAAAAGAATTTCGTCTTCGAAATTTAAAACAAAAGTTAATTCAAAAGTTTTTATATTAACAATCCAAACATACATATCATCCATACAAAAACAAACAAATCAAACAGTCTACCCTAACAAACATCGGTAGTTATCCGGGCACAAATCCGGATAGGCTTTCCTAAAACTATCAAGAGTTTCCCAGGTATAATCTCTGGGATCCTCGCTCCACTGCACCTTGACGAGTTTCACCACTTTGTTCCTGAGTTGCTTCTCGTCTTGATCTACAATCCGAACAGGATTTCTAACCACAGTCAAGTTGGGTTCTACTTCTAAATCTTCCTGAACTACTGGTGATGGGTCATGAACAAATTTCCTTAAATGAGATACATGAAATACATTGTGAATCCCAGACATCCGTTCTGGCAATTCAATCCTATAAGCTACAGCTCCAATTCTCTCTAGCACTTGGAATGGTCCAATAAATCTCGGTGCAAGTTTTTCCATTTTTCCGAATCTTATAGCTCCTTTGATCGGGGAAACTTTAACATAAACTAAATCTCCGATCTCAAATTCCAATGTCTTTATCTCTTATCTGCATATTTCTTCTGACGATCCTGAGCAGCTTTCATTCTTTTCATGATAAGCTCAACCTTCGCAGAAGCTTCACGAATTAGATCGGGTTCGAGTACAAGACTATCTTTCGATTCAATCCAACAAGATGGGGATTTACATGGTCTTCCATACAGAGTTTCATATGGAGCCATCTTAATACTCGCTTGGTAACTGTTATTATAAGAAAATTCCACTAGGTGAAGATGGTCTTCCCACGATCCACCAAAATCCAATACACGAACTCGCAGCATATCTTCCAGAATACGATTAAGCCTCTCTGTCTGTCCGTCTGCCTGAGGATGATAGGCTGTACTCAATCTCAATTCTGTTCCCATAGCTGATTGTAGAGCCTCCTAGAATTTTCTAGTGAAAATAGGATCACGGTCACTTACTATACTGATGGGAACACCATGCAATCTGACTATCTCCCTCAAGAAAATCTCTGCCAGAGAAGCTGCAATATGAGTTGCCTTAACGGGTATAAAATGGGACTCTTCGTTAAACAGTCAACAATAACCCATATTCCTTCATTTCCTTTCCTGGTTCTAGGCAAACCGACGATGAAATCCATCGAGATCATTTCTCATCTGGAACGTCCAAAGGCTACAATAGTCCGGCTGACTTCTGCCGATCCCCTTTAACTTGTTGGAAGATGGCACAACTATTTACGAAAGCAGCTACATCCCTCTTCATGCTCGGCCACCAGAAAACTCTTCTCATATTTTTTTACATCTTTGAGATTCCCGGGTGAACATTCAATTTGGAGCGATGACTCTCAGACGACACCTCTTGCTTTAGATCCCTGTCATTCGGAACACAAATCCTCCCGTTAATCCTCAATGTTCCCTGGCCATCAATGTCAAAATTGGGACATAGACCCTTCCTAACTCTTTTGATGATCCTTCTTAATTTACTATCCGATTCATGCTGGGTTGAAATCCTTTCAATAAGAGATGGAATAACTTCTAAAAGAGACAGGACCGCATTCCTGCTAAGAGCATCAGCTACAACATTTACTTTCCCCGGTGTATACAAAATATCCAAATCATAGGATGCCAGAAATTCGACCCATCGCTGCTGTCTCAAATTAAGATCTTTTTGAGAGAAAAGATATTTCAACGGTTTGTGATCCGTGAATAACTCAAACTTCTCTCCCAAAAGATAATGTCTGCAGATCTTCAAAGCAAAAACAATGACTAACAGTTCAAGATCATGCGTAGCGTAGTTCCTTTCATGTGGCTTCAATTGCCGACTAGCACACGCAATTACTCTTCCATTCTGCATCAGAACTGTTCCCAATCCAACAATACAAGCATCAGTATAAACTTCAAATTTGCTCTTCCCATCCGGAATAGAAAGCACTGGTGCACTAGTTAGCCTTGTCTTCAATTCCTGAAAAGATTCTTCACACTGGGGTGTCCATTTGAATTTTGCTCCTTTCCTAGTCAGCTTAGTCAGATGTGAAGAAATCTTGGAATAATCCTTAATAAATTTTCTGTAGTAACCAGCCAAACCCAGAAAACTGCGAACTTCAGTCGGTGTCTCCGGCTGTTTCAATTCCAGAATAGTTTCAACCTTCGCTGGATCTACAGAAATACCTTCTCCATAAACAATGTGCCCTAAAAATTTGACATCTGATTTCCAAAAATGGCACTTAGAGAACTTTGCCATCAACACAAGCTTCCTTAGAGTCTCCAATACAATTCTCAAATGCTGCTTGTGCTCTTCTTCCGACTTGGAGTAGACCAAGATATCATCAATGAACACCAGAGTGAACTTATTCAATACATCCCGAAAGACTCGGTTCATCAAGTCAACAAAGTAGGCAGGAGCGTTGGTTAACCCGAAAGGCATAACCAACCACTCATAGAAACAATTTGGTCCCCTATATGCAGTCAAGGGAATAGTGTCCTCAGCTACCCTCAGCTGATGGAAACCTGAAGCTAAATCCAGTTGAGAAAAGATAGAAGCTCCATGCAACTGGTCAAAGAGATCATCAATGCGAGGAAGAGGATATTTATTTCGAATGGTCACTTTGTTCAATTCTCTATAATCAACACAGAACCTTAGCGAACCATCCGATTTGGTGACAAACACCACAGCAGAGCCCCAACAAGAAAAATTGGGCCTAATCAATCCCTTCTCCAAAAGATCCCGAGTCTGCTTAATTAATTCTTTCCTCTCCCTAGAAGGCATTCCCCTACTGGGCTGAATCACCGACACTGCTCCTGGAATCAAATCAATACGAAACTCAATCTCTCAATGTGGAGGCAGACACTTAACTTCTTCAAAAACATCAGGAAAATCTTGAACCACATCGATATCTTCAACTTTCTCTTGAGAAGTCTCAACTCCTTGCAAAAGACTACTCAAGTGAAATCCAGAATTATCACATGATACTCTGGCAATCCTACCCAAATCAGTTTCCAGCGAAACTGTTCTCTCAACACAATTCAAGACTGCTTTATACTTATTGAGCCAATCCATTCCCAATATAAGATCAAATCCCTTAAAGTTTAACACATAAGGGTCACAAGAAAAACTATGGGACAGATAAGAAATCTTCAAGTCCTTACAGATCGTATCTAATTTGGTTGCCCCTCCTATAGGATTAGATACAAGAATAGGACGATCCACGGTACTTGGGGTAAGAAAGAACTTTTCTACCGATTCCAGAGAAATAAAACTCAAAGAAGCACCTGTATCAAACAAAAATTTAATATATTTTCCATCTAAAAGTAATGTACCTTCCAATACCCCTTTGCCTTGAGAAGAAGAAGATGGACCGGCTTCCAAAGCAAAGACTTTATTCTGAGGCGCCCTCTGCAAAAGTGGACAGTTCTTGATCATGTGTCCAGGCTGGTGACAATTGAAACACAATGATCTTTGAACCATTGCTGACCCTGGACTACTCTGACGTTGCTGAGATCTTCCTTGAGGACACTGATTGGCCAAATGTCCAACTTGTTGACAATTATAACAATTGCAGGGTCCATTGTTGCTTCCTCCAGGTTTCTTTCCATTGCCTTGCCTTTTCCAAAGTGGATTAAACTTCCTCTTATTTGGGTTAGCCAAACTCCTCCTGATACTGCTGCAGGTGCCACTGATTTCTTTCTCATCAAATTCTCATATCTCAGAGCCATATCAATCAAATCAACAAAAGATCCTTCCAAAAGCACCGTCATCTTTCATGAAATTCTGGCCTCAATCCTTGCACAAACTTTTCATTCTTTTTGAGGGGAGTATCAATGTGTCCTGGTGCATAGCACGAAAGTTCATTGAATTTGGTGTCATACTCCGCTATAGACATGCTTCCTTGCTTCAAATTCAGAAAATCCTGGTACAATTGAGTTTTCCCTGCTGTTGGCATAAACTTCTCCTTAAATAACTCCTTAAATCTTTCCCATGAAATGTCTTCCTCAGAAATATTTGCTACCGTTGCATCCCACCATGTTGTTATGCCTCCCTGCAATTGCCACGATGCCATCTCCCTTTTCTGTTCATCAGACAACTTCATGCTCTTAAAGATGCACTCACAAGAGCGTAGCCAAGCTTGAACTTCAATTATTGATTCTCACGCTTTAAATGGTTGGCCTCCAAGGTTGATGAAGTCTTTGCATAAGGCAGCAAAACTAACCTGAGGCGGTACAGGATTTACAGCCTCACTAGCATTCTGACTTCGTCCATTATTAGTTAAGGTACTGCCCTACCTATGCCTCTCCTTCCAGAACTCATGTTGGCCACCTGGACAGGTAACTCAAAAAATTTAGATAGGTATATTATTATATGAAAATACAAATACGCACTCTCAAGATAAATATTATTCCAGAGCCTAGGTATTCGCTCAACCAGATGCTCTGATACCAACTGTGACGACCCGCCTTTCTAACCCCAGAAAGACGTACATCATTAAGAAAGAAAGGGATAGAAATAGAAAAGAATAGAAAGAATGAATAAAAACATCAGAATCCCACATCGGAATGGAACGAAATATAATACATCACATAACTATTACATAGTTTTATATCTCAGAGTTATACAATATCATACAACAGAACTATCATATACTTATCTGTCAATACATACATCCCATAATACATCATACACTAACTAACACAGTGGAACTATATAGATAGATATATACATCTGGTCTTCTTCTCCAACTCCTCCAGAAACCAATACTCGAAATACCTATCACTTGGCTACTCATAAAAATTTGAGTACCCAAGAGTTTATGAAAAACAAAATATAAACTCCGGGACAGACATGGGTCTGATATGAGTAAACGGTTTAAAATTGTTTAACTTTGAAAAATCATTTGAAAATAAAGGTATCACGTAAGACTCCCCACACATAAACATGGGTAAGTTTTTACCTTACGCTAACCAAAACATTTTATAGGAAATTCAGTGATATTATAATAGTGTCTAGGGTTTCAAGTAAATAGAAAATAGCCGAAATTGTTACATTATTAAATTCCAGCTACTAGCCACAAAAGTGGGTAATACATATCAAAACGGTAGGGTCTCGTAGGAAAAATGGATTTCCATCAATGGCAGGGCTATTGAGGTACCGCCCGTCACAATATGGGGACTAGATCACCGTATCGAGGAGCCACCCTAACTCCCCTGCAACACAAGGCCGGAACCATTCCTTACTGAATAGTCCCGAACAAGATAACACCGCAGTTGGCTGCAGATCCAACTTCCCACACAGCCGAATAAAAAGGGACATCTAGAAAGGGGTGTATCTCGTCCTGCTTGGGCATGACCCACCTAACCTTGTTGCACATCCCCTGTTTTAGCCAATCTCGGTTGATGAGGCTTGAGGCCACAATTACCTTTATTGAACATATCTCTTAGAATGCTCATCGTCCGCCTGACGATGTGCTGAAAGCATTCAATCCATACAAGTTCGTTCCGGGTTCGAACGAAACCGAAGGTATTATCTCATTACACTCGTTTTGGAATCACCCTCAGAGTTAACAACGATAACCCTTGCATTCTGAAAACACCATCTCGATCTTCACTTGAGATTCCATGACCTAACGTTTAATTTGGATCGATGTGGTTTTCGGAATATCAATTGACACCCGATCCCGGTCTCATCGAAACCCAAACGCCATTTTAGAGACCAAGTTGTTTAATTAATGTTAAACAGTTTAATTCATCAATTGAATTCACATAACATTTATCATAGATAAATCATACACATTCATCACAGATATATCTAGAATATATCACAAAGCATCACAAAATATCATCCAAGATATATCAGAGTCAATCAAACAGAATCATCAATTCATATCAAATTGTTTGATTAATTTAAACTTATTTAATTAATTAATTACTTGAGAGTAAACCATTTTATTCTGCTTAGTTAATTACTAATTAGTTAACTTATTAAATTTATTAATTACTTCTTAATTATTCACTTAATTAATTAATTCTTAACTATTAATTAATAAATCTTAATTATTGATTTATAAAACTTAATTACCCATTTGATTATAACTAATTACCTAATTAACCATTAATTACTAATTAATTAGTCGTTTAATCCTTAATTAATTATTTAATTAGTTAACTACTATTAATTTATTAGTTAATTAACCTTAAGTAGTTAAATTCTTAATTACAAATTGATTAAATCTATCTTTAATTACACATTCATTAAATCTTAAATTATTTATTTAATCACAAGTATAAATTAATTTCATTTTTAATTTACTTACACGTTATATTACTTATCATTTACGTTTGTAAACTTTCACTGATAAATTTAATCAAGTTTTAGCTTCACTTGCCAACTTCAATCACTTAATTTATACTGAACTTAGTTTAACGTAACGACTAAAAAGAGATTTGGTTTTACCCCAAAAAGAATGGACTCGAGGCAACCACGATATTTACTCGAGCAAGGCTCGAGTTTCCCAACATTATTCCTGCGCCTCTTCTTTCTTCCCTCGTGCTCCTTCTTCTTCCACTCTTCTTTCTCTTCTGTTTTTTATATTTAGTTTAAGTTAAGTAAAAAAAATAAAACTGCAGAAACACGCGAAAGCTCTCACGCACCCACCCAGGAAAAAACTCGAAGAAAACTGCCATCATACTTGAGTGAAAACCCGCGACAACCCCAAAACTCAAATCAACAGACACGTACGCCACCGTGCATGTGCATGGTGGTTCGCCACCACTCCGGCGACCCTCTATGCCCCCAGCAAACGACATCACAACTTCTCGTTTGAAAACAAAGCTTAATTCAACTCGATACACTCGAAATCGAAAAATGCTCGTTCGAATGAACAACAACTCGAACACAACAATAGGAATTCGCCACGACCACACAATTTGACTATCGTTGACGAAGCGGCTCTGGCCTCACCGCGGTCACATCATCCTCTACCTTCCCCTAAATTCTCGTGAAGCTCGATCGATCCAATGCGACGATATCATCTAATATACAGACCCCATAAAATAAGAACCTAAACCCTATTCTCGATTCGACCTGAAATTTCTTGCATTCGAAAAATTTTCCAACATTTTTCCCATATTCCTGAATCAATAATCTAGCTTCACCATAAATTTCAACATCAATTAATGATTAAATCGACAGGAATGGATGAATACGAATTTTGGGTTCTTTAATGAACTGCACCTTGGATCCTTGCCTAAAAATTATCATTTTTGTTTTAAAAATCCTACCTTTATATGTATATTCAAGAAATGAAATCAAATCAACACTTTACGATATTCGAATTTTACATATTGATTTGCTTTCTACTGTAATTTGGATTTACAGTACTTATATTTCACTGCCAACCTTCAAACAGCTTTTCAAGCCTTGATCTTTAGTTTAAACAAATTTATTTAGTTAAATTCTAAGTTAAAATGTTTTTATATGAGAGTATAAATCATTCTTTGTTTCTTTTGCCTCAGCAACTTGAAAATTTGAAGAACATCAATAAGCAGAGCTCCCAGTAATTAGCAAACATCACTGAAAAGTATATATATCAAACATAATATTTTTCATGAATTAATTATTAAGAATTAAATTTCAGAAAGTAGGTTTACTCACCAAAAATGCTGTTGAAACAGAGGATACTTTGTTGATGAAAGGAAACTGCAGTTTGAATTCAAAACTCTGTAACTTTCCTTTGCCTTTTAATTTGTTTAAGTTTGAAAATATGATGCTTATTAATTTTTTTCTTTCTTCTTCAGGTTTACAAGTCTGTGTAAACGAACCGGTATTATGCTTATATAAATGAATAGCTTTGAACAGGGCCTCAGCTTCTAGTACAAGCCTTACGTGGTTTGATCATATTTTGTTTTTAATTAATGTACTGTGATTAGAGATGATTCCTACACAAATTCGGCAGAATAAATGTTGGGGTGCTGAAATGAAAGCATTTAATGAAATTGTCTTTAAATAGGTTTACATCTAATTAATAGTTTGCTGATATGTATATATTTGTATAAAGGTTTTGTTTTTATTATCTCTTCTAGCTTGAACAGTGCATATATCTTTTATGTCAGGGATGTTTTGTTATCTTGGATAATGCTAGCTTGAATAATGCTGATATGTATTCGTACAAAGATGTTTTGTTTACAGATTTTTTTTGTTTTATTATCTTTTAGCTTGAACAACAATCTACATATTTGTTTTGTCTGATTTTATGTTATAAAATTATCAATTTATTTTATATGTTTACTTCTATTCTAAACTTAAACTATCAAGTATTTTATTGACTTGTTTTATTTTATACTTATATTAATATTATGGTTTCCTTAGGTTTACATACTTATGTTCAATATTTATAAAATTTATTTTATTTTAATTATACGAGTTGTTGTTAGAATCACTTCTTAATTTTATTTTTATTTAAAGTTTAATCTCCAAATACTTGACTTATAACCTATATTTGCATTAATATATTTTATATTTATATTTAATATGGATAGAACATTATTATTATTAACTACATTTATATATAAATTATATCTAGTAATAATATGGAACCTTTAATTTAATTTAATGAGATATTTTTTTTATAAATATTTTTGAAAGAATCTATTTTAAATTTTAAATAAAAATTCCTTCATAAAATATATATAACTAATAATGCCCAAAATCTTATTTATTTATAAATGAAAAACTTGTATTTTATTTAAATTAGATTAAATACTTATTATAATAACAACGTCAAAATCCCGGGTCGTTACATAATCCAAAATAATTTAATGTGGAAACTCAATCTAGATAAAACTAACAATGAATATTCTTCTTTTGGTTTTGTGTGACATTTAAACATGCTACAACATGCTACCAAAGTTCAACGATCATCAAAAGTATTGTCCTAAGTAATTTTCAATAACAATTACGTAGTGCAACTTGAGATTCAATATCGTTTTTTTTTTCAAATTTTTTCCTCATTTTCCGTTCTAATTTATAAAGACTACAATCACCTTCAACATTCAATTAAAATATTAATTTTTGGTTTTATAAAAAAAAAGTGTAGAATGTATCGATTATGAGGACAAATAGGATAAACTTTTTGATATTATTTGCTCTCAAAGGCCTGTAATGATAATTTATGATTTAAAATTCTTAAAAACTTAACATTGTCCTAATTATATCTGAACTTGAGATCAGCATTTCTTTTTGCACTTTCACTGTTCTTGACTATTTCTATGTTAAATTCCAATTTGAATCTGTTTCAATGTTTTTATAACTAAATTTTTACCGAAATATTATACTCTTACGCATTGTGATATGCGGCTTTTCAGTAATATAAAAAATTATTTGTTCTTAGCCAACAGAGTGTGCGACTTATGGCATACCCTTATTTAAAAGTTTAAAGCCATAATTACCTATGCCGCTATACATTACCACTTAGAATTTTCTACCACTAATATTTGATGAATGCATTCTTTAAATTGCTTTCAACTTTTTTTGACTTCTTATCTTTAAACAACTAATTTTGCCAACCTGCGTGCAAAGCAAGGGTTCGCACTAGTAATGATATATAGCTTAGGTGGGTCATTGAACTCTACTCGACGTCGAAGTCAAAGAGATTCACATTCAAGCCAACTATCTCGTTAGTGCACATATAACTTCAAGTTATTCTAATAGAAATCAAAGTGTAGTCAGATCCCAAAGAGACGAATGAAAACGGAGTTGTAGATATGTTCCTTTTGATAGACCCGAATAAAATGAATTGTGAATTGTTAACAATATGTATTTTGATCTACAAAATACACTAAGAATATTATTGACGAATATGAGATGGATATATTTTTCAGTGCATACTCTAGTAAACTTGTTTGCTAAAAACATGTTATAGATATTTAAACTATGGCAAAGCAGGCTATCTCTTTAAACTTTCATAGTAAGAATCTTGTATCTGAAATCTATTCTTGAGTGCAAGTTAGATCACTTTTGTTGACTCTTTGTTTTTCAAGTATCCTTTCATTCAAGATTAATCAACGAAAGTTGTGCAAGGTTGCCTAAAACTAAATCATTAGAAAATATATGGCAGTGATAATTCACTACGTTATTAGGCAGGTTATAGATAGGTAAAGTCTAAGTTATAATTTTGTAATTAAAGATTCAAAGTCAGTAAAGAAAATTCTCTTATTATAGCCTTCTTAGGTATCCATTAACCATTAATTTCTTCCGTGAGTTATTAATACAGTGACATCTACCTTATTCATTTTTCATTGATATCTTTATTCTTCATATTGACTAAATAATTAAATTATTTCCACCGAAAGTGCAACATTTTATTGGCACAAAATTTCATAACCCTGGTGGGTTTAAGATCATCATACATTCTATATCTAATGATCGACATTTGTATTCCAGTATTATAATTATAGATATTATTGAATAGATAAATCATAAGTGGTGCCAGATATATTCATTTATACAAAGTGTTAGCAGGCTCAAATTTTCCATACTTTGGCAAATGTAATCTTACTTAGCAGTACATTTATCAACATTCTACATACAAAGTAGAACTATATAGGATGAATTCTTAACCTCATGGAAGAAAATGTATTTTATGATATATCCATATAGTGACATATACTAATTACTCATTGTATCCGTCAAAAGCGGTACAAATTTTTTTGAATAGTTGACCAAATCTAAGAAGAAATAAATTCATAATTTCTTTGTCCTTGTAGTTATAACTAAGTAAAGAGCTAATAAATTTTAATTATTTACCATATTTATATAAAAACTTAAATCTTCTATCAACTCGTTACTAAAAAGACACATTGCCTTTCATCGTAGAATTTATGAACAATCAATGCCATCTATTAGTCAAATACTATCTCATCTTATGAATAAAATATATTTTGCTAGTAACTTCAATAGTATAGAGTCGTTAAAAAATTATTGTAACTGTAATAAATAAATAAATAAGACAAATAAAATTTATAAATACCTTAATTTCAGAGATACAAAGTAGTAGTGTCCCTACAATAAATACTTTACAATCACTTTCAATTTTCATTTGCTCTCTTCTTGGTCCATAAATGAGGTAAAAAGGCAATAAATAATAAAGGTCACATAAGTGTCTTTAAAGAGCACTTTATTATGTATTTTAAATATGACATAAATGGATTGCATGTAGAATTAAAGAGATGCATTATCATGCAAAAGTACAACAAAAACACATGCAAAGTGCAAACACATATTTTAGGGCATTTTGGAATTATATCTATATGAAACATTTTTGTCCCTGAACATTGTAAGCACATGACTAAGCGTTTGTCCCAGAAATTTTGTGAATATGAAAAAAATAGTATGATTTACAGATGGACAACAAAAACAACCCCAAATGTAAGTGCTACATATTTGGAGACTTCATGGATGGAAGGTGGACAAATAGAACCAAACCAAAAAGAAATACCATAGAATTCATATATTTTAACATGTGTCAATTAGAAAAAACACGGGTCACTAACAACAAACTCAATTTAGCTACTTTAAGTTTCATTAAACAAAACTTTATATTTAGTAACACATTTTAGACCCAATACTGGCACTAAAAAAATTCATAAGTTGATAATAATAAATGGTTATTTACTTGGTTTACCAAATAATGTATTATGCAATGAAATATAAGAAATAAACAGAAACAGAAACAGTTTGAAATTATTTCTGGTGTTTAAATCTTATTCACTAAATCATAATCACTATGCAATATTAAGAATATGTACTCATAGTGGGCAATATCACATCGAGTTGGTTTTTAAACATTGGAATTTGGTATACAAACTGCGATGGATGTTAAAATCTAATCCTACAACTAAATTAAACTGGTTTCATATTTGAGAGGAATGTACTCATAGTGGGCAAGATCAACGTACCGAGGATCACTCCCAATCCCCTGCAACATAAGGCCGGAACCATTCCTTACTGAACAGTCCCGAACAAGACAACCCCGCAGTTGTAGCTAGCAACCGCCCACACAGCCGAATAAAAAGGGACCTCTAGATAGGGGAAAATCTCGTCCTACTTAGGCATGACCCACTTAACCTTGCCGCACCTCCCCTGTTTTAGCCATTCCCGGTTAATGAGGCTTGAGGCTACGATTACCTTTAGTGAACACATCACTTAGAATGCTCATCGTCCACCTGACGATGTTCTGAAAGCATTCAATCCATACAAGTTCGTTCCGGGTTTGAACGAAACCGAAGGCATTGTCTCGTTACACTCATTTTGGAATCACCCTAAGAGTTAATGACAATAACCCTTGTACTCTGAATCTTCATCTTCACTTGAGATTCACGACCTATCGTTAATTTGGATCGATGTGGTTTTCGGATATCCAAATATGAAAACCCGATCCCGGTCTCATCGAAATGCAAAATGTATCTTTTAGGTCCAAGTTGTTTAAGGTTAAACAATTCGATTATCAACAGTTAGATAACTCACAAATCACAATTGATCATCAACATTATCATAATAAACAGATGATCGATATTATCATTATAAACAGATAATCCATACTATCATCAAAATAGATAATCCATGTCACAATGCAACCAAACAGTCATATCACATAACACCACTTATCTCATTTCTAAGATCACAAAGCATCCAAGGCAATCAATATCACCCATTCATAAATAAGCAAAGATTTACTTCATCGCAATATAATTAATTTAATTACCTCCATCTCTAACTAATTTAAAGTAAATTAAATTAATTACTTCATCTTTAATTAATTTAAAATAAATTATATTACTTACTTCATCAATATAAATCTTGCTTATTTAACCATTTAATTGATTACAATCCATTAGTTAATCATTCAAATTAATCACCTTAATTAATCACCCTTGATTAGTTATCCTTAATTACATTCATGTAATTATTCTTAATTAATTTCACAAATTAATTATTCTCAACCAAAGAACAGTAATTAACATTTAATTACTTCAATTAATTAATTAACTATAATTAATTACATTAATCCTTAACTAATTACATTAATTAATTACCCTTAGTCACTTATCATTGATTAATTAATCATAATCAATCAACTTTAATTACATCATTAATTGTATTAATTAATGATCCTTAATTATAGTTAATAAATTATCCTCTTAAATTAATTATCTTAAGTAATTAACCCATAATTATTAATCCTTCTTGAATCAGTAATTAACTAAATTAATTGCTTTATTAAATCAAATTAATTATTCCTTAATTAATTTCTTAATTAATCCCTTGACTAATTACTAATTAATTATACTCAAATTACTTCCATTTTAAAACATCTTCAATAAATTACATTCAGTAATTACCAATCAATTACTTCACTAAGTAATTTCCAATCCATTAATTACATTAAGTAATTATCTTTAAAACCTCAAGTGTTTAAAATTAATTAAAATTAATTAATTAAATTAAAAAATCACATTTAACTCAATTAATTACCTTAAGTAATTAATTTCTTAATTACTTCATTAAGTAATTATACTCAATAATTCACAAATGATTATTATTAAATTAATTAATCAAATTAATTATTAAAAATTAACCACATTTATTAATCATTAAATAATCCTGGTTAATGACCTTCATTAACCATTCTTTAATTATTTTCATTAAGTAATTAACTTAGATTAACCATTGTTAATTACAATTTAATTTATCTTTAATTATTCATTAATTAATCCCTAATTATTCAATTAATTAAGTGTTAACTGTAACTTAATTAATCCTTGATTATTTGATTAATTAACCCTGATTATAACTTAATTTTTTAATTGATAATCCTTTAATCATTAATTAAACAATCTAATTAATGATCTTAATTACAAATTGATTAACCCTTAATCAATATTTATTAATCCCTAATCATTTATTAAATAAATTAACTAACTATTCCTTAATTACTCCATTTATTAAATTAATTTCAAAACATTAATCTTAATTAAATTCTAAGATAAAACATTCCTAAATTATGTTTAAATTGTCATTAACAAATTTATTTGAAAGCAAATTACTTTTTGTTTGCACCAAAATTGGTCACAACACTCTTCGGAAGATTTTGAAGAGATAATAATGAAGAATATAAATTGAAAACGAGGATTATCTAACAAAAACTCCAAATAACAGTAAAGTAAACGCGTAGACTATTTGCATCAAAATTGGTCATAACACTCTTCGGAAGTCTTTGAAGAGATAATAATGAAGAATATAAACTGAAAATGAGTATTATCTAACAAAAACTCCAATCAACAGAAAAGTAAATGCGTAGACAAGCAAATTAGAGTCGTTCGACGTATTGCCTACGTCCACTATGAAGTTTTTTGCAGTCTTATTGAATCTCTTTCAATAATTACAAGTTGTTACAGCAATCAACAGCAAGTTACAACTGGAAATTCAAAATTGACAGCAAGAATATGGTGTAGGATGATGGAGATCTCGATCCGGTAGAGTTTAGGCGCTTGAGAGTCAAAAAGATCCTTTTTCTGCAGGCTCTGGGGTTCTATTTATAGGCGTAGGAGGCTGAGACTACGCTCAAATCTCAGGAGACTTTTTCTGGCACGTGAGTGGGCCCACGCGACCAACCTCAGGAAGTTTCGACTCGATCGGCGATCGATACGAAGTCATTTCGTATCGATCAAGATGTCGTCCAATCGAGCTGAAATTTGGTGGAGACATTCCTCAACATGTGTGCAATTTCCAGTGAAAATTTCATGGCATTTGGATCAGTGGATTGTGAGATATCGACGATACGAAACGAGTATTCTCGAGTGGCTGTTTGGTTCGAATCGATTGCTTCGAACCGATGGTGGCACGCGCCTTCATGATGACGTGGAGCGCAATCTTCGCCTCGATCCGGTCTTTGCTCCAAGTTGACTGCATCGACTCCATATATCTCAGCTCTTTCATATCGAGGGATGACACGTCATCCAGGTTTGTTGCCTTGATGGATTCGAATGAAACCTTACTCATGGAGTCGAACTGCAATTGATGGATACGAACCACTGATGGTTGATGGCTATGAAATGCTCTGCCCAGATGGTTTCGAAGAGAAGCTTTCATGATGGATACGAAGGGATGCTTCTATGATGGGTGCGAAGAAGACGCTGGCCGATCGTTACGAAGAGCATCATCTGCTGATGGGTACGAAGTCCATCGATACGAACTCGATGGATTCGAACACGGCCAATCCTGATCGATACGAACCCATGGGAGTTGACCGATACGAAGTAGGTTATCTGTCGATGGATTCGAATAAGGAAGTGCTGACCGATACGAAGTGCGGCTTCATGATGGGTATGAAGTCCATCGACACGAACTCGATGGATTCGAACACAGCCAAGTTCATCGATACGAACCGGGGAACTTCGATGGATTCGAAGTCGTTGGAACCTGATCGATACGAAAGTGATCGATTCGAAACGGAGTTCGATGATGGATACGAAATCATCCATAGTGATGGATACGAAATCTGGGCCGTTTCCTCTAGATTGAATCGATCATAACGTGCGCATATGAACTCGGATTGACTTAAAATTTGAGATGCTGACTTCTATGGCTTTGCTTGTCATGTCCTATCAATTGTAGCTCAATCTGGACTCGGACAAAATTCAGCGATATCCATAGTGAATCAAAGTATAACCAACCTTTGAGACGAACTGCCTTTTGTTTTCGATCGATCTTTTGGTATCATGGATTTGCCAAAAAGCAAGATTAAATTTGCCCCCCAAAGTACGTCTTGTGGAAACATGACGTGCTTTGAAAAGATGCAATTTCTCTCTGAAAATCATTGCTCTTTTGTCGAAGGTTGTAACCTTGCGTTGATATAACTAATCGATGTATGATAATGCTTAGCTGTTTGTCGTTGTAATCGTAATGAGATGAGTATTCTATCCCTGTGAATGTTGAAAATCGAATATTAGTCCGACATATATGCATATATGTTAACTTGACTCTTGTTAACGTTGAGTGTTCACGAGTTGTTGTCGGTTTAGTTTGTTATCGAATTTCGTATCGATTCTCTCCTGAACCGATTTGAAATTTGAGTTGAAACAACGCTTGATGGTTGTTTTGTACTACCCTCTTGTATCGATCCTCTCCTGAATCGATTTGAAATTTGAGTTGTAAGAACGTTCGTCAGTTGTTTTAGGAAGTTCCTTCGTATCAATCCTCTCCTGAATAGATATAGAAGGTTGAAAGATTGACTTTGCATCGGTAAATGGAGAATTCGGTGGATACGAAATGTTCATTCGTATCAACGCTTAATGGCTCCAACTGGTTTTTGTTATGTTGTTCATAACGATGCTAATGTTTATATACCGAAGGATACGAAATAGCTATTCGTATCGATGGGCAGTGCACAAGTTATGATGGATGCGAAACCTCTATTCGTATCGATGTGCAGTGGATGGAGTTGTGAACCTGTTGACGCGAACATGGACTTCGATTCGATGTTTTCACTCTCCACTTTGAATCGATGGGAATCTTTGGTCAGATGGAAAGGTAAAGAACGAATCGATCTGGGGGCGTGCATTCGAAACGATGAAGATAGTGATACTTCTCCTTGGATTTCACACCGATCCTTGGAGTATTCTAATGGAGGTGAAGCAGTTCGTACCATTTATGATGGTGGTGGATCGTATCGATATGGAGTGATCGATAAGAAATATGAGTAATTGGTCGCTTTGGAGTCCTCAGCTTTAGGTCGATACGAATTTTACCTTTATGTTCGATACGAAAAGTATCGATTCGAACGTGAGCAATGTAAAGCTGAGAGCTTCCTGATCGGTACGAACTAGGCAATCATGGATCGATTCGAATTCATCTTTCTTTAATCGATATGAATTCGAACTTGTCAATCGATTCGAAGTGTGCCCCTTGGGATCGATACGAACACGTATCCTGATGTATTCGAACAAGCTTCTGATGATCGACTCGAATCCGTGTCATGATGGATATGAAAATTTGAGCTCTCGATAGCATGACTTCGACGAGCTTTATTCTTACATATTTTCTTTCATAGGCTATGTATAGATGCAGGCTCGGCCCCCTGCTAGTAGGAATTCTCTGGAATGACTTGTACATGAATCTTCACATACGGTTAGTTGAATTAAAATTTAGTTTCTTTCGCTTCAACTCTCATTTCTTTTGTGTTGAAGTATTTGCAGTATTTGGCTTTCAGTCCAGTGTACTTGTGGTGTTTCTACCTTCAAGTTGAGTGTGTTTTTATTTTCCAAGTATGAAAATCTTGATTACACGTCGTAATCGATGAATGAGTTGAATTTTGGACACTGTATTTCTGCGGTTGGTGATTAACACTTAAGCTTTTTGCCCCCAGTTCTGGGGAACAACATTTGTATTTCGGTGGTCGATCGCACCTATTGCAAATTTTTAGCATATGTCCACACTTCGGGGACTTAGGATAATCTGTGATCGATAATCTTGTTCGCACTCTGGGAATTCGAGAATTATCGATGTTTGTAACACAATTCGCACTTCGAGAACTTTGACTTGGTATTTGCACTCTAATTCACACTCTGGGAATTTAGAGTCAGCATGTATATTTTGGTCCGCGCTCCAGGAACCTGGAATTGATGTTTATACTCCACTTCACGCTCTGGGAATTTGGAGTTGACATTTGTATTTTTCGGTTCGCCCTCCGGGAACCTGGAATTGAGGTTAATGCTCCAATTCATGCTCTGGGAACTTGGAGTCAGCATGTATGTTTGGGTTCGCACTCCGGGTACCTAGAATTGATGTTTATCCTCCAATTCACGCTCTGGGAACTTAGAGTTGATGTTTATACTCCAATTCGCGCTTTGGAAACTTGGAGTTAGCATTGATGTGTCGGATCGCGCTCCGGGAACCTGGAATTGATGTTTATACTCCAATTCATGCTCTGGGAACTTGGAGTTAGCATTTGTGTTTCGGTTCGCACTCCGGGAACCTGGAATTGATGTTTCTATTCCGACTCGTGCTCTGGGAATCTGGAGTTAGAATTTGTATTTTGGTTCGCACTCCGGGAACCTGGAGTTGATATTGGTACTCCGACTCGCGCTCTGGGAATCTGGAGTTAGCATTTGTATTTTGGTTCGCACTCTTGGAACCTGGAATTGATGTTAATGCTCCAGTTCATGCTCTGGGAATCTGGAGTTGACAATGATGTTTCAGTTCGCACTCCGGGAACCTGGAATTGATGTTAATGCCCCAATTCACGCTCTGGGAATTCGGAGTTGACATTGATGTTTCAGTTCGCACTCCGAGAACCTAGAATTGATGTTTATACTCCAATTCACACTCTGGGAAGTTGGAGTTTGCATTGACATGTCGGTTCACACTCCGGGAACCTAGAATAGATGTTTATACTCCAATTCACACTCTGGGAAGTTGGAGTTTGCATTGATGTGCAGGTTCGCACTCTGGGAACTTGAATTGATGTTTATACTCCAATTCGCACTCTGGGAACTTGGAGTTAGCCAATAGATGGTCAGTCACACCTATTTGGGCTTTTTAGGAATACGTTCACACTCTGGGAACGATGGATTTGATGTTTATACTCCAATTCACGCTCTGGTAACTTGGAGTCCGTTCACACTCTGGGAACAATGGATTTGATGTTTATACTCCAATTCACACTCTGGGAACCTGGAGTCCGTTCACACTCTGGGAACGATGGATTTGATGTTTATATTCCAATTCGCACTCTGGAAACTTGGAGTCCGTTCACACTCTGGAAATGATGGATTTGATGTTTATACTCCAATTCGCACTCTGTGAACTTGGAGTCCGTCACACTCTGGGAACGATGGATTTGATGTTTATACTTCAATTCGCACTTTGGGAACTTGGAGTCCGTTCCCACTCTGGGAACGATGGATTTGATGTTTATACTCCAATTCGCACTCTGGGAACTTGGAATCCGTTCACACTCTGGGAACGATGGATTTGATGTTTATACTCCAATTCGCACTCTGGGAAGTTGGAGTCCGTTCACACTCTAGGAACGATGGATCCGATGTTTATACTCCAATTCACGCTCTGGGAACTTGGAGTCCGTTCACACTCTGGGAACGATGGATTTGATGTTTATACTCCGGTTCACACTCTGGGAACCTAGAGTTGATGAGAATACTCCAATTCACACTCTAGGAATTGGGAGTTTGTTGTAGGACTGTCGTGTGTCGGTCCAGTTCAGCCTTTGAAGTGATGGCTTGCCCCCGAGCTGAGGTTTCACTTAGTGAGTGGCCGGTCGTATCACAGTCACTCGCTATTTGAATAAATTCCACTGTTCGATGGAACTTAGCTCTTCGTGCGTCGTGATTGTTGAATGTTACATTCGGTGAATCACAGCTTTAGCTTGAAGAGATAGTAATTTATTGCTGGAATGGAAAAACATGGCAAAGTCAGTGCCTTATTACAAATTCAAACTTCAGAATGTAAAGGAAATTGCAAAGTATTCATGGATTAGATAAAGCCTGTCATGTGTAACAGTGATGAAGATCTTCGTCGTTCCAGGCTTCTGAAGTGGGTCCGCCACTGACGGCGTTTATCACCAATCTCTCGCGGGGACAGGTAGAGTCCTCCCGTCTCGGTCGATCGGGTTCATTGTTTTGATTTGATGGGACCGCTCCTCCAGGCTGCGGCGCCCGCATAAACTGTTCCAGCTTCCTTTCTTTGATCATTTTTTCTACGAGATCTTGCAAGTGACGACATTCATTCGTATCGTGCCCGTAGCTTTCATGGAACCTGCAAAATTTTCCCGTCTGGATTTGTCTCTCTGATGACGGTTTTGGAGCAGGTTTTTTGTATTGAATTGTATTACAGGTTTGTAAATACAAGTTCTCCAGTGATGTATTCAAAGGAGTGTAACTGTCAAACATAGGATTCATCCGCGGTGGGCCACGGTTCTGATCTCGCTTTCTAGTTTGATTCACTTTCTCCCTTTCCTGAGTTTGTTTATTTTGAATGTTCAACTGAACTTTTCCGGAACTCTCACCGGACTGTCTGATCGTGACATTGCTTTGGATCCCTTCACTGCTTGGCCCTGCATCAGTTTGCTTTCTAGACTGTTTCGCATATTTCCTTCTCAGGAATTGAGCCGCCTTAGCGTGGAAAAGGTCCAACGGTGCAGGTGGTTTTCCTGCCAACCAGTTGCCAAACTCAGAATCGGGGTCAACCCCCTTAGTCAATGCCATAAGGATGGAGTTATCGTTCGGATTGCTGATTTCGACGCATGCAACGTGGAATCTCTCTAAGTAGTGTTTGAGCGTCTCTCCAGGGGCTTGGGTGACGCTAGACAAAGTGTTGACGTCTTTTGGTCTTGTGACGTGCATGCGGAATTGCTCGATGAACTTTGTGGCCAACTGGCCAAAGGAGGATATGGATCGAAGTGGCAGTCGAGTGAACCACATGGTAGCGATGCCCCCCAAGGAGATGGGAAAACTATGACATTTCACTGCATCGTCAGCTCTGGCAGCGCTCATTGACCATTCGTATTTCAGAATATGTTAGTTGGGGTCAGAGTTTCCCTCGTACACGGGTAGAGTCGGCATCCTGAATCGCCGTGGGGGTTCAGAATTAAGAATATCGTCCGTGAAAGGAGTGTGACTTCTGGAGATTCCCCAGTCATCGTTCGTGAGACCTTGGCTCTCACGGATCATCTGACGTATCATGGTCGAAAGATCTGGCATTTGCATGTTTTGTGTGGCTTGCGCCGGAGTGTGATTGAATCTCACATTCTGGGGTTGGACCGGATGCTGTCGACGGTCTAAATCTTGCCTTCTTGGCTCATAGTCTTCCGGGACGTATGGTTCTGGAGTACGCCCATGATGACGACGGTCCAGGTTCGACTGATCTTGGGCATCGACTCCTGGTTCAACCGGGACGTTCGTGGCGCGGTATTCTGTGGTGTAGTAAGGAGCGGCACCTCCTCGGGAGGAGGGCCCGGTATGGAAACTGGCCGATGGGCCAACTCTCAGTTGTCCAACGGTCATTGCCGGTTGATTTCCAGCAGCTTGTACGTGACTCCCATCTAGCCGGGGTCGTGGAGATCGATGATGATAGTCAGAAGATGAAGAACTTTGGCTGGAGGAGTGAGAAGCATGATCTCTTTTGGATCTCCTTCACTTCTGGCGATCCAGCTGATTGATCAGCTCGGCGTTAGCGCGTAGCTGTTCTGTTAGTTGTTGCCGACTCTGGGCCAGCTCTTGGAGCAGCAGCTGAAACTCTTGTCGTGTAACCAGACCTAATGGTTCCGAGTGTCCGGTAGCGTCTTGGTTAGGGAGAGGTAGTGGCGCAAGATTCGGTCTATCCTGTTCTCCTTGATTGATAGCGTTAGAGGCGGTCCTTGTGCTAACCATCTTGAAGGTTGAATTCCTTTCCTAGACTTTATGCAAATCTAAATAGAAGGAAGGAACTTTTATTTGATGATTTAGATCTCTCTTAGATTTATTCAATCCAGTATCGATGACAGATCCAAAGAGCAGGAGAAAATCTAAGTTTTCTCAGTGAAAGCACCAAAGTGTTTGTACGAAAATTGATCACAACACTCTTCAGAAGTTTTTGAAGAGATAATAATGAAGAATATAAATTGAAAATGAGGATTATCTAACAAAAACACCAAATAACAGTAAAGTAAACGCGTAGGCTGTTTGCACCAAAATTGGTCACAACACTCTTCGGAAGTCTTTGAAGAGATAATAATGAAGAATATAAACTGAAAATGAGCATCATCTAACAAAAACTCCAATCAACAAGAAAGTAAATGCGTAGACAAGCAATTTAGAGTGGCTCGGCGTGTTGCCTACGTTCACTATGAAGTTTTTTGCAGTTTTATTGAATCTCTTTCAATAATTACGAGTTGTTACAGCAATCAACAGCAAGTTACAACTGGAAATTCGAAATTGACAACAAGAATATGGTGTAGGATGATGGAGATCTCGATCCGGCAGAGTCTGGGCGCTTGAGAGTCAAAATGATCCTTTTTGTGTAGGCTCTGAGGCTCTATTTATAGGCGTAGGAAGCTGAGACTCCGCTCAAATATCAGGAGACTTTTTCTGGCACGTGAGTGGGCCCACACGACCAACCTCAGGAAGTTTCGACTCGATCGGTGATCGATACGAAGTCATTTTGTATCGATCAAGATGTCGTCCAATCGAGCTAAAATTTGGTGGAGACATTCCTCAGCATGTGTGCAATTTCCAGTGAAAATTTCATAGCATTTGGATCAATGGATTGTGAGATATCGTCGATACGAAACGAGTATTCTTGAGTGGATGTTTGGTTCGAATCGATTCGTTCGAATCGATTGCTTCGAACCGATGGTGGCACGCGCCTTCGTGATGACGTGGAGTGTAATCTTCGCCTCGATCCGGTCTTTGCTCCGAGTTGACCGCATCGACTCCATATATCTTGGCTCGTTTCGTATCGAGGGATGACACGTCATCTAGGTTTGTTGCCTTGATGGATTTGAATGAGACCTTACTCATGGAGTCGAACTACAACCGTTGATGGATACGAACCACTGATGGTTGATGGCTACGAAATGCTCTGCCCAGATGGTTTCGAAGAGAAGCTTTCATGATGGATATGAAGCAGGGTATCTGGATGGATACGAAGGGATGCTTCTATGATGGATGCGAAGAAGACACTGGCCGATCGTTACGAAGAGCATCATCTGCTGATGGGTACGAAGTCCATCGATACGAACTTGATGGATTCGAACACGGCCAATCCTAATCGATACGAACTCATGGGAGTTGACCGATACAAAGTAGGTTATCTGCCGATGGATTCAAATAAGGAAGTGCTGACCGATACGAAGCGCGACTTCATGATGGGTACGAAGTCCATCGATATGAACTCGATGGATTCAAACACAGCCAAGTTCATCGATACGAACCGGGGCACTTCGATGGATTTGAAGTCGGTGGAACCTGATCGATACGAAAGTGATCGATTCGAACCGGAGTTCGATGATGGATACGAAATCACCCATAGTGATGGATACGAAATCTGGGCCGTTTCCTCTAGATCGAATCGATCATAACGTAAGCATATGAACTCGGATTGACTTGAAATTTGAGATTCTGACTTCCATGGCTTTGCTTGTCATGTCCTATCAATTGTAGCTCAATCTGGAATTGGACAAAATTAAGCGATATCCATAGTGAATCAAAGTATAACCAACCTTTGAGACGAACTGTCTTTTGTTTTCGATCGATCTTTTGGTATCACGGCTTTGCCAAAAAGCGGGATAACACTTTTGGACTACTTTTAAAATTTTATTTCAAATATAAAATTTAAAAGGAATATAATTTAAACTTAAATAATGTTTTAAACAATTTAAAACCCTTTTAAAATTATAAGACAATAATTGCTTGTCTTAATAAAGAAATTCATAAGAGTTTGAAACTAAATTCATTTCAAAATTCAATAATTTAAATTTACACTTTGTTTAAATCTTTCAAATTTTAAAAGCTTCTTTTAATTTCATAACTAAAGTTCATATTTAACTTTTGATTTCCAGATTGAAACCTCATTTTAAACTTGTTCATATTTTAACACTTCAGTTTAAAAAAAAATTCAAACTACTAACTATTTTACAATAGTTAACAATTCCAGTTTTTAAACTTTATTACTTTTATATTTTTATTTATTATTTAAAACTGAGATTTTAGATTTAAACTTGGATTCTAAAATTCAAACCTGAATTTAAAACCAGGTTTAAAACCTTCTTTACATTCAAAAGCTTTAGATTTTAAAAAAATTTAAAACTGAAATTATAGGTTTCTGTAAATCCTGAAAATACCCGAGCCACCACAAATCTGCTTCGAGTTATTCCCTCTTTTGCTTCGAGTCAAGTACTCGGATAACTCGAGTCATTCCCGAATTCAAAATTCTGCACACCACTAAAGTTCATCTGAACTTCAACTGCACGGTGCACGTGCACCGTGGCTTTGTCCATCACCGACCATCCACCAGCACTTCGACTCATCAGCGATCATTTCCATTCTCGATCATGATCACCAGAATCCACCATAGTAGCTCAAATCACAATCGAGCTAGCTACCCAAACCTGGAAACAACAAGCAGGTTTCCCTTCAAACCTGTCAACACCAAATCCTCGCCGCTTCGACCACCCGAAGGTCAGCCACTCCGACCTCGACTTCATCCACGACCCAACAATCAATTCCCAAAACACCATAACACTCGATCAACCCTTCAAGCCGTAATGATCGATTCTTCAAATCCCATTAAAAACTAGGGTTTAAAAAGAATTCTCAAAGCTGCACCTTCCATAATGATATCCATCACCATAAATGATTTTTCCTAGCTTCTCCTAACCCTTCTCCATCACCCAGAAGAATCCCGAGCCTCCACTATTCATAGATCACCAGAAAATGCAAATAATCCCATTTCCAGTTCAATATCCAATTGCATCTTTAACTTATTCCTAAAAATCCTAATTCTTGATTTAAAAATCATGTTTTAGTTAATGCTTTTGATTTAAAATACTGAATTGATAAATTATACAGTTTGAATTTTTTGTTTGTGTCAACATATACTGATGTTTTAATGTTTCCAGGAACAACAAGCTTATATTTGGCTTGATTAAAATTTTAAACTATAATTTAAGTAAATCAAACAACATTTTTTTTAATATTAGATCCTATCAATAACTAAGTTAAGAGGTAAGGATTTTAAATACAAATTTTTAAACAGGGTACAAACAGAACATTTACATAGCATGTATATATATAATATTTACATCAGACATTTACTTATAATAACATGCAATGCTTATTCATCTCAACATACAATTATGCAACCAAAATTTAAATTTTAAATTTTTAAAAGGTTACTCACTGTTTTAAAAGGAAGCAGAGCCTCATTTTTCCAGATTGCAGGAAAAATATGATAATGCAGTTTTGCTTGATCTAAAAACTGCTTTTGAACAGGCTTCATTTAATACTCAAGTTGAAAGAGTGCACGCAGGCAGGCCTTGATTTAAAAACTGCAGTTGCTTTTGTTTCCAGGTTGCATGCAGAGCCCAGAATTTGAAGAGGAGTTTGTAAATGGCATGTGCAGGGTTTTGAAGAGGTGCAGGCTTCAGATTTGTACGCGTATTTGTATTTCTTTGATACGAGGAGTTGAATTTAGATTTGTAAACTGATTTTTTGTTTGAACATGCAGGCTACAGATTTGATAATAAGAGGTTTTGATTTTGTATTGAACATGATTCAGGTTTTTTGGTTCTGAAGATACACAGATTTGAAGAGTTTTGCAAACTGACTTTTGATAATGAGGAGTTTTGAAGTTTCTCTTTTGATTAGGAAATGAGAAAAAAAAAGTAAGAGTGAAAAATGCATGTTTATATAGGTATATTTTCAAATTTTATTAAATAAAAGAAAAATCAAAACAAAATGTGACACTTGTATAAAATTCCAACATTTGTCAACTTAATATGTTAATCTTTTAACATTTGTAAAATGAGGCTTTAAGAAATCAACACATGCCTTTGTAAGGTAATTTGTATTTAAATTTAAATGTTAATATTTATGCTAAGCCTAATTTAATTTGTTAATTAGGATTTTATATGTATATAAATTTATAAAAGAAATAAAAACAAATTATGTTTATAAATAAAGCTTATGTATATAAAAATTAAAACAATTAAAAAAAATCTATACTTTGGATTTAAAATTCAAATCTAATTCAAAATCTAATATTTGAAAAAATCAAGTTATGAATACAAATTAAATTTTGAAATAACAATTGCTATTTTTATTCAAAATCCAATTGTAAAACAATACATTATTAATATTTTTTTTTGAGATATCTCATTATTAAATTAAAATAATTATAAAAGAAATTATTTCTTTATTAATAAATTGCTTATTTTATTTAAGCTATAATTTTTTTTGTTAATTCATTCTAAATTTAAAAATCAAGCTAAAATTATTTTAAACATTTTAAACATCTTCCTTAACAATTTAAAATCATATACTTATTTATTAAATAGTTTTGAAAACTTAATATTAAATTAAATCAAAATTTCCAATTTATTAATATATATATATATTAGAATTTTAAATCATGATTCATTTATTAAATTTAAACCAAGATTTATTTATTTAATAACTTTGAAAAGCGTATATATTAAATAAAAACAAATTCTCAAATTAGTAAGAATATTAGAATTAGAAAATATTTTTTATTGATTAAAATTAAAATAAAGCTAATCTATTTACAATATGAACTATATATTTATATTATAAATAGAAACCAATTTATTATTTTTAAAAGATAAAATAACCAATTAAATATTTATTGAAGAAGATTATTAAATCAATTTGAATTATTATTAACAAAATTATCAATATCAATTAAATTTTTAATACAGATTATTACATTGATATTGTCAAATTTTTTTGAGATATTACAATTCTCCCCCTTAAAAGAATTTCGTCCCCGAAATATAAAGCAAAGGTAATTTAATAATCTCATTAAAGATTTTAATTTTAAAACAGAAGCATACATCAAACATATGCTAACAACCAAAACAACGAACTCATCCAATTCAAACCAATCTAACTATCCAGACAAAATTCTGGATAGAATTTCCTCAAGTTTTCCCCAAGTATAAATACCGAGATACTCGCCCTACAGAATCCAAACAATCAAAACTACTAAGCTACAGAGCTCCTATTCATCTAGATCTATAACACTAGACAAGATATCAGACTACAGACGAGTCTGACTCCACAACCAAAACTCCAGAACTGCTGGTTCCACAACCAGAGATGGATCATACACGTACTCCCTCAGAGATACGTGAAACTCATCGAATCACAGTTATCCAAACTGGCAATCCAATCCTGTAGATCAATCACTTATTCTCATAAGAACTCAGAAAAGGTCCAAAACACTTTAGAGCTAGCTTTTCAACCTTACCAAATCTTATATCTCCCTTTAGATCAGAGAAAACTTATCCAAATCAAATCTCCGACTCCGGAATCCAAATTCTTTTGTCTCTCATCCACAAAAATCTCCGGACGATCCTGGGCTGCCTACAACCTTACTGATCAGCTCATCCCTTCGCTGATGCCACTAGAAATAAACAAAACCAATCATCTCAACAAAATGATCTCCTCAAGATCAACTAAGACCAAACCCTACTCCTTAAACATCAGAAGACAACAACTTCTCCTATCCGTAAAAGAAAAAAAGATGCACTTCCAAACTTCTTCCGCTGCACAACTCTGATCCGAAGTAGAAGAAAATGCTGAAGAAGAAGACGAGCACAAACTGGACAACACATCCTAGAAATATGGTTCATCAGATCCATAAAGAAAACTCAGAAACTCCACTAAAACATGAGCTGCTTCACCAACTCAATCTCCAGATGCGGACAAAGCTTTGACTTCCTGAAGACATCCAAAAAAACTCTGATAACCCAAGAGAACACTCAAACAATTGCAAGTCACTTTTGCGATCAATCCCGACCAAATCCAAGGAAAACTGTTCTCCCTTAACCAAACAGAACAACTTACACTTAACTAGCCAACCATCGAAGAAAAGGATCTACTCTGTTGCTTCTGAACTCCACTTTCAGAAAACTGCTAAGCCAGAAAACTTTCTGCCGACACACAGAACACTCCGAGCTGCACTGCTGACACAGATGCCAAAGATCTCTTAATCCAAAGCACTTCGAGAAATTCAGACTTCAAATCAAACAGAAACACCAGCTTAACACAGTCACAACACTGAAGCAGACTCACTTCCTTAAACTTGTTCCAAAGAAAACTTCTTCAAAAACATCCATAGTCACTGCATCTCATCACGCAGCTACTACTTCCTGAGGTATCAAAATACCATCACTTACTTCTGCCAAATAACAGAACCAAACTCTACTCATCCAACTTCAGAAATAGACTCCGAACCTTAACAGGTTTCCTTTAGAGATCGATGAAATCCTTCATCACTACAGAACTCACTCGAGATGGTATTGGGTCTACAGTCTCAATAGATACACCTCCAACCTCAAATATTCAAACTCTAACCAATGGTAGTCGTGTTACACACACCACTACCCTATCTACCTTTATAACTTATATTGGAAAACCTGAACAGGTAACCCAACAGATAGGTAGAAGTAAATATATATATATATATATATATATATAGTAATATATAAAAATTACAAATACGCTCTCTCAAGATAGACACCACTCCAGAGCCTAGGTACTCACTCAACCTAATGCTCTGATACCTAATGAGACGACCCGACGTTCTCACCATAGAAAATCGTATCATCTTGAAGAAAGAAAGGGATAGAAAAGAGAAAAGAAAGAAGAGAAAGAAGAAACAACACAGAATCTTAATAGCGGAACGAATAAATTATATTAATAACATAAGTATTACATAGTTTACAATCATTATCAGAGTTACACAGATAGTACAACACATACTAGACAATTATAAACACCTGTCTAGTTATACAACTCAATACAATACAAGAGAACTACTCAGAGAAACCAACACAGCGGAATACTATATATCTACACGCAGAAGCCTCCTGCTCCATTGCTCCTCCACAAATTGTCAAAGCTAACTTAAATCCATTGGCTACTCGTAAAAATTTGAGTACCTAAGAGTTTAAGAAAAACATAAGATAAACTCCGGGTCAGACATGGGTCTGGTGTGAGTAACAGGTTAATATTGCTTAACTTTTAAAAACCTTTTGAAAAGAAAGGTATCACGTAAGTCTTCCCATACATAAACATGGAAAAGTTTTTACCTTACGCTAACCAAAACATTTGATAGGAAATCCAGTGATATTATAATAGTGTCTGGGGTTTTCAAGTAAATTACAGAAATAGGTGGAATGCTTACATCTCACATTCCAACATAGTTGGAAACAACTAATACGTATGGCACTTATTAGATTTTGGATTCCATATAATGGAAGGGCTACCGGGGTACTGTCCGTCACAGTACGTGGCCTAGATCAACGTACCGAGGATCACTCCCAATCTCCTACAACACAAGGCCGGAACCATTCCTTACTGAACAGTCCCGAACAAGACAACCCCGCAGTTGTAGCTAGCAACCACCCATACAACCGAATAAAAAGGGACCTCTAGACATGGGAAAATCTCGTCCTACTTGGGCATGACCCACTTAACCTTGCTGCACCTCCCCTGTTTTAGCCATTCCCGGTTGATGAGGCTTAAGGCTATGATTACCTTTAGTAAACACATCACTTAGAATGCTCATCGTCCACCCGACGATGTTCTGAAAGCATTTAATCCATACAAGTTCGTTCCAGGTTCGAACGAAACCGAAGGCATTATCTCGTTACACTCATTTTGGAATCACCCTCAGAGTTAACAACAATAACCCTTGTATTCTGAATCTTCATCTTCACTTGAGATTCACGACCTATCGTTAATTTGGATCGATGTGGTTTTCGGATATCCAAATATGGAAGCCCGATCACAGTCTCATCGAAATCCAAAACGTATCTTTTAGGTCCAAGTTGTTTAAGGTTAAACAATTCAATTATCTATATACACATAGTTAGATAACTCACAAATCACAATTGATCATCAACATTATCATAATAAACAGATGATCCATATTATCATTATAAACAGGTAATCCATACTATCATCAAAATAGATAATCCATGTCACAATGCAACCAAGCATTCATATCACATAACATCACTTATCTCATTTCCGAGATCACAAAGCATCCAAGGCAATCAATATCACTCATTCATACATAAGAAAAGATTTACTTCATCATAATATAATTAATTTAAAATGAACTAAATTAATTACCTCCATCTCTAATTAATTTAAAGTAAATTAAATTAATTACTTCATCTTTAATTAATTTAAAATAAATTAAATTAATTACTTCATCAATATAAATCTTGCTTATTTAACCATTTAATTGATTACAATCAATTAAGTAATCATTCAAATCAACCACCTTAATTAATCACCCTTGATTAATTATCCTTAATTACGTTCATGTAATTATTCTTAATTAATTTCACAAATTAATTATTCTCAACCAAAAATAGTAATTAACATTTAATTACTTCAGTTAATTAATTAACTATAATTAATTACATTAATTAATTACCCTTAATCACTTATCGTTATTAATTAATCATAATTAATCAACTTTAATTACATCATTAATTATTAATTAATGATCCTTAATTATAGTTAATAAATTATCCTCTTAAATTAATTACCTTAAGTAATTAACCCATAATTATTAATCCTTCTTGATTAACCATATTCAGTAATTAACTAACTTAATTACTTTATTAAATCAAATTAATTATTCCTCAATTAATTTCTTAATTAATCCCTTGATTAATTACTAAGTAATTATACTCAAATTACTTCCATTTTAAAACATCTTCAATAAATTACATTCATTGATTACCAATCAATTACTTCACTAAGTAATTTCCAATCCATTAATTACATTAAGTAATTATCTTTAAAACCTCAAGTGTTTAAAATTAATTAAACATAATTCATTAAATTAAAAAAATCACATTTAACTCAATTAATTACCTTAAGTAATTAATTTCTTAATTACTTCATTAAGTAATTATACTCAACAATTCACAAATGATTATTATTAAATTAATTAATCTAATTAATTATTAAAATTTAACCACATTAATTAATCATTAAATAATCCTGGTTAATGACCTTCATTGACCATTCTTTAATTATTTCCATTGAGTAATTAACTTAGATTAACCATTGTTAATTATAATTTAATTTATCTTTAATTATTCATTAATTAATCCCTAATTATTTAATTAATTAAGTGGTAACTGTAACTTAATTAATCCTTAATTATTTGATTAATTAACCCTGATTATAACTTAATTACTTAGTTAATAATTCATTAATCATTAATTAAACAATCTAATTAATGATCTTAATTACAAATTGATTAACCCTTAATCAATATTTATCAATCCCTAATCAATTAATTAGATAAACTAACTAATTATACCTTAATTACTCCATTAATTAAATTAATTTCAAAACATTAATCCTAATTAAATTTTAAGATAAAATATTTCTTAATTATGTTTAAATTATCATTAACAAATTTATTTGAAAACAAATTACTTTTGGACTACTTTTAAAATTTCATTTCAAACATAAAATTTAAAATGAATATAATTTAAACTTAAAAAAGTTTTAAACAATTTAAAACCCTTTTAAAATTATAAGACAAACAAGTGCTTGTCTTAATAAAGAAATTCATAAGAATTTGAAACTAAATTCATTTCAAAATTCAATAATTTAAATTTACACTTTGTTTAAATCTTTCAAATTTTAAAAACTTCTTTTAATTTCAAAACTGAAGTTCATATTTAACTTTTGATTTCCAGATTTAAACCTCATTTTAAACTTGCTCATAGTTTAACACTTGAATTTAAAAAATAATTTCAAACTACTAACTATTTTTACAGTAGTTAATAATTCCAGTTTTTAAATTTTAATACTTTTATATATTTTTTATTATTATTTAAAACTGGGATTTTAGATTTAAACTTGGATTCTAAAATTCAAACCTGAATTTAAAACCAGGTTTAAAACCTTCTTTACATTCAAAAGCTTCAGATTTAAAAAAAAAATTAAAACTGAAATTACAGGTTTATGTAAAACCTGAAAATACTGAACAACCCGAGCCACCACAAATCTGCTTCGAGTTATTCTCTCTTTTGCTTCGAGTCAAGTGCTCGAATAACTCGAGTCATTCCCGAGTTCAAAATTGTACGCACCACTAAAGTTCATCTAACTTCAACTGCACGGTGCACGTGCACCGTGGCTTTGGCCATCACCGGCCATCCATCAGCACTTCAACTCATCAGCGATCATCTCCATTCTTGATCACGATCACCAGAATCCACCACAGTAGCTCAAATCACAATCGAGCTAGCTACCCAAACCTGGAAACAACAAGCAGGTTTCCCTTCAAACCCGTCAACACCAAATCCTCGCCGCTCCGACCACCTGAAGGTCAGCCACTCCGGCCTCGACTTCATCCACGACCCAACAATCAATTCCCAAAACACCATAACACTCGATCAACCCTTCAAGCCGTAATGATCGATTCTTCAAAACCCATTAAAAACTAGGGTTTAAAAAGAATTCTCAAAGCTGCACCTTCCACAATGATATCCATTACCATAAATGATTTTTCCTAGCTTCTCCTAACCCTTCTCCATCACCCAAAGAACCCCGAGCCTCCATTATTCATATATCACCAGAAAATGCAAATAATCCCATTTCCAGTTCAATATCCAACTGCACCTTCAACTTATTCCTAAAAATCCTAATTATTGATTTAAAAATCATGTTTTAGTTAATGCTTTTGATTTAAAATACTGAATTGATAAATTATACAGTTTGAATTTTTTGTTTGTGTCAACATATACTGATGTTTTAATGTTTCCAGAAACAACAAGCTTATATTTGGCTTGATTAAATTTTTAAACTATAATTTAAGTAAATCAAACAACATTTGTTTAATATTAGATCCTATCAATAACTAAGTTAAGAGGTAAGGATTTTAAATACAGATTTTAAAACAGGTTACAAACCGAACATTTACACTGCATGTATACATATAATATTTACATCAGACATTTACTTATAATAACATGCAATGCTTATTCATCCCAGCATACAATTGTGCAACCAAAATTTAAATTTTAAATTTTTAAAAGGTTACTCACTATTTTAAAAGGAAGCAGAGCCTCATTTTTCCAGATTGCAGAAAAAAATATGGTAATGCAGTTTTGCTTGATCTAAAAACTGCTTTTGAACAGGCTTCATTTAATACTCAAGTTGAAAGAGTGCATGCATGCATGCCTTGATTTAAAAACTGCAGTTGCTTTTGTTTCCAGGTTGCCTGCAGAGCCCAGAATTTGAAGAGGAGTTTGTAAAGGCATGTGCAGGGTTTTGAAGAGGTGTAGGCTTCAAATTTGTACGGGTATTTGTATTGCTTTGATATGAGGAGTTGAATTTGGATTTGTAAACTGATTTTTGGTTTGAACATGCAGGCTACAGATTTGATAATGAGGGGTTTTGGTTTTGTATTGAACATGATTCAGGATTTTTGGTTTTGAAGATGCACATATTTGAAGAGTTTTGCAAACTGACTTTTGATAATGAGGAGTTTTGAAGTTTCTCTTTTGATTAGGAAATGAGAAAAAAAACAAGTAAGAGTGAAAAATGCATGTTTATATAGGTATATTTTCAAATTTTATTAAAAAAAAGAAAACTTAAGACAAAATGTGACACTTGTATAAAATTCCAACATTTGTCAACTTAATATGTTAATCTTTTAACATTTGTTAAATGAGGCTTTAAGAAATCAACACATGTCTTTGTAAGGTAATTTGTATTTAAATTTAAATGTTAATATATATGTTAAGCCTAATCTAATTTGTTAATTAGGATTTTATATGTATACAAATTTATAAAAGAAATAAAAGAAAATTATGTTTATAAATAAAGCTTATGTATTTAAAAATTAAAACAACTAAAAAAAAATCTATACTTTGGATTTTAAATTCAAATCAAATTCAAAATCTAATATTTAAAAAAATCAATTTATGAATACAAATTAAATTTTGAAATAACAATTGCTATTTTTATTCAAAATCTAATTGTAAAACAATACATTATTAATATTATTTTTAGAAATATCTCATTATTAAATTAAAATAATTATAAAAGAAATTATTTCTTTATTAATAAATTGCTTATTTTATTTAAGCTACAAAACTTTTTGTTAATTCATTCTAAATTTAAAACTCATGCCAAAATTATTTTAAATATTTTAAACATCTTCCTTAACCATTTAAAAATCATATACTTATTTACTAAATAGTTTTGTAAACTTAATATTAAATTAAATCAAAATTTCCAATTTATTAACATATATATTAGAATTTTAAATCATGATTCATTTACTAAATTTAAACCAAGATTTATTTATTTAATTATTTTGTAAAGCTTATATATTAAATAAAGACAAATTCTCAAATTACTAAGAATATTAGAATTAGAAAATATGTTTATTTATTAAAATTAAAACAAAGCTAATCTATTTACAATATGAACTATATATTTATATTATAAATAGAAACCAATTTATTATTTTTAGACGATAAAATAACTAATCACTACAAAAGAATTTTGGATTCCTTACGCTGGTTTGGCGTAGGCGCGGCGTAGGGAAAAGATTTTACCTACGCCATCCCTACGCCAAAGAAGAGGTTGGAAAACAATGCATCGCAAAAATCCCTACGCCTTCCCTACGCCTCCTTCCATACACCTTCCCTACGCCGTATTCCATACGCCTTCCCTACGCCGCATTCCATACGCCTTACCTACGCATATTTCCATACGCATTCCCTACGTCTATTCCCATACGCATTCCCTACGCCTAGCCTTCTTCCTTTTAAAGTGCAGAAATCGTATTTTCCTTTCGAGTTCCATACACCTTCCCTACGCCTCATTCCATACGCCTTACCTACGCCAATTTCCATACGCATTCCCTACGCCTATTTCCGTACGCATTCCCTACGCCTAATTCCATACGTCTTCCCTACGCCTAGCCTTCTTCCTTTTAAAGTGTAGAAATCGGATTTTTCTTACGAGTTCCATACGCCTTCCCTACGCCATCGTACACCAAAATTCAATATGATTCTATTGTATTTATCTTCATCTACCACAGATCATAATAAAATATAATAAACCCGAACATCAGCAACAGAAAGCATTAAATATAATATATAACCACATGCAAAATCGTAACAATATATATCATTACAAAACATTAATGTAGAATGCATATCATTGTCAAATTACCATAAAATTGCTACAAATGTATTTAAAAAAAATCATGTCCAACAATAAAATAAAGTTGCTACATAACTCAAACATAATTGTTTCATCTAATTCAAACATCATACAATGTACCTTATAAAAATAGAACATCAAACCTACAGTCAAAACAAGACTAACTCACGAAGTATGTCATATCTCCGATCCTTGCTCCCGCCTCAATCCCCATATAAACTCTTGCACAGAATTCATCTCTTCCTGCATGGAAGATAAATCCCCTTGTTGTTTGTTAATTGTAACATCCATTTCTTGATTTTTACTTCTTAGCTCTTCTACTCCCTCTACAAGTTTCTTTCTGTCATCTGAAACTCCAGACCTAGCAGTGTATGTATTGTCTCTATATATCTACATATAAATTATTTAATCAAATTAGTACAACAAAAATAAAATAATCTTACACATGATCCAGATGGCACAAACACAGCATAATATTAACACAAAACTGAGCACACATGAATCAAATTGTGTGAGTGATAAAATAAATTTTATACAAATTTATTGTGCATTTTGTTTATTGTGCATTTGTTGTGTGCATTTTCTAGTACACTATTTTTTTCGTTTCTGTTGCAAGAATTTGTAAATTTCAAATCAGTTTGCTCTCTATTACATTCATTAAAAAAACAACACAAACATTTTTCATTTTAAGTGTGCATTTTGTGTTATTTTCATTCATTGTTCACCATTTTTGTTTACATTTCTATTTTCCTACGTCTCCTTCCCATCTCCTTCTACAATCTACATCTCCAATCCCCAAACTCAACTTCAACCTGAAACCCTACTCCACTTCAACAAATTCGTCCTGAGCCTGCACATGTAATACAATTCAATCCTCAAAGTCCAACCTCCTACTTAGAATTCAAACTACGGCTAGAAGCATCAACTCCCGAGAACACGATACACTTCACTTCCATTTAGGATTTTAACACATCCATTCTGCAAACCACCTTTAGCACTAAACATTTATGCCCATAGCCTCCATCTACCCTGCATCATAACTGTATACTTCATCACTACCACCAACCCGAGCCAACCAACTGCCCGATCACCTGAACCATCAAAACCATCCAACTACCCGATCAACCACAACCCACCATCTTCTGCCGAAACTTCATTCAACAATACAAGTGTCGATAGTACCTTTGTAAACATCATTCCAACACTGCTCATACAACAGCTCCTGTCAACTCACCACCACAAACAACACTGTTCATACAACAACCTATAAGTTCACTATCACAACCCCACCTGCACATACATCAAACACTACTACCTTGCTCTGCCTGTTTACTTCCCATACCACCCCTTGCCATATCATCTCACCACATAACCCACTGTCCAACCTCCATACAAGGCAGTGCAAACTTTGTCAGAAAATTACACTGCATTGCCCTGTGCCTTGCTTGTCATCAACCATTTTTTTAACATTTCATCTTGCTTCCGTCATACAAGCTTTTCAACTTGCCTTTCAACTTATTCTCTGTACAACTCCATTCACCATTCCCTGTATAAATAATTCAATCATTGCTAACCTTGTCACCATTCTCTATACAGTTTCCCTGTCTGCCATCAACCACTTATACAAACCACCCATAAATATACATAAACCACTCCTCACCACTGCTTCGACCAATTCATACAACCTGCCATCACCTCCATACCGTTCATACCAACATTTCATTGTCATTTCAAGACCATCATCACCACAAAAACTTGCCACTGTCCCATTAAAACACTGCCTGCATCCCTGTGCAAACTCACATACAATCCACCACCACATACATCTCCACATTGCCTACTTCATACAATTTCAACATATCACCTTCCTTGCTGCACATTTCCCCTGTCACCATTTACTATAGCACATTCCATAACCAACCACATTCTTCATCCATCAACAGCTGGCAGTCATACAAATCAATAGTTCTTCCTCGCATACAATTCGTTCATCAAACTTCACTACGTCCTTACTGGTTTACTGCAATTCCACCATCCCCACAATTTCCAGCAACTGCTCTTTCATTCAGTCATTGAACTACTTCAACATCACTGCTCAGACAACAAACAGTTACCTGCACATACATTCAATCTCCAAGCACTGCCTCAACTTCAATTCATTACCTACATCATTCCACAATTCATCAAACCATCCCATACACTACTGCTCCACCCCACTGCATATAATAAGTACTCAACACCAATCTATAACTTACACTTGCTTCTGCTGCAACACTTCCCACTGACATACCCATTTCGAGCAAGCTCTAGTCATCACTGCAAGCCACAACTTCTCCAAACCTGCAATAAGGCCACAACTTCTCCACACCTCAACTTCATTCACTTCGACAGTTCACCACCCCACCACCATACTTCAACAGTTGTGCACACTCTCTTCAACCCAAACAACAGTGCAAACACAGTTGTCAAAACATCTCCAGTACCCAAACCATAACACTGCTCTCTGAACTCTTCTCTGTCTTATCAAATACCTCTCTGCCACACAGTGCTTGCCATAACCAACTACCTACAAAACAACCACCACATTTCTAGTGAATCTCTGTGCACTTCCCTACCACAGCCATACCATATTTGTTCAATACAGTGCCACTCCAATACACACATTACCACTATTTCTAGTGAATCACATTTCTAGTGGATCACATTTCCAATGAATCACATTTCCAATGAATCTGAAATTATAAATTTGTTTTGTGATCAAAAATGTTATCTGTTTATTATAATATTATTTTTTGGTGCTTATGTTATCTGTTTACTATAATGTGACCAAAAATGTTATCTGTTTATTATAATGTAATCAAAAATGTAGTGCACACACACACACTAATTAATTAAAACAAAATTAAAACAAAATTTTAATTAATTAAAACTGTTTTCACACATCAAAGCAGTTTTGGAATATTAGAAACAAACACATCAAAGCAGTTTTGGAAAAGATTCAACTTTTGAGTCATTACCCTACGAATATTGCCAGTACCAGGCCTTCGTGTGCTTCTTGAGGAAGCGAACGTCTCACCTTCTCCAATAAGATGCATGTAAAGAAGGTTTAACTCGTCGTGAGAGAGCTCCCTACCCTGACTCTCGGTCATTTGAGCAACTCGCTCATTGTATTTGGCCTGTAATTTACATAAATAGTTATGTTAACATAATTAGGAATTTGTAAATTATAATAAGACTTTTGTTGATTACATACAACAAACTGTTCCGAGTACTCATCAACCCATCCCCCATCTATAGAACCGTTCGGTTTCTCAACAAAATATGTTCAAATGTACACCTGCATGTATGTCGGCTTTCGACCTTGTTCTTTCTCCTAAAAAATGAAAATAATTTATCATGTGTTTATTTGAATTTTACACTATTATTAGTTAATAATTTAAACAATTACCATATCATTCATCCATTGTGCCATTGATTTAGAACCACATCTATGTGGCCTTGGATTGCTATTGCGAGCGATTGAGTTCTTTTGAGAAAGCTCCTTCACATCCTCCCTCTCCCAGTAGGCTAAAAACTGTTGCCATACCTCATCTGTTTTACAAGCATTCTTCTTTTTATACCTTTTCGTGTCTCCAATAATCCACCTATACTTCAAAGAACACTTTTGATCCCATAATCGTTTGACATCAGCAAAAGAAGTGATGGGATCCCAAGAGTACAATGCCTACACAAGAATTTGGGAATCGAATAAATAAACTGAAAGACTTAATCATGAATGGACTAAATATTGTGACATCCTGAATTTCAAAATTATTTCACCTTAAACTCTTCAAACCAATGATCCTTAATATTAGCAGGAATCATACTGAAACAAGGCCAAAATGATGTCAAACGGGCCTTAAGCATAGCAGATATAGTACGAGACGTCGAGGCACTATTCACGAATTCCCAACTGTTAATGAACAAATTATATTAAAGTCTATAATGCATTATTTAAATATACAATAATTCGAAAGTTCATAAATTTTACTTACTCGCCATTCTCCCTATAATAGATATACATGGTGCCAACTGAGGAAGTCGAGCCAGTCTGTGACATATGTCCAGATAGCTCAGGGGTGCCTTGATCATGATCACGTCCATTTGAAGGGGTGGGTTGTTGATCGACAGAGGGTGGTGCTGGTTCGATCAAACTCAAACCACGTCCACTATCTCTACGACTACCACTACTACTACGACCACCACTACTACTACGACCACCACTACTACGACGACCACCACCACGAGAACTCATATCTATTACATGAATACAACATTTGCAACTATATACATAAGATAAGCTAACATTTCAAAATGAAATTTGTGAACTTTATTTAAGACAAGGTTTGAAAACATACATCAAATGACATAGAATGTAAACCAATCGAGCAACTAAAAACAAATGCGAACAATCATAATTAAATATACATGCTACCAATCTTCATTATCATCATCGCTCTCAATATTTACACTGTCATCTTCAAGCTCACACTCATCTTCTTCTACTTTAATTTGCTCATCGTCATCTTCATCTACTTCGACCCCATCATTAACGTCATTAATTAGAGATCCTACGTCTTCTAGTTGTTGTACAATCTCTAGTAGTTCATTAGGTTCTGGATCATTTTGATATGCCAAATTGTCGGTTATGATCATGTTTGTGTGAAATGACCATCTCGGTTTTGTTTTAATAACAGCCTACCAATCTGAACGACTGTTGTCGATAGCAGGATAGGGTGTGAAATAAACTTGTATAGCTTGTGCTGCCAACACAAATGGATCATACCCTAAATTTGTTTTTCTGTGGTTTACTTCAATAAGAGGGTAATCCTTATGTACGCGTTTTACTCCAATATTCGGCCTACTATCAAACCATCGACATTTGAATATAAATGTTTTTAACTCCGGCACCACCGAGTAAGTTAACTCAATTATTTCCTCAAGTACACCAAAATAATCCTTTATGTCATCATCGTTGTTCCCACCTTTGATGCAAACTCCGCTATTAACAGTTGTTTTTTTCTTTCCATATTCTTCGGTGTGAAACTTAAATCCATTTATAAACATTATTGGACATATTCTGTAACTATTACACGGACCGAATGCAAGTTTCCTATAACAAATGTCGGTGATGTTGTTCGTATCAACCTATCAATTTGAATCAAGTACACAAGTTAATATATAATGAATACCGCAAGGTTAAAATACATGACTTATCAAACTTACATATTGTTTAAACCATCCCTCGAATTCCTTACAGAGTTCAACATTGGGATATTCACTTTCGAACTTGCTGTTTAAATCAAATATACATGTTAATATCTAAGGAGTATTGTGTGTAGCTTGAAAAGATTGACAATAATTTAGTTAATGAATAATCAAATTATTATAGTACCTTATAAGATCAGTTAATTCATTGCAATTAAGAAGCACAGTTGCCTTGGCTAGATTATAATCCTTTGTTGTAGCGAAGCCTTTAACATTCTTCCATTTACCAGATGGACGTCCTTGTTTTTTGAATACCGAGAGAACGTTATCGATTGAATCATCCACAATATCATTTTCATTGCGATGACCACAATTGAAATTTAAATTAATGTCATCATCGAAATAATGACTAAAAAATATGGATGCTTCTTCAATAATATATGCTTGACAAATAGAACCTTCAACACGTGCTTTCTGTTTCACTTTTTTCTTTAGGTGTCCCAGATACCTTAATATGAAAATGTGTGAAATTAACTATAACATGTTCTATATTTAAACATTGCATAAATAAATATAACTATTATATACCTCTCAAAAGGATACATCCATCCATACTGCACTGGTCTACGTAGTGACGCTTCAGTTGGTAAATGTACTGGTAATTGTTCCATGCAATTAAAAACTACAGGGGGAAATATTTTCTCCAATTTACATAGTAATTTGGGTATATCTCTTTCAAGCTTCTGCAAATGGCTTTTAGATAGAGTTGTCGAACATATCTCTTTAAAGAATACACTAAGCTCTGTTAAAGGCATCCAAACCTTTTATGGTAAAAGCTCCTTAAATACTATCGGAAATAGAGTCTCTAAAAATACATGGCAATCATGACTCTTCATACCTGACAGTATAAGATCCTTCATATCAACGCATCGTTTCATATTAGAAGCAATTCCATCAGGAAACCTCAAAGAATCGACCCACTCTAGTAATTTTATGCAACGAGTCCTATCCATCTCATAACATGCAAGAACTTTGAAGTTTGGACGAATAGGATTAATCTTAAGCTCTGGACGATTGCAATAGTATTCGATATCTTTTCTTGATCTCAAATCATCTTTGGTTTTTCCTTTCGCATTCATAATTGTATGAAAGAAATTCTCAAATACATTTTTTTCAATATGCATCACATCCAAATTGTGTCGAAGTTTTAGATCTTTCCAATATGGTAATTCCCAAAATATACTCTGTTTGCACCAATTGTGATAATCCCCTTTGCCAGGAATTTTGGGCTCTTTGTTTCCCGTCTCGTGTAATGTTGCATATCTTTTACAATATCAAATACTTCTTCTCCATTCAAAAATGTTGGTGGTTTCAAATTTACATTTTTATTTGTTTCAAAGTTTTTCTTATCACGTCTCAACGTGTCATTTGTATGCAAAAATCGATGGTGGCAATCCCGCCAACACTGCATACCACCATGCTTTAGTGTAAATGCTTTTGTTGAATCCATGCACACGGGGCAAGATAATTTACCTCCCGTACTCCAGCCCGAAAGCATCCCGTACGCGGGAAAATCGCTTATCGTCCATAACAAACAAGCAAATAGTTTGAAATTTTTCTTCTTTGACACGTCGTACGTGTCAATACCCTCTATCCACATTTTCTTCAAGTCCTCGATTAAAGGTTGCAAATAAACATCTATTCCGTTTTTCGGATTTTTGGGTCCACGAACAATTAGGGTTAAGAACATGTATGGATTTTGCATACACATCCAAGGAGGCAAATTGTAAGGTGTCAAAATAACTAGCCAAGTGGAGTATTTTTTTCCATACCGGCTAAAAGGTTGGAAACCATCAGTGCATAAACCGAGCCTAATATTTCGTGACTTCTTGACAAAATCAGGATATTTGTCGTCGAAAAGTTTCCATGCTTTTCCATCTGCAAGATGACATAAAAACCCTTCCTCTCAAACTCGTTCACTATGCCATCTCATGTGCTCCGCAGTGGCATAAGACGAATACAATCTTTGCAATCTAGGAATAATCGGAAGATAATGTAAACGAGTAAAAGGCACACCTTTACCATTACTTTTTTTCTTTTCATATCTTCCTAAGCCACAAAATTTACATTGTGAACGGTCTATGTCTTCTTTCCAATATAGCATACACCCACTTCGACATGTATCTATCTTTTCATACGGCAACCCAAATGCGGACACTTGGTTTTTTAATTGATACCAATTTTCAGCCAATCTAGTTTGCAAACCGGATGGAATCACATCTCGAATTAAGCTAAGAACGCCATTCATTAATTTTTGGGTACCGTTATTTATGGATTTTATAGCAACTAACCTAGCAGTTGCTGCAACTCTGTCATAGGACATCCATCAAAAAGCGGTCTTTTTGATGCTCTAACAGGTCAAATTTTTTTTAGCTTTTGGATTTGGTTCTTCCTCTACATCCAATGAATTAGGCAGCATGCTCGGACCAGCGGCGTCAATAACCATTTCAGTCATTCTATTTTCTGTACTAGTAGATTCATCAAAATCAACGTCAATGTTTACGTTATCATCCTCAACAACTACCAACATATTAATAACGTTCATCGCATCTTCACCATGATGTATCCATACATAGTAATCGTCCATAAAACCGTTTTTAGTAAAATGCCTTTGAACAATTTCATAAGGATGATGTTTTGTGGCTTTGCATTTCTTACAAGGACAACGGATTTCTCTCATGTTTGTCCCATTGGAAGATGCCACTAGCATGAACTCAGTTAAACCTCTTAAAAATTGAAATGGAATTGTTCCTCTATGCCCAACATTTTTGTACATCCAAGCGCGACGAACTTTCAAACGTTCCATTTTCTACTGCATAATTAAGATATGTTATATTATAAGATGAGTACTTATATTATTGCTATATAGAACTATAGTTATTTCATTATTTTAATTACTACCCAATTATTGTATTATTTTATTTAGATAGATAGAATTCCAAATTCGTATACATATAAATAGAATATTAGATGTATGCTAGTTTAACTTAAAAATTCTAATTCTTCTAAATGTTTAAATTCTTACATTTATGCAAATTAAATATATCTTATCGTAACCCTAATAGAAATTTGTCCATTGTTTATTTAATCGAACTTTCCATTAGAATTGTTTATTTATGGGCTCAGTCAACCTGCTTCTCATTACAAACAAAACCTTGTTTTTACATTTCATAAATCATTTCGCCTCAGGTGGTACAACAAAATTTCGGCAGCACTTCCCCTTATTCCCCGTATCATATGCCTATGCGCGTACACGAGGAACAAAAAAGAAGCACTCTCGAAATTTTGTCACCACTTGAATTGAAATGATTTATGTAATGTAAAAACTTAGTTTTGTTTGTAACTTGTTCAATACAGGGACAAATTCGACAAATACTGTATTAGATGAATATTGATGTCCGTTTCACAACAAAACGAACATCTATATAACGATCATATACGATACCTGTCAAACGGGGTCAACATTAATCTATGCTAAATAATTTTTTTAATTAACTTCTTTGAATCAAAAGTTAAAATGGTTTAAATTTTAAACAGAATATTCGTTAATAAAATATAAAACATGCTTTTAGTGCCTTAATATTATGTTAAAAAGAGGAGGTTATAATTTATAATAATTATTGTACATCCAGATACTATGAAACTAAATTATGGCGGACAAAGTTTGTGGTAGTGAAAGGAGAAACTTCTTTCTGCCGCCGCCGCCGTAACCGGGATAATTAATATGATTCGGTATGCAACCCATACATTTAGAAATCCAATCGTATCATGGTAAGATCTTAAGAAATCAAGGATGCTACTTGATTTGGTTATTTGCGATGACAAGATCTTCTTAGTTGTGTAAGTTCAAAATATAATATTTTCCACAAATATTACTCTCTTCATTGTGTTTTAAAAAAGTTCCTAGTTTCATACAGTGCTCGATTAGAAATTCTACTCACTTGTCAATTGTTTCCTTTTGTTCAAGGTTTTTATGTAAATCTACCCACTTAATAAGACTTGCAGTATGCTCCGAATTATTTTCATGTTCCCGTAAAATCGCTGGAATATTATGCCAACCATTAACTCATTCATTTCCAAATTTGAATGTTTTTTGTGTGCTTTTAAATAATTTGCAACAAAAACAAAATACTTTGTCCACTTCATTTGAGTAAACTAGCCACTTTCTTTCATGCTTAGAAGAAAAATGTCTATCATCTTCATTTTTGGAAAATTTATCATTTTCTTTCGAAATTTTGATAGGACCTCATTTAACCAACATTGTTCTTTTAGTATCGGCTATCCTTTCCTACAAAACGGGATCATAATTCATTTAACAATTTAAAATTTTATTTAATTATTTGTAAATTAAAAATTGAATTTTGCAAAAAGGCGCTTCAAACTGTAAAAATGCGCATTCAAACTGAAAAATGACACAAACCTTGAATCTTGAGCTAAGCGCCTTAATAACTATGATTGAGATTTTCGTATTTTTGCTTGAAACAAATTAGAAATTGAACCAACCAAGTGATTTTCTAGTTCCTCTTTTTTCCCTTAACTCTTCTGTTATAAGCTCCGAAGTTTTTCTTACGAAATCTAATTCAAATTTTATCATCCACGTTCATCGTCATTTTTCATTAGCATTCCCAAGTTAATAATATAGTAAAATCTAAAGAAACTGCAGGTGAATAACTAAACAATTCTAGATATATTTTGGAAAGCGGGTAAATACTCAATCACAGTTGTGCAAGCAGTTCATCAAGCATATTAGGGTCAAGAAAAAATGATGACAGCACTAAATTCAGAAACAATCTTCAAAGGTAAATTAGGGTCAAGTAAAGCAAGTGCATCCCAAGTAAGTAATAACTAGAGTAATGTTTATGATATTTCAAATCAGCAATTAGGTGAAAGAAACTGAAGATGTAAAGCATATCAAATTGAAACTTGTATCATACAAAACTGCATTCTATTTCTATACCTAGTGTTTTATTCTAATGTAAATCAGTAAATGTATTGAAGATAAACCAAAATCAAAAAATTAAAACTTACCAGCAAAATCAAAGAAAGTCTACAATTGTTTCAACTCTTTGCACGGCGCTGCAATTGTCATTCGTTGGTGGTCACTGCTCACTGTCGACGTTGGTAACCTGATTCACACTCGCGGATTTCTTTTCTATTCTATTCTAGGGTTTCTTTCTTCTCTTCTTTTTAACGTCGGACGCGCTTTTTTTTCTAATGATTCGTGATTTTGATTCAAGATTTTTTTTCCTCGTGGTGAGATGGAAACGATTTGGGATTTAGGGTTTTGGTAATTTAGTCGTACCGAGGAAGGAAAGTGGCTGATGCGTTTGTTATTGTATAATTTATTATTTAAGTAATTGTTTAAGTGCCTGTGGCTGATGCGTTTCCTACGCGATTTCATTCTTTTGTAGGTCATGTAAAATAAAAAATTACTAAATGTTTAATATGTTAAAAAGACAAAAAATAGTTGATTTGGATGCAAAAGTTGAACAGATATATCTCAATGCCTATATTTTGCAAATTTATGTTAACCACGTTAAAATTTAAACCAAGTATAATCAATTATCAAAAGAAAAAGAAAAAAGACTTTTACAATAATATAGAAAAATAATAACTCATTAAAAAATGTCACATTTCTAACAAAAGCAGATTTTCTGCAAAGTTTAATCAGTTTTATTTTTAAGTTTAACTGAATTAAATTATTTTTATATAATGTAAATTTCTTGCTTACTTTTCTTGAATCATAATTTTCATATTTCGGACTATTAATTTGGTATTTCAACTTATTAAATTTAATTATTATTCTTCTTTAGTTAATTAAACATCTAAAAGTTAATTATTATAATTTAATATATATATATATAAATATATATATATATATATACACATATACATATAATTTTATTTTAGTTTCGAAAGTTAATACGATTTACTGAAAAATTAAATTATATATTTTTATAACATAATTTCAAGCTAAACTACAAAAGTTAATAATTGTTTGGCGTAGGTAAAACGTAGAGAAATTCCAACCTCTTTCCTCCACAGGCGTAGGGAATGCGTAGGGAGAACAATAAGGTGTACGGAATGGGTAGACAATTCCCTACACATTCCCTACGTCATGGTCAATTGTTGGAGAACCTGGTGTGTGTAGGAAATTCTCTACGCCGTCCCTACCCCTTCCTATGTTTCCACATTTTCCCTATGCCGCGCCTACGCGGCGTAGGGATGGCGTACGTAATTCTGACTTGGAAAACAACCCTCTTTTTTGTAGTGAATTAAATATTTATTGAATAAGATTATTAAATCAATTTGAATTATTATTAGCAAAATTATCAATATCAATTTAATTTTTAATCCAGATTATTAAATTGATATTGCCAAAAACTCCAGGATATTACAAAGTCTTACGTAGAAATCTAGATTCAAATGATGAATATATTTAGATATTAATAAAAAATAGATTTTACAAATCTTTTTCTAAAGAAGAATGATACTTAATTAGAGAGGAAAAGGTACAGTTTTTTTGGATAACAGTAAAAAATTTATAGTTAAAAAAATTACGTGAGTATTTTGTAATAAAATCTTTGTACTATGGTATGCTATTGGAATTAAAGGTCCCTGACCACACTATAAAGTCCATGAAAGCGCATATGCAAAGTTTGATAGCATATAAAGATAAGCAGCAAATTAAATAAGATTCAAATGCAGGAAAGAGTAATGTGATCGCAACCTTTTGATTTTTAGTTGATCATGGAAACTTACTCCTTCCATACCATAAAATTCAAATCAAATGCAAGGAAAAATCACAACCATGGTTAGAAAGTGTTAATGAAATAACTAAAGAAAATAGAAAAATGTAAATTTGGTGTAGTTCAATTTGGCAAATGTATACCAAGCGTCCATACTACTTTCTATCATAGGTTCATCATTGTTTCAAATCAAGATGCCATTCCATAAGGAAGGAGAGCTCCACAACATGGATAGATCTGTTAACTGATTACCCCATACTTCATTTGTTCATACTTCATTTGTTCATGAATATCTACAGAGCTTAATCCTTTGGCGAAGAAAAAAGTAGACATTGCTTTGAAGTTTTAGAAAGCATAGTGTAAATCAACAATGTCCTCATATGCTCAGTCAATTTGAGGTTAATAACCATAGTATTTTGATGTTTATACAATAAGTGCAAGCAGTCCTATGATGTAAACGCAAAACTAATATACGTTATTTGATTTTTTTTCCTACTTAATATACCAGATAAACCTGAAATAGTGCTTCTAAACTACATATATGATTTGTGCAATTTGCATATATATCAAAGAAAATTGTTATAGTTTTCCTTGCAAAAAATTTGTTAGCAGATATTGTGTAATTTGCATTATTTAAAAGATAATTGTTAAAGTTTCCTTGCCATAAAACTTATTAGAAGATATTTTTGCAATGTACATATTTTCATGAAAAAAAAAACATGTATAGGAGTACGAGAGTATTTCATTATTTGTTGGCTTATTGCAAAGAGAAAATTGATTGACTGCCTTGCCATTCGAAATCTTGTTATCTCTAAACCAATCGTTAGGAAGTTATAATGAAGTTTCTTATAAGCGTCACTGGGTAATATGCTCATTATTTTCCTGCATAATTCGCACCAAGTTCTGGATGAAATCATTCGAAGAGAGAACTACCAATAATTTTGTAAAGCATGAAGAATGCCAGCTACTTACCATATATCTATAGCATTTTCCAGACAAACTGGTTCATGCACACTCTAACAATGATACACATGTCCGTTATGCTAATGTAAAGGTAGTTTTTAGACACTACTTGTGCATATGTAAATAAACAGGGAATTTTTTCTGTATAACATAGTGATAAAGTGGTTGCACTTTACATCTTAATAGGACCAATTCTTAAAGCATGAAGATCTACATAAACATAATATTAAGGTATCATATATAATGGATTTCGAAGAGAAGTATATTTATGAACCTTGCCTATTCTTAGCACTAACTACATATTATTCATCTTAGACATTAATGTATTTCTCATTTCATTCAGTTGTCAATACATCATTATTATATTTTTGATTGAAATCTCATTGATCTCTATGTTTTAATGAACCTTTACATCACTACAGGCTATATATTTGCCCTAAATTAAAGATTAAAATTACCGATATGCATTATATACCTTTTTGTATAAAGACTAATCACCATCAGACATTTGCGTAATGAAAACCTTATCAAATATGGAAAATACATGAAAGAAATGATGCAATCAATGTATAAAAACCAAAGCATGTATAAAATTGCATATGCATAAAGTTCAGAATATCATATTTAGTATTAAAACAGTTACTTCTCAATTGGTTTAAAAATATTTTTTTTATAGCATATTAAAGATGCATGCTAAAATATAACATATGGATGTTTCTTCACAACACCAACAGAGGTCTAAAAGTTTATTGAATCAAGACATTATAATGTATGAGACAATTTTATTAATTTTAGGATGAAGATATAATTTACGTTTAATTCGATGCATTAATTGTATTCCCGGACTAATTTTAATTTTATAAAAATTTACCAAAATTTTAAATGTAAGCAATAATTTACTTTAGATATGATGCACCAGTTTTACTCCCAAACTATCGAAACTGTACGGTTCATAAACTTCTAAATGTGAAAGTATGTAAAACTGATATGTTAGGTTTCATAGATTGGAACATGTTGGGATATAATGGAAAATCGATGGAAGAAAATATCCAATGCATCTAAGAACTCAGTAATACGGAAACATTATATTGTCATCTATTAAATTTAGATATAGATGAGTTCATCACATTTAGTAAGAAAACACGAAAAATAATCCTTAATATACGTACCTATTTTTTTTTTTTTACCGTTACTGCAGTAGTAAAAGCTGGTACAAAAGAACCATACAGATGCAATGCATAAATGGGAATTTAAAGTAATAAAAAACGAGTTTTAATTTTCTCACCAAATTTGAATTAGTCAAAATATTAAGGAGTAAATGGGTATCTGAAAGATAATTAAGCTCATGGAATGGATGAGATATAGGTTATATCAAATTGATTTCAATAAAAAATCAGCAAATGGGAATTGAAAAGATTAAAAAAATCACCAAATAAAATACAGAAGAAATATTAACAGAAGATGTAAATTTATTTTTAAAGTATGATCAAAATTATCAAACATACTTTCTCTAGTCAAACATTTTTTTTCTTAATTGTAGACTGTAATTAATGGTAGCACTAATTTATAAAAAGTAGCTAATGCATCCATGCAAAAAAATTTCGTGAACATATCCTAGTTACATATACTATCTACATTAAAACTAACCATCTCTGGTCAAATTACGATGATAGTATACTAAATAAGAAGATGTAAAAATTGAAAGGAAATAATGGGCATAAAATATGAAGTTCCTTTATTCTAATTCTGAAGAAGAAGAAAACACGAACTTAGATTCTACCAAATTGAATGGATGCAAAATAACTTTATAATAAATGAGTTATGAAATAAGCTTAGCATATGTTTTTCTTGCAAATAACCATTAGCTTGGATTAAGTTATAAGAAAATGAGTATATAATTTGTTTTACACGAATTATGTATTCTAATTTGGCATTATCATACAATAAGATTTTATAAATGTTACCTATCATATTTCGTATAGATTACAGACAGCAAAAGAAAACAAAATTTCAAAGAAGGAAAGCTTTATTAAATATAAAAGACATCATGTGGACTTGCCTCTACCACTTTTTTTAATAATGCAAGTCTAATCTGGAAGCTTTGAATACATATTTAAATTATTTTCAATGTACGTTTCTGGTTGATTTAATTTATGGAGAATGCCTACGAAACCTATATATTTTTACATTTTACAATTCAAATCTTGTTGATGTACTAAATTCTACATTCATTAATTACCATATTGAGTATGTTTGTACCAAAATTGGACACAACACCCTTCAGACGTATTTGAAGAGATTAAAGTGAAGAATATAACCGAAAAAGGAGGTTAATCTAACAAACACGCCAAAGCATACAAACAGAAAAGCAAGAACACAAAAATTTAGAGTGGTTCGAAGTTGTAGCCTACGTCCACTATGGAAAGTTTGCTAATTTATTGACTTTGCTAATTGATTACAACAGATTACTGCTATAAACTCTTAAGCACTCAAGATATGATGGAGTTTCCGGAAAAAATTTCGCATAGAGGAGTCAAAAGTCCATTTTCTAGAGGCATATGGCTGCTATTTATGGGCATAGGCTAAAAATATCGGGCACAGATCTCGGAATACTCCTTCTCTTATGTGGGTGGGCCCACCACATCGATCCATGGTCATTAGGGATCGATCCATGATTGATATGTGTACCATTCGTATCGATCAACATGAGGTCATTTTGGGCCGAGATCGATCATGAACATTCTTGAGATGATACGCAAGCTCCTGTGAAAATTTGGTGGCATTTAGACTTGTAGATTTTGAGTTATGATCGATCCAAGTTTGACATTTTAATGGACTAGCGTCTTCGTATCGATCCAATATGTATCGATTATACTGAGACCGATGGTAGTTCGTATCGATCATATTTAGATCGATGACGTGGCACTACATTCTAGGATCGATCCAGTTTTCATGCTGAGTGATCGAGTCTTCCACTTTTACGTGCTTTGTTCATATCGACCTGAAGTAATTCCCTTCGTATTGTTCCCTCGCACCCTACTTCATATCGATCCGTTATAATCGCTTAGTATCCATTCAAATTCACCCGCTTCGTATCCATCGGCTGTAACATGTGAGTCTAGTTCGTATCGATCCACCGATAGACATGCTCTGTATTGATCGGTTACAGATCAATACGAAATCAACACCTCCCATCGATACGAAACCAACCAGTAAGTGTTTGTACCAAAATTGGGCGCAACACCCTTCGGCCATATTTGAAGAGATTAAAGTGAAGAATATGAATAAAAAAGGAGGTTAATCTAATAAACACGCCAAAATAGACAAACAGAAAAGCAAGAACATAAGAATTTAGAGTGGTTAGGCATTGTAGCCTTCGTCCACTATGGAAAGTTTGTTGTTTTATTAACTTTGCTAACCGATTACAACTGATTGCAGAAATGCACTCTTAAGCACTCAAGTTACAATGGAGTTTCCAGCAGAATATGATTGTAGAAGAGTCAAAAGTCCATTTTCTGGAGGCATATCGCTGCTAGCTGAAAATATTGGGCTCAGATCCCAGAATACTCCTTCTTCCACGTGGATGGGCCACCAAATAGATTTATGGTCATTTGGTATCGATTCACGATTGATACGTGTACCATTCGTATCGGTCATGATAAGGTCCTTTTGGGCTGAGATCAATCATGGACATTCTTGAGATGGTATGCAAGCTTCTGTTAAAAGTTAGTGGCATTTTGGACTTGTAGATTTTGAGTTATAATCGATCCAAGTTTGACATTTCAATAGACTGGCGTCTTCATATCGATCCAATATGTATCATCATACTTTGATCGATGGTAATTCGTATCAATCATACTTGGATCGATGACGTAGCACTACATTCCACGATTGATCCACTTTTCATGCCGAGTGACCGGGTCTTCCACTTTTACATGCTTTGTTCGTGTTGATCTAGAGTAATTCCCTTCGTACCGTTCCCACGCACCCTACTTCGCATCAATCCTTTATAATTGCTTCGTATCGATACGAACTTATGTTCTTCGTATCGGTAACCCAGAGGCCATTTCTTATCGCTTATTGGTTATGTTCGTATTGATAGGAGGTGTAGATTTCGTATCGATCTATGGCCGATTGATACGAAACATGTTTGGCAGCGATCGACACGAGCTGGAGTTACGTGTTACCGCCGATGGATACGAAGCGGGTGAATGTGAATGGTTACGAAGCAGGTTTGCTTGGATGGATACGAAGAGTGTTAACTCAGATGGATACGAACGGAGTTGATTCCCTTAATCTTGATCAATCCATATCTCAAGCATACAGACTTCGATTGACTTGAAATTTGGAATGTTGACTTTCATAGCTTTGCTTGTCGTGCCATATATATTGTAGCTCGATCCATACTCGAAAAAATTCACCAGTATCAATAGTAGACCCGTGTATAACTGATCTTCAGGACGAATTGTCTTTGGTTATCAGTCAATTCCTTGGTGTCAGGGCCCTGTGAATAAAGTGGGATAACATTTGACCTCCCCAAAGTACGTCTTGTGTGAACATGACGTACTTTGAAAAACTGCAATCCTCAGTCTGAAAAGTTCTATCTAATTCTTGAATAGTTGTTGTCTTTTCGTCAAAAGATGTAACCTTTGATTGATTTCCAGTAATATAAATGCCGACTATTAACCGCCAAGGATTATGTAGTGCATCTTTGTAACTGAGAGTTGAGTGTCAACAGCCTGTTGTTCACTGTTGTAATTGTCACTTGGTGAGCATTCATCTCCTAAGAATTTGGAAAATTGAATATTAGTTCGTCATACATGTATGTATGTTAACTTGACTCCCGTTAACATTCGCATGTTCATGAGTCGTTTTAAATTTTTTTATTTTGTTGTAATCGAGTTTCGTATCAATCCTCTCCTGGATCGACGTGAAATTTGAGTTGAGATAAAACTTGATGGTCTATTTTGAGTATCCCTTCGTATTGATTCTTTCCTAAATCGATTTTGAAATTCACGATAAGTATTTCGTGTCGATGGCTATTGATACATAATAGATCGTTCTTTGAAATTTCTTCATATCAATAGATACGAATTCTGGTGGTCTTCAAAGTGATGGATGTGAAATTGGCGTTTTGTATCAATTTCATTGCTGATGGGTCCGAATCGTCCAAACAAATCTCCGCTGTCTCATTTGTATCGATGGATCACTGATGGATACAAATAGCTGTGTTCTGGATCGATGGTTAATGGATATGAATAGGTTACTTCGTACTGATTAGAGGGGAGACCGTTCCTACCGGTGAATCATAACTGCAAGACTAATCGTTTCTCACCTTGGCCTCGTATCTATATAAAATAGAATTTTTTTACTCGTCTTCACTTTTCTCTTGTGTTCATATCGATTAAAGAAACCAAGAAATAGAAATTGCTCTTGCGTTCAGATTGAACCAAACTTCGACCCTTTGAACTAATCGCTGAAATCATGTAATCTATTGTTTAAAATCAATTTAAGATGATGAGACTCGAATTCTCATTCCATTCCATTCGTATTCATGGCCAAGTCTGGTGAACAGGAGGCCGGAGTTGGTCAGAATGAAGTCAATGATTGAGCAGCGACATGGTACCTATCCGAGGTAAAAGAAGGGGTGATGGAGTGAATGACGCATTTGTATCTATGATGGATGGCAAACGAGTTCGTATCGATTGGAGTTTAGCATAGTTCCGTATCGATCAGATGGAACTGCTTAGTATAATTGAATGGTGGGTGTTCGTATTGAACGATTAATAATGGCATTCGTATCGATATGAATGACCGATATGAATTTTGGACCTGGCGATCGATACAAAGTCATTACTATCGATCAATACGGATTGGAGGTTTATTGAACGATACGAAATCACTTTTCTGACCGATATGAACCATTTTTTTAATCGATACGAATTATAAATTTGGAGACCAATCCAATTTTGAACTTGATGGATATGAAATCTTCTGCACAGTCGAGCATCTGACTTCGACGAGCTTCTGCATCGCATAATTGGATTGACTGCATATTTGAATGCCTTTTGAAATTATCAATGGAACTGTAACTTGACAAATTTTATGAAATTTAACTTGAATCGTTCTCCAAAGTCTGGATGGCATGGTTGTGATGGTCAGGAATGACGATCACTCTGGTTGAATTTCGAAGTCTTGTCATTTCAACATCTCGCAAGTCCCCTAGAATTTATTTAGTATTATATAGCACTGTACTGCACAAGATATTCTCTCACTTCACACTGGTGGAAACACGAGTTTATTGTCCTCTAACGATGATTTTATTGAGTTCAATCGCTATGGAACCCGGGAGTTCACAGTCGTAGGATGTTTAGAGTGCACCTTTCCCCGTAATCGAAATGCCGGCTATTGCATCTGAAGAACTTAGCCCTGTGTCGTATGAACTACCGAGAGCAGTCATTATTATGAACCCGTAGGATTTTGTCCGCTCTATTATCTTCGAAGGTATGTTAGGCTGGATTTTCCTAAGACTGGGTTTCCACTGAACGATGTCTTACTGCCGGGGACAGAAGATAGAGCCCACAACCCCTCGGAAAGATACATATCTTGCAACAGATTCATGTGTGTAGTGGGGACAATTCCTTCCTTCAATCAGTTCATCTGCGAAGTTTTACTTTTCTTGATGATTGCTCCATCTCAGCTGCACCCGAATGGGTACGCCTTTCTCAATAGTTTGTTTTTCATCTTCATGGAGCACCTCTTCCATTCTCCGACAATAGAAGATATCAGATTCTTATTCAATATAAAGAGTCGTAGGGACAACCCTTCCTTCACTTTCCTAGAGGTGAGTTATTTTAAGACCGAATGGTTCTTCGTTCGGTGCACACTGGGTTTGCTAGACAGTGGAAAGTCAGACGTAAGTGCTCCAATCTTTTTGTTGATTAAATGGATAACAATAGTCGATGCCGAGTCTATCACTTTCTTTCTTTTACAGCTTCGATTTTGCAGCCCGAAGGAACTCGATTTAAGGAGATAGTAAGGGTTCTTCAAGCGGTGCCAACCAAATATAGAGAGATCGATGAAGTCCTCACAGATGAGAATTTGATTGCCATGGGGCTGATCGATAAAGATCTTAGCATAGGACTAGTAGGAGTTCTTAGGACAGCTTCGGCGAGGAAAATAAGAAGGAGAACTCCCAGCATTGTTATAACCGAACAAGCCGATGATGGGTCACCAGCTAGAGACAAACCCGTGGCTGTGCCTCCGTAGGATCCTCAAGAATCAAGAAAAATAAAAGGAAAGACTGTTGCCTACAAATCTCTAGGGTGAAAAACCGTCATGGTGTCTTTGCCTACTACTAGTCAAGAGATTCGTCTTCCACATATGGAGAGTTCTTTTGAGGATTGGCCGACGTCCCTATTCCGGACAACTTGCCTGTACATCAAGATATCGAACTAGAGGGGATTCAAATCGCCATAGATATAGGATAACCAACTCCTTTGAGTATGACTACTACAACCTGTTAGTTGGGGGGTTTGCACATACATGCACACACTTCATGGCATTACATAATCTCTAATCATATGTTTTGAAAAACTCTGGAGATACCTAACTCTGTTTCTCCTTTCATTTTACAGATATAATGTCTAAACGAGGATCTATGCTCGGATGTCTTCGTTCAACGCGCCATTCATCTAGCTCATATTCCGAGTCTTACAGGCGTGAAGCCGAAAGAGAATGATAGCGGCCACTCTAGTCAAGAGAGGGAGCATTATGAGAGGAAAAGAGATAGGGAGAGGGAGAGGTAGTATAGGCGTTGTTCCCGGTCGCGCTCTCCGCTACCTAGAGGTCCTACGCAACCCTCTGGCTCCAAAAAATAAACTATTGAAACTTCATGCCAACCAGTGCCTCTGCAAACTTTGAGATCCGACGAGCAGCACCGTAGAACTGGGACAGATATTCACGTCCTTACTACATCAGCGGCTATGGAGCCCAAGGGAGAGGGAGCCATCCAAAAAGCTCAGTCGAAAATGGATTTCCTAATATTTGCTTTGATAATTTTCACTTTCCCCCGATCTTGAAGCGAATTCTTGATGGGCTGAACAAATCATGCATGACTATGTATATAATATCTACAACCAGTATCGAGAGTGGATGAAGGCCGTAGAGAAAGCTTCAGCGGTGCCTTTTGATCAAGCGAAGACAATTGAAAATCTAGAGAAAGATCTCATCCAAAAAGATCGCATATTTCAAGTGCTTACCATCGAGAATGACACTTTAAGGAACTTGGTAACGGAGGCCCTTAACAAAGTCGATGACAAGCAAATGGAAAAAATATGATAGGAGCACCTGACCTTGGTCGATGAGGTGGGCCACAGAACCACCACCGTTATGGTAGAAAGAGATGACGCGTTTAAAGTGCTTGAGGAGCTCATATCCAAATTTACTAAAGTTGTCAAAGAGAAAGACAATGCTAACAAAACTTACTGAGAGGCATGCGATCAGACTGTGGCACTCAAGGGTGAGCGGGATGCGGCCAAGTTAAAGGTCTGAGAAATCGAGGTCAAAAATGAAAACAATGTTAAAGCGGCAGAAGCCAGGTTGGAAGGTGACATTGAAGATCTCCTGGTCACTTATAATGTCAATGTCCTGAAGCACCAAAACCTATGCTGCTTGAAGACTACCTGCTTCATCTATACAATGCCTGATGCCGCTTGATAGAGGATGAAAAGACGAACCACCACACTACATTCATCGAAGGCTTTGAGCTGGGGAACCGAACATTAACTGAAGATGAGAGAAAGTTCTCCATGATGCCATTGTCACTTGTGAAAAGGAAAAACTTGCTGGCCAATACCAGGACGTTGGAGAGGGGTATAGAGTTGAACACCACAAAGCAAGCTCTATAGTAACTCGACCCGAGCATATTTCTACAGTTGACCCTCCGGCTATTCCTGCTTATGACCCTGATCAGCCACTTCTACTACTTGTGCACGAGCATGGCTCTAAAGGTGCATCGGCTCAGCATATGATCCAAATTGAGGTAGGTACTCTGAACAATTCTTGCATCCATTCAAAGTCAGGAACACTATCAAAGGATGTCACTAATATTTTCCCTTATCTTTATTCATTTATAGACTCTACACCGGCCGAGCCTCCCGCAATCCATGAGCTACATCATAAGCATGAGGCTATTACGATAGAGGCAACCACAACAACGGTCGCTCCACCAACTGAGAGAGTGCATGAGAGCACTTTCATTTTTAGCGAACAGATGATGGAGGAAGCCCTTGGTCATCAAGGTGATCCACTTACTGACTTTCTATTCGTCATAGGTGAAGGTGTGTTTACGGCCAGCTCTTCGGCCCCAACCAACAACATTCCCATGAAAGCCCAGGCTGCTCGGGAGGAAAAAATAATGGCAGAGATTAATGTTGAAATGGCAAGAGCTGTGCAAATTAGTAGTATTAGAGGTAGTATGGCGGGTCCTGGTCTAGTCCCCATGCGTATAATCTCTCATGGCAACACAATCATTGACACTGGCATGCTCTCCCGTCCTCTAATATTGAAAGTACCATGATTCCTCCGACTCCTCACTCTGAGAGTATCCCGATTCCCGCGAGTTTGGAGGAAGAGATCATCGTAATCCCCCCCATCGAAGACCAACCAGTAAAGGAGGCTAAGGGGCAAAGGATCGAAAAGACAGCCGAGCGGTGGTTCAAGTGGATCAACACCAAGTAAAAAGAAAAAGCTGAAGGAGTAGACATGCCTTTTTGCTCCCTTTTTTTGGGTGTATAGGTAGGAATTTCTTTTTTCTTTCTGTAAATCATGTATAGATGCGGGTTCTGCCCCTGCCTATAGGGATTCTTGAAATAATCTGTGTACTTATTCTTTTCTTTCAAAGAATAGTAGTAATGAAATTCCATTTTGTTTTGAGCATAAATCTGTGTTTATTTTCTTATGTATTTTAGCACTCGAATTTCCATTCAATGTACTTGTGAGGCTTTATTCTCTGAATCAGACTTGAGTTTGGTTGTTTAGTCCCAAAGTCATGGCTTTGGGTCATAAGCAAACGTGGAGTCGAGTTTCAAGGCTACACTATCTCAGTTAGTGACTGATATTTGAGTTATGCCCCCAGTTTTGGAGAGAATTGAAGTAGTTGGTTGGTTGTCGCCTTCAATAATTTTAACTTAACTTAGTCGGAACATATTTAAAGTAAAATGAGTTTGAGTGGTCAGCTCACACTTGCTCATTTGTTGGTAATTGCATCCACACTCCAGGGATTGAACTTGTATGCCGGCGGTTAGTCACGCTTGCTTAATGCTTAGAATTATGTCCGCATTCTGGGAGATAAGTTAATTTATGGGCGCTCAGTCACACCTATTTAGTGTTTAGAGTTAGGTCTGTGCTCTGGGGACTTAAGTTGTTTTACGGGCGGTTAGTCACACCCATTTAATGTTTATACCCTGGTCCACGCTCTTGGAATCAGAGTTAGTTAATATCTATACTCTAGTTCACACTCCAGGAATCTGGAATTGGTTTATGGATGGTCAGTCACACCCATTTTGGTGTTTATACTCTAGTCCGTGCTCTTGGGACTAGAGTGAGTCGGTGGGTGGTCAGTCACACCCGATTATGCATATACTCAAGTTCGCACTCTGGGAATATAGTTAGTTGGTGGGTGGCCAGTCACACCATTTTGGTATTTATACATTAGTCCACGCTCTTAGGACCAGAGTTAGTTGGTGGGTGGTCAGTCACACCCGATTATGTTTATACTCTAGTTCGCACTCTAGGAATCTAGAGTTGCTGACAGATGGTTAATCACATCTGCTTAGGCATTTGGATCTCATTCGCACTCTGGGAACAAGAAGTTTATCAGCGTTGTGGACGGTCGGATCACATCCATCTTGATTTAATAAGCGAAGTCGTATATGGATGGATCCATCCTCCTCGACCTTGGATTTAGAATTTGCATGCCAGTTCACTCGGGGAACTAGAATTTGTTAGAGGATTGTCGCGTTTCCATCCTTCTTTTTTTTTATGTGGTTTGCCCCTGAGCTTGGGGTTCACTTAGCGAGTGACCGGTGGGATCACTATCACTCTCTATCTGAATGATTCGCACCATAGGATGGGACTGAGCTCTTTGTGCATTGTGAAAGTCACATGACACATTTCAATATTTCTCCACTCTGGCTTGACGAGTTTGCATTTTATTATAGAAATAAGAAAGTACGACAAAGTCAGTTTCCTTATTAAAGGTTCAAAATTTGAAATGCATAAACAGATTTCAAAGGAAAAAAAAACTAAATGAACAAATAAATCCTATTATGTGTAGAAGAATGAAATCATTTCCATAGAGCGGATGCGGAGACATTCCTCCATGCCCTTACCCTTCTCCTTTTGCTGTGCATCCCGCAGCTCAACAACATAACAAGCGCATCTAGCCACCTGATCACCATGCAATACTTCAACTCTGTTTTCAGTGGGGAACTTTAGAGTCAAACATTATGCGGCTGTTGCTGCACTGAATTCGGCGATGCCCGGTCGGCCTAAGAAAGCATTATATGGGGAATTAATGTCTAACACAACAAACTATAGCATCTGGACTCTTTGGCGATCTCCAACACCTGACCCAACTAGCAACTCTACCATCCCAGTGGGTATAGTTACACTTCCATTAAAGCCATGTATGCGAGACTGACACGGCTATAGGTCCGTCGCTACCATTTTGATCTAGTCATAAGCTTGCTTGAAAAGGATGTTTATGAGGCTTTCGCTATCTACCAGGATCCTCTTCATCCAAGTAGGACCTAACTAAGCTGATATGACTAGTGGATCGATAGTGGGGGCTTTGACTCTGTCAGTATCTCTGTTCGTAAAAGCGAGGTTGTCTGTCATCATTTTCTGTTGTTTCGCTCGAACCCCAACATCAATACTTCTACAACACTCGAAGTCCGCATGCCTAGTCGAACTGGTATACAAATCCATTTTCTTCCAACTCCGATTAGCTGGATGACCACCACTAACTGTATTTATCACCAATTTCCTACCTGTACGCACGAGTTCCTCGGGTTTAGCCTAGTTTTGACTTTGTTTCGGGTTAGATGTGCCCACATCTCAAGCATGCGACACCTGAACAAATTATTCCAACTTTCTCTCCTTGATTAAATTCTCAATGATGTCTTGTAAATGATGACACTCATTACTATTGTGGCCATAGCAATCGTGGAACTGTGACAACCCGAAATTTTCTAGCAATATCAATTTAATAATCTGCATTAAATATTAAATTGATTTGATATATCTTTATTAATTAAATCCGAATTGATACTTTTCTTTTAATAAATATTTAATTGGTGAATGATATCTGTTAAAAATTAATTGTTTGTTTTCTATTTATATATATATATATTTGTATACATTGTAAATAGATGAAATTTGTTTTAAAGTTTAACTAATAAATTATGTTTCAAATACTAATATATATTTTAGTGAATTAGAAATTATGATTTATTTGATATAAACTTTTCAAAGTTAAATAAATAGATATGTGATTTTAAATACATAAGTAAATACTTAAATAGTTTGATACCTATTCTAACTTAAGTTTAAACTTAAATTTTATTAACAAAATGATTGTTTTCTTTCCTTTTTAGTATAGCTTGATTTAAAATATGAATTTAAAAATATATATGAGTTTTAATATAATTTTGTCAAATAATACATTAACATACATTAATAAAATATGTAGTTTATAATAAAAAGATAATTTATTCTATTTATCATTTCAAATTGATCATGTGTTTTATAATATAAATACAATAAGAATGTACATATAGGGATACAAGATTTTAAGTAATAAAACAAAATATACATTAAGCTATAGATTATATGTGAAAATACTGTATATAATAAGTTAAAATAAGAAGTAAACATATTGGATAAATTTATATAACATCCACAAACATTTCCAATTTATAATAACAAGACAACAAATAAACTAGAAACATATGATTTTCAAAGTTGTAAACCAACATAAAAATGAACTGCAGCATATGTATATGTTTAAAGCACCGAAACAAATGTATCAGATTGTACAAAGGGAAATAAATAATATCTAGAAGTAAATGACGGTGATAAGAATATACATGTTATACAAGCAAAATAAAGACAGAAATAAAACAACTGTATATATGAAGCTTGTTAAGGAAGACATTATTAAGTATCTTTAAGCAAACAAAAAAAAGTCATTAATGTAAAATCTTTTTAGTACACAGAGTATTTCATTTCAGCCTCCATCTAAAATATCTTGTTTCAAAAATCTGTACAAACTAGATATGTATGCCATATTGTACAAATATTGTTTCAGTTTTATGAAACATAATTATATAATCCCTGTCTCCTTTCTTTTATTTATACCTCAGACTTACCCTTCTAATTCGATCATACAAACTAAAATATGAAATAAAACTATTGCAAACTTAAACAAGATTCAGTTTAAATCTACCCTCAAAATCAATTAATACTGAGAAACAAAGCAAAATGAAGTTTCAGTTGTATTCAAGCCTGCTTTAACAAAAGTGGCTCTGTTCTTTTACATTACAAGTGAGTAACATTTTTGTCAAACTCAAATATAAAAATGATTGCTTTATTTATTTCTGAAATAAGTTTGTATGTGTACATATTTGAGAGTATCTCAGTGTATGTTTGGATGTGTGATGCATTTGGATATGTGATGCATATATGATACCTGAAGAACACCTCTGTTCTAAAAATTTTCAAACCTAGATTAGTTTAAAAATCCCTACTGCTTGATCCACTTATTTTTAGGACTTAGGATCAAAATAAGACTTGATTGTTTGGTTACAAAAGAGATGTTAAAAATTTATTTAAGCTAAAAAAATTTAAACTTGCTCTGGAAAGATAATAAGGACAGTGAAACTCAAGTTTTGATAAAACCCAAACTTCATAATTAGTTAGTTCAGGCATATAAACTAAAACACTAAACAAAAAATTGATTTTTAAGGCTTGAATCAGAATTTTTAGATAGGGTTTGGAGGAGTAGTTTGTGTTTTTCTGTTTGAGGCATTTTGAGTTGCCGTGGGCGATCAAGAGGATCTGGAGGGTCGAGCTTAGGTCTGAGGGTCGAGGAGGCTGCCGTGGAGCTAGGAAAAATAGGGGATGGCGGCGCAAAGGGTGGTGGAAGCATCGGCATGAGTTTAAAGTTTTTAAACCTAATTTTTACTGTGTTTAGAGTTTTGATCACCGCTGTCAGTGTTTGTGTTCGAGTGTCGCGTGGTTTTGCAGGGAGGTAGAGGGGAGATGGTCAATGTCGCGGCAGGAGTTTGGTGGCCTCTGGTGGTCGGAGCTGTGCGCACGTGGCGGTGACAGGTTTGGAAGGGGAGGTGAGGTAGTGTTTTCCACGTTTGGTTCTCGAAGTCTTTTTCGCACGCGCCTCGTGAAACTTGAAGCAGGTTACGGTTTTTCTCGAGGGAAACTCGTATGTTACTCGAAGTAACACAAGGGGGGGGGGGCTCGGCTGTTGTTTTTCAGGTTTTAGAAACCTGTTGCTGTTTTTTTAACAGTTTTGAGATTTTTGGTTTTAAAAATTTAAAACAAAGTCAAGTCTAGTTTTAAATCAAGTTTAAAACATGAATTTAAGTTAGTTTTGAAAGGGAGTTGAAAATAATAAAGTTTCAAAATTAAATTATTTTAATAACTTAAAAGTGATTAATAATCAAAGTATTTTCAAACGAGAGTGAGTTCGAATGAAATTTGAACGGTTAAGAAACGATTGAATCAAGTTGACTCGAAAATTGAAAATCAGGATTTAGATTTGAAATTCTAAATTTGGGAATAAAATAAAGTTTTGTAATATAAATTTATTCAAAAAAGTTTTAAGTGCAATTGAACATGTGAGTTTACAAAGAGTTTTGAAAAAATAATAATAAATTAGATTTAAAACTTTATTAAGTATAAATTGGTTTTTAGTTAGAAGTAAATTGAAATAAATGTTTTAAACATATTGGAATTGAATACAAAATCAATAATAAGGATGGTTTACTTTAATTCATGAAGTTTTAGAATTTTATATGCATTAACTTTTAAGATTAATTAAGTAAGAATACTTAATGATGGATATTAATTAAATTAGTAATTATGAGTTTAAAAGTAGTAATTAAAGTAATTAATGAATTAATTAACTAATATGTGATTAAGAACCATAAATTAGATATTTATTTAAATTAATAAATTTTAATGGTTAATCAAACTTATAATTAATAATGATTAACTAAGTTAATTATTTTAGAAGATAATAATTAAATAAGTGTTAATGAAGGACATTAACTAGATTATTTATAATTAATTAATGTAAATGATTTTTAATAAATTAATTTGATTAATTAATTCAATAATAATCATTGTAATAGTTTAAATGTAAATTATTTATTTGAAAAGCAATTAAGAAATTAATTACTTATTGAGTAAATTGATTTGATTCGAGTTAATTAATTTAGTTTAATTAACTGATATTTTGGAAGTAAATTACTTAAAGAAGTAATTGATGAATAATTACTGGAGGTAATTAACTAGAAAATGTTGTTAATGGAAGTAATTAGAATATAATTACTTGAAATTAATCAGGAGATTAATTAAGAGTGTTATTGAGAAGTAATTAATTAAGAATGATTAATTACTGTTTGTTATTAATCAAGAGGATTAATATTTGTGATTTGAAGATTTGTATTCTTATTATAAATTAACAAATGAAATTGTAATTAGAAATCATTAATTAATATAATTAATGATGGAATTAGAAATTGGTTTATTTGAGAATAATAAATCAACAAGATAATTAAATGGTAATAAATCAATATAAATGTAACTAATTAATGGATTTATTCAAGAGTAATTTATTGTAAATGAATTAAGGAAATTATTGGAATGTAGCAAACGATATTTAAATCAAATATGATTAATTTGAAAATATAAGTAATGGATAATAAGATTTAAATTAAGTAAATTAATATTAATTAATTTAAGAAATCATTTGAGGATTTGGTATGTGTAATTACTTAGTGTAATTAATGGAGTATAATTACTTAGGAAAGTAATTAGATGATAATTACCTGATGAAATTCATACAAGATGATTTGAAAGTGAAGTAATTTGGGTAATTTCTTTTGTAATTAATCAATGGATTAATTTATGGAAATAATTAATCATGGAATGATTTATAAGTAATTAAGAGTAGTTAATTACTGGTTTGTTATTAATCAAGGGGTGATTAATAATTGTGTTTAAGTAAAGATTAATCACTTAATTAATTTAAATAAGTAATTTAATATAAATTGAAGATCATTAATTAATATAATTAATGATGTAATTAAGAATTGTTAATTAAGGAATAATTAATAGGGAAGTAATTAAATGTTAACTGCTATGAATGATTTAGAATAATTCATTTAAGTAATTAATTAAAAGACTAAATTACTTCTTGTAATTAGAGAATGATTAATTAATTTGATTTATAGTTAATTAATGGTTGTGAGAGCTGGATTTATGGAATGAGTAATTAATTTAATTTATTTTAAATTAATTAAAGATGGAAGTAGTTAATTTAATTCATTTTAAATTAATTATAGCTTGTGATTCATAAATCATTGCTTATGGATGATATTGATATTTCATTGTTTGATTGTGATCTCAGAAATGAGATGGATAATGTCTATGTGATATGGATGTATATTTTAAGTATGATAATATTTAATTATCTGTTTGGATGATGATATTAATTATCTATTTATGATGATGTGATTATTTATTATGAGATGTGGATTATCTATCTGTGCATATTGATAATATTGAATCCACTGTTAAGACTAATAGACAACTTGGCCTTAAAAGACACGTTTTGGATTTCGATGAGACCGGGATCGGTTTTCCTTATTTGGAATATCCGAAAACCACATTGTTTCCAAATTAACATTAGGTCGTGAATCTGGAGTGAAGATGAAGATTCAGAATGCAAGGGTTATCGTCGTTAACTCTGAGGGTGATTCCAAAATGAGTGTAACGAGATAATGCCTTCGGTTTCGTTCGAACCCGGAACGAACTTGTATGGATGAATGCTTTCAACACATCGTCAGGCGGACGATGAGCATTCTAAGAGATATGTTCTATAAAGGTAATCGTAACCTCAAGCCTCATCAACCGGGAATGGCTAAAACAGGGGAGGTGCAGCAAGGTTAGGTGGGTCATGCCCAAGCAGGACAAGGATATTCCCCTGTCTAGATGTCCCTTTTTATTCGGCTGTGTGGGCAGTTGGTGTGCAGCCAACTGCGGGGTTTATCTTGTTCGGGACTGTTCAGTAAGGAATGGTTCCGGCCTTGTGTTGCGGGGGGTCGGGAGTGATCCTCGGCACGTTGATCTAGGCCACGTACTGTGACGGGTGGTACCCCAGTAGCCCTGCCATTGTATGGAATCCAAAATCCAATAAGTGCCAACGGTTTTGATTGTATTACCCACTTTTGTGGCTAGTAGCTGGAATTTAATGAATGTAACAATTTCGGCTATTTTCTATTTACTTGAAAACCCTAGACCTATTATAATATCAATGGATTTCCTATCAAATGTTTTGGTTAGCGTAAGGTAAAAACTTTTCCATGTTTATGTGTGGGAAGTCTTACGTGATACCTTTTATTTTCAAAGGATTTTTCAAAACTAAGCAACTTTAACCTGTTACTCATACCAGACCTATGTCTGACCCGAAGTTTATTTTTGTTTTTCATAAACTCTCGGGTACCCAAATTTTTACGGGTAGCCAAGGGATTCAGGTTTAGTTTGACGAATTCTGGAGGAGCAATGAAGCAGGAGGCTTCAGCGTTGTAGATATATATATATATATATATATATATATAGTTTCCGTTGTGTGGTATCTCTGTGATGTATGGTGTATTGAGTTGTATAACTAGACAGGTGTTTATAACTGTCTGGTATGTGATGTACTATATGTATCTCTCTGATTGATGTTATATACTATGTAAGTACTTATGTGATTAATATATTTTATTCGTTCCGCTGTGAGATTCTGATGTTGTTGTTCTGTCTTCTCTATCTTTTCTATTTTCTCACCCTTTTCTTTCTTAATAACGATACTTCTTCCTGGGCGTAGGAAGTGGGGTCGTTACAGGAACTATAGAATTTTCAGTTTGAATCTGCTTTGCAAATGACGGTTTCAGAGCCGGCTTCTGGTACTTCCCTGTATTGCAGGTTTGAAGACAAACATTCTCCAGTGATATGTTCAAAGGAGTACATTAGTAAAACATGGGAGCTCAGCGTCGTGGTCCATGATTTTGATCTGGCTTCTTACCTTGACCTCCATCGCCTTTCTGCTGACTCACCTATTCTGTATATTCAGCTGCACTTTACCAGAACTCTCACCATTTTCTTTCACATCGGCATTACTTTGAATGCCTTCAACACTGGGCGCCCATCATCTTACTTTCTAGATTGTCTAGCATCTTCTCTCCTCAAGAGCAGGGCTGCCCTAGCAAAGAAACGGTCCAATGACGCAAGGGGTTTCCTAGCCAACCAATTGCCGAACTCGGAAACAGGATCGATTCCTTTGGTTAGTGCCATCAATATTAAATTGTCATTAGGGTTACTGATTTCCACACAACCGGCATCAAATCTTTCCAAATAACGCCTGAGTGCCTCTTGCGGAGCTTGTGTAATACTGGATAGGGCATTAAGATCTTTCAATCTCATAACCTGCATATGAAACTATTCGACAAACTTAGTGGCCGATTGATCAAAGCATGAAATGAATCGAGGTGGTAGACGAGTAAACCGCATGGTTGCAATGCTCTTTAAGGAAACGGGAAAGCTTCTACATTTAACCGCATTGTTAGCTCGAGCGGCGTTCATGAGCCATTCATACTTTAGGATATGCTGATTAGGATCTGAGCTCCCTTCATAAACAGCTAAAGTTGGCATCCTATATCGACGAGATGGTTCAGCATAGAGGATGTCATCAGTGAATGGCGTACGCCTCCGGGAGATTCCCCAATTGTCATTAGTGAGGCCTTGACTTTCCCGGATCATTTGACATACCATGATTTGAATGTTTAGTCTTCGAACATTCTGGCCCAAGGTGTGGTCTGTTTCCATAACGAGAGGACAATCCGGGCGTGGTTAACGGTCCATTCCTCACCACCTTGGTACCAGATCGGCACATAGGGCCTGGGAGCAGGATCTTGTTGATGAAAGGCTTGGTTTGGTTGATTCTGAAGTTGAGCCTCCATATATGTCACGGCAGTAGCTGCATGGCTATCAACAGTGTGATAAGGAGGTGCCCCTGCTCGAGAGGAGGGCCCAACCTGGTTCCCCGTGGAGGGACCAGCTCCGGCTTGCCCAAGATTCATAATACGCTAATTCCCAGAGGCTTATGCGTAGCTTGCATCCAGCCGTGGACGTGTAGATCTATGGGTGAAATTTGAAGAAGCTGAGCATTCGATGGATGAATAAGAAGCATGATCCCTTCTAGATCTCCTTCGTTTTTCCTAATTCATTTGGTGGGCTAGCTCAATGTTGGCAGAGATCTGTTGCGTGAGCTCCTGACCGCTTTGAGTAAGTTCTTGCATTAGCATCTGAAAGTCCTCCCTAGTGACAGGGCCTTTTGGATCTAAGGGTACAACCGAATTCTGACCTATAGCAGACAGCTGTGCGGGGTTCTGTCTATCTCGTCCCTCTAGATAAGCCGCAGTAGAAGCAGTCCTTGTGTTAACCATGGATGATGCAGTTCCTTCCTAGATCTAATGCAATTTGAACAGTATGGAATAAACTCATGGATGGTAGATCTGGATCTTCTACTTAGATTTGTGGAATCCAACAACGGCAGTAGATTCAATGGAGCGAAGAAAATCTAGGTTTTCTCAGTGAAAGCACTAAAGTGTTTGTACCAAAATTGAGCACAACACCCTTCAGACGTATTTGAAGTTATTAAAATATAGAATATAAATGAAAAAGTAGGTTAATCTAACACACATGCCAAAACAGAAAATAGAAAAGAAAGAACACAAGAATTTAGAGTGGGTCGGCATTGTAGCGTACGTCCACAATGGAAAGTTTACTATTTTATTGACTTTGCTAACTGATTACAACTGATTATAGCAGTACACTCTTAAGCACTTAAGTTACCACGGAGTTTCCGGTAGAATATCGGTGTAGAAGAGTCAAAAGTCCATTTTCAAGAAGCATATGGCTACTATTTATAGGCTTTGGCTGAAAATATCGGGCTCATATCTCGGAATACTCAATCTCCCACATGGGTGGGCCCACCAGATCGATCCATCGTCATTTGGAATCAATCCATGGTCGTTACATGCACCATTCGTATCGATCAAGATGAGGTCTTTTTGGGTTGAGATTGATCATGGACATTCTTGAGATGGTATGCAAGCTTTTGTGAAAATTTAGTGGCATTTAGAGTTGTAGATTTTGAGCTATGTTCGATACAAGTTTGACATTTCAACAGACTGGCATCTTCGTATCGATCTAATACGTATCGATCATACTTAGATCGATGGAGTTCGTATTGATCATATTTGTATCGATGATGTGGCACTACATTCCAGGATCGATCCACTTTTCATCCTAAGTAACCTAGTCTTCCACTTTTATGTGCTTTGTTTGTACCGACCTGGAGTAATTCCCTTCGTATCATTCCCATGTACCTTACTTCATATCGATCCTTTATAATTTATTCGTATCTATACAAACTTATGTTCTTCAAATCGATAACTTAGAGGCCATTTCTTATCACTTATTGGTTGGGTTCGTATCAGTGGGAGGTGTTGATTTCATATCAATCTATGGTCGATCGATACGAAGCATGTTTGGCAGTGGATTGATACGAGCCGGACTTATGTGTTACTGCCGATGGATATGAAGTTGGTGAATTTGAATGGATAAGAAGGGGTTTTCTTGGATGGATACAATGGGTGTTAACTCGGATGGATACGAACGATGTTGATTCCCTTAAACTTGATCAATCCATATCTCGAGCATATGGACTCCGATGGACTTAAAATTTGGAACATTGACTTTCATAGCTTTGATTGCCGTGCCATATCAATTATAGCTCGATACAGACTTGGACAAAATTCACCAGTATCCATAGTAGACCCGTGTACAACTGATCTTCAGGAACTGTCTTTGGTTTTCAGTAAATTCCCTGGTGTCTTCAGCCTTGCCAAAAGACGGGATAACAAAGTATATATAATTTAATGTATTACTAAAATACATTCAAAAGATGCCCTTTACATAATAACGCACAACAAAACTTTATTCGCTTCTTTAACGATCACATATATTGTTCCCCATAATTTTTTATAAATTTTCAATAAAAATGGAATTCTACATAAATTATGTGTACTCCTTCATTCGATGTGCATCTTTCCTATCCATGCATTCTAACAAAATGAATACATAACATGTATTCAAACAATTGCATCTCACTCGGGTATGAGACATTTTTTGTATACCACACTAAAGATGCTTAGAAGAATTTAACATAGGGTTGTTCCTTTATAATAATAACACGATAGTTAAATAGTTGGACATTTAAATTATGGGAATAATACACTAAATTTTTGTGGGACAAATGCTTTCCCTTATCTATGATGCATCAAATTTTGTTCTCAAACCAATCCAAATTATATAGATTTCAGAAAAAGATAAACGATATATATCAATTTATTGTAAATAAATCAATGAAAAAATTAACTTATAGTTGGTTAAATAACTTAACAAACCTTACCGAAATGAATTAATCCCAATTCATGATTGTAAATAGCCTACTTGGTAGTTGACATTCTGATAATTGCACCAGCTGATCCTCCTGCAAAAACCTAATTTAATAAAAAAGGGATTAAAATTAGACAATAATCAAAGCAGTTTAACAAATTGATAGAAAACCAATAGTAATTAATGGAAAGTTAATGACCGATTTGAAAAATCTTATCAAATAAAATTGCTTCCGCCACGAAGAAAATGACCTAGGAAAGATTTAATTGTCTAATTAGCAATATAGAAACAAATTCGAGAAGAACAAATTAGGATTTTTACCTAAGGTAGGGTAGACGATTGGGTGTAGAGAGTAGTTGACTCGACGGACAAAACACCATACCACCTAATAGTTGTAGCTGGAGCAAGGGAACTACAACCACCAGAAATTGCGGCAGGAAGAAGAGGCAAAATCGCCACTACCCATACAGACACAAGCAGTAGCCTGTATTATTTCGATCAATACTAGTATGAAAATACCAAGGTTTTTTGTCAGGCTTTAAGAACTACTATCAATAGTGTGTTTCTTATTTGAGAAAAACTTAGGATGCCTAATAGAAGTACTTTAAATTAAGATCTTTTTTAGTTCCTAAATTTAACATGTGAACCATAATATTTATGAATAATAGAGAATAGTGTACAGCATCAAATCAATAGAGAATAGCCAAACATTGGAATTAATGAAAAAGAAGAACAAACTTCAAAAAATCAATGAGCAAAGACGACAACAACAAATTTATACCTTAGTAGAAGAAGATCTAGATGATTGGAGAGAGCGATACCTTTTCAGTCTAGGGACAACTCACCATACGTGAAGAAAAGAGTGATTGTTGCGGACGATAGGGGCGAGGAAGAACGATCCAAAAGCAATCCAACGATTGTATGGTAGGGGTAAACATCGGCCAATTCAGGAGTGTTAATTTGATGGCCATTGTTTAAAGTAAAATTTAGGGTCAGAGGACATTGAAGAGTAGGAAAAAGGAAGAAAAGGGAAGACACGACTGAAGAGGAGGAAAACCCAATATGGTTTGGAGTATAAGGACGAAGCAAAGAGATGGAAATGAAGAGAAGAAAATTGAAAATGTGACTGTTCATTTCACAAAATGCTCAAAGGGCCTGTGCGTCCTTGAAATGCAACTCAGTAATAATATACTTATAATAGAGAATAGTGGACAACGTCAAATCGATAGAGAATAGCCAAACATTGGAATTAATGAAAAAGAAGGACAAACTTCAACAAATCAATGAACAAAGACGATAATAACAAATTCATACCTTAGTAAAATAAGGTCTAGGCGATTGGAGAGAGTGATGCCTTTTCATCCTAGGGACAACTAGCCATACGTGAAGATAAGAGTGATTGTTGCGGACGACGGGGGTAAGGAAGAACGATCCAAAATCAATCCGACGACGGTATGGTGGGGGTAAGCATCGGCCAATTCAGGAGTGCTAATTTGACGGCCATTGTTTAAAATAAAGTTTAGGGTTAGAGGATATTGAAGACTAGGAAAAAGGAAGAAGGGGGAAGACACGATTGAAGAGAAGGAAAACCAAATATTGTTTGGAGTATAAGGAAGAAACGAAGAGACGGAAATGAAGAGAAGAAAATAATAAAAAATGTGACTGTTCATTTCGCAAAATACTCAAAAGCCTTTGCTCCCTTGAAATGCAACTCAGTAATAATATAATAGTGTAGACTACATTACGAAGAATGATATTTTGAGTTCTTTAGCATAGTTTTAACAGAACTATTTTTAGATTTTAGATTAGCAAATTAACTTATATATATGAGTACGAACCCATGCTACGCATAAATGGGTTAGTATATAATGCTGTCAATGGTGTATTTTATAGATTTTATAGTACATGAAGATGAAAGTACATATTTATGGCATGTAAATTTTTAGATTTATTTTTTCGTGAAACTACTGACAATAATGTGTTGATAAATCTACTTAAATAGTCTTGGAGCATATAGAGTATAATTAATATTTTAGAGCACAATACCTTTATATAGAAAACATTACATCAACTATCAGTTGTTCCTAACTTTGTAAGCACTATATTGCTAAGCATGTCATTTAGTTAACTTCCAAATGTAATTTACATTAGTTCAACATTGTTTCATCCTATTTTTAACATGTAAATGTAAATATGTGCATAATTTTGTTTGATAATAGTGTTATAAGTCTAGAGTAGAGACCTTACGCTTGAAATGAGATAGTATTTAAATTTGGTTTAGTGAAACAACATTTTAATTAATACACATTTTTACATTATACCAATTAAATTAGAGAAAATATTATAGTAGTTTTGGAACATAACATTCTATAATATATATCATAATATGACATGAGAAAATGTTATAAAATGAACAGTCAAATTTTGAATCTTTTGCGTCTGGTGTATCAGTTTGGTTTAAAGATCATGCAATAATTTGTTAACTAATAATTATATATATAACACTCATTGTATTATTGTTACTATATTAAGCTTCTTAAAAAAAACATGACTGGTTATTTATGCATATTCCAACGTTGATGATTCTAACTAATTAAACATTATCCTTGTTTGTTTCAACTGATATGAATAAGAGCCATACAACGTGATTTAATAAATTTATATTTTTGAAATATACATGGAGTAAAATTAAAAATTATTTTTAATCCATCAAAAATAAAATGTTATATTAAACTAAAAGTGAATACCAATTTATTAGCAATAATGAGAATTAGGATGATTTAGCGAACAATTATGATTTGAGGTTATAGGTTGGAGGTTGTGGTGTTTGTGGTAAATTGGATTAGAGGTTGGACGTAAAGTATTTATGTAATGTATATTTTTTTATATATATTTCCATAATTATTAATTTATTATTGTCAATTAATGTATAGTATTGAATAGGAAGTGTTATATTTATAAAAAATTCAAAAATTTCAAGAAAAAGCAATTACATCTGACTTATCTCAGAAAAGCCAAACATGATTAAGACATGTTGTAAAACCGCTACATTTTTTAAGTCCAAACGTGAATCATTAAACCGCCGACGTATTAATTATGACAGACTTATCTAAGATAAATCGGACGTAATTCTCGCCAACAGATTTTTGGTTAATGTTTTCGGTGTCCATGAACACGAGGACTTAGTATGTAACTATTCCCTAATTAGATCAAATATTAATGAAAAATAATTAATTGTAATAATTCTCAAATTAGTTGGAATTGGAATCAAATGAAATTGGCAATAATTTATTCCTGATTAACACAATTCTTCCCATTTGAAGTTAGCATACTCATAAACATTATTATTAACCCTTCATAATGATTTATAAACATCTCGACACTGCAAAAAAATCAAAACAATATAGCTTACTAAGATGTTCCATAAGATCTCCAAGTATTCAGTGTTAACCATGCATTAAGTAGGAAAATACGTGCAACTTATGAACATTTCATGGTTAATAAAGCATTACTATAGAAAAATGTATTACCCTAGGTTGATTAAGATGGATAGTATCTAATATTATAAAAGATTTGTCTAGATTTCTTATACAAAATAAAATATTTAGATAAAAATTAAGTTTATAATATGCCTATTTTGAACTAAACTTTCAACATGCTTTTCTTGAAATGCAATATAGAAATTTATCATTTGACTATTCTTTTACTCCATGATTGGTATTTTTCCGACTTAATTTTCTTAAATACTTATGGTTCAAAATCGAAAATATATCATCTTTATCTCATATTATATTCAATTAAAGATTCTTTGATGTGCATGTGTTAGTAAACCAATTATGCCTTATAAATATATAAAGTAAATGAAATTCATGATCATACTAAACAAAAACAAATAAGAATAGAGATTTTAATGCTTATTAATTATCTTCGGTGATAAATTTAGAACTAATTAGCCATAAATATGATCGTATTAATTTTCGAAAAATTTAATTAGATTCTATTATAACATCAAACAACTGAATTATAAAATAATTATGTTACCAATTTATCAAATTAACTAAATTATACATAATTTATACAGAGTTTTTAAAAAAATGAAATAAAGCATTAAGCTTTAAAGCTAAAAATATTAAATGAACTAAATCTATCATTATTTTCGATAATGAAAGCATGGATGGGAATTAGTAGTTGACTTATAACCATTTGACCTTTTGTCTTTTTTATCTAGAGTAACATTTAAGTTTATAGGTCATGCAATAATTTTTTGATAAATTATTATGTATATAGTATCTATTGTATTATTATTTTTACCGTATTAGGCCTTTTCATTAAAACTTGACTTGTTAAATGTGCATATTCTAACTTTGATGATTCCAACTACTTGATCATGATTCTAGTTTGTTTGAAAATGTACAAATATTATGAATATGAGCTACACAACATGTTTAATAAAATTATACTTTGAAAATATAAAATTAAGTAAATTAAAATTAGTATTAATCCATCATAAAAATGAAATGTTATATTGACTAAATTTGGATACTAATTGATCAAGATTAATATAGATTAGTACGTAACTGTTCTCTAACAATAAATTTTATATAAATGAGAATTAATTGTAATAATTTTCAAATCAGTTTCAGTTTGAAGTAAATGAATATTATCAATTTATTTCTTTTTAAATACAGTTGTTTCCATTGTAAGTTAGTTTATTTGCAAACATTATTAGTAACAAATCTTCAATTCGTAATGATTTATAAACATCTTCAAACTGCAAAATAAAATCAAAACAATATGGCATCAAATAATCATTATAGAAAATAAAAGATAATTGTGAATATGTTCCATAAGATCTCAAAGAATTCAGTGTTAACCATGCATTAAATAGGAAATGTGTGTTATTTATGCACATTTCTTAGCCAATGAAGCATCACCATAGGAAAATATATCAAATCGTAGGACAATTAAAATGGATAATATCACATATTACAAAAATGAATCTAGGTAGGGTATAAAAATAAAATATTTGATTAAAAATTAAGTTCATATAACACCTTTGTAAAACTAAATTTTCAACATAAAATTACGTACGCTAGACTAAGCAAAAGTAATATTTGTATATTTTTATTTCTTTTCTAAAATACTACATAAAAATTTATTATTTGACCATTCTTTTACTTCATAGATGACATTTCCCCAACTTGATTTTCTTGACTACATATGTTTAAAAATGGAGAAACATCAGTTTTGTTTCAGATTGTACATAATTCAAGATTGATTAGTACACATGCATTAGTAAACTAATTATGCTATTCGAAATATACAAAGGTAATAAAATTCATGATCCTTCTAACGAAATAGAAATTAGATGAACGTCGATGTAAATATAAAACTTGAGAAGTAAAAAATAGTTCAACATTACATATCAAGGATTTTATGAAAAAGGATGTATTAATCAATCCAATAACCTCCCGCAGAATATGAAGGGAACCAAGTTGAATAATGATACAGATTAAAACTAAAATAATAAGAAAGTATAAGATTTTTCCCAACTGGATTTTTGTATATACTTATATTTCAAAAAAAAGATCAACTTTACCTCTTGTGTATATAAAAATTTTAAGATTATTTTATATCTATATGTTAGTAAGCCAATTATTCCATACAAAACAAATGAATGAAATAAAAGTCATAATCGTACTAAACGAATACCAATAAGATGAATGACAATGAAAATAGAAAACTTAAGAATAAAAAATAGTCAAGCTTAATGTATTATTGAATTTACAAAATAACCAAATATTATGTGACATCTATGTATTAATAAATCTAATAACCTTCTAAAAATATAAAGGAGACCATATTCATATCTATACAAATTATAACAAAAATAAGAAGAAAACAATTTTTTGGACACAAAATTTGAAGTAAAGATCTGCAATAATATGTTAAAGCTAAAAAAAAAATTCAACTTTCAATTAAATGAAAATAAAGGTAATAAAATAAAAATCAAACTTTTAAATCCAGCTTGATGGATCAGCAAGAAAGATTTTTTGGAGGCTTTTAGACAATTTTTTCATGAAATCTATAATACAGAAAGCAACAGACAAAAACAAAATCTTTGCAAAACATAATTAAAATGATAATTGTGATGACCCGCCTTTCTTGATGCCCGAAAATCGACATCAATACGCCTACTGTAGTAAATGTCGGAGATCGAGTGTCGGGAAATGGCAGATTGCTAAGGGAAAAGAAGGAGGTAGAAGAAGATATAGAAAACAATATCATAATCTCACAATAGCAGCGGAACAATATATAACAGATAACTGACTAATCTTTAAAGAAAAAGAACTATATCTGTTTATACATTACATCATTAGAGTTCAACAATATTCATAGCGCACAACTGGACAGTTATCATAACCTGTCCTCGCATACTGTCTAGGCAGTTAATCATACACAGCGGTATATTCATTAAATACGTGTGATACGACTTGCCATCCAGCTCATCTCTTGAGCTCCACAGCATGCATTCCTGTATGTATAATACTCGGTCTGACCCGAGTATTATAGCGAAATAACAAACGAGCTAGTTTGGAAAACTAGAGTGAGAAAACACACTCAAATGGATTATTGAAGTTTTCAAAATCCTTTGAAAACAAAAGTATCTCGTAAGACCACGCCGCAAATAAACATGCCGGGTTTTCACCTTACGATAACCAAAACATTGTTTTATCAAATCCGTCTGATATTATAATAGTGTCTATAGAAAGTAAAATAGAATCTAGCTGAAATGCTTGCATCTCACGTTTTAGCATTGTTGGGCATAATCAAATCCGTACAGGTGCTTATTGGAGATTGGATTCCATACAATGGAAGGGCTATTGGGATACCGCCCGTCACAGTACGTGATCTAGATCACTGTACCGAGGATCCACCCTGATCATCTGCTACACAATACCGAAGCTACCCCTTACTGGATAGTACGAATAAGATCACCCCGCGGTTGGGATCAACAATTGCCTACATAACCGAATAAAAGGCACATCTGGACAGAGATGATCTTACCCTAATTGGTTGCTAACCACTTAGCCTTGCGTGTACCTCCCCTCTTTTAACCATTCCCGATTGACGAGGCTTGAGGCTACGCGTTATATTTTTAGCACACATTCACTTAGAATGCTCATCATCCTCTTGACGATGTTCTGATAGCAATCATCCATACAAGTCGGTTCCAGATCCGAACGGAATTGAAGGCACTACTCCTACTACATCCATTTTGGAATCACCCTCAAGATTAGTAGCAATTAGCCCACGAACTTCACTGCTCCATCTTCGACTCCAAGCTCTTGTCTTCCTCCTGAAAACGTTCAAATTGGATCGAAGTGGTTTTTGGGAAATTAATCCCGATCCCGGTCTCTTCGAAACGATCAGCGCATTGGTCAATATTGATAGCCAGTTATTTAACTATCATATAACATCCAACAAACAACCATTAAGCTTTAAATAATTCTCCAAATTATTTATCACAAAAATATCTACCCAGATATTATTCCCTTATTTTCAACACCTTGAAAATAGTTTTCAAATCGCTATTTCTCTCGTGGAATAAATTTCCACCCAGTTGCTTTATTTTCACCGAAAATCACCAAGTCTTAATACTTTATATTTTTAAATAATTTAAATCACTTTATACAAAAATATATACTTAAAACAATTTAAAATAAACTACTTAAAAGACTTTATTCAAAATAAAAGTTATGGAATTCAATACAAATTTTCAAATAAAACTTTAGCCAAACTACTTTAAAAATAAAACTACTCTATAAAATATAAATATTTAATAATCATCTTTAAAATCATAATACCAATTTAAATTTTTAAATAATTACTATTATAACTAATTTAATAAATATTTACCTTTAAAATTTTAAACAGCTTAAAGAATAAATTTCTCAAAACATTCTTTTACAACTACTTTAAAACTTTTAACTTATACTTAAAAATCTACTTTGAGAACATACTTGATTTTTTAGGAAAATACACTTCCCATTCCAATATAGTCCATTTAATCAGTTAATACATCCTTTTCAATTTATCCCATTTTAGTTCACATCCCAAACCCGCAAATTTAATTTCCACGCCTTTCAAAATAAAAAACTATTTATTTCTAAAATAAATTACCTATTCCTTTGTAAATACCTACTGTGAATTTATACTTCCGAATATCCACTGATAAATATTCACTTTATTTATAAACCCCATTTATAAATTCCACAATCTCATTCTCTTCTTAACCACAGTTCCAATACTTAATGGGTTTTCAAATCGATTTCCGAAACCAACTCCATTTTTAAAATAAATTTCTTCACTTATCCAAATTTATTTCAAAATCCATTAATTCCATATTCACTCTTTAATTTAGATTTAAAATCTTATTTAAATCTGAAATATTAACTTAATTTCAAAATTTCCCAAACCATTTTAAAACCTGAATTTAAAATAAATTCTTCAATTTTAAAATAATATAACTTAAGTTCTCAAAATTCATCTATCACCATTTATTCAAAAATCTTTTTCCCATACTCGGAATTTATTCAATAGAATTTTAAAAATCAACTTTTATTAATTTCAAATTCGTTCTTTTAATTTATCCAATTTCACTATATCTGTTTTACTTAGAATTCCCTTTTCTATTTTCCTTTAAAAATCAAATCTTTGTATTTTTGATATCTCAATATACCCAAAATACATTCAGCCTAACTATAGAATTTACTATTTTCAATTACCGCTATAATCTATCACAGATCATTAAATACAACATATCTTAGAATATGAAAAAAAAACTTTAGTATTTGAGAATCCAGTTGGATCCCTCCAACCTGTTTCCCAGCATCCACAGATGTTAGCACAATATAAAAATACCAATCCCACTTCGAGGGAGATATCCCGGTAAAAAGGGTCATCCGCTATTATGCGGGGCGCATAGGGTCTCACCCACTATATAATGCGGGAAATCAATCACTCCAATATACACACACACATACACACACTCCTATATATAATATCACAGCTAGTCAATTCAATCATTCAACCAATAATTTAAATTTAACTATTTAAATTTAAGCAGTAATCCAAATGAGTGAGATTAACTCACCTTTATTTGTTTGCTACCCGATCCATCTTGACTTGTTTATCCATGATTTTAGACCTTGTATAAAATATTTATATGGTTTATTAATGCTCTTAGTAATCGAACAATTTATTACCTTTTTATTAAATTTAATTTGCTAGCACTTTATTTTTAACAAAATAATTTTCCTTTTTAAAAATGGTAACTAAAATAATTATATTTAAACACTTTTTCACCAAATCCATTATTTCAAAATAAACTAGTAAATTGAAATATGCATATATGTACATATATATTTTTTAAACTATCTATGTATATATACTTATAAAAATAACCTATATAGATTTAAAAGGGAACTAATTTTTATATAAGCTTTCAAACGTGTTAAAATTCCTATTTTTTTTTCAAACTCCACCTATATATAATAATTTCTGTTTTCCTATATACATGCATGTTTGCTGTCTTACCTGAAAATATACGTTGATTTAAATTCTATGAAATTAAGGTTTCTTCCTAATATATATATATATATATTAAATTAAAAAACAGAAAGGGTTTTAAACTTTACTGGAAAAATTCTTCCTTGTATACATGTATATATATACAGATATATAGCCAAAACACAACATATACCTCACCTCCGACCTTGATGCCATCATGACCTAACATCCCCGACCTTCCAATGCTCGAGTTCGAGCCGCTCACCATCACGAGAGCCTCCTTCTCGCGCTTTCCCTAGCTACTGCTTGGAGCTACCGATATCAAGCCTTCCTAAGTCCATGCGTTCGAACGCGTATGCCAGCTTCGTCCTGATGCCCGCGCTTCACGTCGCGATCGCTGCCGCCTCAAGCGAGATCTAACGCGTGTCGTCTTCTCATTTGATTTGGAATTTGAGGATTTCGAATTGAGGAGGAAGACATGAATTTGTACCAGCTTCGTTCTGCACTTTTTTTATAAAGGTCGAATGAATTTGATTTAATTTCGAATGAAAGAAGGTCTCGCGATTTCAATTTCAAAATGTTTCGGCCATTAGAATTTTCAAATGAGGGAAACTGGATTGAATATAAATGCTCGGTCATTACAATTTTTTCTTCTTCTTTTGATTAATTGGCTAGCTGTTTAAAAAAAAGAACAGGGGGACATCTGGTGCGCGATTGACAAGGCGAGGGACACGTGTTGTTAAGGAGGAAACATGTTTAATTTGTTTATTGTATGTGAATATATATATTTAATTTAAATTCAAAATCAAATCATTTCGATTAACACAGTCTAAAATTTTGAACCCCTATCGAGGCATGCCGCTAGGCGTTCATAATGTTATACCCCTATCCCGAATGCAATGGAAAAGGTTATGAGTCCTAATTCGATCGTATGGAGAAGATAGCTTTTTGGACCCAATTATTATATTGAATTTTAGATAAAGATTTCAGCGTGTTTATGTATCGTACGACCTCACGACAACTCCAAACACTATGAAAATTGAAACCCGATCATAATACACTATTACGGATCCAATGGAACTAGTTTCGTCGAATTCCAAAACTGTGTATCGGAAGGCTATTTTTAATTATCAATTTAAACGATATTTTTTAAAACTTAACAAACACTACAAGAATTTTGGTTTTTAGTAGCGCTCAAAAAACGCAACTAAAAGTTTTAGTAGCGTTTCGATGAACGCTGTTATAAAGCCCATGACTAAAAATACCTGATTTTTAGTTGCACTTATTTCAACGCTACCATAAATCGTTCTACTGCAGCGTTTATGAAACGCCACTAAATTCTTTTTTTGCAGCATGTATAAAACGCCACCAAAAGGTTTTTTGACGCTACCAATAGAATTTCCAATTTTACCCCTACTTTACGGTTGCGTTTACTCAACGCCACTATATGTATTTTCGTAGCGTTTTTGAAACGCTACTAAAAGTTGATGATCATTTTGCACTATTTTTTCAAGCTATTATTTCCTTTTGATGGTCTATTTTGTTTCTACTATACCATTCAACCATAAACGTTGAAACATAAACACAATCGAACTACGTATACAATCGCAAAATACATATACACATACACATTCAAACATAAACACATTAAAAACCACAAAATACATAAACAAAAGCGCTAATATAAACAATATGTTAACCGTACATAGAAATTTACACAACCGAACAGTAGTTTCAAGATAAAAGGTTAACCATAAATAGAAGTTTACACAACCGAACTACGTATCGCAAACAATTGATAATGCTGCAGTTAATGTACCATAAATATCTGAACTAAGAAAGTACAATAAACAACCAAACTACTTAACAAGTACGATAAACTAGTGCTGCTACTGCTCATTCTTCAGAAACGCCTACATGTAAACAAAATATAATCAACAGTGAGAATCAAGTTATAATCAATACTGAGATAATGATGACAGGACCATCAACACTGAGAAAACAATGAGACTAAAGTTATGCACAACTGAATATGTGCAATCTTGTGTTCAACTGAATATGCACAACTGAATATGAAAACTAAAATAATGTGCATGTTAGTTTTGGCCAAGAATAAAATGAAAATGAAGATTTGTCATCAATGTTTTGTACATTTTATCTCTGCCCGTACATTTTCATATACTCAATCACAGATTTTCATATACTCGAACACAGATGAAAATATAAGTGCATATGAATTATTTTAGATAGCGAAATTAGGTAGGTGTAAGAAGTCTGCCAGACCCATATGGATACAGCCAAACACAGATTCAAAAAATTCATAACGATACATGTATTTGTTGATAAAAATACGGGATAATAATATAATATGGTCATTGTATGTAAAATGACTGGAAACTTAGGATCATAAATTATCTTTTAAGTACGTACAGTTAGTCGATATAACTTTGGGCTACTGATGGATTAAGCCACCGACTAATTACAGTTAATATATTAAAGATAAATACCATATTTTGATAAGCCTGATCATAGTAAATTCCAACATAAATTCTAACTTATTCACATTGTTGCATTTCACATAAATCATTCAAGTATAACAACTCATTGCACATCTACAAGCAGGTTATAATGAGGCAATTTAGAGGAAAATTTAAAATAAATTTGAAGGCAGCCCCTTTTCAAATCACTAAGGCATTATAATTATTTGAGTTGATGGTTTAAGTATTTTATTGCTACTGGTTATCCATGATGGTAATTCTGCAAGAAGTTTTCAAGTACATAAAGAATTGCATACCTTTCAATTTGGTTCCATAATGACTTTTGCCATCGGCCAAGCTTTGGGAACGCCAAAGGCATCTTCCATTCACGTCAACTCCGATGTTGGTCTCCATAGCACTGCATCCGGAACTTTCACAGTTTCAACCCAAACTTTTACAGCATCACGTCCTAATGGACGACAATGGACCATCAATATTGGATCAGTTGAAGCAATAGTTCCTTCAGCCACTACTTCGTTTGTTTCACCCACATCAATTAACTTGCATTTATTATCTTTTGTCAGCTTTGCAATCGGCTGGAAAAAGTATGATGCATATTTCAAACAGTGCATATTGAAAAGTGTGTACTTATTTTAGAAATCAAAGCATATAAAATGCAAAAACACTGTAGTGCATATTTCAAACAGAAAAAACAAAATACAAAGTAAAAAATATTTCTAGCATATTTACTTACATGTTGTGGTTTCTTCGCGATTATGGGTGTCATGGGAGAAGTCGTACAATTTACATTCTTACCAACTGCATCTTTATTAACTTCAACTTTTGATTTTAGCCATACTACTTTCCTACCAACTGCATCTCTAACGCATGACATATCAACTGTAGGTCGCCATAAATATGCATCTCCATTTATTACATTGTCCATCCTAATCGTAATGGCAGCCAGACCGAGTGGAATGCCATTAACAAGATGTTGTGGATCTCTGGCATAGATTCTTCCTTCGACATCTACCCATTCACCGTCATTCCAACCATAAATCTTGCATTTGTTGTCTTGGGCGCTGCTGTCACTCTAAAAAGGAGAAGTGTAAATCAGGAGTTTAATGATTAAGTGAAAATATTGTACAAGACGTATTTCTAAATTAAATTTGTGGAACACCGACGTAAATACTGTGAATTACAAAATTTACGGTACCGACTTCATTCAGATGTCCTCTCAGCGGCCTCTTAATGCAATTTGATGGCTATGCTACTACCTTATTCTCAGCATTTGCTAATACTATCATTTCAGGTGTAGGCCTCCATAAGTAAGCATCTGGTTCTTCCACGAAATCTATAATAACGCTCGCAACATTTGTTCTAAGATGAATGCCATTGACAACCTCGTATGGGTCCATGGACAACACTCTCCCACCGGCAACAACTATAGAGGTTCCATCCCAATTCAACGCCAAACATACATCGTCGTTGCTCTATAATTATTCAACAGAAAATTATAGCAATTACTGGATAAAAAACTAAAATCCAAATGTTATCTATCGAGTATATAATTATTATTTTTACCAATTCAGGTGTGCTCCCTTCTTTCGAACTTTCTTTACCCTGCAGCAAAGCACTAATATTAGGATATTTTAATCTTAGGAGCACTAAAGTGGACATGCACAACACTTAAAATGTCACTTGAGTCAGTCCAACAAGTTTGAATGGCAGAGTACATACAAAAAACCAGTTGTAGTATCATTTACAAACATGTGCGTCTGAAGTCATTATTTTCAAAATTATTATATAATAAAAAACCAGTTGTTATGCACTATTTTGTTATTCCCAGTTACTATAGTGTTTTTATATATACTTTGATGCTATGCATATTTGCAATAAATTATAGGTGCATCAGTAAACCTTGTTCATCATAGACTTACCTTTTATGTTCAGTGATTAAGTGTCAAGATGATATGTGCACCCAAAACTTGTTCAGAGTTTTACTTGAGAAAAAATTAAAAGCAAGCAGGAACACCTGTACTACATATACTGTTTGGATACTCAAAATAGATGCCAAAGATTTATGTGAACAGACGACATTAACGTAAATAAATAGTGCTGGAAATATACTGTTTGTAAATTGTAATTGTGAACAGACGATATACTGTATGTAAATTGTAATTGTGTGCCAAAATAAATAGTACTGGAAATCAATCATTAATGTAAATAGGAAGAAAGCATCAAGTTATTATATAGTTGACACCAAAACAAATATCATTCTATGTCTACTTAATAAATTACTTTTAAAAGTTTACCTTTTGGTCCACCCGCATATGTACATTACCCCTCAATTCTGCTATTTCCTCTCGACATTGAGATAGTTGTTTATCTCTAGACTGGGCCACAACTAGCTTGGTTAAGGTGCAGCCCCTTTGCAGTGCCATTAACCGTCCTGGTTTATCTTGCCCCAATACATTTGCAAGAGCATCTCCATTGACATTCTGTGACGAGTTGGACTGTGATCGGCTAACAAATTTTTTTAATCTCCACCTACATAAATAAATACATACAGATAATGTACCATGGTAAAATCATCATAGTTTCGGACAATTTTTATATATCGATGAAATGAAAAATTCTTACAATAGTATTTGCAGCTTCCATGGTCACTGGTTCACCATTTTTTTAATATGAGATTTAATCCAAACATCAGCTCTGGTTATGGACGATGGATTTGAATGTCCTTTTTTCTAAATTTAGAATAACATTAAACAAATAAACTGGCAGATATAAAATAATATTAAATAATGCTATACTTAACTAACTAACTGTGATGACCCGGAATTTTTAAGCATTTGAAATAGGAATATTTAATTGATTTTAAATATTTTAAGGTTAATTTTAACTTGAATTCCAAATATCACTATTTATTTGATAATTAAATTTTTGAATTTAATAATTGGAATTTGGGTGAAATATTGAATCTTCAGTTTTAAGCTAGTTAAAAATAATTTGAAGGCTGGTAAAATTCATATTAATAATACCGAGGATAACAAAAGTTTTAAATTTGAGTTTAAAATTGATTTGTTCAGTTTTAAAAATATATCGTTTAAATGGATATTTAAAAATAGCCTCCGAGGCGCAGTCTCGAAATACGACGAAACCAGTTCCATTGGATCCGTAATATTGTATTATTATCGGATTTCAATTTTCGTAGTGTTTGGAGTTGTTGTGGGAGCATACGACATAAAAACGCGCTGAATCTATATCGAAAATTTATAAAATGACTGAGCCCAAAAACTATCTTCTTAATACGATCGAATTAGGCCTTGAAACCTTTTCCATTGCATTCAGAATAGGGGTTTATTGTTATAAATGCCTAGTAGCACTCCTGTATAGGGATTTGATATTTCAGACTGCGTATATCGAGACTGTATTCAAATTTGAATTTAAATTAATATATAAAAAAATAAATAAATAAAACCCCCAGTCAACCTCAGTTGAATTTCCTTCACATCGATACTTTTTGCCTTCACCTCGATGGCACTGTAGCAATTTGTCTCAGGCATGTAAGCATCGAATCATGTCCCCCTTCTCCGTGTTTTTAACAACGTCAAGCCGATGAATCAAATCACAAAGGAAACTTAAGAAAAGAAATTAGATCGAAGAAATAAAATGGCCGAAGCCTGAGTGAAAATCGTGAATCCTCTCAGTTTGTATAAAAAAATGGCTATAATTAAAAATCGCGCCCCTCTATCTCTCTCTCTCTTTCGTTCAATCCACAAATTTATCGACCGAAAAAAAAATCAAACGCAAAACCTTGACCTCCTCTCATTTGAATCTCAGAAACGATTCATAGTAATCGCGTCCTCTTCCTAGTTGAACCGTAGCGAGATTTATCCCATCGATCGAAGGAGCCGGCATCAAGTTGAGTGGAGATTATCGACTACTGGCGACCGACGTTGGCTAGCCACGGCTCAAATCGTGGTTTCGAGTGGACTATGTCGAGGTCACGAGCTAATCTGATGAATTCGCCAAGGATGGTCGAGGCGAGGAGCAGTGAGGGCGGCGAGTGAGGTCGGAGTTTTGTTTGAGCTTGCCATTCTCAAATTACAGTGAGGTATTGAATAATTTAATTTTAAATTAAGTTTGTTATATATATATATATATATATATATGTATATAATTTGACAGTAAGGTAAATTTTATTTTATTTTTAGGAAAAAGGAAATGTTTAAAAAAAGAAAAAAAGAAAAAAAGAGAAGAAAAAAAAATCGGATTTTGATATGTACAGCAAGGAAAAAAAATCTATTTTGTCATTTACTGAAAATATTTATGTACATATATAAATTAAAAAAATAATAATAATAACATATTTACACATATAGGTCAGTAAAGCAGAAAAGGAATTTTTTTTGCTACTAACAGGAAGGTAACATATCGTTTCGTTGTTTTTCAATTTAAAATTAGTATATATAAGTATATGTAGTTTCAAAATATATATTCATTTGCCCATTCAATTTACTGTTTAATTTTAAAATGATGTACTAGGGTGGTTAACTCATCTAATAAAACTTATTTAAATTTTCATTTGCCAAGACTAATTTATTAAAGAAAAATTTATTTAAAATAAATTGTTAATTTATTAAATGGTAGTGAATTGTCTGATTATTTCAAATATTAACAAAAATCCATATAATATTTATACAAGTTCAATAATCGTGGAATCAAATCGAGAATGAAGTGAATTTGCAAAAGGGGAAAAGGTGAGTTAATCTCACTCTTGTGGATTGCTAAATTTAAATGGTTAAATTTAAAAATAATTGATTGAATGATTGGATTGATTGGATGTGGTATATTATATAGTGGTATATAGTATGTATTGGAGTGACTGATTTCCCGCATTATATAGCGGATGAGACCCTATGCGCTGCATAATAGCGGATGATATTATATAATCCCATATACCACGATATTCTACCTCGAAGTGGAATTGGTATTGTGCTAACGTCTGTGGATGTAGGAAAACAGGTTGGAGGGATCCAACTGGATTCCTCAAAATTATCTAAATTATTCTAATAATCCTATGTTATGATTATTTGCTATTTTGGAATGAATTATATTGATAATTGGAAATGTTGGATGCTATGGGTTACTATATTTCGGTACCGAGTTTTCAAAATATATAGAATCAGATTTTTAAAAGGAAAATAAAGAATAGAATTTGTAAGTAAAATAATTATAGAGAAGTTGAATAAATTTAAGAATGAATTGGAAAAGAATAAAAGTGGATTTTAAATGTTAATAAATAAATTCCGAGTAGGGAAAGAAGATTTGAATTAACAGGGAAATAATGAATTTTAAAACTTAAGTGGAGCATTTTAAAGAGTAAAAGAATTTATTTTAAAGATTTAAGCTTTAAATTTATTCAAAGGGATAGAGAAGGAATTTGGGGAATCTGAAATTGGTATTTTCAGTTAAAAAGGATTTTTAATTATAATTAAGAAATGAAATATGAGGTTAATGGATTTTGAATAATTGAATAAGTAAAGGAACTTATTTCAAAATGGGCAAATTGGAATTCAATTTGAAAATTGATTCAAGTGTGGAATTGGGATTTTAAAAGGAGAATGTGACTATGAAATTTATAAACCGAGTTTATAAAAGTGAAGTAATATACCGGTGGATATTTGGAAGAATAAATTCACGCTCGGAATTTATTAAAGGAATGGGTAAATTTGTTTAAGAATAAATAGTAATTTATTTTTCAAAGATGGGAAAGAGAAGCGTATTTCCCTGGATTGCTAAGTACGTTTTCAAAGAATTTTTTTAAATATAAGTTAAAAGTTTTAATGTTGTTTTAAAAAGCATCTTTTAGAAAATTTATTATTTCTAAATGTTTAAATTCTAAAGTAAGTATTTTTTTAATCTATTATCGTAGCAATTATTTAAAAGTGACTGGTATTTGTTTTTAAAAGATAAAAATTTAGTTTTATATTTTATTTAAGAAGCTTTATTTTAAGTATTCTTAAAGTATATATTTTGGGTCAAGTATTAAAATAGTTTTTAACTTAAATGCCTTAAAGGATATTTTATAATAAAGTGTTTTAAATTATTTTAAAAATATAAAGTATTGTACTTGGTGTTTCCAGTGGAAATAAATATTTGGGAATTCATTCCATGAGAAGAGTGTGGTTTGAAAACTATTTTCACAGGGTTGAAAAGTGGAAATATATCTTGTGAAGATATTTTGAGATTAATAACAATTTGGTGAAATTATTTGTGTTTGAGGGTTGATTGTGAATGTTATTTGATAGTTAAATAACCGACTATCAATATTGGCCAATGCGATGATCGTTTCGAAGAGACCGGGATCGAGATTAATTTCTCGAAAACTACTTCGCTCCGGTTTGTACGTTTTCGTGGAAAAACGAGTTCGGAGTCGAAGATGGAGCAGTGAAGTGTAAGGGCTAGTCGCTACTTATCCTGAGGATGATTCCAAAATGGATGTAGTAGGAGTAGTGCCTTCGGCTCCGTTCGAACCCGGGACGGACTTGTATGGATGAATGCTTTCAGAACATCGTCGGGTGGACGATGAGCATTCAAAGAGATGAGTTCTCTAAAGGTAACGCTTAGCCTCAAGCCTCATCAACCGAGAATGACTGAAAATCAGGGGTTATGCAGCAAGCCTAGGTGGGTAGCGCCAATTAGGGTGAGGACATCCCTGTCTAGATGTCCCTTTTATTCGGCTTAGTGGTGCGGTTGCTGATCCCAACCGTGGGGTGATCTTACTCGGGATTATCTAGTAAGGGGTAGTACCGGTCTTGTGTTGTAGGGGATTGGGAGTAATCCTCGGTACGGTGATCTAGGCCATGTATTGTGACAGGTGCTACCCCGGTGCCTAATCATTAGTTGGAAATCCATTCTCCCTACGCGCCTTTTATGGTTTTGTTTGTATTACCCACGACTATGGCTAGTAGCTGGAATTTAATGAATGTAACAATTTCGGCTATTTTAATAAGTATTTGTATATAGACCCTATTATAATATCAGAGGATTTCAACAAAAAAGTGTTTTGGCTATCGTAAGGTAAAAACCCGACATGTTTATTCATGGCGTGGTCTTACGAGATGCTTTTGATTTCAAAGGATTTTGAAACTTTAATAATCAAATTGGGTGTGGTTTTCTCACGCTGGTATTCCAGACTGACTCGGGTGTTGTTTAACTATAATGCTCGGGTCAGACCGAGTGTTAAAGAATACATGACATGATGCTGTGGAGCTTAGGAGACGAGTTGGATGGCGATTCGTACTTCCGTACTTGATTATTATTCCGCCGTGTATTTAGTTTTGAGGATAGGTTTATATGACTGTCCAGTTGTATTTTATTGATGTTGTTGAACACCGATGATGTATTCCGGTGATGTATGTATAAAATAGGTATAGTTTTTCTTCTGTGTAAAGATCTGTTATTATCTATTATATCTTATTGCGCTGCGATGGTTAGATTCTAATGTTGTCTTGTTTTATCTTCTTCTACCTCTTCTTATTTAACCCTAATGGTTCGGTTTTTCGGACGTCGAAAAATCGAGTCGTTACTTTTGGTATCAGAGCTGAAAGTTAAGCGATAACCTTGGCTCTGGTGGAAATTACTCATATAATAGAGTCCGTAGTACTCTAGAATGAGCTTGAGTGTATTAATATATATGAGTGCGTATTTGTTAGTGAGTATAAAATTGTTATTATATTGTGTTGATTTATCGGTTGAGTGTTTATGGATTCTGGTCGACGTGTGGGACGCCATGTCACGATAGGGGTTTCTAAACTCTTAAACAAGATAAACCAACACAGTATTGTTTTAAAAAGGGTAAATGAAATAATTTTACCCAAAATTATTTTTGTATATATAAGAAATAATTTTCCGTAAATTATTATAGTTATATATGTATGCTTGGTTGTTAGGAATGATACTATTACATTATTATCATTGGCGTGTAAAATTGAATAAGATATTGAAATTATAACTAAAGCTAAGGAATAAATTCATATACAAACGGAATTTGTAAAGGAGAATTGTAAATGTGATTTATAAATTGAAATAAGATTTCAGAATAATATTTGAATATGAATTGAAAGAATTTAGAACTTGAAATTTTGGGGAAATTTAATTCCTTTAGGTTGGAAATGATTTTCAAAGCTTTCGGGAAGGAATAATAGGGATAGTATTCAGAAATGTTTGAAAATGGATTTGGATTGAATATTTTGAGGTTTTTGATTCTGCAAAGTTAGAATTGTTTTTCAAAGCATTTTGAAAGGTATTTTGAAGTAACTTCCAAATGGAGGTGTTTTAAAGCTGGTTTTGAAAAGTGATTTAGCATTGAACTCACTTTAGTCGCTCGGGAATGATTCTCGTGATACTGGCCACGTCATTAGAGTCTATTTTCGAGTTTCTAAGTGACGAATTGCTGCCAAGATTATTTTGTATTGTTTTGAGGAAAGCAAGTTGTATCAGGAATTCAGTGACTGTTTATGGAGCTATAAAAGAATAAGGTTGAATTTATAACTTTGGAATGTAAACTCCAATATGAGAATGGAAAAATTAACTTAAGCAAGTTAGATAGGATAGGTTAATTAAATAAATTATATGCATTGAAATTAATGAGATGAAATCAACTTAAGGAAATAAAATGGAGAATTATTGGAATAAAAATCTGATTTGGAGTTAAATTAAAAATGGGAGGTGAACTAGTTTGATAAATTAATTAGTTAATTAAATTTGGAACTTGGATTAAATGGAATTGTTAAATGCAATTCAAGTTGAAATACCAGCTAATCGAATGTGGATAATGTAAATAGAGCTCGACACGTATATTTTGAATGTGGTCAAGTGAAATAAAAACATATTGAAACATAAATGACTCAAGTTGTGAATAAATTCAATTCAAGTGCAAATAAATGGAATATGACATCGAAATATTATTCAAATGAGCTTGGGTTATGGAATTAGAAATGAATATGTGTATACATTATAAACTTGGATTATAAATAAACTTGAATTATGAATTAAAAATGTAAAATGGAAGTATAAATTGATATTACAAATGGAATTCAACTCATTAGAAACAAGTCAAATAAGAACCTGAGTATCACTGAATTGGTTTAATTATTGGTATAATCAAATATATTGAAATTTGATTGAAAATGAGTTATAAACTCGAGTTCAGAAATTATGAAATTAACATGGACTTGTAATTTAAAAAATGGATATAAAACTTGAGTCATAAATAAAATTCGACTTGTTATAAGCGAACAGAATATATGTGAACGTTGTTATTTCAAATTAAAAACAATATTGGTGAATAACATATGCGGATGCACATAGGAATTTACCGTCGTTGTAAACAAAAATAAATAAATCTCAAATCGACGAGAAGTGACTAAATGAATTGGAAATCAAATTGGAGTAGAATCCAAACTAGTGCAAGAATGAAGTTCAATATGAATAATAAGAATATTGAATATACGGTTTGAATTGTTAATAAAGTTCGACTTATAAATAAGCGAAATTAAATGAGAATTGAGTGTGAATCAATAAATTGGTTTGAAATCAATTTAGAATGACCAAAAAGTATGAAGTTGTTTGATTAAACGAACAAGATTGTAGTTCGTTGTAAATATACATAAACAAGCATAGTGAACAAATCAAAATAAATGAATTGATTTGGAATCAATTTTAAACAAAGGTAAGCTTAATTGGCTATGTAACTAAATGAACGTCGCCGAATTAGCGTAGGAAAACATGTCATTTGTTGTAAGCTAAAGTAAAGAAACGAATAGAAGAGAATAAATTAGTTAGTATCCATTATAAACGGATATGAATATGATGTGCGCGAATATACATTGAATGTAAGAGAATATGGATTGGACCCATTCAAAGTTGATTGGAATAATATATAAATCATTGAAATGAGAAATTGAAGGTTGAGAACTTATAATTGCTTGTAAATATTCATGTACAACAACATTTGTTACAAAGTTTATATGTTTGCACTATTTAAACAAATGAAATTTTATTAGATTTCATATAATATGTAACTTACATGTTTAAATTTAGTTAGTACAGGTTCAGGGAGCTATTGGCTTGGTTTTAGCTGTGTGCATTGCTTTTAAAATGCGAAAGCTCGGTTATATAACGCTAAAATAAGGTACGCTTATGCAAAAATTCAAAATAGGAGATATGAACTGCATATATTTATATATATTGTGATTTCCGGCCTGAGACTGATGTATATATATATCTTTGCATCCTGTGATATCGCATAAGTCCCTTCGTAATAAGGAGACTTTGCCAAAAAATTTCAAAAATTTGGAAGCTAGAAAATTTTTGAAATTTTTGGGAAAATTTTTTGTTAGCGATAAAACGATTTCAAATTGGAATTGAATAAGGAATTTTGAAAATGGAAATTGGAACCAATTGTTTAGTTGGAACTAAATGATTAGAAAAGTGAATATGGGATTTTCACTAAGTATGTTTTAGTAAGTTAGGGGTTAGGGACATTCTTCTGCCTTAGTAATTTCGGGACGAAATTCTTTTAAGGGGGAGGAATGTGACGACCCAGAATTTATGAGCATTTGAAATTGGAATATTTAATTGATTTTAAATATTTGAAGGTTAATTTTAACTTGAATTCCAAATATCACAATTTATTTGATAATTAAATTTTTGAATTTAATAATTGGAAGTTGGGTGAAATATTGAATCTTCAGTTTTAAGCTTGTTAAAAATAATTTGAAGGCTTGTAAAATTCATATTAATAATACCGAGGATAACAAAAGTTTTAAATTTGAGTTTAAAGGTGATTTGTTCAGTTCTAAAAATATATCGTTTAAATCAAAATTTAAAAATAGACTTCCGAGGCGCAATCTCGGAATTCGGCGAAATCGGTTCCACTGGATCCGTAATATTGTATTATTATCGGATTTAATTTTCGTATTGTTTGGAGTTGTTGTGGGAGTGTACGACATATAAACGCGCTGAATCTATATCGGAAATTTAATAAAATGACTGAGCCTAAAAAGCTATCTTCTCCATACGATCGAATTTGGACTCGAAACCTTTTCCATTGCATTTGGAATAGGGGTTTAACATTATAAATGCCTAGCGGCACTCCTCGATAGGGATTCGATATTTCAAACTGCGTAAATCGAGACAATTTGTATTCAAATTTGAATTTAAATTAATATATAAAAAATAAATAAATAAAACCCTAGTTAACCTCCGTTGAATTTCCTTCACGTCAATTCTTTTTGCCTTCACTTCGATGGCATTGTAGCAATGTAGCGACCCGACTTTCTAACACCAGAAACTCGCGCCACTAATTAAGAAAGAAAGGGATAGAAGAAGAAAAGATAAGAAAAGAAGAAACACAACAACATCAGATAACTCATAGTGGAACGAATGAAATATAATATATCATATAAAATATTACATAGTATCATATACATCAGAGTACACAACTTATTCAACACATATTAGACAGTTATAAACATCTATCTAACTATACAACTCAAGATATCACAAGATACAGATACAATCTAAAACATAGAAGAACCATAATATATCTACATGTGGAAGCCTCCTGCTCCATATCTCCTCTAGAGTTCGTCAAGCTAACCTGAATCCCTCGACTACTCATACATAATATGAGTACCCAACAGTTTAATATAACAGAAAATAAACACTCGGGTCAGACAAGGGTCTGGTGTGTGTAAATGGGTTAAAATTGCTTAACTTTAGAGAAAACCTTTAAAAAGAAAAGGTATCACGTAAGACTTCCTACACATAAACATGGAAAAGTTTTTACCTTACGCTAATCACAACATTTGATAGGAAATCCAGTGATATTATAATAGTGTCTAGGGTTTTCAAGTAAATAAGAAATAGCCGAAATTGTTACATGATTAAATTCCAGCTACTAGCCACAAAAGTGGATAATACAAACAAAACCGTAAGGCCTCGTAGAAAGAATGGGTTTCCATCAATGGCAGGGCTACCGGGGTACCGCCCGTCACCGTACGTGGCCTAGATCACTGTACCGAGGATTACTCCCAATCCCCCGCATCACAAAGCTGGGATCACCACTTACTGGACAGTCCCTAGTAAGATCACCCCGTGGTTGGCGCGACCAACCACCCACTAAGCCGAAAAAAGGACATCTAGACAGGAATGACCTCACCCTGAAATGGGTACTACCCAACTAGCCTTGCTGTACCTCCCATGTTTAGCCATTCCCGGTTGATGAGGCTTGAGGTTGCAATTACCTTTATAGAACACATCTACCTTATAATGCTTATCGTCCACCTGACGATGTTCTGAAAGCATTCAATCCATACAAGTTCGTTCCGGGTTCGAACGAAACCGAAGGCACTATCTCGTTGCATTCCTTTTGGAATCACCCTCATAGTCAACGACCATAGCCCTTGCACTCTAAATCACCATCTCGAACCTGTAAGTACTATCTCCGTCAAACTCATCATGGAATCACCCCCAGAGTTATACTGACGAATAGTTCTTACACCTCGAGTCTTCACAAATATCCACTTGGATTCACGACCTAACGTTTAATTTGGATCGATGTGGTTTTCAGATATCCAAATATGGAAACTCGATCACGGTCTCATCGAATCCAAACCCCATTTTAATATCCAAGTTGTTTAAGGGTTTTAAACAATTAAACCTATATTCAGGATGATATAATAGATAGATGAATCACATTATCACAATAGATAATTCATATCAAACATTCATCTCACAAAGCAGCATATCACATATCATAGATATCCAAATCATCCAATATCAGCCAATCACCCAATATCAATCATCCAATATTAATCAATCGTCCAATATCAACCAATCATTTTATAAGCAGAATTGATAGACTCTAAATCAATTGGATTACTTAAATCTTTCTTTATTAATTTATTCCAAATAAATAAATTAATGATTTCTTAATCATCTTCTTTAATTAATCTCCCTTGATTAATCATCCTTTAATTACATTCAAGTAATTATCCTTTTATTCTTTAATTAGTTCCACAAATTAATTATCCTTATCCATATACAGTAATTAACCTTTAATTACTATCATTAATTACAATAATTAATGATCCTTCATTTACTTCCATTAATTAATCAACTATAATTAATTACATTAAACCTCAATTAATTACAATTAATTAATCACACTTAAATTAATCACTTTTACTAACCAATCTTGATTAATTAATTATATTAACTAATGATCCTTATTAATTAATAATTAACCTGTAATTAATCATAAACAGTAATTAACAATTTGTAATTACTTATCTTAATTAATTAATTTCTTAACTAATTATATTAACCCTTTGATTAATTAATCTAATTAATTAATCTTTATTACTTCATTAAGTAATCATTATTCAATTAAATTAATTAATAAATCCTTAATTAATTACTTTATTAATTAATTACATTTTAATTGATTACACTTAGTAATTAATCTTAAATCAATCTCATTCTTTAATTAATTAATCAAATTAATTAATTAACTAAATTAACTAAGTAATTAACCCTTAATTACTTACAAAAGTAATTATCTTCTAATTACTTCCATTAGATGATTACTCTCTTAATTAATTACTTAACAAGTAATTAATCCCATCATTAAATAATTCTTAATTCTTTAATTAATTAATTACGCCTAATTAATTAACTTCAAACAATTATATTAATCAATTCCTTAATTTATAACATCAAGTGATTAACCCTTAATCACTTTACTCAATTACTATCATTAGTAATTTCCATTTATTACTTCCGTAAGTAATTTCCTCTTTCTAATTACTTCATTAGGTAATTACACTTAATTCATAATTAAGTGATTATTTAAAATTAAATAAACAATTAACTAATCACTTAAAATTAATTAAGTAATTAATTAATTAACTTCTTATATTTAAAGAAAATCCTTAATTAATTATGAAAAACATTAATCTTAATTAAACTTTTTTACTTATTAATAAATCACATTAAGTATTCTTAAGTTCATATCAATAATAATTTAACCTTATTTATCCTCATAAATAAATTATTTGAATTAATCAAATTTTAATAACTTTAAAGATAAATTATTTTATGGGTTTTCAAAATTATAACATTAACCTTATTTGGGAATAAAGCATTTAGAAATCAATTTTGAAATTTAAAATACTTTAATTATCTAATTTAAACTTATTTATTTTCAAAATAATTTGAAAACTTTGTTATTAAGACATTACTTTAAGATTCACTTTAAACTTTGATTAATTCTTTAATTTGAAAATACTTCTTTTAAATTTAAAATTATAAAATTTAATTAAATTAATTATTTCCAAAAGAAATCAATTTAACAATTTAAATTTTGAAAATAAATTCAATTAATACTTTTTAAAGTTTGGTTAACTTTATTTCGAAACACAAGTTTTAACTTTGAAAATTTATTTCTTTTACAAAACTTGTTTATAATTTTAAAGCTTACCTTCATTTATTCAAACTCAAGTTTACTTTGCAACTTTTACCATTACACAGTACTAACCAGAAAAACACACGACCAAAAACTCGAGTTTGAACCCTCATTGACACGAGTGTGCCCTGAAGCAAACCCAGATCCACTACTTTGAGTCGTTACTCTAAAAACACGAGAGCTAACCCGAGCTCCAACGAAACTCCTCCTCCCAGATTCGACGTGCACACGTTGCACTTGCACCAACGCCGTCGACCTCTGGCGAACATCGCGACATTGCTCGATGATCAACTGAACCCATACGAACACAAACACAATCCCAGATCGAATGAAAAACAAACGAATTGAAATCGACCATCTTAGCTCGAAAATCTACAGCAGTCACTTCCCCAAAACCACCCAAGGCCGACCACCACGATGCCGTCGAACTTCGCTGACCTCACCATAGAACTATCTCGACCGCGAGCCTCCATTCCCCCTAACTCGAATGCCTCCGGTCCACATCTCATATCGCAAATGTCACGACAGTCAAGCCCAGCCAAAATCAATATAAAACCCTAGATCGATCAAATCCAAACAACTTGGCCATAGGAAAAATTCATTTACATTTTTCCCTTCATCAACACTTCGAAAGCTAACCTCGACCAAGATTCCAGCTTCAAACATCGAGTTGATCTTCGGCAATTCATCAAATTGCCGAAATCATTCATTTCCAAATTCCCAGCAGATTATCAACTTAAAAATTATGAAATTAGCGTTAAAATTCGTGATTTTCCAACACGAATTCATTCATACAATCTAAACTATAAATTGAGTTCATTGATTTTTTTAACATGCATCAGAGGTTTACAGTATTTTCCATTTTTAAAATTATTTGTAAATTAAAAATTATAGAAACTATCCTTAAAATTACTATCAAACATTAACTTACAACTTTCATTCATATATCAAGATCTAATATAGTTTAGATTAAAAGATTTTTTTTCTTTTGAAATTTTCTTAAGAAACAATTTTTGTAAATGAACAGAATTGAACATAAACAGGTTCCCTATTCTCGCGCATTTCCTATCTACAACATACACACATGACAGTACAAATATTCATTAACAAAGCCAAATTCATCACATGCAAAAATAAATTAAACTACAATATGATTAAAACTGTTTTTAAGGGGTTTACTCACCATCAATTTGCAAAGAACAGAACAGAGCGGTTTTTTTTAAATTTTCTAGGCTCTTGAAATTTAATTTGGAAAATATGCTTTGATGTTGAAATCCTACTGCATACCTTCAATTTGATGTTTTAAAAGTTATAACTTGCTGTTGAACATTCCTTTGAATGATAGGTTTGAAATTGCAGGATTTTAATTAAATTCAAATTTGATCTTCATTTGCTTTTGATTTCCAGTTTCAGGTTTTAAAAGTAATTTTCTGGTTTGAGTTAAGAAAAGAAAACAAAGAAATGAAAGTGTTATGTAAAAACTAGTTTTCTTCTAAAAACATTTATTTAAAAATTAAAATAGAAATGTTGCCACAAGTTGATAAACTTGAACAAATGTCACTAGCATATTTTAAAAAGTTTACAAGGGTTAAAGACATTTTATCTTTGATTTACAAGTGTTCAATTTCCTTTAATTAAATCATTTTGAGTTATATATGCATTTATGAAATATTTTTATGCATATGAAATGTTTTTATGTTAATAAACTTTGAATTTTAAATAAATATACAAGTATGAAACCTTTGTAAACATTTATTTTATAAATAGCTTACTTTTAAAAATCAAAGAAATGTATTATATATTTTCTTTTAAATTGTGAAATATGTATTTGTATTTATATTTATATAAAATATGAATTTAGTAAATTTATTTATTTACATTTACAAGTTATTCTAGTTTAAGAGATTATTTTTAAAAGAAAGTTTATTTACAACTTTATACATATATATTTATAACCATTTTAATTTAAACACTTTTAAAAGAAAACAAAAATAAAACTTTGATTAAATCTTATTTAAATTATCATATTTAAAAATAAACAATTATCTTATATTTTGAAAACAATTGAATTAATCTTAAATTAGCTTTTGCAAAATATTGAATTTAAAACAAAGCTTCAAATTACAATATTCATACATATATAAATTATCAATAGATTAAATTAAATTTCAAAACAATTCCAAATTATAACATATACATACATATATATTACAATTTGAAAATTCATCTTTATTTAAAACAAAGATTTTTCTATTCATAATATATATCAAATATATATATATATTATAAATAAAATAAAAAATTTATTAGTTTTGAAAAATAATTCTTATCAATTTTTAAATTGTTAATAAGATATTGATCAATATTGCCAGATTATACATTTATTAACTTTTAAAAGATTAAATTTACCAATTTAAATTAAAATTATAAAGAAAAATTATCAAATCAATTTAATTATTAATACAGATTATTAAATTGATATTGCGTAAAATTCTGGGTCGTCACATCCCTCCCCCCTTAAAAGAATTTCATCCCCGAAATTTAAAAGCAAAGATAATTTAATAACCCAGCAAAGATTTTAATTTTAAATCAACAAAGCACTCCTAACATTCAGTTACTAACAACTATAACAATCAATCAAACAAACATGCCTAACTAATTATCCTGACACAAATCAGAATAAATCTTACTAACATTATCTAGAGTTTCCCAAGTATAAATCACTGGGAGACTCGCCCTACAAAAGCTCAACTAACTACAGCACCAAAATCCAGAGCTCCTCTCATCTCTAGATCCACCAATCTGAACAGAATATCAGACTATACTCAAGTCCAGCTCAACTTCCAAATCCAACTGAACTACAGATTCCACAACCAACAATGCATCATACACGTACTCCCTCAGAGTTACGTGAAATATAATGAATTCCAGCTATCCAAACTGGCAATTCAATCTTATAGACAAAAGAACTTATCCTATCAAAACACAGATAAGAAATTCCAAATGCCTCAGAACTAGCCATCCAATCTTATCCAATTACTGTTCTCTTAACCAGAGAAATCTTAACAATAATGAAGTTTCTAACTTCGAATTCCAAACTCCTTATCTCATATCTGCATAACTCAACAGAAAATCCTGGACTGCCCATCTTCTTCCAGAAACAACTAGACCAAAGCAAACCAGTTTCTGGATCATATCCAACAGAAAAGTCTTCCAAGATCCGTCGAACTCCAGAACACAAGCTCTACTTCCCAAGCAATAGCAAACTGAACTTGCTTCCTTCCTTGCATAGCTGCTACCTTGCTTCCACTGCATAACTCTGAATATGAAATAGATGAGAATACTGTTGATGAACATGAATACAAACTTATCCAATATATCCGGGAAACTTTGTTCATCAAATCCATAAAATCTTAGTGACCCATCTGACTCGGTCACACAACCTTATAGCAGAATCCCAACTCAAAAACTAGATCTGACCAATCCAAACTCCAAAAAATTTCTGAACTGCTACACCAACTCATCCTCTCCAGGAACCATCCTACACCAGGCTAACTACCAAAATCGCTTTTGGAACCAAAACAATATGGAACTCAACTCTAGATGCTGACAAACTTCTGATTACTTCAGTAGCTCCTACTTCTACATGAGAACCCTCAGTCTCAAACAAAAGATTGCCTAAGAAAAATTCCCAAACTTATCGCAAGTCACTTTTGCGATCCTACCTAGTTCGGATTCCAAAGAAACTGTCTTCTCTTTCCCAATTAGAACAGCTTTAAGCTTCTCCAAACAAGGTTAACCCTTCAAGAAAACATTCACTAACTGCCTAGACTGCTGATAGAAAAACCACAAAGATTCCTGAACCATTGGAGAAACGAGCCACACTGCTGCTTCCAAACTCTACCTCGATGATACTACAAAGCTAAAAGACCTTCTCGTCAGCACACCGAACATTTCGAGTTGCACTGCTACCACAGCTAAGCAGAAACTTTTAATCCAAAGGCTTCTCGAAAACCAAAATGATCAACAAACCACACAAAAGACCTTCGAGATGGCAGACATCCTCTCAAGAAATTTGGGCTCCAAACCAAGCATCAATATCTCGCTCTCCTTAAGGAATGACAAATGAGACTAAGCCAAAGCGAAGCAACTCATAGACCTTAGTCTCATATTCCAAATAGCCAACCTCCTTGCTAAAGATCCAGATAACTTCTACACAAACGAGTCTTCCTTGCGGCAAGTAAAGACTGCTTCTTAACCACTTCTAAAACTGCTTCAAGAGAAAACATCTTCGGAAATATCCATGGATATTACATCTCATCACGCAGTTATCAAGATATCATCACTTACTTCCGCACTTCCGACAGATCCAAACTTACACTTTAAAGATGAACTCCTAATCTTTTAAAAGATTTCCTTCGAAGATCAGAGAAATCCTTACTCCAAACTGCAAATCTCACTCGAGACGGTATTGGGTCTACAGTCTCGACAAATATACTTCCAACCTCAAACATATGGACCACCTCAATTAGTGGTAGGCGTGTTACACACACACCACTATCCCATCTACCTTTAAAACTTATGTTGGAAGACCCAAACAGATAACCCAACAAATCAGGTATATATATATATATATATTTATATATATATATATATATATAAATTACAAGTATGCTCTCTCAAGAAAGACACCACTCCAGAGCCTTGGTATTCACTCAACCAAATGCTCTGATACCACCTGCTAGCAACCCGACTTTCTAACACCAGAAAGTCGCGCCACTAATTAAGAAAGAAAGGGATAGAAGAAGAAAAGATAAGAAAAGAAGAAACACAACAATATCAGATAACTCCCAACGGAATGAATGAAATATAATATATCACATAAAATATTACATAGTCTCATATACATCAGAGAACACAACTTATTCAACACATATTGGACAGTTATAAACATCTGTCTAACTATACAACTCAAGATATCACAAGATACAGATACAATCTCAAACACAGTGGAACCATAATATATCTACACGTGGAAGCCTCCTGCTCCATATCTCCTCCAGAGTTCGTCAAGCTAACCTGAATCCCTCGACTACTCATATATAATATGAGTACCCAAGAGTTTAATAAAACAGAAAATAAACACTCGGGTCAGACATGGGTCTAGTGTGAGTAAACGGGTTAAAATTGCTTAACTTTAGAAAAAACCTTTGAAAAGAAAAGGTATCACCTAAGACTTCCCACACATAAACATGGAAAAGTTTTTACCTTACGCTAACCAAAACATTTGATAGGAAATCCAGTGATATTATAATAGTGTCTAGTGTTTTCAAGTAAATAAGAAATAGCCGAAATTGTTACAAGATAAAATTCCAGCTACTAGCCACAAAAGTGGGTAATACAAACAAAACCGTAGGGTCTCGTAGGAAGAATGAGTTTCCATCAATGACAGGGATACCGGGGTACCGCCCGTCACCGTATGTGGCCTAGATCACTGTACCGAGGATTACTCCCAATCCCCCGCATCACAAAGCCGGGACCACCCCTTACTGGACAGTCCCGAGCAAGATCAACCCGTGGTTGGCGCGACTAACCACCCACTAAGCCGAAAAAAAGGACATCTAGACAGGAATGACCTCACCCTGAAATGGGTGCTACCCACCTAGCCTTGCTGCACCTCCCCTATTTTAGCCATTCTCGGTTAATGAGGCTTGAGACTGCAATTACCTTTATAGAACACATCTATCTTAGAATGCTCATCGTCCACCTGACGATGTTCTGAAAGCATTCAATCCATACAAGTTCGTTCCGGATTCGAACAAAAACGAAGGCACTATCTCTTTGCACTCCATTTGGAATCACCCTCAGAGTCAACGACCATAGCCCTTGCACTCTAAATAACCATCTCGAGCCTGTAAGTACTATCTCCCTCAAACTCATCACGGAACACCCCCAGAGTTATACTGACAAATAGTTCTTACACCTCGATTCTTCACTAAGCTCCACTTGGATTCACGACCTAACGTTTAATTTGGATCGATGTGGTTTTCAGATATTCAAATATGGAAACCCGATCCCGGTCTCATCGAATCCAAACGCCATTCTAATGCCCTAAGGGTTTTAAACAATTAAACTTATATTCAGGATGATATAACAAATAAATTAATTACATTATCACAATAAATAATTCATATCAAACATTCATCTCACAAAGCAGCATATCACATATCATAGATATCCAAATCATCCAGTATCATCCAATCACCCAATATCAATCATCCAATATTAATCAATCATCCAATATCAACCAATCATTTTATAAGCAGAATTAATTAACTCTAAATCAATTGGATTACTTAAATCCCTCTTTATTAATTTATTCCAAATAAATAAATTAATGATTTCTTAATGATCTTCTTTAATTAATCTCCCTTGATTAATCATCCTTCAATTACATTCAAGTAATTTTCCTTTTATTCTTTAATTCATTCCACAAATTAATTATCCTTATCCACATACAGTAATTAACCTTTAATTACTATCATTAATTACAATAATTAATGATCCTTCATTTACTTCCATTAATTAATCAACTATAATTAATTATATTAAACCTCAATTAATTACAATTAATTAATCACACTTAAATTAATCACTTTTATTAATCAACCTTGATTAATTAATTATATTAACTAATGATACTTATCAATTAATAATTAACTTGTAATTAATCATAAATAGTAATTAACAATTTGTAATTATTTATCTTAATTAATTAATTTCTTAATTAATTATATTAACCCTTTGATTAATTAATCTAATCAATTAATCTTTAATTACTTCATTAAGTAATCATTATTCAATTAAATTAATTAATAAATCCTTAATTAATTACTTTATTAATTAATTACATTTTAATTAATTACACTTAGTAAGTAATCTTAAATTAATCTCATTCTTTACTTAATTAATCAAATTAATTAACTAAAATTAACTAAGTAATTAACCCTTAATTACTTACATAAGTAATTATCTTCTAATTACTTCCATTAGATGATTACTCTCTTAATTAATTACTTAACAAGTAATTAATCCCATGATTAAATAATTCTTAATTTTTTAATTAATTAATTGCTCCATCATTAATTAACTTCAAAACAATTATATTAATCAATTCCTTAATTTATAACATCAAGTGATTAACCCTTAATCACTTTACTCAATTACTATCATTAGTAATTTCCATTTATTACTTCCATAAGTAATTTCTCCTTTCTAATTACTTCATTAGGTAATTACACTAAATTCATAATTAAGTGATTATTTAAAATTAAATAAACAATTAACTAATCATTTAAAATTAATTAAATAATTAATTAACTTCTTATATTTAAAGAGAACCTTAATTAATTAAGAAAAACAATAATCTTAGTTAAACATTTTACTTATTAATAAATCACATTAAGCATTCTTAAGTTCATATCAATAATAATTTAACCTTATTTATCCTCATAAATAAATTATTTGAATTAACCAAATTTTAATAACTTTAAATACAAAATATTTTTACAGGTTTTCAAAATTATAACATTAACCTTATTTGAGAATAATGCATTTAGAAATCAATTTTGAAATTTAAAATACTTTAATTATCTAATTTAAACATATTCATTTTCAAAACAATTTGAAAACTTTGTTATTAAAACATCACTTTAAGATTCACTTAAAACTTCAATTAATTTTTTAACTTGAAAATACTTCTTTTAAATTTAAAATTATAAAATTTAATTAAATTAATTATTTCCAAAAGAAATCATTTTAACAATTTAAATTTTGAAAATAAATTCAACTAATACTTTTTAAAGTTGGTTAACTTTATTTCAAAACACAAGTTTTAACTTTGAAAATTTGTTTCTTTTATAAAACTTGGTTATAATTTTAAAGCTTACCTTCATTTATTCGAACTCAAGTTTACTTTTGCAACTTATACCATTACACAGTACTAACCAAAAAAACACACGACCAAAAACTCAAGTTTGAACCCTCATTAACACGAGCGTGCCCCGAAGCAAACCCAGATCCACTACTTCGAGTCGTTACTCTAAAAACACGAGAGCTAACCCGAGCCACCAACGAAACTCCTCCTCCCAGATTCGACGTGCACACGGTGCACTTGCACCAACGTCGTCGACCTCTGGCGAACATCGCGACATTGCTCGATGATCAACTGAACCCATACGAACACAAACACAAACACAAACCCTGATCGAACGAAAAACAAACGAATCAAAATCAACCCTCTTAGCTCGAAAAACTACAGCAGTCACTTCCCCAAAACCACATACGGCCGACCACCACGACGCCGTCGAACTTCGTTGACCTCACCATAGAACCATCTCGACCACAAGCCTCCATTCCCCCTAACGCGAACGCCTCTGGTCCACATCTCATGTCGCAAATGTCACGACAGTCAAGCCCATCCAAAATCAATATAAAACCCTAGATCGATCAAATCCAAACAAATTGGCCATAGGAAAAATTCATGTACATTTTTCCCTTCATCAACACTTTGAAAGCTAACCGCGACCAAGATTCCAGCTTCAAACATCGAGTTGATCTTCGGCAATTCGTCAAATTGCCGAAATCATTCATTTCCAAATTCCCAACAGATTATCAACTTAAAAATTATGAAATTAGCGTTAAAATCCGTGATTTTCCAACACGAATTCATTCATACAATCTAAACTATAAATTGAGTTCATTGATTTTTTTAACATGCATCAGAGGTTTACAGTATTTCCATTTTTAAAATTATTTGTAAACTAAAAATTACAGAAACTATTTTTAAAATTACTATCAAACATTAGCTTACAACTTTCATTCATATATCAAGATCTAATATAGTTTAGATTAAAAGATTTTTTTTTCTTTTGAAATTTTCTTAAGAAACAGTTTTTGTAAATGAACAGAAATGAACATAAACAGGTTTCCTATTCTCAGGCATTTCCTATCTGCAACATACACACAGGACAGTACAAATATTCATTAACAAAGCCAAATTCATCACATGCAAAAATAAATTCAACTACAATAGATTAAAATTGTTTCTAAGAGGTTTACTCACCATCAATTTGCAGAGAACCGAACAGAGCGTTTTTTTTTTAATTTTCCAGGCTCTTGAAATTTAATCTGAAAAATATGCTTTGATGTTGAAATCCTACTGCATGCCTTCAATTTGATGTTTTAAAAGTTGTAACTTGCTGTTGAACATTCCTTTGAATTGCAGGTTTGAAATTGCAGGATTTTAATTAAATTCAAATTTGATCTTCATTTGCTTTTGATTTCCAGTTTCAGGTTTTAAAAGTAATTTTCTGGTTTGAGTTAAGAAAGGAAAACAAAGAATGATAGTGTTATGTAAAAACTAGTTTTCTTCTAAAAACATTTATTTAAAAATTAAAATAGAAATGTTGCCACATGTTGATAAACTTGAACAAATGTCACTAGCATATTTTAAAAAGTTTACAAGTGTTAAAATATTTTATCTTTGATTTACAAGTGTTCAATTTCCTTTAATTAAATCATTTTGAGTTATATATGCATTTATGAAATATATTTATGCATATGAAATGTTTTTATATTAATAAACTTTGAATTTTAAATAAATATACAAGTATGAAACCTTTGTAAACATTTATTTTATAAATAGCTTACTTTAAAAAATCAAAGAAATGTATTATATATTTTCTTTTAAATTGTGAAATATGTATTTGTATTTATATTTATATTTATATAAAATATGAATTTAGTAAATTTATTTATTTACATTTACAAGTTATTCTAATTTAAGAGATTATTTTTAAAAGAAAGTTTATTTATAACTTTATACATATATATTTATAAATATTTTAAATTAAACACTTTTAAAAGAAAACAAAAATAAAACTTTGATTAAATCTTATTTAAACTATCATATTTAAAAATAAACAGTTATCTTATATTTTCAAAACAACTGAATTAATCTTAAAATAACTTTTGAAAAATATTGAATTTAAAACAAAGCTTCGAATTACAATATTCATATATGTATAAATTATCAATAGATTAAATTAAATTTCAAAACAATTCCAAATTATAACATATACATACATATATATTACAATTTGAAAATTCATCTTTATTTAAAACAAAAGATTTTTCTATTCACAATATATATCAAATATATATATTATAAATAGAATGAAAAATTTATTAGCTTTGAAAAATAATTTTTATCAATTTTTAAATTGTTAAAAAGATATCGATCAATATTTCCAGATTATATATTTATTAACTTTTAAAAGATTAAATTTACCAATTTAAATTAAAATTATAAAGAAAAATTATCAAATCAATTTAATTATTAATACAGATTATTGAATTGATATTGCCTAAAATTCTGGGACGTAACAAGCAATTTGTCTCAAGCACTAAACATCGAATCATGTCCCCCTTCTCCATCTTTTAACAACAGCAAGCTGATGAATCAAATCACGAAGGAAACTTAAGAAAAAGAAATTAGATTGAAGAAATAAAATGGCCGAAGCCTGAGAGAAAATCATGAGTCCTCTCAGTTTATATAAAAAATGGCTACAATTAAAAATCGTGCCCCTCTCTCTCATTCGTTCAATCCACAAATTTGTCGACCGAAAACAAAATCAAACGCCAAACCTTGGCCTCCTCTCGTTTGAATCTCGGAAACGATTCGTAGTAATCGCGTCCTCTTCTTGGTTGAACCGCAGCAAGATTTATCCAATCGATCGAAGGAGCCGGCATCGAGTCGGGTGGAGATTATCGACGACTGGCGACAGACGTTGACTAGCCAAGGCTCAAATCATGGTTTCGAATGGACTATGTCGAGGTCGCGAGCTAATCTGGTGAAGTCGCCAAGGATGGTCGAGGCGAGGAACAGTGAGGGCGGTGAACGAGGTCGGAGTTTTGCTTGAGCTTGCCATTCTCGAATTGCAGTGAGGTATTGAATAATTTGATTTTAAATTAAGTTTAATATATATAGATATATGTGTATAATTTTACAGTAAGGTAAATATTATTTTATTTTTAGGAAAAAGGAAATGTTTAAAACAAAAGAAAAGAAAAAAAATTAGATTTTGATATGTACAGTGAGGAAAAAATCTATTTTTTCATTTACAGAAAATATATATGTACATGTATAGATTAAAAAAAAATAACATATTTACACATCTAGGTCAGTAAAGCAGAAAAGGAATTTTTTTTTGCTATTAACATGAAGGTAACATACCGTTTTGTTGTTTTTCAATTTAAAATCGGTATATATAAGTATATGTAGTTTCAAAATATATATTCATTTGCCCATTCCAATTTACTATTTAATTTTAAAATGATGTACTAGGGTGGTTAACTCATCTAATAAAACTTATTTAATTTTTCATTTGCCAAGACTAATTTATTAAAGGAAAATTTGTTTAAAATAAATTGTTAATTTATTAAATGGTAATGAATTGTCTGATTATTTCAAATATTAACAAATCCATATAATATTTATACAAGGTCAATAATCGTGGAATCAAATCGAGAATGAAGTGGATTTGCAAATTTAAGGGGCAAAGGTGAGTTAATCTCACTCTTCTGGTTTGCTATTTAAATTTAAATGGTTAAATTTAAAAATAATTGATTGAATGATTGGATTGATTGGATGTGGTATATTATATAGTAGTATATAGTATGTATTGGAGTGATTGATTTCCCACATTATATAGCAGATGAGACCCTATGCGCCACATAATAGTGGATGATATTATATTAATCTCATACAACGCGATATTCCACCTCGAAGTGGAATTGGTATTGTGCTAACGTCTGTGGATGTAGGAAAACAGGTTAGAGGGATCCAACTGGATTCCTCAAAATTATCTAAATTATTCTAATAATCCTATGTTATGAGTATTTGCTATTTTGGAATGTATTATATTGATAATTGGAAATGTTGGATGCTATGGATTGATTTAATATATTTCGGTACTGAGTTATCAAAATATATAAAATTGGATTTTTAAAAGGAAACTAAAGAAGAGAATTTATAAGTAAACTAATTATAGAGAAGTTGAATAAATTTAAGAATGAATTAGAAAAGAATAAAAGTGGATTTTAAATGTTAATAAATAAATTCCGGGTAGGGAAAGAAGATTTGAATAAACAGGGAAATAATAAATTTTAAAACCGAGCATTTTAAAGAGTAAAAGAATTTATTTTAAAGATTTAAGCATTAAATTTATTCAAAGGGATAGAGTAGGAATTTAGGGAATCTGAAATTGGTATTTTCAGTTAAAAAAGATTTTTAATTATAATTAAGAAATGAAATATGAGGTTAATGGATTTTGAATAAATTGAATAAGTAAAGGAACTTATTTCAAAATGGGTAAATTGGAAATCAATTTGAAAATTGATTCAAGTGTGGAATTAGGATTTAAATGGAGAATGTGACTATGAAATTTATAAACTGGGTTTATAAAAGTGAAGTAATATATCAGTGGATATTTGGAAGAATAAGTTCACGGTGGGAATTTATTAAAGAAATGGATAAATTTTGTAAGAATAAATAGTAATTTATTTTTAAAAGATGGGAAAGAGAAGCGTATTTCCCTGGATTGCCAAGTAAGTTTTCAAAGCAAATTTTTAAATATAAGTTAAAAGTTTTAATGTTGTTTTAAAAAGCATCTTTTAGAAAATTTATTATTTCTAAATGTTTAAATTCTAAAATAAATATTTTTCAAATCTATTATCGTAGCAATTATTTAAAAGTGACTGGTATTTGTTTTTAAAAGATAAAAATTTAGTTTTATATTTTATCTAAGAAGCTTTATTTTAAATATTCTTAAAGTACATATTTTGGACTGAGTATTAAAATAGTTTTTAATTTAAATGTCTTAAAGGATATTTTATAATAAAGCGGTTTAAATTATTTTAAAAATCTAAAGTATTGTACTTGGTGTTTCCAGTGGAAACAAATATTGGGAATTCTTTCCATGAGAAGAGTGTGGTTTGAAAACTATTTTCACAGGGTTGAAAAGTTGAAATATATCTTGTGAAGATATTTTGAAATTAGTAATAATTTGGTGAAATTATTTATGTTTGAGGGTTGATTGTGAATGTTATTTGATAGTTAAATAAACGACTATCAATATTGGCCAATGCGTTGATCGTTTCGAAGAGACCGGGATCGGGATTAATTTCTCGAAAACTACTTCAATCCGGTTTGTACGTTTTCGTGGAAAAACGAGTTCGGAGTCGAAGATGGAGCAGTGAAGTGCAATAGTCGCTACTAATCCTGAAGATGATTCCAAAATGGATGTAGTAGGAGTAGTGCCTTCAGTTCCGTTCGAACCCGGGATGGACTTGTATGGATGAATGCTTTAAGAACATCGTCGGGTGGACGATGAGCATTCTAAGAGATGAGTTCTCTAAAGGTAACGCTAAGCCTCAAGCCTCATCAACCGGAAATGACTAAAAATCAGGGGTTATGCAGCAAGCCTAGGTGGGTAGCGCCCATTAGGGTGAGGTCATCCCTATCTAGATGTCCCTTTTATTCGGCTTAATGGTGCGGTTGCTGATCCCAACCGCGGGGTGATCTTACTCGAGATTATCCAGTAAGGGGTAGTCCCGGTCTTGTGTTGCCGGGGATTGGGAGTAATCCTCGGTACGGTGATCTAGGCCACATACTGTGACAGGTGCTATCCCAGTGCCTAGTGATTAGTTAGAAATCCATTCTCCCTACGTTCCTTTTACGGTTTTGTTTGTATTACCCACGACTGTGGCTAGTAGCTAGAATTTAATGAATGTAACAATTTCGGCTATTTTAATAAGTATTTGTATGTAGACCCTATTATAATATCAGAGGATTTTAATAAAAAAGTGTTTTGGCTATCATAAGGTAAAACCGACATGTTTATTTGTGGTGTGGTCTTACGAGATGCTTTTGATTTCAAAGGATTTTGAAACTTTAATAATCAAATTGGGTGTGGTTTTCTCACACTGGTATTCCAGACTGACTAGGGTGCTATTTAACTATAATGCTCGGGTCAGACCTTGTGTTATAGAATACAGGATATGATGCTGTGGAGCTCAGGAGACGAGTTGGATGGCGATTCGCACTTTAGTACTTGATTATTATTCCGCTGTGTATTCAGTTTTGAGGACAGGTTTATATGACTGTCCAGTTGTATGTTATTGATGTTGTTAAACTCTGATGATGTATTCTGGTGATATATGTATAAAATAGATATAGTTTTTCTTTTGTGTAAAGATCTTTTATTGTCTATTATATTTTATTCCGCTGCGATCGTTAGATTTTGATGTTGTCTTGTTTTCTCTTCTTCTACCTCTTCTTCTTTAACCCTAATGGTTTGGTTTTTCGGGCACCGAAAAATCGGGTCGTTACACTAATGTGACGACCGCCCATGACTCCTGCACTAAACAAGGAAGTAGTGCGCTGAAAGGTGTGCCAGGCCGCCATAGACGATCATCAGGGTTAAGGTAAAACAGTAAACTCTATCGTATTACTCACAGCGCATGGATAAAATACAATAGAAAATTATACATAGTGAAGCTCCATAGAACAGAATCTCATCATATAAACTCATAATAGTTTGGTACAAAAATCTGAATAGTCAATACATCAAGCCTCACTACATAACACCCAGAGAATCATACAAACAGCGGAACACCCAATACATATAGTAAGAAAACAATATGCAAAAGCCTCCAGCTCGTCTTCGTCATCAACAGCGTTAGTCACTAAGAACAGCACCTGTCACCTGCTACCTAGCATGCCCATCCCAAAACAGATGAATAGCCCAAGGTAATAAGAGTTGAACATAAAACCTTGAGTCATACAAAAGTCCTAGTGAGCGGTAAATCAACTATCAAACATACCAAAAGAGCATAAAGGGTAAAAAGGAATAGGAACCTAATCATCCCCCCCAGACACACTAAGCAGAGACAAACATAGCAAAGCAGACAATTAAAGTAAAACAATTATCACTCGAGTCAAGGTCGATGTTTTCCAAGCACAAACCCCCAAGGCCTAAACAAAGATCAGATAAGCACCCACAAAACATCCCTCTTGAGACCGAGTGATGATACAACCAAAGCATCCAAGCATCCATGACTCTGGCTATCACTGTTATCGTTGCTTCGATATCACCGTTAATTGAATGACCGGCTCATTCCTTCATCCGTCCGTCAAGGGCTAATGGTAACCCCGGTCCTAGACAGAACTCCGCACGTCGTCGCAGCCCGTGCCTAGGGCTATCGAATCTTCCCAAAGTACTTAGCACGTCGTCATAGCCCGTGCCTGGGATTATCGAATCTGCCCAGCGTACTCTTGCTTTGAGCCTGCTAGATCCTTCAATAACGATGAGATCTCAGCCTTCTAGTCATCCTCCTCGACGACTATTCTCATACTAGCTCAAGCGCCTCTCTAGCCAACCATTATCCACAAACTCGAACCATATCACCGAGTTATCAACATGCTTGGGATGATCCCGTCTGGATTAAACCAAGGCTACCTCACATCATGCTTTGCTTTATCGCATCATAGCAAAGTCCCATCTCAATACCATGCTTTGCCTCATCGCATCATAGCAAAGTCCCATCTCAACATCATCATCAAATATATCCATATGAGCTTTATCATCCGCTTCATATGCCACAAGCATCTTTCCTTATTCAAGAGCCTTTCCACTTAGCTTTTTGAATCATCTTCGACCAACTTGTCCAAATCAAATCATCAATTAACTAACTCATAACGATCAATCAAATCAATCAATAATCCAAGTAATCAATCATTCAAACAAGATCTAAATAAACAGTTATAACAATAAATGGAAATTTCGTAAATAAAGAATTCAAATCTAACAAGCATGAATTCTAAGTAATATCTTGATGAATGAACTAGCATAGGTTAACATGTAGTAAAGTGGATATCAAAACTTTATGAACAATGGATCTACATGCAGACTTAAGGAAAATGCATGAAATCACTATCTTTAACACACAAACAAGCCACCGATTCAATATACTCCTTTGGGTCCGTGTGAGAGATAACCACCACTCACCAAATCACCTAAACACTTCAAAAGCAACTAACTTCAGATCTGGACAGCAAAGGATCTAGCTTGATCCGACAAGATTTCCCTTCAAACGATGAAATCTCTCTTCAATGGATGGAGATCTTCAACTTAAGCTCTTGGATCTTCGATTTGATCTTCAATCCAGATGGATGGAAGCATAAGATTAGAGTGGAGAGAAGAAGTGAAGAAGTGTTGTAGTCGAGCTCTCAAAATGGCAGCACTTCGTCGCGTCAAAATCCGGATCCCAAAAATGAAGATAGGCACTTCTATTTATAGGCTGGAAATCCCTTAAGTCGGCCGTCCCCTTAAGTCGTCCACGACCCAAGACACCACATGACCTAACTACCTAACCATATAGCCGACCTAACGACTCAACAGAGATGCCGACCCAACTGGTATGCGGCTTAGCGACTTAAGTCTCCCCACGACCTAACAATACACACGACTTAAGTCGCTTCTAACTACTGGGTCGTTAACTCGTTCAACCGACTCATCCCTAGGTCGTTCACTCCCTTAAGTCGGCAACTCTTAGTTGGCCAACTACTAAGTCGGCTACCTCCTTAACTCAGCCACACCTCTCTAAGTCGCTCCAATCTACTCTGGACGACTTAAACTCTAGACGACATAACCAATACTAACGACCCGGTGGCAACTATTCTACGATTTATCGACACGTAAAATACAGGTCGTTACAACTAACCATGTCCTCGGTCAATCTAGCCATTCCCCTACGAACAGATGTGTGTGGAACTTAATTAACCCCAAGGGCCGAATATTTCTCACTTCCTTTCTGGAAATATTGAAAGATGTTAGAATTTAGTAAGCAAAAGCATATTACAGATATCTTAATGTTACCTTGAACTCCGGACTTGTTTTGGCCTTCACAAACTTTCTCCATTCATTCATGCTTTTGATGTTGGTAGGTTTAAGTCTTTCGTCTTCATTCTCCGTTTTATTTAATTTTCGAACCAATTTGCTTTCTAAGGATCTCCAAATTACTCACATTTGTTGAAATATGGCTTTTCTTTGCCATTCCTCTTCCAATTTAAATCTAACCTGCAAAAATACATGAAAACATAATATTAACAGTAGAAAACATGATATTAACATTAGGTGAATATAAAGAAACATGCTATGGTGAAGCAAAATGCTGTCAAGCTAGTACAGAATTGGTGAATATATGACTTTATGGTCTCTAAATTTTGAAGAAATCTGAATGAAAATCATGAACTAATCACCTGGTCCTGACATTAGACACCTAAAATTTATCCATAGGATTTGTACTCTTGAAGATGATAGCAACGTCACTAAAAATCAAAATCGGTATGATTTCTCAAGTGAGCGGGGATATTGGTGTTTAATTTTTTTAGTTCTATCCAATAATCTATGACAACGTTGTTTAATTTATGAAGAATAGCATTTGCAGTCTAGAATAATTGTTTTGAAATCATTGGTCAGCTGATTTTATCAAAAATAATAATTAAAAAACAATGAAAGTTTATCAAGAAACGATTCACTAATTTTATAAGCAAGAAAATTCGTACTGATGTACTTTAGTAGATAACACAAATTATGTTTTTTAACACATAATTCAAATCATGTTTACATTTTTGCCTTAGAAATAATCATCCGACCCATAAATCGCTGTCATTCTGAACCTTCCGTGAAATATGAATATTCATTTCTAATTTATTCATCTATTAAATGTTAAAAAACCAGAAATATGAACAATTGATTTTCGAAGGATAACCCACAATTTGAACCTGCACTAATGATGATTCAAATTAACAAATTAAGGTTCTTAAACAGAGGTCGGGATAAAATGTTTATACTACATGTTCAACTACTAGAACTTGTGGATTTGTTAATTTAAATTTCTGTTTATTATAGGTGATTTAAAAACCGCAAATTGGCAAAACTATAACCAGATTTATACTTTAAAAAGTAAGTGGTAGGAGAAGAAGAAAGATGAGTTGCTTCATAAATCTATGAAATAAATATAGACAAAAGCAGAGATAAATGTTGATAAATAGATTCTCAGCATATATAGTAGGGAACCTGCTCCATACCTGAAGCGATCGCCACAAAACAACTTTTAACTCTTCACTTAGATTCCTCCAATCATCAAGTGTGTATGGAACCTGCTTCCGCACAAGCAGTCCAAGAAAAGAGGATAAATATACCGACCCTGGCCCTATTGGTACGCCTATATCATTGATCTCAACTTCAATTTGATCATGACTATTTAACATGAGTTTTTTTGCTTTTGTTTGACCTCTACTGCCTCTTTTCCGAGATGAACTTGCGGTTTCAGCATCACTTGCTCTCTCAATTTCCACCTCAGCAGCATCAGTCTGGTCAAGAAGAATTTCATTTTCTAAGCGGGGTTCTTCTTCATCTAACAAAGCCCTTTCATCATTTGGGTCTTCTTCATCTAACAAAGCTCTTTCACCATTTGGGTCAGAAGGGTTATCGTGCAGTGCTTGTTCTCCGTCTTCATTGCAAACACTGGCTTTCTTCTTAGCATTGACTGCTCATTTTTCGCCTTCACTGCGAGCACCAGCTAGAATCTTATACTTCCGCTTTGAATTATGCTTCTGGGATTCCTCATCAGTCTTTTTCTAGTTGCAAGTACGTACAGTGCTTGGAAACATCTCTTTTCTACAAATGAAACAAAATATGAGATACTTAAAACTTTCATTATTTACCATCTACTCGCTGGAGGAATCTGGACCCAATAATTAGTGTGCAGATACATGATCTCCGTATCTTTTTAACGTTATATTTTGAAGTATTCTGCAAGTTAATTTCATGTCTTAAATAATATAACAAACAAATTAATTAACAAAAGATTAACATTTTGTAATCAGATCAATATTCTTTTTTAATACATTAATGTAGAATCTTACTAGACCTTGTATGTTAACATGCAAAAAATTAACGTAGTATATATGTATAAACAAAAACTGTTATAGAGTAGTCATGTTAAGCAAGTTCAATCCTTTTCCAGCTCCAGTTCATGATTTGAAAATAAGTTCTTTGACTATGCAGATGAGAAAAATATATACCATGACAAACTGTAGTAGGCTAATGAATAAAACTGGAACCATATATACATATATTCACAGAAGATTCGTGCTTCTTTGGCAACAAACCAGTAGAACAGGATATACATTTTTTTATGAACATTGAGTACTCATAAACACAGACTTTATGAACAGGTATGCATCCAAGTTGTTTTGTTTTTAGATGCATCCTAATTCAAAATAACTTAATCATTAAAACATATCCAAGGCAACCGATTTTTTTGTTACATCCACACCTCATTACAAATGAAAGCTTGAGTTATTTTAAAACAAGTATAGACCAGATCAGATGCAAAAAGGGTGAAGTAAACAAATTAAAAAAGAAACAAGAAATATAACATTAAATATGGTGTAAGTTTGTTCAAATAGGTTATTAAATAGTAAATTGAACAAGACAAACACATTTAATATTTTCAACACGGTTAAGTGCAGACATAATTACCATGCAAAGTTTTAATATATTCAATAATACCCGATTTCAGGATGAACATAATGAGGGCCTGGAAATCCTCGAAGATGAGTGACGTTGTGGGATAGTTATAAAGCTAAACTTGCTGACTTTAATTCTTCAAGTACCAACTGAACAATTGAAAACATGAATAGAAAAGCATCAGCTCAGAACTATCAGATGAAAATTTGCATGCTATAATTTAGATTATTTTAGTTGAAAAAACCAATAGTTATGGGCTATTCCATTACAAATACGTAACAGACAATGAACAAGGCCAAGAAGCCTGATATGGTAGTTTATTGTGTCACATATTCATGCTTCGTACAAATAACAATCACAAATTAGAACCACAAATGGACTGGAATTGTTTTCTACTCTAATTCAACGAATAAATTATATGAATCTAGCAAAATGAGTAACAAGACAATAAAATCCGAATCCATGCTTTCATTCCTTACTAAAACAAGTTTTGATAGTGAATTTAATAAATACAAAATGAGTAACACAACTTGAAAAATAAAAATAGAGACATTTAGAGATTAAAATGAGTCGACAACTATGACTAATGCATTAGTCTAATGTATGGATTTGACTTAGTAGGTGAACATATAATCTACTCAATTATGTCTTCGCAGTCCTCCCTAACATAGCTAACATCTTCATCATCCATTTCGGTTATTTCATAATCTTCCACGACTTGGATATCTTCCTCGATGAAATCATGTGTCTCTGAATCATTAAAACTTCTTGATGGTGCTTTCATTACAACATACCAATTAGAATCATCGTTTTCTCTTGAATAAAATACCTGCTTGAGATGCAAGTATGTATGGATCTCTTGAAAACGATGCTTGATGTAAATTAAAAAGAGTGCACCCATCATCATCAACTTTTACTCCATTTCCTTTACACGCCCAACGACACTTAAAAACTGGAATATAAAATAAATGATAATCTAATAAAATTATATCTATCAATATTCCCTAATAAGTGACCACATCAACCAATTGGGACATATCTTTTGAACTTGCTTTACACATAGTAGTCGCATCAAAGGTCACCCCGCAATTCTGAGTTTCTCTCCCCACATCTTTTATATGAAAATGTTGATCATTGATAACATATCTTTTTTAAGACAAAGCATCATTCTTCAGACTCAAAGCAATCCATCTTAACATGTCATCATGATCCTCGGAGGCAATAGGTATCTACAATAAAGTCCATTTAGTATGAATATTATAGAGTAATATTAGTACTCAAATGAGAATATATTTGGAATCTAACTAACCTTCCTTTTAATCCAATTGGCAAATTTTTTTCGTATGTGTGTCCCAAAGTAAGGTCGCATTTTTTCGCATGTGCTGGTCTGAATTTTCTAATTCCTCCAAATGCAAACTAGTATAAAACAAGTGATTATAGCATTACGAACACATCAAAATGATTAAAACAATGTAACAAAAATTTACTCTATAAATGGTTCAACCACATTTATATTCATTAACACGGCTAAATGAGCCATTTCTTTCTCATTAGCTGACAATGTAACTGTCTTGGACATTGAAATCGGACGTCCCTCAAGTTTTACATTGCTTTCATAATCTTCTTTCGAGCTTCTTTCTCCTCTATATGTCCAATATTTTTCAAAAAATTATTGAAAAACATCATGGATTCTTCTGCAAGATAGGATTCAGCAATACATCCCCCTAGTCGTGCATAGTTTCTTACATAATCTTTAAGTGTCTTCATATATCGTTCGAATGGGTAAATCCAACGAAAATGAACCGGACCACACATTAGTGCTTCTTTTCCAAGATGAATGGACAAATATACCATTATATCAAAAAAAGATGGTGGAAATTTTTTTTCAAGTTCGCATAAAACTTCAATAATCTCAACGTTGATTTGTTCTACTTCTCTCTATCAAGAACACATTGACATAATTTTTTGAAAAAAGAACATAAGCGAATTATTGCTTTTCTTGCCTTCTTTGCCATGAATCCTCTCGATGCTACTGGAAATAACTGTTGCATTAATACATAGTAATTATTGCTTTTCTTGCCTTCTATGGCCCATGTAGACGCACTTTCGACTGTGATTCAACCAACGAGAATGAGTATTGACACCACATAATGGGTAACCTTTTTCCCCTTTCACACGACATCCAACAAGATTTCCATAAGCCGAAAAATCATTAATCGTCCATAGCAAAATTGCATTCAATTTAAACTAAGTTTTACTAAATGCATCGTAAGCATTAACTCCATTACACCAAAAATGATGCAAGTCTTCCACCAAAGGCGCCAAATATACATCAATATCATTTCCGGCTTGCTTTGGGCCTGGAATAAGTAAAGTTAACATAATATTTTCTTTCTTCATACACAACGTAGGTGAAAGATTGTATGTCACAAGCATTACCGGCCAGCAACTATATTTCGAACTCAACATGGAAAGTGGATTGAAACCATCTGTAGCAAGACCAAGCCTAAGATTGCGTGGATCGGATAAAAAAGATGTATACTTTTCATCCACCATTTTACATTGCATAGAATCCACGGGATGACGCATTTTCCATCTTTGCCTGTATTTTTAAGACGCCTTTCTGTTGCCATCTTTTGAGATCTATACATTCTTTTAAATCTTGGAATAATTGGAAAGTATCTCAAAAATTTAACTGGAATACCTTTTATAACATCTTTAGTATCTTGATTTTTCTTCCATCTCGAAGAACCACATTTTGGACAAATATCTAAATCTTTGTATTCTTTTCTGAAAAGGCAACAGTCATTCTCACAAGCATGTTTCTTTTCAAAATCCATGTCGAATGTTCTAAGAAATTTCTTTACTTCATATAAGGTTTTGGGAAGCACGTTATTCTTCGGAAAAAATTAATGTTACACAGTTAAAAGCTTATCAAACCCACTATCAGACAATCCAGTCTCACATTTAACATTAAACAAGATGGCGATGGCAAATAATTTTGTGTGATCTATGCAACTATGATATAATGGAGTTTCTGCATCTTCCAAGTTCTTGAGTAACTTATCCTCTTAACTCTGAGAATCAACATTATCTTTATCATCATGAAAAAAAATCATCATTCAAAAAATCTTCATCTTCATAGTGAATCATCTTGAATAAATCATATACGTCAAACATATTTGTTTTCTTCTCATCAACTATCTGTTCGCTATGGTTAAACCATACACCGTGTACGTATTTAGGATCCATTCCTCCAATAATTAAATTTTCAACAATGATGTGATCATCATGATGACTAAGATTCCGACAATCTTTGCAAGGGCGTAAATTTTTTTCTACACTTCTTACATTCCTCTTTGCAGCATGCACGAAATTCATTGCTCCTTGTCGGTACTCTACGCTAGTTCTATGAAAAAAGTTAAAAACGTAAAAAAGAAATTTAGTTTTAATATTATATTACATGTTCTAATTCTCAAAATACATATTAAATTAAGCATTTTTTATCACCTGTTTAAAAAAACCCTGTCTTCTTCCATCGTCGACATATGAAGGCAAATGAGTTCCCAATCTTTGACGTAGAAATTGGTGACACCTCCTCTTCCTATGTCTGATACTAATTTAAAAAAAAATAAGTTAATACCTTAACACCACCTCTTAATATCGGGCCACCCAATCATTCTAAAGATTAGCCAAATAAAACTTTGTTCAATGACGTTTCAATGAATTTTTGTTAATATAGAGAGAAGAGGAGTTTCAATGATATGATGGAACCGCTCAGTATTTTCATGGACTCTGCAAATTTATGAAGCACGTGGATGAGATCGATATTTTAGAAGTTTTCAGGAGGAAGGGAGTTCATAACGAAAGATAACGATTTCTTTGTAATTTGACAATGAGAATACGTTATATGATTTTGTCTATGCTAAAGATTGCAGAAACGTGGAGCTTTTTGTATGTGTTTAAATCGAATTCTAATCCTATTTCATTAGCTACAAATATTTAAAAATTTAAACTATTCCTTCCTTACTAGTTATATAAGTATGTGACTAGATGGATTTTACTTCAAGCTCTTGGCTACATACTTGTTCTTTAGTATGCTACTAGTAAAGCAACTAGTTTCTTCCGTGAATAGATTGTACAGATGATGGATAAATAAATGTTTAAGACGAATATGATATATATTATTGAAATTATGCTATTTTGTGATGATTCTGCTGATGTTCGTTTTGTTCAATCAGTACACTGTAAATCAGAGACTTCTCAGCATTCAAGCACTATAGTAAACACTATGTTTTTTCTAACATGGTTAATTAGCGTCTAATGGGATTTGATCTCAATGACTTTACACATACATACTAGTATTTTGCAAGGGATATCACTTAGTCTACATGTTCTTGAAAGTAAGATGTTAATTCTCTGCATTACAATTTCTCAAGCAACACAATTTTGGATATCATAGAGGCACAACTCTATGTTGATTTACAGCGCTTGTAGTCCAGGTGAATGCTAAAAGCAACTCATACTTCACTGTAAGAACCACTTCAAGCCCAGGCGATTGCATATTTTTGTTATTCCTCTCTCTATATGTGTGTGTGTATGTATACACAATAATCATAGGTGTATCCAGACTCTCCATGTCCAGACATGTTGATATTCAATATCTTCCATAATTCAAATTTTTGATTATTCATACTTGCTATAAAAAATTTGTACTTCGGTTAAAACGGTAAAACAATTACACAGTTTAACCCTGGACATAGCCAAGCTTTTATTCATTTAATAAAAAAACATAAATATATAAAGGTTAAACTAGGGTTGAATAAAAGATCTTCGTTATTAGGGTTGAATCAACAATTTCAGTTAGAAATTAGGCAGCGATGCATGCAAATTAGGGTTAAATCAAAAAAGAATCACAAAATCGAATCACAAATTCGATTTAGACGATTCATACCTAAATATACCTAAGCGATTGCTGGCTGCCGTGAGGATGCTGGGTAATGCCGCGAGGACATTGAGCAAGGACGGAGTGGACGATGAAAATGGGAACTTGATCTTCAGTTGATGAAATTTGAGCGATTGTTGGCTACCGCAAGGATTGAAAAGGGAAAAAATTTTATGTAGAAGTAATCGAAATGGGAATAGAGTTTTTTAAGTATACGTGAGATGGAAAACAATGACCGGTCACGTTTATTTTTGGCTAGGCGGAAAAAGTTTTCTAAGGAACGGGAACAAAAAAAATTTAGTCACGAAACATATTTTGGGAAAAATATTTTTGGTTGCATTTACGATAAAACGCCACAGTTTTTTACGACCGTAAATGGTTTTTCTTGTAGTGAAAACACCTATAAATCCAATTTTTGAAGTTCTATTACCTTTTGTATTATCAATATCAGTTTTATAAGCCTTTAAAATATTTTAACATGCTTAAAATCCCAGATTCAATACTTTACCCAATTTTCAAACATTATATTCAATATTTAAATTATCCAATAAATACCGATATTTGAAATTCAAGTCAGAAACTAACTTTTAAATATTTAAAATCAATTAAATATCCAATTTCAAATATCTAAAATTTCTAGTTGTCACATTCCACCCCCTTTAAAAGAATTTCGTCCCTGAAATTACTAGTTAAGAGGAATAGCCTACAATCCATTCATCATTTTCCCCAAAACCATACAGTTTTTAAACATCTTCCCAAAACAATTTTTTTTTGTTAAAGACACAATAACACTCTTATTAACTTTCCATGGCTCAACCATTCAAATTATAATTCAAAATCAAATTTGAAATTATTCAAATTTCTCAAAAAATTTCTAACTCTCTAAATTTTCAAAAAATTTCGCCAGCGTCTCCTTTGCACGGCTGGATCTATACAACTGCAAAATGCCTCTACAGGCCTCCAGATTTCAAAAGAAAACAAAAATGCCAAGTGGCAAGGTCAGAAAATGATCAAATTTCATACAGTAATTTAAATACATACCTTTTTGTCGAGCAATTCCATTTATCTTCTGAAATCAAAAACACTAATTTTATCCTTTGCTTTTAAATACCTGTATACTATTTAGCAATAACATCCAATCCCAAAATTCAAAACCATTTTATTCATTTTTTTACCAAATTTTTTTACGCTTAAGCCCATACGATGCACATATATCATCCGTACACAATATTAAATCTGATCGCTTACTCGATCACACAACTTCACTTTCGAACTAGTATCGTCCGCTCGACTTCCTAGTGCGGACTCAGATCTGGTTTCTTGATTAGAAACCGTCATTCTCCTTGCATAGTCATAAACTATGATAGAGAATTTTCAAAATCAATCAAAAATCCATATCCAGGGTTCGCTGTCGAAAATCGAGTGAAAAATCCCAACTCGGATCGATATAATTATCTCGAAATTCTATGCTCGAATCTGGATCAAATCGCTATGCAAATAAAATAATATAAATCCATCCTATGTATTTATCTCAATTTATTATTAACTATATCAATTCTCTTTTATTCACATTCATTTTGATTTATTTCCACTTATCAACACTTATTCCATTCCACAACTTTACTTAACCTTTATTCAACATTAACTTAGAATATTTTCGCCAATACCAAATTTTACTTAAGAATTTCACCATTTCTTAAGTCAATATGAAGATTTCATATAGTTTTTATAACTATTATCACTAGTGCACTTAAGGTTCCACATCTAATTTCATTTAACTGAATTTTCAATTCCCTTTCTGAATATAATTCGCCTTTCATTTTTAAATATTGAATTTAATTCATTTCAAACCGTATTTAATTTGTCATTTCTTTAATTAGTTCCACTTACTAATTCATTTTAAATTTAAACAATTTTTATTTCCAAACCTTAGTTACTTTTAGTCCACCTCGTACTAATCCTACAACTTCACTTTACTTTGCACAATATAAATTAAACAACATTCCAATGTTCAATTTCCAATTCATTAGTTTACTTGCCAATTTTATTTCTAGTCCTTTGTTTTATTTAGTTAAATCTTGACTAACTCCCGTTTCACACAATTCAAATTAATTCTCAATATTCAGTTTCAATTCCATTTACTTACAAATATAAATTCATTTGTTTGTTCACAAATTTTTTTAACTTAATAAATTTTTATTTCAATGGCCATTTCATTTAATCTACTTAGACTTACTTCTCAAATTCACTTCTATTTATCTCGATTTAGTTACATTCCAATTCAAACCAAATTTTAAACTTCTATAAGTTTTCCAAACTTAATTACATTTCATTTACTAATCTTAATCGGTTTGCCTACCACTTTATTGCCACACTTCTCTTTACTTAATTCTTTCCAATTTAAATTTGATTCTAACAAATTTCAAATTTTATAAGTCATCAACTAATTTTTACTTCCCAAACATTTTTAAATAAACTTCCAAAGTTTAAACCATTACTTAAACACTCAAAATCAATTTTGAAAACATATATATGCAAATCAAACTATTTTTTGCATTTTCAAAATCAAACCCAATTTTGCAAACAAACACTGATTCAAAACATCCAAGTAGCAGTACCTCTCTTGGAAACTCGAAAATGAACACCGATGATGTCGCGATCATTATCGGAATTATTATCCTGCGACCGAAAAGATTTTAGTGCTTTTATCTCTTTAAAAACATTTTTCAAATATTTTTAAATTCCAAATCTCACTAGATTTCATATCCAATTCAAAAATATTTCCCAAATAATATCACCATTAGTTCTCCAAAACCTTTGAAAATCATTTTCAAACACGAAGGAATTTAATTTTTTCGCAAAATTTCAATTTTCAAATCCTTCTAATCAATATTCAAACATTACTCTGGAATTTTATCTCATTTCAATTATAAATCACATTTATAATTCACATTTACAAACTCCATTTTGTATATGAATTTATTTCCTTAACTTTGGTTATAACTTCAACTTCTTATTTTAATTTTCACAATAATAATGATAATAACTTAATATTATCACTCCCTAACAACCAAGCAACCTTATATTTAACCGTAATAATTTATAAAAAATATTTCTTTTATATACAAAAATAATTTGGCAAAATTATTCCATTTACCCTCTTTTAAAACAATACTGTGTTGGTTTGCCTGGTTTAAGAGTTTAGAAATCCCTATCGATACAATTGTCCAAATTGCACCGACCAGAATATAAACACTCAACCGATAAGTCAACACAATATTAATACAAATTTTATATTCACTAACAATTGCGTGCTCATATCTATTAATACACTCAAACTCATTCTAGAGTACTACGGACTCTATTTCTAATGAGTAATCCCTACAAGAGCCAAGGTTTTCGCTTAACCTTCAGCTATGGTACCAACTGTGACGACCCTCCCTTCTCGATGCCTGAAAATCGGCATCAATAAGCCTACTGTATTAAATGTCGACGATCGAGTGCTGGGAAATGGCAGATTGCTAAGGGAAAAGAAGAAGGAGGTAGAAGAAGAAATAGAAAACAATATCATAGTCTCACAATTGCAGCAGAACAATATACAATAGATAAATGACTAATCTTTAAACAAAAAGAACTATATCTGTTTATACATTACATCATTAGAGTTCAACAATATTCATAGTACACACCTAGATAAATATCATAACCAGTCCTCATATACTGTCTATGCAGTTAATCATACACAGCGGAACATTCAGTAGACTAGTCGTTTTGGGTCAGTCGACTGAATTCTTTCAACAACTATTTTTCTGAACGGACACTTCCATTTGCCAAGAGATACGATCTAAATTTAAGAGGTATGGATGCTTCCCTTGATCAGAACACTTTGTGAATGGTTGCAGCTGTTTATCTATGATATAAACACATAAGATTCACTTTACAAATCACCAGTTTTTTTGATTCAAAGCGATATTTTCCTTTCTAAATCTTTACAGACACATATATACTTGAGGAAAGATTATAGAAAGGTTGCACTATCAAAGACAAATAAGTGTTATTAAGAACATAAAGTGTCAAAGCAATTTTATTGGAACTGTTGAAGTCCTATTCGGTTGTTCAAGCGGGTGAAGCCCTCTTTCGGTTGTTAGAGGCGAAAAAATCTTGATCGATTGCTCAAGTGTTGTATATCTATTCCTCCGGGTTAAGTGAGGGCTTATTGTGAGAAATTCCAGAGTGAAGTCTGGGACTGGACGTAGAACGGGAAGTTCGAACCAGTATAAAAATTCCTGGTGTGCTTACTCTTATTTACTTTGCTATTATCATCTGTTTTCGCATTTAGATTATAATACATTTCATATTACACGATCCTAAGTGATAGCTAGCCACACAGTAGTCACTTACATTTGGTATCAGAGCAAGGACGTCCTATAACCGTAACACAGTTATTTGATAATCTTTTGCTAATATGGAAAATAACACCATCCCAAGCACTGTCACTAACACTAGTGTTATTGAAGGTCAATCTACTGCATGACCTCCACTATTCAATGGTATGAATTATAATTACTGGTCAACTAGAATGAGAATATATATGCAATCTAATGGTTTTGAAACTTGGAACATTACTCAAAACGAATATACTATTCCAACAGAAGATTTTTCAACTTGGACTACTGCACAGAAAACAGATGCTACTACAATGCTAAAGCTATGAATAACATATTCTATGTATTAGATAGAAATGAGTTTAATAGAGTCAGTATGTGTACAAATGCTTATGAGATATGGAGGACTCTAAATGTAACAACCCGGAATTTTCGAGCAATATCAATTTAATAATTTGTATTTAAATATTAAATTGATTTGATATATCTTTGTTAATAAGGTTTGAATTAATCTTTGCTTTTAATAAATATCTAATTGGTAAATTTTATCTGTTAAAATAAATCCATTGTTTTCTATTTATAAATGTATATATTTATATACATTGTAAATAATTGAGCTTTGTTTTAAAGTTTAACTAATAAATTATGTTTCAAATTCTAATATACATTTTAGTAAATTGAAAATTATGATTTATTTAGTATAAACTTTTCAAAGCTAATTAAATAAATAAATATGTGATTTTTAATACATAAGATAAATGTTTAAATAGTTTAAAACTTATTTTAACTTAAGTTTAGATTTAAATTTATTAACAAAAAGATTTGTTTTCTTTTCTTTTTAGCATAGCTTGATAAAAATATGGAGTGAAAATTTTATATGAGTTTTAATGCAATTTTGTCAAAGGGTACATAAATAAAATAAGCAGTTTATAACAAAAAGATAATTTCTTTTATAAATCATTTCAAATTGATAAATATGTTACTTTTAAATAATGTTAAAAAATAAAAATACAAGACTATAAGATAAATTGGGAAAAATATAAAGTAAGTACATTGGCTAAATTTAATAACATAACAACTATAAAATTCATTTAGATTTCAAACAACAAAACAAAAGAAATAACATTCACATACATTTCAAAAATATAAAACAAGACAACATTACAATATGAATATAAAAATCTGGCTGGTAAGAAGTAACATATTTATTCATAACACATGAATAGATAAGTAGAAACAAACAAAATAACTAGGCAACAAATAAAATCTAGAAGCAAATCAAATGTGTGCAGGCTGAAAAACAAAATAAAGATTAAAAAATAATATATGTGAAGGCTTGCTAAGGAAGACAAAATTATGTATTCTTAAACATACAAAAGCAATTAATGTAAATCTTTCTAGCACACAGTAGACTTCATATCAGCCTCCACCCTAAACAAATATCTCTGTTTTAAATCTGTACAAACAAAGATTTATATGTTGTATAGTACATGTAGTGTCACAGTTGTATGAAACATAATAATAATACCCTGTCTACCATCCTTTTCTATATCCCTGTCTTCTTTCTTTTCTATAAATCTTCATATCAGTTCGAGCTAAGTAATGGCTAAAATAAACTTCATTAAAAACCTATTTCAAACTAAAACAAAGCTCTAATTGAATATAAATCAAGATGCAATCCAACAGAGGATCAAGATGAAGAGTTTAGCCTGAGAATTTTCAATCCTGTGTCCTTTTGAAAGCTCTGTTCTTTTTATCTGGTGAGTTACTTTAAAAAGCAATTAAATAAATCTGTTGAATGCTTATTGGTGAATAATCATGTGTGTATATCTGTTGGTCCTTTTGGTGTATATTTTCAATTTGATGTAGTTTTACAGGCTGTTGTTTTAAACTTTATCTACTCTCAGTTCAAAACTCAAAACTGTTTGATTCAAAAAAATCATTTACTCCTTTTCTAATTGATGAATGAACTTAAGATTCGAACAAAAGATGTTTGCATCATTATAAACTAAGTTTAAAAATTTAGTTAAGATAAAAACAACTTAAAAATTTTCTCTGGAACCCAAATCTCTAAACAAACTCAAGATTGACAAAATTTCGAATTTCACCGATCATTGATTCAGGTATCTTACTAGAATCTATACTGGAAATGATGATTTTTAAGGTAGGTTTGAGGATTTTTAATGGTGTGATATGAGAGCGGCTTGTGTTTTTCTGTTTGGGGCATTTCGAGTCGCCGTGGGCGATCATGTTGATTAGGAGGGTCGAGTTTCTGTCTGGGGGTGGAGGAGTCTACCGTGGGTCAGGGAAAAATGGCGGCGGCGTAGGTTTAATTTTTTTTAAACCTAATTTTTTCTGTGCTTTGAGTTTTGATCACCACGGCCAGTTCAGGCGTTCGAGTGACACGGGCTTTTGAGGGGAGGTGGAGGGGAGATGGACAATGCTGCGGCCGGAGTTTGGTGGCCTCCGGTGGTCGGAGCATCGAACACGAGACGTTGCCAGGTTTGAGGGGAAGTAGGGTCGGGTGTTTCCAGGTTTTGTTTTTCTCAAATTCGGTTTCGCGTGCATGGGGGAAACTCGAAGAAGTTGTTGTTTTTCTCGGAAAACGACACGTTTTGCTCGAAGTAAACAAGGGGGGTGCTCGGGTTGTTGTTATTCAGGTTTTAAAACCTGTAACAGTTTACAGTTTTGAAATTTTTGTTTTAAATTTAAATCAAAGTTAAACCTAGTTCTAAATCAAGTTTAAATAGTGAATTTAAGTTAGTTTTGAAATAGAGTTGGAAATAATAAAGTTCCATAATTTAAATTATTTTAATAACTTAAAAGTGCTTAATGTTTAAGTGTATTCAAAAAGAGTTGAATTCAAAGATGAGATATAAATTGTTAAGGGAAGATTTAAACAAAATTAACTGCTAAAAATTGAAATCAGGACTTAGATTTGAAATTCTAGATTTGGAAATAAAATAAAGTTTTATAATTTAAAATTGATTCAAATATTGTTTAAGTACTATTAAACATATGAGTTTAAAAGGGTTTTGGAAAAAATTAGTTTTAAACTTTATTAAGGATAAATTGGGTTTTATTTAGAAAGTAATTTGAAATAAATGTTTTAAACATATTGAAAGTGAAAATTTAATCAATAATAAGAATAGTTTACTTTAAGTAATGAAGATTTAGAATTTATATTCATAACTTTTAAGTTAATTAAGTATGAATAATTAATGATTTATATTAATTAAATTAGTTATTATAAGTTTAAATGTATTAATTAAAGTTAAATAATGAATTAATTAATTAATATGTAATTAAAAACCCTAGATTAGATATTTATTTGAATGAATAAATTTTAATGGTAAATCAAACTTATAATTAATAATGATTAATATGAGTTAATTATTTTAGAAGAAAATAATTAAATAAGTGTTAATGAAGATCATTAACTAGATTATTTTATAATTAATTAATGTGATTGATTTTTAATAAATTAATTGGATTAATTAATTCAATAATAATCATTGTAATAGTTTAAATGTAATTATTTATTTGGAAAGTAATTAAGAAATTAATTACTTATTGATTGTGTAAATTGATTTAATTTGAGTTAATCAATTTAGTTTAATTAACTGATATTTTGGAAGTAAATTACTTAGAAAATAATTGATGAAATTATTGGATGATGTTGTTAATGAAAGTAATTGGAGTATAATTACTTGAAATTAATCAAGGGATTAATTAAGCTTGTTATTGAGGAGTAATTAATTAAGGACGGTTAATTACCGTATGTTATTAATCAAGAAGGTTAATATATGTGATTTGAAGATTAGTATTCTTAATGAAATTAATAAAATAACAAGTGGAAAATGTAATTAGGAAGTTGATTAATTTGGGAATAATAAATCAACAACATAATTAAATGGTAATAAATCTATATAAATGTAATTAATTAATGGATTTATTCAAAGATTAATCTCTATAAATGAATTAAGGAAAACTACTGGAATGCAGCAAAGGATATTTAAATCAAAGATGATTAATTGGAATATATAAGCAATTGATGATAAGATTTAAATTAAGTTAATTAATTTTAATTAATTTAAGAAATCATTTGATGATTTGGTATATGTAATTACTTAGTGTAATTAATGGAGTATGGTTACTTAGAAAAGTAATTAGATGATAATTACTTGATGAAATTAATACAAGATGATTTGTAAGTGAAGTAATTTGGGTAATTTCTTTTGTAATTAATCAAGGGATTAATTTATGGAATTAATTAATCATGGGATGATTAATAAGTAATTAAGGGTGGTTAATTACTGGTTTTTTATTAATCAAGGGTGATTAATAATTGTGTTTAAATAAAGATTAATCACTTAATGTAATTAATTTAAATAAAGCAATTTAACATAAATGGGAGATCATTAATTAATATAATTAATGATGTAATTAAGAATTGTTAATTAAGGAATAATTAATAGGGATGTAATTAAATATTTACTGCTATAAATGATTTAGAATAATTCATTTGAGAAATTAATTAAACACTAAATTACTTCTTGTAATTAGATAATGATTAATTAATTTGATTTATAATTAATTAATGGTTGTGAGAGTAGGATTTATGGAATGAGTAATTAATTTAGTTTATTTTAAATTAATTAAAGATGGAAGTAGTTAATTTAATTCATTTTAAATTAATTATAGATTGTGATTTATAAATCATTGCTTATGGATGATATTGATATTTCATTAATTGATTGTGATCTCAGATATGAGATGGATAATATCTATGTGATATGGATGTATGATTTAAGTATGATAATATTTAATTACCTGTTTGGATGATAATATTAATTATCTGTTTATAACGATAATGTGATTATCTATTATGAGATGTGAATTATCTATCTGTGTGTATATTGATGATATTGAATTGACTATTAAGACTAAATAGACAACTTGGCCTTAAAAGATACGTTTTCGATTTCGATGAGACCGGGATCGGATTTTCCATATTTGGACATCCGAAAACCATATCGATCCAAATTAACGATAGGTCGTGAATCTGAAGTAAAGATGAAGATTCAGAATGCAAGGATTATCGTCGTTAACTCTGAGGGTGATTGCAAAACGAGTGTAACGAGATGATGCCTTCGGTTTCGTTCGAACCCAGAACGAGCTTGTATGGATTGAATGCTTTCAACACATCGTCAGGTGGGCGATGAGCATTCTAAGAGATATATTCTATAAAGGTAATCGCAGCCTCAAGCCTCATCAACCGAGAATGGCTAAAAAAAGGGAGGTGCGGCAAGGTTAGGTGGGTCATGCTCAAGCAGGACAAGATTTTCCCCTGTCTAGATGTCCATTTTTATTCGGCTGTGTGGGCAGTTGGTCTGCAGCCAACTGCGGGGTTATCTTGTTCAGGACTGTTCAGCAAGGAATGGTTCCGGCCTTATGTTGCAGGGGGTCGGGAGTGATCCTCGGTACGTTGATCTAGGCCACGTACTGTGACGGGCGGTACCCCAGTAGCCCTGCCATTGTATGGAATTCAAAATCCAATAAGTGCCAACGGTTTTGATTGTATTACCCACTTTTGTGGCTAGTAGCTGGAATTTAATGAATGCAATAATTTCGGCTATTTTCTATTTACTTGAAAACCCTAGACCTATTATAATATCACGGGATTTCCTATCAAATGTTTTGTTAGCGTAAGGTAAAATCTTTTCCATGTTTATTTGTGGGAAGCCTTACGTGATACCTTTTGTTTTCAAAGGATTTTCAAAATTAAGTAACTTTAACCTGTTACTCACACCAGACCCATGTCTGGCCCAGAGTTTATTTTCTGTTTTCCTAAACTCTCGGGTACTCAAATTTTTACGAGTAGCCAAGGGATTCAGGTTGGCTTTTGACGAATTCTGGAGGAGCAATGGAGCAGGAGGCTTCAGCGTTTGTAGATACAGTGTTCCGCTGTGTTAATATCTTTGTGATGTATTGTGTATTGAGTTGTATAACTAGACACGTGTCTATAACTGTCTGGTATGTGATGTATTATCTGTATAACTCTGATTGATGTTATATATTATGTAAATACTTATGTGATTAATATAATTTATTCGTTCCGCTGTGAGAATTCTGATGTTGTTGTTCTTCTTCTCTATCTTTTCTATTTTCTCACCCTTTTCTTTCTTAAAAACGATACGTCTTCCTGGGCGTAGGAAGTCGGGTCATTACACTAAAAGTAACTCATGAAGGGACTAACAAAGTTAAACAAAGCAAAATTTCTATGTTGAAAAATCAGTTTCAAAATTTCAAAATGAAATCAAATGAAAATATAAATGACATGTACTCTAGATTTCAAGATATATATCATTCACTGTTGGTACTAGGAGAAAAATTTTCTGACTTTGATATAGTATTAAAATTCCTAAACTCTTTAACAGATGAATGAGAAAGAAAGGTTCTAGCTATTGAAGAAGCAAACGATCTTTCAACCATGAAACCAGAAGAGTTAATAGGAAATTTAATGTCATATGAAGTAAATTCACAGGCAAAGAAAGTCCAAGCATATGATAAGAAGAATCTAGCATTTCAAGCAGAACAAGATGACTCTGACTCAGATGAAGAGGATATGGCATTTATTGCTAAGAATTTCAAAAAAAATTTGAAATTCAAAAACAATAATATGATCAAGAGTTACAAAAATAACTCTAGTAATAATAATAGCAATAAACCATTATCTTCTGTCATGGAATGTTGTGAATGTCATAAAAAGGGTCATATGAAGAAAGATTGTCTAGAGAAACAGAAAAATAAATTCAAAAATAACAAATTCAAGAAGAAATCTTTTTCTGCAACATGGGATGATTTAGATTCTTCATCATCAGAAAGCGACAGTGACAGCGACACACAGTAAGCAAATGTATGCTTCATGGCTACAAATGATGATGTAAGTGAACTAAGTTTTGAAGATTTAGTTGAACTTAATTCAAAACTAGTAGATTTTGCGAAACAAACTAAAAAGCAAAATAAGGAGTTACAAGAAAAACTGAATAGATCTGAATTATAAATTATTATGCTTAGAGATGAAAAGAAAATTCTCGAAGAAGAACTTGAAAAATCTCAAGAATCTAATTTTAATTTAGCGTCTCAACTTTCTATGATAACTCAGGAATTAGAAATTATCAAAAGAATAAAAATGGTGTTTTATCAGTTGAAATTAATGATTTAAAATATAACGCTAAAGTATTAGAGTTAGAAAAATCTAGTCATAAAACAAAGCTAGAAGATATTAATAAAAATATTTTAAATTTTAATAAAGGAAGAGAAAATCTTTCTAAAATAATAGAAAATTCTCGGTCTACTTCAAATAAAATGGGACTAGGATTTAAGAAAAATGAAAATCCTAAAAAAACCTGAAAAGTTTAAAAATAAGTTTAAAAATAAAATTAGTAAAGATTTAAAGAAAACAGTTTGTAAAGGTCTTAAAACCATTAAAATATGGATTCCTAAATCAAATAATAAATTAATTAGGAATAAACATATCAAAACTTTTATGGAAACCATTTATAGGAATAAGAATTATATTTATAAAGGGAATTCTAAATGTGACGCCCCACCTCTATACCCACGCTAGCCAAGAACACTACGGAGAAGTGCTGTCAACTAGCACGGAGAATAAGGCTGTTGAGGAGCGACCATCCATGTAATTGCTTATCACACGGTGACTATAAATAATCTTCGGAAACAAACATAGAAATAATCATATCACAAATCAGTCACAGATATCCATATCACAAAGGCGGAAGAAGATATGAATATATAACTAACACATGAAAGTGTACATCAGAGTAGTGGTCAATAAGATCCACGATAATACAAAAGAATAGCAACACGTGCTATACAACAGAATACAACTATGAGTCTATATCTCAAGTGTATACAACAAAAACTGCTAATCTAAACAGTTAGCCAAAAGTCAGAGTGATGAATCCCTGGGAAGAAGTCAAGCAGAAGCACCTGTAACATCTCGGTCTGATCCGAGTATTATTTAAGAAAATAATAAACGGATCAGTCTAGCTATAAATATCAGATGACATGATATAACATAAAAGATATGGCATAAACATAAACATCCATAACGACATACCACTATAAGTATGTAAATAATGATCAACAGAAGATCAATCAATAAGAGATAATCAATATCACAAGAATCTTCTCAAAGATTCGAAGGGGGCATCATACCCTAAACTTGTACTCATAACAAGTCAATGACATAAATTCCAGAAATCAACACGAGAAATCCAGAAATCATAAAAAGGGAAAGAGGCCTATCACATGACGGTCCGAAGACCATGGGGAGCTACCCCACATGTGTGAGTGGAATCACACAGAATGAGGTCAAGACTAACCAAAAAGCAGAAAGGTATGTGTGAATGGAATCACACAAGTGGTGTCTAGTCTAACCTTGCAATGAAAGAGACATCGCGCAATTGCTAGTCTAATTCATAAAGCGATCATCAAGATCAACGAGAAGTGCCAATTACACTAAGCTAGTAAATATAGAAGTTTAGCTTCATGTCCCATAACCACTTGCTTAACTTAAATATTTACGAACAAACTGTAAATCTTCACTAATAAAATTGTCACAAGAGGTTCAATCGAACAAGTCCAAGAATTAACCGACGAAGTGAACGCAAGCGTTTCATATCACTTGTTTTACTAAGTCGTTTAATTAGATTTCTCATCCGAGTGAGGTAAAGGCTTGTATATACTAATAGATTGGAAAACGGTTTAAGAAAAGAGCTTTGTTATTAAAAATAGAGTTGAAATTGTTTGTTAAAAGAGTTTTGATATTTACTACTAGTATTGAAACCTTTATATTATAAAGTGACAAAACACATAAGCAAGTGTAGAAACAATCAGTCACAAAGATCGCATACGGAGATGCGAATAAAATCCAAGGAAATCAGCTCAATATTTTTCAGATAAGATCCCCTACGGAGGGGGGGTCCAGGGGGGGTGGCAACCCCCCAAGGTGGGGGTGCGGGGGCAACGCCACCGCTTACGGGGTTCGACCTGCCCGGTCAGGTCGCGGGGGTCCAGGGGGCAGCGCCCCGACCAAAACGGTACGACCTAGTGAAGACAAAATGAGGTCTAACGACCTAAGGAGAATAGGGTCGAGCGACCTAATGGTTGCGACCTAGGGGTCTAAGGAGTCAAGCGACCTAACTAGAGCAACTCTATGGTCATGCGACCTAACTGAAATGGCCAAGCGACCTAACAATAGCACAGGTCAAGCGACCTAACGTTTCAAGGCCGAGCGACCTAATTAAACTCACGACTTAATGGTGTGAAAGGCGTGCGACCTAATGTGTTACGACCTAAGGGTCGAGCGACTTAGTGGAACAAGGTCATACGACCTAATACTTGTAGTAGGGTTGGGCGACCTAATGGAGTAAACGGTCGAGCGACCTAACAGGTTATAGGTCATGCGACCTAGTGGGTTAACGGCCTAACGACCTAACGACCTAAAAACCCGCGACCTAAGGGTCGAACGACCTAAATGGTCCAGCGACCTAGCACTAAACAAGGCCGAGCGACCTACGACCTAAGGTCCATACGACCTATGGCCTAACACCGAACAAGCATTTAGATGGCCCAGCGACCTATGGTACTAACTCGCGAGCGACCTAAGTCCTAGGTCGTGAGCGACCTAACTGCGAGTGAGCAAAAATGGCCAGAGCCAAAGCAGAGCGACCTAACGGCCATACGACCTACGACCTAAGGTCCTGAGCGACCTAACTCCGAAAACACGAAAATGGCCAGAACGACCTAAAAACCCGCGACCTAAGGGTCGAACGACCTAAATGGTCCACACGACCTAACTCCGAGCGAGCTAAAAACGGCCAGAACGACCTAAATGCAGAAATTTCTCCCAAACACCAAAAATCGGAGTTTTTCGCCAATCGAATCCAAACCAAAAGCAAATATGCATGCTAAAGTGATAGGGAATCATTCCCAACAGTCCAATATAGTTATAGACTAGAATTGTGAGATAAAAATCTCACCTTTGCACTAAAATTTATGAAGATGAAGCTTGAAAGCAAGGAGAAGCAATCCAAAGCTTGAATCCAATATCTTCTACTTGAATTTGGAGTTGAATGATGGAGTTGCAATTGAATTTGAGCTTGGAGTTTTAATTTCCCATTCTCTTCACCATTAATGCTAAAGCTTGAGTTAGTTAGGAAATTTATGAAGAGTGAGGAGAAGAGGGTTGGAACTTGGGCTTAATAGGCTAAACTAACTCAAAGTCCAAAGCGGGAAAAGTTAGTGAAATTTCACTAACTCCAAACCTATCGATGTTTATACTTAAAAAGTTGTAAATGACATTTCGAACTCAATGGAAGTGGTCTCGAGTCCTAATTTGACCGTTTGCAAAAAGTAGTTTTTCGGACCAAAATCCGATTAACGATTTAATATTTAAATAAAAATATTTAAATGTAAACTCGATAAATATGCGGGTTGTTACACTAAACCTTCTTGGGTTTGGTTTCCTAAGACCTAACTCTTAGGACCCTAAAAAGAAAAAGTGGGTACCATCTTAATCTTTATTTTTTGCAGGTACCACTTAAAAAGAGAGGAAAATGGATTCTGGACAGTGGTTGCTCGAAACACATGACTAGTAATAAATACATGTTAACAAACATAGTCTACTTAAATGGAGGATCAGTCACTTTTGCAGATAATTCAAAAGGTTATGTCATCGACAAAGGCGATGTGAGCAATAACGGTATCTCAAAGTCTCCTCTCATTACCGATGTCTTATTAGTTAAAAACTTAAAACATAACTTATTAAGTATAAGTCAATTATGTGATAAATGTTTTAATATATCTTTTTCAGAAAATAAATGTAATATTTTTAATAAAAATCAAAATTTCATTTTTGAAGGTATAAGAGATAGAAATATTTATATTTTAAATATGAATATAAATTATAACGCAAATATGTGTTTAGTAGCTACAGAGAATGTTCTTGGCTATGGCATAAAAGATTTTGTCATATAAATATTAAAACTATTAATAAATTAGCTAAAAATAAACTTGTTAAAGGACTACCTAATATGAAATTCAAAACTGATAATATCTGTGATGCCTGTCAGTGGAGAAAATTAACAAAATCTTCTTCTAAATATAAGAAAATCATATCTACAACAAAACCACTTGAACTATTACATATGGACCTTTTCGGACCTACTCAAGTTCAATCTATTAATCACAATAGATATGTGTTTGTTATTGTAGATGATTTTTCAAGATATATATGGAGATATTTATGAAAGATAAAAGTGATACTTTTGAAAATTTTAAAATTTTTGTAAAGAGAATTCAAAATATAAAGAATTTGAAAGTTAAAAATATTAGAAGTGACCGTGGAGGTGAATTTGAAAATGAAGCTTTCGAACATTTTTGTAACAAGAAAGGAATTAATGATAATTTCTCCTTTCCTAGGACACCACAACAAAATGGAGTTGTAGAAAGGAAAAATAGAACATTACAAGAATGTGCACGAACTTTATTAAATGAAAGCACTTTACCTAAGCATTTCTGGGCAGAACCTGTTGCAACTGCTTGCTATGTACTGAATCGTGTTTCTATTCGATCTTTAATAAAACATACTCCATATGAACTTTTAAATGGAAGAAAACCAAATATATCATATTTTAAAGTTTTTGGCTCAAAATGTTTTATACCTAACACTAAAGTTCGGCTTGGAAAATTTTATCCAAAATCTGATGAAGGAATATTCATAGGATATTCGAAAGGAAGAAAAGCTTATCGAGTTTTTAATATAAGAACTAATGTGATCGAAGAAAATCTTCATGTTTCATTCAATGAAAATTTCAGAACTTCTTCTAAAATTACAAATTTGGAAAACAATACAAATATAATTCTGACGAATAATTCAAAACATGATGATATTATTCTTCAAAATAATAATTCTGATGTTACTACAGAAAATGGAAGTACTATTAATAATAATAATATAATAAGTTCTCCTCCAAGAATTCTTAGAGATCACCCTATTCATAATATAATTGGAGAGGTAAATTCAAATGTAAGAAGAAGACATCAATTAAATCAAATGGTCCATATCGCTTTTCTCTCTAATATAGAACCTAAAAATGTCAACTAATGACTATTGGATTATAGCTATGCAAGAAGAGCTAAATCAGTTTGAAAGAAACGAAGTTTGGGAATTAGTTCCTAGACAAGTAATCAATCAGTCATTGGTACAAGATGGGTTTTTAAAAACAAAGCTGATGAATAAGGAAATATTACTAGAAATAAAGCTAGATTAGCAGCACAAGGTTATAATCAAGAAGAGGGAATAGACTATGAAGAAACGTTTGCTCTAGTTGCAAGACCAGAAGCTATACGTATTCTGTTGGCTTTTGCATGTTTTCATAATTTTAAATTATGTCAAATGAATGTTAAAAGTGCTTTTCTAAATGGATATACAAAAGAAAATGTTTATGTTGAACAACCTCCTCTTTTTACTCATGAAAAATTTCCAGATCATGTTTATAAACTTAAGATAGCTTCATATGGTTTAAAACAGGAACCTCATGCTTGGTATGACCGACTTAAAAGCTATCTACTAGAATCTGGTTCTGAGTTTGGAAAAGTTGATCAAACATTATTTATTAAGAAATCTAAACAGGATATTTTAATTATACAAATATATGTTGTTGATATAATTTTTGGTTCAACAAATAAAAAACTGTGTCAGGAATTTTCGACTATCATGACAAATCAATTTGAAATGTCACATATGGAAGAACTATCATATTTTCATGGATTGCAAATCAAGCAATTGAAAAATGGTATTTTTATAAATCATGAAAAGTATTGTGATAATCTAATTAAACGATTTGGTATGGAAAACACTTTTGCCAAACCAACTCCTATGAGTACAACTATACATCTCGATAAAGATGAAAATGGTAAAAGTATTGACCAAAAACTAAATCGTAGTATGATTGTATCATTACTTTACTTAACTGCTAGTCAACCTGACATTATGATTTGTGTTTGTTCATGTGCTTGATTTCAAGCAAATCCTAAAGAATCACATATGCGAGCAGTTAAACATATAATTCATTATCTTAGCAAAACCAAAGATTTAGGATTATTTTATCCAAAAGAATGTCCTTTTGAATTAGTATCATACAGTCATGCTGATTTTGGAGGAAGTCGAACAGATAAAAAAAGTACAAGTAGAACTTGTCATTTCATTAGACGATCCTTAGTATCTTGATTTAGCAAGAAACAAAATTGCGTTTCACTATCGACATGTGAAGTGCAATATATATCTAAAGCTTTAGTATGTTCTCAAGTAATCTACATGCAACAAACATCACAAGATTTTGACATAAAATTAAATAAATCTATAATATATTGTGATAATACTAGTGTAATAAATTTATCTAAAAATCTTGTCAATCACTCACAAGCTAAACATATTGACATTCAACATCATTTTCTTCGTGATAATATTGAAAATGACATAACAAACTTAGAATTTGTAAATTCTGAAAATCATTTAGCTGATATTTTCACTAAACCTCTCGATGAAAATTGTTTTATAAATCTATGAAGAGAATTAGGTTTAATTTCTTTAAAAGAATTACAAAAATTGCTAAAATTAATTTTAAAAAAAATTCTGGTACTCGAACTCTGCACCTTGGTTTTGATAAGCCTATGTCTCTTCCACTTGACCATTCTATTTTTCACATCTACTACTTATACATTTTTCTTCTTATATTTTAGTTAATTTTTTATGAAAATTTTTCAGCCACAAATTCTTGTTTAATTTTCATCCTCATCTTTTCCAATTTGTACGTAAAACCACCATCTTCTACCTGCATATTTTCCTATATATATCTCAGACTTATGTTTTTTCATTCAACATCAAAGAAACTTTATCTCAATTTTTTTTAAATTTCTAGCCTTCTTTTAATCAAAATGTCTTCACAAGATTCATCAAATGGTTCAGCTTATTCCACTATCAATTTTTCAATACCATCATCAGGATCGTCAAGCTTGAACCTACACCTACACCTACTCATGAACCTGTAAGATGGTCAAATTATCTCACGGGTTATACTCCCGAGAAAAAGAAAGCAAGACATTTCCTATTCTTTAGTTCTCCTCAACCCAAACAAAAAATCGATGATTTGCAACATTACTGTTAGTCCTTGAGATGATGGTTTTCATGACAACAACCTTAGAATAAGATTACAAAATATAAATACTAACATTATAGTTTAGATATATATGTATATGCAGGATTCAACCATGCAGGTACCAAGATGAAGATTTTTGTGCAGTATAGAGATTCAAGATATCAAGATTGAAGACCCATGAGTATCAAGATTATCAAGAGTTCAAGATTTCAATAATAGTAATTTAATTAGGAATTTTGTTAAAACTCCTAGAAAAGCTCTAGCATCTTAAAATCCCATTTATTTGTGGAATGGAATCCACTTTGAGCCCGTTAAAGAGATGGAACCCTAAGTAGGATGGAACCTACGAAAAAATCTAGTGGAACATTGTTTTGTATCTGCTAACTTTTATTCAAAATGTTTTACAAAATTATATCTTGTTTTCAAAATATTTTCAAAATATTCCTTTTAAAAGAGTCAAAAACATCTATCCTGGTTTTAATACTTTTAGCCTCAAAATAATCTTTATTTTCAAAATCAAATTATCCTTGGTTTTAAACTATCTTTTAATAATAATATATTTAATTTTTAAATATTTATTTCTTAGATTTAAATATAAAATTATAGTAAAATTTTATATATACCAAAATATTATTCTCTATATGTACTTATGTATTTTAACTATTGTTAAGTATATTTATAAAGTTTAAAATAGTTTTAATATAAGATAGAAGTTATTTTCAAATAAAAACAAATCACCAAAATTTCCTTTGGCATGTCGACATACTCAAGTACCTCATGTCGACATGGTTGTAGTTGATTTCAAAATTTGAATTTCATAAGAAGTGTCTATTCGTTATATCCTTCACGAATGGACATGACTGTTGTTCTACTATAAACAGGGGTGGTTTCGAATGAATTTGTATTCATATTATTCTAGTTTTCACTCCTCTTCTTCTTCCACATTTCTTTATACATATTCTTACCATCACTCCGCCGAAATCAACATTGAATCTAACTAGATCATTTCTGGTTTGATTCTCTAGCACTATCTCAACAAGATCTCAGTGCTATTCAGAGCTATAGACTTCTTTGTAATCAATTTAGCGAGAAAAGGTGTGATTGTAGCCTTGGAAATCAATCAAGTTAGAAAAGGTGTGATTGTGGACTTGGAAATCAATCAAGTTAGAGAAGGTGTGATTGTAGCCTAGGAAATCAATTGGGTGAACTTGTTGCCCTTGAAATCAATTATCTCTACCTAGAGGATTGTGAATCTGGAGTGGTGTACCTCGTGGTCTTGAAATCGAGGGTGTAATTGTACAATTGCTTTTGAAAGGAAATCTGAACTTGTGTGCGAGACTGGATGTAGGGTAACATCGAACCAGTATAAAATCCAGTATGTTTTTTCCTTTATTGCTTTTACTTTATTTCTGCATCTGTGTTTGATTCTATGATCGTATCTATGTCTGAATATTGCATACATTTGTGTTCAAATTAACAAAAAATCAAAAAGATTTAGTAATTTCTTTAAACACTATTTACCCCCCCTCTAGTGTTAATCCTAGCCTTAAGATCCGTATTCCGCATTTCTCACATTTGGTATCAGAGCAAGGTTTTCAAAGTTTTCATAATCTGAATTTTGAAAATCTTTCAAAATGGTTATCAACACTTGTACTGTTAACACTACCAACACTGGTTCTATTATCCCTGTCACTAGTTCATTTTTAGAAGGCCAGTGGACTGTCGGACCACCACTTTTTAATGGCAGTAACTATGCATATTGGGCATGTAGGATGAAAATATATTCACAATCTATAGGACTAGACACTTGGAATGTCACACAGATTGAATATTCTGAACCCACAACTGATTTTGCACAGTGGACTGCTGAGCAAAAAACTGTTGCATAAAATAACTCTAAAGCTATGAATACTCTATTTTGTTCACTTAATAGAAATGAATTTAATAGAGTGCCAGTTTGTAAGTCTGCATATGAAATCTGGAAAACTTTGTAAGTTACTCACATAGGAATAAGCAAAGTTAAACAGACCAAAATTTCCATGCTCAGAAACCATTTTCAATTATTTAAAATGAATTATAATGAGTCTATTTCAGATATGTAAAGTAGATTTCAGAATACTGTGCATTCTCTAATATCCTTGGGAAAGGAATTTTCGGAAGAAGATCAAGTCAGAAAAATCTTAAATTCTCTTACTCCAGAATGGGATCAAAAGACACTTGCGATCGAAGAGGCAAATGACATCAGTACCTTAAAGATAGAAGAATTAATTGGAAATCTAATGTCGTTTGAAGTCCAAATGATTGAGAGAAGAGAAAGCATCTGAAAAGAAATCAATGGCGTTCAATGCATTGACCGATGGATCAGACTTAAACAACAATAATGATGAAGAGATAGCCTTTATGACCAAGAATTTTCGAAAATTTTTGAAATACAGAAAGATGAATAATCTTAAGAGAAACAACTATAAGAAATCTGGAAATTAGAATGTTGTGTCAAACAATATCAAATGTTTCAACTGTGACGAACGAAGCCATATCAAAAGAGACTGTCCGTATTCAGATAAGCAAAATCTTCCTATAAACAATGATTCTGTAAAGAAACGAAAACGTGCATTTATTGCTACTCTAGATGACTCAGACTCGTCCTCAAGCGATGATGATCAGAGGACAGATAATTCAAATATGTGTTTCACTGCAGTTCACGATTCTGACGAATTCTAAGAAATGGACTCAGAAAAAGGTACGTATTTACAATACAATTGGTTGAAATTGCATGCTTAGAATTGGATGCTTGATTGATTGATTTTGAATTAGTGTGTTGTTTGAATTTTTAGTTTTTTTATTTTTCATTTTTTTATTTTTTTATTATTTTTATTATTATTTTTATTTTTAATAGTATCATAATATTTTTTTGGAATATACTATAATTCTAGTAATGTTCCAGATATATATAGACATTAGAAATAATATATATGTGTATATATATATATATATATATATATATATTAGAGTACTTAAGAAATAATCATGGAAATTCAAAGGCACATGTCGACATCGTCCCTACCATTATGTCGACATGGGTACAGAATTTGAAATTCAAAATTTGAATTCAAATGGTTGAATTTTCCTCCACCTTTTTACTTCATTCAATTCTCTGAAAAGCTACCTTTTGACAAGAGAATATGTCCTTTGAGAATCTATTTATTCACTATCTTTAATCACATCTTTTCACTTTCATTTTCAAATTCAAACTCTCTCTTCAAAACTTCAAGCTTTCTACTCTCTACTCTAGTGGCTTCTTCAAGCAACCCCTCCACAATGAGAATTTCCAGAAAGATAAAAGAGCAACTCTTCCATGATCTGGAGGCCATAAAAGCATACATCAATTACGCTAACTATGGAAAAGTCCATCCCGGAAAGTTTGCTTTATTTCAAGATTTTTCTTCTTATAAAATTGATTATCTTTTTGCAAACAATCAAGTTCTTAGTCTTGTTGATGCTTCTCAAAATGATTTGTTTGTTATCCAAGTCTTGTTAAAATTTTCTATGCAAATTTAAACCGTGGATTTTATAATGGAAATGATGATGAGATTTGGAGTAGTGTCAAAGGCACTAGAATCATTTTAAATTGTGATCTTTTGGGTACCGTTATCAATTACGAAAGCACGGGAATTGATCTTTCTAGTTTTAATATCGATGAAAATGATCGTGAGACATTTCATCACATTTTTGAAGGGAATGATGATTTTGAATTCATAAATCGAAACTTTCGACCAAAAGCTAGAATTGTTAATCTTCTTTTGCAACATATTTTGACCCCAAGATCGGGGAATTTTGTCAAACCAACTTCAAAAGTTTGCAAAGCACTTTTTTTTATTTTTGGAACTTATGATATTAATTGGGTGCAAGTTATTTTGGATGAACTTCGTCCTAAAAATATTGAAACGGGAAAAAACACTTTGTATCATGGAATCTGTCTCACTTGGATTTTTAACTTTTTTGGAGTAGATTTCAAAGGAGAAGAATTTGTTTCAAGAAAAGTTTTTAATCACTCAAATATTTCTCTTATGAAAAATCCATTTATTTTTCAACCTTATGAGACTCTTGCCGAATAGGAAGAACGTTTGGCTCATGAGGAGATGGAAGAGGAGGAAGAGGAAGAAGAAGAAGGGGATGAAATGGAAATAGAAGAAGAAGAAGACAGTGAAACCTCTTTGGAAAGCATTGACTATCCTTCTAATCCAACCAACAAAACCCTTCTCAAAAATCAAAAGACTATTTTCGAGAATCAATGGATTCTTAAACGGTCCGTTAGTAAGGAAGTGGATAAAATGTCGTCAAAGATGAACAAGTTTTTCTCCAAAATCAGCAAGAATCTTGGATTATCTTCATCTTCGTCATCCTCTAACTAGTTCTATCTTTTCATTTCATGTTGTATTAGTTTAGTTTGTTTTGATTTGAATGTTTATGTAGTTCTTTATGATTAATCATTATATCATTCTATTATGCAATGAAATTGAATTTCCTTTCTGTTATCTAGCTTAACTTATCTCCAGAATAAAATGTTAGTTGTATTATATAAATATATATACACACAATAATTCACAAAATCAAAATAAGCCATCAAAATTCACTGGACCATGTCGACATCCCCCCTTGACCATGTCGACATGTACTAGTTAGAAAAGCATTTCGATGCTATATGATGGATGATTTCCTCCCTATACAAGAATGATAATGAAGCACATCCTCCCGTCTCTCTCACCAATGATAATGAAAATTGAGATGCCATTAAAGCACACCCTATATTTGGAGAAGAAGGATGGGTGGAAGTTCCTAGTAATGTTTGATTTTATTTGATTGCTTTGTTTGATTTGAATTAATTGCTTGGATTGATTTGATTTGACTTGATTTGTTTGGTTTGGATTGGTATTTGGTGTGCAAAACATGTATAAATATGCATTGATATTTATATGATATTTGATTAATTATCATGTCTATCGGTATCATTATCTCTTAATCTATCTATTATATACTCCATTGTATAGTTTTATATACTCCATTGTATAGTTTATTAATGCATGTACTTTAGTACAAGAATGAGGGGGAGTTATATAGTCTCAAGTTAGTTTTTGTTGATAACAAAGAGGGAGAAATATAAAATAAGGTAGTTAGGCATAGATTATGGGGGAGTTATTAGGATAGAAGTAATATTTTATAAACAAAGGTTGTCATCATCAAAAAGGGGAAGATTATTAGTCCTTGAGATGATGGTTTTGATGACAACAACCTTAGAATAAGATTATAAAATATAAATACTAACATTATAGTTTAGATATATATGTATATGCTGGATTCAACCATGCAGGTACCAAGAATGAAGTCTGTACAGTATATCAAGTTATCAAGATTGAAGACTCATGAGTATCAAGATTATCAAGAGTTCAAGATTTTAATAATAGGTAATTTAATTAGGAATTTTTTTATAACTCCTAGAAAAGCACTAGCATCTTAAAATCCAATTTATTCATGGAATGGAATCCACTTTGAGCCCGTTAAAGGGATGGAACCCTATGTAGGATGGAACCTATGAAAAAATCTAGTGGAACATTGTTTTGTATCCACTAACGTCTATTCAAAATGTTTTACAAAATTATATCTTGTTTTCAAAATGTTTTCAAAATCTTCCTTTTAAAAGAATCAAAAACGTCTATCCTGTTTTAATACTTTTAGCCTCAAAATAACTTTATTTTCAAAATCAAATTATCCTTGGCTTTAAACTATCTTTTAATAATAATATATTTAACTTTTAAATATTTACACTTAGATTTAAATATAAAATCATAGTAAAATTTAACAAGAAATTATTGTCAAGGACAAAATTTCACAGCTTTTTAGCTTCAAGGACAGACCTTCAATATTTTATCCTAAAGGACAACTTTCTGTAGGTATCAGTTTTTAGGTTTCAGTTTGTGTAACGACCCGCCGCCCTAACCGCCTCTAGTCGGTAATTAAACCAACTAGAAACGTTCAAGATGACGGATTGTTATTTAGTTTATAACATTTAAATAGAATCAGCTACAGAATCACAGAACAATAATATATTTTATAAACAAACTTTTCTTTTATATACAAATATCAGAGTTATACAATAAATTACATTTGAATTTATACAGCGGAAACAATTTATATTTTAAAGTACAAGAAAAATTTTGCTGAAAAACTTTAGTGAATGCCGAAATCCCCCTCTCTCTAACTTCGCTGCGAGAAAATCTTCAAGCTGCAGAAATACTCGGTCTGACCCGAGCGTTTATTGCAAAACACAAAAACACTCGAGTCAGGATTAATCTTAACTCAAGTAAATAAATTTGTAATGAACTGAATAAAATGGATCACATGAATCAATTCAAAATCTATTATGGATTTTCATTATTAACAGCCTTAATTTTTAAAATCTGTCAATCCCGTGTGGCTGCAAGCGCAAATCAGACAAATCACTGCAAAGAAAAGGCTCAAGACAAAACCAGTGCCAATTTAAAAAAAAACAGTAAGCAAACAAGCATTCAACAGCAGGCATAGATGCTAGTTGATCGTGTACAGGGTGGTGAAACAAGTGCATGGAGCAGCAGACACAACAAACACAGAGGCAACGGCGATGAATCGCAGAGCCAAATGATGACACAGTGCAGTAGGATGCACAGAGGTGCAACAGGGAGGGGGAAATGTCTAGAAATGCATCAGGGAGTTTACAAAATAAATCAGCTGTAATTGACAGTGTCATGAAGCATCAAATATTAGCAGGTGGAATGTGCCACTTAAATCCCAAAATGAAATCATTGGAGATGAACATATAAAAATTTAATATGGCAAAGCAGCAGCGCTCCTGCAACTGTTGGTTCTGACTAAAATTGTGTTACGTCTTTCAGTTATTTGTTAAGTCTATAAAATGAGGCGATAATGATTTGCCTGTAGAAACATAAAATCACTTCGTGCATGCTAGCACAGACCTTTTGGGGATATTGTTTTAAATCCTTGGGACCCGTTTGGTTTGGACTTCAAGTTTTGTGTTTTGCATTTTCAGTATGTATTTTAAAAAAACATGGAAGAGGAGCAGAAAGTGGAAAAATCATAGCCATTACAACAAAAGGGGAAAATAGTAAAGGGGAGAGATCTTTATGTTTTCCCAAAAATGCAGAAAATAAGAATAAGTGATATTCAATTTTTATATGTTAAAATCATTTTCTAAATCGTTTTTTTTTTCAAAACTTTCAGAAATAATTAACTGAATGCATTGCGGTTGTTACGAAAATCCAAAACTGAAAACCGCAAACCAAACAAATTTTGTTTGCATTCTAAATCCTGACAGTGATTCAATGCAAGAGGTAATGAATTTTGAAATAAACCTGAGTCTTAAAACTAAGACAAAGACATCTCAGTTGAAAAACAAACATGCACAAGCAAATTCATGCAAACATACTAACATAGCCTTCAAACATCAACTCATATATCAAAGCATATGAATAAACTAATAGCCTTCCAAAAGATCAACGGTAATTACAACAAATGCAGTAGTTATTGGTTAATCAAATATGCCCAAAATGTATGTGTCTCTATCTAGCATGTATGAACAGATTAAACACTATGGACAGAATCAAAACTGGAACAGCTCCCAAAATACAGTGTATAAACTATGCAACAGATGGCAATTCAAATTATTACAAAATAAGAATCCAAACAATTTTGAATTCATCTTCAGATTTAAATTTCATTCTAAGTTCAATTTCAGATTTTAAATTTGAACTTTACCTCTTTTAAAAAAAAAAAATTTCTTAAAAACAGAACAGTTTTGTTATGATAAATCTGAAACAAGCATCTGCTCTTATCCATCACAATATGCAAGTACAGTGACATATGCAAGTGCAGTATCCATCATAATATAAATAAATTTACATCCATCACATGCAACAGCAACCAAAACAAGCATCTTTCCTCATTAGTAAAATTAAAATTTAAATAGCAACCGTTCTTATCAATTTAAATTTAAAATCATCAAGTAGCATCTATTCTTATCAATTTAAATCAAGCACTTGGTAGCATCTGTTCTTATTAGTAGAAAAAACCAATTTCAAATAACATCTGTTCTTATCATTTTTTTTTAAAAAAAAAACAAATTCCCAATAACATCTGTTCTTATCATTTTTTTTTTTAAAAAAAAACAAATTCCCAATAACATCTGTTCTTATCAGTTTAAAAAAAAACAAATTCCCAATAACATCTGTTCTTATCAGTATAAAAATCAAAATATCAAAGCAAATGATAGCGAATAACAACCAACAACCAACATGCAGTGTGTTATCTGTTCCTATCAGTTTAGAATTCAAAGTAGCCGAGCAAATGATAATGAATAACCCCCAAATCATAGCATGCAACCAAGCATTCAAGTCAACAAATTTAAGCACTTGCATTAAAATCAACCGTGAGCCAAAGACTCACCTTTTCTAGCTGGGTAGAAGACGATGCCGGAGCTTCGCAAAAACCCTGCTTTGGAACAACGAACGCTATTGAACGAAAGCCCCAAATCGATCGCACGCCCTAATTTAGAGACGAAGAGCTGAAGCCCTAATTGTTGAAGATGCCGCGAGCGAGTTGAAGCATCGAACTCGAAGCAGAAATTGAAGCCCTAGTTTGGAAGTGAAGAGGAAGACGAGAGAGACAGGGCCGCCATTATTTTCATTTTTTTTTCTTTTTGGGTGTAGGGTTATGAACGAGAAAGTGGAATAAAGGGGATCGGTACTTAATCATGGCACTAGTAACAAACGTGGGCCAACAAAAATTTTCAAAGCCCAAACAACAAATCAACAAATTTTTTTTTTCCTCTTATATTTTTATTTTGTTTTATTATTTTCTTCTATCTATATATATAATTTTTCATTTTAAATTCAATTTACTTTAAACATCAATTTTTTTTATTTTGTACACAAATACCTTGTTTTTTTGTAGATATTTACTTTTGTTTAAATTATGTTGTTAAATTTTTTTTTCTTTTACTAAGTGTATTTGTTTATTTTATTTTGTATTGATTTTAATTTTTTTTTTATCTAAGCTAAAGAATAAATGTCATTAAAATTTAACCATTAATTTACTAATTTACAAAAATAAAAATTTTTAAATCCAAATTATCTTCTTAAGTTATTAGTTTGAATTTCAATTACAAATTCCATATTCAATCTCAACTCCGAAGTCAAATTTAAATTTTTATTCCACTCTTTATAGATTAAATTTTAAAATTTAATCACCAATTTTCTAGTTATATTGGGAATTCAATTTAAATTATCATTCAAATATTTAAAATTAATTAAATATTCACAATTTAAATTGTTCAAAATTTAGGATCGTTACAGTTTGTATTTATCGGTAGCAGTTTTTAGGTATCAGTTTGTACTTATCGGTAGCAGTTTTTAGGTATCAGTTTTAGATCGGTAGCAGTTTTGTTGTCCTTATGAATAATTTTGGAAAATATTTGTCCTTATGAATAATGTTTAGAAGAATGTTTGTACTTGTGGTAAAAATATTGAGGTCGTGAACTTGAGGCCAAAAATATACAAATTTTTGTCCTTTAAATTAATTGACCCTATAATTTTATATATACCAAAATATTATTCTTTATATTTACTTATGTATTTTAACTATAGTTAAGTATATTTATAAAGTTTAAAATAGTTTTAATATAAGATAGAAGTTATTTTCAAAGAAAAATAAATCACCAAAATTTCCTTTAGCATGTGGACATACTCAAGTACCCCTCGTCGATATGGTAGTAGTTGATTTCAAAATTTGAATTTTAACTGAAGTGTATATTCGTCATATACCTTCACGAATGGACATGGTTGTTGTTCTACTACAAGTAGGGGTGGTTTTGAACGAATTTGTATTCATAATTTTTTTGGTTTTCACTCCTCTTCTTCTTCCATATTTCTTTATACGTATTCTTACCGTTACTCTACCGAAATCAACATTGAATCTAACTAGATCATTTCTGATTTGATTCTCTATCACTATCTCAACAAGATCTTAGTGCTATTTAGAGTTATAGACTTCTTTGTAATCAATTTAGTGAGAAAATGTATGATCGTAGCCTTGGAAAGCAATCAAGTTAGAAAAGGTGTGATTGTGGCCTTAGAAATCAATCAAGTTAGAAAAGGTGTGATTGTAGCCTAGGAAATCAATTGGGTGAACTTGTTGCCCCTGAAATCAAGTATCTCTACCTAGAGGATTGTGAATCTGGTGTGGTGTACCTCGTGGCCTTGAAATCGAGGGTGTAATTGTACAATTTCTTTTGAAAGGAAATCCGTACTTGTGTGTGGGACTGGATGTAGGGTAACTCCAAAGCAGTATAAAATACGGTGTGTTCATTCCTTTATTGCTTTTACTTTATTTCTTCATCTATGTTTGATTCTGTGACCATATTTATGTCAGAATATTGCATACATTTGTGCACAAATTAACAAAACCTCAAATAGATTTAGTAATTTCTTTAAACACTATTCATCCCCCCCAGTGTTAATCCTAGCTTTAAGATCCGTATTCCGCATTTCTCACAATTACCAGAGGGAATCTATAATGCTTCAGCGCGAGATGTACTATGAACAGAAAATGAATTCAAGACGTCTGAGTTTTCTGGAGCAGTTCGGATGGAAATCCTACGGTTCATCTTCCTCTGCGGTTCATCAACCTACACCATCGTCATCTAGAAATCCATGGGATAGGTCGCCACAAGCTCCACCTATCTCTCCGAATTCGTGGGAGCGTGGGAACCGCTGGTCACCACTGCAACCATATGTAGAGAAGACGAAGGATGAACCAACCAAATCCAACTCTCCATCTACTCCTTCTTCCAAATAATTATTTTTTTGTCTATTTTTTAATTATTTTTCTTGATCCTACTTTGTGTGCATTTTGTTAATGTATGGAATATATTATTTGTTTATATGCAAAAATATTGCAAATGCTGCAAAGACATATTCAGTCGACTGAAATTTTCGACCAGTCAACTGAAACTAAATATTGCCTGTTTTCAGACCATATTCAGTCGACTGAAAAAAATAACCAGTCGACTGAATGATAAAACAGAGAGCATTCTTTGCATATTCAGTCGACTGAGTGATATGGCCAGTTGACTGAATCTAAAATAGAGAGTATCGAGATACTGGTTCGGTCGACTGACCATATTCGTCTAGTCGATTGAATTGAAAACTGAGCCTACTTTTCACCTTTTACCTAACTTTTTAACACTCCAACCCTTTATCTCCTCTTTCACTTTTTACATCTACCTTCCCTTTTCAGAATTCTAAAAATCCTAGCTCCCAAATATCTTAAAATTCCTCAACTACATTACTATTTTCAAATGGCTCCTCGTCAATCCAAGAGATCTAGACTTGCTTCTTCTTCCTTTGAGCCGATTGATTCTAGAATTGCTCAATGGCTCTACGATGCTACTGCAGTCCAAAGGTGGAATAAAAAGAAAGAAGCCCGATTCTTCAAATTCTTTTTGTAGTGTTTCCTAATTTTGTGCCATATAGGATTCAAGATTTAGCAAGGAGAAGCCATCTGGAGTCACTCCTAGATCACTATCTGAGTAATATCAAGATAAATCACACCTTGGTAGAACTTTTCTATGCTAATTTGAATTAAGGCCATCAAAACCCACCTAATCGTGACAATTGCATTTGGAGTTTAATATGTGGTCGACAAGTATCTCTTTCTTTAGATAGAATTGGTCATATTCTTCATACTTCAACAAATGGTATTGATTTACAAGAATTAAATGTGCCCATAGTTGAGCGAGACAAAGTAAGTCATCGATTCTTAGAAGATGGCATGACCGAACTTAAGTCTATCACATTACGACCTACAGCTAGAATTATACATCGAGCTTTAATGCACATGGTTCTTACCCATACTAGCTCTTATGAGCTTGTCTATCCAAACAACTTTAAGGCATTATATGCTATTTGGGGAAAAGTTAAAATAAATTGGCCGAAGCTTATTATAGACGAATTCTTATCATTTAATCAAGGTCTTATGAATATTATTTGTTATGGAGAATATATTATGCAGCTACTTGTGGATCTCCAGGTTCCGATTCTGGAATCCGATACTTCTATTCCCAAATCAATAAATAGCCACATAATAAGCCTTATGAAATTTTCACCAAGACCTCTTACTATCATGACTTTTCAAGAATGGCAATCTCGACCTCGTCAATAAACTTCTACTCCATAACAACAACAATCAAGAGATGACATTCGAACACCAACTCCATCCAAAAGCACTCGGGAATTTATTGATTTAATTGCAAGAAATCTAGTTATTTTGGAATCTCGTATCAAAAATCTCAATAAGAAAGTTGACAAAAAATTTGACAAAATCAAGATTTTCTTTGGGATTTTATGGGATGCAATATCTTGTTCCTCTTCCACCACTGTAGAAACATCTCAACGTGATCGAGGAAAATGCCCTGCTTCTCTCTTCACTTGGTCAACATCAAAAGAATAAACAAGTTTCGACACAAGCGACAATGAGGGTGGCAGACAGTTTGTGGGAAGTTCCTCTAGAGGCAAAAGCCCAATGCAAGTTGAACAAGAAGAAGAAACAGAATCTGACTCTGATTGATGTTGTTGTCTCTTGGTAGTAGTAAGTTATTTATTTGTTTGTTCCGAACATTCTATCTATGGGTTCGTATAAGTAACAATTTCAAATCTTTTTTTCTGTGATTGCAATTATTATTTAATTAGTATCATTCAATTTCGTTAGTTCAATGCTGAAATTATTATTTCCTTTTTGTCGATGACAAAGGGGGAGAAATTTGTACGACTAACCATTTCTTGCAGGGATTAAATATGTTGCCACATATTCAGGGGGAGATGTATGTAACTCCCGTTATATATTTCTCAAAATATAGTATCATATATAACAGGTTGTCATCAATCAAAAAGGGGGAGAATGTTGAATCATATGTTTTGATTCATGACAAAGCAGTGAATAAGACTATATGGACAAGCGACAAAAAGAGAAAGAATTACGCTCTTAAAACTATTAAGGAGACAAGACTACAAAACTAAGTATAGTATGTTAATTTATCGAAGCTTTTAGTCTTAGAATTGTTAAAATCTATCCTTAAGTAGTTCACTCAAAACAAAGTTGTTTTAAGCTTTACACGTTTTAAATATATGAGAATTGTGCACTGATTGTTAGGTTAGTCGACCGACCATATATGGCTAGTCGACTGAACCTGCCCAGGTGCACAGAAAGTCGATATTCTGCACAAATTTTGAACATTCAGTCGACTTGTCATTTTGGGTCAGTCAACTGAATTCTTTCAACAACTATTTTTCTGAACGGACACTTCCATTTGCCAAGAGATATGATCTAAATTGAAGAGGTATGGATGCTTCCCTTGATCAGAACTTTTTGTGAATGGTTGCAGCTGTTTGTCTACTATATAAACACATAAGGTTCACTTCACAAGTCATCGATTTTTAGATCATACTCTCTTCTATATCTGCATTCTAAAAAGCAACCACAACTTACATATATTGCTTGAATCTCTGAATCAATCAGCTTATTCTTTGATTCAAAGCGATATTTTCATTTCTAAATCTTTACACACACATATATACTTGAGGAAAGATTATAGAAAGGTTGTACTATCAAAGAAAAATCAGTGTTATCAAGAACACAAAGTGTCAAAGCAATTTTATTGAAGCTGTTGAAGTCCTGTTCGATTGTTCAGGTGGGTAAAGTCCTTTTTCGGTTGTTAGAGGCGGAAAAATCCTGATTGGTTGCTCGGGTGTTGTATACCTATTCCTTTGGGTTAAGTGAGGGCTTATTGTGAGAAATTCCAGAGGAAATTCTGGGACTGGATGTAGAGCGGAATGTTCGAACCAGTATAAAAATTTCTGGTGTGCTTACTCTTATTTACTTTGCTATTATCATTTGTTTCCGCATTTAGATTATAATACATTCCATATTACACGATCCAAAGTGACAGCTAGCCACACAGTTGTCGCTTTCATAAAAGGGACATCTAGATGGAGATGATCTTACACTAACTGGTTACTAGCCACTTAGCCTTGCGCGCACCTCCCCTGTTTTAGCTATTTCCGGTTGATGAGGCTCGAAGCTATGCGTTACCTTTTTAGCACACATTCATTTAGAATGCTCATCATCCTCCCGACCATGTTATGATAGCATTCATCCATATAAGTCCGTTCTGGATCCGAACAGAACTGAAGGTACTACTCTTACTACAACCCTTTTGGAATCACCCTCAGGATTAGTAACGACTAGCCATTGCACTTCACCGCTCCATCTTCGATTCCAAGCTCTTGTCTTCCTCATGAAAATGTTCAAATCGGATCGAAGTGGTTTTTGGGAAATTAATCCTGATCCCGGTCTCTTCCAAATGATTAGCGCATTGGTCAATATTGATAGTCGGTTATTTAACTATCATATAACATCCATAAACAACCATTAAACCTTAAATAATTCCCCAAATTATTTATCACAAAAATATCTACCCAGATATTATTCCCATATTTTCAACACCTTAAGAATAGTTTTCAAATCACTTTTTCTCTCGCGGAATAAATTTCCACCCGATTGTTTTATTTTCACCAAAAATCACCAAGTCTTAATAATTTGCATTTTTAAATAATTTAAATCACTTTATCCAAAAATATATACTTAAAACAATTTAAAATAAACTACTTAAAAGACTTTATTCAAAATAAAAGTTATGGAATTCTATAAAAATTTTCAAATAAAACTTTAGTCAAACTACTTTAAAAATAAAACTACTTTATAAAATATAAATATTTAATAATCATCTTTAAAATCATAATACCAATTTATCTTTTAGAATAATTACTACTATAACTAAATTAATAACTATTTACCTTTAAAATTTTAAACAACTTAAAGAATAAATTTCTCAAAACATTCTTTTAAAACAACTTTAAAACTTTTAACTTATACTTAAAAATCTGCTTTGAAAACACACTTGGTTTTTCAGGAAAATACACTTTCCATTCCAATATAGTCCATTTAATCAGTTAATAAATCCATCTCACTTTATCCCAAATTAATTTACGTCCCAAACCCATAAATTTCCTTTCCACGCCTTTCAAAATAAAACACTATTTATTTTTAAAACAAATTACCTATTCCTTTATGAATCCCCACCGTGAATTTATACTTCCAAAAATCCACTGATAAATATTCACTTTATTTATAAACCCCGTTTATAAATTCCACAATCTCATTCTCTTCTTAATCATAGTTCCAATACTTAATGGGTTTTCAAATCGATTTCCAAAACCAACTCCATTTTTAAAATAATTCCTTCACTTATCCAAATTTATTTCAAAATCCATTAATTCCATATTCATTCTTTCATTTAGATTTAAAATATTATTTAAATCTGAAATATTAACTTAATTTCAAAATTTCCCAAACCATTTTAAAACCTGAATTTAAAATAAATTCTTCAATTTTAAAATAATATAACTTAAGTTCTCAAAATTCACCTATCACCATTTATTCAAAAATCTTTTTCCCATACTCAAAATTTATTCGATAGGACAACTTTTATTAATTTTCAAATTCATTCTTTTAATTTATCCAATTTCACTATATTTATTTTACATAGAATCCCCTCTTCTATATCCCTTTAAAAATCAAATCTTTGTATTTTGATATCTCAATATACCCAAAATACATTCAGTCAAACTATAGCATTTACTATTTTCAATTACCACTATAATCTATCATAGATCATCAAATACAACATATCACATAATATGAAAACAAATTTCAATATTTTGAGGAATCCAGTTGGATTCCTCCAACTTGTTTCCCTACATCCACATATGTTAGCACAATATAAAAATACCAATCCCACTTCGAGGGGGATATCGCGGTATAAAGTGTCATCCACTATTATGCGGGACGCATAGGGTCTAATCCGCTATATAATGCAGGAAATCAATCACTCCAATATATATACTATTATATATAATATCACATCCAGTCAATTCAATCATTCAACCAATAATTTAAATTTAATCATTTAAATTTAAGAGATAATCCAAATGAGTGAGATTAACTCACCTTTATTTGTTTGTTACCCGATCCATCTTGACCTGTTTCTCCATGATTTTAAACCTTGTATAAAATATTTATACAGTTTGTTAATACTTGAAGTAATCAAACAATTTATTACCTTTTTAACAAATTTAATTTTCTAGCACTTTATTTTTAACTAAATAATTTTCCTTTTTAAAAAACATCCTTTTAGTAACTAAAATAATTAAACAAGTTAGTTAAACAATTTTTCACCAAATCCATTATTTTAAAATAAACTAGTAAATTAAAATATGCATATATGCATATATATATATATATTTTAAACTACCTTACTTATAAAAATAACCTATATAGATTTAAAAGGAAACTAATTTTTATATAAGCTTTCAAACATGTTAAAAATCCTATTTTCTTTCCAAACTCTACCTATATATAATAATTTCAAATTTCCTTTATACATACATGTTTACTGTCATACCTGAAAATATACATTCATTTAGATTCTAATGAAAATAAAGTTTCTCCTAACATATATATTAATAAAAATACAAAAAGGGATTTAAACTTTACTTGAAAAATTCTTCCTTATATATATATAGCAAAAACATAGCACATAACTCACCCCCGACCTTGATGCCATCACGACTTGACATCCCCGACCTTCTTGTGCTCAAGTTTGAGCCGCTCACCATCACGAGAGCCTCCTCCTTGCGCTTTCCCTAACTACTGGTTAGAGCTGCCGACGTCAAGCCTTTCTAAGTCTACGCGTTCGAACGCGTACGCTAGCTTCGCCCTAATGCCTACGCTTTACATCACGATCACCACCGCCTCGAGCGAGATCTAACGCGTGCCGTTTTCTCATTTGATTTGAAATTTGTGGATTTTGAATTGAGGAGGAGGATACGAATTCGTACCAGCTTCGTTCTGCACTTTTTTTTATAAAAATCGAACGAATTCGATTTGGTTTTGAATGAAAGAAGGGCACGCGATTTCAATTTCAAAATGTTTCAGCCGTTAGAATTTTCAAAAGAGGGAAACTAGATTGAATATAAATGCTCGGTCATTATAATTTTTTTCTTTCTTCTTTTGATTAATCGGCTAGCTGTTTTAAAAAAAGAAGAAGAGGGGGACATCTGGTGCGCAATCGACAAGGCAGGAGACACTTGTTTTTAAGGAGGAAACATGTTTAATTTGTTTATTGTACGTGAATATATATATATATATATATATATATATATATATATATATAATTTAAATTCAAATTCAAATCGTCTCGATTAACATAGTCTAAAATTTCGAACCCCTATTGAGGCATGCCGCTGTGCATTCATAATGTTATACCCTATTCCGAATGGAATGGAAAATTTTCGAGTCCTAATTCGATTGTAGAAGAAGATAGCTTTTTCAACCCGGTTATTATATTGAATTTTCGATAAAGATTTCAACGCATTTATATATCGTACGACCTCACGACAACTCCAAACACTATGAAAATTGAAATTCGATAATAATACACTATTATAGATCCAAAGGAACTGGTTTGGTCGAATTCTGAGACTGTGTCTCAGAAGGCTATTTTTAATTATCAATTTAAACGATGTATTTTAAAAATTAACAAAACACTTTTAAATCCAATTTTAAAAGTTCTATTCCCTTTAGTATTATCAATATAAGTTTTATAAGCCTTTAAAATATTTTAGCATGCTTAAACTCCCAGATTCGATACTTCACCCATTTTTCAGTCATTAAATTTAATATGTAAATTATTCAATAAATATTGATATTTGAAATTCAAGTTAGAAACTAACTTTAAATTTAAAAACCAATTAAATATCCAATTTAAAATATCTAAAATTTCGGGTTATCAAAATGATTTTTTTAATGAATAGAAATTAAAGAACTAATGATGAATTCAACCAAATAATGGTTATATAAAAATAATAAAGAGATTGACTAAAAACTATTTGGACAGAATCTTTAAATTGATTTAGGTTTAAAATAGACATTTTAGTTTTTATTTTGAATTGTTTGATAATTATGAAACTGATATATAGGAAGAGATAACGTAATGAATAGAATTTAAATGGGAGGAATGTAAAAAATGATAAGAAAAATAAGGAATGTAAAAATTGCAATGAAAACATGGAGAAGAGGAAGAGATCTCTGTGAGATTGCAAAGAAATAGTGATTATGAGTTGAAGACGGTTACTGATTTTGTTTTTGTAGTATTCTTAGATTTGTTTTTTATTTGGAAAAATGGTTGCAAACTTGGTTATAGAGATTTTATTTCAACTTTGAACTTAGCTTTTGAAAAAGAAATAAATGAATGAAGGAAATAACAATAGTTGTATAAAGGCTGAAATGTTTTAATAATAAAAATAAAAGAAAAATTAAATTAAATGACACTTGTCTTATATCTTAACATTTGTCAATTTGAATACACTTATCACTTAACACGTATCTCTTAAGTTAATTAGTATTTAGTTAATATAAGATTAATACAAGATCATGCTTAATTAATTGGTTAATAAAGATATGTATATGTATATGTATAGATAATTTTAAAAGAAATAAAACCAATCATATTATTAAATAAAAGCTTATGCATATATTTTAAAATCCAAAACAATTTAAAATATTTATACTTTGAATTCAAAACTTTAAATTCAAATTCAATCAAATTCTAAAGTCCAATTTTAAAATCAAGTTATATATATATATACAAATTAAATTTGAAATAACAATGCTATTTTTAATAAAATCTATTTGTAAAAACAGTACATTATTATTTTTGTTTAAAATAACTCATTTATCAACTTTAAATAATTCATAAAGGAAATTATCTCTTTATTAATAAATTACTTATTTTATCAAACTGTATTTAAAAAGAAAACAAAACAAACCTTTTTTCATTAATTTAAATTTAAACTTAAGCTAAAATAAATTTTAAACAACTAAGCATTTATCTTAATAATTTAAAACCATATAGTTATTTATTAAATAGCTTTGAAAAGCTTAATATTAAATAGATTAAATTTCCAAATTACCAAGAATATTAGAATTTGAAAATATGCTTTATTTGTTAAATTAAAACAAAGCTTATCTATTTACAATATATACAAATATATACATTATAAATAGAAAACAATTTAATTAGCTTTTTAAAAAAAAGATAAAATCTACTAATTAAATTTTTATTAAAAGAAGATTATTAAATCAATTCAAATCTTATTAACAAAATTTATCAAATCAATTTAATTTTTAATGCAGATTATTAAATTGATATTGCCCAAAATTCCAGGATATCATAATGTCCATATAGAAGACAGGACCCCTATGCTCTCTTTCTTGAAATAATTAGTACGTATTATTGTTGTTTATACAAAATTACATAAGTTAGTTACAATTTATAATTGAAATTAATAAATTTACAAAATCCTTACTATGATGTTGGAATTATTCGGAGCCACCGTGATGTATAACTGTGTTCTTGTTCCTATTTGCGAAGTTCCTTCCTTACTCCACCTGCAAATTTAAATTGAACATTACATATTTCAGCTTTAAATTATGTATTTTATACGGAAAAAATTAAAATGATATATGATGAAATTACCTTGAATTCATCTTTATTCCACCAAGCAACCCAAGCATCTCACACACTAGCGCCCATCCAGTCAGGCTTCTTTCTCGATTTTCTTATGGCAAACATTGTTGTGAGAAATGCGGATTAAGGATCTTAAGGCTAAGGATAAACACTATAGGGGGAGTGAATAGTGTTTTAGAGAATTGTTAAATCTTTTTGAGTTTTTGTTAATTTAAACACAAATGTATGCAATATTCCGACACAAATATGATCACAGAGTCAAATATAAATGCAAATGTAAAGTAAAAGCCGTAAAGGAAAAAACACTGTATTTTATACTAGTTCGAAGTTACCCTACATCCAGTCCCGCAGACAAGTACGGATTTCCTTTCAAAAGCAATCTTTACAATTACAATCTCGATTTCAAGGCTATGAGGTACACCCTTCAGAATCACAATCCTTTGGGTAGAGATACTTGATTTCCCGGGCAACAAGTTCACCCAATTGATTTCCAAGGCTACAATCACGCCTTTTACACTTGATTGATTTCGAAGGCTACAATCACACCTTTTCTCGCTAAGTTGATTACATAAAGCCTAAAATTCTGAATAGCACCGAGGATCTTGTTGAGATAGTGATAGAGAATCAAACCAGAGATAATCTAGTTAGATTCATGTTGGTTTCGGTAGAGTAATGATAAGAATTTGTATATAGAAATGTGGAAGAAGAAGAGGAGTGAAAAACCAGAAAAACTATCTTAAAATTCGTTGAAACTAACCCCTATATATAGAGAAACAACAGTCATGTCCATTTGTGAAGAGTTATGATGAATAGACACTTCTTTTGAAATTTAAATTTTGAACTCAACTGATACCATGTCAACATGAGGTATATGAGTATGTCGACATCCCAAAGGGATTTTTGGTGTTTTGATTTTCTTTGAAAATAACCTTTATTTTATATTAAAACTATTTTACACTTTATAAATATACTTGACTATATTTAAAATACATAAGTAAGTATAAATAATAATATATACAAAATTTTACTATAATTTTATATTTAAAATCTAAGTATAAATATTTAAAAGTTAAATATATTATATTTAAAAGATAGTTTAAAAACAAGGATAATTTGATTTTGAAATTAAAGATTATTTTGAGGCTAAAAGTATTTGAAATTAGGATAGATGTTTTTGATGCTTTTAAAAGGAAGGTTTTGAAATCATTTTGAAAACAAGATATAATTTTGAAAAATCATTTTGAATAAAAGGTTAGCGGATACAAAACAATGTTCCATTAGATTTTTCGTAGGTTCCATCCTACTTTGGGTTCCATCCCTTTAATAGGCTCGAAGTGGATTCCATTCCACGAATAAATTGGATTTTAAGATGCCAGTGCTTTTCTAGGAGTTTTAACAAAATTTCTAATTAAATAATAAATTACTTGAATTCTTGAACTCTTGATAATCTTGATACTCATGAGTCTTCAATCTTGATATCTTGAATCTCTGTATTGTACCGCCTTCATTCTTGGTACCTGCATTGTTAAATCCTGCATATACATATATATCTAAACTTATACAGTTAGTATTTATATTTTACAACCTATTCTAAGTTTGTTGTCATCAAAACCATCATCTCACGGACTAACAATCTTCCCCTTTTTGATGATGACAACCTTTGTTTATAAAACATTACTTCTATCCCAATAACTCCCCCTTAATCTATGCCTAATTACCCTATTTTATACTTCTCCCCCTTTGTCATCAACAAAAAAACTAACTCTAAACTATATAACACTAAACTACATAACTCCCCCTCATTCTTGGATGAAAATACCTGCATTAATAAACTTATACAATGGAATATAGAATTGATAGTCACAATAACGAATCAAAGATTATATACATGTCAATGTATAATTATACATGTTTTGTATAACAAACATCAATTAGTACTAAATATCAATCAAATTCAAATCAAGCCAAAGCCAATGAAATCAAATCAATCAAGGCAAACAATTCAAACAAAGCAACCAAATAATATTAAACGTTACGTGGAACTTCCACCCATCCTTCTTCTCCAAAGATAGGTTCTGTCTTAATAGCTTTCCAATTTTCATTGTCGTTTGTGAGAGAGACTAGAGGATGTGCTTCATTATCATCCTTGTGTAGGAAGGAAATCATCTATCGTATTGCATCGAAATGCCTTTCTTGCTCCTTGATCATCTGCATTTGACTTAATTTTAAGTGTCGTTGGTTACGAAGAATGAATGAGAGAATATTCTTGAACGAATTAAGAGTTTCTTCAAGATTTCCGGATAAGTTATAAATAGTATTAGCCATATTTGGATTTGTGGAAGAATGAGAGATAGAGTAGATAAGAAATAGTTTTCAATGAAGGATTCCGGAAGAAATAGGCATTTGTAGGTGTAGAAATTCGTTTGAAATGAATAGACATATGGTAAATATTCAAATTTCGAATTCAAAATGAATTGTCATTTCTGACCAGTACATGTCGACATGGCCATACGGGGTATGTTGACATGGTGTAGTGAAATTTGATTATATATTTTGATTTTGTGAATAATTGTGTGTGTGTGTCTATATATATATATATATTCATATAATATACTAACATTTATTTTGAAGATAAGATAAGCTAGATAACAGAAAGAAAGTCCATTTCGTTTCATACTAAAACGATACAACGATTAATCATAAAGAACTACACGAACATTCAAATAAAAATAAACTAAAACAAATACAACGAGATACGACAAGGTAGAACTAGTTAGAGGATGATGATGATGAAGAAAGTTCAAGTTTCTTGCTGACTTTGGAGATGAACTTGTTCATCTTGGATGAAATTTTGTCCAACTTCTTACTAACGGATCGTTTAACAATCCGTTGATTCTCAACAATCGTCTTTTGGTTTTTGAGAAGGGTTTTGGTGGATGGATTAGGAGGATAGTCGATGCTTTCCAAAGAGGTTTCACCTTCTTCTTCTTCAATTCCCATTTCATCTCCTTCTTCTTCTTCCTATTCCTCTTCTTCCATTTCCACATGAGCCAAACGCTCTTCCTTTTCGGCAAGAGTATCAAAAGGTTGAAAAACAAATGGAATTTTCATAAGAGAAATGTTGGAATGACTGAAAATTTTTCTAGAAGCAAATTCTTCGCCTTTGAAATCCACTCCAAAATAGTTAAAAATTCGAGTGAGATAAATTCCATGATATAAAGTATTCTTACCCATTTCAAGATTTTAGGGACGAAGTTCATCCAAAATAACTTGCGCCTAATTTATGTCATAATTTCCAAAAATAGCAAAAAGTGCTTTGCAAACTTTTGAAGTAGGATTTTTAAAATTCCCCGATCTTGGGGTCAAAGTATGTTGCAAAAGAAGATTGACAATTCTTGCTTTTGGTCGAAAATTTCGATTTTTGAATTCAAAATTATCATTCCCTTCGAAAATGTGATGAAATGTCTCATGATCATTTTCATCGATTTTAAAATTAGAAAGGTCCATTCCCGTACTCTTGCAATTTAGAATGGTACCCGAAAGATCACAATTCAAAACAATTCTAGTGTCTTTGACACTACTCCAAATTTCATCCTCATTTCCATTATAAAATCCACGGTTTAAACTTGCATAGAAAATTGTGACAAGATTTGGATAGCAAACAAAATCATTTTGAGAAGCATCAACAAGACTATGAATTTGATTGTTTGCAAAAAGAGAATCAATTTCATAAGAAGAAAAATCTTAAAAGATTGCAAACTTTCCGGGATGGACATTAGCATAATTAGCATAATTGATGTATGCTTTTATTGCCTCCGGATCATTGAAGAGTTGCTCTTTTATCTTTCTGAAAATTCTCATGGTGGAGGGGTTTCTTGAAGAAGCCATTAAAGTAGAGAGTAGAGAGCTTGAAGTTTTGAAAAGAGAGTTTCAATTTGAAAATAAGAGTGAAAAGATATGATAAAAGATAGCGAATGAATAGATTCTCAAAGGACACGTTCTCTGGTTAAAAGGTAGATTTTCAGAGAATTGAATGAAGTGAAAAGGTGGAGGGAAATTTAAACATTTGAATTCAAAATTTGAAATTCAAATTCTGGTACCTATGTCAACATCATGGTAGGGACCATGTCGACATGTGCAAGTGAATTTTTGTGATTTATTTTTCCTAAGTTCTCTAATAAATATATATATACTTTATTATTTTTTAATGTCTATATGTTTCTGAAATATTATTGGACTTATAGTATATTTCATAAAGTATTATTATACTATTAAGAATAATAATAAAATAATAATAAAAAATTGAAAATAAATTTTAAAATTCAAACAAAACACCAATTCAAAATCAATCAATCAAGCAATTAAACATCTAATTCTAAGCAAGCAATTTCAACCAATTATATCGTAAATGTGTACCTTTTTTAAGTCCGTTTCTATGAATTCGTTGGAGTCATGAACTATCGCGAAACAAAAAATTGAATTATCTGTTTTCTGATCATCATCAGTTGAGACGAGTCTGAATCATCTAGAGCAGCAGTAAATGCACGCTTTCGTTTCTTTGCTGGATCATTGTTCATAGGAGGATTCCGCCTTTCTGGATACGGACAGTCTCTTTTGATGTGTCCCGGTTCATCACAGTTGAAACATTTGACATTATTTGGCACTACATTTTGATTTCCAAAGTTCTTATAGTTGTTTCTCTTGATATTATTCATCTTTCTGTATTTCAGGAATTTCCTAAAATTTCTGGTCATAAAGGCTATCTCTTCATCATCATCACTGTTTGAATGTGATCCATCGGTCAACGCATTGAATGCCATTGATTTCCTTTTCAAATGCTTTGCTTTCTCTTCTCCCGATCATTTGCACTTCAAATGACATTAGATTTGCAATTAATTCTTCTATCTTTCAGGTACTGATGTCATTTGCCTCTTTGATTGCAAGTGTCTTTTGATCCCATTCTACAGTAAGAGAATTTAAAAAATTTCTGACTTGATCTTCTTCAGAAAATTCCTTCCCAAGGATATTAAAGAATGCACAATATGATGAAATCTGCTATACACATCTGAAATAGACTCATTAGGTTCATTTTAAATAAGTGAAACTGATTTCTGAGCATGGCAATTTTAGCCTGTTTAACTTTGCTTCTTCCTTCGTGAGTTACTTGCAAAGTTTTTCAGATTTCATATGAAGACTTACAAACTGACACTCTATTAAATTCATTTCTATCAAGTGAACAAAACAGAATATTCAATGCTTTAGAATTGTTTTGTGCAACAGTCTTTTGCTCAGCGGTCCACTATGCAAAATCAGTTGTGGGTTCAGAATATTCAGTTTGTGTGATATTCCATGTGTCTAATCCTATAGATTGTAAATATATTTTCATCCTACATGCCCAATATGCATGGTTACTGCCATTAAAAAGTGGTGGTCTGACATAGATTGGCCTTCTACAAATGAACTAGTGACAGTGATACTAGTGTTAGTAACAATACAAGTGTTGGTAGCCATTTTGAAATTTTATTTTTCAAAAATCAGATTATGAAACTTTGAAAACCTTGCTCTGATACCAAATGTGAGAAATGCGGATTAAGGATCTTAAGGCTAAGGATAAACATTAGAGGGGGGTGAATAGTGTTTAACACTAAATCTTTTTGAGTTTTTGTTAATTTAAACACAAATGTACGAAATATTCAAACATTGATATGATCACAAAGTCAAACACAAATGCAAATATAAAGTAAAAGCAGTCAAGGAAAGAACACACTGGATTTTATACTGGTTTGGATTTACCCTACATCCAGTCCTGCACACAAGTACGGATTTCCTTTCAAAATCAATCTTTACAATTACACCCTTGATTCCAAGGCTACGAGGTACACCCTCCAGAATCACAATCCTCTGGGTAACGATACTTGATTTCCCGGGCAACAAGTTCACCCAATTGATTTCCAAGGCTACAATCACACCATTTACACTTGACTGATTTCCAACGCTACAGTCACACCTTTTCACGTTAAGTTGATTACAAAAAGCCTATAACTCTGAATGACACTGAGGATCTTGTTGAGATAGTGATAGAGAATCAAACCAGAGATAATCTAGTTAGATTCAATGTTGATTTCGGCAGAGTAATGGTAAGAATTTGTATATAGAAATGTGGAAGAAGAAGAGGAGTGAAAAACCAGAAAAACTACTTAAAATTCGTTAAAACTAACCCATATTTATAGCGAAACAACAGTCATGTCCATTCTTGAAGAGTTATGACGAATAGACACTTCTTTTGAAATTTAAATTTTGAACTCAAGTGATACCATGTCGACATGGGGTACAAGAGTATGTCGACATCCCAAGGGGATTTTTGGTATTTTGATTTTCTTTGAAAATAACCTTTATTTTATATTAAAACTATTTTAAACTTTATAAATATACTTGACTATATTTAAAATACATAAGTAAGTATAAAGAATAATATATACAAAATTTTACTATAATTTTATATTTAAAATCTAAGTATAAATTTTTAAAAGATAGTTTAAAAATAAGGATAATTTGATTTTGAAATTAAAGATTATTTTGAGGCTAAAAGTATTTGAAATTAGGATAGATGTTTTTGACGCTTTTAAAAGGAAGGTTTTTGAAATCATTTTGAAAACAAGATATAATTTTGAAAAATCATTTTGAATAAAAGGTTAGCGGATGCGAAACAATGCTCCGCTAGATTTTTTGTAGGTTCCATCCTACTTAGGGTTCCATCCCTTTAACAGGCTAGAAGTGGATTCTATTCCACGAATAAATTAGATTTTAAGATGCCAGTGCTTTTCTAGGAGTTTTAACAAAATTTCAAATTAAAGAATAAATTATTTGAATTCTTGAACTCTTGATAATCTTGATACTCATGAGTCTTCAATCTTGATATCTTGAATCTCTATACTGTACAGCCTTCATTCTTCGTACCTACATGGTTAAATCCTGCATATACATATATATATCTAAACTTATATTGTTAGTATTTATATTTTATAATCTATTCTAAGTTTGTTGCCATCAAAATCATCATCCCACGGACTAACAATTGTGTCATGGAAATTCTTAGACATCTTGGAATTCCAGTGGCACTGGCAAAGGTCAAGGTCTTTTTCCTACAAGTCTACCGCCCCTTGTACGTTGAAATAATATAAGTTATACATTTATACGTAATCAGCAAATTGTAAAATGGTAATATATAACGATACTTAAAGTTACCCTTACATGGATGTCCTGCCAGATACTCGCCCTGACGAGGTTTGGGATCTTTCCCCACCTTGGCCAATAATTTGCCATCCCGCTCATGTATGCCTGCTTGAAAATACTAACAACAATCATTGGCGGCTCCAGCTCAAATTCCCTGTGTTAAATATGATAAAGAAATTTAATAAATAATGACCAATATATCATATAGAAAATATTTATAATGCTGTTGTAAATTTAATACTTACGACCTATCAAATTTTGATTATAGCTTTACAATAGTAAGTGGTCCCTATTTTGATGAGCCTCTGCCATCACCTCCCACATCCCTCCCAATCCGAGTAAAAGAGGGGGAATCTAAATGGAAAGAACCGCAATGTCGAGAAAAAGATATAATACCCGTCACAAATATATCATTTTATTATGGTAGGACGTATCATTTAATTATGAGAAAACATATCATTTTTTATAATAAGAAATGTAGCATCAATAGTCACATGAATTACATTCTATCAAAATGTATATTATTAATCAGTCCTCATCCTTTTCTAGTTCAGACTTAGTCTCGTACTCTATATTGCTTTCGTCCATAGTCTCAAATGCTTCTACTAATACATTTGATTCATAGTTTAGAGGTCCAAAACTGATTTGATCATCAGTTATCATTATTTCGCTACTTTCCTCGTTATCTTCTTCATATGCTTGCTCGTATGGAATATTCTTTCATCAAACATAAATCTTACCTTCGTTTTAAAAGCCACCGATCAATCTACTTTATCTCTTTTCAGAGATGGATAATGAGCGTAATAAACTTGTAGGTCTTGTTTGGCTAGCATAAAAGGATCGTACTTATGATAATGTGATGTATGCTTTATTTCAATAAGATTATACTTTGGGTGTAGAGTAATTCTAGAACCTGGAACATTGCCGAACCAGTTGCATTTGAACAGAAAAACTTCCTCCTTGGGTCTTATGAAATATTTGCAACACCTAGATTAACATGTCATAAAAATCATTTATATGATCATTTGGATCATCGCTACCTTTAACAAATACATCGGTATTGTTAGCTAATTTTTCACACCATATTCTTTAGTGTTGAATTTATATCCATTGACGAAGAATATTGGTTATGTCTTGACTTTTCTTTTTGGTCACATCACAAGATGTTTTAGTTCTTCATCGATCACACAATTTCTCGGATCAAAAGCGTAATCCGAAAACCAATTACTGAATTATTTACTGTTATCGCCGGTTGGATGTTATGATTCGTAAACACTACAGATATAGATAATATATTGCATTATAATAAATGTTAATGCATATTATTTAAAAAAATACCCAAACCTATATTTAAAAAATACATAGCGAATGGTGCGACTTCAACACAATTAAGAAGAATATATGTGTGCTACATGGTAATTTCTACCGTTTAACCATACTTCCATACATTTTATAGCAGGTCGGCCATGTTGTCTAAAAATAGGTAACATTGCTTTAGAAGATTCTTGCTCAATGCCTTTATCACTATGCGTTGCACTTTCAAGTGATAAATTCATGTAGTCATTGAAATGATAAGAGAAAAAGAATGAAGCTTCTTCTTCGCTATACAGTTTGTAAATCGAACCTTCAACTTGTGATTTTTGTCTAACTTTTTTCTTTAGATGATTTAAGTACCTATTAAAAATTATTTCAAATTAAATTTACTTATATGTGTAATTAAACTAATATTTAACATACCCAATATGAATAATACCTCTCAAATGGATACATCCATCCATATTGCATAGGATCTCGAAGACGTGCTTCAAAAGGAAGATGAACATGTAAATGCTCCATTACATAAAGAAACTTGGAGGAAATATTTTCTCCAGTTTGCAGATCAATATAGAAATTTCTTCCTTAAGTTTACGTAGACGATTAACTTTTAACGCAGTCGAACAAAGCTCCTTATAAAATAAACTAAGTTCTGTTATAATCGTCCAAACTTTTATGGGCAATAGTTCTTTAAAAGCGACTGGTAACAAATTTTCCATCATTATGTAACAATCATGGCTTTTCATCCTATTCAGTTTACCATACTTGTAGTTGACACACCTATGAAGAATAGAAGAAATCTCATCAGGAAATCTCAGTCCTTCCATCAATTTTAACAAAACTTTAACTTAGTTACTGTCTAGCTCATATCACGCTTGGATATCATGTATTGATTTCAAATCGTCCTTAGTCTTCCCTTTAACAATCAAAACTATATTAAAAACATTATCAAACATGTTTTTCTCGTTGTGCATCACGTCAATATTATAACGAATTAGGATATTTTTCCAATAAGGCAAATTTATTTCCAAAATATACTTTGTTTGCACCAATTAGGAACCGTCGGTTCAACTAGAATTTCAATTTGTTCCTCGGTTTCATGTACCTTTTGATAATCCTTTATGAGTCCATATATATCTTCACTTGACCAAATCGTTGGTGGTCGCAAAGCCTCTTGTCTAATAGCTATAAAGTTTTTTCTATCTTTTCTAAAAGGTCGATTAATATGAAGAAAACACCAATGACAATCAAACCATGATATTTTCTTCCCATGCGTTAAAGAAAATAATCGTGTTTCTTCCATGCAATAGGGGCAAGCTAGACGACCAGTCGTACTCCACCCGGAAAGCATTGCATTCGCAGAAAAATCACCAATAGTCCATAGTAATGAAGCAAACATATGGAATTTTTTTAAGTGTCGTATATTTCAACTCCTTCATTCCACAATTATGACGACTCGAAATTTTGGATGTTTGAAATTGGAATATTTAATTGATTTTAGACATTTGAAAGTTAGTTTAACTTGAATTTCAAATATCACTGTTTATCTGGTATTTAAATTATTGAATCTAACAATTGGAAATTGGTTAAAATAGCGAATCTTGGTTTTTAAGCTGGTTAAAAATATTTCAAATGCCTGGAAAATTTATATTTATAATACTGCAGTTAATAGAAATTTTAAATTTTAATTTGAAAGTGTTTTTTTCAGTTTTAAAAATATACCGTTTAAATTGATATTTTAAAAAAATAGCCTTTCGAGGCACTGCCTCGTATTTCAACGAAACCAGTTCCATTGGATCCGTAATAGTTTTTTATTATCGGATTTCAAATTTTATAGTGTTTGGAGTTGTCGTGTGACTGTACGATAGATAAAAGCGCTGAAATCTATATCAAAAATTCAATTTAATAACTAAGTTCAAAATGCTATCTTCTACGTACGATCGAATTAGGACTCGAAACCTTTTCCATTGCGTTCGGAATAGGGATATAACATTATGAACACCTAGTGCCACGCCTTGATAGGAAATCAAATTTTAAATGGTGATTTCGAGATGATTTAAATTTAAATTTAAATAAAATTAATATATTGTTTAATCAGTCAAATTTATTTCACGTCAATGCTTTTTCACTTCACCTCATAATTACCGTAGCCCATCTACTACACGATACCATCTCTTCCTCTCTCCCTCTCCCTTTTTTTTTTAAAATCTCGCCCCACCTCATTCTATCTGTAGAGAGAAACATAATAATCGACCAAGCCATCCTCTTTCTTTCGTTATTTTCAAATAAAAAACCCTCTTCCTTTTTTCGTTCGAAACCCAGACCCTTTTCCCCCTTTTTTAACCTTTCAGATGAAATCGAAAGGAGAAAATTTGGCCAAACTAATCGCGTCCCTTTTTTTCTTAACCTAATTCGCGAAGTCGATTCAAGCACGATGGCGTCGTAGGGGAAATGGAGGCGACATGGCAGAAGGCTTGAGGGTTTCGAGATTTTCACATGCGCATGCTCTAGGAAGCTTGGGGCCGTAAGGTTGTCTCACGATAAAGGCAACTCGACTTGAAGATTTGTCGATCTGTTTTGGTCGAGCGGCTTCATGGGTTGTCGTTAGCAATGCGGTGAGTTATCCCTCACCAATATTTTTGCGTGATGATTGCAATTCATATTTTGGGTTAAATCTTGGCTATGGGTTGAAAAAATATACACATATATAAATGCAAGTTGGGATAAAACTTTATATATATATATATATATGTATGTATATGTATATATATATTTGAAACTTTAAAATTTGTATTCATCTGCTTGTTCAATCATAGATGTGTAGAATGGCAACTAGGATCTTTTTTATATACACATAGGTTGCGAAAGAAAACAGAGAAATAAAGAAGAAAAAGGGAATTTACAATAAAGTGTATATAGGCTGTTTATTTTTGAAATAAACATTTAATATACAAATTGAAATCTATATATAAAGATTAAAATAGAAACCTTTTTGGAAAAATTCGGATATGTGTGTGTGTGTGTATATATATTAAAATTTAGATTTTTGAACTTATATTTTTTTTGTAGTTCGAAAAATTAAAATAAAATATACGTATACACATTTTTTATTCTTCTAGCCTATTTTGAATCAAGGTAATTAGTGACTAACTTTTTTAATTTAACTTATTTAATTATTTTAGTTATTAAAAGATTTTAAGGGAAAATTAGATTAAATCAAATTATTTGTTAAAAATAAATAAATAAATAAATGAATGGTAATTGATAATTTGATTATTTCAAATAATAATGAATTGTTTAATGTTATACAAGGTCTAAATATCATGAAGAGAACAAGTCGAGATTGAAGTGGATTGCAAATTAAAAAGCAAAGGTGAGTTAATCTCACTCACATTTGGATACCGGTTAATTTGAATAGCTAAAATTCAAATTTTTTAGTTGATTGCTTGAATTGATGAATTATTATCAGTCTGGATGTCATATTATATATATATATATATATATATATGTATGTATGTATATATATGTATGTATGTATATATTGGAGTGATTGATTTCCTACATTATATAGCGGATGAGACCCTATACGCCCCGCATAATAGCGGATGACCCTTTGTATCGCGATATCCCTCTCGAAGTGAGATTGGTATTTTATATTGTACTAACATCTGTGGATGCAGGGAAACAGGTCGGAGGGATCCAACTGGATTACTCAAAATGTTGAATTTATCTTATATTCAGTAATGAGATTTGTGTAATAAATTTATGATGATTATATTGATTATATTAGGAATTGAAATTATTTAATGTTATGGCTTGGTTGAAAATATATTGTTATTTGAGAGAATGAAAAATATATAAAGTTTGGATTTTAAAAGGGAAAATAAAGGGAAATTTTTAAGTAAAATAATTATAGTCAATTTGGATAAATTAAAGACTGAATTTGGAAAAGTATAAAAGTTTGATTTTTGAAATTATATTAAATAAATTCTGAGTATGGAAATGAAGATAGAGATTTTAGATAAATAAAAATAAAAGAGTTTTGGAGACTTAAGTGATATTGTCTAAAAATTTAAAGGATTATATTTTCAAAATTTATGATTTAAAAATGGAAAGAAATAAAAGGGTAGAATTTTGAATGAAGTATGAAGTGGATATTTCAGTTTAAAATAAGATTTTAAATAGTAAATATAGAAGTAAATATGGAATTAATGGGTTTTAAAATAAATTTTGGTAGGTAAAGGAATTTAATTTAAAATGAAGTTAGTTTTGAAAATCGATTTGAAAACTAATTAAGTGTTTGAAACCGGGATTAAAGAAGAATGAGATTATGTAATTTATAAAAGGATTTATAAATAAAGTGAATATTTATCGGTGGATAAATTTGAAAGTATAAATTCATGGTGGGAATTTATAAAGAAATAGGAAATGTGTTTTAAAAATAAAAGTGGTTTTATTTTTTTAAGGGTGTGAAAAGGAAAGTGTATTTCTCTGAGAAGCCAAGTATATTTTCATGGAAGATTTCCAAGTATAAGTTAGAGGTTTTAAAGTGGTTTTAAAAGAATGTTTTAGAAAGAAATTACTATTTAGTGGTTTTAAAATTTTAAAATAAAATATTTATTAAAAGTGTTTATATAAGTAAATTATTTTAAAGGATTAACTAATATTATGATTTAAAATATAATTATTTAATATGTATACCTTGTAGAATAATTTTTATTTTAAATTTGGCTCTGGCTTAAGTATTACATGAGAAATTATTATAAAATTTCATAACTAGTATTTTAAATAAAGTGTTTTAAGTATTTTTTATTTTAAAGTATATATTTTGGATAAAATTATTTAAATTATTTTAAAATCTAAAGTATTAAGGCTTGGTGGGTTTTAGTGGAAATAAAACAATCGGGTAGGAATTTATTCCATGAGATAAAAAGGCAAATTGAAAAGTATTTTCAAAAGGGTTGAAGTGTGGAAAAATATCGTGTGAAGATATTTTGAAATCAATAATTTGAAAATTTTATTTAGGACTGATGGTTGTTTGTGGATGTTATATGATAGTTAAATAACGGACTATCAATATTGGCCAATGTGCTGATCGTTTCGAAGAGATTGGGATCAGGATTAATTTTTCGAAAGCCACTTCGATCTGATTTGAACGTTTTCATGAGGAAGACAAGAGCTTGGAGTCGAAGATGGAGCAGTGAAGTGCAAGGGCTAATCGCTACTAATCTTGAGAGTGATTCCAAAATGGATGTAGTAGGAGTAGTGCCTTCAATTCCGTTTGGATTCGGAACGGACATGTATGGACGAATGCTTTCAGAACATTATCAGGAGGACGATGAACATTCTAAGTGAATGTGTGCTTAAAAGGTAATGCATAGCCTCAAGCCTCATCAACCGAGAATGGCTAAAATAGGGGAGGTGCGGCAAGGCTAAGTGGCTAGCAACTAATTAGGGTAAGGTCGTCCCTGCCTAGATGTCTCTTTTTATTCGGCTGTGTGGGCAGTTGGTGATTCCAACCGCGGGGTGATATTATTCGGACAACCTAGTAAGGGGTAGCTCCGGTCTTGTGTAGGAGGGGATCAGGGTGGATCCTCGGTACGTTAATCTATATCGCATATGTGACGGATGATACCCTAGTTGCCCTGCCATTGTATGGAATCCAATCCCCAATAAGCGCTTGTACGATTTTGATTATGCCCAACTATTGCTGAAACGCGAGGTGCAATCATTTCAGCTAGATTCTATTTTACTTTCTATAGACACTATTATAATATCAGACAAATTTGATAAAAATGTTTTGGTTATCATAAGGTGAAAACCCGACATGTTTATTTGTGGCGTGGTCTTATGAGATACCTTTGATTTCGAAGGATTTTGAAAACATTAAAGAATCCAATTGAGTGTGTTTTCTCACTCTGGTTTTCCATAGGGACTCGGGTGTTATTTAACTATAATGCTTGGGTCAGACCGAGTATTATTGAGTATAGATTATGGATGGATTGCTGTGGAGCTCAAGAGACGTGCCGGATGGCAAGACGTATCTCTCGTATTTGATGAATTTTCCATTGTGTATGATTAACTGCATAGTCAGTTTTGTGAGGTTATGATAGCTGTCCAGTTGTGTGCTATGAATTTTGTTGTACTCTGATGATGTAATGTATAAACAAATATAGTTCGTCTTGTTTGAAGATTAGTCATTTATCTATTATATGTTGTTCCGCTGCGATTGTGAGATTCTGATATGGTTTTCTATTTCTTCTTCTACCTACTTCCTTTTTTCCCCCAGCAATCTACCTTTTTTCTGCATTTGATCGTCGATATATTATACAGTGGCATATTTATGTCGATTTTCGAGGGTCGAGAAGGGCCGGTTGTCACGACCCGAAATCCAGCATTCAAAAATCAACATCAAATACCTCACTTGTATTCGAATGCCCGAGATTCAAACGTTAAACTCCAGTTCAGTGGAGCTTATAACAACATTAGATAATACAATACAGCGAAAATAAAATGAATTATCATTGATAACGAACACATAGATACAACATTTAATACAATATTCATTACAACAACGATCACCAACATCAGAGTAGAATGTATATGACACACAACAGAACAATAACACTACAACGGAGAAACAACAAAGACTTTAAAAAAATCCAACGTAACCACCTTCAATGCAAACTTCAAAGTTTCCAAAAGATTTCCAAACCAAAAGCTTTCAAAATCCAACAGCTTCCAAAAGACTTCTAAATCCAAATCTACTATCCAAGCTAGCTCCAAAACATGGATAACCTGTTTCTAGGCTGATCGTGTGGAAAATTATGGGCACCAGAGTTTGGAAAGGGAAAAATAAACTCCGGGTTAGTCATGGGACTGGTATGAGTAAACAAAAACAGTTGTTTGCACAAAATTTTTTTATAAAAGAAATCTTTTCATGCTTTTGGAAAATGAAACTACCATAAGGCCTCCCGGCACACACACTATGCAATCGCACACTTGGGGAAGATTTCTTCTTATGATAGTCAAATATACTTAACACGAGAAAACTCTTTGATATCATTATTAGTGCATAGTGTAGAAAACATTTCAAAAGTATAATATTAATCTTAGCCAACATACGTACCATTATACTATGCACTATTATAGCTACCATGTTAAATGGTAGTTTCTACAACTAAAACCGTATAGGGCTCGTATTGAATGATTGGATTTCCAAAAATGGTCAGGCTAAGGAACTTTCTCACCGAATGGGTACGCCTCTGAAGGGATGCCCCGATAACCTAACCGGATCTCTACCAACACAAGGCCGGGTTACCTCTATAACTAGGTAACCACTGACATGAATATTCTATCCCTCAGTCGTAACCGACCTTTATCTAGGGTCCCAACAACAATAATAACCAACAACCACATAAGTTAAATATCTGGGCTCCATACCATGATACCACTTTTTATCCAGAAGGAAACGCACATACTCTAAGGGACGCTACCCCCGTAACCTTGCTGCATCCTTTCTGTTTCTACTATTTTCGGGTTGTGAGGTTTGGTGAAGTTTCATCCACGAAGCTACGCTTTTCACAAAAGCCATGCTTTGATCAACAAATGATCGACACTCAGATGCCACACTACCAAATTGGGAGTATATCACTAATAATCATCAACTACATAACCTCTGAGCTCGCACATCCCAAAAAAGGGTATTAAGCTAAGAGAATAAATTCTCCGCCACCAAACAGAAATGTATTTGATAGAAATCAGCTTTATATCTCAAAGTGTAATGTCCAACATACAACCATACAAGTCCATCCTGGTCTGAATGGAACCGAAGGCACTTCGTTTAATAAAGGAAGAAGCCCTAGAAATCTAGGTATCCACAATTTCGATCTGACTCCGCATCACATATGGAGATCACTATACCAGAGCGACTCAGTGTAGAGACGATCGACAGGTAATCCTTTCGTTCTCGAAAATACCCAGTCTTCACCACCATCTTCAAATGCACTCCAATTTGTCGTATCATTATTTGGAATGGGTTTTGTGACACAAAATCCTCCCCTGGTTAATCTGGATAATGAGCGTTGATTTTAAAACACATTGATATATCAATCACAAAGATTCACCATTAAGATTCGATGTGGGTTTCGGGTAACCATTTGGAATCCGACTCCCTGGCGCATCGATATTTAAATGCTGTTTTACAGGCCAACAGTTTTCACATTTACACAGCATATCATAGATATCACCATTCAATTCACAGCAATTCACATCAATTCACATCACAAAGTATCACGATCACATATTAGAGGTATCAACCAATTCAAGGCATTCAATAATAATCAATCATCTATAAGTAAGATGAATTAATCGTGTGATTATAATTAATTAATCACATAACTATTTTCATTAATTATCCTTAATTAATGATTAATTATTATTAATTTTAAATTTATTAGTCCTTAATTACAAATTAATTAATCTTAATTACTTTCATTAGTTAAACATTTTTAATTAATTACATTAATTAATTAATCCTTAGTTATAAATTAATTAACCTTAAATTAATAATTAATTATCCATTAATTAATTATTCTTTAATTATTAAGTAATTATAAATCTTTTATCTTAATTAATCATTTAATTATTATTAAAATCTTAAACTAATAAACCTCATAATTAATCATTATTAACACATAAATCAATTAAAGAGATTAAGGTCATTAAAAATTTAAAAACAACATTTCATCTCAATTAACTTTTTAATTGCATTATTTAATTAAAAATAAATAAGAACTAATTTTCTAAATAATGTCACATAATTAATAAATTAAACTTAATTACTTTAAAAATAACTTACTTAAAACCTCTATTAATCCGAATTAAATCAAACAATTATTTGAAAACATGGTTAATTTTTTTTTAAATTAGAATTTGGTCTTAAAGTTGAAAACTGTTCTTTATATCAAACCCGAGGCCTCCTCGAGTGTCACCTTAAGCTATGATTCAGTTTCCCCGAAACTACCCCATGCCACCCCTTTTTTCTTTTAAAACTTTGATTTTTTATTTAAGTTTTTAAAACCTGATACATATATGCAAATACCTGAACTAAATCTCGAGCCAGCAACCCATTCCCCTGAGGTCCACTTCGAGTCCATAACCTTTCTTCCTAAACCAGGCTACTGACACAAACCCGTAACTCGTGCACGTGCACCACCGATCGTCGGCGTTTTGGCCATTGCCACCGCCTTCCACAAGTCACCGTTAACCCACTCGAGCACCACGAACACCCAGAAACCAAAAACATTGACGAATTTGCAATCGAGCCATTCGACCAAACCTGGAACAAAACTGAACCACCAAAGATCGCCTCGTCCCACCGCCTCAGGCCACCCGAGGCCATGCAACCGTGTCCAAAGCTTCTTCGATGACTAATGCCTTGATTCCCCTCGCACAGGTGCATTCCTATTCGACTTGATAACTTCGTCGCCTCAAGAACACGATCGACTAAAAACTGGGTTAAAACCCTAAATCATCCACGTCCAGCCACCACGATGATCAAAATATTTTCTGATCATTTTTCCCAAGCTCATCCATCACCTGGCTACCCTCAGCCATGATCCCGAGACCACCACGTTCATCGATCATCAGAATTCGCCACAAAACTCAAAACCGTACAACCACGAATTTCTCAATCAATACAACATTAAAAATCTTGATTCTTCCTTTATAATTCATGGTTTTCTAGGGCGAATTTGGTGATGTAGAGAAAACTGGAAATCATGATGTTCAAATTTTCAACATATATTGATTTTTCCTGTATTTTCAATTTCTAGAAAAAAGCTTTAATGAATTATGCTTGAAATTATTTTTAAAACTTAAAGCAAGATCATACAAACATGTTTTATTTAGATCTTGAAGCCCATCAAGAATCAGAGGAGGAGAATTTTATTTTTGAACATATTTTAAACCTGTAAACAAGCAGAGGCAAACTTGCCTATTTCCCAGACATGCACAGATATATTTATACCTATTTTTACAATTGCAACATATTTTTGTACATTCAACATTATTCATAGCTTTCATTTTCATAAATTTATCACTGCAACAATTTTATAGATCAAATCCAAGAGGTTTACTCACTTGGTCGAGAAGAAACAGAAAGCTTTGTGTAAATCCTAGAAGTTGTTTAAGTTTGAAAATATGAGATGACTTTGATCTGGAGTTAGTTGTGATGATTTAATCATTGTTTGCTTAATTACTGAGTTAAATTCGGAGTTTGATGATCTTACAGATTTCTTGATTATTAAATTGAGCTTTGCTGTTTGAGATGATCTCAGGCTTCAGCCTTGAAAAAAAATGTTTTTGTTGCTTTGGTATTGAGATGGTCTGATCTTAATTGCTTTGTTTATTTGATTGCCTTTGCTTCAGGTTTGATTTGTTTCAAATTTTCCTGGTTTTAAGTTTGTACAGGTTTTGTCTTTGAATTTATGTGTTAAAAAAATGAGAAGAAGGAGATGTAGTGGTTTATATAATCTTGTTTTTATTTTTGTTAATTATCTTAAAAATAAAATAAGAGTGACACTTGTAATTCCTTGTTCAATTTATGTTAACACTTGTTTAAATTCTTGTGTTACATAGCTTACACTTGTATTATGCATGCATTAAATATTTAAATAAATTTTAATATTACATTTCCTTATTTTTATAAAGACATTTACTTTATATATATAGTATAAAAAGAAATGACTTAAAACTAAACTATACATTAATAAATAATCACATTCATATTATTTTTAAATTACTTTTATTTTAAAAATATTTATTTTTGAATTTTAAATTCAGATTACAATCTATTCATATATATATATAAAACTTATCTTATTTGTTTTGAAAAATTCAAATTAATTCCAAAATTTAATTTCGAAATTTATATTAATTGCTAATTTTAAATTTGATAAAAATTGGGATGTTACAGATTCCACTCTTAATAAAATTCCGTCCTCGAAATTTGAAAGAGAGAGAGACAAACAAAGAATATATGAATACAAATAAAATGATAGAGAAATGTCTTACTAATCAAGCCGGAATATCCGCTCTACACTTGGGATAGGACTTCTGCATGTTATCCCCTGTTTCCCAAGTACAGTCATTTGGATCACCACTCCATTGCACTTTCACCAGTTTTACCACTTTATTTCTCAACTGCTTTTCACCTCGATCAATGATCTCTAACAGTTCTCTTTTCACTGCCAGATTTGGTGTGATTTCTAAATCTTGCTGAGCGGCCTTTTCAATGATACAGTCTGGATCGTGTACATATTTCTGAAATTGGGAAATGTAAAATACATTATGTACGCCAGATAGCCAATTGAGTAGCCGCACTCGATAAGCCAAAGGACCGATCCTTTCCAGTATAGGAAAAGGCCCTATATATCGCGGTGCCAGCTTAACAGTCTTTCCAAATCTCAACACTCCACGCATTGGAGAAACCTTTAGGAAAGCAGAATCTTCAACATGGAATTCTAAATTTCTTCTCCTGAGATCAACATAACTTTTATGACGACTTTGAGTAGTTTTCAATTTTTTTCAAATAAAATCAACCTTTTCAGTAGCTTCCTTTATCATATCTGGACCAAGGACAAGTATATCACCTGACTCAATCCAACAAGCAGGTGATCTACAAGAACGCCCACACAATGCTTCGAAAGGAGCCATTTGAATACTGGCGAGACAACTATTATTATATGATAATTCCACCAGATGCAAATGGTCCTCCCATGAATCGCCAAAGTCAAGAATACAAGCATGTAAAGGCCTTCAAAGATTCGATTTATCCTTTCAGTTTACCCATCAGACTGTGGGTGGTAAGTAGTATTGAAGTTCAGCTTGGTTCCTAGTGCGGTTTGAAATGCCTCCCAAAATCTTCTAGTGAAGATCGGGTCACGATCACCCACTATACTACCCGATATATCATGGAGACGAACAATTTCTATCACATACAATTCAGCCAAACTCGCTGCTGTTCGGGTAGATTTTACTGGGATAAAGGGGCAGTCTTGGTCAGACGATCCACAATAACTCAAATCTCTTCATTACCTTTTCGAGTTCGTGGCAACCCATCTATGAAATCCATAGATACTTGATCTCATTTTCACTTAGGCACCTCCAATGGTTCGAGTAAACCTGCCATTTTTTTTTGATTATTTTTGATTTGTTGACAGGTTGCACAGCGATTAACATAAATAAATATATCTCTCCTCATTATTTTCCACCAGAAAGTCGTTTTGATATCTCGATACATCTTATTAACCCCTGGATGGATACTAAGTTTGGACTTGTGACATTCGTCAAAAACTTGCCGTTTTAGATCTAGAATGTCTGGAATACACATCCTGCCTTTCAGTCTTATAATTCCACTGCTATCGATTCCAAAGCTGGAATCCTCACCACTACGAATCCTTCCATAAATTTCCTGAAGAAACTTGTCTTCTTTCTGCTTACTAGCAACTTTTTCAAGAAGAGTAGGAGTGACAACAAGATAGGCAAGAATAATATGTCTTCTACTCAAAGCATCGGCAACTACATTGGCTTTTCCGGGTGTGTACTGAATATCTAGGTCATGTGAAGCTAGAAATTCCAACCAACGTTGTTGCCTTAAATTCAAATCCTTCTCGGTAAAGTGATCTTCAGAGATTTATGGTTGGTGAATAATTCGAATTTTTCACCTAAAACAAGAAGGATTTATTAAGTATAAATATTAAGTTAAGTTAAATTTTTAAATTTTTAGGAAAGCTGAAAGAGATTTTTACCCAGATTAAAGCAAAAATAATTTCCAAAAGTTCGAGATCGTGGGTCGGGTAGTTTTTCTCATGTGGCCGTAATTGTCTACTTGCATAGGCAATCACTCTACCTTCCTGCATTAAAACAACACCCACACCTTCACTACAAGCGTCTGTATAAACAGATAAACCTTGGTTCTCATTAATAATAGCGAGAAAGGGAGCGGTGGTCTTCAACTCCTGAAATGCTTCTTCGCACTTCGGAGTCCAATCAGACTTTGCATTTTTCACAGTCAGCTTAGTTAATGGATTGGCTATCTTGGAGAAATCCTGGACAAATTTTCGGTAATATCCCACTAATCCTAGAAAACTTCTAACTTCCTTCGGAGTAGTGGGTTACTTCCAGTCTAGGATAGGGGAAATCTTGCTCGTGTCTACAGAAATTCCCTCTTCGGTAACAATATGACCAAGAAATTTAACTTCTTTGACCCAAAAATGACACTTAGAAAATTTGGCGAATAGAATGTTCCTCCTCAATATTTCCAAAACAATTCTCAAGTGTTCAGCATGTTCTTTTTCAGTTTTGGAGTAGATTAGAATATCATCAATAAAAACAAGAACGAATTTATTCAAAACTTCTCGGAATACACGGGTCATCAAGTCTACGAAATATGCGAGAGCATTGGTTAGTCCAAAAGGCATAACTAACCATTCGTAGAACATGTCTAGACCCCCGAAAGCAGTTAACTGAATACATTCTTCAGTAATTCTCAATTGAAGGAATCCTTGGGCTAGATCCATCTTTGAAAAGAATCAAGCGCCGTGCAACTGATCGAATAGGTCGTCGATTCTGGGCAAAGGAATTTTTTTTTGAGAGATAATTTATTGAGATCCCGATAGTCTACGCACAATCTCAGAGATCCATCAGATTTGGCGACGAAGACAACAGCTGAACCCCAACTGGAAACACTTGGACGTATTGATCCTTTCTCCAGCATATCTCGGTTTGCTTGACTAGTTCTATTCTTTCCCGTGGTGCCACCCTGCGACTTGGATGAACTACAGGACGAGCTTGGGAACCAAATCAATTCTGGATTCAATTTCCCTGTATGGAGGTAAAGATTTAAGCTCTTCGAATACGTCTAGAAATTCCTGGACAATAGGTATAGATTCCAGACAAGGTTCGAGATACCCCAAAGCTGTGCAGTTAATGCACTCGGTAGATTCAAAGCGGTGGAGGTGCAAAAAGTCATAGCGGGGATATAGCGAGGATATAGCGGGATATAGCGGATGGCTCTAAAATAGCATATAAAACTCATACTTAATATTTTTACAAATATATAAATGGTAATTAAATGAAAAATTATCATTCAATTGAATTATAAATAACATGTAATAATTTTAAATAAAAACATGTGCGAATATACTTTAAATAAACGAAAAACTGTTATATAACATAATTGAATTTGGTAGAATATTAGAGTAATTTCATTTCTCTATATATATTGAAAATTAATTCAAATAAATTAGTTTCATAATTTTTTAATGTATAAATGCAATTTTTCAATTCATTTTATTAAAAAAGATATAGCGGGAATAACGGAATATAGCGGAAATAATGGGATATAGCGGAAATAGCTGGGACTAAAGTGGAAAGGCTATATTCTGAGGCTATATGGAAAAATCGTAGCGGTAGAAATCTGCTATGAGATATAGAGGGGTTGTAGCGGGGTAATAGCGGGGCATTAACTACACAGCCCCAAAGTATACATCAACTTATCCCTCTTTAGAATCGGATCCTCACAAGAAATCACAATGAAATTCCCAAGTTTTGTTTTAACTGAAATTGTTCGATTGTTACAATCTAATTTAGCTTCGTATTTCGTTAACCAATTCATTCCAAGTAAGATTTCAAATTTGTTAAAGTTGAGAACAAAAAGGTTGATAGGAAATCAGTGACAAGAATATGAGATAGGAACCTTTCTATAATATAGACAAAGATTTGCAGGGCCACCAACCAGATTCTTCACGCAAATGGGCTTGTTGACAAATTTGGGTTCAAATTTTAATTCATTTATGGTTTGTTGGGAGATAAAGCTATGTATGGCTCTCGTGTCGAATAGAACTCTAATAAATTTATCATAAATAATAAAGTTACCTTCTAAAACTCCTTTTCCTTTGTCTGCCTTTGAAGTTGAGGGGCCATCCTTTAGCGCACACACTTTAACTACTTGAGATTGCTTCATTGTTGGGCAATCTTTAACTACGTGTCCAGGCTTATGGTAATAATAGCATTCCCTGGTTCCTTGACTTGTCTTCATGGGTTGATCTTTCTTTGCTTTCTTCTTTGGCTCTTTGCAACTATTTGAATAATGGTCTTTCTCGAGACAATTAAAACAAGTAATATCCCTCACCTGGGTTTCCTGATTATTCTTCTTTTCCTTTCCTTTCCATGGTTTCTTACCTTCGAACTTCTTTTTTGTCCAATTCAGATTGCTTGCACTTCCCTTCTTTTCCTATGAAACTTCTTGTTTATCAATGGTAACATATCTATAACCCATATCTATTACAGAAAAAGATTCCTTCACGTGAGCTGTCATTCTCTCACGGTACTTCTTGCATTTAGATCTAGAAAAGAAATAAAATGAAAGAGAATTTGTTTATTAAAAATTGAAATAAAAATAAAAAGAAAAAGCAAATTTTAAAAATGCCACATGTCTCTAATTCTAACATTTGTCAAGTTGTAGTGTTTGTTGATTAACACATGTCTCTTTTTAAAGTTAATTAGTTATAATTAGGTTAATTTGTATTTTATTAAATGTTAATACAAGATAAATGTAAATCCATATTTAATATATTAGTTAATATGTATTTATCTATATGTAGATAAATTTTAAAATGAATAAATCCAATTTAATTTATAAAATAAAGGTTTATACTAATATTTTAAAATCAAAACAAATTAAAAATATTTAAAGCTTTGAATTCAAATTCAAATCAAGTTATATATATATATATACACATATATAACTACACAATAAAATTTTGAGCATACAACTATTTTCATAAAAAAATCTATTTGTTAAAACAATGTATTATTATATTTTAAAAATAACAAAATTGATAACTATAAATAATTTATAAAAGAAATTGTCTTCTTTATAAATAAATTATTTATTTTATCACACTATATCAAAATAACCCTTATTAATATTTTTATTTAAATTTAAACTTGAGTTAAAACATATTTTAAACTATTTCCATATTTACCTTATGTATTTAAAATCATTTAGTTATTTATTATATACTTTTAAAAAAATTAATATCAAATTAATCAATTTAAAAAACTTAAATTTTATCTTATCAATTTAGAAAATAACTTATGTATTCATTCAATAACTTTTAAAAGTTTAACTTTTAATAAAATCAAAATTCCTAATTTTTACTAAAGATATACATATTATTTATTAGATTAAAACAATATCTATTTTCAGTGTATACATATTTTATATACATTATAAATAGATAACAATTTATTAGATTTAAAAGGATAAACCTATCAATTAAATATTTATTTTAATTGAATTATTAAATTAATTCAAATCTTATCACAAAGATTATCAAATCAATTTAATTTTTATTTCAGATTATTAAATTGATATTGTTTAAAATTCTGGGTCATCACAAATATGGCTGCCCTTAACTTGGGTCTTAATGCCTTAAATCTCATAGGTGATTAATCACTCACCTTCCTTCTTCTCCCCGAGAATGCTAAAACTTGAAGACGATGTGAGTTTGTTTCCCCTTTTTTTTTAAAAAAATATCTTTCTGTTTTCTCACAGGAACAAACTACTGCTTGTCCTTGATTTAAAACATTTAGCTAGGGTTTAGTGAAGAGAAAATCCCATTTTATCCTCACACAATTAAGAGAATCATGTATGTATGTTTATGGCCAAATGTGCCATTTTCTTTTCGATTTCTATTTCAGGTAAAACAGTTGCCTTTCTTCTTTTCTGGGTACATGCCATTTACATGTTTCTTATGCACATTATTTTCATGTGACTTAGCTTCATTGTGTATTTCCTTAAACCTGAATTTTTCACTCATATCTCTCTTTATAAATTTATTCCTAGCTATTATCTCCAACCATTTGTTTTTCCCTAGGCTTATTTAAAAAATGTATTTATGGATAAATAATACTAAACTGGTTTTATGCATTTTAATTATCAGAAGAATTTATTTTATCACTCTATATTTCTCTAGCTACTCATATATATAATTTTTATATGAGATATGAGATGTAAAACTTATTCATACTTAATCATTTTCTTCTCGTTATTATTTATTGAAAACGACTATCCTCTTGCTTAATTATTTTACTCACTCTTGATATTTATTTTCGAACTGTTTTATTCCTTGATTTTTTTTTCATTAACTGATTTTCCATTTTTTTAAAAATTATTTTCATCTCAATAATTTGGGTCTTCACATAACCGGCCTTGTGTTGGCAGAAAGCCGGGTAGGTTCTCGGGGCGTCCCTCCAGAGGCGTACCATGTGGTAGTAGGAAGTTCCTCAGCCTGACCATTTGTTGGAAATCCAAAGAAACAATACGCGTCCTGTACGGTTTTAGTTATATAACCTGCCATGGAATGTGGCGGTAACCTGCTATTGAACATGGTAGCTATAGTAGGCATACAATAATGGTTGTATGCTGGCTAAGATTAATATTATATTTTCGAAATGTTTTATGCACTATGCATTAATGATAATATTAAAAAGATTTTGCGTATTAAGCATGTTTGACTATCATAAGGAGAAATCTCCTCCAATTCTACGTTTGCATTGTGTGTGTGGTGGGACGCCATATGGTAGTTTCATTTTCCAAAAGCATAGCGGATTTCTTTTTATTTTCTTTGTGAAAATAATTGTTTTTAAGATCTCACACCAGTCCCACGATTTACCTTGCTTATCGTTGTGAAACGTGATGGGGGGTTCTCGCTTTTTGTTTAGTGGCGAGCAGGAGACTCTTGCCCCTACACGTCCTCTTTAAGGGGTTGGATAGCCGTAAGGCGTGACAATCGAAAGGCTAGTTGTAAAAGCAAGGGCAGGGTACCATTGAGCCACGGCGGGGCTGGGATGGTTGAAAAGCCTACCAGTTGAGATTGGCCGTTGTCGATGGTTGAAAAGCCTAGACCTTTACAAGTGGTATCAGAGCATTTGGTTAAGCGACAACCTTGGCTCTGTTGGGTGTTACTCATTAGAGATAGAGTCAGTAGTACTCTAGAATGAGTTGAGTGTATTAATAGATATGAGCGCGTATTTGTTAGTGAATACAAAATTGTTTTATATTGTGATGATTGGTTTATTGAGTGGTATATGGATTGTGGTCGATATAGTCCGTACAACTCTATCGATAGGGATCTCAAAACACTCGTACAGAACAATTCGACACGATATTTTTTTAAAATAGGGTAAATGAAATAATTTTACCCAAAACTACTTTCGTAGATAAAGGAAATAATCTTTGTAAATTATTATAGTATATGGTTGCTTGATTGTTAGGAAGTGATAATATTATATCATTTGAATAGGAAATTGAAATCGTAACTCCAAAATTAAGAAATAAATTCACATACAAATGGAATTTGAGAATATAAATTGTAAATGTGTAATTTGAAACGGAATTCCAGAGAAGTATTTGGAAATGTTTTGAAAGGAATTTGAAAATTTTGGAGATTTGGAAAGTTTAAATCCCTTTTGATTTTGAAGATGATTTTCAAAGATTTTGGAAAAATGTTTTGGAAGGATAGAAGCTCTAAACTCTTTTCGGTCACTGGAAAATAACTTCAGTGATGACTGTAGCATCATCGGTGTTCATTTTCGAGTTTCCAAGAGAGGAATTGCTGCCAAATTGTTTTGAATGGAAGTTGTTTGCAAACTGGGTTTAGTTTTAGAAATTTAAAGGGATAATTTGAATCGATTTCAAAAATGGTTTTGAATTGTTGACAAGACTCTGGAATCTTATAAAAAAAATAGTTATGGAATAAAAATTTATAAGGTAGAAAAAAAATTATTAATGAATGAATAAATTTACAATTGAAATTAAATGAAAGTGAAATTGAATGTTGAAATTCATTTCGGATTTGTAAGTAAATAGAACTGGAATTGGAATTGAATTTGATTTGTGATAAACAAAGCGAAGTATTGAAATAAAATTAGTAAGTGAAATTAATTGAAGAAATGGCAAATTAATATGGAATGAATTGAATTCGATATTTATAAATAAAAGGTAAATTAAATTAATATGGAATTTGAAATCCAGTTTACATATAAGTGGTTATAAACCAGAATAGAGAATTGAAAATAAATTTTTGGGAATGAACACAAGAATTAAAACAGGTGAAACTGAATATTGAAAACCAATTCGAATTGTGCGAAATAAAATGAAGTTGTAAAAGTAGTTCGAAGTGAACTAAAGATAATAAAGGTGGAAATAAAGAAATGGTTTAGGATAAAATGAATTGGAATTTGTAATGAATTAGTAAATGAAACTAATTTAAATAATGATACGAATCAGTTGTGAATAAAAGATAGTCGATAAAAAATTCAATATTCGGAAGACAAACTGAATCCAAACAGAATTGAAAGTGTAAAATAGAATTTAGATGAAATTGGAAATGTAAAATTGAATGAAAATGGATATATAACATCAATAGTAAAGTAAGAATGGTATAATAAGTAAGTTTTCAAACTTTTGTAAAGAAATGTTCAAAAATGATATTTGAATGTTGTAGTTGGATATTATGGCTATCAGGATATACAGGCGTGTTAAAGACAAAGGAATTAGGATTTGATTTTTGAAGACAAAATTGAATTGCTTGGCAAAGAGGTATGTATTTATATTTCTATATGAAATTTGGTGATTTTCTTGTCTAGCCACTTGCCTTTTTGTTTTCTTTTTCAGTATGAGGGCCTGTGGTGCCATTTTGTAGTCGTATCGAGCTAGCGGCGCAAAGGAGACGCTGGCGAAATTTTTCGAAAATTTAGGGAGTTAGAAAAATTTTGAGAAAATTTGAAATTTGAATTTAAATTTGAATTGTTAGGAAAACAATGTTGTTTGGGAACTATGAAAGATTTCGAAAAATCAATTAAAATGATAATGGATCTTTAATAGAAAGATTTGTTTTGGAAAGTTGAAACTGTTTGGTTTGGAAAATATTAAACGGGTTGAGGATCATTCTTCTTAACTAGTAATTTCAGGACGAAATTCTTTTAAGGGGGGAAGGATGTGGCGACCCAGAAATTTTTAAATGGAATATTTAATTGATTTTAAATATGTGGAGGTTAGTTTAACTTGAATTTCGAATATAAATTTGAATTTGGAAATTTAGTTATTGAATTTAATTTGTTGAATTTGGTAAATATTGCATTTTCAATTTTTAGCTTGTTAAAAATAACTTAATGGCTTAGAAAATCCATATTGATAATACTGAAGATAATAGAAGCTTTGGAGTTGAATTTGAAACTGTTTTGTTCAGTTTTGAGATTATATAGTTTAAATTGATATTTAAAAATAGCCTTCCGAGGCACGGTCTTGGAATTCGACGAACAGTCTCATTGGATCCGTGGTAGTGTATTATAATCAGATTTCAATTTTCGTAATGTTTGGAGTTGCCGTTTGGCCGTACGATAAGCAAACGCATTGAAAATTTAATCGAAATTTAATTTAATAGCTGGGTTCAAAAAGCTATCTTCTCCATATGATCGAATCGGGACTCGAAACTTTTTCCATCGCGTTTAGAATAGGGATATAACATTATGAACGCCAAACAGCACGCCTCGATAGGAGTTCAGAATTTATATTTTTTTTTAACGAGATATTTTGATTATAGTATAACATTTAAAAACTTTCAAAGTCAAACTCTATTATCACCTATAATCGGCCTATCTTATACTAGAAGCCAGTATTCTCCAATCTTATAAAGCATGAAGCCTTATCTCCTTTTTGGTGATCGAAAATAGAAAAAAAGAAAGAGCAAGGTAGAACGAAAATTAGAACAGAGAAAAAATTAATAGCCGCGATTATCTCCTTCCAGTTCAAAGCTACTTCTCCCCAATCTTGCTTCTCTTCGGTTACGAATTCGAAATGAATTCTTCTAACAAAAAAAAAAGAGGGAAAGGCGATTCGTGGCTTCGCGAGCTAGATTCGTGTAAAGTGGAGGCCGCTAGGAGATATCACGAGCAACGACGACCTTAATCTCGGCATGGGGACAAAGCGCATCGTTTCGTGCATGTTTGTGTGGTAGTGTTGTCGGATGGGCTCGCGAGGCCGAGCATCATCGGTTAGGGTTTGGGATGCTCGCATTTTTGAAGTCGTGCTCGAACCGAGGAAGCAGCAGCATCCACGCACGCGCGTGAGGAAGTGGCGCACGTGATAGAAATGGCGGCTAGGGCATTGAGGCGTGAGGCATCGGTGAAGGGTAGCGAGTTTGAAGTCGATGCGACCTGGATTCGCAAATGTCAGTGAGGTATCTTATTTGGGTTTTAAATTTAATTTTAACATATATCCATCTATATATGTATAAATTAGTTATTTTATACGCAGAAAAAACAAACAGATTTTTAGTTTTCAAATATTTGTATATATTTGTATACATGCAGGAGTAGGAAAAATATAGTATATATATATATATATAAAATAAAATAGATACATCTATACACATTTTGAACTTACCCGTTTATTTTAAATTTATGAATTTGGTGATTTAAAAATGATCCTTTATTATAGTCACTAAAAGATTATAAAAGGGAAATCGATTTAATTAAATGGATTGGTAAGAGAAATTTTTTAAAAATTTATTTTTTCATTTAAAATTAAAATCATTAATTTAAACTAAACTATTAGTTGAATTAGAATTTTAAAATGGCAAATTGAATTGTTCGATTATTTAGAATATTAATAAACTGTATCAAATTATTTATACAAGGTCTAATATAAGGAAGAAAATAATCTGGAAAGAAAATGGATTGCATGCAAAGCAAAGGCGAGATCTTCTCGCTCAATCAAATATTTTTCTGGTTTAAATTTTGAATAGTTGGATTTAAAATTGATTGCGTTTGGATGATTTCTTTATAATTAGTTATATTAATTTAGGCCCTATGCGCCGCATAATAGTTGATGATGTTTTATAAATCCCATATACCGCGATGTTCCACCTCGAAGTGGAATGAGTATTTAATTATTGTGCTAACGTCTGTGGATGCAGGGAAACAAGTTGGAGGGATCCAACTGGATTCCTCAAACATTAGATTTTGTTTCATATGTGTGTGTTTATTTATTTATAATCTGTGTGTGATTATATTATGATTGAAATCATTGTAGGCCAAAAATTTAGCCGAATATACTTTTGGTATCGTAGGATACCAGAAATAAATCAAATTGGATTTTTGAAATTTAGTAGAAAATTTATAGTAAATTAATTTTAGAAAATTGAATAAATTTAAAAGAAGGAATTTGTTTCCAAAGATAATAAATTTGGTGTTTGAAATAGATTTGAGAATCAATTTGAAATTTGATTTGGTGTTTTGAAAATCAATTTGAAAATCAATGTGATATTGATTTGGTAAAAATAATAAATATTTGGGAAATCGATCTAAAATTGACTTGATGTTTAAAAAATAAATTTTGGGAATTGATTTGAAAATCGCATATCTATGGATATTTGAAAATTTAAGATTCACAATGGAAATTTTATAAAGGAAAGGGAAATTTGTTTTAAAAATGAATATTGTTTTATTTTTAAAAGTGTGGAAAGGAATTTACGGATTTGGAACGTAAATTTAAAGTAAATCCAAAGGGATTTATAAATTGATTTGAATGAACCATTTTAGAATGGAAGGTGTATTTTCCCTGGAAGTCGAGTATGTTTTCAATATAGTCTATAAATATGAAATTGAAGTTGGGAAGATGGTTTTAAGGAAAGATTATTTTGGAGAAATTATTTACTTGGTTATTTTGAAAATCTTTAAAGCAAAGATTTATTTAATATAAAAGTGGTTATTTAAAGATCAAATTGATATTTGTTTAGAAAATGGTTATTTAAACTAGTTATACCCTATCTACTAATTTTATTTTAAAGTTAGTTTAGACTTGAAGTTTTGTATGAGATATTGGTATAATATTTTCGTAACTAATATTTAAATAAATGTTTTAAAATAATTTTATCTAAATGTTTCCAAGTATATATCTTGGATAAGTGATTTAAAGTATTTTAAAGTATTTGAACTCGGTAGACTTTCAGTGGAAATAAATTATATCGGAATTTTTATTCAGCAAGTGCAAAGTGATTTGAAATTTGTTTTCAAATGGTTGAAGTGTTAAAATTATATAACTTGCGAAGATATTTCGAAAATAATAATTGGAAAATTATTTTAACTCTGGGTGATTGTTGTGAATATTTATTGATAGTTAAATAACCGACTATCAACATTGGCCTTTAGACGACATTTGAATTTCGATGCGACCGGGAGTTGAATTCCAAATGGATATTCGAAACCCACATCGAACCTTTGTGATGGTGATGGATCTTTTATTTAAAAGATCAAATTAGAAATTTGTGTGATTTTTTTGAAAACTGATTGAACACTTATTTTTATAAAATAAGCACTCATTATTCGGATTAGCTGGGAGAGGACCCTGTGTCACAAAACCCATTCCGAATAACGATACGATGAAATGGGATTGCATTTGAAGGCGGTGTTGAAGATCGGGTATTTTCGAAAACGAAAGGAATACCTGTCGAATGTCTCTACACCGGGTTGCTCCGGTATAGAGATTTTATCACCCTTTGTGATGGGGATTCCGAACATGATTAGTGAATATCCGGATTTGCAAGGGCTTCTTTGAAGTGCCTTCGGTTCCATTCGATCCTGGAATGGACTTGTATGGCTGCATATTTGACGTTACACTTTGAGATGTAAAACTGGTTTCTATCAAATACATTTCTGTTGGTGGCGGAGAATTTATTCTGTTAGCTTAACACCCTTCTCTGAGACGTAGGAGCTCAGAGGTTATGTAGTTAATGGTTACTAGTGATATACTCCCAAATTGGTAACGTGGCATACGAAGTGTTGTTGATCATTTGTTGATCAAAGCATGACTTTGTGAAAAGTTAGCTTTATGGACGAGACCTCATCGAGCCTCACAAACCGGTAATGGTCGAAACAGGAAAGATGCGGCAAGGTTTCAGGGGTAGCTCCCCTAGGGTATGTCCATTCCTTCTGGAAAAGGGTGGTGTCAGGTATGGAGCCTTGATATTTAACCTATGTGGTTAGTGCAAATACTTTTCTTTGTTGTTGTTGGTGTAGAGGATCCTCGGATAAAGGTCGCAAACGACCGGGGGTGGCATATCTTAGGTTTTACTTCCCGGGAAGGGGGTAACCGGCCTTGTGTTGGCAGAGAGCCAAGTAGGTTCTCAGGGTGTCCCTCTAGAGGCGTACCCATGTGTCAGTAGGAAGTTCCTTAGCCTGACCATTTGTTGGAAATCCAAAGAAACAATACACGCCCTGTACAGTTTTAGTTGTATAACCTGCCATGGAATGTGGCGGTAACCTGCTATTAAACATGGTAGCTATAGTAGGCATATAATAATGGTTGTATGCTGGCTAAGATTAATATTATATGTTCGAAATGTTTTATGCACTATGCACTAATGGTAATATTAAAAAGATTTTGCCTATTAAGCATGTTTGACTATCATAAGGAGAAATCTCCTCCAATTCTACGTTTGCATTGTGTGTGTGGCGGGAGGCCTTATGGTAGTTTCATTTTCCAAAAGCATAGCGGATTTCTTTTTATTTTCTTTGTGAAAATAACTGTTTTAAAGATCTCACACCAGTCTCACGACTGACCTGGAGTTTATTGTTCCCTTTCTAAACTCTGGGTGCCCATAATTTTTCCACACGGGCAGCCTAGGGTCAAGTTATCATTATTCTGGAGCGAAGTCAAAAAAAGAGATGCTGTGGAGATCAGGAGCAAGCTGGATGGCGAAGCGTATCACTAGTATATGTTATATTTCTTTTCCGCTGTTTGTGGTTGTAAACTCTGATAATGTGATGTATAAACTGATATAGTGATTTTGTTAAAGATATTCATTTATCTATTATATTTATTCCGCTGCGATATGTGAGATTCTGAAGTTGTTTTCGTTTCTTCTTCTTCTATCTCTTTCTTCTTCAAACACGAAGACTCGTACATTTATTCCACTTTGGGCTGAATTTTTGTGGAATTTTGCCAGCTCAGAGGGGTACGGATTTGCGGGCCTTTACAATATCCATGGCTCCTCCTCCTACCTTATGCATACAGCCATCAACTTCCTCCCTCCTCATCATGCTCATGACCATGGGTCTTATTCCCAAATTTCTCCGTGATTCTTCAACTTTTTAGAGGCTAAACTATGTTCTAATGATGATGTAATAACTATGGCGAAATTTGGTGGTGATTAGATAGGTGTTGCATGATTTTCCAAAAAGTTAGTGAGGAGGCAAGAAAGTGAAGACATTAGTTTAGATATGAATTTGTTGTACAGAAATAATTGAAGAGATTAAAAAAATCCATCCTTACCCATGAAGTAAAGAGGACTCATGCTTGTAAGGCAATACCCTTACACAAGCATGCTTTCCTTGATTTGTGCCTTGATTCAAGGGTCCTTTTAGTACCATATGTTTCCAATTACTTTTACTAATTCAAACTTGGTTTAATTGATTATTTAGTTAATATAAGGATGTGTTTTATTATTATCATATGTTTACACATGATAACAATTCAAGTTGCAATATGTTCACACAACTTGTATTATATAAAAAATTCATTTTTAACATAATGTTTTTCAGTCACATTTCCAGTATTTATCCAAAGTGTATATTTTTTTAAACACATTTCAAAAAAATTCTTTAACATTAGTTATTAATTAAAAGGCCCATAAATAAAATACTTCGGCCCATGGTAGGCAACTTGTGTTCACCGACCCGAGTGTTCCGAGCAATCAATGCCGAACGATGGTTGCCGACCGACCTTGGCCGACCTTGGGTTTTCTCGTTAGTGACTCGAAGTTTGTCCTCACATAACTCATGGGAAGTGGTGGTATGAGTCGAAGCAAAGGAATGCTGGTCGCATCACTTTTGATCTAACTACCATGGCCGGCCCACTTTTACACCATCTACGTTGACCACTCCAACAAGGCACAACCAACGTAGCCGAGCCATTCATATCGAACCCTCTAAGGCCGACCGAATAAACACCTGGCTAGATGAAACAGACTCTCCAAGGCCAAACCAGGTGTTGTCGAACCATTAAGGTTGAACCACCAATGTCGTTCCCCAATCAATCGAAGTAGGTTTGGCTTTCCTCCCTCGACCGAGCGATGCGCTACAAACCACTATGACTTCATGGACCGAGTGAGACATTCCGTCCCACAAGACCGAACAACACACAACCTAATACTCCTAACGCTGGACCACAATCATCCAAGCCGTCGATCCAATCTATGCCGAACCAGCTTGACTGATCCATATATGCCTTTGACGCAACAAGGCCAAGCCTATCACTTAACTTTCTTTGACTTAACTTACGCCGATCCTTTATATTTTCAAACCTTTCTTGGCTTAAGTCCCATCTAATCCCAACTCTAGCTTCTATAATTATTGCCTTGTCATCAGGTCGAGTTGTCGGATAACACCTCCCCTCCAAAGTGCGTTGTGTGAGTCAACATGATGCGCTTTGAACCATTGAGTAATACGTGCTTTCGAAATCTCATTCGAACTCTCCAAAAGATGAAGCATACGACCTTTTGAACGTCAAACCATGCTAGGATCCAGAAACCAATATTTTTCAACCGACTCGATATCATTTATCCCTTCGTACAGTCTCATCTTTCATCGCCATGATGTGTTTATACGCTCATGTATACACTTCCTATATTATTATTATTTTCGTCAATTCATTCTTCATTCGTCATTCATTTTTCATTTCACTTTTTTCAAAATGGATAGTTCGACGTACGAACACCGAACCACACATTCGGTATACTCAGTGTCGCTCGGCATGTTCACCCACCGATCCACTGAAATGTTCTGACCGGTACCACAGGGTAAGGCCAATTCACCTCACTATCCCTACATATAAAGTCCCAACACCTCTTCCTCTTCTTCTTACTTCTATTTTCACTTTACTTTCACAAGCCTGCTAACTTATTTCCTTTCAACCCTTGCTTACCACTATACTCATCCTTCCTCTCTTTAAACCCAGACTTCCTACCTTTTAACTCCAGATGCCATCGAATCCGATCAATCGTCAGCTCGAAGTCCTACCATTCCCAAAAGCTTCTAGCTTCTCTCATAAGTATGGATTCCTTGCTCAATCCATCCTCCATAGTTTGGGGTCTTGTTCGAAGTTCGAGTACGTAGGTTTGGTAGGAGATGGTGGTGAGGAGTGAGTCGAGGGGAATATAGGAACATGTTTTAGGATTATTAGATGAAGTAGCATAGCGTTAAGGTCAGCGACCTTTAAAGCAAGGAAGTGGAGTCGGCAAGCTTTTTCGAGTAGAGCTGGGTCTGTAAATCTTTGGTGGGAGAAAGTCAGTTATTAGAGAGGGTGTGAGTTGACATTTCATATAAGAGTGGTGCGGTTTTGATAGGAGTCGTGCTACATAAAGGCTCGGCATTCTAAGAGGGAGTGTCGATTGTTTCCAAGAGAGAGAGAGAGAGAGTGGGTTGGTCAATACGCACTTAGGAGTGTTGGTCGATCAGTACATACTTAGGAATGTGGTTCGATCAGTATCGATAGAGTCGTTATGGGTCAGCAAGAGTTTAGGGTAGTGGCACGGTATAGATTGAGAAAGGTAGAGGAGAGGAATATAGTGAGTGTGGCTCGGCTTATGGTGAAGTGATGTAGATTGGTAAGAGCTCGAGTAAGGCCGGGTTAGTGGTTAGGGTAAGGTAGCGAGTGAGTGGGTCAGCATTGGAAATCAAAATTGTTTTAACTCGAACATAATATACATTCGTATGACTTACCTCCACACCTAAGCATAGCACAATGGATAATGACAAGTAATAAAGCATACAAGCCCAAGGACCCAATTTGAACTAAATATCTCATAGTTTGAACAATCTTAAATGCAAATTTAATCCAACAAATGCTAATAACAGCCTTCATACTCTATGATGCAAATGCTTGATTTCAGTACCTTTACTACTAATCACGTAATAAATTGCCGGAGAGGTCAGCAATGACGGTCTCTAATGATGACAATTTAAAGTTCTTTCATGTAATACTTTCCTTTTAAACTTTTGTTTCTCTGCACTCATGTTTGAGACGTCGCACTAGTTCACACACCACATAGGGAAATACACTGTGATTATATCTGATATCGATTTTCTTTCAAGTATAGTTTCAACAGTACCTATCCACACGACACGCTCATTGAAGATGTCCAAAAAGTCAAGCTCTGCTTCCATTTATGATAAGCTTGAGCTAGGTTCTCGGCAGGAGGCAGTGGGAACCTCGAATCCACCGTCTTCATCCACACTTGGCATTCCGGATCCACCTACCATAGTTATAGTCCCAGCTCCTGATGCCATAGACAGAGCTGTTATTCTGGATAACCCCATTGATTCACAAGCCTAAAAAATCGACGAAGCCACTCTTCATCGGTTACGCTCAATTCGTGAAATCCCCTTTGATGATGTTTTGGTTCCATTAGGACAAGATCTGCCTCACCTGCCCCCACCTGGATATACAGCGTGCAACAAGTTTATGTGCTAGGTCGGAAGTGTGCCACCCTTCAATTCATTCCACCGTGAAGTGTTGCGGTATACTGGGATTGCTCCGGCGTAGCTACACCCTAATAGTCATGCATTTATTCATGGCACCTATGTTCTCTTTGTGAGCACCTTATTCATACGCCCTACTCTCGAGGATATCCGTTATATTTATTGCTTCAAGAGACATTCCGACAGTCCATCCTTCATATTTCTCAAGACATATTCCAAATATCAAATCTTGAAGGGCGCATGGAGTAAATTTTTCCAGTATAAGCAGGAGTGGTTTTACGTATGCTGCCCCCTGGTTTTGCGAGGAGATGACTGGAAGGTAGTAAGTTTCATTTTTAGTCTAATATTTGTCTAAGTGTCGAAGTGAATTCTTTCTTAACTTCTTTGGACTCTTATAGGTATCTGCCCACAACCTTAAGGCGTTGGGTATTCTAAGGACGTTGAGGCCATTCAAGCTATTCCCATGAGAGAACGGGTCATTAAATCTGTCATTTCCAATGAACTGCTTTTGAAGTTTGCATTACTGGAGGAGGGCCGTCGAACGAGCCTTCCAATTGGCGCCACTACAACTGGATCCACTATGGAAAAAAGGAAGAGAAGGCCATACTTTCGGTGCCCCTTGCAAGAGGGGCCCCTGATGCAACTTAGGAAGGTAAAATCAAATAAAGCGAGGTGCCAGAAGCGACTGATGAGAATATAAGTTCCGACTTAGCACTAATAGCTGACACACCCGGGGTCGATGAACCGCCTCTTCCTTCAAAGAGGAAAAAGAGCCTAGCTTACAAGTTGAAAAAGAAAACAATGGGCATAACCTCAAAGTTTATAATAACTCCAGTTGAGAAAAAGTCATCTTCCCAAAATTTTGAGGGTTCATTACAGGGTCTATTTGACCTAATAATCCCTGATGACTTACTAAATTATGGCTTCAATGACCCTGAGGCTATGGGCCTTATTCGCCCATGAGAAGCGATGAAGGTGCTCAGGCTCGTCATCAAGGAGAGAAAACTCCAATAAGTAAAGAGAAAAACACTGGTCCGTCGGAGGGAAGCAATAGGACACACACAAACACTTACACTTCACCCTACACATGAATTTTGGTCAACATATGATTCTCACTAACTCTTCCTCACTTGGTTTTCTGTGCAGGTGATATGCGGCATATATATGGCATTGACCGCCTTCGCGGATCCTCTATCTTCTACCATTCCAATTGGCATTCAGGATCAGGGAGGCGACGAGACAAGGATGATAGCGCTACAGAGATTACCGTCCCCAAGAGTCGTCGTCTTACAGAAGAAGAACTTACAGCCATTCCTCATATCCAAATGATCCTCCCCCTCAGTTAGAGCACAGTAGGGAGAAATCTGCTTAGAAGGGATGCCAATTCGAAGCTCACCACGACCAATATTCTAGCTCGTCTAGCACCAAGCAATCCCGTAAGTCCCATAAGAAATCCATGACTCCAGCTAGGTGGACTCCCCCCAGCCTTCACACAAGACCCATCAACAGCAGAAAAATTAGCTGAGCTTAGGGCTACATTCTCGAAGATATGCTTCGATGGATTGAAATTTCTCCATGCGATTCATCATATTCTTGGATATGTCAAACAAAGCACAATCGCATACTACAACGATGTTTATGTCCAACATGATGCGTTCATACGCTTGGCGAAGAAAGTTTCGAAGGTTTCCATAGAACGTCAACACGAAATTGATCGCTTGAAACTTGAAGCTATTCATGACAAACATATCATTAAAGCCATGGATGAAGAGCTATCGTCATACAAATTTCAAGTTGAGGACGCCCAAAAGAAGGCCACTGAAGCAACCGTGGTAGTTAGTCGCTTGGAAGCCACTCACAAGAAAGAAATCGATGAGGCGATCCAACGCGTCGATGCTATGGATTTAGAGAAAGATTCTGTACAGAAAGAAAAAATATTCTCACTCGACAAGTTAAAGAGCTGGAGGAGCTGCTCTCTAAAGAGAAAGAAGAGAAAATTGTTGCGTAGGAAGAGTCACAATGATATTGCGATGAAATTGTCGCAACACGACTTCCAAAGACGAAGCGCGAGGAGGAACTTTCCAAGATTAAAGTGCTAAAGGAGGCAGCTCGTAAGGAGGGTAAGAAAATGGCGCTTAAAGAAATTGACTCTCATCTTGAGGCAGCTACTGAGGCTAGGAGAGAAGAAATTAAGTGCTTATTCGATCAGCTCATTGCCAAGTACAATGCACGAGTTCTCATGCACAGCGACCTATCTTTTCTATGCGATGGTTACTTCTAATCATTAGCCGAAGCATGGGACACTTTGATAAAAATGCGGTTTAAAACTTATTTGATATGTAAAAACCAAGTTTTCAAAGTTATGGTCTATATAGCGATAGTCACTATGAACGAAGTTTGAAAAATTCAATTTTTGATAAAGTAAAAAGAGTTATCTATCCTAGATATTTTAGAAAGTCTTTTCATGTACTTCAAAAAAGAATCTGAAGTTTTTAAATATTTATTTAGTTCTTTAAACACTAGATTTAAATTTAACCCATGTTTCAAAAGTCAAGTTCTGTTAAAAATGACTATCTTTAAAGAGACGTTTTAAATACAAATTTCAAACTCTTTTAAAAGAGTTTTAAAAATAGTTTAAAGAAGAAAGGAAGAATGGATTACAACACCACTGCTATAATAAATTTTTTCGACAAAGGAAGAGATTATGGACTATAATATTCTTGTTATAGTAAGTGGTTTTGGAAAATTTAGGAAAGAAGACTTGTTAAAAACACTTTGTTATCATTATTAAACAAGTATTTTCTTATATAAAAGGGAAGATGTTTAAAGTGATTTGAAATTCATAAAATTGTAAGTTTTTTACTTTAATAAAAAGGTTAGAGGTGGTCTGAAATTCATTTAAAATTGGATTTACAATATAAAGGAAAAGGTTATCTTTTTTAAATTAAACTTTAATTTCATAACAAAGGATTTTTAGAAAAGGTTTAACTTAGGAATTTGAAATGAATATCTAGAGTTGAGTTCAAAGAAATTTTTTAAATGAGTTTTAAGGTCTATGTTTCAAACAATGAGTTTCTTCGTTAGTGCCATTAGTAGCAAAACAAATATGGTAAATCGGTGCTAAAATTTTGACACGTTTGTGGAAAGTAAGCCACCTTGTATTTAGCACTAAAAGCCAATGAGTAGACTTTCCACTATCTGTGAGATCTAGAACCAGAGTTCTGGCAAGTAATAGAGAAAACGAAATCTTAGAAACGTGATAAGTATAAGAGAATTAATTTTGATAAATGGGTCATGATTAATTAAGTATATGGAAGATATTTCATCTTATACTTGACACCAAATTCCAAGGTATAGGAAATTGTCTCTATCTCGAGAAGTAAGAAAGTATGCCGAGGCAAGGACAGTTTTCTAACTTGTTCGACTTCATTGTTAATTAAGGGATAGTGTTGTTTAAAATCAAAAAGTGGTGATAAGTATAAGATATCCTATTTTCCATATGCAAGCTATACATATAGTGGTTTGTCCACTATCTATAACTTGACCAATTTAAATCTAAAAATATCCAGAAGAAACATAATAATTGTATGGGACAGTTATCTTCGGTGATGTTATACTATACGTATAAACTTGTGTTTTTCTAAGACAAATGATAAGGAAATTTGTCCATTTAAATGGTTAAGAGATGATCTCCGCTCTTATGTGTAGTCTATTTGTTTCCAACACAACCAAAGTTCATTGGAAACTATCGATTGTTGGTTCAAAGAGAGTGATATTGGAAAAACATGAGATATCCAAAAACCACTTCGAACCAATGTAAGTGTTCGAATTAAAGATATCAAAAGATAATGGAATCAAAGATAGAGTTCATTTAAGTTCATGGGATACTTATTGCTAATCCTGAGAATGTAGTAGATAGTGCCTTTGGTTTGTCCATATCCTAAACAATTCATATGGAGAATGCTAGCATTGCATTGTTACCTGGAGGGCAGCGTTAGCATTCCAAGTGAGATTTGATAAAAGAATTTGGTAACCATTGCCTCAACCCTCACAACCAAGAATGACTAAAATACAGTATATGCCATAAGGCTATATGGGTCGAACCCATTAGGGTATGCTCACCAACTTTCTAGATCACTATTTATGGACTAGGTGGGTGTGTGTGAATTCACAAGAAAAAGGTTATAAAGAAACCTAGGTGATGACATATTCGGTACTATCCAAGAAGGGGTAGGTCGGTCTTCTCATGCAGGGGGTCCGTGTGAGTCCCTCGGTACATTTTAATTAAAGGTATACCGTGGTAGGTGGTACTCAAATGCCTTGTTATTGTATGGAATCCATTTTCCAATACGTGCCTTTAAGGACTTAGTTGTGCCAAAATACTGGAACCTGAGATGCAAGCATTTTAGTTATAATTCAATATTTATTTAAAATCTTAACATTATCGTGATATCATGAGATTTTCAATTTGAAATGGTTTGGTTATCATAAGGTAAAAACCCGTATATATTTATATGCAGCATGGTCTTACGAGGTGCGCTTATTTTTGATAGGGTTTTATAAGTATAACAATTAATATGATTTGAGTTTCTCACGCTAGTTACTAGACTGATCCGTATGTTATATTCATATAATACTCGGGTGTAGAGTTAGCTTGGGATGGTTTGGAGCTTTAGGAAACGATCTGGATACGTCCAAGATGCATTCTCGTACTTTTATTTTTCCATTGCATTTCTTAATTGTATTTATCAGCATTTGTAAGGGCAACTAGTATAACTATCCAGGATGATGATAAGTTAGACTACTTTAATTGTTGTATGAATATTAAAGTTTTTGTAAAGACAATTTGGATACTATACATTTCTCGTCATGATGTGAGATTTTGTTCTATTTTTTCTTTTCTTCCACCCCAATAATCAATCTTTCTCGCACTCGGATGCTAAGCACGTGAATACCGTCGATGTATTAGTATCGACTTTTGAGGGTCAAAAGGGCTGGCCATTACGGTTGGTATCAAAGCTGAAGGTTAAGCGAGAACCTTGGCTCTGGTGGGATAAAATCAGTAAGATAGAGAAGTGACATCTAGAATGAGTTTAAGTGTATTATATATGACTTGTTAGTGCTATAAAAATGTTTTACATTATTTTGAAATTGGTAACTAAAATATAGGCTTATATTTTATATATAAAGAGTAATTTTACAAATAGATATAGTTATTTTTGTGTGATTTTTTATTAGCAATGGACGATATTTATTTATCATCAATGGTTGGTTGATTATTTGTGGGCAGGTTTATGAGCATTTATTGTTTAATTGAGTTAACATGAACACCTTGTGAATTCAGTTTCACAATTTGACCATAAGGCATTCGTAAATGATAATGAAGATCTAACAAGTTACTTTGTTAAAATGGTTACTGTAAGTTATTATAAAGCTAATTGTCATGCGGGGGATCCATGTGAGGCCTTGGCACATTTTATCTTGAGATGTACTATGGTAGATGGTATCTTAGTGCTTTGTTATTATATGGAATCCATTTTCCAATGCATGCCATTACGGACCTAGTTGTGCCCACATAGTGGAATGTGAGATGCAAGCAGTACAGCTATGATTTTATTTTAAATCCTATACATTATTGCAATATCATTAGATTTCCTATTTGAAATGGTTTGGTTATCATAAGGTAAAACCCCTTCGTGTTTATGTATGGCGTGGTCCTATGAGATACCCTTATTTTTGAAAGGGTTTTGTAAGTATAACACTCAATATGATCTAAGTTTCTCACATTTGTTTACCAGACTAATTCGGGAGTTATTTTCTTATAATAATAGAGTCGGACATAAGTATTTTTCCAGAGTTGGCTTTAGATGATTTGGAGCTTCAGGAGACGAGCCAGTTACCTCCAGGATGTATTCCTGTACTTTTATTTTTTGCTGCATTTCTTTTTATTTATTTATTAGCATTTGCAAGGAGAGACTGTTATAACTGTCCACGCTAATGGTAAGTTAGATTACTTTGAATGTTTTATAAATATTAAAGCTTTTGTAAAGATCACTTGAAAATTATATATTACTCATTAAAATGTGTGATTCTATTATGTCTTTTATTTTCTTTCACCCAAACAATATGTCTTTTCGACACTCAGATGCTTGGCACGTGAATAACGTGGATGTATTTATGTCGACTTTTGAGGGTCAAAAAGGTGGGCCATTACATTTCCCTTGCGCTAACTTCTTCACCGAAGATACTGCATGGTCTTATAATTGATATCGAGTAGGTTTCAAACTCTTAAGTGATGATTCCTACTCAATATAAATTTTAAATTGCCATTAATAATTTCAAAACAACCAAGCATTCATCAAGCAATCAGACATATAAAAGCAAACTAATTAATGTGCTCAACGGAACGTAGTCCATCAGCTTTCACTATGCAACTCTGATCACTAACGGATTAGGACACAACAGTTCAATTCTAAGCCATCTAGGTCTAATCTACACTATCCACATCAATAAATTTTATATTGATATATAATCTTATAAATAAAAACTGATGATTATTCCCTAATAATAATATGTATTTCTATCCTAGATAAGAAATTAATTCGAAACCTTACCCTACACCCTAATGGATGGGACTCTAAGTCTCTTTAGGCCGAGGTCATGTCTAAGTATCGTATATTGTTTAGAACCTTCACTTTAATATCAAGCTGTTACACTCCACCATTATTCTCACACCAAAGAAGAATATTACATAGTAATATTGTCCACTAATATGGAAAATAAGGCTGGAAAAGAGAGACCAAGCGTGAATATCCCTTAGGCTAACACCAACACGTTTTGTTTTACCACACGAGTCATATACGACGTGTACAGTATTGGCACAAAGTAATAAATACGTTGGCTAATAATTATAGAACAATATATAATATATCATAGAGAACATAGAAGCACATAACATAGCAGAATATACAATGTAGACATATAGATACATACATTAGTGAGACTGTAAAAACAAAAGTAATAAACTGACATATTATAGATATAGAAAAAATATACATGACATAAAAATTCAATAATTCATACAAAGTATACAACATGCATAAAGGTCTAGAATCTAAACATATATTTTATACCTAGATAATCTATTCTATAAGCTAGTCCAACACCATGTTCAATAAGTCCGAATACCTAAAATGTCTAGGCCTGACCCAAGTATTAATAAATAATAAACGAGTCAGACTATCTCCAATTCAACAAATATGAGATCAAAAGTGTCACATAAGTAAATTTGATGAAATTTGTCATATTTATATAATATGCCAACATTCGAAAATAAATGGCTACATCATAATAGTTCACCATGTCATAAAAAAAAATCATGTTTATCACAAGCAATCATCTCAAATATGGCGAATCAAAATATACCACAAATTAGAATCACAAAATAGCATGAAACCTAGTCAAAACCGTAAGACAAGCATGAAAGCGAGTCAAAACCGAAAGGCAAGCACGAAAGTGAGTCAAAATCAAAAGACAAGCATGAAAGCAAGTCATCCATAAGATGGCATGAAGGCTACACGATCGAAGGATGAACACGAAGGCTATGCCAATCATGAAATTAGCTCGAAAACCTCATCGACCAAAAGACGAGCCTTAAGGCTACACTGAAGAAAACATAACTGGTCAAAAGGGTTCAATACTTTCAATCAGTAATCAAACAAGCATTGCCTCAATGTCATATAACAACTCGGTGATACATGAATATTTACAGTCTTAGATTCCCCTCAAGTAAAATATTATATCAAATGAGCCGAAAAATTACTCAATAAAGTGATTATAGTGTTCACTACCACTTGTACTACTAAACTATATAGTTAGACTCTCATTTTGTAGTAGTATATTTTTATATAGAAATTACTTCTTTTAAATCATTTAAATATTGGTCTAATGACCGTAAATGTGCTATATTTATTAAATATGCTATTATATACATATAGAAATCTAATATATATAGTTTTATTATCATCTATTAGACATTATTACTATTAAAAACTCTATATCTTCATCAAATACTTTTAAATATAAGATTCATATCCATATTTCAAGACTTGAATTTTGAAATCAATAGTATATTTTATATAAACTTTAAAAGTGATTTTTAAGGAATATATTTGAATATACTTGCTTAACGATAATTTATTTTCATACTATGTATAATTACTATATATATATATATATATACTATTTTAAATAAATAAGAATAATGAAATTCCTCAAAAATACGATGTTATCAAAATTCCAAAATTCATAGAAATCAGGAAAGTTGGAGAAAGCATCATAATATAAACTGCCTTGAGCTATAAAGCTCCAGGCTTGTCAATCGATCGACCATCAACTCCCATTGATCGACCGTTGGCGGTCGACCGGTGGAACTCTACGGTCGATCGGTCTGATTGCTTGGAGCATGGGAACTCCAGTCATCGTCTTAGAAGATGATTGCAACTATTTTGGCTACTATAACTAGCATATATAGACTATCTGCTATATCAAATCAAGCCTACAACATGTATTCCTCAATTAACCCTAAAGTATTATAATTTGGGTCACTGTAAAAGATTTAACAGTATTTCGACCATCATGTTTTTAATATAAGTGTTTCAGTGACAGTGATTCAAACCATAATCATCCATTATTTACAACAATAATCATAGCCAATAACATGCATCTAGAAATAGAGGTAGTGGTAGGGTTACGCACCTTAAATCCTTGTAGAAGCTTGCCAATTCGAGGAAATTGGCGTTGCTTTTCTTATTTCATTAAAGCCCTAAACCGTAGATACACTTAAACCCGAAATAGGATTCAACTACTGCAAAAATTGAAACTAAAGAGTCTAAAAGCAAGAATAGGGCTTGAGAATATTACCTTGAATTTACTAGAATTCCTGAGAGTTTTCTTTGAATTAAATTTGAACTTAGCCCAGTTTTTGAAGGGGAGAATATCAAAGTTCCTTTGTGGTTCCTAAGTTTGAATGCATTTTAATGTGAGAATAAGAAGAAAACTTCTCTTTTGTTTAATTCTATTTAGGCCTTGGGTTATTACACAACCCAATAAGAGAAGAAAGTTTATTTCTTTTTATCTTATTGTTTCATTCCCTTTCTTTTCAAATTATTTTTAATCAAAGCTTTCAACAAATTTCAAAATATTCTCTCAATAATTATTACTAATTAGTTTTTCCAATTCATGATAATAAATCTTAATGCAACTCTTTGAGCCAAATTTCAACATGCACTTCAAGTTAATTATTTGAAAAATAATCATTTCTTAAACACTTCTTATAAATAATTGAATAATTCAACAAGTAAAATTCCAATATTTCTTTTAAAATTGATTACTTACGATTTCGACAATTCTTTACCTCACCTTTATAATAATTAAAAGATATAAGAAAACAATATCATTGTTTTTCCTTGACAATAGATTTATTCAAAAATTCCAACATATTCAATCCATATATTAATTTTCCAATATTACGTAAATTTAGAATTTGACATTCTAAAAGAATTCATTATCGTTAATAAAAACACAAAACTCTAATTTCTCCACACCGAAATACTTAAAAACTCAATTTCTCCTTTAGATCTCTATCTTAAATTATTATATACTTTATTTCAGGTGATTTTATAACCAGGTTTGCTACAAGTTTAATTTTAGATTTTAGTTATTTTAAATATAAAAAAATTAATTCTTTTTTCCTGAGATTTTTATTTATGGTAGAAGATGAAAATTTTGATTTTTAAGATATTTTTCTCATATAATTCATAATTATTTTGAATCACCCGATTAACTAAAATTTTGGTTAAAAGGGCATCTACCTAATTAATAAATAAGTTAAGAAATCAATTTGTGTCTTATGTAAAGGATAAATATTTCTTGAAGTTTTCTTAAAAGAGTTCTGAAAAGATACGAGTTTAACGAATGATAATTTAGCATATGAAATGATATAGTGAAAGTTAATAATTTAAGAGGAAATAAATCAGTTTTAATGTTAATTACTAGACTACCATTTTTGAGCTTCGATTTCTTGGCTTTGATACACGATAGTTATATATGTGATAGCTTAAGTCTGGAAGCTCAATAGCTTAACTTCTACGTCTATAATAGCCAGATTCTATGTGACGACCTGGATTTTTTAAATGGTTAATTTGAGATATTTAAACGGATTTAAATATTCGGTTTGGATTATGGATTGATTTTGAATACGGAAAGTATGGTTTTCATTATAAAGTAAATTCAGGATCTTAGATATAATGATTTATTGGAAAATTCAACTTTTGAATTATACAATTGGTAATTGGGTAAATTATAAAATATGGAGTTATGAGGTTGTAAAAAATATTTCAAAGGCTTATAAAATTTATATTGATAATACTGAAAGTAATAGATGGGGTAAAATTGAATTTAACAGTAGTTTGTTCAATTTTAAAAATACATCGTTTAAATTGATGTTCAAAAATAGCCTCGACGAAACTAGTTCCATTGGATCCGTAATAGTGTAATATTATCGTATTTAAAATTTCGTAGTGTTTGGAGTGATCATTTGGCCGTATGATAAGTAAACACGCTGAAAATTAAATCGAAATTTAATATAATAATTGGGTTCAAAAAGCCATCTTCTCCATACGAACGAATTAGGACTCAGAACCTTTTCCATTGCGTTTGAATTAGGGTATAACATTATAAACGCCGAGCGGCACTCCTTGATAGGGGTTCGAAATTTCACACGACGTAAATCGAGACAATTTAAATTTAATTAAAAATATATTTATATTCTGGTTAAAATTCCTTTCACATCCAAACTTTTTTCCCTCTTATCAATCACTGTAGCAAGCCTTTTCGAGCACGCCAAAGAATTCAAACACGTTTCCTTTTTTATTCTCCCTTGTGTTCCTTTTTACAGAAGCTTCAGCTAAAAGAAAAATAAAAATAAATGAGGAAACGATAGCTTCAAAATCAAAATAGACGAAGCCAGTTCAAATCAGCATTTCAAAACGGCGGAACATTTCGAAATCGAATGGTGAAATAAATGAACGAACTAAACTAAATCTCCCTTCAAAATCAAATCGCCTTTCAACGCATTCGAGCAAAATCGAAATCAACCTCACAATCGAAGATTCACTTCAACTGTCACGGATGTGAGCGCAAGTGGGTTGCGTACGCATGGAACGCGTGAAGGAGGATCGAAGTTCGAACTCGAGGGTGGTGCATCAGTTTGATTATGTAGCCGAAGTCTGGGTGGTGATGGCGTTTAAGGAGTGGGTGGCCGAATGAATTCAAGTAGAGGCAGACACTCGTGATGACTGAAGTCGTGGCTAGGGTTAAGGGCTCGTGAAGGAAGCAGACTCGACGAAGTCAAATAGTTATCGGCCACTGGTCGCGATGTCGGCGTGGTTCGATTTCGGTGATTAGGGCTTTGGCATGTTCGTGACATGTTCGTTTGGAGCTCGATGCTTTTGGGGTCGCGATCTTTACTTTTTTTAAAAAAGAATGATAATAATGGAATCTGTGGATTTAATTATGAATTTGGGAATTTATTAAACCGTTTTAGTCTGAAATCAATAATGGAAACATAAAAGGAAAAATTAATTACAGTGAGGTATTTAGTTAATTTTATTTATTATATAGATATACAGGTTACAGGAGAATAAATACCAATATATATTTATGAATAAGTGTTTAAGTTTCTAGTTAGATATATATAAAACAATTATGTTTTAACTTAATATATAGATTTGAAAAGAATGTTAATTCATTAGGATTTAATGTGTGTGGGTATAAGATTTTGACAATATATAGGGATTTTTAAATGTTTGAGGAATTTATAGAAGTGGATTTATGAAATCTATAATTTATTTTTATTAGTAGTTTCAAAATGAAAAAATTAATGGTTTAATTAAATCATTGGTCAACTAAACTTATTACATGGAAATTGATTTTTAAATTAATTCAAATATTAATAAATTGTATAATGTTTATACAAGGTCAAAAAAATAATGAAGAACAAGCTGGTTTGGATTGGATTGCATACAAAATCAAAGGTGAGTTAATCTCACTCATCTGGATTTAATTTAAATTTAAATGGTTAAATTTAAAAAAATTGGTTGAATGATTGAATTGATTTATGTGCTATATTATATATAGTAGTATACAGTATATATTGGAGTAATTGATTTCCCGCATTTTATAGCGGTTGAGACCCTATGCGCCGCATAATAGCAGATGATATTATTTAATCCCATATACCGCGATATTCCACCTCGAAGTGGAATTGGAATAGTGCTAACATCTGTGGATGTAGGGAAACAAGTTGAATGGACCCAACTGGATTCCTCAAAATATTTAGATTTGTTTAAATATTATGTGATATGATTATTTGATATACTGTGATGAATTCTATTGATAATAGGGGTATTGGATGTTGCGGTTCGATTTAATATATCTGGCTATAATGAGTTACCAAAAATATATAAATTGGATTTTTGGAAAGAAAATAAAAGAAGAGAATTTGTAAGTGAAATAATTACAGAGAATTTGAATAAATTTAAGAAAGAATTTGAAAAGAGTAAAAGTGATTTTAAAATTCTAATAAATAAATTCCGAGTATGAAATAGGATTTTGAATAGACGGGAAGATAATGAATTTTAAACTTAAGTGTTATTATTTAAAAGAATAAAGCATTTATTTTAAACTTAAGATTAAATTATTGGAAAAGATAAAGAAGGAATTTGGGGAAAATCTGGAATTGGTATTTTTCAGTTAAAAGGATTTTAAATCATAATTAAGAAATAAAATCTGAAGTCTATGGGTTTTGAAATAAAATTGAGTAAGAAAAGGGATTTATTTCTAAATGAGAGTAATTTGGAAATCAATTTGAAGGTTGATTAAGTGTTTAAAACCAGGATTTTTAAAAGAGAAGTGAGACTTTGAAATTTAAAAACTGGGTTTATAAAGGTGAAGTAATATATCAGTGAATATTTGAATAATAATTTCACGATGGGAATTTATTAAAGGAATGGAAAATTTTGTTTAAAATTAAATAGTGATCTATTTTTAAAGGATGTGAAGAGAAGCGTATTTCCCTGGATAGCCAAGTACATTTTCAAAGAATTTTTTTGAAGTATAAGTAAAAAGGTTTAAGTTGTTTAAAAGTATGTTTTAGAAAAGTTATTATTTCTAAATGTTTAAATATTAAAGTAAGTGTATTTTTCTAATCTATTACAGCAGTAATTATTTAAAGGTGGCTTTGTATTATGTTTTAAAAGTTAGAAATTTAGTTCTATATTGTACGAAGTAGTTTTATTTTAAATATTCTTAAAGTATATATTTATAAATAAGTATTAAACTAATTTTTAATTTAAACGTTTAAATGATATTTTATAATAAACTGTTTTAAATTATTTTTAAAATCTAAAGTTTTTGTGCTTGGTGTTTTCAGTGGAAATAAATATTTGGGAATTTATTCCATGAGAAGAGTGTGATTTAAAAACTGTTTTCAAAGGGTTGAAAAGTGGAAATATATCTTGTGGAGATATTTTAAGATTAATAAATAATTTGGTGAAATTATTATGTTTGATGGTTGTTTGTGAATGTTAATTGATAGTTAAATAACCGACTATCAATATTGGATAATGCGCTGATTATTTTGAAGAGACCGGGATCGGGATAAATTCTCGAAAACTACTTCGATCCGGTTTGTACGTTTTCATGGAAAAACGAGTTTGGATTCGAAGATGAAGCAGTGAAGTGCAAGGGCTAGTCGCTACTAATCCTAAGGATGATTCCAAAATGGATGTAGTAGGAATAGTGCCTTCGGTTTCGTTCGAACCCGGGGCGGACTTGTATGGATGAATGCTTTCGAAACATCGTCAGGTGGACGGTGGGCATTCTAAGAGATGTGTTCTAAAAAGGTAACGCTTAGCCTCAAGCCTCATCAAGCGGGAATGACTGAAAATCAGGGGATATGCAGCAAGGCTAAATGGGTAGCGCCCATTAGGGTGAGGTCATCCCTGTCTAGATGTCCCTTTTTATTAGGCTTAGTGGGTGGTTGCTGATCCCAACCGTGGGGTGATCTTACTCGGGATTATCCAGTAAGGGTAGTCCCAGTCTTGTTCTGCAGGGGAGGTAGGGTGGCTCCTCGGTATGCTGATCTAGACCAGGTACTGTGACAAGTGGTACCCCAGTGCCTAGTCATTAGTTGGAAATCTATTCTCCCTACGTGTTTTTACGGTTTTGTTTGTATACCTATTAGCTGGAATTTAATAAATGTAACAATTTCGGCTATTTGGATAAGTATTTGTATATAGACACTATTATAATATCAGAGGATTTTAATAAAAAGTGTTTTAGCTATCGTAAGGTAAAAACCCGACATGTTTATTTATGGCGTGGTCTTAAGAGATGCTTTTGTTTTCAAAGGATTTTTGAAACTTTAATAATCAATTTGAGTGTGGTTTCTCACGCTCATATTACAGACTGACTCGGGTGTTATTTCACTATAATGTTCGGGTCAGACCGAGTATTATAGGATACATGAAAGATGCTGTGGAGCTCAGGAGACGAGCTGGATGGCGATACGTACTTCCATACTTGTTTTAAATATTCCGTAGTGTTGATTAGCTATTTATTCAGTTTCTGAGGACATGTTATGATTGATGTCCAGTTGTGTGTTATGTATACTCTGATGATGTAATTTATAAATAGATTTGTTTTTGTGTAAAGACCATTTATTATATATTATACTTTATTCCGCTGCGATGGTTAGATTCTGATGTTATTTTCTATTTTCTTCTTCTACCTCTTCTTCTTTAACCCAAATGGTCCGTATTTCGGTACATCTTGAGTTGATTGAAGGAGAATAGTGTCGACTCTAGGAGTACGGAATTGCAGGTTGTCATAGTTGGTATCAGAACTGAAAGGTTAAGCGAGAACCTTGCCTCTGGTGAGGATTACTCATTTGAGATAGAGTCAGTAGTATTTCAGAATGAGTTTGAGCGTATTAATAGTTTTGAGCGTGTATTTGTTAGTGGATATAAAAATGGTTTTATATTTTGTTGATTGATTTATTGAAGGGCATATGAACCTTCGTCTGCACAGTCTAGACAACTGTATCGAAGGAGTTTCTAAACACTTGAATAGAACGATTCGACACAATATTGTTTTTGAAAGCGGGTAAATGAAATAATTTTACCCAAAAATATGTTTTGATATAAAAGAAATATTTTCTTAAATTGTTATATAACTTGGATGTTTGGATGATAATATTTTAAACAAATAAGATTATAAAAAAAAATTGGAATGACTTGTATAATCAAATGGAAAAATTATATGAGCATAAACTATATAAATGGATTATAGTTAAAATTGGATTCAAATTAAATTTGGAAATTTAAATCCTGGAGATTTTGGAAGTGTTTTTCGAAGTGTTTTGAAGATAAATAATAGCATTATTATTTTAGAGGTATTTCTGAAAGGAAATAGTTTCAAATAAATTTTAGGAAGGGATATAGTATTGAGCTCACTTAAGTCGCTGGAAAATAACTTCGGTGATGACTACAGCATCGTCGATGTTCATTTTCAATTTTTTAAGCGACGGATTGCTGCCAAATTGATTTGTTCAGAAGAACTAGTTTGTTTTTCGAATTTCAAAGGAAATTTGTTGGGTATAAAAACCACGATTGGTTTAAAAATTTAGGAAGTGCAATTTTGGGATAATGGTGGTTGTAAAATGATTTGAAACAAAAGCCGGGTGTTTAAAAATCCTGAATCCTTATTTGAATTGAAAATCTTGATGAGATAGGTCATAAGTTTATAAATTGAGATGATTTTTTTAAATAAGGAAGGAAAATAGGAGATGTGAATGCTGTAATCAAAATTTAAAGTGAAAAAGTTAAATAAATTTAATTTGGAAAAATTAAATTATGGAAAATTTAATGGACGATTGGAAGAAATAATTAGTAAATCTTGAATGTGATTGGAATGGGAAAACATAAATTAAATTTGGATTGAGAAATAAAATTAATTAGAATTAAATTAACTTAAGCAAAATTATTAATAATGAATTGGATTTGAATTAAGTTGAAATTGAATTGAAATGAAATAAATTGAGATGTTAATGATATTAAGTGAAAATAAGTTCTTACTTAATTTAAATTCAAATGGATTGAGTGGATTAAAGAGAATGGTATGATGCTAGATTTAACTGAAGTTAGGTTAAACTAAATTGAATTGAAATAAATTCAGTTGATTTATAGATAATATTGAATGGAATAAAATTCTTACTTAAATAAATAAGCGTAAACTAAGTAAGTATTGAATTGGGATAAATAAGCTTTGGAAGCTTATAAAGAATTGAAAAGCATTGAAATAAAAATATGATCCCTAGTTAAAAGTAAAGTGAAAATGTGATTGATTGTAAATGGATGGAGAAGTATGAATATTAATAAGTGAGTAACATATAAAAATGTAAAAAAGGAATAAATAAGCCGAAATAAAAGTGTTGGAATTTTGGAAAATGAAAGAAAATCCAAACTGGAATTATGAAGGAAAAAATTTGAACTCAGGAAAATTTAATGAAGTGATTTTTATAATAAAATCGAATATTGATTTAAAAGTTGGAAGTAAGCTAATTAGCTAAATAAATTATTTAATAGAGTATGCTAATAAAATTTAACTCGGTTAAATAAAATGGATTGTAAGTTAATAATGAAGTTTGGAAATAAACTCGAATTATGAATAGAATTCGACTTGGACTGATAATGAATTAAATAAGTGGGGATGTTGTAAAAATAAAATGGAATTGGATTATAATAGAACAGATTTGAGTTACAAATAAAATCCAATTCGACTATAAATGAGTTAAGTATGTGCTTGGATATTGTTTTGATAAATTGAGAAGGTGAATTAGAATAAAATGGATGGGTTAACTTAATTAAATGGAAATTTGATTAGATGATAATCAAATTAAATAGAAGTGAACTTAAGTTTGAAATTGGAATAAATTGAAGTAAATTAACTTAAGACAAGAATAATGAGAAGCTCGACTTCGAGTAGGAAGGGTAGGCCATTAAATAAAAGCTTGGGTTGAATTAATTTGGGAATGGTTAGTAGTATACAAGCATGGAATATGTCGAGCTAAATAAAATAGTTGTGAATGAATTAAAATGGAAGGAATTAAATATAAATTGAGTTGGAATCAATTTAAAATGGTTATAAGCTTAAGTAATTATTTATTTGCATGAACATAGTTGAATTGCGTAGAAATAAATTGTCGTTTGACGAAAACGAGATTAAATAAAATTCAATGAATTGATAGAAGTGAAATAAAATTGATTTTGAAATCAATTGAGTTGAATATGAGCTTGTTTGGATTAAAAATAAATTGAATGTAACAAAACTGAAGTGTAAACCAATAAAATTGAAAGGAATGGCACATGAATTAGTTGAAAGCAATTGACATAGTTTTGAAATCATATAAATTGCTTATGGAAAGTGTTTGGTGCATGTTACTTATGAAATACAAGTGTTTAGCTATTGAAAGTAAGTGAAATATTAATAAATTTCATATATTTAGTACTTGCATGTTTGAATTGAGTAAGTAAAGTACCGGGAAGCCGTTTGGCCAGACTTGGAAGCGCCAATTGTTAAATAATAAGCCGCTTACTTAAAAATGCTAAATAAAGGTACGCCTACGCAATATAAATAGGAAATATGAACTGTTTTTGTTTTTCCGATCGTGTGGGTCGATGTATATATATTTATATCTGTCGTCAAATTGCAAAAGCTCCTGTACAAAGGAGGCTCTGCCAAAAGTTTTCGAAAATTTTGGGAGTTAGAAAATTTTTGAAAATTTTTTTTAGCGACAAAACGATTTCAAATTGGAATTGAAATATGGGATTTTGGAAATAGAAATTTAACCTAATTGTTTAGATGAAACTAAAGGATTAGGAAAGTGAATATGGGATTTTCACTAAGTATGTTTTAGTAAGTTAATAGGGTTTGGGACATTCTTCTGCCTTAGCAATTTCGGGGACGAAATTCTTTTAAGGGGGGAGGAATGTGACGACCCGGATTTTTTGAACGGTTAATTGGAGATATTTAAACGGATTTAAATATTCTATTTGGATTATGGATTGATTTTGAATATGGAAAGTATGGTTTTCATTTATAAAGTAAATTCAGGATCTTAGATATAATGATTTATTGGAAAATTCGACTTTTGAATTATATAATTGGTTAGGTAAAATATAAAATCTGGAGTTATGAACTTGTCAAAAATATTTAAAAGGCTTACAAAATTTATATTGATAACTGAAAGTGATAGATGTGGTAAAATTGAATTTAACAGTAGTTTGTTCAATTTAAAATACATCGTTTAAATTGATGTTCAAAAATAGCCTTTCAAGGCACGGTCTCGGAATTTGACGAAACTAGTTCCATTGGATCCGTAATAGTGTAATATTATCGGATTTAAAATTTCGTAGTGTTTGGAGTGATCGTTTGGTCGTACGATAAGTAAACACGCTGAAAATTAAATCGAAATTTAATATAATAACTGGGTTCAAAAAGCTATCTTCTCCATACGACCGAATTAGGACTCAGAACCTTTTCTATTGTGTTCGAATTAGGGGTATAACATTATAAACGCCTAGCAGCACTCCTTGATAGGGGTTCGAAATTTCAGACTGCATAAATCAAGACAATTTTAATTTATCAAAAAAATATTTATATTTTGGAAAAAATTCCTTTCACGTTCAAACTTTTTCCCCTCTTATCAATCACTGTAGCAAGCCTTTTCGAGCATGCAAAAGAATTCAAACACGTTTCCTTTTTTTAGTGTCGCACTTGTTCCTTTTTGCAGAAGCTTCAGCCGAAAGAAAATTAAAAATAAATGCGGAAACGATAGCTTCAAAATCAAAATGGCCGAAGCCTGTTCAAATCAGTAGTTCGAAATGGCGAAACATTTCAAAATCGACAGGTGAAATAAACGGCCGAACTAAACAAAATCAAATTGCCTTTTAGCGCATTCGAGCCGAAATCGAAATCAACCTCACAATCGAAGATTCATTTCAACTGTCACAGACGCGAGCGCAGGTGGGTTGCTTACACGTGGAGCGCGCGAAGGTGGATCGAAGTTCGAACTCGAGGGTGGCGCATCAGTCCGGTTGTGTGGCCGAAGTCTGGGTGGTGATGGCATTCAAGCAATGGGTGGTCAAATGAATTCAAGTAGAGGCAGGCGCTCGCGATGACCGAAGTTGTGGCTAGAGTTTAGGGCTCGTGAAGTAAGTAGACTCGATGAAGTCGAGTAGTTATCGGTGACTGGTCGCGATGTTCGCGTGGTTCGATTTCGGTGATTAGGGATTTGGCATGTTCGTGACATGTTCGTTTGGAGCTCGATGCTTTTGGGTATGTGATCTTTACTTTTTTTTCAAAAAAAAATGAATGATAATAATGGAATCCGTGGATTTAATTGTGAATTTGGGAATTTATTAAACCATTTTAGTCTGAAATCAATGATGGAAACATAAAAGGAAAAATTTATTGCAGTAAGGTATTTAGTTAATTTTATTTAATATATAGATATATAGGTTACAGGAGAATAAATACCAATATATATTTATGAATAAGTGTTTAAGTTTCGAGTTAGATATATATAAAACAATTATGTTTTAACTTAATATATAGATTTGAAAAGAATGTTAATTCATTAGGATTTAATGTCTATATATATATATATATATACACACAAATAAGATTTTGAAAATATATAGGGACTTTTAAATGTTTGAGGAATTTATAGAAGTGGATTTTTGAAATCTATAATTTATTTTTATTAGTAGTTTCGAAAAGGAAAATTAATAGTTTAATTAAATCATTAGTCAACTAAACTTATTACATGGAAATTGATTTTAAATTAATTCAAATATTAATAAATTGTACAATGTTTATACAAGGTCAATAAAATAATGAAGAACAAGCATGTTTGGATTGGATTGAATACAAAATCAAAGGTGAGTTAATCTCACTCATCTGGGTTTAATTTAAATTTAAATGGTTAAATTTAAATAAATTGGTTGAATGATTGAGTTTATTTGATGTGCTATATTATATATAGTAGTATATAGTATATATTGTAGGAATTGATTTCCCCATTTTATAGCGGATGAAACCCTATGCGCCGCATAATAGCGGATGATATTATTTAATCCCATATACCGCGATATTCCACCTCGAAGTGGAATTGGCATTGTGCTAACATCTGCGGATGCAGGGAAACAGGTTGGAGGGATCCAACTGGATTCTTCAAAATATTTAGATTTGTTTAAATATCCTGTGATATGATTATTTGATATACTATGAAGAATTTTATTGATAATTGGAATATTGGATGTTATGGTTTGATTGAATATATCTGGGTATAATGAGTTACCAAAAATATATAAATTGTATTTTTGGAAAGAAAATAAAAGAAGAGAATTTGTAAAATAATTATAGAGAATTTGAATAAATTTAGGAAAGAATTGGAAAATAATAAAAGTGATTTTGAAATTCTAATAAATAAATTCCGTGTATGAAAGGGGATTTTGAATAAACAGGAAGATAATGAATTTTTAACTTAAGTGTTATTATTTAAAAGTATAAAGATTTATTTTAAATTTAATATTTAAATTATTGGAAAAGATAAAGAAGGAATTTGGGAAAATCTGAAATTGGTATTTTCAGTTAAAAGGATTTTAAATTATAATTAAAAAATAAAATCTGAAGTCTATGGGTTTTGAAATAAAATTGAGTAAGAAAAGGGATTTATTTCTAAATGAGAGTAATTTGGAAATCAATTTGAAGGTTGATTAAGTGTTTAAAACCGGGATTTTTAAAAAGGAAGTGAGACTTTGAAATTTATAAACAGGGATTATAAAAGTGAAGTAATATATTAGTGAATATTTTAAGAATAAATTGACGATGGGAATTTATTAAAGGAATAGGAAAATTTGTTTAAATATAAATAGTGATCAATTTTTAAAGGATGTGAAGAGAAGCATATTTCCCTGGATAGCCAAGTACATTTTCAAAGAAATTTTTTGAAGTATAAGTAAAAAGGTTTAAGTTGTTTAAAAGTATGTTTTGGAAAAGTTATTATTTCTAAATGTTTAAATTTTAAAGTAAGTGTATTTTTCTAATCTATTATAGCGGTAATTATTTAAAGGTGGCTTGGTATTATGTTTTAAAAGTTAGAAATTCAGTTTATATTGTACAAAGTAGTTTTATTTTAAATATTCTTAAAGTATATATTTATGAATAAGTATTAAAGTAAGTTTTAATTTAAATGTTTAAAGGATATTTTATAATAAAGTGTTTAAATTATTTTAAAAATCCAAATTTTTTTTGCTTGGTGTTTTCAGTGGAAATAAATATTTGGGAATTTATTCCATGAGAAGAGTGTGATTTGAAAACTGTTTTCAAAGGGTTGAAAAGTGGAAATATATCCTGTGGAGATATTTTGAGATTAATAAACAATTTGGTGAAATTATTTATGTTTGATGGTTGTTTTTGAATGTTAATTTATAGTTAAATAACCGACTATCAATATTGGACAATGCGCTGATCGTTTCGAAGAGACCGTGATCGGGATAAATTCTCGAAAACCACTTCGATCCGGTTTGTACGTTTTCGTGGAAAAACGAGTTTGGATTCGAAGATGGACCAGTGAAGTGCAAGGGCTAGTCGCAACTAATCCTGAGGATGATTCCATAATATATGTAGTAGGAGTAGTGCCTTCAGTTCCATTCGAACCCGGGGCGGACTTGTATGGATGAATGCTTTCGAAACATCGTCAGGTGGAAGGTGGGCATTCTAAGAGATGTGTTCTATAAAGGTAACGATTAGCCTCAAGCCTCATCAACTGGGAATGACTAAAAATCAGGGGATATGCAGCAAGGCTAAGTGGGTAGTATCCATTAGGGTGAGGTCATCCCTGTCTAGATGTCCCTTTTTATTCGGCTTAGTGGGCAGTTGCTTATCTCAACCACGGGGTGATCTTAGTCCCGATCTTGTGTTGTAGGGGAGTTAGGGTGGCCCCTCAGTACGCTCATCCAGACCAGGTACTTTGACAGGTGGTACCCCAGTGCCTAGTCATTAGTTGGAAATCCATTCTCCCTACGTGCTTTTACGATTTTGTTTGTATACCTATTAGCTGGAATCTAATAAATGTAACCATTTCGGCTATTTAAATAATTATTTGTATATAGACACTATTATAATATCAGAGGATTTTAATAAAAAGTGTTTTAGCTATCGTAAGGTAAAAACCCGACATGTTTATTTGTGGCGTGGTCTTACGAGATGCTTTTGTTTTCAAAGGATTTTTGAAACTTTAATAATCAATTTGAGTGTGGTTTCTCACGCAAGTATTCTAGACTGACTCGGGTGTTATTTCATATAATGCTCGGGTCAGACCGAGTATTATAAGATACAGGAAAGGATGTTGTGGAGCTCAAAAGATGATCTTGATGGCGATACATACTTCCGTACTAGTTTTAAATATTCTATTGTGTTGATTAGCTGTATATTCAGTTTGTGAGGACAGGTTATCATTATTGTCCAGTTGTGTGTTATGTATACTCTAATGATGTAATGTATAAACAGATTTGTTTTAGTGTAAAGACAATTTGTTATCTATTATACTTTATTCCGCTGCGATGGTTAGATTTTGATGTTGTTTTCTATTTTCTTCTTCTACCTCTTCTTCTTTAACCCAAATGGTTTGTATTTCCGTACACCTTGAGTTGATTGAGCGAGAATAGTGTCGACTCTAGGGGCATGGAATTGCGGGTCGTCATATCCTATATGCACGATGCATACATATTACTATGTTTTTGGAGTTTCGACAGTTGTTTTAAAGTTTCAATAGTGAATTTTTTAAAAGGCTTGACAACTATATCTTAAAGTTTCATAGCTATTTTTAAAGTTTCGATAGCTATTATTTTCAGAAGTTTGATAGTTATATTTTAAGTTTTGATAGTTATTTTTAAATTTTAATTGCTAGATGTTCAGTGTCATTTTAAATATATTATAGCTGGATATGTGACCTTTAGACATGAAATGGTTTTAGTCATGCGATGGCTTTAAAGCAGGTTGCGCTTTTCCTGATGCCCGAAAGCCAATAATAACTCAGATGAAATAGCTAGATTGAACTAGCTCCATTCGAAGGATGAGATATGGGATTGCACTATCTCCTCTCTTGAGCGTGTTACCCTTTCCCCGCTGAGATGGAGGTGAGATAGGTAGACCTGCTGCCGATTGATCTGAACATTCTTGGTTGTGTCAGACAAGAAGGAAAGGCACAAGCACAATCTAGTCATTACCCTATCGTTGTTTTTGTGCATGTAGATTACCCTTCTGAGATCACAGCCCCATTTTCAGATATTGATGTCGTTAGTCCCGAGGCACGAGAAATGGTTGCTTCACCTGCCCCTATAGAGGATATTCCTAACCCCCTTGGAGAATATGAGATTACACCCTCCCCAGCGAGGTCTTCTAGTTCTAGGCATAAGTATAGATGTAAAAGAAGATCTAACAAGTTCATCCGTAGGAGTGCTAGACATCTTCGCTTGGAAATATCTTCAGACTCGACCCTAGATGGTAATCATGTTCTTTTAGGTTGTAATTTCACTCCTGTAGTATTAAAATCATTAATACCTAATCAAGTATATTATATAGCTAAGAACACTGGTTTTATTTATAACCAAATTGATGTGGATGTTGATTATATCAAAAACATCGAAACTGAGAAAGCTAACATCAACCTTGGATGAAAGTTTTGAGTTGGAATGTGAGAGGCCTAGGTTCACTAGGAAAAGATCTAGAATTAAAAGATTTTAATAGACAATAAGGTAGACATAACACTAATTCAAGAATCTAAAACCGAAACACCTAGCATTAGTTTTTTAAAGTCGATTAGAGGTAACTCCCTTAACAAATGGGAGTTTATCCCAACTTTTGGAAGCTCAGACAAATTAAACCTTCTATAAGCAATAACTAATTTCCACTCAATCAAATTATTAACATTAGTAACATTTACGCACTTAATAATAGAACTCACAGACAACTCCTTTAGTCTGAATGTACAAACTTACGTAGACTCTCTTATTGTCCTTGGCCAGTGGAGGTGACTATAACATGACCAAATTTATTGGTGAGCGATCAACTAGAGAAGGGAGCTTAGTAGATATGGAAGAAATTTTATAAACCAAAATATCCTAAATGCACTACCCCTTATAGGTAGAAGATTCAGTTGGTTCAATGCTAGAGAGTCTCCTTCCATGTCTTCACTAGATAGGTTTATCATTAGTGAGGAGTATGAAGACTTCTTCCCTCTGTTCAAGGCAGTTAGTTTACCTAGCATCCTCTATGATCATTGCCCTATCATCCTCAGCACTAACGATCAACTTCCCATGTATAAACATTTAAATTTGAAAAAATGTGGCAAAAAGAAGAGAACATTGAAAATATTATAGATGCGAAATGGAACTCCTTAAATAATAGATTTTTGTACAACACTGCTAAAATCTTTTATTTAAGTTGAGAGAGCTAAGATCGTGCCGAAGAGATGGAACATAAATGTTTTTGGAGATACTAACACTAAAAAACAAAATACGCTTAACAAAATCTTGGATTTAGATAAATTTGGCGAACAAAGAAATCTAATTAGAGATGAGATCTCTAGATTATGTACCTTAAAAATTGAAATACATTAATTAGTAGACCAAGAGTAAACTATGTGGAAATAACAATCTCGTTTCCACTGGATTAACGAGGCGGATAAAAACACCAAATTCTTTCACTGCATTGTAAATTGCAAAAGACGCTTGAACTCTATTTAATCTATGAAGTTAAATGATATTGAATATAAAGACAAAAGGGATATAAACAATATATTTAAACTACATTAAGGAGATTTATGGAAATAGATGTAGGCATGAAATTCGGGATGACTGGCCAGCTCTTTACCTTAACTTGGACTTTTCCCTAATCGATCTAGAATCCTCGTTTACAGAGGATGAGGTTTGGTCAGCTGTTAGGGGTTTGGTGAGTGATAAAGCTCCTAGACCCGATAGTTTTCCTATGTTCTTGTACAAAAAATTCTGGACCGTCCGTAAAAAAGATAGTATGCAACTTTTTGAAGAACTCTACAATGGTACCCTTCAAATAGGTAGATTTAATCAAGAAGATGTTATTTTAGTCCCTAAAAAAGAGAATCCTGAATTTCCATAGGACTTCATACCTCTAACTTTGATTAATTGCTTCACTAAAATTATCATTAAGGTGTTAGCTAACAGATTAAGATTCAAAATGGATAAATTATTGAAAATCATAAATAGCATTCATTCAAAGTAGATACATTATGGATGGTATCGCCACGGGCCAAGAATTCATTAACTTCTATCATAACAAAAAAGTTACATGTGCTCTTTTATAGTTAGCCTTCGCCAAGGCCTTTGACTTAATAAACTAGAGTTTTTTGTCTGAAGTCCTTAAAGCTAGAGGATTCACAGACAAATGGACCTCCTTGATTAGCTTTATCCTGAATTCTAGCACGTCCATTATCCTAGTGAATGGTATCAAAGGAAGCAAAATTCAATCGAAAAGAGGTCTCCGTCGAGGTGACCTCTCGTCACCCCTTCCTTTTAACCTTATAGTCGATGTCTTCTTTAGAGTCCTATCCCACGCTGTCAGAAACCATGTCCATCCCAGCATGGGAAATGATATAACTATAGATGGGATATCCTCTCTACGGTATGCAGATGAAACTCTGTTATTTTGTTCTCATCTTTCCGACCATATCACCTCACTTAAGCTTATCTTATATAATTTTGAGCTCCTATGAGGCATTAAAATAAACTTTCACAAAAGTTCAACCCTTGCCGTTAACGACACTTCAAACATCACGACTGTAGTGGTCAATATGCTAAACTATAAAACCATGCGTTTTCCTTTTAATTACGAGTGCTCTCCTTTACTAATAGTGGACCACTCATTTTTCTAAAAAAAAGGATTTCCTTTAATTATTTAGGAATAACAATTAGGATCGAAACCGAAAAAAGAAGATTGGCACATTATCATAGATAAAATCAACAACAAACTACCTTTTTGGAAAGCTAACTACCTCTCTAGAGCAGGTAGGGCAGTATTGATTAATTCGATACTGTTAGCTATACCGATTTACTAGATGTTGTACTATAAATTTCCTAATTGGCTAATTAATAAAATAGATTATATCAGAAGAAATTTCTTACGGAAAGGAGAAATGGACATGTCTAATCTGTGTTGTCTTATTAATTAGAATCTTGTCTATAAGCCCAAAACTCAAGGAGGATACGTATTGTTAACTTAAGGGCCTTAAACTCATTCTTGCTTTGCAAATGGATGTGGAAGTTTATGGGAGATGAGATTTATCCTTGGAAATAAGTAATTAGTAACTATTATTACAGGGGTTCAAAAAACCTAAATGTGCATAACAACCAGAAATTTCTTTCTTTTAGAAAGACATTTCCAGTTTGTATCACATATTTAAACGGAACTAAATTCATCGTTAACTCGGATAACAAGACCTTTTTCTAGAGCGAGCCTTGGATTACCCCTATCACATTGAAACTCGAACTCCCCAATCTATTTTTGTTCTCTAACACTAAACCTGATCTAATCAAAGAAGTATATAGAGATCATTCACCTTTTAGATAGGACATATCGTTTAACCAAAATTTAATAGTGAACACTCTTTCTTAATACCTAAAACTAATCAATATAATTGAAAACTATAACAACATAGACAATTTGGATCGCCTGGTTTGGTGTTCAAATGAAAAAGGAATATATACCCCTAAATCGATGTACAAATTCTTGAAATTTTCAGCAACAAAGGATTTCAGCTACTTCAAACCCATCTGGAGAGTAAAGGCTTCCCCCAAAACTAAACTTCACATGTGGATTCTTTTACATAACAAATTAAATACAATTACTAGCTCAATTCGATAATTAGCTCCAATAATAATATGCACCCTTGCTACCTGTGCAATTAAATGCAGGAGACTATTGTCCATATTTTGAATGTCCCTTCTCCCAATATATTATTGAAAAGATTTTAGGGCCTTCCAACGTAAATAATACAACTATTGTACCCTTACCTATTGTTTACTGGAATAAATCGGGATTAAACTTCTCTTTACAACCAGGAAAACTTTAGACTCTATCTATTCAATCGCTTGTTAGAGTTTATGGATTGAACATAACCAAAGCATCTTTAACATTAAATATAACAGCTCCAATTCTATAATTAATCCACTGTTCGGTATATTTCTTTTTGGACTGACTCAGATTGAAGATATACAAACCGACGAAATAGTAACGATAGGATCGTTTACTCTGCTTATGACACGTCTAAGTCTTTAATGGTTTTTACCTTCGTTTGAGTTTCATTTTCTAGCTCTTACTTTCATTTTGATCCATCGCATCTCATTGATTCTTAATAGATAATCTTCTAGCAACCTTTAAGGGACATAACCATTTTTAATTATTCTCACGTCTTTTTCACGTACTTAACAATAATTTAAATAAAAGAAGAAGCACAACACGTATAAGTATATTATACACACACACATTTTATAATATATATATATATATATATATATATATATATATATATATATATATAAATACAGACACACACTATAGTTAATCTCCTTTATATATGGACTTATATGTATACACACACACACATATATAGACACACACGTATGTGTATATATTCATATATAGATATATATATATATATATATGTATGTATGTATGTATGTATACATATATGTATATGTATGTAAGTATACTTATATATTCACATACGTTCAGAAATAGAGGTATAAATATTAGCAAAAGCGCATGTATAGATGTAAGCACACAAATATATATAATCACATATATACATATATAAATTTTTATTATATATGCATATATATTACAATCATTTTGTTTATATAGGGGCGTGCACGTTCATGATTCCTTGCTACCATAAACGTAGCTAGAACTAACACCAATGCAAAGCTTTTTCCTTAATACTTTTTAAAGACTAAACTAATAAATATAATTATGCATTGAAATGTATACGAACACACACGCACGCACATGCACCTACATACATTCATCTATACATATATACTTATGTGTGTGTATATATGTGTGTGTGTATATTTACATACACATACACATACATACATATATAAGCACATACATACAGATATACTTATAGTTAAGTGTAACTAAGTTAAGGCTACTCGCACTTAAGCTAAATAGATAGCCTTCGTTAAGCAAAATGCATTAGTTTTAGATAAGATCCCGTATACATTCCTTAACTTCTGCTTGCTATAAATTCAATACATCTGTAACCACTCCTTGATCAATTGAGTTGCATCAGCTTTTATATATGTATATGTGTGTGTATGTATATATGTATATATATGTGTATATACATATAAACACATGAAGAAAAGGGTTTCTTTTTCCTAATAGTAGGCACCTTAGATTCGCTAATAGCGCACCTCAGATCGCCAAAGTCAGCATCTTATTACCTGTCATCTGAAAGTTGGCTCTCCATGCAACCTCGGCTGTAGTAGCATCAGTCATATTATGAGTTACTACATGTAAGATCCTTAGCATCAGACTGCTGGCTTCTTTAGCTATTTAACAGGGTTCTGCTGCACATTCTCTCCTTTCCCGCGATGGCTTTTGGCAAATAAATGTACATTTGCTGGGCAAGCAGATCTGATTGTCAACCGCATTTCAATTTCAGGTGGTAGTTTTATATCTTCTTGCACAGTTTCAATGCTCTGCCTTCTCCCTTCAACAGTGCATTATCTACTGTAATTATCCAATTCACAACTCAGCACCATTCTATTAAGCAACCTAGCACTGTCAACTTTGCTACCGTCTTTAACAGTTCACAACTCACCTTAATTACTGCAATCACCTTCTACTGATTTGGCATGTTCTATCATGCATCTCAGCATTGCTACTTGGTCTGCCTTGCTCAATTCTTTGCATAGAAACAGTACGTGCAAGTTTGCAACTCAACACTATCAACACTGCACTCACCTCCAACAGTTCGCAACCTGCCTTCAACTTGCACTCAACTACAATTGACCTCGCCTGTTCTATTATGCAACTTAGATCTGGTAGCACTTATATGCTCTTTACACAAGCAGCAAGGTTCCTCATTGCATCAGTGCAATCTCATCAATACTCTTGCAGCAACATCCACCTTCCTCTACTTCTTGTTAATTTTATTAGTTCTAATGCCTGTAAATATTGTCTTTCAGTTCATTCTTTCTGTTCTCCTAATTTTGATTATCATCAAAGTGACGATCCTGCATTTGTACTAGATAGCTCCAAATAAACATTAGTACGGACTTTGATTTTGTAGTTAATAAATTTATGAGTGCCCTCCTCACAAGAGGATCACTTTCATCAAAAAAAATTTCAATAAGTTTTAGTGGAAGGACAGTTGTTAAATAATATTTGCAAAAATTGGGAAAGGAAAATTTAACCCAAAATTGTGTTTATATGAAAGAAGCGGTATGCTTACTTATATGGACTTATGTGTAAATGGCTATCATGAGAACATATTTATGTTGTTGATGGTAACTTTATATGTTCAATTATATACTTGTTTGTTATATTATTGCCAATGTAAATTGTTAATATGCTCACTTGTATGAAATCAAAAAATACTAATGATATTAGGGATTTGGAATTAATAACTATGTATTGTTGTTTCCTTAGTGGGTATGACCAACCTAAAATCCTTGCTTCCAAATGATCAGAAAGACCAAATTATATTAGGATGCCCAGAACTAATCAAAAGAAAAGACATGTTCGATGTCTAGAAAAGCAGATAAAGATGTGTGAACTAGTGTCCGGATGGTGCCACGCATCATAACCACTTAAGCCTCTTGATTATCAAGGTCAACAATTGTAATGCATATGGATTTTCCAACATTAAAACTAAATTTTCATGTATGCATCCAGGAGTCGAGTGGGGATGCTCATTATTATTTGTCATATATCATGAGGATACTTTAGTATCCATATAGAAATGAAAGCCATTATTAATTTTCTTCTGTCATAAGGGTATTTTAGTATTCTTATGGGAATGAAATTCTTCGGATTCATCTTGGCATGAGTCGGACGTATAGTTTTTTAGTTGTCTTGTGAAAACTAATGGGTTTTTAGTAACCTTGGGAAAATTATATCATTGTGTAACACATAATGAGATAGGTAGACATGGGGAATGAGTAACCCTTTGACCCTATTGAATATTCGCCTATTTATCCTTGACCCATTCTGTATGACGTTTATTTTCTAATCTAACCATTATGATTGTAGATGGATGAGGAGAGCATATTGTGTTAGGCATGTCCCGTCATATCAAATGATTATATATTTGACATTTGGACAGTTAAGATTCTAGTGAGAGAAAAAACCTATTTCACCTAATGGCATAATCTCACTATGTATTTATTTTGTTTGGGATGAAAAAAATATTATTCATACCATACTTTTCATTTGACCCAACTTTTTTAATTTCCTCCTAAACTCTTAGACACACAATTAGGTAAGTTGAGAGTAGGAATTTTCATGCTTAGATGAATAAAGCTTTCAAAGAAATAAAGGAGACAAGTTAGTATTAGTTTTTAGTATTCCACTGTGTAGCATAGCTATTTATGTTAGTATGTAAAGATAATTTTATAACCATCTATAATTATGACTCTGATCATTCAATAGAGCATCATCATATATCATTCTTAAAGTTATTATTATCACTATATATATTTTGTCGATATAATGTAATAACGGGGTCATGTAATGGACATGTAATCAACAAATGAATTTTTTTTACAATTTTTTCAAGTTCCCATGCTTTTAATGTTGACAATACGATAAATGATCTCATTTTGTTACTGGAAAATAATACCGGCGATGATTGGAGTATCATTAGTGTCTATTTTGATACTCAAAATGGAGGATGTCGCTACTTTGTATTAAAGCGAAGGTTATTTAAAACTTAATTTTTTTTTTGAAAAACATAACCAAATGAAATAGAAAGAACGAGTTTAGGGAATGGTATAATGCTATATCAACATATGTGTCAATTGATATATATGTATAAGTTCGTATATCTATTTATGCTCATCGTTAGTCCTTTCTTCTAAACCTCATGAAGACTGATATTCAGATTATGAGAAAAGAAGTTATGGACTCAAGAAGTGGTAGACCTATGTAACACCCCATAAAAATTATTAAGAAATTAATTAATTAATAATAAGGTTAGAAATGAGAATTTTGCTAACATCAAAATTTGGCCATGAAAGTTACACCATTGCGTTCGTGGTGATTTCTCATCAATTTTCATATATAAAGTTTTGCGATCAAAGTTCAAATGAAAATATTATTGGCGTTTGAAGTTTTAAAATTTAAAATAATTCGAACGAACTTAAATTTAAAAACTAAATAATGTTAATGCTGAAATTTAAAAACTTTAATAAATATTTTCACATGGAAGTTAAACTCAGGGTTTAAGCAAAATTTAGCGTTAGTTAGGAAAATAAGTATAAAATAAAAATTAATGGCAATGGATAATTCATGCCAATGGCAGAAGGCCGATCAACCATCTAGGGAGGAGCGGTCGATCAGTGCATGTGTGGATGCTTGGGTTAGGTTAGGCCACGAATGTCTTAGATTTTATTATTTTAAACTGATTTAAATTTTAGGGTCTAGGAACATCCTAACCACTATAAATAAGAGGCCAGCCCTCTCACTTTTATTGACAAAAAATTGGAGTGCTAGCGAAATTCCATCAGTCTTCTTCTTTAATTCTTTGATTCGGAATCAACTATATTTAAAGGTAATATGTTTTAGATATATTTATAAATTTTATATTTCTCTTCTTCCTAAATCTATGAATTCTAATCTAATCTATGTAGAATTAAATTGTTGTATATTCCATAAAGAAGAAATATGAAGGAGGAATCAGGTGATGGCATGAATCGAATCCAAAGGAAAGCAGGGAATCTATATATGAGTGAAAATCTTAGTTTTCCACATTTCAGTCATTTGTATAGTAAAATTTTGGATTTATTTTATGCCTTATGGAATTTTATATATGAAAATCCTAAACCCTAAACCCTAAAGGTTCCCTTAAATAAAATGTCAACTCTTGGATTAGTTGGAATTTCAATTGTTTTATATTAATATAGTAGAATTTAATTTGTTGTGCTATTTGAATAATTTATGTTTCATTCAACTTCCACTTTTAATTTCAGTTGTTGCGAAAAAGGGTTCATCAAGAATTTTTTTTAGGAAATAGTGTGCAAAGTATGGATTTTTCTATTTTTTGTTTGCATTGCCTATTTTCATAAATTAGAAAAATATGAATTCCTTTTCTTACTTTAAGTTTGTATATGTAAAACTTGAACAGAATATAAAGTGTTTAGATTGTAAAGTTTTATTTCTTTGAAATAGAGGCGTTGATTCTATTATATTAATGAAATATAAGTTTGGTATTTTGATTCCATTTTTTGTATAAGTCTGGTTTTTCTAGCTAAGGGTATTAGCTATTTGTAAATCATGGTGTGGAACTAAGGCTTGTATAAATATCGAAGTTCTAACATTTTAAAAATTAGTATAGGAAGGAAAAATCTTAGAATATGAATACTTCAACACATGTTTAGGGATATTTAGTGATATTTAACCCTTTGACCAGGCAGTATTTAGACTGACTTAATGGATAGAATTTGAAAGTAATCGAGGTAGAAGGCACGGAGAGATAGCCATAAAGTTTATAAACCAAATACAATCGAGATCATAAGGCAAAACCAAAGCCAACCAGAGATTTCAACAACTTAAACCATCAACGTGATGGATCAATGTCAATCCATGGCTATGGATGGTGTGAGAAATGTAGATTACGGATCTTAAGGCTTGAATAACACTAGAGGAGGGTGAATAGTGTTTGTGGATTTTCTTAATCTTTTTGAAACTTATGTAATTTAATCACCAACAAATCCAATTCACAGACAAAAATATAACCACAGAATCAGACAAAGATGCAAATACATAAATAAAAGCGGTAAAGGAAAGAACACACAAGGATTTTATACTGGTTCATAGTTACCCTACATCCAGTCCCGAACAATTGTACGAATTTCTTTTCACAAAAATCTCCTAGATTACACCCTTGGTTTCAAGGCTACGAGGTACACTATCCTGTATTCGAGTCCAGGGAAAACTCTCTTGATTTAACCAGGCTACAAGATCACCTAATTGATTTTCGGGGCTACAATCACACCCAATGGATTTCAAGGCTCAACCGCACCTTTTACTCAATAGTTTGATTTACAAAATATCCTATAACTCTGAATAGCACCGAGATCTTATGAAGAGAGGGGCAGAGAATCAAACAAGAGATCGTCAAGTTTGATTCACTTCGTATTTTGGCAGAATATAGTTTTGAATTCTTTAGAATAAAAGAGGAAGATGAAGAGGAGAGAAAACAAGTGAAATCCAATTAAAAATTCGTTTTGAACTACTGGTGTTTATAGAAGATCAACAACCATATCTATTCGTGAAAGGATACAACGAATAGACACTTGTTTTGAAAATTTGAATTTTTAGTTTAACGGGCACTATGTCGACATAGGGGGTTGAAGGATGTCGACATGCTCTAGGAAAAATTGATGATTTTGTTTTTCTTATCAAAGTTGGTTTCTATAAATTGTTAAAAAAATTTCTAAACTTTGTAAATATATTTGAATATAGTTTGAAATATAAAAGTAATTTTTGATATATAATCTTAATTTACAAAAGTGATTTAAAATCTTAGTGTATATAAATATTTTAAAGCTAAATATTTAAAACAAGAGATAGTTTAAAATCAAGGACAATTTTAAAATCAAAATATGAAAAATGATAAAGATAATTTTGAGGCTAAAATATTTCAAAGAAGAGAGATGTCTTTTTGAAAAGAAGGCTTTAAAAACATTTAAATAAGATATATATTTTTGAAAAACATTTTCATAAAATTAGTGGATATCAAAATAGGACCACTATATATTCCACTAGATATTGTCGTGGGTTCTATCCCACTAGGGTTCCATCCCTTTAATAAGCTCGAATTGAATTCCATTCCACGAATAAATTTTGAATAAAGATGTAAGTGCTTTCAAGAAATTTTAACATAATTCTAGACTAAATACTTAACTTGTACTTTGAAATCTTGAACTCTAAATATATTGATACTCATGAGTCTTCAATCTTCAATCTTGACTCTCTATACCGTACAGTCTTCATCCTTGGTACCTACATGGTAAAATCCTGCATTTACATATATATCTAAACTATAAGTTAGTATTTATATTTTATAAGAAGTCCTAAGGTTGTTGTCATCAAAACCATCATCTCAACGACTAACAATTTCCCACTTTTTGATGATGACAATCTATGTTTATAAAATATACTTCTCCTTCATAATAAATTCCCCTAAAACTAATAAATTCTCCTTAATCTAAGACTAACTACTCTAACTACTCTATTTATATTTCTTCCCCTTTGTCATCAACAAAAACTAATCCTACACTAATATATCTCCCCCTTAGTTTTATATTGGAGTACTTATGACAAATTATGATAGAGTATATGAAATAACATGAGTTAATATTGAAGACATGATAAATACGAAAGTTTACACCCAATATATACTATGTTTCATGTAATGTTATACATATCATTCCAACTAAATCAATTTTTGTCAAAGCAAATCAAATCAAACAATTCAAGCAGTTCAAATCGTAAGGAGATCAAATACCTCTAGGAACTTCAACCCATCCTTCTTCTCCAAAGATAGGATCCTTTTTAATATCTTCCCAATCTTTATTATCTTGAATCAAAGTTCCTTTAGGATTTTCATCGAGATCATCTTTGTCTAGGGCAGAAATCATCAACAGAGGCATCGAAATGCTTCTCTTGTTCTTTTATCATCTGCATTTGACTTAGTTCTAAGTGCTTTTGATTGCGAAGAATAAAAGTAAGTATATTCTTGAATGAGTTGAGAGTTTCTTCAAGACCATCACTTAGAGTTTGAGAAGAGTAGGCCATTTTTGATAAGTAGTTAAAAGATGCAAATAGTGATAAGTAGAAATAAAGAGACAACAAATTTCTGGAAGAAACATGTGTTTAAATAGGCAGAAATTCATTTAAAATTAATAGACATGAGTTAGTTATTTTAATTTCAAATTTTTTAAAAATAATAATCAAATCAGACAGTTATATGTCGACATGGGGGGTGGGGTATGTCGACATGGGTATGTTAATCTATGTATCTTCTTTGTTTCGTGAATAAGTATGCATACATATAAACTTATGTACTATACTAACGTTTATTCCAAAGACACGATAAGGTAGTAAAACATAAGATAGACAATTTTTCATAGATAGATGAGCTAATACATGAGATACTTCATAATATGATAAAAGAACAATACAAGTTCATACAATAAAAACTGATACATCACATCCTAGTTTTCAGAATGTGCTAGAGGATGAGGAGAATGATGATAAGCCAAGTTCTCGACCAACTTTAGCAAAGAACTTGTTCATATTAGTGGTCATTTCCAATTTCTTACTAATGGATCTTTTGAGAATCTGTTGATTTTTCACTATGATCTTTTGATTGTTGAGGAGTGTTTTGTTGGAAAGATTGTTAATATTGATAGGATATTCAATACTTTCCAAGGAGGTGTCTTCATTTTCTTCTTCAATTTACATTTCCTCCCTTTCTTCCTCATTTTCTTCCCCCAAATCTTCATGTGCGAACCTTTCATCCTTTTGAGCAAGAGATTCATATTGTTGAAATATGAAAGGAATTTTCATAAGAGAAATATTGGCATGATTAAACACTTTTCTTGAAACAAATTCTTCCCTTCTGTAATCAAGACCAAAGTAATTAAAATTCTGAGTGTAGATTCCATGATATAAAGTATTCTCACCCATTTTCAAATTTTTAGGACGAAGTTCATCCATAATCACTTGCACCCAATTAATGTCATATGACCAAAAATAGAAAAAAGAGCTTTAAATATTTTAGAGTTGGGTTATTGAAATTTCCCGATCTAGGAGTAATAGTATGTTGCAAAAGAAGATTGACAATACGTGTTTTCGGATGAAAGTAACGACTTTTAAATTAAAGTTATCATCTTTTCCAAAAATGTGAGGATATGTCTAACGATCATGTTCATCAATATTAAAAGTAGAAAGATCCATTCCTGAATTCTTGCAATTGAGAATGTTGCCCAAAATTTCACAATTTAAAACAATTTTAGTGCCTTTAACACTACTCCAAATTTCATTTTCATTTCCTTCATGAAAACCACAATTCAAATTCGCATAAAACATCTTAATAAGATTTGGATAACAAACAAAATCATTTTCAAAATTGTCAAAAAGACTAAGAATATGGTTCTCTTCAAGAAGAGTATTGATTTCATATGTAGAGAAATCGCTAAAGATAGCAAACTTTCCTGTATGAACTTTTCCATAATTAGCATAGCTTATATAAGCCTTGATTGCTTCCAGATCATTATAGAGGTACTTTTAATGGTTTTTGACAGCCTCATTGTGGATAGAGTGCTTGAAGAAGCCATTTTCGAACAGAGTAGAAAGTTTGAATGAGTAAAAGAGAGTTTGAATTTTGAAATGAGAGTGAAAAGATATGATAGGATAGGGGAAATAAATAGATATTCGATATTCATGTTCTCTGGTCAAGAGGTACCTTTGCAGAACATTGGAGTTGGTGAAAATATGGAGGGAAGTTCAAAGATTTGAATTTAAATTTGAATTTCAAATTCCTGACAGGCATGTCGACATCATGGGTAGGGCCATGTCGACATCGGTCGGAGAATTCATGTGACCTATCTATTCTTATATACTTTAATATATATATATATATATATGTATTATTTTTAATGTCTATGTATTTTCTAAAGTATTCATTAAATATAATAATACTCTTTTAATCAAAAATATTATAACATTTAAAAAATTAAAATAAATATAATGAAAAAAATTAAAATTCAAACAACACATAATTTCAAAAACAATCAAACATTTTTAAGTAAAACAATTTCAACCAATATATTGTAAACATGCACCTTTTTCTAGATTTGTATCTCCGAGATCAACGAAATCATGAACAGCCGTAAAGCAAATATTTGAATTTTCCATCTTCTGATCATCATCGTTCGAGGATTAGTCTGAGCTTGAGTCGTCTAGTGTAGCGGTATATCCTCTTTTCCTTTTTTTGTATAATCATTGCTTGCAGGAAACTGTTGCTTATCAGGATGTGGACAATCTCTTTTGAGATGGCCTGGTTCGTCACAGTTGAAACATTTGATGTGATTTGGTACATCATTATGATTTCCAGAGTCCTGTGATCATTCTTTTTGAAGTTTTTCATCTTTCTATATTTAAAAAACTTTCAGAAGTTTATTGTCATGAAAGCTATTTCTTCATCATGATTAACTCCCGAGTCTGGTCCATCTGTTAATGCATTGAACACGATTGACTTTTTTTCGAATGCCTTGTTATCTCTTCTCCCTTGCATTTGTACTTAAAATGACATTAGATTTCCAATCAATTCTTCAATCTTTAAAGCACTGATATCATTTGCTTCTTCGATTGCAAGAGTTTTCTGATCCCATTCCGGTGTAAGAGAATTTAGTATTTTTCTGACTTGATCTTCTTTGGAAAACTTTTTCCCAATGATATTAGATAATGCATAATATCCTGAAATCTACTACACATATCTGACATGGACTCATTAGAATTCATTTTGAATAATTTAAATTGATTTGTGTGTATGGATATTTTGATCTGTTTGAAGTTGTTTGTTCCTTCATGAGTAACTTGCAATGTTTTTCAGATATCATATGCAGACTTACAAACAGATACTCTATTAAATTCATTCCTGTCAAGAGAACAAAATAAAATATTCATGGCTTTGGAATTATTTTGTGCAATAGTCTTTTGCTCAGCAGACCACTGTGCCAAACTAGTTTTGGGTTCAGAATATTTATTGTGTGATATTCCAAGTGTCTAGTCCTATTGACTGTAAATATATTTTCGTTCTACATGCCTAATATGCATAGTTACTGCCATAAAAAGTGGTTGTTTGTAGTAGACTGACCCTCTACAAATGAACTAGTGATAGTGTTAACAGAACCAGTGTTTTTAGCCATTTTTTAAAAAACTTTTCAAAATTCAGATTATGAAAACTTTGAAAACCATGCTTTGCTACCGAATATGAGAAATGCGGATTACGGATCTTAAGGCTGGAATAACATTAGAGGCGGGTGAATAGTGTTTTGTGGATTTTTTGAATCTTTTTGGAACTTATGTAATTTAATCACCAACAAATGCGATTCACAAACACAGACATAATCACATAATTAGACAAAGATGCAAATACATAAATAAAAGCAGTAAAGGAAAGAACACACTAGGATTTTATACTAGTTTGGAGTTACCCTACATCAAGTCTCGCACAATTGTACGGTTTTCTTTTCAAAATAATCTCCCAAATTACACCATTGGTTTCAAGGCTATGAGGTACACCCTCTTGTATTCGAGTCGAGGGCAAACTCTCTTGATTTAACCAAGCTACAAGAACACCTAATTGATATTTGAGGCTACAATCACATCCAATTGATTTCAAGGCTCAACCGCACCTTTTACTTGATTTACAAAAGATCCTATAACTCTAAATAGCACTAAGATCTTATGAAGAGAGGGGCAGAGATTCAGACAAGAGATAATCAAGTTTGATTCACTTGGTATTTTGGCAGAATATAGTTTTGGATTCTTTTGAATAAAAGAGGAAGATGAAGAGGAGAGAAAACAAGAGAAATCTGATTAAAAATTAGTTCATAACTACTGGTATTTATAGAAGATCAATAGCCATATCTATTCGTGAAAGGATACGACGAATAGACACTTCTTTTGAAAATTTGAATTTGGAATTTATCGGGCTCCATGTCGACATGGAGGGTTGAAGGATGTCGACATGCTCTAGGAAAAATTAGTGATTTTTATTTTCTTATCAAAATTGGTTTCTATAAATTGTTTAAATAATTTTTAAACTTCGTAAATATATTTGAATATAGTTTGAACATATAAAAGTAATTTTTAATATATAATCATAATTTATAAAGTGATTTAAAATCTGAGTATATATAAATATTTTAAAGCTAAATATTTAAAATAAGAGATAGATTAAAATCGAGGATAATTTTGAAATCAAAATATTAAAAATGATAAAGATAATTTTGAGGCTAAAATATTTCAAATAAGAGAGATGTCTTTTTGAAAAGGTTTTAAAAACATTTAAAATAAGAGATATATTTTTGAAAAACATTTTCTTAAAATTAGTGGGTATCGAGAAAGGACCATTATAAGTTCCACTAGATATTGTCGTGGGTTTCATCCCACTAGGATTCCATTCCTTTAATAGGCTCGAAGTGGTTTCCATTCCACGTATAAGTTTCGAATAAAGATGTAAGTGCTTTCAAGAAGTTTTAACATAATTCTAGACTCAACACTTATCTTGTACTTTGAAATCTTGAACTCTTGATATCTTGATACTCATGAGTCTTCAATCTTGATATCTTCAATCTTGAGTCTCTATACTGTACAGTCTTCATTCTTGATACTTACATGGTAAATCTTGCATATATATATATATATATATCTAAACTATAATGTTAGTATTTTTATTTTATAACAAGTCCTAAGGTTGTTATCATCAAAACCATCATCTTAAGGACTAATAGATCGGTGCTATGGATTAGCATCGATCCATAAAACCTCTTCAGAATTACTTTATTTTCCTCATGCTACTCTCTCTTAATGCCAAAAGCATATTCCAAGCTGCAGGGAACGTTCACATGCTATATGTCGTCAAATGCCTCAAGCATCAGAAGTCAACAAGTTTGTTCCTCCATTGATCCATCCAACTTACTCAGAAACAAGTTCATTGCTCTATAAGCAAGTCTGGAAACATAAAGCTAAGGATATTTCACTTCGATTAAAGTGATCATAAACATCCATAAGTTGACCTTATGGATCGATATTGATCCATACCTATGGATCAGTGTAGATCCATAGCCTTTTGCTAATAAGGCCACTTCTTCTTGATTACAACTACTACTAAATCAAGGAGAATGTGGAGGGGGATGTGCCGAGGGTTTTCCCGGCGACCTACAGCTATAAATAGGCATGGAGGGGTATCATTTTGAGGATCTTTTAGCTCTTTATCTATCTTTTACACATTTATTATAATTGGCTATCAAGTGGTACCGAAACATAACAACAACACTCGTAAAACAGTAATATCATCAATAAAATACTCAAGTGGATGTAGGCCAAGATTAGCCAAACCACTATAAACCTTGTATGTATCGTTTTTACTCATTTTCATTTACTTTTCCTTCAGTTTTATTCTCCAGGTAATATATTGGGTGTTGGTGCCACATGTTGTTGCTAGAATTTTAGTTCTCTCGTTGAGAATGATTCTCAAACCTTTTTGGATATATCATCAACTATTAGGTTGCCCAAACCCAAGAGATAGATCCATTTTTCTTCATTGTCAGAATATTTAACTTCTCAGATTTTTACAAAATCTACACAAGTGCTTTCTACCTTGGCTCCTAGCAGGGATCGATCCACCACTTCACGTGCTGTGGAAAATGTAGAGAATGTTGGTTCCCAACATTTTCAAGAGGTTGTTCAACCAACTGATAACGAAGGCAGAACCCAACATATGTGATTACTAGGGTTGAAATAGACCATATGATGAAACAGATGGAAGGTAATCTCCAAGAAAGCCATAATGAATTGAATGCACAAATAAAGAAGAGCTTTGATTTGTTGAACAAGTTGACAATAGTCATAGGAAAACCAGGAGAGACCGAACACCTTTGGATTCAGAGTCTAAAAAATCCTCGTCATCGGAGTATGGGTGGAGGGATGGAAAGCAGAAGATGTTCAAGAAGGATATGGGAAGTTGAAGTAAAAGAAGGGGTTGAATCACGGCTATGGCTTATGGATCAGACCGATCCATCAAGTGGAATCGGTAAAGAACCATCCCACTTGGGTGCAGGTGGTCGACTCCCTAGCGATGATGCTGGCTTGTCTTCTTGACCTACCGTAGATGGTTAGGATGTTGGAGGATAAGTGAATACTAGAATCTGCTTCAAAGAGACCATGTACATGAAACTGTTGAACAAATGGTTCTCCTAGAATTAGGGAAACCTAGGTATCGTGAGGCTAACTAAGAGCATTTGCCGGGCCAAACACTCGGGGTGGATTATGATTAACACTATTCGGTTGATCCACCTCAGTCGGATTTGATTGAAATGATCATAAAATTGATTAATTAGAGCCAGCATTGGACAAATAATGAGTGGGGTACATCCTCGTATCGAAATTCATTGATGGAGGAGATCGTACATGCGAAGTGACCGAGGAGATTTGTAATGCCAATGGTGTTGTTGTATGGTGGAAAATGGATCCAAGGAATTATTTGTTAGAATATGAATGGAATATGGATTCTTCTAGAGCTACTAATGCAGTAAAATGTCATTGTTTCCTAATTTCCTTAGATAGGGTGGCAATGATATGGTTTACTTGGCTACCGAGGAGATCCATATCATTTTTCGAGCAACTGTTATGAAAAATCATCGAACAATTTCATATGCATTCAACCTGTCTGAAGGTTGTTATGTCATTTTATAACCTCTTCTAGGGAGCAAAAGAGTTTTTTAATGATTCTTACATAGATTTCATACTACAATGGCAGAAGTAAGAAATGCTTGGATGGATATTATATTCAAGCTTAGATCATAGGGTTGCATCATGATACTGATTTTGAGAAATAGCTAGAAACGAAATCCCCATCAATGATGGATATTTTTATAGGAAGGCTAATTATCTCTAGCGCCTCGAAGAGGCACACACTCATCCCCAAAGGAAAGATGCTTAACATTCAGCTGAGGGGATACAGAGTAATGTCTCCAGGAAAGAGTCCGGACGGAGTTTCGAAAATGTTGATGTTAATATGGAGAACTAAAGTCGTAAACAGGGTAAGAACAATAATAAAGTTAAAGACAAGAAGTCGGATTCAGGGAGATGTCCAAGAATCTCGAAGTTTGAAAATTATACTTCATTGAACAACTCAATTGAAAACATTTACTTGCCTAACAACGGTAAAGTGCAGTGACGGAAGCCAACTCCTAGAGAGTCAAATGAGAAGGAAAAGGGATCTCGTAAGTTTTATGGATTTCAATAGACATACGGTCACAACACCAACGAATGCAAGCATTTTCATAATGCAATTAAGGAGTTGATTCGTAAAAAGAAACTATATTAGTTTGTGCAAGCCCCATAAGATGGCGGGCAACGGAATTCATATCCCCAACAGGAGCAAGCCGGGCCTGGTGTTGATGAGCCCAAGCGGCTTGAGAAACTTCTTGTGATTAAACTATAATTAGTGGATTGCATCGAGCTAAGAAAACTTGGAATGAGATAGAGCGGTATGTTCTAGCAAAGTAGCTCAAGAGTGTGATAGATGATATTGTTTTCCATAATCAAGATTATGATGGGGTAGACGCCGTAACTATTGATCCCCTTGTTATTTCGGCTATGATTGGCCCTATTATTGTCAGAAAGTTTTGGTTGACAGTGGGAGTTTAGTCAACATTCTGTTCAAGAGTGCCTATGATTAGATGCTAATGGAGGCAAAGAACTTAACGCTATGTAAATCTCAGATCCTTGGATTTAATGGGACGACGACTAAGAAATTGGGTTGCATGGATCTACGGTGGTTCTTGGAGAGGACGATCGGAAGAGAGTGTGGGTCGTGCCTTTTGTTGTGTTCGATATTTGCTCCGTCTACAATTACTTTTTTGGCTGACCGACCCTTGTTGAATTCAGAGCAGCCATCGTTCCTTGGTGTTTGACAATGAAATTCCCAGTTGAGAAAAGTATGGGGATTGTTCAAGGGCACTTGGGCTTGCCTGTGAATGCTACTTCACCGAGTTGAAAGAGGCAAGATGAGAGAAAAAGGAGAGAGATTAGAGAGGACTCTCTGCATTAAGGCTCTGGATGCATAGCAACCACCGACTGAGCCCTAGCATATGCAACACATTCAGTTCCATAATGATATGGATCCAAGGAAAGAGCCGGTGGATGGAAGGCTGCACGAGCCGAGCTAATAATCAACATCCCGGTCTGCCAGGATGATCCTACACGTGTAACACACTTAATTTTTAAAAACATTTTTCGAAAGATTTAATTAGATAAATTAAATGGAATAATGATGATAATGGGATTGAGATTTGAATAGAATTATAAGAAGGTCATGCTTAAGTAATTAATTAAGTGGGCTTAGATTGGCTTATATGTTATTAACTAAAAACATGGGCATATTAGTAAATAGCCGTAACTTTTTTATTCAAGACTATACCCATTCGCGTTTCATTTCTCATTTTCACGTTCATTCTAGAAACCTAAAATGCAAATCAAACCCTAAGAGAAGCCAGCCATTAATAAGGGAAAAAAGGAAGAAAATTTTAATCAAAGCTAGGGAATCATTCTTCTACAAATCTCAAATTCCTTATCGTAACCAAGGTGAATAATAATTCATTCCATCTCTATTTTTTTTTAAATCATATGTTTCCAAACTTAAGATTAAATTCCTTTTCATGATGTTTTGGATGATATGCTTGAATTATTATATGTTGGATTTAAAACAATTCATTTACACATGAATTTGCATGATTTTAGGGTAAAACCGATTGTTATTGATTTTAGAACGCTATGGGAAAATTTTATATTAGGTAAAACAATCTTTTAGAGATGGATTTCAATTTTTGCAATTTTTCAAACTATGGAAAATTTACTATGAATTTCTAAAGGAAAATATGACATAAGTGGGTTTAAATTTAATTTTGATTATTTCGAGAAGAAATTGGGTGTGAAATTCTCATATGTTTAATAACACGATGAAAGTGAATTTCTATGATTTTTGGGGATTCTTCCTAATTGATTTGCTAGGGAAAATAAATAATTTTAAAAGAAGAACTTATTCGCAATGTTGGTTTTGGTTAATGGAAGGGATTACAACGTTACTTTTTCCCTTGATTTAGATCTGATAAATGCGGCAGTTATTTTGTTAGGTATTTGAAAATTTTAAGGCAACCAATAAATGAATTACAAATAGGCAAGTAGTTATAAATCAATTGCTAAAAGTAGCATAATTTCAGCCTTTAATTCACAAAAGTTAGTTCCGCCTCTTATAGTAGTGCCTTTCGACTCCAATGCTTCTGCTCCAACTCAATCGAAACCATTCCAATCGAAACCTACCAAATCGAAACCAATACACAAGATATCACTTAAATGGTATGTAGTGGATTGGAGGAAAGGCGGAAGCCAAGATCACAAAAGCAATACTTCCGATGGGGTCGAAACCTTAGTTACGTTTCAAATGGTAAATGCCTAATTCGTTTTACTTAAAGCATATATTTTTGAAAGGGGTTTCTCTAAATAGCTTTCAAAGGAGGTTGCCATTTTATAATTTAAAGGTATAGGCTTTCGAAGGGGTTATTTAACTTATAAAAGAAGCTTTCGAAAGTAGTGGTTCAGACCTGATCGAAACCCAACCGCTATTCTTTTTCCTTTCGGATGTATTGTAGCCATTAATGCTTTTGAAGGTTCTTTTTTTTAAACTTAAGCTAAGTCACTTCCTAAATGCTTTTGAAAGGGTTCAGGGGTTTCAAAGGTAATGATGTCGAAAAGGGGTTGCGATGCTATCCTTCAAAGTTTTACTCAAAGGATTTGTGCTTTGGAATAAATGGTTCGGACACCATCAAATTTTCCCCAAATAATTTTGTTAAGTGTTTCGAAAGAGATACTTTCGTATATAACCATTTGACCCAAAATATGTTTTTAGAAGTAAAATCCAATGCTTTCGAGAGGGGTACTTTCATTGGTTTCGAAGCTAAGTTTCTAAGGATTACTAAGCAATGTTTTGACACAATCGAAAGATATAATTGGTTTCAAAAGAGACGTTTTAAAAAGGGCTACGAAAGGTATGTAAATAGTGTTTTGAAAAGGAATTTTCTTATCTTTTTAAGGAGGTTATCCAGGGGTTTCGAAAGTGATGTTTTATGGTTTAAAACAAATAACAATATCTCATTTTTTAGGAAAACCATGGCATAAATGAATTAAAGAGTTTTGAAATAGAAGAAGTTTTCCTTGATTAATAGGTTAAAAGGTTTAACCAAGTTTCATATAAAATGATTTCTATTATGATTGCTTCTTCATATATTTATTCACGTTGTAGTTAACCCACAATGGTACTTTAGGGAAGGGTGGAATAACCAGCTGGGTTAACCTGATAGTGAATATAGTTTAAGAAAGTTAAAATCCTAATTAATGATATTGGCAAGGGCCAATAAGTTAGCATATATTTATTCATATTGTAATTAACCCATAACGGTACTTTAGGAAAGGGCAGAATAACCTCCTTGGTCGACGCGGTAGTGAATATAACTTAAGAAATGTTAAAATCCTAATTAAAGATATTAGCAGGGGTCAAAGGTTCATAGTAAGACCATGAAATCTGTGTATAGCAAAAATATTGGAAGGGGTCAATAGGTTCATAGTAAGCCCATGAAAACTAAGATTTGATATTAGCAAAGGTCAATAGGTTCCTAGTTATCCAACGAAAACTAGGATAAGAAATTAAGATATTAATAGTTAGTCAATACGTTCCTAGTCAGCTCATGAAAACTAGAATTAGACTAGGATTAGCAAGAATGATATTGGAGTTATCAATAGTTTCTTAGTGATCCCATGAAAGCTACGAAATCGGATAGGTAGTATAAGTATTAAATAGGTTAATAATAATGCTAAAAACTATAATTGAGACAAATAGTCAGAATGAATGGGGATAGGTAATACAGAATTAACTTACTTGTTTGCATATCGTCGTATTATTTTGAATTGTTTTGCCATTGTGGATGTAGAAGCACGGTATATGGTTTTATAAAGTTTTAAGACTCTGTTGAGGGGAAAATCCGTTCTGCCAAGCGGCGTGGTCTCACTAGATATCTAAATGGTTTGAGTTGGTAGATTATTATTTATATCGGGCTTTATGTCTATCTCCAAGTTTTTCCCCCTTAAACTCTCTTGTACTCGATTAATTTTTGATTAGTTTGAGGTTTAGATTGTTCTTTTAGACAAATAAATCTTTCGGTGACGTGCATGAGGCATGTTAGCTACTGAGGGTTTTTTTATTTCCGTCTTGTTTGGTTGTAAAGGCAAACTTGTTTATTGCCTTATTATATACTCTGATCATTCAAGGGGGCATCTTCATATGTTGCTTTTGGCGTATTTTGTAATACATATATTTTGTCTGAATGTGGTCTACGCACTAGGATTATGTAATGAATTTGAAATATCTTGAAATGGAATATGGACTTTGTTTGTTGTTTTAATTTTTTTCCATATTTTTGTGTTTTTGTTTATCAATGTATCTAACATTACTGTATTTGGTCTCCGAGGATTAATAACTATAGATAAATGCAACATTCGTAGCCGTTAGTTTTGGGCCTCCAAGTAGGGGGATGTTGCAAATTGGTATCAGAGCATAGGTTTATGAAACTTTAAAAGAAACTTGAACCAAAAAGATTTCTCAAAACATAATCCAATGAATCAGATAACAAGATTGTGGTTTGGGTTAACATTATAGTTATGTACTTGTATTTGATATATAGTTATATATATAAGTATGTATTCCTCACTCTCTTAGACCGTTTTCTGTATCTTACTAAGGCTCTTATGTATATTTACGAGAAAGAAGATACAAAATCAGAAAGAAGGAGGACATCTCGGTGGAGGGAACACCACAACAAATGGAAATGCTCGACCACCACCAGGAGGAACCCAGGTCGATCGACTAATGCTAATAATCAAAATGCTGATGCCAATGCGGATGCTGCAAATCCACCAGTAGATACGGGGGCGATATATCAGTTCTTCATCAGTATGATGCGAGCGGGAGTTGCTGCTGGAGTTGTGGGTAATGTAGGAGGAGCTAATCCTTTAGCTTCAGTTGGGAATAATTATACTAAGCTGAGCAAGGACTACGCCTGTTTGGGAGGGAAGCCATTCATGGGGATGAAGAATGCTATTGAGGTAGAGAATTGGCTATTGCATTGTGAGCGTATCTTAGCTGATTTGAGTTTAAATTATGGGTAAAAGAGAAGGTTGGCCTCTAGGCAGTTGCAAGGGTCGGCACTTCACTAGTGGACAATATTGATGTCGGAGTTTTGGAAGAACAATTGACTTGGGTTGAGTTTATAAGGAGATTTGAGAAAAACTTTATGTCTAAGTTTGCTAAGCAAGAGCTGGTGAGGAAGTTTATGGATCTGAAGTAGTGAGAGTTGTCAGTGTTGAGTATGCCACTAAGTTTGAGGAGTTGTCCCGTTATTGACATAATATTATAAACACCGTCATTAGAAGGAACGTGAAGTTCAGTAGAGCACTGAGGCCCAAAATTGCTAGGGCGACCCTGCCACATCTCTCGGATCCTAGTAATTTAGTTGTGGAGATGGCTATTTTCCATGATGAGATGCTTGTGGATTGTTCTAGAGAGAAGTCGATGGAAACCATGGTTCTCAGGGGAAGAAGAGAAAGTTCTTTAAGAAAAAGGAAGCCCAGAACGGAGATGCTTCCAAGAAGGCAAAGGCAGAGTTAGTTTGCTATAAGTGTGATAAGAAGGGTCATTATGCGAATGATTGCTGGTCAGGTAATAGGATGAAGTCTGCAAATAAGAAGAATGTGAAGTGCTTCAACTGTGATCAAGTTGGGCACTACAAAATCGGTGTCCAGAGCCAGTTAAGACAATGGAAAGGTTTTTTCTATTAGACCAGCTAGGCCTACTATAGCTGACAAGGAGAAGACTATGACGGAAGGTACGCTTTTGATTCAGATTATACTAGTTAGGGTACTTTTTGATACCGATGCATCACATTCATTTATATCTCAGTATTTGGTTGATAGATTATGCTTAGAACCCGCCTACATTGTTACATCCTTAAGGGTTGCGAATCCAATAGGAGATATGCAACTCATGGGTTGGCATGTGACCAGTTAGAACTTGATTTGTTAGGTCATGAGTTTGCCTGTAGTTTACGTCTTTTCAATTTCGTAAATTTCAGAATCATCTTAGGTATGAATTGGTCGGGTGGGTATAAGGCTAGAATGTTTTGCCAGGATAGAGAGATATCACCGAGACACCCTGATAGCCATAACAGAGTAATATTTTCAGTGAAGAATTCTAATTGAAGTGTTAGTACTTTGTTTAGTGCTATTTAGGTAGGATATTATTTAAGTTAGGTTTGAGTAGCAAGAGAGTTTGCTGATATCTTTGAGCTAATCACAGGACTACCACCGAAATGACCAGTTGAGTTTCGTATAGATCTTGTGCCCGAAGCTGAACCTATGAGTAAACAACCTAGCAGAATGATACCAACTGAGATGAAGGAATTGAAGGTGCAGCTAGTGGATCTTGAGTGATAAATTTTTTAGGCCAAGCAGTTTGCCTTATGGAGCTGTCACAGTGTTCGTGAAGGAACCAGATGGGTCATTGAGAATCGTATCGACTATCGTAAGTTGAATGAAAGGATGATTAAAAATAAGTATCTTTTGCTAAGAATAGACGATCTGTTCAATCAGTTGAGTGGAGCCAGAGTGTTTACCCAGTTGGATTTGACAAGTTTCCATCAGTTAAGAGTGGCAAAGGATAGTATTCCATTGACAGCATTTCGGACTAGGTATGGTCCGTATGAATAGTTAGTGATGCCATTTGGATTAACAAATGCACTTGCTTAAATGATATGGTATTAAATGTCCGGAGTTTGCCTAAATCCCATTAAATGGTATTAAGTGACTTGAGTACTATCTCTTACATTGATAAGGCATTATGGACGATAGATATAGGTTACTGGGTTGAAAGCAAGTTGGCTATGGGATTATATTTGGAAAGCCTTTGAGCTTATATTTGAAAAGATGATGTAGGTAAATACGTAAGACAAGTTGCTATTTAAATTATACTGCCAAGTACTAGTATAGTAAGTCTCGAGATTTTTATTCACTATGCATATGTTGTTCTGACTCCCTAGTCATTACAACACAAGTTAAATAAGCGATGACGAAGGCGGAGACATCAGACTTGTGGCAGTAGTCTATTTATTTACTTGTTATTTTCTACAGTTTCTAATGTATCCATAAAATAAAAATGATGTTGTAAATTTATAATATTGTACCATGAATATGTAATGGTGATTATGAATATTTTGCTATAGTTTTCACTGACATTTGAATTTTAAATGAAATGGGTATTGTTTCTGTTATTATATTTTATTCTTCGGCTGTGTGTTCTGAATGTGTAGATAAATTGCTCTTTATTGTTCTTTATACCAACCATTAGCCATCTTTGGAATGGGTCTAAGTTTCGATGGACATTTTCTAGATCAGAATTTAGGTCCATTTCAGAGTGGGTTGTTATAGACATCGCCTATAATAAGTATCGACGGTGGATGCGAGGTTAGTCCCAATTCTATTGGGTAGGTCTATCTAGCTAACCTATCCATCGGTGCCTATGAATGGTCGGACTTATATGAGATGTCATGATTTGGGTTATGGATCATAAAACAGATATCCCAGTACAGACCTGCTTCGGGGTTGGTGGTATTAAATGGCTATTGTAGGGTTTTCCTCTTTCCCATTCAAGAAGTATTAGTGGTTAGGATTATATTTTTGGTCCAGTAGTGGGAAATCTTGGGAGGGGGTCTGCTTCAGGGTTGTGGTATTAAATGGATGTTGGACGATTTTCTTCTTCCCTAGTGAAGAAGTATTAAGTGGCCTTACGGGATTTCTTGTGATGTCAGGTGGAAAGTACCGAAGAAGGGTCGCCTTGGGTATAGATTTTAAATGACGGGGATATGCCCAGGGTCCAGGTATTAAATGTTCAAAGTTTTCCTATCTCCCATTTAAAAAGTACTTAAGTGATTCAGGTACTTTCTCTTATATCTTTAGGATATAATTGATGGGGATGGGTCATTAGACCCAATATATATTCCATAGTTTGTTGCAGCCACATTATAGCTATGAAGACCGGAGGCCATTGGCCTACAGTTGAAGATACGTTATGGAGTTAGACTGGAAGAGTTGTTGGCTTCCTGTTAGAGGTATACTTTGATATGTATAGTTAGAAATTATGTAAGATATAATACTCATCTAAATGATACTACCTAAATTCTATTATGGTAAGGCTTGAGATTTCATTCACCAAACATTGTTATTCTGACTCTGTCCTCATTACAGCTTACGGTTTAAAGGAAACAATGTTGATGATAAAGCATGAAGAAGGAGATGAAGACTAGTGGCACTATAGCTATTTATTTATGCTTGTAGTTTATTTAGATATACCCAAATTTTAGACTTGTTGCGGTTCTATTTTGAGAAATTGTGTTATGGATATTTGGAATAATTTTATTTATGAGATTTGGAAATTTTGAATGGGAACTTATTTTATTATTATATTTTATCCCTTCTGCTATGAGATTTGAAAAAATGGATAAGTAGCTCTATATGTTGTTTATTTAATAAATTTTTACTAACCAATAGCTAGCTTTAGGAATGTACCTAAGGTTCGATTGGGCTTTTATTTAGTCAAAAATTTAGCCCATTCCAGATAGGGTTGTTACGTGTGCGCTTTGATTCTTAGATTTTTTAAATATGCGATGCCTTGTGATGTTTTATGATGTTAAAACATAGTTTTTGTTAAGATATTAATTTAAATGGTTTTTACGAATATTTTAGGTGAAATAAGTAAATTTAAGTTAGATCTTTAGATTTGAAAACTATGTTAATAATCCCCAAATGATAGGAAACTCAAGTTGTTGTGTATAACATCAATTTGGAGATATGTTTCGATTTCATAATTTTCCAAACTAATTTGAATTTTCTTAGTTAAGAAATGGTTTAGATTCGAGTTATTATTATTTAAAATACAAAAAATAATAATTTTATCGGAAAGTTTTATATATGATAGAAGAGCGAAATTTTGAATTTTAAGGATTTTTGGGATTTTTCCCAAATAATTTCAAATTAATATGAATTATTTAGTAAAGCGAAAGTTTAGTTAAGAATGGCATTAGATGATTGATTAATATTTTACATGAACAATAAATCTTGCCTAAAATTTCTAAAAAGAGATCTTGGAAGGTAAGAGTTCAACGAATGATAATTTAGCATAAGAAAAGATTTGGTGGAAAATAACTACTTAAGTGAAATAAATCAATTTTAATGTTAATTACAAAACCGCCATTTTAGAATTTTGGTAGCTTCCATTTAGATACACAGTAGATGTATATGTAATATCATAAGTTTAGTCAATAGCTTAACTTTTACGTCTATGGTAGCAAGATCTTAGATGCACAAGCATACTTATTGTTATGTTTTAAGAGTTTCCCTAGTTGTTTTAAGTTACAACAGCCAATGTTTTGAATGGTTCAATGGTTATATTTTAAAGTTGGTAGACATTTTTAAAGTGTCGATGGTCATTTATTTCAAAGGTTATATATTATGTTGTACTGTTTTGTTAGCTATTTTTAAAGTTTCGATAGCCACATGTTTAATGGCATTTTAGACATGCAATAACTAGATATTTTATAGCTTTAGGCATGCGATGATTTTAGACATACGATAGCTTTAGACATGTGATAGCTTTAAACATGCAATACCTATGTGGTTGCGATAACTTCACCTAAGATGTTCGATAGTCCTATTATTCACCTTTAAATGTGTATTGTCAATTATTGGGCAAGGATTTTCTTAATACCAAAGATGGCTTTGTTGAATTCAAGAACATGCCAAGAAGTTTAAAAGAAGGACACTAGTAAAATAAGATATGAAAAATGGAAAAAGAAAAACTTAGCCCAAAGTTAATTGTGTTTATAAGAAATAAACTGTATACTTATTTATGTACTTACTTATGTGTAGTTGGCTTTCATGAGTACGTATTTATATTATTGATGGTAACTTTATTTGTTCAACTATATATCTTAAACAATTATATTATTGCCTATGCAAATGGGCGATACAGTCACTTGTATAAAATCACCAAATTTAATAACATTAGGGATTGAGAATTGATAACCATGTAGGGTTGTTCCATTAGTGGGTACAATTAGGGTAAACTTGTGTGTGAGTAGAATTGCATCCACAAGGTCGCGATAATCAAATTGTGTTAGGATGCCCATGACTAATCAAAAGAAATGACTTGTCTAGAAAATCAGATTAAGTTGTGTGGATTGGTTTCGAGGTAGCGCCTCACAAAGTATTCGATTAATTCTCTTGATTATCAAGGTCAACGATTCTAATGTATAAGCCTTTGCTAATATCGAGACTAATTTTTTTTTTTAAATTCAAGATTGAGTGAGAATGCTCGCTATTATTTTTCTTCTTTCATGGGGATATCTTGGTATCATTGTAGGAACAGAAACTGATGTTACGTTTCTTCTACCATCGGGATATCTTAGTACTTTATGGGAATGTGTTATCCCGCCTTTTGGAAAGGCTTTGACACCAAAAGATCAACAGAAACCAAAGGCAGTTCTCCCTGATTGCCAATTATGAACAGGTCAACTATGGATGTCGGTGAATTTTGACCGAGCCCGGCTCGAGCTACAATTGACAAGACATGACAAGCAAAGCTATGAAAGCTAACATTCCAAATTTCGAGTCAATCGGAGTTCGTATTCTCAAGATATGATCGATGCAAACCATGGAAATCAACTCACTCATGTTCTTCACTTCACATCGATCAGGCCGTATCCCTCATTTCGTGTTGATTGGTTTTTTTATTCATCAATCCCCAGCATGTTCGTATCCATCGCAAGTTAGTCTACCTCGTATCCATGCCAATTCGTATCGACTGTTTTAGTCTGTATCCACCAAAGGTAAGGCTTCGATCCATCCTGAGAATGTAGTTCATATCCATATGTCGGCCTTGTTCATATATATATATGAAAAACCATGTTTCGTATCCATCATCTTGCATCTTCTTCGTATCGATCAAGTACGAACTCCACTCCCATCATATAAGGTTACTACATATCGATCGACACGTATAGGATCGATACAAAGCACATCACTGTCATCGATATGAAGATAGAAACGAATGAAGTCACTTCGATGGATACGAACCAACAATGCAAACAAAGACTGAAGTGGATGGATGCGAATGAAAGAATATGGATGGATACGAATGGAGTTCAAAAGATATAAAGGCTCGGTCAACACAGCAAGAAATGTGGATCCACCCTAGCTTATCGCTCCATGTCAACAATTAAGCACATGCCTTTGATCGACATGAAGGAGATGGAGGCAAAGGAATCGATATGAACTCCTATCCATGTTGGAGAGCCCAATTCGTGTTGATCATATCTCATAATCCACAAGTCCAAATGCTTTGAAATTTTCACAGTAGCTTATGTACAACCTAAAGAATGTTCATGCTAAATCTCGACTTGATTGGGCCAAGTCTTGATCGATATAAATTTCATTCGTATCGATCACGGATCCAGTGAAAACCACATGAGATCAATCGCGTGGGCCCATCCATGTGCTAGAAGAGGTGTCCCGATATTTGAGCGAGATATTTGCATCCTACGCCTACAAACATCCCAGAGCCTACAAAAAAGGGACTTTTGGGCTCTCCTACATCCAGACTTTGCCGAAACCATTTTTGCACTCAAAGATCATTGTTGTACTCGAAATCTACTGCTGTAATCCATTGTAACCAGTTGTAATCAGCAAATAAACATCAATAAAATAGTTAGTTTCATAGTGGACGTAGGCAATACGTCGAACCACTCTAAATCTCTGTGTTTCTACTGCTTTACATAGGAACTTTGAGTGTTCTTCATATTTATTTTCTCTACATATTAGTTATCCGAGTTATGTGATTGTAAAAGGGTGCTTTCATAGACAATTGAGTGTTTGTGACCATTTTTAACGCAAACATTTTGGTGCTTTCACTGCGAAGGCTAGTGTTCAGGGATTCTACAGCTTCGATCTTGGATCTGAAGGCTTAAGGACTTAGATCGGGAAAGCAATGGTGAAGCAATCAGCAAGGAGACCAAGAGCAGAAAGAAGCTAGCATAAAGGAAGTTAGGAGGCTTTCTCAGGAGTGAATCAAGCTTCACTCTTCATCACCCGAGACCAGATGGAGATGATGATGGAAGCTATGTAAGAGGTAATGCTGAAAGACAAGAAGAGATGATGTAGAACCTACTCCAACAAGTTAGATAAACTAGAATGCAGAATAAAGGGAACACTACGGTAGGGAATGCTAGAGATAGAGGTTGGGAGCATGTAGCAACTAGGATCCAGAATAGTGCAGGACCATCAAGAGCAGCCCATGAGCTAGGGACACTCCACAAGAGCATGTTGATCCAACCTCAGGCTGGATATCAAACGCATCTGTTCAACATGGCATTGATAGAGGAATGGATGCCCGTCCAAGAGAGCAGATTCCAGGATTCCCTCACGAACTGAGCAGATCGAAGCCAACGGGCAAGGACTATAGCTTGGCGATCGTGACAGATTGGCAGAGATAGTCAGACGAGCCGTGACAGGTGGATGGGTGAATACAGATTTGGAAGACATTAACAGGAACCCCTTGGCTCCTACAATTAAGCAGGCCAGGAATCCGCCAGAATTCAAGCTACCGACATTGAAGAGATATGATGGAAGGACGATCCTACTGTTCACTTGACAAGGTACATTAGGAATATGGAGGTGTTGGGGGCATCAGAGGAGGTCATGGCACGATGCTTCCCTTTGTATTTGACAGATATTGTAGCATTATGGTTCAGACAGCTAGAAAGTGGTTCTATTGGCACATGGATGGAGCTGATTTAAAGGTTTATGAGGTAGTTTCGGGTCCACATAGTCTATCCAAGAATGTAATGACCCTGACATCGATGAAACAATGGAAGGGAGAACTGCTCAGAGATTTCTTGACCAGATTCAATGTGGTAGTGGCTTCGGTGGATCGACCTGATCCGTCGTTGGTTTTGATGGCAGCAGTTTCGAGAATTGCAGAGAATTTAAATTTCAAGGTATCGTTGGAGTGGAACCCACCGAGGGATCTCGGGGAGTTCTACCATGAGGCGGAAAGGTTTCTGAGGCAAGAAGATGCGCAGGCTGAGAGAGGAGGGAGAGAGGCTGAAGCTTATGCAGTAAGGGGTGGAGGTCCACCTAGGGAGGACCCAATCAAAGATGATAAGGGAAAAAGGAAATTAAATGACAACGGTAGCACTTCGAAAAGGCCGCGGAGGGAGTCAAAGATTTCTTCTTACACGGATCTAACTGAAACTATGGAAAGGATTTTCTTAGATACTAGAGGGCGCCTGAAGACCGGCAAGAGGGGAACCTTCTGATTACGAGCGAGCATCGGGGGACATTGCTTATTCCATGAGCTAGATAGGCAGAATATGAATGACTGTAGGCATTTAGAGGATATCATTGAGAAGCACGTAAGGAATAGTCAACTAGAATAATATGTAAGGAATCGAGCTGTGGCAGTGGGACAAGAGCGGCCACCGCCCGCCTCAAATGGAGATGGCGGTAGATCTAGGCAACGTCGGCTTGTTATCAACTAAATAAATTTATGGCATTGAATAAGTAATAGTGCTCGAAGTAATACGGCTAAGTCGCTTACACATGTATGGGATCGAGGACGTTCCTTGGGCACGCTCTGAGACGATGACAAACCGTATTGCTCTAGTCTATGAAATCCTGTTTTCTTTCTATGTTCATACAAATTTTGGTTCTTTCTTTGGTTGTACAAACATTTATTTAGTTTTCCCTAGCTGTAAAAACTCTTATTTTAAATAAGTGAATTTGGATCAATGTAATAATGTAACGACCCAGAATTTTTATTAATTAAAATTTGAATATTTAATTAATTTTAAATATTAATAAGTGAATTTATAAGTCAAATAAATTTTTATTTGAATTTTTGGATTTAATTGGATAATTAAATCGATAATTTAATATGTTAAATTATGGAAAATAATTGAAAATAGAGTTAAATATGATTGAAAAAGATTTTGGAAATTTTATTTTATCATATTGGAGTTAGAATGATATTTTAGAACTTTTAAAATCGAATTAAAAGTTTATTTGTGAAAATTGAATATTTTAATATTAAAATCGACTAGTGAAAATAGTCAATTTTTGAACAGTCTCAGAATTGAACGAAACCAGTTCCATTGGATCCGTAATAGTTAGTTATTACCGGATTTCAAATTTCGTGTCAATCGGAGCTATCGTTTGATCGTGGCAGCTCGAAACGCATCGAATTGTTTTTAATTTAAATTTGGCGAGTCAAAATAGCCATTTTTCAAAAAGTCTCGGATTTCGACGAAACTAGTTTCATCGGATGCATAATGTGATATTATTGTAAGGTTTCAAATTTCAAGTCAATTGGATTTACCGTTTGTCCTGTACAAATTAAAACGCCTAGAAATCGACTTAAATCGGTTTAATTCAAATTGAGCGTTTTCAGCCATAACTCGCACAGATGTCCGAATTAGCTTCCGAAACCTGTTCCATTGTGTCCGGAACGCGGGATAAACCCTAGGAACGTCAGTTTCGGTGCGTAAATCGGAGTTCGGAATTTCCGGATGAATAGTGTTCGAAAATTCTCTATAAATAGCTCAAATTTCACAAATTAAAAGAAAAAATATATATTAGGGTTTCATCATCTTGTGGCCGCCAGTTTTAGGCATGAATGGCCGAAAATCACCCTCGTTTTTCTTCAATTATCTCTTCATCCACTCAACGATTCATGAAAGTTTCAACTAGAGTATTGTAGAGGGCAACACGAACTACAAGATCAACGGTGGAGATCGCGAATAGCTTCACGGATTGATGGGAAATCGAGTGCAAACGTGGCCGTTCATCACACGTGCGCGCGCATCACGAGGAGGCCGAGTGCCACCATAGTCAGGCCGAGCATAGGGGGGGTTGAGTGCTTCGAGATGGCGGTGGTTTGATCGATTTTCATCGAGTATTGATGTTGAAAAATTAAACCCTAGTTGCTTTGTATATGGGTTCAAGTGCGTGCGTGTGTTCTGGAGACGATTCGCATGAAAGAGGAAGAAAGAAAGGTGCGGTGGTGATGAGCTGAGGCAAGATCCTATGGCTTAGATTGGCTAAGGTTTAAATATATAAAAGTTTAATGTTGTAATTAGTTTATAAAAATCGTGTACAAACTTCAAAAATTCATAACTTTTTCATACGAGGTCGAAAAAATGCAAACTCAGTTGCGTTGGAATCGTATGGACGAGCACTACGCGATGGAGTTGGATTGGAGTCGTTTGGAGTTAGTGAGAATTTTGGGTAAAATTAAACGCGCGTTTAATTTTATTCGAAATAAATCACTAAAACGGAAATTAAAATCAAGGTGAGAACTTCTCACTCAATCGAATCGGTTTCGATTTTATTTTAAATAGTTAGATTTAAAATATTTGAATGCATGTTTGAATGATGATTGATATCTATTGATTGTTAAAATAGACATTATACGCCGTTAGTAAGCGGATGTTATTTAATAAAAACATATACCGCGAATATTTCATAAACAGTGAAATTGGTATTATATATAATATCAATATATATATATTGGCATATGTATATATTGCAGTTGTTGATTTCCCGTATTTTTTAGCGGATGAGACCCTATTGCGCCGTTATTAAGCGGATAATATTTATTAAAAACATATACCGCGATAATTTCGTACTGGAGCGAAATTGGTATTGTGCTAATGTTTTTGGATGCAGGAAAACAGGTTGGAGGGATCCAACTGGATTCCTCAACAGTATTTATTTGATTATGGATATTTTGATATTCGTTGATTATCATATACGATATGTGATATCGTTGTAGTCGTGATTGACTATTTGGTGTGTAGCATCATTGGACCCAGATTTTGGGATTTTAAAATGATTTTGAAAGTGATTTTGAAAGTATACTATATTTTTGGAATTGATCCATTATAAATAAATAAACGTTATAATTTTTAAAGTTATAAAAATTATGATTTTGTGAAATATAGTTAAAAGTTGATTTTTGAGAAATATGGGATTTATGATTTTATAAAAATAGTTTAAATTGGATTTTTGAATCTATTATGAAAAGATTAAAAATAGGATTTATAAAATTTAATTATTTTATAAATCAATAGAATGGTGAAATTATAAAGGAATTTAAAGACGTTTTAAAAGAATAATATAAATTGATTTATATTAAGAGATTTATAAATGGATATTTATAAATTGAGATATAGACATTATAAAACGAGTTTTTATAAGTGTTTGAATGAAGTGAAAATGAATTTCATTAAAGAATGAAATTAATAGAATTATAAACGGTGAAGTTATAAATGGAATTTTATAAACAGTAGGTTTATAAAATTTGTAAAGTTATTAAAAGAATAAACTTGGGTAAATAATTGAATCTCATAAGTTATAAGATTTATAATTATGAAATTCTAAGGAACGATTTTGTAAAATAATCGTTTTATAAGTAATTAACTTATAATATGAACTTGTAGTTTATAATTGAGTTATAAACTGGAATAGGTTAATAAAAGAATTTATAAAAAGGAAGTTTTTATAAATAAATAGAAATGGAATTTATAAACGATGTTTTATAAATTCGCAAATGACTTATTTTGATAAGAAAATTGTTGGAACCTATTAAAGGAGTTATATTCACATTTTTGAATAGTGAATAATCCTTTGAATTAAAACGAATAAAAGGATGAGATTTCTTAATGAAGTTTATTCACATTTTTGAATAGTGAATAACACGTTAAAGAAAATGGTTTGAATGTGAATGTTTTAAATAGAATTAAAACGATCTAACGATGTTTTAAAAGATGTTGAGATTCGAAACCATAGATTTCAGCATTTATTGTTGAAATAGACGTTTTCGAGAAATAAAAGGAAATGATGGACTATAACACTGTTGTTATAGTAAATAATTTCCGAAAGGAAATGTTTTGAATAGTATTGGGATTTATATATCTATTTAATTTCGAATCCCTATACTAGTGATTTTGGGTTGTCGTAACGATGTTTTACGCAACATTCGTTTTGGCCCAAATAAATATGTTTAAGAGAATGATTTCCTTAAAGAATGAAATATATACTTAATTCGATTTAAGTATATTAAATATTTTCCAAGGTTGAAAATAAAAAGATTTGTGAATTACTTATGAATAAATAAGTATGGAAATGTTTTCCAATATGAAGTGAGTAATTAGAATTTATCTTTTGAAGGTAAATTGAAAATGGATTATTGAAATCATATGCATGGATATTTTGAAATATAAATTCATTATGGAATTTATATGTGAAAGTGGAATCTGTTTAAAAATAAATATTGATTTATTTTTGAAGTGTTGAAATTATATATCTTGTAAATATATTTTGGAAAATAAATAATTTGGAAAATTATTTGGAATCTGGTGATGTGTGCATATTCATTGATAGTTCAATAACCGACTATCAATATTTCCCTTTGAATGGGTATTTGATGTGATTTGTTTGAATTTGAATGCCACACTTATTTTTGAATAAGCGCTCACTATTCGGGTTAACCGGGAAAGGACCATGGGGTCGTATAACCCATTCCGAATATGTGATACGTCGTTATGAATTGCATTTGAAGATCGGTGTTGAAGACCGGATATTTGCGAAAGCGATAGGATGACCTGTCGATTGACTCTGCACCGAGTAGCTACGGTATTGAGTTCTCCATATGTGATGGTGAATCCGATCAGGATTGTGAATATCCGGATTGCAAGGACTTCTTTGTAAGTGCCTTCGGTTTTGTTCGAGCCCGGAACAGACTTGTATGGATTGTATGTCTGACATTACAAGTTGAGATATAAAGCCGATTTCATTCAAATATATTTCTGTTGGTGGCGGAGAATTTATTCTTTTAGCTTAACACCCTTCTCTGAGACGTACGAGCTCAGAGGTTATGTAGTTGAATGTTATCAGCGATATATTCCCAATTTGGTAATGTGATATGCTGAGTGATGCTGAAATGATCATTGTGTTGATTATTTGTGATAGGATCGTTTATTTGATCGTCTATCCTTGTGATCATTGTGTTGATCATTTGTGACCCAAAGCATGGCTTTTGTATAAAGTATGTTTTTGTGGACGAAACTTCGTCGAGCCTCACATCCCGGAATGGTCAAAACAGGAAAGATGCGGCAAGGTTATGAGGGGTAGCTCCCTTTAGGGTATGTGCATTTCCTTCTGGAAAGGGTGGTATCATGGTATGGAGCCCAGATACTTACTCATGTTGAAACACTATATTTTATTACTGTGTGGTGTTGTTGGTGACGAGCGCTCGGTTAAAAGGTCCAATGGGACCGGGGGATGCCATATTCGTGTAGTAGTTACCTAGTGATAAAGGTAACCCGGCCTTGTGTTGGCAGAGAGCTGGTTAAGTTCTCGGGGACGTCCAGCCAGAGGCGTTTCCATGTGGCAATGGGAAGTTCCTTGGCCTGACCATTTGTTGGAAATCCAAAGAAACAATACGAAACTTGTACAGTTTTAGTTGTATAACCTGCCATGGAATGTGGCGGTAACCTGCTATTGAACATGGTTAGCTATAGTAGGCATACGATAATGGTCGTATGTTGGCTAAGATTTATATTCTACTTTTGAAATAAATTTTTCCTACACTATACACTAATAATAATATCAAATGTCTTTTAAATGCGTATCAAGCATCTTTGACTATCATAAGGAGAAATCTTCTCCAAGTCTGCGTTTGCATTGTGTGTGTGGCAGGAGGTCTTATGGTAGTCTCATTTTTAAAAGCATTGCGAATTGAGTTTAAAAATATTCCTTTATTTTGATTTTAAAGTTAAATAAACTGTTTTGAGTTCTCACACCAGTCACATGACTGACTTGGAGTTTATTGTTTTCCTTCCTAAACTCTGGGTGCCCACCAATTTCCACACGGGCAGTGAAGAGTTAGGTTTATCAGGATATTCTGGATATTCTGGAGTTGCTGGAGGCAAGCTGGATGGCATGGCGTATTACTAGTTTATATAGTATTTCTTTTTCCGCTGCACTGTTTGTTGTTGTTATTGTTGTACACTCTGATGATATGATGTAATGAAATGTGATGTAATGTAATAACTGATATAGTTCTTTGTTTAAAGATTATTCATTTATTATTATATGTTGTTCCGCTGCGAATTGTGAGATTCTGATGTTGTTCTGTTGTTTTCTATTCCGTTCTATTTTGTTCTATTCTCCATTTTTCTATATTTTCAAATTTTCTATTCTCTCTTTTCTTTCTATTCTATATTTAAAAAAAAAATTCTATCTTCTTTTCCCTATCTATTTTTTTCTTCTTTCTTTTTCTTTTCTTAAATTCTTTTTAAACCCCATAACTATTCGGTTTTTCGGCAACGAAAATCCGCAAACGTTACATTTGGTATCAGAGCTTATGGTTAAGCGACAACCATGGTTCTGTTGGGTATTACTCATTAGAGATAGAGTCAGCAGTACTCTAGAATGAGTTTGAGTGTAATAATAGCTATGAGAGCGTATTTGTTAGTGAATGTAAATTGTTTTATGTTGTGATGATTGGTTTGTTGAGTGGTATATAGATTCTGGTTAATACGAGCAATTAACGTTGTTGATAGGGATCTCTAAACACTTGTACAGAACAATTCAACACGATATTGTTTTAAATTGGGTAAATGAAATAATTTTACCTTGATTATATTTTTATATATAAAGAAATAATTTTTCAGAATTATTAAAGAAGTGTATATAAGTTGATTGTTTAGATGTTTGAATAATCTAAATAAAAAGAATTATAAGAATTGAATTATAATTAAAGTGATTTACAATTGTGAAATAAACTTATATATATGAGAAATGAAACTATATGAATATATTTATGAATATGAGTTGTAAATATAAAAATGAATTAAGTTATATAAATAAAAATTCAACTTTAGAAATTGAATTGAATGAATGGATTGAATATTAATCAATTAAATATGAATTAAGTTGATATGAAATAATGAATATAAGTGTAATTCATTAAAATCTAATGTTATTAGAAAGTTAAATAATTGAATGAAAATCAATTAAATTAAACCAATTGTAAGCAAAGGAATTTGGTTGTAATTGATATACATTGGTTGTTATATGATTGTTAGTTGATTGTATATAATTCATTAGGTATTAATGAAAGTGAATTAGCGAAATTGAAAGCTATGAAATTTAATTCAAATTAGAAGTAAATAAATCTTAAATAAATTGAATTTGATTTGGAAGTGAACCAACTTGAATATGAATTAGTGAATATAAACTAATTGAAAATGAATGTTAGTAAGAACATCCACTATTAATGAATCAAATGTGATTAAAGTGAAAACCAATTCATTGTATGTGAGTGAGAATATGAATGAATATTATTGGTTATGAATGATAGTTGGTTGATGTTTGCATTTATTGCTTTTACTTCATTTGCTATGTGACATATATAGTTGTTATGGAGATATATGTTGTATATTGAGATTATTTTCATATATGCATGTTCTCATGTTGTTTGTTGAGTGATTAGTAGGTGCGGATCGCGTTTGCTTCGCATTTGGAGCTCGCTTTACCGCTATATTAGCCGTATATGCTTGCTAGTAAAATATAAGGTACATATCTCGGATTAAATATCGCACTTTTACAAATTTTTCCCTTCGGGATGCCTCATTACTTGATGAGATGTATATTTGTGATATATAAACTGTCATTTTTTTTCGGATCGAGCCGCGCAAAGGAAACTATGGCGAATTTTTTCGAAAATTTAAGGCGTTAGAAAATTTTTAAGAAAAATTGGAAAATTTTGAAAACTATAACTTTGATTTTGGAATTGAAAGTTAAATGATATAGTTTGGTTTTGAAAAGATAACTAAGTATGATTTGAAAACTTAGTAAATATTTGTAAGAAGTTTAACTATGGATTTTGGGAAAATTAATAGATTCTGTAACTTTTCTTACTTGTTAATTTCGAGGACGAAATTCTTTTAAGTGGGGAAGATTGTAACGACCCATAATTTTTATTAATTAAAATTTGAATATTTAATTAATTTTAAATATTAATAAATGAATTTATAAGTCAAATAAATTTTTATTTGAATTTTTGGATTTAATTGGATAATTAAATCGATAATTTAATATGTTAAATTATGGAAAATAATTGAAAATAGAGTTAAATATGATTGAAAATGATTTGGGAAATTTTATTTTATCATATTGGAGTTAGAATGATATTTTAGAACTTTTAAAATCGAATTAAAAGTTTATTTGTGAAAATTGAATATTTTAATATTAAAATCGACTAGTGAAAATAGTCAATTTTTGAACAGTCTCAGAATTGAACGAAACTAGTTCCATTGGATCCGTAATAGTTAGTTATTACCGGATTTCAAATTTCGTGTCAATCGGAGCTATCGTTTGATCGTGGCAGCTCGAAACGCATCGAATTGTTTTTAATTTAAATTTGGCGAGTCAAAATAGCCATTTTTCAAAAAGTCTTGGATTTCGACGAAACCAGTTTCATCGGATCCGTAATGTGATATTATTGTAAGGTTTCAAATTTCAAGTCAATTGGATTTACCGTTTGTCCTGTACAAATTAAAACGCCTAGAAATCGACTTAAATCGGTTTAATTCAAATTGAGCGTTTTCAGCCATAACTCGCACAGATGTCCGAATTAGCTTCCGAAACCTATTCCATTGTGTCCGAAACGCGGGATAAACCCTAGGAACGTCAGTTTCGGCGCGTAAATCGGAGTTCGGAATTTCCGGATGAATAGTGTTCGAAAATTCTCTATAAATAGCTCAAATTTCACAAATTAAAAGAAAAAAAATATATTAGGGTTTCATCATCTTGTGGCCGCCAGTTTTAGGCATGAATGGCCGAAAATCACCCTCGTTTTTCTTCAATTATCTCTTCATCCACTCAACGATTCATGAAAGTTTCAACTAGAGTATTGTAGAGGGCAACACGAACTACAAGATCAACGGTGGAGATCGCGAATAGCTTCACGGATTGATGGGAAATCGAGTGCAAACGTGGCCGTTCATCACACGTGCGCGCGCATCACGAGAAGGCCGAGTGCCACCATAGTCAGGCCGAGCATGGGGGGGTTGAGTGCTTCGAGATGGCGGTGGTTTGATCGATTTTCATCGAGTATTGATGTTGAAAAATTAAACCCTAGTTGCTTTGTATATGGGTTCAAGTGCGTGCGTGTGTTCTGGAGATGATTCGCGTGAAAGAGGAAGAAAGAAAGGTGCGGTGGTGATGAGCTGAGGCAAGATCCTATGGCTTAGATTGGCTAAGGTTTAAATATATAAAAGTTTAATGTTGTAATTAGTTTATAAAAATCGTGTACAAACTTCAAAAATTCATAACTTTTTCATACGAGGTCGAAAAAATGCAAACTCAGTTGCGTTGGAATCGTATGGACGAGCACTACGAGATGGAGTTGGATTGGAGTCGTTTGGAGTTAGTGAGAATTTTTGGTAAAATTAAATGCGCGTTTAATTTTATTCGAAATAAATCACTAAAACGGAAATTAAAATCAAGGTGAGAACTTCTCACTCAATCGAATCGGTTTCGATTTTATTTTAAATAGTTAGATTTAAAATATTTGAATGCATGTTTGAATGATGATTGATATCTATTGATTGTTAAAATAGACATTATACGCCGTTAGTAAGCGGATGTTATTTAATAAAAACATATACCGCGAATATTTCATAAACAGTGAAATTGGTATTATATATAATATCAATATATATATATTGGCATATGTATATATTGCAGTTGTTGATTTCCCGTATTTTTTAGCGGATGAGACCCTATTGCGCCGTTATTAAGCGGATAATATTTATTAAAAACATATACCGCGATAATTTCGTACTGGAGCGAAATTGGTATTGTGCTAATGTTTTTGGATGCAGGAAAACAGGTTGGAGGGATCCAACTGGATTCCTCAACAGTATTTATTTGATTATGGATATTTTGATATTCGTTGATTATCATATACGATATGTGATATCGTTGTAGTCGTGATTGACTATTTGGTGTGTAGCATCATTGGACCCAGATTTTGGGATTTTAAAATGATTTTGAAAGTGATTTTGAAAGTATACTATATTTTTGGAATTGATCCATTATAAATAAATAAACGTTACAATTTTTAAAGTTATAAAAATTATGATTTTGTGAAATATAGTTAAAAGTTGATTTTTGAGAAATATGGGATTTATGATTTTATAAAAATAGTTTAAATTGGATTTTTGAATCTATTATGAAAAGATTAAAAATAGGATTTATAAAATTTAATTATTTTATAAATCAATAGAATGGTGAAATTATAAAGGAATTTAAAGACGTTTTAAAAGAATAATATAAATTGATTTATATTAAGAGATTTATAAATGGATATTTATAAATTGAGATATAGACATTATAAAACGAGTTTTTATAAGTGTTTGAATGATGTGAAAATGAATTTCATTAAAGAATGAAATTAATAGAATTATAAACGGTGAAGTTATAAATGGAATTTTATAAACAGTAGGTTTATAAAATTTGTAAAGTTATTAAAAGAATAAACTTGGGTAAATAATTGAATCTCATAAGTTATAAGATTTATAATTATGAAATTCTAAGGAACGATTTTGTAAAATAATCGTTTTATAAGTAATTAACTTATAATATGAACTTGTAGTTTATAATTGAGTTATAAACTGGAATAGGTTAATAAAAGAATTTATAAAAAGGAAGTTTTTATAAATAAATAGAAATGGAATTTATAAACGATGTTTTATAAATTCGCAAATGACTTATTTTGATAAGAAAATTGTTGGAACCTATTAAAGGAGTTATATTCACATTTTTGAATAGTGAATAATCCTTTGAATTAAAACGAATAAAAGGATGAGATTTCTTAATGAAGTTTATTCACATTTTTGAATAGTGAATAACACGTTAAAGAAAATGGTTTGAATGTGAATGTTTTAAATAGAATTAAAACGATCTAACGATGTTTTAAAAGATGTTGAGATTCGAAACCATAGATTTCAGCATTTATTGTTGAAATAGACGTTTTCGAGAAATAAAAGGAAATGATGGACTATAACACTGTTGTTATAGTAAATAATTTCCGAAAGGAAATGTTTTGAATAGTATTGGGATTTATATATCTATTTAATTTCGAATCCCTATACTAGTGATTTTGGGTTGTCGTAACGATGTTTTACGCAACATTCGTTTTGGCCCAAATAAATATGTTTAAGAGAATGATTTCCTTAAAGAATGAAATATATACTTAATTCGATTTAAGTATATTAAATATTTTCCAAGGTTGAAAATAAAAAGATTTGTGAATTACTTATGAATAAATAAGTATGGAAATGTTTTCCAATATGAAGTGAGTAATTAGAATTTATCTTTTGAAGGTAAATTGAAAATGGATTATTGAAATCATATGCATGGATATTTTGAAATATAAATTCATTATGGAATTTATATGTGAAAGTGGAATCTGTTTAAAAATAAATATTGATTTATTTTTGAAGTGTTGAAATTATATATCTTGTAAATATATTTTGGAAAATAAATAATTTGGAAAATTATTTGGAATCTGGTGATGTGTGCATATTCATTGATAGTTCAATAACCGACTATCAATATTTCCCTTTGAATGGGTATTTGATGTGATTTGTTTGAATTTGAATGCCACACTTATTTTTGAATAAGCGCTCACTATTCGGGTTAACCGGGAAAGGACCATGGGGTCGTATAACCCATTCCGAATATGTGATACGTCGTTATGAATTGCATTTGAAGATCGGTGTTGAAGACCGGATATTTGCGAAAGCGATAGGATGACCTGTCGATTGACTCTGCACCGAGTAGCTACGGTATTGAGTTCTCCATATGTGATGGTGAATCCGATCAGGATTGTGAATATCCGGATTGCAAGGACTTCTTTGTAAGTGCCTTCGGTTTTGTTCGAGCCCGGAACAGACTTGTATGGATTGTATGTCTGACATTACAAGTTGAGATATAAAGCCGATTTCATTCAAATATATTTCTGTTGGTGGCGGAGAATTTATTCTTTTAGCTTAACACCCTTCTCTAAGACGTACGAGCTCAGAGGTTATGTAGTTGAATGTTATCAGCGATATATTCCCAATTTGGTAATGTGATATGCTGAGTGATGCTGAAATGATCATTGTGTTGATTATTTGTGATAGGATCGTTTATTTGATCGTCTATCCTTGTGATCATTGTGTTGATCATTTGTGACCCAAAGCATGGCTTTTGTATAAAGTATGTTTTTGTGGACGAAACTTCGTCGAGCCTCACATCCCGGAATGGTCAAAACAGGAAAGATGCAGCAAGGTTATGAGGGGTAGCTCCCTTTAGGGTATGTGCATTTCCTTCTGGAAAGGGTGGTATCATGGTATGGAGCCCAGATACTTACTCATGTTGAAACACTATATTTTATTACTGTGTGGTGTTGTTGGTGACGAGCGCTCGGTTAAAAGGTCCAATGGGACCGGGGGATGCCATATTCGTGTAGTAGTTACCTAGTGATAAAGGTAACCCGGCCTTGTGTTGGCAGAGAGCTGGTTAAGTTCTCGGGGACGTCCAGCCAGAGGCGTTTCCATGTGGCAATGGGAAGTTCCTTGGCCTGACCATTTGTTGGAAATCCAAAGAAACAATACGAAACTTGTACGGTTTTAGTTGTATAACCTGCCATGGAATGTGGCGGTAACCTGCTATTGAACATGGTTAGCTATAGTAGGCATACGATAATGGTCGTATGTTGGCTAAGATTTATATTCTACTTTTGAAATAAATTTTTCCTACACTATACACTAACAATAATATCAAATGTCTTTTAAATGCGTATCAAGCATCTTTGACTATCATAAGGAGAAATCTTCTCCAAGTCTCCGTTTGCATTGTGTGTGTGGCAGGAGGTCTTATGGTAGTCTCATTTTTAAAAGCATTGCGAATTGAGTTTAAAAATATTCCTTTATTTTGATTTTAAAGTTAAATAAACTGTTTTGAGTTCTCACACCAGTCACATGACTGACTTGGAGTTTATTGTTTTCCTTCCTAAACTCTGGGTGCCCACCAATTTCTACACGGGCAGTGAAGAGTTAGGTTTATCAGGATATTCTGGATATTCTGAAGTTGCTGGAGGCAAGCTGGATGGCATGGCGTATTACTAGTTTATATAGTATTTCTTTTTCCGCTGCACTGTTTGTTGTTGTTATTGTTGTACACTCTGATGATATGATGTAATGAAATGTGATGTAATGTAATAACTGATATAGTTCTTTGTTTAAAGATTATTCATTTATTATTATATGTTGTTCCGCTGCGAATTGTGAGATTCTGATGTTGTTCTGTTGTTTTCTATTCCGTTCTATTTTGTTCTATTCTCCATTTTTCTATATTTTCAAATTTTCTATTCTCTCTTTTCTTTCTATTCTATATTTAAAAAAAAAAATTCTATCTTCTTTTCCCTATCTATTTTTTTCTTCTTTCTTTTTCTTTTCTTAAATTCTTTTTAAACCCCATAACTATTCGGTTTTTCGGCAACGAAAATCCGCAAACGTTACAAATAAATAATACAGATCTTGCGATTATGGTCATGATCGGAGAGACATGGCAGTAATCGCAATTTACGAGTCCCTTCATCAGAGAGCGATGGAATAGACTCAAACACAATACATAAAAAGTCCTTGGCCGGAGAGCCGAGGTCGGAGAATAAATAAAAGTCCTTGGCTGGACAGCTGAGGCTAGAGAATAAATAAACGTCCTTGGCCGGAGAGCCGAGGTCGGAAAATAAATAGAAGTCCTTGGCCGAAGAGCCGAGGTCGGAGAGCCGAGGTCAGAGAGCCGAGGTCGGAGAGCCGAGGTCGGAGAATAAATAAAAGTCCTTGGCCGAAGAGCCAAGGTTGGAGAATACACAAAAGTCCTTGGTCGGAGAGCCGAGGACGGAGAATACATAAAAACCCTTGACTGGAGAGTCGGGATCAACAGGATAACGCGACCCAACGAGGTATATGGATTTGAAGTTAACCTGAAGAGGTCATGGATTCAGATTTCGGCTTAGGATAAATGGGCCCAATAAGGTCCTGGATAACCATGTAGGGTTGTTCCATTAGTTGGTACGATTAGGGTAAAATCGTGTATGAGTAGAATTGCATCCACGAGGTCGCGATAATCAAATTATGTTAGGATGCCCATAACTAATCAAAAGAAATGACTTGTCTAGAAAATCAGATTAAGTTGTGTGGATTGGTTTCTAGGAAGAGCTTTGCAATATAATCGATTAATTCTCTTAATTATCAAGGTCAATGATTCTAATATGTAAGCCTTTGCCAACATCAAGACTAATTTTTTTATAAATTCAGGAATTGATTGAGAAAGCTTGTTATTATTTTTCTTCTTTCATGGGGATATCTTGGTGTCATTGTAGGAAAAGAAACTGTTGTTATTTTTCTTCTATTGTGGGATATCTTAGTACTCTTATAGGAATGTGTTATCCTGCCTTTTGGTAAGGCCGTGACACCAAAAGATTAACAGAAACCAAAGGCGGTTCTCCTCGATTTCCAGTTATGAACAGGGTAGCTATGAATGTTGGTGAGTTTTGACCGATCCCGGCTCGAGCTACAATTGACAGGACATGAGAAGCAAAGCTGTGAAAGCCAACGTTCCAAATTTCGAGTATATCTGAGTTCGTATATAATCGATGCAAGCCAAGGAAATCAACTCACTCATGTTCGTCACTTCGCATCGATCAGGTCATATCCCTCATTTCATGTCGATCGGCTTTGTATCCATCAATCCCCAGCATGTTCGTATCCATCAGCAAGTAAGTCTACCTTGTATCCATGCTAATTCGCATCAATGGAGGACTGTTTTAGGTCGTATCCACCAAAGGTAAGGCTCCGTTCGTATCCATCCATCCTGAGAATGTAGTTCGTACCCATCTATCAGCCTTGTTCATATACATGAAAAACCTTGTTTCGTATCCATCATCTTGCGTCTTCTTCATATCGATCGAGTATGCACTATGCTCCCATAATCTAAGGTTACTGCGCATCGATCAACACGTATAGGATCGATATGAAGTACACTACTGTAAATCGATATGAAGATGGACACGAGTGAAGTCACTTCGATGGATATGAACCAACGATGCGAACAAAGGCTGAAGTGGATGGATGCGAATGAAAGAATATGGATGGATACAAATGGTGTTTAAAAAGGATAATGGCTCGGTCAACATGGCAAGAAATGTGGATCCACCCTAGTTTATCTCTCTATGTCAAAAATAAGCATGTGCCTTTGATCAACACGAAGGAGATGGAGGCGAAGGAATCAATACAAAATCATATCCATTTGGAGAGCCAGTTCATATCGATCATATCTCATAATCCACAAGTCCAAATGCTATGAAATTTTCACAAGAGCTTATGTACAACCTAAAGAATGTTCATGCTAAATTTCAACTCGATTGGGCCAAATCTTAATCGATACAAAATTCGTTCGTATCGATCAAGATCGAGTGTGAACCACATGAGATTGATCGAATGGGCCCACCCATGTGCCAGAAGTGATCTTCCAAGATCTAAACGAGATATTTACATCCTACGCCTATAGATTGCATCCTAGAGTCTATAGAAAAGGAACTTTTGGGCTCTCCTATGTTCAGACCCTATCGAAACCATTTTTGCACCAAAGATCATTGTTGTACTCGAAATCTACTGCTGTAATCCGATGTAACAAGTTGCAATAAGCAAACAAACATCAATAAAATAGTCAATTTCATAGTAATCGTAGGCAATATACCGAACCACTCTAAATTTTTGTGTTTCTACTACTTTACTTAGAAATTTTGAGCGTTCTTCACATTTAGTTTCTCTACATATTACTTATCTGAGATTTGTGATTGTAAACGGGTGCTTTCATCAACAATTGGTGTTTGTGACCATTTTTTGCGCAAACAGAATGAAACTCTTGGATTCATTTGGTTTTGGTCTGCTTCAGTGTCAGGACACGATTCTTCGTCTTCCGAAAATTCGACATCGACACTCACTTTATCGACTGCCGAGAAATCGAACGACGGAAAACCGAACACTGAGGGTTTTAAAAAGAATTTAAGAAAAGAAAGAAGATAGGAAAGAAGGAAATAGAAAATAGGAATTAGAGAGAATAGAAAACAGAAAAGAAGATAGAAAATTTTAAAATAGAAGAAAAAGAGAATAGAACATAAAGAAAATAGAACGGAACAGAAAACAACAGAACAACATCAGAATCTCACAATTCGCAGCGCAACAACATATAATAATAAATGAATAATCTTTAAACAAAGAACTATCAGTTATTACATTTTATACATTACATTATATTACATTACATCATATCATCAGAGTGTACAACAATAACAACAACAACAACAAATAGTGCAGCGGAAAAAGAAATACTATATAAGTAATATGCCATGCCATCCAGCTTGCCTCCAGCAACTCCAGAATATCCAGAATATCCTGATAAACCTTACTCTTAACTTCCCGTGTGAAAATTGGTGGGCACCCAGAGTTTAGGAAGGAAAACAATAAACTCCAAGTCAGTCATGTGACTGGTGTGAGAACTCAAAACAGTTTATTTATCTTTAAAATCAAAACAGAGGAATATTTTTAAATTCAATTCGCAATGCTTTTAAAAATGAGACTACCATAAGACCTCCTGCCACACACACAATGCAAACGCAGACTTGGAGAAGATTTCTCCTTATGATAGCCAAAGATGCTTGATACGCATTTAAAAAGAACATTTGATATTATTACTAGTGCATAGTGTAGAAAATTCATTTCGAAAGTAGAATATAAATCTTAGCCAGCATAGGTACCATTATATTATGCCTACTATAGCTACTTCCTGAGGAAGCAGGTTCTACAACTAAAACCGTACAAGTTTCGTATTGTTTCTTTGGATTTCCAACAAATGGTCAGGCCAAGGAACTTCCCATTGCCACATGAGAATGCCTCTGGAAAGACATCCCCGAGAACCAAACCGGAACTCTGCCAACACAAGGCCGGGTTACCCCTAACTGGGTAACTACTGACACGAGCACGCCATTCCCCGATCGTAAACGACCTTTCTCACGGGATCCCGATAACCAACAACCACAAAGTAATAAATTCGTAGTAACCACATAGGTTAAATATCTGGGCTCCATACCATGATACCACCTCTATCCAGAAGGAAATGTACATACCCTAAAGGGTGCTACCCCTCATAACCTTGCCGCATCTTTCCTGTTTTGACCATTTCCGGGGTGTGAGGCTCGACGAAGTCACGTCCACAAAAACATACTTTATATAAAAGCCATGCTTTGGGTCAACAAATGATCAACACAATGATCACCAAGATAGACGATCAAATAGACGATCCTATCACAATAATCAACACAATGATCATTTCAGCATCACTCAGCATGTCACATTACCAAATTGGGAATATATCGCTGATAACTTCAACTATATAACCTCTGAGCTCGTACGTCTCAGAGAAGGGTGTTAAGCTAAAAGAATAAATTCTCCGCCACCAACAGAAATATATTTGAAAGAAATCGGCTTTATATCTCAACTTGTAATGTCAGACACACAATCCATACAAGTCTGTTCCGGGATCGAACAAAACCGAAGGCACTTACAAAGAAGTCCTTGCAATCCGGATATTCACAATCCTGATCGGATTCACCATCACATATGGAGAACTCTATACCGGAGCAACTCGGTGCAGAGTAAATCGACAGGTCATCCTATCGCTCTCGCAAATACCGGGTCTTCAACACCGATCTTCAATGCAATTCACAACGACGTATCACATATTCGGAATGGGTTATACGACCCCATGGTCCTTTCCCGGTTAACCCGAATAGTGAGCGCTTATTCAAAAATAAGTGTAGCATTCACATTCAAACAAATCACATCAAATACCCATTCAAAGGGAAATATTGATAGTCGGTTATTGAACTATCACTGGATATGCACACATCACCAGTTTCCAAATAATTTTCCAAATTATTTATTTTCCAAAATATCTTTACAAGATATATCATTTCATACTTCAAAAATAAATCAATATTTATTTTTAAACCAATTCCACTTCCTTTATAAATTCCTTAGTGAATTTATATTTCACAATATCAATGAATATATGATTTTAATTATTCATTTTCAATTTATCTTCAAAAAGATAAATTCTCAACTTATTCACTTTGTATTGGAAAAACATTTCCATACTTACTCATTCATAAGTAATTCACAAATTTTATTTATTTTCAACACTTGGAAAATATTCAATATACTTAAATCGAAATTAAGTATATATTTCATTCTTTAAGGAAATCATTCTCTTAAACATATTTATTTGGGCCAAAACGAATGTTACGTAAAACATCGTTACGACGTCCCAAAATCACTAGTATAGGGATTCGAATTTTAAGATAGATATATAAATCCCAATACTATACAAAACATTTCCTTTCGGAAATCATTTACTATAACAACAGTGTTATAGTCTACTATTTCCTTTTATTTCTCGAAAACGTCTATTTCAACAATGAATGTTGAAATCTATGGTTTCGAATCTCAACACATTTTAAAACATCGTTAGATCGTTTTAATTCTATTTGAAATATCCAAATCCAAATAAATTTCTTTAACATCTTATTCACTATTCAAATTCGTGAATATACTACGTTAACAATTTCATCCTTTTATTCATTTTAATTCAAAGGATTATTCACTATTCAAAAATGTGAATATAACTCCATTTATAGGTTTCAACCAATTTTCTTGTCAAAATAAGTCATTTGTGAATTTATAAAACAACGTTTATAAATTCCATTTCTATTTATTTATAAAAACTTCCTTTTTATAAATTCTTTTATTAATCTATTCCAGTTTATAACTCAATTATAAACTAAAAGTTCATATTATAAGTTAAATACTTATAAAACGATTATTTTACAAAATCGTTCTTTTAAAGACTTTCCAAACCATAAATCTTATAACTTATAAGATTCATTTATTTAACCAAATCTATTCTTCAAATAATTTCACCAAATTTATAAATCTTACTATTTATAAATTTCTTTTATAACTTCACAGTTTATAATTTTATAAATTTCATTCTTATAACTTCACCATTTAAATTCTATAAATTTCATTCTTATAACTTCACCATTTAAATTCTATAAATTTCATTCTTTAATGAAATTCATTTTCACTTCATTCAAACACTTATAAAAACTCGTTTTATAATGTCAATTTTTCAATTTATAAATATCCATTTATAAATCTCTTATATAAATCAATTCATATTAATATTTTAAAACGTCTTTAAACTCCTTTATAATTTCATCATTTTGATTTATAAAATAACCAAATTTTATAAATCCTATATTTAAACTTTTCACAATTATTTCAGAAATCCCAATTTAACTATTTTATAAAGTCATTAATTCCTTATTTTCAAAAATCAGCTTTTAACTATATTTCTTAAAAATCATAATTTTTTATAACTTTAAAAATTATAACGTTTATTTATTTATAATGGATCAATTCCAAAATATAGTATAGTCTCAAAAATCACTTTAAAAACATTTTTTAAAGTTTCAAAATTTGGTCCAATGATGCTACACACCAAATAGTCAATCACGACAACAACGATATCATATATCGATATGATAATCCATCAAATATCAAAATATCTGAAATCAAATAAATACTGTTGAGGAATCCAGTTGGATCCCTCCAACCTGTTTCCTGCATCCACAAACATTAGCACAATACCAATTTCGCTCCAGTACGAAATTATCGCGGTATATGTTCTTATTAAATATTATCCGCTTAATAACGACGCAATAGGGTCTCATCCGCTAAACAAAAAATGCGGGAAATCAATAACTGCAATATATACATATGCCAATATATATATATTGCTATTATATATAATACCAATTTCACTGTTTATGAAATATTCGCGGTATATGTTTTTAATAAATAACATCCGCTTACTAACGGCGTATAATGTCTATTTTAACAATCAATAGATATCAATCATCATTCAAACATGCATTCAAATATTTTAAATCTAACTATTAATAATAAAATCGAAACTGATTCGATTGAGTGAGAAATTCTCACCTTGATTTTAAATTCTGTTTTAGCGATTTATTTCGAATAAAATTAAACGGACGTTTAATTTTACCCAAAATTCTCACTAACTCCAAACGACTCCAAACCAACTCCATCGCGTAGTGCTCGTCCATACGATTCCAACGCAACTGGTTTCGCGCGTTTTCGACCTCGTATGAAAAAGATATTGATTTTTTAAAGATTTGTACGAGTTTTATACTTAAAATTACAACATAACTTATTATTTTCAAACTCAACTTAATTAAGGCCGTAGGATCACAATCCAAGCCATCACAGCCGCATATACCATCTCCCCAAAATCACGTTCATGCTACAGGTTATTGCCGAACACTTGAACCCATATCTTCATGATTAGGGTTAATTAATTCTTCCTCCACGACGATCTATAGCACGATCAATGACCTCCATCACGTAGCCCATAACACCAGCTACCCACGGCCACCACCATGCCAAGCTCGGTCACCATATATGCCTCGAAAAGCGTGCGCAAATCCCAGGCGTCGGCCCCCTGTAGCTCCTCCCACGATGCTCCGTTTAACATCACCACCGTTGATCTTATAGAACTCAAGACGAGCTTCAATGTTGTAGTTGAAGACATTTGCTGAAAGTGAATGGATGAAGAGAGATTGGTGGAGGAAGATAGCTAGTTTTCGGCCATTGATAATAAACTGGCGGCTAGGGTTTGCAATTTAGGTTTTTTTTTTTTTCTAAATTATGAAGGGGTAGGGGCTATTTATAAGAGAACGAACGACACTATTCATCCCGGAAATTCCGAACTCCGATTTACGCGTCGAAACTGACGTTCCTAGGGTTTATCCCGCGTTCCGGACACAATGGAACAGGTTTCGAAAGTTAATTCGGACATCTGTGCGAGTTATGGCTGTAAACGCTCAATTTAAATTAAACCGATTTAAGTCGATTTTTAGGCGTTTTAATTTGTACAGGACAAACGGTAAATCCAATTGACTTGAAATTTGAAACCTTACAATAATATCACATTACGGATCCGATGAAACTGGTTTCGTCGAAATCCGAGACTTTTTGAAAAATGGCTATTTTCACTCGTCAAATTTAAATTAAAAATAAATCGATGCGTTTCGAGCTGCCACGATCGAACGATAACTCCGATTGATACGAAAATTGAAATTCGGTAATAACTAACTATTACGGATCTAATGGAACTGGTTTCGCTCAATTCTGAGACTGTTCAAAAATTGGCTATTTTACAGTCGATTATTAAATATTAAAATATTCAATTTTCACAAATTAACTTTTAATTCGATTTTAAAAGTTCTAAAATATCATTCTAACTCCCATATGATAAAATAAAATTTTACAAATCATTTTCAATCATATTTAACTCAAATTTCAATTATTTCCATAATTTAACATATTAAATTATCGATTTAAAAATCCAATTAAATCCAATAATTCCAATAAAAATTTATTTGACCTATAAATTTCTCTTATTAATATTTAAAATTAATTAAATATTCAAATTTTAATTAACAAAAATTCTGGGTCGTTACAATCTTCCCCACTTAAAAGAATTTCGTCCTCGAAATTAACAAGTAAGAAAGTTACAGAATCTATTAACTTTCCAAAAATTCATAGTTAAACTTCTTACAAAATATTTACTAAGTTTTCCAAATCATACTTAGTTATCTTTTCAAAAACAACTACTATTGTTTAACTTTCAATTCCAAAATCAAAGTTAAAGTTTTCAAAAAAAAATTTCCAATTTTCTCAAATTTTTTTCTAACGCCTTAAATTTTCGGAAAAATTCGCCATAGTCTCCTTTGCGCGGCTCGATCCGAAAAAAAAATGACAGTATATATATCACAAATATACATCTCATCAAGTAATGAGGCATCCCGAAGGGAAAAAAGTGTAAAAGTACGGTATGTAATCCGAGATATGTACCTTATATTTTATTAGCAAGCATATACGGCTAATATAGCGCAAAAGCGAGCTCCAAATGCGAAGCAAACGCGATCCGCACCTACTAATTACTCAACAAACAACATGAGAACCATGCATATATGGAAATAGTATCAATATACAACATATAGCAACATAATAACTATATATGCCACATAGCAAATGCAACATATTCAAACATCAACCAACTATTATTCAACTAACATCTAAATATTCATTCATATTCTCATTAATATTCAATGAATTGGTTTTCAATTTAAATCACATTAGATTCATTAACATTGGATTTACTAGCATTCATTTCCAATTAGTTTATATTCACTAATTCATATTCAAGTTGGTTCACTTCCAAATTAAATTCAATTCTATTTAAGATTCACTTAACTTCCAATTGAATTCCAATTATTTTAGCTTTCAATTTCATTAATTCAATTTCATTAACACTTAATGAATTATTTACAATCAACTAACAACCATATATCAACCAATGTATATATAATTACAACCAAATTCCTTTACTTATCAATTGGTTTAATTAATTGATTTTCATTCAACTATTCAACTTTCAATAACATTAGATTTTAATGAATTAACACTTATATTCATTATTCCATATCAATTATTCACATTTAATTGATTAATATTCAATCCATTCATTCAATTCAATTACCAAGTTGAATTCTATTACATAACTCAAGTTCATATCTATTACTTGGTTTTACTTAACTTAAATTCATTCTTATTTACTACTCATATTCATAAATATATTCATATAGTTTCACTTCTTATATATAAGTTTATTTCACAATTGTAAATCACTTTAATTATAATTTAATTCTTATAATTCTTTTTATTTATACAATTATTCTTTTATTTAGATTATTCAAACAACCTAACAATCAACTTATATACACTTTAATAATTTTGAAAAATTATGCCTTTATATATAAAATATACTCAAGGTAAAATTATTTCATTTACCCTATTTTAAAACAATATTGTGTCGAATTGTTCTATTCAAGTGTTTAGAAACCCCTTCGGCATAGTTGTACATACCGTGCTGACGAAGGTTCATATACCACTCAACAAACCAATCATCACAATATAAAACAATTTTATATTCACTAACAAATACGCTCTCATAGCTATTATTACACTCAAACTCATTCTAGAGTACTACTGACTCTATCTCTAATGAGTAATACCTAACAGAACCATGGTTGTCGCTTAACCATAAGCTCTGATACCACATTGTCAGGACACGATTCTTCGTCTTCCGAAAATTCGACATCGACACTCACTTTATCGACTGCCGAGAAATCGAACGACGGAAAACCGAACACTGAGGGTTTTAAAAAGAATTTAAGAAAAGAAAGAAGATAGGAAAGAAGGAAATAGAAAATAGAAATTAGAGAGAATAGAAAACAGAAAAGAAGATAGAAAATTTTAAAATAGAAGAAAAAGAGAATAGAACATAAAGAAAATAGAACGGAACAGAAAACAACAGAACAACATCAGAATCTCACAATTCACAGCGGAACAACATATAATAATAAATGAATAATCTTTAAACAAAGAACTATCAGTTATTACATTTTATACATTACATTATATTACATTACATCATATCATCAGAGTGTACAACAATAACAACAACAACAACAAATAGTGCAGCGGAAAAAGAAATACTATATAAGTAATATGCCATGCCATCCAGCTTGCCTCCAGCAACTCTAGAATATCCAGAATATCCTGATAAACCTTACTCTTAACTGCCCGTGTGAAAATTGGTGGGCACCCAGAGTTTAGGAAGGAAAACAATAAACTCCAAGTTAGTCATGTGACTGGTGTGAGAACTCAAAACAGTTTATTTATCTTTAAAATCAAAACAGAGGAATATTTTTAAATTCAATTCGCAATGCTTTTAAAAATGAGACTACCATAAGACCTCCTGCCACACACACAATGCAAACGCAGACTTGGAGAAGATTTCTCCTTATGATAGCCAAAGATGCTTGATACGCATTTAAAAAGAACATTTGATATTACTACTAGTGCATAGTGTAGAAAATTCATTTCGAAAGTAGAATATAAATCTTAGCCAGCATAGGTACCATTATATTATGCCTACTATAGCTACTTCCTGAGGAAGCAGGTTCTACAACTAAAACCGTACAAGTTTCGTATTGTTTCTTTGGATTTCCAACAAATGGTCAGGCCAAGGAACTTCCCATTGCCACATGAGAATGCCTCTGGAAAGACATCCCCGAGAACCAAACCGGAACTCTGCCAACACAAGGCCGGGTTACCCCTAACTGGGTAACTACTGACACGAGCACGCCATTCCCCGATCGTAAACGACCTTTCTCACGGGATCCCGATAACCAACAACCACAAAGTAATAAATTCGTAGTAACCACATAGGTTAAATATCTGGGCTCCATACCATGATACCACCTCTATCCAGAAGGAAATGTACATACCCTAAAGGGTGCTACCCCTCATAACCTTGCCGCATCTTTCCTGTTTTGACCATTTCCGGGGTGTGAGGCTCGACGAAGTCACGTCCACAAAAACATACTTTATACAAAAGCCATGCTTTGGGTCAACAATGATCAACACAATGATCACCAAGATAGACGATCAAATAAACGATCCTATCACAATAATCAACGCAATGATCATTTCAGCATCACTCAGCATGTCACATTACCAAATTGGGAATATATCGCTGATAACTTCAACTATATAACCTCTGAGCTCGTACGTCTCAGAGAAGGGTGTTAAGCTAAAAGAATAAATTCTCTGCCACCAACAGAAATATATTTGAAAGAAATCGGCTTTATATCTCAACTTGTAATGTCAGACACACAATCCATACAAGTTTGTTTCGGGATCGAACAAAACCGAAGGCACTTACAAAGAAGTCCTTGCAATCCGGATATTCACAATCCTGATCGGATTCACCATCACATATGGAGAACTCTATACCGGAGCAACTCGGTGCAGAGTAAATCGACAGGTCATCATATCGCTCTCGCAAAAACCGGGTCTTCAACACCGATCTTCAATGCAATTCACAACGACGTATCACATATTCGGAATGGGTTATACGACCCCATGGTCCTTTCCCGGTTAACCCGAATAGTGAGCGCTTATTCAAAAATAAGTGTAGCATTCACATTCAAACAAATCACATCAAATACCCATTCAAAGGAAAATATTGATAGTCGGTTATTGAACTATCACTGGATATGCACACATCACCAGTTTCCAAATAATTTTCCAAATTATTTATTTTCCAAAATATCTTTACAAGATATATCATTTCATACTTCAAAAATAAATCAATATTTATTTTTAAACCAATTCCACTTCCTTTATAAATTCCTTAGTGAATTTATATTTCACAATATCAATGAATATATGATTTTAATTATTCATTTTCAATTTATCTTCAAAAAGATAAATTCTCAACTTATTCACTTTGTATTGGAAAAACATTTCCATACTTACTCATTCATAAGTAATTCACAAATTTTATTTATTTTCAACACTTGGAAAATATTCAATATACTTAAATCGAAATTAAGTATATATTTCATTCTTTAAGGAAATCATTCTCTTAAACATATTTATTTGGGCCAAAACGAATGTTACGTAAAACATCGTTACGACGTCCCAAAATCACTAGTATAGGGATTCGAATTTTAAGATAGATATATAAATCCCAATACTATACAAAACATTTCCTTTCGGAAATCATTTACTATAACAACAGTGTTGTAGTCTACTATTTCCTTTTATTTCTCGAAAACGTCTATTTCAACAATGAATGTTGAAATCTATGGTTTCGAATCTCAACACATTTTAAAACATCGTTAGATCGTTTTAATTCTATTTGAAATATCCAAATCCAAAACAATTTCTTTAACATCTTATTCACTATTCAAATTCGTGAATGTACTACGTTAACAATTTCATCCTTTTATTCGTTTTAATTCAAAGGATTATTCACTATTCAAAAATATGAATATAACTCCATTTATAGGTTTCAACCAATTTTCTTGTCAAAATAAGTCATTTGTGAATTTATAAAACAACGTTTATAAATTCCATTTCTATTTATTTATAAAAACTTCCTTTTTATAAATTCTTTTATTAATCTATTCCAGTTTATAACTCAATTATAAACTAAAAGTTCATATTATAAGTTAAATACTTATAAAACGATTATTTTACAAAATCGTTCTTTTAAAGACTTTCCAAACCATAAATCTTATAACTTATAAGATTCATTTATTTAACCAAATCTATTCTTCAAATAATTTCACCAAATTTATAAATCTTACTATTTATAAATTTCTTTTATAACTTCACAGTTTATAATTTTATAAATTTCATTCTTATAACTTCACCATTTAAATTCTATAAATTTCATTCTTATAACTTCACCATTTAAATTCTATAAATTTCATTCTTTAATGAAATTCATTTTCACTTCATTCAAACACTTATAAAAACTCGTTTTATAATGTCAATTTTTCAATTTATAAATATCCATTTATAAATCTCTTATATAAATCAATTCATATTAATATTTTAAAAACGTCTTTAAACTCCTTTATAATTTCATCATTTTGATTTATAAAATAACCAGATTTTATAAATCCTATATTTAAACTTTTCACAATTATTTCAGAAATCCCAATTTAACTATTTTATAAAGTCATTAATTCCTTATTTTCAAAAATCAGCTTTTAACTATATTTCTTAAAAATCATAATTTTTTATAACTTTAAAAATTATAACGTTTATTTATTTAAAATGGATCAATTCCAAAATATAGTATAGTCTCAAAAATCACTTTAAAAACATTTTTTAAAGTTTCAAAATTTGGTCCAATGATGCTACACACCAAATAGTCAATCACGACAACAACGATATCATATATCGATATGATAATCCATCAAATATCAAAATATCTGAAATCAAATAAATACTGTTGAGGAATCCAGTTGGATCCCTCCAACCTGTTTCCTGCATCCACAAACATTAGCACAATACCAATTTCGCTCCAGTACGAAATTATCGCGGTATATGTTCTTATTAAATATTATCCGCTTAATAACGGCGCAATAGGGTCTCATCCGCTAAACAAAAAATGCGGGAAATCAATAACTGCAATATATACATATGCCAATATATATATATTGCTATTATATATAATACCAATTTCACTGTTTATGAAATATTCGCGGTATATGTTCTTAATAAATAACATCCGCTTACTAACGGCGTATAATGTCTATTTTAACAATCAATAGATATCAATCATCATTCAAACATGCATTCAAATATTTTAAATCTAACTATTAATAATAAAATCGAAACTGATTCGATTGAGTGAGAAATTCTCACCTTGATTTTAAATTCTGTTTTAGCGATTTATTTCGAATAAAATTAAACAGACGTTTAATTTTACCCAAAATTCTCACTAACTCCAAACGACTCCAAACCAACTCCATCGCGTAGTGCTCGTCCATACGATTCCAACGCAACTGGTTTCGCGCGTTTTCGACCTCGTATGAAAAAGATATTGATTTTTTAAAGATTTGTACGAGTTTTATACTTAAAATTACAACATAACTTATTATTTTCAAACTCAACTTAATCAAGGCCGTAGGATCACAATCCAAGCCATCACAGCCGCATATACCATCTCCCCAAAATCACGTTCATGCTACAGGTTATTGCCGAACACTTGAACCCATATCTTCATGATTAGGGTTAATTAATTCTTCCTCCACGACGATCTATAGCACGATCAATGACCTCCATCACGTAGCCCATAACACCAGCTACCCACGGCCACCACCATGCCAAGCTCGGTCACCATATATGCCTCGAAACGCGTGCGCAAATCCCAGGCGTCGGCCCCCTGTAGCTCCTCCCACGATGCTCCGTTTAACATCACCACCGTTGATCTTATAGAACTCAAGACGAGCTTCAATGTTGTAGTTGAAGACATTTGCTGAAAGTGAATGGATGAAGAGAGATTGGTGGAGGAAGATAGCTAGTTTTCGGCCATTGATAATAAACTGGCGGCTAGGGTTTGCAATTTAGGTTTTTTTTTTCTAAATTATGAAGGGGTAGGGGCTATTTATAAGAGAACGAACGACACTATTCATCCCGGAAATTCCGAACTCCGATTTACGCGCCGAAACTGACGTTCCTAGGGTTTATCCCGCGTTCCGGACACAATGGAACAGGTTTCGAAAGCTAATTCGGACATTTGTGCGAGTTATGGCTGTAAACGCTCAATTTAAATTAAACCGATTTAAGTCGATTTCTAGGCGTTTTAATTTGTACAGGACAAACGGTAAATCCAATTGACTTGAAATTTGAAACCTTACAATAATATCACATTACGGATCCGATGAAACTGGTTTCGTCGAAATCCGAGACTTTTTGAAAAATGGCTATTTTCACTCGTCAAATTTAAATTAAAAATAAATCGATGCGTTTTGAGCTGCCACGATCAAACGATAACTCCGATTGATTCGAAAATTGAAATCCGGTAATAACTAACTATTACGGATCCAATGGAACTGGTTTCGCTCAATTCTGAGACTGTTCAAAAATTAGCTATTTTACAGTCGATTATTAAATATTAAAATATTCAATTTTCACAAATTAACTTTTAATTCGATTTTAAAAGTTCTAAAATATCATTCTAACTCCCATATGATAAAATAAAATTTTACAAATCATTTTCAATCATATTTAACTCAAATTTCAATTATTTCCATAATTTAACATATTAAATTATCGATTTAAAAATCCAATTAAATCCAATAATTCCAATAAAAATTTATTTGACCTATAAATTTCTCTTATTAATATTTAAAATTAATTAAATATTCAAATTTTAATTAACAAAAATTCTGGGTCGTTACATTCAGCAGCAGACGTTTTTAGTTGGCCTGTGAAAACTAATAGGTTTATAGCAATCTTGGGAAAACCATATCGATGTGTGACACCTAATGGCATGGGTAGATACAAGGAACATGCAACCCTTTAACCCTATTGAATATTGGCTTATTCATCTTTGGTCCATTTTGTATGATGTTTATGCTATGATCAAAGTATTGTGGTTGCGTATGGATGAAAAGAGTGCATAAAGTTAGGCTTGTCTCATCCTATCCAATGATTTTTATGTTTAACATTTGGATTGTTAAGATCCTAGTAAGGAGAAAATCTATGCCGCTCAATGACCTGGTCTTGCCATATATTTATTTTGATTTAGGATGAACTAGTATTATTCATACCAAACTATTTGTCTAACCTAAAGATTTTGATTTTACCCTTAACTGTTGGGTACTCAAATGAGAAGGTTGAGCATAAGGAATTTTAGATTTAGACAATAAAGCTCTCATAGACGTGGAAGCCGCAAGCTAATGTTAGTTTTAGTTTAATTCGTTATGCAGTATAGCCTCTTATGTTTGTATGTGAAGATAGGTTCTATAACAGTCCATAATTACGACACTGGTCACTTAATGGAGTATCATCCTATGTTGCACTTGAATTTTTTATTTGTAATTATTATATTTCATCCAAATGATGTAAACGTGGGATTATGTAATAAACATGTAATGAATGAATAGATTTTATTTATGATTTTTTTTTTTAAATTCTTGTGCTCTTGATGTTAATAATATAATAAATTATTCATATTGTCACTGAAAATAAAAATAATGACGACTTCAACATCATTAGTGTCTATTTTTATGTTTCAAATTCGAGGATGTTGCACTTGATCTAAAAGGTGATTATCAACTAAAACTAGTGAATTTAATGTATTTAAACCCTAAACTATTACAAATTTATAATTAATATTTGATGCTTTTAACCCATAAAATGGATCCACATCCAAGAGTAATATGTGAAAGCACCAGCCCTGTTAGGATAGTGCTAAGATAATAGAAAATAGTAATAAAGTAAAGAAATAAGATAAAGATACGGAGATTTTTATAGTGGTTCGGCTGTCAACTAAGCCTACGTCCATTTTATAACTTTGCTTATTGATTTGACGTTGTTTGTATGAGATTACAAGGATTTTGAGAAAGAAAGAATTACAAATACAAGGGTTAGACAAATTATAATTCCTATAATTGGCTGGAGGAGCTTCCTTATTGACTGTTGTGAGGAGGAAAGAGTTGAAAAGGAGATAGAATCCCTATGTAGTGATAGTAGAATCCAGATCCTTTCTTCATTGCTCTATGATTTGTATTTATAGGATATCAGTCGTATCGGATCAGAAGCCCACTACCAAAGAAGTCAAGAGAATGGTCCAAGGTGGTATAAGAAATATCGTGACAACCTTAGTTAGGGTTTAAACTCAGTACCAAGTCAAGCACTTGTCCCGGGGCCGAGTCTAATCCTTAGCCATAATTTGGCCAAACCCTTTTGTTTCCTTTTTCTTTGTCTAAATGTCCTCCATGTCATTTGGTAAGTTGCTGATGAGTTTTGATTATTATCCTTCCATGACTTGGGTTATCCCATGGTTTGGACCGTCAATTCTTCATTTCTTTGGTGCTTTGGAGCTCTACTAAACTTTGTGAATATGTATAGGAAGACTTGTGGATCACTTGCCAGAAATATAAAGATGCCAAGACGGGCATTTAAACATGATACCAACTCAAAATCCTTAACCCGTCAAAATCCTTAACTCATCAGAATCCTTAACTCGTCAAAATCCTTAACTCAGTACCAACTCAAATCCTTGACTCGGTACCGAGTTAGAGACATAGTCCCATTTTCGGTGAAACTTCTCCCAGTTGTTTTAAAGCTTCTTCTAAGTGTGCTTACCAAATTTGGTGTTGTTTCATTGAGATTCCTTAACTTGGTACCGAGTTAAGGTGTTAGCTCCAAGCTTAGTGGAACTTTCCTAAGTTGCTTCTCTAGCTCTTCTAAATGTGCTCACCAAGTTTCAAGTCGTTTCCTCTTCATCTTGTTTGGGGTCCTCCAAAGGTTGGAGTGCTTCGATTCTGAGCTGAGAGTTTTTTGAGTCTGACCTAAGAAAAATCACAACTCAGGTCAAACCCCATTTTTTCTCGAGTTTGACTTGGGTCCGACTCTAAAACACTCAGTTTTGGGTTGACTCGGGTCTGACCCGAGTTTGTCTTAGGTTTTGACTCGGGTCTGGCTTCAAGTCTTGGTTCTGAGTTGACTCAGATCTGACTTGGGTTTTTCTCGGGTTTGAGTTTGGCCAGACTCCAAGTCACTCAGATATGAGTTTACTCCGGTCTGACCCAAGTTTCTATTGGGTTTGACTCGGACCTCATTCCAAGTCATGTTATCTTGTCTTTCTATTCCTCGGCTCCGATTTTCCATCGTTTTTCCTATGTTCATCTTAGATACGACTCAGGTCCGACGTCAAGCGCCATGTTGAAAATCTCAAGTCAACTTTTTCTGCTTTCTTTATATAATTCCTTCTTCTTAGCATTTTATGATATTTCCAAAGTCGTTGAATCATTTTATCTTTGTTTTGACGTTTTAACTTCCGGTTGAAATCGACTTGGTCGAAAATCTAGTTAATAGATGTCTTAATTTGTAAAACATTCCTGCTATTTGATTAGAGTGGTGCTACAAAATGGTCTGAACTATGTTTACTATTATTCATTCTTCTACATTCAGTTTTGCATCTATTTCCATATCGAAATTTTGATTAATTTTATTTTTATTTACTTTAGACGTCTGCACTTTTTCAAATGCATAATTCAAGTGCCTGTAATATTTTTAGTTTAAGCATTTGATGAGGATCAACTCATACTCAACGTATTACCAAACAATGGAATTATCTTTGTCAAGAATAGGTACCTATTTAGGAAAAGTGGCTTTGTTATCCATTTTTGTTAATACTCTGACATATGAAACCTTAATCAATCCTTGAGTATACTTGTCCATTTTAACTGGTCAACCCAAAAATGATGATATGCGACTAATCCGTTCCTCTTTTCAAAAGTCATGATGTAGACCGAGGAAACAGACCTATGGCAACCAACGAAAGAAATTTCATAGACAATTTCAAGCCTATTATCCACTTCTACATCACAGCTAATTTCTTATCATAAAAATAAGGACAATTCATAAAAATTTAATGTAATCGTCCGTAGAATTTTATGATATAGAAACCAATTTCTTTAGTAAAAATTTAAAATTCTCTCTGTTGTTTCCATACTATAGAAAAGCATGCATTAATAAATGGAACATATGGTCTCAATCCAATGGCACAAATAACAATCGCTTTATGTCGTAATTTTCTCATCATACCTTCGATATATGGAGACATTTTAGCACATTAATCGTCTTGAAAGTCAACTGGAGGAGAGACTTGTAATGGTGAAGGTATAGGAACATGATACCCTAAAATAACCTATTTCCGAAACCTCAAAGTCGAAGCACCATAGTTTAGGAAACTATGTTATGCCATCTTTCTCCGTTGAGCAAAATAAAAATCACTAGTTTTTACCAAAGTGTAACTTGATGTTTGATCCAAAGGTTGCGCGATTTGATGATTAATTGACATTCTACTCCCTTATTTCATGTCTAGATGTTGAATGTTGAGATATTGCTTATATAAGCCCTGATCAATGGGACATTATAGAAGTGGATCCATCATTTATTAGAAGGGTGATGGCTGGATAGATCGGCACTAAATGCTAAAGTGACATGATTTGTGTTAAATCATGCAAACATAAAACATAAAATGATACAAATAAATTTATATCTAGGAAAATCGTATAAACATGAAACGCAAACAAAAATTAAAGAGAGAATTTATTTTAAAAATAGTTGAGTACAAATGAGAGAAAGTATATTATTTAAAAGTTGAATTAGTGAAGTGACAAAAATAAGAGCTAGCACCCAAAAAAAATATTAAGTATCAATTGATCATATAAAAATAAATAATAACTATCTTTGAGTAATTAATTATCATTTCAAATATTAAGTATAAATTGTTCTTATTATTTAAAAATAAAAAAGGAAATAAACATTGATAAGTATTCAAAAGTTGAATAAGCATGAAATTACTACTTATTTTATTCAACTGATTAAACAATAAGTTTTGAATATGTATTGTCGGTTCTTATTAAAATCAAACAACTAAAACCTTCTTATTTCTGAAATTTTATCCCATTCAACTATAGTTTTAAAGACACGACAGTTGATCAAGCTCTTAAGGTTCAACCAGTTGGGCCGTTGGTTCTCTATGTAAGAAATTTATTGGTACTTGTGCAATTTTATATAGAAATTGATGTTAATTGTAAAATTATCATAGCAGAATAGTAAAATTTAAGGGGCTTTGACGTAAATATTCAAGCCACATGCTACTATCTTCTTCTCCTCTTTCCACATTCAGTAGAACCCAAAAAATACCCTAACTTTTAGAGCGAAACCAAAAATTAGCTCAAAATCATCGATTTACTAGGGTTTTGGTCAGTTTAATCATGACTTGATGTAGACTACGGCTCTACTCTTCTCCCAAGCATTGCTTCCACTGCTTTACGCTTAGATGCGGTTCAACCTATGGTTAGGTCTCTTCTTCAAAACCTTGCATTCATCCTTTTAACATATAAACTTAAAAAAGATATTTCTTTGCTTTACATCTTTTGAATATGATAAAAACTATCTTCTTTCTCAATCCCCTCACCTTTGTTCTGATATTTTGTATTTTGCGCCGCCTACTCTTTCTATCTTTTGAAATAGTACTGAAAATGCAAAACGAAAAACTTAAAATTTAAAGTTAAATAGACCTTAAGCATCTTCAAACAATACTGTTATCCATCTTTGTGACTAAGACATATCAGAATGAGTCTGAATTATCAAATTGTTAGATAACAAATCGAAAATCTAGAATGATAACTCCAAATTTTGATTCCTAGGTGATGCTCAAGAGATGTAACCACAAACTTGTTAAGTGCTTTGGAAAGACCATTTACTTGTTACAAGAAATGAGATGGCAAAGTGCATACTACAAAATCAAAGACTAAATCTTGGATCAATACGATTTGAACCCCTTGGTTTGGTACTGATCCAAGCAATTTTCTTGATCCAATCCTATTTAAACACTATTGGAAACAAAGATAAAAGTAAGAAATATGATCCTAGGAGCTTAGTCAAGATGGAAGCCATGTAAACCTACTTAAGCCACATATAAGAAGTTAAGACGATTGGTATAAGATTCCTTGGATCGTTACTGATCCAAGAGATCAAATCATATGTGCATGGAACTGATTTTAAGTTAATTAATGCCCAAAGTCCAAAGGCAAATGAGCCAAGAAATACGGATCACCATCAATCCATACCTTTCATTCCAAGAAGCGAGAAGTTAAGTTATCGCGAGCAGAAACTCAGTCGGTACCAAACTATAGCCTTCTGGTCGGTACCAATCCCTGAAACAACTATGATTTGGCCATGGTCTCTTCGAGCAACCAACATCAGGATGTGGAGAAAGTGGTGGAGACAAATCCTTTGATTTTCATCTATAAAGTTTGACGACCTAGAATTTTGGACATTTAAAATTTGAATATTTAATTGATTTTAAATATTTTTAAAAGTTGATTATTAACTTGAATTTCAAATGTCACTATTTGTTGAGTGGTTTAATTATTAAATTAAATAATTGGAAATTGAGTATTTGAGTCTATGGTATTATTAGTTTTATAAAAAAATAAAAAATAATATATACAGTGTGACATAATATATACGTGTAGATAGATTCATATTTTGTAGTAAAGTGTAAAACCGATTTTAGTCTTAATTATATATATATATATATATATATATATATATATATATATGTCTATTCTGATTTTATTAAAAAAAGGGAAGAAAAACTGCAGCAGGTGTGTGTGTGTGTGTGTGTGTGTGTCTATGCAGTTTATGTATTTTAAATGTTAATAATATATATAGGTTTATAGTAAAGCAGAAAAATATTTATAAAGTTTTGAAAAAAATAGAAAAATAAATAATAACAGGTATTTTTAAAGGTTTGAAGTTATATAAAATTAGGTTTTTAGATCTATAAATTATTTTTATAAGTATATTTATATATATATATATATAGTTTCAAAAATAAAAATAAATATACATATACACCTATTTTCACTTAACTAATTTATTTTAAAATAGTATATTAAGGAGATTAATTTGGGTAATTAACTTATTTTAATTATCTTAGTTACCAAAGGATTTTTATAAGAAACTATTATTTTAAAATTAAATAAATAAATAGTAATTAATTGTTCGATTACTTCGAGTATTAATAAACTGTATAAATATTTATACAAGGTCTAAAATCATGGGGGAACAAATCAAGGTGGATCAGATTGCAAATTAAAAAGCAAAGGTGGGTTAATCTAACTCACATGGATTACCTTTTAAATTTAATAGTTAAATTTAAATTATTGATTGTTTGATTGCGTTGATGATTATTATCAGTCTGGATATGGTAGTATATATATACAGTATATGTAGTATATATTGGAGGGATTGATTTTCTGCATTATATAGTGGAAGAGACCCTATGCGCCCCGCATAATAGAGGATGACCTTTTATACCATAATATCTCGCCTTGAAGCGGGATTGGTATTTCAAATTGTTGTGCTAACATCTGTGGATGCAGGGAAACAGGTTGGAGGGATCTAATTGGATTCCTCGAATGTTGAATTTATTTTATATGCAGTTATGTGATGTATGTGATAATCCGTGATGGATTATATTTATTATATTTGGGATTAAAATTATTAAATGCTATGGCTTGGTTGAATATATATTCGTATTTGAGAAAAATGAAATATATATAAAGTTGGGATTTTAAAGGGAATAAAAAGGGAAATTTTAAGTAAAATAATTATAGTGAATTCAAATAAACAAAAGGAATGAATTTGGGAAAGGGATAAAGGGCTGATTTTAAATCATATATAATAAATTCAAGGATAGGAAAAAAAAGGGATTTTGAATAAGTGGGAAAAAGGGTATTTATTTAAAATAAAGACCTAAGCAATATTTTTAGTACGAAGAAATATATTTTTAAAATTTAAGATTTGAATGAGTTTGGGAAAATAAAAGCAGAATTTGAAAATAAAGTCTGAAATTTGTATCTTCAATTTTAAATAAGATTTTAAGTCATAATTATGAAGTGAATCTGGAATTAATGGATTTTGAAATATACTTTGAATAAATCAAGAAATAAATTCAATGGGGAAATTAATTTAGAGAATATATTTTAAAATAAATTAAGTGATCTGAAATAGTATTTCCAAAGAGAATGTGATTATGGAATTTATAAACAAGGTTTATAAATAAAGTGAAATATTTATCAAAGGATAATTTGGAAGTATAAATTCAGGATAGGAATTTATAAAGGAATGGGTAATTTGATTTAAAAATAAATAGTGGTTTATTTTTAAAGATGTGGAAGGGAAAGTGTATTTCCCTGAAAAGCCAAGTACATTTTCAAAGGAAGATTTCCAAGTATAAGTTAGAGATTTTAAAGTGATTGTAAAAGAATATTTTATAAAACTATTATTTAGTGGTTTTAAATTTTTGTAAGTAAATATGTATAAAGTTAATTATATAAGTAAATTATTCTAAAAGTTTTATCTAGTATTATTAATTAAAGAAAATTATTTAACATTTACACCTTATAGAATAACTTTTAATTTTAAATTTGTTTTGGCTTAAGTTTTAGGTGGAAAATATTTATTAAATTTAAATTTCACAACTAGTATTTTAAATAAGTGTTTTAAATAGTTTTATTTTAAATGTTTTAAAATATATATATTTGGGATAAAGTGATTTAAATTATTTTAAAATCTAAGTATTAAGACTTGGTGAATTTCAGTGGAAATGAACAATATTTGGAAATATATTTTGCGAGAGAAAAGCAATTTGAAAACAATTTTAAAGAGTTAAAGTGTAGAAAATACATAGCTCGCGAAGATATTTTGAATAAATAATTGGGGAAATTATCTAAATCTGATGATTATTTGGATGTTATTTGATAGTTAAATAACCGACTATCAATATTGACCAGTGCATTGATCGTTTCAAAGAGAACTGGATCAGTGTTAATTTCCTAAAAACCACTTCGATCCGGTTTAAAAATTTTCGTGAGGAAGAAAAGAACTTGGAGTCGAAGATGGAGTAGTGAAGTGCAAAGACTAATCGCTACTAATCCTGAGAGCGATTCCAAAATGGATGTAGTAGGAGTAGTGCCTTTGGTTTCGTTCAAACCCGAAATAGACTTGTATGGATGAATGCTATCAAAACATCATCAAGAGGATGATGAGCATTCTAAGTGAATGTGTGCTAAAAAGGTAACGCAGAGCCTCAAGCTTCATCAACCTGGAATGGCTAAAATAGGGAAGGTGCACACAAGGCTAAGTGGTTAGCAACCAATTAGGGTAAGGTCATCCTTGTCCAGAGGTCTCCTTTATTCGGCTGTGTGGGCGGTTGCTGATCCCAACCGTGGGGTGATCTTATTCAGACTATCCTGTAAGGGGTAGCTCCAGTCTTGTGTAGCAAGGGATCAGGCTGGATCCTCGGTACGGTACTGTGACGGGCAATACCCCAGTAGCCCTTCCATTGATGGAAACCCAATCTCCAATAAGCGCCTTCGGACTTGTTTGTATACCTATTATGATGGAATTTAATGAAAGTAACAATTTTGGCTATTTGAATAAGTATTTGTATATAGACACTACTATAATATCGGGGGATTTAATAAGAAATGTTTTGGTTATCGTAAGGTAAAAACCCAGCATGTTTATTTATGGCGTGGTCTTACAAGATATCTTTGATTTTAAAAGGATTTTTGAAACTTTAATAATCCAATTGAGTGTGTTTTCTCACTCTGGTATTCCAGACTGACTCGGGTATTATTTCGCTATAATGTTAGGGTCAGACCGAGTGTTATAGAGTACAGGTTCTAGATAGACAGATATGGAGCTCAGAGGATGCGCTGGATGGCGAGACGTATCATACGTATGTGACCTAATTCCGCTGTATATGGTGTGTTGTATATTCAGCTTTGTGTGGACAAGTTATCATAATATTCCAGCGATGTATTTGTTTGATATTGTACTCTGATGACGTAATATATAAAACAGTTACAGTTCTTTTGTATAAAATTAGTCATTTATCTATTATATATTGTTCCGCTGCGATTGTGAGCTTCTGATATTGTTTCTATTTCTTCTTCTACCTCCTTCTTCTTTAACCCTAATGGTTTGGTTTACCAGCATTCGATTGTTCGTTATTTGATACAGTGGACGTATTAATGCCGATTTTCGGGGGTCGAAAAATCGGGTTGTGGCATTTCGGTATCAGAGCTGAAGGTTAAGCGAGTACCTTGGCTCTAGTGGGGATTACTCAATAGAGTCTGTCGTACTCTAAAATGAGTTTGAGAGCATTAATAGATATGAGAGTGTAATTGTTAGCGATTATAAAACTATTTTTATATTGTGTTGACTTATCGGTTGAGTGTTTATGAATTCTGGTCAGTATGGGAAGTACAACCATATCAATAGGGATTTTTAAACTCTTAAACAAGATAAACCAACATAGTATTGTTTTAAAATAGGGTAAATGAAATAATTTTACCCAAATTATTTTTATATATAAAAGGAATAATTTTCCTAAATTATTATAGTTATATATGGTTGCTTGGTTGTCAGGGAATGATAATAATAAATAATTATCATGATTGTGTAGAAATTGAATAAGAAATTGAAAATCATAACTAAAAGCTAAGAAATAAATTCATATAACCAAATGAGATTTGTAAATGTGAATTATAAATGTGATTTAGAATTGAAAATGAAATAAAACTTCTAGAGTAATATTTGAATATGAATTGAAAGGATTTGGAATTCGAAATTTTAGAAATTAAATTCCTTTGAGTTTGAAAATGATTTTTCAAGGGTTTTGAAGGAATAGTAGTAATATTATTCGAAAATATTTTGAATTGGACATGAAATCTATTGAGATTTGGAATTTAAAAATATTTGGGAAATGTTTTTGAAGGGATAAAAGCAGTGAATTCTTTTCGATCGCTGGAAAATAACTCCGATGATGATCGCGACATCATTGGTGTTCGTTTTTGAGTTTCTAAGAGAGGGATTGCTATGTGGATGTTTTGAATTGGTGTTTGTTTGCGAAATTAGATTTGGTTAATGCAAAAGAATGGTTTGATTTGGATATATGTGACGCCCCACCTCTATACCCACGCTAGCCAAGAACATTACGGTGAATGCTGTCAACTAGCACGGAGAATAAGGCTGTTGAGGAGCGACCATCCGTGTAATGGCTTTGAGCAAGCATCGATATGTCAGCTAGTATGACATGCAAATCTTTTCAAGTGGAAATCCGACAAGTTGACACAAACTCAAAACTACTACACAGTGGCTATAATATCTTCGGAAACAAATATAGGAATAAACATAACATAAATCAGTCACAGACAATTCATATCACAAAGGCGGAATAAGATATGAATGTTACACATAAAAGTGTACATCAGAGTAGTGGTCAGAAAGATCCACAATATCACAAAAGAATAGTTACATGAACTACACAAAAGAATAAGTATACATTATGGAGTCTATATCTCAAATGTATACAACAAAAACTACTAATCTAAGTAGTTAACCAAAAGTCAGAGTAATGAATCCCTGGGGAGAAGTCAAGCAGAAGCACCTGTAACATCTCGGTCTGACCCGAGTATTATTTAATAAGAAAATAATAAATGGATCAGTCTAACTATAAATATCATATGAAACGATATAGAATAAGAGATATGACTTAACACATAATAATCACAATACCAAGCTGTGATATATATAAGTAATTGAGAATCAACAAGGGATTAATCAATATCACCAAATCTACACAAGAATCAAAGGAAATGTCATACTCCTTATTTCGCTCACCAAACCATAAATATTGACGATTATATCAATGTCAATCACAAAAGTCCATGACACACAAATTCACCAATACACAAATATTGATAAAACTTATCAATGGAAATCACGAAAATTGGTGAAGCATAAATTCTAGAAATCATCTCAAGAAATCCAGTTAATGACACACGAATTCACCTATGCACAAAAATTGATAAATCATATCAATAGAAATCAAAAAAATAGGTGAAGAAGAAAATTCCAGAATTCGACACACGAAATCCAGAAATCACACAAAATAGGGGGGAGGCCTATCACACGAACGGGAGCATGAAAACTCACCAACATATGTATCACACGAACGAGACGCTATCTTATGGTAGCTAGCCATTAATTTTTGACACACGAACGGCCCGAAGACCATGGGGCGCTACCCCACATATGTGAGTTGAAACTCACACAAACGGGGTTTAGTCTCCCTCATAGACAAAGAGACATCGCACATTGCTAGTCTAAATCACAAAAATGATCGTCATGATCATCAAGAAGTGTCAATTACAATAAGCTAGTAAATATATGAGCTTAGCATCATGTCCCATAACCACTAGCTTAACTTAAATATTTACGAACAAATTGTAGATCTCCACTATAAAATTGTCACAAGAGATTCAATCGAACAAGTTCAAGAATTAACCGACGAAGTAAACGCAAGTGTTTCATACCACTCGTTTTACTAAGTCGTTTAATTAGATTTCTCATACGAGTGAGGTAAAGGTTTGTATATACTAATAGATTGGAAAACGGTTTAAGAAACGAGCTTTGTACTAAAATAGTGTTAAAATCATTTATAAGAAAGAGTTTTGATATTTACTACTAGTATAGAAAACCTTTATATTTTTAAAGTGACAAATCACAAAGAAGATTGTAGGAACAATCAATCACTAAAATTCACATTCGAAGACGTGAATAGGAACCAAAGAAACTGATAAAGAATCCATCGAAATGGATATTCAAAAATCCCTAAATAGGAGTCATCAAAGGCATAATAAATGATAACAACAAATAGGATCATCACGAATCGATTTTAATTGGAATTCTCAAGCGAATAGGCAAGCAGGCAAATCACTGCTGATTCAGACGTTTGAAACAAGTGGTTCAGACGTCTGAATCTGGAAATATAAAAATTTCCAGAACACAATTCAGACGTCTGAATCAAGTGTTTCAGACGTCTGAAATAGGCATATTTTAGCCTATTTCCTTTCTGGTTCCAAATGAACCAATTCAGACGTCTGAAACCATATATTCAGACGTCTGAATCTGGGAATAGAAAACTTCCCAGAACAATATTCAGACGTCTGAATATCGCGTTTCAGACGTCTGAATGAATGGTTCAGGGCATTCCCTGAACCTAGGCCAAAAAATGGCCAAACGAATATCGAAAACGATCGAATGAGCAAATGACGGTGACTAAGGAATTACGTCGAACGACAACCCAGCCTAAACGGCTCTTCGATACGCCACAAATATCAATGTCCAAATACCCATAATAGGATTTCCATAAATTGGACCAAAACACCAAAAATTGGAATATACACCAAATCAATCCAAACCAAAATCAATTGCACACCAATAAACGTTAGGAATTCATACCTAACAATCGAAGATAATTATAGACAAAGATGTGAGATAAAAATCTCACCTTTTACAAAATCAAACAAGAAGAAGCTTGAAAGCAAATGGAGAATCAACCTCTCTTCAACACAACCCAAATGAGCTTGAATCTATGCTCAAAACAAGAACATTCCCAAAATTAGGTTTAGGAATTTCTGAAATTGGTAAGAGAATAAGTTGGAGAAGAAGAAGAGAATGCTTACCAATGGGTTCTCTTGAATTTGGAGCTAGGAATTTGAGGTTGCAAGAGAAACTAGGGTTTTGGAGTTATAATTTCCAATCTCTCCCGCCATTATTGCCTTAGAACTGAAAAGAGAAGAGAATGAGGATGAGTGGGGAAGAGTGGCTCAGATTTGAGCATAAGTTAAACATAGGGCTGAGCCCAAAACCAAACCCAAAGTGAAAAGTAGCAAAAATCAACTTTCTCCAAACATATCGAAGCTTATACTCAAAAAGGTCGCAAACGACATTTTAAACTCAATGGGAGTGGTCTCGGGTCCTAATTCGACCGTATGCAAAAAGTAGCTTTTCAGACTAAAATCCGACTAACGATAAAATATTTAAATAAAATATTTAAATATAAAATCGATAAATATGCGGGTTGTTACAGACTCCCCTCCTTAAAGAAATTGCGTCCTCGCAATATTTAAGAAGAAGATATGTAGTAACAACCATAAAAGCATATTCGACACAAAAGAAATTTGAAATAAGAAGTTCACCTCAAAGAGCACAAGAAAGTAAGTCCGGATGTTTTCGCTTGATGTACTCTCTAGATTCCCAAGAACAATCCTTAGGATTTAAAGACCATTGAACTTTAACAAGCGGAACATCTTTATTTCGAAGTCGTTTGACCTCTGAAGCAATGATACGAATAGGATGTTGCTCATAAGTTAAATTAGGCGAAACTTCAATCTCTTCCACAACACCGGGCTCAAGAATAGAATCGGAATCTCGAAGGCATTTCCGTAATTGAGAAACGTGAAACACGTCATGAATAGCAGAAAATTGAGCCGGCAATAAAAGGCGATAAGCCATGGAACCAATACGTTCAGTGATAGGAAATGGCCCAATATATCGAGGCGCCAATTTTCCCGATCGACTGAAACGTACAACACCTTTCATAGGTGAAACACGAATGAACACAAGATCTCCCACAGAAAATTCTAACTTTCTAATCCGGTTATCGGCATTGGATTTTTGTCTACTCTGGGCTTCTTTCATCCTATGACGAATAAGATCTATCTTTTCTGTGGAATCACGAATAAAGTCTGGACCTAAAACCAGTTTCTCACCGGTCTCAAGCCAACAAGAAGGAGATCGGCATGGCCTTCCGTAAAGTGCCTCAAAAGGTGCCATACCAATACTAGATCGGAAGCTATTATTATAGGAGAATTCAACAAGGGAAATATGATCTTCCCAACTTCCCCAAAAATCAAGCACACAAGCACGAAGAAGATCTTCAAGTGTTTGATTCACGTGCTCGGTTTGTCCATCGGACTGAGGATAATAAGCGGTGCTAAAATTAAGCTTCGTTCCCAAAGCTTTTTGAAGACTCCTCCAAAATACACTAGTAAACAATGGATCGCGATCACTAACAATAGAAGTAGGAACTCCATGCAATTTAACAATCTCTTTGATAAAGAGCTTGGCCAAAAGAGGAACGGTTCGGTTAGACCGAACGGGAATAAAATGGGCGGATTTAGTAAGTCTATCAACGATCACCCATAAGCTATCATGACCCGAACGAGAACAGGGAAGGCCATCTATAAAATCCATGGAAATTTGGTCCCACTTCCAAATTGTAATTTCTAAAGGTTGCAATAACCCACCGGGCCTTTGATGTTCGGCCTTAATGAGTTGGCAAGTCATGCAACGCTTATCGAAGTTAGCGACGTCAAGTTTCATTCCCTCCCAATAATAAAGTCGCTTCATATCCGCGTACATTTTACTACTACCGGGATGAATGGTAAATTTAGAACGATGTGAATCTTCTAAAATATCTTTACGAAGATCACTAATATTTGGCACGATAAGTCTACCAAATTTCCGAATGCCGCCACGAGAATCGATATCAAAGTCCTTCAAACCTTCAATATCGATCTTACCCTTAATATTTTGGCCAAGAAGAGCCAATTCGGGATCTAGCCTTTGAGCTTCAAGAATGCGGTCTAAAAGAGAAGGATGAGCCTCAAGGCTACATAAAACAATTGATGAGCATAAATCGGATACGCGGTCTCGAATCTCACAAGTGGATAAGATCTCGAGATCGTTCCATTTGGATATCATCATAGAAACAACAGCTTGTTGTTTACGGCTAAGAGCATCGACGACACGATTACCCTTACCGGGAGTATAAAGAATATCAAGATCATATGGTGCAAGAAATTCGAGCCAACGCTGTTGACGCAAATTAAGTTCCTTTTGAGAGAATAAATACTTCAAAGACTTATGATCGGTATAAAGAACAAATTTCTCTCCTAAAAGATAATGACGCCAAATCCGAAGAGCGAAAACAATAGCCGCGAGTTCTAAATCATGAGTGGCATATCTAGTCTCGGCAGGCTTTAATTGCCTTGAAGCATAAGCAATAACACGTTCTTTTTGCATAAGAACGGCACCCAAACCAACGCGACTGGCATCGGTATAAACAACGAAATCCTGATTCCCCTCGGGAATAACAAGAATAGGAGCATCAGAAAGAAGTTCTTTTAATTTCTGAAAAGACGTTTCACATTTGTCCGACCAAATGTATTTAACACCTTTCTTTGTTAAGCTAGTGAGAGGCACGACAATCTTAGAAAAGTCTTTGATAAAACGCCGGTAATAACCCGCCAATCTACGAACCTCTGTCACACTCTCCGGTCTCCTCCAATCTTGAATCGCTTCAATCTTTGAAGGATCCACGGAAATTCCGAATTCGGAAATAATATGACCGAGAAACTTCACACGAGATTGCCAAAAATGGCATTTAGAAAATTTTGGTTTCAAACAATTACTCCTAAGAGTTTCCAACACAATCCGAAGATGCTTCTCATGCTCCTCCTCGGTTTTTGAATACACAAGAATATCATCAATAAAGATGAGGACAAACCGGTCGAGGGAGTCTTTGAAAACTCTATTCATAAGGTCAACGAAATAAGCCGGAGCATTCGTTAGACCAAATGGCATAACAAGCCATTCATAAGACCCATAACGAGTATGGAACGATGTCAAAGGAATACTATCCTCTGCAATACGAAGCTGATGGAATCCAGTAGCTAAGTCTAATTGTGAAAAGACTTTGGCACCACTAAGTTGATCGAATAGATCATCAATCCGAGGTAAAGGATATTTATTTTTGATAGTAAGATCATTAAGCTTGCGGTAGTCAACGCAAAGCCTAAGTGTACCATCGGATTTCTTCACGAAAATAGCCGAAGCTCCCCAAGGCGAGGAACTAGAGCGAATAAATTGCTTCGTCTCCAATTCGGATAATTATTTGCGCATCTCCTCGTTTTCTTTATTGGACATACGATAAGGAGGGCGAGTGATAGGTTGAGCTCCAGGAATGAGATTAATTCTGAACTCAATTGCTCGCTTAGGTGGTAATCTTAAAACGGGCTCAAATATGTCAGAAAATTCACGAACGACGTGAATAAGAGAAATAATATCACCCTCATCATCATCATCGTCATCATGAGGATTTAAAGAATATAAAGATGCAACTAAGCTGGAATCCGAATCTTTAAGATTAATAGAAATCTGCTTAACAGATTGAGGATGTCGAAGATGAATAGTCCGCTCAGGACATAGGATATGAGCTTCATAACGGTTAAGCCAATCGATTCCCAAAATCATTCCAAAGCCTACATAACGCATGACATGCAAATCAGCTCGGAAAGAAAAACCACAGAAAATAATCTCGACATCTTTACACAATAAACTGATTGTAGCGGATCCACCAACCGGATTCGCGATTCTCAAAGAAGTCATTAAACACAAAACATCCAAAGAAAAGGTATCAACAAATTCTTTTGATACAAAAGAATGGGACGCACCCGTATCGAAAAGAACTCGAATAGGATGATCACGAAATAAAATAATTCCATCCAGAATAGAATGAGAAATACCTTGGCCACGAGATGTGTTGCCAGGGGCTTGAGCAACATTAAGATTTCCCTCTTTCCTGCCCTGAAGCTTGGGGCATGAGGATATAACATGACCGGGACCTTTGCAGTAGCGACAAGAGAGATACTTTGAACACTTGTTCGCAAAATGGTCTTTCGAACCACAATTATAGCATTTCCCTTGAGTAGAGGAAAATGTCTTTTCAGCAGAAGTTGCTTGCCTCCCTTTCTTATTGGGATAAGGGCCTTTGAATTTGTTTGGCCTCTTCTTGTTGTTGAAGTTTGGTTTGGAACCCACCACTTCAACATCATTCTCCCTATCCGCCTCTTCAAGACGAAGAGCGATATCGACGAGTTGGTCGAAAGAAACTTCTAATTTTAGAAGTAATGGCTTCTTGAGATTTTTGCTTAAGCCATAGACGAACCTCTGGTTCTTCTTTAAAGGGGTGTTGATGTATTCAACCCCATATTTGGAAAGCGACTCGAAGGAGGCGACGTAATCAGTCACGGAGGACTCACCTTGAACAAGGTCTATAAATCGTCGAGCCAATGTCACTTTCTCAGCTTCTGGTACAAATTTCAACTCGAAGCGTTCTCGGAATTGCTCCCAGGTGAGACCCGCTTCATTAATCTCATAAATAAGAAGCTCGTACCAGTCCAATGCTCTTTCCCGGAGCATACTAGAGGCCACCTGAACTCGGTGAAGATCAATAAGATTCATGCGCGAAAAGATACGATCGCATGTTCTAAGCCAAGCTTGGACTTCAATAATAGTTTCGGAACCTTTGAATGGCTCCCCACCCAAATTAGTGTAATCGCTGCACAAGCGTGCAAATCCTGACTTTGGTTGAGTAGGTTCCGGGTTAGCTCCAACTATTTGAGCATTAGTTACCAAATCAAGAAGCTGTTGAGCAGTCATAAAAAATCCATCCTGGGGTAGGGTACTAGATGGTACGGCTCTGGAGCGGCCTGGTCTAGACATTTCTCTTCCTTTAGAAAGAAAGAAAGAAAGAAGAAGAAGAAAAAGGTTATTCACCAAATGATATCAAGCAATCTTGATAGATAAAACAAGGAATCATAAGGAAATAGGATGAATCGGTACGAAGACTCGAATTAATCCTAAGGTATAACTCCTAAGATGGACTTAGGACGATGATCCTTGTTAAGTTATTCTACATTGTTCCGAAGTTTGGCTCCGATACCAAGCTGTGACGCCCCACCTCTATACCCATGCTAGCCAAAAACATTACGGTGAATGCTGTCAACTAGCACGGAGAATAAGGCTGTTGAGGAGCGACCATCCATGTAATGGCTTTGAGCGAGCATCGATATGTCAGTTAGTATAACATGCAAATCTTTTCAAGTGGAAATCCGACATGTCGATACAAACTCAAAGCTACTACACAGTGGCTATAATATCTTCGGAAACAAATATAGGAACAAACATAACATAAATCAGTCACAGACAATTCGTATTACAAAGGCGGAATAAGATATGAATATTACACATAAAAGTGTACATCAGAGTAGTGGTCAGAATGATCCACAATATCACAAAAGAATAGTTACATGAACTACACAAAAGAATAAGTATACATTATGGAGTCTATATCTCAAATGTATACAACAAAAACTACTAATCTAAGTAGTTAACCAAAAGTCAGAGTAATGAATCCCTGGGGAGAAGTCAAGCGAAAGCACCTGTAACATCTCGGTCTGACCCGAGTATTATTTAATAAAAAAATAATAAACGGATCGGTCTAACTATAAATATCAGATGAAACGATATAGAATAAGAGATATGACTTAACACATAATAATCACAATGCCAAGCTGTGATATATATAAGTAATTGAGAATCAACAAGGGATTAATCAATATCACCAAATCTACACAAGAATCAAAGGAAATGTCATACTCCTTATTTCGCTCACCAAACCATAAATATTGACGATTATATCAATGTCAATCACAAAAGTCCATGACACACAAATTCACCAATACACAAATATTGATAAAACTTATCAATGGAAATCACGAAAATTGGTGAAGCATAAATTCTAGAAATCATCTCAAGAAATCCAGTTAATGACACACGAATTCACCTATGCACAAAAATTGATAAATCATATCAATAGAAATCACAAAAATAGGTGAAGAAGAAAATTCCAGAATTCGACACACGAAATCCAGAAATCACACAAAATAGGGGGGAGGCCTATCACACGAACGGGAGCATGAAATCTCACCAACATATGTATCACACGAACGAGACGCTATCTCATGATAGCTAGCCATTAATTTTTGACACACGAACGGCCCGAAGACCATGGGACGCTACCCCACATATGTGAGTTGAAACTCATACAAACGGGGTTTAGTCTCCCTCGTAGACAAAGAGACATCGCACATTGCTAGTCTAAATCACAAAAATGATCGTCATGATCATCAAGAAGTGTCAATTAAAGTAAGCTAGTAAATATATGAGCTTAGCATCATGTCCCATAACCACTAGCTTAACTTAAATATTTACGAACAAATTGTAGATCTCCACTATAAAATTGTCACAAGAGATTCAATCGGACAAGTTCAAGAATTAACCGACGAAGTAAACGCAAGTGTTTCATACCACTCGTTTTACTAAGTCATTTAATTAGATTTCTCATACGAGTGAGGTAAAGGTTTGTATATACTAATAGATTGGAAAACGGTTTAAGAAACGAGCTTTGTACTAAAATAGTGTTGAAATCATTTATAAGAAAGAGTTTTGATATTTACTACTAGTATAGAAAACCTTTATATTTTTAAAGTGACAAATCACAAAGAAGATTGTAGGAACAATCAATCACTAAAATTCACATTCGAAGACGTGAATAGGAACCAAAGAAACCGATAAAGAATCCATCGAAATGGATATTCAAAAATCCCTAAATAGGAGTCATCAAAGGCATAATAAATGATAACAACAAATAGGATCATCACGAATCGATTTAAATTGGAATTCTCAAGCGAATAGGCAAGCAGGCAAAACACTGCTGATTCAGACGTCTGAAACAAGTGGTTTAGACGTCTGAATCTGGAAATATAAAAATTTCCAGAACACAATTCAGACGTCTGAATCAAGTGTTTTAGACGTCTGAAATAGGCATATTTTAGCCTATTTCCTTTCTGGTTCCAAATGAACCAATTCAGACGTCTGAAACCATATATTCAGACGTCTGAATCTGGGAATAGAAAACTTCCCAGAACAATATTCAGACGTCTGAATATCGCGTTTCAGACGTCTGAATGAATGGTTCAGGGCATTCCCTGAACCTAGGCCAAAAAATGGCCAAACGAATATCGAAAACGATCGAACGAGCAAATGACGATGACTAAGGAATTACGTCGAACGACAACCCAGCCTAAACGGCTCTTCGATACGCCACAAATATCAATGTCCAAATACCCATAATAGGATTTCCATAAATTGGACCAAAACACCAAAAATTGGAATATACACCAAATCAATCCAAACCAAAATCAATTGCACACCAATAAACGTTAGGAATTCATACCTAACAATCGAAGATAATTATAGACAAAGATGTGAGATAAAAATCTCACCTTTTACAAAATCAAACAAGAAGAAGCTTGAAAGCAAATGGAGAATCAACCTCTCTTCAACACAACCCAAATGAGCTTGAATCTATGCTCAAAACAAGAACATTCCCAAAATTAGGTTTAGGAATTTCTGAAATTGGTAAGAGAATAAGTTGGAGAAGAAGAAGAGAATGCTTACCAATGGTTTCTCTTGAATTTGGAGCTAGGAATTTGAGGTTGCAAGAGAAACTAGGGTTTTGGAGTTTTAATTTCCAATCTCTCCCACCATTATTGCCATAGAACTGAAAAGAGAAGAGAATGAGGATGAGTGGGGAAGAGTGGCTCCGATTTGAGCATAAGTTAAACATAGGGCTGAGCCCAAAACCAAACCCAAAGTAAAAAGTAGCAAAAATCAACTTTCTCCAAACATATCGAAGCTTATACTCAAAAAGGTCGCAAACGGCATTTTAAACTCAATGGGAGTGGTCTCGAGTCCTAATTCGACCGTATGCAAAAAGTAGCTTTTCAGACTAAAATCCGACTAACGATAAAATATTTAAATAAAATATTTAAATATAAAATCGATAAATATGCGGGTTGTTACAATATATATGCTTTCAAAATTGATTTTGAATGTTTAAATAATGGTTTAAACTCTGGAAATTTATTTAAAAATGGGTTGAAAACATATAAAATTTGAAATTTGTTAGAATGAAATTTAACTTTGAGAAGAGTTAAATAAAAGTAAGTATGAAAACAAAATAAGTTGGGAAACTTATAGGAGTTTAAAATTTGAATTTAGTTGGAATGTAATTGAATCTAGATAAATAAAAGTGATTTTGAGAAAAGTTCTAAGTATACTAATTGGAAGGGTCATTAAAAAAAGTCTATTAAAATTTGTAAAATAAATGGGTAGTGAAACAAATGAATTTACATTTGTAAATAAATGAACTAAAAACGAAGATTGGAATGATATTTAATTTAAATTATAAGTAAATGGAACTTGAACTGAATACTCGAATTCAATTTAAATCGGGTTAGGTAAAGTAAAATTGAAGAATTATTTCAAAGTAGACTAAATTAATAAGGTTTGGAAATAAAAATGGTTTGAGATATGAATAGTTAGTAAGTGGAACTAATTAAAGAAATGGGTTTGAGATAAGGTGAATAGAATTCAATACTTAATTTGATTTGGAAATAAATTAAGAATTGAAGATAAAACTGAATTCAGAATGGAGTTAAAAATTTAAGTCAAATAAAAATAGATATAAAAGCTTAAGTAGTGAAGTAAAAATAAATATTAAAGCATATAGAATATTTATATCAAACTTAAGAAAAGTTAAGGGTGAAAATTCTTAAGTAAATTTGGTATTGAAAATATACTAAGTTAATAATTGGACGCAGATCAAACTGGAAGTTGTGAAATGGGATAGTTGTGAGTAAGTGAATGGAAATCAAAATGACTGTGAATAAAAAGAAATTGATATAGATAATAATCAAATGGAGATAAATACGTAGGATGCACGTATATTATCTTATTCGCATAGTGATTTGATCCAGATTCGAGCACAGAATTTCGAGATAATTATAACGATTTGAGATAGGATTTTTCACTCAATTTTCGACGGCGAACTCTGGATATGAATTTTTGATTGGTTTTGAAATTCTCTATCATAGTTTAGGACTATGCAAGGATAATGATGGTTTCTGATCAAGAAACTAGATCTGAGTCCGCACTAGGAAGTCGGGTGGACGATATTAGTTCGGAAGTGAAATTGTTTGATCTAGTGAGCGATCGGATTGGATATTGCGTATGGATGATATACGTGCATCATACGGGCTTAAGTGAAATAGAGATTGGAAATTTGTAAAGAAATGTGTGAAATGATTTTGAATGCTGTGATTGGATATTATTGCTAAATAGGATATGCAGTTATCTAAAGGCAAAGGATAAATGAATGTTTTGATTTTCAAAGATAAATTTGAATTGACCAACAAAGTGGTATGTATTTAAATTTATACATGAAATTGGATGATTTTTATTAATCTAGCCACTTGGCTTTTGTTTTCTTTTTGAATTTGGGGGCCCGTAGAGGCATTTTGTAGTTGTACCGATCTAGCCACATAAAGGAGATGCTGGCGAATTTTTTTGAAAATTTAGGGAGTTAGAAAAATTTTGAGAAAATTTTGATAACTTAAAATATGGTTTTAAATTTAAATTTGAATGGTTGGGTAAGAAATGTTTGGAAGTTATGGATGAGTTTGGAAAGTTAGTAAGAGTGATAGTGTGTCCTTAATATAAGAAGATTGTTTGGGATGATGTTTAGAACTGTTGATTTTTTGAAAAAAGATGAATGGGTTGTGGACCATTCCTCTTAGCTAGTAATTTCGGGGACGAAATTCTTTTAAGGGGGAAGGGATGTGACGACCCATAAATTTGAACATTTGAAACTGAAGTATTTAATTGATTTTATATATTTTTAAAAGTTTATTATTAACTTGAATTTCAAATGTCACTATTTGTTGAGTGGAGTAATTATTAAATTAAATAATTGGAAATTGGGTATTTGAGTCTAGGGTGTTATTAGTTTTATAAAAAAAATAGAAAAATAATATATACAGTGAAACATAAATATATATGTGCAGATAGATTAATATTTTGCAGTAAATTGTAAAACCCATTTTAGTCTTAATTTATATATATATATATATATATATATATATATATATATATATATATATATGTCTATTGTGATGCCCCACCTCTATACCCACGCCAGCCAAGAACATTACGGTGAATGCTGTCAACTAGCACGGAGAATAAGGCTGTTGAGGAGCGACCATCCGTGTAATTGCTTTGTGCGAGCATCAATATGTCTGATAGTATAACATGCAACACTTTATCAAGAGGAAATCCGACATACCGACACAAACTCAAAGCTACTACACAGTGGCTATAATATCTTCGGAAACAAATACAGAAATAAACATAACATAAATCAGTCACAGATAATTCATATCACAAAGGTGGAAATAGATATGAATATTACACTTAGAAGTGCGTATCAGAGTAGTGGTCTAAAAAGATCCACAATATCATAAAAGAATAGGTACATTTACTACACAAAAGAATAAGTATACATTATGGAGTCTATATCTCAAATGTATACAACAAAATAACTACTAATCTAAGTAGTTAGCCAAAAGTCAGAGAAATCAATCCCTGGGGAGAAGTCAAGCAGAAGCACCTGTAACATCTCGGTCTGACCCGAGTATTATTTAATAAGAAAATAATAAACGGATCAGTCTAACTATAAATATCAGATGAAACGATATAGAGTAAGAGATATGACTAAACACATAGTAATCACAATGCCAAGCTATGATATATATAAGTAGTTGAAAATCATCAAGGGATTAATCGATGTCACAAAATCTACACAAGAATCAAAGAAATGTCATACTCCTTATTTCGTTCATCAAACCACAATTATTGACGATTATACCAATGTCAATCACAAAAGTCAATGACACACAAATTCACCAATGCACACATATTGATAAAACTTATCAATGGAAATCACGAAAATTGGTGAAGCACAAATTCTAGAAATCATCTCAAGAAATCCAGTCAATGACACACGAATTCACCTATGCACAAAAATTGATAAATCATATCAATAGAAATCACAAAAATAGGTGAAGAAGAAAATTCCAGAATTCGACACACGAAATCCAGAAATCACACAAAATAGGGGGGAGGCCTATCACACGAACGGGAGCATGAAAACTCACCAACATATGTATCACAAGAACGAGACGCTATCTCATGGTATCTAGCCATTAATTTTTGACACACGAACGGCCCGAAGACCATGGGGCGCTACCCCACATATGTGAGTTGAAACTCACACAAACGGGGTTTGGTCTCCCTCGTAGACAAAGAGACATCGCACATTGCTAGTCTAAATCACAAAAACGATAGTCATGATCATCAAGAAGTGTCAATTACAGTAAGCTAGTAAATATATGAGCTTAGCTTCATGTCCCATAACCACTAGCTTAACTTAAATATTTACGAACAAATTGTAGATCTCCACTAGAAAATTGTCACAAGAGATTCAATCGGACAAGTCCAAGAATTAACTGACAAAGTAAACGCAAGCGTTTCATACCACTTGTTTTACTAAGTCGTTTAATTAGATTTCTCATACGAGTGAGGTAAAGGTTTGTATATACTAATAGATTGGAAATCGGTTTGAGAAAACGAGCTTTGTAATAAAATAGTATTGAAATCATTTGAAGAAAGAGTTTTGATATTTACTATTAGTATCGAGACCTTTATATTTTTAAAGTGACAAATCACAAAGAAGATTGTAGGAACAATCAATCACTAAAATTCACAAACGAAGATGTGAATAAAATCCAAAGAAACCGATAAAGAATCCATCGAAATGGATATTTAAAAATCCCTACAAAGGAGTCATCAAAGTCATAATAAATGATAACAACAAATAGGATCATCACGAATCGATTTAAATTGGAAATTCAATCCAAAAAGGCAAAATGGACTCAAACAGCAGGTTCAGTCGACTGAACAGAGTTTTCAGTCGACTGACCCTGTGCCTGGAAATTTTCCAGGTTCAGGAAACTTTCTGTTTCGAGTTTCAGTCGACTGAACAGAGGATTCAGTCGACTGAATCATGCCTGGAAACTTTCGGGTTCCAGGTTCAGTCGACTGAACAGAGGATTCAGTCGACTGAATCATGCCTGGGCTGTTTTTCAGCCTATCCAAATGAAGAGCAAACTCTTCCAAAATGCATCCGGACGAACATTGGCTCTAAGGGTTTATGCCAATCGGCAACCCGGCCCTATATGCTCCTCGATGCATCACCAAAAGCATGATCAAACATCCATAAAAGCATTTCACACAAATTTGACTTAAAAACCCAAAAATTGGAATATTCACAAAACCAATCCAAATCAAGAGCAAATGCACATGAAGAAGTGTTAGGAATTCATACCCAAAACCAAAGATAACTATAGTCATAGATGTGAGATAAAAATCTCACCTTTGAAATCACACAAATAAAGAAGAAGCTTGAAAGCAAAGGAGAATCAACCACTCTTCAAATCCAACTCAATAAGCTTGATTCTAAGCTTTAAAAGAAGAACATTCGCAAAGTTAGGTTTAGGAATTTCTGAAACGATAAGAGAATGAGTTGGAAAAGAAGAAGAGAGGCTTACCAATGGGTTCTTCTATTAGTTTGGAGCTAGAACTTGATTTGCAAAAGAAAACTAGGGCTTGAGTTTTAATTTCCCATCTCTCCCACCATTGTTGCTAAAGCTTGAGTATTAGGAATTGGAAATGAAGTAAATGAGGAGGAGAGGGGTTGGGACTGAATACATAAGCGGGCTCAGCCCAAATCAAAACCCTAACTGAAAAGGTAGCAAAAAATCAACTTTCTCCAAACATATCGAAGCTTATACTCAAAAAGGTCGCAAACGGCATTTTAAACTCAATGGGAGTGGTCCCGAGTCCTAATTCGTCCGTATGCAAAAAGTAATTTTTCGGACTAAATTTCGAGTATCGATAAAATATATTTAAATATAACATCAACAAATATGCGGGTTGTTACATCTATATTCTATTTTTTTAAAAAAGGGAAGAAAACTGCAGCATGTATATATATATATATGTAGTTTATGTATTTTAAATGTTAATAATATATATGTGTATGTATATATATACATAAGGGTATATAGTAAAGCAGAAAAAAATATAAAGTTTTGAAAAAAATAAATATTAACAGGAATTTTTAAAGGTTTGAAGTTATATAAAATTAGGTATTTAGATCTATAAATTATTTTTATAAGTATATATATATGTAGTTTCAAAAATAAAGATAAATATACATATACATATACACCTATTTTCATTTAACTAGTTTATTTTAAAATAATATATTAAGGGGATTAATTTGAGTAACTAACTTATTTTAATTATCTTAGTTACCAAAGGATTTTTATATGAAACTATTAGTTTAAAATCAAATAAATAGTAGTTAATTGTTCGATTACTTCAAGTATTAATAAACTGTATAAATATTTGTACAAGGTCTAAAATCATGGAGAAACAAATCAAGGTGGATCGGATTGCAAATTAAAAAGAAAATGTGACTTAATCTCACTCATATCGATTACCTTTTAAATTTAAGTAGTTAAATTTAAATTATTGGTTGTTTGATTGCATTGATAATCGTTATCAGTCTGGATGTGATAGTATATATATAGTAGTATACATAGTATATATTGGAGTGATTGATTTCCCGCATTATATAGCAGATGAGACCCTATGCGCCCCGTATAATAGTGGATGACCCTTTATACCGCGATATCCTGCCTTGAAGCGAGATTGGTATTTTAAATTGTTGTGCTTACATCTACGGATGCAGGGAAACAGGTTGGAGGGATCCAACTGGATTCCTTAAATGTTGAATTTATTTTATAAGCAATAATATGACGTATATGATAATCTGTGATGGATTATATTGATTATATTTGGGATTAAAATTACTAAATGTTATGGCTTGGTTGAATATATATATTCGCATTGGAGAAAAATGAAATATATATAAAGTTGAGATTTTTGAAGGGAATAAAAAGGGAAATTTTAAGTGAAGTAATTATGGTGAATTCAAATAAACTAAAGGAATGAATTTAGGAAAGGGATAAAGGGTTGATTTTAAATCCTATATAATAAATTCAAGGATGGGAAAATAGGGATTTTGAATAAGTGGAAAAATGGATTTTTTTAAAATAAGGACTTAAGCAATATTTTACTACGAAGAAATATATTTTTAAAATTCAAGATATGAATGAGTTTGGAAAAATAAAAGGAGAATTTTGAAACAAAGTATGAAATTTATATCTTTAGTTTCAAATAAGATTTTAAATCATAGTTAAGAGTTGAATATGGAATTAATGGATTCTGAAATAAACTTTGGATAAATCAAGAAATCAATTCTATAGGGAATTTAATTTAGAGAATCTGTTTAAAATAAATTAAGTGATTTGAAACAGTATTTCCAAAGAGAACGTGATTATGGAATTTATAAACAAGGTTTATGAATAAAGTGAAATATTTATCAGAGGATAATTTGGAAGCATAAATTCAGGATTGGAATTTATAAAGGAATAGGTAATTTGATTGAAAATGAATAGTGGTTTATTATTAAAGATGTGGAATGGAAAGTGTATTTCCCTGAAAAACCAAGTATATTTTCAAAGGAAGATTTCCAAGTATAAGTTAGAGGTTTTAAAGTGGTTTTAAAAGAATATTTTTATAAAATTATTATTTTGTGGTTTTAAAATTTTAAAAGTAAATATTTATAAAGTTAATTATATAAGTAAATTATTTTAAAAGTTTTATCTAGTATTATTAATTAAAGATAATTATGTAATATTTAAACCTTATAGAGTAACTTTTAATTTTTAATTTGTTTTGGCTTAAGTTTTACATGAAAAATATTTATTAAATTTAAATTTCATAACTAGTATTTTAAATAAGTGTTTTAATAGTTTTATTTTAAGTGTTTTACTATATATACATTTTGGATAAAGTGATTCAAATTATTTGAAAATCTAAGTATGAAGAATTGGTGAATTTCAATGGAAATAAACAATGTTTGAAAATCTATTTCACGAGAGAAAAGTGATTTGAAAACTATTTTCAAAGAGTTGAAGTGTAGAAAAAAAATAGCTTGCGAAGATATTTTGAAATAAATAAGTTGGGAAATTATCTAAATCTGATGGTTGTTTGTGAATGTTATTTGATAGTTAAATAACTGATTATCAATATTGACCAATGCGCCGATCGTTTCGAAGAGACAGGGATCGGGATTAATTTTACAAAAACCACTTCGATCCGTTTTTAAAAAATTCGTGAGGAAGACAAGAGCTTGGTGTCGAAGATGGAGCAGCGAAGTGCAAGGGCTAATCGCTACTAATCATGAGGGTGATTCCAAAATGGATGTAGTAGGAGTAGCGCCTTCGGTTCCGTTCGAACCCAGAACGGACTTGTATGGACGAGTGCTATCAGAACATCGTCAGGAGGGTGCTGAACATTCTAAGTGAATGTGTGCTAAAAAGGTAACGCATAGCCTCGAGCCTCATCAATCGGGAATGGATAAAACAGGGGAAGTGCACACAAGGCTAAGTGGCTAGCAACCAATTAGGGTAAGGTCATCCCTGTCTAGAGGTCCCTTTTATTCGGCTGTGTGGGCGGTTGCTGATTCCATCCATGGGATGATCTTATTCGGTCTATCCAGTAAGGGGTAGCTCCAGTCTTGTATAGTAGGGTATCAGGGTGGATCCTCCGTAGGTGATCTAGACCACGTACTATGGTAGGCGGTAGTCCAGTAGCCCTGCCATTGATGGAAACCGAATCTCCAATAAGCACCTTCGGACTTGTTTGTACTCCTATTATGCTAAAATTTAATGAATGTAACCATTTCGACTATTTGAATAAGTATTTTTATATAGACACTACTATAATATCAGAGGATTTGATAAGAAATGTTTTGGTTATCGTAAGGCAAAAAACCAGCATGTTAATTTGTGGCATGGTCTTACGAGATACCTTTGATTTTAAAATGATATTTTAATAATCCAATTGAGTGTGTTTTCTCAATCTGGTATTCCAAACTGGCTCAGGTGTTATTTCGCTGTAATGCTCAGGCTAGACCAATTATTTTAGAGTACAGATTCTGGATGGACTGCAATGGAGCTCAGAGGATGCATTGGATGGCAAGACGTATCATACGTATGTGACCTATTTCCGCTATATATGGTGTGCTGTATATTCAGCTTTGTGTGAACAAGTTATCACAATAGTCCAGTGATGTGTTTGTTTGATATTATACTCTAATGATGTAATATATAAGATAGTTACAGTTCTTTTGTATAAAATTAGTCATTTTTCTGTTATATATTATTCCACTGCGATTGTGAGATTCTGATATTGTTTCTATATCTTCTTCTACCTCCGTCTTCTTTAACCCTAATGGTTTGGTTTTCCGGCATTATTCAGCATTTGATACAATGGACGTATTAATGTCGATTTTCGGGGGTTGAAAAATCGGGTCGTTACATAAAGAAATCCTTTTCCGCATTACTTTGAAATCCTTTTTTGACATTCTAAATTTTTGTACGGCAATAGCAATTTCTTGGATCATCAACGATCCAAGATTATCGATCCACAAAACCTCGATTGTAAAAATGGTTTTACTTGTTTTCTATTTATTTTTCTCATTTTATTCTCTTCTCCAAACTACTAAGGGGTTTGACCCAACTTTTGGTGTAAACATTTTGGTGCTTTCACTAAGAAGTTCAACTTTTCATTATTTAGATTTATTTTTACCTTTGGATTACCTTAATCCATGAAGTAGATCTATAATTTTTGCTCTAGAGGTTTTTGTTCGCTAAAACTTGTCACATGATCTGCTAAAGCAATGGCTCCGAGAAATATAAAGGAAAAATTGACAACCTCCAAGCCCACTAATGATGCTGAGAATGCTGGCTCTTGGTGCATAGAAGCAACCATTCAGCCCAAAACTACTAAAATCCAAAGTGCTTTGGATATAATCATAAAGGTTAAGTTGGATAAGATGAAGAAAGAAATGAATGACAAGTTGCTTAAAAGTAAGAGTGATATAATGAAATGGATGAAAGAAAACTAGGATTTTATGACCCAACCATCTCACGGTCATAGAGGGAACAGTAAGGAATTATCGCCTTACAACTCAGAAGAATATATTTCCTCTTCATCCGTCGAAAATCCCATAGAAGGAAGCCAAAAATGAAGAGGAAACGGGCTGGAACCTCAAAAACAGGAATAGGTGGAGCTCGGGTCGGTATCGAACCACCCCATCAAATCGGTACCAAACTGACATGATTTGTCCTAAATAATTAGGATTTTGTTAATTTACATGATGTTTTAATAATGGAAATAACCCTTCTATTGGTGGCTAGAATAATGGACTTCAGACCACTGTTGTTGACCCATCACGTTGAAATCCCAAAAATTGATCAACTGGACAAATGGTTCTCCCAAAGATAGAAGATGTGACGATTGCCTTTTCAACCCCCAAATGTTGACACTAATACATCCACAGTATTCAAATGTTGAGAAACCAAGTTTTGAAAAGCAGAACATTTGGGAAAAATTAAAAGAAGAAGAGAAAATGAACAAGAAAGAGGAGAACACAATATCAAAATCTCACCATGAAAAAGATAACATAAAATATAAAATGATACTTTTACAAAGGAAAACTATATAGATACAATAACCATAGTAAACTAACCTATCATCCGCCTAGACATTTATAACAAACTGTCCTCACAATTGTTGATATAAAAATAAACAAAGTAATGCAGTGGAAATAAAAATAACGGTAGGTAATCAGCCAGCTCCTCTCCTAGAGCACCAATGAATCACCAATGACATATGGAAATATACATAGGGCTGACCTGAGCATTATAAGAAAAATGACACCCAGATCAATCTGGTAAACCAGAGTGAGAAGACTCAAGCAATTTGAATTACTTTACTTTTAAAATCGTCTAAAGAATAAAGGTGTCCCATAAGACCACACTGTAAATTAACACCGATGGGCTTTTACATTACGATAAACGAACCATTTTATAGGAAAATTTGGTGACATTTTAAATAATATCTAGGGTATTCAATATAAATATAAATCATAGTTGAAATTTTTACATTGGTTACATTTGACAACATATTTAGATATAGGAACAAAAATTGCTAAGGGACATTCGTATAAATGGATTTTTCCATTAGAGGGTCCTCGGTACCTCGAGGCAAGTCTCCTAACAAGGGTTAAAAGGGTTAGAAAGTACCTAGATAAAATATACCAAATAAGGAAGTCATAGCTTGTTCACGTAGAGAACTTGTCCCGAATATGATCAACTCCTGCTTGCAAAATAGATGAGCATACACTAGATAATAGAGTTGATCAGTACCCTCTGAGATTAGCTAAACCCCATTTGCTAGGGCCTGCTTTGTTTAAGCCATTCCCAATGTTGAGGTCAAGTTCATCGATATTCATTTGAGTTTTCAACAAAACTTGATTACATGATAAATCCCTCATAGATTCCATCATCTCAACAGATTTCGAAACCGCACATGGTTTCCATCATTCACTTCCAAAACAGAGAACCTATATCTCAGCCTTCAAGTGGTTTTCGATAAGTAGAACACTTACCGATCTCGGTCTCTCCATGTCTGTGTCGATGAATTTGGTCTTATTCAAAAATAATGAGAATGATCGCATAAGGGAACTAAGTCCCAAATACTTTAGTAATAAGCAAGTAAACATTCCTGCACTATCATTTCATGCAAGGCATGGTCAAGTCACATAAACAACTTTTAATTCCTTTATAATTAATTGATGCTTTAATAATAGTAAATCATCTTTTTTATATAATCAAACTTCTCTTTTATAAATCAAGACTTCCTTTATTTATTAATATTTTATTATTATTAAAACTCTCTTTATATACTTCTATAAATATATTGGATTTCTCTTTATAAAAGATATATACTTGTCTTTATAAATTTAACTATTCATTTATTATTTTAATACTTAAAGTATAAGTGTATTCACAAATTGTTTAACAAGTTTTACTTACTCGAAATATAATCAAGGAGATTAAAATAATTACTACTAAAATTTGTTATAATAAACTCCTTTTCTTTTATAAATTAAACGCATAAAATTTTCTAAAAGAATTCATTACTTTTTATTATCTTTAAAATCCAATTGTTAAATATTTATAATATTTCTTCCAAAATATAACTAAAGGGTTTAGAAACAAATATTGCTAAAACATTGTTTACTACAAACTTAAAACCATTCCATTTAATCATTATCTTTAAAACTCTCCTTTTAATGATTTAATTACATTTAAGGGTTAAAGACAAGTGTTGCTAAAATCAATTGTCACAACAAACCCAAACAATTTATACTTTGAAAACATTCCTCTATCTCCCTTTTTAAAGATTTATTTATATTTAACGGTTAAAGACAAGTGTTGTTCAAAACATTTTCCACAACAAACCCAAAACCATTTATTTGTATTTTCTACTAAATATCCATTGGTAAATTTTTAATTATATTCCCAAGTATAAATAATAATAAGGGTTAAAAACAAGTGTTGCAAAAAACCACTATTTACAACAACCCAAAACTATTTATTTCATTACTATCAAGTATGATGTGGGATACTATAATCGTTATAAAAAAGTATTGTGATTGAATTCCTAAGTAAGATGACAAATACATCAAAATCAATACCTAATGTATTTAAAACATTATAAATTAGATGATACATGTGTGTGTGTATAATCAAAATATGAGAGTATGAAAGATGATTTAATATAAATGTTATTATTACATAACCTAAGCATCCAAATTTTACAAAGAAATTTGTATAACTAGATTTATTATATAAATTAATATATTTACATAACAAACCATACTAATTACAAAATTTAATCATAGCCTAACCATTGTTTTTGATAAGTGTAACTATGTGTATGATCGAATATGATTTTATAAACTTATTAACCTCTTTATTTAGTTCCTATAAAATAATTCATCTTAACTCAAGTGTTAAAAATCCAAACTTCCATTACAACAATTATAAAATACTTAACAAGCTAAAAAAAATTCTTATAAATATGTTAAAACACTTTTACTTAAAAATATATCATATCATAACATAATATTATAAAAAATAACAAAGATTGAAAAACTAAAAACAAACATGTTTTGTATTAAAAGCCTTTTTACTTTAAAATTTTATGATTAATTATTAAAAATGTATTTAAACATGAAATTAATTTTAAAAATTCTAATATAAGTTAGAAAATAACTCTAAAAAGATTAAAATCTTAGTTTAGATATCATTTTTACATAATTTAAAGTTTGAAATAGAAAAGACAGCGCTTCCAGAATGTTGTAAAAACTTTCTGTTGCAAAATGTACTGAAAACGTTGTAAACCAGGAATTGCAGCATTTATCAAGTGTTGCAAAACGTCTCTAAAACACTTTACAATGTTTTAAAGCATAGAAATGCCATGTAAACAATTCGCGATAGGAAAAAAGTGTTATAGAAGCAGAGACACTAATTAAGAAATACTATCTGAAGTTCTAGGCCTGGTTTTAACATGATTTGCACCAATTATGTGAATAGTTTTTGACACTTAAACATTTTATTTTCGATCCCGTATTTCTACAGTAGTTAGTATACTTAGATTACTTAAAAACCATGAAGAAAAATAATGAAAAACATAATAGTTAAAAAATGAGATACTCTACCAAAACTTTTATTTTTAAACACAAATAGAGTTCAAAAAATTCATTCATGATACTATTATATGTAAAACAATGTGACATAATGCATTTTTGTCATACTCATTGTTTAAATTATAAGTGTATTAATGAATTACATGTGCAAAGACACTTGGCATCATGCATGTATACAAGATTTTCTAAATGATAAGTGTAATGACACATGTCATTTTGCATTTGTGTTATTATTTATTTATGTGACAAGGGTCATATGATGTGGTGCATTCTTATTGATAGAAGGAATCTATAAAGAATCTTATTCACATGTTTTAAATTCATTGAATCAATTTCATGAAGCCATAAAGTTAATATCTCATCATAAAGTTAGTACAAAAATAAGAGTGAAATAAGTAAAATCAACATTTAAGAAAGTTGAAAACCACGGATGAAAGTATTCTTTTATATTTAGTATATTCATGATAAATGATTAGTGAGATGTCATTAGAAACGACACACTTTATAAAATTCATTCGGGAAGAGATATAGCTAATAACGAAGAGGCATGGTCATTTTCTTAAAATAAAAACTAAAGGCACAACTTGACAGTTGAAGTGTCTATTGAATTTTATTAAAACAAAAAAATATGTTTCATTAATTTAAATTAATCGAAATAATTATTTATTTATTTATTGTATTTATATATATTATTTGTTATTGGAATATATTTTTATTATCGAAAAATTATTTAAGATCATAGAAAATTCAAATTTTGGTTCCAAAAAATATAACAGTTATAACTTACTAAGTGTCTATTCATTCAAAAATAATAAAAGAGTTATAATTAGAATTTTGGCTCCAAATTTTATAGAATCAAGTATATCTATCTTATGTTTGTGTAAGAAATTTCATTATAGTTCATAATCTCTAAGATTTAAAACATATAATTATATTCTGTATTTTCTACCCTATATTCAAAGTATATTGTTAACGCTGCAAAAGTTTTACAAAATCTTAAAATTAGTATTTTTCTTTCAAATCATTTTCTAAACTTTTAATACATAATATTAATTGTAATAAAAATAAAATAATTTTTTAGTAGATAATTATTTAGGATATTCTTTATATAAAATCATAAGGCATTTCAAAAAATTAAAGTGTTTTTCCAATTTGAAAACTATCCGTTAATTTTTTAGAGGTAAAATTTGTTTACTACTTATTTATACTATTTTGGATATTTGGAACATAGAAAAATAACTAAAATTTCTTTATACTTGAAGTAATATATAAAAGTTCTGTTTACTAATTCCTTCAAAGATAATGTTTGACTCATTGTCTTCAATATGGCAATTATCATTTACGAATTTAATTTTGAAACCCTTATCACACAGTTGACTTATACTCAAAAGATTATACTTTAAATTTCTAACTAATAAAACATTAGAAATGGTAGGAGCTTTAGAATTACCGACACTGCCTATGCCAATCATATGTCCTTTAGAGTTATCTCCAAAATTTACTGATCTACCATCTTTGTAAACTATACCTTTCAAAATCTCCCGATTTCTAGTCATGTGTCTTAAGCATCCACTATCCTATATCCATTTGTCCTTTTTGATATGTAGAGTTTGATCACCAGGTGTCTATACGTCAAAAGCCATGTAACACATTTATTCCTACATTCACCCCTTTTCAAAAGAACACTTGATTTTTTATAATGAATAGATGCAAATCTATGAAACAATATTATGCTAACTTTGCAAATCATCTTTTGGAAAATAGTGTTAAAATTTTTATCAAAAATTTCCGTTGAAATTTTTCAAAATCAGACAATGAATACTTTGAAATTCAATGCTTTGATATCAAATGCGAGTCAGCGGAATAAAAATCTTAAGGCTAAATTAACACTACAGAAGGGTAAATAATATTTAATTAATTATATGAATATTTTTTAAATTCTTTAAGATTCTACTTGGAATGATGTAATTAATAATCACAAAATTAAATTGTAGATAAAAATAAATGTAGTAAAAGTAAAAAGGAAAGAACACACTAGGATTTTATACTAGTTCGGGGTTACCCTACATTGAGTGCCGCATAATTCCTTATACGGATTTATTTTCAACCAGATATGCAAATACAATCTCAATTTCAAGGCTCTGAGACACACCCTCAAGAATCCCGACCTCTGGATACATTCACTTGATTTCCGAGCTATAAGCACACCCATAAGTTTTACAGGCTATAATCACACCCACTTGGATTTCAAGCACACCAAGCACACCATAAAGTATAAAAGTATGATTTGATAGAGTTTTCAGACTCGGTTTCATGATCTTAAATGCAAACGATCACAAAACTGCTTGAATAACACTTTGATCTTGATTTGAGTGAGAGGGGTGAGAGAAATCAGAGAGTAGATGAAGGAGAATCAAACTAGTGATGATTGAATTTGATTCTGGTTTAATTTCAGCAGAGTTGGGTATATTTTGACTTAGAAAATGAGAGAGTGGAAGGAGGAGAGATGAATAAGAAATTAGATGATAAAAATTCATTTGGAAGTCTGGTACACATAAGAAAAAAATGGTTATGTCAATTCGCGAAGAGATACGACAAAAAGATACTTCCTTTCAAATTTAAATTTTGAAAATTGCAGCCACTATATCGACATATAGGGATTGAATATGTCGAGATATCCTTCACAAAATTGAAAAACACTTTAAAATCATTATTTTGAAAATCCATTGCTTTTTAAAATAATTTGATACTTTGTAGAACCATTTAAATATAGTGTGTACATATTTTAATCAAAATATAACTCAATGAAACTTTATAAAATATTTTTTAAAGACTTAATAAGTATTCAATATAATGTAAATAACATATAAAAAATCAATATAGTTATAAATTATAAGTAAATATCAAAAATCAGAATATAAATATCAAAAATAAACATAAGGAAGATATAAACTAAAATACCAAAAAATATAATAGACTAAAAAATACATAAAAACTTAATATAATATCTTTGTAGTTGTATAAGGTTAAGAAATTATTTTGAATAGATGTTTGAAAAGATTATTTTTAAAACCAGGATTTTGAAAAATATTTAAAACTTATTTGAAATGGAGAGAGGGATCAAGAAAGTGCTATCGGGGTTTTAACAAAAATTCTATGACTCTAAATGTGACGACCGGAAATTTTGGATATTTGAAATTGAAATATTTAATTGATTTTAGATATTTAATAAATTGAATTTCAAATATAACCAATTATTGGATAATTTAATTATTTAATTTAATAATTGGAAATTGGGTAAAATATGAAATTTGGAATTTCAAGCTTGTTAAAAATAATTTAATGGCTTAGAAAATTTGTATTAACACTACTGAAGATAATAGAACTTTTAAAATTGAATATAAAGATGGTTTGCTCAGTTTAAAAATATATCGTTTAAGTGGATATTTAAAAATAGCATTCCGAGGCACAGTCTCATATTTTGACAAAACCAGTTCCATTGGATCCTAAATAGTGTATTATTATCGAATTTGGAGTTTCGTAGCTTTTGGAGTTATCCTGTGATCATACGATATACATAAATGGGTTGAAATCCCTACTGAAAATTCAATATAATAACTAGGTCCAAAAGCTATCTTCTCCATACGGTCGGATTAGGACTCAAAACCTTTTGCATTGCGCTCAAAATAGGGGTATAACATTATGAATGCCTAGCAGCACGCCTCGATAAGATGTCTAAAATTTAAGTTGCCTTTATCGAGACGATTATAATTTAAAATTTAAAATTTTGAAGTTACATTGTACTTTTGTTGAGCAGTCAAATTTATTTCACATCACTGCTTTTCCCCTTTCACTTCAGCGGTAGCTTTTGTTTTTTTAGAAACACTGCAGCATTCCTCAGCATGTTAATGTCTCCTCCGCATTTCTTTTTAAATCACGCAAATAAGATTCAAAAAGAAATTGAAAACTTTGAAAAATAAAAATGGCCGAATAGTTTGCCTTCTTCCATCCTACTGTTCGAAGCCTCTACTTCTATTCTTTTCCTCAATGATATTCAAAGTAGAATACAAAAAAATGGCCGAAGCCTGAGAGAAAATCGAATTAAGCAGTACTTGTGTTAGCACAGCAAGGCCGATGTTTTCCAATTTCTCTCTTCAAACTCAATTTGCTCCATATCAGTTCAAAAAAAACCAAATCGAAACAAATTCATTCGTAATCAAATCATGATTTCATGAAGCTGGGTAGTTCGGCAATCATTCGAAGTTGAGGTTGTCGTTAGGGCTTGTGTGGAGTTCGAGCACGAGCAAGCTAGAAGGGATTTTTCAGGTGGGCAGTGGGATGAAGCTCGACGTCGACGGAGGAGGCTTCGGGTCGCGGTTCGATTGGGGTAGCAGTGGGCAGGCTCGACGGCGGTTTTGGTGAAGGCTGGTTTGTGGCTGCGATGGAAGGGTTTCAGGGCAGTAAGGTATAAGCTAACTTCTTAAGTTTAATAAATATACATATAGACAATACAAAAAAATAAAGGAAATTTTTTAACACGGTAAGGTATATATGTATATAATACAATTTATTTTTTTCCAATTTAAAGATTTATAAATATATATGTACATATACGGTAAAAGGAAAAATGTTAAATAGGAAATTATTATAGATTTTGGAAAATATAAGGATTTGTGTAAAGATTGGACTTTTAAATCTATACAGGTTATTTTTATAAGTATATTTATTTTCAAAAATAAAAATAACAATAAATATGCACACGCACATTTTTAACTTGCTGGTTTAATTTATAAAATAATGTATATTAGTAACTAATTTGTTTAATAAACCTATTTAATTATTTTAGTTGCTAAAGGATTTTTTTCAAAAAAAATAAATTTGGTTTAAAATTAAATTTATTAAATGGAAATTAATTGTTCGATTCGTTTGAATATTAATAAATCATATAATGTTGTACAAGGTCCAAAATCGTGAAGGAAATAGCCGGTGTGGATCGGATTGCAAATTAAAGGGCAAAGATGAGTTAATATCACTCATTTGGGTTATCATTTAAATTTGAGTAGTTAAAATTTAAACAAATGGTTGATTGAATTGATTTTTATTATCAGTCTAGATGTGATATTATATATAGTAGTATATATATATTGGAGTGATTGATATTCTCGCATTACATAGCGGATGAGACCCTATGCGCCCCACATAATAGCGAATGACCCTTTATACCACGATACCCCACCTCGAAGCAGGATTGGTATCTTTATATTGTGCTAATATCTATGGATGCGGGGAAACATGTTGGAGGGATCCAACTGGATTCCTTAAAAATTTGTTGAATTTATTTTCATATTCATTTATATGAAATGCTGGCTTGTCTCTGATATTATATTGGAATTAATTTATTTGATGTTAATATATTGCTGGATATATTATGACATTCTATAAATATTGAATTTTTAAAGAGGAATAAAAAAGAAGATTTAAAGTAAGGAATTGTAGTAACGATGGATAAATTTAAAATCAATGAATTGGGAAAAATAAATAGTTTGATTTTTAAATACTATTTAATCAATCCCAGTACAAGGGAAAAATAAGGATTTTGGATAAATGTGGAAAAAAGGATTTTTTTAAATAAGGATTTAAGCATTATTGTTTTGTAAGTACGATGGGATATATTTTTAAAATTTAAGTTTTAAATGAGTTGGAAAATAATAAAAGGAGAATTTTGACATGGAGTATTGATTTGGTATTTCAGAATCAAATAATGTTTAAATCATAATAGAGGAGTAAACTGAAATAAATGGATTTTGGAATAAATTTGGGTAAATCAAAATGGAATTAATGTAGAGAATCGATTGGTAAATCGATTAAGTGTTTCGGAAACTGTGATTAAAGGAGAATGAGATTATAGAATTTATAAATGGGGTTTATAAATAAAGTGAAATATTTCTCAGTAAATAATTTGGAAGTATAAATTCATAATGGGAAATTAAAAGGAAAGGGTGTTATGTTTTTAGAAATAAATAGTGGTTTATTTTTAAAAGCGTGGAAAGGAAATTTACGGGTTTGGGACGTAAATTAAATTAGGATAAATCAAGAAGGATTTTGTTAACTGATTAAATGGATTATATTGGATGGAAAGTGTATTTTCCTGGAAAAAAGCAAAGTATGTTTTCAAAGCAGATTTTAAGTATAAGTTAAAAGTTTTAAAGTTGTTTTTTTACGAATTTTTTTAGGAAATTTATTATTTAAGTTGTTTAAAATTTTAAAGGTAAATATTTATTAAGTTAGTTAGAGTTGTAATTATTTTAAAGGTTAAATTGGTATTATGATTTAAAACATAATTGTTAAATATTTATATTTTATAAGGTAGCTTATTTTAAATAGTAGTTTGGCTAAAGTTTTTATTTGAAAAATTAGTATAGAATTTCATAACTTTTATTTTGAATAAGGTCTTTTAAGTAGTTTTATTTTAAAATGTTTTAAGTATATATTTTTGGATAAAGTGACTTAATTTGTTTAAAAATCTAATTCAATAAGATTTGGCATTTTCTGTGGAAATAAACAGATGGTTGGTATTTGTTCCATAAGAATAAAAAGAGATTTGTAACTATTTTCAAAGTGTTGAAATGTGAATATAATATCTTGGGAGGATATTTTTGTGATAAATAATTTGGAAATTATTTAGATCTGATGGTTGCTTGTGCATGTTATATTTTGACGACCCAGAATTTTTAGATATTTGAAACTGGAATATTTAATTGATTTTAAATATTTAAAAGTTAATTTTTTAACTTGAATTTCAAATATCACTATTCATTGGTAATTTAATTATTAAATTAAATAATTGGGAATTGGTTAAAATAGTGAAATATTGGTTTTTAAGCATGTTAAAAATATTTCAAAGGCTTGTAAAATCAATATTGATAATACTAAAGATAATAGAACTTTTAAAATTGAATTTAAAATTGTTTTGTTCAGGTTTGAAAATATTTCGTTTAATTCGATATTTAAAAATAGCCTTTCGGGGCACAGTCTCGGAATTCGATGAAACCAGTTCCATTGGATCCATAATAATGTATTGTTATGGGATATGAAATTTCATAGAGTTTGGAGTTATCTTCTAGCTATATGAGATGTAAACGCGCTGAAAATCTTTATCGATAATTCAATTTAATATATATGTATATTCATATGCTCTAGCCAACATTGAGCTGAAATTGTAACGACCCACTATTTTGGACAATTCAAATCGACAATAAATCCACACATGTTTGACTTGAATATTTTAAAATAGTAGACTGTCATATAATTTGGAGCAAATAAAACCAATCATAGAATCACAGACACAGATAAAAATCAGAATTACTCGCAGCGGAAATAAAAATAACCATAGTGGTTCATGAAGCCACTACAACTCAGTCTCAAAACAAGTACCAAAATACATAGTCTGAAAAACAAATACTTCTCTGAAACAAATATAGTAGAAATCCCAAACACATATGTCTCTGGTACATGAGCTGAAATGGAAATAGTGAAACTGAAATATACAACAACTTGATAAGAACGTAACTCCAGAAATCTCTAGCTTCCAGAAGATAGATCCAAGCTGTGGTACTCAGGCTGACCCAAGTGTTAGAAATAAACATAAACACTTGAGTCAGGATATACATACTTTTACAATGTAAACCAACTCAAGTGAACTGTAATATAAAGGTACATGTATTTTAAAGGATGCTTGGGACCGCCCATCCTCTAAGGATCCGTTAAACTATTTACTATGTAGTAATATTCGCTATTATAATAATGTCTATTAGTAAAATAAAATTACTTTAAAATAGCATTAAGGAGTGACCCAATATTCCCCTTAATACATAAATAGTGCCAGTAGTCTATACAGTACCATAATACTCCTGATCGGGAGTCTACCAAAGGATACTCTATAGGTACGACACAAATCAAAATCGTGCAAGGCGCGCTAGGGTAGGTGGCACGACACAACTAGGCAATGCCAGGGTAGATATACCAATTACGCATCTGGACCGGTGGTAACGCGTAGCAGCTACTACCGCCCACCTCAAACCACACTTCCAAAATTAATGTGCACACCAAACAGTCACGAAGGAATAGAATGACAAACGAAGAAGTGCGTCCGATATGAGGTGCTACCTCCTTAGCCCGAGAATCGCTTCTGTTTTAGCCACCTTATGCCAACTCATGGAAGTCGGGTCCACGTACATACCTCAATAGAACGTCACCACCATCCTACTTCATTCTGGAATCTCCACCGCGTACACAGCTGTTAAAGAGGTTTTCGGTATCGACAGAGAGTATGCTCTTATCCGATCCCAGTCTCTCTAACAATCCAACGTTATTATTACCCGTGGTTATAAATTTATAAAATGGTTTATATTCCAAATAAAACAAATTATTTAAACCATTTAAATATGAAGTAGTTATCCTTTCAAATTAATTATTCAATTTCTAGAATTTCAGCAATTTCTATGTTCATTAGTTTAATTTCAACATTTCAAAGAATTGAAATTTTCAAAACTACAGCACTTATAAAGTGCTATGATAGGTATATTTAGTATATATCAAAGCAGAGTTAAAATTCAGAAACTGCAGCACTTTAGGAGTGCTGTTATAGTTTCATTTAGAAATTTTAGCATATAGTTCAAATTTTCAGAAATTACAGCACTTCACAATGCTGTTATAGGTCTTTTAGTGTATTTCCAGCCATTGTTCAAATTTCCAGAATTTTGCAGCACTTCAAAATGCTATTGCAGGTCTTTTAGTGTATTTCCAGCATAGTTCAAATTTCTAGAATTTATAGCACTTCAGAAATGCTGTTATAGGTCCTTTTTAGTATAATTCAAGCCATAGTTCAAAATTTTCACAGTATTTCTGAACTGCTATAATTTCCGTTATACCCTTTAAAACAATATATGTTCAATTTTTTTCTTTTTAACTTATCAAAACTTATTCTACTTTCCCAAAAAAAAATTATTTGGATATTATTTAACTTATAAATTTTATAAAATAACATTTTTATTAATAAATATCCAATTTTGAATAAATTCATTTATTGAGTCAATACTTTATAAATTGCTTAACTTCCATTTCAACCAATAACTTAACATTTTATTTAACTTGCCCATCTCCTAAATAAAATAAAATTTCCATTTATTTACCTACTTAAATTTCCATTTAAACCAAATTTCCAAATTCCAAGTTACACTTCTCCTATTTATTTATTTATACACTTAACTTATAGAAAATAACTATACCATTTATTTAAATAATTTAATCCAAATTTTTACTAAAATTTCATATTTTAATATTTCAAAATACTTAATGCCTTAAAATAATACTTTAAAAATAACCATAGGTCTGTATAATATTTTCTAACCTAGGTCAAGTGATAAGGATAATATGTCATTTCAATCCGTAATTTAAAAAGAAAAATCCGGGTTCTATCATTTCAAACCCATAATCCTAAGAAGCTAAATACAATTAAAAATCACTCGAGCCTATCATTTCAGCCCATAATGATTTTTCCTTATTCTAAATTCTATTGGGTATGTATCATTTCAACCCACAGTGATAAGGGAACTTGCAGTGTGAGATGCAGAAATAAAATGAACAGTTAAATATAACATGTCATATTAAATGATGCAACAACCATATAAACAGGATTTAACATCATATAATCACATCATAGGCTAATATGAATAACATATCAATTCATGCAGATCCACTTATCATCATTTCACAATAGTATAAGTACGTAATGTCTAGAGCGAATAACTCACGTTTTATGAAGCTAGAGCTCAATTAAAATAAAAAGATCCACACACTGCAAAGAACGAGAATGCACGACAAGATTTGGGAAGAAGTAACAGCCAAATTCAAATCTTGTAATTCAAATAAATAAACAATTATAAAAATATGATTTTCCACAAACCAATATGGATTAAACCATGAGAACAAAATTCGATACAAATTTTTTATCAAATCAAAGAACAAAATGAATTAAAGTGAAACAACAAGGGATGAATCATCAAGTGGGCTTAGCCACAACCCCTATAGGCTCGACCTCATCACCCCTAGGTCGACCATGGTGTTTAGATGCAAGCTAGGCTAGGTTATAGGGTCATAAGGCATGGCTATGGCATGAGGAAGGTGAATAGAGGAAAGTTACATGGCATGGAAGGCTACAAGGCATGGATCTAGTGGATTTTTGCTCGGCCTATGTCTATGGTGGTTCGGCCTATGTGCTAATTTGGGTCAAGGCACACGACAAGGGGGCGTTTGGTCATAGCTTGGCTTGTTGTAGGTGGAGGAATTGTGTCGGAGGTGAGTAATAGGAAGAAGTGGTGAAAATGGAAGGTTTATAATGGTTTTGGTCAAAATTTATGGTGGATCTAAATTTTAGGGTCACGGCCAAGGCATGAGATGGTGAGGAGTAGTGGATGGCCAGTCATGGTGGAGGAGGAGAGGAGGTGGGGGTCGGAATAGGGTGGAGGTTGAGAATTTCATGAAGAAAACACAAGAAAAATAAAAGAAAAGGTCAAAAAAAGAAGGAAGGAAGAGGGCATTAACTTACAATATTTTCTTTCTGGAGACAAGTGAAGATGAGATGTTTTTTTTCCACATGAATGATAAGGTTGGAGGCGGCTAGGTTTTAGAATACACGGCTACAATTAAGGAATGGCTATGGAAGCAGATCAGAAGGGTGGGCAATATAAAGGTAGGAAATAAAAATGAAACATATGTCCGAAATTTAAAACAAGTAACGTATCTTAATTGATTTGTTTCCTATCCATTAAATAAAGATATATACAAAAGAAACATTCAAAAATAAAAATAAAATTTATAAAAGCACCATAGAAAATAAATAAGGAGATGTATATAGAAACATATAAAATAAAATGCAGAGATTAATTGTGTTTTTAAACGTTGTATGTTATCTAATTTTCAAAGTATAGATCAGAATTAAATGAAATAAAAAGCACAACATATGTTATAAATATATACAGATTTAAATAAATGATTAGAATAGAAAAATAAAAAATTATATATATATATAAAAATTTCCAAATAAAGTCAAAGTTTTACCTAAAATATACAATTCCAGAAATTTGTTTATTTCATTGAATTTAGGAAAATAATTTATAACCAATTCCAATATTATACAAGAATAATTTCCAAAATTCAAATTTACATAATTTAACACCAAAGTTTTTAAATAAATGAATTAAAATATCTATTAAATTTTTTGGTTGTTACAGAAATTCTTTACCATCAGTCAGATCACTTCTTTAAATCATGTTCCCTCTTTTAAGAACGACATGCAAGGCAATTTGGGACACGTGCTCTCCCTGAAGACACATGTTAAAAACAATAATAACGATAACCAAATGGTACCGCATCTCAAAAAAATCATAACCAAATTAAGATAAAAACGAGAGGGAATCTCATATAGAAATCCCTTCCCTCGGTCAAATCCAAGATTGAACTACAAACATTTCCCCCTTCTTCCTTTTTCTAAATCAATCGCATATCCCTCTTGCCTTCAGGGGATTTAACTCAAGTCACGATGGAGTTCGCACCTTTAGAGAATAGCGATGGGGACAACCTGGGTTAACGCGTGGTTGATGTGGCTCGGCAGCATGCGCGTGATGGGGGATGGGGTCGAGGACATACGAGGGTGGCTCGTACTCGAGCATGGAGGTGCAGTGATTTTGGTGGTGCGTTCGATTTGGGAAGCAACAAAATATTGGTTACTTTATTCGACAGCTACTCAATTGTATGAAATTTTGGTGGATATTATTTCAACAGAAATGAACTCTGAAGTAGAACGCTGCTTTCTCTAAATCATCTAAAATTTCTAGTTTTGGTGGCAGTAGATCACTACTTGTTTTAATTCAGTCGGAAAGTACTATAACAACATTAAGGGTATGAAGAAAAAGAGAAAGATTTTGCAATATGAATTTGGAAGCTTGAGTTTGCAATGGCCAAAGCATAAACATTGAGATATAGCAGGTCTCTTAAATTACAACGAAATTCTTTACATGAGGAAATTGATTATCATTCAGATGATGAACGAGAAATAATATCTGGAACTGATAGTAACAACTCTGTTAATGATAACCATAGCAACAAACTGTCACTAGAAATGAATACTGATACTTCCACAGAAGAACTTTCTATGCAAGAACAATAAGAGCCTTCCCAATCTTCAGATAGTTCATCGAAGATGGGTACATTTACTCTTTAACGGCATACTTTCTGATGTTATGTAAATAATCATATTTTCAAATTCAATTAAATAAGGTTATGTTTTTATTTTTCTCCTTCCACTTAGGTTGACTGTGGGGACACAGTCAAAAACAAGTGTGCGTAGGGGAGACTCATCTTCGTTTTTACTTTATTTATTTTCATGGTTTATTTTTTCTTTTTCTTTTAAAATCTCTAAAAAAAAATTAAACAACAACCTAAAGACAAATTTTCTTTTGATTTATTTTTAACGAAACACTATAGGATAAATATACGGTTTTGGTTTATTAAATTGAAATTATTGAAAATTTGTCTTAACAAAAATAAAAGTAAAGTTTGATTGCAAATAACAATGGTTTAACTAGTATATAGGAAGATTCATATGTGTTAATTATGAAATACATCCTAATTGAAAATCTTTGTCTTAAAAAGTGGTTGATTTAAAATAAAGGATATAACATTTTTTTTGTCTTCTAAGTTAAGTGGTGCTAAGATTATTTTGCAGAACTCCCTCTTTCAAAAAAAATACCAAAAAAATTTGAAAAAAAACATTTGTAACTATGTAAATATTTTCTATTAACACCTACGATCGACAGGTGTACACTCACCATGCTCTGTACCTTTCTCACGTAAGCCCGAAAGGCAGTGCACGATCGGTATATCTGGCCTCAGTTTATCTTAGCTAGGTTTATATATAAAAATATTTTTTAATAAGCCTACAGTCAATAGGTGTTCACACTCGTGTGTTCACTCGTCACACTTTGTATTCCCCTTACATAAGTCCGCAAGGCAATGCATGGATAATATATCTGGCCTCATTTTTCTGAGTTAGGCATATGTAAATATTGTAAATATAAATAAAATTTTCAAAAAAAAATGTGAGAGCAAGCAAATGAAATCCAAGCACTATTTTAACTTATTTGATTTGACTTGTTATTGAACTGAAATTAAAATACCACTTTGATAAACTTTTATAATCAACTAAGAATCTATTTCATAATTACACTTTGTTATCAACCGAAATAATGAGTTAAACTAGAGTCCATTTGTTATGATAACTTGATTTTTATTGGAAATTTTGACGGGTAAATGACTTAAATTTTCAAGATAATAACCAAAACTTATATTTAACTTATTCATGTCAGTTTAAAAATAAATCATTCATTGTAAATATTTTCAAAAATTCGCATTCATCTCTTTGTAAATAAATCTTGCATTTTGTAAATATTTTCATCCTGCATTTGGATTCTGTGGGTAGTATCCACCGAAAACCCTCACGAGACAACACTCGTCCTACTGGGGACACCAGAGGTTTAACGACTTGTGCATACACTCAATGCAATCGTGCTCCCTACGAAAATGGATTTATCTTAGTTTTTTCTTTTCTTTATTCGAGGACGAATAAAAAGATAAATGTGGGGGTATTTGATGTGCACGTAAATGTGCATGTTTTTAACACCATATTTATTCTATTTACATCAAATAAATGATCATATGGGGTATTTTAACTTGTTCTAACCAAAACTCATATTAATTCTAAATTGTCACATATCCATCTTCATATAGGGAAAAAATGGTCATTTGTGTGTGTATATTTCTTTGAGAAAAATTAAGTGGAAATTTATATATATATATATTTGTGTAGGAATTTGATCTAAAATAGGAGTGGTTTCATGAAGACACATGCATGCACATCATGAATCTAAAGGAATGAAGATGGAAATAATTCAAAGTGAAGATCATGGAGGACCCCACCTACCCACCTACCTTGATGAACAAATTAGAGGCCAATGCACATGCTTATGGAATTAATGGCTTCATGTATACTTAAATGATGATTAGTAGAAGCTAATGATTAGTTGGCCTCCGCATTTTCTCAAGGGCATTTTGGGCATTATCGAAAAATATGAATTAGGGTTTAACACATGTATATATACCCCTTATGTTTCATGTAACTCTCTTCCACTTACTTAGTTTTTAGCTTACAAAAAAAAACAAAGCTCTTCTCTCTTCTTTTTCCATGGCTACTTGGCCATTTTATGTCACGTAATTTTTCTTTCTTTTATGAAATGTTAATTCTCTTTTATTTACGTGCTTCTTATCTTCTCATGTTGTAGCGTAAATTTCTTTTCTTTTAAGCAAGTAGAAAGTTCCCATTAGCTTTCATTGTCCTTTCTTTTTGCTTTCATGTTGCTAGCTACATTTTTTAATCAAATGAAAAATATGAGAGGCTAAACCCCTTCAATTTAAGGGTAATGAAGCTCTCTAATTATGTAGCTCTAACTATTTGTTAATTCATGCTCTCTTTTTGTGCTTAATATTGATCAATGAACTGTTTTATTTGTTGTTTACGCTTTGAATTTGATAGCCTATATTGTTGACACCAAATAGGCTATGCTTAAATAATCACTAACACAAATGTCTCTTCAACGAAATATGATAATGGCATAAGAAAGTGATTTGAAATTAAATTTTGATGGTCTATATTTCTAATCAATAGTTAATAGGCCATACTTAAAATAGATTTCATTTTCTTTGTCATGTTTCATGAAAGTTGGTAAGTGCTTTAAGGGATGTATTATAGCTTGATGGCTTATGTTGGATAATCAGTAGCACAAATATGCCATGCTTATGATAAGCACATCAATTAAAGCACTAATGACCATAAAAGAGAGATCATGATTTCATGTGTTGAACTATGTGATCTAGAGAGTGGATTTATTCTCTAAATTAACATTTAACTCTTATGTTTGCATCTCTTTTCTTTTAGCTAGTTAGCTAATTTTCTAATTTTCTACATTAACATTCTCTTCAACTTTGGTTTAATTTGATTGAATAGAATTTTAAAATCATCAATTCCTTGTGGATCGACCCGTATTCGCTGCGTGCTACAAGTGTACATCGTGCGCTTGCATTTATTTTTAAATTAAATTCATTTGACGGTTTTCTACACTGGTAGAATTTCCGTCGATGAAGATAGGAGCACAAAATTTTTAAATAACAGGCTGCATGTTAGTCTAGGTGGTAACCATGTTGGCATTAATGATGCAGAATCGCAAGGTGAAACAAATTCTGATCATTTAATGCTTTATTCCAATAAGGTACCACCATTCTCACTTGCATCTAGAAAATGGAGCTTTGGATCCCAAGGTCTGAAATTGTGAAGAAAACAAGCAAGTTTGAAGTGGATTGCAAATCAAAAATCAAGATGAGTTAATCTTATTCATTTGGATTACCTTTTAATCTTAAATAGTTAAATTTAAATTATTAGTTTATTAATTGTATTGATTGGATATGATTTTATATAATAGTACATATATATATATATATATATATATTGGAGTGATTGATTTCCCGCATTATATAGCGGATGAGACCATATGAGCCCCGCATAATAGTGGATGACCCTTAATACCGTGATATCCCCCTCGAAGTGGGGTTGGTGTTTTATATTGTGCTAGCATCTGCGGATGCAGGGAAACATGTTGGAGGGATCTAACTGGATTCCTCAAAACGTTGAATTTATTTTATATTCAGCGTGGTGATTTATTTGATGATCTATGATAGATTATATTGGGGATTGAAATTATTGAATGTTATGCTTGGATGAATATATATGGGTATTTTGAGAAATGGAAATATATATATATATATATATATATATAAAGTTTGGATATTTAAATGAAATGAAAAGAAATTCTTTAGTAAACAATTATTGGGAATTGGATAAGTCGAATAATAAATTTAAAGGGAATTTGAAACAAGGGAATCAGTTTGAAATTGACTTAGTGTTTTGGAAACTATGATTTAAAGGAAAAAGGAGAAATGGAAATTTGTAAACTGGTATATAAATGAAATGGAATATTCATCAGTGGACAAATTTGGAAGTATAGATTCCGGTGGAATTTATAAGAAAAGGTGCAATTCATTTTAAAAAAAAAAGTGATTTTATTTTTAAAAAGTTGGAAAGTATATTTTTTCTAGAAAAAAACTAAGTATATTTCCAAGGAAAAGATTTCAAAGTATAAACTAGAAGTTTAGAAATGTTTTTTTAAGAATGTTTTAGAAAATTTATTATGTTAATTATTTTTAAAAGAAAAGTAAATATTTATTTAAGTTAATTATGGTAGTTAATTATTTTTAAAGGTAGTATTATTATTATTTTTTAAAAAGGAATTTTAACATAAATATTTGATATAATAACTTTATTTTAAAAGGAAATTTTGGTTTAAGTTTTACTCAGAAACTCTTAGAAATTTCTTAAGTATTATTTTTATTTAAGTAATTTTAGTGGCCTTTATATAAATAATTGAAGTATATATTTTTAAAAGTGATTATAAGGAGATGGAAATGTGTTTTGAAAATAAAATATTTTTTAAAAGGTATAGGAGAGAAATTTATAGGATTGAGACGTAAATTAAAACTGGAAATAAATCACGAAGAATTTATGAACGATTAGATGGTTATACTGGAACGGAAAGTGGAATTTCTTTAAAAGATAAGTGTATTTTCAAAGAAACATTTTTAAGTATATATTAGAAGTTTTAAAATGTTTAAAATAAGAATGTTTTCTTTTAGAGAAGTTTATTATTTAAATTGTTTTAAGATTTTAAATAAATATTTATTAATTTATTTATAGTAGTAATTATTTTAAAAGTTAAACAAGTATTATGATTTAAAAGATAGTTACTAAATATTTGTACTTTATATAAATAAATTTTATTTTAAAGGTAGTTTTGGCTAAGTTTAACTTAAAAATTATTATGGAATTTCATAACTATTATTTTGGACAAAGTCTTTTAAGTAGTTTTTATTTTTAAATTGTGATATCCCAAAATTTCAAGCAAATAAATATATGATAATTTCTTTTATATATTATTTGAAATTAGCAAAATTATTATTTTCAAACAAATAAATTATGTGTTGTATATATATGTATATGCTTGAGATGATTTTAAATTTAATTAGATTTTTGAATTTGAATTCGAAATAAAAAAAGATAATTTTCTTAAAATAAATTGGATTTAAAAGTGTATATATATATATATATGATTTTTAATAGTATATAATTTGATTTATATTATTTTATTTAAAATATTTTATTTATATAAATTAAGGAAAGTATTTACTAAATAGAAAAATTAAATACAAAGATTTATAAAAAAACATTTAGAAATAATTAAAACATGCATAATTACACATGTAAGTTAAGTATATACAATTTAAAAAATGTAAGATAATTAGTACATGTAAATGAGAAATGTTAGAAATTTAAACAAGTGTCACATTATTACATTTTCTTTTATCTTTAAAAATATTAGATAAATAAAACTATAAATATGTCTACACTCTTCTCCTCTTATTTCTTTTTCTATCTTCATCTTTCAAAACAAAGAAAACAAAAATCTGTAACTTAAAAACAGTAAACAAAATCAAAGAAAAATCAAAACATTCTCTTTCAAATTCAATCAATTCTTTCAAAAAAATTAAAACCTGAAGAAAGCTAAGCAAGGATTAGATCAGCTTAACAATTCAAGATCAACTCAGTTTCAAAAAAAGTGTACAAGCAGATCATCTTAACTAAGTTTCCAGATTTCAAAACATCAAGCTTTCTCTGTTTCTAAAATCACAGTGAGTAAACAACCTAATTGCCTTTTTTATATTGTTGCTTGTGATGTGTATATTAAATAGATGTTGTGATAATTGTTTGTATAAGTGTAATTTTGGCTTGCACGCTATAAATATGCAGACTTTTAAGTGTGCATGTCTGTAAACCTGTGCATATCTCTGTTTTTATACTGGAAGGCTAAAATCTTGATCAAAAATCAAGTTCTCTTTATACATTCTCTTATAGGCTGTGAAATTCAAACAAAATATGTTTGTTTAAACATAAATTAAGATTTAAAAATATATTTAAGTATGATAGTTTTGAAAATAATCTAGGAAATGAAAAAGACAGTGAAACTTTGGAATACGTGCTAAATTAAATCATCAAGATTCTTTGATTCATTTATATAATCATAATCTCCATCAAAAATCATGAATTTTAAAAGAAAGATCTCGATTTTTAGTTTGGGAACGAGTGAGATATTTGTAGTTGATCAAATTTGGGAGTTTGGGCTATTTCTGGCGATCGGTGAACTCCGGGCGGTCGGGGGTCTCTACTGGCGGAGGCCAGGGTGGAGTCCAGCTCGCAAAAAATGTCAGGTTGATTTATTATCCACTGTGGCGGCGGCGTTTGGTCGGAGTAGGGTTTTAAACCCAAATTGGTCGAGGTCGGGAAACTTGGCTGCTGCATCAACTCTGGAGGACGGGGTTCATCAATCATGGGGGAAAGAAGCCTGGATGGCTTGAGAGGGTATGGCCGGAGTTTCATGAATTCTAGTGGTCAGCGTCATCGGGACGAGGAGTTTCTAGGTGATGGGTGGTTTCCCGATTTGACCAAATTGCTCGATTTCGAGTTTGGTTTTGTTGTGGAGTCTGGGTGGTCTAAATCGATGGTGTAGGTGATCGTCGTTGTGCGGGAGGTATCGGCGATGGTCTGGGTGGCGTTGATCAACGGTGAACGTGCATGGTTGGGTCGGTATGTCAGTGTTTTGGGAAGGTGAAATTGTCTTGGGGAAGGCCTCGGGGTAGTGTGGTTGTGGCTCGAGTAAGGTCTCGTGACATTCGTGAGTGTTAAATCATGTTTACAGGTTCAAACTGAAACTGAAACTAAGTTTTAAAAAAATGGATTTATCTCGAGTCAGGGCTCGAGCGTTTTCTGAGTTGAACCCGAAGAAAGATTTAAACAGTTTTTAAAAGTTTTATAAAAGTTAAAATGAATCTAGTTTAAACTATTATATGATAAATGTTTTTAAATTATTTGAGTGAAGGAAGATATATGATTTGTTTAACTTAAATTTGTTAACTTAAATTTTTAAGTTATTTTAAAACTTAATTTGGAAATGTAATTAAGTAGTTAATTAAAAAGTAAAATGTTTTAAATTCATATGTTAATGATAATTGAGTAATAAATAAAGATAAATGGGTTATCTTGAATTTAATAAAGATTTTGGGTAATTATAGATTAATTAAATTAATGAAGAAATTAAACAGAAGATTAACTAACTAATGATTAAGGATTAATTAATTTATAATTGAGGGTTATCAATTAATTAATTAGAAACTAATTAATTGGTAATTAGGGATTAGTTGATTGGTAATTAGAGATTAATTACTTAAATGATAATTACTTAATGTAACAAATTAAAGGATTAATTTTTTAAGGGTTAATTAATTGAATTATTAATTAAAGGTTAATTAATTGAGGATAATTAACAAATGGAATAATTACTTAATGGAGGTAATTATGGATTGTTAATTTAGATGGATAATGAAAGGATGATTAATTAATGGTTTGTAATTAATTAATGTTGGACAAGCAGGATTAAAAAGCAATTAAATTAATTAGAAATGGTACAATTAATTTATCTTGCTTATTGATGATTAAGACATATTGAATGACTTAGATTATTTGATATCTCTGATATGTGATTTGTGATGCTTTATGTTACAAGATACTTTGGTTGAACTGTGATATTATAGGTTAACTATCTGATATGAATTGTTTGTGAATGTGAAATCCTGAATATAGATTGTATTGTTTAAACTTTAACATATGGCTTAAAGAATAACATTGGAATCGAAGAGACCGGGGTCGGGTATCAGTAAATACCCGAAACCACTTCGATTTGCAATCTACAATAATTCTTTATAGATTTGATATGTGTAATCAATAGGCTGGAATGGAATAACTAAAGCAAACAGACCATTGAAACTATGTAAGGGTACTTAGGGATCGTTTTGTGAAATAAGTGTCGACTATAACAAGTTATGAGCTCGTAGTGAGGTATAAGTTACCCTGGGTTTCCAATTATGTTTTTAGCTTAGTATTTTAAGTTATTTGGGTTTATCACACTGGTTTCCAGCCTGACCCAGGTGTTACTTTGATGCAATGCTCAGGTTAGACCGAGTATTACAGATTTTCAGGTTAGGACATTCTGGAGCTCAAGAGGCGAGCTGGATGGCAGGAACGTATGTAATTACCGCTGCGAATAGAGTTGTATTAATAGTAGTCTGGACAAATGTATAACTATCCCGTTTTTGTATAAATGATTATACTCGATGAATTTTATGTAATTTGACAATTACAGCTTTCTTTGTAAATGCTATTATTTGATATTATATTTTGATCCGCTGCGAAATATGAGATTCTGTGTTTTTCTTTTCTTTTCTTCTTCTACCTCTTTCTACTTGCCTTAACAATCTGATATTTTTGGTGTTTGATTGCTCGGCACTTCTATAGTGAACGTATTAGTGTCGAATTCTCGAGGTCGAAAATTTTGGGTCATTATATTTTGGTATCAGAGCAAAAGTTTAAGCGAGAACATTGGCTCTGGTGGGTTTACTCATGAAGGATAGGGTCAATGGTACCTTAGAATGAGTTGAGTATAGTATATATGAGGACGTATTTGTTATTTTCTTATAAAAAGATTTTAAAACAGTTTTAAAATTAGTTTTTATAAGTTTATATTTTGATATATAAAGAAAGTTTTTCTAATATATATTAAGGTAATTGGTTGTTATATTATTTGAAATTAAAGGTAATAATAAGAATTAAGTGGTAATAGAAATACAACCAAATGGGAATTGGATAATACGAACTATATAAATAAGATAAGCTAGAAATGGATTCAAACTAGAAAATAAAATCCTGAATTTGTAGAAGTGTTTTCAGAAGGTTGAATTAAGAGACCCTGATTTTATTTTCAAATAAATTATGAGATAATATATAATGAATTGGCTTGATAATCTTGGTTATTATCATAAATGGTTGTTGTGTTGTTTGTTAATGATTAAGAAAAATGAAATTTTTAGGAAGTAAATATATAGGTGAGTATGATTTATAAATTGAAAATGAAGTTAATTTAAATTGTGAAGTTTTAAATCTAAGTCCAGAATTTGGAATTGTTTCAAGTGTTATAGTGTAACAACCCGTATATTTGGACCATTTAAATTGACAATAATCCACACATGTCAACTTAAATAGTACAAAACACGAATCATTAATGGAGTATATGTATATAAATGAGAATCATCACAGAATCACAGAAAATACATCATAACAGAATAGTGCAGCGGAATTATAACATAGTCATAAGAGTAGTTCATGAAGCTACCCATAAATACAACAATGTCTCAAATAAAATGAAATAGAACAACATAGATGTCCAATAGTCCAAATAGAAAAAGCAATACTGATAAGGTAAAGATAATGATTGTCTTCGGGTCTTGAGCTCCAAGTAGCACAGCAACAGAAATCCTCAGACTGACCCTAGCATATGCACAAACAAATACTCGAATCAGGACTTATATTCTTATACAGAGAATATGGTTCAAATTTGAAATAGCAACAACTCAAAGATGAATGGAATAACATCTTTCAAGATTCGTTAAAATATCTATACTTAGTAATGTACGATAAGTAGATAATTTTTAGTTAACTAAAATATCAAGATAGTGTTAAGGCGTTACCATTGTTCCCCTTAACACATTTTATATAGTATTATAAACTATACAGCACTGTAAACTCCATCGTAAACTAGTGGGATATCAGGGAGTACTCCATAGCTATAATACAAAACAAATTCGTAGTGGTCGCGTATAGGGATACAAGTATGACAAGGCATATGAGGCAATACCCAAGGTTGTGAAACTACCGTTTGCCTGATCCGGACTAGTGAGAACGCATCGCCGCAACAATCGAAACACCGAGAAACAACACTCCAAATTCAAGGGTGCACACAAATCAATAACAAATAATGAGTAGTTTACGAAGAAGTGTGTTTGCTCGAGTTAGCTAACCCCATTTGGCCCGGCACGGCTCCTGTTTTAGTCATTTCCAATTTGACACAAGTGTCAAGGCTATCCATTATCGTTCACTTTCTTCAATCATCAACGTACATCATTCACGTCATTCTGGATCATACTCCGCGTATAGTTATTAAAGTAGTTTTCGGTTTACATAGTGAGTATGTCCATAACCGGTTCCGGTCTCTTTAATAACTTTCATAATTATTACACCGATTGGTCATTTAATATATTTCAAAACCAAATCAAATTCAATTTCAATTAGAATTTATAAACCATCATTTCATTTGTCTCCCTAAATCAATTTCCATAATTCACGTTTCAAAACTTCCAAATATCCATTTCAAAACTCTATAATTCAATTTCAAAATTTGATTTAAAACAATTCAAATATTTATTTAAATTCGTATATAAGTTCATTCGTTAATTATTTAAAACAAATTTAATTTAACGTTCAAATCAATTTAAACTCATTTATCGATTTCATTCAATATTCGTTAAATTAATTTATCATTTAAAACAATTCCTATTTAAATTCCAACTCGTTAGATCAATTACTTAAGTTCAACTTCATTATATCAAAGCTTACAAATTGGATTAAGTTAAATTCGTCAAATCAAATTCTTTAAATTACAAGTTTTTCATTTATTTCAATAAACGTTTTATTTCTCGTTAAAGAAATTCAATTTCATTTATTTATTTACTTGGTTACAAATTTCAAAACTCAGTTAATAAAGAAACTTAGTTTCACTTATTCAAGAAGTTCAATTTCACTTAATAAAGAATTCAATTCAATTTAATTATTAAATAATTCAATCTTATTCAATTATCAAATAATTTCAAAACTCAATCATTTACTAATTTCAAAACTTAATTATTAATAATTCCAAATTTAATTATTAAATAATTAATTTTAAAACAACGTTCTTACATCAACTACTATGTTAATGTTTTTTTCAGATTTTAAATATTAACATTTTCCTTTAAATTCCAATTTTATTTCAAAACCTTATTATTATTCAAATAAAATCTTTATTTTATTTTAAATCGAATTATTGACCAATCGGGTTTTATTTAATTTTCTATCCTAAGTCAAAGTTCATTTGGGTATTTATCATTTCAACCCGATTCCATATCAATTCAAAAATCAAAGCATTGCAAAGGGAACTTGCAGTGTGATAACTGGGATGGTGTGAAAGTAAATAAATAAGCAATAGCAAACATCAATAACAATCCACTAATTTATTTAAATAATCCCGAAATAATCGTATTAATTTACATTTTTTGTTTATGCAAATTAATATAATTATTTCTAAAATCTACACTATCATTTCATGTAGATTAAAGATTATTACATTAATATCTATATGGTTCTTCACTTGATATTCATTATTCAATTTATACTTCATCAATTTATGTAACATACATTCGATGGTTCAAGGTGTAGTTAACACTATTTTACGTATCGATTTATTTAACATTTAAAAGGGGTCAAATTTAAATAATCAATATTCAACAGATAAATCCATTTTAAATTGTTAACTATCCTATATCAATTTCAATTGCATATTAGTTATCACTTAAAATTAACAATCAACATCCAATTTCAACATCACATAACAATCATTTATCAACCAAACTTGTATAAGAATATAAGTCGTGAAAATTAATTCACCTTTCGTGGTTAAAGAAATTGACAACGAAGAACGAATAAGCACGAATGGAGTCGGTACAATACGAACAAACGGACACTTTAATTATCGACATAAGAAAGACGATATTAATTCAAATGAACATTCATATATAATTTATAAAATTATATAGATGCGCTTACCGATGACGAAGAGAGAAACGAAGGTTGAGAGATTTATGCTGCTGCAAATGGAACTTAAACGGTTGCTTTTGCACAAAACAAGAAAGAGAAAAAAGTGGTTACTATTTCATTCAGTAACCAAAATATATACAGTGATATATTCATTCTTTCGGCAATCATTTCAACTCCGTGCACTTCTACTTTCCACCACATACCACTGTTCATTCATCATCGTTGTAAAACAAAACTGTTCCTTTTATAATAAAAAAACAAGACCGAGACTCATTTTCTTAAAATGCATTCCAAACCGAAACCCATTTCATACACACAACCTTTCACAAACACAACACGTATGCAACAAAACATACACGCACACAGCACGCATTTAAATAAGTAAATAATGTTTTTAAACAAACTCTTTTTTTTATAAACAGAACACGACATTCCCCTCCAACACAGTTCCTTCCTCCTTCCCCCACACAACACGCACACACCAGAAGCACATGCACGCACACACTGGAATGCATGCACGCACACACTAAAAATGCATGCATGGTTTCATCACAGTTACATCTCCCCCCCGGCATGCTGCAACACGTCCACATACACATTTACGCACACGGCGTGTACACCTTTATACACACACAACACACACCATATTTACGCACGCACACAGCACGACACAGATTCATGGCAAGGCAGGGAATAGGGAGGTGGTGATGGTGCCTGGTCGGTGTGCAAGGGCAGCGAACCAAGCGGGAAGAGGGAGGTGAGAGAGGCTTGGGTTGGAGCCTTGGTGAGCTCAAGTTGTGGTGGTGCTATGCGCATGGGATTTGGAGAGAGAAGGGGCGGTCGAGGTAACTCGCGCGAGATCTGGGAAGGTTGCGCGTTGTGGCTAAGGGGCGTGGTTTGCGGCTAGGGTAGAGGTGATGCACGCGTTTGTTTCTTTTGCGAGTTATATTTTTCTAGATGAAGCAATATAGAAGGAAGAAAGAAAATATAAGAGGAGAGAAGGATTTACTTGAAGCAATTTTGAACGAGTGGATATGTTTACGTTACTTTAAATTTTAACAAATTTAGCAGCAGTAAATTTTTGTGTTGAACTTCGAAACGTCACACCCCTCCAATGCTAACCTCTAGCTTCCAACTACCTCATTTACTACACAGCTGGGATTATAAAATTTTCAATTTCCAATGGATACGGCTAAAGATTTTGAGCTGGGAATGGTTTAACCGATCCGTCCGGAACGGTTAAATTATCGCGACTATTTTTACATCGGACTCCGATTTGCACGAATGAATATACCGTTTTGATCGGTGCGACAAGGCGCTTCCAACGGTACACAGATAATTGCAATACGACCGTTTTATAAAAACTCGAATTTTACGCCGAATAAATTGTTCGATTTACAAAACAATTTAAATGGAACAGGCGATGATTGTATTTGACGAAACGAATTACGATGTCTTGATCAGATAAATTTTTACAACCTTATTGTGTAAAAATATGTTGAAAGATAAATTTTACGCAGCTTAAAATGAACTGATATACAGTAAAACGCGTACGAAATTTACTGCAATATTTTGCGACGAAACTTTTTCTATATTTATAACTAACTGGTCGCATCTTATAAATAAAGTTTGGACGTTAATTGAGATTGTATATAAATTTCAAATTTTTTTATATTAAAACAATGGATTCAAAATTTTAAATTGGTTCGGAAATTCAGGGTCGTTTCATATAAGATATCACAAATAATATTATTCAGAATATTTATGAATAAAGGTATCTTGTTTTAAACAAGAGTGTTTTGAAAATTTCAAGGGAATTCGTTTTGAAATTAGAAACGAAGAATGGTTTAAAATTTGAAGTATGACTTGTATATATATAGGATGTACATACTAACAAGTTGATTGAAAGTAAACACTAAGTGTTGAATTTTAAATTTTCCCTGAAATGTGATAAGTTTTAAACTTATAAGTGGGATAGGATAATGATAAGAAGTTTAAAAATTCGAAATGGAAAATTCAAATTGAGTAAGGTTGATTGGATCAAATAAATTTAATTTAACTTAGGGGAAGTTAAATGAGTTTACAATGAACAACCTGAATTGGAAATTTCAAGATTAAATTGAGATTTAACTTAGGAAGTTAAATGGGTTGGTTTGAAATGGGAGTTATGTGTGATCTCAAAACGGGTTAGAGATCTGGAAAGGGGTGATGGATGTTATGGATGGTTGTTTCAAAATAATTTGGATGTTTATTTATTTTATCCCGATATCCCGTTGTTATTAATAATCTATGGAACTGTGAATTTGATTGTTTAAATGAATTTAGAAGTAGATTGAGATAATATATATTCCATTACTGGAATTTAATGGAATTAAACTTTAATTTAAAATTATTTAATGGTTTTGATTATTAAAGACAAAGATTGAACTTGTTGAGGATAAAATCACTTTGAACTTAAAATTCAAATGAACTTGCAAACTAACATTGTTAAGAATCGGTTTCAAAGTTTGAAGTTAAAATTGATATTACATTGAACTCTAAAGATAAAATTGTTTTTGAACTCTTATTTGAACTTTGAAATAAGTTAAGTAAAGGTAATTTAAAATGGAATTTTGAAATTTGGACTCACAATTAAATATTTTAAAGATTTAAGTTGTTAATTTAAAATTAAAGGTTAATTTGATTTAAGGGATTAAATCAACATTTAAAATTTAACTCGAATTTCTATAATTCAAAATGGTTTAAAATCGAGATTTGAATTGAATTAGTTCAAAATGAATTTGATTTGAATTAAATGGAAATGAGATTGAAGTTGATGAGTTTAAATCCAAATGGAAGTTGATTAGAATCTGGGTTAGGAATTGAAGTTAATTTAAATTGAATTGAAATTGAATCAGTTTAATAAGATTGGAAACTGAAAGTTAATTGGAAATGGAGATTGAGAAATTGAAAAGTTTGACTCTGAAACTACTTTCAAATTGAGTGTTTTAATATAAACTTTTTAAATCTATTTTCCTAGCTATTTACTATGCAACCTTTTCTTTTTAAAACCCAAACTATCTTATACTTATTTTACAATTATTTTGAAAACTAATTACTATTTTACATCTGTTTTACAAACTAATCACTATTTTACAACTACTTACAAACAATTACTATTGCACAACTATTTGCCACTATCTAATTATTCTACATACTATTTAATTGTTTACAACTATTTTATAATTACTTAACTATTTTATTGCTATTTTACAACTACTTATCTATTTTTAAATGTTTCAAGCTGTTTTCTTAATACAAGTTGGTCAGAGTGAAAACTATCTATAATTGAATACCTATTGAGATAAAAATTGAAGTGTTAGCCCAAATGGAAATTGGGAGCAATTACGGATGAGTGAATAAATCAAAATGACGGTGAATAGAAAAGAGAATTGATTTAGCTAATGATCAATGAAGATATATACGTAGGATGTACGCATATTATTCTATTCGCAAAATGATTTGATCTAGATTCGAGCATAGAATTTCGAGATAGTATATCGATCCGAGTTTGGATTTTTCACTTGATTTTCGACGGCGAACCCTGAATATGGATTTTTAATTGATTTTGAAAATTCTCTATCATAGTAAATGGCTATGCAAGGAGAATGACGATTAATGATCAAGGAACCAGATTTGAGTCTGACTAGGAAGTCGGGTGGACGATAATAGTTCGGAAGTGAAATTGTGTGATCGAGTGAGCGGTCCGATTTGACATTGCGTACGGATGGTATATGTACATCATACGTGCTTGAATGAAATTTATATTGAAATTTTGAAAGAAATGAGAAATGATTTTTGAAAAGAAAAGTATATTTTGAGAAATATATATGAATAAAAGTGAAAGTTGGATATTTTTTGAAATTCTCTTTATGAAAAGTAAGCATTTTGGTGAATAAATTTATAAGGAAAATCAAACTTGAATATTTGATTTGGTATAAATAAAGTTATATATATTTATATATATGATAAACTCCCCCTATATTGAATCTAAAACCAGAAGAAAAGGTTTTGAATAATTTTGAAGTGTAAAAGGAGAATCTATATAAGTGATTCCAAGATTTTATATATATTTATATATATAAAGGATTTTATGAGAATGATTTTGGAAAAGGTTTTGGAACCTATGGATTTTGGAAAGGCTTTTCATTTTTAGGAAAATCAATTTTGGGAATTTGGAAAGCCAAGTTTGGAACTGTCGATTTGGATATCGATTTTGTTAAAGGTGATTTTGTTGTAAATCATAAAGGGTATGATTTGAAAGATATTATAAGTGTATAGTATAAAATGTTTTGAGATTGGCTTTGGGAAAAAGGCGCTCCCATTGAAATGAACCTCATAGGAGATCCATGGGATGGTTTTGCCTTGAGCCCTAAAGGGGAGGCTCTAAATTGAATCCTGGGAAGAAGTCAGGACAAACTGAAGTTCTTGAGGATTATGTGTGTGGGTAGAAAAAGTCATGGGCGCTGATGCCTATAGAGACATTTGGGTTATGCTGTGACGATAGTGTAACTCGATGTCACTGCAATCTAATGCGGACCATGGCGGAAGTCGTGTATGCTGTGAGAGCCAATGGTCTACGTTTGATTTTTCCGTGATGGCAACGTAACAACGGTAGAATGCGATCTATGAATACATAGCGAAAGTCGAGAGGCCATGAGAGCCTAAGGCTACATTAGGACTCGACTGATGTAGTCTACGACCTATGTAGGAGTGGTGAAGTTTCATTTGACAGCAAAAATCGAGAGCTCTGATGCCTACAGTTACATGGATTTTTGCCATGAAGGCGATGTAACCCGGATGTAGCTGCGATATGTGGCGGGTTCCATGGCATAATCAAGGGGCTCGGACTGCCTACAGTTATCTATGGGTTTTGCCGGGATGGAAATGTAACCATCAGGTTAACTACGACCATGGAGGGGGTGTGATTTCCAGAGAATTCTCACCAAAGATGTTTCCTCTATTTTCAAAAATGTTTCTATATTTTCAACAAAATGTTTTCCCAAGTATTTTCACTTTGTGTTGAAAATGTGTTTACCAAGTACTTATAGATTTTCAGTCCTACGCCTGATCAACGTATGATCGAATTTCTGTAAGAACGAGGATGGACTTGTTGAGACATAGAGTTATAAAAAGTATTGTTATAAAAGCTATTTTGGCAATATTATGTATATTTTAAAGGTGTTCTAAAAATTTTAAATAATGAGAACTGAGAGTTCAAAATGATTAAAAGAGTAATTTACCTGATAAATTGAAGTATAATTAAATCTTTGGCTTCGTTCCTTTTCGAGGACGAAAAGATTTAAAGGGGGGAGGAATGTGATATCCCGAAATTTCAAGCAAATAAATATGTGATAATTTGTTTTATATATTATATAAAATTAACAAAATTATTATTTTTCAAACAAGTAAATTATGTGTCTATATATATGTATATGCATGAGTTGATTTTAAATTGAATTAGAATTAGAATTTGAAATTAAAAAAATTATTAAAATAAATTATATTTAAAAGTATATATTTGATTTTTATTAGAATATAATTTGTTTTATATTATTTTCTTTAAAAGATTTTATTCATATACATTAAGGAAAGTATTTACTAAATAGAAAAAATAAATACAAAGATTTAGGAAAAAACATTTAAAAATAATAAACACATGCATAATTACACATGTTAGTTAAGTATACACAATTTAACAAATGTAAGATAATTAATACATGTAAATGAAAAATGTTAGAAAATTAAATAAGTGTCACATTATTACATTTTTCTTTTATCTTTAAATATATTAAATAAATCAAGCTATAAATATATCTATACTCTTCTCCTCTCATTTCTTTTTCTGTCTTCATCTTTCAAAACAATGAAAACAAAAATCTAAAACTTAAAACCAGTAAACAAAATCAATGGAAATTCAAAACAGTCTCTTTCAAATTCAGTCAATTCTTTAAAAAAATTCAAACCTGAAGAAAGCTAAGCAAGGATTAGATCAGCTCAACAATTCAAGATCAACTCAATTTCAAAAACAAAGTACAAGCATGTCAGCTCAACTTAGTTTCCAGATTTCAAAACTTCAAGCTTTCTCTGTTTCTAAAATCACAACGAGTAAACAACCTAATTGCCCGTTTGAAATTTTAGTTTGTGATGTGTATGTTAAATAAGTGTTGTGATAATTATTTGCATAAGTGTAATTTTGGCTTGCATGTTATAAATATGCAGACTATTAAGCGTGCATGAATGTAAATCTATGAATATCTCTGTTTTTATACTGACGGGCTAAAATCTTGATCAAAAATCAAGTTCTCTTCATACATTCTTTTATAGGCTATGAAATTCAAACAAAATATGTTTGTTTAAACATAAATTAATATTTAAAAATATATTTAAGTGTGATAGTTTTAAATAATATCTGGGAAATGAAAAAGATAGTGAAACTTTGGACAACATGTTAAATTCAATCGTCAAGATTCTTTGATTCATTTATATAATAATAATCTCCATCAAAAATCATGAATTTTAAAAGAAAGATCTCGATTTTTAGTTTGGGATCGAGTGAGATATTTGTAGTTGATCAGATTTTAGAGTTTGGGCTATTTCTGGTGATCGGTGAACTCGGGGTGGCCAGGGTCTCTACTGGAGGAGGTCGGGGTCGAGTCGAGCTCGGAAAAAATATCAGGTGGATTTATTATCCACTGTGGCGGCGGCGTTCGGTCGAAGTAGGGTTTTAAACCCGAATTGGTCGAGGTCAGGAAACTTGGCTGCTTTGTCAACTCTGGAGGATTGGGGTTTGTCGGTCATGGCGGGTAAGAAGCATGGATGGCTGGAGAGGGTGTGGCCGGAGTATCATGAGTTCTGGTGGTCGATGTCATCAGGACGAGGAGTTTCCAGGTGATGGGTAGTTTCCAGGTTTGACCAAATTGCTCGATTTCGAGTTTGGTTTTATGGTGGATTCTGGGTAGCCTGAATCGATGGTGTAGGTGATCGTCGTTGTGCAGGAGGTATCGACGATGGTCAGGGTGGCGTTGATCAACGGTGCATGTGCATGGTTGGGTCAGCATGTCAGAGTTTTGAGAAGCTGAAATTGTCCCGGGGAAGGCCTCGGTGTAGTGTGGGAAGTAAGGTCTTGTGACATTCGTGAGTGTTAAATCATGTTTACAGGTTTAAACTTAAACTGGAACTAAGTTTTCTTTAAAAAATGGATTTTTCTTGGGTCAGGGCTCGTGTGTTTCCTAGGTTGAACCCGAAGCAAGATCTAAACAGTTTTTAAAAGTTTTATAAAAGCAAGTTTAAATTTGAAATAAGTCTAGTTTAAACGATTATATGATAAATGTTTTTAAATTATTTGATTGAAGGAAGTTATATAATTTGTTTAACTTAAATTCATTAAGTTAAAATTTTAAGTAATTTTAAAAGTAATTTAGAAATGTAATTAAGTAGCTAATTAAAAAGTAAAATGTTTTAAATTCATATGTTAATGATAATTAAGTAATTAATAAAGATAAATGGGTTATCTTTAATTTAGTTAAGATTTTGGGTGATTATAGATTAATTAAATTAATGAATAAATTAAAGAGAAGATTAATTAATTAATGATTAAGGATTAATTAATATATAATTGAGGGTTATCAATTAATTAATTAAAAATTAATTAGTTGGTAATTAGAGATTAATTGATTGGTAATTAGAGATTGATTACTTAAATGATAATTACTTAATGTAATAAATTAAAGGATTGATTTGTTAAGGGTTAGTTAATTGACTTATTTATAAAAGGTTAATTAATTGAGGAAAATTAACCAATGGAATAATTACTTAATGGAGGTAATTATGGATAATTAATTTAGATGGAATTTAAAGGATGATTAATTAATGGGTTGTAATCAATTAATGTTGGATAAGCAGGATTTAAAAGCAATTAAATTAATTAGAAATAGTATAATTAATTTATCTTGCTTATAGATGATTAAGATATGTTGAATGACTTAGATTATTTGATATCTCTAATATGTGATTTGTGATGCTTTGTGTTATGAGATACTTTGGTTGAATTTTGATATTATGGGTTAACTATCTGATATGAATTGTTGTATGAATGTGAAATCCTGAATATAAATCGTATTGTTTAAACTTTAACATTTGGCTTAGAGAATAACATTGGATTCGAAGAGACCGGGGTGGATATCAGCAAATACCCTAAACCACTTCGATTTGCAATCTACAATAATTCTTTATATATTTTATATGTGTAATCAATGGGCTGGAATGGAATAAAAAAAGCAAAGTAGACCATTGAAACTAAGTAAGGGTAGTTAGGGATCCATTTGTGAAATAAGTGTCGACTATAGCAAGTTATGAGCTCTAGTGAGGTACGAGTTACCTCGGGTTCCAAATTATGTTTTTAGCTTAGTATTTTAAGTTTTTTGGGTTTACTGACGCTGGTTTCCAGTCTGGACCGGGTGTTACGTTGATGTAATGCCCAGGTTAGACCGAATCTTACAGATTTTCAAATTAGGACGTTCTGGAGCTTAGGAGGCGAGCTGGATGGCAGGAACATATGGAGTTACTGCTGCGTATAGAGTTGTATTAATAGTAGTCTGGAAAAGTGTACAACTTGTCCAGTTTATGTATAAATGATTGTACTCTGATGAATTGTATGTAATCTGACAATTACAGTTTTCTTTGTAAATGCTATTATTTGATATTATATTTTGATCTGCTGCGAAATGTGAGATTCTGTGTTTTGTTTTCTGTTCTTCTTCTACCCCTTTCTTCTTTACCCTAACAATCTGAGATTTCCGTTGTTCGATTGCTCGGCACTTCTATAGTGAACGTATTAGTGTCGAATTCTCGAGGTCGAAAATTTTGGGCCGTTGCATTATAAATTTTTTTAAATAAAATAATATAAAACAAATTATATACTAATAAAAATCATGTGTATATATATATATACACACACTTTAAATCCAATTTAATTAAAGAAAATTATCTTTTTTTTTTGAATTTCAAATTCTAATTCTAATTCAATTTAAAATCAACTCATACATGTACATATATATACAACACATAATATATTTGTTTGAAAAGTAATAATTTTGCCAATTTTGAATAATATATAAAAGAAATTATCACATAATTTATTTGCTTGAAATTTCAAGATATCATATAATTTTTTTTAAAGTATATATATCTTTGGATAAAGTGATTTAAATTATTTAAAATCTAAATTATTGGGACTTGGTGCTTTTCAGCAGAAATAAAACAATTGGTTGGATGATTATGTGATTTGATAGTTAAATAACCGACTACCACTATTGACCAATGCGCTGATCATTTCAAAGAGACAGGGACCGAGATTAATTTCCCGAAAACCACTTCGATCCGGTTTGAACGTTTTCGTGAGGAAGACAAGAGCTTGGAGTCGAAGATGGAGTATTGAAGTGCAAGGGCAAATCACTACTAATCCTGAAGGTGATTCCAAAATGGATGTAGTAGGAGTAGTGCCTTCGGTTCCATTCGGACCGGGAACGGACTTGTATGGACGAATGCTATCAGAACATCATAAAGGGGGACGGTGAGCATTCTAAGTGATGTGTGCCAAAAAGGTAACACATAGCCTCGAGCCTCATCAACCAGGAATGGCTAAAACAGGGGAGGTGTAGCAAGTCTAGGTAGCTAACAACCAATTAAGGTAAGGCCATCCCTGTCTAGATGTCCATTTTATTCAGTTGTGTGGGCAGTTGCTGATCCCAACCGCGGGGTGATCTTTTTCGAACTATCCAGTAAGGGGTAGCTCTGGTCTTGTGTTGCAGGGGATCAGGAGGGATCCTTGGTATGCTGGTTTAGACCAGGTACTGTGACAGGCGGTACCTAGTAGCCCTGCCATTGTATGGAATCCAATCCCCAATAAGAGCCTGTACGGTTTTGATTGTGCCCAACTATTGCTAGAACATGAGATGCAAGCATTTCAGCTAGGTTCTATTTTATTTCTATAGACACTATTATAATATCAGGCGAATTTGGTAAAAATGCTTTGGTTATCGCAAGGTAAAAACCAATATGTTTATTTATGGCATGGTCTTACGAGATACCTCTGATTTCAAAGGATTTTGAAAACTTTAATAATCCAATTGAGTGTATTTTTCAATCTGGTTTTCTAGACTGACTCGGGTGTTACTTAATTATAATGCTCGGGTCAGACCGAGTTTTATAGATACAGGTAGAAATGATGTGGAGCTCAGGAGATAAGCTGGATGGTGGGACGTATCATACGTATTTGATGTATATTCCGCTGTGTATGGTTAGCTGCATAGACAGCTTTTGTGAGGACATGTTATGATAACTGTCCAACTGTGTGCTATGAATTTTATTGTACTTTGCCGATGTAATGTATATAACAGATAAAGTTCTTTTTGTATAAAGATTCAGTCATTTATCTATTATATATTGTTCCTTGAGATGGTGAGATTCTGATATTGCTTTATATTTCTTCTTCTACCCCCTTCTTTCTTTCCCTTAACAATCTGTCTTTTCTAACACTCGATCGTCGGTATATTATACAATGGCATATTTGTGATGATTTTCTAAAGTCGATAAAGGTGGGTCATTACAGTGGTATCAGAGTAGAAGGTTAAGCGAAAACCTTGGCTCTGGTGGGGATTAGTTATTAAAAATAGAGTCCGTAGTACTCTAGAATGAGTTTGAGTGTATTAATAGATATAAGCTCATATTTGTTGGTGAATATAAAAATTGTTTTATATTGTATCGACTTATCGTTTGAGTGTTTATAAATTCTGGTCGGTGCAGTTTGGATAACTGTATCGATTGGGATTTCTAAACTCTTAAACTATGCAAACCGACACAGTATTGTTTGTAAAAGCGGGTAAATGAAATAATTTTGCCCAACATATTTTTGTATATAAAAGAAATAATTTATGTAAAGTATTATAGTTATATATGGTTGCTTGGTTGCTAGGAAGTGAAAATATTAAGTTATTATCATTGTTATATGGAAATTCAATAAGAAATTATGGTAATAACCAAAGGATAAGGAAATAAATTCATTAATAGAAAGGGATTTGTAAATGTGAATTATAAATGTGATTTATATTAGAATAAAATTCTAGAGTGATATTTGAATAGGGATTTGAAAGGATTTGGAATTTAAAAATATTTGTAGGGGTTTTAAAGGGATAAAAGCATTGAACTCTTTTCGGCCACTGGAAATTAATTCCGATGATGATCGCGACGGTGTTCATTTTCGAGTTTTTAAGAGAGGAATTGCTACCAAAATGTTTTAAATTGAAGTGATTGCAAAACTGAGTTAGATTTTAAAATTCAAGAGATAATTTTATACCAAAGGATTTTGGATATAAGTTGTCACGACCCAAATTTCAGCGTTCGAAAATCGACACCCGTACTTCACTTGTACTCGAATTTCGTAGATTCAACCAATGAAATCCTATTCGCGCCGGAGCTTATAACACATTAAGTATAACAACACAGTGGAAGAAATGAGTATTATATAACTCCAATGGAAACAATATTCAATGATATACAATAATAATACAACCACCCAACATATGTCAGAGATATGATACAACAGATCACAACGGAATAATAACATAAACTTAAACTCCAAAGAAGGAACTCCAATATCAACAGTCTCCATCTCCAAAGCACAAATCCAGAAATAGCTCGAACTCCCAATAAAGTTGTACTAAGCAAGGTCAGTCATCAGAATCCAAAGACTGAACTAGCTCCAAGTAATCTACTAAACCTGACTCTAGGCTGTCCGTGTGCAAAATTATAGGCACCTAGAGTTTAGAAAGGAACAATAAACTTCAGGTCAGTCATGGGACTGGTGTGAGCAACAAAAATAGTTTTGAACAGAAACAAATAACAAAGGAATTTAAAAGAAATCCGCAATGCTTTTTGGAAAATGAAACTGCCATAAGACCTCCCGCCACACACACAATGCAAGCGCACACTTGGAAGAGATTTCTCCTTATGACAGTCAAAAATGCTTGATACGCGAAAACCATTTTGATATTATTATTAGTGCATAGTGGAAACATTTTCAAGTATAATATTAATCTTAGCCAGTATAGAATTTGAAACTATGCCTACTATAACTGCCGACTAAATAGTGGGGCGCCACCATAAGTAAATGGCAAGTTATACAACTAAAACTGTACAAGGCGCGTATTGGAGATTGGATTTCCAGCAAATGGTCAGGCTAAGGAACTTCCTTAATAAATGGAACACCTCTAGAGGGACGCCCCAAGAACCAAATGGTTCCCTACCAACACAAGGTCGGGTTACCACTTCCCGAAAGTAACACCTCAAGTAAGCCATCCCCGATCATTATCGACCTTTATCCGAGGTAGCTCTACACCAACAACCATAAAGCAATAAGTTTGCAGCAATCACAAAGTTAAGTGTCTGGGCTCCATACCATGATACCACTTATAATCCAGAAGGAAATGGATATACCCTAGGGGTGCGACCCCTAAAACCTTACCGCAACATTCCTGTTTCGACCCATTTTCGGGTTGTGAGGCTCGACGAAGTCTCGTCCACAATGCTATGCTTTTAACAAAAGCCATGCTTCGAACAACAAATGATCAGCAGCACTTCGTGTGCCACATTACCGAATTGGGAATGTATCACTAGTAACCATCAAACATAAACTCTTAGCTCGTACGTCTCAGAAAAGGGTGTAAAGCTAAGAGAATAAATCTCCGCCACCAAACAGAAATGTATTTGATAGAAACTGGTTTTACATATCAAGGGGTAATGTCAGATACATATCCATTCAAGTCTATTCCGGGTTCGAATAGAACGAAGGCACTTCACAAAGAAGCCCTTGCATACGGGTATTCACAATCCGATCAGACTCCCCGTCACATATGGAGATCTCTATACCGTAGCTACTCAGTGCAGAGTCATTCGACAGGTGATCCTTTCGTTCTCGAAAATACCCGGTCTTCACCACCAGTCTTCAAATGCTATCCATATCGTCGTATCATTATTCGGAATGGGTTACATGACACAAGGTCCTCTCCCGGCTAAACCGAATAATGAACGCAATATTTAAAAACATATGGATGTTGGGATCTTAGTTAAGTCACAACTTATTACCCAAAACCTTTCTATCAAATGGTTTAAACAAATTACCATTTTCATATCTTTTAAACAAAGAGATTTACTTCACAAAGTTTACACAAAGATTCATTCATAGCTTTTCAATACAATTACCCTTTCAAATTGGATTAACCCATCCAAATTTTAAATCAAAGACTCAATTCATGGCTTTCAAAATCGTTTCCAAAGATTTATTTATTACTTGGAAAACATTTTTCATTCCAAACTGAAATCCTTTCAACACAAATTGGAAATTCTTTCCTTATATGAAAGCTATTATTATTTGAAAGCAAATGGTTTTTGTTTCAGAAAAATCCGATTACATTTGCACGAGCTAAAGCCTTTCAAACTTAGGTTAAATTCAAAATTCTCAAAATAATACTTTTAACATAGTTTAAAACCCATATCAACACATTTATAACTTGTATAACGTTTTTAAATCATAATTTCTAATCATTGAATTCAATTTCAAATCTTGAATTTAAATTCAAATTGATTTATTTAAATTTCAAAACTTTATCAAGTTATTCAAAAATAACTTTTATCTTTAAAACTATTTTTCAAAAAAATTCATATTTAACCCAATTCAATTTCCAAAACCATTTGGATTCAAAATTCAAATTTAAAACCATTTTAAAAATCTATGACTTAACCAATTTCCTCGTACAATCCATATTTGTGTGTGTAAGGTGTAGTTCAGGGGTTTTACACAATTGTGCAACATCATCAATCATCACAGATTGAAGCACATCAATATCGATAAGCGTTATAATCCAACATCGCATTTCTCCATTCATAGATTCATTGATAATAATGTAAATTTATCACAGAAAAATAAATTACATCATCACAGATCACACCAAAACAATTCATAGCACAAAGCATAACATATCAGGAATATCAAACAATTCAACAATCAATAGAATTCATACATCCATAAGTAAGATTGATAATTCTTAATTAATTAATCTCTAATTAAATTACTTTGATTACCTTAATCCTGCTTACTTAACAAAAATTAATTACAAATTAATTAATAATTATCTCTGATTATCTATCTTAACAAATCTTCCTTGACTAATTATTCTTTAATTACCTTTAAGTAATTATCCCTTAATTATTTATTCAATTAATTATTCTTTAATTAATCACATTCAGTAATTAGTTACCCTTAATTTTTTAGCAAAAAGTAATTACATTACTAAATTAACTTCTAAACAAATTTATCAATTAATTTCTTAAATTAATTACACTAAGTAATTAATTCTTAATTACTTCCACTAGGTAATTGTCCTTCTTCATTAATTACACAAAGTAGTTAAACCCAAAACTACTTCCATTCTCAATTAATTACATCCAGTAATTATCCATTAATTACTTCACTAAGTAATTACACTTTATAAATTACTTTAAGTGATTATACTTAACAAATCATCAAGTAATTATTTCAAATTAATTAACTTAAACTAATCAAATTAATTTAATTAATTACACCGAGAAATTAATCCCTTTAATTACTTTCATTAAGTAATTATACTTCAATAATTCCGCAAATGATTATTTTTAATTAATTAATATAATTAATCACATTAGTTAATTATTTCGTAATCCCTAGTTAATGATTTTCATTAACTATTAACAATTCTTTAGTTACTTTTGCTTAAGTAATTATTCTTTAATTAACCATTATTAATACAAATTAATTAATATCTATTTATCAATTAATTAATCTCAAATTATAAATTAATTTAAATCATTAATTAATTAATTAATTACTCCTTAATTACCTTATTAACTTAATTAATCATTAAAACCTTTATTATCTTTAAGATAAATCATTTTCTTTGTTAATGACTAAATTATCATTAACATATACATTTAAACATTTCACTTTTAAATTTACTTTTTAAATTCCATTTTTAATTAAGATTTAAAAATGATTAAACTTGTCAAATTTAAAACAATTTACAAACCTCTTAAACAAACGTAAAGAAACATTTATCACTTATAAAAGAAACTTATATAAGAAAGGTTTAAACTACTTTAATTAATTACATTTTAAAAAATCAAGCTTTTAAAAATAAATTAATCCTTTAATTTGCAAATTTAAGTTAAACCAATTCATATAACTTCCTATTAAAATATTAAAGAAAACTTTTACAATTTTTTTGTATAAATAAAGTTTTAACCATTTTATTGGAAAACACATTCATTTAAAATATACATACATATATATATACACGCACACTTTAAATCTTAAACTTGTTTAAACATTTGATTTTATAAAACTTTATTTATTTCAAACCAAGATACCAAATTTAATTTGAAACCAAACTTAAAAACTTGATTTGAAACTTTGTTTAAATTTGGCTTAAATTTTTTAAATTCATTTTAAAATTTAAAACCCTGACAGGTTAAAAAAAACTGTAACAAACAATTGACCCAAGCCCACACCTTAAAACCCCAAGCCAAACCTATAAAACTTCAAGCAACTCACGCGAAAGACTCGAGAAACTCGAGTACCATTTCTTCTTCAATTCTAGGCTTCACCATGAACCAAAAATGCACCGTGCACATGTACGATGGCTCCGACCACTTCTGGAAACTTTGCAACCTTCCCAAGGTCAGCGATCATACCCCTTGACGATCTAAACCCCTAACTCTTGGATTCACACACCAAATCGAATTCGAGCATCATATGTAACGACCCAGAATTTCTGTCAATGAAAATTTGCATATTTAATTAATTTTAAATATTAGTAAGTGAAATTTATAAGTCGAATAATTTATTTTTCGAATATCTGTATTTAATTGAATAATTAGATCGATAATTAAATAGTTGAAATTACAGAAATAATTAAAAATTGGGTTTAATATGATTAAATTTGATTCGTATTTTTTTTTAATCATATTGAAGTTATAGAGATATTATAGAACTTTTAAAATCGAATTAAAAGTTAATTTGTGAAAATTGAATATTTTAATATTTAATTATCGACTGAAAAATAGCCAATTTTCGAACAGTCTCAGAATTGGACGAAACTAGTTCCATTGGATCCGTAATAGTTTGTTATTATTGGGTTTCAATTTTCGTAGCAATCGGAGTTTTCGTTTGACCGTGGCAGCTCGAAACGCATCAAAATTGTTTTTAATATTAATTTGGCAAGTTAAAATAGCCATTTTTCAAACAGTCTTGGATTTCGACGAAACTAGTTTCATCGGATCCATAATGTGACACTATTGTATGGTTTCAAATTTCGTGTCAATCGGATTTATCGTTTCTCCGGGACAAGCCAAAACGCCTAGAAAATCATTTAAATCGATTTAATTTAAATTTATCGTTTATTGCCGTAACTCGCAAAGATGATCGAATTAGCCTCCGAAACACGTTCCATTGTGTTCGGAACGTGGGGTAAACCTTAGAAACGCCAACCGACACGCTTCGTTTGGAGTTCGGAAAATCCGGGATGAATAGTGTTTGAGAAATTTTCTATAAAAGCCCATTTACAATTCACTTTTGCAAAAAGAAGCAAACCTAGGGTTTTATCCAGTAGCCGCCGGCTATGAAATTAATGGCTGAAAAACAATGGTCTTCTCCTCCAATTATCTTCTAATCCACGCATCCATTCGAGAAATCTTCAACTAGAAATTCGTAGAGGGCGACGAGATCTTCGTTTTGAACGGTTGTGATCGAGTTTCGTTGCACGGATTGGCGGCAATCTCTGTTTAAACGGACGAAATTGCGCACGCTTTTCGAGAGAGAGGGGGAGGCCGAGCTCCAATCCTTTGCAGCCGAGTGTAGAGGAGGGGATGGACTTCAGTATGGCGCTAGTTAATCGTCGCCAAAGTGAAAGGTTTGGTCGCAAAATTCAACCCTAGAACGTGATTCATTGGTTCGGTCGTGCGTAGCAACCTGGGGAAGATGATGTTGTGGGCGGCCGTGATTTTTGGGGTAAGGATGGACGGCCCAGATTTCAGTGAGAAAAAATAATAATAAAAAGTTAATTGTTTTGTAATTATAAATTCATGTAAACTTTAAAAATGTGTATCTCTATCATACGAGGTCGAAAACGCACGAAACAAGTTGCGTTGGGTTCGTATGGACGAACAACACGCTATGGAGTTGGATTGGAGTTGTTTGGAGCTAGCAAAAATTTTGGGTAAAATTAAACGTTGTTCGAAATAAAACGCGAAACCGTTATTGAAAGCAAGGTGAGAACTTCTCACTCAATCGAATAGTTTCGATTTAAATTTTAAATAGTTAGATATAAAATTGTTGATTATATGTTTGAATGATGATTGTTATCTATTGATTGTTAAAATAGACATTATGCGCCGTTAGTAAACGGATGTTATTTATTAAAAACATATACCGCGAATATTTCACCGTATAGTTAAATTGGTATTATTTATGTACCTGGAGTTGATTTCCGCATTATATAGCGGATGAGACCCTATTGCGTCGTCTATTAAGCAGATAATTCCGTACTGGAACGGAATTGGTATTGTGCTAACATCTTTGGATGTAGAGAAACAGGTTGGCGGGATCCAACTGGATTCCTCAACTGTATTGATTTATTTATAGATATTGTGATATTTGTTGATTATCATACTGATATATGATATTTGGATGTCGTGATTGACTATTGGGTGTTGTTACATCATCGGATCCATTTTTGAAGTTTTAAAATAATGATTTTTGATTTTAAAAAGAATTTTAAAGTTATTTTTAAAGTATATGTTTTATTAAAATTTTGAATTGATTCATTTTGAATAAATAAATGTTAAAATTTTAAAGTTATAAAAATTATGATTTTCGGTGAAATATAACCAAAGTGTGATTTTTGGAATAAATAGTTAAGTAATTTATAAAATGGTTTAAATAGGGATTTTTGAATTATTAAAAACGATGTGTATAGAAGATTTATAAAATTGAAATTTTATAAATTAAAAATATTGGAATATAAAACGAGTTTGTTAAGTGTTAAAATGAAGTATAAAAATGAATTTTTAAGTGAATGAAATTATAGACTTATAAATTGAGAAGTTATAAAATGAATAGATGTTGTAAAATAAAAGATTTTAAGTAATTAACTTATAAATCGGATTTTTTCATTTAAATTGAAATATTTGATGAAGCATAAATGGTTTATAAATGAGATTTATAAGATATATATATTATAAATCGAAAATGATGAAATTTTAAAAGGAGTTCTGTTAATGTTGAAAATAAGACTATAAATGAAATCTTATAAGTAATAAGATTTATAATTTGTGAAGTTTTAAAAGAACGATTTGTAAATAAATGAATTATAAGTATTTAACTTATAATATGGACTTTTGGTATATATTTGAGATTTATAAATTGAATTGGATTAATAAAGGAGATTTAGAAATCTGAAGTTTATAAATAGAAATGGAATTTATAGGCATTGTTTATAAATTCGAAATCAATGGAATTTGATAAATTGAATATAGAAATTTATTAAAAGAAGTATATTCATGATTTTGGATAACGAAATATTCTTTATATAAAATGCATAGAAATGTTGAAATTTGGTCAATGAAGTATATTCACGATTTTGGACAGTGAATATATTATTAAAGAAAATGGACATGTTTTTGAGGAAGTGATATCATAAAATGAAGTTAATTACTTTAAAGAGGTTTTAAAATGTATTAACTGTCGAAGCCATAGATTTCAACATTCATTGTTGAAATAGACGTTTTCGAGAAATAAAAGGAAATGGTAGACTATAACACTGTTGTTATAGTAGATTATTTCCGGAAGGAAATGTTTTATACAGTATTGGCATTTATATATTTATCTTAATTCCGAATCCTTATACTAGTGATTTTTTGTCGTCGTAACGATGTTTTATGTAACGTCCGTTTTGTCCCAAACAAATGTGTTTAAGCACACGTTTTCCTTAAAGAATGAAATATATACTTAATTTCGATTTAAGTATATTGAACATTTTCCAAGTGTTGAAAATAAATGGATTTGTGAATTACTTATTATTAAATAAGTATGGAAATGTTTTCCAATATGAAGTGAATGGTTTGAGATTTTATCTTTTGAAGGTAAATTGAAAATGAATATTAGAAATCGATTTGGAAATCGTATATTCATAGATATTTTGGAATTGTAAATTCACTATGGAATTTATAAAAGAAAGGGAAATTTGTTTAAAAATAAACGTTGATTTATTTTTGAAGTGTGGGAATGAATTTACGGATTTGGAACGTAAATATAAAGTAAATCGGTAAGGATTTATTTAATTGGTTTAAATGAACAATTTTGAAATGAAAGTATTTCTGCGTAAGGAAAATGATGGAAATTTGTTTTCAAAAGTGGTAAAGGTGAATCTATTTTAAAATTATCCTGTTCTTTGCTTTAAAGATAAACTGTTTTAAGTTCTCACACCAGTCCCATGACTGACTCGGATTTTATTGTTTTCCTTCCTAAACTCTGGGTGCCCACCAATTTCCACACGCGCAGTCTAGTGTTAAGGTTTATCAGGATATTCTGGAATTCAGGAGTTGCTGGAAGAAAGTTGGATGGCATGGCGTATTCACTAGTATATAGTAATTCTTTTCCGCTGTTTGGTGTTGTTTGTTGTCATACACTTTGATGATGTAATATGATGTAATGTAATAACTGATATAATTCTTCGTTTGAAGATTATTCATTTATCTATTATATGTTGTTCCGCTGCGATTGTGAGATTTTGTTATTGTTTCTGTTGTTTTCTTTTTCTTTCTCTCTTCTTCTATCTTCTACCTCTTCTTTTACCCTAATGGTACGGTTTTCCGGCATTCGATTGTTCGGCAGTTGATACAGTGGACGTATTGATGTCGGTTTTCGAGCGTCGAAAAGTCGCGTCGTCACATTTGGTATCAGAGCTTATGGTTAAGCGACAAAGTTAGCTCTACAGGTTATTGCACATTAGAGATAGAGTCAGTAGTACTCTAGAATGAGTTTGAGTGTAATAATAGATACGAGCGTGTATTTGTTAGTGAATATGAAAATGTTTTATATTGTGTTTGCTTATCCGTTGAGCTGTTTGTGAATTCTGGTCGGTAGATGGGACGCCGTATTATCGATAGGGATTTCTAAACACTAAAACGAGGAATGTCTACATAGTATTATTTAAATTGGGTAAATGAAATAATTTTACCTAGATTATATTTTATATATAAAGGAATTTTTTTTCAGAATTATTAAAGTATATATGAACTGATTGTTTGGTTGTTGAATAAGTTAAATAAAAACAACAATTGAAAAAGAATGAATTGTATAAGCAAAAGAATTATAAGTATGAAGTTATAATTAAAATGATTTACACTTGTGAAATAATCTTATATATAAGAAGTGAAATTATATAAGTAAAAGACTTATAAATGTGATTTATAATCTGAAAATAAAATTCCAGAGAAGTGTTTTGAAAGGATTTGATATTTGGAAAATTGTTTTGGAGAAGTTAAAGATCTAACTCTTTTCGGTCGCTGGAAAATAATTCCGACGATGATCATGACATCATTGGTGTTCATTTTCGGGTTTCCAAAAGAGGAATTGCTGCCAAATTGTTTTAAATAAAAGTTGTTGGAAAATTTTGAGTTTGGGTTTTGAAATTCAAAGGATAATTGAATTGGTTTCAAAAATGGTTTTGAAAGTTTGAAAAGACTCTGGAATCCTATTTAAATTTTTTATGGGAATGATAAATGAGTTGATAACTTATACAATTTGAATTTTGATAGAAAAAAAATTTAACTTAAAGGATGGAGTTAAATTAAAGTAAATATAAGTAAATCAATAAAATCCAAGTGGTAATTGCTGAATATAAGTTGTATAACTTATGAAATGAGAAGATGAAAGTGAAAATAATTATTAAAATGGTTAAACAATTTGTTAAGCAAAACAAAATCTGAATTTGATGGTGATATGAGATAATAAATTTGACTTGCTAAAGGTTAAATAAAATTTTCTTTAAAATTGAAAAGTGAATATTTGAAATTTGTTTAAAATGGTTAAGTGTGGAAAATTATATATATCTTGTAAAGATGTTTTTTGGGAAATTTGAACAATTAGTTCAACTTGAATTTTTTCAAAAAGATTGAATCTTGAGTTAAATTGAGTTTAACTTCGACACCAAAAACAATATAAGGTGAGCTTTGAATTTCGGATAGTCGATTGGGATTGTATGTCTAACATGGTGAATTAATGACATAGCAATTGATCTCTATTAAATATATATCTGTGGTGGCGAGAATTTATTCTCTTAGCTATATACACCCTTCTTTGAGACGTACGAGCTCGGAGGTTATATATCGGTAGACATCAATTATGTGTTGAGAATTGACGATGTAACGTGAAATCCAAATCGAATGTGAAATCGATAATGAATTGGATTATGAATGTGAATTGGGTTTAAGATAACCTTAAATTTTCAAATCGATTTAGAGGAAAATTTTAAATTGGTAATGAGATGGAAAATTTTGGAATCCTCTATTTGATGTGAGTATAAGATATTGTGGTTTTCGGAACTTATATATGTGAATGTAATAATTCGAAAACCATCAGTTTGGAAAGTCATTATTATGAAAATCCTATTTAAGTTTACATAGGTATGATATGTACGAAATATGAAATGAAGTACTATATGTATATGACATTATGTTTTCTAAACTGAGGATATGGAAAAGTACCTTCCATTTAAAAATTTGTGAAGGTGTTGGAACTCGGTATGAGTGTCCATTTGAAATTCGTAGCTACGTAGAATTTCCATATGTTGGAGTATCCATTTGGATTAGAATCCCTCATGATGGATCATCGTGATGGGATCATGTGAATTGATGATGATGTATGCTAGCATAATTTGAGGGGCGTGATGCCTACAGTTACAAGCGATTCCACTGGGATAGTGGCGCAACCGCCGCGTAAACTGCGATCTAGAGGCCAAAGCGTAATTTGAGGGGCGAGATGCCTACAGTCACAAGCGATTCTACTGGGATAGTAGTGAAACCGCCGTGTGAACTACGATCTATGGCAACAACCATGGCGAAATTCAAGAGATGAGAAATCTACAGATTACGAGTGATTCTACTGGGATAGTAGCGTAACCGCCAGGTAAACTGTGATCCATGGGGGAATGTGCTTTCCATATCCATTTTTAAAAGATTTTTAAGTATTTTCACTGGGAGTTGAAGCAAGTATATTTAGTACTTGGAGATTTTTAGTCCTGCGCCTGGCCAGCGTATGCCTAATGTCTGTAGGAATGACAATAGACTTGTTAAACTTCGAGTTAGCAAGTATTTTCAAAACTTTAGATAGCAAATCAATAATCTGAAATTAAAATTACATAATTCCAACCTAATGAACTAAGGAAAAACATCTTTAAAATGTCTTGGAAGTCCACAGCTTTGGAAAAGATATGATATGCAAATTTCTAACATGAAGGATTTCAAGTTTAAATCTGAGTTTTGTATGTCGAAAATTTTGGTAAAAGACTTTTGCGTCTTGATTATAGAAATCAATAAACAAAAGGAGATAATGCACAAAGCTGGTGAGGTAAAACAAATGGAATGTTAATTAATTGGATGTAAATAAATTGAAATGAAACAATGAATATAAGTGTTAATTCATTAAAAGCCAATGTAATTGGAAGTTGAAATATTGAATGAAAATCAATTTAATATAAATCAATTGAAAGTAAAAAAAGTGTTGAACCGAATTGAAAGTAAATTAAATAAATTTAGTTATGTTGAATGTACATTGGTTGTTATTTGATTGTTAATTGATTGTATATAAATTCATTAAGTGTTAATGAAGTTGAATTGATAAATTTGAAGTTAAGTAATTGAATTCAAATTGAAAGTGAAGTAAATGAATTTAAATAGAATTTAATTTGATTCAAATTGGAAGTGAACTAATGTAAATATAAATTAGTGAGTATAAACTAATTGGAAATGAATAAAGGAATGTTGATAAAACATCCAATGTTAATGAATCAAATGTGATTAAATAAAAAACCCATTTCATTGAATATTAATGAGAATATGAATGAATATTTATTGGTTATGGATGTTAGTTGAATGCTAGTTGGATGATAGTTGGTTGATGGTTGAATATATTGCTTTTACTGCATTTGCTATGTTGGCATATATAATTTATGTTGCTATATGTTGTATATCGACACTATTGTCTATATACATGTTTTTCATCTGTTTGTTGAGTGTTTAGTAGGTGCAGATTGCGTTTGCTTCGCATTTGGAGCTCGCTTTCGCGCTATATTAGCCGTATACGCTCGCTAATAAAATATAAGGTACATATCTCGGATTAAATATCGTACTTTTACACTTTTTTCCCTGCGGGATGCCTCATCACTTGATGAGATGTATATTTGTGATATATATACTGTCATTTTTTTCGGATCGAGCCGCGCAAAGTAGACTCTGGCGAATTTTTCCGAAAATTTAAGGCGTTAGAAAATTTTTGAGAAAATTGGGAAAATTTGTGAAAACTATAATTTTGATTTGGAATCGAAAGTTAAACAATATAGTTGATGTTGAAAAGAACAACTAAGTATGATTTGAAAACTTAGCAAGGGATTGTAAAAGGTTTAACTTTGATTTTTGGAGTGTTAATGGATTATGTAACTTTTCTTACTAGGTAATTTCGAGGACGAAATTCTTTTGAGGGGGAAAGTATGTAACAACCTAGAATTTTTGTCAATTAAAATTTGTATATTTAATTAATTTTAAATATTAATAAGTGAAATTTATAAGTCGAATAATTTATTTTTCGAATATCTGGATTTAATTGAATAATTAGATCGATAATTAAATAGTTGAAATTACAGAAATAATTGAAAATTGGGTTTAATATGATTAAATTTGATTCATAAAATTTTATTTAATCATATTGAAGTTATAGAGATGTTATAGAACTTTTAAAATCGAATTAAAAGTTAATTTGTGAAAATTGAATATTTTAATATTTAATTATCGACTGAAAAATAGCCAATTTTCGAATAGTCTCAGAATTAGACGAAACTAGTTCCATTGGATCCATAATAGTTTGTTATTATCGGATTTCAATTTTCGTAGCAATCGGAGTTTTCGTTTGACCGTGGCAGCTCGAAACGCATCGAAATTGTTTTTAATATTAATTTGGGGAGTTAAAATAGCCATTTTTCAAACAGTATCGTATTTCGACGAAACTAGTTTCATCGGATCCGTAATGTGATATTATTGTATGGTTTCAAATTTCGTGTCAATCGGATTTACCGTTTGTCCGGGGCAAGCCAAAACGCCTAGAAAATCATTTAAATCGATTTAATTTAAATTTATCGTTTATTTCCGTAACTCGCACAGATGATCGAAATTAGCCTCCGAAACACATTCCATTGTGTTCGGAACGTGGGGTAAACCTTAGAAAAGCCAACCGGCACACTTCGTTTGTAGTTCGGAAAATCCGGGATGAATAGTGTTTGAGAAATTTTCTACAAAAGCCCATTTACAATTCACTTTTGCAAAAAGAAGCAAACCCTAGGATTTTATCCAGTAGCCGCCGGCTATGAAATTAATGGCCGAAAAACAATGGTCTTCTCCTCCAATTACCTTCTCATCCACGCATCCATTCAAGAAATCTTCAACTAGAAATTCGTAGAGGGCGACGAGATCTTCGTTTTGAATGGTTGTGATCGAGTTTCGTTGCACGGATTGGCGGCAATCTCTGTTTAAACGGCCGGAGTTGCGCATGCTTTTCGAGAGAGAGGGGGAGGCTGAGCTCCAAGCCTTTGCAGCCGAGTGTAGAGGAGGGGATGGACTTCAATATGGCACTAGTTGGTCGTCGCCAATGTGAAAGATTTGGTCGCAAAATTCAACCCTAGAACGTGATTCATGGGTTCGGTCGTGCGTAGCAACCTGGGGAAGATGATGTTGTGGGCGGCCGTGATTTTTGGGGTAAGGATGGACGGCCCAGATTTCAGTGAGAAAAAAAAAGTTAATTGTTTTGTAATAATAAATTCGTGTAAACTTTAAAAATGTGTATCTTTGTCATACGAGGCGAAAACGCAGGAAACAAGTTGTGTTGGTTTCATATGGACGAACACTACGCTATGGAGTTGGATTGGAGTCGCTTGGAGCTAGCGAAAATTTCGGGTAAAATTAAACGTCCGTTTAATTTTATTCGAAATAAAACGCGAAACCGTTATTGAAAGCAAGGTGAGAACTTCTCACTCAAACGAATTGTTTCGATTTAAATTTTAAATAGTTAGATTTAAAAATTGTTGATTATATGTTTGAATGATGATTGTTATCTATTGATTGTTAAAATAGACATTATGCGCCGTTAGTAAGCGGATGTTATTTATTAAAAACATATACCGCGAATATTTCACCGTATAGTTAAATTGGTATTATTTATGTACTTGGAGTTGATTTCCCGCATTATATAGCGGATGAGACCCTATTGCGCCGTCTCTTAAGCGGATAATATTTTATAAATCCTATATACCGCGATAATTCCGTACTGGAACGGAATTGGTATTGTGCTAACATCTTTGGATGCAGAGAAACAGGTTGGAGGGATCCAACTGGATTCCTCAACTGTATTGATTTATTTACAGATATTGTGATATTTGTTGATAATCATATTGGTATATGATATTTGGATGTCGCGATTGACTATTGGGTGTTGTTACTTCATCGGATCCATTTTTGAAGTTTTAAAATAATGATTTTTGATTTTAAAAAGAATTTTAAAGTTATTTTTGAAAGTATATGTTTTATTAAAATTTTGAATTGATTCGTTTTAAATAAATAAACGTTAAAATTTTAAAGTTATAAAAATTATGATTTTTGGTGAAATATAACCAAAGTGTGATTTTTGGAATAAATAGTTAAGTAATTTATAAAATGGTTTAAATAGGGATTTTTGAATTATTAAAAACGATGTGTATAAAAGATTTATAAAATTGAAATTTTGTAAATTAAAAATATTGGAATATAAAACGAGTTTGTTAAGTGTTAAAATGAAGTATAAAAATGAATTTTTAAGTGAACGAAATTATAGACTTATAAATTGAGAAGTTATAAAATGAATAGATGTTGTAAAATAAAAGATTTTAAGTAATTAACTTATAAATCGGATTTTTGCATTTAAATTGAAATCTTTGATAAAGCATAAATGGTTTATAAATGAGATTTATAAGATATGTATATTATGAATCGAAAATGATGGAATTTTAAAAGGAGTTCTGTTAATGTTGAAAATAAGACTATAAATGAAATCTTATAAGTAATAAGATTTATAATTTGTGAAGTTTTATAAGAACGATTTGTAAATAAATGAATTATAAGTATTTAACTTATAATATGGACTTTTGGTATATATTTGAGATATATAAATTGAATTGGATTAATAAAGGAGATTTATAAATCGAAGTTATAAATAGAAATGGAATTTATGGACATTGTTTATAAATTCGAAATCAATAGAATTTGATAAATTGAATATAGAAATTTATTAAAAGAAGTATATTCGTTGTAACATCCCGCCTTTTTGCACACTTTAAACCGACACACGTGCCAATTCAAAGCATACGCAAGGGCGGATTGTTATGGGGTAAATAAGAAAAACAGAGAAGGAATAAAACAAATAGAATCTCACAGCGGAAGGATAAAATATAATAATAAATATACAGTTCAAAACAGTTTACAAAACAGTTATTTCACTTATACAATGAACATCAGAGTTACACATACCAATACAACAATGCAGCGGAATATAGAGAGTGTGTGGTGCAATACTATATATATAAAATAATGCTGAATCTTCGTCTTCGTCCTCCAAAGCTAAACCTGCTATCCTGAAATGCTCGGACTGACCCGAGCGAATTTGAATAGACAAAAACACCCGAGTCAGACTAGAATATCTTATGTGAGTTAAATAAACAGAAATAAATATGAGTACAGTAACTCAAGAGATGTTCGGGATTTACATCTCCTAAGGATCCGTTAAACTATTTACTATGTAGTATATTGCGCTATTATAATAGTGTCTATTTATAAAATAAACTTACTTTTAAATAGCGTTAAGGCTTTACATTTTCCACCTTAACACGTAATAGTCCCAGTAGTCCATCCAATATCATAGCTCCTCCTACTCGGGAAGCAACTAGAGGATACCACACGGGCTACGGGAGAAAACCAAACTCGTACAAGGCTCGATATGGTAGGTGACACGGCACAACGAGGCAATGCCAGGGTAGATATACCAATTGCTATCCAGGCTGGTGGAAACGCGTAGCCGCAGTTACCGCCCACCTCGGACTAACTCCCCAAAATCAAAATATAGAAGTGGCCACTGAATCAAATCCAAGTCAAAGTATAATATCGAAGAGGAGCGTCCGATCAGAGGAATGACCTCATTGGCCTGAGAATCGCTCCTGTTTTAGCCACCTTATGCCAACTCACGGGAGTTGGGTCCACGTATTTACCTTACAGGAAACGTCGCCACCACCTACTTCATTCTGGAACTCCACCGCGTACACGGTTAGTCAAAGTGGTTTTCGGTATCGACAGAGAGTATGTCCATATCCGATCCCGGTCTCTTTGCCAACCCATCGTTATTATAACACCGCGGTTATTTAAAACAGTTTATACTTTTAAAACCAGAATATAATCCATTTCAAAACCATAATATCACGATATCATTCCAAAACCCAAGACCATATTTTACCACTTATCCCAAATATAATTCCTTTCCAATAATAAAAAGGCTTTAACTTCATAATATCTGAAAATCGAATATTTTCAAAGCATAATATTTTTGGAAATCCATAATTTCAAACCATAACTTTTAAAACTCAAATGGTTTGGATATTCAACGGTATATGAATTTCAAAGGCTTAACTTTACTGTCACTTTGTAAAGAAATAAGTTATATGGCTTTATGGAAATATTTCTTTATCTAAAGTTAAAACCATAATTTAGATATCACCCTTAAGTTCCAAAACCATTTCAATTTCCATATATATAAATCCATTGGAGTATTAATATTCAAAAACTAAAATTGAAATATATTCTTTCAACAAATTAAATGTTTTATTGTTTAGTTTGAATATTCACATAAATCCTTAAACAACTCCAATTTCTAGTAATAAAACATATGTATTTTTCGATTCCAATTATATTAGAATATTTTTCCAATTCAAATTCATATTAGAATATTCATTTCAATTTATCTTGGGAAAAATCCAATTATAAATATCATATCTTAAATTTCCAAACTTAACATTTAAACATATGATATAAATTTATCCAACTCCATTTTCTAAATTTTCTTCCATTTTACTAAGGGAATTTATACACCTTTTTATTTCAAAATTTCCAACTTTTCATGTACATAAATACGGAAGAAAAATATTTATACAGTATAAAATTTAAGATTATTATAAACCGTATTCCATCCAAACCATAGAAATCACATTAAAATAGTTATATATAGACCGCGGTGCCTGTATAAAATTTTCTATCCTATGGTCAAGTGATACGGATATTTATCATTTCAATCCGCAATTTAAAAATAAACTTTGCGGTTTTATCATTTCAAACCACAATCCCGAAAAATGAAAAATGCATACTAACTTGCAGTTTAATAATATCCAAATAAAACATCCATTCAACAACACGTCCATCATCCAATCACAAACATCAATCAATATCAGTCAATAACCATATATGTTTGGTAATATACAACAGGTAATAATTTGTAGTTTTATCTCAAATTATATTTATCAACTATTAATCTAACAGTTTATATTCAGTGATAATTTGTATAACTGTTAACTAGCAGTTCATATGCAAACAATAATTTCTAACAGCCAATTAATACGCAATAAATCAATTAAATTTACAGTTAAATTTAATAAAATGCAATTCAACAGATATGAATGAAATAACATGCCAAAAGCTCATAAATAAATTTCTATTCATTTCTAAAATTTATTTAACAAACATAAAAGCTTCTAGTAATTGTGAGTGGGTTAAAACACTCACCTTTTGAATTTAAATCGAATTTAAATTCGATTTAAACCCAAAAATTCGCCCGTCTCAGAATTTGTCCAAACCAGCGTCATCAAGTCCGGAATTAAATTACGAACCTAACAAAAAAAACCGTTCGTAAAACGGGTATCGTATGAAAAAGTTATTTGGTTTTATCGAGTTGAAATTCAAATATAAATTAATAAAAAGGAACATAATCACCTCAACAAACAAAACACGTCAGCACTGAGATCCAATCACGTTTCTCCTTCTCGTGAGACTCAGGCTGTTCGAACGCAAACCCTAAGTTGACTGAGCCGCCACCATCATCGAATTTGCTCACCTCCCACGGCCATCTTCAGGCTGATCAGAGCACGGCAATCGAAACCCTAGGTCAGGCCGCCCCCACCTCGAGCAGTCGCGAAGCCTCCGGTCGCCCCTCCTGTTACGCGACCGCCGCGCCTCTTGAGCCAATTCCTGGCGAACTCGCTTAGCATCTAGGTGAATTGGTACCAGATCCAAGACCTGCACGTCACCAGCTCCGCAACGATGCCTCCCGATCGACGATTGGGCAAAGATCCACCGTTGGATCGACCAAGATTCCAAACGAACGGCCGAGAAAGAACTGCAGATTCTGGACAAACGACGCCTCGAAATCAGAAACGAATTGCACCAGAATATTACGCATATCGAAAACATTGACATATATTTTTTTTGGATTTTTAGGAGGACTTTGAATTTTCACTTTGTTTTGCAATTTGAAATTTGATCTGAGATGTATACATTGAGGAAGAAAGAGGGCTGAAGGCAATGAACGTACAGACAAAGACAATAAGGAGGAGGCTAGGGTTTATGATAGCATATATATAGGTTGGGCTGGGTTAGAATGGATGGGCTAGATAGATGAACGTACGGAACAAACAAAGGCCCAAAAAGCTCGTTCTGACCCCGGAACGAAATTCGTCAAACCCATATATCGAGATAGGTATTTTAAAATATTCTGAACGCGATGGAAAAAGTTTCGTGACCAAATTTGATCGTATGAAGAAGTTATGCTGAAAACAAGATTTTCAAATTGATTTCAAATTGATTTTAATAAAATTGATTTCAAGGCGTTTCGCGTCCGTACGATCAAACGACAAGTCCGATCGATACGAAAATTGAAACCTTATAATAATTCACCGATACGGATCCGATGAAACTGGTTTCGTCGAAATCCGAGTCCGTGACAAAAATGGCTATTTTTAATATTTATTAAATCAATTTACTAAATCACAAAAATCAAATTTTATTATTCAACTCCCAATATTGGCCAAATTTCATTATTTCTATAGTTCAATCAATTCCAAATTATTTACCAAGCTTGGATGTGAATTAAAACCTATAAATGTCTCAATTTGAAGTGTTAATTTCTGCATTTTTTTATTATTATTTGGGAATTATAAATTATATTCTAAACTCACTTATTAAAGCTTATATCTTATACTCTCAATCAAAATCCAATTAGATAAATAGATTTGATTTCCATTCCAATTCATTTGATTTCAAATAAACTTTTTACCATAAATAAAATTCCAAATTATTAATAACTTTATCCCCATTTCCTTTATTTTCTTAACTATTATCAATTCCAACCTTAATGAGTTCAACCTTAAAATTGTTGATTGATTTTATTAAATTCACTTCCTTTCTATTATCCAAAGTTATTGATGTCAACTAACATTAGTTTAGGATTTCACTCCAATGTTTGAAATTTTCATTTTACTTTAATAACGTAATAATTTACGTTTAATTCCATTTATATATGTAGTAAGTACCATTTGTTGGATTTAATATTCAGATTATAAATAAAGTCTTGCTTTCTAAAGTTGTATCAACTATGGTCCAACTAACTTGAATTAGCCTTAACTTAAATTTATGGACTCAACTATTGCAACAAATCCAAATAAACAATAAGGCTTGATTCCTATATTAACTTCTTGTTTTCAATTAACTTTATATCCACATGATTTCAATGTATAATTGACACTTTTATATCCACTTGATTTCACCATTTCATCTTTTATTTATTAAATCCACTATAGCCAAATGTATGGATTTAACATACATAAATATTTTCAATCTCAACTTAAATTCATTTAACGTAATCATAAACGTTTAAATTTTCTTAATGGCAGAAATCCAATTACCTCCATTCTTTTATTCACATGGATAAAATCTGGTTTTAAAACTTTACTATAACCCATAGTCTCATTTTATTAGGAATATACACTACCTGTAAAGTAAATTTTTCTCAGCAAAGATCTTACACACTATGTTCCGTAAAATTAGATTTCACAAATTTAGCTACTGCATTTTCTAGTTTAAGTAACATAAAGGTTATATACCTTGAAATCATTCTAAATTTCCCAACTCAATTTACAAGAAACAAGAATAGGTAACATATAATAGTCGTTTACTCCAAATTCTAGTCACCTAAATAGGCTTTTACTACATGCAAATAAATGTTACTATTTATTTTCATAGTACAAATCTCAATAATTATTCCATTTAAATTTGCTTAGGCCATTTATAGTCCACTATACATATCTACATAAATGGGCAATTTATTCTATTTTATTAAGTATCAATCCTATTTAGTCCTGTTATATTTTTATGCATTCTTCTCTTTTACTTTACAAAATGGAATAACCCTTTAAACTCATCCCTTAATAACAAAACCGTTATAAATCCAATAAATTCCCAAAAATCGAAGTTTGTACACATTTTCACAACTATCATGATTTCTTACAACGTTGAATTTATTAAATGACCATTTATTAAAGTTAAATTCCTTTAATTGAATCAATGCTTATTATTATATATATTTCATTCTTACCATTATAAATTTATTAACGTATTTACACATTTCTATCTTTCAAATATTAATAACTCAAACTGATTACAAACACTGTTTCTATAAATTTTCATAAATTTGTTCCACTATACTTTTGTTTACATAAAATAAATTCTATGTTACTATTAGTTTTCTTTTTTCTTTACTACAGACATAAATTATTACTATCTACACTAATTACATCTTTATATTAATGAATACCATTAAAGTAAATATTCATATTAACTTTTACAGATTCAACTTAAATTTGTTTCTTAAAATTACTTCAAATCAAGTTGTGACAATTTACATTGTCCACCTCTATTATTATAAAATATTGTAGTTACACTAAATTGCAATTACTACAACTATACCAAATCTCTGCATTTTATTCTTAAACAAATAAGAACTTATATAAATCTATTCTATTAAACATCATAATTTTAACGGGTCGTTACAATCTCCCCCACTCAAAACTTTTCGTCCCCGAAAAGGAAAAGAAGGGAGGAGGAAGAATAACAGTGCATTTTACTTCAAATATTAACTTATATTTTACTGGATTAATTTCCTTTAATGAAATATACTTGATTTATAATCAATCATATCCTTTAATACTTGTATTATTAAAGTTGGGAAAATATGTTTAGCAAAATTCTAAGTCCAAAATTCACGGAAAATTTTGGCAGAGTCTCCTTTGTACGGAGGGACTCTTAGAGAAAATATAATATCCAAATATACAAATACATTACATATATATCCCAAAATAAAATATCCCACACGGGAAAATATATAAAATAGCGCTTTAAACGTAATCCGGAAACGTACCTATTTGTCGGGCAATACGCTTTTATTATTTTGGAACCAAAAGCCGTAGCAGTTGCTTCCATTACCTGTATTCACTTATATAGTCTGAAAAATTAAATATTTAATTTACAGTGACATGTTTAGTTGGATTCAATCATTCATATCCTATTAATGCAACAACCATAATCTTTTTAACAAACAGCACACATCACAAACAACAAACAATCATTAAATCAAACAACAATTAGTTGTTCGGGTTCAAATTTTGAAGTTGTACAAATGAAGAATAACTATCAAGTACATCCATTGCTCAACAGCCTTGGATGGAACAAAGATAGATTATTTGTAAATCTAACAACTCCATAATTCCTTACCCAGCAACATACATCAACCAACAATTCAAATCAACACCAAAATATCTCATTATACATTTATTTCATAATTCAGTGTTTTGATTTTTCTTTCCTTCATTTATGAGGGATTTCTTTGTTTCTTGCAAGTTTATTTTCCAATTATCACCAAATTCATTATATTTGTATTTCCTTTTTATTACTTAAGTTTCCTTTTATTACTTAAGTCTATAAAATAAATTCTCATTAATAACAACAAATATTTTGAATATCTTCACTTGTAAGATTTCCCTTGAATTCTCATTAATAACATTCATTAATTATGAATTGCAGTCATTAAAATTTTCCTACTTTCCATTATATTAGAGTAGGGGAGATAAAACATACTTAAGTGAATACTCATATAATAAATTCTTATTTTGAATTTCATGTTATATACTAAGGTTCATATCATCTATTAATAATTCTTAACTTTATTTTCAGTAAAATTTCAATTATAACCTTAGTTTATAGCATTTAATTCTTATTATAACAGTAGTTTATTGAATACTTCGTTTTCTAAATTCCTACTTGTAAAATATTCAATTCTTGTTTCTTATTTAACATTTCAACTTTTAATTTTTGGGTAAGTTATTTATGTTAAAGAAAATGCAATTGAACCTTATACAAGTTAAATCTCCATTCCTTTAATTAAATTTAATGTTTATCCATATTACCCTTTGTCTCATATGTATGCAAATTCCTCTTTATAGCTTTGCAGTTATTCTCTTATTTCAATTAGAGGTCTCAATTCATTTATTACTTAACTTTTATTTCACTAACAAATTTTAAACAATTAATTAACGGAAAAATTTAGAATTAAATACCGGGTTAAATTTAAATTTATTTCAAAATAATAGATAAATAAGTTCTTACAACTCAATATCTCTAATTATAGTTAGAACAATAAAAGAAAATTTTAGAAATTTCAAAATAAATCTGCAGTAGAATTTTCTACAGTGGCCTTTCCCCTTCGAAACTCGAAAATGAAAGTCGATGATGCGGCCGTCATCACCGAATTTATTTTCCAGCGACAGAGAGGAAAGTACAGAATTTAAATTTTTCCAAAATCTCCTTTAAAACAATTCTTCCAATTTATACGAAATATTTATATAAGAAAATACTTATAAACCAAATCAATAAATTTCACAAATTCTTTGAAAGCAGATTTGGAAAAATCCCGGACTTAAGTTCTAAAATCTCCAATTTGATTTATCATAATTTCAACTTAGCTTCAGTTATTATAGATATTTTTATTTTCTAACACCCAATCTATAGCAACCAAATATATATATATCTTTATAAAACTATTTTTATATATAGAAAATATAATAGGAAAAATTATTTCATTCACCTATATTAAAAACAAATATTATGTCGGTCTGTCCTATTAAGTGTTTAGAAATCCCTATTGATGACATAGCGTCCCATGCATCAACCAGAATTTATAAATACAAAGCGGAACAGATTAACACAATATAAAAATCTTTTATAAATACTAACAAGTACGCTCTCTCATATATATACACTCAGCGACTCCCATAGGATATTTCTACCCTATTAACAAAGAGTCAAACCCCACAAAGCCAAGGTTTATCGCTAAACCAAAGCTCTGATACCAACTGTAACATCCCGCCTTTTTGCACACTTTAAACCGACACACGTGCCAATTCAAAGCATACGCAAGGGCGGATTGTTATGGGGTAAATAAGAAAAACAGAGAAGGAATAAAACAAATAGAATCTCACAGCGGAAGGATAAAATATAATAATAAATATACAGTTCAAAACAGTTTACAAAACAGTTATTTCACTTATACAATGAACATCAGAGTTACACATACCAATACAACAATGCAGCGGAATATAGAGAGTGTGTGGTGCAATACTATATATATAAAATAATGCTGAATCTTCGTCTTCGTCCTCCAAAGCTAAACCTGCTATCCTGAAATGCTCGGACTGACCCGAGCGAATTTGAATAGACAAAAACACCCGAGTCAGACTAGAATATCTTATGTGAGTTAAATAAACAGAAATAAATATGAGTACAGTAACTCAAGAGATGTTCGGGATTTACATCTCCTAAGGATCCGTTAAACTATTTACTATGTAGTATATTGCGCTATTATAATAGTGTCTATTTATAAAATAAACTTACTTTTAAATAGCGTTAAGGCTTTACATTTTCCACCTTAACACGTAATAGTCCCAGTAGTCCATCCAATATCATAGCTCCTCCTACTCGGGAAGCAACTAGAGGATACCACACGGGCTACGGGAGAAAACCAAACTCGTACAAGGCTCGATATGGTAGGTGACACGGCACAACGAGGCAATGCCAGGGTAGATATACCAATTGCTATCCAGGCTGGTGGAAACGCGTAGCCGCAGTTACCGCCCACCTCGGACTAACTCCCCAAAATCAAAATATAGAAGTGGCCACTGAATCAAATCCAAGTCAAAGTATAATATCGAAGAGGAGCGTCCGATCAGAGGAATGACCTCATTGGCCTGAGAATCGCTCCTGTTTTAGCCACCTTATGCCAACTCACGGGAGTTGGGTCCACGTATTTACCTTACAGGAAACGTCGCCACCACCTACTTCATTCTGGAACTCCACCGCGTACACGGTTAGTCAAAGTGGTTTTCGGTATCGACAGAGAGTATGTCCATATCCGATCCCGGTCTCTTTGCCAACCCATCGTTATTATAACACCGCGGTTATTTAAAACAGTTTATACTTTTAAAACCAGAATATAATCCATTTCAAAACCATAATATCACGATATCATTCCAAAACCCAAGACCATATTTTACCACTTATCCCAAATATAATTCCTTTCCAATAATAAAAAGGCTTTAACTTCATAATATCTGAAAATCGAATATTTTCAAAGCATAATATTTTTGGAAATCCATAATTTCAAACCATAACTTTTAAAACTCAAATGGTTTGGATATTCAACGGTATATGAATTTCAAAGGCTTAACTTTACTGTCACTTTGTAAAGAAATAAGTTATATGGCTTTATGGAAATATTTCTTTATCTAAAGTTAAAACCATAATTTAGATATCACCCTTAAGTTCCAAAACCATTTCAATTTCCATATATATAAATCCATTGGAGTATTAATATTCAAAAACTAAAATTGAAATATATTCTTTCAACAAATTAAATGTTTTATTGTTTAGTTTGAATATTCACATAAATCCTTAAACAACTCCAATTTCTAGTAATAAAACATATGTATTTTTCGATTCCAATTATATTAGAATATTTTTCCAATTCAAATTCATATTAGAATATTCATTTCAATTTATCTTGGGAAAAATCCAATTATAAATATCATATCTTAAATTTCCAAACTTAACATTTAAACATATGATATAAATTTATCCAACTCCATTTTCTAAATTTTCTTCCATTTTACTAAGGGAATTTATACACCTTTTTATTTCAAAATTTCCAACTTTTCATGTACATAAATACGGAAGAAAAATATTTATACAGTATAAAATTTAAGATTATTATAAACCGTATTCCATCCAAACCATAGAAATCACATTAAAATAGTTATATATAGACCGCGGTGCCTGTATAAAATTTTCTATCCTATGGTCAAGTGATACGGATATTTATCATTTCAATCCGCAATTTAAAAATAAACTTTGCGGTTTTATCATTTCAAACCACAATCCCGAAAAATGAAAAATGCATACTAACTTGCAGTTTAATAATATCCAAATAAAACATCCATTCAACAACACGTCCATCATCCAATCACAAACATCAATCAATATCAGTCAATAACCATATATGTTTGGTAATATACAACAGGTAATAATTTGTAGTTTTATCTCAAATTATATTTATCAACTATTAATCTAACAGTTTATATTCAGTGATAATTTGTATAACTGTTAACTAGCAGTTCATATGCAAACAATAATTTCTAACAGCCAATTAATACGCAATAAATCAATTAAATTTACAGTTAAATTTAATAAAATGCAATTCAACAGATATGAATGAAATAACATGCCAAAAGCTCATAAATAAATTTCTATTCATTTCTAAAATTTATTTAACAAACATAAAAGCTTCTAGTAATTGTGAGTGGGTTAAAACACTCACCTTTTGAATTTAAATCGAATTTAAATTCGATTTAAACCCAAAAATTCGCCCGTCTCAGAATTTGTCCAAACCAGCGTCATCAAGTCCGGAATTAAATTACGAACCTAACAAAAAAAACCGTTCGTAAAACGGGTATCGTATGAAAAAGTTATTTGGTTTTATCGAGTTGAAATTCAAATATAAATTAATAAAAAGGAACATAATCACCTCAACAAACAAAACACGTCAGCACTGAGATCCAATCACGTTTCTCCTTCTCGTGAGACTCAGGCTGTTCGAACGCAAACCCTAAGTTGACTGAGCCGCCACCATCATCGAATTTGCTCACCTCCCACGGCCATCTTCAGGCTGATCAGAGCACGGCAATCGAAACCCTAGGTCAGGCCGCCCCCACCTCGAGCAGTCGCGAAGCCTCCGGTCGCCCCTCCTGTTACGCGACCGCCGCGCCTCTTGAGCCAATTCCTGGCGAACTCGCTTAGCATCTAGGTGAATTGGTACCAGATCCAAGACCTGCACGTCACCAGCTCCGCAACGATGCCTCCCGATCGACGATTGGGCAAAGATCCACCGTTGGATCGACCAAGATTCCAAACGAACGGCCGAGAAAGAACTGCAGATTCTGGACAAACGACGCCTCGAAATCAGAAACGAATTGCACCAGAATATTACGCATATCGAAAACATTGACATATATTTTTTTTGGATTTTTAGGAGGACTTTGAATTTTCACTTTGTTTTGCAATTTGAAATTTGATCTGAGATGTATACATTGAGGAAGAAAGAGGGCTGAAGGCAATGAACGTACAGACAAAGACAATAAGGAGGAGGCTAGGGTTTATGATAGCATATATATAGGTTGGGCTGGGTTAGAATGGATGGGCTAGATAGATGAACGTACGGAACAAACAAAGGCCCAAAAAGCTCGTTCTGACCCCGGAACGAAATTCGTCAAACCCATATATCGAGATAGGTATTTTAAAATATTCTGAACGCGATGGAAAAAGTTTCGTGACCAAATTTGATCGTATGAAGAAGTTATGCTGAAAACAAGATTTTCAAATTGATTTCAAATTGATTTTAATAAAATTGATTTCAAGGCGTTTCGCGTCCGTACGATCAAACGACAAGTCCGATCGATACGAAAATTGAAACCTTATAATAATTCACCGATACGGATCCGATGAAACTGGTTTCGTCGAAATCCGAGTCCGTGACAAAAATGGCTATTTTTAATATTTATTAAATCAATTTACTAAATCACAAAAATCAAATTTTATTATTCAACTCCCAATATTGGCCAAATTTCATTATTTCTATAGTTCAATCAATTCCAAATTATTTACCAAGCTTGGATGTGAATTAAAACCTATAAATGTCTCAATTTGAAGTGTTAATTTCTGCATTTTTTTATTATTATTTGGGAATTATAAATTATATTCTAAACTCACTTATTAAAGCTTATATCTTATACTCTCAATCAAAATCCAATTAGATAAATAGATTTGATTTCCATTCCAATTCATTTGATTTCAAATAAACTTTTTACCATAAATAAAATTCCAAATTATTAATAACTTTATCCCCATTTCCTTTATTTTCTTAACTATTATCAATTCCAACCTTAATGAGTTCAACCTTAAAATTGTTGATTGATTTTATTAAATTCACTTCCTTTCTATTATCCAAAGTTATTGATGTCAACTAACATTAGTTTAGGATTTCACTCCAATGTTTGAAATTTTCATTTTACTTTAATAACGTAATAATTTACGTTTAATTCCATTTATATATGTAGTAAGTACCATTTGTTGGATTTAATATTCAGATTATAAATAAAGTCTTGCTTTCTAAAGTTGTATCAACTATGGTCCAACTAACTTGAATTAGCCTTAACTTAAATTTATGGACTCAACTATTGCAACAAATCCAAATAAACAATAAGGCTTGATTCCTATATTAACTTCTTGTTTTCAATTAACTTTATATCCACATGATTTCAATGTATAATTGACACTTTTATATCCACTTGATTTCACCATTTCATCTTTTATTTATTAAATCCACTATAGCCAAATGTATGAATTTAACATACATAAATATTTTCAATCTCAACTTAAATTCATTTAACGTAATCATAAACGTTTAAATTTTCTTAATGGCAGAAATCCAATTACCTCCATTCTTTTATTCACATGGATAAAATCTGGTTTTAAAACTTTACTATAACCCATAGTCTCATTTTATTAGGAATATACACTACCTGTAAAGTAAATTTTTCTCAGCAAAGATCTTACACACTATGTTCCGTAAAATTAGATTTCACAAATTTAGCTACTGCATTTTCTAGTTTAAGTAACATAAAGGTTATATACCTTGAAATCATTCTAAATTTCCCAACTCAATTTACAAGAAACAAGAATAGGTAACATATAATAGTCGTTTACTCCAAATTCTAGTCACCTAAATAGGCTTTTACTACATGCAAATAAATGTTACTATTTATTTTCATAGTACAAATCTCAATAATTATTCCATTTAAATTTGCTTAGGCCATTTATAGTCCACTATACATATCTACATAAATGGGCAATTTATTCTATTTTATTAAGTATCAATCCTATTTAGTCCTGTTATATTTTTATGCATTCTTCTCTTTTACTTTACAAAATGGAATAACCCTTTAAACTCATCCCTTAATAACAAAACCGTTATAAATCCAATAAATTCCCAAAAATCGAAGTTTGTACACATTTTCACAACTATCATGATTTCTTACAACGTTGAATTTATTAAATGACCATTTATTAAAGTTAAATTCCTTTAATTGAATCAATGCTTATTATTATATATATTTCATTCTTACCATTATAAATTTATTAACGTATTTACACATTTCTATCTTTCAAATATTAATAACTCAAACTGATTACAAACACTGTTTCTATAAATTTTCATAAATTTGTTCCACTATACTTTTGTTTACATAAAATAAATTCTATGTTACTATTAGTTTTCTTTTTTCTTTACTACAGACATAAATTATTACTATCTACACTAATTACATCTTTATATTAATGAATACCATTAAAGTAAATATTCATATTAACTTTTACAGATTCAACTTAAATTTGTTTCTTAAAATTACTTCAAATCAAGTTGTGACAATTTACATTGTCCACCTCTATTATTATAAAATATTGTAGTTACACTAAATTGCAATTACTACAACTATACCAAATCTCTGCATTTTATTCTTAAACAAATAAGAACTTATATAAATCTATTCTATTAAACATCATAATTTTAACGGGTCGTTACATTCGTGATTTTGGATAACGAACTATTCTTTATATAAAATGCGTAGAAATGTTGAAATTTGGTCAATGAAATATATTCACGATTTTGGACAGTGAATATATTATTAAAGAAAATGGACATGTTTTTGAGGAAGTGATATCATAAAATGAAGTTAATTATTTAAAGAGGTTTTAAAATGTATTAACTGTCGAAACCATATATTTCAACATTCATTGTTGAAATAGACGTTTTTGGAAAATAAAAGGAAATGGTAAACTATAACACTGTTGTTATAGTAGATGATTTCCGGAAGGAAATTTTTTATATAGTATTGGGATTTATATATTTATCTTAATTCCAAATCCTTATACTAGTGATTTTTGGTCGTCGTAACGATGTTTTACGTAACATTCGTTTTGGCCCAAACAAATGTGTTTAAGCACACGTTTTCCTTAAAGAATGAAATATATACTTAATTTCGATTTAAGTATATTGAATATTTTCCAAGTGTTGAAAATAAATGGATTTATGAATTACTTATTATTAAATAAGTATGGAAATGTTTTCCAATATGAAGTGAATGGTTTGAGATTTTATCTTTTGAAGATAAATTGAAAATGAATATTAGAAATCGATTTGGAAATCGTATATTCATAGATATTTTGGAATTGTAAATTCACTATGGAATTTATAAAAGAAAGGGAAATTTGTTTAAAAATAAACGTTGATTTATTTTTGAAGTGTGGGAATGAATTTACAGATTTGGAACGTAAATATAAAGTAAATCGGTAAGGATTTATTTAATTGGTTTAAATGAACCATTTTGAAATGAAAGTATTTCCGCGTAAGGAGAATGATTGAAATTTGTTTTCAAAAGTGGTAAAGGTGAATCTATTTTAAAATTATCCTGTTCTTTGCTTTAAAGATAAACTGTTTTAAGTTCTTACACCAGTCCCATGACTGACTCGGAGTTTATTGTTTTCCTTCCTAAACTCTGGGTGCCCACCAATTTCCACACGGGCAGTCTAGTGTTAAGGTTTATCAGGATATTCTGGAATTCAGGAGTTGTTGGAAGCAAGTTGGATGGCATGGCGTATTCACTAGTATATAGTAATTCTTTTCCCCTGTTTGGTGTTGTTTGTTGTTATACACTCTGATGACGTAATATGATGTAATGTAATAACTGATATAATTCTTTGTTTAAAGATTAATCATTTATCTATTATATGTTATTCCACTGCGATTGTGAGATTTTGTTATTGTTTCTGTTGTTTTCTTTTTCTTTCTCTCTTCTTCTATCTTCTACCTCTTCTTTTACCCTAACGGTACGGTTTTCCGACATTCGATTGCTCGGCAGTTGATACAGTGGACGTATTGATGTCGGTTTTCGAGCGTCAAAAAGTCGCGTCGTCACATCATAGCAAAAAATTGGAACAAGAACCCAAAATCTGGAAATCTCCTCGTCCTCACTCCTTTGATCACCAGAATTGCTGAGCCTCCGGCTACGACCTTGCTAACTCCTCCGCTACCCTTTTCTAGAGTTTGGTGGAACTCGTTCCACCAGAGACACGGTGGTAAACAATTTCCTGACCATCACCAAAATCTAGGGTTACAAACATTCTCGATCACCTACCGCCTCCACAGCCACTTGCATACCCATCTGATAATTTTCCCCACATCTCTGATCACTCCACTACCACCAGTGAGAACCACGCCGTTTTCGATCACCTAGATCATCAGAATTCACTCAGAACACAAGAACAAACTCGAACTGCTCGTTCGATCCTCCTCTAAAAATTGTGATTCTATTTTTAAAAATCATATTTTTGAATATGAATTCAGTTAACGTTCCTGGATTGGTAAATTAAGATGCTTAAATTTTCACTTATTTCAAGCATGCTCTGTTCTTTTGATTTCCAAAGATATTTCAAAATTATTTTAACTTAAATAATTTTATAAACTTTGATTTATGATGAAATAAACAAATTTTGTTTGAATTCTAAAACCTAAAGGAGATTAGTTAAAGAGATAATGGATTTTTAACCAAAATCTTAGTTTTAAAACTAAGAACTGGCAAGAACAGATACACAGCAAGCACTTATATATACATTCATATACACAGAAGATTCACCAATATACATACATACAAAGCATACTCATTCTCAGCAATCCACATGCAAACAGATATTCAATACTTCGACTTTTAAAAAGCGATGCTATTCACCTATTCAAATGAAGAATAGAGCACCTTTTCTTTGAAAATAGCTTTTGAAGTTTTAAAGATTGAGTTGCTGGAATTTGCTACTGATTTTAAAACTTGAGTGCTGAAGAAAGCTTATTACTGAATCTGTTGTAGAGGTGATTTAAGACTGCCTTGATTTGAACTTGCTTTAGTTTAAAACTCAGGTTAAAGAATGTAGATTTTTGAAAATCTCAGGTTTGAAAAAGAAAGAGGCTATTGATTATCTCAGGTTGAAGAAGAATGCAGGCTTGATTTTGATTGAGTTTGAATATGGTTACAAGTTAATGGTTTCCGGTTTGTGAGGTACAGATTATCAGATTTTGATACATCTTAGATTTGAAGAAATGGTATTTAGGCTTTGTTGTTGATTTTTGATTTTTGGTTTGAGGCAGTGCTGAATCTCAGATTTGCCTTTGAGAAATGGTTTAAGTTTCTCTTGGTTTTGAAAAGAGAATATAAAGAAATGAAGAGAAGAAAAACATATGTTTATATAAGTTTATTTTGTGACTTAAATAAAAGAAAAGAAAAATGTAAATTAAGGAGTGACACATGTTTAAACATTTAACAATTGTCATAACTCTTTTCAATCAATTAACACTTATTATAATAAGCTTTAATGCATTTACACTTGTCCTTTAAGTATTAAATATTTATTTTTAATGTAAATAAAATTCTTTTACTTAATTTACAATTTCTTATCCAAATTTATAGATATTTCTTTAAAGAAAATAAAATCTTATTCATATATTTTAAAATCCAAAACATAGTAAAATATCCATCTTTTTGAATTTCAATTTTAAATCCAAATTCAAATTCAAACTAAATTCGAAAATCCAATTTAAAGTCAACTTAAATATACATATATAATCAACACACATATGTATATTATAGGATTTAACTTTAAACAATTGTTTTGAAAATCATTTGTATTTAATTCAAAATATAACTTTAAAATTGTATGTATATTAAAATTAGAGAACAAATTCGTATTAATTTTAAAATATAGTTTTAAATCCAATTTGTATTCCAACACATTTATATTTGAATTTCAAATCCAAACTTCAATATATTTCAATATTTATTTTGAATCTCAAATCCAAATTCTATTTAAAAATTAATTTATACACATATATAATAAATAAACAAATATCTTGTTTTATTTGGAAAAATATAAAATAAATTCACAATTTAGTCTTTTAATTATATTAATTACTAATTTAATTCAAATTTATTCCCAAAAAATTAAATAAATTACCAATTCAAATTTAACTCAAAAACCGGGGTCGTTACATAATTGATTTCAAAATGACTTGGAAATACTTAAGTGATTGTTTAAAAGACTCCGCTATCTTATTTAAAAATGTTTATATGAATATAAATAAATTTGGGAACTTATAAAATTTGAGGTTCGTTGGAATAAAAATTGAACTTAAAGGAGAGTTAAATTGAAATAAGTGTGGAAACAAAATAAGTTAGAAAAGTAATCCAATTAAATGAGGTAAATTAATGAAATTAGTAAATGGAATGGAGATAAGTTGGAAAATTTGTAGAAGTTAAAAATTTGAATTAAATTGAAATGTAACTGAACTAACTTAGATAAAAATGAATTTGAGGAAAGAGTCTAAGTTGGTTGAATGGAATAACCATTGAAATAAATTTATTAGATTGGAAAATAAATGTGTGAATAAAAAAAACTAATTTAATTAGTAAATAAATGAAATTTAAATTGAATATTGGAATCAATTTAAATTGAGCAAAGTGAAGATTTAATTCGAAGTGGACTAAAATAATTAAAGTTGGGAAATAAAGTCCATTGAGATTTAAAATAAATTAGTAAGTGAAACTAATTTAAAGAAATGGTTAATTAAGAACAGGTTTGAGATAAGGTGAATAGAATTCAATATTTAAAAATGAAAGGTAAACTGAATTCAGAATGGAATTGAAAATTTAAGTTTAATGAAAATAGATGTGAACATTTAAGTGGTGAAGTGGAAGTAAATATAAGAAGTGTATAAACTATTCATATTGAACTTAAGAAGAATGGTGAAATTCTTAAGTAAAATTTGGTATTTGTAATATATTGTAACATCCCTGAAATTTTAGTTAAGATAATTTGATAATTTATTTATTTTTTGAAATTAAATTGTGAATTTAATTATGAATTAATAGAGAATTAATTTGAATTTTTGGGAATGAATATGTATATAAATTAGATTTAAATAAATAAGTTTTAAGATTTATAAAAGATAGGTTCTGTTATTTATTTATATTTATAAATTTAGTTTAAATTAAATCTTGGAAATAAAATTCAAAATTAAAAATCTTATAAATATATTGGGTTAGAAAACATTATATTTTAAATTAATAATGATTTGTTTTCCAAATTATATTAAATAGATATTTTGAATGAGAACATATAAACAAGAATAAAACATTAATTATAAATATTTATTAGTAATGTATAATTTAATTTCAAACCATTTTTCTTTAATTTGTATAAGTATTAAATAATTGTTTTTAACATTTAAACCCATAATTAGTATAAATTGGAATTAAACCATTTTAAAATAGGATTCCTAATATAAGTTTGTAAATATAAAAATAAATTTAGGTTTAAAGCATAACTTGTAAATATATTAAAAACAAGGTCTAAACCTAAATTTGGTACAAAAAGACATTTGTAGAATTTAAGCAACAAGTGTTAAAATAAATATACAAGTGTATGGCTTTAATGATACAAGTGGCATTTAAATTTATTTTCTTTTAAATTAAAATGTAAATAACATCCAAATGAGTAAATTTTTCTTTTAATTAAATTTTATAAACATACATAAGAAAGAGTTAAAAATTAGATTCTCAAGTTTGTTTTCAAAACTGCAAACACAAATTCGAGAAACCAAAACCTGAAGCATGTGCAAATTCATCTCGGCAAGTTCAAACTTCAACCTAAAACACTTAAATCTGAAGCAAAAGAAGAAAGTTGAAACCTGGAACAAACAATTTAAGCTATGGATTCAAAAGCAAATCAAAACAAATTATAAATCAGAGCATTTCCAGGCACAAATCTGATCAATGTCCTCTGCCTTCATTAACAAGGTGAGCAAACATCATTTAAATCCCTTACCAATCTGAAGCTAGATGTGTTGTTTTGTGATGATGTTTGAAATAAATTGTGAAATCATCTACATGCATTCTTTATCTAAGTTTCAAGTTTCAAATCAAAGTTTCATCAGCAATTACAGTTTCAAGTTCAAAACTACTTCCAAATAGCACTACTCTATCTATCAATCATATAGGTGAGTAACTTTTTTTTAGATACTTAAGTATCTGGTTGCTTAATTTAAGTATGAAGATAATGATGTTTTTGTGTTTATATATGGTTCAAATTCTGTGTGTTTGTGAAATAGGATATCTGCATGTTGTATAATCCTGTAATACATCTCTGTATTTAAAATTTCAAACACAGGTTTGATTTAAAAGTTCAACTCTGCTTGATCTACTTGTTGTTCTGACCTAGGATCTAAACAAGATATGTTTTCTTGATTATACAGTTAAGTTTTAAAATTTAATTAAGTTAAAATAACTTCAAATTTGTTTTGGGAATCAAAAAGGAACAGGGAGGTTTGAATTTGTGAAAAATCAATTTTTTTAATTTAACAGTTCAGTAACATGAATTAAATCCCTATACTGAATCATGATTTTAGAAAGTAAAATTCATTTTTTAGTTATGGTTTGATAGTGCAATTCTGGTTTGCACTATTTTGGGAATTTTGGGAATATCTATTGATCCAGTTGATCTGGATGTTTGGAATCGAGACTGGAGACAGTGGGATGACTAGAGAGTTTGGCAAAAATAGATGGTGGATGGTCAATGACCAGTGAAGGCCGTGTTTGTGAGGTTTTATTCCTAAACCTAGTTTGTTTGTGCTGTGTATTTTGGGTGTGTTTGTTTTCCATGGAGCATCAAGTTTAACATGCTTTTACGAATCGCTTGGGGAATGGTAGACGAAGTTGTGGCTGGAGGTTCTGGCGATCTGGTGGTCGGAGTTTGAGGAGCAACGAAGTTTCTAGGTTTTGGGTGTTGATGGCAGTCTGTGTTCCAGGTTTGATTTAGAACTCGATTTTGATTTGAGCTTCTATGTTGAATTCTGGGGATCGTGATCATGCCTGATGATGATCGACGATGTGAAGCAACGGTAGGAGGTGGCCGGAGATGTCCAGAGCCATCAGTTTGAATTCTGGTGAACTTTAGTTTGTGTATAAGTATTGAACTCGGGGTAGACTCGAGTTATTCGAGTACTTGACTCGAAGTATAAGAGGTTGTGACTCGAAGCATATTTGTATAGCCTCGGGTTAGTTTTCTAGTTTCAGGTTTTTGAAAACCTGAATATAATTTGAAATTTTAAGAGCAAATTTAAATGAAATTTAAATTGGTGAGCAAGATTTAGTAAAGTTTAAATCCAGTTTAAAATGTGGATTCAAATTCACTTTTGAATCCTAATATGAAATAAAATAAAGTTTAAATAATTTAAGGGTTTGGTTTTCAGGTTTATAAAAACCTGGCAGTTTTCATATTTTTAAACTTAATTTAAAATTGGAAAAAACAGAATCTAAACAGTGGTTTAAATTCCAAGTTTAAAGTATAGATTCAAATCAAACTTTTGAATCATAAAGTTTTAAAATGAATTTGAATTTTAAATCAAGAATGTAAAATCAAGATTTAAATATAAGGTTTAAATCAAATGTTTAAAATTAGTGGATCCAAATTCATTTTGGATCCAGATCTGGGAATTTAAAATCAGTTTAAATCAAAATGTTTTAAACTTGAATTTTGATAAAGTTCTTTTATAAAAGAATTTTGAATGAAAAATATATGATTTGTTTTTTTTTTAAAACTCGAATTTGCAAGTTAAAATGTAATGTATTTTAAAGCTTAAATTTTTAAATAAAAATTTAAGTAATTTAGTTAGAACTTTCCTTTTATAAGTTTATAAGTTGATATTTAAATTTGGTTGATGTTTATCTTAATCTCAGATTCAAAATGAAATTTGAATCAAAATTTAAAAGCGTAATGATTTAAACACACTTTAACGTTAACGAAGTCATTAACATAGAAATGCATTACCTTAAAGATAATTAAGGTATTAAAATGATTTAATGAATAAGATAATTAAGGAATGACTTATTTATTTAATTTATAAATTAATGATTTAGATTTATTTATAATTAGAGATTAATCAGGAAAGTAATTAAAGAATTGTTTTTAGTTAACGAAGATAATCAACTAAGATTTTTTTTAACAATTAATTAATGTGATTAATTTTAACAATTAATTAGATAATTAATTAATGATAATCATTCATGAAATTGTGTAAGCATAATTACTTTTTGGTAAGTAACTAAAGGTCTAATTTCTTGAAATAATTAATTAAGGGGTTAATTAATTATGTAATTGGTTCAAAGGTTAATTTAATTAATATGATTAATTAAGAATAATTTAATTAATTAAGGTAATTGATTAATTAATTTATATCAAATGATTTATAATTAACTAATCAGGATTGAATAATTTATTCATAAGTAATTAATTTAATTAAAAATTAAATTAAATTAATTTAGGATTAAAAAAATTAATCCTGTTTATAAATGTTTAGTGAATGCTTGGATTGCTCATGAATGTTTGTATTGTATGAAATGCATTGAATTGATTGTTATCTCTTAATTGAAATATTCTGTTATGTGAATTGAGCTGTGTGTAATTTATTTAATTATTTATTTATCTATGATACATTTAAATGTGAATCTGTGAATGAAGACAAGCGTTATAGGATTATACCGCTTATCGATATTGTTGTGTTTAGATTGTAATAATTAATGTTGTTGCACTTCTATTGTGTAAAACCCCTGGACTACACTATACACACAAATATGGATTTCACGAGAAAATCGGTTAAGTCACAGATTTCTGAAATGGTTTTAAAAGTTGAATTTTGAATTCAAATGTTTTGGAAATGGATTGGGTTTAAAGTGAAAAGCTTTAGAAAAGGAATTTCAAAGATAAAAGTTATTTTTGAATAACTAGATTTAGTTTTGAAATTAAATTCTATGTTGAGTATTTATGACGTAAAAAAGGGTATAAAAGCTATAAATGAGTTTATATGGGTTTTTAAACCATTTTAAAAGTATGGTTTCGAATATTTGAATTTAACCCAAGTTTATATTTGAAAGGCCTTAACTCGTGCAATTATAATCGGGTTTTCTGAAATGGAAAACAAGTGGTTTCAAATAATAATAGCTTTTATATAAGGAAAGGATTTGCAAATTATGATGGAAAGATTTCAAATTTGAAATGGAATGGCTTTGAGAGCTATAATTGAATCTTTGTGAAAGATAGTAAACCCTATTTTGAAATTGAAGAGGATTTTTAAATGGTGTATCTTTTTTATATAGAAGATTGAAACGGAATTATTTTGAAGGTTATGAATGAATCTTTGGAAATTGTTTTGAAAGGCTAAGAATGAATCTTTGTTTAAAAGATTGGTGAACCTTGTTTAAAAGTGAAAGGGGTTTTAAAAGTGAATCTTTTGTTTAAAAGATTTAAATGTGGAAATTGTTTAACCCATTGAAGGTTTTTGAAATGAATCTTTTGTGTTTAAAAGATTGGACTGGTAATTCGTTTTAACCATTTGAATGAAAGGTTTTGGGCTTTAAGCTGTGATTTAACTGAGATCCCATATCCATATGTTTTTAAGTATTGCGCTCACTATTCAGTTTAGCCGGGAGAGGAACTTGTGTCATATAACCCATTTCGAATAGTGATACGACGTTATTGATAGCATTTGAAGACCGGTGGTGAAGACCGGGTATTTGCAAGAACGATAGGGTGACCTATCGATTGTCTCTGCACCGAGTAGCTACAGTAGATAGATTCCCTAAGTGATGGGAAGTCCGATCGGGATTGTGGATTCGCGGATTGCAAGGGCTTCTTCGGAAGTACCTTCGGTTCTGTTCGAACCCGGAACAGACTTATATGGATGTGTGTCTGACTTTACACTTTGAGATGTAAAACCGGTTTCTATCAAATACATTTTTGTTTGGTGGAAGAGATTTATTCTCTTAGCTTAACACCCTTCTCTAAGATGCACGAGCTCAGAGGTTATGTAGTTGATGGTTACTAGTGATACATTCCCAATTTGGTAATGTGGCATACGAAGTGCTGCTGATCATTTATTGATCAAAGCATTGCTTTGTAAAAAGCGTAGCTTTGTGGACGAGACTTCGTCGAACTTCACAACCCGGAATGGTCGAAACAGGAAGAATGTAGCAAGGTTATTTGGGGGTAACTCCCCTAGGGTATGTTCATTTCCTTCTGGATAGAGGTGATATCATGGTATGGAGCCCAGATATTTAACCTTTGTGTTTACTGCAAATACATTACTTTGTGGTTGTTGGTATCGAGCGCTCGGATAAAGGTCGGTTACGACCGGGGGATGGCATACTCGTGTCAGTAGTTACCTAGTTACAGAGGTAACTCGACATTGTGTTGGCAGAGATCCGGTTAGGTTCTCGGGGCGTCCTTCTAGAGGCGTACCCATGTGGCCCAGGAAGTTCCTAAGCCTTACCATTTGTTGGAAATCCATTCTTCAATACGCGCCTTTACGATTTCAATTGTACAACCTGCCACCTCAGGTAGTAGCTATAGCTGGCACAATATAATGGTACGTATGCTGGTTAAGATTAATATTATATTTTCGAAAGGTTTTCTGCACTATGCACTAATAATAATATCAAATGGTTTTCGCGTATCAAGCATTTTTGACTATCATAAGGAGAAATCTCCTCCAAGTTTGCACTTGCATTGTGTGTGTGGAGGGAGGCCTTATGGTAGTTTCATTTTCTAAAAGCATTGCGGTTTTCAATTTAAATTCTTTTGTTGTTTTTAAAGATAAAACTATTTCTGTTTGCTCATACCAGTCCCATGACTGACCTGGAGTTTATTGTTCCTTTCCTAAACTTTGGGTGCCCACTATTTTTCCACACGGGCAGTCTGGAGTTGGGTTTTTCAGATAATAGATATAGAAACGATTCTGTAGCTTTCGGCTTTCTCTTGGGTATTCTTTGAAGACTTTGGATATTGAAGTCTTCGGTGGACGAGACTTGCTTAGCCTGGTGCAACGTGATGGTTGTTCAAACTAATGGTTTGGAGTTTTGGCTTTGGAGCATTGGATTGGAGTTGCTGTTGCTGTTTTGGGTTTTTTGGTTCCGCTGCTATATCATATTGTTATTCCGCTGTAGCATTGTTATCTTGTATCTATGATACTGATTCATATTGTATCATTGTTGTATCGAATGTTGTATATCAATGATATTCATTTCTTTTTCTTCCGCTGTGTTGTTATACTTGATGTGTTATAAGCTCTGGCGAACCAGATTCGACGTTTGAATCTGCGGCATTGGAATACAAGTGTCGTATTCGGTGCCGATTTTCGAAGGTCGAGTCAGGATCGTTACATATATTCTGAGTTAGTATTTGAATGAAGGTTTAAATAAAAGTGGTGAAATGATAATTGTGGATAAGTGAACAGAAATCAAAACAAATGTGAATAAAAAGAGGAATTGATATAGTTAATAGTCAATTGAGATAAATACGTAGGATGTATGTATATTACTTTATTCGCATAGTGATTTGATCCAGTTTCGATTACAGAATTTCAAGATAGTCGTATCGATCTGAGCTGGGATTTTTCATGCGATTTTCCACGGCGAACCCTGGATATGGATTTTTTATTGATTATGAAATTCTCTATCATAGTTGTGGCTATGCAAGGTGAATGACGGTTTGTAACGTCCCGAAATTTTCAAATCCGAAAATTTCAGATAGTTATGGAAAGAAGAAAGTGATAGAAGAAGAAGAAGAACAGAAACATCAAACACCTCATAATCGCATCGGATAAAATATAATAATAATAATAATAATAGACTACAAAATAATACTATATCTATCGATTGCATATTATATACATCAGAGATTCACATATATATACAGTCACTGAATACATACAATTATCATGACTCAAATTAACAATAATATAAATACAGAGGAAATACTCTATACGCTCCTGCCATTCAGCTTGCCTCCTGAGCTCCAGAACGTACCTAACCTGAAAATCTATAATACTTGGTCTGACCCGAGCATTACACCAAAGTAACACCCGGGTCAGGCTGGAAACCAGCGTGAGTAAACCCAACTAGCATGGAATATCCAAGCAAACAACTTATATAAACCCGGGTAACTTATATCAATTTAACCAATTTAACAATTTGCTATAGACAACACTTATTTCACTATCAATTTCCAAGCACCAAACTTACATAAAATAATCCTGTCCACTTAAATCATTTCAATCCAGCCTATTGATTTCACAAATCAATCTATAACGAATCGAAGTGGTTTCGGGTATTAACTAATACCCGACTCCGGTCTCTTCGAATTCAGTTTATCTTAACACCTGACATTTAAGTGAAATGAAATTCAATTTTAAATAAAGATGTCACCTTTACTCAGCAATTCATCATTAATACATAACCACATTATCATAGCCCACCCAACACATTATATCACAAACCATTTCATATCAGGGGTATCAATCAATTCAGTGCATTTAAACAATCACTATCATACATAAGCAAGATAATCAATCACTCCATCTCGAATAAATCCAATTAACCATAATTGAATTAAATCAATTACCTCTAAGTCTTGCTTATTTATTAATTACAACCCAATTGATTCATCATCCCATAATCATTCACCTTTAATTACATTAAGATTATCATCATTATCTAATTACTTCCATTAAGTAATTATACTGAATCACATTTCATGAATGATCATCCTTAATTAATTGCATTCATTAATCAACCCCAATTACTCATAAACATTAATTACCCCTCTGTAATTACTTAAGTAATTAACCTCTTACTTAATTTATTAATCCCTTTTTTTAATTACACCAACTAATTTAGCCTTAATTACCTCTACTAAGCAACTGCCCTTTTATTCCTTCCCATTAAGTAATTCCTTTTAATTTACTACATCCTGTGATTATGAATTACTTCACTAAATCTCATCAAGTATTTATATTTACTTTATCATCAAGAGATTACCTTTAATTAACTAACAAATTAATTCCAATCGGGTAATCCGTCCCTTAATTACCCTTAAACCCGATTAATAAATCTTAATTGCAGATTAATTATTCTTTAACCATTAATTAATAAATCTTAATTATTGATTAACACAACTTAATTACAAATTAAGTATTCCTTAATTTACCAGTTAATTAATCATTAGTCATTTGATAATTAAATTACTTAACTACTTAACTACTAATAATTCGTTAATTAACTTTAAGTAGTTAATTACAAATTTATTTGTCAATTAATCATTAATTAATCCAAACTCTAAATACAATTATAATTTAATTATCGTTAATTACTTTCTAAAAATAATTAATTGAATAATTAGTCATCTTAACTAACATTTTAAAAGAAATCTTCTTTAACTTCGAAAACCAATTTGTTGCTATCTACAAAACTTTAAATGTTCATTAATTTTATACTTAACGTAATTTAATTACTCAATTAAAATAATTAATTAAGAGTTAAAATCATTGTTAAGCATTAACCAAGATAATTAAAACTTGTAATTACATTTTAACTTAATCTATTGAAGTTTTAATAAGTTCTATAGTATTTAAAACTTGTAGAAAAAAAAAACTGCCTAACTTAAATAGTTTTTTAAAAACAAAACAAAACTGCAGTTGGAACCCGAGACTCTCCCTGATTCGCTCGAGTTACACTTCGAGCTGCTACAGTTTTTCCCCGAGTCCCCTCTTTCCCTCTCGTATCCATCTTCTTTCCCTTTTTTTTAGTAACTTAAGATTTAACTCAAGTATCAATTCAAGTATCAGGTAACTCACTCACAAGCTCGGCTCAAAACCCAAAGCAACCACCCACAAAACTCGAGTACGACTCGAGACGCATGTCCTCATCGACACTGACACCAACACCTTGCTGTACATGTGCACGGCGATGCGACTCGACTTCGGCGATCTCCATCACCACAGACAAGTCGCAATTTCCCCTCAGATTCGAAACCCAAAACCAAATCGTCCTCACAAATTCAAATTCGAAATTTAGATGTTAGGTCGAAAACTGTAACAAACACTTACGGTGGATCGCCTCGCCACCGCCACTCCATCCACCTGCAACGCCCAAAATTTCGCCCATGCGTCGTCATCACGATAAACCATCAACCTTCAGAAAATCGAGCCACTCGATCACGTTATGGAGATGATCTCGACATAATACAAACATGGATAAAAATAGGAATTCAAGCCCTAAATGGATCTCGTACTCTAATCTCAGGCAATAATTTTTTTTTATTATAATTTTCACGAAATCACCAATGTTTATACTTTCTTCAATCTAAATTTCAGCCTTTTAAATTGATTCAATTGTCTGAAATTTGTGAAAATGCAATTTTTATTCAAATACGAACTGCTCATAAAATTCCAATCTAAAAATCTTCATTTTTGTTTTAAAAATCATGATTTGCAGTAAGTATTCAAACTATGAACTTGAATTAATATTTTACAACAACCCATTTTATCAAATTATCATTTGATGCATGTAAAATAAGATAACAGTGATTATATTTTACAATAAGGTTTAATCAGCTTTTAAAAATCTAAATTTAAGTTTTAAACAACAAATCCTTATTTGATTTCCAATACCTAACAGAAATTGGATGGAAGATTTGAATATATATATTCTTTTTACTCTGAACTCATACACAGAAGAATACCCAGAAACCAACATGCATACTTAAACCAGAAATATACTAAAATTATACTTATATATGCATGCAACAGAAGTTCATATGCAACAAACAATTACCTACTTACTTTTAAAATAAAAGTTTACTCACATTGATATAACCTGAACAGGAACAGTGGTGTTTACATGAATTATTAAACATGCATACATTATTTATCTGAGATGCACAGAAGTTCACCAATATACATGCTCAAAGCATATTTATTTAGACCTTAATCAAGCAACAGATTTACATTTTTAAAGTGTTACTCACCTGAAATATTTCTGAACAGAGAACACTTTGTTATTTTGAAAATTGCAGTTTGAATCTGTCCTCTGAATCTTGTCTTATATTTGTTGAACCTGAGTTTGAGTTTATTTTTATTTATTTTTTCTTTTTTTTTCTCTGGTTATCTAAGTTATTGATGAACGAACTAGAACAAAGGTTATATATATAAAAGATAACAGTATGTATAAAAGGGGGGTATTATCTGGTTAAGTATCTTTCTTTATTTTGTTTTTATTCTGCTCAGATTTTATTTGCTGAAGATGGAAAGATTTGCGATGACAAAAATTTGGCTGAGATGATAGCAATTAAATGCTTTGTTCCTCAATATGTTTACACTATTATAATTTTGTTTGCTGTAGATAGATATTTGTATAAAGATATTCATTTTCAGGTTGACTTTGGTCTTGTAGATGAAGATATTTTGTATGTAAATGTAGACTTTGCAGGTAGGCATTAGCTTATGGATGAAGATAATTTGGTATGTAAACATTTTGTTTTATTACTTCTAATTTAAATAGTTTATACACATATGTTTTGTGTCAGGCATTGTTTTATACCCTTTTAGTTTTGTTATTTTCTATCATATATTTGTTTATACTTATGTTCATTGATATTTGTATTATGTACAACTTATATACATTTGCTTTTGCCTTATTTCATTTCATACTACATGTATTCTATCTATACAAATTCTAGAGTTATCTAAGTGTTTATTTTCTAATTTACATAACGATAAATTTTAAGGTATTTATTTCTAGTATAAATGCTTATTTATTTATTTATATATATTTTTTATCTATATATACAATCCGACATCTTAACTATTAGAATTTCATTTGTTCGACTAATCAAAACTATATTTCAATGATTAGTTCAGTAAATTACCAATATATATATTATAAACAAATGGCAATATTTCCAAAATTATATTCATTTTAATATGATTAGTTCACATTTTATTTAATTAGATTAAATATTTATTAAAATAATAGGGCCAAAATCTAGGGTCGTCACATTCCTCCCCCCTTAGAATCTTTTCGTCCTCGAAAAGGAACGAAGGCAGAATTTATTAAATACTTAAAATCAGATAAATTATCTTTTGATCATTTCAAACACTTTAAAATCTACATGGTATTACAAAAATAGTTTTTATACAATTACTTGTTAAAACTCGATGTCTCAACCAGTCCATCCTTGTCCTTGTAGAAATTCGGTCATACGTTGATCAGGCGTACGACTGAAAATCTATAAGTACTTGATAAACCCGTTTTCAACACCCAGTGAAAATACTTGGAAAATAATTTTATTGAAAATAGAGAAAATAACTTTGGTGAGAATGCTCTGGAAATCATCACCCCCATCCATGGTCGCAGTTAACCCGATAGTTACGTTGTCGTCCCAACAAAATCCACAGATAACTGTAGGCCTCCGCGCCCCTCGATTACACCATAGAACCCATGACAGATCGCAGCTACAACTGGGGTTACGTAGCTATCACAGCAAAAACCCATATAACTGTAGGCATCAGCGCCATCGAATTTCGCTGCCAAAAATGAAACTTCTCCACTCCACTTGACCATAGATCGCAGTCTACCGATGTTGCGTTGCCTTCCCGGCAAAATCAAGTGTAGACCGTTGACACTCATCCTCCACACGATTTTCGCTATGGTCCCCACAGTAGATCGCAGCGACATCGAGTTACACTGTCATCACAGCATAACCCAAATGCCTCTGTAGGCATCAACGCCATCGACTTACGCTACCCAATAATCCTCAGGAACTAGTTTTGACCGGACTCCTCACAGGATCAACTTTAGAAACCCCCCTAGGGGCTCAAGGCAGCACCACCCGGTGGCACTCCTGAGAAGTTCATTTCAAGGGAGCGCCTTTTTCCCCAGAGCCATCATCAAAACATTTTATACTATACACATATAGTGTCTTCAAATCATACACCTAGTATGATCTCATACAAAGCTCATTTATACAAAATCGATTATCCCAAATCGATAATTCTCAAACTAGGCTTTCCAAATTCAATATTGGTTTTGCCCAAAAATCAAAAGCCTTTCCAAATCCAATGGTTCTCAAAACCTTTTCCAAATTCCTCATTAGATCCTTTATATATATATTCAGATATATAAAATTTAAAAACTTTGAATCTTTTCAAACTTGTATAAAACTCCTTTTATACTTCAAACACCTTCATAAATCCTTTTCTTTCGGCAATAGATTTAACAAGGAAAGATTTTTCTTATATAACAAAGATATATAACTTTGTTAATTCGAATCAAATATTCAAATTTGATTGCTCTTTCCAATATCAATTTTATTCAAATTCGTACGATGTACACATATCATCCGTACGCTATACCAATCTGATCGCTCACTCGATCGCACAATTTCACTTCCGAACTAGTATCGTCCACCAGACTTCCTAGTGCGGACTCAGATCTGCTTCCTTGATCAGTAACCGTCATTCTCCTTGCATAGCTATAACTACGATAGAGAATATCCAGAACCAATCAACAATCCATATCCAGGTTCGCCGTCGAAAATCGAGTGAAAAATCCCAACTTGGATCGATAAACTATCTCGAAATTCTGTGCTCGAATCTGGATCAAATCACTATGCGAACAGAAATATACGTACATCCTACGTATTTAACTTCCTTGATTATTAAACAAATCAATTCCTTTCCATTTACATTCATTTATTTACATTAATCCCCATTTGGATTATCACTTCAATACTTATCCCAGTTGGGTATTTAAATCAATAACAGTTTGGACCCCGGCCAGTTTATATTTAGAAAATAGCTTGAAAATTGAAAAATAGATAAGTAATTGAAAAATAATTACTAGTTTAGAAAATAGTTATAAAATAATTAACTAATTGTAAAATAGTCGAAAAATAGTTGAATAGTTTCCAAGGTTTTAAATAATTGCAAAATAGTTGTAAAATAGAAATTAGTTTGTGAAATAGTTGAAAAATAGTAATTAGTTTAGGAAACGATTGAAAAATATTTAAATAGCTCTAAAAATAATTGTAAAACAAGTATAAAATAATTGGCTTTAAGAAAGAAAGGTTGTATATATTTAATAGCTTGGAAAATAAGTTTATAGTGAAACAATTTATATTGAAAATAATCAAGAGTCAAACTGTTCACTTCCCAACTAATTTCTATTTAATTGACTAAATTCTAGCTTGAATAACTTCAATTTCTACTAAATTTTATTTAAACCCAATTCAAGTCGAATCAAGCTTGATTCTCTTCTCAATTTAAAACAAATTCCATTTAATTTTAATCATGATCAACTTATATTATAATTTCAAATTATTCCAATCAATGTGAATTATTATCAATTGAACCCATTTCAAATTCACATCATTTCGATATAATCCAATTTAATTTTTCATTTTAATTTTTAAACTTATACATCTTCAATCACCAATCCACTTAATTCAAACTCAATTCAATTGGTACCAATGGAATCTAAGTTTCAACTTTAACCCATCTCGAATTATATAAATTCGAGTTGAATTTTCAAAGGTTGGTTTAACTCTTTAAACCAAATTAACCTTTAATTAAAAATTTAATCAATTTAATTTCTGAATCCAATTCTCAAATTCCATCTTAAATTATCTTTACTTATGTATTTTAAGGTTCAAATAAGAGTTCAATACAATTTTGTTTTAAATATTTAATTTATTATTAAATTTTATCTTCCATTTAAAGCCGGTTCTTAAACAATTTTAATTTACAATTTAGTTATTCGAATTTATTTTATTTATGCAATACTATTCTCAATTTAAAGATTCTTATTAACAATAGGATGATATCATCCAATTTATTTTAGAACGTCCATCCACTTTCAATTTTTAAATCTTAAACCCGTTTTGAGATCACACAAATTCCCAATTCAAACCAACCATTTAACTTTCCAAGTTAAATTCCAATTTCATCTTAAAATCTTCCATCCAAGTTGTTCATTCAAACTTATTTAACTTCTCCCAAGTTAAATTCAATTTACTTAATCCAGTCAACCTCATTCTCGAATTGAATTTCCACTTCAAACTCCAAATTCTTTTCCTTTTATAAGTTCAAAACTTATATCACTTTGGGTTTTTTTATATCACACTTCAGGGAAAATCAAAATTCAACATTTAGAGTTTATTTCAAATTATCTTTGATATCATGTATATCCATACATATATACATATTTTTTTCTTGGCCCTCCCAAAATTTTTAAACCACCTTTGGTTTAAATTCAAATCAATTTTCAAACAACCCTTTGTTTGCAACAAATCCCAATTATCCAAATAATACTTATTTATTATTTTTCATTACTTTGAAACAAAATTTTCAAATTCTAGGATTAGATTTAAAATTTCATTTTCAATCCATTAAATTTTAATTTGGTTGTATCTTTGTTTCAGCTTAATTTAATTCCAATTCTAGACTTCAGTTTGGTTGTATTATATTACTTCTTAATTTTAACAACCAATCACCTTAATATTTATTAGAAGGAAATATTGCTTTATATATCAAAATATACTTTTATATAAAACCATTTAAAATCTTTATATAAGAAAATAACAAGTACGCGCTCATATATATACACTCAACTCATTCTAGAGTACTACAGACTCTAATTAATGAGTAATCCCCACCAGAGCCAAGGTTCTCGCTTAACCTTTCTGCTCTGATACCAAATGTAACGTCCCGAAATTTTCAAATCCGAAAATTTCAGATAGTTATGGAAAGAAGAAAGTGATATAAGAAGAAGAAGAAAAGAAACATCAAACACCTCACAATCGCAGCGGATAAAATATAATAATAATAATAATAGACTACAAAATAATACTATATCTATCGATTGCATATTATATACATCAGAGATTCACATATATATACAGTCACTGAATACATACAATTATCATGACTCAGATTAACAATAATATAAATACAGAGGAAATACTCTATACGCTCCTGCCATTCAGCTCGCCTCCTGAGCTCCAGAACGTACCTAACCTGAAAATCTGTAATACTCGGTCTGACCCGAGCATTACACCAAAGTAACACCCGGGTCAGGCTGGAAACCAGTGTGAGTAAACCCAACTAGCATGGAATATCCAAGCAATCAACTTATATAAACCCGGGTAACTTATATCAATTTAACCAATTTAACAATTTGCTATAGACAACACTTATTTCACTATCAATTTCCAAGCACCAAACTTACATAAAATAATCCTGTCCACTTAAATCATTTCAATCCAGCCTATTGATTTCACAAATCAATCTATAACGAATCGAAGTGGTTTCGGGTATTAACTAATACCCGACTCCGGTCTCTTCGAATTCAGTTTATCTTAACACCTGACATTTAAGTGAAATGAAATTCAATTTTAAATAAAGATGTCACCTTTACTCAGCAATTCATCATTAATACATAACCACATTATCATAGCCCACCCAACACATTATATCACAAACCATTTCATATTAGGGGTATCAATCAATTCAGTGCATTTAAACAATCACTATCATACATAAGCAAGATAATCAATCACTCCATCTCGAATAAATCCAATTAACCATAATTGAATTAAACCAATTACCTCTAAGTCTTGCTTATTTATTAATTACAACCCAATTGATTTATCATCCCTTAATCATTCACCTTTAATTACATTAAGATTATCATCATTATCTAATTACTTCCATTAAGTAATTATACTGAATCACATTTCATGAATGATCATCCTTAATTAATTGCATTCATTAATCAACCCCAATTACTCATAAACAGTAATTACCCCTCTGTAATTACTTAAGTAATTAACCTCTTACTTAATTTATTAATCCCTTTTTTTAATTACACCAAGTAATTTATCCTTAATTACCTCTACTAAGCAACTGCCCTTTTATTTCTTCCCATTAAGTAATTCCTTTTAATTTACTACATCCTGTGATTCTGATTTACTTCACTAAATCTCATCAAGTATTTATATTAATTTATCATCAAGAGATTACCTTTAATTAACTAACAAATTAATTCCAATCGGGTAATCCGTCCCTTAATTACCCTTAAACCCGATTAATAAGTCTTAATTGCAGATTAATTATTCTTTAACCATTAATTAATAAATCTTAATTATTGATTAACACAACTTAATTACAAATTAAGTATTCCTTAATTTACCAGTTAATTAATCATTAGTCATTTGATAATTAAATTACTTAATTACTTAACTACTAATAATTCGTTAATTAACTTTAAGTAGTTAATTACAAATTTATTTATCAATTAATCATTAATTAATCCAAACTCTAAATACAATTATAATTTAATTATCCTTAATTACTTTCTAAAAATAATTAATTGAATAATTGGTCATCTTAACTAACATTTTAAAAGAAATCTTCTTTAACTTCAAAAACCAATTTGTTGCTATCTACAAAACTTTAAATGTTCATTAATTTTATACTTAACGTAATTTAATTACTCAATTAAAATAATTAATTAAGAGTTAAAATCATCGTTAAGCATTAACCAAGATAATTAAAACTTGTAATTACGTTTTAACTTAATCTATTGAAGTTTTAATAAGTTTTATAGTATTTAAAACTTATAGAAAAAAAAACAAACTGCCTAACTTAAATATTTTTTTAAAAACAAAACAAAACGGCAGTTGGAACCCGAGACTCTCCCTGATTCGCTCGAGTTACACTTCGAGCTGCTTCAGTTTTTCCCCGAGTCCCCTCTTTCCCTCTCGTATCCATCTTCTTTCCCTTTTTTTAGTAACTTAAGATTTAACTCAAGTATCAATTCAAGTATCAGGTAACTCACTCACAAGCTCGGCCCAAAACCCGAAGCAACCACCCACAAAACTCGAGTACGACTCGAGACGCATGTCCTCATCGACACTGACACCAACACCTCGCCGTACATGTGCACGGCGGTGCAACTCGACTTCGGCGATCTCCATCACCACAGACAAGTCGCAATTTCCCCTCGGATTTGAAACCCAAAACCAAATCGTCCTCACAAATTCAAATTCGAAATTTAGATGTTAGGACGAAAAATGTAACAAACACTTACGGTGGATCGCCTCGCCACCGCCGCTCCATCCACCTGCAACGCCCAAAATTTCGCCCATGCGTCATCATCACGATAAACCATCAACCTTCAGAAAATCGAGCCACTCGATCGCGTTATGGAGATGATCTCGACACAATACAGACATGGATAAAAACAGGAATTCAAGCCCTAAATGGATCTCGTACTCTAATCTCAGGCAGTAATTTTTTTTTTTTGATAATTTTCACGAAATCACCAATGTTTATACTTGCTTCAATCTAAATTTCAGCCTTTTACATTGATTCAATTGTCTGAAATTTGTGAAAATGCGGTTTTTATTCAAATACGAACTGCTCATAAAATTCCAACCTGAAAATCTTTATTTTTGTTTTAAAAATCATGATTTGCAATAAGTATTCAAACTATGAACTTGAATTAATATTTTACAACAACCCATTTTATCAAATTATCATTTGATACCTGTAAAATAAGATTACAGTGATTATATTTTACAATAAGGTTTAATCAACTTTTAAAAATCTAAATTTAAGTTTTAAACAACAAATCCTTATTTGATTTCCAATACCTAACAGAAATTGGATGGAAGATTTGAATATATATATTATTTTTTACTCTGAACTCATACACAGAGAATACACAGAAATCAACATGCATACTTAAACCAGAAATATACTAAAATTATACTTATATATGCATGCAACAGAAGTTCATATGCAACAAACAATTACCTACTTACTTTTAAAATAAAAGTTTACTCACATTGATATAACCTGAACAGGAACAGAGGTGTTTACATGAATTATTAAACATGCATACATTATTTATCTGAGATGCACAGAAGTTCACCAATATACATGCTCAAAGCATATTTATTTAGACCTTAATCAAGCAACAGATTTACATTTTTAAAGTGTTACTCACCTGAAATATTTCTGAACAGAGAACACTTTGTTATTTTGAAAATTGCAGTTTGAATCTGTCCTCTGAATCTTGTCTTGTATTTGTTGAACCTGAGTTTGAGTTTATTTTTATTTTTATTTTCTTTTTGTTTTTCTCTGGTTAGCTAAGTTATTGATGAACGAACTAGAACAAAGGTTATATATATAAAAGATAACAGTATGTATAAAAGGGCGGTATTATCTGGTTAAGTATCTTTCTTTATTTTGTTTTATTCTGCCCAGATTTTATTTGCTGAAGATTGGAAAGATTTGAGATGACAAAAATTTGGCTGAGATGATAGCAATTAAATGCTTTGTTCCTCAATATTACACTATTATAATTTTGTTTGCTGTAGATAGATATTTGTATAAAGATATTCATTTTCAGGTTGACTTTGGTCTTGTAGATGAAGATATTTTGTATGTAAATGTAGACTTTGCAGGTAGGCATTAGCTTATGGATGAAGATAATTTGGTATATAAACATTTTGTTTTATTACTTCTAATTTAAATAGTTTATACACATATGTTTTGTGTCAGGCATTGTTTTATACCTTTTAGTTTTGTTATTTTCTATCATATATTTGTTTATACTTATGTTCATTGATATTTGTATTATGTACAACTTATATACATTTGCTTTTGCCTTATTTCATTTCATACTACATGTATTCTATCTATACAAATTATAGAGTTATCTAAGTGTTTATTTTCTAATTTACATAACAATAAATTTTAAGGTATTTATTTCTAGTATAAATGCTTATATATATATATATATATATATATATATATATTTTATCCATATATACAATCCGACATCTTAACTATTAGAATTTCATTTGTTCGACTAATCAAAACTATATTTCAATGATTAGTTCAGTAAATTACCAATATATATATTATAAACAAATAGCAATATTTCCAAAATTATATTCATTTTAATATGATCAGTTCACACTTTATTTAATTAGATTAAATATTTATTAAAATAATAGGGCCAAAATCTAGGGTCGTCACACGGTTTCTGATCAAGAAACCAGCGCTGAGTCCGCGCTAGGAAGTCGGGTGGACGATAGTAGTTCGGAAGTGAAATTGTGTGACGAGTGAGTGATCGGATTTGATATTCCATACGGATGAAATACGTACATCGTACGAGCTTGAATGAAATTGATATTGAAAATTTTGAAAAGAAATGTATAAAATGATTTTTAATGTTGTGATTGGATATTATCGCTAAGTAGGATATACAGGTGTTTTGAGAGAAAAGGAAATTTGTGTCTTTGATTTCAGAAGATAAATATGAATTGCCCGACTAAAAAGGTTTGTATTTAATTTGCCATATGAAATTAGATGATTTTCTGATCTAGCCACTTGACTTTTGTTTTCTTTTGAAATTTTGGGGACCGTAGAGGCATTTTGTAGTTGTACCGATTTGGCCGCGCAAAGGAGACGCTGGCGAATTTTTCGTAAATTTAGAGAGTTAGTAAAATTTTGAGAAAATTTTGATAATTTAAATTTGGATTTCAAATTATAGTTTGATATGGTTGAGTAAATAATATTTTTGGAGGTTATGGATGAGTTTGGAAAGTTTGTAAGAGTAATATTGTGTCTTTAATAAAAAGATTGTTTTGAGAAGTTGTTAAAACTATTTGGTTTTGGTAAGTTGTTAAAAAAACTATTTTGATTGGGAAAATAGTTAATGGGTTATGGATTATTCTTTTTAACTAGTAATTTCGGGGACGAAATTCTTTTAAAGAGGGAGGAATGTGATGATCCGAAATTTTTAGATATTTGAAATTGGAATGTTTAATTGATTTTAAATATTTCAAAGTTAATTTTTTAACTTGAATTTCAAATATCACTATTCATTGGTAATTTAATTATTAAATTAAATAATTGAGAATTGGTTAAAATAGTGAAACCTTGGTTTTTAAGCATGTTAAAAATATTTCAATGGCTTGTAAAATCTATATTGATAATACTAAAGTTAATACAACTTTTAAAATTGAATTTAAAAGTGTTTTGTTCAGTTTTGAAAATATATCGTTTAATTCGATATTTAAAAATAGCCTTTTGGAGCACAGTCTCGGAATTCGATGAAACTAGTTCCATTTGATCTGTAATAATGTATTATTATCGGATTTCAAATTTCGTAGAGTTTGGAGTTATCGTCTAGCCGTATGAGATGTAAACGCTTTGAAAATCTTTATCGGTAATTTAATTAATATTTATGTATATTCACATGCTCTAGCCAACATTGAGCTAAAATTCTTTACCATCGTCAGCTCATTTCTTTAAATCACGTTCCCTCTTTTAAGAACGACATGCAAGGCAATTTGGGACACATGCTCTCCCTGAAGACATGCGTTAAAAAAAAATACGATAACAATATGGTACTACATCTCAAACAAATCATAACCAAATTAAAATAAAAACGAAAGTGAATCTCGTATAGGAATCTCTTCCCTTAGTTAAATCCAAGATCGAACCGCAAACTTTTCCCCCTTCTTCCTTTTTCTAAATCAATCGCGTATCCCTCTCTGCCTTCAGGGGATTCAACTCAAGTCGCGATGGAATTCGCACCTTTAGGGAATAGGATGGGGATGACCCGGGTTAGAACGTGGTTGACGTGGGTCAGCAGTGTTTGCGTGATGGGTGATGGGGTCAAGGATGTACGGGGGTGGCTCGTACTCGAGCATGGAGGTGTAGTGATTTTGGTGGTGTGTTCGATTTGGGAAGCAACAAAATATTGGTTACTTTATTCGACAGCTACTCAATCGTTTGGAATTTTCGTGGATATTATTTCCATGGAAATGAACTCTGAAGTAGAACAGTGCTTTCTCTAAATCATCTAAAGTTATGGATGAAGTTATGGATGTTAGTAGATCAACTCTCAGTTTCAATTCAGCCGGAAAGTACTATAACAACATTAAGGGTATGAAGAAATAGAGAAAGCTTCTGTAATATGAATTTGGAAGTTCGAGTTTGCAATGGCCAAAGTATAAACATCGAGATATATCAGGTCTCTTAAATTACAACGAAATCCATTACATGAGGAAATTGATTATCATTCAGATGATGAACGAGAAATAATATCTGGAAATGATAGTAACAACTTCGTTAATGATTGTCACAGTAGCAAACTGTCACTAGAAATAAATATTGATACTTCCATTAGAAGAACTTTCTGTGCAAGAACAACCAGAGCCTTCCCAATCTTCAGCTAGTTTGTCGAGCACTCAAATTTTGAAACACTATGCCTATTCACTGGAAAGTCGGAGCACAAAATTTGTAAATGACGGGCTGCATGTTGACCTGCGTGGTAACCATGTCGGCATTGATGATGCTAAATTGGAAGGTGAAACAAATACTGATGATTTAATGCTTTATTCCAATAATGTACCACCATTCTCACTTACATCTGGAAAATGAAGCTTGGATCCTAAGGTCTGAAATCGTGAAGAAAACAAGACGGTTTGAAGTGGATTGCAAATCAAAAATCAAGGTGAGTTAATCTCACTCATTTGGATTACCATTTAAATTTATATAGTTAAATTTAAACTATTAGTTGTTTAATTGAGTTGACTGGATGTGATATTATATAATAGTGTATATATGTATATACATATTGGAATGATTGATTTCCGCATTATATAACGGATGAGACCCTATGCTCCCCGTATAATAGCGGATGACCCTTTATACCGCGATATCCCCCTTGAAGTGGGATTGGTATCTTATATTGTGCTAGCACTATAGATGCAGGGAAATAGGTTGGAGGGATCCAACTTGATTCCTCGAAACGTTGAATTTATTTCATATTTAGCGATGTGATTTATTTGATGATCTGTGATAGATTATATTGATTATATTGGGGATTGAAATTATTGAATGATATGCTTGGCTGAATATATGTGGGTATTTTAAGAAATGGAAATATATATATATATATATATATATAAAGTTTAGATTTTTAAAGAAAATGAAAAGAAATTCTTAAGTAAACAATTATTGGGAATTGGATAAATCGAGTAATAAATTTTAAAGGGAATTTAAAACCAGAAAATGGGTTTGAAATCGATTTATTGTTTTGGAAACTGTGATCTAAAGGAAAAGGAGAAATGGAAATTTCTAAACTGGTTTATAAATGAAGTGGAAAATTTATCAGTGGATAAATTTGGAAGTGTAGATTTCGATGGAATTTATAAGAAAATGTGCAATTCATTTTAAAAATAAAAAGTGATTTTATTTTTAAAAAGTTGGAAAGTATATTTTTCCTGGAAAACTATGTATATTTTCAAGGAAAAGATTCAAAGTATAAACTAGAAGTTTAGAAATGTTTTTTAAGAACGTTTTAGAAAATTTATTATATTAATTATTTTTAAGAGAAAAGCAAATATTTATTTAAGTTAATTATGGTAGTTAATTATTTTTCAACGTATATTAGTATTATGATTTTTTTTAAAGGAATTTTAACATAAATATTTGATATAATAACTTTATTTTAAAAGGAAATTTTGGTTTAAGTTTTACTCAGAAACTCTTATAAATTTCTTAAGTATTATTTTTATTTAAGTAATTTTAGTAGCCGTAATGTAAATAATTTAAATATATATTTTTAAAAGTGATTATAAAAAGATGGAAATGTATTTTAAAAATAAAAGTGGATTTATTTTTTAAAAGGCATGGGAAAGAAATTTACGGGATTGAGACGTAAATTAAAACTGGAAATAAATCGAGAATGATTTATGAATGATTAGACGGTTGTATTGGAATGGAAAGTGGAATGTTTTAGAAGATTTTTAAGTATATATTAGAAGTTTTAAAGTGTTTTAAAGAAGAATGTTTTCTTTTTGAGAACTTTATTATTTAAATTGTTTTAAGATTTTAAAGTAAATATTTATTAATTTAGTTATAGCAGTAATTTTTTTAAAAGTTAAACTAGTATTATGATTTAAAAGATAGTTACTAAATATTTATACTTTATATAAATAACTTTTATTTTAAAGGTAGTTTAGGCTAAGTTTTATTGAAAAATTATTATGGAATTTCATAACTATTATTTTGAATAAAGTCTTTTAAGTAGTTTTTCTTTTAGATGTTTTAAAGTAAATATATCTTTGGATAAAGTGATTTAAATTATTTAAAATCTAAGTTATTGGGACTTGGTGCTTTTCAATAGAAATATAACAATTATTTAGATGATTGTGTGATTTGATAGTCAAATAACTGACCATCACTATTGGCCAATGCACTGATCATTTCGAAAAAAACGGGAACGAGATTAATTTCTCGAAAACCACTTGATCCAGTTTGAACGTTTTCGTGAGGAAGACAAGAGCTTGGATTCGAATATGGAGTAATTAAGTGCAAGGGCTTATCGCTATTAATCTTGAGGTGATTCCAAAATGAATGTAGTAGGAGTAGTGCCGTCGGTTCCGTTCGGACCAGGAACAGACTTGTATGGACGAATACTATCAGAACACCGTCAGGGGGACGGTGAGCATTCTAAGTAAATGTGTGCTAAAAAGGTAATGCATAGCCTCGAGCCTCATCAATCGGGAATGGCTAAAACAAGGGAGGTGTGGCAATGCTAAGTGGCTAGCAACCAATTAGGGTAAGGTTGTCCCTGTCTAGATGTCCCTTTTGTTCGGCGGTGTGAGCGGTTGCTGATCTCAACCGTGGGTTGATCGTATTCGGACTATCCAGTAATGGGCAACTTCGGTCTTGTGTTGTAGGTTATCAGGGGGATACCCGATATGTTGATCTAGACCAGGTACTATGATAGGCGGTACCCTAGTGGCCCTGCCATTGTATGGAATCCAATCTTCAATAAGCGCCTGTACGGTTTTGATTGTGCCCAACTATTGCTGCAACGTGAGATGCAAGCATTTCAGCTATATTCTATTTTACTTTCTATAGACACTATTATAATATCAAACGAATTTGATAAAAAATGCTTTGGTTATCGTAAGGTGAAAACCCGGCATGTTTATTTGTGGCGTGGACTTACGAGATACCTTTAATTTCAAAGGATTTTGAAAACTTTAATAATCCAATTGAGTGTGTTTTCTCATGCTGGTTTTCCAAATTGACCCGCGTGTTATTTAATTATAATGCTCGGGTCAGACCGAGTATTATAGTTGCAGGTAGGAATGCTATGGAGCTCAGGAGACGAGCTGGATGGCGAGACGTATCACACGTATTTGATGTATATTCTGCTTTTTATGGTTAACTGCATAGATAGCTTTCGTGAGGACGGGTTATGATAACTGTCCAGTTGTATGCTATGAATTTTGTTGTACTCTGATGATGTAATTTATATAACATATATAGTTTTTTGTATAAAGATTCAGTCATTTATCTATTATATATTATTCCGCTGCGATGGTGAGATTCTGATATTGTTTTCTATTTCTTCTTCTACCTTCTTCTTTCTTTCCCTCAGTAATCTGTCTTTTCCGGCACTCGATCCTCGGCATATTATACAGTGGCGTATTTGTGTCGATTTTCGAGGGTCGAGAAGGGCGTGTCATTACACATATGATAGTTAAACAACCGACTATCAATATTGGCCAATGCGCTGATCGTTTCAAAGATACCAAGATCGGGTTTAATTTCTCGTAAACCATTTCGTTCTGGTTTGAACAATTACGAATGAAGACCATGAAGATGATGATGATGGTGATTTGGTTTGTCCAGACCCAGGACAACTTGTATGAACGAATGCTATCAAAACAACGTCAGGGGGACGATGAGCATTCTAAGTGTATGTGTGCTAAAAAGGTAACGCATAGCCTCGAGCCTCATCAATCGAAAATGGCTAAAACAAGGGAGATGCGGCAAGGCTAAGTGGCTAGCAACAAATTTGGGTAGGGTCATCCCTGTCTAGATATCCCTATTTATTCGGCTGTGTGGGAGATTGCTGATCCCAACCGCGATGTGAACTTATTCTCACTATCCAGTAAGGGATAGCTCCGTCTTGTGTTGCAGGGGATCGGGAGGGATCCTCGGTACTCTGATCTACACCAGGTACTGTGACGGACGGTATCCTAGTAGCCCTGCCATTGTATGGAATCCAAATCTCCTATAAAGTGCCTGTACGGTTTTGATTATGCCCAACTATGCTGGAACGTGAGATGTATCCATTTCAGCTAGATTCTACCTTACTTTCTATAGACACTATTATTATATCAGACGAATTTGAGAAAAATGTTTTGGTTATCGTAAAGTAAAAATGGCATGTTTATTTGTGGCTTGGTCTTACGAGATACATTTGATTTTAAAGGATTTCGAAAATTTTAATAATCCAATTGAATGTGTTTTCTCACTCTAGTTTTCCAGACTGACTCGGGTGTTATTTCACTATAATGCTCGGGTCAGACCGAGTATTATAGGATACAGAATAGGATGCTATGGATCTCAAGAGACGAGCTGGACGGGGAGACGTATCACACGTACTTGATATATATATTCCGCTGTGCAATATAAGTTGTATAGTCAGCTTTAGTGAGGACAAGTTAATATAACTGTCCAGTATTTTGCTATTGATTGTGTTGTATTCTATTGATGTAATGTATTAAACAAATATAGTTCTTTTTGTATAAAGATCAATCATTTAACTATTATATATCGTTCTGCTACGATTGTGAGATTCTGATGTTGTTTTGTTTTCTCTTCTTCTACCTCCTTCTTCTTTCCCTTACGGTCTAGTTTTTTGGCATTCGATTGTTTGGCATTTAATACTGTAGACATATTGATGTCGATTTTCGGGTGTTAAAAAATCGGGTCGTGACATTTGGTATCAGAGCTGAAGGTTAAGTGAGAACCTTGGCTCTGGTGGGGATTACTCAACAGAAATAGAGTCGGTAATACTCTAAGAATGAGTTTGAGCATATTAATAGATATGAGTGTGCATTTGTTAGTGAATATAAAAATTGTTTTATATTGTGTTGATTGGTTTGTTGGGTGGTTTATGGATTCTGGTCAATACGAGTAATTAATATTATTGATAGGGATCTCCAAACATTTGTACAGAACAATTTGATACGGTAGGTTTTTTAATAGTGTAAATGAAATAATTTTGCCTAAATTTTTTTAGATATATGATAGAAATAATTTTTCTTTAATTATTATAAGTGTATATAGTTGCTTGGTTGTTAGAGAATGATAATATTAAATTATTATGATTGTTGTGTGGAAATTGAAATAAGAAAATAATGTTATAACCAAAGGTTAAGGGAAATAATTATATAACGAAATGGAATTTGTAAATGTGAATTATAAATGTGATTCATAACTTGAAATAAAATTCTAGAGTAATCTTTGAATATAGATTAAAAGGATTCAAAATTCGAAAATTTGGAACTTTTAATTTCCTTTGGGTTCGAAAAATGATTTTCATAGGGTTCGAAGGAAAAATAGTGATATTTTTCGGGAAATATTTTTGAATTGGATATGGAATCTAGTAAGATTTGGAATTTAAAATATTTGAAAATGTTTTAAAGTGTAAAAGCACTGAACTCTTTTCGGTAGCTGGAAAATAACTCCGCTGATGACCGCGACATCATGGGTGTTCATTGTCGAGTTTTCAAAGAGGAATTGCTACAAAAATGTTTTAAATTGGAGTTGTTTGCAAAAACTGGGTTTGGTTTTAAAATTCAAATGGTAATTCGATATGCAAATGAATTATGTATATATAATTGATTTCAAACAAATGATTTTAAAATGTTGAGTAATTGTTAAAAAGACTCTGGAATCTTATTTAAAATGCTTATGGAATATAAGTAAGTTTGAAAATCTTACAAGAATTTGGAATTGTTAGAATAAAATCTAACTTGGAGAAGAGTTAAATTAAAATAAGTGGGAAAAAGAAATAAGTTAGAAAAGTAAGTCAATTAAAAGAAGTTAGCCAATGGAATCTAAATAAGTGGAAAACTTATGAAAGTTTAAAATTTTGAATGGAAATGAAATGCAACTGAATTAAGTTAAATAAAGTAAATTTTAAAGAAAAAGTCCTAGTGGACTAAGTAAAATGGGCATTGAAATAAAATTTATTAAGTTGGGAAAATAAATATGTGAATGAAGAAACTAATTTAATTGGTAAATAAATGGAATTGAAACTTAATACTGGAATTTAATTTGAATTGTGTGAAATGGGAAATTAGTCAAGATGGACTAAGTAAAACAAAGTATTGAAATTAAAATTAGTAATTGAATTAATTGATTTATATGGTAGAAAAATGAATGGAAATTGAATATTGGGATGATATTTAATTTAAATTATGTAAAGTAAAGTGAAGTTGAAGAATTAATTCGAAGTGGACTAAAAATAATAAAGGTTTGGGAATAAAAAGTGTTTGAGGTATAAATAAATTTGTGAATGGGACTAATTTAGAGAAATGGTTAATTAAGAATGAATTTGAGATAAGGTGAATAGAATTCAATATTTAAAAAGGTAAATTGAGTTCCTATGGAATTAGAGATCCAATTTGAATAAAAGTAGATATAAACCAAAGCGGTGAAATGAAAATAAATATTTAAGCGTATATCGAATTTAAGAAATGGATGGTGAAATTTTTAAGTAAATTTGGAATTGAGATTTATACTAAGTTAATATTTGAATGAAGATTTAATAAAAGTGTGCGAAATGAGAATTGTGAATAAGTGAATGGGAACCAAAATAAATGTGAATAAAAAAGAGAATTGATATAGCTAACAATCAATTGAGATAAATACATAGGATGTACTATATTATTTATTCACATGACGATTTGATCCAAACTCGAGCACAAAATTTCGAGATAGATATATTGATCTGAGTTGAGACTTTTCACTCGATTTTTTACGGCGAACCCTGGATATGTATTTTTGATTGATTTTAGAAATTCTCTATCATAGTTTGTGGCTAAGCAAGGGGAATGACGGTTTTTGATCAAGAAACCAGATCTGAGTCCGCAATAGGGAGTCGGGTAGACGATACTAGTTCAAAACTGAAGTTGTGTGATCGAGTGAGCGATCGAATTTGACATTGCGTATGGATGATATATGTTTATCGTACGGACTTAAGTAAAGCAAATGTTGAAAATTTGAAAAGAAATAAATAAAATGGTTTTGAATTCTATAATTGGATATTATTGCTCCGTAGGATATACAAGTGTTTAAAAGTAAAGGAAAATTTTGATTTTGATTTCAGAAGATAAATTTGATTATCCGACAAAAGGTATGTGTTTAATTTATCGTATGAAATTTGATGATTTTCTGATCTAGCCACTGGCCTTTTGTTTTCTTTTGAAATTTTGGGGTCTCGTAGAGGCATTTTGTAGTTGTTCCGAGCTAGCTGCGCAAAGGAGACGCTGACGAAATTTTTCGTAAATTTAGGGAGTTAGAAAATTTTGAGAAAATTTTGATAGTTTGAAGTTTGGTTTAAACTATAATTTGGTTTATTGAGGGAATAATATTATTTGGAACCTATGGGTGAGTTGGGAAGTAGTAAGAGTGAATGTGTCTTTAATAGAAAGATTGTTTTGGAAAGTAGTTCGAAACTGTTTGGTTTTTGAAATATTAAACGGGTATTGGACCATTCTTCCTAACTAGTAATTTCGAGGACGAAATTCTTTTAAGGGGGAGGAATGTGACGACCCAGAATTTTGGATATTTGAAATTGAAATATTTTAAAAGTAAAATTTTAAATTGACTTTCAAATATAACCAATTATTGGATAATTTAATTATTAAATTTAATAATTGGAAATTGGGTAAAAAAATGAAATCTGGAATTTCAAGCTTGTTAAAAATAATTTAATGGCTTAGAAAATTTGTATCAACAATACTGAAGATAATATAGCTTTTAGAATTCAATGTAAAGATGGTTTGTTCAGTTTAAAAATATATCGTTTAAGTGGATATTCAAAAATAGCATTTCGAGGCACAGTCTTGGATTTCGACGAAACTAATTCCATTGGATCCATAATAGTGTATTATTATCAGATATCAAGTTTTCTAGCTTTTAGAGTATCGTTTGATCGTACGATATACATAAACGGACTAATATCTATATTGAAAATTCAATATAATAACTAGGTCCAAAAGCTATCTCTCCATATGATCGAATCAGGACTCGAAACCTTTTCCATTGCATTCAAAATAGGGGTATAACATTATGAACGCCTAGTGGCACATCTCGATAGGATGTCAAAAATTTAAGTTGCGTTTATCGAGACGATTATAATTTAAAATATAAAATTTTAAAGTTGCATTATACTATTTCTGACCAGTCAAATTTATTTCACATCACTGCTTTCCCCCTTCACTTCAGCAACAGCTTTTGTTTTTTTCCAGAAACCCTGCAGCATATCTCAGCATGTTGATGTCTCCTCTTTTCTCCTCCCCATTTCTTTTTAAATCACGCAAATCAGATTCAAAAAAAACTGAAAGCTTCGGAAAATAAAAATAGCGGAACAGTTCTTCCTTCTTCCCTCCTACTGTTCGAAGCCGCTACTTCCATTCCTTTCATCGACGATATTCAAAGTCGAATTCAACAAAAAAAATGGCCGAAGCCTGAGAGAAAATCGAATCAAGCAGTACTTGTTTTCGCATAGCAAGGCCGATGTTTTCCCATTTCTCTCTTCAAACTCAATTCGATCCCTATCAGTTTAAAAAAAAAACCAAATCGAAACCAATTCGTTCGTAATCAAATCGCAATTCCATGAAGCTGGGTGGCACGGTAATCATTCGAAGTCGAGGCGGGCTGGTGTGGAGTTTGAGCGCGAGCAAGCTAGAAGGGATGTTTCATGGTGGGTAGTGGGCTGAAGCTCGATGTCGACGGAGGAGGCTTCACGTCGCGGATTGGTTGGGGTAGCAGTGGGCAGGCTTGGCAGCGGTTTTGGTGAAGGCCGGTTCGATCGGGGTTGCGGCTGCGATGGAAGGGTTTCAAGGCAGTAAGGTATAAGCTAATTTCTTAAGTTTAATAAATATACATAAACACAATATAAAAAAAGAAAGGAATTTTTTTAATACAGTAAGATATATATATATATAATACAATTTATTTTTTTCCAATTTAAAATTTTTGAAATAATATGTACATATATAGTAAATGGAAAAATGTTAAACAGGAATTTATTATAGATTTTGGAAAATATAGGGATTTGTATAAAGATTGGATTTTTAAATCTATACAGGCTATTTTTATAAGTTTATGTATTTTCAAAAATAAAAATAACAATAAGTATGCACATGCACATTTTTAACTTACTTGTTAAATTTTTAAAATAATTTATATTAGTAACTAATTTATTTAATAAACCTACTTAATTATTTTAGTTACTAAAGGATTTAAAAAAAGAAATTAGTTTAAAATTAAATTTATTAAATGGGAATTAATTGTTCGACGAGTTCGAATATTAACGTAACGACCCAGAATTCCTGTCATTTAAAATTCGTATATTTAATTGTTTTTAAATATTAACAAGTAAAAATTGTAAGTCGAATAAATTATATTTGGAATATCTAGATTTAATTGGATAATTAAATCGATAATTTAATATTTGAAATTATAGAAATAATTGGAAATTGGGTATAATGTGATTAAAATTGATTTGAAAAGTTGTATTAAATCATATTGGAGTTAGAATGATGTTATAGAACTTTTAAAATTGAATTAAAAATTAATTTGTGGAAACTGAATATTTTAATATTTAATTGACGAGTAAAAATAGTCATTTTTCAAACAGTCTCGAATTTCGATGAAACTAGTTTCACTGGATCGGTAATGTTAAATTATTGTAAGATTTCAAATTTCGTGTCAATCGGATTTACCGTTTGTCCGGGGAAAACTAAAACACACTGAAATCGGTTCAAGTGAATTTTAAATTTAAATAATTCGATTTGGAAACCTATCCTCCAAATACGATCGAGTTGGCTCCCGATATATATTCCATTGCGTTTGGAATAGGGGTAAAACATAATAAATGCCAAGCGGCACGCTTCGTTTCGAGTTTGGAAAAAATTCGGATGAATAGTGTTTTGGCTTTCTATATAAGGACCTCATTTTCTTTCATTTGCATACAAAAACCTAGGGTTACAGTAGCCGGCACCAACAGTATCAATCGCCGAAATCTTCCCCTCTTCTTCCCTCAAAATCTCTCGATCCATGAAGAATTAACAAAAACTTCCAACTGCAAACTTATAGAGCACGATAAGATCTAGAAGATCAATGGCTACGATCGAATTTGGAGCTACGGATCATCATCAAAGTGGTCGCATTTTTTCTGCCTTCATGCACATTTATCTAGGCATAGGCTTGACCGAGCTTGGACGGTCCTTGGCCGATGATGGGGGTCGAGGCGAGCGTCGCAACGGAGGTCGCCGATCGTCTTCAACTTCAACGTGGTGGCCGGATAATTCGTTGAAAAGTGGCGGCTATGGGTTCATTTTGTTGCGTGTATAACCTGATGAGGAGAAAGGAAAAGCACGGCCTTGATTTTATCTCCAGGAACATGCGGCCAGATTTGATTCTAGGGTTAGAAACTAAAAATAAAAATTGAAATTGATTTATATTAATTCGTTTAAACTTTAAAACACTATAACTTTGTCATACGAGGTCCGTTTCGCACGAAACGAATTGCGTCGGAATCGTATTCGTGAATACTATGCAATGGTGCTAGATTGGGATTGATTGGAGCTAGTGTGAATTTTGGGTAAAATTAAACGCGCTTTTAATTTTGTTTAGAACGAAACACTGCAACTGTTATTGGAAGTAAGGTGAGAACTTCTCACTCAATCGAATTTGTTTCGATTTAAATTTTAAATAGTGAGATTTAAAATTGCTTGATTTTGTGATTGAATGATAAATTGCTATCTATTGTATTGAAATAGACCCTATAACTGCATATTAAGCGGAGGTTATTATATTAAACACATATACCGCGATATTCCACCTCGAAGTGGAATTGGTATTATATATGTACTTGGAGTTGATTTCCAGCATTATATAGCGGATGAGACCCTATTGCACCGCATAATAGCGGATAATATTTTATATAAACCTATGTACCACGATATCCTGTCTTGAAACGGTATTGGCATTGTGCTAACATCTATGAATGCAGGGAAACAGGTTGGAGGGATCCAACTGGATTCCTCAAATAATTGAATTTGCTTCAATGTTGTGTGTTGATTATTTATAATCTCTATGTGATTATCTTTTTGATTGAAATCGATGAAGGATAAAATTTAGCCGAACATAATTTCGGTATCGTTAGATAACGGAAATAAATAAAATTTGATTTTTGAAAATTCAAGTTGAAAGTTTATATTAAAAATTATTTTTAAGAATTGGATAAATTTAAAAGAAGGAATTCTAAAATAATAAAGTTTTATTTTTAGATCTTATTGAATAAAATTTCAAAATATGGGAAAAGCATTAATAAATGGATTTCGGGTAATATTATTCAAAGGTTGAAGAATTTATTCAACATACGGATTTTAAAGAGTTTGAAAAATAAAAGAATTTGTTTTCTTTAAAAGGATTTTTTTAAATTTATTCCCTTTTAAAAAATAAATTCCTTGATTTTCCAAGAAATTGAACACCAAGTGAATTTCATTCAAATCTCAAATTGAAATCAATTGAAAAATTGAATTGGCGTTGAAAGTGAATATTTGAAATCGATTTGAAAATCGCATATCAATGGATATTTTGGAAATGTGAATTCACCATGGAATTTATAAAGGAAAGGGAAATTTGTTTAAAAATAAACATCGATTTATTTTTGAAGCGTAGAAATAAATTTACGGATTTGGAACGTAAATTTAAAGTAAATCGGTAAGGATTTATTTAATTGGTTTAAATGAACCATTTTGAAATGAAAGTGCATTCTCCCTGGAAAGCCGAATAAAATTTTTGAATAGCTTTGAAAGATATATATATATATATATATATATATATATATATATATATATATATATATATATATAATTATAGAATTGGTTTTGAAAAGGATACTTTGAAGAAATTAACTTCTTAAATTGTTTTGAATCCTTTAAGTAAAGATTTATTAAGTTGATATTGAAATGATTATTTCTAAGATTTAATCAATAATTGTTTTGGAAATTAGTTATTTAAATAGTTATACTCTATCTACTAATTTTGTTTTGAAAATTAGTTTGGACTTAAGTTATATGTAATATTGGTATAATATTTTTATAACTAATATTTTAAGTAAAGTGTTTAAAGAAAAATAGTTTTATTTCAAAGTATTTTCCCCGATATATTTTGGATAGGTGTTATAAATTATTTTAAAGTATTTGAACTCGGCGGATTTCCAATGAAAATGAATAAATATTTGGAAGTGTTTATGCATAAGGAAAAGGGATTTTTCAAATGGTTGAAGTGTGGAAAAAAAAATATCTTGTAAAGATATTTTTGGAAAATAAATAATTTGAAAAATTATTTGGAATCTGGTGATATTGTGCATATCTATTGATAGTTAAATAACCGACTATCAATATTTACCTTTAAATGGGTATTTGTTGTGATTTGCTTGAATTTGAATGCTACACTTATTTTTAAATAAGCGCTCGTTATTCGGTTTAGCCGGGAGAGGACCTTTGGGTCATAAATCCCATTTCAAATAGTGATACATAGTAATGGATAGCATTTGAAGACCGGTGTTGAAGACCGGATATTTTCGAAAACGGAAGGATTACCGTCGAATGTCTCTGCAACGGCTGATCCTCGATATAGAGATTTTATCACCCTTTGTGATGGAAAGTCCGGACGTGATTAGTGAATATCCGGATTTGCAAGGGCTTTTTTGGAAGTGCCTTCGGTTCCGTTCGATCCCGGAATGGACTTGTCTGGATGTGTGTCTGACGTTACAATTTGAGATGCAAAGCTAGTTTCTATCAAATACATTTCTTTTGGTGGCAGGGAATTTATTCTCTTAGCCTAACACCCTTCTCTGAGACATACGAGCTCAGAGTTAATATAGTTGATGGTTACTAGTGATATGTTCCCAATTTGGTAACGTGGCATGCTGAGTGCTGCTGATCATTTGTTGATCAAAGCGTGGCTTTTTGTGAAAAGCGTGGCTTTGTGGACGAGACTTCGTCGAACCTCACAACCCGGTAATGGTCAAAAAAGGAAGAATGCAGCACGGTTATTTGGGGATAGCGCCTCATAGGGTATGTACATTTCCTTCTGGATAGAGGTGCTATTATGGTATGGAGCCCAGATACTTAACCTATGTGGTTGCTGCAAATTTATTTCTTTGTGGTTGTTGGTGAATCCCGAGATAAAGGTCGGTTACGACCGGGGGATGGCATACTCGTGTCAGTAGTTACCTAGTTCAAAAGTAACCCGATCTTGTATTGGCAGAGATCCGGTTAGGTTCTCGAGGCATCTTTCCAGAGGCGTACCCACGTGGCAATAGGAAGTTCCTTAGCTTGACCATTTGTTGGAAATCCAATCTCCAATACACACCTTGTATGGTATTAGTTGTAGAACCTGTCATTTACTTATGGTGGTTACCACTCTTTAGATGGTAGCTATAGTAGGCATACGATAATGATCGTATATTGGCTAAGATTTATACTATACTTTCGAAAGGTTTTCCACTTTGCACTTATAGTAATAATATCAAAGAAATTTGCGTATCAAGCATGTTTGACTATCATAAGGAGAAATCTCCTATAATTCTGCGTTTGCATTGTGTGTATGGCGGGAGGCCTTATGGTAGCTACATTTTCTAAAAGCATTGCGGATCTATCTTAAAATATTTCTTTGTTTGTTTGTTTTTAAAAGATAAACTGTTTTAAGTTCTCACACCAGTCCCATGACTGACCTGGAGTTTATTGTTCCCTTCCTAAACTCTGGGTGCCCATCATTTTCCACATGGGCAGCCTAGAGTCAGGTTATCAGGTCATTCTGGAATTCAGGAGTTGTTGTGGAGATCAAGAGAAAGCTGGAAGGCATGGCGTATCAACTAGTATATAGTATTTCTTTTCCACCATTTGTTATTGTAAACTCTGATAATGTAATGTAATGTGATGTAATGTAATAACTAATATAGTTCTTTGTTTTAAAGATATTCATTTATCTAATATATGTTGTCCCGCTACGAATTGTGAGATTCTGATATTGTTTCTGTTGCTTCTTCTTTCTTTCTTCTTCTATCTTTTTCTTCTTCTTAAACCCTAAGGGTTCAGTTCTTCGGCATTTGATTGTTCGGCAGTTGATACAGCAGACATATTAATGTCGATTTTCGAAAGTCGAAGAACCCGGTCCTGACATTTGGTATCAGAGCATTTGGTTAAGCGACAACCTTGGCTCTGTTGGGAATTACTCATTAGAGATAGAGTCGGTAGTACTCTAGAATGAGTGTGAGTGTAATAATAGATATGAGCGCGTATTTGTTAGTGAATATAAAATTATTTTGTATTGTGTTAACTTATCGGTTTTATAGATTCTAGCCGGTGCAGTCTAGCTAACTGTGTCGATAGGAGTTTCTAAACTCTTAAACAAGATAAACTGACATAGTATTGTTTTAAAATAGGGTAAATGAAATAATTTTACCCAGACTATTTCGTAAATAAAAGGAATGATTTTCCAAAAATTATTATGGTTGCTTGGTTGTTAGGAAGTGATAATATTAAATTATTATCATCGATTATTGAATAAGAAATTGAAATCATAATCAAAAGCTGAGAAATAAATCCATATACAAATGAGATTTGTAAATATAAATTGTAAATGTGATTCATATGAAATGGAATTCCAGAGTAATATTTGAAAACAAATTTAAAGAATTTGAAATTTTGAGATTTGGGAAATTTAAATTATTTGGAGTTGAAAATGATTTTCAAGGGTTTTGGAAAATTGTTTTGAAAGAAAGAAAGCACTAAACTCTTTTCGGTCGCTGGAAAATAATTCCGATGATGATCGCGACATCATCGGTGTTCATTTTCGAGTTTCCATGAGAGGAATTGCTGCCGAATTATAATTAAATGGAAGTTGTTTGTGAAATTGAGTTTGGTTTTGGAAATTCAAAAGATAATTTGAATATATTTCAAAAATATTTTTTGAAAGATTGAAAAGACTCTGGAATGTTATATAAAATGTTTATGGAATAATAAATAAGTTTGGATGACTTAGGAAATTCAGATTTAAAACTGAAATTGACCTGAGTTAATTGGAATAAAGGTGAATTTTAGAAGTCTAATAGACTAAATGATTGGAATACAATTATTAAGTTGGAAAATAAATTGTGAATGAATAAATAAAATTTGCAATTGCAAGTGCAAGAAAATGAAATTGAATGTTGAAATTCATTTCGAATTTGTAAGTAAATAGAACTGGAATTGGAATTGAATTTGATTTGTGAAAAACAAAGTTAAGTATTAAACTAAAATTAGTAAGTGCAACTAATTGAAGAATGACTAAATGGATAAGGTTTAAAATGAATTGAACCCAATATTTTTTTTATGGAAGTAAATTGTATTCATATAAAATTGGAAATGCAGTGTAATATATGTAAGTGAAACCAAAGGATAAAATGGTTAAACAATTTTTGTTAAGCAAAACGAGATTTGAATTTGAATAAGTGACGAAATTTGACTTAGGTAAAAGTTAAATAGAATTTACTTTAGAATTGGAATCTGAATTGGATATATAAGTGGGAATTTAAGTAAAGTTAAACAAATGATGTTTGCAATGGAATATAACTTAGGTGATGTTGAATGAAGTTGATTTTCGTATCAAAGTAAAATAATAAAGTGAATTAAATGGATGTGGACTTGAGTTATATAAATGAAGTTCAACCTTATTTGTTAAATGAATTAGCAATTGAATTAATAAATGTATTGAATATTAATCAATCAAATGTAAAAGAATTGATGTAGAATAATGAATGTAAGTGTTAATTTATTAGAAGCTAATGAAGTTGAAAAAATTAAATAATTGAATGGAAGTCAATTTAATATCAACCAATTGGAATTAAAAGTGTTAAACCAAATTGAATGTGAATTTAATAACTTGGTTATGTTGGTTATGATTTGGTTGTTATATGATTGTTAGTTGATTGTATATAATTCATTAAGTGTTAATGAAATTGAATTGATAAATGGAAAGCTATGTAATTGAATTTGAATTGAAAGTGAACTAATGTGAATTGGTTGTAAGCAATTAAAATTTGTATCGAAACCTTATAAATTGCTTATGAGAATTATCTTGATTGCATTGCTTATGAAAACTATATGTTTTCTATTGAAAATTAGTGAAATGTAAATGAATTTCTTATATATGTCACTTACATGTTTAAATTGAGTAAGTACAGGTACCGGGGCTGTAGTTGGCTGGATTTGGTTATGCTAAAATGCTAATAAATAACTGCTTTGCTTAAAAATGCTAAAAATGTACGCCTACGCAATAAAAATAGGAAATATGAACTATTTTTCTGTTTTCTGACCGTGTGGGTCATTGTATATATTTTTATATCTATTGTGATATTGCAAAAGCTCCTTCGTACAAGGGAGACTCTGCCAAAATTTTCCGTAAATTTTGAAAGTTAGAAAAAAATTTGAAAATTTTTGGAAAATTTTTGTTAACGAAAAGTCAATTTCTAAATTGAAATGAAATTGTAGGATTTGAAAATTTAGTAAAGTTATTGTAAGAAGTTTAAATACGGATTTTGGAAAAGTTAAAATGTTTAAATGAATTTGAAATTTAATTTGAACAAATGGTTTTGATAAGTTAATGGATTCTGTAACTTTTTCTTACTTGGCAATTTCGAGGACGAAATTCTTTTAAGGGGGAAAGTTCGTAACGACCCAGAATTCCTGTCATTTGAAATTCCTATATTTAATTGATTTTAAATATTAACAAGTAAAAATTGTAAGTCGAATAAATTATATTTCTTATATCTAGATTTAATTGGATAATTAAATCGATAATTTAATATTTGAAATTACAAAAATAATTAGAAATTGGGTTTAATGTGATTAAAATTGATTTGTAAAGTTGTATTAAATCATATTGGAGATAGAATGATGTTATTAAACTTTTAAAATTGAATTAAAAGTTAATTTGTGGAAATTGGATATTTTAATATTTAATTGACGATTAAAAATAGTCATTTTTCAAAAAGTCTCGGATTTCGACGAAACCAGTTTCATTGGATCCGTAATGTTAAATTATTGTAAGATATCAAATTTCGTGTCAATTGGATTTACGGTTTATCCCGGGCAAGCTATAACGCACTGAAATTGGTTTAAGTGAATTTTAAATTTAAATAATTCGATTCGGAAACCTATCTTCCAAATATGATCGAATTGGCTCCCGATATATATTCCATTGCAATTGGAATAGGGGTAAAACAATATAAACGCTACGCAGCATGCTTCGTTTCGAGTTCGGAAAAAATTCGGGTGAATAGTGTTTTGGCAATTTTCTATATAAGGACCTCATTTGCATACAAAACCCTAGGGTTACAGCAGCCGCCACCAACAGTATCAATGGCCGAAATCTTCCCCTCTTTTTCTCTCAAAATCTCTCGATCCGTGAAGAATTAACAAAAACTTCCAACTGCAAACTTGTAGAGCACGACAAGATCTACAAGATCAATGGCTACGATCGAATTTGGAGCTACGGATCATTATCAAAGTGGTCGCATTTTTGCTGCCTTCATGCACATTTATCTAGGCATAGGCTTGACCGAGCTTGGCTGGTCCTTGGCCGATGATGGGGGTCGAGGCGAGCTTCGCAACGGATGTCGCCGATCGTCTTCAACTTCAACGTGGTGGCCGCGATAATTCGTTGAAGAGTGGCGGCTATGGGTTCATTTTGTTGCGCGTATAACCTGATGGAGGAGAAAGGAAAAGCACGGTGTTGATTTCATCTCCAAGAACGTGCGGCCAGATTTGATTCTAGGGTTAGAAACTAAAAATAAAAATTGAAATTGATTTATATTAATTCGTTTAAACTTTAAAACACTATCACTTTGTCATACGAAGTCCATTTTATACGAAACAAATTATGTTGGAATCGTATTCGCGAATACTACGCAATGGAGCTGGATTGGGATTGATTGGAGCTAGTGTGAATATTGGGTAAAATTAAACGCGCGTTTAATTTTGTTCTGAACGAAACACTACAAAAATGTTATTCGAAGTAAGGTGAGAACTTCTCACTCAATCGAATTTGTTTCGATTTAAATTTTAAATAGTTAGATTTAAAATTGCTTGATTTTGTGATTGAATGATAAATTTCTATCTGTTGTATTGAAATAGACCCTATACGCCGCATATTAAGCGGAGGTTATTATATTAAACGCATATACCGCGATATTCCACCTCGAAGTGGAATTGGTATTATATATGTACTTGGAGTTGATTTTTCACATTATATAGCGGATGAGGCCCTATTGCGCTGCATAATAGCGGATAATATTTTATATAAACCTATGTACCGCGATATCCCGTCTTGAAACGGGATTTGTATTGTGCTAACATCTGTGGATGCAGGGAAACAGGTTGGAGGGATCTAACTGCATTCCTCAAATAATTGAATTTGTTTCGATGTTGTATGTTGATTATTTATAATCTCTGTGTGATTATCTTTTTGATTGAAATCGATAAAGGCTAAAATTTAGCCGAATATAATTTTGGTATCGTTAGATACCGAAAATAAATAAAATTTGATTTTTGAAAATTCAAGTTGAAAGTTTATATTAAAATTTATTTTTGAGAATTGGATAAATTTAAAAGAAGGAATTATAAAATAATAAAGTTTTATTTTTAAATCTTATTGAATAAAATTTCAAAATATGGGAAAAGCTTTAATAAATGGATTTCGGGTAATATTATTCAAAGGTTGAAGAATTTATTCAAAATACGGATTTTAAAGAGTTTGAAAAATAAAAGAATTTGTTTTCTTTAAAAGGATTTTTTTTAAATTTATTCCCTTCTAAAAAATAAATTCCTTGATTTTCCAAGAAATTAAACACCAAGTGAATTTCATTCAAATCTCAAATTGAAATCAATTGAAATATTGAATTGTCGTTGAAAGTGAATATTTGAAATCGATTTGAAAATCGCATATCAATAGATATTTTGGAAATGTGAATTCACCATGGAATTTATAAAGGAAAGGGAAATTTGTTTAAAAATAAACATTGATTTATTTTCGAAGCGTAGAAATAAATTTACGGATTTGGAACGTAAATTTAAAGTAAATCGGTAAGGATTTATTTAATTGGTTTAAATGAACTATTTTGAAATGAAAGTGTATTCTCCCTGAAAAGCCAAATAAAATTTCTGAATAGCTTTGAGAGATACATACATACATACATATATATATTTATATATATATATACATACATATATATATATATATATAATTCTAGAATTGTTTTTGAAAAGGATACTTCGGAGAAATTAACTTCTTAAATTGTTTTGAATCCTTTAAGTAAATATTTATTAAGTTGATATAGAAATGATTATTTCGAAGATTTAATCAATAATTGTTTTAGAAATTAGTTATTTAAATAGTTATACTCTATCTACTAATTTTATTTTGAAAATTAGTTTGGACTTAAGTTATATGTAATATTGGAATAATATTTTTATAACTAATATTTTAAGAAAATGTTTAAAGAAAAATAGTTTTATTTCAAAGTATTTTTCCCGATATATTTGGGATAGGTGTTATAAATCATTTTAAAGTATTTGAACTCGGCAGATTTCCAGTGAAAATGAATAAATATTTGGAAGTGTTTCCGCGTAAGGAAAAGGGATTTTTCAAATGGTTGAAGTGTGGAAAAAAATATATCTTGTAAATATATTTTTGGAAAATAAATAATTTGGGAAATTATTTGGAATCTGGTGATGTTGTGCATATCTATTAATAGTTAAATAACCGACTATCAATATTTACCTTTAATTGGGTATTTGTTGTGATTTGTTTGAATTTGAATGCTACACTTATTTTTAAATAAGCGCTCGTTATTCGGTTTAGTCGGGAGAGGACCTTTGGGTCATAAATCCCATTCCGAATAGTGATACCTAGTAATGGATAGCATTTGAAGACCGGTGTTGAAGACCGGATATTTTCTAAAACGGAAGGATTGTCGTCAAATGTCTCTACATCGGTTGATCCCCAATATAGAGATTTTATCACCCTTTGTGATGGGAAGTCCGGTCATGATTAGTGAATATTCGGATTTGCAAGAGCTTCTTTGGAAGTGCCTTCGGTTCCGTTTGATCCCGAAACGTACTTGTATGGATGTGTGTCTGACGTTTCAATTCGAGATGTAAAGCTGGTTTCTATCAAATACATTTCTGTTGGTGGCTGAGAATTTATTCTCTTAGCTTAACACCCTTCTCTGAGACGTACAAGCTCAGAGGTTATGTAGTTGATGGTTACTAGTGATATATTCCCAATTTGGTAATGTGGCATGCTGAGTGATGTTGATCATTTGTTGATCAAAGCGTGGCTTTTGTGAAAAGCGTAGCTTTGTGGATGAGACTTCGTCGAACCTCACAACCCGGTAATGGTCAAAACAGGAAGAATGCAGCAAGGTTATTTGGGGATAGCGCCCCCATGGGGTATGTACATTTCCTTCTGGATAGAGGTAGTATTATGGTATGGAGCCCAGATACATCACCTATGTATTGCTGCAAATTTATTTCTTTGTGGTTGTTGGTGAATACCGGGATAAAGGTCGGTTACGACCGGGGATGACATACTCGTGTCAGTAGTTACCTAGTTCAGAGGTAACCTGGCCTTGTGATGGTAGAGATCCGGTTAGGTTCTCGGGGCGTCTTTCCAGAGGCATACCCATGTGGCAATGAGAAGTTCCTTGGCCTGACCATTTGTTGGAAATCCAAACTCCAATACGCACCTTGTACGGTTTTAGTTGTAGAACTCCCATTTACTTATGGTGGTCACCACTGTTTAGAAGGTAGCTATAGTAGGCATACGATAATGGTCGTATGTTGGCTAAGATTTATGTTATACTTTCGAAAGATTTTCCACTTTGCACCTATAGTAATAATATCGAAGAAATTTGCGTATCAAGCATGTTTGACTATCACAAGGACAAATCTCCTCCAATTCTGCGTTTGCATTGTGTGTGTGACGGGAGGCCTTATGGTAGTTACATTTTCTAAAAGCATTGCAGAACTATCTTAAAATATTTCTTTGTTTGTTTGTCTTTAAAAGATAAACTGTTTTAAGTTCTCACACCAGTCTCATGACTTACCTGGAGTTTATTGTTCCCTTCCTAAACTCTGGGTGCCCATCATTTTCCACACGGGCAGCCTAGAATCGGGTTATCAGGTCATTCTGGAATTCAGGAGTTGCTGTGGAGATCAGGAGCAAGCTGGATGGCGTGGCGTATCAACTAGTATATAGTATTTCCTTTCCGCTGTTTGTTGTTGTAAACTCTAATAATGTAATATAATGTGATGTAATGTAATAACTGATATAGTTCTTTGTTTTAAAGATATTCATTTATCTAATATATGTTGTTCCACTACGAATTGTGAGATTCTGATATTGTTTCTGTTGCTTCTTCATTCTTTCTTCTTCTATCTTTTTCTTCTTCTTAAACCCTAAGGGTTCGGTTCTCCGGCATTCGATTGTTCGACAGTTGATACAGTAGATGTATTAATTTCGATTTTCGAATGTCGAAGAACCCAGTCCTGATAATTAATAAATCATATAATGTTGTACAAGGTCGAAAATCATGAAGGAAATGGCCATTTTGGATTGGATTGCAAATTAAAGGGCAAATGTGTGTTAATCCCACTCATTTGGATTACCGTTTAAATTTGAATAGTTAAAATTTAAACAAATGGTTGATTGATTGAATTGATTTTTATTATCTGGATGTGATATTATATATATATATATATATATATATATATATATATATATATTGGAGTGATTGATTGTAACGACCCAGAATTTTTATTAATTTAAATTTGAATATTTAATTAATTTTAAATGTTAATAAGTGAATTTTTAAGTCAAATAAATTTTTATTTGAATTTTTGGATTTAATTGGATAATTAAATCGATAAATTTAATATGTTAAATTATGGAAATAATTGAAAATAGAGTTAAATATGATAGAAAATGATTTGTAAAATTTTATTTAATCATACTGGAGTTATAGAAATATTTTAGAACTTTTAAAATCGAATTAAAAGTTAATTTGTGAAAATTGAATATTTTAATATTTAATAATCGACTGTAAAATAGCCAATTTTTGAACAGTCTCAGAATTGAACGAAACCAGTTCCATTGGATCCGTAATAGTTAGTTATTACCGGATTTCAATTTTCGTGTCAATCGGAGCTATCGTTTGATCGTGGCAGCTCGAAACGCATCGAATCGTTTTTAATTTAAATTTGGCGAGTCAAAATAGCCATTTTTCAAAAAGTCTCGGAATTCGACGAAACCAGTTTCATCGGATCCGTAATGTGATATTATTGTAAGGTTTCAAATTTCAAGTCAATTGGATTTACCGTTTGTCCGGTACAAATTAAAACGCCTAGAAATCGATTTAAATCGGTTTAATTTAAATTGAGCGTTTACAGCCATAACTCGCACATACTTCCGAATTAGCTTCCGAAACCTGTTCCATTGTGTCCGGAACGCGGGATAAACCCTAGGTACGCTAGTTACGGCGTCTAAATCGGAGTTCGGAAAATCCGGGATGAATAGTGTCGCTCGTTCCTTATAAATAGCCCTACCCCTTCATAAATTTGATAAAAAAATTATCACAAAACCCTAATTCCAATTTGTAGCCGGCCCTAATAAGTCAATGGCCAGAAATGCTCAACATTCTTTCCCTTTGATCTCTCAATCCATCAAGTTTTGGCTAAAACATTCAACTACAAAGATGAAGATCACAACGAGAGCTTCGATGTGAACGGTGGAGATCGCGAATGGAGCTATGGATTGGGAGATACTTTGGGCCGTCACCTACAGCTCACGCACGCACTTCGAGAGGCAATAGAGAGCCGAGCTCTGTGCCTTGGAGGCCGAGCATGGTGGTTGGGGAGGCGCACAGCATGAAGGAGTTTGATCGAGTTTTAATCAAGCGATGAGATTGCAAATTGAAACCCTAGTTCTAAGATTTTGGGTTTGTGTGCGTGAATGTTGCTGTAGGATCTAGCGTGAAATGGGAAGAAAGCACGCACGGTGGAGATTGCAAGAGCAAGGATCCAATGGCTGATGTGGCATAGGGTAAAAGTTTTAAAGTAAATGTTGTAATTTAAGCTATTTAAAACGTGTACAAACTTGTAAAAATCATAACTTTTTCATACGAGGTCGAAAAAATGCAAACTCAGTTGCGTTGGAATCGTATGGACGAGCACTACGCGATGGAGTTGGTTTGGAGTCGTTTGGAGTTAGTGAGAATTTCGGGTAAAATTAAACGCACGTTTAATTTTATTCGAAATAAAAGCTAAAAACGGATTTAAATCAAGGTGAGAACTTCTCACTCAATCGAATAGGTTTCGATTTTATTTTAAATAGTTAGATTTAAAATATTAGAATGCATGTTTGAATGATGACTGTAAATTATTGATTGTTAAAATAGACATTATGCGCCGTTAGTAAGCGGATGTTATTTAATAAAAACATATACCGCGAATATTTCATAAACAGTGAAATTGGTATTATATATAATATCAATATATATATATTGGCATATGTATATATTGCAGTTGTTGATTTTCCGCATTTTTTGTTTAGCGGATGAGACCCTATTACGCCGTTATTAAGCGGATAATATTTATTAAAAACATGTACCGCGATAATTTCGTACTGGAGCGAAATTGGTATTGTGCTAATGTTTTTGGATGCAGGAAACAGGTTGGAGGGATCCAACTGGATTCCTCAACAGTATTTATTTTATTTCAGATATTTTGATATTTGATGGATTATCATATCGATATATGATATCGTTGTTAGTCGTGATTGACTATTTGGTGTGTAGCATCATTGGACCCAGATTTTGGGATTTTAAAATGATTTTAAAAGTGATTTTGAAAATATACTATATTTTTGGAATTGATCCATTATAAATAAATAAACGTTATAATTTTTAAAGTTATAAAAATTATGGTTTTTGTGAAATATAGTTAAAAAGCTGATTTTTAGAAATACAGTTAAAAGTCGATTTTTGAGAAATATGAACTAATGATTTTATAAAATAGTTTAGATTGGATTTTTGAATATATGATAAAAGTTTAAATATAGAATTTATAAAATTTGATTATTTTATAAATCGAAATGATGAAATTATAAAGGAAATTAAAAGATGTTTTAAAGAATAATATTAATTGATTTATATTAAGAGATTTATAAACGGATATTTATAAATCGAAATATTGACATTATAAAACAAGTTTTTATAAGTGTTTGAATGTAGTGAAAATGAAATTCATTAATGAATGAAATTTATAGAATTATATAACGGTGAAGTTATAAATGGAATTTTATAAACAATAAGTTTATAAAATTTGTAAAGTTCAAAGGAACGATTTTTTTTCAAATAAATAAATTATAAGTGTTTGACTTATAATTTGGACTTTTGGTTTATAATTAAGATTATAAATCGAATAGGTAAATAAAGAAGATTTATAAAGGAAGTTGTTATGAAATAAATGGAGATGGAATTTATAAACGTTGTTTTATAAATTCGCAAACGACTTATTTTGATAAGTTAATTGTTATAACTTATAAATGGAGTTATATTCACGTTTTTAGACAGTGAATAATCCTTTAAAATAAAATGAATAGAAAGGATGAAATTTGTTAATAAAGTATATTCACGTTTTTGAATAGTGAATAACACGTTAAAGAAATTGTTTAGAATGTGAATGTTTTAAATAGAATTAAAACGATCCAACGATGTTTTAAAAGGTATAGAGATTCGAAACCATAGATTTCAACATTTATTGTTGAAATAGATGTTTCGAGAAATAAAAGGAAATAGTGGACTATAACATTGTTGTTATAGTAAATGATTTCCGAATGGAAATGTTTTGGTTTAGTATTGGGATTTATATATCTATTTTAATTTCGAATCCCTATACTAGTGATTTTGGGTTGTCGTAACGATGTTTTACGTAACATTCGTTTTGGCCCAAATAAAAATGTTTAAGAGAATGATTTCCCTTAAAGAATGAAATATATACTTAATTCGATTTAAGTATATTGAATATTTTCTAAGTGTTGAAAATAAAAAGAGATTTGTGAATTACTTATGAATAAATAAGTATGGAAATGTCTTATGAATAAATAAGTATGGAAATGTTTTCCAATATGAAGTGAATAATTAGAATTTATCTTTTTGAGGATAAATTGAAATGGATTATTGAAATCGAATATGCATGAATATTTTGAAATATAAATTCATTATGGAATTTATATGTGAAAGTGAAATTTGTTTGAAAATAAATATTGATTTTTTTTTTTGAAGTGTTGGAATTTTATATCTTGTAAAGATATTTTGGAAAATAAATAATTTGGAAAATTATTTGGAATCTGGTGATGTGTGCATATCCAGTGATAGTTCAATAACCGACTATCAATATTTCCCTTTGAATGGGTATTTGATGTGATTTGATTGAATTTGAATGTCACACTTATTTTTGAATAAGCGCTCACTATTCGGGTTAACCGGGAAAAGACCATGGGGTCGTATAACCCATTCCGAATATGTGATACGTCGTTGTGAATTGCATTTGAAGATCGGTGTTGAAGACCGGTATTTGCGAGAGCGATAGGATGACCTATCGATTGTTTCTGCACCGAGTCGCGCCAGTATAGAAACTCCCTAAGTGATGGGAAATCCGATCAGGATTGTGAATATCCGGATTGCAAGGACTTCTTTGTAAGTGCCTTCGGTTCTGTTCGAGCCCGGAACAGACTTGTATGGATTGTATGTCTGACATTACAATTTGAGATATAAAGCCGATTTCTTTCAAATATATTTCTGTTGGTGGCGGAGAATTTATTCTTTGCTTAACACCCTTCTTTGAGACGTATGTGCTCAAAGGTTATATAGTTGAAGTTATCAGCGATATATTCCCAATTTGGTAATGTGATATGCTGAGTGATGCTGAAATGATCATTGTGTTGATTATTGTGATAGGATCATTTATTTGATCGTCTATCTTAGTGATCATTGTGTTGATCATTTGTTGACCCAAAGCATGGCTTTTGTATAAAGTATGTTTTTGTGGACGTGAATTCGTCGAGCCTCACATCCCGGAAATGGTCAAAACAGGAAAGAAGCAGCAAGGTTATGAGGGGTAGCACCCTTTAGGATGTGTCCATTTCCTTCTGGAAAAGGGTGGTATCATGGTATGGAGCCCAGATACTTACTCATGTTGAAAACACTTTGTTATGATTGTGTGAATTGATTAGAGAGCGCTCTCGGAAAAAGGTCCCAAAGGACCGGGGGATGGCATATTCGGTCAGTTGTTACTCAGTTAGGAGTAACCCGGCCTTGTGTTGGTAGAGATCCGGTTTGGTTCTCGGGGATGTCCATCCAGAGGCATTCTCAGTGGCAATGGGAAGTTCCTTGGCCTGACCATTTGTTGGAAATCCAATTCCCAATACGAAACTTGTACGGTATTAGTTGTAGAACCTGCTATTCACTTATGGTGGTCACCACTGTTTGGATAGTAGCTATAGTAGGCATAGTTCGAAATGTCTATGTTGGCTAAGATTTATATTCTACTTTCGAAATGAATTTGTTATACACTATGCACTAATAATAATATCAAATGTTATTTTAAATGCGTATCAAGCATCTTTGACTATCATAAGGAGAAATCTCCTCCGATTCTGCGTTTGCATGTGTGTGTGTGCGGGAGGCCTTATGGTAGTCTCATTTTTAAAAGCATTGCGAATTGAATTTAAAAATATTCCTCTATTTTGATTTTAAAGATAAATAAACTGTTTTGAGTTCTCACACCAGTCACATGACTGACTCGGAGTTTATTGTTTTCCTTCCTAAACTCTGGGTGCCCACCAATTTCCACACGGGCAGTTAAGAGTTAGGTTTATCAGGATATTCTGGATATTCTGGAGTTGCTGGAGGCAAGCTGGATGGCATGGCGTATTACTAGTTTATATAGTATTTCTTTTTCCGCTGCATTGTTTGTTGTTGTATGTTGTTGTACACTCTGATGATATGATGTAATGTAATGAAATGTAATGTAATAACTGATATAGTTCTTTGTTTAAAGATTATTCATTTATTATTATATGTTGTTCCGCTGCGAATTGTGAGATTCTGATGTTGTTCTTTTTGTTTCCTTTCTGTCCCGTTCTATTTTTAAAATTTTCTATCTTTTATTTTCAAATTCTCTGTTTTCTTTCTCTATTTTCTAAAAAAAATTGTCTATCTTCTTTTCCCTCTAATTTTCTTTTTCTTTCTTCTTTTTCTCTCTTCTTTCTTTTCTTAAATTCTTTTAAAAACCCATAACATCTCGGTTTTCGGCCTTCGATTTCTCGGCAGTCGATAAAGTGAGTGTCGATGTCGGATTTTCGAAAGACGAAAATCCCTGTTTGTTACATTTGGTATCAGAGCTCTGATGGTTAAGCGACAACCATGGTTCTGTAGGGTAGTACTCATTAGAGATAGAGTCAGTAGTACTCTAGAATGAGTTTGAGTGTAATAATAGCTATGAGAGCGTATTTGTTAGTGAATATAAAAATTGTTTTATATTGTGATGATTGGTTTATTGAGTGGCATATGAACTTTCGTCAGCGTGGTCCGCAAGACTATGCCGAAGGGGTTTCTAAACACTTGAATAGAACAATTCGACACAATATTGTTTTTAAATTGGGTAAATGAAATGATTTTACCTTGATTATATTTTATATATAAAGGAATAATTTTTCAAAATTATTAAAGTGTATATAAGTGATTGTTTAGTTGTTGAATAATCTAAATAAAAGAATAATTGTATAAGCAAATGAATTATAAGAATTGAATTATAATTAAAGTGATGTACAATTGTGAAATAAACTTATATATATAAGAAGTGAAACTATAGGAATATATTTATGAATATGAGTTGTAAATATAAAGTGAATATAAAGTTAAATGGAATACAACTTAAGTGTTGTTGAATGGAATTGATTTTGGTATCGAAGTAAATAATCAAGTGGATTAAATGAATATAAACTTGAGTTATATAAATGAAATCCAACTTTGGTAATTTAATGGAATTAATGGATTGAATGATTAATCAATTGAATGTAATTTAAAGTTGATATGGAATAATGAATGTAAGTGTTAATTCATTAAAAATTTAATGTTATTAGAAGTTGAATAAAAAAAAATGAATGAATATCAATTTAATTAAACCAATTCAAAGTGATGGTGTTAAATCAAATAAGCAAAGGAATTTGGTTGCAATTAATATACTTTGGTTGTTATTTGATTGTTGATTGATTGTATAAAATTCATTAAGTGTTAATGAAAGTGAATCAGCGAAATTGAAAGCTAAAGAAATTGAATTCAAATTAAAGGTAAATAAATTTGAATAGAATTGAATGTGAATTGGATTTAATTAGTAAATGTAAACTAATTGAATTGAGAATGAATGTTAGTAAATCCAATGTAAACAAATCAAATGTGATTTAAATTGAAAACCATTTCATTGAACATATAATGAGAATAAGAATATGAATGAATGTTTATTTGGATATGGATGATAGTTGGTTGATGGTTTCATTTGTTGTTTAGTTGCATTTCTATGTGACATATATAGTTGTTGTGTTGATATATGTTGTATATTGATACTATTTACATATATGCATGATTCTCATGTGGTTTGTTGAGTTTAGTAGGTGCGGATCGCGTTCGCTTCGCATTTGGAGTTCGCTTTAGCGCTATATTAGCCGTATATGCTTGCTAATAAAATATAAGGTACATATCTCGGATTAAATATCGTACTTTTACATTTTTTTCCCTTCGGGATGCCTCATTACTTGATGAGATGTATATTTGTGATATATATACTGTCATTTTTTTTTCGGATCGAGCCGCGCAAAGGAGACTATGGCGAATTTTTCCGAAAATTTAAGGCGTTAGAAAAATTTGAGAAAACTTGGAAAATTTTGAAAACTTTAACTTTGATTTTGGAATTGAAAGTTAAACGATAGTAATTGTTTATGAAAACATAACTAAGTATGATTTGAAAACTTAGTAAAGATTTGAAAGAAGTTTAATTATGGATTTTGGAAAATTAATAAATTCTGTAATTTTCTTACTTGTAATTTCGAGGACGAAATTCTTTTAAGGGGGAAAGATTGTAACGACCCAGAATTTTTATTAATTTAAATTTGAATATTTAATTAATTTTAAATGTTAACAAGTGAATTTTTAAGTCAAATAAATTTTTATTTGAATTTTTGGATTTAATTGGATAATTAAATCGATAAATTTAATATGTTAAATTATGGAAATAATTGAAAATAGAGTTAAATATGATAGAAAATGATTTGTAAAATTTTATTTAATCATACTGGAGTTATAGAAATATTTTAGAACTTTTAAAATCGAATTAAAAGTTAATTTGTGAAAATTGAATATTTTAATATTTAATAATCGACTGTAAAATAGCCAATTTTTGAACAGTCTCAGAATTGAACGAAACCAGTTCCATTGGATCCGTAATAGTTAGTTATTACCGGATTTCAATTTTCGTGTCAATCGGAGCTATCGTTTGATCGTGGCAGCTCGAAACGCATCGAATCGTTTTTAATTTAAATTTGGCGAGTCAAAATAGCCATTTTTCAAAAAGTCTCGGAATTCGACGAAACCAGTTTCATCGGATCCGTAATGTGATATTATTGTAAGGTTTCAAATTTCAAGTCAATTGGATTTACCGTTTGTCCGGTACAAATTAAAACGCCTAGAAATCGATTTAAATCGGTTTAATTTAAATTGAGCGTTTACAGCCATAACTCGCACATACTTCCGAATTAGCTCCCGAAACCTGTTCCATTGTGTCCGGAACGCGGGATAAACCCTAGGTACGCTGGTTACGGCGTCTAAATCGGAGTTCGGAAAATCCGGGATGAATAGTGTCGCTCGTTCCTTATAAATAGCCCTACCCCTTCATAAATTTGATAAAAAAATTATCACAAAACCCTAATTCCAATTTGTAGCCGGCCCTAATAAGTCAATGGCCAGAAATGCTCAACATTCTTTCCCTTTGATCTCTCAATCCATCAAGTTTTGGCTAAAACATTCAACTACAAAGATGAAGATCACAACGAGAGCTTCGATGTGAACGGTGGAGATCGCGAATGGAGCTATGGATTGGGAGATACTTTGGGCCGTCACCTACAGCTCACGCACGCACTTCGAGAGGCAATAGAGAGCCGAGCTCTGTGCCTTGGAGGCCGAGCATGGTGGTTGGGGAGGCGCACAGCATGAAGGAGTTTGATCGAGTTTTAATCAAGCGATGAGATTGCAAATTGAAACCCTAGTTCTAAGATTTTGGGTTTGTGTGCGTGAATGTTGCTGTAGGATCTTGCGTGAAATGGGAAGAAAGCACGCACGGTGGAGATTGCAAGAGCAAGGATCCAATGGCTGATGTGGCATAGGGTAAAAGTTTTAAAGTAAATGTTGTAATTTAAGCTATTTAAAACGTGTACAAACTTGTAAAAATCATAACTTTTTCATACGAGGTCGAAAAAATGCAAACTCAGTTGCGTTGGAATCGTATGGACGAGCACTACGCGATGGAGTTGGTTTGGAGTCGTTTGGAGTTAGTGATAATTTCGGGTAAAATTAAACGCACGTTTAATTTTATTCGAAATAAAAGCTAAAAACGAATTTAAATCAAGGTGAGAACTTCTCACTCAATCGAATAGGTTTCGATTTTATTTTAAATAGTTAGATTTAAAATATTAGAATGCATGTTTGAATGATGACTGTAAATTATTGATTGTTAAAATAGACATTATGCGCCGTCAGTAAGCGGATGTTATTTAATAAAAACATATACCGCGAATATTTCATAAACAGTGAAATTGGTATTATATATAATATCAATATATATATATTGGCATATGTATATATTGCAGTTGTTGATTTCCCGCATTTTTTGTTTAGCGGATGAGACCCTATTACGCCGTTATTAAGCGGATAATATTTATTAAAAACATGTACCGCGATAATTTCGTACTGGAGCGAAATTGGTATTGTGCTAATGTTTTTGGATGCAGGAAACAGGTTGGAGGGATCCAACTGGATTCCTCAACAGTATTTATTTTATTTCAGATATTTTGATATTTGATGGATTATCATATCGATATATGATATCGTTGTTAGTCGTGATTGACTATTTGGTGTGTAGCATCATTGGACCCAGATTTTGGGATTTTAAAATGATTTTAAAAGTGATTTTGAAAATATACTATATTTTTGGAATTGATCCATTATAAATAAATAAACGTTATAATTTTTAAAGTTATAAAAATTATGGTTTTTGTGAAATATAGTTAAAAAGCTGATTTTTAGAAATACAGTTAAAAGTCGATTTTTGAGAAATATGAACTAATGATTTTATAAAATAGTTTAGATTGGATTTTTGAATATATGATAAAAGTTTAAATATAGAATTTATAAAATTTGATTATTTTATAAATCGAAATGATGAAATTATAAAGGAAATTAAAAGATGTTTTAAAGAATAATATTAATTGATTTATATTAAGAGATTTATAAACGGATATTTATAAATCGAAATATTGACATTATAAAACAAGTTTTTATAAGTGTTTGAATGTAGTGAAAATGAAATTCATTAATGAATGAAATTTATAGAATTATATAACGGTGAAGTTATAAATGGAATTTTATAAACAATAAGTTTATAAAATTTGTAAAGTTCAAAGGAACGATTTTTTTTCAAATAAATAAATTATAAGTGTTTGACTTATAATTTGGACTTTTGGTTTATAATTAAGATTATAAATCGAATAGGTAAATAAAGAAGATTTATAAAGGAAGTTGTTATGAAATAAATGGAGATGGAATTTATAAACGTTGTTTTATAAATTCGCAAACGACTTATTTTGATAAGTTAATTGTTATAACTTATAAATGGAGTTATATTCACGTTTTTAGACAGTGAATAATCCTTTAAAATAAAATGAATAGAAAGGATGAAATTTGTTAATAAAGTATATTCACGTTTTTGAATAGTGAATAACACGTTAAAGAAATTGTTTAGAATGTGAATGTTTTAAATAGAATTAAAACGATCCAACGATGTTTTAAAAGGTATAGAGATTCGAAACCATAGATTTCAACATTTATTGTTGAAATAGATGTTTCGAGAAATAAAAGGAAATAGTGGACTATAACATTGTTGTTATAGTAAATGATTTCCGAATGGAAATGTTTTGGTTTAGTATTGGGATTTATATATCTATTTTAATTTCGAATCCCTATACTAGTGATTTTGGGTTGTCGTAACGATGTTTTACGTAACATTCGTTTTGGCCCAAATAAAAATGTTTAAGAGAATGATTTCCCTTAAAGAATGAAATATATACTTAATTCGATTTAAGTATATTGAATATTTTCTAAGTGTTGAAAATAAAAAGAGATTTGTGAATTACTTATGAATAAATAAGTATGGAAATGTTTTCCAATATGAAGTGAATAATTAGAATTTATCTTTTTGAGGATAAATTGAAATGGATTATTGAAATCGAATATGCATGAATATTTTGAAATATAAATTCATTATGGAATTTATATGTGAAAGTGAAATTTGTTTGAAAATAAATATTGATTTTTTTTTTTTTGAAGTGTTGGAATTTTATATCTTGTAAAGATATTTTGGAAAATAAATAATTTGGAAAATTATTTGGAATCTGGTGATGTGTGCATATCCAGTGATAGTTCAATAACCGACTATCAATATTTCCCTTTGAATGGGTATTTGATGTGATTTGATTGAATTTGAATGTCACACTTATTTTTGAATAAGCGCTCACTATTCGGGTTAACCGGGAAAAGACCATGGGGTCGTATAACCCATTCCGAATATGTGATACGTCGTTGTGAATTGCATTTGAAGATCGGTGTTGAAGACCAGTATTTGCGAGAGCGATATGATGACCTATCGATTGTTTCTGCACCGAGTCGCGCCGGTATAGAAACTCCCTAAGTGATGGGAAATCCGATCAGGATTGTGAATATCCGGATTGCAAGGACTTCTTTGTAAGTGCCTTCGGTTCTGTTCGAGCCCGGAACAGACTTGTATGGATTGTATGTCTGACATTACAATTTGAGATATAAAGCCGATTTCTTTCAAATATATTTCTGTTGGTGGCGGAGAATTTATTCTTTGCTTAACACCCTTCTTTGAGACGTATGTGCTCAAAGGTTATATAGTTGAAGTTATCAGCGATATATTCCCAATTTGGTAATGTGATATGCTGAGTGATGCTGAAATGATCATTGTGTTGATTATTGTGATAGGATCATTTATTTGATCGTCTATCTTAGTGATCATTGTGTTGATCATTTGTTGACCCAAAGCATGGCTTTTGTATAAAGTATGTTTTTGTGGACGTGAATTCGTCGAGCCTCACATCCCGGAAATGGTCAAAACAGGAAAGAAGCAGCAAGGTTATGAGGGGTAGCACCCTTTAGGATGTGTCCATTTCCTTCTGGAAAAGGGTGGTATCATGGTATGGAGCCCAGATACTTACTCATGTTGAAAACACTTTGTTATGATTGTGTGAATTGATTAGAGAGCGCTCTCGGAAAAAGGTCCCAAAGGACCGGGGGATGGCATATTCGGTCAGTTGTTACTCAGTTAGGAGTAACCCGGCCTTGTGTTGGTAGAGATCCGGTTTGGTTCTCGGGGATGTCCATCCAGAGGCATTCTCAGTGGCAATGGGAAGTTCCTTGGCCTGACCATTTGTTGGAAATCCAATTCCCAATACGAAACTTGTACGGTATTAGTTGTAGAACCTGCTATTCACTTATGGTGGTCACCACTGTTTGGATAGTAGCTATAGTAGGCATAGTTCGAAATGTCTATGTTGGCTAAGATTTATATTCTACTTTCGAAATGAATTTGTTATACACTATGCACTAATAATAATATCAAATGTTATTTTAAATGCGTATCAAGCATCTTTGACTATCATAAGGAGAAATCTCCTCCGATTCTGCGTTTGCATGTGTGTGTGTGCGGGAGGCCTTATGGTAGTCTCATTTTTAAAAGCATTGCGAATTGAATTTAAAAATATTCCTCTATTTTGATTTTAAAGATAAATAAACTGTTTTGAGTTCTCACACCAGTCACATGACTGACTCGGAGTTTATTGTTTTCCTTCCTAAACTCTGGGTGCCCACCAATTTCCACACGGGCAGTTAAGAGTTAGGTTTATCAGGATATTCTGGATATTCTGGAGTTGCTGGAGGCAAGCTGGATGGCATGGCGTATTACTAGTTTATATAGTATTTCTTTTTCCGCTGCATTGTTTGTTGTTGTATGTTGTTGTACACTCTGATGATATGATGTAATGTAATGAAATGTAATGTAATAACTGATATAGTTCTTTGTTTAAAGATTATTCATTTATTATTATATGTTGTTCCGCTGCGAATTGTGAGATTCTGATGTTGTTCTTTTTGTTTCCTTTCTGTCCCGTTCTATTTTTAAAATTTTCTATCTTTTATTTTCAAATTCTCTGTTTTCTTTCTCTATTTTCTAAAAAAAATTGTCTATCTTCTTTTCCCTCTAATTTTCTTTTTCTTTCTTCTTTTTCTCTCTTCTTTCTTTTCTTAAATTCTTTTAAAAACCCATAACATCTCGGTTTTCGGCCTTCGATTTCTCGGCAGTCGATAAAGTGAGTGTCGATGTCGGATTTTCGAAAGACGAAAATCCCTGTTTGTTACATTTGGTATCAGAGCTCTGATGGTTAAGCGACAACCATGGTTCTGTAGGGTAGTACTCATTAGAGATAGAGTCAGTAGTACTCTAGAATGAGTTTGAGTGTAATAATAGCTATGAGAGCGTATTTGTTAGTGAATATAAAAATTGTTTTATATTGTGATGATTGGTTTATTGAGTGGCATATGAACTTTCGTCAGCGTGGTCCGCAAGACTATGCCGAAGGGGTTTCTAAACACTTGAATAGAACAATTCGACACAATATTGTTTTTAAATTGGGTAAATGAAATGATTTTACCTTGATTATATTTTATATATAAAGGAATAATTTTTCAAAATTATTAAAGTGTATATAAGTGATTGTTTAGTTGTTGAATAATCTAAATAAAAGAATAATTGTATAAGCAAATGAATTATAAGAATTGAATTATAATTAAAGTGATGTACAATTGTGAAATAAACTTATATATATAAGAAGTGAAACTATAGGAATATATTTATGAATATGAGTTGTAAATATAAAGTGAATATAAAGTTAAATGGAATACAACTTAAGTGTTGTTGAATGGAATTGATTTTGGTATCGAAGTAAATAATCAAGTGGATTAAATGAATATAAACTTGAGTTATATAAATGAAATCCAACTTTGGTAATTTAATGGAATTAATGGATTGAATGATTAATCAATTGAATGTAATTTAAAGTTGATATGGAATAATGAATGTAAGTGTTAATTCATTAAAAATTTAATGTTATTAGAAGTTGAATAAAAAAAAATGAATGAATATCAATTTAATTAAACCAATTCAAAGTGATGGTGTTAAATCAAATAAGCAAAGGAATTTGGTTGCAATTAATATACTTTGGTTGTTATTTGATTGTTGATTGATTGTATAAAATTCATTAAGTGTTAATGAAAGTGAATCAGCGAAATTGAAAGCTAAAGAAATTGAATTCAAATTAAAGGTAAATAAATTTGAATAGAATTGAATGTGAATTGGATTTAATTAGTAAATGTAAACTAATTGAATTGAGAATGAATGTTAGTAAATCCAATGTAAACAAATCAAATGTGATTTAAATTGAAAACCATTTCATTGAACATATAATGAGAATAAGAATATGAATGAATGTTTATTTGGATATGGATGATAGTTGGTTGATGGTTTCATTTGTTGTTTAGTTGCATTTCTATGTGACATATATAGTTGTTGTGTTGATATATGTTGTATATTGATACTATTTACATATATGCATGATTCTCATGTGGTTTGTTGAGTTTAGTAGGTGCGGATCGCGTTCGCTTCGCATTTGGAGTTCGCTTTAGCGCTATATTAGCCGTATATGCTTGCTAATAAAATATAAGGTACATATCTCGGATTAAATATCGTACTTTTACATTTTTTTCCCTTCGGGATGCCTCATTACTTGATGAGATGTATATTTGTGATATATATACTGTCATTTTTTTTTTGGATCGAGCCGCGCAAAGGAGACTATGGCGAATTTTTCCGAAAATTTAAGGCGTTAGAAAAATTTGAGAAAACTTGGAAAATTTTGAAAACTTTAACTTTGATTTTGGAATTGAAAGTTAAACGATAGTAATTGTTTATGAAAACATAACTAAGTATGATTTGAAAACTTAGTAAAGATTTGAAAGAAGTTTAATTATGGATTTTGGAAAATTAATAAATTCTGTAATTTTCTTACTTGTAATTTCGAGGACGAAATTCTTTTAAGGGGGAAAGATTGTAACGACCCAGAATTTTTATTAATTTAAATTTGAATATTTAATTAATTTTAAATGTTAATAAGTGAATTTTTAAGTCAAATAAATTTTTATTTGAATTTTTGGATTTAATTGGATAATTAAATCGATAAATTTAATATGTTAAATTATGGAAATAATTGAAAATAGAGTTAAATATGATAGAAAATGATTTGTAAAATTTTATTTAATCATACTGGAGTTATAGAAATATTTTAGAACTTTTAAAATCGAATTAAAAGTTAATTTGTGAAAATTGAATATTTTAATATTTAATAATCGACTGTAAAATAGCCAATTTTTGAACAGTCTCAGAATTGAACGAAACCAGTTCCATTGGATCCGTAATAGTTAGTTATTACCGGATTTCAATTTTCGTGTCAATCGGAGCTATCGTTTGATCGTGGCAGCTCGAAACGCATCGAATCGTTTTTAATTTAAATTTGGCGAGTCAAAATAGCCATTTTTCAAAAAGTCTCGGAATTCGACGAAACCAGTTTCATCGGATCCGTAATGTGATATTATTGTTTCAAATTTCAAGTCAATTGGATTTACCGTTTGTCCGGTACAAATTAAAACGCCTAGAAATCGATTTAAATCGGTTTAATTTAAATTGAGCGTTTACAGCCATAACTCGCACATACTTCCGAATTAGCTTCCGAAACCTGTTCCATTGTGTCCGGAACGCGGGATAAACCCTAGGTACGCTGGTTACGGCGTCTAAATCGGAGTTCGGAAAATCCGGGATGAATAGTGTCGCTCGTTCCTTATAAATAGCCCTACCCCTTCATAAATTTGATAAAAAAATTATCACAAAACCCTAATTCCAATTTGTAGCCGGCCCTAATAAGTCAATGGCCAGAAATGCTCAACATTCTTTCCCTTTGATCTCTCAATCCATCAAGTTTTGGCTAAAACATTCAACTACAAAGATGAAGATCACAACGAGAGCTTCGATGTGAACGGTGGAGATCGCGAATGGAGCTATGGATTGGGAGATACTTTGGGCCGTCACCTACAGCTCACGCACGCACTTCGAGAGGCAATAGAGAGCCGAGCTCTGTGCCTTGGAGGCCGAGCATGGTGGTTGGGGAGGCGCACAGCATGAAGGAGTTTGATCGAGTTTTAATCAAGCGATGAGATTGCAAATTGAAACCTAGTTCTAAGATTTTGGGTTTGTGTGCGTGAATGTTGCTGTAGGATCTTGCGTGAAATGGGAAGAAAGCACGCACGGTGGAGATTGCAAGAGCAAGGATCCAATGGCTGATGTGGCATAGGGTAAAAGTTTTAAAGTAAATGTTGTAATTTAAGCTATTTAAAACGTGTACAAACTTGTAAAAATCATAACTTTTTCATACGAGGTCGAAAAAATGCAAACTCAGTTGCGTTGGAATCGTATGGACGAGCACTACGCGATGGAGTTGGTTTGGAGTCGTTTGGAGTTAGTGAGAATTTCGGGTAAAATTAAACGCACGTTTAATTTTATTCGAAATAAAAGCTAAAAACGGATTTAAATCAAGGTGAGAACTTCTCACTCAATCGAATAGGTTTCGATTTTATTTTAAATAGTTAGATTTAAAATATTAGAATGCATGTTTGAATGATGACTGTAAATTATTGATTGTTAAAATAGACATTATGCGCCGTTAGTAAGCAGATGTTATTTAATAAAAACATATACCGCGAATATTTCATAAACAGTGAAATTGGTATTATATATAATATCAATATATATATATTGGCATATGTATATATTGCAGTTGTTGATTTCCCGCATTTTTTGTTTAGCGGATGAGACCCTATTACGCCGTTATTAAGCGGATAATATTTATTAAAAACATGTACCGCGATAATTTCGTACTGGAGCGAAATTGGTATTGTGCTAATGTTTTTGGATGCAGGAAAAAGGTTGGAGGGATCCAACTGGATTCCTCAACAGTATTTATTTTATTTCAGATATTTTGATATTTGATGGATTATCATATCGATATATGATATCGTTGTTAGTCGTGATTGACTATTTGGTGTGTAGCATCATTGGACCCAGATTTTGGGATTTTAAAATGATTTTAAAAGTGATTTTGAAAATATACTATATTTTTGGAATTGATCCATTATAAATAAATAAACGTTATAATTTTTAAAGTTATAAAAATTATGGTTTTTGTGAAATATAGTTAAAAAGCTGATTTTTAGAAATACAGTTAAAAGTCGATTTTTGAGAAATATGAACTAATGATTTTATAAAATAGTTTAGATTGGATTTTTGAATATATGATAAAAGTTTAAATATAGAATTTATAAAATTTGATTATTTTATAAATCGAAATGATGAAATTATAAAGGAAATTAAAAGATGTTTTAAAGAATAATATTAATTGATTTATATTAAGAGATTTATAAACGGATATTTATAAATCGAAATATTGACATTATAAAACAAGTTTTTATAAGTGTTTGAATGTAGTGAAAATGAAATTCATTAATGAATGAAATTTATAGAATTATATAACGGTGAAGTTATAAATGGAATTTTATAAACAATAAGTTTATAAAATTTGTAAAGTTCAAAGGAACGATTTTTTTTCAAATAAATAAATTATAAGTGTTTGACTTATAATTTGGACTTTTGGTTTATAATTAAGATTATAAATCGAATAGGTAAATAAAGAAGATTTATAAAGGAAGTTGTTATGAAATAAATGGAGATGGAATTTATAAACGTTGTTTTATAAATTCGCAAACGACTTATTTTGATAAGTTAATTGTTATAACTTATAAATGGAGTTATATTCACGTTTTTAGACAGTGAATAATCCTTTAAAATAAAATGAATAGAAAGGATGAAATTTGTTAATAAAGTATATTCACGTTTTTGAATAGTGAATAACACGTTAAAGAAATTGTTTAGAATGTGAATGTTTTAAATAGAATTAAAACGATCCAACGATGTTTTAAAAGGTATAGAGATTCGAAACCATAGATTTCAACATTTATTGTTGAAATAGATGTTTCGAGAAATAAAAGGAAATAGTGGACTATAACATTGTTGTTATAGTAAATGATTTCCGAATGGAAATGTTTTGGTTTAGTATTGGGATTTATATATCTATTTTAATTTCGAATCCCTATACTAGTGATTTTGGGTTGTCGTAACGATGTTTTACGTAACATTCGTTTTGGCCCAAATAAAAATGTTTAAGAGAATGATTTCCCTTAAAGAATGAAATATATACTTAATTCGATTTAAGTATATTGAATATTTTCTAAGTGTTGAAAATAAAAAGAGATTTGTGAATTACTTATGAATAAATAAGTATGGAAATGTTTTCCAATATGAAGTGAATAATTAGAATTTATCTTTTTGAGGATAAATTGAAATGGATTATTGAAATCGAATATGCATGAATATTTTGAAATATAAATTCATTATGGAATTTATATGTGAAAGTGAAATTTGTTTGAAAATAAATATTGATTTTTTTTTTTTGAAGTGTTGGAATTTTATATCTTGTAAAGATATTTTGGAAAATAAATAATTTGGAAAATTATTTGGAATCTGGTGATGTGTGCATATCCAGTGATAGTTCAATAACCGACTATCAATATTTCCCTTTGAATGGGTATTTGATGTGATTTGATTGAATTTGAATGTCACACTTATTTTTGAATAAGCGCTCACTATTCGGGTTAACCGGGAAAAGACCATGGGGTCGTATAACCCATTCCGAATATGTGATACGTCGTTGTGAATTGCATTTGAAGATCGGTGTTGAAGACCGGTATTTGCGAGAGCGATAGGATGACCTATCGATTGTTTCTGCACCGAGTCGCGCCGGTATAGAAACTCCCTAAGTGATGGGAAATCCGATCAGGATTGTGAATATCCGGATTGCAAGGACTTCTTTGTAAGTGCCTTCGGTTCTGTTCGAGCCCGGAACAGACTTGTATGGATTGTATGTCTGACATTACAATTTGAGATATAAAGCCGATTTCTTTCAAATATATTTCTGTTGGTGGCGGAGAATTTATTCTTTGCTTAACACCCTTCTTTGAGACGTATGTGCTCAAAGGTTATATAGTTGAAGTTATCAGCGATATATTCCCAATTTGGTAATGTGATATGCTGAGTGATGCTGAAATGATCATTGTGTTGATTATTGTGATAGGATCATTTATTTGATCGTCTATCTTAGTGATCATTGTGTTGATCATTTGTTGACCCAAAGCATGGCTTTTGTATAAAGTATGTTTTTGTGGACGTGAATTCGTCGAGCCTCACATCCCGGAAATGGTCAAAACAGGAAAGAAGCAGCAAGGTTATGAGGGGTAGCACCCTTTAGGATGTGTCCATTTCCTTCTGGAAAAGGGTGGTATCATGGTATGGAGCCCAGATACTTACTCATGTTGAAAACACTTTGTTATGATTGTGTGAATTGATTAGAGAGCGCTCTCGGAAAAAGGTCCCAAAGGACCGGGGGATGGCATATTCGGTCAGTTGTTACTCAGTTAGGAGTAACCCGGCCTTGTGTTGGTAGAGATCCGGTTTGGTTCTCGGGGATGTCCATCCAGAGGCATTCTCAGTGGCAATGGGAAGTTCCTTGGCCTGACCATTTGTTGGAAATCCAATTCCCAATACGAAACTTGTACGGTATTAGTTGTAGAACCTGCTATTCACTTATGGTGGTCACCACTGTTTGGATAGTAGCTATAGTAGGCATAGTTCGAAATGTCTATGTTGGCTAAGATTTATATTCTACTTTCGAAATGAATTTGTTATACACTATGCACTAATAATAATATCAAATGTTATTTTAAATGCGTATCAAGCATCTTTGACTATCATAAGGAGAAATCTCCTCCGATTCTGCGTTTGCATGTGTGTGTGTGCGGGAGGCCTTATGGTAGTCTCATTTTTAAAAGCATTGCGAATTGAATTTAAAAATATTCCTCTATTTTGATTTTAAAGATAAATAAACTGTTTTGAGTTCTCACACCAGTCACATGACTGACTCGGAGTTTATTGTTTTCCTTCCTAAACTCTGGGTGCCCACCAATTTCCACACGGGCAGTTAAGAGTTAGGTTTATCAGGATATTCTGGATATTCTGGAGTTGCTGGAGGCAAGCTGGATGGCATGGCGTATTACTAGTTTATATAGTATTTCTTTTTCCGCTGCATTGTTTGTTGTTGTATGTTGTTGTACACTCTGATGATATGATGTAATGTAATGAAATGTAATGTAATAACTGATATAGTTCTTTGTTTAAAGATTATTCATTTATTATTATATGTTGTTCCGCTGCGAATTGTGAGATTCTGATGTTGTTCTTTTTGTTTCCTTTCTGTCCCGTTCTATTTTTAAAATTTTCTATCTTTTATTTTCAAATTCTCTGTTTTCTTTCTCTATTTTCTAAAAAAAATTGTCTATCTTCTTTTCCCTCTAATTTTCTTTTACTTTCTTCTTTTTCTCTCTTCTTTCTTTTCTTAAATTCTTTTAAAAACCCATAACATCTCGGTTTTCGGCCTTCGATTTCTCGGCAGTCGATAAAGTGAGTGTCGATGTCGGATTTTCGAAAGACGAAAATCCCTGTTTGTTACATTGATACTCCTGCATTATATAGCGAATGAGACCCTATGCGCCCCGCATAATAACTGATGACCCTATATACCGCGATATCCCGCCTTCAAGCAAGATTGGTATTTTTATATTGTGCTAACATCTGTGGATGCAGGGAAATAAGTTGGAGTGATCCAACTAGATTCCTCCAAAATTTGTTGAATTTATTTTCATATTCAGTTATATGAAATGTTGGATAATCTGTGATATTATATTGGAAATCAATTTATTTGATGTTAATATATTGCTAGATATATTATGACATTTAAAAGAATATAAATATTAAATTTTTAAGAGGAATAAAAAGGGAGAATTAAAGCATGGAATTGTAGTAAAGAAGGATAAATTTAAAAGCGAAGAATTAGGAAAAATAAATAGTTTGATTTTTAAATACTATTTAATCAAATCCGGGATAAGGGAAAAGTAAGGATTTTGGATAAATGTGGAAAAATGGATTTTTTTTTTAAATAAGGACTTGAGCAATATTGTTTTTTGAGTACGACGGGATATATTTTCAAAATTTAAGCTATAAACGAGTTGGAAAATAACAAAAGGAGAATTTTGAAATGGAGTATGGATTTGGTATTTTAGAATCAAATAAGGTTTAAATCATAATAGAGGAGTAAACTGGAACAAATAGATTTTGGAATGAATTGGGTAAATCAAAATGGAAATAATGCAGAGAATCGATTGGGAAATCTATTAAGTGTTTCGAAAACTGTGATTAAAGGAGAATGAGATTATGGAATTTATAGACGGGGTTTATAAATTAGTGGAATATTTCTCAGTGAATAATTTGTAAGTATAAATTCATGGTGGGAAATTAAAAGAAAAGGGTGTTATGTTTTAAAAATAAATAGTTGTTTATTTTTAAAAGCATGGAAAGGAAATTTACGGGTTTGGTACGTAAATTAAATTGGGATAAATCGAGAAGGATTTATTAACTGATTAAATGGATTATATGGAATGGAAAGTGTATTTTCCTGGAAAAAGCCAAGTATGTTTTCAAAGAAGATTTTAAGTATAAGTTTTAAAGTTATTTATTAAGAATTTTTTAAGAAATTTATTATTTAAGTTGTTTAAAATTTTAAAGGTAAATATTTATTAAGTTAGTTATAGCAGTAATTATTTTAAAGGTTAAATTGGTATTATGATTTAAAAGATAATTGTTAAATATTTATATCTTATAGAGTTGCTTTGTTTTAAAAAGTAGTTTGGCTAAAGTTTTTATTTGAAAAATTAGTATAGAATTTCATAACTTTTATTTTGAATAGCTCTTCTATTTTCTACTTATTTTTTTATTCTTTATTCATTTCGATTTTATTTCGCTCTCTTTTCATCTTATTTCCTTCCATCAATCCTTAAGTCCCATAAGGATTGATGATCCTATAAAATCTTACCCATTTTCTCATCGAGCGAGGCGTACGAAATAAATCAGATTGATTTTTCGACAAAAAAAGTACTAGTCTTTTAAGTAATTTTATTTTAAAATGTTTTAAGTTTATATTTTTAGATAAAGTGATTTAGTTTGTTTAAAAATCTAACTCAATAAGATTGTTGTTTTCTATGGAAATAAACAGATGGTTGGAATTTGTTCCGTAAGAATAAAAAGGGATTTATAACTATTTTCAATGTGTTGAAACGTGTATATTATATCTTGGGAGGATATTTTGTGATAAATAATTTAGGAAATTATTTAAATCTGATGGTTGCTTGTGGATGTTGTATGATAATTAAATAACCGACTATTAATATTGGCAAATGCGCTGATTGTTTCGAAGAGAACGGGATCGGGATTAATTTTCCAAAAACCACTTCGATCTGGTTTGAAGGTTTGCGAATGAAGAAACATGAAGATGATGAAGACGGTGATTCAGTTTATCCAGACCCAGGACAACTTGTATGGACGAATGCTATCAGAACATCGTCAAGGGGACGATGAGCATTCTAAGTGTATGTGTGCTAAAAAGGTAGCGCATAGCCTCATCAATCGAAAATGGCTAAAACAGGGGAGATGCAGCAAGGCTAAGTGGCTAGCAACCAACTAGGGTAAGATCATCCCTGTCTAGATGTCCCTATTAATTCGGCTGTGTGGCCGGTTGCTGATCACAACCGCGGGTGATCTTATTTGGACTATCCAGTAAGGGGTATCTTCGGTCTTGTGTTGCATGGAATCAGGAGGGATCCTACTTACTATGATCTAATCCGGGTACTGTGATGGGGTACCCCAGTAACCCTACGATTATATGGAATCCAAATTGTTGAATATGCGAGTATATGATTTTTTTTGTTTGATGATAATAAACATATATATATATATATATATATATATTCATTTAAATATGTTTGTTAATGTACTATTATATTTTTCACATAATTAAAAAATATTTGCCGAATAAAATAAATAACACGGAATTTGAATTCAAACTGATATTTATTCAAACAAATATTTATTATAATTTAGAATAGTACAAATTTAAGCTCTCACCATATATATACAATTTTAATTACAATACAAATTTGATTACATCACAATTTCAAATTTACAAATGAATCTCACTACATATTACTCATTTACTCGTACTTATCTTTAACTTCATTGCAGATTGAATCCAGCATCTAAGCAATCTGCAAAAATATATACTAAAGTAGTAAAATTGAAAATAAAATATTTTTTGCAGTACAAAATAAAATGTAATTTTGAAAATATCATTTTCCTCGGTTATTTGGGTTTTTCATCATCATCTAATTTTTAATTCATTATACACGAACAGCTTATGACATGCACAGCATATCACTGTACATGCCATAAGGCCGTGGACACCGATACACTTGATAAAATTACAGGGACAGGTGAGCACAGGTCAAACCCAAATGAAAATCCAGGTTTAACTCAAGTGCAATATAAACAAAGTCACGACACGAGTACAAGGTCAAACCCGAGCTATATGCTGGATTCAACACAAGTGCAAGTTCATGAAAATAGTCAAGACAACTAAAACAAGCCTCAACCAAAAAGTTTGGTTATGTACACATGAAACCAGTCTTGGAATCAGACTCAAGAAAACCAGAGGCTGCCACTTAAATACAAATGCACTTACAACATCTCAAATGTCATATGAAACAAAATACTCGCGTTGACCAGACTACCCGAATACATGGAGCAATGCAATAGTCAACAGTGAAGACAACTACAATCTTACAGGAACCAAGACCAAATTCAAGCACCAATCCAGACTCAATGAAACAACACTTCAACACTACAGATGCAAGCATACTCGAGTCATAGTGCATCTAATCAAACCAGTGTGCAGTGACAATATACACGTGATCAAGAAAATCAAGCAAGTGAAGCAACTAGAGCTCTAGATGGTACACAATATAATGACACAATACATCAAATCAGACATATACAGTGCGTAGCATATTCAAGTGCGGACTACACAAGTGGTGCACATGTCAACAATCAATGGTAAAGCAATTTCAAAAAGAGAGATATAAACACATATATATGCAGTGCAAACTCGGCCAATTGGTCAAAGTGAACCAGACCAGAAAACAAGACCAAATCAAATGCAACCTGAACAAAAGACATAAATACAATATGATCTGCCTCAAAGCAATAACAGGTACAACATATATGTAGACAGTGATAAATATGCAGTGTAGTGCAACTCAGTGCGAACCAGGAATGCAACATCTATACAAGGCATATGTACAACTACAAAGTAAACAATATGTACCAGCTCAACCTACCGTGCAAACATAAAACAGTGAATTACAAAATCAAGACAGTGCCAAAATCAAAATAGTATCAACTGGCCGATGAAACAGCAGTGTCAAACCAAAAATAATGTCGCAAGGGATTTCAAAAATAGCCGAAGTCATAGCATTAAGTTCGAACCAAATATAATGGTCAAGAGAAATAATTCAAAGCAACAGCCGAAGTCCCAGAGGCAAAAATCAAAACCATGGAAAGTTTGAACTAATACAAATCAAAGTTAGATGTAAATGAACAAGTCAACTGTCATCTCAAAGTCAAAAAAATTCAAAGCCTGTTTTATCAAATCGAACAAGTCCAAGTTGAAACAAATGGCCAAAGTCCACAGATTGAAGAACATTATCAATATCAAGTGCCGAAGTCAATATAAAATCAAATGCCAGAAATTCGAAACTGTGCTGGCCAAGGAATCATCGTCACAGCAAAGTCAGAGCCGTGGAAATCAAGAATCGAGCAGATTCAAAATCAAAGCCGTGAGTACCAAGAAATCAAAATATATATGAATTGAAAAAGTCAGAAATCATCACAAGCATCTATACAATATCAAATGGCCGAGGAGAATTATAGACGAATTCAAATAAATGTATACGAACGAAAATCAAGGGTTTCGAAGCCTATATAAACCATAACATCATCGGCATAATAAATCATTCGAGTTTAAGCAGAAAATAACAATCATTCAACTCGAATCAAGATCGAGTTCAAGCAAACTAACGAGAAGAGCATAAGAGATAAATTACATACCGAAGTAAAAAGTCGAACTTGATCAAATCGAAGGACCGTGTTCGAATTGAAGAAGCAGTCGATTACTGAAGCAAGTTAGAGAAACAGCAATTGTAATCAACTTACAATCAGATGGCGACTTCGAATATCTCAAAGCTCTAATTTTTGTTGAAGAGGGATGAACGATCAGGAAGCCGACATTTTTCCTCAAACAAAAGAAACGGGTCGAACAGTATAAAAGAAAGAAAAAGAAGGCCGGCCTTGTTTTACTTTAAAAAGGCTTTAGTTTGTTTAAATTAGGGTTTTGGGTTATTTAATTTTTATTTTTTGTATTTTCCTTTTAAACAATTGTAATTTCTAGTCGTGTGACTAGGGGACGAGCTACGGTGGTGTAGTTCGAGATCGCAACTCAATAGCTGATTTATGGCAGGATTTTTAGCGTAGAGTTATGGCTAGTCAATAGTGGGTGTTGCGAGTTTACGTGTGTAAGTGTCTGACTGCTTAATTTCTAGTAGAAACCTTGGGGGCAGCACGTAGGCAGGGTTTCGCCGAAGCTAGGTAAATTCTGTGTCGTTCTATTTCTACATTTATTATTCTGCTATTATCTATGTTGCAATAATTCTGATATATCTGTGTTGAAAATATTTTATAAACTACCACAATAATTTTTTTAATTTATAGAATCACCTTATTCACCCCCTCTCTAGGGTGAAATCGATCCTACAAGTGGTATCAGAGCTAGGTACAAAAGCCATTTTTGTTTTAAAATAAGTTTGATTTTTGAAAGACCAATTTTTTACAAATTTAAATTTTTAAAAATGGCTACTTTTGCTGAGGGTCGGTCTAGTATTATCCCTCCTATTTGTGATGAAACAAATTTTTTGAATTGGAAATTAAAAATGGAATTTTATTTGAAATCTATTAATGTTAAATGTTGGGATATTATTAAAAATGGGTATGATATAACTGATGAGAAAATTATCTGGATTAATGCTCTTGTTGTGCATATATTATCTAATCAATAATTTTAACTTTTTCTCTCATTGTGAAAATGCACAGGAAATCAGGAATACTTTTGATGCAATATATGGTACAAAAGTCAACAGCAATGGAAAATCCTCCTCAATCAACACAGCTAAAGAAACGAGTTAATAGGGTTGGTAAAAAGCAGTAGTGATGAGGACGATGATGATGGAGCAACATAGCTAGGACTGGTAATGAAGAGATATAAAAGTGGAACCGCAAATACGGAAATCCAGCTCTAAATCAAAAATTAAAAAGAAGAATAATCAAAGTTCTAGATAACCCAGAACAGCAAGAAATCGTCTGTCATAGGTGCAACAAATCCGGACACATCAAGCCCAATTGTCCTCGACTTGAACGCGACCAAGAAAAGAATTCAAAACGGAAAAGTTTTGCAGCCACGTGGAATAAAAGTGATGATTGTGAAAGTACTAGGAGTGAGAGTGAGAAAGCAGATATGTGTCTTCAAGGTGATATAACCGATAGCGATGATTACGAGCCAAGCGAGGTATCAAAACTTACTTCCTCAGAATTACTTATATAAACCATGAAGTAAATGGCTGTTTTGAACGACTTAGGGAGATGTATGCCAAACTTGAATCACAAAAATATACTTTGATAGATTTAAATAAACAACTTGATCAATTAGTTAAAAACTATCAAATTAGGATCCCTAAGTGTGATAAGTGTCCATCACTCGAAGAAGAAATTAAAAAATTAGAACTTAAAATTAAATCGCCTGAAAATGAAATTTTGATTTTGAAAGAGTGTGAAAATACTAGGAGAGGGAATTCTACTAAAAAGTGCACTCAATTATTGAACGAAAATAAAAGGACTTGGGTATAATCATCCTGAATGTGTTAAAAGAAAAACTAATCAAGTCAAATTCAAGTGCACAATTTGTGGAAAATTTGGACACAATCACAATGTTTGTTGGTATAGACCCAAACAAGTGAAAACAAAACCAATTTGGGTTCCAAAAGGCACAAATATAAAATCTCTTAAAGTTAAACAAATCTGGGTGCCGAAAGGAACATATATAAATAGTTTTGGGTCTCCACAAAATTATTCTTCAAAATCAATTGCCACTAACAACCATGGACCTATGAAAACAAATAGATCACAAAAATACTCTCTCATGTAGGTGTGGTGGCAGGCTAAGAAACAAAAACAGTGTTATCTGGATTCTGGCTGTTCCAAAAACACAACGAGCAACAAATCAAAATTCCTTAGCCTAGTATAAAGGTGACATAATCACAAGTGACAATGAAAAAATATATCGTAAAGGTAAGACAGGCAATGGTATATTTATTTTGAACGATATATTAAATGTGATAATCTGCACCGTAATCTGAATTAAATCAACCAGTAATGTGATGATTTTGATTCTGACTTATTCTTAATTGATATGATTTTTGACTTGTTCTTATTTATGACTTTGATTTGTGCTTAAATGTTGACCAATCATCTTTTCATCTTTGAAAAAATCTATATAAATTTGTTCTGTATGATGGTGTTTTATTGGTCTTTGATTGCTCATGTTACACGTGGATATATTTGTTCTGACATTATAGTCACTGTTTGTAAATTTGCATGATTTCAATTCAAATTCAAGAGAATTTCATTTAAAAAGCTGTTAAAAATGAGTTTGAGATATTTTGTTGCACACTTCATGATCTGGTCTGTAACGTTCAACTAATAATAGGTTTGAGTGAAAAGAAATTCAAATGCAGATTACACTGGTAATCTAGTTGATAGAAAAGTTACTAGTGGAACGTGATTTATGATGAGACATTTAGTAACTGCATCGTTTTTCAAAAAAAATATCTTCATAGTTTTCACTTCAAATAATTTTCAAATTGCAAACATTTTTTATAAAACCCCTTCTAGAAAATCATTTTTGACCTTGTTTTAGATTAGTCATTTTGGAAAATTTGGTTTTATAATTATTTTTGGATTTGATTTTAAATAATTATATTGACCAATCTGACTCCCTACTAATTATTGAAAAGACAAATAGTGTTTGCAAAAGTGACGAGTGGTGATATTAATCATATATTATAACTTGAGACAGTATATTTAGGAAATTTCTTTAGAAATTTGAACAAGAGTTATAAAAACTTTTTGTTGGTAAAAATTCCATGACCATCTCTAATTTTATCATATTTTTGTCAACCATTACTCATCAAAATCCAATATAGTATGTCAATATGTGGTATTTTAAATAGGAAATCATTCGTTTTTCATTATATTTTTTTTTTAAAAATAAACAAAATCCAAAATATTCACTCTCATTTAAAAGTCCTCACGGTTATGCACGGGTGAATTACTTGAAATTTTTGATTATGTGCTTCCATGCTCATTTAAAGGTCCTCACGGTTATGCACGTATGGAACGTATATCAAAATTGATTTATTAAATAAACAAGTTAATTCTAATCCCATTTAAAATTCCTCACGGTTATGCGTGGTTAGAAGATACTTGAATTCGTTTTTTAAAATAAAATTAGAATACTACTAATCTCATTTAAAAGTCCTAACAGCTATGCATGGCTAGCACATATTCAAATTCCTGATATAAATATACCACAAATAGACACAACTATATAGTTTTATATGATGACATTATTCTTATCATTCTAAAGTGGAATATGCGCCTAACAAAGTATTTATGATTTTTGTATGATTTTTTATAGAAATTTAATATTTATATTTGATTGAGTTTTAATGTCTATCACTTTATCTCTATTTTTCTAACACTATTACTCTTTTGCTGATAACAAAAGGGGGAGAGAAAAGTTAAGATTTTGACAAATAAAGGTCAAATATTTTCTACTTGCATCTAGACTCATTTTCATATTTTTATTTACATGCATATATAAAGGGGGGAGCTTTGTGTAGAGAGGGAGCATTCCAATAGAGGGAGCAAATTGAATGCTCAAATACATTTAACAAATTCAAAATTTTAAATATATGTTTGTTATCATCAAAAGGGGGAGATTGTTGAATATGCAAGTATATGATTTTTGTTTGATGATAATAAACATATATATATATATATATATATATATATATATATATATATATTCATTTAAATGTATTTGTTAATGTACTATTATATTTTTCACATAATTAAATAAATATTTGCTGAATAAAATTAATAACACAGAATTTGAATTCAAACGGATATTTTATTCAAACAAATATTTATTACAATTTTGATAGTACAAATTCAAGCTTTCACTATATATATACAATTTCAATTACAATACAAATTTGATTACATCACAATTTCTAATTTACAAATGCATCTCACTAATATCGATCATTCACTCGCATTTATCTTTAACTACATTCCAGATTGAATCCAGCAACTGAGCAATCTGCAAAAAATATATACTAGCGCAGTAAAATTGAAAATAAAATATTTTTTGCAGTACAAAATAAAATGTAATTTTAAAAATATTATTAGCCTCGGTTATTTGGGTTGTTTGACATCATTTAATTTTGAATTCATCATACACGAACAGCTTGTGACATGCACAGTGTATCACTGTACATGCCACAAGGCCATGCACACCGATATATACCTGATAAAATTACAGGGACAGGTGAGCACAGGTCAAACCCAAATGAAAAGTCGGGTTCAACTCAAGGGCAATACAAACAAGGTCACGACACGAGCACAAGGTCAAACTCGAGCTATAAGCTGGATTCAACACAGGTGCAAGTTCATGAAAATGGTCAAGACAACTAAAACAAGCCTCGACCAAAAAATTCGGTTATGTACACATGAAACTAGTCTTGAAATTAGACTCATGAAAACTGGAGGCTGCCACTTAAATACAAATGCACTTACAATATCTCAAATGTCATATGAAACAAAATACATGCGTTGACCAGACTACACGAATACTTGGAGCAATGCAATAGTCAACAGTGAAGACAACTACAGTCTTACAGGAACCAAGGTCAAACTCAAGCACCAATCCAGACTTAATGAAACAACACTACAACACTGCAGACGCAAGCATACTCGAGTCACAGTGCATCTAATCAAACTAGTGTGCATTGACAATATACATGCGATCAAGCAAATCGAGCAAGTGAAGCAACTAGAGCTCCAGATGGTGCACAATATAATGACATGATACATCAAATCAGACATATACCGTGCGTAGCATATCAAGTGTAGACTACACAAGTGGTGCACATGTCAACAATCAATGGTGAAGAAATTTCAAAAAAACAGATATGAACACATATATATGCAGTGCAAACTCCGCCAACGGGTCCAAGTGAACCAGACCATAAAACAAGACCAAATCAAATGCAACTTGAACAAAAGACATAAATACAATATGATCCGCCTCAAAGCAATAAAAGGTACAACATATATGCAAACAGTGATAAATATGCAGTGCAGTGCAACTCAATGCAAACCAGGAATGCAACATCTCTACAAGGCATATGTACAACTACAAAGTAAACAATATGTACTAGCTCAATCTACTGTGCAAACATAAAACAGTGAATTACAAAATCAAGACAGTGCGAAAATCAAAATAGTATCAACTGGCCGATGAAACAGCAGTGTCGAACCAAAAATAATGTCGCAAGGGATTTCAAAAATAGCCGAAGTCATAGCACTAAGTGCAAACCAAAAATAATGGTCACAAAGAAATAATTCAAAGCAACAGTCGAAGTCCCAGAGGCAAAAATCAAAACCATGGAAAGTTTGAACTAATACATATGAATGCCAGATGTAAATGAACAAGTGAACTTTCATCTCAAAGTCAAAAAAATATTCAATGTCGTGTTTTATCAAAATCGAACAAGTCCAGGTTGACACAAATGGCCAAAGTCCACAAAGTGAAGAAGAGTATCAATATCAAGTGCCGAAGTCAACATAAAATCAAATGCCATAAATTCGAAACCGTGGTGGCCAAGGAATCGTCGTCACAGCAAAGTCAGAGCCATGGAAATCAAGGAATCGAGCAGATTCAAAATCAAAGCCGTGAGTACCAAGAAATCAAAATATATACGAATTGACAAAGTTAGAAATCATCACAAGCATCTATACAATATCGAATGGCCGAGGAGAATTACAGACGAATTCAAATAAATGTATACGAACGAAAATCAAGGGTTTTGAACCCTATATAAACCATAACATGATCGCTGCAATAAATCATTAGAGTTCAAGTCAAAAAGAACAATCATTCAACTCAAATCAAGATCGTGTTCAAGCAAACAAATGAGAAGAGCATAGGAGATAAATTACATACCGAAGTAAAAAGTCGAACTCGATCAAATCGAAGAGCCGAGTTCGAATTGAAAAAGCAGTCGATTATCGAAGGAAGTCAGAGAAAAAGCAATTATAATCAACTTACAATCAGACGGCAACTTCGAATATGTCAAAGCCCTAATTTTTTTGAAGAGGGACGAACGATCAGGAAGCCGACATTTTTTCACAAACAAAAGAAATGGGCCGAACAATATAGAAGAAAGAGAAAAGGAGACCGACCTTGTTTTATTTCTAAAAGGCTTTAGTTTGTTTTAAATTAGGGTTTTGGGTTATTTAATTTGTGTTTTTTTTTGTATTTTCCTTTTAAATAATTGTAATTTCTAGTCATGTGACTAGGGAACGAGCTACGGTGGTGTAGTTTGAGAATTCGCAACTCAGTGGCTGAGTTGTGGCAGGGCTTTGAGCGTAGAGTTAAGGCTAGTCGATAGCGGGTGTCGTGAGTTTACGTGTGTAAGCGTCTGACTGCTTAATTTCTAGTAGAAACCTTTGGGGCAGCACGTTAGCAGGTTTTTTCCGAAGCTGGGTAAATTCTGTATCGTAATATTTCTGCATTTATTATTCTTCTATTATCTGTGGTGTTATAATTCTGATATATCTGTGTCGAAAATATTTTATAAACTTTCATAATAAATTTTTATAATTAATAGCATCACCCTATTCACCTCCCCTCTACGGTAAAATCGATCCTACACAAATATCCAATAAGCACCTGTACGATTTTGATTGTGCCCAACTATGCTGGAACGTGAGATGTAAGCATTTCAGCTAGATACTATTTTACTTTCTATAGACACTAATATAATATCAAACGAATTTGATAAAAATGTTTTGGTCAGCGTAAGGTAAAAACCCGACATGTTTATTTATGGCACAGTCTTTCAAGATACCTTTGATTTCAAAGGATTTTGAAAACATTAATAATCCAATTGAAGGTGTTTTGCCACTCTGGTTTTTCAGACTGACTCGGGTGTTATTTCACTATAATGCTCGGGTCAGACCGAGTAATATAGGATACAGGATAGGATGCTATGGAGCTCAGGAGACGAGCTGGATGGCGGGACGTATCACACGTACTTGATGTGTGTGTGTGTGTTTATATATATATTCCACTGTGTAGTATCAGTCGTATAGTCTGCTTTTGTGAGGAAAAGTTAATATAATTGTCAGTATTTTCCTATTGATTGTGTTGTATTCTCTTGATGTAATGTATTAAACAAATGTAGTTCTCTTTTTATAAAGATCATTCATTTAACTATTTTATATTGTTCCGCTACAATTGTGAGATTTTTCGGCATTTAATACTATGGACGTATTGATTTCGATTTAATGTATTAAACAATTGTGATTTTGATGTAATGTATTAAACAATTGTAATTTCGATTTTGATGTAATGTATTAAACAATTGTAGCATTCGATTGTTCGGCATTTAATACTATGGACGTATTGATTTCGATTTTCAGGCGTCGAAAAATCAAGTCATGACACTATAACTTATCTGGAATATCTTGAGATCTTAAACTCTTCAATACTCACGAGTCTTCAATTATCTTCATCTTCAACCTACTCTTGGTATCAGCATCTTGAATCTATTCTTGATATGGTACAGTCTTCTTAATAAATACATGTCTAATATCCTGCATTATATACTATATATCTTGATAAAACATCAGTATCTATATTTTATACAATGTATATAATTGATATCATCGAAACCAATTCCTAAGGTACTAACAATAAGTGCTGGAATGGGATGAAGAGGTATGCAAGCTCGTTTAGACATGTTATGTTGGAAAATTGCTTTATCGTTGAAGATGGAGCTCAAGCAAAGCAATTAAAGACAATGACCGATGATATTCTTTTTAGGAACCATAATGCAAATGGGATCAAAGCATCAATGCTTGACCCTTTAGTGATAATGACCATGGTTGGGCCACCTACTTCGAGGAAAGTTCTCATTGACTGTGAATATTCAATAAATATATTGTTTAAGAAAGCTTACGGCAAAATGATGATGAATGGCTAGGATTTGAAGCTATGTAAGTCCCGGGTTCATGGATTTACTAGAGAGGCTAAAAAATCTGTTGGGTGTGTTGAATTGTTAGTGGGTTTAGGTAAAAATAACCGTAAGAGAGTGCAGGTTATGACCTTCGTTGTAATGGACACATTTTCTTTATATAATGCCTTTCTAGGTTAATCGGCCCTTTGGGTGGCGTTATCCCCATGGTGTCTAATGATTAAATTTCCTACGAAGAATAGGGTAGGAGTCGTCTAAGACGACTAGAATGTATTGAGTGAAGACGCGTTTCATAGCTAAGAGAAGCAAAGCAACATGAAAAGGGGAAGGATATAGAGAAGACTCTTTGCATTAAGTTGATTGATGCATAGAAATCATCACCTAAGACTTGGTTTGGTCAGGATAGCAGTTTTCTTAAAGCTTTGGACCTAAGGAAAGTGCCAAAGGATGCGAAGGCGGCTACAGTTTAGTTGACGAACAACATCCTGGTCGCTTGTGATAATCGTGTTCGAGTTCTGAAGATCGGATCTTAACTCAGTATAAAGATTAAAAAGGAGTTGGTAGGGTTCCTCTGGGTAAACCTAGATGTGTTTTCCTAAACACATTCTGATATGTGTGGGATATCGTGGAAATAGTGTGCCACACATTGAATGTGAACTATGGATGTCATCCCGTGAAGCAGATATGACGCAGCTGGGTTGGAATAATCCGCTACACAGAAGGAAGAAGTGGATAAGCTAAAAGACAATGGTTTTATTTGCGATGCTCTATACCCTGAATGGGTAGTCAATCTAGTAATAGTCAATAAGCATACGGGAAAGTAGCGGACATGCATCGACTATTCAAACAAAAATAAAGCATGCCTAAAAGACAACTTCTCGTCGTCGACAATTGCCAACTAGTGGACTCAATAGATGGCCCTGAATTGATATCATTCATGAATGCTTTTCGGGCTACAACCAAAGTACAATGTACATCCTAGATCAAGAACAAAATATTTCTATCATCAACCTAGGATTGTACTGCCAGCTTATTATGTCGTTTGATCTAAAGAATGCAAGAGCATCTTACCGAAGATTGATAAATTCGATATTCAAGAATCAGATCGAGCCTTCGATGGGGGTGTATGTAAAAGATATGTTGGTGATGTCGTAGCGATCAAGGAACCATGTAGATGGCCTATCAGAGAATTTCAGCGTGCTTTGAAGATGTAGGATGAAGCTCAACCCACTGAAGCGTTCATTTAGAGTTGCACCAGGGAAATTTTTAGGTTTCATAGTAAACTCAAAGGGCATAGAAGCTAATCCAGAACAGTTTAAGGCATTAAGAAATGTCAGAGTCCTAAAAACAATAAAGGTGGCCCAAGGCTTGAATGGAAAGTAGCTGAATTGAGTCAGTTTATTTCAAAGATCACAGGCAAGTGTATATCGTTCTTCAATGCCCTCAAAAAGGGAAAAAGAAATATTGCTTGGATGTAGGAATGTAAGGATGCTTTTCAGGCTGTGCTTGATCATATTGAAAGGCTACCCATCATATCGAAGAATTTGAAAGGAGTGCATTTATTTTTTATTTGAAAGGATAGGTACGTGCTTTAAGTGCTACCCTAGTACGTGAAGAAACCAAGATCTAAAGGCCGGTATGTTGCATCAGCAAGAAGTTAATGGGAGCAGAAAGGAATTTTCCAAAATTGAAAGAAAAAAATAGCCTACTGCTTATTGATTGCGTTAAGAAATTTTTGTAGCTACTTTAAAGCTCATCAGATTAATTACCAGTTGAAAACCCTCTAAGACAGGTAACGCACCATCCTAAGACTTTGGGAAGGTTGTTGAAGTGAAATATTGAACTAAGTCAGTACGATATACCCAACCATCCTAGCAGAGTGATTCTAGGACATGCATTAACCATTTTCTTTGTCGAATTCACCTCCAGGATAAAGAAAGAGGAGAAGAGGCAGAGCAGAATGCGCAATGGAAGCTATACATGGATGGAGCATCTAATGAGCATTGCTCAGGGGTAGGAGTGATTTTTATAACTCTTGAGGAACAGTCGATATTTTATGCATTGAAACTCGAGTTCCCTATAATGAACACCAAGGCCATATATGAAGCAATTAGGGGCTCGAGATGGTGAAGGAATTGGGAGTCAAAACATTGCATATATATATATATATATATATATATATATATATATATATATATCTGTGTGTGTGACTCCCAGTTGGTGGTCTCCCAGGTGAAGAAAAAATTTCAAGCTAAGGGAGCAAGATTAGCCCCTTATTTGGTGAAGGTTTTGGAACTACTCAATGACACTGAATATTACATGATAATGCACATACCCAAGGAGGAGAACACAAAGGACGATTTGTTAGCCAAGCTATCTAGCTTCGAGGATTCACAACTCATGGTTTGGTTCCAGTGGAGTTTTTATTATATCTAAGCATCGACTAGATTGATATTAATTGGATCGTAGAGGCTGAATCTAAATAAAATCATGGATGACTCTAATCAAGGAGTACTTGCTAGAAGGAACTCTCCTTAATGGGAGGAACAAATGAAGTAAACTCATGCGCAAAGCTCCATGATTTATTGTTTAGGAAGGAGTACTATATATGAGAGGATTCTCAGCTCCTCTATTGTGATGTGTCACTAATGAAGATTGCTCCATGATTTATTACATGAAGGAGCCTAGGGCGATTACACTGAGGGGAAAATATTGACAAGGAAGATTTTTTACTATGGATATTTCCAACAAACAGTCAACAGGGACATAGCTGATTACACAAGAACATGCAATAGATTCTAAAGATTTGCAAAGATTCCTAAAGCCTCATTAACAAAAAAATATATGAATGGTTAGTCCATGTTCATTTGAGGTTTGGGGAATTGACATTATCGATGTGCTACCGATGTCAAAGGGTAGAGTGAAGTACGTCATTGTTGTAGTTGAATATTTTATGAAATGGCCTAAAGCAGAACTTCTTGCCATAAACACCATGTAGAAGGTGATTAATTTCGTAATGGAAAATATTATATGTCAATTTAGGATTACACAAATAATCATTTCTTGTAATGGAACCTAATTTGATAATGTTGAATTCAAAAATTTCTGTATAAAGTATCGAAAGGAGAAGAAGTTTATGGTGGTAGTGCATCTGTAGGTGAATGGATAGGTAGAGGCAATGAACAAAATCATCAAATCCCTCCTTAAGAAACGGCCGATGAAGGCCAATAGCATGTGGGTCGATGAATTACCTCTATCACTTTGGGCTTATCGAACGACCCACAAGTCCACGACTGACCGTATTCCATTTTCCTTGGCCGATGGATCAAAGGCCATGATTCCAATTGAGCTAGAAGTGCCTTCTCATAGGAAGATCCATGATGATCCTAAGATGAACGAGGAGCTCCAACTCGAGTCCCTCAATATAGTCGATGAGAAGTTCGACGAAGCTTATCTAAGTGTTGTTGCTCGCCAGAAACAAGTTTCTCAACATTGTAATGCAAATGTCAAGAATCAGACCTTCGAGATCGAAGATCTTGTCCTTCAACAAATCTTCCCTAACCCAATGAATATTGGCTAGAGCTGGGAAGGTCTGTAGGCTATTGGATACGACCTTGGAGATGGAACATTCAAGCTAGCAACAGTTGATGGAATCTCACTCTCGAGGGCATGGAATAGCGAACATCTACGATGCTATTTTGCTTAAATGTATACTCGTACATAAATAACTAAGCTCTAATGTAACTAGGCAAAGTCTGCTATTCCTGTGAATACAAAATGAATTGGCTTTGAGGATCAATGGAATTATATTCTTATTAGCCTAACTGTGTGATATGGATAAAAACATAGTTGAATATTATGCATTTGTATAATGCAGGTATATAGGCTCCCAAAGATAGATACCAAGAAAATATTGTGGTCTTGAATAGGTCACAGAAACATGGCTTTTCCAGGTATTATAGAGATAGATACTTGCCAATTCCCTCATCCCTTGATTGGATTATCAGAGTATAAACTCAATAAGATCAATCAGGACGATACATCATATACTTTTATCATAAGACTTTTGCCTAGAGGTAGGCAAGGCCTCAGACCATAGCCCAGAGATCGGAAAGATCGCATCTCACCTATTATGCCCCAGAGATAGGACATACATGATCAACACAGGGAGTTAGACAAGGTCAAATGCAAATGTCCGAAGATGGACATTCAAAACACCACTCAAGGTGGATAATCGCGACCGATGCCCACAGATAGGTAGGGTCGAACGTGGATATCTAGAGATAGACATCCAAAATTCCACTCCTCGATAGAACGTGGATATCTAGAGATGGACATCCAAAATTCCACTCCTCGATAACAAGGAGAGATGTGAAAATCCTACTTTATCACTAGTCAAACAAAACCAGACTGGCAGCAAACTAAGAAGACTACTACCTAACTAAGTGGTAGTAAGGAATCTTCTGTCCACATATAATTACGATGGATAGTTAATAGACTTTGATTCAAATGTAATCACAGTTAGCATAAAAAGGTTAATAATGCGAAGTACATAGATAAATAACATCGATGTTTGAAAAGAAAACTATTTTATTCATTATTAACAAATTTTTTGAGAAAAAGCGAGGGCTGTTCCTACACAATAATAGCCTATGTGCAAAAAATCAAAAGGTACACGAAAGATAATCTAACCGAGCTTTAACTATGAGTGTTTCTTCTTTCTCTTCTTCTTCTCATTTTCAGAGGAATGTATGGTATGCCTTCCCTAGACTTCTTGCCAATTCCTCCCTAAAAATAACCTTTGGGGTCAGCAACCCAATCATAGTCGTTCCATGGAGACTCGAGGCATTGGTTTGAATACTACTGGAAGCAGGGGCAGAAATGAGAATAACAATTAGTGGTATAGGCAACGAGATTCAAAAAGGAGACGGTATGTCATCGAATTTTTCCATATCAATTCCCCTGAGCTTTATAGTTTGTAGTTCCTTCTCTTCCTGCATTGAAGTATGAATGTTTTCTCAATTGCGCCAGTAATCACAGCATCTTCATCCCCTACACCTAGTGAGGATCACCCATGGCCTCTTCATCTAATCATGTATCATTTCAGCATTGAAACCCAGAGTAGGACCCTCTATAGAGGCTAGAATCAAGATAGGGGAGGACACGATGATTGATTCAGTCATTGTAGCTTGTGTGCCAAAAAACAAGCTTCCTTTAGACAAGGAAGTGAGAGCAGGTTGACCTGAAACTTGAAAAATGGAAAAGTGGAGATTAGAGACATCACCCCGTGTCATGTGAGGCATCCCGAATACATATGAGGTAAATAATATGCCTCCGAGAGAAACAGATGTCATATGAGATGGAGTACAGGTAAAGCATCCTTCTATGGTGAGAGATAAGATAGGTAACTTCGAAAGCTATTCGTTACCCATAAAGTCAGGCTATCCATGGCTATAATGGATTTTCAATGAAGATGCAAAAGCAGCTGAAGTGCCAGAAGTTACCTCAACGGTAGAAGTATTAGCAGAGCTAGAAGGAGGAATAACGACCTCAGTGGTTGGCGACATCGTTGTGAAAGAAGTGGTAGCCATACACACCCACCATTAGCATTGAAGTCCCTGCCACAGGTCCTTAGGGAACATAACTAGAACTTTCACCCGAACCATTTAAACCAGGTTCCGGTTGGACCTCGAAAAAGAAACCAGTTTGGGGGACGACCTAAAAAGGTAGGAGAAGCCTCTCGGCTAGAGTGCCCTTATGTCATCTTCCTTCAGGAGGTCATGCTTTAAATCCTCTTCGTCAATTTCAACCCCATAAGAATGCTCTCGCTCTTGCTTCAAAATTTATTTCCAATTCATAGTTAAGGCTTAGGTATACTGTAACGATCTGAAATTTTGGTTGATTAATTTTGAATATTTAATTTATTTTAAATTTTAAATTTGTAATATTAGTTGATTTAGAATGTGGAAATTTTTGTTGAATTTGTAAATTAGATTTAAATTCCAAATATAGCGATTCACGTAATACGAAAATAGGGTGAGTAACTGAATATGAGTTGAAATGATTTCTAATGTTGATATAAATTCAATTTTAATTAGAATTTAGGTAATAAGTTTTTAAAACTCGAATTCCAAGTGATTTCGTAAATTTATGAAATTGTCGATTTAATTAACGCGTTAAAATAGCCTTCTAGTGCATAGTCTCGGAATTCAACGGAACCAACTCCATTAGATCTGCAATAGTGTATTATTATTGGATTTAAAATTTTCATAGAGTTGGATTTACTATTTGTTCATATGATCTGGAAACACCTTGAAATAATTTAATTTAATTTAATTTAAATAGTCGATTTAAAAAGCTATCTTCCAAATACGATCGAATTGGGGCTCGAGGTTTATTCCATTGGGTTCGGAATAGTGGCATAACATTATGAATGCCATACGGCACACCTCAATAGGAGTTTGAAATTTCCCTGTATATAATATGAGATATTTTGAAAATAAAATTTGTACTAAAGGTCAAACCCTACAATGTCTCATCGGCCACCCCATTCTCTAAGACGTGCTACCTTACCTATATATCTAGCCGCCCTAATTCTTTAAAAATCGCGTACTCCTTTTCCTCTTTTCAAAAATAAAATCAGTTCGTTAACATAAAAAAATATGTATATACGAAATTGTGAAAGAGAAGTCGAGCGCACCTGTAACCGATGGTGGAAGAGAGGAGAAGAGGCATGATAAAGGGGAAAGTTGCTCGCATGGAATGGAAACACGAGTTATCAAGGTGATTTAAAGGATTTGGGCTGCTCGTGTTCGTGGACGAGCCCTAAAGGGAAGTCTCATGGACTGGAGGGAAGCGGAGTCGCATGGTCATTGGTTTCAGGTGGCATGTGTCGATGGAGTTAGGTGGAGTGGGGTTGCGAGGTAGGTTCTAGCGACTCTAGGTTTGGGCATGCGATGCTGGAGGAGGCTCATGGCCTAAGGCAGAGGATACGATCTCGATGGAGAGAACGAGGAGGATGATGTGTTGGTTGATTTCCGCTTACTTACAGAAGCTCGATCTCTCTGGCGGTGGCGATGGCACAGCTGTTGTCGCATAGGGTAACTCATGTTTGGGAAGTATGCAGATGGTGATGTAAGGTGGTCGATGGCATGGTTTTGATGTAATGCAATTCGTATTTTACTGACGTGGTTTTGATTGTTGATAGTCTACGTTGGTGTTTTAGGTCCAGGATGGTGGCGGGTTGATTTTGGTGGAGGCGATGACGGTTGGAAACCTAATTGGGTGGGTGGTTGGTTTAGGCGATTTGGTGTTTTGGTGGTTTGTAGATGTGGTGATGTTTACAGGTTGGTTTCAAGCAGTAAGTGGCTCGAGTGGGAATGTAGGTAATTAGAAAATTCAAATTGTAATTAGTTTATTAATTACAAATTGAAATAGTTAACTTATAAAAATTCGTAAATTGTTCATGCGAGGTCCAAATTATGAAAACGAGTCATGTTGGATCGTTGTGACAAAAAACTATGCAATGGAATAAATTGGGAATTGGAACGATTAACAGATTCGAAAATTAAGGTGAGTAAATCTCACTTAATTTGGTTGACTATTTAATTTATAGCAATTAAAATAAATTATTGGATGATTGGTCGGATTGATATACTTTTTGTCAGTTGGATGCTATATAATATATATATATATAATAGTATATATTAGTAGTTGGATATATTTCCCGCCTATTGTAGTGGATGAGACAGGCCCTGTATAATAGCGGATGACCTTATATTACCACGATATCCCACCCCGAAGAAGGGTTGGTATTTAATGTTATCTAACATCTGTGGATGCAGAGAAACATGTTAGAGGGATTCAACTAGATTCCTCAAAAATATATTGGTTTTTTTCATATATAGCAATATATGATGTGATTGGATAAATCTGTTATGGATTGTTGTGTGGTTTATTAATTTGATGATATAGTAGCACTGGCCTTAACTTTGGTATTTTAAATGCCATGAAATATTATTTCTGAATTTGAAGGAATTAAAGGGGATTTGGGTATAAAAATAATTATATCGAAATTTGGATTATTTTAAAAGAAATTGATTTGGATTAAACAATAATTGATTTTGGGTTGTACTTAACTATTCGGGAAAAAATATTTTAAATAGAGATTTTAAATTAATTTATATAGAGAATTTTTAACAATGGATTTTAAAATGGTATTTCTAAAAAAATACGGGAAAGAAGTTATTGATATTTAAATGAATTTGAAAAACAAATAAGATTTATAAAATGATAGATTTAAAATGGAGATTTTATAAATGAGATTAAATTTGTAAACAAGTAAAATCCAAATGAGTTTATAAATTTATAAACGAAGTTTATAAACAAAGGAAAATGATATCAATTGATAAATTGGAAATATAAATTCATATTGTGAATTTATATCAGATATGAAAATCGGCTTTGGGAAAAATAGCGGATTCTATTTTTGAAATGTGAGAATGGTTAGGGAATCGGTATGAAATCGATGTGTTGTGAATCAAGAGGTGTTTATAAATTGAAATTGCTTATTGGAATTTTAAAAAAATATTTTTACAGGAAGTTAAGTTTTGTTCTAAAAGAAATTTTTCATTTATTAAATTATGTAATTTAAAGCTGTTTAGTATCAAAATACTTCGAAAAATGGATTTTTCAAGTATTTAATATTTATTGAAATGAATTCGCAATTTTAAAATAAGCTTTGTAAATTGATTAGTTTTATTTAAAAGTGAATTGCAAAAGAGTTATCGATGTTTATTTAAAGTGCTTTAATAATTTAAAAAAAATATTTTAACATGCTTGAAAAAAATAAATTATTATTTAAAGTATACGTATTACATATAGATATGGTTTTGAAATGATTTTAATGTATTTATAAATTCTCACGAGATTGTGACCGGATTTTTTGAACAAAGTAATTTTATAAGACAAAGCTTATAACAGGATTTTAGAAACTAAAGGAATTTTCAAAATGGTTAGATATGTGAACTTTGAAAAATGAATCGAAATCATAAAAGAGGTTATAAATTGGTGAATGAGATTTTAGATAAGTATAATCAATTTTTGGAATTTTAAATGGAATTAATAAAATTTCGAAGATTTATGAGATAAATAGTGGAAATGTTTCGAAGTATGGATATTGGAAATGATTTGAAAAAAATATAGTTATAATGATTTCTAAGTACGGGAATAAAGGTTTTGGAAATATTGTAACGATGAAATGATTTATATGGAAATATTTTCTAAGTAATAGATTACAAATTGAAATGGAAAATATTTCTAAGTGTTAGAAATATCCTGTTAGGGATATAAGAATTTGGAATTGTTTTCAAATATTGAAGTATTGAAAGAGATTTGAATATATATCTTTGTAAAGATATTTTGAAATAAATGTTTGAAAGATTTGTAATATGGCTTAGTGTCTGCTTTTATGTGTAATTTGATAGTTAAATAACCGACTATCAAATATAGCCAAATGCGTTAATCATTTCGAAGAGACCAAGATTGGATTTAATTATTGAAAACCACTTCGATCCAGTTTGTGCGTTACGAATTGTAATATCTCGAAGATAATGGAGATGGTAATCTTAATGGAGATTCGGTTTGTCCAGACCTAGGAAAACTTGTATGGATGAATGCTATCATTGCATTGCTTGCCTGGAAGGCAGTGTTAGCATTCCATGTATAAATGCTATTCTAAAGGTAAATGTAGTCTTAAGCCTCATCAACCGAGAATGACTAAAACATGGGATATGCAGTAGGTCTAAGTGAGTCACACCGAAGTAGGGTAAGTTACCATTTTTCTAGATACCTTCGAATATATTATAGTTATGTATATGGTTGTGCATGGAAAGGATATTGCTCGATTAAAGTGGGAACTGAAAGGGACAGCGGATTAAGGATTTAAGGCTAATTTAACACTAGAGGTAGTGAATAGTGTTTAATGAATTCTAAGACTTATATGAAGTAAATCGAAATTATGAAACAAAAAATGCAGAACTTAATCACAGAACTATCACATAATCAAACACAGATGCAGAAAGTAAATAAAAAGTAGTAAAAGGAAAGAATACATCGGATTTTATACTTGTTCGGAGTTACCCTACATCCAGTCCTGTACCAAGGCAAACCACCTCATACGGATTTTTATTAAACCAGTGTCGAGATTACACTCCTCATTTTATAAAGGCCTTGAGGTACCCTCCTGTCTCACGAGTCCGGGGTAAACTCTCTTGATTTACGCGCCACAAGATTACCCAATTAATTTCTAGGCATAACCACACCTTATAGAGAGACTCGATAAACTTTTGATTACAAATTGATCCTATAGCTCTGAATAGCACTTTGATCTTTGAGAGAGGGAAGAGAATGAAACAAGAATGAGATTATAATTTGATTCACTTAAGAATTCTGCAGAATTTCTGCACGATCTTAAAAATATGATAATTATAGAACATGGATTTGTGGAGAAGAAGAAGTGAAGAAAATATGAAAATTGTATGTTAATTTTTTTTTAGAAAGTTATTTATATAGTACTAACTGTCATAACCATTCGTGAAGAGATTTAAACGAATAAACACTTCTGAAAATTGAAGCTTTTGAATTCAACGGCCACCATGTCGACATGGGGTATCCCATGATCTCGACATCCCCTTGTTAAAAATAATGTAATTTTTTTTCGAAAATGGTATTGAAATGAAAGCAAGATGAAATGATTCTGGAGTAAAATAAACAAATTTTACTATGTTTTAAAACACAAAAACAAAGAATATTTGAAGGCTAAAACATCTTTTTGAAAATCATTTGAAAAGATAATTTTAAGGCTAAAACATTTTGAAAAGTAGATTTGAAATTCATTTTGAAAAACCATTTCGAAGTAGTTTTGCAAGCTTCTTCCCGCATAATATCTCATCACATCAGGACTCAAGAACTTGTACAAAAACCAGGATGTTCATGGGTTTGTAAGCCACTTGTCATAGGTTTGTAAGCTACTTGTCGTGGGTTTGTAAGCCACTAAAAAGGTAGAAATGGGTTCCATCCCAAATGAAATTCGGAATTAAGATTTCTATGCTATTATGAAGTTTTAACAAAACTAGGCACATACCTTGAAATCTTGATCTTGATACTCATGAGTCTTTAAACTTGATTTCTTCACTCTTGATCTTTATACTGTGCAGTCTTCAATAATCAGTACCTTCCATTTATATATCCTTCATAATAATATTTGCATATATCTATATGATAGTGTTATTATATAAGTTGTAATAAAATAATTTATAAAGGTTGCTGTCATCAAAACCACTATCTCCAGTTCCTAACAATCTCCCTCTCTTTGATGATGACAACCTTATAAACTATACTTACCACTTCAATCATACCATAACTCCCCCTTACACCAACAACTCCCCCTTACTCCAATCCTACTATTTTATATAACTTATCTCCCCCTTTGTCATCAAAAAATAACAACCTATAAACCTTCAACTTAATAGAAAACTGAAACATATAATCCTAAGTTAAAATGGAATTTAAGATCTTATATACCAACAATTGTTAGAAGTACATTAATATACTAATTATTTGATTTGAAGTCCTAAGAAGAAACTTGGTTCTTCTATATGACTCATTTCAAATTCTTTAGTCATTATATCTGAAAATTCTTTATTCATTATGTCATTACTTGATCCAAATATTTTATCATTTTCATTTATTTGTATTAATTGAATATCATATTTGTTTCTTTTAATAAAAAGAGTTGTATATATTTTACCAATTTCAAAACAAGATTGCAGTAAATAAGATCTTAATCTTTCATATCAGGCTATAGGAGCTTTTTTCAAACCATATAAAGCTTTCTTTAATTTATATACATGATTTGGAAATTTATTATCTTCAAAAAGTGGACGTTGTTCTATATAAACATCTTCTTTAACAAAACCATTTAGAAAAGCACTTTTAACATCCATTTGATATAACTTGAAATTATTAAAGTTTGCGAAAGCAAGTAGAATTCTGCTTCTAGTCTTGCTTTGGGTGCAAAGGTTTCGTCATAATCAATTCCTTCTTCTTGACAGTAACCTTGCGCGACTAAACGAGCATAATTTCTCACGACCTCACCAAGTTCATTCATTTTATTTTTATAAACCCATTTTGTTCCAATTATACTTTTATCCTCAGGTCTAGGAACGAGTTCCCAAACATCATTTCTGGTGAACTGATTCAATTCTTCTTGCATAGCAAGAATCCATGAATCATCAAATGATGCTTCCTTTGGATTTTTAGGTTCAATAGTTGATATAAAAGCTACATTACTCATACTATTTAGTTGATTTCTTGTTTTAGCTATAGATTCAATATTTTTTTAGTATATTTTTTATAGGATGATCTTTTAATAGCCTAATTCTTTTACTAGGTTGAATGATTTCGCAATTAGTTTCATTAGATTCATTATTAGAAGTTACAAAATCTTCTTCATCTTCTATTTGTATAGTATCTTTAATGTTTTCTTCAAAAAAATACATTGTTTCTTCAATAGTGCTACTTCTCAAATTATAAACTCTAAACGCTTTACTTCTATTAGAAGTTCTGATGAAGATACCTTTATCGGATTCAGGTTCACATTTATGTAAATTACTTCTAGTATTAAGAATAAAACACTTACTACTAAAAACTTTGAAATAAGTTACTATGGTTTTCTTATTGTAAAGAAATTCGTATGGGGTTTTATTAGGTAATGGTCTAATTAAAATCCTATTTAATGTATAACACGTTGTAGCGACTGCTTCACCCTAAAAAAAATTTAGGTAAGTTACTATCTGAATGCACTGCTCTAGCACACTCTTGAATCATTCTATTCTTACGTTCTACCACTCCACTTTGTTGTGAAGTTCTTGGAAAAGAGAAATTATGAGTAATTCCTTTTTGATTACTGGAATTCTCAAAATTTTCATATTCAAATTCTCCATCGTGATCACTACGTATAGTTTTTATTTTTAAAGAAAGTTGATTTTGAATTCTTTTAGCAAAATTCTTAAATAATTCAAAAGCATCACTTTTAAGTTTAAGAAAAATTGTCCAAGTATATCTAGAATAATCATCTACAATTACAAAAACATATTTATTGTGATTAATTGATTGAACTTGAGATGGACCAATAAATCTAAATAAAGTAATTCTAGAGGTTTAGAAGTAGAAATTATATCTTTTAATTTAAATGAACTTTTCTTAAGTTTTCCTAATTGGCAAGCATCACATATACTACCTACTTTAAAGTTTAACTTGGGAAGACCTCTAACTAAGTCAAGTTTTGATAACCTAGATAATAATTTGAATTCAAATGACCAATTCTTTTATGCCAAATCCAAGGGTCATTTGCTTTAGCCAAAAGACATAAGTAATTATTTGCAACTTTCTTACTAAGGATGTAAATGTTTTTCTTCCTAATTCCTTCAAAGATAGTATTTGACGTATTATCTTCGATGTGACACTTATCTTTTCCAAATTTAATTTTAAATCCTTTATCACATAGTTGACTTATACTAGCAAATTATGTTTTAAATTCCTAACTAGCAAAATATAAGAAATAAGTGGAGTTTTAGAATTACCTACATTGCCAATGTCAATCACATATCCTTTTGAGTCATCTCCAAAGTCAACCAATCCACCATCTTGATATATAATGTCATTGAGTATCTCCGAATTTCCAGTCATATGCCTTGAATAGCCACTATCAAGTATCCATTTATCTCTCTCAATTCGCACAGTTTGTTAGTTGGTTGTTGATTCTCCAAAAGCCATTTAACATATCTGTTCTTGTATAACAAACCAATTCGATAGGTAACTTGATTTTTCATAAAAAATTATATGCATACTTTTGATACTTTGATGAAATGCATAAATTCAAACTAATGTTAACAAAATTTTCTAAAAATTCCATTTTTAACTTTTCAAGTTTCAGATTATGAAAACTATGAAAACCAATGCTCTGATACCAATTGTAAGGGAAAGCGGATTAGGAATCTTAAGGATAATTCAACACTAGAGGAGAGTGAATAGTTTTTAATGAATTCTAAGACTTATATGAACTAAATTGAAATTATGACATAGACAAATGCACAACTTAATCACAGAACAATCACAGAATCAAACATAGATATAGCAGTAATGTGAAAGAACACACCGGATTTTATACTGGTTCGAATTTACCCTACCTCCAGTCTTATACCAAGGCAAACCACCTCATACGGATTTTTATTAAACCAGTGTCGAGATTACACTCCTCAATTTATAAAGGCATTGAGGTACCCTCGTGTCTCATGAGTCCGAGGCAAACTCTCTCGATTTACGGGCCACAAGATTACCCAATTGATTTCCAGGCACAACCACACCTTATAGAGAGACTCAATAAACATTTTATTTCAAACTGATCCTATAACTCTGAATAGCACTTTGATCTTCAAGAGAGGGCAGAGAATCAAACAAGAATGAGATTCTAATTTGATTCACTTAAGAATTCGGCATAATTTCGACACGGTCTTAAAAATATAATAATTATAGAACATGGATCTGTGAAGAAGAAGAAGTGAAGAAAATATGAAAATTGTACGTAAAAAAATTCGTTTGAGAAGGTTATAGAGTACCAACTGTCATAACCATTCATGAAGAGATTTAAATGAATAGCCACTTCTTTTGAAAATTTAAACTTTTGAATTCGATGGCCACCATGTCGACATGGGGTATCCTATGATGTCGACATCCCCTTGTTAAAAATAATGTAAAATTTTGTTTTTGAAAATGGTATTGAAATGAAAGCAAGATGAAATGATTCTGAAGTAAAATAAACTAATTTTACTATGTTTTAAAACACAAAAACAAAGAATATTTTAAGGCTAAAACATTTTGAATAGTAGATTCGAAAATCATTTTGAAAAACCATTTTGGAGTAGTTTTGCAAGCTTCTTCCGACAGAATATCTCATCACATCAGGGCTCGAGAACTTGTACAAAACCAGGATGTTCGTGGGTTTGTAAGCCACATGTCATGGGTTTGTAAGCTACTTTTCGTGGATTTATTAGCCACTAAGAAGGTAGAAATAGGTTCCATCCCAAATGAAATTAAAAATGAAGATTTCCATGCTATTATGAATTCTTAACAAAAACTAGACACATATCTTGAAATCTTAGTCTTGATACTCATGAGTCTTCAAACTTAATTTTTTCATTCTTGATCTTTATACTGTACAGTCTTCAATAATCTACCTGCCTTATATATATGCTTCATAATAATATTCACATATATCTAAATAATAGTGTCAGTATATAAGTTATAATAAAATAAGTTACAAAGGTTTCTGTCATCAGAACCATTATCTCCGGTTCCTAACAGGGACACTCGAGGTGGTAACATATTTAGTACTATCCAGTAAGGGTTAGGTCGGTCCTGTGTTAGTGGGGATCGTTAAGTACGATCTTGGTACATTTTTCTAGTGGTGTACTATGGCGAGCGGTACCCTTGTTGTTTGGTCATTATATGGAATCCAATATCCACTATGAGCCTGTACGGTTTTGACTGTGTCCAACTATGCTGAAACGTAAGATGCAAGCATTTTAGCTATTTTCTAGTTTTTTTCTATAGACACTATCATAATATCAGATGAATTTGATAGAAAAATGTTTTGGTTTTCGTAACGTAAAAAGCCGTTGTATTTATGTGTGACGTGGTCTCACGAGATACCTTTCTTTTCAAAGAATTTTGAAAATAGTAATATATCAAACTGAGTATGTTTTCTCATGCTGGTTTTCCAGACAGACTTGGGTGTTATTTTATTATGATACTTGGGTTAGACCGAGTATTTCAGATTCAAGTTAGGATGCTATGGTGCTCAGGGGACGAGCTGGAGGATTTTAGTCGTATATCACGTACTGGATTTATACTCTGTTGTGTGTTATGTATATGAGGACAAGTTGTTATAACTATCCAGATTTATTGTTGACTATTTTACTCTAATGATTGTATGTATATTACGGTTATAGTTCCTTTATATAAAGATTTGGTATTATATATTATATTTTGTTCCACTACGATTGTGTGATTCTGTGTTATTGTTTCTCTTTCTTCTACTATCTTTTCTTCTTCACCCCTTATGATCCATTATTTCTAGCACTTGAATATTCGACATGCTATATAGTGAACGTATTGATCTCGATTTTCGAGAGTCAAAAATCCTGGTTCGTTACACTTGGTATCAGAGTTGAAGGTTAAGCAAGAACATTTTCTTTGGTGGGGATTACTCATTAGAGATAGGATCACTAGTACCCTAGAATGAGTTTGAGTGTATATATAGATATGTGCACGTATGTGTCATTGAATATAAATTGGTTTATATTGTGTTGGTTGATTTATTGTGTGGCTTATGAACTCTGGTCGGTACAGTTCGTACAACTGTATCGATAGGAGTATCTATACACTTGAATAGAGTAAATCGACATAGTATTGTTTTGAAATGGTGTAAATGAAATAATTTTATCCCAATTATATTTTGATATAAAAGAATTAATTTCCTAAAATTATTAGCGTATATTGGAGTGTTTGGTTGATATTATTATAATCAAAACAAGATTGAAAAAAATCGAAGTGGTTTATATAACCAAAGGGAATTTCAATGGTGAAATTTATGAATGTGATTAAACCTAAAATTGGATTTAAATCAGAATTTGGAAATTTAAAATCCTGAAAAAATTGAGAAATTTGTTAAATGGATTTGAACTAAGTACTTGGGAATTAAAGAATCTTGGAAGTTTTGGAAACGTATTCCGAAGCGGTTGAAAATAAAATAAAATAGTACTATTTTTGATAATATTTTTGAAATAAAAATTGTTTTAAATGAATTTTGGAAGATAAAGCACTAAACTCACTTCAGTCGCTGGAAAATAATTTTGATGATGATCGCCACATCATCGATGTTTATTTTCGAGTTTCGAAGTGATGGATTGCTACAGTAGAATAAATTTAATATGGAGTTTTTTGTTTTAAAAACAAGGGTTGTTTCGGAGATCCCGAAGGAAATTTGTGTTGGATAAAACCAATTTGGTTGTGAAAATTTCAAAGGTATGGTTTGTTAAAACCAAAAAAGAGCTATATATACGATTTCAAAATGATTGGAAATAAAACCGGGCGTTTGAATTCTGGAATTTCAATTTAAATGTTGGGAAGAACATCAAGCAATAAGTTGTGAACTTATAAACTGAGAGTGGTTTTAATAAGAAAGAAAGGTGTGGAATTTGAACCTTGGAATTAAATTTTAACTTGAGTAAGTAAACTGAATGGAATTTAACCTAAGCTTAGTTAGATAAAATTGAATTGGATTTGAATTAAATTCAATATAAATTGGATTTGAATTAAATTCAATATAAATTGGAATTGTAAAATGATAAGTTATGATTATTGAATGGAATTAATGAAGTAAACTGACGAAATGGTGAGTTAACTTAAGCGGATTCAAATAAAGTAATTGAAAATAAATAGATTGTAATGAAATTAACGTAATGTAAAAGCATACGAATGTGGATGAAGAATGTGAATAAATGAATGGAACAAATAAATTGATATTTTGGTAAAGAAATGAAAATCCAAACTTGAATTATAAAATAAACTTGATCTTAAATTGAACTAACTAAAGTGATTTTTGAAATAAAAATCAAATATTGAATTGCAAAATGGAAGTAAACTAACTAGATAAATTAATTAGTTGATTGAATATAGGAATGAAGCTTAACTTGGTTAAGTAAATTGGATTGTGGATTCAAATTGAAATTAAATGTGTAACTTGAGTATAAATGAAATTCGACTTAATTATTAGCGAATTAAATATATTTTGAAATGTTGTCGAATAAAATAGTAATGGATCGAAAGGGTGATGACTTAAGTTATAAATAAATTCAATTTAAGTGCAGATAAATTGAATATGGCTTTGGGATATTGTTTAAATGAATTCGAATATAAGTTTTGATATGGAAATGAATTTAGTGTTGTATTAAAGATTATAATAAACCTTAATATACTAATTTTATGAAATGGTTCTCAAATAATATGGTGTAAATTGAGATATACCAGGTAAATGAGAATGCAAATCAATCGAAGGTGAATAAATTGAATAACAATCAATTTAAAATGAAATGAAATTTGATTGCAATAGAAATGAACTTAAGTTATATGCTTGAAATGATTGAAAGAAAACGAATCAACTTAAGGTGCTATTTTTGGATGGAAGCTTGGCTCAAATAAATTTATCGAATGGTTCATAAATAAATGGACATGGATTGGTCTGTTATTGAATATAAAATTGAGCAAACAAGGTTTTGTGAATAAACTGGATGTTCATTAATAGAAGTTAATAAATTGATTTTGAATCAATTCAAATGGTTTGTAAGCTAAAGTGGTTATTTTATTAATGAATATCACTAAATAGCATGAAAAAAATTGACGTTAGTCATAAACGGAAGTAAACAAAATTTTGTGAATCAATGGAAAGTGAATAAACTGATTTTGAATCAATTTGAAATGAATATGAATTCGTTGGGTACAAATATGAATTGAGTGATGTGAATCATTTGGAACTAAATGAAATGGCGTATAAATTGAATTTGAAATGAATAACTAAATGTTGGAACCTTGTATTTGCATGTACCTTCTAAAATACATGGTATACCATGTTGGCGTTGTGAAATCATGTGCTTAAACTAGTTAAAGGGATGTAAGTTATTAAATTTCATATATATGAAACTGATGGGATTCATTTAAGTACAGATACAAGGAAGCTACTGGACTAGATTTGGGTTGCGAACTTTGTATATAAGTAAGCTCGCTCGCTGAAGAACGCTAAATAAAGGTACGTTTTTGGATTAAATACAGTGATAATATGAATATTGATATATATTGCGTTTCCGACCACGTGGGTCGATGTATATGTTTTTATCATTTTTGTCATATTGCAAAAGGCTCTCCGTACAAGGGAGACTGCCAAAAAAATTCGAAAATTTAGGGTGTTAGAAAAGTTTTGAAAATTTTTGTTAACCAAAATATGATTTCAAATTTAAATTGAAATAAAGAGCTTTGGCTTAGAAATGGAAAAAATAATTGTTTTGGGATGGAACCAAAGGATTTAGAAAGTGAAATATCGAGTTTTAAGTAAGTGGGTTTTGATAAGTTAATGGGTTTAGAGCATTTCTTAATTAGTAAATTCGAGGATGAAATTCTTTTAAGGTGGAAGGAATGTAACAACCAGAATTTTTGTCGTTTGATTTTGAACATTTAATTTATTTTAAATGTTGAATTTGAAATATTAATTGATTTTGAATATGGAAATTTTGGTTGAATTGGTATATCTGATTTGAATTCCAAATATAGCGATTTATCGTAATACGGAAATAGGGTGAATAATTGAATTGGAGTTAAATATGAATTGAAACTATTTCTAATGTTGATATAAATTCTATTTGAATTATAATTTAGCTAATAATTTTTTAAAACTGGAATTCCAAGTGATTTCGTAAATTTGTGAAATCATCGATTTAATCAACGCGTTAAAATAGCCTTCCAAGGCACAGTCTCGAAATTTGACGAAACCAGTTCCATTTTATCCGTAATAGTGTACTATTATCGGATTTCAAATTTTCATAGCATTTGGATTTACTGTTTGGTCGTATGATCTAGAAACACCTAGAAATAATTTAATTGAATTTATTTTAAATAGTCGATTTAAAAATCTCACTTGCACATACAATCGAATTGGGGCTCAAGACTTGTTCCATTGGGTTCAGAATAGTGGCATAACATTCGAAACGTAAGGCGGCATACCTCGATAGGAGTTTGACATTTCCCGGTATATAATATGAGATATTTTGAATACAAAATTTAAAATAAAGGTCAAACCCTATAATGCCTCATCGGCCACCCTATTCCCTAAGACGCGCCACCCTACCTGTAACGACCCAGAATTTTAGTCATTTGAAAATCGTATATTTAATTAATTTTAAATATTTAAAAGTTAAGTTTATAAGATGAATAAATATTATTTCGAATATAGTGATTTAGTAGGATAACTAAATTGTTAATTGAATATTTGAAATTGCAGAAATAATTGATATTTGGATTTAAAATGAATAAAAATGATTTATAAAGTTGAATTAAATCATATTTTAATTAGAATGATGTTACAGAACTTTTAAAATAGAATTAAAAGTTAAATTGAAGAAATTTAATATTTTAATATTTAATTGACGTGTAAAAATAGCCATTTTTTGAACAGTCTCGGATTTCGACGAAACTAATTTCATTGGATCCGTAATGTTATATTATTGTAAGGTTTCAAATTTCGTGTCAATCGGATTTACGGTTTGTCTGGGGCAAGCTAAAATGCGTAGAAATCTATTTAAGTGAATTTTAAATTTAAACAGTCGATTCGAAAACCTAACTTCCACATACGATTGAATTGGCTCCCGATATATATTCCATTGTGTTCAGAATGGGGGTAAAACATTATAAACGCTGGGCGGCACACTTCGTTTGGGGTTCGGAAAATTTTCAGGTGAATAGTGTCGTCAAATTTTCTATAAAAGGCCATGAATTTTCCTTATTTTCACTAAAACATAATCAAACAAGGGCTAGCTGCCATTATCTTTCCAATGGCCAGAATTTCATCTTATGTTCCTCTTAATCTCTCTCTATCCTTAAACAATTAGCCAAAGCAACTCAAGTACAATGTTGAAGAGCACGATGAGACCTTTAAATCCATATGGCGATGATCGAAAATGGAGCTACGGATTGATGACAAACTGCTCGTACGACATTTACGTGTGTTTTTCCATGCGAGGAGGCGATCAAGCGTCACGTTATTCTTGACGGTGATGGAGTTGTCAACGTGCTTCGACGTGGTGGCCCTTGATCGACGTGGAAGTCGACGATGGTGGCTCGATAATTAGGGCAAAAGCGGTGGCAAATGGGTTATTTTCATTGAAATCTGATAGGGGAGGAAGAAGGGCACGAGTGGCCAGATCTGGATCAGGCAAAATCGTACAGCTGTGATGAATATTAGGTTATAAAAATAAATAAAAGTTGTAAATTTATATAATATAAATCCGCACAAACTTTAAAACCTCATAACTTTTTCACATGAGGTCTGATTCGCACGAAACAAATTGCGTTAGGTTCGTTTTGTTGAGCACTATATTATGGAGTTGGATTGGCATTTATTTGAGCAAGTGAAAATTTTGGTTGAAATTAAACGCTTGTTTAATTTTAATAAGAATAAATTGCTATCGCGACAACTACAAGCAATGTGAGTACAACTCACTCTTTCCGACTCACAAATATTTTTATATAAGTGGGAAATAATTTATTATATGATGATTGGTGATTGATGATTGTTTGGATGATATATGATATATTGATTGGTATGGATATATAACTGCCTAGTGGAGCAGATGACCCTATACGTTCCCGTGTATGAGCGGATGACCCTTTGTACACACGTCTGCCTTAAAGCGGACATTGTACACATATTCTAATATGTATAGTTGTTGCAGGTGATAGGTTGGAGGGATCCAACTAGATTCCTCGCCTGTATTGATTTATTTACAAATAGTGTGATATATTCTGTTATCATATGATATATGATGTTTTAGATGTCGTGATTGATGTGTTTGGTGTTGTTGCAGCATTGGCCCTATTTTGGAGTTTTAAAAATGTTAAAGGAACAATTTCGAATTTAAAAGAATTTTAAAGTGATTTTGAAAATAAATGTTTTATTGAATTTTTGGATCGTTAAGAATTGATTTATTTTGAATAAATAAATGTGATAATTTTCTTGTTATAAAAATTATGATGTTTGGGAAATATAATTGAAATATGATTTTTGTGAAATATGGAGTTAATGATTTTGTGAAATGGTTTAAATTGAGATTTTTGACTAATATAAATGGTTTATAAAGAAGATTTATAAAATTGAATTTTTATAAATCAAAATAACTGCACTATAAATGAGTTTTTATAATTGTTAAAATGATGTTATAAATTGATTTTATAAAAGAATAGATTTAATAATTATGAAGTTATAAAATGAATGATTTTGTAAAATAAATGAATTATAAGTTAACTTATAATTTGGCTTTTTGGTATATAATTGAAATATATATGGAATTGGTTAATAAAAGGATTTTATAAATTGAAGTTTTTATAAATAGAAAATGAATTTATAAACATTATTTATAAATCTGAAATCAATTGAATTTGATAAGTTAAATATAGAAGTTTATTTAAAGGAATTTTATTCACGATTTTTGGCAGTGAATTATCCTTTAAACTAAATGTTGAAATAATATTAAATTTGGTAAACGATTTATATTCACGATTTTGGACAATGAATAATATATTAAAGAAATGTTTTGGAAAGTGAAATTTTAAAATGGAGTTAAATGGTTTAAAGATGTTTTAAAATGTGTTAAGTATCGAAACCATAGATTTCAACATCCATTGTTGAAATAGACGTTTTCAATAAATAAGGAAATGATGCACTATAACACTGTTGTCATAGTAAATGATTTTCAAAAGAAAATGTTTTCTATAGCATTAGGGTTTATATATCTATCTTATTTTCGAATCCCTATACTAGCGGTTTTGGGTTGTCGCAATGATGTTTTACGCAACGTTCGTTTTGACCCGAATAAATGTGTTAAGAGAATGTTTTCCTTAAAGAATAAAATATATACTCAATCGCGATTTAAGTATATATAATATCTTCAAAGTGTTGAAAATAAATTGATTTGTGAATTACTTATTATTAAACAAGTATTTGGAAATGTTTTCCAATATAGAAGTTGAAATGGTTTTGAAAATATATCTTTTTTTAAAGATAATTTGAAGTGAATATTTGACGAGTGATTTAATTAATAAAAGATTAATTAAAAGGGCCTAGTGTTTGATATAGTGCTAAATATTTGTTTGTTTGTTTTGATAGTTAAATAACCGACTATCAGACTTGGCCAAATTTTAGTTCCTCGACTTGATGTGGGAACTATTTGGTCATACACTTAGTACGTAGCCTTCTGTGTAGACTTGATTATCGTTTGTGTTGACGATGTTGATTCGTATAGTGCGGAGTATTACTCTAATCTATCGAGCTTCCTTATTAACCCGAACGATAGCTAGTTGAAAGTTGGAGACGTGATAAGTCTATGAGACTTAGTTTCTGTGTGAAGTTGAGAAACGCTTTTGCGTTGTTAGGGCGAAGAGACCGGGATCAGATTTATCTAAAAACCACTTCGGACAAACGTATATGCGACGATTGTGTCGATTGCTTTGTGATGATATTGATATTCCGGATTTTCATAGTGAGGGACTGCTTGTTGATCGTTTGGGGTTAAAATCCCAATATACATCCAGTAGAAGTGGTCTCTTCATTGTGAAATATATAATGCAAGAACTATTTGCTACTAATCCTAGGGATTTCCCGACAGGATGTGGTAGGAAAGTACGTTTGGTTTGTCCTATTCCTGGACAACTTGTACGGATGTTGGTCTGACATTGCATTTCTAAAGATTACGTACATTGGTTTTTAAAAACATACACCTATGGTGGTGGAGAAGCCAACTTCTCTTAGCTTAACACCCTCCTTGAGACATATGAGCTTAAGGGTTGTATTCTTGTGGAAGGCAATCAGTAGTCAACGGAAATGGCCATGTGGCATTCTAAGTGATGTGATATATGATTGTGAAAGTAATCGTTACCTCTAGCCTCATCAACCGAAAATGACCAAAACAGGGTTAGATGCAGTAGGGCTAAGTGAGTCGCTCCCATTAGGGTATGATCATCCTCTTCTAGATATATCTTTGCACGCTATGACGTCGTGTATCTGATTATGGTGGTTCGTATGCTATGAGTGCCCTCGATAAATGACGGTAACGACCGAAGGATAACATTCTCGGTACCATCTAGTTACAGAGGTGGGCCGGTCTTGTGTTGGTAGAGGATCCTTTGTGATGGTCCTCGGTACATTATTCTAGAGATGTACTGTCGGAAGGTAGTCCCTTCACCTGGTCATTTGTATGGAAATCCAAACTCCACTACGTGTTTTCCATTTTGATTATATTACCCAATTGGGTTATATGCTGGAATTTAATCAATGTAACAATTACGGCTATGATTAATATTATTTGTATATAGTAGACACTACTATAATATAAGAGGATTTGATATGATATGTTTTAGTTATCGTAAGGTAAAAACATGTCCGTGTTTATGTGCGGACTTGTCTTACGAGATACTTTTGTTTTGATAAAGGAAAAGTTTTGGTAACTTAATAAATTCAGATGAGTGTGTTTCTCATGCTGATTCACCAGAGTGATCCGGGCATTCTTCCCTTTCAATGCTCGGGTCAGACGGAGTATATTTACAGGATCAGATTTGGTGCTTTTGGAGCTTTAGCAAGAGAGTTGGATATCTTCATTTTCGTATATGCGTATCTGTTTTGATTATTGATTATCGATTATCTGATGTGCTTAGTTGTTATTACTATCGGCATTTGTAAGGATAGGTATTATAACTGTTCACGCTGATAACTCTAATTGATTGTTGAACTCTGATTGATGTATGTATATACAGTTTCTTTTTTGTAAAGATCATTGATATGATATTATATATTTTCCGCTGCGATGTGAGATTCTGTATTGTTCTGTTTGGTTTTCTCTTCTCTCTTTCTTCCCTTCTCTTCTTCTCTCTTCTTTTCTTTCTCTTGACTTTCTGTTAGTCTGTGCGTTTTGGGTCGGATATGTATGGATTATTGTCGATTCAAAGGGTACGGATTTTTGGGTCGTCACGGCTGGTATCAGAGCTTAGATTTTGTATATTCCTAAGCTTTGATGTGTACTCAGTATCGGTAGGGACAGTAGTACCCTAGATTGAGTTTGAGTGTATTATATATATGAGTGCGTATTTGTTAGTGAATATAAAATGTTTTATATTGTGTTTACTTATCCGTTAAGCTGTTTGTGAATTCTGGTCGGTATGTGGGACGCCATATTATCGATGGGGATCTCCATACACTTAAACGAGGCAAGTCAACATAGTATCATTTTAAATTGGGTAAATGAAATAATTTTACCTCGATTATATTTTATATATAAAATAAACAATTTTTCAGAAATTATTAAAGCATATATAAACTGATTGTTTGGTTGTTTGAAAATGTAAATATATATAAGTTAATGAAGGATGTTTGAATAATCTAAATAAAAACAACAATTTAAAGAGAATAAATTATATAAGCAAACGAATTATAAGTATGGAATTATAATTAATATAATTTACAACTGTGAAATAATCTCATATACAAGAAATTAAACAACATGAGTATATCTGTAAATGTGAATTGAAAATAAAAATGGATTTAAACTAAGAATTTGAGAAATTTGAATACTATTTATTTTGAAAGTTGTTTTTTCAAAATTAAAGAGATTATATTGTTATAAATCTAAACAAGATAAATAAATTTAGAGTAGATCTTATATAAGTAAAGTGAAATAGTGAAATTATATAAGTAAAAGATTTATAAATGTGATTTATCAATACAAAAAGGATTTTTGAAAGAATATAAAGCACTGAATTCACTACTGTTACTGGAAAATAATAAGGGTGATGACTACAGCATCATCAATATCATTTTCGAGTTTCTATGTGATGGATTTGCTACCAATAGTAAATGGAAATTGAAGTTTTGTTGTGATAAACAAATTTGATTTAAAATTCCGAGTTGGAATTGATAAATATAAATAAAACGAGTTTTGGACTTAGAATATGAAATAATAAAAATGTAACTTGGTAAAGTTGAGAAAAAAAATTGAGTTAGCATATTAGATATATGATTTGAAATTAAATGTAAGTGGTTAAGTGATTATATAATTGAATTTGAAAGTTTAAATAAACCTAAGTTGTAAAGTGATTGCATAACCATGAATTGAAATTATAAAATGAATTTTGTAATGGAAGTAAACTTAGGTAAATGTTTATGAAAGTTTGAATAATAAGTTGTATAACTTATAAAATGAGAAAATGTAAATAAAACCAATTGTTAAAATGGTTAAACAATTTTGTTAAGAAAAACAAAATCTGAATTTGAATTGTGAGATGAAATTTGACTTAAGTAAGAGTTAAATAAAATAGAATTTGAAATGAATTAGAGATGAACTTAAGTTGTATAGTGAAAGTGAAGGTAAATGATTTTTGAAATGAAAGATAACTTAAGTAATGTTGAATAAAGTTGATTTTGGTATCAAAGTAAATTAATAAAGTTAATTTGTGATGAATATGAACTTGAGTTATATAATAAAATTCAACATTAGTGGTTAAATGAATTTGCAATTGGAAATTGAATGAAAGCTAATTAAATATTAAACCAATTTGAAATTAAAAGTGTTGAACCAAATTGAATGAATGTAAAGTAAATAAATGTGGTAATCATGAATGTTGATTGTATAAAAATCCATGTGAAATGAAATTAATCAAATTGAATGTTAAATAATTGAATTTTATTTGAATTGGAAGTGAACTAACTTGAATGCAAATTAGTGAATATAAACTAATTGAATGTGAATAAATGAATGTTAGGAAAATCCAATGTTAATGAATCAAATGTGAATAAATTGAAAATCAATTCAATAAATATTAATGGGAAGTGAATTTATAGGAGTTGTTGGATGATAGTTGTTTCATGATTGGATTTGTTGCTTTTGTTGCGTTGGCTATATTGGCATATATAGTTGTTGTATCGGTATATATTGTATATTGATATTACTTCCATATATGCATGTTTCTCATTGTTTGTTGAGTATTTAGTAGGTGTGGATGGCGCTTGCTTCGTATTTTGAGCTCGCTTTTGCGCTATATTAGCCGTATATGCCCGCTAATAATATATAAGGCACATATCTCGGATTACATATCGTACTTTTATACTTTTTCCCTTCGAGATGCCTCATCCTCGATGATGAGATGTATATTTGTGATATATATATTGCAATTTTTTTCCTGGATTGAACCGCGCAAAGGAGACGCTGGCGAATTTTTTTGAAAATTTAAGGCATTAGAAAAAAATTTGGAAAATTGGAAAAATTTGTGAAAACTAAATTTTGATTTTAAGTCGAAAGTTAAATGATATTAGTTGATTTTATAAGATAACTATGTGAATTTGAAAACTTAGAAAAGATTTTATAAGAGTTTAGTTAATGAATTTTGTGACTTTTTCTTACTTAGTAATTTCGAGGATGAAATTCTTTTGAGTAGGGGAGAATGTAATGACCCAAAATTTCAATCATTTGAAATTCGTATATTTAATTAATTTTAAATATTTAAAAGTTAAGTTTACAAGCTGAATAAATAATATTTCAAATATAGTGATTTAATTGGATACTTAAATTGTTAATTGAATATTTGAAATTGTAGAAATAATTAAGATTTGGATTTAAAACGAATAAAACTGATTTTTAAAGTTGAACTAAATCATATTTGAATTAGAATGATGTTACAAAATTTTTAAAATTGAATTAAAAGTTAAATTGAAGAAATTGGATATTTTAATATTTAATTGACGTGTAAAAATAGCCATATTTCAAACAGTCTCGGATTTTGACGAAACTAGTTTCATTGGATCCGTAATGTTATATTATTATAAGATTTCAAATTTCGTGTCAATCGGATGTACGTTTTGTCTGAGGCAAGCCAAACGCATAGAAATCTATTTAAGTGAATTTTAAATTTAAATAGTCGATTCGAAAACCTATCCTCCAAATATGATTGAATTGGCTCCCAATATATATTCCATTATGTTCGGAATGGGGGTAAAACATTATAAACGTCGGACGGCACGCTTTGTTTGGAGTTCGAAAAAATTTCGGGTGAATAGCGTCGTCAAATTTTCTATAAGAGGCCATAAATTTTCCTTATTTTCACTAAAACCTAATCAAACTAGGGCTAGCATCCATTATCTTTCCAATGGCTAGAATTTCATCTTCTTTTCCCCTTAATCTCTCTCTCTATCCTTAAACAATTAGCCAAAACACTCAATTACAATGTTGAAGAGCACGATGAGACTTTTAAATCCATATGGCGATGATCGAAAATGGAGTTACGGATTGATGACAAACTGCTCGCGTTCATACAATGTTTGAGTGTGTTTTTCCACATGAGGAGGTGACCGAGCTTCGCGTTATTCTCAACGGTGATGGAGTCGGCAACGTGCTTCGACGTGGTGGTTCTTGATCGACGTGGAAGTCGGCGTTGGTGGCTCGATAATTAGGGAAAAAGCGGCGGCAAATGGGTTATTTTCGTTCAAACCTGATGGGGGAGAAAGAAGGGCACGAGCAGCTAAATCTGGATCAAGCAAAATCGTAAGGCTGTGATGAATATTAGGTTAAAAAATAAATAAAAGCTGTAAATTTATATAATATAAATTCATACAAACTTTAAAACCTCATAACTATTTCATACGAGCTCCGTTTCGCACGAAACGAAATGCGTTGGTTTCGTTTTGATGAGCACTATACTATGGAGCTAGAATGGGATTTATTTGGACTAGTGAAAACTTTGGTTGAAATTAAATGCTTGTTTAGTTTTAATCGGAATAAATCGCTATCGCGACGACTACAAGCAATGTGAGTACAACTCACTCTTTCTAACTCATTAATATTTTAATATAAGTGAGAAATAATTTATTATATGATGATTGATGATTGATGATTGTTTGGATGATATATGATATATTGATTGGTATTTGGATATACCTGCCTAGTGGACAGATGACCCTATACATTCAGCGGATGACCCTTTGTACGCGCGTCTGCCTTGAAGCGAACATTGTACACATATTCTAATATGTATATTCGTTGTAGGTGACGGGTTAGAGGGATCCAACTGGATTCCTCACCCGTATTGATTTATTTATAGATAGTGTGATATATTCTGTTTCATATGATATATGATGTTTTGGATGCCGTGATTGATGTGTATGGTGTTGTTGCAGCAGTGGGCCTATTTTGGAGTTTTAAAAATATTAAAGGAACGATTTCGAATTTAAAAAAAATTAAAGTAATTTTGAAAATAAATGTTTCATTGAACTTTTGAATCGTTAAAAATTGATTTATTTCGAATAAATAAATGTGATAATTTTTATGTTATAAAAATTATGATGTTTTGGGAAATGTAATTGAAATATGATTTTTGTGAAATATGGAGTTAATGATTTTATAAAATGGTATAAATTGAGATTTTTGACTAATATAAATGGTTTATAAAGAAGATTTCTAAAATTGAAATTTTATAAATCAAAATGATTGCATTATAAAGGAGTTTTTATAATTGTTAAAATGATGTTATAAACGGATTTTATAAAAGAATAGATTTACGAATTATGAAGCAATAAAATGAATGATTTTGTAAAATAAATGAACTATAAGTTATTAAGTTATAATTTGGCATTTTGGTATATAATTGAAATATATATGGAATTGGTTAATAAATGGATTTTATAAATTGAAGTTTTTATAGATAGAAATGGAATTTATAAACATTGTTTTATAAATCCAAAATCAATTGAATTTGATAAGTTAAATATAGAAGCTTATTTAAAGGAATTTCATTCACGATTTTTGGGAGTGAATTATCCTTTAAATTAAATGTTGAAATAATATTAAATTTGGTAAACGATTTATATTCATGATTTTGGACAGTGAATATCATATTAAAAAATGTTTTGGAAAGTGATATTTTAAAATGGAGTTAAACGGTTTAAAGATGTTTTAAAATGTGTTAAGTATCGAAACCATAGATTTCAATGTTCATTGTTGAAATAGACGTTTTCAAGAAATAAGGAAATGATGGACTATAACACTGTTGTTATAGTAAATGATTTTCGAAAGAAATTTTTTTGTATAGTATTGGGGTTTATATATCTATCTTATTTTCTAATCCCTATACTAGCGATTTTGGGTTGTCGTAACGATGTTTTACGCAATATTCGTTTTGACCCGAATAAATGTGTTAAGAGAATGTTTTCCTTCAAGAATATACTAAATCGTGATTTAAGTATATATAATATCTTCTAAGTGTTGAAAATAAATTGATTTGTGAATTATTAATTATTAAACAAGTATTTGGAAATGTTTTCCAATATAGAAGTTGAAATGGTTTTGAAAATATATCTTTTTTTAAAGATAATTTGAAGCGAATATTTGGCAAGTGATTTAATTAATAAAAGATTAATTAAAAGGGACTAGTATTTGTTATAGTGCTAAATATTTGTTTCTTTTTTTGATAGTTAAATAACCGACTATCAGACTTGGCCAAATTTTAGTTCCTCAACTTGATGTGGGAACTATTTAGTCGTACACTTAGTACATAGCCTTCTGTGTAGACTTGATTATCGTTTGTGTTGAGGATGTTGATTCGTATAGTGTAGAGTATCACTCCAATCTATCGTGCTTCCTTCTTGGCCTGAAGGATAGCAAGTTGAAATTTGGTGACGTGATAAGTCTATGAGACTTAGTCTATGTGTGAAGTTGAGAAACGCTTTTGCCTTGTTGGTGCGAAGAGACCGGGATCAGATTTATCTGAAAACCACTTCGGACCAACGTATATGCGACGATTATGCAGGTTGCTTTGTGATGATATTGATATTCAGGATTTTCATAGTGGAGGACTGCTTGTTGATCGTTTGGGGTTAAATCCCAATATACAACCAGTAGTAGTGGTCTCTTCATTATGAAATATCCAATGCAAGGATTATGTGCTACTAATCCTTGGGATTTCCCGACAGGATGTGGTAGGAAAGTACGTTCGGTTTGTCCAGTTCCTGGACAACTTGTATGGATGTTTGTCTGACATTGCATTTCTAAAGATTACGTACATTGGTTTTTACAAGTGTACACCTGTGGTGGCGGAGAAGCCAACTTCTCTTAGCTTAACACCCTCCTTGAGACGTATGAGCTTATGGGTTGTATTTTTGTGGAAGGCAATTAGTAATAAACGGAAATGGCCATGTGGCGTTCTAAGTGATGTGATATGTGGTATGTTATTGTAAAAGGTAATCGTTACCTCTAGCCTCATCAATTGGAAATGACCAAAACAGGGTTAGATGCAGCAGGGCTAAGTGGGTCACTCCCATTAGGGTATGATCATCCTCTTCTAGATATATCTTTGCACGCTATGACGTCGTATATCTGATTATTATGGATTGTATGCTGTGAGGGCCCTCGGTAAAGGTCGGTAACGACCAGAGGATGACATATTCAGTACCATCTAGTTACAGAGGTGGGCCGGTCTTGTGTTGGTAGAGGATCCTTTGTGATGGTCCTTTGTACATTCTTCTAAAGATGTACTGCCGGTAGGTAGTCCCTTCACCTGGTCATTTGTATGGAAATCCAAACTCCACAATGTGTTTTCCATTTTGATTTTATTACCCAATTGGGCTATATGCTGGAATTTAATCAATGTAACAATTTCGGCTATGATTAATATTATTTGTATACAGTAGACACTACTATAATATAAGAGGATTTGATATGATATGTTTTAGTTATCGTAAGGTAAAAACATGTCCGTGTTTATATGGGGACTTGTCTTACGAGATACTTTTTTTTGATAAAGGAAAAATTTTGGTAACTTAATAAATTTAGGTGAGTGTGTTTCTCATGCTGGTTTACCAGACTGATTCGGGCATTCTTCCCTTTCAATGCTCGGGTCAGACCAAGTATATTTACAGGATCATATTTGGTGCTTTTGGAGCTTCAGCAAGAGAGCTGGAGATCATCATATTCGTATATTCGTATCTGTTTTGATTATTGATTATCTGCTATGCTTAGTTGTTATTATCTGCATTTGGAAGGATAGGTTATTATAACTGTTCAAGTTGATAACTCTGGTTGATTGTTGAACTCTGATTGGTGTATGTATATACAGTTTCTGATTTGTAAAGATCATTGATATGATATTATATATTTTCCGCTGCGATGTGAGATTCTGTATTTTTCTGTTTGGTTCTATCTCCTCTCTTTCTTCTCTTCTCTTCTTCTCTCTTCTTTTCTTTCTCTTGACTTTCCGTCAGTCTGTGCTTTTTGGGTCGGACATGTGTGGATTATTGTCAATTCAAAGGTTGCAGATTTTCGAGTCGTCACAATACCAGTACATCTTGCCGCCCTCAATTCTTTAAAAATCGTGTACTCCTTTTCCTTTTTTCAAAAACAAAATCACTTCGTTAACATAAAACAATATGTATATACAAAATTGCGATAGAGAAGACAAGCGCGCCTGTAACCGGTGGCGGAAGAGAGGAGAAGAGACGAGATCAAGGGGAAGGGTTGCTCGCATAGATTGGAAAAGCGAGTCGTCGAGGCGATTTATGGGATTTGGGTTGCTCGAGTTCATGCGCAAGCCGAGAAGGGAAGTCGAGGGGACTGGAGGGGAGCAACTCTAGGGTTGGGCGCATGTTGCTGGAGGCAGCTCGTGGCCTAAGGTGGAGAAGGCAATCTCGATGGGGAGGATGATGTGATGACCTGGAATTTTGGGCAATAACAATTTGATAATCTTTATTAACAAGTATTTAAATTGGTTCAATAATCTTCTTTTATAAATATTTAATTGGTAAATTTTATCTTTTAAAGCTAATAAAATTGTTTTCTATTTATAATGTATATATTGGTATATATATTGTAAATAGGAAGTCTTTGGTTTTAATTTAATAAAAGATATGTTTTCAAATTGTAATGTATATGTATGTATATATTGTGATTTGAAGTTATGTTTTAAAATTCAATATAATAATTTTTCAAAGGCTATATAAAAGTTAGTCATATATTTTCAAAACACTTAAGGTAAATGTTTATTTATTTAAAATATATTTTAGCTTAAGTTTAAAATAAGATTTAATTAGAAGTTCATTTCTTTTGTTTTAAATATCCTTTCTTTAAAATTTAACATGAGATAATATAGTTTGTAAATACATAAAAGTTTAAAATAAAATCCACAAACATATAAAAACATATAAATCATATGATACATTAATTTATTCAAATTATAAGTAAAATATAAATAAATATATACGTAAATTCATATTTGCATAAATATAAGTGCATAAGAGATTTTTAAAGCAAGGGTTTAAACATAAAATTCTTGTTTTTACATTTGTAAAATAATGTATTCATGCAAAATAGATGTGTAAATTTAGCAACATGCAATAAAACAAGTGGCGGCATATTTTATTTTAAAACAAAATTATATAATATAAGTATTAGAGAAACCTGCTTTTGAGTTCAAAAATCTTTCTATTTTCTCGATTCTTTCTTCCATTCTTTTTCTTCCTATAAACCAAATCTGAGAATCAAATTTAAAAAAATCAGTCAAACTTTCAATCTCAAACAACAACTCAAGCTGTTTCAACTTCAACTAAGCTAGACCAGAATCAAATTCAATAACAACATTAGTTTTCAAGCTTCGGTTTCAAATCTCAATTCAACTCTAAAGAAGCTTCAGCTCATTTCAAATTCCTGATCAAGGAATACAGCCTGTAGTTGTTCTCTGTTCTTAAAATTGGTGAGTAAACCTTTCTTTTAAAAAAGATTCAAAATTTTTTGATTAAACTTTGTTGCATGTGATAGATTTGTGTTGTGATGGGGTGTGTGTGTGTGTGTGTGTGTGTGTGTGTGTGTGTGTGTGTGTATATATATCTTCCCCGTTCTTATTTATAGGGTTAATTTCATATGGAAAAATTCATATCTCTCTCTACAATCAAATTTAAGCCTTGATCTTTGAACGAAAGATGATTATTACATGGTAATATTAATTTTAAAAAGGGTTTCAAGATTTTATATTTAGTAATTTTCAAAAAAATAAAAAAAATACAGAGATGATCTGAAAATAAGTTAAAAATCAATCATGCTAATTTCAATTATTTATTATAGAATGTGATTCGTCATGGCAAATGATGAATTTAGGAAGAAAGATCATGATATTTAAATAAGTAAATAGTGAGGTAGCTTGAGATGATCGATTTGGGTATTTTCATTGATTGTCGTCGATCGATGACGATTTGGAGCTCGGGGTTGTTGTCGAAGATGGCTTAAGGGATGATGATCTCTAGAAAAATGGTGATAGATTTAATCAATGGCCATGGTAGCCGGCCGGCTACGAACTAGGGTTCAGAGAGTTGTTTTCATTGAGGATTTTGCGAGCTTCGTGCGAGTGACGGGGGTTAGAAGCATGGCGACGTGATGAAGTTTTGGTGAGGTCGGCGAGGGTTCTCGAAGTCGGGATTATCGGTGATTGAAGGTTTTTCGATCGAGGTTCGTTCCAGTTTTTAATCGATGGGTTCATTTTTGTTTTGTTGTTGGATTCGTTGATCTATGAGGTCGGAGAGGACGGTGTGATGGTCGTCAACTTGAGGAGGGTCACGCATTGATCGTTGGTGGCTGAAACGTCTGTGCATGTGCACGTGTGCACTGTGATATTTTTTGGGTTTCGTGAGTTTGGGAAAGAATATATTGCTTGGGTCGTTCTCGATGTTGTTGCGTGTTTTCCTCGAAGGAAGGAAGTGACGAGATGAGTTCGCAAGTAACGTAGGGTTAGCTCGATGAATTGTGGCTTTAGCTTGGTTTTTTCTGATAGGCTCGGGTTTGTTATGATAACTAACCTGGTTTTTCTAAAAAGTAAAGAAAAACATGAAACGGTTTTGTAAAAGCATAGGTAATACAAGTTCCGAAGTAAAATGTTTAAACAAGTTTTAAAGTTTATTTCTAAGTTATTAAAAATAAATTTAGTTTTCAAAAGAATGTTTATCCCAGTTTAAAAGAATATTTAAAATGAATAGGTTTCCAAAGCAATAGAAACTAAGGTCCAAAGTAATTAAACAATTTAAACGAGATTTTAAAGATTTAAATTATTTGAGATTGTTTTGTTTATAGTAATTATATTAATTTTGAAATTAAATTCCTAAGTGCTTTTAAAAGTAATAAGACAATGTTTTGAAATTAAGATGCGATTAAAGAAAGAGTGTTTAACTTTAATTAATCAAAGAATTCTCTAAATGATGTTCGTATTCCAAGTATTTAATTTAATTTAATTAAAATAAGTGTGTAATTAACGTAATTGGTTATCTTAATTAGTTAAATTCTTAGTTAATAAAAGTAATAAAGTGTAATTACTTAATTAACTAAAATGATTAATTAATGTTATTAATTCAAGATAATTAGTTGTTTAATTAATTAAGGATAGTTAATTCCTTAATTAATTAAGAGTTAATTGATCTAAGTAATTAAGGTCAATTAATTTAAAGGATAATTAACTAATAGAGGAATTAATTACACAATGTAATAAATTAAATTAATTAATGTAATTAGTTTAAGATAATTAATTAATTTAAGTAATTAAAGGTAATCGCTTATGAAATTGATTAAGTATAATTACATAATGTAATTAATAAAGTGTAATTACTTAGTGTAAGTAATTAATGGGTAATTACTGGATGTAATTAATCAAAGGGGAATTACTTGATGGAAAGTAATTAGAGAAATTACTTAATCAGAGTAATTAAGGATTAATTACTCAGTGTAATTAATTAAAGGATTAATTAATATAATTAATTAAGGAGCTAATTAATTAATGTAAGTAATTACAGGATAGTAATTACTGTATGTGATTAATTAAGGTTGATTAATGAATGTGATTAATTAAAAGATAATTAATCATTGTAAGTGATTATAGAATAATTAATTAATGTTATTAATTAAGGATTAATGTAATTTATCATAATTAATTAATTAATGAGAGTAATTAAAGGTTAATTAATGTGATTAGTTTAAGGATAATTAATCTGTGTAAATAATTAAGGGCTAATAACTTAATGTAATTAAAGAATAATTTATCAAGGATGATTAATTAAGATGGATATTTAAAGGATGATTAATTAATTAGTTTGTAATTAATTAATGTTAAGTAAGTAGGATTTAAAAGTAATTAAAGTAGTTAATTTAATTCATTGGTGGTTGATTAAATTAATTAGAGATGGTGTGACAATTAATCTTACTTATAGATGATTGAATGATGTTGAGTGCCTTGGATTATGTGATATCTCTGAAATGTGGTATGTGTAGCTTTGTGATATGATATGCTTTGGTTGAACTGTGATCGTATAGATTATCTATCTGTGATAATAAATTATTTATTTATGTGAATATGTTATTCTAAATAATGAATTGAATTGTTAAAACTTAAAACAACTTGGCCTTAAAAGACGGTGTTTTGGATTTCGATGAGACCGGGATCGGATTTTCGAATTGGATATCCGAAAACCACATCGATCCAAATTAAACGTAAGGTCATGAATTCAAGTAAAGGTCAAGATGAAGACTCGAAATGTAAGGTCTATTTGTCGTTAAAACTCAGATGGTGATTCCAAAATGAGTTTAACAGAGATAGTGCTTTCAGTTTCGAGGTGAAGATTTAGAGTGCAAGGGCTATTGTCGTTAACTCTGAGGGTGATTCCAAAATGAGTGTAGCGAGATAGTGCCTTCGGTTTCGTTCGAACCCGGAACAAACTTGTATGGATGAATGCTTTCAGAACATCGTCACTAGGCGATGATGAGCATTCCAAGATATATGTTCTAAAAATGTAATCGTAGCCTCAAGCCTCATCAACCGGGAATGGTTAAAACATGGAAGGTGCAGCAAGGCTAAGTGGGTAGCACCCAAGTAGGATAAGATTTTCCCCTGTCTGAAGGTCCCTTTTTTATTCGTCTTAGTGGACGGTTGGTCCTGCCAGCTGTGGGGTTGTCTTGTTCGGGACTATCCAGTGAGGGATAGTTCCGGCCTTGCTCGGTACTCTGATCTAGACCAGGTACTATGACGGACGGTACCCTAGTAGCCCTTCCATCAAAGAAAATCCATTTTCCCTACATGCCTTTATGGTTTTGATTGTAGAACCCACTTTGTGGCTAGTATGCTGGAATTTAATAATGCAATAATTTCGGTTATTTTCTATTTACTAAAAAACCCTAAACACTATTATAATATCACTGGATTTCCTATCAAATGTTTTGGTTATCGTATGGTAAAAACTTTTCAATGTTTATGTATGGGAAATCTTATGAGATACCATTTATTTCAAATGTTTTTCAAAGTTAAGAAACTTTAACCCGATTACTCACACCAGACCCATGTCAGACCCTGAGTTTATTTTCTGTTTTGTTAAACTCTTGGGTACTCAAATTTTTATGAGTAGCCAAGGGTTTCAAGTTAGATTTGGCGAATTTATGGAGGAGACTTGAAGCATAGGACCTCGGCATATATAGATATTATGGTTCCACTGTGCTAGCATTTGTGTCTATATCTCTGTGTTGATATATTTGAGTTGTATAATAGACAGACTTTTATAACTGTCTAATTTGAGATGTATAATCTGAGTAATTCCGATGTATGGTGATACTATGTAATATCTATGTGACTAATATATATTATTCATTCCGTTGTGAGATTCTGATTTCGTGTAGTTCTTTCTTTCTCATCTTTTCTCTTTTCTATCCCTTTCTCTCTTAATAATGATGCGTCTTTCTGTGGAATGAAAGGCAGGTCGTTATAGAAGAGGAAGATGATGTGTTTGTTGGTTGCCGCTTACTTGTAGGAGCTCGAGATCTCTAGCAGCGGTGATGGCGCAGCTGCTGTCGCATAGGGCAACTCATTTTTCGGAAGTATGCAGATGGTTATGTAAGGTGGTCGATGGCACAATTTTGAAGTGATGCAATTCACATTTTACCGATGCAGTTTTGATTGTTGATTGTCTAGACTTGGTAATTATAGGTCCAGGATAGTGGCAGGTTGATTTGGTGGAGGTGATGATGGTTGGGAACCTGATTGGGTGGGTGGTTGGTTTAGGTGATTTGGTGTTTTGGTGGTTTGTAGATGTGGTGATGTTTGCGGGTTGGTTTCAGGCAGTAAGCGAATCGAGTGGGAATGAGGGTAATTAGAAAATTTAAATTGTTAATAATTTTATTAATTACAAACTAAAATAGTTAACTTATAAAAATTCGTAAATTATTCATGCGAGGTCCAAATTACGAAATCGAGTCACATTGGATCATAGCGACAAAACAATATGCAATGGATTAAATGGGGAATTGGAACGATTAACAGATTCGAAAATCAAGGTGAGTAAATTTCACTTAGTTTGGCTGACTGTTTAATTTATAGCAATTAAAATAAATTATTGAATGATTGGATGGATTGATATATTTTTATCAGTTGGATGTTATAATATATGTAAAGTAGTATATATCAGAAGTTGGATATATTTCCCACCTATTGGAGGAGATGAGACATCACGCGCCCCATATCAGAGCGGATGACCCTATATTATCGTGATATCCCACCAGGAAGCAGGATTGGTAATTTATGTTATCTAACATATGTGATTGCGGGAAAATAGGTTGGAGGGATCCAACTGGATTCCTCAAAAATATATTGATTGTTTTTCTTATGTAGCAATATATGATGTTGTTGGATAAATCTGTTATGGATTATGACATGGTCTATTTATTTGATGCTATAGTAGCACTGGTCTTAATTTTGGTATTTTAAATGCCATTAAATATTATTTTTGAATTTGAACGAATTAAAGGATATTTTGGTATAAAAATGATTATATCAAAATTTGAATATTCTAAAAGAAATTGATTTGGATAAAATAATAATTGATTTTGGGTTGTACGTAACCATTCGACGAAAAATATTTTAAGCAGAGGTTTTAAATTTTATATAAAGAATTTTTTAACAATGGATTTTCAAATGGTAATTCTAAAAAAATATAGAAAAGAAGTTAAAATTGATATTTAAAATGGATTTGAAAAATTCATGGGATTTATAAAGTGATAGATGTAAAATGGAGATTTTATAAATGAGATTATATTGTAAACAAGTAAAACCCAAATGAGTTTATAAATTTGTAAACGATGTTTATAAATAAGGAAAAATGATATAAGTTGATAAATTGGAAATATAATTTCATAATGTGAATTTATATCAAATATGAAAATCAGCTTTGAAAAAAAGTGGACTGTTTTTGAAATATGAGAATGGTTAGGGAATCGATATGAAATGTGTTGGCAGTTGAGAGGTATTTATAAATTGAAAATGTTATTGGAATTTTAAAAAAATATTTTTATCAAGAAGTTAAGTTTTATTTTAAAAGAATATTTTTATTTATTTAACCATGTAATTTAATGCTGTTTAGTATTGAAATACTTTGATAAAAGGATTTTTCAAATATTTAATATTTAAATGAATTTTGAAATAAGCTTCGTAAATCGATTAGTTTTATTTAAAAATGAATTGGAAAAAATTTATCAATGTTTATTTAAAGTATTTTAATAATATAAAAAATTACTTTAACATGCTTTAAAAAAATTATTATTCAAAATGTACTTATTATATGTATATATATATGAATGGTTTTGAAATGATATTAATTTATTTATAAATTCTCTTGAGATTGTGACCAGATTTTTCGAACGAAAGTAATTTTATAAGAGAGAGCTTATAACGGGATTATGGAAACTTAAGTAATTTTCGAAATGGTTACATATGTGAACTTCGAAAAATGAATTTGAATTCACAAAAGCAGTTACAAATTAGTGAGTGATATTTTAGATAAGTATAATTGATTTTTTGAAATTTTTAATAGAATTTGTAAAATTTCAAAGATTTACGAGATAAGTAGTGGAAATGTTTCAAAGTATGGATATTAGAAATGATTTAGAAAAAAAGACTTATAATGTTTTCTAAGTATGGGAATGAAGGTTTTGGAAATGTTGTAATGACGAAATGATTTATATGGAAATATTTTCTGAGTAATGGATCACAAATTGAAATGGAAAATATTTCTAAGTGCTTGAAATATCATGTTAGGGATATAAGAATTTGAAATTGTTTTCAAATATTGAAATATTGAAAGATATTATAAAGATATTTTGAAATAAATGTTTGAAAGATTTCTAATATGGCCTAGTGTCTGCTTTTATGTATAATTTAATAGTTAAATAACTGACTAAGCCAAATTCGTTGATCGTTTCGAAGAGAGCAGGATCAGATTTAATTATCCGAAAACCATTTCGATCCAGTTTTTGCATTATGAATTGTAATATCTTGAAGATAATGGAGATGGTAATCAAGATGTAGATTTGGTTTCTCCAGAACCATAACAACTTGTATGGATGAATGCTATCATTGCATTCCTTGCCGGGATGGCAGTTTTAGCATTCCATGTATGAATGTTATTCTAAAGGTAAATGTAGCTTCAAGCCTCATCAACCGGGAATGACTAAAATAGCGGAGATACAGCAGGGCTAAGTGGGTCACACCCAAGTTGGTTATGTTACCACTTTTCTAGATACCCTCAGATATATTATGATTATGGATATGGTTGTGCATGGAAAGCAGAGCGCTCAACTAGGGAGGGAACACCCTAAGTGGTAACATATTCGGTACTATCCAGTAAGGGGTAGGCTGGTCATTTATTGGTCGGGATCATTAGGTACGATCTCGGTACATATCTATAGAGGTGTACTGGCGGGTGGTACACCAGTATCCTAATCATTGTATGGAATCCAATATCCACTACGAGCCTGTATAGTTTTGATTGTGCCCAACTATGCTGAAATGTGAGGCATTTCAGCTATTTTTTAGTTTATTTTATACAGACAATATTATAGTATCAGATGATTTTGATATAAAAAAAATTTGGTTATCGTAAGGTAAAAACCTGTTGAATTTATGCAAGATATGGTCTTACGAGATACCTTTGTTTTCAAAGAATTTGGAAAATAGTAATAATTAAAATTGATTGCGTTTTCTCATGTTGGTTTTCCAATCTTACTCAGGTTTTATTTTATTATAGTACTCGGGTCAGACCAAGTATTTCAGATTTAGGTTAAGATGCTATGTGTGACGCCCCATCTCTATACCCATGCTAGCCAAGAACACTATGGTGTAGTGCTGTCAACTAGCACGGAGAATAAGACTGTTGAGGAGCGACCATCCATATGATTGCTTATCACACGGTGGCTATAAATAATCTTCGGAAACAAACATAGAAATAAGCATAACACAAATCAGTTACAGACATCCATATCACAAAGACGGAAGAAGATATGAATATATAACTAACACATGAAAGTGTACATCAGAGTAGTGGTCAAAAAGGTCCACAATAATACAAAAGAATAGCAACACATGATATACAAAAGAATACAACTATGAGTCTATATCTCAAGTGTATACAACAAAAAGTGCTAATCTAAATAGCTAGCCAAAAGTCAGAGTAGCAAATCCCGGGAAGAAGTCAAGCAGAAGCACTTGTAACATCTCGGCCTGACCCGAGTATTATTTAAGAAAATAATAAACAGATCAATCTAGCTATAAATATCAGATGACATGGTATAAAATAAAAGATATGGCATAAACATAAAATATCCATACTGACATACTACTAGCAGTATGCAAATGATGATCAACAGAAGACCAATCAATAAGAGATAAATCGATATCACAAGAATCTTCTCAAAGATCCAAAGAGGGCATCATACCCTAAACTTGTACTCATAACAAGTCAATGGCATAAATTCCAGAAATCAACACAAGAAATCCAGAAATCACAGAAAAAAGGAAAGAGGCCTATCACATGACGGTCCGAAGACCATGGGGAGCTACCCCATATGAGTGAGTCGGAATCACCCAGATGAGGTCTAGGCTAACCAAAAAGCAAAAAGGTATATGTGAGTGAAATCACACAAATGGTGTCTAGCCTAACCTCGCAACAAAAAGGTATGTGTGAGTGGAATCACACAAATGGTGTCTAGACTAACCTTGCGGACAAAGAGATATGTGTGAGTCGGAATCACACCAATGAGGTCTAGTCTAACCTTGCAAACAAAGAGACATCGCACAATTGCTAGTCTAAATCATAAAATGATCGTCATGATCAACGAGAAGTGTCAATTACACTAAGTTAGTAAATATAAAAGTTTAGTTTCATGTCCCATAACCACTAGCTTAACTTAAATATTTACGAACAAACTATAAATCTTCACTAATAAAATTGTCACTAGAGGTTCAATCGAACAAGTCCAAGAATTAACCGACGAAGCAAACGCAAGCATTTCATACCACTTGTTTTACTAAGACGTTTAATTAGATTTCTCATCCTAGTGAGGTAAAGGTTTGTATATACTAATAGATTGGAAAACGGGTTAAGAAAAGAGATTTGTTATTAAAAATAGAGTTGAAATCTTTTTATTGAAAGAGTTTTGATATTTACTACTAGTTTTGAAACCTTTATATATTAAAGTGACAAATCACAGAAGCGATTGTAGAAACAACCAATCACAAAGATCACATTCGAAGATGTGATAAAAATCCAAGGAAATCAGCTTAACAAGTTCTGTTGAATGTTTTTCAGATAAGATCCCCTACGGAGGGGGGGTCCAGGGGGGGTGGCAACCCCCCAAGGTGGGGGTGCGGGGGCAACGCCCCTGCTACGGGGTTCGACTTGCCCGGTCAGGTCGCGGGGGTTTTAAAGGGGCACGACCTAGTGGTCGAGCGACCTAAAGCATAAAGGTCATGTGACCATAATGTGTTCGCGACCTAACACTCAAACGACCTAAAGAAAATAAGGGGCCGAGCGACCTATAAGAAGCAGCGACCTAAATAGAATCGAGGTCCAACGACCTACGGGTTAGGTCATGCGAGTTAAGGAGGTCAACGACCTAATAGAGACACGCGACCTAATAAAGGAATGCGACCTAAAGGCACGCGACCTAGAGACCTAAGCAGGAAACGCGACCTATGAGGGACAAGCGACTTAAGTGGTCAACGACCTACGGAATATAGGTCACGCGACCTAACGGTTTACAAGGTCTGCGACCTAACTGGAAACGTGGTCTCGTGACCTAGTGGTTTAAAGAAGATGGGACACGCGACCTAAGGAGATAAGGCCTAGCGACCTACGAGCTAAAGGTTCAACGACCTAACAAGATGTAGGTCCAACGACCTAACAGGTAAGAAGATTACACGACCTAAAATGCCATAGGGCCTAACGACCTTAGGTCGACCTGGCGACCTAAAGCCATACGACCTAACGACCTAAGGTCATACGACCAAACGACCTAAGGCCATACGACCTAGCGACCTAAGGTCCATACAACCTAACTCCGAAGACGTTAGAAATGGTCAGAACGACCTACGACCTAAGGTCCATACAACCTACGACCTAAGGTCCATTCGACCTAAAGCCCAACGACCTAGCGACCTAAAACCAAACGACCTACGACCTAATTCCGAGTGCCGAGCGACCTAACGTTGTTGGCCATTTTAAGATCGGAATCGAGCTATTTTGAGGCCGAGACTTTTCCACGCAAGCGGCCTAGCATAGGCAGAATGACTTAAGTGCAGTTTTTTCACCAAAAACACTAAAATTTGGGGTTTTTCGCCAATCCAATCCAAACCAAATGCAAATGTACATGCAAACATGATAGGGATTCATTCCCAATAGTCCAAGATAGTTATAGACTAGATTTGTGAGATAAAAATCTCACCTTTTCACCAAATTTATGAAGAAAAGCTTGAAAGCAATGGAGAGAAGTAATCACAAGCTTGAATCCAATGTCTTCTTCTTGAATTTGGAATTGAATATTGGATTTGCAAGAGAATTTGAGCTTGGAATTTTAATTTCTCATTCTACTCACCATTAATGCTAAAGCTTGGTTGTTAGGAAATTTATGAAGAGTGAGGAGAAAGAGAGAAGTGGGTTTGAGCTATAATGGCTAATCTAACCCAAAGTCCAAAGCGGGAAAAGTAAGTGAAATTCCACTAACTCCAAACCTATCAATGATTATACTTAAAAAAGTTGTAAACGGCATTTCGAACTCAATGGAAGTGGTCTTGAGTCCTAATTTGACCGTTTGCAAAAAGTAGCTTTTCGGACCAATATCCGATTAACGACAAAATATTTAAATAAAATATTTAAATATAAAATCGATAAATATGTGGGTTGTTACATTATGGAGCTCAGGAGACGAGTTGAAGGATTTCAATTGTATATCAAGTACTTGATTTATATTCCGCTGTATGTTGTGTATGTGTGGACAAGTTGTTGTAATTGTCCGGATTTATTGTTTATTATTGTACTCTGATGGTTGTATGTCTATTACAGTTATAGTTCCTTTATATAAAGATATATATTATATTTTGCTCTTCTGCGGTTGTTAGATTCTGAATTATTTTTTCTGTTTCTTCTTCTATCTGTTATTCTTCACCCCCTAATGATTTGTTATTTCCAGCACTTGTATATTCAGCGTGCTATACAGTGAACCTGTTGACGTCAATTTTCAAGGGTCAACAATCCCAACTCGTTACAGATACCCATTATCCAACCATCTTAGGTTTTTGATTTTGATGACATTCGCATAGAATTGCAAAAGGGTTGGCTTAATATTGGATTTTATTTGGTCCACAATGGCATTGACTTCCTCATCAGCCATCCTTGCTTGAGTCTCAGCCTCATCTCTTAGCTATCGAGTGCCCAATAGGTCATTATAGTAATCCTAGGCGTAAGTGAGAGCGTCATTTTTCTCTTTCGTCTCTACCTCCAGCATTTCTTTTGATTTCATTATTTCTGAGGCCTGCTCCTCCACAATCCTATGAAGCCTTTTGATTTCCAACATAAGAGTATGACACCTATGGTGGTGCAAGCTCATCTTGTCTTTGTTGGTTTCGATGTTGTTCTTCGAAGGACTCAGTCTTTTCCTCTAGCTTTTTCTTAGCCTCAATCGGCAAGGCCTTAGGCCCTTCAACTTCTTTATTGAGGGTATCGATAATTCTCTTATTGTCATATGCGTGGTGCTCCATCCATTGAATAGTTACCTTCCTCTTGTAAGACACCTCCAAAATAGCCTCATCTATCCTCTTCCATTTGTGATATTGGTCATATACATCCCTTGCATAAGCCATGCATAAGCCATGACGTCGGCCCCAATGTGTGGAGGAATATCTTTTAGATGAGGGACAAATACGACGTCGTCGAAGCAGCTTTGGAAATAAACTTTTCATTATAACCAAGTGTGGGATTATAAAGACTTCAATCTCTGAAGTAGAAATGGGAACATGAAGTTTCTCTATCTCTTCGCTTGGAATTATCAAAAGACACTAACCTAGAAAGCCGGTCAGTTCATCAGGGTGCATAGGCAGACATTATAAGTTACGTTGTATCTGGAACAAAAATTGGAGCAATTGGAACTTCAATAGAGGGGACGGGGTCAAGCCTCATTGAAATGATGTTCATACTATGTGGTAACGGAGAACAAGATCTGTGTCGAGAAGGTAGAATTCTATCAAATGCACAATGACGCTCATCATCGGGCCTATAGTTTCTATCCCACTTTCTATAATCCCACCTTTAATGTCTACTCGAATCTAACTCGTGCGATGATTCACAAGGATGATTCGATGAACCGAGATTCATGTACTTGCCTCCGTGGCTCTTAGGATAATCATAAAGACGCTTGTGTTCCATGGAATCTGAAAACAAAACAAAAACAAGTTAGAACTAGTAAGATGGGTAGATAAAGCATGCAACGTGAAAGTATGGTGTTATGTAAGTGTTGATGTGACCAAGTGCCCCATGCACCATGGACTTTGAGTTTGCTCATGAGGGTTATTTCCCCTACTCCAGCTGTAGGCACATCACCTGGCAAACGAATGAAAGAACAGATATCACCAATACTGTAACGACATGATATTTCAAACCGTTCAAATCAACAATCATCCACTCATGTCAGACTTGATTTGCTCAAAACAACATAATGTTAATTTATATTTGGCAAAACTTAGCATATGCAGTAAATAAATCAATCATAGAATCACAGATACAAAGTTATACAACAATAACAGCGGAACAGATAAATAGTAGTTCATGAAGCTACTACAACATCAGATTATAAAACACGATACAATAACAATCTCAAATACAAAGTAGACTCAAATACATCAGCAGATGGAAAGTCTGTCAACATCTGGAATAACTGAAAGTTGAAAGATAGATCTTCAAGCAAAACTCCAAGCTCCAAAGGTGAGTCGGAAATGCAGTGATACTCAGTTTGACCTGAGCAAAAAGAAAAACACAAAACACCCGAGTCAGGATTAACCTTCTTATACTAGTAAATCAACTCAAGTAAATGTCAAATGAAACACAAAGTAACTCAAAGGATGTTTGGGATTCACATCCCTTAAGAATCCGTTAAACTATCTACATACATAGTACAATAAGCTACATATAAAATGTCTGTAGTAAAGTAAACTATCAAAATAGCGTTAAGGCGCTACACATATCCCCCTTAACACATTTTATATATTCCCATAGTTTATCTAGTACCGTAAATCCTCTATAAACTGGAGGGCTATTAGAGGGTACTCCTTAGGTATGGTACAAACCAAACTCGTAGAAGGCACGATAAGGCATGCGACAAGGAACACAAGGAAATGCTATGGTAGAAATACTATTTGCACTCTCGGACTAGTGGTAAAGCATAGCACCTACTACCGCCCACCTCGAGACACACTCCTAATTCAAAGGTGCACCCAATCAAGTCACAAAAGCAACAGAATGGTATCGAAAAAATATGCCCGATAGAGGAAGCGACCCCACTTGGCCTGGTATAGTTCCTATAGCCACATTAAGCTGACTCACGGAAGTCAGGGCTAGGATAATACCTCCTATGGAAGTTTGCCAAACCGCCCTACATCATTTTGGAATCTCCACCACGTGCACAGTTGTTAATGTCATTTTCGGTATTGGAAGAGAGTATGACAATATCCGATCCTGGTCTCTTCAACAACCAGACGCTTATTTCACACCGTGGTCATTTATAAAATCGCTTTTATAATCAATTTAAACAGTTCATACTTCATATCAAAATATCATATTCTTTTCAAAACTCATATCGCTTCCGAAATCATATCCACTTTCGAAATCACATCACTATCGAAATCATATTCACAAAAATAGTTTAAACCATCACAAAATATTAGTATTTAAATCCATTAAATCTAAATCATAACAGTTCTAACTATATAGTTACAAACATTGAAAATAGTTTTTATATATAAATTTTGGAATAGTTATAAATTAAAAATAGCTTATATTTAAAAATAGGTTAAAGATTAAAAAGGTTTATATATTAAAAATAGTTTATATTATCTAATAAAATAGTTTCCTCCAAGTTCACAAAATCAATTCAAATCAACTTTAATTCCAAAATTCAATTTAAATAAATCTCAGTACCATAATTTTAATTTAAATGGTTAAGGTTAAATTCATATTCTCATTAAAACCATTTTTTAATTTATAGCGATTTCAAATCCAAAATTACAAATTTAAACCATTTCCAAATTCAATACGTTTCAATATTTAAACAATTTACAATAACTCAATTCGATAAATTTCAATTATATTTCAAAATTCAACATTAATCCTATTTAAAATTTCAAAATATTCACTTAATCATCTTTAATGACATTTAAATAAAATCTCATATTACAATTAAATTTAATATTCAATTTAAATTTAAAGTTTTTTTAAAGTTAAATATTCATTTAATCACTTCTTATCAAATCAAGTTATAAAAATCATATCTTCAAATCTCAAACCAATAGGTTCCAAATCACTTTTGTTCCAATTAAATTCTAAGCAAATTTAATTATAAATCAATTCTTATGAAATTCAATTCTTAACAAATTAGATTACAATCAATTCTTATTTAATTTATCTTTCCAACATCTATTTATTTAAAGTTATTATAAACTCAATTTAAATATTAATATTATATATGTATTTAAAACATATTATATATACTAATTAAATTAAATTCTATTAAATTAAATCTTATTATTAAATTTAAATTTACATTTAATCCAATTTTTTTAAATAATAAACTTATAATTAAAATCCTAAAATTCATATTTTCAAAACCAACTTATAAATTTAATATTTCAAAATCTAAAATTTTAAAAATCTAAATTTTACACATACATAAATAAATTTATATATTATATTTTGAAAATCGGTATTTATTAAAATTCGTATATTTCCTTTCAAACCATGGAAATCATTTTCAAAAATAGACCAACGGTGTCCGTATATAGTTTTTTATCCCATGGTCAAGTGATACGGATGTTTATCATTTCAAATCCGCAGTTTAAAATTTGATAATTTACGGGCATAAATCATTTCAACCCGCAATCCCAAAATTTTAAATTAGTGAAAATCGCTTGGGTTTACCACTTCATCCCATAATGATTTTCCCCTGTTCTATAGGATCGTTCAGGTATATATCATTTTAACTCGTAGTGAACTCTAAACTAACAGGGAACTTGCAGAGTGAGAATAAATAAAATAATAGCACAAAATGACATGCATATCAATAGCAGGAATATATCATTATTAACAATGTAAATATAATATACACAATAGGTTATGGTGCCATATGTCATAAGTAAACAATTGTTGATAGCACCATATCATATTTAATAATTAAATAACTAACAATTCCAATTTAACAGCATATTTCAATCGTCATTTCATACGAATTAAATTTACTAAATATGAGAACATTAATCGTGAGTGATTGCTCACTTTTTGAGGCTAGAGAAAATAGGACAAGCACAGGGATAAGAGATCAATCAAAGCAACTAACTGCTGCGATCAATTCTAGACAGCGGCAATGTAACAACCCATAATTTTGTAAATATTTTAAATACAATTTATTTGAAGCTTTGATTTTAAATCATTTAAATTTTGAAATTTTTGAATTTTACAATGTAATTTTGGGATTTGTTGAAAATTATTTTTCTAAATATAATAAGATAAAATATTTTTTTGAAAATTGAATTTTGGTCAACATTAGTCAAAGTTTGACTTTCAGTTGAAATTTTTAGTTTCAGTTCTTTATCTTTGAAGCTTGAAATGATTTTAACATTCTCTATGCTTTTCGTTTTGTCAAATTCTGATCTATGCTTTATAAATTTACAAAGTTTCAGCGTTTATTTTCAGTATTTTATTTTCTATTTTCTATTTTGGCTTTGGGCTTGATTTTGTTTGGGTTTTGGTTTGTTTTAACATTGGGCTTTGCTAGTGAGCTTAGGAATTTCCTAAGAGACACATCTTTGCCTTTTCATTTGAAAAGATGTCTTTCTATTTGATATTCACGTTCAAAGCTTCCTCTCTTCATCTCTTTCTCATTTTCACTCTCCTGAACAAATTAAGTTTTCTGTCTCCTTCTTCTTCTTTTATTTTCTCCTTTGTTTTCTTCTAAAGCATAGTTCAGCCTCACCAATTCTCCCCTAGCCGACTTCATCTTCACACTCAATCACCGCTATATGCTAGGCCATCACCCGTCTCCACCATCTTCCCACCATAGTCGTGATTTCCTTCTCTAAAATCACCAAATCCCCTTGCTAAAAAACCAAGTCGACCACCTTGTATCTCCTTCCCTTTCCTATTTGCCTCGGCCACCATCATCACTTGCCTAGCCATGACCATCTCCTACTCTAGCCGTGACTTGTTGCCTTCATCACCATCATGGTCGATCATATACACCAAGTAACCAGGCTTAAACCATCATAGGCCGAACCCAAATGACCATGGCCGAACCCAAATGCCATTACCTTTGACCTTTTTCCTTCCTAATGACCTTTGGCTTGCAACCACTTCATCTACCCCATAGCCGTACCCTATGCACACCATAGCCGAGCCTAGCATGCTTCAAAACAACATGGCTAAGCTATGTTATCATGTTAACCAATTGTCTTGCAAAGTGGCCGAGCCCACTAGGTCATATTAGCCCATTTAGCTTTGTTTGAATTCATATTTTCATGTGTTGTATATATATTTATGTATGTTGTATTTTATTGTGTAAAAGATTTGGATCTTGGCTCTACATCCACTCAAGTCTAATTCGTGCTTTGTCATGCTTTTCGGAGTTTGTTCTTATGTCTTGAATTGTTATCTCTAGCTTAAGAAGAAGAGTTTATCACTCTGGATTACGTACTTATATTATAGTAAATCGATGACTTGTGGAATTGTAGTAGTGATATGCTATGTTGATAGTTTTTTCATATATGCCTGCGATATGATATTATATGATGTTATCACCTTATACCATACCTGTTTTATCACATGACATGATATTCTATGTTACTCTGCTTATTTTATATTATGTTTCTCACTTTGCAAGTTCCTTTTTAGTATGGAATCCACTATGGGTTGAAATGATACATACCCGAACGGACTTTAGAATAGGGAAAAATCGTTATGAGCTGAAATGATAGGCTCAAGGTATTTTTATTTATTTGCTTTAGGATTGCGGGTTTGAAATGATAAAATCCAGGATTTTATATTTTACGGACTGAAATGAAACATATCCGGACCAGTTGACCTAGGTTAGAAAATATTATGAAGACCCATCGTTAATTTTAAAATAATTGTTTTTCTATAAATTATTAAGTATTTTGAATTTTACATACATGAAATTTTAACTTAAATTTTGATTTAAATGAGTTATACAATATATTTATTGATTTTCTAAAAGTTAAAATTTTATAAGTAAATAAATGGTTTAAACTATTTAAAGATTTTATCTAGGATATAAAATTTAATATAACTTAATAATTCAATTTAATATGGATTTAAATCTAACCTAATGATAGTGGCAGGTTTGATTTATGAAATGGATATGTTTTGTATAACTAAGTATATTTTAAAACTATGATAAAATTGAAATATTATGTTTTAAAACATGTTGTAGTAAAACTTGTAGCATTCACAAAATGCTATGCTCTTTTAAGTTATGCTTTCAAAATGCTATGCTATTTGAAGTTATGCTTTCAAAATGCTATTCTACTTTAGTTTATGTCTTAATGGTGCTACTAATTCTTAAACTGTAACATTTTCAAAGTGCTATTATATAAGGGTCACATTTTCAAAGTGTTATGGTTTCTAACTTATTACATTTTTAAAATGTTATAACTAAGTGTATAGTTTTTGAAAGTGTTACAACTTTGGAAATGGATATTATTTTGAAAGTATAGTCGTATTGAATTTAAATGGTTTTGAAATGAATATACTTGATTTGAATAGATAAACCATTTGAAATAAATAATCATGGGTTATAATAACGATTGGTTGTTAAAGAGACCGGGATCGAAAGTTGTCATACTCTCTGCCAACTTCGAAAACCACTTTAACTACCGTGTACACGGTGGAGAATCTAGAACGAAGTAGGATGGTGGCGACGATCCTATTGAGGTATATACATGGACTTGACTCCCATGAGTTGGCATAAGGTGGCTAAAACAGGAGCAATCGATGGGCCAATGAGGTAGCTCCTCTAATCATACACAGTCCTTCGATACCATTCTATTACTTTGTGATTGATTGGGTGCACCCTTTGATATTTTTTTGGAGTGTGGATCGAGGTGGGCGGTAGTGGCTGCTGTGCGTTACCACCGGTCCAGAAGTGCAAATGGTATATCTACCCTGGCATTGCCTAGTTGTGCCATGTCGCCTACCCTATCGTGCTTTCTACGAGTTTGATTGTGTCGTATCTATGGAGTATTTTTGGTAGCCTCCCAATCTGGAGGTACGATGGTACTATATAGACTATTGGCTCTATAAACGTGTTAAGGTGGAAAATTTAAAGCCTTAACGCTATTTTAAAATAGTATACTTTACTTTAGACACTATTATAATAGCATATATTACTACATGGTAAATAGTTTAACATATCCTTAAACGATGGGCTATCCCAAGCATCCTTTAAGTTACTTGTGCATTTCTATTACATTCATTTAAGTTGATTTACATTATATAAGTATGTACGTACCGACTCGAGTGTTTTTTATTTGTTTTACACTCGGGTTAGCCTGAGTATCACAACTTTGGATTTCACCTTCTGGATCTAGAGAATTTGCTGGAGATTATCTATCTATCTAGTTATCTATCTATTTCTACTTCAGTTGTTTCTATTCAGCTTATGTATTAATGGATTTCTATTGTATTTGCTTTCAGACTCTAGTATTTTGTATTTGTTTTGAGACTATGTATATAGTAGCTTCATGAACTACTATGGTTATTTTATTTCCGCAGTGAGTTATTTTGATATTTTGTGTCTGTGATTCTGTGATTGGTTTTATTTGCTCCAAATTATATTAACAATATGTTTTTCTGAATTATTCAAGTCCAACATGTGTGGTTTATTGTATATTTGAATGGTCTGAAATAGTGGTTCGTTCATTTGGTATCAGAGCTTTTGTTTAGGCAAACCTTAGCCTGCGGAGCAAAAATCATTAGAGATAGGGTAGAAATACCCTAGAATGAGTAAAATCAATCTTAGAATCATTTCCTTGTGTGAGAACAAATTTTAAAGTATAAAATTATTTTAAACGATTTTAAAGATATATTTTGGATATAAACTTTTCTTGTTTTAAAATCTAATTTTACTAAACTTCCTTCCTTTTCTTATCCTGTTAATTAAATTCTTTGATTAGGATCTCTATTCTAGTTGAATTTTGTCTTTTGTTTCTCAGTTACCTTTGTCCTAAAATTCATTCTTGATTTTTCAGGATGGATCGTAGGAATACCAGAGGTCGGGGTCGTGGTGTTGCGCCAATTCCTGAGCCTATTGCACCCATTAGGTTCACTACTCTCTATAGGGAATTTGCTGAGCTTGGTGGTACCAAGTTTACTGGATCAGAGATCATTATCGAGGCTCAGCAGTGGTTGAAGGATTTAGAGAGGTTTTTCTCCGGTCTTGAGATCACTGATGTTGAGAAGCGTCAGTTGGCAGCTTGGCAGTTGAAAGGAGCAGCCTTGGATTGGTGGGAGTCTATTACTGCTCAGACTATTAAGGCTGATATTTCTTGGGAGCCGTTTATGTATCATCTTGTGTTAGTTTTGAATTTGGTTTAGTTTTGTTTTCTCCTTTTGGAATCTTTCTTATGTTTCGATGTCGTGCTTTAGAGATGCTTTTGTGGTTAAGTGGATGCCTGAAGTAGGAAAGTCTCAGCTATATATGGAGTTTATGGATCTTAAGCGGGGAGACATGTCATTTTCTAAGTATGAGAGGAAGTTCAATGAACTTTCCAAGTTTGGTCCTAGCCTGATTGGCACCCCTCTTAAGAAGAATGAGAAGTTTATAGCTAGTGCTCGCCCAGAGTTTTATGATCGTCTCATTTCTCATGTGCATAGCCCTTTCACTAGTTGATGGATATGGCCATTAGATACGAGAATCCTACTTCTAAGGACCCTTCTGTTGCTCGTGCTTCTTCATCTCAGCCTTTCTCTGGTAACCCTTAGAAGAAAAAGCCTAACTTTCAGTAGAAGAAGAATTAGAATAAGACTCCACGTTTGGGATCTTCTTCTTCTCATAGGCAGCCAATCGATCTATCTTCGATCACTTGCTTCAAATATGATCAGAAGGGACACTATGCCAATAGTTGCCTTACTTCAGTTGGTGCTGCTGTTCCTCCTCCCCCTGATTCGAACCGGGAGTGATCTTTGTCATATTTGCTTGCAGCCTGGCCACTTCAGGAAGGATTGTCCTACTCAGCAGAAGGGCAAGCCATTTGGTATCATTGTTATTACCTTTGCCACTCAACCTGCTCCACCAGCTCCTAGTGTTACTTAAGGTACTCGTCAGGGCATTTTTTCTCTGTTTGATTTTCATGTTCGTGTTTTATTTGATACTGGAGCTTCCAATAGTTTTATTTCTGTGGATCTATGTGATAAGTTCGAGCATCTCCTTTCTCCGAATATGCTCCGGAACCTTTGTGTGTTAAAAATCCTATTGGTGGTCCTGCAAACCTTTGTAGGATTTGTAGAAGGGTGAAACTCTTCTATGTTGGTTATCGTTTTCTGAGTGATTTCTATGTTCTGCGTTTTGATGCTTTTGATCTATTACTTAGAGGTGATTGGCTGAATAATTATAAGGCCATTATCTCTTGTAAAGCCCGAACGGTTTCTCTTGTTGGTGATAAGGGTGATTCTTTGTTGATTCAGTGTCGTTTGTGTAACAAACATGTATTTTCAGCCATTCGCATCCGCACACGTCGGACTTGAATTGCTTAAAATACCGCATTGTAACAAAATTTGGAGCAAATAAAACCAATCACAGAATCACAGACACAGAAATCTCATAATAACTCGTAGCGGAAATAAAATACCATAGTAGTTCATGAAGCTACTATAACAAAGTCTCAAAACAAAATACATAATATTAGTCTAAAAACAAGCACAATAGAGATCCCAAATACATATAAGTCCACTAATATAAGAGCTGAAATTGAACAATTGAATTGAATTAGATAGATAACTAGATAAACGGAATCTCCAACGATTCCTAGCTCCAGAAAGAGAAATCCAAAGCTGTGAATACTCAAGCTGACCCGAGCGTAAAGTAAAACACAAAACACTCGATTCAGGACATACATACTTATACAATGTAAACCAGCTCAACTGAACTGTAGTAGTAATGCACGATAACTTAAAGGATGCTTGGGATCGTCTATCCTCTAAGGATCCTATAAACCATCAATTAAACAGTAATAGACGCTTTCATAGAAATACCTATATTAAAGTAAGCCATGCAAATGACAATGCTAATGTGGATAGGGTAGCGCAAAGCTGCAGCAATCGCTCACCACTAGTCACACTCTCAAATTTAAGGTGTACATTCAAAAATCACAAGGCACGCAGAGAAGCGTACCCGTGGTTAAAATTCCAAAGAGGTTTATAATTTTGAATTAAAATCATTCATTTAAACCATAAAAAAGTGGAGTCATTATACCTTTGAATCAAATATTAAATTCCCAAAATTTTAGCCTTTTCAGAGTTCATTTATTCACTTAAATGAAATAAAAAGTGAAATTTCAGCTTTCGCAGCACTTAGAAAATGCTACGATAAGTTACATTTCAAAACAATTCAATTCAGCAAAGACAGCATTTAAAAACTGCTGTAATAGTTCATTTTTAGTTGAGAAATAGTTCAATTCAGCAAAGACGGTATTTACAAAACTTCTGTAATAGTTCAGGTTTAAAAATAAAAGATTTAATTCAATTCAGCAAAGGCAGCATTTACAAAACTGTTGTAATAGTTCAGTTTTAGTTCAAAAATCTCATTTCAACCAACCGCAGCACTTAACAAGTGCTACAATAGCTCTTTCTTTAGTTTTTGGCCTTTTAGTTCACTTCTGCAACTACAGCACTTACAAAGTGCTGCAGATTCATTTTATTCCAGATTTTTAGTTCATTTCAGAAACGATGGCATTTCTGAAGTGCTATTAAAAAATTTCCATATTTATAATAAAATTTCAGCAACAATTAAACTTCAATTTAAACCATTTTAACTTATAAAATTTCATATTTTCCAGTTTAAAAATGGTCATTTAAATACCTTTCAACTTATGATTTTTATAAAGTAAATTTCACAGATAAATATCAAAATTCTAAATGTTTATTTTAAAAAATCAATGTACAATTTTTCCAAATTATTTCATTTACTTTACACTTTAATTTAATTTACCAATTCATAAATTAAACTAAATTTCCATTTTATTTTCTTAACTTAACTTCTATTTTTAAAACAAATTTCACATTTCCAAGTTAAGTTATATTTCAAATTACACTTTTAAATATTCGTTTATTTAACCATTTTAATTTATAGAAAAATCAATATCACTTCATTAAGTCATTTTAAATTCAAATTTAATCAAACTGTCATATTTTATCTACTTAATTTAACTCCATTTTAAAAAAATCACAAATTTTAAAATCAATTTATATTTTAAATTCAGCTTTACCGTTTATTTATTTAACATATTTAACTTATAGAAAAATCACTAACACTTTATAAAAATCATTTTAAATCCAATTTAAATCAAAATATCGTAATATTCAATTTTAGAATACTTAAAATTTAAAAAAACTTTATATAAAATAACCACGGATCTGTATAAAATTTTCTAACCTAGGTCAAATGATACGGATAATATATTATTTCAATTCATAATTTACAAAGAAAAATCCGGGTTCTACCATTTCAAACCCACAATCCTAAGTTAATTAAAACAAATAAAAATCGATCAGGCCTATCATTTCAGCCCATAATGATTTTTCCTTAATCTAAAGTCTGTTCGGGTATGTATCATTTCACCCATAGTGATTCTATTCTACAGGGAACTTGCAATGTGATAAACTGAAATAAATAAACAGTATAACAACATATGGCAGTAACAGATGATATGACGGGTTTATAAACAGGTTAACATCATATGATTCATATCACAGGCAGGTGTAACATGATATAGCAATTTCTACACATTCATTTGTGATCAATTCATGGTTATATAAGTATGAACGTCAAGTGTGAATACTCACTTTTTTATGTTGGAGATAGCAAATCAAACACACCAAATAAATTCCAGAAAGCACGATATGGCACGATACAGCACGACTTTTGATTTGAGTGGAGTGGAGAGCCAAGTGTTAATCTTGTATTTGACAAAAAAATAAAGCAAGTATAAATATAAATAGACTACCAAAACTATTGGAACAAATGGAAATAGTTTACAAAAGACAACACCAAGCTTTTCAATTGATTTTGCTTGACTACAAATCAATTTTGCTCGGCCACAATACCATAATGGTTCTGCCATGATGATGTTTTGGGCTAGGGTATGGTTGATATTGGCACGGCTACAAGGAGATGAAGGGGTAGGAGTTATTAGTGAAGGAAGATCAAGGTGTAAGGCAAAAAGGAGTGTTTTGGTGCCATATATAGGCCCGGCGATGCATCAATTGGCTCGGCCTTGGCATATGCACACCTGGTGGTGGCAGGATTGAAGGCTAGTGGTGGTGTATAAGTAGGTGGTGGTGGCTAAGGGGGTGACCGAGGCTATAAAAATGAAGGGGATGTGAAACTAGCTCGGCTATGCATAGTTTCAGGGTGTTTTTGCAACTTTTAGTGGTGATTGCTCCATTAGATGGCCACGGCCAATCATGGTCAGAGGAGGGGATGTTCAGGCCGTGTATGGTGAGGGGAAGAAGGTGATGTGGTGGTCGAAGGAGGTGGTGAGGTGTTTAGGCCGAGCAAAGTACATGAAGATTCAAGTAAAAACAAATGAAAATTCAATAGAAAAGTGAATAGAAAAGGTAAAAAATTGGAAGAAGACATTACCTTTTTTCATATCTTAATGTAGGCATGAGAAATGAAATGAGAAGGAAGTTTCTCACTTAAAGTTCAATACAAAACCCACGGTTAATAAAAGAGAATGGACGGCAAGAAAGCATGAAAGGACAAGGCATTGAAAAGACATAAGTTGAAAGGTTTTTAGTCTCTTGGAATTTCCTATTTCTTTTATTCAAATGAACCAAAAGAAAAATCATATAAATAAAATAAAAATGAAAATAAAATAAAGTAGAAATTAAATAAATAAATAATTTTTAGGAAAAATAGAAAAAAAATAAGAAAATATTTTATTAAATTAAAACTAAAATTAAAAATTGTAAACAATATACAATTAACATTAGAAAATTATAACAACACTTTTCAAAATGTTTTAAAAATTAAATATATACATAGCATGCCATATAACACATATATACACAATTAGAACAAGATATGATAAACAAAAATATTATTTATATAAATTAAAATAAACAATTTTGTTAAATAAAACAATTTACACACAAAATTGTAAAAAGTATAACTTTCACAATATAAACCGGATTTCAACGAAATGAAAAGCAGTATTCCTGAAATTTAATTTATTTTCATAATAAAAGATAAAATTCCAAAATTAAAATATTTAAATTTTAAATTTAAAAGTCAAAGTTTGACCATATTCACCAAAATTCACATTTTTTGGAAAATATTCTATTTATTCATGTTTGAAATTAAAATTCACATAAAAATCAAATTTATATTTAAAATAACAAAATTTATTCATTTTAATAAATAAAATAAAAATTTTAAATCAGGAAATTCAATTAAAATAATTAAAATATAAAATTAAAATAATCACAAAATACAGGGTTGTTACACTCTCCTCCACTCAAATCTTTTCGTCCTCGAGAAGAACGAACAAGGAAAATAAGGAAAAGCAAGATGGACAAAGCAAATAGTACCTGAAAAAAATAATTCCGGACTCGAAGCACGAATGCTCTCCTCCGTCTCCCAGGTACAATCTCGATCATCAGTACTCCGATGTACGTTGACCAGATTAACATATTTCCTTCTTAGCTACTTTGTACCACTATCTACAATACGAAGTGGCTTCCTCTCGACGATCGAATTAGGTTCAATATCCAAACTATCAAGAGCAGAAGGCTGAACAAAAATAGATGGGTCATGAAGATACCAGCGAAGATGTGAGACGTGGAATACATCGTACACTCCAGAAAGCTTTTCGAGCAAATCCAAATGATAAGCCAAAGAACCAACTCTTTCCACAATGCGGAAAGGACCTTCGAAGAGGAAGAAGGTAGGAGAATAGGAATAGCTAGAAGGGAAAATAGGTTGAAAGACAAGGATGAACCATATTTGTAAAACTATATAAATTTCGATTAAATTTTTTTATAACATTTTAAACATTTTATAATATGATGAATAGTCATTTGATTCAAATTTGTTAGTTCAAAGTAAAAAAAATATTTTAAACATTTTAACTTATTTAGGAAGGTAAAACAAATGAACAAAATATCCTTTGTATAATACTTTGTCAAAATACTTTTATAACTCGATGTCTTAACAAGTTTACTCTCGTTCCTGCAGACTATGCCATGCGTTGATCAGCCGCGAAGCTGGAATTCTCCAGGTACTGAGCAGACTTATTTCAACACCCCGTGAAAATACTAGAAAACTTAAAAAAACAGATGTGGAAAGTACAATCCAAACAAAACAACCAAACCAAAATATTGTCTAACCATGGATCGTAGATACACCATGGTTACGCCTGGATCCCCCAGGAAACATCCGTATCCGTAAGCTGTCTCAGCCCTACGAATTACGCCATGATGACTAGTAGACTACAGATACACAATGGTTATGCATGGATCCCCCAGGAAACATCCGTACCTGTAAGCTATCTCAGCCTGCGGATTTCGCTACTGAAAACGACCTGCAATGATCGCAGATACACAATGGTTACACCAGGATCCCACAAGAAACATCCGTACCCTCAAGCCATCTCAGCCAGGCAAATTACGATATGCAGTCGCACTCGTAAGACCATGGAGATCGCTATGGAATTCGATGGACACTCGAGTATCGTGTCCGAAAAACCCAAATCAGAGAGAATAATATCGATGGAATGAATCTACAATGTGGCCACAAAGAGGATATTAAGCAGAAGGCACTTTCCATATCTTTACTTCGAAAATATGTATCATATAGTACCTTTCAAATCACTTTCAATATCATACTTATAAAAAGTCGATCATATATAAGATTTTATTTTCAAATCGAATACTTTCCAAAATCAATATCACACTTATATAGACTTTGATTATATATGATTTCTCTTTTCAAATTGAGTACTTTCCAAAATGATAGTTTCAAATCAACTTCTACAAATCAATTTTATATAAGTTCGGTAACTCCCAAATCAAGTATTTAATAAAATAAGATTCTCAATTTCAATTCCTTTCAATAACATTTCAGTTTCAAAATCATATATGATTTCGCCAAATCATTTCTTCCAAATTATATATATTCAGTTTCAAAGTTTCTTAAAACAATAGATTTAGAAAATAATCCAAATTTCCAAATCAACAAAATTTTATGTCAAACAAATCCATTTCTAAAGTCATCATGTAAATACTAGGTTTAAATTTCAATCTATTTTCGAAACCAAATCTTTGCCTCAAGAATCACTTATCTCCAAAATCATTAAAAAGTCTTTAACCCTTCCCTTAAATTCTTTTTTTAATGTTTTTTATGTGGAAGATCTTCTTTACCTTTGAAAAGTATTATTATTATATATATAGTCTTATAAAAGATGTTACTAAGTTAAAACATTTAAACTAAATATTATTCAAAATATTTTGAAAACTAAATTTTATTCAAACGTTTCAAAACTAAATTTCATATTAGTATAGTTCAAGATAGTTTTATTCATTAACTTAAGAAAACAGTTTCAAACTTATTTAAATTATAATAAAACATACCAAACTAAACTTATATACTTTATCAAACTTACATACAAAACCAAATTAAATCAAACCTTGATTTGGAAGTGCTTGAACTTTAAAAATAGTCGAAGAAACAAAAATTTTCGATCCAAGAGTTGGAATTCAGCAACAAATCAGTGAATCAATTTCAATAGGTAAGGTTACACCAAAACAAATCTGAAACTCGAGGACTGAACACCGGCTTACTTTAAATCAATTCAAATTTTTGAAATCAAAATATGGTTTCACAACATCACTCGCATAGCAAAGCTACTAGAGTGGCCTCGCCTCCACTCTAAAACTCGAAAATCAATGTCGATGATACATGCACTCATCACCGAAATTATTTTCCTACGATATAAGTGAGTTCTGGACTTCTATTTTTTTGAAACTTCTTTGAAATCTCATCGAAATCATCGGAATTCATTCGAACACATTTGAAACATTTCTTATTTAGAAAATATCTTCAAATCATATTATTATTATATATTTTCCAAAATCTTAAAACCGATTTCAAAACACCGGAGTTCGATTCCTCGAAATTCAAATTCAAAACCCTTTAGTTATAAATCATTTTATATAAATCAAATTTATTATAAATTTTTCAAAATTTCAAATCCTTTCAAAACTTCAAATTCTTGTTTTTTAAAAAGTATATAATCCTAATGGAAAACATTTCACTTTTATATATAAAATGTGGCCATCCTTATCAAAATAATAATTTTGATGTATGCAGAATTTCAAAATACAACCAAGCACAAATTTCTAAGGGATGACTCAAGGACGAGTTACAAACAAACAGAGATTCGAATTTAGAGGAACTCTAAACAAATAGAATTATGGTTCGAAGATAAGATTGAACGAAGATAAGATAATTTAATTACCAAATAGAAGATGGATAAGCCTATATAAATCGCGGGTGACCTTAACTGTAACGATCCCGGATTTTTACTAACTTTAAATTGATAATTAATTTAATTTTTGAATAAAAATTGTGAAATTAATTGGTAATTTGATTTGGGTTTCTCCAAATTCGAATAAAAAAATGTGTTTTAAAAGTTGAGTGAGAATAGAATGTTGGTTATATCTGAATACCTCAAATTTAAATAAGATATATGTTCATTTAGTTATACAAATGAATTATAACTGAGAAATTAATTGAGAAATGAATTTGAATTGAATTTGAATTGGGATTTATAAATAATGTAAAGATATTTTAATTTAATCTTATGAAATGGATTTTAAAAGTTGTGTAAATATAATGAATGAATGAAAATGTAAAATAAGACAAAAGAAAAAATATATATACATTCAAGTATGTAAGAAAAGAAAAAAAAGGAAACTCTGTTCATTCTTCTGGAATCTAAGGTGAGTAACATCACCTTTCTAAAACTTAAGTCTTTGAATTAGTTGCTTATGAATATCTAGAAATGTGTATATATGTGAATGGGTGAATCTGTGTATGCCTGTAACATTGTGATACCTCTGTTCCTGTTTCTTTTTAAAACCATATTTGCAAATAAATCTTCATCTCTTAATCTAATAACTATTAGAACTTAAATACAAACAAAGATTGTTTATTTGTTCATGAGTTAAGCTTTAAAAATTTATTTCAGTTAAAACAACTTGTAAATACCTCAAGAAATCAAGACAACTGAGCAAAACTTTAAATTGGTAAAAATAAAAATATTTTAAATTATGAATTCAGGTGTGTCAACTGAATTCCCATGCTTAATCATGAATTTTAAAGAAAGAATCGTAATTTTTAGATGGAGGGTTAAAGTGCAGTTTGGATTTGTTCAAATTTCGTAGTTTTTGTGATTTCTGATGATCTATTGAGTCGTAGATGTCGGGACCTTGTCTGGTGATGCAGTGATGATGGTAGATTAGAGGAAAAATACCAAGATGTTGGGCAGGGCATTGTGGCGATGGAGATTGATCAATTGAGTTTGGAACCCTAGGTTGAGTTTTTGTTTTGGCTCGACCTCCCCAGTTTATCGAGTGCAATGAGACTCTAGGGATTGGAAGTAGATGTGTTGACATTGGTGTGACTGGAAGTGATGACGTTCAGATGATCGGAGATGCGAAGTCGATGCGTTTCCAAGTTTGATGGGAGGTCCAGTGATGTTTTCCAGGTTTCACTTTTTTTAACTCGATTTTGAATTCGAGAAGATGGAGGAGTTCTGGCGATCGGGGATGGATTCGTGGACGGTCGTCGACTTGTTCGACGACGAGGCGACGTCTGGAGGTGAGCGACGGTGCCGTGCAAGTGCACCGTGCATGAGTTTCTGGTAATCTGGAAACTTGGGTAGTTTGGGATGAAGCAGGGTGAACTTGAGATTTTCTCGAGTAACTCGAGTGATTTACTCGAAGTTTTTAGGTGCTGGCTCGAAGCAAATGTGATATTGACCTGGGTAGAAATGCTTGTACAGGTTTAAAACAAAACTTGTTCTGTCTTTGTTTGAAATTTTAAAATTAAATTTAGATTATTAAGCAAGGTCTGAACTAAGTTTAAAACAAAAGTTTAACTTTAAATTCAAGTTTAGTTCGAAGCCTAGTTGAGAATAAAGTTTGTAAATTTAAATTGTTTTAATAACTAAAAGTGTTTAAGTTTAAGTGTTTTTAAAAAGTGTTTGAAATTTAAACTGGAACTTGAAATTGTAAAGGAAGCATTTAAAACAAAGTTTAAATCAAGATTTAAACCTGGACTTGAATCCAAATCTAAATTCTAGATTTTGAAATTAAATAAAGTTCTATATAATTTAAATGTTTAAATAAGTTTAAAAGTTAAGTATTCTTTTAATATGTGAATTTAAAAAGGATTTTGATTTAAACTCATTAAATTTCTTTTATAATGAAATTATTACTTAAACATGGGAATTTAAGGGTTTTTAAAATTAGTTTTTAACTTTATATAAGATAAATTGGTATTCATTTTAAAACTTGAAATTAAAATGAAATTTAAGTAGTAAATTTGAAATAAATGTTTTCAAACATATTGTGAGTGACAAATGAAATCATTAATAAGAATAAGCTTTCTTTAAAGTTAACGAAACTTATTGATTTGTAATTCATTAATTATTAAGTTAACTCAACTGGATATTAATGTTTTGTATCAACTTAATTAGTAGATATAAGGTTTAAATTTATGGATTAAGGTTTAAGTTAACTAATGATTAGGAATTAATTAATTTGTAATTAAGAACTAATTATGTTACAGTTAACACTTAATTAATGAGTTATTAATGGTTAATCAATTTTAATTAATGATGATAAATGTAAGTAATTTCTTTAGCAAAGTAATTAAAGAATTGTTATTCGTTAATGAAGGCTATTAACTAAGATTATTCAAATAATAAATTTATGCGATTAATTTTAACAATTACTTAGATTAATTAATTAATGATAATCATTTATGAAATTGTGTAAGTGTAATTACTTTATAAAAGTAATTAAGAAATTAATCGCTCATTGTAATTAATTGAGTCTAATTTGATTAATTTAAGTTAATTGTCAAATATTGTGTACTACATTGATATTTCTGATATGTGATTGTGATGCTATGTAATGTGAATTGCTTTGTGCTGAACTGTGATTTGTGATTTGTTTCTATGTGTATGTGAAAACCCTTTTTGCCCGTAAAACGACATTTGAATTTCGATGCGATAGGGAGTTGGGTTCCAGTTGGTTATCCGAAACCCACATCGAATCGTAATGGTGAATCTTTGTAATTGATAAATTTACTTTAGCTGTGAATCTGTGAAAAAAGATAAGCGTTAAGGATTATACTGCTTATCGAGATTGATATGATTGAATCTGTGATGATTGATGATGTTGCATTGTTGTGTGAAACCCCTGGACTACACCATACACACACAAATATGGATTGCATGTGGAAATTGGTAAAGTCGCAGATTTTTGAAATAGTTTTGAATTTGAATTTTGAATCCAAATAGTTTAGGAAATGGATTGGGATTAAAGTAAAAAGTTTTTGAAAAGGAATTTCAAAGATAAAATTTATTTTTGAATAACTTGATTATGCCTTGAAGTTTAAATAGCTTGATTTAAATTTAAATTCAAAATTTGAAACTGAATCCTATGATTTGAAACTACGGATTAAAGATGTTATACAGGTTATGTATGGGTTAAACCATTTTAAGGGTATTGATTTGGGAATTTGAATTTAATTCAAGGTCTTTAACTCATGCAAATATAATTGGATTCTTCCGAAACGAAAACTATTTGTTTTCAAATAATAAAAGCTTTCACATAAGAAATGGACATCCAATTTGTGTTAAAAGGATTTCAAGTCTAAAATGAAAATGATTTCCAAGTTATGGAAATGGTTTGAAAGCTATAAGTTAAATCTTTGATTTAAAGATTTAATGAGTTAATCCTAATCGAAATGGGAATTGTTTTGAAATCCTAAATGGATCTTTGTGAAACCGGGTGAACTTTATGAAATGAATCTTTTTGTTTAAAGATTTGAAATGGTAATTTGTTTAACCATTTGAAGAAAGTTTTTGGTTTTCTTTGAAGTTCTGACTTAACTGAAATCCCATATCCATATATTTTTAAATATTGCGCTCATTATTCGATTTAGCCGAGAGAGGACCTTGTGTCACATAACCCATTCCGAATAGTGATACGACGTTATGGATTGCATTTGAAGACCGGTGTAGAAGACCGGGTATTTGCGAGAACGATAAGATAATCTATCGATTGTCTCTGCACCGTAGCTATGGTGTATATATTCCCTAAGTGATGCGAAGTTCGATCGGGATTGTGAATGCCCAGATTTGCAAGAGCTTCTTCGGAAGTGCCTTCGATTCTATTCGAACCCGGAACAGACTTGTATGGTTGTATGTCTGACACTACACTTTGAGATATAAAGCAGATTTCTTTCAAATATATATATGTTGGTGGTGGAGAATTTGTTCTCTTAGCTTAACACCCTTCTCTGAGACGTACGAGCTCAGAGGTTATGTAGTTGAAGGTTATCAGTGATATACTCCCAATTTGATAGTGTGGCATGCCAAGTGCTGTTGTGTGTTGATGATCATTTGTTGATCATTTGTGATCAAAGCATGGCTTTTGTATAAAGCATAGCTTTGTGGAGGAGACTGCATCAGGACCTCACACCCCGAAAATGGTCGAAACAGGAATGATGCGGCAAGGTTATGAGGGTCGTGCCCTTTAGGGTGTGTCAATCCCTTCTGGATAAGGGTGGTATCATGGTATGGAGCGCATATGCTTACTCATGTGGTCACTGCAAGTCTATTACTTCGTAATTGCTTTGTGGTTGTTGGTTGAGAGGCGCCTCGGATAGAGGTCCCAAAATACCAGGGGATGGCATGCTCGAGTAGTAGTTACCTAGTTACAGCGGTAACCCGGCCTTGTGTTAGCAGAGATCCGTTTAGGTTCTCGGGACGTCCTGCCAGAGGCATACCCATGGATAATAGGAAGTTCCTTAGCCTGACCATTTGTTGGAAATCCAAATAAAACAATATGAGCCATGTACGGTTTTAGTTGTATAACCTGCCATGGGATGTGGCGATAACCTGCTATTGAACATGGTAGCTATAATAGGCATACAATAATGGTTGTATGCTAGCTAAGATTAATATTATACTTTCGAAATGGTTTCTTCTGCACTATGAACTAATAATAATATCAAAGAAATTTTCTCGTATCAAGCATATTTGACTATCATAAGGAGATATTCCCTCCAATTCTGCGTTTGCATTGTGTGTGTGGCGGGCCCTTATGGTAGTTTCATTTTTTTCAAAAAGCATTGCGAATTTATTTTAAATCCTTTATTGTTTGCTTTTAAAAGATAAACCTGTTTTTTTACTCATACCAGTCCCATGACTGACCTGGATTTTATTTTTCCTTTCCTAAACTCTAGGTGCCCACAATTTTTCCACACGGGCAGTCTAGAGTTGGGTTTTTCAAATAGTCAGGTTTAGTATATTATCTACAGTTAGTCCAGTCTTTGGATCACGACTGCACTTTCTTATCTTTGTGAAACGTGATGTTGGTTCGAGCTAGCTTTGGATTGGAGCATTGGGTTTGGAGATGCATTCTATTGAGGATATTCTTTCCTCTATGCCTTGTATCTCTGATAGTATTGATATCCATTGTATCATTTTATTGTATCACCATTGTATCTGAATATTGTATCAAATGTTGTATATTGATATATTCTTTTTCTTACGCTGTGTTGTCATACTTAATGTGTTATAAGCTCCGGCGAACCAGATTCAACGTTTGGATCTGCGGCATTTGAATACGAGCGTCGTATTCGGTGCCGATTTTCGAAGGTTGAGTCAGGGCCGTCACATTTGGTGTCAGAGCTGAAGGTTGAAACTTTAGCTCAGGAGTATAACACATTAAGTAACTCATTAGAGATAGGGTGAAGTATACCCTAGATTGAGTAATCCCCAAGATATCTGTTCGAATGCCTCAGCAAATTCTCTTACTATCCACTTATAGTAAGTATGAGTGCAAGAAGAGAATGAGATAGGGGACAGGAGAGTACCACTACAATGGTCAATCCCTTGTAACAGTGGAAACAATTTTCTTCTCAATCTCCTTTGATTCATCTTCCCAATTTCTTTGATTGCTTCGTATCAGCTGCAAGGAGAAGTTTCGGTGTGATGGTGGTCCTACAAATCGTTGTAGAAAATCCTTACTTCGTATCTTCATCGGTCTCTTATCAGTTTTCTCGATTTAAACTTTAATGAATATGAAATTTTAAATTGAAAATTTTAAATAAATTGGAAATTTTAAATTGAGTTAAATTGATTAATAGAATATGAAGCTAAATTTGAATTGAATCGATAAAATGATTTCGTTTAAAACCAAATTGGAAATTCTATTATAATTTCTTGTATAGACTGAAGTCCGAAGAGGGACAAGTCGGTATACACTTTGGGGTGTTCCGACCTAAGTTGGAATCCATATCTTGTGTTTGAGAAATTGTAGAGATTGAATCTATCTATCTATTCTCTAGCGTCCGATATATTCTACGAATGGTTAGTTATCCTTCAGACTAACCAGTGCCCCTGCATATTCGTAGACCTGGTAACCTGAGTATCTTGTGAAAAAAATATTGTATGAGTTTGTTCTCATATTGTCGATATTATGATTTGGTAAGTCAAATGCAGAATTGATATCTAGTTTGATTTGGAAAGATGTTTCTCTATCTTTCATCTATCTTTGTTATCTCCCTAGCAAATTTCGGGGACGAAATTTCTTAAGGGGGGGAATCTGTAATGATCCCGGATTTTTACTAAGTTTAAATTGATAATTAATTTAATTTTTGAATAGAAATTGTGAAATTAATTGGTAAATTGATTTTGGTTTCTCCAAATTCGAATAAAAAAAATGTGTTTTATAAGTTGATTGAGGATAGAATTTTGGTTATATCTGAATACCTCAAATTTAAATAAGATATATGTTCATTTAGTTATACAAATGAATTATAATTGAGAAATTAATTGAGAAATGTATTTGAATTGAATTTGAATTGGGATTTATAAATAATGTAAAGATATTTGAATTTAATCTTATGAAATGGATTTTAAAAGTCGTTTAAATATAATGAATGAATGAAAATGTAAAATAAGACAAAAGAAAAAATATATATGCATTCAAGTATGTAAGAAAAGGGAAAAAAAAGGAAACTCTGTTCATTCTTCTGGAATCTAAGGTGAGTAACATCACCTTTCTAAAAGTTAAGTCTCTGAATTAGTTGCTTAGGAATATCTGGAAATGTGTATATATGTGAATGGGTGAATCTGTGTATGCCTGTAACATTGTGATACCTCTGTTCCTATTTCTTTTTAAAACCCAGATTTGCAAATAAATCCTTTTCTCTTAATCTAATAACTATTAGAACTTAAAATACAAACAAAGATTGTTTGTTTGTTCATGAATTAAGCTTTAAAAATTTATTTCAGTTAAAACAACTTGTAAATACCTCTGGAAATCAAGATGGCTGAGAAAAACTTTAAATTGGTCAAAATACAAATATTTTAAATTACGAATTTAGGTGTGTCCACTGAATTCTCATACTTAATCATGAATTTTAAAGCAAGAATCATAATTTTTAGATGGGGGTTAAAGAGCAGTTTGGGTTTGTTCAAATTTCATAGTTTTGGCGATTTATAATGATCTATTGAGTCGTAGATGTCGGGACCTTGTCTGGTGATGCAGTGATGATGGTAGATTAGAGGAAAAACACCAAGAAGTTGGGCAGGGCATTGTGGCGATGGAGATTGATCAATTGAGTTTGGAACCCTAGGTTGAGTTTTTGTTTCGACCTCCCCAGTTGATCGAGTGCAATAAGACTCTGGGGATTGGAAGTAGATGTGTTGACAATGATGTGACTGGAAGTGATGACGTTCAAATGATCGGAGATGAAAAGTCGATGCATTTCCAGGTTTGGTGGGAGTTCCAGTGATGTTTTCCAGGTTTCACTTTTTTTGACTCGATTTTGATTTCGAGAAGATGGAGGAGTTCTGGCGATCGGGGATGGATTCGTGGATGGTCGTCAACTTGTTCGACGACGAGGCGACGTCTGAAGGTGAGGGACGGTGCCATGCAAGTGCACCGTGCATGAGTTTCTGGTAATCTGGAAACTTGGGTAGTTTGGGATGAAGCAGGGTGAACTCGAGATTTTCTCGAGTAACTCGAGTGATTTACTCGAAGTTTTTAAGTTCTGGCTCGAAGCAAATGTGATATTGGCTCGGGTAGAAATGCTTGTACAGGTTTCAAGCAAAACTTGTTCTGTCTTTGTTAGAAATTTTAAGATTAAATTTTAAATATCAAGCAAGGTCCGAACTAAGTTTAAAACAAAAGTTTAATTGTAAATTCAAGTTTAGTTCGAAGCCTAGTTGAGAATAAAGTTTGCAAATTTAAATTGTTTTAATAACTAAAAGTCTTTAAGTTTAAGTGTATTTAAAAAGAGTTTGAAATTTAAACAGGAACTTGAAATTGTAAAGGAAGCATTTAAAACAAAGTTTAAATCAAGATTTTAAACCTGGACTTGAATCCAAATTTGAATTCTAGATTTTGAAATTGAATAAAGTTCTATATAATTTAAATGTTAAGTTTAAAAGTTAAGTATTATTTTAATATGTGAATTTAAAGAGGATTTTGATTTAAACTCTTTAAATTTCTTTTATAATGAAATTATTACTTAAACATGGGAATTTAAGGGTTTTTAAAATTAGTTTTCAACTTTATATAAGATAAATTGGTATTCATTTTAAAACTTGAAATTAAAATGAAATTTAAGTAGTAAATTTGAAATAAATGTTTTCAAACATATTGTGAGTGAAAAATGAAATCATTAATAAGAATAAGCTTTCTTTAAAGTTAACGAAACTTATTGATTTGTATTATCGATAGAGGTATGAAGCAGTTGAGAAGGAAATCAGTCAACCTAGTCAAAATGCAGTGGAGTACTGATGATTAGGATTGTACTTGGGAGACAGAGGAGAGCATGCATGCTTCGAATCCGAATTGTTTGTTTCAGGTAGTATTCATTGTTCTATCTTATCTTTCTTTGTTTCTGTGTCTCATTCCTTTCCTTTTCGAGGACGAAAAGTTTTGAGTGGCGAGAGTGTAACAACCCATAATTTTGTAAAAATTTTAAATAAATTTTATTTGAAACTTTTATTTTAAATCATTTAAAATTTGGAAATATGGAATTTTACTATGAAATTTTGGGATTTGTTGAGAATTATTTTTCCAAATATAATAAGATAAAGGATTTTTCTAAAAATTGAAATTTGGTCAACTTTGGTCAAAGTTCGACATTCAGTTGAAATTTTTAAATTTGAGTTTTAAATTTCTATTCTTTTTCTTTGAAGCTTGAAATGATTTTAACATTCTCTATACTTTTCATTTCGTCAAATTCTAATTTATACTTCATAAATCTACAAAGTTTCAGCGTTTTACAAGCAAATATTTTCATTATTTTATTTTCTATTTTCTATTTTGGCTTTGGGCTTGATTTTGTTTGGGTTTTGGTTTGTTTTGACATTGGGCTTTGTATTGGGCATAGGAATTTCCTAAGAGACACATCTTTGCCTTTTCATTTGAAAATATGTCTTTCTACTTGATATTCACGTTCAAAACTTCCTCTCTTCATCTCTTTCTCATTTTCACTTTCTTGAACAAAAAAAAATTACAGTAAGTTTTCTATCTCCTTCTTCTTCTTTTATTTTTTCTCCTTTGTTTTCTCCTAAAGCATAGTTCGGCCTCACCAATTCTCCCCTAGCCGACTTCATCTCCACCCCAATCACCACCATATGCTCGACCATCACCCATCTCCACCATCTTACCACCATAGTCATGACTTCCTTCTCCAAAATCACCAAATCCCCTTGCCAAAAACCCTAGCCAACCACCTTGTATCTCCTTCCCTTTCCTATTTGCCCTGGCAACCATCATCACTTGCCTAGCCGTGACCATCTCCTACTCTAGCCATGACTTGTTGCCTTCATCACCATCATGGTCGATCATATGCACTTAGTAGCCGAGCCTAAACTATCATAGGTCGAACCTAAATGACAATGGTTGAATCCAAATGCCATTACGCTTGACCTTTTGCCTTCCTAATGACCTTTGGCTTTCCACCACTTCATCTACCTCATGCACACCATTGCCGGGCCTAGCATGCTTCAAAACAACATGGCCGAGCTATGTTATCATGTTGGCTAATTTTCTTGCAAAGTGGCCGAGCCCACTAGGTCATATTAGCCCATTTTGCTTTGCTTTAATTCATATTTTCGTGTGTTGTATATATATTTACGTATGTTGTATTTTGTTGTGTACAAGATTTGAATCTTGGCTCTACATCCACACAAGTCTAATTCGTGCTTTTCGTGCTTTTTGGAGTTTGTTCTTGTGTCTTGAATTGTCATCTCTAGCTTAAGAAGGTGAATTTATTACTCTCGACTACGTACTTATATTATAGTACATTGATGACTTGTGGAATTGTAGTAGTGATATGCTATGTTGATAGTAGTTTCATATATGCCTGTGATATGATATTATATGATGTTATCACCTTATACCATACTTGTTTTATCACATGACATGATATCCTATGTTACTCTACTTATTTTATATTCAGTTTCTCACTCTGCAAGTTCCCTGTTAGTATATAATTCACTATGGGTTGAAATGATACATACCCGAACGGACTTTAGAATAGGGAAAAACCGTTATGAGCTGAAATGACGGGCTCAAGCGAATTTTATTTATTTGACTTAAGACTGCGGGTTTGAAATGATAAAACCTAGGATTATATATTTTACGAATTGAAATGATACATATCTGGACTACTTTATCTAGGTTAGAAAATATTATACAGACCCATGGTTAATTTTAAAATAATAGTTTTTCTAAAAATTATTGTGACGGCCCGGAATTTTGGGCAATATCAATTTAATAATCTATCTTAATAATTAAACTGATTTGATAATTTTTCTTTATAATTTTAATTTAAATTTGGTAAATTTAATCTTTTAAAGGATAATAAATATTTAATCTGGTAATTTTGATCAATATCTTTCTAACAATTTAAAATTGATTAGAATTATCTTTCAAAGCTAATAAAAATTTTATTCTATTTATAGTATATATATTTGATATATATTGTGAATAGAAGATCTTTTTTTTTAAATAAAATATGAATTTTCAAATTGTAATGTATATATATGTATATGTTATAATTTAGAGTTGTTTTGAAATTTAATTTAATCTGTTGATAATTTATATATATATATATGATTGTAATTTAAAGCTTTGTTTTAATTTATATTTTCAAAAGTTAATTTAGTTTAATTCAATTTATTTTCAAAGTATAAAATAATTGTTTATTTTTTTAAATATGATAGTTTAAAAAGGATTTAATCAAGTTTGTTTTGTATTCTTTAAAGTGTTTAAATTTTAACTGGTTATATAAATGCTTTGGATTTTTAAATCCATGTAAAAAATATATTTGTATTATAATTAGTTTTATAATATTTTCTTTAAAAGATAAATTTATATTTACATATGTAAGTACTTATGTATAAAGTGAATTAAATATGTAAGTTTATATTTACATTTTAAATTAAATAAAAATTTATAAAAAAAATACTAAATAATATGTGTAAACATGTTAATCATCTTGATAACATATGTAAGAAGATTAAGCTAATTAAGTGACAAGTGTAAGTTTAATTTACAAGTGTCTTTATTTTAAAATTTTACCTTCTTTAATTTTTATAAACATAACATATGAAGAAAAACTAGTTTCTTGTACATAACACTTTCACTTCTTTGTTCTCTTTTCTTAACTCAAATTAATGGAAAACCAAAAATCTTTTTCAAAGCCTGAGATTTAAAATCCAAAAGCAAAGTGAAACCAAAAGGCAAATCAAAACTGTAACCTTCAACCTGCATTTCAAATAAAGATCAACAGCAAGTTATCTGTTTCAACTTTTTAAAAAAAACAAGTTGGAGGCATACAGTAAGATTTTCAACAGCAAATCGAAGCACATTTTTCAGATTTAAAGATTCAAGCCTGGAAAAAATATAGGACCTGCTCCACTTATATATTTGAGGTGAGTAAACATTTTTAAAAAGCAGTTTAATTAGTGACAATCATCAATCAATGAGTTGATCTGTGAATTGTTATTGATGTTGCACGAAAACCTTTCAGTTTTTATATAATTGAATTGGTATGAATATATGTGTGGAAGTGTGTCTGTATGTATATTCTGTTCTCTGTGTTTCACAGGCCATGTTTGCTTTCAGAAATTCAATTCTCTAAATCAAATCAACATTAATCTTCAAAATATAAACGGAAGTTGTTTGTCAATGTATAAGGATGATTTTAAAATTGGAATTAGGATTTTTATTTGAGTAAATTATTTTTAAATGAGAATATACAGTAAGAATCATTTCCATGTCAAAAATAAATACTCATAATTTTGTAATTTGATTCCAGGAATAGGTTAATAATTGTAAATGATGAATTTAGGCGCAAATATCATAATTTTTAGTCTTGTAAATGCTGAGAAAATCAGAATTGAAGGGTTTTGGGTTTATCGCGAATTCACGGCGAACGACGTGATGTTCGGCGTCGAAATTGTGGTCGAAGCTTGTTGTCGTGATGCTGATGAAGGGGAAAATACAATTGAATTTTTCCAATGGTTGAATCGATGGGATTTGGGTCGATTAGGATTTTAGCTTGATTTTTGCTCGGCTTGACTGTCGTGACGTTTGCGGCATGGGAAGTGGACCGGAGGTGATTGCATGTTGATGGAAGGTGGCACGGTGATGCTACGGTGCTTGGGAGAGGTTACTGGAGCTTCCGGTGGTGTCGCGATCATCTGAGGCATTGGTTTTTGGGTGTTGAGTTGCTACAGATTTTCAACTTTTGGGTCGAATTTCAATTTGCGTTTGGATAGTGGATTTTGGGTAGAGGTTCAGGTCGTCGAAGTCGTTTGTGGTTAGTCGGCGATCAGATGTTTGGTCGGAGAGGTTTGGTTGGGTCACGCACGTACACGCGTGTACATTGTGCACAGGTAAGAGAGGAATTGGGGAAGACGAGGTCGACTCAGGGTAGCACTCGTGATTTTCGTAGGGGCGACTCGAAGATTTAAGGAGCTGGAGGTTTCTCGAGGCAAGCATGCGAAACTAAGGGTCGAACTCGAGTGTTTTTAGGTTGTGGGTTTTCTGGTTTACTGTATAATGATATTAAGTTGCAATGAAACTTGAGTTTGATGAAATCAAGCATTAAACTATAAACAAGTTTTATAAAGAAACCAAAATACAAGTTAAACTTGTTTTTTTAAAATAAATGCAAACCAAAACTTTTAAAAGTGATAATTGAATTTATTTTCAAATTTAAAATGTTTTAAGATGATTGTTTTTTGAAAATAATTATCTAATTAAAATTTTGAATTTCAATTTAAGAGAGTGTTTTGAATTTAATTATTGAATCAAAGTTTTAAGTTAAATTTTGAAGTAATGTTTTTAATAACTAAGTTTTCAAATTTATATTGAAAATAAATAGGTTTAAAGTTTGATAATTAAAGTATTTCAAATTTTGAAATTGATTTCTAAATGCCTTATTTTCAAGTAAGGTTATTATTATGATTTTGAAAACCAAATTGAATAATTCGTTTTTAAGTTATTAAAATTTGATTAATTTTAAATAATTTATTTATGAAGATAAATAAAGTTAAATTATTATTGTTTTGAACTTAAGAATACTTGATAATTATGATTTGTTAATAAGTAAAGTTTAATTAAGATTAAGGTTTTCTTAATTAATTAAGGATTTTGAAATATAAGAAGTTAATTAATTAATTATTTAATTAATTTTAAATAATTAGTTAATTGTTTATTTAATTTTAAATAATCACTTAGTTATGGATTAATTAAGTGTAATTACTTAATGAAGTAATTAATGGTGAATTTCTGAATGTAATTAAGAATGGTAATTACTTATGGAAGTAATTAGTGGAAAATTACTCAAGGGAGTAATTAATGGAAGTGATTAATGGATAATCACTAGATGTTATTAACCTAAGGATTGGTTAATATAATTGATTTGAAGTTAATTAATTATGGAGTAATTAATTAATTTAAGAATTAAGAATTATTTAATGATAGGTTTAATTACCTATTAAGGTAATTATTTAAGAGAGTAATCATCTAAATGAAGTAACTAGAAGTAATTACTTATGTAAGTAATTAAGAGTTAAATACTTAATTAATTTAGCTAATTAATTAATGTGATTAATTAATTAATAAATGTGATTTATTTAAGATTAATTACTAAGGGTAATTAATTAAAAATGTAATTAATTAATAAAGTAATTAATTAAGGATTATTTATTAATATAATTGATTAATAATTACTTAATGAAGTAATTAAAGATTAATTAATTAGATTAATTAATCAAAGGATTAATATAATTAATTAAGAAGTTAATTAATTAAGATAAGTAATTACAAATTGTTAATTACTGTTTAAGATTAATGAGATGATTAATTAAAGTAATTATTAATTAATAAGGATCATTAGTTAATATAATTAATGAATTAATCAAGGTTGATTAATAAAAGTAATTAATTTAAGTATGATTAATTTATTGTAATTAATTGAGGTTTAATGTAATTAATTGGTTAATTAATTAATGGGAGCAAATGAAGGATCATTAATTATTATAATTAATGATAGTAATTAAAGGTTAATTACTGAATATGGTTAAGGATAATTACTTGAATGTAATTAAAGTATGATTAATCAAGGAAGATTAATTAAGGAAGATCATTAAGAGATGATTAATTTATTTATTTGGAATAAATTAATGAAAAAGGATTTAGGTAATCCAATTGATTAAGAGTTAATCAATTCTGCTTATGAATGATTGATTGATATTGGATTATTGATATTGGGTGATTGATGTTGGATGATTTGGGTATGATATCTCTGATGTATGTGATATGCTGCTTTGTGAGATGAATGGTTGTTATGAAGTATCTATTGTGATAATGTAATTCATCTATCTGTTTATATCATCCTGAATATAAGTTAAATGTTTAAACCCTTAAACAACTTGGATATTAAAATGGCGTTTGGATTCGGTGAGACCAGGATCGGGTTTCCATATTTGGATATCCGAAAACCACATCGATCCAAATTAAACGTTAGGTTGTGAATCCAAGTGGAGCTTAGTGAAGACTCGAAGTGTAAGAACTATTCGTCAGTATAACACTGGGGGTGATTCCGTGATGAGTTTGACGGGAAATAGTACGTATAGGTGCGAGATGGTGGTTCAGAGTACAAGGCCTATGGTCGTAGACTCTGAGGGTGATTCCAAAATGAGTGCAACGAGATAGTGCCTTCGGTTTCGTTCGAACCCGGAAAGAACTTGTATGGATTGAATGCTTTCAGAACATCGTCAGGTGGACGATGAGCGTTCTAAGATAGATGTGTTCTATAAAGGTAATCGCAGCCTCAAGCCTCGTCAACCCGGGAATGGCTAAAACAGGGGTTGTGCAGCAAGGCTAGGTGGGTAGCACCCATTTCAGGGTGAGGTCATTCCTATCTAGATGTCCCTTTATTTTGGCTTTGTGTGTGGTTGGTCGCGCCAACCACGGGGTGATCTTACTCGGGACTGTTCAGTAAGGAATGGTCCCGGCTTTGTGATGCAGGGGATTGGGCGTAATCCTCGGTACTGTGATCTAGGCCACATACTGTGACGGGCGGTACCCCGGTAGCCCTGCCATTGATGGAAACCCATTCTTCCTACGAGACCCTACAGTTTTGTTTGTATTACCCACATTTGTGGCTAGTAGCTGGAATTTAATAATGTAACAATTTCGGCTATTTCTTATTTACTTGAAACCGTAGACACTATTATAATATCATTGGATTTCCTATCAAATGTTTTGGTTAGCATAAGATAAAAACTTTTCCATGTTTATGTGTGGTAAGTCTTACGTGATACCTTTTCTTTCAAAAGTTTTTTTTCTAAAGTTAAGCAATTTTAACCCGTTTACTCATATCAGACCCTTGTCTGACCCGAGTGTTTATTTTTTATTTTATTGAACTCTTGGGTACTCATATTGTGTATGAGTAGTCGAGGGATTCAGGTTTGCTTGATGAATTCTGGAGGAGATATGGAGCAGGAGGCTTCCACGTATAGATATATTATGGTTTCGCTATGTTTGTGTTGTATCTGTATCTTGTGTACTTGAGTTGTATAGTTAGTCAGATGTTTATAACTGTCTAATATGTGTTGTATAAGTTGTGTACTCTGATGTAATATGATACTATATAATATTTTATGTGATATATTATATTTCATTCGTTCCGCTGTGAGTTATATGTTGTTGTTGTGTTTCTTCTTTTCTTATCTTTTCTTCTTCTATCCCTTTCTTTCTTAATTAGTGATGTGACTTTCTGGTGTTTGAAAGTTGGGTCGCTACAGGTGGTATCAGAGCATTAGGTTGAGTGAATACCTAGGCTCTGGAATGGTGTCTTTCTTGAGAGAGCGTACTTGTATTTTCATATATATATATATATATATATATATATATATATATATATATTTCTACCTGATTTGTTGGGTTATCTGTTCGGGTTTTCCAACATAAGTATTAGAGGTAGATGGAGTAGTGGTGTGTGTGTATAACACGACTACCACTGATGGAAGAGGTCCATATGTTTAAGGTTGAAAGTATATTTGTCGAGACTGTAGACCTAATACAGTCTTGAGTGAGATTTGTAGCTTGGAGAAAGGATTTCTCTGATATCCAAAGAAAATCTTTTAAAGATTCGGAGTTTATCTTTGAAGTGTAAGTTTGAATCTGTCGGAAGTGCAGAAGTAAGTAATGATATCTTGATAACTGCGTGATGAGATGCAGTTTCCATGGATATTTCTGAAGATGTTTTCCCTTGAAGCAGTTTTAGAAGTAGTTGAGGGGCAGTCTTTACCTGCCATAGGGAAGATTCGCCTGTGTGGAAGTTGTCTGGATCTTTAGCAAAGAGGTTGTCTGTTTTGGAATATGAGACTAAGGTCTATGAGTTGTTTCGCTTTGACATGGTCTCATTTGTCATTCCTTAAAGAGAGCGAGATGTTGATGCTTGGTTTGGATCCCTGATTTCTTGAGAGGATGTCTGCCATCTCGAAGGTCCATTGTGTGGTTTGCTGATAGTTTTGGTTTTCGAGAGCCTTTGGATTAGAAGTCTTTGGTTAGCTGTGGTAGCAGTGTAGTTCGAAGTGTTCGGTGTGCTGACGAGAAGGTCTTTTAGCTTTGTAGTATCATCGAGGTAGAGTTTGGAAGCAGCAATGTGGCCGTTTCTTCGATGGTTCAGGAATTTTTGTGGTTCTTCTTCAGCAGTCCGGGCAGTTGGTGAAGGTTTTCTTGAAGGGATAACCTTGTTCGGAAAAGCTTAATGCTGTTCTAATTGGTAAAGAGAGGACGGTTTCTTTGGAATCTGAATTAGGTAGGATCGCAAAAATGACTTGCGATTAGTTTGGAAATTTATCTTAGGCAATCTTTTGTTTGAGATTAAGGGTTCTCCTGTGGAAGTAGGAGCTACTGATGTAATCGGAAGTTTGTCTGCATCTGGAGTTGAGTTCCATATTGTTTTGATTCCAGAAGTAATACTGGTGGTTAGCCTGGTAGTAGGATGGTTCTTGGAGAAGAGAGAGTTGGTATAGCAGCTCAGGAATTTTTGGAATTTGGATTGGTCAGATCTAGTTTTTGAGTTGGATTTCTGCTAAAAGGTTGTGTGACCGAGTCGGATGGGTCACTAAAATTTTATGGATTTGATGAACAAAGTTTCCCGGGTATATTGGATAAGTTTGTACTCGCGTTCAACAACAGTATTCTCATCTATTTTAGAATCAGAGTTGTGCAGCGGAAGCGAGGTAGCAGCTGTACAAGGAAGGAAGCAAGTTTAGTTTGCTATTGCTTGGGAAGTAGAGCTTGTGTTCTAGATTTCGACGGATCTTGAAAGACTTTTCTGTTGGATATGATTCAGGAACTGATTTGCTTTGGTTTAGTTGCTTCTGGAAGAATCAGCATAGGTTGAGCTGATCAGGAAGAGGATTGGCAGCCATGTTTGTCTGTTAAGTTATGCTGATATGAGATAAGGAGTTTGGAATTCGAAGTTGGAGTTTTCATTGTTGTTAAGATTTCTCTGGTTAAGAGAGCAGTAATTGGGTAAGATTGGATGGCTAGTTCTGAGGCATTTGGGATTTCCTATCTGTGTTTTTGATATGATAAGATTGAATTGCCAGTTTGGATTGCTGGAATTCATTGTATTTCACGTATCTCTGAGGGAGTACGTGTATGATTCATTGTTGGTTGTTGAATCTGTAGTTCGGTTGGATTTAGAAGTTGTGTTAGACTTGAGTATAGTCTGATGTTCTGTTCAGATTGGTGGACTTGAGATGAGAGGAGCTCTGGATTTTGGTGGTGTGGTAAGTTTAGCTTCTATAGAGCAAGTCTCCTGGTGATTTATACTTGGGAAACTCTAGATAGTATTTGAGATTTATTTTGATCTGTGTCAGGATAATTAGTAAGTTTTGTGTGTGTGATTGATTGCTATGGTTGTTAGTAACTGGTTGATAGGTATGCTTTGCTGTTTGAAATTGAAATCTTTGTTGGATTATTAAATTACCTTTTCTTTTAAATTTCGAGGACGAAATTCTTTTAAGGGGGGAGGATTGCAACGACTCGGAATTTTGGATAATATCAATTTAATAATCTATATTAATAATTAAACTGATTTGATAATTTTTCTTTATAATTTTAATTTAAATTTGGTAAATTTAATCTTTTAAAGGATAATAAATATTTAATCTGGTAATTTTGATCAATATCTTTCTAACAATTTAAAATTGATAAGAATTATCTTTCAAAGCTAATAAAAAATTTATTCTATTTATAATATATATATATATATATATATATATATTTGATATATATTATGAATAGAAGATCTTTTGTTTTAAATAAAAGATGAATTTTCAAATTGTAATGTATATATATGTATATGTTATAATTTAGAGTTGTTTTGAAATTTAATTTAATCTGTTGATAATTTATATATGTATGAATTGTAATTTAAAGCTTTGTTTTAATTTATATTTTCAAAAGTTAATTTAGTTTAATTCAATTTATTTTCAAAGTATAAAATAATTGTTTATTTTTTTTAAATATGATAGTTTAAAAAGGATTTAATCAAGTTTGTTTTGTATTCTTTAAAGTGTTTAAATTTTAATTGGTCATATAAATGTTTTAGATATTTAAATCCATGTAAAAAATATATTTGTATTATAATTAGTTTTATAATATTTTCTTTAAAAGGTAAATTTATATTTACATACGTAAGTGTTTATGTATAAAGTGAATTAAATATGTAAGTTTATATTTACATTTTAAATTAAATAAAAATTTATAAAAAAATACTAAATAATATGTGTAAACATGTTAATCATCTTGATAACATATGTAAGAAGATTAAGCTAATTAAGTGACAAGTGTAAGTTTAATTTACAAGTGTCTTTATTTTAAAATTTTACCTTCTTTAATTTTTATAAACCTAACATATGAAGAAAAACTAGTTTCTTTTACATAACACTTTCACTTCTTTGTTCTCTTTTCTTAACTCAAATTAATGGCAAACCAGAAATCTTTTTCAAAACCTGAGATTTAAAATCCAAAAGCAAAGTGAAACCAAAAAGCAAATCAAAACTGCAACCTTCAACCTGCATTTCAAATAATGATCAACAGCAAGTCATCTGTTTCAACTTTTTTAAAAAACAAGTTGGAGGCATGCAGTAAGATTTTCAACAGCAAATCGAAGCACATTTTTCAGATTTAAAGATTCAAGCCTGGAAAAAATATAGGACCTGCTCCACTTATATATTTGAGGTGAGTAAACATTTTTAAAAAGCAGTTTAATTAGTGACTATCTTCAATCTATGAGTTGATCTGTGAATTGTTATTGATGTTGCATGAAAACTTTTCAGTTTTTATATAATTGAATTGGTATGAATATATGTGTGGAAGTGTGTGTGTATGTATATTCTATTCTCTGTGTTTCACATGTCATGCTTTCTTTCAAAAATTCAATTCTCTAAATCAAATCAACATTAATCTTCAAAATATAAACGGAAGTTGTTTGCTAATGTATAAGGATGATTTTAAAAATGGAATTAGGATTTTTATTTGAGTAAATTATTTTTAAATGAGAATATACAGTAAGAATCATTTGCATGTCAAAAATAAATACTCATAATTTTGTAATTTGATTCCAGGAATAGGTTAATAATTGTAAATGATGAATTTAGGCGCAAATATCATAATTTTTAGTCTTGTAAATGCTGAGAAAATCAGAATTGAAGGGTTTTTGGTTTATCGCGAATTCACGGCGAACGACGTAATGGTTGGCGTCCAAATTGTGGTCGAAGCTTGTTGTCGTGATGCTGATGAAGGGAAAAATACAATTGAATTTTTCCAATGGTTGAATCGATGGGATTTGGGTCGATTAGGGTTTTAGCTTGATTTTTTCTCGGCTTGACTGTCGTGACGTTTGCAGCATGGAAAGTGGACCGGAGGTGATTGCGTGTTGATGGAAGGTGGCATGGTGATGCTACGGTGCTTGGGAGAGGTTACTGGAGCTTCCGATGGTGTCGCGATCATTTGAGGCATTGGTTTTTGGGTGTTGAGTTGCTGCAGATTTTCAAGTTTTGGGTCAAATTTCGATTTGCATTTGGATAGTGGATTTTGGGTAGAGGTTCAGGTCGTCGAAGTCATTTGTGGTTAGTCGGCGATCAGATGTTTGGTCGGAGAGGTTTGGTTGGGTCGCGCACGTACACGCGTGTACGTTGTGCACAGGTAAGAGAGGAATTGGGGAAGACGAGGTCGACTCGGGGTAGCACTCGTGATTTTCGTAGACGCGACTCGAAGATTTAAGGAGCTGGAGGTTTCTTGAGGCAAGCATGGGAAACTAAGGGTCGAACTCGAGTGTTTTTAGGTTGTGGGTTTTCTGGTTTACTGTATAATGATATTAAGTTGCAATGAAACTTGAGTTTGATGAAATCATGCATTAAACTATAAACAAGTTTTATAAAAGAAACTAAAATACAAGTTAAACTTGTTGTTTTAAAATAAATGTAAACCAAAACTTTTAAAAGTGATAATTGAATATATTTTCAAATTTAAAATGTTTTAAGATGATTGTTTTTTGAAAATAATTATCTAATTAAAATTTTGAATTTCAATTTAAAAGAGTGTTTTGAATTTAATTATTGAATCAAAGTTTTAAGTTAAATTTTGAAGTAATGTTTTTAATAACTAAGTTTTCAAATTTATATTGAAAATAAATAGGTTTAAAGTTTGATAATTAAAGTATTTCAAATTTTGAAATTGATTTCTAAATTCCTTATTTACAAGTAAGGTTATTATTATGATTTTGAAACCAAATTGAATAATTTATTTTTAAGTTATTGAAATTTGATTAATTTCAAATAATTTATTTATGAAGATAAATAAAGTTAAATTATTATTGTTTTGAACTTAAGAATACTTGATAATTATGATTTGTTAATAAGTAAAGTTTAATTAAGATTAAGGTTTTCTTAATTAATTAAGGATTTTGAAATATAAGAAGTTAATTAATTAATTATTTAATTAATTTTAAATAATTAGTTAATTATTTATTTAATTTTAAATAATCACTTAATTATGGATTAATTAAGTGTAATTACTTAATGAAGTAATTAATGGTGAATTTCTGAATGTAATTAAGAATGGTAATTACTTATGGAAGTAATTAGTGGAAAATTACTCAAGGGAGTAATTAATGGAAGTGATTAATGGATAATCACTAGATGTTATTAATCTAAGGATTGATTAATATAATTGATTTGAAGTTAATTAATTATGGAGTAATTAATTAATTTAAGAATTAAGAATTATTTAATGATAGGTTTAATTACCTATTAGGGTAATTATTTAAGAGAGTAATCATCTAAATGAAGTAACTAGAAGATAATTACTTATGTAAGTAATTAAGAGTTAATTACTTAATTAATTTCGTTAATTAATTAATGTGATTAATTAATTAATAAATGTGATTTATTTAAGATTAATTACTAAGGGTAATTAATTAAAAATGTAATTAATTAAAAAAGTAATTAATTAAGGATTATTTATTAATATAATTGATTAGTAATTACTTAATGAAGTAATTAAAGATTAATTAATTAGATTAGTTAATCAAAGGATTAATATAATTAATTAAGAAGTTAATTAATTAAGATAAGTAATTACAAATTGTTAATTACTCTTTAAGATTAATGAGATGATTAATTAAAGTAATTATTAATTAATAAGGATCATTAGTTAATATAATTAATGAATTAATCAAGGTTGATTAATAAAAGTAATTAATTTAAGTATGATTAACTTATTGTAATTAATTGAGGTTTAATGTAATTAATTATAGTTAATTAATTAATGGAAGCAAATGAAGGATCATTAATTATTGTAATTAATGATAGTAATTAAAGGTTAATTACTTAATATGGTTAAGGATAATTACTTGAATGTAATTAAAGTATGATTAATCAAGGAAGATTAATTAAGGAAGATCATTAAGAGATGATTAATTTATTTATTTGGAATAAATTAATGAAAAAGGATTTAGGTAATCCAATTGATTAAGAGTTAATCAATTCTACTTATGAATGATTGATTGATATTGGATGATTGATGTTGGATGATTTGGGTATGATATCTCTGTTGTATGTGATATGCTGCTTTGTGAGATGAATAGTTGTTATGACATATCTATTGTGATAATGTAATTCATCTATCTGTTTATATCATCCTTAATATAAGTTAAATGTTTAAACCCTTAAACAATTTGGACATTAAAATGGCATTTGGATTCGGTGAGACCGGGATCGGGTTTCCATATTTGGATATCCGAAAACCACATCGATCCAAATTAAACGTTAGGTTGTGAATCCAAGTGGAGCTTAGTGAAGACTCGAAGTGTAAGAACTATTCGTCAGTATAACTCTGGGGGTGATTCCGTGATGAGTTTGACGGGAATAGTACTTATAGGTTCGAGATGGTGGTTCAGAGTGCAAGGGCTATGGTCGTTGACTCTGAGGGTGATTCCAAAATGAGTGCAACGAGATAGTCCCTTCGGTTTCGTTCGAACCCAGAACGAACTTGTATGGATTGAATGCTTTCAGAATATCGTCAGGTGGACGATGAGCATTCTAAGATAGATGTGTTCTATAAAGGCAATCGCAGGTTCAAGCCTCATCAACCTGGGAATGGTTAAAACAGGGGAGGTGCAGTAAGGCTAGGTGGTTAGCACCCATTTCAGGGTGACGTCATCCCTATCTAGATGTCCCCTTATTTCGGCTTTGTGGGTGGTTGGTCGCGCCAACCACGGGGTGATCTTACTCGGGACTATTCAGTAAGGAATGGTCCCGGCTTTGTGATGCAAGGGATTGAGCGTAATCCTCGGTACTATGATCTAGGCCACGTACTGTGACGGGCGGTACCCCGTTAGCCCTGCCATTGATGGAAACCCATTCTTCCTACGAGCCCCTACGGGTTTGTTTGTATTACCCACTTTTGCGGCTAGTAGCTGGAATTTAATAATGTAACAATTTCGGCTATTTCTTATTTACTTGAAAACCCTAGACACTATTATAATATCACTGGATTTCCTATCAAATGTTTTGGTTAGCGTAAGGTAAAACTTTTCCATGTTTATGTGTGGGAAGTCTTACATGATACCTTTTCTTTCAAAAGTTTTTTTTCTAAAGTTAAGCAATTTTTACCCGTTTACTCACACCAAAACCCTATCTGACCCGAGTGTTTATTTTCTGTTTTATTAAACTCTTGGTACTCATATTATGTATGAGTAGTCGAGGGATTCAGGTTTGCTTGACGAATTCTGGAGGAGATATGGAGCAGGAGACTTCCACATGTAGATATATTATGGTTCCGTTGTGTTTGTGTTGTATCTGTATCTTGTGTACTTGAGTTGTATAGTTAGACAGATGTTTATAACTGTCCAATATGTGTTGTATAAGTTGTGTACTTGATGTAATATGATACTATGTAATACTTTATGTGATATATTATATTTCATTTGTTCCGCCGTGAGTTATATGTTGTTGTTGTGTTTCTTCTTTTCTTTTCTTTTCTTCTTCTATCCCGTTCTTTCTTAATTAGTGATGCGACTTTCTGGTGTTAGAAAGTTGGGTCGCTACAATTATTAAGTATTTTGAATTTTAAATATATGAAATTTTAACTTAAATTTTGATTTAAATGAGTTAAATAATATATATATATATATATATATATATATTGATTTTCTAATAAGTTAAAATTTTATAAGTAAATAAATGTTTTAAGCTAAATTTAAAGATTTTATCTAGGATATAAAATTTAATATAACTTAAAAATTAAAATTAGTATGGATGTCAAATCTAACCTAATGATAATGACAGATTTGATTTATGAAATGGATATGTTTTGTATAATTAAATATATTTTAAAACTATGATAAAATTGAAATATTATGTTTTAAAACATGTTGTAGTAAAATGTGTACCATTCACAAAATGCTATGCTATTTTAAGTTATGCTTTCAAAATGCTATGCTATTTTAAGTTATGCTTTCAAAATGCTATGCTACTTTAGGTTATGTTTTAAAAGTAATTCTTAAAATGTAACATTTTAATGTGCTATTATATAAAGGTCACATTTTCAAAGTGTTATTGTTTCTAACTTATTACATTTTTAAAATGTTATAACTAAGTGTATAGTTTTTGAAAGTGTTACAACTTTGGAAATGGATATTATTTTGAAAGTATAATGGTATTTAATTTAAATGGTTTTGAAATGAATATACATGATTTTGAAAGATAAACCATTTGAAATAAATAGACATGGGTTATAATAACAATTGTTTGTTAAAGAGACCAGGACCGGAAGTTGTCATACTCTCTACCAACTCCGAAAACCACTTTTAACAACCGCGTACGCGGTGGGGATTCCAGAACAAAGTAGGATGGTGGCGACGATCCTAGTGAGGTATATACATGGACCTGACTCCCGTGAGTTGGCACAAGGTGGCTAAAGCAGGAGCAATCGACGGGCCAATGAGGTAGCTCCTCTAATCGGACACACTCCTTCGATACCATTCTATTACTTTGTAATTGTTTGGGTGCACCCTTTGATAATTTTTTTGGAGTATGGATCGTGGTGGACGGTAGTGGCTGCTATGTGTTATCACCAGTCCAGAAGTGCAATTGGTAAATCTACCCTAGCATTGCCTAGTTGTGCCGTGTCAGCTACCCTATCGTGCTTTCTACGAGTTTGATTTGTGTCGTGCCTATGGAATATTTATGGTAGCCTCCCGATCTGGAGGTAGGATGGTACTGTATAGACTATTGGCACTATAAATGTGTTAATGTGGAAAATGTAAAGCCTTAACGCTATTTTTAAATAGTATACTTTACTTTAGACATTTTTATAATAGTGTATATTACTACATAGTAAATAGTTTAACGGATCCATAAAGGATGGGCGATCCCAAGCATCCTTTAAGTTACTTGTGCATTTCTATTACAGTTCACTTGAGTTGATTTACATTATATAAGTATGTATGTCCTGACTCGAGTGTTTTGTATTTGCTTTACGCTCGGGTCATCCTGAGTATCACAGCTTTGGATTTCACCTCCTAGAGATAGAGAATTTGCTAGAGATTATCTATCTATCTAGTTATCTATCTATTTCTATTTCAGTTGTTTCTATTCAGCTTATGTATTAGTGGATTTCTATTTATTTGATTTCAGACTCTAGTATTTTGTATTTGTTTTAAGACTATGTATGTAGTAGCTTCATGAACTACTATGGTTATTTTATTTCTACTGCGAGTTATTCTGATATTCTGTGTCTGTGATTCTGTAATTGGTTTTATTGCTCCAAATTATATTAACAATCTGTTGTTTTAAATTATTCAAGTCCGATCTGTGTCGTTTATTGTCGATTTGAATGGTCCAAAATAGCGGGTCATTACAGGAAAAACCAAAAGCAAAGTACGACGGACCTGAATCGATGAATTCCAAAAGTAAAACTAGCTTGATATAAAAAGGAAAATATATATTATATTCATTTAAAAAAAATCAATATTTAGTTAACAACACATGTTTAAAATAAAATCTCCGTACTATATTTTAGAATCAATAGTTAATAAAAACCATATTAAAATAAAAACCTTTATATTATATTTGAAAAAAATCAAACACATATAATAAAATCAAATTCTTCATACTATGTTGAAAATCATTATTTGTTAAAATACAGATAATTCCCTCTTTAATTCTCAAGTAAATATTTAATCAATACATATATTTCAAAATACTAACATAGATATATTATATATTTTTATTTCAAATATCAGCAACTCATTATATGTATACACACACACTTACAGATACTAAAATACTATGTTATACATATATAAACAAAAGGAGGAGAAGGAAATGTGTAGGCAGATGATGATGGATGGCGACAAGGTAAAATGAATGGGTCGAAAGGGGTGGGGCTCGATTGTGGCAGTTGGGTGGTCAGGGCTCGGGTCTGTTGTGTGCTTCGAAATGTTGTGCTTTTGTGGAGATGATGGAGGATTCGGTCGTTCGAAGGAGCATGGGGTTTTGATGGGTAGGTTCGACAATAGGTGCAGTTGAGCCGGGTTTCTGGTGGTGCAAGACAGGTGAGTTGAAGGAAATGGCGAAGGCTAGGGCATGCGGGTTCTCTGGCTATAGGCGAGGTGGGTAGGCGAAGGACTGGGTCGGGTTGCTAGAGATGGATCTTTGTGTGGTAGCGAAGAGGTTTGGTGGTTTGAAGGGAAGAGGAAGAGGAAGGTGCGGTCGTTGCCATGCCTTGGAAACTGACGTGGGGTTGTGGTGGTGCATGCGGCTGACAGTGGTATGGTGGAGGAGTCCAGAAGGTTATCCATGTGGGCTGTTGTTCGCCATGAGGGATGAATAGCGGGTTTGTGAAAGAGAGGCGAGGTTTATGTGGAAGAGGACACATACAAGGTGGTTCATGAAGATTGCGATGATGGAGAGAGGCTACCCTGGTGAGGGGATCTACGTGTGAGGGCTTAGAAAGGTGAGCTGGCAGAGTGGCAAATGGATGAGGCGAAGATGGGGTTGCCAAGCGAGGTGAAGTCGAGGACCGTCAAAGTGGTACGTGGGTCGTTTACGATGGCGAGGACGAGTATGGTGATGAAGGAAATGAACGGGAATGTTTCAGGAAAGAAATGAGCAGCCACACCTTAATTAACTTATATATACACACATACACACACTCTCAGAACGAAAGTGGAGTAAAGGAAGAGACTAGAACTAACTCAAACAACCCGAATAGAAATCAACAGGGAAAAGCAAAAGTCAAATATTGAATTTTGAAAACAATAAAGGCTAGTGGCTATTTGTTTTCAAAATGATGGACAAATAAAAGGTCACATAACACTGTAGAAATTCAAAGTGGGTGCTGATACGGCTAACCGTTTCACGGATTTCGCCGTGACCGGACGTCGAATTACATGAATGAATATACTGTGAAGATCAGTGCGACGAGATGAACAAAATGGTACATAGATATCAACGATGACCAAGTTAAAAAAACTCAATGTTTTGCTGTCGAAAATGCTGCTGAAGCGTCGAAAAATAAGATAAACGGGGCTAGAACAGTCCAAATTTGGCGAAACAAAATATGACGTCTCACTCAAAATTTGATAAATATCTTTATTATGTAAAAATTATTCAGGTTTCAAAAAAGTATTATTTCTATCAAATTTAACTAATTTAAATTGCAATTTAAAATTTCACGACATAACTAACTTTCATATTTTCTGATGTAAATCTGTCGTTTGCTATGTTCAAATAAACGCATACCAAATATCAAATTTCCATTGCAAATTTAACTATTATATTTTCAAAAAAAATTCAGTTAATTACATTATTAAAACTGTTAAAATATCTGGGTCATTACACTCTTCCCTACTCTAAACTTTTCATCCCCGAAAAGGAACGAGGTAGGATAATAAAAGCAGCAAGAAAGAAAGATAGATTCAAAATGCATAGTATTAGATATAACAATTAATTCAAAAATATAAAATTTCATTAGCTTCAAATTGATTAATATTTAGCAAATTTGGTACTAATCCACTTTACTAAATAAATATTCATTATATTCATATTTAGTTGATTTCAGTACACTGTATTCACTTGATTTGCTTTCAATTTATTCAAAAAATTTCAAACAATTTTTTTTTTTAACTCATTAATTTAATCAATTTGACTTCACTTAAGTTAATTCCACTTATAATTCAATTTCAACTATTCTTCAATGCATATTTATTTACTTAAATAGCATCTTCTATTTATTATTCAATTATTTCACTTAACGTATGTTGCAACATAGACTAATTGTATAAACCTTTATTATAACCACTAAATTTTATTTATAAAATCCCTCAGTAAAATTTCAAACTACTTGCATTTTATATTGTATATTTTTCAATTACATTCAAACCTTTCCAAATAACCTCTATTAATGTTTCGAATGTAATCGAACACTATACAAATTTATCGTTTATTTACAATGTTCCTATTAATCAAATTTAGTTAAACATTTTTATTACTTAAATTTTCTCTTATATAACCTTCAATTACACGTTCACACTTATTTTTAACCTTTGAATATTTTAGGTAAGCTATATATGTGTGTGTGTGTGTGTGTGTTTAGAGTACAATTGAGTATTATACAAATAAATTTTATTCTAGTTCAATAATTTCAAGTTATTTCAATTCCATTTCTTATTTTAGACACTCCCATTATTCGAAAGTTTTGTTTCATTTCAATAATTGAAAACCATTATTTAACATAGAACTTGAGAGTAAATTTCCGTTTTCACTCCAAACTATTTGAAATATATATATATATATATATATATATATATATATATATATATATATATATATATATATATATATATCAAATTGTACTCAAGAAATTCGAATCAAATCCATTAAAACAAAAATGTAGTAAAGTTATTAAGTGGTCTCTCCCCTTCGAGACTTAAAAATGAATGTCGATGATGTTGCGGTCACTACCGAGATTATTTTCACCCGACGAAAGAGGAGAAAACTGACTTACTTCTTTAAAAATTCTTTTGGAATAAATTTCATTCAAAAATACTTTCAACTAATAATAATATTTATTATTTTTCAGAACTTTGAAACCAAATTTGAAAAGCACAAGAAATTTAATTATCAAATCCTTAATTTAGATTCATTTCATTTGCAAATCAGATTTATAAACCATATTTTAAAACTTATCTCCTTATAGTATACAACAATAGTTATTGGTTTAGGAATACTGACAACCAATAAATGATAATCTAGCACTATCATTTCTAACAACCAATTCATTTAACTATCAAATTTCAAAAATTATCTTTTATACATAAAATATAATCATATACATAATATTATCCTATTTACCAATTTCGAAAACAATATTGTGTTATTTTGCTCTATTCATGTGTTTTGGAATTCCATTCGATAGAGTTAGCCAGACAAATCGATCGAAACTCCAAATCAAACTTAAAAACTCAAACAACACAATATAAAACATTTTATATTGATTACAAATACACTCCCTCACAGGTTGTTCAAGAATGGATTTTTGGAACAGGAATAGAGGTTCAGATTTAGAGGGACCCTAATAAAATTGAATTCTAACTAAGAATATAGGCTCTAAAGGAAGATAAGATAATTAAATTATAATTAAGGAAATATGGATAGACTTATATAAATCACAGCGACCTTAACGGGTCAACCAAGACTTAGGAAGACGAGAATATCATCAACTAAAATGGAAACAAACTTGTTGAGAGCATCACCGTAAATGCGGTTCATGAGATCAACGAAGAAGGCAAGAGCATTGGTTAATCCAAAGGGCATTACTAACCATTTATATAAACCATTCATCCGTGAGGCAGGACAATAGGTTGAGCTCCAGAAATAAGATCGATGCAGAATTCAATTTCTTGCTTAGGAGATAGGGGAGCGACTTCACCAAAACATCAGGATATTCCCTGACTATCTGGATAGAGTTAAGATCACTAAGTTGAGTATCAAAGGAAAGGTAGAACTGCCTACATAACCTAAGGCATTCAACATTCGATCATAAGAGAATTACCTAGATCATCTACCAGGAAATGGTTCGGGCTTTACAAGAAAAAAACAGCATCAAAACCAAGGACGTATAATGTTCGATGAATCAACGCCTGTTGTAAAGGAGTTTCACCCCTTTACCATCATACTAAGGTTGGTGGGACAGAAATGGAGCTATGGGATGCTCTACAATCAAGAAGAACTCGTAAAAGGAAAGACAAGAATGGATTTCAGAACAAAGGGGGAAGTTCCAAAAATTCAAAGGAAATCCGAGTCAAAGAGGAAGAAATTCAAGTTCGAATGAAGGTGATTATATAATTAATTTTACTCTATATGCTACGTTTTGCCTAAATCAGAGCTCTGATACCACTTGTAATGACCTGGTAATTCGAACAGTTCAAATCGACAATCACCCACTCATGTCAGACTTGAATTTCTAAAAATATCACATTGCTAATTTATATTTGGCAAAACTCAGCATAATAGTAAATAAATCAAACACAGAATCACAGATACAAAGTCGTACAACAATAAGCAACGAAATAGATAAATATTAGTTCATGGAGCTACTACAACGTCAGAGTACAAAACACAATTCAGTAGCAATCTCAAATATAAAGTAGACTCAAACACATCAGCAGATGGCAAGTCTGAATATCAACAACTAGAATAAATTGAAATAGCTGAAAGCTGAAAGATAGATCTTCAAGCAAAACTCCAAGCTCCAAGGTGAGTTTGAAATGTTGTGGCACTCAGTCTGACTCGAGCATAAAGAAAAATGCAAAACACTCGAGTCAGCATTAACCTTCTTATACTAGTAAATCAACTCAAGTGAAATGTTAAATAAAATACAAAGTAACTCAAAGGATGTTTGGGATTCCCATCCTTTAAGGATCCGTTAAACTATCTGCATACATAGTACAATACGCTACATGTACAATGTCTATAGTAAAGTAAACTATCAAAATAGCGTTAAGGCATTATCGATATCCCCCTTAACACATTTTATATATTCCCATAGACTATACAGTACCATAATTCCTCCGCAAACTTGAGAGCTATCAGAGGGAACTCCATGGGTACGGTACAAACCAAACTCGTAGAAGGCACGATAAGGCATGTGACAAGGCACGCGAGACAGTGCCAAGGTAGAAATAGCATTTAGATTCCCGGATTGGTGGTAATGCATAGCAGCTACTACCGCTCATCTCGAGACACACTCCTAAATCAAAGGTGCATCCAATCGTATCACAAAAGCAATAGAATGGTATCGAATAAATGTGCCCGATAGGGGGATCGACCCCACTTGGCCCGGTATAGCTCCTGTTTTAGCCACATCAAGCTGATTCATGAGAGTCAGGGCTACGATAATACCTCCTACAGAATCGTTCACCAAACCATCCTAATTCATTCTCGAGTCTCCACCACGTGCATAGTTGTTAAAGTGGTTTTCGGTATTGGCAGAGAGTATAACAATATCCGATCTCGGTCTCTTTAACAACCAAATGCTTATTTCACACCGTGGTCATTTATAAAATCGCTTATATAATCAATTTAAACAGTTCATACTTCATATCAAAATATCATATTATTTTCAAATATCATATCGCTTCCGAAATCATATTCACTTCCGAATCACATCACTTTCGAAATCATATTCATAAAAATAGTTTAAACCATCATAAAATATTAGTATTTAAATCCATTAAATCTAAATCATAACAGTTCCAACTACATAGTTTTAAACATTGAAAATAGTTTATATATATAAATTTTGGAATAGTTGTAAATTAAAAATAGTTTATATTTAAAAATAGGTTATAGATTAAAAAGGTTTAAATATTTAAAACAGTTTATATATATTAAAAATACTTTATATAATAAAATAGTTTCCTCCAAATTCATAAATCAATTCAAATCAACTTTAATTCCAAAATTCAATTTAAATAAATCCCAGTTCCACAATTTCAACTTAAAAGGTTAAAGATTAAATTCAAATTTTCATTAGAATATTTTTTAATTTATATCGATTTTAAATCCAGGCTTAAATTACAATTTTAAACCACTTTCAAATTCAATAAGTTTCAATATTTAAACAATTTACAATAACTCAATTCGATAAATTTCATTTATATTTCAAAATTCAACTTTAATCCTATTTAAAATTTCAAAATATTCACTTAATCGTCTTTAATGACATTTAAATAAAATATCATATTACAATTAAATTTAATATTCAATTTAAATTTCATATTTATTTAAAGTTGAAAATATTCATTTAATCACTTCTTATCAAATCAAGTTATAAAAATCATATCTTTAAATCTCAAAACCAATAACTTCCAAATCAATCTTGTTCAATTCAATTCTAAGCAAATTTAATTATATATCAATTCTTATTTAAATTTAGTTCTTAACAAATTAGATTATAATCAATTTTTATTTAATTTATCTTTCCAACTTCTATTTATTTAAAGTTATTATAAACTCTATTTAAATATTAATATTATACATGTATTTAAAACATATTATATATACTAATTAAATTAAATTCTATTAAACTTAATCTTATTATTAAATTTAAATTTATATTAAATATTATTTTATATAAAAATAATCATAAATTATAAGTAAAATCCTAAAAGTCATATTTTCAAAACTAAATTATAAATTAAAATTTCAAAATGTAAAATTTTAATTTGAATTTTACACATGCATAAATAAATTTATATATTATATTTTAAAAATTAGTATTTATTAAAATCCGTATATTTCCTTTCAAACCATGGAAAGCATTTTCAAAAATAGACCAACTGTGTACGTATATAGTTTTCTGTCGTATAGTCAAGTGATATGGATATTTATCATTTCAAATAAGCAATTTAAAATTTATTAATTCACGGGTATATATCATTTCAACCTACAGTCCCAGAATTTTAAATCGGTGAAAATCGCTTGGGTTTATCATTTCATCTCATAAAGATTTTCCCCTATTCTAAAAAATCGTTCGGGTATATATCATTTCAACCATAGGGAATTCTAAACTAATAGGAAATTTATAGAGTGAGAACAAATAAAACAATAAAAAAATGACATGCGTATCAATAGCAGGCATATTTCATCATTAACAACATAAATATAATATACACAATAGGTTATGGTGTCATATGTCATAAGTAAATAATTGCAGATAGTGTCATATCATATTCAACAATTAAATAACTAACAATTCAAATTTATCAGCATATTTCAATCGTCATTTCATGTGAATTAAATTTACTTAATATGATGTTAATCATGAGTGATTGCTTACCTTTCAAGGCTAGAGAAAACAGAACAAGCACATGGAAAAGCGACCAATCAAAGAAAATAACTACTGTGATCAATTCTAAACAGCGGCAAAACCAAAAGCAAAGTATGACGAACCCGGATCGATGAATTCCAGAATCAAAACTAGCTTGATATAAAAAGGAAAATATATATTATATTTTTTTTAAAGTTCAATATTTAATAACAAAACATATTTAAAATAATATCTATATACTATATTTTAAAATCAATAGTTAATAAAACCCATATCAAAATAAAAACCTTTATATTATATTTGAAAAAAATTAAAAACATATAATAAAATCAAATTCTTCATACTATGTTGAAAATCAATATTTGTTAAAATACATATAATTTCCTCTCAAATTCTCAAGTAAACATTTAATCAATTCATATAAACTCTTCAAAATACTAACATAGATATATTATATATTTTATTTCAAATATCAACATAGCTCATTGTATATATATACACTTATAGATACTAAAATACTATGTTATCCATATATAAAAAAAGAAGGAGAAGGAAATGTGTGGGCGGATGATGATGGACGGCGGCATGGGAAAATGCATGGGTCGAGAGGGGTGGGGCTCGATTGCGACAGTCAGGTGGATAGGGCTCGGGTCTTCTGTGTGCTTCGGAAGGATGTGCTTGTGTGGAGATGATGGAGGCTTCGGCTGTTCGAAGGAGCAAGGGTGGTGTTGATGGGTAGGTTCGATAATAAGTGGCGTTGAAGGCGGGTGTTTGGTGATGCAAGACAACTGAGTTGAAGGCAAACGCATGAAGGTTCCTCGACTGTAGGCGAGGTGGGTAAGCAGAGGACTAGGTTAGGTTGTTGGAGATGGGTGATTGTATGGCAAAGAAGGGGTTTGGTGGTTCAAAGAGAAGAGGAGGAGAGAGCTGTGGCCGTTGTCGTGCCTCGGAGGCTGATGTGGGGTTGTGGTGGTGCGTGCGGCTGATAGTGCTATGGTGGTGGAGGAGTCCGGGAGGTTATGCACGTGGGCTGTTGTTCGGCCTGAGGGATGAACAACGGGTTTGTGAGAGGGAGGCAAGGTTTATGTGGCAGCGGACATGTACAAGGTGGTTCATGAAGATGGGGACGATGGAGAGAGATTGCGCTGGTGAGGGGATCTACGTGTGAGGGTTTGGAAAGGTGAGCAGGCTGAGTGGCGAATGGACGAGGCGGAGAGGGATTGCCAAGCGTGGTGAAGTCGAGGACTGTCGGAGTGGTGCATGGGTCATTGTGTATGGTGGCAAGGACGAGCATGGGGATGGAGGAAATGAGCAGGAATGATTCAGGAAAGAAAATGAGAAGTCACACGTTATTTTAATTATATATATATATATATATATATATATATATATATATATATATATATATATTCTCTCAGAACGAAAGTATGGTAAAGGAAGAGACTAGAACTAACTCAAACAACCCGAATATAAATCAACCAAGAAAAGAAAAGGTCAAATATTGAATTTTGAAAACAATAATGGCTAGTGGCTATTTGTTTTCCATTCGATGGACAAATGAAAGGTCACATAACACTGTAGAAATTCAAAATGGGTACCAATATGGCTAACCGTTTCACGGATTTCGCCGCGTACCAGATACTGAATTATAGGAATGAATATACTGCGAAGATTAGCACGACGACAAGAATAGAATAGTACACATATATCAGCGATACGACCAAGTTATAAAAACTCAATTTTTTCTATCAAAAATGCTGCTAAAACGTCGAAAAATAAGATAAACGGGGCTATAGCAGTCCAAATTTGGCGAAAAGAAATATGAAGTCTCACTCAAAAAATGATAGATATTTTTATTATCTAAAAATATTCAGGTTTCAAAAATATATCATTTCTATCAAATTTTACTGATTTAAATTGGAATTGAAAATTTCACAACAGAACAAATTTGCATATTTTCTGATGAAAATATGCCATTTGCTATGTTTAAATAGATACATATCAAATATCAAATTCCATTGCAAAATTTAATTATTATATTTTCAAAAAAATTTCAGTTAATTACGTTATTAAAACCATTAAAATATCTGGATCGTTACAAACACTAATGTTGCCAAGACCAAAAGAACCAAATTCATTTGGTATACTGCTGAAGGATCCATAGGTATCCTTAGAAGGAGGGATGGGTGTTTCCACTGCTGCGGAAGTTAGCAGTGGTTGCAAAGATGTGCGAGACAAGATTATTTTTAATTTTAGTGGTCAGGAAATTGGTGGCACGTGAGGATCACCACCTTCATCAGTAGAAGACTCACGAACAAGATCTATATCCTCATCACCACCTACATCGTTATCTTTATCTCCATCATTATCTCCTACCTCTCTCCCCATTCTGGGATCGATATCTTATATAGGGGTATTACTTGATTCTCTTCTATGTGAACTTTAGTCTCGTCCCCTTGTACATGTTTAGTATCTTCATAAACCACAAATACACAGCCCAAACTATGACCTTCTTCTAAAAGATGGTATGCCTACATATTCTCATCGGTAACGAGAAGCCTTATGTCTCTCTCTTTAAGTGGAGATTTTTTGAAGAGCCTAAAGCCTCACTAATCTTGCACTGCCAAGTCTCCTTGAATCATCTGTGGAAATGAAAAACAATGAAATTAATAATCAGAATCAAGTTAATTTCGTTAGTATATAGGATGAAAACGAACTTACGTCCTGATAACCATTTCTGTGCAAAGACGGATAGACAACATACAAAAAAGAACTCATCCTTAAAATAATTCAGCTTGTTTCAAAGCCTACCAACTATATGATAGCCTTTGGAAGGCACTAAAATATTGAGTAAAAGGACCCCTTCTCGATGCTTAAAACCATAAATAGCGAGTCTCTTCTATGGTAGGCACTTTGTTCAGATAGTGAACGAAGATCATATATATGTCGTGTAGCAAAGCATAACAATTTGGGTATAATTGGGTCAGGGCAAGCTTCATGCATTGCAGAATTAACCGAATAAAAGAGTTAAAGGATGTAACGCATCCATTCATGCACATGTATCAATTATAGGGTGTATACCCCTTAGATGGATCATGTTCCCATTGAAAGTGTGCGAGGACCAATACGTCTTCAAAAGGAATTCTGCATCTTTCACATATTCGTTTGAGAGAAGCCTCGTCTACCTTTGATGTTGAAGAGTCTTATGGATCTGTTAAGATAACGACGTCACCAATATCGACATCGAGGAAACCCCCAATGAAGCCTCTTTAGCTGACATGAAAGGAAACATCCCTAAAGGCTGCTTCATTTGACGACTAGATAGTAGAAGTTGAGAAGGTATTGAAGTAGATTTCGTGATGGGCAATGTCGAAGAACTGGACTCTATACCAGATTCGACATACTTTGATGTCAATGAACCTGTTGCCATTATAGAGACACATGAAGTACGTATACGATCCATAACTACTAAAAAACTTCAAACATAAGGGAGGCCGGGTAGGATATAACTTTAACCTTCATGCCGAAAGAGAACCCTGTGTAGCCAATGTATACAACCTAATGGATGCCAATATGTATTGGATGACCCGATCTATAAATTGATTGGGGTAATGACATGTAATTCATTCTCTATAGTGTGTAAGTTTGGTTTCCAAAGCACCATGAACACGAACGCTCGGTGTAGATAGCATGCTCCGGCTAGCAAACGAGAACTGTCGCATAATGGAACCATGCATGAGATTTTATCTACTATCGTATGCTTTACGATAACAAAACCATTGTCCGGAGTGACATAGGATTTCTCGTTGCAGTAGCAATGAAGTGAAGTGTCTGATTTCAAAAGATTAATAAACAGTACGTTCAAATGCGAGAGAGTACGATGTGACTATTATCTGAAACCGTCCCAATGAACATGACCATCGATCTCAACTCAACCACAAGTCGCTTGAAAAACTCCTCTTGACCACTTCTTATTAAACTTTTTGGAAAGAATTAAAAAACTTAGGGTGACTGTGAAGAAATTTGATTAAAGTTCGGCTACTTAAAAAACTCGAGTTCAACTTGAGCACGACTTAGAACCAACTCGAAGCAAAGCATACAAGTTAACTGCTCGAGTCATTTCTAGAGTATTCTTGCCTATGATTCAGGATAACAAATTTTCATAAAGCCAAGCACAATTTGAAAGCATTTGTAAAATTCCACTGTGTCCTAGGTCGACACCAATCCAAGAGAGGTAAAGAGGCGAAGTTCAAATGGCGATCGAGCATGATCGATGTCAAATCGTCGATGACCTACGAGTGGTTATGGTCACCACCTACCCATGTCAATCTGAAGAGAGTTATGTTCAAAATTTTCATAGATCTAAAGATCAAATCGAGCCGATGGTTCGACTCTTATATATGAAATCTGAAGACAACGAACTTGGCGGCGGTCAAGTCAATAGGAGGTATGTTGTGAGGTGGTGGTAGCGGCTTAAAGTTGAAAGCGAAATTGAAGCAAGGTTTGGCAATGGCAAACTTAAGTTCGAAAGATATCGAACAAAATGAAGAAGTGAAAGAAGAGAGAGAACTTAATTTGCTTAAGTATGAACCAACACGAGAAAATAGGCCAAAAACTAAGGTACCAATCTAAGCCCTTAGGTCGGTATTGAACCAAAAATTAAAAAAAAAAATTCAAATGACCAGAATGATGATAAAAGATGATATAAAGTGTGATGCAAAATTGAATGCAGTTCTAAATGAAGAAATCCTACCTAATTGATTCAAGGAAAAGGATCGCAGAAGATCTTCCATAATTTGAACAGCAAACTTGAGCAACATGCGCTAGTATTTATATTGTTCAATTGGCAAGAACCCAAAACTATCCGAGGTAAGGAAACAATCTGGAAAAGACGTACTTCGTTGTAAAAGCAATTCAGAAAATAGAAGGCGTCAATTCGAGTGTAAATTTCTAGGTCAATGGTTTGTCTTGATCCAAAGCATATCTTGTTAGCACAAGGTATATTTGGAAGGAAAATGTTATCCAATTTTGAGAAAAGACGGGTGTGTAGCGTGGCACTACACAGCCGGTTACTTAATATATATATATATATATATATATATATATATATATATATATATACACGTAGGTCGGTCAACACGCCTGACCGGTGGCGATACCATCAAGTTGAAGAACATTAAAACCGTACAACCGAGAAGTAAAGGAACATAACCATCAACAAGTAGCATAAGCAACTATACATAAAAGATAAAGCAACCAGCCAAAAAAGATGAAACTACACTAAGAGCCAGCACCTGAGAATGGCAAACTTAGCTAGGAATGAGGCGGAAATGCCGAGCTGCTGCCCACGGATTCTGAAGGGGAGGAGTCTCCATGTGGAAGGCGGAATCTGAAGGGGCCGAGAGACTGTAACCTGAAATAGAGGAGAATAGATTAATAATGCGACGAAAAACTCCTTCAAATCGGTAGCACGGTTTGTTGAACACCAGGGCGTTGCGCTCCTTCCAAAGATACCAACAATAAATTGCAATAAGGATGTCTAGAGGACGATTCAGGGAATTATATTGCAGTGGTCAAAAATGGTGGGCAGGACTGGGATGCGTCCAGGAAGGTGAGCACAGATCGCAGCCCAGATTGAGAAGGCGAAGTCGCAATCTCGGAATAGGTGACTGATGTCTTCTAAATGAACGTCGCAAAAAACGCAAGAAGGATCGACTTGGTACCTAAGACGGAGGAGCCTTGATTTGGTGTTGATTCTGTCGTGAGCAAGACACCACTGAAAGAAGCCTATGCGGGGGGGAATAGGGCATTTCCAGAGTCTGGGGAAGGTAAAGAGATGGCCAGGGTTAAGGAGATAGGAGTAGCATGAAGCAACGGTGAAGCCTTTATCTGGCGCCAGATCCCACTTAACACGATCCGGTCTGGAGGAGAGGTGAAGAGAGAGGAGCAGGTTGGAAGCATAGATTAGGTTGGAGAAAACATCAAATTCGAAGAGGGCTGGAGGACAGAGAAGTTCTGGACCGAGGAGGACACAGTCGCTGACCGAAGTCAAGGGGGAGTGAGAGAGAGAGAAGAGATGTGGCAGGGATTTAGAAAGGGGGAACTGGTTGTGCCAAATATCTAGCCAAAAAATACAGTTTTTACCATCACCAAGAGCAAAATGAAAAAGGGATTTGACACGGGGAAGGGATTTAAGCACACCAGCCCAAAATGGGGAAGGTCTAGACCTCGGAGGGAGGTGGAGGACAAAGTGGCTATTGGAACCGTAGTGAAGCGACGGGATCCAATCTTTCGAAATGAAGTTGTCTGGGAAGAGAATTTTCCAGATCCACTTGGAGAGGAGCGTGGTATTAAACAAACTGAGATTGGTGATACCAAGACCCCCCTGATTCAGCGGTAGACAGGCTGTATACCAGCTGACTAATCTTCCGGCATCACTACCATTCCAGAGAAAGGAGCTTCTGATTTTATCAATTTTGTGACCAAGTCATATCTAGTCGTGTCAGAACGATCGAATAGTTAGATAGAAAATAAGAAATCTAGAACAATAACTCTAAATTTCAATTCCCAAGCGATGCTCAAGAGATATAACCAAAAACTTGCTAAGTGCTTTGGACAAACTATCTACTTGTTAGAAGAAATGGGATGGCAAAGTGCATACTACAAAATCTAAGACTAAATCTTGGATCGGTACCGATTCAAAAATTTGCTCAGAACCAATCCCATTTGAAATTTATTGTAAATTAAGATAAATGCAAGCAATATGATCCGAGAAGCCTAGTCAAGATGGAAGCCATGTCAACCTACTTAAGCCACATAAAAGAAGTCAAGATGAGCAATCTAAGGTTCCATTGATCGTTACTGATCCAAGAGATCTCATAAGTGCATGTAACCGACTTCAAGTTAATCAATGTCCAAAGTGCAAAGGCAAACGAGCCGAGAAGTATGGATCACCACCAATCCATACCCATCGTTCCAATAAGCGAGAAGCTAAATCGCAGAAACTCAGGTCGCTACCAAACTGTAGCCTTCAGGTCGGTACCGATCTCTTAAATGCTGATTTGTCCACGATCTCTTCAGGCAACCTTTTTAAGGACGTGGAAAATGTGGTTGAGACAAATATGTTGAGCTTCATCCCTAAATGGAGGATGAGAAATACTATTTGGAGATCCTTTTTCGGGCATTTTTAATTTATGTACTGTAATAGCAATTTCTTGAATCATCACCGATCCAAACCACCGATCCATACAATCTCGTTTGTAGAACTTTGCAGAAATCATTAAAAAAAAAAGGTGAGTGGACGTTGACCAAAGTTTAACCGAACCACTATAAATTGTTATGTTCTTTTTATTCTCTCTACAAACTACTAAGATGTTTACACCAACTTTTGATATAAACAAATACCAAATTCATATTCAGACCACATTAGTAATCAGGTTAGCGAAACGTTATGTACGATTGACTTTAAAAAATAGCTGACTGTTGAGTTGGTAGGTTCCCTTTGACAAATCATTTACACTAAACCCAATTAAATTAATTACATACATTATACAGTTAGAAAAAATAAAATTTGAAGCCAGTCGGTTGTAGTGTAACCTCCGCTCAAAGAGTGAAAAGATATCAATCAAGGCAAACATATATATAAAGCCAAAACCATTCAATGAGGAATCAGACCTCAACCTAATTATAAACACATTAATGGAACATTTGCCATTTCTGACAAGTGACAATATGGAATAATGGATCAACAAATTCTCTAACATAACTCAAAATTTAATGCTTGCAGCAATTGACAGTTTGCTTTCTTCCCCCACACAACATTAATTAACACCGATCAACCATCCACAACCATATTCATCAGCAAATCGTTCCACGTATCAATTGGACCAGGTAAGCACCAATGCAAGCAATCATTCTGCACCTTCGCATTCACATCCTTCTCAAACGGATGAAAGTTTCTATATGCTCCCGGGTGCCCATCTGGCCTTAACAAAGAAAGCCCATATGTATCCAATACATGAAGCTTAGTACCTGCTCTGTCAATCTCTTCCATCTCAATTCCATGCATAAAACTATCCAACTCTCCACCATGATACTCCCCTTCTTCATACGGCTTTGTTCTATTGCACAATCCACCATCTGACCATCCTCCATACTCAAAATGATCTGGGGTCCATGTCCTATAGAAAACTCTTGGCTTGTGTTCATTCCTCTTCATGAATTCAAATGTAGATTGAAGGACTTTACGGTATGAATAGTCCAAGCCACGTTCGGTTAGGTTCAGTTTAGGGCAACTGTGACAGCCTATGATTTTGCTGTTTTCCCAGTACACTGCTGTTTTAAGGAACCACTGCCCTACTGACATCAAGATGTAGTCGTAAGTGTGGTAGTTTTCAGTCCATTTTCTGTTGACTGTGTTTAGATGAAGTTGAATTTCTGATGTCGAAATTCCTAAGTCATTTTCGAATATGTCGGCTTTGACTAGGAAAGGTGACCATACCATTGATAGAGTAAAGTTATGTGAAGGGAAGTGCCATGTTCTTGACTTGTAATCTTTGTCGTGGGAGATTTCGACAGGGGACTCTGCCTGGAAATGAAAAATAATAGGTACAAAGTTCATATTTTGGCTGTATTAGATCTTCAATAGGACGACGGTGTAGATCTATAAGTGAAGCGGTTTATTATGTGTAACATTTTGTATTACGAGCCAAGCTTGGTTTCTTTGTCTAAAACAAAAGGAATTTATAAACAAGAAATGAAATTTGTTTGCAAACCACGGAGAGAAGGCAGATTAGAGACTGAGCATGGTTTCTAAGAATTGAGTCGCCAATGAAAGCCCACGATTTGTTTTGCATGGCTTTTAGAAATTTCCATGCATTGAATGGTGGTAAATTACAATCTTTAGGCTTCCATCTCCAGTACAGATAGTCGGTGTCGGGCCTTCCATTTTTCATGCAATTTTGTGGATCTTCGATGAATGAACATGTATCGTTTGTATATGTTGGTCCTGAAGGATCTCTGATCCATTTACCAGAAAATATGTCACACTTTTCTGCAATTTATGTACATGCAAAAATTAATTTTGATATTGATTGTTTTAGCAAAGATTTATATGAAATTATGTCATAACACAGTGGATTTGATTTGTGTTATATCAAAAATTTACGGCCAGTATAAAATTGATCTATAATTGGAATATATCAAATGGATAGGGATAGCATTAGAGACTCATTTGCTATTAACCAAAAGGAATTGCTAAAGACTGTTATCTCTCAAATTATCTGAGAACTAAGAAAATAGACAGAGAATTTATTACCTGTGCTTGAGTCTTGTTTTTGGACATCTATTTGTACACTAGGAACAACATCATTTGAGACATTTGCCTTCTTTGCTAATATGAAATCTGATACAGAAACAAAAGAAGTTTTAAGAACATTTCAAGAATAAATGGCAGCCTACCCAATGCCTAATTACTCCACCTTCAGAATCTCAGTTTTTATACCGAATTGCACATTACTGAATATCTATGTTTATAAATGTATTGATACATGTGATACCTACAAGAAACTAATACTAGGGTAAATTGATAATGTTCTCAGTATGACTCGTAACTTTTCCATGTTGTTATGCTTTGCACTTATGCCCGCTGATGTAAGAAACTGGAATTAAAATGATAGATATTGTACTCTGAATTTGTACAAACAATATATTTATAATAACAACACTCAACATATAGCAATATATCAGCTCAAATTACCTTTCAAGAATTAGCAACGTTTTATATATTGTATAACACAGTCACGAAACGTTTATGCAAAGTAACTACGAAAAACCAAGTCATTTTAGTTGAATTACCTTCCCTAAACTGAGAAATATCAGGAGTAACAGGAAGTTCCGTCAAAGAATAAATTGGCGATGACCAATAGTAGAAGAATAGAAATGAGACCCCGATTAGCAGAGCAAAGACTAAGAGCTTTGCTAACATGCTTCTACTCTCTTTGTGCATCATGTACCATGATTTCCAGCTTGAACCCATAAGAGAAGAGATATTGAAGAAGAGAAGAAGAAGGGAAAGGATAAAGAAAAAAAGAAGCAAAGAATGTAGTTTTCAAAAAAGAGTGGTTGAGGAGACAGCACACTTTATATTGGTACAACTGTTGCATTTGGACAATAACTCAGGTTTGTTGTCTGATTATTTCACCAGCTTACTCTACATATGTTGTTACTGTACTCTTTCTCACTGAGATCTCGTTTTGATTGCAACGTTTTTAGATCAGCAAGCACATTAAATTCGCCGTTGAATTCATTTATTAACCTTAATCATTGTGTCATTGTGGGTTTAGGTGTATGCGCTGAGCATGTGATGGGCACAAACAATTAAAAATAATGCACATCGTGCGTTGATCCAAATCTTGTAACAGTCAAAAAACTTCAAATTTTACAAGCAAGTGGCAAATGGTTAGGACCAAAAAATCAAAGTATAGGGTCAGAAAGCATGTGCGCTGACACATGTTCTTTTACTTTCAACTGCAATGACATTGAAACGTACATAGTATAGTATTTCCTAATCAAACTCTCACTTTTATATTTCGCTAAATGAAGAAGAATGAATATAAATTTTGACAAGTACACCGCCAATGCAAAACCATTTTTTTTCTAAAGAAAAAAAAAATTGCAACGTAAATAGATCTCCCTTCCATCTTTTATTAATCATAAAATGTTGGTCAAACATGTGACCTTCAATCTTAATCTTAAACAATCTAATAAAATTCAAACAACAGTTAAAAGACTCGTGTGAATGGATAAAGTTTTGACCACAATATTCATCCAGTAAAATCATAGCATTTGACTCGCTAAGCTCAGCAGAAGTATTTGAGGTTAATTCATCAACCATAGCAGTGTCATATAACAACCTTGAATAATCGGTAATACATTGTAAAAGCAGCCGTGTGTAGAAAAAAATCTCATGTCGTTAGTGATCTAAGTAGTTAATATCGATATCGGAAAGATATTGGTTAAGATGCTACATGATATTTTAAAATATCGAGGAGATACCGAAGCAATATCGATGCTTTTACCAACCAGATGTACAAATTATGGGGATGATAATGGATGTAAATATCCATATTTTGACACTATAAATAATTGTTAAAATGTTCGTGATAAATATACACAAAAAAACTTGCATATGCAATGTACATTTTATTGTAATATGAAATATCCATGTACTTTTACTTAATTGCAATGATTACTTTCACTGATATTTATGTAAAATATCGGTGTAATGTCACCGATGTATTAGCAAGTATTAGCGATATTGTTATCCCGCCTTTTGGCAAGGCCGTGACACCAAGAAATTGACTGAAAACCGAAGACGGTCCGTGCTGAAGATCGGTTATACACAACTCTACCATGGATACCCATGAATTTCGTCCGAGTCCGGATCAAGCCACAATTGACATGACACGAAAATCAAAAATATGAGAGCAAACGTTCCAAATTTCAAGTCAATCGAAGTTCGTATGCTCAAGATATTGATCCATCAAAGCCTAGAAGTTCAACTCCTTCGTATCCATTTTCATTCGCATCCATCCAAGGCGGCCTTCTTCGTATCCATTGGAATCAAACTAGTTCGCATCAATGGAAGGAACAAGCTCATTCGTACCCATCCAATTCATGTCCATGGCAAAGCATTATCAACTTCGTATCCATCTAAGCAAACAGCCACACTTTGTATCCTTCACATATACATCACTTCATACTGATCGAATACATTCTTCTTCATATCCATCAGAATCAAGTTAGTTCATATCCGTAAGGAATTGTCGGTTCGTGTCGATCAATCCATGCACTTCGTATCGATCCACCCATTCACATGTTTCGTATCGATCGGTCAGTGATCGATACAAAGAGCGCCTCATGGATCGATACGAACGTCACCCCTTTTCAATCGATAAGAAAAGGCTATTGAATCATCGATACGAAATAAGCATCTCAGGACCGATATGAAATACTTGAGCCTATATCGATAAAAATGGGAGTGTAAGCTATCGATACGAACATAACTCAAACGAGCGATACGAAGTGGGCGACAAGGGAGCGATACGAAGAAGATTGTTCCAGCTCGATACGAACGAGGCACAACGAAGAAGGAAGACTCGGTCACTCGGCATGAAAAGTGGGTCGATTTTAAAGTTAGCTCCACGTCATCAGTCATCGCGTGCCTAGAAGCGATGCGAACGGAAGCGATGCGAACGGAAGCGATGCGAACTCGACAGCCTTCAACAATTTCAAATTTGCATAGATCATAACTCAAAATCTATGAGTCCAAATATCACAAAATTCTCACGGGAGCTTGTCTACACCTTCAAGAATGTACCAGATCAATTTTAGCCCAAGAGGACCAATTATGGATCGATATGAACTCAATTCGTATTGCTCCCATATCGAGTCAAAGTCACCTGAACTCGATCCCCTGGGCCCACCCACGTGAGAGAAGAAGTCTTCCAAGATCTGGGCGAGATATTTACTGTCTTCCCTAGACCTACAGAAATGGGACTTTTGGCTTCTCTACGCCGACATTTATTTTTAGATCTATCTCATTTTACATTCACTTTCTTCATTTTTATCTCTTCAAACACATCCGAAGAGTGTTGTGTCCAATTCTAATACAAACAGATATATCGCTAAGCGATATCTTATTAAAAATATCGCTTGAAGTCTAATAGGTAATATATCGGCGATATTATTCAATATTAACTACTTAGCTTGAAATATATTTTCAAGCGCATTCAACCTAACTTCATTCTATAAGGTCGTCGGAGTTATCACTAATAGAGGAAGATGCTTCGCCATTAGTTGAGGATAGAGAAGGAAGGGGGCGAAAGTCACAGGAAGAGAAGTATCAAGTGGAGACATGGGAAAAGAGAGGTGTCTTAGTTAGGGTTGGAAACTAGGAGGCAATAACGGGCTTAATAGCACATGCAAATTCAGGAAGCAAAGAAGCAGCACCAGACTCAATAGAAGCCATATACTATCAAAATTGGACAAGCGGGAAGGATTTTGGGGTTGTTTGGATAAAGACCGGACCTTAATTTGTGAAGATAAAACAAATGCTCTAACGGATTGGCTTAGAGGAAGGGGCAAGGGAACATTAACCCATGTCAAGACCAAATACTTAGAAAGACGTGCATATATTAGGTTTTCAATCATTATAAATGTCACAGTACACAGTACGACCACTGGTAAGAAGTACCAATAGAAGGCTAGAGAAGGCATATATAGGATCTCCTTTAACAAGCACCTTGGTATAATCAAATCTTTCCATTCATTTGATGGAATTATTATACCACACATATTTTCCACTATTGAAAGCTAATCAATTAGTGCTAATTAAAGAACAGTACATCAATGGACTTCTTAAAAACCCAAATCAGTAAAAATCTAGCCTACAAATGAATATTATTAATGGCAGGGCTTCATTGAGTCATCATAAAAATCTTGCCATTGATAATCATGATGCGTTAAGCTCAAGAATGTGCTACTCATCAAACCCATTGGAAAATTAAAAAAATGGAATCATTAAACTTAACCTTATATAACCTAGATAATTTCCATGTTTGCCTCAAATGGTTAAAGATCGCAAAATATGACATTTATATCAAGGAAAAAACCTCCAATAAGATTATCATTGACATAATCAGTACTGACCTCAATAACTGTTAGAAACACGATTTTAGTGTTTGATGATAACAAACATACAATAGCGCTACTGATATGTTTATCAAGTTATTACAGGATTTGCAACATATACAAAAGGCCAATAAACAAACATTCATGCCTATAACGGAACAAAAGATAAAAACATAGCACACAAGGCTTTAATGAAGTAACCATGCTTCCAAAGCATCATAATGGAGTTAATAAATCTATTAGAGCACATATATGCTAAAGATGTACTGTAACATCTCGATATTTTCAATCATTCGCATCCGTACATGTCGGACTTGATTGCTCAAAATATCAGATTGTTAATTTATATTTAGAAAAACTCAGCATATACGGTAAATAAATAAATCACAGAACCACTGACACAGAGTAATATAAAAATAAGCAACGGAATAGATGAATAGTAGTTCATGAAGCTACTGTATAAACAATAGAGTTCGAAATAAAATACAACAGAATATCTAAAATACAATGTAGTCTCGAATACAGATAGATGACAAGTCTGAACAAAACCACTGGATAGCTGAAAGCTGAATAGATAGATGGATCTTCAAGCAAAGCTCCAAAGCTCCAGAGGTGAGTCCCAAATGCTGGAACACTCAGTCTGACCCGAGCGTAAAGCAAAACAAAAAAAACTCGAGTTGGGATTAACATTCTTATATCAATAAACCCAACTCAAGTGAAATATCAACTGAAATACAAGTAACTCAAAGGATATTTGGGATACCCACCCTCTAAGGATCCGTTAAAATATCTACTAGTAGTAATATATGCTATTATAATAATGTCTATAGTAAAGTAAACTATTAAAATAGCGTTAACGCGTTACCCATTTCCCCTTAACACATTTTATATATTCCCATAGTCTATACAGTACCATAATCTCCTCCGCAGTGGCCGCCGTTAGAGGGCACTCCATAGGTATGGTAAAAAACAAACTCGTAGTGGTCTCGACAGGGTAGGTGACATGGCACAACTAGGCAATCCAAGGGTAGATATACCAATTACACTTCCGGGCTGGTGGTAACGCATAACAGCCACTACCATCCACCTCGGAACACATTCCCAAATCAAAATCAAGTGTGGCCACCAAATCAATCATAAAGTCAAAATATAGTACCGAAGGAATGTGTCTGATCGGAGGAGCTACCTCACTTGGCTCGTCAATTGCTCCTGTTTTAGCCACATTAAGCCATTTCACGGAAGTCAGGTCTACGTATATAACTCATATAGGATTATCGTCACCATCCTACTTCATTCTAGAATCTCCACCGCGTATACAGTTGTTAAAGTGGTTTTCGATATTAGGAGAGAGTATGACAATATACGATCCCGGTCTCTTTTAAAAACCAATCGTTATTATAACAGCATGGTCATTTCAAAATAGTTTGTACTTCAAAAACCAATATATCATTTCCATTCCAAAACCATATCAATACGATATCATTTCCATTTCAAAACCAAATACGATATCATTCCATTTCAAATATATCCATTTCCAAAATAATAGCACTTCAAAGTTATAACACTTTTGAAACCAATACACTTGAAATTATAACACTTTGGAAATCATAACACTTTAAAATCATAACACTTCGAAGTTATAACACTTTCGAAGTTATAAAGCTTAATCATAACTTAGAAATCGTAATACATTGGAAGTCATAACACTTTGAAATCATAACACTTTCCTTTGAATCGTTTAGATATTAATGATAGTATATATAATAAAATAGTTTGAAAATAGTTTATATAAAATAGTTATAAGTTAAAATAGTTTATAATAAAATAGTTAGTATATTAAAAGTAGTTTATATTAAAAATAGTTTATATTAAAAACATTTATATTAAAATAGTTTATATGAAAATAGTTTATAAAGTAAAATATATAAATAGTTTTAAATATAATTTAAAAATGCTTTATATAATAAAATAGCTTCCTCAAATTTCACAAATCAATTCAAATCAACTCGAATTCTAAAATTTAAATTTAATTCAATCTCAATTCATCAAATTCAATTCAATTCAGTTTCTCAATAACCATTTCAAATTATATCGATTTTGTTTGCACAAAAAATGGGCAAACACTTCCAAATCGTATGATTTAGTTGATTATATATGGTTCTTAGCGATTTGGGTAATTTATGCGAATATATAAAATAGATGGACTAAGCTGTAAAAGACACACAAATTTATAGTGGTTCGGCCAGAATGTGCCTACGTCCACTTTATATGTTATTCTCCTTTTCTATTCAGATTACAAGTACAAAGCTTTGATTACAAGTAACTGAAAGTTGTTTGAAAGTTCTATCCGTGCCCGAGCTCTCAAACTTGTCCTCCGTTGTTGTACCCTGCCCCTCTATTTATAGAGTGAGGCTGGGGGCAGGGGTCTTGGATGTGTATAGCTGCTAGTGGGCCTGGGCTGACGCGGTCTGGCCTAGCAGAGTTGGTCCAGCAGCGCCTCGGTTCGATGATGGTTGGAATAACTTCTTGGTTCGATCTTACGTTGATCCGATGGCTGAGGAGGAGTGTTGGTTTGGGGCTACCTTCCTTCTCTTTGGTTCGGTAGAGAGAGGGACGTGGGTTGGTTCGGCTAGGTACCGAACCGGTAATGCTTTGGTCCGGTTGTGGATGGGTGAAGTTGGTTCGGTGGGTTGATGGTTCGGTAGTAGGCTGGTTCGGTGGTTGAGGAGGAGCATCTTTGGTTCGGCATGCATGAGAGGGAGCTGGTCCGGCCGAAACTCATCCAACACTTGCCCCCCAAAGTAGGGCATGTGTATACACATGGCATGCTTTGTTTTAGCTAGGATATATCTTCACTCGGCCCTGCGTGCCGAATCAACTGGTCCGGTCGTTCGTAGTTGCCTATAAGTATGGGCCTTAGGTGTAACAACCCTAATTTTAGTGATTACCTGAGAATATTAAATTATAACGGCGGTTATAATTTAATAGTGTAAATTAATAACTAATGAGGAATTTAAATTGTTTATTGGGAATAAAAAATATATTTGAGGATAAAAATGAGAAAATATTCTAAAAACTTTATTAAGATGATTTGAGAAAATAAAATGAGGAAAATGTGTTTTATTTAGAGTTAATGCAATAATTTTGTTAATTATTGCTATTTACTTCTTTTAATGATTTTTAAAAGAAGTGATTAATTTTAAGATGAGATATATTCATAATAATGATGGAATTGAGTTTTAAAATATAATTTAAGTGTAAAACTATATTTCAAAAGGGTTATAAAATTTTATTACACAAAAATATTATTTTTGTGTAATTTATAATGTTAATTACAATGGAATTTGTAATTAAAGATGTAAATTTGTTATTTATAAAAAGGAAAAGAAATATGATGATAAAAAGTTTTAAAAATATAAATAATCTTTTATTTTGCGTATATAACATTTTATCATCATGAATATGAAGTTTTATAAATTTTTGATATGAAATAAAGTTGAATAGATAATTGAATTTGAAGGTGTGCATTGTTGACATGTAACTAAGTGATTAATTTATAACCTAAGCTAATTTTCTTGAAAAATTAGACTCTAGCCCATTAACATACTTAACTTGGCCTGTTAGCAAAGAAATGAGAAACATATTTCTCTTCCTAAAACATCAGTACGTTCATTCTCCTTCTCAGTAAAACATTCATCTTCCTAAACCCTAGTTCCTAATTTCAAAATTCAAAGCTCAAATCAAAGGGATTTTGTCCAATAATGTAGAGTAAGTATTTTAAACTCTATCTCTATCCTTTGGAACTCTAAAAGAGTGATTTTGATCCCCTTTTTGATCAAATTGCTTGTTGTCCAAATTTTGTTCTTGAGTTTTTAGTGATTTTGGAGAAGCTAAGAGGTTAGCAAGGCTTAAAAGAGGATTTAGCAAGCTATAGGAAAGTAAAAGGTGAGTTAATCACTCACACTACTACCTTTAACCTATGAGAATAATTTTTAGTTGATAATTGAATTGAATTGGATGGTTTGATGATTGAATTGCTTTCAAATTAGTTGTGAATTGGTTGCTTGAATTTGAATGATTGCATGGTTGTAGTTTGCTGAAAATTGTTTGTAAAAACATCACTGCAGTAAAACAGCGATATCTTAGTGCCAGTTTATCCAAATTAGCTCAATCTTTTTGCACTTGAAAGATCATTATATTATCTACAAGTTTTCTTTTAATGACTTTAAGAAATTATGTGGTTTAGAGGGTCGAAATTGGGTTTGAAACCGATGTACATAGCTCTGCTCTGTGCAATATTTTTGTTGAAACCTGATATTGAAATCACCATAACTTTGAAATGGTAGATCGAAATTGAGTTAGGTTTTTTTCAGTCAGAAGATGCTTTTATAAGAAACAACTTTTATGTTCATTACTTTTTGTAATTAAGCTGTTTACTAAGAGTAACTTGAGTTTGAAGAAGATGTAACCTTTCTCTCCTGTGTTTTAATCTTAGCTTTGAAACACAGAAATTATTTTAGGCATATCTTTCTAGTTTCTTATTGGATTTGGATGATTTTTAAAGTTCTGGAAAGCTTATTTTATATCTGACAACTTTATTGTTGAACACATTTGCATATTTTGAGCATAGATTGATCAAAATGCTGTTGCAAACTCTCAGCTCTTTCACTTTAGTAATTATGTTATCCAAACTGAACATAGTTAGTAAATTGATCATATCTTCCTTGTTTCTTGTCCGATTTGGATGATATTTGAAGTTCCGGAAAGGCTTTTTTATATGTGACAACTTTAATATTGAACATATTTGCATATTTTGGGAATAAATTGATAAAAATGCTGTTGCAAACTCTTAGCTCTGTCGCTTTAGTAATTATGTTATCCAAACTGAACACAGTTAGTAAATTGATCATATCTTCCTTGTTTATTGTCTGATTTGGATGATTTTTTAAGTTTCAAAAAGATTATTTTATATGTGACAACTTTACTGTTTAACACATTTGCATATTTTGAGAATAAATTGATCAAATTGCTGTTGCAAACTCTCAGCTCTGTCACTTTAGTAATTATGTTATCCAAACTGAACACAGTTAGTAAATTGATCATATCTTCCTTGTTTCTTGTCCTATTTGGATGATTTTTGAATTTTCGGAAAGCTTATTTTATATGTGAAAACTTTACTGTTGAAAACATTTGCATATTTTGAGAATAAATTGATCAAAATGCTGTTGCAAACTCTCAGCTCTGTCACTTTAGTAATTATGTTATCCAAACTGAACACAGTTAGTAAATTGATCATATCTTCCTTGTTTCTTGTCGGATTTGGATGATTTTTTTTTTAAGTTCCGAAAAGCTTATTTTATGTGTGACAACTTTCATGTTGAACACATTTGCATATTTTGAGTATAGGTTGATCGAAGCTATTTAAGATTATTGATTCTGAGATGTTTTGCCATTTTATGGCGTATTTTGAGTTTTATAATTTCTATTTATTGGAATTATTTAAGATGACCAATATTTGGCAAGCATTATGGTTTGAGGTCTCATATGTAGTAATATGATCGATGAGAACCATCATGATGTTTTATTTACTTGCCAATGACATAAGGCAAGTCTTGAGTTTATGAATTCATATTTTGATATTTATGGTTTATGAGAAACCATCATGATGTTTTTTTACTTATCGATGAGATGAGATAAGTATGGTATCTCTTTATCACTCGCCAATGAGACTAGGCGAGATATAATTTTTTGAGTTTTATGATGTTTTTAGTGTGGCATCGACTAACGGCTAGTAAACTGCTAAGTGCGAATGTGTGGTATGGGACACACGTTAACACTTTTTGGGTTCCTATTCGTGAGTTTGTGACACATTCACGATGTTTACCTAATAGGACTGCGTTGAGAGGGTTCAGCGACCTTGTCATGAGGACGAACTGCTTTGGAGGTGTCAGCGACCTTGTCAAGAATGACAAAATGGCTTGGAAAGATGTCAGCGACCTTGTCATGAGGACGAACTGCTTTGGAAAGGTGTCAGCGACCTTCTCATGAGGACAAACTGCTTTGAAAAGGTGTCAACGACCTTATCATGAGGACGAACTGCTTTGGAAAGGTGTCAGCGACCTTATCATGAGGACGAACTGCTTTGGAAAGGTGTCAGCGACCTTGTCATGAGGACGAACTGCTTTGGAAAGGTGTCAGCGTCCTTATCATGAGGACGAACTGCTTTGGAAAGGTGTCAGCGACCTTGTCATGAGGACGAACTGCTTTGGAAGGTGTTATCGACCTTGTCTAAGGCTTCAGCCGTCTGAGTTTAGCATGTGCAGCATTGCTTCGGCATTGTATTTAGGGATATGGCCAATCTGGGTTTATGAGTTTTGAATTCACTGTTTTTGGTGCATTAGTGTTAAGATTTTCTGAGTTTTGAACATGCATCGAATTCTTTATTGAATTTGAGATTTTATGAGTTTGAATTCGTATCGAGTTCCATGGGTTCTTATGATTGAGATGTATGTGTGAGATTTAGCCGCCTTGGCCTACTTATGAGTTTGAGATCTCACATTCTTATGGAGTTGTCTTGTGTTGCTTTCATGACTTCTATTTGTGATGAGATGAGTTTTCTCCTTATCGTAGTAATGGTTCATCGAACCATTTGAATTTTTCTTGAGTTTTATATGAGTTGATTTGAGTTTATTATGGGATGAGGCACTTGTGTTTTATTTGAGTATTGAGTTTGAGTTACATCTTTCGAGGTATTTAGTCACTTAGGTAGAGTTTGTTACTTAAGTATTGAGCTATGAGTTATCTAATCCTTCTCCTCATTCGAGAAGAAGTATCACTATATCCATTCTGCTTCAAATTATCAATATTGACTGATTTGTGTAGCTAGACTGACCCGTGTATTTATACTCGGGTTAGACCGAGTTATTTCAGGTATCATCTATTGGACTTAGCTTGAAGTTGGTGTTGGATATCATCTCTTCTTTCGCTTGAGTAGTTTATTTCTTCCGCATACTCTGATGTTTTTACATTTGATTTGATATATATGGTGTGGTCGAGTACCACCTTTTTGTATTCATATTGTATTACACTAAACATGTATCAGTGTATATGTATATATATATATATGATGTCGTTTACTGTTCTATGATGTGCTTTACATTTAGTTATTGTATTTTGTTCTAATAGATCCGTCAACCACCTATAGTTTTGGATTAAACATTTACTATGTATGTCGATCTATTGAGATAGAAAAGAAAAAAAAATTATATTGCATTTATCGACGTATTCAGTAGATGTTTAAGAAAAAGTTATAGATGGTCGCCCTTAACCAGCCCTATTCTCCGCTTTAGTAGACGGAATTACTCGTTAATTCTCTTTACTAAGGTGGGTCTCGGGGTGGGGCGTTACATCAGGCCTTCGTTCAACCTCCATCATTTGAGACAGCCGAACCACATAAGTGCCGAATTATCTAGTACCGAATCATCTTAGTGCCGAATCATCTTAGTGCCGGATCATCTTAGTGCCGAATCAGGTGTGTTTCTTTTGCCGAGTAAGGTTTCTTCGTTTCACCGAATGAGAATAAAGACACTCAGTACCGAATGAACTAAAAAACTTTTCAACGCCGAATGGACTCGGAAATCTTTTAGTACCGAATGAGTTCATAGACCTTATGTGCCGAATGATCCTGAAAACCTTTATCTTTTGAGTTTTGAATTCGAGTGAAGTTGCATACTATATACACTCGTTTGTTTATATCCTCTGTTCTAACGATGTACTTTCTTGTGTTGTAGATAAATGTCTCACAAAGTTGAAACTCGATCAGAAAAGAGAAAATCTACGGACCGAAATGAGCCTCCCGTTGTTCCCCCGCCCAGCCAGGACCAGCGCGATAGGGACCTGCCCCGAGGTCATTAGTGGACGGATATGGCCCTCAAGAGCTTCTGAACTCTCCTCCCGATTGCTTTCCGAGCTCCCTCAAAGAGGGATAACTTGATGTCATCGCTCGCTCCTTTGGGATTGACAGAGCTAGTATGCTGTTGCCGGGAGATGGTGTGATGCCGTATGATCCTCCTGAAGGATATTTCGCCTATAGCCGATACCATTGCATGTGCGGGGCCATTCCTCCGATCAATGTCTGGATAGTCAGCTTCCTTACTTACTTGAAGGTGGCTCCATTCCAGCTTCAGCCCAACTCCTATGCTATCCTGGGGTGTTTGTTCATCATTTTCCAGAGGAAGTACGGGCGCCTCCCTTCCAATCGGGAGATTTGATACCTATATAATTTGAGAGGTTACAAGAAGGGGTCCCCATACATCAGTTTGGAATCGGCCGTGTTCTTCAAGCCGGTCTTGGACTTATACTCGAAGTTCACCATGTTTAAGAAGGAATAGTTCTTCGTCAAGGACGACTCTGTTTCTTTTCGCCTTTTCACTTCTGTTTGTAAGTTGAATCTCATTTGTAATTTCTCTGTCCCGACTGCAATGCTTCTTCTTATATTCTTCTGTTTCTTGCTAGCGACAGGTGGCTTTGCGGTCGTGGAGAATGATCGCCTGGTACAGATGGCTGCAGAGATAGAGACCATCTCAGAAAGGGATAGGTCATCTTCTTACCTGATCAGGAATGCCACTCTCCTGGAGCACAACTTGATTTTGCCACGTCAATCTGTGGTTAAGCAGAGAGATACAACCGAGGAGAGGGCTGCCAAAGCTAAAGGCGGGGCTATGACAAAGAGCAACAAGAGGAGGCCCTTCTCGATACCTCCAGTCGTCGGGGGGAAGAAGCTTAAGAAATCTGATGGACCCTCTCCCAGCACGTGTCCAGATGTTCCGGAGGAGGAAAGTGGAGAGGAGGAAATAGGCGAGGAAGGGAGCGGAGGTGATGGAGAGGGTGACGGTGGTAACGGTGGCGAAGGGCAGAGTGGTAGTGGCGTTAGTGCCTTGACTTCTGGACAAGCGGGTGAGGTTCAAGAGTGGACGGATGATGCTTTCCGTCAAGCCTTTGAGGGGTTGGAGGAAGGGCCGACCTTGGTGGAGAAACCGAAGAAGTCTGATAAGGCCGGGACTGGTGCCAGTCTATCTTCTGAGAGTATTTCAGCTAAGGCAACTCCGGCGGTTCAAGGTGACTTCTTAACTCCTTTTTTTAAGTTCATATGTTTCTTGAATTATAGTCTCATGCATGCTTGTAACACTTGGTTTTTATTTCAGGAACGAGTAAGGCGGCCAAGACATCAGACATTCGGCACCGCCTCGAGCAATTCAAACTCTTCAAAGCTTTTGCTAAACCGAAGCCTTCGATTGACCGTTCCGGGGGCGTAGTCGGCTACCGTCCTCTTCTCGGAGTTATTGAAGAGGATATCCAAAAGAGAAAGAGGAGGCGTTCCATGTTCGAACCTTCACTTGGATCTCAGCCCCCAAACCAGCCTATTCATGGCATCACGGAGGAAGATACTAAGTCCATACCATCTCCGCATCCATCAGAGAATCCTTCCGTTACTCATATTGATCGTCCTGGCTTGGCTCGTAACCCATTTGCGGGTCATCCAGATTTGGACCCAAGTTCTCATGATATTTCCTTCGATGAGGTTACCGGTGAGCACCTCCTGCCCCGCAATCCTATGGTAAGGGTGCTTGACGAGGCTAAGTCTTTGGATCTCGACTTGTTGACCACTCGGATTGTGACAATGGGGGACGAGGCCAAGGCAAACATCGATCGGGTGGCTGAAGAGACCAAGAAGTTGATGGAGCATCACGCCCGACTGGTCAAGGCTGGAGAGGAAATCGGAAGTGCTAACATTCGCCTGCGGCTAATGGTTTCCGATCAGGCCAAAAAGCTTGCCGACCAGGCCATTCAGATCTCCCAGCATGAGACGGCCTCCAGACGGTTAAAGAAAACTATGGAGGAGGCTAGCAGAGTCGAGCTGCGAAAGATGGAGGCTACCTGTAAGGAACGAATCGATATGGCCATTGCCATGGTGGATGAGGTTCGGAGAGCGGATCTTGAGCAGATAAAGGAGTTATCCGGGAGGCTTGAGGCCGTAGAGCTTGCTCAAGTCAAGCTGAAGGAGGAGATGGAGGCGATGTGGAAATCCCTTCAGGCTGACTGCTCGAGATACCGATTGGGGAGAGATACTGCCGTAGCAAGGCTGTCGGCTTCCGAAGCTCGAATGAGGGAGTTTGAGGAGAATGAGGGGATGATGGATGAGATGCTCCAGGACATGTACTTCCGTACTTGGAAGTAGGGCAACCTGTCCTGGATGGACGACTATCCCCGGATCATGGCTAGGTCGGGCTTTGGAGGAGGCCAAGGCTGAGGCGGATAAGGAGGGTGGCGTAGCTTTCAGAATGGATGTGGTTACGGCCCCGAGGAGGAGAAAGTGGCAGTGAAGGAGGGCATGCGGCCGCTTACCGCCGAGGAAGTGGGTGTGCAGTTGGGGGATGATGATCAGGGAGCAGGTGCTGGTAAGTCTTCCCTCTCAATATTTTCTTAACTTGACTGCGTATCATTTATCTGATGGATTCTTTTCTTGAATCGGACAGGTGGGACCTCTGGCCAGCATGCTGGGAGTTTTGATCCTGCGGTCAAGTAGATCCCGGAGGGCTAGCAGGATAGAGGCGGAGCCCTGCTGCAGCTGATTTTTTTTTTTGGTTTACTTGGCACTCCTGTATATACTAGTTCAAAACATTAATGTACTTTCAGGCTGTAATTATGTAATTATGTCATTGTAGCGAATGATTTTATTCTTATATAATTTTATGACACAAGCTGATTCTGTCATATTTGAATGCTATCGTTATTTTGATGTGTTGCGTAAGAAATATAGTTGTGTATATGCATGTGCTTTAATCGTTTTTGATGTTAAGCTCTTGCTTAAAATGTAATTTCATGTTTCGCAATGTTAGTGTGATGTGCGAATAGGCTATAGCTACATGTTTATGTATAAGAAAAGGAAGTACCGCCCTTCATGTTTTAGTTGTAGATGGTAGCTTTGGATGTCTTGTGTGACTGAGGATGGAATGCAGCTGAGTGACCTGTTATCCAGTTGTGAGTTCTCATTTCCACTAGCGAGTGTCTCCCATTTCGTGTCCTGTACTTTAGTGATCGTTATAGAGGATAGGAGGAAAGTTTTTACAAATAAAATGGAAATATAAGAAATAGTAAAACTTCCAATCAAGGAAGGCCTTCGATGTGCTTAAGTTCGTGGCAAACGGGTTTAGTAGTCACTTTTCCTAGCTGTGGGTCTTGGAGACATTCGTCACCCAACTTACGCCTCCGCGGGGAGTTTTCTTTTTTACCACAGCCGTACTTAAGACACATCGGAGCAGAGATCGCGTACAGTAACTACCCGGGTCATTATGGCCCATAATCGTGGGTATTATTTGATTTACCATGGCCGGCTAGCGTGGGTGCCGATTGTCAACTGTGAACTGCCCCTGGCTAGCCACACCTTATTTTGGGGCTTATAATCGGTTCACAGTCGTCGACGAGCGGAACGCCGTAATGAGCTGCCTCGGCTATAGTCGGCCTTCTCGGTGGCTTATGATCGGCTCATTACAGTTGGCTTTGAGGGCCGTCGGAAGCAATGAGTTAACCCGCAGCAGAGGGATGCTGGAGCAAAAGTGTCTCATTGACGAGGGCATAGATTCGTATAATACCTGTTAGGTCTTGTCCAGGTGAGGCTGTGCTGTGAAGTGTCCAGAATGGAAATGCCGTTATATAGGATTTTGTTCGACAGAAAAGGATAAAGCTTAACAAGTAGCCAAGTTATAAAGGAACAAGTTAAAAAAGAGACAAGATTTTTAGAGTGGTTCGGCACGAAAATGCCTACGTCTACTAATTCTCTTTATTAATTCACTTCATATGGGCAGTACAAGTTAAGAAAAGTATCGACGAAGGTGTTGGATGTTCCATGCCCTCTGGAACACCTCTCCGTCCACTGTTGACAAAATATAAGCTCCATTGTGGAGATCTTTATGAATTACATAGGGTCCGTCTCAGATTGGATCTAGCGCTCCGGGGCGCGGAAAGATCCGTTTGAGGACAAGATCTCCTTCTTGTAAGCTGCGATGTTTGATTTGGAGTTGTATTGTGCTGCCACTTTTTGCTTGTGAGCTGCTGCTTTGAGTGCTGCATCATTTCTTCTCTCTTCAATTAGATCCAAAGACATGTGGAGGAGTTCTTTGTTCTCTTCTGGGTTGTAGTGGATCCTACGATGGGAGGGCACTACAGTTTCAACTGGGAGCATGGCCTCCGATCCGTATGCCAAAGAGAAAAAAGTATGTCCTGTTGATGTTCTGTAAGATGTGCGGTAGGCCCAAAGTGCCGTAGGAAGTTCATCCACCCAAGCGCCTTTTGACTTTTCAAGTTTCTTCTTGATTAGATTTTTGAGAATTTATTGACAGCTTTGACCTGTCCATTCGCCTAGGGATAAGCTACAGATGAGAAGCTTTTGTGAATTCCATGCTCTTGGCACCAGTTGGTGAATTCCTCGCTGTCAAACTGAAGTCCATTGTCCGATATGATTTTGAGTGGAACCCCGTACCTGTATAAAACATTTTTGATCAAGAAGTTAATAACTTTTGCCGAAGATATTTTGTTTAGAGGCTCCGCTTCCACCCATTTGGTGAAATAGTCAACTGCCACTATGGCATATTTGGCTCCTCCTCGGCCCATCGGCAGTTCGCCAATCAAGTCAATTCCCTATACTGAAAAGGGCCAAGGGCTGGTCATTTGAGTAATTTCGTTTGTTGGCAGTCGAGGAATCTTAGCAAATTTCTGACATCTATCACATCTCTTGACGAAGTCTAGGGCGTCTTTGTTTAAGATGGGCCAGAAATATCCATATCGGAGTATCTTCTTTTCCAGAGTCTGCCCCCCAGTGTGTTCTCCGCAACTTCCTTGATGGATGTTGGATAAGATTTCCTTGGCTTCCCTTCCGGCGACACATCTTAATAAGGGGTTAGAGAAGCCGCGCCGATAGAGGATGCCTTCTTGTATCGTGTAGCGGGAAGCACTCCTCAGGATTTTCCTGACTTCTCTACGCTCGTTGGGTAGTGTGCCATTTTGCAAGTATTTCCGGATAGGAGTCATCCAAGTTTCTTCTTCGATTGCAGCTATCAGATCCTCTTGTTCGAAACTTGGGGCTGGTTGTTTTGAGATGGCTACTGTTCCAGAAATGGTGTTGTTTTTCATGCTAGCTTGCTTCGCCAGTTCGTCAGCCTCTCGGTTCTCCTCTCGAGGAACGTGTTTGATTAAATAGTGATCCAATTGAGTGAGCAGCAGCTTGGTCTTCTTTAGATATGCTGTGAGTCGTCCTCCTCGAGTCTGGAATTCCCCAGTAGTTGATTTACAATAAGTTGAGAATCGCTATAGAGACACAAAGAACTGACTCCAATTTCTAAGGCAAGTTCCAGTCCTGCTATTACTGCTTCATATTCTGCATCGTTGTTGGTGGCAGCGAATTCCAACCTTAGGGCATAGTGCAGCTTCTTTCCCCTAGGGGTGATTATCACAATACCTGCCCCCGAGCCTTGTTCGTTTGATGCTCCATCTACAAAGAGATTCCACTTAATATCTTTTGCTATTTCGAATTGATCCTTACCTTAGTGAAATCGGCAATAAAATCGGCCATGGCTTGTCCTTTGATGGAGGTGCGAGGATGGTGGGTGATATCATATTGACTCAGTTCAATGCATCATTTAAGTAGTCGCCCAGAAGTGTCGGGGCGATGGAGTACCCGCCTTAGCGGTTGATCGGTTAAAACTCTGATGGAATGAGATTGGAAATAGTGTCACAGTTTCCGTGACGTGATTAACAAACAGTATGCTAGCTTTTCAAGTTTAGGGTATCTGGCTTCTGCCCCCGTAAATCTCTTGCTCACAAAGTATACAGGCCGCTGTGCGTGGTTGTCTTTTCTCACCAAAGCGGCGCTTAAAGCGTGGGACGATACAGCAAGGTATAGGTATAGTTCTTCGCCTTCATTTGGGGTTGAGAGTACCAGTGGTCTTTGAAGGTGTTCGATTAGGTTAAGGAAGGCTGTCGAGCATTCGTCGGTCCATTCGAACTTTCCTTTGTCTTTCCTTAGAGCTTCGAAGAAAGGGATGCATTTTTTGGTTGATTTAGAGATGAACCTGCTTAGGGCAGCCACTTTCCCGTTTAGGCTTTGCATCTCTCTTCGAGTGGATGGTATCCTGATATCTTGCAAAGCCCGGACTTGTTCGGGGTTTGCTTCAATCCCCCTGGCATGGACGATGAATCCCAAGAACTTTCCCGACGATACTCCGAAGGAGCACTTTAGGGGATTCAGCTTCATTCCATATTGGCGAAGTACTTGAAACATCTCATCCAGGTGGTTTATATGATCGTGGGCTTTCCTCGATTTTACCAGCATGTCATCCACATAGACTTCCATAGTTCGTCCTATTAATTCCGCAAACATCTTGTTGACGAGGCGCTGATAAGTAGCTCCGGCGTTTTTAAGTCCAAAAGGCATTACTTTGTAGCAGTACAATCCCCGGTCAGTGATGAAACTAGTGTGGTCTTGATCGGGGGCGTACATAGGGATCTGGTTATATCTTGAGTATGCGTCCATAAAGGAAAAGAGTTCGTGTCCGACTGTGCTGTCCACGAGCTGGTCGATTCGGGGGAGTGGGAATCAGTCCTTCGGGCAAGCGTCATTTAAGTTGGAGAAGTCGATGCATGTTCGCCACTTCCCGTTAGCCTTCTTTACCAGTACCGGGTTGGCGATCCATTCTGGGTAGATGGCTTCTCGTATGAAGTCATTGGCAAGTAAGTTCTTTACTTCTTCCTCGAGGGTTGCTGATCATTCTGCCCCCATGCTCCTCTTTTTCTGCTTCACTGGCACCTTGGCGGGATCGATGTTCAGTACGTGGCATGCTACGTCTGGGGAGATTCCTATCATGTCGGCGTGCGTCCATGAAAATACATCCATGTTGTGGCGAAGGAAATCGACGAGTCGATCCTTCAATTCCGCTCTTAACAGAGACCCGACTCTTAGCAGTCTACTTGGGTCGTGTTTGTCTACAGATACAAATTCCATAGCCTCTGCAGGCTCAGTGGTGGCCTCCTCCTCCTTGTCCCTGGGGTCTAATTCGTTGAAAGGATCGTTGTTGTATCGAAGAGGAGGGGCTTTCTTTAATTGTTATGCTTCCAAGTTTTTCTTGCAGAGAGAAGTCTCTGCATCCTTCCCTTTGTCCTTCCTGCGGTTATTGCGAAGTTCGGTTACATAGCAATCTCGAGCAGCGTCTTGATCTCCCTCTATTTCTCCTATTCCTTTATCCGTCGGAAATTTCATCTTCAGGCACCACGGGGCTAGGACAATTTGGAAGTCAGACAATGCTGGTCTTCCTAAAAAGGCATTGTAGGCTGAGTGGCTCTCTATTAGCACAAATGTTTGTTTTCGCACAACAGAGCGGGGATGACTTCCTATTTCGACAAAGAGGTCCAGTTGCCCGAGGGGCATTTTCGCATCCCCGGTGAAACCATGTAGCGGTTTGCTGCAGGGAGACACATCCTTCATTGACAGCCTCATTTTGTCGAAAGCGTGCTTGAATAAGATATTTACTGAGCTTCCAGTGTCTACTAGGATTCGAAAAACCTTGGCTGGACCGAACCAGGCAGAGATGACCATAGTATCCATGTGAGGGTACTGCCTTCCCTCTAGATCACGCTGACTGAATGTGACATCATCATTCTCTTTCCGTTTCCGGTGGCGTTCTTCTGTAACAGAATTAACGTAGCCTTCATTGTTTCTAAGTGACTTACCTATCTCTCCATCTCTGCCCAGCTTCCGTCGGCGATGTGTGGTCCTCCTGATATGGTAAGGACCACTATCTTTTCTTGACTGGAGCTGCTGGTGTTGCGATTTCCTCCGCCAACTTCCGGGGGGGGTAGCCCTGGGTTCTCGTTGGCAGGAGTTGAAGTCCTGTTCTGACCTTTTACATAGCGCTCTAGTCTCTTCCTTCTGATGTGTTCTTCAATCAAGTCCCGGAGGTGATGGCATTCATTGGTGTCATGCCCATGAGATTCTTGGAAGCGGCAAAACTTTCCAGACTTAATTGCATTATCCGATTCCCTCTTGTGCGGGGGGCTCTTGTATCTAACCTCGTCTTGGGTGGCCAAGAAGATGTTTTCGATTTTTTCATTTAGAGGAGTGTAAGATTCAAATCTCGGTCCTGGCCTATATAAGCGCTTTTCTCCCTTCTTGCCCCCAGCACTATCTCTGGAGTCATTTCTTCGAACGTCCTTTGCTGCAGCGGAACCCTGTCTGGAGTTACCTTAGCCTGTTGTCCCGACTGCCTCTCAGTGGCAGCGTCTTCGAGTCTCATATATTTTCCATCTTCATGGAAGAAATCGGGCAAAGTAGCTGGTTTTTCTTTTGTTAGTCTTCTAGCAAATTTAGTATCCGGGTGCACGCCACTACAGAGGGCCATTAGGTTAAGTTTCTCATCGGCATCTTGAACTGCAGCCGCTGCGGCATTGAATCGGGTTAAATATTGCTGCACTGTCTCTCCAGGCTTTTGTTTGATATTAGATAAGGAATAAGCGTCCTTGGGCTGTTCCACATGAATGCGAAACTGGCTGATGAACTTTTCTTTCAACATTTCCCACGAGCTGATGGACCCTTGGGGTAGATGGCAGAACCAGGAGGTAGCTAGATCTGCCAAGAATAGTGGGAAGCATTTACACAACACTCCCTCTGTTGCTCCGCTCATGAGCATATGCTGTGTGTATCTTTGTAGGTGTATGACGGGGTCAGAGGTTCCCTTGTAAGGTTCCATTATTGGCATTTTCCATTCTCGGGGGGTGATGGCGATTTCGATATTGTGGGTGAAGGGGCTGGTCACCCTAGCGCCTATCCCTCGATCTCTTTGATCCCGTTGGACGCACTCTCTGAACAATCGCGCCATCCTTTCATCAGAACTTGGAGCGGATAGAAATGAGTTTGGTTCCTCTCTGCAGGATTGATTCCGTCCAGATGACCTATAAGGATGGTATCGTCTATCACCCCTAACATTCTCCAACGGCTGCCTCTGGTCTTCCGGGGGCATGCTGGGGTCAGCCACAGTTGGCCCTTTCCTTGATCTTTCCTCGGGTCCAACTTCGGGCTGGACTCCAGCTCGGCCCTGTCCCTTGGTATTTCCATGGTTAGGTAGCATGGCGGGCTCAGCTACATCCGACCCTTGCCAGGTACCTCCCCCGTTGGGTTCGGTTCCAAGCGCTTCCTCGGGTCAGGATTCGGACTGAGTCCGGGCTCGGCTCCTACCATAGCTGTTCCTGTTGTTAGCCTCTTCGAAGAAGAAAGACCCTTGTCGTCTCCTAGATCCTCCAGACTGGGACTCACCCCATGATTCAGTGTTGCGGTTGGTTTCTTCAACATCCCTTAAGCGTGACATGAGTTGATCCACTAAGGCTTCTTGTTGAGATGCGAAGCGGTTAGTTACCTCAGCCACAACCCTGTCCAGATCCGCCCTTGTAATTGGTTGTACCGTAGCAGGGGCTGTCGGATTTGCCTGATTTAAGTTTGCTGTTGGCACCGGACGATTGTCTTGGTCTCTGATCACTGGATCTGGGATATTGCCAGTTGCGATGTTCTTTTCTTTGTTAGCATCTTTCTTCCATCCGGGAGGCATGTTTATCAAGCAATGAACGATGCCGATAGAAAAAGGGTTAAGTGGGAGAAGCTGAAGCTTCGAGCTCCTCGCTCTCAATGAAAGCACCAAAAATGTTTGCGCAAAAAATGGAAAAACACCTCCAAGTCGTATGATTTAGTTGATTATATATGGTTCTTAGCGATTTGGGTGATTTATGCGAATATATAAAATAGATGGACTGAACTGTAAAAGACACACAGATTTATAGTGGTTCGGCCAGAATGTGCCTACGTCCACTTTATATGTTATTCTCCTTTTCTATTCAGATTACAAGTACAAAGCTTTGATTACAAGTAACTGAAAGTTGTTTGACAGTTCTATCCGTGCCTGATCTCTCAAACTTGTCCTCCATTGTTGTACCCCTGCCCCTCTATTTATAGAGTGAGGCTGGGGGCAGGGGTCCAGGATGTGTATAGCCGCTGGTGGGCCTGGGCTGACGCAGTCTGACCTAGCAGAGTTGGTCCGGCAGCGCCTCTGTTCGGTGATGGTTGGAATAACTTCTTGGTTCGGTCTTACCTTGATCCGGTGGCTGAGGAGGAGTGTTGGTTCGGGGGTACCTTCCTTCTCTTTGGTTCGATAGAGAGAGGGACGTGGGTTGGTCCGGCTAGGTACCGAACCGGTAATGCTTTGGTCCGGTTGTGGATGGGTGAAGTTGGTTCGGTGGGTTGATGGTTCGGTAGTAGGCTGTATCGGTGGTTGAGGAGGAGCGTCTTTGGTTCGACATGCATGAGAGGGACCTGGTCCAGCCGAATCTCATCCAACAGATTTCAAATACAAATTTAAACTACAAAATAAACCATTTCAATTTCAATATATTTCAAAGCTTTAAATATTCAACATTTTCAAGAATAAATTTGATAATTTCATATATATCTTAATCTACTTTACTATTATTTATTTTTGAAATATTTACTTAATAAATCCCATATCATTTAAATAAAACCCCAGATTACAAATAAACTAATTATTTCCTTCAATTTATTTAAACATGAAATATTCATTTAATTACCTTAAACTAAAAATCAAGTTATAAAATCATATCCTTTAAAATCTCAATTCAATAAGTTTCAAATCGATTTAATTAAATAAAATTCTTAATTAAATATAATTTCAAATAAATTCAAATTTATATTCCCAACCTAACTTACAAAAATCATTACAGAATCTATTTTAAAATAAAAGTTCAAAACTAACTTATAACCTTTAAAATTTTCGAACGTATAAATTTAAAAGTCTAAATTTTAACCTTTATAAAATCACATATATGTAATATCTCAAAATCAATATTTATTAAAACAAAAATATTCATTTCAAAACCTTAGAAATCCTTTTTAAAAATATATACATATATATATAGACCATCGATGTCTGTATATAATTTTTTATCATATGGTCAAGTAATACGGATATTTATTATTTCAATCCGCAATTTAAATATATACGGGTATATATCATTTCAACCCGCAATCCCAAATTCAATTCAATGAAAATCGCTTGGGTTTATCATTTCAACCCATAACGATTTTCTCCTATTCTACAGATCGTTCGAGTATGTATCATTTCAACCTATAGTGAATTCTATACTAACAGAGTACTTGCAGTGTAATAACAGATATGCTAATAATATAACAGGCATATATCATCAATGTAAATAACAGATAATGGTGCCAGATGTCACAGGTGAACAAATACAGATAATAGCATATATATAACAATGTAAATAACTGACAACAGTATATTTCAATTGTCATTTCAATTGAAATCAAATTTAATAAATATAAGAAAGTTAATCGTGAGTGATTGCTCACCTTTCGAGGGTAGAGATGGATGAGAGTGGGATTAGCTACAACCCAAGCACGAATTCCAAATCAAAGCTAGATGAATACGAATTCGACGGACAAGCTGATAGATAAGGTATTGATGAAATCAAATCAGAACTGGATCGATGATGATAAATGGTATAAGTGAATTTATATATATAAACTATATATAACTATGTATATATCAAATCATATTCTAAATACAAACACATTTTTAAATTAAGTATATATATTTCAAAAATCATTGGTTAAATTAAAACACATATATCAAAATCTAACATATATACATAATATAATTTAAAGTAAATACTTATATAGTTATACGAACATATCACATTGTACACATATAATAGAAAACAACAATCTATGTAAACCATTAATTTAAATCTATATACATAAATTTCAAATCAATATTAAATCCAAATACACATAAAATAAAATCTATATATGCATATATTTGAAACCAAACCCATATCTTTTAAACACATCAAAATTTACTGTAAACATATAGTTATTGAACCTATCTATATATTTAACTAGAATATAAACTAATCTAACATATATATATATATATATATATATATATATATATATATATATATATATATATTTAGAAATCCAACAGAATATACATATATAAACCTTTATTACTTAATATGCTTTATGAAATATCAATGTATAAACTTTTATTTTATAACAACAGACCACACAGCTCTTATACCTGCTTATATAAACCTATTTATATGAACGTTTATATAAACAAATCTTATTTTTTTTCTATAATATATACAGGCAAACTTAGTATATATTCAAACCCAATTGTAAATTATACATATATATATTCAAACTAATATATATCATCAGTTATAAACTTATGCATGATATGTTCAAATCCATATTGCTAACATATGCACATACCGACTCTATTATTTTTATAATGTATAAAAATCAACTCAAGTATACTTATATAAATATACCCATAGTTTATATATATAAACTAACAAAAATAAAAATTATGTATATAACTGAAATATAACATTGAGAACTTATAACAAAGTATACAAATATATACGAAACTGTTATACTAATCCTATATACAAACATGTATAAATCTTATAACAGAACAATGTGAACAAATATATATAGCAAAACACCTAAACACACACACACACACATATATCGATATTCTATATGTTTACATATATGTAAAAATATATAAACGTACTACTGTATGAATATAAATGATAAACCACGTACAATATTTCTTTTACAATAAAATCTACTGAACTATATATTAGCAAAACAATACAATCATGTGAACATACATATATAATATATATACCCAATATATTTTATACAAACCTTTATAAGCTTTTATATATAATTGATATATGATTTATGTATGTAAACTAAATAAGTAAAATTCACTATATATATATATATATATATATATATTACAAAACAAACCTATAAATATACTTTATATTTACTATTCAAGAAATCATATCCTGAAACTAATATTTATACTATGCGAATATTTTGTACACACGCATATGAAATAATATAACAGCTAATCATATATATAACATAGTTAATATATAATCTCTTACCTAATATAGAAGATAAAAAGATGCTCGGCAAAAGAGAAGTAGGAGGAGGAAGAAGCTTGGGGTTGTGGCTGTTGTTAAGGAAGATGGGTTGATGGGTCAGTGGTGAGGGGAAGGCCGAGAAGAACGGGATGGCTATGGTGGGCGGTGCACGTGTATGGTGGAGGGGATGGGCTCGGCTAGCAATGGCGATGTAAAGCGGGTTGAGAGGAGGAAGCACGGTTGTAGGGTGCTGCTGGGTGGAAAGCAGAAAAGAGAAGATGAGGCTAAAACGTATGTAATTCATTTTTTTTCTTTTCAGAAGAAAGCAAAGAAAAGAAAAGTAGCGAACCGAAAAATATTAGGACCAGTAAGTATTGAATAGGTAGGAATGAAAAGAGTCAAAAGTTACAATATTGATTGTAGAGGCCATTGGTTAATAGACGTTGGAATATGAAAGGAAAGAGAGCCAAAAGGTTGAATGTTGAACCGATACGAAAATCATTTTCCTGATTTCATGGTATAATAGATCCCATAACACGGAAGTGAATATATTGCGAAGATCAGTACAACGAGACAATCAAAATGGTATACAGATATCAGTGGTACGATCGAGCTATCAAAAGTCGATATCGGTACCGAATATGCTGCAAATCTGTCAAAAATAAGATAAACGAAGGAATAACAGTCAAAATTTAGAGAAACGAAATATGACATCACACTCAGAAGATAATTACAAATTTATTGTATAAAAATATTCAGGTTTGGAAAATATTTTATTATCATCAATTTTAACTGATTTAAGTTGAAATAAAATTACACAATAAAATTTACCTGCATATTTTTCGATGAAAATTTCACCATTTACTATGTTTAAATAAACATATTCCAAATAATAAATTTTTGTTTTAGAATTTTTATATTTAAAATTTCACAAAATTCAATTAATTACGTTAATAAAATTAGTAAAAATAAATAAAAATTTACAAGTCGTTACATGTACTCGAAGATGGATTGCAAAGTTGAAATGAAAAGTACATTTTATATCAAGTTGTTATCAAGTCCGTTAGAATCTAGATTGTGAAAACCACACAAATTCTATCCAAATCAGTTTAAACTCTAACACATTCTCTAAAATATGTTATATTATTTTTATGAACTTTCTAGGATATTTTTGATAGAATTAGGGGCATGATCTAAAGGAAATTATGTAATTTGTTATGTAATCATAATTCTGTAAACAATCTTGTTCGAAATAAAATATGTTTTTGGTTTTATTTACTACAATATGTGTTTGTTATATTGTGACATGGATGATGAATAATTAACATTAAACATATATGAGTAAAAAATCGTTAGAAGTAGTGTTTTGTCGATTGCAGTTACGGATGATTTTGTTACAATGGGTTTGAATCGACATTAATAAAAACACCAACTCCTTAAATGTTCCTAGTCGAGAAGTACCAAGAAAAGTATATCGATACATCTTTTATGACTATTATACGTAATACTCTCCATATGATGGGCAAATATTTAGTCATGATCGTAGGAGGCACTATAGGGTTACGTGCTTGTGGTTGTTTGAAACAATCATAGAATGACTCAACGACGGTCTTCTATATGTTATATAACTTAGTCATAATAGAAGATCTTATGATAACGATGTATAATAGTCTTCTAACTTGAGAGTACTATCAATCTTGAGTATGTAGACTATACTTTGATTATCGGTATCGTGATTGTGTTACAGACATAGTTGGGTATGTGTTGAAATACTCAAAGTGAAGCAGTACTCAAGAGAGGATTCATATCCTTCATTATAGTAGGTTGGTATTACCATAAATGGTAAGTCAAATTAAAGTCAAAGTCTTTGGCCTGAGGAAAATGGTTAATAGATAAGCACAATCGGAATGAATCAAGGACTTTAAAATCAATCAATGCAATTAATAAGGACATTAACAAAGTTTTGGACCTTAGATCAAACTCTAAGTCTAAGTGATATTATGATGATGAAAAGAATATGTATATAAATTGTCATTACAAGGTGAGGTTAGATTAGAAATGTGATTTCTCTAAATAAGTGTTTAAGCGTTGAACTTAACCATATATTGTACTTAAGAAAAATTCGGTACATGCTTTGATATTTAAATTGTTTAAATATTGACTACGATAGAGTTCACACCAGGGAGTCTATACAACTACATTGTTGATTATTTCTGAGTTTGACCAAGGGTAACATTAATTTATAAATTTTATAAACTGATAAACTTTTTGCATTAGGCTAATTTTAATTATTTATTTTAGAATCAAAATTGGATAGAATAACGTATAAATTTTATATGATTGTTCAATCAATTTTAAAGTCGGAATTTTTTTTAATATACATCGATTTAAATTAAAGCTTACTGATGGTTCGACCATACCAGGTCATAGAGGGGTCGGCATATAACGAGGTAGGGAGAAGACCAAACCCGGCCTTCAGATCTAGAGATAAAAGTTGGGTAAGTAGGTGCAAGATGATGGCTATAAATAGCCTATCTTCCACACAGACTGAAACAACTTTTTTGATCTCTTCTCCCTTCATCTCAAAGTCGAACCTGTTGGAAATAGATCAGCCAACAATTAAAGTAGAAAGTGAATTTTAATTTTTTCATACTATTTTGGATCTTTATTAAGCCTATAAAGCCTATTTTATTTAGAATGTTTCTAAATAAAATCATTATTTTATTTAAATTTATAAGATAGTTTTATATTATATAATTAATAATATATTTTATATGTGTGTGTGTATCATATAAAAATATATATGTGTGTGTGTGTGTGCAGGTGTAACATAGCAATACATGTAAGTTATAATATGCCGAGTATAAGTGCTAGGAGTTACACCGCAACAGACGTGTTAGCTCATCTAATATACAAGTATATTGTCTAAATGCATGTTTATATATTTTAATTCATGTATACAAAATATTGAAAAATATACATTACATACTTACATACATTCATATATAGTATCTATATTTTATTTTATAATTATTTATGAAAAAATATATATGTACACATATATGAAATACACACACACATACATATAAATATGTATATGTATATTAAAAGTAATTTAAATTATATTGAAATTTACATATTTATTTTACTAGAAATTAAAAATCAAAATAAAAAATGTTTTTTAAACGTATAATATATATATATATATATATATTAGTATCTTATCAAATTAATAATAAACATGTATACACACACACACACACTAAAATAAAATGTATATGAAATAATATATATCTATGTACATATGCGCATGCCTATTATATAGCTCACAACAATGATGGTTTCTTTCAATTATATATATATATATATATATATATTCTTTTTTTAGGCAAAGCCTGCCGGTTTTATAGCGGACCGTCCACTTTATTACCAACGTAATAAAATACAGATATAATACGAGAGTAAGGCTAAAAGACCTTAACTACTATAAGAAAGCGAAATAACAGCCGAGGAGTTAGGGAAAGGTGCCTAAGCTATTATAAATGACCAAAATGCTATTCCTCCTCCGAAGAGGAGGAGCAACTTCCGTCGATTGAAGACGCCTAACTACCCATACTAGGATCATCGCTTATGGCATAAGCAAAAGGGCCAAAATGAACCGCAATAGATGGGTCATAGTCAATAGACTTCGAAGAGAAAATGAAAGACCTATCCTCGGTGGCATTAGCTAATAAGTCTTTGTTCCTTTACGCAAGTTGTCCTTCCATAGAAAGAACCAACGAATCTCCTAATATGCAATAAAACAGACATCCGAGGTCCAACTCATCATCTGACACAAAACGGAAGAAGTAATACTCAATAGGGCTATATCTCATGGCAGTCTAAACATGGATCCTTGCCCTTTCTTGTGCATCCCAGTAAAAAGGCGTAGTAGGAGAGACAGAAATAGGAGCAAAAGGAGGGTTAATCACTAGCGTGACACTGGTAATAGAAGGATAGGCAGTGGAAGAGGCCACAGGAACAAAAGCACCAGTGACATCAACCATAAAAGGCACAACATCATTATCCATAGGAGGAACTAACTCAGAAGGAGTAACATCTGGCTGCTGATGCGCTTTTTGGGACCCACTTCAAGAATGGAGGTCGTTGAAGGGGGTCCTATCCAAGAGTGGCAAAGGAACAAGAGCGGTCGAATGAGGACAGGCAATAGAAAGATGACCAAAAGAATGACAAGTCGTGCAAATATATAGTTTCCATCCATACTTAACAACAACCTCAACAACTTGAGTTTCAAAAACACGGACCTTGATCATATTTGGAAGCAGCTTATCCAAAGTTATTTCTATCAACACTTTAGCATAAACTAGCTTTTCTCTTGTAATAGTATTATAGTCAATGAATTTCAATTCCCCAACATTACTAGCTAACCAATTAAGACTAAGAAGGGTTGAAAAATAGACGAAATACGAGAAAAGTAAGTCAATACTGGAGAATATAATTCCTGGTCTCTGGCACAGTCTACAGACGAACTCCAAGAAGTTACAACAAAAGGCTTTCCCTAAATAAAGGTAGGATTAGCTCTCGGGACTCGAAGTCACTCGTCAGTTTGCGAGAAATTGAAAACGAACATAGAGTTGTCCATATGGACCTGAAGGCCACCTTTCAACTACTATGCTTTTCGACTGTGATCCATTACCGTAGAATAAGGCGAGCTTGAATCTAAGAAGAAACCAACCAGATAGTCCACCCAGATATCAACACCCGCTTGAATTACCTCTGCCGAAAGAACCATAGCTCCATCTTTTTCGACCATAACAAATGAGTGGGGCACAAATGCACTAGCGTTCCTCGATAACGTCGAAAATAATGATTACTGCTTTACCTCCTTGATAGGAACTTTCTTACTTAGAGCTAGGAGTAACGAAAGTAGACTTCACAATAGATTGCACTACAGGAGAGCAAACGCCCGACCCCAAAGGGACATAACTTGGCAGAACAATAGGAGAAGCAGCATTCACACATACACTACCCGATGTCACATTAAGAGCAGCAACATTGCTATTATATTCAACAACTATCTTATCTCCATTCAACATATCACCAACTAGCTGCACATCAACCAAACTAGCTATGGTCTCAGACCAAGATGAAATTTTGGAAGCTGAAGCTAACATAGGGGATAGTGGATGCTTACCAAAATCAACAAGGCTGTAAATCAAAGGAGCTGTAAAGCAAGATTTAGATATCTCATTTGCAAGGGGAGCAAGGCCATTAACATTATCGGTAGAAGCATGAGCAGATCCCAAAATAGAATCGGAGGAAAAGCATTCCAATATCGGCGCAATAGGCTTCATTTGAGGGAAATTGACATTAAAGGAAAAGCCTAAGCATGATTGAGAGGAACCCTAAAAAATAGGGCATTGGTGCAAAGTCCTTCTTCTTAGCCATTTGAAGGGACAAAATGAAATCAGAAAGAGAGAGAGGATAAGGACGAGGAGCAAAAAAGCTGTAACGACCCTAGATTTTTATTTAATTTAAATTTATAATTAAATGAAAATTTGAATAAAAATTATAAAATTAAATATAAAGGGAAGCGAGTTTCCTCGATTCAAATAGAAAATATATTAAGTCATATGGGTTTGAAAATTTGTATATATGAGAATATATATGTATATATTGGATTTTAAATAAATTATTAAATAAATGATTTTGAAAAAAATAAATAATATACTTTAGACACAAGTATAGAAATAAATAAATAAATTGATTTAAAAAATTTATAAATGATGATAATTTGAGTTATATATGTATGTGTATATAGAAAAATAAAACAATAATTTTTAAAGTAAAATTTATGATAAATATTTAAACTAAAAATAGAAGTAAAATAAATATTTGAGTTATAAAATAAATTAAGAAAAATATATATATATATCTTAATCTCATATTAATAAATCAATACAAGATAATACAAATGGAGTAGGCTACAAAAGTAATAAGAGTAAAATAAAAATAGAAGTTCACTTATTTTGTAAAGTAAAATAATTCATACTTAAGCTATGAATAAAAATAAGAACATTGATATATAAAACAAAACTAAAAAGAATAAGTATGTAGGCAATATAATATGTACATAAAGTAAAATAAATATCTATTAAACATATAATTAACTCAAACAAAGTACATATAAGAAAATAGGCTGTAAACTGTACATATAACAAAGTACATATAAAATTAACTCAAATAAAATGGGAAGTAAGGCAATGTAATTAATGCAAGATCTTCTTTAGTACACAATATGTGTTCATTTGCTACCAAGCTAGATACATCAGCCACCATACAAGCAAAGAAAAAAATATGCAGCCGAGACAAGCAAGCATGGGCTAAGCATGGGGACAAGGTATCAAGGCAATTAATGCAAGCCATGCTTTGATTTCACACCAGCCACTAAGTAATGAAAAAGATATCACTGCTTGGCTGTACTAAAAGAAGTATTACCCTGTATACTTTAACTTCATATACACATCAAAGTATCATTACAGTTTCATTCTTCAAAACTGAGAAAAGAAAAAAAAAAGCAAAAGCAAGTGACACTCAAAACTTAAACAAAATTCAAAACAAAGAAGCAAGATTTCAGTTGCAAACCTGTTACAAATAGAATGCTCTGTTCACTCTGGAAACAATACAGTGAGTAAACCTTTGATCTCTTCAACCATTTGTTGATTTTGTGAATGCCTGAATGATGCTAAAAGCTTTGCATGTGAATGAGTTGTGGTGCTTATGTTTTTCTTTGCTTGGAAATGTTATTTTCTTTTCCTGTTCTTCTATTCTTTTTCTTAGTCCCTGGGTTTTATAAAATTAAAAAAAAAAAAATTTGAAACCATGATAGATTTAATATCTTTCTCTTAATTCTCCTCTGGAATTATAGTCTAAACAAGTTGAAGTTTCGTTTTAAACTTGCATATGTTTTCAGTAATTAATCAAAGCAAGTTTTGTTGTTTTTTTTTTCACTGGAAACTGTAAAACCATAGATACATTTAAGTATCAGGTTTACAGAGAACAACCCAACAAAGCAAAGAAAAAGATAATTCAATTTCTTGTTTTATAATCCATATCAGGCCTTAGTTTCAAAACAAAATCGATGTGTTTAAGTATGGGCTATAATTTAAAAATGGTTTCATAATGTATAAAGGTATGTAGAATAGAAGATCAAGAATTTACAGTACAAACTTTAAATATTGGAAATTTCGAATTACACGAATCATTAATTCAAGTATATAACTTGAACCCTTATATCAAATAATGATTTTTAAGATGGGTTTCGTGATTTTTAGTGGGGTAGTTTGGTAGCAGTTTGAAGTTGAACGGAAATGGGTTTTTGGGGGATTTCTGGCGATCGGGGGTACTAGAGGTGCTAGGGTTGTTCGGGGAGGTGGAGGAGTGATCGATGGTGTCGGGAAAAATATCAGGAAGGCGAACAAGTGGTGGCGGCGAGGGTGGTTGACCGTGGAAGATTTTAACCCTAGTTTTTGCTGCGTCTATTGAATTGATCACCGTGGTTTGTGTGATGGACCGAGTGTCACGAGCTTTTGAGGGAAGGTTGAGGAGAGGTGGACGAGGCTACGGCCGGAGTTTGGTGGCCTCCGGTGGTGGGAGCATCGAGCGCGACGTGTTGACAGGTTTAAGTAGCACCTGTCCTTTTTGCTGTTCCAGGTTTCGAGCTCGCCTTCGATTTTGAATGGCGACATGAATCTTGGGTTTTTGGTGAACGAGATCAGGTTGGGGGAAGATCGATGACTTGCTCGACATCGAGGTGGTGGCTGGAAGCGATTAACTGGGTTGTACACGTGCACGCGGTGCACGTTGGAGTTGGAAGGGCTGTAGTGTTTTGGGAAGGAGGCGTGAATGCTCGGGGAAGACTCGAAGCATTCGAGTGAAAATCTCGGAGAAACTTCATATCCAGCTCGATGTAAAACCAGGGGGGCTCGAGTAGTTTGAGTTCAGAGTTTAAAACCTGTACCAGTTAACAGTTTTTAAAATTTTAGTTTTTTTTTTAAGTTCAAACTGAGTCTAAATAAAGTTTAAGTATACGAACTCAAGTTAGGTTGTACAATTAGATTTTGATAAAATAAAGTTTGTTTTTTTTACTAAAATTTGTTCAAGGCATTAAGTAGTAAAAATGTAATTAAAGTTAAATGGAAGTTAAATGTTTGTTTTAAACTTGAAATTTGAAAGTTAAAATGTAATGTGATTTAAAAGCTTAAAATTTAAGTAATTGAATTTAAAGGCTTTCTTATATAAGTTTCCTATGTAAATAATAAATGTTCTTTACATTTATTTTAAGGTTTATAAATTGATATTTAAATTGGTTAATCTTTAAATACATATTCATCTTGAATCTTAAATTCAAATGTAATTTGAATTTTAATTTAAAAGTGCAAGGTTCAAAATACACTTAAATGATTAATGAAATCATTAATAAAGAAATTAATTATCTTAGAGATAATTAAGGTAATAAAATGATTTAATTAATAAGTAATTAAAGAATGATTCATTTAATTTATAAATAAATAATTAGATTAAATTTTAGCTAGAAATGATTAATAATGAATTTATCTAAGATAATTTCTTAAGAAAGTAATTAAGAAATATTATTAGTTAATAAGATAATTAACTAAGGATTATTAAGTATTAATTAAGGCGATTAATTTTAATAATAAAGTGGATTGATTAGTTTAGATAATCAATTATAAATGTTGTAAGTATAATTACTTTATGGTAAGTAATTAAAGGTTAAATTTCTTTAACTAATTAATTAGAGTTAATTAATTAGGAAATTGGTTTAAGAGTTGATTTAATTAATGTGATAAATTAAGAATAATTTAATAAATTAAAGTGTCTGATAAAGTAATTTATATCAAATGATTTGGAATTAATAAATCAGAATTGGATAATAAATTCACAAGTAATTAATTTAATTGGAGATAAATTGAATTAATTAGGATTAAACAATCCTGTTTATAAATGATTATTGAATGCTTGACCTTACTTATGAATGATTATATTGTATGAAATGCCTTGAATTGATTGTCTTATCTGATATGTGATGCTTTGTTTTGAGCTGTGTATATTTATTTGCATCTATATATTATCTGTGATCTGTGAATGAAGATAAGCGTTATAATTTATATCGCTTATCAGATATATTGTTGTATTTGATCTGTCATGATTGAATGATGTGCACTACTGTGTATAACCCCTGGACTACACCATACACACACAAATATGGATTTCACGAGGAAATCGATTAAGTCACAGATTTTGAAATGATTTATAAAAAATTGAATATTTGAATTCAAATGTTTTGGAAATGGAATCGGAATAAATGTGAAAAGCTTTTGGAATAAAATTTCAAGTTAAAATTTATTTTAATTTACTTGATTAAGTTTTGAAATTAAATAATTCGATTTAAATTTGAATTCGATATTTGGGATTGAATTCGATGATTGGAAATTATGGTTAAAGATATTATAAACAGGTTTGTATGAATTTAAACCATTTTAAAGGTATTATTTTTGGGAATTTGAATTTAACCCAAGGATTTCAACTCGTATAAAAGAATCAGATTTTCTGAGATGAAACTGTTTGTTTTCAAAAGATAAAAGCTTTCAGATAAGAAATGGAATTCCTATTTAATTAAGGGAATTTCAAGATTGAATAGAGAAATGATTTTCCTAAGTTATGAATGAATTCTTTTTGAAAGCTATGAATTAAATCTGTTTATTTTTAACAGATTTAAAATGATGATTTATTTAAACCATTCGAAATGAAATTGTTTTGAAAGCTATAAGTTAAATCTTTGATTTGAAGATTTAACGAGTTAATCAAATTGAAATGAAAATTGATTTGGAAAATCTGTGAATGAATCTTTTATTTAAAAGATTAAAATGTGAAAATTGTTTAAAACCGTTAAAGGGTTGTGAAAATGAATCTTTTTGTTTAAAGATTGAAAATGGTAATTTGTTAAGCCATTTGAAGAAAGGTTTTGGGTAATAAGTTGTGACTTAATTGAAATCCCATTATCCATTTGTTCTTGAAATATCGTGCTCACTATTCGGTTTAGCCGGGAAAGGACCTTTGTGTCATATAACCCATTCCGAATATGTGATTTGTTGTTATGGATAGCATTTGAAGACCGGTGATGAAGACCGGGTATTTGCGAAAGCGATAGGATGACCTACCGATTGTCTCTGCACTGAGTTGCAACGGTATAGAGACTCCCTAAGTGATGAGAAATCCGATCAGGATTGTGAATATTCGGATTGCAAGGACTTCTTTGTAAGTGCCTTCGGTTCTGTTCGAGCCCGGAACAGAATTGTACGGATTGTATGTCTGACATTACAGATTGAGATATAAAACCGATTTCTTTCAAATATATTTCTGTTGGTGGCGAAGAATTTATTCTTTTAGCTTAACACCCTTCTCTGAGACGTACGAGCTCAGAGGTTATGTAGTTGAATGTTATCAGCGATATATTCCCAATTTGGTAATGTGACATGCTGAGTGTTGCTGTGAAATGATCATTGTGTTGATTATTTGTGATAGGATCATTTGTTTGATCGTCTATCCTGGTGATCATTTCTATGATCATTTGTTGACCCAAAGCATGGCTTTTGTATAAAGTATGTTTTTGTGGACGTGACTTCGTCGAGCCTCACACCCCGTGAATGGTCAAAACAGGAAAGAAGCAGCAAGGTTATGAGGGGTAGCGCCCTTTAGGATGTGTGCATTTCCTTCTGGAAAAGGGTGGTATCATGGTATGGAGCCCAGATACTTACTCATGTTGAAAACACTTTGTTATGATTGTGTGAATTGATTACGAGCGCTCGGTGAAAGGTCCCAAAGGACCGGGGGATGGCATATTCGGTCAGTTGTTACTCAGTTAGGGGTAACCCGGCCTTGTGTTGGTAGAGATCCGGTTTGGTTCTCGGGGATGTCCATCCAGAGGCATTCTCATGTGGCAATGGGAAGTTCCTTGGCCTGATCATTCGTTGGAAATCCAAAGAAACAATACGAGACTTGTACGGTATTAGTTGTAGAACCTGCCATCTAATATGGTAGCTATAGTAGGCATAATATAATGGTACCTATGCTGGCTAAGATTTATATTCTACTTTCGAAATGATTTGTTCTACACTATGCACTAGTAATAATATCAAATGTTTCTTTTTAATGCGTATCAAGCATCTTTGACTAACATAAGAAGAAATCTCCTCCAAGTCTGCGTTTGCATTGTGTGTGTGGCAGGAGGTCTTATGGTAGTCTCATTTTTTTAAAAGCATTGCGAATTGACTTTAAAATATTCCTCTATTTTGATTTTAAAGATAAATAAACTGTTTTTGTTGCTCACACCAGTCCCACGACTGATCCGGAGTTTATCGTTTCTTTCCTAAACTCTGGATGATCATTATTTTCTACACGAGCAGTCTAGAGTTGGGTTTTTCAGATAGTCAGATTAGTAGGTTATCTGGAGTTAATTCAGTCTTTGGATCGCACCAGTCTTGCTTAGCTTGGTGCATCGTTATTGGGAGTTCGAGCTATTGCTGGATGGATTCTTGGAAATGGAGTTGCAGTTATTTTTGGAGTTCTTCCTTGAAGACTATTTTAGAGTTATTTGTTCCGCTGCTAGATGTTATCTATTTTTCTTTTCCGCTGCTATTTATTGTATCATATCTCTGATGTATATTGATATCTATTGGATCATCTGTTGTATCAGATATGTTATCAAAGCTGTATATCAATGTATTATTCTTTTTTTTCCGCTGTGTTATTTACTTAATGTTGTTATAAGCTCCGGCGAATCGGATTTGAACGGTCGAATCTATGGCATTCGAATACGATATGAAGTATGGATGTCGATTTTCGAGCGGGAAAAATTCGACTCGTTACATTTGGTATCAAAGCTAAGGTGAAACTTTAGCTCAGGAGTATAACACGTTAAGTAGCTCATTAGAGATAGGGTGAAGTAAACCTTAGAATGAGTAATCCTTAAGATATCTGTTTGAAAGTCTCAGTAAATTCTCTTGCTATCCACTATTAGTAAGTATGAGTGCAAGAAGAGAACGAGATAGGGGACAGGGAAATACGACTATAATTAGTCAAAACTCTGTAACAACAGTGGAAATAACTTTCTTATCAATTTTCTTTGATTCGTTTTCAAATTCTTTTGAATTGCTTCATGGCAGCTCCAGAAGAAGTTTCGATATGATTGTGGCCTACAAGTCATTGTAGGAAATTTTTACTTCGTATTTCATCAGTTTTTGATTTAAACCTTAATGAATTAGAAATTTTAAATAAATTGGAAATTTTTAATTGAGTTAAATTGATTAATGGAATATGAGGATAAAATTGAATTAAATCAATAAAACGATTTCGTTTGAAACCCAATTTTGAAATTATATTGTAATTTATTGTAAATATTGAAGTCCGAAGAGGGACAAATTATGTATACTTTGGAAGTATTTCGACTTGAGTTTGGAATTCATATCTTAAGTTTGAGGAATTATAGGAGATCGAATCTGTCTATCTCTGTGTTGTTTTCGTGCCTGTGAATTTCGAGGACGAAATCCTTTTAAGGGGGGAAGTTTGTAACGACCCTAGATTTTTATTTAATTTAAATTGATAATTAAATGAAAATTTGAATAAAAATTATAAAATTAAATATAAAGGGAAGCGAGTTTCCTCGATTCAAATAGAAAATATATTAAGTCATATGGGTTTGAAAATTTGTATATATGAGAATATATATGTATATATTGGATTTTAAATAAATTCTTAAATAAATGATTTTGAAAAAAATAAATAATATACTTTAGACACAAGTATAGAAATAAATAAATAAATTGATTTCAAAAATTTATAAATGATGATAATTTGAGTTATATATGTATGTGTATATAGAAAAATAAAACAATAATTTTTAAAGTAAAATTTATGATAAATATTTAAACTAAAAATAGAAGTAAAATAAATATTTGAGTTATAAAATAAATTAAGAAATATATATATATATATATATATCTTAATCTCATATTAATAAATCAATACAAGATAATACAAATGGAGTAGGCTACAAAAGTAATAAGAGTAAAATAAAAATAGAAGTTCACTTATTTTGTAAAGTAAAATAATTCATACTTAAGCTATGAATAAAAATAAGAACATTGATATATAAAACAAAACTAAAAAGAATAAGTATGTAGGCAATATAATATGTACATAAAGTAAAATAAATATCTATTAAACATATAATTAACTCAAACAAAGTACATATAAGAAAATAGGCTGTAAACTGTATATATAACAAAGTACATATAAAATTAACTCAAATAAAATGGGAAGTAAGGCAATGTAATTAATGCAAGATCTTCTTTAGTACACAATATGTGTTCATTTGCTACCAAGCTAGATACATCAGCCACCATACAAGCAAAGAAAAAAATATGCAGCCGAGACAAGCAAGCATGGGCTAAGCATGGGGACAAGGTATCAAGGCAATTAATGCAAGCCATGCTTTGATTTCACACCAGCCACTAAGTAATGAAAAAGATATCACTGCTTGGTTGTACTAAAAGAAGTATTACCCTGTATACTTTAACTTCATATGCACATCAAAGTATCATTACAGTTTCATTCTTCAAAACTGAGAAAAGAAAAAAAAAAGCAAAAGCAAGTGACACTCAAAACTTAAACAAAATTCAAAACAAAGAAGCAAGATTTCAGTTGCAAACCTGTTACAAATAGAATGCTCTGTTCACTCTGGAAACAATACAGTGAGTAAACCTTTGATCTCTTCAACCATTTGTTGATTTTGTGAATGCCTGAATGATGCTAAAAGCTTTGCATGTGAATGAGTTGTGGTGCTTATGTTTTTCTTTGCTTGGAAATGTTATTTTCTTTTCCTGTTCTTCTATTCTTTTTCTTAGTCCCTGGGTTTTATAAAATTTTAAAAAAAAAAATTGAAACCATGATAGATTTAATATCTTTCTCTTAATTCTCCTCTGGAATTATAGTCTAAACAAGTTGAAGTTTCGTTTTAAACTTGCATTATGTTTTCAGTAATTAATCAAAGCAAGTTTTGTTGTTTTTTTTTTCACTGGAAACTGTAAAACCATAGATACATTTAAGTATCAGGTTTACAGAGAACAACCCAACAAAGCAAAGAAAAAGATAATTCAATTTCTTGTTTTATAATCCATATCAGGACTTAGTTTCAAAACAAAATCGATGTGTTTAGGTATGGGCTATAATTTAAAAATGGTTTCATAATGTATAAAGGTATGTAGAATAGAAGATCAAGATTTTACAGTACAAACTTTAAATATTGGAAATTTCGAATTACACGAATCATTAATTCAAGTATATAACTTGAACCCTTATATCAAATAATGATTTTTAAGATGGGTTTCGTGATTTTTAGTGGGGTAGTTTGGTAGCAGTTTGAAGTTGAACGGAAATGGGTTTTGGGGGGATTTCTGGCGATCGGGGGTACTAGAGGTGCTAGGGTTGTTCGGGGAGGTGGAGGAGTGATCGATGGTGTCGGGAAAAATATCAGGAAGGCGAACAAGTGGTGGCGGCGAGGGTGGTTGACCGTGGAAGATTTTGACCCTAGTTTTTGCTGCGTCTATTGAATTGATCACCGTGGTTTGTGTGATGGACCGAGTGTCACGAGCTTTTGAGGGAAGGTTGAGGAGAGGTGGACGAGGCTACGGCCGGAGTTTGGTGGCCTCCGGTGGTGGGAGCATCGAGCGCGACGTGTTGACAGGTTTAAGTAGCACCTGTCCTTTTTGCTGTTCCAGGTTTCGAGCTCGCCTTCGATTTTGAATGGCGACATGAATCTTGGGTTTTTGGTGAACGAGATCAGGTTGGGGGAAGATCGATGACTTGCTCGACATCGAGGTGGTGGCTGGAAGCGATTAACTGGGTTGTACAGGTGCACGCGGTGCACGTTGGAGTTGGAAGGGCTGTAGTGTTTTGGGAAGGAGGCGTGAATGCTCGGGGAAGACTCGAAGCATTCGAGTGAAAATCTCGGAGAAACTTCATGTCCAGCTCGATGTAAAACCAGGGGGGCTCGAGTAGTTTGGGTTCAGAGTTTAAAACCTGTACCAGTTAACAGTTTTTAAAATTTTAGTTTTTTTTTTAAGTTCAAACTGAGTCTAAATAAAGTTTAAGTATACGAACTCAAGTTAGGTTGTACAATTAGATTTTGATAAAATAAAGTTTGTTTTTTTTACTCAAATTTGTTCAAGGCATTAAGTAGTAAAAATGTAATTAAAGTTAAATGGAAGTTAAATGTTTGTTTTAAACTTGAAATTTGAAAGTTAAAATGTAATGTGATTTAAAAGCTTAAAATTTAAGTAATTGAATTTAAAGGCTTTCTTATATAAGTTTCCTATGCAAATAATAAATGTTCTTTACATTTATTTTAAGGTTTATAAATTGATATTTAAATTGGTTAATCTTTAAATACATATTCATCTTGAATCTTAAATTCAAATGTAATTTGAATTTTAATTTAAAAGTGCAAGGTTCAAAATACACTTAAATGATTAATGAAATCATTAATAAAGAAATTAATTATCTTAGAGATAATTTAGGTAATAAAATGATTTAATTAATAAGTAATTAAAGAATGATTCATTTAATTTATAAATAAATAATTAGATTAAATTTTAGTTAGAAATGATTAATAATGAATTTATCTAAGATAATTTCTTAAGAAAGTAATTAAGAAATATTATTAGTTAATAAGATAATTAACTAAGGATTATTAAGTATTAATAAAGGCGATTAATTTTAATAATAAAGTGGATTGATTAGTTTAGATAATCAATTATAAATGGTGTAAGTATAATTACTTTATGGTAAGTAATTAAAGGTTAAATTTCTTTAACTAATTAATTAGAGTTAATTAATTAGGAAATTGGTTTAAGAGTTGATTTAATTAATGTGATAAATTAAGAATAATTTAATAAATTAAAGTGTCTGATAAAGTAATTTATATCAAATGATTTGGAATTAATAAATCAGAATTGGATAATAAATTCACAAGTAATTAATTTAATTGGAGATAAATTGAATTAATTAGGATTAAACAATCCTGTTTATAAATGATTATTGAATGCTTGACCTTACTTATGAATGATTATATTGTATGAAATGCCTTGAATTGATTGTCCTATCTGATATGTGATGCTTTGTTTTGAGCTGTGTATATTTATTTGCATCTATATATTATCTGTGATCTGTGAATGAAGATAAGCGTTATAATTTATATCGCTTATCAGATATATTGTTGTATTTGATCTGTCATGATTGAATGATGTGCACTACTGTGTATAACCCCTGGACTACACCATACACACACAAATATGGATTTCACGAGGAAATCGATTAAGTCACAGATTTTGAAATGATTTATAAAAAATTGAATATTTGAATTCAAATGTTTTGGAAATGGAATCGGAATAAATGTGAAAAGCTTTTGGAATAAAATTTCAAGTTAAAATTTATTTTAATTTACTTGATTAAGTTTTGAAATTAAATAATTCGATTTAAATTTGAATTCGATATTTGGGATTGAATTCGATGATTGGAAATTATGGTTAAAGATATTATAAACAGGTTTGTATGAATTTAAACCATTTTAAAGGTATTATTTTTGGGAATTTGAATTTAACCCAAGGATTTCAACTCGTATAAAAGAATCAGATTTTCTGAGATGAAACTGTTTGTTTTCAAAAGATAAAAGCTTTCAGATAAGAAATGGAATTCCTATTTAATTAAGGGAATTTCAAGATTGAATAGAGAAATGATTTTCCTAAGTTATGAATGAATTCTTTTTGAAAGCTATGAATTAAATCTGTTTATTTTTAACAGATTTAAAATGATGATTTATTTAAACCATTCGAAATGAAATTGTTTTGAAAGCTATAAGTTAAATCTTTGATTTGAAGATTTAACGAGTTAATCAAATTGAAATGAAAATTGATTTGGAAAATCTGTGAATGAATCTTTTATTTAAAAGATTAAAATGTGAAAATTGTTTAAAACCGTTAAAGGGTTGTGAAAATGAATCTTTTTGTTTAAAGATTGAAAATGGTAATTTGTTAAGCCATTTGAAGAAAGGTTTTGGGTAATAAGTTGTGACTTAATTGAAATCCCATTATCCATTTGTTCTTGAAATATCGTGCTCACTATTCGGTTTAGCCGGGAAAGGACCTTTGTGTCGTATAACCCATTCCGAATATGTGATTTGTGGTTATGGATAGCATTTGAAGACCAGTGATGAAGACCGGGTATTTGCGAAAGCGATAGGATGACCTATCGATTGTCTCTGCACTGAGTTGCAACGGTATAGAGACTCCCTAAGTGATGAGAAATCCGATCAGGATTGTGAATATTCGGATTGCAAGGACTTCTTTGTAAGTGCCTTCGGTTCTGTTCGAGCCCGGAACAGACTTGTACGGATTGTATGTCTGACATTACAGATTGAGATATAAAACCGATTTCTTTCAAATATATTTCTGTTGGTGGCGAAGAATTTATTCTTTTAGCTTAACACCCTTCTCTGAGATGTACGAGCTCATAGGTTATGTAGTTGAATGTTATCAGCGATATATTCCCAATTTGGTAATGTGACATGTTGAGTGTTGCTGTGAAATGATCATTGTGTTGATTATTTGTGATAGGATCATTTGTTTGATCGTCTATCCTGGTGATCATTTCTATGATCATTTGTTGACCCAAAGCATGGCTTTTGTATAAAGTATGTTTTTGTGGACGTGACTTCGTCGAGCCTCACACCACGTGAATGGTCAAAACAGGAAAGAAGCAGCAAGGTTATGAGGGGTAGCGCCCTTTAGGATGTGTGCATTTCCTTCTGGAAAAGGGTGGTATCATGGTATGGAGCCCAGATACTTACTCATGTTGAAAACACTTTGTTATGATTGTGTGAATTGATTACGAGCGCTCGGTGAAAGGTCCCAAAGGACCGGGGGATGGCATATTCGGTCAGTTGTTACTCAGTTAGGGGTAACCCGGCCTTGTGTTGGTAGAGATCCGGTTTGGTTCTCGGGGATGTCCATCCAGAGGCATTCTCATGTGGCAATGGGAAGTTCCTTGGCCTGATCATTCGTTGGAAATCCAAAGAAACAATACGAGACTTGTACGGTATTAGTTGTAGAACCTGCCATCTAATATGGTAGCTATAGTAGGCATAATATAATGGTACCTATGCTGGCTAAGATTTATATTCTACTTTCGAAATGATTTGTTCTACACTATGCACTAGTAATAATATCAAATGTTTCTTTTTAATGCGTATCAAGCATCTTTGACTAACATAAGAAGAAATCTCCTCCAAGTCTGCGTTTGCATTGTGTGTGTGGCAGGAGGTCTTATGGTAGTCTCATTTTTTTAAAAGCATTGCGAATTGACTTTAAAATATTCCTCTATTTTGATTTTAAAGATAAATAAACTGTTTTTGTTGCTCACACCAGTCCCACGACTGATCCGGAGTTTATCGTTTCTTTCCTAAACTCTGGATGATCATTATTTTCTACACGAGCAGTCTAGAGTTGGGTTTTTCAGATAGTCAGATTAGTAGGTTATCTGGAGTTAATTCAGTCTTTGGATCGCACCAGTCTTGCTTAGCTTGGTGCATCGTTATTGGGAGTTCGAGCTATTGCTGGATGGATTCTTGGAAATGGAGTTGCAGTTATTTTTGGAGTTCTTCCTTGAAGACTATTTTAGAGTTATTTGTTCCGCTGCTAGATGTTATCTATTTTTCTTTTCCGCTGCTATTTATTGTATCATATCTCTGATGTATATTGATATCTATTGGATCATCTGTTGTATCAGATATGTTATCAAAGCTGTATATCAATGTATTATTCTTTTTTTTCCGCTGTGTTATTTACTTAATGTTGTTATAAGCTCCGGCGAATCGGATTTGAACGGTCGAATCTATGGCATTCGAATACGATATGAAGTATGGATGTCGATTTTCGAGCGGGAAAAATTCGACTCGTTACATTTGGTATCAAAGCTAAGGTGAAACTTTAGCTCAGGAGTATAACACGTTAAGTAGCTCATTAGAGATAGGGTGAAGTAAACCTTAGAATGAGTAATCCTTAAGATATCTGTTTGAAAGTCTCAGTAAATTCTCTTGCTATCCACTATTAGTAAGTATGAGTGCAAGAAGAGAACGAGATAGGGGACAGGGAAATACGACTATAATTAGTCAAAACTCTGTAACAACAGTGGAAATAACTTTCTTATCAATTTTCTTTGATTCGTTTTCAAATTCTTTTGAATTGCTTCATGGCTGCTCCAGAAGAAGTTTCGATATGATTGTGGCCTACAAGTCATTGTAGGAAATTTTTACTTCGTATTTCATCAGTTTTTGATTTAAACCTTAATGAATTAGAAATTTTAAATAAATTGGAAATTTTTAATTGAGTTAAATTGATTAATGGAATATGAGGATAAAATTGAATTAAATCAATAAAACGATTTCGTTTGAAACCCAATTTTGAAATTATATTGTAATTTATTGTAAATATTGAAGTCCGAAGAGGGACAAATTATGTATACTTTGGAAGTATTTCGACTTGAGTTTGGAATTCATATCTTAAGTTTGAGGAATTATAGGAGATCGAATCTGTCTATCTCTGTGTTGTTTTCGTGCCTGCGAATTTCGAGGACGAAATCCTTTTAAGGGGGGAAGTTTGTAATGACCCTAGATTTTTATTTAATTTAAATTGATAATTAAATGAAAATTTGAATAAAAATTATAAAATTAAATATAAAGGGAAGCGAGTTTCCTCGATTCAAATAGAAAATATATTAAGTCATATGGGTTTGAAAATTTGTATATATGAGAATATATATGTATATATTGGATTTTAAATAAATTCTTAAATAAATGATTTTGAAAAAAATAAATAATATACTTTAGACACAAGTATAGAAATAAATAAATAAATTGATTTCAAAAATTTATAAATGATGATAATTTGAGTTATATATGTATGTGTATATAGAAAAATAAAACAATAATTTTTAATGTAAAATTTATGATAAATATTTAAACTAAAAATAGAAGTAAAATAAATATTTGAGTTATAAAATAAATTAAGAAATATATATATATATATCTTAATCTCATATTAATAAATCAATACAAGATAATACAAATGGAGTAGGCTACAAAAGTAATAAGAGTAAAATAAAAATAGAAGTTCACTTATTTTGTAAAGTAAAATAATTCATACTTAAGCTATGAATAAAAATAAGAACATTGATATATAAAACAAAACTAAAAAGAATAAGTATGTAGGCAATATAATATGTACATAAAGTAAAATAAATATCTATTAAACATATAATTAACTCAAACAAAGTACATATAAGAAAATAGGCTGTAAACTGTACATATAACAAAGTACATATAAAATTAACTCAAATAAAATGGGAAGTAAGGCAATGTAATTAATGCAAGATCTTCTTTAGTACACAATATGTGTTCATTTGCTACCAAGCTAGATACATCAGCCACCATACAAGCAAAGAAAAAAATATGCAGCCGAGACAAGCAAGCATGGGCTAAGCATGGGGACAAGGTATCAAGGCAATTAATGCAAGCCATGCTTTGATTTCACACCAGCCACTAAGTAATGAAAAAGATATCACTGCTTGGTTGTACTAAAAGAAGTATTACCCTGTATACTTTAACTTCATATACACATCAAAGTATCATTACAGTTTCATTCTTCAAAACTGAGAAAAGAAAAAAAAAAGCAAAAGCAAGTGACACTCAAAACTTAAACAAAATTCAAAACAAAGAAGCAAGATTTCAGTTGCAAACCTGTTACAAATAGAATGCTCTGTTCACTCTGGAAACAATACAGTGAGTAAACCTTTGATCTCTTCAACCATTTGTTGATTTTGTGAATGCCTGAATGATGCTAAAAGCTTTGCATGTGAATGAGTTGTGGTGCTTATGTTTTTCTTTGCTTGGAAATGTTATTTTCTTTTCCTGTTCTTCTATTCTTTTTCTTAGTCCCTGGGTTTTATAAAATTTAAAAAAAAAAATTGAAACCATGATAGATTTAATATCTTTCTCTTAATTCTCCTCTGGAATTATAGTCTAAACAAGTTGAAGTTTCGTTTTAAACTTGCATTATGTTTTCAGTAATTAATCAAAGCAAGTTTTGTTGTTTTTTTTTTTCACTGGAAACTGTGAAACCATAGATACATTTAAGTATCAGGTTTACAGAGAACAACCCAACAAAGCAAAGAAAAAGATAATTCAATTTCTTGTTTTATAATCCATATCAGGCCTTAGTTTCAAAACAAAATCGATGTGTTTAAGTATGGGCTATAATTTAAAAATGGTTTCATAATGTATAAAGGTATGTAGAATAGAAGATCAAGATTTTACAGTACAAACTTTAAATATTGGAAATTTCGAATTACACGAATCATTAATTCAAGTATATAACTTGAACCCTTATATCAAATAATGATTTTTAAGATGGGTTTCGTGATTTTTAGTGGGGTAGTTTGGTAGCAGTTTGAAGTTGAACGGAAATGGGTTTTTGGGGGATTTCTGGCGATCGGGGGTACTAGAGGTGCTAGGGTTGTTCGGGGAGGTGGAGGAGTGATCGATGGTGTCGGGAAAAATATCAGGAAGGCGAACAAGTGGTGGCGGCGAGGGTGGTTGACCGTGGAAGATTTTAACCCTAGTTTTTGCTGCGTCTATTGAATTGATCACCGTGGTTTGTGTGATGGACCGAGTGTCACGAGCTTTTGAGGGAAGGTTGAGGAGAGGTGGACGAGGCTACGGCCGGAGTTTGGTGGCCTCCGGTGGTGGGAGCATCGAGCGCGACGTGTTGACAGGTTTAAGTAGCACCTGTCCTTTTTGCTGTTCCAGGTTTCGAGCTCGCCTTCGATTTCGAATGGCGACATGAATCTTGGGTTTTTGGTGAACGAGATCAGGTTGGGGGAAGATCGATGACTTGCTCGACATCGAGGTGGTGGCTGGAAGCGATTAACTGGGTTGTACACGTGCACGCGGTGCACGTTGGAGTTGGAAGGGCTGTAGTGTTTTGGGAAGGAGGCGTGAATGCTCGGGGAAGACTCGAAGCATTCGAGTGAAAATCTCGGAGAAACTTCATGTCCAGCTCGATGTAAAACCAGGGGGGCTCGAGTAGTTTGGGTTCAGAGTTTAAAACCTGTACCAGTTAACAGTTTTTAAAATTTTAGTTTTTTTTTAAGTTCAAACTGAGTCTAAATAAAGTTTAAGTATACGAACTCAAGTTAGGTTGTATAATTAGATTTTGATAAAATAAAGTTTGTTTTTTTTACTCAAATTTGTTCAAGGCATTATGTAGTAAAAATGTAATTAAAGTTAAATGGAAGTTAAATGTTTGTTTTAAACTTGAAATTTGAAAGTTAAAATGTAATGTGATTTAAAAGCTTAAAATTTAAGTAATTGATTTAAAGGCTTACTTATATAAGTTTCCTATGTAAATAATAAATGTTCTTTACATTTATTTTAAGGTTTATAAATTGATATTTAAATTTGTTAATCTTTAAATACATATTCATCTTGAATCTTAAATTCAAATGTAATTTGAATTTTAATTTAACAGTGCAAGGTTCAAAATACACTTAAATGATTAATGAAATCATTAATAAAGAAATTAATTATCTTAGAGATAATTAAGGTAATAAAATGATTTAATTAATAAGTAATTAAAGAATGATTCATTTAATTTATAAATAAATAATTAGATTAAATTTTAGTTAGAAATGATTAATAATGAATTTATCTAAGATAATTTCTTAAGAAAGTAATTAAGAAATATTATTAGTTAATAAGATAATTAACTAAGGATTATTTAGTATTAATTAAGGCGATTAATTTTAATAATAAAGTGGATTGATTAGTTTAGATAATCAATTATAAATGGTGTAAGTATAATTACTTTATGGTAAGTAATTAAAGGTTAAATTTCTTTAACTAATTAATTAGAGTTAATTAATTAGGAAATTGGTTTAAGAGTTGATTTAATTAATGTGATAAATTAAGAATAATTTAATAAATTAAAGTGTCTGATAAAGTAATTTATATCAAATGATTTGGAATTAATAAATCAGAATTGGATAATAAATTCACAAGTAATTAATTTAATTGGAGATAAATTGAATTAATTAGGATTAAACAATCCTGTTTATAAATGATTATTGAATGCTTGACCTTACTTATGAATGATTATATTGTATGAAATGCCTTGAATTGATTGTCCTATCTGATATGTGATGCTTTGTTTTGAGCTGTGTATATTTATTTGCATCTATATATTATCTGTGATCTGTGAATGAAGATAAGCGTTATAATTTATATCGCTTATCAGATATATTGTTGTATTTGATCTGTCATGATTGAATGATGTGCACTACTGTGTATAACCCCTGGACTACACCATACACACACAAATATGGATTTCACGAGGAAATCGATTAAGTCACAGATTTTGAAATGATTTATAAAAATTGAATATTTGAATTCAAATGTTTTGGAAATGGAATCGGAATAAATGTGAAAAGCTTTTGGAATAAAATTTCAAGTTAAAATTTATTTTAATTTACTTGATTAAGTTTTGAAATTAAATAATTCGATTTAAATTTGAATTCGATATTTGGGATTGAATTCGATGATTGGAAATTATGGTTAAAGATATTATAAACAGGTTTGTATGAATTTAAACCATTTTAAAGGTATTATTTTTGGGAATTTGAATTTAACCCAAGGATTTCAACTCGTATAAAAGAATCAGATTTTCTGAGATGAAACTGTTTGTTTTCAAAAGATAAAAGCTTTCAGATAAGAAATGGAATTCCTATTTAATTAAGGGAATTTCAAGATTGAATAGAGAAATGATTTTCCTAAGTTATGAATGAATTCTTTTTGAAAGCTATGAATTAAATCTGTTTATTTTTAACAGATTTAAAATGATGATTTATTTAAACCATTCGAAATGAAATTGTTTTGAAAGCTATAAGTTAAATCTTTGATTTGAAGATTTAAAGAGTTAATCAAATTGAAATGAAAATTGATTTGGAAAATCTGTGAATGAATCTTTTATTTAAAAGATTAAAATGTGAAAATTGTTTAAAACCGTTAAAGGGTTGTGAAAATGAATCTTTTTGTTTAAAGATTGAAAATGGTAATTTGTTAAGCCATTTGAAGAAAGGTTTTGGGTAATAAGTTGTGACTTAATTGAAATCCCATTATCCATTTGTTCTTGAAATATCGTGCTCACTATTCGGTTTAGCCGGGAAAGGACCTTTGTGTCGTATAACCCATTCCGAATATGTGATTTGTCGTTATGGATAGCATTTGAAGACCGGTGATGAAGACCGGGTATTTGCGAAAGCGATAGGATGACCTATCGATTGTCTCTGCACTGAGTTGCAACGGTATAGAGACTCCCTAAGTGATGGGAAATCCGATCAGGATTGTGAATATCCGGATTGCAAGGACTTCTTTGTAAGTGCCTTCGGTTCTGTTCGAGCCCGGAACAGACTTGTACGGATTGTATGTCTGACATTACAGATTGAGATATAAAGCCGATTTCTTTCAAATATATTTCTGTTGGTGGCGAAGAATTTATTCTTTTAGCTTAACACCCTTCTCTGAGACGTACGAGCTCAGAGGTTATGTAGTTGAATGTTATCAGCGATATATTCCCAATTTGGTAATGTGACATGCTGAGTGTTGCTGTGAAATGATCATTGTGTTGATTATTTGTGATAGGATCATTTGTTTGATCGTCTATCCTGGTGATCATTTCTATGATCATTTGTTGACCCAAAGCATGGCTTTTGTATAAAGTATGTTTTTGTGGACGTGACTTCGTCGAGCCTCACACCCCGTGAATGGTCAAAACAGGAAAGAAGCAGCAAGGTTATGAGGGGTAGCGCCCTTTAGGATGTGTGCATTTCCTTCTGGAAAAGGGTGGTATCATGGTATGGAGCCCAGATACTTACTCATGTTGAAAACACTTTGTTATGATTGTGTGAATTGATTACGAGCGCTCGGTGAAAGGTCCCAAAGGACCGGGGGATGACATATTCGGTCAGTTGTTACTCAGTTAGGGGTAACCCGGCCTTGTGTTGGTAGAGATCCGGTTTGGTTCTCGGGGATGTCCATCCAGAGGCATTCTCATGTGGCAATGGGAAGTTCCTTGGCCTGATCATTCGTTGGAAATCCAAAGAAACAATACGAGACTTGTACGGTATTAGTTGTAGAACTTGCCATCTAATATGGTAGCTATAGTAGGCATAATATAATGGTACCTATGCTGGCTAAGATTTATATTCTACTTTCGAAATGATTTGTTCTACACTATGCACTAGTAATAATATCAAATGTTTCTTTTTAATGCGTATCAAGCATCTTTGACTAACATAAGAAGAAATCTCCTCCAAGTCTGCGTTTGCATTGTGTGTGTGGCAGGATGTCTTATGGTAGTCTCATTTTTTTAAAAGCATTGCAAATTGACTTTAAAATATTCCTCTATTTTGATTTTAAAGATAAATAAACTGTTTTTGTTGCTCACACCAGTCCCACGACTGATCCGGAGTTTATCGTTTCTTACCTAAACTCTGGATGCTCATTATTTTCTACACGAGCAGTCTAGAGTTGGGTTTTTCAGATAGTCAGATTAGTAGGTTATCTGGAGTTAATTCAGTCTTTGGATCGCACCAGTCTTGCTTAGCTTGGTGCATCGTTATTGGGAGTTCGAGCTATTGCTGGATGGATTCTTGGAAATGGAGTTGCAGTTATTTTTGGAGTTCTTCCTTGAAGACTATTTTAGAGTTATTTGTTCCGCTGCTAGATGTTATCTATTTTTCTTTTCCGCTGCTATTTATTGTATCATATCTCTGATGTATATTAATATCTATTGGATCATCTGTTGTATCAGATATGTTATCAAAGCTGTATATCAATGTATTATTCTTTTTTTCCGCTGTGTTATTTACTTAATGTTGTTATAAGCTCCGATGAATCGGATTTGAACGGTCGAATCTATGGCATTCGAATACGATATGAAGTATGGATGTCGATTTTCGAGTGGGCAAAATTCGACTCGTTACATTTGGTATCAGAGCTAAGGTGAAACTTTAGCTCAGGAGTATAACACGTTAAGTAGCTCATTACAGATAGGGTGAAGTAAACCTTAGAATGAGTAATCCTTAAGATATCTGTTTGAAAGTCTCAGTAAATTCTCTTGCTATCCACTAATAGTAAGTATGAGTGCAAGAAGAGAACGAGATAGGGGACAGGGAAATACGACTATAATTAGTCAAAACTCTATAACAACAGTGGAAATAACTTTCTTATCAATTTTCTTTGATTCGTTTTCAAATTCTTTTGAATTGCTTCATGGCAGCTCCAGAAGAAGTTTCGATATGATTGTGGCCTACAAGTCATTGTAGGAAATTTTTACTTCGTATTTCATCAGTTTTTGATTTAAACCTTAATGAATTAGAAATTTTAAATAAATTGGAAATTTTTAATTGAGTTAAATTGATTAATGGAATATGAGGATAAAATTGAATTAAATCAATAAAACGATTTCGTTTGAAACCCAATTATGAAATTATATTGTAATTTATTGTAAATATTGAAGTCCGAAGAGGGACAAATTATGTATACTTTGGAAGTATTTCGACTTGAGTTTGGAATTCATATCTTAAGTTTGAGGAATTATAGGAGATCGAATCTGTCTATCTCTGTGTTGTTTTCGTGCCTGCGAATTTCGAGGACGAAATCCTTTTAAGGGGGGAAGTTTGTAACGACCCTAGATTTTTATTTAATTTAAATTGATAATTAAATGAAAATTTGAATAAAAATTATAAAATTAAATATAAAGGAAAGCGAGTTTCCTCGATTCAAATAGAAAATATATTAAGTCATATGGGTTTGAAAATTTGTATATATGAGAATATCTATGTATATATTGGATTTTAAATAAATTCTTAAATAAATGATTTTGAAAAAAATAAATAATATACTTTAGACACAAGTGTAGAAATATATAAATAAATTGATTTAAAAAATTTATAAATGATGATAATTTGAGTTATATATGTATGTGTATATAGAAAAATAAAACAATAATTTTTAAAGTAAAATTTATGATAAATATTTAAACTAAAAATAGAAGTAAAATAAATATTTGAGTTATAAAATAAATTAAGAAAAATATATATATATCTTAATCTTATATTACTAAATCAATACAAGATAATACAAATGGAGTAGGCTACAAAAGTAATAAGAGTAAAATAAAAATAGAAGTTCACTTATTTTGTAAAGTAAAATAATTCATACTTAAGCTATGAATAAAAATAAGAACATTGATATATAAAACAAAACTAAAAAGAATAAGTATGTAGGCAATATAATATGTACATAAAGTAAAATAAATATCTATTAAACATATAATTAACTCAAACAAAGTACATATAAGAAAATAGGCTGTAAACTGTACATATAACAAAGTACATATAAAATTAACTCAAATAAAATGGGAAGTAAGGCAATGTAATTAATGCAAGATCTTCTTTAGTACACAATATGTGTTCATTTTCTACCAAGCTAGATACATCAGCCACCATACAAGCAAAGAAAAAAATATGCGGCCGAGACAAGCAAGCATGGGCTAAGCATGGGGACAAGGTATCAAGGCAATTAATGCAAGCCATGCTTTGATTTCACACCAGCCACTAAGTAATGAAAAAGATATCACTGCTTGGTTGTACTAAAAGAAGTATTACCCTGTATACTTTAACTTCATATACACATCAAAGTATCATTACAGTTTCATTCTTCAAAACTGAGAAAAGAAAAAAAAAGCAAAAGCAAGTGACACTCAAAAGTTAAACAAAATTCAAAACAAAGAAGCAAGATTTCAGTTGCAAACCTGTTACAAATAGAATGCTCTGTTCACTCTGGAAACAATACAGTGAGTAAACCTTTGATCTCTTCAACCATTTGTTGATTTTGTGAATGCCTGAATGATGCTAAAAGCTTTGCATGTGAATGAGTTGTGGTGCTTATGTTTTTCTTTGCTTGGAAATGTTATTTTCTTTTCCCGTTCTTCTATTCTTTTTCTTAGTCCCTGGGTTTTATAAAATTAAAAAAAAAAAATTTGATACCATGATAGATTTAATATCTTTCTCTTAATTCTCCTCTGGAATTATAGTCTAAACAAGTTGAAGTTTCGTTTTAAACTTGCATTATGTTTTCAGTAATTAATCAAAGCAAGTTTTGTTGTTTTTTTTTCACTGGAAACTGTGAAACCATAGATACATTTAAGTATCAGGTTTACAGAGAACAACCCAACAAAGCAAAGAAAAAGATAATTCAATTTCTTGTTTTATAATCCATATCAAGCCTTAGTTTCAAAACAAAATCGATGTGTTTAAGTATGGGCTATAATTTAAAAATGGTTTCATAATGTATAAAGGTATGTAGAATATAAGATCAAGATTTTACAGTACAAACTTTAAATATTGGAAATTTCGAATTACACGAATCATTAATTCAAGTATATAACTTGAACCCTTATATCAAATAATGATTTTTAAGATGGGTTTCGTGATTTTTAGTGGGGAAGTTTGGTAGCAGTTTGAAGTTGAACGGAAATGGGTTTTTGGGGGATTTCTGGCGATCGGGGGTATGTGACAGCCCGCAAATCCGTCCCCCTTGAATCAACATTATTCTACCCTAATTGACTCAAGTGGAACAGAAATACGAACCATTAAGGTTAAAAGAAAAAGAGATAGAAGAAGAAGTAGACTAAACAATATCAGAATCTCACAATCGCAGCGGAATAAAATATAATAGCAACTATATATCTTTACACAAAATGAAATCTATAACTGTTTATACAACATATCATCAGAGTAACTCATACATCAATCATCACATAACAGACATACCATACAACAAAGCAGCGGATATATATATATAGGTACATATAATACGTCTCGAACTCCAGCTCCTCTCCTGCTCCATAGCAACCTATCCTGAACAAATAATACTCGGTCTGACCCGAGCATTATAATGAAATAACACCCGAGTCAGTCTGGCATACCAGCTGATAATAATGCACACAATTGATTATTAAAGTTTCAAAAATCCCTTTTGAAAACAAAAGCATCTCGTAAGACCACGCCACAAATAAACATGTCGGGTTTTTACCTTACGATAGCTAAAACACTTTTTATAGAAATCCTCTGATATTATAATAGGGTCTATTTACAAATACTTATAAAATAGCCGAAATTGTTACATTCATTAAATTCCAGCTACTAGCCACCGAAGTGGGTAATACAAACAAAACTCGTACAAGGCTCGTAGGGAAAATGGATTTCCAACAATGACTAGGCACTGGGGTACCACCTGTCACAGTACGTGGTCTAGATCACAGTACCGAGGACTACTCCCTTCGTCCCCTGCAACACAAGACCGGAATCACCTATGGGCAATTCCGAATAAGATCACCCCGCGGTTGGGATCAGCAACCGCACCACTAAGCCGAAATAAAAAGGAACCTCTAGACAGGGATGACCTTACTCTCCAGTGGGGGCTACCCACGAAGCCTTGCTGCATATCCCCTGATTTTCAGTCATTCCCGGTTGATGAGGCTTGAGGCTAAACGATACCTTTATAGCACATATCCCTTAGAATGCCCATCGTCCGCTGACGATGTCACGAAGCATTCGTCCATACAAGTCCGTCCCGGGTTCGAACGGAACCGAAGGCACTATTCCTACTACATCCATTTTGGAAATATCCTCAGGATTAGTAGCGACTAGCCCTTGCACTTCACTGCTCCATCTTCGACTCCGAAAAACGTTTATCGCACGAAAACGTACAAACCGGATCGAAGTGGTTTTCGAGAAATAAATCTCGATCCCGGTCTCTTCGAAACGATCAGCGCATTTGGCCAATATTGATAGTCGGTGATTTAACTATCAATTTATATTCATAAAACATCCATAGCATCCATCACACAATAAATAATTCCCAAATTATTTATTTGCCTCAAATATCTTTAAAAGATATATTACCAAATTTCCAAATCTCATTTGAAAACATTTCCCCAAAATTCCTCCTTTATAAGGTAAATCATTTACCATATATTCCCATCGGAAATATCCAAGTTCAAACAGTTTAGATTTAAAAACAGTTAAAAACATTTTAAATTTAATATATACCTTAAAATAGGAAAATTAACTACTAATTATTTACTCAAAATATAATTTCAAAATATTTAAAGCAAAACCTATTTATAAGATATAACTTAATTTAAAATAGGTTTGGTCATACTATATATTAAAAATAGAGTTGTAAAACGATTATCTCTTATTTCAATATACTTAGGTCAAAACTAGCTTTTAAAACAAATCCATTTGTAAACATAATTATTAAGATATTTATAAAATTTTACTATTGCTAATTTATAAATAATCACTTTAAAATAATAATTTTCAAAACATTCTTTAAAACCAGTTTAAGATTTTAAAACTTCTTTTTATAAAATCAATTTAAAACTCGAACTTGGATTTTCCTTAGGAAATCTCATTTCTACTAAATCATCACAGAAATCCTTCTCACGATTTCTGTCCATTTATTAAATTAAGTTTTAGGGTTTTATAACATAAATTTATTTCCCAAAACTTCAACTAATAACATTTAAATTAATTATCATTCCAAATTTTAAAACTTCCAATTTACATTTTAAAATAGATTTCAGATTTTAATCCCTTTTAAATCCATTATTTAACAATACCTTTATTTCTCTAAATTCAATTTATCAAATATAATTAATTTTGGATTTATAATTTATCCAGTAATATTTCTATACAAATTTATTTCAGTTTTCCATCCAAATCAGGTTTCAAATATTTATATCCTTTTAATTTCTTATTTAACCATTTCTCAATTTCTTTGAAACCCAATTTAATTTCTTTATAATTAAAACTGCAATTTTCTTTATAACTAATATTCTGGGTTTATAGTTTAAACCACAATATCACAATGCAATTAAATTCCAACTTATCAATCACAATATATAAACAGGCATAATCATCAATATAAAAATATTACTACTTTGTGAGGAATCCCGTTGGATCCCTCCAACCTGTTTTCCCTGCATCCACAAATATTAGCACAACAGTATATATATCAATTCAATTTGATAATAACTAACATATTCAGCTAAACATCCAAACAACCAATCAATACTAACTGTCTACTTTACTAGTATCCAGATGTGAGTGAGAATAACTCACCTTGAGTTTCGGCGAGCGTTCGAAATTTAAATTAAACCGGACGGTATCCAATTTAACCTAAATTTTTACTTCCCCGGAATGGATCCGGAACTTCACCATCGCGTAGTGCTCGACTCTGCGATTCCGGCGTTTCCAGTTTCGCTGAAATCCGATATCGTATGAATGAGTTATTAATTTTTGAAGTTTGAATTGAATTTTAAACAATTTCTTTTATTCAATTACCAAAAATAAATCAAAGCCGTTCAAACCAAGATTCCATCTCAGCCGCTCCTGATCTTCTTCTACACGCGCGAGTTACCCAGGTCGGCCGAACCCAAAATTCGAAACTAGGGTTTCGAATCGCCTCGCCAACGACTGCCGAGACAACGATCCAACGCCTCCATTGCGAAGCCCTCCATCGTCTCGACCTCCACCCCAAGCCTCAAGAAGCTCGGTCATCTATTTTGCCCTAAAACCAAGCTCGAACGCACGGCGAACGCACAGCCCTTGGCACCACCACGTCACTTCAAATCAGATCTTGACCGTTTGATGGAAAGAGATCGAGGTGATCTACAACTTCCCAGTTGAAGAATTTCGCCAATACGCGATGGATTGAACGCAAATTGGGAAAGAGAATCGCTCATTTTCGGCCATTGAACGAAAGTAACGGCGGCTCCTGATAGTATCTAGGGTTTTGATAAATAAAAGGAATATTTAAAGGGTTTTAATATTATTTGATTAATAAAACTCTCAATTAAACAACTTACGCAAACGAACTCCAATTCTCACGTTCCGACAGGCTACCCTGGGGTTTTTCCGCGTTCCGGACACAATGGAACAGGTTTCGTAAGCTAATTCGGTCGTATGCACGAGTTACGGAATTAAACGATCGATTTCAAATTAAATCGATTAAAACGATTTCGACACGTTTCGAGCTGCCGGGGTCAAACGACAACTCCGATTGCTACGAAAATTGAAATCCGATAATAACTAACTATTACGGATCCAATGAAACTGGTTTCGTCGAATTCCGAGACTGTGCCCCGGAAGGCTATTTTAACTCGTCTATTAAATCAAGCAATTTTCGAAATTATCGAGATCACTCAAAACTTCCACTTTTAAAATTTTATTAACTTAACAATAATTCATATAAAATTTATAAACACATTAAAAATTGTTTTGGCTCATTCTGGACTTGAATCGGATTAATTGCAATATTTAATAATATTAAATTCATTTTAAATTCATATAAAATTCCAAATAATAATCTATTAACTTTTAAATTCTCCCAAAAATCTAACAATATCATTTATAACCTATGGAACTTAAAAATGCATTTAAACATCAATTTTATAACAATTCCCATTCAATTTCCAATTTATTCTCAGTTCTAATAATTATTATTATTACTCCAATTCAAATGGAATCACCATATTTTGAAACTATAACTCATCTTATTAACTCAACCATAGTCTTCTATTATCAAGATTCAAATTAGAATCCATATCCAACATTTAAAATGAATTAAATGTTAAATTTTGGCGACCCAAAATTCCGGGTCGTTACATTCCTCCCCCCTTATAAAAATTTCGTCCCCGAAATTTGTATAAGGTAGAACATACTCTCAAACCCATTTACTTACCCCATTTGCTTAGTTAAAAGCTTATATTCACTTTCCAAAAAGTTTCAGTTCCATATCAAAACCATTTGCTTTATTTACCCTAAAGCCTTAAATTTCAACTTATAACTTTCCAAGTTATTTAACTTTTTCCAAAACCCCAAAAATATTCTAACTCCCAAAATTTCCGGAAAATTTTGACAGAGTCTCCCCTGTACGGAGGAGCTTCTGCGATATCGCAGGATACACAAATATATATACATCGGTCCACACGGCCGGAAACCAAAATATATCACAAGATATATATCACTTTCCAATTTTATTAGCGTAGGCGTACCTTTTAGCAATTTTAATAGCAAGTAGCTAATATATAATGCATATACGCGCTTCAAACCCTCTCGAACGCCTCGCATTCCTGCACTTGCTCAACATACTCATTAGTTACAAGATATGAGCATTTTAATCACATTTCCAATGTAAATGCAAGCCAAACAACCATTACATAACCAAACCAAGCAATCTTCATACCTTTAACAATGTTAACCATTTACCAGCAAATCAAAGATTTAAATCACCTTTCAAATTGCCTATTCAAGTCCAACTTCATTTTAATTTCACTTGAATGATTTATTTCAACCAATTCATTGTTATTTAACATATAGTTAACATGTGCTTCACTAACATCTTTCTACACCATTTCAATATCAAGTTGATTTACAAACCAAAATTTTTTTTTTTATTTCAGATTTTGAAGCATTTGCCTTACTAGGGTAATCCATTTTCATTCATATGCGAAGCCACTTAATAAATTTCCAATCCCTTCCAAACATTTCAAAAACCAATTCAATTTTGCATACAATAAGACCACCCATTCATATTCACTTCAATATCATGAATAAGTGCTTTAATTTATTTATATGCATCATTATTTAATTTGATTTACAATCCATTTTCCTGTTTCAACTTGAAGCATTTACATTCTCATGCAAAATTACTTAATAACATTTCAATGCTTCCACACTTGCATTCATTTACAAACTCTTTTAATTAGATTCCAATCCATATTAATTTATTCAAACATCAATTCAATTGCATAATATCTCAATTCTTTCTTGCATACCAAATTTAGTTTCATTTTAATTTGACTTCACTTAATCAAATTCCAATTTATCCAAAACCAATTTAGTTGTTTAAACAACTCAATCCTAAATACATTCAAATATTCAAGTCATTCAAGCAAAACAATTGCCACTTAAGCTTATAACCCTTTAAAATTAATTCCAACTTGGATTTATATTAGTTTCATTAACCAATCCAAGTTTATATTAATATTTCTCCCTCCTGGATTATTTACAACCCATACATCCTTAATTTATCACAATAACTTATTAATATCATTTCTTGCAATTATTATCTAACAAATTTCATTCAACATTACTTAATAAGGCTCATTCTCAACCATTTTGTTTTTCTTTCAATTTGCTTAAGTTCTTTAACAATATTCTCATTATTTCCTTATAAATCAAATTTTATTTCATTTGATTCTCATTCAAATCAAATTTCCATTCATATACAAATTTAATGCTCTTTGTTTAGTTATCCAATTCATATTAAACTTATTTTATTTACAAAGAGGCCATTTAAATTATTTTACTCATTTGAATTTTCATCCACAATTCAAACCAACTTTAGTATATTCAAATTCCATTATTCTTTCACACTTCCAATATTTATTACCATAATTGAATCCCAATCCAAATCAGGATTTTTTTTTTTTTTTAAATTTCTTTCAATATTATTTATTACACAACTGAAATTCAATTTCAATTTCATTACCAAACAAACCTTATTCTCCCCATACATAAGTTCAAGACTTATTTTCCACTTAAGAACATTCACATTTATGTTCTCATTTTGCTTCATTAGACTTTGCATCTCATTTATGGTCAAAATTTAAATTTGCCACACCCTTCAACTCTTTCCATTAATGAATTCCAATTTCACTTCCATTCAAGAGTTTAAGTTGCTCATTTACGTCCATTCTCATTTTATAATCTCCAATTTAAGTTACTTAATAACTTAAGAATGTGAATTCCTTAATGCAATTATAAGCAATTTACATTTCACCTTTTATATCCAATTCATTTAGATTGGATTCATTTTCAAATTCCCAAATTTAATTCTCCATATACAAGTTCAAAACTTGTTTACTAACTTAAGTTCATTCGCTCCTTTATATCCCACCTTACCTTATCTCAATTCACAATTTCATTTGAGATTAAGTTTGAATTCACCATATCATTCAACTACTTCCATTTGTGATTATAATCTCACTTTCAATTTTTATAAGTTCACCAACTTATTTATTTTAAAAGCTTATATTGCTCATTTTACTCCACAATCATTTTATAATCACAATTCTAAATTCCATATGTATATATATACATCTGAATTCTTCAGGATACAAATTCCCTTAATTTATTTCTTAGCAAACTTCAAATCCACAACCTCAAATTATAAGTATAATACTTAATAGCTTATGGGTACAATCTATTACACAACAACCCAAATTTTCAAATCAACTTACTTTTGATTTAAACCCAAATCCATTTAATTCTGGGTCCAATATATTTAACTTGTCCAAGTTAAATTTAAATTTCCATTCACCTCAACATATTTTATTCACTTCAATATATTTTACTCACTTTCAATTTCTCAAATTAAATTTTAATTCCAAGATTTAAGATTTTCATTTCTTCCTTCTTATTAATATTGCTTTACATAATAAGTTTAATAGTTAATTCATTTCACTTATCCAAGTTAAATTCAAATTTTCATACACTTCAATATATTTCATTTACTTAAGTTAAATTTAATTTCTAGATTAAAATTTCTCATTTCCTTCTTATTAGCCTTAGCTCCACTTAACAAATTCAATAGTTGATTCATTTCAACTTTACTCATTATTTAATTAGAACTTTCCCAGAATTCAATTTACCCGGTTTTATCTCAAAACCATTTTGAAATATATCAAATATATATACCCATTTGGTATATCAAATCAAATTTCCATGTTTTCCAAACCAATTTGTTTGTACCCAAAACAATTTGTTCATATCCCAAACAAATTTCCATTTTTGAAATATCCAAAACAACTGTTATCCCCAACAAATCCAAACAATACCATAACCAATTACTAGGGAAGCAATCCATCACTTTAGAAACTCGAAAATGAATTCTAATGATGTGGCCAGCATCATCAGGATTATTTTCCAGCGGCTGCAGTGAGTTCAATGCTGCTTACTTTCCCAAATTCATTTCAAAACAGTTGCCATTCAAAAATATTACCCAAAACAACATTCCATTATTGCCTTCAATACATTGGAAACATTTCAAACTTTCCCAGGATTTTAAATTTCCCAAACCCTTTATCTTCAATACATTTAAAAATCCTTTCTAAAACTTCCGGGTTTTAAATTCTGGTTTAATTCAAATTTTAATTTCACTTCTTATTTGCAACATATTTAATTAATTCTATTTGGTTATAACCATTTCAATTTTACTATCCTAAATTCCTTATTTGCTTATATATATCATTTCAAATTTTAGATCATATTCAAGATTCTTACTTAATTATGGTATTAACAATCCAACAATCACCCAATATATAATAAGCTAGAAAATCATTTCTTTTATATTAAAATATAATTTTGGGTAAAATTATTTCATTTACCCACTTTAAAAACAATACTATGTCGGTTTATCTTGTTCAAGAGTTTAGAAACCCCTATCGATACGGTTGTACTTCCCGCACCGACCAGAATTCATAAACACTCAACCGATAAGTCAACACAGTATAAAAACAATTTTATAAACACTAACAAGTACGCTCTCATATCTATAAATACGTTCAGCTCATTATAGAGTACTATCGACTCTATTAAATGAGTAATTACCCCACCAAAGCCTAGGTTGTCGCCAACCTAAGCTCTGATACCAACTGTGACAGCCCGCAAATCCGTCCCCCTTGAATCAACATTATTCTACCCTAATTGACTCAAGTGGAACAGAAATACGAACCATTAAGGTTAAAAGAAAAAGAGATAGAAGAAGAAGTAGACTAAACAATATCAGAATCTCACAATCGCAGCGGAATAAAATATAATAGCAACTATATATCTTTACACAAAATGAAATCTATAACTGTTTATACAACATATCATCAGAGTAACTCATACATCAATCATCACATAACAGACATACCATACAACAAAGCAGCGGATATATATATATAGGTACATATAATACGTCTCGAACTCCAGCTCCTCTCCTGCTCCATAGCAACCTATCCTGAACAAATAATACTCGGTCTGACCCGAGCATTATAATGAAATAACACCCGAGTCAGTCTGGCATACCAGCTGATAATAATGCACACAATTGATTATTAAAGTTTCAAAAATCCCTTTTGAAAACAAAAGCATCTCGTAAGACCACGCCACAAATAAACATGTCGGGTTTTTACCTTACGATAGCTAAAACACTTTTTATAGAAATCCTCTGATATTATAATAGGGTCTATTTACAAATACTTATAAAATAGCCGAAATTGTTACATTCATTAAATTCCAGCTACTAGCCACCGAAGTGGGTAATACAAACAAAACTCGTACAAGGCTCGTAGGGAAAATGGATTTCCAACAATGACTAGGCACTGGGGTACCACCTGTCACAGTACGTGGTCTAGATCACAGTACCGAGGACTACTCCCTTCGTCCCCTGCAACACAAGACCGGAATCACCTATGGGCAATTCCGAATAAGATCACCCCGCGGTTGGGATCAGCAACCGCACCACTAAGCCGAAATAAAAAGGAACCTCTAGACAGGGATGACCTTACTCTCCAGTGGGGGCTACCCACGAAGCCTTGCTGCATATCCCCTGATTTTCAGTCATTCCCGGTTGATGAGGCTTGAGGCTAAACGATACCTTTATAGCACATATCCCTTAGAATGCCCATCGTCCGCTGACGATGTCACGAAGCATTCGTCCATACAAGTCCGTCCCGGGTTCGAACGGAACCGAAGGCACTATTCCTACTACATCCATTTTGGAAATATCCTCAGGATTAGTAGCGACTAGCCCTTGCACTTCACTGCTCCATCTTCGACTCCGAAAAACGTTTATCGCACGAAAACGTACAAACCGGATCGAAGTGGTTTTCGAGAAATAAATCTCGATCCCGGTCTCTTCGAAACGATCAGCGCATTTGGCCAATATTGATAGTCGGTGATTTAACTATCAATTTATATTCATAAAACATCCATAGCATCCATCACACAATAAATAATTCCCAAATTATTTATTTGCCTCAAATATCTTTAAAAGATATATTACCAAATTTCCAAATCTCATTTGAAAACATTTCCCCAAAATTCCTCCTTTATAAGGTAAATCATTTACCATATATTCCCATCGGAAATATCCAAGTTCAAACAGTTTAGATTTAAAAACAGTTAAAAACATTTTAAATTTAATATATACCTTAAAATAGGAAAATTAACTACTAATTATTTACTCAAAATATAATTTCAAAATATTTAAAGCAAAACCTATTTATAAGATATAACTTAATTTAAAATAGGTTTGGTCATACTATATATTAAAAATAGAGTTGTAAAACGATTATCTCTTATTTCAATATACTTAGGTCAAAACTAGCTTTTAAAACAAATCCATTTGTAAACATAATTATTAAGATATTTATAAAATTTTACTATTGCTAATTTATAAATAATCACTTTAAAATAATAATTTTCAAAACATTCTTTAAAACCAGTTTAAGATTTTAAAACTTCTTTTTATAAAATCAATTTAAAACTCGAACTTGGATTTTCCTTAGGAAATCTCATTTCTACTAAATCATCACAGAAATCCTTCTCACGATTTCTGTCCATTTATTAAATTAAGTTTTAGGGTTTTATAACATAAATTTATTTCCCAAAACTTCAACTAATAACATTTAAATTAATTATCATTCCAAATTTTAAAACTTCCAATTTACATTTTAAAATAGATTTCAGATTTTAATCCCTTTTAAATCCATTATTTAACAATACCTTTATTTCTCTAAATTCAATTTATCAAATATAATTAATTTTGGATTTATAATTTATCCAGTAATATTTCTATACAAATTTATTTCAGTTTTCCATCCAAATCAGGTTTCAAATATTTATATCCTTTTAATTTCTTATTTAACCATTTCTCAATTTCTTTGAAACCCAATTTAATTTCTTTATAATTAAAACTGCAATTTTCTTTATAACTAATATTCTGGGTTTATAGTTTAAACCACAATATCACAATGCAATTAAATTCCAACTTATCAATCACAATATATAAACAGGCATAATCATCAATATAAAAATATTACTACTTTGTGAGGAATCCCGTTGGATCCCTCCAACCTGTTTTCCCTGCATCCACAAATATTAGCACAACAGTATATATATCAATTCAATTTGATAATAACTAACATATTCAGCTAAACATCCAAACAACCAATCAATACTAACTGTCTACTTTACTAGTATCCAGATGTGAGTGAGAATAACTCACCTTGAGTTTCGGCGAGCGTTCGAAATTTAAATTAAACCGGACGGTATCCAATTTAACCTAAATTTTTACTTCCCCGGAATGGATCCGGAACTTCACCATCGCGTAGTGCTCGACTCTGCGATTCCGGCGTTTCCAGTTTCGCTGAAATCCGATATCGTATGAATGAGTTATTAATTTTTGAAGTTTGAATTGAATTTTAAACAATTTCTTTTATTCAATTACCAAAAATAAATCAAAGCCGTTCAAACCAAGATTCCATCTCAGCCGCTCCTGATCTTCTTCTACACGCGCGAGTTACCCAGGTCGGCCGAACCCAAAATTCGAAACTAGGGTTTCGAATCGCCTCGCCAACGACTGCCGAGACAACGATCCAACGCCTCCATTGCGAAGCCCTCCATCGTCTCGACCTCCACCCCAAGCCTCAAGAAGCTCGGTCATCTATTTTGCCCTAAAACCAAGCTCGAACGCACGGCGAACGCACAGCCCTTGGCACCACCACGTCACTTCAAATCAGATCTTGACCGTTTGATGGAAAGAGATCGAGGTGATCTACAACTTCCCAGTTGAAGAATTTCGCCAATACGCGATGGATTGAACGCAAATTGGGAAAGAGAATCGCTCATTTTCGGCCATTGAACGAAAGTAACGGCGGCTCCTGATAGTATCTAGGGTTTTGATAAATAAAAGGAATATTTAAAGGGTTTTAATATTATTTGATTAATAAAACTCTCAATTAAACAACTTACGCAAACGAACTCCAATTCTCACGTTCCGACAGGCTACCCTGGGGTTTTTCCGCGTTCCGGACACAATGGAACAGGTTTCGTAAGCTAATTCGGTCGTATGCACGAGTTACGGAATTAAACGATCGATTTCAAATTAAATCGATTAAAACGATTTCGACACGTTTCGAGCTGCCGGGGTCAAACGACAACTCCGATTGCTACGAAAATTGAAATCCGATAATAACTAACTATTACGGATCCAATGAAACTGGTTTCGTCGAATTCCGAGACTGTGCCCCGGAAGGCTATTTTAACTCGTCTATTAAATCAAGCAATTTTCGAAATTATCGAGATCACTCAAAACTTCCACTTTTAAAATTTTATTAACTTAACAATAATTCATATAAAATTTATAAACACATTAAAAATTGTTTTGGCTCATTCTGGACTTGAATCGGATTAATTGCAATATTTAATAATATTAAATTCATTTTAAATTCATATAAAATTCCAAATAATAATCTATTAACTTTTAAATTCTCCCAAAAATCTAACAATATCATTTATAACCTATGGAACTTAAAAATGCATTTAAACATCAATTTTATAACAATTCCCATTCAATTTCCAATTTATTCTCAGTTCTAATAATTATTATTATTACTCCAATTCAAATGGAATCACCATATTTTGAAACTATAACTCATCTTATTAACTCAACCATAGTCTTCTATTATCAAGATTCAAATTAGAATCCATATCCAACATTTAAAATGAATTAAATGTTAAATTTTGGCGACCCAAAATTCCGGGTCGTTACAGGGTACTAGAGGTGCTAGGGTTGTTCGGGGAGGTGGAGGAGTGATCGATGGTGTCGGGAAAAATATCAGGAAGGCGAACAAGTGGTGGCGGCGAGGGTGGTTGACCGTGGAAGATTTTAACCCTAGTTTTTGCTGCGTCTATTGAATTGATCACCGTGGTTTGTGTGATGGACCGAGTGTCACGAGCTTTTGAGGGAAGGTTGAGGAGAGGTGGACGAGGCTACGGCCGGAGTTTGGTGGCCTCCGGTGGTGGGAGCATCGAGCGCGACGTGTTGACAGGTTTAAGTAGCACCTGTCCTTTTTGCTATTCCAGGTTTCGAGCTCGCCTTCGATTTCGAATGGCGACATGAATCTTGGGTTTTTGGTGAACGAGATCAGGTTGGGGGAAGATCGATGACTTGCTCGACATCGAGGTGGTGGCTGGAAGCGATTAACTGGGTTGTACACGTGCACGCGGTGCACGTTGGAGTTGGAAGGGCTGTAGTGTTTTGGGAAGGAGGCGTGAATGCTCGGGGAAGACTCGAAGCATTCGAGTGAAAATCTCGGAGAAACTTCATGTCCAGCTCGATGTAAAACCAGGGGGGCTCGAGTAGTTTGGGTTCAGAGTTTAAAACCTGTACCAGTTAACAGTTTTTAAAATTTTAGTTTTTTTTTTAAGTTCAAACTGAGTCTAAATAAAGTTTAAGTATACGAACTCAAGTTAGGTTGTACAATTAGATTTTGATAAAATAAAGTTTGTTTTTTTACTCAAATTTGTTCAAGGCATTAAGTAGTAAAAATGTAATTAAAGTTAAATGGAAGTTAAATGTTTGTTTTAAACTTGAAATTTGAAAGTTAAAATGTAATGTGATTTAAAAGCTTAAAATTTAAGTAATTGAATTTAAAGGCTTTCTTATATAAGTTTCCTATGTAAATAATAAATGTTCTTTACATTTATTTTAAGGTTTATAAATTGATATTTAAATTGGTTAATCTTTAAATACATATTCATCTTGAATCTTAAATTCAAATGTAATTTGAATTTTAATTTAACAGTGCAAGGTTCAAAATAACTTAAATGATTAATGAAATCATTAATAAAGAAATTAATTATCTTAGAGATAATTAAGGTAATAAAATGATTTAATTAATAAGTAATTAAAGAATGATTCATTTAATTTATAAATAAATAATTAGATTAAATTTTAGTTAGAAATGATTAATAATGAATTTATCTAAGATAATTTCTTAAGAAAGTAATTAAGAAATATTATTAGTTAATAAGATAATTAACTAAGGATTATTAAGTATTAATTAGGGCGATTAATTTTAATAATAAAGTGGATTGATTAGTTTAGATAATCAATTATAAATGGTGTAAGTATAATTACTTTATGGTAAGTAATTAAAGGTTAAATTTCTTTAACTAATTAATTAGAGTTAATTAATTAGGAAATTGGTTTAAGAGTTGATTTAATTAATGTGATAAATTAAGAATAATTTAATAAATTAAAGTGTCTGATAAAGTAATTTATATCAAATGATTTGGAATTAATAAATCAGAATTGGATAATAAATTCACAAGTAATTAATTTAATTGGAGATAAATTGAATTAATTAGGATTAAACAATCCTGTTTATAAATGATTATTGAATGCTTGACCTTACTTATGAATGATTATATTGTATGAAATGCCTTGAATTGATTGTCCTATCTGATATGTGATGCTTTGTTTTGAGCTGTGTATATTTATTTGCATCTATATATTATCTGTGATCTGTGAATGAAGATAAGCGTTATAATTTATATCGCTTATCAGATATATTGTTGTATTTGATCTGTCATGATTGAATGATGTGCACTACTGTGTATAACCCCTGGACTACACCATACACACACAAATATGGATTTCACGAGGAAATCGATTAAGTCACAGATTTTGAAATGATTTATAAAAATTGAATATTTGAATTCAAATGTTTTGGAAATGGAATCGGAATAAATGTGAAAAGCTTTTGGAATAAAATTTCAAGTTAAAATTTATTTTAATTTACTTGATTAAGTTTTGAAATTAAATAATTCGATTTAAATTTGAATTCGATATTTGGGATTGAATTCGATGATTGGAAATTATGGTTAAAGATATTATAAACAGGTTTGTATGAATTTAAACCATTTTAAAGGTATTATTTTTGGGAATTTGAATTTAACCCAAGGATTTCAACTCGTATAAAAGAATCAGATTTTCTGAGATGAAACTGTTTGTTTTCAAAAGATAAAAGCTTTCAGATAAGAAATGGAATTCCTATTTAATTAAGGGAATTTCAAGATTGAATAGAGAAATGATTTTCCTAAGTTATGAATGAATTCTTTTTGAAAGCTATGAATTAAATCTGTTTATTTTTAACAGATTTAAAATGATGATTTATTTAAACCATTCGAAATGAAATTGTTTTGAAAGCTATAAGTTAAATCTTTGATTTGAAGATTTAAAGAGTTAATCAAATTGAAATGAAAATTGATTTGGAAAATCTGTGAATGAATCTTTTATTTAAAAGATTAAAATGTGAAAATTGTTTAAAACCGTTAAAGGGTTGTGAAAATGAATCTTTTTGTTTAAAGATTGAAAATGGTAATTTGTTAAGCCATTTGAAGAAAGGTTTTGGGTAATAAGTTGTGACTTAATTGAAATCCCATTATCCATTTGTTCTTGAAATATCGTGCTCACTATTCGGTTTAGCCGGGAAAGGACCTTTGTGTCGTATAACCCATTCCGAATATGTGATTTGTCATTATGGATAGCATTTGAAGACCGGTGATGAAGACCGGGTATTTGCGAAAGCGATAGGATGACCTATCGATTGTCTCTGCACTGAGTTGCAACGGTATAGAGACTCCCTAAGTGATGGGAAATCCGATCAGGATTGTGAATATCCGGATTGCAAGGACTTCTTTGTAAGTGCCTTCGGTTCTGTTCGAGCCCGGAACAGACTTGTACGGATTGTATGTCTGACATTACAGATTGAGATATAAAGCCGATTTCTTTCAAATATATTTCTGTTGGTGGCGAAGAATTTATTCTTTTAGCTTAACACCCTTCTCTGAGACGTACGAGCTCAGAGGTTATGTAGTTGAATGTTATCAGCGATATATTCCCAATTTGGTAATGTGACATGCTGAGTGTTGCTGTGAAATGATCATTGTGTTGATTATTTGTGATAGGATCATTTGTTTGATCGTCTATCCTGGTGATCATTTCTATGATCATTTGTTGACCCAAAGCATGGCTTTTGTATAAAGTATGTTTTTGTGGACGTGACTTCGTCGAGCCTCACACCCCGTGAATGGTCAAAACAGGAAAGAAGCAGCAAGGTTATGAGGGGTAGCGCCCTTTAGGATGTGTGCATTTCCTTCTGGAAAAGGGTGGTATCATGGTATGGAGTCCAGATACTTACTCATGTTGAAAACACTTTGTTATGATTGTGTGAATTGATTACGAGCGCTCGGTGAAAGGTCCCAAAGGACCGGGGGATGGCATATTCGGTCAGTTGTTACTCAGTTAGGGGTAACCCGGCCTTGTGTTGGTAGAGATCCGGTTTGGTTCTCGGGGATGTCCATCCAGAGGCATTCTCATGTGGCAATGGGAAGTTCCTTGGCCTGATCATTCGTTGGAAATCCAAAGAAACAATACGAGACTTGTACGGTATTAGTTGTAGAACCTGCCATCTAATATGGTAGCTATAGTAGGCATAATATAATGGTACCTATGCTGGCTAAGATTTATATTCTACTTTCGAAATGATTTGTTCTACACTATGCACTAGTAATAATATCAAATGTTTCTTTTTAATGCGTATCAAGCATCTTTGACTAACATAAGAAGAAATCTCCTCCAAGTCTGCGTTTGCATTGTGTGTGTGGCAGGAGGTCTTATGGTAGTCTCATTTTTTTAAAAGCATTGCGAATTGACTTTAAAATATTCCTCTATTTTGATTTTAAAGATAAATAAACTGTTTTTGTTGCTCACACCAGTCCCACGACTGATCCGGAGTTTATCGTTTCTTTCCTAAACTCTGGATGCTCATTATTTTCTACACGAGCAGTCTAGAGTTGGGTTTTTCAGATAGTCAGATTAGTAGGTTATCTGGAGTTAATTCAGTCTTTGGATCGCACCAGTCTTGCTTAGCTTGGTGCATCGTTATTGGGAGTTCGAGCTATTGCTGGATGGATTCTTGGAAATGGAGTTGCAGTTATTTTTGGAGTTCTTCCTTGAAGACTATTTTAGAGTTATTTGTTCCGCTGCTAGATGTTATCTATTTTTCTTTTCCGCTGCTATTTATTGTATCATATCTCTGATGTATATTGATATCTATTGGATCATCTGTTGTATCAGATATGTTATCAAAGCTGTATATCAATGTATTATTCTTTTTTTTCCGCTGTGTTATTTACTTAATGTTGTTATAAGCTCTGGCGAATCGGATTTGAACGGTCGAATCTATGGCATTCGAATACGATATGAAGTATGGATGTCGATTTTCGAGCGGGCAAAATTCGACTCGTTACAAAAGCATAGATGATATTAAATGACAGAAGCAAAAGATCGCCACCCGATAAAGGAAGATGTCGCCATTGATGAGATTATTGTAATTGATTATGTTTTATTGTTGAAATATGTTGTATGGAAATATTTCTTATGGAAATATGTTGCAAACTAATAAAAAAAATTAAGATAATTTTAAGTTTAAATATTTTAGTAAAAATATCACAAATATTATGAAATTTTGATATATGTACATATATATATAATTTAAAATCAATTTCAAAATCAATATATTAATTTTAGATAATAAATAAATCATTTAAATTATATAAAAAAAATTCCGCCAAAAGTGATGGTAAGTGTAAATTTAGTCATTAGAAATTTAAAACATATTTTATAACAAATATATATGTGTTAATATTATTCAGTTATATAATTATATGATTTAAATAATATTTAAATAATAAGTATAAATATAAACATTATTTTAATTCTACCAAAAATATTTATATATAATATCGCTTATATAAAATTTTGAAACCATATTTTATGCAATGTAAGATTTAATATGTGCATTATAAAGCTTATACAAATTAAAAATGAATTAATTTAAAATGGGAAAAAATAAAATTTTATCTCTATTGTAAGCATTATAATCATGACAATGACATAAATTTTCAAAAAAAATTATATAAACATACAACCAATCAGATTATGATAATATATTAATATAATAGTGTCACCTATCAAATAAAACAATATACATGAAATAAATATTATATACACATTAGTATTCATTAATAGACTAGAAAATTTACCTTATTACCAATGTCGATAAGTACACCTTGAAATGATGAGATTTACTCCTTGAACAGGTTTCTAATCCAGTAGAGTGCTAGTCCTTGAACCTATGACCACTAATTATCGAATAATATCCGTCTTACTTTTATTTGACTTTGGAAAGGAAGAGATAGGGAGGTCTAGATTTTGGCCAAAGGTTGGGGATGAGGAGGCTACAAATTCGGCTAATAAGTGTGGGTGGAGATTCTTATATAGTGGAGAAATTAGAGACAAATTAGGATCTAAATCCCTTTTTATATTTTACCAATTTTCTATCTCTTATCCATCTGAACCAAGTCTAACTTGCCATCATATGGTTGCACCCCCTCATGCCCTCGTCATGGCCTAACCAACCAGCCCCCATACAGGCTTCAAACCATTTAAAGCCCAAACAAAATATTTTTCATTTAAATATAATTTAAACGCGTATCGATATTGTACATTGATTAATATATTTGTAGCTATTATAAATATATTTAACAGTATTTGTTCATCAAATCAAAAAAAAAAAATATAACTAATATTTCATAGATATTTATTAATTTATAACAATTATAAATTAATTAAATCAATTGTTCAAAGGAGTATTCAACATTTTGGTTGTGTGACCCGTTAGGTGTAAATTTAATCAGGATTAATGTCGAACTATTCAAATATTAACGTTCACACGTCAATTGGTAGGTGATGTGACATTTTGGCCAAATTCATCGCTTACTTAGTTTCGATAAAATCTAATTTACTTTAAGCATTACCCGATTGTGACTATTATTTACACCAATTCTCTTTGTTAAAACCATATCACTTTAGACTTATGGATTTTGGTAATGGTCAACATTCCAATATTATCCATACTCAACTCCATAATCCAAACACAAATTCCTTGGTTCAACAATAGCAATTATTATTAACCGAATTCCTCTGGCCAGACACTTCAATTTTGAGTTGACTTCTATTGGCTGTGATACTAACCTCATATAAATGAAATACAAATCCAACTTCCAGTGCTTTAACTCGATCCAATTATAGTTGATCGATAGACAGCATGATTTAACTATAATCAAAGGGGAGCTTCCATATTGAAGGTCAATAGTATTCTCAAGTCAATATGTAATTTTATCACATCAATATTTTCTGTTTGACCTTGGTCATATTAACCAATATATAGAATTATCGAGTGAGTCATTCCATATTTATCCAATAATTATTAGTATGTAACCCCTTGATGCCCCCAACAACCAAGAGTAATACACTGCTCAACATTTGGAGAGCGTTACATATTCTAGTCTCAACGGATGTATTGCTAATCAGTATCAATACATCTTGACTAGAAACATTTAAAATGGTATATTATTTTCATTGTGATAAATTACTCAAGATTACAACACTTTATAACTATTATCACAAAATACCATTTATGGATTTTCTATTAAATATAATTTTAAATTAATTAATTGATAAATATAATACATTTTATCAAGTATATATTAGAAAAAACGCCTTTTATTTCAAACAAAATTGGTTATCGACTTAGATATATGTGACAAATTACATAATTGCTTGTAAGGCATACCCCTAACTTTATCAATCTCCCACATCCATTTAGGATCAATTTTGGAATCTTATTCCAACTTTTCCAATCAATTTCCTCATAACCAATTGGGTCAGTCCCTCGGTGAATAGGTATGCTATCATGTTTTTGTTATCTACTCTATCAATCAACTCTCTCTAACGCACGTAAACTACCTTTATCATGTGGAACAATTCGGAGCATATCTCTCGACTTCTGGTAATCTTTATGTTCTATTATGAACCATACCATGACATTGCTATCTTGTAAAAAAATTATGGGATTCTCAACATTTGAAATCACCCTCAACTCAATTGTAAATTTATGGATGTATATTTATATACATTGCTTTTATTGCATCGCTGTGCAAGGCGATGTACTTGGTCATTTTTTATTGAATCAGTCACAGTCTTTCATTTGAAACATTTTGTTACTGAAATATTATATGCAATATCACTTATGAAAGTTTGAGTTCTGAATACTCCTTCATAAGGAGTTTGTTATTTCTATATAAAATTCTAAAGTATTTCATAAATACATGAGAACACCTCAAACGACCATTTAGTGGTATCAATTTGGATTTAATATTTTCTTCATGTATCAAACACATAAAAAATCATGATATCATAGACAACATAAGATGTATGTTAATTCCTATTGCTAATGAATAAGGAATCCATCTTACATGTTCCTTATTAAAAATTTTAATAAGGTGTCCTTGTATGTCGTTTTGGACATTCCCAATATCTTTTATACTTACTATAAAAACATTATTTACAAATCCAACGTCGAGTATTAAAACATCTAAAGCAGATTCGATACAACTACATCATTAACAATCAACAGTGTGTTGTTTACTTATGGATTAGAAATATCTATATACCTTTTAATGTTCTTTCTAATGAACACACACTTCCTTTTCATTTTGACTCATAATCCAACTATTTGATATTTCTATCAAAATATTTTTTTGATTTCGATGCTTATAAAATGATAATTTCTATGATTTCCTGAATTATATCCAAAAACTCACAAACTCAATATCACTCCTACTAACTTTGAGACACTTTGTTTTTTTTTTTTGCTAAAAATCTATTCCAAATCATTATTTAGAATTCTCCATTTTAGCACATACGCAACAAAAACAAAGTTATACTAAGAAATAATCGTGTGAGTAAATCTGAACTAACTTGAGCACACTGAATGGTATCTATTACGTTAATTTCAACAATTAATATTCACGGTATTATTCTTATCAATGTGGATCATTATATATATATATATATATATATATATATATATATATATATTAATTGCAATCAAGTGTTGGGCTCTTTCTCTCTATAGATCATATACCTTCAGGTACAACTATCAAAATCATATTTTTATAAAGTACTTGGAATTTATTTGTGTCACGACCCGAAATTCGGCGTCTGAAAATCGACATCAAATACGTCACTTGTATTCGAATGCCGCAGATTCAAACGTCGAACTCCAGTTCGGATGGAGCTTATAACACATTAAGTAATAACAACACAGTGGAAGAAAAATGAATATCATTGATATACAATATTTGATACAACTCATTGATACAAATGAATATCAACATATCAGAGATAGATACAACAGTGGAAAGAAACAATAGCAATGGAGGAATATCTTCAATTGCCAAAGCTCCAAAGGACTCCATTCCAAAAGCAGTTATATACAAACCACAAGCTCGAACCACCATCATGTTGTAATGTAACAAGGTCAGTCCGAATGTTAAAGTGAAACAAATGCGACCGCCAATCTAGATACTTCAAGATATCAAATCTACATCTGCTATATGACTACCTGACTCTAGGCTACCCGTGTGGAAAATTACGGGCACCTAGAGTTTAGAAAGGAAACAATAAACTCCAGGTCAGTCATGGGACTGGTATGAGCAAACAAAAAGTTTATCTTTAACAAAAGTAGTAAAAAGAAATCTGCAATGCTTTTTGGAAAATGAAACTACCATAAAGTCTCCCAACGCACACATACAATGCAATCGCACTTGGGGGAGATTTCTTCTTATGATAGTCAAACATGCTTGATACGCAAAATCCTTTTTGATATTATTATTAGTGCATAGTGGAAAACGTTTCGAAAGTATAATATTAATAAATCACTAAAGGAAAGTATATTATAATTGTCCCATGTTTAGTCAGCATAGGTACCATTATAGTATGCCTACTATAGCTACCATATTAGATGGCATGTTCTACAACTAAAACCGTACAGAGCTCGTATTGAATGATTAGATTTCCAACAATGGTCAGGCTAAGGAACTGTTGCGACTTTTCTATTGATTAGAAAAGCACAAATTTTAATAAATTCTGCAAGCGCACAGACGTGTAGTATGCTGGTCGAACACAAGGAATTGTATTTTAAAACAATTAAAATCCATAGTTAAATCTTAGGCGTGTTAAACGAATTCGACGGTGAATTTTGAACAGAAAATAAAAACAATAATATACTCCGAATCGATTTCGAAACTAATCGAAATTGCAACCAAAATATAGAATTGTAAAAAAAATCAGAATAGAAATTGAAATTGCGAAAAAGAAGATAACGGAGCAAACAACTGAATAATTATTAACTAACTGAAAAGAGTGCAGAAAATAACTAAGAACAAGAATAAATAAATTGCTAAATCTAATCAACAATCCTATGTATTCTGTTCGAAAATAAAAACAGTGCTGAATTTAAATCTAAACTTGAAGAAAAGTGATGAGGTAAGAGATGATTTCAAGGTGTTGTATAATGCTGTATATATAGGCTTTCAACCCCTAAAATCAGTCCATCTTTTTAGCAATAGGACCGGTTCTATTCTTAGTATTTGCCAAGATAATTGTACTGACTGGGTCCATTCCTTGAATTGGTGAAGAGTCAAGTTGCCACGTCATTGCTTGAAATACTTTTATATGTGAATTGGTCCAAACTCATACGTAAGCTACTTTTGAATGTGTCTCATTTTGCTTCATATCATGGCTATGTATTATGCTACTTTTTAGGAGGAACTGGTCCTTTGCTTGAATTGGTGAAAGAGAACATATATACGTCCAGATCATTGCTTGAATTGGTCCATATTGCTTTGATTTATTTCAATGCTCAAAATGTTGCACTCTTTGCTGCGTGATTTTTGAACCAATGGACGGCATAACCGATTAATTTCAACGTTGCACTTTGGAATCAATAATCTGCAAAACCACAACAAAATACCCGTATAATACCGCTTTATTAAAATAAAAATATATGAAATAAACGGTTTAAATTGCAGAGAAATACGTTCATCAGGAACTTCCTTTCCGAATGGGTACGCCTCTGGAGAGACGCCCCGAGAACTTAACAAGCTCTCTGCCAACACAAGGCCGAGTTACCTCTGTAACTAGGTAACTACTGACACGAGTATGTCATCCTCCGGTCGTCACCAACCTTTATCTGAGCGCTCGTCACCAACAAAATTATAACAACCACATAGGTTAAATATCAAGGCTCCATACCATGATACCACCTTTTATCCTGAAGTAAATGCACATACCCTAAGGAGCGCTACCCCCAATAACCTTGCCGCATCTTTCCTGTTTCAGCCGTTTCCGGGTTGTGAGGTTCGACGAAGTCTCATCCACAAAGCTATGCTTTTCACAAAAGCCATGCTTCGATGAACAAATGATCAGCAGCATTTCGTATGCCACATTACCAAATTGGGAATGTATCACTAGTAACCATCAACTACATAACCTTTGAGCTTGTATGTCTCAGAGAAGGGTGTTAAGCTAAGAGAATAAATTCTTCGCCACCAACAGAAATGTAATTGGTAGAAATCAGCTTTGCATCTCAAAGTATAATGTCAGACATACAAACATACAAGTCTGTTTTGGGTTCGAACAGAATCGAATACATTTCCAAAGAAGCCCTTACAATCCGGGTATTCACAATCCCGATCGGATTCCCCATCACATATGGAGGTCTCTATACTGGAGCAACTCAGTGCAGATTCATTCGACAGGTAATCCTTTCGTTCTCGAAAATACCCGGCTTCACCATCGGCCTTCAAATGCTTATCCATTTCGTCGTATCACTTATTCAGAATGGGTTATACGACATAAAGTCCTCTCTCGGCTAAACCAAATAATGAGCGCTTAATTTTAAAACCACAAGGATAATGGGAAGTCACACTATTAGCCCGAAACCTTTTCTTCAAATGGTTTAAACAAATCCCACTTTAATCTTTTTAAAACAAAAGATGCACCATTTTAAAATTCACTGAAATTTGAAACCAAGATTCACCAATCTTTCATAAAGATTCATTCATACCTTTCAAAACAATTTCCATTCCAAACTTGAAATATTTCAACAAAAACTGGAAGTTCTTTCGTTTTATGAAAGCCATTATCACTTGAAAACAAATGTTTTTCATTTTCGGAAAATTCGATTAAATTTACATAAGTTAAAGCCTTTCAAAGTATACATTGAATAATCAGCCAACTGCTGTATTCAGCAAGTTCTATTTGAATTAAATTCAAATCACCAAAATAATTTATTTAAAATACTACAAAAATTGTTTTAAATCCATATATATGTATTGTATAACTTGTACAACCTTTTCAAACCATAGTTTCTAAAATAATTTCAAAACTTAAACAAGATATAACATATTCAAACTAAATTTCTATTTCAAAACTTCCTTTCCAAAAGCTTTTCATATTCAATGCAATTCCATTTCCAAAATCATTTTGGATTCAGAATTAAATCTTTAAAGCCATTTCATGATATTAATTCAAATATCCATGACTGAACCAATTTCCTCGCGCAATCCATATTTTGTGTGTGTGGTGTGGTCTAGGGGTTTTACACAAAAATACAATATCATCAATCATCACAGATTCAAGCATAGCAATATTGATAAGCGGTATAATCCTATAACGCTTATCTTCCATTCACAGATTCACAGATAAATATGTAAATGCATCGTAGATAAATAAATCACACACACGGCTCAATTCACATCATAGAATATTCCAGATCAGAGATAATAATCAATTCAATCATTTAACACAATCAATCATCCACAAACAAGATTAATTAATTATCCGACTGTAATGAATTACCTAACCCTGCTTAATTATTATTAAGTAATTACAGTCATTTTATTAATTATAACTAATTAATCACATAATTACTTTCATTAATTATCCTTAATCAATGATTAATTACCCTTAATTATAAATTTATCAATCCTTAATCTTTTATTAATTAACTTTTAACCAATATTTAGTTAACCTTAATTATGAAATTAATTAACCTTAATCATGAAATTAATTAACCTTAATTCATTACTTAATCGTTAATTAATTAACTTTAATTATTAATTGTCCTTTAATTAATCACATAAATAAATTAATCACCTTGATAAATTATCCTTTAATTAATCACATTGATTAATTAATCACATTAATAAATTATCCTGTAGTTATTAATTACATAAGGCTTATGATAAAATCAACAGACAGTTTATCATTCATGTATTACACTGTATGGATTTTCCTACTTCCATGATTAATCTCATTGAGGAATGTATCTCCACCCCCACATTTTCCATTATCATTAATGGTACTCCTAAAGGTTACATTACTAGTAATAGGGGCTTGAGACAAGGTGATCCCCTCACCCCCTACTTATTTGCAGTTGCCATGGAATTTTTCTCACTTCAAATGGAACTAGCTTGTTATAATTCTTTGTTTCAGCCTCTATTTAAACATGATCCTAATGTCAATCATTTATTATATGCTGATGATTTGATTATTGCTGTTAGAGCTTCCTCAACTGCTGCTCAGGGTCTACTTCATATTTTTAATCAATTGCATCTATTTGTGGGTCTTGAGCTAAACACTACTAAGTCCAAACGCTATTTTAGCAAATATTGCACCTCTAAAACAGCCATTTTGGACATTTTGCAAATTAAGGAAGGTCTACTTCCTGTCAAGTATCTTGGGTTCCTCTCTCAACTAATGTCATAACTGACCGTGAATGTGGTGAACTTGTTGGAAAGATTAGAGACAAACTTAATGGTTGGAGTTCTAAATTACTCTCTTTTGCTGGTAGAATTGAATTGGTGCATACAGTTATTACTGCTAAAGTTAGATTTTGGCTTCAAACATTTCACATTCCTGACAGTTCAATTGAGAAGATTAATTCAGCATGTGCTAACTTCATTTGGAGGGGGGGATTACATAAAGTTAGTTATGATATTCTTTCCAGACCTAAATCTGAAGGTAGTGTTGGGCTCGTCAACCTGAAAGACCTTAGAAGGACTTATCAAATTAAACATGGATGGAAAATTCTAACTTCCAACACTCTCTGGGCTAGGTGGATGAGAAGCAGATATCTAAAGGGGAGTTTCTGGACTATGCATGAGGATATTAACTCCTCTGGGGTTTGGAAATGTATTTTAAGGAGCAGGGATGTTTTGAAAACATGTATCTCAAGGAGAATTGCTAATGGTAGGGATACTTATCTTTGGAGGGACCCATGGATTAATGGACACTCACTTGCTGACAAATATGGCTGGGGTATGATTTCATGTATTGGAGAATATGATGATCTAGTTGCTTCCATTATCCAACATGGTGATCGGATTCCTGACCAGAAAGGACTTCATGTTATTGCTGAGGATGTCAAGTTTGTTCCTATCTACTCCTCTGAACCTAATGATACTTGGACTTGGAACTACACTAAAGATGGTATCTTTACTACCAATAGTGCTTGGGAAGCTCTACGTACTAAACATATTAACAAATTTTGGGCAGCTCCTATCTGGTCCAGATCAAACAACCCTAAGATGGCATTCACGACTTTCAAAGCCATTAATTTAAGACTTCCTACATCTGACAGACTAGCTAGATGGGGTATGGAGGTCAATCTAAATTGTAAATTATGTAACTCCCACCCAGAATCACACAATCATCTATTTTTTGAATGTGAATACTCTACTCGTGTGTTAAGTCATGTTAAGAGTAAAAATCAAGACATGCATGCAATTTCTACCCTAGAAGATGAATTACTGTACCTGAGTTCCCGCAAGAAAGAAGATTTGCTGACCCAACTGCAGCTTATTTGCCTCACCACAACAGTTTTCCATCTCTGGAAAGAGAGGAATCGAAGAGTTTTCTAGAATACTGCAAAAAATCATCACCAAATTCAGATCGCAATTGAACAAGATGTCAGAATCCTAGTGAAAAGAATTAAAAGCAAGATCTTTACCTCTGCGTCAGAACTGGAGAACAGAATCCTTCGAGATTGGAAAGTGGATCCGCCATGACTTTTAGCTTCAGTGCTTTATAGTAGGAGGCAATACTTTTGTGTTTTGCTGTGGAATAAATGTTTAATATTCCAGTTTGGTTATCGTGTTCTTTTTGTCGTATTCTTTTAATTTAACCTGTACGAGACTTTGTGAGTCTTTGTATTGGTCTTTGTGGGGCATCAATAAAATTTACCATTCTTCAAAAAAAAAATCTTTAAGTAATTAATTACCTTAATTACCTGCATTAATTAATCTTTAATTAATAAATTATCCTCTAATCTAATTACACAAAGTAATTATACCTTATTTACATTAAGTAAGAATCTTTTATTAATTACATTATGTAATTAATTTCATTAAGTAATTAACCTTTATTACTTTCATTACTAAATTGTTTTTTAATTAATTAAATTAGATAATAAACCTTTAATTAATTATATAATTAAATAAATCACCATAGTTAATTAATCACCTTGATAAATTATCCATTTAATTAACCATCCTTTAATGCATTAAGTAATTAATCTTTCATTTAATTATATTTGAAAACAATCAAATATTTAATAAGATAATTGACTTAATACTATATAAACCAAACAAGTTTAAAACAATTTTAACTTTAAAATTTAAATCCTTGAAAGCTTGCTAAATACTTTACTTTTGAAAACTTAGTTTATATTTCTTAAAAACTTTGTTTTAAAACTTGTTTAAATTTTAATTTGAAACTTGGTTTATTTTCCTTTGGAAACATATTTCTTTTAAATATACCTTAAAACTTTGCTTAAATAAAAATTTACTCTATAACTTTAAAACTGTTGTATTTTAAAACCTGAAATATATTTTCCTTTTTATTTCAAAATCTAGTTATTTATACAAAATGGAAACTCGAGCTATTTCTAATTTTCTCGAGCAAAGCATCGAGACACTCACGACCTTACTTCTCTTCGAGCCATCACTACGAATTCTCGAGCACAACTTTGAATTACCATTCATCTCCCCAAACTTTACAAACACCCAGACATACAGATGATACACGTGCACGTGCACCAGAGCTCTAACGAACTCCAGCCAATCATACCGCCTTCGACATGTCGACGACCATCTCCCATAACCGTCTGACCACCCAGAATTCTCAACAACTACTTAAATCGAAATCGAACCAAGCTAACCCCTACAGGAAAAAAACTGATCACCTGAAAACAACCTCGACCTGCCACCACAGACCACCATACCACTCACTATTCCTACCCAAGCTCCTCCACAACCCTACGCATCGGCTCCCCCTGGTCCAGTCCACTCCGGTCCACCATCGGCGATGAAATCGACTCAATAACATCCTCAACCAGAACAATTGCTAAAACCCTAAACATCATCATCTAGCAACCACGGCGATTAGTAAATTCATTCATTATTTTTCCTAAAATCGCCCACCTACAATCATGCTTCAGCCTCAACCCTAAAGTCCCCAATCTATTTGATCGCCAGAATTTGATGCAAATATAATTTCTGTTCAACTCTCAATATAACTCGATTTATCAATTTAAAAATTCTATAATGATCATTAAAAATTATGATTTTGAAATATGAATCCATTCCTATAATCAAACTTAAAAATCAAAACATTTGATTTTGGGCTTATTTTAAATCATCACTGTATATATATCATTTTTGAAATAAGTGCTTAATTTAAATATTTGAATTTTTAAAAAAAATTGATATTACACATATACAAGTATTTTTCTATCAATGATCCTAACTTAAAACAATTTGGATGGAGAGATATAAATTAGTCAAGTTGTTTTTGAACCTGTAGTATAAAACAGAGGTATAGGGCTGTACACAGACACATATACACAGTCACATATGTACACATATAGGCATATTCACACCCATGCAAACCTATTTCACAAACATACATCCAATATTGATCATATGAAAACCAAAATGTGTATAGGGATAAGAGTTTGCTCATTTTATTTTTGAAAATAGAGGCCTGGAACTGAAAACGTTTTTAATTTGAAAACTGGAACCATTGTATTAATCTGGAATTTGATTTGTTGAGATGGTAGTTGATCTACTTTGACGCTTTTTAGTTGAATCACGTATTTTGATCTGAAACTGGAAGTGTTTTGATTTCTAGATTTAAGAACTTGATCTTTTTTTCGATCTGTAGTTTTAATTGGAGCCTGATCTTTGCATTGCATTTCCCAAGTTGAAATATGAAGCTTTTAATTGTTTTTGATTTATTGTTTGAACAGGTTTTTGATTTTCTTTTGCACTATTTTGATTTACATCTCAGTTTTGATTTTAATTTTTGATTTCTTTTGATCTGTAGTTTTTGTTTCAGGTTTGTACTTGTTTGATTTCTGAGATGAGCTTGCTTTTGAACTGGAATACTTCGATCTTTCCAGGCTTTGTTTCAGATTTGAAAATGAAGATAGAAGAGTGTTGAACTAAAATAGCTTTCTTTCTAATATGTGCTTATATTTCAGATTAAAGAAAGAATAGATTTGCCAATTGTCTACATTAATCTTACACTTGTAAATACATGTAATCTCATCCTTACAAATGTTAAAATGTAAACATTTTATGTTTAAACCTTTTGTTAAACTTTTATTTATTTATGTTGATTACCTATTTTATATTTACATATGTTTTAAACTTTTATATATTTGCAAACCATATTTTTATTAATCCATTTTCTAATATTTAGACTTATATTTTTAAATACATTTCCTTTTATAAATATTTATATGATCTTAAAGAAAATAATTTAAAACTAAATTATACATTACTAAATGTATATGTAAATATATAATAGAATTTAACCTTTTAAATATACTTTGAGAATTATTATATTTAATTCAAAATATAACTTCCTTAATATATATACATATAGATATATACTATAATTAGAAAACAAATTTTATTAATTTTAAAATATAGAGATCTCAAATTCAATTTATATTTCAATTCATTTACATTTGAATTTCAAATCCAAATTTCAATTTATAATCAATTTATATATAAAAAACAAATATCTTATTTAATTTGGAAAAATTCAAATTTATTCACAATTTAATCCAAAAATCTATTTTAATCACTAAATTTAATTTGGCTCAAAACCGGGATCATTACAGATTCTCCCCTTAAGAAAATTTCGTCCTCGATATTTGCCAGATAGGGAGACAACAAAGAACAGATGAAGAATGTTTCACTAGATCAAACTGAATATCTATTCTGCATTTGGCTTACCAAATCAGAATATCAATAAATATGAAACTCATTCAACACTTCATAAAATATTCGGGTCATCTGATCTACGAAATATGCAGAGCACTGGTCAGTTCGAAGGATAACTAACGGTTCGTAAAATATATCTGGACTTAAAATAACAGACAAGCGGATACAATCTTCCACAATTTTCAAACACTAGGTATGGAATCCAAACTCAGGTCGGAATACCCCAAAATATTTATTAACTTGTCCCTCTTCGGACTTCGATTCACACAAGAAAATTCTCAAATTTGGTTTTAACCGAAATCATTTTATTGATACAATCAAATTTAACTTCACATTTTTTTTACCAATATATTTCAAATAAATTTTAAATTTATTAAAGTTAAGAACGAGAAACTGATGAAGAGAATATGAAATAGGAATCTTTCTACAACGATTCGCAGGGCCACCATTGCACCGAAGCTTCTTCTTGTAGTTGCCAGTAAGCCATCAAAGAATTGAAATTGGATCAGAGATTGATAGAGAATTATTGTTTCCTTGTTGTTGCAGGGTATTGACCATTTGCAGTGGTACTCCCCTGTCCCCTATCTCGTCCTCTTCTTGCACTCATACACACTATCAGTGGATAGTAAGAGAATTTACCGAGGCATACGGATAAGATATCTTAGGGATATACTCATTCTAGGGTATTTGTAACCCTATCTCTAATGAGTTACCTAATGTGTTATACTCCAAAAGCTAAAGTTCAACCTTTAGCTCTGATACCAAATTGTCACGACCCAAAATTCAGCGTCTGAAAATTGACATCAAATACCTCACTTGTATTCGAATGTCGTAGATTCAAACGTCGAACTCCAGTTCGTATGGAGCATATAACACATTAAGTAATAACAACACAGCGGAAGAAAAATGAATATCATTGATATACAATATTTGATACAACTCATTGATACAAATTAATATCAACATATCAGAGACAGATACAACGGCGGAAAGAAACAACAGTAGCGGAGAAATATCTTCAATTGCCAAAGCTCCAAGGACTCCAATCCAAAAGAAGTTATATCCAAACCACAAGCTCGAACCACCATCACGTTGTAATGTAGCAAGGTCAGTCCGAATGTCAAAGTCAAACAAATGCGATCGCTAATCCAGATACTTCAAAGATATCGAATCTACATCTACTATCTGACTACCTGACTCTAGGCTGCCCATGTGGAAAATTATGGGCACCCAGAGTTTAGAAAGGGAACAATAAACTCCACATCAGTCATGGGACTGGTATGAGCAAACAAAAACAGTTTATCTTTAACAAAAGAAGCAAAAAGAAATCCGCTATGCTTTTTGGAAAATGAAACTACCATAAGGCCTCCTGGCACACACACACAATGCAATCACACACTTGGGGGAGATTTATTCTTATGATAGTCAAACATGCTTGATACACAAAATCCTTTTTAATATTATTATTAGTGCATAGTGGAAAACATTTCGAAAGTATAATATTAAACATAGCCAGCATAGGTACCATTATAGTATGCCTACTATAGCTACCATATTAGATGGTAGGTTCTTCAACTAAAACTATACAGGACTCGTATTGAATGATTGGATTTCCAACAATGGTCAAGCTAAGGAACTTCCTTTACAAATCGGTATGCCTCTGGATGGACGCCTCGGGAACTTAACTAGTTCTTTGCCAATACAAGGCCAGGTTACCTCTGTAGCTAGGTCACTACTGACACGAGTATGCCATCCCCCGGTCATTAGCAACCTTTATCCAAGCGCTTGTCACCAACAAAATTCCAGCAACCACATAGGTTAAATTTCTGGGCTCCATACCATGAAACCACCTTTTATCCGGTAGGAAATGCACATACCCTAAGGGGAGCTACCCCCTATGACCTTGCCGCATCTTTCCTGTTTTGTCCATTTTTGGGTTGTGAGGTTCGACGAAGTCTCTTCCATAAAGTTGCGCTTTTCATAAAAGGCATGCTTCGATCAATAAATGATCAACAGCACTTCGTATGCCACATTACCAAATTGGTAATGTATCACTAGTAACCATCAACAACATAACCTCTGAGCTCGTACGTCTTAGAGAAGGGTGTTAAGCTAAGGGAATAAATTCTCCGCCACCAACATAAATGTATTTGACAGAAATCAGCTTTACATCTCAAAGTGTAATGTCAGACATACAACCATACAAGTCTGTTCTAGGTTCGAACAGAACCGAAGGCACTTCCAAAGAAGCCCTTGCAATCTGGGTATTCACAATCTCGATTGGAATCCTCATCACATATGGAGATCTCTATACCGGAGCAACTCAGTGCAGAGTCATTCGACAGGTAATCCTTTCGTTCTCAAAAATACCCGATCTTCACCACCGGTCTTCAAATGCTTATCCATTTCATCGTATCACTTATGCGGAATGGGTTATATGACATAATGTCCTTTCCCGGCTAAACCGAATAATGAGCGCTTAATTTTAGAACACATGGATATTGGGATCTTACTTAAGTTACACTTTTAGCCCAAAACCTTTTCTTCAAATGGTTTAAACAAATTCCCACTTTATTCTTTCTAAAACAAAAAATTCACCTTTATAAAGTTCACTCAAATTTGAAACCATGTTTCACCAATCTTTCACAAAGATTCATTCATAGCTTTCAAAACTATATCCATTTCAAACTTGAAATCTTTCATCAAAAACTGGAAGTTCTTTCGTTATATGAAAGCCATTATCATTTGAAAACAAATGTTTTTCAGTTTCGGAAAATCCAACTAAATTTACACAAGTTAAAGCCTTTCAAAGTATACATTGGATAATCAGCGAACTGCCGCATTCAGCAAGTTCTATTTGAATTAAATTCAAATCCCCAAAATAATTTATTAAAAATACTTCAGAAATGGTTTTAAATCCATATACATATGTATTGTATAACTTGTATAACCTTTTCAAACCATAGTTTCCAAAATAATTTCAAAACTTAAACAAGTTATAATATATTTAAACTAAATTTCAATTTCAAAACTTCCTTTCCAACAGCTTTTCATATTCAACCCAATTCCATTTCCAAAATCATTTTGGATTCAAAATTAAATCTTTAGAACCATTTCATAATATTAATTCAAATATCTGTGACTTAACCAATTTCCTCGTGCAATCCATATTTTGTGTGTGTGTGTGGTGTGGTCCAGGGGTTTTATACAAAAGTGCAATATCATCAATCATCACAGATTTAAGCATAGCAATATTGATAAGCGGTATAATCTTGTAGCGCTTATCTTCCATTCACAGATTCGTAGATAAATATGTAAATGCATTACAGATAAATAAATTATACACACAACTCAAATAGAATATTCCAGATCGGAGATAACAATCAATTCAATCATTCAATACAATCAATCATCCACAAGCAAGATTAATTAATTATCTGACGGCAATGAATTAGCTAACCGTGCTTAATTATTATTATGTAATTACAGTCATTTTATTAATTATAACTAATTAATCACATAATAACTTTCATTAATTATCCTTAATTAATGATTAATTATCCTTAATTACAAATTTATCAATCCTTAATTATTCATTAATTAACTTTTAATCAATATTTGGTTAACCTTAATTATGAAATTAATTAACCTTAATCATGAAATTAATCATTAATTAATTAACTTTAATTATTAATTGTCCTTTAATTAATCACATAAATAAATTAATCACCTTGATTAATTATCCTTTAATTAATCACATTCATTAATTAATCACATTAATAAGTTATCCTTTAATTATTAATTAACTATTCTTAATTACTTTCATTAAGTAATTATCTTTAAGTAATTAATTACCTTAATTACCTACGTTAATTAACCTTTAATTAATAAATTAATCAACCTTTAATTAATTATATAATTAAATAAATCACCTTAGTTAATTAGTCACCTTGATAAATTATCCATTTAATTAACCATCTTTTAATACATTAAGTAATTAATCTTTCATTTAATTATATTTGAAAACAATCAAAGATTTAATAAGATAATTGACTAAATACTAAATTATACAAAATAAACAAGTTTAAAACAACTTAACTTTAAAATTTAAATCCTTGAAAGCTTGCTAAATAGTTTACTTTTGGAAACTTAGGTTATATTTCTTAAAAACTTTGTTTTAAAACTTGTTTAAAATTTTAATTTGAAACTTGATTTATTTTCCTTTGGAAACTTATTTATTTTAAATATACTTTAAAACTTTGCTTAAATAAAAATTTACTCTGTAACTTTAAAACTATTGTATTTTAAAACCTGAAATATATTTTCCTTTTTATTTCAAAATCTGGTTAATTTATACAAAATGGAAACTCGAGCTATTTCCAATTTTCCCCGAGCAAAGCACCGAGACACTCGTGACCTTACTTCTCTTCGAGCCATCACCACGAATTCTCGAGCACAACTTCGAGTTACCATTCATCTTGCCAAACTTTACAAACACCCAGATATACAGATGATACACGTGAACATGCACTGGAGCTCTGATGAACTCCACTCAATCGTGCCGCCTTCGACATGTCGACGGCCATGTCCCATAACCGTCTGACCACCCAGAATTCTCGACAACTACCTAAATCGAAATCGAACCAGGCTAACCCCTACAAGAACCAAACTGATCGCATGAAAACAACCTCGGCTTACCACTACAAACCACCAGACCACTCGCCATTCTGACCAAAGCTCCGCCACAACCCTACGCATCGATCCTCTTTGTTCGGCCCACTCCGGTCCACCATCGGTAATGAAATAGAGTCGTTAACATCCTCGACCGAAACAACTGCTAAAACCCTAAATCATCATCGTCTGGCAACCACGTCGATTAGTAAATCCATTCATTATTTTTCCTGAGATCGCCCACCTACAATCGTGCTTCAGCCTCAACCCCGAAGTCTCCATTCTATTTGATCGCCAGAATTTGATGTAACTACAATTTCTGTTCAACTCTTAATATAACTCGATCTATCAATTTAAAAATTCTGTAATGATCAATAAAAATCATGATTTTGAAACATGAATCCATTACTCTAATCAAACTTAAAAATCAAAATATTTGATTCTGGGCTTGCTTTAAATCATCACTATATATATATATATATATATATATATATATATATATATCCTTTTTGAAATAAATGCTTAATTTAAATATTCGAATTTATTTTCAAAAATGATATTACACATATACAAGTATTTTTCTTTTAATGATCCTAACTTCAAACTATTTCGATGGAGAGATATAAATTAGTCAAGTTGTTTTTGAACCTATAATATAAAACAGAGATATAGGGCTGCACACAGACACATATACATAGTCACATATATACACATACAAGCATATTCACACCCATGCAAACCTATTTCACAAACATACATCCAATACTGATCATATGCAAACCAAAATGTATATAGGATTAAGAGTTTGCTCACTTTGATTTTGAAAACAGAGGCTTGGAACTGGAAATTTTTTTAATTTGAAAGCTGGAGCCTTTGTATTAATCTGGAATTTGATTTGTTGAGAAGGTAGTTGATCTACTTTGACGCTTTTGAATTGAATCTCGTATTTTGATCTGAAACCGGAAGTGTTTTGATTTCCATATTTAAGAACTTGATCTGTTTTCTGATCTGTAGTTTTTATTGAAGCGTGATCTTTGCATTGCATTTCCAGGTTGAAATCTGAAGCTTTTAATTGCTTTTGATTTATTGTATGAATAGGTTTTTCATTTTCTTTTGCACTGTTTTGATTTACATCTCAGTTTTGATTTCTTTTTATCTGTAGTTTTGTTTCAGGTTTGTACTTGTTTGATTTCTGAGATGATCTTTCTTTTGAATTGGAATACTTTGATCTTTCCAGGCTTTGTTTTCAGATTTGAAAATGAAGATAGAAGGGTGTTGAACTAAAATAGCTATCTTTTTAATATGTGTTTATATTTCAGATTAAAAGAAAGAAAAGATTTGCCACTTGTCTACATTAACCTTACACTTGTAAATGCATGTAATCTCATCCTTAAAAATGTTAAAATGTAAACATTTTATGTTTAAACCCTTTTTTAAACTTTTATTTATTTATGTAGATTATCTATTTTATGTTTACATATGTTTTAAACTTTTTATATATACAAATTATATTTTTATTAATCCATTTTCTAATATTTATACTTATCTTTTTAAATACATTTCCTTTATATATATTTATACAATCTTAAAGAAAATGATTTAAAACTAAATTATACATCAATAAATGTATATGTAAACATATATTAGAATTTGACCTTTTAAATATACTTTGAGAATTATTATATTTAATTCAAAATATAACTTCCTTAATATATACCTGTAAATATATATTATAATTAGAAAACAAATTTTATTAATTTTAAAAAATAGAGATCTCAAATTCAGTTTATGTTTCAATGCATTTATATTTGAATTTCAAATCCAGATTTCAATTTATAATCAACATATATATAAATAAACAAATATCTTGTTTAATTTGGAAAAATTCAAATTTATTCACAATTTAATCCAAAAATCTATTTTAATCACTAAATTTAATTTGGCTCAAAACCGGGACCGTTACAATTTGGAATCTGCACATTGTGCTATATCATAGAATTTGTACTCTTAATGATTTAATTAAACAACTAAGGATTATGTATTCTTGACATTGACAATAAACTCGTAGTTTTTCCTTAATGTACAAGAATATTCATTAGACGTTCTAACGTATTGCGTTCATTTGTGTTTGGTTAGTTTCATTTCATCCCTTGTAATCAGTTTTATCCTTGGATCGTATCCAAATTAATTTTATAGCAATAATTTCTCAAATAAATTATACAAAGTTGGTATTCATGAAATAACAGTTATTTCTTAAAGCAATGGATTGGGAATCGATGAATATTTTATGAATTTCATTATATAAAACTAATTTTTGCATTAGTTCACAATATATTAATGTTCACAACATAAATTAGTCATCTAACGACTATCTTTCCCAAAAATCTCTTGGGATGATTCATACAAGATCTCTTACGCACAATTATCATATGCAGTCTTTCGACTAGCATAACTTTCCAACTTCTTGGTCAAAGATATGTAAGGGTTTTTTATAAATCCATATCTTATATAATTTTGTAAACTATTCTTTGGATGATAATTATTTTAGCCTTAGGTACTACTCTTAAGTACGCTCTTAAAGAAAGATTTTAACTCAACTTCACTCATTATTAATCATGCTTTGTCCAACAAAGTTCAGTCACTCCTTATCAATACATCATTATGTATTATAGGGAGGAGTGACCTTGGCTCTAAATCTTTATTCATATTAGGTACATGGAGAACACTTTCTAATATACATTCACTCATTCAATCAAATCAAATCATTTCTGTCGCATGTTATATTATTTATTCCTCCTGCTCCAAGAATCTAAACTCTCTGATCCATCTCCAGCCCTTTTTCGACAAATTGGTGGCCCACGACTCTCGGGGTGGGCCCACACAAATGCTATTGTCTCCAGGGGGGTCTTATTACCATGTGGAATGAATCTGTATGGTCCCTTAGCCAAACCATTCACCAGCCGTTTATCCTCCACGTTGCCCTTATCCACCTTCAGACCAACACCATTGTCTTCTTCTCAAACATTTACGGTCCCCAATCCTCCTACGAACGGGCAGAACTTTGGAATTTATGCTTGGAATTTGCATCTCATATTAATGGACCTTGGGTACTCGGGGGTGACTTCAACACAACCAGGCACCCCGATGAAAGAAACTCAGGAAATTTCTCGTCTGACTCAGATGTCTTCAATGCTTTCATCAGCTCATGCTATCTAATCGAAACCCCTATCAACAATCGTCTCTTCACACGGTCCAATAGACGTCAAGCTCCCGCTTTAGCCAAACTAGATCGCTTTCTCTTCAACCCTGCATGGGAGGATATTCACCACCTGTCAACTTGCCTTGGCCTACCATCTGTCCTCTCAGACCATTGTCCCCTGGTGCGATACGGGCTCCTACACCAACCATAATCGACCATTCAGGTTTGAAAGACTGACGAATTTATCAAAACAGCTTGGGCCCAACCCATTAACTCCACCTCAGCCTCTGCACGGGTAGTTGGCAAACTCAGATCGCTTAAAAGACTCCTCAAACCTTGGGCCAGATCCATCTGGGGTTCACTCAGGAACCGTATTGCCTCCACCCAAGATGAAATCCTTAAGCTGAACATCCTGGAGGAATCTCGCCCACTCGATGAGTCTGAGTCACACAAACTTAAAAGTTTTGAAGCAGAACTTGGAAGACTATTGAAGCAGGAGGAAATTGGTTGGTAACAACGTTCAAAGGATAGGTGGTTAGCGGACGGCGACAAAATGTAACATCCCGCCTTTTCGCACACTTTAAACCGACACACGTGCCAATTCAAAGCATACGCAAGGGCGGATTGTTATGGGGTAAATAAGAAAAACAGAGAAGAAATAAAACAAAATAGAATCTCACAACGGAAGGATAAAATATAATAATCAATATACAGTTCATGATAACTGTTTACAAATATTTATTTTACTTATACAATGAATATCAGAGTTACACATACCAATACAATCCATGCAGCGGAAATTTAGAGTGTGGTGCAATACTATAAATAATATAATACGGATTCTTCGTCTTCGTCCTCCAAAGCTAAAATCTTCGATCCTGAAACGCTCGGACTGACCCGAGCGAATTTGAAAAGACAAAAACACTCGAGTCAGAACTAAAAGATCTTATGTGAGTTAAATTAACAGAAATAAATATGAGTACAGTAACTCAAGAGATGCTCGGGATTTACATCTCCTAAGGATCCGTTAAACTATTTACTATATAGTATATTGCGCTATTATAGTAGTGTCTATTTATAAAATAAACTTACTTTTAAATAGCGTTAAGGCTTTACATTTTCCACCTTAACACGTAAAATGCGAATAGTCTATACAGTACCGTAATACCTCCTGATCGGGAGGCTACCAGAGGATACTCCATAGGTACGACACAAATAGAAACTCGTAGTAAAGGCTCGGTATGGTAGGTGACACGACACAACTAGGCAATGCCAGGGTAGATATACCAATTGCTATCCAGGCTGGTGGAAACGCGTAGCCGCAGTTACCACCCACCTCGGACTAACTCCCCAAAATCAAAATATAGAAGTGGCCACTGAATCAATCCAAGTCAAAGTATAATATCGAAGAGGAGGGTCCGATCAGAGGAATGACCTCATTGGCCTGAGAATCGCTCCTGTTTTAGCCACCTTATGCCAACTCACGGGAGTCGGGTCCACGTATTTACCTTACAGGAAACGTCGCCACCACCTACTTCATTCTGGAATCTCCACCGCGTTCACGGTTAGTCAAAGTGGTTTTCGGTATCGACAGAGAGTATGTCCATATCCGATCCCGGTCTCTTTGCCAACCCATCGTTATTATAACACCGCGGTCATTTAAAAATCGGTTATACTTTAAAAATCAGAATAAACATTCCATTTCATAACCATGAATACGATATCATTTCAAAACCCAAAACCATATTTTATCACTTATCCCAAATATAATTCTTTTCCAAAATCATAATGCTTTAACTTCATAACGTCTGAAAATCAAATATTTTCAAAGCATAATATTTTGAAAATCATAATTTAAAACCATAACTTCTATAAAAAAACTTGAATGGTTTGGACATTCGATGGTATATGAAATAAATGGTTTAACTTAAATGTTACTTTGTAAAGAAAATAGTTCTCATGGCTTTACAAATACATTTCTTTATTAAAGTCTAAACCAAAATTTATATTATCTCTCTTAAGTTCCAAAACCACTTCAATTTATTTATATATACGTATATCCATTTTGAGTAACAATATTTCAAACTAAAATTGGATTTTATTCTTTCAACAGATCAATTATTCTATTAATTAGTCTTGAATATTCACATAAAATCCATAAATAATAAGACTTCAATTTCTAGTAATAAAATATATATATTTTCCCAATTCAAATTATACTAGAATATTTATTTCAATTTATTTTGGGAAAAATCCAATTATAAATATCATATCTTAAAATTTCCAAACTTAACATTTAAACATATGATATAAATTATTAAACTCCATTTTCTTAATTTTCTTCCATTTTTAATAAAGATTTTTATACACCTTTTAATTTCAAAATTTTCAACTTCATATGTATATATATATATGGAAGAAAAATATTTATACAATATAAAATTTAAGATTATTATAAACCGTATTCCATCCAAACCATAGAAATCACATTAAAATAGTTATATATAGACCGCGGTGCCTGTATATAATTTTCTATCCTATGGTCAAGTGATACGGATATTTATCATTTCAATCCGCAATTTAAAAGATATAAAATTTTGCGGTTGTATATCATTTCAAACCACAATCCCGAATGAAAGGAAATATGCATGATAATTTGCAATTTAATGATATACAATAAAACATCCATCAACATCACCCATCATCCAATCACAATCATCAAGCAATATCAATCAATAACAATTTATATTTGATAATATATAACAGGTAATAACTGGCAATTTTATTCAGATTAAATTTAACAACTATTAATCTAACAGTTTATATTCAGTAATAATCTATATAACTGTTAACTAGCAGTTTATAGGCAAACAAATAAATTCTAACTATCAATTAATACGCAATAAATAAATTAAATTAACAGTTAAATTTAATAAATGCAATTCAACAAATATGAGTGAAATAAACATGCCAAATACTCATAAATAAATTTCTATTTATTTCTAAAATTAATTTAACAAACATAAAAGCTTCTAGTAGTTGTGAGTGGGTTTAAACACTCACCTTTTGAATTTAAATCGAATTTAAATTCGATTTAAACCCAAAAAATCCGACGGTCCCCAAATCTGTCCAAACCAGCGTCATCAGATCCGGAACTAAATTACGATCCTAACAAAAGAAATTTCGCGTAAATCGGAGAACGTATGAAAAAGATATTCATTTTAAACGATTTGAAAACAAAAATAAAAAAAATAAAAAAAAATAAAACAAAACAAAACCCACTTAACTTCAATGGCCACGTCAGCTAAAAGCTACAGCACATCGTCGAATTTTTTTCTGGTCAAACGAATATCCAAAACAGAAAACGAATTGTACCAGCAGATTACGTGTCTCGAGAACTTTATCATAAAATTTTCTGGAATTTTTTGTGGAGAGTTTGAATTTTATTAGAAAATTTGAATTGTAGATAGATTAGGTTTTGTAACCATTGAAGAAGAGAAAGAGATGAAGAAAAATGAACGTACAGCCAATTGACAATAGAAAGGAGGCTAGGGTTTATCACAGCATATTTATAGATAGATCGCAAAAGGATAGGTGTGCACGAATTTTAACGTGCAAACAGTAGTGGTCCCAAAAGGATATTAATTATACACGTTACGGATTAAATTATTTCTTTCTCAACATTTACATTGCATTTTAAGCGTATTCACACATGTATAATTAGATGCTTCATTTAAATTTCCATATATATATTCGCAATTCCATAAATTTCCAAATACATAGATAAATTTCCAATTTCAACTAAAATTCTAAATTACTGTAATAATTACAGATTAAATTTCTATCCATTCTCAATAGATTTACGTTTACATACTAAAATCCACATTTCTATGTACATTTGAATTCCATATTATACATATTTTATTTATCTTAATTACTTCCAACTTAAATTTAAATCAACATAAAACGTTTTATTCAGTTTCCAATAATTTCAATCATGCTTTAAATCCAAATGAATAAATAACTTAATTCTCATTTAAGCATTTTTCATTTGATTTGCAATCAACCTTTTATGATCAATTAAATCCCGATATATTAAATAAACGTTATTTCCATCATTCTTTATCCTATGAAGAAATTTAAGTTATTCACACCTATTACTAAATTTCATATTAATGCACACTAATTTACATTTATTGCAATGGTTACCAAATATTTCCCTGCAATAATTCATTCCCCTATACATACTTACAATTCCACTTAAACTTTACTATACCCATTTATTTTCTCAACATTAAAACCAACGTTACCTCAATTCCACTAATGTACACTTATTCTATTATCACTTACTAACCATTCAAATTTTTATTAACAAACAGGCAGGTAATTCCTATGTTACAAATTTTTAATTCATCCTAATCCCTTACTATTGACATACATTTGCATTACTTACATATCATTTACAATGTTACCCAAAATCTCTATCCATTGTAATTAATACCTTAAATAAGTTTCAATTTATATTCAAGTGAATACATCACCCTTTTTCGTTATGTCATCCATTTTTCACAAGAAACGTTTTATCGTTTCGACAACATTTTATTTCTAATTACCTACATTGATTTGTGTACGTCTCTACTATTTAAAGCATTACCATTCTCACCTTCATCTAAATCTTCATTTATGAATATTTAAAAATAAATTTCACTTATTTCCTATTTATACACTTATAAATTCCAATTCCAAATAAATAGATAAATCTCCGTTTGCACTACTTAAATCAAAAATCAGCGATTATCCTATCTATACATTTTAAGTGGATGGATCAAATGTTGTATTCAAAAATCTACTTCTTAATATTCTTAGATTTAAACTCAACTCTCTATTAACAGAATATTTAGATGTTTAAACTTCTTTTATTACCATTAACTTATTATTATACATTAAACTTAAATATACTGACAAAGCTTGTTTTTGGTACTCTTTTCATTTCCATAAATAAAATTAGCAGTGGATTCATACCTTATTATGTAATTAACTTTAATTCCACCTAACTAAATATTTACATAATCTTTTATTTGCAATAAATCAACTATTTTATATTAATTAAATTTAATCTTCCTGGTTTACTTATTCATAGTATGTAATCCAGTTACTCACCCTAACCTATTTATTTGAAATCCAATCCAGATTATTTTTACTAAGTTCCAATTTCCAAAGGTTACTGCAATTAATCCAATTAATTGCAATAAATTCTAATAAATTTGATTTTTATTGGATTACAACTCAAAATAAATCAATTATTACTCAACTTCATAGTCAACATTTCTTTTATATTCCAATACATAAATATTTCCCAAATTTCATCTTTTATTTGCATAAATTACCTTATCTCAATTTTATTGGAACTTTACACATAAAACTTAGAACCTCAATTAATTCATTCCTCTTTGGTTCCATTCTTAAGATTACACTAATTATCATATTATGAATGGAAATTTACCTAGGTTACATCTTATTGGATTCACATTCTTTACTTACCCATATGTAATCCACACTAACTGCAATAATTTAGTGCATTAATTGAGATTGATCAAAATAAACTTAACAAACTAATAGAATAGATAACTTACAAAATTTATTGTCATAAATCTATTTTATAAGTCTACACTTAATTATTACCTTACAATACGTTTTATGTTACTATAAATTTATATTCACTCTTCCGTTACTATATTAATAATTGCTAAAGTAACGTTTTTCTTAATTAAAACTTTCTCCACAATTGAATGAACTTTATATTCAATACATACTACCGAATTGCAATCACCTATGTTCTATCCAACATACATTAAAACTTCACTTCCATTAATTTATCCAATGTTTACATCCACAAATTAACAATTTAATTTCATTATACAATTGCAATTCATATCTTATAAATAAATTTTTCAATTTTGTTTCTTTCAGCATTAATTAAACAAACATATTCAATTAAGAAATTATCATGCTTTTAACTATTTCCATTTGCACTACATAAAACTCAAACGGTCGTTTCAATCACACTTGAATTTGTATATAATTGATTGTCCCTCAACTGCCATTTATTTTCTACCTTAATTCACATACGGTTACAGTTTTATCAATATATATAAATACATAGGAAATTTAAATTCTTGTCTTTAATTCTTTAATTCAGGTGCAACCAATGTACACTATTTCTTTATTAATAATTTACTTAAATTTTCAACAATTAGGTTAGATAACCGTTTCTACAATTCATTATTAATTATACATTTAAATCTCCCTTATCTTCAACTTACACAAGGGTATACATCTTACGCTATCTTAATCATTAGATTTTCATTAAATTTAACAATAATTAAGCTTTAATTGTCGTTGCTAAAATTTCCCTTTAGCGTTCATCCCAGTATTAATTCTATCTCTTTTATATATATAAAATTTTCTTTTCTACAAGATTTAAACTTCAAAACCCCTTATATTTAATAATTTAATTATCGAAATTTTACGGGTCGTTACACTCTCCTCCACTCAAAACTTTTCGTCCCCGAAAAGGAAAAGAAGGGAAAAGAAGTATTTCGAAATCAATATTTTAAATTTACAAAATTAGTTAATTTAGCTTAAATGTACAAATTTATATACAGTAAAATATTAAGTGGATTCAACCATAAATCAACCAATCAATACAACAACCATCAACCTTACAAACAACATACATACACAAGACAAAGCAACCATTTAATTCATCAAACAAATAGTTGTTCGGGTTCAAAACTTGAAATTTGTATGGAATGAAAATAACTATCAAGTGCATCCTTTACTCGACAGTCTTAGATGGAACAAAGATAGATTATTTATTTATCCAACAACTTCATATTTCTTTACCCAACCAACCATAAATCAACCAATAATAATTTCAAACCAACAACCAAATTCACTTATTATACATTCATTTCATGCTTTAGTTGTTTGATTTCCCTTTTATGATTCACATAAACTTTAAATTTCATTTACTCATTAATGTTTGTTTCGTTAATTTACTTATTACTTATAATTATTCCTTTCCATTAATTTAGGTCTTGTAAGTTTCTTTTATTGCATTACACCTATGCACTTTTTATTTTCATTAATTTATTTAATACTTACATCCTTATTACATTTATCCTTAATACTTATTTGTTAACAATTAGCTTCAATCCTTTAACAATGTTTATTTCTTCTATTTATGGAGTGATTTCCTCATCACTTACAACTTCATTTTTCATTTATTACAATATTCATTATATTGGTATTCCATTTTATTTACTTAAGCTTATATCATCTATTTAAAATCTTACCTTTTTATATAGTAAAATTTCCAATTTAACTTGGGTTTATACATTTAATCCTCATTAATTATAGCAAATTCAGTGAATTATTCATTCCCTCAAGCTTCATTTGTAAGTTTTCTCTTACATTTTCTTATTAACATTTCAACTTTTATTACGTGGTAAGTTATATATATGTTTTAAAAATGTAAGTGAAAATTTACAAGTTTCTTCTCAATTCCATTAATTAATTAATGGTTCAATAAATATATATTCGTTTTATAAATTAAAATTTCAACTTACCTTTAATTACATATTGAACGTAAACATTCAATAAATGAATGTAATTACATTTCTATTATATTTAATAATAGTAACCATTTAATTACACTAGATTTGCTACCCTATAACATTAATTCTTATAAATAAAGAAGTTTACTAATTCATTTATAACTGTTTACAATCGTTTTAATTACATTACTTATCTTCCTATTGTATTAGATTTTCTTTAATTAAAGGTTCAAATTTCTACATTAAATTGAACTATTGATTGATTGGAACTTAAGAACCAAATACCGGGTTTAATTTCAAATTATTTAAAATAGTAGATAAACATATTCTTTTTACTTATATAACTTTAATTATAATCAAACGATAAAGTTCTCTTAAACAAATTTGCAGTAAATTTCTACAGTGGCCTTTCCTCTTCGAAACTCGAAAATGAATGTCGATGATGCGTGCACTCATCACCGAAATTTATTTTCCAGCGACAGAGAGGAAAGTACAAACTTATTTTCCAAAATCTTCCTTTAAAACAATTCTTCCGAAATATATTGAAATACTTGTATTAGAAAATACTTATAAATAATATTATTATATTCCAAAATTTATTCGAAAGAATTTTCAAGACCCCCGGAACTTCAGTTCTAAATTTCCAAATTCATTTATCTATTTTCTTCAATTTTATTTCTATTATTATGTACACTATTTCCTAACAACCAATCTATAGCAACCAATTATAGATATAATTTGAAAATTTTATTTTATATATATATAGAAAATAGATTAGGCAAAATTATTTCATCCGTCTATATTAAAACAAATATTATGTCGGTCTGTCCTATTAAGTGTTTAGAAACCCCTATTGATGTCACAGCGTCCCATGCATCAACCGGAATTTATAAATACAAAACGGAACAGATTAACACAATATAAAACCTTTTATAAATCTAACAAGTACGCTCCCTCATATATATATATACACTCAGCGACTCACATAGGGTATTACTACCCTATTAACAAAGAGTCAAACCCCACAAAGCCAAGTTTATCGCTAAACCAAAGCTCTGATACCAACTGTAACATCCCGCCTTTTCGCACACTTTAAACCGACACACGTGCCAATTCAAAGCATACGCAAGGGCGGATTGTTATGGGGTAAATAAGAAAAACAGAGAAGAAATAAAACAAAATAGAATCTCACAACAGAAGGATAAAATATAATAATCAATATACAGTTCATGATAACTGTTTACAAAATATTTATTTTACTTATACAATGAATATCAGAGTTACACATACCAATACAATCCATGCAGCGGAAATTTAGAGTGTGGTGCAATACTATAAATAATATAATACGGATTCTTCGTCTTCGTCCTCCAAAGCTAAAATCTTCGATCCTGAAACGCTCGGACTGACCCGAGCGAATTTGAAAAGACAAAAACACTCGAGTCAGAACTAAAAGATCTTATGTGAGTTAAATTAACAGAAATAAATATGAGTACAGTAACTCAAGAGATGCTCGGGATTTACATCTCCTAAGGATCCGTTAAACTATTTACTATATAGTATATTGCGCTATTATAGTAGTGTCTATTTATAAAATAAACTTACTTTTAAATAGCGTTAAGGCTTTACATTTTCCACCTTAACACGTAAAATGCGAATAGTCTATACAGTACCGTAATACCTCCTGATCGGGAGGCTACCAGAGGATACTCCATAGGTACGACACAAATAGAAACTCGTAGTAAAGGCTCGGTATGGTAGGTGACACGGCACAACTAGGAAATGCCAGGGTAGATATACCAATTGCTATCCAGGCTGGTGGAAACGCGTAGCCGCAGTTACCGCCCACCTCGGACTAACTCCCCAAAATCAAAATATAGAAGTGGCCACTGAATCAATCCAAGTCAATGTATAATATCGAAGAGGAGGGTCCGATCAGAGGAATGACCTCATTGGCCTGAGAATCGCTCCTGTTTTAGCCACCTTATGCCAACTCACGGGAGTCGGGTCCATGTATTTACCTTACAGGAAACGTCGCCACCACCTACTTCATTCTGGAATCTCCACCGCGTACACGGTTAGTCAAAGTGGTTTTCGGTATCGGCAGAGAGTATGTCCATATCCGATCCCGGTCTCTTTGCCAACCCATCGTTATTATAACACCGCGGTCATTTAAAAATCGGTTATACTTTAAAAATCAGAATAAACATTCCATTTCATAACCATGAATACGATATCATTTCAAAACCCAAAACCATATTTTATCACTTATCCCAAATATAATTCTTTTCCAAAATCATAATGCTTTAACTTCATAACGTCTGAAAATCAAATATTTTCAAAGCATAATATTTTGAAAATCATAATTTAAAACCATAACTTCTATAAAAAAAACTTGAATGGTTTGGACATTCAACGGTATATGAAATAAATGGTTTAACTTAAATGTTACTTTGTAAAGAAAATAGTTCTCATGGCTTTACAAATACATTTCTTTATTAAAGTCTAAACCAAATTTTATATTATCTCTCTCAAGTTCCAAAACCACTTCAATTTATTTATATATACGTATATCCATTTTGAGTAACAATATTTCAAACTAAAATTGGATTTTATTCTTTCAACGGATCAATTGTTCTATTAATTAGTCTTGAATATTCACATAAAATCCATAAATAATAAGACTTCAATTTCTAGTAATAAAATATATATATTTTCCCAATTCAAATTATACTAGAATATTTATTTCAATTTAGTTTGGGAAAAATCCAATTATAAATATCATATCTTAAAATTTCCAAACTTAACATTTAAACATATGATATAAATTATTAAACTCCATTTTCTTAATTTTCTTCCATTTTTAATAAAGATTTTTATACACCTTTTAATTTCAAAATTTTCAACTTCATATGTATATATATATGGAAGAAAAATATTTATACAATATAAAATTTAAGATTATTATAAACCATATTCCATCCAAACCATAGAAATCACATTAAAATAGTTATATATAGACCGCGGTGCCTGTATATAATTTTCTATCCTATGGTCAAGTGATACGGATATTTATCATTTCAATCCGCAATTTAAAAGATATAAAATTTTGCGGTTGTATATCATTTCAAACCACAATCCCGAATGAAAGGAAATATGCATGATAATTTGCAATTTAATGATATACAATAAAACATCCATCAACATCACCCATCATCCAATCACAATCATCAAGCAATATCAATCAATAACAATTTATATTTGATAATATATAACAGGTAATAACTGGCAATTTTATTCAGATTAAATTTAACAACTATTAATCTAACAGTTTATATTCAGTAATAATCTATATAACTGTTAACTAGCAGTTTATAGGCAAACAAATACATTCTAACTATCAATTAATACGCAATAAATAAATTAAATTAACAGTTAAATTTAATAAATGCAATTCAACAAATATGAGTGAAATAAACATGCCAAATACTCATAAATAAATTTCTATTTATTTCTAAAATTAATTTAACAAACATAAAAGCTTCTAGTAGTTGTGAGTGGGTTTAAACACTCACCTTTTGAATTTAAATCGAATTTAAATTCGATTTAAACCCAAAAAATCCGACGGTCCCCAAATCTGTCCAAACCAGCGTCATCAGATCCGGAACTAAATTACGATCCTAACAAAAGAAATTTCGCGTAAATTGGAGAACGTATGAAAAAGATATTCATTTTAAACGATTTGAAAACAAAAATAAAAAAAATAAAAAAAAATAAAATAAAACAAAACCCACTTAACTTCAATGGCCACGTCAGCTAAAAGCTACAGCACATCGTCGAATTTTTTTCTGGTCAAACGAATATCCAAAACAGAAAACGAATTGTACCAGCAGATTACGTGTCTGGAGAACTTTATCATAAAATTTTCTGGAATTTTTTTTGGAGAGTTTGAATTTTATTAGAAAATTTGAATTGTAGATAGATTAGGTTTTGTAACCATTGAGGAAGAGAAAGAGATGAAGAAAAATGAACGTACAGCCAATTGACAATAGAAAGGAGGCTAGGGTTTATCACATCATATTTATAGATAGATCGCAAAAGGATAGGTGTGCACGAATTTTAACGTGCAAACAGAAGTGGTCCCAAAAGGATATTAATTATACACGTTACGGATTAAATTATTTCTTTCTCAACATTTACATTGCATTTTAAGCGTATTCACACATGTATAATTAGATGCTTCATTTAAATTTCCATATATATATTCGCAATTCCATAAATTTCCAAATACATAGATAAATTACCAATTTCAACTAAAATTCTAAATTACTGTAATAATTACAGATTAAATTTCTATCCATTCTCAATAGATTTACGTTTACATACTAAAATCCACATTTCTATGTACATTTGAATTCCATATTATACATATTTTATTTATCTTAATTACTTCCAACTTAAATTTCAATCAACATAAAACGTTTTATTCAGTTTCCAATAATTTCAATCATGCTTTAAATCCAAATGAATAAATAACTTAATTCCCATTTAAGCATTTTTCATTTGATTTGCAATCAACCTTTTATGATCAATTAAATCCCGATATATTAAATAAACGTTATTTCCATCATTCTTTATCCTATGAAGAAATTTAAGTTATTCACACCTATTACTAAATTTCATATTAATGCACACTAATTTACATTTATTGCAATGGTTACCAAATATTTCCCTGCAATAATTCATTCCCCTATACATACTTACAATTCCACTTAAACTTTACTATACCCATTTATTTTCTCAACATTAAAACCAACGTTACCTCAATTCCACTAATGTACACTTATTCTATTATCACTTACTAACCATTCAAATTTTTATTAACAAACAGGCAGGTAATTCCTATGTTACAAATTTTTAATTCATCCTAATCCCTTACTATTGACATACATTTGCATTACTTACATATCATTTACAATGTTACCCAAAATCTCTATCCATTGTAATTAATACCTTAAATAAGTTTCAATTTATATTCAAGTGAATACATTACCCTTTTTCGTTATGTCATCCATTTTTCACAAGAAACGTTTTATCGTTTCGACAACATTTTATTTCTAATTACCTACATTGATTTGTGTACGTCTCTACTATTTAAAGCATTACCATTCTCACCTTCATCTAAATCTTCATTTATGAATATTTAAAAATAAATTTCACTTATTTCCTATTTATACACTTATAAATTCCAATTCCAAATAAATAGATAAATCTCCGTTTGCACTACTTAAATCAAAAATCAGCGATTATCCTATCTATACATTTTAAGTGGATGGATCAAATGTTGTATTCAAAAATCTACTTCTTAATATTCTTAGATTTAAACTCAACTCTCTATTAACAGAATATTTAGATGTTTAAACTTCTTTTATTACCATTAACTTATTATTATACATTAAACTTAAATATACTGACAAAGCTTGTTTTTGGTACTCTTTTCATTTCCATAAATAAAATTAGCAGTGGATTCATACCTTATTATGTAATTAACTTTAATTCCACCTAACTAAATATTTACATAATCTTTTATTTGCAATAAATCAACTATTTTATATTAATTAAATTTAATCTTCCTGGTTTACTTATTCATAGTATGTAATCCAGTTACTCACCCTAACCTATTTATTTGAAATCCAATCCAGATTATTTTTACTAAGTTCCAATTTCCAAAGGTTACTGCAATTAATCCAATTAATTGCAATAAATTCTAATAAATTTGATTTTTATTGGATTACAACTCAAAATAAATCAATTATTACTCAACTTCATAGTCAACATTTCTTTTATATTCCAATACATAAATATTTCCCAAATTTCATCTTTTATTTGCATAAATTACCTTATCTCAATTTTATTGGAACTTTACACATAAAACTTAGAACCTCAATTAATTCATTCCTCTTTGGTTCCATTCTTAAGATTACACTAATTATCATATTATGATTGGAAATTTACCTAGGTTACATCTTATTGGATTCACATTCTTTACTTACCCATATGTAATCCACACTAACTGCAATAATTTAGTGCATTAATTGAGATTGATCAAAATAAACTTAACAAACTAATAGAATAGATAACTTACAAAATTTATTGTCATAAATCTATTTTATAAGTCTACACTTAATTATTACCTTACAATACGTTTTATGTTACTATAAATTTATATTCACTCTTCCGTTACTATATTAATAATTGCTAAAGTAACGTTTTTCTTAATTAAAACTTTCTCCACAATTGAATGAACTTTATATTCAATACATACTACCGAATTGCAATCACCTATGTTCTATCCAACATACATTAAAACTTCACTTCCATTAATTTATCCAATGTTTACATCCACAAATTAACAATTTAATTTCATTATACAATTGCAATTCATATCTTATAAATAAATTTTTCAATTTTGTTTCTTTCAGCATTAATTAAACAAACATATTCAATTAAGAAATTATCATGCTTTTAACTATTTCCATTTGCACTACATAAAACTCAAACGGTCGTTTCAATCACACTTGAATTTGTATATAATTGATTGTCCCTCAACTGCCATTTATTTTCTACCTTAATTCACATACGGTTACAGTTTTATCAATATATATAAATACATAGGAAATTTAAATTCTTGTCTTTAATTCTTTAATTCAGGTGCAACCAATTTACACTATTTCTTTATTAATAATTTACTTAAATTTTCAACAATTAGGTTAGATAACCGTTTCTAAAATTCATTATTAATTATACATTTAAATCTCCCTTATCTTCAACTTACACAAGGGTATACATCTTACGCTATCTTAATCATTAGATTTTCATTAAATTTAACAATAATTAAGCTTTAATTGTCGTTGCTAAAATTTCCCTTTAGCGTTCATCCCAGTATTAATTCTATCTCTTTTATATATATAAAATTTTCTTTTCTACAAGATTTAAACTTCAAAACCCCTTATATTTAATAATTTAATTATCGAAATTTTACGGGTCGTTACACAAAAACACGGCCTATTTCCACAGACTAGCTAACGGCCGTCGCCGATCACTGTTCATCCTCGAAATAATTCATAATGATGTGTCAATCACCGATCAGCCAGAAATTCTAAACCTTTTCACCGACTTTCACCATACCATCCTTGGCCAACCCTCCTCCCCCCTCCCCCCAATCGACTGGAACCTCCTCTACCCCAATCCACCCCCTATCCAAATTGACTCTCCCTTCACCGAAGAAGAAATCTTAGAGGCCCTACAAGATATGGATGATAACAAATCGCCAGGCCCTGATGGCTTTGGCCCTTCCTTCTTCAAGCATTTCTGGGATGTCATCAAGCTAGATCTTTTGGATCTGTGTTCCGAATTCCACTCCAACCCTATGACCATTTCCCGTCTCAACTACGCCATTATTGTTCTCATCCCGAAATCCATAGGTGCCAATTCTCTGACTGCCTTCCGTCCCATCAGTCTTCTCAACACCTCCTTCAAGCTGATCACTAAAGTCCTAGCTAATCGTCTCCAGCCATATATGAACCAGTTGATTGGCAAGGAACAATCTGCATTTATTCAGGGCCTCAATATATTAGACTGTGTGGCGGCAACACAAGAAGCCATCTCCTTTTGCCACACAAACAGCCTGCCAGGAGTCCTCCTCAAACTAGACTTCTCAAAGGCATTCGACTCAGTTAATTGGAACTTCATTCTTCAACTCTTGTCCCATAGAGGCTTCTCAGTGAAATGCTGTGATTGGATAAAATGCATCCTAACCTCCAGTCTTTCTTCGATCCGGATTAATGGTTCTTCAGGGGGTCTTATCAAATCCGCTCGCGGCCTCAGACAAGTTGACCCCCTCTCGCCGCTCCTCTTTGTTCTGGTGGCAGATGTTTTCAACCGTATATCTAAACTAGCAACCGCTAACAACTACCTCACCGGTATTGGCCCCCCAAACTCCAACTTATCCATCTCTAACCTCCAATTCGTTGACGACACTATTCTCTTCGTCTCACCCTCGCCCAATCATACCCACTGTCTGAAGGTTTCCTATACGTCTTCGAGCTTGTCTCCGGACTTGCCATCAATTTCCAGAAAAGCTCCATCATCATGCTTGGTAGCTCCGATCACCTTGGCCCCCTGTCGCTTCTGTCCTCAACTGTAATATCGCTCAATTCCCAATCTCCTACCTCGGTATCCCCTTACGACCAACCAAACTTCATCGTTCCGATTGGGCTCCCCTCATTTCTAAAATTGAATCCAGACTTTCGGGCTGAAAAGCAAACGCTCTCTCGGCTGCTGGTCGTCTAGTGCTGATCAAATATGTCCTTTCCTTCATCCCTCTGTATTGGCTTTCGTTCCATAAACTTCCGATCTGGGTTTCCAACAAATTAGACTCCGTTAGAAGGTCCTTTCTATGGAATGGGGGGAAGGCTAAATGCCTTGTCAGCTGGAAAATAGCTTGCTTAAGCAAAGATCATGGTGGCCTAGGTATTGTCAACCTTAGAACTTTTAACCTTTCCCTCTTGGGGAAATGGCTTTGGCGTACCTTGACACCTGGATTCTTCATCTGGAAAGACTGGATCCTTTCTTTTCACTACCTTAACAATCCATCCCGCGTCCTCCACCTAGCTTCCATTAATAAACCCTCCCCCTTTTGGTCTGGCGTCCTATCCTCCATTAGTCGTATTAAATCCCTCTTTCACCAACTCCTAGGTAACGGCTCCAATTACCTTTTCTGGCTTGATCACTGGTCCGGGCACTCCCCATTAAACCTTAGATTCCCCAACCTTTTCGTCTCCACAGCACACAAGCTTCTCACAGTGTCCGACGCTGTTTCCATTAACACTCAATCTCTCTGCCCCTCTTCCTTCCTCAACAATAATCTCCTCCGTGAATACCATGCTTTCATCAATATACTCCAAACCGTCAACCTGACACCATCTTCTCCTGACCTTTACACTTGGTCCTTATCTCCCTCCAATCACTACTCCGTGTCTCAGTGCTACCTCTTCCTGAACCACCCAGGAAGACTTTTCTCCTTTGCTCGCCTGTGGAAATGTCACCTTCCCCCCCCCCTCCCAGAATCTTATTTTTCCAATGGTGTCTGATCCATGGCTGTATCAACACCAAAGACCGCCTCGCCCGCCTCAACATCCCTTCGGACCCGACCTGTCCCCTCCGAAATCTGGAACACGAATCAATAGACCACCTTTTCTTGGACTGTGACTTTTCTTACTACATTTGGGCCTCTTCCTGTGCTCATATTCTCGGCCTCATTCCAGTAGTCTCCAACTTTTATGATTTCTGGCAGTATAATGCTCCAGATCCTAGTACCAACTCGCTTCTAGCCATTTTTTGTTGGGTGATATGGAAAGAGCGAAATGCCTGTGTCTTTAATAAACCCAATAGTTCGAAGGTCCAAATTTGCAATAGAATAATCACTGTTTTTAATATTTGGTCAGGTTCCAGCTTCTCCACCCCAGCCAGACTCCGTCTCCGCATCCCCAGATCCCCCCAGCCAGAAACGGTGGGTAATTCCACCTCGGCCGCGCCACCGTGCCAGAACCCTCACTCCTAACATTGCTGCTACAACTTCTGCTGGAATGTCTTTTTTGTGTTACTTGATTGTTGCACTAACGGACTCAGCCTTATGTTCATATTCGTCTAGAATGCAAGTTGTGTTTTTTTGGTTTGTTTGTCTAATGTAGTCGTTTCATAAACTTCCTTCAGCCAGTGATCAGGCCTATTGATCACTATATATTACGTTAATATTATGCCTAATCGGCTGTGTAGTTCCACGCTACACACCCATTCTTCTCAAAAAAAAATATTCTATAAGCTTATCGTAGACTTATATATGTGTATCAAATATACATATGCATGTTTGTTATAAGTCACTAGTGAATATGGTGAAGTACGTGAAGCCGTTTTGTAATTAATAGACTTATGATTGCATACGTCCATATATATATATATATATATATATATATGTTTGTGTGTGTGTATGTATGTATGTATGTATCAATCAAAAGAGTTCATTAGCTCTTATGATGCTCCCACTAAATGGGTACATGACCCTTAATTATTTAAGGTATAATTAACCGGTATCATATGATTCATAGTCATATAATAAAAATTATTTCTCAAACTATGGCTTAGTCTATAATTCCAAAGTATTTGTAAATAATTTTGAATATTGTATATTTCCAAGGCACTAAATACTTATACTACAGTTTTATTTCACAACAAGTATTCATAATATTCTCACTGAATTGAAACTATGTCTACTTTTAGTCAGCAACAAAGAAAATATATTATTTCATAAATAATATGTTGAACATTTCATGAAAAAAGATTCATATTTTAATGCAATCAATAAGTGTTATATGGCATGCTTCCACTATTTCCACCGTTGTTATAATAGCGTACTGAGTATGGAGGTCCATCATTCATTTAATATAGACCATTGATTTCACATACTACAACCAATTATAATGGGATTTTTTTGATCAAACATTTCAAACTCAAAGAAATAAATCTTTTAGAAAACAATTTATCATATGAAATACAGTTTGGAATAGAAATAATGCTTCTTGCTCCAATGTTAAGTATCAATCATTGTTACTAGAATTCTTATTTCTGATGTTTCTTTATGAAGCAGAAGTGACTATTCACTCATTTCATCCCAACTGTACATTCGTTTTTCTTTCTAAATGGTCAAACCATTCAAAAGAAACCTCTTCCTATAATACCATAATGAACTCTTTTCAAAAATGCATTTGATTATCCTTAACATTTACGGTCATAAAATAAGATGCACCTTATATAAATTGATCAAACTGACATTTCAGCAACCGAGTTCTTAGATTATATTGTATTTCAGTCTTGTGCTACATTTAACACAATATGATTTTTATTATGATCAATCAAATCAAATACTAGATCTTGCACTATGGTCTATTTTCGATAAACTAATTTCATCAAAATATTATGCACTGCGAACTGTGATCATTCACAATATAACATTCATATATGATTATATATGGATCAAATATCCCTAGTCTTGTATTGCTTTTGAGTTCGAAACTCTTAGAATGCAATACTCAGTCTCAACCAAATAAACACATAAGCAACCAAATTACAAATGTATTTAGTAGTTGTAACATTAGACACTTACATGGGTGTTGAAACATTACCATGCAATAAGAATTTATTAGTAAGTATATGTTATACTGTTATCTTATTAATCTTCAATTCGGTTCATTTTTATATCTTAGTTGATAACGATTTTATCAATCATATTAAATGCACAAAATTAATAACGCAGATTATTATAACATTATGTAGCATATTTACAATATTAGAAAAGTTAGATGTTATCATTTCATTTTTCTAATAAGAGTCCCACTAGTCTTTTATGTTTCTCCAAATCCTAAGGCGAAACATATAAGTCTTTTAACTTCACTAGTGGATGTTAGAATCATATTGAGATTCTGACCTTGAGGAAATCTCAAAAAATCATAGGCCCACATATGATGGACAACTCCTTATCGGTTGTACCACATACAACTCCTAGCTCATGGTACCTGTTCATAATCTTGCCTTTACCTTGAGGAAAGCTCAACAAACAAAGTAGGACTATTCACTCGAACCTACCATTTCGTGACGACCTAATTATAATGCACATGCCTTGAGGAAGCTCAACAAATACGTACAGTTATCTTACCTCATCTATTCAGTATATTAATAGCACTTCACATAACATCCCTAGCTTGAGGAAAGCTAAAAAACTAAAGAGTGTACCAGTAATCTATTAATATGTAAATGATAAAGGATAACTTTATATTAAAGATTCATAATATCGACTTATAGAATAATGTATTTCTTATAAAATACTCTCATGATTCAAATATCGAACACGTCGAAAATAGTTGTGGTATAATATTACGAAACATTAGAATTATTATCTTATACGTATGTGTCTACTCCTTGAGTCTATTTAGGGTTTCTTTAATGTTCCACCGTTAGTTTATACAATTATATTATATAACTTTTATTATTATATAACTTTTATATTTTAATTAATTTATATACTAGTCTTATGTATAATAATTAATATATACCATTAGTTTATACAATTACATTTACATTTAATAATTAATATATACTATAATCTTTATAGTATAACAGATATATCATATATGTGCATGTGCATGTGTGTGTTTGGTATATAATTAATTAACCTTTTAACTAATTTATTTAATTAAACAATTTTGATTAAATTATATTAATTTCGACCCTTTATATACATACACTATACTTATGTTATTTTGAACATTCCAAAACAACCTAAAATATATCAAAATATATATTACATATATACAATTTTCAGTAATTAACTCATTTAATTAATTATCTATTTCATTAACCCTGTTAATAAATTTAAATTTTTCAAAGCTAATTTATATTAATTTTCTAACATTTTGAAAAATATTATTATATAATATCTTTTATCATATATGTATATCTTATTTTAAATTTAACTATTAAATTTAAAATCTTATTCTTTTTTAGTTTCAAACAATTTTGAAAATTAGCTTGGGCTCAACTTAAATCGGGCCTCTTCTATTAGGGGCAACCTTATGGGCTAACATATATGTTCAGGCCAGACCAGTAGCCAAATAGGATAGAGTACTTTATTATGCAAACCCAGTCCTTCTACACTGCCTTTCTTAAATACCCTATTAACTGGGTTATGAGCTTAAGTGGTTAACCCTAACTTGACTAATTTAGACCACATAGGCTATTAGGCTCTGATACCACTGTTGGAACTATGCCAGACTACAACGAAAATAATGGGTGAATTTCAAATTTTATACCATTTTTGCTCTTTGTTAGGCCCATGAAGTCTAATTTATTTAGAACATTTTTAAATTTCATTTAAATAAAATCATTATTTTATTTAAATTTACAGTATAATTTTATATTTTTTAATTAATATTATATTGTATTATACATACATATACATATATATATCTGTGTGTGTGTGTGTGTTATATATACATATATTTGTATGCATGAATAACATAGTAATCTGTGTGAGGTACAACACGGCAGTGTATAAGTGTTGGGATTTACACTACAACAGACATCTTAGCTCATCTAATATACAAATATATTATCCAAATGTTTGTTTATACACCTTAATTCATGTATACAAAATATTGCAAAATATACATATGCATATATATGTGCATACACATACACACACACATATATGTATGTATGTATGTATTATTTTAAAATTATTTTATGAATACACACACTAGCACCGTGCGGCTTGTGGGGGGAGGGTGTTGGTTCTTATAGAGTTAGGGGTATGCTCTAAGAGCAGTTATGTAATTCGTTACATATATCTAACTCGATAACCAATCTCTTTTGAAATAACAGGTGTTTTATTTCTATTATATACTTAATGTAATATACTATATTAATTAATTTAACTAAAAGTATATTTAAGAGAAAACCCTTAAATGGCATGTTTTATGGTAGCAGTTACAAAGTGTTGTCACCATGAGTAATTTATCACAATGAAAATAAATAGTTTTTTTAAACATTCTTAGTCAATATGTATCGAGATTGGATATCGATACATCCATTAAGACTAAGGTATCTATGTATGTATATGTATATTTATATGTATATGTATATTAAATATCATTTAAATCATGCTAAAATTTATTTAGTTTACTGGATATTCAAAATCAAAATCAAAATTATTTTTTAAACGTGTGTGTATATAAGTATCTTGTGAAATTAATAGTAAATATATTTATATATAAATGTACTTAAATAAAAATGTGTATGAAATAATATATATCTATATGCCAATTATATAACTCATAGCAATGATTTTTTTAAATTATACATATATATATTCTTAGATAAAAACAACATAAATTAAAAAAATTAATTTAAATATTTTACTAAATATCTCAAAGATATTATGAAATTTAGATATTTTTATATCTACATGTTATAATTTAAAATCAATTTTAAAATAAATGTATTAATTCTGGCTATTAAATAAATTATTTAAATTATATATAAATTTAATTTTTTTTCCTACCAAAAGTGATATTTAGTTTAAATTTAAATTCGTGAAGCTTAAAACATATTTTGTAACAAATATATGTATTAATATTATTTATTTATATAATTAAATGATTTAAATAATATATAAATAATGAATATAATATAAAAATTATTTTAATTCTACCAAATATATTTTATATGTAATATTACTTATATAGAATTTTAAAACCATATTTTATATAACGTAAGATTTAATAATTCAATCATAAAGTTTATGTAGGTTAAAAATGGATATTAAATTAATTTAGAATTAAAAAAATTAATTTTTTTTAATATATGCCATAAGCATTATAATCATGATAATGACATAATTTTTTTAAATATAAACATACAACCAATCTGACTGTGACAATATATTAATATAATAGAATCGTCACCTATCTATTTAAAACAATACACATGAAATAAATATTATATACAAATTAATATTCATTAATAGATTAGAAAACTTACCATTTACCAATGCCTATAAGTATTTCTTAAAATGATGAGATCTACTCCTTGAATATGTTTCCAATCCAGTGGGGTGCTAGTCCAACCAGCTATCGAATAATATATGTTTTACTTTGATTTGACTTTGGAAATGGAGAGAAAGAGAGTTTTAGATTTCAGCCAGAGGTTGGGGATTAAGAGGCTTTAAAAGTCCTCTAACAGGCGTGGGTTAATATACTCATATGGAGGAGAGATTAGAGAGAAGTTAGGATCTAGATCCCTTTTTATCTCTTACCAATTCTTCATCCCTTATCCATTCAAACCAAGTCCAACGTTCCATCATATGACCGCACCCCTTCATGCTCTCATTATGGTTGGACCAACCAACCCCTATATGAGCTTCAAACCTATTTAAAGCTCAAACAAAATAATTTACACTTAAATCTAATTTAAATGCGGATTGATATTGTATATCGATTAATATATTTATAACTATTATAAATATATTTAATACAATTTGTTCAACAAATAAAAAAAAATTATAGCTAATATTTCACAAATATTAATTAATTTGTAACAATTACAAATTAATTAAATCATTTGGTCAAAGGAGTATTCAAAGTTTCGGTTGTGTGGCTCGTTGGGTGTAAATTTGGTGAGCAATTAATATAAAACTATTCAATTATTAATGTTCACACGTCACCTAGCAGGTGGTGTGACATTTTAGCTAAATTAACCTCTTATTTAGTTTCAGTAAAATCCAATTTTACTTTGTTAAGCATTACCATACCGTGACTATTATTCGTGCTAATTCTTTTCGTCAAAACTATATTACTTCGGACTTATGGAATTTGGTAACGGTTAAAATTTCAATATAGTCCATTTTCAACTCTATATTCCAAACACAATTCCTTGGTTTAATAATAACAGTTATTATTAACTGAAATGCTCTGGCTAGAGACTTCGACATTGGGTTGACTTCGCTTGACCGTGATACTAACTTTATATAACCGATGAGAGAATCCTCATTTGAATGGTGTTTCACTTCCAATGTTTTCACTCAATCCAGCTATAGTTGTTCAATTGATGTCGTTCCATGATTTAACTATAATCAATGTGGGGCTTCCACATTGAAGATTAACAGTATTCTTAGGTCAAGAGAATTGTGTAATTTTGTCACATTGATATTTTTTGTTTGGCCTTAATTATATTAACCGGTAGAAAATATTGAGTGAGTCATTCCATGATTATCTAATAAATATCAGTACGTAACCCCTTGGCACCCCTCAGCAGCCATGAGTAATACATTGCCCAACATTTGGAGAAAGTTACGTACCTTAGTCTTAATGGATGTATCGATATCCAATCTCGATACATATTGACTAAGAATGTTTAAAAAAACTATTTATTTTCATTGTGATAAATTACTCATGGTGACAACACTTTGTAACTACTACCATAAAACATGCCATTTAAGGGTTTTCTCTTAAATATACTTTTAGTTAAATTAATTAATATAGTATATTACATTAAGTATATAATAGAAATAAAACACCTGTTATTTCAAAAGAGATTGGTTATCGAGTTAGATATATGTAACGAATTACATAACTGCTCTTAGAGCATACCCCTAACTCTATAAGAACCAACACCCTCCCCCCACAAGCCGCACAGTGCTACCATCTTTTTAAAGTTGCAAATCAAAGAGAAGGAGGAGACTGTGGTGCTCTAACAGGAAAAGTTACTCAAACAACAGCTCGATCGCTTCGAAGAGAGGTATATATTTCTAATTTATATCTATATTATTTATATGTACTCGTATATGTCATTTACCATCATATTATATTCGACCGTTTTGTTTAGTATTTTTTTAATTCATATATGCATATTTATATATATAATAAATGATTTAATGAATATTTTAAAATACCCACATACATATATCAAGTATCTATACATATACATACACATAAAGATAAATTTTTAGCAACTTATATATATGTATGCATGTGTGTGTATGTGTATATCTTATTTTACATTTAAACAGAATATATTATGTAAACCTATTTTCGGTTTTGAAAAATTGTTATACCAATAGTCTTAAATACACACACACACACACACATTTCTCTCTTAATATATGTGTACGGATATAACAAGGACTTGAGCCTAATATTCATATATATTTAAATTAATCGATGAGGTAATGTACAGGGTTATACCAGTTATTGGTTTTGTTTATTGCAATTTCTTTTAGTTTGACAGCGCCTATATAAAATAGTTAGAATCTAACACTAGAATGAATGACAAATATATAAGGCCCACTGTTAAGGTAAAGTGGAAAAGTTTATTTACATTATTACCTTGACTTTAGTTATTGTACCACAAAGTTAATAGGTTGTTGACTTCTAAGTTATACAACCAAATAGTCCGCGGGTTCGACGTAGTGGAAATGAGGCTTGGTTTCTGGTAGAAAGACCCAGATTCGATTCCTACCATATGCTTTCCTATCCTACATAAATTTATCCGGGGGTATGGAGGCTTGGATTAGCGGACAGCTTTACTATACCATCCTCAGGAGTTTACCGGTCCACCGGGTTCTCCTGCGTTTTAAAAAAAAAAAAAAGGTTATACAACCAAATATGATATTCCTGCAAAACATCTAGCTACTCAAGCTAAGGTGTTTTACTACAACAATTGTTATTGGCGCACTTATAAAGATATAGTTAACATTTATTTGTCCACGCAAATAATTATCCGTTATTGCTTCAGTTTGAGCCATACAACTTCAATTTCAAAATCAGTCTTTTCTTCATCAGACCATAAAAAGGTAACTGAACTCTAATAATTTCATCCCTTTTATAATTTATTTCTGATTTAGTTTACTTTTTGGATTAAATATTAAATGTTTTCCCTTTTACAATTTGGATTATATGTCAACATAGTTTAGAAAAGTGTTTCATAATAAACAAAATTCTTTTAATTTAGGGTTCTTATATCAACCAAACCTTCTTTTCCTTTTGGCATAATATGTGTAAGGGTACAATTGGGAGTACATTGTTACTAAGAGCACCACAACCTTAAATGCTTTTCCTGGAGCTGTTTGTACTTCTCCTGTAATTTTTTTAAAGAATACAGATTGGTAGTCATAAATTTTTGATCGGTTATATATAATCCATATGCTTTAGCGATGGGTAGGAGATTATAAACACTTCGGCCAATGCTAATACAGACAAAAAAAATTAAATTTCACTATTTTTTATAACTTTGTAGATAAAATTAAAGTTAAAAGTTTGTAACAATGAAAATTAGTTCCATATAGTATTAAAAGTTTGTAACGATAAAATTAGTTCCATATAGTATTAAAAGTTTGTAACAATAAAATTAGTTCCATATAGTTTCTTTCAACCGCCTTCCCTTAAGCATGGAAAGTTATGTTCACTTTGTGCTAAGTCACAATAGCATTTTGGTTTTGTTAAAAAAGCCACGTTGAATATACATGCTATTTTCTTAATATTAACTAAAATTAGCATCGGAAATCATTGAGAACTATGTTTGCCAACATACCATATTTTGATAAATCAGAGTTCATAAGCATGAAGTCCTTTATTTCATATCATAAAATCCATTATGTTAAAAGGGTGAAAAGGAAGACTTGCTAACTGATGAAAATACAAACAACACTATAAGTCCCTATAGCTTTATCTCACAAAACAATGGAATGATTATAAACAAAACTTTTGTTTACCCTTATTTTTACATTCTTTTTTTAATCAACAGCTAACGAGCACCAATTAAAACTTAGCTCCACAAGTGCTACGAAAATTTACTTATATCCAGATGTTCCTGAATGCAAACAACTTTTCGCTACGTGCAACACTTACAACCTCTTATACAGTACACAGACCAAGAAATACTATTAATGTACATTAACTCCTGCTATAAGTTCACTGGAAAAGAAGTGAACACACAGCTAACACAGAAACTATCTTTAACTTTTCCATCAATCCTAGGAATGGAAATTAACATAGCAGAATTGCTTATCTCCCTGCAATCTAAATCCTTTGTGGTATATAAATCAACTTTATGCTTACACTATGTACTTCAGCTTCATCGTTCCCACCATATTTAAAGAACTGATTTTAACATCCAAATAGGTGTCAAGTACCAATTTCAGGGAGAAATTGTGAACGTAGATGATGTGTTCGGCTGATACAATCTTTCTTACAGGAAGTGTAAGGCAATAAAACTAAAAATGGAAATACATTTATGCAATATTAACACAGAAATAGCCTATTCTTTGATTCTTGGGTTTGTAGTGCTATAAGAGGCTACGCAATTTTTACAAACTAAACAAGGCTATATGATATTTTTCAAACTAAAAAAGGCTATGCAATTTTTACAGGTTTACTAACTTATAGGTATATGTAATATGGTTTACTAACTCATAGGTATATGTAATATTATTACATTTACCATCTGTGATATTTTGTTATTTATTTCTTATTGTTTTTCTAGAAAATATGAACTTTCATGTTTAGTAAAGCTATGTTAAGTTTCGATATTCCCACATTTCGTACACATACGCTTCACTGTGTCCAACCGGAGTCAACAGTCAAAGTATCCTATACCGGCGTCTTGATTGAACATCACTCCATCGCCTCCCATCGAGCATTTAACCCAGTCGTGGTAACACATTGTAACAAAAGAAATCCTCAATGTTACACTCCACCAATCTCATATATACTCCATGATTTCTTCAAAAATCATACGACGTGGGACTTTAAACTATTCAATCCACGTATCCACTCCATTTACAATGCGTGACACACCTAACAATCTCCACTTTGGCGAGCATTGCTCAAGTCACTTTTGAAATTAGGTGGGTCAGGCTGCTACTTCGAGTTCTCATAAGCAGTGTGGTCAGGCTGCTTAACCATATCTCCACCTTGACGGGCATCTCATGCTCAAGCCTTCCTGGATCCATGCTTCGGCTACACTGCATCATACTGGTCCCTCAAACTATAGAGCTTCGATACCATGTTGAGTTTCGGCATTCTCGCATTCCATTCGCTTATGCTTCGCCGTGTCTAGCCAGAGTCAACGGTTGAAGTTTTCTATGTCGGCGTTCCTGATTGAACATTCTTTCAACGTCTCCCATCGAGCATGTAATCTATCTTGGCAACACATTGTAACAAAAGGAATCTCCAGTGTTATGTGCCACCAATTCCATATACATACCATGATATCCCTATTGAATTTTGGCGACACTATATGAAGAATTGAAGTAGTTGGAAGTAGCTTGATGAAGGAGAAGACGGTTTGTAAATCGGAGCTCGAAGGAGGAAGAAATAGCGAAGAAGGTGGAGTGCTGCTAGGAGTACCAAGTGACAGACGTCTATGGGAAAGTGACAGACGTCTAAGCTCAGGATTTTGGTAACCCGAGAATTATGACAGACATCTGTCATCTTGTGACAAACGGTTGAATGTAGAGAAACTTGTTTCCCGAATCTTCCGATAGACGTTTGTCATTTTAGGACATACATCTTAGTCGACGTGTGCTGCATATTTTGCCTGATCCGATTGGAATGATTTATGAAGGCTTCAATGGGCATTTCGGCAATTAGCCAAGGAAGGATTGTTCACTATATGAACTATTTCAGGATTTAAAGTATGACCACTCCGAAGGTTTAATCAAGGGATTTATCCTCCATTAACTAGCGTTTAGCAAATCCTAATTTCTTCAATTCTAATCTCCACAAAATCACATTCTAGAGTGAGTATTGTAATCAATATCTTGTACTCTTGTCATTGGTATTAATAAAGGTTTCTCTCAAAGTGGACGTATACTAACAAGACGTTAGTGGAACCACTTTAAATCGATGTGTGATTTATTTTATCGCTATTGCTTTATTTTCTTATTGCTTGTTTGGTGATTGTGATTGGTTTTTGGTTAGATTCAAATTTGGATTGAGATATTGATTGGTTGTTTTTGCACTTCTTACTACGATCTCATTTTCTACTGTACTTTGGTATTTTGATTTGAGTGGTCCCGAGTTAGAATTCTCATAATATTTGGTGTGACGCCCCACCTCTATACCCACGCTAGCCAAGAACACTACGGTGTAATATTGTCAACTAGCACGGAGAATAAGGCTGTTTAGGAGCGACCATCCGTGTAATTTCTTTGCGCGAGCACCGATATGTCAGATAGTATAACATGCATTTTATTTCAAGAGGAAATCCGACATACCGATACAAACTCAAAGCTACTACACAGTGGCTATAATAATCATCGGAAACAAAAATAGAAATAAACATAACACAAATCAGTCACAGATAATTCATATCACAAAGGCGGAAGAAGATATGAATATATATATAACACATAAAAGTGTTCATCAGAGTAGTAGTCAAGAAGATCCACAATAATACAAAAGAATAGCAACACGTGCTATACAAAAGAATACAACTATGAGTCTATATCTCAAGTGTATACAACAAAATAAACTACTAATCTAAGTAGTTAGCCAAAAGTCAGAGTAATGAATCCCTGCGGAGAAGTCAAGTAGAAGCACCTGTAACATCTCGGTCTGACCCGAGTATTATTTAATAAGAAAATAATAAACGGATCAGTTTAGCTATAAATATCAGATAACATGATATAGAATAAGAGGTACGACTAAACACATAATAATCACCATGCCAAGCTGTGATATATATATAAGTAATTGAAAATCAACAAGAGATTAATCAATATCACAAAAATCTTCACAAAAATCCAAAAACGTCATACTCCTTATTTCGTTCACCAAACCATAAATATTGACGATTTTATCAATATCAATCACGAAAGTCAATGACACACAAATTCACCAATGCACAAATATTGATAAAACTTATCAATGAAAATCACGAAAATTGGTAAAACACAAATTCTAGAAATCATCTCAAGAAATCCAGAAATCACAAAAAGGGGGAAGGCCTATCACAAACGGGAGCATAAAGCTCACCAACACGTGTATCACAAATGAAACGCTAATTCCATGGTTGCTAACCATCACAAATTAAGCCGACGCTCCACAAACGGCCCGAAGACCATGGGTTGCTACCCCACCAATTTGAGTCGAAACCCCACAAAACGGGGTTTAGTCTCCCTCGCAGACAAAGAGACATCGCACATTGCTAGTCTAAATCACAAAGATGATCGTCATGATCAACGAGAAGTGTCAATTATAGTAAGCTAGTAAATATATGAGTTTAGCTTCATGTCCCATAACCACTTGCTTAACTTAAATATTTACGAACAAACTGTAGATCTCCACTAGAAAATTGTCACAAGAGTTTCAATCGAACAAGTCCAAGAATTAACCGACGAAGTAAACGCAAGCGTTTCATACCACTAGTTTTACTAGGCCGTTTAATTAGATTTCTCATTCGAGTGAGGTAACGGTTTGTATATACTAATAGATTAGAAGTCGGTTTGAGAAAACGAGCTTTGTAATAAAATAGTGTTGAAATCATTTGAAGAAAGAGTTTTGATATTTACTACTAGTATAGAAAACCTTTATATTTTTAAAGTGACAAATCACAAAGAAGATTGTAGAAACAATCAATCACTAAAATTCACATACGAAGATGTGAATAAAATCCAAAGAAACCGATAAAGAATCCATCGAAATGGATATTCAAAAATCCCTAAAAAAGAGTCATCAAAGGCATAATAAATGATAACAACAAATAGGATCATCACGAATCGATTTAAATTGGAATTCTCAAGCGAATAGGCAAATAGGCAAAAAGAGTGCAGGTTCAAACGTCTGAAATCAAGGATTCAGATGTTTGAATCTGGAAAATAAATATTTTCCAAAGACAGAATTCAGACGTCTAAATCCTTGAATCCAGACGTCTGAAATAGGCACTTTTTAGCCTATTTCCTTTCTGGCTCAAAATGACCAACTCAGACGTCTGAAATCATATATTCAGACGTCTGAATCTGCGAATAGAAATCTTCCCAGAACAATATTCAGACATCTGAATCTTACGTTTCAGACGTCTGAATGAAGGGTTCAGGGCATTCCCTGAACCTAGGCCAAAAATGGCCAAAGGGATACCGAAAGCAATCGATCGAGCGACAACAACTAAGGAATTACGTCGAGCGTCAATCCAGCCTTAACGGCTCTTCGATACGCCTCAAATATCAATGTCCAAATATCCATAGTAGGATTTTCATAGATTTTGATTTCAAAACACCAAAAATTGGAATATACACCAAATCAATCCAAAATCAATTGCACAAAAATAAGTGTTAGGAATTCATACGCAACAATCGAAGATAATTATAGACTAAGATGTGAGATGAAAATCTCACCTTTGAACCCAAACGATTAAAGAAGAAGCTACAGAGCAATGGTAAGAACAATCACTCTTCAATTCCAACCCAACAAGCTTGAATCTAAGCTTAAAGGAGAAACATTTCCTAAATTAGGTTTGGGAAATTTATGAAATTGAATGGAGAAAGATTTGGAGAAGATGAAGGAGGTGCTTACCAATGGGTTCTCTTGAATTTGGAGCTAGAAGTTGGATTTGCTAAGGAAGACTAGGGTTTTGGCGTTTTAATTTCCCATCTCTCCCACCATTGATGCCTTAGAACTGAAAAGAGGAGGAAGTGAGAGTGAATGGGGGGAAAGTGGTTCAGATTTGAGTATAAGTTAAACATAGGGCTGAACCCAAACCCAAACCCAAAGTGAAAAAGTAGCAAAACTTGACTAACACCAAACATATCAAAGTTTACACTTAAAAAGGTCGCAAACGGCGTTTTGAACTCAATGGGAGTGGTCCCGAGTCCTAATTCGACCGTATGCAAAAAGTAGCTTTTCGGACTAACTTCTGAGTATCAATAAAATATTTAAATAAAATATTTAAATATAAAATCGACAAATATGCGGGTTGTTACAGACTCCCCTCCTTAAAGAAATTGCATCCCCGCAACCCTTAAGAAGAAGAAATATAGTAACAACCATAAAAACATATTCAACACCAAAGAAGTTTGAAACAAGAAGTTCACCTCAAAAAGCATGAGAAAGCAAGTCCGGATGTGTTCGCTCGATGAACTCTCTAGATTCCCAAGAACAATCCTTAGGATTTGAAGACCATTGGACTTTAACAAGCGGAACATCTTTATTTCGAAGGCGCTTGACCTCCGAAGCAATAATACGAATAGGATGTTGCTCATAAGTTAAATTAGGTGAAACTTCAATTTCTTCCACAACACCGGACTCAAGAATAGAATCGAAATCTCGAAGGCACTTCCGTAAATGAGAAACATGAAACACGTCATGCATAGCAGAAAATTGAGCCGGTAATAAAAGGCGATAAGCCACGGAACCAATGCGTTCGGTGATAGGAAATGGCCCAATGTATCGAGGCGCTAACTTTCCCGATTGACTGAAACGTACAACACCTTTCATAGGTGAAACACGAATGAACACAAGATCTCCCACAGAAAATTCTAACTTCCTTCTCCGGTTATCGGCATAGGATTTTTGTCTACTCTGGGCTTCTTTCATCCTATGTCGAATAAGTTCAATCTTTTCTGTGGAATCACGAATAAAGTCTGGACCTAAAACCAGCTTCTCACCGGCCTCAAGCCAACAAGAAGGAGATCGGCATGGCCTTCCATAGAGTACCTCGAAAGGTGCCATACCAATACTAGATTGGAAGCTATTATTATAGGAAAATTCAACAAGTGAAATATGATCTTCCCAACTTCCACCAAAATCAAGAACACATGCACGAAGAAGATCTTCAATAGTTTGATTCACACGCTCGGTTTGTCCATCGGACTGAGGATGATAAGCGGTGCTAAAATTAAGCTTCGTTCCTAAAGCTTTTTGAAGACTCTTCCAAAATCCACTAGTAAACAATGGATCATGATCACTAACAATAGAAGTAGGAACCCGATGTAATTTAACAATCTCTTTAACAAAGAGCTTGGCCAAAAGAGGAACGGTTCGGTTAGACCGAATGGGAATAAAATGGGCGGATTTAGTAAGTCTATCAACAATTACTCATAAGCTATCATGACCCGAACGAGAACGGGGAAGGACATCTATAAAATCCATGGAAATTTGGTCCCACTTCCAAATTGGAATTTCTAAAGGTTGCAATAACCCACCGGGCTTTTGATGTTCGGCCTTAACGAGTTGGAAAGTCATGCAACGCTTATCGAAGTTAGCGATGTCAAGTTTCATTCCCTCCCAATAATAAAGTCGCTTCATATCCGCGTATATTTTACTACTACCGGGATGAATGGTAAATTTAGAATGATGGGAATCTTCTAAAATATCTTTACGAAGATCACTAATATTTGGCACGATAAGTCTACCAAATCTCTGAATGCCGCCACGGGAATCGATATCAAAGCTTTCAAACCTTCAATATCAACTCTATTCTTAATATTTTGGCCAAGAAGAGCCAAGTCGGGATCTAGCCTTTGAGCTTCAAGAATGCGGTCTAAAAGAGAAGGATGAGCCTCAAGGCTACATAAAACAAATGATGAGCATAAATCGGATACGCGGTCTCGAATCTCACAAATGGATAAGATCTCGAGATCGTTCCATTCGGATATCATCATAGAAACAACCGCTTGTTGCTTTCAACTAAGTGCATCCGCAACGCGATTCCCCTTTCCGGGAGTATAAAGGATATCAAGATCATATGGTGCAAGAAATTCGAGCCAACGTTGTTGACGCAAATTAAGTTCCTTTTGAGAGAATAAATACTTCAAGGACTTATGATCGGTATAAAGAACAAATTTCTCTCCTAAAAGATAATGACGCCAAATACGAAGAGCAAAAACAATAGCCGCGAGTTCTAAATCATGTGTGGCATATCTAGTCTCGGCCGGTTTTAATTGCCTTGAAGCATAAGCAATAACACGTTCTTTTTGCATAAGAACGGCACCCAGACCAACGCGACTAGCATCGGTATAAACAACGAAATTTTGATTCCCCTCGGGAATAACAAGAATAGGAGCATCAGAAAGAAGTTCCTTTAGTTTCTGAAAAGAAGTTTCACATTTGTCCGTCCAAATGTATTTAACACCTTTCTTCGTTAAGCTAGTGAGAGGCACGGCAATCTTAGAAAAGTCTTTGATAAAACGACGGTAATAACCCGCCAATCCAAGGAAACTTCGAATCTCCGTCACACTCTCCGATCTCTTCCAATCTTGAATCGCTTCAATCTTTGAAGGATCCACGGAAATTCCGGATTCGGAAATAATATGACTGAGAAACTTCACACGAGATTGCCAAAAATGGCATTTAGAAAATTTTGCTTTCAGTTGATTACTCCTAAGAGTTTCCAACACAATCCGAAGATGCTTCTCATGTTCCTCTTCGGTTTTTGAATACACAAGAATATCATCAATAAAGATGAGAACAAACCGGTCGAGGAAGTCCTCGAAAACTCTATTCATAAGGTCAATGAAATAAGCCGGAGCATTCGTTAGACCAAATGGCATAACAAGCCGTTCATAAGATCCATATCGAGTTCGAAACGATGTCAAAGGAATGATATCCTCTGCGATACGAAGCTGATGGAATCCAGTAGCTAAGTCTAATTGTGAAAAGACTCTAGCACCACTAAGCTGATCGAATAGATCATCAATCTGAGGTAAAGGATATTTATTTTTGATAGTAAGATCATTAAGTTTGCGGTAGTCAACGCAAAGCCTAAGTGTACCATCGGATTTCTTCACAAAAATAGCCGAAGCTCCCCAAGGCGAGGAACTAGAGCGAATAAATTGCTTCGTCTCCAATTAAGATAATTGTTTGCGCATCTCCTCATTTTCCTTATTGGACATACGATAAGGAGGACGAGTAATAGGTTAAGCTCCAGGGATAAGATTAATTCTGAACTCGATTGCTCGTTTAGGTGGTAATCCTAAAACGGGCTCAAATATGTCGGAAAATTCACGAACAACGTGAATAAGAGAAATTATATCTTCCTCATCATCATTATCGTCATCACGAGGATTTAAAGAATATAAAGATGCAACCAAGCTGGAATCCGAATCTTTAAGATTAATAGAAATCTGCTTAACAGATTGAGGATGTTGAAGATGAATAGTCCGCTCAGGACATAGGATATGAGCTTCATGACGGTTAAGCCAATCCATTCCCAAAATCATTCCAAAGCCTAAATAACGCATGACATGCAAATCGGCTAGGAAAGAAAAATCACACAAAATAATCTCGACATCTTTACACAATAAACTGATTGTTGCGGATCCACCAACCGGATTCGCAATTCTCAAAGAAGTCATTAAACACAAAACATCCAAAGAAAAAGTATCAACAAGTTCTTTTGATATAAAAGAATGGGACGCAACCGTATCAAAAGGAACTCGAATAGGATGATCACGAAATAAAATAATGCCGTCAAGGATAGAATGAGAAATACCTTGGCCACGAGATGTGTTTCCAGGGGCTTGAGCAACATTTAACTTTCCCTCCTTCCTACTCTGAAGCTTGGGGCATTAAGATATAACATGACCGGGACCTTTACAGTAACGACAAGAGAGAGACTTTGGGCACTTGTTCACATAAGGTCCTTCGAACCACAATTATAGCATTCCCCATGACCAAAGGAAGAAGTCTTTGCCACTGGGGTTGCTTGCTTCCCCTTTTTGTTGGAATAAGGACCTTTGAATTTGTTAGGCATTTTCTTGTTGTTGTTGAAGTTTGGTTTGGAACCCACCGCTTCAACATCATTCTCCCTATCCGCCTCTTCAAGACGAAGAGCGATATCAATGAGTTGGTCGAAAGAAACTTCTAATTTTAGAAGTAATGGCTTCTTGAGACTCTTGCTCAAGCCATAGACAAATCTATGATTTTTCTTCAATGGGGTGTTGATGTATTCAACTCCATATTTGGAGAGAGATTCAAAAGACGCGACATAATCTGCCACGGAAGATTCACCTTGAATAAGGTCTATGAAACGCCGAGCCAATGTCACCTTCTCTGCTTCTGGCACGAATTTTAATTCGAAGCGTTCCCGGAATTGCTCCCAGGTGAGATCCGCTTCATTAATCTCAAAAATAAGAAGTTCGTACCAGTCCAATGCTCTTTCTTGGAGCATACTAGAAGCCACCTAAACTCGGTGAAGATTAATGAGGTTCATGCGAGAAAAGATTCGATCGCATGTCCTTAACCAAGCCTGGACTTCAATAATAGTTTCAGAACCTTTAAATGGCTTCCCGCCCAGGTTGGTGTAATCATTGCACAAACGTGCAAACCCAGATTTAGAGTGGGTAGGTTCCGGATTAGAACCAGCTGCTTGAGCATTCGCGACAAGGTCAAGAAGTTGTTGGGTAGTCATAAAAACTCCATCTTGGGGAGTAGCACTAGATGGTCCAGCTCTGGGACGGCCAGGTCTAACCATTTCTCTTCCTTTAGAAAGAAATAAAGAAGAAGAAAAAAGGTTATTCACAAAATGAATATCAAGCAATCTTGATAGACAAAACAAGGAATCATAAAAGAAAATAGGATAGGACGGTACGTAGACCCGAATAAAATCCTAAAGCACGACTCCTAAGATGGACTTAGGACGATGATCCTTGTTAAATTATTCTACATTGTTCCGAAGTTTGGCTCTGATACCAAGCTGTGACGCCCCACCTCTATACCCCTGCTAGCCAAGAACACTAAGGTGTAATGTTGTCAACTAGCACGGAGAATAAGGCTGTTGAGGAGCGACCATCCGTGTAATTTCTTTGTGCAAGCACCGATATGTCAGATAGTATAACATGCATTTTATTTCAAGAGGAAATCCGACATACCGATACAAACTCAAAGCTACTACACAGTGGCTATAATAATCTTCGGAAACAAAAATAGAAATAAACATAACACAAATCAGTCACAGATAATTCATATCACAAAGGCGGAAGAAGATATGAATATATATATATAACACATAAAAGTGTTCATCAGAGGAGTAGTCAAGAAGATCCACAATAATACAAAAGAATAGCAACACGTGCTATACAAAAGAATACAACTATGAGTCTATATCTCAAGTGTATACAACAAAATAAACTACTAATCTAAGTAGTTAGCCAAAAGTTAGAGTAATGAATCCCTGGGGAGAAGTCAAGTAGAAGCACCTGTAACATCTCGGTCTGACACGAGTATTATTTAATAAGAAAATAATAAACAGATCAGTCTAGTTATAAATATCAGATAACATGATATAGAATAAGAGGTACGACTAAACACATAATAATCACCATGCCAAGCTGTGATATATATATAAGTAATTGAAAATCAACAAGAGATTAATCAATATCACAAAAATCTTAACAAAGATCCAAAAACGTCATACTCCTTATTTCGTTCACCAAACCATAAATATTGACGATTTTATCAATATCAATCACGAAAGTCAATGACACACAAATTCACCAATGCACAAATATTGATAAAACTTATCAATGAAAATCACGAAAATTGGTGAAACACAAATTCTAGAAATCATCTCAAGAAATCCAGAAATCACAAAAAGGGGGAAGGCCTATCACAAACGGGAGCATAAAGCTCACCAATACGTGTATCACAAATGGAACGCTAATTCCATGGTTCCTAACCATCACAAATTGAGTCGAAGCTCCACAAACGGCCCGAAGACCATGGGTTGCTACCCCACCAATTTGAGTCGAAACTCCACAAAACGGGGTTTAGTCTCCCTCGCAGACAAAGAGACATCGCACATTGCTAGTCTATATCACAAAGATGATCGTCATGATCAACGAGAAGTGTCAATTACACTAAGCTAGTAAATATATGAGTTTAACTTCGTATCCCATAACCACTTGCTTAACTTAAATATTTACGAACAAACTGTAGATCTCCACTAGAAAATTGTCACAAGAGTTTCAATCGAACAAGTCCAAGAATTAACCGACGAAGTAAACGCAAGCGTTTCATACCACTAGTTTTACTAAGCCGTTTAATTAGATTTCTCATTCGAGTGAGGTAAAGGTTTGTATATACTAATAGATTAGACGTCGGTTTGAGAAAACGAGCTTTGTAATAAAATAGTGTTGAAATCATTTGAAGAAAGAGTTTTGATATTTACTACTAGTATAGAAAACCTTTATATTTTTAAAGTGACAAATCACAAAGAAGATTGTAGGAACAATCAATCACTAAAATTCACATACGAAGATGCGAATAAAATCCAAAGAAAACGATAAAGAATCCATCGAAATGGATATTCAAAAATCCCTAAAAAGGAGTCATCAACGGCATAATAAATGATAAAAACAAATAGGATCATCACGAATCGATTTAAATTGGAATTCTCAAGCGAATAGGCAAATAGGCAAAAAGAGTGCAGGTTTAGACGTCTGAAATCAAGGATTCAGACGTCTGAATCTGGAAAATAAATATTTTCCAAAGACAGAATTCAGACGTCTGAATCCTTAAATCCAGACATCTGAAATAGGCACTTTTTAGCCTATTTCCTTTCTGGTTCAAAATGAACCAACTCAGACGTCTGAAATCATATATTCAGACGTCTGAATCTGGGAATAGAAATCTTCCCAGAACAATATTCCGACGTCTGAATCTTACGTTTCAGACGTCTGAATGAAGGGTTCAGGGCATTCCCTGAACCTAGGCCAAAAATGGCCAAAGGGATACCGAAAGCGATCGATCGAGCGACAACGACTAAGGAATTACGTCGAGCGTCAACCCAGCCTTAACGGCTCTTCGATACGCCTCAAATATCAATGTCCAAATATCCATAATAGGATTCATAGATTTTGATTTCAAAACACCAAAAATTGGAATATACACCAAATCAATCCAAACCAAAATCAATTGCACAAAAATAAGTGTTAGGAATTCATACCCAACAATCGAAGATAATTATAGACTAAGATGTGAGATGAAAATCTCACCTTTGAACCCAAACGATTAAAGAAGAAGCTATAGAGCAATGGTAAGAACAATCGCTCTTCAATTCCAACCCAACAAGCTTGAATCTAAGCTTAAAGGAGAAACATTTCCTAAATTAGGTTTAGGAAATTTCTGAAATTGAATGGAGAAAGAGTCGGAGAAGATGAAGGAGGTGCTTACCAATGGGTTCTCTTGAATTTGGAGCTAGAAGTTGGATTTGCTAAGGAAGACTAGGGTTTTGGAGTTTTAATTTCCCATCTCTCCCACCATTGATGCCTTAGAACTGAAAAGAGGAGGAAGTGAGAGCGAATGGGGGGAAAGTGGTTCAGATTTGAGTATAAGTTAAACATAGGGCTGAACCCAAACCCAAACCCAAAGTGAAAAAGTAGCAAAACTTGACTAACTCCAAACATATCAAAGTTTACACTTAAAAAGGTCGCAAACGGCGTTTTGAACTCAATGGGAGTGGTCCTGAGTCCTAATTCGACCGTATGCAAAAAGTAGCTTTTCGGACTAACTTCCGAGTATCGATAAAATATTTAAATATAAAATCGACAAATATGCGGGTTGTTACATTTGGTATCGGAGCTTTGGTGTTGGTAGGTGGTTGTAGAAATGCCGAAATCCGATAATACCTCGAGTAGTCCCTCAATGGTTAGTCCAAACGGTGTAGCGCCATATGTACATGGGTCATACGCGGCTTTGGGATCAAAATTTTTTATTGACAAGTGGTATGGCGATAATGGTTTTGAAAAGTGGCAATGGAAGACGAAAGCAGTTCTATGGCAGCGAGTGCATCAGGCAGTGTTTGATACACATTTGTTGCTGGCGGACATCTCAGATGTTGAGAGAGAGGAAATGGAAGAGAGGGCATTCACTACACTTCAATCTGCTATGGAAGAGAATGTGATTTCTGAAATTAGTGGTGAGACTACCGCTAAGGGTATTTGTGACATGTTGGAGGAGTTATATATGAAGAAGTCACTAACTAATCATTTGATCTTATTATGAAAATTCTTCACCTATAAGATGAAGGAGGGTACTATGCTAAAGACACACTTGAATTTCTTTGATGGTTTGCTAATGAAGATGAAGACAATAGATTTAAGAATTGAGGAAGAGTAAAATGCGATGATATTGTTGTGTTCGTTGCTGGACCGTTATACGGGTTTCTCAAATAGTTTAATCTATATTCAGGATACTTTGACTCTTGATGACGTCAAAATGAGTCTTCTTAGTGAGGAGTTGGGTAATGGAAGTGGTGGTGCTAGTAGTGGTCACGGTTTATTTGTGGAGAATGGGAGATATGAGAAGAAAGGAAACCATGTGCGTTCTAGATCAAGGAAGCCCAGATGGAGATGAAAGTATAAGGAAAGAAATGGCAGTTGCTTTTTTTGTAAAAAACCCAGTCATTGGAATAATGAGTGTTCGGACAAGGAGTAAGCAAAGAAGGAAGTAGCATCTTCATCCGTAGTGGTGGAGAGTGGAGTTGGTAAGGGAGATGTAGATATTTTGACGGTGGTAGCATCGGATGTTTCGGGTAGCGAATGGTTCTTGATTCGAGGGCGCCTTATCATATGATGCCAAATAAGAATTGTTTTTCTTCTTATGTTGAAAAATAGGAAAATTCAATTGTTATGGGTAATGTTGCTATTTTTAAGTCGAAAGGGCATTGGCTCCGTGCAAATTCAGATGTTTGACGGAGTGGTTCATATTCACACCAATGTAAGCTTTGTTTCAGGACTTCGGAAGTCTCTTATTTCCTTGAGGTAGTTAAATTCTTTAGGTTGTAAGATCACTACTGAAAGTGATAACTTACGGGTTTCGAAGGGTGCGCTTGTGGTGATGAAGGGTGCTAGGACTTATGGAGTTTATTCGCTTCCTATAGAAGGCGAAAATTGTTTTGGTGTTGATAGTTCTCACGGATTGGATGTGACTTGGTTGTGGCATTTAAAATTAGATCATGTATCAGAGAGGAGTTTGGATATTCTTCGGAAGAGGGAGATGATCGATGGGGAGAATTTCAAAAACTTGAGTTTGGCAAGGAAAGTGCCATGGGCAAGCAAACAAAAGTTTAATTCGATGAGGGAAAACATGATCCGAGAAGTGTTTATAAGTATGTTCACACGGATATTTGGGTACCAACACCGGTAGCTTCTTTGGTGGGAGCTCGCTATTATACTTCTTTTATTGATGACTTTTCTCAAAAGATATGGGTGCATGTAATGAAGGCCAAGTCGGAGGCATTTGCAAAGTTCAAAACATGGAAGGTTCTTGTTGAGAATGAAAGTGGTAAATCTTTGAAGGTTTTAAGGTCTGAAAATGGCGGAGAGTATGTTTTCGAAGAGTTCTTGGAGTTTTGCAAGCATCATGGTATTCATAGGCATTTTACTACACCAGGAGATCTGTAATCGAATGATGTTGCGGAGAGGATGAACCATACTCTACTTGAAAAAGCTCGATGCTTGAGATTGAAATCGGGTTTGTCTAAGTGATTTTAGACCGAAGCATTGTCAACCGTGGTGCATATTGTTAATTGAATTCCATGCTCGGCCATTGGTAAAAAAATTCCAAAGGAAGTGTGGAAGGGAAAGAGCATTGACTTTAGTTATCTTCGTGTGTTTGGTTGTTCGGTTTATGTGCATGATTTGGGAAATGATAAGCTTGAGCCTAGAGCTTTCAAATGGGTCTTACTTGGCTATATAGATGGAGTAAAATGTTATCGGATATGGAATCCAAAAATAAAGAAGGTTGTGAATTCTTGTTATGTTACTTGATGAGTCGGCCTTGTTCAAGGCGAATGAATGGTCATCGGATGTTCAGGATTTAGTTCATGTTGAATCAAAGGAGAAGGGAGTTATTCCCACCTTTCGTCTAAGGAGTAGAATAGTTGAAGATACTTGTGAGGAGGAAGCGGTTGATGTTACATCACATAGTCCGTAGGGTTCCTCTAATAGGATTGGTGATGTACATGATTCTAAGGAGGATTCGGTTCAAGGTAGAGCTTAAAAGAGTTTGGATGATGGTATTGCAACTCAGGTTGGTCATCGTGCGATAAGGCCCTTCGAAAGATATGATGATTGGAACTATCTTAGCTTTTCTGATAATTTGGACTATGCACTTCATGTTGTTCAAGATGAGCCGATGGACCTTGATGATGTCATGAATTGAGTGATAGTTCGAAGTGGAATTACGCCAAAGAGGAAGAGATGAAATCGTTGATAAAGAATCAAACTTGGGATTTGGTTCCACTTCCTAAAGGAAACCATGCTATTATGTGAAAATGGATATACCAAGTGAAGGATGATGGGAGATACAAAGCCAGGCAAATGGCTAAGGAGTTTGCACAACGGAAGGGAAAGGAGTATGATGAGATATTCACATCGGTTGTTCCCTATACTTAAATCCAGATATTTCTTTCTATAGTTGCAATTCATGACTTGGAGAAATTTAATGTGAAAACAGCCTTCTTGCATGGTGACTTGGATGAAGACATCTACATGGAGCAACGGGAAGGTTTTGTTGTAGATGGTAAGTCAAGTTTGGTTTGCAGGCTAACTCACTATATGGTTTGAAGCAATCATTTAGACAATGAAACAAGATATTTGATCATTTTATGCTTGAAAATGATTTTGATAGAAGCATCAAGGATGCGTATGTTTATTTCAAGAGGTTGGAAAATGATTATTCGGTGTATTTACTCTTGTATGTGGATGACATGCTCATTACTTCAAAGGATAAGAATGAAACAACAACTTAAAATTGAGTTTAAAATTGAAATTCAAAATGAAGGATCTTTAAAAAGCAAAGAGGATATTAGGCATGGAAATAGAGGGGGATCGAAAGCATTTTGAATTGAAATTGACTCAAAATAAGTATATTGAGAAAGTGTTTTGTCGGTTTGGCATTGAGAATGCAAAGGCGTCAAACACACATTAACCTTTGCATATGAAGCTTTCGAGTAATGGATCACCTATCTTGGAGAAAGTCAAGGCTTATATGGCAAAGGTGCCATATGCTAGTATGGTTGGAACTTTAATGTATGCTATAGTGTGTACAAGGCCCGATATTGCAAATTCCATTGAGATGATTAGTCGGTATATGGATAATCCGAGAAAATCGCATTGGAAAGTTATGAAGCTTAGATTGAGATATCTTAGAGGTACATCATCTCATAGTCTTATTTTTTACGGTGGTGAAGGGATGATTTGCAAGTGGGTTGGTTATTGTGATTCAGACTACATCGGTGATAGGGATCGGAAAATTCAACTTTTGATATGTCTTCACACTTGGTGGAATGACCACAAGTTAGAAATCGAGATTTCAAGCCATAGTTTCTTTATCCACTACGGAGGCAGAGTTGATAGCCACGGTGGCGGAGGCACTTTATTTGAGGAAATTGTTGTGTGACTTGGGATTCAAGCATGACAATATCGATGTTCAATGTGATAGCCAGAGTACTATTCACTTGGCAAAAATTTGGCATTTAGCTTACGGACTAAACACATTGAAGTGAGAGAGTCATATCTAGTAGCCATGGATGAAGATAAGGAAGTATATTTTCGGAAAGTGCACATAAAGGATAACACGACGGATATGTTCAATAAAACTTTTCCAGTTAGGAAGTTCGAGCACTTCTCAAACTTGATTCGCTTGTTAAATTGCTAGGTGCCATGAGGTGGCATGATTGAGGGAGGAGCTTGGTTATAGATGATGAAGAGTATCGGTGAGAGATTGTGGTTCTATCTTGTTGGTGAGTACTGGCTCACGCTCCTTAGAACGTTTGTCTTTTGGTAAGACTGTTTTGGATTTAGGTACTTCCAACATTTCTTTATCGAGTAGTGACTTTATTGGAGCATGTGATGGAGTGTAATAGGCGGTGGCTTTGCCGAAGCTCATTGAAAAATTATTCAAGCTTGTTTGGTTGAAGGTAGAAGTGGTGATAATTTTGTGCAATTAGTTGTTAGTGATGGAGGTGGATATAGTGTTGAGGTGGAATGTTTAATTTGGCTACACTATATGGAGAATTGAAGTGGTCGGAAGTAGCTTGATGATGGAGAAGACGGTTCGTACATCGGAGCTCGGAAGAGGAAGATATGGCAAAGAAGGTGGAGTGCAGCTAGTAGCAGCATGCAACAGACATCTATGCGAAAGTGACAGACTTTTGAGCTTAGGATTTTGGTAACCCGAGATTCGACAAACGTTTGTCATCTTATGACAGACGTCTGAGTGTATGGAAACTTATTTTCCGAATCTTCTGACAGATGTCTGTCATCTTGGGACAAACATCTGAGCCGACTGTTTTGTATATTTTGTCTGGGCTGAGTGGAATGATTTGTGAAGGCTTCAAGGGGCATTTCAGGAATTTTCCAAGGAAGGATTGTTCACTATATAAGCTATTTCAGGATTCAAATTATGATCACTCCAAGGGTTTTATCCTCCATTAACTAGGGTTTAGCAAATCCTAATTTCTTCAATTCTAATTTTGGAAAAGTCATATTCTAGAGTGAATATTGCCAACGTTGTAATCAATTTCTTATACTTTTCTCATTGGTATTAATAAATACTCTCTCTCTCACAAAGTGGATGTACACTAGCAAGACGTTAGTGGAACGACTAAAAATCGGTGTGTAATTTATTTTATGGTTATTTCTTTGTTTTCTTTTTGCTTGTTTGATGATTGTGAATTGTTTTGTATTGGATTGAGATATTGATTGGTTGTTTTTGCACTTCTTATCACGATCTCGTTTTCCGCCATGCTTTAGGGTTTTGATTTGAGTAGTCTCGAGTTAGGATTCCTATAACAAGCTACACTGATCTATCCAAATCTTTGGTTGACAAAAACACCACCATAGAACAACTTCCGAGCTTGCAATTATGTATATGCTTTACGGAGTTGAGCAAGCAAGTATAGGTATAAAGCAATCATATATACAAACCCCATGGTCAGTGTTATGTGATTAACTAATTTTTAAAGCTTCATTATTCTTTTTAATTGTTTACTGTTTTCTTTTATCAAGACATCAGATTGTTGTTGAACTCACTCATTGAGTTTGTCTCATGACATTTTGATGGTTTGAAAAATATCTGTTGGTAGAAAGATATTACAGGCATGGCTGAATTCAATAGAAAACATTGGTTACACCTATAGACACACTAGAAAAATTATATAGGAAAAATTAAAGGTTTAACCTATGATGTTTTGATTTATTCTTGTTAGAAATGAATGACTATTCATTGGGAAATGTGAAGGCATTAATGCATTAGGAAATGAATAGTCCCACATTTTAGAATAAAATAAACAATTTGTGTTTATATACTAATATGTGGACACTATTATAATTCTTATGAGACCAAAAGAGACACAGCCATGACAGGTGGTGCAACGTACCACCCCGCACGTGCGTGCCCACGCCTGTGCCCATGCCTATGCCCACACCCGCGGTGTGGAAAAATTGGCATTTGAGGCGTATTAGATGCACTTAACACTTTGTAGTTGGCTTGGATGTTCGGACCGAATATTTTTTTTGTTTTTGTCCATTCAAACTCAAAAGGTCACACCGCCTTGTTAAGGAGCGCAACCTTTCCAACAGTCACAACCGTTCGGAGCGGCACCTATTACCGAATAGGTGCACCTCCCCACGCCTATATATAGGCAGAAGGAAAACAGAAAAAACACATAGCTTTTTTCACTTCTTCCTCTCGCACAAAACTCTTTTCTTAAATTACATTCCCTTGAGTTCGTCGTTGCTCTGTGATTGTTGCGCACCATCACAGTGACAGGTCCGTTTCATCTTGGAAAACAATTGCTCGATATCCTTAAGCGTCGTATTGTTTTAAGGAAACAGTTTTTCACTAGACTTGGACAATCTAATCGGTATCATATCTACTACATAATCTGTTTACTGCATAGTTCTATTCGTAACAGTTTTTGCGACATAGTTGTGACAGTTTTGTTGTTGTTGCAATTTTGCAACTTAATCGTAACAGCTTCGTAACACCTTTGTAACATTTCTCTTAACGATCTTTGCAACGTAATTGTAACAGTTTCATAACACCTTTGTAACGTTACTATTCAACAATCTTGAAACCATATTGATTTATTGTTGGCTATTTTTATAGACGACAATATCTCATGAAAGCAACACATCTGCACCAACATAGACTGTGATTACTACTTAGTCTGCTACTATGGTTCCAACGACGGCACTGTCTCATGGAGAAAGGCCGGAAAAGTTCACAGGGATGGACTTCAAACATTGGTAGCAAAAAATGCTATTCTATTTAACAACTTTAGGCCTTGAAAAGTTACTTATAGAAGATGCTCCCGTAGTCGAAGATTTGGAATCTGATGTAACAAAAGTTGAAGCCTTGAATGTCTGGAAGAGTTCTGACTTTATGTACAAGAACTACATATTAAATGAGCTCGACAACATCCTATACCATGTATACTGTATTGCTCGAACTTCCAAAGAACTCTGGATGGTATTAGATAAAAATTACAAAGCCAAAGATGTAGGCATGAAAAAATTCATTGCGGGGAAATTCCTTGACTTCAAATGATTGATGCGAAGACCGTTATTAACCAGATTCAAGAGTTATAAGACATCATTCACTAACTACACGATGAAGGAATGGCTTTAAGTGAATCCTTTCACGTTGCTGCTGCAATTAAAAAGCTTCCTCCATTATGGAAAGATTTCAAAAACTACCTTAAGCACAAGCGCAAGAAGATGACTGTGGAGGAACTTGTAGTTTGATTGAGGATTGAGGAAGATAACAGAAAATCTAAGAAGAAAACTTTGCATACCATGATTGCCAAGGAAAATGTAGTCGAGTCAGAGAAATACTGCAAAAGGAAACGTGAGCATGCTTCTAAGAAATCAAAGAAATTTCAGGGTCATGCCATAATTGTGGAAAGAAATGACACAAACCGCTGAATGTCGTGCACCCAATAAAAAGAAATCAGAAGAAAACATGGCTGATATCTCAGAAGGCCAGTCCGATATGGACTTATGTGCAGTAGTGTCTAAATGCAACCTTGTTGGTAACTCGAAGGAATGGTTTTAGACGCAGGAGCCACACGACACACATGTGCAAATAAGTGGATGTTTACAACCTACAAAACTGCCACTGAGGATGAACAACTTTTTATGGGTAATTCATCCGCACCAAAATTCGAAGGCAAGGGAAAGATTGTACTGAAAAAGACTTCTGGAAAAGAACTAACTTTGGCAGACGTTCTTCTTGTTCCAGAGATCCACAAGAACTTGATTTCCGGATCGCTGCTTAGCAAGCATGGCTTCAAACTCACATTTGTGCCTGATAAGTTTGTGTTGTCAAAGATTGGAATGTATGTGGGAAGAGGATATGTTTAGGATGGTTTATTTAAAGAAAATGTAATCAATATTGTACCAAACATTGATATGAATAAAATTGAATCTTCTGCTTATATTGTTGACTCTTCTAACATATGACATTCTAGATTAGTCCATGTCAATTTTGATACCTTGTGAAAATTGATTAATCTAGATTTTTATACCAAATTGCAAAATAGATTCCAACTATAAATTTCAAGTTTGTGCAAAACCAAAATTGACAAGAACCTTATTTCACCACGTTGAACGAGAAACTGAACCTCTAGACCTAATACACACAGATGTATATGACTAAAAAATGTGTCAAACTAAAGGTGGAAAAGGGTATTTCATTACCTTCATTGATGATTTTACAAAGTGCTGATATATGCATCTCCTTAGAAGAAAGGACGAGGCATTCGACATGTTTAAAAAATATAAAGCCAAAATTGAAAATCAACTCAACAATAAAATAAAAGCTTTAAGAAGTGATAGAGGGGAATATGAATTTTCTTTTAAGGAACACTGCTGCAACGTCCCGCCTTTTCGCATGCTTTAAATCGACACACGTGCCAAATCATACCATACGAAAGGGCGGATTGTTATGGGGAAAATAAGAAAAACAAGAAAGAAATAAAAAAACAGAATCTCACAGCGGAAGGATAAAATATAATAATCAAATATACAGTTCATGAAGCTGTTTACAAAATACTTAATTTTTCTTACATAACATATATCAGAGTTGCACATACCAACGAATAAAATTGATGCAGCGGAATACAGCGTAGTGGAATATAATATAATAATAATAATGAAATCTTCGTCTTCGTCCTCCAGAAATAAACTCTTCGATCCTCAAATGCTCGGACTGACCCGAGCGAATTGAAAAGACAAAACACTCGAGTCAGAACTAAAAGATCTTATGTAAGTTAAATCAACAGAAATAAATATGAGTGCAGTAACTCAAGAGATGCTCGGTATTTACATCTCATAAGGATCCGTTAAACTATTTACTATGCAGTATATTTCGCTATTATAATAGTGTCTAATTGTAAAATAAACTTACTCTTTTCTTAGCATTAAGGGGTTACCCATATAGCCCTTAACACGTAATAGACCCACTAGTCCATCCAATATCATAATCCCTCCTGATCGGGAAGCCACCAGAGGATATCACACGGGCTACGGGAGAAAACCAAACTCGTACAAGGCGCGATAAGGCAGGTGACAGCCACAACTAGGCAATGCCAGGGTAGATATACCAATTACGCTTCCGGGTCGGTGGTAATGCGTAGCCGCAGCTACCGCCCACCTCGAGCCACACCCCCAAAAATAAAAATCAAAAGTGGCCACCGAATCAATCCAAAAGTCAAAGTATAATATCGAAGGGATGTGTCCGTTCAATAACCCGTCAATCGCTCCTGTTTTAGCCACCTTATGCCAACTCACGGGAGTTGGGTCCATGTATTTACCTCAAAGGAAACGCCGCCGTCATCCTACTTCGTTCTGGAATCTCCACCGCGTACACGGTTGTTAAAGTGGTTTTCGGAGTGGGCGGAGAGTATGACAACTTCTGATCCCGTTTTCTTCAACAACCAAATGTTATTATAACACCGCGGTCTTTTCAAAATAGTTTATACTTTAAGACCAGAATAAAATATTCATTTCAAAACCATATAAATACGATATCATTTCTATTTTAAAACCCAAATCAATATGATATCATTTTTATTTCAAATATATATTTTCAAAAATCATAGTACTTTCAAATATATATACTTTAAGCCCATAGCTTCGAAACATGATTTTCAATACTTAAATGGTTTAAATATAAATTACTTATAAAGTAAATTAGCTTTTTAATTTCTCAAATCAATTCCAAATACGGATTTGAATTCCCAAATAAACCATTTAAATTTCCATATATTTCAAAGTTTCAAATATTTCACAATTTCAAAAATAAATTTTTAATTCATATATATGTATATGTCAAATTCCTTTTACTATTATTTAGTTTTGAAATACTTGCTTAATAAATCCAGTGTCCTTTAAACAAAACTTCCAATTTCAATAATTGCATATTTCTCAATTTATTTAGACTAGATATATTCACTTAAATCATCTTAAACCCGAATTTAGTTATAACACCGTATTTTTTTTTAAATCTAAATTTCAATAAGATTTTAACTAAATGAAATCTCAAATCAATTTCAAACTATCTCCTCAACTTTAATTTATGAAAATCAATATAAACTCTATATTAGAATATAATTTTAGTAAATACTTATACATAATATATTTTAATAAAATCCACTTTATTATTAAACTTACTTCATACTTTAAACAATTTTATACATAGTTTAAAACCAAGAATTTAACAATATATAAAATAGCCTTTATCAAATATCCTTCATCAATATTTCATAAAACCATATATATATTTCTTTACAAAACCATAGAAAAATTATTTCAAAAATAATTATATATATATATACCGTGGTGCCTGTATAAAATTTTCTATCTTATGGTCAAGTGATATGGATATTTCTCATTTCAATCTGCAATTTAAAAATAAAAATGCGGTTGTATATCATTTCAAACCGCAATCCCGAATGAGATAAAATGCATAATAACTTGCAGTTTATAACAATATACAATACAGCATCCATTCATCCAATATCATCCATCAACCATTTATCAAAATCATCATCAAATTCAAACAATACATCAATATATAACATATAATAAATAACAGGCATTTACTGGCAGTTTATTATGCAAAATAAATTAACTGATAATTTAACTGGCAGTTTATATGCATAATAAATTAACTAATAATTTAACTATCAGTTTATATGCAATACTAAATTAACTAGAAATTTAACTGGCAGTTTATATGCAATAATGAATTAAATAACAAGTAAATTAAATGAATGCAATTTAACTGAGAAAACGATGGAATATATGCCAAACAGCTATAAATAAATTTTTAAACACATCATAAATCAATTTAACAAATATAAGAAATCTTAGAAGTTGTGAGTGGGTTAAAACACTCACCTTTTGAATTTAAATTGAATTTAAATCCAATTTAAACCCAAAAATTTGACCATCTCGGAATTCATCTAAACTAGCGTCATCAAGTCCGGAATTTCAATACGATCCTAACAAAAAAAATCGCACGTAAAATGGATATCATATGCAAAATTTATGACGATTAATGCGATTTGAAATCAATAAAATAAAAAAAAACAAAAGAACACATTACTCACACTAAGACCCACGTCATCAAGCATCTTCCTGCTCACGCGAATGAATTCAACAGAAACCCTAGCTCTACAGTAAAACACACGCTGCAGCCGCCACCCTCATTCTCACCGTCGCACCCTTCCCCTTGGCCTCGGCCCTCACATTGTTCCCTCAAACGGCGCCAGTTGCCGCACTCCATATCGGTAACCTCCTCACGGCCACCAACGACGAAGGTCGCGAGCGAATATGGTGCCGCGGCCGACTTGTGTTAAACCCTACTTGAATTAATTCTCACGATCTAACCATCAAATCGACGAACCAATTACACCGATGGCCTCCACTCGTTCCCCTCTACCCAAAAGCAACCTTAATTTGACGATCCGATGAACTTGATCGTCGCGAGATGAATGACCACGAATTATTCATCAATTTCTGGATAAACGGGGTCTCAAATCAGAAATCGAATTTCTCCAAAAGATTACGCTTTTTGAGAGCTTCGAAATATAAATTTTTTGAATTTTTTTGAGGAGTTTGGATTTTCAGCTTTGGATTTGGTTTGCAACTGTATTTGGATCTAGGATTTGTTTGTTCGCCACTGAAGATGAGAGAATTGAGATGTATGTACAGACAATGAGAATTAGGAAGGCTAGGGTTTATAGCGGGATATTTATAGGCAGGATTGAAAATAGAATATATGGATAAAACAGATATACGCGCTAACGCCAAAGTGGCCCAAAAAGCCCGTTTCGACTCCGGAACGAAATTGGGTCAACCCATATATCAAAACAGATGTTTTAAAATATTTTAAACGCAATGGAAAAGGTTTCAGGTTCAAATTGCATCGTACGAAGAAGTTATGCTAAAAAGAATATTTTCCAAATTGATTTCAATTGCATAGATTTCAAGGCATTTCAAGTCCGTACGATCAAACGACAAGTCCGATCGCTACGAAACTTGAAACCCTACAACAATTAACCGTTACGGATCCGATGAATCTGGTTTTGTCGAAATCCGAGTCTGTGACCAAAATGGCTATTTTTATATTAGTTAAATAAATAAAAATTTAGTCAATTAAATCAAATTTTCAATTTAAATTCGATAGTTGCCAATTCTTGTCATTTTTAATTCCCCAATCATTTCGAATGATTTAAACCAATTTAAATGTCAAATTAGAGTTGATAAATTTATAAACTTTGTTATTGACCTCAATTTCATTAAATTCGAAAATTATAAATTTAATTTCCAAAATTTCTATTAATTTACTTTTCATTCTACTATCCAATTCATTATCAACAAATGGATGAAATAAATGTTGGAATCAAAAATCCATTACATTAACATTCTCACTTTCATATAAATTCTCATTTACTTAATATTTTAATATTATATCCCACTTATTTGCAATTAATCCACTTATCAAATTCCATATTTCAAATAAATTAATAAATCTTGGTTTTCACTCCTTAAATCAACCAATCCTCATATTATAAATAAAATCAACCTTTATTACATCTTATAGAATTAACCATCTGTAATGACAAATTAAATCTACCCTAACTGCACAAATTAAGACAATTAATTGCCATTTTATTTCACATTAAGCTTCATAAATTATCAATTAAAAACTAAATAAAACCGTTTATTTATTTAAAATCTTGCTATTCAATAAATTGACAATTTATGGGTATAATTAACATTGATTCCCGATTATTATTTAAATACATCCCAAAACGTTAAATTTAGGTTCACTACAATTTGATTACCAAAATTTATCTAATGAAATCAATTATGCCCTTTACAATTTTTATACATTCATTAATTGTCAATTACCATTCAAATAAATCTATTCATTTGATTTCCTTCCAATTAATTAAAATTGATTTCTATAATTGAGTTGATTTCATTGCCAAATATATACATAAATTACTATTAAATGTCCTCAATGAATTTTATTTACTTGGTTTCAAACTTTTTATTACATCAATTACTGCCTTATAAAATAAACTTACGTTTCTATTAAATTTGCATTCACACTTCCGTTACTACACTTATTTCCATTAAAGTAGTATTTATTATCAACAACAAACATTAAAATTTACTTATCTAAACATTGATTGTATAAACTTTCAATTTATTACATATTACTTCCTTAGTTAATATAACTTCAGAATTCATTCCCCGACTCCCTAATTTAAATCAATTATAACCTTACAAGTTGTTTCGATTAATACGTATCGATTATAACCTTACAAGTTGTTTCAATTAATAGGTATTGCACAAATTTAGTTATTCAATCAATTTCATTTTCGATACAATTATCATGGGTTATACTATAGTGCATTAATATTCTTTTTATATCTTAATTTAAAAAGATGCAATATTAAATTCCATTTACTACACTAGATCCAATTAATTAAGATTTATTATCGATAAATCGTTTTAAAATTTTATTCAACAAATTTCTATAACTTCGTACATAATATTGAATTTGTTCAATCACCCCTAATGATCATTTCACTAGTTAAATCAATATTCCCATTTGTTTTCTTATATTAAACTTATAACCAAGGATGACAATTTACATTATCTCAACTGATTCAATTTCATTTTGATTGTTAATTTTTTATTACAACTGCTACACTTAAATTCCTAACATTCGCTTCATTTAAATTATAAGATTTTTATTTCTTTCTAAATTTAATTAAAAATCTTATTAATTTAACTCATTTTAATCATCGAATTTTTACGGGTCGTTACACTCTCCCCCGCTCAAAACTTTTCGTCCTCGAAAAGGAAAAGAAGGGAAAAGAAGAATTAAGAAATCAATATATCTTATTCAAAACATTAATTTTATAAACAATTAAATTTACAATTTCAAATAAAATATACTGATTTATAACCATTAAATCCTTTTATACTTAAATTAATAAAGTTTGGAAAATATTTTCAAAAAATTTCTAAGTCCAAAATTTACGGAAAATTTTGGCAGAGTCTCCTTTGTACGGGGAGGCTCGGAAGAAAATATAATATCAATTATAACAATATATAACATATTTTCCAAAATAATATATATCCCAACACGGGAAAATAATATAATACTCTATAAGCCAAAATACGAAAACGTACCTATTTGTCGAGCAATTAGCGCTTATTTTATGGAACCAAAAGCAGTAGCAATTGCTTCCATAACCTGCATTTCACTTATATAATCTAAAAGTTAACAATTACGTAAGATGAATATTTAAAGTGGTTTCAACCATCAACAAACAAATCAATACAACATCAAACACTTGCAACAAGGCATACAACCATAAATCAATCATTCTTTCATATCAAACAACAGTAGTTGTTCGGGTTCAAACTTTAAATTGTACAAAATGGAAAATAACCTACTAAGTGTACTCTTTACTCAACAGTCTTAGGTGAAACTAAATATATTATTCATACCTTCCAAACAAATTTAAAGTATCCTTACCCAAACAATCACAAAACCAAACAAACAACAATTTCCAATCAATGAATTAAGTTCATTCTTTTAATTTCATTTATTTCATTTGTTGTTTGATTTCTTTTCGTTCATATAATGATTTATCTTGTTAATTTTTACATTATTTCTTACAACTATTCTTTTTCATTTATTTACAGCATTCAAGTTTAATTCAATTTCTTTGCATAATAATTCATTCAATCACCCCTAATTAAATTATTTCATTAGTTAATACACTATTCACATTTTGTTCAATGTTTATTTCAAATTTCATTTATTACCTATTTATATTAAATCAAATTTCTTAGCAGCTAAATTTATTAACTTAAGCAACTTCTGCCTATTTACTTAAGTTTATGATTACTTACTTACAATACCTACTTTCCATTATATTTAATTAGTAGCATTTTCACTTATACTTAAGTTTATAACACTACAAAATCAAATTCTTATTTGTTAAGGAATTTTATTGAATACTTTCATTATTTCAGATTTACTTGTATAATATTCTATTACCATTTCTTATTAAACATTCAACTTTTCATATCTTTTGGTAAGTTATATATATGCCTTTAAGAATGTAATTGGAAATCATACAAGTTTATCTTATTTCTTTTAAAATTTATTCAGTGTTCAATAGTTATTCTTTGTTTCATAGGTTACAGTTTTAAGTTTACCATTAATTTCATTCATAACCTATCATTAAATTCCTTATCTTAATTAAAGACTCCAATTATTAATCGGTTACATTCCATTTCACTACAATAACAGAAACTATTAATAAATCGGAAACTTAAGAATTAAATACCGGGGTAAATTTCAATTCATTTTAAAATAATAGATAAATATAGAATTAAAAAAATTAAATTATATTTAAACAATTTAAAATTTACTTTTGTTTATCAAACAACTCTGTAGTAAAACACTACAGTGGCCTTACCACTTCGAAACTCGAAAATGAATGTCGACGATGCACGCACTCATCACCGAAATTATTTTCCAGCAACGAAGAGGGTAGTACAGAAATTTTTCTTTTCGAATTCCTTTATAAAACAATTTTTTTCAATTGAAATATTTGTATCATAAAATACTTATAAACAATACTATTATATTCTAAAATTATTCGAAAGAAATTCTCAAAAATCCCGGAACTAAAGCTTTAAGTTTCCAATTTTCATTTACTTTATTTCCAATCTTACTTCAACTATTATTAATACATTTCATTACCTAACACCCAATATATTTCAACCAAATATATATATATATATCATTTTAGAAAAACTTATTTTATATATATAGAAAATATAATAGGCAAAATTATTTCATTTACCTATATTAAAACAAATATTATGTAGGTCTTTCCTATTAAGTATTTAGAAACCCTATTGATGTCACAGCGTCCCATGCACCAACCAGAGTTTATAAATACAAAACGGAACAAATTAACACAATATCAAAACCTTTTTATAACCCTAACAAGTACGCTCTCTCATTTATATACACTCAGCGACTTCCATAGGGTAATACTACCCTATTAATAAAGAGTCGGACCCCACAAAGCTAAGGTTTATCGCTAAACCAAAGCTCTGATACCAGATGTAACGTCCTGCCTTTTCGCACGCTTTAAATCGACACACGTGCCAGTTCAAACCATACGGAAAGGCGGACTATTGTGGGGAAAATAAGAAAACAAGAAAGAAACAAAACAAACAGAATCTCACAGTGGAAGGATAAAATATAATAATCAAATATACAGCTCATGAAGCTGTTTACAAAATATTTTATTTTTCTTACACAACATATATCAGAGTTGCACATACCAACGAATAAAATTGATGCAGTGGAATACAGTGTAGTGGAATATAATATAATAATAATAATGATAATAATGAAATCTTCGTCTTTGTCCTCCAGAAATAAAATCTTCGATCCTGAAATGCTCGAACTGACCCGAGCGAATTGAAAAGACAAAACACTCGAGTCAGAACTAAAAGATCTTATATAAGTTAAATCAATAGAAATAAATACGAGTGCACTAACTCAAGAGATGCTCGGGATTTACATCTCCTAAGGATCTGTTAAACTATTTACTATGTTGTATATTTCGCTATTATAATAGTGTCTAACTGTAAAATAAACTTACTCTTTTCTTAGCATTAAGGGGCTACCCATATAGCCCTTAACACGTAATAGTCTCAGTAGTCCATCCAATATCATAGTCCCTCCTGATCGAGAAGCCACCAGAGGATACCACACGGGTTACGGGAGAAACCAAACTCGTACAAGGCACGATAGGGTAGGTGACACGACACAATTAGGCAATGCCAAGGTAGATATACCAATTACGCTTCCGGGTCAGTTGTAACGCGTAGCCGCAGCTACCGCCCACCTCGAGCCATACCCCCAAAAATAAAAATCAAAAGTGGCCACCGAATCAATCCAAAAGTCAAAGTATAATATCGAAGGGATGTGTCCGATCAAAGGTGCTACCTCAAATAACCCGTCAATCTCTCCTGTTTTAGCCACCTTATGCTAACTCACGGGAGTAGGGTCCATGTATTTACCTCAATGGAAACGCCGCCACCATCTTACTTCATTCTGTAATCTCCACCGCGTATACGGTTGTTAAAGTGGTTTTCGGAGTTGACAGAGAGTATGACAACTTCCGATCCCGGTCTCTTCAACAACCAAACGTTATTATAACACCGCGGTCTTTTCAAAATAGTTTATATTTTAAAACCAGAATAAAATATTCATTTCAAAACCATATAAATACGGTATCATTTCTATTTTAAAACCCAAATCAACATGATATCATTTTTGTTTCAAATATATATTTTCAAACATCATAGTACTTTCAAATATATATACTTTAAACCCATAGCTTCGAAACATAATTTTCAATACTTAAATGGTTTAAATATAAATTACTTTATAAAGTAAATTAGCTTTTTAATTTCTTAAATCAATTCCAAATACAGATTTGAATTCCCAAATAAACCATTTAAATTTCCATATATTTCAAAGTTTTAAATATTCCACAATTTCAAAACTAAATTTTTAATTCATACATATATATGTCAAATTCCTTTTATTATTATTTAGTTCTGAAATACTTGCTTAATAAATCCAATATCCTTCAAACAAAACTTCCAAATTCAATAATTGAATATTCCTCAATTTAATTAGACTGATATATTCACTTAGATCATCATAAACCCGAATTTAGTTATAACACCATATATTTTTTTTAAATCTAAATTTCAATAAGATTATAAGTAAATAAAACCTCAAATCAATTTCAAACTATCTCCTCAACTTTGATTTATGAAAATCAATATATACTCTATATTAGAATATAATTTTAGTAAATACTTATGCATAATATATTTTAATAAAATCCACTTTATTATTAAACTTACTTCATACTTTAAACAATTTTATACATAGTTTAAAACCAAGAATTTAACCATATATAAAATAGCCTTTATCAAATATCCTTCATCAATATTTCATAAAACCATATATATATTTCTTTACAAAACCATAGAAAAATTATTTCAAAAATGATTATATATATATATATATACCACGGTGCCTGTATAAAATTTTCTATCCTATGGTCAAGTGATACAGATATCATTTCAATCCGCAATTTAAAAATAAAAATGTGGTTGTATATCGTTTCAAACCGCAATCCCGAATGAGATGAAATGCATAATAACTTGCAGTTTATAACAATATACAATACATCATCCATTCATCCAGTATCATCCATCAACCATTTATCAAAATCATCATCAAATTCAAACAATACACCAATATATAACAGGTAATAAATAACAGACATTTACTGGCAGTTTATTACGTAAAATAAATTAACTGATAATTTAACTGGCAGTTTATATGCACAATAAATTAACTAATAATTTAACTACCAGTTTATATGCAATACTAAATTAACTAGAAATTTAACTGGCAGTTTATATGCAATAATGAATTAAATAACAAGTAAATTAAATGAATGTAATTTAACTGAGAAAACGATGAAATATATGCCAAACAGCTATAAATAAAATTTTAAACACATCATAAATCAATTTAACAAACATAAGAAATCTTAGAAGTTGTGAGTGGGTTAAAACACACACCTTTTGAATTTAAATTGAATTTAAATCCAATTTAAACCCAAAAATTTGACCGTCTCAGAATTCGTCCAAACCAGCGTCATCAAGTCTGGAATTTCAATACGATCCTATCAAAAAAAATCACGCGTAAAATGGATATCGTATTCAAAATTTATGACGATTAATGCGATTTGAAATCAATAAAAAAAAACAAAAGAACATATTACTCACATTAAGAGCCACGTCATCAAGCATCTTCCTGCTCACGCGAATGAATTCAACAGAAACCCTAGCTCTACAGTAAAACACACGCTGCAGCCGCCACCCTTATTCTCACCGTCGCACCCTTCCTCTTGGCCTCGGCCTGCACATGGTTCCCTTAGACACCGCCAGTTGCCGCACTCTACTGCGGTAACCTCCTCACGGCCACCAGCGACGAAGGTCGCGAGTGAATATGGTGCCGCCGCCGACTTGTGTTAAACCCTACTTGAATTAATTCTCACGATCTAACTGTCGAATCGACGAACCAATTACACCGATGGCCTCCACTCGTTCCCCTCTACCCAAAAGTAACCTTGATTTAACGATCTGACGAACTTGATCGTCGTGAGATGAACGACCTCGAATTATTCATCAATTTCTGGATAAACGGAGTCTCAAATCAGAAAATGAATTTCACCAGAAGATTACGCTTTTCGAGAGATTCGAAATATAAATTTTTGAATTTTTTTGAGGAGTTTGGATTTTCAGCTTTGGATTTGGTTTGGAACTGTATTTGGATCTAGGGTTTGTTTGTCTGTCATTGAAGAGGAGAGAATTGAGATGTACGTACAGACAAATGAGAATTAGGAAGGCTAGGGTTTCTAGCGGGATATTTATAGGCAGGATTGAAAATAGAATGGATGGATAAAACAGATATACGCGCTAATGCCAAAGTGGCCCAAAAAGCCTGTTTCGACTACGGAACGAAATTGGGTCAACCCATATATCAAAACAGATGTTTTAAAATATTTTAAACGCAATGGAAAAGGTTTCACATTCAAATTGCATCGTATGAAGAAGTTATGCTAAAAATATTATTTTTCAAATTGATTTCAATTGCATAGATTTCAAGGCGTTTCGAGTCCGTACGATCAAACGACAAGTCCGATCGCTACGAAACTTAAAAGCCTACAATAATTAACCGTTACGGATTCGATGAAACTGGTTTCGTTGAAATCCAAGTCAGTGACCAAAATGGCTATTTTTATATTAGTTAAATAAATAAAAATTTAGTCAATTAAATCAAATTTTCAATTTAAACTCGATAGTTGCCAATTCTTATCATTTTTCATTCCCGTATCATTTCCAATGATTTAAACGAATTTAAATGTCAAATTAGAGTTGATAAATTTATAAATTTTGTTATTAACCTCAATTTCATTAAATTCGAAAATTATAAATTTAATTTCCAAAATTTCTATTAATTTACTTTTCATTCTACTATTCAATTCATTATTAACAAATGGATGAAATAAATATTGGAATCAAAAATCCATTACATTAACATTCTCACTTTCATATAAATTCTCATTTATGTAATATTTTAATATTATATCCCACTTATTTGCAATTAATCCACTTATCAAATTCCATATTTCAAATAAATTAATAAATCTTGGTTTTCACTCCTTAAATCAACCAATCCTCATATTATAAATAAAATCAACTTTTATTACATCTTATAGAATTAACCATTTGCAATGACAAATTAAATCTACCCTAACTGCATAAGTTAAGATAATTAATTGCAATTTTATTTCACATTAAGCTTCATAAATTATCAATTGAAAACTAAATAAAAACGTTTATTTATTTAAAATCTTGCTATTCAATAAATTGACAATTTATGGGTATAATTAACATTGATTCCCGATTATTATTTAAATCCATCCCGAATAAATTTAGATTCACTACAATTTGATTACCAAAATTTATTTAATGAAATCAATTATGCCCTTTATAATTTTTATACATTCATTAATTGTCAATTACCATTCAAATAAATCCATTCATTTGATTTCCTTCCAATTAATTAAAATTGATTTCTATAAATTGAGTTGATTTCATTGCCAAATATATACATAAATTACTATTAAATGTCTTCAATGAATTTTATTTACTTGGTTTCAAACTTTTTATTACATCAATTACTGCCTTATACGAGTGCACTAACTCAAGAGATGCTCAGGATTTACATCTCCTAAGGATCTGTTAAACTATTTACTATGTAGTATATTTCGCTATTATAATAGTGTCTAACTGTAAAATAAACTTACTCTTTTCTTAGCATTAAGGGGTTACCCATATAGCCCTTAACACGTAATAGTCCCAGTAGTCCATCCAATATCATAGTCCCTCCTGATCGAGAAGCCACCAGAGGATACCACACGGGCTACGGGAGAAAACCAAACTCGTACAAGGCCCGATAGGGTAGGTGACACGGCACAACTAAGCAATGCCAGGGTAGATATACCAATTACGCTTCCGGGTCAGTGGTAACGCGTAGCCGCAGCTACCGCCCACCTCGAGCCACACCCCCAAAAATAAAAATCAAAAGTGGCCACCGAATCAATCCAAAAGTCAAAGTATAATATCGAAGGGATGTGTCGGATCAAAGGTGCTACCTCAATTAACCCGTCAATCGCTCATGTTTTAGCCACCTTATGCCATCTCACAGGAGTTGGGTCCACGTATTTACCTCAATGGAAACGCCGCCACCATCCTACTTCATTCTGGAATCTCCACCGCGTATACGTTTGTTAAAGTGGTTTTCGGAGTTGGCAGAGAGTATGACAACTTCCGATCCCGGTCTCTTCAACAACCAAACGTTATTATAACACCGCGGTCTTTTCAAAATAGTTTATACTTTAAAACCAGAATAAAATATTCATTTCAAAACCATATAAATACCATATCATTTCTATTTTAAAACCCAAATCAATATGATATTATTTTTATTTCAAATATATATTTTCAAAAATCATAGTACTTTTAAATATATATACTTTAAACCCATAGCTTCGTAACATAATTTTCAATACTTAAATGGTTTAAATATAAATTACTTTATAAAGTAAATTAGCTTTTTAATTTCTCAAATCAATTCCAAATACAGATTTGAATTCCCAAATAAACCATTTAAATTTCCATATATTTCAAAGTTTCAAATATTCCACAATTTCAAAACTAAATTTTTAATTCAAATATATATATGTCAAATTCCTTTTAGTATTATTTAGTTTTGAAATATTTGCTTAATAAATCCAGTATCCTTTAAATAAAACTTCCAAATTCAATAATTGAATATTCCCCAATTTATTTAGACTAGATATATTCACTTAAATCATCTTAAACCCGAATTTAGTTATAACACCATATATTTTTTTAAATCTAAATTTCAATAAGATTTTAACTAAATGAAATCCCAAATCAATTTCAAAACTATCTCCTCGACTTTGATTTATGAAAATCAATATAAACTCTATATTAGAATATAATTTTAGTAAATACTTATGCATAATATATTTTAATAAAATCCACTTTATTATTAAACTTACTTCATACTTTAAACAATTTTATATATAGTTTAAAACCAAGAATTTAACCATATATAAAATAGTCGTTATCAAATATCCTTCATCAATATTTCATAAAACTATATATATATATATATATATATATATATATATATATATTTCTTTATAAAACTATAGAAAAATTATTTCAAAAATAATTTTATATATATATATATATATATATACCGCGGTGCCTGTATAAAATTTTCTATCCTATGGTCAAGTGATACGGATATTTATCATTTCAATCCATAATTTAAAAATAAAAATGAGGTTGTATATCATTTCAAACCGCAATCCCGAATGAGATGAAATGCATAATAACGTGCAGTTTATAACAATATACAATACAACATCCATTCGTCCAATATCATCCATCAACCATTTATCAAAATCATCATCAAATTCAAACAATACATCAATATATAACAGGCAATAAATAACAGGCATTTACTGGCAGTTTATTATGCAAAATAAATTAACTGATAATTTAACTGGCAGTTTATATGCACAATAAATTAACTAATAATTTAACTATCAGTTTGTATGAAATACTAAATTAACTAGAAATTTAACTGGCAGTTTATATGCAATAATGAATTAAATAACAAGTAAATTAAATGAATGCAATTTAACTGAGAAAACGATGAAATATATGCCAAACAGCTATAAATAAAATTTTAAACACATCATAAATCAATTTAACAAACATAAGAAATCTTAGAAGTTGTGAGTGGGTTAAAACACCCACCTTTTGAATTTAAATTGAATTTAAATCTAATTTAAACCCAAAAATTTGACCGTCTCATAATTCGTTCAAACCAGTGTCATCAAGTCCGGAATTTCAATACGATCCTAAAAAAAATCGCGCGTAAAACGGATATCGTTTGCAAAATTTATGTGATTAATGTGATTTGAAATCAATAAAATAAAAAAACAAAACAACACATTACTCACACTAAAAGCCACGTCATCAAGCATCTTCCTGCTCACGCCAATGAATTCAACAAAACCCCTAGCTCTACAGTAAAACACACGCTGCAGCCACTACCCTTATTCTCACCGTCACACCCTTCCCCTTGGCCTCGGCCCGCACAGGGTTCCCTCAGACGCCGCTAGTTGCCGCACTCCACATCGGTAACCTCCTCACAGCCACCAGCGACGAAGGTCGCGAGCGAATATGGTGTCGCCGCCGACTTGTGTTAAACCCTACTTGAATTAATTCTCACGATCTAACCGTCGAATCGACGAACCAATTACACCGATGGTCTCCACTCGTTCCCCTCTACCCAAAAGTAACCTTGATTTGACGATCCGACGAACTTGATCGTCGCGAGATGAACAGCCACGAATTATTCATCAATTTATGGATAAACGAGGTCTGAAATCAGAAAACGAATTTCACCAGAAGATTACGCTTTTCGAAAGCTTCGAAATATAAATTTTTTGAATTTTTTTGAGGAGTTTGGATTTTCAGCTTTGGATTTGGTTTGGAACTGTATTTGGATCTAGGGTTTGTTTGTCTGTCATTAAAGAGGAGAGAATTGAGATGTACGTACAGAATAATGAGAATTTGGGAGGCTAGGGTTTATAGCGGAATATTTATAGGCAGGATTGAAAAATAGAATAGATGGATAAAACAGATATACGCGCTAACGCCAAAGTGGCCCAAAAACCGCGTTTCGACTCCGGAACGAAATTGGGTCAACCCATATATCAAAATAGATGTTTTAAAATATTTTAAACGCAATGTAAAAGGTTTCAGGTTCAAATTGCATCGTATGTAGAAGTTATGCAAAAAACAATATTTTTCAAATTGATTTCAATTGATTTCAATTGCATAGATTTCAAGGCGTTTCGAGTCCGTACGATCAAACGACAAGTCCGATCGCTACGAAACTTGAAAGCCTACAATAGTTAACCATTACGGATCCGATGAAACTAGTTTCGTCGAAATCTGAGTCAGTGACCAAAATGGCTATTTTTATATTAGTTAAATAAATAAAAATTTAGTCAATTAAATCAAAATTTCAATTTAAATTCGATAGTTGCCAATTTTTATCATTTTTAATTCCCCAATCATTTCCAATGATTTAAAACAATTTAAATGTCAAATTAGAGTCGATAAATTTTTAAATTTTGTTATTAACCTCAATTTCATTAAATTCGAAAATTATAAATTTAATTTCCAAAATTTCTATTAATTTACTTTTCATTCTACTATTCAATTCATTATTAACAAATGTATGAAATAAATGTTGGAATCAAAAATCCATTACATTAACATTCTCACTTTCATATAAATTCTCATTTATGTAATATTTTAATATTATATCCCACTTATTTGCAATTAATCCACTTATCAAATTCCATATTTCAAATAAATTAATAAATCTTGATTTTCACTCCTTAAATCAACCAATCCTCATATTATAAATAAAATCAACCTTTATTACATCTTATAGAATTAACTATCTGCAATGACAAATTAAATCTACCCTAACTGCACAAATTAAGACAATTAATTGCAATTTTATTTCACATTATCAATTGAAAACTAAATAAAACCGTTTATTTATTTAAAATCTTGCTATTCAATAAATTGACAATTTATGGGTATAATTAACATTGATTCTCGATTATTATTTAAATACATCCCAAAACGTTAAATTTAGATTCACTACAATTTGATTACCAAAATTCATTTAATGAAATCAATTATGCCCTTTACAATTTTTATACATTAATTGTCAACTACCATTCAAATAAATCCATTCATTTGATTTCCTTCCAATTAATTAAAATTGATTTCTATCAATAAATCGTTTATTTTATTCAACAAATTTCTACATTTTCATACATAATATTGAATTCGTTCAATCACCCCTAATTATCATTTCACTAGTTAAATCAATATTCCCATTTGTTTTCTTATATTAAACTTATAACCAAGGATGACAATTTACATTATTTCAACTAATTCAGTTTCATTTTTGATTGTTAATTTTTTATTACAATTGCTATACTTAAATTCCTAACATTCGCTTTATTTAAATTATAAGATTTTTATTTCTTTCTAAATTTAATTAAAAATCTTATTAATTTAACTCATTTTAATTATCGAATTTTTACGGGTCGTTACAACTGCGCCAAACATGGTATTGTACACCAAACAACAGTCTCATATTGACCTCAATCCAATGTTATAGCCGAAGAGAAAAATAGAACTTTTAAAGAAATGATGAATGCCTTATTAATTAGTTCTGTCTTGCTAGATAACTTCTGGAGAGAAGCTCAATACAAGAAAATGCACTTTTCGTAGCAATAAATGACAGCGTTTCAACTCTAAGTGCTTCCATTAGTTTTACAAAGTCAAGAAAACTAAGATTAAAACGCTACAAATTACCAAAATTTTGTTAGACGGGTACTTTTATTATTTTAGCGGGTCCTAAAAATATTTCCCAGCTTTCGTTATTATCCAAAATAAACCCTTATCTCCTATCTCTTCGCACCCCCTTTTTCTCTCTTTGCTCCAATTCCATAGCCTTGGATCCAACTTCAGCGCCTTTGATCCAACTCAACAGCTACTCTCTAGTTCCAATTCCTCTATCCATCTTCACTCATTGGTCGTTGTCAAAATGGGTTTTCTATATTGGAGAATTCGGTAAAAGGTAAAAAAACCAAATTATCAATTTAACAGTTTATCACACTCTATATGTCAGGCGTAATTTTTTTGATTTCATAAGTTAATAAGTGAATAAGGTTATGGTGATGAAGTCTTTTGTTTTGTGGATGCTTATGGTTTTTGGAGTTTAAGTTTGACTGAAGAAGTTTATAATTTATATACGTCATACTTTAACAGCACAATATTTTAATACCATAACTCAAAGACGTGGTTGTCTATTTGTACCAACAACGACAAAGATGGGTTTGGGATTAATACTCTAACATCGAATTATTTTAACATCACCTGATCCTCACCAAGGATATCAAGAAAAAAAAGAGCAAAACCAATGACAAAAATAAAGTAAATAAGTAGAGTTTGAAAGAGTGTTAAGGAACTTAATTGTATTAGGCATCAACTGTATCAGGTTCCAAAAAGTAATTTTTGTTTATGCTTGTATGAATCATAGGGATCATTTTGTCTAAATATCGTGTTTCATCCTTCCATACATTATGCAATGTAATTTGTTCAATATTTATGTAAGGCTTACTGTTCTGCAGACAAGAATAAGTGAGTAGAGTGCAAGTAACACCGACTACTTCGCACTTGGGGACCTTTGAGATTATTTCAAGGAGTGGAGTGTTTACGAAGATGGTGAATTGTTCTTAGTGAAATAATTATGTTTATCAGTATTATGTTCCACATTTATCTAGCATCCAGTTGCATAATGACTCGAGCAGGCAGGTTGGTACTTATATGTATAACAGTTAGTCCTCTGGTTGCATCTTTTCTAGACCTACTATTCATAATTATGTTTATCAGTATTATGTTCCACATTTATCTAGCATCCAGTTGCATAATGACTCGAGCAGGCAGGTTGGTACTTATATGTATAACAGTTAGTCCTCTGGTTGCATCTTTTCTAGACCTACTATTCATAATTATGTTTATCAGTATTATGTTCCACATTTATCTAGCATCCAGTTGCATAATGACTCGAGCAGGCAGGTTGGTACTTATATGTATAACAGTTAGTCCTCTGGTTGCATCTTTTCTAGACCTACTATTCATATTCTTGATTTTCGATAGTTCTGACCAATTTTTCCTTAGGCAACATAGTATTTTTTCATTACTCATTACTCAGATGTAGAAATTGTTTTCAGTTAACCTAGTAAGAATGTTAATGACATAGCAAGCTAAGCAAACTGAACATCATGTTTCCAAACTTATGCGAATCATTTGTTATGAATTTTCCAGTATGCCTACGTCAATAACAAGCTACTTGAGTGGTTTCATTCATAGTATTTACCTTTTAGTCATTCTATAGAGAACTTTTAAATCCTAGAAAAAATGCTCTTAAGCACTAATGGATATTATTTTTAAATTTTTATAGTATCCGCATGTCATTTTTTGGCCACTATTTTTCCTATACCAAGTTAACAACTTAACATATAGGAGTTAAATTCCAATTCAACGTAATATTATCGAGTAACTAATTATGATTATCCTAAGTCTTATCGGTTGACGTACATGCTAGTTTCCATACATCAGCCTTTTTACACATCTTATATTTACAATGAAATTGCCCCGTCTTCAGTTGCATTTCAACTTTCAAATGAACTCATCTGGACCTAGATTCATCACTACATTAACATTGCAAATGAATAATTAAATAAACATTTCAGGCATATATCTAGTTAATGATTATAGACAAGTCAAACAGTTTGCCCTATTATTTTTTGATGATGTCATGCTACCTTTTAATCTCACAAAATTTTGTACCGATGTTTATTTCTTCTGTTGTTAGTGTTTCACATATCAGGTTCACTTATTTTCTTTTAACACAACATCCTAATAATTATCATAAAGAATTATTCTTTTTTTTTTTACAACTCATATGTGCATTATTATCCAGAAGTGCTCAGATCATGTTCAGCTCAAACCGGTCCTATTTCATTGGATTCTGATACTTCTATTCATGTTTCTTCCAGAAGACTCAATATATACTCACACTCACTTGATAGCTTATGACTAAGTAAAAAATGCAGGACCTGCTGTACTTGTCTTTAGTGTTCTATTTGACCAATTATCAATATCTTATTGCTTTTTCCAACAAAGCTTTTCTCTGTTCCGAGTATATCCCTATTGTTTGATTTCTTTTCTATATAATATGCACACGAAGATGTTCTTGCGCCAACTTATGATATGGGTAGATTATTTAATGAATGTTTGATTATTTCTATAAGTATTGGGTATAATACCATGAAAGAAAGTTACATGTATATATATGTGACTTACTGTGGATTACTGGGAAATGCTTAAATATGATCTTAGACTATATCAATTTTTTACTTTAATCCTATGTGCATTATAAGCTATCTATGTTATCAACCCTACTGTAACAACCCGATATTTCCAGCCATTCGCATCCGCACATGTCGGACTTGAAGTTCTCAAAATACCGCATTGTAATAAAATTTGGAGCAAATGAAATGCAATCACAGAATCACAGACACAGAAATACCAGAATAACTCGCAGCAGAAATTAACATACCATAGTAGTTCATGAAGCTACTATAACAAACTCTCAAAAACAAGCACATAATATCAGTCTGAAAACAAATACAATAGAAATACCAAATACATAAAAGTTCACTAGTACAAGCTGAAATAGAACAACTGAACTGAAAAGATAAATAACTAGATAGGTAGAATCTTCGGTTAGCTCCAGAAAGAGAAATTCAAAGCTGTGAATACTCTGGCTGACCTGAGCGTAAAGTAAAACACAAAACACTCGAGTCAGCACATATATACTTATATAATGTAAACCAACTCAAGTGAACTGTAATAGAGTACAAGTAACTTAAATGATGCTTGGGACCGTCCATCCTCTAAGCATCCGTTAAACTATTTACTATGTAGTAATATTGCGCTATTATAATAATGTCTATAGTAAAATAAACTTGCTTTAAAATAGCGTTAAGGAGTGACCCAATATTCCCCTTAACACAAATAATGCCAATAGTCTATACAATACCTGCATATCTCCTGATCGGGAGACTATGAGAAGATACTGCAAAGGTACGACACAAATAAAAACTCGTAGTAAATGCTCAGTATGGTAGGTGACACGGCACACGAGGCAATGCCATGGTAGATATAACAATTACGCACACAGGATGGTGGTAACGTAGCAGCCACATACGCCCACCTCGGAACACACTTCCATATCAAAATCGGAGGATGATCATCAAATCAACCACAAGTGAGAGTATAATATCGAAGAAGTGTGTCTGACCAAAAGGCTACCCCTTTTGACCCGAGATCGCTCATGTTTTAGCCACCTTATGCCAACTCACGGGAGTTGGGTCCACGTAATATACCTCAAGGATCGTCGCCACCATCCTACTTCGTTCTGAAATCTCCACTGCGTACACAGTTGTTAAAGTGGTTTTCGGTATCGACAGAGAGTATGTCCATATCCGATCCCCGTCTCTTTAACAACCAATCGTTATTATGACCCATGGTTATAATTTAAAAATCATAGTTTATACTTCAAAATAAAGTATCATTTTTAAATTCAAAATCTTTATCAAAATAAAGATCAAATCATTTCCAAAGCATTTCAATATATCAAAATATCATATCTTTCCAAACTTCATTTTTAAATCATTATTTGAATTCAAATCCAAAAATTCAATTTAAAATACCCTTTTAATTCAAAGGTATCATTCATTTATTATCATTTCAAATCACCTTTCAAATAGTTTATATTTAAACCAAAACAATTCATTTAAACCATTTAAAAGTGAAGTTATTATATTTACAAATCAAGTGTTCAATTCCCAAAATTTTAGGCAATTCTGAGCTCATTTATTTAGTTAAAAACCTTAATCATTGAAAATTACAGCCTTTATCAGCATTTAGAAAAACTACTGTAAGTTATAATTGAAAACAGTTCAATTCAACCAAGACATCATTTAAACAAAACTGCTGTAATAGTTCAATTCATTTGGAAACAGTTCATTTCAGCCTACCACAGCACTTATCAAGTGCTACTGTAGCCCTTTATTTAGTTTTAGATTTTAGTTATCTTTCTGCTATCACAGCACTTAGTTAAAATTTAGCCATAGTTCATTTGTAACAACTACAGCACTTACAAAGTGCTGTAATATCATTTACTTTAGATTTTAAGTTAACTTCAGAAACGATAGCATTTCTGAAGTGCTGTTATTTAATTTTTCATATTTTCAATGTAATTTCATAAACCATTTTTAACTTATAAAATTATATTTTCTCACGTTAAAAATGATCGTTTAAATACCCTTTAATCTATGATTTTATAAAGTGAAATTTTCATACAAAATCAAATTTTAATAATAATTTATTTATTAAATTCAAGCATACAAATTCCTATTCTTTATAAATAAAACTTTAACTTAACACTTAAATTTAAAATTTCCATTTCAAAATATAACTTATTTTCGTTTTATTTATAAAATTTAAAATTTCATTTTTAAACCAAATTTCACATTTCCAAATTTAGATTATATTTTAAATTACACTTTAAAGTATTCATTTATTTAACCATTTTAACTTATAGAAAATTCAATAACACTTTATAAAATCATTTTAAATTCAAATTTAAATCAAATTAACATATTTTCTTACTTAACTTAAATTCCATTTATAAACAAAATCATAAATTCCAAAATTAAATTATATTTCAAATTCTACTTTACCATTTATTTATTCCACCTATTTGACTTGTAGAAAATCACTAATATTTATAAAAATCATTTTAATTAAATTTAAATCAAAATATCATAATATTTACATTTTTAAAATATTTTAAAAAATTTAGAAAAATATATATTAACCACGGGCCTGTATATAATTTTCTAGCCTAGGTCAAGTGGTACGGATTTATATCATTTCAATCCGTAATTTACAAAGAAAATTTGGGTTTTATCATTTCAAACCCGCAGTCCCAAGTAAAATGAAGTAAATAAAAATCGCTCAGGCCTATCATTTCAGCCCATAACGATTTTTCCCTATTCTAAAGTCCGTTCAGGTATGTATCATTTCCATCCATAGTGATTCTATTCTACATGGAACTTGCAGTGTGATAAACAGATATAAATAACAGTATAGCATCATATGGCAGTAACAGATGATATGACAGGTGTATAAATAGGGTGAACATCATGTGATACATATCACATGCATGTATAATATGATAATATGAACTACAGATTCACAGGGTGTCAATTTACTAATTACATAAGTACAGATGTCGTGTGTAAATTACTCACTTGTTTCAAGCTGGAAATAGCACAACAAAGCACACAAACGAATTTCGAAAGCAAGATAACCCGACTTTTGACTTGAGTGGGAAGAGAACCAAGCCATAAAACAAGATAATATAAATATGATTTCAACCCAAATATACATATGATTTCAACACAAATATACTTTAAAACAAATTGAATTTAAAGACAACATTGAAAGGAATGACTTGATCAATGCCTCAACCTTCACATACTCGACCTAAGGCTTATGTATGCTCGGCCGTAGTGGTATTTTGGTCAGGTATATGGCATGTATGCATGGCTAAAAGGAGTGGAATGGCTTGAGTTACAACATGAAGGAATACAAAAGGGGTTTAAGGCAATTTAGTGGCTTTTGATGCACATTTTGGGTTCGGCGTTGACTGATGTGGGCTCGACCATTCATGCTACAGGTCAGGTGAGGTCTGGAGTGGCGGCCAGAGGTGGTGGAGGGACTGGTGGTGGCAGCAAAGGAGGTGCTAAGGTGGAAAAATGAAGGCTAGGTGATTAAGGGGTTCAGCTATGACATATTCAAGGGAATTTTGCAACATTTGGTGATGATAGCTTCAAGGGGCTCACGGCCTAGTCAAATCAAAGGGAGAGGAGTGTGGCATGGATGCAGATGGTGGTGGAGTTGGTCGGAGGAGGTGGTGGAGGAGTATGGCCAAGCTAAAGCATGAAGAGGCAAGGAAATTTTAAAGGAAAATTCAATGAAAGGAGAAGAAAAGGTGAAAAAAAGACATTACCAAACTTGTCTCTTCAGATCTGAAATGCACATGAAAAGTGAAGTGAGAAAGAGTGTTTTTACATGAATTGCATAAAAGAAACACACCGCTAAGAGATAGTGAATGGACGGCCCAAACTACGAAGGGGTGTGAAGGTGGAAGGTTAAATGTTAAAAGGCATTAGACTTTTGAAATTTCCTTTTTCTTTATGCAAATAAATCAAAATAAAATCCAGGTAAATAAAATAAAACTGAATACAAAATATAGTGAAAATGAAATGAATGAATAAATTTTATAAAAATATGAGAAAATAGTTTATTATATGTAAACTAGTATTGAAAATTGAAAACAAAATATAACTAGTTTTGGAAAAATAACTACTATGCTCTAAAAATGTTTTAAAAATAAAAAATATATATATAGCATGACATATTACACATATATATAAAAATCAGAGCAAGATATGACAAATAAAAATATTATTTATATAAATTAAAATAAACAATATTGTTAAATAAATCAATGTACACACAATATTGAAAAAAACATAACTTTCGCAATATTAATCAGATTTCAATGAAACGAAAAGTGGTATTCTTAAAATTTAATTTAATTTCATAATAAAAGATAAAATTCAAAAATTCAAAAATTCAAATTTTAAATTTAAAAGTCAAAGTTTGACCAGATTGACCAAAAATCCAATTTTCTAGAAAATATTCTATTTATTCATGTTTGGAATTATAATTCATATAAAAATCAAAATTAATACTTAAAATAACAAAATTATTCATTTTAATAAATAAAATAAAATTTTAAATCAGGAGATTCAATTTAAAATAAATAAAATATACAATTAAAATAATCACAAAATACATGGTTGTTACACTCTCCCGCACTCAAAACTTTTCATCCTCGAAAAGGAACGAGGTACGAGAAAACACAGAAAAAGATAGAATGAAATAGGATTAAGACAAGATGATAAAAAAATTGAGATTATACCTGATAACTATTGTTATAGGTTAGTTTAATAAAGTGGAGATAATCTTCCCAAGATTCTCCAAAATCAAGAACACCAGCACGAAGAAGATCCTCAAGAAATCTGATTCACTCTTCCCATTTAACCGTCGGTCTGTGGATGGTAAGCAGTGTTCAAATTCAGATGAGTACCCAAAGATACCTGAAAAACTTTCCAAACTGAATGGAAAAGATAGGATCACGATCGCCAACAATACTGAGAAGAACATCACGGAGACGAACAATCTTTCATGTAGATCTCAGACAAGCTAGAAGCAAAACAAGTAGACTTGACCGGAATGAAATGAGAGGACTCGGTCAGTTTATCCACAATAATCTAGATAAACTTAGCAGTGAGAAGTGCAGCAGTATGAGCAAAATTCTCAATGAATCTCCGGTATAACCAACAAGTCTCAGAAAACTATGAAATCTCAGAAGGAGTCTTAGAAGTTTCCCAAATCCTGTAATAGAATAGAGAGAAATAAGAACAACAGAAAAGATAGAATAATTGAATGACTACGGAAAAAGAGAAAGAAAGAAAGATTTTCATTGATCGCAGCGATCATGATTGGATCAAAAGAAATTCCGTTGCTAGAAGCAATATGCCCAAGGAATCGGACTTCATCTTCCCAGAAATGACATTTAGAGAATTTATCAAGCACAGTACAAAACAAGATTCATCAAATCAACAAAGAAAGAAGGAGTATTAGTCATACCAAAAGGTATGACTAACCATTTATAGAACCCATTTTCAGAGCTCCAGGAAGAAGATCAATAAGGAAATCAATTTCCCGCTTAGGAGGTAAAACAGTGACTTCACCAAATACATCGGGATAGAATCTGACTACAGGAGTTGAATGAAGATCACCACTAAAGCAATGATCAGAATAGAGAAGTTGTACATGCTTACAAATCCTATTAAGGTTTGTGGAGCCCCAATTGGATTCGGAAAATATAAAGGTACAGAAGCAAACTCAGGAGAAAAGAGATACTCAAACTTATCACACAAATCAATAGAAATGAACTATGGAAAACTCCAGTGTCAAATAAAACACGAACATGATACGGAAATAAAGAAAAGGTGCCCTGAAGAGTACCTTGGTCATCCCTAGAAGCACTAGGAATAGCAACTGAAGAAGATGCAGAGGTGATAACAAATATACCGGAAGGCTTACTCAACTGAGCAGGAGGAGGAACAGCTGCACCAGGTAAAGTAGGGAAACTATTGGCATAGTGTCCCTTCTGATCACATCTGAAGCAGCTGATGGTAGAAAGGTCAACAGGCTGCCTCTGAGAAGGAGAAGATGATGAAGATCCCAAACCCGCATTTTTGAGCCAATTCTACTTCCACTGCTGGAAATTAGTATTTCTCTTCTTAGAGTTAGTAGTGGAAGACTAAGATAAAGGAGTACCAACAACAGCAGGACTCTTAGTAGTAGGGTTCTCATAACGAATAACCATATCCATAAGCTGGGTAAAAGTGCCATGGACATGAGAAATGAGACGACCATAATATTTGGGACGAGCACCAGAAATGAACTTCTCATTCTTCTTGAGAGGAGTGTCTATCAGGCTAAGACCGAACTTAGAAAGTTCGTTGAACTTCCTCTCATACTCTGAAAAAAACATGCTTCCTGCTTGAGATCCATGAACTCCCTATAAAGCTGGGATTTTCCGGCTTCGAGCATCCACTTAGCAACGAAAGCATCTCTAAAAAAGATGATAGATAAGCCAAGAAAAGCACAAAAGAGACAGAGAAACAGAATTCAAAGAAACACGAGAAGATACTTAAACTGCTCCCAAGAAAGATCAGCCTCGACGGTGTTAGCCGTAACAGACTCCCACCAATCTAGGACAGACTCCTGCAACTGTCATGCTGCTAACTGACGCTTCTGGGCATCAGTAATCTCAAGACCAGTAAATATCCTCTCTAAACTACGCAACCATTGCTGAGCTTCTATGATGCTCTCTGAACCAGAATACTTGGTGCCACCAAGTTGAGAGAATTCCTTACAGAGAACAGTGAACTTAACGGGTGCAACAGGTTGAGGAGCTGGGGTACGACCCTTACCTCTGACATTTCCACGATTCATCCTGAAAATTTCAAAAGTGAATTTAGGACAATATATGGAGGAGACAAAGATAAGATAAGATAAAATTCACTTGGATGAATATCCTAAAGAAAAAAAATACTAACAAGGTAGATACGAAAGGAAGGAAGTTAGAAAACATTTGAAAAATCCCTTTAAAACAAGAAAAAATTTATATCAAAATAATCTTTGAAAAAACCTTTGAAAAATCATTTTGAAAATCATTTTATACTTTGAAAATACGTTTTCTCACAAAGAAAGTGATTCTGAGATTGATTTCACTCATTTAGGGTATTTCTACCCTATCTCTAATGAGTTTTTGCTCTGCAGGCTATGGTTTGCCTAAAACCAAAGCTCCAATACCAATTGTAACAACCTAATATTTTCAGCCATTCGCATCCGCACATGTCGGACTCGAAGTGCTCAAAATACCCTTTAATATATGATTTTATAAAGTGAAATACCCTTTAATATATGATTGTATAAAGTAAAATCATATTTTCTCACTTTAAAAAATAATCATTTAAATACCCTTTAATATATGATTTTATAAAGTGAAATTTTCATACAAAATCAAATTTTAATAATAATTTATTTATTAAATTCAAGCATACAAATTCCTAATCTTTATAATTGAAACTTTAACTTAACACTTAAATTTAAAATTTCCATTTCAAAATATTACTTATTTTCATTTTATTTATAAAATTTAAAATTTCATTTTTAAAACAAATTTCACATTTCCAAATTTAAATTGTATCTCAAATTACACTTTAAAGTATCCATTTATTTAACCATTTTAATTTATAGAAAAATCAATAACACTTCATAAATCATTTTAAATTCAAATTTAAATCAAATTATCATATTTTCTTACTTAACTTAAATTCCATTTATAAACAAAATCATAAATTCGAAAATTAACTTATATTTCAAATTCTACTTTACCATTTATTTATTCCACTTATTTGACTTGTAGAAAATCACTAATATTTTATAAAAATCGTTTTTAATTAAAGTTAAATCAAAACATCATAATATTTATGTTTTAAAATATTTTAAAATTTTTAGAAAAATATATATTAACTACGGGTCTGTATATAGTTTTCTAGCCTAGGTCAAGTGATACGGATATATATCATTTCAATCCGTAATTTACAAAGAAAATCCGGGTTCTATCATTTCAAACCCGCAGTCCCATGTAAAATGAAGTAAATAAAAATCGCTCAGTCCTATCGTTTCAGCCCATAATGATTTTTTCCTATTCCAAAGTTCGTTCGGATATGTATCATTTCAACCCATAGTGATTCTATTCTACAGGGAACTTGCAGTGTGATAAACATGTATAAATAACAGTATAGCATCATATGGCAGTAACAGATGATATGACAGGTGTATAAACAGGGTGAACATCATATGATACATATCACAGGAAGGTATAATATGATACTATAAACTACAGATTCATAGGGTGTCAATTTACTAATCACATAAGTACAGATGTCGTGTGTGAATTACTCACTTATTTCAAGCTGGAGATAGCACGACAAATCACACAAACAAATTCCGAAAGCACGATAACCCGACTTTTGACTTGAGTGGAAAGAGATACAAGCTAGATCATGTACACAACCCATAAAACAAGATAATATAAATATGATTTCAAGCCAAATATACATATGATTTCAACACAAATATACTTTAAAACAAATTGAATTAAAGATAACAATGAAAGGAATGACTAGATCATTGCCTCAACCTTCACATACTCGACCGAGGGATTATGTATGCTCGGCCATAGTGGTATTTTGGTCAGGTATATGACATGTATGCACGGCTAAAGGAGTGGAATGGCTTGAGTTACAACATGAAGGAATACAAAAGGGTTTAAGGCAATTTAGTGGCTTTTGGTGCACACTTTGGGTTCGGCGTTGACTGATGAGGGCTCGGCCATTCATGCTACAGGTCATGTGTGGTCTGGAGTGGCGGCCAGAGGTGGTGGAGGGACTGGTGGTGGTGGCCAAGGAGGTGCTAAGGTGGAAAAATGAAGGCTGGGTGATTAAGGGGTTCGGCTATGGCATATTCAAGGGAATTTTGCAACATTTGGTGATGATAGGTTCAAAGAGGCTCACAGCCCGGTCAAGTCAGAAGGAGCGGAGGGTAATGTGGCTGTGGATGGTGGTAGAGTTGGTCGGAGGAGGTAGTGGAGGAGTATGGCCAAGCTAAAGCATGAAGAGGCAAGGCAATTTCAAAGGAAAATTCAATGAAAGGAGAAGAAAAAGTGAAAAAAGACATTACCAAACTTGTCTCTTCAGATCTGAAATGCACGTAAAAAGTGAAGTGGGAAAGAATGTTTTTACGTGAATTGCATAAAAGAAACACACGGCTAAGAGATAGTGAATGGACGGCCCAAACTATGAAGGGGTGTGAAGGTGGAAGGTCAAAGGTTAAAAGGCATTAGACTTTAAATTTCCTTTTTCTTTATGCAAATAAATCAAAATAAAATCCAGGTGAATAAAATAAAACTGAACAAAATATAGTGAAAATGAAATGAATAAATAAATTTTATAAAAATATAGAAAAATATAAGAAAATAGTTTATTATATGTAAACTAGTATCGAAAATTGAAAACAAAATATAACTAGTTTTGGAAAAATGACTACTATACTCTAAAAATGTTTTAAAAATAATATATATATATATGTATGTATGTATATGTATATAAAACATGACATATTACACACATATACAAAATTGGAGCAAGATATGACATATAAAAATATTATTTATATAAATTAAAATAAACAATATTGTTAAATAAATCAATGTACACACAATATGGAAAAAACATAGCTTTCACAATATTAATCAGATTTCAACAAAATGAAAAGCAGTCTTCTTAAAATTTAATTTATTTTCATAGTAAAAGATAAAATTCAAAAATTCAAATATTTAAAATTTAAATTTAAAAGTCAAAGTTTGACCAGATTGACCAAAAATCCACTTTTCTGGAAAATATTCTATTTATTCATGTTTGGAATTATAATTCATATAAAAATCAAAATTAATATTTAAAATAACAAAATTATTCATTTTAATAAATAAAATAAAGTTTTAAATCAGGAAATTCAATTTAAAATAAATAAAATATACAATTAAAATAATCACAAAATATAGGGTTGTTACACCTACGATCTACCGTCGATGTGCATTATAGTTTGTCTATGTCATCATCTTTTATCCATAAAATGTCACCTTTTATGATATATGATCCTAAATGCTCTAACTACAAATATTATTGTTATAAGTCAATGTTTCCCTTGGTTTAGGTCAAAGTTGGGAAATAATTTGTGATTCTTACTTACTTAAAAGTTTCCTTGCTTCCTTAACCCTCCACAAAAGATAACGATGAAGAACTTGAATATGCTGATGCAATTAATGATGTTACCGGTAGTCCTTTAAAGGTTTTTTGCTCTTTGTGGAAATTTAGTTTTTATACATATATCAATGCAATAAATACTTATCTTTCAAAGTAGTGAAGCTTAAAATTAGTTACACTAAATTGTTGTCCTTTAAGTGCTTTCATACATAATTTCTTTCACAAACCTACTATGTTGTGTAACTATTAACCAAATATTCTCTCATCCATTTTTTGAAATATTTAGTGTATTCTTTACTTGATTTTTAGGACATATAGCTTGTGTTGTCTAGTTTTTTAGCCGATGTGAGTTTAATTTCTTGATATTTATTTGTTATTTTATGATAAAACTGAGCGCGTCAACTTTGTTGGTGGTCTTTAAAAATATGCTTGAAGAGAATCCTTCTACATTGATTGGTTTTGTAACAGATGGTTAGGTTTTCCCAAATATGTGATAAAAACAGTTAATGCTGAAGAAAAAGAGTGCAAAAACAAGAACCTAAATTTTTATATCCCAATTGCAATATTTTTACTAAAGATGTCACCAAATCACTTATCCACTGTCACATAAATAGTTATTTAATTAATGATTTATATAATACTATCAGAGTTATAATATAGAGGTATTATATAAAAGGCCGGTAGTATATATTGGAGACTAAAACTAAGGTAAGCCAACTTATTCTTGGAGAAAATATCCATTAATTTGAACAGAATATATTTTGTAAACCTTGGGAGCCACATTCTGCTTGCAACATTATTACTTGAATAATTTGTTAGTGCCTTTTGCTAATGGATCAGCGTTTAAGAATTATATGACTTTATATTTTGTAATGAATTATATGACTTTATATTTTGTAATTTAAGGTCAGTCCATAGAGGATTGTAACTCTGTAATTTTTGCTTTAATTAGATTTTAGTATAATCTGTTAATAGCAATTACTGAAGAGTTCTTTGTTGTATCACAGTATTATTGTCATTAATTTGATTATATTTAGGCAATATTATATTGTTGGTAGGTTGTGCTCGATTTATTCTTAAATAACTGTATTTATCTTGCAGCAATTACAACTATGCTGAATATATGAGAAAACTGGACTTAATGCCGAATTCAAATGACAAAGAGGACCTAATTTTATTAGCTTTTCTCACATTGCTATTTCCAATTTGTAGAGTGTAACTCATCTAGCATAGGAATAGTTTATCTTGGAGGAGCAGAAATCATCCTTGGAGTCCAAGAAACTATACGAAGATGCATTTTCAGTGTATTAACCAGCAAGATAGTATGAATTTGCAATTCATGTACTTTAAACTTCTATGTACTTGATAGAGAAACTAAAAAATGTTTTAATACTAGTATATTTAATACATAAATACACTTCCATAAGTGTTTACAAGGTTGCATTAAAACAAGTACAAAGGAGATCATTACATAGATAATCTTATAATATCTAATACAAGTATATTTTAATATAATTACATTATTATTATGCAGCGAAGTTATGCTAAGGGAGAACTGCAATGGGTAGCTAAATTGATCAATATACAATAAGCAAGTAGTTTGTTGAAACTAAAGTTTGTAGGGATATGAGATGGATCTGGTCATATAATGAAGACAGACATGATCTGACAGGGATGCGCAAATGCAAGGCAGTAATAGCATGTGATGATGAATGGAAGTAACATCTGATAATCCATGGACCAAGCTAAGATTTTCGGTATATTGCCTTCTTGTCAGTTTGGAAAGTTTGCTGTAAAAAGATATTTAACAATATTGCATCCGAGAGGGGAGGAATCCTTGTTTGGTTCTTTGAAGCAAAGAAGACATGTATTATCAAACTTATTATTTTTTAGCCTTGGTGAAACTAAGTTGTTTCACATCATTTATATTGTTGATATGAGTTGTAGAAATCTCAATGTTTATTGCAAATGAATCCTTGTGAATGCGATATTCTTGTCTGCACAGATGTGGCTACTAGAGTTCTTGACATTCCTGCGGTTGGTCTTGTGATTAATTATGCTATCCCTTCCAACTCTAAGGTTTAAAGTTTTCTATCAGTTATAATTTACTCTTGGTTTCTGGTTTGATATTATTAATGGAATTATGTTTAGATAAGTTAGCTATCCTGGAAAAATGCATATGACAGAAACAATTCACTTAAAGCACGAATGATGTGTTAAAAATGAAAATGATTATGGTTACTATCTAATTTATACACTTTTGTTGGATTATTTTCTTTGTACCAGACATGCTAGACACTCTGGTCTTGCTGTTTCCTTTGTGCATTAGTGTGAGGCAGAGTACTACCTTTAAGTCGAGTAGCTCCTTAGCAATTCTTCACATTTCTTTTTTAGCTTCTATCAGTATGGACACAGTACATAATATAAAAACCATATCAAATAACTATGTTTAAACTAATAATAAGTGAAAATTAATTTAATGGAAGAAGTTAAAAAGCTTTTAATTTTCATGGACGGTAAAATTAAACTTTTGTCTCAAGGACAAGCGCACAAGCGCATATTCCATTCAAATTTTGATTCATCATAGGTGCAAGTAGGAGATAGAGAAGACATTGGATTTTGATCTAATTAATGAGAAGTTAGGCATTGATTTTTCTGTAAATACCATTTGTTTTGATTCATCATAGACGCTAATGTCCATTTTCCATTTTGCTCCTTCTCTGTTCTTGCATCTGTGTGTTTATGGATCCCTCTCCATCCACCAGCCGCCAACCCCCTTCGCCTCCAGATCCTCATCCAACGCCCGCTAACCCCCTTCAAAGGTTCGCCCCTCTTAATAACCCAACTCCCAGCCCTGACCTAAACGATGTTTTCGTGACTGTTTGTACATAAAAGAGGAAATATCAAAATAGAATTCCTATGAATGCTCCTCAACCAATTGCTAATTCGAGTCAGAACCTATACCATAAAAATCTAAAATCATCACTTCCTCATTGCACCAATTCCAACCGTGCCCAAGCAAATCAGATCCCAAGCTTCCCCCGCTCACTTAATATCAGATCTACCACTAACAATTGGAATTTCTCCACTTCCTCTAACCGGGCTTGGAGTGAGGTGGTCAAGGGAAATAACGTTCCTGTTAGTATACCTTTAAAGTATTATCAACCTTGCGAATTTAATTCATTGCATTGCAAAAATGTCAGCAGAAGTTGTTCAAAATGAAAGAAAACAATGGAACATGCCATTGTGATTTATGTTGTTGGACCAAAACCATATTATCCTTATTTCAGAGATTGCATTACAATTATAGAAACCTGAAGGTAATTTCTCCATATTCTCAAAGGAAAATGGATTTTATGTTATAAAGTTCAACAATAAACAGGATTGCAGTAAAGTCTTTGAAGGTGGTCCATACTACTATAACAAGAAGCTTATGATGATGAAGAAGTGGTCCTCTGGAATGCAATTATCTAAAGAACTTAACTCTATCCCGATATGGGCGCGTTTCTCTAATCTACCACTTGACTACTGGACAGAAAAAGAGATCTGTAGAATCGCTTCAGTTCTTGGAACCCCTATAAAACTGGATAAATTCACTGAAGGTATTATCAAAATTAATTGTGCGGGAGTTTTAGTTGAAATTACTAACTCTTTTGAATTTCCAAGCAAAATCCCTATTCTAACAAAGACAGAGACAATCACATGGCAAGAAGTAGTTTACGAATGGAAACCCATGATTTGTTCTAATTATACTAGCTTTGGACATATTGACACTCATTATCAATTTGTTAAAGTTTGGCGACCCAAAGAGGTGTTAGTGAATCAGTTAAGTGATAACTCGGATATGATCATCGAAGAAAATACGAATACAGAGATAAACTTGGAATGAAACATAAATAACTCTATATCTATGTCAGACGTGAATAGTCCAAATCAGGAGCAACTGCAAAATCTTTCACCAATTGAAGAAATAAACAAGGATACATACAACCAATTTAGTAAAGTAAATTATACTGTCCAACCGAAAGTTCAGTTTCGAATTTTATTACAAATTCAATACAAGAACTTCCTATTACTACATCTGATATGGAAAGCCAAACAGAAGAAAATATCAGAGACAAATATATAAATGTTTCTAACAATAAGAATGAATTTCTTCCTGCAGAGTAGACTGGCGATGGTTCCGGCATCAGTAGCCCAATAGTCCAGTAGAGTCCTAGAACCAAATCCACTAGAAAAACCTAGCCAGAAGAGGTTCTCTTCAAATTTAAAGCATCATCTTCATCAGATGTCATAGAAAACCCTACATGGAACTTATTGGCTACTCAGTTGAAAGGTAAGAGTAAAAAATCGAAAGCATAATACTTTGGGGGCCGCAACTTCCCCTGTTGAAAGTAGCATTCCAGACAACAATTAATTAATGGAGTTCCTATTTTGGAACATCCGGGGCATGAATGCACTAACAAAACAATTAGAAATTCTTCAATTGGTAAATAGTAAAAATATTTCCTTTCTTAGTATTCTAGAAAACAAATTATCTATGGAAAATATTGACCGATTTATGGGTAAAATTAGTAGCAACTGGAAATATTCCTATAATATCTCTAATGACCAAAAAGTCGTATTTTAATTATCTGGGATTCTTTTCAATGGTCAAATATCATTTTGCACTCTAGTGAAAAATACATAACTTGTATTCTTCACAATGCTAGTGGGGTTAGCATTATGTGTACAACTATTTATGCTTTCAATGATGAATCGAAAAGAGGTGAAGTTTGGACATATCTAGTGGAGAAATAATCCTCCATGGATTGTGGCGGGTGATTTTAACTCGATCCTATCGCCTAGAGATGGAACTAGCTATGGTATGTATAACTCTTTAAGGGAACAAGGCTTTATTGACCATATTCTCCTATCTAAACTAGTGGAACCGAATATTCTAATAACTTTTATACATGGAGGGGAGGGCAGGATTTTTCTATTCATAGAAAAATAGATCATGTCTTTGTTAATAATCTTTGGTTAGATCGATTCAAACAGTTTGGTATCCACTCTATCAGTGATCACTCTCCTATTAGTATTAAATTCATTAGTCAAAATATAAGGAAGAGTAGAAACCATTCAGATATAGTAATTCTTGGCATTTGCAAGATGGCTATCTTTCTTCCATTCAGGATGCTTCTGTAAAGGAATTTCACGGCAATCACTTGTACATCCTTCTGTGTAAACTGAAAGAGATAATAATTGCTTTGAAAATTTGGAGAAACAATAAATGTTGCATACAAAAAGTGTTAGCCCAGTTAAAAGAGGAAGCTAACCTTGTTTATAATCAGCTTGTTCAATCTCCTTGGAATGACTACTTGTCTCAGCAATACAGTTTAATAAATGCTCAACTTCACAACTTGATGAGGAAATTAGCTACAAAAAAAGAAGAGTAATTGGCTATTCATGGGGGACAGACCGTCTAGATTCTTTTACAACAAGATTAATGCGAATAATTCTAACCGTAAAAGCAATTTCATCTTAAATTCAAATGGTACATAGGAATCAACATCAGAAAAACTAGTGCTTCAAGCTGTAAAATATTTCTCTGATCTATTTTCTACATCAAATGCCACATACCAATTCCCAGGCATTATTAGTAAGAAAATTCTCTCTGAAAATGCAAGAGAAAGTTTATGCAAACCTTTTAAACCAGAAGAAATAGAGACCGCAATTTTTCAGATAGATGATAACAGTTCCCCAGGCCTTGATGGTCTTAACTCGAAAATTTTCAGGTTACATTGGAAAAAGCTTCAAACTGACCTGGAATACCATGAATGGCATCCTCCAATCAGGTAACCTTATTAAGGAAATTAACCATACTTTCATTTTCCTTATACCAAAAAATAGAATGCAATTGATATGCCAGATTTCAGATCTATCTCTTTATGTAGTGTTATCTACAAGATTTTAGCCAATCTTCTTTGCAATCGACTAAAACCCTATATGGATGATCTTATTTGATATAATCAAAATGCATTCATCCTGGGCAGAATAATATCGGAAAATTCCTTACTCGCTTATGAAATGGTCAGAGGGTTTAATAGGAATAATTCTAAAAATATTTTCCTGAAAGTTGATCTGCATAAAGCCTATGATAAAATAAACACAGTATTTATTCATCATATATTGATTTCCATTGGTTTACCTATAATATTTGCTAATCTCATTTATGAATGTATAGCTACCCCCTCTTTCTCAGTTTTTAATTGATGGATCGCCTTGTGGATTTATTGAGAGCACAAGGGATTTGAGACAAGGCGACCCTCTATCCCTATATTTATTTGCTATTGCCTTGGAGTTCCTTTCTATCAATCTAGAAATGGAATTTTTGAAAGGAAATATCACTCCTATCTATAATATTGAACCAATTATAACTCATTTACTCTGCGCTGATGATATTCTGATATTGGCCAAAGCTACCAAAGAAAATGCAGAGTGCATTATGCAGATTTTCCAGTCCTTGAAAACTTTCACTGGTCTAGACTTAAATCAGAACAAGTCTACCCTGTTTTTTTAGTAAAGGAGCCTATCTCAAACAAGTTATTTCTGAGACTTTCAGTATCACAGTTGAGAACCTTTGTGTTATTTACTTAGGCATCCCTTAATGTAATAACAAACTCAAGGCTAGAGATTTTGGTCACTTAATAGACAAAATCAATAAAGAAATTCAATCACTGGCAGAGCAAACTTCCTAATATCAGTGGCAGAATAGAGTTAGTAAAAATAGTAATCCAACCAATGATTCAGTTTTGGCTACAGTTTACTCATTTTCCAGCCTCTGTTATACAAAGAATTAACACTTTATGTGCAAATTTTGTGTGGAATTCTAAAGCCCACAAGATATCTTGGGATGGTGTTTGCAAAACTAAAGATGTGGGTGGCCTTGGAATTAGAAAAACTGAGGAGATTGCAAAAATAATAGTAATTAAATTAATTTGGGATTTTATTCAAGCTATATCAACTTAGGCTATTTGGATGCATTATAAATACTGTAGTAAATCAAATTTTTGGACAGCTGCATTAAATAATAATGCTTCATACACTTGGAAATATTTGTTAAAAGCAAGGCAGTGGTGTAAAGGTGCAATTGACAGGAAAATAGTGAATGGGGAACACACTGAAATCTGGGCAGACCCATGGATAAATGGGTACTCACTAGTAGAGAGTCATGGGTGGAACACAATGGAAAATATAGATGGCAGTAACAGGACTACTCTTATAGCAGGTAACAATTGAAAAAATCACTTAGAATATGTGCCTATTCAAATGCATAACACTATACATAATATCACAATTCATGCTCAAAAACAAAAAGACTTTTAGCATTAGATTCCTAGAAAGGATGGTCAGCTCAGTTCAAAAACAGCTTGGATCCACATAAGAGTCAAAAAAATTGAATTTAACTGGGCTAAAATTATCTAGCGTAAAGATTGTGCACCAATATGTCTATTCGTGCTCTCCTAATTAAACTTAACAAACTCAGCACTAAGGATAGAATCAGTAGATGGACTAACATTGTTGACCAGTCTTGTGTGTTATGTCAAAATCAACATGAAGATAGGGATCACCTATTTTTCAATTGTCCTTATTCGAACCAGATTCTAAATGAATTCATGCGACAGCCCCAAATTACATTCGAGAATGCTACTGACTTTAATCAAATTCTGGAAATTCGGTGTCAAAACTAAAATAGTAATCAATTTCTTATTAAAATCAATAGCATTGTTTTTACTACCCTAATCGGGCATATTTGGTGCGAAAGGAATAATCGTGTAGTCAAAGGTATTGAACTTCCTGTTCAAGTCAGAAGTATGCTTATTATACATGATTGCAAGAATTACCTCAATATAATCCTAACAATGAGAAATTAAGCACTAATCTAGCACTTATCTTGGGAAAGTTCGGCATAACTGTGGACAGTAATCTAATTTTCCATCCTCCTTGAACCCACTGAAGTTCCTTCTTTTCCAACTGCTTAGATTCTTCCTTGCTTTTCCTTCTTTATTGAAGACATTTCCAATTTTCTACCATTATGGGTCTGGAGCGATGGGGTTTTTTTTCTAGATTATTTTGATGAAGCCGAAACTCGGCTTTCTCTCTCCTGTTGATTATTTAATAACTTTTTTGAGTTCGATGGGATTAATCTCCCATGTTGCTGTATTGCTTAGTTGGAGATGTGTCAGTGTCCTTTTGTTTTTTATTTTGTATTTTTGTTTGTATTAGATTAGCCCCAAGTTGCTTCGTACGAGTGGTTTTGAGTGTACCCCATTTTGTTTACTCCTCCACTCGTTTGACAAATTGGATTTCTGGCTATCTGTTTGTTATTCTGTTAATACATAGACATGATATGTACTTTTTTTCCTTGTAAGGCACCCATCTAGGTTAGAAGGATTACAGGATTTTAACGAGGCATATCATGGAAGTATATGTTTTTATTTAATAAAGTACATTTTTCAACAAAAATCATAGGTGCTAGAAGGCTGAAGTGAAAACTCAATTGTAAACCGAATAGTGGGTGTTTGTGCCAAAATTGGCCACAAACCCCAAATACCGTGAAAGCACCAGTGTATGAATACAACTCAGCAATATTCAAACACAAATCACAGATCTCAGCAAATAACCGAAAAATGTTTGCACAAGAAATGGACAAACACCTTCCAAGTCGTATGATTCCGTTGATTTTAAGTTGTTTTTAGTGATTTGGGTGATTTATGCAAATATATAAAAAGCAGGGACTAAACTGTAAAAGACACACAGATTTATAGTGGTTCGGCCAGAACGTGCCTACGTCCACTTTATATGTTATTCTCCCTTTTTCTTCAGATTACAAGTACAAAGCTTGATTACAAGTAACTGAAAATTGTTTGAAAGTTCTATCCGTGCTTGAGCTCTCAAACTTCTCCTCCATTGTTGTACCCATGCCCCTCTATTTATAGAGTGGGGTTGGGAGCAGAGGTCTTGGATGTATATAGCTGCTGGTGGGCCTGGGATGAAGCAATCTGGTCTGGCGATGTTGGTTCGGCATTGGCATGGAGAGGTGGTGGTTCGACAGTGGCTATATGGGGTTTGGACCGGTGGAGGTTGGTCCGGTGCCGGTACTACCGAATGGATCATATACTGAGGATGCCGAATGATCCCTTGTGTTGGGAATGCCGAATGAGCCTTCATATTTGAGAATGCCGAATGAACCATGGGGAGTTCGAATACCGAACGAACTCAAACACTTGAACTACCGGACGAAACCGAGGGGTTTTAAGTACTGGATGACACTTATTACCGGATGAACTTGGGGAGTGTAGTGTCGAACGAACTCTTGCCTTGCTTTACCGAATGAACCTTTGTACTTGAATCATGAGTGAAATCCAAGACTTATATACGCTTGCTTCTTCTTGGTTCGGTCGTGGTGGAAACGCACCCAACATTGATATTCCAGTTTTGACCAAAAATGGGATAACACTTTGCCCCCCAAAACATGCCTTGCGGTAGGAAGGCGTGTTTTGTAATGCCATGAGCCGGATGTTCATATCCTGTTGATGTCCTGCAAAGGAATTTACAGTTTTATGTGATCTCAAATGACGACCGTTCGGGATCGAGATATTTGAGATGAAGTCGACCGTTCATGGTCAAGCGCCTAACTTCAAATGACGATCGTTCGGGATCGAGCCATTCGAGGTGAAGTGCGACCGTGCGCGGTCAAGTGGTGGACCTCAAATGACGACCGTTCGTGATCGAGCCATTTGAGGTGAGGTGAGTTGTGCCGTCCGGGCCAGTTGTGACCGTTCGAGGTCGGGTGCCGTTCGAGGCGATTTGTGACCGTTCGAGGTCGGGTGCCGTTCGAGGCGAGTTGTGACCGTTCGAGGTCGGGTGCCGTTCGAGGCGATTTGTGACCGTTCGAGGTCGGGTGCCGTTCGAGGCGAGTTGTGACCGTTCGAGGTCGGGTGCCGTCGAGGCGATTTGTGACCGTTCGAGGTCGGGTGCCGTTCGAGGCGAGTTGTGACCGTTCGAGGTCGGGTGTCGTTCGAGGCGATTTGTGACCGTTCGAGGTCGGGTGCCGTTCGAGGCGAGTGAGTGTGCCCGGGGGGGACTTAATATTATCAGTGCCGGAGTTATTGTTTGGCGGAGTTTCCGAATCAAAGACTTCGGCAGTTCACTGCCATGCAAGAGGTGCTCGTGGACCGTTCGCGATCCACGGGCGTACAAGTAATTTTTTCATAGAATTGTTAATGTTAAAGCAATAATCATACGAACCTTACAGCAGAAATGTCCAAACAGGAAGAATTTAAATGTTCAAATCAAAATCAAAGCAAAAAGCAGAATGAAGATGTCAAAGCGTAAACTCTTACTATAACGCGGTTGGCAGTCATTCAGAGCATGCCTATGCATCGTGCGCGATCGCTCACATGTGTAAATGATTTAACCGTGTTAGCGAGAGGTTTACAACTTGTTCATCGTTATTTTAATCAAGCAATCAATGGATAATCAAACGGTGCCCCGATCCAGGGTCACCTCTTGCCGATGTAGACGATGGTCGCTCTGGCTCCACTGCTGGAGTTCGCCTCCTCACATACTGAAGGAGCATACCGTTCCTGATATGCCCTTCCACCTCGTCCTTCAAATGCCTACAATCATTAGTGTTATGACCGTTTAATTCATGGAATACACAAAACTTATCTGATTTTCTTTCGTCAGAGGTTGGATCCCTTCGCATTGGTCTACGATACGGAGCCTGCTCCTTGGTATCCTGATAAATTCGTTCCAGACTCTCATTCAGCTCAGTGTAAGTGATGAATCGCGGCTCCCTCCGTTGCCGTTTTGACCTGTCCCCGTCATTCTCAGCCTTTCTTTTATCTCTGCTAGTTTCTATGCCTTTCTCAGGGGGATTTCCTCCTTTGATCGCATAAATATCAATTCCTTCTCCTTCTTCTCTTTCGGCGTTTGCATCCTCCAATCGTAGAAATTTTTCCGCCTCATGATAGAATTCTCCTAGATCCACGGGTGGATCCTTAGTTAATGAATTTTTGAACTCTGTTCCGTCAGTTATCCCGGACACAGCCGCTATCATAACCATGGATGGATCTGGTCGATCCACCGAAGTTGCTGCCGCATTGAATCGCGTTAGGTAACTCCTCAAAGTCTCTCCGGTTTTCTGCTTTAGGGTTGCCAAAGTCATCACATTCTTGGGTCTTGTAATGTGGACCCTGAATTGCCTCATAAATCTTTCAATCAAATCATTCCATGTTCTGATGGATCCATTCTCCAATTGTCTAAACCACAATGCTGCGATATCTGCCAAGTACAATGGAAAGCACCGGGCCATAACCTCCTCTGATGCCCCCAGCACTTCCATATGCCTCATATACTTCGTTAGATGAACCGTGGGGTCCGTTCTCCCGTCATACATGTCCAGCGATGGTAACTTGAAATCCGGTGGGTTTCTAGCTTGTCTGATTGCTGGAGAAAAAGGACTCCTATTAACATCCTCCAAAACTTTGTTTACCAAACCGCCTCTCATAGCTTTTCTAACAATTTCTGCCAACGTGTCATTGTCTCCGAAATGCAATCTTTGTTCATTGCTTTCGACCTGCCCCCCGAGTCCACGAGGGAATTCTGGGATCTGCCCCCTTGACTGAGCGTTCACTCCTCTGCTGCTCCCAGGTTGTGCAGATGCTTCTCTTTCTCTCTCCGAAATTGGATCTATGTTCTCCATGGGTGTGCCTCCTAATCCAGGTGCTATGCCGGATGGTCCTGCTCCGTTCCGAACTCCATCTGCTTCCCTATTCTGTGCTCCAAGTTGCCCAATCTGCTGAAACAAATTCTGAATCAACTCCTCTTGTCTTTTCATCATTGTCTCCATCTCATCCCTGGTGATGAAGACTGAAGTTTGGTTCTCTCCTGAGGAAGCCCCTTGACTCCCTTCGTGCTGACTTCTTTCTGGTCTCTGTCTTCTACTTGTTTTCCTTCCAAGAGCCATAATCTTGGATAGACTTCTGTTTCTTAAAGAGGGTCTCTCAACAAATCTTTGCGAGGCAATGATTAAAACGCTCCTGAGTTGCTCTCAGTGAAAGCACCAAAGTGTTTGCGCCAAAATTGGCCACAAACCCCAAATACCGTGAAGCACCAGTGTATGAATACAACTCAGCAATATTCAAACACAAATCACAGATCTCAGCAAATAACCCAAAAATGTTTGCACAAGAAATGGACAAACACCTCCAAGTCGTATGATTCCGTTGATTTTAAGTTGTTTTTAGTGATTTGGGTGATTTATGCAAATATATAAAAAGCAGGGACTAAACTGTAAAAGACACACAGATTTATAGTGGTTCGGCCAGAACGTGCCTACGTCCACTTTATATGTTATTCTCCCTTTTTCTTCAGATTACAAGTACAAAGCTTAATTACAAGTAACTGAAAGTTGTTTGAAAGTTCTATCCGTGCTTGAGCTCTCAAACTTCTCCTCCATTGTTGTACCCCTGCCCCTCTATTTATAGAGTGAGGTTGGAGGCAGAGGTCTTGGATGTATATAACTGCTGGTGGGCCTAGGATGAAGCAATCTGGTCTGACGATGTTGGTTCGGCATTGGTATGGAGAGGTGGTGGTTCGGCAGTGGCTATATGGGGTTTGGACCGGTGGAGGTTGGTCCGGTGTTGGTACTACCGAATGGATCATATACTGAGGATGCCGAATGATCCCTTGTGTTGGGAATGCCGAATGAGCCTTCATATTTGAGAATGCCGAATGAACCATATGGAGTTCGAATACCGAACGAACTCAAACACTTGAACTACCGGACGAAACTGAGGGGTTTTAAGTACTGGATGACACTTATTACCGGATGAATTTGGGGAGTGTAGTGTCGAACGAACTCTTGCCTTGCTTTACCGAATGAACCTTTGTACTTGAATCATGAGTGAAATCTCAGACTTATATACGCTTGCTTCTTCTTGGTTCGGTCGTGGTGGAAACGCACCCAACATTGATATTCCAGTTTTGACCAAAAATGGGATAACAGTGGGAAGCATTATCATGAACTTGGCATTGTTCTGAAGTGCTTGCTTGAGGGAAAAAAGTTTGTTTGTATATGTAAGTATACATACAAGTTCTTGGTGCAATTTTAGTTTAAGTTAGATATTTCATTGTATCTAAGTTTGATAAAAAATTAACTAAGTTTATAATAATAATAACAATAACAACAACAACAATAACAAACTATATTTTGATTAAAATTAACTAAGTTTATAATATAATAATAGTAATAATAAAGTAACCAAGTCAAGTAAGTTTTATAATTAATAACAATAATAACAAAAACTAAGTTTATAAAAATTAACCAAGTTGACTAAGTTTTATAAAAATTAAATAATTTTATAAAAATTAACTAAGCTTATAATACTAATAATAATAATAAATTAACTAAGTTTGTGAAAAATTTATAAGTTTGTGATAATTTATAAAAATTAACCAAGATAATAGAGGTTTAAGTTTGAGATAGTTTATATATATAAATTATAACATTTTAAGTTTTAGCAATTGAGATAACTTATAAGTTTAACAACAACAACAACAATAATAATAAACATTAGTTTGAACAAATTATAAGTTTATAAAAATTGAGTATGTTTTATAAAAATTAACTAAGTATTATAAAAATTTAACAAGTTTATAATAATAACAAACTAAATTTGATAAAAAATTAACTAAGTTTATTATAATAATAATAAATTATAGTTTGATAAAAATTAACTAAGTTTATAATAATAATAATAATAAATTAACTAAGTCAACTATGTTTTATAATTAATAATAACAACAACAACAATAATAACTAATACTAAGTATATAAAGGTTAGCCAAGTTAACTAAGTTTTAGTTTAAAAAAATTAAGTTAATAAAAATTAATTAAATTTATAATAATAATAATAAATTAACTAAGTTTACAATAATAATAATAAATTAACTAAGTTTATGAACCATTTATAAGTTTGAGATAATGTATATAACTTAACTAAGTTAATAAAGTTTAAGTTTGAGATAATTTATAAGTTTATGTTAATTAAAATATAAGTTATGGCATTTAAGTTTTAGCCATTAAGATAATTTATAAGATTGAGTTAAATAAATAAAGTTATAAATAAGTTAACCGAGTTTTATAAAAATTAACCAAAATTTTAAAAATTAACCAATTTTTATATAATTCAACTACGTTTTATAAAAATTAAATAAATTTATACAAATTAATTAAATTTTATAAGAATTTAACTAAGTTAATAAGTTTATAAAAATTAAATAAGTTTATTATAAAAATGAACCAAGTTTTATAAAAATTATTTAAATTAATAAAAGTTTAACAAAGATGTTTGATATATTTCAAATATGCAAAACAGTTTCACAATCATTTGTTGATTATTAAACTTGTCTACAGGTAATTAGCTTTTTAGGAGTAAAGACAAACTGCAGCAAAGAATTATGGGTAATCAAGTAATGAATATGGCTTTAATTGTTATATATACTATAACATTTTATTAGTACTTGTGTAAACTTGTTAATGAATGATTATGGATTTTATGTGAATTTGCTCATTTTGTCGAAAAAATTATCGAAATGGTTAGGGATATTATATTTGATTATGTGATTAACGTGTTTTTTTAATTGTTTGAATATGATGATTATGTGATTGATTGTTGGTTTGAATACGATGATTATGTGACTGACTATTGGTTGTAATAAGACTATAATGTGAGCGATGGTTAGAAATGGTACAAGTCATTAACATGAAATGGTAGCGTGTACAGTATGCTACAAAATAGTTAATAACTTTTAGTAGCGTTTTAAAAACTCTATGGAAATAAATTGAAACAACTGTGATACGACTTTCGTAGTGTTGAAAAACGCTACCAAAACTTTTAGTAGCATTTCAGCAAACACTACGATACGACATGCTACTAAAAGTTTGAAATTTTTATAGCATTTCTAAAACCCTACAATAGGTCAAGTTTTGGTAGCATTTACAACAATGTTACAAAAAGTTTCAGACTTTTATTTGCACGCCGTATCGCTGCGTTTACCAAGATGCTACTAAAAATTTTGGTAGCGTTTTTTCAGCGCTCCAAAGGCCTTTTCTGGTATAGTGGCTACTCTTTCTACAAAATCATATTTTGAATAAGATATCACAAAAGAAAACATCTAAATCCCCATGAACTTTGGAAAAATAAACCACCATCCTACAAATACTTAAATGTATGGGAGTGTCTTGTGAAAGTGGAGATACCTAAGCCAAAGAAAGACAAAATTGGACCAAAAGAAATTGATAATGTATTCATTGGATATGCACAAAACAGTGCCGCTTATTGGTTTTTGGTACACAAATCTAAAATTGATGATACTCACATAATTACCATCATTGAGTCGAGAAATATTAGATTTTTCGAACATGTACACCATTTAAAGTAGATACTGAAAATTATACTCAAAAGAGATCAAGAAAAACTGAAATCTCCAATTCTCTTGAGGATATTGGACAAAACATTAATATTGATCAGCAAAATAGTGTTGATTAACTAGTGGAGGAACCAAGGAGAAACAAAAGATCAAAGACCTCAAAAAACTTTGGACCAAACTTCAATATATTTATGTTAGAAGACGATCAATTAGCAAACAAACAAGCTATGTCCTCCACCGATGCCCCTTACTAGAAGGGGCCATTAACAATGAGATTGAATCCATCATGGCGAACCATACATAGGAGTTAGTGAGTACCTCAAGGACGCAAGACCTTAGGTAATAAATGGATATTTAAGAAGAAATTAAAACCTGATGGTTTGATAGACAAGTATATAGCTTGACTTGTGGTTCAAGGATTCAGACAAAAAGAAGACCTGGACTATTTTGACGCATACTCTCCAGTAACTAGAATAACATCAATAAGAATGCTAATGGCAATCGCGTCCACACTTCATTCAAAAATACATCAAATGGATATAAAGACAACATTTTTAAATGGTGAACTGGAAGAGCAACAAAATGAGTTTCCTAAAAACTAGAAATGAAAGTAAGGTTTGTAGATTAAGAAAATCACTACATGAGCTTAAACAAGCGCCTAAACAATGGCTGAAAAATTTGATGAAAATATGATACTAAATGGATTTCATATAAATGAATGCGACAAATGTGTCTATTCTAAACATACAAATATGAGATATGTCATTGTATATCTATAGGTAGATGATTTACTAATATTTGGAAGCAACAAGGAGATAGATTTAAATAAATCTACAAAAGATATGCTCTCCGCCAGATTTGACGTAAAAGATCTGGGAATTGCTGACGTGATACATTGTGTAAAAATACATAAGACCAACCAAGGATATGTGTTGTCCCAATCATACTACATTAGTAAGTACTTGAAAAGTTTAAACAACACAATATGATATCAGCAAAATCACCTGTACATTTGAACCAAAATTAGGTTAAAAATAGCGGTGATAGTATTAACCAACTTGAGTACTCTCGCATACTAGGCATCATTATGTACGTAAGGAACTGCACTAGGCTTGATATAGCATATGCTATAAGTAAACTTAGCAGATATACTAGCAACCCTGGAAAGATTCACTGGAAGGCTATAATTCGAGTACTATGATACCTAAGGTATATACAAAGTCATGGACTACATTATGATAGGTAACTATCTGTAATAGAAGGGTATTGTGATGAAAACTGGATAACTAGTTCATCAGATGCAAAATCCACTAGTGGATATGTGTTTACCTTAGCTAGCGGGGCAATATCTTAGAGATCCTCTAAACAAACTTATATAGCAATATCAACCATGGAATCAGAATTTATTATCTTAGACAAAGCCGTAGAAGAAGCGGATTGGCTTCGAGGTTTTCTAAAAGGTATTTCGAATTAGGAAAAACTTGTACCTCCAATAAGCATACATTATGATAGCCAATCAGCTATTGGAAGAGCCAATAGTAAGCTTTACAATGGCAAGTCTAGACATATTTATCGCAGACATAAAATCTGTTAGACAACTTCTCTCTAATGTGGTTATCACAATTGACTATGTAAGATCAAATGATAATATTACAGATCCACTACAAAAGCTCTACCTAGATAGAAGGTTAATATCTTATCGATGGGAATGGGGTTAAGGCCCATAAACTAAAAAGTTTTTTTAAATGGAAACTCTAGCTAGTTGATTGGAGATCCCAAGATCTAGGTTCAAAGGGACAACTAAGTTTAGATGTACTTGATAGCACTGTAAATATTCAAACAATTCCTATGATAAGTCAGTGAACAACTCGCCGGAGAAGAGCATAAGCACATTTAATGATGTCTATACCAAGTAATATTAAGAATCACACAAGTGGAGTGTTGTGAAAATACCCTTTATAGAATCACCTACGTGAGTGCGAAGGTACCCCTTCAAGGAGAATTGTAAGGCCAAATTCTCCAAGCACTCATGAGACCAAGCCAGTGTTCATGGAAAACACAAACACAAATAGAGAACCAAGGAAGATTAGAAACACTTATTATGCGTTGTCTATTTTAGATTTACACAAAAGGCTTACAATTCAACGACAACCTTAGTCAACTGATTCGCAAGTAAGTCAAAAGGATAAATACTAGGAAAGTTAAAGGCCAATGTGCTACTTTAACCAATACAATAGATGTTTCGCAAAATTTAAGAACAAATCGAGCAATTACTCATTCTTGAAGGGGATTGTTATAAATGAGTCAGTATTCATTGAGAAATGTGGAGGCATTAATGCCTTGGAAAATGAATAGTCCCACGACTTAGAATAAATAAATAATTTGTGTTTATATACTAAGATGTAGACACTATTATAATTCTCATGAGACAAAGAGAGACACAGCCATGACGGTTAGCGCGTTGCACCACCCTGCACTTGTGTGCACCCGTGCCCGAGCCTGCACCCACGGCGTGGGCAAATGAGCGTTTGAGGCGTATTGGAGGAACTTTGCACTATGCAGTTAGCAGTTGGCTTGGCTTGACTGTCCAGACCACATAGTTTTTTGTTTTTGTCCATTCAAACTCAAACGGTTGCATCGCCTGGTAAAGGGTCATAACCTTTTCAGCAGTCGTAACAGTTCAAACATGCACCTATTACCGAATAGGCACACCTCCCCGTGCTTATATATCGGAAGAAGAAAAATAGAAAAGAACAAGAAGTTTTTTCTGCGCTTCTTCCTCTCCCACAAAACTCTGTTCTGAAATTACATTCTCCTAGGTTCATCACTGCTTTGTGATTGTTGCACAGCATCATAGAAACTGGTTCATTTCATCTTGGAAAACAATTGCTTGATATCCTTAAGTGCCATAGAGGGAGCAATATTGTAACATCCGGCCTTTTTGTGCATTTTAAATCGACGATAAACCACACACGTCAGACTCAAACCATACAGAAGAGCGGATTGTTATTGAGGTGAATAAGAAAATGCAGAGAAAGAAAAAACAAAACAGAATCTTGCGGCGGAATGACAAAATATAATAATCAAATAGCAGTTCATAAATCTGTTTACAAACATTTGATTTTACTAATACAATATAGAATCAGAGTTACACATACCAGAGAATAATAATCAACAATGCAGCGGAATAGTATGAATGTAGTGGAATAATATAATAAATAATAGTAATACAGTCTTCGTCTTCGTCCTTCAGAAATAAGGTCTTCAAATCTTGAAATGCTCAGGCTGACCCGAGCGAATTGAAAAGACAAAACACTCGAGTCAGAACTAAAAGATCTTATGCAAGTTAAATCAACGGTAAATAATATGAGTGGAATGGCATTGGAGATGTTTACGGGATTTGACATCTCATATCCAGTGTCTAACATAAGTGCAGTAACTTAAGAGATGCTCGGCATTCACATCTCCTAAGGATCCGTTAAACTATTTACTATGTAGTAATATTTCACTATTATAATAATGTCTATAGTAAAATAAACTTACTTTTAAATAGTGTTAAAGCTTTATATTTTTCACCTTAACACATAATAGTCCCAGTAGTCCATCCAGTATCATGGTTTCTCCTGATCGGGAAGCCACCAGAGGATACTCCACGGGCTACGGGATAAGTCCAAACTCGTATAAGGCTCGCTAAGGTAGGCGACATGGCACAACGAGGCAATGCCAGGGTAGATATACTAATTACGCATCCGGACTGATGGTGACGCATAGCGCGCAACTACCGCCCACCTCGAGCCACACCCCCAAAAAAAATCAAAGGGCCCCAGTCAGTGATAAAGTAATAGTATGGTATCAAAGGAGTGTATCCGATAAGAGGGGCTCCTCACTGGCCCATAAGCGCTCTTGTTTTAGCCACCTTATGCCAACTCACGAGAACCGGGTCCATGTATATACCTCAAGGGAACGCTGCCACCATCCTATTTCATTTTGGAATCTCCACCACGTGCACGGTTGTTAAAGTGGGTTTCGGAGTTGGTAGAGAGTATGACAACTTACGATCCCGGTCTCTTTAACAACCAAACGTTACTATAACACCGCGGTCATTTCAAAATAATTTATACTTCAAAACCAGAATATAATATCCATTTCAAAACCATATAAATACGATATCATTTCCATTTCAAAAACCAAACCAATATGATATCATTTTATTAAAACCCAAATCAATATAGTATCATTTTTATTTCAAATATATCCTTTCCAAAAACCATAGCACTTTCAACGTCATAACACTTCGAAATCAAAACGCTTGAAATACAACACTTTCAAATCATAATACTTTGAAACTCATCACTTTGAAACATAACTTCCACCACTTAAATGGTTTAAATATTAAAATACTTTATAAAATAACTAGCTTCTTCAATTTCACAAATCAATTCTAAAACAACTCGAATTTCTATATTTTAAATTTAATCAAATCCCAAATCATAAATTTCAATACGATTCAATTTCCAAATAAACTATTCCCAATTTTAGCGATTTCAAAACAGATTTGATCCACAGAATAAACCATTTCAAATTCTATATATTTCAAACTTTAAGTATTCGACAATTTCAAAACTAAGTTTGTTGATTACGATTCAACAATTAAATTTTCTATTGTTTAGTTTTGAAATATTTTACGTAATATATCCATTATCCTTTAAATAAAATCCAAATTACAAATAACTAAATATTTCCTTCAATTTATTTATGCTTGAAATATTCATTTAATCCACCTTTAACCAAACTCAAGTTATAAAAATCTTACCTTTTAAATTTTAGAATTTAATAAATTTTCACATCAAAATTATTTGAGTTTAATCCTTAAATAAATTCTATTTCAAATAAATTTCAAATTTATCTTCCCACCTTAATTTATTTAAATTATTATAAACTCCATATTAAAATATAATTTAAATACTTAACCATATTATCTTCAATAAAAATCAAACTTATTATTAAGCTTATTCTATATTAAATCAACTTTATACATAGCATAATATCAAGAATAAAATAACATTTATATAATATCTAAAATCAATATTTATATAAAACCATATATTCCTTACAAAACCATAGAAATCATTTCAAAATATTTTATATGTATGGACCATGGTGTCTGTATATAATTTTCTATCCTATGGTCAAGTGATACGGATATTTATCATTTCAATCCGTAATTTAAAATATAAATACGGTTATATATCATTTCAAACTGCAATCCCGAATGAAATAAAAATCCATAACAACTTGCAGTTTATAACAATATAAAATACAACATCCATTCATCCAATAGGAATCATCAAACATTCATCACAATCATCATCTAATTCAATCAATAACATCCACATAGAACAAATAATAAATAACAGGTATTTACTAGCAGTTTATATTCAATAATAAATTATATAAATATTTTATCCAAATAAATTCAAATAAACTGAGAAGATGATTCAAAATATGCCAAACAGTCATAAATAAATTTCTAATCACATCATATATCAATTTAACAAACATAAGAAATTTTAGAAGTTGTGAGTGGGTTAAAACACTCACCTTTTGAATTTAAATTGAATTTAAATCCAATTTAAACCCAAAGTTCAAATAGCCTTGGAATTCGTCCAAACTAGCATCAAAATGTCCAGAATTCCAATACGAACCTAGTGGAGAAAACCGCACGTGAGTTGGACCTCGTACGTAAAAGTTATATGCATTAGAAGATTAAAATTTTAATTTTAAAAAATAATAATAAAATAATAAGCTTATATTCCACGTCTCTTAGCTATACCGTTCGAAACCCTAGCCTGGAACCGTTCGACGACGATGCAGCCGCCCCTAACCTGCGCCTCCACACACGCTTATGCCCTCATCGATGATCTCCGATGACTTGTCGAGGTCGAGCCACCTCCACTGGCACCACCCCGACGATCGTGGCCCCCTCCCAGTTCGCCAGAACGAACGGTCTCCGCTCCATTCAACCTTAGATCGCGGCGGCATCCGGAGCTAAAAGCCCATCACAACCGTGCTGATCGACTCCCCTACACTCCCTCTTCGACGCGGCACCATCAGATCGAGCTATCATCGAAGATCTACCATCAAAGACGATAGCCCTATATGAACGGCCGAAACTAATCCATTGCTTTCTGGACAACCAGAGGTTCAAAAAGGGAAACAAATTATAGATCTGTGATGCGCTCGATGAGAGCTACAGATTGATGTATAATTTGATATTATTTTAGGAGTTTGAATTTTTGGCTTTGAATTTATTTGAAATTGCAATTGGTATTTTGGTTTGGTCTGATATTGGAATGAGGATGAGTAATTAGAATTGTACGTATGGAAATTAGGAATAAGAAATAGGCTTGGGTTTATGATGATATATATATATATATATATATATATATATATATATATATAAGCAAAGCTGAAATTAGAATGGACTGGATTGATTTGGATTGGAAGTTGAACGACAAATGGCCTGAAAAGCTCGTTCTGACTCCGGAACGAAAATGAGTCAACCCATATAGCAAAATAGATGTTTTAAAATATTTTAAAATCAATGGAACATGTTTCAAGTCCAAATTCCATTGTATGAAGAAGTTATGCTAAAATCAAGTTATTTCAAATTGATTTCAATTAAATTGATTTCTAGGCGTTTCAAACCCGTACGATCAAACGACAAGTCCGTTCGCTAGGAAACTTGAAATACTACAATAATTCACCGTTATGGATCCAATGAAACAGGTTTTGTCGAAATCTGAGTCAGTGGCCAAATTGGCTATTTTCCAGTTAATTAAATAAATAAATAATAAATTAAATCACTTGTCCATTCAATTATCATTATTTCCAATTTCTAAATTTCTATATCCATTCAAAGTTAATTAATACACAAATTACAGTGTTTAACTTCAATTTCAGTAAATTCATTATTTATCAATTGAAATTCCAATAAATCCACTGATATGATTTTAAATCTTGTTATTTAGTCAATTATCATCTTGTGGGTGTAGTTAGCATTGGTTATATTTATTATATTAGTATTGCCCATTTCATGCTAATTATAATTAACATAGTGTTCAATTTCATTTACTTACCATAAATCCATTGGTTATAGATTGAATTCCGATTATTTATAATTACTTCCAATCTTTTGATTTGATTCAATTCCAATCCTTTTTATTAAGTCATTATTTCCCCCGTAAACTTATTTAACCTTTGGTTTAACTTAATATACTCAACTTAACATCTTCTAAACATTGTCTTACATTTCACATTTTTACATTCACTTCTCTATTAAATCACAAAGTTTTTATTTCTTCCAAATTTACTTAAAAAAATCTTATTAATTTAACAATTTTAATTATTGAAAATTTCCGAGTCGTTACACTCTCCCCCACTCAAAATTTTTCGTCCCCGAAAAGGAAAAGAGGAATTTATTAATCAATATTTATTATTCAAAACATTATATTCATAAAGAATAAATTTTCAGAATAAGATAATTTAAATAAAATATATAGATTTATAAACAATTAAATCTTTTTATATTCAAATTAACAAAGTTTGGAAAATATTTTTCAAAAATTTTCTTAGTCCAAAATTTACGGAAAATTTCGGTAGAGTATCCTTTGTATGAGGAGGCTCGAGAGAAAATATATTACCAAATATAACAAAATATATCACAATACCTCAAAATAATATATACCGACAACGGGAAAACAATATAATAACGCTATAAAACCGTAATCCGAGAACATACCTATTTGTCAGGCAACTAATGCTTATTTTATGAAACCAAAAGCAGTAGCCATTGCTTTCATAACCTGTATTTCACTTATATAATCCCAAAAGGGTTAACTATTTTATATAAAACAAAATATTTGAAGTTGTTTCAATCATTAACAAACAAATCAATAATAATCACTTGCAATCACAACATACAACCATCATATGAAGTTAATAAAATCAGCCATCCATATATCCATAGCAAACAAAACAAATAGTTGTTCGGGTTTAAAACTTTAAATTGTACAAAATGGAAAATAAACTACTAAGCGCACCGTATACTCAACAACCTTAGATGAACTAAATAGATTATTCATACATCCAAACAATTTTAAAGTATTCTTGCCCGACCAACCATAAACCAAACAAACAATAATTTCAACCAATAGATCAAGTTCATTCTTATTAATTTCATTTCATAACATTTGTTGTTTGATTTCCTTTTCATTCATACAATGATTTATCTTTTAAATTTACATTTATTTCTTGCAAATTTTCATTTCCATCCATTGATTCAGCGTTTATTTCACTTATTTGCACTTGTACTTACATAAATTCATTTTATTTATTCATATCATATAAATTTTCTATTTTTTTATTGCATTACATTCATTCATTTCTCAATTTCATTTATTTTCATTCATTTATCTATAGTATTCATGTTCAATTCAGTTACTTGGCATATCAATTTTATTACAGTAACATTTCAATTGTAACTTAAGTTTATAACCATTATAACATCAAATTCTTATTTACAAAAGAAATTCATTGAACACTTTCATTCATAGATTCACTTGTACAATTTCCATTACATTTTCTTATTAAACATTACAACTTTTAATATTTAATAAGTTATATATATGCTTTAAGAATGCAACTGAAATTTTATACAAGTTTTTCTCATTTTTTATTATTAATTTAATGTTCAATAATCATATCCTTTGTTTTCTATAGATTACAAATTTTGACTTTCTTGTTATCTAATTCATAACCTGGCATTTAACCTCGTATTTTAATTAGAAGTTTCAATTATTAATTGGTCAGATTCTATTTTGTTATAATAATTGAAACTTTTAATTAACGGAAACTTAAGAATTAAATACCGGGTTAAATTCCAAATTATTTTAAAATAATAGATAAATGTATAAACTTACAACTTATATATATCTAATTATATTTAAAACAATTTAAAATTTATATTTTTTTATCAAAATAAATCTGTAATAAAATTACTACAGTGGCCTTCCCACTTAAGAACCTGAAAATGAATGTCGATGATGCATGCACTCATCACCGAAATTATTTTCCATCGACAGACAGGGGAGTACTGAACTAATTTCTTTTCAAACTTTCTTTAAAACAATTCTTTCAAATCGTATTGAAATATTTATATCAGAAAATACTTCTAAATAATATTATTATTATATTCCAAAATCATTCGGTTTTTTTCGAAAACCCCGAGACTTAGATTCTAAATTTCCAATTTCCATTTATTTTATTTTCAATCTCATTTCAGCTATCATTTATAAATTTCATTACCTAACAACAATATATTGCAAACAAATATATGTCTTATTTATAAAAAAAATTATTTCATATATATAGAAAATATAACAGGCAAAATTATTTCATTCACCTATATTCAAAACAGATATTGAGTCGGTCTATCCTATTAAATGTTTAGAAATCTCTATCAATGTCATAGCGTCCTATGTGCCAATCAGAATTTATAAGTACAAAACAGAACAAATCAACACAATATCAAATGCATTTTATAACAATAACAAATACGCTCTCTCATATATATACTCTCAATGACTCATCATAGGGTATTACTTTCCTATTAATAAAGAGTCAGACCCCACAAAGCTAAGGTTTATCGCTAAACCAAAGCTCTGATACCAAATGTAACATCCATCCTTTTTGTACGTTTTAAATCGACGATAAATGACACACGTCGGACTCAAACAATACAGAAGGGCGAATTATGATTGGGGTGAATAAGAAAAAGCAGAGAAAGGAAAAAATAAAATAGAATCTTGCAGAGGAATTAAAAAATATAATAATCAAATAACAGTTCATGAAGCTGTTTACAAAAACATTTGATTTTACTAATACAATATAGAATCAGAGTTACACATACCATAGAATAATAATCAATAATGCAGCGGAACAGTATGAATGCAGTGGAATAATATAATAAATAATAATAATACAGTCTTCGTCTTCGTCCTCTAGAAATAAGGTCTTCAAATCATGAAATGCTCAGGCTGATCCGAGCGAATTGAAAAGTCAAAACACTCGAGTCAGAACTAAAAGATTTATGCAAGTTAAATCAACGGTAAATAATATGAGTGGAACGGCATCAGAGATGTTTAAGGGATTTGACATCTCCTATGAAGTGTCTAACATGAGTGCGATAACTTAAGAGATGCTCGGGATTCACATCTTCCAAGGGTCCGTTAAACTATTTACTATGTAGTAATATTTTCTATTATAATAATGTCTATAGTAAAATAAACTTACTTTTAAATAACGTTAAGGCTTTACAATTTCCACCTTAACACGTAATAGTCCCAGTAGTCCATCCAGTATCATGGTTCCTCCTGACCGGGAAGCCACCAGAGGATACTCCACAGGCTACCGGAGAAATCCAAACTTGTATAAGGCTCGCTAGGGTAGGCGACACGACACAATGAGGTAACGCCAGGGTGGATATAGCAATAACGCATCCGGACTGATGGTGACGCATAGCACGCAGCTACCGCCCACCTCGAGCCACACCAAAAAAAAAATCAAAGTGCCCCAATCAATCACAAAGTAATAGAATGGTATCGAAGGAGTGTGTCTGATAAGAGAGGCTACCTCATTGGCCCGTAAGCGCTCCTGTTTTAGCCACCTTATGCCAAATCATGGGAGTCGGGTCCATGAATATACCACAAGGGAATGTCGCTACCATCCTACTCCATTCTGGATTCTCCACTGCGTGCACGGTTGTTAAAGTGGTTTTCGAAGTTGGCATAGAGTATGACAACTTCCGATCCCGGTCTTAATAACCAAATGATATTATAACACCGCGGTCATTTCGAAATAATTTATACTTCAAAACTAAAATATAATATCCATTTCATAACCATATAAATACGATATCATTTCCATTTCAAAAACCAAACCAATATGATATCATTTTATTAAAACCTAAATCAATATGATATCATTTTTATTTCAAATATATCCTTTCCAAAAATCATAGCACTTTCAACGTCATAACACTTCGAAATCAAAACGCTTGAAATATAACACTTTCAAATCATAATACTTTGAAAATCATCACTTTGACACATAACTTCCACCACTTAAATGGTTTTAATATTAAAATACTTTATAAAATAACTAGCTTCTCCAATTTCACAAATCAATTCTTAAACAATTCGAATTTCTAAATTTTATATTTAACCAAATCCCAAATCATAAATTTCAATATGATTCAATCTCCAAATAAATTATTCCAAATTTTATCGATTTCAAAATAGATTTAATCCACATAATAAACCATGTCAAATTCGATATATTTCAAACTTTAACTAAGTTTGGTAATTATGATTCAACAATTAAATTTTCTATTATTTAGTTTTGAAATATTTTACTTAATATATCTATTATCCTTTAAATAAAACCCAAATTACAAATAACTAAATATTTCCTTCAATTTATTTATGCTTGAAATATTCATTTAATCCACCTTAAACCAAACTCAAGTTATAAAAATCATACCTTTTAAAATTTCAAATTTAATAAATTTTCACATCAAACTTATTTGAGTTTAATCCTTAAATAAATTCTATTTCAAATAAATTTCAAATTTATCTTCCCACCTTAATTTATTTAAATCATTATAAACTCCATATTAAAAATAATTTAACTACTTAACCATATTATCTTCAATAAAAATCAAACTTATAATTAAGCTTATTCTATATTAAAACAGCTTTATACATAGCTTAATATCAAGAATAAAATAACATTTATATAATATCTAAAATCAATATTTATATAAAATCATATATTTCCTTACAAAACCATAGAAATCATTTCAGAGTACTTTATATATATGGACCACGTGTCTGTATATAATTTCCTATCCTATGGTCATGTGATACCGATATTTATAATTTCAATCCTTAATTTAAAATATAAATACGGTTATATATCATTTCAAACTGCAATCCTGAATGAAATAACAATCCATAACAACTTGCAGTTTATAACAATATAAAATACAACATCCATTCATCCAATATCAATCATCAAACATTTATCGCAATCATCATCCAATTCAATCAATAACATCCATATAGAACAGATAATAAATAACAGGTATCTACTAGTGTTTTATATTCAATAATAAACTAAATAACTATTTTACACAAATAAATTCAAATAATCTTAGATGATGATTCAAATATGCCAAACAGTCATAAATAAATTTCTAATCACATCATATATCAATTTAGCAAACATAAGAAATTTTAGAAGTGGTGAGTGGGTTAAAACACTCACCTTTTGAATTTAAATTGAATTTAAATTTAATTTAAATCCAAAATTCAAACAGTCTCAGAATTTATCCAAACCAGCGTTAAAATGTCCAGAATTCCAATACGAATCTAGCGAAGAAAACCACACATGAATTGTACCTCGTACAGAAAAGTTATATGCGTTATAAGATTAAAATTCTAATTTGAAAAAATAAAAATAAACTTACATTCCATGTCTCTCAGCCATACCATTCGAAACCCTAGCCTAGCCTGGCATTATTCTACGGTGTTGTAGCTGCCACCAACCTACGCCTCCATACACGCTTCTGCCCTCATCGATGATCGCCGATGACTTGCCGAGGTCGAGCCGCCTCCACTAGCCCCCGACGATTGCGGCCCCTTCCTAGTTCGCTAGAACGGAATGTCTCCGCTCCATTCAACCTTAGACCGCGGTGACTTCCAGAGCTAAAAAAACCATCACAACTATGCCGATTGACTCCCCTACACTCCCTCTTCGACGCAACACCATCAGATCGAGCTATCATTGAAGATCTACCATCAATGACGATGGCCCTATATGAATGGCCGAAACTAATCCACTGCTTTCTGGACAACCAAAGGTTCAAAAAGGTAAACGAATTATGGATCTATGATGCGCTCGTCGGGAGCTTCAGATTGATGTATAATTTGATATTATTTAAGGAGTTCGAATTTTTGGCTTTGAATTTTATTTGAAATTGCAATTGGAATTTTGGTTTTTATGATATTGGAATGAGGAGGAGTAATTGGAATTGTACAACAGAAATGAGGAATAAGAAATAGGCTTAGGTTTATGACGAGGTATATATAGGCAAAGCTGAAATTAGGATGGACCGGATTGATTTGGATTGAAAGTTGAACGACAAATGGCCCGAAAAGCCCGTTCTGACTTCGGAACGAAAATGAGTCAACCCATATATCAAAATAGATGTTTTAAAATCAGTGGAACAGGTTTCAAGTTCAAATTCCATCGTATGAAGAAGTTATGCTAGAATCAAGTTATTTCAAATTGATTTCAATTGATTTCAATTAAATTGATTTCTAGGCATTTCAAACCCGTACGATCAAACAACAAGTCTGATCGCTACGAAACTTGAAATTCTACAATAATTCACTATTACGGATCCGATGAAACTGATTTTGTCGAAATCCGAGTTAGTGGCCAAAATGGCTATTTTCCAGTTAATTAAATAAATAAATATTAAATTAAATTAAATCACTTTTCCATTCAATTATCATTATTTCCAATTTCTATCACTTTAGATTACTTAATAATTTAAAATCCTTCATAACAAATTTGTATATCCATTCAAAGTTAATTAATTCACAAGTTACTGTGTTTAACTTCAATTTCAGTATATTCATTATTTATCAATTGAAATTCCAATAAATCCATTGATTTGATTTTAAATCTTGTTATTTAGTCAATTATCATTTTGTGGGTGTAATTAACATTGGTTTTATTTATTACATCAATATTTCCCATTTCATCCTAATTATAATTAACCTAGTGTTCAATTTCATTTACTTACTATAAATCCATTGGTTATAGATTGAATTCCAATTATTTATAATTACTTTCAATCTTTTGATTTGATTCAATTCCAATCCTTTTTATTAAGTCATTATTGCCCCCATAAACTTAGTTAACCTTTGGTTTAACTTAATATACTCAATTTAACATCTTCTAAACATTGTCTTACATTTCACATTTTTACATTCACTTCTCTATTAAATTACAAAGTTTTTATTTCTTCCAAATTTATTTACAAAAATCTTATTAATTTAACAATTTTAATTATTGAAAATTTCTGGGTCGTTATAAATATTGTTTCAAGGAAATAGTTTTTCACTGGACTCGGATAACCTAATCGGTATCATATCTACTAAATAATCTGTTTACTGCATAGTTGTAACAACCCTAGATTTTTGAATATAATTTAAATTTGACTTTATTTTATTTTGAAATTATTTTAAATTTGTTTTATTTGTAAAATTTCATTTCTAAATATTTTTAAAGTGATAATAGAATTTTTCCAAAATTTATTGCATTTATTTCCTATTTTTGAAGGCTAGTTTCTATTTTTCTGCTATTTTCTTCATTTAAATTATATTTAATTAAAATTTATTTATTTATTTTTGTGGATGCATTTTTATTTTATGTTCTTATCTTTATGCATAAATATTTTCCAAGTCCATAAAATTTTTCCAAAGTTTATTCCATTTATTTTCAAATTTTCTAGACTAGTTTACATTTTCTGTGCTATTTTCTTAATTTAATTATATATAATTAATATTTATTTATTTATTTATATCTTGTTTATTTGTTACATTTTCATATTTTAACTGAATTTATATATATATTTCAGTTGTTTAAAATTTCAAAAGAATATGGTGGATATTTGAAGAGTTTGTGAACATTGGTTTGCTTTTGCCCTTTTGTATTCACACATTTTCACACTTCAAACAACACCTTTCCATATAACTCTTTTCTCTTCAGCCAATTCCTCATTTTCACGTGAACTTTTCTTCTCAAACTCAAGAAAAAAAATTCGGCCATTATCTTGACCAAACTTTGGTAAAATTCTATTCTCTTTTCATTGTTTTATACTTGTTTCAATGTAATTTTGCACTTGCCCCTTCACCTCTTTGGTTCGGCCTGTCAACTCCAGCAATGTTGCCGCTTCCACCACTACCTAAACTAGCCTCCACCACCTCCTCTCCAACCCCATAGCCTAGCCGAGCTATCCCATGAAGTAGATCCACACAAAAATGCACCAAACTCCACTTGAATGTACATAACCGAGCACCACGATGTTCCACCACCCCAAAAACCCCCTTGGCCGCCACCTACACCACCACCACCTCCTCCAACCTGACCTGACACCACTTCCATGTCATCCTCTTGACCCCACCAGAGAAGGCCGTGCCCATATGGCCTTGGCCGTGGCCTTGTATTGCATTGAATTCATGTGTGTTGCTTGTGTTGTGTTGTTTCCCATCACCATAATTTTGCACCATTTTTCCCATGTAGGCCGACACCTTATGAACTCAAAACCAGATCAAAACCATGCTTTAGCCTTGTATTCTAACCTATGGCCGAGCTTAAGGAGAGTTGAAAGCAAGTGCAAACCTTTTAGCTTTGTTTTGTGCATTCATTTATAGCATTGTTTAATCGTATTTTGATTTGAAAGCTTATGATTGTTACATTATTTTGTTTGAATTGTATTCAAGGGAATTAATCCTTGGCTCTCCCACTCGAATCTTTGTCATGCTTTCGTGCCTCTAAAGATCGTTGTTTGTGTGTTTCAGTTGTCATCTCCAGCTATACCAGTGAGTTATTCTCACCAGACAGTGTATACCTATATAACTAGTAAATTGACCACTTTTAAATCTGTAAAATGCATCACCATATTATATCTGCTATGAATGATTATATGATGTTCACCCATGCTTAAACACCTGTTATATCATATGTTACTGTTATATGATGCTGTTATGTTGTTTATATCAGTTTATCACACTGCAAGTTCCTTTTAGATTAGAATCACTATGTGTTGAAATGACACATACCTGAACGGACTTTAGAATAGGGAAAAATCGTTATGTGCTGAAATGATAGACCTGAAAGATTTTCAAATTATTTCTTTTACTTGGGACTGCGGGTTTGAAATGATAAAACCCGGGTTTTCTTTGTAAATTACGGGTTGAAATGATATATTACCCGTATCACTTTTTCTTGTATAGAAAATGATATACAGACCCGTAGTTAAGCTATGTTTTTCTAAAAAATTTAAAATATTTTAGAAATGTAAATATTATAATATTTTGATTTAAACTTAATTAAAATGATTTTTATAATGTATTATTGATTTTCTTAAAATTTATAAGTGAAATAAATAAATGGTAAAGTTAGAAAATTTGAAATGTAAGTTATTTTGGGAAATTTTAATTTGGTGATAATTGGAATTTAAATTAAATATGAAAATATGATAAATTCATGATAATTTGGATTAAAGTGAATTTAAATGATTTTATAATATATTAATGATTTTTGAATAAAGTTAAAATGTGAAATGAATGAATATTTAGGTTGAAATTTTAAAATATAACTAAAATTGGAAATTTGTGAATTTGGCTTAAAAGTGAATTATAAGTTAAGTAAATAAAAATGAAATTAAGTTATAGTTGAAAAATTAAACTTAAGTGTTAAGTTAAATTTAATTTAATGAATTTAAAATTTAATGTTGGAATTTAATAAGTGAGTGATTATTAAATCTTGATTTTTGAATGGAAATTTAACTTTATAAAATCATGAATATAAAGGTATTTGAATGATTGTTTTAAAAGTGAAAATATGTGATTTGATAAGTTATAATTGTTTGTGAAATTATATTGAATATTTGAGGTTAATTAACAGCATATTTTTGAAATGCTATTATTTTTAATGTAAATGATATTACAGCATTTGTAAATGCTGTGGTTGATAATAATGAACTAAATGGCTAAATTTAATTAATGGCTATTATAGCATTTTGTAAGTGCTATAATTGTTGATTTTAACTAAGTTTTATTCGAAATTAATGTAACCCTACTACAGCATTTTAAATGCCGTCTTTTGTTAAATTGAATTGTTTAAAAAGTAACTTTCTATAGCATTTATTTCTAAATGCTACAAAAGTTGAATTTTCATTGTTTTAACAAATTTAAGTGAATGAATGAGTTCTAGAAGATTAAAATTCTGGAAATTTAATAATTTAATAATTTATATAATAACTTCATTTTTGTGATTTAGAATGAAGTAATTTGTTTTGAAATATAAACTATTTTGAAATGTGTGTTGAAATGGTATTTTAAATAAATGAATGTGGTTTGGAAGATACGATATTTGATATTTTGAAACGGATTTTGAATGATTTTGAATTTTTAAATGATATTTGACTTCGAAGTATATAATACCATTTTGAAATTTTAACCACGGGATGTATTTAAATTATAGTTTAACCGATTCTTAAAGGATGGGCGGTCCCAGGCATCCTTTAAGTTATTGTGCATTTTTACTACAGTTCACTTGAGTTGGTTTACATTATATAAGTATATATTTTCTGACTCGAGTATTTTGTATTTTACTTTACGCTCGGGTCAGCCTGAGTATTTACAGCTTAGCTTTGGATTTTTTTTCTGGAGCTAGGAATCGCTAGAGATTCTGCTTGTCTAGTTATCTATTCCCTTTCAGTTCCAGTTGTTCTATTTCAGCTCTGGTATTTATAAACTGCATTTATTTGAGATTTCTATTTTATATGTTTTCAGACTGATATTATGTATTATGTTTTGAGAGTTTGTTATATTAGCTTCATGAACTACTATGGTATTTTAATTTCCGTTGCGAGTTATTCTGATATTTCTGTGTCTGTGATTCTATGATTTGCATTTCATTTGCTCCAAATTTATTTACAATGCGGTATTTTAAGCAATTCAAGTCCAGCATGTGTGCATGCGAATGGCTGAAAATATCGGGTTGTTACATTTGGTATCAGAGCTTTGGTTTTAGGCAAACCTTAGCCTGCGAAGCAAAAAATCATTAAAGATAAGGTAGATATATCCTAGAATGAGTGAAACCAATCTCAGAATCCTTTCTTTGTGAGAGAATGTATTTTTGAAGTATAAAATAATTTCCAAATGATTTTTTTAGGGATTTTCAATGATTATTTTGGTATAAAAATTTTCTTATTTTGAAACGAAGATTTTCAAAACTTCATTCCTTCTGTATCCACCTTGTTAGAAATCTCTTGGTTAGGATTCTTATCGATTAGGATTCCTTGAAATTTGGAATGCTCCTACTTGTTCTGAAATCCAGTCTTGTTTTCCCTATTTTATCCTTTTAATTTTGGAGCATTCCACAATTCCACTTTGAAATGACCTCTATAAAGATCAGTGATTCCGCAAACCTTTGAATGATTTATAAAGGGGTGTAACTCCTTTACAATTGGCATTGATTCACCAGAGATTCCTGTATCCTCGGTTTTCGATGCTATCTACCTTCTGCTATATTTGGATTCTATCTCTAGCGATTGAATGTTGATTTGCCTTAGATTTTCGAATTTATTATTATTCATGACATCACGGTTGACCGGTTAAGGTCGCCCGCGATTTATAAAGGCTTATCCATCTTCTATTCGGTAATTAAATTATCTTATCTTCGTTCGAGTTTATCTTCGAACCAGAATTCTATTTGATTAGAGTTCCTCTAAAATTGAATATCTGCTTGTTGGAAATTCATCCTTGAATCATTCTTTGGAAATTTGGGTTTGGTTGTATTTTGAAATTGTGCATTCATCGAAATTATTATTTTGATAAGGATGACCCTATTTTGTATTTAAAAGTGAAATGTTTTCGATAAGGATTATATACCTTTTAAATGAAAATTGAAATTTTGAAAGGATTTGAAATTTTGAAAATTTACAAGAATTTGATTTATATAAAAATGATTTATAACTAAAGGGTTTTAAATTTGAATTTTGAGGAATCGAACTCCGCTGTTTTGAAATCGGTTTAAAGATTTTGGAAAATATATAATAATAATAATAATATGATTTAAAGATATTTCTCCGAACAAAATGGTTTCAAATATATTCGAACGAATTCTAATGTTTTTGAAGAGATTTCAAAGTTGTTTCAAGAAAATAAAAGTCCAGAACCCACTATGTCGCTGGAAAATAATTTCGGTGATGAATGCATGCATCATCGACATTGATTTTTGAGTTTCTGAGTGGGGGAGAGGCCACTCTAGTAGCTTTGCCATGCGAGTGATTTTGTGAAACCAAATTTTGATTTCAGATTTTGAAGTACGGTTTGATATTCGAAAGATATATATATATATATATATATATATATATATATATATATATATGAAATGATTTAAAGTAAGCCGGTGTTCAGTCCTCAAGATTCAGATTTGTTTTGGTATAACCCTATCGTTTGGAATTGGTTTAACAATTTGTTGGTGATTTCCAACTCTTGGATTGAAAATATGATTTCTTTGACTATTTTGAAAGTTCGAGCACTTCCAAATCAAGGTTAACTTTTCAAAGCTATGTAATTTTGAAAATATAAGGTATTTGATAAAGAATATAAGTTTAGTTTTGTATGATTAATGTGTAAAGTAATATGATTTATATAAGTTTGAAACTGTTTGTTGAGTGAAACAAATAAGACAATGTTGAATTATACTGGTATGAAATATAGATTTGAAATGTTTTGATTAAAGTATTTATATAGAATAATAATCTTTCCAATGGTAAATTGGATTTTCATATAGAAATAAATAGTTTGAAGGTTTTAAATTTAGTAACCATTTTAGATATTTTGATGATTGAAATGGTTTGGAAATGATTTAATCTTTATTTGATAAAGAATGTGAATGTGGAATGATAATTGATTTTGTTAAATGAATATTTGAAGCTTATATTTGTATGAAGGATATTTGGTTTACTTGTAATTTGAGTTTATTTAAAAAATATTGGATTTATGAAAGGAATATTTCAAAACTAAGCAACAGTGAAGTAAAATTTGAGATATATGAAATTATAAAATTTAGTTTTAGAATATGGTATATTTAAGCTTTGAAATATATTAAAGATTGAATAGTTTATTTTATGGATAAAATCTTTATTTGAAATTTGATAATATTTGAATTGATTTTGTTGGAAAACTAAATTGAATTGAAACTGATGGTTTGAATTTAATTAAAATTGAAAATTTATATTTGGGTTAATGGAATAAATTTATGAAATATAAAGAATTAATGGAATGTTTTATGATTTCAAATGTATGATTTAGAAAGGTTATGATTTTCAAAGTGCAATGATTTCAAGTATTTTGGTTTCGAAAGATTTATAACTTTGAAAGTATAATGATTTTTAAAAGTGAATATATATTTGAAATGGAAATGAATTTGTTTGACCTAAATTTTGTTGATTTGGAAATTTGGATTATTTTCTAGATCTATTGTTTTAAGAAACTTTGAAACTAAATATATGTAATTAGAAAGAAATGATTTGGTGAAATCATATGTTATTTTGAAACTGAATTGATATTGAAATGGTTTGAAATTGGGAACCTTGTTTATTTAAATACCTTGAGGGAGTTATCGATCTTATATAAAATTGATTTGTATAAGTATGAAGTGATTTGAAACTGCTGATTTGTAAAGGTACTCAATTTGTAAATTGAAATCTTATATAATCGAAGTCTACATAAGTGTGATTCGATATACTATTGGTTTTGAAAAGTATTTGATTTGAAAATGAAATCTTATATATAATGGAATTTATATAAGTATGATATTTGAAAGTGATTTTGAAAGGTACTATATGATACATATTTTCGAAGTAAAGATATGGAAAGTGCCTTCTGCTTGATATGCGCTTTGTGGCCACACTGTGGATTCATTCTATCGATATTATTCTCTATTTGATTTGGGTTTTTGGGATATGATACTCGAGTGTCCATCGAATTCTACGACGATTTCCGTGGTCTTACGAGCGCGACTGCATAGCGTAATTCACAGAGGCCGCGAGAGCCTACTGGCGCGGATGTTTCCTGGGGGATGCAGGCGTAACCATTATGTATCTGTGATCTATTGGATAGCTTGGTAGCGTAATCTGCAGGGGCTGCGAGAGCCTAAGGGTACGGATGTTTCCTGGGGGATCCAGACGTAACCATTGTGTATCTGCGTTACTACCAGTCTTCATCGCGTAATCGCAGAGCTGCAGTAGTCGGCCTACGGGTATGGATGTTTCCTAGGGGATCCAGGCGTAACCATTGTGTATCCGCAATCCATGATTGACATGTTTCGGTTTGGTTGTTTTGTTTGGATTGTACTTTCCGTATCTGTTGTTTTTGAAAGTTTTTCCAGTATTTTTATTGGGTGTTGAAATAAGTCTACTAAGTACCTGGAGAATTCTAGCTTTGCACCTGATCAACGCATGGCCAGAGTCTACAGGAACGAAAGTAAACTTGTTAAGACATCGAGTTATAAAAGTATTTTGGTAAAGTATTATATAAAGGATATTTTAATCATGATTTAAATTGTTTTAAATATTGTTTACTTCGAACTATTAAAATTGAATCAAATGACTATTCGTCGTATTATAAAATGTTTAAAATGTTAAATATAAAATTTTAAATTGTAATTTAGATGGTTTTAAAATAATAGTTCATCCTTGTCTTTCAATTTATTTTCCCCTTCTAGCTATTCCTACCTTCTTCTTAGTTTTCGAGGGTCCTTTTCGCATTTGTGGAAAGAATTGGTTCTTTGGCTTATCGTTTAGATTTGCCCGAGAAACTTTCTGGAGTGCATGATGTATTCCATGTCTCGCACCTTCACGTCATCTTCATGATCCATCTCTTATTGTCCAGCCTTCTACTCTTGATATTTTGGATATTGAGCCTTATCTGACTGTCGAGAGGAAGCCCCTTCGTATTATTGATAGAGGTACGAAGCAGCTCAGAAGGAAATCTGTTAATCTGGTCAAAGTACAGTGAGTACTGACGATCGAGATTGTAAATGGAAAACGGAAGAGAGCATTCGTGCTTCGAATCCGAAATTATTCGTTTCAGGTACTATTTTGATTTTCTACCTTGTTTCTCTTTATTTTTCCTTCCCGTTCTTTTCGAGGACGAAAAGATTTGAGTGGGGGTGAGTGTAACAACCCTAGATTTTTGAATATAATTTAAATTTGACATTATTTCGTTTTGAAATTATTTTAAATCTTTTGTTTGTAAGATTTCATTTCAAAATATTTTTAAAGTGTTAATAGAAATTTTCCAAAATTTATTGCATTTATTTCCTATTTTTAAAGGCTAGTTTCTATTTTTCTGCTATTTTCTTCATTTAAATTATATTTGATTAAAATTTGTTTATTTATTTTTGTGAACTCATTTTTATTTTATGTTCTTATACTTATTTATAAATATTTTCCAAGTCCATAAAATTTTCCCGAAGTTTATTCCATTTATTTTCAAATTTTCTAGACTAGTTTACATTTTCTGTGCTATTTTCTTAATTTAATTATATATAATTAATATTTTTTTTATTTTTTATATTTTGGTATTTTAACCGAATTTATATATATATTTCAGTTATTTAAAATTTCAAAAGAATATGGTGGATATTTGAAGAGTTTGTGACCATTGGTTTGCTTTTTCCCTTTTGTATTCACACCTTTTCACACTTCAACCAACACCTTTCCATATTTGCCACCTTAACTCTTTTCTCTTCAGCCACTTCCTCATTTTCACATGAAATTTTCTTATCAAACTCAAGAAAAAAAATTCAGCCATTATCTTGAACAAACTTTGGTAAAATTCTATTCTCTTTTCATTGTTTTATACTTGTTTTCATGTAATTTTGCACTTGCTCCTTCACCTCTTTGGTTTGGCCTGCCAACTTCAGCCATGTTGCCGCCTACACCACCACTTGAACCAGCCTCTACCACCTCCTCTCCAACCCCATAGCCGAGACGAGCCATCCCATGAAGTAGATCCACACAAAAATGCACCAAACTCCACTTGATTGTACATAACCGAGCACCACGATGTTCCACCACCCCAAACACCCCCTTGGCCGCCACCTACACCACCACCACCACCACCTCCAACCTGACCTGATACCACTGCCATGTCATCCTCTTGACCCCACCAGAGAAGGCCGTGCTCATATGGCCTTGGCCGTGGCCTTGTATTGCATTGAATTCATGTGTGTTGCTTGTGTTGTGTTGTTTCCCATCACCATACTTTTGCACCATTTTTCCCATGCAGGCCGACCCCTTATGAACCCAAAACCAGATCAAAAACCATGCTTTAGCCTTGTATTCTAACCTATGGCCGAGCCTAAGGAGAGTTGAAAGCAAGTGCAAAGCATTTAGCTTTGTTTTGTGCACTCATTTATAGCATTGTTTAATCGTATTTTGAGTTGAAAGCTTATGATTGTTACATTATTTTGTTTGAATTGTATTCAAGGGTAATCCTTGGCTCTCCCACTCAAATCATTGTCGTGCTTTCGTGCCTCTGAAGATCGTTGTTTGTGTGTTTCAGTTATCGACTCCAGCTATACCAGTGAGTTATTCTCACCAGACAGTGTATACCTATACAACTAGTAATTGACCACTTTTGAATCTGTAAAATGCATCACCATATTATATCTACTATGCTATGATTATATGATGTTCACCCATGCTTAAACACTTGTTATATCATATGTTACTATTATATTATGCTGTTCTGTTGTTTATATCAGTTTATCACACTGCAAGTTCCTTTTAGATTAGAATCACTATGGGTTGAAATGATACATACCCGAATGAAATTTAGAATAGGGGAAAATCGTTATGGGATGAAATGATAGGCCTGAACAATTTTAGAATTATTTCATTTAGTTGGGATTGCGGGTTTGAAATGATAAAACACGGGTTTTCTTTGTAAATTATGGGTTGAAATAATATATTACCCGTATCACTTTTCCTAGTATGGAAAATGATATACATACCCGTAGTTAAAATATGTTTTTCTAAATTTTTTAAAATATTTTAGAAATGTAAATATCAAAATATTTTGATTTAAACTCAATTAAATGATTTTTGTATTATTGATTTTCTGAGAATTTATAAGTGAAATAAATAAATGGTAAAGTTAGAAAATTTGAAATGTAAGTTATTTTGGAAAATTTTAATTTAGTGATAACTGGAATTTAAATTAAATATGAAAATATGATAAATTCATGATAATTTGGATTAAAGTGAATTTAAATGATTTTATAATATATTAATGATTTTTGAATAAAGTTAAAATGTGAAATGAATGAATATTTAGGTTGAAATTTTGAAATATAACTTAAATTGAAAATTTGTGAATTTGGCTTAAAAGTGAATTTTAAGTTAAGTAAATAAAAATGAAATTAAGTTATAGTTGAAAAATTAAACTTAAATGTTAAGTTAAATTTAATTTAATGAATTTAAAATTTAACGTTGGAATTTAATAAGTGAATGATTATTAAATCTTGATTTTTGAATGGAAATTTAACTTTATAAAATCACGAATATAAGGGTATCTGAATGATTGTTTTAAAAGTGAAAATATGTGATTTGATAAGTTAAAAATGATTTAAATAAAAATATAATTGTTTGTGAAATTATATTGAATATTTGAAGTTAATTAACTGCATATTTTTGAAATATTATTATTTCTAATGTAAAAGATATAACAACATTTGTAAATGTTGTAGTTGATAATAATGAACTAAATGGCTAAATTTAATTAAAGGCTATTATAGCATTTTGTAAGTGCTATAATTGTTGAATTTAGCTAAGTTTTATTCGAAATTAATGTAACCCTATTACAGCATTTTTAAATACTGTTTTTTGTTAAATTGAGTTGTTTAAAAAGTAACTTTCCGTAGCATTTTTTTTCTAAATGCTACGAAAGTTGATTTTCATTGCTTTAATAAATTTAAGTGAATGAATGAGTTCTGGAAGATTAAAATTTTGGAAATTTAATAACTTAATTATTTATATAATAACTTCATTTTTATGATTTAGAATGAAGTAATTTGTTTTGAAATATAAACTATTTTGAAATGTATGTTGAAATGGTATTTTAAATAAATGAATTTAGTTTGGAAGATACGATATTTGATATTTTGAAATGGATTTTGAATTTTTAAATGATATTTGACTCCAAAGTATAAAATACCATTTTGAAATTTTAACCACGAGATGTATTTAAATTATAGTTTAACTGATTCTTAAATGATGGACGGTCCCAAACATCCTTTAAGTTATTGTGCATTTTTACTACAGTTCGCTTGAGTTGGTTTACATTATATAAGTATATATGTCTCGACTCGAGTGTTTTGTATTTTACTTCACACTCGGGTCAGCCTGAGTATTTACAACTTAGCTTTGGATTTCTTTTCTGGATCTAGGAATCACCGGAGATTCTGCTTGTCTAGTTATCTGTTTCCTTTCAGTTTCAGTTGTTCTATTTCAGCTCTGGTATTTATAAACTGCTATGTATTTGAGATTTCTATTGTATATGTTTTCAGACTGATATTATGTATTATGTTTTGAGAGTTTGTTATAGTAGCTTCATGAACTACTATGGTATTTTAATTTTCGCTGCGAGTTATTCTGATATTTCTGTGTCTGTGATTCTGTGATTTGTATTTCATTTGCTCCAAATTTATTTACAATGCAGTATTTTGAGCAATTCAAGTCCGGCATGTATGGATGGGAATGACTGAAAATATCGGGTTGTTACAACAGTTTTATTCGTAACAGTTTTTACGACATAGTTGTGACAGTTTTGTTGTTGTTGCAATTTTACAACATAATCGTAATACCTTTTTAACGTTATTGTTAACAATCTTTGCAACGTAATCGTAACCGTTTCGTAACAACTTTGTAGCGTTACTGCTCAACGATTCTTCGGTTTTTCCTTTGGTTTAATATTATAGCAATAAACTTTCGATGTGTTGTACACAGAATTACACTGTGCACAACACCTACATGCAAATGTTCACATTTACTAAAATAAATAGAACTATAACACGTATGTATAGCCTAAGGAAATTCATGTTTGATATAATTACAACGAGGGACTACTTGTGTACGTGCCATGGAAGTCTGCTTAAGAAAGAAATGGCTGAAATGAGTGGCAAACTTTAAAAAAACTGGCTCTGTAGGTCCTGCATTACTACTTGAAAATTAGTTCTTTCTTAGTTTAGCGTTTATCCTTCGATACCATATCATTGATAATTAGTTCTTTCTTTGCTGCTTTAAAATTAGAGCGGCCCTCCGCTTAGTATTCTGTAAACATACCTAACGACTGTAGGTAATTGTCTCACCCTTTGAGAGGTATGCTCTATTTATAAAGTGTTTCATTTTGTTTTTGCAGCTTTTCTAGATGTACATGCATGAAGAAAACACAAAATTGGTCGTGGCTTCAGTACACATATCCCAGCTCATTTCCCACTCAAACTTTTGATCGTTAGTTTTTTTACATGAAAATTTCCCTAGATGGAAATTTAACGGGATAATTATGGATCATGACAAAGCTGAAGTTATATTCATCACAAACGCACATGCAACAGTCTCGTTAACTGGTGCACATTAATATGTAAACTCATTATCTGTGAATTTAGATTTGGTTTTCATTACCTTGTTTTCATTGTCTGTTAAGATATACAGGCACAGCCCAGTATTTGATGTGATATACTGTCCATCAAAAGAACTTTGCTTCTCAGCCTACCCTTCATTGATAGTTAACCGACCTACTAGTAACTAGGCATGGTACGTGTTTCGGCCCGAGCCCGATCCGAATCCGCCCTATTTATGCGGGTACGAGTTTTGCCTTTTAGTACCCAAGTCCGACTCAGACCTGATTTGGGTCGGGTACGTTTTTATCAAAACCCGGTCCGGTTAGGACCCGACTCAACTATTAGTTTTTCGTCGTATCAAAACATGAGTGCGTATGTTATTTATTTACCATTATGTTTATTTACATGTAGATTTTGTGTGCATACTTTTGTTATGAGCTTACTACAGCATCATTCACTTTATATGTTAACATTGTTTGTATACAAATTTTATCAAAGTTGCAGTTTTAAAATATGCTTTTAACATAAATATTCTGAGTTAGACATATAGTTATTACCTAACGAGCTTAAAAAGCCCGACGGACCGGGCTCGGATATTGAGTAGAAATACCATACGGGTTCGGCCCGGGCTCGGATTTTAATTATTGCAATTGGACTCCGGTCCGAATTTTATAATACCCGGACCGAACCATGCCCATTGACAGGCCTACTAACAACGGTTCTAACAATGTCAGGTACAAATTGTTATTGAATGTTCGTGATAGGACTGCAACCATAAAAATTGTTCCCTTCGACAAGGAGGCCGACAATTTGCTTAATAAAACCGTAGGTGATCTTACACAGATAAGGGGGTTAGCTGTGAATTTTAGTTGCAACAATGTTCAACAACTGCAATTTGCTGCCTGCCAAGTGCAGATCATAATTTAAACCATTCAACTTAAGGCTGTAAACGGATGCAAACGGATGCGGATAGTGCTGTATCCATACCTTTATCCGAAAAATAAAATCCACATCCGCATCCATACCCGCTATCCGCGGATATTTCAAAAAGAATATCCATATCCGCATCCGTGGATATTCGAAAATATCCGCATCCGTCAATATAGGTTTGATTTCTATTATGGTATTTGCAGAAATAATGTAATCAAACAGTACCAATGAACAACACAATATAATGGTATCGTGAACAAGTTACAAGACATAATGACATGCTTCATTTATCCAATGTTCCGAAAGTACTTCTGGGATGAAAAACACTTGAACTACATACACAACAACTACAATCTATTGTGATGAATAAACAAGAAAAAAAATACAACATACTGCATCACACATACAACAAAGCAAATAAAAATAGAGCATTCTTCCTCAAATTTCATATCATTTTTTCTTCTTCAAATGCAGTCCACCTATAAAAATACACATTGAAATAACTTAATAAAAACTGTACATCATTAGCAAAAGACAGAAAATATACACGTACATAAAAGTGTTTGCAACAAATAATTATAACCACCCACCTATACATCCATCTATTTATCGTAGAAAATATGGAAAAAAATATATTTCATTTACTAAACGATATTTAAATAAATGGTGAGAAATAAAAATACAGCCACTATATTGAAAAAAGATAATTTTTTTGGTAGGATAGGTAAATATGGTCAATGCAAATTTAATCTTATTCCGATTAGGAACGGTATTATAGTGCATCAACCAATAACATTGTCATGGTAATTTATAACCAGTAAATAGTCATATTTACATAGAATAATGAGAAGAGTAAATATTCTACGTGTATATGAGAAAATTGCACTGTGCATAACCTAAGTACACAGTAGCTTTAGAAAAAATGAGTGAAATATATTTTATGATAAAATAGTAAAGCAATGATGAAAGCAAGAAAAAAGTGGGTCGTATAACTCTTTGTAGTAGGGCTAAGTCAGCAATTATAACTGCTAGCATGCCGAAAACATTTACTGTAAACATCCTACAGCAAGTAACATATATGATATAACAACTGAATGGTATGACCTGGTGATGCATATAATAATTGTAATGGATAGTTGATGCATGTCTGGTAATGCAAGGATGACCAATGATTCAGAGAATGAGCTAAATAAATCTAGATTGAACTGAGGTATGTTGAGCTATATGTATCATAACGCAGACTGTTTTTCTGTTTATGTAACTTAACGTTTTTGTTTTTCTGTTTATGTAATTTAATGTTTTTCTGTTTATGTAACTTATGTAACTGAGGTATCGTGAGCTATTTTTAAACATAGAACTGAGGTATGGTGAGCTAAACAGATGCAATTTAGCAGTAAAACAAAAAAGGATGGGGAGCTAACTTACAAAAATTATAACAAAATGCTAGACATACCTTGGCTTACATGATAGGAAGCTAAAGTGGAGCTGAAGCATCATCGACAAACTCAACATTATGAGCTGTTCAAAGAATAAAAAATAAATTATATAAAACGATCATTATATTCAACCAAATATCTAAATTATATGTTAGCAAATCCTAACCAATGTTTGATGGCAGCCAATCCTTTGTGCAAGTCAATGATTCCACTAAATCCGAAGACAATGATAATCTACCCTCCGTTATCGACTTACCTCCCATACTAAAAGTCGATTTGGATGCTACAGTGGATATTGGAACTACTAAAATATCTTGAGCAATTCTAGCAAGAATCGGAAAAGTAGGACTATTAGTTTTCCACCACATCAAAATATCAAAGTTTTCCTCGTTTTCACCATTGGCAACAATCCATCTTCTAGGTACTTATCAATTTCTTTGAACCTTGTGAGCTTCCAACATTTTGCTCGACGTAGTATCTCCACTTTAGATCAATTTTGGTTCTTTTTTTAGGACCACTATTAAAAGATTCCATGATATCACAAGAAGTAGAGGCAGAGACATTTGTAGAGGAAGCGCTTTCTTTTTTGTATAAAGAAAATAGATTTTTCAAAGAATTATATATTTTTCTAACATGAAATTGTGAATCTTCACCATAAATCAACCCAAAAAAAATTCAATATAAGCCATCCTATATCGAGGATCAAATATCATACAAATAGTCATCATTTGATTGCAAGTATTCCAATTCTTATCAAACTTAACCTTTATCTTTTCTGCAATAATACGGATATAGTCATTTTCATTTTGCTCCCAACTTAAAATACTCTCATAAATATCACACACACTCTTAAAATACAAATTAGCCATTGGATACTTTACACCGGAAAATTTAAGTGTCACATCATAGAATATTTTCAGACATTCAAAAATTTCTTGACCTATCTCACATTCTTCATTTGATGGAAACCATTTGTAATCACTAGCTAAATCAACTAATCGCTCAAATGCCGAATGCACTTCAAGTGCACTTTCAAGCATGAGATACGTTGAATTTCATCATGTTGCGACATCATAAGAAACTCCTTTTCCGGTTAATCTAGTTTGAGCTAACGCACTTTCCCAATTTTGTTTTCTCATTTGGGATGACTTTGTAAAATTTACGCTCTCCCTCATTTTTTCAATGAGAGTTTGAACAACTTTTAACCCATCATATACTATCAAATTAAGTATATGTGCACAACAACGAAAATGAAATAATTCGCCATTTAAAGGCAAAACACCTTTACCAACTAACATTCTTTAAGGTCTCTTATCATAACATCATTATTTGAAGCATTATCAACGATAATTGCAAATAGTTTTTTGTCGATATTCCAATGTAACACTTTTGACTTGATAGAAGCACTAAGCATAAGTCCAGTGTGTGGAGGAGGCAATTCATGATAAGCAACAACTTTTTTTGCAATTTTCAATCATCATCAATATAATGACAAGTTATACAGCAATAACCTATGTTTTGATGTTCAGATGTCCACAAATCCGTAGTAAGACTAACACGACATGACAAACTATCAAATATCTTTTGTAATTCACCTCGCATGCTAGTATAAAGTTTCAAAACATCACATCTAATAGTATTTCTTAAATAAAACTTAACCGTTGGATTTATACTCTTGACATATTCTTGAAAATACACGTGTTCGGTAATATTAAAGGGATAATCGTGTTTGGCAATCATACATGCAAAACACATACGAGTTCTATTTTGATCAAACCTCCAACTCGATAATTTGACTGGTTAATTTGTGTGGAGAACTTTTGGTAGTCAAGAGTTGTTGTCCAAATATTTTCTTACAATTAGGATTTCTTTGACAAGTTTTTGTATGATTTTTCAAATGAGTTGTTTCTAAAGTGGTAGCTCTATTAAATACTCTAGAACAATGTTTACAAGTTGCCTTAATACCACATTCTAGTATTACTTCTCTATCAAAATCTTTCCAAACTTCAGATTTCAAGGCTTTTGCATTTTGAGGTGCTAGTATATCCAAATTTATAGAAATGTCTTGATTTTGGGTTTCTGCTTGCACATTTGGGTCTAAATTTTGGGTTTCTTCTTGCACAACAAATTTAGATAAATTATTGTTGGCACTAGCATTGGAAGCACATGCAATAGATTTACTACTACAACTTGAAGACGTGTTTGTCATTTTCAGGTATCTACAATAACATAGTTAATAAATATAAATGACCAGTTTGACAACAACTAAGAATGTGGCATAAAAATCAAACAACATAGTTACTACAGACTTACTACCAGTGAAAGACCAGTGAATGTTCAGTGAAAGAACGTCCAGTGAAAGAATGTCCAGTGGATGGCGTAAAAATCAAACTACAGACTTATTATTTGAAAATAAGAGATTTTAGCTGCCATCAAACAAATGTTAACTACAGAATTTCTATAAATGTTGAACATTTTAGCTGCCATCGAACAGATGTTAACTACAGAATTGCTCGATACCACTGTGAAATAATCAAACAATAGCTTTGAGATAATCAAACAAATGTTAACAGTGTATTAAAAGAATATCAATAAGCAAACAATCTCTACTAAGTAACCAACTAATATTAACAGTGTAATACCAATCAAACAATAGCTTTGAGTTCATACCACTGACTCGAAAAAGAAGTAGCTGTCGTCGTAGATTAAATTTGAAAAGTCGTTGATTTTGCTTGAACTTGAAAGAAGACTGCAGATATTTGGAATCGTCGCTTGAAATAGCTTGAGTTATCGCTTGAAATCGAAGTATTTCAGTCGTCGCTTGAAGCAGAGATTGAAATTAGGTCTAGTAAACGAGAGAAGTTTTCAATGTCGGTAGAGAAAGAACTAAGAAGACACAATTTTTTTCCGAATTACGGTTTAATTGAATGAATGAGAGGCGGCTGTTTTGTGTTGTTATTGGATCTAGGGTTTGATAAAGGGCAGGATGTTGATAATAAGAATCCAACGGCTGAAATTAATATTTGGTTTTATAATTATTTAATTTGGTTAGTTGAAGAATTAAGTATAATTTGAAAATAAAAAATGGATATATAAATCAACAGCGGACGGATATTTTCCGAATACAGATATATAGTGTCATATCCGTATTCGTATCTGAAAATATTTTCAGATATCGGATATCCGTATCCGCTTTTCGAATATCAGATATTTTTCGAATTTTTGGATACGGATACGAACGATTTTGGATTTTTCGGATACTCATTGACAGCCCTAATTCAACTATTAACTCTTCCATCTACATCTTACCAAACTAACAATCTTGAGCCCTAATTCAACTATTAACTCTTCCCTCTACATCTTACCAAACTAACAATCTTTCAAAAACTCACCCACAGAAAATGGGAACTAATGCAGTTAAAGATACACTCATCAAGCTCTCCAGTAAACTCTACACATTCTACGGAATGTGAACCCAACTATTATGACTTCAAAATGGGTGGTAAAAGCTTAGCTGGAAACAAAAAAGGAGATGCTGACATGACCGAAATATAGTAAGTCAATATGTGCGAATATTAATCCGATAGAGGAAATTAGCGGGGAAGTTTATATTCTATGGCTAAAATAGTTTGCTGCAGAATTCCACATCAGCTCGCGTGAAATGACAAACCATAGTTCGGGCATAGTAGCAAAATTGAACAAAAAATTATACCTCGCTCTGATGGCCAATCGGATAACTCAAAGGGAAAAAAATCATTATACGGGTAAAACATTAAACATAACATTTCATATTACCGATTCAGTCCACAATATGACTGAACTACCATCCAATTGGTGAACCAACAATTCTACCGTGCTAACAATTTGTTTGAGGATCTACCAACCTCACCGTCTCACGACTACCAGCCTACAACTAAAAGTGTGAATCCACCAGCCAAGAAAAAAACGTAAAACAAAAGTTTAAATTGGAAAATTGTGTTACCCATAGTTTTCATAATCCGACCCTGCCGCGGTTGAACCGCGAATAACCCCGAGTCTTGGGGGACAAAGGTCGAAAACTCAATCAAACCTCCTTCATGCAATAACCTTGGTTCGACCTTTGAATTGGCGGTTTAACCCTTCATTTGAACGCCGTTGAACCCTCTCATATGTGTAATTTCATCGTTTCAAAATATGTTTTCAAATCTCCGTCCGTTTTATGTTCGTAATTAGTGCAGCTAGTGTAATAAATTTTGTTTAATTTTTAATATTTGAATTAATGTATGGATTATGAATTAATATCGTATATATTTATTGAAGATGTTGATTTATTGTGTACTTACGGTTGATACGTTGCATCTCAATGTATTAATTTAAAAAAAAAATTATGTGCGGTTCTTGACGGTTCGACCGGTCGAACCCTCGAAAGCTCGAACCCTCGAAAGCTCGAATCTTGAGTCCTCACGGTTTGATTTATGGTCCGGTTATGAAAACATTGATGTTACCTATAACATAATATACGAGTTGTTATCTGAGATAACTGTTGTCTGTACTAGACAAGACATAAATTTATTTCCCTTGCTTGCTACACTTTTTAATTTACTACTCTACGCTGTCTGATGATTGTATAACTGGGATATAATATTTGTTTCTATCTACGCTTTTCATTGTATTTGGTTGAAGTTTCTCTGTACTTATGTATTAATTCAAAAATTCACCTGCACTGAAAAATTCAAAGTTTGTAATAGAATATTTCCCTACTATGCATATTTCCAGTGCATGGTAGCATTTGTTCTCCCATCCATATTGTTTTTAAGGTGCAAGTTACCAAATTGACAAGTCAATACAGAATGCCAAACTATTGTTAACATATATGGGATGGTACATTTTACCAATCTTTACATCTATTCTCCTGCTCTACACTTTACAACTTTTAATCATTATACATATCAACTTGGTATACTATTTACTTCCATAGGTAGATGAATTTGTGCTCGAAGGTGTTGATAGTCTAACAAGGAAGGGTATCAACATCAAGTGGTCACCGAGAAAGGTAAACAATACAATTCGTCATAATATAACCACTCAGTTATACTCCGCCAACCGTGCATAGCATGTCATCCTTTAATTAAATCGCATCTAATGATGCAACCAATAGATTTATTCGAACAATAGACTTCAGCTTTTTCTAAGAGATTGGACTACCTAAAAACTACAAACCGCTACCATCCTATCATATGGTTTGCTTAAACCTGAGTTCAGCTTTCTTATTCCTAAGTTCGTTCCCTTCACCAGTTTGATCTTTAAGTAAATTTGACCCTGCAACAACAGCTTTGGAAAGTAGAACATGAACAGATGCTTCTTTCTAAAAAAAATAGAATGCCTAAGCAGTCAACATTTAACCAAGGACTTTGGACATTCAAAAACAAGGTATAATAAAATATTGATCACGTCCTAACCTATCTCTTAAAATATTAACTATATTTTTCACCAATTAAAAAATAGATTGGAGTTGGAAATAATTTGTAGTTTAAAATATGAATTTTTCCAAGATTTATTCACTTATTATTATAAAGGAGATTTTATGATAAATAATTTCCATTTCAAGTTATTACCACAAATGTTGTAAATTTAATTAAATGGTAATATGGTGATTAATTTTTGAAAATGAAAATTTTCAGTAAAATTATCTATTTTATCAAAACTATTGCGAATAACTTTTATTTTCAAAAGTTGTATTTAATTTTTATAAGATGTTTTAGTATCAATAGAAATGAGAATTTTGAACATGTTATTTGTTTTGGGAAAATTAAAGGAATCAATGGTTGTTAAATAAAGCATGTTTATGCTTAGTATAAATTGGTGTTTTATAAGTGATAAAACAAAAATAGATTAGTACCAATTCTCCTAAAATTTGTAACACCTTGCTATCGGGTTCATACACTCCAAGAAAAACTATCTACGGTTACAAAAAACTATGGCGTTTTATCATAAATGCAACCAATAATATTTTTTTCAAAATATGTTTCATGACTAAATTTTTTTTGTTCCTGCTACTTAGAAATTTTTTTCCGCCTAACCAAAAATAAACGTGACCAGTCATTGGTTTCCATCTCACGTATACTTAGAAAACTCTTTCCCCATTTCGATCTACTTCTGCAGAATTTTTTTCCCCTTTTCAATCCTCGCGGCAACCAGTATTCGCTCAAATTTCATCAACTGAAGATCAAGTTCCCCTTTTCATCGTCCACTCCGTCCTTGCTCAATGTCCTCGCAGCATTACTCAACATCCTCGCGGCAGCCAGCAATCGCTTAAGTATATTTAGATACGAATCGTCTAAATCGATTTTGTGATTCTATTTTGATTTAACCCTAATTTACATGCATCGTATATTCGAATTTCTACCTAATTTCTAACTGAAATTGTTGATTCAACCCTAATAACGAAGATCTTTTATTCAACCCTACTTTACACCTTTATATATTTATGTTTTTTTACTAAATGAATAAAAGCTTGGCTATGTCCAGGGTTAAACTGTGTAATTGTTTTACCCTTTTAACCAAAGCACAAATTTTGTACACCAAGTATGAATAATCAAAAAATTGAATTATGGAAGATATTGAATATCAACATGTCTGGACACGGAGAGTCTGGCTACACCCATGATTGTAACAACCCAATATTTTGTGATTATTTTAATTGTTTATTTTAATTATTTAAATTAAAACTTCTGATTTAAAAACTTTATTTTATTTATTAAAATGAATAAATTTTGTTATTTTAAAAGTGTATATTGATTTTATGTGAATTATAATTTCAAACCTGAATAAATATGATATTTTCAAAAATGTAGATTTTTGGTCAATCTGGTCAAACTTTGACTTTTAAATTTAAAATTTAAATATTTAAAATTTTGAATTTTATCTTTTACTATGAAAATATATTAAATTTCAAGAATATTGCTTTTCGCTCCGTTGAAATCCGATTTATATTGTGAAAGTTATGCTTTTTACAATATTGTATGTAAATTGATTTATTTAATTAATTTGCCTATTTTAATTTATATAAATAATATTTTTATTTGTCATTCTTATATGTGTTATATGACATGTTAGGTATATATTTTTATTTTAAAATATTTTAAAGTAATGTTATAATTTTTCCAAAGCTTAGTGTATTTATTTTCAGTTTTTATAACCTAGTTTCTATTTTTAAGCTATTTTCTTAATTTAATTATATTTATTTAAAATTTATTTATTTATTTTTATTCATTCATTATATTTTCGTGTTTTTATCTTTATTTATATGTATTTTACATGTATATAAAATGCAAAACGAATTTGAATATTTGAAGAGTTTTTGACCTTTAGTATCTTTTGCCTTTTCATATTCAATTTGCCTTTTCACACCAAACAATATATGCATTCAATTGCTGACTTTATCACCATTCCTTTAGCTGACTTTCCCTCATTTTTCACGTACCAAAACTTTCTCAAACTCAAAAAGTGCGGCCTCCATTTCCTGAGAGAATTTTTTTTGTTTGTTAAATTTCATTCTTTTTCACTTTTTTTTTCCCATTGTTTTGTATTGATTTTTGTACTTGTATTCACCTTCTTGTGTTCGGCCTCCCTCCTCCAGCACCATGGCTGCCTCCACCACCACCACAACCAGCCACATCCCCTCCTTTCACCTGTCATTCCATGGCCGTGGCATCCAAGTTGATGATCCACCAAGAAATTGAAGAAAACTCCACTTTATTCGTGCTAGCCGAACTCCTCTTGTCTCCACCACTCCAATCATGCTTTGTCCGACCCAAACACCACCACCACCAGCCACAACCTGAGCCCTTGACCTCTGTAACACCTGTAGCAGATCTTTCCAAATTAGACCGTGCCCAATCATCCCTTGGCCGAAGCCATTTATGCCTTGAAATCCTTGTAGTTGCCTTGTAGTTGTGTGTTGATGCACACATATCTCTCTCTCCTTTATATATTGTTATGGCCGATCTATATGAACTGAACTTGATCCAAACTGGATCCAAATACATCCCATTACAGTGCTTTTACAGCCTATAGCTGAAGCATTAGTCGTTGAATGCAAGTGCAAAAGCATTAGCTTTGTGTTTCATGTTTATTCCTAGCAATGTTTCGTAATAGTTTGGTTGAAAATTCATGTTTGTATTTGTTTTGTTTGATATGTAACAAGCCAATTAGCTTTGGCTCTCCCACTCTCAAATCATTGTCGTGTTATCATGCCTTTGAAGTTCCTTGTTTGTGCATTTGGTTGTCATCTCTAGCTTATACAAGTGAGTAATTCTCACTAGACAAATTTATACTTATATGACTAGTAAACTGATCACAATTGAATCTGTAAAACATATCACCATGCTATATTTGTTATGTTATGATCATATGATGTTCACCCGTGCTTATTTACTGTTATACCATCTGTTACTGTTATATAATGTTATTCTGTTTATTTATATCAGTTTATCACACTGCAAGTTCCCTTTAGATTAGAATCACTATGGGTTGAAATGATACATACCCGAACGGACTGCAGAATAGGGAAAAATCGTTATGGGCTGAAGTGATAGGCCTAAACGATTTTTATTTATTTCATTTTTACTTGGGACAGCGGGTTTGAAATGATAGAACCCGGGTTTTCTTTGTAAATTACAGATTGAAATGATATATTATCCGTATCACTTTACCTAGGCTAGAAAATGATACACAAACCCGTGGTTAAAATAATTTTTCTATTTTTCTAAAATATTTTAGAAATGTAAATATTATAATATTTTGATTTAAACTTAATTAAAAATGATTTTATAAAGTATTATTGATTTTCTAAAAATTTATAAGTGAAATAAATTAATGGTAAAGTTAGAAATTTGAAATATATGTTATTTTGGAAATTATGATTTGGTTATAAATGGAATTTAAATTAAGTAGGAAATATGGCAATAGATTTAAAATTTGATTTAAAATGAATTTAAATAATTTTTTTAAAGTGTTAATGGTTTTTGAATAAGTTAAAAGTGAAATAAATGAATATTTAAGTTGAATTTTGGAACATAATTTAAATTGGAAATTTGTGAATTTTGTTTAAAAGTGAATTTTAAGTTAAGTAAATAAGATGGAAAAATAAGTTATATTTGAAAATTTAAACTTAAATGTTAAGTTAAAAATTTAATTATAAAGAATTGAAATTGAATGTTGAATTATATAAGTAAATTATTATTAAATTGATTTTTGAATGAAATTTAACTTTATAAAATCATGAATACAAGGGTATGTAAATGATTGTTTTAAAAGTAAAAATATACAATTTTATAAGTTTAAATGATTTAAGTAAAAATTTAATTATTTTTGAAATTATATTGAATATTTGGAATTTAATTAACAGCATTTTGAAATGTTATTATTTCTAATGTAAAGGATATTACCGTATTTGTAAATGCTGTAGTTGATAGAAATGAACTTAATGGCTAAATTGAATTAAGGGATATTATAGCACTTTGTAAGTGCCGTAGTTGCTGAAATTAACTAAGGCTTTATTTGAATTAAAGTAACACTGTTACAGCATTTTTAAATGCTGTATTTTGTTAAATTGAATTGTTTTAAAAGTAACTTTCCGTAGCATTTTCTAAATGTTGCGAAAGTTGAATTTTCATTGTCTTAATAAATTTAAGTGAATAAATGAACTTTAAAAGATTAAAATTTTGGAAATTTAATAATTTAATTATTAAATATAATAAATTCATTTTAATGATTTAAAATGAAGTAATTTGTTTTGAAATATAAACTATTTTGAAATGTGTATTGAAATCGTAATTTAAATAAAATGTATATGGTTTTGAAAAGATACAATATTTCGATATTTTGAAATGGATTTTGAATGATACTGAATTTTGAAATGATATTTGATTTCGAAGTATAAATTACTATTTTGAAATTTTAACCACGGGATCCTTAAAGGATGAGCGATCCCAAGCATCCTTTAAGTTATTGTACATTACTACTACAGTTCACTTGAGTTGATTTATATTATATAAGTATATATGTCCCGACTCGTGTGTTTTGTGTTTTACTTTACTCTTGGGTCAGCCTGAGTATTTACAGCTTAGCTTTGGATTTCTTTTCTGTAGCTAAGAATCGCTGGAGATTCTGCTTGTCTAGTTATCTATTCCCTTTCAGTTTTGGTTGTTCTATTTCAACTCTGGTATTTATAAACTGCTATGTATTTGAGATTTCTATTGTATATGTTTTTCATACTGATATTATGTATTATGTTTTGAGAGTTTGTTATAGTAGCTTCATGAACTACTATGGTATTTTAATTTCCCTGCGAGTTATTCTGATATTTCTGTGTCTGTGATTGTATTTCATTTGCTCCAAATTTATTTACAATGCGGTATTTTGAGCAATTCAAGTCCGGCATGTGTGGATGCGAATGGCTGAAAATATCGTGTTGTTACAGTTGGTATCAGAGCTTTGGTTTTCGGCAAACCATAGCATGCGGAGCAAAAACTCATTAGAAATTGGGTAGAAATACCCTAGAATGAGTGAAATCAAACTCATGATCATTTCCTTGTGAGAGAACGCATTTTCGAAGTATAAAATGATTTGTAAATGATTTTAAAAGATTATTTTGGTATAAAAATGTTCTTATTTTGAAACCAAGATTTTCTAAACTTCATTCCTTCTGTATCCACCTGGTTAGAAATCTCTTGGTTCTGATTCTTATCAATTAGGATTCCTTGAACTTTGGAACGCTCCCACTTATTCTGAAATCCAGTCTTATCTTACCTATTTTATCCTTTTGATTTTAGGGCATTCCATAACTCCACTTTAGAATGACCTCTCTGAAGATTGGTGATTTCGCAAGTCTTTGAATTATTTGTAAAGTGGTGAAACTCCTTTACAATTGGCATTGATTCACCGGAGATTTCTATATCCTCGGTTTACGATGCTATCTATCTCCTGCTCTACCTGGATTCTATCTCTGGCAATCGAATGTCGATTTGCCTTAGATTTACGAATTGATTATATTCCTGAATACATGGTTGACCCGGTTAAGGTCGCCCGCGATTTATATAGGCTTATCCATCTTCTATTTGGTAATTAAATTATCTTATCTTCGTTCAAGCTTATCTTCGAACCAGAATTCTATTTTATTAGAGTCCTCTAAATTTGAATATCTGTTTGTTTGAAATCTATCCTTGAATCATTCTTTGGAAATATGTGTTTAGTTGTATGTTGAAATTATGCATACATGAAATTATTATTTTGAGAAGGATGACCCTATTTTGTATATAAAAGTGAAATGTTTTCAATATGGATTATATATTTCTCTTTCTTTGAAAATTTGAAGTTTTGAAAGGATTTGAAATTTTGAAAATTTATAAGAAATTTGATTTAAACAAAAAAATGATTTATAGCTGAAGGGTTTTGAATTTGAATTTCGAGGAATCGAACTCCAGTGTCAGTTTTAAGACTTTGGAAAATATATAATAATAATAATATGATTTATAGATATTTTATGAATAAGAAATGTTTCAAATGTATTCGAATATTTCCAATGATTTCGAAGAGATTTCAAAGAAGTTTTAAGAAAATAAAAGTCCAGAACCCATTTATGTCGTTGGAAAATAATTTCGGTGATCAATGCATACATCATCGACATTGATTTTCGAGTTTCTGAGTGGGGGAAAGGCCACTGTAGTAGCTTTGCTATGCGAGTGATTTTGTGAAAACCAAATTTTTATTTCAGATTTCGAAGTACGGTTTGATATTCGAAAGATATATGTATATATATATGAAATGGTTTAAAGTAAGCCGATGTTTAGTCCTCGGGATTCGGATTTGTTTCGGTATAACCTTATCTATTGGAATTGATTTATGGATTTGTTACCGATTTCCAACTCTTGGATTTGAAAATTTGGTTCTTTTGACTATTTTGAAGATTCGAGCTCTTCCGAATCAAGGTTAACTTTTCAAAGCTAAGAAATTGTGAAACGTATACGGTATTTGATAAAGAATATAAGTTTAGTTTTGTATGATTAATGTATAAAGTAATACGATTTATATAAGTTTGAAACTGTTTGTTGAGTGAAATAAATAAGACTATTTTGAATTATTCTGGTATGAAATATAGATTAGAAATGTTTTGAATAAAGTATATATATAGAATAATAATCTTTCCAAAGGTAAATTGGATTTTTTATATAGAAATAAATAGTTTGAAGGTTTTAAAAAAATGGTTTTAAACTTTGTAACCATTTTAGATATTTTAATGATTGTGAAATGGTTTTGAATGATATAATTTTTATTTGATAAAGAATGTGAATTTGGAATGATAATTGATTTTGATAAATGAATATTTGAAGTTTATATTTGTACTAAATGATATTTGGTTTACTTGTAATTTGATTTTATTTAAAAATGATGGATTATGAAATGATTATTTCAAAACTAAGTAATAATGAAGTAAAATTTGAGATATATGAAATTATAAAATTTATTTTTGGAATATGGTATATTTAAGCTTTGAAATATATTAAAGATTTAATAGTTTATTTTATGGAGCAAATCTTTATTTGAAATTTGATAATATTTGAAATGGTTTTGTTGAAAAACTAAATTGAATTGAAACTAATGATTCGAATTGAATTAAAATTGGAAATTTTAGGTTTGGGTTTAATTGAATAAATTTGTGAAATGTAAAGAATTAAAGGAATGTTTTTTGGTTTCAAATGTATGATTTCGAAACGCTATGATTTTCAAAGTGTATTGATTTCAAGTATTTTGGTTTCGAAAGATTTATAACTTTGGAAGTATTATGATTTTTTTGAAAGTGAATATATGTTTGAAATGGAAGTGAATTTGTTTGACATAAATTTTGCTGATTTGGAAATTTGGATTATTTTCTAAATCTATTGTTTTAAGAAACTTTGAAACTGAATATATGTAATTAGGAAGAAATGACTTGGCGAAATCATATATGATTTTGAAACTGAATTGATATTGAAATGGTTTGAAATTGAGAACCTTGTTTATTTAAATACTTGATTTGGGAGTTATCGAACTTATATAAATGGATTTGTATAAGTATGAAATTGATTTGTATAAATATGAAGTGATTTGAAACTGTTGATTTGAAAGGATACTCAATTTGTAAAGAGAAATCTTATATAATCAAAGTCTATATAAGTATGATTTGATATACTATTGATTTGGAAAGTATTCGATTTGAAATGAAATCTTATATATAATGGACTTTATATAAGTTTGATATTTGAAAGTGATTTTGAAAGGTACTACATGATACATATTTTCGAAGTAAAGATATGGAAAGTGCCTTCTGCTTGATATCCGCTTTGTGGTCACACTGTGGATTCATTCTATCGATATTATTCTCTCTGATTTGGGTTTTCCGGATATGATACTTGAGTGTCCATCGAATTCCATGGCGATCTCCATGGCCTTACGAGCACGGCTGCATAGCGTAATTCACAGAGGCTGCGAGAGCCTAAGGGTACGGATGTTTCCTGGGGGATCCATGCGTAACCATTGTGTGTCTGTGATCTATTGGGTCGCTTGGTAGCGTAATTCGCAAGGGCTGCGAGAGCCTAAGGGTACAGATGTCTCCTTGGGGATTCAGGCGTAACCATTGTGTATCTGCGATACTATGAGTCTTCATGGCGTAATCGCAGGGCTGCGGTAGTCAGCCTACGGGTATGGATATTTCCTGGAGGATCCAGGTGTAACCATTGTGTATCCGCGATCCATGATCGGCATGTTTGGTTTGGTTGATTTGTTTGGATTGTACTTTCCATATCTGTTGTTTTTAAAAGGTTTTCCAGTATTTTCACTGGGTGTTGAAACAAGTCTATTAAGTACCTGGAGAATTCTAGCTTTGCGACTGATCAACGCATGGCCAGAGTCTGCAGGAACTAAAGTAAACTTGTTAAGACATCGAGTTATAAAAGTATTTTTATAAAGTATTATATAAAGGATATTTTGATCATTTTTTTTAAATAATATAAAATATTTTTCAATATTGTTTACTTCGAACTATCAAATTTGAATCAAATGACTATTTATCATATTATAAAATGTTTAAAATGTTGTAAATATAAAATTTTAAGTTGAAATGTATATGGTTTTAAAATAATGGTCCATCCTTGTCTTTCAATCTATTTTTCCTTCTAGCTATTCCTACCTTTTTCCACTCTGAGGGTCCTTTCAGCATTGTGGAAAGAGTTGGTTCTTTGGCTTATCGTTTGGATTTGCCCAAGAAGTTTTCTGGAGTGCATGATGTATTCCACGTCTCACATCTTCTCTGGTATCTTCATGATCCTTCTCTTTTTGTTCAGCCTTCTGCTCTTGATGGTTGGGATATTGAGCCTAATCTGACTGTCGAGAGTAAGCCACTTCGTATTGTCGATAGAGGGACGAAGCAGCTAAGAAGGAAATTTGTTAGTTTGATCGAAGTACGATGGGGTACTGATGATCGAGATTGTACCCGGGAAACGGAGGAGAGCATTTGTGCTTCGAATCCGAAATTGTTTTTCCAGGTACTATTTGTTGTCTATCGTGCTTTTCCTTATTTTCCTTATTCATTCTTTTCGAGGATGAAAAGATTTGAGTGGGGGAGAGTGTAACAACCCAGTATTTTGTGATTATTTTCATTGTTTATTTTAATTATTTAAATTGAAACTCCTGATTTAAAAACTTTATATTATTTATTAAAATGAATAAATTTTGTTATTTTAAAAGTGTATTTTGATTTTGTGTGAATTATAATTTCAAACCTGAATAAATAGGATATTTCCAGAAAAGTGGATTTTTGGTCAATCTGGTCAAACTTTGACTTTTAAATTTAAAATTTAAATATTTTAATATTTGAATTTTATCCTTTATCATGGAATTATATTAAATTTCAAGAATACTGCTTTTCGTTTCGTTGAAATCCGATTTATATCGTGAAAGTTATGCTTTTTACAATATTGTATGTAAATTGATTTATTTAATAAAATTATCTATTTTAATTTATATAAATAATATTTTTGTTTGTCATATTATGTTCTAATATGTGTTATATGACATGTTAGGTATATACTTTTATTTTAGAATATTTTAAAGTAATGTTATAATTTTTCCAAATTTAGTGTATTTATTTTCAATTTTTATAACCTAGTTTCTATTTTTAAGCTATTTTCTTAATTTAATTATATTTATTTAAAATTTATTTATTTATTTTTATTCATTCATTATATTTTCGTGTTTTTATCTTTATTTATATGTATTTTATATTATATAAAATGCAAAAAGAATTTGGATATTTGAAGAGTTTTTGACCTTTAGTATCCTTTGCCTTTTTATATTCAATTTGCATTTTCACACCAAACAACATATCCATTCAATTGCTGACTTTATCACCATTCCTTCAGTTGAATTCCCCTCGTTTTTTATGTACCAAAACTTTCTCAAACTCAAAAAGTACGGCCTCCATTTCCTGAGAGAAAATTTTTGGTAAACTTTCATTCTTTTTCACTTTTTTTCCATTGTTTTGTATTGATTTTGTACTTGAATTCGCCTTCTTGTGTTCGGCCTCCCTCCTCTAGCACCATGGCCGCCTCCACCACCAACACAACCAGCCACCATCCCCTCCTTTCACCTATCATTCCATGGCCGTAGCATCCAAGTTGATGATCCACCAAGAAATTGAAGAAAACTCCACTTTATTCATGCTAGCCGAACTCCCCTTGTCTCCACCACTCCAATCATGCTTTGGCCGACCCAAACACCACCACCACCAGCCAAAACCTGAGCCTTGGACCTCTGTAACACCTGTAGTTGATCTTTCTAGATCAGGCCATACCCAATCATCCCTTGGCCGAAGCCATTTATGCCTTGAAATCCTTGTAGTTGCCTTGTAGTTGTGTGTTGATGCACACATATCTCTCTCTCCTTTATATATTGTTATGGCCAATCTATATGAACTGAACTTAACCCAAACCTGATCCAAATACATCCCATTACCGTGCTATTACAGCCTATAGGATAAGCATAAGTCGTTGAATGCAAGTGCAAAAGCATTAGCTTTGTGTTTTATGTTTATTCCTAGCATTGTTTTGTAATAGTTTGGTTGAAAATTCATGTTTGTATTTGTTTTGTTCGATATGTCACAAGGCAATTAGCTTTGGCTCTCCCACTCTCAAATCATTGTCATGTTATCGTGCCTTTGAAGTTCCTTGTTTGTGCATTTGGTTGTCATCTCCAGCTTATATAAGTGAGTAATTCTCACTAGACAAATTTATACTTATATGACTAGTAAACTGATCACAATTGAATATGTAAAACATTGCACCATGCTATATTTGTTATGTTATGATCATAAGATGTTCACCCATGCTTATTTACCTGTTATACCATCTGTTACTGTTATATAATATTATTCTGTTTATTTATATCAGTTTATCACACTGCAAGTTCCCTTTAGATTAGAATCACTATGGGTTGAAATGATACATACCCGCACGGACTATAGAATAGGGAAATATGATTATGGGCTGAAGTAATAGGCTTGAACGGTTTTTATTTATTTCATTTTAACTTGGGATTGCAGGTCTGAAATGATAGAACCCGGGTTTTCTTTGTAAATTACGGATTGAAATGATATATTATCCGTATCACTTTACCTAGGCTAGAAAATGATATACAAACCTATGGTTAAAATATATTTTTCTAAATTTTTTAAAATATTTTAGAAATGTAGATATTATAATATTTTGATTTAAACTTAAGTAAAAATGATTTTATAAAGTATTATTGATTTTCTAAAAAGTTATAAGTGAAATAAATTAATGGTAAAGTTAGAAATTTGAAATATAAGTTATTTTGGAAATTATGATTTGGTTATAAATGGAATTTAAATTAAGTATGGAATAAGAAAATAGATCTAAAATTTTATTTAAAATGAATTTAAATGATTTTTATAAAGTGTTAATGATTTTTGAATAAGTTAAAAGTGAAATAAATGAATATTTAAGTTGAATTTTGAAATATAACTTAAATTGGAAATTTATGAATTTTTTTTAAAAAACAAATTTTAAGTTAAGTAAATAAGATGACAAATAATTTATATTTGAAAACTTAAACTTAAGTGTTAAGTTAAAAATTTAATTATAAAAAGAATTGAAATTGAAAGTTGAATTATATAAGTAAATTATTATTAAATTGATTTTTTTAATGAAATTTAACTTTGTAAAATCATGAATATAAGGGTATGTAAATGATTGTTTTTGTAACGACCCAACTTCCAAATACCATGAAGTCGTATCGCTAATGAGAAAGAAAGGGATGGAAAAGAGAAAGAAAGAGAAGAAGAAGAAACAACACATCAGAATCTAAACAGCGGAACGAATAAATTATATTAATAACATAAAATATTACATAGCTTACGAACACTATCAGAGTACACAGATAATACAACACATACTAGAGTTATAAACACCTGTCCAGTATTTACAACATAATACAACTCAGAGACAACACAGAACACACAACGGAATACTAATATCTAATGCAGAAGCCTCCTGCTCCATTGCTCCTCCAAAATTCGTCAAAGCTATCCTGAATCCCTTGGCTGCTCTTAAAAATTTGAGTACCCAAGAGCTTATGAAAACAAAAGATAAACTCCGGGTCAGACATGGGTCTGGTGTGAGTAACATGTTAAAGTTGCTTAATTTTCAAAAACCTTTTGAAAAGAAAGGTATCACATAAGACTTCCCACACATAAACATGGAAAAGTTTTTGCCTTACGCTAACCAAAACATTTGATAGGAAATCCAGTGATATTATAATAGGTCTAGGGTTTTCAAGTAAATATGAAATAGCCGAAATTGTTACATGATTAAATTCCAGCTACTAGCCACAAAAGTGGGTAATACAATCAAAACCGTTGGCACTTATTGGATTTTGGATTCCATACAATGGCAGGTCTACTGGGGTACCGCCCGTCACAGTACGTGGCCTAGATCAACGTACCGAGGAGCACGCTCGCTCCCCTGCAACATAAGGCCGGACCCATTCCTTAGGAACAGTTTCGAACAAGACAACCCCGCAGTTGGCGCGCGATTCCAACTGCCCACTAAGCCGAATAAAAAGGGACCTCTAGACAAGGGAAAATCTTGCTCTCCAGTGGGAGCTACCCACGAAGTCTTGCTGCACCTCCCCTGTTTTAGCCATTCCCGGTTGATGAGGCTTGAGGCTACGATTACCTTTAGAGAACACATCTCTTAGAATGCTCATCGTCCACCGGACGATGTGCTGAAAGCATTCAATCCATACAAGTTCGTTCTGGGTTCAAACGAAACCGAAGGCATTATCTCGTTACACTCGTTTTGGAATCACCCTCAGAGTCAACGACAATAACTCTTGCACTCTGAACCACCATCTCGAATCTATAAGAACTTGTCCGTCAACTCATTATGGAATCACCCACAGAGTTATACTGACGTATAGTCCTTACACCTCGAGTCTTCATAAAGCTCCACTTTGATACACGACCTAACGTTATTTGGAATCGATGTGGTTTTCGGATATCCAAATATGGAAACCCGATCCCGGTCTCATCGAAATCCAAAGTGTGTCTTTTAGGTCCAAGTTGTTTTAGAGTTTAAAACAATTTAATAACATTATCTATATACACACACAGATAGATAATTCAAAGATTCACAACAGATAATTATCATTATCATAATCACAGATAATCAATATCATCATCACAATGCAACCAATGCATCCATATCACACAACATTACTAATCTCAAAGCTGAGATTCAAACCATTCAAGGCAATTTATATCATTCATTCATAAGCAATGACTTATAATCATACTATCTATAATTAATTTAAAATGAATTAAATTAATTACATCATCTCTAATTAATTTAAAATGAATTAAATTAATTACTTACACAATATAAATCTTGCTTACATCATCATTAATTAATTACAAATTAATTAATTAATTAACCTCTAATTTTATCATCTTAATTAATCAATCCTGATTAATTATACTTTAATTACTTTCACAAAATTAATTACCCTAAACCAAATACAGTAATTAATCTTTAATTACTTCATTAATTAATTAACTATAATTAATTACATTTAACCTTAATTAATTACAATTAATTAATTACACTTAATCACTTATTAATGATTAATTCATATTAATTAATCAATCTTAATTACTTCATTAATTATATTAATTAATGTTCTTTAATTATATTTAATTAATTACTCCATTAAATTAATTACTTTCAGTAATTAATCTCACTTAAACCAAAATTATTAACCACCTTTGATTAATCTCAATCTGTAATTAAGTACTTTAACTACTTCATTCAACTAATTATTTCTTAATTAATTTCCTTAATTTATCCTTTGATTAATTATACAAAATAATTTAATCTAAATTACATTCACAATTCCATCATATTCCACTAATTACATACAGTAGTTTTCTTTAATTTCTTCACTGAGTAATCCCATTAATTACATTAAGTAATTACTGTCAAATCCAATGTTTAAAATTAATTAAGCTAAATTAATTAGTTTAAACCAATCTCTATAAACCCCATTAATTACATTAAGTAATTAATGTCTTAATTACTTTCATTTAAGTAATTAAACTTAAATAAATTTCACAATTTATTATCATTAATTAAATAATCTAATTAATTATTAAAAATTAATCATATTAATTAATTACTAAATAAAACTTAGTTAATGACCATCATTAACTATTATTAATTCTTTAATTACTTTTCTTTAATTACTTCTTAATTATCTCTAATTTAAATTAATCCAAATTATTAATTAAATAAATTAAATGAATAAGTTATTCCTTAATTATCCTATTTATTTAATTATATTTAGTATCTTAATAATTTCTAAGATAACCCATTTCTTATTATTAATTTCATAAATATTAATGTGTACTTAGAACATTTCATTTTTATAATTTAAATTCAAATTCCATTTTGAACTAAAATTCAAAATGATATTAAGAATTAACCAATTTAAATTTCATTTATTATTCTTTAAAATAAATGTAAAAAACATTTATTACTTATTTTTAAAACTTTTATAGGATAAGTCTTAATTTACTTAATTTAATTAAAAATTAAGTTTTAAGTACATCATTACTTAAATTTCAAATTTCAGTTAACAAATCATTTATCTTCCTATTATAAACCCTTTAAAAATGACTTTATTCATAAAGGAAAATCAATTTAAAATATTTGTTTGAAAACATATTTACTTCTAATAAACAATTTAAGTTAAACTTGTTTGAAAACATTCAAAATTTTGAAACTTATTCAAATATTAGATTTTAAATTCAATACATCTGAAACCATTCTTTATTTAAATTATTTGAATTAAAACTTGATTTAAACTTTTGATTTAAACCATGATTCTAAAACTCTTTATTCAAAATTCAAATTCCATTTTAAGAAGAAACTGAAGATTTAAAACCCTTAAGAAAACTAGACCTAAATTTAAATTCAAACTGCTAATCTAAAATTAGCTTTCAGATTTACAATGAAATTTAAATTTCCAGAAAACTGTCAGGTTCCTTTTTTTTTATATAAAACTGAAAACCATTTTCAAATTTGAAAGATTTCAAAATCATTTGAAACTCTAATACTTACTAGATTTAAACTTTGACACAGATTTAAAACTAGATTTAAATCCCATTTAAAAACTTTACTTTCCTTTTAAATGCAGGTTTTAAATTTCATTTTTTTTAAAAAAATTTAACAGAGTAACATGTTTCTGTTTAAACCTGTCACCAAACTAAACCCCACCTTGCCCAACATCTGCTTCGAGTCATCAGACTCAATTCTTCGAGCAAGAAACAAGAATACTCGAGTTATACTTTGTGACGCCCCACCTCTATACCCACGCTAGCCAAGAACACTACGGTGTAGTGCTGTCAACTAGCACGGAGAATAAGGCTGTTGAGGAGCGGCCATCAATAGTTGGCCTTACACTAGTATTGGTTATCTCGATAGGAGTGATATATATATTCTTTCATTTTTCATCTCTGGTTTATTTTCTCCCATCGAAATACCCCAATTCCAGTATAAAACGAACTACGATGGTTCATAATAGTTTAGAACATTAAATATAAAATAATAACACGGATAAATATAAATGCGGAACACAGATAAAACAGAAATTCTCATATATACAATAACTGATGTCAGTTACAATACATTTGACACGGTACATGTGATACAACTACAACAGTCGACTCAGGAAGTTACATATACAAGTACATTAACGTATTTAATATACATGAACACATATCTTCCTATACAATTTTACAAACTACTACAAATAACGACGACTACTCCAAAAGATATGAAAGAACTTCATAGCTCTAGCAGCAACCCAAAGCAGAATATCTACAACCTGAAATACTCGGTCTGGCCCGAGTATTAAATTCAAAAGAAAATAATACTCGGGTCAGTCTAATTCAAACTCAGTTATTAGTGCACAGAAGCAATAATAATTAAATAATGAATAGACGACAGTAATTAAACCAAATCAGAATGCAATTCAGAATATCGAATTGAAATGAACAAACAGTTCCAACCATTGAAATATCCATTAAAATATTAATTCAAGTAGGGCTGCAGTACACGCACGCGTGCACTGCCTCGCCACTACGGAATATGGAATACGCAAAAAGATCCATAAGTCAAAACAAAAAGAATATCATACACGCCATACCGTGTGGCTGCAGTTCACGCTTGCGTGCACTGCCTTGCCACTATAGTGATGTCGTGCCCAAAAACTCAATACCGTGTGGCTGCAGTTCACGCTTGCGTGCACTGCCTTTCCACTATAGTGATGATGTACCCAATGAAGATTCACAAACGAGCACAAGGTCAAACCCGAAGTACCGGATTCAACTCAAGTGAATTTGAAAACAACAAAATGCAAAGGTCAAGTCACTGCAATCATGACTCGACTCAATGCAACAACCAAAGTCAAGGCAACTGGGAAAGACTTTAAGATCACATGACAACAGTGCAAAACAGCACCCAAAATAAAGTACCAGGATGCAATCCATGTGACAAAAGAAAATACGCAGCAAGCATACACTTGCACGCAATCAATCAGTCAATGTTTCAGGTACAAGGGTAACCAAACTCAGAGTGAACTTGAGCAAAGAAGGGGCATGAAAACATGGTGATTCAAAGACCAGTTTTGAATACAAGTTCAAAACCAGAGACAGGCAACAAATGAGTGGTCAGTTACAAGAAAATGGTCAAAGACCAGTTCACAAGTATGAAGGCATAAACCCACGCAAGCATAGTCTGCATATGCACATGAAGGTCAATGAAGGTTCAACAAATGTACACAATCAAAAGAAATAAAGCAAGACCACAAGCCAAAGCCAGCAGCATCTAGAGATTGCAACATAAATGAAAATGCACATGGGTGCAACAGGGAATGTACACATGAATACTTCAGCCTCGACATCAAATTCGACAACTAGTAGAACAAATGAAGATGCTAAATAAATTGCATCAGAGAAATAGCATGAACACTGCGTGCTACAGGCTAGCCCGAGTGCATATGGAGATGCGAAGTAAAATGCATCAGGGAAATAATATAAACACTGCATGTTATAAGATGACCAGAAATAGTGCAACAAGGCCAACTCCAGAGTGCATCAGTGTGCAAAGAACTCGAGCACAAGATACAGAAACCAACAGATTACTGCAAAATTGGAAATCACTCAAGAAAATTTCAACCCAAAGACTACCACTTCAACAACATAGAAACATATATATGAGCTCGAAGCAGTGACAGTACCCAATGTGCAAAATGTATATAAAGACTCCAAGCCTTCATGCAACATGAACAAATGAACAAAGGAAGCAATAATGCTCGGGGTTGAACACAGATAATCAGAGCAACAGTTTTAAAAATAATCAAGATACAAGCCGAGAAAATAGCTTGTACCAGGAATTACAAAGTGAACAAGTCAGGTACGAAGCCACCCAAAAATCAACATCGCCAAACCGTATTTCAAATCAAAGTCAAAATCAAAGACAACTGAAACAAAACTATCACAGCCGTGTAAAACAAGAAGACGAACTAGGACAAATAAGCCGAAGCCAACAATGTTCAATACCATGAATATCGAGCAAACAAATTATACGATTTGATAAATCAGAGATCAATCTCAACCTCAAAAGAATATCAACTGCCAGAGTAAAAATCAACTGACGAATTCAACATAATATCATAGAATTTAAAGCCGAGAAAATCATGAAATCAAAAATATACGAAAGTAAATCAGAAGATGTGAGTGAATAAATCACTCACATATACGAATTTACACTGTCAATAACCCAATATCGAAACAAAGATGACCATGAAAACAAAAACGAACGAAATCTCATATTTTGAGTGAATTAGATGTGAGAAAGTCTCACCTTGTCGACGAATTGAGGCATCACAGAGACGCGCTACGCTAGAGCAACGAGAGAGTAAGGTCGGCCACCACAATCCCAAGCCCTAATTTGGAGAAGAGGACGAACGAGACCGCCTCCATTCTATTTTCTTCGTGAGCTAGGTTTTAGGGTTCGAATAATTGAAAATGAGAGAGAGGGATCGGGTTAGCCAACAGAAATGAAGAGGGGAACGGTTATAACTCGAAAACTTCACAGCATCAAACAATATAAATTAATAAAAGAAATTTAAAAATTCAAAATTTAAAACTTCAAATGGAAATTTGCAATCATATTAATCATTTAATGTCGATTAAAAATAGACGCGAAATACCGGGTTGTTACAGACTCCCCTCCTTAAAGAAATTGCGTCCTCGCAATCGTAAGGAATAAATGGGCAAAAGGTAACAACCAAAAGAGCATATCATCACAAGATGAAGAAATTCGAAATATGAAGTTCACCATAAAGAGCATGAAGGAGCAAGCCAGAACGTGTTTGCTCAAAGTCAAATCTAGTGAAACTTCAATTTCTTCAATAATACCGGGCTCAAGAATAATGATCGGAAATCCCAAAGGCATTTCCGTAATTGGAAGACGTGGAAAACGTCATGAATAGCAGAAAATTGAGCCGGTACACTGGCGTAGTACAATATAAACGCCAAAGAAATCTTTTAATTTCATAAAGGAAATTCACAAATTATCAACAAAATCTAATTATCAATAGATAATTCAGAGATCTCAAATCACAAATATTCGATTATCAAAAACGATAATCAAATCAACAAGTATTCGATTATCAAAATCGAAAATCAATCTTAAATCACAAATATTTAATTATCACAAACGACAATTAAATCTCAAATATCTAATTATCAATAGATAATTAGAAACAATAAATATCTGATTATCAAAAACGATAAATCAGAAATCACGAATCAACGATTATTTAATTATCACAATTGATAATCAAATCACAAATATCTAATTATCACAAACGATAATTAGATCTCAAATATCTGATTATCACAAGCGATAATCAGAAACAATAAATATCTGATTATCAAAAACGATAAATCAGAAATCATAAACATCCAATTATCAAAACGATAATCAGAAATTACCACAACGGTAATCAAATTTCAAATTACAAATTTTTCAATTAACGAGTCCGAAATTAACCGAAATAGCAAACGCACATGACTCATAACCACGAGTTTTACTAAATCGTTTAATTCACTTCATCGTTTCCTTGAAAGTGTTAAATTGTGTATTTTAAATAAATAACATTTTACGTTCTCAAACGGACAAGTCCGGAATTAAGCGAATCAGTAAAAGAAAGGGGTCATAGTCCTCGATTTTTCTGAAACGTTTAATTCGCTTCCTCATTCTTTTGAAAGCGCAAATCGTAAAGATTTTGAAAACAATTTTGATTTATATTTTGAAATATTTTGAAGAATAACAAATTTTTAAAACACGTGATTAAAATAGCAATGTCAGTAGCAACTTCGACATACGTCAAAATTTCATCGAAATAATTGGCATCAAAATATAATACCAATGAATTTTCGTTCATCAAAAAGGTCACAAGAATCTTCTCAAAGATAGAAAGGGATATCATACCCTAAACTTGTATTCATAACAAGTCAATAACACACGAATTCACCAATGCACAAGAATTGATAAAACTTATCAATAGAAATCACGAAAATTGGTGAAGCACAAATTCTAGAAATCCTCACAAGAAATCCAGAAAACACAAGCTAAGAGTATGAGAACTCGAACGCGAGTATGAAAACTCGAACCGGAGTATGAAAACTCGAACGGGAGTATGAAAACTCAAACGGAGTATGAAAACTCGAACAGAGTATGAAAACTCAAACGGAGTATGAAAACTCAAACGGAGTATGAAAACTCAAACGGAGTATGAAAACTCGAACAGAGTATGAAAACTCAAACGGAGTATGAAAACTCGAACAGAGAGTATGAAAACTCGAACGGAGTATGAAAACTCAAACGGAGTATGAAAACTCGAACGGAATATGAAAACTCAAACGGAGTATGAAAACTCGAACGGAGTATGAAAACTCGAACGGAGTATGAAAACTCGAACAGAGTATGAAAACTCAAACGGAGTATGAAAACTCGAACAGAGTATGAAAACTCAAACGGAGTATGAAAACTCGAACGGAGTATGAAAACTCGAACAGAGTATGAAAACTCAAACGGAGTATGAAAACTCGAACAGAGTATGAAAACTCAAACGGAGTATGAAAACTCGAACAGAGTATGAAAACTCAAACGGAGTATGAAAACTCAAACAGAGTATGAAAACTCAAACGGAGTATGAAAACTCGAACGGAGTATGAAAACTCAAAGGAGAGTATGGAAACTCACCAACACGCGAGCATGAAAATTCATCAACACATGTAACGCATAACGAGAACGGGAGCACGAAAACTCACCTACATGCGAGCATGAAAACTCACCAACACGTGCAATGCAAAGCGAGAACGGGAGCACAGAATCTCACCTACACGTGAGCATGAAAATCACCAACACGGGCAACGCAAAGCGAGAACGGGAGCACGGAATCTCACCTACACGCGAGCATGAAAAATCATCAACACGTGCAACGCAAAGCGAGAACGGGAGCACGGAATCTCACCTACCCGCGAGCATGAAAAATCATCAACACGTGCAACGCAAAGCGAGAACGGGAGCACGGAATCTCACCTACACGTGAGCATGAAAATCACCAACACGGGCAACGCAAAGCGAGAACGGGAGCACGGAATCTCACCTACACGCGAGCATGAAAAATCATCAACACGTGCAACGCAAAGCGAGAACGGGAGCACGGAATCTCACCTACCCGCGAGCATGAAAAATCATCAACACGTGCAACGCATAACGAGACGCTATCTCATGGTTGCAAGCCATTAATTTTGACACACGAATGGCCCGAAGACCGTGGGGCGCTACCCCACATGTGTGAGTCGAAATCACACAGATTGAGGTCCAGACTAACCAAAAAAAATCAAAAGAGGTATGTGTGAGTGGAATCACACAAGTGGTGTCTAGTCTAACCTCACAATCAAAAAAAAAGTAGGTGTGAATGAAATCACACAAGTGGTGTCTAGACAATCCTCAAAGCCCAAGAGATATGTGTGAGACGAAATCACACCGATGAGGCCTAGTCTAACCGTAAAAATGATCGTCATGATCAACGAGAAGTGTCAATTACACTAAGTCAGTAAATGTAAAAGTTTAGATCATGTCCCATAACCACTTACTTAACTTAAATATTTACGAACAAACTGTAAATCTTCACTAATAAAATTTGTCACTAGAGGTTCAATCGAACAAGTCCAACAATTAACCGACGAAGTAAACGCAAGCGTTTCATACCACTTGTTTTACTAAGACGTTTAATTAGATTTCTCATACGAGTGAAATAAAGATTTGTATATACTAATAGATTGGAAAACAGTTTCAAAAACGAGTTTGGTATTGAAAAATAGAGTTGAAAACATTTTGATAAAAGAGTTTTTGATATTTACTACCAGTATTGAAACCTTTATATTTTTAAAGTGACAAATCACAAAAATGATTGTAGAAACAATCAATCACAAGAATTCACATACGAAGACGTGAATAGAATCCAAAGAAATCGATACCGGATTCATCGAAAGGTATGTTCACAAAAATCCCGAAGAAAAGGTCATCAAAGTTGCTAATAAATGATAGCAACAAATCGGGAAATAATCAAGAATCGATTAAATTCGAAAACCAAATCAATTCACTAAGATTCACATTCGAAGACGTGAATAAAATACAAAGAATTCGATTCCAAATCCATCAAAGTAGGAGTACCCAAAATTCCTGAAATAGAAGTTATCAAAGTCGACAAAGGTGATAACAACTAACCGGAAAAGAAGAACCGATCAACAATTGGAAAAACAAAGCAGAACGAGTATAAATGCTTGAATGACTTTAGCAAAAGTAAAAGTCAAATCAACGTCGATATCGACAAGGCAAAGTCCAAGACAATTTATTTTATACCAAAGAAATTTTAAAACCATCAGAGAGAGGCACATGAAAGCCAAAAACCATGGATAAACAGACAGAGTCGACAATTGGAATGCAATTTGTCTCATAGATTGATACCCAAAACCCAATTGTATGGAGACTGCATTAAGTACACGAATCAGAGATAAGAATGCCTATAAATAGCAGTTCGAATAAATAATGCGAGTTCAAATCGAAGTGGGTACTAGTTGCAGCAATATGCAACCTGGTAGAGCATATATACACTGATACTTAGAAGTGTAAACTCAAGTGAGCAAGTGCGATAGAGAATAGCAGCAATGCTCACGAATAAGCGTTAGGAATTCATTCCTAAAAATCAAAGATGGTCTTAAGACAAAGATGTGAAATAAAACATCGACAAATAGTTGTAACACATGTACTATGTAAGTTATGTTTTATATTTGTTCTAAACCCCAGGCTCTGATACCAAGCTGTGACGCCCCACCTCTATACCCACGCTAGCCAAGAACACTACGGTGTAGTGCTGTCAACTAGCACGGAGAATAAGGCTGTTGAGGAGCGGCCATCAATAGTTGGCCTTACACTAGTATTGGTTATCTCGATAGGAGTGATATATATATTCTTTCATTTTTCATCTCTGGTTTATTTTCTCCCATCGAAATACCCCAATTCCAGTATAAAACGAACTACGATGGTTCATAATAGTTTAGAACATTAAATATAAAATAATAACACGGATAAATATAAATGCGGAACACAGATAAAACAGAAATTCTCATATATACAATAACTGATGTCAGTTACAATACATTTGACACGGTACATGTGATACAACTACAACAGTCGACTCAGGAAGTTACATATACAAGTACATTAACGTATTTAATATACATGAACACATATCTTCCTATACAATTTTACAGACTACTACAAATAACGACGACTACTCCAAAAGATATGAAAGAACTTCATAGCTCTAGTAGCAACCCAAAGCAGAATATCTACAACCTGAAATACTCGGTCTGGCCCGAGTATTAAATTCAAAAGAAAATAATACTCGGGTCAGTCTAATTCAAACTCAGTTATTAGTGCACAGAAGCAATAATAATTAAATAATGAATAGACGACAGTAATTAAACCAAATCAGAATGCAATTCAGAATATCGAATTGAAATGAACAAACAGTTCCAACCATTGAAATATCCATTAAAATATTAATTCAAGTAGGGCTGCAGTACACGCACGCGTGCACTGCCTCGCCACTACGGAATATGGAATACGCAAAAAGATCCATAAGTCAAAAAAAAAAGAATATCATACACGCCATACCGTGTGGCTGCAGTTCACGCTTGCGTGCACTGCCTTGCCACTATAGTGATGTCGTGCCCAAAAACTCAATACCGTGTGGCTGCAGTTCACGCTTGCGTGCACTGCCTTGCCACTATAGTGATGATGTACCCAATGAAGATTCACAAACGAGCACAAGGTCAAACCCGAAGTACCGGATTCAACTCAAGTGAATTTGAAAACAACAAAATGCAAAGGTCAAGTCACTGCAATCATGACTCGACTCAATGCAACAACCAAAGTCAAGGCAACTGGGAAAGACTTTAAGATCACATGACAACAGTGCAAAACAGCACCCAAAATAAAGTACCAGGATGCAATCCATGTGACAAAAGAAAATACGCAGCAAGCATACACTTGCACGCAATCAATCAGTCAATGTTTCAGGTACAAGGGTAACCAAACTCAGAGTGAACTTGAGCAAAGAAGGGGCATGAAAACATGGTGATTCAAAGACCAGTTTTGAATACAAGTTCAAACCAGAGACAGGCAACAAATGAGTGGTCAGTTACAAGAAAATGGTCAAAGACCAGTTCACAAGTATGAAGGCATAAACCCACACAAGCATAGTCTGCATATGCACATGAAGGTCAATGAAGGTTCAACAAATGTACACAATCAAAAGAAATAAAGCAAGACCACAAGCCAAAGCCAGCAGCATCTAGAGATTGCAACATAAATGAAAATGCACATGGGTGCAATAGGGAATGTACACATGAATACTTCAGCCTCGACATCAAATTCGGCAACTAGTAGAACAAATGAAGATGCTAAATAAATTGCATCAGAGAAATGGCATGAACACTGCGTGCTACAGGCTAGCCCGAGTGCATATGGAGATGCGAAGTAAAATGCATCAGGGAAATAATATAAACACTGCATGTTATAAGATGACCAGAAATAGTGCAACAAGGCCAACTCCAGAGTGCATCAGTGTGCAAAGAACTCGAGCACAAGATACAGAAACCAACAGATTACTGCAAAATTGGAAATCACTCAAGAAAATTTCAACCCAAAGACTACCACTTCAACAACATAGAAACATATATATGAGCTCGAAGCAGTGACAGTACCCAATGTGCAAAATGTATATAAAGACTCCAAGCCTTCATGCAACATGAACAAATGAACAAAGGAAGCAATAATGCTCGGGGTTGAACACAGATAATCAGAGCAACAGTTTTAAAAATAATCAAGATACAAGCCGAGAAAATAGCTTGTACCAGGAATTACAAAGTGAACAAGTCAGGTACGAAGCCACCCAAAAATCAACATCGCCAAACCGTATTTCAAATCAAAGTCAAAATCAAAGACAACTGAAACAAAACTATCACAGCCGTGTAAAACAAGAAGACGAACTAGGACAAATAAGCCGAAGCCAACAATGTTCAATACCATGAATATCGAGCAAACAAATTATACGATTTGATAAATCAGAGATCAATCTCAACCTCAAAAGAATATCAACTGCCAGAGTAAAAATCAACTGACGAATTCAACATAATATCATAGAATTTAAAGCCGAGAAAATCATGAAATCAAAAATATACGAAAGTAAATCAGAAGATGTGAGTGAATAAATCACTCACATATACGAATTTACACAGTCAATAACCCAATATCGAAACAAAGATGACCACGAAAACAAAAACGAACGAAATCTCATATTTTGAGTGAATTAGATGTGAGAAAGTCTCACCTTGTCGACGAATTGAGGCATCACAGAGACGCGCTACGCTAGAGCAACGAGAGAGTAAGGTCGGCCACCACAATCCCAAGCCCTAATTTGGAGAAGAGGACGAACGAGACCGCCTCCATTCTATTTTCTTCGTGAGCTAGGTTTTAGGGTTCGAATAATTGAAAATGAGAGAGAGGGATCGGGTTAGCCAACAGAAATGAAGAGGGGAACGGTTATAACTCGAAAACTTCACAGCATCAAACAATATAAATTAATAAAAGAAATTTAAAAATTCAAAATTTAAAACTTCAAATGGAAATTTGCAATCATATTAATCATTTAATGTCGATTAAAAATAGACGCGAAATACCGGGTTGTTACATACTTCGAGTAAAAAAAAAACAACAATACCCAAAACCTGAAACAGCAGTGCACGGTGCACATGCACCGTGCCTCCGGCGATCTCCAACCACCTCTGGTGGCTTCCCCATGACGGCGACAAACCCTACGACCCTTCATGGCCATCAATTATTCCCCCACAGCTCGAAATCAAATTCGAGACTAAATCCAAAAACCTGGAAACAGAAAGGGAAAACTTCACCAAAACCTGTCATCTCTTCAACACCCATCATCCGACCATCATAAGCCTTGCAACTCCGACCACAACTTCATCGTCACCCAAACTACCATCTCCCAAAGGCCCATGACACTCGGTCATCCCTGAAGTTTGTATCGGCCAGCGCAGTATGTTCAAACAAAACTAGGGCTACAGGAAGAAAATCGACATTACTGCAACCATGGTGTTTTGCATCACATCACTCAATTTTCTCCGCTACATTGATAACTCCCCTACCCACAAGAAGAATCCCGATATCCCCAAATCGTTAGATCATCAGAAATCATCACATTTCCCTTTTCTGTTCAACAGAAAACTGCTCCCAAACCCCTTGATTAAAAACAACAGAAAACTGCTCCCAAACCCCTTGATTAAAATGCTGATTTTTGATTTAAAATCTTGTTTTAGTCTAAGTATTCAAATTAAGATCCTAGATTTATAAACTAAAATGTTTGGTTTTCCTTTATTCAAAGTTTGCTTTGCTTTTTAAAATACCCAGTAAGATTTCAAATTTTATTTAACTTAAATTATATTTCAAAAACTTCTCTAGGATAAAACAATCAAGTTTTGTTCAAAACTTAAATCTTAACACGGCTTTGATTGAGAGGTATGATTTTTAATTCCAAAAACTAGAGCTTGAACTAGGAACAGAGGGGTTACAGGAATATTTACCATGCACACACCATACATGTATAAACATACAGATAATATATATATATATATATATTCACAAAAACATATTTATTTCCAGATGTGAACATGCAACCAATTAGAACTTAAGAAATTTTTAAGAAAAATGTTACTCACCTAAATTTGATGGACATAGCAGAGGTTTTGAAAAAGAGACTTGTGCTTTTCTTTTTTTTTCCTTCTTTTTAAACTGGGAAACTCCTTTTGCTCTGCTTCTTTAAATTTTGAAACTTTTCATCCTGTTTGATTTTGCTCCAGACTTCACTTGCATGCAGACACTCCAGATAGAAGATGATGCAGATGAAAAATATGCAGGCTTCAAATAAATTTTTCTTCCAGATTTTGAAAGGAGGAAATGCAAATGTTTTTAATGCAGGTTTGAATTCCAGAAATGCAGAATTCTTGCTTGATTTCATGCATCTGGTTTGTATGAAATTTTGAAATTGACTTGCATGCATACATTTTGAAATTCCAGATTTTTGACAAACAATGCAGGCAGGCTTTTATATTTGAACAAAAATATGCAGGATTGCTTGCATCTGGAATGCAGGCTTCAAAATTTAAAATTGCAGGTGCTATTTGAAAAAAATTATGCAGGCTCGAATTCCAGAGATGAAGGTTTGATTGCGTGTTGAACTGAGGCTTTTTGAAGATGATTTTATTTTGATTTGTAAGAAGAATTTGCATGCAGACTTGATTCAGATTTATGTTTGGCCTTAGATTTGAAAAAAAGAAAAGAAATGAAATTTATGGAAGTGTTTTATATGGAATAATATTTTGTTTAATTAAAACTTAAAGAAAATAAAACAAATATTGACACTTGTCCCTTACATTAACATTTGTCATCCTAAATGTCTTATTTTCTAACACATGTTAATTTATGTTTCTAAAAAGTTTACACTTGTTATTAATGTTAATAAGCTATAAATTTAGTTAACTTGTATTTTAAATTAGATGTTCAATATAAGATATGTTTAGTTAATTAGTTGACATGCATTTATTTACATGTATATAGATTTTTAAAATGAATAAGTCAAACTATATTTATAAAATTAAACTTATACAAATATTTCAAAATCAAAACAAATTAAAAACATTTATACCTTAAATTTTAAAAACTTTGAATTCAAGTTTATATTAAATTTTGAAATCCAGTTTATTTACAAATATAACTACACAATTTAAATTTTGGAAAACAATTATTTTTATTAAAAATTTATTTGTTAAAATAATGTATTATTAAAAAATAACAAAATAACAACATTTGATAACCATAAATAACTTATAAAAGAAATTATCTTCTTATTAATAAATTATTTATTTTATCATATTATATTTAAAAGAAAATCAAAATAACCTTATTGTTATTTATTTAAATTTTAAACTTGAGTTAAACATATTTTAAATCATTTCAATATTTTCTTATGTATTTAAAACCATATTTATTTATGAAATATCCTTTTAAAAGTTTAACTTTTAAATAAAATCATAATTCACAATTTACTAAAGATACATATTTTTTTATAGAAAACAGGATTTATTTATTAATTGAATTTAAAACAATATCTATTCACAATATATACAATATTCTATACATATTATAAATATAAAACAATTATTAGATTTAAAAAGATAAAATCTATTAATAAATATTTATTTTATTGAATTATTAAATTATTTCAAATTCTATTACAAAGATTATCAAATCAATTTAATTTTTATTTCAGATTATTAAATTGATATTGCTTAAAAATTCCGGGTCATCACATTCCTTCCCCCTTAAAAGAATTTCGTCCCCGAAATTTAAAACAAAGGTAATTTAATAATCTATTTAAAAGATTAAATTTTAAAAAACAAGCGTATACCAATGATATGCTTACAGCCATAGCAATCAATTCACCCAAACAAACAAATCTAATTATCCAGAAAAATTCTGGATAAAACTTTCACGAGTTTCCTCGGTATAAATATTGGATACTCGCTCTATAGGTTCCAAATAATCAGTACTATTAAGCTACAGAGCTCCTATTCATCTAGATCTACAGATCTAGACAGCATATCAGACTACAGACGAGTCTGACTCAACAACCAACCTCTATAACTGCTGGTTCTAAAACCAGAAATAGACCATACACGTATTCCCTCAGAGATACATGAAACTCATCGAATTCCAGTTATCCAAACTGACAATTCAATTCTAAAAAAAAAACACTGATCCAACCAAAACACAGAGAAAAGATCAAACATCACTGAGCTAGCATTCCAGTCTTACTAAAACTTATAGCTACTGAATCAATGAAAATTCCAACAACAACGAAGTCTCCAACTTCGAATTCCAAATTTCTCCATCCTTTATCCTCAAAAGTTTCAGACCAATCCTGGGCTGCCAACATCCAAACTGATCAGCATAACCCTTGCTGATTCCTCTAGAAATAATTAGAACCAAAAACAACCCAACACAATGATCTTCTCAAGATCAATCCAAAACCAAAACACAATTCTACTCCATAACCAGCAGAAGGCTGAACTTACTTCTCCTAATCCGGAAAAGATAATCAGAAACACCTCCCAAACTGCTTCCGCTGCACAACTCTGATCCGAAATAGATAAGAAAATGCTGACGAAGAATACAAGCATCAACCGGACATCACTTCCCGGAAATACGGTTCTATAGATCCATAAAGAAAACTCAAAAATTCCTCTAAAACTGAGTTACTTTATCAAATTCTATCTCTAGGAATCATTCTTCAACTAAACAGAACCACCGGTTCCACTCCTGGAATCCTAGTTGATAAGAAAACTCAATTTCCAGATGCTGACGAACCTCTATCTTCCCAGAAGACATCCAGAAAAATCTTCAACAATCCAAGAGAACACTCAAACAATCGCAAGTCACTTTTGCGATCAACCCAGATAAATTTTCAAAGAAAACTGTTCTCTCTTTACCAAAAAGAACAGCTTACACTGGTCAAGCTAATCCATTGAAGAAACATATTCACTCTGCTGCTTCAGAACTCCATCTTCAGAAAAACTACTCAGCTAAGACCTCTTTGTCGGCTCACTGAACACTCCGAGTTGTACTACCAATTCCAAACTTCCAGAACCAAAGCTCTTCGAGAAACTCGGACTTCAAAACTGACACATCCTGCTGAATCCAGTCACAACATCGAAGAAGACACACTGTCCAAACTTGTTCCAAAGAAAATATCCTCGGAAACAATCCATAGTTACTGCATCTCATCACGTAGTTACAACTTCCTGAGGTATCAAAATACCATCACTTGCTCTAGTTCAACCGAACAGATCAAATTCTACTCACTAAACTCTGCACTTCAAAGATGTCTCCGAACCTTAACGGGTTTCCTTCAGAGATCGATGAAATACTTTAACACAACAAAGCTTACTCGAGACGGTGTTAGGTCTACAGTCTCGATAGATACACTTCCAACCTCAACATCAAACTCCAACCAATGGTAGTTGTCGTGTTACACACACCACTACCTTATCTACCTTTATAACCTATATTGAAAAACCCGAACAGGTAACCCAACAGATAGGAAGAAAGAGATAAATATATATAAATATATATAAAATTACAAATATGCTCTCTCAAGATAGACGCCACTCCAGAGCCTAGGTATTCACTCAACCTAATGCTCTGATACCACTTGTAACTGTTGAATATGCACTTATATGATTTTTGTTTGATGATAATAAACATATATACATTTGTTTAAATGTATTTTTTAATGTACTATTTTATTTTTCATAGATTAAATAAATATTTGCTGAATAAAGTTAAATACACAGAATTTGAATTCAAACAGAAATTTTATTCAAACAAACATTTATTACATTTTTGAATAGTACAAATTCAAGCTCTCACTATACATATACAACTTTGATTACAATTACATCACAATTTAATTTACATAAATTCCTCACTACATATCACTCACACTCGTATTTTATCTTCAACTTCATTCCAGTTAGAATCCAGCATCTGAGCAATCTGCAAAAATATTCACTAATGCAGTAAAATTGAAAAAGAAATATTTTTGCAATATAAAATAAAATATGGATATTGAAAATATTATTTGCCTCAGTTATTTGGGTTGTTCGTCATCATTTACATTTGAATTCATCACACACGAACAATGTGACATGCAGTGTATCACTGTACATGCCACAAGGCAGTGCACACCAGTATACACTTGATAATGCTACAGGACAGGTGAGCACAAGGTCAAACCCAAATAAAAAGACGGGTTCAACTCAGGTGCAACATAAATAAAATCTCGACTTCAACACAAGGTCAAACAGGAGTTGTAAAACTGGATTCAACTCAAGTGTAATGCACAGTCTACACAAATTCAAGAAGGCACCAAACAACAAACAAAGTGCAAAGGTCAAGCCATCACTGCAAATTTGACTCAACTCAATGCAATTCAAACTGCAAGTCCAAAACAAATGCACTAAGCAAATGACAGAGACAGTTCTTACATGTATCAAAAAGCATGTACATGGGTAAACAGAAAATGCACCAGTTCAACTCAGAGATGTAACTCCAAGCTAAGAGCACTAAGCAAGCCTCAGCATCAGATCAGAAGTGAAGCAAGAAGCTCAAGTCAATGCACCTAAGTGACACAGTGATAAAGACCAACTCCAGAATGCATCAGAGTGCAAATGAAACATGTGCAGAAAAACAAACAGAGGGATCAATATGGCAATATTGTTGCATCAATGAATTTATAAACATCAACTATCAGCCCAAGTGTACAAACTGAAGACTGCAAGAAATATGCAATTCGAAGTGATATAACAGCAAATACCACAATATCAAGTTCAAGTCAGACCAATAGCTACATGAAGCAAACAACATGAATGTCACAAGCATGAACACAGGAAAACATGCATGCAACATGGACTGCAACAAACATCAGAATAACAAACAGTGAATCAAGACAGGGCCGAGCAACTGCTGTATGGTGATGCAGTTAACAACTACTCAAAGCAACAGTGACAATGAAGTGAATGCAACTACAGGAACTCAACAGAGATAAGATGGTCAGTCACCATAATGATGAAAATGTCGAGCTCAATGCAACACAGTGGCAACCATAAGATGCAGACCAACCAGAAGTACAAGTGCAGTTTAAATGGCCGGGCAAGTGCACAACTAAACCAATAAACATCAGCAAGTACAATATCATAAAACAAATGTCTATGCCGAGAAAACAATGAAACAATCAGAGAATGTAAAGTCGAAGGCCACAGTGGATGAACAAGATTCAACAGTGTAGAAATGGTCTCAAGTCCAAGACGAAATCATGGAAACATACAGAAGTCAAGAAGGGGATTCGTGAATGTATACTGTTAAAAAAAAATCAAAAACGTATCTTTGAAAAAGTCACAAAGTAAAAGAGGAAAATTTTTGCCGTATCAACCAAGAATAAATTGAACGCTTCAAAAACAAAGCCGTGAGCATCAAGGCAAAAATATATCAGGAAAGCAAAAATTTGGAAAGTATCGAATTGATACGAACAAACTCAAGTGTCTCGGTATTCGTATAAATACCAGCACCCAGTTATCATCATTGGCATGAGCGAACAATCGAACTAAAGCAATCAATCCTGAAAGCGAAAGAAACAAATAACATACCAGAAGAAAAGACGAATTCGATCATCTCGAAGCAACCAAGCTGACTTCATCGAAGCCCTAATTTCACAGAACAATCAAGAGAAGCAGCCGAGTGCGATTCCAAGCAGCTGATCAATAGAGCATCAATATCAGTCGACAAGAGCAACGAAATAAATTGGCATCCGAAAACCCTAATTTTGATCGAAGGACGAAAGCCCTAATTGTGATCGAAGAAGCCGCCATTTTCCCAAAGGAGCAAATAAAAAGGATCGGGTCTAAATAATAAAAGGGGCCGGCCTTTAAGAATTAGGGTTATTGTTTTAAAATAAGGGCTTTATCTTATTTTTTGTTTTTTTTTTAATTTTAAAACTCTTTTCAAACCGTTGTATTTGCTAGTCGTGTGACTAGGGGACAAGCTACGTGGCGTAGCTTGAGAATTCGCAACTCAGTGGCTGAGTTGTGGCAGGGTTTTGAGCGTAGAGTTAGGTTAGTCAGTAGTGGGTGTCGCGAGTTTATTTGTGTAGGCATGTGACTACTTAATTTCTAGTAGAAACCTTGGGGGCAGCACGTAGGCAGCGTTTTGCCGAAGCTGGGTAAATTCTGTGTCGTTCTATTTCTGCATTTTATTATTCTGCTATTTATTTCTGTGCTACTATTATTCTGTGATCTGTGTTGAAATAAGCTTCCGCAATAAATTTTTATAAGTAATACTATCACCCTATTCACCCCCTCTCTAGGGTGAAATCGATCCAAACACTTGTTATATCATATGTTACTATTATATATGATGTTCTGTTGTTTATATCAGTCTATTACACTACAAGTTCCTTTTAGATTAGAATCACTATAGGTTGAAATGATACATACCCGAATGAAATTTAGAATAGGGGAAAATCGTTATGGGATGAAATGATAGCACTGAACAATTTTCGAATTATTTCATTTACTTCGAATTGCGGGTTTGAAATGATAAAACACGGGTTTTCTTTGTAAATTACGGGTTGAAATAATATATTACCCGTATCACTTTTCCTAGTATGGAAAATGATATACAGACCCGTAGTTAAAATATGTTTTTCTAAATTTTTTGAAATATTTTAGAAATGTAAATATTAAAATATTTTGATTTAAACTTAATTAAATGATTTTTGTATTATTGATTTTTTGAAAATTTATAAGTGAAATAAATAAATGGTAAAGTTAGAAAATTTGAAATGTAAGTTATTTTGGGAAATTTTAAGTTGGTGATAATTGGAATTTAAATTAAATATGAAAATATGATAAATTCATGATAATTTGGATTAAAGTGAATTTAAATGATTTTATAATATATTAATGATTTTTGAATAAAGTTAAAATGTGAAATGAATGAATATCTAGGTTGAAATTTTGAAATATAACTTAAATTGAAAATTTGTGAATTTGGCTTAAAAGTGAATTTTAAGTTAAGTAAATAAAAATGAAATTAAGTTATAGTTGAAAAATTAAAATTAAATGTTAAGTTAAATTTAATTTAATGAATTTAAAATTTAATGTTGGAATTTAATAAGTGAATGATTATTAAATCTTGATTTTTGAATGGAAATTTAACTTTATAAAATCACGAATATAAGCGTATCTGAATGATTGTTTTAAAAGTGAAAATATGTGATTTGATAAGTTAAAAATGATTTAAATAAAAATATAATTGTTTGTGAAATTATATTGAATATTTGAAGTAAATTAACTGCATATTTTTGAAATATTATTATTTCTAATGTAAAAGATATAACAACATTTGTAAATGTTGTAGTTGATAATAATGAACTAAATGGCTAAATTTAATTGAAGGCTATTATAGCATTTTGTAAGTGCTATAATTGTTGAATTTAGCTAAGTTTTATTCGAAATTAATATAACCCTATTACAACATTTTTAAATACTGTCTTTTGTTAAATTGAGTTGTTTAAAAAGTAACTTTTCGTAGTATTTTTTTCTAAATGCTACGAAAGTTGAATTTTCATTGTTTTAACAAATTTAAGTGAATGAATGAGTTCTGGAAGATTAAAATTTTGGAAATTTAATAATTTAATTATTTATATAATAACTTCATTTTTATGATTTAGAATGAAGTAATTTGTTTTGAAATATAAACTATTTTGAAATGTATGTTGAAATGGTATTTTATATAAATGAATTTAGTTTGGAAGATACGATATTTGATATTTTGAAATGGATTTTGAATTTTTAAATGATATTTGACTTCAAAGTATGAAATACCATTTTGAAATTTTAACCACGAGATGTATTTAAATTATAGTTTAACTGATTCTTAAATGATGGACGGTCCCAAGCATTCTTTAAGTTATTGTGCATTTCTACTACAGTTCGCTTGAGTTGGTTTACATTATATAAGTATATATGTCTCGACTCGAGTGTTTTGTATTTTACTTTACACTCGGGTCAGCCTGAGTATTTACAACTTAGCTTTGGATTTCTTTTCTGGATCTAGAAATCGCTGGAGATTCTGCTTGTCTAGTTATCTGTTTCCTTTCAGTTTCAGTTGTTCTATTTCAGCTCTGGTATTTATAAACTGCTATGTATTTGAGATTTCTATTGTATATGTTTTCAGACTGATATTATGTATTATGTTTTGAGAGTTTGTTATAGTAGCTTCATGAACTACTATGGTATTTTAATTTTCGCTGCGAGTTATTCTGATATTTCTGTGTCTGTGATTCTGTGATTTGTATTTCATTTGCTCCAAATTTATTTACAATGCGGTATTTTGAGCAATTCAAGTCCGGCATGTATGGATGGGAATGACTGAAAATATCGGGTTGTTACAACAGTTTTATTCGTAACAGTTTTTACGACATAGTTGTGACAGTTTTGTTGTTGTTGCAATTTTGCAACATAACCGTAATACCTTTTAACGTTATTGTTAACAATCTTTGCAACGTAATCGTAACCGTTTCGTAACAACTTTGTAGCGTTACTGCTCAACAATTCTTCGGTTTTTCCTTTGGTTTGATATTATAGAAATAAACTTTCGATGTGTTATACACAGAATTACACTGTGCACAACACCTACATGCAAATGTTCACATTTACTAAAATAAATAGAACTATAACACGTATGTACACAACAAGAAAGACTTCGATTAGCGACGAAGGGGGGCGACGGCTAAAAAAAGCGGCCGTCGCTAGCCGTCGCAAATCGGAATATACAGGTCCTGGCCGAGAGCTCAGATTTCATTCTCCTCCTTCCCCAAATTTTTCCTCCTTCCCCAACTCCGTCGCCCCCCGTCACCCCAGCCGGCGCCCAACCCTTCAAAGACTCCAAATCACCCAAATTTGTGTCGGTATGCTCCTAATCTCTTGTTTGAATGTAAATTTGACGTTTCTAGGTTTAGTTTAAACCCTAATTCAATTATGATTAGTTGTACAATTTAGATTTGTTGTTAATTTGAGTATTAGTAGTGTTGTTAAATTAGGTATTAGTAGTGTTGTATGTTGATTTGGTAGATTAATTAGTTTATTATCATGAACTTGAATTAAATACATATTAATTATTTCATCATGATGAAGTTGAATAAATGGTTGATGTAGATAATTAGTGTTGGCGATTGACATGGTTAGTTGTTTTAGGTGAAAAAATAGTGTATATTAATGATTAACTTGGTTATTGATAAATTTACATGAAAGTATTTCATAGTTTATGAAATTGATAAATTACAAATTTAAGTTGTTAAGTAAATTTAAATTGACAAATTTTTATTTAATAATTAGTTTTTTATTGTTTTCTAGTTATCTATTAGATAATTAGAATTTGTTGTTTTCTAATTATATTCATTGATAATTGTTTTATTTACCCTGTTGATTGAGCGACGGCTAGCGACAATTAGCGATTGCCATTTTGATAATTTTAGCGATGAATCGCGACGGCTAGCGACGGACAAAATGCAAAAGGTTGTATATATTGTAAAAAATAAAGTTTGTACAAAAAATTAAAAAATGAATATGAGAACATTAAAAATTCTGCAAATATATAATTTATTTGAAAATAATTAGGAAATGACTTTAAAAAACAACTGATATTGTACTAAAATCGATTTTGTAAAGAAATTAAGAAATGAATATAACAACAACAAATAGTCACATAAAATCTATGTCGTTAAAAAAAAAATAAAGAAATTAATATTGAAGTAAAATTGTTAATTGAATGTTGAACTAAAATTTAAATACATAAATTTTTGAAATAAAATATAAATAGTCGAAACATTGTCAAAAGTTGAAAAGAACAATAATATTTGATAAAATTTAAAGAAATTTCTTTATCCCTTAGATTGTCTTTGGCCCCGTCTGGCAAGTGTTGTATAGGATCGTTATATGGATGTTCGTTTTGTAACGGAACAGACATTTATATTCATCTGATACAATATTTGTCGGATTTGTCCCTGTATTGGACAAGTTACAAACACAATAAAGTAATTACATATTATAAATCAATTCATTTTAAACGGTTATAAAATTTCGACTGCACTTCCTTTACGTTCTCTGTGTACACGCATTTGTGTACGATACAGGGAACATAAGGGAAGTGCTGATGAAATTTTGTTGAACTGTTTAATCTGAAATGATTTATAAAATGTAATTACATTATTGTGTTTGTAATGGGAAGTAGGATGACTGACCACCGAAGTGAAAATCAAAATACCCAAAAATAAAAAAATAAAGTGAAGTTTATATTTTGATTTTCCTGGAACGATGAACTTTTTACAATGGAGAATGGTTGTAAATTAATCATTTAAATTGTCTAACATACATTTTCAAATCAGGAAAAATGTTCAATTATTTTCTCGACCGTACGTGGATGTATGAAGTCAGAACTGGAAAGAAAGCATCAATAAAGGAACATTTCTACAACGGTGTACAGGAATTTATTAGATTTGCTAAATCTAATAACCGAAACTATACAGAAATTCGTTGCCCGTGTAGTAAGTGCCAACATTTGAAGCATTGGAAATCGGATATAGTTGAAGTACATTTGTATCAATATGGTTTCGTGCCTGATTATTATTTCTGGGATCGTCATGGAGAATTGTTGAACCTACACCTAATACTGAAGTTTTAGAGGACGGTAATATGATGACGAATCCGATAGAAAATATGGTGTATGATGCAGCACGATCAATGTTTCCTACAACGGAAGCTGTCGATGAAGACGAAAATGTCGAAGAAGAACCGACTGCGGGAGCTAAAAAAATATACGATTTGTTGGATTCTGCTAAGAGGCCGTTGTGGGACGGATGTAAAAGCGGAACCGAACTTTCAGTAACCGTCGAATACATAACTATGAAATCAAAATTCAACCTTACGGAAGCTGCATTTACAGCAGTTGTACAAGCTGCAAAACGACACATGCCACCCAACAATCTGATGTGCGATAGTCATTATAAAGTAAAAAAATTGATGTCCGCTTTCGGTCTACCGTACGAGAAGATAGTTGCATGTGTGAAAGGTTGCTTGTTGTATTGGAAAGACGACGTCGACCTCAGAAAATGCAAAATATGTAACGAAGAAAGATACAAACCAAGAAAGAAGAAAGGGAAAGAAGTCCCGTACAAGAGAATGCATTATTTACCCATCACTCCCATACTTCAAAGATTATATGCGTCTTCTGCTACGGCCTGTCATATGCGATGGCATAGTATGAGAACATCGGAAGAAGGAACTTTGATACATCCATCCGACGGTGAAGCATGGAAACATTTCGATAAGATTTATCCCGCATTTGCTACGGAAAGTCGTAATGTCAGACTTGGTTTATGTACGGATGGATTTTCACAGTTTGGTAGTAAATATTCATCCTGGCCAATTATCGTTACTCCGTATAATTTACCTCCATGGATGTGTATGAAAACACCATATATGTTTCTCACCACTGTCGTTCCCGACCCTCATGATCCAACTCAAGGAATTGATGTTTATTTACAACCATTGATCGAAGAGTTGAAGAAATTGTGGAATGATGGAGTCGAAACTTACGATGTATCAACGAATTTTTTTTTCCGGTTAATCGCTTCTTTGTTATGGACGATTAATAATTTTCCTGCATACGGGATGCTTTCTGGTTGGAGTACGGCCGGTCGTCTAGCATGCCCTTATTGTATGGAAGAAATACGAGCATTTTCGTTACGATATGGGAAGAAAGTTTCGTGGTTTGATTGTCATCGGTGTTTTCTTCATCTCAATCATAGTTTTAGAAGAGATAAGAAAATTTTCATAGCTAACAGAGAAGAGAATCTGAAACCACCTAAGGTTTGGTCAGGCGAGGAAATATACGAAATTGTAAGAGACTATCCAAAGATACATGAAACTGGAGTCCAGACTGAAATTCCAGGAAAGTCAGACATCCATAATTGGTGCAAACAAAGCATATTTTGAGAGTTACCATATTGGAAAGATCTCTTACTCCGACATAATATTGACGTGATGCATAACGAAAAGAACGTGTTTGATAATCTGTTTAATACAATTCTGAATGTAAAGGGCAAAACCAAGGACGATTTGAATTCGAGGCTTGATATAGCAAACTATTGTAAGCGCCCGAAACTTCATATGAAGCCTAATGACAATAAAAAACCGAAAGCATGCTATGACTAGACAATAAGCAAGTAAAAGTCGTGCTAAAGTGGGTGGAAGAATTAAGATTTCCCGATGGGATTTCTTTCAATCTTCGTAGATGTGTTGACTTCAAAAATAGTAAATTGAGTGGGATGAAAAGTCACGATTATCATATCATGATGGAATATTTACTCCCCGTGGCTTTCAAAGAACTGTTGCCCATAAAAGTATGGAACGTCATAACAGAGTTATGTTTGTTTTATAAACAGCTATGTTCGACAACATTAAAGGTGGACCATATACGTAAACTTGAAGTAGAAATACCCATATTGCTATGCAAACTGGAGAAAATACTTTCGCTTGGTTTCTTTAACGTAATGGAGCATTTACCTATTCATCTTCCATCTGAAGCACTTCTTCGAGGTCCTGTGCAATATGGATGGATGTATTTATTTGAGAGGTAAATTAACATATGCAATGTTCATGTCAATTTCAAATTTAAATTTGTATATCTAAATATGTAATAAATATCTTAATAGGTACTTGAATCATCTGAAGAAGAAGATTCGGCAAAAAGCCCGAGTTGAGGGTTCGATATGCAAATCGTATCTTGAAGAAGAAGCCTCATTTTTTTTCTCTCACTACTTTAAGGACGATGTGAACTTATCGTTTGTAACTGTTCCTCGAAATGAGGAAGTCGTTGAACAAAATTCTTCTCAAACAATGTTATCTGTTTTTAGACAACATGGTAGACCTGGTGGAAAATGTGTGGAAATATGGTTGGACGATAGAGACCACCATGTGTGGAAATACGGTTTTAAGTTCAACACAAAAGATTACGGTGCTGAAAAATTAACATATAACAGCGGGGTATTTGTCAAAGGCAGTGATGATCCAGATGAGCATTTAAAAGATTTTTACGGCGTCTTAACACAGATTGTAGAATTGACATATTATGTTGAACCTTTAGAAAAGGTTTTTATTTATTTAAGTGCAATTGGTTCAGTAACGTTCCTGGTTTCAGAATCAACGTGCATAAAGAGTACAAACTTATTGAAATAAGGCATACATCACACTACTATAAATATGATCCTTTTGTGTTAGCCAAGCAAGCATTACAAGTTTATTTTGCTTCGTATCCATCTTTGAAAAAAGATAAAGCGGATTGGTCCGCTGTTTTCAAAACGAAACCAAGGTTTACGATTGATGGAAATAATATTCCAGATGAAGCAGCATATCAAGCCGATCTTGAATCAAATACAGAAATAATAATAACTGATGATATTGATGTAGGGCCTTTGAATGATGAATCGAACGTCCTATTTGATGCATTTGAAAGTACCGAAGAAAATGAGATAGAATACGAGACTGAATCTGAATCATAAAACGATGAAGACTGATCGTTATTGATATAATTGTTATATGATAGTGATTGAAACATTCGATGTAATAGTAAATTTCTGTAATTGTTCTGTGATGATCATTTAGTTAATTTTTATCCATGTTTTGTACTAGTAAATTTTTATAATTGTTCTGTGAAAGTGAATATTGAAACATGCTATGTAGTAGTGAATTTCTATTATGGTTCTGTGATGATTATTTATATAATTTTTATCCATGTTTTGTACTAGCAAATTTTTATAATTGTTTCTGTGAAAGTGATTGAAAAAAGATATGTAGTAGTGAATTTGTATAATTGTTCTGTGATGATATTGTTTTTCTATAGCAGATATGTCTGGCAGGAGACGGAGTGGAGGTGGTGGTGGCACGCCATCCCCATCTCCCGGTGCAGGTGGTAGTGGCACTGCACCGGACTTACGTCCGATTGCAGAAGTTGTTCCTAAAAGTGTTGGGTAAGTATCAATTTTATTTAAAGTATAAGTTTTAAAATCCACTAAACATGTATATCATAACTTTTGCAGTGGCTTTGAGGTGGAGCCATCAAATTATATTTTACAAATTTCGAGGAAGGCTTTCCAGAGCCCGATGCATGGTTGTTGGCCTCGCTGGGACGACATCCCCCCTCATGTCAAGAACGCCATACAAGCGGATTTACTTGTAAGTAGTAGTTTGAATTTCAGTTGTAAATTAATATAATCTTTATAACTTAAAATTTACAGGCTGCAGTCCGCGTCGACCCTGATGACTTGGACATTTTTTTAAATCACTGGAACAAACGAATGAGAAAAAATTACAGGGATACACTGTCCAATGCCAAAAATTCAGGGAAAAAGCCAAACTGGATGGGCGAGGGTGTATGGAATGATTTTCTTCAGCTTTGGGACAGTCCGGCAGTAAAAGTAAGTAATATATGTTTGCTTTGTTATTTAAATCTAATATAAATCTCGCAAGATATATATGTGATAATTTATCTTAATTTGTAGGAGCTATCTGCGCGGAACCGGGCAAACAGGAATAAAAATCCTGCATTGCACCGCGGTGGCTCCAAATTCTTTCAGGAGCATAAGAGAGAGCTGGTAATTAAATTTATAAACCGCGTTTACATTTTATTACAATATTTTATAATCAGATTAGCAATAATATTTATATATTTTCAGGCCGCGAGATACAACCGCGAGCCTACTATGGCCGAGCTGTTCAAGGCCACACATGCCTTGGAGAGGACCGACGAAGAGGGCAATGTTTCGTACGAGTGGACGGATGACAAATCACAATCCGTAATGGTAAATTAATTTACTGTTAATAATAATATTTTGTCTTATTGCATTTTCAAAATTTTGAAATTCGGTTTTTATCGTGTAAAACAATTGTTTGTAATCGCAGGAGAGGTACGAAGCAGAGTGGGCTCGTGTAGCACAGTCCACTGGTCGGGAAGAGCTTACGTTAGAGGAGGAGAACCATATTTGAGATGCTATTATTGACCCGCCTTCTCGGACCAGTCGACGGTATAGCTATGGGAATGTGGAGGTAAATTTTGACATGTACTAATATATAAGTTTAACAATTTTAATAATATTATATATATATGCTAATATATAAATAATTATGAATTATTTTATAGGCCATGAGAATGCAGAGTGCATACAGGAGGTCGCAGCAAGAGGCGGAGATTGCTCAGTTGAGGGCGACAGTTGAAGAAATAAATGATTGGAGAAAGAGTTTCTTTGAGCAACAGCTGGATGAGCGGATTGCGGCTTATTTGCAACAGCATGGGAGGATGCTTGGAGAGGACGGCAGCGATGGCGAGGAGTAGGTATGTTTGTTTGCTGATAGTTTGGTGTATACACATTTTGGTTGGTATGGTGTATATATATTTCAGGATATTATGTACATATATTTTGATGACTTCTAGTTGATGGATTTGGTTGGATATTATGTAGAAATTTCGGTTTACTATTTACATATTCCGATTATTGGATTTGAAAATGAGATTTGGGTGGATTTTATATTGTTTGAATGTATAGTTATGTTATATGATGGATATATGATGGTTATACTTGATGACTATAGTGTATAGTGGTTTGGTTCAGATTGGTTGAGTTGTATATGGGCTGTGCATTGAAAATTTACCCAGTTCTGCGACGGCTAGGGACGACCAAATTGCACAGATTAGCGACGGCTAGCGACGGCCAAATTACACAGGTTAGCGACGGCGAGTTACGACTAGCGACGGCATTTAGACGTTGGAAAAATTTACACGTGGCAAATTTGCAGTCACTAGCCGTCGCTATTTTGGTGACGGAGCCGTCGCCACACTATTGGGCGACGACATTTATAGCGACGGCTTTTAGCGTCGGCGAGCGACGGCTAACGACGGCCGGCGACGGCTAAAAGCCGTCGCTGACTGTTGCCGTTCGTGTAGTGGTATAGCCTAAGGAAATTCATGTTTGATACAATTACAACGAGGACTACTTGTGTACGTGCTATGGAAGTCTGCTTAAGAAAGAAATGGCTGAAATGAGTGGCAAACTTTAAAAAAACTGGCTCTGTAGGTCCTGCATTACTACTTGAAAATTAGTTCTTTCTTAGTTTAGCGTTTATCCTTCAATACCATATCATTGATAATTAGTTCTTTCTTTGCTTCTTTAAAATTAGAGCGGCCCTCCGCTTAGTATTCTGTAAACATACCTAACGACTGTTGGTAATTGTCTCACCCTTTGAGAGGTATGCTCTATTTATAAAGTGTTTCATTTTGTTTTTGCAGCTTTTGTAGATGTACATGCATGAAGAAAACACAAAATTGGTCGTGGCTTCAGTACACATATCCCAGCTCATTTCCCACTCAAACTTTTGATCGTTAGTTTTTTTTTACATGAAAATTGCCCTAGATGGAAATTTAACGGGATAATTATGGATCATGACAAAGCTGAAGTTATATTCATCACAAACGCACATGCAACAGTCTCGTTAACTGGTCACGTTAATATGTAAACTCATTATCTGTGAATTTAGATTTGGTTTTCATTAGCTTGGTTTTGGTTTTCATTGTCTGTTAAGATATACAGGCACAGCCCAGTATTTGATGTGATATACTGTCCATCAAAAGAACTTTGCTTCTCAGCCTACCCTTCATTGATAGTTAACCCGACCTACTAGTAACTAGGCATGTCAATGGTACGTGTTTCGGCCCGAGCCCGATCCGAATCCGCCCTATTTATACGGGTACGAGTTTTGTCTTTTAGTATCCAAGTCCGACTCAGACCTGATTTGGGTCGGGTACGGTTTTATCAAAACCCGGTCCGGTTAGAACCCGACTCAACTATTAGTTTTTCGTCGTATCAAAACATGAGTGCGTATGTTATTTATTTACCATTATGTTTATTTACATGTAGATTTTGTGTGCATACTTTTGTTATGAGCTTACTACAACATCGTCCAATTTATATGTTAACATTGTTTGTATACAAATTTTATCAAAGTTATAGTTTTAAAATATGGTTTTAACATAAATATTCTGAGTTAGACATATAGTTATTACCTAACGAGCTTAAAAAGCCCGACGGACCGGGCTCGGATATTGAGTAGAAATACCATACGGGTTCGGCCCGGGCTCGGGTTTTAATTATTGCAATTGGACTCCGGTCCGGATTTTATAATACCTGGACCGAAGCATGCCCATTGACAGGCCTACTAACAACGGTTCTAACAATGTCAGGTACAAATTATTGAATGTCCGTGATAGGACTGCAACCATAAAAATTGTTCCCTTCGACAAGGAGGCCGACAATTTGCTTAATAAAACCGTAGGTGATCTTACACGGATAAGGGGGTTAGCTGTGAATTTTAGTTGCAACAACGTTCAACAACTGCAATTTACTGCCTGCCAAGTGCAGATCATAATTTAAACCATTCAACTTAAGGCTGTAAACGGATGCAAACTGATGCGGATAGTGCTGTATCCGTACCTTTATCCGAAAAATAAAATCCACATCCGCATCCGTATCCGCTATCCGCGGATATTTCAAAAAGAATATCCATATCCGCATCCGCGGATATCCGAAAATATCCGCATCCGTCAATATAGGTTTGATTTCTATTATGGTATTTGCAGAAATAATGTAATCAAACAGTACCAATGAACAACACAATATAATGGGTATCATGAACAAGTTACAAGACATAATGACATGCTTCATTTATCCAATCTTCCGAAAGTACTTCTGGGATGAAAAACACTTGAACTACATACACAACAACTACAATCTATTGTGATGAATAAACAAGGAAAAAAATACAACATATTGCATCACACATACAACAAAGCAAATAAAAATAGAGCATTCTTCCTCAAATTTCATATCATTTCTTCTTCTTCAAATGCAGTCCACCTATAAAAATACACATTGAAATAACTTATTAAAAACTGTACATCATTAGCAAAAGACAGAAAATATACACGTACATAAAAGTGTTTGCAACAGATAATTATAACCACCCACCTATACGTCCATCTATTTATCATAGAAAATATGGAAAAAAATATATTTCATTTAGTAAACGATATTTAAATAAATGGTGAGAGATAAAAATACAGCCACTATATTGAAAAAAGATAATTTTTTTGGCAGGATAGGTAAATATGGTCAATGCAAATTTAATCTTATTCCGATTAGGAACGGTATTATAGTGCATCAACCAATAACATTGTCATATTGTCATGGTAATTTATAACCAGTAAATAGTCATATTTACATAGAATAATGAGAAGAGTAAATATTCTACGTGTATATGAGAAAATTGCACTGTGCATAACCTAAGTACACAGTAGCTTTAGAAAAAATGAGTGAAATATATTTTATGATAAAATAGTAAAGCAATGATGAAAGCAAGTAAAAAGTGGGTCGTATAACTCTTTGTAGTAGGGCTAAGTCAGCAATTATAACTGCTAGCATGCTGAAAACATTTTACTGTAAACATCCTACAGCAAGTAACATATATGATATAACAACTGAATGGTATGACTTGATGATGCATATAATCATTGTAATGGATAGTTGATGCATGTCTGGTAATGCAAGGATGACCAATGATTCAGAGAATGAGCTAAATAAATCTAGATTGAACTGAGGTATGGTGAGCTATATGTATCATAACGCAGGCTGTTTTTCTGTTTATGTAACTTAACGTTTTTGTTTTTCTGTTTATGTAACTTATTGTTTTTCAGTTTATGTACTTATGTAATTGAGGTATAGTGAGCTATTTTTAAACATAGAACTGAGGTACGGTGAGCTAAACAGATGCATTTTAGCAGTAAAACAAAAAAGGATGGGGAGCTAATTTACAAAAATTATAACAAAATGCTAGACATACCTTGGCTTATATGATAGGAAGCTAAAGTGGAGGTCAAGCATCATCGACAAACTCAACATTATGAGCTGTTCAAAGAATAAAAAATAAATTATATAAAACGATCATTATATTCAACCAAATATCTAAATTATATGTTAGCAAATCCTAACCAATGTTTGATGGCAGCCAATCCTTTGTGTAAGTCAATGATTCCACTAAATCCGAAGACAATGATAATCTACCCTCCGTTATCGACCTACCTCCCATACTAAAAGTCGATTTGGATGCTACAGTGGATATTGGAACTACTAAAATATCTTGAGCAATTCTAGCAAGAATCGAAAAAGTAGGACTATTAGTTTTCCACCACATCAAAATATCAAAGTTTTCCTTGTTTTCACCATTGGCAACAATCCATCTTCTAGGTACTTATCAAGTTCCGTCTTTGAACCTTGTGAGCTTCCAACTTTTTGCTCGACGTAGTATCTCCACTTTAGATCAATTTTGGTTCTTTTTTTAGGACCACTATTAAAAGATTCCATGATATCACAAGAAGTAGAGGCAGAGACATTTGTAGAGGAAGCGCTTTCTTTTTTGTATAAAGAAAATAGATTTTTCAAAGAATTATATATTTTCTAACATGAAATTGTGAATCTTCACCATAAATCAACCCAAAAAAATTTCAATATAAGCCATCCTATATCGAGGATCAAATATCATACAAATAGTCATCATTTGATTGCAAGTATTCCAATTCTTATCAAACTTAACCTTTATCTTTTCTGCAATAATACGGATATAGTCATTTTCATTTTGCTCCCAACTTAAAATACTCTCATAAACATCATACACACTCTTAAAATACAAATTAGCCATTGGATACTTTACACCGGAAAATTTAAGTGTCACATCATAGAATATTTTCAAACATTCAAAAATTTCTCGACCTATCTCACATTCTTCATTTGATGGAAACCATTTGTAATCACTAGCTAAATCAACTAATCGCTCAAATGCCGGATGCACTTCAAGTGCACTTTCGAGCATGAGATACGTTGAATTTCATCGTGTTGCGACATCATAAGAAACTCCTTTTCCGGTTAATCTAGTTTGAGCTAACGCACTTTCCCAATTTTGTTTTCTCATTTGGGATGACTTTGTAAAATTTACGCTCTCCCTCATTTTTTCAATGAGAGTTTGAACAACTTTTAACCCATCATATACTATCAAATTAAGTATATGTGCACAACAACGAAATTGAAATAATTCGCCATTTAAAGGCAAAACACCTTTACCAACTAACATTCTTTAAGGTCTCTTATCATAACATCATTATTTGAAACATTATCAACGATAATTGCAAATAGTTTTTTGTCGATATTCCAATGTAACACTTTTGACTTGATAGAAGCACTAAGCATAAGTCCAGTGTGTGGAGGAGGCAATTCATGATAAGCAACAACTTTTTTTGCAATTTTCAATCATCATCAATATAATGACAAGTTATACAGCAATAACCTATGTTTTGATGTTCAGATGTCCACAAATCCGTAGTAAGACTAACACGACATGACAAACTATCAAATATCTCTTGTAATTCACCTCGCATGCCAGTATAAAGTTTCAAAACATCACATCTAATAGTATTTCTTAAATAAAACTTAACCGTTGGATTTATACTCATGACATATTCTTGAAAATACACGTGTTCGGTAATATTAAAGGGATAATCGTGTTTGGCAATCATACATGCAAAACACATACGAGTTCTATATTGATCAAACCTCCAACTCGATAATTTGACTGGTTAATTTGTTTGGAGAACTTTTGGTAGTCAAGAGTTGTTGTCCAAATATTTTCTTACAATTAGGATTTCTTTGACAAGTTTTTGTATGATTTTTCAAATGAGTTATTCCTAAAGTGGTAAATCCATTAAATACTCTAGAACAATGTTTACAAGTTCCTTAATACCACATTCTAGTATTACTTCTCTATTAAAATCTTTCCAAACTTCAGATTTCAAGGCTTTTGCATTTTGAGGTGCTAGTATATCCAAATTTATAGAAATGTCTTGATTTTGAGTTTCTGCTTGCACATTTGGGTCTAAATTTTGGGTTTCTTCTTGCACAACAAATTTAGATAAATTATTGTTGGCACTAGCATTGGAAGCACATGCAATAGATTTACTACTACAACTTGAAGACGTGTTTGTCATTTTCAGGTATCTACAATAACATAGTTAATAAATATAAATGACTAGTTTGACAACAACTAAGAATGTGGCATAAAAATCAAACAACATAGTTACTACAGACTTACTACCAGTGAATGTTCAGTGAAAGAACGTCCAGTGAAAGAATGTCCAGTGAATGGTGTAAAAATCAAACTACAGGCTTATTATTTGAAAATAAGAGATTTTAGCTGCCATCAAACAAATGTTAACTACAGAATTTCTATAAATGTTGAACATTTTAGCTGCCATCGAACAGATGTTAACTACAGAATTGCTCGATACCACTGTGAAATAATCAAACAATAGCTTTGAGATAATCGAACAAATGTTAACAGTGTATTAACAGGATATCAATAAGCAAACAATCTCTACTAAGTAACCAACTAATATTAACAGTGTAATACCAATCAAACAATAGCTTTGAGTTCATACCACTGACTCGAAAAAGAAATAGCTGTCATCGTAGATTAAATTTGAAAAGTCGTTGATTTTGCTTGAACTTGAAAGAAGACTGTAGATATTTGGAATCGTCGCTTGAAATAGCTTGAGTTATCGCTTGAAATCGAAGTATTTCAGTCGTCGCTTGAAGTAGAGATTGAAATTTGGTCTAGTAAACGAGAGGAGCTTTCAATGTCGGTAGAGAAAGAACTAAGAAGACACAATTTTTTTTCTGAATTACGGTTTAATTGAATGAATGAGAGGCGGCTGTTTTGTGTTGTTATTGGATCTAGGGTGTGATAAAGGGCAGGATGTTGATAATAAGAATCCAACGGCTGAAATTAATATTTGGTTTTATAATTATTTAATTTGGTTAGTTGAAGAATTAAGTATAATTTGAAAATAAAAAATGGATATTTAAATCCACAGCGGACGGATATTTTTCGGATACAGATATATAGTGTCATATCCGTATTCGTATCCGAAAATATTTTCAGATATCGGATATCCGTATCCACTTTTCGAATATCAGATATTTTTCGCATTTTTGGATACGGATACGAACGATTTTGGATTTTTTGGGTGCTCATCGACAGCCCTAATTCAACTATTAACTCTTCCATCTACATCTTACCAAACTAACAATCTTGAGCCCTAATTCAACTATTAACTCTTCCCTCTACATCTTACCAAACTAATAATCTTTCAAAAACTCATCCACAGAAAATGGGAACTAATGCAGTTAAAGATATACTCATCAAGCTCTCCAGTAAACTCTACACATTCTACGGAATGTGAACCGAACTATTATGACTTCAAAATGGGTGGTAAAAGCTTAGCTGCAAACAAAAAAAGGAGATGCTGACATGACCGAAATATAGTAAGTCAATATGTGCGAATATTAATCCGATAGAGGAAATTAGCGGGGAAGTTTATATTCTATGGCTAAAATAGTTTGCTGCAGAATTCCACATCAGCTCGCGTGAAATGACAAACCATAGTTCGGGCATAGTAGCAAAATTGAACAAAAAATTATACCTCGCTCCGATGGCCAATCGGATAACTCAAAGGGAAAAAGATCATTATACGGGTAAAACATTAAACATAAGGTTTCATATTACCGATTCAATCCGCAATATGACTGAACTACCATCCAATTGGTGAACCAACAATTCTACCGTGCTAACAATTTGTTTGAGGATCTACCAACCTCACCGTCTCACGACTACCAGCCTACAACTAAAAGTGTGAATCCACCAGCCAAGAAAAAAACGTAAAACAAAAGTTTAAATTGGAATATTGTGTTACCCATAGTTTTCATAACCCTACCCTGCCGTGGTTGAACCGCGAATAACCCCGAGTCTCGGGGGTCAAAGGTCGAAAACTCAATCAAACCTCCTTCATGCAATAACCTTGGTTCGACCTTTGAATTGGCGGTTTAACCCTTCATTTGCACGCCGTTGAACCCTCTCATTTGTGTAATTTCATCGTTTCAAAATATGTTTTCAAATCTCCGTCCGTTTTATGTTCGTAATTAGTGCAGCTAGTGTAATAAATTTTGTTTAATTTTTAATATTTGAATTAATGTATGGATTATGAATTAATATCGTATATATTTATTGAAGATGTTGATTTATTGTGTACTTACGGTTGATACGTTGCATCTAAATGTATTAATTTAAAAAAAAAATATGTGCGGTTCTTGACGGTTCGACCGGTCGAAGCTCGAAAGGTCGAACCCTCGAAAGCTCGAACCTTGAGTTCTCACGGTCTGATTCATGTTCCGGTTATGAAAACATTGATGTTACCTATAACATAATATACCGAGTTGTTATCTGAGATAACTGTTGTCTGTACTAGACAAGACATAAATTTATTTCCCTTGCTTGCTACACTTTTTAATTTACTACTCTACGCTGTCTGATGATTGTATAACTGGGATATAATATTTGTTTCTATCTACGCTTTTCATTGTATTTGGTTGAAGTTTCTCTGTATTTTATGTATTAATTCAAAAATTCACCTGCACTGAAAAATTCAAAGTTTGTAATAGAATATTTCCCTACTATGCATATTTCCAGTGCATGGTAGCATTTGTTCTCCCATCCATATTGTTTTTAAGGTGCAAGTTACCAAATTGACAAGTCAATACAGAATGCCAAACTATTGTTAACATATATGGGATGGTACATTTCACCAATCTTTACATCTATTCTCCCGCTCTACACTTTACAACTTTTTAATCATTATACATATCAACTTGGTATACTATTTACTTCCATAGGTAGATGAATTTGTGCTCGAAGGTGTTGATAGTCTAACAAGGAAGGGTATCAACATCAAGTAGTCACCGAGAAAGGCAAACAATACAATTCGTCATAATATAACCACTCAGTTATACTCCGCCAACCGTGCATAGCATGTCATCCTTTAATTAAATCGCATCTAATGATGCAACCAATAGATTTATTCGAACAATAGACTTCAGCTTTTTCTAAGAGATTGGACTACCTAAAAACTACAAACCGCTACCATCCTATCATATGGTTTGCTTAAACCTGAGTTCAGCTTTCTTATTCCTAAGTTCGTTCCCTTCACCAGTTTGATCTTTAACTAAATTTGACCCTGCAACAACAGCTTTGGAAAGTAGAACATGAACAGATGCTTCTTTCTAAAAAAAATAGAATGCCTAAGCAGTCAACATTTAACCAAGGACTTTGGACATTCAAAAACAAGGTATAATAAAATATTGATCACGTCCTAACCTATCTCTTAAAATATTAACTATATTTTTCACCAATTAAAAAATAGATTGGAGTTGGAATTAACTACTCTTCGAGGGTTGCGGGAATCGATAGTGCAAAATTTGCAGGCGTCTTTGACTCCTACTCATTCTCAGCTACAGAAATGAAGTCTGCAAATAGGTACACTATTTCACTTATATGCCACTACCGTTTTCCATATAAACTTCTGCATTGTAACAACCCTAGTGGAGATTACCTGAAATTAAATGTAAAATGTGATTTAATTGATCATAACTAATTTTTATTGATAGATTTGTGGAATTTATATTTATAACTGTTCTTATTTCCAAATTTGGGGAATTTGTATAAGGAAGTTTATAAAAGATTTCCAAGTAACGATGGATGAACTGAAAATTTATATATAAACAACAAATTATGTAGTTTTGTTCTTATAAATAATAATTTAAGTGTAATTTTAAGAAAATGAGTAAATAAAACGTATGGAAATAATTTGTAGTTTAAAATATGAATTTTTCCAAGATTTATTCACTTATTATTATAAAGGAGATTTTATGATAAATAATTTCCATTTCAAGTTATTACCACAAATGTTGTAAATTTAATTAAATGGTAATATGGTGATTAATTTTTGAAAATGAAAATTTTCAGTAAAATTATCTATTTTATCAAAACTATTGCGAATAACTTTTATTTTCAAAAGTTGTATTTAATTTTTATAAGATGTTTTAGTATCAATAGAAATGAGAATTTTGAACATGTTATTTGTTTTGGGAAAATTAAAGGAATCAATGGTTGTTAAATAAAGCATGTTTATGCTTAGTATAAATTGGTGTTTTATAAGTGATAAAACAAAAATAGATTAGTACCAATTCTCCTAAAATTTGTAACACCTTGCTATCGGGTTCATACACTCCAAGAAAAACCATCTACGGTTACAAAAAACTATGGCGTTTTATCATAAATGCAACCAATAATATTTTTTTCAAAATATGTTTCATGACTAATTTTTTTTTGTTCCTGCTACTTAGAAATTTTTTTCCGCCTAACCAAAAATAAACGTGACCAGTCATTGGTTTCCATCTCACGTATACTTAGAAAACTCTTTCCCCATTTCGATCTACTTCTGCAGAATTTTTTTCCCCTTTTCAATCCTCGCGGCAACCAGTATTCGCTCAAATTTCATCAACTGAAGATCAAGTTCCCCTTTTCATCGTCCACTCCGTCCTTGCTCAATGTCCTCGCAGCATTACTCAACATCCTCGCGGCAGCCAGCAATCGCTTAAGTATATTTAGGTACGAATCGTCTAAATCGATTTTGTGATTCTATTTTGATTTAACCCTAATTTACATGCATCGTATATTCGAATTTCTACCTAATTTCTAACTGAAATTGTTGATTCAACCCTAATAACGAAGATCTTTTATTCAACCCTACTTTACACCTTTATATATTTATGTTTTTTTACTAAATGAATAAAAGCTTGGCTATGTCCAGGGTTAAACTGTGTAATTGTTTTACCCTTTTAACCAAAGCACAAATTTTGTACACCAAGTATGAATAATCAAAAAATTGAATTATGGAAGATATTGAATATCAACATGTCTGGACACGGAGAGTCTGGCTACACCCATGATTGTAACAACCCAATATTTTGTGATTATTTTAATTGTTTATTTTAATTATTTAAATTAAAACTTCTGATTTAAAAACTTTATTTTATTTATTAAAATGAATAAATTTTGTTATTTAAAAAGTGTATATTGATTTTATGTGAATTATGATTTCAAACCTGAATAAATATGATATTTTCAAAAATGTAGATTTTTGGTCAATCTGGTCAAACTTTGACTTTTAAATTTAAAATTTAAATATTTAAAATTTTGAATTTTATCTTTTACTATGAAAATATATTAAATTTCAAGAATATTGCTTTTCGCTCCGTTGAAATCCGATTTATATTGTGAAAGTTATGCTTTTTACAATATTGTATGTAAATTGATTTATTTAATAAAATTGTCTATTTTAATTTATATAAATAATATTTTTATTTGTCATTCTAATATGTGTTATATAACATGTTAGGTATATATTTTTATTTTAAAATATTTTAAAGTAATGTTATAATTTTTTCAAAGCTTAGTGTATTTATTTTCAATTTTTATAACCTAGTTTCTATTTTTAAGCTATTTTCTTAATTTAATTATATTTATTTAAAATTTATTTACTTATTTTTATTCATTCATTATATTTTCGTGTTTTTATCTTCATTTATATGTATTTTACATGTATATAAAATTCAAAAAGAATTTGGATATTTGAAGAGTTTTTGACCTTTAGTATCTTTTGCCTTTTCATATTCAATTTGCCTTTTCACACCAAACAATATATCCATTCAATTGCTGACTTTATCACCATTCCTTTAGCTGACTTCCCCTCATTTTTCACGTACCAAAACTTTCTCGAACTCAAAAAGTACGGTCTCCATTTCCTGAGAGATTTTTTTTGGTAAATTTCATTCTTTTTCACTTTTTTTTCCATTGTTTTGTATTGAGTTTTGTACTTGTATTCACCTTCTTGTGTTCGGCCTCCCTCCTCCAGCACCATGGCTGCCTCCATCACCACCACAACCAGCCACATCCCCTCCTTTCACCTGTCATTCCATGGTCGTGGCATCCAAGTTGATGATCCACCAAGAAATTGAAGAAAACTCCACTTTATTCATGCTAGCCGAACTCCTCTTGTCTCCACCACTCTAATCATGCTTTGTCCGACCCAAACACCACCACCACCAGCCACAACCTGAGACCTTGACCTCTGTAACACCTGTAGCAGATCTTTCCAAATTAGACCGTGCCCAATCATCCCTTGGCCGAAGCCATTTATGCCTTGAAATCCTTGTAGTTGTGTGTTGATGCACACGTATCTCTCGCTCCTTTATATATTGTTATGGCCGATCTATATGAACTGAACTTGGTCCAAACCTGATCCAAATACATCCCATTACAGTGCTTTTACAGCCTATAGCTGAAGCATTAGTCGTTGAATGCAAGTGCAAAAGCATTAGCTTTGTGTTTCATGTTTATTCCTAGCAATGTTTCGTAATAGTTTGGTTGAAAATTCATGTTTGTATTTGTTTTTTTCGATATGTAACAAACCAATTAGCTTTGGCTCTACCACTCTCAAATCATTGTCGTGTTATCATGCCTTTGAAGTTCCTTGTTTGTGCATTTGGTTGTCATCTCTAACTTATACAAGTGAGTAATTCTCACTAGACAAATTTATACTTATATGACTAGTAAACTGATCACAATTGAATCTGTAAAACATATCACCATGCTATATTTGTTATGTTTTGATCATATGATGTTCACCCGTGCTTATTTACCTATTATACCATCTGTTACTGTTATATAATGTTATTCTGTTTATTTATATCAGTTTATCACACTGCAAGTTCCCTTTAGATTAGAATCACTATGGGTTGAAATGATACATACCCGAACGGACGGTAGAATAGGGAAAAATTGTTATGGGCTGAAGTGATAGGCCTAAACGATTTTTATTTATTTCATTTTTACTTGCGATTGCGGGTTTGAAATGATAGAACCCAGGTTTTCTTTGTAAATTACAGATTGAAATGATATATTATCCGTATCACTTTACCTAGGCTAGAAAATGATACACAAACCCGTGGTTAAAATAATTTTTCTAATTTTTTTTAAATATTTTAGAAATGTAAATATTATAATATTTTGATTTAAACTTAATTAAAAATGATTTTATAAAGTATTATTGATTTTCTAAAAATTTATAAGTGAAATAAATTAATGGTAAAGTTAGAAATTTGAAATATAAGTTATTTTGGAAATTATGATTTGGTTATAAATGGAATTTAAATTAAGTAGGAAATATGGCAATAGATTTAAAATTTGATTTAAAATGAATTTAAATAATTTTTTTAAAGTGTTAATGATTTTTGAATAAGTTAAAAGTGAAATAAATGAATATTTAAGTTGAATTTTGAAATATAATTTAAATTGGAAATTTGTGAATTTTGTTTAAAAGTGAATTTTAAGTTAAGTAAGTAAGATGGAAAAATAAGTTATATTTGAAAATTTAAACTTAAATGTTAAGTTAAAAATTTAATTATAAAGAATTGAAATTGAATGTTGAATTATATAAGTAAATTATTATTAAATTGATTTTTTAATGAAATTTAACTTTATAAAATCATTAATATAAGGGTATGTAAATGATTGTTTTAAAAGTAAAAATATATAGTTTTATAAGTTTAAATGGTTTAAATAAAAATTTAATTATTTGTGAAATTATATTGAATATTTGGAATTTAATTAACAGCATTTTGAAATGTTATTATTTCTAATGTAAAGGATATTACCGCATTTGTAAATGTTGCAGTTGATAGAAATGAATTTAATGGCTAAATTGAATTAAGAGCTATTATAGCACTTTGTAAGTGCCGTAGTTGTTGAAATTAACTAAGGCTTTATTTGAATTAAAGTAACTCTGTTACAGCATTTTTAAATGCTGTCTTTTGTTAAATTGAATTGTTTTAAAAGTAACTTTCCGTATCATTTTCTAAATGTTGCGAAAGTTGAATTTTCATTGCCTTAATAAATTTAAGTGAATAAATGAACTTTGAAAGATTAAAATTTTGGAAATTTAATAATTTAATTATTAAATACAATAACTTCATTTTAATGATTTAAAATGAAGTAATTTGTTTTGAAATATAAACTATTTTAAATGTGTATTGAAATCGTAATTTAAATAAAATGAATATGGTTTTGAAAAGATACAATATTTTGATATTTTGAAATGGATTTTGAATGATATTGAATTTTGAAATGATATTTGATTTCGAAGTATAAATTACTGTTTTGAAATTTTAAACCCGGGATCCTTAAAGGATGGACGATCCCAAGCATCCTTTAAGTTATTGTATATTACTACTACAGTTCACTTGAGTTGATTTATATTATATAAGTATATATGTCCCGACTCGTGTGTTTTGTGTTTTACTTTACTCTCGGGTCAGCCTGAGTATTTACAGCTTAGCTTTGGATTTCTTTTCTGTAGCTAGGAATCGCTGGAGATTCTGCTTGTCTAGTTATCTGTTCCCTTTAAGTTTCAGTTGTTCTATTTCAAATCTGGTATTTATAAACTGCTATGTATTTGAGATTTCTATTGTATATGTTTTTCATACTGATATTATGTATTATGTTTTGAGAGTTTGTTATAGTAGCTTCATGAACTACTATGGTATTTTAATTTCCCTGTGAGATTCTGATATTTCTGTGTTTGTGATTCTGTAATTGTATTTCATTTGCTCCAAATTTATTTACAATGCGGTATTTTGAGAAATTCAAGTCCGACATGTGTGGATGCGAATGGTTGAAAATATCGGGTTGTTACAGTTGGTATCAGAGCTTTGGTTTTTGGCAAACCATATCATGCGGAGCAAAAACTCATTAGAAATTGGGTAGAAATACCCTAGAATGAGTGAAATCAAACTCATGATCATTTCCTTGTGAGAGAACGTATTTTCGAAGTATAAAATAATTTGTAAATGATTTTAAAAGATTATTTTGGTATAAAAATTTTCTTATTTTGAAACCAAGATTTTCTAAACTTCATTCCTTCTATATCCACCTGGTTAGAAATCTCTTGGTTCTGATTCTTATCAATTAGGATTCCTTGAACTTTGGAACGCTCCCACTTATTCTGAAATCCAGTCTTATCTTACCTATTTTATCCTTTTGATTTTAGGGCATTCCATAACTCCACTTTAGAATGACATCTCTGAAGATTGGTGATTTCACAAGTCTTTGAATTATTTGTAAAGGCGTGAAACTCCTTTACAATTGGCATTGATTCACCGGAGATTTTTGTATCCTCGGTTTACGATGCTATATATCTCCTGCTCTACCTAGATTCTATCTCTGGCAATCGAATGTCGATTTTCCTTAGATTTCCGAATTGATTATATTCCTGAATACATGGTTGACCCGGTTAAGGTCGCCCGCGATTTATATAGGCTTATCCATCTTCTATTTGGTAATTAAATTATTTTATCTTCGAACCAGAATTCTATTTGATTAGAGTCCTCTAAATTTGAATGTCTGTTTGTTTGAAATCTATCCTTGAATCATTCTTTGGAAATATGTGTTTAGTTGTATGTTGAAATTATGCATACATGAAATTATTATTTTGAGAAGGATGACCCTATTTTGTATATAAAAGTGAAATGTTTTCAATATGGATTATATATTTCTCTTTCTTTGAAAATTTGAAGTTTTGAAAGGATTTGAAAATTTGAAAATTTATAAGAAATTTGATTTAAACAAAAAAATGATTTATAACTGAAGGGTTTTGAATTTGAATTTCGAGGAATCGAACTCCGGTGTTAGTTTTAAGACTTTGGAAAATATATAATAATAATATGATTTATAGATATTTTCTGAATAAGAAATGTTTCAAATGTATTCGAATAATTCCAATGATTTCGAAGAGATTTCAAAGAAGTTTTAAGAAAATAAAAGTCCAGAACCCATTTATGTCGTTGGAAAATAATTTCGGTAATCAATGCATACATCATCGACATTGATTTTCGAGTTTCTAAGTGAGGGAAAGGCCACTCTAGTAGCTTTGCTATGCGAGTGATTTTGTGAAAACCAAATTTTTATTTCAGATTTCGAAGTACGGTTTGATATTCGAAAGATATATGTATATATATATATTTGAAATGGTTTGAAGTAAGCCGATGTTTAGTCCTCGGGATTTAGATTTGTTTTGGTATACCCTTATCTATTGGAATTGATTTATGGATTTGTTGCCGATTTCCAACTCTTGGATTTGAAAATTTGGTTCTTTTGACTATTTTGAAGATTCGAGCTCTTCCAAATCAAGGTTAACTTTTCAAAGCTAAGAAATTGAGAAAGGTATACGGTATTTGATAAAGAATATAAGTTTAGTTTTGTATGATTAATGTATAAAGTAATACGATTTATACAAGTTTGAAACTGTTTGTTGAGTGAAATAAATAAGACTATTTTGAATTATTCTGGTATGAAATACAGATTAGAAATGTTTTGAATAAAGTATATATATAGAATAATAATCTTTCCAATGGTAAATTGGATTTTTCATATAGAAATAAATAGTTTGAAGGTTTTAAAAAAAATGGTTTTAAACTTTGTAACCATTTTAGATATTTTAATGATTGTGAAATGGTTTTGAATGATATAATTTTTATTTGATAAAGAATGTGAATTTGGAATGATAATTGATTTTGATAAATGAATATTTGAAGTTTATATTTGTACTAAAGGATATTTGGTTTACTTGTAATTTGATTTTATTTAAAAATGTTGGATTTATGAAATGAATATTTCAAAACTAAGTAATAATGAAGTAAAATTTGAGATATATGAAATTATAAAATTTATTTTTGGAATATGGTATATTTAAGCTTTGAAATATATTAAAGATTTAATAGTTTATTTTATGGAGCAAATCTTTACTTGAAATTTGATAATATTTGAAATGGTTTTGTTGAAAAACTAAATTGAATTGAAACTGATGATTCGAATTGAATTAAAATTGGAAATTTTAGTTTTAGGATTAATTGAATAAATTTGTGAAATGTAAAGAATTAAAGGAATGTTTTGTGGTTTCAAATGTATGATTTCGAAACGCTATGATTTTCAAAGTGTATTGATTTCAAGTATTTTGGTTTTGAAAGATTTATAACTTTGGAAGTATTATGATTTTTTTGAAAGTGAATATATGTTTGAAATGGAAGTGAATTTGTTTGACATAAATTTTGCTGATTTGGAAATTTGGATTATTTTCTAAATCTATTGTTTTAAGAAACTTTGAAACTGAATATATGTAACTAGGAAGAAATGACTTGGCGAAATCATATATGATTTTGAAACTGAATTGATATTGAAATGGTTTGAAATTGAGAACCTTGTTTATTTAAATACTTTGATTTGGGAGTTATCGAACTTATATAAATGGATTTGTATAAGTATGAAATTGATTTGTATAAATATGAAGTGATTTGAAACTGTTGATTTGAAAGGATACTCAATTTGTAAAGAGAAATCTTATATAATCAAAGTCTATATAAGTATGATTTGATATACTATTGATTTGGAAAGTATTCGATTTGAAATGAAATCTTATGTATAATGGACTTTATATAAGTATGATATTTGAAAGTGATTTTGAAAGGTACTACATGATACATGTTTTCAAAGTAAAGATATGGAAAGTGCCTTCTGCTTGATATCCGCTTTGTGGTCACACTGTGGATTCATTCTATCGATATTATTCTCTCTGATTTGGGTTTTCCGGATATGATACTTGAGTTTCCATCGAATTCCATGGCGATCTCCATGGCCTTACGAGCGCGGCTGCATAGCGTAATTCACAGAGGCTGCAAGAGCCTAAGGGTACGGATATTTCCTGGGGGATCCATGCGTAACCATTGTGTGTCTGTGATCTATTGGGTCGCTTGGTTGCGTAATTCGCAGGGGTTGCGAGATCCTAAGGGTACAGATGTCTCCTTGGGGATCCAGGCGTAACCATTGTGTATCTGCGATACTATGAGTCTTCATGGCGTAATCGCAGGGCTGCGGTAGTCAGCCTACGGGTATGGATATTTCCTGGAGGATCCACGTGTAACCATTGTGCATCCGCGATCCATGATCGACGTGTTTGGTTTGGTTGATTTGTTTGGATTGTACTTTCCATATCTGTTGTTTTTAAAAGGTTTTCCAGTATTTTCACTGGGTGTTGAAACAAGTCTATTAAGTACCTGGAGAATTCTAGCTTTGCGCCTGATCAACGCATGGCCAGAGTCTGCAGGAGTGAAAGTAAACTTGTTAAGACATCGAGTTATAAAAGTACTTTTATAAAGCATTATATAAAGGATATTTTGATCATTTTTTTAAATAATATAAAATGTTTTCAATATTGTTTACTTCGAACTATCAAATTTGAATCATATGACTATTTATCATATTATAAAATGTTTAAAATGTTGTAAATATAAATTTTTAAATTGAAATGTATATGGTTTTAAAATAATGGTCCATCCTTGTCTTTCAACCTATTTTTCCTTCTAGGTATTCCTACCTTTTTCCTCTCTGAGGGTCCTTTCAGCATTGTGGAAAGAGTTGGTTCGTCGTTTGGGTTTGCCCAAGAAGTTTTCTGGAGTGCATGATGTATTCCATGTCTCACATCTTCTCTGGTATCTTCATGATCCTTCTCTTTTTGTTCAGCCTTCTGCTCTTGATGGTTGGGATATTGAGCCTAATCTGACTGTCGAGAGTAAGCCACTTCGTATTGTCGATAGAGGGACGAAGCAGCTAAGAAGGAAATCTGTTAGTTTGATCGAAGTACGATGGGGTACTGATGATCGAGATTGTACCCAGGAAACGGAGGAGAGCATTTGTGCTTCGAATCCGAAATTGTTTTTCCAGGTACTATTTGTTGTCTATCGTGCTTTTCCTTGTTTTCCTTGTTCATTCTTTTCGAGGATGAAAAGAGTTGAGTGGGGGAGAGTGTAACAACCCAGTATTTTGTGATTATTTTCATTATTTATTTTAATTATTTAAATTGAAACTCCTGATTTAAAAACTTTATTTTATTTATTAAAATGAATAAATTTTGTTATTTTAAAAGTGTATTTTGATTTTGTGTGAATTATAATTTCAAACCTGAATAAATAGGATATTTCCAGAAAAGTGGATTATTGGTCAATCTGGTCAAACTTTGACTTTTAAATTTAAATATTTAAATATTTGAATTTTATCCTTTATCATGAAATTATATTAAATTTCAAGAATACTGCTTTTCGTTTCGTTGAAATCCGATTTATATCGTGAAAGTTATGCTTTTTACAATATTGTATGTAAATTGATTTATTTAATAAAATTGTCTATTTTAATTTATATAAATAATATGTTAGTTTGTCATATTATGTTCTAATATGTGTTATATGACATGTTAGGTATATATTTTTATTTTAGAATATTTTAAAGTAATGTTATAATTTTTCCAAAGTTAGTGTATTTATTTTCAATTTTTATAACTTAGTTTCTATTTTTAAGCTATTTTCTTAATTTAATTATATTTATTTAAAATTTATTTATTTATTTATATTCATTCATTATATTTTCGTGTTTTTATATTTATTTATATGTATTTTATATTATATAAAATGCAAAAAGAATTTGGATATTTGAAGAGTTTTTGACCTTTAGTATCCTTTGCCTTTTTATATTCAATTTGCCTTTTCACACCAAACAACATATCCATTCAATTGCTGACTTTATCACCATTCCTTCAGCTGACTTCCCCTCATTTTTTATGCACCAAACTTTCTTAAACTCAAAAAGTACGGCCTCCATTTCGTGAGAGAAAATTTTTGGTAAAATTTCATTCTTTTTCACTTTTTTTTCCATTATTTTGTATTGATTTTGTACTTGAATTCGCCTTCTTGTGTTCAGCCTCCCTCCTCCAGCACCATGGCCGCCTCCACCACCACCACAACTAGCCACCATCCCCTCCTTTCACCTTTCATTCCATGGCCGTAGCATCCAAGTTGATGATCCACCAAGAAATTGAAGAAAACTCCACTTTATTCATGCTAGCCGAACTCCCCTTGTCTCCACCAGTCCAATCATGCTTTGGCCGACCCAAACACCACCACCACCAGCCAAAACCTGAGCCTTGGACCTCTGTAACACCTGTAGTTGATCTTTCCAGATCAGGCCATGCCCAATCATCCCTTGGCCGAAGCCATTTATGCCTTGAAATCCTTATAGTTGCCTTGTAGTTGTGTGTTGATGCACACATATCTCTCTCTCCTTTAAATATTGTTATGGCCAATCTATATGAACTGAACTTGATCCAAACCTGATCCAAATACATCCCATTACAGTGCTATTACATCCTATAGCAGAAGCATAAGCCGTTGAATGCAAGTGCAAAAGCATTAGCTTTGTGTTTTATGTTTATTCCTAGCATTGTTTTGTAATAGTTTGGTTGAAAATTCATGTTTGTATTTGTTTTGTTTGATATGTAACAAGGCAATTAGCTTTGGCTCTCCCACTCTCAAATCATTGTCATGTTATCGTGCCTTTGAAGTTCCTTATTTGTGCATTTGGTTGTCATCTCTAGCTTATACAAGTGAGTAATTCTCACTAGACAAATTTATACTTATATGACTAGTAAACTGATCACAATTGAATCTGTAAAACGTTTCACCATGCTATATTTGTTATGTTATGATCATATGATGTTCACCCATGCTTATTTACCTGTTATACCATCTGTTACTGTTATATAATGTTATTATGTTTATTTATATCAGTTTATAACACTGCAAGTTCCCTTTAGATTAGAATCACTATGGGTTGAAATGATACATACCCGAACGGACTTTAGAATAGGGAAATATCATTATGGGCTGAAATAATAGGCTTGAACAATTTTTGTTTATTTCATTTTAACTTGGGATTGCAGGTCTGAAATGATAGAACCTGGGTTTTCTTTGTAAATTACGGATTGAAATGATATATTATCCGTATCACTTTACCTAGGCTAGAAAATGATATACAAACCTATGGTTAAAATATATTTCTCTAAATTTTTTAAAATATTTTATAAATGTAAATATTATAATATTTTGATTTAAACTTAATTAAAAATGATTTTATAAAGTATTATTGATTTTCTAAAAAGTTATAAGTGAAATAAATTAATGGTAAAGTTAGAAATTTGAAATATAAGTTATTTTGGAAATTATGATTTGGTTATAAATGGAATTTAAATTAAGTATGAAATATGAAAATAGATTTAAAATTTTATTTAAAATGAATTTAAATGATTTTTGCAAAGTGTTAATGATTTTTGAATAAGTTAAAAGTGAAATAAATGAATATTTAAGTTGAATTTTGAAATATAACTTAAATTGGAAATTTATGAATTTTTTTATAAACGAATTTTAAGTTAAGTAAATAAGATGAAAAATAATTTATATTTGAAAACTTAAACTTAAGTGTTAAGTTAAATATTTAATTATAAAAAGAATTGAAATTGAATGTTGAATTATATAAGTAAATTATTATTAAACTGATTTTTTAATGAAATTTAACTTTGTAAAATCATGAATATAAGGGTATGTAAATGATTGTTTTTGTAACGACCCAACTTCCAAATACCACGAAGTCGTATCGCTAATAAGAACGAAAGGGATGGAAAAGAGAAAGAAAGAGAAGAAGAAGAAACATTAGATCAGAATCTAAACAGTGGAACGAATAAATTATATTAATAACATAAAATATTACATAGTTTACAAACACTATCAGAGCACACAGATAATACAACACATACTAGACAGTTATAAACACCTGTCCAGTATTTACAACATAATACAACTCAGAGACAACACAGAACACACAGCGGAATACTACTATCTAACGCAGAAGCCTCCTGCTCCATTGCTCCTCTAAAATTCGTCAAAGCTAACCTGAATCCCTTAGCTACTCTTAAAATTTTGAGTACCCAAGAGTTTATGAAAACAAAAGATAAACTCCGGGTCAGACATGGGTCTGGTGTGAGTAACAGGTTAAAGTTGCTTAATTTTCAAAAACCTTTTGAAAAGAAAGGTATCACGTAAGACTTCCCACACATAAACATGGAAAAGTTTTTACCTTACGCTAACCAAAACATTTGATAGGAAATGCAGTGATATTATAATAGGTCTAGGGTTTTCAAGTAAATATGAAATAGCCGAAATTGTTACATGATTAAATTCCAGCTACTAGCCACAAAAGTGGGTAATACAATCAAAACCGTCGGCACTTATTGGATTTTGGATTCCATACAATGGCAGGTCTACTGGGGTACCGCCCGTCACAGTACATGGCCTAGATCAACGTACCGAGGAGTACACCTGCTCCCCTGCAACACAAGGCCGGACCCATTCCTTATTGAACAGTTCCGAACATGACAACCCCGCAGTTGGTGCGCGATTCCAACTGCCCACTAAGCCGAATAAAAAGGGACCTCTAGACAGGGGAAAATCTTGCTCTCCAGTGGGAGCTACCCACGAAGCCTTGCTGCACCTCCCCTGTTTTGGCCATTCCCGGTTGATGAGGTTTGAGGCTACGATTACCTTTAGAGAACACATCTCTTAGAATGCTCATTGTCCACCTGACGATGTGCTGAAAGCATTCAATCCATACAAGTTCGTTCCGGGTTCGAACGAAACCGAAGGCATTATCTCGTTACACTCGTTTTGGAATCACCCTCAGAGTCAACGACAATAACCCTTGCACTCTGAATCACCATCTCGAACCTATAAGAACTTGTCCGTCAACTCATTATGGAATCACCCACAGAGTTATACTAACGTATAGTCCTTACACCTCGAGTCTTCATAAAGCTCCGCTTTGATACACGACCTAATGTTATTTGGAATCGATGTGGTTTTCGGATATCCAAATATGAAAACCCGATCCCGGTCTCATCGAAATCCAAAGCGTGTCTTTTAGGTCCAAGTTGTTTTAGAGTTTAAAACAATTTAATAACACTATCTATATACACACAGATAGATAATTCAAAGATTCACAACAGATAATTATCATTATCATAATCAAAGATAATCAATATCATCATCACAATGCAACCAATGCATCCATATCACACAACATTACTAATCTCATAGCTGAGATTCAAACCATTCAAGGCAATTTATATCATTCATTCATAAGCAATGACTTATAATCATAGTATCTATAATTAATTTAAAATGAATTAAATTAATTACATCATCTCTAATTAATTTAAAATGGATTAAATTAATTACTTACACAATATAAATCTTGCTTACATCATCATTAATTAATTACAAATTAATTAATTAACCTCTAATTTTACCATCTTAATTAATCAATCCCGATTAATTATACTTTAATTACTTTCACAAAATTAATTACCCTAAACCAAATACAGTAATTAATCTTTAATTACTTCATTAATTAATTAAATATTATTAATTACATTTAACCTTAATTAAATATAACTAATTAATTACACTTAATCACTTATTAATGATTAATTCATATTAATTAATCAATCTTAATTACTTCATTAATTATATTAATTAATGATCTTTAATTATATTTAATTAATTACTCCATTAAATTAATTACTTTCAGTAATGAATCTCACTTATACCAAAATTATTAACCACCTTTGATTAATCTCAATCTGTAATTAACTGCTTTAACTACTTCATTCAACTAATTATTCCTTAATTAATTTCCTTAATTTATCCTTTGGTTAATTATACAAAATAATTTAATCTAAATTACATTCACAATTCCATCATATTCCACTAATTACATATAGTAGTTATCTTTAATTTCTTCACTGAGTAATCCCATTAATTACATCAAGTAATTACTATCAAATCCAATGTTTAAAATTAATTAAGCTAAATTAATTAGTTTAAACCAATCTCAATAAACCCCATTAATTACATTAAGTAATTAATGTCTTAATTGCTTTCATTTAAGTAATTAAACTTAAATAAATTTCACAATTTATTATCATTAATTAATTAATCTAATTAATTATTAAAAATTAATCATATTAATTAATTACTAAATAAACCTTAGTTTATGACCATCATTAACTATTATTAATTCTTTAATTACTTTTCTTTAATTACTTCTTAATTATCTCTAATTTAAATTAATCCAAATTATTAATTAAATAAATTAAATGAATAAGTTATTCCTTAATTATCCTATTTATTTAATTATATTTAATATCTTAATAATTTCTAAGATAACCCATTTCTTATTAATAATTTCATAAATATTAATGTGTACTTAGAACATTTCATTTTTATAATTTAAATTCAAATTCCATTTTGAACTAAAATTCAAAATGATATTAAGAATTAACCAATTTAAATTTCATTTATTATTCTTTAAAATAAATGTAAATAATATTTATTACTTATTTTTAAAACTTTTATAGGATAAGTCTTAATTTACTTAATTTAATTAAAAATTAAGTTTTAAGTACATTATTATTTAAATTTCAAATTTCAGTTAACAAATCATTTATCTTCGTATTATAAACCCTTTATAAATGACTTTATTCAAAAAGGAAAATCAATTTAAAATATTTGTTTGAAAACATATTTACTTCTAATAAACAATTTAAGTTAAACTTGTTTGAAAACATTCAAAATTTTGAAACTTATTCAAATATCAGATTTTAAATTCAATACATTTGAAACCATTCTTTATTTAAATTATTTGAATTAAAACTTGACTTAAACTTTTGATTTAAACCATGATTCTAAAAGTCTTTGTTCAAAATTCAAATTCCATTTTAAGAAGAAACTGAAGATTTAAAACCCTTAAGAAAACTAGACTTAAATTTAAATTCAAACTGCTAATCTAAAATTAGCTTTCAGATTTACAATGAAATTTAAATTTCCAGAAAACTGTCAGGTTCCTTTTTTTATTTAAAACTGAAAACCATTTTCAAATTTGAAAACTTATAAGATTTCAAAATCATTTGAAACTCTAATACTTACTAGATTTAAACTTGACACAGATTTGAAACTAGATTTAAATCTCATTTAAAAACTTTACTTTCCCTTTTAAATGCAGGTTTTAAGTTTCATTTTTAAATTTTTTTTTAACAGAGTAACAGGTTTCTGTTTAAACCTGTCATTAAACTAAACCCCACCTTGCCCAACATCTGCTTCGAGTCATCATACTCAATTCTTCGAGCAAGACACAAGAATACTCGAGTTATACTTCGAGTAAAAAAAAAACAACAATACCCAAAACCTGAAACAACAATGCACGGTGCACATGCACCGTGCCTCCGGCGATCTCCAACCACCTCCGGTGGCTTCCCCACGACGGCGACAAACCCTACGACCCTTCATGACCATTAATTATTCCCCCACAGCTCGAAATCAAATTCGAGACTAAATCCAAAAACCTGGAAACAGAAAGGGAAAACTTCATCAAAACCTGTCATCTCTTCAACACCCATCCTCCGACCATCATTAGCCTTGCAACTCTGACCACAACTTCATCGTCACCCAAACTACCATCTCCCAAAGGCCCATGACACTCGGTCATCCCTGAAGTTTGTATCGGCCACCACAGTATGTTCAATCAAAACTAGGGCTACTGGAAGAAAATCGACATTACTGCAACCATGGTGTTTTGCATCACCATCACTCAATTTTCTCAGCTACACTGATAACTCCCCTACCCACAAGAAGAATCCCGATATCCCCAAATCGATAGATCATCAGAAATCATCACATTTCCCTTTTCTATTCAACAGAAAACTGCTCCCAAACCCCTTGATTAAAAACAACAGAAAACTGCTCCCAAACCCCTTGATTAAAAATGATGATTTTTGATTTAAAAATCTTGTTTTAGTCTAAGTATTCAAATTAAGATCCTAGATTTATAAACTAAAATGTTTGGGTTTTCCTGTATTCAAAGTTTGCTTTGCTTTTTAAAATACCCAGTAAGATTTCAAATTTTATTTAACTTAAATAACATTTCAAAAACTTCTCTAGGATAAAACAATCAAGTTTTGTTCAAAACTTGAATCTTAACACGGCTTTGATCGAGAGGTATGATTTTTAATTCCAAAAACTAGAGCTTGAACTAGGAATAGAGGGGTTACAGGAATATTTACCATACACACATCATACATGTATATACATACAGATAATTCATATATATATTCACAAAAACATATTTATTCCAGATGTAAACATGAAACCAATTAGAACTTAAGAAATTTTTAAGAAAAATGTTACTCACCTAAATTTGATGGACATAGCAGAGGTTTTGAAAAAGAGACTTGTGCTTTTCTTTTTTTTTTCCTTTTTTTAAAATTGGGAAACTCCTTTTGCTCTGCTTCTTTAAATTTTGAAACTTTCCATCCTGTTTGATTTTGCTCCAGACTTCACTTGCATGCAGACACTCTAGATAGAAGATGATGCAGATGAAAAATATGCAGGCTTCAAATAAATATTGCTTCCAGATTTTGAAAGGAGGAAATGCAAATGTTTTTGATGCAGGTTTGAATTCCAGAAATGCAGAATTCTTGCTTGATTTCATGCATCTGGTTTGTATGAAATTTTGAAATTGACTTGCATGCATACTTTATGAAATTCCATATTTTTGACTAACAATGCAGGCAGGCTTTTATATTTGAACAAAAATATGCAGGATTGCTTGCATCTGAAATGCAGGCTTCAAAATTTAAAATTGTAGGTGCTATTTGAAAAAAAAAATATGCAGGCTCGAATTCCAGAGATGCAGGTTTGATTGCATGTTGAACTGAGGCTTTTTGAAGATGATTTTATTTTGATTTGTAAGAAGAATTTGCATGCGGACTTGATTCAGGTTTATGTTTGGCCTTAGATTTGAAAAAAAGAAAAGAAATGAAAAGTGTGGAAGTGTTTTATATGGAATAAAATTTTATTTAATTAAAAATTAAAGAAAATAAAACAAATATTGACACTTGTCCCTTACATTAACATTTGTCATCCTAAATGTCTTATTTTCTAACACATGTTAATTTATGTTTAAAGTTTACACTTGTTATTAATGTTAATAAGCTATAAATTTAGTTAACTTGTATTTTGAATTAGATGTTTAATATAAGATATGTTTAGTTAATTAGTTGACATGCATTTATTTACATGTATATAGATTTTTAAAATGAATAAGTCAAACTACATTTATAAAATTAAACTTGTACAAATATTTCAAAATCAAAACAAATTAAAAACATTTATACTTTAAATTTTAAAAACTTTGAATTCAAGTTTATATTAAATTTTGAAATCCAGTTTATTTACAAATATAACTACACAATTTAAATTTTGGAAAACAATTATTTTTATTAAAAATTTATTTGTTAAAATAATGTATTATTAAAAAATAACAAAATAACAACATTTGATAACCATAAATAACTTATAAAAGAAATTATCTTCTTATTAATAAATTATTTATTTTATCATATTATATTTAAAAGAAAATCAAAATAACCTTATTGTTATTTATTTAAATTTTAAACTTGAGTTAAACATATTTTAAATCATTTCAATATTTTCTTATGTATTTAAAACCATATTTATTTATGAAATATCCTTTTAAAAGTTTAACTTTTAAATAAAATCATAATTCACAATTTACTAAAGATACATATTTTTATAGAAAACAGGATTTATTTATTAATTGAATTTAAAACAATATCTATTCACAATATATACAATATTCTATACATATTATAAATATAAAACAATTATCATATTTAAAAAGATAAAATCTATTAATTAAATATTTATTTTATTGAATTATTAAATTAATTCAAATTCTATTACAAAGATTATCAAATCAATTTAATTTTTATTTTAGATTATTAAATTGATATTGCTTTAAAATTCCGGGTCATCACATTCCTTCCCCCTTAAAAGAATTTCGTCCCCGAAATTTAGAACAAAGGTAATTTAATAATCTATTTAAAGGATTAAATTTTAAAACACAAGCATATACCAATGATATGCTTACAACCATGGCAATCAATTCACCCGAACAAACAAATCTAATTATCTAGAAAAATTCTGGATAAAACTTTCACGAGTTTCCCCGGTATAAATATCGGGATACTCGCTCTATAGATTCCAAATAATCAGTACTATTAAGCTACAGAGCTCCTATTCATCTAGATCTACAGATCTAGATAGCATATCAGACTACAGACGAGTCTGACTCAACAACCAACCTCTATAACTGCTGGTTCTAAAACCAGAGATAGACCATACACGTATTCCCTCAGAGATACGTGAAACTCATCGAATTCCATTTATCCAAACTGACAATTCAATTCTGGAAACCAAACACTGATCCACCCAAAACACAGAGAAAAGATCAAACATCACCGAGCTAGCTTTCCAGTCTTACCAAAACTTATAGCTACTGAATCAAAGAAAATTCCAACAACAACGAAGTCTCCAACTTTAAATTCCAAATTTCTCCGTCCCTTATCCTCAAAAGTTTCAGACAAATCCTGGGCTGCAAACATCCAAACTGATCAGCATAACCCTTGCCGATTCCTCTAGAAACAATCAGAACCAAAAACAACCCAACACAATGATCATCTCAAGATCAATCCAAAACCAAAACACAATATTACTCCATAACGAGCAGAAGGATGAACTTACTTCTCCTAATCCGGAAAAGATAATCAGAAACACCTCCCAAACTGCTTCCGCTGCACAACTCTGATCCGAAGTAGATAAGAAAATGCTGACGAAGAATACAAGCATCAACTGGACATCACTTTCCAGAAATACGGTTCTACAGATCCATAAACTCAAAAATTCCTCCAAAACTGAGTTACTTTATCAAATTCTATCTCTAGGAATCATTCTTCAACTAAACAGAACCACCGGTTCCACTCCTGGAATCCTAGTTGACAAGAAAACTCAATTTCCAGATGCTGACGAACCTCTATCTTCCCAGAAGACATGCAAAAAAATCTTCAACAATCCAAGAGAACACTCAAACAATCGCAAGTCACTTTTGCGATCAACCCAGATAAATTCCAAAGAAAACTGTTCTCTCTTTACCAAAAAGAACAGCTTACACTGGTCTAGCCAATCCATTGAAGAAACAAATTCACTCTACTGCTTCAGAACTCCATCTTCAGAAAAACTACTTAGCTAAGACCTCTCTGTCGGCTCACAGAACACTCCAAGTTGTACTACCAATTCCAAACTTCCAGATCCAAAGCTCTTCGAGAAACTCGGACTTCAAAACTGACCACAACATCCTGCTGAATCCAGTCAAAACATCGAAGCAGACACACTTTCCAAACTTGTTCCAAAGAAAATATCCTCGGAAACAATCCATAGTTACTGCATCTCATCATGTAGTTACAACTTCCTGAGGTATCAAAATACCATCACTTTCTCTAGTTCAACCGAACAGATCAAATTCTACTCACTAAACTCTGCACTTCGAAGATGTCTCCGAACCTTAACAGGTTTCCTTCAGAGATCGATGAAATACTTTAACACAACAAAGCTTACTCGAGACGGTGTTAGGTCTACAGTCTCGACAGATACACTTCCAACCTCAACATCAAACTCCAACCAATGGTAGTTGTGGTGTTACACACACCACTACCTTATCTACCTTTATAGCCTATATTGAAAAACCCGAACAGGTAACCCAACGGATAGGAAGAAAGAGATAAATATATATAAATATATATAAAATTACAAATACTCTCTCTCAAGATAGACGCCACTCCAGAGCCTAGGTATTCACTCAACCTAATGCTCCGATACCACTTGTAACTGTTGAATATGCACTTATATGATTTTTGTTTGATGATAGTAAACATATATACATTTGTTTAAATGTATTTGTTAATGTACTATTTTATTTTTCATAGATTAAATAAATATTTGCTGAATAAAATTAAATACACAGAATTTGAATTCAAACAGAAATTTTATTCAAACAAATATTTATTACATTTTTGAATAGTATAAATTCAAGCTCTCACTATACATATACAACTTTGATTACAATTACATCACAATTTAATTTACATAAATTCCTCACTACATGTCACTCACACTCGTATTTTATCTTCAACTTCATTCCAGTTGGAATCCAGCATCTGAGAAATTTGCAAAAATATTCACTAACGCAGTAAAATTGAAAAAGAAATATTTTTGCAATATAAAATAAAATATGGATATTGAAAATATTATTTGCCTCAGTTATTTGGGTTATTCGTCATCATTTACATTTGAATTCATCACACACGAACAATGTGACATGCAGTGTATCAATGTACATGCCACAAGGCAGCGCACACCAGTATACACTTGATAATGCTACAGGACAGGTGAGCACAAGGTCAAACCCAAATAAAAAGATGGGTTCAACTCAGGTGCAACATAAATAAAATCTCAACTTCAACACAAGGTCAAACCCGAGTTGTAAAACTGGATTCAACTCAAGTGTAATGCACAGTATACACAAATTCAAAAAGGCACCAAACAACAAACAAAGTGCAAAGGTCAAGCCATCACTGCAAATTTGACTCAACTCAATGCAATTCAAACTGCAAGTCCAAAACAAATGCACTAAGCAAATGACAGAGACAGTTCTTACATGTACCAAAAAGCATGTACATGGGTAAACAGAAAATGCACCAGTTCAACTCAGAGATGTAACTCCAAGCTAAGAGCAAGTGGTAGTGAATATATACAAGTGCAGTGCTCAAGACTAAGCAAGCCTCAGCATCAGATCAGAAGTGAAGCAAGAAGCTCAAGTCAATGCACCGAAGTGACACAGTGAACAAAAACCAACTCCAGAATACATCAGAGTGCAAATGAAACATGTGCAGACAAACAAACAGAGGGATCAATATGGCAATATTGTTGCATCAATGAATTTATAAACATCAACTATCAGCCCAAGTGTACAAACTGAAGACTGCAAGAAATATGCAATTCGAAGTGATATAACAGCAAATACCACAATATCAAGTTCAAGTCAGACCAATAGCTACATGAAGCAAACATCATGAATGTCGCAAGCATGAACACAGGAAAACATGCATGCAACATGGACTGCAACAAACATCAGAATAACAAACAGTGAATCAAGATAGGGCTGAGCAACAGCTATATGGTGATGCAGTAACAACTACTCAAAGCAACAGTGACAATGAAGTGAATGCAACTACAGGAACTCAACAGAGATAAGATGGTCAGTCACCATAATGATGAAAATGTCGAGCTCAATGCAACACAGTGGCAACCATAAGATGCAGACCAACCAGAAGTACAAGTGCAGTTTAAATGGCCGGGCAAGTGCACAACTAAACCAGTAAACATCAGTAAGTACAATATCATAAAACAAATGTCTATGCCGAGAAAACAATGAAACAATCAGTGAATGTAAAGTCGAAGGCCACAGTGGATGAACAAGATTCAACAGTGCAGAAATGGTCTCAAGTCCAAGACGAAATCAGGGAAACATACAGAAGTCAAGAAGGGGATTCGTGAATGTATACTGTTAAAAAAAAATCAAAAACGTATCTTTGAAAAAGTCACAAAGTAAAAGAGGAAAGTTTTTGCCGTATCAACCAAGAATAAATTAAACGCTTCAAAAACAAAGCCGTGAGCATCAAGGCAAAAATATATCAGGAAAGCAAAAATTTGGAAAGTATCGAATTGATACGAACAAACTCAAGTGTCTCGGTATTCATATAAATACTAGCACCCAATTATCATCATTGGCATGAGCGAACAATCGAACTAAAGCAATCAATCCTGAAAGCGAAAGAAACAAATAACATACTAAAAGAAAAGACGAATTCGATCATCTCGAAGCAACCAAGCCGACTTCATTAAAACCCTAATTTCACAGAACAATCAAGAGAAGCAGCCGAGTGCGACTCCAAGCAGCTGATCAATAGAGCATCAATATCAATCCACAAGAGCAACGAAATAAATTGGCATCCGAAAACCCTAATTTTGATCGAAGGACGAAAGCCCTAATTGTGATCGAAGAAGCCGCCATTTTCCCAAAGGAGCAAATAAAAAGGATCGGGTCTGAATAATAAAAGGGGCCGGCCTTTAAGAATTAGGTTTATTGTTTTAAAATAAGGGCTTTATCTTATTTTTTGTTATAAATTTGTTTTTAATTTTAAAATTCTTTTCAAACCGTTGTATTTGCCAGTCGTGTGACTAAGGGACAAGCTACGTGGCGTAGCTTGAGAATTCTCAACTCAGTGGCTGAGTTGTGGCAGGGTTTTGAGCGTAGAGTTAGGTTAGTCAGTAGCGGGTGTCGCGAGTTTACGTGTGTAAGCGTGTGACTACTTAATTTCTAGTAGAAACCTTGGGGGCAGCACGTTGGCTGGGTTTTGCCGAAGCTGGGTAAATTCCGTGTCGTTCTATTTCTGCATTTTATTATTCTGCTATTTATTTCTGTGCTACTATTATTCTGTGATCTGTGTTGAAATAAGCTTCCGCAATTAATTTTTATAAGTAATACTATCACCCTATTCACCCCCCTCTAGGGTGAAATCGATCCAACAAGTGGTATCGGAACTAGGAATAAACATTGGTTTTCAAAAATTTGATTTTTTTTAAAATCAATTTTTGTTTTAAAAAGTTGAATTTTTAAAATGGCTTCTTTTAATAATGCTTTTGCTGAGGGTCAGTCCATAGTTAGACCACCAATGTTCAATGGTGAATATGCCTATTGGAAAAATAGAATGAAATTTTTTCTGAAAACCATTGACGCTTGGAACATTGTTGAGATAGGTTATAGATCACCAACTATAATTGTAGACAATCAAGAAATAGATAAACCGATGGACCAATGGACAGAGTTAGAAAATAAATTACAAAATGCTAATACTAAAGCTATGAACTCTATTATCTGTTCATTGGATCAATTTGAATTTAATCGTGTCTCTAATTGTTTAACTGCGTAGGAAATATGGCACACGCTCGAAGTAACTCACGAAGGAACATCTCAAGTCAAAGAATCTCGCCTAGCCATGTTAAGCAGCGAATACGAGAATTTCACAATGGCAAAAGAAGAAAATGTCAAAGAGATGTACGGACGACTATCCAATATAGTATACAAATCAAAGGCTCTTGGAAAATCGTACACAGAGTTGGAGATAGTCCGAAAAATCCTCAGAGTTCTTCCTCGAAGCTTTGAAGCAAAAGTCACAGCTATTCAAGAATCAAAGGATTTGAAACAAATCAAGGTGGAAGAGCTCATTGGAAATCTCACCGCTTATGAGCTAGAACTAAAATTCAAGGAAGAGCGAGAAGGGGGTGATACTCGAAAGAAGTCAATTGCTCTCAAAGGAACAACTGAAAATGACGATGATGATGATGATGATGGTGAAGCTGAATTAGCACTATTAATAAAGAGATTCAAAAAGTGGAATCGCAAATATGGAAATCCAACCAGAAATCATCAAATTAAAAGCAGAATAAACAAAGCACTAGACATTTCGGAGAAGCAAGAGATCATCTGCCACAAATGTAATAAACTAGGCCATATCAAGCCAAATTGTCCTCAAAATCAACCAAACCAAGGAAAGAAACTAAAGAAGAAAAGTTTTGCGGCTACTTGGGATGAAATTGATGAAGATGAAAGTGATAGCACCGAAAGTGAAAGTGAAAGAGCAAATCTTTGTCTTCATGGTGAAGTAACTGACAGTGATGATAATGAGCCAAGTGAGGTAACAAAACTTTCTCATTCAAAATTACTTATATATTTTCACGAAGTGAATGGCTGTTTTGAACGACTTAGGGAAAAGTATGCCAAACTTGAATCACAAAAGGATTCTTTAATTGATTTAAATAAACAACTTAACCAGTTAGTTAAAACCTATCAAAGCAGAATCCCTAAGTGTGATAAGTGTCCAACATTCGAAGAAGAGATTAAAAATTCAGAAAACAAAATTAAATCGCTTGAAAATGAAATCCTGCTTTTGAAAGAAATCGAAAACACAAGAAGAGAAAACTCTATTAAAAGGTGCACACAACTGATAAATGAAGTTGAATCTCTCAAAACCCAAGTCCTACAACTATCAACAACTTTAGAAAAATTCTCAAAAGGAGAAAAATCATTGAATATGCTATTAGGAAAAAAAGTTATTAATACATCTAGGCAAGGACTTGGATATAACAAATTTCAAAAAGATAGAAATCAAACTAATCAAGTCAATTCATTTGGACATAATTAAAATAGTTGTAGGTATAAACCCGAACATGTGAAGACTATATCGATTTGAGTTCCAAAAGGCACAAATATAAAATCTCTCAAAGTAAAACAAATTTGGGTGCCAAAAGGAACATGTATAAATAATTTTCAGTCTCCTCTAAATTATCTTTCAAAATTTTTTGCCACTAACAATTTTGGACCTATAAAAACAAATAGGTCACTAATTTTTTCTCTCGTGTAGGTATGTTGGCAGGCTAAGGAACAATAGCAATGGTATCTGGATTCTGGCTGTTCCAAAAACATGACAGGCGATAAATCAAAGTTCCTTAGCCTAGAAAAGTACAAAGGTGGCAGGGTCACAATGGGTAACAATGAAAAGTGTAAAATTGTTGGCAAAGGTAAAGTAGGTAACAGTACATTTACCCTGAATGATGTACTGTATGTTGAAAATCTGCACCACAACTTGATATCAATCAGCCAACTATGTGATAAAGGTATGAATGTTATTTTTGACTCTGACTTGTGCAAAATTGTTGACAATTCATCTAAAGAAATCTTATTTTCAGGTAAGAGGAAAGGTAATATATATTCTCTATCTTTTAATGATCTCACCCTTTCTAAATGCTTGGTAGCTAAGGACATAGAAGTAAATTCATGGCATCGACGTTTAGGGTATGCTAGTATGAACTTGCTAAACAAATTAAAAAGGAAAAATTTGGTAAGAGGGTTGCCTTCACATGAGTTTGAAACAGAAAACATTTGTAAAGCATTCACTTTAGGAAAACTTAAAAAATCATCATTTCATGCCAAAAACAGTGTAAGCACTTCTAGAGTACTTGAGCTAGTTCATATGGATCTATTCAGACCTAATGACATTGCTAGGTTAGGAGGTAAGAAATATTGTTTGTAATAGCTGATGACTACTCAAGATATACATGGGTATATTTCTTAGCCAAGAAATCAGAAAATTTTCATACCTTAAGAATTTCACAAAATTAGTCCAAAATGAAAAGGAAGTTTCTATTATTTCACTTAGAAGTGATCATGGTGGAGAATTTGAAAATTATGAATTTGAAATTTTTTGTGATGAAAATGGAATCAAACATGAATTCTCTGCACCACGTACTCCACAACAAAATGGGATAGTTGAGAGAAAGAATCGAACTTTACAAGAGTTGGCTAGATCTATGATAAATGAGTATGAATTGCCTTTGCATTTTTGGGTAGAAGTAGTAAATACAGCATGTTATGTAATGAATAGAGTTATGATTAGACCGATTCTCAACAAAACTCCCTATGAGCTTTGGTTCAACAATAAACCAAACATTACTTACTTTAAAGTGTTTGGATGTTCTTGCTATATTCTCAATACAGGTGATCAATTAGGAAAATTTGAAGCAAAAGTTGATGAGGGTATCTTCATGGTATACTCTTCGAGAAGCAAAGCTTACAGAGTCTACAACAAAAGGACTAAAACAATCGTGGAATCAATCAATATGAAATTTGATGAAGGCATTAATAATCAGGAAACATCCAAATGCAATGTTGAAGAGGAGAAGGAAAAACATGAGCATGAAGAACCAAAAGAAACTGATGATATCAGAGAAACTGCCATAACTCCAGAAGTCCGAAGGAATCTAGATCCAGCAAAACTGAAATTCAAAGCAGATCATCCTCTAGAATTGGTAACTGGAAACCCTATAGCAGGTATACAGACTCGTTCCTCCTTTAGAAATCTATGTGATCTGTGCTTATATAGTGGATTTATTTCAAAAATGGAACCAAATAACATAGATTCAGCCCTTAACGATGAAAACTGGTTTATGGCCAGGCAAGAAGAGCTAAATCAATTTGAACGAAATAATGTTGGAGTCTAGCACCTAGACCTAAGGATTATCCAGTTATAGGAACAAAATGGATTTTTAAAAATAAATATGATGAATCTGGAAATGTAATTAGAAATAAAGCTAGACTAGTCGCTAAAGGATACAATCAAATTGAAGGAGTTGACTTTGATGAAACTTTTGCACCTGTAGCTAGACTAGAATCAATTAGAATATTATTAGCTTTTGCTTGCTACAAAGGATTTAAACTAAGACAAATGGACATTAAGAGTGCTTTTCTTAACGGAATTTTAAAAGAAGATGTGTTTATTGAACAACCAGAAGGTTTTGAAAGTCATGAATATCCAAACCATGTATATAAACCGAAAAAGGAATTATATGGATTAAAACAAGCCCCTAGAGCCTGATATGAATGTCTTAGTTCTTATCTCCTTGAAAATGGGTTCAAAAAGGGATGTGTAGACACCACACTATTTCTGTTGCATGAAAAATATGATCTTTTGATTGTTCGAATATATGTTGATGACATCATTTATGGTACTACTAACAAGTTATTGTATGAGAAATTTGAAAAGGTTATGCAGGAAAAGTTTGAAATGAGCTTGGTTGGAGTGTTAAAATTCTTTTTAGGATTTCAAATCAAACAAAGCGATAAAGGAATATTCATTTCTCAAACAAAATATATTAGGAAACTTGACAACAAATTTGGATTGAAAGATGCCAAACCACCAAGAACTCCTATGAGTACAACACTTAAACTTGACAAGGATGAAAAAGGTAAAATAGTTGATCAAAAGTAGTACAGAGGTATGACTGGATCACTCTTTATCTTACCGCTTCTAGACCTGACATCATGTTTTCTGTCTGCTTGTGTGCACATTTTCAATCTAACCCAAAAGAATCTCATTTAAAAGCTGTAAAAAGAATTATAAGATATTTGTTGCACACCCCACCATTTGGTCTTTGGTATCCATCAAACGATAACTTTGAATTAAAAGGTTTTTCAGATGCTGATTACGCTGGAAATTTAGTTGATAGAAAAAGTACTAGTGGAGCATGTTTTATGTTAGGACATTCATTAGTTGCATGGTCAAGCAGAAAACAAAATTGTATTGCATTATCCACCACAGAGGTAGAGTATATTGCTCTAAGCGGTTGCTCTGCTCAAATCTTATGGATGATACAGACTTTGCAAGACTATGGTCTAAATTTTAAACGTGTACCACTAATGTGTGATAGTAAAAGTGCAATTGATCTCACAAATAACCCTGTGCATCACTCACGAACAAAACATATAGATGTTAGGCATCATTTTATTCGAGATCATATTTCCAAAGAAAATATCAGCATAAATTTTATTTCAACTGATTCTCAATTGGCAGACATCTTTACAAAACCCCTTCCAGAAAACAGTTTCTGCAAACTACGTCTCAGTTTAGGTGTTTTAGAAATTTGATTGCCTAATGAACAAATCTATCCCCCTACTAATTATCAAAAAGGTAGATAGTGACTGAAAAATGATAAGGGGTGATATTAATCGTACATTTTTCCTCAAGACAGTATACTTAGTCAATTTCTTTAGAAATTCAAACAAGAATTATAAAATTCTTTGTTTGGCAAAGATTCCATGACCATTTCTAATTCTATCATAATTCTATCGACCATCGCTTATCAAAAATCCAATATAGTTTGTCGATATGTGGTATCATAATCAGGAATCATTCGTTTTTCAGTTTATAAAATAAAATAAAATTCAAAGTATTCACTCTCATTTAAAAGTCCTCACGGTTATGCATGGGTGAATTACTTGGAATTTGATATGTAGTTCCATGCTCATTTAAAAGTCCTCACGGTTATGCATGTATGGAATGCATATCAAAATTAATTTATTAAATAAACAAGTTGATTCTAATCCCATTTAAAAGTCCTCACGGTCATGCGTGGTTAGAAGATACTTGAATTCATTTTTAAAAAATGAATAAAATTGAAATACTACTAACCTCATTTAAAATTCCTAACGGTTATGCATGGTTAGTAGAAATTCAAATTCCTGATAGATATATATATCACAACTCGACATAACTATATGATTTTATGATAACATCATTCCCATCATCTCTAAAATGGAATATGCGTCTAACAAGAATAGTTATGATTTTTTGTTTGTTTTTCTATTTAAAATACATAGTTATAGTCGATTGAGTTTTAATGTTATATTACTATCTATCACCTTATCTTTATTTCATGACACTTTTACTCTTTTGCTGATAACAAAAGGGGGGAGAAATATTGGATTTTGGCAAAGAAATGTTGGATTTTGGCAAATAAATCTTATACTACTATGCATATAAGAAGGGGGAGTTTAGTAAAGATGAAGCATTTAAATAGGGGGAGCAAGCATTTAAATGGTGGAATCATCAAATACATTTAATATGTTTCAAAATCCTAAATATATGTTTGTTATCATCAAAAAGGGGAGATTGTTGAATATGCACTTATTTGATTTTTGTTTGATGATAATAAACATATATACATTTGTTTAAATGTATTTGTTAATGTACTAGTTTATTTTTCATAGATTAAAAAATATATTTGCTGAATAAAATTAAATACACAGAATTTGAATTCAAACAGAAATTTTATTCAAACAAATATTTATTACATTTTTGAATAGTACAAATTCAAGCTCTCACTATACATATACAACTTTGATTACAATTACATCACAATTTAATTTACATAAATTCCTCACTACATATCACTCGCACTCGTATTTTATCTTCAACTTCATTCCAGTTAGAATCCAACATCTGAGCAATCTGCAAAAATATTCACTAACGCAGTAAAATTGAAAAAGAAATATTTTTGCAATATAAAATAAAATATGGATATTGAAAATATTATTTGCCTCAGTTATTTGGGTTGTTCGTCATCATTTACATTTGAATTCATCACACACGAACAATGTGACATGCACAGTGTATCACTGTACATGCCACAAGGCAGTGCACACCAGTATACACTTGATAATGCTACAGGACAGGTCAGCACAAGGTCAAACCCAAATAAAAAGACGGGTTCAACTCAGGTGCAACATAAATAAAATCTCGACTTCAACACAAGGTCAAACCCGAGTTGTAAAACTGGATTCAACTCAAGTGTAATGCACAGTCTACACAAATTCAAGAAGGTACCAAACAACAAACAAAGTGCAAAGGTCAAGCCATCACTGCAAATTTGACTCAACTCAATGCAATTCAAACTGCAAGTCCAAAACAAATGCACTAAGCAAATGACAGAGACAGTTCTTACATGTATCAAAAAGCATGTACATGGGTAAACAGAAAATGCACCAGTTCAACTCAGAGATGTAACTCCAAGCTAAGAGCAAGTGGTAGTGAATATATACAAGTGCAGTGCTCAAGACTAAGCAAGCCTCAGCATCAGATCAGAAGTGAAGCAAGAAGCTCAAGTCAATGCACCTAAGTGACACAGTGAACAAAGACCAACTCCAAAATGCATCAGAGTGCAAATGAAACATGTGCAGACAAACAAACAGAGGGATCAATATGGCAATATTGTTGCATCAATGAATTTATAAACATCAACTATCAGCCCAAGTGTACAAACTAAAGACTGCAAGAAATATGCAATTCGAAGTGATATAACAGCAAATACCACAATATCAAGTTCAAGTCAGACCAATAGCTACATGAAGCAAACAACATGAATGTCACAAGCATGAACACAGGAAAACATGCATGCAACATGGACTGCAACAAACATCAGAATAACAAACAGTGAATCAAGACAGGGCCGAGGAACTGCTGTATGGTGATTCAGTTAACAACTACTCAAAGCAACAGTGACAATGAAGTGAATGCAACTATAGGAACTCAACAGAGATAAGATGGTCAGTCACCATAATTTTGCAAATGTCGAGCTCAATGCAACACAGTGGCAACCATAAGATGCAGACCAACCAGAAGTACAAGTGCAGTTTAAATGGCCGGGCAAGTGCACAACTAAACCAATAAACATCAGCAAGTACAATATCATAAAACAAATATCTATGCTGAGAAAACAATGAAACAATCATAGAATGTAAGGTCGAAGGCCACAAGGGATGAACAAGATTCAACAGTGCAGAAATGGTCTCAAGTCCAAGACGAAATCATGGAAACATACAGAAGTCAAGAAGGGGATTCGTGAATGTATACTGTTAAAAAAAAAATCAAAAACGTATCTTTGAAAAAGTCACAAAGTAAAAGAGGAAAGTTTTTGCCGTATCAACCAAGAATAAATTGAATGCTTCAAAAACAAAGCCGTGAGCATCAAAGCAAAAATATATCAGGAAAGCAAAAATTTGGAAAGTATCGAATTGATACGAACAAACTCAAGTGTCTCGGTATTCATATAAATACCAGCACCCAATTATCATCATTGGCATGAGCGAACAATCAAACTAAAGTAATCAATCCTGAAAGTGAAAGAAACAAATAACATACTAGAAGAAAAGACGAATTCGATCATCTCGAAGCAACCAAGCCGACTTCATCAAAACCCTAATTTCACAGAACAATCAAGAAAAGCTGCCGAGTGCGACTCCAAGCAGCTGATCAATAGAGCATCAATATCAATCGATAAGAGCAACAAAATAAATTGGCATCCGAAAACCCTAATTTTGATCGAAGGACGAAAGCCCTAATTGTGATCGAAGAAGCCGCCATTTTCCCAAAGGAGAAAATAAAAAGGATCGGGTCTAAATAATAAAAGGGGCCGGCCTTTAAGAATTAGGGTTATTGTTTTAAAATAAGGGCTTTATCTTATTTTTTTTTAAATTTGTTTTTAATTTTAAAACTCTTTTCAAACCGTTGTATTTGCTAGTCGTGTGACTAGGGGACAAGCTACGTGGCGTAGCTTGAGAATTCGCAACTCAGTGGCTGAGTTGTGGCAGAGTTTTGTGCGTCGAGTTAGGTTAGTCAGTAGCGGGTGTCGCGAGTTTACCTGTGTAAGCATGTGAATACTTAATTTCTAGTAGAAACCTTGGGGGCACCACGTAGGCAGGGTTTTGCTGAAGCTGGGTAAATTCTGTGTCGTTCTATTTCTGCATTTTATTATTCTGCTATTTATTTCTGTGCTACTATTATTCTGTGATCTATGTTGAAATAAGCTTCCGCAATTAATTTTTATAAGTAATACTATCACCCTATTCACTCCCCCTCTAGGGTGAAATCGATCCAACAGTAAGACCTAACTTCCAAGCACCAGGAAGTCGTATCGCTAACAAGAAAGAAAGGGATAGAAAAGAGAAAGAAAGAGAAGAAGAAGAAACACCACATCAGAATCTAAACAGCGGAACGAATAAATTATATTAATAACATAAAATGTTACACAGTTTATAAACACTATCAGAGTACACAGATAATACAACACATATTAGATAGTTATAAACACCTGTCCAGTATTTACAACATAATACAACTCAAAGACAACACAGAACACACAGTGGAATACTAATATCTAAAGCAGAAGCCTCCTGCTCAATTGCTCCTCCAAAATTCGTCAAAGCTAACCTGAATCCCTTGGCTACTCGTAAAAATTTGAGTACCCAAGAGTTTATGAAAACAAAAGATAAACTCCGGGTCAGACATGGGTCTGGTGTGAGTAACAGGTTAAAGTTGCTTAATTTTCAAAAACCTTTTGAAAAGAAAGGTATCACGTATGACTTCCCACACATAAACGTGGAAAAGTTTTTACCTTACGCTAACCAAAACATTTAATAGGAAATCCAGTGATATTAAAATAGGTCTAGGGTTTTCAAGTAAATATGAAATAGCCGAAATTGTTACATGATTAAATTCCAGCTACTAGCCACAAAAGTGGGTAATACAATGAAAATCGTTGGCACTTATTGGATTTTGGATTCCACACAATGGCAGGGCTACTGGGGTACCGCCCGTCACAGTACGTGGCCTAGATCAACGTACCGAGGAGTACGCCCGCTCCTCTGCAAAAGGCCGGACCCATTCCTTACTGAACAGTTCCGAACAAGACAACCCCACAGTTGGCGAGCGATTCCAACTGCCCACTAAGCCGAATAAAAGGGACCTCTAGATAGGGGGAAATCTTGCTCTCCAGTGGGAGCTACCCACGAAGCCTTGCTGCACCTCTCCTGTTTTAGCCATTCCCGGTTGATGAGGCTTGAGGCTGCGATTACCTTTAGAGAACACATCTCTTAGAATGCTCATCGTCCACGTGACGATGTGCTGAAAGCATTCAATCCATACAAGTTCGTTCCGGGTTCGAACGAAACCGAAGGCATTATCTCGTTACACTCGTTTTGGAATCACCCTCAGAGTCAACGACAATAACCCTTGCACTCTGAACCACCATCTCGAACCTATAAGAACTTGTCCGTCAACTCATTATGGAATCACCCACAGAGTTATACTGATGTATAGTCCTTACACCTCGAGTCTTCATAAAGCTCCACTTTGATACACGGCCTAATGTTATTTGGAATCAATGTGGTTTTCGGATATCCAAATATGGAAACGCGATCCCGGTCTCATCGAAATCCAAAGCGTGTCTTTTAGGTCCAATTTATTTTAGAGTTTAAAACAATTTAATAACATTATCTATATACACACAGATAGATAATTCAAAGATTCACAACAGATAATTATCATTATCATAATCACAGATAATCAATATCATCATCATAATACAACCAATGCATCCATATCACATAACATTACTAATCTCATAGCTGAGATTCAAACCATTCAAGGCAATTTATATCATTCATTCATAAGCAATGACTTATAATCATACTATCTATAATTAATTTAAAATGAATTAAATTAATTACATCATCTCTAATTATTTTAAAATGAATTAAATTAATTACTTACACAATATAAATCTTGCTTACATCATCATTAATTAATTACAAATTAATTAATTAATTAACCTCTAATTTTATCATCTTAATTAATCAATTCTGATTAATTATACTTTAATTACTTTCACAAAATTAATTACCCTAAACCCAATACAGTAATTAATCTTTAATTATATTAATTAATTAACTATAATTAATTACATTTAACCTTAATTAATTAAACTTAATCACTTATTAATGATTAATTCATATTAATAAATCAATCTTAATTACTTCGTTAATTATATTAATTAATGATCTTTAATTATATTTAATTAATTACTCCATTAAATTAATTATTTCCAGTAATTAATCTCACTTAAACCAAAATTATTAATCACCTTTGATTAATCTCAATCTGTAATTAACTACTTTAACTACTTCATTCAACTAATTATTCCTTAATTAATTTCCTTATTATCCTTTGATTAATTATACAAAATAATTTAATCTAAATTACATTCACAATTCCATCATATTCCACTAATTACATACAGTAGTTATCTTTAATTTCTTCACTGAGTAATCCCATTAATTACATCAAGTAATTACTATCAAATCCAATGTTTAAAATTAATTAAGCTAAATTAATTAGTTTAAACCAATCTCAATAAACCCCATTAATTACATTAAGTAATTAATGTCTTAATTACTTTCATTTAAGTAATTAAACTTAAATAAATTTCATAATTTATTATCATTAATTAATTAATCTAATTAATTATTAAAAATTAATCATATTAATTAATTACTAAATAAACCTTAGTTAATGACCATCATTTACTATTATTAGTTCTTTAGTTACTTTTATTTAATTACTTCTTAATTATCTCTAATTTAAATTAATCAAAATTATTAATTAAATAACTTAAATGAATAAGTTATTCCTTAATTATCCTATTTATTTAATTATATTTAATATCTTAATAATTTCTAAGATAACCAATTTCTTATTAATAATTTCATAAATATTAATGTGTACTTAGAACATTTCATTTTTATAATTTAAATTCAAATTCCATTTTGAACTAAAATTCAAAATGATATTAAGAATTAACCAATTTAAATTTCATTTATTCTTCTTTAAAATAAATGTAAATAACATTTATTACTTATTTTTAAAACTTTTATAGGATAAGTCTTAATTTACTTAATTTAATTAAAAATTTAGTTTTAAGTACATTATTATTTAAATTTCAAATTTCAGTTAACAAATCATTTATCTTCGTATTATAAACCCTTTATAAATGACTTTATTCAAAAAGGAAAATCAATTTAAAATATTTGTTTGAAAACATATTTACTTCTAATAAATAATTTAAGTTAAACTTGTTTGAAAACATTCAAAATTTTGAAACTTATTCAAATATCAGATTTTAAATTCAATACATTTGAAACCATTCTTTATTTAAATTATTTGAATTAAAACTTGACTTAAACTTTTGATATAAACCATGATTCTAAAACTCTTTATTCAAAATTCAAATTCCATTTTAAAAAGAAACTGAAGATTTAAAACCCTTAAGAAAACTAGACTCAAATTTAAATTCAAACTGCTAATCTAAAATTAGCTTTCAGATTTACAATGAAATTTAAATTTCCAGAAAACTGTCAGGTTCCTTTTTTTTAATTTAAAACTGAAAACCATTTTCAAATTTGAAAACTTATAAGATTTCAAAATCATTTGAAACTCTAATACTTACTAGATTTAAACTTAACACAGATTTAAAACTAGATTTAAATCTCATTTAAAAACTTTACTTTCCCTTTTAAATGCAGGTTTTAAATTTCATTTTTTTTTAAATTTAACAGAGTAACAGGTTTTTGTTTAAACCTGTCACCAAACTAAACCCCACCTTGCCGAACATCTGCTTCGAGTCATTAGACTCAATTCTTCAAGCAAGACACAAGAATACTCGAGTTATACTTCGAGTAAAAAAAACAACAATACCCAAAACCTGAAACAGCAGTGCACGGTGCACATGCACTGTGCCTCCGGCGATCTCCAACCACCTCCGATGGCTTTCCCATGACGGCGACAAACCTATGACCCTTCACGACCATCAATTATTCCCCCACAGCTCGAAATCAAATTCGAGAATAAATCGAAAAACCTGGAAACAGAAAGGGAAAACTTCACCAAAACCTATCATATCTTCAACACCCATCCTCCGACCATCATAAGCCTTGCAACTCCGACCACAACTTCATCTCACCCAAACTACCATCTCCCAAAGGCCCATGACACTCGGTAATCCCTGAAGTTTATATCGGCCACCACAGTATGTTCAAAAAAAAAACTAGGGCTACAGGAAGAAAATCGACATTACTGCAACCATGGTGTTTTGCATCACATGACTCAATTTTCTCAGCTACACTGATAACTCCCCTACCCACAAGAAGAATCCCTACATCCCCAAATCGTTAGATCATCAGAAATCATCACATTTCCCTTTTCTGTTCAACAAAAAACTGCACCCAAACCCCTTGATTAAAAATGCTGATTTTTGATTTAAAAATCTTGTTTTAGTCTAAGTATTCAAATTAAGATCCTAGATTTATAAACTAAAATGTTTGGGTTTTCTTTTATTCAAAGTTTGCTTTGCTTTTTAAAATACCCAGTAAGATTTCAAATTTTATTTAACTTAAATAATATTTCAAAAACTTCTCTAGGATAAAACAATCAAGTTTTGTTCAAAACTTGAATCTTAACACGGCTTTGATCGAGAGGTATGATTTTTAATTCCAAAAACTAGAGCTTGAACTAGGAACAGAGGGGTTACAGGAATATTTACCATACACACATCATACATGTATAAACATACAGATAATTCATATATACATTCACAAAAACATATTTATTTCCAGATGTAAACATGCAACCAATTAGAACTTAAGAAATTTTTAGAAAAATGTTACTCACCTAAATTTGATGGACATAACAGGGGTTTTGAAAAAGAGACTTGTGCTTTTCTTTTTTTTCCTTTTTCTTTTAAACTGGGAAACTCCTTTTGCTCTGCTTCTTTAAATTTTGAAACTTTTCATCCTGTTTGATTTTGCTCCAGACTTCACTTGCATGCAGACACTTCAGATAGAAGATGATGCAGATGAAAAATATGCAGGCTTCAAATAAATTTCTCTTCCAGATTTTTAAAGGAGGAAATGCAAATGTTTTTGATGCAGGTTTGAATTCCAGAAATGTAGAATTCTTGCTTGATTTCATGCATCGGGTTTGTATGAAATTTTGAAATTGACTTGCATGCATACTTTATGAAATTCCAGATTTTTGACAAACAATGCAGGCAGGATTTTATATTTGAACAAAAATATGCAGAATTGCTTGCATCTGAAATGCAGGCTTCAAAATTTAAAATTGCAGGTGCTATTTGAAAAAAAAGGCTCGAATTCCAGAGATGCAGGTTTGATTGCATGTTGAACTGAGGCTTTTTGAAGATGATTTTATTTTGATTTGTAAGAAGAATTTGCACGCAGACTTGATTCAGGTTTATGTTTGGCCTTAGATTTGAAAAAAAGAAAAGAAATGAAAAGTGTGGAAGTGTTTTATATGGAATAAAATTTTATTTAATTAAAACTTATAGAAAATAAAACAAATATTGACACTTGTCCCTTACAAAAACATTTGTCATCCTAAATGTCTTATTTTCTAACACATGTTAATTTATGTTTCTAAAAAGTTTACACTTGTTATTAATGTTAATAAGCTATAAATTTAGTTAACTTGTATTTTAAATTAGATGTTTAATATAAGATATGTTTAGTTAATTAGTTGACATGCATTTATTTTCATGTATATAGATTTTTAAAATGAATAAGTCAAACTATATTTATAAAATTAAACTTATACAAATATTTCAAAATCAAAACATATTAAAAACATTTATACTTTAAATTTTAAAAACTTTGAATTCAAGTTTATATTAAATTTTGAAATCCAGTTTATTTACAAATATAACTACACAATCTAAATTTTGGAAAACAATTATTTTTATTAAAAATTTATTTGTTAAAATAATGTATTATTAAAAAATAACAAAATAACAACATTTGATAACTATAAATAACTTATAAAAGAAAATATCTTCTCATTAATAAATTATTTATTTTATCATATTATATTTAAAAGAAAATCAAAATAACCTTATTGTTATTTATTTAAATTTTAAACTTGAGTTAAACATATTTTAAACCATTTCAATATTTTCTTATGTATTTAAAACCATATTTATTTATGAAATATCCTTTTAAAAGTTTAACTTTAAAATGAAATCATAATTCACAATTTACTAAAGATACATATTTTTATAGAAAACATGATTTATTTATTAACTGAATTTAAAACAATATCTATTCACAATATATACAATATTCTATACATATTATAAATATAAAACAATTTTAGATTTAAAAAGATAAAATCTATTAATTAAATATTTATTTTATTGAATTATTAAATTAATTCAAATTCTATTACAAAGATTATCAAATCAATTTAATTTTTATTTCAGATTATTAAATTGATATTGCTTAAAAATTCCGAGTCATCACAGTTTTAAAAGTAAAAATATATGATTTTATAAGTTTAAATGATTTAAATAAAAATTTAATTATTTGTGGAATTATATTGAATATTTGGAATTTAATTAATAGCATTTTGAAATGTTATTATTTCTAATGTAAAGGATATTACCACATTTGTAAATGATGTAGTTGATAGAAATGAACTAAATGGCTAAATTGAATTAAGGGCTATTATAGTACTTTGTAAGTGCTGTAGTAGCTGAAATTAACTAAGGCTTTATTTGAACTAAAGTAACCCTATTACAGCATTTTTAAATGTTGTCTTTTATTAAATTTAATTGTTTTAAAAGTAACTTTCCATAGCATTTTCTAAATGCTGCGAAAGTTGAATTTTCATTGTCTTAATAAATTTAAGTGAATAAATAAACTTTGAAAGATTAAAATTTTGGAAATTTAATAATTTAATTATTAAATTAATAGCTTCATTTTAATGATTTAAAATGAAGTAATTTGTTTTGAAATATAAAATATTTTGAAATGTGTGTTGAAATGGTATTTAAAATTAAATGAATATGGTTTTGAAAAGATACAATATTTTGATATTTTGATATGGATTTTGAATGATATTGAAGAAATGTAATTTGATTTCGAAGTATAAATTACAATTTTGAAACTTTAACCACGGGATCCTTAAAGGATGGGTGATCCCAAGCATCCTTTAAGTTATTGTTCATTACTACAGTTCACTTGAGTTGGTTTACATTATATAAGTATATATGTCCTGACTCGTGTGTTTTGTGTTTTACTTTACGCTCGGGTCAGCCTAAGTATTTATAGCTTAGCTTTGGATTTCTTTTCTGAAGCTAGGAATCGCTGGAGATTCTGCTTATCTAGTTATCTGTTCCCTTTCAGTTTCACTTGTTCTATTTCAGCTTTGGTATTTATAAACTGCTATGTATTTGAGATTTCTATTGTATATGTTTTCAGACTGATATTATATATTATGTTTTGAGAGTTTGTTATAGTAGCTCCATGAACTACTATGGTATTTTAATTTTCACTGCGAGTTATTCTGATATTTCTGTGTCTGTGATTCTGTGATTGTATTTCATTTGCTCCAAATTTATTTACAATGTGGTATTTTGAGCAATTCAAGTCCGGCATGTATGGATGCGAATGGCTGAAAATATCGGGTTGTTACAATGATTTTGTCAAAATTATCTGTAATACTAGACTCCAATTAGGAAAATTAGAACAGTTGTAAATTGCAAAGTAATACATAATCTTTTGCCTTCATATGTTAAGACTTTGAGAGAGACATGATAGTCGAGTAAGTCTAATTAAAGGAGTTGCATGATTCATACATTTACCAATCTATTAATGTGCAATTAATATAACTTACATCATAGAGAAAGTCATCAATAAGTGTCTTCATCATGTCTTTTGTCCTATAATTAAAAAAAAAGGTAAAGGCAAATGGCAAGTGGCTTTGCATGAAAACTAGAAGTAGTCGGCAAATATAAATCAAAAACAGGGATTCTTGTTGCATCTGTTTATATGATGTAAGGTTTTACATAGATTCCCTAATGGGTCACTTTAGGTGTTACAGCCTGCATGACTTCAAGTAATGCCTTCTAAGCAAATAATCATTTTCTTTCCTTTATCTATAGTTGCAATTATTTAATGCATATGTAATCAAGTCTGTTATCCGGAAAGTAACCATTTGATCACACTCCTCATCTTTGTCACTTTCAACTAGTTTCCATTTAGCTGACTTTTATAATTTTGCATCAAAGGACGTAGTAGGTTTACATAAGTCAGATTTAGTAGCTTTAGAGCTTAAAAAATTGTTTGTTTTATTAGTCATATTGTTTGTCTTCCAATATAAATTTAATTGATTTAGACTCTTTATATATTTTATGGCCTGTATAATAAATTTTATAGCCTGTGTAATAAATTTTAAGCCTCATTTTTCTAGCCATGGTGTAGATCAATTTTATGGACCGTGTAATAAAATTATATGCTATAGCACTGCGTTGTTTTGACCATAACCTTCAAACTATTTGTAGCATATGTAATAGGAATTAAAAAATGCTTATTTGATAGCAGCAGAAATATACGTAACCAGCTTTACAACTGTTCCTAAAGCAGCAAAAAAACCTATTACCATGTTTTAAAATATAAAATCTGTTAGAAGTTACACTTCAAAATACCATATTCGTTCGGTGTTATTATACTGAATGAACTGATTTTTCAGTAAAACCTACATGTATGAAATCACTTACCTTGTTCATAATTTATTAACAAAAATTAATTGAAACGTCATTGAACAAAGTTTTATTTGGCTAATCTTTAGAATGATTGGGTGGCCCGATATTAAGAAGTACTATTAACGTACTAATTTATTTTTTTAAACTAGTATCAGACATAGGAAGAGGAGGTGTCACCAATTTCTACGTCAAAGATTGGGAACTTATTTGCCTTCATATGTCGATGATGGAAAAAGATTGCATTTTTTTAAACAGGTGATAAAACAATGCTTAACTTAATATGTATTTTGAGAATTAGAACATGTAATATAATATTAAAACTCAAATTCTTTTTTTATGTTTTTAACTTTTTTTATAGAACTAGCATAGAGTACCAAAAAGAAGCAATGAATTTCGTGCATGCTGCAAAGAGGAATGTAAGAAGTGTACAAAAAATTTTATGCTCTTGCAAAGATTGTCGGAATCTTAGTCGTCATGATGATCACATCATAGTTGAACATTTAATTATTGGAGGAATGGATCCTAAATATATACACGTTGTATGGTTTAACCATGGTGAATAGATAATTGAAGAGAAGAAAACAAATACGTTTGACGTATATGATTTATTCAGGATGATTCAATATGAAGATGGAGATTTTTTGAATGATGATTTTTTTTCAAGATGATAAAGATAATGTTGATTCTTAGAGTAAAGAGGATGAGTTACTCAAGAACTTGGAAGAAGCAGAAACTACATTATATCATGGTTGCACAGATCACACAAAACTATCTGCCACCACTCTCTTATTTAATCTTAAATGTGAGACTGGCTGGTCTTATAGTGGGTTTGATAAGCTTTTAACTGTGCAACATTTATTTTTGCCAAAGAATAACATGCTTCCCAAAACCTTATATGAACTAAAGAAATTTCTTAGAACATTCGGCATGGCTTTTGAAAAGATACATGCTTGTGAGAATGAATGTTGCCTTTTCAGAAAAGAATACAAAGATTTAGACATTTGTCCAAAATGTGGTTCTTCGAGAAGGAAGAAAAATTAAGGTACTAAAGAGGTTATAAAAGGTATTCTAGTTAAAGTGTTGAGATACTTTTCAATAATTCCGAGATTTAAAAGAATGTATAGATCTCAAAAGATGGCAACGGATTTAAGATGGCATATTAAAAATACAAGCAAAGATGGAAAAATGCGTCATCCCGCAGATTCTATAACATGGAAAATGGTGGATGAAAAGTATACATCTTTTTCATTCAATTCACACAATCTTAGGCTTGGTCTTGCTACAGATGGATTCAATCCATTTTCCATGTTGAGTGCGAAATATGGTTGCTGGCCGGTAATGCTTGTGACATACAATCTTTCGCCTACGTTGCATATGAAGAAAGAAAATATTATGTTATCTTTACTTATTCCAGGCCCAAGGCAACCCGGAAATGATGTCGATGTATATTTGGCGCCTTTAGTGGAAGACTTGCATCATTTGTGGTGCAATGGAGTTAATTCTTACGATGCATTTAGTAAAACTTTGTTTAAATTGAATGCAATTTTGCTATGGACGATTAATGATTTTCCGGCTTATGGAAATCTTGCAGGATGTCGTGTGAAGGGAAAAAATGATTGCCCATTATGTGGTGTCAATACCCATTCTCATTGGTTGAATCACAATCGAAAAAGCGTCTACATGGATCATAGAAGATTTCTACCTACTTCAGATTCACGGAGGAAACAGACATTATTTGATAACACCATAGAAAAAGGTAGTGCTTTTAGAATTCTAACCAGGAGAAACATTTATGCATTGTTGAAGGATTATCCAAATGATTTTGGAAAAGAAAAAAGAGAAAAGTAAGAAGAGAAAGTGTGCTTATGGTACAGAATATGAGTATGATAATATTAACAATACTATAGAATTGGAGCTATCAAGATGGAAGAAAAGATCGATTTTCTTTGATTTGCCATATTGGAAGGTTAGTAGTTAATTTATTTATTTTCATTGTTTTAACATAAGAAAAACCCAATAATGCGTTATAGTTTTGGTTTTTGCAGGAACTTCCATTACGTCACAATATAGATGTAATGCATGTGGAGAAAATATCGGTGAAAGCCTATTGGGCACAATGTTGCATAGTAATAAATCAAAAGATGGAACGAACTGTAGAAAGGATTTAGAGGACTGGGGAATTCGAAGTGAGCTTCATGCACAACCTCGTGGGAGTAAAACATATCTTCCACCGGGTCCACACATGTTGTCAAATTCCGAGAGAAAAATATTTTGCAGAAGATTGTACGATTTCAAAGGACCAGATGGCTACTATTCAAATTTTAAGAATCGTATTTCGTTGCATGATTGCAAAATTAGTGAATTGAAGTCACACGATTACCATGTATTGATGCAACAGTTATTTCCAGTAGCATCGAGAGGATTAATGGCAATGAAGGCAAGAAAAGCAATAATTCGCTTATGTTCTTTTTTCAACAAATTATGTCAACGTGTTCTTGATAGAGAGAAGGTAGAACAATTCAATGTTGAGATTATTTAAGTTTTATGCGAACTTGAAATTTTTTCCAACGTCTTTTTTTGATATAATATTACATTTGTCCATTCATTTTGGAAAAGAAGCACTAATGTGTGGACCGGTTCATTTTCGTTGGATGTACCCATTCGAACGATATATGAAGACACTTAAAGATTATGTAAGAAACTATGCATGACCAAAGGGATGTATTGCAGAATCCTATCTTGCAGAAGAATCCATGATGTTTTTCAATGAATTTTTGAAAAAATCTGAACATATAGAGGAGCAAGAAGCTCAAAATAAAGATTATGAAAGCAATGTAATACCTGAGGGACGTCCGATTTCAATGTCCAAGACAGTTACATTGTCATCTAATGAGAAAGAAATGGCTCATTTAGGCGTGTTAGTGAGTATGAATGTGGTGAAACCATTTATAGAGTAAGTTTATGTTACATTGTTTTAATCATTTTGATGTGTTCGTAATGCTATTTATAACTTATAATCACTTGTTTTATACTAGTTTGCATTTGGAGGAATTAGAAAATTCAGACCAGCACATAAGAAAAAATGCGACCTTATTTTAGGACACACATACAAAATTTTTTGCCGATTGGATTAAAAGGAAGGTTGGTTAGATTCCAAATATATTCTCATTTGAGTACTAATATTACTCTAAAACATTCATGCTAAATCGAATTTGTTATAGATACCTATTGCTCCCAAGTATCATGATGACATGTTAGGATGGATTGCTTTGGGTCCGAAGAATGATGCCTTGTCTTACAAAGGATATGTTATCAATGATCAATGTTTTCATATAAAAGATGTAGGAAGAGAAACTCAGAATTGCAGGGTGACCTTTGATGCGACTACTATGTGTAGAGCAAGTGCAAAAGATATGTCCCAAGTGGTTGATGTGGTCACTTATTATGGAATACTGACAGATATAATTTTATTAGATTACATTTGTTTTATATTCTAGTTTTTAAGTGACAGTTGGGCGTATTGAGGAAATGGAGTAAAAGTTGACGATGATGGGTTCACTCTTGTTAATTTACATCAAGCATCGTTTTCAAGAGATCCATACGTACTTGCATCTCAAGCAAGACAAGTATTTTATTCAAGAGAAAATGATGATTCTAATTGATATGTTGTAGTGAAAGCACCATCAAGAAGTTTTAATGATTTAGAGACACATGATTCATCGAGGAAGATATCCAAGCCGTAGAAGATTATGAAATAATCGAAATGGATGATGAAGATGTTAGCTATGTTAGGGAGGATTGCGAAGGCATAATTGAGTAGATTATATGTTCACATACTAAGTCAAATCCATACATTAGACTAATGCATTAGTAATAGTTGTAGACTCATTTCACTCTCCGAATGTCTCTATTTTTATTTTGCAAGTTGTCTTACTCATTTTGTATTTATTGAATTCACTATCAAAACTTGTTTTAGAAAGGATTGAAAGCATGGATTCAGATTTTATTGTCTTGTTACTCATTTTGCTGGATTCATATAATTTATTTATTGAATTAGAGTAGCAAACAATTCCAGTCCATTCGCGGTTCCAATTACTGTAATATTATGATTTACATTTGTTAATGAAATAAACTCATATCCTCTATGAACCAATAAGTTTTAATTTATGATCGTTATTTGTACGAAGCATGAATATGTGACACAATAAACTACCATCTCAGGCAATCTTGGCCAAATTCATTGTCTGTTATGTATTTGTAATGGAATAGCACATAGCTATTGGTTTTTTGAACTAAAATAATCTGAATTATAGCATGCAAATTTTCATTTGATACTTCTGAACTAATGCTTTTCTATTCCTATTTTCAGTTGTTCAGTTGGTACTTAAAGAATTAAAGTCACCAAATTTGGCTCTATAACTATCCCATATCGCCACTCATCTTCGAGGATTTCCAGGCCCCCATTCTATTCTTCCTGAAATCAGGTATTTTTGAATATATAAAAAATTTGCATGGTAATTGTGTCTGTACTTAACCGTTTTGAAAATAATAAATGTGCCTAATAAAAAAAAAGTTGCATGTATACAGATGGTCAACACTGCATAAGATTAAGTGTATGTCTTGTTCGATTAACCATTTAATAACCTACTTAAAGAAATTTACACCATATTTAATGTTATATTTCTTATTTCTTTTTTAATTTGTTTACTTCACCCTTTTTGCATCTGATCTGGTCTATATTTGTTTTAAAATAACTCAAGCTTTCATTTGTAATTAGGTGTGGATGTAACAAAAAAATCGGTTGCCTTGGATATGTTTTATTGATTAAGTTATTTTCAATCAGGATGCTTCTATTAACAAAACAACTTGGATGCATATCATGTTCATTAAGTCTGTGTTTATGAGTACTTAGTGTTCAACAGATGGGAGTAATTTAGCGATCCTCAAAAAGCAAATTGGTTCCAAAATTAAATAAAACGGAGAATGAAGAGGAAAGACTTAAACTGAACCCTACCAACATCAAAAACATGAACGAATGGAGAAAGTTTGTGAAGGCCAAAACATATCCGGAGTTTAAGGTAACATTAAGATATCTGTAATATGCTTTTGGTTACTAAATTCTAACATCTTTCAATATTTCCAGAAACAAAGTGAGAAATATTCGGCCCTTAGGATTAAACAAGTTCCACACACATCTGGTCATAGGGGAATGACTAGATTGACCGAAGATATGGTTAATTAGTTAAGTATAGCATTATTTAATATTATTTTATATCTGTCAATTTATTTGTTTAATTTTATTCTAAATTTAGAAAAAAGGAAGTCCAAATCGATCATCCATAACTAGAGCTGATGTTTGGATTAAATCTCACATTAAAAAAACGGTGAACCAGTGACCGTGGAAGCTGCAAATACTATTGTAAGAACTTTTTATTTTATTGGTATATAAAAAATTGTCCGAAACTATGATGATTTTACCATCATACATTATCTATATGTATTTATTTATGTAGGCGGAGATTAAAAAATTTGTTAGCCTATCACAGTACAGCTCGTCACAGAATGTCAATGGAGATGCTCTTTCAAATGTATTGGGACAAGATAAACCAGGATGGTTAAGGGAACTGGGAAGGGGCTGCAACTTAACCAAGCTAGCTGTGGCCCAGTCCAGAGATAAACAACTATCTCAATGTCGAGAGGAAATAGCAGAATTGTGGGGTATGGTACATTTACCGGTGGACCAAAAGGTAAGCTTTTAAAAGTAATTTATTAAGTAGACATTAGGAAAACACTGGGAATAACATTGAGAAAACATTGGGAAAACACTGGGTACAATGGCTTGAGGCAGTAAGTGAACAGAACAACAAGAAACACTTTGTTTTAGTGTGAAAATACCAAGCTTGTTCAAACTCTGCTAATTAAGGCTCCATTGTGGCTGATTTGCTCACTGGGATTAACTATAATAATTGGAGACCCTTAAAAAGTTGAAGGCTTGTTAGGTAGTTGTCTAGTGGCCTAGTCTAGGGCCTACCTTTTCAAATGGTTTGTAAGAGACAAATGTTGAGTCTCATATTCGCGAATTCTTTTCGTTATTTATCGATTATAGCAACTTTGGAATGGGTTACTAAACTCTTTATTAAATGAGTCTATTTATCCGTGGGGATATTCTCTTGTATCATGTCTAAATTTATCTTTAGGCAACAAGAATGTTTAAGTTTGTTTTTCATGGAATGATATTTGTTTTGGTGTCAACTATAAAATAATTTGATGCTTTCTCCCTATTTAAATTAATGATTGATTTCCAGTACTATTTGTTTTGGCACACAATTACAATTTACAAAGTTATTTATTCTTATATAGTAGATGAATAAATTCACACTTACAAATGCAGCTTATTCTCCATCTGCTTTTATTGATAAAATTACAATCATATTATACCCGAGAACATTGTAACAGAATTAGTTGATGGGCCTTTCATCTTTAGTTTGTACCTTCTTTGACATATTCTGCTGAAGATCATTTTATTGATGGATAAATGTTTTTCTAATGTCGTATGTTCACATAAATTTTTGGCATCCATTTTGAGTATCCAGAGAGTATATATAGTATAGGTGTTCCTGCTTGCTTTTCAATTTTTCTCAAATAAAATTCTCAACAAGTTTTGGGTGCACATGTCGTCTTGACACTTGATCACTGAACATAAAAGGTAAGTCTATGATGAACAAGGTTTACTGATGCACCTATAATTTATTGCAAATATGCATAGCATCAAAGTATATATAAAAACACTGCAGTAACCGGGAATAACAAAAGAGTGCACAACAACTGGTTTTTTGTTATATAATAATTTTGAAAATAATGAATTCAGACACACATGTTTGTAAATGATGCTACGACAAATGGTTTTTTGTATGTACTCTGCCATTCAAACTTGTTGGACTGATTCTAGCGACATTTTAAGTATTGTGCGTATCCACTTCAGTGTTCCTAAGTTTAAAATATCCTAATATTAGTGCTTTGCTGCAGGATAAAGAAAGTTTAAAAGAAGGGAGCGCACCTGAATTGGTAAAAATAATAATTATATTACTCAAGAAATAACATTTGGATTTTAGTTTTTATCTAGTAATTGCTATAATTTTCTGGTGAATAATTGTAGAGCAATGACGACATATGTTCGGTGTTGAATTGGGATGGAACATCTACAGTTGTTGCCGATGGGAGAGTGTTGTCCATGGACCCAAATGAGGTTGTCAATGGCATTCGCCTTGGACCAAATGCTGTGAGCGTTATTATAAATTTCATGGAAGAACTAGATGCTTACTTATGTAGGCCTACACCTGAAATGACAGTATTACCAAACACTAAGAATAAGGTAGTAGCATGGCCATTAAATTGCATTAAGAGGGTGCTGCGAGGACAACTGAATGAAGTCAGTACGGTAAATTTTATAATTCATAATATTTACGTCGGTCTTCCACAAATTTAATTTAGAAATATGTCTTGTACAATATTTTCACTTAATCACTAAACTATTGATTTACACTTCTCCTTTTTAGAGTGACAGCAGCGCCCAAGACAACAAATGCAAGATTTATGGTTGGAATGAGGGTGAAGGCGTAGTTGCCGAAGGAAGAATTTATGCCGGAGATCCACAACATGTTGTTAATGATATTCCGCTCGGTCCGGATGCCTTTGCGATTTGGGTGGCTGATCTAAATTATGGAGATGCATATTTGTGGCGACCCACAGTTGATATGTCGTGCATTAGAGATGCAGTTGGTAGGAAAGTAGCATGGCCAAAATCAAAAGTTGAAGTTAATAAAGATGCAGTTGGTAGGAATGTAAATTGTTCGACTTCTCCCGTGATATCCACATCCATAATCGTAAAGAAACCGCAAAAACATGTAAGTAAATATGCTGGAAATATTTTGTAGTTTGTATTTTGTTTCTTATGTTTGAAATATGCACCACTGTTTTGTTGCATGTTGTATGTTTTGGTTTCTAAAATAAGTACAAAGTTTTCAATATGCACTGTTTGAAATATGCACAATTTTTTCCAGCCGATTGTAAAGCTGACAAAAGTTAATAAATGCAAGTTGATCGATGTGGGTGAAATGAACGAAGTAGTGGCTGAAGGAACTATCGCTTCAACTGATCCAATATCGGTGGTCCATTGACGTCCATTGGGATGTGATGTTGTAAAAGTTTGGGTTAAAATTGTGAGAGTTATGGATGCATTGCTATGGAGACCTACATTGGAGTCGACGTGCATGGAAGATGCCTTTGGCGTTCTCATAGCTTGGCCGATAACAAAAGTCATTACGAAACCAAATTGAAAGGCATGCAATTCTTTATGTAATTGAAAACTTCTTGCAAAATTACCATCATGGATAACCAGTAGAAACAAAATATTTAAACCGTCAACTCAAATAATTATAATGCCTAAGTGATTTGAAAAGGGGCTGCCTTCAAAGTTATTTGAATTATTCCTCTAAATTGCCTCATTATAACCTGCTTGTAGATGTGCAATGAGTTGTTACACTTGAATGATTTATGTGAATATGCAACAACATAAACAAGTTAGAATTTATGTTGGAATTTACTATGATCAGGCTTATCAAAATATGGTATTTATGTTGTATATATTAACTGTAATTAGTCGGTGGTTTAATCCACCAGTAGCCATAAGTTATATCGACTAATTGTACGTACTTAAAAGATAATTTATGATCCTAAGTTTTTAGTCATTTTACATACTAGGACCATATTATATCATTATCCCATATTTTTATCAACAAATGCATCTATCGTTATGAATTTTTTGAATCTGTGTTTGCCTGTATCCATATGGGTCTGGCAGACTTCTTACACCCACCTAATTTCACTATCTAAAATAATTCATGTACACTTATATCTTCATCTGTGTTCGAGTATATGAAAATCTGTGTCTGAATATATGAAAATGTACAGGCAGAGATAAAATGTACAAAACATTGATGACAAAACTTCATTTTCATTTTATTCTTGGCTAAAACTAACATGCACATTATTTTAGTTTTCATATTAGTTGTGCATATTCAGTTGAACACAAGATTGCACATATTCAGTTGTGCATAACTTTAGTCTCATTGTTTTCTCAGTATTGATGGTCCTGTCATTATTATCTCAGTATTGATTATAACTTGAGTCTCACTTTTGATTATATTTTGTATACAGGTAGACGTTTCTGAAGAATGAGCAATAGCAGCACTAGTTTATCGTACTTATTAGGTAGTTTGGTTGTTTATTGTACTTGCTTAGTTCTGATGTTTATGGTACTTTAACTGCAGCAGTAGCATAATGTTTGTGGTATGTAGTTTGATTGTGTAAACTTCTATGTATGGCTAACCTTTTGTCTTGAAACTACTGTTCGGTTGTAAACTTCTATATACGGTTAATGTATTGTTTGTGTTGGTGCATTTGTTTATGTATTTTGTGGTTTTTAAATGTGTTTATGTTTGAATGTGTATGTGTACATGTGTATGTATTTTGCGGTTGTTTAATGTGTATGTGTTTATGTATTATGTTATAGGCTATGAAGAAGATTGAACTGGAGGCAATTTATAGGCAGAGCTGGAATATTTTTAGTTGTGTTTCGAAAACGCTACTAAAAAACGCTATAAAAAATAAAGGGTCGAAGGAGAGTATATGTAGTAGTATTTAATAAACGCGGCTACAGGCTTTGTCAATAAACTACGTCCTCTATTACAGTGTTTAACAAACGCTACCAAAATATTTTTGAGCAGACCAAGTACATTTTGGTAGCGTTTTATACACGCTGCAAAAAAAGAATTTAGTGGCGTTTCATAAACGCTGCAGTAAAACTAATCATGGAAGCGTTGAATAAGTGCAACTAAAAATCATGTATTTTTAGTCGCGGGATTTATAACGGCGTTTATCAAAACGCTGCTAAAACTTTTATTAGTGTTTTTTGAGCGCTACTAAAAATCAAAATTCTTGAAGTGATACCTAAACCCTTTTGGTCCATGGAGAAAATAAGAAACAAGTACGTACACTTGTTTCTCATTATCAACTCCTAAAAACTGAAAGTATGATAATCTCTTTAAGCTCCAAAGCGAATCAATCTTCGCCAAATTCAAGTTTAAATCAAAGGGTTTTTATTCAAAAATTATTGTAAACAATTACAGATAATCTCTAACTCCCTCTTGTGAGTAAATTGTGATGATTTGTTGTAGTTCTATCTTAGGGTTTTGATCATTGTTCCCAATTTCTGAATTTAGGTAGAGGTTGAAAGTGATCTTTCTAGGAGACTCTAGGGATTTAGCTTCAATTTCAAATTTAGTTAGGTGAGTTAATATTACACTTCTAGCCCACAGATGACATTATTAGAAAATGGTTAAATAGCGACGGGGGAGGGGGGGCTTTTGACGAGGCGTAGGTGGCCTTCGGAAGTCGTTGGAAAATCGCGTAATACTGGCTCCAGTCGAGCCTCTTCTTACTCATTTCAAAAAACCAAAAACATAATTAGAAATTACCAAATTCACTCCGAAGCCTCCAATCACTAATTTCTTATTTTTGCATCCTCTCCACCTACAAATTCAACCTCTCTTGCTTTTTGGCTCAGGTATAATCTCTTATTTTTGCGAAAAATTTAATTTTTACCCTATTTATAGATTTGCATAAGTTGATAAATTAGAGATAATTATTGATTGAAATTATTTCCAATAGTATTATAATAGTTTCTAGCATTCCATAGTATACCTATTTCATCTTTTATCGTGAATTGTGAAAAACATGTATAGTTTATGATTGTTCGTGTATATGTAAATCGTTGTGTATGCATTGATTCTACGATTGTATATGTGTGTAGCGCTGCTATCATTGTATTGTGTTAGTTGGAATAAGATAAAATGAATGCACGAGCTAGGAGTGTTATATTGTGCACGTATTGACTTATGCAACAAAAAAATGCGTGAGCCTAAATTATAATTGTGAGTATTGAAAAATGACAAAAATGTTAAACCAGCCTTAAGTTGATGTAATACGTCGAATAAATGTGTTAAATTAAAATATATTTTTGTAAATTTGAACAGTTAGTAAAACTATATTTTTTCGTAAAATGTGCACATTTAATTAACTAATGTCCCTTGTAGAGTTTCTGGCCCCGTTTGACGAGTATTGTGCATGATCATTATATAAATGTCATTTTTTTCAAAAAACGACCATTTATATTCAACTGGCACAATGTTTGTTGGATTTGTCCCCATATTGGACAAGTTATGAACACAGTAAGCACTCATATTTTGTATACTACTTCGTCTCAGACGGTTCATAAAATTTAGGCCTAACTTTTCTTTTTAGTTTCCTATGTACACGAATTTATGTACAATGCAGGGAACAAAATGGAAATGCTGTTGAAATTTTGTTGAATCGTTTGAGAAGAAGTAATGTATGAAATGTAAATGCTTACTGTGTTTATAATGGGAAGTAGGATGCATGACCATGGAAAAAATATGTTTTTGTACAAAATTTTGTATCGATACGTTAAAAAATAAAATATGTCATATTTGAAAATGTTTTTTAATTTGTGGAATAGTTCTTTGAACTCAAACATTATACGACCATGAAAATAATATTTTTAGAATTTGTATTCTTGAAAATAAATATTAAATTTTGAACTTGTGACTCATTTTCTCAAATAGGAAAAATGATTGATTATTTTGTTGATCGGAGGAGATGGATGCACCAAAGAAAAGGACTGAGAGGCTCAATAAAGAAGATTTTTATAATGGTATAAACATATTTGTTGAATTCGTTTTAAGTAATAACGAAAATGATCTAGAAATTCGTTGTCCGTATAGTAGGTGTAGACAATTGAAATACTTGTTACCAGATATTTTGAAAGTTCATTTGTGCCAAAACGGTTTCGTACCCGAGTATTATGTTTGGGTTCGGCATGGAGAAGTTGTAGCAAATACTTCTATAGAGTCTGAAAGTGTCGTTAACGAAGTAGGTACGACGACCCGTATAGAAAATGTGGTCGAAGATGTAGCACGATCAATGTTTCCTTTGGTTGAAGTTGACGACGATGATGAAAATGTTGAAGAACCAAATATTGAAGCAATTTTTTTATGATTTACTAGATGCTTCTAGGAAACCTATTTGTGATGGTTATAAAAGAGGCACTCAGCTGTCAGTAATCGTAGAATACATTGCGATGAAGTCAAAATACAACATCACCGAAGCTGGGTTTACGGCTGTTGTACAAACTGCAAAAAGACATATGCCGTCCGATAATCTAATGTGTGAAAATCAATATGAATTTAAAAAACTTATGTCGACTTTAGGTTTACCTTATCAGAAAATAGATCCATGTTTAAAAGGCTACATGTTGTTTTGGAAAGAAGACGCAGACCTTGGAAATTGTAAAATTTATAATTAGGAGAGATAAAACTAAGTAAAAAGAAGGGGAAGGAAATTCCGTATAAGCGTATGCATTGCTTACCCATCACTCCAAGGCTTCAAAGATTATATGCATCTTCTGTAACTATATCTAATTTGAGATGACATAGTGTGAGAAGGAAGGAAGAGGGTACGTTGACACATCCGGCCGAGGAGAAGCATGGAAGCATTTCGATAAAACGTATCCAAATTTTGTAGCAGAAAGTCGAAATGTTAGATTAGGATTATGTACGGATGGGTTTTCGCCATTTTCTCAATTTGGTTCTAAATATTCATCCTGGCCATTTATCGTCACACCATATAATCTACCTCTATGGATGTGTATGCAAACGCAATATATGTTTCTTACTGTTGTCGTTCCTGGTCCCGATGATTTGACACAAGGAATCGATGTATATTTACAAACGTTGATTGAGGAGTTAAAAATACTGTGGAACGAAGGAATAGAAATATACCATGTGTCCAAGAAGAAATTTTTTCGTATGTTTGCTACTTTGTTGTGGATTATAAGTGATTTTCCTGCCTATGCAATGCTTTCAGGATGGAGTACTGGCGGTCGTCTAGCATGTCCATATTGCATGGATGAAACCCGAGCGTTTTCTTTACCTCATGGTAAGAAAATTTCATGGTTTGACTGTCATCGATATTTTCTCCATGTATATCATCCCTTCAGAGAAGACAAGAAAAACCTTTTAGCCAATAGAGTAGAAACCGGATAACCTCTGACGATATGGTCAAGCGAAGACATATATGAACTTGTTAGGGACTATCCAAAGATATATGAAACTGGAGTGCAAACAGAAATTGAAGGCAAATCGATTGTTCATAACTGGTGCAAACAAAATATTTTTTGGGAGTTGCTGTATTGGAAACATCTTCTGCTTCGCCATAACATAGACGTGATGCACAATGATATATGTTGTACACATGCATAAATTTGTCATATTTACTATTAAAGAGATCTAAAGCAGTGATATCTCATAATGTAACGTACTATTATTTTTGTTAATAAATGGTTGAATCACAATTTAAAAACGGCCAAAAGAACATATTTTCAAATGTATACATTTTACATAAGTAATGGTTAGAACTTCGTTAACGAGTAAATTATTGTAGCTTTGATTTTATTGCATTAAATAACAGAAAGAAATTCAATGTGACAAAATGGTAATGGATAGAGTTTTGAAACAGAGTGACTTTGCCATAAAAGCCTTAGGTGCTTCTAATGACATATTTATATTTATTTATTAGCGACTAATGTAACATGTGGATTCATTTTTGAAAATACTCGAGTAACATATGATTTTTGAATGGAAATATATAAACTAAACGAGTACTTGTACATTTGTATTGAAATAAAATAATACAATGATAAAATTATTTTGCATCGACATAAATTATTTTATTGCTAATTTTCTTCATTTTAGAACTAGTATCTTGATTAACAAGCATAAATGAACACACAAATATGAAGTACAAATACTTTACTAGAGTAGATTACATATGACTGCAATAATTTGTAAATAAAGGCCTTTAGTGTTTCAGGTATCAAAATGGCGGTTTATGCTGTGGGAACTACATCAATTAATGTTTTTTCCCATCATCTAATATGTGTAAATTCTAAGTTCAAATGACGAGCAACTTGTAATATAAAACGATGTTTTGTAATGGTTGATATTAGTCCAATATATTGTCAGCCTCATTCAGTCTACAGTTTCATGGTTTAGTCGCATGGCCCTCCTTAACCAATTTACAGGCCATTTTTTGAAATTAGTCATTTCCTTTCAAAATAGTTATCCTTTTGCTGGGTGACACAACTGTTCGTATCAATAAATTGGTCAACCTCCCTCTCAATTGAGAGATAGAAAAAAGAGTAATTTCAAATTTATTTCTCTCATCCTTCCCTATAGTTACTTTACTTATGCTAAAATTTTCCAAAGTTATGGTATTTCAATATATAAATCAACAATCTTGTCATTATAGTTATTTGGTGTTACCACAATCTAAGATGTTATCAACATGCACATACACTTACATAAACATGCACAAACTAAATCAAATAACATTATCGCACCGCTAATCATTCACATAACTGCACACTTACAGAGATCACACAGCTAAATTAAATATGTATTATAGGCCAGTAGTCAAAGACAGGGTAGGCAGACTAGGGCTCAGATCGATCTAGCAGAGATCGAAGATTTGCAGGCTGGATTGGCGCAGCTGGAGGAGCAGAACCGTTGGCAGACTATAGAGAACATACAGTTGCTAGACCAGCGTATCGCCAAGTACATGCAACAGTATGGTGGCCGCTTCCCTTCCTCTGCTGGCTTGGGTTCTGGAGGAGATTTATTGATTGCTTTGGTTGGTATGTTTTTTTCTTCTGTTTTGTATGATTTGGTAGATGGTGGCGGTAGCTTTTGATTTATGTGCTATGTTATGATACACTTGGCTGTTTTTTTTATAGTTATGTGGATGTTAGGGATGTTGTGGATGTATGAATTGATAGAGCATTTGGTGTTGTGGATATTATTAAGTATGTACATTAGTTTGGGTGATGATTATGTGTTTTGACTTAATTTTATGTATTTTTTTGTTTGGTGAATTGTGAATAGTTTGGTTTTTGATATTTGGTTGGAACATTATGTATTGGATTCTGCAGTATTGGTGGAATAGTATTTGTATGCGAAATGTGAATGGAAGGATGCAGCAGAAATATAAAAAAATGCAGTACATTTCCGACGGCTTTCAGGTTATATTTTTCCATCGGCTTCCGACCGCTTTTAGATCAATTTTTATAATGGTTTCCGACGGCTTCTGACAAGTCTCGGAAGCCATCGGAATCCATCGGAACCGTCAGAAACATGAACGGCGAGATGTGTCGGAAGCCGTCAGAAACACTGCACCCCGATGACTTATTTTCCTAAGGCATTTTCCGATGGCATCCGATGGCCTCCGATGGCCGCTGACGGTTTTCTGCCGTCGACAAATGCCTTTTTCCTTGTAGTTTGAATGCATATCGCTGTTGTTGTTATGGATGAATTTTGTGTCGAATTGATCTCAATTTTGTGTTGATTTTCTGGTCATATGAAACTTGATATTCTGTTTGATGAAAACCCACTTCATATAATCATGAATTGCATTCCGTTATAGTTGTTTTTATACTTGCATGTTAGCGAATTTAGTGTGTATAAGGTTAATGCGAAAAACAGCAAAGAAACCACCACCAACGAACAATCGGAGCACCACTGGAGATGCCTGGGGCTCAGCCTAGGCGTGCCAACTAGTGCATCGGTCATGATGACTGATGGACCGGTCATGAGCTGGATTGAGACCCAGGTCACTCCATTTTGGGCTTCGTTTATTCCTTTATTCCCACGTTTGATTGCTTAAACCTTATTGTTTGATGTTGGAGCCGATTCCTTTGCCGATTTAAATGCTATTTACCAATTTGTGAATTCATTTTGAAGTTATTTTACCATAGAAATGCGCTATGTGTTCATATAGTTATACAAAATTTTTTGATGCACGTTTTCAACCTGAATTTATAAAAGGTTGATTTCTAAATCAAACAGTTTTATCGAAATCTTTTTAAGTATAAATCTAATTTTTATATAAAGAATTATATATATGTATAATTTATTCTCATTAATAATTGATTTGAAAATGATCTGGAGCAATGGTTTAAAAAGTGTACTTATATATATATATATATATATATATATATATATATTTCCGCTATAAATTAATATTGTATACAAATGATTTTAAAGTGAAATTTTATAAAATTGCACAAAATTGATCAAATAAGCAATTGATTTAAACAATTAAATAAAACGAGTGGCATAGAATGCTCACATTTGTTTTACCGATTAACTCTCGGACTTATTCGCTTGAACTATTGATACACATAAGTGGAGTTTACTATCATATAGTAAATGTTTGAGTAAACCTGTGTGTTATGGAACAGATGGTCGTTACCTATTTGGTTTGCTATATGAAAGTACATAACACTTATATCGATGAGTATATGACTCGCCCTTGGACTTCCATCGGTATTGTACTTATCTTGTAGTTTTTATGGGACTTGTACCTATCTTGGAGTTTATTGGACTTATTCCTATCTTCGAGTTATAGGTCTCACACCTATATTGGAGTTTAGGTATCGTACATATCTTGGAGTTCTATATGCTCTCGCCTATCTTGGAGTTGTTATGGGAATTATACTCATCTCAGAGTTTATAGACTCATTATTCTATCTTGGAATTACATGAATGTAGGCGAATTTTTCACCAATCTTGGGGTTTTTGCATCTTTCCCCTTTTTATGTGATTTTCTGGATTTCTGTTATAATTTCTAGATTCGATGCTATTTGTGTTATCACTAATTGAATTTTAAGGTTTCACTTTTAGAAGCTATTTTGGGTTTTTTGATACTTACACACTTGGAGTTTATTGAAGCAGTTTTGTTGTTAGCCAATTCTTGGCTTTGTTTTCATATTTGAGACCTATATCATTACAACCATTGTTTATCGTGCTTAACCCATTCATTATAGTCTAGACTGACCTTTTTATTATTTTGTAATACTCATGTCAGACTGAGATATTTCATGTGCTCCAGTTTGATAGTTCTAGAGAGGATGTCACTCTAGATATCTAGCTATCATTCGTCTTAACGTCATCTTGTATTTGTGTATATATTCATGTAGTGTTGTATATTGTATTGAGCTTGGACTCTTTTGTGTACATATTTGTTTCAGGAGATATAGTACAGATGTATTAGATGAATCGTTGACCACAGTCTGGTATTTGATATAATGTATCTATTCGATTTGATCGGCTTGTTGCTATTGTATTTTGTTGTGTATATTCCATGATATGTTATTTTGTGATTAGTATTTATCAAATATTGTTCTGAATTATTATTATAGCCACCGTAGTTTTGTTTAAGCCTGAAGTGCATACATTGATTCCACTTGAGAAAACACCCAAATCGATCTATAAATTTCTCTTAAAGTAAAATTTATGGATGGCTGGTCCTAACCAGCTCTATTCTCTACACTAACAGGCAGTATTACTCAGTAATATCCTTTGTTAGTGTGGGTCTCAAGGTGGAGGCACCATAGTTTAGTATCAGAGCTGAGTTCAGAACAAAATATGATATTACAGTCACATATATTAGCCCAGGTGAGTCCTAGAGACCGTCTATTAGGGATTCTTGGGATAAATAGTAGGAATATTCCTTTTAGAATAACATAGTATCATTTGGGAGTCTAGGAATATTTTCTTTCGATTCCACTCTTTGATGTTCCTATTATCGAATTATATGATTCCTAAGCAACCTTTGATCCAATCTTATCTATTCAAGAATTGTAGTTGGTTGACGACTGAGTCACTCATTCTAGTATTGGGAAATCCCGTAAGCCCAGTTGAGACGTAGTACTTTGTCCGTCCATCAAATCATTAAGTTTATTATCGATCTTGATATGATCAGATCTGCACAGGAATGCAGACGAATGGTTCCGCTAGGTACATTATCCAGTATTTGTGACTGTAGGATTGGTTGATTGGATGTTTGTTTGCATAGGATCCCTAGTGGCAGTTCAAATTTAATTAAAAATTATCTCTTGATAATTAGAATTCTATTCGAAGGTTAATAATTGAATCTTACTGTATCTTCGTATTGAAAATCACCACAAGAGATATTGAATTTCTTGGATATAAAATAATCAAGGATCAAATCTTGTAATTGTAAAAAGTAATAAATTTGAAATAGGAATAAGTTTTGGTATTTGATTACTAATTAATGAAAAATAAATGATTCGTCACTTACTTAAACCAAGAGTTTGATTAAAATTGTTTTGATGCAATCATCGCCTAATTAGCAAATACCATCCTATGAACTTTTCAATAAGATGTATAATGGTGGTGACTATAAACTTTTTATTATGTGTATAAACTCGGGTACATAAAGATATAAGTATTCTTCATTTTAAAAGTTCATTTTTGAAGTTTATATTTATTTATGGGTGTTAAATTGCCCATCGGATGCTTTAAGGATTTTAGTGAGGACGTCTGGCCAACGTACTCGACATGGATCCCTAAACATTCAAACGAGACAATTGAACATGCACTTTTATTAAAATAATTAAGTTGGAAAAATCATATTTTTAAAATATTTTAATTCAAGGAGGAATAAAAATATTCTCGGAAACTAATGTGGTTTAAAATGAAATGATATTTGGAAATGCATACGAAAGTATGTATATAATTATATAATAAGGTTTTGGAGATATCAAAAGTATTTCTATATTATGATTAGAATAGAAATATTAATAAAGAGAAATTTATGTGAGTAGTAATTTAATAATGAATTTAGGTGCTTAATCTTAGAGATCATCGAGAATAATAACAAGGCAATGTGGATTTTATAATCAATACCGTAGCTAAAGGTCAAGGCGCTTTGTTATGAATAAATAGAGAGGTAACATTATGCATTGATTATGATATTTGGGAATTTTTTTAAGATTTGCTCTGAAAATTGAATTTGACATAATGCTTTAGATAGACTATGAAAGACCATTATAATCTAAGTAAAAACACATAAGTGTAAATCCTTAAATAGGCAAATCAACAAAAGCTAAATAGAAGCATGGTTCTCTTACTTAAATCAATTGAAAGCAAATTCTGATTGTTAAAAAGAGGCAAACATTTTATGCTCGAAAATAAGCGTTGGTTAAATAATACATGAGTTTGAGATACCATCTCTAATTGTATTTGAAATAACAATTTGTGGAAATAACAATATGAATTAATTCATCTTTTGGATATTGGTCATGATATTAAAATAAGGTTTTGGTAATGCTTTGTGGGACATATGTTACGGACATTGACTCGCTATTCAAACTTATTATTAAGGAAAATACCTATTAAAATTTAAAAAATTAAGAGTTTTAAAGTATCTTGAAAATTGCAGTGATGATTTTATGGATAAATATCTCTTAGTTATTAACTAAAATATTAAGGAAATTTGATGCATTCCTAAGAAAAGGCTAGTGAATTGAGTCCATGACATACATATGTATTTAGTGTGTGTATATTGATTCAACCTTAAATTAGGTAGTGTCTAATGTTTAAAACTTGTACTAAGAAAAGGATTTATTTAAATATAAAAATAATCAGGGATTGGAAAATATTTTTGGAAATTTCAAAAGATGAGAAATTGTAAATAGAAATACAAGGATAAGAAATAAGACAAGAGTTATATTTTGGGTTCTTACCCGATATAAACTTAATAGAGTATATAGATAAGTAAATAATTAAGAAATTTGAAATTTTATTTCTAAATTAAAATGGAGTTTGGGAAATTAAGGAAGGAGTCCATGTAAATGATTTTCTAATAGGAAATGAATTTTGGAGACTTGATTATTATAATAATTTCTTGGAAATCTAATTCTTTTATTTTTATTATAAAAGAGAGTGGAAAATTTAATTCGTAAATTCATGAATAGGATAAAATCTAATTGGAAGATCCTATTGATTTATATATATACTATGCAAAATAGGTGAAGTGAATTGGTAAAAGTAATGGTTAAACTTTATAGGCTTTAAATACAAAAAGCTCTTTTGGAAATCTTTAGGTTTTCAAAACTTAACACTAAATTTGGAAACAACTAAAGGATGTTTCTTCAATTAGGAAATAAATATTTAATAAAGAAAAATAATTGCGATTTCTTTGGTAAAAAGTAATCTTCATTTTGAAATGAAATTTGTAGCTTAAGACTATAAAGGAAACTAAATTAAGTAACGTGAATACTTTAGAATGAGTTATATAATTTGAGCCTTCCAAATTAAAACTTAAGAATTTTGTTTGATATAGAAATAAGTAAGTGGTAAGTTTGAAAAGAAAATAATTTGTAATTGGGTTTGTGTGAATTTTGAAAATTTAAAGACCACTTTGGGAAAGAATTTCATGTTGAGATAAATTTATATTATGAATCTTGGAATTTAAATGAGGAGAAACCCTAGGATTAATGCACAACCCTTGAATATGAATAATTAAGAAAGTCTCTTAAAACATTAAAATTATTAAGTATTTTGAGTAAAGAAAATACTTTTAGAAAATTGAGATGTGAAATCTAAGTTCAAAAATTTATTCGGAAATTTACAACTAAAAACCACTTTTGGGTTATAACCTTTATTTTATTGAATGAGGTTGAAATTTGGAAAATATAGTCTTTAAAATTTTTTATAGACGTAATGTATAGTGAGATCTGAGAATGAAAATTTTAATAAATTTCTAGAAGTAAAAGATTGTAAAAATTTTGAGAACTCAAATCAATCATTTGAGTTCATCACAAATAACATAGTAAACATAACCATATTCCATGAGAAAAATTAAATAGATAACTTCTAAGAGGTTTGTGTCTAGGTAAAATCTTGGAAATCTCCTACATGCTTGTATTTTTGACTATGATAGAATCTAGGAGAATAATATTTATCTTGATTGAAACTTTCCTAGTGTTGATAGTTTCCAACTTAGCATCGGTATGGTTCCTTCCAAGACTTTATTTGGGAGACCTCATCGATCACTCTCTTGTTAGTTTGAGTTCGAAAAAGAAATGGGTCTTATGTTCCGACTCTATTTGTGAATACTTTAGGAAGATCTTGGAAATTTTTATTGGAAATCGTATCTTTATTCATGTTTCTTACTAGTTAGATGATTGATATTTCAGTCAATTTGGAATAAAAACTCTTTGATATATGGGACCCTACCCTACCATTAAGTGTAGTGGCCCTGTTGCTTACTGAGTTTCCTTACCAGTCTAATTCTCTGGCATTCATGGCGTCCTTCATGCGTTTTGGCTTTGGACTCTTTGGAAATTCTGATTCTATTCTTGAGCATAAAACCTTATTACACTTGATATCAGACAAAATATAACTTATGAACAGAGTTATATTCGTTTTGTAGCCTCAATGGCTGAACGCCTTTGGAGTATAGTCGTTCCACTCGTCAAGTCCTATGAACGCCTTTGAAGCGTGTGCATCCTATGTTGCTTCCTAATGCATATTAACGATGAGATTCATGTTTAATTATCCCTCGATCATAGCTTCCCTTTTGAATTGATGCATCTTCCATAGTTTTTTATTGACTTTTCCCTTAAGGAAATTGTGTGGACGTGATTTTCTTAAGGAGGGAAGTCTATAACAACCCTGGTCGACATTACTTGAGTTTAAATCTAAAATGTGATTTAATTAATTGTAATTAATTTTTATTGATAAACTTAGGGAAGTTATGTTTATAATTGTTCTTATTTCCAAATTTGAAAGGGATTGGGATTGAAATAAATAAGGAAATTTATAAAATATTTCCAAATAATAATGGATAAACTAAGAATTTATAGAACAATAAATTATGTAGTTTTGTGCTTATAAATAATAATATAAGAGTAATTTTGAGAAAATGAGTGAATAAAATATATGGAAATAATTTTTTAATTTAAAATATGAATCTTTTTAAGGTTTATTTACTTATTTATTATAAAGGAGATTTGTGATAAATAATTTCCATTTCAAATTATTACAACAAGCATGTAAATTTAATTAAATGGTAATATTATGATTCATTGTTAAAAATGAGGTTTTTCAATTAATAGTCTATTTTATCAAAACTATTGCAAATAACTTTTAATTTTAGAGGTTGTGTTTATTTATAAGATGTTTCAATATCAATAGAAATGAGAATTTTAGGCATGTTATTTGTTTTGGGAAAATTAAAGGAATCAATGGTTGTTAAATAAAACATTGTTTATACTTAGTGTAAATTGGTGTTTTATAAGTAACAAAACAAAATAAGCTTAGTAATAGTTCTCCTAAAATTTGCAACACCTTGCTATAGGTTCATACCCAAACCTTCTTGGTCTATGGAGGAAATAAGAAACAAGTACGTACACTTGTTTCTCATTTCTCATTATATAACAATCCATAATTTTAGCCATTTGAATTTGGGATATTTAATTATTTAAATATCAAAAAGTTAATTTTATATGTTAAATAATGTGAATTTCAAATATAGTGATTTATTTAATAATTAAATCGTTAAAATTTGAATATATGAAATTGCTTAAATAATTGGATCTTGAATTTAATGTGAATGAAAATGATTTTGAAAGTTGATTTAAATTCTATTTGAATAAAAAGGAAGATAGTAAAATTTTAAATTTGAACTAAAAGTGATTAAATTGATTTTGGAAATAATTAACGTGGAAGAATAGCCATTTGGGGCACTATCTCAGGTTTCGATGAAACCAGTTTCATTAGATCCGTAATAGTAAATTATTATATGCAATCGAATTTCGTGGCGATCGGATGTATCATTTGGTCGTGCAAGTTCGATACGTGTAGAATTTAATTTAGGAAATTTAAATTAGTACGATTCGATTTTGAAAAGTTAATTTCTGTATATGATGGAATTGGCTTCCGATATATATATTCCATTGTCTTCGGAATAGGGGTATAATGTATAAAACGCCATGCAGCATGCTTCGTTTGGAGTTCGAAAAATTTGCGATTGAATAATGCCAAGTTTAATTTTCTATAAAAGGGCGTTAGCTATCTTCATTTGCAAATCCTAACATTAAAGCTGCCATTTCCCTCCGTTAAAATCCAAAGGCCTAGAATCATCTCATCGATTAGAGCCAAATTAGAAGGAATGTTCGACTTGAAAGTTGTAGCTACCAACGAGTGGAGTTCATTCATACCCTTGGATTGTCGAATCAAGGCTCGACGTGGCGGCTATGGCTGCGCGTTCGCGTATAGTTCTTATAGGTTTCGGTGGGTGTCGCGCTCACGACAGTAGGCGATGGCGACATAGCAGGGTGCGGTAGCGCGAGCATCGGCAGGTGCGGCGACGTTTAGAATCGCGGCAATCGATCGTTGATGAAAATAAAAAATAAAAAGGAGTCGGCTTGGTTTCGGGCACGAGATGGATAAAGAAGGTTTAAATTTTTAGACATTAATTAATCATATTAATTATAAATTAATTATCTCGTATGTTAATTAATTCATAATTTATTTGTACGAGGTTGGTTTTGAGCGCGATGAGTTGCGACCGTATCAGCAAATACTACACAATGGAGTTGGATTGGATGGATTTAGAAATAATAGAAATTTTGGTTAAAATTGAACATCTATTCATTTTAGATTCAAAACAAAACGTTTTGCCGACTACCAAATAAGTGAGAGTTAATCTCATCTTTTTTGGTTAATCAGAAATATTATATAGTCAATAAAATTATTTATGGGATGTGTGGGTATTTTATTATTGATTGTTATTGACGGTTTGGATGGTATACTATATTTATTAGTTGGTTTGTATATATTCCCGCCAATTGGAGAGGATGAGACCCTATTATATTCCCCTAAATGAGTGGATGACCCTTTGTATACGAATCCCGCCTCGAAGTGGTTGATGTATATTTTTATGATTATATACTATATGTGATGCGGGGGGACAGGTTGTAGGGATCCAACAAGATTCCTCACACCGTTGATTTTAATTTCATATACTTCGGTATATGATATGTTGGATGCTATAATTGATGATATAAACAAGATTTTTCTTATTTATTGCTTTAGTAGGATTGGGGCATACATTTTGTATTTTATAATATCATAAAATAGTCATTGAGTAAAAAGGGATTTCAAAGAGATATTGAATATATGTTTTAAATAATTATGCAAAATTACTTGAAGAAGTTATTTATCTTAAAATCAAAGATATGATTTTTGGATATTATAATTTAATAGTTTTATAAAATATTTTAAATATAAATTTTCAAACCGTGAAACAAAGATTTTTAACATCTTAAAATAAGTCCATCTTTTATAATAAAGGGATGCCTTTTTAAAGGAAAGTAGAAATATTTGATATATATATATATATATACTGTATATGTACATATAAATTTAAGATTATTTATAAAGGTGAGATTTAGAAGTGTGATAATTTATAGAAGTGATATTTTACAAACGAAGTGAAGATTTGTAAAATCGTATTTTGTTAATAAAAATATGAATTCATAAACGGTGTTTATAAATTAAAGGGAACTATTATCATTTAATAAATTCATGAAATAAATCAAACGGTGGATTTATTATAAGATACAGAATGATATCTTAGAAATAGTCGACTTTGTTTTGAAATTTGAAGGTGGAGGAAAATTTGGAATGTTAAACGATATTTTATAAATAGAAATGGATTTATAAAAGGAATATGTCTTACGGAAATAAAGTTAAAAAACAGATAGTGATTGATGTTTTCAAATGAGATTTATGAATAAGTGAGATTCATAAAGGAAACATAGTTATAAATGGAGTTCATAAATAAATAGGTTTTATGAAAGGAAGTCTTATAAAATTAAAAGTGATTCTTAAATATAGTTTTATAAATATGGGAATGATGTGTTGAAGATTTAAGTATGGGTTTTTATCAAGAAAATATATTATGTTTTAAAAGTTGGTTACTTAATAAGTTATTTGTTAATATTTAAATATTTTGAAAGGTTAAACATTTAAATTATTAATATGTTTGAAATTAATAATAATGATTATTAATAGTATTTTAGTAATTTATTATTATTATTCCTAAGTGTTTGGTAGGTATACTTATAATGTTGAGATAAGTATATTGATATTTTCTAAGTTTTAAAAATATAAGGGTATGTGAATATATCTTGGTAAAAGTATTTTGATACAAGTATTTAAAAAATGACTTTAGTGAAAAGATTAAGAAGGCTAGTGGTTGCTTATGTGCTTATCCAATGTTGGTTTTTCCTTTGGAATCCCTGATTTGGATGTGTGTTTGTTGATAGTTTAATAACCGACTATCAAATATGGACGCAATTGTAACTTTGTCGGAGAAATGCGTTAAGTTATATGGCATAGTCATCTCCGATGATTCTGTACTGTGCATGTAAATCCCATTTCGTTCTTCTAGGACAAATGATAAGGAAATCCATCCACTAACGATGCGGAGGTGGTCTCTATTCTTATGTTTCACTATTTATTTCATAAAGAACCGGGTTTAGTTTACCAGAAACTGTTGAATGTTGTTTCGAAGAGACTGGGATCAGATATGTTATCTGAAAATCAGTTTGATCCAAATCAAGCATTTCGAAGTAAAGGCATCTTAAAGATGATGGAATTTAAGGCACAGCTCTCAAACGTTTCGTTCAATCCAAGAAACGAACTTGTATGGATGAATGCCGATATTGCATTGTTTCTTGGAGGGCAATGTTAGCATTCCAAGTGGGAAGTGCTATATAAAAGGTCGAACGTAGCTTCACGCCTCACACCTGAGAAATGAATAAAGCAAGGACATAAGGTAGGGCTATATGGGTCGCACACAAATAAGGTAAGATCATCCCAAATCTAGAGTGATATTCATGTATGCTTCAGGATCCTATGGTATGGTTATTGGTCACAACGAATGGGTAATCATATTTGGTGCTAGTCGAGAAGGGGGTAGTGCCGGTCCAGAGTTGCAAAGGTGCAATGTGTTGTAGCCTCCCGTACATTTCATAAAGAGGTGTATGGATTTGGTGGGTAGACCCTTACCATTTCATAGTTGGAATCCATTATCACTATGAGTCTTCAATTTTTGACTGTAGATCCTTGGATGCTGGAATTTAATTAATGTAACAATTTTGGCTATGATCAACAAATATTTGTGTCTTAGACACTATTATAATATCAGAGAATTGCATATGCAATGTTTTGGATGTCGTAAGGTAAAATCTTGTCCGTATTTCTATGCAGCGTGGTCTTACGAGATATCTTTGTTTCAAAGTTTTTATATCTTTAAAATCCAGTTGGATATGTTTTCTCACGTTGATTTTCTAGACTAACTCGAGCGTTATTTTGTTATAATGCTCAGGTGTAACAACCCAGTATTTTGTGATTATTTCTAATTGTTTATTCTAATTATTTAAATTGAAACTCTTGGTTTAAAAAAAGTTTATTATATTTATTAAAAATATTAAATTTTGTAATTTTAAAATATAAATTTTAATTTTGGGTGAATTATAATTCCAAACCTGAATAAATAGAATATTTCCAGAAAATGCGGATTTTGGTCAAATTGATCAAACTTTGAATTTAAAATCTAAAATTTAAAATTTGAATTCTTTAATTTTATCTTTTATTATGAAAATAAATTAAATTTCAAAAATACTGCTTTTCGTTTTGTTGAAATCTGATTTATAGTGAGAAAGTTATGCTTTTTACAATATTGTGCATAAACTGATTTATTTAACAATATTGTTTATTTTAATTCATATAAATAATATTTTTATTTGTCATATCTTATTCTAATTTGCATATGTATATATATGTGTGTGTGTGTGTGTGTGTGTGTGTGTGTAATATGTTATGTTATGTATATATTTTATCTTTTGAATATTTTAAAGTGATGTTTGAATTTTTCAAAAGCTTAGTGTATTTACTTTCAATTTTTATAACCTAGTTTCTATTTTTAAGCTATTTTCCTAATATATTTATATTTATTTAAAATTTATTTATTTATTTGTATTTTTTTGTTTTATCTTATTTATTTACATTTTCCATGTACTTTAAAATTGCAAAAAGAATATAGAAATTTGAAGAGTTTTTGACCTTTAATTTACCTTGTCTTTTCACCTTTCATTGTGACTTTTCACTCCAATCATCACATGCATTCAATTGCTGACCTTATCCTCATTCCTTCGGCCGATCTCACCCACATTTTTCACGTACCAAAAGTTTCTCAAACCTAAAAGTTCGGCCTCCATCTCCTGAAGAGAAAAACTTTGATAAATAATTCACTTTTTTCACTTTTCTTCTTTGTTTTCTTATTCTACTTGCACTTGCTTCAACCTTATGTTGTTCGGACTTCCTCCTCCATCACCATAGCCGCCTCCACCACCACCACAATAGGCTGCCACCTCCTCCAGCCCCCGGCCCAAGCCAAGCCGTGCATCACCTTGTTGCCAAACTCCACCAAATGTTGCCTTATGCCTTGAAAACTCCATAGCCGAGCCACCGAATTGCTCCACCACCTCACACACCGTATTGGCCGACCTTCACATCATCACCACCAGTCACTTGCTGACCTGAGACCCCTTCACATCTGTACCTGACCTCCCCAAGCCTGGTCGTGCCTATGTATGCTTAGGGCCGAACCATTTATGCATAGAAATTCCACTTTGGTTGCCATGATTTGAGTTATACACGCCTATACACTTCATCTCCTTCATATTCATGTTATGGCCAACTTTTGTGAACCTACACCTGATCCACATTCACATTTAGGCCGTGCATTTCTGACCTATGGTCGAGCATAGGGTTATTGGATGCAAATGCAAGAGATTTGGTGATGTGTTGTGCATGTATTTCTAGCTTGTTATGTTTAACTTTGGTTTGAAATTCATGTGTTTTATATTTTGTTTTGTTTGATATGTAACAAGACAAATAGCTTTGGCTCTCCCTCATCCGAATTGTAGTCATGCTTTCGTGCCTTTTTGGATCTCAGTTTTTTGTGTTTGGTTGTTATCTCCAGCTTGTAGAGGTGAGTAATTCTCACCAGACAATTTATACTTATATAACTAGTAAACTGAAACCATATCATCATGTTATAACTGCTTATGCTATGATTATACGATGTTCACCCATGCTTATACACCAGTTATATCATATGTTACTGTTATATATTACTATTCTGTTTATTTATATAAGTTTATCACACTGCAAGTTCCCTATAGATTAGAATCACTATGGGTTGAAATGACACATACCCGAACGGACTTTAGAATAGGGAAAAATTGTTTTGGGCTGAAATGATAGGCCTGGGCGGTTTTTATTTATTTGCATTTACTTGGGATTGGGGGTTTGAAATGATAGAACCTGGATTTTTCCTTTGTAAATTTCAGATTGAAATGATATATTATCCTTATCAATTGACTTAGGTTAGAAAATCTTATACGGACTGTGGTTAAAATATAATTTTCTAAAATTTTAAAATATTACAAAATGTGACTATTATGTAATTTTGATTTAAATTTAATTAAAAATGATTTTTATAAAGTATTAGTGATTTTCTATAAGTTAAATAAGTGAAATAAATAAATGGTAGAGCAGAATTTGAAATATAAGTTAATTTTGGAATTTATGATTTTGTTTTTAAATGAAGTTTAAGTTAAGTAAGAAAATATGATAATTTGATTTAAATTTAAATTTAAAAAAATTATTTTATAAAGTGTTATTGATTTCTTTCTATAAGTTAAAAATAGTTAAATGTTTAAAATTGAAATTTGAAATATAACTTAACTTGGAAAATTTGAAATGTGTTTTAAAATAAAGTTAAGTTAAGAAAAATAAAAGGGAATTTAAATTTAATTTATGAAATGGTAAATTAAATTAAAAAAGGAAAGTAAATGAAATGTTATAAAATTTTATATTTATTTTGAATTATTAACGATTTGATAATTATTTTGTGAAAATTTCACTTTGTAAAAAATCATAAATTAAGGGATATTTAAATGATTGTTTTTAAAGTGAGAAAATATGATTTTTATAAGTTAAAATGGATTAAAATAAATTTAATTGTTTATGAAATTTTATTGAAAACTTGGAATTCAATTAACAGCATTGTTGAAATGCTATCATTTCCGAAGTAAAAGATATTGCAGCATTTTGTAAATGCTGTAATAGATATAAACGAACTAAAAGACTAAATTGAACTAAGGGCTATTATAGCGCTTTGTAAGTGCTGTAGTTGTAGAAACTAAACTAAAACCTGTTATAGCATATCTGTAAATGCTATCTTTGTTAAAATGATTTGTTTCAAATGTAAATTTACCGTAGCATTTTCTAAATGCTGCAAAAGTTGAAATTTCATTGTCTTAATAAATTGAAGTAAATAAATGAATTTTGAACATGGTAAAATATTAAGAATTGTATATTTGATTATTAAATATAATAACTTCACTTTTAAATGATTTAAATCGAATATTTAAATAATTTAAATGGAATGTTTAAATGATTTAAATGGAATATTTAAATGATTTAAATAGAATATTTAATTGGTTTAATTGGAATATTTAAATTGTTTAAATGGAATATTTTGATTTGAAATACAAACCATTTTAAAATGTGATTTGAAATGATATTTAAATTAAATAAAAATGAATGTGGTTTTGGAAAGATATGATATTTTGACATTTCGAAATGAATTTGAAGTGATATTGAATTTTTAATTGATATTTGATTTAGAAGTATAAAATACCATTTTGGAATTTTAACCACGGGATGTATTTAATTTATAGTTTAAAGGATCCTTAGAGGATGGGCGATCCCAAGCATCCTTTAAGTTATTGTGCATTACTTTTACAGTTCACTTGAGTTGGTTTACATTATATAAGTATGTATGTCCTGACTCGAGTGTTTTGTGTTTTACTTTACGCTCGGGTCAGCCTGAATATTTACAGCTTAGCTTTGGATTTCTTTTCTTGAGCTAGGAATCGTTGGAGATTTTGCTTGTCTAATTATCTATTCCCTTTCAGTTTCAGTTGTTCTATTTCAGCTCTGGTATTTATAAACTTCTATGTATTTGAGATTTCTATTGTATATGTTTTTTAGACAACTATTATGTATTATGTTTTGAGAGTTTGTTATAGTAGCTTCAAGAACTACTATGGTATTTTAATTTCCGCTGCGAGTTGTTCTAATATTTCTATGCCTGTGATTCTATGATTGTATTTCATTTGCTCCAAATTTTATTTACAATGCGGTATTTTGAGCAATTCAAGTCCCGCATGTGTGGAGGCGAACGGCTGAAAATATCAGGTTGTTACAGTTGGTATCAGAGCTTTGGTTTTAGGCGAACCTTAGCACGCAGGGCAAAAAGTCATTAGAGATAGGGTAGAAATACCCTAAAATGAGTGAAATGAATCTCAGAATCAACTTTTTGTGAGAGAACGTATTTTCGAAGTATAAAATGATTTTATAATGATTTTTAAAAGTGTTTCAAAGATTATTTTTGTATAAATTTTTTCTTATTTTGAAACCAAGATTTTCTAAACTTCATTCTTTCTATATCCACCTTGTAGAAATATCTTGGTTAGGATTCTTATCAATTAGAATTCCTTGAACTTTGGAACGCTCCCATTGGTCTTGAAATCTAGCCTTGTATTCCCTATTTTTATCCTTTTGATTTTGAAGCATTCCATAACTCCACTTTGGAATGACCTCTATAAAGATTGGTGATTCTGCAAATCTTTGAATGATTTGTAAAGGGGGTGGAACTCCTTTACAATTGGCATTGATTCATCGGACATTTCTGTATTCTCGATTACGATGCTATCTATCTCCTGCTCTATCCATATTCTATCTCTGGCGTCGATTTGCCTTAGATTTCCGCATTGATTATACACCTGAAGTCACGGTTGACCCGGTTAAGGTCACCTGCGATTTATATAGGCATATCCATCTTCTCTTTGGTAATAAAATTATCTTATCTCTGTTCGAGCTTATCTTCGAATCAGAATTCTACTTGATTAGAGTTCCTTTAAATTTGAATCTCTGTTTGTTGAAATCCATCCTTGAAAAAAATCCCTTGAAAATTTATGATTGATTGTATTTTTGAAATTGTGTATACATCGAAGTTATTATTTTGATAAAGATGACCACATTTGTATATAAAAGTGAAATGTTTTCGACAAGGACTATATACCTTTTAAAATGAGAACTTGAAGTTTCGAAGGATTTGAAATTTTAAAAATTTATAAGAAATTTGATTTAAATAAAAATGATTTTAATTGAAGGGTTTTGAATTTGAATTTTGAGGAATCGTACTCCAGTGTTTTGAAATCGGTTTTAAATTTTTGGAAAATATGTATAATAATATGATTTAAAGATATTTTCTGAATAAGAAATGTTTAAAATGTATTCGAATGAATTCCAATAATTTCAAAGTGATTTTAAAGAAGTTTCAAGAAAATAAAAGTCCAGAATGCATTTATGTCGTCGGAAAATAAATTTTGGTGATGAATGCATGCATCATCCACATTAGTTTTCAAGTTTTTGAGTGGGGGAGAGGCCACTCTAGTAGCTTTGCTATGCGAGTGATTTTGTGAAATCAATTTTGATTTCACATTTTGAAGTATGATTTGATATTCGAAAGATATATGTGTGTGTGTATATATAGAGTTGAAATGATTTAAGTAAGCCGGTGTTCAGTCCTCGAGATTCAGATTTGTTTTGGTATAACCCTATCTTTTAAAATTGGTTTACTGATTTGTTGGTGATTTCCAACTCTTGGATTGAAAATATGATTTCTTCGACTATTTTGGAGGTTCGAGCACTTCCAAATCAAGGTTAACTTTTCAAAGCTAAGTAATTTTGAAAGGTATAAGGTATTTGATAAAGAATATAAGTTTAGTTGGTATGATTAATGTATAAAGTAATACGCTTTATATAAGTTTGAAACTGTTTGTTGAGTGAAATAAACAAGACTATTTTGAATTGTACTGGTACGAAATATAGATTTGAAATGTTTTAAATAAATTATATATATAGAATAATAATCTTTCCAATAGTAAATGGGAGTTTTCATATAGAAATAAATAGTTTGAAGGTTTTAAAAAGAGATGGTTTTAAACTTTGTAACCATTTTAGATATTTTGATGATTGAAATGGTTTGGAAATGATTTAATCTTTATTTTGACAAAGAATGTGAATTTGAAATGATAATTGATTTTAATAAATGAATATTTGAAGTTTATATTTGTAACGATGCGGATTTTGCCCGCTCGAAAATCGACATCCATACTTCAAATCGTATTCGAATGCCATAGATTCGACCGTTCAAATCCGATTCGCCGGAGCTTATAACAACATTAAGTAAACAACACAGCGGAATAAAAGAATAATACATTGCTATACAGCTTTGATACAATATCTGATACAACAGATGGTCCAATAGATATCAATATACATCAGAGGTATGATACAATAAAATAGCAGCGGAAAAGAAAATAGATGACCTCTAGCAGCGGAACAATATAACTCTAAGATAGTCTTCAATGAAGAACTCCAAAAACTACAACTCCATTTCCAAGAACCAATCCAGCAATAGCTCGGAACTCCCAATAACGATGCACAAAGATAGGCAAGACTGGTGTGATCCAAAGACTGAACTAACTCCAGATAACCTACTAATCTGACTATCTGAAAAACCCAACTCTAGACTGCTCGTGTAGAAAATAATGAGCACCCAGAGTTTAGGAAAGAAAACAATAAACTCCAGATCAGTCGTGGGACTGGTGTGAGCAACAAAAACAGTTTATCTTTTAAAACATTCAACAAAGATTTTCAAAGTCAATTCGCAATGCTTTTTAAAAATGAGACTACCATAAGGCCTCCCGCACACACACACACAATGCAAACGCAGAATCGGAGGAGATTTCTCCTTATGATAGTCAAAGATGCTTGATACGCATTAAAAGAAACATTTGATATTATTACTAGTGCATAGTGTAGGAAAAATTCATTTCGAAAGTAGAATATAAATCTTAGCCAACATAGACATTTCGACCTATGCCTACTATAGCTACCATCCAAACAGTGGGGCGCCACCATAAGTGAATGATAGGTTCTACAACCAATACCGTACAAGATCGTATTGTTTCTTTGGATTTCCAACGAATGATCAGGCCAAGGAACTTCCCATTGCCACATGAGAATGCCTCTGGATGGACATCCCCGAGAACCAAACCGGATCTCTACCAACACAAGGCCGGGTTACCCCTAACTGAGTAACAACTGACCGAATATGCCATCCCCCGGTCCTTTGGGACCTTTATCCGAGAGCTCTCTAATCAATTCACACAATCATAATAATAAAGTGTTTCAACATGAGTAAGTATCTGGGCTCCATACCATGATATCACCCTTTTCCAGAAGGAAATGCACATATCCTAAAGGGCGCTACCCCTCATAACCTTGCTGGTTCTTTCCTGTTTTGACCATTCCCGAGATGTGAAGCTCGACGAAGTCACGTCCACAAAAACATACTTTATACAAAAGCCATGCTTTGGGTCAACAAATGATCATAGAAACGATCACAAAGATAGACGATCAAATAAATGATCCTATCACAAATAATCAACACAATGATCATTTCACAGCAACACTCAACATGTCACATTACCAAAATTGGGAATATATCGCTGATAACCTTCAACTATATAACCTCTGAGCTCGTACGTCTCAGAGAAGGGTGTTAAGCTAAGAGAATAAATTCTCCGCCACCAACAGAAATATATTTGAAAGAAATCGGCTTTATATCTCAATTTGTAATGTCAGACATACTATCCATACAAGTCTGTTCCGAGATCGAACAGAACCGAAGGCACTTACAAAGAAGTCCTTGCAATCCGGATATTCACAATCCCGATCGGATTTCCCATCACTTAGGGAGTTTCTATACCGGCGCGACTCGGTGCAGAAACAATCGATAGGTCATCCTATCGCTTTCGCAAATACCCGGTCTTCATCACCGGTCTTCAAATGCTATCCATAACGACGTATCACGTATTCGGAATGGGTTATACGACACAAAGGTCCTTTCCCGGCTAAACCGAATAGTGAGCGAAAATATTTTTAAAACATATGGATATGGGATTTCGATTAAGTCACAACTTATTAATTCAAAACTTTCTTTCAAATGGTTTAATCAATTACCATTTCAAATCTTTTAACAAAAAGATTCATTTTCACAACCTTTAACGGTTTAAACAATTTTCACATTTTAATCTTTTAAATAAAAGATTCATTCACAGATTTTCCAAATCAATTTTCATTTCAATTTGATTAACTCGTTAAATCTTTAAATCTTTAAATCTTTAAATCAAAGATTTAACTTATAGCCTTCAAAACAATTTCATTTCAATTTGATTTAAACAAATCATCAATTTAAATCTGTTAAAAATAAACAGATTTAAATCATAGCTTTCAAAAAGAATTCATTCATAACTTAGGAAAATCATTTCTCTATTCAATCTTGAAATTCCCCTAATTAACTGGAATCTCGGTTCTTATCTAAAAGTGTTTATCATTTGAAAACAACAGTTTTCATTTTGGAAATCTGATTCATTTATACGAGTTGAAATCCTTGGGTTAAATTCAAATTCCCAAAAAAACAATACTTAAAAGTGGTTTAATCCCTATATAACCAATATAACATCTTTAATCCCTAATTTCAAATCATAGAATTCAATTTCAAGTATTGAATTTAAATTTTAAATCAAATTATTTAAATTCCAAAACTTAATCAAGTAATTTAAAATAAATTTTAACTTGAAATTTCATTCCAAAAGCTTTTCACATTTATTCCGATTCCATTTCCGAAACATTTGAATTCAAATATTCAATTTTTATAAATCATTTCAAAATCTGTGACTTAATTGATTTCCTCGTGAAATCCATATTTGTGTGTGTATGGTGTGGTCCAGGGTTTTAACACAATAGTGCAATATCATTCAATCATTTCAGATCAAACACAGAAATATAGTTGATAAGCGATATAACTATAAAGCTTATCGCCCATTCACAGATTCACAGATAATATAACAATGTAAATGAATGGATAATTTATACACAGTCACAGAACAAGATATCACAGATCAGATAGGATAATCAATTCAAGGCATTTCATACAATATGATCATTCATAAGTAGGGTCAAGCATTCAATAATCATTTATAAACAGGATTGTTTAATCCTTATTAATTCAATTTATCTCCAATTAAATTAATTACTTATGAATTTGTTATCCAATTCTGATTTATTAATTCCAAATCATTTGATATAAATTAATTTATCAAATGGTTTTATTAAATTAATTAAACTAAATTAATTAACTTTATTAATCAAAATATCCAAATTTAATTACAATAAGTGATAAATCCTTAATTACTTTCATTAAGTAATTATATTTAGCAATTTACAATGATTATCTTAATGAATTAATCTAATTAATTCCTAATGTTTATCACATTAATTAATTATGAAATAATCCTTAATTAATTATCTTCATTTTCTAATAACATTTCTTAAATTACCTTTTTATGAAATTATCTTAGATTAATTTATTATTAATCAATTCTAATTATAAATTAATCTAATTATTTATTTGTAAAATTAAATAAATCATTCTTTAATTTCCTTATTGGTTAAATCCTATATATATATTTTTTCTAATTATTTTTAAGACAATTCATTTCTTTATAATGATTTCATTAGCATTAAAGTGGTAAAACATTACACTCTTGAATTTGAATTTAAATTTCATTTCGAATTTAAATTTAAAATGATCATTCTTTTAATCATTGATCCAATTCAATCAAAAATCCTTAAAAATAAATGTAAATAACACTTATTACTTATATAAGAAAAAGCTTTTAATCTAACTACTTAATTTAAACATTCAGATAAAAAAAAAACTGATTTATTCAGATTCGAATTCATGAAAACTTGAATCTATAAATTTAACTTTGATTTAAACTTGCTTTTAACACCTTGATTTAAAATTCTTGATTTAAAATCCAAATTCATTTTAAAACCCTAGATTCAAAAATTCAATTGAATCTATACTTTAACTTTACATTTAAAACATAGTTTAAATCCTGTTTTGAATTTTGAACTAAGTTTTAAAGCCTGGAACAGACAAGTTCAAATGCCTGAACAACACTGACTCGAGACAACCAGAATTTACTTCGAGTCCTTCCTTCCTTTACTTCGAGTCATCCACTCGAATAACTCGCGTCTTCCCCGAGCCAAACGCGAGTTTCCCCCTTCATAATTTCAGACCCAGGTTGCTTCGAGTCAAAAATGCTTTTTCACGTGTTCAAACTCGAGCTTCCCCTTTCTTCTTCTTCTTCTCTTTTTTTTCTGTTCTTCCAGATCCAAGTGTGCACGGTACACGTGCACATCGCCGTTGACCATCTTCTGGCCTCACCGCGACGTCAAGCATATCGACCATCCCCCCAAGCACGTTCTGATCCCTCGAACTTCACCGTTGCCTCAAAATCGAAATCGAGGCAAAATCCCAAACCTGGAAACGAAAGTACCCACCACCATCCAAACCTGGCAGCGCCCCGTTCGCCACGCCCCGACCACCAGGCACCTCGCCATCGTTCCCGAAGCTACGCCGCACCTTCTAGAAACCACGACACCAATCGCGATCGACCCCGATTGCGTCACGATGTCGTGAAACCCATTCGAAAACTCGGCGATAAAACAGGCTGTTAAACCCTATCTTTGATTCGTTCAACCAATTCGTGAATTAGAAAATTTATTCAACAATTTTCCTGATATCCTCTATGTTCAAACTTGCTTCCAGCACAACCATACCATTTAAAATCGATTCGATCCTCAGGAAATGGTTAAAATACAAGAATTGTTCAACTATGAACTGCTCCTAGAATGCTTAGCTAAAAATCCTCAAATTTGTTTTAAAATTCCTATCTTTGAATGTAGATTCGAGTTATATAATTGAATCAATGTTTTGTGATACTGGAAATTTCCAGAAACAAGGTCCTTTACCGAAAAAACTTGAGCTTTCATTCTATATGCATTTTTATGTTATGCAATTATTTTTAGATGGAAACTCAAACTAAAACATACATACTTGTTTTTGGAAGCAAGGCTTAACATTGATCAGAGAGGAAGAAATGAAATTTTTCTTGGTGATCTGAAACTCTGGAACTTAAGCAGAGAGATGAACAACATAGATACACAGAGCAAATGCAACAAATTTTTAAGTAGAAAACTAATTGCTACTCACAAATATACCTATATATGTCTAAGCAACAGTTTTATATTTTAAAAGTATCTAAAAAGAATAAGTTACTCACTTTGGTTTTCAGAAAAATGAACAGGGCACAGAGCACATCAATTATTTCATACAACACATATCAGCAAACTTCTCATCAGATTTCAAGGCTACTTACAAGCATCAGAATATTGAAGCATGTTAAAAGTTGAAAAGAAATAGTTGCTCACTTTAATCAGGAAGGCAGAGAAGATGGACAGAGAACTGGAATGTTTGAAACTTGATTTTTTTTTTCTTTTTTCTTTTCAGTTCAAATGAATGAGACTGAGTATAAGAAGATGATGCACATGAAGTTGACATAAAAACAAGTCTACAAGATATGCCTTTTGCTTGTACATGATAATATTAATAAACAAGCTACAGGTGATATATTTGAACAACAAATCGTGGCTGAGATGATGTGGTATGGTGTGCTAGGATATATTAGAGGTATGGCTGCATTAATGCCAAGTACTTTATGTTTTCATGTTATATTTTACACTATGTTTTGCCTTACTTCTTACTTTGCTGAAATGTATTATATTATGTACTTTATTTTATTTATTTTATTGCCTTTGTTTTGTTTCATAATCTTTTTTACATACTTATTTTTAGTTATGTTATTTTATTTTGTCTACTTACTTTAAAATATAATTGAAATTCTATAACTTTGTTTTGTACATAGATGTTTTATATATTTATTTGGTTCCATACTTAACTTTTATTTATCTCTATTTATAACTCAAATATTTATTTTACTTCTATTTTATTTTACTTTGTTAATTTGCTTGCTTTGACTTATGTAATATAGATGTAAATATGCTTGTACTGTTTCTTTTGTTTGTTCACTTGAATGTATCTTGTATTTTCTTTTCTTTTACTTTGCTTTTAATAACTTAAATAAATTTCTATTTTATATAACATAACTTGCTTGATTTAATTTACAAGCTCTTGTATTTGATTTGTTACGTTTTCTTTTGTTTTTATCTTTTGTTTTGTTTTGTTATTTTGTTTAGTTTACTTTGTATTACAAAAAAATTTCTATTTTAATTATGTTTGTATGCATACATTTGTTTGTAATTTATTTCATTTTAAATTCACAAATCCTAGCTTTCATTAAAAATACATACATACATACATACATACATACATATATATATATATATATATATATATAAATCTGAAATAACCATTTCTATCTATAAAAATCCATTTGTATAAATATTATACTATTAATATTGTTTAAATACAACTCATTATTTAATTAAAACAATTTATAAAAGAAACTATCGTTATTTTAATAAATAACATATTTTTATTTGAATTTGGAAAAACTCGAATCAATTTATCATTTAATTTCACAATTTTAAATCAAAAATGAATTAAATTATCAATTTAAAATAAATTAGAATTCGGGTTCGTTACAGACTTCCCCCCTTAAAAGAATTTCGTCCTCGAAATTTGCAGGCACGAAAATAACAAAGATAGATGAAAGATAGAGAAATATCTTTTCAAATCAAACTGGATATCAATTCTGCATTTGGCTCACCAAATCAGAATATCAACAATAGATACAAGAAATTATAATGGAATTTCAAATTTGGTTTTAAATGAGATCATTTTATTGATAGAATTCAATTTAGCCTTATATTCTGTTAATCAATTTAACTCAATTTAAATTTCCAATTTATTCAAAATTTTCAATTCCAAATTTCCAATTCATATTCATTAAGGTTTAAAATCAAAAGCCGATAAGAAACCGATGAAGATACGAAGTAAGAATTTCCAACAACAATTCGTAGGGCCATCATCACACCAAAATTTCTTTCTGGAGCTATCACGAAGAAATCAAAAGAATTTTGAAAACGAATCAAAGAAAATTGATAAGAAAGATGTTTCCACTGTTGTTACAGAGTATCGACCATTTATAGCCGTATTTCCCTGTCCCCTATCTCGTTCTGTTCTTGCACTCATACTTACTATCAGTGGATAGTAAGAGAATTTACTGAGGCATTCAAATGGATATCTTAGGGATTACTCATTCTAGGGATACTTCACCCTATCTCTAATGAGCTACTTAACGTGTTATACTCCTGAGCTAAAGTTTCAACCCTTAGCTCTGATACCAAATGTAACGATGCGGATTTTGCCCGCTCGAAAATCGACATCCATACTTCAAATCGTATTCGAATGCCATAGATTCGACCGTTCAAATCCGATTCGCCGGAGCTTATAACAACATTAAGTAAACAACACAGCGGAATAAAAGAATAATACATTGCTATACAGCTTTGATACAATATCTGATACAACAGATGGTCCAATAGATATCAATATACATCAGAGGTATGATACAATAAAATAGCAGCGGAAAAGAAAATAGATGACCTCTAGCAGCGGAACAATATAACTCTAAGATAGTCTTCAACGAAGAACTCCAAAAACTGCAACTCCATTTCCAAGAACCAATCCAGCAATAGCTCGGAACTCCCAATAACGATGCACAAAGATAGGCAAGACTGGTGTGATCCAAAGACTGAACTAACTCCAGATAACCTACTAATCTGACTATCTGAAAAACCCAACTCTAGACTGCTCGTGTAGAAAATAATGAGCACCCAGAGTTTAGGAAAGAAAACAATAAACTCCAGATCAGTCGTGGGACTGGTGTGAGCAACAAAAACAGTTTATCTTTTAAAACATTCAACAAAGATTTTCAAAGTCAATTCGCAATGCTTTTTAAAAATGAGACTACCATAAGGCCTCCCGCACACACACACACAATGCAAACGCAGAATCGGAGGAGATTTCTCCTTATGATAGTCAAAGATGCTTGATACGCATTAAAAGAAACATTTGATATTATTACTAGTGCATAGTGTAGGAAAAATTCATTTCGAAAGTAGAATATAAATCTTAGCCAACATAGACATTTCGACCTATGCCTACTATAGCTACCATCCAAACAGTGGGGCGCCACCATAAGTGAATGATAGGTTCTACAACTAATACCGTACAAGATCGTATTGTTTCTTTGGATTTCCAACGAATGATCAGGCCAAGGAACTTCCCATTGCCACATGAGAATGCCTCTGGATGGACATCCCCGAGAACCAAACCGGATCTCTACCAACACAAGGCCGGGTTACCCCTAACTGAGTAACAACTGACCGAATATGCCATCCCCCGGTCCTTTGGGACCTTTATCCGAGAGCTCTCTAATCAATTCACACAATCATAATAATAAAGTGTTTCAACATGAGTAAGTATCTGGGCTCCATACCATGATATCACCCTTTTCCAGAAGGAAATGCACATATCCTAAAGGGCGCTACCCCTCATAACCTTGCTGGTTCTTTCCTGTTTTGACCATTCCCGAGATGTGAAGCTCGACGAAGTCACGTCCACAAAAACATACTTTATACAAAAGCCATGCTTTGGGTCAACAAATGATCATAGAAACGATCACAAAGATAGACGATCAAATAAATGATCCTATCACAAATAATCAACACAATGATCATTTCACAGCAACACTCAACATGTCACATTACCAAAATTGGGAATATATCGCTGATAACCTTCAACTATATAACCTCTGAGCTCGTACGTCTCAGAGAAGGGTGTTAAGCTAAGAGAATAAATTCTCCGCCACCAACAGAAATATATTTGAAAGAAATCGGCTTTATATCTCAATTTGTAATGTCAGACATACTATCCATACAAGTCTGTTCCGAGATCGAACAGAACCGAAGGCACTTACAAAGAAGTCCTTGCAATCCGGATATTCACAATCCCGATCGGATTTCCCATCACTTAGGGAGTTTCTATACCGGCGCGACTCGGTGCAGAAACAATCGATAGGTCATCCTATCGCTTTCGCAAATACCCGGTCTTCATCACCGGTCTTCAAATGCTATCCATAACGACGTATCACGTATTCGGAATGGGTTATACGACACAAAGGTCCTTTCCCGGCTAAACCGAATAGTGAGCGAAAATATTTTTAAAACATATGGATATGGGATTTCGATTAAGTCACAACTTATTAATTCAAAACTTTCTTTCAAATGGTTTAATCAATTACCATTTCAAATCTTTTAACAAAAAGATTCATTTTCACAACCTTTAACGGTTTAAACAATTTTCACATTTTAATCTTTTAAATAAAAGATTCATTCACAGATTTTCCAAATCAATTTTCATTTCAATTTGATTAACTCGTTAAATCTTTAAATCTTTAAATCTTTAAATCAAAGATTTAACTTATAGCCTTCAAAACAATTTCATTTCAATTTGATTTAAACAAATCATCAATTTAAATCTGTTAAAAATAAACAGATTTAAATCATAGCTTTCAAAAAGAATTCATTCATAACTTAGGAAAATCATTTCTCTATTCAATCTTGAAATTCCCCTAATTAACTGGAATCTCGGTTCTTATCTAAAAGTGTTTATCATTTGAAAACAACAGTTTTCATTTTGGAAATCTGATTCATTTATACGAGTTGAAATCCTTGGGTTAAATTCAAATTCCCAAAAAAACAATACTTAAAAGTGGTTTAATCCCTATATAACCAATATAACATCTTTAATCCCTAATTTCAAATCATAGAATTCAATTTCAAGTATTGAATTTAAATTTTAAATCAAATTATTTAAATTCCAAAACTTAATCAAGTAATTTAAAATAAATTTTAACTTGAAATTTCATTCCAAAAGCTTTTCACATTTATTCCGATTCCATTTCCAAAACATTTGAATTCAAATATTCAATTTTTATAAATCATTTCAAAATCTGTGACTTAATTGATTTCCTCGTGAAATCCATATTTGTGTGTGTATGGTGTGGTCCAGGGTTTTAACACAATAGTGCAATATCATTCAATCATTTCAGATCAAACACAGAAATATAGTTGATAAGCGATATAACTATAAAGCTTATCGCCCATTCACAGATTCACAGATAATATAACAATGTAAATGAATGGATAATTTATACACAGTCACAGAACAAGATATCACAGATCAGATAGGATAATCAATTCAAGGCATTTCATACAATATGATCATTCATAAGTAGGGTCAAGCATTCAATAATCATTTATAAATAGGATTGTTTAATCCTTATTAATTCAATTTATCTCCAATTAAATTAATTACTTATGAATTTGTTATCCAATTCTGATTTATTAATTCCAAATCATTTGATATAAATTAATTTATCAAATGGTTTTATTAAATTAATTAAACTAAATTAATTCACTTTATTAATCAAAATATCCAAATTTAATTACAATAAGTGATAAATCCTTAATTACTTTCATTAAGTAATTATATTTAACAATTTACAATGATTATCTTAATGAATTAATCTAATTAATTCCTAATGTTTATCACATTAATTAATTATGAAATAATCCTTAATTAATTATCTTCATTTTCTAATAACATTTCTTAAATTACTTTCTTAAGAAATTATCTTAGATTAATTTATTACTAATCAATTCTAATTATAAATTAATCTAATTATTTATTTGTAAAATTAAATAAATCATTCTTTAATTTCCTTATTGGTTAAATCCTATATATATTTTTTTTCTAATTATTTTTAAGACAATTCATTTCTTTATAATGATTTCATTAGCATTAAAGTGGTAAAACATTACACTCTTGAATTTGAATTTAAATTTCATTTCGAATTTAAATTTAAAATGATCATTCTTTTAATCATTGATCCAATTCAATCAAAAATCCTTAAAAATAAATGTAAATAACACTTATTACTTATATAAGAAAAAGCTTTTAATCTAACTACTTAATTTAAACATTCAGATAAAAAAAAACTGATTTATTCAGATTCGAATTCATGAAAACTTGAATCTATAAATTTAACTTTGATTTAAACTTGCTTTTAACACCTTGATTTAAAATTCTTGATTTAAAATCCAAATTCATTTTAAAACCCTAGATTCAAAAATTCAATTGAATCTATACTTTAACTTTACATTTAAAACATAGTTTAAATCCTGTTTTGAATTTTGAACTAAGTTTTAAAGCCTGGAACAGACAAGTTCAAATGCCTGAACAACACTGACTCGAGACAACCAGAATTTACTTCGAGTCCTTCCTTCCTTTACTTCGAGTCATCCACTCGAATAACTCACGTCTTCCCCGAGCCAAACGCGAGTTTCCCCCTTCATAATTTCAGACCCAGGTTGCTTCGAGTCAAAAATGCTTTTTCACGTGTTCAAACTCGAGCTTCCCCTTTCTTCTTCTTCTTCTCTTTTTTTTCTGTTCTTCCAGATCCAAGTGTGCACGGTACACGTGCACATCGCCGTTGACCATCTTCTGGCCTCACCGCGACGTCAAGCATATCGACCATCCCCCCCGAGCACGTTCTGATCCCTCGAACTTCACCGTTGCCTCAAAATCGAAATCGAGGCAAAATCCCAAACCTGGAAACGAAAGTACCCACCACCATCCAAACCTGGCAGCGCCCCGTTCGCCACGCCCCGACCACCAGGCACCTCGCCATCGTTCCCGAAGCTACGCCGCACCTTCTAGCAACCACGGCACCAATCGCGATCGACCCCGATTGCGTCACGACGTCGTGAAACCCATTCGAAAACTCGGCGATAAAACAGGCTGTTAAACCCTATCTTTGATTCGTTCAACCAATTCGTGAATTAGAAAATTTATTCAACAATTTTCCTGATATCCTCTATGTTCAAACTTGCTTCCAGCACAACCATACCATTTAAAATCGATTCGATCCTCAGGAAATGGTTAAAATACAAGAATTGTTCAACTATGAACTGCTCCTAGAATGCTTAGCTAAAAATCCTCAAATTTGTTTTAAAATTCCTATCTTTGAATGTAGATTCGAGTTATATAATTGAATCAATGTTTTGTGATACTGGAGATTTCCAGAAAAAAGGTCCTTTACCGAAAAAACTTGAGCTTTCATTCTATATGCATTTTTATGTTATGCAATTATTTTTAGATGGAAACTCAAACTAAAACATACATACTTGTTTTTGGAAGCAAGGCTTAACATTGATCAGAGAGGAAGAAATGAAATTTTTCTTGGTGATCTGAAACTCTGGAACTTAAGCAGAGAGATGAACAACATAGATACACAGAGCAAATGCAACAAATTTTTAAGTAGAAAACTAATTGCTACTCACAAATATACCTATATATGTCTAAGCAACAGTTTTATATTTTAAAAGTATCTAAAAAGAATAAGTTACTCACTTTGGTTTTCAGAAAAATGAACAGGGCACAGAGCACATCAATTATTTCATACAACACATATCAGCAAACTTCTCATCAGATTTCAAGGCTACTTACAAGCATCAGAATATTGAAGCATGTTAAAAGTTGAAAAGAAATAGTTGCTCACTTTAATCAGGAAGGCAGAGAAGATGGACAGAGAACTGGAATGTTTGAAACTTGATTTTTTTTTTCTTTTTTCTTTTCAGTTCAAATGAATGAGACTGAGTATAAGAAGATGATGCACATGAAGTTGACATAAAAACAAGTCTACAAGATATGCCTTTTGCTTGTACATGATAATATTAATAAACAAGCTACAGGTGATATATTTGAACAACAAATCGTGGCTGAGATGATGTGGTATGGTGTGCTAGGATATATTAGAGGTATGGCTGCATTAATGCCAAGTACTTTATGTTTTCATGTTATATTTTACACTATGTTTTGCCTTACTTCTTACTTTGCTGAAATGTATTATATTATGTACTTTATTTTATTTATTTTATTGCCTTTGTTTTGTTTCATAATCTTTTTTACATACTTATTTTTAGTTATGTTATTTTATTTTGTCTACTTACTTTAAAATATAATTGAAATTCTATAACTTTGTTTTGTACATAGATGTTTTATATATTTATTTGGTTCCATACTTAACTTTTATTTATCTCTATTTATAACTCAAATATTTATTTTACTTCTATTTTATTTTACTTTTTTAATTTGCTTGCTTTGACTTATGTAATATAGATGTAAATATGCTTGTACTGTTTCTTTTGTTTGTTCACTTGAATGTATCTTGTATTTTCTTTTCTTTTACTTTGCTTTTAATAACTTAAATAAATTTCTATTTTATATAACATAACTTGCTTGATTTAATTTACAAGCTCTTGTATTTGATTTGTTACGTTTTCTTTTGTTTTTATCTTTTGTTTTGTTTTGTTATTTTGTTTAGTTTACTTTGTATTACAAAAAAATTTCTATTTTAATTATGTTTGTATGCATACATTTGTTTGTAATTTATTTCATTTTAAATTCACAAATCCTAGCTTTCTTTAAAAATACATACATACATACATACATATATATATATATATATATAAATCTGAAATAACCATTTCTATCTATAAAAATCTATTTGTATAAATATTATACTATTAATATTGTTTAAATACAACCCATTATTTAATTAAAAAAATTTATAAAAGAAACTATCTTTATTTTAATAAATAACATATTTTTATTTGAATTTGGAAAAACTCGAATCAATTTATCATTTAATTTCACAATTTTAAATCAAAAATGAATTAAGTTATCAATTTAAAATAAATTAGAATTCGGGTTCGTTACAATATTAGTATGACGGGATATTTGGTTTACTTGTAATTTGAGTATATTTAAAATGATGGATTTATGAAATGAATAGTTCAAAACTAAGTAATAATGAAATTTTTTTTGAGATATATGAAATTATAAAATTAAGTTTTGGAATATGGTATATTTAAGGTTTGAAATATATTAGAGATTGAATAGTTTATTTTATGGATCAAATCTTTATTTTAAGTTTGATAATATTTGAAATGGTTTTGTTCGAAAACTAAATTGAATTGAAACTGATGGTTTGAATTGAATTAAAATTGGAAATTTTAGATTTGGGTTTAATTGAATAAATTTGTGAATGTAAAGAACTAAAGGAATGTTTTATGATTTCAAATGTATGATTTCGAAAGGTTATGATTTTCAAAGTGTAATGATTTCAAGTATTTTGGTTTCGAAAGATTTATAACTTTGAAAGTATTATGATTTTTGAAAGTGAATATATGTTTGAAATGGAAATGAATTTGTTTGACCTAAATTTTGTTGATTCGGAAATTTGGATTATTTTCTAGATCTATTGTTTTAAGAAACTTTGAAACTAAATATATGTAATTAGGAAGAAATGATTTGGCGAAATCATATGTGATTTTGAAACTGAATTGATATTGAAATGGTTTGAAATTGAGAATCTTATTTTACTAAATACTCTAATTTGGGAGTTATCGAACTTATATAAAATTGATTTGTATAAGTATGAAGGTTATTTGAGACTATTGATTTGGTAAGGTACTCAATTTGGAAAGAAAATCCTATACAATCAAAGTCTATATAAGTGTGATTTGATATACTATTGATTTTGGAAAGTATTCGATTTGAAATGAAATCTTATATATAATGGACTTTGTATGTGTATGATATTTGAAAGTGATGATATTTGAAAGTGATTTTGAAAGGTACTATATGATACAAATTTTCGAAGTAAAGATATGCAAAGTGCCTTCTGCTTGATATCCGCTTTGTGGCCATACTATGGATTCATTCTATCGATATTATTCTCTCTGATTTGGGTTTTTCGGATATGATACTCGAGTATCCATCGAATTCCATGGTGATCTTCATGGTCTTATGTTTGCGATTGCATAGCGTAATTCGCCTGGCTGCGATGGCCTGGGGGTACGGATGTTTCCTGGGGATCTAGGTGTAACCATTGTGTATCTGCGATCTATGTAGGTCGTATTAGTAGCAAAATCTATTGGCTGAGATAACTTAAGGGTATGGATGTTCTCTGGGGGATTCAGGCATAACCATTGTGTATCGACGGTCCACTAGTCATCATGGCATAATTCGCAGGCTGAGATAGCTTACTGGTATGGATGTTTCCTGGGGGATCCAGGCGTAACCATTGTGTATCTGCGATCCATGGTTGGACAAATGTTTTGGTTTGGTTGTTTTGTTTGGATTGTACTCTCCACATATGGTTTTAAAAGGTTTTCCAGTATTTTCACTAGGTGTTGAAACAAGTCTACTAAGTACCTAGAGAATTCTAGCTTTGCCCTGATCAACGCATAGCCAGAGTTTGCAGGAACGAAAGTAAACTTGTCAAGACATTGAGTTATAAAGGTATTTTGATAATGTATTATATAAAGGATATTTTGATCATTTATTTTACTTGTCTAAATAATTTAAAAATGTTTAAATATTGTTTACTTCGGACTATCAAATTTGAATCAAATGACTATTCATTATATTATAAAATGTTTAAAATGTTAAATATAAAATTTTAAATTGAAACTTACATAGTTTTAAATACGGTTCATCCTTTTATTTCAACCTATTCTCCCTTCTAGCTATTTCTACCTTCTTCTTCTTTGAGGGTACTTTCAGTATTATGGAAAGAGTTGGTTCTTTGGCTTATCATTTAGATTTGTCCGAAAAGCTTTCTGGAGTGCATGATGTATTCCACGTCTCACATCTTTGTTGGCATCTTCATGACCCATCTCTGTTTGTTCAGCCATTGCCTCTTGATAGTTTAGATATTGAGCCCAATCTGACTGTCGAGAGGAAGCCACTTTGTATTGTCGACAGAGGTACGAAGCAGCTATGAAGGAAATCTGTTAGTCTGATCAAAGTACTAGAAGTAATGATGATTGATATTGTACCTGGGGAACAGAGAAGAGCATTCATGCTTCATATTCGAAATTTGTTTTTCCAAGTACTATTTATTTGTGTATCTTGTTTTTCCTTATTTTCCTTGTTCGTTTTTTCCAAGGACGAAAAGATTTGAGTGGGGGAGAGTGTAACAACCCAGTATTTTGTGATTATTTCTAGTTGTTTATTTTAATTATTTAAATTGAAACTATTAATTTAAAAAAAAGTTTATTATATTTATCAAAAAGAATAAATTTTGTTATTTTGAAACATAAATTTTAATTTTGGGTGAATTATAATTCCAAACCTGAATAAATAGAATATTTCTAGAAAATGTGGATTTTGGTCAAATTGGTCAAACTTCGAATTTTAAACTTTAAATTTTAAATTTGAATTCTTGAATTTTATCTTTTATTATAAAAATAAATTAAATTTCAAGAATACTGCTTTTCGTTTCGTTGAAATCTGATTTATATTGAGAAAGTTATGCTTTTTACAGTATTGTGTATAAATTGATTTATTTAACAATATTGTTTATTTTAATTTATATAAATAATATTTTTATTTGTCATATCTTGTTCTAATTTGCATATATATATATATATATATGTGTGTGTGTGTGTGTGTGTGTGTAATATGTTATGTTATGTATATATTTTATCCTTTTAATATTTTAAAGTGATGTTTGAATTTTTCAAAAGCTTAGTGTATTTACTTTCAATTTTTATAACCTAGTTTCTATTTTTAAGCTATTTTGTTAATATATTTACATTTATTTAATATTTATTTATTTTTATTCATACATTTTTTTTGTTTTTATCTTATTTATTTACATTTTTCGTGTATTTTAAAATTGGAAAAAGAATATAGAAATTTGAAGAGTTTTTTGACCTTTAATATACCTTGTCTTTTCACCTTTCATTGTGACTTTTCACTCCAATCATCACATGCATTCAAATGCTGACCTTGTCCTCATTCCCTCAGCCGATCTCACCCTCATTTTTCACATACCAAAAGTTTCTCAAACCCAGAAGTTCGGCCCCATCGCCTGAAGAGAAAAACTTTGGTAAATAATTCACTTTTTTTTTCACTTTTCTTCTTTGTTTTCGTATTCTACTTGCACTTGCTTCAACCTATGTTGTTCCGCCTTCCTCCTCCATCACCATAGCCGCCTCCACCACCACCACAACAAGCTGTCAGCTCCTCCATCCCACTACCCAATCCAAGCCGTGCATCACCTTTTTTCCAAACTCCACCAAATGTTGCCTTATGCCTTGAAAACTCCATAACCGAGCCACCAAATTGCTCCACCACCTCACACACCATATTGGACGACCTTTACATCACCACCACCAGTCACTTGCTGACCTGTTACCCCTTCCACATCTGTACCTAACCTCACCAAGCCTGGCCGTGCATATGTATGCTTAGGGCCGAACCATTTATGCATAGAAATTCCACTTTGGTTGCCTTGATTTGAGTTATACATGCCTATACACTTCATCTCCTTCATATTCATGTTATGGACGACCTTTATGAACCTACACCTGATCCAAATTCACACCAAGGTCGTGCATTTCCAACCTACGGCTGAGCATAGGGTTGTTAGATGCAAGTGTAAGAGATTTGGCGATGTGTTGTGCATGTATTTCTAGCTTGTTATGTTTAACTTTGGTTTGAAATTCATGTGTTATATATTTTGTTTTGTTTGATATGTAACAAGACAAATAGCTTTGGCTCTCCCTTATTCGAATCATAGTCGTGCTTTCGTGTCTTTGTGGATCTCTGTTTTGTGTGTTTGGTTGCTATCTCCAGCTTGTAGAGGTGAGTAATTCTCACCAGACAATTTATACTTATATAACTAGTAAACTGATTGCAATTGAATATGTAAACCATATCATCATGTTATAACTGCTTATGATACGATCATATGATGTTCGCCCATGCTTATACACCGTTATATCATATGTTACTGTTATATACCGCTATTCTGTTGATTTATATCAGTTTATCACACTGCAACTTCCTTGTAGATTAGGATCACTATGGGTTGAAATGATACATATCCGAACGGACTTTAAAATAAGGAAAAATGGTTTTGGGCTGAAATGATAGGCCTGAGCGATTTTTATTTATTTGCATTTACTTAGGATTGAAATGATAGAATCCGGATTTTTCCTTTGTAAATTTCAGATTGAAATGATATATTATCCTTATCATTTGACTTAGGTTAGAAAATTTATACAGACTGTGGTTAAAATATAATTTTCTAAAATTTTAAAATATTACAAAAATGTAACAATTATGCAATTTTGATTTAAATTTAATTAAAAATGATTTTTATAAGGTATTAGTGATTTTCTACAAGTGAAATAAATAAATGGTAGAGTAGAATTTGAAATATAAGTTAATTTTGAAATTTATGATTTTGTTTATAAATGAAGTTTAAGTTAAGTAAGAAAATATGATAATTTGATTTAAATTTAAATTTAAAAAAATGATTTTATGAAGTGTTATGGATTTTTTCTATAAATTAAAAATAGTTAAATGTTTAAAATTGAAATTTAAAATATAACTTAACTTGGAAAATTTGAAATGTGTTTTAAAATAAAGTTAAGTTAAAAAATATAAAAGGGAATTTAAATTTAATTTATGAAATGGTAAATTAAATTTAAAATGGAAAGTAAATAAAAAGTTATAAAATTTTACATTTATTTTTGAATTATTAAAGATTTGATAATTATTTGTGAAAATTCCACTTTTTAAAAAATCATAAATTAAGGGATATTTAAATGATTGTTTTTAAAGTGAGAAAATATGCTTTTTATAAGTTAAAATGGATTTAAATAAATTTAAATGTTTATGAAATTTTATTGAAAACTTGGAATTCAATTAACAGCATTGTTGAAATGCTATCATTTCTGAAGTAAAAGATATTACAGCATTTTGTAAATGCTGTAACAGATATAAATGAACTAAAAGACTAAATTGAACTAAAGGCTATTATAGCACTTTGTAAGTGCTGTACTTGTAGAAACTAAACTAAAACCTATTATAGCATGTATGTAAATGCATCTTTGTTAAAATGATTTGCTTCAAATGTAAATTTACCATAGCATTTTCTAAATGCCGCAAAAGTTGAAATTTCATTGTCTTAATAAATTGAAGTAAATAAATGAATTCTGAAAATGGTAAAATTTTGAGAATTGTAAATTTGTTTATTAAATATAATAGCTTCACTTTTAAATGATTTAAATCAAATATTTAAATGATTTAAATGGAATATTTAAATGATTTAAATGGAATATTTAAACGATTAAATGGAATATTTAAATGATTTAAATGGAATATTTAATTGGATTAATTGGAATATTAAAATTGTTTAAATGGAATATTTTGATTTGAAATATAAACCATTTTAAATTGAGATTTGAAATGGTATTTAAATTAAATAAAAATGGAAGAGGTTTTGGAAAGATATGATATTTTGATATTTCGAAATGAATTTGAAGTGATATTGAATTTTTAAATGTTATTTGATTTCGAAGTATAAAATACCATTTTGGAATTTTAACCACGGGATGTATTTAATTTATGGTTTAAAGGATCCTTAGAAGATGGGCGATCCAAAGCATCCTTTAAGTTATTGTGCATTACTATTACAGTTCTGCAACGTCCCGTCTTTCCGCACGCTTTAAACCGACGATAAACCACACACGTCAGACTTAAACCGTACAGAAGGACATATTTTTATGGGGTAAATAAGAAAAAGTAGAGAAATAAAAAAAAACAAAATAGAATCTTGAAGCGGAACGATAAAATATAATAATCAAATATTCAGTTCATGAAGCTGTTTACAAAATATTCGATTATACTTATATAATAAATATCGGGGTACACATACCAGAGAATAGTAATTAATGCAGCGGAAGTAAATGGTGTAGTGGAATCATATAGTAGATAATAGTACTACAAATCTTCGTCTTCGTCCTCCAGAATTAAATCTTCAAATCCTGAAACGCTCGGACTGACCCGAGCGAATTGAAAGGACAAAACAATCGAGTCAGAACTAAAATATCTTATGTAAGTTAAATCAACATGAATAAATATGAGTGAAACGGCGTCAAAGATGTTCACGGGATTCGACATCTCCTATCCAGTGTCTAACGTGAGTGCAGTAACTTAAGAGATGCTCGGGATTCACATCTCCTAAGGATCCGTTAAACTATTTACTATGTAGTAATATTTCGCTATTATAATAGTGTCTAATAGTAAAATAAACTTACTTTTTAATAACATTAAGGGGTTACCCATATAGCCCTTAACACGTAATAGTCCCAGTAGTCCATCCAATATCATGGTCCCTCCTGATCGGGAAGCCACCAGAAGATACCACACGGGATATGGGAGAAAACCAAACTCGTACAAGGCACGATAGGGTAGGTGACACAACACAACTAGGAAATGCCAGGCTAGATATACCAATTGTTATCCGGGTTGGTGGTAATGCGTAGCACGTAGCTACTGCCCACCTCGAGCCACACCCCAAATAAAAAAAAATCAAAAGTGGACACCGAATCAATCCAAAAGTCAAAGTATAATATCGAAGGGATGTGTCCGATCAAAGGTGCTACCTCATTGGCCCGAGAATCGCTCCTGTTTTAGCCACCTTATGCCAACTCACGGGAGTCGGGTCCACGTATTTACCTCAAAGGAAACATCGCCACCATCCTACTTCATTCTGGAATCTCCACCGCGTACACGGTTGTTAAAGTGGTTTTTGGAGTTGGCAGAGAGTATGACAACTTCCGATCCCGGTCTCTTCAACAACCAAACATTATTATAACACCGCGGTCATTTTTAAAATGATAATACTTCAAAACCAGAATATAATATCCATTTCAAAATAGTATAAATACGATATCATTTCTATTTTAAAACCAAATCAATATAATATCATTTTAAATAAATCCCAAATCGATATATATCATTTTTATTTCAAAATCATAGCACTTTCAAATCATAATACCTTGAAATCCATAACTTTGAAACATAACTTCCAATACTTAAATGGTTTACTATTAAATTACTTTATATAATAAATTAGCTTCTTCAATTTCGCAATCAATTCCAATACAGATTTAAATCCTCAAATAAACCATTTCAAATTTCATATATTTCAAAGCTTTAATATTCAATGTTTCAAAACTAAATTTTATACTTCATATATATATATATATATATATATATATATACCAAATTTACTTTACTATTATTTAGTTTTGAAATATTTAATTAATAAATCCAGTATCCTTTAAATAAACTTCAAATTTCAACAATTTAATATTCCTCTATTTATTTAGACTTGATATATTCACTTAAATCACCTTAACCCCAAATTTTGTAATAAAACCATATTCTTTTCAAATCTAAATTTCAATAAGTTCCAAATGGATTCTTATTAAATATAATTCTTAATTAAATAAAATCTCAATCTATTTCAACTATCTTCTCAACCTTGATTATAAAAAAACAATATAAACTCTATATTAAATATAATTTAAGTAAATACTTATCCATATTGTATTTAATAAAATCAAACTTTATTTTATACTTTAAACCAATTTTATCATAGCCTAAAACCGAAAATTTAACTATATATAAAATAACCTTTATCAAATATCCAAATCAATATCTCATAAAATCATATATATATTCTTTACAAAACCATAGAAATCATTTCAAAATATTAGTATATATATACCGCGGTTCCTGTATATAATTTTCTATCCTATGGTCAAGTGATACAGATATTTATCATTTCAATCCGCAATTTAAAAATAAAATTTTACGGTTATATATCATTTCAAACCGCAATCCCCAAAAAATGCATAATAACTTGCAGATTATAATGACATAAATAAAACATCCATTCGTCCATCATAAAATCATACATCCATTACAATCATCATCCAAAATAATCAATCAATATCCATATATAACTGATAATATATATTAGGTAACTAAGTGGCAGTTATATTCAATAATAAATTAAATAACGATTTAATTTAAATAAATGCAATAAATGAGATGATGATTAAAAATATATGAAAAGTCAAAAATAAATTCATAACCACAACAGAAAATTAAATTTAACAAACATAAGAAATTTTAGAAGTTGTGAGTGGGTTAAAACACTCACCTTTTGAATTTAAATTGAATTTAAATTCAATTTAAACCCAAAAATTTGACAGTCTCAGAATTCGTCCAAACCAGCGTCAAAATTTTCGGAATTTCAATACGATCCTAACAAAAAAACCACGCGTGAAACAGATATCGGATATCAAAGTTATATGTGTTAGAAGTTAAACAATTTGAATAGTTCAAAATAAAATGAATAAAATATCGATTACGTACACGTCACCTTCAGTATCACGAACCCTACCCATCACCGTACGCACGCGCTCGATCGTTGACCGAGAATCATGCCTCCAAGTATTGGGCGTATTTCCACCGGACCAAGACCACCGCACCAGAACTCAACTCCACTCACCACCGGACCAGGGCCACCGGACCAAGACTACCGGACCAGAACTTAATTCCACTCACCACCGGACCCGGGCCACCGGACCAAGACCACTGAACCAGAACTCAACTCCACTCACCACCGGACCAGAACTCAACTCCAACACCACCGGACCAATCCATGCTTTCACCACCGAACCAATGCTATCGAACCAAAGTGAAGAAGGTGTTACTGAACCAGCATTAACAGGCCAGATCACATCAGCCCAGGCCCACCAGTAGCTATATACATCCAAGGCCCCTACCCCCACCTTCACTCTATAAATAGAGGGGTAAGGGTACAACAAGAGAGGACAAGGTTTGAGGGCTCAAGCACAGACAGAACTTTCAAACAGCTTTCATACAATTATAATAAAAGCCTTGTACTTGTAATCTGAACAGTGAAAGACAATAACATATAAAGTGGACGTAGGCACATTCTGGCCGAACCACTATAAATCTATATGTCTTTTACAGTTCAGTCCCTATTTTTTTTTTACATATTTGCATAAATCATCCAAATCATTAAGAACAACATAAAATCAACTAAACTATACGACTTGGAGTTGTTTGCCCATTTTTAGTGCAAACATTTTTGGTGCTTTCACTAAGAACGGGGAGCTCGGAGCTTCAGCTTCTCCCACTTAACCTTCTTCCCAACAGCATCGCATATTGCTTGGAAGACATGCCTCCAAGCAGAAGAAAGATGTTAACAAAGGAAAGAACATCGCAACTAGAAGTATTCCAGATCCAGTGGTCACAGATCAAGAGAATCGTCCCGTTCCAACAGCAGTACAAAATGAAAATCAGGCAAATCCGACAGCCCCTGCCGCAGAGCAGCCAAAAGCAATTACTAGGGCAGATCTAGACAAGGATGTGGCTGAAGTGACTAGCCACTTCACATCCCAACAAGAAGCCTTGGTGGACCAGCTCACGTCACGCTTAAGGGATGCTGAAGAATCCAACCGCAACACTGAATCATGGGATGAGTCCCAGTCTGGAGGATCTCGGAGGCAAATGTTATCCCGCTTTTTGGCAAAGCCGTGATACCAAAAGATCGATTGAAAACATAGGACAATTCGTCTCAGAGATTGGTCATACTACGCTTCATTATGGATGTCGCTGGATTTTGTTCGAGTCCAGATTGAGCTACAATTGATAGGATCTGACAAGAAAGATCGTAAAAGTCAGCATCTTAAGTCTCAAGTCAATCCGAGTTCGTATGCTCAAATTATCACCAATGAAAAGTGGGGGAAATAGCTTTTGGCTCGAATCCATAAGACATAACCTTGGTTCGAATCCATCGAGCAAGCCTTGGTTCGAGTCCATCGGGACAGGGCCTTGGTTCGAATCCATCGAGCAAGCCTTGGTTCGAGTCCATCAGGATAGGGCCTTGGCTCGAATCCATCGGAGCATTCCCTACTTCGAATCCATCAAGGGGAAGGTCGAATCCATGCACTTGAAGAACTTCGAATCCATACCACGACCGTCTTCGAATCCATTCAGCTGAGGAGCCTTCGTGTCAATCAACTATCGCATACCTTAATTGATACGAAGGAACATCCATTCGATCGAATCGAAGGAGCATGTCTTCGAATCCACTCCTTCGAATCCACCAAGTCAAGGAAGCTAAAAACCATGGGTTCGACCCAGTAAACACGGAGAAAAAGATGGATCAACCCGAGAAGCGCGTGCGCTATGTCACCAGGCACACGTTCGGGTCATCGATTCGGCCCTATCGATTCGAAGGGATCGATTCGAACCAAGCGCGTCAACCGAGAATACAACCTTGAATCGATCATAACTCGAGATCTACAAGTCCAAATGCTATGAAATTTTCATAGGAGCTTGCATGCATGTTGAAAAATGTCCACACCAAATTTCACCTCGATTGGACACTTTTTTGATCGACTCGAACTAGAGTTCGAATCGATCCTAAAGTGGGCTCGGATTCCCTAAGGCCGGGCATGTAGGCCCCCCTCACATGCCAGAAGCCGTCTCCCTAGATTTTAGGCGAAATATCAGCCTCCTAAACGTATAAATAGAGCCCCTGAACATTCAGAAAGGAGATCAGAGAATTTTTAGAGAAAAAGCACGCCCGAAAGCTGCCAGAATCACTCTGTATCGTCTTCACTACTACTGATTTCGAGTTTAAGTCTATTATCTGCTGTATTTCCTCTAAAACACTTGTAACCTTCAAGTATTAAGAAATAAAGTGATAAAAACTTCATAGTGGATGTAGGCAAAACGCCGAACCACTCTAAATTACTGTCTTCCGTTCAATTTACTTTTCTGTGATTTGGAGTTTTTGTTGGATAGTCCTCATTTTTAATTTAGTTTCTTCATTTATTATCTCTTCAAAAACATCTGAAGGGTGTTGCCAAATTTTGGTGCAAACGCTTTGGTGCTTTCACTAAGAAAACCCAAGTTTTCTCCTGCTCGTTGGATCTATCATCGATATCGGATTGCATAAATCTAAGAGAGAGATCCTGACTTCAATTTCAGACTCCTTCCATACTATTCAGATTTACCAAAATCTAGGAAAGGATTCTACACCTCAAGATGGTTAGCACGAGAACCACTTCTACTACCGCCGGCCAAGAAGGCCGAGATAGACAAAATTCCCCGCAACTCCCTCCACCCAATCAAGATGATACCGGGCACTCAGATCCATCAGGTCCGGTTACTCGACAAGAGTTCCAGACATTGCTCCAGGAACTAACCCAAAGTCGACAACAGTTGACTGAACAACTACGTGCCAATGTTGAGTTGACTAATGAACTAAACCGCCAAAGGCGTAGAAGATCCAGAAGGGACCACGCCCCTCATTCCTCCACCGAAAGCTCTGCCTCGTCTGATTACAGCGGCAGATCTACACGTCCCAAGATAGACGGAAACCATGTGCATACTGCTGGTCACCAACAAGCATTAACTGTTGGGCAGATAAGAGTTGGCCCTTCTGCCAGTTTTCATACAGGACCCTCCTCACGAGGAGGCACTGTTCCACAACATACTACGGATAACCAAGCCACCGCCACTGCAGTTGACATAGGAGTCGATACCCTAAATCAAATGAAGATGGAAGCCAAAGATTTAAAGCCTTGTCAATCTAGAATCCATGGCTTTGATGGAAATGCTAATATACCCACTGGTGTGGTGGAGTTGCCAGTGGAGTTAGGAGTTGGAGAACGCCGAAGAGTCAGAATGTTACAATTTGTTATACTAGATATCCACTCTCTATACAATTCTTTTTTGGACCGACCGGCCCTTGCCGAATTCAGGGCAGCGATTGCCCCGTGGTGTTTAACTTTGAAATTTCCCACTGATCGTAGGATTGGGGTCATTCAGGGAAATCAGGCTGCTGGGAGAGCCTGCTATGTTGTCGAACTACGAGAAGCGCAGAGAAAAGAGAAAGGAAAGGGCGTGGAGGAATCTCTCTGCGTCCGTTTCGTCGATTATTGACAATTAGTGCCTGGGCCTCGGCCCGGGCACGACGACCAATTCCAGGAAGATATAGACCCCAAAGACACTGAATGTAATAATGAATCTAAAGAAAGTCAAGCTTCCCCCGCCAAGCTGACAACTGACATTTCAGTTAATGATGATGATTCAAAAATGTTGAAAATTGGGTCTCAACTAAACCCACAAGCGCAATGGGAATTGGTCGAATTTCTCCAAGAAAATCTAAACGTATTCGCTTGGACGCACTTTGATATGTGTGAAAGCTCGCCGGATATCGCGAGCCACACCCTGAATATTGACCCACGGTATATCCCGGTCAAACAAAAAAGACGCAGTATGGATCCAGTGAGATCTGCCGCCCTCAAAGAAGAAGTTGATAAGCTAAGAGCGAATGGGTTTATTCGGGATGCTCTGTACCCGGAGTGGGTATCCAACCCTGTACTTGTCCAAAAACTGAATGGGAAATGGAGAACGTGTATCGATTACTCTGACTTAAATAAGGCTTGTCCGAAAGACAGCTTTCCTCTTCCCCGAATCGATCAACTTGTGGACTCAACGGCCGGGCACAAATTATTATCTTTCATGGACGCTTATTCTGGTTACAATCAGATACCCATGCATGTGCCCGACCAAGAACATACAAGCTTTGTAACTGACCTAGGACTATACTGCTACAAGGTCATACCTTTTGGATTAAAGAGTGCCGGAGCAACTTACCAGCGCTTAGTCAATCGAATGTTTGCCGACCAGATCGGGAAAACTATGGAAGTTTATGTAGATGATATGTTGGTAAAATAGCGATACTCCACTGATCACGTCAAAGACTTAGAGTCAATGTTTAATGTCCTCCGGAGATATGGGATGAAGCTTAATCCGCTAAAATGTCATTTTGGAGTCTCATCTGGAAAATTCCTTGGGTTCATCGTCAACGCCCAAGGAATAGAGGCCAAAGATCGAAGATTAGCCGCTTATCTAGCCCGGGTCTGAGAAATACTTGATCAGTTCGATTATTATACCATTTTCTACGTACCCCGAGAGCACAATCAGAAAGCCGATTCGTTGGCACAGTTGACAAGTACAGGTGAAGCTCAACACTTGGGACTCGTTCCTGTCGAGACTTTATCCTCTCCAAGCATTGATCGAGCGGAGAATGAATTCACATTTGAAGCTACTTCCAGTAGGGAATCGTGGATGACCCCCTATCGAGATTACGTTGAGCGTGGCATGTTACCCGAACGACGAAGTGAGAAAAGACAAATTCTTCGAAAAGCTTCACGATTTGTCATTCAGAATGGAGTTATGTATCGAAGGGGATATTCTGTTCCTCTCCTCCGGTGTATCGCACACGACGAAGTCAAACGAGTGTTACACGATGTGCACGAAGGAGAATGTGGCGATCACACTGGGGGGCAAGCACTTGCCAAGAAAATACTCCGATATGGATATTATTGGCCCACCATAAATCGCGATGCTATAGAATATGCCAAAAAGTGTGATAAATGCCAAATACATGCTTGAATTCCCAGAGCTCCACCTACTGAGATAACCCAAATGGTCAGCCCATGGCCATTTGCAATATGGGGAGTTGATATAATTGGTGCATTGCCTTTAGCTAAAGGTGGCGCGAAGTACGCCATCGTCGCAGTTGATTACTTCACCAAATGGGCTGAAGCTGAACCCCTTGCAACAATTACGACAAAGAAAGTGATTAACTTCGTGGTACGCAACATCATCTGCCGGTTTGGTCTCCCGCATACTATTATCACCGATAATGGAGCCCAATTCGACATTGTTGAATTCAAGAACTTTTGTCAACGATTTCACATCCACAAGAAATTCTTTGCAGTAGCACACCCTCAAGCAAATGGTCAAGTTGAAGCCGTCAATAAGGTCATCAAGTCTATTTTGAAGAAACGACCGGAAAAAGCCGGGGGCAAGTGGGTTGATGAACTGCCTATGGCTCTATGGTCTTACCGAATGACTCACAAGACTACAACCAGACACACTCCATTTTCTCTATCCTATGGCTCTGAAGCCGTTATTCCAGTCGAATTGGAAGTTTGCTCTCATCGTGTGACATATTATGATCCGAAAACGAATGCCATATTACTAGCTGGATCTCTGGATCTACTTGATGAGAAGCGCGAAGAAGCTGATTTGAGGGCAGCCGCATATCGGAGTCGAGTCGCTCGAATATACAATGCCAAGGTCCACCCGCGAACCTTTGAACCCGGCGATCTCGTACTCAAGAGAATTTATCCGGTCCCTTCGCACATGAAGCCAAATTGGGAAGGGCTGTATGTGATTTCACAAAAGCTCGGAGATGGCACGTTCAAGTTGTCAACCATTGACGGTCTTACTTTGCCGAGAGTTTGGAATATCGAAAGTCTCCATCGCTACTACACATGACATGCTTTATTTATCTATTTTTAGTCAATTTCTTCCTTAGCATTTTATTTTTGCATTTTGAAGTTTGAACTTGTAATAAGGCAACTGATTTTGCCATATTTCTTTTATTTCAGTAATAAAATGCCATCTCTTCGAGCCAAAAGTTGCGATTAACTGAAAATGACGCATAATATCACGATTCACGGAGAGCTAAATTTCATCACGCGGTGGGATTTATTCAAATAGGGAGTGACTGTGATACGACCGGTCACTCACTAAGTGAAACCCGAGCTCGGGGACAGAACACTACACTAGCGTTTACAAGGATTGATACACGACAATCCTTTTACTAACTCCAACTTCCCAGAGTGTGAATTGGTGTATAAACATTCAGCAATTCGTTCCCGGAGTGCGAACAGACTCCAACTTCCCAGAGTGTGAATTGGAGTATAAACATTCAGCAATTCGTTCCCGGAGTGAGAACGGACTCCAACTTCTCAGAGTGTGAATTGGAGCATAAACATTCAGCAATTCGTTCCCGGAGTGCGAACGGACTCCAACTTCCCAGAGTGCGAATTGGAGTATAAACATTCAGCAATTCGTTCCCGGAGTGCGAATGGACTCCAACTTCCCATAGTGCGAATTGGAGTATAAACATTCAACAACTCGTTCCCAGAGCGTGAACGGACTACAAATTCCCAGAGCGCGAATTGGAGTACAAACGTCCAACAACTCGTTCCCAGAGCATGAACGGAGTATAAACATGGATTACAAGTTCCCAAAGTGCGAACCAAAATATCAATACTAACTCCAAGTTCCCGGAGCGTGAAGCAGAGTATAAACATCAATTCCAGGTTCCCGGGGCGCGAACCGTGTTACAAGTATCGATAACTCTCAAATTCCGGGAATGCGAACCGGATTATCGATCTCAAATTATCCTAAGTCCCCAGAATGTGGACATGTGCTTGAGATTTGCAATAAATGCGATCAACCACCAAAATACAAATGTTGTTCCCCGAGACTAGGGGCAAAAAAAAGCTAAGTGTTAATCACTAACCAAAGTGATACTATGTCCAGAGTTCAACTCATTCATCAAATCATGACACGAAGTTATGTTTTCATACTTGGCAGATAAAAAAAAACAAAACAAACACTGCAAAACACTTAAGTAAAAGAAAATAGCAACTTCCCATTCCATCAGCCAACAAAAACAGGTTCGATTGCATGGCAAGTCAAAAAGTTTCAATTAAGTGGAGGCCGAATCCACACATATACACGGCTCTAAAAGAACAAAAAAGAAATAAAAGAATTGCTACTCACAACCACATGATAAAGCAAGAAGCTCACTCCTTCTTATTCCGGGGCTTCTTCTTCGGAGTCGAGCCACTGGACCCACTACCCGGCTTCCTACGAGACTTTTTGCCCTTCTTTGGAACATCCTCAGGATCTGGCATGATATCAACGTCTTCCTCAGAACTGGAAGGGACAGAGATCCTTTTGTGAGGATGAACTAAAGGCATGGAAGCGGTGACAGGTGCTTGTTCAGCAACGCTCGAGACAGTTACCGTGCCACCGGGAGAGATCACCATTAAAGAAGATAAGCTTGAAGGGGCAGTGTCACTACCAGAACCACCAACCGTTACCATCGTGGCCATTTTAGCACTTATCTCAGCTAAAATATCTTCTTCTCGAGACAACTGAGCTGCGCTGGATACGCTGGTGGTCGTCACGGCAGAACTGAAAACTGGAGCAGCTCCACTCATCGCGAATGAAGGTTCAGGAATAGGGTCAAGAGAGTGACCCAGTAGCTCTTCAATCATTTGAGCATCGAATGACATCGAGCTCCCCTCTCCCATATCACCGGTCATGGCAGCAGTTAAAATTGCCTCAGTGACGATAACTCCGTGCGTAGGATATAGAACCGGAGGAACCGGGGGCACGAATGCGGCACTCTCAGTCACTAAACAAAGGAGAACAAAAATAATCAGTCTAGAAAATTCTCTCAAAAATCGATACTTTAAGACATATGGGAAATAATCGAAGTACCTTCTTTACCTTGCCTTGGAGCTTGAACAGGCTCGGAGACAGTAGTCTTGCCAGAAGACAACCCCGGTTGGTCCGGGTTGTAAGCAAGAATAACTTGTGGATCGACCGCGGCGATAACTTCGAACGAAGTCGGGATAGGGACTTCGATATTCTCACTATGATGCGCGACACCCAAACCTTCGCCGATCTCCGTTTGATGGATGCCAAGTTTTTCTTTCTCAACAGAAATTACCGCCTCGTGAAGAGTTCTCCTCACATCCTTGCTAAGCAAACGTGACTCGAGCTCAAACTCATCTAATATTCTGTCCGGGCAAGACATCCTCTTGTTCTCCAATAATTTCTTCCAGGCATTGTAGAGAAGAAATCGAGTAATCTCCTAGCCAGGAGAGATTTCTATTCTCTAACACGTTGGCATTATATGTATCTAAAAGTTCATCGAATTCGGCCTCCATCTTGAACCTCTCTTCCTGGACTCTCTCCTCCACCTTCGTTTCAACCTCCTTAACCCTTGTGACTGCCGCATCAAGCTCTGCTCGGAGAGACACAGCTTTCTCACATGCTTCTTGCGTGGCCGTATTAGCATCGTCTTTTTCCTTGTTTATATCGGCAAACTTAGCCTTTAATTCCTCTAGTTCTTTGACTGCCGCATCCCGCTCGGCCTCAACATTTTTTTATCGATGGCCCAAGTCTTCAACTAAAGTGCAATGTGCTTGTTTCATCTTTGCCATCTCAACTATGTCACATCAACCTTTTTTAGCGACTCGACTTCGGCCTTACGAGAAGATTCCGCCTCAGATTGGAGTATATCAACAATACGATTCTTCTGAGCCAAGTCGGCTTCCAGTTTCTCGATAATTTTGGCTCGATCGAAGGCTACTTTTAAAGCTTTAACAGCCGCTTTATACCATTCTTTGTACTGAGCATAGAAATCACGGGTATAGCTAAGTGCTGTGGTCACGGCGTCTTCGGGAATTCTTTTAAGATTAGGAGGAAAATACAAGCGTCGAAGCAAATCTCCGGAAAGTCCCTCTTCAATTGAGCAAGTCTGATGGCCCCTTCAGCAGATGGTTCAATAGGGGCCTCCACCGCAGCCGTGGTCGTAGCAACCTCAGTTCTAGAATGATGTGGCTCGAGCCTCGAAAACTGCGAAGACGGTTGATGTCGCAGATGCTCAGATACCTGAATATGGCTTCGGGGTGGCAGAGGAGAACGAGAAGGGGAGCGATGTCTCCGATCTCTACCCGATCGATCCTGACTGGAGTAACTACGATGATAATCCCTTGCATAATATTCCTGGCCATGATGCCTCCGTTCACGATCGCGATCAGAGTCTCCACGGCGAGATTCGAAATAAGACGAAGGATGATGCACTCTTCGGAGTTTGTCTAGTGTAGATTGACGGCTAGACATAGCACCTGAAAAAGAGAAGCAATTCAGTTAAATACCAGGTGAAAGCAATACGATTTGTGAGGAAGTCATGTAGTGTTATGAAAGTGTATGCAAATGTGCAAAACCCCCGACCAACCAGAAGTGTCGACTGCACTAACAGGTAAAGGCTCGCTTATTTCTAACGCTTCCCGGAGTTCATCCAACCCGGACTCGTGTTGGAGAGATACGTATTCCGGGATGGGAATGTTGTCCAGTCCTATAAAAATGTTTCCTGATTGACAAGAAGCAGCGTCAGATGTAGTAATTCTGGGGATCAAACAAGATACGACTACAGACTTCCGTCTCTTAAGTTTAGGGACAACAGCCTTGCCTTTCCGTTTTTCTTCTATTCCGGAAAGATCAGCCGCTAACTCGGTATCGGTGGGCGTCCTCTCGTCATCGCTCATTTCTCTTATCACTATGCCGGGTTTTCTTTTCACCGTCTTCTTCTTTGTCTTCGAAGCCGGTTTTGCCAACCCCTCGATAACAATACTCTGGTTCATCTCAATAAAACCCAGCGTCCTTAAGTTATCATCAGTGAACACCGAGTCGATGTGCCGCAAATCAATCGGGACCTCTTGTAAACTTCGGACAACGCCTTTGTAGTGTCTGCCGTCAGGCCTTGAGATGATAGCTGCAAGAAAAACGCCTGATATTAGTTCAAGTATTGATAACGACTGTTAAAGAAGGCTTGTGCGATTTACGACACTTACGTCTAGACAGCCATCGCCTAGCGAACCCTGGGGGAATCAAACAAAAAACCATTCATTTTTAAAATAACTAAGTCTGGTCCAGGCTCCCGTCACAATCTGGCAGTTTCTAACTGCTTCCAAGAAGGTGAAAGATGGGCTATCGCCCCTACTCTTGAAGTTGAATATGTGTCTAATCTCGGTTGGCCTTGGCGGACGAAAGAGATGATCCATAAATAGAACGAAAACACTGTTCAGCAATGCGTGTCCATTGGGATGAAGTTGTGAGGGGGCGATTCCAATGAACGATAACATCTCCCTGATATATTGGTTAAATGGAGGGAGACTTCCAGCCGCACAGGCATTACGATAGAAAGCAGTATACCCCACGGGTGGGTTGTGAGGTTTGTCATCAATGCCCGATAGCAAAACGTCATCCGGGGATAAGTTATGTTTCAAGAAGATCCGGCCCAGTATGGATTCAGAAATACTGGATGAAACGGAGTCGATAGGATCATCGATAAATAAGGCTTTCGGCACTTCGTCCGGAGCCGACCCAACTACTTCGGGAGGAATGTTAGGGATTTCAAGTATTTCTGAAGGAGGCGAACTCTGTACTTCTTGTTGCTGAGAGCTCGAAGATTCCATAACTAACTAACTCATCAGAAAGCAACATTAAGTACGTAAAAAACCTGTTCACTCCCAGTGTAAAGTGTGTGCGGTGCAGTGCAGTGTTGTGCATTACTTGAAAAATTCAACAGAGTTAGAGAAAATTTGCAGACAGCGAAGACATCAGAGATCCGGTCGAGATGGCCGTCATCGCTGACCGCCATCACTGAACCATCCCGTTGTTGACAGTTGATCCAAGTTAAAGTTTGTTGTCACAGTGATAAATTATAGTTCCATCGACGAGCTTCGAAGGACAATCAAGTATGCACAATAAAAGTTCAGTCCAGATATGCAGAGATAAAGCTCGTCGGAATTATGCCACTAAATATGCGAAAGTTATGTATCCATATAAATCACTTCGAATCGATCGAAGGGATAATAGTTCGAATCGATCGAAAAGATGATCCTTCGAATCGATCAGGGCCAGGTTTCAATTGTTCGAATCGACTAAAGAGATGAAGCTTCGAATCGACTCCGTTCGAATCGATACGATTCAAATCGACGGTAACTAGAACCCTTCGTATCGATCAATAACTCAAGCATCGCATCCATCGTCAATGAAGGCATCGAATCGATCGCATAAGCAAGATGCTCGAATCGATCGCAAGGGATCGATACGACGGACCCATCCGTGTTCCTTCTTCGGCCATCCATGATCGAAACGAACGAAACACGATGGAAAAGTTTGGTTTTTAAATCTTCGAACCTAAAAAATTTCATCTACCTGAATGTATAACTCGATTCGAAAAAAGTTGGATATTGCCTCGACTCGAAGGAAGGAGAATAGTTCAACCTGATTCGTGAAAGACCGAGATGGGTTCGAGGATACAGGAAGGCGAAGGTAAAAAGTAAAAAGCGAAAAGTGAATGAGGCCTCAGTATTTATAAGGGTACTGTGGCGATTCGTATCCCGGTGAGTATAACCGGCAGCAACAGGTGAAGCCATCGGAGGATTCGAAGCAGCAAGTTCGAAACCATAAGCTAGAGTACTGGAGTCGATTCGAACTCCAGCTTGCATTGGTACAGAGTCCAACTTCGAATCCATCCCCTCGAGTCCATCGAAAATGATTCGAAGCATGGTGTTAGTAAGACCTAAGGAGCGTTCGACTCCACCGATTCAAAGTGTTCATCAAGCCACAGTGGTGTGCGACAATCGATACGAACGATCGTCTCGTGTCCATTGATTATCGTCTATACGAACCCGGGTCCACCATCACATCGAGACGAAGGATGCTTTCGAATCCGTCATCAAAGAGATCCATCGATTCGAAGCTTTTGTTCGATTCCACCCACTACATATCAATGCGAAAAAGCATTTCATATCCACTGAATTCTAAATTCACCAGTACGATGTCGGTCCTTCAACCTTCTATATCGGTTTAGGAGAGGATCGATACGAAGGGGCTTTTTAAGACAACCATAAAGCATTGTCTCAACTCAAATTTCCAAATCGACTCAGGAGAGAATCGATACGAAATTCAATATCGGACAGAACTGACAACGACTCGTGGACACACGACATTAACAAGAGTCAATCTAACATATGTGCATATATGTCGGACTAACATTCGATTTTAAACATTCGCAGGGATCGAATACTAATCTAATTACGATTACAACAACCAACGGCTAGGTACTACCCTGCAGCAATCAATCATATCAAAGCAAGGTTACAACCTTCGACAAAAGAGCAATGATTGTTAAGAGAGAAATCGCAGCTTTTCAAAGCACGTCATGTTCCACAAGACGTACTTTGGGGGGCAAATGTTATCCCGCTTTTTGGCAAAGCCGTGATACCAAAAGATCGATTGAAAACATAGGACAATTCGTCTCAGAGATTGGTCATACTACGCTTCACTATGGATATCGCTGGATTTTGTTCGAGCCCAGATTGAGCTACAATTGATAGGATATGACAAGAAAGATCGTAAAAGTCAGCATCTCAAGTCTCAAGTCAATCCGAGTTCGTATGCTCAAATTATCACCAGTGAAAAGTGGGGGAAATAGCTTTAGGCTCGAATCCATAAGACATAACCTTGGTACGAATCCATCGAGCAAGCCTTGGTTCGAGTCCATCAGGACAGGGCCTTGGCTCGAATCCATCGAAGCATTCCCTACTTCGAATCCATCAAGGGGAAGACATTCAAATCCATGCAGTTGAAGAACTTCTACTCCATCCCACGACCGTCTTCGAATCCATTCAGCTGAGAAGCCTTCGTGTCAATCAACTATCGCATACCTTGATCGATACGAAGGAACATCCCGATCGAATCGAAGGGGCATGTCTTCGAATCCACTCCTTCGAATCCACCAAGTCAAGGTGGCTAAAAACCATGGGTTCGACCCAGTAAACACGGAGAAAAAGATGGATCAACCCGAGAAGCAAGCGCGCCACGTCACCAGGCACACGTTCGAGACATCGATTCGGCCCTATCGATTCGGAGGGATCGATTCGAACCAAGCGCGTCAACCGAGAATACAACCTTGAATCGATCATAACTCGAGATCTACAAGTCCAAATGCTATTAAATTTTCACAGGAGCTTGCATGCATGTTGAAGAATGTCCACACCAAATTTCACCTCGATTGGACACTTTTTTGATCGACTCGAACTAGAGTTTGAATCGATCCTGAAGTGGGCCCGGATTCCCTAAGGCCGGGCATGTGGGCCCCCCTCACGTGCCAGAAGCGGTCTCCCCGGATGTTAGGCGAAATATCAGCCTCCTGCACCTATAAATAGAGCCCCTGGACATTCAAAAAGGGGATCGGAGAATTTTTAGAGAAAAAGCACGCCCGAACGCTGCCAGAATCACTCCATATCATCTTCACTGCTACTGATTTCGAGTTTAAGTCTATTATCTTCTATCTTTCGCTCTAAAACACTTGTAACCTTCAAGTATTAAGCAATAAAGTGATCAAAACTGCATAATGGACGTAGGCAAAACGCCAAACCACTCTAAATTACTGTCTTCCGTGCAATTTACTTTTCTGTGATTTGGAGTTTTTGTTAGATAGTCCTCATTTTTAATTTAGTTTCTTCATTTATTATCTCTTCAAAAACTTCCAAAGGGTGTTGCCCAATTTTGGTGCAAACAACAACAAAGATCTTTCTTCTTCGAAGAAGCTAACAACAGAAATAGCAATGGTAGGAGCCGAGCCCGAACTCAGCCCGAACTCCGACCCGAGGAAACATTTGGAGGTACCAAGCGAGGGTCGGCTGTAGCTGAGCCTGTCATACTACATAGCCATGGAAACACCAATGAACGGGGCCGAGCTTGGGTCCAGCCCGAAGTTGGACTCGAGAAAGTGCTTAGAACAGAACCCAACAGGGGAAGAATAAGGCAAGGGCCAACTGTAGCTGACCTAGCATGCTCCCAGAAGACCAGAGACAGCCACTGGAAAATATTAGGAGTGATAGACGATACCATCCCTATAGGTCATCTGGACGGAATCAATCCCGCGGAGAAGAACCAAACTCATTTCTATCTGCTCCAAATTATGATGAAAGGATGGCACGATTGTTCAGAGAGTGCGTCCAACGGGATCAAAGAGATCGAGGGAGAGGCGCTAGGGTAACCAGCCCTTTCTCCCCCAATATCGAAATTGCCATCACCCCCGAGAATGGAAAATGCCAACAATGGAACATTACATGGGAACCTCTGAACCCATTGTACACTTGCAGAGATACACACAACATATGCTCATGAGCAGAGCAACAGAAGGAGTATTGTGCAAATGCTTTCCACTATTCTTGGCAGATCTAGCTACCTCCTGGTTCTGCCATCTACCCCAAGGATCCATCAGCTCATGGGAAATGTTGAAAGAAAAGTTCATCAGTCAGTTCCGCATTCATGTGGAACAACCTAAGGACGCTTATTCCTTATCTAATATCAAACGAAGCCTGGAGAGACAGTGCAACAATATCTAACCCGATTCAATGCCGCAGCGGCCGCAGTCCAAGATGCCGATGAGAAACTTATCTTAATGGCCCTCTGTAGTGGTGTGCATCTGGATACTAAATTTGCTAGAAGATTAACGAAAGAAAAACCCGCTACCTTACCCGATTTCTTCCATGAAGCCGGAAAGTATATGAGACTTGAAGACGCTGCCACTGAAAGGCAGACAGGGCAACAAACTAAGGCAGCTCATGGCGACACATCTGCTGCAGCAAAGGACGTTCGAAGAAGTGACTCCAGAGACGGTGCTGGGGGAAAGAAGGGAGAAAAGCGTCTATATCGTCCATGACCGAGATTTGACACTTACACTCCTTTGAATGAAACATTCGAAAACATCTTCCTGGCCACCCAAGACGAAGTTAAATACAAACGCCCCCCGCACAAGAAGGAATCAGATAACACAATTAATTCTGAAAAGTTCTGCCACTTCCACGAATCTCATGGGCATGACACCAATGAATGCCATCATCTCCGGGACTTAATTTAAGAACACATCAGAAGGAAGAGACTGGAACGCTATGTGAAAGATCAGAACAGGACTTCAGCTCCTGCCAATGAGAACCCAAGGCTACCCCCAAGAAATAGGCGGAGGAAATCGCAACACCAACGGCTCCAGTCAAGAGAAGATAGTGGTCCACACCATATCGAGAGGACCACACATCGCTGACAGAAGCTGGGCAGAGATGGAAAGATATGGAAAGTATCTTAGAAACAATGAAGACTACGTTAATTCTGTTATAGAAGAATGCCACCCGAAGCGGAATGAGAATGATGACATCACATTTAGTAGGCGTGACCTAGAGGGAAGGCAATACCCTCACATGGATCCTATGGTCATCTCTGCCTGGTTCGGTCCAGCCGAAGTTTTACGAATTCTAGTAGACACTGGAAGCTTAGTAAATATCCTATTCAAGCATGCTTTCGACAGAATGAAGCTGTCAATGAAGGATGTGTCTCCCTGCAACAAACCACTACACGGTTTCACTGGAGATGCGAAGATGCCCCTCGGGCAACTGGACCTTTTTGTTGATAGGAAGTCATCCCCGCTCCGTTGTGCGGAAACAAACATTTGTGCTAATATAAAACCACTCGGCCTACAATGCCTTTTTAGGAAGACCAGCCTTGTCTGACATCCAAATTGTCCTGGCTCCGTGGTGCCTGAAGATGAAATTTCCGACAGACAATGAAATATGGAAAGTAGAGGGAGATCAAGACGCTGCTCGAGATTGCTATGTAACTGAACTTCGCAATAACCGCAGGAAGGATAAAGGGAAGAATGTAGAGACTACTCTCTGCACGAAAATCTTGGAAGCATAGCAACTAAAGAAATCCCCTCCTCTTCGATATACCAGTGATCCTTTCAATGAATTAGACCCCAGGGATGAAGAGGAGGAGGCTACCGCCGAGCCTGTAGAGGCTATAAAATTTGTATCCGTAGACAAACACGACTCAAGTAGACTATTGAAATTCGGATCTCAGCTAAAAACAGAATTTAAGGATCGACTCATTGATTTTCTCCGCCACAACTTGGATGTATTTGCATGGACGCACGCTGACATGACTAGAATCTCCCCAGACGTAGCATGCCACGTACTGAACATCGATCCTACCAAGGTGCCAGTAAATCATAAAAAGAGAAGTATGGGGGCAGAACGATCAACAGCCCTCGATGAAGAAGTAAAGAACCTACTTGCCAATAACTTCATACGAGAAGCCATCTACCCAGAGTGGATCGCTAACCCGGTACTAGTAAATAAGGCTAATGGGAAGTGGCGAACATGCATTGACTTCTCCAACTTAAATGACGCTTGCCTGAAGGATTGCTTCCCACCCCCCCGAATCAATCAGCTTGTGGACAGCACAGCCAGGCACGAACTCTTATCTTTTATGGACGCATACTCAGGATATAACCAAATTCCTATGCACGCTCCCGATCAAGACCACACTAGTTTCATCAATGACCGGGGATTGTATTGCTACAGAGTAATGCCTTTTGGACTTAAAAACGTCGGAGCTACTTACCATTGCCTCGTCAATAAGATGTTCGCGGAACTAACAGGACGAACAACGGAAGTTTATGTGGATGACATGCTAGTAAAATCGAGAAAAGCCAACGATCACGTAAGCCACGTGAACAAGATGTTTCAGGTACTTCGCCAATTTGGAATGAAGCTGAATCCTCTAAAGTGCTCGTTCGGAGTATCATCAGGAAAGTTCTTGGGATTCATCATCTATGCCATAGGAATTGAAGCAAACCCCGAACAAGTCCGAGCTCTGAAAGATATCAGGATACCTTCCACTCAAAGAGAAATGCAAAGCCTAAATGGGAAAGTGGCCGCCCTAAGCAGATTCATCTCTAAAGCGACTGACAAGTGCATCCCTTTCTTCGAAGCTCTAAAGAAAGACAAAGGAAAGTTCGAATGGACCGACGAATGATTAACAGCCTTCCTTAACCTAATCGAACACCTCCAGAGACCACCAGTACTCTCAACTCCAAACGAAGGCGAAGAGCTATACCTATACCTTGCTGTGTCATCTCATGCTTTAAGCGCCGCTTTGGTGAGAGAAGACAACCGCGCACAGCGACTAGTATACTTTGTAAGCAAGAGGTTTACGAGGGCAGAAGCCATATATCCTAAACTTGAGAAGCTGACATACTGTTTACTAATCACATCACGGAAACTGCGACACTATTTCCAATCTCATTCCATCAGAGTTCTAACCGATCAACCCCTAAGGCAGGTACTCCATCGTCCCGACACTTCTGGGTGACTACTTAAATGGTGCATTGAACCGAGTCAATATGATATCACCTACCATCCTCGCACCGCCATCAAGGGACAAGTCATGGCCGATTTCATTGCCGAATTCACTACCAACGAAGGTAAGGAGCAATCTGAAATAGTAGAAGACATCAAGTGGAATCCCTTTGTGGATGGAGCATCAAACGAACAAGGCTCGAGGGCAGGTATTGTAATAATCACTCTCAGGGGAAGGAAGCTACACTATGCTCTAAGGTTGGAATTCGCTGCCACCAGCAACGATGCAGAATATGAAGCAGTAATAGCTGGATTAGAACTTGCCTAAGAGATTGGAGTCAGTTCTTTATGTCTTCATAGTGATTCACAACTTGTTGTAAATCAAATACTAGGAGAATTTCAGACTCAAGGAGAATGACTCACAGCATATCTAAAGAAGACCAAACTGCTACTCGATCAATTGGATCACTATTTAATCAAACACATTCCTCGAGAAGAGAACCAAGAGGCCGAAGAACTGGCAAAGCAAGCTAGCATGATAGACGGTACCATTTCCGAAACAGTAGCCATCTCAAAGCAACTAACCCCGAGTTTCGAGCAAGTGAATCTGATAGCTGCAATCTAAGAAGAAACTTGGATGACTCCCATCTGAAAATTCTTACAAGATGGCACACTGCCCAGCGAGCGTAACAAAGTCAAGAAAATCTTGAGGAAAGCTTCCCGCTACACAATACAAGAAGGCGTCCTCTATCGACGCGGCTTCTCTAACCCCTTATTAAGGCGTGTCGCTGGAAGGGAAGCCCAGGAAATCTTATCCAACATCCATCAAGGAAGCTGCACAAATCACACTGGAGGGCAGACTCTAGCGAAGAAGATTTCCGATATGGATATTTCTGGCCCACCTTAAACAAAGACGCCTTAGACTTCGTTAAAAAATGTGATAGATGTCAGAAATTCGCTAAGATTCCGCGACTACCAACAAATAAGATTACTCAAATGACCAGCCCTTGGCCTTTTGCAGTATGGGGAATTGACTTGATTGGCGAACTGCCAGTGGGCCGAGGCAGAGCCAAATATGCTATAGTGGTAGTCGACTATTTTACCAAATGGGTGGAAGCAAAACCTCTAAACCAAATATCTTCGACAAAAGTTATTAATTTCTTGATCAAAAGTGTTCTATGCAGGTACGGAGTTCCACTCAAAATCATATCGGACAATGGACTTCAGTTTGACCGCGAGGAGTTCGCCGACTGGTGCCAAGAGCACGGAATTCACAAGAGCTTCTGTCTGCAGCTTATCCACAGGCAAACGGACAAGTCGAAGCTGTCAACAAAATTCTCAAAACTCTAATCAAGAAGAAACTCAAAAAGTCAAAAGGCGCTTGGGTGGATGAACTTCCTACGACACTTTGGGCCTACCGCATATCTTTCAGAACATCAACAAGGCATACTTCTTTCTCTTTGGCATACGGATCGGAGGCCATGCTCCTAGTAGAAACTATAGTGCCTTCCCACCGTAGGATCCACTATAACCCAGAAGAGAACGAAGAACTCCTTTACATGTCTTTGGATCTAATTGAAGAGAGAAGAAACGATGCAACACTCAAAGCAGCAGCTCACAAGCAAAAAGTGGCAGCACAATACAACTCCAAATTCAAGCATCGCAGCTTACAAGAAGGAGATCTTGTCCTCAAGCGAATCTTCCCGCACCCCGGTGCACTAGATCCAATCTGGGACGGACCATATGTAATTCATAAAGATCTCCACAACGGAGCTTATATTTTGTCAATAGTGGACAGAGAAGTGTTCCAGAGGGCATGGAACATCCAACACCTTCGTCGATAGTTTTCTTAACTAGTACCGCCTATATGAAGTGAATTAACAAAGAGAATCAGTGGACGTAGGCATTTTCGTGCCGAACCACTTTAGAAACTTGTCTCTTTTTTAATTTGTTCCTTTATATCTTGGCTGCTTGTTAACTTTATCCTTTTCTGTTGAACAAAATCCTGTGTAATGGCATTTCCATTCAAGACACATCACAACGTGACTTCACCTGGACGAGACCTAACAGGTACTATACGAATTATGCCCTCGCCAATGGGACACTTTTGCTCCAGCATCCCTCTGTTGCAGGTTAAATCATTGCTCGCGATCGGCCCTTAAAGCCAACTGTAATGAGCCGATTATAAGACACCGAGTAGGCCGACTATAGCCTAGGCAGCACATTACGGCGTTCGGCTCGCCGGCAACCGTGAACCTACTTTAAACCCCAACATAAGGTGTGGCCAGCCAGGGGTAGTTCACAGTTGACGATCGGCACCGACGCTAGCCGGCCACGGTAAAATCGAATAATACCCACGATTACGGGCCATGATGGCTCGGATAGTTACTGTGCGCGATCTCGGCTCTGAGTGTCTTAAGTACGGCTGTGGTAAAAAAGAGAAACTCCCCGCGGAGGCGTAAGATGGGTGACAAATGTCTCCATGACCCATAGCTAGGGAAAGAGACTACAAAACCCGTTTACCACGAACTTAAGTACAACGCAGGCCTTCCGTGGTTGGAAGTTTTACTATTTCTCATATTTCTATTTTATTTAAATACTTTCCTCCTATCCTCTATAACGGTCCCTAAAGTACAGGACACAAAATAGGAGACGCTCGCTAATGGGAATAGGAACTCACAACTGGATGACAGGTCACTCAGCTGCATTCCATACTTAGTCATACAAGACATTCAAAGCAATCATCTACGACTAAAACATGAAGGGCGGTACTTTCTTCTTTTGTATATGAATACGTAGCTGTAATTTGTTCACGGATCACACTAACATTGCAAGATGTGAAACTATATCTTAAGCAAGAACTTGACATCAAACACAATTGAATCACGGGCGTGTGCACAGTTGTATTTCTTATGCAACACACCGAAATAACGAAAGCATTCAAATATGAAAGAATCAACTTAAGTTAAAAATTACATGCCAAGAGAAAAGTCGTTCATTACGAATAACACAATTACAGCTTAAAAGATACACGAATGTTTTGGGACTAGCATAGACAGCAATGTCAAACAGACCGAAAGATATCCAGATCAAGTCAAGGAATCGGCTGCGTCGGGGCTTCACCTCTATCCTGCCGGATTGGAACTCTCGGCATGTTGACCAGAGGTAATGGGTGCTCCAGAGGTCCCGCCTGTCCAATTCAAGAGAGAATCCATTAATAGTCATAAACAATAAGCAATCAAGTTACGAGAAGCTAAAAGGGAAGACTTACCAGCATCTGCTCCTTGATCATCATCCTCTAACTGCACACCAACCTCCTCAGTAGTAAGCAGCCGTGTACCCTCTTTCACCGCTGCTTTCTCCTCCCTAGTGAATTGAGCCGTGACCGCATCCATTCCAAAGGCCACGCCACCCTCCTTATCTGCATTGGCCTTAGCCTCCTCTAGGGCCTTGAGATAAATCCTGGCCATGACTCGGGGATAATCGTCCATCCAAGATAAGTTGCCCTGTTTCCAAGTGCGAAAGTATATATCCTGAAGCATCTCATCCATTATCCTCTCATTCTCCTCAAACTCCCTTATTCGGTCCTCAGAAGCCAACAACTATACAATAGCAGCATCCCTCTCCGATTGGTATCGTGAGCAGTTAGCCTGGAAGGATTTCCTCATCGCCTCCATCTCCTCCTTCAGCTTGGTTTGAACAAGCTCTTCGGCTTCAAATTTCTCGGATAACTCCTGTACCCGCTCGAGATCCGCTTTCCGGACCTCATCCACCGTTGCAATAGCCATATCAATCCGTTCCTTACAAGCAGCCTCCATTTTCAATAACTCTGCTCTGCTGGCCTTTTCCATGGTTTTCTTTAGTTGTCTTGAGGCGGCCTCATGTTGAGAGATCTGGATAGCTTGATCAGCAAGTTGTTTGGCCTGGTCGGAAACCATTAACCGCAGTCGAATGTTAGCACTCTCAATTTCTTCTCCAGCCTTGACCAGTCGGGCATGATGTCCCATCAGCTTTCTGGTTTCCTCAACAACCCGGTCAATGTTCGCCTTAGCTTCGACCCCAAAGTTACAACCCGAGTGGTAAGCAAATCAAGGTCCAGGGACTTAGCTTCGTCTAGTACTCTTACCATAGGATTACAAGGAAGAAAGTGCTCACCGATAGCCTCATCAAAGGTAATATCGTAAGAACCCGGATCCAGATCCGGATGACTTGCAAACGGATTACGAGCCAAGCCGGGATGATCTATCTGGGTAATGGTAGGATTTTCAGACGGGTGCGGAGAAGGTATAAATTCAATATCCTCCTCCGTGGTATCCCGAAGAGGCTGAGTTGGGGACTGAGGACAAGGTGAGGATTCAAACAAAGAACGAATCCGCTTCTTCCTTTGGACGTCCTCTTCGATAACTCCAAGAAGAGGTCGGTAGCCGACTACGTCTCCAGGACGGTTGGTCGGAGGCCTTGGTTTAGTTGAAGCCTTGAGAAGTTTGTATTGTTCAAGACGGTGCCGAACATCTGACGTCTTGGCCGCCTTACCCGCTTCTGGGATAAAAGCAATGTGTTACAGGCATACATTGAACTATAACTCAAGAAATATATCAAGTTAAGAAGAGTAAAGAGATGCTTTGTTATACAAACCCCGGGGAGGAGTAGGATACTGCAATAAGTCCTGGATCTCATTCCAGGACGGGAGATGGACATAAAATGTTCCTAAATCCTTACCATAAATAGAGTCTGCAGGAGTCAAAAATTCACCTTGAATCGCAGAAATTGCCTCAGCTGAAGCGCTCTTGGAAAATGAATCGGCGCCGGTCTCGGCCTTGTCAGCTTTCTTAGGCTTCTCTACTACAGTCGATCCTTCCTCCAACCCTTCAAAAGCTAGGTGCAGAGCATCTCTGTCCACTCCTGGATCACACCTGCTTGCTTAGAAGACAAAGCCCCAGTACCATCACCACTCTGTCCGTCGCCACCATCATCGCTATGACCATCACCCTCACCTTCTCCGCCACTTCCACTCTCCACCTCACCTCCTTCATCCTCGCCTCTTTCCTCCTCCACATCTTCCTCCTCCGGGATGTCTGGACATGTGCTGGGGGAGGGTCCATCGGACTTCTTAACTCTCTTCCCCCCGGCAATTGGATGTTTCGAGAAGGGTTTCCTTTTGCCACTCTTCGTCGTAGCCCCTCCTTTAGCCTTGGCGGCCTTCTCCTCAGCTCTGTTTCTTTGCTTGACCACAGACTGGCGTGGCAGAATCAAGTTGAGCCCCAAAAGAGTAGCATTCCTGATCAAATAAGAAGCTGCCCTCTCATTTTCCGTAATGGCTTCTATTTCCTCAGCCATCCGAACCAGACGATCGTTCTCTACAACCGCAAAACCACCTGTCTCTAGCAAGAAATAAAGCACATAAGGAGGAGCATTGCAGTCAGAACGAAAATTATAAATGAGATTCAACTTACAGCCAGAGGTGAAGCGGTAGAAAGAAACAGAGTCATCCTTGACAAAGAACCATTCCTTCTTGAACATGCTAAATTTTGAATATAAGTCCAGGACTGGCTTGAAAGACACAGCCGATTCTAAGCTTATATATGGAGACCCCTTCTTATAGCCTCTCAAGTTATACAGGTAACGGATCTCCCGGTTGGAAGGGGGACGCCCGTATTTTCCCTGGAAGATAATGAACAGACTCACCAAGATGGCATAGGAGTTGGGCTGAAGCTCGAAAGGGGCCACCTTCAAGTATGTGATGAAGCTGGCTATCCAAGCGTTGATCAGAGGGATGGCTCTGCACATGCAGTGATACCTACTGTAAGCAAAATACCCTTCTGGGGGGTTATACGGCATCACTCCTTCCCCCGGCAACATCATATGCGCTCTGTTAATCCCAAAAGATCGAGATATAACGTCAAGCTGCTCATCTTTGAGGGAGCTGGGAAAGAAGTCAGGCGGTGAGTTGAAGAGCTCCTGAGGACCGTACCCGTCTACTAATGATCTCGGGATTGGTCCATGACGTTCTGGTTCTGCCTGAACTGGGGGCACTATGGAGGACTCTCCTTTGTCCTTGGATTTCTTCTTGTCAGAACGAGTTTCTACTTTATGAGACATTATCTGCAACACGAGAAAACACATCGTTAGAGCAAGGAATGTAGACAAACAAATACCTACAGTCTGGAATCTCATTCATGATTCAAAACATCAAACCCATTCGGCACTCGTACTCCCCGAGTTCATTTGGTAGTTCGAGGCTAAAAGTCCATTCGGCACTCGTACTCCCCGAGTTCATTCGGTAGTTCGAGGCTGAGGGCCCATTCGGCACTCATACTCCTCAAACTCAATCGGTAGTTCGAGCATGAAGTTCGTTCGGCAGAAGAAAGCCTCACCTGGTCCGGTAGACAAAACTGGTTCGGTTATATGGTTGATTCGGCAGAACAGAAGTTTGGTTCGGCTATTTCAAATAGTGAGGAATAACAGAGGCGTGAAGCCCATACTTATAGGCAAGCGTAGGTGACCGTACCAAATGGTTCGGCACTTGGGCCGAATGAGAGTGTCCAAACTGAATGATCTAAAAGAAAGCACGACATATACAGGCGTATGCCCCACTTTGGAGGGGGGCAAATGTTGGGCGTATTTCCACCGGACGAAGACCACCGGACCAGAACTCAACTCCACTCACCACCGGACCAGGGCCACCGGACCAGGGCCACCGGACCAAGACCACCGGACCAAAACTCAACTCCACTCACCATCGGACCAGGGCCACCGGACCAAAACCACCGGACCAGAACTCAACTCCACTCACCACCGGACCAGAACTCAACTCCAACACCACCGGACCAATCCATGCTTTCACCACCGAACCAAAGTGAAGAAGGCGGTACCGAACCAGCATTGCTAGGCCAGATCACATCAGCCCAGGCCCACCAGAAGCTATATACATCCAAGGCCCCTACCCCCAGCTTCACTCTATAAATAGAGGGGTAGGGGTACAATAAGGGAGGACAAGGTTTAAGGGCTCAAGCATGGACAGAACTTTCAAACAGCTTTCATACACTTATAATAAAAGCCTTGTACTTGTAATCTGAAGAGAGAAAATGATAACATATAATGTGGACGTAGGCACATTCTGGACGAACCACTATAAGTCTATGTGTCTTTTACAATTTAGTCCCTGCTTTTTACATATTTTCATAAATCATCCAAATCATTAAGAACAACATAAAATCGACTAAATCATACGACTTGGAGTTGTTTGCCCATTTCTTGTGCAAACACCAAGCTGTCGCTAGCCACCGCGGCTACCCTCCAACATGCCGCGACCGCCTTCCGCCTCACCCACGACCTCCGACCGACCCATCATCCTCGTCAAACTCGCAATGACAAAAGCCGCCATTCAAAAAACCCAACCTTAATCGAATTTTTACGGTAGATCCAGCCGTCAATTTGCAAGATGAACCATACCGATGTGCTCTACTCCGTCATCTCCACACGACTGCACCATCGATTCGTCGATCAGCTGTAGTTGATTTCGACGCAATGGATGGCCGAAAATGGTCCTCAATTTCTGGATGAATAGAGATCCAGATCGAAAATTGAATTGCAGATCTGAGTTACGCTCTTCGAGAGCTTTGAATTGATATAAAATTTGGCATATATTATAAAGTTTGAAATTTCAGCTTTGGATTTGATTTGGGATTGCAATCAGAATTAGGGTTTGTCTGCCATTGAAGTGAGGAGGTGAATAGAACGTATAGAAATGAGGAACATAGGCTGCTAGGGTTTATAGCAGGATGTGTATAGGCAGGGTTGACATTTGAATGGATGGATAAGATAGATTTACGCGCTAACGCCAAAGTGGCCCAAAAAGCCCGTTCCGACTTCGAAATGAAATTGGGTCAACCCATATATCAAAATAGATGTTTTTAAATATTTTAAACGTGATGGAATAAGTTTTAAGTCCAAATTCCATTGTATGAAGAAGTTATGCTCAAATCAGTATTTTTCAAATTGATTTCAATTGATTTCAATTTCATTAATTTCAGGACGTTTCGAGTCCGTACGATCAAACGACAAGTTCAATCGCTACAAAACTTGAAATCCTACAATGATTCACCATTGCAGATCCGATGAAACTGGTTTCGTCGAAATCCAAGTCAGTGGCCAAAATGGCTATTTTTACATTAAGCAAATAAATTAAAAATTAATTAATAAAATCAAATTTTAAATTTCAATTCTAGAATTGACAAATCTTATCATTTTATAATTCTTAATCATTTATCCAAAATTTAAACAAGTTAGATGTCCCTTAAATGCTGATTTAATCATAAATTTCAGCGTTAAATTAAGATTTTATTAAATTCAGAGATTATAAATTAAATTTTCAATAATTCCATTGAGTTAAATTTTCATTCTATTACTCAACCTATTAGTACCAAATAGATGAAACTAACATTGGATTCATACTTTATTACGTACATATCTCCAAATTTCATCTAAATTTCAATAACGTAGTAATTAAATGTTAGATTTCATTTATTTACAATTAATCCTATTATTATACACTAATTCTAATATATTAGCACAACTTAATTTTTTTGCATTTCTTTTATTCAACCAATTGTCATTTTATAAATAAAATTAACATTGTTTTTGATTATTACATAAATTTTCATTAACAAACGTCAATTTAGATTTATGCAATTGATTACCCGTTTATTTAACACATTAAATAAACAAGCAACCTATATTAATTGCCACCTATTTGATTTTAATTGCATTTATAAGTTCATTACTTATCAATTCGGATTTATAATTTCATATTCGCTAATTTTATTTCATGACATTGTTTCCTGGAGATTTGACCAAGCAACTAGGTACTCGGCATCCATATCGTTCGGCTCAACCAGATTGTTCGGCTTCTCATTACGTTCGGCGTTCAGGAAGCACTCGACATTCAATAACGCTCGGCGTCTAGAGAGCGTTTGGCATTGGATAATGCTCGGCATCTAGAGAGCGTTCGGCATTGGATAACGCTCGTCAGGCAAGAGCGTTCGGCATCAAATGACGTTCGGCATGGAAGAATTGTCCAGCATCCCATATTGCTCGGCATCCATCTCATTTGGCACAAGTCTAGTTCGGCATCCCGAGGTTGTTCGGCACCTCACTTAGATCGGCATCAGGATATCGTCCGGCTTACTCTTTCCTCTCAATACCTCACATCGTTCGACGTGAAGGATATAGATCGACATTTGACCGTCCAGCATGTTCAGGTCGACACGCATAAATTACTCCATTTGGGCCGAGGTATTCAGCTACCAGGCCCACCAGGGAAGTCGAACCCACCTTCGTCTATAAATAGAGAGGCAGGGGCACAGTGAAAAGGATCGGTTTTTTGGAGAATACTGGGGAAACTCTGGCGCATTCAATACTCATTCAAGACTTAATCTTTTACTTTGCAATTGTATTCTAGTAATTGGAAACAGATTGTATCTGTAATCAACTATCAAGGAAAGAAATAGAAATCAACTTCAGAGTGGACGCAGGCAGTTACGCCGAACCACTATAAATTTGGTGTTCTTGTTCTCTGCATTTAAATTTACATACTGTCTTCTATTTTAATTTATTATTTTCATTAATCTCTCTACACAATCTTTCTTAAGGGTGTTAGTGGCCAATTTTGGTGCTAAAATTTTGGTGCTTTCACTGAGAATTGAATTCTCAAACTATTGGGATCTGCTTTGTAGCTACTGGATTGCATAAATCCCCCAAAGGAGATCCAAGATCATTGACAAGGCATTTGTTGATTCTAGTTACAACCAACAACTCTACCATAGGGAGACCACGAACTAGATCGGCCTCTCACAAAGCAGATGTCCACGGGACTGCTAGCGTGCAACAAGTTGGACCTAGAAATCAGCAAGCAACTTGAGGTACAGGGCCCTCCACCCAAAACCAAGCGAAAATTGTTTCTCGAACAGAGTTCAACGACTTGAGAAGAGAGCTCAAGGAAAGTAGAAGGCAACTTGCTGAACAAATTTAAGCCAACACTAACCTCATGACTCAGCTCACTCAGCAGCAGCGTCAGATTGCTGGAGGTAACCCTGCTCCTTATTCTGAATCTAATAGTTCGGCCTCAGTTGATGAAACTCCTAGGCGTAGGCGCCATAAGGATGAAGGTGCATAGGCAGGTTTCACAGATCGATCGACTAGGGATCAAGCCCGTGAGGAGACCAGATGCCTGAATCTCCAGGACCCAAATCAGGCGAGACATCAACCCGCACGGTTCCGTGGAACGGAACCTAACCTTCCATCCTCCATACAAACTACGGACTTAACAGCTATGGTCAGGCAGCTGATGAGAGAAAAACAAGGCTTGACCAATGAAGATTGGGGAGTGTCCAGAAGCCATACTCCCTTTACAAATGGTATCCTACAGGTTGAGTACCCTAAGAAGTTCAATATGCCGACTATCCCAGCCTACGAAGGGAAGACTGATCCCAGGCAGCATTTGATGAGGTACAGATGGATGATGGATTCTGCAAGAGCTAATGATGCAACCAAGTGTAGGTGCTTCCCAATCACTCTGTCCGGAGTTGCCACCATGTGGTTTACTCGACTTCCCCCATGATCTATATCCAGCTTTGACGAATTGGCAATGAAATTATAGAACAATTCAGGGTACACACCACTTGTCCAAAGGATGTGATGTCCTTATCAAGCGTAATCCAAGCTCTGGGAGAGTCATTGAAAGCATACTTGTAGATGTTTCATGTTGTTGCTACCGAAGTGAGCAATCCAAACGACCACTCAATTTTGATGGCAGTAATGCGTGGAGTGGATCCAGACTCTGAATTTGGAGACTGATTGGCGGGAAAATCTCTAGCCATGCTGGAGCGTTTTTATTAGAAAGCTCATCAGTTCATAAGAAGGGAAGAAGCTGTTATCTCGCTTTTTGGCAAAGCCGTGATACCAAAAGATCGATTGAAAACATAGGACAATTCGTCTCAGAGATTGGTCATACTACGCTTCACTATGGATATCACTGGATTTTGTTCGAGTCCAGATTAAGCTACAATTGATAGGATATGACAAGAAAGATCGTAAAAGTGAGCATCTCAAGTCTCAAGTCAATCCGAGTTCGTATGCTCAAATTATCACCAATGAAAAGTGGGGGAAATAGCTTTAGGCTCGAATCCATTAGACATAACCTTGGTTCGAATCCATCGAGCGAGCCTTGGTTCGAGTCCATCAAGACAGGGCCTTGGTTCGAATCCATCGAGCAAGCCTTGGTTGAGTCCATCTGGACAGGGCCTTGGCTCGAATCCATCGGAGCATTCCATACTTCGAATCCATTAAGGGGAAGACCTTCGAATCCATGCAGTTGAAGAACTTCGACTCCATCCCACGACCGTCTTCGAATCCATTCAGCTGAGAAGCCTTCGTGTCAATCACTATCGCATACCTTGATCGATACGAAGGAACATCCATTCGATCGAATCGAAGGAGCATGCCTTCGAATCCACTCCTTCGAATCCACCAAGTCAAGGCGGCTAAAAACCATGGGTTCGACCCAGTAAACATGGAGAAAAAGATGGATCAACCCGAGAAGCACGCGCGCCACGTCACCATGCACACATTCGAGTCATCGATTCGGCCCTATCGATTCGAAGCGATCGATTCGAACCAAGCGCGTCAACCGAGAATATAACCTTGAATCGATTATAACTCGAGATCTACAAGTCCAAATGCTATGAAATTTTCAAAGGAGCTTGCACGCATGTTGAAGAATGTCCATACCAAATTTCACCTCGATTGGACACTTTTTTGATCGACTCGAACTAGAGTTCGAATCGATCCTAAAGTGGGCCCGGATTCCCTAAGGCCGGGCATGTGGGCCCCCCTCACGTGCCAGAAGCGGTCTCCCCAGATTTTAGGCGAAATATCAGCCTCCTACACCTATAAATAGAGCCCCTGGACATTCAGAAAGGAGATCGGAGAATTTTTAGAGAAAAAGCACGCCGAACGCTGCCAGTATCACTCCATATCGTCGTCACTGCTACTGATTTCGAGTTTAAGTCTATTATCTACTGTATTTCGCTCTAAAACTCTTGTAACCTTCAAGTATTAAGCAATAAAGTGATAAAAACTTCATAGTGGATGTAGGCAAAACGCCGAACCACTCTAAAGTACTGTCTTCCGTGCAATTTACTTTTCTGTGATTTGGAGTTTTTGTTAGATAGTCCTTATTTTTAATTTAGTTTCTTCATTTATTATCTCTTCAAAAACTTTCGAAGGGTGTTTCCCAATTTTGGTGCAAACAGAAGCCCGATGGACAAGACGAGACAAGGCACCAAGGCCTGCTCAGGAGACTGTGTAAAGTAACGTCGCCATGAAGCAAACCGTCGATAATTCGAGAAAAGCTCAAGTCAACGTCCAAAACAAGCCTGGGCAATCTAAAGGATCCGGAGGTGGAAATCCCGAAAAGAAAAGAGAGAAGGGGAAATGGAAGTCAAGGATCCTGACCTACAATGAATACACCCCGCCCAACGCATCTCTTGAGAACATCTATTTGTCAACTTTTAACACTTTTCTATATAGAAAACCATGCCCAAAGGAATCAATGGAGGAACAGAAGCGGACTGGGAAGTATTGCCGCTTTCACGAGTCTTATGGGCACAACACAGAGGAGTGTAGACACCTCCATGACGCTATAGAAAAGTTGATTAGACAAAAGAAGCTGCAGGAGTTTGTCAAAGACCCACAAGATGGAAGATAAGAGACATCAGACCCCAGATGCGGGCCAGCTCCACGCCAACCAGAACAACCTGCTCGAACTGTGGGTAGATTAGTTATTAACACGATTACCGTCGGACCTCATCCTACGGATAAGAATTGGCAGGAGATGGAGCGATATGCTAAATCTTTAAGACATGTGGAGTACGAGTGTTGTTCGAATGTGGAGGATGGGACTCCTGCAAAGCAGCAACACACGATGAATGATGTTATTGTATTCAGGAGCAGAGATGCGGATAAGGTGGAGGCTTCTACCATCGACCCGATGGTCATATCTGCGATAATCGGGCCGGCGTTTGTGAAGAGAATTCTAATTGATTGCGGAAGTTCCGTTAACATCATCTTCAAGAAGGCATACGACCAAATGAATCTAGAGACTATGGATTTGAAACCGTTTAAAGCCAGAATCCATGGCTTTAATGGCTCAGCAACAGATGGAGTGGGATATGTGGAGTTAACAGTTGAACTAAGCCAAAGCGAGCGTAGGAGGGTGCGTACCCTACCGTTCATAGTGTTGGATGTTGACTCTCCGTATAACGTATTTCTAGGACGTCCAACCCTGGCAAAATTTAGGGCAGCATTGGCCCCTTGGTGTCTGACATTAAAATTTCCGACAGACAGAGGTGTTGGAGTGGTACACAGCGATCGGACGACTGGTCGTGCATGCTATGTGGCTGAGCCGAGAGAAGCTCGGCGTAGAGAGAAAGGAAAGGTTGCAGACAGCTCCGTCCGCATCCAAAATTGTGATGATTGACAAGTAGCGTCCGAGCCCTGGTTCGGGCAACATTCTCGGATCTATAGAGACATAGATCCGAGAGATGATGATGGGGACCCAGGGAAACAAATGCAGCACCGGCCGAACTAACAATTGACATCCCAGTCAACCGGGATGACCCGTCATAAATTCTTAAAATTGGATCATAACTCGACCCCATGGTGGCCGAGAACCTCACTGACTTCCTCCGAGCGAATCTTGATGTTTTTGCTTGGACACACTCTAATATGTGCGGGATTTCTCCAACAATTGTGAGTCATATGTTGAACATAGACCCAAAGTGCATGCCCGTAAAACAGAAAAGGAGAGGCATGGACCCAGAGAGGTCCGCGTCTCTCAAAGAGGAGGTGGACAAACTCAAAGCCAATGGGTTCGTCCGCGATGCCCTCTACCCTGAATGGGTATCTAACCCGGTGCTAGTGAAGAAAGCAAATGGAAAATGGAGAACTTGTGTCGATTATTCTGATTTAAACAAAGCATGCCCGAAGGATAGTTTCCCGTTGCTTAGGATTGACCAGTTGGTTGATTCAACTACCGGACATGAGTTACTAACATTTATGGATGCGTACTCTGGATATAACCAAATCCTGATGCTCCTCCCAGACCAAGAACACACCAGTTTTGTCACGAATATGGAGCTATATTGCTATGTAGTAATGCCCTTTGGGTTGTAAAATGCGGGAGAAACTTATCCGCGTCTGGTGAATCGAATGTTTAAAGACCAGATCGGTAAGACAATGGAAGTCTATGTGGATGACATGCTCGTGAAGTCACGGCAGTCAAATGACCACATTCGAGACTTAACAGAAATGTTTGACATACTCAGACATTATGGTATGAAGATCAATCCTTTAAAGTGCTCTTTTGTTGCGGCATCGGGAAAGTTCTTGGGTTTTACTGTGAGTACATGTGGAATTGAAGCTACGGAAAAGATTCAGGCTATCCGAGATATATAGAAGTGCCCAGAACCATAAAATAGGTGCAAAGCTTGAATGGAAAAGTAGCCACGCTGAGCCGATTCATATCCAGGGCCACAGAAAAGTGTATTCCTTTCTTTGATGTTATAAAGAAAGGAAAGAGGAATTTCGAATGGACATCTGACTGTGAGGAAGCATTCCGAGCTCTTGTAAGGCACTTAGAAAGTCCGCCGGTATTGTCGAAACCAATAGACCACGAAATGTTGTACATGTACATGGCTGTATCCCAGCATGCTATCAGTACAGCCTTGGTTCGTTAGGAAGACCGGGTTCAAAAGCCAGTTTATTATGTTAGTAAACGCTTGACGGGGGCAGAAAGAAATTATCCAAAGACCGAAAAGCTAGCCTATTGCTTGGTGATTGCATCATGCAAGCTTCGTCCATACTTCCAGGCACACTCCGTCAGTGTTTACACTGATCAACCCTATGACCGGAAACTTCCGGAAGGATGTTAAAGTGGAATATCAAATTAAGTCAATTTGGTATTATCTACCTTCCGCGAAGGGATGTACAAGGACAAGCCCTAGCCAACTTCATCGTTGAATTTACCGTATCAGACGAATCAAACGACGACAATGTCATACCTCCCGTTCGATGGAAGATGTACACCGATGGGGCACCTAACGACCGTCGTTCAGGGGTTGGCATAGTTCTTGTAACTCCTGAGAACTGATCAGTTTGCTATGCTTTGAAGCTCGAATTCACAGCAACGAATAAAGAAGCCGAATATGAAGCGTTGATTGCCGGCTTAAGACTTATCAAAGAGCTGGGTGTAAAATCGGTTAAAATCTTAAGCGACTCACAGTTGATGGTGTACCAAGTGCGAGGAGAATATCAAGCTAGGGGGCAGAGACTTGCCCCATATTTGGTCCAAGTTTAGGAGCTGCTAGCGAATCTCGAGTATTATGATATTTCACATGTCCCACGTGAGCAAAACAGAGCAACCGACTCATTGGCAAAGTTCGCAAGCACTGGTGATGCACAGCAAATGGGATTATTTCCTGTTGAGACCCTCCATGCTTCGAGTATAAATATGATAGAGGTAGATTTCTTGTTAGAAACAGAAATCGAGAAGAAATTGTGGATGACCCCAATCAAGCAGTACTTGTTATTCGATATCTGACCCGAAGAAAGGAGCGAAAGACGACAAGTCCTTTGTATGGCTTCACGATATATAATGCAGGATGGGGTATTGTACCGAAGGGGATTCTCGACACCCTTGCTCCAGTGCGTGGCCCACGATGAGATAAAACGAGTATTAAAGGAAGTCCATGAGGGAGAGTGCGGTGACCATACTAGAGGGTAGACATTAGCAAAGAAAATCCTCCGTTATGGATACTATTGGCCAACTGTGAATCGGGATGCTGCAGATTATGTGAGATGATGCGAAAAATGCCAGATATATGCTAAAATCCCGAGAGCTCCGCCGACAGAACTCACGCAAATGGTTAGTCCCTGGCCATTTGCAATGTGGGGAATCGACCTAGTTGATTCTTTACCCTAGCCAAAGGTGGAGTGAAATATGCAATAGTGGCGGTCGACTACTTTACCAAATGGGCAGAAACAGAGCCTCTGGCCACAATAACCACCAAGAAGGTTATTAATTTCGTCATAGGAAATATCATATGCCGTTTTGGCCTTCCTCGGACCATCATTACAGACAATGGAACTCAATTCGAAAGAAAGGAGTTCAGAGAATTTTGTCAGAAATATGGCATTGAGAAGAAGTTTGCAGCGGTTGCTCACCGGAAAGCCAACGGACAAGTGGAAGCCGTAAACAAGATAATCAAGTCCATGTGGAAAAAGCGTTTGGAAAAGGCTAGAGGCAAGTGGGTGGATGAACTTCCAATGGCGCTTTGGGCCTACAGGACCGCCTACAAGACCGCGACTGGCCATGCTCCATTCGCATTGGCATATGGAATGGAAGCTGTCATACCCGTGGAACTTGTAGTTCCATCACATTGGGTAACTTATTACGACCCCGAGTCGAACCAGAATCTTTTATTGGAATTGTTGGACTTCATTGATGAAAAACACAAAGAAGCCAATTTGAGAGCGGCCGCATACAAACATAGAGTCGCTAAATATTATAACGAAAAGGTCCAACTGAGAAATTTTGATGTGGGAGACCTCGTTTTGAAACAAATTTTTCTGATCCCGTCTCATATGAATCCCGTACGAGAAGGTCCATACGTCATAGAACGAAAGCTTGGAGAAGGAACTTTCAAGCTAGCAACCGTCGATGGTGCGACACTCCCCCGAGCATGGAATAGCGAGCACTTGCGGCATTATTATACTTAGTCTATTTCTTTCATGTATTAGTTGAACTTATTTCCATTATGCTTTTGTTTCTAGTTCTTGGCATGTATTTGGACAATTTAGCTTGCTTTCATTAATAAAGGCTTGAAGCCATCTTTTCCATGAATTACTAGTGTTTTTGCTTATGATGATCCTGTGACAGGCAAACGAAACTATACTTTTCTGGCCGACGTCCGAACACTTGCAGCAACTCAAAATCTCCAAGTCCCCAGATTGCGGACTGGAGTACTCTAAGTCCCCGGAGCGCGGACTCGAGTATAAATGATTCAAATCTCCAAGTCCCCAGAGTGCGGACTGGAGTACTCTAAGTCCCCAGAGCACGGACTCGAGTATAAACGACTCAAAATCTCCAAGTCCTCAGAGTGCACACTGGAGTACTCTAAGTCCCTAGAGCGCGGACTTGACTATAAATGATTCAAATCTCCAAGTCCCCAGAGTGCGGACTGGAGTACTCTTAAGTTCCTGGAGCGCGGACTCGAGTATAAACGATTCAAATCTCCAAGTCCCCAGAGTGTGGACTGGAGTACTCTAAGTCACCGAAGCGCGGACTCGAGTATAAACGATTCAAATCTCCAAGTCCCTAGAGTGTGGACTGGAGTACTCTAAGTCCCAGGAGCGCGGACTCGAGTATAAATGATTAAAATCTCCAAGTCTCTAGAGTGCGGACTGGAGTACTTTAGGTCCCCGGAGCATGGACTCGAGTATAAATGACTCAAAATCTCCAAGTCGCCAGAGTGCGGACTGGAGTACGCTAAGTCCCCAAAGTGTGGACTCGAGTATAAACGATTCAAATCTCCAAGTCCCCAGATTGCGGACTGGAGTACTCTAAGGCCCTGGAGCGCATACTTTAATATAAACGACTTAAAATCTCCAAGCCCCCAGAGTGCGGACTGGAGTACTCTAAGTCCCCGGAGTGCGGACCCGAGTATAAATGATTCAAATCTCCAAGTCCCCAGAGCATGGACTGGAGTACTCTAAGTCCCTAAAGCGCAGACTCGAGTATAAACGTATCAAATCTTCAAGTCCCTGGAGTGCGGACTGGAGTACTCAAAGTCCGCGGAGTGCAGACCCCGGTATAAACGATTCAAATCTCCAAGTCCAAAGAGCATGGACTGGAGTACTCTAAGTCTCCGAAGTGCGGACTCGAGTATAAACGTCTCAAATCTCCAAGTCCCCAGAGCGCGGACTGGAGTACTCTAAGTCCTCGGAGTGCGGACTCGAGTATAAACGATTCAAATCTCCAAGTCCCCAGAGCGCGGACTGGAGTACTCTAAGTCCCCGAAGCGCGGACTCGAGTATAAACGTCTCAAATCTCCAAGTCCCCAGAGCGCAGACTGAAGTACTCTAAGTCCCCGATGTGCGGACTAAAAAACATTCTAAGTGCTTGAAGCGCGGAAGGAAAAATGAATAACTCTCAAAGAATCTCCGAGCTATGTGAAGGTGAACCGAGAAGTCCATATTATTCACAACAGCTTGGATTTAAATCGCAATCATACAAAAATTAAACGACAAGAGCCTTTTGAAAGACAGAAAAAGGAACTAGCTTTATTCAAAATAAGTTTCTACTACAAGCCCTCCAAAGTTCGGAGTCGACATTCTATTTACAAAGATTACGGAAGTAGATGAAAATGATTACATAACTTCAACTAACTCTCGTTGAACGAGAGTAATGATCACTTCTTGTGCTTCTTCGACTTCTTCACCTCCGTTGTCTTCTTGGATGGCTCCTCTCCTGTGCCTTTACCTTGGTGCTCTTCTTTGATGGAGGGTTAGCAACTGAAGAAGTACGGGGAACCTCCATGGGCTTGGACCCGCTAGGAAGGATGACCTTCAATGGGTTATTCAAAGGGTCGTCCAGGTCCACAACTCGAGGCTCGACCTTGATCTTGGCTGTTTTTCTCTTCTCCAACTCAAGCCGCTCCTTCGTACTCAGCTCAGATGTGTGTTCGAAGGCGCCTGTAATTTCTACTTTATAACTCCCATCGATGGGAGAAGAAGTCTCTGATTTTTCCTCATCTAGCGCTCTAATCACCTGAGCATCTGGCCTGAGAGCCTCTCCTGCATGAGTGCCTCACTTATCTTTCCTTCCACCTCCTGGGCGGCATCGCTCCTCGAAGTGGGCCCAAGATTGGAACGGGCTATGCAAAATTATGAAAAATAAGCATTAGAATACAATAGTCCTTCATAAAGAATGACGACTTTTGAAATCTTAAAGTGGAGGGTTATCTACCAGATTCCGGCAGGCTTTCAGCCGTCAAGGGGGTCTCACCCTCTGTAATGGGAGACAAAATATGGACGCCAAGGCCGGGGTCCTCCAGATTATAATCGATATGCTGCTCAAATGGATCGAGTATCGGCCGATCGGCCGATTGATTAGGCACATGAGCTGGGGGCACGACCCCGGCTGGACCGGTAATAACTTCTTTCCCTTTATGTGAGGGAGAGCCTTTGTAGTAAATAGCTTTAGCTGCAGCAAGTCCGAAGGCTCATTTCCCTTGAGGAATTCTTTTATCAAGGCCCCCTCATCAATCTCTTCAGTACTGTGCTCGGCCTTCCTGATTTCTATCAAGGCCTCCCATGCCTCGGCTAATAATTCAAGATAGCCCTCGTCCAGAAAAGTCAAGTCTCGATGCATGAGGACGCGGGCAATGAATTCAGCAATTAGCGGGTCAAACATGCTCTTGACCTCTTCCCTACCTTCTTCTCTAGCCACCTCAAGACGGGAGTCGATGTCCGCAGATGCTATCTTCTTGCCCTCTTCATGGGCTTTACTCCTTATCGCCTCAACTTTGGAAAGCTCAGCCTTAAGTTTTTCTTTTAAGAGTCGTGTAGCAACGATTTCATCACAGTATCATTATGACTCTTCTTGGGCAGCCGGTTTCTCTTCTTTCTCTCCACGGAGCTGCTCCTCAAGTTCCTCGACTCGGAAGCTGAATGCGTCCCTCTCATTTTGGACTGAGTCCTTCTCTAGTGCTAGGGCCCCGCAGTGTTGTACTGCCTCATCGATCTCTTTTCTATGTGTCGATTCCAGACAAGTCACGGCTTCGGTAGTGTCTTGAGCACTCTGCCGAGTGGCCTCAAGCTGAGATCTATAAGTCACATTCTCTTCGTCCTGAGCTTTAATGATATCTTTGTCGTGGATAGCCTCAAGCTTCAGGCGGTGGATCTCGTATTGGCGCTCCATGGAGACTTCAGAAAGTTTCTCAGCCAAATGAAAAAATTCGTCATGTTGAACATAGACGTCGTTGGTACAAGTGATGGTGTTCTGCTTGACATGTCTAGGAATAGGATGAATCGTCGGGAGGAATTTCAGGTCATCGTAGCAGATTTTTGGAAATTTATCTTTAAGCTCGGCCAGTCTCTCCAATACTGTTGGATCTGTTGCAGGAGCAGGATGAGACGGCTTTGAAAGCTCGGCTCCCCTATGAGGATCCCGGGATTGTCGAGTGGAGAGGAATCAGAGTGTTGGTCCTGGGGGATATCAGGTTACGACCCCTTATGGCCGTGTTTTTCTTTGCTTTGCTCCGGGTGAGAAGAGGTATCCTGGTGGTATTTTGCCTGATAGTAAGTTTTCTTTTGAGATGATGAGTCCGGGAATGATAGTCTCTATCGCCATCACCATCTGTCCCGACGTTTTCCGAAACCAGAATCCCATCTAGGTTGATAAAAGATAGACGAACCACGAAGGCGATCGAATCCGTGTGAGCACCCCATGTCACCTACACAGAATTTAAATAACGACGAATTAGCAAAGAGTAGCATGACGACAAAAATCTAAGTCCAAATTGAAGTGCGAGTGTTTATGCATGTCCTAGTGTTTCCCCTCGATGGACCAGTTGCTTTACTAATGGGAGCGTTTTCTCCCTGACCTTGGGCTAGAGCACCCACATCGCCTCTGATGGGCGTGTGAAGTTGAAATGCTTTCGGGTCATCGAAGTCATAATTGAGCAGGTCATCGGGAACGGAGAGGTTCAATAGGCCCTTTAAAGAACTTTCTACATGCTGTGAAAAAGCCTCTTTCTCCGTTGGAATAAGTGTAACTTTTGAAGTTCCGCCAACCTTCTCCTTCTTAATCTTGTACGTCAACCCCTTTTTCTCTTCGAATGGGAAGGTAACGTTTCGATGTCGTGCACTTCGACTATCGGATCCTGAGTGGGACCCAAGTTCTCACCTTGTGCCTCGGGTGTTTCATTCCCTTTAATTTCCCCATCTTCTGGTGCGTCAGGAGTATGATGTGCCGATGACTCAGCTAATCTCTTCCCTTTCCCGGAGGTGGGCCTGGGTACGGTGATGCCTTGAGGAAGGCTTATCTAACGACCTTCTGCCAACAGCCCAAACCTTGAAAGTGTCTCATTCGAAATGAGAGTCCGGATGTCTCTTTCTTCGGCGGGAAGGGCTCGAATAGCCTCGACGGCCTTAGAGTATCTGCGACCATCAGGACGCGGGTTGATACCTGAAAAGATGAAAAAAGAGTTGGAAAAGGCATAGCCCCGACCAAGCATAAACATCGATCCAGAGAGAAGACTTACTTCCTTCAACCCATCTCCTCGTGAAACTAGGAGGGCAACGCACATAGAACCATTCCTGATTGTACAGGGAAAATTTGCTCCACACCCCGGTTAGAATCTAGTATTTGTGGTGCGGCTCAAGAAACACGAAGGATGGGCTATCTTTCCACTTCTTGATCATATATATATATATATATATATATATCTGATATCGCCTGGAGTCGGAGGCCGGGAAAGAACAGTCACGAAAAGATATAGGTACTATAGATGAAGGCGTGACCGTTTGGATGCAGTTGTGATGGGGCGACCTCGATGTATTGCAGCACATCCCGAAGAAATAAATTGAACGGTGTCACGCTGCGAACCCAGCACATAAACTTATTAGAGGCAGTATATCCAACTGGGGGCAGGTGTGGACGATCGTGTCCCGATGGAACCAACACGTCGTCGAAAGGGATTCCGTGGATAAAACGTATTCGCTGGAGCGCAACTTCGTTGACCTTCGAAGCCTGTGAATCAACAGGGTTATCCAAGCGCATTGCTACCTCCAGAGCGTCGGGAGCCAAGTTATAGGCAAGGGAGGTTGATGGATTTGAAATATCTGCGACTTCTTTTCAGGAGGACGGTCCTAGTCTATCTGAAATCATGGCGGAGCTAGACTTCTTAGACATTTCCAATAAATATTGAGTTTGGCAGAGCACCTGTTTGAACTATACTCGAAAAATAGTCGGCGTTAGACTTAACAACATAAATTTCCCCCCCCCCGTACAGTGTGCGATCTAGTGCAATCATTCAAATATAAATGCTGAAAAATTATAGGTCACATAGTTGATGGTAAAAAGTTGAACTTTGAAACTGTCACTCTCGAAGACCGTCATCGTTGACCGTCCCCGAAAGCCAGCCTGGCAATGTTTTCAATTTTGGATTCAGACAACGACATTGTATGTCAAAAGCGTTCATCTGTTTTTATCGACTTTAGTTCTGGCTTGTGGATAATAGGAACCGGGAAGCTATCAGTTCAGGCCAGTTCGATATGCTGGTTTGATTAGGTCCATGTCTTTGTTTTGTCTTATGTTCAGGAAAAGTTAAAATGTTGTTCGGCATCAGTGTCGACCGGCCAAACTATCGCTCGGCCTATATAGTGTTCGGTCAAGTCATTGCTCCGCCTAGGTATCGTTCGGTCAAAGTATCGTCCGGCCTAAGCTTTGTTCGGCCGAAATAACGTTCGACGTCCTATCTATTCCGTACTCCCTTCCTATCCTTCCAACCCACTGCTCGGCATGTAACGAATCATGCCGAACCAGAGTTACGCCGAGCGCCAACGCTCAGCACTCCATCCTTAACCATACCGAACAACTAGGACGCGTCGTTCTGCGAGTTATACCAAACCATGCTATTCGGCATTCCATCCCATTCCTACTCCTCCTCTAGTCTTCCCTCCAATCTTGTTCGGCACGAGGGAATCATGCCGAACCACAATACACCTCCCAGCAACTCCCTCATGTACTCCGCTCTGGCCACTTCTCTTTCCCTCCATACCATCTAGTCCTAAAAAAATAGCCTAATCGAATCGAAGTTCGATTCTCTCATCCACGTAACACCTACCGGCTACAGTTCGAACTTACGAACTCGAGCCTCGTGCTAAAACCTTTTTATTCGGGGAAAGGAATTAAATAGAGGGATCGATACCTAGTTAGTAGATCGAGACTTGGAGAACTCTAGAGTTAAGGGCGCGGTTTTGATTAAATGCCGAATGGATTGGGAAGCAGTGTTAAATCCTTGAAGGCTGCCAACAGGCTAAGTTTGCAAGTACAAGGTAGAGGAGGTAAAAAGTGAAAAGAGAAGAAGGAGGAGGATGACGACTTTTATAGAGAAGAAGGGAAGTCCAAGAGACCATGCCTGGTAGAGTCGGACAAAGCGATATCGTTCGGCATCGGTTAACTTGGTTCGTTCGGCATCCCGGGTGCTCGGCTTCAGCTGTTCTGTTCGGCACTCGCATACTGTTTGGCATACACCACCTCACCTGGTATTCACAAGAAAACAACTGTCGAAGGAAATAAACCATGGATCGAAGAAGAGCACAAAGGATACGTAATACAAAGTGCATCACGTTCGGTCACGCGATACACTTTGGGGGGAAAGTGTTTCCTGGAGATTTGACTAGGCAACTAGATACTCGACATCCATATCGTTCGGCTCAACCAGATTGTTCGGCGTCTCATTATGTTCGGTATTCAGGAAGCACTCGGCATTCAGTAACGCTCGGCATCTAGAGAGTGTTCGACATTGGATAACACTCGGCATCTAGAGAGCATTCGGCATTGGATAACGCTCGACATCTAGAGAGCGTTTGGCATTGGATAACGCTCGGTAGGCCAGAGCGTTCGGCATCAAATGACGTTCAACATGGCAGAATCGTCCGGCATCCCATGTTTCTCGGCATCCATCTCGTTCGACACAAGTCTAGTTCGGCATCCTGAGGTTGTTCGGCACCTCACTTCGATTGGCATCAGGATATCGTCCGGCCTACTCTTTCCACTCAACACCTCAAATCGTTCGGCATGAAGGCTACGTTTCAGCATTTGGCCTCCGGCATGTTCGGGTCGGCACAGATTACTTTCTCCATTTGGGCCTAGGTATTCAGCTACCAGGCCCACCAGGGAAGTCCAACCCACCTTTGTCTATAAATAGAGAGGCAGGGGCACAATTAAAAGGATCGATTTTTTGGAGAACACTGGGGAAACTCTGTCGTATTCAACACTCATTCAAGACTTAATCTTTTACTTTGCAATTGTATTCAAGTAATTGGAAATGGATTGTATCTGTAATCAACTATCAAGGAAAGAAATAGAAATCAACTTCAAAGTGGACGTAGGCAGTTACGCCGAACCACTAGAAATTTGGTTTTCTTGTTCTCTGCATTTAAATTTACACACTGTCTTCTGTTTTAATTTTTTATCTTCATTAATCTCTCTATACAATCTTTCTTAAGCGTGTTAGTGGCGAATTTTGGTGCTAACAGACATTAATATATGCCTACTTACATCTTAATTAGAATAAATATTACATTTCTAAGTGTGTACTTCTATCAATTGTACACACTAATTAAGGGTTAAATCTAATAAATAAATTTACCTATATTCCATTCTTATACCAATTTATTACTTATACATACCTTAGTTTCTATGAAATTTATCCATTCACACTTCCGTTGTTTTATTCATTACCATTAGAGTAACGTTTATTATCAATACAAACATTATAATTATTCATCTACATTGATTTTATAAATTTTCAATTTATTACGTAATATTTCATTGGTTTATATACTTTGAATTCATTTCTTCGAAACATTTGAATTATTATATTAAATTGGAATGTTCATTCACGTTCATTAATTATTAACTTGCAATAACCTATTTCCTTAATTTACATCCAATTACTGTTAACCATGTTTTAGTACATTAATCAATTCAATACTTACCTCTAATTTCACATATTCAATTTATATCCAGGTATAAACCCTTATATCCCTTTATAACTTAATGCATACATTAATTAAGATTTTAAATCAAATTAATCATTTTATCTTGGTAACATTCTTTTATTACAATAAGAATATAATTAACATTTACATTGTTTCACTTATTGGAATTACATCCAAGTTATTAACAATTAACTTACCAATCTTATCCAAGCTATTATTTACATTAATAATTCCCTAATTTTTTCTTTCCTTCAACATTAAGCTTTTCCAAAATCTTCTTAAATTAAGACATTAAATTACTGAATTTTACGGGTCATTACACTCTCCCCTACTCAAAACTTTTCGTCCCCGAAAACGAAAAAGAAGGGAAGAGAGGAACTTATAAATCAATATATCTTACTTAAAATATTAAATTTATAAACAAATAAATTTACAAAATAAAATAATTTAAAATAAAATATACCATTTTATAACCATTAAATCTTTTATACTTAAATTATTAAAATTTGGAAAACATTTTCAAAATTTTCTAAGTCCAAAATTTACGAAAATTTTTAGCAGAGTCTCCTTTGTACGGAGAGACTCGGGAGAAAATATAATATAAAATTTAACAATATACAACATATATCTTCCAAAATAATATATATCCCTACACGGGAAGCGATATAATAGCGCTATAACTGTAATCCAAAAACGTACCTATTTGTCGGGCAATTACGCTTAATTATGAAACCAAAAGCAGTAGCAATTGCTTCCATAACCTGTATTTCATTTATATAATCCAAAAGAGTTAATAATTATATAAAATGAAATATTTAGCGTTGTTTTAATCAATAACAAACAAATCAATACAACATCAATCATTTGCAACAAGTCATACAACCATCACATAGAATCAACACAAATCAATCATTCATTCATATCAGACACAACAAATAGTTGTTCGGGTTCAAAACTTCAAATTGTATAGAATAAAAAATAACCTATCAAGTGCACCCTTTACTCAACAGTCTTTGATGAAACTAAATAGATTATTCATACATCCAAACAAATTCAAAGTATCCTCGCCCAAACAACCATAAACCAAAACAAACAACAACCATTTCAAACAACAGATTTAGTTTATCCTTATTGATTCCATTCATACATTTGTTGTTTGATTTCTTTTCATTTGTGTAATGGTTTATCTTTATATTTACATTTATTTCTTGCAAATTTCCTTTTTATTGCATTACATTTATTTATTTATATTATTCATATTCAATCAAATTTCTTAGTACGTAAATTTATTAACCTAAGTTTATAGTCATTTTTCAGTATTCATCTTTTATTCTTATTTTATTCAGAGGTAATTTCAACCTATTACTTAAGTTTATTATTATTTATTTATAGCACTTACCTTTCTTTTCTATTACATCAGTAGCATTTCAATTATACTTAAGTCCATAAGAACTACAACACCAAATTCTTATTTATTAAAGAGATTCATTGAACCTTTTCATTATATAAAAAAAAAATTCTTGTACAATTTTCCATTACATTTTCTTATAAAACATTTCAACTTTTAATATTTGGTAAGTTATATATGCTTTCTAAGAATGTAATTGAAATTTATATAGGTTTATCTTATTTCTTTCAATTAATTCATTGTTCAATAAGTTTTATCTTTTGTCTTATAAGTTACAACTTCAACTTTCTTTAAATTTCCTTTATACCTTAGCATTTAATTTCTTATTTCATTTAAAGGTTTCAACTTTTTTTTAATTACCTATGCTCCAATTCATTACAATAATTGAAACTATTAATTAATGGAAACTTAAGAACTAAATACCGGGTTAAATTTCAAATCATTTTAAAATAATAGATGAATGTATACTTATAGTTTATATATATATCCCATTACATTTAACATTCCTAAAAATTTACCAAGATTAATTTGGCAACTAATTTAATTTTGGAATTAAACCGTAAGATTATTTGTGAATTAATTTGATAATTTCTATAATAAATAACTAATTTTTAAATTATAAGTAGAATTTGGTTTGAAATTTTAGGGCAGAAGCAGTCTCAGATTTTAAAGGAGAAATTAAGCTCACTTTGAAACAATTTTATTAAAACAGTTTTGAGTTTGGTAAAGATTGAATCTTAACACATTTTTGAATTAGTTAAGAAAGTTTTTTTTGACAAATTTGTTTTAAACTACCAAGTTTTAAAATGATATAAAATAAATATAACCTTTATTTTTAAAAGTTATTTTAACTTAATAATATTAGAATGTTTTAGTGATTAATAAACTTTATTTGTTTGGGTTAAATAATTAATGTTTTAATGGTTAATAGATTTTATTTGTTAAAAGATTAATTACTTGAAGTAAATTACTTAATGAGAGTAATTAAAATAATTAATTAGTAATTTAAGTTAATTGATCAAGTAATTAATGATTGATTAAATAAAAATAGTAATTACTTAGTGAATGTAATTAAGAGAAGATAATTAAAGATTGAAGATTGATTAATTAAATATAAGGGGTTAATTACTTTATAGAATAATTAATTAATGTGGTAAATTAATTAAGGTAATTAAGTTAACAATAATTAATTAAAGGTTAATTAACTTAAAGTGATTAAGAAATCGTTATTAATTAAGGAATAATTTATTAAGATTTAATTAATTACAATTAAGGTTTAATTAGAAAGGATTAATTAATGAAGGTAATTAAGACTAAATCAATTGTAGTTAATGATAATTAATCATTGATTTAAGATTTCTAATGAAAGTAGTTATGTGGTTGATAAATTTAAAAAAAAACCACCCAATTTACTCATCTTAGTTGTAGATGTTTGATTGTTATTTAATGCTTTGTGATGGATTGATATATTTGATATATGATGTAATGTTATGTAATGCTTTGTGCTGAGCTGTTATATCTATGATGAATATACTGTTGTATGAATATGAAAACCCCTTGACCCATAAAACGACATTTGGATTTCGATGTGACAGGGAGTCGGATTCCAGTTGGTTATCCGGAACCCACATCGAATCATATTAGTGAATCTTTGTGACTGATAAATTTACTTTATCTATGAATCTGTGAATGAAGATAAGCGTTATGGGTTATAACTCTTATCGATTTTGATATATCTGTAATGATTGACGTTGTGCACTATTGTGTAAAACCCATTGGACTACACTACACACACAAATATGGATTGCACATGGAAATTGGTGAAGTCACAGATTTTTGACTCGACCTTCGAAAATGGGCACCGATAGAAACCCGTATTCAAAGGCCGCAGATCCAAACGTCAAATCTAGTTCACCGGAGCTTATAACACATTAAGTATAACAACACAGCGGAAGAAAAAGAATACATCAATATATAACATTGATACAATATCCAGATACAACAGAATGATATAATGAATATCAATATACATCAGAGATATGATATAAGATAATAGCAGCGGAAAGAAAAGATAACACCAACAGCGGAACAAAATCTCCAATATGGTCTTTACAAGAGAACTCCAGCATCGGTAATCTCCATCTCCAAGGCACCAATCCAGAAATAGCTCGAACTCCTAATAACGATGCACGAAGATAAGCACGTGCAGTCCTGATCCAAAGACCGAACTAACTCCAGATAATCTACTAAACTTGGCTATCTGAAAAACCCAACTCTAGACTGCCCGTGTGGAAAAATGGTGGGCACCCAGAGTTTAGGAAAGTAACAATACACTCCAGGTCAATCGTGCGACTGGTATGAGCAAATAAACCAGTTGGTCTTTAAAACAAACAAAAGAATTTAAATTTGAAATCCACAATACTTTTTAGAAAATGAAACTACCATAAGGCCTCCCGCCACACACACAATGCAAACACAGAATTGGAGGAGATTTCTCCTAATGATAGTCAAAAATGCTTGATACGCGAAAGCCATTTGATATTATTATTAGTGCACAGTGTACAAAAAACTTTCGAAAGTATAATATAAATCCTAGCCAGCATAGGCATTCCAAACTATGCCTACCATAGCTACCATCTAAACAGTGGTGACCACCATAAGTAAATGGCAGGTTCTACAACTAAAACCGTACAAAGCACGTATTGGATGAATGGATTTCCAACAAATGGTCAGGCTAAAGAACTTCCTACTATCCATGGGATTTCCTCTGGCGGGATGTCCGGAGAACCTAACCAGATCTCTGTAACTAGGTAACTACTACTAGGTGGCCCGAGAATCGCCCCTATTTTAGCGAACTTATGCACAACTCACGGGAGTCGGGTCCACGTATTTACCTTAAAGGAAATGTCGCCACCATCCTACTTCATTCTAGAATCTCCACCGCGTACACGGTTGTTAAAGTGGTTTTCGAAGTTGGCAGAGAATATGACAACTTTCGATCCCGGTCTCTTCAACAACCAAACGGTATTATAACACCGCGGTCATTTTTAAAATGATTATACTTCAAAACCAGAATATAATATCCATTTCAAAACCGTATAAATACGATATCATTTCTATTTTAAAACCAAATCAATATGATATCATTTTAAAGAAATCCCAAATCGATATAATATCATTTTTATTTCAAATATATCATTTTCCCAAAATCATAGCACTTTCAAATCATAATACCTTGAAATCCATAACTTTGAAACATAACTTCCAATACTTAAATGGTTTACTATTAAATTACTTTATATAATAAATTAGCTTCTTTAATTTCACAATCAATTCCAATACAGATTTAAATCCTCAAATAAACCATTTCAAATTTCATATATTTCAAAGCTTTAATATTCAATGTTTCGAAACTAAATTTTATACTTCATATATATATATACACACACATACACACACACCAAATTTACTTTGCTATTATTTAGTTTTGAAATATTTAATTAATAAATCCAGTATCCTTTAAATAAACTTCAAATTTCAACAATTTAATATTCCTCAATTTATTTAGACTTGATATATTCACTTAAATCACCTTAACCCCGAATATTGTTATAAAACCGTATTCTTTTAAAATCTAAATTTCAATAAGTTCCAAATGGATTCTTATTAAATATAATTCTTAATTAAATAAAATCCCAATCTATTTCAACTATCTTCTCAACCTTGATTTATAAAAAAATAATTTAAACTCTATATTAAATATAATTTAAGTAAATACTTATCCATATTATATTTAATAAAATCAGACTTTATTTTATACTTTAAACCAATTTTATAGATAGCCTAAAACCAAAAATTTAACTATATATAAAATAACCTTTATCAAATATCCAAATCAATATCTCATAAAATCATATATATATTTTTTACAAAACCATAGAAATCATTTCAAAATATTATTATATATATACCGCGGTGCCTGTATATAATTTTCTATCCTATGGTCAAGTGATACGAATATTTATCATTTCAATCCGCAATTTAAAAATAAAATTTTGCGATTATATATCATTTCAAACCGCAATCCCGAAAAAATGCATAATAACTTGCAGATTATGATGACATAAATAAAACTTTCATTCATCCATCATAAAATCATACATCTATCACAATCATCATCCAAAACAATCAACCAATTTCCATATATAACTGATAATATATAATAGGTAACTAATTGGCAGTTATATTCAATAATAAATTAAATAACGATTTAATCTAAATAAATGCAATAACTGAGATGATGATTAAAAATATATGAAAAGTCATAAATAAATGCATAATCACAACAGAAAATTAAATTTAACAAACACAAGAAATTTTAGAAGTTATGAGTGGGTTAAAACACTCACCTTTTGAATTTAAATTGAATTTAAATTCAATTTAAACCCACAAATTTGACAGTCTTAGAATTCATCCAAACCAGCGCCAAAATGTTCGGAATTTCAATACGATCCTAACAAAAAACCCACGTGAAATGGATATCGTATGTGAAAGTTAAATGTGTTAGAAGTTAAACAATTTGAACAATTCAAAATAAAATGAATAAAATATTGATTACGTACACGTCACCTTAAGTATCACGAACCCTACCCATCACCGTATGCACGCGCTCGATCATTGACCAAGAATCGTGCCTCCAAGCTGTCGCTAACCACCGCAGCTACCCACGCTAACATGCCACGACTGCCTTCCACCTCGCCCATGACCTTCGAACCGACCCATAGTCCTCGTCGAACTTGCAATGACGGTAGCCGCCGTTCGAAAAACCCAACCTCAATCGAATTTTTACAGGTAGAACCAGCGGTTGATTTGCAAGATGGACCATACCGATGTGCTCTACTCCTTCCTCTCTACATGAATGCACCCTCGATTCGTCGATCAGCTGTAGTTGATTTCGACGCAATGGATGGCCGAAAATAGTCCTTCAAATTCTGGATGAACGGATATCCAGATCGAAAATTGAATTGCAGATCTGAGTTACGCTCTTCGAGAGCTCCAAATTGATATAAAATTTGGCATATATTGTGGAGTTTGAAATTTCAGCTTTGGATTTGATTTGGGATTGCAATCGGAATTAGGGTTTGTCTGCCATTGAATAGAGGATGTGAATAGAACGTATAGAAATGAGGAACAGTGGCTGCTAGGGTTTATAGCAGGATATATATTGTAACGCCCAACCCCGAGACCCATCTCAGTAAAGAGAATTAACGAGTAATTTCGTCTACTAAAGTGGAGAATAGGGCTGGTTAAGGGCGACCATCTATAATTTTGTCTTAAACATCTACTGAATACGTCGATAAATGCAATACGATTTTTCTTTTCTATCTCAACTGGATCGACATAACTAGTAATTGCTTAATCCAAAACTATAGGTGGCTTACGGATCTATAAGAACAAAATACAATAACTAAATGGAAAGCGCGTCACAGAACAGTAATCAACATCATATATATACATATACACCGATACATGTTCAGTACAATACAATATGAATACAATAAAGTTGGTACTCGACCACACCATATACATCGAATCAAATATAAATATATCAGAGTATGCGAAAGAACAGAAACTACTCAAGGGAAAGAAGAGCTGATATCCAACATCAACTTCAAGCTAATCCCAATAGATGATACCTGAAACAACTCGGTGTGAACCGAGTGAAAACACACAGGTCAGGCTAGCTAGAACTTATCATTAGTACATGTGATGATAAGAGATAAGGGGAAAACCATTCCATCGTTACCAATGTAATGATATTAATCATCAAGTTATCTCTAGAGTGATACATCAATGGTTCATCATGATTGCATAGAGGAATACAATATGTATATTAGATAGACATGGTTCATCTAATTATATATATAACTGAATGAAATGGGTGAGGATATGGACCATAAAGTAAATCTTCATAAGATAATTAAAACTTCAAGAATCCATCATAAATAAAACTCATCTAATAGAAACTTGTTAATTATTATATCTCATCTCATCGTTATAAATATAAATACATCTCAAATCCATCATTAAACTCATTATAAAGGAATCTCCATAATCATTTATACCTCATCTCATTGGTATAGATATAAATATATCTAAATCTATTATCAACACTCATCATAAAAGCATTACCATAGTTTATACATCATCTCATTGGTATAAATATATATAATGTCTCAGACCCATCTTGATTGAGCCCGGAATAAAGCCAAAACATCATATTTGAAATCACAAATAAAACCCTGTATGTCAATAAGCCTTTTTCTTACATAAGGCTATACTAAAGCATCATCATCAAAATAGTGAAATCGAAACACTTAAAACCTCATGGAAAATAGCACGTGCATTTACATCTTGACTAGTACTACCATTATTTGGTGCATTCATCGTGATGACTTGGAGTCACATAACATCATAACATTATGATCATCTTGACCGACTATAGTCGGAAACATCTTTATGACACCCAGTCACAAAAACCCGAGTAATAACATCGTGATGATTGGAGTCGAGTAATAACTTCATGAACATCGTGATGACTCCAATCGAGTACTCGGCCTGTAGCAGTAGTAACATCGTGAATATGTCTCAACTTCTCGAATAGGAACCCAATATGCGTCAATGCACGTCCCATACCATACGTTCGTACCTGTTGGTTTACAATCGTTAGTCGATGCCACATTAGAAAACCATCGTAAAACATCATCAAATAAACACTACCTCATCTCATCAGCGAGTATAAGATACCTAACTCGTCTTATCTCTTACTTGGACGAATTTTAAGTGACATCAAGACTTGTCTCATTTCATCAACAAGTAAAACTTCATCATAAATATTGAAATCATCATCAATCCATCATATGCCTCATCTCCTAGGCAAGTAAAAGAACATCGTGATGGTTATTTCTAACCATAGTTGCAAATTAAAACTTAACATCAATATTGCCTCATTTCATCGACCGTCACAAAATGCATCTAGATTGGTTCATCGTCGAATGTACTCAAATAGTAATTCTCAAATTAATAATCTTCACCAAAATTTGGTAACTTCTAAGTCAACTCAAAATAACGCTTCAAATTGGTTTCGATGAAAACCGTGCTCGAAAACACTGAAAACTAAGAGGGATATCTCAAAACTGATAACTTGAATTCAATACGAATTCAATTCAAATTTAACCCAAAATTAATTCAAATTCCATTTAAAATTTGAATTTAAAATTCTCCAAATATAACTAGCCTACTGATAGGCATCATAGCTATGAAAATAATTCAAAAACATCATTAAAACCGAAGAGAATGAGAGCAAAACGAGCTAATACAATTCTAAGGTCAACGATTGTTGTTGCTGTCATTTTGCTCTGAGGACTGCAACATACAATCATAATTTCGACCAAACAAACTTTAAAATTCCAGAAAACACAATGAATGAAACTTGTAGCACATGACCTATGATTTCTGAAACATCTAAAATTATCAAAATCTGTTAAGAAACGAAGAAGTTATGACCAACTTCGTTTCAGCCTCAAGAATAGAGCAAATATTGGGTTTGCTCTCGGGATAGCAGTATAAAAATTCGATTTTGACATAACTAACCTCAAAATTAAAGAAAACATAATACATGAACGTTCTATTACATGATTTAAGCTTTCTGGAATATCCAAAATTACCAAAATTGGTTAATAATCGAAGAAGTTATGGCTAATTTCGTTTCAGCCTCAAGCACAGAGCAAATATTGGTTTTGCTCATGGGATAATAGTATAAAAATTCGATTTTGACATAGCTAACCACAAAAGTACAAAAAACTCAATACATAAAATTTGTAGCATATGATTTACCCTTTTCGAAACATCAAAAATTATCAAAATCGGTTAAGAAACGAATGAGTTATGGCCAAAATAATTTCTAAGACTTGTGATTGTTGTTGCTGTCATTTGCTCTCGGGACAGCAACAAACAAACATGATTTTGATCAAGTAAACGTAAAAAGTTATAAAACTCAAAAATTAAAATTTGTAGCTCTTTGTCTGTGCTTTGCAGAACATCCAAAATTATGAAATTTGGATAAGTAATGAAAAAGTTATGGCCAAAGCAATGTGGCAACAGAAAACAGAAAATAACAAAGACGAAATGTAACCTTATTAATACAAAAATTCAACTCAAAACCTTGTTTTTGGCTAGAATTTGTAAGCTTTTACGCTTACCAATTGATTTTCAGTGAATAAGTAAGAATTTGCAAGCAAGGTTGACCCTTTAGCATAAGATTGGAACCCTAAACATCTGAAAATAGAAAAAAAAAAACAATACATGCAAAGAAGTTGATTAAAACAAAATTTACAGTAAAAAATTATAGGTTTTTAGATGCATTCTAAGATAGAATAGGTTGGAGATTACCTTATTTTATGATTCTAACTTGAATTAGGCTTTTAAATTTGCAAAGATTGAGCTTGGAAGATTAAATTTTGAAGAGGGTAGCCATTGTTTTGTACTTTGAAGCCTTTTCTTTTCTGATTTAGGTTTTACTGTAATGAGTTTTGGGAGAAAAGGAACGTACTTGATTAGAAAACTCTAGAATTTGGGTTATTGGATGTTTACTATACCCAATTATTCTATTCTCATACTTAGAAAATTATTTAGGCTAACATACATAGGTTTTATACCATTTTTAACATAACGTTCTCTATTAACTTCTTTTTACATGAGACAAAATGCATTCTTCATATTTTAACAAGGTTAACATGATTAACACAATAATATTATTTTTTTCACACTTAAAAATATTATTTTCCCAATAAACTATTAATTTACACAATATTTGACAATATTGTTATATTTAGACAAAAACCATAATTTTAAACAATCTGAATCAAATAAAAATTATTTCTTAACTCAAATAAGTGTATTAAATGTTTTAACACTTTTTAAAATATTACAACACTATTTTCAATCACCAATACACTTCGAAAATTTATTTTCTTCTCATTTTCTCTTTTTATTCACTATAAAAGGCTATTATTGGAATAAAATTCCAATACTTCCCATTTTGACTCAATAAATAACTAACATCTTTTATTTTCAATCCACTTTCTCAAAAAGAATATTTTATGCTTATTTTCACTCATTTATATTTATTCCAACCATCAATATGTTGAAATACATCTTATGAGATAAATCAACTCACATAAATTAAAAACCCAAGTTTTATTCATCAAAACATTGTTTATATAAAATAAACAATATTAACTCACATTTCATTCCTCCAATTCATTTATAATCACTGTATTAAATTATTATTTGCATTATAATTTTATCTTAACGGTAATCTCCAAAATCCGGGTTGTTACAGACTCCCATCCTTAACAACATTGCGTCCTCGCAATTTCTAGAGGAAAGGCTGTAAACCACACTAAAGATACAATCATCAAAGGATAAAGACAAGCTTGACTTCCAAACCATTCATACTCTCAATATAGAATGGTAGAAAGAAACAAGGAAAAACTCACTTGGTTAATTCAATGGCCTATCTTATGCTAATATAGTGATTCGCAAACCATTGAATTTTCCAAGCAACTCGAAAGAATTTCGAAGATCTCCCGTCTCGAATCAAAACTCAATAAGATGCTCAGAAATAATCAATCGAAAATGATTGATTTTTCAAAACTCTATGAATAGAGTCGGGATCAAATCCAAACTCTAAACAATAAAAATGATCATCAACATAATTTTCCGCATAATAATTCGGAAAGAACATCCTCACAACAGGGATAGACTTAATAGACAAGATAGAGAAATCACATAAAATGGCATCTCACGAGGCCACCAAACTCGAACGACGGCAAAAATGCACGTCGTCATCAATAGCACAAGAATAGATTGAACTCAAAAACAAGAATATAAGCTCAAATTACTTTTCAATCCAAGATATTTACAATTTATAAATCTCAACATCTTTTAAATTTTCAATCTCAATTTTCAACATTTGAAAATTTTCATACTCTTTACTATATTACTTAGTAAGTAATTTAAAACTCAAATTAAAAATCCAAATTTCTTCTCTTACTTCAAAATTAATTTTCATAGATTTTTTTTAAAAATCCATAATAATATTCCTCAAAATAAATTAAGGGTTTAAATTAACCACTTAAATAGTTTAAAACAATCTTTAAACCTTCTTATAACTCTTCCTAAAAACATCCATGTATATAATATAGATTCTAAAATCTCAAAATATAATTCCAATAAAGTATAGCTCAACAATATTCTCATCCTTAAAATTTCAAAATAAATAAATAAATGGCATTGCCTCGCCATTGAATCTTTAATAAATAGATATATTCATTAGATGCAGAGTCGATCGAATGATCAAAACTGCCTCGCCACTCTGTTACTCATCTCTAAAGTCAATGGTTGCAATTACCATTCAAAAATATATTCAATATATAATCTCAAAATATTATTTTTAAAATCTTTATTTTTAAAACACAAACCAACATGTCTGATTGCCTCATCATAGCATTTAGGAGATTTCTATCGATAACGTTGATCAGGCGTATCGACCAAAACTCTTAACTACTCGATGGACAACTCAACACTCTCAAATTATTTCTATAAAAGAAATACTACTCATGTAAATCTATTCCCAAGATATTTTTTAAAATATCTCAAAACTCCAATTTCTCTTTTAAAACTCATATATATATATATATATATATATATACCGTCATAAACTCAAACTAAACAACATTAAGAGAATGCATCGAGATATTCCTAGAATACTCGATTCAAAAAATCAACATAAGGAGATGGAGTGTTCATCACCTCCTACAAGATGATGAGCCACTCTCGAAAATCATCAAGACACAAGATAAGCAATATATTCTACTCGAAGGAGAAGAAGCACACAAACAACAAATCATTTCCTCAAACAAAGTAATGCTATAAAAAAATAACACCGAGTGAGTATCCGAAAAGGATAACTCAATGAAACTGAATGATAAACTCAATCAACCATGAACAATCAATAAAATCACCCATTCCTTAGTGGAAGTCCTCGTGGAAGGATAACCGAAGAGCTAAGGGCCAGGAATAAGGTTACCTCATCACTCGATTGCCCGATTGGATGTCAAATCCAAACAGACTCAAAGAAACTCAACAAAGTCACCATGACTGGAATTTAAGATATATCATCAACATATCGATACTCAAGAGTGAAAACAGAAACTTCAAAATCACCATTAACATCCCAAAGTGATAGAAATAATAAACCAATCAAATTAGGATGCCTAAATAAATATAGGATCCTATAACAACAAAAGGATCAGACTTTACATCAAATAAGTCAATCCATCTCAAATCAAATGCATTTCAATATTGTGAGTAACAAACAAATACTCACAAAAGCAACATTAAATAAAAATCTTAGAATGCCCACAACGAGCCAATCGTTGTGGATCCCTTCAATAGGATTCACAACTCTCAAAAGAGTGCAACAAGAATGCTCAAAGAAATCAATCAGCTCAATCGATACGAACTCACTTGTATCGACAAAAAAAAAAAAAGAATAGTCCCAAATAAGATTTTATATAAGATAAGTTGACATCAAACTCTATTATGGAATACTACAGAATACAATATATCTATATTCCAAGACATATTCTGTCTCAACAATCCCAAAATTCGAAAAAGGATAAAAGCTCGATTCGAAAGTAAGCTTGAATAAAGGACAATGATTCACCCATATTGTAATTCGATGTATCATTATATACATACTGTTATGTGTTTATTCTACTTTGTTTGGACCACAGCTCTGATACCAAGCTGTAAAGCCCCACCCCGAGACCCATTTTAGTAAAGAGAATTAACGAGTAATTCCGTCTACTAAAGTGGAGAATAGGGCTAGTTAAGGGCGACCATCTATAATTTTGTCTTAAACATCTATTGAATACGTCGATAAATGCAATATGATTTTTCTTTTCTATCTCAACTGGATCGACATAACCAGTAATTGCTTAATCCAAAACTATAGGTGGCTTACGGATCTATCAGAACAAAATACAATAACTAAATGAAAAGCACGTCACAGAACAGTAATCAACATTATATATATACATATACACTGATACATGTTTAGTACAATACAATATGAATACAATAAAGTTGGTATTCGACCACACCATATACATCGAACCAAATATGAATATATCAGAGTATGCGAAAGAACAGAAATTACCCAAGAGACAGAAGAGCTGATATCCAACATCAACTCCAAGCTAATCCCAATAGATGATACCTAAAACAACTCAGTCTGACCCGAGTGAAAACACATGGGTCATGCTAGCTAGAACTTATCATTAGTACAGGTGATGATAAGAGATAAGGGGAAAACCATTCCATCATTACCAATGGAATGATACAAGTCATCAAGTTATCTCTAGAGTGATACATCAATGGTTCATCATGATTGCATAGAGGAATACAATATGCATATTAGATAGACATGGTTCATCTAATTATATATATAACCGAATGAAATGGGTGAGGATATGGACCATAAAAGTAAATCTTCATAAGATAATTAAAACTTCAAGAATCCATCATAAATACAACTCATCTAATAGAAACTTCTTAATTATTATACCTCATCTCATCGGTATAAATATATATACATCTCAAATCCATCATTAAACTCATTATAAAGGAATCTCCATAATCATTTATACCTCATCTCATTGGTATAAATATAAATATATCAAAATCTATTATCAACACTCATCATAAAAGCATTACCATAATTTATACCTCATCTCATTGGTATAAATATATATAATGTCTCAAATCCATCTTGATTGAGCCCGGAATGAATCCAAAACATCATATTCGAAATCACAAATAAAACCCTGTATGTCAATAAGCCTTTTTCTTACATAAGGCTATACTAGAGCATCATCATCAAAATAGTGAAATCGAAACACCTAAAACCTCATGGAAAATAGCACATGCATTTACATCTTGACTAGTACTACCATTATTTGGTACCATTCATCGTGATGACTTGGGGTCACATAACATCATGATCATCTTGAGTGACTATAGTCGGAAACATCTTGATGACACCCAGTCACAAGAACCGAGTAATAACATTGTGATGATTGGAGTCGAGTATTAACTTCATGAACATCGTGATGACTCCATTCGAGTACTCGGTCTGTAGCACTAGTAACATCGTGACTGTGTCTCAACTTCTCGAATAGGAACCCAATAGGCGTCAACGTACGTCCCATACCATACGTTCTTACCTATTGGTTTACTAATCGTTAGTCGATGCCACATTAGAAAACCATCATGAAACATCATCAAATAAACACTGCCTCATCTCATCAGCGAGTGTAATATACCTATCTTGTCTTATCTCTTACTTGGACGAGTTTTAAGTGACATCGAGACTTGTCTCATTTCATCAACAAGTAAAAATTCATCATAAATATTGAAATCATCATCAATCCATCATAACAACTTGCCTCATCTCCTAGGCAAGTAAAAGAACATCGTGATGGTTATTTCTAACCATAGTTGCAAATTAAAACTTAACATCAATATTGCCTCATTTCATCGGCCGTCACAAAATGCATCTAGATTGGTTCGTCGTCGAATGTACTCAAAGAGTAATTCTCAAACCAATAATCTTCACCAAAATTTGGTAACTTCTAAGTCAACTCAAAATAACGCTTCAAATTGGTTTCGATGAAAACCGTGCTCGAAAACACTGAAAACTAAGAGGGATACCTCAAAACCGATAACTTGAATTCAATATGAATTCAATTCAAATTTAATCCAAAATCGATTCAAATTGCATTTAAAATTTGAATTTCAAATTCTCCAAATATAACTAGCCTACAGACAGGCATCATAGCTCTAAAAATATTTGAAAAAAATCATTAAAACCGAAGAGAATGAGAGCAAAACAAGCTAATACAATTCTAAGGTCAACGATTGTTGTTGCCGTCATTTTGCTCTTAAGACAACAACATACAATCATAATTTTGACCAAACAAACTTCAAAATTCCAGAAAATACAATGAATAAAACTTGTAGCACATGACCTAAGATTTCTGAAACATCTAAAATTATCAAAATCGATTAATAAACGAAGAAGTTATGGCCAATTTCGTTTCAGCCTCAAGCATATAGCAAATATTGGTTTTGCTCTCGGGATAACAGTATAAAAATTCGATTTTGACATAACTAACCTCAAAATTACAGAAAACATAATACATTAATGTTGTAGTACATGATTTAACCTTTCCGAAATTTCTAAAATTATCAAAATCAGTTAAGAATCGAAGAAGTTATGGCTAATTTCGTTTCAGCCTCAAGCACAGAGCAAATATTGGTTTTGCTCTCGGGATAATAGTATAAAAATTCGATTTTGACATAGCTAACCACAAAAGTATAGAAAACTCAATACGTAAAAGTTGTAACACATGATTTACCCTTTCCGGAACATCCTAAATTATCAAAATCGGTTGAGAAACGAATGAGTTATGGCCAAAATAATTTCTTAGACTTGTGATTGTTGTTGCTGCTGTCATTTTCTCTCGGGACAGCAACAAACAAACACGATTTTGATCAAGTAAATGTCAAAAGTTTAGAAAACTCAAAACTTAAAGTTTGTAGCTCTTTGCCTGAGCTTTCTAGACCATCCAAAATTATGAAATTTGGATAAGAAATGAAAAAATTATGGCCAAAACAATGTGGCAACAGAAAACAGAAAATAACAAAGACGAAATGTAACCTTATTAATACAAAAATTCAACTCAAAACCTTGTTTTTGTCTAGAATTTGTAAGCTTTTACACTTACTAATTGATTTTCAATGAATAAGTAAGAATTTGCAAGCGAGGTTGAGCCTTTAGCATAAGATTGGAGCCATAAACATCTGAAAATAGAAAAAAAAACAATACATGCAAAGAAGAAGTTGATCAAAACAAAATTTACAGCAAACAATTCTAGGGTTTTAGATGCATTCTAAGATAGAATAGATTGGAGATTACCTTCTTTTATGATTCTAACTTGAATTAGGCTTTTAAATTTGCACAGATAGAGCTTGGAAGATTAATTTTTGAAGGGGGTAGCCATTGTTTTTTACTTTGAAACTTTTTCTTTTCTGATATAGGTTTTACTGTAATGAGTTTTGGGAGAAAAGGATCTTCATTAGAAAACTCTAGAATTTGGGTTACTGGATGTTTACTATACCCAATTAGTCTATTCTCATATTTAGAAGATTATTTAGGCTAATATACATAGGTTTTATACCATTTTTAACATAACTTTCTCTATTAACTTCTTTTTACATGAGACAAAATGCATTCTTCATATTTTAACAAGGTGAACATGATTAACACAATAATATTTTTTTTTCACACTTAAAAATATTATTTTCCCAATAAACTATTAATTTACACAATATTTGACAATATTGTTATATTTAGACAAAAACCATAATTTTAAACAATCTGAATCAAATAAAAATTATTTCTTAACTCAAATAAGTGTATTAAATGTTTTAAAACTTTTTAAAATATTACAACACTATTTTCAATCACCAATACACTTCGAAAAATTTATTTTCTTCTCATTTTCTCTTTTTATTCACTATAAAAGGCTATTATTGGAATAAAATTCCAATACTTCCCATTTTGACTCAATAAATAACTAACATCTTTTATTTTCAACCCACTTTCCCAAATAGAATATTTTATGCTTATTTTCACTCATTTATATTTATTCCAACCATCAATATGTTGAAATACATCTTATGAGATAAATCAACTCACATAAATTAAAAACCCAAGTTTTATTCATCAAAACATTGTTTATATAAAATAAACAATATTAACTCACATTTCATTCCTCCAATTCATTTATAATCACTGTATTAAATTATTATTTGCATTAAAATTTTATATTAACGGTAATCTTCAAAATCCGGGTTGTTATATATATAGGCCGGGTTGACATTCGAATGGATGGATAAGATAGATTTACGCGCTAACGCCAAAGTGGCCCAAGAAGCCTTTTTCGACTTCGGAATGAAATTGGGTCAACCCATATATCAAAATAGATGTTTTTAAATATTTTAAACGTGATTGAACAATTTTCAAGTCCAAATTCCATCGTATGAAGAAGTTATGCTCAAATCAATATTTTTCAAATTGATTTCAATTTCATTAATTTCAAGGTGTTTCGAGTCCGTACGATCAAACGACAAGTCCGATCGCTATGAAACTTTAAATCCTACAATATTTCACCGTTACGGATCCGATGAAACTATTTTCGTCAAAATCCGAGTCAGTGGCCAAAATGGCTATTTTTACATTAATTAAATTAAAAATTAATTTATAAAATCAAATTTTTATATTTCAATTCTAAAATTGACAAATCTTATCATTTTATAATTCTTAATCGTTTATCCAAAATTTAAACAAGTTAGATGTCCCTTAAATGCTGATTCAATCATAAATTTCAGCGTTAAATTACAATTTTATTAAATTCAGAGATTATAAATTAAATTTTCAATAATTCCATTAAATTAAATTTTCATTCTATCACTCAATCTATTAGTATCAAATAGATGAAACTAACATTGGATTCATACTTTATTACGTATATATCTCCAAATTTCATCTAAATTTCAATAACGCAATAATTAAATGTTAGATTTCATTTATTTACAATTAATCCTATTATTATACATTAAATTCGAATATATTGGCACAACTTAATTTTTTTGCATTTCTTTTACTCAACCAATTGTCATTTTATAAATAAAATTAACACTATCTCCGATTATTACACAAAATTTTCATTAACAAACGTTAATTTAGATTTATGCAATTGATTACCCCTTTTTTTAACACATTAAATAAACAAGCAACCTATATTAATTTCCACCTATTGCTTTTAATTGCATTTATAAGTTCGTTACTTATCAGTCCTGATTTATAATTTCATATACGCTAATTTTATTTCATGACATTAATATACGCCTATTCACATCTTAATTAGAATAAATATTACATTTCTAAATGTGTACTTCTATCAATTGTACACATTAATTAAAGGTTAAATCTAATTAATGAATTTACCTATATTCCATTCTTATACCAATTTATTACTTATACATACCTTAATTTCTATGAAATTTGTCCATTCACACTTCCGTTGTTTTATTCATTACCATTAGAGTAACGTTTATTATCAACACAAACATTATAATTACTCATCTACATTGATTGTATAAATTTTCAATTTATTACGTAATACTGCATTGGTTTATATACTTTGAATTAATTTCTTCGAAACATTTGAATTACTATATTAAATTGGAATGTTCATTCACATTCATTAATTATTAACTTGCAATAACGTATTTCCTTAATTTACATCCAATTACTGTTAACCATGTTTTAGTACATTAGTCAATTCAATACTTACCTCTAGTTTCACATATTCAATTTATATCCAGGTATAAACCCTTATATCCTGTTATAATTTAATGCACACATTAATTAAGATTTTAAATCAAATTAATCATTTTATCTTGGTAACATTCTTTTATTACAATAAGAATATAATTAACATTTACATTGTTCACTTATTGGAATTACATCCAAGTTATTAACAATTAACTTGCCAATCTTATCCAAGCTATTATTTTTATTAATAATTCCCTACATTTTTATTTCATTCAACATTAAGTTACCAAAATCTTCTTAAATAAAGAAATTAAATTACCGAATTTTACGGGTCGTTACAAGTACACTTGAGTTGTTTTACATTATATAAGTATGTATGTCCTGACTCGAATGTTTTGTGTTTTCCTTTATGCTCGGGTTAGCCTGAGTATTTACAGCTTAGCTTGGATTTCTTTTCTGGAGCTAGGAATCGCTGGAGATTTTGCTTGTCTAGTTTTCTATTCCCTTTCAGTTTCAGTTGTTCTATTTCAACTCTAGTATTTATAAACTTCTATGTGTTTGACATTTCTATTGTATATGTTTGTTTTAGACTGCTATTATGTATTATGTTTTGAGAGTTTGTTATAGTAGCTTCATGAACTACTATGGTATTTTAATTTCCGCGGCGAGTTATTCTGATATTTCTGTGTCTGTGATTCTGTGATTGTATTTCATTGCTCCAAATTTTATCTACAATGCGGTATTTTGAGCAATTCAAGTCCGGCATGTGTGGATGCGAATGGCTGAAAATATCGGGTTGTCACATCAGGTCAAACCAAGCTTATTTACGGATTGCTTTTGGATGCATTGGAGCTTAGGAGATGAGTTGGAGGTCTTCAAGTCGTATTCACGTATATGTTTATTTTTCGCTGCTTTGTTGTGGAAATCATCCGTATTTATGAGGATATGTTGTTTTAACTGTTCAGGCTGATGGTTGTGATTTGTTGTTGTACTTTGATGGATATATGTATATTACAGATTCTCTTGTGTAAAGATCATTGATTTTGTATTACACGTTGTTCCGTTGCGATTTGAGATTCTTTGTTGTTTTTTAGTCTCTCTCTCTCTTCTTCTTCTCTTCTCTTCTTCTTTCTACTTCTATCCAAAACAATCCATCTTTCCATTTAATTTGGGTTAGACATATATGTTTTATTGTCAACTTGAGATGTACAAAAAAGCTGGCTGTTACACATGGTATCGAAGCTGAAGGTTAAGCAAGAACCTTGGCTTTATGGGGAAACTTATTATGGGATAAGGTAGTGGAATGCCTTATTATGAGTTTTGAGTGCGCGCGTGTGTGTATATGTGAGCGCGTATTTGTTAGTGATATAAAAATATTTTATGTTAGGTTAATTTATCTGTTGAGTCGCTTATGAATTCTGGTCGGTACGTAGGATGCCACGATATCGATAGGGGGTTTCTAAACCCTTAAACAAGGCAAACCGACATGGCATTGTTTTGAGAATTGGTAAATGAAATAATTTTACCAAAACTATAATAAATATAAAAGAATATTTTTTCAGAAATTATTATTGTTATATATGGTGTGTTTGGTTGTTAGTAAATGATAATACTTGATTATGATCATTTATTGTTTTTTGTCTGTTGTTCTAATAAAGGTCATGATTATTATAATTTAAACAAAGGTAAACAATTGTAACTTGAGTTATATAAGAGGATGAATTTATAAATATAGATTATAGATTATGATTATGATTAAAATAATTCAACATTTATGAAATGATATTTCATAAGAAGTGAGTTTATGCAAATACGAATTATAAATGTGATTTATAAATGGAAAAGAAGTGAAATTATACAAGTACAATTATAAATATGATTTGTAAATAATAATGGATTTAACTAAGAATTTAGGGAATTTAAATCCTATCGGGTTTGGAAAATTGTTTTTCAAAGTTTTGAAGGAATAATACTGGTATTACTTTGAAAATATTTTTGTTAGAAATATTTTAAATGGGTTTAGAAGAAATAAAAATCATTTAATTCACTTCAGTCGCTTGAAAACAATTTCGATGATGAGCGCAGCATCATCGGTGTTCATATTCGAGTTTTTAAGTGATGGGTTGCCACCATTGGAGTTTTTGGTAAAACTAGTTTCAATTTTAAAATTCAAAGTTATGATTTAAAAAAAAATGAAAATAATTATAGTATCGTTTCAAAATAAATCGAAATAAGAATAAGATGTTTAAACTCTGAAAGTTTTCATTTAAGCATTTTATCAAAATATGAGAGAATAAATTTATAACTTATAAGTTTTGAGGATTAGTAATTTAAAGCAAATTTTTATATTTTTTGAATATAAATTGTTGAGAAAAGCAAAATTGAAATGAATTTTAAATTAAGTTAATTTAAAAAAAAATGAATTTTGAAAGGGAATTTAACCTAAGTTAGGTGAAATGCAATAATTTTTGAAATGAAATTGATTGTGATTTGAAATGGATTAATGAATGAACTAACAAAATAAATTAGTGATTTGAATATGGTTTAGAATGTTGTTTAATAGAATGGAATATTGAAATTGAACAATAAATTGAATCAAATGAAATCGAATTTGATTCGTAATGAATTAATAAGATGAATACAGACTTAAGTTGTGAAGTGATAACAAACATTAGAAGTATTGTCTAAAATGTTTATAAACTTAAGTAAAAAATTTATGAAATGATTTATAAATGAACTTAGTATGATGTGAAATGTTGCTAAATATGAAATTTGATGGATTGTTCTTAAGTGATATTAGTATTGAAAGAATATACTAAGTAATAAGTGATTATGAATAAAGCAACGTGAATAATGATTCTAAAAAATGAATGTAAATAATAGAATTTGAATAGTAGGACGAATTGAAATAAAAACGTAAATTGTACATATATTATTTTATTCGCATGTCTATTTGATCCAGATTCGGGTACATGATTTCGACATGGTTTACATCGGTCCGAGTTGGAATTTTAACCCGATTCTCGATGGCGAACACTGGATATGGATTTTTGATTGATTATGATATTTTCTATCATAGTATGTGGCTATGCAAGGATGTAATGGAAGCGATTTTTCGTTGCCGAAAAACCGAACCATTATGGTTTTTAAGAGAAGAAAGAGATAGAAGAAGAGAGAAAGAAAAACAGAACAGAAAGAAACAACATCAGAATCTCACAATTCGCAGCGGAACAACATATAATAATAAATGAATAATCTTTAAACAAAGAACTATATCAGTTATTACATTACATCACATTTCATTACATCATATCATCATCAGAGTGTACAACAATATACAACAAACAGTGCAGCGGAAAAGAAATACTATATAAACTAGTAATACGCCATGCCATCCAGCTTGCCTCCAGCAACTCCAGAATATCCAGAATATCCTGATAAACCTAACTCTTGACTGCCCGTGTGGAAATTGGTGGGCACCCAGAGTTTAGGAAGGAAAACAATAAACTCCGAGTCAGTCATGTGACTGGTGTGAGAACTCAAAACAGTTTATTTATCTTTAAAATCAAAATAGAGGAATATTTTTAAAGTCAATTCGCAATGTTTTTAAAAATGAGACTACCATAAGGCCTCCCGCACACACACACATGCAAACGCAGAATCGAGGGAGATTTCTCCTTATGATAGTCAAAGATGCTTGATACGCATTTAAAAGAACATTTTATATTATTACTAGTGCATAGTGTAGGAAAAATTTAGTTCGAAAGTAGAATATAAATCTTAGCCAACATACGACCATTATCGTATGTCCACTATAGCTAACTATGTTCAATAGCAGGTTACCGCCACATTCCATAGCAGGTTATACAACTAAAACCGTACAAGTTTCGTATTGTTTCTTTGGATTTCCAACAAATGGTCAGGCCAAGGAACTTCCCATTGCCACATGGGAATGCCTCTGGAAGGACATTCCCGAGAACCAAACCGGAACTCTGCCAACACAAGGCTGGGTTACCCCTAACTGGGTAACTACTGACACGAGCACGCCATTCCCCGATCGTAAACGACCTTTCTCACGGGATCCCGATAACCAACAACCACAAAGTAATAAATTCGCAGTAACCACATAGGTTAAATATCTAGGCTCCATACCATGATACCACCTCTATCCAGAAGGAAATGCACATACCTTAAAGGGAGCTACCCCTCATAACCTTGCCGCATCTTTCCTGTTTTGACCATTTCCGGGGTGTGAGGCTCGACGAAGTCACGTCCACGAAAACACACTTTATACAAAAAGCCGTGCTTTGGGTCAACAAATGATCATAGAAATGATCACCAAGATAGACGATCAAATAAATGATCCTATCACAAATAATCAACACAATGATCATTTACAGCTACACTCAGCATGTCACATTACCAAATTGGGAATATATCGCTGATAACTTCAACTATATAACCTCTGAGCTCGTACGTCTCAGAGAAGGGTGTTAAGCTAAGAGAATAAATTCTCCGCCACCAACAGAAATATATTTGAAAGAAATCGGCTTTACATCTCAATTTGTAATGTCAGACACACAATCTATACAAGTCTGTTCCGGGCTCGAACAGAACCGAAGGCACTTACAAAGAAGTCCTTGCAATCCGAATAATCTCTAATCACGTTCGGATTTCCCATCACATATGGAGATCTCAATACCGGGGATCAGCCAGTGCAGAGACAATCAACAAGAAACCCTTTCGCTTTCGAAAATATCCGGTCTTCAACACCGATCTTCGAATGCAATTCATAACGACGTATCACATATTCGGAATGGGTTATACGACCCCAAGGTCCTTTCCCGGTTAACCCGAATAGTGAGCGCTTATTTTTAAAAAAAATAAGTGTGGCATTCAATTTCAAACAAATCACAACAAATACCTATTTAAAGGTAAATATTGATAGTCGGTTATTGAACTATCAATAGATATGCCAACATCACCAGATTCCAAATAATCTTCCAAATTATTTATTTCCTCAAAAATATCTTTACAAGATATATATATTTTCCATTCTTCAAAAATAAATCAATATTTATTTTTAAACTCATTTTCCCAAATTCCATTTATAAATTCCATATTGAATTTACATTCCAAAATATTTATGAATATACGATTTTCATTCGTTTTCAAATATTCATTTCAATTTATCTTCAAAAAGATAAATTCAAAATATTCACTTAAGATGGAAAAAAAAACATTTCCATGCTTATTTATTTATAAGTAATTCACAAGCCCTTTTTATTTTCTACACTTAGAAAATATTTAATATACTCTAATCGAAATTAAGTATATATTTCATTCTTTAAGGAAATCATTCTCTTTAACATATTTATTTGGGCCAAAACGAATGTTGCGTAAAACATCGTTACGACGTCCCAAAATCACTAGTATAGGGATTCGAAATTAAAATAGATATATAAATCCCAATACTATACAAAACATTTCCTTTCGGAAATCATTTACTATAACAACAGTGTTATAGTCCACCATTTCCTTTTATTTCTCGAAAACGTCTATTTCAACAATGAATGTTGAAATCTATGGTTTCGATAGTTAATATATTTTAAAATATCTTTAGATCGTTTTAATTCTATTTAAAACATCACCTCCAAAACAATTTCTTTAACATATTATTCACTATTCAAAAACGTGAATATACCTTGTTAATAAATTTCATCACTTCTATTCATTTTATTTTAAAGGATTATCCACTGTCTAAACATGAATATAATTCCATTAACAAATTACAACAATTCCTTATCAAAATAAGTCGTTGCGGATTTATAAAACAACGTTTATAAATTCTATTTCTATTTATTTTGTAACAACTTCCTTTTATAAATTTCCTTTATAAATCTATTCAATTTCATATCTCAATGATATACTAAAATTTCATATTATAAGTTAAATACTTATAATTTATTTGTTTATAAAATCGTTCCTTTAAACTTCATAAATTTATAAATCTTATAACTTATAAGATTCATTTATTTATCCAAATTCCATTCCTTTAATAACTTTATAAATTTTATAAACCTACTGCTTACAAAATTTCATTTATAACTTCACTGTTTATAATTCTATAAATTTCATTCATTTATGAAATTCGTTTACAATTCATCCTAACACTTATAAAAGCTCGTTTTATAATTCCAATATTTTAATTTACAAATATCAATTTATAAATCTTTTAATACAAATGAATTTGTATTATTATTTTAAAACATCTTTTAAACTCTTTTAGAATTCCATCATTTTGATTTATAAAATAAACCAATCTTATAAATCCTATTTTTAGACTTTTTATAATAGATTCAAAAATCCCAGTTTAAGCTATTTTATAAAATCATAGATCCCATATTTTCATAAATCAACTTTTAACTATATTTCTCAAAAATAAATTTTTTATAACATTAAGATTTATAACGTTTATTTATTTATAATGGATCAATTCCGAAAATATTTATAAAACGAATATTTTCACAATCACTTTAGAAATCCTTTAAAAATCAAAATCGTTATTTTTTAAACTTCAAAAATTGGATCCGATGATGCAACACATCAATAGTCAATCACGACTTTCAAACATCATATATTATCCATGATAACAATCAAATATCACAATATATGAACCAAACAAATATTTGTGAGGAATCCAGTTGGATCCCTCCAACCTGTTTCCCTGCATCCACAGACATTAGCACAATACCAATTCCGTTTCAAGACGGAATATCGCGCTATATGGGATTTTATAAATATATATCCGCTTACTAACGGCGCATAGGGTCTCATCCGCTAAAAAAAAATGCGGGAAATCAATCAACTGCAATATATACATATGCCAATATATATATATTGCTATATATATATAATATAATACCAATTCCACTTCAAGGTGGAATATCGCGGTATATGTGTGTAATAAATAACCTCCGCTTACTAACGGCGTATAGGGTCTATTCACATCCAATATATATATATATATATATATATATATATATATATATATAACAATCATCATTCAAGCATTCAATCAATACAGTCAAGCAAATTTTAAATCTAACTATTTAAAATTTAAATAAACAATAAAATTCCTTTTGAGTGAGAAGTTCTCACCTTTATTCCCGTTTGCAATCCACTTCCAATTCAACTTGTTTTCTTCATTTATACCTTGTATAAATATTTACACAATTTATTAATATTCGAAATAAATCGAATAAACATTTTCATTTGAAAATTTCAATTCATCAGCGATTTTATTTTAAACCAATTTTCTTCTTTAAAATTATCTAATCGAAGAATTAAATCTTAAACTAGAATTCCTTTAATAAATTTATTCAACTAATAAATTTAATTTCAAACTAGTGATTTAAATTTTTAACCAAAGAATCTAAATTTTAAACTAATTCCCTATTAATTTTAAACAGATTACTCTTAACAAATTTATCAAATAAAATTTAAATTTCAACTAAATTTACTTAAATAAATTTATTTAACTACAATTTAATTTTAAAACTAAATTTTCTTCTTTTAATAAATTATTCTTAGTAACAAAAAAATAAATTTAGATTTAATTAACTCACCCTATAATTAAATTTATCCAACTAACTATTAAATTTCTTTTTCTTATCAATTAATAATTTTAATTGACAAATCTTAAATTTATACAAATTTTCTGGTTTCAAACTAAAAATCTGAATTCAAACTGATTTTTCTTTAATTAAATTTGTTTAACTAAATATTGAATTAAAACTAAACTTCCTTTTTAATAAATTAATCAAATACATATATTTAAACTCTAGGATTTTTCCTTTTCTCAGTTTTATCCATATAAATAATTCTCGTTTATAAATTTATTAAAAAATTAAATCTTAAACTACATTTCAAGAACTTATAATTAATTAAGAGGCATATATAAATTTCTCTTTACTGCAAATTTCTCTCTTTAACCTTACTGTATTATTATTTTTCTATTTTATAAACAGGATTTGCTTTACTGTAAACATTTTTTTTTCTTTAAACGTATATATATCTATATATCCTAAATTTAAATAATAAGTAAATAAAAAAAAATAGCAAATAACTTACTGTATTTCACGAACTCAAACCATTGCTCGACCTCGAATCCCCAATCATGCGCGCACGAGCTCGTCTCCACCACAACCATCGCCTGCGCACCCTCCTACGCGTGCGAGCCTCCCACCTGACAACGCCGCCTCGCCGTGCCTCGAGCGCGCTCTGTCTTGAATCGCACGCGCAAGCACAACTCCAAGCGCCGCCTTGCAATTGCCGTGCCCTAGTCGTCGCCTTCGATCCCCCACATGCCGCGCGCACGCTCGCCTTGCTCCTCCACGACAGGCCGATACCATTGAACCTCGCCCCCCTCTACGCTCGCGCTCGCGACTTAAATTATGGTCGGCCATGGATTTTAAAACGAACGGGTTGATTTTTTTTTTTTTTTTTTTTTTTTGTAAATTGAAGAATGATGGAAGAAGGGAACGGAACGAATTTGGTTTTGAATTAAAGAGGCTCGGCCATTAATTTTTCTTCTTCGTTCAAATGATTTTGAACGAGAGTGAAGGGGTATTTAAAAATCGTAAAGAACATGGGCATCACGATTTCTATCGTGATTTTCTGCGTGATCCTAGGCGTGAGTAAAGGAAAGAGAACGTGCTGTGTTTGTTTATAAATTTAAATTAAAATTTTAAATTGAGTTCGATAAAATCCCAATGCGTTTACTCACCGTGTACTCACATATCAACTCCGAAAAATACGAAATTTGAAATCCGAGAATAATTCAGTATTACGGACCCAATGGAACTGGTTTCGTCGAATTCCGAGACTGTGCCTCGGACGGCTATTTTAAATATCGATTCAAACGATTTAATTTCAAAACTGAACAATTCACTTCCAAATTAAATTCTGAAGCTTCTATTATCTTCAATATTATCAATATGAATTTTACAAGCCTTTGAAATATTTTTAAATCAGCTTAAAATTGAAGATTCAATTTTTTTATTCAACTCTTAATAGATTAAATTCTATAATTTAATCGCCATATTCAAAGTTATATTGAAAATTCAATCCAAACCATCATTCAAATATTTAAAATTAATTAAATATTTTCAAATTAAATTATTAAAAATTCTGGGTCGTTACAATCTTCCCTCCTTAAAAGAATTTCGTCCCGAAATTATAAGTTAAGAAGAATGCCCTTATCCCATCTATTATTTTTCACAATCTAAATAGTTTTATCAACTTACTAACCTAAATCTTTTTACTAGAGATTCATTATCATTTCAACTAGCTTTCCAACTTAAATTATAGGTTTCAATCAATATTGTTTTCCTAACAATTTAAATTTAAATTCAAATTCAAATTTCAAACTTTCAAATTTTTCTCAAAATTTTTCTAACACCCTAAATTTTCGAAAAATTTCACCAGCGTCTCCTTTGCGCGGCTAGCTCGGTACGACTACAGAATGGCACCACGGCCCCTCAGAATCAAAAAGAAAAGAGAAAAGCCAAGTGGCTAGAGAAGAAAGTCATCAAATCTCATACTGAAATTGAAATACATACCTTTTTGTCGAGCAATTCAATTTTATCTTTGAAATCAAAATCTCAATCCCATTATACACCTGTATATCCTGCTATCATAATATCTAATCCAACATTCAAACCAATTTGCACATTTCTATTACAAAATTTCCAACATATGTTCTTATACACTTTTACTTCACTATTGAAGTTACATATTTATTTTCATTCAATATTATATTTCAATTTCGATTCACAATTTCAATTCTATTTGAATTCAATTCATAACTCAAATTTCATTCAAATTCAATTTCATTTGAATTCAATTCCAAATTTCAATATCTATATTCAATTCATTAGTCCATAAATTAATAATTTATCAAGTTAGTTCACTTGAATTCAATTCATTTTATTTTATTCCATTTACTAATGATAATAATTTAATATTATCACTTCCTAACAATCATGCAACCATATACTATAATAATTCATAGAAAATCATTTCTTTTTTATACAAAATAGTTTTGGGCAAAATTACTTTATTTACCTGATTCAAAAACAATTTTATATTCACTAACAAATACGCTCTCATATCTATTATTACACTCAAACTCATTCTAGAGTACTGCTGACTATATCTTTAACGAGTAATACCCAACAGAACCATGGTTGTCGCTTAACCATAAGCTCTGATACCAAATGTAACGGAAGCGATTTTTCATTGCCGAAAAACCGAACCATTATGGTTTTTAAGAGAAGAAAGAGGTAGAAGAAGAGAGAAAGAAAAACAGAACAGAAAGAAACAACATCAGAATCTCACAATTCGCAGCGGAACAACATATAATAATAAATGAATAATCTTTAAACAAAGAACTATATCAGTTATTACATTACATCACATTTCATTACATCATATCATCATCAGAGTGTACAACAATATACAACAAACAGTGCAGCGGAAAAGAAATACTATATAAACTAGTAATACGCCATGCCATCCAGCTTGCCTCCAGCAACTCCAGAATATCCTGATAAACCTAACTCTTGACTGCCCGTGTGGAAATTGGTGGGCACCCAGAGTTTAGGAAGGAAAACAATAAACTCCGAGTCAGTCATGTGACTGGTGTGAGAACTCAAAACAGTTTATTTATCTTTAAAATCAAAATAGAGGAATATTTTTAAAGTCAATTCGCAATGTTTTTAAAAATGAGACTACCATAAGGCCTCCCACACACACACACATGCAAACGCAGAATCGGAGGAGATTTCTCCTTATGATAGTCAAAGATGCTTGATACACATTTAAAAGAACATTTTATATTATTACTAGTGCATAGTGTAGGAAAAATTTAGTTCGAAAGTAGAATATAAATCTTAGCCAACATACGACCATTATCGTATGTCTACTATAGCTAACTATGTTCAATAGCAGGTTACCGCCACATTCCATAGCAGGTTATACAACTAAAACCGTACAAGTTTCGTATTGTTTCTTTGGATTTCCAACAAATGGTCAGGCCAAGGAACTTTCCATTGCCACATGAGAATGCCTCTGGAAGGACATTCCCAAGAACCAAACCGGAACTCTGCCAACACAAGGCCGGGTTACCCCTAACTGGGTAACTACTGACACGAGCACGCCATTCCCCGATCGTAAACGACCTTTCTCACGGGATCCTGATAACCAACAACCACAAAGTAATAAATTCGCAGTAACCACATAGGTTAAACATCTGGGCTCCATACCATGATACCACCTCTATCCAGAAGGAAATGCACATACCCTAAAGGGAGCTACCCCTCATAACCTTGCCGCATCTTTCCTGTTTTGACCATTTCCGGGGTGTGAGGCTCGACGAAGTCACGTCCACAAAAACACACTTTATACAAAAAGCCGTGCTTTGGGTCAACAAATGATCATAGAAATGATCACCAAGATAGACGATCAAATAAATGATCCTATCACAAATAATCAACACAATGATCATTTACAGCTACACTCAGCATGTCACATTACCAAATTGGGAATATATCGATGATAACTTCAACTATATAATCTCTGAGCTCGTATGTCTCAGAGAAGGGTGTTAAGCTAAGAGAATAAATTCTCCGGCACCAACAGAAATATATTTGAAAGAAATCGGTTTTACATCTCAATTTGTAATGTCAGACACACAATCTATACAAGTCTGTTCCGGGCTCGAACAGAACCGAAGGCACTTACAAAGAAGTCCTTGCAATCCGAATAATCTCTAATCACGTTCGGATTTCCCATCACATATGGAGATCTCAATACCGGGGATCAGCCAGTGCAGAGACAATCAACAAGAAACCCTTTCGCTTTCGAAAATATCCGGTCTTCAACACCGATCTTCGAATGCAATTCATAACGACGTATCACATATTCGGAATGGGTTATACGACCCCAAGGTCCTTTCCCGGATAACCCGAATAGTGAGCGCTTATTTTTAAAAAAAATAAGTGTGGCATTCAATTTCAAACAAATCACAACAAATACCTATTTAAAGGTAAATATTGATAGTCGGTTATTGAACTATCAATAGATATGCCAACATCACCAGATTCCAAATAATCTTCCAAATTATTTATTTCCCCAAAAATATCTTTACAAGATATATATATTTTCCATTCTTCAAAAATAAATCAATATTTATTTTTAAACTCATTTTCCCAAATTCCATTTATAAATTCCATATTGAATTTACATTCCAAAATATTTATGAATATACGATTTTCATTCGTTTCAAATATTCATTTCAATTTATCTTCAAAAAGATAAATTCAAAATATTCACTTAATATGAAAAAAAAACATTTCCATGCTTATTTATTTATAAGTAATTCACAAGCCCTTTTTATTTTCTACACTTAGAAAATATTTAATATACTCTAATCGAAATTAAGTATATATTTCATTCTTTAAGGAAATCATTCTCTTTAACATATTTATTTGGGCCAAAACGAATGTTGCGTAAAACATCGTTACGACGTCCCAAAATCACTAGTATAGGGATTCGAAATTAAAATAGATATATAAATCCCAATACTATACAAAACATTTCCTTTCGGAAATCATTTACTATAACAACAGTGTTATAGTCCACCATTTCCTTTTATTTCTCGAAAACGTCTATTTCAACAATGAATGTTGAAATCTATGATTTCGATAGTTAATATATTTTAAAATATCTTTAGATCGTTTTAATTCTATTTAAAACATCACCTCCAAAACAATTTCTTTAACATATTATTCACTATTCAAAAACGTGAATATACCTTGTTAATAAATTTCATCACTTCTATTCATTTTATTTTAAAGGATTATCCACTGTCTAAACATGAATATAATTCCATTAACAAATTACAACAATTCCTTATCAAAATAAGTCGTTGCGGATTTATAAAACAACGTTTATAAATTCTATTTCTATTTATTTTGTAACAACTTCCTTTTATAAATTTCCTTTATAAATCTATTCAATTTCATATCTCAATGATATACTAAAATTTCATATTATAAGTTAAATACTTATAATTTATTTGTTTATAAAATCGTTCCTTTAAACTTCATAAATTTATAAATCTTATAACTTATAAGATTCATTTATTTATCCAAATTCCATTCCTTTAATAACTTTATAAATTTTATAAACCTACTGCTTACAAAATTTCATTTATAACTTCACTGTTTATAATTCTATAAATTTCATTCATTTATGAAATTCGTTTACAATTCATCCTAACACTTATAAAAGCTCGTTTTATAATTCCAATATTTTAATTTACAAATATCAATTTATAAATCTTTTAATACAAATGAATTTGTATTATTATTTTAAAACATCTTTTAAACTCTTTTAGAATTCCATCATTTTGATTTATAAAATAAACCAATCTTATAAATCCTATTTTTAGACTTTTTATAATAGATTCAAAAATCCCAGTTTAAGCTATTTTATAAAATCATAGATCCCATATTTTCATAAATCAATTTTTAACTATATTTCTCAAAAATAAAATTTTTATAACATTAAGATTTATAACGTTTATTTATTTATAATGGATCAATTCCGAAAATATTTATAAAACGAATATTTTCACAATCACTTTAGAAATCCTTTAAAAATCAAAATCGTTATTTTTTAAACTTCAAAAATTGGATCCGATGATGCAACACATCAATAGTCAATCACGACTTTCAAACATCATATATTATCCATGATAACAATCAAATATCACAATATATGAACCAAACAAATATTTGTGAGGAATCCAGTTGGATCCCTCCAACCTGTTTCCCTGCATCCACAGACATTAGCACAATACCAATTCCGTTTCAAGACGGAATATCGCGCTATATGGGATTTTATAAATATATATCCGCTTACTAACGGCGCATAGGGTCTCATCCGCTAAAAAAAAAATGCGGGAAATCAATCAACTGCAATATATACATATGCCAATATATATATATTGCTATATATATATAATATAATACCAATTCCACTTCAAGGTGGAATATCGCGGTATATGTGTGTAATAAATAACCTCCGCTTACTAACGGCGTATAGGGTCTATTCACATCCAATATATATATATATATATATATATATATATAACAATCATCATTCAAGCATTCAATCAATACAGTCAAGCAAATTTTAAATCTAACTATTTAAAATTTAAATAAACAATAAAATTCCTTTTGAGTGAGAAGTTCTCACCTTTATTCCCGTTTGCAATCCACTTCCAATTCAACTTGTTTTCTTCATTTATACCTTGTATAAATATTTACACAATTTATTAATATTCGAAATAAATCGAATAAACATTTTCATTTGAAAATTTCAATTCATCAGCGATTTTATTTTAAACCAATTTTCTTCTTTAAAATTATCTAATCGAAGAATTAAATCTTAAACTAGAATTCCTTTAATAAATTTATTCAACTAATAAATTTAATTTCAAACTAGTGATTTAAATTTTTAACCAAAGAATCTAAATTTTAAACTAATTCCCTATTAATTTTAAACAGATTACTCTTAACAAATTTATCAAATAAAATTTAAATTTCAACTAAATTTACTTAAATAAATTTATTTAACTACAATTTAATTTTAAAACTAAATTTTCTTCTTTTAATAAATTATTCTTAGTAACACAAAAATAAATTTAGATTTAATTAACTCACCCTATAATTAAATTTATCCAACTAACTATTAAATTTCGTTTTCTTATCAATTAATAATTTTAATTGACAAATCTTAAACTTATACAAATTTTCTGGTTTCAAACTAAAAATCTGAATTCAAACTGATTTTTCTTTAATTAAATTTGTTTAACTAAATATTGAATTAAAACTAAACTTCCTTTTTAATAAATTAATCAAATACATATATTTAAACTCTAGGATTTTTCCTTTTCTCAGTTTTATCCATATAAATAATTCTCGTTTATAAATTTATTAAAAAATTAAATCTTAAACTACATTTCAAGAACTTATAATTAATTAAGAGGCATATATAAATTTCTCTTTACTGCAAATTTCTCTCTTTAACCTTACTGTATTATTATTTTTCTATTTTATAAACAGGATTCGCTTTACTGTAAACATTTTTTTTTCTTTAAACGTATATATATCTATATATCCTAAATTTAAATAATAAGTAAATAAAAAAAAATTAGCAAATAACTTATTGTATTTCACGAACTCAAACCATTGCTCGACCTCGAATCCCCAATCATGCGCGCACGAGCTCGTCTCCACCACAACCATCGCCTGCGCACCCTCCTACGCGCGCGAGCCTCCCACCTGACAATGCCGCCTCGCCGTGCCTCGAGCGCGCTCTGTCTTGAATCGCACGCGCAAGCACAACTCCAAGCGCCGCCTTGCAATTGTCGTGCCCTAGTCGTCGCCTTCGATCCCCCCATGCCGCGCGCACGCTCGTCTTGCTCCTCCACGACAGGCCGATACCATTGAACCTCGCCCCCCTCTACGCTCGCGCTCGCGACTTAAATTAAGGTCGGCCATGGATTTTAAAACGAAAGAGTTGATTTTTTTTTTTTTTTTTTTGTAAATTGAAGAATGATGGAAGAAGGGAACGGAACGAATTTGGTTTTGAATTAAAGAGGCTCGGCCATTAATTTTTCTTCTTCGTTCAAATGATTTTGAACGAGAGTGAAGGGGTATTTAAAAATCGTAAAGAACATGGGCATCACGATTTCTATCGTGATTTTCTGCGTGATCCTAGGCGTGAGTAAAGGAAAGAGAACGTGCTGTGTTTGTTTATAAATTTAAATTTAAATTTTAAATTGAGTTCGATAAAATCCCAATGCGTTTACTCACCGTGTACTCACATATCAACTCCGAAAAATACGAAATTTGAAATCCGAGAATAATTCAATATTACGGACCCAATGGAACTGGTTTCGTCGAATTCCGAGACTGTGCCTCGGACGGCTATTTTAAATATCGATTCAAACGATTTAATTTCAAAACTGAACAATTCACTTCCAAATTAAATTCTGAAGCTTCTATTATCTTCAATATTATCAATATGAATTTTACAAGCCTTTGAAATATTTTTAAATCAGCTTAAAATTGAAGATTCAATTTTTTTATTCAACTCTTAATAGATTAAATTCTATAATTTAATCGCCATATTCAAAGTTATATTGAAAATTCAATCCAAACCATCATTCAAATATTTAAAATTAATTAAATATTTTCAAATTAAATTATTAAAAATTCTGGGTCGTTACAAAGGATAATAGTGATTTCTAACCATGGAACCGAATCCAAGTCCGCACTAGAGTGGTCATGTGTACGATACTAGTTCTGAAGTGAAATTGTGTGATTGAGCGAGTGGTCAGATTTGATATTGCGTACAGATGATATATGTACATCTTACGGGCTTTAAAAAATATATTGTTGACATTGGAAAATGAAAATTGATATGGTTATGAATTGATTGGATGCATATTATTTGTTTATAGTTTCTTTGGTTACATTTGTTGCATTTGCAAATGGTTGTTATATAGTCTATGTTATACATTGATATTACTTTCTACATACATGTTCTCATTGGTCTTCAGTGATTAGTAGGTGCAGATGGCGTATGCTTCACATTTTGGAGCTCGCTTTCGCATTATATTGATTGTATATGCTTGGTAATGCTAATAAAAAGGTATACTCTCAGATTACATGCCGTATTTTTATAATTTTCCCTATAGGATGCCTCATCCTCAAAGATGAAATGTATATTTGTGATTATATACATGTTGTAATTTTTTTCGATCGAGCCACACAAAGAAGATGCTGGTGAAATTTTACGTAAATCTATGGCGCTAGAATTTTTTTGAGAATTTTGGAAAATTTTTGGTAACTAAAATTTGATTTTGAGTTATAACTTGAAATGATATTAATTGATTTTTGGAATGGTATTAGTTAATAACTATGAATGAATTTGAAGATTATGAAAACGTTTTTATAAGAAGTTATAACTATTTGATTTTGAAAAGTTAAATGACTTAAAAGCATTTGGTAATCTATTTCAACTAATTGGTTTTGAAAAGTTAAATGGATTTGGGTATTTTTCTTGGTAATTTCGAGGACGAAATTATTTTTAGAAGGGTGAATGTAACGACCCAAAATTTTAGTCATCGGATTCGAAATATATAATTGATTTTAAATATCAAAAAGTTAATTTTATAAGTTAAATAACATGTATTTCAAATATAGTGATTTATTTTTTAATTAAATGTTTAAAATTTGAATACATGGAGTTGTTTAAATAATTGAATCTTGAATTTAATGTGAATGAAAATAATTTCGAAAGTTGATTTAATTCCATTTGAGTAAGATGGAAGATAGTATACTTTTGAATTTGAATTAAAAGTGACTAAACTAATTTTGGAAATATTTCATTTTAATTAATATGTAAAAATAGCCTTTTGGGGCACTGTCATGTATTTCGATGAAACCTGTTTCATTGGATCTGTAATAATGAATTATTATATGCCGTTGCATTTCATGGCGATCGGACGTATCATTTGGTCATGAGAATTCGAAATGCATAGAATTTAATTAAGGGAATTGAATTAATATGACTTGATTTTGAAAAGCTAACTTCTGTATATGATGGAATTGGCTTCTGATATATATTCCATTATGTTCGGCATAGGGGTATAATATATAAAACGCCAGGCGACAAGCTTCATTTGGAGTTTGAAAATTTTGCGAGTGAATAGTGCCGAGTTTAATTTGCAATAAAAGGACGTTAGCTATCTTCATTTGCAAGCCTTAACCCTAAAACTAATTTAGCCCCCATTTTCCTCCTTTCAAATCCAACGGCCTAGAATCATCTCGTCGATCGGGGATAAACTAGAAGGAACATTCAACATGAAAGTTGTGACCATTAACGAGTGGAATTCATCCATACCTTTGGATCGTCTAATCAAAGCTCGACACAAAGGCCAGTACTACGCAATCGCGTACAATTTTTATGGGTTTCGATGCATGTCGCGCGGGCACGATGGCAGTGGAGCAGGATGCGGCGACGCAAGCGGTGGTAGGTGGGGTAGCATTTTGAATCGTGGCGATCAATCGTTGATGAAAAAAAGGAGTCGGTCTAGTTTCAAGCTCGAGATGAAGGAAGAAGGTTCAAATTTTTAAACGTTAATTAATTTTGTTAATTATAAATTAATTATCTTGTATGTCAATTAATTCATAACATGTTCCTTTAAGATTGAATTCGAGCATGAGGAGTTGCGTTGTGATCCTATTAGCGAATACTACGCTATGAGTTGGATTGGATGGATTTAGAGCTAGTAGAAATTTTGGTTAAAATTGAACGTACGTTCAATTTTAATTCAAAACAGAATGTTTTGGCGACTAATGAAATCAATTTAATCTCACCTTTTTGGTTAATCATAAATATTATATAATCAATAATTTGTTTATGGGATATGTGGATATTTTATTATTAATTGTTATTGACTATTTGGATGATATACTGTATGTATCCATTAGTTGATTTTGATATATTCCCGCCTATTGGAGCGGACGAGACCCTATTACGTTTCCGTTTATGAGTGGATGATCCTCTGTAAACGAACCCCGCCTCGAAGCAGTTGATTTATATCTTTATGATTATATGTTGTATGTGATGCAAGAGGACAGGTTGGAGGGATCCAAGAGGATTCCGCACACGATTGATTTTATTTTCTTATAATTTGATATATGATATGTTGGATGCCATAATTGATGATATGGACACAATTTTGCTTATTTAGTGCATTAGCAGCACTGGGGCTTATATTTTGGTATTTTAAAATACCATAAAACAGTGATTGAATAAAAAGGAGATTTCAAGGAGATTTCTGAAATTTTATAAGTTTTAAATAATTATGCTGAATTATTTGAAGAAGTAATTTATCTTAAAATCAAAGGTATGATTCTTAGATATTATAATTTAATACTTTTGTAAATTATTTTAAATATAGATTATCGAACTGTGAAATAAAGATTTTTAAAATCTTAAAACAAGTCCGTCTTTTATAATAAAGGGATATGTTTTTAAAGGAAAATAGAAATATTTGATATATATACATATCTATGTATATGTACATATATTAAAGATTATTTACAAATGTGAGATTTATAAGTATGATAATTTATAAAGGTGATATTTTACAAATGAAGTGAAGATTGGTAAAATATATTTATTAATAAAAATATGGATTTATAAACGGTGTGCATAAATTAAAGGAAACTATTATCATTTAATAAACAGGTGAAATAAATCAAATGTTGGATTTATTAGAAGATACAGAATGATATTTTAGAAATTGTTCGCTCTATTTTGAAAATTAAAGGTGGGGCTAAATTTGAAATGTTAAACGATATTTTATGAATAGAAAGGGATTTATTAAAGGAATTTATCCATATGAAAATAAAGTTAAAAATGGATGGTGGTTGATGTTTTCAAATGAAATTTATGAATAAGTGAGGTTCATAAAGGAAATAGAGTTATAAATGGAGTTAATAAATAAGTGGGTTTTATGAAAGGAAGTTTTATAAAATAGAAAGAGATTCTTAAATATAGTTTTATAAATATGGGAATGATTGGGTTGAAGATTTAAGTGTAGATTTTTATCAAGAAAATAAATTATGTTTTAAAAGTTGGTTACTTATATTATTATTGTTTAAAGTCATTTGTTAATATTTAAATATTTGTAAGGTTAATTATTTAAATTATAAACGTGGTTTGAAATATACTAATGATTATTAATAATATTTTGGCAGTTTATTATTATTATTATTATTTATATTAATGATAAAGATTAATGATTATTTTATTCATAATGTTTTCAATTATTAATTATTATTTTTAGATGTTAAAAGTTAACTATTATTATTATTTATTTATGATCTTTATTATTAATAATTACTATTATATAATAGTGTTTTAAAGAAAGTGATTATGATTTATTTATGTCGTGTTAGAGATTCGTAAATAAAGTTTTGTAAACGGACTTGGATTTTTATTAGAGGAGCTTATGAAATTGTTTGAAGATTTAAAGGAAGATTATTTACAAGGTGAAGTGCTTTATAAATAGATGGATATTTATAAGCAAATTATAGAAATGGGTTTATGGATTTATAAACGGAGTTTATAAGTAATCGCATGGTTTCATAAAGGGTTTATAATTGACTTGAGAAATAATTTAAAAATGGTTTAAAAATATTTTTAGAAATTTATAATGGGATTTATAGATAATTTTAATTAAGTAAAAATGAAATCTTCCTCAGAGTTTTGTAAATATACTTATACCATTGAGATAAGTATATGAATATTTTCTAAGTATTGAAAATATAAGGGTTTGTGAATATACCTTTCTAAAAGTATTTTTATACAATTATTTACAAGATGACTTTAATTAATGAAAATATTAATTAAGGAAGCTAGTGGTTGCTTATGTGCTTAACCAATGTTGGTTCTTTCTTTGGAAATAAATCCCTAACTTGGATATGGTTTGTTGATTGTTAAATAATCGACTATCAAATGTAGACCCAAACGTAACTTTGGAAGTATCTAAGAGAAACACGTGAGTTAGATGGCACAGTCTTCTCCGATGATGCTGTACTATGCGTGTAAATCTCGTTTCGTTCTTCTAGGATAAATGATAAAGAAATCCCATTTACTAACAATTAGGAGGTGATCTCCATTCTTTTCTTTGACTATATATTTCCTAAAAAACCATGGTTGAGTTTACCGTAAACCGTCAAATACTATTTTAAAGACACCGGGATCAGATATGTTATCTGAATCTTCGATCCAATTCAAGCGTTGTAAGTAAAGACATCTTGAAGATAATTGAATTTTATACGGAGCTCTCAAACATTTCGTTCAGTCCCAGAACGAACATGTATGGATGAATTTTATATCGCATTGTTACCTAAATGGCAGTGTTATCATTCCAAGTGGGAAGTGCTATATAAAAGGTAGAAAGTAGCTTCGTGTCTCACACCCAGGAAATGAATAAAGCGGGGACATGCTTAGGGCTAAGTGGGTCACACCCAGGTAGGGTATGATCATCCCAAATCTAAAGTGATATTCTTGTATGCTTTGTTGTTCCATGGTATTGTTGTTGGTCGCAACCAAAGGGTAATCATATTTGGTGCTACTCGAGAAGGGGGTAGCGTCGATCCTAAGTAGCAGAGGTGCAATGTGTTGTAGCCTCTTGTACGTTTTATCTTAAGGTGCATGGATTCGGCGGGTAGATCCTTACCCTTTCATAGTTGGAATCCATTATCTACTACGAGCCTTCGGTTTTTGATTGTAGAGCCTAGTATGTTCGAATTTATTAGTGTAACAATTTCCGCTATGATCAATTAATATTTGTACCTTAGACACTATTATAATATCAGTGACTTTCATATAAAATGTTTTGGTTATTGTAAGGTAAAAACCCGTCCCTGTTTATGTGCGGTGTGGTCTTATGAGATACCTTTATTTTCAAAGGTTTTTATAACTTTAAGATCCAGTTGGGTGTGTTTTCTCATGCTGGTTGTAACGAACCGAACTTTTAACTATTTGTAAATTATTAAATTTAAAGTGGTTATTTGATAAAAATGGTTAGAAATAAAAATTCAATGATTTATTATTGTAGTGCATTAAACATAATACAATTTTGAAATAAACAATCTGAAGATTTTGGCAGTAACAAACACTGAAATGAAATTCTATGTATTAACTGTGTTTATAATCAATAACCGAAGTTGAATAATAAATGTGAATTATTTAGGTAGAAATAAAATAATGTTGATAACTAAAATTTATTTGAAATTTAATGATTTGTTAATCAAGAAAATAGGCGTAAGGAAGAAGTTGCAAAAAAATTTAGCCTCAAGGACAACAAGTTTGTGTTTTAGTCTGAAGGACATTTGTTAGTGTAAACAGAAAATGATAGTAACAATTATCATTCTGTAATTTACACTAAAAAGTGTCCTTCATCCTAAAAAGCAAACTTCTTGTCCCTATAACTAAATTTTTCTACAGCTTGTTCCTTGAGGCTAAAATCCCCATTGTTAATATTGATTTATGGATAATTTAATTTGTTTAAATTTAATATTGGAAATTATTCGAATATTTGAATTCTAAATTTTATATAAATGAAAACGATGTCAAAAGTTGAATTAAGTTTTATTTAAATATGAATGAATATTTTTAACATTTAGAATTGAATTTAGAAGTGAATAAATAGAAATGAGAAATTTTATATTATAATTCACGAGTAAAATTAGCCATTTTGGCCACTGTCTCGGATTTTGACGAAACCAGTTTCATCGAATCCATAATAGTGAATTATTGCAGGATTTCATGTTTCGTCGCGATTAGAATTATCGTTTTGCCGTGCGAGCTTGAAACGCGTAGAATTTATTTTCAAAATTTAATTAAAATAATTGATTTTGAAAAGTTATATTCTGAATATGATCGAATTGGGCCTCAAAACCATTTCTAGTGTATTCGGAATGGGGGTAAAACATTATGAATGTCAGGGGGCACGTCTTGTTTGAAGTTTGACATTTTCAAGTATACTTTGCAAATTATAGGGTATCTTTTTCATTCGAGGCTCATTTTGGACAAAACAAGTTGCGTTAGGATCTTATCGACGTTGTTTACACCTTGGCATTAGACTGGAATATATTTGAAGCTGAATATATTTTCAGTTTTAGATTAAAAAAAAGTGAGTTTTTATGTGCTCAAAATTGACTGAAATAATTTTTATGTTAGTTAAATTTATATCGCGAAGTGATTTAAATTTACTGATTATTTTTTTAATAAATTTTATTGATAATTAAATAGACATCAAGATTAATTGATAGGCTTTGAATCAATAGTTAATTGAATTAGAATTAAACTGCCAGTAAAATATCTGATTACTGATAATTGGTTGATTGTTGTGATTATTAACTGTTTGGATGATTGATTGTGATAGATGCTATTGGTCAATATTTTAGATGTTTATTTATTTTGATATATTATGTTATCATCCTGTATATTATATGCACTATATAAAACTTCAAATTGAATTATTTCGAATAAATTAAGAAACAAGTTGAAATGATATATGCCTATGATATTTATTTTGGATTGAAATGATATATATCCATTCTTGAATTAAATGGAAATAACTGATTCACTTGGCCATAGGATAGAGCATTATATACGGATTATGGATTGGTTAAATTAAATGATTTAAATTTTTTTGTTTTGAAATTTATTTAAATTATTTAATTTTAAGAAATAAAAATCGAGTTTATAGAAATTGAACTATGTTCGAACATGAGCTCGAAGTGTTGAAATTTAAGTTTCATAACATGAATGTTTTAAATAATTGAAACTGAGATTTTGAAGTTATAATCGAAATATGATGTGAATTATAGAAATTGATTTGTTTTTAAAAGATTGGACTTTTATTCAAACTCTGAATATTGCTAAGTAAAGGTGATACAAAACGATATTTTGAAATTGAGCTCGAAATTGAATTATATTTGAAGATTTGGATTTTAAATTGGATATTGAAGGTAAATTTTATTTAAGTGTTTAAACAATATTTTGGAAATCAAACTCGAAATTGATATAAATTGAAATGATTTAAATTTGATAATTGAGTTGAAATTAGTTTAGAAGTGGAATTGAAATTCATTTGGAATTGGAAGTTGAATTAATTTGGAATTGGAAGTTGAAATAATTTGGAATTGGAAGTGAAATTAATTTGGAATTGAAATTGAAATTAATTTGGAATCGATTAAATCGAAATGGAAATTGGGATTGATTTGAATTAGGAAATTTGGAAATTAAATCAATTTGACTTTGAAACTATTTTCAAATAAATTATTTATATAAAAAATATTTAAAATCTATCTTTTAAAATATTCAAATTATTTTTATTCTCCAAACTATTTTACTATATAAACTATTTTCAATACTCAAACTATTTTTAACTTTTAAACTATTTAAGAAAATTCAAACTATTTTCTAAAAATTCAAACTAGTTAGAGTAAGAATGTTATACTTAAATCATGGTTAAATGCGAATCGGGTTAAAATGAAGTTATAACCCAAATTGTAATTCTGATCGAATTTTGAAGTGAAAATTAATTTCAAGTGAAAATTGACATATTTGAAGCAAAAATGATGATTTTGAATGAATTTGGTTTTGAAGCGAATAGTGGATATCAAGTACGAATTGTTTTCAAAATATAAAAGTACCAACCGATGGGTAAAACGACGTTTGGTTGTTAAAGAGACCGGGGACTCTTATTGGCATCTTATTCGCATACTCTATGTCAATACTGAAACCACTTTAACAACTGTTTACGCGGAGGAGACTCCAGAACGAAGTTGTTGGATTTGGTGTCATTTGTTGGATTGGAAGAAAGTGAACGACGATGGATTGGCCTGACACTTGTGTCAATTTGAAATGACTAAAACAGGAGTCATACCAGCCAATGAGGTTAGCTACCTCTAACGGACACACTTTTTCGTATTACTCGTAGTATCCTACCTTGGGCATTGTGTCACGTGAATTGTCATACTTTTATCCCTGTATGCGACCACTAAGATTTTGATTTACTGTTGTCGTATCACAGAGCATCGCTATCCATCGGTTTACTGGTGTTTTGTATGCAATTTGTACGGCAATTCTTAAAAAAGCGATAAGGGGGATCAATGTAAAGCCTTAACGCTATTTTGATATTTATTTTATTGATTAGACATCATATACATAGCATATTTTACTACATATAAACATTTTGACAAGTCCTTAAGAGATGGAAAATCCCGTAACATCTCTTGATTTATTGCATGCACATTGTACACTGGATAGGAGATGTAAAACCTTGTAAACATTTCTGATACCATGACAGTCATGTTATATGTGATACCAATTTGATTCACATAAGAATATTTTAGTCCTGACTCGATTGTTTTATCTTTTCATTAGGCTCGGGGCAGTCCTGAGTTTTTCAACGCATTGAAGATCATTTTTTCGGAGGACGAAGGCGAGGATTTGGTATATTATTATTCCTGCATTGTTTTGTCTGCTGCATTACTTTATTTATCCCTAATGTATATACAACTTTGATAAATGTCGTATAAATTATAATCAAATGTATAATATAAACAGCTACATGAACTGTTTATTTGATTATTATATTTTATCGTTCCGCTATAATATTCTATTTTTTTTCTTCTTTTCTTATTTTTCTTAATTAACCCCATTGGTTATCTATGTTCTAAATTGTTTAAGTTGGACATGTGCAGATTATTGTCGATTTAAATCTTTCGAAATATGGGTCGTCACGGTTGGTATCAGAGCTTTGGTTTAGCGATAACCTTAGCTTTATGGGGCTTGACTCATTAGAGATAGGGTAGTAATACCCTAGAATGAGTCTGTTTGAGTGTATATATATGAGAAAGCGTACTTGTTAGTGTTATAAAATGTTTTATATTGTGTTTACTTATCCGTTGAGTTGTTTATGAATTCTGGTTGATAAGTAGAAAGATGTGTTATCGATAGAGGTTTCTAAACGCTTAAACTAGGGAAGTCGACATAATGTTTTAAAATAGGGTAAATGAAATAATTTTACCCATACTATGTTCATATGTATAAAATGATAATTTTAACGAAGTTATTGTTAGGAGATGATAATAATTAGTTATCATCAATTATTGATTGAATTCAATTAAAAACGAATACTTTGCAAATTCTAATTTACAAAGTGTTCGATAATTAAATTAAGTTGAAATCTAATTATAACAAGAATTGTTTAAAATAAAGTTTCGACAATTAGGTAAGGAAATGTCATAAGTATATTTATAATACATCTTATATATAGAAATGATTTTGAAAATTGAGATTTTTTGAATTTAAAATCCTCTTTACTTTTAGATTTTGTTTTTAAAGCCTTTTAAATTAATATTAATATTATTTGAAGGAGTTTTGACTAGAAAAATATATTGAAAATATTTTTAAAGAAAATAAAGCCAATAAAATTTCTTTGGTCGTTAGGAAATAATTCTAGAGATGACTACAGCATCGCCAGTATTCATTTTCGAGTTTCTGGGTGAGAATTACTTCCGGAAGAAATTTATTTCAATTAAAATAAGTTTTGATTATGAAAGAAATAAAATTCCAAGTATGATTTGATAAATATATGAAATAATTTTGAACTTATGAATTGAAATTATTATATATAATTTATAAGTATATAACTTATGAATTCGAATAGGAAAATAAAATCGAATTTATAAGTAGTTGAATATTTTTGATTAAAAAAAAGAAGAAAAATTGAATTTAGAATATGAAATAAAAGAATTAACCTAAAAATGTGAATATATTGAGTTAGTGAAATAAAGTAAATAAAATGAAGTTTAACTCAAGAAAGCTCAAATAAAGGAGAATTGTATTTGAAATAAATTTAATAAAATGACGAAATGAAATTTAAGTGAATAAGTTTGAATAATTTATAGATTTAAAAATACTAAGCTAAAAACAAATTTTAAATTTGTAAAATGTGAATGATAAGAAACTTGAACTTGAATAAAATAAAAAAAAGAGTAATGGGTTAAAATGAAATGAAGCTTAACTTAACATTAAATGAATTGAATTGGATTTTAAATGAAAATAGATAAATTAGTAAAGCGAATTAATTCCACTTAAACTATAAAATTAATTACTAAAATGAATATGAACTTGAATTTTTAAAATGAAATGTAAATTTAAGTTTGAAAAAAAGAATTTATTACTGTCATATTCCAGACATTTGAGCAAAGTAATTGAATATTTATTTTTGTGACGCTATTATTATTGTTTACCCCATCTGTTATTAAAGCTTCTAATGTAGTTTCTCCATTCTCAACATGACTTCCACTAGTTTCTAACTACTCAAATTGAACAACTTACCATAAGGAAAATAATAATCATGCTTTGCAATATTCTTTTTGAGTACTGTACAGCAATGTTTCAAGAATAAAGACATGTTATTTAGTTGAGAAATTAAAACCTTCTCTTGTGAAACTCATGTGTGAAACACGGAATTCAACATCCTGTATAATATTTTTTTATAGAATTTCATTATCAAACATGTGATGCACACAATTACATAAAAACATTAAGACATGCAATATATTTTCTAAGTATAGTTGAGGTGCTAATCTAATCATCAATTTCTTCTGCAACTGTTTTTTCATAAATTGCATAAAAGAATTTGAAAATCAATATTTTGAATTTTTCTTATGTAGCAAAGAGATTCTTGTCTTAATATTTGGCCTGGGAATGGCTATTCATAAATGATAACAATTTACATATGTTACCATGTATGCGTGCAAAATGAACTTGGAAGAAACACTACGCCTTTAGTGAATAAAGGCAACATTTATAGTGGATAGTCGGTGAGAAGAAATAATATATTGTTTGTCAACTGAAAAAAATATCAATCTTTTATCTCGGACTGAATCTAAATCTCCTCATAAAAGTGCATAAGATAAGTTGTCAATTACATATGCACAGGTTTTGCTGAATAAAGACAATAATATGCTACCGTAGAGTTTACAAGCATAGATTTGTTCTGTAGGTAGTTCAAAAGAATAAAAATAAACAAGCTTAAGTTATGAAGTAATAATAAAAAATGAGCTGCATAGCATAAACTGCGTATATTAAACTTAAGTAAAATTTTGGAATGGTTGCTTTAGTAAATCATATTGAAAGGATATGCTAAGAAAATGAATATGAATAAATGAATGCAAATGAATGGGATGACAATTCCTTGGATGATAAATAAAATGAATATTAATAAGTGAATGTTAATCAATTAATAAGTAAAAATGTGAATGCAAATAAATTGGATGTAAAAGTAAATTAATTGAAACCGAGTCAATTAAAATGTTAAAGATAATGACTGTTAATAGAAATGAAAGTGTGTAAATTAAATATTGACATTGGAATGTAATGGTGATAGTTTAGATTAATTTGATAAACATCGATGATTGAATGGTTTCTTTTATTGCAAATCATGGTTTTAGCTGTTTTTGATTGCATATGATTGTTGTATGTTATATGTTTGTGTTTATGATTTGGATTCAAAATCACACTACATGGTTCTATTAACTCATATATGTTTTATATCTTATTATAAGTAACTAATATTCGAAATTGAGTTGAGATAGGTATATAAGAAGACTGTTTGGACGTATACATAATTTTATGTGTTGTTGCTTGCTTAATATGAGCGAACTCGCTCGTATTATAAATAATAAGGTACGTACCTCAAATTACATATCGCGATTTTATATTTTTCCTTTCGCATTGCCTCACCATTGAGATGAGATGTATATTCGATATATATTGGGTATATTTGTGTTATATATTGATATTATAATTTTTTCTGACCGAGCCGTGCAATAGAGACTCCACCGAAATTTTCCGTAAATCCAAGAGTTAGAATTTTTTTTGAAGTTTTAATTTTTTTTATGGCTTATTTTTATATATAAGTTATACTTTCTGTAAAAATGATATCAGAATGACGTAGTAGAAACGTAGTAATAGTTTATAAATAAGATTTTTAAGTTTTATAAGTTGACAATTATGAATAGAATATATCAAGTGTTAAATTCCATATTTAATGCCTTTCCGAGGACGAAAAGTTTTGAGTGGAGGAGAATGTAATGACCCATACCTTTAACTATTCATAAATTATTAAATTTAATGTGGTTATTTCATTAAAATGGTTATAAATAAAATTTTAATGATTTACTATTGTAGTTCATTAAACATAATAAAATTTTGAAATAAAAAATTCCCAAGATTTCGGTGGTAACAAATATTGAAACGAAATTTTATGTATTAACTGTGTTTATAATTAATAACCGGAGTTGAATAATATTTGTGAATTATTTGGATTGAAATAAAATAATGTCAACATCTAAAATTCATTTGAAATTTAATGATTTTTTAATATTAATTTATTGATAATTTATTTTGTTTTAATGTAATATTGAAAATTATTTGAATAATTGAATTCTGAATTTAAGTGAATGAAAATGATGTCAAAAGTTGATATGAGTTTTATTTAAATATGAATGAATATTTTCAACATTTAGAATTGAATTTTGAAAGTGAATAAATAGAAATGAGAAATTTTATACTATAATTAACGAGTAAAAATATCCATTTTGGCCACTGTCTCAGATTTCGATGAAACCAGTTTCATCGGATCTGTAATAGTAAATTATTTCAGGATTTCGAGTTTCTTAGCGGTCAGACTTATCATTTGCCGTGCGAGCTTGAGACGCGTAGAATTTATTTTCAGAATTTAATTAAAATAATTGATTTGAAAAGTTATATTCTGAATACAATCGAATTAAGCCTCGAAACCAGTTCTGGTGTGTTCGGAATGGGGGTAAGACATTATGAACGCCATGCGGCACGCCTCTTTTGGAGTTCGACATTTTCGAGTATACTTTTGCTAAATAATTTAAAATTAAAATCTACAAAGTCAATACTCGTACACATGAAGCCGCCCCTATATGCCTACCCTCGTACCCCTTTTCCTTTCTCTCATTTTGACAAGTCGATAGCACCAAACCAAAAAAGAAGCAAAAGCACGATCAATTTATTTTTATAAAATCAGATCGTGGCATTGACATGGGGGAAGGTCGAGCGACCGGAGGCACGTTAGTTGGAGTAGTACGCGAGCCAAGGACGTCAATGACATGGTGAGGCGGGAATAGTTCATGCTAGGGTTTCACGTACGATAGACGCGGTGCTGTCACGTGGAGGTGATCGAAGGGCTTGGGAGCTGTCGTTTAATCAATGAGAAAAATTTGATGTAGGTGTGATGTCGTGAGCGACCTGGGAAGGGTGCGGGCTAGGTACTGTTGCCCGAATAAGAAATCTTTTTTCATTATTATTGATTATGTTTTTAATTTTATAATTATTGTTTTACTAATTATAGCGTATCTTTTTCATTCGAGGCTCATTTTGGACAAAACGAGTTTCTTTAGGATTGTATCGACGTCGTCTACAACTTGGCATTGGACTTGAATTTATTTGTAGCTAAAAATATTTTCAATTTTACATTAAAAGGTGAGTATTTATACGATCACAATTGACTGAAATAATTTTTATGTTAGTTTAATTTGTGTCGTAAAGTGATTTAAATTTATTGATTGTTGTTTGATAAATTTAATTGACATTTAAATTGACATCTAGCTTAATTGATAGGATTTTAATCAACGGTTAATTAAATTAGAATTAAACTGCAAGTAAATCCCCGATTATTGATAATTGGTTGATTGGAGTGATTATTGACTTTTGGATGATTGATTGTCATGGATGCTATTAGTTGATATTTTGGATGTTTATTTATTTCGATATATCATGTTATCATCCTCTATATTATTTAAAGTGTATAAAACTGTAAATTGAATTATTTCGAACGAATTAAGAAATAGGTTGAAAATGATATATACCTATGACATTTATTTTGGATTAAAATGATATATATCCATTGTTGAATTAAATGGAAATAACTGATTCACTTGGCCATAGGACAGAGAATAATATACGGACACCGGATTGGTTAAATTAAATGATTTTCAAAATTTTTTTTGAAATTAATTTAAATGATTTGATTTTAAGAAATAAAAAATCGAATTTATGAAAATCAAACTATTTTCAAACTTGAGCTCAAAGTGTTGAAATTTAAGTTTGATAAAAGGAATGTTTTAAATAATTGAACTTGAGATTTTGAAGTTATAATCGAAATATGATGTGAATTGTAGAAATTGATTTGTTTTTAAAAGATTGGACTTTTATTCGAACTTTGAATATTGCTAAGTAAAGATGATATAAAATGATATTTTGAAATTGAGCTCGAATTGAATTATATTTGAAGATTTAGATTTTAAATTGGATATCGAAGGTAAATTTTATTTAAATGTTTAAATCGATATTTTGGAAATCAAACTGGAATTGGTATAAATCGAAATGGTTTAAATTTAAGAATTGAATTGAAATTAATTTGGAACTGGAATTGAAATTAATTTGGAATTGGAATTTAAATTAAATTGGAATTGAAAGTGACATTAATTTGGAATTGAAATTATAATTAATTTGGAATTGATTAAATTGAAATGGAAATTGGGACCGATTTGAAATGGGAAATTTGGAAATTGAATCAGTTTGACTTTGAAACTATTTTCAAATAAATTATTTTAATATAAGCTGTTTAATCTGTCTTTTAATATATTTAAATTATTTTGATTTTCTAAACTATTTTACTATATAAACCATTTTCCATATTCAAACTATTTTTAAATTTTAAACTATTTAAAAATATTTAAACAATTTTCTAAAAATTCAAAATGGTCAGAGTGGGAATGTTATATTTAAATCATGGATTTAAATGCGAATCGGGTTAAAATGAAGTTAAAACCCAAATTGTAATTCAAATCAAATTTTGAAGTAAAAATGACTTTCAAGTGGAAATTGACATATTTGAAGTAAATATGATGATTTCGAATAAATTTGATTTTGAAATGAATATGATATTTGGATATCAAGTACGAATTATTTTCGAAATATAAAAGTACCAACCGGTGTGCAAAATGACATCTGGTTGTTAAAGATACTAGGGCCTCTTATTGGCATAATCTCTGTTAATATTGGAACCACTTTAACAACTGTGTATGCGGAGGAGACTCCAGAATGAAGTGGTTGGATTTAACGTTGTTTGTTGGATTGGAAGAAAGAGAATGATGATGGATTGGTTTGACGTTGTGTCAATTTGAAATGAATAAACATGAGCCGTACCGGCCAATGAGGTTAGCTACCACTAGCGGACACAATTTTTCGTATTACTATCATGACATTGTTATTGATTAGTGTGACGCCCCACCTCTATACCCACGCTAGCCAAGGACACTGCAGGGTAATGCCGTCAACTAACACAGAGAATAAGGCTGGTTAGGAGCGACCATCTATAGCCTTGCTATAACTATCTATTGAATACATCGACAATAGATATACCAAGCAGGTCGACATACCCAATGAATACTTAGAACAAAACCATAGGTGGTTGGAGGATCTATCAGAACAGAATATAACAATTCAAATGTAATATACATCACAGAACAGTAGATCATCATATTCACATATACAGATACATAACAGAGTATACAAACTAATACATGTCTAGTGGTACAGAAAACCACAATATACAGACGAATCCAGATGAATACATATTAGAGTTACAACAAAAAGGACTACACAAAAAGCTTTGATAAAAAGGAACAAGCTGGATAGTCCATGCGGAAGCAAAATAGGCTAAATCCAAATGCACCTAACCTGAAACATCTCGGTCTGACCCGAGTATAAAATACACGGGTCAGTCTAGCTAAACAAATCAGTTAGATAAACTGAACAACAATAACCTGCAAGGTCACAATGTATAACAAATATGTCTAAAAGAGATAACACAATCATCTAACAAAAGATGAATCGTATCATAACAAGCCTCGTATCATCGGCAACTCATAGAAACAAAGGATAGGAATATCCCAAAACAAGCCATAAAGGCAATTAACAAATACCATTGAAGGTAACATGTAATGACCCACAATATTTACACAACTATGATATTGTGATTTAAACAAGTACAAAAAATTTAAATATATTTGTGCACACATTTGGTATGACTTAGGGGTAAATTTGTGATTTCCGAACTGTTAAAACCCTAGCCGTGAGTGAATTATAAAAAGAAAGATGTGGCCACTGTTTCATTTGACTCTCTCGTTTCAAAACAAAAACTAAAAATGGCCAAATCCCTAGAAATCAGATTGGGGGAAAAATCATCTTGCTGTATCGAATGGCGTTGGATTCGTGAGAAAAAGGGGGAAAGCTATGGCAATATCTAGGGGATCGACATCTCATATAGCTACGTGAGTGTTCTTAATCTTGATTTGGCAATAAGTCCTATCTCAGGCAGCCGTAGTTATAGTTCTGCAAATAAATTTGTGTGTATGGATGCTTTGCGTGTATTGATGCTTGTTAATGGTTGTTTGATCCTTGGTTGCTTGCATATCCATATATTGATGAAGATCAAGTCTGATTATGTTCATATCTGAACCTGAGATGATATCTATTCACTATTATGTCATGATACACTGATGTAACACTATGTATTACTGCCAAAATGAATTTTTTAAGTGCACTCATACCAGACGTATCATGTCTGACCCTGTTGATTGTCTCGACAATCTCCTGGGGTGTCTCATTCAACGAGGCAGTTCGGGATGATGTTTTTACAAGTTGCTATGCACATTTTGATGAGATGATGACTTAAGAGATGGAGTTAAAATGATTTATCACTGCATGTAGATGATATGAAGAAAGTATTTAAGTATTTCATTGTCATTTTATATGTATTACTGAACTGAAATATGTATAATTTACTATGAACAGTGAACCATCATGTGTTAGATTGATATGTATATAAATCTGGAAAACTGTTTTGTCTTATAAGTAATTGCAAGTTTGAAACTGAAACACTGGGATCGTTCAGTTTTTATATATTTTCTGAAATCTTTATTTGGAGAATAATTTGTGTCGAGGCAGTATACACAAGTGTTTACACTTGTGTATATGCGCAGACCTATAGATCTGCTGAGTTTTGTGATTTGAAGGATTTTTATGGATTTTGTTCGAGTTTCCTTTCAGAAGTTTTGGGGAAAATCTTTATAAACTTATTTTGATGGATTATTTCTATATTTATGCATAAGCATATATGGATCTGGAGTTTGATTTTAGTATGTAATTATCATATCTGAGAATATATATATATTTATCTGTTTTTGGCAAGTTGAATGCCTTGAGTATGAAAAGCAAAGATGAGATTTATATATTATGGTTTTCTGAGATCCAGTTACTTATGGTTTTAAATGGGAGATTATATGGATCTGAATCCACACTTTTGAGATATGATCTTTAATCTAAGCATCTGAGATTTGATAGATATGTTTTCTTTGATATAAGATGTTTATTCTGGAAAAAAAAAAAGAAGTTTATGGGAGATTTGGATTTATATAAGAATTTGAAATAATTTCTCAAATGAGTTTGAGAACTTACAGCCTCATGTGCTTTATATATCTGAAATGTGTTTAGTTGTTTTAGCAACATGACTTACAAGTCTGGACTATATTTATATGTTTTGGCATATCTGATGCCGTAGATCTCTGAAGGAAAAAAATGGATTTTAATGCTTTCAAATGCATTATGATTTTTGAAATGAAATTTCTATGTTAAGTGGCTGTTGCTATTTGAATCTGAATATAACATATAGCTAATGCATGTTCATGTAATAGATTCTTGAATCGTATTGTGGACTTGCCATATAAATTAATATATGTGCATGCCCTTACTTTATATTTCTGAAATGAATGAGCTCAGTTTTGAATAGTTTTGTAAAAGAAAGTTAATTAGCAAACTGTTTTGATTCTCTATGCTATATTCATAAGATTTCTGGAAATGGATTACAAGTCCATGTATTTTCTTGAGACTTTTATAAAAGGAACTTGTAAGCTTCCAATTGTTTATGTTAAAATATTTGTATGATGCAGAATGGCTCTTGTCCTTGCATCAGTGATATGTTTTCAGTTTTAAAGAAAGATAGTTGATGTAAATTCATCTTTTATGTCTGAATATAACTTGCATGAATGAGAAAGAGGAAAACTCGATGACCTCATTTTTGTATAGTTGGATTGGTAATCCTTTGTTTATACGTATATTTATTGATACATTGTTGGAGCCAAGGCTTCATTGACTCTTGGATGTTGCCAGCATTGTTACTGTGTGATTTCAGGGCTCAATTTTAAATTGCCTATTCATTAATACCATTGCTTGAGCTTGTGTGTTGGCGAGGCCGTGCACACCTGTATTTATATGTGTGTGTACGTGCAGCCACACCTATAATTGTGCTATAGCAAGAGTTGAATTAAATAAAGAATATCTATGACTTTTATGATATAATCCGGAATTCTGATATTTCCAGTCTGCCTGTGTATCTTTTGTGTCATATTGCAAATAATTTTCATAAAGAGGGAAATGGATTTATCTTCATATTAAAATGCTATGTGTGAATGCTTTAGCTAATTTTCTTAAACTCTGATTTAATAGCTAAAGAGATTGGTATATCTTCATATATACTAATCTATGTTTTAAGAATACACCAATATTTCTATATTGGTAATAGTGGATCTTGGTTTTGGTTTTGAAGATAGACGACCCTGTGTTTTCATTTAGCATATTTCTTTATGCAGGAAAAAAAAACAAATTAGTCCATGATTTGGCCACTAGAAAAGTAGGGTCATCACATTTGGTATCAGAGCTATGTCGGTAGATAACATAGCAAAAATTTAATTTGTGTAAACTTGTTTGTATTGACTGCTTTGGTTGCATTGTTTGAATTGATTGCTCTGGATGATCTATTTGGATTACATCAATGTTAATGATGTTTATTAAAAATTTAAGTGAGCATTAATCTATTTTATGCAATGGCATTAAGACCTCTGGTAGGCAGCCTAAAGTATTATAAAAATTATTTAAATTTCTGAAGTGGTTTATTATGAATGAAATGGATGAGATGGATGTTTGTTTGTGCATTTCTGTTTGGAGTCTTGTATGTCAGTTTTCCAGGCTAAAATGTTTTGAGCATTTTTTTATTATTATTATTGTCAAGTATGGATTTCAATTATTTAGAACATAGGCAGCAAGATAGAAATCTGGCTCATGCTTATTTTCTAAATAATAAGGCAGGAGGATTTCTGAGTTTTTGGTAAATTTTCCTTAACAAATACCTCTGTCCATATTCTTCTTTTTATAATATAGAAGGATAATGATGTTTAAAATGTTTTGGAAAACCTGTTGCAAATTTCTGCAGTAAGGAAAATAAATGGAAAACAAGGGATTGAACTAGAAAGTAATTATGTTTTCTGAAACATGGAGGAATTGAAGGTTTTATGATTAAATCCATAAACAGGTGCTTAATGATTTAAGCAGAAACTGGAGGGGGAAACTCATTAGGTTAATAGATCCTATGAATAAATGAAAGAAAATTAAATTGGTCATTTGGGGTTAGTCAATGATCTGCTTGCTTCAGGTAGGAGGAAGTATATGCATGGTGCAAGTGCACCCTGAGGCCTTTGTGTGTTGGAATAAATTAAATAACCTGGGAGTTTCCTTCACAATGCATACATGGTGTTCATTTGATAGGGAGTTATAGACCATAAAAATAAATGGGGGAATTGGATTTAAAAATCTGGGTTATGAATGTCCAGACAGGGAGTTAAATTAATCAAGTTTTAATATTATGCTTTGATTAATTACTGTGTGAAATTGGGAGAATAAAACCTGGGTTTATTTATGTAAAAATGAAGTTATGAATGATGCATGGCTTACTGAACATTTGTTGAATTGATGCATTGCTTGTTGATTACTTGTTGAATGAATGGTTGTTTGCTGTTTGTATTGATTGAGTATTGTTTGTATAAACTTAATTCATACGTAAGTTTATGATATTTTGCTTTGATTGCCAAGAATGGGGTCTGTTTTGAATTAAAAATTCATTTAAATAAAGACAGATTATATAAGGGTATTGATCCCTATTTTGATTTGCATATAGATGATATGTTTTGCATGAAGATGGTGTGTATGGCCATGGATGAATGAGCATTACATTTAAAATGACTTCAATATGAATCATGAGTAGGAATGTATTTGTAAGCAACATATAACCTGATGACAAAACATATGAACTGTTACTGAATTAATATTTGTTTGGTTCTGGTTGAGTAAGCTTGGTGTGTATAAATATGTTTGAGACATTAGAATTGCTTTGAAAAGCAGAAAGTAAAACCTGTATTGATTCTAGAATTTACTAAACCAATTTGCCAATAGGGCTTAGTTTAAAACTGAATGTGATCAATATTATGATGTATGCAATGGCACTGATTCATGCTCTCACTTGTACACTGCCATATTTGTGCATATTCACTTCATCCTATGTGCACCCCTGAGTTGCACTGTATGCATGGACCTGGTCCAAACACTGTTGCATCTGAAATCTGCTGTTGCACTTGAGACTTTAGACTTGATTTGCTGTTTGCATGCAGTGGCAGTTCCCTATATATATGTCCATGTACTTGAAACTACTTGATGCTGCACACTTGTGCTTTGTCTTGATCACTTCTGTCGTTGTCATTATGTGTTGTTGTCTTGCATTTGCCAAGTCCATGTGTAAGTTCCCATACATCCATCTGAGTTTGCTGTTTCCAGATGCACTGAGTTGCTTGAATATGTCGCTTTCTTATTTATGTTCTGTTTGTATGACAGTTGCAATTACCCTTGTGCTTGTCCATTTGATGATGAAACATGTTGATTGAAATTTGCTTGTGCACTCGAGTTGGCGAGGCAGTGCACGCGTGTATATTTATACACGTGTGTATTGCAGCCACTCCGCAAAATTTAATGAATATTTGGGATGCTAGAACAAGTAAGAGCGAATTGTGAGGACACAATTCCAAAAAGGTGGGGTATTTGTAATGACCCACAATATTTACACAACTATGATATTGTGATTTAAACAAGTACAAAATATTGAAATATATTTGTGCACACATTTGGTATGACTTATGGGTAAATTTGTGATTTCCCAACTGTTAAAACCCTAGCCGTGAGTGAATTATAAAAAGAAAGATGTGGCCACTGTTTCATTTGACTCTCTCGTTTCAAAAAAAAACTAAAAATGGCCAAAGCCCTAGAAATCAGATTGGGGGAAAAATCAACTTGCTGTATCGAATGGCGTTGGATTCGTGAGAAAAAGGGGGAAAGCTATGGCAATATCTAGGGAATCGACATCTCATATAGCTACGTGAGTGTTCTTAATCTTGATTTGGCAATAAGTCCTATCTCAGGCAGCGGTAGTTATATTTCTGCAAATAAATTTGTGTGTATGGATGCTTTGCGTGTATTGATGCTTGTTAATGGTTGTTTGATCCTTGGTTGCTTGCATATCCATATATTGATGAAGATCAAGTCTGATTATGTTCATATCTGAATCTGAGATGATATCTATTCACTATTATGTCACGATACACTGATGTAACACTATGTATTACTGCCAAAATGAATTTTTTAAGTGCACTCATACCAGACGTATCATGTCTGACCCTGTTGATTGTCTCGACAATCTCCTGGGGTGTCTCATTCAACGAGGCAGTTCGGGATGATGTTTTTACAGGTTGCTATGCACATTTTGATGAGATGATGACTTAAGAGATGGAGTTAAAATGATTTATCACTGCATGTAGATGATATGAAGAAAGTATTTAAGTATTTCATTGTCATTTTATATGTATTGCTGAACTGAAATATGTATAATTTACTATGAACAGTGAACCATCATGTGTTAGATTGATATGTATATAAATCTGGAAAACTGTTTTGTCTTATAAGTAATTGCAAGTTTGAAACTGAAACACTGGGATCGTTCAGTTTTTATATATTTTCTGAAATCTGTATTTGGAGAATAATTTGTGTCGAGGCAGTATACACAAGTGTTTACACTTGTGTATATGCGCCGACCTATAGATCTGCTGAGTTTTGTGATTTGAAGGATTTTTATGGATTTTGTTCGAGTTTCCTTTCAGAAGTTTTGGGGAAAATCTTTATAAACTTATTTTGATGGATTATTTCTATATTTATGCATAAGCATATATGGATCTGGAGTTTGATTTTAGTATGTAATTATCATATCTGAGAATATATATATATTTATCTGTTTTTGGCAAGTTGAATGCCTTGAGTATGAAAAGAAAAGATGAGATTTATATATTATGGTTTTCTGAGATCCAGTTACTTATGGTTTTAAATGGGAGATTATATGGATCTGAATCCACACTTTTGAGATATGATCTTTAATCTGAGCATCTGAGATTTGATAGATATGTTTTCTTTGATATAAGATGTTTATTCTGGAAAAAAAATGAAGTTTATGGGAGATTTGGATTTATATAAGAATTTGAAATAATTTCTCAAATGAGTTTGAGAACTTGCAGCCTCATGTGCTTTATATATCTGAAATGTGTTTAGTTGTTTTAGCAGCATGACTTACAAGTCTGGACTATATTTATATGTTTTGGCATATATGATGCCGTAGATCTCTGAAGGAAAAAAATGGATTTTAATGCTTTCAAATGCATTATGATTTTTGAAATGAAATTTCTATGTTAAGTGGCTATTGCTATTTGAATCTGAATATAACATATAGCTAATGCATGTTCATGTAATAGATTCTTGAATCGTATTGTGGACTTGCCATATAAATTAATATATGTGCATGCCCTTACTTTATATTTCTGAAATGAATGAGCTCAGTTTTGAATAGTTTTGTAAAAGAAAGTTAATTAGCAAACTGTTTTGATTCTCTATGCTATATTCATAAGATTTCTGGAAATGGATTACAAGTCCATGTATTTTCTTGAGACTTTTATAAAAGGAACTTGTAAGCTTCCAATTGTTTATGTTAAAATATTTGTATGATGCAGAATGGCTCTTGTCCTTGCATCAGTGATATGTTTTCAGTTTTAAAGAAAGATAGTTGATGTAAATTCATCTTTTATGTCTGAATATAACTTGCATGAATGAGAACGAGGAAAACTCGATGACCTCATTTTTGTATAGTTGGATTGGTAATCCTTTGTTTATACGTATATTTATTGATACATTGTTGGAGCCGAGGCTTCATTGACTCTTGGATGTTGCCAGCATTGTTACTGTGTGATTTCAGGGCTCAATTTTAAATTGCCTATTCATTAATACCATTGCTTGAGCTTGTGTGTTGGCGAGGCCGTGCACACCTGTATTTATATGTGTGTACGTGTAGCCACACCTATAATTGTGCTATAGCAAGAGTTGAATTAAATAAAGAATATCTATGACTTTTATGATATAATCCGGAATTCTGATATTTCCAGTCTGCCTGTGTATCTTTTGTGTCATATTGCAAATAATTTTCATAAAGAGGGAAATGGATTTATCTTCATATTAAAATGCTATGTGTGAATGCTTTAGCTAATTTTCTTAAACTCTGATTTAATAGCTAAAGAGATTGGTATATCTTCATATATACTAATCTATGTTTTAAGAATACACCAATATTTCTATATTGGTAATAGTGGATCTTGGTTTTGGTTTTGAAGATAGATGACCCTGTGTTTTCATTTAGCATATTTCTTTATGCAGGAAAAAAAAAATTAGTCCATGATTTGGCCACTAGAAAAGTAGGGTCATCACATAACACAAGTTCCACAAGGTAATCGCTATATATCGTGCGGATCAAAAAGACCAACACCGAAGAGAGATACCTAGGGAATATACATATCAATGAAAACAAAAGATTGCTCGAGCTCAGTACTGTATAAACAAGGATCCATAAGCTCGAAGGGTCCAAACCCAAATATCACCCGAGTGGCTTATAAAGACCAACTCCGAAAGCGACACTATTAGGGAAACAAACCCGAAGGCACAAACCCGAAGGTACAAACCCGAAGGCAACATACCCGAAGGCAACATACCCGAAGGCAACAAACCTGAAGGAGACATTCCGAAGACACTATCCCAAAGGCAACAAACCGTAGTGGTGAAGGTGCGGAGACCTAGTACCGGACACCACTAACTGGCGGAATGTGTCACAACTCTCGAAAAGGAATCCGAAAAGTGGTAATGTGAGTCCCATAACCACTCGTTCGCACTAAACGGTTTACTATCCATTAGTTAATTTCACACTCAAAGCAGTACAAAGTTTACCTCGTTTCATCGGTAAACTAGACCAAAAGGCCAAAACGATCAATCGAATAGGTCGGGGATTAATCGGAAAGATAAACGCATGGATTCATGGTCCGTGTTTTACCTAACCATTTAATCTCCCTTCCACTCCGCTCGAAGTGCAAAATTATGTGTGTGCTTTTAAGTATAATTTATGAATTGGAGAAGGAAACTTTTAATATGATTTGAAGGGGTTATTCATAAAACCCATGAATGAAGTTAAAATAAGTTATCAAAACCAAAAATGCAATAACAACCACTAAGAACCAACTTGAATCGATAAAATTTGGAAAACCAATCAAAATGAGCAAAAATTGGCAAAATAGGGAAAATAGGATCAGGTCGGTCGACCGGACTTCCTGAGTCGGTCGGCTGACCTGATCCTGAAACTTTCGGGACACAGGTTCGGTCGGCCGGAGCTGGAACCTGGGCTGTTTTCAGCCTATCCCAAATAATGAGCAAACTTTCCCAACTTTCAATCGGACGATCACGGACGCTAGGGGTTCACGCCTTGCGGCTACCCGGCCCTATAAGCACTTCGATTCATCACCAAAACAAGATCAAAACATCCATAAGAGAATATTCATAAAAATTTGACTTTGAAACTCAAGAATTGGAATATTCATAAAACCAATCAAAAATCAAAAATCAAATGCATATGCAAGCAAAGATGAGAAGCACAAACACAAGAAGGAGACTAACTACTCTTCACTCTAACTCTACAAGCTTCAATCTAAGAATAAAACATATATTTCCCCAAATTAGGTTTAGGAAACTTTCGGAAATTGAAGAGGAGAAGAGTTGGAGAAGATAAAGAAGAGGCTTACCAATATCTTCTCTTTGATTTTGGAGCAAGAATTCAAGTTGCAAGAAGAAAATAGGGCTTGGAATTTCTAGTTCCTCTTCCTTTCCCCCATTTTCAGTTTTAGCTTAAGTTTGGAGGTGAAAATGAGTGAATGGAAAGAGATGGGCTGAGCTAGGGTATTTAGTTAGCTAGTGGGCTGAACCCAAACCCAATACCCAACTAGAAAAAGTAGCAAAATTCAACTTACTCCAAACATATCAATGTTTATACTAAAAAAGATTGCAAATGCCATTCTGGACTTAATGGAGGCGGTATCGAGCCCCAGTTCGGCCATTTGCAAAAAGTAACATTTGGGACCTAAAAAATCCAACTAACGACACTATATTTAAATTAAACATTTAAATATAAAATCGTAAAATATGCGGGTTGTTACAGATCTCCCCTCCTTACAAAATTGCGTCCCGGCAATTCCTGGAGACGATACTTGTGACAACTACATACGTACAACATTCAAAAGAAAAGGAAATAAGCTTGAGACGAAAAGATATTCTCACCATTCCCAAGCAAAGATAGAAACCCGGATAAGATCGCTCGATATACTCTCTGGTTTCCCAAGTACAGTCATTGGGATTAGTGGACCATTGAACTTTAACGAGCGGCACGTCCTTGTTTCGAAGGTGTCGCACCTCCATGTCAAGTATGCGAATAGGCTGCTGTACAATAGATAAGTCCGATAAGACCTCCAGCTCTTGCAATTCAAGAGAATCAATAACAAAATACGACTTCCGAAGACACTTCCGAAGTTGAGATACATGAAACACGTCATGAATGCCAGATAAATGAGCTGGAAGTGAAACTCTATCAGCCACAGGGCCAATACGTTCAGTAATAGAAAATGGTCCTATGAAGCGAGGAGCTAATTTCCCAGTCGTACTAAAACGCATAATGCCCTTTAAAGGAGAAACACGAACAAAGACAAGATCACCAACTGAGAATTAGAGAGGCTACCTACGGTTGTCCGTGTAGGATTTCTGGCGGCTCAGTGCCTCTTTCATTCTCAACCGAATAAGATCAATCTTCTCGGAAGAATCACGAACAAAATCTGGACCAAGAATAAGCTTCTCCCCAGATTCCAACCAACAAGAAGGTGATCGACATGGTCTTCCCTATAAAGCTTCGAAAGGAGCCATACCGATACTAGACTGAAAACTATTATTGTAGGAGAACTCTACAAGAGGTAGATGATCCTCCCAACTACCACCGAAATCAAAAATACAAATACGGAGAAGATCTTCCAAAATACGATTCTCCCGTTCAGTCTGTCCGTCAGACTACGGATGATAAGCTGTACTAAAATTAAGCTTTGTTCCCAAAGCTTGCTGAAGACTCTGCCAAAAATGACTCGTGAATAAGGGATCACGGTCACTCACAATAGAACTAGGAACACCGTGAAGTCTCACGATTTCCTTAGCATACAACTTAGCCAAATGCGAAGCAGTCCTATTAGAGTTAATAGAGATAAAATAAGCAGACTTAGTGAGGCGATCAACAATAACCCAGATACTAGAATGGCCTGATCTCGAACGAGGTATGCCGTCAATGAAATCCATAGAAATCCGATCCCATTTCCACAATGGAATCTCTAGAGGCTGAAGAAGACCCGAAGGACGCTGATGTTCGGCCTTAATACGCTGACAGGTTATCCAATTACTCACATAACTCGCCACATCGCGCTTCAAGCCTTCCTAATAATAAAGACGACGCATATTGGCATACATCTTACTACTACCAGGATGAATGGTATACTTTGAACGGTGACAACCATCAAGAATGTCATGCCTAAGTGTAAAATCAGAAGGCATAAAAAGACGGTTTTGCGAAGACACCCATGAGAATCAATGCTGAAATCCTGCAACGCCTCATCATAGGATCCAGACTCGCAAAGCTGAATAAGATGCAACAAATCAGGATCACGCCGTTGGGCATCGGCAATACGATCCAATAAAATGGGTCGAGCTCCCAAACTAAATAATAGAATAGGAGAATCAGAAGATGAACCTCGATCACGAATTTCACAAAAAGATAGAGTCTCAAGAATATCCCATTCGGCAAGCATCATAGAGATAACAGCCGAATGTTTATGACTAAGCGCATCAGCAACACGGTTACCCTTTCCAGGGGTATACTGGATATCGAAGTCATAGGAAGCAAGAAACTTGAGCCAACGCTGTTGTCTCATATTGAGTTCCTTCTGAGTGAACAAATACTTCAAGGATTTATGATCGGTATAGAGAATGAAGTGCTCACCCAATAAACAGTGTCGCCAAATCTTCAAGGCAAAGACAATGGCGGCTAACTCAAGATCATGAGTGGCATAGCGAACTTCAATCGGACGCAGTTGCCTAGAAGCATAAGCAACTACCCGATTCTTCTGCATAAGAACAGCACCGAGACCACTACCACAAGCATTGGTGTAGACAACAAGATCCTGATTCCCCTCAGGAACCACCAAAATTGGAGCATTAGTGAGAAGTTCCTTCAATGTCTGAAAGAAAGCTTCACACTTTTCGGACCAAATAAAACGAATGCCTTTCCGAGTAAAGCTGGTGAGAGGAAGCACAACACGGGAAACATTCTTAATGAACCGACGGTAATATCCCGCCAATCCAAGGAAACTACGAATCTCATGCACATTCTCAGGCCTCTTCCAATTCTGGATGGCTTCGATCTTTGAGGGATCGACAGAAATGCCATCGGAAGATACAACATGGCCTAAGAACTTAACCCTATTCTCCCAAAAATGGCACTTGGAGAATTTGGCTCTAAGCTGATGACGACGGAGAGTACTCAAGACAATTCTCAAGTGATTAGCATGCTCAACATCAGACTTAGAATAAATAAGGATATCATCAATGAACACCAGGACGAATTTATCGAGATATTCCCGGAATAATCGATTCATGAGATCAACAAAGAAAGCAGGAGCGTTCGTCAACCCGAACGGCATAACGAGCCACTCTAAAGAACCATAACGAGTGCGGAAAGCAGTAAGAGGTATGCTATCCTCCGCGACTCGTAACTGATGAAAACCTGTGGCAAGGTAAAGTTGAGAAAAGACCTTAGCACCACTCAATAGTTCGAACAGATCATCGATCCTAGGCAATGGATACCTATTCCTAATGGTTAACTCGTTAAGTTTGCGATAGTCTATGCAAAGCCTAAGAGTTCCATCGGACTTCTTCACGAAGACGACCGCGGATCCCCATGGAGAAAAACTGGACTGAATCAGCTGCTTAGGCTCAAGCTCTAAAAGCTGCTTCTTGAGTTCCTCATTTTCCTTTGTAGACATCCTCGTGGGAGGAAGACTAACTGGCTGGGCTCCTGGAATGAGATCAATGCGGAACTCAATTGCCCGCTTGGGTGGCAAACCCGAAACAAGTTCAAAAACATCAGAAAAGTCACAAGCAATAGGAATACGAGATATATCATCATCATCTCGCGAGTTAAGAGAAAATAAAGCCATTTCAGAATTATCCACATCCCGAAGAACAAGTGATAGATGAGTAGGCGAATCCGGATGTCGAAGATACAAAATTCTCTCCGAACAAATAATCTTGGCATCATATCTCACTTGCCAGTCCATTCCCGAAATCATATCAAATCCCAGACAAGATATAACGTGCAGATTCGCATGAAAAGAAAAGCCTCATAAAACAATCTCAACATCATCACAAAGCATGCTAAGGGTCGCAGATCCCCCAATAGGATTCGCAATCCTTAAAGAAGTAACCAAACAAGAAACATCCAAGGATAAATCATCAACGAGCTTTTTCGATACGAAAGAATGCGATGCACCCGTATCGAAAAGAACTCGAATACTATGATCATGAAATAAAATAGAACCATCCAAAATAGATGGAGATATACCTTTGGGCTAAGAAGGACCTTCAGAAGCCTTAGAAGCATAAAGCTTGCTAGACTTGGCACCAGCCAGAACAGTAAGGCAAGTGGAAACATGATGTCCTTCCTTTTTGCAATAACGGCAGAAGAGAGGCTTGGAACAAGCTCGAATCATATGATCAGGAGAACCAAAATTGAAACACTTCCGAATGAATGGTGTTCCAGACGACTGAGGCTGAGAACTAGAACCACCGGTCTTCTTCTTCTTAGAAGGAAAAGACCTGGACTTTTGGAATGGAAACTGCTTCTTGTTGGGGTTCTTGGAAACCTCAACATCATCACCTCTATCACACTCCTTCTCGACGGCATCAAGATGAAGCGCAGAATCAACCAACTCCTCAAAAGAAAGCTTAAGCTGGAGCAACAAGGACATCTTAAGATATTTCTTAAGACCAGAAACAAACATCAGATTCTTCTTATAAGAAGTGCTAATGAATTCAAGACCATACTTAGATAAAGCCTCGAATGATGCAACATACTCAGAAACAGAAGATTTCCCTTGCTTCAACTCAAGGAAGCGACGGGTCAATAAAACTTTTTCAGATTCAGGAACGAACTTGAGTTCAAATCGCTCCCGAAACTGAGTCCAAGAAAGAGTAGAGTCATCAATTTCGGCCATATGAAGCTCATACCAATCAAGAGCATGCTTTTGTAATAAGCTAGAAGTTACAAGAACTCTATCATGGTCAGAAAGAATCCATACGAGAGAAGATACGCTCGCACGTGCGAAACCAAGGACTACAAGAACAGACTCGGAGCCCTTAAACGGCTTTCCTGTAAGATGAGAAAAATCACCGCACAGACGTGCAAAGGCAGACTTGCGAGGTGGAGATACTCGAGGAGGAATTGGAGGCTGAGTGCTCCTAAACAACTCTAAAAACTGATCGGCAGACATATAAACGCCATCCGGATGTGAGCCACTGGATTGCCCAGCATCCGAACGTCGTCCTCTGCCTCTTCCAGCCATACGCTGAAAGTAAGATAAGAACAAGATTATTCACAAGGTAGATAATTCAAGATGGAATACTACAGTACCTAAATGCATTCCTAGACGTATTCCCACATTCTATCTACCCTTTGATGGTAGAAGGAATATAGAGACACGATGATTCAAAGATTTGTATCACTTATTACACTCTGATGTATCGTAATATGTGCATCTATTCTGTGTTTGTCATATTTTGTTCTGAACTCAGCTCTGATACCAAGCTGTGACGCCCCACCTCTATACCCACGCTAGCCAAGGACACTACAGGGTAATGCCGCCAACTAACACGGAGAATAAAGCTGGTTAGGAGCGACCATCTATATCCTTGCTCTAACTATCTATTGAATACATCGACAATAGATATACCAAGCAGGTCGACATACCCAATGAATACTTAGAACAAAATCATAGGTGGTTGGAGGATCTATCAGAACATAATATAACAATTCAAATGTAATATACATCACAGAACAGTAGATCATCATATTCACATATACAGATACATAACAGAGTATACAAACTAATACATGTCTAGTTGTATAGCAAACCACAATATACAGACGAATCCAGATGAATAGATATCAGAGTTACAACAAAAAGGACTTCACAAAAAGCTTTAACAAAAAGGAACAAGCTGGATAGTCCATGCGGAAGCAAAATAGGCTAAGTCCAAATGCACCTAACTTGAAACATCTCGGTCTGACCCGAGTATAAAATACACGGGTCAGTCTAGCTAAACAAATCAGCTGGATAAACTGAATAGCAATAACCTGCAAAGTCACAATGTATAACAAATATCTCTAAAAGAGATAACACAATCATCTAACAAAAGATGAATCATATCATAACAAGCCTCGTATCATCGGCAACACATAGAAACAAAGGATAGGAATATTCCGAAACAAAGGATAGGAATATTAACGAATACCAATGAAGGTAACACAAGTTCCACAAGGTAATCGCTATATATCGTGCGGCTCAAAAAGAACCAACACCGAAGAGCGATACCTAGGGAATATACATATCAATGAAAACAAAAGATTGCTCGAGCTCAGTACTGTATAAACAAGGATCCATAAGCCCGTAGGCTCTAAACCCAAATATCACCCGAGCGGCTCATCAAGACCAACTCCGAAAGCGACACTATTAGGGCAACAAACCCGAAGGCACAAACCCGAAGGTAAGGCAACATACCCGAAGGCAACATACCCGAAGGCAACAAACCTGAAGGAGACAGTCCGAAGACACTATCCCAAAGGCAACAAACCATAGTGGTGAAGGTCCGGAGGCCCAGTACTAGACACCACTAACTGGCGGAATGTGTCACAACTCTCGAAAAGGAATCCGAAAAGTGTTAACGTGAGTTCCATAACCAATCGTTCGCACTAAACGGTTTACTATCCGTTAGTTAATTTCACACTCAAAGCAGTACAAAGTTTACCTCATTTCATCGGTAAACCAGACCAAAAGGCCAAAATAATCAATCGAATAGGTCAGGGATTAATCGGAAAGATAAACGCATGGATTCATGGTCCGTGTTTTACCTAACCATTTAATCTCCCTTCCACTCCGCTCGAAGTGCGAAATTGTGTGTATGCGTTTTAAATAGAATTTGTGAATTGGAGAAGGAAACTTTTAATACGATTTGAAGGGGTTATTTATAAAACCCGTGAGTGAAGTTAAAATAAGTTATCAAAATCAAAAATGCAATAACAACCACTAAGAACCAACTTGAATCGATAAAATTTGGAAAACCAATCAAAATGTGCAAAAATTTGCAAAACAGGGAAAATAGGAGCAGGTCGGTCGACCGGACTTCCCAAATCGGTCGGCTGACCTGATCCTGAAGCTTTTGGGACACAGGTTCGGTTGACCGGACTGGGTTTTCGGTCGGCCGGAGTTGGAACCTGGGCTGTTTTCATCCTATCCCAAATGATGAGCAAACTTTCCCAACTTTCAATCTGATGAGCACGGACGCTAGGGGTTCACGCCTAGCGGCTACCCGGCCCTATAAGCGCTTAGATTCATCACCAAAACAAGATCAAAACATCCATAAGAGAATGTTCATAAAAATTTGACTTTGAAACTCAAGAATTGGAATATTCATAAAACTAATCCAATCAAAAATCAAATGCATATGAATAAGTAATAGGAATTCATACCCATCGCCCATGATATCAAGAGATAAAGATGTGAGTTCAAAACTCCTTTTTACGCACAAACAAAGATGAGAAGCAAAAACACAAGAACGAGACTAACTACTCTTCACTTTAACTGTACAAGCTTCAATCTAAGAACAAAACACATATTTCCCCAAATTAGGTTTAGGAAACTTTCAGAAATTGAAGAGGAGAAGAGTTGGAGAAGATAAAGAAGAGGCTTACCAATATCTTCTCTTTGATTTTGGAGCAAGAATTCAAGTTGCAAGAAGAAACTAGGGATTGGAATTTCTAATTCCTCTTCCTTTCCCCCATTTTCAGTTTTAGTTTAAGTTTGGAGGTGAAAATGAGTGAATGGAAAGAGATGGGCTGAGCTGGGGTATTTTGTTAGCTAGTGGGCTGAACCCTAAACCCAACTAGAAAAAGTAGCAAAATTCAACTTACTCCAAACATGTCAAAGTTTATACTCAAAAAGATCGCAAACGCCATTCTGGACTCAATGGAGGCGGTATCGAGCCCCAATTCGGCAATTTGCAAAAAGTAACATTTCGGACCTAAAAAATCCGACTAACGACACTATATTTAAATAAAACATTTAAATATAAAATCGTTAAATATGCGGGTTGTTACAATTAGTGCGCACCCTGGAATTTTAGGAGTGTTGGAAGCAGTGGGCCATTAGGTGTTACCACCAGTCGGGAAAGGTAAACTGGTAGTATCCTACCTTGAGCATTGCCTCATGTGCCTTGTCATACTTTTATCCCTATATGTGACCACTACGACTTTGATTTAGTGTTGTCGCATCACAACACATCCCTATCCACCGATAGTTTACTGGCGTTTTATATGCAAACTGTACGACAATGCTTAAAAGCGTGTTAAGGGGGATCAAGGTAAAACCATAACGCTATTTTGTTATTTATTTTATTGATTAGACATTATATATAGCGTATTCTACTACATATAAATACTTTAACAGATCTTTAAGAGCTGAAAAATCACGTAACATCTCTTGAGTTATTGCACGCATGTTATACACTAGATAGGAGATGTAAAACCTTGTACATATCTCTGACACCACAACACTCACCTTATATGCGATATCGATTTGACTCACATAAGAATATATTAGTCCCGACTCATGTGTTTTGTCTTTTCATTATGCTCGGGTCAGTCTTGTGTTTTTCAGTGCATTGGAGATCATTTTTCCAAAGGACAAAGATGAGGATTTGGTGTATTACTATTATTATTCCTTCATCATGTTGTCTGCTGCATTACTTTTTTGTCGCTGGTGTATAATATATAACTCTGATAAATGTTGTATAAATTATAATCAAATGTATAATATAAATAGCTTCATGAACCGTTTGTTTGATTATTATATCTTTTCACACCGCTGCGAGATTTTGTGTTTGTTTTCTTACTTTGTTTTTTTTCTTAATTAACCCCATTTGTTATCTGTAACGCTTCGATTTTTCGTTGCCGAAAAACCGAATAGTTATGGGTTTAAGAAAAAAGAAGAAAGGAAGAAGAAGAGAAGAAGGTAGAAGATGGAGAGAAGAAAGAATAGAAAATTTTAAAATAGAAGAAAAAGAGAATAGAAAATGGAACGGAACAGAAAACAACAGAACAATAATAGAATCTCACAATTCGCAGCGGAACAACATATAATAATAAATGAATATTCTTTAAACAAAGAACTATATCAGTTATTACATTTTATACATTTTATTACACCATATCATCAGAGTGTACAACATCAAACAATGCAGCGGTAAAAGAAGTACTATATAATTAGTAATACGCCATGCCATCCAGCTTGCATCCAGCAATTCCAGAATGTCCAGAATATCCTGATAAACCTTAACTCTTGACTGCCCGTGTGGAAATTGGTGGGCACCCAGAGTTTAGGAAGGAAAACAATAAACTCCAAGTCAGTCATGTGACTGGTGCGAGAACTCAAAACAGTTTATTTTTCTTTAAAAATCAAAATAGAGAGATATTTTTATTTCAATTCGCAATGCTTTTAAAAATGAGACTACCATAAGGCCTCCCGCACACACACACATGCAAACGCAGAATCGGAGGAGATTTCTCCTTATGATAGTCAAAGATGCTTGATACGCATTAAAAAGAAGCATTTGATATTATTACTAGTGCATAATGTAGAGAAAATTCATTTCGAAAGTAGAATATAAATCTTAGCCAGCATAGGTACCATTATATTATGCCTACTAATAGCTACCATATTAGATGGCAGGTTCTACAACTAAAACCGTACAAGTTTCGTATTGTTTCTTTGGATTTCCAACAAATGGTCAGGCCAAGGAACTTCCCATTGCCACATGAGAATGCCTCTGGAAAGACATCCCCGAGAACCAAACCGAAACTCTGCCAACACAAGGCCGGGTTACCCCTAACTGGGTAACTACTGACACGAGCACGCCATTCCCCGATCGTAAACGACCTTTCTCACGGGATCCCGATAACTAACAACCACAAAGTAATAAATTCGCAGTAACCACATAGGTTAAATATCTGGGCTCCATACCATGATACCACCTCTATCCAGAAGGAAATGTACATACCCTAAAGGGAGCTACCCCTCATAACCTTGCCGCATCTTTCCTGTTTTTACCATTTCCGGGATGTGAGGCTCGACGAAGTCACGTCCACAAAAACATACTTTATACAAAAGCCATGCTTTGGGTCAACAAATGATCAACACAATGATCACCAAGATAGACGATCAAATAAACGATCCTATCACAATAATCAACACAATGATCATTTACAGCAACACTCAGCATGTCACATTACCAAATTGGGAATATATCGCTGATAACTTCAACTATATAACCTCTGAGCTCGTACGTCTCAGAGAAGGGTGTTAAGCTAAAAGAATAAATTCTCCGCCACCAACAGAAATATATTTGAAAGAAATCGGCTTTATATCTCAACTTGTAATGTCAGACATACAATCCATACAAGTCTGTTCCGGGCTCGAACAAAACCGAAGGCACTTACAAAGAAGTCCTTGCAATCCGGATATTCACAATCCTGATTGGATTCACCATCACATATGGAGAACTCTATACCGGAGCAACTCGGTGCAGAGTAAATCGACAGGTCATCCTATCGCTCTCGCAAATACCGGGTCTTCAACACCGATCTTCAATGCAATTATAACGACGTATCACATATTCGGAATGGGTTATACGACCCCATGGTCCTTTCCCGGTTAACCCGAATAGTGAGCGCTTATTCAAAAATAAGTGTAGCATTCACATTCAAACAAATCACATCAATTACCCATTTAAAGGGAAATATTGATAGTCGGTTATTGAACTATCACTAGATATGCACAACATCACCAGATTCCAAATAATTTTCCAAATTATTCATTTTCCAAAATATCTTCACTAGATATATAATTTTCAACACTTCAAAAATAAATCAATATTTATTTTTAAACCAATTCTACTTTCTTTTATAAATTCAATAGTGAATTTATAATCCAAAATATCTATGCATATGATTTCAATAATTCATTTCAATTTATCTTCAAAAAGATAAATTCTCAAAACGTTTCATTTCACATTGGAAAAACATTTCCATACTTATTTATTCATAAGTAATTCACAAATCTTATTTATTTTCACCCTTGGAAAATATTCAATATACTTAAATCAAAATTTAGTATATATTTCATTCTATTAAGGAAATCATTCTCTTAAACATATTTATTTGGGCCAAAACGAATGTTGCGTAAAACATCGTTACGACGTCCCAAAATCACTAGTATAGAGATTCGAAATTAAAATAGATATATAAATCCCAATACTATACAAAAACATTTCCTTTCGGAAATCATTTACTATAACAATAGTGTTATAGTCCACTATTTCCTTCTATTTCTCGAAAATGTCTATTTCAACAATAAATGTCGAAATCTATGGTTTCGAATCTCAACACATTTTAAAACATCGTTAGATCGTTTTAATTCAATTTAAACATCTCATTCAAAACATTTCCTTTAACATATTATTCACTATTCAAAAACGTGAATATATTTTGTTAACAACTTCCATCCTTTTATTCATTTTATTTTAAAGTATTATTCACAGTCAAAAACGTGAATATAACTCCATAAATAAATCATAACAATTTACTTATCAAAATAAGTCGTTTGTGAATTTATAAAACAACGTTTATAAATTCCATTTCTATTTATTTATAAAAACTTCCTTTTTATAAATCCTTTTATTAACCTATTCCAGTTTATAACTCAATTATAAACTAAAAGTTCATATTATAAGTTAAATACTTATAAAACGATTATTTTACAAAGATCGTTCTTTTAAAGACTTTCCAAACCATAAATCTTATAACCTATAAGATTCATTTATTTAACCAAATCTATTCTTTCAAATAACTTCACAAATTTATAATTCTTACTATTTATAAATTTTATTTATAACTTCACAGTTTATAATTTTATAAATTTCATTCTTTAATGAAATTCATTTTCACTTCATTCAAACACTTATAAAAACTCGTTTTATAATTTCAATATCTCAATTTATAAATATCCATTTATAAATCTCTTATATAAATCAATTCATATTAATATTTTAAAAACGTCTTTAAACTCCTTTATAATTTCATCATTTTGATTTATAAAATAATCAAATTTTATAAATCCTATATTTAAACTTTTCACAATTAATTCTAAAATCCCGATTAAACTATTTTATAAAATCGTTAGCATCATATTCTCAAAAATCAGTTTTTAACTATTTTTCTCAAAAATCATAATTTTTATAACATTAAAAATTATGACGTTTATTTATTTAAAATGGATCAATTCCAAAAATATTTTATAAACGTATACTTTCAAAAATCACTTTGAAATCATTTTAAAATCCCAAAATCGGGTCCAATGATGCTACAAACCAAATAGTCAATCACGACAACAACGATATCATATATCAATATGAAAATCCATCAAATATCAAAATATCTGAAATCAAATAAAAACTGTTGAGGAATCCAGTTGGACCCCTCCAACCTGTTTTCCTGCATCCACAAACATTAGCACAATACCAGTTTCGCTCCAGTACGAAATTATCGCGGTATATGTTCTTATTAAATATTATCCGCTTAACAACGGCGCAATAGGGTCTCATCCGCTAAACAAATAAATGCGGGAAATCAATAACTCCAATATATACATATGCCAATATATATATATATATATTGCTATTATATATAATACCAATTTCACTGTTTATGAAATATTCGCGGTATATGTTTTTAATAAATAACATCCGCTTACTAACGGCGTATAATGTCTATTTTAACAATCAATAGATATCAATCATCATTCAAACATGCATTCAAATATTTTAAATCTAACTATTTAAAATAAAATCGAAACTGATTCGATTGAGTGAGAAATTCTCACCTTGATTTTAAATTCCGTTTTAGCGATTTATTTCGAATAAAATTAAACGGACGTTTAATTTTACCCAAAATTCTCACTAACTCCAAACGACTCCAATCCAATTTCATCGCGTAGTGCTCGTGCATACGATTCCAACGCAACTGGTTTCGCGCGTTTTCGACCTCGTATGAAAAAGTTATGATTTTTTAAAGTTTACTCGATTTATACACATAAATTTATAACATAATTTTAAATTTTAAACCTATCACAAATCTTGGCCGTTCATTTCTTCTAGAGCAAATCTGGGCCGACCCTATCATCTTCCTCTCCTCTTCGTTCTCCTTACAGTAACTCACGTACAAAAATCAAACCCATCACCTTAGAACTAGGGTTTCAATTTGCATCCACATCACTCGACGAAACTCGATCAAATTACTGCTATGTCGAAGCCCTTCGCGAGAGCTACCTCCACCACCAACCACCTGAAGCTCGGCCTGCTATTGCACCTGGAAATGCGTGCGTGACTTAGCACGGTCGGCCCCCTTTTTCTCCCCCTACGATGCTCCATTTCCGATCATATCCGTATGGATTGAAAGCTCTCTTCATGCTCTTCAATGTTGTAGTTAACAACTTTAGCTAATTCTTGCTGGATTGAGAGAGATTGAGGGATGAAGATCATGAATTTCTGGCCATACATTGCAAGGGTGGCGGCTAGGGTTTAATATTAGGGTTTAGTGTTTTATTTTTTTTAATTTATGAAGGGTGGGGCTATTTATAAGGAACCGGCGAAACACTATTCATCCCGGAAATTCCGAACTCCGATTTACGCGCCGTAACCAGCGTTTCTAGGGTTTACCCCGCGTTCCGGACACAATGGAACAGGTTTCGGAAGCTAATTCGGACATCTGTGCGAGTTATGGCTATAAATGCTCAATTTGAATTAAACCGATTTAAGCGATTTTCTAGGCGTTTTAATTTGTACCGGACAAACCGTAAATCCAATTGACACGAAATTTGAAACCTTACAATAATATCACATTACGGATCCGATGAAACTAGTTTCGTCGAAATCCGAGACTTTTTGAAAAATGGCTATTTTCACTCGCCAAATTTATATTAAAAATAAATCGATGCGTTTCGAGCTGCCATGCTCAAACGGTAACTCCGATTGACACGAAATTTGAAATCCGGTAATAACTAACTATTACGGATCCAATGAAACTGGTTTCGTTCAATTCTGAGACTGTTCAAAAATTGACTATTTTCACTAGTCGATTTTAATATTAAAATATTCAATTTTCACAAATTAACTTTTAATTCGATTTTAAAAGTTCTAAAATATCGTTCTAACTCCCATATGATAAAATAAAATTTTACAAATCATTTTCAATCATATTTAACTCAATTTTCAATTATTTCCATAATTTAACATATTAAATTATCGATTTAATAATCCAATTAAATTCAATAATTCAAATAAAAATTTATTTGACTTATAAATTCACTTATTAATATTTAAAATTAATTAAATATTCAAATTTTAATTTCTAAAAATTCTGTGTCGTTACATTATCTATGTTTTGTATTGTTTAAGTCAGACATGTGTGGATTACTGTCGATTTAAAATTTTCGAAATGTGGATCGTCGCACCGGTTTTCCAAACTGACTTGGATGTCATTTTATTACAATGCTCGGCTCAGACCGAGCATATTTACAGATGCATTTGGATGCATTGGAGCTCATAAGACGGGTAGGAAGTCCTCAAGTCATACTCACGTATATGTTTATTATCTGCTGCTTTGTTGTTGAAATCATCAGCATTTGTGAGGATAGGTTGTTATCACTGTTTAGGCTGATGATTGTGATTTTATGTTGTACTCTGATGGACATATGTATTTTACAAATTTTCTTGTGTAAATTTCATTGATTTTATATTTTATGTTGTTCCGCTACGATTGAGAGATTCTATGTTTTTTTAGTTTATTTCTCTTCTTCTTCTCTTTTTTTTTCTTTCTTCTTCTTCTTATAACTATCCATCTTTCCGTTCAATTTGGGTTAGACATGTGTGGTTTATTGTCAACTTGAACTATAAAGAAAAGTGCATCCATCTCTTTAAGCTCTAAACATAATCAACCTTTCCCCAATTTCAAGTGTAAATCAAAAGGTTTTTATTCCAAAATTATTATAAACAATTTAAGGTAATCTATACCTCCCTCTTGCGAGTAAATTATGTTGATTTGGTATAGTTCTATCTTAGGGTTTTATTCCTTGTTCCCAATTTTTGAAATTGATTTTTTAGGTAGAAGACGAAAGTTTTCCTTCTAGGAGAATCCGGGGGTTTAGCTTCAATTTCAGATTTAATTAGGTGAGTAAATCTCACACTTCTAGCCCACTGATGAATGCTTATCGTAGTAGTTGTTATGGATGAATTTGGTGTTGAATTGACCTTAATTTTGTGTTCATTTTCTAGTCATATAAAACTAGATTTTATGTTTGATGAAAACCCGCTTCATATGATCATGAATTGTATTCCATTGTAATTGAATGTTAGCTAATTCTTGTATTGGAGGTCAATGCGAAACTCAACGAAGGAACCACCACCAAAGGATAATCGGAGTAGCACCATAGATGCCTAGTGCTCAGCCAAGGCATGCAAACTGGTGCGCCGGTCATGACCTGTGTTGAGACCCAATCGCTCTGTTTTGGGATTCGTTTGCTCCCATTTTCTCTTCCATTCACCCATTTGATTGTTTAAACAAAATTTCTTAATTTGGGTGCTGATTTCTATGCCGAATTCAATGCTATTTATGAATTTTGATATATGAATTTGATAATTCATTTTTAAGTTATTTTACCATAGAAATGCTTTATGGGTTCATGGAGTTATACACAACTTTTTCATGCATGTTTTCAACTTGAATTTATAAAAGGCTGATTTTTAACTCAAACCGTTTTATGGAATTCTTTTTAAGTATAAATCTAATTTCTGCATAAAGAATTTTATAAATATATATATATTATTTATTTAATCTATTTAACAATGGTTTTAAAGATGATTTGGAGTAATGGTTTAAAAAGTTTACTTATATATAAATATATATATTTCCGCTATAAACCAATATTGTATAAAAATGATTTTAAAGTGAAATATTTTATAAAATTTCATGATATTGATTGAATGAGGAATTGATTTAAATGGTAAAATAAATCAAATGGTATGGAATGCTCATGTTTTTTTACCAATTAATTCCCAAACCTTTTCGACTAAACTATTCATACACACAAATGGATTTTACTATCGTATCGTAAGTGTTTGAGTAAACCCATGCGGTATGGTACACATGGCCGTTATCTATTTGGTTGATATACGAAAGTACATAACACTTATATCGACGAGTTTATGACTCGCCCTTGGAGTTCTATAGGTCTCGTGCCTATCTTAGAGTTCTTATATGTCTTGTACATATCTTGAAGTTTATAGGAGTTGTTCCTATCTTGGAGTTTATATATCTCGCACCATTCTTGGAAGATCTCGTACCTATCTTGGAGTTTTATAGGCTCTCGTATATCTTAGAGTTTGTGATATCCTGGATTTCTAGACATCTGTAATTGATTAATAATTAGGTTAATAATAGAATTACTGATTTATAGATTGAATAAATATATCTGATAATAAATATTTATGACTAGATAAATATTTATTTGGTAATCTCCTTTATTTATTATAAATTTTTTTAAAATTGTTATTTACAAACAAAATAATAATGTGTTATACACATATATAGATTTTAAATAAAATGATTTTATACAAGTTGAAATTTTTATTTGTTTAAATATATGTACATATTAAATTAATTTTTATATTGGATTTGAAATTGAATTTAAATTTGAAATTCAAAGGATAAATATATGTATCTTAGGTTATACTTTGGTTTTTAAAATGTACTTTTCATAATTTTATTTCGAACATAAATTGTTTTTTTAAAGGAATTTATTTATATATGTATTTATAAATTAGGAAATTAATTTTCAAGGATTTATGAAACATTTAAAAATTTTATTTATGCATGTAATGTTACATGTGTTAAGGTATAAACCTTTTAAATAACATGTGTTAGCTTTTGTTCTTAAACTTAGAAAACTCAGGAGTTTTCTTAAAAATTGGAATAAAAATATTTTTGGTAATATTAAAATAAAAAAAGATAATATCCTAAATGAGATGCTTAAGCTAAATAAGATTGAAGAATCTAGACATTTAAATTTAGGCGAGAGAAATGTTCTGAATAATTTGAAGGAAGATCTTAATTCTATTCTTGAGAAAGAAGAAGTCATGTGGAAACAAAGATCAAAAATTCAATGGATTAATGAAGGTGATAACAACACCAATTTTTTTCATAATATAGCTAATGGTAGAAAACGTAGTAATACAATTAATTCCATTTTAGTTAATAATGTAGAATTAGTTGAACAATGTGATCTTAACAATGCTTTCACTGATTATTATAAAGATATCTTTGGCATTAAGAACAAGCATAGAGTTAGTGTTAGATGGAATGATCTTTATCCACCTGTCTCTAATATTAATCTTTCTGATTTAGATGTTCCTTTTACTGAAGAGGAAATTCGTAAAGCCATCTTTGATTTACCTGGAGATAAATCCCCGGGCCCGGATGGTTTTCCTATCTTCTTTTATCAATCTTTTTGGGAGGTTTTAAAAGTAGACTTAATTTGTATGTTTAATGAATTTTATAATTGTAATCTCCAATTAGGTAGGTTCAATTTTGCAAACGTTATTTTATTACATAAAAAAGTAGGTGCTAATACTTTAAAAGATTTTAGACCCATTTCTTTGATTAATTGCTCAGTTAAAATTATTTCTAAAGTTTTAGCTAATAGGCTTAGCTTAAAAATGAATGATCTTATTGACTGTTCTCAATCAGCTTTCATTAAAGGTAGAAATATTACTGATGGTGATGCTGTTGTTCAAGAATATACTAATTTTTGTTGTAAAAATAATTTTACTTGTGCTATTTTAAAACTTGACTTTGCTAAAGCTTTCGACTTGGTGGATTGGGATTTTCTTATTGATATATTCCTTGCCAGAGGCTTTAGCAATAGATGGATTAATTGGATCATTAATTTGCTCAAATCGGGTAACTCTAGTATTATGGTTAATGGTGTTTTAGGTAATAAGATCCAATCCAAGAGAGGATTAAGGCAAGGGGATCCTTTATCGCCCCTTCTGTTTAATTTAGCGGCTGATGTCTTTTCTAAGATTATTAAGAATGCTATGAATAATAATCTTTTGGGTTCTATTGATAATGATATTTCTAATTTTGGTTTGTCTGTCCTTCAATTTGCTGACGATACTTTGCTTTTTTCCTCTCATCTTCCTAATCATATAATTGCTCTCAAGTTTATTCTCTATAGTTTTGAACTTTTATCAGGTTTAAAAATAAACTTTGATAAAAGTTCCGTTTTAGTTTTAAATGATTTTGATAATGTTGAGAATTTAGTGGCTAATACTTTAAATTGTAAAACTATGAGTTTTCCTTTTGATTATCTTGGTTTTGTAATTAGGCCTTCAAAACTTAAGCATGATGATTGATTAATAATCATTGATAAAATTAAAACTTGGATTACTAATTGGAATGTGAGATTCTTATCTAGAGCTGGTAGACTGGTTTTAATTAATTCTGTCTTATCAGCTCTCCCTATCTATTGGATGTCTATGCACCTTTTTCCTGAATGGGTGATAGATAAAATAGATAAAATTAGAAGGGATTTCCTTTGGAGTGGTGAAAACCATAACAGTAGCATTAAATGTTTAGTTAATTGGGATACTGTCTGTAAATCTAAAAAAGAGGGTGGTTTAGGTGTCATTAATTTACATAATATGAATCTGTCTCTTCTTGGTAAATGGTTATGGAAATTTAGAGATACTAGTGATAATGCGATTTGGAAGGAGATTATTTCTAAATATTACTACAATGGTAGTTATAATCTCTATCAATCTTTTCCTTCTTTTTTTAGTAAACTTTCTAATTTTTGGAAATCTATCTTAAATTGTAGTGATATTTTCAACTTAGGTATTAATATTACTGTTCATTCTCGCAATAATACATCTTTTTGGCATGATAGTTGGATTTCCTCTACTCCTCTTAAGAATGAGTTTAAAGATTTATATGATATTTGTAACTTTAAATTTGCGTTTATTTCTGATGTTTTCAACTCTGAAAGTGACCCTCCTTGGATGTTTAATTTTAATTGTATTTTAATTGGCCCTACCCTTAGGCAACTTTTTTTGCTGTATGCTAAATTAAATCTTTATAATATTGACAATGATAATGACTATTTTAGTTGGGTGTGGGATAAGAGTAAGAAATATTCTTCTAAATCCTTTTACAAATTTATCAACTTTTCGGGGCTTTCAGTCAATTGTTTTAAACTTATTTGGAAATCAAATGCTCCTCCAAAATCTAAGTTCCATATGTGGCTTATCATTCATGGTAAATTAAACACTATTGAACTTTTAAAAAAGAAAAATATTAACATTGATAATAAATGTTACTTTTTCAACTCACACTCTGAAGATATTAATCATATTTACTATGAATGTATGGATACACACTTTATTCTTATTAAGACCCTAAATATCTTTGAGTTTAATACTAGTTCTAGAGTTTCTGATTGTTTTTTCTATTGGAACTCTTTTAGATTTTTGTTCAATAAGGAGTATAGATACTTGCTTGATACTTTATTTACTATTTCTTGTTGGTTCATTTGGTTTGAAAGAAATCAAAGGATTTTTAATAATAAAAAGCAAAATTATAATAATTTGATTATTTTAATTTCAAATTTCTGTTTAAATTTGATATCTAATCCCAAATATAAGTTAGCCAATAATATTTGCTTTAATGATTATCTTAGAAAGGTTAGAAATAATATTAACTTATTTAATCTTAACATCATTAATTTTGCTTCTATTAATACCTGTATCAATCCATATTCTGATTTAAATAATGTTCACATGATGCATCGTAATTCTCTTTCTATTTTAGGCCCATAATTTAGTTTCTTGTTTTGTTCTTTCTTCTTTTTCTTTTATTTTCACTTTTTCCTTTATTTTTTTAGTATAGATAGTTTTTGGTTCTAGTTGTTCCTTAAATTTTTTCACTCACATATATGTATACAAATTCCATTTATATACATATATGAGATTCAATCTAACTTGGTTCCCTAGTTTTGTTTCAGGTTTGGTTTAGGAAGGTTGCTGGTTTTCATATTATCTGGTTTGCAGGATAGCTTTTAGCTTTTTGCAGGTTGTCAGGATTGCTCTTCTCAGGGATTCGGATTGTGGCTGGCATTTCTATTTGGTTTCTCCAGGTCTTCAGTGAGGAGTTCTCCATTTTGGTCCTCCTATTGGAGTTTCGTCTCTTTGGATGCTTTTTCATGTTTGTCTTGTTTTTTAGATACCTCTAACACCCTATTATTGAGCGGTGGCCTTGCCGGAGCTCGGTAATAGGGTGTAATGGGTGGTGGCTATGCCGGAGCTCATTTGAGGGTTATCTTTTTATTTATTTTTTCTAGTTTTTAGTCTCGTCACCTGCCAGGCATGTTGGCAACTCCTTCCTTTTTGTTATATATATATAGTTTTCCATGTGTGCTCTCCTCTTTTATTAGAGGATCACACATTTTTCTCAAAAAAAAAGGTAAATGACAAGTTTCACATATTACAATTTATTTTCTTTAATTTTTACTAAATCAAAAATTTACCCTGTATAAACATATCTCCTTCCTTTTCTATTTCTTTTCTCATTTTCAAAACATAGAAACTTAAGAAAACAAACATGCAAAAAAAAAACATTTCACACCAGATCTAAAATCCTCAAACCAGAGCAAAGAAAAATGAAGAAAGAAAGAAAAAATCATCAAAACCTGTAAAGGCTGAAACAAAAGGAATAGGAAAATAAATTAAACAAAATTCTTTCAAATTTCAAAAACTAAAAGCAACTCAAGATCAACACAATTAGTTCAAGATCCAGATCAGAATAAATTAATTCCTGATCTAAGGCAAAAGCCTGTGGCAAGGGGAAAAGCTTGCAACTTTTGAAATCTGGAATAAGCTCCTCTGTTCAACAGTAAAGGTGAGTAGCATCACTTTTAAATGTTTAAGTATATAAATCTTTTGCATGTTCATCTTTGAATAAACATGTAGTGTGATACATACATACATACAAACATACATACGTGCATACATACATACATACATACATACATATATATATATATATATGGAATTTTGCTGAGCACATATGAATGTATGGTATGCATGTGTGTCTTATCAGAGTACCCTCTGTTTATAGTTCCCAGAATTCAAGTTTTGATTTAAATTCGAAATCTTTGATGTCGACTCTGTTTAAACTTAAGATGCAAATGAAACTTGTTTGTTCCATCACAAACTTTAGATTAAAGTTATACTTAAGTTAAAATAATAGAGAAATGTTTTTGGAAACCAAAATGACTGAGAAAATTTAATATAAGTCAAAACCCAAACTTTGTAATTCATAAATTCAGAAATATAAATTGAATACATAAGCTAAAACAAGATTTTTAACACTAAAATCATAATTTTTAGTTTAAGGAGGAGTGAACAGTTCTGGGTTGAACTGAATATGAGAATTTGGGGTTTTCTGATGATCTCTGTGATCTGGGAGGTTGTTGTTTCCACTAGTGATGCAAGGGTGATCAGAGTGTAAGGGAAATTTATCAGGGGGTTGATCAAAGTACGGTGGAGGTGGTGGTCGATATTTGTAGTCTGGAACCCTAGTTTTAACTAGGTTAGGTATTTTGATCATCTCGTCTTCCCTAGTTGATCGAGTGTAACGGGATTTTGGGTGACGGAAGCTTGGACGTTGACGAAGACTTGGCCGAAGGTGCTGACCCTCTGATGGTCAGAGTTGCGAAGACGTGGCAATTTCCAGGTTTTGGATGGGGTGGTTCCAGTTTGTTCCAGGTTTGGTTTTAACAGCTCGAATTTGATTTCGAGTTGATGGTGATGTTTTGATGGTCGTGATGGTGTACGAGGCTGATTTCTGATGTGATGAAGCTATTGTGGGTGGCCGGAGTCGATCAGTGCCACCGTGCATGTTCACGGTGCACTTTTTTTCTAATGAGTTGAGTTTGGTTTGAGGTTTTGTGTACTCGAGTTTTACTCGAAGTAATTGGGTGATTTGCTCGAAGCATCTTGGGTTTTGACTCGAAGCATTTGAGCAATGGCTCGGGTTAATTTTGTGATACAGGTTTTAAAAGGAAACCTTTTTTGTTTCAAAATTTAAAACTGAGTAAAGTAGAGATTAAAAATAGGTTTTCAATCAAAATTTAAGTTTGGATTCAAGTTTAGTTTGAAACTTAGTGAAACGACCCGCAAACCCGTACTCCTTGAGTCGACACTATTCTCCATCAATCAACTCAAGATGAACGGAAATACGAACCATTAGGTTTAAAGAAGAAGAGGTAGAAGAAGAAAATAGAAAAGAATATCAGAATCTGACCATCGCAGCGGAATAAATACAATAGATAATAAATGATCTTTACACAAAAACAAATCTGTTTATACATTACATCATCAGAGTACACATCACATCTAACCGGACAGTAATCATAACCTGTCCTCAAAAAACTAAATACACAGCTAATCAACACAGCGGAATATTTACAACAAGTATGGAAGTATGTATCGCCATCCAGCTCTTCTCCGAAGCTCCACAGCATCCTTTCATGTAATCTATAATACTCAGTCTGACCCGAGCATTATAGTTAAATAACACCCGAGTCAGTCTGGAAAACCACCGTGAGAAAATCACACTCAAATTGATTATTAAAGTTTCAAAATTCTTTTGAAAACAAAATCATCTCGTAAGACCACGCCACAAATAAACAAGTCGGGTTTTTTACCTTACGATAGCTAAAACACTTTTTATTAAAGTTCTCTGATATTATAATAGTGTCTATAGAAAATAAAATAGAATCTAGCTGAAATGCTTGCATCTCACGTTTCAGCAATAGTTGGGCACAATCAACACTTTATTATAAAATATCCTTTAAAACATTTAAATTAAAAATTACTTTAATACTTATTCAAAATATATACTTTAAGAATATTTAAAATGAGGCTACTTTATAAAATATAAAATTAGATTTTCTCTTTAAAACAAAATACCCAGTCACCTTTAAATAATTACTATGATAATAGACTTGAAAAATACTTACTTCAGAATTTAAACTTTTAGAAATAATAAATTTCCTAAAACATGCTTTTTAACAACGTAACTTATATTCAAAAATTTACGTTGAAAACGTACTTGGCTATCAAGGAAAATACCCTTCTTTTTCTATCTTTAAAAAATAAATCACTATTTATTTTTAAACCAATTTTCACATTCCTTTAATAAATTCCCATCGTAAATTTATTCTTTCAAATATCCACTGATATATTACTTCACTTTTATAAACCCAGTTTATAAATTTCAAGTCTCACTTCTCTTTTAAAAATTTCGGTTTTACACACTTAAATCAATTTCCAAATTGATTTCCAATTTACTTTACTTTTGAATAAATTTCCTTACTTACTCCATTTATTCTAAAACCATTAACTACTGATTTGATTTCTTCATTATAATTTAAAATCTTTTAACTGAAACTTACCAATTTCAGATTTTCCAAATTCCTTCTTTATCCTTTTAAATAAATTTAAACCTTGAATTTTAAAGTAAATTCTTCATTTCTTTAAATAATATCACTTAAGTTTTACAATTCATTATTTTCTATTTATTCAAAATCCCCTTTTACCATACTCGAAATTATTTATTAGAACTTTAAAATCACTCTTATTCTTTTCGGTTCATTCTTAAATTTATTTAAATTCTCTATGTTTATTTTACTTAAAAATTCACTCTTTTTATTTTCTTTTCAAAAATCCAATTCTTTATATTTTGATAACTCAGTGTACTGAAATATGTTCGAGCAAAGCATAACATTCAATATTTCAATTGTTAATATAATTCATCACAGAATATCAAATATTCATAACATAGAATATTAAATAATCTAATTCATGTTGAGGAATCTAGTTGGATCCCTCCAACCTGTTTCCCTGCATCCATAGATGTTAGCACAATACCAATGCGGTGTGTAGGGTCTCATCCGCTATATAATGCGGGAATTCCAAGATGTATTATATACTATAATATAGCACATCAAATCAATTCAACCATTCAACCAATTATTTAAATTTAACCATTCAAATTCAAATAACCCAGAAGAGTTAGATTAACTCACCTTTGAATTTTTGTTTGCAATCCAATCCAAACTAGCTTGTTTTCATCAGGATTTCAGACCTTGTATACGTTATATGGTTTGTTAACATTTGAAATAAATCGAACGATCAATTACCATTTACTAAATTTAATTAGCTAATAATTAAGTTTAAACTAATTTCCCTTATACAAATTATTTTTAGCAACAAAACAAGTTAATTAACCAAATTGATTACCCTAATACATTATTTTTATATAAACTCTTCGACATCTAAATCTCCTATATAATTGAATCCTTTTTCATTTTATATTAAATTTTCATTTTACCATAAATATAAAAACAGTATAAAACTTACTGAAATTACAAAATCATCATTTTTTCTTTCTTCTCCTTTCTTTTTTTCCTTTTTTTACAACAATTCGCATAGAAAAGGAAAAAAAGAAGCAGAAACTAACTCACCAGACGACGAGACAGTCCCCACCACCTCCATCGATCACCGTTGTAACCTACAACGATGATCTCCAGGCCGAAAACGACCGACACGAGCACAAAGCCCCAAAAATCGAGCCTCGACCAACCCTAATCTACCCCATCCATCCAACTCATCAAACGCAGTCGCGTTCGTTCCCCTCCATCGAAGTTCATGACTCCACCATGTGCAGTGTCGCATGCTCCGAGCACGACTTTATCCAAATTGAATAACGTTTCGGCCTCCCTCTTCGTGTCGAACATCCTGTAGTTGATCGATGAGTCAACTACGAACGAAATCTCGTTCGATTCGTCTTCTCGAGTTAGAATTCGAGTAAAGGGTAAAAAAGGAAAAGGATTCGCCGGCCATGATTTTTCGATTTCATGCTTTTTTTTGAAAGAACTGGAGAAAGCCGGTTTAAAATAAAAAGAACGGAGGGACATTGATTTGAACGAAAAAGAAAGGAGTAACATCGATTTGAACAGAAAAGAAAAGTTAGGTCGGCTATGATTTTTTTTTAAAATGAAGATGCATGTCTTCAATTGCCTTGCGTGGAAATATTATCCTGCTATAGAGGTTGAGAATTGAAAACAAAAGTGCTGATGGGAAATATATTATATTTAAATTTAAATTCAAGCTTAAATCATTTCGATTTATGCAGCTCAAAATATCGAGGCCCTATCGAGGCGTGCCGCTAAGCGTTTATAAGGTTTTACCCGTATTCCGAACACAATTTAACGTGTTTCAGAGCCTAATTCAGTCATATATGGAAGATAGATTTTTGAATCGAGTTTAAATATTAAATTATCGATTTTAATTTCAATACATTTCTCACCCGTACGGACAAACGGTAACTTCAAACATAAAGAAAATTGAAATTCGATAATAACTAACTATTACGGATCCAATGGAACTGGTTTCTTCGAATTTTGAGACTGTGCATCGGAAGGCTATTTTTAAATATCGATTTAAACGATAAAATTTCAAAACCGAACAAATCAGTGTTAAATTCAATTTTAAAATATTTATTATCCTCGGCACTATCAATACAAATTTTACAAGCCTTCAAATTATTATTTACAGGCTTAAAACTCCATATTCAACATTTTACAACTTCAAATTATTTAATTTAATAATTAAATGGTGATATTTGAATTCAAGTTAAAAATTAACTTTTAAATATTTAAAATCAATTAAATAATCGATTTCAAACATTCAAAAATTCCGGGTAGTCACATTCCTCCCCCCTTAAAAGAATTTTGTCCCGAAATAGCTAGTTAAGAAGAATGGTCCAATACCTGTTTACTTTTCCCAAAACCAACAATTCAACGTCCTACCAACTATCTTTTTATAGAAGACCCATCGTCATTCTTACCAACTTCCCCAAACTCTCCCATAGTTTACAAATGATGCTATTTGCTCAATCATTCAAATTTCAATTTAAAACCAAATTTTGACTTATCAAAATTTTCCTAACTCCCTAAATTTTCGAAAAATTTCGCCAGCTTCTCCTTTGTGCGGCTAGCTCGGTACAACTACAAAATGCCTCTACGGGCACCCAAATTCCAAAAGAAAACAAAAGGCCTTGTAGCCAGATCAAAAACCCAATCAAATTTCATACAGAAATTTTAAATACATATCTTTTGTCGAGCAATTCAAATTTATCTTTTGAAATCAAAACCAATTTTCCTTTTCCTTTATAATACCTGCATATCCTACATAGCAACAATACCCAATCACAACATTCAAAATCATTTTATTCATTTCTTTACAAAAATTTCAATATTCATTCCATTTAACCCCATGCAATGTACATATATCATTCGTACGCAATATCAAATTCGATCACTCGCTCGATCACACAATTTCACTTCCAAACTAGTATCGTCCTCACCACCCCGACTTCCTAGTACAGACTCAGATTTGGTTTCTTGATCAGAAACCGTCATTCTCCTTGCATAGTCATAAGAATGATAGAAAATTGCCAGAATCAATCAAAAATCCATATCTAGGGTTTGTCGTCGAAAATCGAGTGAAAAATCCTAACTCGGATCAATATAACTATCTCGAAATTCTGTGCTCGAATCTGGATCAAATTGTTATGCGAATAAAAACAATATACATAAATCTTACGTATTTATCTCAATTGACTATCAACAATACCAATTACCTTTTATTCACATTCATTTTTTTTAAGTTCGATATAAGTATTTTTATACGCTTCTTATATTTATTTTCACTTCACCACTTTAGTTTATATCTACTTCTATTCAAATTGGGTTCTCCCATTTTCATATGAATTCAATTTATCTTCAACTCTGAATATTAAATTTTATCTTCCATTTATATCTGATTAATATCATTATTTTCAATTTGTTCCATCCACTAATTTATTTCAATTTCCAATTTGAAATCGTTTCGTCGCTAACAAAAATTTTCCTAGAATTTTTTTTTCTAACTCCCAAAATTTTCGATTTTTTTTTGGCAGAGTCTCCTTTGTACGGAGGAGCTTTTGCAATTTGACAAGAGATATAAATATATATACATCGACCCACCTAGTCGAAAAAACAAAGCAGTTCATATTTCCTATTTTTATTGTGTAGGCGTACTTTTATTTAGCATTTTTAAGCAAGCGGCTTATTATTTAGGAATTTGCACGACCAAAATCCTGCCAAACGGCCTTAAGGTACCTGTACTTACTCAATTTAAACATATAAGCACTATATATAAGAAGTTTATAGCATTTCACTTATATGTAAATTGCCAAAACTTGGATTCTGTAACAGTGCATGTTATATACTTTCATAAGCACATATGTACGGTTTCGACATTTATTTCAATTGTTTTCAATCAACTCTAAATCCATACTATTCAATTTAAGTAATTTACAACTCACTTGCTTGCGTAAGATGCATTTTTAAACCAAACGAACTTATATTTATTTAAATTGATTCAAAAATTCAATTATATTTGCTTCCACTAATTCATAGAATTTTATTAAATCTCGTTTACGTCAAACGACGATCATTTCTGCGCAATTTCGATGATATTCACTTAATGGCCTATCCATTTTAGTTTTTAACTACTTCCAATCGATTCCAACTCAATTTTCATTTAATTCATTTCCATTTTAACTTACATTGTATTTTATTTCGTATTTGCATAAGTTCCATTCGGACCCATTTTATCTCGCTCGGCACAATCCATGCTTGTATATTACTAACCATTTCCAAATTAATTCAGCCCAAACTTTATTTAGCGGACTTTCATTTTACTCGAAGCCAAACTTCTATTAACTTTAAACTTTAGTTAATTTTCTTTCTTCAAACTTTTTCAACTTCATAACTTAAGTTCACTTCATTTGCGAATAAATTTCCTTTTTCACTTTAACTTATCAAATCTCATTTCAATCCACAAATTTATTTGATTAGTTATTTTGTTTCGTTCATTACAAATTTTAATTTCCTAATACAATTCATTTCTCGACTCATTTAATTCAATCAACCATTCTCATAATCCGTTTTAAACCTTATTTCACATTTTCATTTCACTTTCGGACTTATTTTATTAGTACAAGACAATTTCAATTTTATTTAACCTAAAATTCAATTAACATACTCACTTGACCAGTTTATTCAAATTAGTTCATTTCCCACTTTTAATTCAATATTTGATTTTTACCTTCCAAAAATCACTTAACTTAATTTTAGTGAGTTCAATCTATTTTATAATTCAAGTTTGTGGATTTTATTCATTCCCCAAAACAAAATTTGATTTTGGCTTATTTATTCCACTTCTAAGTTTTATAAGTCGTAACTTATTTATATCCATACTCTCAACCATTTACCATCAATCTCGTTCACATTTTACTTTTTAATTCGGGACTATACATTTTATTTAGCCAAGTATATATTTTTATTCAAATTTTTAACTTTTATAAGCTTTCCCACTTATTTTAATCTAACTCTTCTTAAGTTAATTTTTTTTTATTCTAAATAAATTTCAAACTTATATAAGTTCCCAAATTTATTCTTTAAGCATTTCCAATTTGCTTCCATAGTTTTAATCAATTTCTTAAACATTCCAAAATATTTTAAACCGGCTCCAGAGTTTTCAATAATCACATAAGTATTTCAAAAATCATTTGAAATCAATTAAATCCAAAATTCTTTGGTAAATTCAATTGTCTCTTTGAATTTTCAAAACCAAACTCAGTTTTTGCAAACATCTACCATTCAAAACATTCAAGTAGCAATTCCTCCTTTGGAAACTTGAAAATGAACATCGATGATGTTACAGTCATCACCGAAGTTATTTGCTAGCAACCAAAAAGAGTTTGGTGCTTTTATCCTTCCAAACATTTCAAATATTTTTAAATTCGAAATGTCACAAATTTCATACCCAGTTCAAAAATATTTTCGAAATAACGTCTATATTATTTTTCTCCAAAACCTTTGAAAACCATTTTCAAACACAAAGGAATTTAACTTTTTCCAAAATTCTAAATTCCAAATTCTTTCAATTCATATTTAAGCATTACTCTTGAATTTTTATCACAAATTATTTTCAAATATTTATCTGGAAATTTAATTTCAAATTATATATCACATTTACAAATCCCATTTGTATACGAATTTATTCCTTAGCTTTAGTTATAATTTCAATATCTCATTAAATTTTACACATTAATGATAATAATTTAATATTATCATCCGTAACCACCAAGCATCCATATATAACTATAATAATTTACGAAAAATTATTTCCTTTATATACAAAAATAATTTGGGTAAAATTATTTCATTTACCATTTTTAAAACAATACCGTGTCGGTTTATCTTGTTTAAGAGTTTAGAAACTCCTATCGATGTAATGACGTCCCATATATCGATCAGAATCCATAAACACTCAACCGATAAGTCAACACAATATAAAAACAATCTTATATTCACTAACAAATACGCGCTCATATTTATTAATACACTCTAACTCATTATAGAGTACTTATGGACTCTATTTTTATTGAGTAATTCTCACCAGAGCCAAGGTTATCACCAACCTAAGCTCTGATACGAAGTGAAATGACCCGCAAACCCGTACTCATTGAGTCGACAGTATTCTCCATCAATTAACTCAAGATGAATGGAAATACGAACCATTTGGGTTAAAGAAGAAGAGGTAGAAGAAGAAAACAGAAAACAACATCAGAATCCGACTATCGCAGCGGAATAAATATAATAGATAATAAATGATCTTTACACAAAAACAAATCTGTTTATACATGACATCATCAGAGTACACATCACATCTCACTAGACAGTAATCATAACCTGTCCTCACAAAAACTAAATACACAGCTAATCAACACAGCGGAACATTTACAACAAGTACGGAAGTACGTATCGCCATCCAGCTCGTCTCCTGTGCTCCACAGCATCCTTTCCTGTAATCTATAATACTCGGTCTGACCCGAGCACTATAGTTAAATAACGCCCGAGTCAGTCTGGAAAACCAGCGTGAGAAGGCCACACTCAAATTGATTATTAAAGTTTCAAAATTCTTTTGAAAACAAAAGCATCTCGTAAGACCATGCCACAAATAAACATGTCGGCTTTTTACCTTACGATAGCAAAAACTCTTTTTATTAAAGTTCTCTGATATTATAATTGTGTCTATAGAAAGTAAAATAGAATTTAGCCGAAGTGCTTGCATCTCACGTTTCAGCAACAATTGGGCACAATCAAAACCATACAGGCGCGTAGGGAGAATGGATTTCCAACTAATGACTAGGCACTAGGGTACCACCTGTCACGGTACCTGATCAAGATCATCATACCGAGGATCACTCCCGACCCCTTGCAACACAAGACCGAGACTACCCCTTATTGGATAATCTCGAGTAAGATCACCCCACGGTTGGGATCAACAACCGCACCACTAAGTCGAAATAAAAGGGACATCTAGACAGGGAAATACTCTTCGTTTTCTATCTTTAAAACATAAATCACTATTTATTTTTAAACAAATTTTCACATTCCTTTAATAAATTCCCATCGTGAATTTATTCTTCCAAATATCCACTAATATATTACTTCACTTTTATAAACCCAGTTTATAAATTTCAAGTTTCACTTCTCTTTTAAAAATATCGGTTTTACACACTTAAATCAATTCCCAAATTAATTTCCAATTTACTTTACTTTAGAGTAAATTTCCTTACTTAATCCATTTATTCTAAAATCCATTAACTACCGATTTTATTTCTTCATTATGATTTAAAATCTTTTAACTGAAACTTACCAATTTCAGATTTTCCAAATTCCTTCTTTATCTTTTTGAATAAATTTAAACCTTGAATTTTAAAGTAATTTCTTTAAATAATATCATCTAAGTTTTACAATTCATTATTTTCTGTTTATTCAAAATCCCCTTTTCCCATAATCAAAATTATTTATTAGAACTTTAAAGTCACTCTTATTATTTTCGGTTCATTCTTAAATTTATTTAAATTCTCTATATTTATTTTACTTTAAAATTCACTCGTTTTATTTTCTTTTCAAAAATCCAATTCTTTATATTTTGATAACTCAGTGTACCGAAATGTATTCAAGCAAACCATAACATTCAATATTCCAATTATCAATATAATTCGTCATAGAATATCAAATATTCATAACAAGGAATATTAAATAATCTAAATAAATGTTGAGGAATCCAGTGGATCCCTCAAACCTATTTCCCTGCATCCACAGATGTTATCACAATACCAATTCCACTTCGTGGTGGAATATCGTGGTATATGGGATTAATATAATATCATTCGCTATTATGCGGCGCATAGGGGCTCATCCGCTATTTAATGCGGGAAATCAATCATTCCAAGATGTATTATATACTATAATATAGCACATCAAATCAATTCAACCATTCAACCAATTATTTAAATTTTACCATTCAAATTTAAATAACCCACAAGAGTGAGATTAACTCACCATTGAATTTTTGTTTGCAATCCAATTCAAACTAGCTTGTTTCCATCAGGATTTCAGACCTTGTATACATTATACAGTTTGTTAGCATTTCAAATAAATTGAAGGATCGATTACCATTTACTAAATTTTAATTAGCTAATAATTTAGTTTAAACTAATTTTCCTTATACAAATTATTTTTAGTAACAAAACAAGTTAATTAACCAAATTGATTACCCTAATACATTATTTTTATATAAACTCTTCAACATCTAAATCTCCTATATAATTGAATCCTTTTTCTATTTATATAAAATTTTCATTTAACCATAAATATAAAAACAGTATAAAACTTGCTGAAATAACAAAATCATCATTTTTTCTTTCTTTTTTTTTCTTTTTTTAAAACAATTCGCATCGAAAAAGAAAAAAGAAGAAGCATAAACTAACTCAGTAGACAACGAGGTTGTCCCTACATCCTCCATCCATTACCATTGCAACCTACGACGACGATCTCCAGGCTACCAACGACCGACATGAGCGCAAGGCCCTAAAAATTGAGCCTCGACCAACCCTAATCGACCCCATCCATCCAACTAATCTAACGCAGTCGCATTCGTTCCCCTCCATCGAAGTACATGACTCCGCCATATGCGATGTCGCATGCTACGAGCATGACTTTATCCAAATTGAACAACGTTGTGGCCTCCCCCTTCGTGTCGAACATCCTGTAGTTGATCGATGAGTAAACTTCGAGTGAAATCTCGTTCGATTTGTCTTCTCGAGTTCGAATTCGAGTAAAGGTTAAAAAAGGAAAATGATTCATCGGTTATGATTTTTCGATTTCTCCCTTTTTTTGAAAGAACTGGAGAAAGCTGGCTTAAAATAAAAAGAACGGAGGGACATTGATTTGAACAGAAAAGATAGGAGTAACATTGATTTGAATAGAAAATAAAAGTTAGGTCGGCTATGATTTTTTTAAATGAAGATGCGTGTCTTCAATTTCCTTGCGTGGAAATATTATCTTGCTATAGAGGTTGAGAATTGAAAAAAAAAGTACCGATGGGAAATATATTATATTTAAATTTAAATTCAAACTTAAATCGTTTCAATTTATGAAACTCAAAATATCGAGGCCTTATCGAGGCGTGCCGCTAAGCGTTTATAAGGTTTTACCCATATTCCGAACACAATTTAACGTGTTACGGAGCCTAATCTGTCGTATGTGGAAGATAGCTTTTAGAATCGAGTTTAAAAATTAAATTATCGATTTTAATTTCAAAACGTTTCTCACCCGTACGGACAAACGGTAACCCCAAACATTACGAAAATTGAAATCCTATAACAACTAACTATTACGAATCCAATGGAACTGGTTTCGTCAAATTTCGAGACTGTGCCTCGGAAGGCTATTTTTAAATATCGATTTAAAATATAAAATTTCAAAACTGAACAAATCAGTGTTAAATTCAATTTTAAAACTTTTATTATCCTCAGCACTATCAATATTAATTTTACAAGCCTTCAAATTATTATTAATAGCATTAAAAATCCATATTCAACATTTTACCCAACTTCAAATTATTTAATTTAATAACTAAATTACCCAATAATGGTGATATTTGAATTCAAGTTAAAAATTAACTATTAAATATTCAAAACCAATTAAATAATCCGATTTCAAACATTCAAAAATTCTGGGTCGTCACATTCCTCCCCCTTAAAAGAATTTCATCCCGGAAATTGCTAGTTAAGAAGAATGGTCCAATACCCGTTTACTTTTCCCAAAACCAACAATTCAACATCCTACCATCTTTTTATAGAAGACCCATTATCATTCTTACTAACTTCCCCAAACTTTCCCATAGTTTTCAAATAATACTATTTTCTCAATCATTTAAATTTCAATTTAAAACCAAATTTTGATTTATCAAAATTTTCCTAACTTCCTAAATTTTCGAAAAATTTCGCCAGCGTCCCCTTTGCACGGCTAACTCAGTACAACTACAAAATGCCTCTACGGGCTCTCAAATTACGAAAGAAAACAAAACGACAAGTGGCTAGATCAAAAACCCAGTCAAATTTCATACATAAATTTTAAATACATACCTTTTGTCGAGCAATTCAAATTTGTCTTCTGAAATCAAAACAATTTTCCTTTTCCTTTATAATACCAGTATATCCTACATAGCAATAATTTCCAATCACAATAATCAAAATCATTTTATTCATTTCTTTACAAAATTTTCAATATTCATTCCATTTAAGCCCATACGATGTACATATATCATTCGTACGCAATATCAAATTTGATCACTCGCTCGATCACACAATTTCACTTACGAACTAGTATCGTCCCCTCCACCCCGACTTCCTAGTACAGACTCAGATTTGGTTTCTTGATCAGAAATCGTCATTCTCCTTGCATAGTCATAAGAATGATAGAAAATTGCCAGAATCAATCAAAAATCCATATCTAGGGTTTGTCGTCGAAAATCGAGTGAAAAATCCTAACTCGGATCAATATAACTATCTCGAAATTCTGTGCTCGAATCTGGATCAAATTGTTATGCGAATAAAAACAATATACATAAATCTTACATATTTATCTCAATTGACTATCAACAATACCAATTACCTTTTATTCACATTCATTTTTTTTTTAAGTTCGATATAAGTATTTATATCAACCCCGACTTCCTAGTACGGATTCAGATTTGGTTTCTTGATCAGAAACCGTCATTCTCCTTGCATAGTCATAACTATGATAGAGAATTTTCAGAATCAATAAAAAATCCATACCTAGGGTTCATCGTCGAAAATCGAGTGAAAAATCCTGACTCGGATAGATATAACTATCTCGAAATTCTGTGCTCGAATCTGGATTAAATTGTTATGCGAACAAAAACAATATACGTACATCTTACGTATTTATCTCAATTGATTATCAACTATATCAATTATCTTTTATTCACATTTTTTTAAAGTTCAATATAAGTATTTTTATACGCTTCTTATATTTATTTTCACTTCACCACTTTAGTTTATATCTACTTCTATTCAAATTGGTTATCCCATTTCCATGGGAATTCAATTTATCTTCAACTCTGAGTATTGAATTTTATCTTCAATTTATATCTGATTCATATCATTATTTTAAATTAGTTCCATCCACTAATTAATTTCAATTTGAAATCGTTTTGTCGCTAACAAAAAATTTTCCAGAATTTTTTTTCTAACTCCCAAAATTTTCGAAATTTTTTTGGTAGTCTCCTTTGTACGGAGGAGCTTTTGCAATTTGACAATAGATATAAATATATATACATCGACCAACCCGGTTGGAAAAACAAAAACAGTTCATATTTCCTATTTTTATTGCGTAGGCGTACCTTTATTTAGCATTTTTAAGCAAGCGGCTTATTATTTAGCAATTTGCGTGACCAAAATCCTGCCAAACGGCCTTCAGGTACATGTACTTGTTCAATTTAAACATATAAGCACTATATATAAGAAGTTTATAGCATTTCACTTATATTTAAATAACTAAAACTTGGATTCAATAATAATGCATGTTATATACTTTCATAAGCAGATATGTAAGGTTTCGACACTTATTTCAGTTATTTTCAATCAACTCTCAATCCATACTATTCAATTTAAGTGATTTACAACTCACTTGCTTGCGTAAGATTCATTTTTAAACCAAACGAACTTATATTCATTTATGTTGATTCAAAAATTCAATTATATTTGCTTCCACTAATTCATAGAATTTTATTAAATCTTGTTTAGGTCAAACGACAATCATTTCTGCGCAACTTCGATGATATTCACTTAATGGCATGTCCATTTTAGTCTTTAACTACTTCCAATCGATTCCAACTCAATTTTCATTTAATTCATTTCCATTTTAACTTACATTGTATTTTATTTCGTATTTGCATAAGTTCCATTCGAACCCATTTTATCTAGCTCGGCACAATCCATGCTTGTATATTACTAACCATTTCCAAATTAATTCAACCCAAACTTTATTTAACGGACTTTCATTTTACTTGAAGCCGAACTTCTATTAACTTTAAACTTAAGTTAATTTTCTTTCTTCAAACTTTTTCAACTTCATAACTTAAGTTCACTTCATTTGCGAATAAATTTCCTTTTTCACTTTAACTTATCAAATCTCATTTCAATCTACAAATTTATTTGATTAGTTCTTTTGTTTCGTTCATTACAAATTTTAATTTCCTAATTCAATTCATTCACGACTCATTTAATTCAATTAACCATTCTCATAATCCATTTTAAACCTTATTTCATATTTTCATTTCACTTCCGGACTTATTTTATTAATAACAAGACCATTTCAATTTTATTTAACCAATTTAAAATTCTATTAACATACTCACTTAACCAATTTATTCAAATTAGTTCATTTCCCACTTTAATTCAATATTTGATTTTTACCTTTCAAAAATCACTTAACTTAATTTTCTTGAGTTCAATATATTTTATAATTCAAGTTTCTGGATTTTATTCATTCCCCAAGATTCAAAACAAATTTTATTTTGGCTTATTTGTTCCGCTTCTAAGTTTTATAAGTCGCAACTTATTTATGTCCATACTCTCATCCATTTACCATTAATCTCGTTCACATTTTACTTTTTAACTCAGGATTATACATTTTATTTAGCCAAGTATATATTTTTATTCAAATTTTTAACTTTTATAAGCCTTCCCACTTATTTTAAACTAACTATTCTTAAGTTAAATTTTTTTTATTCTAAACAAATTCCAAACTTGTATAAGTTCCCAAATTTATTCTTTAAGCATTTCCAATTTGCTTCCAGGGTTTTAATTAATTTCTTAAACATTCCAAAATATTTTAAACTGACTCCAGAGTTTTCAATAATCACATAAGTATTTCAAAAATCATTTGAAATCAATTATATCCAAAATTCTTTGGTAAATTCATTTGTCTCTTTGAATTTTCAAAACCAAACCCAGTTTTTGTAAACATCTCCCATTTAAAACATTCAAGTAGCAATTCCTCCTTTGGAAACATGAAAATGGACATCGACGATGCTGAAGTCATCACCGAAGTTATTTTCTAGTGATCGAAAAGAGTTTAGTGCTTTTATCCTTCCAAACATTTCAAATATTTTTAAATTCCAAATATCACCAGACTTCATACCCAATTAAAAAATATTTCCGAAATAATGTCTCTATTATTTTTCTCCAAAGCCTTTGAAAACCATTTTCAAACACAAAGGAATTTAACTTTTTCCAAAATTCTAAATTTCAAATTCTTTCAATTCATATTTAAACATTACTCTTGAATTTTCATCACAAATTATTTTCAAATATTTCTCTGGAAATTTTATTTCAAATTATATATCACATTTACAAATCCCATTTGTATATGAATTTATTCCTAAGCTTTAGTTATATTTCAAAATCTCATTAAATTTTACACATTAATGATAATAATTTAATATCATCATCTCTAACCACCAAGCATCTATATATAACCATAATAATTTATGAAAAATTATTTCCTTTATATACAAAAATAATTTGGGTAAAATTATTTCATTTACCCTATTTAAAACAATACTGTATCGGTTTATCTTGTTTAAGTGTTTAGAAACCCCTATCGATGAAATGGTGTCCCATATATCAACTAGAATCCATGAACACTCAACTGATAAGTCAACACAATATAAAAACAATTTTATATTCACTAACAAATACGCGCTCATATTTATTAATACACTCAAACTCATTGTACAGTACTTACGGACTCTGTTTTTATTGAGTAATTTCCACCAGAGCCAAGGTTATCACCAACCTAAGCTCTGATGCCAAGTGAAATGACCCGCAAACCTGTACTCCTTGAGTCGACACTATTCTCCATCAATCAACTCAAGATGAACAGAAATACGAACCATTTGGGTTAAAAAAGAAGATGTAGAAGAAGAAAATAGAAAACAACATCAGAATCTGACCATCGCAGCGGAATAAATATAATAAATAATAAATGATCTTTACACAAAAGCAAATCTGTTTATACATTACATCATCAGAGTACACATCAAATCCAACAGGACAGTAATCATAACCTGTCCTCACAAAAACTAAATACACAGTTAATCAACACAGCGGAATATATACAACAAGTATGGAAGTACGTATCGCCATCTAGCTCATCTCCTGAGCTCCACAACATCATTTCCTGTAATCTATAATACTTGGTCTGACCCGAGCATTATAGTTAAATAACACCCGAGTCAGTCTCTAAAACCAGCGTGAGAAAACCACACTCAAATTAATTATTAAAGTTTCAAAATTCTTTTGAAAACAAAAGCATCTCGTAAGACCACGCCACAAATAAACATGTCGGGTTTTTACCTTACGATGGCAAAAAAACTTTTTATTAAAGTTCTCTGATATTATAATAGTCTCTATAGAAAGTAAAATAGAATCTAGCTGAAATGCGTGCATCTCACATTTCAGCAATAGACCATACGGGTGCGTAGGGATAATAAATTTCCAACTAATGACTAGGCATTGGGGTACCACCTGTCACGGTACCCGGTCTAGATCAGCATACCAAGGACCACTCCCGGCCCCTTGCAACACAAGACCGGGGCTACCTCTTACTAGATAATCTCAAGTAAGATCACCCTACAGTTGGGATCAGCAACCGCACCGCAAAGCCGAAATAAAAGGGACATCTAGATAGGGATGACCTCACCCTAAATGGGTGCTACCCACCTTGTGACGACCCGGAATTTTTGAGTGTTTAAAATTTGAATATTTAATTGATTTTAAATATTTAAAAGTTAATTTTAACTTGATTTACAAATATCACAATTTATATGATAATTAAATTATTGAATTAAACAATTTGAAGTTGAGTAAAATATTGAATCTGGAATTTTATGCCTGTTAAAAATAATTTGACGGCTTATAGAATTTATATTGATAACATTGAAGATAATCGAAGTTTTAAAATTGAATTTAACGGTAATTTATTCGGTTTTGAAATTTTATATCGTTTAAATCGAATTTGAAATAGCCTTCTGAGGCACAGTCTCGGAACATAACGAAACCAGTTCCATTGGGTCCGTAATATAGAATTATTATCGGATTTCAAATTTCATATTTATCGGAGTTATTGTGTGAGCGTACGGTAGGTAAATGCCCTGAATTTATATCGAAAATTTAACTTAAATATATATATTTTTATATTGGTAACTATCAGCATTTCCTTTCCTATCAGCCGCGATTCTATCATCTTTCAAAACACCGTAGCGTGTTTTCTTCCACACGCTTCCCCTTTAATAATTACATTCGAGCCATTTTCTGTAACTATTAGTTCAGCAGTTTATCCAAATATCTCGACTTTGTTTTCTTTTTTCATTTCTAAAGTCAGAAATGAAAAGAGGAAAAAAAAGGGGGGGCTTCCTTTAGAAGCAAACGAACTCCTCTTCATTTCAAAACCCACGCCCCTTTTCTCATTCTCGTTTTCATTTAATCCAATCGGAATCACGAAAAAAAAAAAGATTTCAATTGTTCGATGGAAAAAGGGGGGAAACTCGACTTCGAATCGCGGCTTATACTCACGCGTCCACTCATCTGGAGGCGGGTAGCTCGCCTATAGCGCGACATTAAGGGAGGGCAGTGGAATGAGTTTGCAACACCATCTGATGGCGAAGCCTGGGAGTTCAAACAGTAGTAGAGGCAGTCAACTCAGGAGCTTGCGCGAGTTCTTTCTTGCGTTAAACTGAGTCTTCGAATTTGAGGATTTCAGAGCTCGTGTTTGAAATCTGGAAACTCGCGATGGCATCGATTTGGAGATCATGGATCTGGGATCTCGGAGCTAGAAACGAAGGGGTAGAGTGGTAAGGTATAATTTACATTTTGTTATGATTTAAATTAATTTATATATATGTTTTTGCTCAGTAAAACATAAGTAAAGAGAAAGATAATAATAATAAATATTTACATTTATACAGAAGAAAAAAAGGGGGAGGTTTGATGAACAGCAGAAAATCAAATGAATTTAAGATAAGTTCGAATTATGTATATGTATAGATATGTATAGGCTAGAGAAAAGGAAAACAATGAATGACAGTAAGTTCATAAGGGATTTATTTTCTTTAATTTATAAACATGTGTATACATGTTACTGAAGATTTTTAATATATATAATGAATATAGAAATTTTGGAATGACTAGAGGTTTATGTAAAATTAGATTCTAAATATGTATAAATGAATTTTTATTAAGGAATGGGTTTGAAATTTTAAGCTGTGTAATTAATTTGTTTGATTTTTGGGTTGTTAAAAATAATTTGTCAAAGGAAACTATCAGTTAAACATTTTTAAATCAAAGAATAAGTTAAAAATTAAATAAGTGAATGGTGATCGATTATTTGATATATTCAAATAGTAATAAATCGTGAATTGTTTTTTACAAGGTCAATATCCGGAAGATATAAAGCCGTTAGGATTGGATTGCAAATTAAGTCAAGGTGAGTTAATCTCACTCAGTTTAAGTTTGAATTTAAAATGATTAAATTTAAATAATTGTTTGAATGGTTGAATTGATCGATGTGATATAGTATAATATTTTGTAATTGGTATACTATATTGTGCTAACATCTGTGGATGTAGGGAAACAGGTTGGAGGGATCCAACTGGATCCCTCAACATTTATTTAAATTATTTAAATTACCCTGTTATGATGATTTGATATCTTATTATGGATTATGTTGAAATATTGAATGCTATGGTTTGATTGGATAATTGGGTATAATGAATTTCCAGAAAAAAAATATATAACTTGGATGTTGGAAAGAAAAGAAGGGGAGTGAATTTGTAAGTAAAATAATTATAGGAATTTGAATAAATTTAAGAATGAAATAAAAATAAAATAAAGTGACATAAGAATTCAAATTTATAAATCTTGTATATAGAAAGGAGATTTTTGAATTAATAGAAAGTTAATGAATTGTAAACTGCTTATGTCTAAAAGGACAGAACATTTATTTTAAATTTAAGATTCTAAATTTTGAGAGGAACAAAGAAGAAATGGGAAAACCCTGGAATTTGTACATTTCAGTTAAAGATTTAAAATCAAGCAGCAATTAATAATAATAAAAATAAAGTCCATGATTAATGAATTTTGAAATGAACCGAGCAAGTAAAGAAATTTATTTCAAATCGAATGAATTAGAAATCAATTCGGGAAATTGATTTAAGTTCTTGAAGTTGGAATTCTCTCTGGGTGGCCAAGTACACGTTTTTAAAAGTAAATTTGTAAATATAAATTAAATGCTTTAAAGTTGTTTTTAAAGAAAGCAAGTTTTGTGAAATTTATTATTTCTAATATTTAATTTCTAAAGCAAGTATTTCCCTTTTAATATATTATAGCATTAATTATTTAAAAGTGACTTAGTATTTGTTTTAAAAGTGAAAACCTGGTTTTATAGTTTACTAATAATCTTATTTTCTCAAATTCATATAGTATGTATTCCTAACAAATTATTTAAGTAGTTTTATCCTAAATGTTTTAAAGTATATATTTCAAAGTAAAGTGTTTTAAATTGTTTTAAAAATCCATTTTTGTGCTTGGTGATTTCAGGGAAGATAGAAAATATTTAGGAAAGTTTATTCTGAAAAGAAAGATGACTTTGAAACTGTTTTTCAAAGGATTGAAAATAGTAATATATCTTGTGAAGATATTTTGAGGTTAATAAATAATTTGGAAAATTATTTATTTTTTGGATGGATGTTTGTGAATATAAATTGATAGTTAAATAACCGACTATCAATATTGGACAAATACGTTGATCGTTTCGAAGAGACCGGGATCGAGATTTATTTCTCGAAAATCACTTCTATTCGGTTTGTACGTTTCGTGCGAAAAACATGTTCGGAGTCGAAGATGGAGCAGTGATGTGCAAGGGCTAGTCGATACTAGTCCTGAGGATATTTCCAAAATGGATGTAGTAGGAGTAGTGCCTTCGGTTCCGTTCGAACCCGGGACGGACGTGTATGGATGAATGCTTGCGAAACATCGTCAGGTGGGCGATGGGCATTCTAAGTGAATCGTTCTAAAAGGTAACGCTTAGCCTCAAGCCTCATCAAATGGGAATGACTGAAAATCAGGGGATATGCAGCAAGGTTAGGTGGGTCATGCCCAAGCAGGACAAGATATTTCCCCTGTCTAGATGTCCCTTATATATATTTCGGCTTAGTGGGTGGTTGGTCGCGCCAACCACGGGGTTTATCTTGTTCGGGACTGTTCAGTAAGGAATGGTTCCGGCCTTGTGTTGCAGGGGATGAAGGGAGTAATCCTCGGTACGGTGATCTAGGCCCCGTACTGTGATAGGTGGTACCCCAGTGCCTAGTCATTGTTGGAAATCCATTCTCCCTACGAGCCTTGTACGAGTTTTGTTTGTATTACCCACTCTGTGGCTAGTAGCTGGAATTTAATAGATGTAACAATTTAAGCTATTTTATAAGTATTTGTATATAGACCCTATTATAATATCAGAGGATTTCTATAAAAAAATTGTTTTAGCTATCGTAAGGTAAAAACTCGACATGTTTATTTGTGGCGTGGTCTTACGAGATGCTTTTGTTTTCAAAGGATTTTTGAAACTTTAATAATCAACTGGGTGTGATTTTCTCATGCTGGTAATCCAGACTGACTCGGGTGTTATTTAACTGTAATGGTCGGGTCAGACCGAGTATTATAGGATACAAGAAATGCTATGGAGCTCAAGAGACGAGCTGGATGACGATACGTATTCTCGTACTTGTATATATATATATATATATATATATATATTTCCGCTGTGTTGAGTTGTTGTGAACCCATTGTATGTTATTGATGTGAGCTGTGACTGATGTATTCTGATGATGTAATGTATGTAAACTGATATATTTGATTTTGAGTAAAGATTATTTATTATCTATTATATTTTATTCCGCTGCGATGGTTAGATTCTGTTGTTGATTTTGTTTTCTCTTCTTCTACCTCTTCTTCTTTAACCCAAATGGTTCGTATTTCTGTGCAACTTGAGTGGATTGCTGTAGAATAGTATTGACTCAAGGGATCAGATTTGCTACACTACAGCGTGATAGGGGGTTCTAGCTTTGCGTTAGGTGGCGAACGGGAGACTCTTACCCCTACATGCCCCCGGGGATAGTATAAGGTCTTGCGGGGTTGGTTGCGACTCGAGAGGGTGGCCGTAAAAGCAAATTTGAGGTATCACTGTGAGCCACAGCGGGGCTGGGATGGTTGAAAAGCCTACCGGTCATGAGCCGTTGCTGATGGTTGAAAAGCCTAGGACGTCACAGTTGGTATCAGAGCTTAGGTTGGTGATAACCTTGGCTCTGGTGGGAATTACTCATTTAAATTAGAGTCTGTAGTACTCTATAATGAGTTTGAGCGTATTAATAGATATGAGTGCGTATTTGTTAGTGAATAAAAATTGTTTTAATATTGTGTTGATTGATTTATTGAGTGGCATATGAACCTTCGTCGACAAAGTCTGTGCAACTGTATCGAAGGGGTTTCTAAACACTTGAATAGAACAATTGACACGGTATTGTTTTAAATGTGGGTAAACGAAATAATTTTACCCAAAATATATTTTGATATAAATACAAGTTTTGTAAACTATTTAGCTAATATATGGTTGCTTGGATGTTAGGAATGATAATATTAGAGTATTATCATTTTTAAGTGAAAATGTAACTAGAAATTGTAAATATAATCAAAGATTGAGAAGATAAATTCAATTATGAAATGAAATTTATAAATGTGAATTATAAATGTAAAATTATGAATTGAAATATAATCAAATGAGAATTTGTATGAACATAAGCTATGCAAATGAATTATAGAATTTTTTTTTTTATTTAAGCTGGATTTGGAAATTTAAATCCCAAAAATTTGGAAGTCTTTTGAAGATAAATGATAGCATAGTTTTGGAGATATTTCTGAATGGGAATTGTTATAAATGGATTTTGGAAGTGACATAGCATTGAAATCACTTGGGTTATTGGAAAATAATTCTGATGGTGACGGCCGCATCATCAGTATTCATTTTCGAATTTCTGAGTGAAAAATTGCTACCAAATTGATTTGTTTAGGAAAGCAGATGTTTTTTTAAAATTTCAAAAGAAATTTGTTGGGAAATAAAAACCAGGATTTGTTTGACTTTTGAGAAATGTGATTTGAGATGTTGGAGATTTCAAATGATTTGAAACCAAAGCCGGGAGTTTAAAAATCCTAATAAGATAAGTTGTAAGCTTATAAATGGAAATGATTTGTAAATCAGGAAGAAATTTTACCTTTGGATAATGGAATTTAAATTTACAAGGTGAAAATTTAAAAATGAAATTAACTTGGATTGGGAAATAAATTTTTACTGGATTGAAGTAATTGAATTAGGCTGAAGATAATATTCAGTTGTATTCAAATTTAGTTGAAATCAAATTGAGGTAAATTAATCTGAGTTAAAATAAAATTGAATTGGAATAAGAATTCAATTGAGTTATTGGATGGAATGAATTGGAATAACTTATAAAAGAATGAGAAATCCATAGAAAAAATATATGCTTGGTTATAAATAAGCATAAGGCTTGAGTTAAAAATAAAAGGAGAATATATTCCAGCCTATAATAAATGGGATTGTGTAAATAATAAGTCGTGACTTATAAAATTTGAAAAGTGGGATAGAAAACCCAAAGTAAATATTTTTGATGAATTGGAAAATGAAAAAAAAAAGGAGTAGCTAAACTTGAATTATAAACTAAATTGAACTAAGAAAATTTAATGGAGAGATATTTGGAATTAAAATTCAAGTGTTGGATTGCAAATAAGGAAAGAACTAATTGTTAATAAATTGGTTAATGAAATGTTAAATAAAATTGAATTGTGAGTTTATGATGAAGTTTAGAAATAAAACTCGAGTTATAAATTGAATTCAACTTCAAATGGTTGGTGAAGAAAATGAAATTGAACTGTGAGTTCATAAAATTAGGTGGTAATTTGAAAATGGATAGTGGATCCAGAACTTGAGTTATAAATTATATTTTAGCTTGAAGTGTTAACAAATTAAATATAATTAAAATGTATGGGATAAAAATGTAAATGGATTAACATAGCGATGGTTTGAATGTGCAAATAAAATCTAAATAAGAGAAAATATAATTGAATGTGGCCTTGCTATTAATTAATTGATTTGTGAACCAAATTGCAATGTAAGTTAATAAATGGGATGGTAAATTAAAATGAGAAGGGTGGATCATGACTTGAGTATAGATTAAAATTAACTTGAAATGTTACTAAATTAGATATAATTGGAAATGCATTGAATAAAAATGAAATTAGATTAAAATGGTAAGGGTATGAATTGCAAATAAACTCCTAATAAGTGGAAATAAATTGGATATGGCCTTGTAATAAGTTGAATGAGTTAAATCTGGAAAGTTAAATTTTATAATAACTAATCAAATAAATTTGTAGCTTGAAATGAGATTGGATTGAGATAGAATCAAATTAAATTGAAAGGAGAAATTTATTTGCAAAATGAAATGAGCTTAAGAATAGAAAAAAAAGAGGGATTTACTTGGAAATAAAAGGGGCTTAAGTATAAATTGGAGTGAATAAACTTAAGCTAAAAACAAAAATGAAAATGATTTGATTTGCATTCAATTTAAAATTAAGTTTAATAATAGTAGATTGGATTTCAATCAAGTAAAAATTAAGTTTTAATTGTAATAAAATTAGGTGAGTTGCCGATAATTTTCAAAGGAATGAAATTCTGAAATAAGAAATTGTAAAAGTTTAACTTGGAGTCAATGAGAAAAATAGAATGTTTCAAGTTTATTAGAATGGTTTAAGTGAATGTGGGTAAACTAATTTTATTGAATAAATGAATGGATGAGATAAATAAGAATCAAATGAAGTATGGTTTAAATAAGTTGAGAAGTGGTTATTGAATGATATGGCTTGGTTGTTTTGAGCTAAATAAAATAGTTTGGAATAAAGTAACCTGGAATGAAATGTAAATGAATGGATTGTAAATGAAAATTTAAATGGAATGTGTCGAGCTAAATAAACGATTGTGAATGGATTAAAATAAAAGGGAAATTAAATTGGTAATGAAGACAAACCTAAGATGTTAATAGTTTTGTATGAACAGGTTTGGTTAATAGAAGGAAATGCAAGTGAATGGATTCAAATATGTAATGAAAAGAAATAAGAATATATGGGTGGAGAATAAATTTAAAAATGGAATAGAATCCAGTATAAATTGAGTTGAAGTCCGTTTAAATTGGTTGTAAAACATAAATATTTGTTTGCTCACATAGATCTTATCAAATTTGCATAAAATAAATATCATTGGATGTAAATTGGGTAATTAAAATCCTATGAATTAATAGGAGTGAAATAAATTGATTTCAAAAGCAATTGAATTAAATATGAGTTTAGTTTGCTTAAGAATAAGTTTAATGTAAGCGATTTAGTTTCAAACCATTCAAGTTGATGAAGTGGTATACGAATGGATTGAAAACCATTCAAATCAAATGAAAATGGTCATAAATTAATTGGAACAGTTGGATTAGCATGGAAATTATATAAATTGCTTACGGGAAAGAAACAAAATGTTTGGAATTAGTTTCTGTTAGGATTCATATGTTTTAACTGTTACAACTAAGTGTAATATTGTTAAACTGCATATACTTGGCACTTATATGTTTAAATTGAGTAAGTACATGTACCTGGAAGCCGTGTGGCTGGATTTGGTTGTGCTATTTGCTAAAAATAATAAGCCACTTGCTTAAAATGCTAAATAAGGTACGCCTACGCAATAAAAATAGGAAATATGAACTGTTTTTAGTTTTTCCGACCGGGTGGGTCGATGTATATATATTTATCTCTTTTGTCAAATTGCAAAAGCTCCTCCGTACAAAGGGGATTCTGCCAAAAAAATTCAGAAATTTTGGGAGTTAGAAAATTCTTGAAAATTTTGGAAAAGTTTGTTAGCGACAAAACAAAATTCAAATTAGAAACTAAAATAAGTTAGTAAATGAAACCAATATAAAGTAATGACATGAATTAGAAATAAATGCCAAATGAAAGGTATATATGCAGGGTTAAAGATAAATTGAATTCATATGGAAATGAAAGAATCGATTGGAATAGAAATGGATATAAACTAAAGTCGGAGTGAAATAAATATAAGAAACACATTAAATACTTATACTAGCTTATGTATGAAATGGTGCATTCTTAATTTGGAAATGGAATATTACAAATACACTCTAAGTTGATATTTGGATTAATAAATATTGACTTTGGTAAGAAAGTTGATATGATGTTTTGAGAATTTTGTGATTGGATATTAGTGCTAAGCAGGATATGCAGGTATTATAAAAAGGAAAAAGGAAATTGGATTTGATTTCAAGAGATAAAATTTGAAATGCTCGACAAAAAGGTATGTGTTTAAATTTTGGTATGAGATTTGATTGGGATTTGGATTTGGATTGAGCCACTTGGCTTTTGTTTTCTTTTTGGATTTGGGAGGCCGTAAAGCCATGTTGTAGTTGTACCGAGTCAGCCGCGCAAAGGAGACGCTGGCGAAATTTTTCGGGAATTTAGGGAGTTAGAAAATTTTGAGAAAATTTTGATAATTCAAAATTCGTTTTATGGTTTAAACTTGTATGGTTGGGCAAATAGAATTGTTTGCAATCTAGAGAAAGGTTTGGACAGTTAATAAGAATAATAATGGGCCTTTTGTAAAAAGATAATTGGTAAGGATGTTGAATTGTTTGGTTTTGAGGAAAAGTAAACGGGTATTGGATCATTCTTCATAACTAGTAATTTCGGGGACGAAATTCTTTTAAGGGGGGAGGAATATGACGACCCGGAATTTTTGAGTGTTTAAAATTTGAATATTTAATTGATTTTAAATATTTAAAAGTTAATTTTAACTTGATTTACAAATATCACAATTTATTTGATAATTAAATTATTGAATTAAACAATTTGAAGTTGAGTAAAATATTGAATCTGGAATTTTATGCCTGTTAAAAATAACTTGAAGGCTTATAGAATTTATATTAATAACATTGAAGATAATCGAAGTTTTAAAATTGAATTTAACGGTAATTTGTTCGGTTTTGAAATTTTATATCGTTTAAATCGAATTTGAAATAGCCTTCTGAGGCACAGTCTCGGAACATGACGAAACCAGTTCCATTGGGTCCATAATATAGAATTATTATCGGATTTCAAATTTCATATTTATCGGAGTTATTGTGTGAGCGTACGGTAGGTAAAGAGAAAGATAATAATAATAAATATTTACATTTATACAGAAGAAAAAAAAAGGGAGGTTTGATGAACAGCAGAAAATCAAATGAATTTACGATAAGTTCGAATTATGTATATGTATAGATATGTATAGGCTAGAGAAAAGGAAAACAATGAATGATAGTAAGTTCATAAGGGATTTATTTTCTTTAATTTATAAACATGTGTATACATGTTACTGCAGATTTTTAATATATATAATGAATATAGAAATTTTGGAATGACTAGAGGTTTATATAAAATTAGATTCTAAATATGTATAAATGAATTTTTATTAAGGAATGGGTTTGAAATTTTAAGCTGTGTAATTAATTTGTTTGATTTTTGGGTTGTTAAAAATAATTTGTCAAAGGAAACTATCAGTTAAACATTTTTAAACCAAAGAATAAGTTAAAAATTAAATAAGTGAATGGTGATCGATTATTTGATATATTCAAATAGTAATAAATCGTGAATTGTTTTTTACAAGGTCAATATCCGGAAGATATAAAGCCGTTAGGATTGGATTGCAAATTAAGTCAAGGTGAGTTAATCTCACTCAGTTTAAGTTTAAATTTAAAATGATTAAATTTAAATAATTGTTTGAATGGTTGAATTGATCGATGTGATATAGTATGATATTTTGTAATTGGTATACTATATTGTGCTAACATCTGTGGATGCAGGGAAACAGGTTGGAGGGATCCAACTGGATCCCTCAACATTTATTTAAATTATTTAAATTACCCTGTTATGATGATTTGATATCTTATTATGGATTATGTTGAAATATTGAATGCTATGGTTTGATTGGATAATTGGGCATAATGAATTTCCAGAAAAAAATATATAACTTGGATCTTGGAAAGAAAAGAAGGGGAGTGAATTTCGGCTAGTCATTGTTGGAAATCCATTCTCCCTACGAGCCTTGTACGAGTTTTGTTTGTATTACCCACTCTGCGGCTAGTAGCTGGAATTTAATAGATGTAACAATTTCGGCTATTTTATAAGTATTTGTATATAGACCCTATTATAATATCAGAGGATTTCTATAAAAAAAATTGTTTTAGCTATCGTAAGGTAAAAACCCGACATGTTTATTTGTGGCGTGGTCTTACGAGATGCTTTTGTTTTCAAAGGATTTTTGAAACTTTAATAATCAACTGGGTGTGATTTTCTCATGCTGGTAATCCAGACTGACTCGGGTGTTATTTAACTGTAATGCTCGGGTCAGACCGAGTATTATAGGATACAGGAAATGCTATGGAGCTCAGGAGACGAGCTGGATGACGATACGTATTCTCGTACTTGTATATATATATATATATATTTCCGCTGTGTTGAGTTGTTGTGAACCCATTGTATGTTATTGATGTGAGCTGTGACTGATGTATTCTGATGATGTAATGTATGTAAACTGATATATTTGATTTTGAGTAAAGATTATTTATTATCTAATATATTTTATTCCGCTGCGATGGTTAGATTCTGTTGTTGATTTTGTTTTCTCTTCTTCTACCTCTTCTTCTTTAACCCAAATGGTTCGTATTTATTTGCAACTTGAGTGGATTGTTGTAGAATAGTATTGACTCAAGGGGTACGGATTTGCGGGCTGTTACACACCTAGCCTTGCTGCATGACCCATGATTTTCAGTCATTCCCGGTTGGTGAGGCTTGAGGCTAAGCGTTACATTTTTAGATCGTTTCACTAAGAATGCCCATCTTCCACCTGACGATGTTCCGAAAGCATTCATCCATACAAGTCCATCTCGGGTTCGAACGGAACCTAAGGCATTATTCCCACTACATCCATTTTGGATTAGTAGCGACTAGTCCTTGCACTTCACTGCTCCATCTTCGAATCCAAAGTCGTCTTCCTCACGAAAACGTACAAACCGGGTCGAAGTGGTTTTCGAGAAATTAATCTCGATCCTGGTCTCTACGAAACGATTAACGCATTGGCCAATATTGAAAGTCAGTGATTTAACTATCAATTAACATTACAAAAACCATCACCAATAAATAATTTATCCTAAATTATTTATTTAACTCAAAATATCTTCGTGAGATATATTTCCATTTTCAACCCTTTTGAAAACAGTTTTCTAACCACACTCTTCACATGAAATAAATTCTCAAATATTTATTTCCACTGAAAATACCAAGTACAAAGCTTTAGATTCTTAAAATAACTTAAAAACACTTTATTATAATATATCCTTTAAAACATTTAAATTAAAAATTACTTTAATACTAAGTCAAAATATATACTTTAAGAATATTTAAAATGAGGCTACTTTATAAAATATAAAATTAGATTTTCTCTCTAAAATAAAATACCCAGTCACCGTTAAATAATTACTATGATAATAGATTTGAAAAATACTTACTTCAAAATTTAAATATTTAGAAATAATAAATTTCCTAAAACATGCATTTTAAACAACATAACTTATATTTAAAAATTTATGTTGAAAACGTACTTGGCTATCCAGGGAAACATTCTTCTTTTTCTATCTTTAAAAAATAAATCACTGCTTATTTTTAAACAAATTTTCACATTCCTTTAATAAATTCCCATCGTGAATTTATTCTTCCAAATATCCACTGATATATTATTTCACCTTTATAAACCTAGTTTATAAATTTCAAGTCTCACTTCTCTTTTAAAAATCTAAGTTTTACAACTTAAATCAATTACCAAATTGATTTCCAATTTACTTTACTTTTGAAGAAATTTCCTTACTTACTCCATTTATTCTAAAATCCAATAACTACAGATTTTATTTCTTCATTATGATTTAAAATCTTTTAACTGAAACTTACCAATTTCAGATTTTCCAAATTCCTTCTTTATCCTTTTGAATAAATTTAAACCTTGAACTTTAAAGTAAATTCTTTATTTCTTTAAATAATATCACTTAAGTTTTACAATTCATTATTTTCTATTTATTCAAAATCCCCTTTTCTCATACTCAAAATTATTTATTAGAACTTTAAAACCGCTCTTATTCTTTTCGATTCATTCTTAAATTTATTTAAATTTTCTATATTTATTTTACTTAAAAATTCACTCTTTTTATTTTCTTTTCAAAAATCCAATTCTTTATATTTTGATAACTCAGTGTACCGAAATATATTCAAGCAAGCCATAACATTCAATATTCCAATTATCAATATAATTCATCACAGAATATCAAATATTCATAACATTGAATATTAAATAATCTAAATAAATGTTGAGGAATCCAGTTGGATCCCTCCAACCCGTTTCCCTGCATCCACAGATGTTAGCATAATACCAATTCCACTTCGTGGTGGAATATCGTGGTATATGAGATTAATATAATATCATCTGCTATTTTGCGGCACATAGGGTCTCATCCGCTATATAATGTGGGAAATCAATCATTCCAAGATGTATTATATAATAAAATATAACACATCAACTCAATTCAACCGTTCAACCCATTATTTAACTTTAATCATTCAAATTTAAACAACCCAGAAGGGTGGGATTAACTCACCTTTGAATTTTTGTTTGCAATCCAATCCAAGCTAGCTTGTTTCCATCTGGATTTCAGACCTTGTATACATTATACGATTTGTTAACATTTGAAATAAATCGAACGATCAATTACCATTTACTAAATTTTAATTAGCTAATAATTTAGTTTAAACTAATTTCCCTTTTACAAATTATTTCTAGTAAAAAAACAAGTTGATTAACCAAGTTGATTACCCTAATAAATTATTTTTATATAAACTCTTCAACATCTAAATCTCCTATATAATTGAATCCTTTTTTCTTTTTATATAAAATTTTCATTTAACCATAAATATAAAAACAATATATAGCTTACTGAAATTAAAAAATCATCATTTTTTCTTTCTTTTTCTTTCGTTTTTTCTTTTTCTTGAAACAATTCGCATAGAAAAAGGAAAAAAAAGAAGCAGAAACTAACTCACCAGACGACGAGACAGTCCCCACCACCTTCATCGATCACTGCTGCAACCTACGGCGACTATCTCCAGGCCGCCATCGACCTAGACGAGCACAAAGCCCCAAAAATCGAGCCTTGACCAACCCTAATCGACCCCATCCATCCAACTAATCGAACGCAGTCGCGCTCGTTCCCCTCCATCGAAGTACATGAATCCACCACATGCGATGTCGCATACTCCGAGCACGACTTTATCCAAATTGAACAACGTTGCGGCCTCCCCCTTCGTGTCGAACATCCTGTAGTTGATCGATGAGTAAACTTCGAACGAAATTTCGTTTGATTCGTCTTCTCGAGTTCGAATTCAAGTAATGGTAAAAAAAGGAAAAAGATTCACCGGCCATGATTTTTCGATTTCTCGCTTCCTTTTTGAAAGAACTGGAGAAAGCTGGTTTAAAATAAAAAGAACGGAGGGACATTGGTTTGAACAGAAAAGAAAGGAGTAACATCGATTTGAACAGAAAAGAAAAGTTTGGTCGGCTATGATTTTTTTTTTTAAAATGAAGATGCGTGTCTTCAATTGCCTTGTGTGGAAATATTATCCTGCTATAGAAGTTGAGAATTGAAAAGAAAAGTACTGATGGGAAATATATTATATTTAAATTTGAATTCAAACTTAAATCGTTTCGATTTATGCAACTTAAAATCTCAAGGCCCTATCAAGGTGTGCCGCTAAGCGTTTATAAGGTTTTATCCGTGTGACGCCCCACCTCTATATCCACGCTAGCCAAGGACACTACAGGGAAATGCCGTCAACTAACACGGAGAATAAGGCTGGTTAGAAGCGACCATCTATAGCCTTGCTCTAACTATCTATTGAATACATCGACAATCGACATACCAAGCGGGTCGACATACCCAATGAATACTTAAAACAAAACCATAGGTGGTTGGAGGATCTATCAGAACAGAATATAACAACTCAAATGTAATATACGTCACAGAACAGTAGATCATCTTATACACATACACTGATACATAACAGAGTATACAAACTGATATACGTCAAGTGGTATAGCAAACCACAATATACAGACGAATCCAAAAGAATACATATATCAGAGTTACAACAAAAAGACTACACAAAAAGCCATAACAAAAGAAGCTAGTGAAGTAGTCCATGTGGAAGCAAAATAGGCTAAGTCCAAAAGCACCTAATCTAAAACAACTCGGTCTGACCCGAGTATAAATACACGAGTCAGTCTAGCTAAACAAATCAGTTAGATAAACTGAACAACAATAACCTGCAAAGTCATAAAGTATAACAAATATCTCTAAAAGATATACAACAATCATCTAACAAAAGATGAATCAAAACAAGACAAGCCTCATCTCACCGGCAACACAATAAACAAAGGATATGAATATCCCAAAACAAGCCAAAAAGGCAATAACAAATACCAATGAAGGTAACACAAGTTCCGCAAGGTAACCGCTGCATATCGTGCGGCTCAAAAAGACCAACATCGAATGGGCGATACCTAGGGAATATACATATCAATGAAACAACAGAAAATTTGCACGTGCTCAGTAGTGTATAAACACGAATCCATTAGCCCGAAGGCTACAAACCTAAAGGTGCAAACCCAAAGGCAACACACCCGAAGGCAACAAACCTGAAGGTGCAAACTCGAAGGCAACACACCCGAAGTCAACAAACATGAAGGTGCAAACCCGAAGGCAACACACCCGAAGGCAACAAACCTGAAGGTGCAAACCCGAAGGCAACACACCCGAAGGCAACAAACTGTAGTGGTGAAGGCCCGAAGGCCCAGTACTGGACACCACTAACTGGCAGAATGTGTCATAACTCTCAAAAAGGAATCCAAAAAGTGGTAATGTGAGTCCCATAACCACTCATTCGCACTAAACAGTTTACTATCCGTTAGTTAATTTCACACTCAAAGTAGTACAAATTTTACCTCATCTCATCGGTAAACTAGACCAAAAGGCCAAAACGATCAACCGAATAGGTCGGGGATTAATCGAAAAGATAAACGCATGGATTCATGGTCCATGTTTTACCTAACCATTTAATCTCCCTTCCACTCCGCTCGAAGTGCGAAATTGTGTGTGTGCGTTTTAGATAGAATTTATAAACTAGAGAAGCAAGCTTTTAATACAATTTAGACGATTATTTTATAAAAACCCGTGGATAAAGTCAAAAAGGAATCATCAAGGTCAAAGATGCATAAACAACTAATTTGAATCAACTTAGATCGATAAAAGTTGGAATCACAAACAAATAGGAACACTAGCAAAACAGGGAAACAGGAGCAGGTCGGTTGACTGGACTTCCTGAGTCGGCCAACCGAAATAGCCCAGAAATGTTTCGGGCTCCAGCTCGGTCGACCGACTCGAGAGTTCGGTCGACGGAACCCCAAGTTCCTTCATTTTTCCACCCTATTAATTGAAGTGCAAACTCTCCCAATTCGCAACCGGTCGGGCGGTGGACCTAAGGGGCTTTTGCCAATCGATAACCCAGCCCCATTGGCTCTCCGATTCGCCACCAAAAATATGTTCAAACATCAAAGTTAGGATCTTTAAAGATTTGAACCCAAAACACTAAAAATTTGGATATTCATCAATTCAATCCAAACCAAAAGCAAGTGCACGTGAATAAGTGTTAGGAATTCACACCCAACAATAAAAGATAGTTATAGACAAAGATGTGAGATAAAAATCTCACCTTTAACCCAAAAACAAAGAAGAAGAAGCTCAATTGCAAGGAGAAGACCAACCACTCTCCACTTCAACTCTACTAGCTTCAATCTAAGATCAAAACAAGTATTTCCTAAGTTAGGTTTAGGATATTTCTGAAATTGAAGGAGAAAAGAGTTGGAGAAGATGAAGAGGAAGCTTACTTATAGCTTCTCTTGGATTATGGAGCAAGAATTCAAGTTTATAAGAAGAATTAAGGCTTGGAATTTCTAATTCCTCATTCTTTCCCCCATTTTTAGTTGTGTTGAGCTTGAGAAATGAAAATGAGTGAATGGAGAGAAGAGAGACTGAGTTAGGGTATTTAGTTGGCTAGTGAGCTGAACCCAAACCCAAAACCCAACTAGAAAAAGTAGCAAAATTCAACTTACTCCAAACATATCAAAGTTTATACTCAAAAAGATCGCAAACGCCATTTTGAACTCAATGGAAGTGGTTTCGAGCCCTAATTCGACCGTTTGCAAAAAGTAACATTTCGGATCCAAAAATCCGACTAAAGACGCTATATTTAAATAAAAAATTTAAATATATAACCGTTAAATATGCGGGTTGTTACAACCCGTATTCTGAACACAATGGAGTATTCAGTCATATGTGGAAAATAGCTTTTTGAACCGAGTTTAAATATTAAATTAACGATTTTAATTTCAACATGTTTCTCACCCGTACGGACAAAGGTTAACTCCAAACGTTACGAAAATTGAAATCCGATAATAACTAACTATTACGGATCCAATGGAACTGGTTTCGTTGAATTTTGAGACTGTGCCTCGGAAGGCTATTTTTAAATATCGATTTAAACAATAAATTTCAAAACTGAACAAATCAATGTTAAATTCCATTTTAAAACTTTTATTATCCTCGGCACTATCATTATAAATTTTACAAGCCTTCAAATTATTATTAACAGGCTTAAACTCCATATTCAACATTTTACCCAACTTCAAATTATTTAATTTAATAATTAAATTACCTATCAAATGGTGATATTTGAATTCAAGTTAAAAATTAACTTTTAACTATTTAAAATCAATTAAATAATGTGATTTCAAACATTCAAAAATCCCGAGTCGTCACACTTAGTTTAAAAATAAAATAAAGTTTTTTTAAAATTTAAATTATTTTAACCACCTTAAAATGTTTAAATAGTTTGAATTTAAAAAAGAAGTTTTAAAATGTTAGTGGGTATTAAATCTAAGTTTAATCTAGATTCAAATCCAAATCTGCATTCTAATTTTGAAATAAAAGGAAGTTTTTAAATTTAAATTGTTTTAAACAACTTTGAATGTTAAAGTATATTTTAAATACGGTTTGTATTCAAAATGAATCTGGTTTTAAAATTCTTTAAATTTCTTTTATAAGACAAATAATTTTTTAACATGTAATTTAAAAGGTTTTTGAATTGTTTTTTTAAACTTTGTTAAAGTTAATTTGTGTTCATTTTAAATCTTAAATTTAAAATGAAATTTGAATGTAAATTTAAAAGTAAATTATTTTTAAATGCTTTTGATAATGATAATTTAATCATTAATAAGAATAAAATTTTATCCTAAAGTTAATTAGGAATAAATTATTTGTAATTCATTTAATTGTTAAGGTAATTAAAATGGATAATTAATTTATTTAATTGATTAATGATTTGGATTAATTATATTAGTAAATATAAGTTTTAAATTAGTTAATTAAGGTTCAAGTTAATTAATTAATGTGATTAATTAATGAATATGATTAATTTTAGATTAATTACTAATTGTAGTTAATTAAAAGTGTGATTAATTAATGAAGTGATTAATTAAGGATTATTAATTAATGTAATTAATTAATAATTACTTAATAAAGTAATTAAGGATTGATTAATTTGTAGTAAAGGAGATTAATTGATAATTAAGGTTTATTAATTATAAATTAAAGAATAATTAATCTATAATTAAAGATTAATTAATTGGTTTTACAGGGTACTTGAGGGATAAATTACCCAGTTGTAATTAATGAGATGAATGTGATTAATTAATTTGTGAATTAATTAAAGATAGTCACTTGGTGATTTATTAAGTATAATTATTTAATAAGATTGATAAGTGTAATTACTTAGTAAAGTAATTGATGGATAAATTACTGGATGTAATTAATATAAGGAAAATTACTCAATGGGAAGTAATTAAAGGTTAATTACTTAGAAGAGGTAATTAAGGATTAATTACTTGGTGTAATTAATTAAAGGATTAATAACTAATTAAGGAGTTAATTAATTAAAGGATAATTACTTTATATAATTATAGATAATTAATCAAGGATGATTACTTAAGATGAATACTTATAAGATGATTAGTAAATTTGTAACTAATTAATAGTTAAGTAATGGTAATCTAAGTGATTATAAGATCAGTAATTAATTTAATTAGAGATAAATTAAATTTATTTGGAAGTGATCAATCTTGCTTATGAATGATTGAATAATGTTCAATGCCTAGATTATTGATATCTCTGATGTGAGATTTGTAATGCTTTTGTGGTATGAGATATTTTGGTCGAATTGTATTAATATGGGCTATTTATATGAGATAAACCATTGTGTGGATATGAGATCCTGAATATAAATTGTAATTGTTTAAACTTAATAATTTGACTTGAAGAATGATATTGGTTTTGAAGACACCGGGGTCGGGTATCATTAAATACCCGAACCCACTTCGATTTGTAATCTACAATGATTCTTTATGGAATTTGACTTTGGAATGAATAGGCTGGAATGGAATTATAATGTAAGCTTGGTCATTTAGTATAAGTAATAATACTTAGATATGAATGTATGATGTGTATCGACTATGGTAATTAAGAAATCGTGGTAAGGTACGAGTTACCTGGGCTTTTTTAAAATACTTTTATGCATTAGTATTTCATGTTAGATGGAGTTACTCACGCTGGTTTCCAGCCTCACCCGGGTGTTACTTTGATGTAATGCTCGGGTCAAACCGAGTATTACAGATTTTCAGGTAAGGACGTTCTATAGCTCAGGAGACGAGCTGGATGACAGGAACGTATGGAGTGTTTCCGCCGTATTATATTATTTTATATATCTGAGACATTTTGATTGTGTATGTCAAGCGTTTTATGTATGCTGTAACTCTGATGTATTAAAGTGAAATTTGACAAGTACAGTTTCCTTTGTATAACTTTCATTATTTGTTATTATATTTTGATCCGCTGCGAATATAAGGTTCTGAGTTTTGAGTTTCTGTTTCTTCTCCATTCTCTTTCTTCTTTTCCCAACTATCTGGAATTTTCATGATCGGAATTGTCAAGTTGTTACATTTGGTATCAGAGCCGAAGGTTAAACGAGAACCCTGACTCTGGTGGGATTACTTGTTAAGGATAAGGTCAGTGGTACCCTAGAATGAGTTGAGTGTATATATGTATGAGCGCGTACTTGTTATTTTCTTATATAAAGATTTTAAATGATTTTATATAAGAATATATTTTGATATATAAAGCAACATTTCTTTCTAATAAACATTAAGGTAATTGGTTGTTAAATTATTAGAATTAAATTAAGTGGTAATAGAAATACAATCAAACTGAAATTAAATAAAGATAAGTTTGAAATGGATTTAAACTGAAATTAAAATCTTGAATTTGGGGAAGAGTTTTAGAATAAGATGATAATGAATGGTTTCCAGATATGATAAATCTGGTTATTATCATAAATGGTAGTTTTATTTAATAATGAAATGTTTTAAGGAAGTAAAATATTTAGGTAAGCATGACTTATAAATTGGAACTGAAGATGATCTAAATTGTGAAGTTTTAAATCTGGGTACAGAATTTGAATTTTTTTCAAAATAATAAAGAAATAATAAATAATATTATTTAATGTATTTGAATGAAAGTGTCCTATTTCAAACAAGAGTTGTTTGAAAATTTAAAGGAATTTGTTTTTAATTAAAACCAAGGTGGTTTAAAATTTAAAGTAGAAGTTGGTGTGTAAAGGAAATTAATATGCATATATGTGGATATACATAATATCAAAGATGATTTGAGATAAACTCTAAATGCGTTTTAAATTTGGAATGAGATGTGAAGTTTAGCATTTGAAATAGGAATTCAAATTGGGTAATAATTTGGATTTCGAAGATTAAATTGTTTTAAAAGGATATGAATCATTATTTGAACCTAGAAATAGGTTTATGGAGAAGTAAAGGCAAATTAAAATAGAATTTTTAATTTTGGACTAAGAATTGAATTGTTCGAAGACTCTTTGAAAATAAAGGATAATCTGGTTTAAAAGGTTAAACCAACATTTGAAATTTAATTCGAATTTATATCATTCGAGATGATGTAAAATGAGATTGAATTTGAAATTAGTTCAAATATAAACTTGATTTAAATAATTTGGATTTGGGATTAAAGTTGAATATATTTAAATTCAAATGGAATTTGATTTCAATTTGGAAAGAGTCAAGGATAATTCAACTTGAATTGGGATTTAATTCAAACGGGAGTTGAATGAATTGAAATTGAAAATTGAAAGTTGGTTCAATATGAATTTATTTGAATTATGATTGAAGATGAATAAGTTTAAAAATTCAAATGGAAATTTGAATTGGATAATTTAAAATGAAATTGAAGTTGAATAAGTTCAAATTCAAATAGGAAGTTGATTTGAATTTGGGACGAGGTTGGAAGTTAACTTAATTTGAATTGAAATTGAAATTAATTGGAAATTGGCAATTGATTGGAATTGGGATCAATTCAAATTGGAATTAAATCAACTTAAATAGAAATGGAAATTTAAATTAAATTGATGGGAATGGAGATTGGGAATCGAACAGTTTGGCTCGAGACTATTTTCAAATAAATTATTTTGATTTAAACTGTTTTAAATCTATTTTTCTAACTATTTACTTTGTAACCTTTCTTTTTAAAAAAACCCAAAACTATCTTATACTTATTTTACAACTACTTTTGGAACTATTTAACTATTTTACAACTATTTTATCAACTAATTACTACTTTAAACTATTTTGTAATTTTCTAACTATTTTACAACAATTTAGCTATTTTATAACTATTTTATCATTATTTAACTATTTTACTGATATTTAGAAACTAATAATTATTTTTCAACTACTAATCTATTTTTAAACTTTTCAAGCTATTTTCTAAATTTAAGCCAGACAGAGTTTAAACTATTTATGATTAAATATCCATTTGAGATAAGAATTGAGGTGATAATCCAAATGGGATTGAAGCAATGGTGAATAAATGAATAAGAACCTAAGGGAATGTGAATAGAAAAAGTGATTGATTTAGCTAATAATCAATGGACATATATATGTAGGATGCATGTATATTATTCTATTCGCATAGTGATTTGACCCAGATTCGAGCACATAATTTCGAGATAGTTATATCGATCCGAGTTGGGACTTTTCACTCGATTTTTGATGGCGAACCTGGATATGGATTGTTGATTGGTTCTGGATATTCTCTATCATAGTTGTGGCTATGCATGGAGAATGACGGTTTCTGATCAAGAAACTAGATCTGAGACCGCACTAGAAAGTCAGGTGGGCGATACTAGTTCGGAAGTAAAATTGTGTGATCAAGTGAGTGATCAGATTGGTATAGCATACGAATGATTTATGTACATCGTACGGGTTTGAATGAAATTGAAGCTGGAAATTTGTGAATAAAAAATGTGAAATGGTTTTTGAAATGAAAGATATATTTTGTGAAATATATGATGAAGTAAAGTGGAAATTGGATATTTCTATGGTAAAAATTTACTCTATGGAAGTAAGTAATTTGGTAAGTGACTTTATAAAGTAATCAAATATGAATATTTGATTTTGAATAAACAAAGTTATATATCTTTGTTATATAAGATAAATCTCCCCTTGTTGTATCTATTGCCGGAAGAAAAGGGTTTTTGAAAATATTTGAAGTATAAAATGTTTTATACAAGTTTGAAATGATCCAAAGATTTTTCAAGGTTATAAATGTCGATATATATATAAAGGATATTATGAGGATTTTGGGAAAAGGTTTGGAACCTCTGGATTTGGAAAGGCTTTTAATCTTGGGGTAAACTCAATATTTGATTTGGAATGCCTAGCTTGAGAATTATCGATTTTGGGATAATCGATTTTGAGAAAGGAGATTTATATGGGATTCATACTAGGTGTATGATTTGGAAGATACTATATGTGTATAGTATAAAGTGTTTTTAAAATGTCTCTGGAGAAAAAGGCGCACCCTTGAAATGAACTTCTCAGGAGTGCCATAGGGTGGTACTGTCTTGAACCCTAAGGGGGAGTTCTAAAGTTGATCCTGTGAGGAGTCCGGATGTGACGACCCACCTCTATACCCACGCTAGCCAAGAACATTACGGTATAATGCTGTCAACTAGCATGGAGAATAAGGCTGTCGAGGAGCGACCATCCGTGTAATTGCTTTGTGCGAGCACCAATATGTCAGATAGTACAAGGAAGTACAACATGCCGATACAAACTCAAGGCTACTACACAATGGATATATATATTCTTCGGAAACAAACATGGAAATAAACATAACACAAATCGGTCACAGACATCCATATCACAAAGGCGGAAAAAGATATGAATATAACACATGAAAGTGTACATCAGAGTAGTGGTCAAACAAGATCCACAATATCACAAAAGAATGGTTACAAGTGCTAGACAAAAGAATATGTATACATCAAAGAGTCTATATCTCAAAGGTATACAACAAAAACTACTAATCTAAGTAGTTAGCCAAAAGTCGGGGTGATAATCCCAGATGTGAAGTCAAGCAGAAGCACCTGTAACATCTCGGTCTGACCCGAGTATTATTTATAAGAAAATAATAAACGGAACAGTCTAGCTATAAATATCAGATAGAATGATATGGAATAAGAGATACGACAAAACATATAATAATCACAATACCATGCTGTGATAAGTAAGTAATTGAATAATCAATATCACAAGAATCTTCTCAAAGATCAAAAGGCATGTAATACTTTATAGTATTATTCACCAAAAATCATAAGTATTGACAATAATATCAATGCCAGTCACAAAAGTCAATGACACACAAAATTCACCAATGCACAAATATTGATAAACTTATCAATACAAACCACGAAAATTGGTGAAACACAAACTCTAGAAATCATCAATGGAAATCCAGAAATCACAAAAAGGGGGAGGCCTATCACAAAACGGGAGCCTGAAAACTCACCAACACGTGTATCACAAATGGGACGCTATCCCATAGTCGCTAACCATAGAGCCGGTGCAACGACGTAGTACAACGGTATGCCCGAGGAACCAGAAACTCGAATAGTTTGGAACAACAACGTAGTACAACGGTACCCCCGAAGATCCGAACTCCATAAAACGTGGGTCGCTAGCCCACAAAAATTGGGTCGAAACCCCAAGAAATAAATAGGTCGTTAGCCTATAAATAAAATGAGATGAAACTCAATAAAACGAGGTACTGTCCCCTACGTGGACAAAGAAACATAGCATATCGCTAGTCATAATCACAAAAATGATCATCATCGATCATCAAGAAGTGTCAATTACAATAAGCTAGTAAATATGCGAGCTTAGCGTCATGTCCCATAACCACTAGCTTAACTTAGATATTTACGAACAAATTGTAGATCTCCACTCAAAAATCGTCACAAGAGATTCAATCGAACAAGTCCAAGAACTAACCGACGAAGTAAACGCAAGCGTTTCATACCACTTGTTTTACGAAGCCGTTTAATTAGATTTCTCGTACGAGTGAGATAAAGTGAAATCACAAAAATGATTGTAGAAACAATCAGTCACAAAATTCACATTCGAAGATGTAAATAAAAATACAAAGGATTTGATTCCAAATTCATCAAAGTGAAAATACGCCTGCGACATAACATAGTTCAACACAGGAAATTTGGCACGACCTAACAGGGCGCGGCCTAAGTGGGTGAACGACCTAACGAGGTGAGCGACCTAACACAGTCGAGCTAAGCCATGGTGCGACCTAACGAGGTGCGACATAATGTGGTGGTAAGGCTGAGCGACTTAAGGTGGTAACGGCCTAAGGAAATGAAGTGCGACCTAACTGCAGAAAGCCGAGAAAATGGTGCAACGACTTATCCTAGGTGCGACCTAAGCACGAGCGACTTTTTGGTTTGGATAGGCTGAGAGGCGCGCGACCTAAATGAGAAGGTAGCCGAACGACCTATCGGCATACAAGGCCGAGCGACCTAACGTACCGCGACCTAACGACCTACGGGGGGGAGGAACGATCTAACTACAGGCCGACCTAAAGGAGACAAGGCCGAGCGACATAAACGGAAGAAGGCTGAGCGACCTAGCGACCTATGTCTATGACCTAAGGCCGATCGTCCTAACGAGCTATGACCTAAGGAGCACGCCGAGCGACCTAACGACTAAACAAGTCCGAATGACCTAAATGCATGCCGAAAATCACCAATATGCAGGCAGCGCGACCTAAGGGTTTTGGAGCTCAAAACTCTCCCAATTTGCAATCGATCGAGCATGGACGCTAGGGGATTATGCCCATAGGTTGCCCGGTCGTGTTGGCTCCTCGATGCATCATCAAAAATGTGTTTAAACATCAAAGATTTGGATTTTTAAAGATTTGAACCCAAAACACTAAAAATTGGAATTTTTACCAATTCAATCCAAATCAATGACAAATGCGTATGTAAAAGTGTTAAGAAATGAAAGTAAAGTTATGAAGAGAAGGGGGTGAGTTAGAATTAATAGCTTAGGCTAATGGGCTAAGCAAAACCCAAAGTCCATAGTGAAAAAGTGGCAAAATTCCACTAACTCCAAACACCTCAAAGTTTATATTCAAAAAGATCGCAAACGGTGTTTTGGGCCCAACGGAAGTGGTCCAAGTCCGAATTCGACCATATGCAAAAAGTAACTTTTCGGACTAAAATACGATTATCGACAAAATATTTAAATAAAATATTTAAATATCAAATCATAAAATATGCGGGTTGTTACAAACTCCCCTCCTTAAAGAAATTGCGTCCTCGCAATAATTAAGAAGAAAATATATAGCAACAACCATTAAAGCATATTCAACACAAAAGAAGTTTGAAATAAGAAGTTCACCTCAAAGAGCACGGGAAAGCAAGTTCGGATGTGTTCCCTCGATGAACTCTCTAGATTCCCAAGGGCAATTCTTAGGATTTGAGGACCATTGGACCTTTATAAGCGGAACATCTTTATTTCGAAGGCGCTTGACCTCTGAAGTAATAATGCGAATTGGGTGTTGCTCATAAGTCAAATTAGGTGAAAATTCAATTTCTTCCACAACACCGGGCTCAAGAATAGAACCAGAATCTCGAAAACATTTCCGCAATTGAGAAACGTGAAACACATCATGAATAGCAGAAAACTGAGCCGGTAACAAAAGGCGATAAGCCACGGAACCAATACATTGGGTGATAGGAAATGGCCCAATATATTGAGGCGCTAATTTTCTCGATCGACTGAAACGTACAACTCCCTTCATAGGTGAAACACGAATAAACACAAGATCTTCCACAGAAAATTCTAATTTCTTTCTCCGGTTATCGGCATAGGATTTTTGTCTACTCTGGGCTTCTTTCTTCCTATGACGAATAAGGTCAATTTTCTCTGTGGAATCATGAATAAAATCTGGACCTAAAACCAGCTTCTCACTGGCCTCAAGCCAACAAGAAGGAGATCAGCATGGCCTTCCATAGAGTGCCTCGAAAGGTGCCATACCAATACTAGATTGGAAGCTATTATTATAGGAAAACTCAACAAGAGAAATATGATCTTCCCAACTTCCACCAAAATCAAGAACACATGCACGAAGAAGATCTTCAAGAGTTTGATTCACACGCTCAGTCTGTCCATCGGACTGGGGATGATAAGCGGTGCTAAAATTAAGCTTCATTCCCAAAAAATTTTGAAGACTCTTCCAAAATCCACTAATAAACAATGGATCACGATCACTAACAATAGAAGAAGGAACTCCATGCAACTTTACAATTTCTTTAACAAAAAGTTTGGCCAAGAGAGGAACGGTTCGATTGGACTGAACGGGAATAAAATGGACGGATTTAGTAAGTCTATCGACTATTACCCATAAGCTATCATGACCCGAACGAGAACAGGGAAGACCGTCTATAAAATCCATGGAAATTTGATCCCACTTCCGTATTGGAATTTCCAAAGGTTGCAATAACCCACCGGGCCTTTGGTGTTCGGCCTTAATGAATTGGCAAGTCATGCAACACTTAACAAAGTTAGCAATATCAGATTTCATTCCCTTCCAATAATAAAGTCGCTTCATATCCGCGTACATTTTACTGCTACCGGGATGAATGGTAAATTTAGAACGATGAGAATCTTCTAAAATATATTTTTCGAAGATTACTAATATTTGGCACGATAAGTCTACCAAATTTTCGAATACCGCCACGAGAATCAATATCAAAGTCTTTCAAACTTTCAATATCAATTTTATCCCTAAATTTTTTGCCAAGAAGAGCCAATTCGGGATCTAGCTTTTGACCTTCAACAATGCGGTCTAAAAGAGAAGGATGAGCCTCAAGACTACATAAAGCAAGAGATGAACATAAATCGGAGACATGATCTCGAACCTCACAAGTGGATAGAATCTCGAGATCATTCCATTCGGATATCATCATGGAAACAACCGCTTGGTGCTCGCGACTAAGTGCATCGGCAACACGATTTCCCTTTCCGGGAGTATAAAGAATATCGAGATCATAAGGTGCTAGAAACTCGAGCCAACATTGTTGACGCAAATTAAGTTCCTTTTGAGAAAATAGATACTTCAAATATTTATGATCGGTATAGAGAATAAACTTTTCTCCCAAAAGATAATGACGCCAAATACGAAGGGTGAAAACAATATCCACGAGCTCTAAATCATGAGTGGCATATCTAGTCTCGGCTGGCTTCAAATGCCTAGAAACATAAGCAATAACACGTTCCCTTTGCATAAGGACGGCACCCAAACCAACGCGACTAGCATCGGTATAAACAACAAAAGCTTGATTCCCCTTGGGAATAACAAGAATAAGAGCATCAGAAAGGAGTTCTTTTAATTTCTGAAAAGAAGCTTCACATTTGTCCGATCAAATGTATCTAACACCTTTCTTAGTTAAGCTAGTAAGAGGCACGGAAATTTTTGAAAAGTCCTTTATGAAACGGCGGTAATAACTTGCCAATCCAAGAAAACTACGGATCTCCGTCACACTCTCTGGTCGCTTCGAATTTTGAATTGATTCAATCTTTGAAGGATCCACGGAAATTCTCGATTCAGAAATAATATGACCGAGAAAATTCACACAATATTGCCAAAAGTGGCATTTAGAAAATTTCGCTTTTAATTGATTGCTCCTGAGAGTTTCCAACACAATCCAAAAATGTTTTTCATGCTCCTCCTCGGTTTTAGAATACACAAGAATATCATCTATAAAGATGAGAACAAACCGATCAAGGAAGTCTTTGAAAACTCTATTCATAAGGTCAACGAAATAAGCTGGAGCATTCGTTAAACCAAACGGCATAACAAGCCATTCATAAGATCCATAATGAGTGCGGAACGATGTCAAAGAAATGTTATCCTCTGCAATACGAAGCTGAAGAAAACCGATAGCTATGTCTAATTGTGAAAAGACTCCAGCACCACAAAGTTGATCAAATAGATCATCAATCCGAGGTAAAGGATATTTATTCTTGATAGTAAGATCATTAAGCTTGCGGTAATCAACGCAAAGCCTAAGTGTACCATCAGATTTCTTCACAAAAATAGCCGAAGCTCCCCAAGGAGAGGAACTAGAGCGAATAAATTGCTTCGTCTCCAATTCGGATAATTGTTGGTGCATCTCCTCATTTTCTTTATTGGACATATGATAAGGAGGACGAGTAATAGGTTGAGCTCCAGGGATGAGATTGATTCTGAACTCAATTGCTCGCTTAGGCGGTAATCCTAAAACGGGCTCAAATATGTCGAAAAATTCACGAACAACGTGAATAAGAGAAATAATATTTTCCTCATCATCATTATCGTTGTCATGAGGATTTAAAGAATATAAAGATGCAACTAAGATGGAATCCGAATCTTTAAGGTCAACAGAAATCTGCTTAACAGACTGAGGATGTCGAAGATAAATAGTCCGCTCAGGACATAGGATTTGGGCTTTATAACGATTAAGCCAATCTATTCCAAAACCATTCCAAAGCCCAAGCAGCGCATAACATGCAAATCGGCTTGGAAAGAAAAATCATACAAAATAATCTCAACATCTTTACACAATAAACTAATTATTGCGGATCCACCAACCAGATTCGCAATTCTCAAAGAAGTCATTAAACCCAAAACAACCAATAAAAAAGCTGTGACGCCCCACCTCTATACCTACGCTAGCCAAGAGCATTACGGTGTAATGCTGTCAACTAACACAGAGAATAAGGCTGTTGAGGAGCGACCATCCGTGTAATTGCTTTGTGCGAGCACCAATATGTCAGATAGTACAGGGAAATCCTACATGCCGATACAAACTCAAGGCTACTACACAATGGCTATATATATTCTTCGAAAACAAACATAGAAATAAACATAACACAAATCAGTCACAGACATCCATACCACAAAGGCGGAAAAAGATATGAATATAACACATGAAAGTGTACATCAGAGTAGTGGTCAAACAAGACCCACAATATCACAAAAGAATGATTACAAGTGCTAGACAAAAGAATATATATACATCAAAGAGTCTATATCTCAAAGGTATACAACAAAAACTACTAATCTAAGTAGTTAGCCAAAAGTTGGGGTGATAATCCCTGATGTGAAGTCAAGCAGAAGCACCTGTAACATATCGGTCTGACCCGAGTATTATTTATAAGAAAATAATAAACGGATCAGTCTAGCTATAAATATCAGATAGAATGATATAGAATAAGAGATACGACAAAACATATAATAATCACAATACCATGCTGTGATAAGTAAGTAATTGAATAATCAATATCACAAGAATCTTCTCAAAGATCAAAAGGCATGTCATACTTTATAGTATTATTCACCAAAAATCATAAGTATTGACAATAATATCAATGCCAATCACAAAAGTCAATGACACACAAAATTCACCAATGCACAAATATTGATAAAACTTATCAATACAAACCACGAAAATTGGTGAAACACAAACTCTAGAAATCATCAATGGAAATCCAGAAATCACAAAAATGGGGAGGCCTATCACAAAACGGGAGCCTGAAAACTCACCAACACGTGTATCACAAACGGGACGCTGTCCCATGGTCGCTAACCATAGAGCCGATGCAACGACGTTGTTCAATGGTACGCCCGAGGAACCAGAAACTCGAATAGTTTGGAACAACAACGTAGTACAACGGTACGTCCGAGGATCCGAACTCCATAAAACGTGGGTCGCTAGCCCACAAAAATTGGGTCAAAACCCCAAGAAATAAATAGGTCGTTAGCCTATAAATAAAATGAGACGAAACTCAATAAAACGAGGTACTGTCCCCTACGTGGACAAAGAAACATAGCATATCGTTGGTCATAATCACAAAAATGATCATCATCGATCATCAAGAAGTCTCAATTACAATAAGCTAGTAAATATGTGAGCTTAGCGTCATGTCCCATAACCACTAGCTTAACTTAGATATTTACGAACAAATTGTAGATCTCCACTCAAAAATCGTCACAAGCGATTCAATCGAACAAGTCCAAGAATTAACCGACGAAGTAAACGCAAGCGTTTCATACCACTTGTTTTGCGAAGCCGTTTAATTAGATTTCTCGTACGAGTGAGATAAAGTGACAAATGACAAAAATGATTGTAGAAACAAGCAGTCACAAAATTCACATTCGAAGATGTAAATAAAAATACAAAGGATTTGATTCCAAATTCATCAAAGTGAAAATACGCCTGCGACATAACATAGTTCAACACAGGAAATTTGGCACGACCTAACAGGGCGCGGCCTAAGTGGGTGAACGACCTAACGAGGTGAGCGACCTAACACAGTCGAGCTAAGCCATGGTGCGACCTAACGAGGTGCGACATAATGTGGTGGTAAGGCTGAGCGACTTAAGGTGGTAACGGCCTAAGGAAATGAAGTGCGACCTAACTGCAGAAGGCCGAGAAAATGGTGCAACGACCTATCCTAGGCGCGACCTAAGCACGAGCGACTTAGTGGTTTGGATAGACCGAGAGGCGCGCGAACTAAATAAGAAGGTAGCCGAACGACCCATCGGCATACAAGGCTGAGCGACCTAACGTACCGCGACCTAACGACATATGCGCGGGGGGGGGGGGGGGGGGGGTGGGGGGGGGGGAGGAAGGACTTAACTACAGGCCGATCTAAAGGAGACAAGGCCGAGCGACATAAAGGGAAGAAGACCGAGCGACCTAGCGACCTATGTCTATGACCTAAGGCCGAGCGACCTAACGAGCTACGACCTAAGGAGTACACCGAGCGACCTAACGACTAAACAATGCCGAACAACCTAAATGCAGGCCGAAAATCACCAATATGCAGGCAGCGCGACCTAAGGGTTTTGGAGCTCAAAACTCTCCCAATTTACAACGGATCGAGCACGGAAGCTAGGGGATTATGCCCATAGGCTGCCCGGTCGTATTGGCTCCTCGATGCATCGCCAAAAACGTGTTTAAACATAAATGATTTGGATTTTTAAAGATTTGAACCCAAAACACTAAAAATTGGGATTTTCACCAATTCAATCCAAATCAATGACGAATGCATATGTAAAAGTATTAGGAAATGAAAGTAAAGTTATGAAGAGAAGGGGGTGAGTTAGAATTAATAGCTTAGGCTAATGGGCTAAACCAAACCCAAAGTCCATAGTGAAAAAGTGGCAAAATTCCCCTAACTCCAAACACATCAAAGTTTATACTCAAAAAGATCACAAACGGTGTTTTGGACCCAGTGGAAGTGGTTCCGAGTCCGAATTCGACCGTACGCAAAAAGAAACTTTTCGGACTAAAATCCGACTATCGATAAAATATTTTAATAAAATATTTAAATATCAAATCGTAAAATATGTGGGTTGTCACACCGGACAAAACTAGTTCTTGAGGATTTTGTGTAGTGTGTAGCGGAAATGGAGGGTGCTGATGCCTACAGAGGTGTTTGGGGTATGCTGTGACGATAGTGTAAATCGATGTCACTACGATCTACTGTAGACCATAGCGAAAGTCGTGTGTGCTGCTAAGAGCCAGCAGTCCACGTTTGATTTTATATCGGTAGACTGCGACCTATGGTAACATAGCGGAAGTCGTGTGTGCTGCTGAGAGCCAACAGTCTATGTTTGATTTTACATCGGTAGACTGCGACCTATGTGGGAGTGGAGAAGTTTCATTTTTGGCGGCGAAAATCGAGGGCGCTGATGCCTATAGTTACATGGACTTTTGCTGTGATGGCAACGTAACCTTGGAATGTAATTGCGATCTGTCGTGGGTTCCATGGCGTAATCGAGGGGCGCGGAGTGCCTACAATTTAATGGACTTTTGTTGCGATGGCAGCGTAACCTAGGATGTAACTGCGACCATGGATGGGGGTGATGACTTTCAGAGCATTCTCACCAAAGATATTTCCTCTATTTTCAAAAATGTTTTCTATATTTTCAACAAAATTATTTTCTAAGTATTTTCACTGGATTTTGAAAACGGGTCAGCCAAGCACTTATAGATTTTCAGTCTTACGCCTGATCAACGTATGACTGAATTTCTGTGAGAACAAAGATGGACCTGTGGAAACATCGAGTTATAAAAGTATTTTTATAAAACTAAGATAATATTTTATAGATTTTAAAGTGTTTTAATAAAGATCAAAGATTAATTTTCGGTTATCAAGCATTTTAATAAATTCTGGCTTCTTTCCTTTACGAGGATGAAAACATTCAAAGGGGGAAGGAATGTGTTATCCCGGATTTCTAGACATTTGTAATTGATTAGTAATTGGGTTAATTATAGATTGAATAAATAAATCTGCTAATAAATATTTATAACTAGATAAATATTTATGTGGTAATCTCCTTCATTTATTATAAATTTTTTTTGTAAAATTGTTAGTTACAAACAAAATAATAATGTGTTATATATATATAGATTTTAAATGAAATTATTTTACACAAGTTGAAAATTTTATTTGTTTAAATATATGTACATATTAAATTAATTTTTAAATTGGATTTGAAATTGAATTTAAATTTGAAATTCAAAGGATATATATATATATATCTTAGATTATACTTTGGTTTTTAAAATGTATTTTTCATAATTTTGGAACATAAATTGTTTTATTATTTTTTAAAGGAATTTATTTATATATGTATTTATAAATTAGTAAATTAATTTTCAAGGATTTATGAAACATTTAAAAAAAAATTTATGCATGTAATGTTACATATGTTAAGTTATAAACCTTTTAAATAACATGTGTTAGCAAATTTAATAAGGTAAAGGACAAGTGTCACATATTACAATTTATTTTCTTTAATTTTTAGTAAATGAAAAATTTACCCAATATAAACATATCTCCTTCCTTTTCTATTCTTTTCTCATTTTCAAAACATAGAAACTTAAGAAATCAAACCTGTAAAAAAACAATTCACACCAGATCTAAAATCCTCAAACCAGAGCAAAGAAAAATCAAGAAAGAAAGAAAAATCATCAAAACCTGTAAAGGCTGAAACCTGAGGAATAAGCAAATAAATTAAACAAAATTCTTTCAAGTTTCTGAAACTAAAAGCAACTCAAGATCAACACAATTAGTTCAAGATCCAGATCAAAATAAATTAATTCATGATCTAACGAAAAGGCCTGTGTCAAGAGGAAAAGTTTGCAACTTTTAAAATCTGGAATAAGCTCCTCTGTTCAACCATAAAGGTGAGTAACATCACTTTTAAATATTTAAGTATATAAATCTGTTGCATGTTGATCTTTGAATAATATGTAGTGTGTGTGCGTGTGTGTGTATATGCAATTCTGCTGAGTACATATGAATGTACGGTATGCATGTGGGTCTTAACAGAGTACTCTCTGTTTATAGTTCCCAGAATCCAAGTTTTGATTTAAATTCAAAACCTTTTGATTTCGACTCTCTTTAAACTTAAGATGCAAATGAAACTTGTTTGTTCCATCACAAACTTTAGATTAAAATTATACTTAAGTTAAAATAATAGAGAAATTTCTTTGGAAATTATCTGGAAATCAAAATGACTGAGCAAATTTAATATAAGTCAAAACCCAAGAATTGTAATTCATAAATTCAAGATTATAAATTGAATACTTAAGCTAAAACATGATTTTTAACACTAAAATCATAATTTTTAGTTTGAGGAGGAGTATGCAGTTCTGGGTTGAACTGAATATGAGAATTTGGAGTTTTCTGATGATCTCTGTGATTTGGGAGGTTGTAGTTTCCAGTGGTGATGAAAGGGTGATCGGAGTGTAAGGGAAAAATTGTCAGAGGGTTGATCAGAGTACGGTGGAGGTGGTGGTTGATTTTTGTAGTCTGGAACCCTAGTTTTAACTAGATTGGGTATTTTGATCATCTCATCTTCCCTAGTTGATCGAGTGTAACGGGATTTTGGGTGATGGAAGCTTGGACGTTGACGAAGACTTGGCTGGAGGTGCTGACCCCCTGGTGGTTGGAGTTGCGAAGACGTTATAGTTTCCAGATTTTGGATAGGGTGGTTCCAGTTTGTTCCAGGTTTGGTTTTAACAGCTCGAATTTGATTTCGAGTTGATGGTGATGTTTGGATGGTCGTGATGGTGTACGAGGCTGATTTCTGATGTGATGACGCTATTGTGGGTGGCCGGAGTCGATCAGCGCCACCATGCATGTGCATGGTGCAGTTTATTTTCTGATGAGTTGAGTTTGAGGTTTTTTGTACTCGAGTTTTACTCGAAGTAATTGGGTGATTTGCTCGAAGCATCTTGGGTTTTGACTCGAAGCATTTGAGCAATGGCTTGGGTTAATTTTGTGATGCAGGTTTTCAAAGGAAACCTGTTCTATTTTAAAATTTAAAACTGAAGTTTAAATGTAAAATAGAGTTTTGAAATAAGTTTTAAATCAAAGTTTAAGTATGGATCCAAGTTTAGTTTGAATGTTAGTTTAAAAATAAAATAAGTTTTTTTTTAAATTTAAATTATTTAACAACCTTAAAATATTTAAATAGTTTGAATTTAAAAATGAAGTTTTAAAATGCAAGTAGGTTTTAAATCCAAGTTTAATCTGGATTCAATTCCAAATCTGTATTCTAATTTTAAAATAAAAGGATGTTTTTAAATTTAAATTGTTTTAAACAACGTTGAATGTTAAAAGTATATTTTAAATATGGTTTGTATTTAAAATGAATCTGGTTTTAAATTTCTTTTAAATTTCTTTTATAAGACAAATACTTCTTTAACATGTAATTCAAAAGGTTTTTGAATCATTTTTTAAACTTTGTCAAAGTTAATTTGTATGAATTTTAAATCTTAAATATAAAATGTAATTTGAATGTAAATTTAAAAGTAAATTATTTTTAAATATTTCTGATAATGATAATTTAATCATTAATAAGAATAAAGTTTTATCCTAAAGTTAATTAGGATTTAATGATTTGTAATTCATTAAATTATTAAGGTAATTAAAATGGATAATTTATTTATTTAATTAATTAATGATTTGGATTAATTAAATTAGTAAATATTAGTTTTAAATTAGTTAATTAAGGTTTAAGTTAATTAATTAATGCGATTAATTAATGAATATGATTAAATTAAGATTAATTACTAAATGTAATTAATTAAAAGTGTGATTAATTAATGAAGTAATTAATTAAGGATTATTAATTACTTAATAAAGTAATTAAGGATTGATTACTTTGTATTGAAGGAGATTAATTGATAATTAAGGTTAATTAATTATAAATTAAAGAATAATTAATCTATAACTAAAGATCGATTAATTGGTTTTATGGGGTAATTAAAGGATAAATTACCCAGTTGTAATTAATGAGGTGCATGTGATCAATTTATTTATTAATTAATTAAAGATAGTTACTTGGTAATTGATTAAGTATAATTACTTAATATGATTGATAAGTGTAATTACTTAGTAATGTAAATTGACGGATAAATTACTGGATGTAACTAATATAAAGAAAATTACTTAATGGGAAGTAATTAAAGGTTAATTACTTAGGAGCGGTAATTAAGAATTAATTACTTGGTTTAATTAATTAAAGGATTAATAATTAATTAAGGAGTTAATTAATTAAAGGATAATTACTTTATGTAATTATAGATAATTAATCTAGGATGATTACTTAAGATGATTAATTAATTTGTAACTAATTAATAATTAATCTAAGTTATTATAAGATTAGTAATTAATTTAATTAGAGATAATTGGAAGTGATCAGTCTTGCTTATGAATGATTGAATAATGTTCAATGCCTAGATTATTGATATCTCTAATGTGAGATTTGTAATGCTTTTGTGGTATGAGATATTTTGGTTGAATTATGTTAATATAGGTTATTTATATGAGATAAACCATAGTGTGGATATGATATCCTGAATATAAATTGTAATTGTGGACTTGAAGAATGATATTGGATTCGAAGAGACCGGGGTCGGGTATCAGTAAATACCCGAACGCACTTGGATTTGTAACCTACAAAGATTCTTTATAGAATTTGACTTTGGAATGAATAGGCTGGAATGGAATTATAGTGTAAGCTTGGTCATTTACTTTAAGTAATAATACTTAGATATGAATGTATGATGTGTATTGACTATGGTAAGTAAGAACTCGTGGTAAGATACGAGTTACCCGGGTTTTTTTAAATATTTTACACATTGGTATTTCTTGTTAGATGGATTTAATCACGTTGATTTCTAGCCTGACCCGGGGGTTACTTTGATGTAATGCTCGGGTCAGACCGAGTACTACAGATTTTTAGCTAAGGACGTTCTGGAGCTCAGGAGACGAGCTGGATGACAGGAACGTATGGAGTGTTTCCGCTTTATTATATTATTGTATATAGTTGAGACATGTTGATTGTGTCTGTCCAATGTTTGTATATATGTTGTAACTCTGATATATTAAAGTGAAATTTGAGAAGTACAGTTTCCTTTGTATAACTACTATTATTTGTTATTATATTTTGATCCGCTGCGATTGTGAGATTTTGATGTTGAGTTTCTGTTTCTTCTTCTTTCTCTTTCTTCTTTTCCTAACTATCCGGAATTTTGGGGATCGGAATTTTCGGGTTGTTACAGAGTTATTATGAAAATTGCGTCTATCTTGGAGATTATAGACTTATACTTCTATCTTGGTGTTACATACATGTAGGTGAATTCATTCACCAATCTTAAGGTTGAGGCGCATTTCCCTATTTTATGTGATTTTCTGGATTTCCTTACGATTTCTACATTCGATGTTATTTGTGTTATCACCAAATGATTTTTTGTTTTTGTTTTTGGAAGCTATTTTGGGTTTTGATATTTGGTGACTTAGAAGCGTTCTCGTTGTTAACCAATTCTTGACTTTGTGTTCATATTTGCGATCTATGTCATTACATCCATTGTTTAACTTGCTTAGCCTATTCATTATAGTTTGGATTGACCCGTTTAATTATTTTTATAATACTCTAGTATGACTGAGATATTTCAAGTGCTCCAATTTGATGTCACTCTAGTTTTCTAGTTTTCATTCATTTTATCTTCATATCGTATATGTGTATATATTCATGCAGTGTTTGTATCTTAGATTGAACCTAGACTCTTCTGTGTACATATTTACTTCAAGTGATATAGTATAGATGTATTAGTTGAATCATTTTTACCATGGTCTGGTATTAGATATTACGTATCTATTCGATTTGATTGGCTCGTTGCTATTTGTATTTCATTATGTATATTCTAAGATCTGTGATTCTATGATTTGTATTTATCTTATATTGTTCTGGGTTATTATTATAGCCACCATAGTTTTGTTTTAATCCTAGAGTGCATTCGTTGATTCCGTTAGCGAAAAAAATATATACATGTAAATCGACATATCAATGTGTGTTTAAAGCAAAATTTACAGATGGTTGCTCCTAACCAGCCCTATTTTTGTACACCAACAGACGGTATTACTCAATAATACCCCTTTGTTAGTGTGGGTCTCAGGGTGGGGAATCACATATATACCCACGAACAACTAAATGCATGAAAAACCATATATTCGTTCTACCACTATTAAGTGAAAACTGTATACTAAAAAGAACAAACCGTCGTACCTATATCTAGACATTATTGTATGACCTGCATTTTCGACCCACGAATGTTGATACTGATAAATCCAAGGTATTCATGCGCTGAGCATCAAAGTGCTGGAAAGACAGATTGTTAGGGTAAAATAAAGGAAAAATAAAACATAATAAGAAAGAAGAGAATGCCATATCAGAATCTATCAATGAAACGATAACATATAATATTAAAAGATAGTACAAACTATCACTCTAAGATACATAGCATTTAAGAGCTACAGTTCTAAATATTATCATTAGCCTAGACAGTTATAACAAGCTTTCCTCACAAATGTTGATACATGCAATAGTAATGCAGTAGAAATAAGAATACTATGGTAAGTGAAACATCCAGCTTGTCTCGTTGAGCTCCAATGAACATCAACGAAAACCTGCTTTATCAAACCACTCGAAAGAGCATACGAAGAAATTAGAGGAAATAAAAACCATGCATCAGACATAAGTCCAGTATGTGAAACTCAAGAAATATGTAGCAAGCATATAACAGTAGTTTGAGATCGTTTGGAAATGGCTATCCCTTCAAAAGAAGCAACGTCTAATATGTATGTAAGGTGATATAATAAATTTCTTACTTTAAACAAAGCACGATCAAGTCACACAAAGCACAATTAAGTCATATAAGTGACTTCAAATTCCCTTTTAATTTAATTAGTACTTTTACTAATTAAAATCTCTTTTATTAGCAAACTTCTTTTATCTAATATACATCATATATGAATTTCTACTATTCATTTGTACCCTTTCAATACTTCAAAAGGTATTCATATACTTATCTCAAATGGTTTAAGCATATTTACAAATCATTAACAATGTTTCTTACTTTAAACCTTTACATTCTCAATATTTTTCCAAAAGTCTCCATATTATAATTTCCTTTAAAATTTCCATTTTAAAGTTGTACGTACTTTCACAAATCTATTCAGAAGGTCTAAGACTAATGTTGCTTAAACATTGTTACTACAAAACCAAAACCAATTCACTTGTACTTATCTTTAAAACATTCTCTTAAAGATCTATTTACATTCATAAGTATAATAAAAAAGGGGTAAAAATGAATGTTATTAAAACATTGTCACAACAAATCCAAAACCATCTCATACTTGTTACTATTTTTAAAACATTCTTTTAATGATCTAAGTTAATATTTAGTTAAGTTCGATAGTCGGCTAGTCGATTATCCAATTAGAAATGATCGCTTATAGAAATCACGGTTTGTATACTTAAATTTTTTCCAACATTCCAACTTATAGTATCCCTAATATAAGTGTGAAGCCAGGTAAGTTAGAGTGTTAGTTGCATATCAAAGCCGTTCATAGACACTTCATTCTTGAATCTTTCGTCCTTGAAATTTCAACATGAGCAACAAAAGGAAAACGACCACATAGAAAATACTTAATAATATTTAAAATCACTAACAAACAAAGCCCTCAGATTATCTAGGTTCACACTACCTATAACGACCCAAAATTTCACAACTTTGATTTGCGAATATTTAATTAATTTTAAATATTCAAATAAATGGTTTTTAATGAAAATAAAACTCTTTTTTATACTAAATAATAATGGTGAAAGAGTTTTTAAAATTTGTTTACAAAAATATATAGTTCAATGAAAAAACAGAAAATGTGACCGGAAACTGTTTTCTGAATTTTCGACATTTCAATGTAAAAGTTGTTTGAAATGTTGTGCATCCTTTCATATATATATATATATATATATATATGCATGCATAGAATAATTATATAATATGGTTTAATATAGTATAATTAGTGTTAATTAAGTTAAGATAATCATGATATAACACTTTGGCGACTAAATAAAAAATAAATAAAGAGAAAAAAGTCACATCAGGAGAGACACGATTAGACGTAATGGTAACTAAAGGAAATTTTGCCATATTTTAATGTTTTTCATAACAAACTATAAATTAAGAAAGGGGGAGACAAGCAGACATGGCATGGTGAGGTGATGCAAAGTCATGGAGGGCGTGGTACAAGGGTGGTTAGGTAATTCAACTTGTTCACATAATATATATACTCATTTTTTTCATTTTACTTTCATTTCTATTTTTTTTCAAACTCTCTTATTCTTCATTTTAGACTTTAATGGCTTCCTTAGAATTCTAAAGTTTTATATGTTTAAGTTCAAACTTTTTATAACATTTTAAACTTAGCTTCAAAACTACTCCTTTTCTATTCAAATTCCTCTATTTTATCAAAAATGGTTTCGGCCATAACTTCTTTCAAAAAACTCCAATACTAGATTTTCTTTTCTTCAAATCATGTATATTTCCAGTGGCTATAACTTTATTTTTTACCACTTTTTCTTATTTCGAGCTTAGATGGTCCGAAATTTTTTTTTGCAATAGTGTTTTTGAACCTAGATTTTGATGTACGAAAATACCCCTCATTGTTTTGGCCATAACTTCCTCAAAATTTGACTTCTTTGAGTAATTATTTTACTTAATGATAGAGGAAAGAATAATCTAAAACTTACCTTTTGATCACTTTACCCAAATCTGAGAGAAAATGTCCAAAAGTAGACTAGAATTTGACCTATTTTTTAGTAGAGTTTGTGATTTTCCAACCTTCTCGAATTCCAAAGTGTGTCAACTTTTCAAAGGATTTCCGGTGGAATTTTTGGTAAAGTTTTTACTTTCATGTTAGTTAATATATTGTGTGATGTGATGGTTAGTATTGGTTAATTTATCATGTGCTACACACACACTTGTTGCTTGGATATGTAAGGACATTAGACTTGAATGTGAAGTCTAAATGGTTAAAATCAGATCATGCTTATGTTTATGGCATTATGTTATCCTGAATGTTATGGTTGTTTATGGACTTGGGTATGTAATGTATAAGCTAAGAAGAAGTTGGCATCATTGTGGGGTATTGGAGAATTGGAATCTTATGTAAGAATGTTATGGTTTTAGTTTTTAAAAATCGAATATTTGGTTAGACTAAAACTTGTTTTAATTTTTGTCTTTAGAAAGTTATTTTTAAAAAAAAGGATAGAAACAAGTTAAAGCATATGGGTATCCATAGCGATAGTTGCTATGGATGCAGTTCGCTCAAAATTTTGATTTTTGCAAAGTTATGTTTTTACACTTCAAATTGTTATGTGAATATTTTATAAACTAAATAATAACGTTTTTAAAAGTTAATTAAGGATTTAATAATCAACTTTAATTAATTAGGTTTTAGTAATTGATAATAATTAAATGTTAACAAGGTTTATTAAATTTAATTAAATAAAGTTTAGTTCTTAATTAATTATCTTTTAAGGTTAAGATTTATTTTAATTAATTACTAATTAAGTTGTTTAAGTATGGGTTAATTAAATTGTATATATATTTAACCTATCATTAATTGAATATAGGATTAATTATTAATCAAGGTTTTAAATATTTGATTAAGGATTTACTTTATAACAAATTATTTATAAAAGGTTAATTTATTATTTAAATTTAATTAAATATTATTTAATTAATTAATTGAGATTAATTAACATTTAATTATTAATGAAGTTTTAATTAATTATTTAATAATTAATAAACAATTGATCTGGGTTTATTAATAGCTAATTATTGTTTAACTCTTAATTAAATTAAGTTAAGATTCAATTAAAATTAATTATGATTTAGATAAGTATTTAAATTATAATTAATTATTTAAAAAAAGGTTTTTTCCCTTTCGTTCTCAAAAGTAAAATTGTTTTAAGGTACTTACTTTCAAAGATGGATTTAAATACAAGTGATTCAAGTGTTGATACCATTAAGAAACCGCATAACTATGATTGAGTTATAATGTAGATTATTGTTTGTTTGTTTGTGTGAACATGTGTCAGCAGAATAAATCCCCGTTTTGCTATAAATAAATTGAATTGTTTGGACATATGTTTAACAAGACAAATCACCATCCATCTATTACGTTATTTGAACATGTATATGAATGTTAGTTCATATTGACATGTTATTCCCTGATTTGGATATGAGTGTGTTTACATATATGTTGATGTATGTAAATAACTGTTAAGTGAATTGAAATGGAAACTGAATGGTAAATAAAAATAGCACCATTGGGATTGCTAAGCCTCTTTACGAATTACTAAAGTATGTTTTTGAATTAGCGTTAATTCTTTAATCAATTTGGGTTTAAAGGTTACATATGATTTTTAAATTTTATTATTTTTTTATAAAGTTATTTTTGAATAATATCTTATTTTTAAAAAAGGGGTTGATTAACTATAAGGTTTTACCTAAAGTGATATACAAATGACATCTTGAAACTGATATTTTATAAAGCAGATTCTATAAAGGAATTATGAAGGACGATTTTTAAATATTTGTACAAGTAGAAAGAGAGCTTATATGTAACGACCCGTAAATTTTCGATAATTAAAATAGCTAATTTAATAAGATTTCGTGATTCAGTGAGAAAAAAAAATTGTAATTCGTGTAGAATAATAATAACTGGAATGAATTGCAACAATAATGATCCTAGTAATGAAAATAAAAGCTACTTAGTGAATGCCTTTGAAACCGATAGTTGAATAGGATAATAAATGTTGAATTCATTGGGTATAAGAGAGAAATTGATTGATAAGTAAAATCTATTTGAAATCAAATATTGAATATTGGACAGGTAAATTGTTTAAATTAAATATTTAAAATTTATTGAATAATTTAATAATGGGAATTGAATAACCGTATAATGGAAATAGTTGTTCCATAATTTTAATTCTTTTCAAAGGTTAAATTTTATAAGTTCGTTTTGAATACTTCAAAAGATAGTGATTTAAGAATAATCAAATTTGTTTAAATTTAATATTATGAATGTTGAATAATTAAATTCCGAATTTGATATGATTAATTTGATATTGAAATTTAATATATGAAAATAGAGTGAATAATTGAAATTTGATTTAATATGATTCAAATTGGGTTCCAAAGTGAATGTAAGTATATTGGGATTTTAATAGAGTTAATAAGATTTCAAAATTGGAATTTATTGGATAAATTGAATAACGGGTTTATATGATTAAAAATGATTTGTAAAATTTTATTTTATCATATTGAAGTTATAGTGATGTTATAGAACTTTTAAAACTGAATTTAAAATTTATTCGTGAAAATTGAATATTTTAATATTTAATTATCGACTGAAAATAGCCAATTGTCGAACAGTCCCAGAATTGGACGAAACTAGTTCCATTGGATCCGTAATAGTTAGTGATTATCGGATTTCAATTTTCGTAGCAATCGGAGTTGTCGTTTGACCGTGGCAGCTCGAAACGCGTTGAAATTGTTTTAATGTTAATTTGGCGAGTTAAAATAGCCATTTTTCAAACGGTCTCGGATTTCGACGAAACTAGTTTCATCGGATCCGTAATGTGATATTATTGTATGGTTTCAAATTTCGAGTCAATCGGATTTACCGTTAGTCCGGTGCAAGCTAAAACGCCTAGAAAATCATTTAATCGGTTTAATTTTAAATCAATCGTTTAATTCCATATCTCGCACAGATATTCGAATTAGCTTGCGAAACCTATTCCATTGTGTCCGAAACGTGGGATAAACCCTAGAAATGCCGGTCACCGCGCGTAAATTGGAGTTCGGAAAATCCGGATTGAATAGAGTTCGTCGTTTCCTATAAATAGCCCTTTATTCTCAAATAAAAAAATAAAAGGGAGACCTAGGGTTACAGCCGCCGCTCGTTATAATCAATGGCGGGTAATCAATCTCCTTCCTCCCTCGATTTCTTCAATTCCATGAGATTTTAGGCAACGATCTCAACTAGAGAATCGAAGAGAGTAGCGAGGCCGAGGTATCCAACGGTGATGATGGAGTTTCGAGCAACCGATCAACAGCAATGTTCATTCAAAGTGCGTGCGTTTGGGCGTGATTTTTGAGGCCATCGTGCGACCGAGCTCCACCGCATTGTAGCCGTGGGTGGCTCTCGCGTGGGCGCATCTGTGGGTGCTCTTTGATCATCCAAAAGCTTATCGTGGAGGGTGCGGCCTAAAGCCCTAGGGCATGATGTTGGGTTCGTGTATGCGTGCGTATACTGGGTTGACAAACAAAGATGGAAGGAAGGGGAGCGGCTGTGATCGGGGGGGGGATGCAAACGAACGGCCACAATTGAGTTTGGGTAATATAATAATTGAATTTGTAAATCTATTTATATTATGATGCGTGTAAACTTTAAAATATCATATCTTGTTCATACGAGGTCGGAATCGGACGAAAGCAGTTGCGATGGAATCATATGGACGAGCACTACGCAATGGAATTGGATTGGAGTTATTGGGAGCTAGAGAAAATTTCGGGTTAAATCGAACGTCGTTCGATTTGATTTAAAATCGTAAAAATCAAGGTGAGTGTTTTATAACGCTCACAACGTACTAAATATCTTTATGCTAGTTAAATTTGATATTATGAAGTGTTATGATTTTATTTGTCGTTGTTTGATAAAAATTCAATTGTCATATAGCTTGTCATTTGAATTAACCATTGAAAAATTTAATTGACAGTTAAATTGAAGTTAAAATTGAATTGCGATTAAATTACCTGACATTGATAACTATGAAACTGCCATGAATTGTATTGTTTATTGGATGATGTATTTTGATGGATGCTATTGGTTGATAATTGGATGTTGGATGTTTATTTGCTTATATATATCCTGTTATGCATACATATGATACTGTGATTTAATTTAAGTAATATATACTCATCCTTGACATTTAATTGAAATAAATAATTACTTGGACATAGGATAGAAAATTATATACGGACACCGAATTGGCTAAATTAATAATTTTTGAAATCGTCGATTTGAAATTTATTTAAATGTTTTGAGTTAAAGGTTATAAATAGAATTCGATTTATAGAAATTGAATTCATCGAAAATTTGAGTTTGGAATGTTGAAATAAATTTTGGATAAAGGAATGTTGTTAAATAATTAAGTTGAGACTTTGAAATTTGAAATTGGAAATGATTGAATGTCGAAAATTGATTTGTTTAAAAGATTTAACCTCAATTCGAGCTTTGAATATTACTAAGTAAAAGCGATATAAAAATGATATTTTGAAACCGAGCTTGAAATTGAATCATATTTGTAATTGGATTTAAACTTGAATATTATTGGAAATTTCGTTAAGTATTATAAATTGATATTTAGAAAAATCAAGCTCCAAATCGATATAAATTGAAATTGAATTAATTGAAAGTGAATATAAAATTGAATAAATTTGAAGTCAAAGTTGACATTGATTTGAATTGAAATCGAAATTGAATCGGTAGAATGAAATTTGAAATTGATTTGAATTGGGAAGTTATAAATTGAAATGGATTGTTTTGAAGCTGTTTTATTTTGTTTTCCAAATTACTCTGTTATATTAACCATTTTGAATACTTAAACTATTTTAATCTATTTTAAATCTACTTAGCCCAATTTAAATTATTTTAAATTAATATATCTATTTCAAATCCATTTTAAGATTTTAAGTATTTTAACTATTTTAATTGTTTAAAGCTACTTTTAAACTACTTAAAATTATTTTTCTAAAATTCTAAGCTGGTCAATAAGGTGAAATGTGTATATTTAAATCTTGAATTTAAATACGAATTGAGTTAAATGAATTTGCAACCTAAATTGAAATTCGAAATGATTTTGAAAACGAAATGAGATATTGAGACGAAAAATGATTTTTGAAATGGAATCTGACATTTTAATAGATACGATGATATGTGAAATGGATTTGATTTTGGAAGCGAATATGATATTTTGATATCAATTTTGAACCAATTTGAAATGTAAAAGAGCCAAGGGTGTAATAATACGTAGTTATTAAAGAGACCGGGATCGGATATGGACATACTCTCTGTCGATACCGAAAACCACTTTAATAACTATTATACGCGGAGTGCTGATCCAGAATGAAGTGGATGGTTTGGTGAACGCGTTGACTGAAGAAAGAGAACGATATTGAATGACCCCTGACATGACTAAAACAGGAGCCGCGCCGGGCCATTGAGGTTCGCCACCTCTAGCGGACACACTTCTTCGATACCATTTCTATTACATTTGTGATGCGATTTGGGTGCACCCCTTGATTTCGGAGTGTTGTTTCGCGGTTTTGGGGTAGCTGCTGGCTATGCCCAACATCAGTCCGGATCACGCAACTACTAGTATCCTAGTTGGTATCGCCTCATGTAGCTTGTCATACTGATTATCCTATTCGCGACCACTACGTTTTGATTTGTACCTTGAGTATATGGATTGCCCTATGGTGACTTCCGGTTTTGGGGAAACTACGGTCTTGTATATGCTTTTGGGAATATAAAATGTGTTAAGGGGGATTATGTAACGCCTTAACGCTATTTTAATACTTTATATTACTGATATACATTATCTACTTAGCGTACATTACTATATAGTAGATAGTTTAACGGATCCTTAGTGTAACAACCCGGTATTTGCATCGATTGATAATCGACTTTTAAACGATAAATACTGTTGCTTATTTGCCAATTGAAGTAATTAAATTGAGTTGAAATTATTTTATAAATTGTTAATGAGATTGACGGGCTTTGAAAATAATTAGTGGTCCATTTCTTTATTGGGCTTTAAAAATCGTTCGGCCCATTTCTTTGTTGCCGTGATTTTATTAAGGGTTAATAACCCGTTTCCCCCATTTCTCTTTTCATTTTCGAAACCGAACCCTAAAGCAAATAAGAAAGTAAATGGCGGCATCGTCTCGTGTTTGTTCCGCTGCTCCAAATTAGGGCTTCGCTCTTCCTCGTTCGTTCTTGTGTGCGCGCGGCTGCTCCAATTCTTGGCAAAGGTGAGTGAACGTTCTCACTCACATCTTCTTCTACTCGCTTTCGACATCTGTGATTTTCGATGTGTTTTTTTTTTTTGGTTCGTTGGGTTTTGGACATCGATTTACTATGCTACTTGACTTTATTTGCTCGAACTTGCTATCTTCGGGTGATTCACTGATGCTTAGTTGATTTTGTGTTTTGAGGTTGATGATTTCGGTTTGACTTTACTGGAATATGTTGATGTGCCTTGCTGTATTGCCATGTGCTTGTTTTGGCTGTATTGCATCCTTATTTACTTGCACATTTGAGCCTAGTTCACTGGTATTTCCCCTCTGGTCATGACTTGGAATTTAGTTCAAAACTGTCTCTTATTTAAAACGACATAGATTAAGAGTTGCGATTCCTAGATGACTTGAAATCCCCTCTGTTTTTGAACGTGCTGTGCCACTTGCTTATGCTGCTACTGTTTCAATTGACATAGATATGAATGTCTATACGTTGTATTGATTTGTAGCTTGAACTTGCTACATACATTTACACAGATGCTTCATTTGTCCACTGTAATCTGTTGTAATGTGTCTGATTTGGATTCATGCCTTCACTTCAGTTCACAGTAGCTTATTGTTGAACTAATTTTGATGACAGACTCTACTTTGTTCCATTTTTCTTGTTTGAATTGATCGGCTTTGGCACTGAGCCCTCTATAAGCTCGGGTTTTGATTTGTGCATTATGTTGTTCACTCTGGATGTGAGTTTTCTTGTGATCGAGCTCATCGTATTGTGTGTTGTTTCGACTCTAGTCATTTTGTACTCCTTCCTGAGCATTTTCGACCTGCTGTTGTGTTACACGTATATATATATCACTTTGAAGTCTTTGTGGTCATTTGTATATATGAAATGTCCAGCCTCATTCTGTAGTTCCTTGGTCACTGCATACACGTATGCCTGTTGCTCTTGATCATATTGACTCTGCATATATTGGTTCGGTCCGTAGTCTTCATAGGCTTTGTGTTTGTTGTACGTATGAACTTGTAAGTCGTACTCTGAGTATTGCTTCGAGTTGTACATTTGAGTCTGTACTATTGATATCCATCTGGAGTTGCTGCCTGATCTGATTTATCTTGTGTCGCATCACTTTTACTTTGAACTGCAGTGTAGTTGAATTGTGATGTACTACTGCCTTTATTCTCATATCTGATACATCGCCTTGATGCTTTGTATTCATTTGCATTTGGTTAGTTGTATCCATTTGTTTATGTGATGTGGTGCCATACCTTTGGTACTCTCACATTCACTCTACTCTTGTAGTTTGTACCACCACTTGTTCACAGTGATGTGCACACTGCAGCACTTCTCTGATCTGTCGCGGCGTAACTTCCATGCGGGCCCTTGTGCTTGGCATTTGAGTTGAGTTGACTTTTTGGTTCCAGATGTTTGATTGATCATTTTCTGTTGTCTTCATGTAGTTGCTATGTCGTTGCGGTGCATTGTGCATATCACGACACTTTTTCAGTCCACTGTTGCATTCATTTGCACATCACCCGGGTACCTCTTTTTGTGGTTGTCCTTCGAGACATGCTGTCTTGTTCACGTATGATCTTGTGGTGGCTGCAGTTTTTCCTGCAGTTGCCCTTGTTGTTTTGCATTACAGTGTTGCGAATGGATTGTTTTCTGACTACACTTGAGTTGAATCCGGTAACTCGGGTTTGATCTTGTGTTTGCTTGTGAATTTTCATTGGGTACATCGTCACTGTAGTGGCAAGGCAGTGCACGCAAGCGTGAACTGCAGCCACACGGTATTGAGTTTTTGGGCACGACATCACTATAGTGGCAAGGCAGTGCACGCAAGCGTGAACTGCAGCCACACGGTATGGCGTGTATGATATTCTTTTTGTTTTGACTTATGGATCTTTTTGCGTATTCCATATTCCGTAGTGGCGAGGCAGTGCACGCGTGCGTGTACTGCAGCCCTACTTGAATTAATATTTTAATGGATATTTCAATGGTTTGAACTGTTTGTTCATTTCAATTCGATATTCTGAATTGCATTCTGATTTGGTTTAATTACTGTCGTCTATTCATTATTTAATTATTATTGCTTCTGTGCACTAATAACTGAGTTTGAATTAGACTGACCCGAGTATTATTTTCTTTTGAATTTAATACTCGGGTCAGACCGAGTATTTACAGGTTGTAGATATTCTGCTTTGGGTTGCTGCTAGGGCTATGAAGTTCTTTCATATCTTTTGGAGTAGTCGTCGTTATTTTGTAGTAGTCTGTAAAATTGTATAGGAAGATATGTGTTCATGTATATTAAATACGTTAATGTACTTGTATATGTAACTTCCTGAGTCGACTGTTGTAGTTGTATCATATGTACCGTGTCAAATGTATTGTAACTGACATCAGTTATTGTATATATGAGAATTTCTGTTTTATCTGTGTTCCGCATTTATATTTATCTGTGTTATTATTTTATATTTAATGTTCTAAACTATTATGAACCATCGTAGTTCGTTTTATACTGGAATTGGGGTATTTCGATGGGAGAAAATAAACCAGAGATGAAAAATGAAAGAATATATATATATATATCACTCCTATCGAGATAACCAATACTAGTGTAAGGCCAACTATTGATGGCCGCTCCTCAACAGCCTTATTCTCCGTGCTAGTTGACAGCACTACACCGTATTGTTCTTGGCTAGCGCGGGTATAGAGGTGGGGCGTCACAGCTTGGTATCAGAGCCTGGGGTTTAGAACAAATATAAAACGTAACTTAGATAGTACATGTGTTACAACTATTTGTCGACTTTGAAAACTTCTATTTCTGGAATTTTTTTGGATATTCCTACTTTGATGGATTTAGAATCGAATTCTTTGGATTTTATTCACGTCTTCGAATGTGAATTTTAGTGAATTGATTTGGTTTCCAAATTTAATCGATTTTTGATTATTTCCCGATTTGTTGCTATCATTTATTAGCAACTTTGATGACCTTTTCTTCGGGATTTTTGTGAACATACCTTTCGATGAATTCGGTATCGATTTCTTTGGATTCTATTCACGTCTTCGTATGTGAATTCTTGTGATTGATTGTTTCTACAATCATTTTTGTGATTTGTCACTTTAAAAATATAAAGGTTTCAATACTAGTAGTAAATATCAAAACTCTTTTATCAAAATGTTTTCAACTCTATTTTCAATACCAAACTCGTTTTTGAAACTGTTTTCCAATCTAGTAGTATATACAAATCTTTATTTCACTCGTATGAGAAATCTAATTAAACGGCTTAGTAAAACAAGTGGTATGAAACACTTGCGTTTACTTCGTCGGTTAATTGTTGGACTTGTTCGATTGAACCTCTAGTGACAAATTTTATTAGTGAAGATTTACAGTTTGTTCGTAAATATTTAAGTTAAGTAAGTGGTTATGGGACATGATGCTAAACTTTTACATTTACTGACTTAGTGTAATTGACACTTCTCGTTGATCATGACGATCATTTTTACGGTTAGACTAGGCCTCATCGGTGTGATTTCGTCTCACACATATCTCTTGGGCTTTGAGGATTGTCTAGACACCACTTGTGTGATTTCATTCACACATACTTTTCTTTTGATTGTGAGGTTAGACTAGACACCACTTGTGTGATTCCACTCACACATACCTCCTTTGATTTTTTTGGTTAGTCTGGACCTCAATCTGTGTGATTTCAACTCACACATGTGGGGTAGCGCCCCACGGTCTTCGGGCCATTCGTGTGTCAAAATTAATGGCTTGCAACCATGAGATAGCGTCTCATTATGCGTTGCACGTGTTGATGATTTTTCATGCTCGCGGGTAGGTGAGATTCCGTGCTCCCGTTCTCGCTTTGCGTTACACGTGTTGATGATTTTTCATGCTCGCGTGTAGGTGAGATTCCGTGCTCCCGTTCTCGCTTTGCGTTGCCCGTGTTGGTGATTTTCATGCTCACGTGTAGGTGAGATTCCGTGCTCCCGTTCTCGCTTTGCGTTGCAGGTGTTGATGATTTTTCATGCTCGCGGGTAGGTGAGATTCCGTGCTCCCGTTCTCGCTTTGCGTTGCACGTGTTGATGATTTTTCATGCTCGCGTGTAGGTGAGATTCCGTGCTCCCGTTCTCTCTTTGCGTTGCCCGTGTTGGTGATTTTCATGCTCACGTGTAGGTGAGATTCTGTGCTCCCGTTCTCGCTTTGCATTGCACGTGTTGGTGAGTTTTCATGCTCGCATGTAGGTGAGTTTTCGTGCTCCCGTTCTCGTTATGCGTTACATGTGTTGATGAATTTTCATGCTCGCGTGTTGGTGAGTTTCCATACTCTCCTTTGAGTTTTCATACTCCGGTTCGTGTTTTCATACTCGCGTTCGAGTTTTCATACTCCGGTTCGAGTTTTCATACTCGCGTTCGAGTTTTCATACTCCGGTTCGAGTTTTCATACTCGCGTTCGAGTTTTCATACTCCGGTTCGAGTTTTCATACTCGCGTTCGAGTTTTCATACTCCGGTTCGAGTTTTCATACTCCGTTTGAGTTTTCATACTCCGTTTGAGTTTCCATACTCTCCTTCGAGTTTTCATACTCCGTTCGAGTTTTCATACCCGCGTTCGAGTTTTTATACTCCGGTTCGAGTTTTCATACTCGCGTTCGAGTTTTCATACTCCGTTCGAGTTTTCATACTCGCGTTCGAGTTCTCATACTCTTAGCTTGTGTTTTCTGGATTTCTTGTGAGGATTTCTAGAATTTGTGCTTCACCAATTTTCGTGATTTCTATTGATAAGTTTTATCAATTCTTGTGCATTGGTGAATTCGTGTGTTATTGACTTGTTATGAATACAAGTTTAGGGTATGATACCCCTTTCTATCTTTGAGAAGATTCTTGTGACTCTTTGGATGAATGAAAATCCACTTATCGAAGTTGCTTCTGATGTTATTATTTTAATCACGTGTTTTAAAAAAAAAATTGTTATTCTTCAAAATATTTCAAAATATAAATCAAAATTGTTTTCAAAATCTTTACGATTGGCGCTTTCAAAAGAATGAGGAAGCGAATTAAACGTTTCAGAAAAATCGAGGACTATGACCCCTTTCTTTTACTGATTCGCTTAATTCCGGACTTGTCCGTTTGAGAACGTAAAATGTTATTTATTTAAAATACATAATTTTGCACTTTCAAGGAAACGATGAAGTGAATTAAACGATTTAGTAAAACTTGTGGTTATGGGTCATGTGTGTTTGCTATTTCGGTTAATTTCGGACTCGTTAATTGAAAATTTGTGATTTCTGATTATCGCTTGTGATAATCAGATAATTGAGATTTAATTATCAATTGTGATAATTAAATATTTATGATTTCTGATTATAGTTTTTGATAATCAGATATTTATTGTTTCTAATTATCGTTTGTGATAATTAGATATTTGTGGTTTAATTATCGTTGTGATAATTAAACATTTGCGATTTGAGATTTGATTATCAATTGTGATAATTAAATATTTATGATTTCTGATTATAGTTTTTGATAATCAGATATTTATTGTTTCTAATTATCGTTTGTGATAATTAGATATTTGTTGTTTAATTATCGTTGTGATAATTAAACATTTGCGATTTGAGATTTGATTATCAATTGTGATAATTAAATATTTATGATTTCTGATTATAGTTTTTGATAATCAGATATTTATTGTTTCTAATTATCGTTTGTGATAATTAGATATTTGTGGTTTAATTATCGTTTGTGATAATTAAACATTTGCGATTTGAGATTTGATTATCAATTGTGATAATTAAATATTTGTGATTTCTGATTATCGTTTTTGATAATCAGATATTTGTTGTTTTTGATTATCGTTTGTGATAATTAAATATCTGTGATTTGAGATTGATTTTCGATTTTTGATAATCGAATACTTGTTGATTTGATTATCGTTTTGGATAATCGAATATTTGTGATTTGAGATTTCTGAATTATCTATTGATAATTAGATTTTGATGATAATTTGTGAATTTCTTTTAGGAAATTAAAAGATTTCTTTGGCATTTATATTGTACTACGCCAGTGTACCGGCTCAATTTTCTGCTATTCATGACGTTTTCCACGTCTTCCAATTACGGAAATGCCTTAAGGATTTCCGATTTTTATTCTTGAGCAACCTTCTATTCATATCAATGCTTCGGGGGTTCAGCACCTTCGAAATAAAGATGTTTTTCTCGTGAAAGTTCAGCGGTTCTCAAATCCTATGGATTTCACTTTGAAATCCAGAGAATTCATCGAGCAAACACGTTCAAGCTTACTCTTTCATGCTCTTATGGTTGTTACCTTTTGTCCATTTATTCCTTAAGATTGCGAGGACGCAATTTCTTTAAGGAGGGGAGTCTGTAACAATCCGGTATTTGCATCGATTGATAATCGACTTTTAAACGATAAATACTGTTGCTTATTTGCCAATTGAAGTAATTAAATTGAGTTGAAATTATTTTATAAATTGTTAATGAGATTGACGGGCTTTGAAAATAATTAGTGGTCCATTTCTTTATTGGGCTTTAAAAATCGTTCGGCCCATTTCTTTGTTGCCGTGATTTTATTAAGGGTTAATAACCCGTTTCCCCCATTTCTCTTTTCATTTTCGAAACCGAACCCTAAAGAAAATAAGAAAGTAAATGGCGGCATCGTCTCGTGTTTGTTCCGCTGCTCCAAATTAGGGCTTCGCTCTTCCTCGTTCGTTCTTGTGTGCGCGCGGCTGCTCCAATTCTTGGCAAAGGTGAGTGAACGTTCTCACTCACATCTTCTTCTACTCGCTTTCGACATCTGTGATTTTCGATGTGTTTTTTTTTTTTGGTTCGTTGGGTTTTGGACATCGATTTACTATGCTACTTGACTTTATTTGCTCGAACTTGCTATCTTCGGGTGATTCACTGATGCTTAGTTGATTTTGTGTTTTGAGGATGATGATTTCGGTTTGACTTTACTGGAATATGTTGATGTGCCTTGCTGTATTGCCATGTGCTTGTTTTGGCTGTATTGCATCCTTATTTACTTGCACATTTGAGCCTAGTTCACTGGTATTTCCCCTCTGGTCATGACTTGGAATTTAGTTCAAAACTGTCTCTTATTTAAAACGACATAGATTAAGAGTTGCGATTCCTAGATGACTTGAAATCCCCTCTGTTTTTGAACGTGCTGTGCCACTTGCTTATGCTGCTACTGTTTCAATTGACATAGATATGAATGTCTATACGTTGTATTGATTTGTAGCTTGAACTTGCTACATACATTTACACAGATGCTTCATTTGTCCACTGTAATCTGTTGTAATGTGTCTGATTTGGATTCATGCCTTCACTTCAGTTCACAGTAGCTTATTGTTGAACTAATTTTGATGACAGACTCTACTTTGTTCCATTTTTCTTGTTTGAATTGATCGGCTTTGGCACTGAGCCCTCTATAAGCTCGGGTTTTGATTTGTGCATTATGTTGTTCACTCTGGATGTGAGTTTTCTTGTGATCGAGCTCATCGTATTGTGTGTTGTTTCGACTCTAGTCATTTTGTACTCCTTCCTGAGCATTTTCGACCTGCTGTTGTGTTGCACGTATATATATCACTTTGAAGTCTTTGTGGTCATTTGTATATATGAAATGTCCAGCCTCATTCTGTAGTTCCTTGGTCACTGCATACACGTATGCCTGTTGCTCTTGATCATATTGACTCTGCATATATTGGTTCGGTCCGTAGTCTTCATAGGCTTTGTGTTTGTTGTACGTATGAACTTGTAAGTCGTACTCTGAGTATTGCTTCGAGTTGTACATTTGAGTCTGTACTATTGATATCCATCTGGAGTTGCTGCCTGATCTGATTTATCTTGTGTCGCATCACTTTTACTTTGAACTGCAGTGTAGTTGAATTGTGATGTACTACTGCCTTTATTCTCATATCTGATACATCGCCTTGATGCTTTGTATTCATTTGCATTTGGTTAGTTGTATCCATTTGTTTATGTGATGTGGTGCCATACCTTTGGTACTCTCACATTCACTCTACTCTTGTAGTTTGTACCACCACTTGTTCACAGTGATGTGCACACTGCAGCACTTCTCTGATCTGTCGCGGCGTAACTTCCATGCGGGCCCTTGTGCTTGGCATTTGAGTTGAGTTGACTTTTTGGTTCCAGATGTTTGATTGATCATTTTCTGTTGTCTTCATGTAGTTGCTATGTCGTTGCGGTGCATTGTGCATATCACGACACTTTTTCAGTCCACTGTTGCATTCATTTGCACATCACCCGGGTACCTCTTTTTGTGGTTGTCCTTCGAGACATGCTGTCTTGTTCACGTATGATCTTGTGGTGGCTGCAGTTTTTCCTGCAGTTGCCCTTGTTGTTTTGCATTACAGTGTTGCGAATGGATTGTTTTCTGACTACACTTGAGTTGAATCCGGTAACTCGGGTTTGATCTTGTGTTTGCTTGTGAATTTTCATTGGGTACATCGTCACTGTAGTGGCAAGGCAGTGCACGCAAGCGTGAACTGCAGCCACACGGTATTGAGTTTTTGGGCACGACATCACTATAGTGGCAAGGCAGTGCACGCAAGCGTGAACTGCAGCCACACGGTATGGCGTGTATGATATTCTTTTTGTTTTGACTTATGGATCTTTTTGCGTATTCCATATTCCGTAGTGGCGAGGTAGTGCACGCGTGCGTGTACTGCAGCCCTACTTGAATTAATATTTTAATGGATATTTCAATGGTTTGAACTGTTTGTTCATTTCAATTCGATATTCTGAATTGCATTCTGATTTGGTTTAATTACTGTCGTCTATTCATTATTTAATTATTATTGCTTCTGTGCACTAATAACTGAGTTTGAATTAGACTGACCCGAGTATTATTTTCTTTTGAATTTAATACTCGGGTCAGACCGAGTATTTACAGGTTGTAGATATTCTGCTTTGGGTTGCTGCTAGAGCTATGAAGTTCTTTCATATCTTTTGGAGTAGTCGTCGTTATTTTGTAGTAGTCTGTAAAATTGTATAGGAAGATATGTGTTCATGTATATTAAATACGTTAATGTACTTGTATATGTAACTTCCTGAGTCGACTGTTGTAGTTGTATCATATGTACCGTGTCAAATGTATTGTAACTGACATCAGTTATTGTATATATGAGAATTTCTGTTTTATCTGTGTTCCGCATTTATATTTATCTGTGTTATTATTTTATATTTAATGTTCTAAACTATTATGAACCATCGTAGTTCGTTTTATACTGGAATTGGGGTATTTCGATGGGAGAAAATAAACCAGAGATGAAAAATGAAAGAATATATATATATATCACTCCTATCGAGATAACCAATACTAGTGTAAGGCCAACTATTGATGGCCGCTCCTCAACAGCCTTATTCTCCGTGCTAGTTGACAGCACTACACCGTATTGTTCTTGGCTAGCGCGGGTATAGAGGTGGGGCGTCACACTTAGGAGATGGAAAATCCCGTAACATCTCTTAAGTTATTGCACGCACGTTGACACTGGATATGAGATGTCAAACCCCGTAAACATCTCTGACGCCGTTACACTCATATTTATTCACGATTGATTTAACTTACATGAGGATATTTAGTCCTGACTCGAGTGTTTGTCTTTTCATTACGCTCGGATCAGACCTGAGTTTTTCAGATTTCTGAAGATCTATTCTGGAGGACGAAGACGAAGATTTGGTATACTATTACTATTGTTACCCTTGCATCATGCTATCTGCTACATTATTTTAATTGTTCTGTTGTATATGTATAACTTTGATATATGTTGTATAAATAATTGTCAAAGTATAGTAGACATCTTCATGAACTGTTTATTTGACTATTATATTTTACCGTTCCGCTGTGAGATTCTGTGTTGTTTCATTTCCTTTATTTCTCTTCCTTTTCTTTTCTTATTTACCCCAATAACCATCTGCCCTCTTGAATGGTTTGGAATCGACATGTGGATTTGATCGTCGGTTTAAACTGTCCAAAAAGGAGGGTCGTTACATTATAAATCATTTTAGATATTTTTGAAAGACGTTTTAAATCAAGTTTGAAAAATTGTAAAAAGGTTTGAAATGTGAAGTGAACTTATAAAAGAATCTTCGTAAGGAATAAGCGAATGGGTTTTATAAAGTGAATGAGTTTTATAGTACATGATGTTTTGAAAGGGAATGGTTTGGCCATTAAATATGGAATGTGAGAAGAGAGAATTTTCCAGAAGTTTTTGTTAAATATTTATATCGTTTTCCAAGTAAAAGGGATGTAAGTGGTTTGGAAAAGTGTTTTAGAAAAGATCCTTTGATAAATTTTTATAAAGTAATTTTATTAATTAAAGACTGATTAACAAAGGCTTATAGATCCCATATGGGATTTAATCAATGTTTTATTGTTTGTTTATTTGTTATTTGAACAACGATTATCAAATCTGGACCAAAACGTAAACTTGGAAATATCTAGAAGAAACAAGGAAATTATATGGTATAGTTACCATGGTGGTGCTATATTGTAAGTATTCGTTTCGTTCTTCGAGGATAAATGATAAGGAAATCCGTTGTAACGACCCGGATTATTCGACGTTTGATTTGGAATATTTAAATGGTTTTAAATATTGGATTTAAAATATAGATTGATTTTGAATATGAAAATTTGGGTTTTTATTATAAAATAAATTCGGAATTTAAATATGTGATTTATTGAATAAATTAGTTATTGAATTTTATAGTTGAATATCAGTTAAATTTTTGTATCTTGAGTTTTAAGCTCGATAAAAATAATTTAAAGGCTTGTAAAATTTATATTAATAATAATCAAGATAATAAAAGTTTTTAAATTGAATTTAAAATTGATTTGTTCATTTTTAAAAATAGTTTGTTCAAATTAACATTTAAAATAGCCTTTTGAGGCATGGTCTTGGAATTCGACGAAACTAGTTCCATTGAATTCGTAATAGTGTATTACTATCGAATTTCAAATTTCGAGATGTTTGGAGTTGTCATTTCATCGAACGGGACACAAACACGTCGAAATTAGTACCAAAATTTAATATAATAATTGGGTCCAAAAGCTATCTTCTCCATACGATCGAATTAGGACTCGAAACCTTTTCCATTTCATTCGGAACAGGGGTATAATATTATGAATGCCTAGCGGCACGCCTCCATAGGAGATCGAATTTTAAGTTGCTATAATGAGGTATTTTATAATTAAATAAAATTATATACAATCAAATGATGTCAAGTCAGTTGCCTAGTCACGTTTAAATCATGTCCAACTTTTTCCTTCGAATCAGTCAAATTTAAATCGCTCAAAGCACGCTACCTCTAAAATAATGCTTATCCCTTACTTTTATAAATCGCATGTTCGTCTTCCTTTCAAATACAGAATCCCGTCCAATTCAAAAAAAGAAAAAAAATCTTATTCGATATATATGAAAGGAAACTAAAATCGAATGAAATGGGAAGGGAAGAGGAACAAAATCCTCGTTCAACCAGAGCGATGCGAATCTCGATTTCGCGAGGCTTGGCGGAGGAGTGGGGTTTGAGGGTTCGACCTTGTATGAGATCAAGGAGGAGGCGACAACAGTGTTTTTTTGGGATGGCTCGCGATGGTTGAGGTAGGTTCGGTGGTCTAAGCGACGAGAGGGGAGGCAAAGTCGAAAGTAGGTTGCGGTATAAGGTAGGCGTCGTCAGGGTTTTTCTTGCGTGCGTTCGATCCTAGAACACATGAGAAGGAAAAGGAAGGGAAGGGCCGAGGTGCTTGGTTCTCGAGTGATGACAGGTAGGGTGGTCAGTGAAGAACCAGCATGGTCGTTGTTGCTGCTTGGTGCGAATTGATGGGGGAGAAGTAATGTTTCTTCTAATAAAGGTAATGTGAAAATTTAACATTGAAAGTTGTACTTATTTTTATTAATCACAAATGGAAATAGTTAGCTGATATAAATTCATAAAAATTTACTCACCGAGGTCTAAAATTAACATAGCAAGTCACACTGGACTCGCAGTAGAAATTATACCAAATGAAAATAAAATTGGAATGAATCGCAAATAATATCTAAGGTGTGAATTTCTCACTCATTTGGATTACCGTAATTAAATTTAAATGTTTGAATTTAAATTTACATTATTGGATGTTGATTGGATTGATAAATTTATAATTATGTGTTAGATACTATATTATATATATAGTGTATATATATTAATATTGGAGAGACATTACCGCAAACATATATATATATATATATATATATATATATATATATATATATATATATATATATATAGCGGATGAAACCCTATGCTCCTCGCATAATAGCGGATGAACCTATATACCGCGATATCCCCCTCGAAGTGGGATTGGTATTTTTATTATTGTATAACATCTGTGGATGCAAGGGAAAAAACATGTTGGAGGGATATAACTGGATTCCTCAAAACTATTATTATTATTATATATATATATATATATATATTTATGGATTATTGTGTGTTGTAAATTTTTAAAGGTTATAATGGCATGGAGATTAGTTTTGGGTATATTAAATACCAGGAATATTATTTTAAATTTTCAAGAATTAAAAAGAGATTTTTAATATAAAAAATTTTGTATATCGAAATTTGGATTATTTAAAAGAGATTGGTTTAAATAAGAAATGGTAGAATTTTTGATCATATTAAATAATGCGAAAAAATATTTTAAGTAGAGAATTTGAAATAAATCATATAAAAGAATTATTAAAGACGGGATTCTAAAATGATATTCGAAAAAATATAAAAAGAAGTTGAAATCGATATTACAAATAGATTGGCAAAAATAAATGGATTTTTAAAGGAACTGAATTAATAAAATGAATTTTATAAATGAGATTTTGTTTAGATAACTCAAAATAGTTATAAAAAATTTATAAACGGAGTTTATAAATAAAAGGGAAGTGATATTGGATGATAAATTTGGAATATAAATTTATGGGAAGATTTTATATTGGAATATGGAAATAGGGTGAGGAAAATAGTAGATAATGTTTGTAAAACGAAGATGGTTGAGGAAATCAGAATGGAAGAAATGTAATGAAAATTGAGAAGGGTTATAGACTGGGAATTTGGTTTTCCAGACTTGAAAATAAGTTTTTAAATAAGTTAAGTTCTAAATTTTAAAAAGGAAACTTTTATTTATTAAACCATGAAATTTTAAATTTAGTTAGTATTGAATACTTAAAAAATGAATTTTTAAATACATGATATTTATTTTAAATAGAATGCTAACTTTGAAATATGCTCTAGATGTGATATTATAAAAGGTGTTTCAATATTTTAAATAATTATTTGAATATGTCTTAAAAAAAATTATTATTATTTTCGTTAAAACACTTATTTTATATTCATACATATTTATATATATATATATATATAGAGTTTTGAAATGTCTTAAATTTATTTATAAACCTTCTCGAAAGCCAAGATGTTAAATTGGGAATAAAGGTATGAAAATTTCCAAAGATGTTAAATAAAAGTGAACTTCGAAAAATGAAAATAGAATTCATAAAGAAGTACAATGGGAATTTAGTTTATAAGCAAGTTTAACTGGTTTTGAAAATATTCATGGAATTAATTAAGAAAATTTGGAATCTATAGAGTTCGTGTAAAACGAGTTAGGAAATTTACAGATAAAATTGTAAATGGTTTTAAGGAAAGAAAAAGAAATAAAGGAATATTTTCACAAGTTTTAATGTCAAATGAAGTGAAGAAAATATTCTAAGTATTGGGAAAGGTTGGAAATATTCCATGAAAATAAAAAGGATTTGAAAACTATTTTCAAATGTTGAGGAACTGAAAGTGATGTCTTATAAAGATATTTTGAGATAAATATTGAAAAATTTATAATAAGGCCCGATGAATGTTATGGATGTGTATTGATAGTTAAATAACTGACCATTAAATTTTGGCCAATTTTATTAATCGTTTCGAAGAGACCGGGATTGGATTTGACTATTCAAAACCACTTCGATCTAGTTTGAATGTAACGAATGAATACGGTGAAGATGATGAAGACGGCGATTCGTTTTTTCCAGACCCAGGACAAATTTTATGGACGATGCTATCAGAACATCGTCATTGGAGGACGATGAGCATTCTAAGTGACTATGTTCTTTAAAAGCTGACGCTTAGCCTCGACCCGCATCGACCGGGGAATGACTAAAACAGGGGAGACGAAGCAAGGCTAAGTGGGTCGCACCCAAGAAGGATAAGGTTACCTCTATTTAGAGTCCCTTTTATTCGGCTGTGTGGAAGTTGCTGATCCCAACCTCGAGGTAATCCTATTCGTTCTATCCAGGTTAGGGGCAGGCTAGTCTTGTGTAGCAGGTGATCCCAGAGTGCTCCTTAGTACATTTTTCTTGAGGTGTACTGTGACGGGCGGTACCCCAGTATCCCAGTCATTCGATGGAATCCATTCTCCAATAAGCACCGTACGGTTTTGATTTTTCCCAACTATGTTGGAACCTGAGATGCAAGCATTTCAGCTATGTTCTACTTACTTTCTATGGACACTATTATAATATCCATAATTTTGATAAAAATTGATTTGCTTATCGTAAGGTAAAATCCATTATGTTTATTTGCGCGCGGTCCTTTGAGATACCTTTATTTTCAAAGGATTTTGAAATGTTAATACAATTTGAGTGTGTTTTCTCACACTAGTTTTTCAAACTGACTTGGGTGTTATTTTATTATAATGCTCGGGTCAGACCGAGCGTTACCAATTCAGGTTAAAATGCTATGGAACTCGAGATACGAGCTTGAGGAGTTCGGACGTATATCACGTACTTGGATATTTCCGCTGTATGGGGACATGTTGTTATAACTGTCTAGATTTGATGTAATGATTGTGTACTATGATGATTGTAAACATTAAGCATTTATAGATTCTTTTGTATAAAAATTTGTTATTATATATTATATTTTGTTCTGATGCGATTGTGAGATTCTGTGTTGTTGTTTCTCATTTTCTTCTACCTTTTTCTCCTTCACCCCTAATGAATTGGCATTTCCGATACTCGACTACTCGATAGTCTATACAGTGGACATATAGATGTTGATTTTCGAGGTCGAAAATCACCGGTCCATTATAGTTGGTATCAGAGCTGAAGGTTAAGCGAGAACCTTGGCTCTGATGGGAGATAGAGTCAGTAGTACTCTAGAAAGAGTTTGACAGTATTAATAGATATGAGCACGTGTTTGTTAGTGAACATAAAAATGGTTTTATATTGTATTGATTGATTTATGGAGCGGCTTATGAACTCTGGTCGGAACAGTCCGTACAACTATATTGATAGGGGCTTCTAAACACTTGAATAGAGCAATTTGACACAACATTGTTTTGAAGTGGGTAAATGAAATAATTTTACCCAAATTATATTTCTGGATATAAGGGAAATAATTTTTCTAGAAATTATTATATTATATTGGTTTGTTGGCTGTTATTATAATCAGATAAGATTATAAAATTGAAAATTGTTTATATAACCAAATGGGAAATTGTATAAGTATAAATTATACAAATGGATTTTAATTAAAATTGGAATCAAATCAAACTTGGAAATTTAAATTCCAGAGATTTTTAGAAATGTTTTTCAAAGTATTTTGAAGGGAATATAATAGTATATTATTTTTAAGTATTTTTGGAAGAAAATGGTTTTAAATGGATTTTTGGAAGTGATATAGCACTGAACCCACTTCAATCGATGGGGAATGATTCTGATGATGCTGGCCGCATCATTAGTATTAATTTCCAGTTTCTAAATGACGGGTTGCTACCGAAATAATTGATTTAGAGATTTTGTTAGAAAAACAAATGTTGTTTAGGAATTCCAAGGGAATTCGTTTTGGAATAAAAATCAGGGTTGGTTTAAAATTAAAAGTGTGAATTGGTGTATCGTGATTTCAAAATGATTTGAAATAAATACCGGGTCTTTTCTGGAATCCTTATTTAAATAATTTTGAGATCATGAGGAAATGAATATAAACTTAAAAAAGAAAATGATTCTAAATAAGGAAAGTTACGAAATTGGATTTCAGAATTAACTTTTGACTTGAGTAAAGTTAAAATGGATAAAATTAAAACTAAGCAAAGCAAGTTGAAATAAATAAAACAAATTGGATTTGGCTCATGAAAGTTATATAAAGAAAAAAAATTGAATTAAACTTAAACAAAGTAAATGTAATCAATAAATGAAGTGATTATAATAAATGGGATTTTAACTTTAGTTAGTTAAATAAAATTGAACGAATTGAAAATTAGCTTAAGCTAAGTTAAACAAAAACTGAGTTGTGTTTGGATTGAATAGAGAAAAAAATTGAATTGTTATAGATGATTTGAATGGAATAAATAAACTTCAATAGATTATAAGAATTGAAATGAATTGAATAAAAATATATTTGGGCTATAAATAAGTGTATAATCATGAGTTAAAAAAATATATAAATATACCCAAGTATAGAATGGATGGAATTATGAAAAATAAGTGTGTGACTTATAAAATTGAAAATTGGTGTAACGACCCGTAAAATTCGATAATTAAATTGGTTAAATTAATAAGATTTTTGTAATTAAATTTAGAACTTCAATAAAAAATTTATAATTTATATTGAAGTGAATGTTAAGAATGAATTGTAGCAATGATTATTAAAAAAATAATTATTGACAATTGAAGTGAAATCGCATTTTAAATGAAATAGCGTAAATTGTTGCCCTTGGTTTAAATGGAAAATAAGAAAATAAAAGTAAGTGTTGGATTTAACCAATGAATAATATATTTATTAATAGTAACTGATCGTAAATTTAGGTAATAATGTTAATGCAAGTTGATAAATAACTAATTTAGTGCAATACCTATTAATTGAAACAATTGTAAGGTTATAATTGATTGAAATTAGTGAATTGGAAAATAAATTCAAAAGTTATATTTATTGATGAAATAATACTTAATAGATTGCAATTTGATAGAATTAATGTTAGATAAGCAATCATAATAATTATTAGTTGATACTTAAGTATGAATGTGAGTAAATTTGGCAATAGTGATAATTATTTACCCATTCATTTAATTTATTGCATTAGATCTAAATCAATTGCAACATTTGTTTTTTGATAATAGCTTATAAGTGAAATTAAACGTTAATGGTAACAATTAGTATAAATTAACCATTTATTTAGTATATTAAATAAAACCGGTAATCAATTACAATAAATCCAAATTAAAAGTTATGTTAGTATAAATTAAGAAAGTAATTGGAAATAATGTCAACTCTATTTATAATATGACAATTGGTTGAATAAAAGGTATTGAAATAAAGTTTTATCAATATATTGGAATTTAATTTATGATAATAGGATTAATTGCAATTAAATGAAATTAAATATTTAATATTAAAATAATGGAGATTAAGGTGAAATTTGAGAATAATAATGTAATAAACCATGAACCGATGTTAATTTTATCTATTTGGTGATAATGGATTGAATAACAAGATTTAAAATCAAATAAATAGATTTCATTGGAATTTCAATCAATGATTTATGAATTATTGGAATTGGAATTTAATACTATAATCGGTAAATTGATTAACTTTAAATTGATATGGAAATTTGTTATAAGGGATTATAAATTTCTGAAGTAATACAAGATGGTAAAAATTTATCAATTATAGAATTTAAATTGAAAGGTGATTTAATTAATTAATATTAATTTATTTAATTTCCTGGAAAATAGCCATTTTGGCCACTGACTCGGATTTTGGCGAAACCAGTTTCTTCGGATCCTTAACGGTGAATTATTGTAGGATTTCAAGTTTTGTAACAATCGGACTTGTCGTTTGATCGTACAGACTTCAAACGCCTAGAAATCAATGGAACTGAAATCAATTGAAATCAATTTGGAATAACTTGTTTTAGCATAACTTCTTAGTACAAGAGAATTTGGATTTGAAACCTATTCCATTGCGTTTAAAATATTTTAAAACATCTATTTTGATATATGGATTGACCCAATTTCGTTCCGGACTCGGAACGGGCTTTTCTGGCCACTATCATTCAACGCATATATCCAATCGATCTGGTCCATTCTAATTTCAGCATGCCTATATATATACACACCTTGTTATAAACCCTAATTGTTCCTCATTGTCATTTGTCTGTACGTACAATTCCTCCTCACCTCCTCATCTCAACGGCAGACAATTCCAAATCCAATTGCAATTCAAAAATCAAATTGAAAATTTAAACTCCTCAAATAATATCTAATTTTATATCATCTGAAGCTCTCGACGAGCGCATCTCAGATCTGTAATTCGTTTTTGTTTTGGGTTCATCATTGATCATTAATCATCGAAAAACCCCTGGTCGTTCATTCGAGTGTATTGGTTTCAACGGCAGATCGTCGGCTTGGCGACGATCGGAGGGTGTGGTTGTGTAGAGGGGGATGGGTAGGTTCAATCCATGTGGTTAGTTCTTGCTATTGTCACCAGAAATCGCCTAGATTTGGCGGAGTATCTCGCGGCGGTGCCGTGTGTATGGGGGCATCGGAGTTGCTCACGTGGTGTCGCACAGGAACTGGATGACGCGGCTTGGCGTGGGGACTGCGATGGTGGGTGTTGATCTCATCGCAGTCGAGCATAGGGACGGCAGAAATTGGGATTAGGGTTTGAAGGTAGCGGCCGTGCTTCATGTGATCACGTTCTGGAATGATGAAGGCAGGTGAAGCAGTGACGTGGCAGTTCGTTCTGGTTTGTTTCCTTTATATTACTTTATTCTAATTTTAATTTCAATCCGTTCTAGTAATCATAACTTTCTCATACGAGGTCGAATTTATGCACGGGTTTTTGCATTGGGATCGTAATAAAATTTCGGACACTTTGGCGTAAGTTTGGTCAGATTCTAAAACTGTTCAAATTTTGGGTTTAAATTGGATTTAAATTCAATTTAAATTCAAAAGGTGAGTGTTTTAACTCACTCACAACTTCTAAAATTTCTTCTGTGTGTAAAAATAATTTCTGGTGTGATTAGAAATTTATTTATTGCTGTTTGGTATATTTTTTTCATCATTCCAGTTAAATTGAAGTTATTGAATTAAATTGTTATTCAATTTATTATTGCATATAAATTGTAGTCAAATTAATTTATTTTTTAAATATAGACTGCCAGTAATTACTATTATTTTTTATCTGTTCTATATTTATGTTATTGTCTGAATTGGATGATGATTGCGATAAACGGTTGATGATTGATATTGGGAGAATGGATGTTGTATTTTATACTGCTATAAAGTGCGAATTGTTATGCATTTTTATTTCATTCGGGATTGCGCTTTGAAATGATATATAACCTTATTTTTATTTTAAATTACAGATTGAAATGATAAATATCCGTATCACATGAACATAGGGTAGAAAATTTTATACAGACACCGCGGTCTATATATAAAAATATTTTGAAATGATTTCTATGGCTTTGTAAAGAAATATATGGTTTTATGAGATATTGGTTTGGATATTTTATAAATGTTATTTTATATATAGTTAAATTCATGGTTTTAAAGCTATGAATAAAATTGTTTAAAGTATAAAATAAGTTTAATAATAAAGTTTGATTTATTAAAATATATTATGGATAAGTAATTACTTAAATTATATTTTAATATAGAGTTTATATTGGTTTTTTACAAATCAAGGTTGAGAAGATAGTGTTGAAACTGACTTGAGATTTTATTTAATTAAGAGTTATATTTAATAAAAATCCATTTAGAATTTATTGAAATTGAGATTTCAAAAGAATACGATTTTATAACTTAATTTCGGGTTTAAGGAGATTTAAGTGAATATATCAAGTCTAAAAAAAATTAAGGAATATTCAGTTATTGAAATTTGAAGTTTATTTAAAGGATATTGGATTTATTAAGCTATTATTTCAAAACTAAATAATAGTAAAGTAAATTTGGTATATATATGCATGAATTATAAAATTCAGTTTTGAAATATTGAATATTTAAGTTTTGAAATATATTAACTTGAAATGGTTTATTTTGTGGATCAAAACTGTTTTGAAATCGATATAACTTGGAATGGTCTATTTGAAAACCGAATTGAATTGAAATTTATGATTTAGGGATTTGGTTAAATTTAAATTTAGAAATTCGGGTTGTTTTGGAATTGATTTGTGAAATTTAAGAAGCTAGTTTACTTTATAAAATATTTTAATACTTAAACCATGTAAGGGTGGAAGTTATGTTTCAAAGTTATTACATTTGGAAGTGTTATAGTTTTAAGTCTTTGGTTTCTAAATTTTATAACTTTGAAATACTATGATTTTAAAATGATATCATATTGATGTGGTTTTAAAACGAAAATGATATCGTATTTATATGGTTTTGAAATGAATATTATATCCTGGTTTTGAAGTATAATTATTTTGAAATGACCGCGATGTTATAATAACGTTTGGTTATTAAAGAGACCGGGATCGGAAGTTGTCATACTCTCTGCCGACTCCAAAAGCCACTTTAACAACCGTGTACGCGGTGGAGATTCCAGAATGAAGTAGGATGGTGGCGGCGTTTCCTTTGAGGTAAATACGTGGACTCGACTCCCATGAGTTGGCATAAGGTGGCTAAAACAGGAGCGATCGACGGACTAAGATGGTAGCCCCTTTTATCGGACACATCCCTTCGATATTATACTCTGACTTTTGGATTGATTCAGTGGCCACTTTTGTTTTTTTGATTCGGGGGTATGGCTCAAGGTGGGCGGTAGCTGCGCGCTACGCATTACCACCGGCCCGGAAGCGTAATTGGCATATCTACCCTAACATTGCCTAGTTGTGACGTGTCACATATCCTATCGCGCCTTGTACGAGTTTCGTTTTGTCCCGTAGCCTGTGTGGTATCCTCTGGTGGCTTCCCGATCAGGAGGGACCATGATACTGGATGGATTGCTGGGACTATTATTGTGTTAAAGAGGAGATTGGGTAACTCCTTAATGCTATTTAAAAGCAAGTTTATTTTACAATAGGCATTAATATAATTGTGAAATATTACTTTATAGTAAATAGTTTAACGAATCCTTAGGAGATGTGAATCACGAGGATCTTTTAACTTACTACACTTACGCTTGACACTGGATAGGAGATGTCAAATCCCGTAAATATCTCTGACGCTGTTACACTCATATTTATTCCAGTTGATTTAACTTAAATAAAATCTTTTAGATCTGACTCGAGTGTTTTGTCTTTTCAATCCACTCGGGTCAGCCTGAGCATTTCATGTAACGGTCTAGGCTTTCCAACCATCGACAGCGACCAATCTCGACTGGTAGGCTTTTCAATCATCCCATCCCTGCCGTGGCATACAATGGTACCCTGCCCTTTCTTTTACCGCCAGCCTTTCGACTGTCACGCCTTACGGCTAACCAATCCCTCGCAGAGGACGTGTAGGGGTAAGAGTCTCCTGCTCGCCACCAAATAAAAAGCAAGAACCCCCATCACGTTTCATAAAGATAAGCAAGGTCAGTCATCACTTAAGCTTATAACCATTTAAAATTAATTCCAGCTTAGATTTATATTAATATCATTCCATTCTGTATTATTTACAACTCATACATTCATATTTTTAAAAAGGATTACTAGAATTCAATTGCCTGGTTTTATTTCAAAACCATTTCGAAATAATAATCAACACATACCCGCTTGGTATAACAAATCAAATCTCCAGATCCCGAAACGGCTTATTTTTAACTAAGTGACGAGTTAAAATAGCCTTTCGGGGAACAGGCTTAGAGTTCGACAAAACCAGTTCCATTGGATCCGTTTTAGTTACTTATTATCGAATTTCAATTTTTGTTGCGATCGGAGTTGTCGTTTGACCCTGGCAGCTCAAAACGCATAGAAACTATTTTAATCGATTTAAATTAAAATAGATCTTTTGTTTTCGTAACTGCGCATATGATCGAATTAGCCTCTGAAACACGTTTCATTGTGTTTGGAATGCGGGTAAAACAATATAATCGCCTGTCAGCATGCGTCATTTGGAGATCGTGTGAAAAAGTTGTTTAAAATGGACTTAATATTAAAATAATATTTATATACGTACATATATTCACGTTTAACTAAACCCTAACCCTATTTCTCCAGCCGCATCTTCTTTATTCAATGGCCAAAACCCTTCCAATCTTATTCCCTTGATCTCCACTTATCTACTCAATTTCATCGAAAGTCTTCAACTAGAAAATCGTAGAGATCGACGTAGGCTTCACGTGGATGGTCACGAAGCTCGTCATGGAGGCCAGAATCTGCTCGAGAAGGTGACGCGTTTGGGCGTGTTTTCCGAGATGAGCATGGAGCCGAGTGTGGAGTAGCTTCAGGCGCAAGTAGAGTTGGCGCTGGGCATCAAAGTGGTGGTCGTCGATCATTGTTGAAGCAGTTGTAGGTGGAGTGGCATGTAACCTTAGGTCGCGACAATGGGTTCGGCAACGACCTATGCGCGTGAAGAAGATGTGCGACCTGTTTTTATTCGGTATATTAAAAAAAAGAAATTTGTGTTTTAAATTGAAATTGAAACTAATAAATTTCATAACTAATGCATGCGAGTTCGAAATTGGACGAAACAGGAAGTGCCGAAATCGCAGCGACGCGATCTACGCTGCAGTAATGATTTGGAGACAATCAGAGTTAGCGGAAATTTTGGGTTAAATCGATCGCGGTCGATTTAATTCAGAAAATTTAAACGCTCGGCGTTTTGGAATGCAAGGTGAGTTAATCTCACTCACATCTGGATGCTAGTTAATTTAAATCGCAAATATTTAAATGATTGATTGATTGGTTGGTTGGTTAGTCGAATGACAAAAATTATTTTCAGATTTGATCGATATTATTTGTTGTGCTAAAGTCTGTGGATGCAGGGAACTAGGTTGGAGGGATCCAACTGGATTCCTCACAAATAATTTTTTTTATTTATATTCTGTGATATATCTCATTGATAGCCTATAATAAATTATTTTAGATCTTGTTATGCTGTGTTTTATTTATATACTGGAATAGATTAATTTGAAAATTAAATTATGCTCTGCTATGATTGGGTGAATACAGTCTGGGAATTTAACTATAAATAAGTAAATTGGGTTTAAAAGGGAATAAAAGAAATTATTAAGTAAAGAATTTAAAAGAAATTAAATTCAAGAAATTGGTTGAAAATTTGAATTGTTTGAAATTCTGATTTAAAAAGGAAATGTAAAATATAATAGCGAGATTTATTTTTAAAGGATGGAATGTGTATTTTTTTCCTGGAAACTAAGCATGTTTTAAAGAAAGATTTTCGAAGCATAAACGGTTAAGTTTTGCAAAGGTGTTTTTAGAATATTTTAGAAAATTAATATTATTTTAATTTTTTTAGTGGAAGTAAATATTTGTTGAAGTAATTATGGTGTTTAATTATTTTTAAAGGAAATTTAGAATTATGTTTCTAAAGGGAATTAAATATGAACATTTGATAATAATCTCATATAAAAAGAAATGTTTTTGATTAAATTACTTAAGGAACTTTTATAGATTTTCAAAAGTACAATTTGAATAAAGAATTTAGTAATCATATTTTAAATACTTTAAGTACATTTTGAAAGTGATTCCCAGGAAATAGCAACGTGACTAAAAATAAAAGAAGTTTATTTTTAAAGTATGGAAAGGAATTTACGGGATAAACATAAAATTGAATTGGGGTAAATCGTGTAGGATTTATAAAAAGAATTCTTTAGTTTATTCTGAAATTGAGATGTATTTCCCTGAAAAGCCATGTACGTTTTAAAGCAGATTTCTAAGTAAAAGTTAGAAGTTTTAAATTTGATCCTAAAAGAATGTTTTTAAGAATTTTTTTAATTAAGTTGTAACATTTTAAAGGTGGATATTTATTAAATTAGAATAGAGGTAATTATTTAAAGGGTTTAATTGGTATATGCTTTAAAGAGTACCATTAATATTTATATTTATAAACGAGATTTATTGTAAAGATAGTTGGGTTAAAGTTTTATTTGAAAACTTATATAGGGTTTCTTAACTTTATTTTAAAATTTAGTATGACTTAACTTTTATTTTGAAGATAATAGTTTATATTTTATAAAGCAGTTTTATTCGAAATATTTTTTAAATATATATATATATATATATATTTAAATTAAGTATATAAGTAGTTTTTAATATAAATGTTTTAATGTATTTTCAAGAATAAAGAAACTAAATTATTTTAAATCTCAAGTATTGGTACTTGGATGTTTTCAGAGGAAGTAAAGCATTGGGAATTTATTCCATGAGAAGAGTTGGGTTTGAAAAGAGTTTTCAAAACGATTTGAAAATGGAAATATATCTTGCAAAGATATTTTTAAGGAAAATAAATAATGTGGGAAACTATTTGTTGTTGATGGATGCTTATGGATGTTAATTGATAGTTAAATCACTAACTATCAATATTGGCCAATGCACTGATCATTTCGAAGAGACCAGAATCGGGATTAATTTCTCGAAAACCACTTCGATCCAGTTTGTACGTTTTCATGGGAAAAACGAGTTCGGAGTCAAAGATGGAGCAGTGAAGTACAAGGGCTAGTCGCTACTAATCCTGAGGATATTTCCAAAATGGATGTAGTAGGAGTAGTGCCTACGAACCCAGGACGGACTTGTATGGACGAATACTTTCGGAACATCGTCAGGTGGAAGATGGGAATTCTAAGTGAAACGTTCAAAAAAGGTAACGCTTAGCCTTAAACATCAGCAATAGGGAATGACTGAAAATCAGGGGATATGCAGCAAGGCTAGGTGGGTAGCACCCATTTCAGGGCGAGGTCATCACTGTCTAGATGTCCTTTTTTATTCGGCTTAGTGGTGCGGTTGCCGATCCCAACCGTAGGGTGATCTTACTCAAGGATTATCCAGTAAGGGGTAGTCCCAGCCTTGTGTTGCAGGGGATTGGGAGTAATCCTCGGTACGGTGATCTAGGCCACGTACTATAACAGGTGGTACCCCAGTGCCTAGTCATTAGTTGGAAATCCATTCTCCCTACGCGCCTTTTACGAGTTTTGTTTGTATTACCCACTTTGTGACTGGTAGTTGGAATTTAATAAATGTAACAATTTCGGCTATTTTAATAAGTATTTGTATATAGACCCTATTATAATATCAGAGGATTTTTATAAAAAGTGTTTTAGCTATCGTAAGGTAAAAACCCGACATGTTTATTTGTGGCGTGGTCTTACGAGATGCTTTTGTTTTCAAAAGAATTTTTGAAACTTTAATAATCAATTTGGGTGTATTTATCTACTGGTATTCTAGACTGACTCGGGTGTTATTTCATTATAATGCTCGGGTCAGACCGAGTGTTATGTATATTCAAGATAGGATGTCATGGAGCTCAGGAGAGGAGCTGGAGTCCGAGACGTATTATCTGTATTTGTTTATATCCGCTGCTGTGATTGTTGATGTTGTCAGAGTGGTAATTGTTGTTTGTTTGTGATACTCTTATGATATATTGTATAAAACATATATAGTTTTTATTTTGTGTAAAGATCTGATATTATGTATTATATTTTGTTACGCTGCGATTGCAAGATTCTGATATTGTTTAGTTCCTTCTTTCTTGTAACTCCTTCCTTTTCCCTTAACATTCTGTCTTTTCTAGCACTTGATCGTCGACATATTATACCATGGAGTATTTTGTGTCGATGTTCGAGAGTCGAGAAGGGCGGGTCATCACATTTCAGGTTTGAAGACCTTACTTCTGGAGGACAAAGACGAAGATTTTATTACTATTATCCATTATATTTTTCCAAGCATTCATACTGTTCCATTGCATTATTTATTATTCTCTGGTACGTGTAACTCTGATATGTATGGTATAAGTATAATCGAATATTTTGTAAAACAGCTTCATGAACTGTATATTTGATTATTATATTTTATCGTTCTACTGCAAGATTCTATTTTTTTTATTCTTTCCTCCTTTTCTTATTCACCCCAATAACAATTCACCCTTCTGTATGGTTTAAGTCTGACGTGTGTGGTTCATCGTCGATTTAAAACGTACAAAAAGGCAGGATGTTACATTTGGTATCAAAGCTTTGGTTCATCGACGGACCTTAGTTTTGTGGGGTCTGACTCTTCATTAATAGGGTAGTAATACCCTATGATGAGTCGTTGAATGTATATATATGAGAGAGCATATTTGTTAGTGTTATAAAAAGGTTTTGATATTGTGTTAATTTGTTTCATTTTGTATTTATAAATTTTGGTTGGTGCATAAGACCCTATGACATCAATAGGAATTTCTAAACACTTAATAGGACAGACCGACACAATATTTGTTTTGAATATAGGTGAATGAAATAATTTTGCCTACTGTATTTTCTATATATAAAATAAATTTTTTATAAAGGTTATATCTGGTTGTAATATATTGGTTGTTAGGTAGTGAAATTTATAACTATTGGTTGGAAATAAGATTCAAATTCAAAATAAAAAAAATTGGAAATTTAGAACTTAAGTTCCGGGGTTTTGAAATTTTCTTTTGAATGCTTTTGAAATATAATAATAATATTATTAGAAGTATTTTATGATATAAATATTTTAATATAATTTGAAAGAATTGTTTTAAAGAAACTCTGGAAAGAAATAAGTTGTACTCCCCTCTCTGTCGTTGGAAAATAATTTTGGTGATGAGTGCACGTATCATCGACATTCATTTTCGAGTTTCCAAGTGGGAAGGCCATTGTAGTAGTTTTACTACAGATTTATTTTGCTAAACAAATACAAATTTTAAATTGTTTTAGATATAATTGGATATATAAACTGTAAATATATACATTTATCTATTATTTAAAGTGATTCGAAATAAAACCCGATATTTAAATTCTTAAGTTTCTGTTAAATCAATGGTTTCAATTATTGTAGGGAAATAGAATATGACTAATTAATAATTGGAACCTCTAATTTAAATAAGATATTAAATGTTAGGTTATAAATGAAATTTCCAAAAGTTAAAATTTGTAACTTATAAAACAAAAGATGTAATTATTGAACATTAAATCAATATAAAGAAATGAAAACGACTTGTATAACTTTCAACTACATTCTTAAAGTGTGTGTGTGTGTGTATAACTTACCAAATATTAGAAGTTCTAATGCTTATAAGAAAATGTAATGGATATTGTACAAGTAAAGCTAGAAGTAATGAAAGTATTCAATGGAATTCTTTAATAAATAAGAATTTGATGCTGTAGTTGTTATAAACTTATGTTATAATTGAAATATTACTATAATAAATTGTGATAGAAAGTAAGTATTATATGAAAGTAATTCAAAACTTAAGTTGATGAATTGATACTCTAAGAAATCGAATTAAAAATTGAATGCCATAAATAAATGAATGGAAATAAAAAATTGTAAGAAGTAAAGATAAATCATCATACGAAAGAAAGGAAATCAAACAAAAAATATTATGAAATGAAATTAATAAGAATGAACTTGATCTATTGTTCGAAATTGTTGTTGTTTGGTTTATGGTTGTTTGGGCAAGGATACTTCAAATTTGCTTGGATGTATGAAAAATCTATTGAGTTTATCTAAGACTGTTGAGTAAGTGGAATACTGCATAGTTATTTGTCATTCTAGGTGATTTAAAGTGTCTTAACTCGAACAAACAAATTGTTTGTCTTGCTTGGATAGTTGATTTGTATTTGATGTGTATGCTGTTTGTTGCAATTGATTGTTGTTGTATTGATTTGTTTGTTTGTTTGTGATTGAAACAACTTTTTCATTTTATATAATTGTTTATTTTTTTGGATTATATAAGTGAAATACAGGTTATGGAAGCAATTGCTACTGCTTTTGGTTTCATAATTATGCGTTAATTTCCCGATGAATAGGTACATTTTCGGATTACGGTTTATAGTGTTATTAATTATTTTTCCCGGGTTGGAATATATATTATTTTGGAAAATATATGTTGTATTTTTTTACATTTAATATTATATTTTCTCTCGAGCCTCTCCGTACAAAGGAGACTCTGCCAAAATTTTCCCTAAATTTTGGTCTTAGAAAAATTTCAAAAAATGTTTTCCAAACGTCATTAATTCGAGCATAAAAAGGTTTATTAGTTATTAATTGATATATTTTGTTTAAACTAATTAATTTTGTAAATCTATTTTTTTACAAATTTAATACTTTAAGTAAGATATATTGATTTCATAATTCTTCTTTTCCCTTCTTCTTCCTTTTCGGGGATGAAAAGTTTTGAGTGGGGGAGAGTGTAACGACCCTTAATTACGATAATTAAATTGGTTAAATTAACAAGATTTTTGTAATTAAATTTAGAAAGAAACAAAAAAATTATAATTTGTATTGAAGTAAATGTTAAGAATGAATTGTAGCAATGATTATTAAAAAAATAATTATTGACAATTGAAGTGAAATCACATTTTAAATGAAATAGTGTAAATTGTTGCACTTGGTTAAAATGGAAAATAAGTAAATAAAAGTAAGTGTTGGATTTAACCAATGAATAATATATTAATTAATAATAACTGAATGTAAATTTAGGTAATAATGTTAATGCAAGTTGATAAATAACTAATTTAGTGCAATACCTATTAATTGAAACAATTGTAAGGTTATAACTGACTGAAATTAGTGAATTGGGAAATAAATTCAAAAGTTATATTAATTGATGAAATAATACTTAATAGATTGCAATTTGATAAAATCAATGTTAGATAAGTAATTATAATAATTTTTAGTTGATAATTAAGTATGAATGTGAGTAAATTTGGCAATAGTGATAATTATTTACCCATTCATTTAATTTATTGCATTAGATCTAAATCAATTGCAACATTTGTTTGTTGATAATACTCATAAGTGAAATTAAACGTTAATGGTAACAATTAGTATAAGTTAACCATTTATATAGTATATTAAATTAAAACTGGTAATCAATTGCAATAAATCCAAACTAAATGTTATGTTAGTATAAGTTATGGAAATAATTGGAAATAATGTCAATTCTATTTATAATATGACAATTGGTTGAATAAAAGAAATGGAAATAAAGTTTTATCAATATATTGGAATTTAATTTATGATAATAGGATTAATTGCAATTAAATGAAATTAAATATTTAATATTACGATAATGGAGATTAAGATGAAATTTGAGAATAATAATGTAATAAACCATGAACCAATGTTAATTTTACCTATTTGGTGATAATGGATTGAATAACATGATTTAAAATCAAATAAATATATTTCATTGGAATTTCAACCAATGATTTATGAATTTATTGGAATTGGAATTTAATACTATAATTGGTAAATTGATCAACTTTAAATCGATGTGGAAATTTGTTATAAGGGATTATAAATTTCTAAGTAACACAAGATGGTAAAAATTTATGAATTATAGAATTTAAATTGAAAGGTGATTTAATTAATTAATATTAATTTATTTAATTGACAGGAAAATAGCCATTTTGGCCACTGCCTCGGATTTCGAAGAAACCAGTATTATAGGATCCGTAACGGTGAATTATTGTAGGATTTCAAGTTTCGTTATGATCGGACTTGTAGTTTGATCATGCGAACTCGAAACGCCTAGAAATCAATGAAATTGAAATCAATTTGAAATAACTTAGTTTTAGCATAACTTCTTCATACGATAGAATTTGGACTTGAAACCTATTCCATTGCGTTTAAAATATTTTAAAACATCTATTTTGACATATGGATTGACCCAATTTCTTTCTGGGGTCAGAACGGGCTTTTCGGGCCACTTTATCGTTCAACGTGTATATCCAATCGATCCGGTCCATTCTAATTTCAGCTTGCCTATGTATACCTTGTTATAAACCCTTATTGTTCCTCATTGTCGTTTGTCTGTACGTACAATTCCTCCTCACCCCCTCATCTCAATGGCAGACAATTCCAAATCCAATTACAATTCAAAAATCTAATTGAAAATTCAAACTCCTCAAATAATATCAAATTTTATATCGATCTGAAGCTCTCGACGAGCACATCTTAGATCTGTAATTCATTTTTCGTTTTGGATTGATCATTGATCAGTAACCATTGGAAAACCCTCAGTCGTTCATTCGAGTGTTTGGGTTTCAACGGCAGATCGTCGGCTTGGCGACGATCGGAGGGCATGGTTGTGTAAAGGGGAACGAGTGGGTTCAATCCATGCGGTTAGTTCTTGCTATTGTCACCAGAAATCGCCTCAATTTGGAGGAGTATCTCGCGACTGCGTTGCGTGTATGAGGGCGTCGGAGTTGCTCGCGTGGGGTCGCATAGGTACTGGACGACGCGGCTTGGCGTGGGGACTGCGATGGTGGGTGTCGATCTCGTCGTAGTTAAGCATAGGGACGGCAGAAATTGGGATTAGGGTTCGAAGGTGGTGGCCGTGCTTCGTGCGATCGCATTTCGGAACGATGAAGGCGGGGTGAAGCAGTGATGTGGCAGTTCGTTCTAGTTTGTTTCCTTTATATTATTTTATTCTAATTTTAATTTCAATCCGTTCTAATAATCATAACTATCTCATAAGAGGTCGAACTAATGCATGGGTTTTTGTGTTGGGATCGTAATAAAATTTTGGACATTTTGACACTGGTTTGGACGTATTTAAGGCTGTTCAAATTTTGAGTTTAAATTGGATTTAAAATCAATTTAAATTCAAAAGGTGAGTGTTTTAACCCACTCACAACTTCTAAAATTTCTTATGTGTGTTAAATTAATTTCTAGTGTGATTAAAAATTTATTATTGTTGTTTGGTATAATTTTATCATCATTCCAGTTAAATTGAAGTTATTGAATTAAATTGTTATTCAATTTATTATTGCATATAAACTGCCAGTCAAATTAATTTATTTTTGAATATAAATTGCCAGTAATTACCTGTTATTTATTATCTGTTCTATATTAATGTTATTGTTTGAATTGGATGATGATTGTGATAAATGGTTGATGATTGATATTGGGTGAATGGATGCTATATTTTATATTGTTAAAAACAACAAATTGTTATGCATTTTTATTTCATTCGGGATTGCGGTTTGAAATGATATATAACTGTATTTTTATTTTATATTACGGATTGAAATGATAAATATCTGTATCACTTTCCATAGGGTAGAAAATTTTATACAGACACCATGGTCTATATATAAAAATATTTTGAAATGATTTATGTGGCTTTGTAAAGAAATATATGATTTTATGAGATATTGATTTTGATATTTTATAAATGTTATTTTATATATGTTTAAATTCTTGGTTTTAAATCTACGAATAAAATTATTTAAAATATAAAGTAGGTTTAATAATAAAGTTTGATTTATTAAAATATAATATGGATAAGTAATTACTTAAATTATATTTTAATATAGAGTTTATGCTGATTTTTTATAAATCAATGTTGAGAAGATAGTTTTGAAATTGATTTGAGATTTTATTTAATTAAGAGTTATATTTAATAAGAATCCATTAGGAATTTATTGAAATTGAGATTTTAAAAGGATTTTGTTTTATAACTTAATTCGGGTTTAAGGTGATTTAAGTGAATATATCAAGTCTAAAAAAAATTGAGAAATATTCAGTTATTGAAATTTGAAGTTTATTTAAAGGATATTGGATTTATTAAGCAAATATTTCAAAACTAAATAACAGTAAAGTAAATTTGGTGTGTGTGTGTGTGTGTGTGTGTGTGTGTGTGTGTGTGTGTGTGTATATATGAATTATAAAATTTAGTTTTGAAATATTGAATATTTAAGCTTGGAAATATATTGAATTTGAAATGTTTTATTTTGTGGATCAAATCTGTTTTGAAATCGATATAATTTGGAATGGTCTATTTGAAAACCGAATTGAATTGAAATTTATGATTTAGGGATTTGGTTAAATTTAAATTTAGAAATTCGGGTTGTTTTGGAATTGATTTGCGAAATTTAAGAAGCTAGTTTACTTTATAAAATATTTTAATACTTAAACCAAGTAAGGGTGGAAGTTATGTTTCAAAGCTATAAATTTCAAAGTCGTTTGGAAGTGTTATAGTTTTAAGTCTTTGGTTTCGAAAATTTTATAACTTTGAAATACTATGATTTTAAAATGTTATCATATTGATGTGGTTTCAAAACGAAAATGATATCGTATTTATATGGTTTTGAAATGAATATTATATCCTGGTTTTGAAGTATAATTATTTTGAAATGACCGCGATGTTATAATAACGTTTGGTTGTTAAAGAGACCGGGACTGGAAGTTGTCATACTCTCTGCCAATTCCGAAAACCACTTTAACAACCATATACGCGGTGGAGATTCCAGAATGAAGTAGGATGGCGACAGCATTTCCTTTAAGGTAAAAACTTGGACCCGACTCCCCTGAGTTGGCATAAGGTGGCTAAAACAGGAGCGATCGACGGGCTAAGAAGGTAGAACCTTTTATTGAACACATCCCTTTGATATTAAACTCTGACTTTTGGACTGATTCGGTGGCCACTTTTATTTTTTTGATTTGGAAGTGTGGCTCGAGGTGGACGGCAGCTGTGCGCTACGCGTTACCACTGGCCCGGAAGCGTAATTGGTATATCTACCCTGGCACAGCCTAGTTGTGCCGTGTCACCTACCCTATCGTGCCTTGTACGAGTTTGATTTTCTCCCATAGCCTATGTGGTATCCTCGGGTGGCTTCCCGATCAGTAGGGACCATGATACTGGATGGACTACTGGGCTATTATTGTGTTAAGGGGGAGATTGGGTAACTCCTTAATGCTATTTAAAAGTAAGTTTATTTTATAATAGACATTATTATAATAGCGAAATATTACTACATAGTAAATAGCATAACGGATCCTTAGTGTGACGAGACGGATTTTGCCCGCTCGAAAATCGACATTCATACTTCATATCGTATTTGAATATCATAGATTCGACCGTTCAAATCCGATTCGCCGGAGCTTATAACAACATTAGGTAAATAACACATCGGAATAAAAGAATAATACATTGATATACAGCTTTGATACAATATCTGATACAACAGATGATCCAATAGATATCAATATACATCAGAGATATGATACAATAAAATAGCAGCGGAAAAGAAAAATAGATAACACTAGCAGCAGAACAAAATAACTCTAAGATAGTCTTCAAAAGAGAACTCCAAAACTGCAACTCCCAACTCCAAGAACCAATCCAGCAATAGCTCGAAGTCCCAATAACGATGCACCAAGCTAAGCAAGACTGATGTGGTCCAAAGACTGAACTAACTCTAGATAATCTACTAAACCTGACTATCTGAAAAACCCAAACTCTAGACTGCTCGTGTAGAAAATAATGAGCACCCAGAGTTTAGGAAAGAAAACAATAAACTCCGGATCAGTCGTTGGACTGGTGTGAGCAACGAAAACAGTTTATCTTTTAAAACATTCAACAAAAGATTTTCAAAGTCAATTCGAAATGCTTTTTAAAAATGAGACTACCATAAGGCCTCCCGCGCACACACACAATGCAAACGCAGAATCGGAGGAGATTTCTCCTCATGATAGTCAAAGATGCTTGATACGCATTAAAAAGAAACATTTGATATTATTACTAGTGCATAGTGTAGGAAAAATTTATTTCGAAAATAAAGATATAAATCTTAGCCAGCATAGACATTTCGAACTATGCCTACTATAGCTACCATCTAAACAGTGGTGACCACCATAAGTAAATGGCAGGTTCTACAACTAAAACCGTACAGGGTTTCGTATTGGGAATTGGATTTCCAACAAATGGTCAGGCCAAGGAACTTCCCATTGCCACATGAGAACGCCTCTGAAAGGACGTCCCCGAGAACCTAACCGGATCTCTGCCAACACAAGGCTGGGTTACCCCTAACTGGGTAACTACTAACACGAGTATGCCATCCCCCGGTCCTTTGGGACCTTTATTTGAGAGCTCTCTAATCAACATCACACCATAATAAATAAAGTGTTCAACATGAGTAAGTACCTAGGCTCCATACCATGATACCACCCTTTTTCAGAAGGAAATGCACATACACTAAAGGGAGATACCCCTCATAACCTTGCTGCATCTTTCGTGTTTTGACCATTTCGGGGTGTGAGGCTCGACGAAGTCTCGTCCACAAAGCCACGCTTTATACAAAAGCTGTGCTTTGGGTCAACAAATGATCATAGAAATGATCACAAAGATAAACGATCAAACAAATGATCTTATCACAAATGATCAACACAATGATCATTTCACAGCAACACTCAGCATGTCACATTACCAAATTGGGAATATATCGCTAATAACCTTCAACTACATAACCTCTGAGCTTGTACGTCTCAGAGAAGGGTGCTAAGCTAAAAGAATAAATTCTCCGCCACCAATAGAAATATATTTGAAAGAAATCTGCTTTATATCTCAATTTGTAATGTCAGACATAACAATCCATACAAGTCTGTTCTGGGTTTGAACAGAACCGAAGGCACTTCCAAAGAAGTCCTTGCAATCCGGGTATTCACAATCCCGATCGAATTTCCCATCACTTAGGGAGTCACTATACCGGCGCGACTCGGTGCAGAAACAATCGATAGGTCATCCTATCGCTTTCGCAAATACCCGATCTTCAACACCGGTCTTCAAATGCTATCCATAACGTCGAATCACATATTCGGAATGGGTTATACGATACAAACGTCCTTTCCCGGCTAACCCGAATAGTGAGCGAAAATATTTAAAACATATGGATATGGGATTTCAATTAAGTCACAACTTAATAAATCAAAACTTTCTTTCAAATGGTTTAAATCAATTACCATTTTAAATCTTTTAAACAAAAGATTTATTTCAAAAAGTTCACCTACTTTCACAAATATTCATTCCCGGATTTCAAAACAATTTATATTTCATTTGGATTAACTCGTTTAAAATCTTTAAATTAAAGATTTATCTTATAGCTTTCAAACCGTTCCCAAATGTTCACTTTCAAAATTCATTTCCAAATATTCATCAATAACTTGGTAAACTATTTAATTTAAACTTGAAATCTCTTTTATATAATTTGAAATTCGTTTCTCCTATGAAAGCTTTTTATCATTTAGAAATAACAGTCTTATTTCGAAAAAACCCGATTTCATTTATACAAGTTACAATCTTTGGGTTAATTCAAATTCCCAAAAATAATACTTTAAAAATGGTTTAACTCATAATGACTAGTATAATATCGTTAATCCCTAGTTTCAAATTACAGAATTCAATTTGAATATTGAATTCAAATTTTAAATTAAAGTATTTAAATTCCAACACTTGATCTAGTTATTCAAAATAAATTTCCATCTTTGAAATTCCATTTCAAAAGCTTTTCACTTCAAACCCAATCCATTTTCAAAACATTTGAATTTAAAAATTCAAATACAAAACTATTTTCAAAAAATCTGTGACTTAATCGATTTCCTCGTGAAATCCATATTTGTGTGTGTATGGTGTGGTCCTGGGGTTTAACACACAATAGTGCACAATCATCATCATCACAGATTAAATCATTGAAATATAGTTGATAAGCGATATAAAACTATAACGCTCATCGTCCATTCACAGATTCATAGATAGTATACAAATGTAAATAAATATACATAGCTCAATCTACAGAACAAAATATCACAAATCAGATAGGATAATCAATTCAAGGCATTTCATACTATACAATCATTCATAAGCATTCAATAAACATTTGTAAGCAGGAATAATTAATTGTTTAATCCTAATTAATTCAATTCATTTCTAATTTAATTAATTACTTATGAATTTATTATTCAATTCAGATTTATTAATTCCAAATCATTTGATATAAATTAATTTATCAAACACTTTAATTAATTAAATTATTCTTAATCAATCATATTAATTAAATTAACTTTTGAACAAATTATATAATTAATTAACTGTAATTAATTAAAATATCCAAAATTAATCACTATAAGTGATTAATCCTTAATTACTTTCATGAAGTAATTTCATTTAAACAATTTATAATTGATTATCTAAGTTAATTAATCTAATTAATTCTTTAAAAATTAATCACCTTAATTAATACTTAATAATCTTTAGTTAATTATTTTTATTAACTAATAACATTTCTTTAAATTACTTTCTTAAGAAATTATCTTAGATTAATTCATTATTAATCATTCCTAACTATAAATTAATCAAAATATTCATCTATAAATTAAATAAATCATTCTTTAATTACTTATTAATTTATAACCATAATTTTAAATTAATATAACTTAATTACCCATTTAGTGACTGCTAATTACTTGATTAATCATTTATTAATTATTAAACATTCATTTATTAAGTTAAGTAGTTAATTACAAATTTATTAACCACTTAAGCATTAATTTATCAATCTTTATTCTTTTTACAGTTATCAAGTAATTATTCCGAATTATTCCTAGAAATGATAAATTTGAATTTTTTTTAACTTCGTTATCATTTAAAAGCCCTCTTTAAACATTGGAAATCAAATTATTATTAACCACAACTTAAGTGTTAATTAACTTTACACTTGACTTAAATTTATTAAGATATTAACTAAGTGTTAAAAACGTGGTTAAGCATTTACCAAATTAATTAAAAACCTGAATTAAGTTTTAACTTAAACGATTAACCGCATATTAAGTTTTACAGTACTTAACCCTGATGGAAATCATTTACTTAGCTTAATTATTAAAATACATTATTGCAGTTAAAAGGAAATCAGGGCCTTCCCCTATAAAACTCGAGTGGTTTCTCGAGTACTTCACGTATTACCCCGAGACTTTCCCCTGGTCTTCACGCAACTTCTTCTACCTGATCCTATCTTCCTCTTTTTTTTTTATTTAAGTACCTGAACTATAATAGCCCAGATATACTTGCGTATGCGAGTTTCACCCCAAACCCAAAACGCGAAATCTTCTTGAGTTTGAACTGAGCCTTCAATCAGTAGCTTACTGATACCCAACACGACGTGTACATGCACATCACCGCGGCGCCCCTCCGCTCAACCTCGACGCCTCCTACCCATCGAGTATCCCCTCGACATCAAACCCCGATCGTAAAAAAACTCGAACACGCCCACAATCGAAATCGAGCATAGCTCGAGCGATCGCGAACAACCCTCCAACCCAAAAACTTGCTCGCCTGAACGATTTGGATCACCAGAAAATTCCCCCCTCCGGTCACGAACGTGTCAACCCCAAAGCCATCATCTCCCTGAAAATCCGAACTCGATGCATCAGAGATGGTGTACGCATCATGTTTCCAGACCATATAAATTTCAAGAATAAAACCCTAATTCGAACTCAAACTCCCAATTCACGCAATAGAAAAATTAATTTACATTTTTCCCAACATCATGATTGGTTATGCTTGCTTCAACTCAAGTTTCAGCAATTTAAATTGATTCACTTATAAGGAATTGGTAAAAATTCAATTTTTATTCAGATGCAAATTTGTAACATCCCGGAATTTTTGACAATATCAATTTAATAATCTGTAGTTAAAATTAAATTGATATTGATAATCTGTTAATAATTATTCAGATAAATTTAATAATCTTCTTCAATAATTATTTAAATTGGTTATTTTATCTTTTAAATGATATAAATTGATTTCTATTTTCAATATGAATATTTGGTTTATATTTTATATAGATTGGTATTGTTTTAAATTTAGAATAAATTCAATAAAATGTTTTATGGTTTAATAAAATGGACATCTTATTGTTAAAAATATAATTTCTTGAAAAATGATTTTAATTTAATAAAAAGAGATTTATAAAAATAATATTAATATTGTATTGACTTTTTAAATAAGTTTTAAATAACATTTGTAATTTTTAGTTCAAATTGAATTTCTATTTATAACTTAATTTGAAAATTGTTTAATTTTTGAATCTAGTTTGAATTTAAATTCTAAAGTATAAAATCTTCATTTATTTTAATTTTTATTTGTATAAATTTCCTTTGTAAACATGATTTGTTTTCTTTTATAATTCATACACATAGTCAAATTTAAATTAACATTTTGAAACTAAGTTAATATATGCATTAACTTGTAAATAAATACTAATTTCCCTTAAAGAAAATACATGTGTTAAATTAATGTGCAATCATATAGACAAGTGTCTCATTTTAGACAAGTGTTAGTTTTAGTTTTTAATTTTCTTTTATTTCCTAAAATCTGAAAATACATTTGTATAGCTTGCATCTTCATTTTCACACTGCATTTTTCTGAATCAAAGGAGAATCATGAACTCATCTTCATTCCATTTGCATTTTTCCTGAACCAAACAAATCTGCATTTCTGCATTTCTTAAAAGAATCCACCCTCATCTCAAATAAGTTTGCATTTCCTCAAATAAATGAATCCTGCATATTCAAATCCCTGTACAAACCAGAAGGGGCAAATCTGCATTTCCTCTTCAAATTTCAAATGAAGTCTGCAAAATTTCAAAAAGGGCCTGCACTCTATTTTGAAAACCTGGAATGAATTAAGCCTGCTCATGCTTGTTTCTGTAAACTTTCAAATGAGCAACTACATATTCATCTGCATGCATTGGGATTAAACAACTGCATCATCTACATGAAGCATATCAAAGTCAAGCCTGCATCTTTGTGTTCTGTAATTTCAAACTAAAACAACAGAGGGGGTCTGCATTGAAGGTGAGTAACATTTAAACTCTTTAGTTTTAAAAATAAGTTGCATGTTTTACTAAATGCAAATAATATTTTTGTGCTATCTATGGTTGTTGATGTGGAAATGACTTATATCACCTGTTCTGTTTTTGAATTGATTTCCAGGTAAAACTTTATTAACTACTCTTGCCTTTAAGTCAGTTATCTGTTAAAAGAAAATGCAAAGTAAAGTTGTATTAGTTTCATAAGTTAATGTTTAAAAAAAAAATGTCAAGAAGTTTAAATATGAGTTGCCTCTGTAAAACAGAAAAACATCATTGCATGTTCAATTTTAATCAAACCAAACCTAATTAATAATAATTCAGTAATGCCAATCAAAAGTATAAAATGAATCTTGATTTTTTTTTAAATCAAGTATTGGTATTTTTTTTTAGTGTTTATTCTATATGCAGTTTGACCTGGAACAAAAATATGAATATGAGCAAATTCTTGCAATTTGTGATTTTAAATGACTCAGGATCTTTTTGAATTATTTAGAAAGGATCATAGATCCTGGTAAAAATCTGAGAGTTAGTTAAAGTTTGATAGATTGATTGCAGTTTTGGGTTTTTAGAACTGCACTCTAGTTTGAAATGGGGTTGAACATGGGATCAGTGGGAAGTCTTGGATGGATTGAGTGTTCTGGGTTTTGGGGTATGGGTAGTGGATGTGTAATGGAGTTCATGGCCAAAGGGGGCGGGAGTTCGATGGTTGGAGCAGTTTGATGTGAAGGATGACAGGTTTGGAGTAAAACCTGTAAGTTGTTTTCAGGTTTTGTAATTTGGGGTTTCTGAGCAAAATCTTTGAATTCCAGTATAATCTCTTGTTTATGTGTTGATGTTAAGTAGTGAAGGGATGCATGTAGTTGTGGGGTCATCATTGATGAACGGTAGAGGTGGAGTTGACATGTTTCTGGTGAACTACTTTGGATGTGAAGTGATTCAGGGGAGATGTGGGAAGAATTGTAAAATGACTCGAAGTAGGTCTGTGTGGAACTCGAAGTAAGTATGGCAGAAACCCGAAGCAATAGCATGTAGAACTCGAAGTAAAATTTGTATGGGGTTAACCTGTAGTTTTACAGAAAACACAGTAAACTGTGTTTTGTTTTAAAATCTGGATTTTAAAACTTTTTAAAAATCAGGGTTTTGAAAATTTAAAATCTGTAGTTATAGGTTTGAATAAGGTCTAGGTTTAAATTTAATTCAAGTTTAAATTTCAAATTGGTATTTAAATTTCAGGTTTTAAGTTGAAAACTGTTTTTCTGTTTTTAAAAAATCTGGATTTTAAAGTTTAAAATCTGGGTTTTAAACATTTGGAATTCTGCAGATTTAGTTAAAGTAAGAATTTAGTACAAATTCAAATGTAAGTTGAATTTTAGATTCAAATTTAAATCCAGGTTTTGAAATAGAGTTTGAATTCTTAACTTAGTTAACTATTTCAATTTGGAAAATAATTGAAATTTTATATAATGAAGTTTTTAAAAAAATATGATTAAGATTTAAGAATTAAATTTAAACTGGAAATCTGAGTTTAAATGAAGTTCAGTTTCAAATTTTAAAAGAAGATTCAAATTTGAAAGTTTTAAAATATTAATGATTTGAAACTTCTAGAATTTTGAAATAAATTTAATTTCAAATTCTTATAATTGCATTTTAAGTCAAACTTTTGTTTGGACTTGTAAATTTAAATAAGTTTTAAATTTATTTAAAACTTTGATAAATTTAGAATTATTCTATTTTTAACTTGAATTTAAATTGGAATTTAAAGGTAAATTCAAAAGTACTTTGTTTTGAATCAAATTGTTTTAAACATAATTAAGTCATGTTTATTTTGAAAATTTGATTAAGATTTTGTTTTAGAATTAATTAACAAGGTAATTAAGATTTGTTAATTAATTTAATAAATTAATTAAATTTGAAATTAATAATTGATTAAGGATTAATCAATTTGGAATTAAGATCATTAATTAAGTTATTAATTAATGATAAATGAATGATAATTATGTAATTAAGTTTTTAATTAAGGTTAATTAATCTTATAATTAACTTTAATTTATAAATGAATAAAGATAATTTAAATAGTAATTAATTTAAGTTAATTACCTTATAAAATAATTTGAGGATGGTTAATGAAGGTCATTAACCATGATTATTTAACAATTAATTAATGTAGTTAATTTTTATAATTAATTAGATTAATTAATTTAATAATAATCAATTGTAAATGGTTTGGGTAATTACTTGATAAAGTAATTAAGAAATTAATTACTTAACGTAATTAATTTAATTGATTGAGATTGTTTAATTTAATTAATTAAGTTTAATTAGTTTTAAACACTTGGTTTAAGGATAATTACTTTATGTAATTGGTGATTTGGGTAATTACTTAGTTAAGTAATTAATTAGTAATTACATGATTGTAATTAAGTGGAAATGTTTAAGTATGAGATAATTTGGATTAATTATTTAGTAATTAATCTAAGAAGTTAATTTAAGGATAATTAATTTGGGTTAATATAGTAATTAAGTTGTTAATTACTTTGAGTAATTAATTTAAGGAATAATTAAGATCATTAATTATTTTAATTAATGATGTAATTAAGAATGATTAATTAGATTAATTAATCAATAATAGGTAATTAATTAATGTAATTAATTAAGGATTAAGATAATTAATTATGATTAATTAATTTAATTGAAGTAATTAAGGGTTAATTACTGTTTAGTGAGGATAATTAATTTGTGAAATTAACTAAGAATAATTACATGGATGTAATTAAGTATAATTAATCAAGAGTGATTAATTAAAGTAATTTATGATTGATTAATTGATTTTAATCAATTAAATGATTGAGTAAGCAAGATAATTTGGTAAGGTAATTAATTTAATTTATTTTAAATTAATTAAAGATGAAGGAATTAATTTAATTCACATTAAATTAATTTGAGTTAGAGATAGTTAATTTAATTCATTTTAAATTAATTATATGATATGAGTAAATCCTTGCTTATGTATGAATGGATGTCATTGAATTGACTTAGATGCTTTGTGATCTCAGAAATGAGATAAATGATATTGTGTGGGATGGATGTTTGGTTTGTATTGTGATGATAACATAGGTTATCTATTGTGATGATGATATATGGTATATCTATTTGATATTGATATTGATGATGTGAATTACCTGTTATATGATAATGTTGATTATCAGTTATGATTTAAGTTATCTATCTGTGTGTATATGGATACTGTAATTGAATTGTTTTAAAACCTTTAAAACAACTTGGACCTTTAAAGACACGCTTTGGATTTCGATGAGACCGGGATCGGGTTTCCATATTTGGATATCCGAAAACCACATCGTTTCCAAATAACGTTAGGTCGTGAATCTAAGTGGAGCTTTATGAAGACTAGAGGTGTAAGGACTATGAGTCATTATAACTCTGTGGGTGATTCCGTAATGAGTTGACGGAATTTGTCCTTATAGATTCGAGATGGTGAATCAGAGTGCAAGGGTTATTGTCGTTAACTCTGAGGGTGATTCCAAAATGAGTGTAACGAAATAATGCCTTCGGTTTCGTTCGAACCCGGAACGAACTTGTATGGATTGAATGCTTTCAGAACATCGTCAGGTGGACGATGAGCATTCTAAGTGATGTGTCCTATAAAGGTAATCGTAGCCTCAAGCCTCATCAACCGGGAATGGCTAAAACAGGGGAGGTGCAGCAAAGCTTCGTGGGTAGCCCCCACTTGAGAGTAAGATTTTCCCCTGTCTAGAGGTCCCTTTTATTTCGGCTGTGTGGGACGGTTTAGTAGCTACAACCGTCGGGGTTGTCTTATTTGGAACTGTTCAGTAAGGAACGGGTCCGGCTTTGTGTTGCAGGGGAGTTAGGGTGGCTCCTCGGTACGGTGATCTAGGCCACGTACTGTGACGGGCGGTACCCCAGTAGCCCTGCCATTGTATGGAATCCAAAATCCAATAAGTGCCGTACGAATTAGTTGTGCCCAACTATGTTGGAATGTGAGATGTAAGCATTTCAGCTATTTCTGTATTTTACTTGAAAACCCTAGACACTATTATAATATCACAGGATTTCCTATCAAATGTTTTGGTTAGCGTAAGGTAAAAACTTTTCCATGTTTATGTGTGGGAAGTCTTACGTGATACCTTTTCTTTTCAAAGGTTTTTCAAAGTTAAGCAACTTTAACCTGTTACTCACACCAGACCCATGTCTGACCCGGAGTTTATTTTTGTTTTTCATAAACTCTTGGGTACTCAAATTTTTACGAGTAGCCAAGGGAAACTCAGGTTAGGAATCTGGTTAGCTTTGACGAATTATGGAGGAGCAATGGAGCAGGAGGCTTCCGCGTATAGCTATAGAGTTTTCCGCTGTGTGTTTTCTTTGAGTTGTTGTATTATGTTGTATAACTAGACAGGTGTCTATAACTGTCTAGTATGAGTTGTTTATGCTATGTATCTCTGATGTATATGATACTATGTAAAGTATTATGTGATTAATATAATTTATTCGTTCCGCTGTGTTAGATTCTGATGTTGTTTCTTTCTTCTCTTCTTCTTTCTTCTTCTATCCCTTTCTTTCTTCATTCATGACGCGATTTTCTGGGAGGGAAAGTCGGGTCGCTACATTTGGTATCAGAGCATTAGGTTGAGTGAATACCTAGGCTCTGAAGTGTATCTTTCTTTAGGGAGCGTTAGGTTGAGCGAATACCTAGGCTCTGTAGTGGTGTCTTTCTTGAGAGAGCGTATTTGTAATTTTTATATATAACTATATATATATATATATATTTCTGCCTATCTATTGGGTTACCTGTTCAGGTTTTCCAATTTGAGTTATAAAGGTAGATGGGGTAGTAGTGTGTGTAACACGACTACCATTGGTTGGAGTTTGAATGTTTTGAGGTTGGAGGTGTATCTGTTGAGACTGTAGACCTAATACCGTCTCGAGTAAATTCTGTAGTGATGTAGAACTTCATTGATCTCTGAAGGAAACCTGTTAGGGTTCGGAGTTTATTTTTGAGATTGGATGAGTATTGTTTGGATCTGTTGACTTGGCAGAAGTAAGTGATGGTATTTTGTATACCTCAGGAAGTAGTAGCTGCGTGATGAGATGCAGTGAATATGGATGTTCCCGAAGATGTTTTCTTTGGAACAAGTTAGGAAGTGAGTCTGCTTCAGTAGTGTGGCTGTGTTCAGCTGGAGTTTCTATCGCTTTGAGTCCGAGTTTCTTGGAGAGCTTTGTTTTGGAATTCTTTGGCATCTGTGGCAGCAGTGCAGTATGGAGTGTTCTCGGTGTTGGCAAGAGATCTTTTGGTTTAGCAGTTTTTCTGAGTGGAGTTCAGAAGCAGTTATATGGACCCGTTTCTTCGATGGGTTAGCTAGTTGAGATTGAGCTGTTCTGTTTGGTTAAGGGAGAACAGTTTTCTTTGGATTTGGTTTGGGTGTTCGCAAAAGTGACTTGCGATTGTTTGTGAGTTCTCTTAGGTTATCTGAGTTTTTCTGGATGTCTTCAGGAAGTCAGAGTTTTGTCCATTGAGTTTCCTTATCAACTGGGATTCCGTAGTGGTACCGGTGGTTCAGCTTTTTAGTAAAATGGTTCTAAGTGATTGAGTTGGTGTAGCAGCTCGGAGTTTTGGAGGAACTCCTGAATGATTCTTATGGATTTGTTGAACCATATTCTGGGGGGTGATGTCCTGTTTGTGCTTGTGTTCTTCTTCAGCATTCTCTTCTATGTCGGATCAGAGTTGAGCAGCGGAAGCAGTTTGGAAGTGCATCTGCTTTCCTTTTCTGGGCAGAAGTGAGTTGTTGTTTTCTGATATTGAGGAGATCATTTTGTTGAGTTGTTTGGTCTAGTTTGTTTCTAGAAGCATCAGCGAAGGTTGAGCTGATTGATAGGCTGTAGGTAGCCCATGATCGTTTGGAGAGTTTTGAGGATAAGAGTTGGAGGGATTTGAACTCTGAAGTCGGAGATTTAATTTTGGATAAGTTTTCTCCGATCAAAAGTGAGCTATAAGTTTGGGTGAGTCTGAGAAGTTAGTTCTGAAGTGATTTTGGATCTTTTCTGTGATCTTGAAGATAAGTGATTGATCTACAAGATTGGCTGGCCAGTTTGGATAACTGGGATTCGATGAGTTTCACGTATATCTGAGGGAGTACGTGTATGGTCTGTCTCTGGTTGTGGAACCAGCAGTTCTGGAGTTTTGATTGTTAAGTCAGACTCGTCTGTAGTCTGATATCTTGTCTAGTGTTTAGATATAGTTGTATAGGAGCTTTGTAGCTTCATGGTATTGTTTGTTTGGATTTTCTAGAGCGAGTGTCCCGGTGGATATATATACACGCTGGGGAAACTCGATGAGATTTTATCCAGATTTTGTCTGGATAATTAGATTTGTTTGATTGGTTGAATTGGTTGTTTGATTGTTAGCATATGTTTGATATATGCTTGTGTTTAAAATTAAAATTTAATAAGATTATTAAATTACCTTTGTTTTAAATTTCGAGGACGAAATTCTTTTAAGGGGGAAGGATTGTAACATCCCGGAATTTTTGACAATATCAATTTAATAATCTGTAGTTAAAATTAAATTGATATTGATAATCTGTTAATAATTATTCAGATAAATTTAATAATCTTCTTCAATAATTATTTAAATTGGTTATTTTATCTTTTAAATGATATAAATTGATTTCTATTTTCAATATGAATATTTGGTTTATATTTTATATAGATTGGTATTGTTTTAAATTTAGAATAAATTCAATAAAATGTTTTATGGTTTAATAAAATGGACATCTTATTGTTAAAAATATAATTTCTTGAAAAATGATTTTAATTTAATAAAAAGAGATTTATAAAAATAATATTAATATTGTATTGACTTTTTAAATAAGTTTTAAATAACATTTGTAATTTTTAGTTCAAATTGAATTTCTATTTATAACTTAATTTGAAAATTGTTTAATTTTTGAATCTAGTTTGAATTTAAATTCTAAAGTATAAAATCTTCATTTATTTTAATTTTTATTTGTATAAATTTCCTTTGTAAACATGATTTGTTTTCTTTTATAATTCATACACATATTCAAATTTAAATTAACATTTTGAAACTAAGTTAATATATGCATTAACTTGTAAATAAATACTAATTTCCCTTAAAGAAAATACATGTGTTAAATTAATGTGCAATCATATAGACAAGTGTCTCATTTTAGACAAGTGTTAGTTTTAGTTTTTAATTTTCTTTTATTTCCTAAAATCTGAAAATACATTTGTATAGCTTGCATCTTCATTTTCACACTGCATTTTTCTGAATCAAAGGAGAATCATGAACTCATCTTCATTCCATTTGCATTTTTCCTGAACCAAACAAATCTGCATTTCTGCATTTCTTAAAAGAATCCACCCTCATCTCAAATAAGTTTGCATTTCCTCAAATAAATGAATCCTGCATATTCAAATCCCTGTACAAACCAGAAGGGGCAAATCTGCATTTCCTCTTCAAATTTCAAATGAAGTCTGCAAAATTTCAAAAAGGGCCTGCACTCTATTTTGAAAACCTGGAATGAATTAAGCCTGCTCATGCTTGTTTCTGTAAACTTTCAAATGAGCAACTACATATTCATCTGCATGCATTGGGATTAAACAACTGCATCATCTACATGAAGCATATCAAAGTCAAGCCTGCATCTTTGTGTTCTGTAATTTCAAACTAAAACAACAGAGGGGGTCTGCATTGAAGGTGAGTAACATTTAAACTCTTTAGTTTTAAAAATAAGTTGCATGTTTTACTAAATGCAAATAATATTTTTGTGCTATCTATGGTTGTTGATGTGGAAATGACTTATATCACCTGTTCTGTTTTTGAATTGATTTCCAGGTAAAACTTTATTAACTACTCTTGCCTTTAAGTCAGTTATCTGTTAAAAGAAAATGCAAAGTAAAGTTGTATTAGTTTCATAAGTTAATGTTTAAAAAAAAAATGTCAAGAAGTTTAAATATGAGTTGCCTCTGTAAAACAGAAAAACATCATTGCATGTTCAATTTTAATCAAACCAAACCTAATTAATAATAATTCAGTAATGCCAATCAAAAGTATAAAATGAATCTTGATTTTTTTTTAAATCAAGTATTGGTATTTTTTTTTAGTGTTTATTCTATATGCAGTTTGACCTGGAACAAAAATATGAATATGAGCAAATTCTTGCAATTTGTGATTTTAAATGACTCAGGATCTTTTTGAATTATTTAGAAAGGATCATAGATCCTGGTAAAAATCTGAGAGTTAGTTAAAGTTTGATAGATTGATTGCAGTTTTGGGTTTTTAGAACTGCACTCTAGTTTGAAATGGGGTTGAACATGGGATCAGTGGGAAGTCTTGGATGGATTGAGTGTTCTGGGTTTTGGGGTATGGGTAGTGGATGTGTAATGGAGTTCATGGCCAAAGGGGGCGGGAGTTCGATGGTTGGAGCAGTTTGATGTGAAGGATGACAGGTTTGGAGTAAAACCTGTAAGTTGTTTTCAGGTTTTGTAATTTGGGGTTTCTGAGCAAAATCTTTGAATTCCAGTATAATCTCTTGTTTATGTGTTGATGTTAAGTAGTGAAGGGATGCATGTAGTTGTGGGGTCATCATTGATGAACGGTAGAGGTGGAGTTGACATGTTTCTGGTGAACTACTTTGGATGTGAAGTGATTCAGGGGAGATGTGGGAAGAATTGTAAAATGACTCGAAGTAGGTCTGTGTGGAACTCGAAGTAAGTATGGCAGAAACCCGAAGCAATAGCATGTAGAACTCGAAGTAAAATTTGTATGGGGTTAACCTGTAGTTTTACAGAAAACACAGTAAACTGTGTTTTGTTTTAAAATCTGGATTTTAAAACTTTTTAAAAATCAGGGTTTTGAAAATTTAAAATCTGTAGTTATAGGTTTGAATAAGGTCTAGGTTTAAATTTAATTCAAGTTTAAATTTCAAATTGGTATTTAAATTTCAGGTTTTAAGTTGAAAACTGTTTTTCTGTTTTTAAAAAATCTGGATTTTAAAGTTTAAAATCTGGGTTTTAAACATTTGGAATTCTGCAGATTTAGTTAAAGTAAGAATTTAGTACAAATTCAAATGTAAGTTGAATTTTAGATTCAAATTTAAATCCAGGTTTTGAAATAGAGTTTGAATTCTTAACTTAGTTAACTATTTCAATTTGGAAAATAATTGAAATTTTATATAATGAAGTTTTTAAAAAAATATGATTAAGATTTAAGAATTAAATTTAAACTGGAAATCTGAGTTTAAATGAAGTTCAGTTTCAAATTTTAAAAGAAGATTCAAATTTGAAAGTTTTAAAATATTAATGATTTGAAACTTCTAGAATTTTGAAATAAATTTAATTTCAAATTCTTATAATTGCATTTTAAGTCAAACTTTTGTTTGGACTTGTAAATTTAAATAAGTTTTAAATTTATTTAAAACTTTGATAAATTTAGAATTATTCTATTTTTAACTTGAATTTAAATTGGAATTTAAAGGTAAATTCAAAAGTACTTTGTTTTGAATCAAATTGTTTTAAACATAATTAAGTCATGTTTATTTTGAAAATTTGATTAAGATTTTGTTTTAGAATTAATTAACAAGGTAATTAAGATTTGTTAATTAATTTAATAAATTAATTAAATTTGAAATTAATAATTGATTAAGGATTAATCAATTTGGAATTAAGATCATTAATTAAGTTATTAATTAATGATAAATGAATGATAATTATGTAATTAAGTTTTTAATTAAGGTTAATTAATCTTATAATTAACTTTAATTTATAAATGAATAAAGATAATTTAAATAGTAATTAATTTAAGTTAATTACCTTATAAAATAATTTGAGGATGGTTAATGAAGGTCATTAACCATGATTATTTAACAATTAATTAATGTAGTTAATTTTTATAATTAATTAGATTAATTAATTTAATAATAATCAATTGTAAATGGTTTGGGTAATTACTTGATAAAGTAATTAAGAAATTAATTACTTAACGTAATTAATTTAATTGATTGAGATTGTTTAATTTAATTAATTAAGTTTAATTAGTTTTAAACACTTGGTTTAAGGATAATTACTTTATGTAATTGGTGATTTGGGTAATTACTTAGTTAAGTAATTAATTAGTAATTACATGATTGTAATTAAGTGGAAATGTTTAAGTATGAGATAATTTGGATTAATTATTTAGTAATTAATCTAAGAAGTTAATTTAAGGATAATTAATTTGGGTTAATATAGTAATTAAGTTGTTAATTACTTTGAGTAATTAATTTAAGGAATAATTAAGATCATTAATTATTTTAATTAATGATGTAATTAAGAATGATTAATTAGATTAATTAATCAATAATAGGTAATTAATTAATGTAATTAATTAAGGATTAAGATAATTAATTATGATTAATTAATTTAATTGAAGTAATTAAGGGTTAATTACTGTTTAGTGAGGATAATTAATTTGTGAAATTAACTAAGAATAATTACATGGATGTAATTAAGTATAATTAATCAAGAGTGATTAATTAAAGTAATTTATGATTGATTAATTGATTTTAATCAATTAAATGATTGAGTAAGCAAGATAATTTGGTAAGGTAATTAATTTAATTTATTTTAAATTAATTAAAGATGAAGGAATTAATTTAATTCACATTAAATTAATTTGAGTTAGAGATAGTTAATTTAATTCATTTTAAATTAATTATATGATATGAGTAAATCCTTGCTTATGTATGAATGGATGTCATTGAATTGACTTAGATGCTTTGTGATCTCAGAAATGAGATAAATGATATTGTGTGGGATGGATGTTTGGTTTGTATTGTGATGATAACATAGGTTATCTATTGTGATGATGATATATGGTATATCTATTTGATATTGATATTGATGATGTGAATTACCTGTTATATGATAATGTTGATTATCAGTTATGATTTAAGTTATCTATCTGTGTGTATATGGATACTGTAATTGAATTGTTTTAAAACCTTTAAAACAACTTGGACCTTTAAAGACACGCTTTGGATTTCGATGAGACCGGGATCGGGTTTCCATATTTGGATATCCGAAAACCACATCGTTTCCAAATAACGTTAGGTCGTGAATCTAAGTGGAGCTTTATGAAGACTAGAGGTGTAAGGACTATGAGTCATTATAACTCTGTGGGTGATTCCGTAATGAGTTGACGGAATTTGTCCTTATAGATTCGAGATGGTGAATCAGAGTGCAAGGGTTATTGTCGTTAACTCTGAGGGTGATTCCAAAATGAGTGTAACGAAATAATGCCTTCGGTTTCGTTCGAACCCGGAACGAACTTGTATGGATTGAATGCTTTCAGAACATCGTCAGGTGGACGATGAGCATTCTAAGTGATGTGTCCTATAAAGGTAATCGTAGCCTCAAGCCTCATCAACCGGGAATGGCTAAAACAGGGGAGGTGCAGCAAAGCTTCGTGGGTAGCCCCCACTTGAGAGTAAGATTTTCCCCTGTCTAGAGGTCCCTTTTATTTCGGCTGTGTGGGACGGTTTAGTAGCTACAACCGTCGGGGTTGTCTTATTTGGAACTGTTCAGTAAGGAACGGGTCCGGCTTTGTGTTGCAGGGGAGTTAGGGTGGCTCCTCGGTACGGTGATCTAGGCCACGTACTGTGACGGGCGGTACCCCAGTAGCCCTGCCATTGTATGGAATCCAAAATCCAATAAGTGCCGTACGAATTAGTTGTGCCCAACTATGTTGGAATGTGAGATGTAAGCATTTCAGCTATTTCTGTATTTTACTTGAAAACCCTAGACACTATTATAATATCACAGGATTTCCTATCAAATGTTTTGGTTAGCGTAAGGTAAAAACTTTTCCATGTTTATGTGTGGGAAGTCTTACGTGATACCTTTTCTTTTCAAAGGTTTTTCAAAGTTAAGCAACTTTAACCTGTTACTCACACCAGACCCATGTCTGACCCGGAGTTTATTTTTGTTTTTCATAAACTCTTGGGTACTCAAATTTTTACGAGTAGCCAAGGGAAACTCAGGTTAGGAATCTGGTTAGCTTTGACGAATTATGGAGGAGCAATGGAGCAGGAGGCTTCCGCGTATAGCTATAGAGTTTTCCGCTGTGTGTTTTCTTTGAGTTGTTGTATTATGTTGTATAACTAGACAGGTGTCTATAACTGTCTAGTATGAGTTGTTTATGCTATGTATCTCTGATGTATATGATACTATGTAAAGTATTATGTGATTAATATAATTTATTCGTTCCGCTGTGTTAGATTCTGATGTTGTTTCTTTCTTCTCTTCTTCTTTCTTCTTCTATCCCTTTCTTTCTTCATTCATGACGCGATTTTCTGGGAGGGAAAGTCGGGTCGCTACAAAATTGCTCTTTAAACACTAATCTAAAATTCTTCATTTCTATTTTAAAAATCATAATCCAGTTATGATCTTGAATCAACTTTTTTATAATAATCAAATTTATCACTTTTCCCACTTGATTACCTGTAAACCATGTTTCCTGCAGTAATATTTACTAATCATGTTTTAATCTGCTTCAAAAATCTTGTTTGATGTTTTAACATCTTGTTTAACAAAAAAAATAAAATCTTTACAAAGGATTTAGTTAAAAACAAACTTAAGTTTGGATATAAATCAATACTTATCCATAACAGAGAAGAAAATATGCATAGTGATATATACATATACATAAATCATATCCAAAGATAAAGCATACACAAGCTATACTGCTAAGGCATATAAACTATTTTAATTAACTTAAACTTTCTTTCTTTTTTGAAAAAAAAAGTAAAATCTTGTTTACTCACATTGAATTAATTAACAGAGAGTTTCTTCCTGGATTTGAAATGGACACAGTTTGATGTTTTGCTTTCCAGACTTCCAGCTTTGAATGCTCCAGACTTCAATCATTTGATCAAGTTAGAGCTTGCTATTGTTTTCAGTTGAATTATTGTTTGAGTTTTAAAGATGGTAAGCTTCAGTTTTCTTTTCTTAGTTTTTTTGATGAAAGAACTGAGGTGGGAGGTTGATATAAAGAAAAATGAGATATGAGGTGATGCTTATCTTCTATATATATATATATATATACATATATATTGTTAAATTTGAATGTATTTGCTTTCATTGTCTCAGGTTGAAATGGAGAGGCCGAGGTGATATATATAAAGAAGAGAAGTTTTACAGGGGATCATATCTTATGTTTTGTACAAGGATTTCATATTGTACAGGCTGGTGATATTATACTGTTTTGTACAATAGGTGCCATTATTTTATCTTTGTAAAATAGGAACCAGAGATTTCAAGGAGGCTGAAATGGTTTTTTAGTTATGGGCTAGAGATGATCTAAGTTGTGTTGGAGGTGATATTGTGTACTAAAGATATGTTGCATTTATTGCTTAAGTACTTGTATTTTCATTTCTTTGCCTAGCTTACTTTGTACTTACTCATTACAGGCTACTTATTATATTTTCCTACCTTTCTTTAGCTCGGCTGAGAGGGTATTCTGATGGCTTTGTTTTAAGTGTACAAACTTATTTATTTTGTTTTGTTTCTATACCTTGTTTATTTTATTTTATGTTTATTTACTTACTCTTTTATTTGCCTGCATACTTGCTTTTATTTTTTTATTTGTTTATATTTATTTTATGCCTTGTATTCTTTGTTTCTTTATTTTGTTTTACAAGCCCAGTTACATATATTTATATTCTTGTTTGAACACACTTGCTTCATATTTGAATGCATTTAACTATCTACTTTTGTTCTATTGCCTTGTCTTGTTATTTTACTTTGTTTTGTTTACTTTGCATATTTATTTATAAATTTAAGTTTTGTTTTGTTTGTAGAAAATTATTTGGTCTCACTTTTATTTCCTTGCATGCCTTTATTCATATGTGAATGTATTCATTTAATAATTTACATAGTTTATAAATATGTTGTTTGGCTTTATATTTTATAATTTATCTTATATATTCATTTAACATCATCACAAACTTTATTTCTTCTCAAAGTTTAACCATCTACCGTTTTATAATTTATTTTCAAATATTCAAATTTATTTTCGATTGTTAAAATTTAACTAACATTTTATAAAAATTACCGATTATTACACAATTTTTATTCAAAAATTAAATTAATTGTCGAATTAAAATAAATTAAAACTCGGGATCGTTACACTTAGGAGACGTGAATCCCGAGCATCTCTTAAGTTACCGTACTCACGCTTGACACTGGATAGGAGATGTCAAATCCCATAAACATCTCTAATGCCGTTACACTCATATTTATTTCTGTTGATTTAACTTACATAAGATCTTTTAGTTCTGACTCGAGTGTTTTGTCTTTCCAATTAGCTCGGGTCAGCTTGAGCATTTCAGGTTTGAAGATCTTACTTCTGGAGGACGAAGGCGAAGATTTTATTACCATTATCTATTACTAGTATGGGCTCATGCTTCGCACATGGGCTGTTTGTGTACGCGGTGCTGTGTTATCGTATAAGTTAATATTTTGTTTGAGCGTAAATATGTAAACGAAAAGCAATGGAATTTTTGGGATTTCAAAAAGACACCGAGTAAATTAGTTCAACGAATTTTCATTATTGATATAAAGATATTTTTCCACTGCATTCATACTGTTCCGCTGCATTATTTATTATTCTCTGGTATGGGTAACTCTGATATGTATGGTTTAAGTATAATCAAATATTTTGTAAAACAGCTTCATGAACTGTATATTTGATTATTATATTTTATTGTTCCGCTGTAAGACTTTGTTTTTTTATTTCTTTCTTCCTTTTTCTTATTCACCCCAATAATAATTCGCCCTTCTGTATGGTTTAAGTCTGACATGTGTGATTTATCGTCCATTTAAAATGTATAAAAAGTAGGATGTTACAATTGGAATAGATTAGCCAAGATAAAAAGGAGTTTGATATTTTGGAAATGAAATAAAAATCCAAAATTGAATTATAAAAAGGAATTTGAACTCAAGAAAATTAGGAGAAGTGATTTTAAGATAAAAATCAAATATTGAGTTATAAATTTAAGGTGAACTAATTAGAAAATCACTTAATTGAATAAATGTGAGATGGAATTTAACTGGGCTATGTTAAAAATGGATTATGAGTTGAAAATGGAATTTGGATATAAAACTTGAGCTATAAATAAAATTCAACTAGATGGTGAGCTAATTAAATAAAAATTAGAGATGTGTCGAGTAAAAGGGCAATAGTTTGAAATGGTGATAACTCCAGTTATAAATAAATTCAATTGGAGCGCAAATAAATTTATATGACTTGGAATATTAAATAAATGGATTTGAATATGTAATTAAAATTGAAGTGGATTGAATGACTGCACTAATAAATTAATTAGTAATTGAAATGGAATTCGATTGAATAGAAATCAATTTAAATTGCTGGATTTGAATATAAAGAGAGTAGATATGAATGGAATGCAACTAATTGATGAAGAAGCAATTGGAAATAGAATAAAATTAAATATAAATTGAGTTGGAATCAATTTAGAATAGTTGTAAACTAAAATAGTTATTCTATTAAATAAATAGTATCGAATTTGCATAGAAAAGTGGTTGTTCAACGTAAACAAAAGTAAATGAAATTCAGTAAATTAATAGAAGGGAATAAATTGATTTTTTAATCAATTTGGAATGAATATTAATTTTTTAGTACAAATGTGAATTGAATTTAAGCAAGTTGGGTTGTAAATCGTTTCAGATTAAATGAAATATTATATGGATTAATTGAAGGCAATTAAATTAGTATCCAAACCTCATAACTTGTTTATGAATATATGTTAGCATGCATTGTTATGAAATCTATGTGTTTAACCATTTAAATGAATGAAATGTTATTGAATTTCATGTTTTAGTACTTATGTGTTTAAATTAATTAAGTACAGGTACCCGGAGGCTATTGGGCTAGATTTAGGTTGCAAAATTGTGTGAGAAGTAAAATTTTCTTGCTAAATAATGCTTAAAATGCTAAAATAAGGTAGTTTTCGAATTAAATACCGCAAACATATAAATATTGATATATATAAATATATACACACATATTTGTTTTTCGACCTTGTAGGTCGATGTACATATATTTATCTCTTTTTTCAAATTGCAAAAGGTTCTTCGTAAAAAGGAGACTCTACCAAAAATTTAGGTGTTAGAAAAATTTTGAATTGGAATATTTTTGGTAACGAAGATTGATTTCGAATTTATAATCAAGAAAAAGGATTTTGGTTTGGGATGGAGAAGCAATTATTTTGGATGAGGTAAAAAGATTAGAAAAATGAAAATTCTAATTTTCATTAAGTGGGATTTAATAAGTTAATGGGTTGGAGCATTTCTATCTAGCAATTTCAAGGACGAAGTTATTTTAAGGGGGGAGGAATGTTAGGACCTGGATTTTTTGACGTTAGATTTGAAATATTTAAATATTGGATTTGAAATATAGATTGATTTTGAATATGAAAATTTGAGTTTTTATTATAAAATAAATTCAGAATTTAAATATAGCTATTTATTGAATAAATTAATTATTGAATTTTATAGTTGAATATCGGTTAACTTTTTTTATCTTAAGTTTTACGCTCGATAAATATTATCTAAAGACTTGTAAAATTTATATAGATAATAATGAAGATAATAAGAGTTTTTAAATTGAATTTAAAATTGATTTGTTTAGTTTTAAAAATAGTTTGCTCAAATTGACATTTAAAAATAGCCTTCCGAGGCAGAATCTCGAAATACGATGAAATCAGTTCCATTGGATCCATAATAGTTTATTATTATCGGATTTCAAATTTTGGAGCGTTTGTAGTTATCGTTTGGTCGTACGGGATATAAACGCATCGAAATTATTATTGAAATTTAATATAATAATTGAGGCCAAAAAGCTATCTTCTCCATACGATCTAATTAGGACTCGAAACCTTTTCCATTTCGTTAGGAATGGAGGTATAACATTATGAATGCCTAGCGGCACGCCTCGATAGGAGTTCAAAATTTTAAGTTGCTATAATGAGGTATTTTATAATTAAATAAAATTATATATAATCAAATGATATCAAGTCAGCTGCCTAGTCACGTTTAAATCACGTCCAACTTTTTCCTTCAAATCAGTCAAATTTAAATCGTTCAAAGCACGCTACCCCGAAAGTCATGCTTATTCCTTTCTTTTATAAATCACATGTTCCTCTTCCTTTCAAATATAGAATATCGTCCAATAAAAAAAAGAAAAAAACCTCGTTCGATATATATGAAAGGAAACCAAAATCGAATAAAAAGGAAAGGGAAGAAGAACAAAATCCTCGTTCGACCAGAGGGATGCAAATCTCGATTTCGCGAGGCTTGGAGGAGGAGTAGGGTCTGAGGGTTCAACATTGTACGAGATCATGGAGGAGGTGACAATAGTGTTTTTTTGGGGTGGCTCGCGATGGTCGAGGTAGGTTCGGTGGTCAAGGCGACGAGAGGGGAGGCAAGGTCGAAAGTAGGTGGCGGTATGAGGCAGGGGTCATGATTGTTTTTCTTGCGTGCGTTTAATCCTAGAACGCGTGAGAGGGAAGAGGAAGCGGAGGTCGATGCCTGGTTCTCGAGTGATGGTAGGGAGGGCGGCCAGTGAAGAGGCGACACGGTCGCTGTTGCTTCTCTGTGCAAATTGAGAGGGGAAGAAATGATGTTTCTTCTAACAAAGGTAATGTGAAAATTTAAAATTAAAAGTTGTAATTGGTTTTATTAATTACAAATGAAAATAGTTAGCTAATATAAATTTATAAATTCCTACCCGTTCGAGGTCTAAAATTAACATAACAAGTCAAGTTGGACTCGCGGTAGAAATTCTACAAAATGAAAATAAAATTGGAACGGAACGTAAATAAAATCAAAGTTGAGATTTTTTCACTCATTTGGATTACCGTTATTATATTTAAAAGTTTGAATTTAAATTTAATTTATTGGATTTTGGTTGGATAGATAAATTTATAATTATATGTTGGATACTATATTATATATATAGTATATATATTAATATTGGAGTGACATTCCTGCACACACACACACACACACACACACACACACACACACACATATATATATATATATATAGTGAATGAGACTCTATGCGCTCCACATAATAGCGGATGACCTTATATATCGCGATATTCCCCTCCAAGTGGGATTGGTATTTTTATTGTTGTCTACCATCTTTGAATGTAGGAAAAAAAAACAGGTTGGAGGGATCCAACTAGATTCCTTAAAAATATTATTATTTTTCATATATATAAATTGATGGATTATTGTGTGTTGTAAATTTTTAAAGTTTATAATGGCATGGAGAATAATATTGGTTATATTAAATACCATGAATATTATTTTAAATTTTCAAGAATTAAAAAGAGATTTTTAATGTAAAAAATTTGTATATCGAAATTTGGATTATTTAAAAGAGATTGGTTTAAATAAGAAATGGTCAAAAAATTTATCGTATTAAATAATGCATAAAAATATTTTAAATAGAGAATTTAAAATAAATCATGTAAAGGAATTTTTAAAGACGATATTTTAAAATGATATTTAAAAAAATATAGCAAGAAGTTGAAATCGATATTAAAAATAGATTGGCAAAAATAAATGGATTTTTAAAGGAATTAAGTTTATAAAATGAATTTTATAAATGAGATTATACTTAGATAACTCAAAGGAGTTATAAAAAATTATAAATGGAGTTTATAAATAAAAGGGAAGTGGTATTGGATGATAAATTTGAAATATAAATTTATGGAAGAATTTATATTGGAATATGGAAATATGGTGAGGAAAATAGTAGATACTATTTTTAAAATGAAGATGGTTAAGGAGATCAGAATGGAAGAAATGTGATGAAAATCTAGAGGGGTTATAGATTGGGAATTTGGTTATCCAGAGTTGAAAATAAGTTTTTAAATAAGTTAATTTTTAAATTTTAAAAAGGAAACTTTTATTTATTAAACTATGAAATTTTAAAGTTAGTTAGTATTGAATACTTCAGAAATGAATTTTTAAATTCTTGATATTTATTTTAAATAGAATACTAACTTTTAAATATGCTTTGGAAAGTGATATTACAAAAGGTGCTTCAATATTTTAAATAATTATTCGAATATTTCTTAAAAATAAATTATTATTATTTTCTTTAAAATACTTATTATATATATATATATATAGTTTTGAAATGTTTTAGATATATTTATAAACCTTCTCGAAAGTTGAGAAAATGGGTTATTCAGAGGATATGATTTATAAGAAAATTCTAAAATGGAACTGGGAAGAAAGGTAGGAAATTTTTCGAAGAAGTTAAATAAAAGTAAACTTCAAAAAATGAAATTATAATTCATAAAGAAGTACAATGGGAATTTAGTTTATAAGCAAGTATAACTGGTTTTGAATATATTAAGGGAATTAATTAAGGAATTCCAGAATTTATAGAATTCATGTAAAACGAGTTGGGAAATCTATAGATAAAATCGTAAATGGTTTTGAGGAAAGAAAAATAAATAAAAGGAATATTTTCCAAGTTTTAATATCAAATGAAGTGAAGGAAATATTCTAAGTATTGGGAAAGGTTGGAAAAGTTCTATGAAAATAAAAAGGATTTGAAAACTGTTTTCAAATGTTGAGGAACTGAAAGTAATATCTAAAGATATTTTAAGATAAATTTTGGAAAATTTATATTAAGGCCAGATTATTGTTATGGATATGTATTGATAGTTAAATAAACGACTATAAATTTTGGCTAATTTCGTTAATTATTTGAAGAGACCAGGATTAGATTTAATTATCCAAAAACCACTTCGATCCGGTTTGAACGTAACGAATGAATACCGTGAAGATGATGAAGATGGTGATTCAATTATTCCAGACCCAGGACAACTTGTATGGACGAATGTTATCATAACATCGTCATTAGAGGACGATGAGCATTCTAAGTGAATGTGTTCTTTAAAGGTAACGCTTAGCCTAGAGCCTTATCAACCGGGGAATGACTAAAGCAGGGGAGATGAAGCAAGGCTAAATGGGTCACACCCGAGTAGGGTAAGGTTACCCTATCTAGAGCCCTTTTTATTTGGTTGTGTGGTAGTTGCTGATCCTAACCATGGGGTAATCTTCTTCGATCTATCCATGTAGGGGAAGGCCGGTCTTGTGTAGTAGGGGGTCCCGTAGTGGTCCTCGGTACATTTTTCTAAAGGCCTACTGTGACGGACGGTACCCCAGTAGCCCAGTCATTCGATGGAATTCATTCTCCAATAAGCTCCGTATGGTTTTGATTGTGCCCAATTATGTTGGAATGTGAGATGCAAGCATTTCAGCTATATTCTATTTACTTTCTATAGACACTATTATAATATCAGATAATTTTGATAAAAAATGTTTTGGTTATCGTAGGGTCAAAACCCATTGTGTTCATTTGCGATGCAGCCTTATGAGATACCTTTGTTTTTAAAGGATTTTGAAAAGTCATTAATTCAATTTGAATGTGTTTTCTCATTCTATTTTACAGACTGACTCGGGTGTTATTTTATTATAATGCGCGGGTCAGACTGAGTATTACAGATGTATGTTAAAATGCTATGGAACTCAGGATACGTATTGGAGGAGTTTAGATGTATATCATGTACTTGGATATTTCCACTATATGAGGACAAGTTGTTATAACTATCCAGATTTGATGTGATGATTGTGTACTCCGATGATTGTAAGTATTAAGCATTTACAGATTCTCTGTATAAAAATCTGTTATTATATATTACATTTTATTCCGCTGCGATTGTGAGATTATGTATTGTTGTTTCTCTTTTTCTTCTACCTTTTTCTCCTTCACCCCTAATGAACTAGTATTTCTGGCACTCGACTACTCGGCAGTCTGTACAGTGGACATATAGATGTTGATTTTCGAGGTTGAAAATCATCGGTCCGTTACATCTGTCCATTAACTGTTAGAAGGTGAACTCCACTCTTATCTTTTATCTGCTTATTTTCTAAAGAACAGGGGTTGAGTTTATCAGATATTATTGAAATTTGTTTCAAAGAGACCATAATTGGATCTGTTATCCGAAACCACTTTGATCCCACTCAATCGTTTCGAGCAGAAGACATCTTGAAGAATATGGAATCGAAGATGGAACATTGAAGTGCAAGGGCTGCTTGCTACTAATCCTAAGGGTGATCCCAAAATGGATGTAGTAGAAATAGTGCCTTCGGGTTGTCTTTATCCTGGATAACTTGTATGGATGAATGCTAGCATTGCATTGATGCATGGAGGGAAGTGTTGCATTCCAAGTGGGATAGCTATTCAAAAAGGTAAAATGTAGACTCAAGCCTCATCAGCCGGGAAATGACTAAAACGGGGCATGCAACAGGGCTACGTGGGTCACTCTCATTAGGGTATGTCGTCATCTTTCTAGATTAACCTATTTTGATGAATTTGGTTGTGCATCAGAGATCTCGATTAAGGTTGGAAGACCGGGATGATGACATATTCGGTACTACTAGTCAAGTGGTAGGCCGATTCTGTGTGGTAGGCCGATTCGATGTTCTTGTCAGAACCGGGTGCATTGTTCTAGAAATATACCCATCAAAGGTAGTTCCTTACCTGGTCACAGTATGGAATCCATTCTCCAATACGTGCCTTTACGGTTTTGATTGTAAAACCTAGCATGCTAGAATTTAATCAATGTAACAATTTCGGCTAAGATTAATAAGTATTTGTACTTTAGACGTTATTATAATATCACTGGATTTTATATAAAAGTGTTTGGTAATCGTAAGGTAAAAACTCGTCCATGTATATGTATAGTGCGGTCTTATGAGATACCTTTGATTTTTTAAAAGGTTTGAAATGCAATAATCAAGTTGTTTGAGTTTACTCACACCAGACCCATGTCTGACACGGGTTTTATTTTCTTTCCATAAAACTCTTGGGTGCTCAAATTTTTACGAGCAACCAAGTAGTTCATGTTTTCCATAGATGCATTTTGGAGGAGCTCGAAGCAGGAGGCTTCATCGATAGCTAGTTATTATCTTGTTTCCACTGTATACTATGTACTCTATATCTGATGTATAAGGACGGACTGTTATAACTGTCCTCGAATAGAACTGTATTAGTGTAACTCTGATGTAATTTTTTGAAATGAATTTGTAAAGTACTATGTTGATTAATATATATTATTCCATTGTGTTATGAGATTCTATTATTGTTTAGTTTCTTCTATCTTCTATCTCCTTTCATTCCACTAACAATCTGCCTTTTTGACACTTAGTTATTTGGCAGATGAATACAGTGGATGTATTATTGTCGACTTCTGGGTTCGTACCATACTCTCAATAGCCTAGGGTGAAAAGTCCTTTTTCTAACCAATGTAAATCACCTCGAAGTCATGTGCTCGAATGTTGGATCAAGAACAACCATGCAAGTAAAATGATGTATGTACAACTCACATATTTATCCTATTGGTTCCTTAGCTCATACCAATATCCTTTCTATCATCTTCTTTTACACAAATAGTATATTAAAATAATTTATGAAGTATTTCATAAAACGTAATTTCAAGTCATCAAACATCTTATAACTTAAGTTTATACTTGTATAATACTCTACTACATACTAAGAGTATATACAAAACATCAAATTCATTTTACTTAACATGTTTAATAATTTAAACATTTTGAAATTTTATTGTCTTCTTAATACAAGAGTTAAAAAACTCAACTTTTATATTTTCATAAAAACACTTAGCTTCAAGTTATAAAATGATTCGGAAGTTTCCGACTGTCCAAAATTGCCGAAAAGTCTTGTTTCATTTGAACAAAAGACGACTACCAAACAATCATATCATAACATGATGCACATACCATGTTGTCCTAATGCATATGATACATGTGTCCATAAAATAACTTATCAAAATTCCACTTTACCCGAAAAGGGAAAACATGAAAATTTCCGTTATTTATTCTGGGCTATGGTACTACCACTTGAGCACTTATTATAGTACTTATAAAGCTTTTCCATGTAGAAAGATTATTCCAAAATCTTTAAAGATAATCTTTAGAACTAAACACCTGGATTTTTTTTCAATTCAACTGAAATAATAATATATATACATATCTTCTATATAACGAATCATACTTTTGGGATTTAATCAAAATCTATTTTATCAGAAATAGCTTTGTAGCATCCACCACTTAGAAACCCAAAAATAAATGTTAAAGATGCTGCAGTCATCACCAGAATTATTTTCAAGTGATATGAGTGACTTAAGTCCATCCAATCATGCCTCTTGGACTTAACCATAAATTATTAAAAAATAGTATCAAATACTTCATAAATACTACTACTACCATAATCTCAATCTCATAAACTAATTTCCCAAATATTTACTTTTATAAAATATCAATTTAAATCCTTTTTGTTCATAGACACTATTTATAAACAATACTTGTATAAAATCACTTTCTTATATAAAATCCTTTCAGAAGTATTTATTCAAAAAATATCTTATCTTTCCTAGATTGTAATGAACAAATTTCCTAAATTCAAATTTTAATCCAACATTGTCACCAAACTACTTATAGTTCAATTGTGAAACTCAATTCACAAGTTGTTCATTTCAATGTATTCATAATTACAGTCTACCTAACCCATGTAGTAGAAGGTAAAACTTCTTATAAACTGGTCGAGCATAAATCTATAATCAACAAACAATAGTCAATGCCCACAAATTGGCCAAGCATAACTAATCAATTAACAAATGGTAACAATGCTCGTAAACTGGCTAAGCAATATTAAGCTAAAAATTCTATAGATGATAATTATGCTCATAAACCGGTCGAGCATCTCAAACATTCTATAAAGGATAACAATGCTCATAAACTAGTCGAACACTGCTAAACTAATTAATGAGGGGTAACGATTGAACAACAGTAATCCCATTATTAATTGAACTATACTTTGACAATTCATACTTCTATAAGTTACATTATATAAGATCTATAATTTTCGCAATTGTAATTACCTTTAAAGTATACGCTTATAATAATTACAAAATGCGCTCCCTATCTATAATACACTCAAGTCATCTTAGGGCATTCCATTACCCTATCTCTTAATGAGTCATCCCCTACCAAAGCTAAGGTTCTCGCTTAATCTTCAGCCTACCACATGTAATGATCTGCCTTTTCGACCCTCGAATGTCGATACTAATACACCCACGGTATTCATGTTCCAAGCACCCAAGTGCCGAAAAGGAGAATTGTTAGGGTACAATAAAAGAAAAGAAAATAGAACAAGAAAGAAAAAAACACAATATCAGAATCTCATAGTGGAATGATAACATATAATATCAAAAGACAGTACAAAATATCACTCTAAGATAAACAGTATTTCAAAGTTGTTATTCTAAATACTATCATCAACCTATACAGTTATAACAACCTATCCTCACAGATACTGATATATACAATAGTAATGCAGCGAAAATAAGAGTACTATGGTAGGTGAAACGCCCAGTTTATCTCCTTAAGCTCCAATGAGAATCAACGAAAACCTGCCTTTCTCGGACTACTCCAAAGAGTACACGATGAATTTAGGGAAAACAAAAACCATGCGTCAAAAATAAGTCTGGTATGAGAAATACAAAAATATGTTGCCAGCATATAACGGTACTTTTGAGACAGTTCGGAAACGATTATTCCTTCAAAAGAACCATCACCTAATAAGCACATAAGTGATATAGTAGATAATGTCTAGGGTGTAGAATATAAATATATAAAACAATTGGAATGGTTACATTGATAACATTCAACAACGTATTAGTAGGTACAATCAAAATGAATAAGGTATGTTCACATAATGGATTTCCATGAAGATCGTTCCGGTAAATTCAGATCTGAACTCCATGCACAAGAATCAAAAGTAACCTTCCGAGCGCCGTATATCTCTAGATAAAATATACTATAAGAGAAACACAACTGGTCCACACTCGAACACGTAGAACGAAGAACCATCAACTCACACGTGCAGCATCGATAAGCATACTCTGGATATGGATTTGCTATACCATGTCATGGGATGGCTAAACCCCAAATTATGCAGCCTGCTCTATCTTTAGCCATTTTCGGTGTCGGTGTTATTGATGGCATCTCTAACGAGTTTTCATCACTCGAACAGAACATGAATGTCCAAATGGATTCCCACATCTCTAATAGATCTTGAAACCACACACGGATTCTGGCATATCGCACAGATCCACTTCTAAGAGATAGAACAGGCATCTTAGTCTTAAAGTAGTTTTCGATAAGTAGAACACTTACTGATCTTGGTCTCTTCAAGGTTGAATCGTCGAATTCGTCATATTCAACAAAAACAAGAACGATTGCATACGGATACTGAGTCTTGTATACTTATCAAGTTTCTGACCTTTTTGTCTCACACTTTGCCTTGGTCAACAGTGAAACCGGTATGTCAGAGCACTATTACTTCTATCCCTACTCGAACATCAGTCTTCACTTTCATAGATAGACAAGCCTACTTCATTGGCTTTTAGTGTTAAGTATACGACTATATACTTTCCAAAAACATACAAAGGACGATTAAGTCACATAAGCGACTTCTAATCCACTTTTTATTTAATTAGTAGTTTTATTAATTAAAACCTCTTTTATTAGTAGAACTGCTTTTATCTAATAAAACTTCATTTATGAATTTCTACTACTCTTTTGCACACTTTCAATACTTCAAAAAGTATCTATATACTTATCTCAAATGGTATAAGTATATATACAAATCATTAACAAGTTTTCTTACTTCAAATCTTTACTTTCTCCATCTTTTTTCCAAAAGATGCTATATTTATAATTGTGTTCTAAATATCCATTTTAAAGATCTTATTACTTTCAAAAATCTATTCAAAAGGTTTAAAATTAATGTTGCTTAAACATTGTCACTACAAACCCAAAACCATTTCACTCATGCTTATCTTTAAAACATTCTTTTAAAGATCTATTTACAATCATAAGTATAATAAAAAAAGGATTAAAGAAAAATATTCTTAAAACATTGTCATAACAAACACGAAACAATTCAATACTTGTTACTATCTATAAAACATTTTTTTAAAGATCTAAGTTAATATTTAGTTAGGTTCGATAGTCAACTAATCGACTATCCAATTAAAAATGTTGCTTATAGAAATCTTGTTTTGTATACTTGACTCGTTTTTGACATTTCGAATTATACTATTCATTGTTCAAGAGTGAAGCTAGATAAGTTAAAGCATGGATTGCATATCAAAGCGTTGCCTAGAGATTTCACTCTTGAATCTCATGGAGTGACCAGTCTACCTCGTCTGCTTTTAGTGTTAAGTATAGTATTAATGACTTTCATAAACGAGTAAGAAATTGACATGATTAACACATTTTCGACATTTCTGACTTAATTATTCCTTGGTCAAGAGGGAAGTCGGTATGTTTGAACACTGCTGCTTTAATCTTTACTCGATCATCAATCTTAACTCTCACAAAGCCAAGTGCACTTCCTACCATCACCAAATACAGAAGGATTCAACCTTTAGCAATTCAAAGCCAAGCCGCTACCTCTCCCTTCTTCCTCATGCTAACAACCCAAGGTGGAAACAACATTTCTACTTCAATTCCTCCACTTTCAACTTGATATTCATGCTTCCTAAGATGATTTAGGCCTATAACCAAAATTTGGTGAAGTTTGGACTTGATTTTCTTTGATTAGGAAAAGGATTAACGAAGAACAAGTGGATTAGTGCTAATCCACTTCCACCATTTTATTCACTTATAGAAAGTTAATAGCCTTTCCCTTAATGGTGTATTTATAGATTTTTTTCAATAAGTTACAATCACCTTCTACGTCCATGAAAGGTCAAAAAGGAGCCTCCCTCTTCCTGTCACTTTTACACCTTATTTGCAACAATCCATAATTTTTAACAAATATTTTAAATTTAATTTATTTGAAACATTGATTTTTAAATCATTTAAAAATTGAAATTTTGGAATTTTCCAAGGTATTTTTGGATTTTTTATAATTATTTTCCCAAATATAACAGAATAAAGTTTGGAAATTTTATATTTTGGTCACTTTTGGTCAAACTTTGACTTTCAGTTGAAATTTGAAATTTGAATTTTAAACTCCCAATCCTTTTCATTGAAGCTGAATTTGATTCTAATATTCGTTCTGCTTTTCGTTTCGTCAAATTTTGTTTTATACTTTTTAAATTTGATAAAATTCAACGTTTTTAACGCAATTATTTTCAGTATTTTATTGCTTATTTCTATTTTATTTTTGTTTGGGCTTTGATTTTCTATTGGGATGTTGTGCTTGTTTTGATTTGGGCTTTGTAATTGGGCTTGTTATTTTCTTAAGAGACATGACTTTATCTATTCAACTTGAATAGATGCCCATTCACAAGTGATAGCCGTACAAAACATCTTCCCATCTCCTCTTTCTTATTTGCATCTTCTGATCAAAAATTTACAGTAAGACATTTTTCTTTCTCCTTCCACCTTTTCTCTTTTCTTTCTTTGTTGCTATGTTCGGTCATGTTCATCCATGCTCCTCCCTTTTGCCGACCTCATCTCCTCCACCATCCATCACCTATGACCGACCATCATCTCATATTCACCACCTCCTACACCTAGCCGTGACCCGTGATCAAAACTCCACAACAAAACCTTCACAAACCCTAGCCGAGCGCCACTAGATCCCCTCTCCTCCTTGTTAGCCTCGGTCACCACCCACTCCACCTCCTCCTTTGCCTTGCCGTGACCATCCCCTATCCATAGCCGTACCTCTTTAGACCCGACTTGACCACTTGACCAAGCAAACAACTCCAGGCCGAGCCACTTTTTCCTATGGCCGAACACTTGTGCACATGACTATTCATGTTGCCTTGTCCTTTTGCCTTCCACAAGCCATCTCTTCACATTCCCATTGCCTAGACGTGCCTTTTTATGACCTTGGCCGAGCATACATGCCTCAAATCAAGTTATGGCTGAACAAAAAGTGAAGTGGTCGAGCCCACTTGACTTGATTTAGTCATTTTGCATGGTTTTGTTCAATTCTTTCGTATAATTTTATACCAATATATGTTTGTACTTGTTTGTTTGTAAGATTTGAATCTTGGCTCTTCATCCACTCAAATCTAGTTCGCGCTTTGTCGTGCTTTTCGGAGTTAGTCGTGTGTCTTGAATTGTCATCTCTAGCTTTAGAAGGTGAGTTTATCACTCTCGACATTCGTACTTATATAATTGTGAAACAATGACATGTGAATGTGTAGTAGTTGATATGCTATGATGATCTAAATTCATATATGCCTGTTACATGACTTTATATGATGTTATAACCTGATTATATACTTGTTACACTACCTGATATGATATGCTATGCTATATTGTTCATTTTACTTTCTGTTTCCCACATTGCAAGTTCCCTCACTATGGGTTGAAATGATACATACCCGAACGAACTTTAGAATAGGAAAAAATAATTATAAGCTGAAATGATAGGCTCAAGCGATTTTTATTTTATTTAACTAGGGATTGCGGATTTGAAATTATAAAATCTGGGATTTTACATATTACGGATTGAAATGATACACATCCGTACCACTTGACCTAGGTTAGAAAATATTATACAGACCCATGGTTAATTTTAATTAATATTTTTCTAAAAATTATTAAGTATTTTTGAATTTTAAATATATGAAATTTTAACTTAAAATTTTGATTTAATGATTTTTGAATATAAAGATATATTGGTTTCTATATGTTAAAAAATTTATAAGTTGATAACTAGTTTTAAACTAAACTTAAAGATTTTTATCTATGATTAAATTTAAAATAACTTAATGATTAAATTTGATTTAATACGGAATTTTAAATCTAACCATGTAATAGTAATAGATTTTATTTATGAAATGGGTATGTTTTGTACAATAAAAACTATAATAAAACTGGAAGATATGATGTTTAAACATGTTATGGTAGAATTTGTAGTATTTCCAAAATGCTATGCTATTTTAAGTTATGTTTTAAAGTGCTATACTACTTTAGGTTATCTTTTAAAAATGTTGTTATTCCTAAAATGTAACATTGTCGAAATGCTATTATATAAGGGTCACATTTTGAAAGTGTTATGATTGCTAGATTTTTACATTTTTGAAATGCTATAACTAAGTATATTGATTTGGAAGTATTACCATTTTTGAAATGGATATTATTTTTGGAAGAGTAATAGCATTTGGTTTTAAATGGTTTTGAAATGGAAATGTTTGTTTTGAAATGTAAACCATTTGAAATAAATAACTATGGGTTATAATAACGGCTGGTTGTTAAAGAGATCGGGATCGAAAATTGTCATACTCTCTGCCAACTACAAAAACCACTTTAACAACTTTGTATTCGGTGGAGATTCTAGAATGAAGTAGGTTGGTGGAGACGATTCTATTTGAGGTATTAACGTGGACCTGCCTCCCGTGAGTTAGCTTAAGGTAGAAAAAACATGAGCAATTGACGGGCCAATGAGTAAGCTCCTCTGATCGGACACACTCATTCGATACCATTCTATTACTTTTAGATTGATTGGGTGCACCCTTTGATTTTTTTGGGAGTGTGGCTCGAGGTGGACGATAGTTGCGGTTATGCGTTACCACCAGTCCGGAAGTATAATTGGTATATCTACCTTGGCATTTCCTAGTTGTGCCATGTCACCTACCCTAGCGTTCTTTACTATGAGTTTGATTTGTGTCGTACCTATGAAGTATCCTTTGGTGGCATCCCGATCAGGAGGGGCTACGGTACTATATAGACTATTGGCACTATAAAATGTGTTAAGGGGGATATGGGTAACGCCTTAAGGCTATTTTTAAAATAGTTTACTTTACTTCAGACATTATTATAATAGTGTATATTACTACATAGTACATAGTTTAACGGATCCTTAAAGGATGGGCGATCCCAAGCATCCTTTAAGTTACTTATGCATTTCTGTTACAGTTCACTTGAGTTGGTTTACATTGTATAAGTATGTATGTCCTAACTCGAGTGTTTGTGTTTTGCTTTACGCTCGGGTCAGCCTGAGTATCACAGCTTTGGATTCATCTTCTGGGGCTAGAGTTTTGCTGGAGATTATCTATCTATCTAGTTGTCTATCTATTTCACTTTCAGTTATTTTCATCTCAACTTATGAATTAGTGGACTTATGCATTTGGGATTTCCATTGTATTTGATTCAGACTCTGGTATTTTGTATTTGTTTTGAGACGATGTTTGTTGTAGCTTCATGAACTACTATGGTTATCTTATTTCTACTTTGAGTTATTCTGATATTCTGTGTCTGTGATCCTGTGATTGGTTTTATTTGCTCCAAATTATATTATTATCTATTGTTTTGAATTATTCAAGTCTGACATGTGTGGTTTTATTGTCGATTTGAATGGTCCAAAATAGTGGGTTGTTATATTCGGTATCAGACCTTTGATTTTAGGCAAACCTTAGCCTGTGGAGCAAAAACTCATTAGAGATATGGTAGAAATACCTTAGAATGAGTGAAATCAATCTTAGAATCGTTTCTTTGTGAGAGAACGTATTTAAAGTATAAAATTATTTTCAAATGATTTTCAAAGGATTTTTAAAAGATTATTTTCATATAATCTTTTCTTGTTTTGAAACCAAATTTTCTTAACTTCTTTCCTCCCTTATCCACCTTGTTAGTACTTTATTTGTTTAGGATATTAATTCTAGTTGGGTCTTATATTCTCTTTTGTCCTAAAATTCATTCTTGATTTTTCTATGATGAATCATAGGAATGCCAGAGGTAGGAGCTGTGGTGCTGCCCCAGTTCCTGAGCCTGTTGCACCCGTTAACTTCACTACTCTCTGTAAGGAGTTCTTTCAGCTTGGTGGTACCATGTTTAGTGGATCAGAGAGCATTATAGAGGTTCAACAGTGGTTGAAGAGTTTGGAGAGGATTTTCTCCAGTCTCGAGATCAATTATGCTCAAAAGCGTCAGTTGGCAGCTTGGCAGTTGCATGGGCAAGCCTTGTATTGGTGGGAGTCTGTTGCAGCTCACACTAAAGATGCTAATATTTCTTGGGAGAAGTTTAGGTATCCTTTTGTGTTAGTTTTAATTTGATTCAGTTTTCTCTCTTTGAAATCTTCCTTATGTTTCAATATCATGTTTTAGGGAAGCTTTTATGGCTAAATGGATGCCCGAAGCAGGGAAGTCTCAGCTTTATCGAGAGTTTATGGAACTTATGCAGGGAGACATGTCATTTTCTAAGTATGAGAAGAAGTTCAATGAACTTTCCAAGTTCGGTCCTAGCCTGATTGACACCCCTCTTAAGAAGAACGAGAAGTTCAAAGCTGGTGCTTGCCCAGAGTATTATGATCGTCTTATTTCTCATGTGCATATCCCCTTCACTGGTTTGATGGATATGGCTATCCTTTATGAGAATCCTACTTCTAAAAATTCTTCTGTTGGTCGTGCACCTTCATCTTAGCCTTTCTCTGGTAACCCTAAGAAGAGAAAGCCTAACTTTGATCAGTAGAATAAGAATTGGATAAGTCTCCAGATTTGGGATCTTCTTCTTAGAGGTAGCCTATTGAGCTATCTTCCATCACTTGCTTCAAGTGTGATCAGAAGGGACACTATGCTAATAGTTTCCCTACTTTAGTTGGTGCTGCTATTCCTTCGCCCACTCAGTTGACTAGGCGTGATTTCTGTCATATTTGTCTGCAGCCTTGCCACCACAAGTATAATTGTCCTATTCTAGAGAAGGGCAAGCCATCTGGTATTTTTACTGTTATCTCTACCACTCCACCTGCTCCTGCTCCTGCTCCTAGTGATACCCAAGGTACTCTTCAGGGCACCTTTTCTCTGTTTAATTTTCCTGTTCGTGTTTTATTTGATACTGGAGCTTCCTATAGTTTTATTTCTGTGGATCTTTGTGATAAGTTCGAATATCTTCTTTCTTCTGAGTATGCTCCTGAACTTATGTGTTAAAAATCCTATTGGTGGTCCTGCAAACCTTAGTAGGATTTGTAGAATGGCGAAACTCTTCTATTCCATCTATCATTTTTCTGGTGATTTCTATGTTCTGGGTTTTGATGCTTTTGATTTGTTGCTTGGAGGTGATCGGATGAAGAGGCATGAAGCCGTTATTTCTTATAAAACCCGAACTGTTTCTCTTGTTGACGATTTTGGTAATCCTTTGGTTATTCAGTGTCGTATGCCTCATGATTATGCTGGTAGTTTTATCTATTCTCTTGATTCTTCTCTTGATGATCTTCATTCGATCGTGTGGTTAAACTCTATCCCGATGTATTTGGTGAAGTCACTGCTTTACCGCCTAAAAGGGAAATCAAATTTCATATTGATCTTATTCCTGGAGCTTGACCTGTAGTTCTTCTTCCTAGAAGAATGGCACCCTGTGAGAAGGTTGGGTTGAGGAAGAAAATTGAGGACTTGTTTTCCAAGGGTCGGATCACACTAGCAATTTCAAATGGGGAGCAGCGGCGGTTTCGTCACTAAGTCCGATGGTTCTTGGAGGATGTGTGTTGATTATAGGGAGCTGAACAAGCTCACTATGAAAAACAGATATCCAATGCCTCGCATCAATGATATGTTCGATCAGCTCCATGGAGCTACTGTTTTCTCCCAGCTTGATCTTGCCACAGGTTTTCACCAACTCAGGGTTGCCGAGGAAAGTATTCCCAAGATCGCTTTTCGTATTGAGAATGGTATCTATGAATGGTTAGTCATGCCATTTGGTTTGACTAATGTCCCAGCTTTTTTTGTTGATCTTATGTTTTTCATAATGTGCTTAACATATTTGTTCTAGTCTTTGTTGATGATATACTCGTCTTCTCTAAGTAAAAGGATGAACTTGAGTCGCATTTGAGATTTGTTCTGGAGACTCTTAGGAATCATCAGTTGAAGGCTAAATTCTCAAAATGCCATTTCTGGAAGGATGAAGTCTGTTTTCTCAGGCATATTGTTTCTAGTAATGGAGTTTTTTTTGATCCAGTTAAGATCGCTGTGATCAATGTAAGTTTTTTTGCTCTTCTCCCTTTGTAATTTATCATTCTATCTTTTCTATTGTCCTTATTTCTCCTTATTATGTTACAACATTGAGAAACTCCTAGGACTCCATTAGATATTCATAGTTTTCTGGGCCTTGCAGGTTATTATCGGAGATTCATTGAGAATTTTGCTCGAAATTCTTCACCTCTCACTACTTTGACCTGCAAGAATGCTAAGTTTATATGAAATGATAAGTGTGAAGCTGCATTCAATGAGGGATTAACGGTATACACTGATGCTAGTCATGAGGGTTTGTGAGCCGTTCTGATGCGGGATGAGAAGTCATTGCTTATGCCAGCCAATAGTTGAAGACCCATGAAGCCAATTATGTAGCTCATGATTTGGAATTACTTGTTGTGGTTTTTGCTTTAAAGCTTTAGAGATATCATCTTTTAGGAACTAAGTTTGAGCTTTTTATGGATCATCAGTCTTTGAGGCATATCTTCACCCAAAACAATTTAAATCAGAGGCAAGTTTGGGGGCTTGAGTTCCTTGCTTCTTATGACCTCGACATCAACTATACTCCTGGAAAAGCTAATGTTGTTGTCGATGCTTTGAGTCAGAAGACAGCGATGTTGTGTCATCTTGTTGTCTCTTCTTCTCCTCTTATGGATCGTATCATTGCTAAGCAGGACGAGGATGAGATGCTTAGGCTTATTAAGGAGAGTGTCAGTAGCAGGGTCGGTGGTAGTAGTCTTGATGGTAGTGGAGCTCAGATCAATGATAGAGGGATTCTGAGGATTAATAATCGGATTTGTGTCTTGAATGTCGATGGTTTGAAGCAAGAGTTACTTTGGGAAAATCATCGATCTAGACATTCTATTCATCCAGGTGTGACGAAGATGTATCAGGATATGAAGAAGCTTTATTGGTGGAAGGGTATGAAGCATGATATCTCTATCTTTATTAGTAGGTGTGCGACTTGTCAGCAAGTCAGGCCGATCACCAGAAGACCCCTGGTTTATTACAGCACTTTGAGGTTCCCAATTGGAAATGGGAACAGGTCTCTATAGATTTTATTGATGGATTACCGAGGACTAGGAGGGGTATTGAGAGTATCTAGGTTATTGTTGATAGATTAACCAAGTCAGCTCATTTCATTCCGGTCAAGTCTACCCGTTCTGCTTCTAGTTTGGCTGAGATCTATATGAGGGAGATTGTTCGTCTTCATGGTGTTTCGGTTAGTATTGTTTGTGATCGAGATCTCATCTTTACCAGCCTGTTTTGGAAAGCTTTTCAGGAATCTTTGGGTACTCTTGAATCTGGGCACTGCTTACCGTCCACAGGCCGACGGTCAAACGGAAAAGGTGAATCAGATTCTCGAGGATCTTCTTCGTGCCTGTGTTCTTGCTTACGGAGGATCTTGGGAAGATCATCTCCATCTTGTTGAATTCACCTACAACAATAGTTATTAAGTATAATCTTAATATTCTAGTTTAATCTTGTCTTAATCCTTTATCTATCTCATTTTGTCTTTGAATTCAGGCTAGTATTACAATGTGTCTATTTGGTGCTCTTCACGAACGACCTTCAGATCTCCATCTTGCTGGATTTAATCCGGTAATCGTTTGGTTCTTGGTCTTGACATGATTTCGGAGGTTTCTAAGAGGGTTGAGGAGATTAAGAGGAACATGAGGAGTGCTCGGGATAGGCAGAACAAGTATGCTGATCGGCGTAGGAGGAGTTTGGAGTTTTCTATTGGTGATCAGGTTTTCCTTGAGGTCTCTCTCTTATGGAATGTGATTTGGTTTGATCGTCGAGGGAAGCTTGCTCCTAGATTCATTGGTCCTTTCCACATTTTAGAGAGGATTGGTTCTTTAACTTATCGTCTAGATTTTAGGATTGGTTCTTTAGCTTATCGTCTGGATTTGCCTGAGAAGTTTTCTAGAGTGCATAATGTATTCCATGTTTCGCATCTTCGTCGATACCTTCGTGATCCATCTTTGATTGTCTAGCCTTCTGCTCTCGAGAGTTTGGATATCGAGCCAAACCTTACTGTTGATAGGAAGCCACTTCATATTATCATAGAGGTACGAACAGGCTGAGAAGGAAATCTATCAACCCGGTCAAAGTATAGTGGAGTACAGATGATCGGGATTGTACCTGGAAGACGGAGGAGAGTATGCGTGCTTCGAATCCGGATTGTTTGTTTCAAGTACTATTTGCTATTCTATCTTATCTTTCTTTGTTTTCTGTATCTTGTTCCTTTTCGAGGACGAAAAGTTTTGAGTGGGGGAGAGTGTAACAACCCATAATTTTTAACAAATATTTTAAATTCAACTTATTTGAAACTTTGATTTTCAAATCATATAAAAATTGAAATTATGGAATTTTCCAATGTATTTTTTGATTTTTTTTATATTTATTTTCCCCAATATAATAAAATAAAGTTTTTCTAGAAATTTTATATTTTGGTCAATTTTGGTCAAACTTTGACTTTCAGTTGAAATTTTAAATTTGAATTTTAAACTTCCAATCTTTTTTTTAAAGCTGAATTTAATTATGATATTCGTTTTGCTTTTCGTTTCATCAAATTATGTCTTATACTTTTTAATTTTGATAAAATTCAGCGTTTTTCACGCAATTATTTTTAGTATTTTATTGTTTATTTTCTATGTATATTTCTATTTTATTTTGGTTTGGGCTTTGATGTTCTATTAAGTTGTTGAGCTTGTTTTGATTTGGGCTTTGTAATTAGGCTTGTTATTTTCCTAAGAGGCATTACTTTATATATTCAACTTGAATAGACGCCCATTCACAAGTGATAGCCATACAAAACATCTTCCCATCTCCTCTTTCTCTTTTGCATCTTCTGATCAAAAATTTGCAGTAAGACATTTTTCATTCTTATTCCTCTTTTTCTCTTTTATTTCTTTGTTGCTATGTTCGGCCATGTTCATCCATGCTCCTCCATTTTTCCGACCTCATCTCCTCTACCATCCATCACCTATGGCCGACCATCATCTCCTCTTCACCACCTCCTACACCTGGCCATGACCCATAATCAAAACTCCACTATAAAACCATCACAAACCCTAGCCGAGAACCACTAGATCCCCTTTCCTCCTTGCTAGGCTCGGTCACCACCCACTCCACCTCCTCCTTTTCCTTACCGTGACCATCCCCTATCCATAGCGGTACCTCTTCAGACCTGACCAGACCACTTGACCAAGCAAACAACTTTAGGCCAAGCCACTTTTTCCTATGGCCGAACCACTTGTGCACATGACTATTCATGTTGCCTTGTCCTTTTTCCTTCCATAAGCCATCTCTTCGCATTCCCATTGCCTTGCCATGGCTTTTTATGACCTTGGCCGAGCATACATGCCTTAAATCAAGTCATGGTTGAACATAAAGTAAAGTGGCCGAGCCTATCACCATTTTGGTCGAGCCCACTTGACTTGGTTTAGTCATTTCGCATTGTTTTGCATGGTTTTGTTCAATTCTTTTGTATAATTTTATACTTATATATGTTTGTATTTGTTTGTTTATAAGATTTGAATCTTGGATCTTCATCCACTCAAACCTTGTTTGTTCTTTATCATGCTTTTTGGAGTTGGTCGTGTGTCTTGAATTGTCATCTCTAGCTTTAGAAGGTGAGTTTATCACTCTCGACATTCGTACTTATATAATTGTGAAACAATGACATGTGAATGTGTAGTAGTTGATATGCTATGATGATCTAAGTTCATATATGCCTGTTACATGACTTTATATGATGTTATAACCTGATTATATCTTCTTACATCACCTGATATTATATGCTATGCTATAATGTTCATTTTACTTTCTGTTTCTCACACTGCAAGTTCCCTCACTATGGGATGAAATGATACATACCCGAACGGACTTTAGAATAGGGAAAAATCGTTATGAGCTGAAATGATAGGCTCAAATGATTTTAATTTAATTTAATTTTGGATTGCGGGTTTGAAATGATAAAACCCTGGATTTTATATATTACGGAATGAAATGATACACATCCATACCACTTAACCTATGTTATAAAATATTTTACAGACCAATGGTTAATTTTAAATAATTCTAAAAATTATTAAGTATTTTTGAATTTTAAATATATGAATTTTTAACTTAAAAATTTGATTATATTGGTTTCTATAAGTTAATTTTTTTTATAAGTTGATAACTGGTTTTAAACTGTAACTTAAAGATTTTTATCTATGACTAAATTTAAAATAACTTAATGATTTAATTTGATTTAATATGGAATTAAGTCTAATCTAGTAATAGTAATAGATTTTATTTATGAAATGGGTATGTTTTGTATAATAAAGACTATAATAAAATTTGAAGATGTGATGTTTAAACATGTTATAGTATAATTTGTAGTATTTTCAAAATGCTATGCTATTTTAATTTTTGTTTTAAAGTGCTATACTACTTTAGGTTATCTTTTAAAAATGCTGTTATTCCTAAAATGTAACATTGTCAAAATGCTATTATATAAGGGTCGCATTTTCAAAGTGTTATGATTGCTAGATTTTTACATTTTGAAAATGCTATAACTAAGTATATTGATTTGGAAGTGTTACCATTTTTGAAATGGTTATTATTTTTGGAAGAGTAATTGCATTTGGTTTTAAATGGTTTTGAAATGGAAATGCTTGTTTTGAAATGTAAACCATTGAAAATAAATAACCATGGGTTATAATAACGGTTGTTGTTAAAGAGACCGGGATCGAAAGTTGTCATACTATCTGCTAACTCTGAAAACCACTTTAACAACTGTGTACGCAGTGGAGATTCCAGAATGAAGTTAAATGGTGGCGACGATCCTATTTGAGGTATATACATGGGCCTGACTCCCATGAGTTAGCTTAATGTGGCTAAAAACAGGAGCAATTGATAGGCCAATGAGGTAGCTCCTCTGATCAGACACACTTCTTCAATACCATTCTATTACTTTATGATTGGTTGGGTGCATCCATTGATTTTTTTTCTTGGGAGTGTGGCTCGAGGTGGGTGTTAGCTACGGTTATGCGTTACCACCAGTTCCGAAGTGTAAGTGGTATATCTACCCTGGCATTGCCTAGTTGTGCCATGTCACCTACCCTAGCGTGCTTTACTACGAGTTAGATTTGTGTCGTACCTATGGAGTATCCTCTAGTGGCGTCTCGATCGGGAGGGACTATGTATAGACTATTGGCACTATAAAATGTGTTAAGGGGGATATGAGTAATGCCTTAACGCTATTTCTAAAATAGTTTACTTTACTTTTGGCATTATTATAATAGCATATATTACTACATAGTAGATAGTTTAACGGATCCTTAAAGGATTGGCGATCCCAAGCATCCTTTACGTTACTTGTGCATTTCTATTAAAGTCCACTTGAGTTGGTTTACATTGTATAAGTATGTATGTCCCGACTCGAGTGTTTGTGTTTTGCTTTATGCTCGGGCAAGCCTGAGTATCGCAGCTTTGGATTCATCTTCTGGAGCTAGAGTTTTGCTGGAGATTATCTATCTATCTAGTTGTCTATCTCTTTCATTTTCAATTATTTCCATCTCAACTTATGTATTGGTGGACTTATGTATTTGGGATTTCTGTTGTATTTGTTTCAGACTTTGGTATTTTATATTTGTTTTGAGACTCTGTTTGTAGTAGCTTCATGAAATACTATGATTATCTTATTTCCGCTGCGAGTTATTTCGATATTTCTATGTCCGTGATTCTATGATTGGTTTTATTTGCTACAAATTATATTACAATCTATTGTTTTGAATTATTAAAGTCCGACATGTGTGGTTTTATTATCGATTTGAATGGTCCAAAATAGTGGGTCGTTGCATTATTTTCTTTACTTAACACTTAAAGTATTTCCTTAAAAGCTCGTTTTCATAATATCTTCTATGATATCACTCATAACGCCATGAAAAACTTTATTTTCCATAATTGGCAAAATATTTTTATTTCATTTTAATGTGAACTTGAGCAAATAAGTATGTGGAAAAAAATCTCAACAACTTCAGACGGTTAAAAAGCTATTTATCGGATAATTTTCGGTCACATAATCGATATTTCTTAAGAGTAACTATTTTTGAAAACATTTTTCCAAATAAAGTTTACAATTATTGGCTATGATTTAAAAGGGTCCTAATAAGTTTATTAAATCACTTTTATAACATTTAATCCAAGATTCAAATATTTAAATAATTTCGATATTTAAATACGAAGTGCCCGAAATTCTAGGTCGTTACAACCGTTCTAAATTTGCTACATTTATTTTGAAATTGTATATATTCATAACTATACCATCCATTTATGGCTTTACGTAACCATGTTATTCTACAACAAACGGTTTTCTCTTTTATTTAACCATCAACAATAATTGTTTACAATTTTCTCTGTGTACACATAATTACTTTCCAACTAATTTTTACACTATATCAATTGTTATTGAAAATCTTATGTGCCCCTAATTAGGTGGAAGCAAGACTACATTTTATATTTATATCTACTATTACATTGCATCATTTTCCACATCATTTTGACTTACTAAATGAAATTTTTATGGTTTATTTTAGTAATAAAATTTTCGTACCCAGAAATTAACGATGCTGAAATAAACATCCAAGAGTAACCACTGTTTAGAATATTCATGTCGTACTTACCATTTTTCACTTCTGGTTCTAATTCAACTATACAAATTTGCTAAAATAAAATCAATCACGACTTTCGCTCTGATTCGATCAATTTTTAGCTATAATATTTATCACTTCCATAATATATGTTTTACATTTCACGTGTACATGACATTGACATTATTATGCAATTTTTGATTCAGCATAGTTACGTCAGTACACCGGGATAATGACACTATGGTGGTGGTTTGAAGAAAAGGCAAAAAATCATTGAAATAGAGGAATGGAAACTATTACCTATGAAGCTCTGCACCTAGATTCACATAACATTTATTTGCCTATAATTTCCAACAATGAAAGATAAAACCTGTACCACTAAATTCCTTTATTATTAATTATGTTTCATGGTTTCTCATTATGTTTTCTATTCTGTGAATATTTCAGTTCAAACCTATCACATTTGTAATAATGTAACTGTATCATGTTTGCCAACAAATTATTTATATAGCTTTGGTATGATTCTATTGCGTTACACATTTCTATTGCCATCTTAAGTTTGCTCTTTCCATGTAATATAATATATATGGATTTATGTATATATGTATGTCCCTATTAAATTTTCGTACTATTCTACATACTAAATGTTGAATTTATTTTTTCATTTTTATTTTTATAAGGAAATGTAATTTGATCTTATTTGCAACATATTCTCAACATTTTAAATAATTGTAAAATTTATATACAATTACATTGAACTCTATCCCACATTATTTACTACACTAACCAACAATTATACATATACTACCTCAGCATCTCTTCTATTTGTGGTACCTAGCCTTAACAACATTTGCCGCGTTAACAATCGCTACCTATATTATACTATAACTGAAGAGCTCTATTTCGAACGTTCAAATGTTTCATTTACTACATATATATTTCAATCATATGCATAGCATGGGTTAGTACTCGTTAGTCTTATGTAAAATGATATAATCATTCATTCAACATAGAAACGATATTATTCAAATATAGTCCACTTTTCAACAAAGTTTTAAGGTTCAAAAAACAAAATCAGGTATATGCATCAAAAGTAGAATTGTCGCATAGTACATAAGCTTTTCAAAACTACTTTTAGATTATAGAAATGTAGAGTACAACAAGAGTTATAGTGTTCTTCCTAAAGGTATAAAAATTAGGAATTATAATATAAGCGCAGGCCCACTATATAAACTACGTTTTTATCTAGAAAGCATCAAAATTATGCAAAACACTTGACATAAAGTTTGTTCCTTATCTTATTATCTTTCCAGCAAGGACAAGATCGTTAAAATCAAACAAACTATTTGAAAGTTATGGCGAAAATGCATAGGCATTGTAATTCTGGAAATATATACACATGCCAGTATTGTAATTCAAATTCAAATTGACTTTATCACCAAAAAATTCAAAATTTTGAAAAGTGACAAATACAAAAGTTGTTCTACATTAAAATCTGCAACGACTCAGAATTTTAATCATTTGATTTGAATATTTAATTAATTCTAATTATTGAAATAATGGTTTAAAGGCTTTAAAAATTAATATTTGAAATTCTAATTCCAAATACATGAATTATTTAATATATTTGAAATATGTAAATTGTGAACTTAATATTTGAGTAATGATTTAAACATTTAGATATTAAATTAGATATTTATTTTAGTAGGTTATTGGTCTTTTTCTTAACTCATTTTAATAAATAAATAATAATAGTGAATTCAATTTATAAAATTTTTTCGGTAATAAACAGTTCAAGTAAATAATAAAGAAATATATTTGTATTTTTACGGATCAATTTTTATTGTTGTATTATTAATTTAATTTCTCTGGTTTTTTTTCATAATTTTTAGTTTGGTAATTATCTAAGTTATTCGTTTGACGATTTATCGGCAAACGACGGTATTTTAGTGATTTTCTAGAATCAATAAACCATTGTATATTATTATTATTTTGGGATTTCATCACAGTTCTGAGCATGCACATATTTTTGTTTTATTATTCGGGTTGAACGTGGGCGGAAATCTGGACAGCGCAATGCCGTAAATTTCAATTTGAAATATTAGTCAACAGTTCTGCCCCCAATATTTCTGCAACATTTCTCTGATCCTATTTTTCGTTGTCTACCCCTTACACTTCAATTCGTTTCATGCTGAAGCAAGAAAATGAATATCCACCTCTTTAAAAAAATGAAGAAATTCAAATTTAAATCTAAAAATTCAAAAGGCTTGATCTTTGAACTCTAGTAGCATGAATTAATGGTTTGAGGCATGAATAGGATGGTTAGGCTTTATCTTGAGTTTGATAATTTGTTTAAGAAATTAGGGTTGGAAAATTCTTGGGCTATGGTTGATGTTAGGTAATATAGAAGGCAGCTTTGGGATTGTTAGAGGTAGTAGGTTTGATTTTTGAATTTTCATGGTATGCGGCACTTGTTCGACAATCGCAACTATGCCAGGTCGAAGGTGGAGGAGGGTATAGATGCGTTCTTATAGGAGGCCGCAGTGGTGATGGGAATGTGGCAAGGGCATGGAGATTTTGATGGAGAGACCGTTCCGTTGTTTGTTTGTAATTTCGTCGACGGTGGAGAAGAATCTGAAGATTATAGCAGTCGACAATAGTGGAGCAAGGCACTATAAGCAAGCATGAATATGAATTGTAGAAGAAGGACTAAGTTTTAGGGTAATTATTAAATGTAATTAGTGTACTTAAATTGTAATTTTTAAATCGAGAATTTATAAATTTAATAACTTTCCCATATAAGGTCCAAATCAAACGCGGTTATTCGCGATAGACTCGTATCAATATTATCTACATTATGAAATAGGATTAGCTTAGATCGGAGCTTGTAGAAATTCAGCTAAAATCGAACGTTGTTTGATTTTACAAACCGGAATGCTTCGACGATAACTGAAACTTTCGGTGAGTTAAACCCACCTTTTTGGTTAATCTGTAATATTTTATAGTATAAAATTATAGGTTGTATGCTTGGATGTTATATTGGCTGATTTTTTGGCTTTGATGAATTGTCTCTTTTGAAAGCGATCAATAAATAAGGTTATTGCAGGGAATTTATATGACGAATAGGGAATCTATAAAGGGATCCTACGGGATTCCTCACCATGGTTGTATTATTTTCAATAGTATTCCTATTATATGAATTATTGAATATCAAACCTGATTGTTGGCCTATTGGTTATGACATTGTTATATGCTTAAAACTTAACCCCTGTAATGATAAAAATTAATAACAGCATGGATTAAGTACGTTCGTGGCTATTGGCCAAAATTTTGTATTTTGAAAACACTATTAATTATCATTGGGCTTGAATTTTTTTTTGATTTGGGAATGATTTTTAAAGCTGAATTTGGTCTTTCAGGAATAATTTATTTAAAATTTGGGTTTCAAAATTCCACTGCTTTGCTTCAACTTTTTTATTTGTCTTTTCTAATATTTATAGAGATGTTTAAAGTGTTTTGAGAAGTACTCTTTTATGGTAATTATTATTTGATGATGTGCTAGGTTGTTTAACTGTTGTTTAAAATTGTTTATTCAAAAAAGGTGGTTTATTTATGTTTAATATTTTAAGTTATTTATTAATATTTTAATTTTGTGAAAAGTTATTTATTTGAATAGTTATATTATTTAAAGACAGTTATTATTATTATTATTAAATAATGGTGTTTTGAAGTTAATAATTTCTTTTATTAATAATGTTTTGTTGTTCATAATTACTATTTATTAACAGTGTTTAGAAGTTAATTATTATTTGTTATAATAATGTTTTGAAGTTTTACTATTATTGTGTTATTTATAATAAATGAAATTATCAATTATTTAATAATAATATTTTTGGAGTAAATTAATGATTTTGCTAATGTTATTTAAAGATTGTTGATTGTTTTATTTAAGGATGTTTTATATAATAAATTATTTTATAAAGGATGTTCAAAAGCAATAAACTGTTTATGTAAAAAGGAATCAATTAAAATGGGAAGAGTTATATAAGGTTTTTATTTAATATAAGGATTTATTGAAAGAGTGTATAATTGAAAAAGGTGGGTTTTAAAATGACTTCAGGATGGAAGTTTGGAGATTTATAAAAGTAATTTTATATTGTGTTTAGAAATTTATAAAAGGAGTTTTATAAATTGTTTGGAGATTTATAAAAGGAGTTTTATAAATAATTTTTGAATCGTATAAAAAGGAATTTATAAAAGAAGATGAGATTGCTACCCATAAATGATATTTACATAACTACGATGTAATGAGAAGTACCTTTGAAACCTTCTCAGTTGAGATAAGTATATGGATATCATCCCAAGTATCGAGGAATATAATGGATTTGCAAATATATCTTTGTAAATGTATTTCGATACAAGTATTACAAAGAAATTTTAATTAATAAAAGTATTTTTTAAAAGAGGTTAGTGGTTGCTTATATGCTTAACCAATGTTGATTTCCCTATGTAAATAAATCCCTGATTGGATTGTTGTTTATTTAATAGTTAAATAAACGACTATCAAACTTGGCCAGTTTTAACTATCATTGTCGGTTCGAAGAGACCGAGATGGGTTATGTTATCCGAAAACCACTTCGAATCGGCATAAGTGTTTGAATGATTAACAACTTGAAGATGATCAAAGATGGAGTTTTTTGAAGTGCAAGGGCTACTTGCTACTAATCTCGAGGGTGATTCAAAAATGGTACTTTCCATATTATTTTAAAAGGATTTTCAAATATTTTGGAAAAAAAAGATACTTTGTGAATATACTAAATTCCATAAGAAAAGTACATGACCTTTGATAAAGGGATTTAATTTATTTAAATTTAAATTAAATAAGAGTTGGTGTTTTTCAGTGAAAATGAAGCTTTGGTTGAATTGATTGTTTATTGATAGTTAAATAACCGACTATCAAATATGGACCTAAATATAACTTTTGAAATACCTAGAAGAAGCACAAATTATGTGGTATAGTTCCCATTCGAGATGCTATACTATACGTGTAAACTCGCTTCGTTCTTCTAGGACGTTAATAAGGAAATCCATCCACTAACACTTAGGAGGTGATCTCCGATCTTATTTCCGTCTGTTTATTTCCTAAAGAACTGTGGTTGAGTTTACCGGAAATAGCGAATGTTGTTTCGAAGAGACCGTGATTGGATTGTTATTCAAAAACCACTTCGATCCAACGAGTATGTTTTTGAAATGAAGACAAAGAGCATGGAGTCGAAGATGGAGCAGTGAAGTGCAAGGGCTAGTCGCTACTAATCCTGAGGGTGATTCCAAAATGGATGTAGTAGGAATAGTGCCTTCGATTCTGTTCGAACCCGAAATAGACTTTTATGGATGAATTCTATCAGTACATTGTCATTGGAGGACAATTAGGATTCTAAGTGAAATTCCTTAAAAAGGTAATCATAGCCTCTAGCCTCATCAACCGGGAATGACTGAAAAGTAGGGGTATGCAGCAAGGCTAAGTGGGTAGCAACCAATTTGGATGTGTTTATCACTTTTATAAATACCCTTGGATATTATTATTGCGATTATGGAAGGTGCTCAGAAAAGGGTGGGAATAGCCAGGGTGATAGCATACCTGGTTTATCCAGGTCTGGGATAGACCGGTCTTGTGTAGCAGTGGATCCCAGCGTGGTCCTCGGTATGCTGTTCTACACGTGTACCATGATAGGTGGTACCCTAGTACCTAGTCATTCGGATGGAATCCATTCTCCAATAAGCGTCGTACAGCTTTGATTGTGCCTAACTATGCTGGAATGTGAGATGCAAGCATTTCAGCTATTTGAATAAGTATTTGTACTTAGACACTATCATAATATCAGATGATTTTGATATGAAATGTTTGGTTATGTAAGGTAAAATGTAACAACCCGCATATTTTACGATTGAATATTTAAATATTTTATTTTAAATATTTCATCGTTAGTCAAATTATAATCCGAAAAGCTACTTTTTCCAAACAATCGAATTAGGATCCGAGACCACCCCCATTGAGTTCAAAATGACGTTTGAGATCTTTTTGAGTATAAACATTGATATATTTGGAGTTAGTGCAAATTTGCTACCTTTTCACTTAGGGCTTTGGTTTTGTTTTAGCCTATTAGACCCAAGCTTCACCCCCTCTTCTCTTCATTCCTTCATAATTCCCTAATACATTCAAACTTCATCAAAAATGGAGGAAGAGAGTGGAAACTAAAATCCTAAGCCCTAGGTTCTTTGTAAAACTCGAGCTCTAGCTTCAAATTCAAGAAGAAGCTTTGGTAAGCCTTCTCTTCTTCTTCTCCAACTCATTCTCCTTTCAATTTCAGAAATTTCCTAAACCTAATTTATGAAATGTTTCTCTTTTAAGCTTAGATTCAAGCTCTTGGGTTGGAATTGAAGAGTGATTGTCCTTGCCATTGCTCTATAGCTTCTTCTTCATTTGTTTCGGATATAAATATAACGTCGCAACTTTTCGACGCTCGAAAACCGACATTAATACGTCCACTGTATCAACTGTCGAGCAATCGAATGCCGAAAAACCATACCGTTATGGTTAAAGAAGAAGAAAAAGATAGAAGAAGAGAGAAAAAGATAGAACAGAACAGAAAGAAACAACAAAATAATATCAGAATCTCACAATCGCAGCGGAACAACATATAATAAATAAATGAATAATCTTTAAACAAAGAACTATATCAGTTATTACATTACATCATATTACATTACATTACATTACATCATCAGAGTGTACAACAACAAACAACAACAAACAGCGGAAAAGAAATACTATATACTAGTGAATACGCCATGCCATCCAGCTTGCCTCTAGCAACTCCTGAATTCCAGAATATTCTGATAAACCTGACTCTTGACTGCCCGTGTGGAAATTGGTGGGCACCCAGAGTTTAAGAGGGAAAACAATAAACTCCGAGTCAGTCATGTGACTGGTGTGAGAACTAAAACAGTTTATTTTTTTAAAACAAAGTACAGGATAATTTTAAAATAGGTTCGCAATGCTTTTTAGAAAATGAGACTACCATAAGGCCTCCCGCACACACACACAATGCAAACGCAGAATCGGAGGAGATTTCTCCTTATGATAATCAAAGATGCTTGATACGCATTAAAAAGAAACATTTGATATTATTGCTAGTGCATAGTGTAGAAAACATTTCGAAAGTAAAGATATAAATCTTAGCCAGCATAGGCATTCCACGCTTATGCCTACTATAGCTACCATATAAACAGTGGAGCGCCACCATAAGTGAATGATAGGTTCTACAACTAAAACCGTACAAGATCGTATTGTTTCTTTGGATTTTCAACAAATGGTCAGGCCAAGGAACTTCCCATTGCCACATGGGTACGCCTCTGGAAAGACGACCCGAGAACCTAACCGGATCTCTGCCAACACAAGGTCGGGTTACCCCTAACTGAGTAACTACTGACACGAATATGTCATTCCCCGATCGTAACCGATCTATATCCGAGGATCCTCGATTTCCAGCAACCACAAAGCAATAAATTTGCAGCAACAACATAGGTTAAGTATTTGGGCTCCATACCATGATACCACCTCTATCCAGAAGGAATGACATATACCAAAGGGGCGCTACCCCCTAATAACCTTGCCGCATCCTTCTTGTTTTGACCATTCTCGGGGTGTGAGGTCCGACGAAGTCTCGTCCACAAAGCCACGCTTTATACAAAAGTTGTGCTTTGATCATCAAATGCTCAACAGCACTTCGTATGCCACATTACCAATTTGGGAATGTATCACTAGTAACCATCAACTACATAACCTCTAGGGTGTTAAGCTAAGAGAATAAATTCTCCGCCACCAACGGGAACATATTTGATAGAAACCAGCTTTACATCTCAAATTGTAACGTCAGACACACATCCATACAAGTCCGTTCCGGGATCGAACGGAACCGAAGGCACTTACAAAGAAGTCCTTGCAATCTGGATATTCACTAATCACGACCGGACTTCCCATCACAAAGGGTAATAAATTTCTATATCGGGCATCAGACGATGTAGAAACATTCGATGGTAATCCTTCCATTTTCACAAATATGCGGTCTTCAACACCGGTCATCAAATGTAATTCATAACGACGTATCACATATTCGAAATGGGTTATACGACCCCAAGGTCCTTTCCGGGCTAACCCGAATAGTAAGCGCTTATTCAAAAATAAGTGTGGCATTCAAATTCAAGCAATTCACAACAGATACCTATTTAAAGGTAAATATTGATAGTCGGTTATTTAACTATCAATAGAGACGCGCAACATCACCAGATTCCAAATAATTTCCCAAATTATTTACTCTCCAAAATATCTTTACTAGATATATAATTTCCACATTCCAACATTTGAAAACAAATTTCAAATCACTTTTCACCTTTGCCACTTTTGAAAACAAATTTCAAACATTTTCCTTACGCGGAAATACTTTCATTTCAACATGGTTCATTTAAACCAATTAAATAAATCCTTACCGATTTACTTTATATTTACGTTCCAAATCCGTAAATTTATTCGCACACTTCAAAAATAAATCAACGTTTATTTTTAAACAAATTTTCCTTTTCTTTTATAAATTCCATAGTGAATTTACAATTCCCAAAATATCTATGAATGTACAATTTTCAAATCGATTTCTAATATTCATTTTCAATTTATCTTTAAAAGATAAAATCTCAAAATATTCGCTTCATATTGGAAAATATTTCCATACTTATTTAATAATAAGTAATTCACAAATCCATTTATTTTAAACACTTGGAAAATATTCAATATACTTAAGTCGAAATTATGTATATATTTCATTCTTTAAGGAAAACGTTCTTTCAAACACATTTATTTGGGCCAAAATGAATGCTGCGTAAAACATCGTTACGACGACACAAAATCATTAGTATAGGGATTCGAAATTTAGATAGATATATAAATCCCAATACTAAATAAAAACATTTCCTTTCGGAAATCATTTACTATAACAACAGTGTTATAGTCCACCATTTCCTTATTCCTCGAAAACGTCTGTTTCAACAATAAATGTTGAAATCTATGGTTTCGATTCATAATACATTTTAAAACATCTTTAAATCGTTTTAATTCTATTTAAAACATCACTTCCCAAAACATATCCATTTTATTTAATAATATATTCACTGTCCAAAATTGTGAATATACTACGTTAACCAAATTTAACGTTTCTACACATTTTATATTAAAGGTGAGATTTTTATCTCACATGTTTGTCTATATTTATCACTGTTGTTAGGTATGAATTCCTAACATCTATTCATGATCATTTTCTTTTGATTTGAATTGGTATTGTTGAATTACCAAATTTTGGTTTTGAAGTCCAATTTTGTCAAAATCCTTTAATGGATGTTTGGATATGTTGTTTGGGCTGTATCGAAGAGCTTATATGGCCGGGTTGTCACTTGACATAAATCCTTAGTCGTCGTTGCTCGCTCGATCGCTCCCTAATTGATTTGGCCATTATGGCCTAGGCAAACTGTTGCCTTTACCAGGGTTTAGACGTCTGGAGACCAATGCCAGACGTCTGGTTTTTCCCCCTGGATAAAAATTACTCATGGCAGAATGATAAACAAGGCAGTGACTAATTTCAAACACGTTCCAAACGTCTGAAAAGATTTGTCAGACGTCTGATTTGTGTCTTCAGACGCCTAATTGGTTTTTTGGAAAATTTCCAAAGATCAAAACCAGACGTCTGGACTATCCCCCAGATGTCTGATTCGATTTCAGACGTCTGGTTGAGTGCTCCAGATGTCTGGATAGGTTTTCTGGGGTATTTCCAGGAGCCAATTCCAGACGTCTGGAACAAACCTCAAACGTCTAGAAATCCCCATTTTTGCCTAAATTGACTACTGTGTTGGAATATCCAATTTTTAATAGATTATTTTTATCCAACTAGTTGTTATCACTTTAGTTGCCTTTGATAACTTCTATATTCGGAATTTTTGGGAATATCCATTTCCATGGATTTGGCATCGATTTCTTTGGATTTAGTTCACGTCTTCGTATGTGAATTTTTAGTGATTTATTGTTTCTACAATCATTTTTGTGATTTGTCACTTTAAAAACATAAAGGTTTTCTATACTAGTAGTAAATATCAAAACTCTTTCATCAAAACAATTTCAACACTATTTTATTACAAAGCTCGTTTTTCTTAAAACCGTTTTCCAAATCTACTAGTATATACAAACCTTTACCTCACTCGCACGAGAAATCTAATTAAACGGCTTAGTAAAACAAGTGGTATGAAACGCTTGTGTTTACCTCGCCGGTTAATTCTTGGACTTGTTCGATTGAATCTCTTGTGACAATTTTCTAGTGGAGATCTACAATTTGTTCGTAAATATTTAAGTTGAGCTAGTGGTTATGGGACATGAAGCTAAGCTCAGATATTTACTAGCTTAGTGTAATTGACACTTCTTGATGATCGATGATGATTATTTTGTGATTTAGACTAGTAATGTGCGATGTCTCTTTGCCTACGAGGGAGACTAAACCCCGTTTCTGTGGAGCTTCTTCTCAATTTGGTGGGGTAGAGACCCATGGTCTTCGGTCCGTTCTGTGGAGTTCGGCTCAAAACTAATGGTTAGCAACCATGGAATAGCGTTCTGTTTTTGATACACGTGTTGGTGAGCTTTCATGCCCCCGTTTTGTGATAGGCCTCCCCATTTTTGTGATTTTTGGATTTCCAGTGATGATTTGTAGAATTTGTGTTTCACCAATTTTCATGATTTACATTAATAAGTTTTATCAGTATTTATGCATTGGTGAATTTGTGTGTCATTAACTTTTGTGATTGGCATTGATATAATTGTCAATATTTATGGTTTGGTGAATAAAAATAATGACATTCTTTTTTATCTTTGAGAAGATTCTTGTGATATTGATTAATCTCTAGTTGATTTTCAATTACATACTTATCTTAGTATGGCAGTTATCATACGTTTTTGTCATATCTCTTATTTTATATCATTTCATCTGATATTTATAGTTAGACTGATCCGTTTATTATTTTCTTATTAAGTAATACTCGGGTCAGACCGAGATGTTACAGGTGCTTCTGCTTGACTTCTCCTCTGGGATTATTATCCTGACTTTTGTCTAACTACTTAGATTTGTAGTTTTTGGTTGTATACATTTGAGATATAGACTCACTGATGTATACTTATTCTTTTGTGTTGCACTTCTAACTATTCTTTTGTGATATTGTCGATCTTGTTTGACCACTACTCTAATATACACTTTCATGTGTAATATTCATATATGTTTCCGCCTTTGAGATATGAACTTATGTGACTGATTTATGTTATGCTTACTTCTATATTTTTTTCTGAAGATATTAGCCACTGTGTAGTAGCTTTGAGTTTGCATCGGTATGTCGGATTCCTTCTTGAAATGCAAGTTATATTTTTATCTGACATATCGGTACTCGCACAAAGCAATTACATGGATGGTCACTCCTCAACAGCCTTATTCTCCATGCTAGTTGACGGCATTACCCCGTAGTGCCCTTGGCTAGCGTAGGTATAGAGGTGGGGCGTCACAGCTTGGTATCAGAGCCAAACTTCGGAACAAGGTAGAATAATTTAGCAAGGATCATCGTCCTAAGTCCATCTTAGGAGTCGTGCCTTAGGATTTAATTCGTGTCTTCGTACCGTCCTATCCTATTTTCTTTTATGATTCCTTGTTTTATCAATCATTATTATTTGATATTCATTTTGTGAATAACATTCTTCTTCTTCTTTCTTTCTTAATGAAGAGAAATGGTTAGACCTGGCCGTCCCAGCGTCGGTCAATCTAGTGCTACTCCCCAAGATGGAGTATTTATGTCTGCTCAGCAGCTTCTTGACCTAGTAAAGAATGCTCAAGCAGCCGGCTCTAATCCGGAGTCTAAATCACCATAAGTCTGGATTTGCACGTTTGTGCAACGATTATACCAATTTGGGTGGGAAGCCATTCAAAGTTTTTGAAACCATTATTGAAGTCCAGGCTTGGCTAAGAACATGCGATCGAATCTTTTCACGCATGAATCTTATTGATCTTCACCGTGTTCAGGTGGCCTCTAGTATGCTCCAAGAAAGAGCCTTAGACTGGTACAAGCTTCTGGTCTCTGAAATAAATGAAGCGGATCTTACTTGGGAGAAATTCCGAGAACGATTCGAATTAAAGTTTGTGCCAGAAGCTGAGAAGGTTACATTGGCTCGTCATTTCATTGACCTTGTTCAAGGTGAATCCTCGGTGGCAAATTATGTCGCATCCTTAGAGTCACTTTCTAAATACGAGTTGAATACATAAACACCTCATTGAAGAAGAACCAAAGATTTGTCTATGGCTTGAACAGAAATCTCAAGAAGCCATTACTTCTAAAGTTAGTAGTTTCTTTTGATCAACTCATTGATATCGCTTTTCGTTTGGAAGAGGCGGATAGGGAGAGTGATGTTGAAGTTGTGGGTGCCAAACCAAACTTCAACAATAACAAAAAAAGGCCTATTAAGTCCAAAGGCCTGTATCCTAATAAGAAAGGAAAGCAAGCAACCCCTGAAGCAAAGACTTCTTCTTCTAATAGTGGGCAATGCTTCAATTATGGTTCTAAAGACCATTATGCCAATAAATGCCCGAAACCTTTCTTTTGTCGCTATTGCAAAAGTTCGGCTCATTTTATATCTGCATGTCCTAAACTTCAAGGCAAGAAGGAGGGAAAGTTAAATGTTTCACAAGCCCCTAACAACACTTCTTGTGGTTAAGGTATTTCTCATTCTATCCTTGATGGCATTATTATGTTTCATAATCAACTTATTCGAGTTCTTTTTGATACGGGTGCATCCCATTCTTTTATATCGAAAGAACTTGTTGATACTTTTTCTTTAAGTGTTGTTGCTTTAATAACTTCTTTGAGAATTGCAAATTCGGTTGATGGATCCGCAATAATTAGTTTACTTTGTAAAGATGTCAAGATTATTTTGTGTGATTTTTCTTTCCGAGCCGATTTGCATGTCATGCGTTACTTAGGCTTTGGAATGATTTTGGGAATGGATTGGCTTAACCGTTATGAAGCTCATACCCTATGTCCTGAGCAGACTATTCATCTTCGACATCCTCAATCTGTTAAGCAGATTTCTGTTGATCTTAAAGATTCGGATTCCAACTTGGTTGCATCTTTATATTCTTTAAATCCTCATGATGACGATAATGATGATGAGGAAGATGTCATTTCTTATTCACGTTGTTCGTGAATTCTCCGACATATTTGAGCCCGTTTTAGGATTACCACTTAAGCGAGCAATTGAATTCAGAATTAATCTAATTCCGAGAGCTTTACCTATTACTCGTCCTCCTTATCGTATGTCCAATAAAGAAAGTGAGGAGATGCACAAACAGTTATCCGAATTGGAGACGAAGCAATTTATTGGCTCTAGTTCCTCTTCTTGGGGAGCTTCGGCTATTTTTGTGAAGAAATCCGATGATACACTTAGGCCTTGTGTTGGCTACCACAAGCTTAATGATCTTACTATCAAAAATAAATATCCTCTACCTCGGATTGATGATCTATTCGATCCACTTAGTGGTGCTAGAGCCTTTTCACAATTAGACTTAGCAACCGGTTTTCATCAGCTTCGTATTGCAAAGGATAGCATTCCTTTGACATCGTTCCGTACTCGTTATGGATCCTATGAATGACTTGTTATGCCATTTGGTTTAACGAATGCTCTGGCTAATTTCGTTGACCTTATGAATAGAGTTTTCAAAGACTTCCTCGATCGATTTGTTCTCATCTTTATTGATGATATTCTTGTGTATTCTAAAATCGAGGAGGAGCATGAAAAGCATCTTCGGATTGTGTTGGAAACTCTTAGGAGCAATCAATTGAAAGCAAAATTTTCTAAATGCCACTTTTGACAATCTCGTGTGAAGTTTCTTGGTCATATTATTTCCGAATCCGGAATTTCCAGGGATCCTTCAAAGATTGAAGCGATTCAAAATTGAAAGAGGCCGGAGAGTGTGACAGAGATCCGTAGTTTTCTTGGATTGGCAGGTTATTACCGTCGTTTCATAAAAGACTTTTCCAAAATTTCCATGCCTCTTACTAGCTTAACAAAGAAAGGTGTTAAATACATTTGGTCGGACAAATGTAAAGCTTCTTTTCAGAAATTAAAAGAACTCCTTTCCGATGCTCTTATTCTTGTTATTCCCGAAGAATCAAGATTTTATTATTTATATCGATGCTAGTTGCGTTGGTTTGGGTGCCATTCTTATGCAAAGAGAACGTGTTATTGCTTATGCTTCTAGGCAATTGAAGCCAGCGGAGACTAGATATGCCACTCATGATTTAGAGCTCGTGGTTATTGTTTTCGTCCTTCGAATTTGGCGTCATTATCTTTTGGGAGAGAAATTTATCCTCTATACCGTTCATAAATCTTTAAAGTATTTATTTTCCCAAAAGGAACTTAATTTGCGTCAACAACATTGGCTCGAGTTCCTTGCATCTTATGATCTTGATATTCTTTATACTCACGGAAAGGAAAATCGTGTTGCCGATGCATTTAGTCGCAAGCAACGAGTGGTTGTTTCTATGATGATATCCGAATGGAATGATCTCGAGGTTTTATCCACTTGTGAGATTCGAGATCGTGTTTTCGATCTATGTTCATCTCTTGTTTTATGTAGCCTTAAGGGTCATCCTTCTCTTCTCGACCGCATTCTTGAAGCCCAAAGGTTAGATCCCTAATTGGCTCTTCTTGGCCAAAATTTTAGGGATAAAATTGATATTGAAGGTTTGAAAGACTTTGATATTGATTCTCGTGGCGGCATTCGAAAATTTGGTAGACTTATCATGCCAAATATTAGTGATCTTTGTAAAGACATTTTAGAAGATTCCCATCGTTCTAAATTTACCATTCATCCTGGTAGTAGTAAAATATACGCGGATATGAAGCGACTTTATTATTAGGAGGGAATGAAATCTGATATTGCTAGCTTTGTTAAGAGTTGCATGACTTGCCAACTTGTCAAGGCCGAGAACCAAAGGCCCGGTAGGTTATTACAACCTTTAGAAATTCCAATTTGGAAGTGGGATCAAATTTCCATGGATTTATTGACGGCCTTCCCCGATCTCGTTTGGGTCATGATAGCTTGTGGGTGATAGTTGACAGACTTACTAAATCCTCCCATTTTATTCCCTTTCGTTCCAATCGAACCATTCCTCTCTTGGCCAAACTCTTTATTAAAGAAATTGTAAAATTGCATGGAGTTCCTTCTTCTATTGTTAGTGATCGTGATCCATTGTTTACTAGTGGATTTTGGAAGAGTCTTCAAAAAGCTTTGGGAACGAAGCTTAATTTTAGCACCGCTTATCATCCTCAGTCCGATGGACAAACCGAGCATGTGAATCAAACTATTGAAGATCTTCTTCGTTCATGTGTTCTTGATTTTGGTGGAAGTTGGGAAGATCATATTTCTCTTGTTGAGTTTTCCCATAATAATAGCTTCCAATCTAGTATTGGTATGCCACCTTTTGAGGCAATCTAGGAAGACCATGCTGATCACCTTCTTGTTGGCTTGAGGCCGGTGAGAAACTGGTTTTAGGTCCAGATTTTATTCGTGATTCCAAAGAAAAGATTGATCTTATTTGTCATAGGATGAAAGAACCCCAAAGTACACAAAAATCCTATGCCGATAACCCAAGAAAGAAATTAGAATTTTCTGTGGGAGATTTTATGTTTATTCATGTTTCACCTATGAAGGGTATTGTACATTTTAGTCGATCGGGAAAGCTAGCACCACGATATATTGGTCCATTTCCTATCACCGAATGTATTAGTTCCATAGCTTATCACCTTTTATTACCGGCACAGTTTTCTGCTATTCATGACATGTTTCACATTTCTCAATTACGGAAATGCCTTCGTGATTCCGATTCTATTCTTGAGCCCGGTGTTGTGGAAGAAATTGAAGTTTCGTCGAATTTGACTTATGAGCAACATCCTATTCGTATTACTGCTTCGGAGGTCAAACGCCTTCGAAATAAGGATGTCACTCTTGTGAAAGTTCAATGGACATCAAATCCTAGGGATTGTTCTTGAGAATCCAGAGAATTCATCGAGGGAACACATCCGGACTTACTTTCTCGTGCTCTATGAGGTGAACTTATTGTTCCAAATTTCTTCTTTTGTGTTGATATGCTTTTATGGTTGTTACTTTTTGATTCATTTATTTCTTAAGATTGCGAGGACGCAATTTCTTTAAGGAGGGGAGTCTGTAAAAACCCGCATATTTTACGATTGAATATTTAAATATTTCATCGTTAGTCGGATTATAGTCCGAAAAGCTACTTTTTGCAAACAGTCGAATTAGGACCAGAGACCACCCCCATTGAGTTCAAAATGACGTTTGCGATCTTTTTGAGTATAAACATTGATATGTTTAGTGTTAGTGGAAATTTTCTACCTTTTCACTTAGGGCTTTGGTTTAGTTTTAACCTATTAGACCCAAGCTTCACCCCCTCTTCTCTTCATTCCTTCATAATTCCCTAATACATCCAAGCTTCATCAAAAATGGAGGAAGAGAGTGGAAACTAAAATCCTAAGCCCTAGGTTCTTTGTAAAACTCGAGCTCTAGCTTCGAATTCAGGAAGAAGCTTTGGTAAGCCCTCTCTTCTTCTTCTCCAACTCATTCTCCTTTCAATTTCAGAAATTTCCTAAACCTAATTTAAGAAATGTTTCTCTTTTAAGCTTAGATTCAAGCTCTTGGGTTGGAATTGAAGAGTGATTGTCCTTGCCATTGCTCTATAGCTTCTTCCTCATTTGTTTTGGGTTTAAAGGTGAGATTTTTATCTCACATCTTTGTCTATATTTATCTCTGTTGTTAGGTATGAATTCCTAACATCTATTCATGATCATTTGCTTTTGATTTGAATAGGTATGGTTGAATTACCAAATTTTGGTTTTGAAGTCCAATTTTTGTGAAAATCCTTTAATGGATGTTTGGATATGTTGTTTGGGATATATCGAAGAGCTTATATGGCCAGGTTGTCGCTTGACATAAATCCTTAGTCGTCGTTGCTCGCTCGATCGCTACCTAATTGATTTGTCCATTATGGCTTAGGCAAACTGTTGCCTTTACCAGGGTTCAGACGTCTGGAGACCAATGCCAGACGTCTGGTTTTGCCCTGTGGAGAAAAATTACTCATGGCAGAATGATAAACATGGCAGTGACTAATTTCAGACGTCTGAACTAACGTTCCAGACGTCTACAAAGATTTGTCAGACGTCTGATTTGTGTCTTCAGATGCCTGGTTGGTTTTCTGGAAAATTTCCAGAGATCAAAACCCGACGTCTGGACTATTCCCCAGACGTCTGATTCGATTTCAGACGTCTGGTTTAGTGCTTCAGACGTCTGGATGGGTTTTTGGGGTATTTCCAGAAGCCAATTCCAGACGTCTGGGACAAACCTCAGACGTCTGGAAATACCCAGTTTTGCCTAAATTGACTATTGTGTTGGAATATCCTATTTTTAATCGATTATTTTTCTCCAATTAGTTGTTATCACTTTAGTTGCCTTTGATAACTTCTATTTTCGGAATTTTTGGGGATATCTATTTCTATGGATTTGGTAATGATTTCTTTGGATTTAATTCACGTCTTGGCATGTGAATTTTTAGTGATTTTTTTTTTATAATCATTTTTGTGATTTGTCACTTTAAAAACATAAAGTTTTTCTATACTAGTAGTAAATATCAAAACTCTTTCATCAAAACGATTTCAACACTATTTTATTACAAAGCTCGTTTTTCTTAAAACCGTTTTCCAAATCAACTAGTATATACAAACCTTTACCTCACTCGCACGAGAAATCTAATTAAATGACTTAGTAAAACAAGTGGTATGAAATGCTTGCGTTTACTTCGCCGGTTAATTCTTGGACTTGTTCGATTGAATCTCTTGTGACAATTTTCTAGTGGAGATCTACAATTTGTTCGTAAACACTTAGGTTAAGCTAGTGGTTATGGGACATGAAGCTAAGCTTATATATTTACTAGCTTAGTGTAATTGACACTTCTTGATGATCAATGATGATCATTTGTGATTTAGACTAGCAATGTGTGATGTCTCTTTGTCTACGAGGGAGACTAAACCACGTTTCTGTGGAGCTTCTGCTCAATTTGGTGGGGTAGCGACCCATGGTCTTCGGGCCGTTCTGTGGAGCTCCGGCTCAAAACTAATGGTTAACAACCATGGAATAGCGTTCCGTTTTGTGATACATATGTTGGTGAGCTTTTATGCTCCCATTTTGTGATAGGCCTCCCCCTTTTTGTGATTTCTAGATTTCCATTGATGATTTCTAGAATTTGTGTTTCACCAATTTTCGTGATTAACATTGATAAGTTTTATCAATATTTGTGCATTGGTGAATTTGTGTGTCATTAACTTCTGTGATTGGCATTGATATAATTGTCGATATTTATGGTTTGGTGAATAAAAATAAAGAGTATGACATTCTTTTTTATCTTTGAGAAGATTCTTGTGATATTGATTAATCTCTAGTTGGTTTTCAATTACATACTTATCACAGTATGACTTTATAGTTATCATACGTTTTTGTCATATCTCTTATTTTATATCATTTCGTCTGAAATTTATAGTTAGACTGATCCGTTTATTATTTTCTTATTAAATAATACTCGGGTCAGACCAAGATGTTACATGTGCTTCTGCTTGACTTCTCATCTGGTATTATTATCCTAACTTTTGGCTAACTACTTTGATTAGTAGTTTTTGGTTGGGTACTTTTGAGACGTAGACTCATTGATGTATACTTATTCTTTTGTGTTGCACTTGTAAATATTCTTTTGTGATATTGTGGATCTTGTTTGACCACTACTCTGATATACACTTTCATATGTAATATTCATATCTATTTCCACCTTTGAGATATGAACTTCTGTGACTGATTCATGTTATGCTTATTTCTATATTTGTTTTCGGAGATATTAGCCACTGTGTAGTAGCTTTGAATTTGCATCGGTATGTCGGATTCCCTCTTGAAATGCAAGTTATATTTTTATCTGACATATCGGCACTCGCACAAAGCAATTACATGGATGGTCGTTCCTCAACAGCCTTATTCTCCGCACTAGTTGACGGCATTACATCGTAGTATCCTTGGCTAGCGTGGGTATAGAGGTGGGGCGTCACATAAAAACCCGTCGTTTTTATGTGTGGCCTGGTCTTACGAGATACCTTTGATTTTCAAAGGATTTTGAAACTTTAATAATTCAAATTGAGTGTGTTTTCTCACGCTGGCTTTCTAGACTGACTGGGGTGTTATTTTATTATAATGCTCTGGTCAGACCGAGTATTTCAGAATCAAGATGGGATGCTATGGAGCTTAGGAGACGAGCTGGATAGAGAAGACGTATTACTCGTATTTGATTTTATTTCTCTGTAGTGTTTTGTTGAAGTTATCAGCAATTGTGAGGGCAGGTTGATATAACTGCCTAGGCTAGTAACTATTGATTTGTGTACTCTGATGTGAGATATGTATATTACAATTTTGATTTATGTAAAGAATTGTTTATATTATATGTTATTCAGTCCGCTGTGAGATTCTGTTGTTTGGTTTCTTCTTTCTTCTACCTACTTTCTTTCCCCTTAACAATCTGATGTTCCGACACTCGATCATTCGGCATGTTATACAATGAGCGTATTTATGTCGATTTTTGCGGGTCAAAAGGGCGAGTCGTCACATTAAATTCATGGATAGCTTATTAAATATGATGCCATTATTGATGATGTCATAAATACATTTTATTTTCCAAAAATAAAATAAATAATTTTATTTCATATACTTATTTAAATGGATAAATTAGTGTATGTATCCAGCTCTGTGGCCGACTTTTGAAAATTATAGAGTCATTGATTGGTAAATGATTTTCGACCATTTTACCATTATTCCTCCAAAGTTTAAATTTTCGTAAATACTTACTCAAAATAAGATTACCATCATTTTTGTTCAAAACATCATAACCTATGTTTTAAAAAACTAATATTTTAATATTTAAAAATAAATATAATTTATCACATTGACCAATTTACGGGTCGTTACATACTTTATTCTTAAAAGAATTTCGTCCTAAAAATTTCAACGCAAAACCCAAAGGTGTTTGCCCAAAAATATTTATTTTAAACTTGCACCTATATGATGTATATAGATCATCTGTACACTACATCTAATTCGAATCCACAACTTTATTTGCGAACTAGATTTGATTCCCCGATGCTCTAATGCGGACTTCGATCAGGCTTTTCGGTTAGAATTTTAGATTTTCTTGCATAAAACTCAACTATAATAGAAAACTGAAGTATCCAAGAACAAACCCTTGTCAATGTTTGTCATTAAGAATCGAGGGAATGAAAAGGATGAATGAGAAAGAATGAATTGCACGTACATAATGAATTAAAGAATTGTGACGACGCGAATTTTTCACGCTCGAAAATCGACATCCATACTTCATATCGTATTCGAATGCCATAGATTCGACCGTTCAAATCCGATTCGCCGGAGCTTATAACAACATTAAGTAAACAACACAGCGGAATAAAAGAATAATACATTGATATAGAGTTTTGATACAATATCTGATACAACAGATGATCCAATAGATATCAATATACATCAGAGATATGATACAATAAATAGCAGCGGAAAAAAAAACATAGATGACATCTAGCAGCGGAACAATATAACTCTAAGATAGTCTTCAAAAGAGAACTCCGAGAACTGCGACTCCATTTTCAAGAACCAATTCAGCAATAGCTCGAACTCCCAATAACGATGCACCAAGCTAAGCAAGACTGGTGTGATCCAAAGACTGAACTAACTCTAGATAATCTACTAAACGTGACTATCTGAAAAACCCAAACTCTAGACTGCTCGTGTAGAAAATAATGAGCACCCAGAGTTTAGGAAAGAAACAATAAACTCCGGATCAGTCGTGGGACTGGTGTGAGCAACAAAAACAATTTATCTTTTAAAACATTCAACAAAAGATTTTCAAAGTCAATTCGCAATGCTTTTTAGAAATGAGACTGCCATAAGGCCTCCCGCACACACACACAATGCAAACGCAGAATCGGAGGAGATTTCTCCTTATGATAGTCAAAGATGCTTGATACGCATTAAAAGGAAACATTTGATATTATTACTAGTGCATAGTGTAGGAAAAATTCATTTCGAAAGTAAAGATATAAATCTTAGTCAGCATAGACATTTCGCACTTATGCCTACTATAGCTACCATGTTCAGTAGCAGGTTACCGCCACATTCCATGGTAGGTTCTACAACTAAAACCGTACAGGATTCGTATTGTTTCTTTGGATTTCCAACAAATGGTCAGGCCAAGGAACTTCCCATTGCCACATGAGAACGCCTCTGGAAGGACGTCCCCGAGAACCAAACCGGATCTCTGCCAACACAAGGCCGGGTTACCCCTAACTGGGTAACAATTGACACGAGTATGCCATCCCCCGGTCCTTTAGGACCTTTAACCGAGAGCTCTCTAATCAACATCACACAATCATAAATAAAGTGTTTCAACATGAGTAAGTATCTGGGCTCCATACCATGATACCACCCTTTTCCAGAAGGAAATGCACATACCCTAAAGGGAGCTACCCCTCGTAACCTTGCCTCATCTTTCCTGTTTTGACCATTTCGGGGTGTGAGGCTCGACGAAGTCACGTCCACAAAGCCACGCTTTATACAAAATCTGTGCTTTGGGTCAACAAATGATCATAGAAATGATCACAAAGATAAACGATCAAACAAATGATCCTATCACAAATGATCAACACAATGATCATTTCACAACAACACTCAGCATGTCACATTACCAAATTGGGAATATATCGCTGATAACCATCAACTACATAACCTCTGAGCTCGTACGTCTCAGAGAAGGGTGTTAAGCTAAGAGAATAAATTCTCCGCCACCAACAGAAATATATTTGAAAGAAATCAGCTTTATATCTCAAATTGTAATGTCAGACATAACTATCCATACAAGTCTGTTCTGGATTTAGAACAGAACCGAAGGCACTTACAAAGAAGTGCTTGCAATCCGGATATTCACAATCCCGATCGGATTTCCCATCACTTAGGGAGTCGCTACACCGGCGTGACTTGGTGCAGAGACAATCGATAGGTCATCCTACCGCTCTCGCAAATACCCGGTCTTCATCACCGGTCTTCAAATGCTATCCATAACGTCAAATCACATATTCGAAATGTGTTATACGACACAAAGATCCTTTCCCGGCTAAACCGAATAGTGAGCGAAAATATTTAAAACATATGGATATGGGATTTCAATTAAGTCACAACTTAATAATTCAAACTTTCTTTCAAATGGTTTAAATCAATTACCATTTCTAATCTTTTAAACAAAAGATTTATTTCATGAAGATCGCCTAATTTCTCAAAGATTCAATCCTGGATTTCAAAACAATTCCAAATAAATTGGATTTAATTCATTAAATCTTTAAATTAAGATTTAACTTATATCTTTCAAAGTTCGTTCCCAAATATTCTCTTTCAAATTTCATTTCCAGATATTTATCTATAACTTGGAAGACTTTTTCAGTTTAAACTTGAAATCCCTTTAATACAATTTGAAATTCATTTCTCCTATGAAAGCTTTTTATCATTTAGAAACAACAGTCTTATTTCGGAAAAACCCGATTTCATTTATACAAGTTACAATCTTTGGGTTAATTCAAATTCCTAAAAGCACAATACTTAAACAATGGTTTGACTCATATATAACTAGTATAATATCGTTAATCCCTAGCTTCAAATCATAGAATTCAATTTCAAGTATTGAATTCAAATTTAAATCAAAATATTTAAATTCCAAAACTTAATCAAGTTATTCGAAAATAAGTTTTATCTTTGAAATTCTATTTCAAAAGCTTTTCACTTTAAACCCAAATTTCCAATTTCAAAATCAATTGAAACTAAAATTTCAATTTCAAAAACATCAAATTTAAATTATTTGCGACTTAACCGATTTCCACGTGAAATCCATATTTGTGTGTGTAAAAGTGTAGTCCAGGGGTTTCACACAGTAGTGCAACATCATTCAATCACACAGATCAGAATACAGAAATATAGTTGATAAGCGGTATTAACTATCACGCTTATCGTTCATTCATAGATCACAGATATATATCACAGATAAGTAAATTACAGATCACAACATATATCAGGATGTATTACAAAGCATCATATATCAGAGATATCAAACAATCAAATCATCCAATAGAATCCAAATATTCATAAGTAAGATAAATTAATATCTGATTATAATTAATTTATACCAGGTTAATTACTTATGAATAAACTACAAATCTTAGTTAATTAATAATAAATTTATTGTAAACCATTTTAAATAAATTATCTTTTAATCAATAATTAATTGTGTTAATTAATTAACCCTTAATTAATAAATCATCCCTTAATAACTTTCGTTTATTAATTAACCTTTAATTAATAAATTATTCTCAAATTAATTACCTTAATTAATTTATCACATACATTAATTTTTCCTTTAATTAATTATTCTTTAATCATTTGATTTATCAATCTTTAATCATAAATAAATTATCCTTAATTAATTTAAGATAAACCATAATTTTCAACATATGAATTTTAAGTTTAAATAAACTTAAAAATTATCTTTTTATCACTTTTTATTAATTAATTGCTTCTTAATTAATTATCTTAATAAATTAATTAACTAACCTTTTATTTATAATTAATTAACCCTTATTAATCCAATTTTAAGCCAAAACAATTATCCTAAAACATGGGTTAAAAATATTTAAAATTTAAATCTGGTTTTAAAGTCAAAATCTGTTTTTATATCAAACCTGAGACCCACTTCGAGTCACACCCGAGAAAAATGCCTGAGTGCTTCGAGTTTTCCCCCAACCCAACCCGTGTGAGTATTTTTTTTCAAAATTTTGTTTAAGTGTTGATCTAACCCGGCGCACAACTGAATGCACTCGAGTTAAGACTCGAGCCAAACCCAATATTACTCGATACTCCCTTCGAGTTATCTTCATCTTCCCAACTATAACCACCCAACCATAACCACTGACACACGCAAACACGTGTGCACCTGCACCATCCACCGCCGATGTCCTGGCTACCACTGCCGTCGCCATCTAGTCATCGTTGACCCCCTGAATCAATTCGAACAACCCAATATACACAAACTTGCCAAATCACAATCGAGTGAATTCGAGCCCGAGATTGAAACCTGGAACACGCGAGAGCATCACCACCTAAACCTGGAAACCATTGTCGTTCTCAACACCTCGATCACCTGAGTTCGTACAACTCCGGTCATCTACTCGTCCATCTCCCCTCTTCCACCTCCCAGAAGCACGCTGCACTCGATCACGTCACGGTGGCGAAATCAAATATTTTACAGAACACAAAAAAAACCGGAACCCAAACCCTATATGTATCTCGAACTCAAAATTCTTGCAACCGATAATTTTTTCGACAATTTTCCTAAACTCCAAGATGTTCAGACCTGCTTCAACCCAAATCTTAGCATCCAAAGATGATTCGATCACCAGAAAATGATCAAAGAGCTGGTTTTTTTCAAACTCGAACTGCCCTTGAATCTCTCAACTAAAAATTTTGATTCTAGCTTTAAAAATCATGTTGTAGTTGTTATTTTTAATTTATAAAACTGAATGTATAAACTGCAAGGTTTGGGTTTTCACTTTGTTTAACATATACTGTTGTTTTTATATTCCAGTGACACTCAGGCTTGAAATTTAACTTAATCAAGTTTTAAACATTGATCCATAATAAATCAAACAACTTTTCTTTGTAAACAAGCCATAACAACCATTGATTGAATAGAATATGAATTTAAATCTAAAACAAGAAACTGGAAACTAAGATCAGTGAATTCTCATATGGAAATAAACATACACAAAGCATATTGCATTTACATATATACATACTACTACCATATCTATCCCAGAAAGACAGGCAACCATATTCAATTCTTAAATTAAAAAGTGATGTTACTCACATTTGAGAAGATGAACAGAGAACAGTGTTTCCACTTTTTAGCACAGGCCTTGAAATTCTTAGCTATACTTTCCTCCTTGATCTTTGGTTTATTTTGTTTGAATTGTTTAAGTTGAAGTTTATTTATAGCTTGAAATGGATTTTTACTTCATATGTACTCAGTTTTGAACGAAATGAAGAAGATTGATATATAAAAGAATGGAGCTTTACAGGCTGGTATAGTTAGTACAGTGTATTATAATGTTGTTTGTACAAATGATTATAATATTTTGTATAATAGGCATGGTTTAAGATGATATCAATTTGTGCTGAGGGGATGTGTATAGGGGTTACAACTTTATACAGGGTGATGTTATTTGTACAAAGTAATACTATTTTGTTTAATAAGTATGGTTGAGATGTATTATTACTTTAGCTTTGTTTATTTCAGCCTGCATTTTTCTTGCCTGCATTAACTTACATGTTTATATTTTTTACTTTGTTTTGTTTTATATTTTTTATGTGTACATACTTTTGCTTTACTTTATATTTTTCTTTTACAAACCTGCAGGCTGCATTACTTGCTTAGTACTTTATGTTTTATACTTATCTCTTTTCTTTTATTTTGTGTTCATATTTATTGCTGTCTTGCATTCTTTTGTTTATGTTTTGTTTGTACTTATCTTGCCTTTCTTTTACTTGTTCTTTTTTCATTTGTCTCTGCTGAAAATGTGTATATTTTTGTTTGTTGGTATTTCTTCTTTTGCTTTATATTTATTCTATAACTTTGTTTGTACATAGATGTTTTCCTTTCTTATCTGAATGTATATGTTTGTTTGGTTCCATACTTAACTTTTATTTATCTCTATTTATAACTCAAATATTTATTTTACTTCTATTTTTAGTTTAAATATTTATCATGAATTTTACTTTAATAATTATTGTTTTATATTTTTCTATATACACATACATATATAGTATTTAAATTCAATTCAAATATATATATATACATATATATATATATCTATATATATATAATTTTAAATTTACTCATTATATGCTCAAATACATATATATATACACTCATATATATACAATATTAAAGTTTAAATGATTTATACAGAATTTATCTGTATTTGGGGAAACTCGCTTAAATTTCCAATTAGCTATACAATTTAAATTAAAAAATTATATAAATTATCAATTTAAATTCATATAAAATTCGGGGTCGTTACTGACTTCCCCCTTAAAAGAATTTCGTCCCCGAAATTCGTAGGCACGAAAACAACAAAGATAGATAGATTCGATCTTCTATAATTCCTCAAACACAAGATATGGATTCCAAACTCAAATCGGAATACCCCAAAATATAAATAACTGGTCCCTCTTTGGACTTTGGTATTTACAACAAATTACAACAGAATTTCGAATTTGGTTTTAAACGAAATCCATTTATCGATACAATATAAATTTAGCTTCATATTTCATTGATCAAGTTAACTCGATTTAAATTTCTAATTTATTTAAAATTTTCAATTCCAAATTTCCAATTCATATTCATTAAGGTTTAAAATCAAAAACTGGTAAGAAACCGATGAGGATACGAAGTAAGAATTTTCTACAATGATTCGTAGGGCCATCATCACATTGAAACTTCTTCTTGTAGCTGTCACGAAGAAATCAAAAGAATTTGGAAACGAATCAAAGGAGATTGATAGAGAAAATTTGTTTCCACTGTTGTTACAGAGTTTTGACAAATTATAGCCGTATTCCTCTGTCCCCTATCTCGTTTTCTTCTTGCATCCATACTCACTATCAGTGAATAGTAAGAGAATTTACTGAGGCATTCAAACGGATATCTTAGGGATATACTCATTCTAGGGATACTTCACCCTATCTCTAATGAGTTACTTAATGTGTTATACTCCTGAGCTAAAGTTCAACCCTTAGCTCTGATACCAAATGTGACGACGCGAATTTTTCGCGCTCGAAAATCGACATCCATACTTCATATCGTATTCGAATGCCATAGATTCGACCGTTCAAATCCGATTCGCCGGAGCTTATAACAACATTAAGTAAGCAACACAGCGGAATAAAAGAATAATACATTGATATAGAGTTTTGATACAATATCTGATACAACAGATGATCCAATAGATATCAATATACATTAGAGATATGATACAATAAATAGCAGCGAAAAAAAACATAGATGACATCTAGCAGCGGAACAATATAAGTCTAAGATAGTCTTCAAAAGAGAACTCCGAGAACTGCAACTCCATTTCCAAGAACCAATTCAGCAATAGCTCGAACTCCCAATAACGATGCACCAAGCTAAGCAAGACTGGTGTGATCCAAACACTAAACTAACTCTAGATAATCTACTAAACCTGACTATCTGAAAAACCCAAACTCTAGACTGCTCGTGTAGAAAATAATGAGCACCCAGAGCTTAGGAAAGAAACAATAAACTCCGGATCAGTCATGGGACGGTGTGAGCAACAAAAACAGTTTATCTTTTAAAACATTCAACAAAAGATTTTCAAAGTCAATTCGCAATGCTTTTTAGAAATGAGACTACCATAAGGCCTCCCGCACACACGCACAATGCAAACGCAGAATCGGAGGAGATTTCTCCTTATGATAGTAAAAGAAACTTGATACGCATTAAAAAGAAACATTTGATATTATTAATAGTGCATAGTGTAGGAAAAATTCATTTCGAAAGTAAAGATATAAATCTTAGCCAGCATAGACATTTCGCACTTATGCCTACTATAGCTACCATGTTCAATAGCAGGTTACCGCCACATTCCATGGCAGGTTCTACAACTAAAACCGTACAGGATTCGTATTGTTTCTTTGGATTTCCAACAAATGGTCAGGCCAAGGAACTTCCCATTGCCACATGAGAACGCCTCTGGAAGGACGTCCCCGAGAACCAAACCGGATCTCTGCCAACACAAGGCCGGGTTACCCCTAATTGGGTAACAACTGACACGAGTATGCCATCCCCCGGTCCTTTGGGACCTTTAACCGAGATCTCTCTAATCAAGATCACACAATCATAAATAAAGTGTTTCAACATGAGTAAGTATCTGGGCTCCATACCATGATACCACCCTTTTCCAGAAGGAAATGCACATACCCTAAAGGGAGCTACCCCTCGTAACCTTGCCGCATCTTTCCTGTTTTGACCATTTCGGGGTGTGAGGCTCGACGAAGTCACGTCCACAAAGCCACGCTTTATACAAAAGTTGTGCTTTGGGTCAACAAATGATCATAGAAATGATCACAAAGATAAACGATCAAACAAATGATCCTATCACAAATGATCAACACAATGATCATTTCACAGCAACACTCAGCATGTCACATTACCAAATTGGGAATATATCGCTGATAACCATCAACTACATAACCTCTGAGCTTGTACGTATCAGAGAAGGTTGTTAAGCTAAGAGAATAAATTCTCCGCCACCAACAGAAATATATTTGAAAGAAATCAGCTTTATATCTCAAATTGTAATGTCAGACATAACTATCCATCCAAGTCTGTTCTGGATTTAGAACAGAACCGAAGGCACTTACAAAGAAGTCCTTGCAATCCAGATATTCACAATCCCGATCGGATTTCCCATCACTTAGGGAGTCTCTATACCGGCGCGACTCGGTGCAGTGACAATCGATAGGTCATCCTATCGCTCTCGCAAATACCCGGTCTTCATCACCGGTCTTCAAATGCTATCCATAACGTCAAATCACATATTCGGAATGGGTTATACGACACAAAGGTCCTTTCCCGGCTAAACCGAATAGTGAGCGAAAATATTTAAAACATATGGATATGGGATTTCAATTAAGTCACAACTTAATAATTCAAACTTTCTTTCAAATGGTTTAAATCAATTACCATTTCTAATCTTTTAAACAAAAGATTTATTTCATGAAGATCGCCTAATTTCTCAAAGATTCATTCCTGGATTTCAAAACAATTCCAAATAAATTGGATTTAATTCATTAAATCTTCAAAATTAAGATTTAACTTATATCTTTCAAAGTTCGTTCCCAAATATTCTCTTTCAAAATTCGTTTCCAAATATTTATCTATAACTTGGAAGACTTTTTCAGTTTAAACTTGAAATCCCTTTAATACAATTTGAAATTCATTTCTCCTATGAAAGCTTTTTATCATTTAGAAACAACAGTCTTATTTCGGAAAAACCCGATTTCATTTATACAAGTTACAATCTTTGGGTTAATTCAAATTCCTAAAAGAACAATACTTAAACAATGGTTTGACTCATATATAACTAGTATAATATCGTTAATCCCTAGCTTCAAATCATAGAATTCAATTTCAAGTATTGAATTCAAATTTAAATCAAAATATTTAAATTCCAAAACTTAATCAAGTTATTCGAAAATAAGTTTTATCTTTGAAATTCTATTTCAAAAGCTTTTCACTTTAAACCCAAATTTCCAATTTCAAAATCAATTGAAACTAAAATTTCAATTTCGAAAACATCAAATTTAAATTATCTGTGACTTAACCGATTTCCACGTGAAATCCATATTTGTGTGTGTGTAAAAGTGTAGTCCAGGGGTTTCACACAGTAGTGCAACATCATTCAATCACACAGATCAGAATACAGAAATATAGTTGATAAGCGGTATTAACTATCACGCTTATCGTTCATTCACAGATCACAGATATATGTCACAGATAAGTAAATTACAGATCACAACATATATCAGGATGTATCACAAAGCATCATATATCAGGGATATCAAACAATCAAATCATCCAATAGAATCCAAATATTCATAAGTAAGATAAATTAATATCTGATTATAATTAATTTATACCAGGTTAATTACTTATGAATAAACTACAAATCTTAGTTAATTAATAATAAATTTATTGTAAACCATTTTAAATAAATTATCTTTTAATCAATAATTAATTATGTTAATTAATTAACCCTTAATTAATAAATCATCCCTTAATAACTTTCGTTTATTAATTAACCTTTAATTAATAAATTATTCTCAATTTAATTACCTTAATTAATTTATCACATACATTAATTTTTCCTTTAATTAATTATTCTTTAATCATTTGATTTATCAATCTTTAATCATAAATAAATTATCCTTAATTAATTTAAGATAAATCATAATTTTCAACATATGAATTTTAAGTTTAAATAAACTTAAAAATTATCTTTTTATCACTTTTTATTAATTAATTGCTTCTTAATTAATTATCTTAATAAATTAATTAACTAACCTTTTATTTATAATTAATTAACCCTTATTAATCCAATTTTAAGCCAAAACAATTATCCTAAAGCATGGGTTAAAATATTTAAAATTTAAATCTGGTTTTAAAGTCAAAATCTGTTTTTATATCAAACCTGAGACCCACTTCGAGTCACACCCGAGAAAAATGCCTGAGTGCTTCGAGTTTTCCCCTAACCCAACCCGTGTGAGTATTTTTTTTCAAAATTTTGTTTAAGTGTTGATCTAACCCGGCGCACAACTGAATGCACTCGAGTTAAGACTCGAGCCAAACCCAATATTACTCGATACTCCCTTCGAGTTATCTTCATCTTCCCAACTATAACCACCCAACCATAATCACTGACACACGCAAACACGTGTGCACCTGCACCATCCACCGCCGATGTCCTGGCCACCACTGCCGTCGCCATCTAGTCATCATTGACCCCCTGAATCAATTCGAACAACCCAATATACACAAACTTTTCCAAATCACAATCGAGTGAATTCGAGCCCGAGATTGAAACCTGGAACACACGAGAGCATCACCACCTAAACCTGGAAACCATTGTCGTTCTCAACACCTCGATCACCTGAGTTCGTACAACTCCAGTCATCTACTCGTCCATCTCCCCTCTTCCACCTCCCAGAAGCGCGCTGCACTCGATCATGTCATGGTGGCGAAATCAAATTTTTTACAGAACACAAAAAAAACTGGAACCCAAACCCTATATGTATCTCGAACTCAAAATTCTTGCAACCGATAATTTTTTTGATAATTTTCCTAAACTCCATGATGTTCATACCTGCTTCAACCCAAATCTTAGCATTCAAAGATGATTCGATCACCAGAAAATGATCAAAGAGCTGGTTTTTTTCAAACTCGAACTGCCCTTGAATCTCTCAACTAAAAATTTTGATTCTAGCTTTAAAAATCATGTTGTAGTTGTTATTTTTAATTTATGAAATTGAATGTATAAACTGCAAGGTTTGGGTTTTCACTTTGTTTAACATATACTGTTTTTTTTATATTCCAGTGACACTCAGGCTTGATATTTAACTTAATCAAGTTTTAAACATTGATCCATAATAAATCAAACAACTTTTCTTTGTAAACAAGCCCTAACAACCATTGATTGAATAGAATATGAATTTAAATCTAAAACAAGAAACTGGAAACTAAGATCAGAGAATTCTCATATGGAAATAAACATACACAAAGCATATTGCATTTACATATATACATACTACTACCATATCTATCCCAGAAAGATAGGCAACCATATTCAATTCTTAAATTAAAAAGTGATGTTACTCACATTTGAGAAGATGAACAGAGAACAGAGTTTCCACTTTTTAGCACAGGCCTTGAAATTCTTAGCTATACTTTCCTCCTTGATCTTTGGTTTATTTTGTTTGAATTGTTTAAGTTGAAGTTTATTTATAGCTTGAAATGGATTTTTACTTCATATGTACTCAGTTTTGAACGAAATGAAGAAGATTGATATATAAAAGAATGGAGCTTTACAGGCTGGTATAGTTAGTACAGTGTATTATAATGTTGTTTGTACAAATGATTATAATATTTTGTATAATAGGCATGGTTGAAGATGATATCAATTTGTGCTGAGGGCATGTGTATAGGGGTTACAACTTTATACAGGGTGATGTTATTTGTACAAAGTAATACTATTTTGTTTAATAAGTATGGTTGAGATGTATTATTACTTTAGCTTTGTTTATTTCAGCCTGCATTTTTCTTGCCTGCATTAACTTACATGTTTATATTTTTTACTTTGTTTTGTTTTATATTTTTTATGTGTACATACTTTTGCTTTACTTTATCTTTTTCTTTTACAAACCTGCAGGCTGCATTACTTGCTTAGTACTTTATGTTTTATACTTATCTCTTTTCTTTTATTTTGTGTTCATATTTATTGCTGTCTTGCATTCTTTTGTTTATGTTTTGTTTGTACTTATCTTGCCTTTCTTTTACTTGTTCTTTTTTACTTTGTCTCTGCTGAAAATGTGTATATTTTTGTTTGTTGGTATTTCTTCTTTTGCTTTATATTTATTCTATAACTTTGTTTGAACATAGATGTTTTCCTTTCTTATCTGAATGTATATGTTTGTTTGGTTCCATACTTAACTTTTATTTATCTCTATTTATAACTCAAATATTTATTTTACTTCTATTTTTAGTTTAAATATTTATCATGAATTTTACTTTAATAATTATTGTTTTATATTTTTCTATATACACATACATATATAGTATTTAAATTCAAATCAAATATATATATATATATATATATATAATTTTAAATTTACTCATTATATGCTCAAATACATATATATATACTCATATATATACAATATTAAAGTTTAAATGATTTATACAGAATTTATCTGTATTTGGGGAAACTCGCTTAAATTTCCAATTAGCTATACAATTTAAATTAAAAAATTATATAAATTATCAATTTAAATTCATATAAAATTCGGGGTCGTTACAAGAATAATTTTTATTTGAAAAAAAGAAACCGTTCCCATTCTTTAATTAAAAATTTCCTACTTAATCCCCTTTAATTTTTCTCTATCTCCAATTCTTTTTTTCACATGATATGCCATCAAATGACAAAAAATTTCCATAAATCATGGCAGCAAATGACATAAAATTTCCATAAATTATTTATGCAATTATCATTAGATTATATCGATACCGTATATCAATGTGCACAAATATGACTTTTGTAAATGCATTAAAATAATTAGAAACAACTTTCGAACATCGGATAATAATAATTAATACTTCTCAAACATAAATTTATTTAACCAATTTACGACATTTTATTAATTAATCAAATCATGTGGTTTTTTAGAGAATTCATCATTACGGTTGCATGACTCAAAGGTGTAGCAATTAATAGCCAACTACATAAATATTAACATTCACACGTCACTTATCAGGTGGCGTAACATTTTGGCTGAATTTATCGCTTCATGTCTTTTGGTAAAGTCCAAATTTATTTATTATATGTAGTACCCGGTAGTGACAATTATTTACACCAATTCTCTTCGTTTAAGCTATAACACAATAGGACTTATGGAATTTGGTAATGGTCAAAATTTCAATATCGTCCACATTCAACTTTATAGTCCAAACACAAAGTCCTTGGTTCAATAATAATAATAATTAGAATTAACCAAAATGCTCTAGCCAAAGACTTTGAATTTGAGTTGATTTCTGTTGACCATGATACTAGCCTCATATAACTGAGGAGACGAATCCTCTCTTGAATTGTGCTTCACTTCCAACGCTTCCACTCAACCCAACTATAGTCGTTCAATGGATGTTGTGCCATGATTTAACTATAGCCAAGCGGAGCTTCCATATTGAAGATTAGCAGTATTCTCTAGTCAATAGAATTGTGTAAATTAGTCACATCGGTATTCTCTACTTGACCTTAGTTATATTAACCAACAAACAAATACCAAGTGAGTCATTCCATTGTTATCCAATAACTACCATTACGTAACACCTTGGTACACCCACTAGTCATGAGTAAGACACTGCCCAACATTTGAAGAGCATTACGTACTCCAGTCTCAACGGATGTATCAATATCCAGTCTGGATACATCTTGACAAGGAATATTTAAATGGTATATTTGTTTACATTGTGATAAATTACTCACGGTTGCAACACTATCTAACTGCTATCACAATGGAGATCATTTATGGATTTTCTATTAAATATAATTTTAATTAAATTAATTAATTAATAGATCACATTACATCAAGTATATAATACAAAGAAACACCTTTTAGTTTGAACAAAATTGGTTATCAAGTTAGAAATATTACATAATTGCCCCTGGGTCATACCCCTAACTCTATCAATCTCCAACTTACACTTGCGGTCAATAATGGAATGTTATTCCAACTTCTCTAATTGGTTTCCTAAAAACCAATTGGGTCGATCCCTTAGTGAACGGGATGCGATTATGTTTCAATTGTCTAATTTTTCAATCAACTCTCTTTGATGGTGATAACCTATTTTATCATGTGGAATAATTCAGAGTATATCTCTCAACTTCTAGTAAGATATAAGTTTTATTACGAACTATTCGTGACATTGTTATCATATAGCAATGTTATGGGATTCTCAACATTTGGAATCACTCTTAACTTAGTTGTAAATTTATGCAGATATATTTATACATTGGTTTTATTGTGGCATTATTCAAGGTGATGTACTTAGCCTCTTTCATTGAATCAGCCATAGTCTGCCATTTGGAGTATTTCCAACTTCAAGATTCATAACTTGAATTTATTATTGACATGTTATACTAAATATAACTTATGAAGTTTGAGCCCTAACTCTCCTTCATAAGGAGTTTGTTGTTTTTGTAACAATTCTCTAGTATTTCATAATTACACGAGAATATTTCAAAAAACCATTTAGTGATATCAATATGGACTTGATATTTGCTTCATGTATCAAATACATAAACAAATCATGATATCATAGACAAATATACCACGTATGATAATTCATATTACCAAAGCATAAGGAATCCATCTTACATGTTTCACACTAAACATTTTAATAAGACTTCCTTGCATACCGAGTTGGAACATTCCTGATATCTTTTTACACCCTATAAAAGACATCATTTACAATCCAAAGTTAATTGTTAAAACAACTAAAGTTTATTTTAACACAATTATATTGTTAAAGTCAACAATGTGTTGTTTACTTAGAGTTAAGAAATATTAATGTACCTATTAACATTCTTTCTTATGAACACACGCTTCCTCTGCACTTTTATCGAAAATCGAACTATTTGATATTTTTGTCAAAATACTTATTCAATCTTGATGCTTCTGATACTTTCGTATCATTTATGGGATCATATCCAAAAACTTGCTACCTCTATATCGCTACAACTGACTATGAGATACTTTGGTTGTTATCTACAAATAGTCAACTCTAAATCATTATTTTAAATTTTCAATTTTAGCAAATATATACCAAAATGCTAAGTCTTATCAAGCAATATTCTAAGTGAATCCAAAATAACTTAAGTACATGGAATAATAAATCTATTACACTAATTTCAACAACTGCAATTTATGAGGTTATTCTTATCAACGTTACCCATTGAATTCCGACTGCATTAGTCACTTAAAGACACAATCGCGGCTAATGGATCACATCACTTAAGATACGACTTCCAAAATCATATTTTTGATAACGTACTTGGAGCCCCTTCAAGTTTGTGCATTATACCATATCATAGAGTAATGCTCTTAAGGATTAATTGACAACCAAGGATTCTCTGTTCTTGACATTGATAAGAAATTCATAGTTTCTCATCAGTGTGCAAGAATACTTATTAGACGCTCTAATGAGATGTATTCGTTTATGATAGTTAATTTTACTTCATCTCATCTAATCAGTTCTATCTATGGATCGTGTCCAATTCCATTTTTCAACTAACAATCCCTTAAAGAAATTATTTCACAATGAAATTGGTATTTCTTGAAGCATTAATTGTTACTCGATGCAATAGAATAGGTATTCATAACACTTTATGAATTTCTTTATTTATACAACTGATTTTGTTTTAGTTTACAAAACTTATATTAAAAAGATAAATATGTCATCCAATGACAGTCTTTCCCAATATCTTTTTGGGGAGATTCATACAAGATCCCTTATGAATAATTATTACGTGTAATCTTTCGACTTGCAGAATCTGCCAGCTCTTTTGCCTAGGATATGTTTAAGTTTCTTATAAGCCCTTATCTTGTGTGTTTTTGTAAACTTTTACTTAAATGAAATAATATAAACCTTGTGAGCTACTCTTAAGTACATAACCTTATAAAAAGAACCTAACTCAACTTCACTCATAAATGATCGTACACTGTCCAATAAACTTCGATTATTCGTTACCAATGCATTATTATGTATCACATGGAGTAATGAATTTTGAGATTGAATCTCTATTAAATTTTAGGTATATTCGGAATTTTTTTGTAACGACCCGGAAATTTCGATCCCGAAAATTCCAGATAGTTAGTGAAATGAAGAAAAGAGAAAGAAGCAGAAACAGAAGCCAGTCACAGAAAACCTCACACTTGCAGCGGATCAAAATATAATATCACATAATAACGGTTTACAAAAAGAACTGTATCAGTACATTTACATTTTTGTATATCAGAGTTACAACATTTACGCAACACAGGACCATTCTAAATCAACATGTCCTAGATATACACCTATATATCACAGCGGGTATGCTCCACATGTTCCAGCCATCCTGCTCACCTCTTGAGCTCCATAACGTCCTTACCTGAAAATTTATAACACTCGGTCTGACCCGAGCATTACATCAAAGTAACACCCGGGTCAGGCTGGAAACCAGCGTGAGTAAACCCATCTAACATGTAATACAAAAGTATACAACTCATATAAACCCGGGCAACTTATATCAATTTACAACTTCACAAGCTGTTATAGACATCACTTATTTTACACATCAAATTCTAAGTACCAAAACTTAGATTAAATGGTTCAATTTACTTAAATCATTTGATTCAGCATATTGAGTTCACATAGCAATTTATAAAGAATCGAAGTGGTTTCGGGTATTTACTAATACCCGACTCCGGTCTCTTCGAAACCAGTATCATTTTAACCCAAGTTATTCAAGAGAAATACAATTCAACTTTAAATACAGGGTGTCACGGTAATTCATCATCAATAGATAACCACATCATCACAGTTTAAATCAAACATATCATATCACATAGCATCACGAATCACATTATTAAGGATAACAATTTATCCAAGGCTTCCAATATCATTCTAACATCCATACACAAGGTTGAATTAGCCTTACCATTCTAATTAATTTAAATATATTAAATTAATTACTTCCATCATCTTTAAATTCTGCTTACTCAAAATTAATTAAGTACAAATCAATTAATTAATTATTCTTTAACTATCATTTTTAATTACATTAATTAATTAGCATTTAATTAATTTCACAAATTAATTATCCTTAACCTTTCACAGTAACTAAAAGTAATTACACCGATCTTTAATTAATTACATAAATTAATCATATCATATTCAGTAATTAACTATCCTTCATTTCTATCATTAGTTAAATCATTAATTAAATATTTTTAATTAATTACACCAAGTAATTAATCCTATATTACTTCCACTAAGCAATTACATTCCTTATTAATTACACGAAGTAATTAAACCTCAATTATTTTCTTTCATTTAATTACTTCTTAATTAATTTCCTTTAATCACTTACCCGAAATAATTACTGTTTTATTACATCGAGTAATTATCCATTAATTACTTCACTAAGAGATTGTATTTAATCAGTTACAATAAGAGATTATATTTAATAATTAGATTAACTAATTAACCTAAATTAATCACATTAATTTAGTTAATCACATTGAATAATTAATCACTTTAATTATAACCATAATTAATTACCTTAAATTAAAACAATTATAAACTTTTAACTTGTTAAAAAATTTTAAACACACCTATCAAAATATTCTTAAAACTTAATTACTTCCAATAATTAAATCTTAAACTTGTTTAAAGTTTTCATTAGAAAACTAATTATCTAAAAGAACCTTAAACCCTTTTTTTTAAACACTTGCTAGGATCTTTTTTTAAAAAAAAATGGAATTTGTATAGTTGCCTTTACTATTAAACCAGGCAAAACACAAATCCAATCTCGAGCAGCACTCTCATTCACATCCCTAAAAAAACAAATCCTGTTACAAAGCAAAAAGAACAACACGCGAACATCTACGAGACTATCAAGCATCAGCATGAGCATGGCCCTGAGAAAAACATCTTTTTCCCTCTACTTCCTGATCCCTCTTCTTCTTTCCTTTTTTCCTACTCTGACACACGAAATCACCATCTCGTGCACATGCACATGACTTCACCTTACAGGAACATGTCGCCGACCCTACCCAAAAACCATCTCCGGCCTTCGAAATCGCTTGAACACCTCAACATCCCACAACCATTCCTGCATCGAAATTCGAACAACCGAAACCCCATTGCAGGAGCAAGAACCCATCATTATCGCCTCGTTATTTCCTTCCTGGACACCAAAATATCCAAAAATTTGCCAGCGCCATCGCCGTCGTCTCCATATCCAGTTTCCCCCATACCGCAACCTTAACTATCCGCCTCGACGTCGAAATTGATAGATAAATAACCTCGACCCAAAAAATTGGCGAAACCCTAACCTCACCGTAATCGGCCTCCACCTGCACCCAGAAAATGTGATTCCAATTTTTCCATATCTTTCGAATCCCAAGCAATCTTTAGCCAAGACATCGATGACCAAATCCTTCTCGATCGGCAAGAATCGACATTTTTCCCTATATCGTTCAACTCGAGTTTTCTATTGATTTACCCACTTAAAAACTTTAAAAATTAATGTCAAAATTTACCATTTTCCAATACAATTTAGTTTAAGTAATCCAATTGTGAAATAAAAAGAATCGATTTTCCAGGTTGAATAAGATTTTTTTTTTACTGTAATTCCATCATCCAGTAAAATACTTGTAATTAAGCTATATGAAAATAAATTTTAAAAAAAACAAGTTTGGTTACCAGATCAAAATCTTCTTTAAAGATTATAACTTATAGGAGATGGGAAAGTAAGTAATTTATTTTTGAAATGATCTGATGATAATAAGAACAGTGACACATTTATATACAGATCTTCAAACTCAATCAATCCCACTTTATATATATGCATACAGATCTTTGCAAACATTTTTTTTCGAGATTCTTATTATGTTTGAATTCTGCAGGAATTTCCTCTCTGTTAAAACTAACATCAGTTCCATCCTAATATGTTAAAAAATTTAGATTGTTAATTCTAACAGATCTTATTTAAACATTTGGGTCTAAAGGGAATCAAGGAAAAAGAAATTAGGTTTGAAGGTCCTTTTTTAAAATCTTAGAAAACTTAGAAAACTTGCATGCAACTTCCAGTTTTTAAAAGATATAACAGAAGATTTAGAGTTACTCACTTGATTTTGATGAGCAGAGCACAGTTTTGAAGGTCCCTTTTTAAAATCTTAGAAAACTTGCATGCAACTTCCAGTTTTTAAAAGAAAAATGCAGACCGCTTGCATGCTCTAGGTATTTTAACTTGCAGTTTTTTCTTTCATTTTGAAACGATCGCTTGAGTTTTGGGGAGAATGTGTTATAGAGGTTGATGTTTGAGTTTGAGGAATAGATGGAAGGCCTGAGAACATTACAGATTGATTTTTCTTTTTTAGAGGAGATTACAAACTTGATTTTGATTCTAGAAAATGAATTTGCTGAGGAGTATTTTACAGGTTGAGGAATTTTAGATTTGAAAGTGAAAATTGCATTTGAACTTAAAGAAAATTCAGATTTGATTTGGGGATTTTCTGATTTTTGAAGAGTTAAGATTGCATTGGTATTCTAGTTTCTTTTTAGGAATGAACATAGTTTATAAAGAAAAGAAAAAGAAAAAGAAAATAAAGATAATATAGTGTTTATATAGGCTAATTTCAGTTTTTATCAAAATTAAAAGAAAATTAAAATAATGTGACACATGTCATTAACTTACATTAGTATGTTAACACTTGTTATCAAAGAGATTTATGACTTAACACATGTCCTAATTTATTTATATTTATCCTAAAAGAATTTTAAAAGCTTTTTGAATAAGATTTACTAATTAACCAATATGTTTTCTTAATTTATAATTGCTTTTCTGATTAAATTCCTAATTAACAAATACATTTATAAATTTGTAAATGTAACTCTATTTATCTTAAAATAACACATAAATATTATTGGTTTGAAATTAACAATTATGTCTAATTTAAATAATTTACTTATATAAACAATCATCATTACTTATTTTAAAAGAATACTTTGTCAATTTTAAGTGATTATATTAAGATATGATCAAATAAATATTTAGCCAAACATAAATATTTACAATTAGATTCATTTGTTAAATTTGCAATTCGGTATTTCTATTAATTAACCCAATTATTATCAATTACAAATGCCCAAAAATCTGGGTTTTCACATTCCTCCCCCTTTTTGAATCTTTTCGTCCTCGAAAAGAAACGAAGTTAGAATTATTAAAATGCTTAAAATCAGATAAATTTTCTTTGATCATTTTTAAAAGACTTTAAAATCTATTTTATATTGTAAAATAGTTTTTATAAAAATACTTTTTATAACTCGATGTTTCAACCAGTCCATCATTGTTCTCATACAATTCGGTCATACGTTGATCAGGCGTATAACTAAAAATCTATAAGTACTTAGCAGACCCGTTTTCAACATCCAGTGAAAATACTTGGAAAATAATTTTATTGAAAATATAGAAAATAGTTTTTGAAAATAGAGGATATATCTTTGGTGAGAATGCTTTGGAAATCATCACCCCCATCCATGGTCATAGTTACATTACAGGGTTACGTTGTCGTCGCAACAAAAGTCCATGTAACTGCAGGCTCTCCGCGGCCTATCGATTACGCCATGGATCCCCGCACAAAAGATCACAGTTACATTCCAGGGTTACGTTGTCGTCGCAGCAAAAGTCCATGTAACTGCAGGCTCTCAGCGGCCTCTGATTTTCGCTGTCAAAATGAAACTTCTCCACTCCTACATAGGTCGCAGTCTACCGATATAAAATCAAACGCAGACTGTTGGCTCTCGGTGGCACACACGACTTTTGCTATGTTATACCATAGGTCGCAGTCTACCGATATAAAATCAAACATAGACTGTTGGCTCTCAGCGACACACACGATTTTCGCTATGGTATACTCTACTCATAATCCCCAGGAACTAGTTTTTTCCGGACTCCTCACAGGATCAACTTTAGAACCCCCCTTGGGGCTCAAGGCAGCACCACCCGGTGGTACTCCTGAGAAGTTCATTTCAAGGGAGCGCCTTTTCCCCCAGAGCCATCATCAAAACATTTTATGCTATACATATATAGTATCTTCAAATCATACACCTAGTATGATCTCATACAAAGTTCCTTTACACAAAATCGATTATTCCAAAATCGATAATTTTCAAACTAGGCTTTCTAAATTATCATATCGATTTTACCCAAAAATCAAAAGCCTTTCCAAATCCAAAGGTTCCCAAAACCTTTTCTAAAATCCTCATGTGATCCTTTATATATATATTTAGATATATAAAATCTTTCAAAACTTTGGATCATTTCAAACTTGTATAAAACTTCTTTTATACTTTAGACATTTCCAAAAACCCTTTTCTTCTGGCAAGAGATTCAACAAGGGGAGTTTCATTTTGTAAAACAAAGATAATTAATTTTGTTTATTCCAAATCAAATATTCAAATTTGATTACTCTATAAAGTCATTAACCATATTACTTACTTCCATAGAGTAAATTTCTACCATAGAAATATCCAATTTCTATTTTATTTCCTCATATATTTCACAAAATATATTATCACTTCAAAAACCATTTCAAATTTCTTATCCACAAACTTCAATATCAATTAAATTCCAATCCGTACGATGTACACATATCATCCGTACGCAATATCAATCTGATCGCTTACTCGTCACACAATTTCCCTTCCGAACTAGTATCGTCCAACTGACTTTCTAGTGCGGACACAGATCTGGTTTCTTGATCAGAAACCTTCATTCTCCTTGCATAATCATAACTATGATAGAGAGTATGCAGAACCAACCAACAATCCATATCCAGGTTCACCGTCGAAAATCGAGTGAAAAATCCCACTCGGATCGATATAACTATCTCGAAATTCTGTGCTCGAATCTGGATCAAATCACTATGTGAATAGAATAACATACGTACACCCTAGGTATTTATCTTTATTGGTTATTAGCCAAATCAATTTCTCTTTCTATTCACATTCACTTTAATTTTCATTCACTTATTCACAATCGCTTAAATCCATTCGGATTATCACCTCTATTCTTATCTCTATTGGGTATTTAAACAATAACAGTTTAAACTCTGTCCAGTTTAAATTTAGAAAATAGCTTGAAAATTTTTAAAAATAGATAAGTATTTGGAAAATAATTACTAGTTTGTCAAATAGGAGTAAAATAGTTAGAAAATAGTTAAGATAATTATAAAAAATATGAATAATTGCAAAATAATAGTAAGGTAGTAATCAGTTTTGTAAAATAGTTGAAATATAGTAATTAGTTTATAAAACAGTTGGAAAATTGTTAAACAGTTTCAAAAATAATTGTAAAACAAATATAAGATAGTTTGGCTTTTAAAAGAAAGGTTGTATATGTAATAAATAGCTTGGAAAAATAGGTTTATATTAAAACAATTTATATTAAAAAAATAGTCCAGATTCAAAACTGCTCACTTCCCAATCTCCATTCTCAATCAACTCCATTAAATTCCACTTTCATTTAAATTGACTTAACTCCAATTTAAATAACTTCAATTTCCATTGAAATTGATTCAACCCCAATTCAAGTTGAATTAACCACAGTTTCTTTCCAAATTTAACTTTATTCAACCTTGACCTCAAATTCTACTAATTCAAATAAATTTCAGTTGGACTAGTTCCAGTTTTCAATTTATTTCAACTCCAGTTTGAATTAATTCCAATTTCAAACTCCATCTCCAAATCAAGTTGAACTATTCTCGATTTCCTCCCAAATTCAATTCAAATTCTATTTGAATTTAAAATTATTCAATTTTAATTATAATTCCAAATTATTCAAATCAATCTAATTCAAATTTTCCATTTGAACATTATACTTATACATCTTTAATCACAATTTTAATTAATTCAAATCAAATTCAATTTGAACTAATTTTAATCTAAATTCCAAATTTAAACCCTCGAATTATAAATTCGAGTTAATACTTCAAATGTTGATTTACTTTCTTTAAATCAATTTACCTTTTAAAGTTTTCAAACAATTCAATTTACAGTTCAGACCCAACATATTATACCACAAATCCAATCAACCTTTAAACAATTTAATTTTGAGTCAAATTCTCAAAATTCCATTCTAAATTATCTTTACTTAACTCATTACAAGGTTCAAGTAAGAGTTTCAATACAATTTTAATTTACAATTCATTTCTTAACATTCAAATCTTAAGTTCAAAGGAATCCATATCCTTAATTTAAATTAAAGTGTGATTTTCCTTTTATCCTAATAATGGATATATTACCACACTTCAAATCTCATTCATTTAAACAAATCCAATTCACTACTTAAAGATTTTTAACAACAATAGGATGATATCAACTAATTTATTTTAAAACATCCATTCATTTTCAAATTCTAGATCTCAAACCCATTTTGAGATCACACAAACTTTCAATTCCAATCAACCATTTAACTTCTCAAGTTAAATCCTAATTTTATCTTCAAATTTCCAAATCAAGTTGATCATTCCAACTTATTTAACTTCTTCCAAGTTAAATTCAATTCACTTAATTTAGTCAAATTCACACAATTTGAATTCCTATTCAAATGTCAAAATTATTTCCCATCTATAAGTTCAAAAACTTATCACTTTGGATTTTTGCATCTCATTCCCAATTTAAAACTCAATATTTAGTTTTTATTTCAAACCATCCATATATACACACACATTTTACTTCTTGGCCCACAAGCTAAATTTTTAAATTTAAATCACCCTTGGTTTTAATTCAAAACAAATTCCTTTAAATCTTCAAACAACTCTTGTTTTCATCAAACTCTCTTATTCAAATAATATTATTCATTATTCCTTTTAATAATTTGAAAACAAATATCAAATGTTTTTAAATCTTAAGATTCAAACTTCACAATTTAGATCAACTTCAATTCCAATTTATATCCCATACTTATCTAGATGGTTTACTTCCTTAAAACATTTCATTATTACCTTATTCTGAAATTCTTTCCCAAATTCACGAATTAAATTTTAGTTTGGTTGTGTTCTATTACTTCTTAATTTAGTTCCAAAAATTTTAACAACCAATTCCCTTAATATTTATTAGAAAGAAATATTGCTTTATATCTCAAAATATATTCTTATATAAAATCTTTTAAAATCTTTATATAAGAAAATAACAAGTGCGCTTTCTCACATATATATATACACTCAACTCATTCTAGGGTACCACTTACCCTATCCTTAATGAGTAATCCCACCAGAGCCAAGCTTCTCGCTTAACCTTCAGCTCTGATGCGAAATGCAACGACCCGGAAATTTCGATCCCGAAAATTCCAGATAGTTAGTGAAAAGAAGAGAAGAGAAAGAAGCAAAAACAGAAGCCAGTCACAGAAAACCTCACATTCGCAGTGGATCAAAATATAATATCACATAATAACGGTTTACAAAAAGAACTGTATCAGTACATTTACATTTTTATATATCAGAGTTACAACATTTACACAACACAGGACCATTCTAAATCAACATGTCCTAGATATACAACAATATATCACAGCGGGCACGCTCCATACGTTCCGGCCATCCAGCTCGCCTCTTGAGCTCCAGAACGTCCTTACCTGAAAATCTGTAATACTCGGTCTGACCCGAGCATTACATCAAAGTAACACCCGGGTCAGGCTGGAAACCAGCGTGAGTAAACCCATCTAACATGTAATACAAAAGTATACAACTCATATAAACCCGGGTAACTTATATCAATTTACAACTTCACAAGCTGTTATAGACATCACTTATTTTACACATCAAATTCTAAGTACCAAAACTTAGATTAAATGGTTCAATTTACTTAAATCATTTCATTCAGCATATTGAGTTCACATAGCAATTTATAAAGAATTGAAGTGGCTTCGGGTATTTACTAATACCCGACTCCGGTCTCTTCGAAACCAATATCATTTTAACCCAAGTTATTTAAGAGAAATACAATTCAACTTTAAATACAGGGTGTCAAAGTAATTCATCATCAATAGATAACCGCATCATCACAGTTTAAATCAAACATATCATATCACATAGCATCACGAATCACATTATTAAGGATAACAATTTATCCAAGGCTTCCAATATCATTCTAACATCCATACACAAGGTTGAATTATCCATACCATTCTAATTAATTTAAATATATTAAATTAATTACTTCCATCATCTTTAAATTCTGCTTACTCAAAATTAATTAATTACAAATCAATTAATTAATTTTTCTTTAAAAATCATTTTTAATTACATTAAGTAATTAGCATTTAATTAATTTCACAAATTAATTATCCTTAACCTTTCACAGTAATTAAAATTAATTACATCGATCTTTAATTAATTACATAAATTAATCGTATCATATTCAGTAATTAACTATCCTTCATTTCTATCATTAGTTAACTCATTAATTAATTATTTTTCATTAATTACACCAAGTAATTAATCCTATATTACTTCCACTAAGCAATTACCTTCCTTATTAATTACACGAAGTAATTAAACCTTAATTATTTTCATTCACTTAATTGCTTCTTAATTAATTTCCTTTAATCACTTACCCGAAATAATTACTCTTTTATTACATTGAGTAATTATCCATTAATTACTTCACTAATTGATTGTACTTAATCAGTTACACTAAGAGATTATCTTTAATAAATTAGGTTAACTAATTAACCTAAATTAATCACATTAATTTAGTTAATCACATTGATTAATTAATCTCTTTAATTATATACCATAATTAATTACCTTGAATTAAAACAATTATAAACTTTTAACTTGTTAAAAATATTTAAACACACCTATCAAAATATTTTTAAAACTCAATTACTTCTGATAATTAAACCTTAAACTTGTTTAAAGTATTCTTTAGAAAACTAATTATCTAAAATAACCTTAAACCCTTTTTTTTAAACACTTGCTAGGATATTTTAAAAAAAAATCTGGAATTTGTATAGTTGCCTTTACCATTAAACCAGGAAATACACAAATCCAATCTCGAGCAGCACTCTCATTCACATCCCTAAAAAAAACAAATCCTGTTACAAAGCAAAAAGAACAACACGCGAACATCTACGAGACTATCAAGCATCAGCACGAGCATGCCCTTGAGTAAAACATCTTTTTCCCTCTACTTCCTGATCCCTCTTCTTCTTTCCTTTTTTCCTGCTCTAACACACGGAATCACCATCTTGTGCACATGCACATGACGTCACCTCGCAGGAACATGTCGCCGACCCTACCCACAAACCATCTCCGGCCTTCGAAATCGCCTAAACACCTCAACATCCCACAACCATTCCTGCATCGAAATTCGAACAACCGAAACCCCATTACAGGAACAAGAACCTATCATTATCGCCTCGTTCTTCCCTTCCTGGCCACCGAAATCTCCAAAAATTTGCCAGTGCCATCGCCGTCGTCTCCATATCCACTTCCCCCTATACCGCAACCTTAACTATCTGCCTCGATGCCGAAATTGATAGATAAATAACATCGACCCAAAACATTGGCTAAACCCTAACCTCACCGTAATCGGCCTCCACCTGCACCCAGAAAATTTGATTCCAATTTTTCCATATCTCTAGAATCCCAAGCAATCTTTAGCCAAGACATCGATGACCAAATTCTTCTCGATCGGCAAGAATCGACATTTTTCCCTATGTCGTTCAGCTCGAGTTTTCTATTGATTTACCCACTTAAAAACTTAAAATTAATGTCAAAATTTACCATTTTCCAATACAATTTAGTTTATGTAATCCAATTGTGAAATAAAAAGAATCGATTTTCCAGGTTGAATAAGATTTTTTTTACTGTAATTCCATCATCTAGTAAAATACTTGTTAATTAAGCAATATAAAAATAAATTTTAAAAAAAACAAGTTTGGTTACCAGATCAAAATCTTCTTTAAAGATTATAGCTTATAGGAGATTGGAAAGTAAGTAATTTATTTTTGAAATGATTCGATGATAATAAGAACAGTGACACATTTATATACAGACCTTCAAATTCAATCAATCCCACTTTATATATATGCATACAGATCTTTGAAAACATTTTTTTTCGAGATTCTTATTATATTTGAATTCTGCAGAATTTTCCTCTCTGTTAAAACTAACATCAGTTCCATCCTAATATGTTAAAATTTTTAGATTGTTAATTCTAACAGATCTTATTTAAACATTTGGGTCTAAAGGGAATCATGGAAAAAGAAATTAGGTTTGAACCTAATTTAGATCTGCAACATCCAGAACAGAATAGATGGTCTAGAACACAGGCACATACACAATAACCAACATGAATATATGCATTCATTCAGCTTTAAACATCATACGAGCATTTTTACTTCAAATTTTAAGGGTTATCTCATGCAATCATATATGTAAGCAGGTTAAGTTTTAAGATGAAATTTACTCGCATGTTGATTATAAAACAGAGCTGTCCTGAAGTTGTTTTGAAAACTAAACTATCTTCTTTATTTCAGATCACTGTTCCAATCATGTATATGATTATTGACAGTCATATATACTTATAATCTTTTTAAAACACGTGCACAACATAGTTCACTTTATATTTCAAAGATCATTCCATACAACTTAAGATATAACAAAAGATTTAGAGTTACTCACTTGATTTTGATGAGCAGAGCACAGTTTTGAAGGTCCCTTTTTAAAATCTTAGAAAACTTGCATGCAACTTCCAGTTTTTAAAAGAAAAATGCAGACCGCATGCATGCTCCAGGTATTTTAACTTGCAGTTATTTCTTTCATTATGAAATGATCGCTTCAGTTTTGGGGAGAATGTGTTACAGAGGTTGATGTTTGAGTTTGAGGAATAGATGGCAGGCCTGAGAACATTACAGATTGATTTTTCTTTTTTAGAGGAGATTACAAACTTATGTTTGATTCTAGAAAATGAATTTGATGAGGAGTATTTTACAGGTTGAGGAATTTTAGATTTGAAAGTGAAAATTGCATTTGAACTTGAAGAAAATTTCAGATTTGATTTGGGGATTTTCAGATTTTTGAAGAGTAAAGATTGCATTGATATTCTAGTTTCTTTTTAGGAATGAACATAGATTATAAAGAAAAGAAAAAGAAAATGAAGATAATATAGTGTTTATATAGGCTAATTTCAGTTTTTATCAAAATTAAAAGAAAATTAAAATAATGTGACACATGTCATTAACTTACATTAGTATGTTAACACTTTTTATCAAAGAGATTTATAACTTAACACATGTCCTAATTTATTTATATTTATCCTAAAAGAATTTTAAAAGTTTTTTAAGTAAGATTTACTAATTAACCAATATGTTTTCTTAATTTATAAATGCTTTTCTAATTAAATTCCTAATTAACAAATACATTTATAAATTTGTAAATGTAACTCTATTTATCTTAAAATAACACATAAATATTATTGGTTTGAAATTAACAATTTTGTCTAATTTAAATAATTTACTTATATAAACAATCATCATTACTTGTTTTAAAAGAATACTTTGTCAATTTTAAGTGATTATATTAAGATATGATCAAATAAATATTTATCCAAACATAAATATTTACCATTAGATTCATTTATTAAATTTACAATTCAGTATTTCTATTAATTAACCCAATTATTATCAATTACAAATGCCCAGAAATCTGGTTATCACATTTATCTAATATAATCATTCGATCAACTTGAATCCTTTCTATCGCATATTGTTTTATTTACTTTTGTTTATACTCTATGAGTTTACCATAGACATACTACATGTGTATCAAATACACATGTCCATGTCAGATGTAACTCGTTTACGAATATGAGGAAGTACATGGAACCATTTTAGTATTAATAGACTTGCGATTACATATATCTATATGTATCTGCTTGAAGATTTCATAAACTCTTATGATTCTCCCGCTAATTGGGAGCATAACTCTTCTACTGTTTGAGATATAATTAACCAGTGTCATATGATTCATAATCATATAATAAAATTATTTCTCAAAACTATGACTTAGTCTATAATTCAAAAATAATTGTAAATAATTTTAGATACTTCAATATTTTCAGTGCATCACTTTTGTTGTGAAAACAAATAGCACATTATAGTTTTATTTCATAACGAATATTCATAATATTCACAATGAAATATAACTATGTCTATTTTTCAATCAGGACCAAAAGATAGTCATTATTTCATTAATAATGTTCGATATGTTTTACGGAAATAATTTTCATAATTTGATGCAACTAATAAGTGTTATATGGCATGCTCCTGCTATTATCGTCATTACTATAATAGTGTACTAAATTTGGAGGTCCATAATTCACTTAATATAGTTTGTATATTTCATATACCATAACTAATATATAATGGAGAGTTCTTTGATCAATTATCCTGAACTCAAAGAAATATATCTCATAAAAAATAATTTTCTATAAAAAATTACATTTCAAAATAGAAATCACATTTCTAATTCCAATTTTAAATATCGTATATTACAATTCTCATTTCGGATGTTTCTTTAGGAAGCAGAATCGTCCATTAATTCTCTTCTTCCTAACTATACCTTTGGCACAACTACTCATGTACATTTGTTATTTTTTTCTACATGGTCAAACTATTGAAAAACCCTTACTAAAATATCACAATGAACTCTTTACAAAAGTGAATTTGATTATCCTCAACTTTTATGGACATTAGATATGTTGCGCTTTGTGTAAAATGATCAAACTGATATTTCAATGATCGAGCTCCTAGATTTATATTGTAGTTTTGGTCTATTGTAACACTTAACACAATATGATCCTTTCGTAATCAACTAAATAGAATACTTGATCTCCATCTACGGTTTATTTGGGTTTTTGGAGGGACTACTTTCATCGAAATATTATACGTTACAAACTTTGACCGTTCACCATATAACATTTACGTAATGAACACATTTTCGACCCCCGAATGTCGACACCAATACATTCGTGGTATACATGTTCCGATCACCCAAGTGTCGAAGAGGAAGAACATTAGGGAAAAGGAAAAGAAGAAAAGAAAAGGAGCAGGAAAAAAGAAAATAAAACATCAGAATCTCACAGCGGAATGATAACATATAATATCTCAATCGATCTTTTCAAAAGGAACATTTTAATATCTATGCAATAATCAGAGCAAACTAACCTATCATCAGTATGCCCATATAGTTACCGATAAATATAAACAAAGTAATACAACGGAAAAAGAAAAACTACGGTAGGTAATCATCTAGCTCCTCTCCAAGTGCTCCAATGGACATTAATGGAATCTGGAAATATCAACGGGGCTAACCTGAGCATTAAAAGAAAAATAACACCCAGATAAGTCTGGTGAACCAGCATGACAAACTCAAGTCATTTGAATTGCTTATGTTAAAAAACCTTTTCAAAAATAAAGGTACCTTGTAAGACCAAGCCGCACATAAACACAAAGGATTTTTTACCTTACGATAACCAAAGCATTGCTATTAGAAAATCCAATGATATTATAATAATGTCTTGGGTTTCAAATAAATATAAATCATAATTGCAATGGTCACATTTGTCACATTCAACAGAATATTTAGAATACAAACAAAATCCTCTAAGGGACATTCATATAAATTGATTTTCCATAGAGACGCCTCTAACGTAAAGATTGAAGAGGATCTCCTATGACAAGGATCAGAATATTACCTTTTTGATTGCCATATATCTCTACATAAAAATACCATAGGGGAAACACAGCTGGCCCATGCTCAAACATGTAAACATGAACCACATGGAACCAAGTATCAATAACTCCCCACGTGCAACATATCGATACTCCAGAAAATGGAGTCGATGTACCCCTTTGGGTTGACTAAACCCCTGAATTGTGCAATGTACTCCATGTTTAGTCATTTTCCAATGCCGAGGCTACGCTCGGAATCTTCACATGAGTCTTCAATACTTGATCAAATGATGAATGCTACATGGATTCCATCATCTTAACAGAATTTGAAACCACACATGGATTCCATCATCCCAACAGAATTCTGAACCACACACGGATTCCATTATCTTAACATAATTCAGAACCACACATGGATTCCATCATCCTACTTTCAAAATATAAAACCCGTATCTTAGTCTTGAAGTGGTTTTCGATAAGTAGAACACTTACAAATCCCGGTCTCTCGAAGAGTGAGTTGATGAATTTGGTCTTACTCAACAATAATGTGAATGATCGCAAAAGCGAATTAATTCCTGTATACTTTCCATAATTAAGTAATCATCATGCACTATCAATTCATCTAAAGCATGATCAAGTCACATAAATGATTTTTGTCCCTTTCTAATTAATTCATCCTTTATTAATTAAAAACCCTTTTTATTAGTAAAACATCTTTTTACCAATAAAACTTCTTTCATTAATCAAAACTTCCATTATTAACTAATACTCTTTCATTGATTAAAACTTCCTTTATATACTTGTGCATATATATTTAATTTCTCTTGATGAAAGGTGTACACTTATACTTACATATTAAACTATTCACTTATACTCTTTTCTATACTTTAAAAAGTACTCATATACTTATCTCAATGGTATAAGTGCACTCACAAATCACTTAACAAGTTTAATATATACATTAAAATATAATCAAAGAGGTTAAAAACAAGTGTTATTATAAACACCTTCTCTTTTATATATAAGTTTTCCTATCTTTTTATAAAAGACTTCAATACTTTCTATTAGCTTTAAAATTCCATTTTTAAAGATCCAATTGTATTTATAGTATTTTTTTCTTTTTAAAATATACTTAAAGAGTTCAAAACAAGTGTTACTAAAACACTGTTTACTACAAACCCAAAACTTTCGTTTATACTTAACCTTAAAGTATTCATTATTAAATATCTAATAATATTTATAATATAATTCACAATAAGGGTTAAAAAATGTTACTAAAAGCACTTATAACCCAAAATCATTTCACTCATACCATTAATTTTAAAATATTTATTTAAAGATCAAAGCATATCCACGCTTATTAGTTAAGCTAATATAGTTTTAAGTAATTTCCACAAAATCATTTATTTTAACCTAAGTATTAAAATCTAAACTTCCTTTATTATTTTTATAAAATATTTATTTTAATATTTTAAACGTGTATATATATATATATATAGAAATATCTTTAAAATACCTATTAATATGTTAAAACACTTTTAAAACTACATAAAATGTATAATAATTGTTTGTATAGAATATTGTAAAATTAAGGAATTTTGAAATAAATAGAAAAAAAGTTTTATTTTAAAAGCTGCTTTGCTTAAGAATTCATAGTTAATTATTAGAAATATATGTAAACTTGAAACCAATTTTAAAACACTCTAATATAATTTAGAAAATAACCCCAAAAGAGTAGAGAAAAGTACTAAATTTATGTTTCATTTTTTAAATAATTTATATCCACAATTACAAGCACAACATTTACAGAAGTGCTGCCTAAAGTTCTGTTACTAGTTTTATCACATTTTTGCTACAACTTTGTGTCAAGTTTTCAATACTTTAACAATTGATTATAGATCCATTCTTTTAGAATAGTTATTATACTTTGGGTACTAGAAAACCATGGAAAAAATTTCCTAAAGAATATCTTTGAATTATTTTAGAGAAAATTTTGAAAACAATGTATTTTACCGAAGTGCTCATATAGCAACTCTTTCTCTATAACTTTTGCCCCTTCATTCAACTAGCCGTCAAAAGATTTACGTTTCAAAACATACCCAATAAGGAAAATATATTATTAAATTGCAAAAAAGGTAAAGGAAACTCTAAATGTTTCTACAAAAATAAACCTTATTTTTCAAAAAACAATTTATTTAAAGGTGTCGATATAACAACCCTTTTTTACTTCAATCTTTTACAACTTTGACTTTCTTTTTCTATAACTTTACAAAACATATCCTTTACTTTTCAAAACACTTATAGAATTTTATATACTAACCAAAACAAGTTATATCAAAATGTGTTCTTAAATCATCACTTTACATAAACTAAAGTTAAGGGATTTCAAAGTGCGTTTATAGTAACTATCGCTATACGGACAACTCGATATTTCAATATTTAGCGCCATTCCATTTTATACATATATATGATTCCTAATACTTCTAAACATGTATTAACCTATATAATAATCAATATGCCTGCTTTAAATGTTTAAATGAACTATCACAATTCAACAAATTGAATAGTAACACATAAATCAGAATTAACTAGTATATATAAATAAATGTCCAAATTTATATAATAGTATAATGGGGATTTATTGTACTAAATTGATGTCATTAATGAAGTACACTTAACTCATTTTCGATATTTCAACTTATAATATTCCACGCCCAAGAGTGAAGCCAGGTATGTTAGAGCATTGGTTGCATCAAAGCCTTGCTTAGACATTTCATTCTAGAATCTGACAAATAAATAAGTCAAGTCATTGGCTTTTAGCATTAAGTAAAGTTACTTAGCTTTTTCAAAGCTCAAATAATTATTAAAATATGTTTAAACATTCGAAGGTACTTAATTTAATCTTCACATTTCAAAGGTTTATAAGGCAACTACTTTAACAAATTACGTATTGTTTGAAACATATAATCAAGGGTCATTACTTTAAGTAGTTAATGTATATTATCATATATAATAGCAAGCAATATTGACATGTTTATTCAACATGTAATTATCAATTTATAAATTCATTCAAAATGAGATTTACTCACTTTTATCAAACCAAAACTCTTCCTACCAACATTCAATCACAACAATACATCACTAACATCTTCTACTTCAAATTAAACATCACAAAAACAACCTGTTCTCCCCACTAGCTCACGACCCAAGGCCTTTTTCCGCCTTCCTAACACACGCACGTCATCACCATCCTCTCTCTTGCTTATGGTCAATCTTACCTCCACCGCTATTTCCACGTTCTAAGCCATCCACCTCCTCCTTAGAACCCATGGCCTAAGCCATGTCCCCTATCCAATGCAAATACAGCTTAAGGCCATCAAAATACGAGAAGATAAACCAAAGAATTTTGTTTAGAAATAAATTTGTTGTCCAAAATGAACTGAATAATCCCATCTATTTATAGGCTTAGAAAATGAGTGGATAAGTTCTCAAAACCCCTTCGTTACTCATGAAGCAAAAAGACTCCAAGCATGCATGTAACGTAGAATTTTGGTCATTTGAATTTGAAATATTTAATTGGTTTTAAATATTGAAAGGTTATTTTTAAAATTTAAACAACGTGAATTTCAAGTTGATTGATTTATTTGATAATTTAGTTGTTGAATTAATATCTGAAAACAAATTGAATCTTGAATTTGAAATGAAAGGAAATAGTTTCAAAAGTTGATTTAAATTCTATTTAAATAAGAAGGAAGACGGTAAACTTTTAATTTGGATTTAAAAGTAATTAAACTGATTTTGCGAATTACTCATATTATTTAACGTGTAAAAATAGACTTCTAGGGCATTGTCTTCGATTTTGACGAAATTAGTTTTATTGGGTCCGGTATAGTGAATTATTATATGCCGTCGAATTACATGGCGATCGGACGTATCCTTTGGTCATGCAAGTTGGAAACACGAAAAAATTAATTAAAAGAATTAAAGTTGAGATAAATCGATTCTCAAAAGTTAAGTTCTGTATATGATGGAACTGGCTACGATATATGTTCCATTGTGTTCGAAATAGGGGTATAACATAAATAACGTTAGGTGATATGCCTCGTTTGGGGTTTGAAATTTTCATGGATGAATAGTGCAGTGAAATTTTCTATATAAGGACTTGAAAATTTATCTTTTGCAACATAAAAAGCAAACCCTAGCTAGGTTGCCCGGCATTAATTTCAATGGCCAAAAATAGCCAATCTTCCTTCCTCGATTTCTCTCCATCCACGTGCTTTTAGGCTTCGACTTCAACTAGGAAGATGAAGAGCTCAACGAGCTCTACAAGATCAATGGTGGGGTCGATGAATCATCGAAGATTAGATGCATGAGCTTAGCATGGAGGCGGGTGGAGGTGCGACTTGAGATGGCGTAGTCGCTGGTGAAGTTCGATCGACTTGGAAGCATGCATGGAAGGCGCGATGCTCGAAAATTCTCGATGTTGATGGGTTCTCGCTCGCAACCTAGTAACGTGATTTGAGAGAGGGAAAAGTTAGGTTAATTTTAAATTTTAAGGTAATTAAAGTTAATTATAAAATTAATTATTTTGAATGTTAAATACTTCGTAACTTTTTCATACAAGATCCAAATCGAGCGCGATAAGTTGCATTGTGATCACATTGACGAAGGCCACGTTATGGAATTGTATTGGACGGATTCGAAGCTAGTGAGAATTTTGAGTTTGAGAATTTTGAGTTAAAATTGGGCATTCATTCAATTTTAATTCGAAACGAAAAGTTTTGCCAACTATTAAAATCAATCTGAGTTAACTCACCTTTTGGTTAACTAGAATATTATATAGTCAATGAAATTTATTTATTGGATGCGAGAACATTTTATAGTTGATTGTTATTGATTGTTTAGATGAATTACTAGTTTATATTGTTAGATTGGATATATCCCCGCTTATAAGAGTGGATGAGACTCTATTATGTTTCCATGTAAGAGCGGATGACCCTTTGTATACAAATCCGCCTCGAAATGGTTGATTTATATTTTTATGGTTATATACTGTATGTGATGCTGGGTGACAGGTTGGAGAGATCCAATAGGTGTCCTCACAATGTTGATTTATTTTCATATAAATTGATATATGATATGTTGGATGTTATAATTGATGACATGGACACGATTTGGCTTATTTAGTGCTTTAGTAGCATTGGGCCTTATATTTTGGTATTCTAAAATACCATAAAATAGTGATTGATTTTAAAAGGGGATTTCAAGTGATTTTGGAAATTATATATGTTCTAAGTAATTTATTTTAAAATAAAAAGGTGTGATTTTGGATACTATAATTCAATAGTTTTATAAAATATTTTAAATAGAGATTTTCGAATTATAAAATAAAGATTTTTAAAATCTTATGATAAGTCCGTCTTTTATAGGAAAGGATATGTCTTTAAAAAGGAAATAGAAATATTTTTATATTTATTAACCATTTATATAAAGTAATATATTTATATAGGTATGTATATTAAAATGGAATTTATAAATGTGATAAGTTATAAAAGTGATATTAACAAAAGAAGTAGAGATTTGCAATATCTTATTTTTGTTAGTAAAATTATGGATTATAAATGGTGTTTATAAATAAAAGGAAACTATTATCATGGGATTGATTAGGAAAAATAAATCAAAATATGGATTTATTATAAGATGTGGAATGTACAAATAGTTGATTCTATTTTTGAAATTAAAAGTGAGGGTAAAAATTGAGATTGTTAAATGGTATTTTATAAATTGAAGGAAATTTATAAATGAGATTTATACCTATGGGAGCAAGGTTAAAACGTTTGAAATTATGTTTTGAATAGGACCTTATGAATAAGTGAGATTTATAAAGAAATGGAGTTATAATTGGGGTTTATAAATAAAGGGATTTTATGAAAGGGAGTTTCATAAAATAGAAGCGATTTATAACTATAGCTTTATAAATATGGAGACAATTATATGGAATGTTAAGTATGGAATTTTATCAAGGAAATATAATTATCTTTTAAAAGCTGTTCATTTTGTTAATATTGTTTAAAAGTTGTTTATCAATATTTTGAAGGGTTAATTATTTAAATTATTGATCTGGTTTGAAATTATTTTTAATTAATTATCAATAAAATTTTGGAAATTAATTATTAGTATTTATAAAAATGTTAAGGATAACCTATTATTGTTTTATTTAGGATGTTTAGAAGTTATTAATTATTATTTTAAAATGTTTTAAAGTTAGTATTTATTTATTTATAATGTTTACTATTATATAAAAATAGTTGTAATGACTCGGTATTTTGGGCAATATCAATTTAATAATCTGTATTAAAAATTAAATTGATTTGATAATTTTTGTTAATAAAACTTGAATAGATTTAATAATCTTCTTTTAATAAATATTTAATTGGTGAAATTATCTTTTAAAAAACTAATACAATGTTTTCTATTTATAATGTGTATAAATATTTATATATTGTAAATAGAAAAGCATGGTTTGAATTTATAAATAAAATCTTGTTTTCAAAATCTAATATATATATATATATTGGTAATTTGGAAATTTTGATTTAAATTTAATATAAAGCTTTTCAAGGCTATTTAATAAATAACTATATGATTTTAAATACATAAGGTAAATGTTTAAATGGTTTAAAATATATTTTAATTTAAGTTTGAATATTAATTTAGATTAATAAAAAGGTTTTTTTATTTTATTTTTAATGTTGCTTAATAAATATGATATTTTAATTCATTTAAGTAATTCATTAATAATAGGATAATCTCTTTTATAAATTGTTATGTTAACCTATATTAATAATGTATTATTTATATATATAAATATATATGGATTTTAATATAAATAAATTTGTTATTTTCAAATTTTAATATGTTGTTCTATATGTATATATATAACTTGATCATTAAACCGGACTTTACAATATGATTTGGATTTGATTTTAAAGTTCGGAATTCAAAGGATAAATATTTAAATTGTTTTGGATTTCAATATTTATATATAAAAACTTTTATTTATGAATATAATTGGTTTTATTTCTTTAAAAATTATCTATACATATAAATATATAAACTAATTAATTAAGCATAATCTTATATCAAACTTTAATTACAAATACTAACTAATTTAAAAGACATGTGTTAGCTAATAAATTAAGGTGCATGACAAATGTTAATATTTAGGACAAGTGTCATTTTTTAATTTTCATTTTTCTTTGATTTTTACTGAACCATAAATTAAAGCAAACATCTGTCATTTCTTTTTCTCCTTCTCATTTCTAAACAAAGATAAAAAACTTCAGCTGAAACTTATTTCTCAAAATCAAATCTGAAATCAATATTTCATAAACTCGAAATAAATTCAAACATGCAAACTTGTAATAGCATTTTCAATATCAAAGAGCATGTTTGCAAAGCTTCTTCTTCAATCTGTAAATCACTTCCTCAAATCCACAAATCAAAATGCAAATCAAAATCCCTGTAATACATTTTCCAAGTCAATAACCTAAACATTATCTTCAACCTGAGATGATTAAGCCTGCATTTTTCTTCTTCAATCTGTTCAAAAGCCTGTAGTTCATTTTCAAATCAAAAGCCAGTTCTTCAACCTGAGATTTTCAAATGCCTGCATCTTTTCAAACTAAAGCAAGTTAAAAACATCACAGCAACTCAAATTTTTAAAGCAAGGGGCAATTCAGTTTTAAAGTATTCAAAAGCTTTTTCAAAAAAAATTGAAGGCTCTGTCTTCCTTCACAAATCTGGTGAGTAACTTTCTTTTTAAAAGCTTAAATATAATAAACCTGTTGCATGTTCATATCTATAAATTTATATGGTTGTGTGTAAAATTTTAAGTGCATTTCTGTGGATATATGTACGAATGTGTGGATGTGTGTAGACATATGATGTTGTTGTATACGCATTTGACAGTACTTAGTTTCAGAAGTAAGGATTTTGATAAAAATCCATTTCCTCTTAAACCAATCTCTGTTAAGATTTAAAATTCAAACAAAACATGATTGTTTGATCATAGAGTATGTTTTAAAAAATTAAAATGAGTTAAATGATTTTGTATTGGCCCTGGAAATAAAACAAAAGAGCAAAATTAGTATAAAGTGAAAATTCAAACTTCTCAATTCATATATTCAGGAACATCAATTGAATCCTTGAACCAAAACATGATTTTTAAAACTGAAATTATAATTTTTAGTTAAGGGATCGGGTTTGCTTTAGTATAGCATGATAGGGGGTTCTCACTTTGCGTTAGGTGGCGAACGGGAGACTCTTACCCCTACATGTCCCCGGGGGTAATATAAGGCCTTGTGGGGTTGGTTGCGAGTCGAGAGGCTAGCCGTAAAAGCAAACCCGAGGTATCACTGTGAGCCACGGTGGGGCTGGGATGGTTGAAAAGCCTACCAGCCAAGTGAGCCGCTGCCGATGGTTGAAAAGCCTAGGTCATCACAGTTGGTATCAGAGCGCTACGTTGAGTGAATACCTAGACTTTGGAGTGTTTTCTTTCTTGAGAGAGCGTACTTGTAATTTTGAGATATATATATATATATATATATATGTTTATTTCTATCTATATGTTGGGTTACTGTTTGGGTTTTCCAACATAAATTATAAAGGTAGATTGGATAGTGGTGTATGTAACACGACTACCAATGGATGAAGTTTGAGTGTTTGAGGTTGGAAATGATCTGTCGAGAATGTATACCTAATACCGTCTAAGCTTTGATGTGGTGTAAGGATTCCTTCAATCTCTAAAGGAAACCTTTTAAAGGTTTGGAGTCCATTTTTGAAGTGCAAGTTGGATGAGAAGGGTTTGGATTTGTCAGTTGAGCAGAAGAGAGTGATGGTATCTTGGCTACCTCAGGAAATAGTAGCTGCGTGATGAGACGCAATGACTATGGATGTCTCCGAAGATGTTTTCTTTGGAACACGTTTAAGGAAGTGTGTCTGCTTCGGTGTTGTGGCTTGGCTAACCAGGATGTTTCTGTTTGTTTTGAGGTCCGAGTTTCACGAAGGGCTTTGGATAGGAGGTCCTTGGCATCTATGTCAGCAGTGCAGCTCGGAGTGTTATGTGTGCCAGCGGGAAGATCTTCTGGCTGAGTAGTTTTTCTGGAAGTGGAGTTCAGAAGCAGCAGAGTGGATCCATTTCTTAGATGGATTGGATAGATAAGCGTAAGCTGTTCTGATTGGTAAAGAGAGAACATTTTTCTTTGGAATTAGGCTGGGTTGATTGCAAAATGTGTCTTGCGATAGTTTGAGTATTCTCTTGAGTTGTCAGAGATTTTTCCAGATGTCTTCAGGAAAGTCAGAGGTTTGCCGCATCTAGAAATTGAGTTTTTCTTATCGACTTGAATTCCAGGAGTGATACTGATGGTTCAGCTTTGTAGAAGGATGGCTCCTAGAGAGAGTTTGGTGAAGCAGCTCAGGTTTTGATGGAACTTCTGAATTTTTCTTTTATGGATCTATGGAACCATATTTTTGGAATGGGTTGTCCAGTTTGTGTTTGTGTTTGTGTTCATCATTAGCATTTTCATCTACTCTATATCAAAGTTGTGCAACGGAAGTAGTTTGGGAGTGCATCTATTTTTCCGGATAGGAGAAGTAAGTTCAGCCTTCTAATGTTTGAGGAGTAGAGTTTGTCTTGATTGTTGGTTGATCTTGAAAGGATCATTTTGATTGGTTGTTTATGGTCTAGTTTGTTTCTAGAGGAATCAATGAAGGTTGAGATGATCAGGAAGGATGTAGACAGCCCTGGATCGTCCGAAGAGTTTTGAGGATAAGAGACGAAGGAATTTGGATTCCGGAGTCGGAGATTTGATTTTGGATAAGGTTTCTCCGATCTAAGGAGCTTTAAGTTTTGGGTAAGGCTGGGAAGCTAGCTTCGAGGTGTTTTGGATCTTTTTTGTGTTCTTGTGAGGATAAGTGTTTGGTTTTCAGGATTGAATTCCAGTTTGGATAACTGAGATTCGATGAGTTTCACGTATCTCTGAGGGAGTACGTGTATGATCCATCTCTGGTTTGGGAACCAGCAGTTCTGGGAGATTTGGTTGTTGAGTCAGACTTGTCTATGGTTTGATATCCTATTTAGTTTTGTAGATCTAGGTGAGTAGGAGCTCTGTAGCTTAGTAGTATAGATTGTTTGGATTCAGTAGAGCGAGTATCCCGGTATTTATACCTGGGAAACTCTGGGAAATTCTACAAGAATTTTGTCTGGATAGTTAGATTTGTTTGTTTGAGTAAATTGGTTGCTATAGTTATTAGCATATGGTTGATAATATATGCTTGTGGTTTAAAATTAAAATCTTAGATAGATTATTAAATTACCTTTTCTTTTAAATTTTTGTGGACGAAATTCTTTTAAGAGTGAGGAATGTAATGACCTGGAATTTTGGACAATATCAATTTAACGATCTGTATTAAAAATTAAATTGATTTGATAATTTTTGTTAATAAAATTTGAATTGATTTAATAATCTTGTTTTAATAAATATTTGATTGGTGAAATTTATCTTTTAAAAAGCTAATGCAATGTTTTATATTTATAATGTCTATATATATTTATATATTGTAAATAGAAAAGCTAGGTTTGAATTTAATAAATAAAATCTTGTTTTCAAAATCTAATATATATATATATATATTGGTAGTTTAGATATTTTGATTTAAATTTAATATAAAGAATTTAAAAGATATTTAATAAATAACTATATGATTTTAAATACATAAGGTAAATGTTTAAATGGTTTAAAATATATTTTAAATTAAGTTTGAATATTCATTTAGATTAATAAAAAGGTTTTTTTATTTTTATTTTTAATGTTGCTTAATAAATATGATATTTTAATTCATTTAAGTAATTCATTAATAATAAGATAATCGCTTTTATAAATTGTTATTTTAATCAATATTAATAGTGTATTGTTTATATATATAAATATATATGGATTTTAATATAAATAAAAAAATTTATTTTCAAAATTTAGTATGTAGTTATATATGTATATATATAACTTGATCTTTAAATTGGACTTTAGAATATGATTTGGATTTGATTTTAAAGTTTGGAATTCAAAGGATAAATATTAAAATTGTTTTGGATTTTAAAATATATATATAAACTTTTATTTATGAATATAATTGGTTTTATTTCTTTAAAAATTATCTATACATATAAATACATAAACTAATTAAGTAAGCATAATCTTATATTAAACTTTAATTACAAATACTAATTAATTTAAAAGACATGTGTTAGCTAATAAATTAAGGTACATGACAAATGTTAATATTTAGGACAAGTGTCATGTTTTAATTTTCATTTTTCTTTGATTTTTATTAAACCATAAATTAAAACAAACATCTCTCATTTCTTTTTCCCTTTCTCATTTCTAAACAAAGAAAAAAAAAACTGAAACTTATTTCTCAAAATCAAATCTGAAATCAATATTTCACAAACCAGAAATAAATTCAAATATACAAACCTGTAATAGCATTTTCAATACCAAAGAGCATGTTTGCAAACTTCATCTTCAATCTATAAATCACTCCCTCAAATCCACAAATCAAAATGCAAATCAAAATCCATGTAATACATTTTCAAAATCAATAACCTGAACATTATCTTCAACCTGAGATGATTAAGCCGGCATTTTTCTTCTTCAATCTGTTCAAAACCCTGTAGTTCATTTTCAAATCAAAAGCCAGTTCTTCAACCTGAGATTTTCAAATGCCTACATCTTTTCAAACTAAAGCAAGTTAAAAACATCACAGCAACTCAAGTTTTTAAAGCAAGGGCAAATTCAGTTTTAAAGTATTCAAAAGCATTTTAAAAAAAAAATTGAAGGCTCTATCTTCCTTCACTAATCTGGTGAGTAACTTTTTATTTAAAAGTAAACCTGTTGCATGTTCATATATATATAAATTTGTATGGTTGTGTGTAAAATTTTAAGTGCATTTCTGTGAATATGTGTACGAATGTGTGGACGTGTATAGATATGTGATGCTGTTGTATATGCATTTGACAGTACTTAGTTTTAGAAGTAAGGATTTGGATAAAAATCCATTTCCTCTTAAACCAATCTCTGTTAAGATTTAAAATTCAAACGAAACTTGATTGTTTGATCATAGAGTAGGTTCTAAAAAATTTATATAAGTTAAATAATATTGTATTGGCCCTGGAAATAAAACAACAGAGCAAAATTAGTATAAAATGAAAATTACAACTTCTCAATTCATTAATTCAGGAACATCAATTGAATTCTTCAACCAAAACAAGATTTTTAAAACTGAAATTATAATTTTTAGTTAAAGGATGAGTGTGCATTTCTGGTTTGAACAGAAATGGTTGTTTGAGGAAGTTCTAATGATCCAAGCGATCAAGAATGATGGGGTTTCCACTGGAAGTAGTGTAGTGGTGTGTGAGCTCGGCAAAATTGTCAGAAAGGCGAATATTTCGTCGTGGTAGATGTGGTGGAGGATTGAAGTCTGTATGTAACAACCCGCATATTTAACGATTTTATATTTAAATATTTTATTTAAATATAGTGTCGTTAGTCGGATTTTTGGTCTGAGATGTTACTTTTTGCAAATGGCCGAATTAGGGCTCGATACCACTTCCATTGAGTCCAAAATGGCGTTTGCGATCTTTTTAAGTATAAGCTTTGATATGTTTGGAGTAAGTTGAATTTTGCTACTTTTTCTAGTTGGGCTTTGGGTTGGTTCAGCCCACTAACTATCTAATTAACCCTAACTCAGTCCTCTCCTCTCCACACTTATTCAATTTCATAAAAACTTAAGCTAAAACTGAAATGGGGGAAGAGAACGGGAATAAGAAATTCCAAGCCCTAGTTTCTTCTTGCGACTTGAATTCTTGCTCCAAAATCAAAGTGAAGATAGTGGTAAGCTTCTTCTTCATCTTCTCCAACTCTTCTATTCTTCAATTTCAGAAAGTTTTCCTAACCCTAACTTTGGGAAATATGTGTTTTATTCTTAGATTGAAGCTTGTAGAGTTAGAGTGAAGAGTGGCTAATCTTCTTCTTGTGTTTGAGCATCTTCTTATTTGTTTTGAGATAAAAGGTGAGATTTTTATCTCAGATCTATGCTTATATATATCTTTGTTTAGGTGTAAGAGGGTGAGTTTTGAATTCACATCTACTTCTCTTGATATCATGGGTGATGAGTATGAATTCCTAACACTTGTCATATGCACTAGCTTTTGTTTTGGATTGAATTGGTGAATATCCAAATTTTAAGTGTTTGGGTTCAATTCTATAAAGATCCTAACTTTGATGTTTGAACATGTTTTGGTGGCGAATCGGAGAGCTAATGGAGCTGGGGTATCTATTGGCTAAGGCTCCTTAGGTCCATTGCTCGACCGGTTGCGTTTTGGAAGTGTTTGCACTTCGATGAGAAAGGGCAGGAACTACAGAAACTTGCAGTTCGGCCGACCGAGCCCTGTAGCCAGCCGACCGACCTGCTACCCCCGAGCACTTTTCTACCTCTGGATCAGGTCAGCCGACCGACTCAGGAATTCCGGTCGACCGACCTGCTCCTATTTTTCTGTTTTGCCTATTTTTGCTCATTTTGATTGGTTTTCCAAATTTTATCGATTCGAGTTGGTTCTTAGTGGTTGTTATTGCATCTTTGGCTTTGATAACTTATTTTTGACTTCATTCACGGGTTTTTATAAATAATCCCTCTAAATCGTATTAAAGTTTCCTTCTCCAATTCTTAAATTCTATTTAAAACGCATATACACAATTTCGCACTTCGAGCGGAGTGGAAGGGAGATTAAATGGTTAGGTAAAACATGGACCATGAATCCATGCGTTTGTCTTTTCGATTAATCCCCGACCTATTCGATTGAGTGTTTTGACCATTTGGTCTGGTTTACCAATGAGATGAGGTAGACTTTGTACTGCTTTGAGTGTGAAATTAACTAACGGATAGTAAACCGTTTAGTGCGAACGAGTGGTTATGGGACTCACGTTACCACTTTTCGGATTCCTTTTTGAGAGTTATGACACATTCCGCCAGTTAGTGGTGTCCAGTACTGGGCCTCCGGACATTCACCACTACGGTTTGTTGCCTTCGGGTGTGTTGCCTTTGGGTTTGCACCTTCAGGTTTGTTGCGTTCGGGTATATTGCCTTCGGGTATGTTGCCTTCGGGTTTGTGCCTTCGGGTTTGTGCCTTCGGTTTTGTTGCCCTATTGTATCGCTTTCGGAGTTAGGTCTTTATGAACCGCTCGAGTGATATTTGGGTTTGGAGTCTTCGGGCTCATGGATCCTTGTTTATATAGTACTGAGCACGTGCAAATTTTATGATATTTTCATTGTTATGTATATTCCCTAGGTATCGCTCTTCGGTGTTTGTCTTTTTGAGCCGCATGATATGTAGCGATTACCTTGTGGAACTTATGTTACCTTCATTGGTATTTGTTATTGCCTTATGGCTTGTTTTGGGATATTCCTATCCTTCGTTTCTATGAGTTGCCAATGATATGAGGCTTGTTATGATATGATTCATCTTTTTGTTAGATGATTGTGTTATCTCTTTTGGAGATATTTTTTATACATTGTGACCTTGCAGGTTATTGTTGATCAGTTTATCTAACTGATTTGTTTACCTAGACTGAACCGTGTATTTTATACTTTGGTCGGACCGAGATATTTCAGGTTAGGTGCATTTGGACTTAGCCTATTTTGCTTCCGCGTGGACTATCTAACTTGTTCCTTTTTGTTAAACCTTTTTGTGTAGTCCTTTTTGTTGTAACTCTGATATATGTATTATTTTGAATTCGTTTGTATATTGTGGTTTGCTATACCACTTGACATGTATTGTTTTGTATACTCTGTTATGTATCAATATATGTGTATATGATGATCTACTGTTCTGTGATGTATATTACATTTGAGTTGTTATATTCTGTTCTGATAGATCCTCAACCACCTATGGTTTTGTTTTAAGTATTCATTGGGTATGTCGACCTGCTGGGGATGTCCATTATCGATGTATTCAATAGATAGTTAGAGCAAGGCTATAGATGGTCGCTCCTAACCAGCCTTATTCTCCGTGTTAGTTGACGGCATTACCCTGTAGTGTCCTTGGCTAGCGTGGGTATAGAGGTGGGGCGTCACAGCGTGGTATCAGAGCTGAGTTCAGAAAAATATATGATGAACACAGAATAGATGCACATATTACGGTACATCAAAGTGTATAAGTGATACAAATCTTTGAATCATCGTGTCTCTCTATCCCTTCTACCATGAAGGTTAGATAGAATGTGGGAATACGTCTAGGAATGCATTTAAATTCCGTAGTATTCCATATTGAATTATCTACCTTGTGAATAATCTTGTTCTTACCTTACTTTCAGCGTATGGCTGGAAGAGGCAGGGAACGACGTTCGGATGCTGGGCAATCTAGTGGTTCACATCCGGATGGCGTTTATATGTCTGCCGATCAGTTTTTGGAATTGTTTAGGAGCACTCAGCCTCCAGTTCCTCCTCGAGTTTCTCCACCTCGCAAGTCTGCCTTTGCACGTCTGTGCAGTGATTTTTCTCATCTTGGAGGAAATCCGTTTAAGGGCTCCGAGTCTGTTCTTGAAGTCCAAGCTTGGTTTCGCACGTGCGAGCGTATCTTCTCTCGCATTGATCTTTCTGACCATTATAGAGTTCTTGTAACTTCTAGTTTATTACAAGAGCGTGCTCTTGATTGGTATGAGCTTCTTGTAGCCGAAACTGATGAGTCTACTCTTTCTTGGACTCAGTTTTGGGAGCGATTTGAACTCAAGTTCAGTCCTGAATCTGAAAAAGTTTTATTGATCCGTCGCTTCCTTGAGTTGAAACAAGGGAAACCTTCTGTTTCTGTGTATGTTACATCATTCGAGGCTTTATCTTAGTATGGTCTTGTATTCATTAGCACTTCTTATAAGAAGAATTTGAAGTTTATTTTTGGTCTTAAGAAATATCTTAAGAATTCTTTGTTGCTCCAGCTTAAGCTTTCTTTTGAGGAGTTGGTTGATTCAGCACTTCATCTCAAGACGTCGAGAAGGAATGTGATAGTGATGTTGAGGTTTCCAAGAACCCCAACAAGAAGCAGTTTCCATTTCAGAAGAGGTCTTTTCCTTCTAAGAAGAAAAAGACTGGTGGTTCTAGCTCTCAGCCTCAGTCTTCTGGAACACCTTTCGTTCGGAATTGTTTCAATTGTGGTTCTCCTGATCATATTATTCGAGCTTGTTCCAAGCCTCTCTTCTACCGTTATTGCAAGAAGGAAGGTCATCATGTTTCCACTTGTCCTACTATTCTGGCTGGTGCCAAGTCAAGCAAGCTTTATGCTGCTGAGTCTTCTGAAGGTCCTTCTCAACCCAAAGGTATATCTCCATCTATTTTGGAAGGTTCTATTTTATTTCATAATCATAGTATTCAAGTTCTTTTCGATACGGGTGCATCACATTCCTTCGTATCTAAGAAGCTCGTCGATGATTTATCTTTAGATGTTTCTTGTTTGGTTACTTCTTTAAGGATAGCGAATCCTATTGGGGGATCCGCGACCCTTAGTATGCTTTGTGATGATGTTGAGATTGTTTTATGTGGCTTTTCTTTTCGTGCGAATCTGCACGTTATTTCTTGTCTGGGATTTGATATGATTTTGGGTATGGACTGGCTAGTGAGATATGATGCCAGGATTATTTGTTCGGAGAGAATTTTGTTCTTCGACATCTGGATTCGCCTACTCAGTTATCTCTTGTTCTTCGGGATGTGGATAATTCTGAAATGGCTTTACATTCTCTTGATTCGCGAGATGGTGATGATATATCTCATATTCCCGTTGCTTGTGACTTTTTTGATGTTTTTGAACCTGTTTCGGGTTTACCACCTAAGTGGGCAATTGAGTTCCGCATTGATCTCATTCTAGGCGCGCAGCCAGTTAGTCGTCCTCCCACGAGGATGTCTACAAAGGAAAATGAGGAACTCAAGAAGCAGCTTTTAGAGCTTGAGTCCAAGCAGTTGATTCAGTCCAGTTTTTCTCCATGGGGATCCGCGGTCATCTTTGTGAAGAAGTCCGATGGAACTCTTAGGCTTTGCATAGACTATCGCAAGCTTAATGAGTTAACCATCAGGAATAGGTATACGTTGCCTAGGATCGATGATATGTTCGATCTATTGAGTGGTGCTAAGGTCTTTTCTCAGCTTGACCTTGCCACGGGCTTTCATCAATTACGAGTCGCGGAGGATAGCATACCTCTTACCGCTTTCCGCACTCGTTATGGTTCTTTTGAGTGGCTCGTTATGCCGTTCGGGTTGACGAATGCTCCTGCTTTCTTTGTTGATCTCATGAATCGAGTTTTCCGGGAATATCTCGATAAGTTCGTCCTTGTCTTCATTGATGATATCCTTGTTTATTCTAAGTCTGAAGCTGAGCATGCTAATTACTTGAGAATTGTCTTGAGTACTCTCCATCATCATCAGCTTAGAGCCAAATTCTCCAAATGCCATTTTTAGGAGAATAGGGTTAAGTTCTTAGGCCATGTTGTATCTTCCGATGGCATTTCTGTCGATCCCTCAAAGATCGAAGCCATCCAGAATTGGAAGAGGCCTGAGAATATGCATGAGATTCGTAGTTTCCTTGGATTGGCGGGTTATTACCATCGGTTCATTAAGGATTTTTCCCGTGTTGTGCTTCCTCTCACCAGACTTACTCGGAAAGGCATTCGTTTTATTTGGTCCGACAAGTGTGAAGCTTCCTTTCAGACATTGAAGGAACTTCTCACTAATGCTCCTATTTTGGTGGTTCCCAAGGGGAATCATGATCTTGTTGTCTACACCGATGCTTGTGGTAGTGGTCTCGGTGCTGTTCTTATGCAGAAGGATCAGGTAGTTACTTATGCTTCTAGGCAGCTGCGTCCGAATGAAGTTCGCTATGCCACTCATGATCTTGAGTTAGCCGCCGTTGTCTTTGCCTTGAAGATTTGGCAACACTATTTATTGGGCGAGCGCTTCATTCTCTATACCGATCATGAATCTTTGAAGTATTTGTTCACTCAGAAGGAACTCAATATGAGACAACAGCGTTGGCTCGAGTTTCTTGCTTCCTATGACTTTGATATCCAGCATACCCCTGGAATGGGTAATCGTGTTGCTGATGCGCTTAGTCGCAAACATTCGGCTGTTATTTCCATGATGCTTGCCGAATGGGATATTCTTGAGACTCTATCTTTTTGTGAAATTCTTGATCGAGGTTTATCTTCTGATTCTCCTATTCTATTATTTAGTTTGGGAGCTCGACCCATTTTGTTGGATTGTATTGACGATGCCCAGCGGCGCGATCCTGATTTGTTGCATCTTATTCAGCTTTGTGAATCTGGATCCTGTGATGAGGCATTACGGGATTTCAGCATTGATTCTCATGGGTGTCTTCGAAAGAAGAACCGTCTTTTTGTGCCTTCTGATTTTGCACTTGGGCATGACATTCTTGATGACTGTCACCGTTCTAAGTATACCATTCATCTTGGTAGTAGTAAGATGAAAGCCGATATGCATCGTCTTTATTATTGGGAAGGCATGTAGCGCGATGTGGCGAGTTATGTGAGTAATTGCATAACTTGTCAGCGTTTTAAGGCTGAACCTCAACGTCCTTCGGGTCTTCTTCAACCTCTAGAGATTCCATTGTGGAAATGGGATCAGATATCTATGGATTTCATTGACGGCCTACCTCGTTCGAGATTGGGCCATTCTAGTATCTGGGTTATTGTTGATCGCCTCACTAAGTCTGCTCATTTTATCCCTATTAATTCTAATAAGACTGCTTCGCATTTGGCTAAGTTGTATGTCAAGGAAATCGTGAGACTTCACGGTGTTCCTAGTTCTATTGTGAGTGATCGTGATCCCTTATTCACGAGTCATTTTTGGAAGAGTCTTCAGCAAGCTTTGGGAACAAAGCTTAATTTTAGTACAGCTTATCATCCGCAGTCTGACGGACAGACTGAACGGGTGAATCGTATCTTGCAAGATCTTCTCCGTATTTGTATTTTTGATTTCGGTGGTAGTTGGGAGGATCACCTACCTCTTGTAGAGTTCTCCTATAATAATAGTTTTCAGTTTAGTATCGGTATGGCTCCTTTCGAAGCTTTATACGGAAGGCCATGTCGATTACCTTCTTGTTGGTTGGAATCTGGGGAGAAGCTTATTCTTGGTCCAGATTTTGTTCATGATTCTTCCGAGAAGATTGATATTATTCGGTTGAGAATGAAAGAGGCACAGAGCCGCCAGAAGTCCTACGCTGATAGCCGTAGGAAGCCTCTCGAGTTCTCAATTGGTGATCTTGTCTTTATTCGTGTTTCTCCTTTGAAAGGGGTTATGCATTTCAGTACGACTGGGAAATTGGTTCCTCGCTTTATAGGACCATTTTCTATTACTAAACGTATTGGCCCTGTGGCTTATAGAGTTTCACTTCCAGCTCATTTATCTGGCATTCATGACGTGTTTCACGTCTCTCAACTTCGGAAGTGTCTTCGGGAGTCGTTTCTGTTATTATTTCTCCTGATTTGCAAGAGCTTGATGTCTCACCGGACTTATCTATTGTACAGCAACCTATTCGCGTGCTTGACACGGAGGTGCGACACCTTCGAAACAAGGACGTGTCGCTCGTTAAAGTTCAATGGTCCGCTAATCCCAATGACTGTACTTGGGAAACCAGAGAGTATATCGAGCGATCTTATCCAGGTTTTCTATCTTCGCTTGGCAACGGTGAGAATATCTTTTCATCTCAAGCTTATTTCCTTTTCTTTTGAATGTTGTACGTATGTAGTTGTTACAAATATCGTCTCTAGAAATTGCGGGGACGCAATTTTGTAAGAGGGGAGATCTGTAACAACCCGCATATTTAACGACTTTATATTTAAATATTATATTTAAATATAGTGTCGTTAGTCGGATTTTTGGTCTGAGATGTTACTTTTTGCAAATGGCCGAATTAGGGCTCGATACCGCTTCCATTGAGTCCAAAATGGCGTTTGCGATCTTTTAAGTATAAGCTTTGATATGTTTGGAGTAAGTTGAATTTTGCTACTTTTTCTAGTTGGGCTTTGGGTTGGGTTCAGCCCACTAACTATCTAATTAACCCTAACTCAGTCCCTCTCCTCTCCACACTTATTTCATTTCATAATAACTTAAGCTAAAACTGAAATGGGGGAAGAGAATGGGAATCAGAAATTCAAAGCCCTAGTTTCTTCTTGCAACTTGAATTCTTGCTCCAAAATCAACGAGAAGATAGTGGTAAGCTTCTTCTTCATCTTCTCCAACTCTTCTCCTCTTCAATTTCAAAAAGTTTTCCTAAACCTAACTTTTGGGAAATATGTGTTTTATTCTTAGATTGAAGCTTGTAGAGTTAGAGTGAAGAGTGGCTAATCTCCTTCTGGTGCTTGAGCTTCTTCTTCTTTGTTTTGAGATAAAATGTGAGATTTTTATCTCAGATCTATGCTTATATATATATATATATATATATATATATATATATATCTTTGTTTAGGTGTAAGAGGGTGAGTTTTGAATTCACATCTACTTCTCTTGATATCATGGGTGATGAGTATAGATTCCTAACAATTGTTCATATGCACTTGCTTTTGGTTTAGATTGAATTGGCGAATATCCAAATTTTAAGTGTTTTGGTTCAATTCTTTAAAGATCCTAACTTTGATGTTTGAACATGTTTTGGTGGCGAATCAGAGAGCTAATGGAGCCGGGGTATCTATTGGCTAAGGCTTCTTAGGTCCATTGCTCGACCGGTTGCATTTTGGAAGTGTTTGCACTTCGATGAGAAAGGGCAGGAACTGCAGAAACTTGCAGTTCGGCCGACCGAGCCCTGTAGCCGGCCGACCGACCTGCTACCCCCGAGTACTTTTCTACCTCTGGATCAGGTCAGCCGACCGACTTAGGAAGTCCGGTCGACCGACCTGCTCCTATTTTTCTGTTTTGCCTATTTTTGCTCGTTTTGATTGGTTTTCCAAATTTTATCGATTCGAGTTGGTTATAACTTATTTTTGACTTCGTTCATGGGTTTTTATAAATAATCCCTCTAAATCGTATTAAAAGTTTCCTTCTCCAATTCTTAAATTCTATTTAAAATGCACATACACAATTTCGCACTTCAAGCGAAGTGGAAGGGAGATTAAATGGTTAGGTAAAACATGGACCATGAATCCATGCGTTTGTCTTTCCGATTAATCCCCGACCTATTCGATTGAGTGTTTTGACCTTTTGGTCTGGTTTACCAATGAGATGAGGTAGACTTTGTACTGCTTTGAGTGTGAAATTAACTAACAGATAGTAAACCGTTTAGTGTGAACGAGTGGTTATGGGACTCATATTACCACTTTTCGGATTCCTTTTTGAGAGTTATGACACATTCCGCTAGTTAGTGGTGTCCAGTACTGGGCCTCCAGACCTTCACCTCTACGGTTTGTTGCCTTCGGGTGTGTTGCCTTCGGGTTTGCACCTTCAGGTTTGTTGCCTTCGGGTATGTTGCCTTCGGGTATGTTGCCTTCAGGTTTGTGCCTTAGGGTTTGTTTCCCTATTGTATCGCTTTCGGAGTTAGGTCTTTATGAGCCGCTCGAGTGATATTTGGGTTTGGAGTCTTCGGGCTCATGGATCCTTGTTTATACAGTACTGAGCACGTGCAAATTTTATGATGTTTTCATTGTTATGTATATTCCCTAGGTATCGCCCTTCGGTGTTGGTCTTTTTGAGCCGCATGATATGTAGCGATTACCATGTGGAACTTGTGTTACCTTCGTTGGTATTTGTTATTGCCTTATGGCTTGTTTTGGGATATTCCTATCCTTCGTTTCTATGAGTTGCCAATGATATGAGGCTTGTTATGATATGATTCATCTTTTTGTTAGATGATTGTGTTACCTCTTTTAGAGATATTTGTTATACATTATGACCTTGCAGGTTATTGTTGATCAGTTTATCTAACTGATTTGTTTAGCTAGACTGACCCGTGTATTTTATACTCGGGTCAGACCGATATGTTTCAGGTTAGGTGCATTTGGACTTAGCCTATTTTGCTTTCGCATGGACTATCCAGCTTGTTCCTTTTTGTTAAAGCTTTTTGTGTAGTCCTTTTTGTTGTAACTCTGATATATGTATTATTTTGAATTCGTCACTATATTGTGGTTTGCTATACCACTTGACATGTATTATTTTGTATACTCTGTTATGTATCAATATATGTGTATATGATGATCTACTGTTCTGTGATGTATATTACATTTGAGTTGTTATATTCTGTTCTGATAGATCCTCCAACCACCTATGGTTTTGTTTTAAGTATTCATTGGGTATGTCGACCTGTTGGGGATGTCCATTATCGATGTATTCAATAGATAGTTAGAGCAAGGCTATAGATGGTCGCTCCTAACCAGCCTTATTCTCCATGTTAGTTGACGGCATTACCCTGTACTGTCCTTGGCTAGCGTAGGTATAGAGGTGGGGCGTCACACTGTAGCCCTAGTTTGGATAGGTTGGGTATGTTTGATCGTCATGGCTTCTATGTTGAATTGAGTTGCTTGTGGTTTTGGGATATGGAAGCGTGGTAGTTGTCGAAGTAGTGGCCGGAAGTATAGGCACTACGGCGGTCGGAGGATCGAGATTTCGATGGTTTCAGGTTTTGATGTGGTGTTTCAGGTTCTGGTTCCAGGTTTGCAATTTGAAGCTCGAATTTGATTTTCGAATCTAGAGGGTTGATCTGATGATTGTGTTTAGGTGTGAGGATGATCGATGACTTGAGGAGATCATCGGTGATGATCGAAGTGTAACGGCGCCACCGTGCATGTGCACGGTGCACTGTTTGATTCTGGTGAAGTTTTGGTTTGTGGGTTTTAGTGTACTCGAGTTTTTCAGGAATAGTTTGATTTTTGGCTCGAAGTCATTTAGGTTATGGCTCGGGTTGATGTTTTGTTACAGATTTAAACCTGTTTTGTTTTAAAATTTTAAAATGAAGTTTAAAATGTAAATCAAAGATTTAAAATATGTTTTAAACGTAAGTTTAAATATGGATTTAAATTAGTTTGAATTTTAGTTTTCAAATGATTTAAGTTCTTGAAATTTAAATGGTTTTAACAACTTTTAAGTGTTTAAAGTGTATTTTGTTTGAATTTAAAAATGAAATTTTAAATTGTAAAGCAAAGTTTTAAATTTTGATTTTAATCTGGAAATCAAATATGATTTGTATTATGGTTCAGAGAAATAATGTTTTTTTAAAAAATTCAATTTGTTTTAAGAACTTTAAATGTTTAAGTGTATTTTAAAATGGTTTGAATTCAAAAAGGAATTTGTTTAAATTCTTTTGAATTTCTTTTATAAGGTATGTATTTCTTTAACATAAGATTTAAAAGGTTTTTTTAAAATATTTTTAAACTTTGTTAAAGTTAAATTTGTGTTCATTTTAAATCTTAAATTTAAAATGAAATTTAAAAGTAAATTTGATAGAAAATTGTTTTTGAATGCTTTGATTAAGTAAGAAATGTTTTATCTTAAAGTTAAATAGAATTTAATGATTTGTGATTCATTAAAATTATTAAGTAATTAAAATGGGTAATTAATTAATTTAATTAATTAATGATGTGGATAATTAATTAAGTAATTAAGGGTTTTAAATTAATTAATTAAGGTTTAAGATTAATTATTTAGGAATAATTAATTGAGGATTATTAGTTAGATAAGATTAGAATGTTAATTAATGAGTAAAGATTAATTAATCAAGTAATTTAAAGATCAATTAAGTTACGGTTAAAACTTAATTAATTAAATAATGAGGATTAATTAATGGATATTTAAAGATAAATCAATTTGTAAATCATATTGATTAATGTAAGTATAATTACTTAAGAAAAGTAAGTAAATAATTGTTAGTAGTTAATGAAGGTCATTAACTTGAGATTATTATACAATTAATTAATGTGATTTATTTTAATAATTAATTAGATTAATTAATTTAGAGATAATCCATTTGGAATTTGTTTAAGTGTAATTACTTAAGGGAAGTAATTAAGGAACTAATTACTTAATGTAATTAAGTGAGTTTAATTTGATTAGTTTAAGTTAATTAATTAAGTTTAATTAATTTAAGAAAATCACTTAGTGATTTGATAAGTATGATTACTTAGTGTAATTAATAAAGGATAATTACTTTGTAAATTAATTAAGATGGGTAATTACTAAATGTAATTAATTGAAGTATGGAAGTAGTTTGGGATTAATTACTTTGTGTAATTAATATGAAGGATAATTACTTAGTGAAAGTAATTAATAATTAATTACTTAGTGTAATTAATTTAAGAATTGATTAATAATGTTATTTGAAGATAATTAAGTGATGTAATTAATTAAGGGTAATTAATTACTGAATGGGATTAATCAAAGGTGATTAAATAATATAATTAATTGAATATTAATTATTAAAGCTAATTAAATAAGGAGTAATTAATTTATTTAATGAAGTAATTAAGGGTAGTTAAATACTGAATGTGTTTAATCAAGAGTGATTAATGAATGTGGTTTAATTAAAGATTAATTACTTAAGGTAATTAATTTAAATAGAATAATTAATTAAAAATGTAATTAAGGATCATTAAATTAATGATTAATTAAGGGTTGATTAATTAAGGAATAATTAATCAATGAGTAATTAATGTAACTAATTAAGGATGAATGTAATTATAGTTAATTAATTAATGAAGTAATTAAAGGTTAATTACTATAAGTGGTTAAGAATAATTAATTTATGAAATTAATTAAAGTATAATTACTTGAATGTAATTAAAAGATAATTAATCAAGGGTAATTAATTAATATGGAGATTATAGGATAATTAATTAATTAATTTGTAATTGATTAATGTTTACGTAAGCAGGATTTATGTGACGAAAATAATTAATTTAATTTATTTTAAATTAATTGGAGATGAAGTAATTAATTTGATTCATTTTAAATTAATTATAGTGTGATTTATTAATCCTTGCTTATGTATGGATGGATGATATTGATTGCCTTTAATGGTTTGAGATCTCAGATATGAGATAAGTGATGTTGTGCGATATGGATGCTTTGGTTGAAGTAATGTGGATTATCTTATTATGATGATAATGTGAATTATCTTTTTGTGATGATAATGTAGATTATCTATTGTGATATTGTGAATTATCTATCTGTGTGTATATAGATAATAGAATTAAATTGTTTTAAACTTTAAAACAACTTTGACCTAAAAGATGGCATTTTGGATTTCGACGGGACCGGGATTGAGTTTCCACATTTGGATATCCGAAAACCACATCGATCCAAATTAACGATAGGCCATGAATCTCAAGTGAAGATGAAGATTCAGAGTGCAAGGGTTATTGTCGTTAACTCTGAGGGTGATTCCAAAATGAATGTAACGAGATAATGCCTTCGATTTCGTTCGAACCTGGAACGAACTTGTATGGATTGAATGTTTTCAGAACATTGTCAGGTGGACGATGAGCATCCTAAGTGATGTGTTCTGATTAAGGTAATCGTAGCCTTAAGCCTCATCAACCGGGAATGGCTAAAATAGGGGAGGTGCAGCAAGGCTAAGTGGGTCATGCCCAAGTAGGACGAGATTTACCCCTGTCTAGATGTCCATTTTATTTCGGCTGTGTGGTGCGGTTGCGGATCACAACTGCGGGGTTGTCTTGTTCGGAACTGTTCAGTAAGGAATGGTTCGGGCTTTGTGTTGCAGGGAATTGGGAGTAATCCTTGATACGGTGATCTAGGCCCCATACTGTGACGGGCGGTACCCCAGTAGCCCTGCCATTGTATGGAATCCAATCTCCAATAAGTGCCGTACGTTTTAGTTGTGCCCAATTATTTTGGAATGTGAGATGCAAGCATTCCAGCTATTTCTGCATTTTATTTGAAAACCCTAGACCCTATTATAATACCACTGGATTTCCTATAAAAATATTTTGGTTAGCGTAAGGGAAAAACTTACCCATGTTTATGTGTAGGAAGTCTTACATGATACCTTTTCTTCCAAAGGTTTTCAAAAGTTAAGCAACTTTAACATGTTACTCACACCAGACCCATGTCTGACCCGGAGTTTATTTCTGTTTTCTTAAACTCTTGGGTACTCAAATTTTATGAGTAGCCAAGGGATTCAGGTTAGCTTTGACGAATTATGGACGAGCGATGGAGCAGGAGGCTTATGCGTCGTAGATATTTATAGTGTTCCGTTGTGTTGGTATCTCTGAGTGGTTTCTTTGTATTGTATTGAGTTGTAATAACTAGATAGGTGTTTATAACTGTCTAGTAGGTGATGTATTATCTGTGTAACTCCGATTGATGTTGTATATTATGTATATACTTATGTTATTAATATAATTTATTCGTTCCGCTGTTGAGATTCTGATGTTGTTTCTTTCTTTCTTTCCTATCTTTTCTCTTTTCTATCCCTTCCTTTCTTTAAGATGATGCGTCGTTCTTTGGGATGAATGGAGGGTCGTCACAATAGCGTCTAAGTAAATGTGACGCCCCACCTCTATACCCACGCTAGACAAGAACATTACGGTGAATGCTGTCGACTAGCATGGAGAATAAGGCTGTTGAGGAGCGACCATCCATGTAATTTCTTTGCGCGAGCACCGATATGTCAGATAATATAACATGCATTCTATTTCAAGAGGAAATCCGACATACCGACACAAACTCAAAGCTACTACACGGTGGCTATATAAATCCTTCGGAAAACAAATATAGAAATAAACATAACATAAATCAGTCACAGACAATTCATATCACAAAGGCGGAATAAGATATGAATACTACACTAGGAAGTGTACATCAGAGTAGTGGTCTAAAAAGATCCACAATATCACAAAAGAATAGTTACACGAACTACACAAAAGAATAAGTATACATTAAGGAGTCTATATCTCAAATGTATACAACAAAATAACTACTAATCTAAGTAGTTAACCCAAAAGTCAAGGAGTTAATCCCGGATGAGAAGTCAAGCAGAAGCACCTGTAACATCTCGGTCTGACCCGAGTATTATTTAATAAGAAAATAATAAACGGATCAGTCTAACTATAAATATCAGATGAAACGATATAGAATAAGAGATATGACTAAACACGTAATAATCACAATGCCAAGCTGTGATATATATATATATATATATATATATATATATATATATACACTTAGTTGATAATCATCAAGAGATTAATCAATGTCACCAAATCTACACAAGAATCAAAGAAGTGTCATACTCATTATTTCGTTCATCAAACCACAAATATTGACGATAATATCAATGTCAATCACCAAAGTCAAAGACGCACAAATTCCAGAAGACTACACAAGAAATCCAGAAATCACAAAAGTCAATGACACACAAATTCACCAATGCACAAATATTGATAAAACTTATCAATGGAAATCACGAAAATTGGTGAAACACAAATTCTAGAAATCTACACAAGAAATCCAGAAATCACAAAGGGGGGAAGGCCTATCACAAACGGGAGCATAAAGCTCACCAACACGTGTATCACAAACGGAACGCTAATTCCATGGTCGCTAACCATCACAAATTGAGCCGAAGCTCCACAAACGGCCCGAAGACCATGGGTTGCTACCCCATCACAAATTGAGTCGAAACTCCACAAAACGGGGTTTAGTCTCCCTCGCAGACAAAGAGACATCGCACATTGCTAGTCTAAATCACAAAGATGATCGTCATGATCAGCGAGAAGTGTCAATTACACTAAGCTAGTAAATATATGAGTTTAGCTTCATGTCCCATAACCACTTGCTTAACTTAAATATTTACGAACAAACTGTAAATCTCCACTAGAAAATTGTCACAAGAGGTTCAATCGAACAAGTCCAAGAATTAACCGACAAAGTAAACGCAAGCGTTTCATACCACTTGTTTTACTAAGCCGTTTAATTAGATTTCTCATACGAGTGAGGTAAAGGTTTGTATATACTAATAGATTGGAAAACGGTTTTATAAACGAATTTGGTACTAAAAGAGTATTGAAATCGTTTGAGTAAAGAGTTTTGATATTTACTACTAGTATAGGAAACCTTTATATTTTTAAAGTGACAAATCACGAAGAAGGTTGTAAGAACGATCAATCACAAAAATTCACATACGAAGACGTGAATAAAATCCAACGAAATCGATAAAGGATCCAGCGAAGTGGATATTCAAAAATCCCTAAAAAGAGTCATTAAAGTCATAATAGATGATAACAACAAATAGGATTATCACGAATCGATTTAAATTAGGATTTCAATCCAAAAAGGCAAATTGGACTCAAACAGCAGGTTCAGTCGACTGAACAGAGAATTTCAGTCGACTGACCCTGTACATGGAAATTTTCCAGGTTCAGAAAACTTTCTGTTTCCAGTTTCAGTCGACTGTGCAGAAGTTTTCAGTCGACTGAATCATGCCTGGAAACTCTCGGGTTTCAGGTTCAGTCGACTGAACAGAGATTTCAGTCGACTGAATCATGCCTGGGCTGTTTTTCAGCCTTATACAAATGAAGAGCAAACTCTTCCAAAATGCAATCGGACGAACATTGGCTCTAAGGGTTTATGCCAAACGGCAACCCGGCCCTATAAGCTCCTCGATGCATCACCAAAAGCATGATCAAACATCCATAAAAGGATTTCACACAAATTTGACTTAAAAACCCAAAAATTGGAATATTTACAAAACCAATCCAAATCAAGAGCAAATTCTCATGAAGAAGTGTTAGGAATTCATACCTAACAACCAAAGATAATTATAGTCATAGATGTGAGATAAAAATCTCACCTTTTCACAAAATCGAACAAGAAGAAGCTTGAGAGCAAATGGAGAATCAACCTCTCTTCAACCCAACCCAAATGAGCTTGAATCTAAGCTCAAAAACAAGAACATTCCCAAGATTAGGTTTAGGAATTTCCAAAATTGGTAAGAGAATAAGTTGGAGAAGAAGAAGAGAAGCTTACCAATGGGTTCTTCTTGAGTTTGGAGCAAGGAATTTGATTTGCAAGAGAAACTAGGGTTTTGGAATTTTAATTTCCAATCTCTCCCACCATTAACACTCTAAAAACTGAAATGAGAAGAGAATGAGGGTGAGTGGGGAAGAGTGGCTCAGATTTGAGCATAAGTTAACATAGGATTGAGCCCAAAAACCAAACTCAAAGTAAAATGTAGCAGAAATCAACTTTCTCCAAACATATCGAAGCTTATACTCAAAAAGGTCGCAAACGGCATTTTAAACTCAATGGGAGTGGTCCCGAGCCCTAATTCGACCGTATGCAAAAAGTAGCTTTTCGGACTAAAATCCGACTACCGATAAAATATTTAAATAAAATATTTAAATATAAAATCGACAAATATGCGGGTTGTTACAGACTCCCCTCCTTAAAGAAATTGCGTCCTCGCAATATTACAAGAAGAAGATATATAGTAACAACCATAAAAGCATATTCAACACAAAAGAAGTTTGAAATAAGAAGTTCACCTCAAAGAGCACGAGAAAGTAAGTCCGGATGTGTTCGCTCGATGTACTCTCTAGACTCCCAAGAACAATCCTTAGGATTAGAAGACCATTGAACTTTAACAAGCGGAACATCTTTATTTCGAAGTCGCTTGACTTCCGAAGCAATGATACGAATAGGATGTTGCTCATAAGTTAAATTAGGCGAAACTTCAATCTCTTCCACAACACCGGGCTCAAGAATAGAATCGGAATCTCGAAGACATTTCCGAAGTTGAGAAACGTGAAACACGTCATGCATAGCAGAAAACTGAGCCGGTAATAAAAGGCGATAAGCCATGGAACCAATGCGTTCAGTGATAGGAAATGGCCCAATATATCGAGGCGCTAACTTTCCCGATCGACTGAAACGTACAACACCTTTCATAGGTGAAACACGAATGAACACAAGATCTCCCACAGAAAATTCTAACTTCCTTCTCCGGTTATCGGCATAGGATTTTTGTCTACTCTGGGCTTCTTTCATCCTATGACGAATAAGATCAATCTTTTCTGTAGAATCCCGAATAAAATCTGGACCTAAAACCAGCTTCTCACCGGCCTCAAGCCAACAAGAAGGAGATCGGCATGGCCTTCCATAGAGTGCCTCAAAAGGTGCCATACCAATACTAGATTGGAAGCTATTATTATAGGAAAATTCAACAAGTGAAATATGATCTTCCCAACTTCCACCAAAATCAAGAACACAAGCACGAAGAAGATCTTCAAGAGTTTGATTCACACGCTCGGTTTGTCCATCGGACTGGGGATGATAAGCGGTGCTAAAATTAAGCTTTGTTCCCAAAGCTTTTTGAAGACTCTTCCAAAATCCACTAGTAAACAATGGATCACGATCACTAACAATAGAAGTAGGAACACCATGCAATTTAACAATTTCTTTGATAAATATTTTGGCCAAAAGAGGAACGGTTCGATTAGACCGAACGGGAATAAAATGGGCAGATTTAGTAAGCCTATCAACAATCACCCATAAGCTATCATGACCCGAACGAGAACGGGGAAGGCCATCTATAAAATCCATGGAAATTTGATCCCACTTCCAAACTGGAATTTCTAAAGGTTGCAATAACCCACCGGGCCTTTGATGTTCGGCCTTAACGAGTTGGCAAGTCATGCAACGTTTAACGAACTTAGCGATGTCAAGTTTCATTCCCTCCCAATAATAAAGTCGCTTCATACCCGCGTACATTTTACTACTACCGGGATGAATGGTAAATTTAGAGTGATGAGAATCTTCTAAAATATCTTTACGAAGATCACCAATATTTGGCACGACAAGTCTACCAAATTTCCGAATGCCGCCACGAGAATCGATATCAAAGCCTTTCAAACCTTCAATATCCATTTTACCCCTAATATTTTGGTCAAGAAGAGCCAAGTCGGGATCTAGCCCTTGAGCTTCAAGAATGCGGTCTAAAAGAGATGGATGAGCCACAAGGCTACATAAAACAAACGATGAGCATAAATCGGAAACACGGTCTCGAATTTCGCAAGTGGATAAAATCTCGAGATCTTTCCATTCGGATATCATCATATAAACAACAGCTTGTTGTTTACGGCTAAGAGCATCGGCGACACGATTACCCTTACCGGGAGTATAAAGAATATCAAGATCATATGGTGCAAGAAATTCGAGCCAACGCTGTTGACGCAAATTAAGTTCTTTTTGAGAGAATAAATATTTCAAAGACTTATGATCTGTGTAAAGAACAAATTTCTCTCCTAAAAGATAATGACGCCAAATCCGAAGAGCAAAAACAATAGCCGCGAGCTCTAAATCATGAGTGGCATATCTAGTCTCAGCAGGCTTTAATTGCCTAGAAGCATAAGCAATAACGCGTTCCTTTTGCATAAGAACGGCACCCAAACCAATGCGACTAGCATCGGTATAAACAACGAAATCTTGATTCCCTTCGGGAATAACAAGAATAGGAGCATCAGAAAGAAGTTCTTTAAATTTCTGAAAAGAAGCTTCACATTTGTCCGACCAAATGTATTTAACACCTTTCTTCGTCAAGCTAGTGAGAGGCACGACAATTTTAGAAAAGTCTTTAATAAAACGACGGTAATAGCCCGCCAATCCAAGAAAACTACGAATCTCTGTCACATTCTCCGGTCTCTTCCAATCTTGAATTGCTTCAATCTTTGAAGGATCCACGGAAATTCCGGATTCATAAGTAATGTGACCGAGAAACTTCACACGAGATTGCCAAAAGTGGCACTTAGAAAATTTTGCCTTTAATTGATTACTCCTCAGAGTTTCCAACACAATCCGAAGATGTTTTTCATGCTCCTCCTCGGTTTTAGAATACACAAGAATATCATCAATAAAGATGAGAACAAATCGATCAAGAAAATCTTTGAAGATTCGATTCATAAGGTCAACGAAATAAGCAGGGGCATTCGTTAACCCAAATGGCATCACAAGCCATTCATAAGATCCATACCGAGTACGGAACGATGTCAAAGGAATGCTATCCTCTGCAATACGAAGCTGATGAAAACCAGTAGCTAAGTCCAATTGTGAAAAGACTCTTGCACCACTAATTTGATCGAACAGATCATCAATCCGAGGTAAAGGATATTTATTTTTGATAGTAAGATCATTAAGCTTGCGGTAGTCAACGCAAAGCCTAAGTGTACCATCGGATTTCTTCACAAAAATAGCTGAAGCTCCCCAAGGCGAGGAACTAGAGCGAATAAATTGCTTGGTCTCCAATTCTGATAATTGTTTACGCATCTCCTCGTTTTCTTTATTGGACATACGATAAGGAGGACGAGTGATAGGTTGAGCTCCCGGAATAAGATTAATTCTGAACTCAATTGCTCGCTTAGGTGGTAATCCTAAAACGGGCTCGAATATGTCGGAAAATTCACAAACGACGTGAATAAGAGAAATAATATCACCCTCATCATCATCATCATCATCACGAGGATTTAAAGAATATAAAGATGCAACCAAAGCAGAATCTGAATCTTTAAGAATAACAGAAACCTGATTAACAGATTGAGGATGTCGAAGATGAATAGTCCGCTCAGGACATAGGATATAAGCTTCATAACGGTTAAGCCAATCCATTCCCAAAATCATTCCAAAGCCTAAATAACGCATGACATGCAAATCGGCTCGGAAAGAAAAATCACACAAAATAATCTCGACATCTTTACACAATAAACTGATTGTTGCGGATCCACCAACCGGATTCGCAATTCTCAAAGAAGTCATTAAACACAAAACATCCAAGGAAAAAGTATCAACAAGTTCTTTTGATATAAAAGAATGGGACGCACCCGTATCAAAAAGAACTCGAATAGGATGATCACGGAACAAAATAATTCCATTTAGAATAGAATGAGAAATACCTTGGCCACGAGATGTATTGCCAGGGGCTTGAGCAACATTTAACTTTCCCTCCTTCTTGCCCTGAAGCTTGGGGCATGAAGATATAACATGACCGGGAACTTTGCAGTAGCGACAAGAAAGAGACCTTGGGCACTTGTTCGCATAATGGTCCTTTGAACCACAATTATAGCATTCCCCATGACCAAAGGAAGAAGTCTTTGCCACGGAGGTTGCTTGCTTCCCTTTCTTATTGGGATAAGGGCCCTTAAATTTGTTTGACCTCTTTCTGTTGTTGAAGTTTGGTTTGGAAACCACCACTTCAACATCATTCTCTCTATCCGCCTCTTCAAGACGAAGAGCGATATCAACGAGTTGGTCGAAAGAAACTTCTAACTTTAAAAGTAATGGCTTCTTGAGGCTTTTGTTTAAGCCATAAACGAATCTCTGGTTCTTCTTAAGAGAGGTGTTGATGTATTCAACCCCATATTTGGAAAGCGACTCGAAGGAGGCGACGTAATCAGTCACGGAGGACTCACCTTGAACAAGGTCTATAAATCGTCGAGCCAACGTCACTTTCCCTGCTTCCGGTACAAATTTCAACTCGAAGCGTTCTCGGAATCTCTCCCAAGTGAGATCCGCTTCATTAGTTTCAGAAATAAGAAGCTCATACCAGTCCAATGCTCTTTCTCGGAGCATACTAGAGGCCACCTGAACTCGGTGAAGGTCAATAAGATTCATGCGCGAAAAGATGCGATCGCATGTTCTTAGCCAAGCCTGTACTTCAATAACAGTTTCGGAACCTTTGAATGACTCCCCACCCAAATTAGTGTAATCGCTACACAAGCGTGCAAATCCCGACTTTGGGTGAGTAGGTTCCGGGTTAGCTCCAGCCGCTTGAGCATTTGTTACCAAATCAAGAAGCTGTTGAGCAGTCATAAAAACTCCATCCTGGGGCGGAGTGCTAGATGGCACGGCTCTGGGGCGGCCTGGTCTAGACATTTCTCTTCCTTAAGAAAGAAGGAAGAAGAAGAAAAAGGTTATTCACCAAATTGAATATCAAGAAATCTTGATAGATAAACAAGGAATCATAAGAAAAATAGGATGGAACGGTACGAAGACCTGAATAAAATCCTAAAGTACAACTCCTAAGAAAGACTTAGGACGATGATCCTTGTTATAATATTCCATATTGTTCCGAAGTTTGGCTCTGATACCAAGCTGTGACGCCCCACCTCTATACCCACGCTAGACAAGAACATTACGGTGAATGCTGTCGACTAGCATGGAGAATAAGGCTGTTGAGGAGCGACCATCCATGTAATTTCTTTGCGCGAGCACCGATATGTCAGATAATATAACATGCATTCTATTTCAAGAGGAAATCCGACATACCGACACAAACTCAAAGCTACTACACGGTGGCTATATAAATCCTTCGGAAAACAAATATAGAAATAAACATAACATAAATCAGTCACAGACAATTCATATCACAAAGGCGGAATAAGATATGAATACTACACTAGGAAGTGTACATCAGAGTAGTGGTCTAAAAAGATCCACAATATCACAAAAGAATAGTTACACGAACTACACAAAAGAATAAGTATACATTAAGGAGTCTATATCTCAAATGTATACAACAAAATAACTACTAATCTAAGTAGTTAACCCAAAAGTCAAGGAGTTAATCCCGGATGAGAAGTCAAGCAGAAGCACCTGTAACATCTCGGTCTGACCCGAGTATTATTTAATAAGAAAATAATAAACGGATCAGTCTAACTATAAATATCAGATGAAACGATATAGAATAAGAGATATGACTAAACACGTAATAATCACAATGCCAAGCTGTGATATATATATATATATACTTAGTTGATAATCATCAAGAGATTAATCAATGTCACCAAATCTACACAAGAATCAAAGAAGTGTCATACTCATTATTTCGTTCATCAAACCACAAATATTGACGATAATATCAATGTCAATCACCAAAGTCAAAGACGCACAAATTCCAGAAGACTACACAAGAAATCCAGAAATCACAAAAGTCAATGACACACAAATTCACCAATGCACAAATATTGATAAAACTTATCAATGGAAATCACGAAAATTGGTGAAACACAAATTCTAGAAATCTACACAAGAAATCCAGAAATCACAAAGGGGGGAAGGCCTATCACAAACGGGAGCATAAAGCTCACCAACACGTGTATCACAAACGGAACGCTAATTCCATGGTCGCTAACCATCACAAATTGAGCCGAAGCTCCACAAACGGCCCGAAGACCATGGGTTGCTACCCCATCACAAATTGAGTCGAAACTCCACAAAACGGGGTTTAGTCTCCCTCGCAGACAAAGAGACATCGCACATTGCTAGTCTAAATCACAAAGATGATCGTCATGATCAGCGAGAAGTGTCAATTACACTAAGCTAGTAAATATATGAGTTTAGCTTCATGTCCCATAACCACTTGCTTAACTTAAATATTTACGAACAAACTGTAAATCTCCACTAGAAAATTGTCACAAGAGGTTCAATCGAACAAGTCCAAGAATTAACCGACAAAGTAAACGCAAGCGTTTCATACCACTTGTTTTACTAAGCCGTTTAATTAGATTTCTCATACGAGTGAGGTAAAGGTTTGTATATACTAATAGATTGGAAAACGGTTTTATAAACGAATTTGGTACTAAAAGAGTATTGAAATCGTTTGAGTAAAGAGTTTTGATATTTACTACTAGTATAGGAAACCTTTATATTTTTAAAGTGACAAATCACGAAGAAGGTTGTAAGAACGATCAATCACAAAAATTCACATACGAAGACGTGAATAAAATCCAACGAAATCGATAAAGGATCCAGCGAAGTGGATATTCAAAAATCCCTAAAAAGAGTCATTAAAGTCATAATAGATGATAACAACAAATAGGATTATCACGAATCGATTTAAATTAGGATTTCAATCCAAAAAGGCAAATTGGACTCAAACAGCAGGTTCAGTCGACTGAACAGAGAATTTCACTCGACTGACCCTGTACATGGAAATTTTCCAGGTTCAGAAAACTTTCTGTTTCCAGTTTCAGTCGACTGTGCAGAAGTTTTCAGTCGACTGAATCATGCCTGGAAACTCTCGGGTTTCAGGTTCAGTCGACTGAACAGAGATTTCAGTCGACTGAATCATGCCTGGGCTGTTTTTCAGCCTTATACAAATGAAGAGCAAACTCTTCCAAAATGCAATCGGACGAACATTGGCTCTAAGGGTTTATGCCAAACGGCAACCCGGCCCTATATGCTCCTCGATGCATCACCAAAAGCATGATCAAACATCCATAAAAGGATTTCACACAAATTTGACTTAAAAACCCAAAAATTGGAATATTTACAAAACCAATCCAAATCAAGAGCAAATTCTCATGAAGAAGTGTTAGGAATTCATACCTAACAACCAAAGATAATTATAGTCATAGATGTGAGATAAAAATCTCACCTTTTCACAAAATCGAACAAGAAGAAGCTTGAGAGCAAATGGAGAATCAACCTCTCTTCAACCCAACCCAAATGAGCTTGAATCTAAGCTCAAAAACAAGAACATTCCCAAGATTAGGTTTAGGAATTTCTGAAATTGGTAAGAGAATAAGTTGGAGAAGAAGAAGAGAAGCTTACCAATGGGTTCTTCTTGAGTTTGGAGCAAGGAATTTGATTTGCAAGAGAAACTAGGGTTTTGGAATTTTAATTTCCAATCTCTCCCACCATTAACACTCTAAAAACTGAAATGAGAAGAGAATGAGGGTGACTGGGGAAGAGTGGCTCAGATTTGAGCATAAGTTAACATAGGATTGAGCCCAAAAACCAAACCCAAAGTAAAAAGTAGCAGAAATCAACTTTCTCCAAACATATCGAAGCTTATACTCAAAAAGGTCGCAAACGGCATTTTAAACTCAATGGGAGTGGTCCCGAGCCCTAATTCGACCGTATGCAAAAAGTAGCTTTTCGGACTAAAATCCGACTACCGATAAAATATTTAAATATAAAATCGACAAATATGCGGGTTGTTACAGTAAATAATTAGAATTTACATTTTCAATGTTTTCGAGATTTATAAATAGGGTTTATAATCAAATGGGGTTTTTAAGAGGAATCTTATAACATGTTTTAGAAAATGTAAAGTAAGGTTGCTTAAAAAGGGTAAAAGCGTTTTATAAATGGTTTTAAATATTTATAAAAGAATTTTAGAAATGGGTATATGGATTTATAAATAGAATTTTATAAACAGTTTTGTGGATGTATAATGGAGTTTATAAATGAATTTAGAATTTACTAAAAGGGGAATCTTCCCAAATGTTGATGAATATACTTATATCGTTGAGATAAGTATATGGATATATTTTCAATTATTGAGAAATAGGGATTTGTGAGTATATATGTATATCTTTGTAAAAGTATTTTTGGTACATAAATTTACAAAGTGGTTTGACTTAATCGAAGGATTTGTTGAAAGAGGCTTAGTCTTGCTTGGTGCTTAACCAATGTTGGTTTTTCCTATGGAATTAACTCTTTGATTTGAATGTTTGTTATTCGATTGTTAAATAATCGACTATCGAATTGGGACCCAATGTAACTTTGGAAATATCTTGGGGAAATACATGAGTTGTATGGTACAGTTGCAACGACTTAGAATTTTAGTCATTTGAATTTAGAATATTTAATTTATTTCAAAAGTTGAAAAGTTATTTTTATAAGTTAAATAACTTGGATTTCAAATGTCACGATTCATTTGATAATTAAATTGTTGAATTTGATATTCGGAATTGTTTGGATAATCGAATCCTGAATTTAATATGAATCAAAATGATTTCAAAAGTTGATTTAAATTCTATTTGAATAAGAAGGAAGATAGTGAACTTTTAAATTGGATTTAAAAGTGATTTAACTAATTTTAGAAATTACTCATTTTAATTAACATGTAAAAATAGCCTTTTGCGGCATCGTCTCGGATTCCAACGAAACTGGTTTTATTGGATCAGTAATAGTGAATTATTATATGCTGTCGAATTCTGTAGTGATCGGACATATCGCTTGGTCGTGCGAGTTCGGAACGCGTAGAAATTAATTAAAGGAATTTATTTTAATATAATTCGCTTCTGAAAAGTTAACTTCTGTATATGATGGAATTGTCTACCGATATATATTCCATTGTATTCGGAATAGGCGTATAACATATAGAACGTCAGACGGCACGCTTCATTTGGGGTTTAAAATTTTCACGGATGAAAGGTGCTTCGGAAAATTTCCTATAAAAGGTCATCAAGTATCATTATTTGCAAACCTTGACCCAAAAATAAAAATTTCAACCGCTATTAAAGCTCCACCATCCAACGAGTAACATCGATCGGAGCCACTAGAGGCGAGATTAGCCTTCGACTTTAACTAGGGAAATGCAGAGAGCGACGATACGAAGCAAACTTCCGGTTGGATCGAGGCGAAGTCGCTCAAGGTGGCGGCAAAATGACCTTATTCGCACCCACGGTTATGACTTTTAGGTTGCAATTTCATCGTGCGTGGGGATGGTGCAAGGGGCGGTGGCGCATGGCGAGCGTAGGTTGTGGTCGAGCGATCGATTCAAGCACAATAAAAAAACGAAGGGTGCGCACGAGCCTAGGATGAACGAGCAGATAAAAGAATGGTTTAATAATTTTAAACTTTAGTTCAATTAAGTTAATTTATTTTTAATTATATCGTACGTTAATAAATTCGTAACTTTTTCGTACGAGGTCCAAATCGAGCGCAATAAATTGCGTTACGTTCGTATTAGTGAATACTACTCTAAAGAGTTGGATTGGACGAATTTGGAGCTAGTTGGAATTTGAGGTTAAATTGAATGACCGTTCAATTGTAATCCAAACTGGAACGTTTGGCAATCTAGAAATCAATGTGAGTTAATCTCAACTTTTTGGTTAATCTAAAATTTATTTTAGTAAAGAAAAATTATTGTTGGATGTGTGGGTGTTTATTATCGATTGTTATTAACTGTTTGGATAATTTACAAAATTTTATTATTGGTTTGGATATATTCCCGCCCTTATAGCGGATGAGTCCATATTGAGCGGATGACCCTTTATATATGAATCCCGCCTCGAAACAATTGATTTTTATATTATTGATTATACAATTTATGTGATGCAGGGGGACAGGTTGAAGGGATCCAACAACATTCCTTACTTTGCAGATTTTACTTATCATATATATAGCGATGTATGACTTGTTGAATACCATATTAATGACATTGATATAATTTGCTTAATTAGTGCTTTAATAGCATCGGGCCTCATTTTTGGTATTTTAAAATACTATAAAATAGTGATTTGATTTATAAAGGGATTTCAAAGCGATTTTTAAAATTATATTTGCTTAAATAATTAGTTTTGAATTATTTGAAGGGGTAATTTATTTTAAAATCAAAGGTATAATTTTTGGATATCATAAGTTAATAGTTTCATAAAGTACTATTAAATACGGATTTTCGAACTGTAAATAAAGATTTCTTAGATCTTGAAATAAGTCCATCTTTTATAGCAAAGGGGTATGTCTAAAGCAAAATAGAAATATTTTGATAATTAATATTTATTAACCATTTTATACAAAGTAATATATATATATATATATATATGTATGTATGTATGTATGTATGTATATGTATATGTATATGTATATGTATATGTATATGTATATGTATATGTATATGTATATGTATATGTATATGTATATGTATATGTATATGTATATGTATATGTATATGTATATGTATATATATGAAAGATTAATTACAAATGTGAGACTTTGTAAATGTGATAATTTATAAAAGTAATATTTCACAAATAATATGAATTTGAAAAATAGTATTTTGATAATAAAAAGCATAGATTTATAAATGGGGTTTATAAATTGAAGGAAATTATTATTGTTTAATAAATTGGAGAAATAAATCAAACAGAGACTAATATTTTAGAAATAGTTGACTCTATTTTGGATATTGAAGGCGAGGATAAATTTGAAATGTTAAAAAATAGTTTTATAAATAGAAAGGAATTTGTCCATATTGAAGTAACATTAAAACGGATGGTGATTGATGTTTTTGAATGAGATTTACAAATAAGTGAGATTCATAAAGGGAACCGAGTTATGAACGGAGTTCATAAGTAAATGGGTTTTATGAAAGGAAGTTTTTATAAAATGGAAAGAGATTCCCAAGTATAGTTTTATAAATATGGGAATGATCAGGTTGAAGATTTAAGTATGGATTTTTATCGAGGAAATATATTATGTTCCAAAAGTTGGTTACTCATATTAATATTGTTTAAAGTTGTTTATTAATATTTAAATTTTTTGAAGGGTTAATTATTTAAATTTATTAATATGGTCTGAAATAAATAATAATGATTATTTATAATATTTTGGTAATTTATTATTATTTATATGGTAAAGATTAACGATTGTTTTATCCATAATGGTTTGAATTATTAAATATTAATATTAAGAGGTTGAAAGTTAATAATAATTATTTATTTATGATATTTTCAAGATTCATGAATAGAGTTTGTAAACTGACTTAGATTTTTATAAGAAGAACTTGTAAAATGGTTTGAAGATTTAAAGGAAGATTATTTACAAGGTAAAGAGGTTTATAAATAGATGAATATTTATAAACAAATTTTAGAATGGGTTTATAGATTTATAAAAAGAATTTATAAATAATTGCACGATTTTATTGGGATTTAGAAATCACTTGAGGAATAATTTATAAATGGCTTTAGAAATTTATATTGGTGTTTATAAATGATGTTTGAATTTGGTAAAAAGGAGATCTTACTTAATGTTTGGAAAATATACTCATACCCTTAAGGTAAGTATATGGATATTTTCTAAGTATTGAAAAAATAAGGGTTATGAATATATCTTTGTAAAAGTATTTTAATACAAGCATTTACAAGATGGTTTTAGTTAATGAAAAGATTAATTAAGGAGGATTAGTGTTGCTTGATGCTTAACCAAATGTTGGTTTTTTCCTATGGAATTAAATCCCTGATAGAATATTTGTTATTCGATTGTTAAATAATCGACTATCAGAATTTGGACCCAAAAGTAACTTTGGAAATATCTAGAAGAAAGAGTTATGTGGCAGAGTCATCTCTGATGATGTTGTGCATATAAATCCCGTTTCATTCTTCTAGGAAAAATGGTAAGGAACTCCATCCACTAACGATTAGGAGGTGATCTCCATTTTCATCTTTGACTATTGTTTCCAAAAGAACCGGGGTTGAGTTTATCGAAACTATCAAATGTTACTTCGACGAGACTGGGATCTGATATGTTATACGAAAACCACTTTGATCCAACTCAAGCATTCGAAGTAAAGACATCTTGAAGATGATGGAATTGGAGACAGAGTTCTCAAGCGTTTCGCTTAGTACTACAATGAACTTGTATGGATGAATACTAGTATTGCATTGGTCTCCTGAAGGGAAATATTATCATTCCAAGATGGTTTGCTAGGAGGAAATGGTAAGAGCATGGCCTCTTCGAGCGTTGCACCCAGGAAATGAAAAAAGCAAGGATATGCGGTAGGGCTAAGTAGGTCGCACCCAAGTAGGGAATGATCATCCCAAATCTGGAGTGATATTTATGTATGCTTGGGGATCCCATTGTGAGGTTCTTATTGCAATCTAAGGGTGACCATATTCGATGCCAGTCCGAAATAGCAAAGGTGCAACGTGTTGTGGCCTCCTGTACACTTGATCTAGAGGTGTATGGTTTCGGTGGGTAGACCCTTACCTTTTCATAGTTGGAATCCATTATCCAATACGAGATTTCGGTTTTGGTTATAAAACCTAGAATGCTGGAATTTAATTAATGTAACAATTTCGGCTATGATTAATAAGTACTTGTATATTAGACACTATTATAATATCAGAGGATTTCATATGAAATTTTTTGGTTATCGTAAGGTAAAAACCAGTCCGTGTTTATGTGTTGTATGGTTATCGTAAGGTAAAATCTAGTTGGGTTTGTATTCTCATGCTGGTTTTCCATACTGAATCGGGTGTTACTTTATTACATTGCTTAGGTCAGACCGAGCATATTTACAGATTGCTTCGGATCATTGGAGCTCACGAGACGAGTTGGAAGTCTTCAAGTCGTATTTTCATATATGTCTATTTTTCGCTACTTTATTACTAAAATTATCAGCAATTGCGCAGATGGGAGGTTACAACTGTCTAGGCTGATAATTATGATTGTTGTTGTACTCTGATGGATATATGTATATAATAGTTTCTCTTTTGTATAGATCATTGCTATTATATTATATGTTGTTCCGCTGTGATTGTAAGATTTTGTGTTGTTTTTAGTTTCTTTTCTCTTCTTCTTCTCTTCTCTTTTTCTTTCTTCTTTCTTTCTCGTAACTATCTATCTTTCCATTCGACATATGTTGGTTTTTGTCAGTTGGAATTGTAATAAAAAGTGGGTTGTTACAACATTTATCCCCGATGATGCTATACCGTGTGTACAAATCTTGTTTCGTTCTCTTAGGACAGTGATAAGGAAATCCATCCACTAAGGATTAGGAGGTGATCTCTGCTCTTATCTTTGACCGTTTATTTTCTAAAGAACTGGGGTTGAGTTTAGTTGTTTCAAAGAGACTTGGATCGGATATATTATTCGAAAACCACTTCGATCCAACAAATGTGTTTCAAAGTGAAGACATCTTGAGGACGGTAAATTTTGGAGATGGAGCTCTCAAGTGTTTCGTTCGGTCCCAGAACGAACTTGCATGGATGAATGCCAGAATTACATTGTTTGCCTGGACTGCAGTGTTAGCATTCCAAGTAGGAAGTGTTATATAAACGTAAAACATAGCCTTAAGCCTCATCAACAGGGAAATGTCAAAAATTGGGCATGCAGCAGAGCTAAATGAGTCACTTCCAAATAGGGTATGGTCATTAAAAATCTTGAACGGTTACTATCGATTCTTGTATGCTTCAGGGACTAAAGCTGGGTGATCATATTCGGTACTTCTAGTTAAGTGGTAGGCATGTCCTATGTGGCAGGGGTACAAGATATTCTTGTCAGACCCTAGTGCATTTTACTAGAGATGTACCTTCGGAAGGTTGTTCCTTACCTTTTCATAGCATGGAGTCCAATCTCAAGTACGTGCCTTTGTAGTTTTGATTGTAGAACCTAGTATACTAGAATTTAATAATATAACAATTTCAGCTATGATTAGGAAGTATTTGTTTTCTAGATGTTATTATAATGTCGGAGGATTTTCTACAAAAAATGATTAGTTATTGTAAGGTAAAAACCCTTTCGTGTTTATGTGTGGCTTGGTCATATGAGATACTTTTGATTTCAAAGGTTTTCTAGAAATTTAAAATCTAGTTAGGTGTGTTTTTCTCATGTTGGTTTTCTAAACTAACTCGAATGTTATTTTATTTTAATGCTCGGGTCAGACCGAGCATATTTACAGGTTGCTTTGGATGCATTAGAGCTCAAGAGACGAGTTAGAGGTCTTTATGTCATATTTACATATATGTTTTTATTTACATTGTTTTGTTCTTGAAATCATCATCATTTATGAGGACATGCTGTTATAAGTGTCCAGGTTGATGATAGTGAATTGTATGTATATATTAGGTTCTCTTTGTAAAGATCATTGATATTATATCATATATTGTTCCGCTGCCATTGTGAGATATTGTGCTATTTTAATTTCTTTTCTCTTCTTCTTCTATTCTCTTCTCCTTTCTTCCTACTTTCTCATAACCATCTGTCTTTCTGATCGATTTGGTTTGGACATGCATGATTTATTGTCAGCTTGAATTGTATGGATTGGTGGGTAGTTATAGCTGGTATTAGAGCCAGGTTGAGCGAACACCTAAGCTTTGGTGGGAATTTACTCATTTGAGATTGGGTAAGCGAGACCCTAGGATAGTTTGAGTGAATATATATGAGCGTGTATTTGTCAGTGACTATAAAAAACATTTTATATTGTGTTAATTTATCTTTTGAATGGCTTATGAATTCTTGTCAGTGTGTGGGATGCCACACTATCAATAGGGTTTTCCAAACACTTAAACAAGGCAAACCGACACAATATTATTTGATAATTTGTAAATGAAATAATTTTACCAAAATTATATTTTATTTATAAAGGAATAATTTTTTAGAAATTATTATAGTTATATATGGAGTGTTTGGTTGATCAGTAAACCATAATATTTGACTATTATCCTTTGTTGTTTGTTGTCCAACAAAAGTTGTTATTATTGTAATATAACAAGATAAACAATGGCAAAACAAATTATATAAGAGACTAAATTTATAAGTATAAATTATAGAATATTGATTATACTTAAATAATCAACATTTGTGAAATAGTATCCGAGATTTTATAAATATGGTTTATAAATGAAAAAAAATGAAATTGCCCGAGTATATTTATAAATATGATTTTTTTAATTAAAGGGATTTAAAAGCTTGGAATTTGAGAATTTAAATTCCGTTGGTTTTGAAATTTGTTTTTTGAAAGGTTTAGGAAAAATAATAATAACAACATTTTGAAAATATTTTGGTTAGAAATATTTTGAAAGGGTTTTAAAGAAAATAGAAAGCATTGAACTCACTTTAGTCATTGGAAAATAATTTTGATAATGGCTGCAGCATCATTGGTTTTCATTTTGATAAATTCTTTTTTTTTAGATTTTGGAGGTGTAATTTGACATATAAATGATTTCTGTATATATGTGGTTTCAAAATGATTTGAAATAAAAACCCGTTATTTAAAATCCTGGAAATTTTTATCTAAATGTTTTGAGAAAACATAAGATAATAAGTTTTTAAGCTTTGAAGATGGTATGGATAAGAATGAAGTTTATAACTTATGAATTTGAAAGGGATAAGTTAAAAAAATTCTAAATTTTTTGTGTATGTTAAGGAATGAAAATCATAATGGAGATCGGTAATTAAAATTGACTTAACTAAAGTTAAATAAATAGGGTTAATGAAATTGAATTTGATTTGAAATAGGACTTAACTTAAGCTGAGTTGAATAAAATAGATTTTAAAAGGGAAATTGACTCAAGAAAAGGTAAATGAAGTTTGACTTAAGAAAGATTAAACAAAGTTGAATTGGATTGAAATGAATTAGTAAAGTGAATCAATTTCACTTAAGTTATAAAATGAATTAATAGAATGAATACGAACTTGAGTTATAAAATGAATTGAAATTTGTGTTGTAAAAATAATTGAATTTGAACTTAAGTATGGAAATGGTCCATAGATGAGTTAGTATGCAAATTAATTGTTGTTAACCTTAAATTAAATTTAGGGGGAATGTGAGTAAAGTAAATGAGAACCAATTGAATGTGAATAAATGAGTGTAAGTAAAATTAATGTGAATAGTTGAATTTGATTTAAATTGAATGTAAATCAATAGAATTCAAATGGATTGAATGAAAATTTAATGAGTGTTAGTAAAATGAATGTGAATAAACTGGAAGTGAATCAATTGCATGTTAATAAGAAAGAAAGGTGTATAAATCTGATGTTGATATTTGGAATGCAAATATATGTGATAGTAGATAAAATTGAATGGATATAAATTGTTTAATCGATATTAATTGTTAAATGGATTGAAGAAAATTTATGCAGTATTAATGATTGGGATTGTACCTGAGAGACGGAGGAGAGCATACATGCTTCGAATCCGGAGTTTTTATTCCAGGTACTATTCGTTAATCTATCTTATCTTTTATGCTTGTTTCTATTCTCCTATTTCGTTCCTTTAAGGGCCTGAAAAGTTTTTAATGGGGGAGAGTGTAATGACCCGTAAATTCAGTCAAAATTTAAAAGAACATTTTTTATTTTTTGAATTAAATATTTTAAAATTTAGATAGATTTGAATTAAATTTCGATTTTTGGGATATTGAGTAATATATTTTTCCAAATTCAATAAAATAGAAAATTTCCTGAAATTTCAATTTTTGGTCAAATTTAGTCAAAATTTGACTTTTGGTTGAAAATTTTGAATTTCAAATTTGAAATTTTATTCTTTCCTTATGAAACTGGACTGAATTCTAATTTTTTCTCCGCTTTTTGTTTTGTTAAAGTATGATTCCTACATCTTTAAATCTGCTATTTTCTGCGCAAAACTCTCATTTATTTTATGTGTTTTATCCTATTTATTTTATCTGGGTTTTGGATTTTGGCTTGATTTATTGGGCTTAGTTATTGGGTTGGGATATCTAAAGTCACCTGAATGGGCATGTGGCTTTCTGAATGGACGTACCAATTGAGAAATAGATATGTATGTACCTTTCCTTCTCATCTCTCTTTCTCATTTCTTCCTCCTGAACTAAAAAAAAAAATTACAGTAAATTCTAATCCTCCATCTCTATCTTCCCCAAGTTTTATAGCTTAAACCCTAGCCCATACCTCTTTTCCCTAGCCTCCCTCTTCCTCTCTCTCCATCATCTCTACCCTACCTCCTATCGGCCACCACTCTCGGACCTACCTTGGCCATGCACCCTACCCTTCTCGGCCACATCATCCCCTCAGCCTCACACACTCATCCCCTCAGCCTCACACCCTCCTCCACCTATTTTCGTACCCCACGCACAACCATTCACCCCTTCGACTAAGCCTTCACACTCCACACACTAGCCTACCCAAGCCTCTTCACTCACACCCTCGACATACCCACACGGCCACCCTAGCACCTAGGTCGAACCCAATTTGCACCCCTCCTTTTTATAAAGAAAAAAGAAAAAAATGTTTTCTTCAAAGTTTGTAGCTTGATTTGGGTTTGGAATTGCTAGGTTGGAGGTGAATGTTGGAAGAAGTATGAAGATGTAATCTCTTGCAAAACCCGAACTGTTTCTTTAGTTGATGATAAGGGTAATCCAATAGTGATTGAATGTCGTATGCCTTAGGATTATGCTACCAGTTTTATCTTTTCTCTTGATTCTCATCCTAGTAACATTAACTCCACTCCTATTGTCAAACTCTTTTTCAATGTTTTTTGTGATGTCTTTTCTCTTCCTCCTAAGCTAGAAATTGAATTCTGCATTGACCTTATTCCTAGAGCTCGATTAGTAGTTCTTCCTATAAGAAGGATGGCAGACAGGGAGAAAGTCGAGTTGAGGAAGCAGATATAAGACTTATTTTCCAATGGTTTGATTAGGCCGAGTCATTCGGAATGGGGAGCAGATGTGGTATTTGCCACTAAATATGATGGTTCTTTGAGGATGTGTGTTGATTTTACGGAGCGGAATAAGCTTATTATGAAAAACAGTTATCTGATGCCTCGTATCAATGACATGTTCGATCAGCTCTATGGAGCTAAAGTTTTCTCTTAGCTTGATCTTGTCACCGGTTTTCACTAGCTCAGAGTTGCTGAGTAAAGCATTCCAAAAACGGCTTTTCGTACTATGAATGGTTCCTATGAATGGTTAGTTATGCCTTTTGGTTTGACTAATGCACCATCCTTCTTCGTTGATCTTATGAATCGTGTCTTTCGAGATGTTCTTAACAAGTTCGTTCTTGTCTTTGTCGATGATAGTCTTTTCTTTTCTAAGTCAGAGGCGGAGCATGAAACGCACTTGAGTTTTGTTCTTGAAACCCTTAGGAGTCATCAACTGAAAGCTAAATTCTCGAAATGCCATTTTTGGAAGGATGAAGTCCATTCTTGGACATATTATTTCTGAAAATGGGGTTTCGGTTGATCCAGTTAAGATCACTGCGATCAATGTACTCTTTCTTCTTTTATAACTTATCTTATATTATCTTTCTTTGAAATTCAAATTCCCTATTCTATTTTAGGTTTGGGAAAGACCCAAGACTCCTTATGATATTTGTAGCTTGGGCTTAGCTGGTTATTATTGAAGGTTCAATGAGAATTTTGCTCGAATTGCTGCACCTCTCACTGCTTTGACTTGTGAGAATGCTAAGTTTATATAGAGTGATAAGTGTGAAACTACATTCAACGAGTTAAAGCGCAAGCTTACTTCCGCACCAGTTCTCACCGTTCCAAATGGAAATAAGGGATTAAGGTAGACGCTGATGCTAGTCGAAAAGGTTTAGGAGCTATCTTGATGTAGAATAGGAAGGTTATTGCTCATGCCAGTCGTCAGTTGAAGACCCATGAAGCTAATTATGTAGCTCATGATTTGGAATTTCTTACTGTTGTTTTTTGCTTTGAAGTTATGGATGCACCATCTTTAGGAACTAAGTTTGAGCTCTTTATGGATCACCAGTCTTTGAAGTATATTTTTACCCAGAAGAATTTAAACCAGAGGCAAGTAAGATGGCTCGAGTTTCTAGCTTCTTATGACTTCGACATCAACTACACTCCATGGAAGGCTACTGTGGTAGCTGATGCCTTAAGTTGGAAAAAGGCAATGTTGTGTCAGATTGTGGTTTCATCGTCTCTTTTGGATTGTATTACAGCCAAGGAAGATGAAGACGAGATGTTAAGGCTTATTAAGGAGAATGTTCATAATAGGGAAGGTGGTAACATAGATGGAAAGGGAGCACAGTTTGATTATAAAGGAATTTTGAAGATTAATAATCGGATTTGTGTTCCGAATGTCGATGGATTAAGGCAAGAAGTGCTTAAGGAGAATCATCACTCCAGACTCTCTATTCATCCAGGGGTTATGAAGATGTACAAGAATATGAAGAAGTTGTATTGGTGGAGTAGTATGAAGCGAGATATCTCCCTCTATGTTGGTAGATGTTCCACTTGTCAGCAGGTTAAGGCTGATCATCAGAAGACCGATGGATTATTGCAACCCCTCGAGATTACCAATTGGAAGTGGGAACATGTTTCTATGGATTTTATTGATGGATTGTCGAGGACCAATGAGAGTATGTCGGTAGTTGTTAATTAACTAACCAAGTCAGCTCATTTCATTCCAGTCAAGTCGAATCGCACTGCTTCGAGTTTAGCTAAGATTTATATGAGAGAGATTGTCAGGCTTCATCGTGTTCCATCCGACATTGTTTGTGATCAAGATCCTATCTTTACCAGCCAGTTTTGGAAAGCATTTCTGGAAGTTCTGGGTACTTGTCTGAATCTGAGTACAGCTTATCATCCACAGACCTATGGTCAGACGGAAAGAGTTAATCAGATTCTGGAAGATCTTCTTCGTGCTTATGTTCTTGATTATGGAGGACCTTGGGAAGATCACCTCCATCTTGTTGAATTCACCTATAATGACAGCTATCAGGCTAGTATCACAATGTCTCTATTTGCCGCTCTTTATGGATGACCTTGCAAATCTCCATCCTGCTGGATTGAATCTGGCGATCGTTTGGTTCTTGGAACCGATATGCTTCTAGAACATATGATAAGGTTAGGGAGATCAAGAGGAAGATGAGGATTGCTTAGGATAGGCAGAAGAAGTATGTTGAAAGGCAGAGAATGGATTAGAAATTTTCAGCAGGTGATCATGTTTTTCTTAAGATCTCGCCGCTGAAGAATGTGATTTGCTTTGGTCGGAGAGGGAAGCTTGCTCCAAGATTCATTGGTCATTTACACATCTTAGAGGGAGTTGGTCCTTTAGCTTATCGGGTGGATTTGCCAGAGAAGCTACCTGGAGTGCATAATGTGTTCGATGTTTCGCATCTTCTCAATTATCTTCATGCTCCTTCCTTGGTCGTTCAGGCTTCTTTACTTGAGCATTTGGATGTTGAGCCAAACCTCACCGTCGAGAGAAATGAACTTCGTATTATCGATAGAGGTACGAAGCGTTGAGGAGGAAATCTGTCAATTTGGTCAAAGTGCAGTGGAGTGCCGATGATTGGGATTGTACCTGGGAGATGGAGGAAAGCATGCGTGCTTCGAATCCAGAGTTGTTTGTTCCAGGTACTATTCGTTAATCCATCTTATCTTTTCTGCTTGTTTCTATTCTCCTTTTTCGTTCCTTTTCAAGGAAGAAATGTTTTGAGTGGGGTGAGTGCAATGACCCGTAAATCCAATCAAATTTTAAAAGAAATTTTTATTTAATTTTTGAATTAAATATTTTAAAATTTAAATAAATTTAAATATAAATATCGATGATTGGGGTATTGAGTAATATATTTTTACCAAATTCAATCAAATAGAAAATTTTATAAATTTGGTCAAATTTGGTCGAAGTTTGACTTTTGGTTGAAAATTTGAAATTTGAAATTTGAAATTTATTCTTTTCTTATGAAACTAGACCGAATTCTAATTTCCTCTCCATTTTTCGTTTCGTTAAAATCTAGTTCTTACATCTATAAATCTTTCATTTTGTGCGTAAAACACGCGTTTATTTTGTATGTTTTATCCTATTTCTTTTATTTGGGTTTTGGGCTTGATTTATTTGGCTTGGTTGTTGGGTTCGGATACAAGAAGTAACCTGAATGGGCATGTGGCTTTTTGAATGGACGTACCTGTTGAGAAATAGATATGTACTTAACTTTCTTTCTCATTTCTCTTTCTCGTTTCTTCCTCCCAAACTAGAAAACAATTACAATAAACACTAATCCTCCATCTCCATCTTCCCCAAGTTCTATAGCCTAAACCTAGCCCCTACCTCTTTTCCCTAGCCTCCCTCTTCCTCTCTCAATCTTCTCTCCACCATCTTTACCCTACCCCTCTCGGCCACCACCCATGGCCCCACCTTGGACATACACCCTTCCCTTCTCGACTGCACCATCCACTCACCTCACACTATCCCCTCGGCCTCACACCCTCCTCCACCCATTGCTGTACCCCACACACCCATTCATCCTTTCGCCTAAGCCTTCACACTCCACACACTACACTACCCAAGCCTCTACACTCACACTCTCCACATACCCACATGACCACCCTAGCACCTAGGTTGAGCCACCTAGCACCTAGGCCGAACCCAATTTGAATCCCCCCTTTTTATAAAAAAAAGTTTGCTTCAAAGTTCGTAGCTTGATTCGGTTTTCGACTTACTAGCTTGGATCCGATTTCCATTCATGTTCATCATGTCCATTCGTCGTGTCTATTCGCCGTTCTTGCCAATTTCTATAACGACAAAAGGTGAGTAATCACTCACAACTGATATGCTTATTTTAAGTGAATCGACATCATTTAAATTGACAGTAAAATGTTAGGATTGTCCTAGTTAACATGTTATATATTGTTGTGCTCATTAATATGTTATATTCTATCTTATGTTTATTTTATATCACACTGCAAGTTCCCTAACTATGGGTTAAAATGATACATATCCGAATGATCTCTTAGATTAGGAAAAATCATTATGGGTTGAAATGACAGACCCAAGCGATTTTATTGATATGAATTTGGGATACGGGTTAAAATGATATATACCCAAAAAAATTATTTTAATTTGGGTTGAACTGATATATACCCAAACACTTGACCCTAGGGTAGAAAATTATATATAGACACCATTGGTTGCGTAACAACCCGCATATTTTACGATTGTATATTCAAATATTTTATTTAAATATAGCATCGTTAGTCGGATTGAAGTCCGAAATTCTACTTTTTGCAAATAGTCGAATTGGGACTCGAGACTACTTCCATTGAGTTCAAAACGATGTTTGCGACCTTTTTAAGTATAAACATCAATATGCTTGGAGTTGGCTAGAATTTTGCTATTTTCTTTATTGGGCTTTGGATTTAGGTTCAGTTCAATAACCCAACATAATACCCTAACTCCACCCCCTCTCCTCTTCATTCATTCTCATTTCTTAATACTTTCAAGCTAAGATAAAAATGGGGGAAGAGAAAAGAAATTAGAAATTCCTAAGCCTAGTTCTCTTAAGAATTATCAACTTCAAGCTAGAAATCAAGGGGAAGCTAGGGTAAGCTTCCTCTTCATCTTCTACATCTCAATCTCTCTCCAAATTTCAGAAATTCCTAAACCCTAACTTAGGAATTTTTTTTATAAGCTTAGATTGAAGCTTCTTGGGTTAAATTGAAGAGTGGTTGATCTTGCCTTGTTTGATAGCTTCTCACTTGTGTTTTTGGGTAAAGGTGAGTTTCTGAACTCACATCTACGTCTATAGCTTTCATTGTTGTTAGGTGTGAATTCCTAACATTTATTCAAGTTCATTTGCTTTTGATTTGAATTGATTTGGTGAATTTTCCAATTTTTGGTTTTTAATTCCAATTTTTATGAAAATCCTACTACGGATGCTTGGACATGATATTTGGGATTTGTCGAAGAGCCTATAAGGCTGGGTTGTCGCTTGGCGTAAATCCCTAGTCGTTGCTCGCTCGATCACTCCCGAATCATTTTGGCCATCATGGCCTAGGCAAATTATTGCCCAGCCCAAGCATCCAAACGTCTGATTTATAGGTTCAGATTTCCGACTTTGCAACCTTGAAAAAAAGAAGAAACGGTAGAAAAATAAAAATGGCAGTGCCTAATTTCAGACGTCTGAATCATCGTTTCAGACATCTGAAAGGGGTTCGGACGTCTGATTTGGAATTTCAGACGTCTGGGTAGTTTTCTGGAATATTTCCAGAGACCAAACCCAGACGTCTGGATTGACCCCAGAGTCTGGAAAAATGCAGTTTTTCCTATTTTCCTTATTTTTTACTAAATTTCCAATGTTAATCGATTTATGTCGATCTGATTAGTTGTTATCACTTTTATCGACTTTAATGACTTTTTTTATTGATTTTTGGGAATATTCATTTTGATGGATTTTGCATCGATTTCTTTGGATTTAGTTCACGTCTTCATATGTGAATTTTTGGTGATTGATTGTTTCTATAATCATTTCCATGGTTTGTCACTATAAAATGCAAAGGTTTCTAGTAGTAAATATTCAAACTCTTTCATCAAAACGATTTCAGCATTTACCTTCAATATCAAACTCGCTTTTAAAATCGTTTTCTAATCTATTAGTATATACAAACCTTTACCTCAGTCGTCCGAGAAATCCGGTTAAATGACTTAGCAAAACAAATGGTATGAATTGCTTTCGTTTACCTTGTCGGTTAATTCTTTGACTTGTTCGATCGAAACACTTGTGACAATTTTTTGGTGGTTATCTACAATTTGTTCGTAAATATTTAATTTAATCCAGTGGTTATGGGATACGAAGCTAAACTCATTTATTTACTAGCTTAGTGTAATTCTCATTTTTTTATTAATCAATGGTGATCATTTTATGGATTAGACTAGTAATGTGCGATGTCTCTTTGTCCACGTGGGGGTCTGTACCTCGTTTTATTGAACTTCATCTCATTTCTTTTATAGGATAACGACCTATGGGTTCTTTGGAGTTTCATCTCATTTTTATGGGCTAGCGACCCATGTTCTTTATGGTGGTTGGTTCATCGGACATACTGTTATTGTACTACGTCGATGTTCCGGCTTGTCTGGATCAACGGATGTACCGTTATTATACTACATCGTTGTTCTGGTTTATGAGGTTTATCGGGCACACCGTTATTGTACTATGTCGTTGTTCTGAATTATTGGAGTTTCAGGTCAATCGGGCGTACCATTTCTATAATACATCGATTTCTGAATTATTCGAGTTTCAGGTTCCTCGGGCATATTGTTATTATACTACGTCGTTACACTGGCTCTATGGTTAGCAACCATGGGATAGCGATCCATTTTTGACGCACGTGTTGGTGAGTTTTCATGCTCTCTTTTATGATAGGCCTCCCCCTTTAAGATTTCTGGATTTCTAATTGATGATTTATAGAATTTTTGTTTCACCAATTTTTGTGATTGGCATTGATATGTTTGTCAATATTTGTGGTTTGGTGAATAAAATAAAGAATATGACATTCTTTTTGGCGTTTTGAGATTCTTGAGATATTGTATGATTTTGTTGTTGTTTAATGTATACTTATCACAGTATGACATTATTACTATCATACGTTTTTGTTGCATCTCTTCTTATATCTCATTTTTATATGATATTTATAGCTAGACTGATCCGTTTATTATTTCCTTCTTAAATAATACACGGGTTAGGCCGAGGTATTTCAAGTGCTTCTACTTGACTTCTTATCATGATCCTACATCTGACTTTTGGGCTAACTACTCAGCTTAGTAGTTTTTGGTTTATACATTCGAGATAGAGACTCCTTTTTGTATATATATTTTTTTGTCTAGCACTTGTACCTATGCTTTTGTGATGTAGTGGATCTTATATGACCCCTACTTGATGTACACTTTTATGTGTTATATTCATATTTGTTCTGCCTTGGTGATATGAATAACTATGACTGATTTATGTTATGCATATTTTATATTTGTTTCCGAAGACCTCATAGCCATTATGTAGTAGCTTTGAGTTTGTACTAGATATGTTGGATTTCCTCTTGAAATGAAATGCATATAATACTATCTTCCATATCGGTGCTCGCACAAAGAAATTACACAAATGGTCGCTCCTCAACAGCCTTATTCTTCGTTCTAGTTGATGGCATTACTCTGTAGTGTCCTTGTCTATGTGAGTATAAAGGTGGGGCATCACAGCTTGGTATTAGAGCTAAACTTTGGAACAATATAGAATATTATAGCAAGGATCATCATCCTTAGTATTTCTTAGGAGTCATGCCCTAGGATTTATCCGAGTCTTAGGACCCGTTCTATCCTAATTTCATTTATGATGCCTTGTTTTATCAATCATGATTTTTGATATTCATTCTGAGAGTAACCTTTTTCTTCTTCTTTCTCCCTTTTTAAAGAAGAGAAATGGTTAGAACAGACCGTCCCAGCGTGGTCAATCTAGTGCTACTCCTCCGAAGGGAGTATTCATGTCTTCCCAGCAGTTTTTAGATTTTGTAAAGAATGCTCATGCCGTCGGACCAATTCCAGATCCTACTCATCCGAGATCTGGGTTTGCACGCTTGTGCAGAGACTATACTGATTTGGATGGAAGGCCATTCAAGGGATCCGAAAGCGTTATAGAAATTCAAGCTTGGCTTAAATTGTGCGATTGCATCTTTTCTCACATGAATCTTGTTGATATACATCGAGTCCAAGTGGCTTCTAGCATGCCCTAAGAGAGAGCATTAGATTGGTATGAGCTTTTGGCATCTGAGATTATCGAAGCAGATCTTACTTGGGAGTAATTCCACGAAAGATTCGAATTAAAGTTTGTGCCGGAAGCTGAGAAAGTAACTTTAGCTTGAAGCTTTGTTGACCTTGTTCAAGGTGAATCTTTCGTGACAGACTATGTCGCATCTCTTGAATCTCTTTCTAAATATGGGGTCGAGTATATTAATACCATAATGAAGAAAAATCAGAGATTTGTCTATGGGTTGAATAAGAACCTCAAAAAGCCTTTACTTCTGAAACTGGAAGTTTCTTTTGATCAGCTAGTTGATATCGCTCTTCGACTTGAAGAGGCAGATATAGAAAGCGATGTTGAAGTTGTGGGTGCCCAACAAAACTTCAACATCAACAAGAAGAGGCCTATTAAGTTCAACCCTAATCCCAACAAGAAAGGGAAATAAGCAACTTCGGTAGCAAAGACTACCACCTCTAGTCGTGGGCAATGCTACAATTGTGGTTCTAAGGACCATTATGCTAATAGATCCCCGAAACCTCTCTTTTGTCGTTATTGCAAAAGTTCGGGTCATCTTTTATCTTCATGTCCCAAACTACCAAGCAAGAGGGAGGGAAAACTAAATGTTGTGCAAGCGCCTAGTAACACTTCTCTTGGTCAAGGTATTTCTCATTCTATCCTTGATGACATTATTATGTTTAGTAATCATCCTATTAGAGTTCTTTTTGATAAGGGTGCATCCCATTATTTTGTATCAAAAGAACTTGTTGATACTTTTCTTTTAAGTGTTATGGATTTGATGACTTCACTGAGAATTGCGAATCCGATTGGTGGGTCCGCAACACTTAATTTGCTTTGTACAGATGTCAAGATCATTTTTTGTGATTATTCTTGCCGAGTCGATTTGCATGTTATGCGTTACTTAGGCTTCGAAATGATTTTGGGAATGGAATGGCTTAACTGTTATGAAGCCCACATCCAATTCCTGAGAGGGCTGTTCGTCTTCGACATCCTCAATTTGTTAAGCAGATTTCTATTATTCTTAAAGATTTGGATTCTAATTTGGCAGCATCCTTATATTCTATAAACCCTTATGATGATGATGAGGAGGAGGAAGATGTCATTTCCCTTATTCACGTTGTTCGTGAATTTCCCGATATATTTAATCCCGTTTTAGGATTACCCCTTAAGCGAGCAATTGAGTTCAGAATTAATCTAATTCCTGGAGCTCTACCTATCACCCCTTATCATAGGTCCAATAAGGAAAATAAGGAGATGCGTAAATAATTATCCGAATTGTAAGTGAAGCAATTTATTGGTTCTAGTTCCTCTCCTTGCGGAGCTTCTGCTATCTTTGTGAAGAAATCTGATGGTACGCTTAGGCTTTGCGTTGACTACCGCAAGCTAATGATCTTACCATCAAGAATAAATATCCTTTACCTCAGATTGATGATCTATTCGATCAACTTAGTAGTGCTAGAGTCTTTTCACAGTTAGACTTAGCAACTAGTTTTCATCTGCATCGTGTTGCAGAGGATAGCGTTCGTTTGACATCGTTCCATACTCGTTATGGATCTTATGAATGGCTTGTTATGCCATTTGGTTTAGTGAATGCTCCAGCTTATTTCGTTGACCTTATGAATCAAGTTTTCAAAGACTTCCTCACTCGATTTGTTCTCATCTTTATAGATGATATTCTTGTTTATTCTAAAACCGAGGAAGAGCATGAAAAGCATCTTCGAATTGTGTTGGAAACTCTTAGGAGAAATCAATTGAAAGAAAATTTTTCTAAGTGCCATTTTTGGCAATCTCGTGTGAAATTTTGAGGACATATTATTTTTGAATCCAAAATTTGTGGATCCTCCAAAGATTGAGGCGATTCAAAATTGGATGAGACTGGAGAGTGTAACGGAAATTCGTAGTTTTCTTGGATTGACGAGCTATTACCGTCATTTAATAAAAGACTTTTCTAAAAATTTTGCGCCTCTTACTAGTTTGACAAAGAAGGGAGTTAAGTACATTTGGTCAAACAAATATGAAGCTTCTTTTCAGAGATTAAAGGAACTCCTTTCCGATGCCCCTATTCTTGTGATTCTCGAAGGGAACCAAGACTTTATTGTTTATACCGATGATAGTCGTGTTGGTTTGGGTTTCGTTCTCATGCAAGGGGAATGTGTTATTGCTTATGCTTCTAGGCAATTAAAGCCTGCCGAGACTAGACATGCCACTCGTGATTTAGAGCTCACGACTAATGTTTTTGCCCTTAGAATTTAGCCTCATTATCTCACGGGAGAGAAATATGTTCTCTACATCGATCATAAATCTTTAAAAGTATTTATTTTCTCAAAAGGAACTCAATTTGCGTCAACAACGTTGGTTAGTGTTTCTTGCATCTTATGATCTGGATATTATTTATACTCCCGGAAAGGGGAATCTTGTTGTCGATGCCCTTAGTCGTAAGCAACAAGCAGTTGTTTCAATGATGATATCCGAATGGAATGATTTTGAGCTTCATTCAGTTGTGAGATTCAAGATCGTGAATCCAATTCATGTTCATCTCTTGTTTTATCTAGCCTTGAGGCTCATCCATCTATTTTAGACCGCATTCTTAATGCTCAAAGGCATGATCCCAAATTGGCTCATCTTTGCCAAAGTTGTCGGGATAGTAATACTGATGGCTTGAAAGACTTTGAAATCGATGCTCGTGGCGCCATTCAACATTTGATAGACTTATCGTGCCAAATATTAGTGATATTCGTAAAGACATTTTAGAAGATTCCCATCATTCTAAATTTACCATTCATCCCGGTATTAGTAAAATGTATACGGATATGAAGCGACTTTATTATTGGGATGGAATGAAATCTGATATTGCTAACTTCATTAAACTTTGCATGACTTGCCAACTCATAAAGGCCAAGCATCAAAGGCCCGGTGGGTTATTGCAACCATTGGACATTCTAGTTTGGAAGTGGGATCAGGTCTTCATGGACTTTGTTGACGATCTTCCCCGTTCTCGTTTGGATTATGATAGTTTGTGGGTGATAGTAGATAGACTTACGAAATCCGCCCATTTTATTCCCTTTTGGTCTAATTGGACCGTACCTCTTTTGGCCAAACTCTATGTTAAGGAAATTGTTAAATTGCATGGAGTTCCTACTTCTATTGTTAGCGATCGTGGTCCATTATTTACTAGTGGATTTTGGAAGAGTCTTCAAAAAGATTTGGCAACGAAGCTTAATTTTAGCACCGCTTACCATCCTCAATCCGATGGACAAACTGAGCGTGTGAATCAAACTCTTGAAGATCTTCTTCATGCATGTGTTCTTGATTTTGGTGGAAGTTAGAAATATCATATTTCTCTTGTTGAGTTTTCCCATAATAATAGCTTCAAATCTAGTATTGGCATGGCACCTTTCGGGGCACTCTATGAAAGGCCATGCCGATCTCCTTCTTGTTGGCTAGAGGCCGGTGAGAAGTTGGTTTTAGATCCAGATTTTATTCGTGATTCCACAGAAAAGATTGACCTCACTCGTCATAGGATGAATGAAGGTCAAAGTAGACAAATATCCTATGCCAATAACCGAAGAAGGAATTTGGAATTTTCTGTGAGAGATTTGGTGTTTATTCGTATTTTACCTATGAAGGGTGTTGTCCGTTTCAGTCGATCGAGAAAACTAGCACCACGATATATTGGTCCATTTCCCATCAACGAACGTATTGGTTCCGTGGCTTATCGCCTTTTATTACCGGCTCAATTTTCTGCTATTCATGAAGTATTCCACGTCTCTCAACTATGGAAATGCCTTAGAGATTCCGATTCTATTCTTGAGCACAGTGTTGTTGAAGAAATTGAAGTGTCATCAAATTTAACTTATGAGCAACATTCTATTCGTACGGTTGCTTCGGAGGTTAAACGCCTTCGAAATAAAGATGTTCCTCTTGTGAAAGTTCAATGGTCCTCAAATCCTAAGGATTGTTCTTGGGAATCCATAGAATTCATCGAGCGAACACATCTTGAATTATCTCTCGTGCTCTTTAAGGTGAATTTCTCATTTAAAATTTTCTTTTGCGTTGATATGCTTTTATGGTTGTTGCTCTTTATTTTCTTTTGAAGTATTGCAAGGAAGCAATTTATTTAAGGAGGGGATTTTGTAACAACCCGCATATTTTACGATTGTATATTTAAATATTTTATTTAAATAGCGCATCATTAGTCGGATTAAAGTCCAAAATGCTACTTTTTGCAAATAGTCAAATTGGGACTCGAGACTACTTCCATTGAGTTCAAAAAGATGTTTGCGACCTTTTTAAGTATAAACATCGATATGCTTAGAGTTGGCTAGAATTTTGCTATTTTCTTTATCGGGCTTTGGGTTCAGCCCAATAACCCAACATAACACCCTAACTCCACCCCCTCTCCTCTTCTTCATTCTCATTTCCTAGTACTTTCGAGCTAAGATAAAAATGGGGAAGAGAAAAGAAATTAGAAATTCTTAAGCCCCAGTTCTCTTAGGGATTATCAACTTCAAGGTAGAAATCAAGGAGAAGCTAGGGTAAGCATCCTCTTCATCTTCTCCGTCTCAATCTCTCTTCAAATTTCAGAAATTCCTAAACCCTAACGTAGGAAATATTTTCTTATAATCTTAGATTGAAGCTTCTTGGGTTAAAATTGAAGAATGGTTGATCTTGCCTTGTTTGATAGCTTCTCACTTGTGTTTTCGGATTTAAAGTTGAGTTTTTGAACTCACATCTATGTCTATAGCTTTCATTGTTGTTAGGTATTAATTCCTAACATTTGTTCAAGTTCATTTGCTTTTGATTTGAATTGATTGGGTGAATTTTCCAATTTTTGGTTTTAAAGTCTAATTTTTATGAAAATCCTACTATGGATGCTTTGACATGACATTTGGGGTGTGTCGAGGAGCCTATAAGGCTGGATTGTCGATTAGCGTAAATCCCTAGTCGTCATTGCTCGCTGGATCGCTCCCGAATCGTTTTGGCCATCATTGCCTAGGAAAATTGTTGCCCAGCCCAGGCAACCAGATATATGAAATATAGGTTCAGATGTTTGGTTTTGCAACCTAGGGAAAAAGAAGAAACGACAGAAAAATAAAAATGGCAGTGATTAATTTCCGATGTCTGAATCATCGTTTCAGACATCTGAAAGGGGTTAAGACGTTTGATTTGGAATTTCATACGTCTAGGTGGTTTTCTGGAATATTTCCAAAGACTAAACTTAGACGTCTGGATTGACCCCCAAACGTCTGGAAAAATGCAGTTTTGCCTATTGCCTTATTTTTGACCAAATTTCCAATGCTAATCGATTTATATCGATCCGATTAGTTGTTATCACTTTTATCGACTTTGATGATTTCTTCTTATGGATTTTTGGGAATATCCATTTTGATGGATTTGGTATCGATTTCTTTGGATTTAATTCACGTCTTCGTATGTAAATTTTTGGTGATTGATTGTTTCTATAATCATTTCTATGCTTTGCCACTTTAAAATGCAAAGGTTTCTATACTAGTTGTAAATATTCAAACTCTTTCATCAAAACGATTTCAACATTTACTTTCAATATCAAACTCTCTTTTAAAACCGTTTTCTAATTTATTAGTATATACAAAACTTTACCTCAATCGTCTGAGAAATCCAATTGAACGACTTAGCAAAACAAGTGGTATGAAACGCTTTCATTTACCTTGTCGATTAATTCTTAGACTTGTTCGATTGAAATTCTTGTGACAATTTTCGAGTGTAAATCTACAATTTGTTTGTAAATATTTAAATTAAGCCAGCGGTTATGGGCCATGAAGCAAAACTCATTCATTTACTAGCTTAGTTTAATTCTCGTTTTTTTAATTGATCAATGGTGATCATTTTATGGATTAGACTAGCAATGTGCGATGTCTCTTCGTACACATGAGGGACTGTACCTTATTTTATTGAGCTTCATCTCATTTCTTTTATAGGCTGATCAATGTTCCGGCTTATCTGGATCAATGGATGTACAGTTATTGTAATTCATCGTTGTTCCGGTTCATCGGGTTCATCGGGCGCCGTGTTATTGTACTACGCCGTTGTTCCAAATTATTGGAGTTTTAGGCCCATCGGGCGTACCGTTTCTATACTACATCGATGTTATGGATTATTTGAGTTTACGGTTCCTCGGAAGTACTGTTATTATACTATGTCGTTGCACCGACTATATGGTTAGCGACCATGGGATAGCGACCCATTTGTGATGCACGTGTTGGTGAGTTTTCATGCTCCCGTTGGTGATAGGCCTCCCCCTTTAAGATTTCTGGATTTCTAATTGATGATTTCTAGAATTTTTGTTTCATCAATTTTTGTGATTGGCATTGAAATGTTTCTCAATATTTGTGGTTTGGTGAATAAAATAAAGAATATGTCATTCTTTTTGGTGTTTTGAGATTCTTGAGATATTGTATGATTTTGTTGTTGTTTAATGTATACTTATCATAGTAGACATTATTGTTATCATACGTGTTTGTTATGTCTCTTCTTATGTCTCATTTTTATATTATATTTATAGCTAGACGGATCTGTTTATTATTTCTTTCTTAAACAATACTCAGGTCAGACCGAGATATTTCAGGTGCTTCTACTTCTTATCATGATCTACATTTGACTTTTGGGCTAACTACTCAGCTTAGTAGTTTTTGTTGTATACATTGGAGATAGAGACTCTTTTTGTATACATATTCTTTTGTCTAGCACTTGTATCTATTCTTTTGTGATGTAGTGGATCATACATGACCCTTACTTGATGTACACTTTTATGTGTTATATTCATATCTGTTTCCGTCTTAGTGATATGAATATCTGTGACTGATTTATGTTATGCTTATTTTATATTAGTTTCCGAAGACCTCATAGCCACTGTGTAGTAGCTTTGAGTTTGTACTTGATACGTTGGATTTTCTCTTGAAATGAAATGCGTACAATACTATTTGGCATATCGGTGCTCGCACAAGGAAATTACGCAGATGGTCGCTCCTCAACAACCTTATTCTTCGTGCTAGTTAACGGTATTACTCCGTAGTGTCCTTGGCCAGTGTGAGTATAGAGGTGGGGCGTGGTAGGTTGGTTTTTAAATTTATTTTAAATTATTTAACAACAACAACAAAGCCATTATTCCCAAACTAAGTTAGAGTCGGCTAGAGATGGAACCAAACACTGAATGAAAGAGCTAATTTAAAGGTTATAATAATAACAATGGCAATGATAAAATAAATTGAAATAAGTAAACTAATAATAATAGTAACTAAGTAAAGTAAAAATAGAGATTAAAATCCATATATATGTAAAAATAAATAATTGACGATAATAGTCTAAATAGTAATAATGGTTTTGATAGCAATATTGATCAAAGGCGAAACTTTATGGCTCAGGCTCCTTTTCGCTAGTCCTATAATCTAAAACGTATAAAACTTAAAGCTCATGGTTCTGGTACGTGAATCGCTAACTTCCACGAGCTCATATCCGTTACCATCTCTTCGGATATATTCTAATCCTTCAAGTCCCTTTTTACTACTTCCCCCCATGTCAACCTTGGTTGACCTCTACCTCTCTTTGAGCATACAACGCGACCTATAATTCCAACACGCACAGGTGCTTCGGGCAGCCTTAGTTGGAGATGTCCAAACCATCTTAAGTGATGTTGAATTAGCTTCTCCTCAATTGGTGCTACTCCGCGTTTTTCACGTATATCATCGTTTCTAATTTGGTCTCTTCTTGTATGACTGCAACTCCATCGCAACATACACATCTCTGCTACGCTTATCTTCTAGATGTGTTGGTTTTTAGTAGGCCAACATTCTGCACCATACAACATCGCAGGCTGATTGTCGTTCTGTAAAACTTTCCTTTAAGCTTCTATGTAACTTTCCTTTCAAGTATGTTTTGATCAATGAAGTGATTTTTAAAATTTAATTTAATTTAATGATTTTTTATTTAAAAATTAATATTTGGAAAACAATAATATTTTATATGTTTTAGATTTTAAATTTTTAAGCTAAATGATTTAAAGAAAATATAAATATTTTAACTTAGAACTTATTTGGTTTTAAACATATAATTATAAATAATTTAAAGGTTAATTTAATAAAATATTTCATATAGTTTTTAAGAAATTGAATTATAAATTGAATTTAACATAATAAATATAGTTTTTTAGTATAATAAATATAGTTTTAATCTAATAAAATAAATGTGGATTTTATATGATAACTTTAATAAGTAAATTTAAGGAGTTAAGTAGAGAACAATTTGTAATTAATTTTTATTTAAAGGATTTAAAATTTAAATATGAATTAACTTAAGTTTTAAAGATGTGATGTTTGTAATGTAATAAACTTGATTTAATATGAATTTTAAAGTAAATGTTAAGATCTAAAATATAATTGAAGCTATATATTTTAGTATTGATTTAAATTATAATTTAAAATTTATTATTTATTAAAATGATTTTTTTTTTAAAATGACCACGGTGTGAAAAATATAACGATTGGTTGTTAACGACACCGGGGCCGACTATTAACATAACAACTATGTACATGGTGGAGGATAACGAAGTAGGATGGTTTGGTGACGCTGCTGCATTGAGGTATGAAACGATGGCCTATTTGGACGACTAAAATAAGAGCCGTCACCTGGCTAAGTGAGGTTGCTCCTCTTATCTAACACGCTTCTTCGATACCATATCTTTTACTTTGTGATTGATTTGGGGCCCCTTTGATTATAGGGAGTGTTGTTTCGTGGTGGGCGATAGTAGTTGCTATGCGTTACCACCAATCTGGTGCCGCAAAATGGTATAATCCTACCTTGGGTATAGCCTTGTGTGCCTTGTCATCTTCCCCGGTGAGCCCACTACGATTTTGTTTCATGTCATACCTATGGAGTGCTCCTTGATAGCCCCCCGGTTTGGTGGAGTTTACAATACTGTATAGACTACGGCATTTATAAAATGTGTCAAGAGGGGTATGGGTAACGCCTTAACGCTATTTTTAGTATATTATACTTCACTGCTAGACATTACATATGTAGCGTATATTACTACATGGTAAATAGCTTAACGGATCCTTAAAGGATGGCAATCCCAAAAATCCTTTAAGTTACTATTGCATTTTTATTGTATAGTTCAATTGAGGTAGTTTGCTTATATAAGTATATTAGTCTTGACTCGAGTGTTTTGTTTGACTTTATGCTCGGGTCAGCCTTAGTGTCTTAGCTTGAGTATCACAACCTTGGATTCACCTTTTGAAGCTAGAGATCTGCTCGGGCTTAGCTATCTATATATTATTTCCTATTTCAGTTATTTCCTTTCTAGTCAGTTTCTTATGTATTAGTGTACTTACATATTTGGACTTTTTGTTGTATTTTCTTTCAGACTCTGATATCTTGTATCTGTTTGAGACTATGTATTTAGTAGCTTCATGAACTACTATGTTTTATTTATTCCACTACTAGATATTCTGCTTGTTTTGTGTTTGTGATTCTCTGATTGATCTTATTTACCCCATTTAAATTAACAATATGTTGTTTTGAATTATTTGAGTCTGACATGTGTGGTTTATTGTCGATTTGAATGGTTCAAATTAGCGGGTCGTTACAATTTGCATATAGTTATGGTATATTCTATATTATATAGTGATGTTGCTTTCTATAAAAATATTCATGTTTGTTGTTAATTGATTAGTAGGTGCGGATGGCGTATGCTTTGCATTTGTAGCTTGCTTTCACATTATATTGGTTGTATATGCGTGCTAATACTAAAATAAGGTAAAATCTTGGACTACATATCGTATTTTTATACTTTCCCCTACGGGATGCCTCCTCGTCGAAGATGAGATGTATACTTGTGATTATATATATTGTAAATTTTTACGATCGAGCCATGCAAAGGAGATGCTGGCGAAATTTTTTAAAAATTTATGGCGATAGAATTTTTTTGAGAATTTTGAGAAATTTTTATAACCAAATTTCGATGTTTATGTTGTAACCTGGAATGACGTTAGTTGGAAGCTGTGAATCAAATCAAAGACTTAGAAAATTGTGGGAACGAGTTTTAACAAATTGGTTTTGAAAAGTTAAAAGTTTTGGGCATTATCTTACTCGTAATTTCGAGGGCGAAATTCTTTTAAAGGGGAGAAAGCAATGACCTAGAATTTTGGTCATTTGAATTTGGAATGGTGTGTTGGTTTTAAATATTGGAAGATTAATTTTATAAGAATTTCAACTTCAGCGATCTATTTGATAATTAAATTGTTGAATTAATATTTGGAAATATTTAAAATAAATTGAATCTTGAATTTGAAATGAATGGAAATGATTTCAAAAGTTGATTTAAATTCTGTTTGAATAATAAGGAAGATTGTAAACTTTTAATTTGGATTTAAAAGTGATTAAATTGATTTTGAGAATTACTAATTTGAATTAACGTGTAAAAATAGTCTTTTGGGGGCAGTGTCTCGGATTTCGATGAAACTATTTTCATTGGATCCGTAATAGTGAATTATTATATTCCGTCGAATTTCATGGCGATCGGACGTATCATTTGGTTATGCGAGTTGAAAACGCATAGAAATTGACTAAAGGAATTTAATATAATATAATTCGATTTTGAAAAGTTAACTTCTGTATGTGATGGAATTGGCTCCCGATATATATTCCATTGTGTTCGAAGCAAGGGTATAACATATAGAATGTCAGGCGACATGCCTCGTTTAGAGTTCGAAATTTTCACGGATGAATAGCGTCGTGAAATTTTCTATATAAGGACATGAAATATTATCTTCTGCAACATAAAAAGCAAACCGTAGCTAGGTTAGCTGCCATTAATTTCAATGGCCCAAAATAGCCCATCTTCCTTCCTCGATTTCTCTCCATCCATGCACTTTCAGGCTTTGACTTTAACTAGGAAGATGAAGAGCTCGACGAGTTCTACAAGATCAATGGTGGGACCGACGAACCACCGACGATTAGATGCGTGAGGGGGCCACGTTCATGCGACTTAGCATTGCCCATAGTTGGCATTTCTAGTTAATGAGCATGGCTTGGAGACGGGTGGAGGTGCAGCTCGAGATGACACAACCGCTAGTGAAGGTTCGATCGACCTAGAAGCAAGCGATGCGGGTGTGGCACTCGAAAATTCTAGACGTTGATGGGTTCTTGTTCATGACATGGTAACATGATTTGGGAGAGGGAAAAGATAGGTTAATTTTAAATTTTAAGTTAACTAAAGTTAATTATAAAATTAATTATTTCGAATGTTAAATAATTCATAACTTTTTCATACGAGGTCCAAATCAAGCGTGACAAGTTGCATTGGGATTATATCGAAGGAGGCTACGTTATGGAATCAGATTGGATGGATTCAGAGTTAGTAAGAATTTTGGGCTAAAATTGGACATTCATTAAATTTTAATTCAAAACGAAACATTTTGGCAACTATTAAAATCAATGTGAGTTAATCTCAGCTTTTGGTTAACTAGAATATTATACAGCCAATGGAATTTATTTATTGGACGCGAGAATATTTTATAGTTGATTGTTATTGACTATTTTGATGAATTACTAGTTTGTATTGTTGATTTGGATATATTCCTGCCTATTGGAGCGGACTAGACCACCCGTGTAAGAGCAGATTACCCTTTGTATACGAATTCCACTTCGAAGTGCTTGATTAATATTTTTATGATTATATATTGTATGTGATGCAGGAGGATAGGTTAGAGGGATCCAACATGATTCCTCACACTGTTGATTTATTTTCATATAAATTGATATATGATATGTTGGATGTTATAATTGATGACTTGGACAAGATTTTGCTTATTTAGTGCTTTAGTAGCATTGAGCCTTATATTTTGGTATTTTAAAATACCGCAAAATAGTGATTGATTTTAAAAATGGATTTCAAGTGATTTCGGAAATTATATATGTTCTAAGTAATTTATTTTGAAAACAAAGGTGTGTCTTTAGATATTATTATTTAATAGTTTATAAAATATTTAAATAGATATTTTTTAACTGTAAAATAAAGATTTTTAAAATCTTAAAATAAGTTCGTCTTTTATAAGAAAGATATGGTTTTAAAAAAGAAAATAGAAATATTTTTATATAAATATTTATTAACAATTTATATAAAGAAATATAAATTCATATAGGTATATATATTAAAATGGAATTTATAAACGTGATAAGTTATAAAATTGATATTTACAAAAGAATTGGAGATTTGTAAAATCTTATTTTTGTTAGTAAAAGTATAGATTAATAAACGTTGTTTATAAATAAAAGGAAACTATTACCATGGGATAGATTGAAAAAAATAAATCAAACGGTGTATTCATTATATGATGTGGAATGGTATTTTAGAAATAGTAAATTCTATTTTGGAAATTGAAGGTGAGGGTAAAAATTAGGATTATTAAATGATATTTTATTAATTAAAGGAAACTTATAAAAGAAATTTATACCTATGGAAGCAAGGTTAAAAACGATTGGAATTATGTTTTGAATATGACTTTATGAACAAGTGAGATTTATAAAGCAATGGATTTATAAGTGGGCTTCACAAATAAAGGGATTTTATGAAAGGGTGTTTCATAAAATAGAAGAGATTTGTAAATATAGCTTTATAAATATAGTGACGATTATGTGGAAAGTTAAGTATGGATTTTTATCAAGAAAATATAATTATGTTTTAATTTTTTTTATTTATACTGATATTGTTTAAAATTTGTTTACCAATATTTCAAATATTTTGAAGGGTTAATTATTTAAATTATTGACATGGATTGAAATGAATTTTAAGTATTTATCAATAAATTTGGGATATTAATTATTAGTATTTATAAAAATGTTAAGGATAAATTATTATTGTTTTATTTATGATGTTTGGAATTTATTAATTATTATTTTAAAATGTTTTAAAGTTTGTATTCATTTATTTATAATGTTTACTGTAATATAATAATAATGTTTAAGTAAATGATTATAATTTATATTTTAAATGCTTTCGATATTTATGGTTTATAAGTAGATGGGGTTTTTATAAGAGGAGCCTTATAGCATGTTTTGGAAAATGTAAAGGAAGATTGCTTAAAAAGGGTTAAAGCGTTTAATAAATGGTTTTAAATATTTATCAAAGAATTTTAGAAATGGGTTTACGGATTTATAAAAGGAATTTTATAAAAAGTTTTGTGGATGTATATTGGAGTTTATAAATGATTTTAGTATTGAATAAAAAGGAGAATCTTCCCGAATGTTGGTGAATATACTTATACCGTTGAGATAAGTACATGGATATTTTACCAAGTATTGAGAAAAAGGGATTTTTGGGTATAAATGTATATATTCGTAAAAGTATTTTTGGTACAAATACTTACAAAGTTCTTTGAATTACTCGAAGGATTTGTTAAAAGAGGCTTAGTGTCACTTGGTGCTTAACCAATGTTGGTTTTGCCTATGGAATTAAATCCCAGATTTGAGTGGTTGTTATTCGATAGTTAAATAACCAACTGTCGATTTCGGTACCAATGTAACTTTGAAAATAAATAGAAGAAACACGTGAGTTATATGGCATAGTCATCCACGATGATGGTGTACTGTGCGTATAAATCTTGTTTCATTCTCTTAAGACAATGATAAGGAAATCCATCCACTAATGGTTTGAAGGTGATCCTTGCTCTTATCCTTGGCTGTTATTTCCTAAACAACCGGGGTTGAGTTTACCTGAAATTATCAAAAGTTGCTTCAAAGAGATCGGGATCGGATATGTTATCCGAAAACCACTTCGATATAACAAATGCGTTTCAAAGTGAAGACATCTTGAAGGTGATGGAATTTTAGAGGCGGAGCTCTCCAGTGTTTCGTTCAGTCCCAGAATGAGCTTGTATGGATGAATGCTAGTATTTCATTTTTTCCTAGAGGGCAATGTTAGCATTCCTAGTAGGAAGTGCTATATAAAGGTAAAATGTAACCCCATGCCTCATCAATAGCAAAATGAGAAAAATCGGGCATGCGGTAGGGCCAGGTAGGTCGCTCCCAAATAGTGTATGGTCATTCCAAATATAGATTGGTTACTATCTATTCTTGCATGCTTCGGGGCACAAAGCGGGGTGATCATATTCTGTACCGCTAGTCAAGTGGTAGGCCACTCTTGTGTGACAGAAGTACTAGATGTTCTTATCATACTTCAGTGTATTTATCTAGAGATGTACCTTCGGAAGGTAGTTCCTTATCTTGCCACAGCATGGAATCCAATCTAATACATGCTTTTACGGTTTTGATTGTAGAACCTAGTATGCTGGAATTTAATAATGTAACAATTTCCGCTATGATTATTAAGTATTTGTATTCTACACATTATTATAATATCAGAGGATTTTCTTAAAAAATGATTGGTTATCGTAAGGTAAAAACTCGTCCGTGTTTATGTGCGGTGTGGTCTTGCAAGATACTTTTAATTTTCAAAGGTTTTCTAGAATTTTAAAATCCAGTTGGGTGTGTTTTTCTCGCGCTGGTTTTCCAAACTAACTCAGATGTTATTTTATTATAATGCTCGGGTCAGAATGAGCATACATATAGATTTCTTTGGATGCATTGGAGCTCAGGAGACGAGTAGGAGGTCCTCAAGTAGTATTTACGTATATTTTTTTATTCCCGTTGTTTTTCTTGAAATCATCAGCATTTGTGAGGACATTGTGTTATAACTGTCCAGGCTGATGATACTGAATTATTGTTGTTATCTGATGAATGTATATGTATAACAGATTCTCTTTGTAAACATCATTGATATTACATTATATATTGTTCTGCTGTGATTGTGAGATTCTATGTTCTTTTAATTTCTTTTCTCTTCTTCTTCTCATCTTCTTTCTTTCTTCTTCCACATAACTATCCATCTTTCTGTTCGATTTGGGTTGGACATGTGTGGTTTATTGTAGTAACCCTATTTTCGAACTCGTAATATCACATGAATTGAATTAGAATAGATGTGTTTGAATTCAAATTTGAATTTTTTTATTTTTGAATCAAATTATTATTAAAGAAAATCTATTTCATAAAGGATTTTGTTACAGAAAGATTGAATTAGTTATAAATTTCATTTTGGATAAAATATTTTAATTTAAATAAGAGGGGTTAATAAATATAAAATATTTTTAACTGCACATAATAATTATATATAATTGAAACAGATGAAAAAACGTTTTAAATTTATATTTATTAAGATTAATAAGTTAGTGAATATGAATAATTCTATTTATATCAATACAGTGAATAATTACATATAATTGAAAAATATTGGTTAAATGAAATTGTGTAGTTGTCGATATATATATTTATAGACACACACACATATATATCTGTGTGTGTGTATTGTAAAATGAAATGTAAATTGGTTTAAATATTTAAAATTTGAATGCACTTTAAATAAACTAGATTTGTGGCTTAAAAGAAAAGGAAATTGGGTTGAATAAAATTAAAAGCCCAAGCTCATTCAAACCCAAATTCATCCCTCTTTCTTAACCTCTCTCCCTCAACCCATTTCATTTACATATTCCCAAGCCTTAAAATCGAAAAATGAAATCGGAGAAAAGAAGGAAGCAACGGATGAATCACAATGGGTATCGATCATATGTAGACGTTAAGGAAGAGGCGAAAGCATTTCGATGGGTGAAGCGATGGGAGGCTACAACCTAGGGTTAGCTAGCAACAGGTCTGGTAGTGTCAAAGGCGTTGGATGCGGCATAGGCAGACAGAGGCATGTGGTTGGAAACTGGTTATGACATGGAGCTTCGACTGGAATGGAGATTGGTCGCATGTACTTGTAGTTGCTAGCTAGTGGTAGCGGAAGTTGTAACATTTTTGTTCTTGAGCTTGGGAGATGGAGCAGAGGAGCAGCGTTTGATGGAGATTTCGGTAGTGAAGTCGGTACATGGGTTAATGATTTAGGCGTAACTCGGGCATCGTTCTAGGTAAGATAATCATCTCATACACCTATATCTATACTTCTAATATTGCTGAATTGAAGGTTTCTTTAGGTTTATAAATGAATTGCTTAGTTAAGTATGAATCATTATAACCAAAATTTTAGAAAATGGATACTCTTAGTTCTTGTTTGAGCACAAATACCCACTGTATGCACATAGATAGTTATTAGTCGTGTTTAAACGATTAGTAAAACCTGATACTATCTCTAGTTCATTCCGCAACTTGCCAAAATTATGAAAGTTGATCACTTGAGTACATTGACGATTACCTAGGCTAATAATTGCTCAGGATTGGCGTCGTCGACTGTTCTTTCATCATCGGTCAACCGATGGTGCTAAATACTGTGCATTTTGCCAAGTTTTTAATTGTAATTTGTTTTCTGATTTAATTGTTTTGCTTTGCTAAATTTGAGTTTGTTTTGGAGCATGCTACCTTCTGATTACTAGTAGCAATTGATTGTTAAAATTTCAATTTCCTTATGATAACTTAGTTTAAAGAAAATACACATATTATTATATATATATATATATTATTGAGTTTAAAAAGAATTACATACACCTGTATAGATTTTAAAATAAAGAAAGTTATTACTTATGGAAAATATTAGTTTGATTTCTAAATTCAGTAAAGAAATTCTATTTTTAGAAATCTTTTAACTCTTAGCTTTTAATTTATAAGCGAACAAGCTTGATTTATTTCTATTGGATTTCATGATTTTTTCTATGAAATAAAGAATTTTAATAAACGATTGAATTGTTGGATTGGTATGGGGCATTTCGTACAATTCCTTCGCTTATTACTATAATTTATTAAATAGAGTTTGAGTGGAAATTACTAGCTTTTAGTAAATACTTGAATTTACTATCTAGTATGGGACAGTGGGTCAAATTCTTGTGATTCCTGGAGTGGCAGTAATGACACTTTAGAGTTGTATTATCTTAGGGTATTCAAATTTTATTTTAGACAGATAGATCCTCGATAGACGATGAATCATTTTTCATTGACTTGAGAGTCGATACATTTTTAGATTTACATGGGTAGACCTATATATTGGGGTAATGTCTATTCTGGTATAACACAGATGTCCTTTTTATTGTTTAGACAGATGTTATATTGTAGCCCTATCAGTTTATTTCATAGCTGGACAATGTTTGCCTATTTATATTCATTAGATAAATTCACATAGTTTTGTCATAAACACAACTATATATTTCTTATCGTTAGGGGTCGGGGTTTTTACCGTATAGTCTATTTCCTTTCGTTAGACTATTGCGTTATGTGGTGGGGTTTATTTATTTTAGTTAGGTCCCATGTTGCATTGTAACATTCTGATAGTTGACTACTATTATTATTTCATTAGTGATGATTATTTTTCCAGAGATTTTGGGATAGACATTCAGTATCTTTTGGCTTTGGAGAAATTTTGAATTGTTATCACCATATGTTTATGATAATCTGTTTGAGATTTGGTATGGATTTGTTAAATAGTGATTTGTTTGAGTATTTTTTGAGCATATTTTATTTATGACTTATTTGATTATTGTTAAGTCATAATTGTGACGTCAGTATCTATTGGTTTGATGTGCCTTTTATGGATTTTTTGGCTTTAGGCACATTTTGAGATGACTTATTCTAGAGTTAAGTCAATAATGGACTTATAAAGCAGTGAATTTAATTATTATGCCTCATTATGATTGTTTGTTCGACTTATTTTATTATGGCTTATTATTTTAAGACATATAGTTATGATGTTAGTATCCCACATTTTATTTAGATATATTCTGACCCATTTATTATTTTAACACTTGGTTCAGGCCAAGACTTTACAGGTATAAGGATCCGTTGACCTTTGGACTTTTTCGGGCAAGCTTTCGAGTAGAGTATTTTAAAAGTTTCGGTTAACTTCATCATTATGTCTAACAAACCGTGATTTTCAACCCTCAAAAATCGACATCAATACGTTCACTATATAGCATGCTGAGTAATCAAGTGCTGAAAATACCAGATCATTAGGTGTGAAGAAGAAAGAAAAATAGAAGAAGAAACAAAAACAACATAGAGTCTCACAAATGCAGCGAAACAAATATAATATATAATAACAGATTTTTATACAAAGCAATCTATAACTGTTTATTTCTCACAATCATCAAAGTACAACAATCAATGCCTAAATCTGAACAATTACAATGATTGTCCTCACACACCAGAAATATAAACCAAGAATGGAGATACGTCTCTGTCATCTAGATCGTCTCTTGAGCTCTATAGCATCCTATCCTGAATTTGTATACTCGGTCTGACCCGAGCATTATAACAAAAAAAAACCCAAGTCAGTCTGCAAAATCAACATGAAAAAACACGCTCGGTTTAAACTATTATAAAAATCCTTTGAAAAACAAAGGTATCTCGTAAGATCTCGTCATACATAAACACGACGGGTTTTTCCCATACGATAACCAAAACATTTTATAGAAAATAAAATGATATTATAATAGTATCTAAATAAAAATACTTATTTAAATAGCCGAAATTGTTACTTTAATTAAACTACAACAAACTAGGCTCTACAAACAAAATCATAAAGGCTCGCATTGGAGAATGGATTTCATACAATGACTAGGCACTGGTACCACCTATCATAGTACACCTCTTGAAAAATGTACTGAGGACCTAACCGAGATCCCCTACAACAAAAGACCAGCCTATCCCTAACATGGATAGAACCGAATATATTATCAACCCATGTGCTCCCATCCTTAAAAATCGAGCGCTCTCTTTTTTATGCACAACAATATCCATAATTTATATATATTTCCGAGGGTATCTAGAAAAGTGATAACATACCCTAATTGGGTGTGACCCACTTAGCATTGCCGCATCTCGCCTGATGTCATTCCCGGTTGATGAGGCTTGAGGTTACTGTTAACCTTTTAGGAACTATTCCACTTAAAATGCTCATCGTCCTCCAATGATGAAGTTCTGATAGCATTTGTCCTAACCAATTGTCCTGATTTTGGACCAATCGATTCACTGTCTTCACTATCTTTACGATAACCATTCATATTGCGTAAATTAAATCAAATTGGTTTTCGAATAACTAAAATCTGATCCTGATCTCTTCAAAATGATCAACGAAATTGGCTAATAATTGATAGTCGGCTATTTAACTATCTATATAACATCCATAAGCAATCACTAGGCCCTTCTTATAATTTTTCAAAATTTAATTTGAAAATATCTTTATAAGATATATATTTAAACCCCTTCCAAGATTTCAACATTTAAGATAACTCAAATACTATATCCATATCAAGATATTTCAAACCATCAGTTATTCCAACACTTAGAAAAATATTTAAAAATGTATTTTTTTTCTAAATCCCTTACTTCTCAACACTTAGGAATGTTCCATTTATTTTTATCTCCTCAAAATCCTTCACAATTCATATTGTAAATTACCTAACTCGTTTACAACGAATTCTATAAGTTTTGGATTCGTTAACCAATTTCCATTAATATTTCCAAACTCAAAACACTTATCTATAATTCCAACTCCCTTCTCCACTTCTTTTATGAATTCTGTCTCATTTTCTTGAAGTTCACACTTATTCAACTACTTTGGAAATTTACTTATATTTTCTCAAATTCCATTTTGAGAATTCTCGTATAAATCCCATCTACTGAATAAACTCCTTTTCCAAATCTCGAGAACATTTATAAATAATTTAAATCAGTACAAAACTCTATATATATATATATTAAGTGTTTAAAGAATAATAATTTACTTTTAAAACATGTTCGAATAATTATTTGAAATACCAAACGCTTTTAAATAAAATATTAATAACTCATTTCCAATCCATCTTTAATTAAACTAAATGATTTACAAAGCTTGTTATAAAAGATAGAATTTATTTCAATAAAAATTTATATTTGAAGATAACCCACTGCCTGAAATATTCAAATACTAAATAGTTTAAAATTATCATAGTTTAATAAATAAAAATTCCCCTCAAAAATAACAAACTTTACTTCTATATAAAAATATTTATTCTTTAAATCTCAGTAACAAATTTTCATTTATAAATCTCTCTCGATTCACAACACATCGATTACCTTTCCAATTCCCAAGCCATTTCACTTTCCAAAAATAGACTCTACTATAGTTTTTTTTTCAAAAACTATTTTCGTATCTTGATATAAATTCACACTATGAATTTTCATTCGAATTTATCAACTAATATCATTTTCCTTATTTATAAACATCGTTTATGAATTTTATAAACTCATTTCCAAATCTATAATAGATTTACATTAATCACTCCATTTATAAATCGATTTCTATTAAAATTCCATTTACAATCTATTACTCAATAAACTCCAACTATTTCTTGAACTTGTTTAAAATTCCAATTTCAGCTTCTTTACCATATTTCTCAGAGATATCATCTGAAAATCCATTATTAAAAATTCTTTATATAAATTATTTTATCTACTTTAAACATTTTACAAATAGTTAAGTACAACTCCAAATCATATATTTTTTCCAAATCAACTTCTTTCAAAATAAATCCAATTTCAATATACCTATTTTTATGTCCAAAATATTTTTTTGAATTCCTTCCAATTCAAAAATAATATTTATAGTACTAACATACCCAAATTTAAGGCTAATTATAGCATCCAATAATTCAAATTACAACAATATTCTATAACAAATTATTTGCACACATCATATATCACTATATCTGAAAATAAATGATACATTTGAGGAATCTAGTTGGATCTCTCCAACCTGTTTCCCTTCATCCACAAATGTTAATACAACATAAAAATACCAATCCCACTTAGAGAGGGATATCGCGGTATATAGGATCATCCGTTATTATGCAGGGCACATAGGGTCTCATCTACTAAAATATGCAAAAATATTAATCCAACTACTAATATATATACTACGATATATATTTAACATTCAACGGATAATAACTTTATAAATTCAACCAAAAATACAATAATTAATTTTAACTATTTAAAATTAAATTTGGAAATTCAAATGAGTGAGTATTTATCACCTTGATTTTCGAATTTGTTAATTGTTCCAATTTCCAAACTTATTCCCGCTACGAACCAAACTTGACTTTTTTATTCATTTTGGACCACTTATAGCAACTAATTAAATTAATAAGTATAAGAATTGATTAAATAATTATTTTCCTTAATCACGAAATTAACGAAAATTACCATCAAAAAGAAAATACTAACTGTCGTTCTCTCCTCCTCAAACTGCACACAGATACCCTATACCATCACTGACTCCCCGACCTACTCGTCCAACACCAAAGATACCATCTTCAACCGCTGCTACCTTACACGACCTGATGTGGTGACCATGTCACCTTAACTTTTCACCTTAACTTTGAGCATGCCAGTGCCACAACCCATCCTTCCCTTAAATTGCCTTAGACAACGATCGTCAAATCGACGACGAAATCGAAATCCCCAAAAGTCGCCGCCATAACCCAGCAAAGTTTTGCCTTCCGTCATCGACGACCACAACTTCATCTACTACACCGCCGCATCAACCATACCTCGCCTTGCTCTGCGTCGTTCTGCCCTATCACCAAACACTAATGCAACTAATCAACCATGAATCAATCTCCAGGCTGTCACGTGATCAATCTCGACATCATGCCTTCGAATTGATTCCGTTTTGTTTCGGGAAATATACATCTTTTTTAATGTGAGGAACGAATTTTTGATTTCGTTTCATTTTTTCTTTTTTTTTCTTTTCATGAATTCAAACTGAGAAAGGAGGAGGAAAGGATACGTAATTTTGAAAAGGAAGAAAGGGTATGTGATTTAACAATGATTAGGCGGCTGATTTGAAGGAAAGGAGGCTGTAATTAAATTGATTTGATTTCATATTTATCTAAATATTCCTGCTTAGCATAACCCAAAATTCGAGCCCTCATTTATGCATGCCTCCTGGCGTTCCTATTGTTATATCACTATTCCGAGCCCAATGGAACCAGTCTCGAGCTTCAATTCGATTGTATGGAGAAGATAGCTTTTAAATTGACTATTTAGGTTAAATTAAATTATTTCCAAGCGTTTTCAGATCGTATGACCAAATGGTAACTCCACAAGCTATGAAATTTGGAATCCGATAATAATACACTATTATGGATCCAAGGAAACCATTTCATCAAACTTTGAGACTATGTTCCGGATCGCTATTTTAACACGTCGATTAAATCGAAGATTTTCAATTTTTTACGAAATCGCTTAAAATTTCAGTTGTAAAGTCTTACTAACTAAATTAAATTCCAAATCCAATATTTAAACCATTTAAATATTCAAAATCAAACGATGAAAAATCTGGGTTGTTACATTCATCCCCCTTAAAAGAATTTCGTCCTAGAATTTGCTAAGTAGGAAAAATGCCCAAACCCATCAACTTAGTGAAAATTCGATATTCACTTTACTAATATTTTAGTGCCAACCAAACAATTAGTTTTTCGTTTCTAGACGCAACCCATTATTTTAATTTCAATTCAAAAATCACACTTTTTATGATAACAAAAAAATTCCAAAAATTTTCAAAATTTTTCTAACACCCTAAATTTTCTAAAATTTTTGGTAGAATTTCCCTTGTATGGAGAGCCTTTTGCAATATGACAAGAGAGATAAAAATATATACGTCAACGCACATTTTCGAAAAATAAAATATATATCGATATTGATATATTTACGGTATTTAATTAGAAAACGTACCTTTATTTAGCGTTTTTAAGCATGCAGCTCATTTTATATGCAATTTGCGCAACCCAAATCTAGCCAAACGGCCTCCGAGTACCGGTACTTACTTAATTTAAACACGTAAGTACTAAAATATGAAAATTTAATAACATTCCGTTCGTTTAAATAGTTAAACAATTGATATTGAAAACCTTAATTTATATGAGCCTATTAAATTTCCAAATCATAAACTCATTTCTATCTTGATTTAGTACTTAACACAGTTGTTAAAAAGGAATTAAGTTTACATTAAATATCATCTTCTAGTAATCCAAAAAATTATTTGTTTCCAAAACTAAATTAGAAATCTACATTCAAACAAGTTTATATTTATTATAAGCCAAGTTTGGTTCAATAAATAATAACCAGGTTCTAAAATATGCATATATGCGGAAGAAACAAGGTAACCATTTCAAAAATATTGTAGTGTCAGGTCTATTAGATATGTATAATCATATATTAGGATAGGTTGGCTATATAACATGTACAACAATAGGATAACAACACACCTTTATGCTTTTACGAATGTAAGGCTACTAAATAAAACATGAACTAGTCAAGTAAAATACACACACATAGTACGATGCATCTTATGTCAGGCTATGAACTAAAACATGCAAAATTTTGAATCTCATATACGTCTTTCATTACAAAATTATGTTAGAAGACTGAGTTTGACCAAATATACTTCCTATCTATATTTATGAAGTTAGTCATAAAACCTAGTTCACCAAATTTATAAATTAGTTATGTATGTATCCATGAATTTAAATAGGAGACTAGTGTAACAATGTTAATAAATAAACTACTCTGCAAAAGTGAACCATCGGAAGTTTTAAACTAAGTTCTAAGTGGATTTTCAAAGTCCTAAAGCAATTAAAGAATTGAATAAGGTAAAGAACATAACAGTGGCCATTTCAAACTCAACCATAACAAATTTTGGACACAACAACTTAGGGCATCTCAACATACAAGTTCACTCAGGTGAATAGAGTAATAGTAAGGCCATGAACTAATGCAAAGGTCAAGCAAATGCACAAGCACAGTGATCAGATCAGGTTGTATGCATCACATTTGTTAAGAGAAGAAGGATCGATAACATCAATTACTGAAGCATATATGATCACTACTTCCCAAGACTCATAACCTTATTTTTAAAGTCCTTTTATATTTAGTGGATTTCCAATTTATAACTTATTCCTTGCAAGTCAATTCCCATTTCCAATCACTCATTTACTTAGTGCATTTCATTAATTCATTTTTAACTTGACTACTCCACTTACCTATGTTATGTTTTAGTATTATTTTAAAATTTTAGAATTCAATCGCCTAGTTTTTATTTCAAAATACTTTAGGAAATAAATATATAGCCCATTTGGTTTTACAAACCATTCCTTTGGAATTTTCAAAACAACATTTGTTTACCAAACAAAGATGTCCATATCAATTCACTACAGTCGCAATCCATCACTTAGAAACTCAAAAAATGAGCACTGATGATGCTATGCAGTCATCACTAGGATTATTTTCCAGCGACTAAGGTGGGTTCAGTACTTTATCACCTTCAAATCCATTTTTAAATCCAATTTAAAACAATTTTTTCAAACATAATGCTATTTTATTTTTGCAATACTTCGGCAAATATTTTCTAAACTTTCGAGATTTCAAAATTCCCAAATACTTAGTTCAAATCCAATTATAAATATATTATTCCAAGTTTCCAGAATTTTAAATTCTCAATTTCTGGTTTTAATTTTTTTTTAGTTTTTTTTACACATTTGTATAATTCATACATACAAATTTTGTTTGGTTATATATGACCATTTAAATTTTATAATCTTGTTTCATAATAATAATACCAACTAAACACACCAAATTACTATAATAATTTCAGAAAATTGTTCTTTTTATATCGAAATATAATTTTTGGTAAAATTCTTTCATTTACCCGCTTCAAAACCATACTATGTCGGTTTACTGTGTTTAAGTGTTTAGAAACTCTTATCGATTTAGAGGCATCCCACTACTCGATCATAATTTATGTGTCACTCAACAAATAAATCAACACAATATAAAACATTTTATATTCACTAACAAATATGTGCTCATATTTATTAGTACTCTCAAACTTATTCAAGGGTACTACTGACCCTATCTCTAATGAGTAATCCCCACCAAGGCCAAGGTTCTCACTTAACCTTCAACTCTGATACCAACTGTAAGAAACTGTGATTTCGATCCTCGAAAATCAACATCAATACATTCACTGCATAGCATGCCGAGTAATCGAGTGTCGAAAATACGAAATCATTAGCGGTTAAGAAGAAGAAAAAGAGATCGAAGAAGAAACTGATTAACAACATAGAATCTCACAAACGCGTTGGAACAAATATAATATATAATGGCAGATTTTTGTACAAAAGAATTTGTAACTATTTATTTCTCACAATCATCAGAGTACAACAATCAACACATAAATCTAGACAGTTATATTAACCTTTCCTCGCATAGCTGAAATATAAACCAAGTACGGAGATACGTCTCTATCATCCAACTCGTCTACTGAGCTCCATAGCATCCTGTCATGATCTGTATACTCAGTCTGACCTGATCATTGTAATAAAATAACACCCGAGTCAGTTTGAAAAACCGCGTGAGAAAGCACACTCAATTTGAATTTTTAAAGTTATCAAAATTCTTTGAAAAATAAAGGTATCTCGTATGACCGCGTCACAATAAACAAGATAGGTTTTTCCCTTACGATAACCAAAACTTTTTATAGAAAATCCAGTGATATTATAATAGTGTCTAAGGACAAATATTTATTTAAATAGCCAAAATTGTTACATTAGTTAAATTCCAGCATCGTAGGCTCTACAAACAAAACCATAAAGGCTCGTATTAGAGAACGGATTCCATACAATGACTAGGCACTGGAACTAGGCACTTAGGTACCACCTATCATAGTACACCTCTAAAAAAATGTATCGAGGATCTCGCCTGGATCACCTACAACACAAGACCTGTAACAACCCGGATTTGGAGTTTTCCTTTCAATATCAAATTATAATGATAATTATGATTTACTATTGTAAATTTAATAAAAATTGGTGAAAATAATTTTTTTATTTATTATAAACAACGAATTTGGGAAATAATTATTGAAAATATAACATAAAGCTTTATTTTAATGGTTTAGGTGATAATAAATGTTAAAACAATTTTATTTGGATGAAAATGCAATATTTTTTTTATTGCTTTATGGCTTCTTTTAATAATTTTTACAAGAAGTAAGCTCTTTTTAATAAGTGTTTAATGAGATAAAAAGGAGAAAATGTGATTAAAAATAAGTTTTGAGTGTAAATAATATTTGTAAATGAATTGGACAGTTTTCACAAGTAAGAAAATGTAATTTGTCGAATATTAAAAGTAATAAACATGGTATATTACAATTAAATGGATAAAAAGTGCATTTTATTCAAAATAAAGGAAATTAACAATAAAAATCTTTAAAAAGAGTAAATTATTATATTAAATGTAAAATTTAAGGATTTTATAAATTAAACAAATTATTTAGTTCATAAGTATGTAGAAAATAGAGTTTTTAAATATATATGTACATATATGTGTGCACAAGTGTTAAACATAGTTTAACTTTACTAAAAATGGATTAACTTCTTTAATTTGTTCACGTGGGCCCAAAGCCTAGTGAGGTGAGAAGGAATAGCTGAGAAACTTTACTGTACGTAACATTTCTCTTCCTTCTCCAAAACCAAATAGAAAGCTTATCAATGGCTCCTCTAAAACCATTTTCTCAAGGCTTCATCAATTTCTCAAATAAAAACACCAAAACTTTTAGTAAGAATAAAGATAAGAGACAACAATCAACTCCATATCTCACCTTTTCATCGTCCAATTTCATTTTACAGTGAACTATTTCTCATTTTTACTATTGTTTTCCTACTTGCATGTCTGTCTATTTCTTTTAGCAGTTGTTTCATGCCCCAAATCGAGCTAAAGTCGCCGCCTTGCTTGCAAAATCTTTGGTATTTCGATAAGTAGCAAAATATGAGAACAATATCTCACAAATACTAGCTAAATCGCTTGAAAAATTGCTTGAACCTGCTGCCTGTACAAAAGTTTATTCACTGTAAACTCTATTTTCGTTTCTGGCCTGAAGTGCCAACTTTGGTTGTCCATTACTTTCATCTCCGGCAACGAAATGCTATTGGATCTTTTTCTTAGTCAAGTTTATATGTTGAACTTAGTTTCTGCAAAATTTGGTTGAAAAATATTGTCACTGGAGTGTTCAAAACATTGCTTCAAAATAAACAAAACTCAGATTTTTACCCGTATAAATTGAGTTTTCTGAGTTGCTGCAAACAAGGCGTGAGTCCATGTTTGAGATAACATAACTTTTTCATTTCTTACTGAAATTTCACGAATCTTTTTTGTTTGAAAGATAAAGTTTTGTAATATAAGCAAGCTAACTTTCACTGATTTCGACCTATATAGCTACAAAAATATGCTGCTGAACTTTGATTCGGGCATGTTTTGCCCAAATTTTTACAGTGAATACACTGCCTGGGTTTAACTTTGAGACATCACAACTTTCTCATACTTTAACCAAATTGCATGATTTTTTTTGTTTGAAAGACGAAGTTTTTTATTATATGCCTACCAATTTTTAGCTCAATACGAGCTAATTTGTTCCTCTATTTCATGCCTGGAAGTTAAACCCAAGATGGTTTTCAGGCATGTGCATTTTTGGTTTTTGAACTGTTGCAAACATGGCCTGAGTCCATGTTTGAGACAGTGTGACTTCTTCATTTCTAGTCGGAATTCATTGATTTTTTTTGTTTGAAAGATGAAGTTTTCTACTTTGTGCACATCAATTTTTAATTCAATCAAAGATAGTTTTATCCATCTGTTTTATGTCCGAACGTTGAACCTAGAGAAGATTTCAGACCTGGGTATTATTTTGCCCAAGCGTTTTTATGTTCTTTTTTCCGTCCGATTTTTGACTTTTACTTCATGTTTTGTGATATTTTTGAAAAGTTTTGAGGGCTATGATGCCTATCAATAGGCTAGCCAAGTTTTGATGAATTTGAATTTTAAATTTGAATTGAATTTGAATGACAGTTTTGAGTCATTTCTTTTAATTCGAGCACAGATTTTTCCAAACAATTTTGAAATAATTTTTAAATAAATTTGCATTTAATATAATTATTATGTAATATTTTTAAATTATTTTAAGCTACAAAATCTATTTATTCTCTTAATAAGAGAATTTTCAAATATCGTCTTCAAAATTGATTTCGGAAAATGGTTTTAAAAGCTTTTTTTCTCAAATAAATTATTTTATATATAAAATACAGATTTTCGCACTAGAGAAGAAGAATTAAACGGTTTGATAAAACATGTGGTATAAGACACGTGCGTTTATCTTATCAGTTAATTCCTCACTTGTCCGTTTAATCGCTTTGACCTTCGGGTCCAGTTTACTAATGAGATGAGGTAAACTTTTTACTGCTTTGACTGTGAAATTTAATGGCGATTAGTTAACCGTTTAGGGCGAATGTGTGGTCTGGGACGCACATTAACACTATTCGGGTTCCTATTCAAGAGTTTGTGACACATTTTCCATTGTGGCATGCCAGTACCGGACCTTCAGGTCATTGCCATTGCGGCGTTTGCCATTGCGTTGTATTTGTCTTCAAGACGTTTACCATTGTGGCATATTTGTCTTCAAGACGTTATCTATTACGACGTATTTTTCATTGCGGCGTATTTGTCATTGTGACGTTTTGCCTTTGGGCGATGTACCTATTTGAGATAATAGTACTTGGCAAGGCTTTGGCCACATGCACGTGCAAACACATTTGAGATGGTTTCTTTGACTATTTTCCTTAGTGTATCGCCCCTTTTCGGAATTGGTCCTTTGAACCATTAGATATATATTTGTGGCGATTACCTTTTAGGAATTTGAACTCTTGGAAGTTCTAGCTTTGGGATTTGAATTTCGTACACTGGCATTATATGAGATTTGCCTTTTTGCATTTACTTGAGATTTTATTCTCCTCTTTGGAGATATATTTGCCTTATGGCATGTTTGAGATGAGATCCTTTTATGCAAATTCTGGGTTTTTCCAGATGGCGGGTTTAGGTTTTCCTTTAATCCATATTTGATGTTTTATGAATGCCGATGATATGAGGCTTTCTATTTTAGTTTGTTTTATGGGTTATTTTATCTCTTCTGAGATTATATGTTTGTGTAGTGATACCATATTATCACTTGATGTAATCATACACTTTAGTTATCCCTTCTCACTCGAGAATATCATCACATTATCTGTATGCTCATATTATAGCTTATCCTTATTAACTGGTTTGTTTAGCTAGACTGACCCGTGTATTTTATACTCGGGTCAAACCGAGGTGTTTCAGGTTAGTTACCCTTTAGACTTACCTTATTCTTCTTCCTCATGAACTTTTCTACTAGCTCTTTTTGTTGTAGCTTTTGCATAGTCCTTTTTGTTGCTACTCTGATATGTATATTCTTTTGACTCGCTTGTATATTGTGGTCGCTATACCACTTGACATGTATCATTTTGCATACTCTGTGATGTATCTATATGTGATATCCCGGAATTTTTGACAATATCAATTTAATAATCTTTATATAAAATTAAATTGATATTGACAATATGGATTAATAAAATATGTTTTGGTTTAATAATCAAATTTAATAATATTTAATTTGTGAATTGTCTTTTTAAATAGCTAAAATAAAGGTTTTAAATTATGATATGTATATATATATATATATATATATATTATAGTTTATCTTTGTTTGGAAATTAACTTACATGAAAATAAATAAATGAAGTTTTGTTTTTAAATTCTAATAAAATATTGAGTAATTAGTAAATTACGTTTTTAATTAACATTAAGCTTTTAAAAAACTATTTAAATTAATAACTTTATGGTTTGATAATATTTATAATAAATGTTAAATTGTTTTAAATTTGTCTTAGCTTAATTTTTGGTTTAAATTTAAATAAAAATTGATTTTATTTCTTTTTAAATATTACTTGATATAAATATGATTTAGATATATTTTATATAAGTCTAAATATAGAATAGCCTATGATTTAAATTCATTTAAATATAAAAGTAATTTATAATTTCTTTATAAATCATATAAAATTTGTTAATTGTTATTTTAAACCATATTAATAAATATTCTATTTTTCATGAATATAAAGAAGAATTAAAATAAGGAAATAAAGTCTTCATTTTTAAATTGAATAAATAGATTTTAATTTTTAATTTCAAAAGTTTAATTGATTTGAAGTTTTATTTTGAAATTAAAATAAATAGATTCTTCAAAATATTTGTATAAGCTTTAAAAAATATAAATTGTTTTATTTACATTTTCTTAAATTAAGAAAAGCATATATATATATTCATTTAAACATAAAATAAACTAAAGAAAACTCTTTTTAAACATATAAAATATAACTAAATTTAATTTAAAACAAGTGTAATCAAATTAGCAATCTAAACTACATGTGTTAAATGGTGAATCAAGCAAATGACAAGTGTCATTTGATTTTATTCTTTTCTTTATTTTTGTTAAAATTTATTTCAGCCTCTTTTAAAAACATTTTCATTTCCCCTCGTCCTCTTTTCAAAAACAAAAGATAAATGAATCAAAGGAAATCAAAAACCTGAAAACTCAAAATCCCTCAAACATAAATCTGAAATTCACTCCCCAAGCAAAATTACAAATCTGGAGAGAAAAAATGTCTGCAGGTTTCTTCAATCTGTAAATCAAAGACATTATCAAGTCTGCATTTTTATAACCCTACATATCAAGTTCCTGGAAAAGGAAGAAAATAAAATCAATCTACCTGAAGATCATAGCAATTCATCTCTAGAATTTCACCTGCAAAGCATAATGAATTACAGCATTTTTAGCATGGCCTGCATGCATATAAAATGGGTCAGAGTTTTAAAAATTTGCAAGCCTGCATTTATGAATGATAACAAAAGAGGGCTCTGTTCTTCAAGTTTCTGGTGGGTAACATTTTTGATTTAATAATTCAAGTTAATATGGTTGCATGATTTGTTTCTGTGAATAATCATGAATGGTGGTCAGTAAGATTCTGTATATATAGATATCTAAGAATAATCTGTAAGTATTGGAGTAAAATGTGTGCATGTCTATCTATGATCCTCTGCTTCTAGCTTAAGACTCAGTTTTTCTTTACTTTTATTTTTATTTTATTTTTAAAATTTTTTTTACCCTATTTCTGGATCATGGCATGGTTATGTTTTAAGTTACAAACATACTGGGTTGTTAAACATAAATCTGAAGCATAAAAATTTAATAAGGTAAATTAAACCCAAACTTTCTTTGAAATCCAAAGTGTTCAGTAAACTTGAAATTGCATAAAACATAAATTCCTTAGTTTATTGAATTTAGATTATGACATGATTTTTAACCCAGGAAATACAATATATGGTTTAAGATTACAGGGCGGTTTACTTCCATTTGGGAAAATGCAAATTTGATGAATTCGGTTGATGTTGGACATTAAGGGGTTGGAAATTCTCTTATGAAGGAGGAAGAGGGATTAGCTAATCCACAAAAATTTACTAATTGATGAATTAATTTTTGAATTAGCTAAGGAGTGGGTTTTTTTACGGTAACCCTAAGTTTTTAAACAAGAAAAGAATTCGATCATCATAGCCACTAGGATTGATCGAGTGTCTAGAAACTCTAGGGATTGGTTACTGGGCCATAGAGGAGGAAGTGACCGGAAGTTTAGCTTGAACGATGGTCGGAGTGATGTGAATTTGCCGTTGATAGGTGAGGAGTTTGGGTTGTACTGTGGTTTCCAGGTTTTGGATGTAGGATTGGTTTCTGAGAATTATAGAGATGTGTTCTTGGGAAAAATACTAGAGTAATCTGAGGTTGTGTCTCGAAGTTAAGTGAAAGATGACTCGAAGTAGGATAGTTTTGGCTCGCGTAGTTTTTTTTTTATGCAGTGTTTTGTTTCCTGAAACCTGAACTGTTTCAGGTTTTCAAATTTTAAAACTAAATTAAATCCAAAAAAAAAGCTAAGAAATTTTAAATCTAAACTTAAAGCAGGATTTAAACTATGAATTCAAATAGATTTGAATTTAAGATTTTGATTTAAACAAGATTTGCAAGAATGATTTGTTTTTTTTCATAAAAAAAACTGAAACCTGCACAGTTTTTATATAAAGAAAATTTTAAACCTGGAAATTTAATTTAAAAAAAGATTGGAAGCAAGTTTAAGTATGAATTCAAATAGATTTGAATTCCAGATTTTGAATAAATTTGCAGTAATAAAATAAAGTATTTAATTAAATAATAAAACCTGCACAGTTTTTATAAAGTGATTATATATCTGAAAATAAGTTTTAAAAACAAGATTTAAATACTAAGTTAAATCTGAATTTAGAATCCTGGATTCAAATTTGAATTTGAATCTGAAAGTTTCAAAAGGAAAATAGGTTGATAAATTCAAATGTTATAATTTAGTTTGAATATTTTAGTATGTATGACATATGTTTTTATAAATCTGAAATGAAATTTAAAATAGGATTTAAAATTTAAATTTTTGAACCTGAATCTGAAAACATAATTTGAATTCTGGATTGAAATAAGATTTTAGTTTGAATGTTTTAAAATCACATGAATATTTAAAGTATAATTTAAATTTTATTTAAATTGATTATGGTTAAACTATTTATAAAATCCCTTAAGTACTTCTTTAATATGAAATAAAAAGGGTTTAATAATTGAATCTTGTTTAAATTTGATTTCATTTTAATTTTAATTTAAAATGGAATTTAGAAAAATTTAAAAGCAATTTGTTTTTTAAATTTCTTTGATAATGATAATTGAATCATTAATGAAATTAATGATTATCACTAAGTTGATTTGAACTTAAGGATTTATTAATTAATCTAGGTAATTAAGTTTTGTAATTAATTAATTTAATTAATTAATAATTAGGTTAATTAAATAAATAATTACGAATTTATTTAATTAATTAAAAGTTTTAAGTAAGTTAAATAAATTTGATTAAAGTGTGATTTAGAAATTTATTTAAATATAAGATTTGATTAACTTAGTTAATGAATTGAATTATATTAATCAAGTAATTAATAATTAATTAAGTTTTTAATTATCATTTGATTAATTAATAATTATAGATTAATTAATGAGTTTTATAAATAAATTAAGAATTAATATTGATTAATTCAATTAATTACCTTGGAAAAGTAATTAAAGTTTTGTTATTGGTTAATGAAGGTCATTAACATAGTATTATTTTATAATTAATTAATGTATTTAATTTTAATGATTAATTGTATTAAGTAATTTAAAGATAATCATTTGATAATTATTTAAGTATGATTACCTAATGAAGTAATTAAGGAAATTAATTACTGAATTGTAATTAATTAAATTGTTGATTAATTAAGTTAATTAATTAAGTTTAATTAATTTAAATTAATCATTGATTGATTTGATAAGTAATTACAAATGTAATTAAAAATGAATAATTACTAAATGAAGTAATTAAGAAAATAAATTACTAGATGTAATTTAATTGAAGGAGTTTTTGGAATTAATTACTTTGTGTAATTATTATTAGTGTGTTTAATTACTTAAGATAAGTAATTAATTACTTAATATAATTAATTTAGATTTTGATAATTAAGTTATTTGAGAATGATTGAGAGATGTAATTAATTTAATGGAATACTTAATGTGATTAATCAAGAATGATTAATCAATAGGATAATTGATAATTAATTTAATGGAGTTATTTTAAATAAAATAATTTGAGATAATAAATTTATATAATTAATGATATAATTAAGGATTGATTAATAAGAACAATTAATCAATGAAGGGATTAGTTAATGTAATTAATTAAGGATTAATGTAATTAATTATTATTAATTAATTGATGAAGTAATTACAGGTTAATTACTGAATTTGGTTTGGATTAATTAATTTGTGAAATTAATTAAAGGATAATTACTTGAATGTAATTAAAGAATAATTAATCAAGAAGATTAATTAGGGTAATTTGTTGAGAATAATTAATTGATTGATTTATAATTAATTAAGTAATGTGTAAGCAAGATTTATATGGATGAGTAATTAATTTAATTTATTTTAAATTAATTAAGGAAGATGTAATTAATTTAATTCATTTTAAATTAATTATAGAATGATGATTAAATAAGTCATTGCTTATGAATGATGATTGATATTTATTACCCTGAATGATTGAGATCTCAGTTATGAGATAAATGATCTTGTGTGATTTGGATGCTATGGTTGCATTGTGTTGATGATATGAATTATCTGTATGGAATGATAATATTGATTATCTATTGTGATGTTGAGAATTATCTATCTGTTTGTACATAGATAATATTGAATTGAATTGTTTTAAACTTTATAACAACTTCGACCTAAAAGACACGCTTTGGATTTCGATGAGACCGGGATCGGGTTTCCATATTTGGATATCCGAAAACCACATCGATTCCAAATAACGTTAGGTCGTGAATCCAAATGGAGCTTTGTGAAGACTCGAGGTGTAAGAGCTATAAGTCAGTATAACTCTGTGGGTGATTCTGTAATGAGTTTGACGGAATAGTACTTATAGGTTCGAGATGGTGGATTAGAGTGCAAGGTTTATCGTCGTTAACTCTGTGGATGATTCCAAAATGAGTGTAACGAGATAATGCCTTCGGTTTCGTTCGAACCCGGGACGAACTTGTATGGATTGAATGCTTTCAGAACATCGTCAGGTGGACGATGAGCATTCTTAGTGTTATGTCCTATAAAGGTAATCGTAGCCTCAAGCCTCATCAACCGGGAATGGCTAAAACATGGGAGGTGTAGCAAGGCTTCGTGGGTAGCTCCCACTGGAGAGCGAGATTGATCCCTGTCTAGAAGTCCCTTTATATTCGGCTGTGTGGGCAGTTGGTTGCAAACAACTGCGGGGTTGTCTTGTTCGGAACTGTTCAGTAAGGAATGGTTCCGGCCTTGTGTTGCAGGGGAGTGGGAGTACTCCTCGGTACGGTGATCTAGGCCACGTACTGTGACGGGCGGTACCCTAGTAGCCCTGCCATTGTATGGAGTCCAAAATCCAATAAGTGCCAATGGTTTTGATTGTATTACCCACTTTTGTGGCTAGTAGCTGGAATTTAATCATGTAACAATTTCGGCTATTTCTTATTTACTTGAAAACCCTAGACACTATTATAATATCATCAGATTTCCTACCAAATGTTTTGGTTAGCATAAGGTGAAAACTTTTCCATGTTTATATGTAGGAAGTCTTACGTGATACCTTTTCTTTCAAAAGGTTTTTTTAAAGTTAAGCAACCTTAACCTGTTACTCACACCAGACCCATGTCTGACCCGGAGTTTATCTTTATTTTCTTAAGCTCTTGGGTAGTCAATTTTTTACGAGTAGTCAAGAGATTCAGGTTAGCTTTGACGAATATTGGAAGAGAAATGGAGCAGGAGGCTTCTGCGTTGTGGATATATAGTTCCGCTGTGTGTTCTCTGTGTTAGTGATTGTATTGAGTTGTAAATACTAGACAGGTGTTTATAACTGTCTAGTATATGTGATGTGTATATGGTGTAACTCTAATTGGTATTGTATGTTATGAAATACTTATGTTATTAATATAATTTATTCGTTCCGCTGTTGAGATTCTAGTGTTGTTTTCTTCTGTCTCTTCTTTCTCTTCTTCTTCTATCCCTTTCTTTCTTAATTGATGATGTGATTTTCCAGGAGTGGAAAGTCGGGTCGTCACAGGTGGTATCAGAGCGTTAGGTTGAGTGAATACCTAGGCTCTGGATTGGTGTCTTTCTTGAGAGAGCTATTTGTAATTTTTAATATATATATATATATATATATATATATATATATATATATATATATTTCTACCTATCTGTTGGGTTACCTGTTCGGGTTTTCCAATATGGGTTATAAGGTAGAATGAGGTAGTGATGTGTATAACACGATTGCGATTGGTTGAAGTTTGAATGTTTGGTTGGAAGTGTATTTGTCGAGACTGTAGACCTAATATCGTCTCGAGTGGGCTTTGCAGTGATGTAAGACTTCATTTATCTCTGAAGATAACCTGTTAAGGTTAGGAGTTCATCTTTGAAGTTGAATGAGTAGAGTTTGGATCTGTTGGCGGAAGAGAAGCGAGTGATAGTATCTTATTATCTCAAGGAATAGTAGCTGCGTGATGAGATGCAGTGACTATGGATGTTTCCGAAGATAATTTCTTTGGAACAAGTGTAAGGAAGTGAGTCTGCTTCAGTGTTGTGGCTGGATTCAGCAGGATGTTTTTGTTTGATTTGAAGTCCGAGTTTCTCGAAGAGCTTTGGATTGAGAATTCTTTGGCATTGATGTCAGCAGTGCAGCTCGGAGTGTTCTGTGTGTGGGCAGAGTTTTCTGGATTAACAGTTTTCTGGAGATGGAGTTCAGAAGCAGTGGATTAGAATCCATTTCTTTGATGGATTGGTAAGACCAGCATAAGCTGTTCTGATTGGTAAAAAGAGAACAGTTTTCTTTGGAATTAGATTGAGTTGATCGCAAAAGTGACTTGCGATGATTGGGTATTCTCTTAGATTGTTGGAGATTTTTCTGGATATTTTCAGAAAAGTTAGAGGTCATCTTCATCTAGAGATTCAGTTATACTGGTAGTTCAATTAATTGAAGGTTGGTTCCTTGAGTGAGTTTGTTGAAGCAACTCAGGATTTGAGGAACTTATGAGTTTTCTCTTGGTTATTAGAGATCTTCTTGGTTTTGGTTGTCTAGCTGTGCTTGTGCTCTTCATCATCATTCTTTTCTACTCCAGATCTGAGTTGTGCAGCGGAAGCAGTTAGAAGTGCATCTGCTTTTCTTTTCCGGATAGGAGAAGTTTGTTTTCTTATGATGGTTGTGAGAGGAGTTGTTCTTGATCTTGGTTGATCGGGGAGGATCTTTCTGATGAATTGGGATTGGTCTAGTTTGTTTCTTAAGACATCAGCAAGGATTGAGCTGATCAGGTAGGAAGTAGACAGCTCAGGACCGTCTGAAGAGTTTTGTGGATCTGAAGTCTGGTTTTGGATAAGTTTTCCCAGGTTTAGGAGCTATAAATTTTGGTAAGGTTAAGTAAGCGAGCTCCAAGATGTTTTGGATTTCTTCTGTGTTCTCTTTTGGATAAGTGTTGGTTTTCTGGATTGAATTGCCAGTTTGGACAACTGGAATTCGTCGTGATTACACGTATCTCTGAGGAAGTACGTGTATGATCTATTTCGGGTTTTGGAATCGGTTGTTTTGGGAGATTTTGGTTGTTGAGTCAGACTTGTCTATAGTCTGATGTCTTGTTCAGTTATAGATCTAGATGAGTAGGAGTTCTGCAGCTTATTAGTGTTGATTATTTGGGTTTTATAGAGCGAGTAACCCGGTGTTTACTTGGGAAACTCGAGGAAACTCTATCTAGAATTTTGTCTGGATAGTTAATTTTGTTTGATTGGACGAATTGATTTCGATGGTTGTTAGCATATGTTTGATATACGCTTGGTTTTAAAATTTAAAATCTAAAATCTAAAATAGGTTATTAAATTACCTTTGTTTTAAATTTCAGGGATGAAATTCTTTTAAGGGGGAAGGAATGTGTTATCCCGGAATTTTTGACAATATCAATTTAATAATCTTTATATAAAATTAAATTGATATTGACAATATGGATTAATAAAATATGTTTTGGTTTAATAATCAAATTAATAATATTTAATTTGTGAATTGTCTTTTTAAAAAGCTAAAATAAATGTTTTAAATTATAATATGTATATATATATATGTATATATATTATAGTTTATCTTTGTTTGGAAATTAACATACATGAAAATAAATAAATGAAGTTTTGTTTTTAAATTCTAATAAAATATTGAGTAATTAGTAAATTACGTTTTTAATTAATATTAAGCTTTTAAAAATCTATTTAAATTAATAACTTCATAGTTTGATAATATTTATAATAAATGTTAAATTGTTTAAAATTGGTCTTAGCTTAATTTTTTGTTTAAATTTAAATAAAAGTTGATTTTATTTCTTTTTAAATATTACTTGATATAAATATGATTTAGATATATTTTATATAAGTATAAATATAGAATAGCCTATAATTTAAATTCATTTAAATATAAAAGTGATTTATAATTTCTTTATATATCATATAAAATTTGTTAATTGTTATTTTAAACCATATTAATAAATATTCTAGTTTTCGTGAATATAAAGAAGAATTAAAATAAGGAAATAAAGTCTTCATTTTTAAATTGAATAACTAGATTTTAATTTTTAATTTCAAAAGTTTAATTGATTTGAAGTTTTATTTTGAAATTCAAATAAATAGATTCTTTAAAATATTTGTATAAGCTTTAAAAAATATAAATTGTTTTATTTACATTTTCTTAAAGTAAGAAAAGCATATATATATATATATTCATTCAAACATAAAATAAACTAAAGAAAACTCTTTTTAAACATATAAAATATAACTAAATTTAATTTAAAACAAGTGTAATCAAATTAGCAATCTAAACTACATGTGTTAAATGGTGAATCAAGTAAATGACAAGTGTCATTTGATTTTATTCTTTTCTTTATTTTTGTTAAAATTTATTTCAGCCTCTTTTAAAAACATTTTCATTTCCCCTCATCCTCTTTTCAAAAACAAAAGATAAATGAATCAAAGGAAATCAAAAACCTGAAAACTCAAAATCCCTCAAACATAAATCTGAAATTCACACCCCAAACAAAATTACAAATCTGGAAGAAAAAAATATGTCTGCAGGTTTCTTCAATCTGTAAATCAAAGACATTATCAAGTCTGCATTTTTATAACCCTACATATCAAGTTCCTGGAAAAGGAAGAAAATAAAATCAATCTACCTGAAGATCATGGCAATTCATCTCTGGAATTTCACCTGCAAAGCATAATGAATTCCAGCATTTTTAGCATGGCCTGCATGCATATAAAATGGGTCAAAGTTTTAAAAATTTGCAAGACTGCATTTATGAATGATAACAAAAGAGGGCTCTGTTCTTCAAGTTTCTGGTAGGTAACATTTTTGATTTAATAATTCAAGTTAATATGGTTGCATGATTTGTTTCTGTGAATAATCATGAATGGTGGTCAGTAAGATTCTGTGTATATAGATATCTAAGAATAATCTGTAGATATTGGAGTAAAATGTGTGCATGTCTATCTATGATCCTCTGCTTCTAGCTTAAGACTCGGTTTTGCTTTACTTTTATTTTTATTTTATTTTTAAAATCTTTTTTACCCTATTTCTGGATCATGGCATGGTTATGTTTTAAGTTACAAACATACTGGGTTGTTAAACATAAATCTGAAGCATAAAAATTTAATAAGGTAAATTAAACCCAAACTTTCTTTGAAAATCCAAAGTGTTCAGTAAACTTGAAATTGCATAAAACATAAATTCCTTAGTTTATTGAATTTAGATTATGACATGATTTTTAACCCAGGAAATACAATATATGGTTTAAGATTACAGGGTGGTTTACTTCCATTTGGGAAAATGCAAATTTGATGAATTCGGTTGATGTTGGACATTAAGGGGTTGGAAATTCTCTTATGAAGGAGGAAGAGGGATTAGCTAATCCACAAAAATTTACTAATTGATGAATTAATTTTTGAATTAGCTAAGGAGTGGGTTTTTTTACGGTAACCCTAAGTTTTTAAACAAGAAAAGAATTCGATCATCATAGCCACTAGGATTGATCGAGTGTCTAGAAACTCTGGGATTGGTTGTTGGGCCATAGAGGAGGAAGTGACCAGAATTTTAGCTTGAACGATGGACGGAGTGATGTGAATTTGCCGTTGACAGGTGAGGAGTTTGGGTTGTACTATGGTTTCCAGGTTTTGGATGTGGGATTGGTTTCTGGGAATTATAGAGATGTGTTCTTGGGGAAAATACTCGATTAATCTGAGGTTGTATCTCGAAGTTAAGTGAAAGATGACTCGAAGTAGGATAGTTTTGGCTCGGGTAGTTTTTTTTTATGCAGTGTTTTGTTTCCTGAAACCTGAATTGTTTCAGGTTTTCAAATTTTAAAACTAAATTAAATCTAAAAAAAAGAAAGCTAAACAAGTTTAAATCTAAATTTAAAGCAGGATTTAAACTATGAATTCAAATAGATTTGAATTTCAGATTTTGATTTAAACAAGATTTGCAGGAATGAATTTTTTTTTTTTAAAAAAAAACTGAAACCTGCACAGTTTTCATATAAAGAAATTTTTAAACCTGGAAATAAAATTTAAAACAAGATTGGAAGCAAGTTTAAGTATGAATTCAAATAGATTTGAATTCCAAATTTTGAATAAATTTGTAGTGATAAAATAAAGTATTTAATTAAATAAGAAAACCTGCACAGTTTTTATAAAGTGATTATATATCTGAAAAAAAGTTTTTAAAACAAGATTTAAATTCTAAGTTAAATCTGAATTTAGAATCCTGGATTCAAATTTGAATTTGAATCTGAAAGTTTCAAAAAGGAAATAGGTTGATAAATTCAAATGTTACAATTTAGTTTGAATATTTTAGTATGTATGACATATGTTTTTATAAATCTGAAATGTAATTTAAAACAAGATTTTAAATTTAAATTTTTGAACCTGAATCTGAAAACATAATTTGAATTCTGGATTGAAATAAGATTTTAATTTGAATGTTTTAAAATCACTTGAATATTTAAAGTATAATTTAAATTTTATTTAATTGATTATGGTTAAACTATTTATAAAATCCCTTAAGTACTTCTTTAATACGAAATAAAAAGGGTTTAATAATTGAATCTTGTTTAAATTTGATTTCATTTTAATTTTAATTTAAAATGGAATTTAGAAAAATTTAAAAGCAATTTGTTTTTAAATTTCTTTGATAATGATAATTGAATCATTAATGAAATTAATGATTATCATTAAGTTGATTTGAACTTAAGGATTTATTAATTAATCTAGGTAATTAAGTTTTGTAATTAATTAATTTAATTAATTAATAATTAGGTTAATTAAATAAAAATTAAGGATTTATTTAATTAATTAACAGTTTTAAGTAAGTTAATTAAATTTGATTAAAGTGTGATTTAGAAATTAATTTAAATATAAGATTTGATTAATTTAGTTAATGAATTGAATTATATTAATCAAGTAATTAATAATTAATTAAGTTTTTAATTATCATTTGATTAATTAATAATTATAGATTAATTAATGAGTTTTATAAATAAATTAATAATTAATATTGATTAATTCAATTCATTACCTTGGAAAAGTAATTAAAGTTTTGTTATTGGTTAATGAAGGTTATTAACATAGTATTATTTTTAATTAATTAATGTATTTAATTTTATTGATTAATTGTATTAATTAATTTAAAGATAATCATTTGAGAATTATTTAAGCATGATTACTTAATGAAGTAATTAAGGAAATTAATTACTGAATTGTAATTAATTAAGTTATTGATTAATTAAATTAATTAATTAAGTTTAATTAATTTAAATTAATCATTGATTGATTTGAGAAGTAATTACAAATGTAATTAAAAATGAATAATTACTAAATGAAGTAATTAAGAAAATAAATTACTAGATGTAATTTAATTGAAGGAGTTTTTGGAATTAATTACTTTGTGTAATTATTATTAGTGTGTTTAATTACTTAAGATAAGTAATTAAATAGTATAATTAATTTAGGTTTTGATAATTAAGTTATTTGAGAATGAGTGAGAGATGTAATTAATTTAATGGAATTACTTAATGTGATTAATCAAGAATGATTAATCAATAGGATAATTGATAATTAATTTAATGGAGTTATTTTAAATAAAATAATTTGAAACAATAAATTTATATAATTAATGATATAATTAAGGATTGATTAATAAGAACAATTAATCAATGAAGGGATTAATTAATGTAATTAATTAGGGATTAATGTAATTAATTATTATTAATTAATTAAAGAAGTAATTACAGGTTAATTACTGAATTTGGTTTGGATTAATTAATTTGTGAAACTAATTGAAGGATAATTACTTGAATGTAATTAAAGAATAATTAATCAAGATGATTAATTAGGGTAATTTGTTGAGAATATTTAATTGATTGATTTATAATTTATTAAGGAATGTGTAAGCAAGATTTATATAGATGAGTAATTGATTTAATTTATTTTAAATTAATTAAGGAAGATGTAATTAATTTAATTCATTTTAAATTAATTATAGAATGATGATTAAATAAGTCATTGCTTATGAATGATTATTGATATTTATTACCCTGAATGATTGAGAACTCAGTTATGAGATATATGATGTTGTGTGATTTGAATGCTATGGTTGCATTGAGTTGATGATATGAATTATCTGTATGGAATGATAATATTGATTATCTATTGTGATGTTGAGAATTATCTATCTGTGTGTACATAGATAATATTGAATTGAATTGTTTTAAACTCTATAACAACTTGGACCTAAAAGACACGCTTTGCATTTCGATGAGACCGGGATCGGGTTTCCATATTTGGATATCCGAAAACCACATCGATTCCAAATAACGTTAGGTCGAGAATCCAAATGGAGCTTTGTGAAGACTCGAGATGTAAGGGCTATACGTCAGTATAACTCTGTGGGTGATTCCGTAATGAGTTTGACGGAATAGTACTTATAGGTTCGAGATGGTGGATTAAAGTGCAAGGGTTATCGTCGTTAACTCTGAGGATGATTCCAAAATGAGTGTAACGAGATAATGCCTTCGGTTTCGTTCGAACCCGGAACGAACTTATATGGATTGAATGCTTTCAGAACATCGCCAGGTGGACGATGAGCATTCTAAGTGTTATGTCCTATAAAGGTAATTGTAGCCTCAAGCCTCATCAACCGGGAATGGCTAAAACAGGGGAGGTGCAGCAAGGCTTCGTGGGTAGCTCCTACTAGAGAGCGAGATTGATCCCTGTCTAGAAGTCCCTTTATATTCGGTTGTGTGGGCAGTTGGTTGCAAACAACTGCGGGGTTGTCTTGTTCGGAACTGTTCAGTAAGGAATGGTTCCGGCCTTGTGTTGCAGGAGAGTGGGAGTACTCCTCGGTACGGTGATCTAGGCCACGTACTGTGACGGGCGGTACCCCAGTAGCCCTGCCATTGTATGGAGTCCAAAATCCAATAAGTGCCAACGATTTTGATTGTATTACCCACTTTTGTGGCTAGTACCTGGAATTTAATCATGTAACAATTTCGGCTATTTCTTATTTACTTGAAAACCCTAGACACTCTTATAATATCATCGGATTTCCTATCAAATGTTTTGGCTAGCGTAAGGTAAAAACTTTTCCATGTTTATGTGTGGGAAGTCTTACGTGATACCTTTTCTTTCAAAAGGTTTTTTAAAGTTAAGCAACCTTAACCTGTTACTCACACCAGACCCATGTCTGACCCGGAGTTTATCTCTATTTTCTTAAACTCTTAGGTGCTCAATTTTTTACGAGTAGTCAAGAGATTCAGGTTAGCTTTGACGAATATTGGAGGGGCAATGGAGCAGGAGGCTTCTACGTTGTAGATATATAGTTCCGCTGTGTGTTCTCTGTGTTAGTGATTGTATTGAGTTGTAAATACTAGACATGTGTTTATAACTGTCTAGTATATGTGATGTCTATATGGTGTAACTCTAATTGGTATTGTATGTTATGTAATACTTATGTTATTAATATAATTTATTCGTTCCGCTGTTGAGATTCTAGTGTTGTTTTCTTCTGTCTCTTCTTTCTCTTCTTCTTCTATCCCTTTCTTTCTTAATTGATGATGCGATTTTCCGGGAGTGGAAAGTCGGGTCGTCACACTGTATATGTATATATATTTGATAATCTACTATTCTGTGATGTGTTTTGCATTCAAGTTGTTGTATTTTGTTCTGATAGATCATATAGCCACCTATGGCTTTGTATGAAGTATTTATTGGATATGTCGATCCACTTGAAAAAAATGGCATTGTCGACATATTCAATAGATATTTAAGACAAAGCTATAGATGGTTGCTCCTATCCAGCCCTATTCTCTGCAGTAGAAGATAGTGTTACCCAGTAATACTTTTTATTAATGTGGTCTCGGGGTGTGGCGTCACAGCTTGGTATCAAAGCCGAGTTTAGAACAAAATATGATAAACACAGAACAGAAACACATATTACGGTACATCAAAGTGTAATACAAATGTTACAAATCCCTGAATAATCGTGCCTTTAATCTTTTCGTGCCTTTTGGGATAGATAGAATTTTGGGAATATGTATCGGAATGCATTTTAATTCCGTAGTATTCCATATTTGAATTAATGATATCTACCATGTGAATAATCTTTATCTTATCTTAACTTTCAGCTAATGGCTGGAAGAGGCAGAGGACGACGCTCGGATGTTGGCCAATCCAGCGGCTCGCATCCGAACAATGTTTATATGTATGCCGATTAGTTTATGGAGTTATTTAGGAGCACTCAGCCTCCAGCTCCTGCTCGAGCTTCTCCTCCATGCAAGTCTGTCTTTGCGTGCTTGTGTAGTGATTTCTCTCATCTCAAAGGAAAGCCGTTCAAAGGCTCCGAGTCCATTCTTGAGGTCCAACCTTGGATTCGTACATGCGAGCGCATCTTCTCTCGCGTGATCTTTCTGACCACGACAGAGTTCTTGTAGCATTTAGCCTATTACAAGAGCATGCCCTTGATTGATATGAGCTTCTCATAGCTGAGATCGATGAGTCTACTCTTTCTTGGACTCAGTTTCGGGAACGATTCGAGCTCAAATTCATTCCTAAATCTGAGAAAGCTTTATTGGCCCGTCACTTTCTTAAATTGAAGCAAGGGAAGTCCTTTGTCTCTGAGTATGTTTGATCACTTGAGGCCTTGTCTAAGTATGGTCTTGAATACATTAGCACCTCTTATAAGAAGAATTTGAAGTTTGTCTCTGGTCTTAACAAGTATTTGAAGGTTCCTTTGATGCTCCATCTCAAGCTTTCTTTGAAGGAGTTGGTTGACTTGACGCTTCATCTCAAAGCCTTCAATAAGGAGTGCAAGACTGGTGACGAGGTTGAGGTTCGCAAGAACCCCAATAAGAAGAAGTTTCCATTTCATAAGCGGAAGTTTTTCCCTTCCAAAATGAAGAAGCCGGTTGGATCTGGTCCTAATTCTAAGCCTAGTGGAGTACCTCCTTTCAATCATGGTTCTCCTGACCATATGATTCGAGATTGCCCCAACCCTCTCTTCTGCTGCTATTGCAAGAAGGAAGGCCATCATATTCCCACTTGTCATATTGCTCTGAATGATTATAAATCTGGAAAGTTGAATGTAGTGGATGCTTCTGGAGGTTCTTCTCAGCGCCGAGGTACTTCTCCTTCTATTCTTGAAGGTTCATTGTTTTTTCTTGATCGTTCTATTCGAGTACTCTTTGATACGGGTGCGTTGCATTCATTCATATCGAAGAAGCTCGTCAATGATTTGTCTTTCGATGTTTCTTGTATGGTTACTTCATTGAGGATTGCGAATCTTATCGGGGGATCCGCAATCCTAAGCATGCTTTGTGATGATGTTGAGATTTCTTTGTGTAGCTTTTCTTTTCTTGCGAATCTGCATGTTATTTCTTATTTGGGATTGGATATGATTTTGGGCATTGTCTGGCTAGTGCGAAACGATGCCAGGATTATTTGTTCTGAGAGAATTTTATATCTTCGACATCCAGATTCGTCTACTCAGCTATCAATTGTTCTTCGGAATGTGGATAATTTCGAAGTGGCTTTATATTCCCTAAACTCACGAGATGATGATGATATATCTCGTACTCCTATTGTTTGTGGCTTCTTTGATGTATTTGAGCGTTTTTTGGGTTTGCCACCTAAGCGGGCAATCGATTTCCACATTGATCTCATTCCAGGCGCATAGCCAGTTGTTCGTCCTCCCACAAGGATGTCTTCAAAGGAAAATGAGGAACTCAAGAAGCAGCTTTTAGAGCTTGAGTCCAAGCAGTCGATTCAGTATAGTTTTTCCCCGTGGGGTGCCACGGTCATCTTCGTGAAGAAGTCCGTTGGAACTCTTAGGATTGGATTGACTACTGCAAGCTTAAAAAATTGACCATCAAGAATAGGTATCCATTACCTAGGATTAACGATATGTTCGATCAATTGAGTGGCGCTAAGGTCTTCTCTCAACCGGACCTTGCCATTGGTTTTCATCAGCTCCGAATCGTGGAAGATAGCGTACCTCTTACAGCTTTCTGCACTCGGTATGCATCTTACGAGTGGCTCATTATGTCGTTTGGTTTGACGAACACTCTTTATTTCTTTGTTTATCTTATGAATCATGTATTCCGGAAATATCTCGATAAGTTTGTCCTTGTGTTCATCGACGGCATCCTTGTTTGTTCGAAGTCCAAAGTCGAGCATTCTAATCACTTGAGAATTGTCTTGAGTACTCTTCGTCACCATCAGCTTAAAGCCAAATTCTCCAAGTTCCATTTCTGGGAGAATAAGGTTAAGTTCTTAGGCCAACATTGTTTCTTCCGAAGGCATTTCGGTCGATCCTTCAAAGATCGAATCCATCCAGAAATGGAAGAGGCCTGAGAATGTTCATGAGATTCGTAGCTTCCTTGGATTAGCGGGTTATTTCCGTCGATTCATTAAGGATTTCTCTCGTATTGTGCTTCCTCTCACCTGCTTACTTGAAAAGGCATTCGATTTATTTGGTTCGACAAGTGTGAAGCTTCTTTTTAGCAGTTGAAAGAGCTTCTCACTAATGCTCGTATTATAGCGGTTCCCAAAAGGAATTAAGATCTTTTTGTCTACATCGATGCTACTAGATGTGGCCTCGGTGTCGTGCTTATGTAGAAGGATCGGGTAGTGGCGTATACTTCTAGGCAACTGCGTCTGAATGAAGTCGCTATGCCACTCACGACCTCGAGTTAGTCGCTATCGTCTTCGGCTTGATGATTTGGCGATATTATCTATTAGGCAAGCACTTTATTCTATACACTGATTACAAGTCCATGAAATATCCATTCTCACAAAAGGAGCTCAATATGAGGCAACAACGTTGGCTCGAGTTCCATCCCTCCTACGACTTCGATATCCAGTATACCCTGGTAAGGGTAATCGTGTTGCTGATGCGCTTAGTCGCAAACATTCGACAGTTGTTTCTATGATACTAGCCGAGTGGGATGTTCTAGAGACCTTATCCCTTTGTGATATTTCTCCTTTGAAGGGGGTTACGCGTTTTAGTACAACTGGGAAAGTGGCTCCTTGCTTTATAGGACCATTTCCTACTACTGAACATATTGGCCCTGTGGCTTATTGAGTATCACTTTCAAATCATCTATCTGGCATTCACAACGTGCTTAACGTCTCTTAACTTCGAAAGTGTCTTCGAGTCAGATTCTATTGTCGATTCTCCTGATTTGTAGGAGCTTGAGATCTCAACGGACTTATTTGTCGTGCAACAACCTATTCGCATACTTGCTTCGAAGGTGTGACGCCTTGGAACAAGGACGTGTCGCTCGTTAAAGTCTGATGGCCCGCTAACCCCAACGACTGCACTTGGGAAACCAAGGAATTTATCGGGCTATCATATCCCGGTTTTCTAGGTTCTTATAGCGATGGTGAGAAAATATTTTTATCTCAAGCTCGTTTTCCTATGTTTTGAAGTGATGAATATATTGTTGCATACATACTTTTCCCTAGGAATTGTGGGGCGCAATTTTGTTAAGGGGGAGTCTGTAAAAACCTGGATTTGGAGTTTACCTTTCAATATTAAATTATAATGATAATTATGAATTAATATTGTAAATTGAATAAAAATTGGTCGAAATAAATTTTTTATTTATTATAAACAATGAATTTGGGAAATAATTGTTGAAAATAAAGCATAAAGCTATATTTTAATGGTTCGGGTGATAATAAATGTGAGTATAATTTTATTTGAGTGAAAATGCAATAATTATTTGTATTATTGCTTCGTGGCTTCTTTTAATAAGTGTTTAATGAAATAAAAAGGAGAAAATGCGATTAAAATAAGTTTTGAGTGTAAATAATATTTGTAAATGAATTGGAACATTTATACAAGTAAGAAAACGTAATTTTTTGAATTTTAAAATTAATAAACGTGGTATATTACAATTAAATGAATAAAAAATGCATTTTATTCAAAATGAAGAAAATTAACAATAAAAATGTTTAAAAAGAGTAAATTATCATTTTAAATGATAGAAAATGTAAAATTTAAGAGGTTTATAAACATACACTAATTATTTAGATCATAAGTATGTAGAAAATAGAATTTTGTAAATACATATGTACATATATGTGTACATATGGGTTAAACATAGTTTAACTTAATTAAAAATGGTTCAACTTCCTTAATTTGTTCACTTGGCCCCATAGCCTGGTTAGATGAGAAGGAATAGCCGAGAAACATTACTGTACACCACATTTCTCTTCCTTCTCCAAAACCTAACAGAAAGGGCTTCCTCTAAAACCATTTTCTCAAAGCTTCATCAATTTCTCAAATGAAAACACCAGAACTTTTAGCAAGAATAAAGATAAGAGAAGGTAATCAACTCTATATCTCTCCTTTTCATCATCTAGTTTCATTTTACAGTGAACTATTTCTCATTTTTGCTATTTCTTTCCTTCTTGCATGTCTGTCTATTGCTTCTAACAGGCGTTTCCAGTCTCAAATCGAGCTAAAGTTGCCGCCTTGCTTGCAAAATCTTTGGTATTTCAGTAAGCAGCAAAGGGTGAAACAATATCTCACAAATGCTAGCTAAATCGCTGAAAAGTTGTTTGAATCTGCTGCCTGTACAAAAGTTTATTCACTATAAACTCTACTTTCATTTATGGCCTGAAGTGCCAACTTTGGTTGTCCATAACTTCTATCTCCGGGGATGAAATGCTGCCGGATCTTTTTCTGAGCCAAGTATATATGTTGAAATTTGTTTTTGCAAAATTTGGTTGAAAAATATTGTAATTTGAATGTTCAAACAATTGCTGTAAAATCAACAAAATTCGGATTTTTGCCTGTAGAAATTGTTTTGTGAGTTGCTGCAAACATGGCCTGAGTCCATGATTGAGATAGCATAGCTTTTTCATTTCTTATTGAAATTGCGTGATCCTTTTTTTGATTTAAAGATACATTTCTATACTATAGGAATACCAATTTCAAGTGATTTTTTCCTATACATCTTATAGAAATATGCTGCCGAGCTTTGATTCCTGGCATGTTTTGCCTATATTTTCACAGTGAAAACACTTCGTGGGTTCAACTTTGAGACATCATAACTTTCTCATACCTTATCTAAATTGCACGATTCTTCTTTTGTTTTAAAGCTGAAGTTTTCTGTTATATGCATAGTTATTTTCAGCTCAATCCGAGGTAAATGTTCCTCAGTTTCATGCCTGGAAGTTAAACCTAATATGATTTTCAGGCCTGTGCATTTTTGGTTTTTGAACTGTTGCAAACATGGCCTGAGTTCATGTTTGAGACAGTGTAACTTTTTTGTTTGTAGTCAGAGTTTATTGATTATATTTTTTTTAAAATATGAAATTTTCTACTTTGTGCAAACTAATTTTTAATTCAATCAAAGGTATTATGGCCACCTGTTTTATATCCGAAATTTGAACCCAGAGAAGATTTCAGGCTTGGATAATATTTTGCCCAAGCGTTTCTATGTTCTTTTTTCTATCCTATTTTTGACTTTTACTTCATGTTTTTGATATTTCTGAAAAGTTTTGAGGGCTATGATGCCTATCAATAGGCTAGCCAAGTTTTGATGAATTTAAAATTTAATTTTGAATTGAATTTGAATGACAGTTTTGTGTGATTTCTTTGATTTCGAGCATAGATTTTTCCAAACAATTTTGAAATCATTTTTAAAATAATTATTATGTAATATTTTTAAATTATTTTAAGCTACAAAATCTACTTGTTCTCTTAATAAGGGGATTTTCAAATATCGACTTCAAAATTGATTTCAGAAAATGGTTTTAAAAGCTTGTTTTCTCAAATAAATCATTTTATATGTAAAATATACATTTTTGCACTATTCGAGTGAATGAGAAGGAGAATTAAACAGTTTTATAGAACACGTGGCATGGGACACGTGCGTTTATCTTATCGGTTAATTTATGACTTGTCAATTTAACTGTTTTGACCTTTGGGTCGAGTTTACCAATGAGATGAGGTAAACTCATTTATGCTTTGAGTGTGAATTTACTGGCGATCAGTAAACCGTTTAGTGCGAACGTGTGGTATGAGACGCACATTAACACTATTTGAGTTCCTATTCGAGAGTTTGTGACACATTTTCCATTGCGGCGTGCCAGTACTGGACCTTCATGTTATTGCATTGTGGCGTTTGCCATTGCGGCGTACTTGTCTTTAAGACGTTTACCGTTGCGGCATATTTATCTTCGAGACGTTTGCCATTGCAGCGTATTTTCCATTGCGGCATAATTGTCATTGTGACGTTGCATTTAGGCAAGGCTTCTATTTGAGATAACAGTACTTGGCAAGGCTTCGGCGACATGCACATGCAAACACTTTTGAGATGGTTTCTTTGACTATTTTCCATAGTGTATCACCCCTTTCCGGAGCAGGTCCTTTGTACCATTCGATAAACATTTGTGGTGATTACCTTTTGGGAATTTTAACTCTTGGAAGTTCTATTTTTGAGCTTTTAATTGCATACACTGGCGTTATATGAGATTTTCCTTTTTGCATTTACTTGAGATTTCATTCTCCTCTTTGGAGATATATTTGCTTTATGGCGTGTTTGAGATTAGATCTCTTTATGCACATTTTGGGTTTGCGAAGACGACGGGTTTAGGTTTTCCCCAAAACCATATTTGATGTTTTATGAATGCCGATGATATGAGGCTCGCTACTTTTAGGTTTTATGGGTTATTTTATCTATTTTGAGACTATACGTTTGTGCAGTGATACCATATTATCACTTGATGTAATCATACACTTTAGTTGTCCCTTCTCACTCGAGAATATTATCACATTATCCTTATGCTCATATTATCGCTTATCCTTGTTAACAGATTTGTTTAGCTAGACTGACCTGTGTACTTAGGTCATACCAAGGTGTTTCAGGTTAGGTACCCTCTGGACTTAGCCTGTTCTGCTTCCGCATGGACTTTTTTGCTAGCTCTTTTTGTTGTTGCTTTTGTGTAGTCCTTTTTTTTTCTACTCTGATATGTATATTCTTTTGACTCGCTTGTATATTATGGTAGCTGTACCACTTGACATGTATCATTTTGTATACTCTGTGATGTATTTGTATATGTATATATATGTGTGTGTGTGATGATCTACTCTGTTACGTGTTTTGCATTCTAGTTGTTGTATTTTGTTCTGATAGATCCTATAGCCACATATGGCTTTGTATTAAGTATTTATTGAATATATCGATCCACTTGAAAAAAATGGCATTGTCGACATATTCAATAGATATTTAAGACAAAGCTATAGATAGTCGCTCCTATCCAGCCCTATTGTGACGCCCCACCTCTATACCCACGCTAGCCAAGAACATTACGGTGAATACTGTCGACTAACATGGAGAATAAGGCTGTTGAGGAGCGACCATCCGTGTAATTTCTTTGCGCGAGCACCGATATGTCAGATAATATAACATGCATTCTATTTCAAGAGGAAATCCGACATACCAACACAAACTCAAAGCTACTACACGGTGGCTATATAAATCCTTCGGAAACAAATATAGAAATAAACATAACACAAATCGGTCACAGACAATTCATATCACAAAGGCGGAATAAGATATGAATACTACACTAGGAAGTGTACATCAGAGTAGTGGTCTAAAAAGATCCACAATAATACAAAGGAATAGTTACACGAACTACACAAAAGAATAAGTATACATTAAGGAGTCTATATCTCAAATGTATACAACAAAATAACTACTAATCTAAGTAGTTAACCCAAAAGTCAAGGAGTTAATCCCGGATGAGAAGTCAAGCAGAAGCACCTGTAACATCTCGGTCTGACCCGAGTATTATTTAATAAGAAAATAATAAACGGATCAGTCTAACTATAAATATCAGATGAAACGATATAGAATAAGAGATATGACTAAACACGTAATAATCACAATGCCAAGCTGTTATATATATATATATATATATATATATATATATATATATATACTTAGTTGATAATCATCAAGAGATTAATCAATGTCACCAAATCTACACAAGAATCAAAGAAGTGTCATACTCTTTATTTCGTTCATCAAACCACAAATATTGACGATAATATCAATGTCAATCACCAAAATCAAAGACGCACAAATTCCAGAAGACTACACAAGAAATCCAGAAATCACAAAAGTCAATGACACACAAATTCACCAATGCACAAATATTGATAAAACTTATCAATGGAAATCACGAAAATTGGTGAAACACAAATTCTAGAAATCTACACAAGAAATCCAGAAATCACAAAAAGGGGGGGGAGGCCTATCACAAACGGGAGCATAAAGCTCACCAACACGTGTATCACAAACGGAACGCTAATTCCATGGTCGCTAACCATCACAAATTGAGTCGAAGCTCCACAAACGGCCCGAAGACCATGGGTTGCTACCCCATCACAAATTGAGTCGAAACTCCACAAAACGGGGTTTAGTCTCCCTCGCAGACAAAGAGACATCGCACATTGCTAGTCTAAATCACAAAGATGATCGTCATGATCAACAAGAAGTGTCTATTACACTAAGCTAGTAAATATATGAGTTTAGCTTCATGTCCCATAACCACTTGCTTAACTTAAATATTTACGAACAAACTGTAAGTCTCCACTAGAAAATTGTCACAAGAGGTTCAATCGAACAAGTCCAAGAATTAACCGACAAAGTAAACGCAAGCGTTTCATACCACTAGTTTTACTAAGCCGTTTAATTAGATTTCTCATATGAGTGAGGTAAAGGTTTGTATACACTAATAGATTGGAAAACGGTTTTATAAACGAATTTGGTATTAAAATAGTATTGAAATCGTTTGAGGAAAGAGTTTTGATATTTACTACTAGTATAGAAAACCTTTATATTTTTAAAGTGACAAATCACGAAGAAGATTGTAAGAACAATCAATCACAAAAATTCACATACGAAGACGTGAATAAAATCCAAAGAAATCGATAAAGAATCCATCGAAATGGATATTCAAAAATCCCTAAAAAGAGTCATCAAAATCATAATAGATGATAACAACAAATAGGATTATCACGAATCGATTTAAATTGGAATTCCAATCCAAAAAGGCAAATTGGACTCAAACAGCAGGTTCAGTCGACTGAACAGAGAATTTCAGTCGACTGACCCTGTACATGGAAATTTTCCAGGTTCAGGAAACTTTCTGTTTCCAGTTTCAGTCGACTGTGCAGAAGTTTTCAGTCGACTGAATCATGCCTGGAAACTCTCGGGTTTCAGGTTCAGTCGACTGAACAGAGATTTCAGTCGACTGAATCATGCCTGGGCTGTTTTTCAGCCTTATTCAAATGAAGAGCAAACTCTTCCAAAATGCAATCGGACGAACATTGGCTCTAAGGGTTTATGCCAATCGGCAACCCGGCCCTATATGCTCCTCGATGCATCACCAAAAGCATGATCAAACATCCATAAAAGGATTTTACACAAATTTGACTTAAAAACCCAAAAATTGGAATATTCACAAAACCAATCCAAATCAAGAGCAAATGCACATGAAGAAGTGTTAGGAATTCATACCCAACAACCAAAGATAATTATAGTCATAGATGTGAGATAAAAATCTCACCTTTGAACTAAGTTTATGAAATGAAGCTTGAAAACAATGGCAAGAACAAGCACTCTTCAATCTCAACACTAGAAGCTTGAATCTAAGCTTAAAAGAGAAACATTCCCAAAATTAGGTTTAGGAAATTTCTGAAATTGAATGGAGAAAGAGTTGGAGAAGAAGAAGGAGATGCTTACCAAGGGGTTCTTCTTGAGTTTGGAGCAAGGAGATGGATTTGCTAAGGAAGCTAGGGCTTGGAGTTTTAATTCTTTTTCCTCTCCACCATTTTCAGTTGGAGCTTGAGTTTGAGGAGTTGGAATGAAGTAATGAAGAGGAGAGGGGGATTGGGACTGAGTTAGTAAGTGGGTTCAGCCCAAAGCAAAAAGTAGCAAAATTCAAATTTCTCCAAACATATCGAAGCTTATGCTCAAAAAGGTCGCAAACGGCATTTTGAACTCAATGGAGGTGGTCTCGAGTCCTAATTCGACCGTATGCAAAAAGTAGGTTTTCGGACCAAAATCCGACGAACGATAAAATATTTAAATATAAAATCGATAAATATGCGGGTTGTTACAGACTCCCCTCCTAAAAGAAATTGCATCCTCGCAATAAGTAAGAAGGAAATATAAGAAGTAACAACCATAGAAGCATATTAACACAAAAGAAAATTTGAAATAGGAAGTTCACCCTAATGTGCACAAAAGAGTTAGCAAGAAATCTAGTGAAACTTCAATTTCCACAATAACACTGGGCTCAAGAATGAAATCCGGAATCCCTAAGGCATTCCCGTAGATAAAAGACGTGGGGAACGTCAAGAATAGCAAAAAAATTGAGCCGGTGCAACGGCGTAGTACAAAAACCGTACGCCCGAAAAACTAGAAACTCAAACAATTTGGGACATCAGCGTAGTACAAAAACGGTACGCCCAATGAACCCAAGCAAAGACATCGATGTAGTACAAACGGTACATCCGATGAATCAAAAGCAAAGACATCGATGTAGTACAACGGTACATTCGATGAATCAAACAGCAAAGACATCGATGTAGTACAACGGTACATCCGATGAATCAAAAGCAAAGACATCGATGTAGTACAAACGGTACATCCGATGAATCAAAAGCAAAGACATCGATGTAGTACAACGGTACATCCGATGAATCAAAAGCAAAGACATCGATGTAGTACAACGGTACTGTTATCCCGCTTTTTGGCAAAGCCGTGATACCAAAAGATTGGTCGAAAACGAAAGACAGTTCGTCTTAGAGATTGGTTATACTTCACTTTGCTATGGATATCGATGAATTTTGTCCGAGTCCGGATCAGGCCACAATTGATAGGACATGACAAGAAAGGTCGTAGGAGTCATCATTTCAAATTTCAAGTCAATCCGAGTTCGTATGCTCAAGATATGATGGATTCAAATTGAGAAAGGTGGTCACTGTCTGTTTCGAACCCATCGCACTGGAGTACTTCAAACCCACCTAGTTCGAACCCATCCACGCCCTTGCCTTCGAAACCATGAAGTTCGAACCCAAGCCACGTTTGAACCCATCAGCTAGTACCTGCTTCGACTCCATCGCCTTCGACTCCATCGCCTTCGAATCCACCACAATGCCCTACCTTCGAATCCATGACTTCACTCAGCTTCGCATCCTTACTTCAAACCCATGCAAGCCCTTAATTCGAATCCATCGAGCGACCCGGTTCGAACCGATCAAGTTCGAACCCATAGGGATTCCCTGATTCGAATCGGTCACGTTCGAAGCCAGGAACACTCCTTAGTTCGAATCCACCGAGTCAGTTGGTTTGGATGACGTGTTCGCCGTAGTTCACGGAGTAGAAGCGGTCCATTCGGAGATAAGTTAGGATCGATTCGAAAGATACGCGCCACGTCACTGCAAACCCACGTGCACTCATGGGTTCGAACTCAAGGGTTCGAAGTCATGGGTTCGAAACACACAGCCAACCAAGAAAACCCCATTTCGAACCGAGCATATCTCCTCAACCACACATCCAAATGCAACCAAATTTTCACAGTAGCTTCCATACAAGGTAAAGATTGTTCCTGCCAAGTTTCAGCTCGATTGGACCATTTCTTGATGGGTTCGAAATGACTTCGAATCGATGTCAGATCGAGGCGAAACATGGCGGGGTCGGTCGCGTGGGCCCACTCACGTGCCAGAAGAGGTCTCCCGAAGTTTCAGCCAGATCTGGGCCTCCAACGCCTATAAATAGCACCCTGAAGCCTTCAGAAAGGGGGCTTCCGAGAACTTCTGCCATTGAACGCTGAGACTCTGCCGGATTAACGTCTATTGATCAGAATCACTGTTGTATTCAAATTTCAAAGCTATCATCTACTGTAATCCATTGTAATCGATTGAATCGAGCAAAGCAATAAAGAGACACCCTTCAAAGTGGACGTAGGCACGAACGCCGAACCACTATAAATCCTGTGTTTGTGATTGTTGCTTGTGAATTACTGTGATTTGTTACTTAGAGCTGAATTCTATATTGATTGTTGCTGAGTTCTGTGTTGATTATTATCGAGTTGAGTACGTAAACGGGTGCTTTCGTGATATTGGGTGTTTGTGACCAATTTTGGCGCAAACAGGTACATCCGATGAATCAAAAGCAAAGACATCGATGTAGTACAAATGGTACATCCGATGAATCAAAAGAAAAGACATCGATGTAGTACAGCGGTACATCCGATGAATCAAAAGAAAAGACATCGATGTAGTACAACGGTACATCCGATGAATCAAACAGCAAAGACATCGATGTAGTACAACGGTACATCCGATGAATCAAAAGCAAAGACATCGATGTAGTACAAACGGTACATCCGATGAATCAAAAGCAAAGACATCGATGTAGTACAACGGTACATCCGATGAATCAAAAGCAAAGAAATCGTTGTAGTACAACGGTACATCCGATGAATCAAAAGCAAAGACATCGATGTAGTACAACGGTACATCCGATGAATCAAAAGAAAGGACATCCATGTAGTACAACGGTACATCCGATGAATCAAAAGAAAAGACATCGATGTAGTACAACGGTACATCCGATGAATCAAAAGAAAAGACATCGATGTAGTACAACGGTACATCCGATGAATCAAAAGCAAAGACATCGATGTAGTACAACGGTACATCCGATGAATCAAAAGCAAAGACATCGATGTAGTACAAACGGTACATCCGATGAATCAAAAGAAAAGACATCGATTTAGTACAACGGTACATCCGATGAATCAAAAGCAACGACATCGATGTAGTACAACGGTACATCCGATGAATCAAAAGCAAAGACATCGATGTAGTACAAACGGTACATCCGATGAATCAAACAGCAAAGACATCGATGTAGTACAACGGTACATCCGATGAATCAAAAGCAAAGACATCGATGTAGTACAAACGGTACATCTGATGAATCAAAAGCAAAGACATCGATGTAGTACAACGGTACATCCGATGAATCAAAAGCAAAGACATCGATGTAGTACAACGGTACATCCGATGAATCAAAAGCAAAGACATCGATGTAGTACAACGGTACATCCGATGAATCAAAAGCAAAGACATCGATGTAGTACAAACGGTACATCCGATGAATCAAATAGCAAAGACATCGATGTAATACAACGGTACATCCGATGAATCAAAAGCAAAGACATCGATGTAGTACAAACGGTACATCCGATGAATCAAAAGCAAAGACATCGATGTAGTACAACGGTACATCCGATGAATCAAAAGCAAAGACATCGATGTTGTACAACGGTACATCCGATGAATCAAAAGCAAAGACATCGATGTAGTACAACGGTACATCCGATGAATCAAAAGAAAAGACATCGATGTAGTACAACGGTACATCCGATGAATCAAAAGAAAAGACATCGATGTAGTACAACGGTACATCCGATGAATCAAAAGCAAAGACATCGATGTAGTACAAACGGTACATCCGATGAATCAAAAGAAAAGACATCGATGTAGTACAACGGTACATCCGATGAATCAATAGCAAAGACATCGATGTAGTACAAACGGTACATCCGATGAATCAAAAGCAAAGACATCGATGTAGTACAAACGGTACATCCGATGAATCAAATGCAAAGACATCGATGTAGTACAAACGGTACATCCGATGAATCAAATCCCAAATAATTCGGAACACTGACGCAGTACAAAAACGGTACGTCCAATGAACCGAACACAATAAAAGGACATCGGACGCTAGTCCTTAAAAGGAATGAGATAAAGCTCAATAAAACGAAGTATACCAAAACGTCCGATGAACTTGATAGAAAAATAATTCCATTCAGACAACATCAAAGAATCAACCACTTGTTGCCTACGACAAAGCGCATTGGCAACACGATTTCCCCTTCGGGAATAAAAAGGAATATCAAGATCATAAGATGTCAGGAACTCGAGTCAACATGAAGTTCCTTATGAGAAAATAACTATTCCAAAGATTTATGATCGAGGTAGAGAACAAATTTCTTCCCCAAAGATGATGATGTCAAATTCCAAAAACAAAAACAATAGCCACGAACACTAGATCATGAGTGGCATATCTAGTCCCGATAAGCTATAATGATTTAGAAGCACAAGCGATATCACGTCCTCCTTTGTAAGAGAATGGCATTCCAAACCAGTACGACTAGTATCGGTACAAATAGCAAAGTCTTGGTTCCCCTTCGGGAATCACAAGAAAGAATAAGAGTATCGAAAAGAAAGAACTTCTTTTAAATAATTCTCTTTCCCGAAAAGTTAAAACTTCCAAAATTACATTTTTACTTTTATGTAATAACCTTTCTACAAAAAAATTTACATTTTTACAAGTCAATATATCGTGTCTGATTGTCACATCAAAGCATTTAGGAAATTCCTATCGATAACGTTGATCAAGCGCATCGACCAAAATTCTTAAAGCACTCAACGGGCAATACAATCACAAAATCATCTTTTATAGGATAAATAAATCTCTTAAAAAGTTTTAAGAATATTCTTTGTTCGTTTCAAGAACAAAAATCCAGTTTTACTTATAAATAAATCTTATGAAAAAGATTTGCAAAATTTTAAATTACTATTTTCATCCAAAATCAATAAATACAAGAATGGTCTCATCGAAATATTCATAGAATATTCGATTTATAAAATGGATGAAATAAGTTGGACAAATTGAATGACAAAATAAGTCATTCATAAGAATCATAATGAGTACGGAATGCGGTAAGTGGAATGCTAATTTCCGCAACTCGTAGCAAACGAAAACCGGTGGTAAAGTCAAACTGAAAAGACCTTAACACCACACAAAAGATTTCTCAGGTGATAATCCTAAGACAAACTTAAAAATACCGGAAAATTTCTCAAACTACATGAATGAGAGAAATAACAATTTCCTTATAAGTGGGCTTAAGGAATAAAATGATGCCATCCAGATGGAATCAAAATCACAAAGAAAAATAAAAATCTGCTTAACATATTGAAAATGTCGAAGATGAATAATCCACTCGGAAAAATAGGATATGGGCTTCATAATGATTAAGCCAATCCTTACAGATAGGTCAATTCCGAAGCCAAAGCAAAAATATCGGCTCGGAAAGAAAAGTCACATAAAACAATCTCGACATCTAAACAAAAGCAAATTGAGTGTTGCGGATCTACCATCCGGATTCACAATTCTCAATGAAGTCAATAAGCCCAAAATATTCAAAGAAAAGAATCGACAAGTTCTTTTGATATAAAAATAATGAGATGAAACCCATATCAAAAAGAACTCAAATAGAAAGTTCACGAATTAAAACAATGCCATATAGGATTGAATGAAAATACCTTGACCAAAAGTTGCAGCTTTCCTTCTCACTTGCTAGGAAGCTTAGGACACGAAGATAAAAGATGACCCGAACCTTTGCAATAACGGCAAAAGAGGGGTTTCGGGCACTCCTTTACTTGGTGGTCTGTGGAACACAATTGTAGCATCGTCCACGACTAAAGGTAGGAACATTTGCTACCAGAGTTTGTTGCTTCCCTTTCTTATTAGAATCGGGGCCTTTGAATTTGATAGGCCTCTTCGAGTTATTGTTGAAGTTCTGTTGGGCAAGCACAACTTCAACATCACCTTCATTATCGGCCTCTTCAAGACGAAGAGCTGTAACGACCCAGAATTTTTGATGACTTGAATTTGAATATTTAATTAATTTTAAATATTAATAAGTGAATTTTTGGAGTCGAATAAATTTTATTTTGAATTTTGGATTTAATTTTGCAATTAAATCGATTTATTTAATAGTGAAATTCCACAAATAATTTGATATTGGGTTAAATATGATTGAAAATGGTTTGGAAAATTTTGTTATATCATATTTAAGTTATAGAAATATTTTAGAACTTGTAAAACTGAATTTGGAGTTAATTTGTAAAAATTGAATATTTTAATATTTAATTATCGACTGAAAAATAGCCAATTTTTGAACAGTCTCAGAATTGAACGAAACGAGTTCCATTGGATCCGTAATAGTTAGTTATTATCGGATTTCAAATTTCGTAGCAATCGGAGTTGTCGTTTGACCGTGGCAGCTCCAAACGCATCGATATCGTTTTAATTTTAATTCGGCGAGTTAAAATAGCCATTTTTCAAACGGTCTCGGATTTCGACGAAACCAGTTTCATCGGATCCGTAATGTGATATTATTGCAAGATTTCAAATTTCAAGTCGTTTGGATTTGCCGTTTGTCCGGTACAAGCCAAAACGCCTAGAAATCGTTTAAATCGGTTTTAATTTAAATCGAGCATTTATAGTCGTATCTCACACATACTTCCGAATTAGCTTACGAAACCTGTTCCATTGTGTCCGAAATGCGGAAAAACCTTAGAATCGCCTGGCGGCACGCGTCGTTTGGAGTTCGTTTGCAAAAGTGTTAAATTGGGCATTTTATTATTAAAATAATATTAACATATATGTTATCTTCTTTTCCAAAACCCTAATCACTATCACCAGCCGCCTCCTATAGGTCCAATGGCCGAAATCATCCCATTTTCCCCTCTCAAAATCTCCAAATCCGCTCATCGAATCGAGAAACTTACAACATGAAAGTTGTAGAGCATGGTGTGGACTACAGATCCAACGGTGGATCTCAGCTATAAATGGTTAAGGTGATTTGAAATTAGTTTTCAAATGGTTAAGGTGATTTGAAATTAGTTTTCAAACGGTTAAGGTGATTTGAAATTAGTTTTCAAATGGTTAAGGTGATTTGAAACTAGTTTTCAAATGGTTAAGGTGATTTGAAATTAGTTTTCAAATGGTTAAGGTGATTTGAAATTAGTTTTCAAACGGTTAAGGTGATTTGAAATTAGTTTTCAAATGGTTAAGGTGATTTGAAATTGGTTTGCAAATGGTTAATGTAATTTGAAAATTGGTTTTCAAATGGTAAAGGTAAATTGAAAATTGGTTTTTCAATTGGTTAAGTGTGGAAAATTTTATCGTGAAGTGGTTTTGGTAAAACAAATAACTGGGGCAATTATTTGTAAATGGTGTATATATATATATATATCTTGTAAAGATATTTTGGGACTTAATAATTTTGGAAAAATTATTTGGAATCTGATGATGTGGCGCATCTTTATTGATAGTTAAATAACCGACTATCAATATTTACCCTTGGATGGTATTGATTGTGTTTGTTTGGAATTGAATGCACACTTATTTTTTTAAAATAAGCGCTCGCTATTCGGTTTAGCCGGGAGAGGACCTTTGTGTCATATATCCCATTCCGAATATGCGATACGTCGTTTGGATTGCATTTGAAGACCGGTGTTGAAGACCGGGTATTTGTGAAAACGATAGGATGACCTATCGATTGTCTCCGCATCGTTAGCTACGATATGGAGATTTCCTTTGTGATGGGAAATTTTATCGGGATTGTGAATACCCGGATTGCAAGGGCTTCTTTGGAAGTGCCTTCGGTTCTGTTCGAACCCGGAACAGACTTGTATGGTTACGTGTCTGACATTACATTTTGAGAGGTCGCCGGAGCTTATAACACATTAAGTAAATAACACAGCGGAAGAAATGAATAATATACTTCATATACAGCATTTGATACAATAACTGATACACATGAATGATACAACAGAATGGTACAATAGATATCAACATTATCAGAGATACAAAGAATAGCAGCGGAAATATAAGATAACACTAGCAGCGGAACAAAATCTCCAATGTAGCTTCAAGAAAGAACTCCAGCTTCGGTAATCTCCATCTCCAAATCACCAATCCAGCGATAGCTCGGACTCCCAAATCAAGATGAAGAGAAGCAACTCGATCCAAATGCGATTGCCAAATCCTAAGGCTGAAAGCTATCGAATCTACATCTACAATAGATCATCTGAAAACCCAACTCTAGACTGCCCGTGTGGGAAAATAGTGGGCACCCAGAGTTTAGGAAAGGAACAATAAACTCCAGGTCAGTCATGGGACTGGTATGAGCAAACAAAAGCATTTGGTCTTTTAAAACAAACAACAAAATTTAAATTTGAAATCCGCAATGCTTTTTGGAAAATGAAACTACCATAAGGCCTCCCGGCACACACACAATGCAAACGCACACATGGGGGAGATTTCTCCTTATGATAGTCAAACATGCTTACTACGAGGAAAATTCTTTGATATTATTACTAGTGCATAGTGGAAAATCTTTCGAAAGTATAATATAAATCCTAGCCAGCATAGGTACCATGATACTATGCCTACTATAGCTGCCATGTTAAATGGCAGGTTCTACAACTAAAACCGTACAAGGCGCGTATTGGATGAATGGATTTCCAACAAATGGTCAGGCTAAGGAACTTCCTACTGCCACATGGGATCGCCTCTGGCGGGACGTCCCGAGAACTAACGTTACGGTTAGATCTCTGCCAACACAAGGCCGGGTTACCTCTGTAACTAGGTAACTACTACACGAATATGTCATCCCCCGGTCCTTTGGGACCTTTATCCGAGGCGCCTCAAAGCAACAACCACACAGTAAATGAGATTGGAGCAACCACATAGGTTAAATACCAGGGCTCCATACCTGATACCACCCTTTACCAGAAGGGAATGACACACCCTAAAGGGAGCGACCCTCATAACCTTGCCGCATCTTTCCTGTTTCGACCATTTCCGGGGAGTGAGGTCCTGATGCAGTCTCGTCCACAAAGCTACGCTTTGGCACAAAGCCATGCTCTGGGTCAACAGATGACCAAAGCAATGATCACAAAGATAAATGATCAAACAAATGATCATATCACGAATGATCAACCAATGATCATCACACAGCAGCACTCAGCATGCCACATTACCAAATTGGGAATATCACTGATAAATATCAACTACATAACCTCTGAGCTCATACGTCTCAGAGAAGGGTGTTAAGCTAAGAGAATAAATTCTCCGCCACCAAGCAGAAATGTATTTGATAGAAATCAGATAACATCTCAAAGTGTAATGTCGGACATACAACCATACAAGTCTGTTCCGGGTTCGAACAGAACCGAAGGCACTTCCGAAGAAGCCCTTGCAAATCCGGGTATCCCCAATCCCGATCGGACTTCCCATCACTAAGGAGAACTCTATACCGGAGCAACTCAGTGCAGAGTCAATCGATAGGTTATCCTATCGTTCTCACAGATACCCGGTCTTCACCACCGGTCTTCAATGCTATCCATAACGACGTATCACATATTCGGAATGGGCTATATGACACAAAGGTCCTCTCCCGGCTAAACCGAATAGTGAGCGCAAAATTTAAAAACATATGGATATGGGATTTCGGTTAAGTCACAACTTAAAAATCCAAAGCTTTTCTTTCAAATGGTTAAACAAATTACCCTTTTAAATCTTTAAATAAAAAGATTAATTTCACAAAGTTTCACCAAATTTCATAAAGGTCTATCTCTAGATTCAAAACAACTTCCATTCCAATTGGATTAACTCGATAAATCTTTAAATTAAAGATTTAATTTATAGCTTTCAAAACACGTTCCAGAGATTTATTCATAACTTGGAAAACCCTTTTCATTTTAAAACTTGAATTCCTTTTAACACATATTGGAAATCCATTTCTTATATGAAAGCTTCTATTATTTGGAAACAACAGTTTTCGTTTCAGAAAAGTCCGATTTATACAAGTTGAAAATCTTGGGTTAAATTTAAATTCCAAACATCACTTTTTAAAATGGTTTAAAAACCCATATAAATCCATTTATAAGTAGGATAACTTTTTAAACCCTAGTTCCCAAATTATAGAATTCAACTTCAAATATTGAATTCAAATTTAAATCAAATTATTTAAATTTCAAAACTTAATCAAGTTATTCAAATAACTTTTATTTTTTTGAAATTCATTTTATTCAAAAGCTTCAATTCTAATTCCAAAACTATTTTGGATTCAAAAATACAATTTTAAATATATTTCAAAAATCTGTGACTTAACCCATTTCCACGTGCAATCCATATTTGTGTGTGTATACGTGTGGTCCAGGGGTTCAACACAATAGTGCACAACATCCATTATCACAGATTCAATCATATCGACAAGCGGTATAACCCATAACGCTTATCTATATTCACAGATTCATAGATAAAATAAAATATCATTCACAAAGATTAACTAATATGATTCGATGTGGGTTTCGGATAACCGACTGGAATCCGACTCCCTGTCGCATCGAAATCCAAATGGCATTCTACGGGTCAAGGGGTTTCATATTCATATGACAATATATTCATCATAAATATAGCAGATCAGCACAAATTATCACATAGCATCACATCACATATCAAATATATCAATCCATCACACAACATCTAATTACAATCAAACATCTATAAATAAGATCTGTTAATTGTTTGATTCAAATCAATTTTAATTACTTGCGAATAATTACTAATCCTTGTTGATTAATATTAATAAATTACAAATCATTGTAATAACTTTTCTTTAATCATTAATTAACCATCTATAATAAATTAATTAACCTTTAATTGTAACTTATCAACCTTTAATTATTTAGTAATTAATCGTAAATTATTTAATTCATCATTTAATAAATTATCTTTAATTTATTGATCAACCCTAAATCAATTAATTATCCTTTAATCACCTTCATAAATTAATTAGCCCTTAATTAATTACGTAATGATAATTAACAATCTAAATTAACTTAACCTTTAAGTTAAAATAAAAAAAAACATTTGATTAACTTCTTAATCACTTTGTTAAGTTTTATTTGAAATAACTCTATTTAAAATACAAGTTTAAAACATCTTTAACTTGATTTATTTAAAGACAATTTATTTCAAAACCTTTTAACTTCACATCCCACTTAACAAACAATTGTCATTTTATAAAGATCAATTTTTTCTTAGAAATCAATATGTTTTTAAACTTTAGACTGGGAAAATTATTACCCGAGCCAAAATGAGTTAAACCTGTGTCTTCCCCAATCCAAACCTCTCCTCTTTTTCCTTTGAACTTTGTTTTAATTTTAAACTTTTTAAAACTGTGATTCTTCATACGCAAATTTAGAAAAAAATCATTTAACTTTAGCCTATATTCAATTAAATTTTAAAATATCTTAAATATTTCAAATGACATTTAAACATTTACATTCAAATCTTATTTACATTGCAACCAAAATTCAAATTCATGCTTCAGGTTTAAATCCAAAGATTAAAATTTAAAACTCTGTTTAAATCTTCATTTCAGATTTTATAAAATACTCAAACTAAAATATATCATTTGAATTTATCAACCAAATTTTCTTTTTGAAACTTTCAGATTCAAATTCAAATTTGAATCCAGGATTTCAAATTCAGATTTAAACTAAATTTTTAATCTGGTTTAAATCTTAAATTCAGACATATAAATTCTTTAAAAAAAAACTGTGCAGATTTTAAGTTGCTAACTATTTCACCTTTTTATAAATTTATTTATTTCAAAAACTAAAATCCAAATCTAATTTGAATCCATAACTCAAACTTGCTTCAATCCCTATTTTAAATCAGGCTTTGCTTTTCTCTTTTAAATTTAGTTTAAAAAAAAAAAAATTAAAACCTGAAACAGTTCAGGTTACAGGACACACTCAATAAAAACTGTGCAGGTTTTTAAATTTTTAAATATTTTATTTTCTGCAAATCTTGATTTTTTTTTTTTTTAAATTCTGAAATTCAAAATCTATTTGATTTCATAGTTTAAATCCTTCTTTAAGTTTAGACTTAAACTTGCTTAGCCTTCTTTTTTTTTCAGATTCAAATTAGTTTTAAAAATTTGAAAACCTGAAAATAGTTCAGGTTTCAGGTACAACCTGTAACAAAAGCTACCCGAGAGAAATGCTATCCTACTTCGAGTCATTTCCACTTTTACCCGAGACCAACCCGAGTCAAAATCCCTGCAACCCAAACATATCCACAAACCTGAAACTGCACAACACCAACCCCACCACCATCACAAACCTGTCAACACCATTATTTCACAACTCCGGCCATCATCATCGACCAAACTCCGGAAGTAACTCCATCACTACACCATCCATCAATCCCCAAAATAGCATGGAACTCGATGCACTTGGGTGTTCAAAAATTTACCCAAAACTGTAACCCACCTAAACTAGGGTTCAACAACTAAAATCCCAAATTCAATCTCAACTTGAATTGTAGATCAATTCAAAAATTTTCTTGTGATCAATGATATATAAACTACTTCCAGAAACAATTTCAATCCAATCAAATGCAAGGATCAACTGATTCTTGATCAAAAGTAAAATACAGTAAACTGAAACTGCATTTTTTATTCTTAACACTATAAACTTAATTTTAGTTTTTAAATTCTAGAATTAAATTAGGGTTCTTTTGACAAACCCTGAATCATCAATTTATAACATTTAAATTTCCACTAGGCAAATTTTTGTTCTGTGTAACTCTTTTCTTTTCAAGCTACAGACAGTCATATGTAGTTCATATACTATTAGAGTTACACCATTTTAAAACAGGAATTTACTCACAGATTTTGTTGCACAGAGAAGATGTACTCTGACTCATAACAGGGATATGCATTGATACATACTCATACATTTACACCCATAAAGATGTATAAATTCAAACATGCAATCATCAAAACCATCATACTTCAAGAGTCAACCATAAAATCAGAACATATAGGTAGATAAATGAGTTTGCTCACCTTGATGGGTTTGATGAATCGAACACTGTCCGGTTTAATTTGAATTTCGAACGCTCGCCGAAACTCAAGGTGAGAACTCCTCACTCAATCGAAAGGTTTTGTTTAAAATTTTGAATAGTTAATATTGATTGTTGATTGCTGATTGATTGTGTTAGTAGATATAGTAGGATATATACTATATATAGCGATATATATATATTGGCATATGTATATATCGGATTTGATTTCCCGCCTCGTATAGCGGATGAGACCCTATTGCGCCGTTATTAAGCGGATATTTTATAAAATCCCATATACCGCGATATTCCACCTTGAAGTGGAATTGGTATTGTGCTAACGTCTGTGGATGCAGGGTAACAGGTTGGAGGGATCCAACTGGATTCCTCACATATTTATTTGTTTATAAATATTATGTTGATTGTTGATAATCATATTGATATATGACACTTATTCCCGTGATTGACCATCTGATGTTGTTGCATCATCGGATTCAAATTTTTAAAAATTAAAATAACGGTTTTGAATTTAAAAGGGGTTTTAAATCGATTTTTCAAAGAATATGGTTTATTTAAAATTTTGAATTGATTAAATTTTAAAATAAATAGATGGATGAATTTTATGTTTTAAAAATTTATATTTTTATAAAATATAACTTAAAAGAAATTTTTAACAATAATAGGTTTTTATAAAATAGTTAAATTTGGTTTTTGGGAAGTTATTATTATTAATGGTTTATATAAAGGATTTTATAAATGGATGTTTTTAAATAAAAATTTATTGAAGTTATAGAATAAATTTATAAAGCGTTAAGTTGATATATAACATGAATTTCACTAGGATTTATAGATTAATAAATGTGAAATTTATAAAACGAATGGTTATTGGAAATTTTAAGTTTATAAGTTATTAACTTATAGAAATGGATTTGGGCATTAAAAAGGGGAATTTTATAGAAATTGTTAATAAATGAAGATTTCATTAGTTGAAATTATTTTAAACCATAAAGAAATCTTGTAAGTGATAAGATTTTAAATCGGTGAAGTTCAAAGGAACGATTTGGTAAATAAATAATATTATAAGTATTTAACTTACAATATGGCTTTTGGGTATGAAATTGGGTTATGTAAATTGCATCGGATTAATGAAGGAATTTATAAAATTGGGGTTTATAATAGAAATGGAATTTATAAACTATGTTTATAAATTTGAAATTCATCGAATTTGATAAATTGAAATATGGGAATTTGTTAAGTGGGCTATATTCACTATTTTCAATATTGAATAGATTATTAAATAAAATGGGTTTGTTTTTGGGAAAGGAATGTTTTAAATGGAATTTAAAACGAATTAAAGGTGTTTTAAAATGTATTAAGTATCGAAAACATAGATTTCAACATTGATTGTTGAAATAGACGTTTTCGAGAAACAGAAGGGGATAATTTGTATAGTATTGGATTTATATATCTATTTTTAATTTCAAATCCATATACTAGTGTTTTTGGGTTGTCGTAACGATGTTTTACGCAACATTCGTTTTTAACCCAAATAAATGTGAATAAAGGAATGTTTTCTTAAAGAGAATGGAATAAATACTTAACTGTGATTTAAGTATATGGAATATTTTCAAATCGTTGAAAATAAATAAATTTGTGAATTACTTATTTTTAAAATAAGCATGGGAATGGTTTTCTAATATGAAATGGAACGGTTTTTGTGAATTCACCTTTAAGGTAATTGAAAGCAAATAACTTGAAATCGATTTGAGAATCGTATGCTAGTAGATGCTTGGAATTTAAATCCACTTTGGAATTTATATATATGAAGGGAAATTTGTTTAAAAATAAATGTTGATTTATTTTTAAATATGAAAATATAATTTACGAATTTGGAACGTAAGTTAAAATAAATCGGTAAAGATTTATTTGGTGGTTTGAAATTTGTTTCAAAAGGTATATATGGTTAAGGTGATTTGAAATTAGTTTTCAAATGGTTAAGGTGATTTGAAATTAGTTTTCAAATGGTTAAGGTGATTTGAAATTAGTTTGCAAATGGTTAATGCAATTTGAAAATTGGTTTTCAAATGGTAAAGGTAAATTGAAAATTGGTTTTTCAATTGGTTAAGTGTGGAAAATTTTATCGTGAAGTGGTTTTGGTAAAGCAAATAAATTGGGCAATTATTTGGAAATTGTGTATATATATCTTGTAAAGATATTTTGGGACTTAATAATTTTGGAAAAATTATTTGGAATCTGATGAGGTGGCGCATCTTTATTGATAGTTAAATAACCGACTATCAATATTTACCCTTGGATGGTATTGATTGTGTTTGTTTGGAATTGAATGCACACTTATTTTTAAAATAAGCGCTCGCTATTCGGTTTAGCCGGGAGAGGACCTTTGTGTCATATATCCCATTCCGAATATGCGATACGTCGTTTGGATTGCATTTGAAGACCGGTGTTGAAGACCGGGTATTTGTGAAAACGATAGGATGACCTATCGATTGTCTCCGCATTGTTAGCTACGATATGGAGATTTCCTTTGTGATGGGAAATTTTATCGGGATTGTGAATACCCGGATTGCAAGGGCTTCTTTGGAAGTGCCTTCGGTTCTGTTCGAACCCGGAACAGACTTGTATGGTTACGTGTCTGACATTACATTTTGAGAGATAGAGCAGATTTCTTTCAAATACATTTCTGTTGGTGGCGGAGAATTTATTCTCTTAGCTTAACACCCTTCTCTGAGACGTACGAGCTCAGAGGTTATGTAGTTGAAGGTTATCAGCGATATTTCCCAATCTGGTAATGTGGCATGCTGAGTGCTGCTGTGTGATGATCATTGGTTGATCGTTTGGATATGATCATTTGTTTGATCATTTATCTTTGTGATTATTGCTTTGGTCATCTGTGGACCCAAAGCATGGCTTTGTTGCACAAAGCGTAGCTTTGTGGACGAGACTTCGTCAGGACCTCACTCCCCGGAAATGGTCGAAACAGGAATATGCGGCAAGGTTATGAGGGTCGCGCCCTTTAGGGTATGTCATTTCCTTCTGGTAAAGGGTGGTATCATGGTATGGAGCCCAGATACTTACTCATGTTGAAACACTATATCTATTTCTGTGTGGTGTTGTTGGATCGAGCGCTCGGATAAAGGTCCCAAAGGACCGGGGGATGACATATTCGTGTAGTAGTTACCTAGTTACAGAGGTAACCCGGCCTTGTGTTGGCAGAGATCTAACCGTAACGTTAGTTTCTCGGGACGTCCCGCCAGAGGCGATCCCATGTGGCAGTAGGAAGTTCCTTAGCCTGACCATTTGTTGGAAATCCATTCCTCCAATACGCGCCTTGTACGGTTTTAGTTGTATTACCTGCCATTCACTTATGGTGGTCACCACTGTTTGGATGGTAGCTATAGTAGGCATAGTTCGGAATGTCTATGCTGGCTAGGATTTATATTCTACTTTCGAAATTGTTTTCTACACTATGCACTAGTAATAATATCAAAAATGATTTGATTTTCGCGTAGTAAGCATCTTTGACTATCATAAGGAGAAATCTCCTCCAATTCTGCGTTTGCATTGTGTGTGTGGCGGGAGGCCTTATGGTAGTTTCATTTTCCAAAAAGCATTGCGGATTTCAAAAATTAAAATTTCTTGTTGCTTGTTTAAAGATAAAACTGTTTTGAGTTCTCACACCAGTCCCATGACTGACCTGGAGTTTATTGTTCCTTTCCTAAACTCTGGGTGCCCACTATTTTCCACACGGGCAGTCTAGAGTTAGGTTATCAGGTTATTCTGGATTCGGGAGTTGCTGTGCAGATCTGGAGGCGAGCCAGATAGCGTAGTCTATTATTTATTGTATATAGTATTTCTTTCCGCTGTTGTTGTCATACACTCTGATTGATGTAATGTAATGTGATGTAATGTATAAAATGTATAGTTCTTTTGTTTTAATGAATATTCATTTATCTATTATATGTTGTTCCGCTGCGACTGTGAGATTCTGTTATTGTTTCTCGTTCTGTTGCTTGTTTTTCTGTTTTCTCTTCTCTTTCTTTTCTTTCTTCTTCTACCTCTTTCTTCTTCTAAAACCCTAACGGTTCGATTTTTCGGCAACGAAAAATCGCGATCGTTACATTTTATTTGTCGCTTAACCATATGCTCTGATACCAAAATGTAACGAACCTCATTTCCGTCAGCAGTAACCGGTAGGCTTTTCAACCATCCCAGCCCCACCGTGGCTTACACTGGTACCCCAGACCTTGCTTTTACGGCCAGCCTCTCGACTGTCACGGCTTACGCCTAACCAACCCCGTAAAGAGGACGTGTAGGGGTAAGAGTCTCCCGTTCGCCACCTAACGCAAAGCGAGAACCCCCCATCACGTTTCACCTAGATAAGCAAGTCTGGTCCGGGTTCGAACAGAACCGAAGGCACTTCCAAAGAAGCCCTTGCAATCCGGGTATTCACAATCCCGATAAAATTTCCCATCACAAAGGAAATCTCCATATCGTAGCTAACAATGCGGAGACAATCGATAGGTCATCCTATCGTTTTCACAAATACCCGGTCTTCAACACCGGTCTTCAAATGCAATCCAAACGACGTATCGCATATTCGGAATGGGATATATGACACAAAGGTCCTCTCCCGGCTAAACCGAATAGCGAGCGCTTATTTTAAAAATAAGTGTGCATTCAATTCCAAACAAACACAATCAATACCATCCAAGGGTAAATATTGATAGTCGGTTATTTAACTATCAATAAAGATGCGCCACCTCATCAGATTCCAAATAATTTTTCCAAAATTATTAAGTCCCAAAATATCTTTACAAGATATATATACACAATTTCCAAATAATTGCCCAATTTATTTGCTTTACCAAAACCACTTCACGATAAAATTTTCCACACTTAACCAATTGAAAAACCAATTTTCAATTTACCTTTACCATTTGAAAACCAATTTTCAAATTGCATTAACCATTTGCAAACTAATTTCAAATCACCTTAACCATTTGAAAACTAATTTCAAATCACCTTAACCATTTGAAAACTAATTTCAAATCACCTTAACCATATATACCTTTTGAAACAAATTTCAAACCACCAAATAAATCTTTACCGATTTATTTTAACTTACGTTCCAAATTCGTAAATTATATTTTCATATTTAAAAATAAATCAACATTTATTTTTAAACAAATTTCCCTTCATATATATAAATTCCAAAGTGGATTTAAATTCCAAGCATCTACTAGCATACGATTCTCAAATCGATTTCAAGTTATTTGCTTTCAATTACCTTAAAGGTGAATTCACAAAAACCGTTCCATTTCATATTAGAAAACCATTCCCATGCTTATTTTAAAAATAAGTAATTCACAAATTTATTTATTTTCAACGATTTGAAAATATTCCATATACTTAAATCACAGTTAAGTATTTATTCCATTCTCTTTAAGAAAACATTCCTTTATTCACATTTATTTGGGTTAAAAACGAATGTTGCGTAAAACATCGTTACGACAACCCAAAAACACTAGTATATGGATTTGAAATTAAAAATAGATATATAAATCCAATACTATACAAATTATCCCCTTCTGTTTCTCGAAAACGTCTATTTCAACAATCAATGTTGAAATCTATGTTTTCGATACTTAATACATTTTAAAACACCTTTAATTCGTTTTAAATTCCATTTAAAACATTCCTTTCCCAAAAACAAACCCATTTTATTTAATAATCTATTCAATATTGAAAATAGTGAATATAGCCCACTTAACAAATTCCCATATTTCAATTTATCAAATTCGATGAATTTCAAATTTATAAACATAGTTTATAAATTCCATTTCTATTATAAACCCCAATTTTATAAATTCCTTCATTAATCCGATGCAATTTACATAACCCAATTTCATACCCAAAAGCCATATTGTAAGTTAAATACTTATAATATTATTTATTTACCAAATCGTTCCTTTGAACTTCACCGATTTAAAATCTTATCACTTACAAGATTTCTTTATGGTTTAAAATAATTTCAACTAATGAAATCTTCATTTATTAACAATTTCTATAAAATTCCCCTTTTTAATGCCCAAATCCATTTCTATAAGTTAATAACTTATAAACTTAAAATTTCCAATAACCATTCGTTTTATAAATTTCACATTTATTAATCTATAAATCCTAGTGAAATTCATGTTATATATCAACTTAACGCTTTATAAATTTATTCTATAACTTCAATAAATTTTTATTTAAAAACATCCATTTATAAAATCCTTTATATAAACCATTAATAATAATAACTTCCCAAAAACCAAATTTAACTATTTTATAAAAACCTATTATTGTTAAAAATTTCTTTTAAGTTATATTTTATAAAAATATAAATTTTTAAAACATAAAATTCATCCATCTATTTATTTTAAAATTTAATCAATTCAAAATTTTAAATAAACCATATTCTTTGAAAAATCGATTTAAAACCCCTTTTAAATTCAAAACCGTTATTTTAATTTTTAAAAATTTGAATCCGATGATGCAACAACATCAGATGGTCAATCACGGGAATAAGTGTCATATATCAATATGATTATCAACAATCAACATAATATTTATAAACAAATAAATATGTGAGGAATCCAGTTGGATCCCTCCAACCTGTTACCCTGCATCCACAGACGTTAGCACAATACCAATTCCACTTCAAGGTGGAATATCGCGGTATATGGGATTTTATAAAATATCCGCTTAATAACGGCGCAATAGGGTCTCATCCGCTATACGAGGCGGGAAATCAAATCCGATATATACATATGCCAATATATATATATCGCTATATATAGTATATATCCTACTATATCTACTAACACAATCAATCAGCAATCAACAATCAATATTAACTATTCAAAATTTTAAACAAAACCTTTCGATTGAGTGAGGAGTTCTCACCTTGAGTTTCGGCGAGCGTTCGAAATTCAAATTAAACCGGACAGTGTTCGATTTAACCCAAATTCCTACTTGCCCGGAATGGCTCCGGATTTGCACCATCGCGTAGTGCTCGACTCAGCGATTCCAACGCATCCAAATTCGTTACAATCTGATAACGTATGAGATCGTTATTAATTTTCAAAGTTCGAACAACAATTTAAAACTAATTTTCTTTTATTTAATTACCAAGAAAATCAAAGCCGCTCATCTAAACTACCCAACGCGCACGCAAGCTTCCAGCCTTCTTCTCCTCTTCGCGTGTTACAGAAACGTGAACCCAAACATCACCGAGTTAGGGCACGAGACCACCGCCACCTACCACGCATTCAGCTCGATCGAGAACTACTGCTTCGAAGGCCTTCGCTCCCTCTACCTTCGGTCCATAGCTCAGTGGTAGAGCATGGTGTGGACTACAGATCCAACGGTGGATCTCAGCTATCGTCGCCGTTTGGAGGCAGGATGGGGCCGCGTCTCCTGGGAGTTGCGCACGCAACTCGAGGCATGGGCAGGGGCCGCGATGCGTGGTGCATGGACCGAAGGTAGAGGGAGCGAAGGCCTTCGAAGCAGTAGTTCTCGATCGAGCTGAATGCGTGGTAGGTGGCGGTGGTCTCGTGCCCTAACTCGGTGATGTTTGGGTTCACGTTTCTGTAACACGCGAAGAGGAGAAGAAGGCTGGAAGCTTGCGTGCGCGTTGGGTAGTTTAGATGAGCGGCTTTGATTTTCTTGGTAATTAAATAAAAGAAAATTAGTTTTAAATTGTTGTTCGAACTTTGAAAATTAATAACGATCTCATACGTTATCAGATTGTAACGAATTTGGATGCGTTGGAATCGCTGAGTCGAGCACTACGCGATGGTGCAAATCCGGAGCCATTCCGGGCAAGTAGGAATTTGGGTTAAATCGAACACTGTCCGGTTTAATTTGAATTTCGAACGCTCGCCGAAACTCAAGGTGAGAACTCCTCACTCAATCGAAAGGTTTTGTTTAAAATTTTGAATAGTTAATATTGATTGTTGATTGCTGATTGATTGTGTTAGTAGATATAGTAGGATATATACTATATATAGCGATATATATATATTGGCATATGTATATATCGGATTTGATTTCCCGCCTCGTATAGCGGATGAGACCCTATTGCGCCGTTATTAAGCGGATATTTTATAAAATCCCATATACCGCGATATTCCACCTTGAAGTGGAATTGGTATTGTGCTAACGTCTGTGGATGCAGGGTAACAGGTTGGAGGGATCCAACTGGATTCCTCACATATTTATTTGTTTATAAATATTATGTTGATTGTTGATAATCATATTGATATATGACACTTATTCCCGTGATTGACCATCTGATGTTGTTGCATCATCGGATTCAAATTTTTAAAAATTAAAATAACGGTTTTGAATTTAAAAGGGGTTTTAAATCGATTTTTCAAAGAATATGGTTTATTTAAAATTTTGAATTGATTAAATTTTAAAATAAATAGATGGATGAATTTTATGTTTTAAAAATTTATATTTTTATAAAATATAACTTAAAAGAAATTTTTAACAATAATAGGTTTTTATAAAATAGTTAAATTTGGTTTTTGGGAAGTTATTATTATTAATGGTTTATATAAAGGATTTTATAAATGGATGTTTTTAAATAAAAATTTATTGAAGTTATAGAATAAATTTATAAAGCGTTAAGTTGATATATAACATGAATTTCACTAGGATTTATAGATTAATAAATGTGAAATTTATAAAACGAATGGTTATTGGAAATTTTAAGTTTATAAGTTATTAACTTATAGAAATGGATTTGGGCATTAAAAAGGGGAATTTTATAGAAATTGTTAATAAATGAAGATTTCATTAGTTGAAATTATTTTAAACCATAAAGAAATCTTGTAAGTGATAAGATTTTAAATCGGTGAAGTTCAAAGGAACGATTTGGTAAATAAATAATATTATAAGTATTTAACTTACAATATGGCTTTTGGGTATGAAATTGGGTTATGTAAATTGCATCGGATTAATGAAGGAATTTATAAAATTGGGGTTTATAATAGAAATGGAATTTATAAACTATGTTTATAAATTTGAAATTCATCGAATTTGATAAATTGAAATATGGGAATTTGTTAAGTGGGCTATATTCACTATTTTCAATATTGAATAGATTATTAAATAAAATGGGTTTGTTTTTGGGAAAGGAATGTTTTAAATGGAATTTAAAACGAATTAAAGGTGTTTTAAAATGTATTAAGTATCGAAAACATAGATTTCAACATTGATTGTTGAAATAGACGTTTTCGAGAAACAGAAGGGGATAATTTGTATAGTATTGGATTTATATATCTATTTTTAATTTCAAATCCATATACTAGTGTTTTTGGGTTGTCGTAACGATGTTTTACGCAACATTCGTTTTTAACCCAAATAAATGTGAATAAAGGAATGTTTTCTTAAAGAGAATGGAATAAATACTTAACTGTGATTTAAGTATATGGAATATTTTCAAATCGTTGAAAATAAATAAATTTGTGAATTACTTATTTTTAAAATAAGCATGGGAATGGTTTTCTAATATGAAATGGAACGGTTTTTGTGAATTCACCTTTAAGGTAATTGAAAGCAAATAACTTGAAATCGATTTGAGAATCGTATGCTAGTAGATGCTTGGAATTTAAATCCACTTTGGAATTTATATATATGAAGGGAAATTTGTTTAAAAATAAATGTTGATTTATTTTTAAATATGAAAATATAATTTACGAATTTGGAACGTAAGTTAAAATAAATCGGTAAAGATTTATTTGGTGGTTTGAAATTTGTTTCAAAAGGTATATATGGTTAAGGTGATTTGAAATTAGTTTTCAAATGGTTAAGGTGATTTGAAATTAGTTTTCAAATGGTTAAGGTGATTTGAAATTAGTTTGCAAATGGTTAATGCAATTTGAAAATTGGTTTTCAAATGGTAAAGGTAAATTGAAAATTGGTTTTTCAATTGGTTAAGTGTGGAAAATTTTATCGTGAAGTGGTTTTGGTAAAGCAAATAAATTGGGCAATTATTTGGAAATTGTGTATATATATCTTGTAAAGATATTTTGGGACTTAATAATTTTGGAAAAATTATTTGGAATCTGATGAGGTGGCGCATCTTTATTGATAGTTAAATAACCGACTATCAATATTTACCCTTGGATGGTATTGATTGTGTTTGTTTGGAATTGAATGCACACTTATTTTTAAAATAAGCGCTCGCTATTCGGTTTAGCCGGGAGAGGACCTTTGTGTCATATATCCCATTCCGAATATGCGATACGTCGTTTGGATTGCATTTGAAGACCGGTGTTGAAGACCGGGTATTTGTGAAAACGATAGGATGACCTATCGATTGTCTCCGCATTGTTAGCTACGATATGGAGATTTCCTTTGTGATGGGAAATTTTATCGGGATTGTGAATACCCGGATTGCAAGGGCTTCTTTGGAAGTGCCTTCGGTTCTGTTCGAACCCGGAACAGACTTGTATGGTTACGTGTCTGACATTACATTTTGAGAGATAGAGCAGATTTCTTTCAAATACATTTCTGTTGGTGGCGGAGAATTTATTCTCTTAGCTTAACACCCTTCTCTGAGACGTACGAGCTCAGAGGTTATGTAGTTGAAGGTTATCAGCGATATTTCCCAATCTGGTAATGTGGCATGCTGAGTGCTGCTGTGTGATGATCATTGGTTGATCGTTTGGATATGATCATTTGTTTGATCATTTATCTTTGTGATTATTGCTTTGGTCATCTGTGGACCCAAAGCATGGCTTTGTTGCACAAAGCGTAGCTTTGTGGACGAGACTTCGTCAGGACCTCACTCCCCGGAAATGGTCGAAACAGGAATATGCGGCAAGGTTATGAGGGTCGCGCCCTTTAGGGTATGTCATTTCCTTCTGGTAAAGGGTGGTATCATGGTATGGAGCCCAGATACTTACTCATGTTGAAACACTATATCTATTTCTGTGTGGTGTTGTTGGATCGAGCGCTCGGATAAAGGTCCCAAAGGACCGGGGGATGACATATTCGTGTAGTAGTTACCTAGTTACAGAGGTAACCCGGCCTTGTGTTGGCAGAGATCTAACCGTAACGTTAGTTTCTCGGGACGTCCCGCCAGAGGCGATCCCATGTGGCAGTAGGAAGTTCCTTAGCCTGACCATTTGTTGGAAATCCATTCCTCCAATACGCGCCTTGTACGGTTTTAGTTGTATTACCTGCCATTCACTTATGGTGGTCACCACTGTTTGGATGGTAGCTATAGTAGGCATAGTTCGGAATGTCTATGCTGGCTAGGATTTATATTCTACTTTCGAAATTGTTTTCTACACTATGCACTAGTAATAATATCAAAAATGATTTGATTTTCGCGTAGTAAGCATCTTTGACTATCATAAGGAGAAATCTCCTCCAATTCTGCGTTTGCATTGTGTGTGTGGCGGGAGGCCTTATGGTAGTTTCATTTTCCAAAAAGCATTGCGGATTTCAAAAATTAAAATTTCTTGTTGCTTGTTTAAAGATAAAACTGTTTTGAGTTCTCACACCAGTCCCATGACTGACCTGGAGTTTATTGTTCCTTTCCTAAACTCTGGGTGCCCACTATTTTCCACACGGGCAGTCTAGAGTTAGGTTATCAGGTTATTCTGGATTCGGGAGTTGCTGTGCAGATCTGGAGGCGAGCCAGATAGCGTAGTCTATTATTTATTGTATATAGTATTTCTTTCCGCTGTTGTTGTCATACACTCTGATTGATGTAATGTAATGTGATGTAATGTATAAAATGTATAGTTCTTTTGTTTTAATGAATATTCATTTATCTATTATATGTTGTTCCGCTGCGACTGTGAGATTCTGTTATTGTTTCTCGTTCTGTTGCTTGTTTTTCTGTTTTCTCTTCTCTTTCTTTTCTTTCTTCTTCTACCTCTTTCTTCTTCTAAAACCCTAACGGTTCGATTTTTCGGCAACGAAAAATCGCGATCGTTACAAGAGCGATATCAATAAGCTGATCAAATGAAACCTCAAGTTTCAGAAGTAATGGCTTCTTAAGATTCTTATTCAAGCCATAAACAAATCTCTGATTTTTCTTCATTGGGGTGTTAATATACTCAGCCCCGTATTTGGAAAGAGATTCGAAAGATGCGACATAGTCTGTCACAGAAGATTCACCTTGAACAAGGTCTATGAAACGCCGGGCTAAAGTTACTTTTTCAGCCTCCGGCACAAATTTCAATTCGAATCTTCCCCGGAATTGCTCCCAAGTAAGATCCGCCTCAACGATTTCAGATATTAAAAGCTCATACCAATCCAATGCTCTTTCTTGGAGCATGCTAGAAGCTACTTGGACTCGATGAAGGTCAATAAGGTTCATGCGAGAAAAGATGCGATCGCATGATTTGAGCCAAGCTTGAATTTCTATAACACTCTCGGATTCCTTGAATGGCCCTCCACCCAAATCGGTATAGTCTCGGCACAAGCGTGCAAAACCGGATCTAGGATGAGTAGGCTCCTGATTGGGACCGGCTCCTTGAGCGTTCTTAACAAGATCTAGAAGCTGCTGGGCAGACATAAATACTCCATCCTGGGGAGTAGCACTAGATTGACCGGCGCTGGGACGGCCTGGTCTAACCATTTCTCTTCTTTAACAAAGAAAGAAAGAAGAGGAAAAAGTTATTCTCAAAATGAATATCAAGCAATCTTGATAGATAAAACAAGAAATCATAAGAAAATAGGATAGAATGGTACGAAGACCCAAATAAAATCCTAAAGCACAACTCCTAAGAAAGACTTAGGACGATGATCCTTGTTAAATTATTCTACATTGTTCCGAAGTTTGGCTCTGATACCAAGCTGTGACGCCCCACCTCTATACCCACGCTAGCCAAGAACATTACGGTGAATGCTGTCGACTAACATGGAGAATAAGGCTGTTGAGGAGCGACCATCCATGTAATTTCTTTGCGCGAGCACCGATATGTCAGATAATATAACATGCATTCTATTTCAAGAGGAAATCCGACATACCAACACAAACTCAAAGCTACTACACGGTGGCTATATAAATCCTTCGGAAACAAATATAGAAATAAACATAACACAAATCGGTCACAGACAATTCATATCACAAAGGCGGAATAAGATATGAATACTACACTAGGAAGTGTACATCAGAGTAGTGGTCTAAAAAGATCCACAATAATACAAAGGAATAGTTACACGAACTACACAAAAGAATAAGTATACATTAAGGAGTCTATATCTCAAATGTATACAACAAAATAACTACTAATCTAAGTAGTTAACCCAAAAGTCAAGGAGTTAATCCCGGATGAGAAGTCAAGCAGAAGCACCTGTAACATCTCGGTCTGACCCGAGTATTATTTAACAAGAAAATAATAAATGGATCAGTCTAACTATAAATATCAGATGAAACGATATAGAATAAGAGATATGACTAAACACGTAATAATCACAATGCCAAGCTGTGATATATATATATATATATATATATATATATATACTTAGTTGATAATCATCAAGAGATTAATCAATGTCACCAAATCTACACAAGAATCAAAGAAGTGTCATACTCTTTATTTCGTTCATCAAACCACAAATATTGACGATAATATCAATGTCAATCACCAAAATCAAAGACGCACAAATTCCAGAAGACTACACAAGAAATCCAGAAATCACAAAAGTCAATGACACACAAATTCACCAATGCACAAATATTGATAAAACTTATCAATGGAAATCACGAAAATTGGTGAAACACAAATTCTAGAAATCTACACAAGAAATCCAGAAATCACAAAAAGGGGGGAGGCCTATCACAAATGGGAGCATAAAGCTCACCAACACGTGTATCACAAACGGAACGCTAATTCCATGGTCGCTAACCATCACAAATTGAGTCGAAACTCCACAAAACGGGGTTTAGTCTCCCTCGCAGACAAAGAGACATCGCACATTGCTAGTCTAAATCACAAAGATGATCGTCATGATCAACGAGAAGTGTCGATTACACTAAGCTAGTAAATATATGAGTTTAGCTTCATGTCCCATAACCACTTGCTTAACTTAAATATTTACGAACAAACTGTAAGTCTCCACTAGAAAATTGTCACAAGAGGTTCAATCGAACAAGTCCAAGAATTAACCGACAAAGTAAACGCAAGCGTTTCATACCACTAGTTTTACTAAGCCGTTTAATTAGATTTCTCATACGAGTGAGGTAAAGGTTTGTATATACTAATAGATTGGAAAACGGTTTTATAAACGAATTTGGTATTAAAATAGTATTGAAATCGTTTGAGGAAAGAGTTTTGATATTTACTACTAGTATAGAAAACCTTTATATTTTTAAAGTGACAAATCACGAAGAAGATTGTAAGAACAATCAATCACAAAAATTCACATACGAAGACGTGAATAAAATACAAAGAAATCGATAAAGAATCCATCGAAATGGATATTCGAAAATCCCTAAAAAGAGTCATCAAAATCATAATAGATGATAACAACAAATAGGATTATCACGAATCGATTTAAATTGGAATTCCAATCCAAAAAGGCAAATTGGACTCAAACAGCAGGTTCAGTTGACTGAACAGAGAATTTCAGTCGACTGACCCTGTACATGGAAATTTTCCAGGTTTAGGAAACTTTCTGTTTCCAGTTTCAGTCGACTGTGCAGAAGTTTTCAGTCGACTGAATCATGCTTGGAAACTCTCGGGTTTCAGGTTCAGTCGACTGAACAGAGATTTCAGTCGACTGAATCATGCCTGGGCTATTTTTCAGCCTTATTCAAATGAAGAGCAAACTCTTCCAAAATGCAATCGGACGAACATTGGCTCTAAGGGTTTATGCCAATCGGCAACCCGGCCCTATATGCTCCTCGATGCATCACCAAAAGCATGATCAAACATCCATAAAAGGATTTTACACAAATTTGACTTAAAAACCCAAAAATTGGAATATTCACAAAACCAATCCAAATCAAGAGCAAATGCACATGAAGAAGTGTTAGGAATTCATACCCAACAACCAAAGATAATTATAGTCATAGATGTGAGATAAAAATCTCACCTTTGAACTAAGTTTATGAAGATGAAGCTTGAAAACAATGGCAAGAACAAGCACTCTTCAATCTCAACACTAGAAGCTTGAATCTAAGATTAAAAGAGAAACATTCCCAAAATTAGGTTTAGGAAATTTTTGAAATTGAATGGAGAAAGAGTCGGAGAAGAAGAAGGAGATGCTTACCAAGGGGTTCTTCTTGAGTTTGGAGCAAGGAGATGGATTTGCTAAGGAAGCTAGGGCTTGGAGTTTTAATTCTTTTTCCTCTCCACCATTTTCAGTTGGAGCTTGAGTTTGAGGAGTTGGAATGAAGTAATGAAGAGGAGAGGGGGATTGGGACTGAGTTAGTAAGTGGGTTCAGCCCAAACCAAAGCCCAAAGCAAAAAGTAGCAAAATTCAACTTTCTCCAAACATATCGAAGCTTATACTCAAAAAGGTCGCAAACGGCATTTTGAACTCAATGGAGGTGGTCTCGAGTCCTAATTCGACCGTATGCAAAAAGTAGGTTTTCGGACCAAAATCCGACGAACGATAAAATATTTAAATATAAAATCGATAAATATGCGGGTTGTTACACCTATTCTCTGCATTAGCAGATAGTATTACCCAATAATACTCTTTGTTAATGTGGGTCTTGGGGTGGGGCTTCACAAGACCGGCCTATCCCTAACTAGGATAGAACCAAATATGTTATCAACCCGGGTGTTCCCACCCTTAAAAATCAAGCGCTCCCTTTTTCATGCACTACCATATCCATAATTTATACATATTTTCAAAGGTATCTAGAAAATTGATAACATATCCTAATTGGGTGCGACCCACTTAGACTTGCTATATCTTCCATGTTTTAGTCATTCCTGGTTGATGAGGCTTAAGGCTAACGTTTAACTTTTAAGAACTATTCCACTTGAATGCTCATCGTCCATCAATGCCTATGTTCTGATAGCATTCGTCCATACGAGTTGTCTTGGGTCTGGACAAACCGAATCACTGTCTTCACTATCTTTACGATATCCATTCGCAACGTCCAAATCGGATCGAAGTGGTTTTTGGATAATTAAAATCTGATCTTGGTCTCTTCGAAACCATCAACATAGTTGACTAATATTTGATAGTCGGCTATTTAATTATCAATATAACATCCATAAGCAATCACTAGGCCCTTCTTATAATTTTCCAAAATTTAATTTGAAAATATCTTTATAAGATATATATTTAAATCCCGAGGGAATTAATTTAAAGGACAAAAATTCGTATATTTTTAGCCCCAAGGACACGACCTCAATATTTTAACCATAAGGATAAACATTCTTCTAGAAATTATTCACAAGGACAAACATTCTTTCAAAATTATTCATAAGGACAAACATTCTTCCAAAACTGCTACCGAACTAAAAATTGATACCTAAAAACTTCTACTGATAATTACAAACTAATACCTAAAAATTGCTATCAATAACTAAAAACGGATACCCAAAGAAAGTTGTCCTTCCGGCTAAATATTGAAGGTCTGTCCTTGAGGCTAAAATGCTGAAAATTTTTGTCCTTCACAATCTCTTCCAAAATTTCAACATTTGAAACAACTCAAATACTAGATCCATATCAGGATATTTCAAACCATCTCTTATTCCAACACATAGAAAAATATTTAAAAATGTATTTTTTTAAAATCCCTTACTTTTTAACACTTAGAAAGTTCCACTTATTTTTCTCTCCTCAAAATCCTTCACAATTCATATTTTAAATTTTCTAACTCGTTTATGACGAATTCTTTAAGTTCCAGACTCCTTAATTAATTTCCTTCAATATTTCCAACGTCAAAACACTTATCTATAATTCCAATTTTCCCTTTTCTACTTCATTTATCAATTATGTCTCATTTTTCGAAGTTGACACTTATTTAACTACTTTGGAAATTTACTCACATTTTCTCAAATTACATTTTGGGAATTCTCATATAAATCTCATCTACTAAATAAACCTATTTTCCAAATCTTAGGAAGATATATAAATAATTTAAATAATTACGAAACTATAAATATATATAAATTAAGTGTTTAAAGAATAATAATTTAATTTTAAAACATGCTCGAATAATTATTTGAAAAACCAAACTGTTTTAAATAAAATATTAATAACTCATTTCCAATTCATCTTTAATTAAAGCTAAACGATTTACAAAGCATGTTATAAAAGTTAGAATTTATTTTCATAAAAATTTACATTTGAATAACCCACTTCCTAAAATATTCCAATACTAACTGGTTTAAAATTTTCGTAGTTTAATAAATAAAATTTTCATTAAAAAGACAAATTTAACTTCTAATAAAAATATTAATTCTTAAAATATCAATAACAAATTTTCAATTTATAAATCCCTCTCGGTTCACAACACATCAATTTCCTTTCCAATTCCCTAGCCATTTCACTTTCCAAAAATAGACTCTACTATTTTTTTCGAAAAGTATTTTCATATCTTGATATAAATTCACACTTTGAATTTTTATTCCAATTTATCAACTAATATCATTTCCCTTGTTTATAATCATCGTTTATAAATTTTATAAGCTTATTCCCAAATCTATAACAGATTTATATTAATCACTCCATTTATAAATCGATTTCTATTAAAATCCCATTTACAATCTATTACTCAATAAACACCAATTATTTCTTAAACTCGTTCAAAATTCGAATTTCAACTTCTTTGACATATTTTTCAAAGATATCAATCAAAAATCCATTACTACAAATTCTTTATATAAATTATTTAAATTTCTACTTTAAATATTTTACAGATAGTTAAGCACAACTCCAAATCGATTTTTTTCCAAATCAAATTCTTTTAAAATAAATCTGATTTCAATATAAATATTTTTATATCCAAAATATCCTTTTAAATTCCTTCAAATTCAAAAATAATATGTATGGTATTTAAAATACCAAAATCTAAGGCCAGTGCTACTATAGCTTCCAATAATTCAAATTACAACAATAATCTATAACAGATTATCTGCACACATCATAAATCACCATGTATAAAAAAAACAATATATTTGAAGAATCCAGTTGGACCCCTCCAACCTGTTTCCCTGCATCCATAGATGTTAATACAACATAAAAATAACCCACTTCGAGGGGGATATCGTGGTATATAGGGTCATCCGCTATTATGTGAGGCGCATAGGGTCTCATCCGTTAAAATATGCGGGAATACCAATCCAACTACTAATATATATACTACTATACATATTTAAGATTCAACAGTTTTCATAAATTCAACCATAAATCCAAAAATTAATTTTAAATACTTAAAATTTAATTCGAAAATTCAAGTGAGTGAGAATTTCTCACCTTGATTTTTGAATCTGTTAATCGTTCCAATTTCCAAACTTATTCCCGCTACGAACCAAACTTGACTTTTTGTATTCATTTTGGACCTCGTATAGCAAGTAATTAAATTAATAAGTATTCCACTTAATCAAAATAATTATTTTCCTTAATCATGAAATTAACGAAAAATTACCATTATAAAAAAACTGTCTTTCTCTCCTCCTCAAATTGCACACAGATACATTACACCATCATCGACTCCCCGACCTACTCGTCTAACACCTAAAATGCCATCTGCAGTCGTTGCTGCCTTACAGGACCTGATGTGGTGACCATGTCGCCTTCACTTTGAGTGTGTCAGTGCCATGACTCATCGCTCCACGTAAATCGCCTTGGCCAACAGTCGTCCATCGACGATGAAATCGAAATCCCTAATAGTCACCGCCACAACCTAGCAAAGTTTTGCCTTCCTCCATCGACGACCGTGACTTCATCTACTCCACCGCCGCATCGACTTTATCTCACCTTCTTCCTCCATGTCGTGCTGCCCCATCATCCAAACCCTAACGCAACAACTCAACCATAAATCGATCTCTAGGATTCTGTGCGATCAATCACGACCTCATGCCTTTGAATCGATTTCGTTTCGATTCGAGAAATAGACGTCTTTTTTATGTGAGGAACGAATTTTGATTTCGTTTCATTTTTTCTCTCTTTTTTCCTTTCGTGAATTCGAACTGAGAAAGGAGGAGGAAAGGCTATGTGATTTTAAAAAGGAAGAAATGGCACAGGATTTAAAAATGACTAGGCAGAAAATATGAAGGAAAGGGGGCTGTAATTAAATTGATTTTATTTCATATTTATCCAAATATTCCTGCTTCGCATAACCCAAAATTATGAGCCCTTATTTATGCATGCTGTCTAGCTTCTAATGTTATATCGCTATTCCGAGCCCAATGGAACCAGCCTCATGCTCCAATTCGATCGTATGGAGAAGTAGTTTTTAAATTGACTATTTAAATTAAATTCCATTAAATTATTTCCAAGCATTTTTAAATTGTATGAACAAATGGTATGTCCTAAAGCTATGAAATTTGAAATCCGATAATAATACACTATTACGGATCCAACGCATCTGGTTTCGTCGAATTCCGAAACTGTGCCCCGGATCGCTATTTTAACACGTCGATTAAATCGACGATTTCCAATTTTTTATGAAATCGCTTGAAATTTCAGTTTTAAAATCATATTAACTAAATTATAATTATAAATACCAAATGATTTAAATATTCGTAATCAAACGATGAAAAATTCGTGTCGTTACATTATGTATATTGACATTTAGTAGTTATGCCACGTATATCACTCAGTAATAATTTTGTACCTGATATAGTGTATGAGACATAATTATATTAGAGCGAGTTTAGTATTGGAATTTTATAGACTCACATCATATTACGAAATCTGTTGTACATTACTCCGTTGAAATCTGTGACTCTGATTTTGATTTATCTATGTTATATATTATTCTGAATGTTTTTAATTGGTGTGTTTATTACTTTGTATTAATATTGCACACATCAAATTTTTAGTTCAGATCCTCAAAAGGTAAATAAGACACGTCGGTGTTTTATAAAGATATATTCACATTCGATCACCCTTAACCAGCCGTATTCTCCGATTAGCAGACGACATTACTTGTAATGTTCTTTACTAAAGTGGGCATGAGGGTGGGGTTCTCACACCTTGGTATCAGCGTTGGATTTCGAACATTATAGAATATAAATTGCACAGAGTTAAGATGTAGACCTAGATTATAACGACCCAAAATTTCATTCATTTGAAATTCAAATATTTAATTGGTTTTTAAATATTCACAGGTTAATTTTATAAGTCGAATGACTTATATTTCAAATATAATAATTTATTTGGATAATTTAATTGTTAATTTATTATCTGAAATTATAGAAATAATTTTAAATTTTAATTTAATATGAATGAAAATGATTTATAAAGTTGATATAAATTCTATTTGAATTGGAATGATATTAGTGAACTTTTAAATTTGATTTAAAAGCGATTTAAAAGAAATTGGATATTTTAATATTTAATTAACATGTAAAAATAGCCATTTTTGACACAATCTCGGGTTTCGACGAAACCAGTTTCATTGGATTATAATGTTGTATTAATGTAGGATTTCAAATTTTGTGTCAATCAAATTTACGTATTGGTCGTACGAAGCTAAAACGTGTGCAAATTTATTTAAGTATTTTAATTAAATAAATCGCTTCGAAAACCTATCTTCCAAATTTGATGGAATCGGCTCCCAATATATATTCCATTGCTTTCAAAATAGGGGTAAAAAATTATAAACACCTGACGGCACATTTCGATTAGAGTTCGCAATTTTTTCGAATGAGCAGTGTCACGAAATTTCTATAAAAGGACATCAATTTTTTGGAAATTAGAAAACCCTTAAGGTTTCAAGCCTTAGCCGCCACCCCTGAAATGAATGGCTAGAAATATTCGATCTTCTTCCCAAAAATCCTATAAATCTATAACCAATTAATAAAAATCCAATATTACAAAAATGAAGAGCACGACAAGAGCTTTGATTTCAATGGTCAAATTTAAAAATTATGGAGTGGATCGACGTAACGGGGCTCATGTATAGCGCCGCTGTTTTGGGGTTTTCTAGTCAAGGGGTTAGTTCATCAAGGTTGGGGCCGGTGGTGCATGGGGGAGAGGACTACGATATGGTGGTCTTTAGATCGAGTCTAGGGTTGTGTGGTGGTCGCGGCGTTCAAGAATTGGAGCATGCGTATGGGTTTCATTTGCCGAGGAATATCATTGCGTGGGGAGGAAGAACCAAAACGCGACTATGATCTACCCTAATCAAAATGAACGGCCTTGATGAGATTAAGGTTTAAAAATAAAAAATTGGAAATTATATTATATTTCGTGTAAACGTATAAAAATCATATCTTTTACATAGGAGGTCGGATTTCCACGAAACAAGTTGCGTTGGGTTCGTTTTGGAACACTATGCGATGGAGTTGGTTTGGATTGATTTGGAGATGCTAGAAACTTTGGGTAAAATTAAATGTGCGTTTAATTTTATTCGAAATAAAACGCTACAACGGCTATTGGAAGCAAAGTGAGTACAACTCACTCTTTCTGTCTTTCTTATATTATAAGTGGGAATAAATTTGTTTTGCGTTGTTTGATGACTATTTGGATGTTATGCTATAGTAGTCAGTAGTTTGATATATTTCTGCCTATTGGAGTAGATGAGACCCTATACGTTCGCATGTATGAGCGGATGACCTTTTGCATGCGCGTCTGCCTCGAAGTGGACATTTGTACAAATTTTCTAACATGTATTTTTGTTGCAGATGACAGGTTGGAGGGATCCAACTGGATTCCACAACAGTGTTGGTTTTTATTTACAGATATTGTTGTATATGCTGTTATCATTTGATATATGATGATTTGGATGCGATGATTGATGTGAATCGCCTTATTTAGTGCTGTTGTAGCATCGGGCCCTATTTTGCAATTTTAAAAATATTAAAGTGATGATTTCAAATTAAAAAGGATTTCAAAGTGATTTTGAAAATAGATGTTTTATTAATTTTTGAATTATTAAGAAAATTAATTGACTTTAAATAAATAAGAAGTTATAGTTTTTATGTTATAAAAAATTATGATTTTTTTTGAAATATAATCAGAATATGATTTTTGAAATATGGAGTTTACTTTTATAAAACAAGTTAAAATTAAGATTTTGAACTTATTATAAATGGCTTATATACGTAAGATTTATAAAATTTGACATTTTATAAATAAAAGTAATGGAATTATAAAAGTATTTTATAAGTGTTAAAATGAAGTTATAAATGAATCTTTTAAGCAAATAAGATTTATAAATTTATGGAGTTATAAAAAAGGAATGAATTTGTAAGTGAAGAGATTTATAAATAAATTAACTTATAATTGGATTTTGGCACATAAATAAGATATAAATGGAACTGATTAATAAAGGTATTTTATAATGGAAGTTTATAAAATAGAATGTGAATTATAAACACTATTTTATAAATGTGGAATCAATTTAATTTGATAGGTTAAATATGGATTTTTATTAAAGGAATTTTATTCATGATTTTGGACAGTGGATAATCCTTTCAATTAAATGTGAGAAGTGGTGAAATTGGTAAGAGAATTTTATTCGTAGTTTTGGACAGTGAATAATCTTTTAAATAAAATGGATATTATTGGGAAGTGATATTATAAAATGGAGTTTGAATGGTTTGAAAATAAAGTAAATTTTGAATTAACTTATTATTAAGTACATATATTGAAATGTTTTCCAAATAGTGAAAATTGAAATGGTTTTTGAATTATATCTTTTTAAAGATAATTTGAAGTGAATATTTGGAAAGTGATTTAGTTGATAAAAGATTAATTAAAAGGGCCTAGTGATCACTTATGGTGCTAGATAATTGTTGTTTGCTTTGATAGTTAAATAACCAACTATCAAAATTTAGCCATTTTAATTCCTTGACTTGATATGGGAACTAGTTTGTCGTACACTTAGTACATAGCCATCTGTGTAGGCTTGATTATTGTTTTTTATGAGGATGTTGATTTGTGTAGTGTGGAGTATTACTCCAATCTATCGAGCTTCCTTCTTGGCCGAAGAATACCAAGTTGAAAGTTGGAGACATGATAAGTCTATGAGACTTAGTTTCTGTGTGAGGTTGAGAAATTCTTTTGCGTTGTTGGTGCGGATAGACCGAGATCAAACTTATCTATAAACCACTTCGGACTAATGTATATGCCTTCGATTGTGCAGATTGTGATGATACTGATATTTAGGATTTTCATAGTGAAGTACTACATGTTGATCGTTTGGGCTTCAAATCCCAATACACATATAGTAGCAGTAGTCTCTTCATTATGAAATATCCAATGCAAGGACTATTCACTACTAATCCTGGGGATTTCCCGAAAGGCTGTGGTAGGAAATACCTTCGGTTTGTCCTATTTCTAGACAACTTGTATGGATGGGTGTCTGACATTGCATTTTTAAGATTACGTACAATGGTTTTTACAAATGTACATCAGTGGTGGCGGAGAAGGCAACTTTTGTTAGCTTAACACCCTCCTTGAAACGTACGAGCTCAAGGGTTGTATTTTTGTGAAAGGCAATTAGTAGTCAACGGAAATGGCAATGTGGCACTCAAAGTGATGTGATATATGATATGTGATATATGAATGGTAATCGTTACCTCAGGCCTCATCAATCGAAGATGACCGAAATAGGATTAGATGCAGTAGGGCTAAGTTGATCATTTCCAATTAGGATATGGTCATCCCCTTCTAGATATATTTCTTCCCGCTATGACGTTCGGGATGTAAATTAATGTGGTTTGTATGCTGTGAGGGCCCTCGGAATGGGTAGTAACCATCGGGGGATGATATATTTGGTACTACCTAGTTATAGAGGTAGGCCAATCTTGTGTTGGTAGAGGATGCTTTGTGATGGTCCTCGGTACACTCCTCTAGAGATGTACTGCCGGAAGGTAGTCCGATCACCTAGTCATTTGTATGGAAATCCAAAATCCACTACGTGCCTGCCATATTATCGTATTACCCAATTTGGGCTATATGCTGGAATTTAATCGATGTAACAACAATAGAAACTATTATAATATAACATGATTTAATATGATATGTCTTGGTTATCATATGGTAAAAACATGGCCGTGTTTATGTGTGGGCGTGCCTTACGAGATACTTTTGTTTTGAAAAGGAAAGTTTTGGTAATTTAATAAATTCAATTGAGTGTGTTTCTTACGCTAGTTTACCAGACTGATCCGGGCGTTCTTCCCTTTCAATGCTCGGGTCAGACCGAATATATTTACTGGTTTAGATTGGTGCTTTTGGAGCTTCAGTTAAAGAGCCGGAGATCTTCATTTTTGTATGCACGTATCTGATTATTTTTCCCTGCTTTGTTATTTTTTTACCGACAATTATAAGGATAGGTTATTATAACTGTCCAGGCTGATGATTAGTGATTGATTGTTGAACTCTGATGGATGTATGTGTATTATATTACAGTTTCTGTTTTGTAAAAATCATTGATATGATATTATATGTTTTCCGCTGCGATGTGAGATTCTGTATTTTTCTTGTTCTATTTAGTTTTCTCTTCTCTCTTTCTTTTCTTCTCTTCTTCTCTCTTATTTTCCTTCTCATGACTTTTCGTTAATCTATGCTTTTTGGGTCGGACATGTGTCGTTTATTGTCAATTAAAAGTGTATGGATTTGCGGGTCGTCACACATGGTATTAGAGCTTAGATTTAGTATATTTCTAGGCTTTGATGTGTACGCAGTATAGATAGGGTCAGTAGCACCCTAGATTGAGTTTGAGTGCATTATATATATGAGCAGGTATTTGTTAGTGATTATAAAAATGTTTTATATTGTGTTTACTTAACCGTTGAGTTGTTTTTGGTCGGTATGTGGGACGCCATGTTATTGATAGGGATTTCTAAACACTTAAACGGGGCAAATCGACATAGTATTGTTTTAAATTGGGTAAGTGAAATAATTTTACATCGATTATATTTTATATATAAAAGAATAATTTTTCAGAAATTATTATAGTTTATATAAATTGATTATTTGGTTGTTTGAAAATGTAAATATATATAAGTTAATAAAAAGTTGTTTGAATAATTCTAATAAAAACAAATATTGTAGAAGAATAAATTATATAAGCAGATGAGTTATAAAGTATGGAATTATAATTAATATGATTTACAATTGTGAAATAATCTTATCTATAAGAAATGAAACTACACGAGTATATTTATAAATACGAGTTATAAATAAAAATGAATTTAAACCAAGAATTTGAATTTTTGAATCCCGTTGATTTTGGAAGTCATTTTTCAAAGTTTGAAGAGGTTATATTATTATAAATCTAAATAAGATAAATCAAATTTATAATTATCACAAACATACATTAGTTCATAAACAAACACCGCAAGATTTAGATATAGTGGCGAGTGCAAACTCACCTTAACTCCTATTACCAACTCTAGAGCATTCCTTAACCTTACCAGCCGCCAATCTTCCCAAAATCATGTTTAAAACCCTAACTTTGATCTCAGGACAGCAAATAGAAGAGATCAAAACAAGGCTAGAACTGAAAACAAGATACCTAAAAGATGTAGAATGGATGAAGAGACTCACCAATATTTTTCTCTTATTTTTTTATAGATTTTCCCTAATTTATTTGGTCAAAAATTTGAGCTAGGGCATAAGAGTTTTAGAAGAAAGGTGTTCGGTTTCTTTTGTTCTGTAAATAGAATTATAAGTACAAAATTTTAAGGAAGGAAATAAGGAGAGAAGGCTCTACATATTTCCCTTTGTGTTACCTAAGTGGGCTTAAAATGAAATGAACCCAATAGCCAATTTAATTAAAACAAAGGTTTTTCTAATTCTTTTTCTCTCATTTAAAAACATACAAATGAAAATGCAATCAAAAATTCTGATTTTTAATAGCAAAACTAATTTTTAAATCCTCTTTATTTATAAAATGATTTACTTTCACAAAATTCCATTTTAGCTCAAAAATAGGATTAAATCATTTCTTACCAAAATTACCCAATTTATCATAAATGGGAAAATACTAAAATAAGTCAACATGACAAATAAGTAATTTAACTTTAAAAATCCTTTTTTGTTTTTAAGTAAAATTACACAATATTTAGAAAACACTAACACATTATTTAACAAGTTTCAAAACAAGAATTTTAACATCAAAAAATTTCTTATTTTGCTTTTCCAATTATAAAATAAATAAAACTCTTAATATTCAAATCCACTTCAATAAATGAGAAATCCCATTTCTCATTAAAATTACAAGTTTAAATCTTTATTAGATTTAAACTAACAACATTGAAAAATCTATGTTGTTACAGAAATCCTGTCTTTGGTACCTTTCGATATAGTCGAAAGGATAGTTTATGCCTTGGGAAATCCCTTCGACTGGGATGATTAAGAACTTTGTCGAAATCACCTTTCGACTCGGACAAGCGAGCTTGGGTTAGCATCCGAACTGCCGTTGAAAATAGTTGAGTTACAAAGATTTCGACTCGATCGAATGAGGCTTGGAGTTAAGCTTCCAAGAAACAAGTATACTAAGGGTTATGACTTGGTTAGAAGGGCTCCTTTTTTCCAACTCGATTGTAGGTTGACACACTTATGAAAAATATAGATATTTGAACTATTAAGTAACTGCAATTATCTCAATCCTCTTTTATTGAACTCGATTATACAAATTGACCAAATCCCCAATTGATGGAGAATTAGGGTTTTTTTAGTTTTTCGTAAGATATAGGTAAGAAGTAAAAGAAAATCAAATCTCTTATAACTGACACCTGGGTCATAATTATAGATGTGGGTTGGGGAATTTTTGACTCCAAGTTTTCGACGCGGTGGAAAGGTCAGTCTTTCTGCTTTCGTGAATGTCTCCTGAGACATACCTTTCGACATGGTCGAAAGGGTTTTAGTTATTCTTCTGTCGCGCTTGAAGCTGGACTTCACTCTTGCTTTGTTTCCTTTAGACTTCATCGATAGGTGATGATTGACAGCCCTACCGTGTCTGAATTTGTCGAAAGGTGTTTTTGATTCCTTTCGGCTCTATTGATCTTAGTTGTGCCTTTCCTTTAGTTGCTGCTGAATGTCTTTCGACTTCGTCAAAAAGACTGTTGATGTGCTCCTATCTTGAATGTTAATGTGTCACACAGGCTGACTCGAAAGCTAACCTTCAATGCTGTCAAAGCATGTATTCTTTTGGCTTCGAATGAGTCGAAACACCCAAAATGGCTTTGCTCTAAATGGTCTCTATCGAAAGCCTCTGTCCCAACTAACTAGGAATATCATGCCTTTACGGTAACGGACGTGTAGTTCTTCTTTCCTAGGTGAGAGTAGCGCTAATCTTTCCAAAAGGCTGTATATGCTTTCAAAAGGGTTGAATTGGTTGAAAATTTTTCCGATAGAAGTGATGATGGCGAAACCTTGACATTTTGAATGGTCTGGCGCAAAAAAGTAGTGTGTCGGCTATTCATCGCCTTCTTACGGTGCCCTTTCTAAGAAATATGTATGCTGTTAACATGTTTGTTGTCGCCTTTGAATAGTAGCCTCCAACTTTGTCGAAAGCTCCCTGTTGTCACAGTCGAGACATCTTTTCTGGCCTATTCGAAAGGTATTGTTGGTGTTGTGTCCCTCTTATCGGAAGCTATGCTTAACTTGACCATCCTGGAGCTTTCTGATCTTTATCAATGTTCTCGTGTTCCTTCTTTCATACTTTTATTCTTACGCATATTTTATGGATAACATTTAGCCCCCCTCTCCCCTAAGTATGAAAAAAGCTTTTCTTCTTTAGGACAAAAACTCCAAAGAATCTCCTCCTCTGTTTCCTACAAAACATATAATGGCTTCTATAAGGATCTTATCCTTGTGGCAAAACCATGATGAGTATCCTTATAATTTTGGTCACTATCTGGTCATTTTATTAGGTAGAGCATTCAGGCAATTATATGACCATTATATGAAACGGTATCACCTGATCTGCTGTTGTCAATTTAAGTAAATAGACCTTCCCCAAAAAGGCTTTCACATACACTTAACCTTTTTTTATTAAGTTATATTTTCCCTGGCCATCGAAGATTGATTTCTTGCTTTTGGCAATCTTATCTAGTTCATTTGTTATGACTCGAGATCTTAATAGAAAGTTCATAAATCATCATGAAATATTCGATATTTAAATTCACAAAATAAAAAATCTTTTAAGAGATCATCAAAGTTTCAACAAGGAAATCAGAAGTATGAAATCCACACAAATAAGAAACTTCAAGATTCACAAACACATAAGATCACCATGAGAAGAATCCGAAAATCCAAGAATCCAGGAATATAATCAATTAGGACCACATTTATTAAACAATCCACGTAAAACTCTTTTCTCTACAATGTTAGAAACTTAATATGAAATATTTTTATTATCAACGAAATCCAACAAAGAGGTTAGGAAATAAAAATAAGAAATCGATAAGAAATTTTGACGAAAGTCCTACCGGCAACTCAAGTGAATTTAATGAATATATATATATCTTGGGAATTATTTTGGATATAAAATATATGGATAAGTTTTTATTTAAAATAGAATTTGCTTTCCTTAAAAAAATAATTTATTTTCATTAATTAAGATAGTGTTTATTAAATTGTAAAATTAATACAAAATGTTTATTTTAACATTTTAAAATGAATTAAAAATATTTTATATGATTTTATTTAAATTATAATTGGTTTATATTCTATTTTCATTAAGATTCTATTTATATATAAATTTAGAAAGCATTTATTAATGTATTTATAAATTAGGAAAATTAATTTAAAAAGATTTTTAAAATCTTTTAAAAATAAATAAAGTGAAATAATAGAAGTGTTACTTTTAAAAACCATGTTAAAAACACATGTAAGTTAATTAACTATAGTAGTGATAAGTGTAGCATTTGTAAACAAGTGTCAAATTTATTTTTGTTTTCTTTAATTCTAAAATAAATCCTAATTTTCATTTTATATAAACATACTTCTTCATCTTCCCTTTTTTTCTTCTTGATTTTTTAAAAGAAACTCATCCATGTTAAACACTTCTTCCAAAATCAGAAATTCTTGAATCAAACCTGAAATCCTCGTTAATCAAAACTTTCCCAAACTCAAACCAAAACAATACAATTCTGTAAACTGTAATCCTCCTCAAACCAAAAATTCACCTCTGTTCAAATCGTTTTCAAGTCAAAAGACCTGAAAGTGTTAGCCTGAAACCATTTTTTTCGAGCCTGTAAGCAAAGATCTTCAAATGCAAACCTGTAAATTCCTTAAACTCAAGAATCAAAACAAGTGAGCCAAGTGTGAAGCCATTTTCAAAACTGTAAACAATGCATGCCTTTAATTTTTCAAATGCAAATCAGCTGAAGCCTGTAGCAGATTTTTAAATGCAACCAGAAAGTACATGGTCAAGCAATCCACTCAAGCAACTTTATCAAGTTCCAGTGTGCTAATCATAGCAGTAACCAAAGTCTTTCTGTTTCAAAGTGTTTTCTTCAGCAATGAGCTTCAACTTGCAGTAATCAAAAGCCTTCCATTTTTCAAATTCTAGAAATCAAGTCTCTGCTCTTTAATCAGTGAGTAAACTTTTAAATTAAAAGCTTAAGTAAATTATTTCTCGTTGCTTGTGAAAATTTCTGTGACAGTTGATGCTGGCTTGTGAATATTTATGTGGTTTTTTGTATGAAAGTTGAAGTATGTGATTAAGATATAGGCATGCATGTTCTATTCCTTCCTGTTTTTGGTACTGGGTTTAAATTTCAAACAAAATTCCAGTTCTTTTTATACGATCGTTGTTAAACCTTGTCTTCAAACAAATTAGTTGAGTTTTAACTTAAGCTAAGAGTTAAAAATATGTACAATTGTTTTAAATTTAAAAATGTGCTAAAATCTAGAAATACAGTAGCAAGGTCATAAAACTTGATAAAACCAAATATTGAATTTTATTGATTCAAGTTTATACCTTGAATCATCACTGGAAATCAAGATTTTTAGTAGTTGGATGGAAGAGCATTTCAGTGTTGACTGGAAAGTGGTTTTGGGGGAATTTCTGGTGGCCACAGAATCTATGATGGTTGGGATCTTGGCTGAAGATAGGTGAAGGATCAGGGAGTACGGGAAATATGGTAGATGGGTTTCTTGATCGCCGTGGAGAGACGGCAAAGGGATTTAGTTTATAACCCTAGCTTTGTTGTGATAGGGGATTTTGGTCTCCGCGAGTTGTTTGGGTGATCGAGTAGCTTGGAATTGTGGGAAATAGTAGCGTGGGTTGTCGGCATGGCATGGCCAGAGTTTCAGTACCTACGACGATCGGAGAAGTGGATGCGAGTAGATTTCCTGGTAGTGTTTTCTTGTTGCTATTTCATCCTCCTTGCTTGATTTTGATGTGAAGCCTGTGATGGTGTTTGGATGGTTGGGGATGGATGCTGGGATGATGGTCGTTGTGACAGAGCTTACGGTGGCGATCATCGTCGTCGAAGACGACCGTGCATGTGCACGGGGATGCTTTGGTTTCTAATGATGGGTGGTGGTTTGGACTCGAAGGTGGGAACTTGTTTTAAAGGTGATAGCTCGGGTTTAAACTCGAGTGTGTTCGTGTGTTTTATCTACAGGTTGTCACTTTAGAAAAATTTAAGAAAAAATGGGTAGAAAGGGAGGTTTACTCGGGGCTAGATCTGAGAAGTCTTCGGGTTTGACCCGAAGCAGCAGTATGAAAACAGTTTTAAAGATGTTTTAAAATCAAATTGTTTTTGAAATTTAAATTTAAATCTATTTTAAAGCTTTCTTTTTTAAACTTACCTTTTCTAATTGTTTTCTTTAACTATTAATTAAGAAGTTTTGAAATTTGAATGATTTAAATTTTGTGAAATTTAAAGTGATTTTAAAACATTTATTTAAAATGAAAGTTTAAGATTTTGATAAAAGTAAGTCTTAAAATACAAATTAAAATTAGTTTTCAAAACCTCTACTTGATAAAATTTAAGTTATTTAAGGAAGTTAAGTTTTGTTAACTTTAAAATTATCAAGTTAAAAGATTACTTATTCTAAAAGTTAATTAATGATGTAATTAAAGTAAAGGTAATTATAATGTTAAAATGTTTTAAAAATGTTAATTGTAATTATGGTATTTATAAGATAATGTTTTATCTTAAGATGATTAAGGTTATAATGTCTTGAGATTAATTAGTTTAATAAAGGAAATTAAGTATTATTAATTAATTTAATTAATTATTTATATAGGATTAATTAAGTAATTAATTAAGAGTAATTAATTAATTTAATTAATATTTAATTAAGGGTTATAAATTAATTAATTAAAGGTTAATTAATTGTAATTAAGGATTATTAATTACAGATTATTAATTAATGATCAGAGATTAATTACTTGAGTAATTAAGTAATTAAAAATGAATTAATCAAGTAGTTAAGATTTGATTAATTTAGTAATTAGAGAGTTGTTAATTAAGTAATTAAAGGTTACTTAATTAATAATTAAGAAGTACTTAATTTATAATTAAGTTTTATTAATTAATAATTAGGTTTTATTAATTAATACTTAAAGGATGATTAATCAAAGGTAATTAAGGATTAATCAAAGGATAATTGATGATTAATCAAAGGGTAATTAAGGATTTATTAATTGTTAATTATGGATTGATTAATTTGTAATTAAGGTTGTTAATTAATAATTAAGTTTTATTAATTAATAAAAAAGAGATAATTAGTTAGTTAATGAAAGATTAATTAATTAATTATGAAAGTAATTATGGATTAATAAATTTGTATTAAGAGATATTGATTAATAATTAAGGTTATTAATTAATAGTTAATGGATAATTAATCAGTTAATTAAAGGTTAATCAATTGATTATAAAAGTAATTAAGGGTTGATTACTTTGTATTGAAGGAGATTAATTAATAATTAAGGTTTATTAATTGATAATTAAAGGATAGTTAATTAAAGATTAATTAATTAATTATGAAAGTAATTATGGATTAATAAATTTGTATTAAGAGATATTGATTAATAATTAAGGTTATTAATTAATAGTTAATGGATAATTAATCAGTTAATTAAAGGTTAATAAATTGATTATAAAAGTAATTAAGGGTTGATTACTTTGTATTGAAGGAGATTAATTAATAATTAAGGTTTATTAATCAATAATTAAAGGATAATTAACCTGTGATAGAGATTAATTAATTGATTAATAAGGTAATCAAGGAGTGATTAATTAATTAAAAGTTTGCAATTAATTAATGATTGTTTAAGCAGGATTAGGAGACTAATTCTTAAGTAATTAATTTAATTTAAGGTAATTAAATTAATTATAACATGAATTAATAATTCGTGTTTATGGATGATTGTTTGTGTAGAATATCTATTGGATGATATCTATTGAATTATATCTATTGGATTATATCTATTAAATGATATGTTATGATATTCTGTGATATGATATTGGATATATCAATGATAAATGTGTGATATTTATCTATGTTAAATGCTGTGTGAATTCAATATATATTGAATTGAATTGAATAAAATTGTTTAAACTCTTTAAATAACTTGGCCTTTAAGATACGTTTGGATTTCGAAGAGACAGGGATCGGGTATCAAATTTGATTATCTTAAAACCACATCGATCCAAGTTAAACGTTAGGTCGTGAATTCAAGAGAAGATCATGTTGAAGACTCGAAGTGTAAGAACTATTTGTTGTCAAAACTCTAAGGGTGATTCCAATACAAGTATAACGGAAAATAGTGCTTTCAGGTTCGAGATGGAGTTTCAGAGTGCAAGCGTTATCGTCGTTAACTCTGAGGGTGATTCCAAAATGAGTGTAATGAGATAATGCCTTCGGTTTCGTTCGAACCTGAAACGAACTTGTATGGATTGAATGCTTTCAGAACATCATCAGGTGGACGGTGAGCATTCTAAGATAGATGTGTTCTTTAAAGGTAATCGCGGCCTCAAGCCTCATTAACCGGTAATGGCTAAAACAGGGGAGGTGCAGCAAGGCTAAGTGGGCCGCGCTCAAGTAGGATGAGATTTACCCTTATCTAGTGTCCCTTTTATTCGGCTGTGTGGGCAGTTGGTTTGCAGCCAACTGTAGGGTTGTCATGTTCGGGACTGTTCAGTAAGGAATGGTTCTGGCCTTGTGTTGTAGAGGGTCGGAAGTGATTCTCGGTACATTGATCTAGGCCATGTATTGTGACGAACGGTATCCCAGTAGCCCTGCCATTGTATGGAAATCCGTCTCCAATAAGCGCCCTCGGATTTCTTTGTATACCTATGTATGCTGGAATTTAATAAATGTAACAATTTTGGCTATTTTCTAGTTTATTTGAAAGCCTCAGACCCTATAATAATACCACTGGATTTCCTATCAAATGTTTTGGTTAGCGTAAGCTAAAAACTTACCCATGTTTATGTGTGGGAAGTCTTACGTGATACCTTTCGTTTTCAAAGGTTTTCAAAATTTAACCAATTTTAAACCGTTTACTCACACCAGACCCTTGTTTGACCCAGTTTATTTTTGTTTTTCTTAAACTCTTGGGTACTTAAATTTTTATGAGTAGTCAAGTGATCAGGTTTTGGCTTGACAAATATTGGATAGCTTGGAGCAGGAGTCCAGGCGTAGCTATATCTATATTTCCGCTGAGCTATGTTGAAGTCTTTGTCTGTTTTATTGGAATGTAATGAATTAGACGGAACTTTATAGCTATCTAATGTGAAATGTTGTCGAATCTGTGTAACTTTGATGTATTGACTATGCAATAACTATTTGATATATTATATTTTGTTCCGTTTCTGCTATGAGATTCTGATGTTATTGAGTTCTTTCTTCTTTCTATTCTATTTCTACCTCTTTCTTTCTTACTGATGAGGCGTCTTTTTGTGGAATGAAAGGCGGGTCGTCACCGTTGGTATCAGAGCATAGGTTGAGGTAATACCTAGGCTCTTGGGTAGTGTCTATCTTGAAAGCGTGTATTTGTAATTTTTATATAGTTATATACCTATATAAATTTGTTGGGTGTCTGTTCGGATTTCCAACATAGGTTCTAGAGAAGTTCATCTTTCTCTTTGTTTGGTTGACCATCCTATCCTTAGGCGGAGTAACCGAGTTAGATAAGATCTGTAGAGGGTTAAGACTTTCTTATCTCCCCCATAGTTTTCTTATGACCCATCAGTATTGGATCTCGAAGGGTTTGATCGTATTCTGGATATGGATTGGATGGATAGTATAAGATTGTTTCTTTGGAGACTGAGGTGGAAGAATCGCAAAAGTGACTTGTTATGATTTCGGAGTTCATTTGAGCATCTTCTGCATTGGAAGCAAGGCATCTCCGGAAGGCGTAGAATCGGTCAAGGTGGTCAGAGATTGTCCGGATGTTTTCGGAAGAGTGAAGTTTGTCCTTATCAGAAGATAGACTTTTGAATCGTCTCGGTTCTAAGAGCATTGCCTATTTTTCTTCCTAGTAGAAGGATGGTACTGAAGGAGAGAGAAGAGTTGGAGAACCAGATCCAAGATTTCTTTGAGGAGGCCTTTTGTTTCTAGTAAGGGTATTTCTATAGATCCATCCAAGGTAGCTACTATTCAGGAGTGAAGCAACCGCAGTTTTAATGGATTTGGCATAGTTCTACAGGAAGTTTATCAAGGATATTTTTAAGATTTCTCCACACTCAATCAAGTTTACTCAGGAAAGGAGTAAACTTAAGTGGACCCGACTATAAAGAGGCTTTCTTGGACTTGAAGGCAAGGCTGACCAGTGTGCCTGTTCTAGTTATTCTAGACGGCAAGAGTAAGTTGAGGTCTACACAGATTTTTGTGTGTTCCTGTTATGGATGGATTGAGTCAAGAATGGTCAGAGTTCCAGTTTTGTGTTTTAATAGCCAAGGAACATTGGGGATCATTGGAAGGATTTGAGGCAAGGAGTTCTGTTAGGAAGTCTTCTGGTGGCCGAGCTTGAAGAAGGATGTTGCTGCTTTCATCTGTGGATGTGCGATTTGTCAGCAAGTTTAGGTGATCAATAGAAGACCGCTAGTTTGTTGCAACCTTTGAAGTTCCGAAGTGAAGTGAGAAGTGATTTCTTTGGATTTCGTCAACGGTTTGCTAAGGACCAAAGAGGAAAATGGAGGAATATGGGTGATTGTAGACCGGTTAACCTAGAACGCCGATTTATTTCCGGTCAAGGCAACCCATACTGCAGCATCTTTGGCTGAGCTTTTCTTGAAGGAGTTTGTCCGACAACTTGGTGTTTCAGTCAGCATTGTTAGCAACTGTGATCCTATTTTCTCCAGCAGATTTTGGAAGGCTTCATGATCAGCTTAGGGGTTGAGTTTGAATTTAAGTTTAGCCTATCATTCCTAGATCGACGGTCAGACGGAAAGGCTGAATAGAATTTTTGAGGTTGTACTAAGGGCTGTGTTTTGGATTTGATGGGTCTTGGGAGGACCATCTGCATTGAATGGAATTCTCGTTCAGTTATCAGGCAAGTATCTAGATGGCACCCTATGGAGTTATGTATATAAGACCTAGAAGATTCCCTTTCTGTTGAATAGAGTTGAGATATCGTCTTGTTCTTGGTCCTGTTTTGATCCGTGAAGCATCTGTGAAGATGGAGCTTATCTAGAAGAGTTTGAGAGCAACGCAGGATCGTCAGAAGGATTTGTGGACAGGGGACAAGGACAATTGGAATTTGGATCTAAGGATTTAGTCTCTGTCAAAGTTTCCCGATTTAAAGGAATTATCAGATGTGGAAAGACGGGATAACTTGCTCCAAGATGGGTTGGTATGTTCCAAGTGCTTGAGAAGATTAGTGATTGTGGTCTTCAGGATTGAATTGCCAGTTTGGATTGCTGGAATTCATGTTGTTTTTCTCACATATCTCATCTGAGAAAGTACGTGAATAATCTATCTTAGTTGGGATCTGCAGTTCAATAGGATCTGGTAGTTGAGCTGGTTTTTAGTGTGGTCTAATATTTGGTTCAGATTTTTTTGAATCAGAGTCAGAGGAAGCTCTAGATCATAGTGGTTTAGCAGGTTTAGGTTCTATGGAGCTAGGATTTCAGAGTTTTTCTTGAGAAACTTTGGATAGTTTTAAGAAGGCTTACCCGGATTTATATCCAGATAGCTAGTGATATTTGTTCGAATAAATTGGTTGTTCAAATAGATTGTTTGTTTGGATGAAATTGTTTGTTTGGTTGATAGTGTATGGCTGATATTGATGATTGGATTGTTGAAATGAAATAAAAGATTTTAGATTATCTCTATTTTGAATTTCGGGGACGAAATTCTTTTAAGGGGGAGGAATGTGATATCCTAGAATTTCGAGGAATTTAAAATGTGATAATCTTATATTAAATTAATTAAAATAGGAAATATTATTGTTTTCAAATATAAATAACCAAAATAAGTAATAATATGATGATTTTAAATATAGTTATAAATAGATTTTTAAATGAAATAATTATTTTCAAATTTAGTTGTTTTATAAAATAGATTTTTAAATAAATTTATTATTTTCAAATTTAATTTGTGTTTGTTTAAAATTGATATATATTTGAATTGATTTTAGAATTAAATTTTCAAATTGAATTTGAATTTGAACATAGATTTAAATTTGAATTTAATGAATGTATATCTTGGGAACTATTTTGGATACAAAATATATAGATAAGTTTTTATTTAAAATAGAATTTGCTTTCCTTAAAAAAAGAATTTATTTTTATTAATTAAGATAGTGTTTATTAAATTGTAAAATAAATACAAAAGGTTATTTTAACATTTTAAAACAGATTAAAAATATTCTATATGATTTTATTTAAATTATAATTTGTGTATATTCTATTTTCTTTAAGATTTTATTTATATATAAATTTAGAAAGCATTTATTAATGTATCTATAAATTAGGAAAATTAACTTAAAAAGCTTTTTAAAATCTTTTAAAAATAAATAAAGTGAAATAATACAGGTGTTACTTTTAAAAACCATGTTAAAAACACATGTAAGTTAATTAGCTATGTTAGTGACAAGTGTAGCATTTGCAAACAAGTGTCACATTTACTTTTGTTTTCTTTAATTCTAAAATAAATCCTAATTTTCATTTTATATAAACATACTTCTTCATCTTCCCATTTTTTTTCTTCTCAATTTTTTAATAAAACTCATCCATGTTAAACCCTTCATCCCAAACCAGAAATTCTTGAATCAAACCTGAGATCCTCCTGAATCAAAACTTTCCCAAACTCAAACCAAAATAATTCAATTCTGTAAACTGTAATCCTCCTCAAATCAAAAATCCACCTCTGTTCAAATTTTTTTCAAATCAAAAGACCTAAAAGTGTTAGCCTGAAACCATTTTTTTCAAGCCTGTAAGCAAAGATCTTCAAATGAAAACCTGTAAATTCCTCAAACTCAAGAATCAAAACCAGTGAGCCAAGCATGAAGCCATTATCAAAACTGTAAGCAATACAAGCCTGTAATCATTCAAATGCAAATCAGCTGAAGACTGTAGCAGATTTTTAAATGCAACCTGAAAGTACATGGTCAAGCAATCCTCTCAAGCAACATTATCAAGTTTCCAGTGTGTAATCATAGCAGTAACCAAATTATTTCTATTTCAAAGTGTGTTCTTCAGCAATGAGCTTCAACTTGCAGTAATCAAAAGCTTTCCAGTTTTCAAATTCTAGAAATCAAGCCTCTGCTCCTTAATCAGTGAGTAAACTTTTAAATTAAAAGCTTAAGTAAATTATTTCTCGTTGCTTGTGAAAATTTCTATGATAATTGATGCTGGCTTGTGAATATTTATGTTGTTTTTTGTATGAAAGTTGAAGTATGTGATTAAGATATAGGCATGCATGTTCTATTCCTTCCTGTTTTTGATACAGGGTTTAAATTTTAAACAAAATTCCAGTTCTTTTTATATGATCATTGTTAAACCTTGTCTTCAAACAAATTAGTTGCGGTTTAACTTAAGCTAAGATTTAAAAATATGTACAATTGTTTTAGATTTAAAAATGTGCTAAAATCTGGAAATACAGTAGCGAAATCATAAAACTTGATAAAACCAAATATTGAATTTTATTGATTCAAGTTTATATCATGAATCATCACTGGAAATCAGGGTATTTAAAACAAAAATCAAGATTTTTAGTAGTTGGATGGAAGAGCATTTCAGTGTTGACTGAAAAGTGGCTTTGGGGGAATTTCTGGTGGCCAGAGAATCTATGTTTGTTGGGATCTTGGTTGAAGATAAGTGAAGAATCAGGGAGTACGGGAAAAATGGTAGATGGGGTTCTTGATCGCCGTGGCGATACGGTGAAGGGATTTAGTTTATAACTCAAGTTTTGTTGTGATAGGGGTTTTTGGTCACCGCGGGTTGTCTGGGTGATCGAGTAGCTTGGAATTGTGGGAAATAGTAGCGTGGGTTGTCGGCATGGCGTGGCCAGAGTTTCAGCAGCTCCGATGATCGAAGAGGTGGATGCGAGCAGATTTCCCGGCAGTGTTTTCTTGTTGACGTTTCATCCTCTTTGCTCGATTTTGATGTGAGGCCTTTGATGACGTTTGGATGATTGGGGATGGATGTTGGGATGATGGTCGTTGTGACGGAGCCTACGGTGGCGATCATCGTCGTCGAAGACGACTGTGCATGTGCACGGGGATGCTTTGGTTTCCGATGATGGGTGGTGGTTTGGACTCGAAGGTGGGAACGTGTTTTGAAGGTGATAGCTCAGGTTTAAACTCGAGTGTGTTCGTGTGTTTTATCTACAGGTTTTCACTTTATAAAAATTTAAGAAAAAATGGGTAGAAAGTGAGGTTTACTCGGGGCTAGATCTGAGAAGTCTTCGGGTTTGACCCGAAGCAGCAGTATGAAAACAGTTTTAAAGATGTTTTAAAATCAAATTGTTTTTGAAATTTAAATTTAAATCTATTTTAAAGCTTTCTTTTTTAAACTTACCTTTTCTAATTGTTTTCTTTAACTATTAATTAAGAAGTTTTGAAAATTTGAATGATTTAAATTTCGTGAAATTTAAAGTGATTTTAAAACATTAATTTAAAATGAAAGTTTAAGATTTTGATAAATGTAAGTTTTAAAATACAAATTGAAATTAGTTTTCAAAACCTCTACTTGATAATATTTAAGTTATTTAAGGAAGTTAAGTTTCGTTAACTTTAAAATTATCAAGTTAAAAGATTATTTATTCTAAAACTTAATTAATGATGTAATTAAAGTAAAGGTAATTATAATGTTAAAATGTTTTTAAAATGCTAATTGTAATTATGGTATTTATAAGATAATGTTTTATCTTAAGATGATTAAGGTTATAATGTCTTGAGATTAATTAGTTTAATAAAGGAAATTAAGTATAATTAATTAATTAATTATAAAGGATTAATTAAGTAACTATTTGAGAGTAATTAATTTAATTAATAATTAATTATGGGTTATAAATTAATTAACTAAAGCTTAATTAATTGTAATTAAGGATTATTAATTAAAGATTGTTAATTAATGATCAGAGATTAATTAATTGAGTAATTAAGAATGAATTAATCAAGCAGTTAAGATTTGATTAATTTAGTAATTAGAGAGTTGTTAATTAAGTAATTAAAGGTTACTTAATTAATAATTAAGAAGTACTTAATTTGGAATTAAGTTTTATTAATTAATAATTAGGTTTTATTAATTAATACTTAAAGGATGATTAATCAAAGGTAATTAAGGATTAATTAATAGATAATTAAGGATTAATCAAAGGTAATTAAGGATTAATCAACAGGTGATTAAGGAATTATTAATTGATAATTATGGATTAATTAATTTGTAATTAAGGTTGTTAATTAATAATTAAGTTTTATTAATTAATAATTAAGAGATGGTTAGTTAGTTAATTAAAGATTAATTAATTAAGTATGAAAGTAATTATGGATTAATAAAATTGTATTAAGAGTTATTGATTAATAATTAAGGTTATTAATTAATAGTTAATGGATAACTAATCAGTTAATTAAAGGTTAATTAATCGATTATAAAAGTAATTAAGGGTTGGTTACTTTGTATTGAAGGAGATTAATTAATAATTAAGGTTTATTAATTGATAATTAAAGGATAATTAATCTGTGATAGAGATTGCTTAATTGATTGATAAGGTAATCGAGGAGTGATTAATTAATTAAAAGTTTGTAATTAATTAATGATTGTTTGAGCAGGATTAGGAGATTAATTCTTAAGTAATTAATTTAATTTAAGGTAATTAAATTAATTATAACATGAATTAATAATTCCTGTTTATGGATGTTTGTTTGTGTAGAATATCTACTGGATGATATCTATTGGATGATATCTATTGGATTATATCTATTGGATGATATGTTGTAATCTTCTGTGATATGATATCGGATATATCAATGATAAATATGTGATATTTATCTATATGATATTTATCTATGTGATATTTAACTATGTTAAGTGCGGTGTGAATTCAATATATATTGAATTGGATTGAATAAAATTGTTTAAACTCTTTAAACAACTTAGCCTTTAAGATACGTTTGGATTTCGTTGAGACCGGGATCGGTTATCAAATTTGATTATCCGAAAACCACATCGATCCAAGTTAAACGTTAGGTCGTAAATTCAAGAGAAGATCAAGTTGAAGACTTCGAAGTGTAAGAACTATGTGTCGTTAAAACTCTTAGGGTGATTCCAATACGAGTATAACGAAAATAGTGCTTTCAGGTTCGAGATGGAGTTTTAGAGTGCAAGGGTTATCGTCGTTCACTCTGAGGGTGATTCCAAAATGAGTTTATTGATATGATGCCTTCGATTTCGTTCGAACCTGGAACGAACTTGTATGGAATGAATGCTTTCAGAACATCATCAGGTTGACGATGAGCATTCTAAGATAGATGTGTTTTATAAAGGTAATCGCAGCCTTAAGCCTCATCAACTTTGAATGGACAAAACAAGGGAGGTGCCGTAGGTGCGTCATGCTCAAGTAGGACGAGATTTACCCCTGCCTAGATGTCCCTTTTATTCGGCTGTGTGGGCAGTTAGTCTGCAGCCAACTGCGGGTTTGTCTTGTTCAGGACTATTCAGTAAGAAATGGTTCCGGCCTTGTGTTGCAGGGGGTCGGGAGTGATCCTCGGTACGTTGATCTAGGCCACGTACTGTCACCGACGGTACCCCGGTAGCCATGCCATTGTATGGAAATCCAATCTCCAATAAGCGCCTCGGATTTGATTGTATACCCATGTATGCTGGAATTTAATAAATGTAACAATTTTAGCTATTTTCTAGTTTATTTGAAAACCCTGACCCTATTATAATATCACTGGATTTCCTATCAAATGTTTTGGTTAGCGTAAGGTAAAAACTTACCCATGTTTATGTGTGGGAAGTCTTACGTGATATCTTTTGTTTTTAAAGGTTTTCAAAAGTTAAGAAACTTTAAACCATTTACTCACACCAGACCCATGTATGACCCGGAGTTTATTTCTATATTTCTTAAACTCTTGGGTACTCAAATTTTTATCAGTAGTCAAGTGATCAGGTTTTGGCTTGATGAATATTGGATAGCTTGGTGTAGGAGTCCAGACGTAGCTATATCTATATTTCGGCTGAGCTGCGTTGAAGTCTTTTTCTGTTTTATAGGAATGTAGTGAAATAGACAGAACTTTATAACTGTCTAATGTGGAATGTTGTTGTAATCTGTGCAACTCTGATGTATAGACTATGTAATAACTGTTTGATATATTATATTTTATTTCGTTTCCGCTGTGAGATTCTAAGATTGTTGAGTTCTTTCTTCTCTCTATTCTATTTCTACCTTTTTCTTTCTTATTGATGATGCGCCTTTCTATGGAATGAAAGGCAGGTTGTCACATCAAGACAGGGGTGTCATCACTTATATAGGAAGGAAAAGCAATAGTACACAATTGTGGGAACATATACATGAATTCATAATTTACTAGAACTTTGTCTATGTTCGTTCCAATTCCCCTACATCGCCAATTATATGTACAACCTTTAAATGAGATTCAACCAAACCGCAGTTAAATAAATAGTTTTTAAAGGAATTCAAATAGGAAAAAGGGATTGGAAAACCTCCCATTTTATCCTTTGGATTAAGAGCATTATTAAAATTCCCCATAGCTAGCCATGGATACCTTATAGTCGAGGCATCGAGACGAAGAAAATCCCATTAGTTTTGTTGCTCGAAAAAAGAGTTGCTAGCATAAATACATGTGCAGTAAAATTGCCATCCTCCTTTATTTGTTAATAGTAAGGTTATGTGTTGTTGGGAAGAATTTGCAACAACATATTCCTAAATTGATTTGCCAAGAAAAATTGAAATGCGACCTTTACTGACGGTATCATTATTATGTATAATATTACATGCAGAAAACTTTGTTTGCAAATTATCAATGTTATATGTAGATAATTTGGCTTCAGTTAAGCTTAAAAGACTAAGCTTGTCAGCATTTACAAGCGGGAATACCTAGCTGACTTTATCGTTGATGTTCATGCCTCTAATATTCCAAGTCATAATATTCATTTACCCATCAAAAATCTCTGTTTTGATCTTTTAGGAGGAGCTATTTTGGATTTTTGGGATTTGCGGAAATTTCGCACTTCTTCATGTATGTGGGGTTCTTCGAAACCATGGGGGAGACATTAATTTCTAAATTATTTTTGTTACCAGTTTCTTGAATATGTGAGGCAACATCGTGAATAAGAGCTTCTACAATATAATTGTCATCAACGACATCTTTATTCACCGTAGTGATATCTGTATTTTCTACTGTCTCGGTAACAAAGGTAATCCGAAAAATATCGAATTACAGAACAACTGAAAATATTAAACTCTATCAAGACGTGCCGTCTGGTGTTCTGTATGTTATACCCCTATTCCAAACATAATGGAGCTTGTTTCTGTTGAATATGCGCTTTGCGCTATATGATTTTTGTTTGATGATAATAAACATATATACATTCATTTAAATGTATTTGTTAATGTACTATTTTATTTTTCATAAAATAAATAAATATTTGCTGAATAAAATTAAATGACACAGAATTTGAATTCAAACAGAAATTTTATTCAAACAAATATTTATTACAATTTTGAATAGTACAATTTCAATCTCTCACTATACATATACATTTTTTGATTACAATCACATCATATTTCACATTTACAGTTGACCTCACTACATATCACTCACACTCTTATTTTTTGTCTTCAACTGCATTCCGGTTTGAATCCAGCATCTGAGTGATCTGCAAAAATATTCTCAAACGCAGTAAAATTGAAAGAGAAATATTTTTAAAATTGAAAGAAACGATGATTTTGAAAACATTGTTTGCCTCAGTTATTTGGGTTGTTCGTCATCATTTTTGACTGTGCAATATCTGTGCATATCAGTATTTTTATCAGGGACAGGTAATTATAAGTGGCTGCAGTACACACGTGTACATTCGTATACGTGTGCACTGCCTCGCCAACTCGTGTGCAAAAATCAAACAAAAGCACAGAAATCAAAAACAAGGTCAAACCCAAGATAGATTCAACTCAAGGCAGAATACAAGCTGCAGTATATCAAAGTGATATAGATACATGCAAATTCGACAAGCAACTGAAGGCAAAAGGTCCAAAGTATCACTTACAACATGTATGCAGCACAATGAACCAGTGACAACGAACTACAAACTCAACAAGACATATACACAAAGCATAGTGCACCGAAGGAGCAGCAACAATGAAACTGACTCGAGGAAGTGGTGAACAAATGTGCAAATGTTCAAGACCACCAGTACACAGTGATGACAATACAAGGAAATGAAGATTGCAGCAATATACAGATGAAAAAAAAATTGACCAACTGCAACAATGCAAACAATAAACAGTGAAGAACATGAACTGCAACATTCAAGTGTATATTGAAAACAAGCTGCATGAATACAACATGAAGTACAACCACAAAGTTCACAAGTGCAGACAAAAAAGAATATGGACTGCAACAAACATGAAAATGAACCAAAGTAGTACAGCAGCTCCATGACCAAGTGATACAACAGCTACTACCAGATAACTACAAGGCATGAAACCATACTTGACACAGTGGCAACACTAGAAACACACGAGCTAATGAAGACTGCATGAATCAAGACCACACAGTGCATATATGTCAAACATGAATGCTACGACTTCAAATGAAGACCAACAAGCTACATGATGAACAAGTGCAAACTGAATGTAACAAGCATGAATAGAGTACAGTGTCACTCTCATGTATGCAACAGATAATGAAACAAGTTGCACCAGACCAAGTTCAAGTAAAAGGGCAACATACTAACTTAAACAACAACAATGAACCAGAGCCAAGAATATATGTACAGTATGGCAAATGCAGGTACAAACTATTGTGAATGCAGATACAACATGTCAAAGTAACATAAACAATGCAAACCAAAAAAGATACCAGAGAAAGTGAATAGCATGCAAAAATTATACAAACCCAAAACCAAGACAGGATGCATCATCCTCAAAAGCAGGTTCAAGTAAAAAGTTCAAGCATCAACCAGCACTGAGGATACACTACAATGGATGCAGAGGTGCAGACGACCAGTAGCCAACAACAAGCCTTGATGAAGCTACCTAACATGATTGTCAATAGTATACAAAAATGCAACAGGAACCAATCTTAAGAACTACAAAGACCATGTCAAACACAGTGACACCATTAAGCAATCAACAGTCGAAAATATGCGTGTGACAAAGTCAAATATCACAAATCACGAAATCAATTCAAAGCCGTGTGAATCAAGCTACTAGAAATACGAAATTGACAAAGTCAGATCAATCCTCAGCATCAAAGTGTAATCGAACGGCAAAGCAAGAATTTTTGAAGCAATCAGTCGAACGCAAAAATAAGAAATCAAATCCTATTAAAACCCTAATCATCATCGTCATTTATTTCATCGAGTTCAAGCATCTACCAGCAAAGCAAAAGGAGAAAAATACATACCGAAAAAAACAGAACGAACTCGATCCAAAATTGAAGAGCCGTAAGCAAATCGAAGAAATAAAGGATCGTCAAAGCAATCACGACAACAACCATCTGAGCGATCAACGAAGTCGGCGCCTTTAATTTTGCACAAACCCTAATTTGGAAACCAGGGACGAAGCCCTAAATTCAGAACTGAGAGGAACAAAAGAGAAGAACGGTCGCCATTTTTTACAAGGAGATAAAGAAACGGGCTAACAGATAGTAAAGGGGGCCGGCCTTGCTTATTATTAAAAAGGGTTTAGTGTTTTAAGTTTATAAAAGGGCTTTATTATATTAATTAGGGTTTAGGGTTATATTTCTATTGTTTTTTAATTATCGTTTTTATTTTTCGAATCAAAACTTAGTAAATCACCACCTAGGTTTAGGTAGTGTCAGATTATCTATTTTGAATTAGTTCAGTGAGCAGGGTGTGCGAGTTTGCAAAGCTGTATAGGCGGGAGCAGAGTTTGCGAGTAAGCGAAGCTCTATAGGCGGGAGGCAAAGTTTGCGAGTAAGCGAAACTCTATAGGCGGAGCAGGGTGTGCAAGTCTAGTAGAGGGTTTGTGAGCGTGGAGCAAATGTTTGCGAGCAGGGTGTGCGAGTCTAGTAGAGTGTTTGTGAGCGTGGAGCAAATGTCTGCGAGTCTAGTAGAGTGTTTGTAAGCGTGATACTGTTTAATTCTAATAGAAATCTGTGAATGCAGCAGTAGGCAGGGTTTGCCGAAGCTGGGTAAATTTTGTGTGTGATTTACTTTTTCTACATATTTATTTTTTCTGTGTATAAAATCGATTAAATTTGCTATAACCCTATTCACCCCCCCTCTAGGATTAAATCTAGATCCTACAAGTGGTATCGGAGCCAGGTTTATTTTTACTTTAACTCTAGAGATATGTTTAAACGCTTTTTAAGTTTTGTATAAAAAGTCTTTGCAGCAACTTGGGATGGTGAAGAAGGAGAAGAAGCTAATATGTGTTTGATGGCAAAATCAGATTTAGAAGCCAGCTCAGAGGAAACTAGTGAGATTTGTTGGCGGGCTAATGAGCAACAAGAATGGTTTCTAGATTCAGGCTGTTCTAGACATATGACAGGTGACAAATCGAAGTTCCTTAGTCTAGAGAATTTTAAAGGCGGAAATGTGATCATGGGAGACAATAGTAAGTGTAAGATCATTGGTAAAGGTGAAGTAGGTAACGGTAATTTTTCTTTAGCAAATGTTTTATATGTTGAGAATTTGCACCACAATCTCATTTCTATTAGCCAACTATGTGACAAAGGTATGAATGTTGTCTTCGATAGTGATACTTGCAAAATCATTGATAAAGATTCTAATAACATTGTTTTTATGGGCAAAAGAAAAGGAAATGTTTACTCACTTTCATTTGATAATCTAAATCTGTCTAGATGTTTGGTAGTCACAGATGAAGAAGCATTTTTATGGCATAGAAGACTTGGTCATGCTAGCATGAGCCTCTTAGAAAAACTTGAAACAAAAGAATTAGTCAGGGGGTTACCACATCAGAAATTTAAAAATAACAAAGTGTGTAAAGCATGTTCCTTGGTCAAGCTTAGTCGATCATCATTTCGTCCTAAAAACATTGTTAGCACATCAAGGGTTCTTGAATTAATTCACATGGATTTATTTGGACCAAATGAAATTGCAAGCTTAAATGGAAAACGTTATTGTTATGTATTGGTTGATGATTACTCTAGATTTACATGGGTTTATTTCTTAGCCAAAAAGTCTGAATCTTTTGAATATTTTTCAAAATTTGCAAAACTTGTTCAAAATGAAAAAGGAGTTTCAATTAAAAACTTGAGAAGTGATCATGGAGGCGAATTTGAAAATTTGGAATTCGAAAGTTTTTGTGAAGAAAATGGTTTAAAACATGAATTTTCTGCTCCACGAACACCTCAACAAAATGGGGTAGTTGAAAGAAAAAATCGTACATTGCAAGAATTGGCAAGATCCATGTTGAGTGAGTATAAACTACCTCTAACCTTTTGGGCAGAGGCAGTAAATACGTCATGCTATGTAATGAATAGAGTAATGGTTAGACCAATACTTGGCAAAACATCTTATGAATTGTGGCATGAAAGAAAACCTAACATTTCTTATTTTCGTGTATTTGGATGTCCTTGTTTCATTCTTAACACAGGTGATCAACTTGGAAAATTTGAATCTAAGGCTGATGAGGGAATTTTCATGGGTTATTCAACAAGGAGTAAGGCTTACAGGATATACAACAAACGAACAAAGACAATTGTTGAGTCAATCAATGTAAAATTTGATGAATCTGATCTGGAAAGAACGACTGAAAAGATGGTTGACGATGGGGTAGATCCTGAAGGCACTGAAGAAGGGATATTTAGTGAGAAAACTGAAAGAAGGACTGTTGATGCCGATAAATTAAGGTTCAAACCAAATCATCCTCCTGAATTAATTATTGGTGATCCTACGGAAGGTATACGTACTCGTTCTTCATTTGATGAAAATTTGTGTGCGTTTTGTTGTCATAGTGGTTTTATTTCTGAGATTGAACCTGATTCTGTTGAAATGGCTCTTAATGATGAAAATTGGATTTTAGAAATGCAAGATGAACTTAATCAATTTGAGAGAAACAAAGTTTGGAAATTAGTTCCTAGGCCTAATGACTATCCAATTGTAGGGACTAAATGGGTGTTTAAAAATAAACTTGATGAATCAGGAAATGTAATTAGAAACAAGGCTAGGTTGGTTGCAAAAGGTTATAACCAAATAGAAGGCATAGACTTTGATGAAACATTTGGTCCAGTTGCCAGGTTAGAAGCCATTAGAATCTTGCTAAGTTTTGCACGTTACAAGGGTTTCAAACTTAAACAAATGGATGTAAAAAGTGCCTTTTTGAATGGTGATTTAAAAGAAGAAGTTTTTGTTGAACAACCACCCGGTTTTGAAAATCATGAATTTCCAAATCATGTGTATAAGCTAGAAAAAGCATTATATGGTCTTAAGCAAGCTCCAAGAGCTTGGTATGACTGCCTCTGTACATATCTTTTGGAAAATGGTTTTAACAAGGGTAGTGCTGACACGACACTGTTTCTATTACATAAAGAAAGTGATTTTTTGATTGCTCAGATTTATGTGGATGATATTATTTATGGTGCTACTAATGAGCTCTTGTGTGAGAATTTTGAACAAGTCATGCAGGCTAAATTTGAGATGAGTTTGGTTGGTGAATTGAAATACTTTCTTGGATTTCAAATTAAGCAAAGCAGTGATGGTATTTTCATTTCACAATCCAAATATGTGTTGGAGCTATTGAAGAAATTTGGAATCGAAAATTCCAAACCATTGAGAACTCCTATGAGCCCATCAACAAAGTTGGACAAAGATGAAAAAGGAATTGCAATTGATCAAAAGAAATATCGAGGGATAATCGGTTCACTTCTCTATCTTACTGCTTCTAGACCTGATATTATGTTTTCTGTGTGCTTGTGTGCACGTTTTCAAGCTAATCCCAAAGAATCTCATTTGAAAGCTACTAAACGAATTTTGAGATATCTTTCACACACACACAAATTTGGACTATGGTACCCTTCTTGTGAAAATTTTGATTTAGTAGGTTATTCCGATGCTGATTATGCTGGTTCATTAGTTGATAGAAAAAGCACTAGTGGGACATGTTTCATGCTAGGACATTCATTAGTCTCATGGTCAAGTCGGAAACAGAATTGTGTTGCATTATCCACCACCGAAGCAGAATATATTGCTTTGGGAAGTTGTTGTGCTCAAATTCTATGGATGATGCAAACTCTTTTTGATTTTGGCTTAGTCTATAAACAAGTTCCATTAAAATGTGATAGTAGGAGTGCTATAGATTTGTCAAATAATCCTGTTCATCATTCTCGCACAAAACACATTGATGTGAGACACCACTTTCTTAGAGATCACATTGCTAAAGAAGACATTTGCATTGAATATATTTCAACTGAAACTCAACTTGCTGATATTTTCGCAAAACCTCTCCCCGAAGACAGATTTTCCAAATTACGTTTAGATTTGGGAATTATAGAGATTGACTGATCATTTTTTTTTTAAAATTTGATTTTTGAATTTGATTCTAAATGACAAATTTTTGACTAATCTAACTCCCTAATGATTATCGAAAAGATGAATAGTGATTGAAAAAGTGATGAGTGTTGATATTTATCATATATTAAAACTCGAGAAAATATAATTAGGAAATTTCTTTAGAATTTCATAACAAGAGTTATAAAAACTTTTTGTTGGGTAAAAATTCCATGATCGTTTCTATTCCTATCATCTTTCTATCGACCATCACTCATCAAAATTACACATAGTATGTAAATTTGTGGTAGTTTACAAAGGAAATCATTCGTTCTTCAATATCTTTAAATCTGTGAAGGAAATTATTTGTGCTTCAACTTATTATATTTAGCAATAAAAATAAATATCCAAAGTATTCACTCTCATTTAAAAGTCCTCACGGTTATGCATGGGTGAATTACTTGGATTTTTGATTATGTGCTTCCATGCTCATTTAAAAGTCCTCACGGTTATGCATGTATGGAACGCATATCAAAATTAATTGATTTAATAGACAAGTTGATTCTAATCCCATTTAAAAGTCCTCACGGTCATGCGTGGTTAGAAGATACTTGATTTCATTTTTTAAATAAAAATTGTGAATACTACTAATCTCATTTAAAAGTCCTAACGGTTATGCATGCTTAGTAGATATTCAAATTTCCTGAAATAAATATACCACAAATAGACAGAATTGTATGATTTTTGATGATTTTATCCCCATCACTTCTGAAAGTGGAATATGTGCTTCACAAGGGTAATTATGATTTTTGTTTGAGTTTTATTGAGATTTGATATTTATATTTAATTGAGTTAAATGTTTGATTCATGTCTATCACTTCATCCCTATTTTATAACACTATTATTCTTTTGCTGATAACAAAAGGGGGAGAGAAAAGTTAAGATTTTGTCAAATAGAATCAAGCAAAGGTCAAAGAACTTTCATTTTGCATATAGGCTCATTTACATATTTTTATTTGTATGCATATATGTAGGGGGAGCATCACATAAAAAGGAAGCATTCAAATAGGGGAAGCAAATGAAATTATCAAATACATTTAATATATTCAAAATCTTAAATATATGTTTGTTATCATCAAAAGGGTGAGATTGTTGAATATGCGCTTTGCGCTATATGATTTTTGTTTGATGATAATAAACATATATACATTCATTTAAATGTATTTGTTAATGTACTATTTTATTTTTCATAAAATAAATAAATATTTGCTGAATAAAATTAAATGACACAGAATTTGAATTCAAACAGAAATTTTATTCAAACAAATATTTATTACAATTTTGAATAGTACAATTTCAATTTCTCACTATACATATACATTTTTTGATTACAATCACATCACATTTCACATTTACAGTTGACCTCACTACATATCACTCACACTCGTATTTTTTGTCTTCAACTGCATTCCGGTTTGAATCCAGCATCTGAGTGATCTGCAAAAATATTCTCAAACGCGGTAAAATTGAAAGAGAAATATTTTTAAAATTGAAAGAAACGATGATTTTGAAAACATTGTTTGCCTCAGTTATTTGGGTTGTTCGTCATCATTTTTGACTGTGCAATATCTGTGCATATCAGTATTTTTATCAGGGACAGGTAATTATAAGTGGCTGCAGTACACACGTGTACATTCGTATACGTGTGCACTGCCTCGCCAACTCGTGTGCAAAAATCAAACAAAAGCACAGAAATCAAAAACAAGGTCAAACCCAAGATAGATTCAACTCAAGGCAGAATACAAGCTGCAGTATATCAAAGTGATACAGATACATGCAAATTCGACAAGCAACTGAAGGCAAAAGGTCCAAAGTATCACTTACAACATGTATGCAGCACAATGAACCAGTGACAACGAACTACAAACTCAACAAGACATGTACACAAAGCATAGTGCACCGAAGGAGCAGCAACAATGAAACTGACTCGAGGCAGTGGTGAACAAATGTGCAAATGTTCAAGACCACCAGTACACAGTGATGACAATACAAGGAAATGAAGATTGCAGCAATATACAGATGAAAAAAAAATTTGACCAACTGCAACAATGCAAACAATAAACAGTGAAGAACATGAACTGCAACATTCAAGTGTATATTGAAAACAAGCTGCATGAATACAACATGAAGTACAACCACAAAGTTCACAAGTGCAGACACAAAAGAATATGGACTGCAACAAACATGAAAATGAACCAAAGTAGTACAGCAGCTCCATGACCAAGTGATACAACAGCTACTACCAGATAACTACAAGGCATGAAACCATACTTGACACAGTGGCAACACTAGAAACACACGAGCTAATGAAGACTGCATGAATCAAGACCACACAGTGCATATATGTCAAACATGAATGCTACGACTTCAAATGAAGACCAACAAGCTACATGATGAACAAGTGCAAACTGAATGTAACAAGCATGAATAGAGTACAGTGTCACTCTCATGTATGCAACAGATAATGAAACAAGTTGCACCAGACCAAGTTCAAGTAAAAGGGCAACATACTAACTTAAACAACAACAATGAACCAGAGCCAAGAATATATGTACAGTATGGCAAATGCAGGTACAAACTATTGTGAATGCAGATACAACATGTCAAAGTAACATAAACAATGCAAACCAAAAAAGATACCAGAGAAAGTGAATAGCATGCAAAAATTATACAAACCCAAAACCAAGACAGGATGCATCATCCTCAAAAGCAGGTTCAAGTAAAAAGTTCAAGCATCAACCAGCACTGAGGATACACTACAATGGATGCAGAGGTGCAGACGACCAGTAGCCAACAACAAGCCTTGATGAAGCTACCTAACATGATTGTCAATAGTATACAAAAATGCAACAGGAACCAATCTTAAGAACTACAAAGACCATGTCAAACACAGTGACACCATTAAGCAATCAACAGTCGAAAATATGCGTGTGACAAAGTCAAATATCACAAATCACGAAATCAATTCAAAGCCGTGTGAATCAAGCTACTAGAAATACGAAATTGACAAAGTCAGATCAATCCTCAGCATCAAAGTGTAATCGAACGGAAAAGCAAGAATTTTTGAAGCAATCAGTCGAATGCAAAAATAAGAAATCAAATCCTATTAAAACCCTAATCATCATCGGCATTTATTTCATCGAGTTCAAGCATCAACCAGCAAAGCAAAAGGAGAAAAATACATACCGAAAAAACAGAACGAACTCGATCAAAAATTGAAGAGCCGTAAGCAAATCGAAGAAATAAAGGATCGTCAAAGAAATCACGACAACAACCATCTAAGCGATCAACGAAGTCGGCGCCTTTAATTTTCCACAAACCCTAATTTGGAAATCAGGGACGAAGCCCTAAATTCAGAACTGAGAGGAACAAAAGAGAAGAACGGTCGCCATTTTTTACAAGTTAAAGAAACGGGCTAACAGATAGTAAAGGGGTCCGGCCTTGCTTATTATTAAAAAGGGTTTAGTGTTTTAAGTTTATAAAAGGGCTTTATTATATTAATTAGGGTTTAGGGTTATATTTCTATTGTTTTTTAATTATCGTTTTTATTTTTCGAATCAAAACTTAGTAAATCACCACCTAGGTTTAGGTAGTGTCAGATTATCTATTTTGAATTAGTTCAGTGAGCAGGGTGTGCGAGTTTGCAAAGCTGTATAGGCGGGAGCAGAGTTTGCGAGTAAGCGAAGCTCTATAGGCGGGAGGCAAAGTTTGCGAGTAAGCGAAACTCTATAGGCGGAGCAGGGTGTGCAAGTCTAGTAGAGGGTTTGTGAGCGTGGAGCAAATGTTTGCGAGCAGGGTGTGCGAGTCTAGTAGAGTGTTTGTGAGCGTGGAGCAAATGTCTGCGAGTCTAGTAGAGTGTTTGTAAGCGTGATACTGTTTAATTCTAATAGAAATCTGTGAATGCAGCAGTAGGCAGGGTTTGCCGAAGCTGGGTAAATTTTGTGTGTGATTTACTTTTTCTGCATATTTATTTTTTCTGTGTATAAAATCGATTAAATTTGCTATAACCCTATTCACCCCCCCTCTAGGATTAAATCTAGATCCTACAAGTGGTATCGGAGCCAGGTTTATTTTTACTTTAACTCTAGAGATATGTTTAAACGCTTTTTAACTTTTGTATAAAAAGTCTTTGCAGCAACTTGGGATGGTGAAGAAGGAGAAGAAGCTAATATGTGTTTGATGGCAAAATCAGATTCAGAAGCCAGCTCAGAGGAAACTAGTGAGATTTGTTGGCGGGCTAATGAGCAACAAGAATGGTTTCTAGATTCAGGCTGTTCTAGACATATGACAGGTGACAAATCGAAGTTCCTTAGTCTAGAGAATTTTAAAGGCGGAAATGTGATCATGGGAGACAACAGTAAGTGTAAGATCATTGGTAAAGGTGAAGTAGGTAACGGTAATTTTGCTTTAACAAATGTTTTTTATGTTGAGAATTTGCACCACAATCTCATTTCTATTAGCCAACTATGTGACAAAGGTATGAATGTTGTCTTCGATAGTGAAACTTGCAAAATCATTGATAAAGATTCTAATAACATTGTTTTTATGGGCAAAAGAAAAGGAAATGTTTACTCACTTTCATTTGATAATCTAAATCTGTCTAGATGTTTGGTAGTCACAGATGAAGAAGCATTTTTATGGCATAGAAGACTTGGTCATGCTAGCATGAGCCTCTTAGAAAAACTTGAAGCAAAAGAATTAGTCAGGGGGTTACCACATCAGAAATTTAAAAATAACAAAGTGTGTAAAGCATGTTCCTTGGTCAAGCTTAGTCGATCATCATTTCGTCCTAAAAACATTGTTAGCACATCAAGGGTTCTTGAATTAATTCACATGGATTTATTTGGACCAAATGAAATTGCAAGCTTAAATGGAAAACGTTATTGTTATGTATTGGTTGATGATTACTCTAGATTTACATGGGTTTATTTCTTAGCCAAAAAGTCTGAATCTTTTGAATATTTTTCAAAACTTGCAAAACTTGTTCAAAATGAAAAAGGAGTTTCAATTAAAAACTTGAGAAGTGATCATGGAGGCGAATTTGAAAATTTGGAATTCGAAAGTTTTTGTGAAGAAAATGGTTTAAAACATGAATTTTCTGCTCCACGAACACCTCAACAAAATGGGGTGGTTGAAAGAAAAAATCGTACATTGCAAGAATTGGCAAGATCCATGTTGAGTGAGTATAAACTACCTCTAACCTTTTGGGCAGAGGCAGTAAATACGTCATGCTATGTAATGAATAGAGTAATGGTTAGACCAATACTTGGCAAAACATCTTATGAATTGTAGCATGAAAGAAAACCTAACATTTCTTATTTTCGTGTATTTGGATGTCCTTGTTTCATTCTTAACACAGGTGATCAACTTGGAAAATTTGAATCTAAGGCTGATGAGGGAATTTTCATGGGTTATTCAACAAGGAGTAAGGCTTACAGGATATACAACAAACGAACAAAGACAATTGTTGAGTCAATCAATGTAAAATTTGATGAATCTGATCTGGAAAGAACGACTGAAAAGATGGTTGACGATGGGGTAGATCCTGAAGGCACTGAAGAAGGGATATTTAGTGAGAAAACTGAAAGAAGGACTGTTGATGCCGATAAATTAAGGTTCAAACCAAATCATCCTCCTGAATTAATTATTGGTGATCCTACGGAAGGTATACGTACTCGTTCTTCATTTGATGAAAATTTGTGTGCGTTTTGTTGTCATAGTGGTTTTATTTCTGAGATTGAACCTGATTCTGTTGAAATGGCTCTTAATGATGAAAATTGGATTTTAGCAATGCAAGATGAACTTAATCAATTTGAGAGAAACAAAGTTTGGAAATTAGTTCCTAGGCCTAATGACTATCCAATTGTAGGGACTAAATGGGTGTTTAAAAATAAACTTGATGAATCAGGAAATGTAATTAGAAACAAGGCTAGGTTGGTTGCAAAAGGTTATAACCAAATAGAAGGCATAGACTTTGATGAAACATTTTCTCCAGTTGCCAGGTTAGAAGCCATTAGAATCTTGCTAAGTTTTGCATGTTACAAGGGTTTCAAACTTAAACAAATGGATGTAAAAAGTGCCTTTTTGAATGGCGATTTAAAAGAAGAAGTTTTTGTTGAACAACCACCCGGTTTTGAAAATCATGAATTTCCAAATCATGTGTATAAGCTAGAAAAAGCATTATATGGTCTTAAGCAAGCTCCAAGAGCTTGGTATGACTGCCTCTGTACATATCTTTTGGAAAATGGTTTTAACAAGGGTAGTGCTGACACGACACTGTTTCTATTACATAAAGAAAGTGATTTTTTGATTGCTCAGATTTATGTGGATGATATTATTTATGGTGCTACTAATGAGCTCTTGTGTGAGAATTTTGAACAAGTCATGCAGGCTAAATTTGAGATGAGTTTGGTTGGTGAATTGAAATACTTTCTTGGATTTCAAATTAAGCAAAGCAGTGATGGTATTTTCATTTCACAATCCAAATATGTGTTGGAGCTATTGAAGAAATTTGGAATCGAAAATTCCAAACCATTGAGAACTCCTATGAGCCCATCAACAAAGTTGGACAAAGATGAAAAAGGAATTGCAATTGATCAAAAGAAATATCGAGGGATAATCGGTTCACTTCTCTATCTTACTGCTTCTAGACCTGATATTATGTTTTCTGTGTGCTTGTGTGCACGTTTTCAAGCTAATCCCAAAGAATCTCATTTGAAAGCTACTAAACGAATTTTGAGATATCTTTCACACACACACAAATTTGGACTATGGTACCCTTCTTGTGAAAATTTTGATTTAGTAGGTTATTCCGATGCTGATTATGCTGGTTCATTAGTTGACAGAAAAAGCACTAGTGGGACATGTTTCATGCTAGGACATTCATTAGTCTCATGGTCAAGTCGGAAACAGAATTGTGTTGCATTATCCACCACTGAAGCAGAATATATTGCTTTGGGAAGTTGTTGTGCTCAAATTCTATGGATGATGCAAACTCTTTCTGATTTTGGCTTAGTCTATAAACAAGTTCCATTAAAATGTGATAATAGGAGTGCTATAGATTTGTCAAATAATCCTGTTCATCATTCTCGCACAAAACACATTGATGTGAGACACCACTTTCTTAGAGATCACATTGCTAAAGAAGACATTTGCATTGAATATATTTCAACTGAAACTCAACTTGCTGATATTTTCGCAAAACCTCTCCCCGAAGATAGATTTTCCAAATTACGTTTAGATTTGGGAATTATAGAGATTGAATGATCATTTTTTTTTAAAATTTGATTTTTGAATTTGATTCTAAATGACAAATTTTTGACTAATCTAACTCCCTAATGATTATCGAAAAGATGAATAGTGATTGAAAAAGTGATGAGTGTTGATATTTATCATATATTAAAACTCGAGAAAATATAATTAGGAAATTTCTTTAGAATTTCATAACAAGAGTTATAAAAACTTTTTGTTGGGTAAAAATTCCATGATCATTTCTATTCCTATCATCTTTCTATCGACCATCACTCATCAAAATTACACATAGTATGTAAATTTGTGGTAGTTTACAAAGGAAATCATTCGTTCTTCAATATCTTTAAATCTGTGAAGGAAATTATTTGTGCTTCAACTTATTATATTTAGCAATAAAAATAAATATCCAAAGTATTCACTCTCATTTAAAAGTCCTCACGGTTATGCATGGGTGAATTACTTGGATTTTTGATTATGTGCTTCCATGCTCATTTAAAAGTCCTCACGGTTATGCATGTATGGAACGCATATCAAAATTAATTGATTTAATAGACAAGTTGATTCTAATCTCATTTAAAAGTCCTCACGGTCATGCGTGGTTAGAAGATACTTGATTTCATTTTTTAAATAAAAATTGTGAATACTACTAATCTCATTTAAAAGTCCTAACGGTTATGCATGCTTAGTAGATATTCAAATTTCCTGAAATAAATATACCACAAATAGATAGAATTGTATGATTTTTGATGATTTTATCCCCATCACTTCTGAAAGTGGAATATGCGCTTCACAAGGGTAATTATGATTTTTGTTTGAGTTTTATTGAGATTTGATATTTATATTTAATTGAGTTAAATGTTTGATTCATGTCTATCACTTCATCCCTATTTTATAACACTATTATTCTTTTGCTGATAACAAAAGGGGGAGAGAAAAGTTAAGATTTTGTCAAATAGAATCAAGCAAAGGTCAAAGAACTTTCATTTTGCATATAGGCACATTTACATATTTTTATTTGTATGCATATATATAGGGGGAGCATCACATAAAAAGGATGCATTCAAATAGGGGGAGCAAATGAAATTATCAAATACATTTAATATATTCAAATTCTTAAATATATGTTTGTTATCATCAAAAGGGTGAGATTGTTGAATATGCGCTTTGCGCTATATGATTTTTGTTTGATGATAATAAACATATATACATTCATTTAAATGTATTTGTTAATGTACTATTTTATTTTTCATAAAATAAATAAATATTTGCTGAATAAAATTAAATGACACAGAATTTGAATTCAAATAGAAATTTTATTCAAACAAATATTTATTACAATTTTGAATAGTACAATTTCAATCTCTCACTATACATATACATTTTTTGATTACAATCACATCACATTTCACATTTACAGTTGACCTCACTACATATCACTCACACTCGTATTTTTTGTCTTCAACTGCATTCCGGTTTGAATCCAGCATCTGAGTGATCTGCAAAAATATTCTCAAACGCGGTAAAATTGAAAGAGAAATATTTTTAAAATTGAAAGAAACAATGATTTTGAAAACATTGTTTGCCTCAGTTATTTGGGTTGTTCGTCATCATTTTTGACTGTGCAATATCTGTGCATATCAGTATTTTTATCAGGGACAGGTAATTATAAGTGGCTGCAGTACACACGTGTACATTCGTGTACGTGTGCACTGCCTTGCCAACTCGTGTGCAAAAATCAAACAAAAGCACAGAAATCAAAAACAAGGTCAAACCCAAGATAGATTCAACTCAAGGCAGAATACAAGCTGCAGTATATCAAAGTGATACAGATACATGCAAATTCGACAAGCAACTGAAGGCAAAAGGTCCAAAGTATCACTTACAACATGTATGCAGCACAATGAACCAGTGACAACGAACTACAAACTCAACAAGACATGTACACAAAGCATAGTGCACCGAAGGAGCAGCAACAATGAAACTGACTCGAGGCAGTGGTGAACAAATGTGCAAATATTCAAGACCACCAGTACACAGTGATGACAATACAAGGAAATGAAGATTGCAGCAATATACAGATGAAAAAAAAAATTGACCAACTGCAACAATGCAAACAATAAACAGTGAAGAACATGAACTGCAACATTCAAGTGTATATTGAAAACAAGCTGCATGAATACAACATGAAGTACAACCACAAAGTTCACAAGTGCAGACATAAAAGAATATGGACTGCAACAAACATGAAAATGAACCAAAGTAGTACAGCAGCTCCATGACCAAGTGATACAACAGCTACTACCAGATAACTACAAGGCATGAAACCATACTTGACACAGTGGCAACACTAGAAACACACGAGCTAATGAAGACTGCATGAATCAAGACCACACAGTGCATATATGTCAAACATGAATGCTACGACTTCAAATGAAGACCAACAAGCTACATGATGAACAAGTGCAAACTGAATGTAACAAGCATGAATAGAGTACAGTGTCACTCTCATGTATGCAACAGATAATGAAACAAGTTGCACCAGACCAAGTTCAAGTAAAAGGGCAGCATACTAACTTAAACAACAACAATGAACCAGAGCCAAGAATATATGTACAGTATGGCAAATGCAGGTACAAACTATTGTGAATGCAGATACAACATGTCAAAGTAACATAAACAATGCAAACCAAAAAAGATACCAGAGAAAGTGAATAGCATGCAAAAATTATACAAACCCAAAACCAAGACAGGATGCATCATCCTCAAAAGTAGGTTCAAGTAAAAAGTTCAAGCATCAACCAGCACTGAGGATACACTACAATGGATGCAGAGGTGCAGACGACCAGTAGCCAACAACAAGCCTTGATGAAGCTACCTAACATGATTGTCAATAGTATACAAAAATGCAACAGGAACCAATCTTAAGAACTACAAAGACCATGTCAAACACAGTGACACCATTAAGCAATCAACAGTCGAAAATATGCGTGTGACAAAGTCAAATATCACAAATCACGAAATCAATTCAAAGCCGTGTGAATCAAGCTACTAGAAATACGAAATTGACAAAGTCAGATCAATCCTCAGCATCAAAGTGTAATCGAACGGCAAAGCAAGAATTTTTGAAGCAATCAGTCGAACGCAAAAATAGGAAATCAAATCCTATTAAAACCCTAATCATCATCGGTATTTATTTCATCGAGTTCAAGCATCAACCAGCAAAGCAAAAGGAGAAAAATACATACCAAAAAAAAACAGAACGAACTCGATCCAAAATTGAAGAGCCGTAAGCAAATCGAAGAAATAAAGGATCGTCAAAGCAATCACGACAACAACCATCTGAGCGATCAACGAAGTCGGCGCCTTTAATTTTGCACAAACCCTAATTTGGAAATCAGGGACGAAGCCCTAAATTCAGAACTGAGAGGAACAAAAGAGAAGAACGGTCGCCATTTTGTACAAGGAGATAAAGAAACGGGCTAACAGATAGTGAAGGGGGCCGGCCTTGCTTATTATTAAAAAGGGTTTAGTGTTTTAAGTTTATAAAAGGGCTTTATTATATTAATTAGGGTTTAGGGTTATATTTCTATTGTTTTTTAATTATCATTTTTATTTTTCGAATCAAAACTTAGTAAATCACCACCTAGGTTTAGGTAGTGTCAGATTATCTATTTTGAATTAGTTCAGTGAGCAGGGTGTGCGAGTTTGCAAAGCTGTATAGGCGGGAGCAGAGTTTGCGAGTAAGCGAAGCTCTATAGGCGGGAGGCAAAGTTTGCGAGTAAGCGAAACTCTATAGGCGGAGCAGGGTGTGCAAGTCTAGTAGAGGGTTTGTGAGCGTGGAGCAAATGTTTGCGAGCAGGGTGTGCGAGTCTAGTAGAGTGTTTGTGAGCGTGGAGCAAATATCTGCGAGTCTAGTAGAGTGTTTGTAAGCGTGATACTGTTTAATTCTAATAGAAATCTGTGAATGCAGCAGTGGGCAGGGTTTGCCGAAGCTGGGTAAATTTTGTGTGTGATTTACTTTTTCTGCATATTTATTTTTTCTGTGTATAAAATCGATAAAATTTGCTATAACCCTATTCACCCCCCCTAGGGTTAAATCTAGATCCTACAGTTTCAAGACCTAATTCGACCATATGCAGAAGATAGCTTTTCAACCCCAATTATTATATTATGTTTCTTAAATTAATTTCTATGCGTTTCGATCTCGCGTGTCCAAACGATAGATCCGACTGCCATGAAAATCGTTATCACATAGTAACTCACTATTACGGATCCAATGACACTGGTTTCGTCAAAATCCGAGACAATGCTCTGAAAGGCTATTTTTATATGTTAATTAAAACGGGTTATTTTCAAAATCAGTTAAATCACTTTTAAATCCAATCTAAAAGTTTTATTATCATCATTCTTATTAAATAGAATTTAAATAAGCTTTGAAATTATTATTTTTTATCCAACTTAAAACCCAAGATTCAATTATTAAATTCAACAAAATAAATTATCAAAAAAATAATTATATTGAAATTTTAGCTAATGAAATTTTAGCTATTTGAAGTATAAAAATAATTAATCAATATTTAAAATAAATTAAATATTTCAAAATCAAATGACTGAATTTCTAGGTCGTTACATCTTGTTTGAAAAACAAAGGCTTTCGACTATATCCTTTGTATCATTACTTAAAACCTTTGGCCTTCACTTTTGATATCATTAGAAACATACCTTTTGAAATATTTAAAACATATCTTTCGAATACTTAAAAATACCCTTTTAAATGCCTAAAATATATCCTTCGAAAGACTTAAGCATACCCCTCGAAATGATCATAGAAACCATTTAAAAGTGTTCCTTTCGGTACCATTGGGTTTAACACTTAATATAACTATTGGGTCAAGAAGAACCGAAGTGAAAGTACCCCTTTTAAAAGCATTATTTTAAGTAAAGAATCTGGGAAAGAGGATGGTTACGAAACACCTTTCGAAACAATTGCCTCCATAACTATTATTAAAAGCGGTTGAAACAACCCTTTAGAAAGCATTAAGAAGACAGCATCAGATTTTACATGGACGAAAGCTTTCCTTTTGGAAGCATAGACTTAAAGTTATAAAGAAGATGACCTTTAACTAATTTGAAAGGCATGAATATGGTATCTAGGTTTTGAATAGTTTCGGAAGTGGCTACCCTCTTCGAAAACTCCTTTTTAAAACAAAACAAGCGGCAACTCATTCGAAAGCTTCTTTTAAAATAAAGGCACATTAATTGATTCGAAATCTATTTAAAAGTAACTTCAGCCCCTTGAAAGTAAGCCTTCGACACCATTGCTTCCACCTTTCTCCAATATGTTGCATACCAATTTCTTAGTAACCGTGCATTGGTTTTGAATAGGTTCGAAAGGTCGACTCGGCATAGTTTCGGAAGCAAGCAAACGGAAGTGGGAAGGTTGTAATTCGAAACAAAAATGATTTTATGCCTTACAAAAATTCCTTTTGATCTTTTACTAAGAAGGATGCCGAGTTCAATAATTTATAATTGAAATTATTATAACGAACAAGCCATTCCTACAATAAAACATTTAAACATTTAAGTCCTCCAACTTAGATAATTTAATAACCATATTAAAAAACTTAGGAAAAATCTCCAAAAATCACCATAATTCGCTTTTAATATGTTTTCTAACATATGTAAATTTCAGACCCGAAATCATTATATAATTGCCTTATATAATTTAAACCCAAAAGTCTACTCTTCCATCCAAATTTCATAATGAATATCTTTAGCTTGGAATATTATGAAAATTTAAACCCACCACCAAAATAATTTTTTATATAACATATTCGACCATCGTGGCATTTGAAATTAATTTACACAAATTTAACCTTAAAATCGAGATATATCCTTGTTTATATCAAAAAATGGCATATAATCAAAGCATATCATCATTCATCCATCTAAACGGTTTTAAACCTTAAACCCGAAATTAAAATGTTCAAAAAGACATATGTGAGATGTGAGATGGTTTAGATTATTATTCACCTTGTTTGGATAAGGAATTTGAGATTTGTTCTTGCTTTAATCTTCCTAGCTTGAATCTTAGCTTCTAATTGATTTTAAGCTCTCCTTCCCTTAGGGTAATGGTCAGCCTTGCTTCCTTTTGTTTATTTTTTTTATTCATGAAAATGTAAATGAGTGTAAGGTAAGGGTTTAGGGGTTATAGAGTAATGACATACGGCTATTCCCATATTACCCTTGCCTTATTCTCTTAGGCACTTAACTTGAAAACCATTTTTATAAATCCATTTAGCTAAGGCACGACTCTAATTAGTTTTCAAATCTCAATCCCCTTATCGCTCTAGACTCTACATTGTTCTATTTAATTTATCTAATTAAATCCCTTGAATAATTCTATTTAAAATTAGGGGTGTTACATCCTACTTTAAATGACACATTGCCATTTCCAACAACACAAAATTATGCAATCTGCAAAAGTACATCCTATGAGCTCATACGTCTCGAAGAAGGGTGTTAAGAATAGGAGGGGTTGCCTCCTACACCATTAACGGATATACGTTTGTAAAGATCAATGTATGTGGTTTTAGAAATGCAATGTCAAACATTCGTTTATACAAGTTGCCTAAAACAGGACAAACTGAAGGCACTTCTCCTAGTCCATCAGGTTTGAGAATCATCCTTAGGATTAGTAGCGAGTAGTCCTTGCATGGAAAATTTCAAATTGAAGGAACCACTGCTACCATATATATGATCAAGGAATTAAGCCAAGAGGTTAGTGGCAAGCTGTCCTACATTATGAAGATCTCGGTCGTCAAAATCATTGTCTTCAACATGTCACTTTCGTATATTGGTTCGAAGTGGTTTTTAGATAGGAGTCACCCATATCCGATCTTGGTTCCTTCAAACCAATTATCGATAAAATATGTCAAATATATAGGTGGTTATTATTCAATTAATCAATTTCTTTTATCCAAGTAAAATGTCACTTTTGAGATATGCATCTTTAAATCATATTGTAATTTAGTATATACGAGATAATTAAACCCTTTTTATTAAACCCTTTGGTTAATTAAAACCACTTCTTAACTTTGGAAAATACCAAAATATTTCATCATTAATTACTTAGGAAAAGTATAGTCCAAATCTTAATGAAGATTTCACATTTCCAAAACATATTTTTACTGTGTCAAAGACAATGCTGTTTAAGATAGCGATTACTGTAAACCCAAACCAGCTTGTATTAAATAAAAGGGTCCACAAATTTTAGAATGATTATACCCAATACTAGTTTCGGTATTCAACCTATACTATTCAACACAAAACGGTAAAATCACCTTTTAAATTCATATGTATAGTACGAGTTCCTCCTTGAAATTTAATACAGAGTTTAACTGGAATGTTTTCTTTTGGCAACCTTTATCCTATTTTAAATCATGTTTAACTTTAGGAAAGCTCCAAATCCCTTTTTATCTTAGGAAGATGTGGTCTGAGTAAATCAAATTTACTATCTCCTCCGTTGGGCCAATGTAGGTAGCTAGAGTAGAAACCAAACATTGGTTGTCCAATCTTGGGTCTAGAGACTATCATTCTATCACCCATAAGGCGGTCAAGTTATTTGATCAACTCTAAACTCATTAAAATACTTGATTTATTATTTGGAAAACATTTGCAAAAGATTTGGGAAGAAAATCCCAAGATAAAATCTTATTTTCAAAAGTTACCAAAAATTGTTGCAAAAAGTGCTTTAAATAGTGTTTTTAAAGCTTCTTTGTTCAAAGCACTAATTCCATTTCATATATTCCCATTTTTATAACTCAAACTGCTTTTATAACTGTTTAACACATCTATAAATTTTATTTCATATTTTTAAAGATTTAAAAATGTCCATTATAAAGATTTTTCCATTTTTGTTTCTAAACTATCAAACCGTGATGTCTCTAAAAACTTGATTTGGACATAATTCAAATTCTATTCAATGAAATCTTGATTTTTCTTCATGAATTGAAAACTATAGTTATAATAGTTCAGAGAAATCTTAATTCAATTAATCCTGAGCTATAATCCATTCCACACATTGATTTAACTTTTATGGCAGGAAATCGCATACTGTCGTTCCCCAGCGCGCCTATTTTTGACTCCAATTTCATAATTTGTCAAAACTTTTTCGAATTACCTTTTAATGTTTATAAAAAATTCATAAACCATTTTAAATCATTTTAAAGTAGTTTGACCAAGCTATAACACATTTATAATTCATATAGGAAAGTGATTTCCTTTATGTAAATTCAACGTGCACAATCAAACAAACATATCATCCCAACTAAATATGATGAACAACCATAGAAAACAAGCATATCATATCATATCATATCACCATATAATTTATTTGAAAAATAAGCTGAGTTTCTTACCTTCATCTGTTTCTAGATTTACTAAATTTGACTATAGCTCCGCTATTCCGAAACTGGGGCTTATATATCTTGCACTAAGACTCCTAGGGGTTCGGCATTGTGCTTATAAGGGTCGTGGAATGCTTATTAAAAATCCCCAATTTGTAGGCCCAAAACCAACTTCTATGAATGCTGCAGTCATCCATATTTAGTAATTCTCAACGACTGAATGTAGTAACGTTATATACGTTGATATACCAGAAACACATGAATACGAAAAAATGTAAACTTAATTTAAAATAAATTTCTCATTTCATTACACATAGGATTTCAGATTTATTTATATAGTCCCCATTTGTAAACCACGTTCAGAGAAATATAGTTATTACGAATTACGCCAAGAGCGACATACGAAGATGCCCTCTCGGTTGATTAGATTCTAAATATAGACAATTAAAAAACTTTTGCATTTCATCCAATTACACAATGGAATCAAAAAGAAAGAACTTCTAATAGTTAGCTTGCCTCTTGCACATCTTCAGAAGATTATTCTTCTAAAGAAGAACCCGAAAAATTCTAGCTCTATTGATTAGATTGAACTAGATATGACTTATTTGAAGTTATTCGTCAGTATAGATTTAGCATACGATCCAAAAAGGCATTTTGGGAATCGATCTTACTCTATCTCTATTCGTTCCATTTGAAGAAAGAAAGGATCCCAAAGAATCGATCTTTCTTTTAGTTGCCGAGGCACATATCATACTATAGTACACTAAACATTGTACCAAAAAAATTTCTACCCAAGACCTAAGGGAACAGAATGATAGAAAGCACTAAAAAGCGATTCAGAGGCGGACAATTTAGGACACTTGAAATACAAAAACTAGCTTAACTCCCAAACTACTCAAAATCAATTGAGTGCCCGGGAGTTTAAGGGGAAAATATAAACATCGAGTCAGATAAGAAGTCTGGTATGAATAATAACCTACCATCTTGAACAATATAGAAATCTACTGAGGCCACGCCACTTAGTGGAACGGTCCCCTCACTAGTATCTTAACCTAATTTAAAATAACCTATATTGTGCACCTTTATCCAAAATTATTAAGACATGACATAATAAAATGTATCATGATGATATGCAAACATGAGATATGCTCTGGATTTCCCATCCCCATTCACCTGACTATCAGCCTCAAGTTATAGTTTCTAGGGTCACTATTAATCTCTTGGTTTTCACGGGTTAACTAATAACCTATTCTAATCTTACTAGCTATCCGTCTGGTTTCATAGTTTTTAAGGGATCACTAAGAACCTACTGGTGTCGATCAATAACATCATCCAATCATATTATTCAAGGGGTCATTATGAACCTATTGGATTCTCCGATAACATCTCTCATGTCATAGTTTCCATGGGCTGACTCTAAACCCATTGATCTATATCAACAACCTATTCAGACATGGTTTTCATGGGATCACTAAGAATTTATTAGACCCTGCCAATAATAATTTCTATAACATAGTTTTTTTTGGCTTACTAAGAATCTGTCTAAACCAATAATATTTTGATCAGTCTTGGGCATCCTATATTCTGGTCTGTCTAACCTCCAGGATGCAATTTTTCTCACACATGAGTTAATTATATGTATATTCACTACTGGGTCAACTTAGCCTGTAATTTTGCCCTTAACACCCTAAAATGTAGTTATGGGTAATAATGAAGTGAATATGATTACACACGTATACATGATAAATGATCAAATAACACTACAACATAAACATCCATGGTTTGATTCCTTGTAATCATTTTCTAATGAAATATGGTTAATACATTTAACCTACTATCTTTAGAAAGGAAAGCTTCCTCTAAAATTTCAAAGTTAGATGTCATTTCAAAACTCTTTTACATTGCCATGTATTTACTTCAAAAACGAGATTGGGTTCTCAAATTCCAAAACTAACGCTTTCGACTATATCTTTTGGATCGTTGTGACATCATGAGTTACCATCCATCACTCTTCCTTTTAAATTCATAAAGCAAATAAGCCCACTATCACTCTCCCTCTTCGAAACCAACCCTTAGACTCTCTTTTGAAACCATCCAACATACCTTACGAACATTCAGAAGCTTTCCTTTCGAAACACTCAAGAACGTACCTTTCAAAACACTTAAAAACATACCTTTTTGAAACACTTAAAAACACACTTTTCGAAAGCATTAGGTTCAAGTAAGAATTTATGGAAGTATAGCTTAGAAACTAACTAAAAGTATCACTGTCGAAACTATTGAATGAAAATAAAAAAAACTTCAAAGTATAAAAAGGGGATACATTTGAAAGCTACCTTTCGAAAACCCACCTCCTCCAAAACTATTTGCAAAGTGGCTAAATCAATCCTTTCGAAAACATTGGGGAAAGCGGCTTCAGTGGTAGCAGAGGGGTATTGGTTCGAAACCTACTGTCTGCACTTATTGAGCTAGGGTTATAAAAGTGGCTTCAAACTAAGGTAGAAGTACTGGTATGGCAGCATGGGTATCGAAGCGGTTCAAAAGTGGCAACCCTTTCGAAATCTTACTTTTAGAACAAGGGCGGGCTAATGGATTCGAAACAAATAAAAGCAGCTTCAACCCTTTCACAAGCATTCCTTCAACGCCATTCTTTCCTTCCGCCTTTCTCTAATACACTATGTGTCAAATGCTTGATACCATGTGCATTGGTTTCGAATGGATGTGAAAGGCTATAATGGGAGAATGGTGGCGAAAGCAAGCATGGTAAGTGGCGAAGTTGTAATTCGCTATTAAACTGATTTTGTTCTTTTTTAAGTAATTTGTTTTTACCTAACCTCTTATTTTGTCAATTTTCTATTGGATAACAAAATCTTTATAAAATTCTTTTCAAAATTTGCCACTGCATGTAATCCCCAATGCTTCAGTATTTAATTAAAATTATTACCTGACCCCTTGTGATTAATTAATCATTAAATACTAATCTTTTTAATTAATACAAGACTCACCAAATATCTTGAGAAAAATTTCAAAAATTCACCTAATTTCCAAAATGATAATAACTTTATCATATAAAGTTTTCAGCCTAAATGTAATTAAGTTATTGCTCAAATTAATTAAAACCTGAAATATGCCTTTCTTTCACTCAAAAATTCATAATAAATCATCCATAACTTGGAATATTATGAAAATTAAAACCCTGCTCCAAAATAATGTTTGCATAACATATTCAAAAATCATGGCATTTAGAAATCATTTTGCATGATTTTGCCTTAAAACCGTACTATATTATTCCACAAAATCCTTGTTTAAATTATAGCATGACATTTAACAAAATTTAAACATTCAAGATGACTTATATGAGATGGTTTAGATAATTATTCACCTTATTTAGATAAGGATTATGAGATTTTTTGTTGATTTAATCTTCCAAGCATGAATCTTATCCACTAAATGGTTTTCGTGCTCCTCTTCTTCTTAGGGTTATGGCTGACCTTCAAATCTCTTTCTTTATGTTTTTGGTTTATAAAAATGTGAATGAGAATGAGGCAAGGGGTTTAAGGGTTATGGTATATGGCTATTCCCATTTTGATCTTGCTGTATTCTCTTAAGTTTCTAATTTATAAATCACACTTATATTTTCATTAATTAAGGCATCACTCTAATTAGTTTCCAAATGTCAATTCCCTTATCACTCTAACCTCTATAGTATTCTATTTAATTTATCTAATTAAGTCTTTTGGATATTTTTATTTAAAATTAGGGGTGTTGCAGGCTCCCCTCCTTAAAGAATTTCATCCTCGAAATTAAATAATGACAAAATACTAAGCATAGCAATCATTTGTAACATCACCTTACTACCATACTAGCCTACCTAACTTGAAAACAGTCTATGTTTATAACAGATATAGAGCATACTCTTATACTCCACCAGGATAAGTATTTATAATCATTTCTTCAGTCTTCGAAGTATAGCCCTTCTCATTGTCGCTCCATTGAACTTTCACCAACTTGACTGTCTTGTTTCTTAACTTCTTCTCATCTCTCGCTAGAACTTGACTGATTGCCAAATAATTGTCAGATCTGGTTCTACCATTAAGTCTTCCAATATGGTCGGAGGGATAATAGCCTTTGGATTGTGCATATACTCATGAAGATGAGGTACATGATACACATTATGGACACCTGCCAAACTGCTCGACATCTCTATTCTATTTGTGTGCATTCTGATCCTCTCTATAATTGGGAACGGTCCAACATATCTAAGTGCCAGTTTCCGTAACTTCTTGAATCGTGCCACACCCTTCATCGGTGATACTTTAATGAATACCCTATCTCTAATAAAGAACTCTAGATACTCATGCCGCTTATCTGTGTAAATCTTTTGTCTAAGCTAAGCTTCCTTCATCCTACCTCGGATCATCTCAATCTTCTATGGTATCTCTCTTTCCAGATCTTGACCTATGACTAATCTATCTCCAGTTTCCAACCAACATACTGGTGCCATGCATGGCCTTTCATACAAAGCTTTGAAAGGCGTCGTTTCTATACTAGTCTGATAACTATTATTATAGGAAAACTCAATTAAGTGTAGGTGATCTTCCCATGATCCACCAAAATCTAGCACATAAGATCTCAACAAATCCTCGAGTACCTTGTTGACTCTCTCTATCTACCCAACATTCTGAGGGTGATAAGCAATATTCATCTTGAGCTTGCTATCTAACACATCCTGTAGACTCTTCTAAAACTTGCTAGTAAACAAAGTATCTCTATTACTGACTATACTACTAGGAATCCCATGTAGTCTAACTATATTCTTCATAAATTATTTATCCAAAATAGGTGCCATCCTAGTTGATTAACTAGAATAGAATGTGCACTCTTGGTCAACCTATCTGTTATGACCCATATACTTTCATTTCCTTGCTTCGACCTTGGCAACCCGTCTATAAAATCTATGGATATCGAATGCCATTTCCAAACTGGTATCTCCAAAGGTTGAAGCAACCTACCTAGCTTCTGATGTTTGGCCTTTACTTGTTGACAGTTCACAAACTGCTTTACCTACAAGCCATCATCCCTCTTCATACTTTCCAGGTAGAAACTCCTCTTCATATTATGTTACATCTTGGCTCCCCCAGGATGAGTCATAAACTTCTATCGATGACATTCCCTAAGAACTTCTCTCCTTAGGTTCCCAACATTCGGAATACACGACAGCCTTCTTTCTCAACCATCCTCTCTGGTAAGGTTAAAATCTTTTAGATCATCAATCTCAAATTCAACCTCAAGCCTTCTAATCTTCTCGACTAACCATGGATCCACTTTTTTCTTAGAAGCAATCCTTTCGATCAGAACTGGTCGAACTTTCAAGCAGGATAACGTGGCAGTGCTCCGAATAGATCTAGCAGTCGATCTTAACTGCACAATACAGGTAGTCAAAGCCTCCATGTCCTTCCACTCTGCTAACATAGCTAACACCACATTTTGATGTTTTCTGCTAAGAGCATCCTCTACTTTATTTCCTTTTGCAGGTGTATACTCTATACCAAAATCATATGCTGTTAAAAATTCCAACCACCTCTGTGTCTAATCTTTAACTCCATTTGAGAGAATAAATATCTTAAGGACTTATGATCTGTGTATAACTCAAATCACTCCTCTAAGAGATAATGTCTCCATACTTTTAATGAAAAGATCATCGCTGCCAACACTATATCATGAGTAGGATATCTCACTTCATGTGGTCTATGCTGTCGTGAAGCGTAGGAAATAACTTTACCTTTCTGCATCAATACAGCTCCAAATCCGGTTCTAGATGCATCTATACACCACTAATCCTTGATTCCCATTTGGAACTACTAACACGGGCATGTTGGTCAACAAATGCTTTAACTTAAAGAATGCTTCCTCACATTTGTCAGACCAGATAAACTTCACATTCTTCCTAGTCAACTTAGTCAAAAGCGCTGCTATTTGCAAAAAATCCTTAATAAACCTCCGGTAGTGACCAGCAAGCCTAAGAAAACTTCTGATCTCGGTCACCATCTCTAGTCTCTTCCATTTGTTAACAGCTTCGATCTTATCCGGATCGAATGACAAACCCTTCTCTGAAACCACATGACCAAGAAACTTAACTTCTTTCTTCCATAAATCACACTTCGAAAACTTCACTTTCAGTTGATGCTACCAAAGCATCTCAAGCGCCACTCTAAGATAAACTTCATACTCTCTCTCATCCTTAGAGCATATTAAGATGTCATCTATGAATACAAAAACGGACCTATCCAAGTGCTCTTGGCAAACGCAGTTCATCAAATCCACGAAGAAAGCTGGCGCATTCACCAATCCGAATAGAATCACTAACCCTTTATGTGACTCGTATCTGGTCTTGAACACCATTAACGAAATACTATCCTTTTCCACTCTTAGCTGATGGAAACCTATCGCTAAATCCAATTGGGAAAATTCTCTGGCTCCACTCAAATCATCAGATAAATCATTGATTCGCAGCAAAGGGTATGTATTCTTGATCATCTTATCGTTCAACTTAAGATAGTTGACATACATCCATAACGATCCATTCGGTTTCTTTATGAACACCACAGCCGCTCCCTAAGACGAACTGCTTAGTTTAATAAAATTCTTTTCTTCTAAATCCACTAGCCGCAGTTTCAATTCCTTCATCTTAGTAGGTGTCATCCTCATAGGTGATCTAATTACAGGTTCCGCATCTAGCATAACATCTATCCAAAAATCAACGGCTTGCTTTGGTAGCAGTCCTGTGATTGGCTCAAAAACATCAGAAAACTCTCCTGCTACCAACACCTAATTTAATTTTTCTTCCGCTTCCATTATATTCAGCAAAGCACAAGCACTTGAGTCTGACTTCTCTATCGAGTATATAATTCGGCTATGGATATAACGGTGTCTTAGTGATATTTCTCTATCTTGGAAAAATATCCTAGCATCATACCTATCTACCAATCCATACCCAAAATGATCCCAATGCCTACGAAAACAAAAACATACAAATTGCATGCAAACTTATGACCTAAAAATCAAGTTTTACTGGTCACATCTCATCCCCAGAGTTGCGTACCCTCATATCAGATTCGCAACCCTTTAGGAAGTAACAAGGTATGAGGTTTCTGAAAAGTAATTATCTACCAAACACCGAGATATAAATGAATGCAATGCTTCGGTACCAAATAGTACCCTAACTGGTACACTATGAATTAAAAGCATACCTTCTATCACACCCTTTCCCTTCTCAATAACGGTTGGTGTAGAAGATGATGGTACTAAAGAAAAAACCTTTCCTTTGTCCACTCTGACTGGTTCTGGATACTGATTCTTATAGTGCCCTATCTGATCACAGTTGTAGAATTTCACTACTTTCTTGTCAGCAGACTTCTTTGATTTACATGTCCGACACTCGTGAGCAAAATGTCCCTTCTTATCACACTTAAAGAAAAGCAGATTAACTTTTTCCTTCTTGGAAGCTCCTCCCTTCTGAGCTCCATTCTTCTTAAAGAAATTCCTTTTCTTGCCATGAGAACACTAAGTTTCAATCTGCTTCTCTTTCCCAAAAGTAGAGAGCATCTCTTCATTCCTGATTGCCATCTCCACTACAACTGTACTTGGATCATGTAGATATAACATAGTCACCCTAGCAATCTCAGGCTTCAATCCTTTAATAAAATTTGCATTCCTTTCGATGATGGTTTCAATGGTGGCAAATCCATATCTAGACAACTCATCAAACTCCATAGCATACTCAATCACCGACATCTCAACTTGCACTAAGCCCATGAACTTCCTTAACAATACCGACTTGGCAACTTCAGTCCGGAACCTCTCTTTGTATCTCCTTCGAAACTCTACCTAAGTCAACCCTTCCTCAGGAACTCCATCGGTGTTACCATTCCAGCAATAAAATGCTACTCCCTATAACTTACTAGAAGAAAGTATCCAGTTCTACTTATCGTCTAATCCCAAGTCAGTGAAAATCCTTTCATAGTGCAATAACCAGTTTTATACTCAATGGAACCTTAATTCCAAAGGACGGCTTTTCGCTAAGATTGGTGTATTCCCTTCTCAACTTGGCATAGTTATTATCAACTGGGGCCATGGGATTAGCTCCCCCAACATTCATGGTATTCCCCAAGCTACTCCTGCATCTACTCCAACGTACATTAGATTGACGAAGAATTGATACATCATCCCCATATCTACATGCAGGGTTCCAATACCTACATTGTCATTTGAGTTTGGATTAGCATTTTCCTGTCAACCCGGATTCCTCCTATATTGGGTCAAGCATTTCCATTAGTTGTGGTGCTTCCTCCACCAATATTTCCTCTTTTGTTTCCTACCTCCATATCTTCCTTTCTCATATCTACATACGAGCCTTAGTGAGATATAGAAGAACGATCAAAGAGAGAGGGGAATACGTGCTTATATATATAACTAACAAATGCAAGTACGTTATTACAGCAATAACCCAAACCCCGGTCTCATTTTCAGATTCATTGGGTTATGTTTTGAAAATCTTTTAGGTTCAAATTTCTTTTAAATTTACATAAACCTATGCTACGATACCAACTTGTTACATCCCCCATTTGGAGGCCCAAAACTAACTATTGCGGATGCTGCAAAGAACCATAGTTATTAACTCTCGGTGACCAAATGCGGTAATGTTAAATATATTGATATAATAGAAACATATGAATATGAAAAAATTTAAACTCGATTTAAAACATATTTCTCAATTCATTCCAAATATCATTTCAGATTCATTACATATTCCCAATTCGTAAACCATGTATGGAGAAATATAATAATTATGAATTATGCTAAGAGCAAAAAATGAAGATGCCACCTATGTTGATCATAGTCTAAATATAGGTAATTAAACAACTTTTCCATTTCATCCAGTTACAAAGTAAATCAAACAGAAAGAACTCCTAATAACTAGCTTACCTCCTGTGCATCTCCGGAAGCATACTCCTCTAAAGGAGAACTTGAAAACCTTAACTCTTAAACTACTCAAAATTAATTAAGCACCTAAGAGTATAAGGGGAAAACATAAACTTTGAGTCAGACAAAAAGTATGATGTGAATAATAACCTACCATCTCGAACCATATAAATTTCTAATGAGACCATGCCTCTTAATGGAATAGGTTTTCCCCTCACTAGTATCTTAATCTAATTTATAATAACCATATACTATGCACCTGTATCAACAACGATTAAGACATAACATAATAAAATGTATCATGATGATATGCAAACTTGTAATATGATCCAAATTTCTCATCCCCATACACATGCTATCTATCTCAAGTAATAGTTTTTAGGGTCACTATTAATCTATTAGTCTTCATTGGCCAACTAATAACCTGTTCCAAGCTTACGGACTATCTGTTTGATTTCATAGTTTTTATGGGATCACTAAGAACCTATTGGTGCCTACCGATAAGATTATCCAATCATAGTTTTCATGGGTTAACAATAAACCTATTGGATTCTACAATAATATCTCTCATGTCATAGTTTTCATAGGCTGACTATGAAACTATTGATCTCGATCAACAACCTGTTCCAGACATAGTTTTCATGAGATCACCAATGTAATACCCCGGAATTTTTAACAATATCAATTTAATAATCTGCATTAAAAATTAAATTGATATTGATATTTTGTTAATAATAATTCAGATTTATCAATAATCTTCTTCAATAATTATTTAATTTGTTATTTTATCTTTTGAAGATAATAAATTGGTTTCTATTTACAATATAAATATATGGTTTATATTTTAATTAGATTAGCATTGTTTTAATTTTTATAAGTAAAGCATATTTTTTAGTTTTAATATTGGTAGTAATTTGAAATTTTGTTTTATTTAATATTAGTTTTTCAAAGTTAAATAAATGATTTTTGATTTAAATTTAATAATTGAATCATGTTTTAAAATTCTAATATATACATTATAATTTGGAAATTTTGATTTTAATTAGTATTGAGTTTTTAAAACTATTTCATAAATAAATATATGATTTTAAAATTGATAATAAAATTTTTAAAATGTTTGAATTAATTTGGCTCGAGTTTTAAATTTAGAATAAATTCAACAGTTTTATGGCTTAATAAAATAGATATTTTATTCATAAAAATATAATTTCTTTTAAAATGATTTTAATTTAATAATAGGATATTTATAAAAACAATAATAATAGTGAATTGTCTTTATAAATAATTTTTGAATAAAATTTACAATTGTTATTTCAAATTAAATTTATATACATAACTTGATTTGAAAATATTTAATTTGAATTTGAAATTCCAAAGTATAAATCTTAATTGTTTTAATTTCCATATGTATAAGTTTATTTATAAACATTGTTTGCTTTTATTTCATTTATAAATTTATACACATATTTAAATATAAACTAACAAAATTAAATTAAACTAACACACACATTACTTTGTAAATTTAATACTAATTACATTTAAAAGAAACAAGTGTTGCATTCTTTTAACAAGTGTTCAAAATTTACATAACAAGTTGACAAGTGTTGTATAAATTTGTACAAGTGTTAAATTTTAGTTTTAATTTTTCTTTTATTTGATAAATCTGAAAATTCATATATATAAACTTGCATCTTCATTCATGCATATTCTTTTTCCATTTCCTTAATCAAAGAAATCTTCAAAATTCTACAATCAAAATCATCTTCATATTAACAATCAAGCCTGCATATTCAAAACCATGTTCAATCTGCATATTCCACTTCCTCAAAATCAAATCTGCACTTCCTCAAAAATCAAACTTTCATCTTCATATCAAAAATCAAGATCAAAGTAGACCTGCATTTTTATGAAACCTGGAAATGAAGCCTGCATTCAGTTTTAAGCATGAAGATGAACAAATCTGTCTGCATTTTCTTCTATCTACACAAGTCCAGATGTGAAGCTTGTCAAAAGCATCTGCATGCAAGCATTTTACTTAGGGATCATGAGCATATCATTTCAGACATGAAGTAAAAAGGGTCAAGCCTGCATATTGTTATTTCTGCAAATTTCAAAAAGGGAATCAAAGCTCTGCAATTAAAAAGGTGAGTAACTTTATAACTTTAAAATCTTAAAATAGGTTCCATGCTATTTTATTGAAATATAATAGTATTTTCTTATGTTATAGATAACTGTTGATATGAATATAAATGATGTGCATGTTGTTTCTTTTTCAACTGCCTGTTCTGTTTCTTTTTGATTTTTCAGGCACCCACAATTTTTATTTGAATACTTACCACTTAACTTGTTTCCTGATATAATGAAAATTATAAAGCAAAGTTGTTATTTTCTTAAGCTAATAAAAAAAAATTTAAGAAAGAAAATATGGGTATTGACCCTGGAACAGAAGAAAACATCATGCACGTTTATTTTTATCAAAACCAATGATATTAATATTGAAATCCAGTTTCATAAACTAAAAACATTTATTGGAACTTGATTTTTAAATCAAGTATTAAGATTTTTAGGTGTATGATTAAGTAACAGTTTGTTCTTAACTAAAAATGAATTTGAGAAAGTTCTCTGTGACTTGAGAAAACTCAGGATTCTTCTGAGTTGTAGAGGAAGGTTCATAGATTCTAAGAAAAATCAAAAATGTGGATAAAATTGGTTGGATTTGATGCAGTTTGAATTTAAATTTTTAAACCCTAGTTTTGAGAAGGTATGAAGGATCAGGATTTCCAAAAGAAGGATTGATCGAGTGTTTTGATATTTGGGAGTTGTGTAGTTGAAGTGTGAAGGAGCTCGAGGCTGGAGTGGGTTGACCTTAGGTGGTCGGAGCGGCGTATGGTTGCCGTTGACAGGTTTTGGTCAATAACCTGATTCATGTTTTTAGTTTTGGGAAACTTCACTCAACTTTGATTCTTTGATTATTTGTTCGATCTGGTGATGATGTTAGGGCATTGATGAGTTTTTGGTTGAGGTTCGATCATCTCTGATGATCAGAGTAGGCGGTGGCCATGCATATGCATGGTGATGAGTTTCCTGGTGATGTATTTTGGGTTTGGGTGTGTTGCAGGGAAGGATTGGTGAGTTACTCGAAGAAGATGGATGGGTGACTCGGGGTAGAGGTGGTTTTGCCTCGAAGCGGTTTTGTTGGTTCTCGGGTTACACTTTAATTTCCAGGTTTTTGAAACCTGTTTTAATTCTGGGTTTTAAAATTTTTTAAATCTATAGTTTTATTTTTAAAGTAAGGTTTAAGTTTAAATTCAAATTCAAGTTTGAATTTTTGGATTTAGATTCAAATTTAAATCCCAGTTTTTAAATAAAAATAAAAGTTTCAAAATTTGACTTAATTAACTATTTTATTTTGGTAAATAGTCTAAACCTTTTAATAATGAGGTTTTTAAAATATGAGAAAGAATTGAAGTTTTATTTAAATCTGGAAATTTAATAGTTAAATTTGAATTTCAGTTTTAAATTTTTAAGAAGGTTCAAATTTGAAGTTTTAAATTAAATGTAAATTTAAGTTATTAAAATTTTGAAATGAATTTAACTTTAAAATTTTCATAGCACTTGTTTGATTTGCAATTTAAAAAGTTTTAAATTATTTAAACTTTGATAAGTTTAAATTATTCTATTTTAAAACTTGTATTTAAAATGAAAATTTAAAAGTAGTTCAAAAAGTACTTTGTTTCAAATAAATTGTTTTAAACATAATTAAGTTATGTTTTATCTTGAAATTAAATTAAGATTAATATTTCAAAATTAATTCAATTAATAAGGTAATTAAGATTAATTAATTAATTTAATTAATTAATTGAATTTGGAATTAATAATTGATTAATGATTAATCAATTCACAGTTAAGATCATTAATTAGATTTTCTTTTAAATCAATGATTTATGAATTATTAATTATGTAATTAAGTTTTAAATCAAGGTTAAGACTTTAATTAATGGATAATTAAGTTTATGATTATCTAAGTTAATTACTTAATAAAAATAATTAAAGAATGGTTAATAAAGATCATTAACCAGGATTATTTAATAATTGATTAATGTAGTTAATTTTTATAATTAATTAGATTAATTAATTTAATAATAATCATTTGTGAATTGTTGAGTGTAATTACTTAATGAAGTAATTAAGAAATTAATTACTTAATGTAATTAATTTAGTTAAATATGATTGTTTATTTTAACTAATTTAGTTTAGTTAATTTTAAACACTTGGGTTAAGGATAATTACTGTATGTAATTAATGGATTGAAAATTACTTAGTTAAGTAATTAATTAATAATTACAGGTTGTAATTAAGTGGAGATGTTTACGAATGAAGTAATCTGGATTAAATTATTTAGTAATTAGTCAAGGAATTAATTAAGAAATTAATTAAAGGTTAATTAATTTGTTAAGTTAGTCGATTACTAAATGTAACTAATCTGGGATGATTAATAATTATAAGTTAATTACTTAAGGTAATTAATAAAAGGGGATAATTAATTATTATAATTAATGATGTAATTAAAAATTGTTAATTATGATTAATTAATCAACGATAAGTAATTAAATGTAATTAATTAATATAATTAATTAAGGATAAATGTAATTAATTATGATTAATTAATTAATTGAGTAATTAAAGGTTAATTACTGTTTGGGTGAGAATAATTAATTTGTGAAATTAATTAAGGATAATTACATGAATGTAATTAAGAGCAATTAATCAAGGGTGATTAATTAAGGTGATTAATTAAGGTGATTAATAATGAATGATAAATTGATTGTAATCAATTAAATGATTAGGTAAGCAAGATTTATATTGATGAAGTAATTAATTTAATTTATTTTAAATTAATTAAAGATGAAGTAATTAATTTAATTCATTTTAAATTAATTTAAGTTAGAGATAGTTGATTTAATTCATTTTAAATTAATTATATTGTAATGAGTAAATCATTGCTTATGTATGAATGAGTGACATTGATTGTCTTGAGTGCTTTGTGATCTCAGTAATGAGATAAGTATTATTGTGTGGTATGAATGTTTGGTTGCATTATGATGATGACATAGATTATCAATTGGGATGTTGATATATGGATTATCTATTTTGATATTGATAATGTGGATTACCTGTTATTTGATAACGGTTATCAATTGTGATTTGTGAGTTATCTATCTATGTGTATATAGATGCTGTATTGAATTGTTTTAAACTTTAAAACAACTTGGACCTAAAAGACAAGCTTTGGATTTTGATGAGACCGGGATCGGGTTTCCATATTTGGATATCCGAAAACCACATCGATCCAGATTAGCGTTAGGTCGTGAATCAAAGTGGAGCTTTGTGAAGACTCGAAGTGTAAGGATTATACGTCAGTATAACTCTGTGGGTGATTCCGTAATGAGTTGACGGACTAGTTCTTACAGATTCGAGATGGTGGTTCAGAGTGCAAGGGTTATCGTCGTTAACTCTGAGGGTGATTCCAAAATGAGTGTAACGAGATAATGCCTTCGGTTTCGTTCGAACCCGGAACGAACTTGTATGGATTGAATGCTTTCAGAACATCGTCAGGTGGACGATGAGCATTCTAAGATGATATATCCTTTAAAGGTAATCATAGCCTCAAGCCTCATCAACCGGGAATGGCTAAAACAGGGGAGGTTCAGCAAGGCTTCGTGGGTAACCCCCACTTGAGAGCAAGATTTACCCCTGTCTAGAAGTCCCTTTATATTCGGCTGTGCGGGTGGTTGCTAGCTTCAACCACGGGGTTGTCTTGTTCGAAACTGTTCAGTAAGGAATGGGTCCGGCCTTGTGTTGCAAGGGAGCGGGCGTACTCCTCGGTACGTTGATCTAGGCCACATACTGTGGCGGGCGGTACTTGTAACATCCCGCCTTGTCGCACACTTTAAACCGACACACGTGCCAATTCAAAGCATACGCAAGGGCGGATTGTTATGGGGTAAATAAGAAAAACAGGGAAGAAATAAAGCAAAATAGAATCTCACAGTGGAAGGATAAAATATAATAATAAATATACAGTTCATAAAACTGTTTTACAAAACACTTGATTGCTCTTTATACAATAAATATCAGAGTTACACATACCAATACAATCAATGCAGCGGAAATTTAGAGTGTGGTGCAATACTATAGATAATAATAATACGACTCCTTCGTCTTCGTCCTTCAAAGCTAAAGTCTTCGATCCTGAAACGCTCGGACTGTCCCGAGCGAATTTGAAAAGACAAAAACACTCGAGTCAGACTAAAAGATCTTATGTGAGTTAAATTAACAGAAATAAATATGAGTACAGTAACTCAAGAGATGTTCGGGATTTACATCTCCTAAGGATCCGTTAAACTATTTACTATGTAGTATATTGCGCTATTATAATAGTGTCTATTTATAAAATAAACTTACTTTTAAATAGCGTTAAGGCTTTACATTTTCCACCTTAACACGTAAAATGCCAATAGTCTATACAGTACCGTAATACCTCCTGATCGGGAGGCTACCAGAGGATACTCCATAGGTACGACACAAATAGAAACTCGTAGTAAAGGCTCGGTATGGTAGGTGACACGGCACAACTAGGCAATGCCAGGGTAGATATACCAATTGCTATCCAGGCTGGTGGAAACGCGTAGCTGCAGTTACCGCCCACCTCGGACTAACTCCCCAAAATCAAAATATAGAAGTGACCACTGAATCAATCCAAGTCAAAGTATAATATCGAAGAGGAGGGTCCGATCAGAGGAATGACCTCATTGGCCTGAGAATCGCTCCTGTTTTAGCCACCTTATGCCAACTCACGGGAGTCGGGTCCACGTATTTACCTTACAGGAAACGTCGCCACCACCTACTTCATTCTGGAATCTCCACCGCGTACACGGTTAGTCAAAGTGGTTTTCGGTATCGACAGAGAGTATGTCCATATCCGATCCCGGTCTCTTTGCTAACCCATCGTTATTATAACACCGCGGTCATTTAAAAATAGGTTATACTTTAAAAATCAAAATAAACATTCCATTTCATAACCACGAATACGATATTATTTCAAAACCCAAAACCATATTTTATCACTTATCCCAAATATAATTCTTTTCCAAAATCATAATGCTTTAACTTCATAACGTCTGAAAATCAAATATTTTCAAAGCATAATATTTTGAAAATCATAATTTAAAACCATAACTTCTAAAAAAACTTGAATTGTTTGGACATTCAACGGTATATGAATTAAAAGGTTTAACTTAAATGTTACTTTGTAAAGAAAATAGTTCTCATGGCTTTACAAATACATTTCTTTATTAAAGTCTAAACCAAAATTTGTATTATCTCTCTCAAGTTCCAAAACCACTTAAATTTATTTATATATACGTATATCCATTTTGAGTATCAATATTTCAAACTAAAGTTGGATTTTATTCTTTCAACAAATCAATTGTTCTATTAATTAGTCTTGAATATTCATATAAAATCCATAAATAATAAGACTTTAATTTCTGGTAATAAAATATATATATTTTTCCCAATTCAAATTATACTAGAATATTCATTTCAATTTATTTTGAGAAAAATCCAATTATAAATATCATATCTTAAAATTTCCAAACTTAACATTTAAACATATGATATAAATTATTAAACTCCATTTTCTTAATTTTCTTCCATTTTTAATAAAGATTTTTATACACCTTTTTTTTTCAAAATTTTCAACTTCATATGTATATATATATATGGAAGAAAAATATTTATACAATATAAAATTTAAGATTATTATAAACCGTATTCCATCCAAACCATAGAAATCACATTAAAATAGTTATATATAGACCGCGGTGCCTGTATATAATTTTCTATCCTATGGTCAAGTGATACGGATATTTATCATTTCAATCCGCAATTTAAAAGATATAAAATTTTGCGGTTGTATATCATTTCAAACCACAATCCCGAATGAAAGGAAATATGCATGAAAATTTGCAATTTAATGATATGCAATAAAACATCCATCAACATCACCCATCATCCAATCACAATCATCAAGCAATATCAATCAATAACAATTTATATTTGATAATATATATAACAGGTAATAACTGGCAATTTTATTCAGATTAAATTTAACAACTATTAATCTAACAGTTTATATTCAGTAATAATCTATATAACTGTTAACTAGCAGTTTATAGGTAAACAAATAAATTCTAACTATCAATTAATACGCAATAAATAAATTAAATTAACAGTTAAATTTAATAAATGCAATTCAACAAATATGAGTGAAATAAACATGCCAAATACTCCTAAATAAATTTCTATTCATTTCTAAAATTAATTTAACAAACATAAAAGCTTCTGGTAGTTGTGAGTGGGTTAAAACACTCACCTTTTGAATTTAAATTGAATTCAAATTCAATTTAAACCCAAAAATTTGACAGTCTCCAAATTCATCCAAACTCATGCCAAAACGTCATAAATTCCGATACGATCCCAGCAAAACAAACCGCGCGTGAATCCGAGCTCGTATGCAAAAGTTATGAAAATTTGAAAAATGGAAAATTCTGGTGCTGGGTCGACTTCGGGTTCGACTTCGGTCCGCCGCCTCAATTCCCCGGTGCTTGCTTGGAGTTTTCGCCAAAACGACCCGGATCGACCAGAGTCATTTTCTTCCTGACCCGAAGTTGCTCTAGGGTTTTCTCCCCTGAAACCCGAAGCGCGACCAGAAGCTGCTGCAGATCCGAAATTATTATTATTATTATTATTATTTTTTTTTAAGTTTGAATTTTTTTTTTTGAACTGACTGGATCTAGGGTTAGCCCCCATTGAAGAAGAAGAGAAGCTTGAAGAAGATGAACGTACAGCAAATAGACAATAGAATGGAGCTAGGGTTTATAACTGTATATTTATAGGTAGGGTTGGGTTAGAGTAGATAGACTAGATAGATGAACGTACGAAACAAATTAAGGCCCAGAAAGCCCGTTCTGACCCCGGAACGAAATTTGTCAAACCCATATATCCAGATAGGTATTTTAAAATATTCTGAACGCGATGGAAAAAGTTTCACGTCCAAATTTGATCGTATTAAGAAGTTATGCTGAAAACAAGATTTCCAAATTGATTTCAAATTGATTTTAATAAAATTAATTTTCAAGGCGTTTCGCGTCCGTACGATCAAACGACAGGTCCGATCGATACGAAACTTGAAACCCTATAATAATTCACTGATACGGATCCGATGAAACTGGTTTCATCAAAATCCGAGTCCGTGACCAAAATGGCTATTTTCAATATTCATTAAATAAATTAAATAAATTATAAAAATCCAATTTTAACATCTAAATTCAAAAATTGACCAAATTTCACCCTTTAAATTTTCTTAATTATTTACTCCAATTCTAAACAATTCAAGTGTCAATACATAGTTGTTCTATTCATCAATTTAGATGTTAATCCTTACTTAAAGGTTAAATTCCAATTTTTAATAAATTCAACATTATACGTTTGATTAAATTTATTAAATTCACTTTCTTTCTATTATTCAAAGTTATTGATGTCAATTTAATGAAACTAACATTGGCTCAATATCTATACATTAAAAATCTCAATTCTAAACTTAGATCTCAACTTATGAAATAGTTAAATAATAAATTCCATCTAAATCTACATCTTCCTACTATCTAAATATTTAGAAAAATTACTTACCACTTTTTATTGTAAATTTCTAAACTAGTAGATTTGTGTCATTTCTAGCCCTCTGGATATTTAATATTAACTAAAAGCAAATTTACATATAATTTCCATCGTCAATTATTTTAGTGAATAAATTTTCAAAGGTTACTGCAATTAATCCCATTAATTGCAATAAATTCTAATAAATTTGACTCTATTTGATTACAACTCACAAATAAATCAATTATTACTCCCTACATAGTTAACGTTTCTTTTATATTCCAATACATTAATATTTACCCAATTTCCATCTTTTATTTGCATAAATTACTGTATTTCAATCTTATTGGAAATTTTGTTAACTTAACACTTGAATAAAACTTAAAACCTCAATTAATTCATTCCACTTCGGTTTCATTCTTAAGATTACACTAATTATTATATTATAAAAATGAAATTTTCCCTTGGTTACATCTTATTTATTCACTTACAAAAATTCCACACTAACTGAAATAATTTAGTGCATAAATTGAAATTGATTAAAATAAACTTAACAAACAAATAGAATAAATACGTACAATAATTATTGTCATAAATCTTTTTTATAAGTCTACACATAATTATTACCTTACAATACGTTTTACGTTACTATAAAATTTATACACTCTTCCGTTACCATATTAATAATTACTAAAGTAACGTTCATTCTTAATAACAACGTTATACTATTCAACATATAAAAGGACTCCATTCCCCAAATACATTCATTTATATTTATTCCCTTAAAGTTCTCCTTTATTGACTAGACACATTAATTTAGATTCATTTACATCGAATGCCCTTCTTAGCTATATACTCAATACATGTTAAATCTACATAATTTTTACCCTTTTATTCAAATTCACTTATACCATCAATAACAAAATGTTGCCCTAAATTTAGATTCAATTATATACATTAGATAAATGGGTAAACTTTTGTAATTATCCCATATATGAAAATATTTTTATGCATACATTTCCACTTACTTACTATGCATTCATTTATTAAATTACTAATTGCCTTAGTCAACTTATCCCCTATTTACTACCAAATTTCAAATTTAATTATGGCTTATCAATACATAAAATTTACATAGGCAAAACAAATTTTATTACTATCTTAAGTCCATTTATTATTGACAACATTCATTAAATTTCCTTATCAACACTTATTGCATTGATTTATTCAGCGGTCACCTTTTATTTAGTTACTATCCATTTTACAATCCAATGTAAGTCTTCCACTATTTATTTTATATTAAATGAATTCCATTCTAGTTAATCTTTTTATTGATATTCACTAATTCAACCCTTATATCAGTTTCTTATATTTAACTTTAAGTCAAATTATGACAATCTACATTATCCAAATCTATTGTCATAAAATTTTATTGTTACACTAAATTACAACTACTATACCAAATTTCTACATTTATTCTCAATTAGATTATAAATTATATTAATTCAATTCAGCTAATATTATTAATTTAACGGGTCGTTACAATCTCCCCCACTCAAAACTTTTCGTCCCCGAAAAGGAAAAAGAAGGGAGAAGGAAGAATAAACAGTACATCTTATTTCAAATATTAACTTATAAACAATAATTTACTGGATTAATTTCCTTTAATGAAATATACCCGTTTATAATCATTACAACCTTTTATACTTAAATCATTAAAGTTTGGAAAATATTCAACAGAATTCTAAGTCCAAAATTTACGAAAATTTTTGGCAGAGTCTCCTTTGTACGGTGAGGCTCGGGAGAAAGTATAATATCAAAATATACAAATATATTACATATATTATCAAAATATTATATCCCAACATGGGAAAAATAGCGCTTTAAACGTAATCCGAAAATGTACCTATTTGTCAGGCAATATACGCTTATTATTATGGAACCAAAAGCAGTAGCAGTTGCTTCCATCACCTGTATTCACTTATATAATCTAAAAGGTTAAATATTTATATTAAAGTGAATTATTCAAGTGGATTCAATCATTAATCAACCAAACAATACAACAACCATCAATTTTACAAACAGCATACATACATAAAACAAAGCAACCATTAATCCATCAAACAAATAGTTGTTTGGGTTCAAAACTTGAAATTTGTATAAAATGAAATTAACTATCAAGTGCATCCTTTTCTCAACAGCCTTAGATGGAACATAGATAGATTATTTATTCATCCGACAAATTCAAATTCCTTACCCAACAACATAAATCAAACAATAACAATTCAAACCAACACCCAAATTTATTTATTATACATTTATCTCATGCTTCAATGGTTTGATTTTCTTTCTTTCATTTATGGAGTGATTTCTTTATTTCTTACAATTTTCATTTTCCATTTATCACAAAATTCATTATATTTGTATTTCAATTTATTTACTAAAGTTTCTATCATCTATTTATACTACTTACCATTACTTATAGTAAAATTTCCAATTTAACTTAAGTCTATACAATTAATTCTCATTAATAATAGCAAATTAATAGAATACCTTTATTACCTTACTCTTCACTTGTAAGATTTCCCTTTACATTTTCCTACTAACATTGCAACTTTTTATTATATGGTAAGTTATGTATGTTTTAAGAATGTAAGTGAAAATTTACAAGTTTCTTTTCATTCCTTTAATTAATATATATTTGTTTTATAACCTACAATTTCAACTTACCTTTAATCTCATTTATTTATCTAATGTGGAAGTTTCCATTATATTTAATAGTAGTAACAGTTTAATTACCCACTTTCTATAATATTTAATTACAGTAACCCTTTTTAATTACACTTAAATTATTAACCCTTTAACCTTCATTCTTAAAAATAAGGAATTTTATTAATTAATTACTTAGGGTTTACAGTCATTTATATATTACTTACTTTCTATTATATTAGAATAGGGGGAAATTAAGGCGTACTTAAGTTAATAACCCTACAATCAAACTTTATAAATTAAGGAATTTCATTTTTACTTTCTTAAGGTTAAAATCACCTATTAATAATACAACCTTTAATTTTAGTAAAATTCCAATCATCACTTAAGTTAATACCATTAAATTCTTATTTATAACAGTAATTTATTGAATACTTCATTATTTCCAAAAATTCTACTTGCATAATATTCTATTCCACTCTTAATTTACATTTCAACTTTTTATACTTGGTAATTTATTTATGTTAAAGAAAAAGCAAAAGAACTTATACAAGTTTAACCCTTTTAATTCATTGATTACTTAACCTTTATTTCACTAACCTAATTTTTTTTTTTACAACTAATTAATGGAAATTCAAGAATTAATACCGGGTCAAATTCCAAAATTACTTTAAAACAATAGATAATTAATTTCTTACAACTTTTATATCTCTAATTACCTTTAAACAATTAAATTTTAAATAATTTCAAAACAAATCTGCAGTAGAGTTTACTACAGTGGCCTTTCCCTTCGAAACTCGAAAATGAAAGTCGATGATGCGGCCGTCATCACCGAAATTATTTTCCAGCGACAGAGAGGAAAGTACAAACTTATTTTCTTCAAAATCCTCTTAAACCAATTCTTTCGAATTATACTAAATATTTATATAAGAAAATATTTATAAACCAAATCATTATATTTCATAAATCCTTTGAAAGCAGAAATTTTTTCAAAATCCCGGACTTAAGTTCTAAAATCTCCAATTTGATTTATTAAAATTCACTTAGCTTTAATTCATTACAAATATTTTTATTACCTAACACCCAACTATAGAAACCAAAATATATCTTTATAAAAATATTTTTATATATAGAAAATATAATAGGCAAAATTATTTCATTCACCTATATAAAACAAATATTATGTCGGTCTGTCCTATTAAGTGTTTAGAAATCCCTATTGCTGACATAGCGTCCCATGCCTCAACCAGAATTTATAAATACAAAGTGGAACAGATTAACACAATATCAAAATCTTTTTATAAAACTAACAAATACGCTCTCTCATATATATACTCTCAGCGACTCCCATAGGGTATTACTACCCCATTTACAAAGAGTCAAACCCCACAGAGCCAAAGTTTATCGCTAAACCAAAGCTCTGATACCAACTGTAACATCCCGCCTTGTCGCACACTTTAAACCGACACACGTACCAATTCAAAGCATACGCAAGGGCGGATTGTTATGGGGTAAATAAGAAAAACAGGGAAGAAATAATGCAAAATAGAATCTCACAGTGGAAGGATAAAATATAATAATAAATATACAGTTCATAAAACTGTTTTACAAAACACTTGATTGCTCTTTATACAATAAATATCAGAGTTACACATACCAATACAATCAATGCAGCGGAAATTTAGAGTGTGGTGCAATACTATAGATAATAATAATACGACTCCTTCGTATTCGTCCTTCAAAGCCAAAGTCTTCGATCCTGAAACGCTCGGACTGACCCGAGCGAATTTGAAAAGACAAAAACACTCGAGTCAGACTAAAAGATCTTATGTGAGTTAAATTAACACAAATAAATATGAGTACAGTAACTCAAGAGATGTTCGGGATTTACATCTCCTAAGGATCCGTTAAACTATTTACTATGTAGTATATTGCGCTATTATAATAGTGTCTATTTATAAAATAAACTTACTTTTAAATAGCGTTAAGGCTTTACATTTTCCACCTTAACACGTAAAATGCCAATAGTCTATACAGTACCGTAATACCTCCTGATCGGGAGGCTAGCAGAGGATACTCCATAGGTACGACACAAATAGAAACTCGTAGTAAAGGCTCGGTATGGTAGGTGACACGGCACAACTAGGCAATGCCAGGGTAGATATACCAATTGCTATCCAGGCTGGTGGAAACGCGTAGCTGCAGTTACCGCCCACCTCGGACTAACTCCCCAAAATCAAAATATAGAAGTGGCCACTGAATCAATCCAAGTCAAAGTATAATATCGAAGAGGAGGGTCCGATCAGAGGAATGACCTCATTGGCCTGAGAATCGCTCCTGTTTTAGCCACCTTATGCCAACTCACGGAAGTCGGGTCCACGTATTTACGTTACAGGAAACGTCGCCACCACCTACTTCATTCTGGAATCTCCACCGCGTACACGGTTAGTCAAAGTGGTTTTCGGTATCGACAGAGAGTATGTCAATATCCGATCCCGGTCTCTTTGCCAACCCATCGTTATTATAACACCGCGGTCATTTAAAAATAGGTTATACTTTAAAAATCAAAATAAACATTCCATTTCATAACCATGAATACGATATTATTTCAAAACCCAAAACCATATTTTATCACTTATCCCAAATATAATTCTTTTCCAAAATCATAATGCTTTAACTTCATAACGTCTGAAAATCAAATATTTTCAAAGCATAATATTTTGAAAATCGTAATTTAAAACCATAACTTCTAAAAAAACTTGAATGGTTTGGACATTCAACGGTATATGAATTAAAAGGTTTAACTTAAATGTTACTTTGTAAAGAAAATAGTTCTCATGGCTTTACAAATACATTTCTTTATTAAAGTCTAAACCAAAATTTGTATTATCTCTCTCAAGTTCCAAAACCACTTAAATTTATTTATATATACGTATATCCATTTTGAGTATCAATATTTCAAACTAAAGTTGGATTTTATTCTTTCAACAAATCAATTGTTCTATTAATTAGTCTTGAATATTCATATAAAATCCATAAATAATAAGACTTCAATTTCTGGTAATAAAATATATATACTTTTCCCAATTCAAATTATACTAGAATATTCATTTCAATTTATTTTGGGAAAAATCCAATTATAAATATCATATCTTAAAATTTCCAAACTTAACATTTAAACATATGATATAAATTATTAAACTCCATTTTCTTAATTTTCTTCCATTTTTAATAAAGATTTTTATACACCTTTTTTTTTCAAAATTTTCAACTTCATATGTATATATATATGGAAGAAAATTATTTATACAATATAAAATTTAAGATTATTATAAACCGTATTCCATCCAAACCATAGAAATCATATTAAAATAGTTATATATAGACTGCGGTGCCTGTATATAATTTTCTATCCTATGGTCAAGTGATACGGATATTTATCATTTCAATCCGCAATTTAAAAGATATAAAATTTTGCGGTTGTATATCATTTCAAACCACAATCCCGAATGAAAGGAAATATGCATGAAAATTTGCAATTTAATGATATGCAATAAAACATCCATCAACATCACCCATCATCCAATCACAATCATCAAGCAATATCAATCAATAACAATTTATATTTGATAATATATATAACAGGTAATAACTGGCAATTTTATTCAGATTAAATTTAACAACTATTAATCTAACAATTTATATTCAGTAATAATCTATATAACTGTTAACTAGCAGTTTATAGGCAAACAAATAAATTCTAACTATCAATTAATACGCAATAAATAAATTAAATTAACAGTTAAATTTAATAAATGCAATTCAACAAATATGAGTGAAATAAACATGCCAAATACTCCTAAATAAATTTCTATTCATTTCTAAAATTAATTTAACAAACATAAAAGCTTCTGGTAGTTGTGAGTGGGTTAAAACACTCACCTTTTGAATTTAAATTGAATTCAAATTCAATTTAAACCCAAAAATTTGACAGTCTCCAAATTCATCCAAACTTATGCCAAAACGTCAGAAATTCCGATACGATCCCAGCAAAACAAACCGCGCGTGAATCCGAGCTCGTATGCAAAAGTTATGAAAATTTGAAAAATGGAAAATTCTGGTCCTGGGTCGACTTCGGGTTCGACTTCGGTGCGCCGCCTCAATTCTCCGGTGCTTGCTTGGAGTTTTCGCCAAAACGACCCGGATCGACCAGAGTCATTTTCTTCCTGACCCGAAGTTGCTCTAGGGTTTTCTCCCCTGAAACCCGAAGCGCGACCAGAAGCTGCTGCAGATCCGAATTTTTTTTTTTTTTTTTTAAGTTTGAATTTTTTTTTTGAACTGACTGGATCTAGGGTTAGCCCCCATTGAAGAAGAAGAGAAGCTTGAAGAAGATGAACGTACAGCAAATAGACAATAGAATGGAGCTAGGGTTTATAACTGTATATTTATAGGTAGGGTTGGGTTAGAGTAGATAGACTAGATAGATGAACGTACGAAACAAACTAAGGCCCAAAAAGCCCGTTCTGACCCCGGAACGAAATTTGTCAAACCCATATATCCAGATAGGTATTTTAAATATTCTGAACGCGATGGAAAAAGTTTCACGTCCAAATTTGATCGTATGAAGAAGTTATGCTGAAAACAAGATTTCCAAATTGATTTCAAATTGATTTTAATAAAATTGATTTTCAAGGCGTTTCGCGTCCGTACGATCAAACGACAGGTCCGATCGATACGAAACTTGAAACCCTATAATAATTCACCGATACGGATCCGATGAAACTGGTTTCATCGAAATCCGAGTCCGTGACCAAAATGACTATTTTCAATATTCATTAAATAAATTAAATAAATTATAAAAATCCAATTTTAACATCTAAATTCAAAAATTGACCAAATTTCTCCCTTTAAATTTTCTTAATTATTTACTCCAATTCTAAACAATTCAAGTGTCAATACATAGTTGTTCTATTCATCAATTTAGATGTTAATCCTTACTTAAAGGTTAAATTCCAATTTTTAATAAATTCAACATTATACGTTTGATTAAATTTATTAAATTCACTTTCTTTCTATTATTCAAAGTTATTGATGTCAATTTAATGAAACTAACATTGGCTCAATATCTATACATTAAAAATCTCAATTCTAAACTTAGATCTCAACTTATGAAATAGTTAAATAATAAATTCCATCTAAATCTACATCTTCCTACTATCTAAATATTTAGAAAAATTACTTACCACTTTTTATTGTAAATTTCTAAACTAGTAGATTTGTGTCATTTCTAGCCCTCTGGATATTTAATATTAACTAAAAGCAAATTTACATATAATTTCCATCGTCAATTATTTTAGTGAATAAATCTTCAAAGGTTACTGCAATTAATCCCATTAATTGTAATAAATTCTAATAAATTTGACTCTATTTGATTACAACTCACAAATAAATCAATTATTACTCCCTACATAGTTAACGTTTCTTTTATATTCCAATACATTAATATTTACCCAATTTCCATCTTTTATTTGCATAAATTACTGTATTTCAATCTTATTGGAAATTTTGTTAACTTAACACTTGAATAAAACTTAAAACCTCAATTAATTCATTCCACTTCGGTTTCATTCTTAAGATTACACTAATTATTATATTATAAAAATGAAATTTTCCCTTGGTTACATCTTATTTATCCACTTACAAAAATTCCACACTAACTGAAATAATTTAGTGCATAAATTGAAATTGATTAAAATAAACTTAACAAACAAATAGAATAAATACGTACAATAATTATTGTCATAAATCTTTTTTATAAGTCTACACATAATTATTACCTTACAATACGTTTTACGTTACTATAAAATTTATACACTCTTCCGTTACCATATTAATAATTACTAAAGTAACGTTCATTCTTAATAACAACGTTATACTATTCAACATATAAAAGGACTCCATTCCCTAAATACATTCATTTATATTTATTCCCTTAAAGTTCTCCTTTATTGACTAGACACATTAATTTAGATTCATTTACATCGAATGCCCTTCTTAGCTATATACTCAATACATGTTAAATCTACATAATTTTTACCCTTTTATTCAAATTCACTTATACCATCAATAACAAAATGTTGCCCTAAATTTAGATTCAATTATATACATTAGATAAATGGGTAAACTTTTGTAATTATCCCATATATGAAAATATTTTTATGCATACATTTCCACTTACTTACTATGCATTCATTTATTAAATTACTAATTGCCTTAGTCAACTTATCCCCTATTTACTACCAAATTTCAAATTTAATTATGGCTTATCAATACATAAAATTTACATAGGCAAAACAAATTTTATTACTATCTTAAGTCCATTTATTATTGACAACATTCATTAAATTTCCTTATCAACACTTATTGCATTGATTTATTCAGCGGTCACCTTTTATTTAGTTACTATCCATTTTACAATCCAATGTAAGTCTTCCACTATTTATTTTATATTAAATGAATTCCATTCTAGTTAATCTTTTTATTGATATTCACTAATTCAACCCTTATATCAGTTTCTTATATTTAACTTTAAATCAAATTGTGACAATCTACATTATCCAAATCTATTGTCATAAAATTTTATTGTTACACTAAATTACAACTACTATACCAAATTTCTACATTTATTCTCAATTAGATTAGAAATTATATTAATTCAATTCATTTAATATTATTAATTTAACGGGTCGTTACAGTACTCCAGTAGCCCTGCCATTGTATAGAATCCAAAATCCAATAAGTGTCGTACGTATTCGTTGTGCCCAACTATGCTGGAACGTGAGATGTAAGCATTCCAGCTATTTCTGTATTTTACTTGAAAACCCTAGACATTATTATAATATCAATGGATTTCCTATCAAATGTTTTGGTTAGCGTAAGGTAAAATCTTTTCCATGTTTATGTGTGGGAAGTCTTACGTGATACTTTTCTTTTCAAAAGATTTTTATAAGTTAAGCAACTTTAACCTGTTACTCACACCAGACCCATGTCTGACCCGGAGTTTATCTTCTGTTTTCTTAAACTCTTGGGTACTCAAATTTTTACGATAGCCAAAGGATTCAGGTTAGCTTTGACGAATTGTGGAGGAGAAAATGGAGCAGGAGGCTTCTACGTGTAGATATATATATATATATATATATATATATATATATATATATATATATATATAGTTTTCCACTGTGTAGATTTCTCTGAGTTGTTTCCTTGTACTATATTGAGTTGTATAACTAGACAGGTGTTTATAACTGTCTAGCATATGATGTAATTCTGTGTAACTCTGATAATGATTGTAAACTATGTAATGTTTATGTTATTAGTATAATCTATTCGTTCCGCTGTTTAGATTCTGAGGTTGTTTCTTTCTTCTCTTCTTTCTTTTCTCTTTCTATCCCTTTCTTTCTTAATAATGATGCGATTTTCTGTGGTAAGAAAGTCGATTCGTTTCATTTGGTATCAGAGCATTAGGTTGAGTGAATACCTAAGCTCTGTAGTAGTGTCTTTCTTGAGAGAGCGTATTTTTAATTTTAATATATATATATATATATATATATATATATATATATATTTCTACCTATCTGTTGGGTTACCTGCTCAGGTTTTCCAATATAAGTTATAAAGGTAGATGCGGTAGTGGTGTGTGTAACACGACTATCATTGGTTGGAGTTTGAATTTTTGAGGTTGGAAGTGTTCTGCCAAGACTATAGACCTAATACCGTCTCGAGTAAGTTCTGTAGTGATGAAGGACTTCATTTATCTCTGAAAGTAACCTGTTAAGGTTCGGAGTTTATTTCTTTGAAGTTGGATGAGTAGAGTTGGATCTGTTGGCTTGACAGAAGCGAGTGATGGTATTTTGGATACCTCAGGAAGTAGTAGCTACGTGATGAGATGCAGCGACTATGGATGTTCCCAAAGATGTTTCTTTGGAACAAGTTTAAGGAGGTGAGTCTGCTTCGGTGTTGTGGCTGTGTTCAGCCGGAGTTTCTGTTTGCTTTGAGGTTTGAGTTTCTCGGAGAGCTTTTAGTTGGAATTCTTTGGCATCTGTGGCAGCAGTGCAGCTTGGAATGTTCTCGGTGTTGGGAAGAGATCTTTTGGCTTATCATTTTTTCTGGAGTGGAGTTCGGAAGCAGTTAAGTGGACCCGTTTCTTCGATGGATTGACGGGTTAAGTTTAAGCTGTTCTTTTTGGTTAAGGGAGAACAGTTTTTCTTGGATTTGGTTAGGTGGATCTCAAAAGTGGCTTGCGATTATTGAGTTTTCTCTTGAATTATCTGAGCCTTTTTTTGGATGTCTTCAGAGAAGTCGGAGTTTTGTTCGCATCTGGAAGTTGAGTTTCCTTATCGACTGGAATTCCAGGAGTGTTACCGGTAGTTCAGCTTTATAGAAGAAAGATTCCAAGAGTTTGAGTTGGTGTAGCAGCTCAGAGTTTTGGAGGAACTTCTGAAAGTTTCTTATGGGTTTGTTGAACCATATCTCTAGGGTGTGTTGTTGGGTTGTGCTCGTGTTCTTCTTCAGCATTTTCTTCTACTTCGGATCAGAGTTGAGCAGCGGAAGTAGTTTGGAAGTGTATCTGCTTTTCTTTTTCAGACAAAAGAGTTGTTATCTTCTGATGTTGAGGAGTCAAGTTTGAGTTCTTGATTTTGGTTGATCTTGAGGAGATCATTTTGATGTGTTGATTAGTTTTGTCAGTTTCTAGAAGCATCAGCAAGGGATGAGCTGATCAGGAAGATTGTAGCCAGCCCAGGATCGTCTGAAGAGTTTTATGGATTAGGGACAAAGGAAATTGGATTCTGAAGTCGGAGATTTGATTTTGGAAAAGTTTTCTCCGATCAAAAAGGAGTTATAAAATTGGGTAAGTCTGAGAAGTTAGTTCTGAAGTGTTTTAGATCCTTTCTGTGATCTTGGGGAGTAAGTGATTAATCTACAGGATTGGATTGCCAGTTTGGATAACTAGGATTCGATGAGTTTCACGTATCTCTGAAGGAGTACGTGTATGATCTATCTCTGGTTATGGAACCAGCGGTTCTGGAGTTTTGGTTGTTGAATCAGACTCGTATATAGTCTGATAGCTTGCCTAGTGTTATAGATATAGTTGAATAGGAGCTTTGTAGCTTCATAGTATTGTTCGTTTGGATTCTCTAGGGCGAGTATCCCGGTATATATATATATATATACACTTGGGGAAACTCGATAAAATTTTATCCAGAATTTGTCTGGATAATTAGATTTGTTTGATTGGTTGAATTGTTTGCTTTGATTGTTAGCATATGTTTGATATATGCTTGTGCTTAAAATTAAAATTTAATGAGGTTATTAAATTATCTTTGTTTTAAATTTCGGAGACGAAATTCTTTTAAGGGGGAAGAATTGTAATATCCCAAAATTTTTAACAATATCAATTTAATAATCTGTATTAAAAATTAAATTGATATTGATATTTTGTTAATAATAATTCAGATTTATCAATAATCTTCTTCAATAATTATTTAATTGGTTATTTTGTCTTTTGAAAATAATAAATTGGTTTCTATTTACAATATAAATATATGGTTTATATTTTAAATAGATTAACTTTGTTTTAATTTTTATAAGTAAAGCATATTTTCTAGTTTTAATACTGTAGTAATTTGAAAATTTGTTTTATTTAATATTAGTTTTTCAAAGTTAAATAAATGATTTTTGATTTAAATTTAATAATTGAATCATGTTTTAAAGTTCTAACATATACATTATAATTTGAAAATTTTGATTTTAATTAGTATTGAGTTTTTTAAAACTATTTCATAAATAAATATATGATTTTAAAATTGATAAGAAAAATATTAAAATGTTTAAATTAAATTGGCTTGAGTTTTAAATTTAGAATAAATTCAACAAAAGGTTTTATGGCTTAATAAAATAAATATTTTATTGATAAAAATATAATTTCTTTTAAAATGATTTTAATTTAATAATAGGATATTTATAAAAACAATAATAGTAGAGAATTGTCTTTATAAATAGTTTTTGAATAAAATTTACAATTGTTATTTCAAATTAAATTTATATATATAACTTGATTTGAAAATATTTAATTTGAATTTGAAATTCCAAAGTATAAATCTTAATTGTTTTAATTTCCATATGTATAAGTTTATTTATAAACATTGTTTGCTTTTATTTCATTTATAAATTTATACACATATTTAAATATAAACTAACAAAATTAAATTAAACTAACACACACATTAATTTGTAAATTTAATACTAATTACCTTTAAAAGAAACAAGTGTTGCATTCTTTTAACAAGTGTTCAAAATTTACATAACAAGTTGACAAGTGTTGTATAAATTTGTACAAGTGTTAAATTTTAGTTTTAATTTTTCTTTTATTTGATAAATCTGAAAATTCATATATATAAACTTGCATCTTCATTCATGCATATTCTTTTTCCATTTCCTTAATCAAAGAAATCTTCAAAATTCTACAATCAAAATCATCTTCATATTAACAATCAAGCCTGCATATTCAAAACCATGTTCAAATCTGCATATTCCACTTCCTCAAAATCAAATTTGCACTTCCTCAAAAATCAAACTCTCATCTTCATATCAAAAATCAAGATCAAAATAGACCTACATTTTTATGAAACCTGGAAATGAAGCTTGCATTCAGTTTTAAGCATGAAGATGAACAAATCTGTCTGCATTTTCTTCTATCTACACAAGTCCAGATGTGAAGCTTGTCAAAAGCATCTGCATGCAAGCATTTTCGTTAGGGATCATGAGCATATCATTTCAGACATGAAGTAAAAAGGGTCAAGCCTTCATATTTTTATTTCTGCAAATTTCAAAAAGGGAAACAGAGCTCTGCAATTAAAAAGGTGAGTAACTTTTTAACATTAAAATCTTAGAATAGATTCCATGCTAGTTTATTGAAATAGAATAGCTATTTTCTTATGTTATAGATAACTATTGATATGAATATAAATGATGTGCATGCTGTTTCTTTTTCAACTGCCTGTTCTGTTTCTTTTTGATTTTCCAGGCACCCATAATTTTTATTTGAATACTTACCACTTAACTTGTTTCCTGATATAATGAAAATTATAAAGAAAAGTTGTTATTTTCTTAAGCTAATAAAAAAATTCAAGAAAGAAAATATGTGTATTGACCCTGGAACAGAAGAAAACATCATGCATGTTTATTTTTATCAAAACCAATCATATTAATATTGAAATCCAGTTTCATAAACTAAAAACATTTACTGGAACTTGATTTTTAAATCAAGTATTAGGATTTTTAGGTGTATGATTAAGTAGCAGTTTGTTCTTGAACTAAAAATGAATTTGAGCAAGTTCTTGTGCTATGTGACTTGAGAAAACTCAGGATTCCTCTGAGTTGTAGAGAAAGGTTCATAGATTCTTAGAAAAATCGAAAATGTGGATAAAATTGGTTAGATTTGATGCAGTTTGAATTTAAATTTTTAAACCCTAGTTTTGAGAAGGTATAAGGGATCAGGCATTTCGGGAAGAAGGATTGATCGAGTGTTTTGATATTTGGGAATTGTCTAGTTGAAGTGTGAAGGAGCTCGAGGCCGGAGTGGGTGGACCTCAGGTGGTCGGAGCGGCGTATGGTTGTCGTTGACAGGTTTTGGTCAGTAACCTGATTCATGTTTTTAGTTTTAGGAAATTTCACTCAACTTTGATTCTTTGATTATTTGTTCGATCTGGTGATGATTTCAGGGCATTGATGAGTTTCTGGTTGAGGTTCGATCATCTCTGATGATCAGAGTAGGCGGTGGTCGCCATGCATATGCATGGCGATGATTTTCCTGGTGATGTATTTTGGGTTTGGGTGTGTTGGAAGGAAGGATTGGTGAGTTACTCGAAGAAGATGGATGGGTGACTTGGAGTAGAGGTGGTTTTGCCTCGAAGCGGTTTTGTTGGTTCTCGGGTTACACTTTAATTTCCAGGTTTCTGAAACCTGTTTTAAATCTGGGTTTTAAAAAATTTTAAATCTGTAATTTCATTTTTAAACTAAGGTTTAAGTTTAAATTCAAATTCAAGTTTGAATTTTTGGATTTAGATTCAAATTTAAATCCCAGTTTTTAAATAAAAATAAAAGTTTCAAAATTTGACTTAATTAGCTATTTTATTTTGGTAAATAGTCTAAACCTTTTAATAATGAGGTTTTTAAAATATGAGAAAGAATTGAAGTTTTATTTAAATCTGGAAATTTAAAAGTTAAATTTGAATTTCAGTTTTAAATTTTTAAGAAGGTTTAAATTTGAAGTTTTAAATTAAATGTAAATTTAAGTTATTAAAATTTTGAAATGAATTTAACTTTAAAATTTTCATAGCACTTGTTTGATTTGCAATTTAAAAAGTTTTAAATTATTTTAACTTTGATAAGTTTAAATTATTCTATTTTAAAACTTGTATTTAAAATTGAAAATTTAAAAGTAGTTCAAAAAGTACTTTGTTTTAAATAAATTGTTTTAAACATAATTAAGTTATGTTTTATCTTGAAATTGAATTAAGATTAATATTTCAAAATTAATTCAATTAATAAGGTAATTAAGATTAAATAATTAATTTAATTAATTAATTGAATTTGGAATTAATAATTGATTAATGATTAATCAATTCACAGTTAAGATCATTAATTAGATTTTTTAAAATTAATGATTTATGAATTATTAATTATGTAATTAAGTTTTAAATCAAGGTTGATTTATTAAATAATTAGACTTTAATTAATGGATAATTAAATTTATGATTACCTAACTTAATTACTTAATAAAAATAATTAAAGAATAGTTAATGAAGATCATTAACCAGGATTATTTAATAATTGATTAATGTAGTTAATTTTTATAATTAATTAGATTAATTAATTTAATAATAATCATTTGTGAATTGTTGAGTGTAATTACTTAATGAAGCAATTAAGAAATTAATTAGTTAATGTAATTAATTTAGTTAAATATGATTTTTTATTTTAATTAATTTAGTTTAATTATTTTTAAACACTTAGGTTAAAGATAATTACTGTATGTAATTAATGGATTGAAAATTACTTAGTTAAGTAATTGATTAATAATTACATGTCGTAATTAAGTGGAGATATTTAAGAATAAAGTGATCTGGATTAAATTATTAGTAGTTAACCAAGAAATTAATTGAGAAATTAATTAAAGGATAATTAATTTGTTAAGTTAGTTAATTACTAAATGTAATTAATCTGGGATGATTAATAATTATAAGTTAATTACTTAAGATAATTAATAAAAGGGGATCATTAATTATTATAATTAATGATTTAATTAAAAATGATTAATTATAATTAATTAATCAATGATAAGTAATTAAAGGTAATTAATTAATGTAATTAATTAAGGATAAATGTAATTAATTATGATTAATTAATTAATGGAGTAATTAAAGGTTAATTACTGTTTGGTTGAGAATAATTAATTTGTGAAATTCATTAAGGATAATTACATGAATGTAATTAAGAGTAATTAATCAAGGGTGGTTAATTAAGGTGATTAATTAAGGTGATTAATAATGAATGATAAATTGATTATAATCAATTAAATGATTGGGTAAGCAAGATTTATATTGATGAAGTAATTAATTTAATTTATTTCAAATTAATTAAAGATGGAGTAATTAATTTAATTCGTTTTAAATTAATTTGAGTTGGAGATAGTTAATTTAATTCATTTTAAATTAATTATATTGTAATGAATAAATCATTGCTTATGTATGAATGGGTGACATTGATTGTCTTGAGTGCTTTGTGATCTTAGTAATGAGATAAGTATTATTGTGTAGTATGAATGTTTGGTTGCATTGTGATGATAACATAGATTATCAATTGGGATGTTGATATATGGATTATCTATTTTGATATTGATAATGTAGATTACCTGTTATTTGATAATATTGGTTATCAATTGTGATTTGTGAGTTATCAATCTATGTGTATATAGATACTATATTGAATTGTTTTAAACTTTAAAACAACTTGGACCTAAAAGACACGCTTTGGATTTCAATGAGACCGGGATCGGGTTTCCATATTTAGATATCTGAAAACCACATCGATCCAGATTAACGTTAGGTCGTGAATCAAAGTGGAGCTTTGTGAAGACTCGAAATGTAAGGATTATACGTCAGTATAACTCTGTGGGTGATTCCGTAATGAGTTGACGGACTAGTTCTTACAGATTCTAGATGGTGGTTCAGAGTGCAAGGGTTATCGTCGTTAACTCTGAGGGCGATTCCAAAATGAGTGTAACGAGATAATGCCTTCGTTTTCGTTCGAACCCGGAACGAACTTGTATAGATTGAATGCTTTCAGAACATCGTCAGGTGGACGATGAGCATTCTAAAATGATATATCCTTTAAAGGTAATCGTAGCCTCAAGCCTCATCAATCGGGAATGGCTAAAACAGGGGAGGTGCAGCAAGGCTTCGTGGGTAGCCCCTACTTGAGAGCAAGATTTACCCCTGTCTAGAAGTCCCTTTATATTCGGTTGTGTGGGTGGTTGCTTGCTACAACCACATGGTTGTCTTGTTCGGAACTGTTCAGTAAGGAATGGGTCCGGTCTTGTGTTGCAGGGGAGCGGGCGTACTCCTCGGTACGTTGATCTAGGCCACGTACTATGACGGGTGGTACCCCAGTAGCCCTGCCATTGTATGGAATCCAAAATCCAATAAGTGCCGTACGTATTAGTTATGCCCAACTATGCTGGAACGTGAGATGTAAGCATTCCAGCTATTTCTGTATTTTACTTGAAAACCCTAGACACTATTATAATATCACTGGATTTCCTATCAAATGTTTTGGTTAGCGTAAGGTAAAATTTTTCCATGTTTATGTGTGGGATGTCTTACGTGATATTTTTCTTTTCAAAAGATTTTTAAAAGTTAAGCAACTTTAACCTGTTACTCACACCAGATCCATGTTTGACCCGGAGTTTATCTTCTATTTTCTTAAACTCTTGGGTACTCAAATTTTTACGAGTAGCCAAGGGATTCAGGTTAGCTTTGACGAATTGTGGAGGAGCAAATGGAGCAGGAGGCTTCTGCGTGTAGATGTATATATATAGTTTTCTGCTGTGTAGATTTCTCTGAGTTGTTTCCTTGTACTATATTGAGTTGTATAACTAGACGGGTGTTTATAACTGTCTAGCATGTGATGTACATCTGTGTAACTCTGATAATGATTGTAAACTATGTAATGTTTATGTTATTAATATAATTTATTCGTTCCGCTGTTTAGATTCTGATGTTGTTTCTTTCTTCTCTTCTTTCTTTTCTCTTTCTACCCTTTTCTTTCTTAATAATGATGTGATTTTCTGTGGTAAGAAAGTCGGGTCGTTTCAACCAAAAACCTATTAGCCTCTACCAATAACAATTTCCATAACATAGTTTTTATGGGCTTACTAAGAACCTGTCTAAACCAATAATCCTTTGATCAATCTTGGGCATCTTGTATTCTGGTTTGTCTGACCTCCTAGATGGAATTCTTCTCACAAAGGAGTTAATTCAATATATGTTCACTAATAGGTCAACCTTGCCTGTTTTTCTGCCCTTAACACCCTAAGATGTAGTTATTGGTTAATAATGAAGCGAGTATTATTACACAACTATACATGATAACTGATCGAATAACACAACAACATAAAAACTCATGGTTTAATCCCTTGTAATCATTTTCTAATGAAATATGGTTAATACCCATAACCCACTATCTTTAACAAGGAAAGCTTCCCTAAAATTTCAAAGTTAAATGCCATTTCAAAACTCTTTTACTTTTCTATGTATTTACTTTAAAAATGAGATTGGGTTCTCATATTTGAAATCTAAGGCTTTCGACTATATCCTTCGGATCATTATTACATCATGGGTTACCCTCCGTCACTCTCCCTTTTGACTTTATAGAGCAAACAAGCCCTCTGTCACTCTCCTTTTTTAAAATCATTATTTAAAACCTTAGACATTATCTTTCAAAACCATCCAACATAACTTTGAAATTTTGGAAACATTCCTTTAGAAACACTCAAAAGCACACCTTTCGAAACACTCAAAAACATACCTTTTGAAACAACTAAAAACATACCGTTCGAAAACATTAGGTTCAAGTAAGAATTTATGGAAGCATAGCTTAGAAACCAACTAAAAGTATTACTATGGAAACCATTGATTGAAAAAAAACTTCAAATTATAAAAATGGGATACATTCAAAAGCTACCCTTTCGAAAGCCACTGCCTTCGAAACTATTTGCAAAGTGGCTAAATCAATCCTTTCGAAAACATTGGGGAAGAAGGCTTCAATAGTAGCGGAGGGGTATTGGTTCGAAACCTACCATCCGCACTTATTGACCTAGGGTTATAAAAGTGGCTTCTAACTAAGGTAGAAGTACTGGTGCGGCAGCATGGGTATCGAAGCGGTTCAAAAGTGGAAACCCTTGCGAAAGCTTACTTTTAGGGTAGGTTAATGGGTTCGAAAGCAAATGAAAGCGACTTCAACCCTTTCACAAGCATTCATTCGACACCATTCTTTCCTTCCGCCTTTCTCCAATACACTACGTACCAAATGCTTGATACCATATGCATTGGTTTCGAACGGATGTGAAAGGTTATAAATGGGAGTATGGTGGCAAAAGCAAGCATGGTAAGTGCCCAAGTTATAATTCGCTATAAAACTGATTTTGTGTTTTTTAAGTAATTTGTTTTTAGAATAATTTACTTTTACCTAACCCCTTATTTTGTGAATTTTCTATTGGATTACAAAACCTTTATAAATTTTTTTTATAATTTGTTGTCACATGTAATCACCAATGCTCCAATATTTAATTAAAAGTATTGACTAACCCTTTATAGTTAATTAATCATTAATTACTAATCTTTTTAATTAAATCCAGGACTCACCAAAATCACTTGTGAAAATCTCACGAAATTCACATAAATTCCAAAATGATAATATCTTTATCATATAAATTTTCAACCCAAAAAATAATTGATTAATTCCTTAAATGAATTAAAACCCGAAATATACCTTTCTTTCACTCAAAAATTCATAATAAATTATCCATTGCTTGGATTATTACAAAAATTAAAGTCCATCTCCAAAGTAAACTTTTACATAACATATTAAGAAAACATGGCACTTGGAAATCATTTTGCCCATTTTTAGCCTTAAAACCGAACTATATTAATCCACAACATCCTTTTCAAAATTATAACATGGCATTTCAATCAAAACATATCATCATTCATCCAATCATATAGTTTTATACCTCAAACCCAAATTTAAACATTCAAGATGACTTTTATGAGATTGTTTAGATTATTATTTACCTTGTTTGGATAAGGAACTTAAGATTTATTTTTGATTTAATCTTCCTAGTTTGAATCATAGCCTCTAAATGGATTTTGTGCTCCTCTTCTTCTTAGGGTTATGGCCGACCTTCAACTCTCATCGTTTATGTTTTTAGTTTATGAAAATGTGAGTGAGAATGAGGTAAGTGGTTTATGGGTTATGGTATATGGCTATTCCCATTTTTCCCTCGCCTTATTCTCTTAAGTTTCTAATTTATAAATCATACTTATAATTTTATTACTTAAGGCATGACCTTGATTATTTTCCAAATCTCAATTCCCTTATCACACTTATCTCTATATTATTCTAATTAATTGATCTAATTAAATCTTCTAAATAATGTTATTTAAGATAAGGGTTGTTACAGCTTAGATGGGCACAGACTTTGTTGAAAAAGAAGATAACTAACTCGATCTCGAACTTGAAGTGCTATATCTCTCTATACTTTATGACATATTTTGGCAAAATTCGACGTTGTTTTGAATTTTCCTCAAAGACTATGGAAGCTACTGAAATAGTTTCGAAGAAGAATAAGAAGACGGTGTGAAGAAATGAGAGAATAAGGGGTGGTTTTTATAGGAAAAATAGGTGAACAAATGTCTAAATGTGAAATTACCAAACTACACCTTGCACACTCTCCTCCACACGCACGACCCGCTTGCCCCTTGTCCTCCTCTCTATGTGCTTGAGTGATGATGGTGTGTAAGGTGGTAATGGTTGATGATTAGTTTGCTTTTAGGATGCTTAAGGATGAAGAAAATGGAAATACCTTTGATATTTTCTTTATTAAATGCATATGTGTGTATATATGTATGCGTATGTTATATATATGATATATATATATATATATATGCTAGTTCATGTATGTGTATATTATATATGTGTACAAGATATATAAGCAACATCGCAACGATATTGAAAAACTTCTGCTCGGTAAATCGTTGAAAATCGGAATGCCAATTCATGGTTACATTTTCACTTATTAGTTAAATTACATATAAATGTAAAAAAATTGAAAAATAATTTCTTATCATTAGTTATAAAATAAAATGATCACATTTGAATTATAAAACCATATAAATCAATATTACATAAGTGCTTACGAAATGTGTTGTCGTATCGACAACACGTTATCAATTTTCTTATATCTTTTTTAAAACAAGTATATACATCTATAAAACTATTGTAAACCAATTATTATCACTATATAACAATTAAAATAAATTACTATCATTTGAAATAATTATTTGATTATTTAAACTTAATTTAAAATTCTAGAAAATATATAAAAGTGATGATATCTCTAATGATGTCATAAATATATTTAATTTTCGAAAACAAAATAAATAATTTTTATTTCATATTCTTGCTTAAATGGATAAGACAATGTATATTTCCAGTTCCATTCGCTTTAATACTAAAAAATCTCAATTTTCCCAAAAACTGATTTTCGTCATTTTTCTGATGAAAACCCTCAAATATCCATATTTTTAACATGCCTTTAGAACAAGTTTATCATCATTATTTATGTTTAAAAACATTATAATTTTTGTTATAAAATCTCGTATCTGAATATATCGTATATCAATATAATTTATCAAAGTGATAAGTTTGTGAGTCGTTATAACCCTCGTAATTCAGGTATCAAACACATCTAAAATCGCTGTATACATATAATACGTACGTATTTATTCCTTAAGTCTATTTAGGGTTCGTTAATATTCTACCTTTGATTATACATTCATATTATATAAGTTTTATTATTATATAACTTTTATATTTTGCATTAGTTAAATAATAGTCTTATATATAATATTATATTAATTAAAGCTTGTTTAATTAATTTTAGTTAATTAACATTTTAATTAGTTAACTTTTTAATTAAATTTTATATTATTTTAATGTAACGTTTATATTAAATATTTATTACACGTTATAACCTTTATAATACAACACATATATCATATATATGGGTTTATTATTCAATTAATTAGCCTTTTAATTAATTTAGTTAATTAAACAATTCTAATTATATTATATTAATTTCGAAAATACATTTTATTATACATATATCAACATGTATAATACATGCAAATAAGTATTAATTAATTAACTCATTTAATTAATTTAATTAATTTATTATATTAATCTTAGTAATAAATTTTATATTTTGAAATTAATATTTAAATAGTTTCAAACATTTTGAACTCTTTATTGCATTTCGAAAATTTATGTTATATTATTACCTTTTATAATAAACATGTTTTTATTTTAAATTTAACATTGAAATTTAAAATCTTGTCGTAATTTTCAAAACTCTTTTAAAAATTGGCCGAAGGCCAAATTAAAAATGGGCCTTTTCTATTAGGGGAAACCTTGGGCTCACTCACCTTTCAGGCTAGGAGGGTAACCGAGTAAGATAGGGTACTTGTGTATTAACCCGTGATAAAATCACCATGAATCAGTATATTTAGTTAATTTTAAATATTCAGATAATGGTTTTAAATGATGAGTAATCTATTTTAATTGTTATATAATGATAATCAGTTATTTATAATGGTTTTATTAATATATAAACTGGTTTTATAAAGATATATAAACATCATCGCGTTTTAGTACATCGACATCGTATTTTTAAATGGATTTTAATATTATTTAATATGGTTTTATAGCTTACATAATCTTATTTTAATTTTTTTAAGCTGATAAGAACTTTATTTTCAAGTTTTCTTACATAAATAAATAGTTTGATTAAAAACCGAAAATATGACCGGAATTCGGATCCTGGAATCTCAACGGTTTGACAAATCGAAATTGTTTTAAGTTGTTACAACATTGTTTGTACATGCATGCACATACATATACACAAATATATATATATACATAATCTGTCACATCAAGGGTTTGTAAACATCTAAATATGTACACACATAAGCTTATTATATGTATACAAATGAAAGCTTCATCCTTAAGAGTCGAAAAACAAACTCAATTCAACTACATATCAACTTGCACGCCTATAATATGGAGTGATGAAGGGAGGTGGGTTCGGCCATACCTAGGTGGGGAGAGGTGCACATAGGTGAGGTGGAATGGACATGATGATGTTTGTAGATATTTGTGAAAATTTGGTTATAAATACAAGCCTACCTCCTTCACAAATTCTCACATTCATTCCATACCATTTTTTAAGCTTCTCTACTTCTTCTTCCATGTTGGCCTCCCCCTCTTAGGAAAACTATCTTCCAAAGTTATGTAAAGAAATAGCAAAAAGAAATAAAATATTGATATATGTACATACACAATATCATTTTAAAAATAAAAGAGTGCCAAAATACTCCTCTTCCTTCATGAAACCCATGGCCAACCACCCTACATCCACCATGGTTGAGCTCAACCCTCCTAAGAATCATGGCTGTGAACAAATAAGGTCGAGGAGCAAGTCTAGGAGGTCTCGGAGCAAAGTGAAATGTTGTAAGATTTATTTGGAGAAGTTTCGGAGCAGATAGCTTAATAGTGAGAACATAATTTTAGTTTAGTTTATTTTGATTCTAAATATATATGACAGATAATATGATTGCTTATATGGTTGTTTAATATACTTAGATGATGATTGGTTGAATATAGATAGCTTAGTTAATCACATATTTATTTGGTTAAGAAAAGTAAACTTATTATAGTTCATGTAACAAGAATCATAATTATCAAGATAGTGATAGCTATTTGATTTTCCATGAATATTCAAAGAAATAGTATACATATTATATTTAAAATAATACGTGTATAAGATAATTAAGCCTCTCTTTAAATCTTGAATAAAAAAGAAATGTTTTTGGAAGGATTTGGAATTTTCTTTAAAAAGAAAGAAATTGGAAATGTGGAGCATTGAAATTTTTGGAAAATAAAATCTATGGTTTGATTTATGAAAATTATAGTTTTAAAGGTAGAAAATAATATAGAAATTATATGGTTTAATATAAAAGAATTAGGAATTAAAAAGATGGTGTAACAGCCCGCAAATCCGTACCTCTTGAGTCAACACTATTCTACAACAATCAACTCAAGTTGTACAGAAATACGAACCATTTGGGTTAAAGAAGAAGAGGTAGAAGAAGAAAAATAGAAAACAACATCAGAATCTAACCATCGCAGCGGAATAAAATATAATAGATAGTAAATAATCTTTACTCAAAATCAAATATATCTGTTTACATATATTACATCATCAGAGTACATCAATCACAGCTCACGTCAATAACATACAATGGATACACAACAACTCAAACAGCGGAATATATATATATAAACAAGTACGAATGTACGTATCGTCAATCCAGCTCGTCTCCTGAGATCCATAGCATCATATCTTGTATCCTACAATACTCGGTCTGACCCGAGCATTACAGTTAAATAACACCCGAGTCAGTCTGGAATACCAGCGTGAGAAAATCACACTCAATTGATTATTAAAGTTTCAAAATACTTTGAAAACAAACGCATCTCGTAAGACCACGCCACAAATAAACATGTCGGGTTTTTACCTTACGATAGCTAAAATAATTTTTATAGAAATCCTCTGATATTATAATAGGGTCTATATACAAATACTTATAAAATAGCCGAAATTGTTACATGATTAAATTCCAGCTACTAGCCACATAATACAAACAAAACTCGTACAAGGCTCATAGGAGAATGGATTTCCAACAACGACTAGGCACCGGGGTACCACTTGCCACAGTACGGGGCCTAGTTCACCGTACCGAGGAGTACGCCCGCTCCCCTGCAACACAAGGCCGGGACTACCCCTTACTGGATAATCCCGAGTGAGATCACCCCGTGGTTGGGATCAGCAACCGCCCACTAAGCCGAAATAAAAAGGGACATCTAGACTGGAATGACCTCACCCTGCTTGGGTGCTACCCACCTAGCCTTGCTGCATAACCCCTGATTTTTCAGTCATTCCCATTTGATGAGGCTTGAGGCTAAGCGTTTCCTTTTTAGAACATATATTCCTTAGAATGCCCATCGACCTCCTGACGAATTTTTCTCGCAAGCATTCATCCATACAAGTCCGTCCCGGGTTCGAAACGGAATCGAAGGCACTATTCCTACTACATCCATTTGGAAATATCCTCAGGATTAGTAGCGACTAGCCCTTGCACTTCACCGCTCTATCTTCGAATCCAAAAATCGTTTTTCACGAAAACGTACAAACCGGATCGAAGTGATTTTCGAGAAATAAATCTCGATCCCGATCTCTTCGAAACGATCAACGTATTTGTCCAATATTGATAGTTGGTTAATTTGACTATCAATTAATATTCACAAACATCCATCAAACAATAAATAATTTTCCAAATTATTTATTTATCTCAAAAATATCTTCACAAGATATATTTCCACTTTTCAAATTCCTTTGAAAATAGTTTTCAAACATATTCCTTTCCCGGAATAATTTTCCAATATTTATTTCCACTGAAACGCCAAGTATAAATTACTTTAAGCTTTAAAATAAATTTAAAAGCACTTAGTTATAAAATATAATTCATAGCCTTAGAATTTAAAACTACTTTAATACTTAATTAAAATATATACTTTAGGAATATTTAATAAATAAGGCTACTTTTATAAAATATAAGACTAGATTTTTCTTTAAAACAAATACCAAGTCATTTAACAATTACCACGATAATAGTTTTGAAAAAATATTTATTTTAGAATATAAACATTTTTAAATAATAAATTTTCTAAGATATGCTTTTAAAATAACATTAAAACCTTTAACTTATATTTAAAATTGCTTAAAAATCGTACTTGGCTATCCAGGGAAACACTCTTCTCTTTCACATCTTTAAAAATGAATCACTATTTATTTTTAAACGAATTTCCATTCCTTTATAAATTTCCACTTTGAATTTATATTTAAAATACCCACCGATATTTTATTTTACCTGATATCCTAGTTTAAAATTTCTAAAATCTCATTTAAAATAAATTCTTTATTCATTCAAATAATATCACTTAAGCTCTACAATTTATTATTACCCCTAACAATTCAAATTCCTCTTATTCCAAATTTTTTAGAGCTTTGCAATCATTTTTATTTATTTTATTTTCAATTCATTATTAATTTATTCCAATTCACTAGAATTATTTTACTTAAAAATTTACTCTTTTATTTCTTTCGAAAATACAATTCTAGAGATTTGATAATTTATTTTGCTGAGACTCAATCCAACCATACCGATTAATACTTCAATTATTCATAAAATCATCACAGGATATCAATATTGAGAACACAGAATATTAAATAATCTAAATAATTTCGAGGGTTCCAGTTGGATCCCTCCAACCTGTTTTCCCTGCATCCAAGATGTTAGCACAATAATATGCCAATTCCAGATTATAACATACTATAGCACATCAATAAATTTCAACCATTCAAACAGTTATTTAAATTTATATCATTTAAATTTAAATTGAAATTAACTAAGTGAGATTAAATCACCTTTGCATACGCATTGGCCATCCACTTCAATACCCCCTTGGTTTTCTCGATTTTTGACCTTAAATAAATATTATATGATCTATTAATATTTGAATTAATTGAACAATTAATTATTATTTATTTATTTAAATTTAAACCAACAAATGTTCTTTTAAACTAATTGTTTTATTTTAACTTAAACTAATAATTCCTTTTGAAATCTTTTGTAACTAAAATAAATTCATTCCCAAGTAAATCACTTAAATAACTTATTTTAAAATAAGCTGGTAAATTATAATGTGTGTATATTCATTTCTTTTTCACAATAATCTATATAGGTTTTCTGCCTTACCTGTACATTTTCATTATAGAAAATATTGGAATAAATTTCTACCTCACTGTTAAATCCAATTTTAACACTTTTACTATCTTCAGTATCTTCAATATATATTTTATAAGCCTTCAAATTTTTTTTTAATCGGCTTAAAATTCTAGATTCGATAAGTTTCCCAACTTCAAATTAATTCCATAATTAAATCATCAAATAAATTGTGATATTTGAATTCAAGTTAAAATTAAGCCTTTAAATATTTAAAATCAATTAAATATTCTAATTTAAAATGCTTGAAAATTCCGGGTCGTCACATTCCTTCCCCTTTAAAAGAATTTCCTCCCCGAAATTACTAGTTAGGAAGAATGGTCTAAAACCCGTTTACTTTTCCCAAAATCAAACAGGTTCTACCAATTCAACATCTTACCAACTTTTTTTTTTTAAAAGACCCATTATTATTCTTATTAACTCTCCAAACCTTTCCTTAGTTTCAAACTATACTATTTGTTTAACCATTCAAGTTTCAATTAAAAACCAAATTTTGAATTATCAAAATTTTCTCAAAATTTTTCTAACTCCCAAATTTCCGAAAAATTTCACTAGCGTCTCCTTTGCGCGGCTAGCTCGGTACAACTACAAAATGGCTCTACGGCCTCCCAAATCCAAAAAGAAAACAAAAGGCTAAGTGGCTCAATCCAAATCCCAATCAAATTTCATATAGGGACTTAAACACATACCTTTTTGTCGAGCATTTCAAATTTATCTTTTGAAATCAAATCCAATTCTCTTTTCCCTTTATATCACCTGCATATTTTATATGACAACAATATCCAATCACAAAATTCCAAAAACATTTTATCGACTTCCTTACAAGTGTCAATTATTTACTCATTCAAATATCAACTTTGGAATATATTTGTAATATTAATCACCAATTAAGAATTCACCATACCTTACTTAAGTTTAGTATAAGCATTCTATATGCTTTTTTGTTTGTTTTCACTTCACCACTTTAGTTAATATCTATTTCTATTCACATTGATTCTTTCATTTTCGTACGAATTCAATTTATCTTTAACTTTAAATATTGAATTTTATTTGTTATTTGAAACAAATTTATGTCATTATTTTAAATTGGTTTCATCTACTAACTTATTTTAGTTTCTAATTTGAAATCGTTTTGTCGTTAACAAAATTTGTCAAAATTTCCAAAAGTTTTCTAACTCCCAAAATTTCTGAATTTTTTTGGCAGAGTCCCCTTTGTACGGAGGAGCTTTTGCAATTTGACAAAAGAGATAAATATATATACATCAACCCACACCGTCGGAAAAACCAAAAACAGTTCATATTCCTATTTTTATTGCGTAGGCGTACCTTATTTAGCATTTTTAAGCAAGCGGCTTATTTATTAGCTGTTAGCGTGCCCAAAGTCCAGCCAAACGGCTTCCCGGTACCTGTACTTACTAAATTTAAACATGTAAGTACAATATATATGAAGTTTAACAACATTTCACTTATTTGCAATAGTTAAACTTAGAATTCTAAAAGAAATTCACACCAAACATTTTCCGTAAGCAACTTTTCCATGCCAATTCCATTGTTCCAATTAATTTACAACCTATTTTCATTCAATTTGAATGGTTTAAAACTCAATCGCTTACACTTAATTTATTTTAAGCAAACTGAACTCATATTTAATTCAATTGCTCTCAAAATCAATTCATTTTACTTTTACCAATTCATATAATTTTAATTACTTCCCTTTTACATCAAATGACAATTTGTTCTATGCAGTTTGACGAGATCTATGTGAATAAATCAGTATTTATGCTTTATAACCAATTTAAATTGATCTCAACTAAATTTATACTTAATTCTATTCCATTTTTAAATTTATTCACAATCCATATATTCTAATTTTCATTGCATTTCAGATTTGAACCCATTCATTTGCATTTCATTTTATTATCCAAACCAGTTCATTATTCAAAGAGGTTCCATTCAAAATCATTCGATCTAGCTCGACACATTCTGTTTAAATTTTATTCACAATCCATTCATTTACGTTTTATTCCATATTTGTTTATTCCAAACTATTTTATTTAGCTCAAAGACAATCTAAGCTATTTCATTCAATAACCATTTCAATTTCTCTTATAGACTCCAATTTATTTCAATTCCTTAACAATTTAAATAGTTTACAATTATTTATTTAAGAATTTCATTCCATTAAAAATTATCTGTAACTCACCGAATTTTATTTCAATCAAAATCCATTTTTACTTGATTTAAATCCAATCCACTATTATTAAACTTAATTTTAAGTTGAATTCAATTCAAGTCCTTTCCATCTTTTAGCTTAAGTTTATTCACTCCAATTTTATACTTAAGCTCATTTCGTTTCAAGTAAATCTTTATCTTCCATTCAACTTAATTCTATTTCAGTTAAATCTCATTTTAAAATTTACAATTTCATTTTTATTCAATGCATTTCCAATTATATCTAATTTGGTAACATTTCAAGTTAAATTTTAATTTATAACTCAAGTCATGATCCCACCATTCTCCTTTAATTTACCATCCAATTTATTAACTTACAATTCAATTTCATTCTTAATTCATTTAATTAATTGCAATGCCACTTTCAATTATATTTTCTTCATCGATAATTTAAGTCGAATTTAATTATAATTTGAGTTTTATTTTCGAACCTCATCATAATTCACAATTCACTTTCATTAACTAATTTATTAACAAATTTGTTCTTCCCTTATTTATAATCCAACACTTGAATTTTAACTCCAAATATCACTCCATTTAATTTTCTTAGTTCAATTTAGTTTATAATTCAAGTTTTGATTTTATTTCTATTCTCCAATTCATCAATACTATTTATTTTGGATTTTCTATCCCATTTTTCAATTTATAAGTCATAACTTATTATTTTACACATTTCCATTCATTCTAGGTTTGAATATATTCTTCTTTTATTTTTAACTCGAGCCTTATGCTTATTTACAACCCAAACATATTTTATTTTATGGATTTTTAATTCTTTTACACGTTATTCTTATTTATTTATTTCAATCCAATCCTTAACCAATTTATTTCTTATCCAACTTATTTCCATTTATTCAGGTAAAAATCTGATTCCATTCGATAACTCAATTGAATTTTTATTCCAATTCAATTTTATTTTAACTCGGTTTTATTTAACTCAATTCGATTTTAACTTGAGTCGAATACAACTGGATATTATTTTCAGTCTATTCAATCAATTTCGATCCAGTTAAGTTTTATTCTCCAATCCAAGTTAATTCCATTTTTAACTTTTCACTTTAAATTTAAATTTCCGACATTCAAAGCTTATATTCCCCTCATTTAAAAATCGTCCCAATTTACAAGTTTACAACCTCATCAGGATTTTTTAAACACCCGACTTTTGGTTTCAAATTATTTTGAAATCTCCAACATCTCAAATCACATTTCTCAAAAGTCAAACCAATCCTGGTTTTTTCTTATTCCCAACAAATTTCCTTTGAAATTTTCAAAAACAACTTGTTTTTCTAAACAAATCAATTTGGTAGCAATTCTTCACTTAGAAATTCAAAAATGAATACTGATGATGCGGCCGTCATCATCAGAATTATTTCCCAATAATCCAAGTGGTTTCAATGCTATATCACTTTCAAAATCCATTTAAAATAAATTTTCTTTTTAGAAATATCTCTAAAGCACTAAGGCTATTATTTACCTTCAAAATACTTCCAAATCTCCGGGATTTAAATTTCCAAATCCATCTTAGATCAATTATAATTCATTTGCACAGCTTATGCTCATACAAATTCTCGTTTGATTATATTTCAATTTATAATTCATATTTATAATTCATATTTATAAATTTCATTTTATAATGAATTTATTCTCTTAAACTTTGATTATATTTTCAAATTTTTAGTTAAATTTTCACTTAACAATGATAACACTTTAATATTATTCTTACTAACATCCAAGCAACCATATATTAGCTAAAATAATTTACAAAAACTTTTCTTCATATCAAAAATATATTTTGGGTAAAATTATTTCATTCACCCTCATTAAAAACAATACCGTGTCGATTGTTCTATTCAAGTGTTTAGAAACCCCTTCAATACAGTTGCACAGACTGTGTCGATGAAGGTTCATATACCACTCAATAAATCAATCAACACAACATTAAAACAATTTATATTCACTAAAAAATACACGCTCATATTTATTAATACGCTCAAACTCATTATAGAGTATTATAGACTCTATTTTATGAGTAATTCCCACCAGAGCCAAGGTTATCACCAACCTAAGCTCTGATACAAAGTGTAACAGCCCGCAAATCCGTACCCCTTGAGTCAACACTATTCTACAACAATCAACTCAAGTTGTACAGAAATACGAACCATTTGGGTTAAAGAAGAAGAGGTAGAAGAAGAAAATAGAAAACAACATCATAATCTAACCATCGCAGCGGAATAAAATATAATAGATAGTAAATAATCTTTACTCAAAATCAAATATTTCTGTTTACATATATTACATCATCAGAGTACATCAATCGCAGCTCACATCAATAACATACAATGGATACACAACAACTCAAACAGCGGAATATATATATAAACAAGTACGAATGTACGTATCGTCAATCCAGCTCGTCTCCTGAGCTCCATAGCATCATATCCTGTATCCTATAATACTCGGTCTGACCCGAGCATTACAGTTAAATAACACCTGAGTCAGTCTGGAATACCAGCGTGAGAAAATCACAATCAATTGATTATTAAAGTTTCAAAATCCTTTGAAAACAAAAGCATCTCGTAAGACCACGCTACAAATAAACATGTCGTGTTTTTACCTTACGATAGCTAAAATAATTTTTATAGAAATCCTCTGATATTATAATAGGGTCTATATACAAATACTTATAAAATAGCCGAAATTGTTACATGATTAAATTCCATCTACTAGCCACAGAGTGGGTAATACAAACAAAACTCGTACAAGGCTCGTAGGGAGAATGGATTTCCAACAATGACTAGGCACTCGGGTACCACCTGCCATAGTACGGGGCCTGGATCACCGTACCGATGAGTACGCCCGCTCCCCTGCAACATGAGGCCGGGGCTACCCCTTACTGGATAATCCCAAGTGAGATCACCCCGCGGTTGGGATCAGCAACCGCCCACTAAGCCGAAATAAAAAGGGACATCTAGACTGGAATGACCTCACCCTGCTTGGGTGCTAGCCACTTGGCCTTGCTGCATAACCCCTGATTTTCAGTCATTCCCATTTGATGAGGCTTGAGGCTAAGCGTTAACTTTTTAGAACATATATTCCTTAGAATGCCCATCGACCTCCTGACGATGTTTCTCGCAAGCATTCATCCATACAAGTCCGTCCCGGGTTCGAACGGAACCGAAGGCACTATTCCTACTACATCCATTTGGAAATGTCCTCAGGATTAGTAGCGACTAGCCCTTGCACTTCACTGCTCCATCTTCGAATCCAAAAACCGTTTTTCACGAAAACGTACAAACCGGATCGAAGTGATTTTCGAGAAATAAATCTCGATCCCGATCTCTTCGAAACGATCAACGTATTTGTCCAATATTGATAGTTGGTTATTTAACAATCAATTAATATTCACAAACATCCATCAAACAATAAATAATTTTCCAAATTATTTATTTATCTCAAAAATATCTTCACAAGATATATTTTCACTTTTCAAATTCCTTTGGAAATAGTTTTCAAACATATTCCTTTCCTGGAATAATTTTCCAATATTTATTTCCACTGAAACGCTAAGTATAAATTACTTTAAGCTTTTAAATAAATTTAAAAGCACTTAGTTATAACGTATACTTCATAGCCTAAGAATTTAAAACTACTTTAATACTTAATTAAAATATATACTTTAGGAATATTTAATAAATAAGGTTACTTTTATAAAATATAAGACTAGATTTTTCTTTAAAACAAATACCAAGTCATTTAACAATTACCACGATAATAGTTTTGAAAAAAATACTTATTTTAGAATTTAAACATTTTTAAATAATAAGTTTTCTAATATATGCTTTTATAATAACATTAAAACCTTTAACTTATATTTAAAATTGCTTGAAAATTGTACTTGGCTATCCAAGGAAACACTCTTCTCTTTCACATCTTTAAAAATGAATCACTATTTATTTTTAAACGAATTTCCATTCCTTTATAAATTTCCACTTTGAATTTATATTTAAAATACCCACCGATATTTTATTTTACCTGATATCCCAGTTTAAAATTTCCAAAATCTCATTTAAAATAAATTCTTTATTCATTCAAATAATATCACTTAAGCTTTACAATTTATTATTACCCATAATAATTAAAATTCCTCTTATTCCAAATTTGTTAGAGCTTTGCAATCATTTTTATTTATTTTATTTTCAATTCAATATTAATTTATTCCAATTCACCAGAATTATTTTACTTAAAAATTTACTCTTTTATTTCTTTCGAAAATACAATTCTAGAGATTTGATAATTTATTTTGCTGAGATATTCAATCCAACCATACCGATCAATACTTCAATTATTCATAAAATCATCACAGGATATCAATATTCAGAACACATAATATTAAATAATCTAAATAATTTTGAGGGGTCCAGTTGGATCCCTCCAACCTGTTTTCCATGCATCCAAGATGTTAGCACAATAATATGCCAATTCCAGAATATAACATACTATAGCACATCAATCAATTTCAATCATTCAAACAATTATTTAAATTTATATCATTTAAATTTAAATTGAAATTAACTGAGTGAGATTAACTCACCTTTGCATACGCATTGGCCATCCACTTCAATACCCCCTTGGTTTTCTCGATTTTTGACCTTAAATAAATATTATATGATCTATTAATATTTGAATTAATCGAACAACTAATTATTATTTATTCATTTAAATTTATACAAACAAATGTTCTTTTAAACTAATTGATTTATTTTAACTTAAACTAATAATTCCTTTTGAAATCTTTTGTAACTAAAATAAATTCATTCCCAAGTAAATCACTTAAATAACTTATTTTAAAATAAGCTGGTAAATTATAATGTATGTATATTCATTTCATTTTCACCATAATCTATATAGGTTTTCTGCCTTACCTGTATATTTTTATTATAGAAAATACTGGAATAAATTTATACCTTACTGTTAAATCCAATTTTAACACTTTTACTATCTTCAGTATCTTCAATATAAATTTTATAAGCCTTCAATTTTTTTTTAATCGGCTTCAATTTCTAGATTCGATAATTTTCCCAACTTCAAATTAATTCCATAATTAAATCATCAAATAAATTGTGATATTTGAATTCAAGTTAAAATTAAGCCTTTAAATATTTAAAATCAATTAAATATTCCAATTTAAAATGCTTGGAAATTCCGGGTCGTGACAGATGGAAATTGAATATTATAATAATATGGTATAAAAAATATTAAATAAAGTGAAAATGAGGTTTCGGTAAAGTAAAATAGTGAAAAATTGGTTTAATGCAGTTTATTATGTTATTCAAATGATTTAAAAGTGTTTCAAACGAGTTTTATAAAATTTCGGTTGTTCATGATTTTGTGACCGGAAAAGTTAAACAGATGTTTAGGATGAATATGAGTTAGAATCCTTTGAAATAAGAATTTTTCAAATCTTTATGACCATAATTTTCAGATGAACAAGAAAGATTTCATTTAATAAAATTTGAAATATGTCCAAATCAAGTTTTTCAAATCGTAACGTTCGGTAGTTCGTAGAATATATTTTTAACTCTTTAAAATGGATGTTTTTTTAAATCCCTAAAAATATGAAATAAATTCCATAAATAAGTTGAAATATTTTAAAAGTAATTTGAATTATAAAAATGGGCATATATGTAATAAATTGGTGTTTTAATCTATAAAGCTTTAAAATTACTGTTCACCGACAATTTAGCAATGAAATTTAGTAACCATTGAATAAATGATTTGAATTTGGGTTTTCTTCCCGAATCTTTTAGAAATGTTTTTCAAATGATAAATCAAATACTTTTAGAAGTTTAGAGTCGATCAAATAACTTGACCGCCTTATGGGTGACAGAGAGGCAGTCTCTCGGTTGGAGTTTGGGAAACCAGTTGCCTTCTCCCTCAAGCTATATGGACTAACCTAACGGAGGGGATAGTTAATTTGATTTAATTGGATCGCATTTTCTTAAGATAAAAGAAAAGAGATTGGAGTTTTCCAAAAAGGTTAAACAAGATTTAAAATAGGATTTTAATGGTAAAGTGAACATTCTAGTTAATGTAACGACCCAGGATTTTCGATCTCGAAAATTCTAGATAGTTAGGGAAAAGAAGAAAAGAGATAGAAGTAGAAGGAGAAAACAAAAACACCAAAACACAGAATCTCACATTCGCAGCGGATTAAATATAATAACAAATAATAGCACTAATACAAATAATGCCGTTATTGTCACTTTACATTAATACATCAGAGTTATAACCATTTACACATAAACGGACAGTTATAATCAATTTGTCCTAGAAATACAAACAATAATATACATAGCGGAATACTCTTCATACGTTCTGCCATCCAGCTCACCACCTAACCTTCAGAACGTCCTCACCTGAAAATATGTAATACTCGGTCTGACCCGAGCATTACATCAAAGTAACACCCGGGTCAGGCTGGAAACCAGCGTGAGTAAACCCATCTAACATGAAATACTAATGCATAAACTTATTAAAACCTGGGGTTACTCGTACTTCACTATGAATTCTCAATTTATTATAGTCACCACTTATTTTACACATCAATATCTATGTATCTCTACATAGTTTAAATGGTCCTGCTACTTAAATCTTTCCATTCCAACCTATTAATTTCACATATCAAATCTATAAGGGATATATAGAAGATTACAGATCGAAGTGGTTTCGTGTATTTGCTAATACCCGACCTCGGTCTCTTCGAATCCAATGTCATCTTAACCCAATTTATTCAAGTGTACAATTCAATTTTAAATACAGGATGTCACTTTTACACAGTAATTCATCATCGATAAATAACTACATTATCAATGTTCAACCCAAACTTATCATATCACAAAACGTTCCATATCGGAAATATCAATCAATCATTCATAAGCTAGTCACACCATTTCTAATTAATTCAAATTAATTAAATTAATTACTTTGATCACTTTTAATCCTGCTTACTTAACATTAAGCAATTATAAACTATTAATCAATCATCTCTTAATTATCCTCTTTAATTACATTAAGTAATTTGCCCTTAATAAATAACACAAATTAATTAACCTTCACCCATTCACATTAGTTGCATTTATCCTTAATTAATTTCTCAAATTAATTATTCTATAATTACTTATATTAATTAATTATCCTTTAATTAATCACACTCATTAATTAACTAATCCTTAATTAATTTCCTTAATTAATCAATCCTTTAATTAATTACACTAAGTAATTAATCCTTAATTACATCCATTAAGTAATTTCCCTTTAATTAATTTTATCAAGTAATTATCCCACTAGTTAATTATCCTCAATTAATTGACCTTGATCATTAATTAATTTAAGCTTTAATTTCAAATTAAATTAATTAACCCTCAACAGATTAATCCTTAAATTACCTATTTAATTAACTATTCTTCTAATTAATTACATTTAATAATTAATCTTGAATTAATCACATTCATTAAACAATCTTAATTAATCACAAATAGTGATTAACTATCCTTAATTACCTACATTAATTGATTAACTTTCTTAATTAATAAATTCTTTAATTAATCACACTAAGTAATTAATCCTTAATTAATTGACTAATTAATTATCTTAAATTAACAACCTTAATTAATCATCATAATCATTAGTTAATGATCTTAAAATTAATTAAAATCATTAACTATCCAGTAAATACTTATACCAAGTAATTATTGATTTATTCACCTTTATTAATTACATTAAATAATTAACTTTTAATTAATTTCACAATTAATTATCTTTTTGAAAACTAAATTACATAAATAATCTTTAAACTTAAACTTGTTTAAACATTCACTTTGGAATTTTAATAAAAGAATTTAACTTGGAAAAACTCGTTTTTGTTATGCTAGAAAATTTGGTATCGGAATTTTTATAAGCTGGTTAGCTCGACAAAACAGACCCGAGTCTTATCATCAAAACCCCCAAGGAAACTCTCGAGTCTTCACCTACTCTACTACTTCGAGTAACCCACGAAAGCTTCTTGAGATCATCATGAGAAAACATCGTCTACCCTAAACCACCTAAATTCCAAACACGCTGGTGCATGCTTGCACATGCACGACCACTTCCATCACCTTCGGTCGTCACCGAGATCACCCGCACGTCATCGGAGTCCTTTACTGAGCATCCTATCACCCAAAACTCTAGTATTATCTCAAAATCAAATTTGAGCAGAAAAAGGAACCCATCAGGCTGAACTCGATCATTAATCCCCAAATCCTCCCATCACCGTCCACTGGAGTTCTCGATCTTGTGCCTGGACCTCCACCTAACTTCCCTGCATGAATCCCCCACGACACAATCAAGTGTGTAACGACAACGCTATATTAGTCACGAGAGCAACCCTGACTCAAACCTAGGTATGAACCCTAGTTCGACCAACCGCCGCCGCCACGGTGAGAAATAAATTCACCTAGCATTTTTTCCAAGATCTTCGATCCTCCAGCTTACTTCAGCAGAAACCCCGATCCTCCATATCACTTTCTGGTCATCCCCAAAATACAAACCCGATTTTAATCTAAAAAATATAATGCAACTCTTAAAATTCATGGATCTTGATGACAATCAAGATTATATAAATGAAACATGGAATTACAATTCTTGGATTTTAACAGGTCTTAAATTTCTACTGTAATTTCTTGATTTACAATGATAAAAAAAATTGTTTTACTTAAATATAATTTTTAGATCTTAATTTATGTTCAAACAAACATATTTTTCTTGAAAACAAAAGGCTATCAGAGATAGTTAAAGAGAAGTTTGCATTTATTTATGTTCTAAAAATCTGTAACCTGGAACAGAAAGAATCAAACATAACCAGACATACACCATTTATATTTACATGTTTAAAACATGCATGCCAAAATTTCATCTATGCAAACAATTGCCAGAACACCTATTAATATACTCATCTCAAATAATAAATTAAAATAAGAGTTAGATTGTTTACTCATCTGCACACCCAGAATAGAGAAAGCCTGGAATTTTGTCTAAACTGATCTGGACTTGAAGGATCTGATCTTTGAACTTGTTTTAAGCTGAGATGATCTTTGTTTTAGCTTAATTTGATTTGCTTCAGGTTGTAGATATTGAACAGAGGTTGTTTGATTTCAGTTCTTTGCATTGGTTAATTTAGTCTTGGGTATGAATCATTATGTTTGCCTTAGCTTCCAAGATTGAGATTTCCAATATTAAATTGCTTTGAATTTGTTTTTGTTTTGGATCTGCTCAGGTTTTGAATCTGTTCACTGGTTTGTATTTTACAGATTTTTGTTTTCCCTTGTTTTGAAAGTGGGAAGATAGAAAAAGAAATAAAGAGAAGAGATTAGATGTTTATATAGGTTTAAATTAGGATTTATTAAAAATATAAAAGAAAATAAAATAGAAAGTGACACTTGTTAAATTACTTAACATTGGTCATTTGGCTAGTCAATCCACTTACACTTATTATTAAAAGGTTTCATAGCTTAACGCTTGTAATTAGGCAATTTTAAATTATTTTAAAATGATTTAAAAGCTTTTGTATTTAATTTTCCTAATTAATAAGCACATTTCTTAATTTATATAAATAAGATCCTTTAATGAAAATAAAATAAAAACCAATTATATCCTAAATAAAATCATATATAATATATTTAATTCCAAATATATTTAAGATATATATCTTTTAAATTTCAGATCCAAATCCAAATTCAAATTCAATTTAAAAATCAAATTTAAAATCAACTCAAATTTATATATATATATATATATATATATATATATATATATATATATATTTAAACAAACGCAAATTAAATTTGTAAATAATAATTGTAATTTGAAATCTATTTATATCTATATTTAAAAGCAATACATTTTTATTTTCGTTTGAAAATAACAATTTTACCAATTGTTAAATAATAAATAAAGGAGATTATCACATTTTTAAATTGTTTGAATTATATTAATATGTTTACTATTTCACAATGAATCTATATATGTATACACTTAAGATTTTCAATATTACGGAATTTTGAATATATCTATTATATATATATATATATATATTAATTTACTGTAAAATATATTATTTCTAGATACTTATATTTCAATATTTATTATAGATTCAAATTTATTTATATTTCGAGATATCAGAATTTTATCTGTTCAACTAAATAAACCAGTTAATTATCCACTTATCGGATGTCCAAAATCCGGGTTATCACAGTTAAACTCTATATTAAATTCCAAGGAGGGAATTTGTACTATTTGCGTCAGTTTAAAAGGTGATTTCACTGTTACTCGACGAATAATATAAGTGCAATATGGAAACTAATATTGAGTATAATTAATCTTAAATCTGTGAATCCTTTTTACTAAGTACTAACTGGTTTGGATATACAGTAATAGATGTCTTAAATAACATTGTTTTTAACCATTAAAATATATGCTTTGGAATAAGTAATCTCTATTGAGATTAGAATTATACCAATAATAGAATATGGAAATACTTTCCTAAGTAATTAAAAGGAAATGATTTGGTATTTTCAAAGTTAAAAAGAGGTTTAATAATTTTCTATATCCTAAAATAGAAATGGTTTAAGATACGTATTTCTAAAAGATATTTTATTGGATAAAAAGAAACCTTCAAAGTTAAATAATATTTTGAGTAAAAAAAGAAATGAGGATTTAGCGAAAAAGGCTTAACATTTCTAAAAGACAATTGGTTAGAAGAGACCGGGATCAGATTTGAATGATTCCTATTTGAAACCCACTTCGAACCAATATACACGTTTGAAAGTGAAGACATGTTGAAGGCTATGATTTTGAAGAAGGAGAGCTTCATAATGTAGCACTGCTAGCCACTATCCTCGCGATTCCCATATTATGTACATATGGTGGTAGTAGTACCTTCATTTTGAAATCTTCAATGCAAGGACTGCTTGCTACTAATCCTAGAGATGATTCCCAAACAGGATGTAGTGAGAGTACCTTCGGTTTGTCCTGTTCCTAGACAGCTTGTATCGACGAATATCTGACATCGCATTTCTAAGACGACATACATTGGTTATTACAAATGTACATCTATTTGGTAGTGTAGAAGGTAACATCTCTTATACTTCACACCCTTCCTTGAGGTGTATGAACTTGGGGGTTGTGCTTTTATGGAAACCAATTAGTGTGTCATTAGAAATGGAAATGTGGTATTCAAAGTGGGATTTGTTGTTTTGAGAAAGGTAAAACGTTACCCCAAGCCTCATACATCGGTAGTGGAAAAAGCAGGGTAGATGTGGCAGGGGTAAGTGGGTCGCACCCATTAGGATATGTTCATCACCTTTCTAGATTACCCTCTATATTTTTGGTTTTTGTGTACGCTATAACCATGGATATGTCAGGAACAATCGAGGTGATGGGTTATTTGATACTATCTATGGTACAGTTGGACTGTTTTTGTGTTGGTAGAGGGTAGTGGGGCTCTGCCTTGATACATTCCTCTAGAAATGTACTGTTTGAAGGTAGTCCCTTACCTTATCATTGTTGGAAATCCATTCTCCATTACGTGTCTTACGATTTTGATTATAGAACTTAATATGCTGGAATTTAATTAATGTAACAATTTCAGCTATGATGAATATGTTATTTGAAACTGTTTTCAAAGAATGTTATTAGAAATAATATCAAATGATTTGATTAAAAAAATTTAGTTATCGTAAGGCAAAAACCCGTTTGTGTTTATCTTCGTTGTAGTCTTAGAAGATACTTTTCTTTTCAAAGGTTTTTTTGACATCAAAGTTGATCTTTGACACTGTCATGTATATTTGTAGTTCACGTCTCACATTGGTTTGCCAAGCCTAATCCGAGTAGTTTCAGGGTTAGTAGAAGACGCTTGGAGTTTCCAAAGGAGAGTTGGAGAACTTCATCAACGTATGAACGTGTTTACTCTTCCATTACGTTTGTTGTTTTCTTAACATTTGTGAGGATAGGTATTAATAACTATCCAAGCAGAGCTTAGGGTAGACTTTGATGTGTGTATTTAGAATATTTTCCGTTGTAAAGATTATTGAAATAATATATGTTATTCTATTCGTATGAGATTTTGTTCTGCCTTTGTTTTCTTTTACCCTTAACAATCGGTTTTTTTTGCACTCGAATGTTCAGCATGTAATAGAGTAGATATATTAATGTCGATTTTCAAGGGTCGAAAATTCCGATCGTCGCATTTGGTACCAGTGCTTAGATTGAGCGAACTTCTGAGCCTGGTAGGGGTAAAATCTCCTCGGAGATATGGATAGTAACACCCTAGGGTGAATAACTCATTAAATAGGGTAAGTGACAATCTAGGATGAATTTGAGCATATTATATTTGATTGCGTTTTTTTAATGTTATATAAAATTGATTTTTAGTTTGAAAAATTGTTAAATGAAATAATTTTACGTATGATTATATTTTAAACGTAAAGGAATATCTTTCAAATGATATAGTTTTTTAAGTACTATTTCGTTGTTTAGGGAATGATAATATTCAGTTATTATCATTGATTGATTGGTTGTCTGATTTAAAAGTTTAAATATGGACACTTCGTGAATTTAGTTTCGAAATTTGACTATGTGGTGTTTGATAAATAATTTTTGTTTAAGGTTAAAGAAATTTATTCAAGATAAATGATTTTATGAATGTTTTATAAAAATAAGTGATTTTATGAATTGGATTTATAAAATGTGTTTTATAAGGAGATTTTTGAGAATTTAAATCATGGTATTTATGAAAAGAATCTGATGATTAACTAGTTCGAGTAGCTTAAAAGTAACAAAAAAGGGGGAGGAGTTGTGTTCAAATGGTAAACACTTCTCTTACATACTTCCCTCTTGTTAAGGGAATATGCAGCATTATTGGTAGTACCCAGTTCCTTGATATCATTTTTGAGTTATTCGATCTACATAATTTTCTGAAGTTAAAAAGGTAATGTGAATCATTAATGGGTAGATTAATTAGTGATTGTTATTTTTTATCAAGATGCTTGCATTTAATATTGGTTGAAGGGAGTGTATTATAATATAAGGAGTTTATTATAATTTTAGGAATAAAAGATATATAGCGATATTTTGAAATAATAAAATTGGCATTTGAATTCTTAAGAATGTTGATTCAAAATAATAGTTCATTTAAAAAAAAGGAGATTTTTAACAAATAATAGTTTTGATAAATGAGGGTTAAAAATATTTTGGATATACGAAAAGGTTTAAAACATTTGGATGGGGTTTTATGAAATGTTTTCGATTTTTTTTTTGAAATGGGGCTTAAATGGAAGAAGACATGGATTTTGACATAATTGTCATAAATAAATGTTTTTTGGAAAGTGAGGAAGACATAGACTATAACACTATTGTTATAGTAAGTGATTTCCAAAACGAGATATTTTATATAGTACATGGGATTCATACATATCATATATTTGATGTTAAGATTCAAGATGTGTAACTTATATGTATTTTTAAGTTAAGAATGATGTCCATTCAAGGACTGAGAGATAGTGATACCCCAACTTAAGCAGATTCATTGTTAACTAATAAATAGTTCAAGTTCGATGTCAAAAACTAATATTAAGTAAAATTAATCAGATCCCTATACTAGTGCCTTTGGTTTTTCGTAATGATGTTTTATGCAATTTGATTTGACCAATAAATTGTGTTTTGGAAAATATGAAGCTTTCCTCAAATATTTTTATGGATTTAAGTATACAGAGGTATTTTCTACGTGTTAAAATTGGAATGGCTTATTTGGAAAGAAGATAGAAATTTTTGGTGAATAAAAAGAATTGAACTAATTATATATAAAGAAGCATCTATATAAAAATGTTTGAAAAATAGTTTTATTAAATGTTTTCATAAAATTTTTGGCAAGTTTAATAAGTACGTATGAGGTATGTACATCATTTCATTGTGCAATTTTGATTTAATATTCGAGTACAGAACTTTGAAGTGTTTACATTGGCCCGAAAAAGTATTTATCACTCGATTATTGACGACGAACATTGATGAGCATTTGTGGTTGGATATTGTGTTTTCTATCATACTTGAGAGAAATGCAAGGGAAGCGAGGGATTTTGATCAAGAAGCCTGATCAGAGTCCACACAAAAGGATAGAGGGATCGGTACTAGTTTGGAAATGAAGTTGTGTACTTGAGTAGAAGATTGAATCAATGGATGATTTGTGTATATCATACATAATTAAGTTTACATATAATATTTTGGGTAAATTGTTTTGGGTTATGGGTTGCAATGAAATTTCGAGGTCAAAATTCTTTTAAAGGTAAAAATGTAACGACCCGTAATTTTATCACTTTGAATCGAAATATTTAATTAATTTTAAATATTCAAATAATCATTTTAAATTGTGAATAGTCCATTTTAATTATTACATAATGATTATAAGTGATTTATAATGGTTTTACAAATATATAAACTTGTTTTATAAAGATATATAAATTTCGTTTCATTTTGGGAGATCGACATTGTATTTTTATAAATGGATTTTAATATTATTTAATATGGTTTTATAGCTTAAATTATCTTGTTTTAATTATTTAAAGATGGCTATTTTCAAGTTTTTTATATGAATAAACAGTTTGATTAAAAATTGAAAATATAACTAGAATTCGGGTCCTAAAATCTCAACGGTTTGACAAATAGAAATTATTTTAAGTTGTTACAACATTATTTGTACATGCACACACATACATATACACACATATGTGTATAAAAAATTAGTTACATCAAGGGCTTGTAAACATCTAAATATTTACATATATAAGTTTCCTTATATTTATACAAATGAAAACTTCATCTTTAAGAGTCAAAAGGCAAACTAACAATCAACTACACATCACCTTACACACCTACAGCATGGAGTGATGGAGGGGTGGGTTCAGCCATATCTCGGAGGGAAGAGGTTCACATGGGTGAAGTGGAATGATCATGATGATGTTTGTAGATATTTGTGAAAATTTGGCTATAAATACAATCATACCTCCTTTACAAATTCTCATATTCATTCCATACCATTTCTTAAGCTTCTCTTCAATTTCTCTGTGTTCTTTAATAACCTACTCCTCTTAAGAAAAATATCTTCTAAAGTTATGCAAAAAAATAGCAAAAAGAAACAAAATGTAAATATATATACAATATCATTTCAAGAACAAACGAGTGCCAAAATACTCCTCTTCCTTCAGGAAAGCCATGGCTAACCACCCTACATCCACCATGGCCGAGCTCAACCCTCTTAAGAAGCATGGCTAAGCATAAATGAGGTCGAGGAGCAAGTCCAGGAGGTCCCAGAGAAAAGAGTAATGCTGTTAGATTTATTATGAGAATTTCCAAAGCGGATAACTTAATAGTGAGAGCACACTTTTAACTTGGTTTATTTTAATTCTAGTATGTATATGATAGATTATATGATTGTTTATATGGTTGTTTAATCTGTTTGTATGACGATTGGTAGAATATGGGTTGCTTATGTAAATCACCGATTTAGAAAAGCAAGCATACTATAATTTATGTTGCACAAATCATATTTATCAAGATAGTGATGGCTATTTGATTTGCCATGAATATTCCATGAAAAAGTATTCATATTATACCCAAAATAATATGTATAAAAGATAGGTTAAGCCTCTCTTTAAATCTTAAACCAAAAGGAAATGTTTTTGGAAAGATTTGGAATTTGTTTTAAAAAGAAAGAAACTGGGAATGTGGATTTTTGAAATTTTTGGAAAACAAAAGCTATTGCCTCATTTATGAAAAATAATATGGAAATATCATATGTTTAATGTAAAAGAATACGAAATCAAAAAAATGGAAATTGAGTATTATAATAATGTAATATTATAGATATGGAATAAAGTAAATATGATGTTTTAATAAAGTAAAGTAGTGAAAATTTGTTTCAATATATTTTATTATGTTATTAAAATGATTTAAAATCCTTTGGACAAGTTTTATATTTTTTACTGACAAGTGAAAAACAAGTCGTTGCGTTTTGGTAGTTCGCGACCTGAAAAGTTAAACGGACATGTAGAATGATACATGAGTCAGAATTCTTCGAAATAAAAATTTTCTAACCCTTATGATCATATTTTTTAGATGAAAAATAAAAACCAAGATTCCATTTGGTACAGTTGGAAATATGTACAAATCAAGTTTTTAAAATCGTCGCGTTTTGGTAGTTCGTAAAATATTGTTTTCAACTCTTTAAATGGATTTTTTTAATAAAAATATGCAAAAATTCAATAAATATGTTAAAATATTTTATAAGGAATTAGAATTATAAAAATGGGAATATATGTAAGAAACTGGTGTTTAAATCTATAAAGCTTTAAAACACTATTCATCGACAATTTAGCAATGAAATTTGGTAACCTTTAAAAAATGATTTGAACTTGAATTTTCTTCCCGAATATCTTTGAAATGTTTTTTAAATGATAAATCAAAAGCTTTTAAAAGTTTAGAGTCAATCAGATTACTTGATCGCCCTAACGGTGATAGAGGGGCGGTCTCTAGGATGGAGTTGGGAAACTAGTTGCCTGCTTCCTCTAGCTATCCGGACTAGCCCAACGGAGGTGATAGTTAATTTGATTTACTCGAATCGCATTTTCTTAAGATAAAAGAAAAGATATTTGGAGTTTTCCAAAAAGGCTACACAACATTTAAAATAGGATTTTAATTGTAAACAGAACATTCTAGTTAAACTCTATATTAAATTCCAAGGAGGGATTGTACCATCTACGTGAATTTAAATGGATATTTCACCATTATTAGATAAATAGTACAGGTTGCGTATGGAAATTTGTATTGAGTATAGTTAATGTAAAATCTTTGAATCCTTTTTACTTGGTACTACTTGGTTTGGATATATAGTAAACGATGTCTTAAATAACATTGTTTTTAATCCATTAAAAGATATGATCGGAAATAAGTAATCTCTATTAAGATTGGAATTATACTAATAATAAAATAAGGAAATGGTTTCCTAAGTAATTAAAAGGAAATGATTTGGTATGTCCAAAGTTAAAAAGAGGTTTGATAATTATGTATATCTTGAAACAAAAATGGTTTATGATATATCTCTAAAAAGATATTTTATTGGATAAAAAGATATCATCAAAGTTAAATAATATATTGAGTAAAATAAGAAAAGAGGATTTAATGAGAGGGTCTTAATATTTCTATATACACATATGCACATCTTTTTATCGATAATTGGTTCATAGAGACCGGGATATGTCTTGGGTGATTCCTACCTAAAAAACGGGTGATTCCGATTCGAAAAAACTTCGAAACAGTATACAAGTTCAGTAGTAAAGATATTTTGAAGACGGAGATCTCCATAATGTAGTGCATCTCGCCACTAACCTCATGATTCCCATATTATATACATATGGTGGTAGTAGTACCTTCATTTTGAAATCTTTAATGCCAGGACTGCTCACTACTAATCATAGGGGATGATTCCAAAACATGATATAGTAGGAGTACATTCGGTTTGTCCTAATCTCGGATAACATTTATGGGCAAATGTCTGACATCGCATATCTAAGACCACGTATGTTGGTTTTTACAAAAGTACATCTGTTTAGTGGTGTAAGAGGTAACCCCTCTTATACTTAACACCCTTCCCTGAGATGTATGAACTCGAGGGTTGTACTTTTATGGGAGCCAATTAGTGTGTCAGCAGAAGTGGCAATGCGACATTTAAAATGGGATTCGCTATTTTGAGAAAGGTAAAACTTTACCTCAAGCCTCACAAATCGGCAATGGCAAAAACAGGGTAGATGCGCCAAGGATAAGTAGGTCGCACCCAGTAGGATATGTTCATCACTTTTCTAGATTACCCTCTATATTTGGGGTTTGTTGTGTATGTTGTGGTCATGGATAGAGTAGGAATTATTTTGAAATATGAGCAAATCAAGTGGGTCGCACTCATTAGGATATGTTCGTCACCTTTCTCGATTACCCTCTATATTTAGGAATTCTTTGAAATAAGAATTTTCTGAACTTTTTAATCATAGTTTTCAAACAAAAGAAAATGATTGAGATTTCATTTAGTACATTTTGAAATATGAGCAAACCAAGTTTTCAAAATAGTCACGCTTTGGCCGTTCGAAAATCAAAGCGGTAAATTCTTTGAAATTGATATTTTTAATTCTTTAAAAATATGGAATAAATTGTATATATATTTTAAAATGGTTTAAAAGAGATTTGGTTTATAAAAATTGATTTCTAAATGATAGAAAAGTTGATTTGATCAAATAAGCCTTAAAAGCACTATTCGTAACACTTTTTACCGCGTCTTTTAATAACTTTTGAAATATGGCTTAAACTTAAGTATGCTTTCCCAAATCTTTAAAAAAAAAAAATTAAGTATTCTGAAGATGATTTGGAGGTTTTATAATTTATTTTAAAGAATTTGAATAAATGACTTAAAGAAATCCTGTTATAATTAAGTAATTTAATCTTGGCTATAGAAACCGATGAGCATACTAGATTTTTCTATTCTTGGGATTCGGTTGTGGGATGCTTAAACTAAGAAGATGTTCAGAAGCAACTTGTTCCCTGGCTCACCTGACCACTTTCCTGGGTAGGGAATAGAGAAGGTCAAAATGTTAGAAATGAGGCAAGTTTAAAAGATTTAATTTTTCCAAATTTAATACAACTTGGATTATGTAGAAATAATCTTCTTATACTTCATATTAAATTCCAAGGAGGGAATTCATACTATTCACGTGAATGTAAAAGATGGTTTCACCATTATTCGACAGATAGTAAAGGCTGAATATAAATATTTATATTGAGTAGAATTAGTATAATTTCTATCGACCATTTTTACTCAATAAGGTTTTGCAATGTGATTTATGAGAAATGATTTTGATTTGGTAGTTCCAAAGTTAAAGAGAGGTTTGATGATTTCGTATGTACTAGAAAAGAATACAATTTAAAGATTTATATCTTTAAAAGAAATATTTTATTTGATAAAAGATATTAATAAATGAAATGATAATCACCCTCAAACCCAACATCTTTTTATCGATGATTGGTTCGAAGCAATTGGGATTGGATTTCGGTGATTCCTAACTGAAAATCACTTCGAACCAATTTAGACATTCGAAGGTAAAGACATGGAATGATTGTAAATTAGAAGATGGAATACAGGGCTGCTAGTCACTGACCCTCGAGGAAATTTCCCATATCATATATATATGGCAGTAGTATCTTCATTTGATCTCTGATGCAAGGTTTGCTCGCTACTAATGCTAGAGGTGATTCCCGATAGGATGTCATAGGAGAATTCCTTTGGTTTATCTTGTTTCTAGACAATTTGTATGGATGAGTGTCTGACATTGCATTTCTAAAATGCACGTACATTGATTTTTACAAATGTACATCTAATTGTTGTCGTAGGAGGTAACTCTCCTATACTTAACTCCTTTCTCTAAGACGTACGAGCTCAGAGGTTGTACATTTATGGAAATCAATAGTGTGTGATGGAATTGGCAATGTGGCATTCAAAGCAGAATGTGCTATGTGAAAGGTAATTATTACCATGGGCCTCATCACCAATAAACGGCTTAAACGGGGGATGTCGTAAGGCTATGTGGTTCGCAACCACTAAGGTATGGTCATCACCTTTCTAGATTACCCTTTATATATCGAATATATTATATATTCTACGAGAGCTCTTGGATAGGTCGGGAATGAACGGGGTGATGTCATATTCGATTATGTCCGCCATCGGATGGGTCTGTGGGTTGGCCAGTGTTGCTAGGTGCAGAGGTTTCAAAGGTGTTAATCCTTGGTACATCTCCCTAGAGATGTACTGTATGGAAGGCAGTTCCTTACCTGCCATTGAATGGAAATCCATTCTCTAATAAGTGCCTTCGGACTATATTGTAGAACATATTATGCTGGAATTTAATCAATGTAACAATTTCGGCTAAGGTATGTAAATTTACTTGAAAAGTATTTTTCAAAAGAATGGCATTAAAAGTAATATTACCATATTTTGCATAGTAAAGATTTTTTTATCATAAGGTAAAAACTCATCGTGTTTATGTGCGGCGTAGTCTTATGAGAAACCCTTTGTTTTCAAATATCTGTATTTTAAGTTTCTCACACCAGTCGCATAATTGACCCATAGTTTATTTATTTTTTCCCTTAAACTATGGGCGCGCTATTTTTCCAGCCAGCCAAATGGTCATGTTTAACTTGGAGCATTATGATGGAGCTTGAATTCTGGAGCTGAAGATGTTCATGTAGATAGTTCTCCATTTCCATTTCCATAGCATTAGTTAATTGATTGCATTCAGCATTTATAAGGAAAGAGATGTATAACTGTCTAGGCTGATTTATGAGATAGACTTCGATAAATGTATCTAAATTTTTTTCCATATATATATATATATTGAAATAAATATGTTATTTTATTCATGTAACATTCTGTTCTATCTTTATTTTCTTTTACAACATGATAATCTGCCTCTCCGGCACTTGGATTTGTAGACATGAATATCGAGGATGTATTAGTGCCAATTTCTCAGGGTCGAGGAGGTTGGTCATCACATGTTCTATTTTTATTTTCTTTTACCCTTAACAATTAGTTATTTCGGTGTTTGAATGGTCAGCATGCAATATAGTTGACGTATTAGTGCCGATTTTCGGCGGTTGAAAATCCCAGTGGTTGCAACTTGATTCACCCAATTCCAATCCTAGACACCACCTTTTTAGTCACGTTACTAAGTGCGTGTTAACCATAAAATATTTAGAAGAACAAAGGTACGAAAGTAGGGTCATGAGAGCATGAGGAAAGATCAGAAAGCAACTAGATGTTCTGAATAATAATACCTTTTAACAAGGAGCTTTCGGCGAAGTTCAAGGCTATCTTTGAAAGTCCATAGGCAAGATGATGCTCCAAGAGTCCACCTTTCGACTAGGAGGAGAGGTCTTTCAACAAAAACAAAGGAGAAGAAGCTCAAACCAAGCCTTTCTAAGGAGTCGAAAGAATGCAATCATTAGAATTCATTTGCATTAAACCTTTCAAAGGAGTCAAAAGGTTTCATCTCTTAATGTACAAGAGTTTCTTACCTTTTGAAAAGAATGAAGGGATCAAAGAAGGTGTATGAAACTCCATAATGACCTTTTCGAGAGCACATCAAGCCTTTCGAACTGGTTGGAGCACATCCAAAATATCTTTCGGCAAAGTCGAAAGGTTTTTATGAAGAAAGCAACATTCAAAAGTCAGCAAAGAATGGTAAACAACGTTTAGAAAAAATTAAAGCGAAGCACGAGTCTCGACAACAATCAAGTGAGAAGCATCCTTCCAGCAAGATCGAAGGATTCACAACAAATACGTGAAGAGCAACCTTACGAGAAGGTCGAAAGGTTCACAGCAATTAGGAGGATGGTTAACTTCCGACAAGGTCGAAGGGACACAAGAGTAGGAACAAGACAAGCCTTTCGGCAACATCGAAAGGTTCATGAAGACATTAATAAAGCAACCTTTTTTCAAGGTCAAAAGGTTCATGAACACATTGGAAAGAGAAATCTTCCGGCAGCGTCGAAAGGTTCATTATAGCATACAAGGGGCAAACCTTTCGATAAAGACAAAAGGTGTGTAGTTGTATATAAAAGGGGAACCTTACAAACCAGACGAGGGCATGGAATTGAAAGAGAGGCCGCTGCGCCTATAAATAGGACCCTAGCGGTCATGTTTTAGGGATTCGATTTCTGTCATTCTGATCTTGTAACTTCTTAATCAAAATATTATGACCCTAATTGGGAATGATTTGGGGAAATTTAATAAAAGGAAGCTCATTCTTAGATATAAAGGGAAGTGCTTGGCTTTGCTAATTACCTTACTGTTTGCTTAAATCTTCGTTAATTTAACTCATATTTTCATGTTCAACCCCATCGGAAGGGTTTTATCGACAAGGTCGACAACACTCCTATGGAATCAATAACTACAACCTTTCGATGTCTTAAAACCCACAATTAAAACCTTTCGATAAGGTTGGAAACCATTCGATATAAGTGGTTAAACCTCTCGTCAAGGATGGAAGCTGCTATATAATCACCAAAGATAACTCAATCTGATCAAAAGAAGGCCTTTCTAGAGACCTCAAGCAAGCTCAACAGAACCCAAGTTCTAAACCTTTCGACATCAACGGAAGGTCTGATACAAGACATATCAACTAAATAGGTTAAATTGAAAGATAAACTTAAAAGGAATCACATCCTTTGTTCTCCAAAGAAGAGATCCATCCTTCTAAACTTATTTTTGGGGTGTTGATAAGAAATCTTGTTAACATTTTGGCGCTAGAAGGAGGGTCCGAACCTCCGATCTCTTATAACTTTCATCTCCGATCAATTGCATAAAGTATGGTAAAAGCTAAGAGTGGTAACAGCAATCCTAACAAAGAGGCTACGTCATGGTCAACCTTTAAAGGTCATATGGACTCAAATGCTAACTTAGGCAATATAGAAGTAAGGCGACCTTCAACCCTAATAGAATTGGAAAGCAATGTAATCAAGGTTCAGAATCAATGGCCAGAAAGGATAGAAGTAAAGGAGTGTTCGGCGAGAGATCCAATCGGGAATCAATAAAGATTGTGGGGAGAGAGGATGAAGTGCAACCTCTAAATGAGATAGAAAATCAAAGGTTAAAATGAGATAGTCGGGTAAGTCAATCACTTAAATAGTCGTATAACTTTATCTAGGAAGACAACAGGAGTAGTTATAGAAATGAGACCAATCAAAATGACAACCTACACTATATAGTGGTTAATGCACTTAGAGAAAAAGAAATTTATGATGCTGAAGAATGTATTATCCTACAAAAGGCCCCCTTCTCCGAAGAAATAATGGCAACAAATCTTCCCCCAGACATTCAAATTCCCTCACTAAAGTATGATGGGACAGCTAATCCAGATGATCAACTTGTCTATTTTGAAAATTGGATGAACTTATACAATGCTCCAGTGGCAGTTCACTACAAACATTTTCCCATTACTTTTCAAGGAGCAACAATCAAATGTTATAGGAAATACCGAATGGGAACTATCTATTCTTGGGAAAAATTTATTTGCAACTTTATGGCTCAATTTTCTATATTCAAAGATACAAAGATGGACTTTAGCTTGCTAGCAACCATCAGACAAAAGAAAGGGGAGCTACTTGGCGAACATTTAAACAGGTTCAGAGCAGAAGCATTAAAGGCAGAAAGTACAACTGATAGAGATAAGCTTATGGCAATTCGATCAGGGTTAATTGAAAAAAAGACCCATTCTAGAAAGACGTTTGTATCAATAGGTGCAAGATCTACAATATTTCTTTCTTCAGCCTGAAAAGTTTATTCAATTGGACGAGATGCACCATGCTAAGAAATTATTCGACCGAGAATCCAAGGAAGTGAAATCTGATTTTAGGCGCCTTGACAAGAGACTAAGGGGAAGTGAAAATCCTAAGAGAAGACGAAGAAAGAGTTCTATAATGAATTGTGCAGTCCTGAGCAAACCCCTCTCCTACTTATTGATAAGATAAAAAGAAATGAGAATTTTAATGTGCTTCTAAAGTTCGGTGCAACGACCCAGAATTTTAGTCATTCGATATTCATATATTTAATTAAATATTCACAAGTTAATTTTATAAGCTGAATAACTTATATTTCGAATATCTTGATTTAGTTGGATAATTAAAATGTTAATCTAATATTTGAAATTGCTGAAATAATTGGAAATTAGATTTAATGTGAATGAAAATGATTTATAAAGTTGAATTAAATTCTATTTGAATTAGAATAATGTTATAAACTTTTAAAATTGCTTTAAAAGTTAATTTATAGAAATTGAGTATTTTAATATATAATTAACGAGTAAACATAGCCATTTTTCAACCAGTCTCGGATTTCTACGCAACTAACTTCATTAGATCCGTAATGTTATATTATTGTAGGATTTCAAATTTCTTGTCAATTGGACTTGCGGTTTGTCCGAGGCAAGCTAAAACACGTAGAAATTTGTTTAAGTAAATTTTAAATTTAAATAATTCAATTTGAAAACCAATCTTTCAAATTTGATCGAATTCGCTCCTGATATATATTCCATTGTGTTCAAAATAGGGGTAAAATATTATAAACGCCAAGCGGCATGCTTCATTTGGAGTTCGAAAAAATTTCAGATGATTAGTGTCGTCAAATTTTCTATAAGAGGTCAAATATTTTCATAGTTTCACTCAAACCCTAGTTTTCTAGGTCTAGCCGTCGGCTTTGGTTTAATGGCCAGAAAAACACCAACTTCTTCCTCATTTTTCTTCCAATTAATGCAATATTTCAACAAACCTCCAACACGAAAATTGTAGAGCATACGAAGATCTAGAGCTTCAATGGTCATGACCGGATATTACGTGATAAGTCATTGGCAAATTGGCCAAGTTCGTTCGACTTTTTCTCATGTTTTTCAAGATGCACATGTTACCGAGCTTGATCAAACTCAAGGCGGAGATGGAGTCGGTGACGAGCCTTCGAATGGCGTTGTTTGATCGTCGAATAGACGAGGGATGGTGGCGCGATAATTTGCAGAAGAAGGCGGCCGATGGGTTTCTCAAACCTGGAGGTTTCGAATGAGGGAGACGCTAAAACCGACGACCACGATCTGATGAATAGGAATGAACGGCTGTGATTCAATCTAGGTTTTAAATAAATAAAAATTATAAATTTATATATATAATAATTCGTACAAACTTCTAAACTGCATAACTTTGTCATACGAGGTCCGTTTTTAACGAAACAAGTTGTGTTGGGTTCGTATTGTCGAGCACAAAATTTTAGAGCAGGTTTGGAGTTGATTGGAGATAGTGTAAATTTTAGGTAAAATTAAACAGTTGTTTAATTTTGTTCGAATAAAACACTGCAACTGCTATTGTAAGCAATGTGAGTACAACTCACTCTTTCTGACTCACTGATATTTTTATATAAGTGAGTTTATTTATGATGATTGTTGATTGTTTGGATGATATATGATATATTATATATATTGATTGGTATTTTGATATATTCCTGCCTATTAGAGCATATAAGACCCTATATGTTCCCGTGCTTGAGCGGATGACCCTTTATATGCGCGTCTGCCTCGAAGCGGATATTATACATATATTTCTAATATGTATATTTGTTGCAGGTGAAACGTTGGAGGCGTCCTACTGGATTCCTCACCAGTATTGATTTATTTACAGATATTGATATATATGCTGTTATCATATGATATATGATGTTTCGGATGCCATGATTGAGGTATTTAGTGATGTTGCAGCATTGAGCCTATTTTTGGTAATTTAAAAATGTTAAAGTGGTGATTTCAAATTTAAAAGGACTTTCAAGTGATTTGAAAATATATGGCTTTGAATTGTTAAGGAATTGATCTATTTTAAATAAATAAAAATTATAGTTTTTATGTTATAAAAATTATGATTTTGGGAAATAAAACCAGAATGTGATTTTTAAAATGTGAATTTGATTATTTTATAAAATAGTTTAAATTAAGATTTTTGAATTTATTATAAACAGTCTGTATATAAGATTTATAAATTGAATTTTTATAAATCAAAATGATGGAATTGTAAAGGATTTTTGTAAATGTTAAATTGGAGTTATAAATGGATTTTATAAGTAAATAAGATTTATAGATTTATGAATTTGTGAAGTTATAAGTAAATGAATTTGTAAATATATGATTCATAAGTAATTAACTTCTAAATTGGATTTTGGCATGTAAATGGGATATAAATAGAATTTGTTAATAAAGTGATTTTATAAGTTGTTTTTATAAAATATAAATGTGATTGTTTTATAAATCCGAAATCCATTGAATTTGATAAGTTAATTATTTTTATTAAAGGGATTTCATCCACGATTTTGGACAATGGATGATCCTTTAAATTTAATGTTGCAATAATAAAGAATTTGATTAGAAATTAAATCCTCGATTTTGGACGGTGGATTATCATTTAATAAATATATAGAAGTGATGAATTTGGCAAGGAGATATATTCACGATTTTGGACAGTGAATAATATTTTGAATAAAATGGATATTTCTGAAAATGGCATTTTAGATGGAGTTAAATGAATTAAAGATGTTTTAAAATGTGTAAAGTACCGAATACATATATTTCAACATTCATTATTGAAATAGAGGTTTTCAAGAAATAAGGAAATGATGGACTATAACACTGTTGTCATAGTAGATGATTTTCGAAAGGAAATGTTTTGTTTAGTATATGGGATTTCTTTATCTATCTTATTTTCGAATCCCTATACCCTTGATTTTGGGTTGTCATAACGATGTTTTACGCAACATTCGTTTTAACTCAAATAAAAGATGTTTAATAGAACGTTTTCCTTAAAGAATAAAATATACACTTAATCCTGATTTAAGTATATGTAATATTTTGTAAGTGTTGAAAATAAATTGATTTGTGAATTACTTATTATTAAATAAGTATATGGAAATGTTTTCCAATGTTGAAATGGTTTGAGATTGTATATTTTTTAAAGATAATTTAAAGCGAACATTTGGCAAGTGCATTAATTAACGAAAGATTAATTAAAGGGGCCCAGTGATTGTTATGGTGCTAAATATTTGTTTGTTTGCTTTGATAGTTAAATAACCGACTATCAAATTTTTCCATTTTAGTTCCTCGACTTGATGTGGGAACTATTTAGTCGTACACTTAGTACATAGCCTTCTGTGTAGGCTTAATTATCGTTTGTGTTGAGGATATTAATTCGCATAGTGTGAAGTATTACTCCAATCTATCGAGCTTCCTTCTTGGCCCGAAGGATTGCAAGTTGAATGTTGGAGATGTGATAAGTCTATGAGACTTAGTTTCTGTGTGAGGTTGAGAAACGCTTTTGCGTTGTTGGTGTGAAGAGACTGGGATCAGATTTATCTGAAAACCACTTCGGACCAACATATATGCGACGATTGTGCAGGTAGCTTGTGATGATATCGATATTCCAGATTTTCAAAGTAAGGGACTGCTTGTTGATCGTTTGGGGTTAAAATTCCAATATACATATTGTAGCAGTGGTCCCTTTATTATGATATATCCAATGCAAGGACTATTCGCTACTAACCTAGGGATTTCCCGACAGGATGTGGTAGGAAAGTACCTTCGGTTTGTCTTATTCCTGGACAACTTATATGGATGTTTGTTTGACATTGCATTTCTAAAGATTGCGTACATTGGTTTTTACAAACGTACATCAATGGCGGCAGAGAAGACAACTTCTCTTAGCTTAACACCCTCCTTGAGACATATGAGCTCAAGGGTTGTATTTTCGCAGAAGGAAATTAGTAATCAACGGACAACAGCCATGTGGTATTAGAAGTGATGTGATATGTGATTGTGAAAGGTAATCGTTACCTCAGGACTCATCAACTGGAAATGACCAAAACAGGGTTAGATGCAGCAAGGCTAAGTGGGTCGCTCCTAAATAGGATATGATCATCCTCTTTTAGATATATCTTTACATGTTATGATGTCGTGTATCTGATTATTTTGGTTTCTATGCTATGAGGGCCCTTGGAAAAGGTTGGTAACGACCGAAGGATGACATATTCGGTACCATCTAGTTATAGAGGTGGGCCGGTCTTGCTTTTGTAAAGGTTACTTTGTGATGTTCCTCGGTACATGCTTCTAGAGATGTGCTACCGGAAGGTAGTCCCTTCACTAGGTCATTTATATGGAAATCCGAACTCCACTACTCACCTTCCATTTTGATTGTATTACCCATTTTGGGCCATATGCTGGAATTTAATCAATGTAACAATTTCGTCTATGATTAATATTATTTGTGCAATAGACACTATTATAATATAAGAGGAATTGATCTGAAATGTTTTAGTTCTTGTAAGGTAAAACATGTCCATGTTTATGCATGGACTTGTCTTACGAGATACTTTTGTTTTGATAAAGGAAAAGTTTGGTAATTTAATAAAATTCAGTTGAGTGTGTTTCTCACGATGGTTCACTAGACTGATCCGGACGTTCTTCCCTTTCAATGCTTGGGTCGGACCAAGTATATTTACATGTTTAGATTTGTGCTTTTGGAGCTTCAGCAGGAGAGCTAGAGATCTTCATTTTCGTATATGCGTATCAGTTTTGATTATTGATTATCCGATGCAGTGCTTAGTGATTTATTACTATCGGCATTTGTAAGGACATGTTATTATAACTATCCAGGCTGATAACTATTGATTAATTTTTTGAACTCTGATTGATATATGTATATACATTTTCTGTTTTGTTAAGATCATTGGTATGATATTACATTTTTTCTGCTGCAATGTGAGATTCTGTATTGTTCTGTTTGATTTTATCTTCTCTCTTTCTTCTCTTCTCTTCTTCTCTTTTCTTTTCTTTCTCTTGACTTTCCGTCAGTCTATGCTTTTTGGGTCGAACATGTGTGGTTTATTGTCGATTCAAATGGTAAGGATTTGCGGGTCGTCACACGTGGTATCAGAGCTTAGATTTCGTATATTCCAAAGCATTGATGTGTACTTGGTATAGATAGAGACAGTAGCACCCTAGATTGAGTTTGAGTGTATTATATATATAAGCACGTATTTGTTAGTGATATAAAATGTTTTAAATTGTGTTTACTTATCCATTGGGCTATTTGTGAATTCTAGTCGGTATGTGGGATGCTATATTATCTATAGGGATATCCAAACACTTAAACGAGGCAAGTCGACATAGTATTATTTTAAATTGGGTAAATGAAATAATTTTACCTCGATTATATTTTATACATAAAGGAATAATTTTTTAGAATTATTAAAGTGTATATAAATGAATTGTAACAGCCCGATATTTTCAACCATTCACATCCACACATGCCGGACTTGAATTGCTCAAAATATCGCATTGTAAATAAATTTGGAGCAAATGAAATACAATCACAGAATCACAGACACAGAAATATCAGAATAACTCGCAGCAGAAATTAAAATACCATAGTAGTTCATAAAGCTACTATAACAAACTCTCAAAACATAATACATAATATCAGTCTGAAAAACATATACAATAGAAATCTCAAATACATAGCAGTTTATAAATACTAGAGCTGAAATAGAACAACTGAAACTGAAAGGGAACAGATAACTAGACAAGCAGAATCTCCATTGATTCCTAGCTCAAGAAAGAAATCCAAAGCTAAGCTATAAATACTCAGGCTGACCCAAGCATAAAGTAAAACACAAAAAACTCGAGTCAGGACAATATATACTTATATAATGTAAACCAACTCAAGTGAACTGTAGTAGAAATGCACAATAACTTATAGGATGCTTGGGATCGCCCATCTTTTAAGAATCAGTTAAACTATAAATTAAATACATCCCGTGGTTAAAATTTCAAAATGGTATTTTATACTTCAAAATCAAATATTTTCAAAATTCAATATCATTCGAGATCCGTGACGCCCCACCTATATACCCATGCTAGCCAAGGACACTACGGGGTAATGCCATGAACTAACGTGGAGAATAAGGCTGGTTAGGAGCGACCATCTATATCCTTGCTCTAACTATCTATTGAATACTTCGACAATTGTCATACCAAGCAGATCGACATATCCAATGAATACTTAAAACAAAACCATAGATAGTTGGAGGATCTGTCAGAACATAACATAACAACTCACACTACACCAAACAGCCTATTTTGTAACACTTTTCCACTTTCAATTTGTAACGGTAATAGCTGTTATAAATTTCTAACAGATATAACCGTTACAAATGTTTGCCACGGTTATTGTCGTTATAAAATCTGATAATTTTGTAAATAGTTAGAAGTAAGATGGTTAGGATTGTAATTTTATTTCCTTATTCTATTTCTCACAGACAACAATTCATCGATCATTTTTTCCTCTTCCTAACTGGGTTATCACGCCTCCGTTTCTAACTAGGTTATCCCTTTCTTCACTTTCCGTCCATTTCACTTCCATCTTCGACTACCTTCATTCTTCTATCCTCTTACCTAGCTTTCCCCACTATTGCAAAACCACATACCCTTCACAAACCCTGTTCACTATCGCGACTTGTGGATCTACACTTCGCTTCCAGATCTAGCATTCCAGATCTGCCTTCTGCCCTATGACTGGTTGTAAGAGTCCTGGTTCGTGCTTTTGTTCCATCCGTCCTTCTTTTTCATTTTGTCAACTAGCTCTTGGAGATTGCTTACAATGGAAGTGGCGTTGTTTGATTTGGATCCTTGTGTTTTAATTCGAGCTCTGGTTGTTCACTTGTTGGCCCTTCACTTCTTGTAGCACTTCTAGATCTTGGTGTCAGGGGGTGTTGCATGTCTCTGTCTGAAGTATGGAGTCTCTATTATTTTTCCAGTACCATTTATCCTCTAAGCTTTTGGAAACCAGGTCCACTGCCTTATTTTTCCATCCCCTTCAATACATATCTTTTGGGATTGCTTTTGCAACAAGTAGTTTGTTTATTATTGGGTTTGTCAAGCTTCATGGTCAAGGTATTGGATGTGGCGTTGGTTTGCTGGTTTCTTGGATTTCGTGTGGTTTCGGCTACTGATATCAAGTTTGCAGTGGCTGTGTTGCTTGGTTTGATGTCATTTTCTATGTTGTGCAATGTTTGATCTCTAAATTGTAATATTATGTTCATTTTCTATGTTGTGCAATCACTCAATTAATCAATCAATTTTCATTTGTCCTTCAAACTATGATTAATCTCTATTCAAATATTTGATTGTATAGCTAAATTCCTTGGTGTATATTCAGGTTCTACTCCGCTGTTAAGGTTGTACTTGTACATCAGCTTTTATTTTGGACATTATGTTGGTTTTGGAGATATCAAATTAGAATGGCTTTATATACATGTGATGATGCGTATTACTTAACAAGGACCTCTCAAAGAACCCATAAATAGGTAAGTAAATTTACATATTATGCGTAAGAGTACTGTATTCTAATTTTTCCATTTGACAAAACCACACAAAGGCTTTTCCTCACTGGCGTTAATGACCAGTTGCTCATTTAAATTATAAATGTAGTTTTTATAATCACTATCTGTGTTAATTTAGGCATGTCTCTAGTATTTACTTCACATGAAAAAAAATATTGTAGGTCCTATAGGGCTTAGTTGACAATTTGTATAGTCTCACTTACTCTCTGGTTAAATTATCCATATTTGATAATACGAATAAAGCCAATTTATTATCCATATTATTACTAGAGAACCAAATTATTAAAATCTTTGAAGTCTAAATTGAACTGAAATTTAGATTTACAGCAAGTGAAAGGTATTAATGCATGTATGCCATCGAACCTTTTGACCTCATGTGACTCATTTTAATCTATAAACTACTTGGTCATACTTTGAGGCTTGATTTATCGGTTACAGTATTAGGGGTGATTTTAACAATACCTTCAGTTTATATCGACAATTATTAAGGTTTTTGTACAAATGCTTCAAGTACTTTAATTTTTGGCCATGACTATATACAGCAGCTTTGTATTCATTTGTGCACAGTTTTTGTTTACGAATAAAGTCTTCTTTACTTCAGTTTACCTCTTCTTACTTTCATCCTTTATCTTTAGTACTGTTTATAACCACATATTGACATGTCATAGTATTTTGTTTTAACGCCACATTTATGTGTACAGTTATTATCTATTGTTTCTTTATCTTAATGCTTATAGCATTCTTCATGTTCGTTGGATTCTTCGGCTGAATGTTTTTGCTTGCATTTTGATTCTTTCCTATTGTACATGTAAATGGGCATGTAATAATTCTATTAACTAAAAATTATTGGTAGTTGTTGCATTAAAGTAACTTATGTCATATTCATACAGGCTGTTGCATGGATTTTTCATGGTATATTTTTACTTATCAGGTTTCAAACCAATTATCTTTTAGTTGAAAATTAGAAATGTCAAGGATTGTCAAAATTAATGTAAAGTTGCACTGCTAAATATCTTTTCCAAAAATGCATTAAAGTACATTTGGCATACAGCCCTTAATTTCTTCTCACGTAACTCATATAATATTTCTAATTTTTTGAATTTATAGTGCTTCAGTTGCTAGCTTATTGTAAACCCATATTGTTTATGACGAAACTTTAGATCTACTAATTTTTTTAGTAGCATTTATTATTTTAATTTTCAAATTTTCATAGGTTGTGCTGTTGGTTAGCAGTTATGTTTTTTATTGATGCTAAGCCAGTAATTAATTTTCTGCCATGCTTTTAGGATCATAAGCCTTTTAATAACTTTTCATTTGCTGCTGTGTTTTTTTATTTTCTATTGTGTTTTTGAATAATGGTAATCAATGTTTAATAAGTATTAGAACAATGGACTGAAAATGTTTAATAAATACTAAAAGAATAACTTGTATTTGGTATTATGTTTTTGACTAGTGGTAATCAATGTTTATTTGCTGCTATGTTTTCTATTTTTTATTGTGTTTTGCTTTTGGAACTTTAGATTGGGGTGTCAATAGTGAAGAGCTTGGTCAACTGATGAGGTCTTCTTCTTTTGAAATGAAGATAGGTGGTGAAGAGCTTTGCTACTAGGTTAAATGAAGCAGACCTTAATACCCATTCAATGGTTGGTACTCCGTATTGGATGGCTCCCGAGGTAACCATTGGGATGCTCTTATTTTGTACATTCATTGATAATAACTATATATTATATTATAATTTAAGAGTACATTGGTTTGAATGATATTTATGCCATTTACATAACTATAAGGGCGTTCCCAACAAGCGCTACTTCATATAGGTATCACTGTAAATTGCTACTTTAACCTTGGAAATTTTACTTTGTGAGTTGATCTGACAATCATTACTAATACGTTGTAATCATGTTTTTTGTGTTAGTAAAGTTCAGTAGCTTTCCAAAGTTGCATATCTCAAAGCATACAAATATGGGGTAGATGTAAATGAAGTGACTTCGTAAGGATAGAAATATGACCCTAAGTTAGACAACAACTTAAACTAAATAGTGATGACATTGCTATCATTACACTTATGTAACCTGTATCCAACCTATGAAGCATACTTGTTGAATATAATTTATATACCTAGGAACCACGCTAATTCCCTTACAGTTTTGGATAGTCAATCGAAATGTCTTGCATGTCTTTCTAAAATGCTGCATAGGTCAAGGACCTTGTAGCTTGATTTTTTTCATATTGGAGAGGTTGATGCAGCAAAACTCACCCTTCAAAAAAATTTCCTTTTGTATGAATAGCTTGATTTCTACTTGACATATCATGTAATTTTTCAAAACTGTTGCTTCGAAATGATTTTTCTATGCATACTTATCTTTTTTTTTACATAATGTAGTTATTTATTATTATGTTCACTATATTGTGTTCATGTTAGTTGTAAGTCATCATTTCAGATTTGTTATGATTTTTTTTCTAACATTTCATTTGCAAGTTGAAAAAAATAACTCTTCACCTTTGCTTTTCGTGTCAACCAAATTTAGTAAAATTGCTTTAGCTAACGTGTCATTAGTTGCTGAAGCATGCAAAAGAATTTGCAGGTAATTATGCAATATTTGAAACTATTGTTATTTCAAATTCTTTCCTATAGTGTTACATATCCTTGGTTTCATAGCAATTGAGTAATTCAAATTTGGCCAGTTAAATTACTTTTGAGTGGAAAATGTTATTAATTAATTAGTGAAAGAACTTCATTTTCCCTTAACAAACTCTATTGAATGATAACTATATTTTTTATCAGTATAAGATTCACTACACCAAAACATGAAGTGGAGAAGCAAGGCAATGCAGTGGATCTGGAGTATGACAGTGGTTTTTGGTTTGTGGTGGGCTGATGGTAAGGTTGGACAGAGGAGGGTTCGAGGTGAAGACTTTCAGTGCAGACAAGAGGGGAAGTGGGTCAGACTTTTGTACAGGCAGCAGTTTGTAGGGGAGATGAAGTTGTATGATGGCCGGGGTTATGGGTGGAATTCAGGATGCTGATGAGGTTGTTTGAATGGTACTGCAACTATTTGTGGCAGTGAGTATGTATTGGCAGTGGTTCTAGTGTTAAGGTGGATGTGGGTGATATGTTAAGGTGGATGAAGTTGGTTGAACAGAAATGTTGATGATTTGCAGAAGTATGTACAGATATGTGTAGTAGGGGGATGTTAGAAATGATGATATGCAGGAGGGAAATTGATGAAGTGGAAAGAGTTTTGAGTAGTAGGTTTGGATTTTGGGATTTGGTTAGGCTGTAGAAAACATTTTTTCTCTCTCTTTGAAGTGGCCGTTGAGACTGGGTTACGTGTGTAAGCGTGGTTGCAGGAGGTGGTAGGTTGCGGTTTTTGTTGTGTTGAAGTGGGAAGGCAGCAGCTCGTTGTGGTGAGTACTGATTGGTGAAGTTCAGGTAAGCACAGAATGTTGTGATTGGTACGCGTGAATGGTTGCTGTCATGTGCCTGTTGTCGAGGCAAGGCAGGTGTGTTATAGGTGGTCAGAGGTGATCAGTTTGTAGTGGTGATGGTTGAACTGTTGTGGGCTGTAGCGATCAGAGGTGATGAAGACTGGTTGACTGTTTTGTGGTGGTTAGCCAAACAATGATGTCAGGTGAAGTATGGGTAGTGTAGAGAATGAGTATGGCAGTTATGTTTGTGACAGGTTTGTAGAAGGTGAATGAATGTTTGATAGTTACTGATGGTTCGATAGAGGTGGTGATATGAAGTGGTTGGGAAGTGATGAGGTCTGTAGTGATGGTGGAGTGTGACAGAGCAGTGACAGTCTTTTCTTGCTGTGTTAAGAAAGTGGAAGTGAATAGCCGAATTATTCAATTATGTAGCTTGCTGTGTTAAGGTTGTGGCAATGGGATGTCAGTGGAGGAGATGAAGTTAGAGGGGTATGTGGTTGTATGGATGGTGATCGGTGGTTTAGGCGATTGGCTGAGGAGTTTGGTGATTGCTGTTGAGATTCAGCTGAGTTCTAGTTTGTACGGGTTTGTGGCACGGTATTTTTTATATGCAGTTGGATGTGGTAGATTTATTATGGCAGAGAGAAGGTTGAATATGTAAGTATGTTGCGGGGCAGAGGGGAGTATGTTTGTAGATGGTCAGTATGGATGGGTAGTTCCAGTGTTATGTTAAGGTTGTTGATTGATTGTGTTGATATGGTATGAATGCAGTGAAGTTTGGAGAGTGGCAGGCGGTTGTAGCAGTTGTATGCACTGTGATGAAGGCTATATGGTGTTCAAAAGGTGTGGAATGTTGTATCAATTATTTTGAAGTAATGTAAGAACTTGTAATATTTTGATTTCATGCTCTTTAGTTATGTATGATGAACTTGTGAAATTTCGAATCTTCCTTTAATTTGCTGTCAAATATTTGTGCAATTTAAGTTGTATGTTTGGATGCGTAATTGCTTATTGTTATCGAAATTCTGTAATTTTTGATATGTATGTACCTACTGTGTTATAATAGACAATTCTATAGTGTAAATGGTAGAAAAAATGCAGCTCTACATGGTTTGGTAGCTGTAACGAACATATTCGTTACTAAAGACGAAATTTATAACGAGCATAGTCGTTACTATTGATGAAATTTGTAACGAACAAGTGCATTACTAATGATGAAATTTGTAACGGACAAGGTCGTGATAATTTAGAATGACAACACCTTCTTCTACCATGAAAGGGGAAACTAAGTAACGGAAAATACCCGTTACAAACCGATGCAACTAATAACAAACTTTTTCGTTACAAAAATTTAGATTTCTAACGACAAAGTCCGTTGGTAAGTGATATATCTAATAACGGGTAGAGGCCGTTATAAATATTTGTAACGACATTCCTCACGCCTGTCCGCTCACGACTATATCTGTTATAAATTTCATTTGTAATGACTATATTCATTACAAATATACCTTTTTGGTGTAGTGTCACATGTAATATACATCACAGAACAGTAGATCATCATATACACATATACAGATACATAACAGAGTATACAAACTAATACATGTCAAGTGGTATAGCAAACCACAATATACAGACGAGTCAAAAGAATACATATCAGAGTTACAACAAAAAGGACTACACAAAAAGCTATAACAAAAAGGGGCAAGCTGAATAGTCCATGCGGAAGCAAAATAGGCTAAGTCCAAAAGCACCTAACCTGAAACATTTCGGTCTGACCCGAGTATAAATACACAGGTCAGTCTAGCTAAACAAATCAGTTAGAAAACTGAACAACAATAAACTTGCAAGATCATAAAGTATAACAAATATCTCTAAAAGAGATACAAAAATCATCTAACAAAAGATGAATCATAACGAGACAAGCCTCATATCATCGGCAACACAAATCAACAAAAGATATGAATATCCCAAAACAAGCCAAAAAGGCAAATAACAAATACCAATGAAGGTAACACAAGTTCCGCAAGGTAACCGCTATATATCGTGCGGCTCGAAAAGACCAACATAGAAGGGCGATACCTAGGGAATATACATATCAATGAAACAACAGAAAATTTGCACGAGCTCGGCACTGTATAAACAAGGATCCATGAGCCCGAAGACTCCAAACCCAATATCACTCGAGCGGTGACGAATGACCAACTCCAAAAGCGATACAATAGGGCAACAAACCCGAAGGTACAAAGCCGAAGGCATCATACCCGAAGGCAACAAACTTGAAGGAGACAGTCCGGAGACACTATCCCAAAGGCAACAAACCGTAGTGGTGAAGGTCCGGAGGCCCAGTACTGGACACCACTAACTAGCAGAATGTGTCACAACTCTCGAAAAGGAACCCGAAAAGCGTTAACGTGAGTCCCATAACCACCCATTCGCACTAAGCGGTTTACTACTCGTTAGTCAATTTCACACTCAAAGCAGTACAAAGTTTACCTCATCTCACCGGTAAACCAGACCAAAAGGTCAAAACATTCAAACGAATAGATTGAGAATTAACTGAGAAGATGAACGCACGTGTTCATTGCACGCGTTTTATCTAATCATTTAATTCTCCTACCACTTCGCTCGGAGTGCGAAATCGTGTGTGTTTTAAATAGAATTTATAAATTGGAGAAATGAGCTTTTAATACCATTTGAAAGAATCTTTTTATAAAAACTCATGTAGGAAATCAAAAAAGAATTATCAAAGTCAAAATGCGATAACAACTAAATGGAATCAACATGAACCGATAAAAGTTAAAAGCACAAGCAAATAGGCAAAATAGACCAACACAAGCAGGTCAGTCGACTGGCCCTCTGAGATCAGTCAACTGATCTAGAAACATGAAAATCCCATTTCCTGCAGTCAGTCGACTGGTTGAAATGGCCATTCGACTGATTGCAGAAAACAGAGACTTCTTGTCTCTGTTAACGGCCTCGATACGCCAATTGGCTACAGCCAGTCGACTGACTACAGAAGGTCAGTCGACTAACTGAGCCTTGAGGCTGTACTTCAGCCTATCTAATGAAGGGAAAACTCTTCCAAAATGCAATCGAACGAGCAATGACGTTAGGGATTTATGCCAATCGATAACCTAGCCCTATTTGCTCTTTAATACACTTCCCAAAATCATGATCAAACATGAAAGTTATGATTTTCAAAGATTTGACTCCAAAACACCAAAAATTAGAATATTCGCCAATGCAATCCAAGCCAAAAGCAATTGCACAAGAATAAGTGTTAGGAATTCATACCTAACAATCAAAGATAGTTTGGACATAGATGTGAGGTAAAAATCTCACCTTTCAACTCACAAACAAAGAAGAGAAGCTCAAATGCAAAGAAAAGACCAACCACTCTCCACTTCAACTCTACAAGCTTCAATCTAAGATCAAAATAAGTATTTCCTAAGTTAGGTTTAGGAAACTTTCTGAAATTGAAGAGGAAAAGAGTTGAAGAAGATGAAGAGAGGGCTTACCAATAGCTTCACTTTGATTTTGGAGCAAGAATTTAAGTTTGCAAAGTAAACTAGGGCTTGGAATTTCTATTTCCCATTCTCTTCGCCCATTTTCAGTTGTGCTTGAGTTTTGTGCAATGAAATGAGTGAATGGAGAGGAGAGGGGGCTGAGTTGAGGTATTAAGCTAGCAAGTGGGCTGAACCAAACCCAAAACCCAATAGAAAACGCCATTTCGAACTAGCAAGTGAGTTTTATTAAGCTAACAAACGCCATTTCGAACTCAATGGAAGTGGTTTCGAGTCCTAATTCGGCCGTTTGCAAAAAGTAACGACGCTATATTTAAATAAAACATTTAAATATATAATCGTTAAATATGCAAGTTGTTACAAAATCAATTTCAAATATCAAAATATCATATCTTCCAAGCCACACTCATTTTTATTCAATTTAAATACCATTACAAAACAAATTTCAAAATAGTTTATATTTCGAAACAAATTACTTCATTTTAAATCATAAAATGAAGTTATTATATTTAATTATTAAATTATTAAATTTACAAAATTTTAGTCTTTCAAAATTCATTTATTCACTTTATTTATTAAAACAGATGAAAATTCAACTTTCGCAGCATTTAGAAATTGCTATAGAAAGTTACATTCAAAACAGTTCAATTTAACAATAGATAGCATTTAAAAATGCAGTAATAGGGTTACATTAGTTTCAAATAAACTTAGTTAAATTCAACAATTATAACATTTACAAAAATGCTATAATAGTCTTTAATTAAACTTAGCCATTTGGTCTACAACATTTACAAATGTTGTATTATCATTTACATTAGAATTAATAGCATTTCAAAAATGCTGTTAATTTACTTCAAATAATCAGTATAATTTCACAAACAATTATACTTTTATTTAAATCATTTTTAACTTATAAAATCACATAATTTCACTTTTAAAACAATCATTCAAATACCCTTATATTCATGATTTTATAAAGTTAAATCTCCATTCAAAAATCAAAATTTAATAATAATTCACTTATTAAATTCCAACATTAAATTTTAAATTCATCAAATTAAATTTAACTTAACACTTAAGTTTAAAATTTTCAAATATAACTTAATTTCATTTTTATTTACTTAACTTAAAATTCACATTTAAGCCAAATTCACAGATATCCAATTTTAGTTATATTTCAAAATTTCAACTTAAATATTCATTCATTTCACATTTTAACTTTATTCAAAAATCATTAATATATTATAAAATCATTTTAAATTCATTTAATTCAAAATATCATAAATTTATCATATTTTCATATTTAATTTAAATTCCATTTATCACCAAATTATAATTTCCAAAATAATTTACATTTCAGATTTTCTAACTTTACCATTTATTTATTTCGCTTATAAATTTTCAGAAAATCAATAATGTTTACAAAAATCATTTCTAATCAAATTTAAATCAAAATATATAATATTTACATTTCTAAAATATTTTAAAAATTGTAGAAAAACATATTTTAACAACGGGTTTGTATTTCATTTTCTAGCCTAGGTAAAGTGATACGGGTAATATATCATTTCAACCCGTAATTTCCAAAGAAAACCCGCGTTTGATCATTTCAAACCCGCAATCCCAAGTAAATGAAAATAATTGAAAATCATTCAGGCCTATCATTTCAGCCCATAATGATTTTCTCCTATCCTAAAGTCCGTTCGGGTATGTATCATTTCAACCCATAGTGATTCTAATCTAAAGGGAACTTGCAGTGTGATAAACTGATAAAAGTAACAGAACAGCATAATATAATAGTAGCAGACGTTATAACAGGCGTTTAAGCATGGGTGAACATTATATAATCATAATATAGCAGGTGTAACATGATAATGCATTTTATAGATTCAAAAGGGGTCAATTTACTAGTTATATATGTACATATTGTCTGGTGAGAATAACTCACTTGTTCAGAGCTGGAGATAGATACCAAAGCAAACAATACAGACACTACGAAGGCACGACAATACGGAAATGACTTGAGAGTGGAGAGCCAAAGCTATATGCCTTGATAATATATACACAAAACAGTACAATAATACATAAGTTACAATACAAATTTATCATCAAATAACATAAGAAATCTATACTCAAAACAACAACGGATGACTTGCACTTTCTCTCTACCTCATGTACTTCAGTTATGCAAGTGTTCAGCTCGGTCTAGGATGCTATAGGTCTGGTTTGGGTGTGCAAGTGGTCAGCCAACATTTTTTTGCAAGGTGGTGAAGTCTAGGTGCAACACAACTACACTACAAGGCAATAACATCATCACAAGGCTATAGTTTGGCTCGGCCAGAGGCTAGGTGGCATGGCCAGTGGGTCCAGGTGGTGGTGGGTGACGTGGAAAAGGGTGTAGGTCAGGTCAGAACTGGTGGTGGTGGAGGAAGTGGCGGCTGGAGGTGGTTGTGGGTGATGGTACCAAGGTTGGCTCGGTTTGCAATGTTAGGTGATGTATTTGTGGAATTTTGTCGTGATGCTTGCTATGGAGGGGCTCGGCCTGGGCTATAGATGGACTGGAGTGGTGGTTGATCAGGCTAGGAGGTGGTGGAGGTCGGCCAATGGCTGGAGGGGAGGTAGCCGATCCAAACAAGGTGAAGAGCAAGTGCAATTTCAAGGTAGAAAACAAGAAAACAAGGGAAAAGAAGAAGAGATCTCACCAAAACTTTGATCGAAAGTGGTGTGGACGTGATTTTTTTGTTTGATGAAGTTGTTTGAATGAAAAATAAAGATGAGAATGAAGCGAAAAATAAGTATACGGCCAAAATGAATGAGATGTAGTTGGAAAATGAAGAGGCGGAATGTAAAAGGACTTTGGAAGATTAAGAGTTTAAACCTTTCAAATTTCCATCAATTTATTTAAATTTATAAATACATAAAAGGCTGAAAATAAAGAGTAAATAAACTCAGAAATAAAGTAAAGAAATAAATAAATTTTAAATTAATTAAATTAAATGAAGAAAATAGCAATATATACAAAACTAGGCTTAATAAATTGAAATAAATTTCAATAGACTTTAGAAAAATTATATTATCGCTTTAAAAATATTAAAAGACAAAAATATACTTAAAGTAACATATTAACACATATTAAAATAAAATATGATAAAGAAAGTATAATTTGTATAATTTAAAATAAACAAAATAGCCAGATAACTCAAATTGTACTCAATATTGAAATAACATAACTTTCACAATTTAACTCCGTTTCCAACGAAAAGAAAATCAGTATTCATGTTATTAAATCTATTTTCATACTAGAAGGTAAAATTTAAGAATTAAAATATTTAAATTTAAAATTTAAAAGTCAAAGTTTGACCAATATGACCAGAAATCCACTTTTTAGTAAAATATCCAATTTATACAAGTTGGAATTATAATTCACATAATAATCAAAGTTTATATTTAAAAATGAAATGTTTGAAATGAAACAAATTTAAAATAATTTAAAAATGAAATAAAGTCAAAATTAAAATATACATAAAAATCTAGGGTTGTTCCACTCTCCCCCACTCAAATCTTTTCGTCCTCGAAAAGGAAGGAAGCGGAGAAACAACTAGAAAGAACAATAGGTTGGAAGAATCCCGGAAGAAGGTAGGGAGAAAGTAGCTAGAAGGGAAAGTAGGTTGAAAGACAAGGATGAATCATTATTTAAACCATTATGCATTTCAATTTAAAAAAAAATTATAGTACGATGAATAGTCATTTATTTCAAATCTGATGGTTCAAAGTAAACAATATTTAAAACATTTTAAATTTTTAAAAGGGAAAATAACTGATAAAAATATTCTTTGTATAGTACTTTGTCAAGATACTTTTATCAAAATACTTTTATAACTCGATGTCTTAACAAGTTTACTTTCGTTCCTGCAGACTTTGGCCATACGTTGATCAGGCGCAAAGCTAGAATTCCCCAGGTATTTGGTAGACTTGTTTCAACACCCAGTGAAAATACTGGGAAACACTTTTAAAAAAGCAGATACAGAAAGTACAATCCAAACAAATCAACCAAACCAAAACAGTTGTCTAACCATGGATCCCTGATACACAATTGTTACGCATGGATCCCTCAGGAAACAATACGTATCAATAAGCTTTCTCAGCCCTGCAAGTTACGCCATGATGACTAGTAGAGTGCAGGATACACAATTGTTACGCCTGTATCCCCCAGGAAACAATCCGTACCTCTAGGCCGTCTCAGCCAGGGGGTTTCGCTACTAATGCGACCAACATAGAGTGCATGATACACAATGGTTACGCCTGGATCCCCTAGGAAACAATCCGTAACCCCAGGCCAGCTCAGCCAGGCAGTTGCGCTATGCAGTCGCTCAAAGAAAAATCGATGGACACTCGAGTATCATATCCGGAAAACCCAAATCAGAGAGAATAATATCGATAGAATGAATCCAAGATGTGACCACAAATCGGATATCAAGCAGAAGACACTTTCCATATCTTTACTTCGAAAATATGTATCATATAGTACCTTTCAAAATCACTTTCAAATATCATACTTATATAAAGTCCATTATATATAAGATTTCATTTCAAATCGAATACTTTCCAAAATCAATAGTATGTCAAATCACACTTATAGAGACTTCGATTATATAAGATTTCACTTTACAAATTGAGTACCTTTTCGAATCAACAGTTTCAAATCAATTTCATACTTATACAAATCATTTTATATAAGTTCGATAACTCCCAAATCAAGTATTTAGTTAATCAGGGTTCTCAATTTCAAACCATTTCAATATCAATTCAGCATTAAAATCATATATGATTTCACCAAATCATTTCTTCCAAATTACATAAATTTAGTTTCAAAGTTTCTCAAACAATAGATTTAGAAAATAATCCAAATTTCCAAATCAACAAAATTTAGGTCAAACAAATTAATTTCCATTTCAAACATATATTCACTTCAAAAGTCATAATACTTTCAAAGTTATAAATCTTTCGAAACTAAAATACTTGAAATCATTACACTTTGAAAAATCATAACATTTCGAAATCATACATTTGAAATCATAAAACATTCCTTTAGTTCTTTACATTTCACAAATTTATTCAATTAAACCAAATCTAAAATTTATATTTAAATTCAATTCAAACAATCAATTTCAATTTAATTTAGTTTTCCAACAAAACCATTTCAAATATTATCAAATTTCAAATATAGATTTGATTTACAAAATAAACTATTCAATCTTAAATATGTTTCAAGGCTTAAATATACCATATTTCAAAAGTAAATTTTATAATTTCATATATCTCAAATTTTACTTCGTTATTACTTACATATGTCATCATTTCGCAACATTACATTCGTTCGCTCGCTTGGTCACACAAGTTTGCTTTTGAACTAGTATTGTCCATTCGACTTCCCTAATGTGCACTTCGATATGGTTTCTCGACTAGAAGCCATCAGTCTCCTTACATAGCCATATACTATGATAGGGAATTCTAGAATCAATCCCAAAATCCATATCAAATATTCGCCATCGAGAATCAAATGAAAAATCCTAACACGAAATGGTGTAATTCACCTCGAACTTGTGTACTCAAGCTTGGACCAAATTAATTATGCGAATAAAATAGCATACGTACAAATTATGTATCTACTTGTTAAATAAATAGTTTCATAAAGATGTTACTAAGTTAAAACATTTAAAACCAAATTTTTCTCAAACATTTGAAGACTAATTTTTATCCAAAACATTTCAAAACTAAATTTCATATTAGTATAATTCAAAATAGTCTTATTTATTTACTTAACAAAACAGTTTCAACTTATACAAATCATATTATTTCATACTTGAAACATACAAACTAAACTTATATTCTTTATCAAATACTTTATACCTTTCAAAATTTCTTAGCTTTGAAAAGTTAACCTTGATTTGGAAGTGCTCGAACCTTCAAAATAGTCGAAGAAATTATATTTTAAATCCAAGAGTTGGAAATCAACAACAAATCAGTAATAAAATTTTAAAAGATAGGTTTCAAATCCGATACTCGAGGACTGAGCACCGTCTTACTTTAAATCATTTCAAGTATACATACATATATCTTTCGAAAATCAAATCATACCTCGAAATATGAAATCAAAATTTGGTTTCACTAAATCACTCGCATAGCAAGGCTACTATAGTGGCCTCTCCCCCACTTAGAAACTCGAAAATCAATGTCGATGATGCATGCATTCATCGCTGAAATTATTTTCCAACGACATAAGTGGGCTCTGGACTTTTATTTTCTTGAAACTTCTTTAAAATCTCTTTGAAATCTTTGGAATTCATTCGAATACATTTGAAATATTTCTTATTCGAAAAGTATCTTTAAATCATATTATTATTATATATTTTCCAAAATCTTAAAACCGATTTCAAAACACTGGAGTTCGATTCCTCGAAATGCAAATTCAAAACCTTCAAATATAAATCATTTTTATATAAATCAATTTTCTTATAAATTTTCAAAATTTCAAATCCTTTTGAAACTTTAAAATTTTATTTTACAAGATATATAATCTTTATCGAAAACATTTCAATTTTAAATACAAAATATGGTCATCCTTGTCAAAATAAATAATTTCAATGTATACTAAATTGTCAAAACATAATCAAACACAAATTTCCAAAGGATGATTCAAGGAAGGATATCAAAACAAAACAGAGATTCAAATTTAGAGGAACTCTGATCAAATAGAATTCTGATTCGAAGGTAAGCTCGAACGAAGATGAGATAATTAATTACCAAATAGAAGATGGATAAGCCTTTTTAAATCGCGGGCGACCTTAACTGGGTCAACCATGACTTCAGGAATATAACCAATGCGGAAATCTAAGGCAAATCAACATTCGATCGCCAAAGATAGAGTCCAAGTAGAGCAGGAGATAGATAGCATCATAAACCGAGGATACAGAAATCTCTGGTGAATCAATGCTAATTGTAAAGGAGTTTCACCCCTTTACAAATCATTCGAAGATTTACGGAATCACCGATCTTGAGAGAGTTCATTCCAAAGTGGAGTTATGGAATGCTCCAAAATCAAAATGGATAAAATAGGGATGACAAGATTGGATTTCAGAACAAGTGAAAGCGTTCCAAAGTTCAAGGAATCCAAACCAATATGAATCCTAACCAAAAGATTTCCAACAAGGTGGATACAGAAGGAATGAAGTTTAGAAAATCTTGGTTTAAAAAATAAGAAATTTTTTATACCAAAATAATCTTTGAAAATCTTTAAAAAATCATTTGGAAATTATTTTATACTTCGAAAATACGTTCTCTCACAAAGAAAGGATTCTGAGATTGATTTCACTCATTCTAGAGTATTTTAACCCTATCTCTAATGAGTTTTTGCTCCGCAGGCAAAGGTTTGCCTAAAAACCAAAGCTCCGATACCAACTGTAACAGGCCGCGCCAGTGGGGTAACGCCCACCGTAGCATACATTGGTACCTATGCTCTGCCTTTACGGCCAGCCTCTCGACTGCACCACCAACCCCCGCGGGGACATGTAGGAGAAAGAGTCAACCATTCGCTACCAAACCAGGAAGCAAGAACCCCCTATCATGCTGCACCATCCAAGTGCAATGGAAGACACACATGTCGGACTTGAATTGCTTAAAATATCGCATTGTAAATAAATTTGGAGCAAATGAAATACAATCACAAAGTTACATACACAGAAATATCAGAATAACTCGCAGCGGAAATTAAAACACCATAGTAGTTCATGAAGCTACTATAGCAAACTCTCAAAATATAATAAATAATATCAGTCTGAAAAACATATACAATAGAAATCTCAAATACATAGCAGTTTATAAATAACAGAGCTGAAATAGAACAACTGAAACTGAAAGGGAACGGATAACTAGACAAGCAGAATCTCCAGCGATTCCTAGCTCCAAAAAGAAATCAAAGCTAAGCTGTAAATACTCAGGCTGACCCGAGCGTAAAGTAAAACACAAAACACTCGAGTCAGGACAATATATACTAATATAATGTAAACCAACTCAAGTGAACTGCAGTAGAAATGCACAATAACTTAAAGGATGCATGGGACCGCCCATCCTTTAAGAATCCGTTAAACTATAAAAATACATCCCGTGGTCAAAATTTCAAAATGGTATTTTATACTTCAAAATCAAATATCATTTCAAAATTCAATATCATTCTAAATCCATTTCAAAATGTCAAAATATCATATCTGCCAAACCACACTCATTTTTATTTAATTTAAATACCATTGCAGAACACATTTCAAAATAGTTTATATTTCGAAACAAATTACTTCATTTTAAATCATAAAATGAAGTTATTATATTTAATAATTAAATTTCCAAAATTTTAGTCTTTCAAAATTCATTTATTCACTTAATTTATTAAAAAAGATGAAAATTCAACTTTCGCAGCATCTAGAAATTGCTACAGAAAGTTATGTTCAAAACAGTTCAATTTAACAAAAGATAGCATTTAAAAATGCTGTAATAGGGTTACATTAGTTTTAAATAAACTTAGTTAAATTCAACAATTATAAAATTTACAAAAATGCTATAATAGCCTTTAATTAAACTTAGCCATTTGGTTCATTATTATCAACTACAGCATATACAAATGTTGTATTATCATTTACATTAGAATTAATAGCATTTCAGAAATGCAGTTAATTAACTACAAATATTCAGTATAATTTTACAAAAAATGATATTTTTATTTAAATAATTTTTAACTTAAAAAATCATATAATTTCACTTTTAAAACAATCATTCAAATACCCTTATATTCATGATTTTATAAAGTTAAATCTCCATTCAAAAATCAAAATTTAATAATAATTCACTAACTAAATTCCAACATTAAATTTTAAATTCATTAAATTAAATTTAACTTAACACTTAAGCTTAATCAAATATACTTAATTTCATTTTTATCTACCTAGCTTAAAATTAACTTTTAAGCCAAATTCACAAATTTTCAATTTTAGTTATATTTCAAAATTTCAACTTCAATATTCATTCATTTCACATTTTAACTTTATTCAAAAATCATTAATATATTATAAAATCATTTTAAATTCATTTAATTCAAAATATCATAAATTTATCATATTTTCATATTCAGTTTAAATTAATTATCACCAAATTATAATTTCCAAAATAACTAACATTTCATATTTTCTAACTTTACCATTTATTTATTTCACTTATTAATTTTCAGAAAATCAATAATGCTTTAAAAAAATCATTTTTAATCAAATTTAAATCAAAATATTATAATATTTACATTTCTAAAATATTTTAAATTTTTTAGAAAAAACATATTTTAACAACGGGTCTGTATTTCATTTTCTAGCTTGGGTAAAGTGATACGGGTAATATATCATTTCAACCCGTAATTTACAAAGAAAACCCGGGTTTGATCATTTCAAACCCGCAATCGCAAGTAAATGAAAATAATTGAAAATCATTCAGGCCTATCATTTCAGCCCATAATGATTTTCTCCTATTCTAAAGTTCGTTCGGGTATGTATCATTTCAACCCATAATGATTCTAATCTAAAGGGAACTTGCAGTATGATAAACTGATAAAAATAATAGAATAGCATAATATAACAGTAACAGATGTTATAATAGGTGTTTAAGCGTGGGTGAACATCATATAATCATAATATAGCAGGTGTAACATGATAATGCATTTTACATATTCAAAAGGGGTCAATTTACTAGTTATATATGTACATTTTGTCTGGTGAAAATAACTCACTTGTTCAGAGCTGGAGATAGCTACCAAAGCAAATAATACAGACACTATGAAGGCACGAAAATACAGAAATAACTTGAGAGTGGAGAACCAAAGCTATATGCCTTGATAATATACACACAAAACAGTATAATAATACATAAGTTACAACACAAATTTATCGTCAAATAGCATAAGAAATCTATACTCAAAACAACAACAAATGACTTGCACTTGCTCTCTACCTCATGTACTTCAGTTATGCAGGTGTTCATCTCGGTCTAGGGTTCTATTGGTCAGGTTTGGGTGTGCAAGTGGTCGGCCAACATTTTTTTGCAAGGTGGTGAAGTCTAGGTGCAACACAACTACACTACAAGGCAATAACATCATCACAAGGCTATAGTTTGGCTTGGCCAGGGGCTAGGTGGCACGGCCAGTGGGTCCAGGTGGTGGTGGGTGATGTGGCAGAGGGTGGTCGTCAGGTCCGACCTGGTGGTGGTGTAGGAAGTGGCGGCTAGAGGCGGTTGTGGGTGAAGGTACCAAGGTTGGCTCGGTTTGCAATGTTAGGTGATGTATTTGTGGAATTTTGTGGTGATGCTTGCTATGGAGGGGATCGGCATGGGCTATAGATGGACTGGAGTGGTGGTTGATCAGGCTAAGAGGTGGTGGAGGTCGGCCAAGGGCTGGAGGGGAGGTAGCCGATTCAAACAAGGTGAAGAACAAGTGCAATTTCAAGGTAGAAAACAAGAAAACAAGGAAAAAGAAGAAGAGATCTCACCAAAAATTTGATCGAAAGCGGTGTGGCCATGATTTTTTTGTTTGAGGAAGTTTTTCACATGAAAAATGAAGATGAGCCTGAAGAGAAAAAGAAGTATACGGCCAAAATGAATGAGATGTAGGTTGGAAAATGAAGAGGCGGAATTAAAAGGACTTGGAAGATTAAGAGTTTAAACCTTTCAAATTTCCATCAATTTATTTAAATTTATAAATACATAAAAGGTTGAAAATAAAGAGTAAATAAAATCATAAAAGAAAAGAAATAAATAAAATAAATTAATTTTAAATTAATTAAATTAAATGAAGAAAATAACAATATATACAAAACTAGGCATAATAAATTGAAATAAATTTCAATAGGCTTTAGAAAAATTATATTATCGCTTTAAAAATATTAAAAGACAAAAATATACTTAAAATAACATATTAACACATATTAAAATAAAATATGATAAAGAAAGTATAATTTATATAATTTAAAAAACCAAATAGCCAAATAACTCAAATTGTACTCAATATTGAAATATACATAACTTTCACAATTCAACTCCGTTTCCAACGAAATGAAAAGCAGTATTCATGTTATTAAATCTATTTTCATACTAAAAGGTAAAATTTAAGAATTCAAATATTTAAATTTAAAATTTAAAAGTCAAAGTTTGAACAATTTGACCAGAAATCCACTTTTTAGTAAAATATCCAATTTATACAAGTTGGAATTATAATTCACATAATAATCAAAATTTATATTTAAAAATGAAATGTTTGAAATGAAGCAAGTTTAAAATAATTTCAAAATGAAATAAAGTCAAAATTAAAATACACATAAAAATCTAGGGTTGTTACATGAATTGTTTGGTCGTTTGCAAATGTAAATATATATAAGTTAATAAAAGTTGTGTGACGCCCCACCTCTATACCCACTCTAGCCAAGGACACTACGGGGTAATGCTGTCAACTAGCACGGAGAATAAGGCTATTGAGGAGCGACCATCCGTGCAATTGCTTTGTGCGAGCACCGCTAAGTTGGATAGTATAACATGCATTTGATTTCGAGAAGAAATCCGACACACCGATACAAACTCAAAGCTACTACACAGTGGCTATAATAATCATCGAAAACAAATATAGAAATAAGCATAACACAAATCAGTCACAGATAATTCATATCACAAAGGCGGAAGAAGATATGAATATATATAACTAACACGTGAAAGTGTATATCAGAGTAGTGGTCAAAAAATCCACAATAATACAAAAGAATAGCAACACGTGCTATACAAAAGAATACAACTATGAGTCCATATCTCAAGTGTATACAACAAAATAAACAACTAATCTATGTAGTTAGCCAAAAGTCAAAGAAGTCAATCCTAAGTGAGAAGTCAAGCAGAAGCACCTGTAACATCTCGGTCTGACCCGAGTATTATTTAATAAGAAAATAATAAACGGATCAGTCTAGCTATAAATATCAGATGAAGCGATATAGAATAAGAGATATGACTAAATACATAATAATCAAAATGCCAAACTGTGATAACTAAGTAATTGAAAATCAACAAGAGATTTATCAATATCACAAAAATCTACTCAAAGATCAGAAAAATGTCATACTCCTTATTTCGTTCACCAAACCATAAATATTGACGATTATATCAATATCAATCACAAAAGTCAATGACACACAAATTCACCAATGCACAAATATTGATAAAACTTATCAATGAAAATCACGAAAATTGGTGAAACACAAATTCTAGAAATCATCTCAAGAAAACCAGAAATCACAAAAAGGGGGAAGGCCAATCACAAACGGGAGCATAAAGCTCACCAACACGTGTATCACAAATGGAACGCTAATTCCATGGTTGCTAACCATCACAAATTGAGCCGAAGCTCCACAAACGGCCCGAAGACCATGGGTTGCTACCCCACCAATTTGATTCGAAACTCCACAAAACGGGGTTTAGTCTCCCTCGCAGACAAAGAGACATCGCATATTGCTAGTCTAAATCACAAAGATGATCGTCATGAGCAACGAGAAGTGTCAATTACACTAAGCTAGTAAATATATGAGTTTAGCTTCATGTCCCATAACCACATGCTTAACTTAAATATTTATGAACAAACTGTAGATCTCCACTAGAAAATTGTCACAAGAGATTCAATCGAACAAGTCCAAGAATTAACCGACGAAGTAAACGCAAGCGTTTCATACCACTCATTTTACTAGGTCGTTTAATTAGATTTCTCGTACGAGTGAGGTAAAGGCTTGTATATACTAATAGATTGGAAAACGGTTTAAGAAACGAGCTTTGTAATAAAATAGTGTTGAAATCGTTTTGATGAAAGAATTTTGATATTTACTACTAGTATAGAAAACCTTTATATTTTTAAAGTGACAAATCACAAAGAAGATTGTAGGAACAATCAATCACTAAAATTCACATTCGAAGACGTGAAAAAAATCCAAAGAAATCGATACCGAATCCATTAAAATGGATATTCCCAAAATCACGAAGAAAATATCATCAAAGTCGATAATAAGTGATAATAACAAAAGGGAATCAACACGAATCGATTAACGTTGGAATTTCAAGCTAAATAGGCAAATAGGCAAAAATTGGCATATTCAGACGTATGAAAGGTATGATTCAGACATCTGAATCTGGAAAATAAAATACTTTCCAGGACAGAATTCAGACGTCTGAATCAATAAATTCAGACGTCTGGAAATGCCAAATTTTAGCCTATTTCCTTTCCAGTTCAATTCGAACCAATTCAGATGTTTGGAAATATTGATTCAGACGTCTAAATCTGGGAATAGAAATCTTCCCAGAACAATATTCAGACGTCTGAATATTACGTTTCAGACGTCTGAATGAAGGGTTCAGGGCATTCCCTGAACCTAGGCCAAAAATGGCCAAACGAATACCGGAAGCGATCGATCGAGCGACGATGACTAAGGAATTACGTCGAGCGACGATGACGAGCCATACAGCTCTTCGATACGCCTCAAATATCAATGTCCAAATATCCATAATAGGATTTTCATAAATTAGACCAAAACACCAAAAATTGGAATATACACAAAATCAATCCAAACCAAAACCAACTGCACAAGAATAAGTGTTAGGAATTCATACCTAACAATCGAAGATAATTATAGACTAAGATGTGAGATAAAAATCTCACCTTTGAACCCAAACGATTGAAGAAGAAGCTTGAAAGCAAAGGAGAATCAACCACTCTTCAAATCCAACTCAAGAAGCTTGATTCTAAGCTTAAAAGAAGAACATTCCCTAAATTAGGTTTAGGAATTTCCGAAATTGATTAAGAGAATGAGTTGGAGAAGATGAAGAGAAACTTACCAATGGGTTCTCTTGAATTTGGAGCTAGAAATTGGATTTGCTAAGGAATACTAGGGTTTTGGAGTTTTAATTTCTCATCTCTCCTACCATTGATGCTTTAGAACTGAAAAGAGGAGGAAGTGAGAGTGAATGGGGGGAGTGGTTCAGATTTGAGTATAAGTTAAACATAGGGCTGAACCCAAACCCAAACCCAAAGTGAAAAGGTAGCAAAACTTGACTAACTCAAAACATATCGAAGCTTATACTCAAAAAGTTCGCAAACGGCATTTTGAACTCAATGGGAGGGGTCTCGAGTCCAAATTCGACTATTTGCAAAAAGTAGGTTTTCGGACTAAATTTCGAGTATCGATAAAATATTTAAATAAAATATTTAAATATGAAATCGATAAATATGCGGGTTGTTACAGACTCCCCTCCTTATATAAATTGCGTCCTCGCAATATTTAAGAAGAAGATATATAGTAACAACCATAAAAGCATATTAACACAAAAGAATTTTGAAGTAAGAAGTTCACCTTAAAGAGCATGATAAAGTAAGCCAGGATGCGTTCACTCGATGAATTCTCTAGATTCCTAAGAACAATCCTTAGGATTTGAGGACCATTGAACTTTCACAAGCGGGACATCTTTATTTCGAAGGCGTTTGACCTCTGAAGCAATAATACGAATAGGGTGCTGCTCATAAGTTAAATTAGGCGAAACTTCAATCTCTTCCATAACACCGGGCTCAAGAATAGAATCAGAATCTCAAAGGCAATTCCGTATTTGAGAAACATGAAACACGTCATGCATAGCAGAAAACTGAGCCGGTAATAAAAGGCGATAAGCCACGGAACCAATACGTTCAGTGATAGGAAATGACCCAATATAACGAGGCGCTAACTTTCCCGATCGACTGAAACGTACAACACCTTTCATAGGTGAAACACGAATAAAAACAAGATCTCCAACAAAAAATTCAAATCTTCTTCTTCGATTATCGGCATAGGATTTTTGTTTACTCTGGGCTTCTTTCATCCTATGTCGAATAAGTTCAATCTTTTCTGTGGAATCACGAATAAAGTCTGGACCTAAAACCAGCTTCACACCGGCCTCAAGCCAACAAGAAGGAGATCGGCATGGCCTTCCATAGAGTGCCTCGAAAGGTGCCATACCAATACTAGATTGGAAGCTATTATTATAGGAAAACTCAACGAAGAGAAATATGATCTTCCCAACTTCCACCGAAATCGAGCACACAAGCACGAAGAAGATCTTCAAGAGTTTGATTCACACGCTCGGTTTGTCCATTGGACTGGGGGTGATAAGCGGTGCTGAAATTAAGCTTCGTCCCTAAAGCTTTTTGAAGACTCTTTCAAAATCCACTAGTAAATAATGGATCACGATCACTAACAATAGAAGTAGGAACTCCATGTAATTTAACAATTTCTTTAACAAAGAGTTTGGCCAAAAGAGGAACGGTTCGGTTAGACCGAACAGGAATAAAATGGGTGGATTTAGTAAGTCTATCCACTATCACCCATAAGCTATCATGACCCGAACGAGAACGGGGAAGGCCATCGATAAAATCCATGGAAATTTTATCCCACTTCCAAATTGGAACTTCTAAAGGTTGCAATAACCCACCGGGTCTTTGATGTTCGGCCTTAATGAGTTGGCAAGTCATGCAACACTTAACAAAGTTAGCAATATCAGATTTCATTCCCTCCCAATAATAAAGCCGCTTTATATCCGCGTACATTTTACTACTACCGGGATGAATGGTAAATTTAGAACGATGTGAACCTTCTAAAATATCTTAACAAAGATCACTAATATTTGGCACGATAAGTCTACCAAATTTCCGAATGCCGCCACGAGAATCGATATCAAAGTCTTTCAAACCTTCAATATCAATTTTATCCTTAATATTTTGGCCAAGAAGGGCCAATTCAGGATCTAGCCCTTGAGCTTCAAGAATGCGGTCAAAAAGAGAAGGATGAGCCTCAAGGCTACATAAAACAAGAGATGAACATAAATCGGAAACACGGTCTCGAATTTCGCAAGTGGATAAAATCTCGAGATCGTTCCATTCGGATATCATCATAGAAACAACCGCTTGTTGCTTTCGACTAAGTGCATCCGCAACGCGGTTTCCCTTTCCGGGAGTATAAAGGATATCAAGATTATATGGTGCAAGAAATTCGAGCCAACTCTGTTGACGCAAATTAAGTTCCTTTTGAGAGAATAAATACTTCAAGGCCTTATGATCGGTATAAAGAACAAATTTCTCTCCTAAAAGATAATGACGCCAAATCCGAAGAGCAAAAACAATAGCCGCGAGTTCTAAATCATGTGTGGCATATCTAGTCCCGGCAGGCTTCAATTTCCTAGAAGCATAAGCAATAACACGTTCTCTTTGCATAAGAACGGCACCCAAACCAACGCGACTAGCATCGGTATAAACAACGAAATCTTGATTCCCCTCGGGAATAACAAGAATAGGAGCATTAGAAAGAAATTCCTTTAGTTTCTAAAAAGAAGTTTCACATTTGTCCGACCAAATGTATTTAACACCTTTCTTCGTTAAGCTAGTGAGAGGCACGACAATCTTAGAAAAGTCTTTGATAAAACGGCGGTAATAACCCGCCAATCCAAGAAAACTACGAATCTCTGTCACACTCTCCGGTCTCTTCCAATCTTGAATCGCTTCAATCTTTGAAGGATCCACGGAAATTCCGGATTTGGAAATAATATAACCGAGGAACTTCACACGAGGTTGCCAAAAGTGGAATTTAGAAAATTTCGCCTTTAATTGATTACTCCTAAGAGTTTCCAATACAATCCGAAGATGCTTTTCATGTTCCTCCTCGGTTTTTGAATACACAAGAATATCATCAATAAAGATGAGAACAAATCGGTCGAGGAAGTCTTTGAAAACTCTATTCATAAGGTCAATGAAATAAGCCGGAGCATTCGTTAGACCAAATTGCATAACAAGCCATTCATAAGATCCATAACGAGTACGGAACGATGTGAAAGGAATGCTATCCTCTGCAATACGATGCTGATGAAATCCAGTAGCTAAGTCTAATTGTGAAAAGACTCTAGCACCACTAAGTTGATCGAATAGATCATCAATCTGAGGTAAAGGATATTTATTTTTGATAGTAAGATCATTAAGCTTGCGGTAGTCTACGCAAAGCCTAAGCGTACCGTCGGATTTCTTTACAAAAATAGCCGAAGCTCCCCAAGGCGAGGAACTAGAGCGAATAAATGCTTCATCTCCAATTCGGATAATTGTTTACGCATCTCTTCATTTTCTTTATTGGACATACAATAAGGAGGACGAGTAATAGGTTGAGCTCTAGGGATAAGATTAATTCTGAACTCAATTGCTCGCTTAGGTGGTTATCCTAAAACGGGCTCAAATATGTCGGAAAATTCACGAACAACGTGAATAAGAGAAATAATATGTTCCCCATCATCATTGTCGTCGTCATGAGGATTTAAAGAATATAAAGATGCAACTAAGTTGGAATCCGAATCTTTAAGATTAATAGAAATCTACTCAACAGATTGAGGATGTCGAAGATGAATAGTCCGCTCAGGACATAGGATATGAGCTTCATAACGGTTAAGCCAATCCATTCCCAACATCATTCCAAAGCCTAAATAACGCATGACATGCAAATCGGCTCGGAAAGAAAAATCACCCAAAATAATCTCGACATCATTACACAATAAACTGATTGTTGCGGATCCACCAACCGGATTCGCAATTCTCAAAGAAGTCATTAAAGCAACAACACTTGAAGAAAAAGTATCGACAAGTTCTTTTGATAAAAAAGAATGGGATGCACCCGTATCAAAAAGAACTCGAATAGGTTGATCACGAAATATAATAATACCATCAAGGATAGAATGAGAAATACCTTGACCACGAGATGTGTTGCTAGAGGCTTGAGCAACATTAAGCTTTCCCTCCTTCCTACCCTGAAGCTTGGGGCATGAAGATATAACATGACCGGGAACTTTGCAGTAATGACAAGAGAGAGACTTTGGGCACTTGTTCGCATAATGGTCCTTCGAGCCACAATTATAGGATTCCCCATGACCAAAGGAAGAAGTCTTTGCCACTGGGGTTGCTTGCTTCCCTTTCTTATTGGGATAAGGGCCTTTGAATTTACTGGCCCTTTTCTTGTAGTTGTTGAAGCTTGGCTTGGAACCCACCACTTCAACATCATTTTCTCTATCCGCCTCTTCAAGACGAAGAGCGATATCAATGAGTTTGTCGAAAGAAACATCTAATTTTAGAAGTAATGGCTTCTTAAGATTTTTGTTTAAGCCATAGACAAATCTTTGATTTTTCTTCAATGGGGTGTTGATATATTCAACCCGTATTTAGAGAGAGATTCAAAAGACGCGACATAGTCAGTCACGGAAGATTCACCTTGAACAAGGTCAATAAAACGGCGAGCCAAAGTCACCTTCTCAGCTTCTGGTATGAATTTTAAATCGAAGCGCTCTCAGAATTTCTCCCAAGTGAGATCCGCTTCATTTATTTCAGAAATCAGAAGCTCGCACCAGTCTAATGCTCTTTCTTGGAGCATACTAGAAGCCACCTGAACTCGTTGAAGATCAATGAGTTTCATGCGAGAAAAAATTCGATTGCATGTCCTTAACCAAGCCTGGACTTCAATAATAGTTTCGGAACCTTTAAATGGCTTCCCACCTAGGTTGGTGTAATCATTGCACAAACGTGCAAACCCAGATTTAGGGTGAGTAGGTTCCGGATTATAACCAGCTACTTGAGCATTCGTGACAAGGTCAAGAAGTTGCTGGGTAGTCATAAAAACTTCATCTTGGGGAGTAGCACTAGATTGACCGGTGCTGGGACGGCCAGGTCTAACCATTTCTCTTCCTTAAGAAAGAAATAAAGAAGAAGAAAAAGGTTATTCACAAAATGAATATCAAGAAATCTTGATAGATGAAACAAGGAATCATAAAGAAAATAGGATGAATCGATACGAAGACTCGAGTTAAATCCTAAGGCACGACTCCTAAGAAGGACTTAGGACTATGATCCTTGTTTAATTATTCTACATTGTTCCGAAGTTTGGCTCTGCTACCAAGCTGTGACGCCCCACCTCTATACCCACGCTAGCCAAGGACACTACGGGGTAATGCCGTCAACTAGCACGGAGAATAAGGCTGTTGAGGAGCGACCACCCGTGCAATTGCTTTGTGCAAGCACCGCTATGTCGGATAGTATAACATGCATTTGATTTCGAGAGGAAATCCGACACACCGATACAAACTCAAAGCTACTACACAGTGGCTATAATAATCTTCGGAAACAAATATAGAAATAAGCATAACACAAATCAGTCACAGATAATTCATATCACAAAGGTGGAAGAAGATATGAATATATATAACTAACACGTGAAAGTGTATATCAGAGTAGTGGTCAAAAAGATCCATAATAATACAAAAGAATAGCAACACGTGCTATACAAAAGAATACAACTATGAGTCCATATCTCAAGTGTATACAACAAAATAAACTACTAATCTATGTAGTTAGCCAAAAGTCAGAGAAGTCAATCCCAAGTGAGAAGTCAAGCAGAAGCACCTGTAACATCTCGGTCTGACCCGAGTATTATTTAATAAGAAAATAATAAACGGATCAGTCTAGCTATAAATATCAGATGAAGCGATATAGAATAAGAGATATGACTAAACACATAATAATCACAATGCCAAACTGTGATAACTAAGTAATTGAAAATCAACAAGAGATTTATCAATATCACAAAAATCTACTTAAAGATCAAAAAAATGTCATACTCCTTATTTTGTTCGCCAAACCATAAATATTGACGATTATATCAATATCAATCACAACAGTCAATGACACACAAATTCACCAATGCACAAATATTGATAAAACTTATCAATGAAAATCACGAAAATTGGTGAAACACAAATTCTAGAAATCATCTCAAGAAATCCAGAAATCATAAAAAGGTGGAAGGCCAATCACAAACGGGAGCATAAAGCTCACCAACATGTGTACAACAAACGGAACGCTAATTCCATGGTTGCTAACCATCACAAATTAAGCCGAAGCTCCACAAATGGCCCGAAGACCATGGTTTGCTACCCCACCAATTTGAGTCGAAACTCCACAAAACGGGGTTTAGTCTCCCTCGCAGACAAAGAGACATCGCACATTGCTAGTCTAAATCACAAAGATGATCGTCATGATCAACGAGAAGTGTCAATTACACTAAGCTAGTAAATATATGAGTTTAGCTTCATGTCCCATAACCACTTGCTTAACTTAAATATTTACGAACAAACTGTAGATCTCCACTAGAAAATTGTCACAAGAGATTCAATCGAACAAGTCCAAGAATTAACCGACGAAGTAAACGCAAGCGTTTCATACCACTCATTTTACTAGGTCGTTTAATTAGATTTCTCATACGAGTGAGGTAAAGGCTTGTATACACTAATAGATTGGAAAACAGTTTAAGAAACGAGCTTTGTAATAAAATAGTGTTGAAATCGTTTTGATGAAAGAAATTTGATATTTACTACTAGTATAGAAAACCTTTATATTTTTAAAGTGACAAATCACAAAGAAGATTGTAGGAACAATCAATCACTAAAATTCACATTCGAAGACATGAATAAAATCCAAAGAAATCGATACCAAATCCATTAAAATGGATATTCCCAAAATCACGATGAAAATGTCATCAAAGTCGATAATAAGTGATAATAACAAAAGGGAATCAACACGAATCGATTAATGTTGGAATTTCAAGCTAGCAGGCAAATAGGCAAAAATTGGCATATTCAGACGTCTAAAAGGTATGATTCAGACGTCTGAATCTGGAAAATAAAATACTTTCTAGGACAGAATTCAAATATCTGAATCAATAAATTCATACGTCTGGAAATGCCAAAGTTTAGCCTATTTCCTTTCCGGTTCAATTCGAACCAATTCAGACGTCTGGAAATATAGATTCAGACGTCTGAATCTGGGAATAGAAATCTTCCCAGAACAATATTTAGACGTCTGAATATTACGTTTCAGACGTCTGAATGAAGGGTTCAGGGGATTCCCTGAACCTAGGCCAAAAATGGCCAAACGAATAACGGAAGCAATCGATCGAGCGACGATGACTAAGGAATTATGTCGAGCGACAACCCAGCCATACGGCTCTTCGATACGCCTCAAATATCAATGTCCAAATATCCATAATAGGATTTTCATAAATTAGACCAAAACACCAAAAATTGGAATATACACAAAATCATTCCAAACCAAAACCAATTGCACAAGAATAAGTGTTAGGAATTCATACCTAACAATCGAAGATAATTATAGACTAAGTTGTGAGATAAAAATCTCACCTTTGAACCCAAACGATTGAAGAAGAAGCTTGAAAGCAAAGGAGAATCAACCGCTCTTCAAATCCAACTCAAGAAGCTTGATTCTATGCTTAAAAGAAGAACATTCCCAAAATTAGGTTTAGGAATTTCTGAAATTGATTAAGAGAATGAGTTGGAGAAGATAAAGAGAAACTTACCAATGGGTTCTCTTGAATTTGGAGCTAGAAGTTGGATTTGCTAAGGAAGACTAGGGTTTTGGAGTTTTAATTTCTCATCTCTCCCACCATTGATGCTTTAGAACTCAAAAGAGGAGGAAGTGAGAGTGAATGGGGGGAGTGGTTCAGATTTGAGTATAAGTTAAACATAGGGCTGAACCCAAACCCAAACCCAAAGTGAAAAAGTAGCAAAACTTGACTAACTCCAAACATATCGAAGCTTATACTCAAAAAGGTCGCAAACGGCATTTTGAACTCAATGGGAGGGGTCTCGAGTCCAAATTCGACTGTTTGCAAAAGTTGGTTTTCAGACTAAATTCCGAGTATCGATAAAATATTTAAATAAAATATTTAAATATAAATCGATAAATATACGGGTTGTTACAAGTTGTTTGAATAATCTAAATAAAAAAACAATTGTAAAAGAATGAAATTATATAAGAAAATGAATTATAAAGTACGGAATTATAAGTAATATGATTTACAAATGTGAAATAATCTTATATATAAGAAATGGAACAACCTGAGTATATTTATAAATATGAGTTGTAAATAAAAATGAATTTAACTAAGAATTTGGAAATGTTGAATTCCGTTTATTTTGAAAGTTGTTTTTCATAAAGAGATTATATTATTAAATCTAAATAAGATAAATAAATTTGAAACGAATCTTATAAGGTAAAGTAAGATTGTGAAATTATATAAGTAAAAGATTTATAAATGTGATTTATAAAAAAAGAATATAAAGCACTGAATTCACTATCGTTACTGGGAAATAATAAGGGTGATGACTGCAACATCATTAGTATCATTTTCGAGTTTTTGTGTGATGGATTTGCTACTAATAGTTAATTGAAAATTTGAATTTTGTTGTAATAAACAAATTTGAATTTAAAATCCAAGTTGTAAAATAAATTAGCATGAAAAATGTTGTTGTTAATAAGTTGTATTAGAAGGGTTGTATAAAAGACTACAATGAATACTAGAATTCAATCTAAATTGAGCAACTGAATATTAAACCAACTGAAAGTAAAAGTATTAAAACAAAATTGAAAGGTAGCCAAAGTAAATATGGATGTTGAATGTAAAGTAAATAAATTTAGTAATGTTGGATATGCATTGATTGTTAGATGGATGTTGGTTGACTGAATAGAAATTCATTAAGTATTAATGAAACTGAAAGCTAAATAATTGAATTCAAAGTGGAAGTAAGTAAATCTAAATAGAATTGAATTTGATTTGAATTGGAAGTGAACTAACTTGAATGTGAATTAGTGAATGTAAACTAATTGAATTCGAATGAATGAATGTTAGTAAGTCCATTGTTAATAAATGAATATTAATGAGAAATGAATTTATACTGATTTGGATATGGATTAGTTGGATGATATTTGTTTGATGGTTGGATTTGTTGCTTTTTGATTGCATTGCTATATTAGCATAGATAGTTGTATTGGTATGTGTTGTATATTGATATTACTTTCGTATATACATGTTTCTCACTTGTTTATTGAGTATTTAGTAGGTGCATATGGCGCTTCTTTGCATTTGGAGCTCGCTTTCGCGCTATATTAGCCATATATGCTCGCTAATAATATATAAGGTACATACCATGGATTACATATCGTACTTTTACACTTTTTTCTCTACAGGGTGCCTCATCCTCGAAGATGAGATGTATATTTATGATATATATATATATTGTGATTCTACTATGATTGAACCGCGTAAAGGAGAAGCTGGTGATTTTTTTTGAAAATTTGAGGCGTTAGAAATTTTGAAATTTTTTGATGAAGAAATTTGATTTTGAGTTGAAAGTTAAAACATTATTGGTTACTTTTGAAAAGATAACTATAAATGGATTTGAAAACTTAGAAAAGTTTTTATAAGAGTTTAACTATTGGATTTTGAAAAGGTTAAAAGATTTAAATTGATAATCTAGTTGAAAGAATTGCTTTGAAAAGTTAATGGATTTTGTATTTTTTCTTACTTGGTAATTTCAAGGACGAATTTCTTTTAAGTATGGGAGAATGTAACGACCCAGAATTCTAGTCATTCGATATTCGCATATTTAATTAATTTTAAATATTCACAAGTTAATTTTATAAGCTGAATAACTTATATTTCGAATATCTTGATATAATTGGATAATTAATTTGTTAATTTAATATTTGACGTTGCTGAAATAATTGAAAATTGGATTAAATGTGAATGAAAATGATTTATAAAGTTGAATATTATTTTTGAATTAGAACGATGTTAGTAAACTTCTGAAATTGATTTAAAAGTTAATTTGTGGAAACCAAATATTTTAATATTTAATTAACGAGTCAAAATAGCCATTTTTCAAACAGTCTCGGATTTCGACGAAACTAGTTTCATTAGATCCATAATGTTATATTATTATAGGATTTCAACTTCATGTCAATTGGATTTACGATTTGGCTGGGGCAAGCAAAAAAGCATAGAAATTTGTTTAAGTAAATTTTAAATTTAATAATTCGATTTAAATACCTATCTTCCAAATTTGATCGAGTTGGCTCCCGATATATATTCCATTGTGTTGGGAATAGGGGTAAAAAATTATAAACACTAGGAGACATGCTTTGTTTCGATTTCGAAAATTTTCAGATGAATAGTGTCGTCAAATTTTCTATAAAAGACCAAATATTTTTAAATTTTCACTCAAACCCTAGTTTTCTAGGTCTAGCCGTCGGCTTTGGTTTAATGGCCAAAAAATCACCAAATTCTTCCTCCATGTTCTTCCTTTCAATGCAAAAGTAGTAAAACATACGAAGATCTATAACTTCAACAGTCAAGATCGGATATTACGTGGTGGATCATCAGCAAATTGGCTGAGTTCGTTTGAATTTTTATTACGTTTTTCGAGATACACATGTGACCGAGCTTGACTATACTCAAGGCGGAGATGGAGTCGGTGACGAGCCTTCAAATGGCATTGTTTGACCGTCGAATAGATGAGGGATGGTGGCGCAATAATTTATATAAGAAGGTGGTCGATGGGTTTCTCAAACCTAGAGATTTCGAACAAAGGAGAAGCTAAAGCTGACGGCCACGATCAGATGAATAGGAACGAGTGGCTATGATTCAATCTAGGTTTTAAAATAAATAAAAACTATAAATTTATGTATGTAATAATTCGTACAAACTTCTAAATTGCATAAGTTTGTCGTACGAAGTCCAATTTTGACGAAACAAGTTTTGTTGGGTTCTTATTGTCGAGCACTACATATTAGAGCTGGTTTGGAGTTGATTGGAGCTAGTTTAAATTTTAGGTAAAATTAAACGGTTGTTTAATTTTGTTCGGAACAAAACACTGCAACTGTTTTTGGAAGCAATGTGAGTACAATTCACTCTTTCTGACTCACTGATATTTTTATATAAGTGAGAAACAATTTTATTTATGACGATTGATGATTGTTTGGACGATATATGATATATATCTACATATTGATTGGTATTTGGATATATTCATGCCTATTGGAGCAGATGAGACCGATACGTTCCCGTGTATGAGCGGATGATCATTTGTATGTGCGTCTGCCTCGAAGCGGACATTGTACATATATTTCGATTATATATTTGTTGCAGGTGATAGGTTGGAGGGATCCAACTAGATTCGTCACCGGTATTGATTTATTTATAGATATTGATATATATGCTGTTATCACATGATATATGATGTTTCGGAAGCCGTGATTGAGGTATTTAGTGATGTTGCAACACTGGGTCTATTTTTGGTAATTTAAACATGTTAAAGTGATGATTTCAAATTTAAAAGGACTTTCAAGTGATTTGAAAATATATGACTTTGAATTTATTATAAACAGTTTGTATATAAGATTTATAAAATTGAATTTTTATAAATCAAAATGATGGAATTGTAAAGGATTTTTGTAGACGTTAAAGTGGAGTTATAAATGGATTTTATAAGTAAACAATATTTATAGATTTATGAATTTGTAAGGTTATGAATAAATGAATTTGTAAACAGATGATTTATAAGTAATTAACTTATAAATTGGATTTTGGCATGTAAATGGGACATAAATAGAATTTGTTGATAAAGTGATTTTATAAGTTGAAGTTTTTATAAAATATAAACGTGATTGTTTTATAAATCCGAAATCAATTGAATTTGATAAGTTAATTATTATAGTTTATTAAAGGGATTTCATCCACGATTTTGGGTAGTAGATAATCCTTTAAATTTAATGTTGCAATAATAAAGAATTTGATTAGAAATTAAATCCACGATTTTGGACAGTTGATTATCCTTTAATAAATATGTAGAAGTGATGAATTTGGCAAAGGAGATCTATTCACAATTTTGGACAGTGAATAATATTTTAAATAAAATGGATATTTTTGGAAATGGCATTTTAAATGGAGTTAAATGAATTAAAGATGTTTTAAAAATGTGTTAAGTATCGTATACATAGATTTTAACATTCATTGCTGAAATAGACGTTTCCAAGAAACAAGAAATGATGGACTATAACACTGTTGTTATAGTAGATGATTTTCGAAAGGAAATGATTTGTATAGTATATGGGATTTCTTTATCTATCTTAATTTCGAATCCCTACACCAGTGATTTCGGGTCGTCGTAACGATGTTTTATGCAACATTCGTTTTAACTCAAATAAAAGATGTTTAAGAGAACATTTTCCTTAAAGAATAAAATATACACTTAATCCTGATTTAAGTATGTGTAATATTTTCTAAGTGTTGAAAATTAATTGATTTGTGAACTACTTATTATTAAGTAAGTATATGGAAATGTTTTCCAATGGTGAAATGGTTTAAGATTATATCTTTTTAAAGATAATTTAAAGTGAATATTTGGCAAGTAAATTAATTAAAGCAAGATTAATTAAAAGGGCCCAGTGATTGTTATGGTGCTAAATATTTGTTTGTTTGCTTTGTTAGGTAAATAACCGACTATCAAAATTTTCCATTTTAGTTCCTCGACTTGATGTGGGAACTATTTAGTCGTACACTTAGTACATAACCTTCTGTATAGGCTTAATTATCATTTGTGTTGAGCATGTTGATTTGTATAATGGGGATATTACTCCAATTTATTGAGCTTCCTTCGTGGCCTGAAGGATAGCAAGTTGAAAGTTGGAGATGTGATAAGTCTATGAGACTTAGTTTCTGTGTGAGGTTGAGAATCGCTTTTGCGTTGTTGATGCGAAGAGACGGGGATCAGATTTATCTGAAAACCACTTCGGACCAATGTATATGCAACGATTGTGCAGGTAGCTTGTGATGATAATTTTTCGGATGTTCGTAGTACGAGACTACTTGTTGATCGTTTGGGGTTAAATCCCAATATACATATTGTCGCAGTGGTCTCTTCATTATGAAATGTCCAATGCAAGGACTATTCGCTACTAACCCTAGAGATTTCTCGATAGCATGTGGTAGGAAAGTACCTTCGGTTTGTCCTTTTACTGGACAACTTTTATGGATGTTTGTCTGACATTGCATTTCTAAAGGTTACGTACATTGGTTTTTACAAACATACATCGGTAGTGGCGGAGAAGGCAACTTCTCTTAGCTTAACACCTCATTGAGACGTATGAGCTCAAGGTTTGTATTTTTGTGGATGGCAATTAGTAGTCAACGGAATAGGCGTGTGGCATTCAAAGTAATTAGATATGTGATTGTGAAAGGTAATCGTTACCTCAGGCCTCATCAACCAGAAATGACCAAAACAGGGTTAGATGCGGCAAGGTTAAGTGGGTCGCTCCCAAGTAGGATATAATCATCCTCTTATAGACATATTTTTACACGCTATGACGTCGTGTATCTTATTATTGTGGTTTGTATGCTATGAGAGCCCTTGGAAAAGGTCGGTAACGACCGGAGGATGACATATTCGGTACTATCTAGTTATATAGGTGGGTCGGTCTTGTGTTGGTAGAGGTTCCTTTGTGATGTTCCTCGGTACATTGTTCTAGAGATGAACTGCTGGAAGGTACTTCACCTGGTCGTTTGTATGGAAATCCAAACTCCACTACGTACCAGCCATTTTGATCGTATTACCCATTTTGGGCTATATGCTGGATTTTAATCAATGTAAAAATTTCGGCTATGATTAATATTATTTGTGCAATAGACATTATTATAATATAAGAGGATTCGATATGAAATATTTTAGTTATCGTAAGGTAAAAACATGTTCGTGTTTGTGTGTGGACTAATCTTACGAGATACTTTTGTTTTGATAAAGGAAAAGTTTGGTAATTTAATAAATTCAATTGAGTGTGTTTCTCACGCTGGTTTACCAGACTGATCCGGGCGTTCTACCCTTTCATTGCTCGGGTCAGATCCAGTAAATTTACAGTTTAGATTTGTGCTTTTGGAGCTTCAACAGGAGAGCTGCAGATCTTCATTTTCATATATGTGTATCTATTTTGATTATTAACCATCCATTGCGGTGCTTAGTTGTTTATTATTATCGGCGTTCGTGAGGACGGGTTATTATTACTATTCAGGCTGATAACTATGGATTGATTATTGAGCTCTGATTGATGTATGCATATACAGTTTCTATTTTGTAAAGATCATTGGTATGATATTATATATTTTCGGTGCGATGTGAGATTCTGTATTGTTCTGTTTGATTTTATCTTCTCTCTTTCTTCTCTTCTCTTATCCTCTCTTCTTTTCTTTCTCTTGACCTTCCGTCAGTCTGTGCTTTTTGGGCCGGACATGTATGGTTTATTGTCGATTCAAAGGGTATGGATTTGCGGGTCTTCGCATTCGGAGTGCCCCAGAGCCAAATAAAGGAGGAAGTTACTGCGAGTACCATAAAGCAAATGGACATAAACCGATGAATGCCATGTCTCATCAGATAAAATTCAAAGCATGGTCAGGACGTAATTTTTACAGGAGTTTGTCAGAGAAACTTGAAAGACATCATATTCAAACTAAGTGGAAAACAGTTCAACAACTCTAAAATGCATATTCCTATCAAATCATGAGGACTCATGACATCAGCTCAACTATGAACTTTCTCTCTTTCTTTTCATATCTTTTTAACTTGATACTTAAATTTATATTGTTCATTGACCATGCACCGATTAATATTTGAGTGCAATTATAGGTAAAAACAAAATCAAACCAAAGCACTCCACAAACTCCAGAATACTTAAGGAGGACAACTCAGACACCTAACACGAGACAATTATCAAAAGTTCAGTCAACACAACACCAAGGCTTTCCTGTAAGAAATGTTGAATCACTGCTAAACTCAATTCCCATTTAGGAGAAAACCCATATATACCAAATCTATTTTTAGCAAATGATTTCAAAAGGAAATTTCTCAAATTATATCCTCTTAAGATAACTGTTTTCAGTCACCCCATGGCATGGGCGGAAACAAATACTTATTTATCCCAAAGCCAGATTTATGCGACTAATTTGACATACTAATAAATGCACATCAAAATGTTAGTCCGTGAAATTATGGTTCTAATGACAACAACATTAGAATAGTTTATAAAATATAAATACTAACATTATAATTTAGATATATATGTATATGCAGGATTTAACCATGTTGGTACTAAGAAAGAAGACTGTACAGTATAGAGATTCAAGATATCAAGATAGAAGACTCATGAGTATCAAGATAATCAAGAGTTCAAGATTTCAAAGTTAAGTATTTTTTTATTATTAGGAATTTTGTTAAAACTCATATAAAAGCACTGGCATTTTAAAACCCAATTTATTCATGGAATGGAATCCACTTCGAGCCTGTTAAAGGGATGGAACCCTAAGTAGGATGGAACCTACAAAAATCTAGCGGAACATTGTTCTGTATCCGCTAACCTTTTATTCAAAATGATTTTTCAAAATTATATCATGTTTTCAAAATGTTTTGGAAACTTTCCTTTTAAAAGATTCAAAACCCTCTATCCTGATTTTAAATAATTTTAGACTCAAAATTATCTTTAATTTCAAAGTCAAATTAATCCTGATTTTAAACTATCTTTTAATATAATATATTTAACTTTTAAATATTTATACTTAGATTTAAAATATAAAATTAGAGTTAAATTCTATATATATTATTCTCTATATTTACTTATGAATTTTAACTATATTCAAGTATATTTATAAAGGTTAAATTAGTTTTAATATAAGATAAAGGTTATTTTCAAACAAAATCAAAACATCAAAAAATGCTTTGGGATGTCGACATGCCTATATACCCCATGTCGACATGGTGTCAATTGAGTTCAAAATTTAAATTTCAAAAGAAGTGTCTATTCGCCATAACTCTTCACGAATGGACATGGCTGTTGTTCTTCTATAAATAGGTGTTAGTTTCAACGAATTTCATATCAGATCTTCTGGTTTTTCACTCCTCTTCTTCTTCTTCCACCACTTTTCTTAATACATATTCTTATCATTACTCTGCCAAATCAACATTGAATCAAACTCGATTACTTCTAGTTTGAATCTCTATCACTCTCTCTATAAGATTCTCAGTGCTATTCAGAGTTGTAGACCTCTTTGTAATCTATTAAGCGAGAAAAGGTGTGGTTGTAGCCTTTAAAATCAATCAAGAAAGAAAAGGTGTGATTGTAGCCTTGGTAAATCAATTAGGCAAACTTATGGCTCGGAAATCAAGTATCTCTACCAAGAGGATCAAAATTCTGGAGGGTGTACCTCGTAGCCTTGAAACCGAGGGTGTAATTGTACAATTACTTTTGAAAGGAAATCCGTACTTGTGTTGCGGGACTGGATGTAGGGTAACTCCGAACCAGTATAAAATCCGGTGTGTTCTTTCCTTTACTGCCTTTATTTTATTTCAGCATCTGTGTTTGTTTCTCTGATCATATCTGTGTCTGTATATTGCATACATCGGTGTCTAAATTAACATAAATCGAAAAAGATTTATTAATTCCTTATTAACACTATTCACCCCCCTCTAGTGTTAATCCTAGCCTTAAGATCCGTAATCCGCATTTCTCACAATTGGTATCAGAGCAAAGCTTTCAAAGTTTCTTAATCTGATTTTTGAAAAAGTTTTTAAAATGGCTATATTTGTTAATACTAGTTTAGAAGCATTCAAACCATCATCGTTTCTTGAGTCTGCATATAATCAATATTCAAATTCAAGTTGTCTACCAAGATTGTTTGATGTGCAGGAATCATGCTCTATGGATGTTGAGGAATCAATCCACAACAGGCAAATTGTGCAGATCAGAAAGACAAGTGGATACTTGATAGTGGTTGTTCTAGACACATGACTGGCAATCCAGATATACTGAATGATATAATATACAAAGACGGAGGATTGGTTAACTTTGGAGATAATTCAAAAGGATATGTGATTGGCATCGGCAAAGTCGGTAATTCTAAAACTCCTACCATTACTAATGTTTTGCTAGTTAAGAATCTGAAACGTAATCTGCTAAGTATAAGTCAACTATGTGATAAAGCATATAAAATTAAATTTGAAAAAGATAAATGCCACGTTGAAGATAATAATTCAACCATTATATTTGAGGGAGTCAGGAAAAAGAATATTTATATTCATAGTATGAAAGTTTCAAATGATAACCTATGTCGGTTGGCAAACACAAGTGACCCTTGGATTTGGCACAAGAGATTTGGGCATTTGAATTTCAAACTCTTATCTAGATTGTCAAAACATGATCTAGTAAGAGGTCTCCCTAAAATGAATTTTAAAGTAGATAGTTTATGTGATGCTTATCAATTAGGAATACTTAGAAAAAGTTCTTTTAAGTTAAAAGATATGATTTCAACTTCAAAACCTCTTGAATTACTTCATCTTGATTTATTTGGTCCATCTCAAATTCTATCAATAAATCATAGTAAATATGTCTTTGTAATTGTAGATGATTATTCTAGATTTACATGGACAATATTCTTGAAACATAAAAGTGATACTATTGAATGTTTTAAGACATTCTCAAAAAGAAATCAAAATCAATTTTCTCTAAAAAATTATAACTATTCGAAGTGATCACGGTGGTGAATTTGAAAATGAAAAGTTTGAGGAATTATGCAATAAAAAGGTTCACAATTTTTCATTTCCGAGAACTCCATAACAAAAAGGAGTAGTAGAACATAAAAATAGGACGATTCAAGAGTGTGTGAGAACTATGCTTACAGGTAGTAATTTACCAAAGAATTTTTGGGCAGAAGTAGTTGCTACCGCCTGTTATATTTTGAATAGAATTTTAATTAGACCTCTAACTGATAAGACATCTTATGAACTTCTTTATTTAAAGAAACCTAAGGTATCTTATTTCAGAATTTTTGGAAGTAAATGCTTTATTTTAAATACAAAAGATAATTTAGATAAATTTGATCCTAAATCTGACAAAGGTATCTTTATCGGATATACTAATAGAAGTAAAGCGTACAAAGTGTTTAATTTAAAAACTTATTCCATTGAAGAAACAACGCATGTTTCATTTGATGAAAATTTTAAAATTTTTGAAGATGCAAATGATGAAGAGGATTTAGTCACTCAAAGTCAAGAATCAATTGAAACTAATAATAAAATTAATCATCCTAATAAAAGGACTAAACTTTTAAAAGATCATCATATAGAAAATATACTGGGAGATATGCAATCTGTTGTTAAAACTAGAAATCAGCCAAGTCAAATGAGTAATGTACCTTTTATATCAACTATTGAACCTAAAAATCCAAAAGAAGCATTAACTGATGATTCATGGATTCTGGCTATGCAAGAAGAATTAAATCAATTTGCTAGAAATGATGTTTGGGAACTTGTTCCTAGACCAGAAAATAAAACTATAATTGGAACTAAATGGGTTTATAAAAATAAAATGAATGAACAAGGAGAGGCAGTTAGAAATAAAGCTCGATTAGTCGCTCAAGGTTATTGTCAAGAAGAAGGAATATATTTTGATGAAACCTTTGCTCCCGTAGCAAGATTAGAAGCCATTAGGACTCTACTTGCTTTCGCAAATCATAATAATTTCAAATTATTTCAAATGGATGTTAAAAGTTCCTTTTTAAATGAATTTGTAAAAGAAGAAGTATATGTTGAACAACCACCACTTTTTGAAAATGACAAATTACCAAATCATGTTTACAAACTTAAGAAAGCATTATATGGTCTAAAACAAGCTCCTAGAGCCTGGTATGATAGACTAAGATCTTATTTATTGCAATCTAATTTTGAAATTGGTAAAGTAGATAATAATCTTTTTATTAAAAGAAATAAAAATGATATTCAACTAGTACAAGTTTACGTAGATGATATCATTTTTGGTTCAGCTAATTTTGAAATGAATAAAGAATTTTCTGAAATAATGACAAAAGAATTTGAGATGAGTCATATGGGTGACTTAAATTTCTTTTTAGGATTACAAATAAAACAATTAGATAATGGTATCTTTATTCGTCAAGAAAAATATGCTAAAGACCTAATTAGTAAATTTGGTTTGACTACTGCGAGTGGAAAACCCACTCCCATGGCAACCAATGAGTACCTTAGTAAAGAAGATCTCTCGAAAGATGTAGGTCAAAAACTATGTAGAGGAATGATTGGATCGCTACTCTATATTACTGCCAGTAGACCTGATATCATGCATAGTGTTTGTCTCTGTGCCAGATATCAATCCCAACCTAAAGAGACCCACTTAAAAGCCGTAAAATGAATCATAAGATATGTTAAACACACATCTTATTATGGTTTATTCTACCCTAAAAATGATTCTTTTGACCTAATATCTTACTGTGTTGCTGACTATGCTGGTTGTAAATCAGACCGAAAAGGTACAAATGAGACTTGTCACTTTTTGGAGCATTCTCTGATTTCTTAGCTTAGTAAAAAGCGAAACACAGTTTCTTTATCAACAACTGAAGCAGAGTATATTTCTGCTGCTTTGGTTTGTTCTCAAGTAATATATATGCAACAAACCTTAAAAGATTTTTGTTTAAAATTTTCAAAATCACCAATTTATTGTGACAATACAAGTGCTATAAATTTATCCAAAAATACTACTCAACATGCACGAACTAAACGTATTGATATCAGACATCATTTTCTCAGAGATAATATAAGTAAGGAAGTAGTTACTCTCGAGTATATCAATTCTGAGAATCAAATTGCTGATATCTTTACAAAACCTTAAATGAATAATTATTTACTATTTAGAAGAGAATTAGGTATTTGTTCTATAACTGAAATATAAAATATAAATAACAAGTATAATTAATAATTAATATTAAAATAATTCAAAGAGTTAAAATAAAAAGGACCATGTCGACATTCCCCCTATACCCATGTCGACAACAACGTTTTTAAGTTTTGAAATTTTCCCACCAAAATTCAAAAAAATTAGTTATATATTCTTCTCTATTTCGAATCTTTGTTCATTCTCTCTGTTTTCTCTTTAATCTATCTTCTAAAATAAATAAAATAATGGCCTTCTCTTCCAAATCAAACATAAAATCAACCTATTCATTCCCCTCTCCTATGTCGGGTCCATTTCAACGTAGTACTCTCGCTCATGTGGCTAAAATGGAGGAATCTATGAAGGATGTACTTCAGATGATGACTGAAATTCAAGTGACTCAACTTCGTATGGTAAAGGAATAGGAAAGGCAAGGTAAGATTCTTAGGAATTTGCAAAAATTCCTAATGGATGACCAGGCCAACCCTATCTTGATTGATGAAGACTCTTCACTCAATCAAGAACAAGAGGCCAACGAGGAAGAAGAAGAAGAAGAACCCATGGAAGAAGCACACAAGGAGGATGATGACCAAGTCGTGTGTGTTGGAGAAGTGTGTTTTGATAAGAATGGGAATCTTGTCGAACAACGTGGAAACTTTTGTTTCCACTGTCCAAACTGTTCGATTCATAGATCTCCTATGTTTAATAACGCACAATAGTTTATTTTCTTTCTTCTCCATCGTTGTTTGTGTTTGCTTATGTTTTCTAAACGTTCATGTATATACAACTTCATACGTAATAAATAACTCGTGTTCTTATATGTGTTTTAATTATAAATACTATTGTGAATTCTTACATAGGATAGTTGATAGTTTAGGACTATGTTTTAGTATTAGATTTAAGTGATGATTACTTATGATAACACTATCATTATAATCACATGTCATAGAATATTAGTTATATAGTTATATAGTTTGGAGTTATATAGTTATATAGTTTGAAGTTATATAGTTTACATTTAGTTTTTTGTTGATGACAAAGGGGGAGAAATATAAAATAGAGTAGTTAGGCATAGATTAAGGGGGAGTTATTAGTTTTAGGGGGGGTTATTAGGATAGAAGTAAAATTTTATAAAAAAGGTTGTCATCATCAAAAAGGGGGAGATTGTTAATCTGTGAAATGATGGTTTTGATGACAACAACCTTAGAATAGTTTATAAAATATAAATACTAAAATTATAAGTTTAGATATAAATGTATATGCAGGATTTAACCATGCAGGTACTAGGAAAGAAGATTGTACGGTATAGAGATTCAAGATATCAAGATAGAAGACTCATGAGTATCAAGATAATCAAGAGTTTAAGATTTCAAAGTTAAATATTTTATTATTATTAGGAATTTTGTTAAAACTCATAGAAAAGCACTGGCATCTTAAAATCCAATTTATTCGTGGAATGGAATCCACTTCGAGCCTGTTAAAGGGATGGAACCCTAAGTAGGATGGAACCTACGAAAAATCTAGTGGACATTGTTTTGTATCCGCTAACCTTTTATTCAAAATGATTTTTCAAAATTATATCCTTTTTTCAAAATTTTCCTTTTAAAAGACTCAAAACACTCTATCCTGATTTTAAATAATTTTAGCCTCAAAATTATCTTTAATTTCAAAGTCAAATTACTCCTGATTTTAAACTATCTTTTAATATAATATATTTAACTTTTAAATATTTATACTTAGATTTAAAATATATAATTAGAGTTAAATTCTATATATATTATTTTCCATATTTACTTATGAATTATAACTATATTCAAGTATATTTATAAAGTTTAAATTAGTTTTAATATAAGATAAAGGTTATTTTCAAAGAAAATCAAAACATCAAAAAATGCTTTGGGATGTCGACATGCCTATATACCCCATGTCGACATGGTGTTAGTTGAGTTCAAAATTTAAATTTCAAAAGAAGTATCTATTCGCCATAACTCTTCACGAACGGACATGGCTGTTGTTCTTCTATAGATAGGAGTTAGTTTCAATGAATTTCATATCAAATTTTCTGGTTTTTCACTCCTCTTCTTCGTCCACTTTTCTTAATACATATTCTTATCATTACTCTGCCAAATCAACATTGAATCGAACTCAATTACTTCTAGTTTGATTCTCCATCACTCTCCCTACAAGATTCTCAGTGCTATTCAGAGTTATAGTCTTCTTTGTAATCTATTAAGCGAGAAAAGGTGTGACTGTAGCCTTGAAAATCAATCAAGAAAGAAAAGGTGTGGTTGTAGCCTTGGTATATCAATTGGGCAAACTTATGGCCCGGAAATCAAGTATCTCTACCCAGAGGATCGAAATTCTAGAGGGTGTATCTCGTAGCCTTGAAACTGAGGGTGTAATTGTACAATTTCTTTTGAAAGGAAATCTATACTTGTGTTGCAGGACTGGATGTAGGGTAACTCTGAACTAGTATAAAATTCGATGTGTTCTTTCCTTTACTACCTTTATTTTATTTCAGCATCTGTGTTTGTTTCTTTGATCATATCTGTTTCTGTATATTGCATACATCGGTGTCTAAATTAACATAAATCGAAAAAGATTTAGTAATTCCTTATTAACACTATTCACCCCCCCCCCCCCCCTCTCTAGTGTTAATACTAGACTTAAGATCTGTAATCCGTATATTGCATACAAAGCTATTCCGTGGCACCTCTTAGAGGAAGGGACATAAGCTTATGACGCTATTTCATAGCATCTCCTAGTTGGAGAGATCGAACCCTTAAGGTTAAAACCACTTCTTAGGGGATGGGTCAGGGTAGTAACCATCAGCAGCCTTCTAGAGGAAGGTCAGCTAAGTATATATCCCTTCGAGACAAGGGAAGCCCAAAGAGAGGCTCATCAACCAGTGGATTAAGATGTCCAAACTCAAAGAGAGGCTCGTCAAACAGTGGACTAAGATGTCCAAGCCCAGAGAGAGGTTCATCAAAGAGTGGACTGGGACATCCAAGCCCGGTAGGGGATTCAAGCAAAAGAACGATGACGAAGATGTCTGCAACTCAAGGAAAAGGTTAAAACCCAAGAGAGTAGAGGGTTACATAAAAAAATCTATTTATCAACTGGGACAAAGTTGAAATCCTAAAGAAGGATGCATAAGAGACAATAGGACAAAGACATCCAACACTATAACTGAAAATAGACCAAGAATCTAGAATTATATCCAAAGGAAATAAGATATGAATCAGCGAACCCTAGAATATCTATTTCTTTAAAAATAGTTACCATATCAAAGGACTAAGAAATCTATATCCTCATAGATGACAGGGGACAGGAAAAGGGATAAAAGAAATCCCCAGCATGGAATCAAAGACCAAATATATATAAAAGCCAAAAGAATGGAATAAACAACGAAGTATTTCAAATGGTAAAATAAAATACACACAAGGAATAAGATGAGTAAACTACTACGGAATCCATAAAAACGAAGTAATCCCCCGGAACAAAAGAGGCTCTATAAGTATATAAGGAGCCAGTATTCCAATTAATCACAAGGTCTTGTAGATGCAACTCAAATCCAATATGTCGAAACTTTACTAACCCATAGGTCCAGGAGAGTGTTGTTAGGCTAGATAGAATTCTAATTTGACATTGAACGAATTTCTAGTAATCTATTTGTCAGTTTGGATCCTGACAAGGTTTCGGTTAGGTTTCTGATTTATGGACTTTCAATTCCTTTTTGCGAAGATTTTATTTATGATAATTTATTGACTTCATGAAAACTTATTAATCTTATTGGAGAATTTATATAATGGTTTCATATTGAGTTCCTATTTTCAAAGTTTCCTAATTCCTTCGTTAACTTTCGAAATGGTTTATGAATTGTACATACATGAATTTTCATGATGATTTTTCATCACTCGTTTGTTTATTGAGTTCCTGAATTCTTAACTCATTTGTGAATTTTTTATGATAATTTATGGATTTCCCATTGATTTTTGTGATGATTTGCTGATGTTGTATTCATGATCTCTTTATAAAATCACGGTGGTGATTTCTTGCTAATTTAATTGTTAAATGAATTTCCCTACTGATTCCTCTGATGATCATAAATTTTACATGTTACAAAATCCCATTGAATTTTCATGAAGATTTCCTATTGGTCACTTCTGGAGTTCTTGATCTTTTGCTTCCCTTTATTGATTTTCATGATGATTTATGAATTTTCATTGACCTTCTGATATTGAATAAGAATGAATAGATTTTAAATCACTTTTTTGATTCTTGGATTTTTAATTCGCTGATTTAATGGAATTTAAGCTTCCTTACTGTTGTTTGGGATGATTGATGAATTTTGTATGTCTAATTTCCTATTGGAATTTTTGGATGAATTTTATTGGGGTTTTGAATTGATGAATTCTGAAATTACTTAATGTTTTTCATGATGATTTATGAATTCTGATTTCCTTATTGGGGGTTTGATAATCCTTCATAAGATTTCTGATTTAATGAATTCTGAGATTCCTTGCGGATCTTTATGGTGATTTGTGAATTTTGCGTTCTCAATGGATTTTGGATAATTTCTTATTGGATTTTTGATACGGTGAATTTTGAATTTCCTTGCTAGTCTTCGTAATAATTCACGAAGTTGGTTCTCTATACATCCATGGCAGAATTTGGATGGTTTCCTGCATGTTTTCTAATTTGTTAAGACTCATATTTTCCTTTGGATTTTGATGAGAATTTATGATTTTCCTATTCTCTACCGTTTTGTTAGATTTTCAGGTCCTCAATTTTAAAAAATCTTGTGATTCTTTAATCATTTTTATCACGATTCATGAGTTTCATATTTCTGTCGTCCTTATTAAGGTTTTAAACATCACTATATGGATATTTGATTGAATGAATTCTGAAATTTCATTGAGGGTTTACCCAATGATTTATGGATTTTCTATGCTGGATTTCCTCATTGAATTTTGAATGATCTTTTGTCAATCGGCCAAATTTCATGGTTTTATCCCATTTTGGTCAAAACTGGAATATCAACAAATGGACGAGGAATGATGGATGTCAGGATTGGAGATCAGTTGGAGTCAAGGCTACGATCGATATCGTCAAAATTTGGTTGAACTCCGATCGGGACGAAATTAATTGGCAATGATGATAAGGATTAGGAAAGGCAATGTTTCAAATTTCAGGTTAATCGGAGTTCATATGAAGGAGTTATGATCGATGCAAGGTGGGAAGGGCATGACTGTTCGAACCCATCAAGGTGTTCGTTTCGAACCCATCAGGTTCGAATCAATCGAAGGCACACAAGGTTCGACTCGATACACTTCGTATCGATTGGTATGGATTTGGCTCTGAGAAGTTCGCATTAGGTGTTGGTTCGACTCGATAGTATTCGTATCAATCAATATGGATACGAACTCCGCGTTCGTATCGATCAGGTGGGAAAGGCATATGGAGTTTACTACGAATAGATGGATTCGAAGGAGATGGACTCGAAGGATATGGACTCGAAGGAGATGGACTCGAAGGAGATGGATTCGAAGGAGATGGACTCGAAGGAGATGGATTTGAAGGAGAAGGGTTCGAAGGAGATGGATTTGAAGGAGGTGGGTTCGAAGCATGGATTCGAACCAGGCAGAACACACGGAACTTTGAACTTGAATCAATCACATCTTCCAAACCATTGATCCAAATGCAATAAATTTTTTACAGGAGCTTATATACATGTTGAAGAATGTTCTCACCAAATTCCAACTCAATTGGATGATTTCTTGATCGATTCGAACCTTATTTCGAATCGATCCTGATGTGGGCCCGGACCTTCAGATTTCGGGCGCGTGGGCCCCTCTCACGTGCTTGAAGCGGTCTACCAGATTTTTAGGAGAAATATCAGCCTCCTACGCCTATATGTAGAGCCCCTGGTCATTCAGAAAAGGGGTCGGAGAATTTGGAGAGAGAAACCACGCTCGGACGCTGCCAGAATCACTCCATAACATCATTACCGCTATTTATTTCGAATTTTGGACTTTGTAGCTGTTGTAATCATATGTAATCACCAAGGATAATCAATAAAAGGATAAAAACTTTGGAGTGGACGTAGGCCAGAGATAACCGAACCACTATAAAACTTGTGTCTCTGTTCATTACTTTTGGATTGCTGTTTAATATTTGCTGAGATCTGAGATTTGTGTTTGAATATTATTAATTTGTATCCATACACTGGTGCTTTCACGGTATTCGGGGTTTGTGACCAATTTTGGCGCAAACACTTTGGTGCTTTCACTGAGAAAGACTAGCACCCGCTACATCGGATATGAAGGTTTGATTGGAAGATTTTAAAGAGTTTGGATTAAAGGACAATGACTAGGCAAAATAGTAGAAGGCAGAGGGCTGAGAGAAGCCAACAGGAAGGAAGTCAACAAGCGTCCTCCGGAGCTGGGGAAGGACATGCTTCAATCTACATAACCCGGGACGAAATGGAGGCTATGGCAAATTCTTTGCAGGAGAGATTGTTGAAGAATCAACAGGAAATGATGCAGACTTTCTTCGAGCAAATGAGAGCTGCAGGGATGCAGAACTTAGGAACAGCTGCAGCCGCTGTGGATGCAGGACAGGGGACTAGGGTCGTGGAACCCAATGAAGGACGAGATACGAAGCCAGAAGGCAATCAACAAGGGCTTGAGGGCAGGCCCACGGGATCCAACACAGGAGGACCTATGGAAGGAGCTCAACAAGCTAGACCTAACATTGCTACTAATGAACCACACGAGGAATATGTACCAGAGTTCCCTCTGGGGCATGGTGGGCAACCCCCAACAGACAATACCGGATTAGTAGAAATCATCAGAAGAACTGTGCGAGGTGGTTTGACCAACAGAGACTTGGAAGGAGTGAATAGGAGTCCGTTTGCTCGGGAAATAAGGATGGCTCAGAATCCACCTAAGTTCAAGCTACCTAGCGTGGAGGTATATGATGGTAAGGCGGACCCAACTGATCACCTGATGAGGTACACCAGACACATGGAGGTGCTGGGAGCATCGGAGGAAGTGATGGCCCGATGTTTCCCTTTGTATTTAACGGACTTAGCTGCAATGTGGTTTAGGCAGCTGGGAGAAGGATCTATAAGGACTTAGATGGAACTGGTAGAAAAGTTTTTGGGACAGTTTCGGGTACACGTCAAGAGGCCGAAGAATGTGATGACATTGACATCGGTAAAGAAAAGGATGGATGAATCGCTTAGAGATTTTCTAACTCGATTCAGTGCAGCAGTCGCTTCGGTGAATCGGCCTGATCCATCGATGGTTTTAATGGTAGCAGTATCAGGAGTCAGGGAGGACTCGGATTTCAAGGTATCTCTAATACGAGATCCCCCACAGGATCTCGACAAATTCTTTCATGAGGCAGAGAGGTTAAGAAGATGAAAGTACGGACTTAAAGTTGAAAGAGGTGAATGCAACTGAGGACGGAGGACCATCCAACAAAGGTTTGGATAAAGACAAAGGGAAAAGGAAGTTGGACGATGATTCTGGAAACGCTAGGAAGCGATGGAAGGATCCAAAGTTTTCCACTTACAAAGGATTAAACGAGTCGTTGGAGCGGATATACATGGAAACTCGGAATCGCCTTCCTTACCGAAGGCCGGCTAGGAGAGAACCATCTGAACGGGAAAGGGCATCAGGAAGGCATTGTCTCTTTCATGACTTGGACGGACATGACACCAACAGCTGCAGGCATCTAAAGGACATAATTGAGGAACATGTAAGGAATGGACAGCTGAGGCAGTATGTCGGAACTCGGAATGCAACGGTGGAGCAGGAGCAACCACCGACCACCTCACACCGTGATGATGTGAGGCCCAGGGATGATGGTCGATTGATCATCCACTGATCAGGATAATGTGAAATAAGTAGCGAACTAATGGCAAGCAACCAAGTCATTTACACATGTACGGGGACGGAGATAGCCCCTAGGCATGCTCTGAATGATGATAAACTGCGATGCTGTGGTTTGTGAAATTTATCTTTTGCTTTTTGATTGGACACTGGTTTTCTTTTTGGATTTGGTTTTGGAGTTCGGATCGAACTCCTGGTTTTGCTTGCTTTTTGATTTGGATTTTCCATTGGATGATTGTTTTTGGTTCTGGATGCTGGTTTGGATTTCTGATTCTTTGATTTTGATTTGGATTTTTGGGATTTGGATTCTGGATTGGATTTGATTGGATTTTTATCTGGTTTTTGATACATGGTCGTCGGGTATGGATTATGCCTGGTAAGGGGTAAGTCACTTTGCCCGAACATGGTAAATTGACTCATTCAGGTCGTCGAGTATGGACTGTGCTCTGCAAGGATCCGGAGTGACCAGGATTCGACCTAGGACTTAGGCCCCATATTATCAATTATTGTATCAGGTCGTTGAGTATGGACTATGCTCAACAAGGGTCCGGAGAGACCAGGATTCGGCTTAGGACTTAAGCCACGGCATTGCCCAACATCCAGGGACACTGGACCATGGTCGTCAGGTGTGGATTGCGCTTGGCAAGAACCCGGAAAGGTTATGGATTCAGATATCGATCTGGAGAGGTCCTGGATCTGGTTATTGGCTATTGGATAAGGATGGATCAGGACTCGGCTGTCGAGTTCGAATGGATATGGAATTAGCTACGACTTTGGTTACGAGATTTGGAATTGGGCATCGACTCGAAGCAGTCAAGGATGACATACTCTGGCGATATGGCTATGGACTTCGGACATTGGATTCGAAACTATTCAAAACACGCCTTGTTATCACAAGACATGTTTTGGGGGGCAAAGTGTTATCCCATTTTTGGTCAAAACTGGAATATCAACAAATGGACGAGGAATGATGGATGTCAGGATTGGAGATCAGTTGGAGTCAAGGCTACGATCGATATCGTCAAAATTTGGTTGAACTCCGATCGAGACGAAATTAATTGGAGATGATGATAATGATTAGGAAAGGCTATGTTTCAAATTTCTGGTTAATCGGAGTTCATATGAAGGAGTTATGATCGATGCAAGGTGGGATGGGCATGGCTGTTCGAAACCATCAAGGTGTTCGTTTCGAACCCATCAGGTTCGAATCGATCGAAGGCACACAAGGTTAGAATCGATACACTTCGTATCGATTGGTATGGATTTGGCTCTGAGAAGTTCACATTAGGTGTTGGTTCGACTCGATAGTGTTCGTATCAATCAATATGGATACGAACTCCGCGTTCGTATCGATCAGGTGGGAAAGGCATATGGAGTTTACTACGAATAGATGGATTCGAAGGAGATGGACTCGAAGGAGATGGACTCGAAGGAGATGGACTCGAAGGAGATGGATTCGAAGGAGATGGACTCGAAGGAGATGGATTCGAAGGAGAAGGGTTCGAAGGAGATGGATTCGAAGGAGAAGGGTTCGAAGGAGATGGATTCGAAGGAGGTGGGTTTGAAGCATGGATTCGAACCAGGCAGAACACATGGAACTTTGAACTTGAATCAATCACATCTTCCAAACCATTGATCCAAATGCAGTAAAAAAATTACAGGAGCTTACACACATGCTGAAGAATGTTCTCACCAAATTCCAGCTCAATTGGATGATTTCTTGATCGATTCGAACCTTACTTCAAATCGATCCTGATGTGGGCCCGGACCTCCAGATTTCAGGCGCGTGGGCCCCCCTTACGTGCTTGAAGCGGTCTACCAGATTTTTAGGAGAAATATCAGCCTCCTACGCCTATAAATAGAGCCCCTGGTCATTCAGAAAAGGGGTCGGAGAATTTGGAGAGAGAAAGCACGCCCGGACGCTGCCAGAATCACTCCATAACATCATTACCGCTATTTATTTCGAGTTTTGGACTTTGTAACTGCTGTTATCATCTGTAATCACCAAGGATAATCAATAAAAGGGTAAAAACTTTGGAGTGGACGTAGGCCGGAGATAGCCAAACCACTATAAAAACTTGTGTCTCTGTTCATTACTTTTGGATTGCTGTTTAATATTTGCTGAGATCTGAGATTTGTGTTTGAATATTATTGATTTGTATCCATACACTGGTGCTTTCACGGTATTATGGATTTTGAAGGCAATTTATGAATTTCACATCTCCATTTCCTTATAGGACCTTTACTAGATTCCTAACTTTATAAATTCTATATCCAGCTATTGAATTTTATGATGATTTGTGAATTTTTCATTGAATTTAAAATTTGATTTCAATACGAGATCTTCATGACACCAAATGGAAACATTACTAAACTACTTTCTACCTTTTCACTAAATGAGAATTACAAATCGATGGTTTAAGGTTGAAAATAAAAGAAATTTAGAGGAACAAGGAAAAATCCCAATAGGATGAAATTGATTTCTACAAGTTGAAAAGGTCTAAATCGAGAAATAAATGTCAAGAGTATGTAGTAAGCTTTCTCCAAAGGTTCATTTGTTTGAATCGGTGTTTGCAAATCAGGTGATACTATTCTACAATCTTAAAGTAATTAATTGTGGTCGTTACATAGCAAATTATCTAAAAAAATATTTGTCACGACCCAACTTCCAGACTCCAGGAAGTCGCATCGCTAATAAGAAAGAAAGGGATAGCAAAAGAAAGAAAGGGAAGAAAGAAGAAACAACACCTCAGAATCTAAACAGCGGAACGAATAAATTATATTAATAACATAAAATACTTACATAGTTTACAATGACTATCAGAGTACACAGGTAATACAACACATACTAGACAGTTATAAACACCTGTCCAGTTATTACAACTCAAATCAGTACAAGAAACAACTCAGAGAAAACACACAGCGGAAAACTATATATGACTACACGCAGAAGCCTCCTGCTCCATTGCTTCTCCACGATTCGTCAAAGCTAACCTGAATCCTAACCTGAATCCCTTGGCTACTCGTAAAAATTTGAGTACCCAAGAGTTTATGAAAAACAAAAATAAACTCCAAGTCAGACATGGGTCTGGTGTGAGTAACAGGTTAAAGTTGCTTAACTTTCAAAAACCTTTTAAAGAAAGGTATCACGTAAGACTTCCCACACATAAACATGGAAAAGTTTTTACCTTACACTAACCAAAACATTTGATAGGAAATCCGATGATATTATAATAGTGTCTAGGGTTTTCAAATAAATATGAAATAGCCGAAATTGTTACATTTATTAAATTCCAGCTACTAGCCACAAAAGTGGGTAATACAATCAAAACCGTTGGCACTTATTCGATTTTGGATTCCATACAATGGCAGGGCTACTGGGGTACCGCCCGTCACAGTACGTGGCCTAGATCACCGTACCGAGGAGTACTCCCACTCCCCTGCAACACAAGACCGGACCCATTCCTTACTGAATAGTTCCGAACAAGACAACCCCGGCAGTTGTCGCGAACCAACCGCCCACACAACCGAATATAAAGGGACTTCTAGACAGGGATCAATCTTGCTCTCCAGTGGGAGCTACCCACGAAGCCTTGCTGCACCTCCCCTGTTTTAGCCATTCCCGGTTGATGAGGCTTGAGGCTACGATTACCTTTAGAGAACACATCTCTTAGAATGCTCATCGTCCACCTGACGATGTTCTGAAAGCATTCAATCCATACAAGTTTGTTCCGGGTTCGAACGAAACCGAAGGCACTATCTCGTTGCACTCATTATTGGAATCACCCTCAGAGTCAACGACCATAGCCCTTGCACTCTGATTCACCATCTCGAATCTATAAGCACTATTCTGTCAAACTCATTACGGAATCACCCACAGAGTTATACTGACGTATAGCCCTTACACCTCGAGTCTTCACTTGCTCCACTTAGATTAACGACCTAACGTTTAATTGGAATCGATGTGGTTTTCGGATATCCAAATATGGAAACCCGATCCCGGTCTCATCAAAATCCAAAGCGTGTCTTTTAGGTCCAAGTTGTTTTAAGTTTAAAACAATTCAATTCTAATTATCTATATACACACAAATAGATAATTCACATCACCATAATAGATAATCTATACTATTATCATCAATAGACACTTATATCATCATCACAATGCAACCAATGCATCCATATCACACAACACTATTTATCTCATGTCTGAGATTCAAACCATTCAGGGTAAACCATATCATCCATTCATAAGCATAGATCTATAATTACACAATCTATAATTAATTTAAAATGAATTAAATTAATTACTTCCTCATTTTAAATCTTGCTTTCTTAACCCTTAATTGATTACCAATCAATTAAATAATTATCCTCAAATTAATCACCTTAATTAATCACCCTTGATTAATTATCCTTTAATTACATTCAAGTAATTATCTTTAATTAATTTTACAAATTAATTATTCTTAACCAAAATCAGTAATTAACCTTTAATTACTTCATTAATTAATTAATTACATTAATCCTCAATTAATTACTTCCTTAATCACTTATCATTAATTAATTAATCCTAATTAATTAATCCTTAATTACATCATTAATTATATTAGTTAACGATCTTTAATTACATTTAAATTAATTACTTATTTAAATTAATTACATTAAGTAATTAAACATAATTAAACCAAAATTATTAATCATTCTTGATTAACTACATTTAGTAATTAACTACCCTTAAGTACTTCCTTAATTACTTCTAAATTAATTACATTTAATAATTAATTATATTTATTAATCAATCTTGATTAATCTCATTAGTAATTAATCATTCTTAATTAATTACATCACTTAATTATTTTCAAATGACTTAATCAATAAATGCTTAAATTAATTACACTAAATAATTAATTATTATTTATTTCACAAAGAAATTACCTTCATATTAATTACACAAAGTAATTAATTCAAAAACTCTTCCATACTTTAATTAATTATCTCTAGTAATTTACTTGACTTAATTACTTCTCTAAGAAATTATCCACCATTGATTACTTATCAATTCATTCAATGATTATTCTAAATTAATTAAACTTAATTAATTAATTTAAACTAATCCAATTAATAAATTAATTGCAATGAGTAATTAATATTTTTAATTATTTCCATAAAGTAATCATACTTAATTAAGTTTCATAATTGATTATTTAAATTAATTAATCCAATTAATTATCAAAATTAATTACATAAATTAATGAATAAATAATCACAAGTTAATGGTCATCATTAACTTATTAACAAATTCTTAATTACCTTTCTTATGTAATTAACTTAAATTAATTAATATTAATTACAAATTTAATTAACCTTAATTAATTTATTTCAAATCTTTAATTAATTAAACAAATTAATTTATTAAATTGCTTAAATTACTAATTTTAATGAAACAAAGATCATTAAATCTTAAATTTATTTTAAAAATAAAACATTTCTTATTCATGATTACTTTATCATTAATAAAGTAATTTAAAACAATTTCACTTAAAATTGTTTTCATATTACATTTTAAATTTAAAATTTAAAAATGAAATCAAACTTAACTTAAATAAAGTTTTAACAACATTTCAAAAACCCCCTTTAAAAACTTATGCTAAAGATTTTCTTATTTTATAAGAAGTTTAAAAACCCAAATTCATTTTAAAATACAAACCATAATTTAAATTAACTTTAACATTCAAATTTTTTTTTAAATAATTTAAATTTAACAACTTCCTTTATTTCAAAACATTGTTTTCAAATTGAAGTTTGATTCCAGATTTAAACTTATGTTTAAATCTCAACTTAAATTTTAAGGTTTTATCTTTAATTTCAGATTTATTTAAACCCCCTTTTTTAAAGTTGTTTAAATATTTTGTTTAAAAGTTTAAATTAAATTTCAAACCTGGATTCAAATCTCATTTGAAATTCATACCTTAAATTTTGATTTAAATTCTATTTCAAAACCCTGCATTTAGATTTTAAAACAAACATTTAAATGAAAACTATAGGTTTCAAAAACCTGTGATTAAAAGAGGTAAACCCGAGTTCCCCCTTAATTTTCTTCGAGTAGAACCCTCTAAAACTTTGAGCAAAACTCGAATTGACTCGAGTATAACCCGAGTAAATCAAAACACAGCGATCCCCAAACAATTCCCTGTCACCATTACCTCATCGCGCACATGCACAGTGGTCTTGGCCACCACCGGCCACCACCCAGGCCATGAACAAATCGTCGTCCATCTGAGCATCACCTCGCGACCGTCAAACCCCTCAATTCCACTCGAAAACGAATTCGAGTTTTTCCCCATTCCAAACCTGTCAGCAACAACAGGCACACCTTCACCCAAACCTGAAAAAACATCGCGTCCTCACTCCACCGGTCACCGGCGGCCAATAAACTCCGTCCAACCCCTCTTCGACTCCAAAGCAACCACCTCCACAAAAATCACCGCACCTGGTCACCTGAAACCCCCATACAAATGAAATCACTACAGTACTAAAAAGAACTAGGTTTACAGACTACATCAACCTCCCATCTCCTCCACCGAGACCTGTTCCTCTTCCAGGCATTTTTACCACACCCCCTGATCACCCCCCTACCACCACCAAAAACCCCAAACCTTCTGATCAACTTGATCACCAAAGATTGACTCAAACCCATTATCAATTCAAACAAGTACTACAGTCTCAACTTCTAACTAAACACTATGATTTTAATTTTAAAAATCATTTTTTGTTTAAGTTTACAGTTTACAATACTGCATTTAAAATTTATAATGTTTGAGTTTTCAAGTTTATTTATCATATTCTGATGTTTCAAAATTTTACAGAGTAAATTACCAATTTTGTGTTTTTACTTAATAAGTTTTTACTTAATAAGTTTTAAACTAAACTATGGTATCTTTAACATAATTATTTCAGGACCTTGACAAAGTATTTAACTAGAGCAAAGAAATTTTTTTAATAAAAAAAACAGGACCTAAACCTAGAATCAGAGGAAGCACAGTCACATACATGCATGTATTGAACATCCAAATTGCACAGAAACCCACCAATGTTCATTCACACAAACATATTTAACTCAGAAGGAAAACATGCAACAGATTCACACTTAATCTTTTTAAGTTAGTAATGTTACTCACCTGTAAATAGAGATGGAACAGAGCTTTTGGAAAACTGTTTTGAAAGCTTTTTCCCTTATGCTTTTTAAAAAACTGAGTTGCTTGCATGCAGGCTTGATTCCATTAGCATTAAAAAAATTAATTTGAAAAACTTGAAGTTGCATGCTTTGATGGCTTGATTTCCAGGTTGCAGAAGACAAAAACCCAGATTCATTTGAAATTGCTTGAATTTGTAAACTTGCAGTTGCATGCATTTGGAGTTTTGTAGAATGATTTTCAAGTCGATGAATATGAAGAGGACTTCATATTTTGGTTTTAAAAACAATTTCCAGATCTTTGAATTGAAACTTGAATCACAGATTCCAGTTTCAAATAATGCAGAGGCTTTCAATTTGCTTTTGAATGAATTTCAAGTGCAGGCTTTGATTTTGAAAAAGAAATATAAGATATTGATTTGATTTCAGATTTGATTTCAGTTTTGATTTCAGGTTTGAGAGTTTTCTGAAACAAATTTGTTTCAGCTGATATTTTTCTTTTCCTAGAAGAAAATGAACATTAGAAAAAAAATGAAGGTGAAGAAAAAACATGTTTTATAAGTGTATAAGTGATTTATTTTAAAATTAAAAGAAAATTAAAATGAAAAGGACACTTGTAAAAAAAAACTAACACTTGTCAAATTAAGTAGATTAATTGTTTACACTTGTCTCATTAATTGCTTAAAATATTAACATTTGTTTTATACACATGTTACTTATTTTTATTTAATTTAAAGATAAATAAAATCCTCTTTTCTTTATTAAATACATATAAAGTAGTTTACATAAATGAATGGATATGTATTTCTTTTTATTGAAGTAAAACAATTTACATAAAAGTGAAAACTTATTTTCAAGATCTACATATATTTATTAATTTGAATTTCAAAATGAAATCAAATTCAAATGTTATTTATACCTTTAAAAAAATTCCAATTTAAAACTAATTTATCAACATATTTTAATTTTAAAATAATAACATTGTCTTATAAAAATCCTATCTATATTTATATTTACACATTCATTATTTGAAAATAGCTCATTTATCAATTTTAAATCATTTATAAAAGAAATCATAAATTACTTGCCTTATTTATCTTAATTAAAAGAATTAATTTTTAATATATATAAAAAGTATCTTAAATTTTCATATAATTCCAAATTATAATTATTAAGCTATATTTAAAACAAATAAAATAAACTTTTATTTATCTTATTAAAATTTAAACTATATTTAAAATACAATTATACAATTAAAATAATTACTTTAAGTATTTTAAACAAATTAGTTATTTATTAAATAAAATAATAATCTTCAAATTATCAAATGAATATTAGAATTTTAAAAACCGTATTTTATTTGTTCATTTAACTTCAAATCATACTTATCCATTCACAATATATATATATAAATATATATGCATACATTATAAATAGGAAAACAATTATTAGCTTTTAAAAGATAAAATTCATCAATTACACATTTATTTAATTGGATTATTAAATCAGGTAAATTTTTATCAAATCAATTTAATTTTCAATACAGATTATTAAATTGATATTGCTAAAATTTCCGGGATATCACATTCCTCCCCCCTTAAAAGAATTTCGTCCTCGAAATTTAGAAGCAAAAGTAATTTAATAACCCATTTAAAATTTTAAATTTTAAATTACAAACATACATCAATCATATGCTAACAACCAAAACAACCAATTTATCTAATCAAACAAATTTAATTATCCAGATAAATTCTGGATGAATCCCCACGAGTTTCCCCAAGTGTGTGTGTGTGTGTATGTGTGTGTGTGTGTGTGTGTGTGTATATTTCGGGATACTCGCCCTATATAACCCAAACAATCTAAACTACAAAGCTACAGAACTTCTACTCATCTAGATCTACAGAACTAGACAAGATATCAGACTACAGACGAGTCTGACTCAACCACTAAACCTTCTTGAACAGCTGGTTCCAAAACCAAAAATAACTCATACACGTACTCCCTCAGAGATACGTAAATCTCATCCAATCTTAGTTATCCAAACTGGCAATTCAATTCTCGAAAACCAAACACCACTCTAACCAAAACACAGAAGAGATCTAAAACAAATCTCCGACTCCGGAATTCAAATTCCTTCGTCTCTTATCCAAACTGATCAGCTCAACTCTTGCTGATACTTCTAAAAACAATCTAGACCAAAAACAACCCAACACAACGATCTCCTCAAGATCAACCAAGACTAAGATCACCAACTCTACTCTTCAAACATCAGAAGAACAATCTCACTTCTTCTATCCAGAAAAGACAAAACAGAAGCATTCCCAAACTGCTTCCGCTGCACAACTCTGATCTGGCACAGAAGACACTGCTGATGAAGAATATGAGCACAAACTGGACATCACTTCCCAGAAATATGGCTCAACATATCCAAGAAAACTCAGATGTCCTACCAATCCTGAGCTGCCTTACCAAACCTATCTCGATAAATCATCCTTCTTCTAGCTGATCCACCAGCTCTACTCCTAGAATCCGGTCGATAAGAAAACTCAATCTCCAGATGCGGACAAACCTCCGACTTCTCAGAGGACAATCAAAAATTCTTCAATACCTCAAAAGAACACTCAAACTATCGCAAATCACTTTTGCGATCAATATAGACCAATTCGCAAAGAAAAAATGTTCTCCCTTTACCAAACAGAACAGCTTACTCTTAATTAGCCAATCCAATAAAGTATTGGGTCCACTCTGCTGCTTCTGAACTCTACCTTCAGAAAAACTGCTAACCAGAAGACTTCCCGCTGGCACACAAAACAATCGGGGCTGAACTGCTGACACCAAAGTCAAAGACTTCTTAATCCAAAGCTCTTAGAGATACCCGGACCTCAAGGCCAACCACCACATTCTACTGAACTCAGCCACAACACCGAAGCAGACATACTTCCTAAACTTGTTCCAAAGAAAACATCTTCGGAAACATCCATATTCATTGCATCTCAATCACCCAGCTACTACTTCCTGAGGTATCAAAATACCATCACACTCTTCTACCAACCAACAGATCCAAACTCAACTCATCCATCCTCAAAGATGAACTCTGAACCTTTACATCCTTCAGAGATCGATGAAATTTCTACACCACTGCACAACTCACTCGAGACGGTATTAGGTCTACAGTCTCGATAAATACATTTCCAACCTTGAACATTCAAACTCCAACCAATGGTAGTTATCGTGTTACACACACCACTACCTTATCTACCTTTATAACTTATATTGGAAAACCTGAACGGGTAACCCAATAGATAGGTAGAAATAATAAATATATATATATATAGATATATATATCAAAACTACAAATACGCTCTCTCAAGACAGACACCACTCCAGAGCCTAGGTATTCACTCAACCTCGCTCTAATACCACTGTCACCATTACCTCACCATGCACATGCACGGTGGTCTTGGCCACCTTCGGCCACCACCCAGGCCATGAACAAATCGCCGTCCATCTCAGCATCAACTCGCGATCGTCAAACCCCTCAATTCCACTCGAAAACGAATTCAAGTTTTTCCCCATTCCAAACCTGTCAGCAACAACAGGCACACCTTCACCCAAACCTGAAAAACATCACGTCCTCACTCCACCGGCCACCGGCGGCCAATAAACTCCGTCCAACCCCTCTTCGACACAAAAGCAACCACCTCCACAAAAATCACCGCACTTGGTCACCTGAAGCCCCCATACAAATGAAATCACTACAGTACTAAAAAAACTAGGTTTACAGACTTCATCAACCTCCCATCTCCTCCACCGAGACCTGTTCCTCTTCTAGGCATTTTTACCACACCCCCTGATCACCCCCCGACCACCACCAAAAACCCCAAACCTTCTGATCAACTTGATCACCAAAGATTGACTCAAACCCATTATCAATTCAAACAAGTACTGCAGTCTCAACTCCTAACTAAACACTATGATTTTAGTTTTAAAAATCATTTTTCTGTTTAAGTTTACAGTTTACAATACTGCATTTAAAATTTATAATGTTTGAGTTTTCAAGTTTATTTATCATACTCTGATGTTTCAAAATTTTACAGAGTAAATTACCAATTTTGTGTTTTTACTTAATAAGTTTTAAACTAAACTATGGTATCTTTAACATAATTATTTCAGGACCTTAACAAAGTATTTAACTAGAGCAAAGAAATTTTTTTTATATAAAAAAACAGGACCTAAAACTAGAATCAGAGGAAGCACAGTCACATACAAGCATGTATTGAACATCCAAATTGCACAGAAACCCATCAATGTTCATTCACACAAACATATTTAACTCAGAAGGAAAAACATGCAACAGATTCACACTTAATCTTTTTAAGTTAGTAATGTTACTCACCTGTAAATAGAGATGGAACAGAGCTTTTGGAAAACTGTTTTGAAAGCTTTTTCCCTTATGCTTTTTAAAAAACTGAGTTGCTTGCATGCAGGCTTGATTACATTAGCATTAAAAATTTAATTTGAAAAACTTGAAGTTGCATGCTTTGATGGCTTGATTTCCAGGTTGCAGAAGACAAAAACCCAGATTCATTTGAAATTGCTTGAATTTGTAAACTTGCAGTTGCATGCATTTGGAGTTTTGTAGAATGATTTTCAAGTTGATGAATATGAAGAGGACTTCAGATTTTGGTTTTAAAAACAATTTCCAAATCTTTGAATTTAAACTTGAATCACATATTCCAGTTTCAAATAATGCAGAGGCTTTCAATTTGCTTTTGAATGAATTTCAAGTGCAGGCTTTGATTTTGAAAAAGAAATATAAGATATTGATTTGATTTCAGTTTTGATTTCAGGTTTGAGAGTTTTTTGAAACAAATTTGTTTCAGCTGAGATTTTTCTTTTCTTAGAAGAAAATGAACATTAGAAAAAAAATGAATGTGAAGAAAAAACATGTTTTATAAGTGTATAAGTGATTTATTTTGAAAATTAAAATGAAAAGGACACTTGTAAAAAAAACTAACACTTGTCAAATTAAGTAGATTAATTGTTTACACTTGTCTCATTAATTGCTTAAAATGTTAACATTTGTTTTATACACATGTTACTTATTTTTATTTAATTTAAAGATAAATAAAATCCTCTTTTCTTTATTAAATACATATAAAGTAGTTTACATAAATGAATGGATATGTATTTCTTTTTATTGAAGTAAAACAATTTACATAAAAGTGAAAACTTATTTTCAAGATCTACATATATTTATTAATTTGAATTTCAAAATTAAATCAAATTCAAATGTTATTTATACCTTTAAAAAATTCCAACTTAAAACTAATTTATCAACATATTTTAATTTTAAAATAATAACATTGTCTTATAAAAAATCCTATCTATATTTATATTTACACATTCATTATTTGAAAATAGCTCATTTATCAATTTTAAATTATTTATAAAAGAAATCATAAATTACTTGCCTTATTTATCTTAATTAAAAGAATTAATGTTTAATATATATATAAAGTATCTTAAATTTTCATATAATTCCAAATTATAATTATTAAGCTATATTTAAAACAAATAAAGTAAACTTTTATTTATCTTATTAAAATTTAAACTATATTTAAAATACAATTATACAATTTAAAACAATTACTTTAAGTATTTTAAACAAATTATTTATTTATTAAATAAAATAATAATCTTCAAATTATCAAATGAATATTAGAATTTTAAAAACCATATTTTATTTATTCATTTAACTTCAAATCAAACTTATCCATTCACAATATATATATATATAAATATATATACATACATTATAAATAGGAAAACAATTATTAGCTTTTAAAAGATAAAATTCATCAATTACACATTTATTTAATTGGATTATTAAATCAGGTAAATTTTTATTAAAATTTTATCAAATCAATTTAATTTTAAATACAGATTATTAAATTGATATTGCTAAAATTTCCGGGATATCACAATATTTCTTTAATGGCATCTTTATATTAGCTTCATAAATTTAAGATTGCTCATTAAGGTCTCATAACAAAGTTATAACTTTAATAGGTATTATTATCCATTTTACAGGAGATAAAGAAGGGAATCCATTGGAGTTTATCCCAAAGAACAAAAGCTTCTTTCATACAGAGGGGGCTAAATGTTAACCATAAAATATTCAAAACAATGAAGGTATGAAAGAAGGGTCACGAGAGCATGAGGAAAGATCAGAATGCACCAAGATGTTTTGGATAATCATACCTTTCGACAAGGAGTTTCCAACGAAGTCCAAGGCAATCTTCCAAAGTCCATAGGCAGGATGATGCTCCAAGAATCCACCTTTCGACTAGGATGACAGGTCATTCAACAAAAAAAGGAGAAGAAGCTTAAACCAAGCCTTTCGAAGGAGTCGAAAGAATACAATCATAAAAATTCATTAGCATTAAACCTTTCAAAGGAGTCGAAAGGTTCCATCTCTTAATGTACAAGAGTTTCTTACCTTTCGAAAAGAATGAAGAGATTAAAGCAAGTGTAAGACACTCCATAATGACCTTTTTAAGAGCATAGCAAGCCTTTTGAACCGGTTGGAGCACATCCAGAATACCTTTCGGCAAAGTCGAAAGGTTTTTATAAAGAAAGCAATATTCAAAAGTCGGAAAAGAATGAGAGACAACGTTTCAAAAACATTAAAGGGAAGCATAGCTCTCGATAACAATCAAGTGAGAAGCAGCCTTTTGGCAAGATCGAAGGATTCACAACAAACACGTGAATAGAAACCTTCCGACAAGGTCAAAAGGTTCACAGAAATTAGGAGGAGAGTTACCTTCCAACAAAGTCGAAGGGAACACAACAGTGGGAACAAGGCAAGCCTTTCGGCAACATCAAAAGGTTCATGAGGACATTGAAACAGCAACCTTTCCTCAAGGTCGAAAGGTTCATGAAGACATCGGAAAGACAAACCTTCCAATAGTGTTGAAAGGTTCATTATATACAAGGGGCAAACCTTTCGAAAAAGATGAAAGGTTTGTAGTTGTATATAAAAGGGGAACCTTCCGACCAAGATGAGAGCATGGAGTCGAAAGGGAGGCCGCCCGCGTCTATAAATTGGACTCGAGGGGTCATGTTTTAGGGATCCAATTTCTATCATTTTGATCTTGTAACTTTTTAATCAAAGTATTGTAACCCTAATTGAGAATGGTTTGGTGAAATTTAATAAAAGGAAGCTTTTTCTTTGATATAAAAGGAAGTACTTGGCTTTGCTAATTACCTTACTGTTTGCTTAAATCTTTCTTAGTTTAACTTGTATTTTAAGGTTCAACCCCATTAGAAGGTTTTTGTTAACAAGGTCGACAACCCTGCTGCGCAAGCAGTAACTACAACCTTTCAAAGACTTAAACCCTACAATTTTAACCTTTTTATAAGTTTGGAATCCATTCAATATAAGTGATTAAACCTCTCATCAAGGACGGAAGCCGCTACCTATTCACCAAAGACAACTCAATCTAATCAAAAGAAGGCCTTTCTAGAGACGCCAGGCAATCTCAACAAAGCCGAAAGGTCACTTAACCCGAATACTAAACCTTTCAATGTCAATGGAAGGTCTGGTATATGATATATCAACTAAATAGGTTAAATTGAATGACAATCTTAAAAGGAATCATGCCCTTTATTCTCCAAAGAAGAGATCCATCCTTCTAAACATATTTTTGGGGTGTTGATAAGAAATCTTGTTAGCAGTGTGCAAGGTTAATTTGTTGGCCCTAACATGATTAATTTAGATTGCATGGGCTATTGGGCTCTGATACCATTGATGGAACGAGGCTAGATCGCAGCGGAAGAAATTGGTTAATTTAAAAAAATTACCATTCTGGATCTTTAATGGGCATATAAAGTCTAAACACATTTAGATCTTATCTAAATTTTCTTTTAAATAAAATCTTTATTTTGTTTAATTATTAAATTGGAGATTTGAATGTAACTTAATTTATAGTGTTATAATGGGCGTATAATACATCCACTTGATGAATATATAAATAGTGCTAATATATGTAATAGAAATGTGAAAAATAAATTTAGAGAAAGAAACTTTTTATTTACTTCTCTTACCCTATGCAATAAAGGGAAGATATGTCAAAATATGAAGAAGGTGAAACCTTTCATTTCTCTCCCTCTTTAATTGAATTAATTAATATGTTAAATAACATTAATTAAGGGAAATTTTTTATTTGTTAATTTAAATCTAAATTAATTAGGCGTAAGATATGAAAAGTGTGAATATACCTAATTATTCATTCTTTAATTTGTAAGACCAAAATCTAGACATAAAGTAAGTAAGATTGATTATTAACATAGATATGAATAAATAAGAATAAATTGAATGCAATCACATGAGGATCCAATAAGGTAGGAAATGAAAAGGTGGAATCATCGATTTATTCACTTTCCAATTTAACAAATTCAATTAATACAACATTGTTTTACATGTAAGAGGTATTATGATACAACGACGTAAACATCAACTAGTAACTAAAGTATATATGTAATTGCCTCGCATTTAAATTAAAGGGGTTAAATCAGATTTTTGGCAATTAAAGATACAAATATTTAAAGGTTATATGTATACACATATATATTTACACAATCATATTTATGTAATATTAAACCAAAACTTTCTAGTTAAAATTTCAATTTGATAATTTACATTTCATTCTAAATTAAATTAAAATTTTAGTTTGGAAATGAAATAAGAGTTTGAAAATTTTACAAACTATAAATTTAGAGAATATATATATATATATATATATATATATATATAATTTAAAATTACATAAAAGTTCATTCAAAATTTTAGATCAAATCTTTCATGCTTGCATAAACAATATTCAAAGTGATTATGTCTAATCACTAATCATGCAACAATATAAATTAATTTTAAAATAAGAATTAAATTAAAACTTGTAACATCCCGGAATTTTTGACAATATCAATTTAATAATCTGTAATTAAAATTAAATTGATATTGATGTTCTGATGATAATTATTCAGATAAATTTAATAATCTTTTTCAATAATTATTTAAAATGGTTATTTTATCTTTTAAAAATAATAAATTGATTTCTATTTACAATATGAATATATGGTTTATATTTTAAATAGATTGGTTTTGTTTCAATTTTTATATAGATAATTTTCTGGTTTTATTAATTATAGTAATTTGGGAATTTGTTTTATTTAATATCTAAGCATTTCAAAATTTAATAAATGACTTTGGTTGAAATTTGTAAATATATCATGTTTTAAAATTGTAATGTATATATTTCAATTTGGAAATTTTATTTTAATTTGATACTAAGTTTTAAATTTTATTTCATAAATAAAAATGTGATTTTAAAATTTATAAGAAAATATTGAAATGTTTTTAAATTTAATTGGATTTAGTTTTAAATTTAGAATAATCAAACAAAATGATTTTTAATTAAATAAAAAGAGATTCATAAAAACAATATTGACTTAATCTTTAATATGTATAAGTTAATTTGTATATCATTGTTGTTCTTATTTCTTTTGTAAATTCATAAACATGTTTTAAAATAAACCAACAACTTATACTAAGTTTACATATACATTAACTTGTAATTAGTATTAACTATTTTAAGGATAACATGTGTTGTGTTCTTATGTATTCAAATTAACAAGTGTTCAAATTTCACAATGATAGTTTGACAAGTGTAAGATTTTGTTTTTAATTTTTCTTTTCTTTTATTAAAATCTGAAATGCATTTAGTTAAGTTTACATCTTCACTTCATTTCCATTTTCCTCAATAAAAGATCAGTTCTTCATTCATAAGATTATTAACAATCTAAACTTGCATGCTCCTCTTCATAAAAAAATTCATCTGCATGTTTTATTTCTGCATATCCTCAAATCTAAACATCTGCATAATCAAACCTGCACAATCAAATCCACCTTCATTCAATTCTCAAATCAAAGAACTTGCATACTCCACTCTTCTTTATAATCAAACTCACCCTTACCTCAAACATTAACATACATTGAAAAAACATTAGCCTGGAAGCAAATGGCACATTTGCATACCCAAAACCACATTCAAATCTGCAGAAATCACAATGAATACCTCTGCATCATCTACATGAAGCATATCAAAGTCAAGCTTGCATTTCTATAAGCCTGCATGCATGTGTTTGGGAATTGGCAACTGCATCAACTAGCACCTGCATGCAAGCATTTTAGTCAGAGAGAACAAATAGGCAAAACTGCATATAAATTCAAAGGGAAGTCAAAACAGGGGTCTGCATTCTTGTCTCTGGGATCACCTGCATATCAAAACAGAGAGGAGCAAGCTCTGCATATTTGTTTTCTGCAAACTCACAGGGGCTGCATTCAATAAAAGGGTGAGTAACTCTAAAATCTAAAATTTTATTTAGGTTGCATGCTAAATGTTTAACATAGATAAACATTTCCTGTGTGATGATAATGTTGCCATGATATGTTTTGTTTGCATGCAGTATTTCCTGTTGTTTCTGTTGTTCAAGAAACTGATTTGTGTTTAAAAATTTATGTAGGTTAATTTAGATTACTGATAAAAATTTATGCAAGTCAAATTCAATCTGATGTCTCTGGAAACATATCAAAACACCAATACATGATAGTATGAACTAAAATTTTACTGTATGATTTGTAGATCCAGTACTATAAATTTAAAACACAAATAGAAATATGGTTTCTAACACTGGAATTTGAATTTTTAGTAAAATAGATATGCTGTAGTAGTTTTTTTTTGAACTGGATAATTAAAATATCAGGAGTTGTCTCTGTAAACACAGAGCAACATAAATGCATGTTGATTCTATTAAATCTCAAACATGTTTATTTATTTATTCAGTATCATAAACTAAAAATACTACTTGTAATTAGATTTTTAAGTCAAAGATTGTAATTTTTAGATAGTAAATGAAGTTGCTTTTGGAGTTTGAACTGAAAATGGAATTTCAGAAATTCTAATGATCTATGGATAATTGAGGCTTGGTGTTCTTCCTGGTAGTGGAAAAGGGGTAGATGAAGCCAGGAAAAATACTAATTTATGATGAATTCCATTTGAATGGTTGCGGTAGGGAAATATTATGTGGAACCCTAGTTTTCACTGTGGCATTTGATTTAATCATTTCGAGATGATGGAGTGATCGAGTGCTTAGATATTCTGGGAATGGGCAGTATGGGAGTAGTGGAAGCCATGGTCGAGGTCTCTGACATTCTGGAGGCCAGAACGGCGGAAGATGGCCGTTGACAGGTTGGAGAAAAGCCTTGAAGGGTTGTTGCCAGGTTTGGGTTTGAAGAACTCGATTTTGTTTTTGAGGGTTGAAGCTTGAATTGTGGGTCGTAGTGGGTAGCTTGGTTGGTTACTGATTAGTTGTGATGGTCGTTGACGATCATAAATGGACGGCGACGCCGTGCATATGCACGGTGAAGTAGGACACTGGGGAAGTTTGGATAGTTGTGGGGTGACTCGGGTAAACCCTGGTTTTTTTTCTCGAAGTAAAGTAGTGTGTGACTCGGGGGAATCGGGTTGCAGACTCGAAGTAGAGTTAGTGAAGGGGGGGTTCAGCTGTTTGTTTACAGGTTTTACAAACCTGTAACTTTTGGGTTTATAATTTTGTAAAACCCTGAAATTTTAAATGATTAAGAAACTTAAATCATATTTAAACTCAAGTTTTAAATTTATTTGAATTCAAGCTAATTTAAAATTACAGTTTAAATTAATAAAGTTAAGAAGAAAATTTATTTAGTTTTTACAGGTTTTTGATAAACCTGAAACTGTTTTACAAAGCCTGTCAATTTTGATTTTTTTAAAATTTTAAACTGAATTTAAATAGAGTGCAGAGCAAATTTTAAAACAAAATTCTGAAACAGGTTTTAAATCTTGATTCAAAATGAGTTTGAATGATAATTTAAAAATATATAAGTTTTATAAAATAAAGTGAAGGATTTTGACAACTTTGAAATTATTATATAAAATGACTTAAAATCTGAAGTTTAAGGTTTAAAAAGAGTTTTAAAATTTAAATTTAAATCTGAATTCAAAGCTAATTTGAATCTTAAGTTTAAATTTGGAAACAAAGTTAAATGTGTATTCAGTTATTGAAATTTAAGGAAAATTTGAAGTTGCAAGATTTAAACTAAGTATAAATTGAGTTATTGAGATGTTAAGTTATAAATGTTTAAACTTTAATAAGTTCAAACTATTTACATTTCAAACCTTATATTTGGAATGAAATTTTGAAACAAGTTTTAAAGCACTTTGTTTTAAAATAAAATTTGTTTAAACATAATTTAGAAAAGTTTTATTTTAAAGTTAAGTGAAGAAATAATGTTTTGAAATTAAATTATTAAAAAGGTGATTAAGTAATAATTAATTTATTTAATTAATTATTAAGGTTAAATGCATATTGATTTAGGGGTTAATCAAATTTGAAAATTTAGATCATTAATTAGATTTTTAATTAATGGTTATAAATTGTTAATAAGTATTTAAGTTTTAATCAAGGTTAATGTATTTAAATAATTAGACTTTAATTATAGATAATTAAATTTGTAATTTATCTAAGATAATTATTTAATTAAATAATTAGGGAAGGGTTAATTCAGGTCATTAACCAGGATTATTTAAATAATTAATTAATATGATTAATTTCTACGATTAATTAGATTAATTAATTTAATAATAATCAATTGTGAATGGGTTGAGTATAATTACTTGGTAAAGTAATTAAGAAATTAATTACTTAATGTAATTAATTTAGTTTAATGGAATTGTTTAATTTAATTAATTAAGTTTAATTAATTTTAAACATTTGAGTTTTTTTTAAGTAATTACTTTATGAAATTAATGATTTGGAAATTTACTTAGTTAAGTAATTAATTAATAATTACATGATTGTAATTAAGTGGAGATGTTTAAGTGTGAGATAATTTGGATTAATTATTTAGTAATTAATCAACTAATTAAGGAATTAATTAAGGATAATTAACTTGGTTTAATATAGTAATTAAGTTTGTTAATTACTTAGAGTAATTAATTTAAGAAATAATTAAGATCATTAATTATTTTAATTAATGATGTAATTAAAGTTGATTAATTATGATTAATTAATCAATAATAGGTAATTAATTAATGTAATTAATTAAGGATTAATGTAATTAATTATGATTAATTGATTAATTGAAGTAATTAAGGGTTAATTACTGTTTAGTTGAGGATAATTAATTTGTGAAATTAATTAAGAATAATTACATGAAGGTAATTAAGGGTAATTAATCAAGAGTGATTAATTAAAGTAATATATGATGAATTAATTGATTGTAATCAATTAAATGATTGAGTAAGCAAGATAATTTGGTAAAGCAATTAATTTAATTTATTTTAAATTAATTAAAGATGAAGGAATTAATTTAATTCATTTTAAATTAATTTGAGATAGAGATGATTAATTTAATTCATTTTAAATTAACTATATTGTGATGAGTAAATCTTTGCTTATGGATGAATGGTTTGACTTGGATGCTTTGTAATCTCAGTAATGAGATAAATGATATTGGGTGGTATGGATGTTGGTTGTATTGTGATGATAACATAGGTTATCTGTTGTGATATTGATTGATGGGATATCTATTTGATATTGAGTATGTGGATTACCTGTTATGTGATAATGTTAATTATCAGTTATGAATTATGAGTTATCTATCTGTGTGAATATAGATACTGTAATTGAAATGTTTTAAAACTTTAAAACAACTTGGACCTTAAAAGACACGCTTTGGTTTTCGATGAGACCGGGATCGGGTTTCCATATTTGGATATCCGAAAACCACATCGATTCCAAATAACGATAGGTCGTGAATCAAAGTGGAGCTTTGTGAAGACTCGAGGTGTAAGGGCTATGAGTCATTATAACTCTGTGGGTGATTCCGTAATGAGTTGACGGAATTAGTCCTTATAGATTCGAGATGGTGAATTAGAGTGCAAGGGTTATTGTCGTTAACTCTGAGGGTGATTCCAAAATGAGTGTAACGAGATAATGCCTTCGGTTTCGTTCGAACCCGGAACGAACTTGTATGGATTGAATGCTTTCAGAACATCGTCAGGTGGACGATGAGCATTCTAAGGGATGTGTCCTATAAAGGTAATCGTAGCCTCAAGCCTCATCAACCGGGAATGGCTAAAACAGGGGAGGTGCAGCAAGGCTTCGTGGGTAGCGCCCACTGGAGAGCAAGATTGATCCCTGTCTAGAAGTCCCTTTATATTTCGGCTGTGTGGGGCGATTGCTAGCTAGAATCGCCGGGGTTGTCTTGTTCGGAACTGTTCAGTAAGGAACGGGTCCGGCCTTGTGTTGCAGGGGAGTTAGGGTGGCTCCTCGGTACGGTGATCTAGGCCACGTACTGTGACGGGCGGTACCCCAGTAGCCCTGCCATTGTATGGAATCCAAAATCCAATAAGTGCCGTACGTATTAGTTGTGCCCAACTATGTTGGAATGTGAGATGTAAGCATTTCAGCTATTTCTGTATTTTACTTGAAAACCCTAGACACTATTATAATATCATCGGATTTCCTATCAAATGTTTTGGTTAGCGTAAGGTAAAAACTTTTCCATGTTTATGTGTGGGAAGTCTTACGTGATACCTTTCTTTTCAAAAGGTTTTTGAAAGTTAAGCAACTTTAACCTGTTACTCACACCAGACCCATGTCTGACCCGGAGTTTATTTTTGTTTTTCATAAACTCTTGGGTACTCAAATTTTTATGAGTAGTCAAGGGAATTCAGGTTAGGATTCTGGATTAGCTTCGACGACTTGTGGAGGAGCAATGGAGCAGGAGGCTTCTGCGGGTAGATATATATAGAGTATTCCGCTGTGTGTTCTCTGAGAGTTTGTTGTATTATGTTGTATAATTAGACAGGTGTCTATAACTGTCTAGTATGAGTTGTTTATGCTGTGTATCTCTGATGCATATGATACTATGTAAAGTATTATGTTATTAATATAATTTATTCGTTCCGCTGTGTTAGATTCTGATGTTGTTTCTTCTTCTCTTCTTTCTATTCTATTCTCTATCCCTTTCTTTCTTAATTCATGACGCGATTTTCTGGGAGTGAAATTCGGGTTGTGACATTGTGGTATCAGAGCATTAGGCTGAGTGAATACCTAGGCTCTGAAGTGTATCTTTCTTTAGGGAGCGTTAGGTTGAGTGAATACCTAGGCTCTGTAGTGGTGTCTTTCTTGAGAGAGCGTATTTGTAATTTTTAATATATATATTTATTTATTTCTACCTATCTGTTGGGTTACCTGTTCAGGTTTTCCAATATAAGTTATGAAGGTAGATGGGGTAGTATTGTGTGTTACACGATTACTACCATTGGTTGGAGTCTGAATGTTTGAGGTTGGAAGTGTATCTGTCGAGACTGTAGTCCTAATACCGTCTCGAGTGAGTTCTGTAGTGATGAAGAACTTCATTGATCTCTGAAGGAAACCTGTTAAGGTTCGGAGTTTATTTTTGAAGTTAGATGAGTAGTGTTTGGATCTGTTGGTTTGGCAGAAGTAAGTGATGGTATTTTGAATACCTCAGAAAGTAGTAGCTGCGTTATGAGATGCAGTGACTATGGATGTTCCCGAAGATGTTTTCTTTGAAACAAGTTAAAGAAGTGAGTTTGCTTCGGTGTTGTGGCTGTGGTCAGCCGGAGTTTCTGTTTGCTTTGAGGTCCGAGTTTCTCGGAGAGCCTTGTGTTGGAATTCTTTGGCATCTGTGGCAGCAGTGCAGTTTGGAATGTTCTCGGTGTTGGCAAGAGATCTTTTGGCTTAAGAAGTTTTTCTGAAGTAGAGTTCAGGAGCAGTTTAGTAGACCCGTTACTTCGATGGGTTGACTAATTAAGTTTAAGTTGTTATGTTTGGTTAAGAGAGAACAGTTTTCCTTGGATTTGGTTTGGGTTGATCGCAAAAGTGACTTGCGATTGATGGAGTGTTCTCTTGGGTTATCTGAGTTTTCCTGAATGTCTTCAGGAAGTCAGAGTTTGGTTTGCATCTGGAGATTGAGCTTCCTTATCGGCTGGGATTCCAGAAGTGGTTCGGGTGGTTCAGCCTAATAGTAGAATGGTTCTAGGAGATTGAGTTGGTGTAGCAGCTTGGAGTTTTTGGAGGAACTCCTGAATGATTCTTATGGATTTGTTGAACCATATCTTTGGGGTATGTTGTTGAGTTGTGCTTGTGTTCTTCTTCAACAATTCTCTTCTTCGGATCAGAGTTGAGCAGCGGAAGCAGTTGGGGAGTGTATCTGCTTTTCTTTCTGGACAGGAGAAGTAAGTTGTTATTTTCTGATGTTGAGGAGTTGAGTTTGAGTTCTTGGTCTTGGTTGATCTTGAGGAGATCATTTTGTTGAGTTGATTGGTCTGGTTTGTTTCTAGAAGCATCGGCGTAGGTTGAGCTGATCGAATAGGCTGTAGGTAGCCCAGGATCGTCCGAAGAGATTTTGTGGATAAGAGTCGAAGAGATTTGGACTCTGAAGTCGGAAGTTTAATTTTGGATAAGTTTTCTCTGATCGTAACTGAGCTATAAGTTTGGGTAAGTCTGTGAAGTAGCTCTGTAGTGTTTTGGATCTTTTCTGTGATCTTGGAGAATAAGTGATGGGTCTATAGGGTTGAATTGCCAGTTGGATAACTGGGATTCGATGAGTTTCACGTATCTCTGAGGGAGTACGTGTATGATCTGTCTCTGGTTATGGAACCAGAAGTTCTGGAGTTTTGATTGTTGAGTCAGACTCGTTTGTTGTCTGATATCTTGTCTAGTGTTGTAGTTATAGTTGTATTGGAGCTTAGTAGCTTCAAAGTATTGTTTGTTTGGATTTTCTAGAGCGAGTGTCCCGGTGGATATATATATATACACTGGGGAAACTCGATAAGAATTTCATCTAGAATTTGTCTAGATAATTAGATTTTTTTTTAATTGGTTGAATTGGTTGTTTGGTTGTTAGCATAGGTTTGATATATGCTTGTGTTTTTAAATTAAAATTTAATAAGATTATTAAATTACCTTTGTTTTAAATTTCGAGGACGAAATTCTTTTAAGGGGGAAGGATTGTAACATCCCGGAATTTTTGACAATATCAATTTAATAATCTGTAATTAAAATTAAATTGATATTGATGTTCTGATGATAATTATTCAGATAAATTTAATAATCTTTTTCAATAATTATTTAAAATGGTTATTTTATCTTTTAAAAATAATAAATTGATTTCTATTTACAATATGAATATATGGTTTATATTTTAAATAGATTGGTTTTGTTTCAATTTTTATATAGATAATTTTCTGGTTTTATTAATTATAGTAATTTGGGAATTTGTTTTATTTAATATCTAAGCATTTCAAAATTTAATAAATGACTTTGGTTGAAATTTGTAAATATATCATGTTTTAAAATTGTAATGTATATATTTCAATTTGGAAATTTTATTTTAATTTGATACTAAGTTTTAAATTTTATTTCATAAATAAAAATGTGATTTTAAAATTTATAAGAAAATATTGAAATGTTTTTAAATTTAATTGGATTTAGTTTTAAATTTAGAATAATCAAACAAAATGATTTTTAATTAAATAAAAAGAGATTCATAAAAACAATATTGACTTAATCTTTAATATGTATAAGTTAATTTGTATATCATTGTTGTTCTTATTTCTTTTGTAAATTCATAAACATGTTTTAAAATAAACCAACAACTTATACTAAGTTTACATATACATTAACTTGTAATTAGTATTAACTATTTTAAGGATAACATGTGTTGTGTTCTTATGTATTCAAATTAACAAGTGTTAAAATTTCACAATGATAGTTTGACAAGTGTAAGATTTTGTTTTTAATTTTTCTTTTCTTTTATTAAAATCTGAAATGCATTTAGTTAAGTTTACATCTTCACTTCATTTCCATTTTCCTCAATAAAAGATCAGTTCTTCATTCATAAGATTATTAACAATCTAAACTTGCATGCTCCTCTTCATAAAAAAATTCATCTGCATGTTTTATTTCTGCATATCCTCAAATCTAAACATCTGCATAATCAAACCTGCACAATCAAATCCACCTTCATTCAATTCTCAAATCAAAGAACTTGCATACTCCACTCTTCTTTATAATCAAACTCACCCTTACCTCAAACATTAACATACATTGAAAAAACATTAGCCTGGAAGCAAATGGCATATTTGCATACCCAAAACCACATTCAAATCTGCAGAAATCACAATGAATACCTCTGCATCATCTACATGAAGCATATCAAAGTCAAGCTTGCATTTCTATAAGCCTGCATGCATGTGTTTGGGAATTGGCAACTGCATCAACTAGCACCTGCATGCAAGCATTTTAGTCAGAGAGAACAAATAGGCAAAACTGCATATAAATTCAAAGGGAAGTCAAAACAGGGGTCTGCATTCTTGTCTCTGGGATCACCTGCATATCAAAACAGAGAGGAGCAAGCTCTGCATATTTGTTTTCTGCAAACTCACAGGGGCTGCATTCAATAAAAGGGTGAGTAACTCTAAAATCTAAAATTTTATTTAGGTTGCATGCTAAATGTTTAACATAGATAAACATTTCCTGTGTGATGATAATGTTGCCATGATATGTTTTGTTTGCATGCAGTATTTCCTGTTGTTTCTGTTGTTCAAGAAACTGATTTGTGTTTAAAAATTTATGTAGGTTAATTTAGATTACTGATAAAAATTTATGCAAGTCAAATTCAATCTGATGTCTCTGGAAACATATCAAAACACCAATACATGATAGTATGAACTAAAATTTTACTGTATGATTTGTAGATCCAGTACTATAAATTTAAAACACAAATAGAAATATGGTTTCTAACACTGGAATTTGAATTTTTAGTAAAATAGATATGCTGTAGTAGTTTTTTTTTGAACTGGATAATTAAAATATCAGGAGTTGTCTCTGTAAACACAGAGCAACATAAATGCATGTTGATTCTATTAAATCTCAAACATGTTTATTTATTTATTCAGTATCATAAACTAAAAATACTACTTGTAATTAGATTTTTAAGTCAAAGATTGTAATTTTTAGATAGTAAATGAAGTTGCTTTTGGAGTTTGAACTGAAAATGGAATTTCAGAAATTCTAATGATCTATGGATAATTGAGGCTTGGTGTTCTTCCTGGTAGTGGAAAAGGGGTAGATGAAGCCAGGAAAAATACTAATTTATGATGAATTCCATTTGAAAGGTTGCGGTAGGGAAATATTATGTGGAACCCTAGTTTTCACTGTGGCATTTGATTTAATCATTTCGAGATGATGGAGTGATCGAGTGCTTAGATATTCTGGGAATGGGCAGTATGGGAGTAGTGGAAGCCATGGTCGAGGTCTCTGACATTCTGGAGGCCAGAACGGCGGAAGATGGCCGTTGACAGGTTGGAGAAAAGCCTTGAAGGGTTGTTGCCAGGTTTGGGTTTGAAGAACTCGATTTTGTTTTTGAGGGTTGAAGCTTGAATTGTGGGTCGTAGTGGGTAGCTTGGTTGGTTACTGATTAGTTGTGATGGTCGTTGACGATCATAAATGGACGGCGACGCCGTGCATATGCACGGTGAAGTAGGACACTGGGGAAGTTTGGATAGTTGTGGGGTGACTCGGGTAAACCCTGGTTTTTTTTCTCGAAGTAAAGTAGTGTGTGACTCGGGGGAATCGGGTTGCAGACTCGAAGTAGAGTTAGTGAAGGGGGGGTTCAGCTGTTTGTTTACAGGTTTTACAAACCTGTAACTTTTGGGTTTATAATTTTGTAAAACCCTGAAATTTTAAATGATTAAGAAACTTAAATCATATTTAAACTCAAGTTTTAAATTTATTTGAATTCAAGCTAATTTAAAATTACAGTTTAAATTAATAAAGTTAAGAAGAAAATTTATTTAGTTTTTACAGGTTTTTGATAAACCTGAAACTGTTTTACAAAGCCTGTCAATTTTGATTTTTTTAAAATTTTAAACTGAATTTAAATAGAGTGCAGAGCAAATTTTAAAACAAAATTCTGAAACAGGTTTTAAATCTTGATTCAAAATGAGTTTGAATGATAATTTAAAAATATATAAGTTTTATAAAATAAAGTGAAGGATTTTGACAACTTTGAAATTATTATATAAAATGACTTAAAATCTGAAGTTTAAGGTTTAAAAAGAGTTTTAAAATTTAAATTTAAATCTGAATTCAAAGCTAATTTGAATCTTAAGTTTAAATTTGGAAACAAAGTTAAATGTGTATTCAGTTATTGAAATTTAAGGAAAATTTGAAGTTGCAAGATTTAAACTAAGTATAAATTGAGTTATTGAGATGTTAAGTTATAAATGTTTAAACTTTAATAAGTTCAAACTATTTACATTTCAAACCTTATATTTGGAATGAAATTTTGAAACAAGTTTTAAAGCACTTTGTTTTAAAATAAAATTTGTTTAAACATAATTTAGAAAAGTTTTATTTTAAAGTTAAGTGAAGAAATAATGTTTTGAAATTAAATTATTAAAAAGGTGATTAAGTAATAATTAATTTATTTAATTAATTATTAAGGTTAAATGCATATTGATTTAGGGGTTAATCAAATTTGAAAATTTAGATCATTAATTAGATTTTTAATTAATGGTTATAAATTGTTAATAAGTATTTAAGTTTTAATCAAGGTTAATGTATTTAAATAATTAGACTTTAATTATAGATAATTAAATTTGTAATTTATCTAAGATAATTATTTAATTAAATAATTAGGGAAGGGTTAATTCAGGTCATTAACCAGGATTATTTAAATAATTAATTAATATGATTAATTTCTACGATTAATTAGATTAATTAATTTAATAATAATCAATTGTGAATGGGTTGAGTATAATTACTTGGTAAAGTAATTAAGAAATTAATTACTTAATGTAATTAATTTAGTTTAATGGAATTGTTTAATTTAATTAATTAAGTTTAATTAATTTTAAACATTTGAGTTTTTTTTAAGTAATTACTTTATGAAATTAATGATTTGGAAATTTACTTAGTTAAGTAATTAATTAATAATTACATGATTGTAATTAAGTGGAGATGTTTAAGTGTGAGATAATTTGGATTAATTATTTAGTAATTAATCAACTAATTAAGGAATTAATTAAGGATAATTAACTTGGTTTAATATAGTAATTAAGTTTGTTAATTACTTAGAGTAATTAATTTAAGAAATAATTAAGATCATTAATTATTTTAATTAATGATGTAATTAAAGTTGATTAATTATGATTAATTAATCAATAATAGGTAATTAATTAATGTAATTAATTAAGGATTAATGTAATTAATTATGATTAATTGATTAATTGAAGTAATTAAGGGTTAATTACTGTTTAGTTGAGGATAATTAATTTGTGAAATTAATTAAGAATAATTACATGAAGGTAATTAAGGGTAATTAATCAAGAGTGATTAATTAAAGTAATATATGATGAATTAATTGATTGTAATCAATTAAATGATTGAGTAAGCAAGATAATTTGGTAAAGCAATTAATTTAATTTATTTTAAATTAATTAAAGATGAAGGAATTAATTTAATTCATTTTAAATTAATTTGAGATAGAGATGATTAATTTAATTCATTTTAAATTAACTATATTGTGATGAGTAAATCTTTGCTTATGGATGAATGGTTTGACTTGGATGCTTTGTAATCTCAGTAATGAGATAAATGATATTGGGTGGTATGGATGTTGGTTGTATTGTGATGATAACATAGGTTATCTGTTGTGATATTGATTGATGGGATATCTATTTGATATTGAGTATGTGGATTACCTGTTATGTGATAATGTTAATTATCAGTTATGAATTATGAGTTATCTATCTGTGTGAATATAGATACTGTAATTGAAATGTTTTAAAACTTTAAAACAACTTGGACCTTAAAAGACACGCTTTGGTTTTCGATGAGACCGGGATCGGGTTTCCATATTTGGATATCCGAAAACCACATCGATTCCAAATAACGATAGGTCGTGAATCAAAGTGGAGCTTTGTGAAGACTCGAGGTGTAAGGGCTATGAGTCATTATAACTCTGTGGGTGATTCCGTAATGAGTTGACGGAATTAGTCCTTATAGATTCGAGATGGTGAATTAGAGTGCAAGGGTTATTGTCGTTAACTCTGAGGGTGATTCCAAAATGAGTGTAACGAGATAATGCCTTCGGTTTCGTTCGAACCCGGAACGAACTTGTATGGATTGAATGCTTTCAGAACATCGTCAGGTGGACGATGAGCATTCTAAGGGATGTGTCCTATAAAGGTAATCGTAGCCTCAAGCCTCATCAACCGGGAATGGCTAAAACAGGGGAGGTGCAGCAAGGCTTCGTGGGTAGCGCCCACTGGAGAGCAAGATTGATCCCTGTCTAGAAGTCCCTTTATATTTCGGCTGTGTGGGGCGATTGCTAGCTAGAATCGCCGGGGTTGTCTTGTTCGGAACTGTTCAGTAAGGAACGGGTCCGGCCTTGTGTTGCAGGGGAGTTAGGGTGGCTCCTCGGTACGGTGATCTAGGCCACGTACTGTGACGGGCGGTACCCCAGTAGCCCTGCCATTGTATGGAATCCAAAATCCAATAAGTGCCGTACGTATTAGTTGTGCCCAACTATGTTGGAATGTGAGATGTAAGCATTTCAGCTATTTCTGTATTTTACTTGAAAACCCTAGACACTATTATAATATCATCGGATTTCCTATCAAATGTTTTGGTTAGCGTAAGGTAAAAACTTTTCCATGTTTATGTGTGGGAAGTCTTACGTGATACCTTTCTTTTCAAAAGGTTTTTGAAAGTTAAGCAACTTTAACCTGTTACTCACACCAGACCCATGTCTGACCCGGAGTTTATTTTTGTTTTTCATAAACTCTTGGGTACTCAAATTTTTATGAGTAGTCAAGGGAATTCAGGTTAGGATTCTGGATTAGCTTCGACGACTTGTGGAGGAGCAATGGAGCAGGAGGCTTCTGCGGGTAGATATATATAGAGTATTCCGCTGTGTGTTCTCTGAGAGTTTGTTGTATTATGTTGTATAATTAGACAGGTGTCTATAACTGTCTAGTATGAGTTGTTTATGCTGTGTATCTCTGATGCATATGATACTATGTAAAGTATTATGTTATTAATATAATTTATTCGTTCCGCTGTGTTAGATTCTGATGTTGTTTCTTCTTCTCTTCTTTCTATTCTATTCTCTATCCCTTTCTTTCTTAATTCATGACGCGATTTTCTGGGAGTGAAATTCGGGTTGTGACAAAACTCATTTGATATTGTGTATGTAAATATTATAAAATATAATTCACTTGAAATTAATTTATAATTATTGTAGTGTAAAAGATAATAAATGTAGATCTGAATGAAATGAACATAATATACATACTTTTAATTGAGAAAGAGGTTATCAATTTAGGTGTTACAATATGGTCAATATAAACATAAATGAATCACACGTCCAAGCATACAAATATAGAGAATATGTAAATGCATTAACTAGAAATTACCTTCAAATGTTACCATAAAATCACAGCTTAAAATCAAAAACTCATAGAATCCATGAATTGATCTTATTACCCAAAGCCTTGAATCACACCTTGGATATGAATTCCCCTTAGGATGTTTCCTATAAGTCACGCCTTGAATAGTGATATCTCCTTAGATCTTCAAGATCTTATCCTTGCAAAAGATGGACGAACTACTTTTGTTTTATTTTCTTTGATATTTTTATTTGGAGTTGAAAGATTTTTGCAAATTTAATATCAATAAAATATCTGGTTTTATTGATAGTCTCTCTAAAAAGTTAGGAGGAGATAAAGAATAAATTGTATGTAATGAAAGAATTAGAGAATATTTTTATTTTAAAGAATGAAATTGTTCATATTCTTTACTTAATATTTCCCTAGTTAATTCTCTTGATTGTTTCTCTTTCTACAATTCTTTCTTTTCACATGGTATGCCCTCAAATGACATAAAATTTCCATAATCATGTCATCAGATGACTTAAAATTTCCATAAATCATTTTATGAAATTATCTTCAAATTACATCAATATCGCATATTAATGGGCACAAATATAACTTTTATAAATACATTAAAATAATTACAAACATCTTCCAAGCATCAAATAAATAGTAATTAATATTTCTCAAACGTCAATTAATATAATCAATTTACTATATATTAATTCAATCATGTATGTGCGACTTAAAGGTGTAAATTCAGTCAGCGACTAACATTGAACTATTGAATATTAACGTTCACACATCACTTAGCAGGTGGTGTGACATTTTGACTAAATTTATTGCTTATACATCTTTTGGAAAAATCTAATTTTACTTATTATAAGCGATACCTGATAGTGACAATTATTTACTGTGAGGACCCGATTCTTCGATTTCGAAAACCGACATCAATACGTCTAATGTATCAACTGCCGAGCAATCGAATGCCGGAAAACCGAATTCTTAGGGTTGAAGAAGAAGAAAAAGATAGAACAGAACAGAAAGAAACTACAGAACAATATCAGAATCTCACAATCGCAGCGGAACAACATATAATAGATAAATGAATAATCTTTAAACAAAGAACTATATCAGTTATTACGTTACATCACATTACATTACATTACATCATCAGAGTATACAACAACAAACAGCGGAAAAGAAATACTACATATGCTAGTTAATACGCCATGCCGTCCAGCTTGCTTCCAAATCTCTATAGCAACTCCCGAATCTAGAATAACCTGATAACCTAACTCTAGACTGCCCGTGTGGAAATTGGTGGGCACCCAGAGTTTAAGAAGGGAACAATAACTCCAGGTTAGTCATGGGACTCGTGTGAGAACTAAAAACGGTTATTTTCACAAAGAAAATCAAAAGAATTTCGCTATGCTTTTGGAAAATGAAACTACCATAAGGCCTCCCGCCACACACACAATGCAAACGCAGAATTGGAGGAGATTTCTCCTTATGATAGTCAAATATGCTTACTGCGCAGAATCATTTGATTTTTGTTATTTTTAGTGCATAGTGTAGAAAACATTTCGAAAGTATAATATAAATCTTAGCCAACATACGACCATTATCGTATGCCAACTATAGCAACCATGTTCAATAGCAGGTTACCGCCACATTCCATGGCAGGTTATACAACTAAAGCCGTATAGGGTTCGTATTGTTTCTTTGGATTTCCAACAAATGGTCAGGAAAAGGAACTTCCTACACCGAAATGGGTACGCCTCTGGAAAGATACCCCGAGAACCTAACCAGATCTCTGCTGTCACAAGGCCGAGTTACCACACGCTTCTGGGTGCAATGAAGCTATAACTTGATAACTCCACACAAAAGGTATGCCATCCATCGGTCGTTACCGACCTTTATCCGAGGATCCTCAATACCAACAACCACAAAGTAATAAATTTGCAGCAACCACATAGGTTAAATATCTGGGCTCCATACCATGATACAACCTCTATCCAGAAGAAAATGGACATACCTTAGGGGCGCGACCCCTAAAAAAAACCTTGCCGCAACATTCCTGTTTCGACCATTTCCGGGTTGTGAGGCTCGACGAAGTCTCGTCCACAAAGCTACTCTTTTTTCACAAAGCCACGCTTTGATCAACAAATGATCAATAAATAATCATCACACAACAACACTCAGCATGCCACATTACCAAATTGGGAGTATATCGCTGATAACCTTCAACTACAAAACCTATGAGCCCGTACGTCTCAGAGAAGGGTGTTAAGCTAAGAGAATAAATTCTCCGCCACCAACAGAGATGTATTTGAAAGAAATTTGCTTTATATCTAAAAATGTAATGTCAGGCACGTAACCATAAAAGTCCGTTCCGGGATCGAACGGAACCGAAGGCACTTCCAAAGAAGCCCTTGCAATCCGGATATTCACTAATCACGTTCGGATTCCCATCACAAAGGGTAATAAATCTCTATATCGAAGAACAGCCGACGCAGAGACATTCGACGGTAATCCGTCCGTTTTAAAAAATATTCGGCCTTCAACACCGCTTCAATGCTATCCATTACGTCGTATCACTATTCGGAATGGGTAATCCGAATAACGAGCGCAAAAATTTAAAAATAAGTGTAGCATTCAATTTCAACCAATTTACAACAAACACCTATTTAAACGTCAATATTGATAGTCGATTATTTAACTATCAATCAATATTCACAACATTACTCGATTATAAATAATCTTCCCAAATTATTTATTTTTCAAATTATCTTTACAAGATATATATTCCACACTTTAACCATTTGACAACCAATTTCAAATCAATTTTCAACTTTACAACTTTCATTTCAAAATGGTTCATTTAAACCAATTAAATAAATCCTTACCGATTTATTAAATTTACGTACCAAATTCGCAAATTAATTTCCACACTTTAAAAAAAATCAATATTTATTTTCAAACAAATTTTTCTTTCTTTTATAAATTCCATAGTGAATTTACCTTTCCATAATATCTATGAATATACGATTTCCAAATCGATTTCTAATATTCATTTTCAACTTATCTATAAAAGATAAAATCTCAAAACATTCACTTCATATTGGAAATACATTTCTATACTTATTAAATAATAAGTAATTCACAAAACTTTTTATTTTCAACATTTTGAAAATATTCAATATACTTAAATTCAAATTAAGTATATATTTTATTCTTTAAGGAAAACTTTCACTTAAACACATTTATTTGGGTCAAAACGAATGTTGCGTAAAACATCGATAAGACAACCCAAAATCATTAGTATAGGGATTCAAAATTAAGATAGATATATAAATCCCAATATTATATAAAATATTTCCTTTCGGAAATCATTTACTATAACAACAGTGTTATAGTCCACCATTTCCTTATTTCTCGAAAACGTCTATTTAAACAATGAATGTTGAAATCTATGTGTTCGATATTTAATGCATTTTAAAACATCTTTAAATCGTTTTAAATTCTATTTAAAACGTCACTTCCCCAAAACATTTCTTTAATATATATTCACTGTCCAAAATCGTGAATATACTTCATTAACCAAATTCAACATTTTCTACACATTTTATCTAAAGGATTTCCTTCCATCCAAAATCGTGGATATACTTCCTTTAATAAGCTATAATAATTAACTTATCAAAATAAGCCGATTTTGGATTTATAAAACAACGTTTATATATTCCACTTATATTTATTTTATAAAAACTTCCACTTATAAAATCCCTTAATGGACAAATTCTATTTATATCTCATTTAAATGCCAAAATCCAATTAATAAGTGAATTACTTATAAATCCTTTATTTTACAAAATCTATTCATTTTATAAGTTCATAATTTATAAATCTATAAATTTCATTCACTTATGAAATCCGTTTATACTTCATTTTAACACTTATAAAAACTCATTTTATAATTCCAATATTTTTAATTTATAAATATCAATTTCATAAACCTTTTATATAAACCATTTATAATAATTCAAAAATCCAAATTTAAACCATTTTACAAATTTATCAACTATTTATTTCAAAAATCACATTTCGGTTATATTTCACAAAAATCATAATTTTTATAACTTTATAATTATAGCGTTTATTTATCTAAAATGAATCAGTTCCAAAATTAATTTTTTATTATGAAAACTCAACTTAAATTTTCAAAAATCCAATTTTATTTATATTCGGCATCTAACGATACCAAAAATATATTCGGCTAAATTTTAGCCTTTAACGATCTCAATCACAAAGATAATCACAAAGATTATAAATAGATCGACACACAACATTGAAACCAATTCAATCATTTGAGGAATCCAGTTGGATCCCTCCAACCTGTTTCCCTGCATCCATAGATGTTAGCACAATACCAATTCCACTTCAAGACGGAATATCGCGGTATATGGGATTTATAAAATATTATCCGCTATTATGCGGCGCAATAGGTTCTCATCCGTTATACAATGCGGGAAAATAAACTCCAAGTACTTATATAATACCAATTTCACTTTGCGGTGAAATATTCGCGGTATATGTTTTTAATAAATAACCTCCGCTTACTAACGGCGCATAATGTCTACTTTAACAATCAATAGATAACAATCATCATTCAAACATACATTCAAGAAATTTTAAATCTAACTATTTAAAATTTAAATCGAAAATATTCGATTGAGTGAGAAGTTCTCACCTTGAATTCCGATATCAGTTCCAGCGTTTTATTTCGAATAAAATTAAACAGACGTTTAATTTTATCCAAAAATTTCACTGACTCCAATCGCTTCCAATCCAGCTTCATTGTGTAGTGCTCATCAATACGAAGCCAACGCAAGTCGTTTCGTAATTTTTTGATCTCGTATGAAAAAGTTACGTTATTACAAAGTTATACGAATTTTAAATATACTTAATTTACAATTTTCTTTTAATTTAAAACCCTACAATCAAGATCTGCCGTTGGATCCTCCTCTGCAAATCAGGACCACCAAACGCAAACCCTTCTTCTTCTTGTTTGATTCACGTACGCAACCCTCAGGGTATAGAAACCCATAGCCGCCGATCTTGCTTCAATTATCGCGACTTTGCCTTCCACTTCCACGACGTTCGGAGCATGCCACGTCGAAGCCGCCACCGCCTACTCCCAACGCCCAGTGACCGGCCCCACTCAGTGCGCCATTTCGTCTTGAAAACCATGAAGAACCGCCGGCCTTTGAGCTTGATTTGCCGTCGATCGGCTCCTCCTAATTCGATCATGACCGTTGAGATTGAAGATCTCTACGTGCTCTACAAGTTTGCTTTAGAAAGTTTTTGATAATGGTCGATGGATTTAGAGATAAACGAGGGGGAAGTTGACAGTTTTTTGGCCATTGATATTCCTAGGGCCGGCGGCTCTGAATTGAAACCCTAGGGCTTTAGAATTTTTTGCAAATGTGAAGAGTGAAGGGCTTTTATAGAAAAAACGACGAACACTATTCATCCCGGATTTTCCAAACTCCAAACGAAGCGTGGCGGTTGGCGTTTCTAAGGTTTATCCCGCGTTTCGAACACAATGGAACATGTTTCGGAGGCTAATTCGATAATCTGTGCGAGTTACGGCAATAAACATTCGATTTTAAATTAAATCGATTTAAACTAATTCCTATGCGTTTTGGCTTGCCCCGGACAAACGGTAAATCTGATTGACACGAAATTTGAAATCATACAATAATATCACATTATGGATCCGATGAAATTGGTTTTGTCGAAATCCGAGACTTTTTGAAAAATGGCTATTTTAACTCGTCAATTAAATATTAAAATATTCAATTTTCACAAATTAACTTTTAATTCGATTTTAAAAGTTCTAAAATATCGTTCTAACTCCAACATGATTAAATAAAATTTTACAAATCAATTTTAATCATTTTAAACCCAATTTTCAATTATTTCTGTAATTTCAACTATTAAATAATCAATTTAATTATCCAATTAAATCCAGATATTCGAAATAAAATTTATTCGACTTATAAATTTCACTTATTAATATTTAAATTCAATTAAATATGCAAATTTTAATTAATAGAAATTCTGGGTCATTACATTTACACCAATTCTCTTCGTCAAAACTATATCACATTAGGACTTATGGAATTTGATAATGGTCAAAATTCCAGTATGTCCACATTCAACTTTATAGTCCAATAATAAAGTCCACGGTTCATTAATAACAATCATTATTAACCAAAATGATTTGGCCAGAGACTTTGAGTTGACTTCAGATGACCGTGATACTAACCTCATATAACTAAGGAGACGAATTCTCTCGTGAATATTGTTTCACTTCCAATGCTTCCACTCAACACAACTACAGTCATTTAATGGACGATATGCCATGATTTAACTATAATCAAAAGTGAAGCTTCCACATTGAAGATTAATAGTATTCTTAAGTCGAGAGAACTATATAAATTATTCACATCAATATTCTCTGCTTGACCATAGTTATATTAATTAACAAAAACTATCGAGTGAGTCTTTCCATAGTTATCCAATAACTAGTAGTACGTAACCTCTTAGTGTCCCCAGCAGTCATGAGTAATACATTACCCAACATTTGAAGAGCGTTATGTACTCTAGTCTTAATGGATGCATCGATATCCAGTCTCAATACATCTTGACTGGGAATATTTAAAATGTATATTTGTATTCATTGTGATAAATTACTTGTGGTTACAACACTTTGTAATTACTATCATAAGACATACCATTTATGGATTTTCTACTAAATATACTTTTAATTTAATTTAATTAATTAATTAATATAACATATTATATCAAGTATATAATAGAAAGAAAACACATTTTAGTTTGAACAAGATTGAATATCAGTTTAGATATATATAACAAATTACATAATTGCCTCCAAGGGATACCCCAAACTCTATCATAATATACGTTGGTATTCGTATTAGTTATGATTTGGACAACTAGTTATTAGTAGCATAGTAAACCACAAGGCTAGGAGATTGAAATGGAAAAGGGATAGTAACTCTAAAATTTATGAGCACGAAAATTTAGTGGGCAATAATTGTGTAGCTAATAGGGATTTGCAGGATTTAAATGGGGATTTAAGTATGTTTAATGCGACTGGTTAAAAAAATTTATGGGGAAATGAAAGAGCGATAATAAGTTAAATTTGAAATAGATAAGTAAATATCATTAGTATTTGTCTAATTTGAATAATAATGACCATTTATTATGGAGAATTGACATTTATGAGACATAGAAGGAAGTCAGGAACATATCTAGTAAGCATATTGGATAGAAATAGGTTCGCAGTGAATAATTAAGGAATATTAGTAAGTGAACTTAGGAGGCAACATAATTTTTATAGTAGGAAATTATCTAGCCTCAATAATACGTTTAGGACGAACGTGAATTATTGGGCCTAGCCTATATAAGTCCTAAGATAATTGGTTTGGTTTAGAATATGTTGGAATGCGAGGTCTATAGAGTTACACAATAGAAGTATGCTCTTCACCAAGAGGTTACCAGCAATTGTGTATACACACTAATAATGTGGGACATCTCCAACTACAGGACCAATGAGGAAGGGATATACATATGCATATAGGTATGAAAAAATATATAGGGGGTTCACCTAAGATTCAAAGTATTAAATGGCTCAATAACTTTAGGATGTCAAGAGGTTCACTTTGAGGTGGAAGGTATTAAATAGTCATTGGGTCTGCCTCCTCCCTATATAAGAAGTCTTAAATAACCTACGACGGTGCCTAACAGGGAAACAGGGTCTACTTTATTTCTAACAAGAGATATTAAGTAACTAGGATATGTATTTTTCCTTGACTTACATTCGGTTAGTCTAAATGGAATTTCAGCTGTGGAGGTCATGGGGCAATATTGGTATTATTGTTCGACTAGTATTTAGTAGTAGGGTTGGCATATAGGCTTTGACCACCATCATTCCCAAGCGGTCGTTGGCAATGGCTTGGGTTATGCCCTAACAGATTTGGCTTCCTACTGTATAGAATATGTATGGGATATGCAAATATATCAAAGTTTAATTAGTTATTTGGTTATCGGTGGTAGTCTAGTTAACCCTTAGATAGGTCTTTGAGATGCACTAGTAGTCGGAAAATTAAATTATGGAGCCATATCTAGGGGTCATCGACCTTTGTAACTAGGGATCATTAGAATAGTGATTACGTTATGGAGGGACCACTTTGGGTTTGAGGTATTAAATGGCCATTAGGTTTGCCTCCTCTACGTTAAAAAAATATTAAGTGGCCAGAGTTTTCATTTGAGTAGTACAACGCTTATTTATATATGCATATATATATATATATATATATAAAGTTATACCTCGGAGAAGGTTGGATATATTATAAACTTTGATGGAATTACATGGAAGATCCATGAATAATGGACATAAGACATAAATAGAAATCAATCGGCACAAGTTAGTGTTATGGATAAAGTATGTAATTTGTCAATCATTGGAATGTTGTTTTTACCACCTCCTCATTACAACGTAGGAGATAGGTTTAGAGGGAAAAGCTATTGGTGCAAGATGAAAACTGCAGGTGGTGATGTCTTCTCGTTCATGCTCGACGGTTGCAAGGCAATCAGATATTAATGGAATAATACTGATTCTAAGGTAGTAGCCTTAGTCAGCACATATGTTCTATTATATTTTACTATTTTGTCATGAGTTCATTATTATATATTCTTATGTTTGTTATAGGTTACCAAAACCAACGATCTATATTTTCATGGACCTGGAGTTCAATTTAGTCGAAATTCGGACCCATTAAGGTGCAAGTTGTTACATTTCATAAATGCATGACTTTGTTGGTACCGACAAGATTTGGTTGGTACCGACGTAATTTAGTTAATACTGACATGAGCTGATTGGTAACGACATCATTTGAAAAAAAATCAAGAATGATAAAAGAAGGAGTACGCCAAATTTGACTTGGTTATGGATAGCAAAGACATGATGAAATTGGTATCGACATAACTTGACTGGTATTTACATGATTTCAGATTTTGGATTGGCTACTTTAGAGGCTTGTGACTTAAGTCATGAAGAAAACTTGGAAATTTAGGGTATGAAAACAGACCATATTTTGTTATCTTGGAATGCATGCAAATTGACGAGGGGGCCCAACATGGAGCAAAGCTTCCAAAGACAATGAAAACAGGTCGGTACTGATCATATTATGGTTAATACCGAGTTTTTGTGTTTTTGGAAATCATGTGCAAAGACCCATTCTTCATGCTCGAACTTCAATTGTGGAGGACAAGACACGTTCAAGCTTGGAATCATGAGATTTATGTTGGGGATCGCCTATAAATAGGAACCTACACCCAACTAGGAAGGGATCGATCTTTGAACGGCCTCCTGAATTTTGGATTGACCTTCTTCTTTCTCTAACTCATAAAACATAGATAAAACCAAGATCTACTAGACTGTAGCTCGAATTTGATTGTAATTTGTTGTATTCCAGGGAGAATTCATTGAATAAAAAGATTACGTAGATGTAGTCCAAAGATTTTGCCGAGACACTGTAAAAATCTTGTGTCTCTTTCTCTTTTTCTTCATAAGGACCACTATAAGGACCACAACCACAAGTCTTGCATCTTTGATCACGAAAGATCGATTGCTTATCGAACCCTATGAATTTGGTCATGTGGGTCAGGTGTGATCATGTATAAGCGCACGAGATAAATATAGATCTATCTTAGATCTAACTATTCGTGACACTTCGATTTGTGAATCAATTCCTAGACTCCTTGAATCTGCACCAAACTTGCTAGAATCAAATAATCCACATAGTTTTATTTTATTTGATGTTATTTTGGTGAAAATTTTTGGACATTGAGAGGTATGTCATGGAAATAGTGGTAATGAAAGGAAAAGATAGGAAGAGCGAACCATTGAAAAATGAATTAATAAGGGAGGTTTGTTTTTGTAACGATTGGCCTTTTCGACCCTCGAACGACGACACTAATATATTCACGGTAATCATGTGCCGAGCACCCAAGTATCGAAAAGATCGAATGTAAGGGTAAAAGGAAAGGAAGAAAGGAAAACAAACAAGAAAGAGGAGAACAAAAACATCAGAATCTCATATGTGGAATAATAATAATACATAATATCTTAGAAGTTCTTTAGAAAAAGAAAACTTTAATATAAATATAATAATCAAAGTAAACTAATCTATCATCGGCCTGGACAGTTATAATAGCATTCCTTAAAAATGCTGATAAACACAAAACAAATAATGCAGTAGAAAATAAAATACATGAATAGCTCTTGGAGGCATTTGGATCGTCTCCTGAATCTCCAAAGCATCCATAGCTAAATTTGGAAATATACTCTAGATTGAACCAAGCAATATAAGGAAATAACACCCAGATTGGTAAACCAGCGTGAGAAAATCAAATTATATAGATTTATATACTTATAAAACCCTTTAAAAATAAATGCATCTCATAAGACCAAGGCGCAAATAAATAGGGATGGGTTTTTACCTTTCGATAACCAAACTATTTCTATTAGAAAATCCAGTTATATTATAATAATCTAAGGTGATGAATATAAATAAGAAATAGTTATGCTACATGTGAGTGTACATTATACCAAAACATAATCAAAACTGCCAAGGCGCATTCGCTAATTGTCTAGGATTCCACAGAGGTGCCTTAAGTGCTCCGAGAACGATCCTCTAGCAAAAGGATTAGAGATATCCAGCCCAAGCATCATATATCCCTGGCTGATATGCATAGGAAATACATGTCTAATGACAACATGAAGCTGATTACACCACTCACGCATGCACAACTATATGTACCTCTAGCGTAGAGTCATTAGTACCCTTGGGTTAGCTAAAAGCCTGGCTATGCATCATATCTTTGGTTTTAGTCATAGCTGTTGCAAAGGCTACGTCCGTCATTCTAGCACATGAGTCACAACTCTAAAAGATCTCAGAGCAACACAAGGATTCTTATATCTCAAGAGATCTTGAAAACATACATGGATTCCCATATCCCAACAGCTCTCGGAATCACACATGAATTCCCGCATCCTAAATAGATCACAAACAACTACATGTGTTCGAACATATCACACAGATCTCGAATATCCACATGGATTCCAACATCTTCAACCGATCATGAACCTCTTCCAACGCATAGAATGCACATATGGTTTTAGAGTGGTAACTATTTCGAGTCATCTCATATAAGTACACTCTCCCGCTTACCGGGGGTTCCAAAAACCAATCGGTAGATTTTCGATAAACTCAACTCTAGTTCTTATGAAAATAAATAGACAATACATAAGAGCGGAGATTATCTTCTAACAGAATGGATTTCCTTATCATTTGTCTTAGAAAAACAAAATGAGATTATACGTATAGTATAACATTATCGAAGGTAATTTACTGTATAATTGTTGTGTTTCTTCTTGATATTTCCAGAGTTATATTTTGGTCAATTTAATAATAATGAGAATGATCGTATAAGGGAAACTAAGTCCCATATATTTTCATAAGCAAGTCACAAAAAAAGCATAATTGACACAGAGCATAACTACTTTGAATCCCCTTTTTAATTAATTAATCCTTTGTTAATTAAAACTTCCCTTTTTCTACTTATGTGTGTGTGTATTTCAAATACCTTTACCAGGTTATATACAAGTATTCTACAATTCCCTATTCGTTTATACTCTTTTCAATGCTTCAAAAGTATTCATTTACTTGTCTCAATAGTATAAGTATATCCAATAATTATTAACAAGATTTACATACTTTAAAATATAATCAAAGAACTAAAAAACAAATGTTACTTACACATTGTTACTATAAACCTCTTCTCTCTTTTATACATTAAAACCTATACTTTTCTATCATTTCCAATATTCCATACTTGTCATTATCTTTAAAATTCCATTCTTAAAGATTTAAGTATTTCCCAAAATAACAATATTTTACCACCTTAAATATTGTCCAAGGTTTTGAAAACAAATGTTGCTAAAACTTTGTTTTCTATAAACCCAAACCACTTCACTTAATCATCATATTTTAAACCCTCTTTAAAGATTAAATTACATTTGTAAGGGTTTAAGACAATTGTTACTCAAACAATGTCACTATAGACCCAAATTATTTCATACTTTAAACATTATGTTTAAAACTTACTTCCTAAAGATTTAATTATAGTTAAGGGCTCAAGTCAATTGTCACTCAAACAATGTCACAACAAACCCAAATCCTTTTCCCTTATTATTGCTTTAAAGTATTCCTCATTAAAGCCATAATTACTATCCTAACTATAATTGCTCATTTCTATATTAATTTAACAAATTAATGTACTTTCACTTAACTTCACCAAACCGTTCATTTTAGTGCAAGTGTTGAATTTCCTTTCTTACTGTATAAAAGGCTTAACTTGCTTTTATTTTCAAACTTATATATATAATGAAAAACCTTTTTAAAATAATATTATAGATATATACTAATTTATTTATAAGTTAGGAGTAAATTCTAATAACAATTTTACAAGTTATCATATTACATAAGTTTTATATTACTTAAATAGTATAATTACAAATTTCTAAAGCTATTTTTACTTAAAAATGCTTATAATATGATCTAAAACATTTGACTTAAAAATTTACTTCAAAAAACTTTAATTTATAACTTATTTAAAAACCATAAAGCATGTTTTATAATTTAAAAACCTTTATTTTGAAATTAGAAAATAATCATATAAGATAATTAAACTTTAAGCTCCTTATTAAAATATTTAATAACCTTTCACAAAACTCCTTTAAAAAGAATTGGGAAAATATCTAAAGTAAATGCCCTTTTTTACTTTACTAAAAATCATGATTTTCAACACAACTTTTTTTATAGAATTTCTTCAACTTTCAAAACCAGTTTCTTTAGGTCAAACACACTCAAAACATGTGTACAGAACAAGCCAATATATATTTCCCAATATATTCACATTTAAACCAATTTAACCAATGTCAAATGCAGGGGATTTTAAAGTGCATTTATAGTGACTATTTCGCTTCAAACATTCACAAATAATTTCAACTTTACCAAACAACAACATTACCAACCATGTAACAATTCTGGGCCAAGGTACATGTTTAGAGGGTTATAAAAGAGATTATGCTACATATAATGTTATCTCTTGCTTTCCAAAATAAGGAGGGGTCCAAAAGTAATAACTTGCATTGTTCTTGTAACAACTCAGGATTTCAGTCATTAGAAATTTGAATATTTAATTAATTTTAAATATTCACAAGTTAATTTCATATGTTGAATAACTTATATTTCAAATATCATGATTTATTTTGATAATTAAATTATTTAATTTAATATTTGAAATTGCTTAAACAATTGGATTCTGAATTATATATGAATGAAAATGATTTATAAAGTTGATTTAAATTATATTTAAATTAGAATGGAGTTAGGAAACTTTTAAAATTGACTTAAAAGTGAATAAGTAGAAATTGGAAATTTCTAATTTTTATTAACGTGTAACAAAGTCATTTTTGAAACTGTCTCATATTTTAATGAAACCAGTTTCATTAAATCATTAATAGTGTATTATTGCAGGATTCCAAATTTCATGTCAATCGAACTTACGGTTTGGTCGTGCGAAGTTGAAACGCATAGAAATTAATTAAAGAAATTTGATTAAAATAATTCGTTCGAAAACCTATCTTCCAAATACGATGTAATTAGCTTGTAATATATATTCCATTGTGTCCGAAATAGGGTTAAAACATTATAAACATCAGGCGGCATGCTTCGATTGGAGTTCGAAATATTTTCGGATGAATAGTGCATGAAAAATTTATAAAAAGGACATCACTTCTCCAATTTACAACAAACCTAGGGTTTCATGTCCAGCCGCCACCTTATAGTTCAATGGCCGAAAAAACACCATCTTCCACCTTAATTTCTAGCAAATTCATCGATTATTACCCAAAACTTCCTAAATGGAAAATGTTAAGCTCGTCGAGATCTATAAGTTCAATGGTTGAGATCTGAAATGGTGCTTCATGGTGGTTAAAATCAGGGTTTGAAGGGCTCTCATTCAAGGGAAATTTCGTGACGATGTAGAGGCCGAGCGCCTCGTGCTTTTTGGCATTGGTGGAGCTTGCGTAGGCGCATGCAATAGCAGTTGTCAATCTGCCTCTAGGGCGGCGTGGGTGGAGCGACGATAGCGTGTACGCGCACGTGAATGGGTTCGAGTTTTCCTGGGAGTAACGCGTGAGGAAGAAGGATAAAACGATATTAAGGGTAATTAAAATTAATTATGTAATTAGTTTAAATTATAATTATATTATATATTTCGAATGTTTAAAATAGCATAACTTTGTCATACGAGGTCCAAAACGAATGAAACAAGTTGCGTTACATTCGTATCTACGAATACTACGCATTGAAATTGAATTGGACTCCATTTGTAATGACCTATGTTTTTAACTATTGGAAATTATTAAATTTAATATGATTATTAAATAAAAATGGTTAAAAAAATTTAACGAATTATTAGTGTAGTTATTGAATATAAAGATTTGGTTGAAATTATAGAATGAATTTAAATTTCAAACATAATGATTTATCGTTACACAAAAACGGAGAATAATTTAAATTTGAGTTGAATAGGAATCGAAACAGTTTCCAAGTTGATGTAAGTTCCATTTGAATTATAATTGAGTTAATAAATTTTTAAAAAAAACTAAAATTTCAAGCATTTCGTCTAATTTTGAAAATCGCTCGATTTAATAGACACGATAAAATAGCTTTTCGGGGCACAGTCTTGGAATTCAACGAAATTTGTTCCATTGTATTCGTAATAGTGTATTATTACTGGAGAAAATTTCATAGCGTTTGGAGTTGCCATTTGGTTTGGAAATTTTATATTATAATTCGATTCGAGAAGCTATCTTCCACGGACGACCGAATTAGGCCTCGAAACTTATTCCATTTGTTTGGAATAGGGGTAAAATATTATAAACGTCAGGCTGCACACTTAGTTTGGAGTTCGTTTGGAAAAGCACGTGAATATTGAAAATAGTAATAAAATAATACGTATACACGTATATATACGCATATACCATACACCCAAACCTTAGCTATTGCCCTAGCTGCCGCTTATTAGTTAATGGCTAAAAACTTCCACCATTTCCCATTGTTTTTCTCCTCAACCAAGCTGAATTAGCCGAAACTTCCAACTAGAATGTCGTAGGGCACAACGAGATCTACGAAATCAAAGGTCGTGATTGGGTATGGCGCAGCAAATTCGCGAAAATTCATGTTAGAATAGGTAGGGTCCGTTCACGTTTTCCAAGGTGTGAGGATGACCGAGTGGGGCGCAGCGTTGGCCGATGGTGGAGTTCGTGATGCTCTTCGTCGTAGTGGAGCTCAATCGTCTTCTAGGAGCATGTAGGTAGAGTGGTGTTCGTATGAGGTAGCGTGGTTTAGTCAAGAGCGTGATGCCTAGGGATGAACGTGGTGGGAAGAAAAGCAAGGTGCAGCCATATTTCCTCCATACTAGATCAACGGCTGAGATTGATGAAGGTTTAAAAAAAGAGTTTGTAAAATTATTTATATATTAATTTGTGTAATCTTATAAACTGCGTAACTTTTGCATACGAGGTCCAATTCACGCGAAACAGGTGGCGTTGGAATCATATCAACGAAGCATACGTCATGGAGTTGGTTAGAAATTTAGTGGAAGCTGAGGAAAATTTTAGTTTCAAATGAAAGATGAGTGTTTTAACGTTCAAAAGTACTAAAATATTTTTTTGATTAGTTAAATTGAAATTCATGAAGCGATTTAATTTTATTGATTATTATTTGATAATTTAACTGACATAGAAACCAATATACAAATTCATATGTTAGGAATTTTGAATTAACAGTTAAATTGAAATTAACTGCTAGTTAAATTCCCGATTGCTAATAAATATATAACTATTTGTTAGCACCAAAATTTGTCACTAACACCCTTAGAAAGATTGTGTAGAGAGATTAATGAAGAAAGTAAATTAAAACAGAGAATAGAGTGTAAATTTAAATGCAGAGAACAAGAACACCAAATTTATAGTGGTTCGGCGTAACTGCCTACATCCACTTTGAAGTTGATTTCCATTGATTTCCTTGATGGATGATTACAGATACAATCCGTTTTTGGTTACTAGAATACAATTGCAAAGTAAAAGAAATAAGTCTGGAATGAGTCTTGAAAATGGAAGAGTCTCCCCGGTGTTCTCTAAAATCTCCTCCTTTCTCAGTGCCCCTGCCCCTCTATTTATAGGCGAAGGTGGGTTGGACTTCCCTGGTAGGCCTGGTAGCTGAATAACTCGGTCCAAATAGGACAAGCTCTGTGTACCGAACCGAACAGGCCAAACAGTTGAATTCTGAACCCTCCTTTTTATGCCGAACGAGCCGTTCATTGTATGGGAAGGGTAGGCCGAGCGATAATCGAAGCCGACAGTGCTAGGGAGAATGTCGAACCATCCTTGATTGCCAAACATCTCGGGAGGCTGAGTGAGAATGCCGAGCCTTCATGGATACCGGATGCTCCTTGATGTTAAACGGCATGGTGCCGAATGGTCTGGGTGCCGAACGAGGAGCTTGGTGTTTGAACGCCATCTTGACCGAACGAGGCTTCTGGCCGAATGAACGTTTTTGGTTGACCGAAGCCTTTGGCCGAACGAGGCCTTTGGCCGAACGAGGCCTCTGGCCGAGCGCTATCTTTGGCCGAGCAATGCCTTAGGCCGAGCGTTCCTTAGATGCCGAGCGCTATCTTATGCCGAACGTTCCCTCATGCCGAATGCTTTTTGGTATGTCGAATACTAAGTTGCCTGGCCAAATCTCCAGAAAACACTTACCCCCCAAAGTGTATTACATGACCGAACATGATACGCTTTGAATTACACATCCTCCATGCTTTGCTTCTAACCTTGGTCATCACTCTTGGGGGTTGCATGATTCTCTTGGCCGAACGTAGTGTAGAAGGTCGAACGGTCCGGATGAAATCGAACGGTCCTCGTGTGTCAAACGTAATGCAGGGGTCAAACCGAACGGTGTGGCTTTGACCGGTTTCACCCGCCATAGCCTCTTCGTCTTCTCCTTCTTCCCTATATAACCTGGCGTCTTCCCCCTTCTCTTCTTTTCCATTTTTATTTCTGCTATCTTCCAAGAACTCACGATTTCGCCTGTTAACCAGATATCAAGAGTCTGATCAATCCCTCCTAAGCTTCGCTCTACCGAATAGGTATTATCTCCTTTATCTAGCCTCTATCCATGGTTAAACTTAGAGCCGTAGTCGAAAAGGTTTGTGGATCGAACTTCGATCTTTAGGACTATAGGTAAGGAGGAGTAATTTGAGACGAGTTCAGTAGGGAGCCATGGTTAGATGTGTGATGGTTTGACATAATTCCCTTGTGCCGAACGAGATTGGAAGAAGAAAGGATGGAGGAGGAGCAGGAGGTAGTTGGGATGCCGAATGGCATGTCCTGGTACGGCTTGCCGAATGATCGGCCCTCGTTGCTCGGTCGAGGATGGTGGAAAAGAGGGATGGATTTTAGGGTGGAGTGCCAAACGTTGGAGCTCGGCATAATTCTGGTTCGGTGTGACTCATCACATGCCGAACGGCAGGAGGGAAGGTTTGGGAGGAGGCATGAGTTAGCGGAGAGGAAGTTGAGTGTTGTTTCGGCCGAATGGGATTTTGGCCGAATGATACTCTGCCGAGCGCTAACTGGTTCGAACTATAGTTAGGCCGACCGTGAGTTTTAGGCCGATCGATAACTTCGTCAAGCGACAGCTTTGCCGAACAAACATAAATGTCGAACCATATCAAGGCCGAACAATCTCTCATGCCGAACGGTATTAAGACCGAACAATCTTACACCGAACAACACATAAATGTCGGACCAAACATGTCAAACGATACTTAGCCGAATAGCCCATAAATGCTGAACTAAACATGTCGAACGATATTTAGCCGAACAACACATAAATGCCGAACTAAAGCATGCCGAACGGTCGTAAAGAAAAAACAATGACTCTAACATTCTAGCATATCGAACCGATTTGGACTAATAACCTTCTATTTTCAATAGCTATAAATCTGAACTTTACTTGACGTAATCGGATAACTTCCTCTAATGTTGCCTGAACTTGAAACTGTAATCGCCATAAGGAAGGCTTTTGGAGACGGTCAGCGATGACGGTCTTCGAAGGCGATGATTTTTAAGCTTAGTTTTATATCGGTAACCTTGCGACACTTGAATTTCCAATGCTTGTACACGATTGATTGCACGAGCTCACACACCACACAGGGGGAAATTTATGTTGTTAAGTCTAACACTGATCATTTTTTGAGTATAGTTCATACAAGTGCTCTGCAGGATTCGATTCTCATCAAAAAATGTCTAAAAAATCCAGTTTCGCCACAATCCCGAACAGACCCGGGCCGTCTGCCAAACAAGGGGACGCAGACACTTCTAACCCATCGACCTCCCCTGCTCATAATTTAGCTCCTGATGCCCTAGAGTCATCTATTCTCTTAGATAATTCGATCGATTCACAGGCTTTGAAGATTGATGAAGTGGCCCTTCAGCAAATATGCTCTTTCCATGCATCCCTTTTGTTGATGTGTTGGTTCCATCGAGGCATGATCGTCCACACCTGCCCCCAGTCGGACACACCGCCTGCAATAAGTTTATGTGTTGGGTGGGCAGCGTGCCTCCATTCAATTTATTTCTTCGGAACGTGTTGCAATACACAGACGTCGCCTCATCGCAGCTGCACCCAAACGGTCATGTGTTCATTTATGGGACCTACCTCCTTTTCATGGATGTCTTCTCCAGGCCTCCAACTCCCGACGACATCAGATATATTTATATGATCAAGAAGCGGAGAGATAGCCCCTCCTTCGTGTTCCTCGAGCCGCACCATAAGTGCCAAATTCTAACCGGAGCATGGAGCAAGTTTTCCCAATACAAACAGGAATGGTTCTATGTGCGCTGCCCTCCTGGTTTCATGAGGAGATGGGTTGAAGGAAGTAAGTCTTCTTCTTGGAGTGATGCTCATATTTCGGTCGAGGCGATGCTTTTTCTAACTCTTGTTTCATTTTTTTCAGATATCAATCCACTTCCTGAGGGCCGCGGCTATTCTGAGGCTGTTGAGGCTATTAGAGCTCTTCCCGTCGAGGAACGAAACATCCGAACCCTTATTTCAAATGAGTCATTGTCAAGGTTCGGGCTGTTAGAAGAAGGTCGTCGGGTGAGCCTTTCTGAGGGCGTCTCCATCCCTAAGCCTGCATCCCGTAAAGGGAAGAAGTTGGCTGAATCGTCATCACGCCACACCCCTGGTGCACAGGAGGAGGGGGAAATCAAAGAAAGTGAAGCATCTGAAACACAAGGTGAGAATGAGGGTCCTACTCAGGATCCGCTGGTCGAAGTGCACGATATTGAAACGTCATCTTCCCCTTCGAAGGGGAAAAAGAAAGTGACATGTAAGATTAGAAAGAAGAAGGTTGGCGGAACTTCCAAAGTTATGTTCATCCCAACAGAGAAGGAGGCTTCTTCACAGAGAGTTCTTTAAAGGGATTATCGAACCTCTCCATTCCGGACGATCTGCTCAATTATGACTTTGACGATCCGGAGATATTCCAACTTCATTCACCCATCAGAGGTGACGTGGGTGCTCCGACCCAGAGTCAGGGGGAGAAGACTCCTATTAGCAAAGTAACTGGTCCGTTGGGGAGAAACTCACTAGGACACACACAACACACTCGTACTTCCATTTGCACTTAGTTTCCATTGTCACACTATCTCTTTGCTAATTCATTATTATTTGAATTCTGTGCAGGTGACATGGGGCGCTTACATGGATTCGATCGTCTTCGCGGTTCGTCCATTTTTCATCAACCAGGACGGGATTCGGGTTTCAGAAGACGTCGAGATGGAGATGGCGATGGCGACAAAGACTATCATTCTCGGGACTCCTCATTTCGGAGGAAAACTTACTATCAGCCAAAGCACCACCAGGATACTTCTTCTCACGCGGGGCACAGAAAGACAAGCACAGCCATAAGAGGTCGCAACTCGACGCTTCCCTGGACCAACATTTTGATTCCTCTTCCACTCGGAAGTCCCGAGATTCTCACAGGAGGGGCGAACTTTCAAAGCCGTCACCCCCTGCTCCTGCGATATGGCCAACAGTGTCAGAGAAGCTGGCTGAGCTTAAAGAAATTTTTTCGAGAATCTGCTTCGATGGCCTGAAATTCCATCCGGCGATTCATCCTATTCCCGGTCATGTTAAACAAAGCGCTCTTGTCTATAGGAATGACGTCTATGTTCAACATGACGCATTTGTTCACCTGGCTGAGAAACTTTCCGAAGTCTCTATGGAGCGCCAGCATGAGATCGACCGTTTGAAGCTTGAGGCTATCCACGATAAAGACATCATTAAGGCCCAGCACGAAGAAATCGCCACTTACAAGTCTGAGCTCGAGGTCGCCCATCGGAGTGCCAGGGATACTGCCGAGGCCATTACTCGCTTGGAATCAACTCATAAGAAACAGCTTGACGAGGCGGTTCAACGATGTGAGGCTTTGGCCTTAGAGAAGGACTCCGTTCAAAAGGAGAGGGATGCATTCAGCACCCAGGTCAAGGAACTTGAGGAGCTTCTCCGCAGAGAGAAAGAGGAGAAACCGGCTGCCTAAGAAGAGTCACAGCGATACTGTGATGAGATTGTCGCCACTCAACTTTTAAAAGAACAACTCGAGGGCGAGCTTTCCAGGGTTGAGATGTTAAAGAGCGAGGCCCATGAAGAGGGCAAGAAGATGGCGTTGACGGACACTGATTCCCATCTTGAGGCAGTCAGGGAGGAAGGTAGAGAAGAGATCAAGACCGCATTCGACCCACTCATTGCCGAATTCAACGCCCGCGTGCTCATGCACCGGGACTTAACTTTTCTGGGCGAGGGCTATCTTGAATCATTGGTCGGGGCGCGTGAGACCTTAATTCAAATCAAGAAGGCCAAACGCGGTGCCGAAGAGGTTGACGAGTGGGATTTGATAAAAGAATATCCGAGGGAAAATGAGCCCCCGGACCTGTCAGCGGCCAAGGCCCTTTGTTGCAAAGGCTCCCCCTCAAGGAAAGGGAAAGAAGTTGTCGTCGGTCCATCCGGGGCCAAGTCTCCTGTCCACTTGCCTTCCCAACTGGCCGGTCGGTTGATACTCGATCCCTTTGAACAGCACATTAGCTATGATCCGGAAGCCCCCGGCCTAGGCGTTCATGTTTTGTCTCCTATCCCGGAGGGCGAAACCCCTTTGACGGCAGAGAGATTGCCAAATCCTGGTAGATAACCTTTCACTTTGAGATTTTGAAAGTCGTCATTCTTTGTGAACTACTGTTGCATTCTAATGCTCATCTTTTTTGATTTTGTGCAGGTCGTTCTAATCCCGATCCTACTCCAAGGAGCGATGTCGCCAAGGTGGTGGAAAAGACTGGTGGGGCTGCTCATACTAATGAAGTTCCTGAGCCAGATGCTCAAGTGATCGGGGCGCTTGACGAAGGCAACTCCGACTCCTCCTTTGAGAGTTATGAAATAGAAGTCACCGGTGCCTCTGGGCACACATCAAACTTGAGCATTGAGGAGCAGCTCAAGAAAGAGAAGGAGAAGGCGGTCGAATCAAAGCTGAGCCCCGAACGGTAGACCTAGACGACCCTTTGAACCAACCGTTGAAGGTCATCCTGCCTGGCAGGTCCAAGGCCATGGATGTTCCCCCTACTTCTTCAGTGGTTACCCCTTCATCAAGGAAGGGTCTCAAGGGTAAACGCTCTGGGGAGGAATCGTCTAGGAAGAAGTTGAAGAAGCACAAGAAGTGATTACTATCCTCGTTCAATGAGGGTTATTCTAAGTCACGTAATAATTTTTGTAATTTTTGTATATAGACTGTTGACTCCGAACTTTGGAACGCTCATAGCAGAAAACTTTTCCTGAATAAAATTTGGTTTCCTTTTATCTTTTCAAAAGATTCTCATTATTCTGTTTTCTCTGTGATTGTGATTTGAATTCACGCTGTTGTGCATAACATTGACTTCTTGGTTTGTCTTCATATAGCTCGGAAATTCTCTGGGAGTTGTTCAATCTCAATTTTATGCTTCGGGCATTTAGAATATTCTCCAACTCGTATCTTGGGGATTTGATAGACTCAAGTCATTTGTGCCACAGCTCCATATTCGAGAAACTTGGAGATTGGGGTCGTTTTATTTTCGGGTCGTGCTCTGGGGACTTAGAGTATCCCAGTCCGCACTCCGGGGACTTGGAGATTTTGAATCGTTTATACTCGAGTCCGCACTCTGGGGACATAGAGTATTCTGATCTGCAATCCGGGGACTTGGAGATTTTGAGTCGTTTATACTCGAGTCCGCACTCCAGGGACTTAGAGTGCTCCAGTCGCACTCCGGGGACTTGGAGATTTTGAGTCGTTTATACTCGAGTCCGCACTCCGGGGACTTAGAGTACTCCAGTCCACACTTCGGGGACTTAGAGATTTTGAGTCGTTTATACTCGAATCTATACTCCGAGGACTTAGAGTACTCCAGTCCGCACTCTGGGGACTTGGAGATTTTGAGTCGTTTATACTCGAGTCCGCACTCCGGGGTCTTAGAGTACTCCAGTCCGCACTCCGGGGACTTGGATATTTTGGGTCATTTATAGCGTTCGTATGCCAGGCAGAATAATATAATTTTAATTCCTTGCCATAGGACTATCTTACGCAGAAACGTTAATCATTCATTGAAAAGATGGCTTCAAGCCTTTATTAATGAAAGCAAGCTAAATTGTCTCATTACATGCCAAGAACTGGAAATGAAAACGTATTGGGAATTAATGCAACTACTGCATGAAGGAAGTAGACTAAGTGTAATAACATCGCAAGTGCTCGCTGTTCCATGCTTAGGGGAGTGTCGCACTATCGACGGTCGCTAGCTTGAAAGTTCCTTCTCCAAGCCTCCGTTCGATGATGTACGGACCTTCCCATGCGGGGTTCATATGAGATGGGACTGGAAAAATTCGTTCCAAAACGAGATCTCCCATGTCAAAGATTCTTGGTTGGACTTTTTCGTTATAATATCTAGCGACTCGATGTCTGTATGAGGTCGCTCTCAAATCAGCTTCTTCGCTTTTTCATCAATAAAGTCCAATGATTCTAATAAGAGATCCCGGTTCGATGCAGGGTCGTAGTAAGTTGCCCGATGTGATGGGACTTCAAGTTCCACGGGTATGACAGCTTCTGTGCCATATGCCAATCCGAACGAAGTATGGCCAGTCATGGTTTTGTGGGTGGTTTTATAAGCCCAAAGCGCCGTCGGGAGTTCGTCCACCCACTTGCCTCTAGCCTTTTCCAACCGCTTTTTCAGTATGGACTTGATTATTTTGTTTACGGCTTCTACCTATCCATTCGCCTTCGGGTGAGCAACTGCTGCAAACCTCTTCTCAATGCCATATTTCTGATAAAATTCTTTGAACTCCTTGCTCTCAAATTGTGTTCCATTGTCCATTATGATGGTTCATGGAAGGCCAAAACGGCATATGATATTTCGTACAACGAAATTAATGACTTTCTTTGTAGTTATCGTGGCCAAAGGTTCCGCCTCTACCCACTTAGTGAAGTAATCGACCGCTACTATTGCGTATTTCGCGCCTCTTTTGGCTATGAGTAAAGAGCCGATTAGGTCAATCCCCCACATTGCAAATGGCCAGGGACTAACCATTTGTGTGAGTTCCTTCGTCCGTGCTCTTGGAATTTTTGCGTATATCTGGCATTTGTCACATTTTCTCACATAGTCTACAGCGTCCCATTCACGGTTGACCAATAGTATCCATAGCGGAGGATTTTCTTTGCCAATGTTTGCCCCCCGGTATGGTACCGCACTCTCCCTCACGGACTTCCTTTAATACTCATTTTATCTGATCATGGGCCACGCACTGGAGCAAGGGGGTCGAGTATCCCCTCAGATACATTATCCCGTCATATACTATGTAACATGAAGCCTTACGAAGGAGTTGACGTCTTTCGCTTCTCTTCTCAGGCAAATCCCCTTGTAGTAGGTACTGTTTGATTATAGTCAACCACGATTCCTTCTCAAGTTCGGTTTCTAACACGAAATCTATCTCCATCACGTCTATACTCGAAGCATAGAGGGTCTCACCAGGGAACAATCCCATTTGTTGTGCACCGCCAGTGCTTGCGAATTTTGCCAATGAATCGGCTTCTCTATTTTGCTCGCGTGGGATATGCGAGATGTCGTAATATCCCAGGCTTACCAGCAGCTCTTGAACACGAGCAAGGTAAGGAGCCAGCCTCTATCCCTTCGCTTGATAGTCTCCCCGCACCTGATACACTACCAGCTGCGAGTCACAGAAAATTTCGAATGACCCCTCTCCCAGTTCGATAGCAAGTCTCAAGCCAGCAATCAATGCTTCATATTCGGCTTCGTTATTTGTTGCTGCAAATTCGAGCTTCAAAGCGTAGCAGATTGATCGATCTTCAGGAGTTACGAGGACCACACCTGCCCCGGAGCAGCGGTCGTCAGATGGCCCGTCGGTGTACATCTTCCTTCGAACGAGGGGTATGACTCTGTGACTGCTCGGTTCATCTTGCATAGTGAATTCAGCAATGAAGTCAGCTAGTGTTTGTCCTTGTATGGCCCTTCGCGGCAGATAGGCAACATCGAATTGACTCAACTCAATATTCCACTTCAGGCTCCTTCCGGAAGTTTCCGGCCGATGGAGTACCTGTCGCAAGGGTTGGTCAGTGTAGACACCGATTGAGTGTGCCTGAAAGTAGGGGCGGAGCTTGCGTGATGCAATCACCAAGCAATAGGCTAGTTTCTCAATCTTTGGATTGTTTCTTTCCTCCCCTGTCAAGCGTTTACTGACATAGTAAACTGGCTTTTGAATCTGGTCTTCCTCGCGAACTAAGGCTGTACTGATAGCATGTTGGGATACCGCCAAGTATACGTACAGCATTTCGTGGTCTATTGACTTTGACAGCACAGGGGGACTTTCTAAGTGCCTTACCAAAGCTCGGAATGCTTCCTCGCAGTCGGTTGTCCATTCAAAGTTTCTCTTTCCTTTCTTTATAACATCGAAGAATGGAATACACTTGTCTATAGCTCTGGATATGAATCGACTCAGTGTAGCCACTTTTCCATTCAAGCTTTGCACCTGCTTTATGGTTCTGGGTAATTGTATATTTAGGATAGCCTGGATCTTCTCCGGGTTAGCTTCAATTCCTCGTGCATTCACAATGAAACCCAAGAACTTTCCCGATGCTACGCCAAATGAGCACTTTAGAGGATTGATCTTCATCCCGTAGTGCCTGAGTATGTCGAACATCTTGGATAAGTCTCGGATGTGGTCGTTTGACTGCCGCGACTTCACAAGCATGTCATCCACATAGACTTCCATCGTTTTTCCAATCTGATCTTTGAACATTCGATTCACCAGACGTTGATAAGTTGCTCCTGCGTTCTTCAATCCAAAGGGCATTACCACATGGCAATACAACCCAACGTTTGTGACAAACTGGTATGTTCTTGGTCAGGAGTGTGCATTGGGATTTGATTGTATCCAGAGTATGCATCCATAAAAGACAATAACTTATGTCCGGCTGTTGAATCGACCAGTTGGTCAATTCTAGGTAACGGAAAGCTACCCTTTGGGCATGCTTTGTTTAAATCAGAGTAATCAACACAAGTTCTCCATTTTTCGTTTGCTTTCTTTACTAACACCGGATTAGATACCTATTCAGGGTAGAGGGCATTGTGGACAAACCCGTTAGCTTTGAGTTTGTCCACCTCCTCTTTGAGAGCCGCAGACCTCTCCGGGTCCGTGCCTCTCCTTTTTTGTTTCACGGGCATATGCTTCGGGTCTATGTTCAACATATGACTCGCAATTGAAGGAGAAATTCCGCACATATCAGAATGTGTCCAAGTGAAAACATCAAGATTTGCTCGGAGGAAGTCAGTGAGGTTCTCGTCCACCACGGGGTCGTGTTGTGATCCAATTTTAAGATCTCGTGATGGGTCATTGCAGTTAACTGAGATGTCGATGGTTAGTTCAGCCGGTGTTGCATTTGTCTCCCTAGGTTCCCCATCATCGTCTCTCGGATCTATGTCTCTATGGATCCGAGAATGTCGCCCGAGCCAGGGCTCGGGCGCTAGTTGTCAATCGTCAGAACTTTGGATGCGGACAAAGCTGTCAGCAGCCTTTCCTTTCTCCGTACGTTGTGCCTCTCTGAGCTTAGTTACATAGCATGCACGACCGGTTACCTGATCACCGTGTACCACTCCAACCCCTTTGTCTGTAGGAAATTTTAACGTCAAACACCAAGGGGCCAAAGCCGCCCTAAATTCCGCCAGGGCTGGACGACCCAGAAATACGTTGTATGGGGAATCAACGTCCAGTACTTTGAATGGTAGGATTCGCACCCTTCTGCGTTCACCTTGTCCCAGTTTAACTGCACATATCCCATTCCATCAGTTGCTGTTCCTTTAAAGCCATGGATTCTGGCCTTGGATGGTTTCAAATCCTTGGTCTCCAGCTTCATTTGGTCGTATGCCTTCTGGAAGATGATGTTGACAGAACTTCCGCAATCAATTAGAATTCTCTTCACGAATTTCGGCCCGATGGTCGCAGATATGACCATTGGGTCGATGGTAGGGGCCTCTATCTTGTCCGCATCTCTACTCTTGAATACGATATCATCATTAATCGTGCGTTGCTGCTTTGCAGGAGTCCCATCCTCCACGTTCGAACAACACTCATACTTTGCATGTCTTAAGGAGTTAGCATATCGCTCCATCTCCTGCCAATTCTTATCTGCAGGATGAGGTCCGCCAGCAATCGTGTTAATAACCATTCTACCCACAGTCCGAGTAGGTTGTTCTGGTTGGTGTGGGGCTGGCCCACGTCTAGGGCCCGATGTTTCTTGCCTCCCGTCCTGTGGGTCCTTGACAAATTCCTGCAGCTTCTTCTATCTAATTATTTTTTCTATGGCATCATGAAGGTGACTGCACTCCTCTGTGTTATGCCCATAAGACTCGTGAAAACGGCAATACTTCCCGGTCCGCTTCTATTCTTCAGTCGATTCCTTTGGATGTGACTTTCTATATTGGAAAGTGTTGCAAGTTGATAGATAGATGTTTTCAAGAGATGCGTTCAACGGGTGTATTCATTTTTTGTTGGGGTCCTTGATTTCCATTTCCCTGTTTCTTTTTTCTTTCCGGGATTTCCGCCTCCGGATCCTTTAGAGTGCCCAGGCTTGTTCTGGATGTTAACTTTAGTTTTTCCAGAAGTATCTCCGGATTGTTTCATGGCGACGTTACTTTTCACAGACTCTTGAACGGGCCCTGATGCCTTGTCTCGCCTTGTCCACCTGGCTTCCTCTCTTCTTCTGAACTGATGAGCTTTCGAATAAAAACGTTCCAGCGTAGCTGGGGGCTTCCCCACCAACCAATCTCCAAACTCAGAATTCGAATCCACTCCACGCATTACTGTCATCTGAATCGCGTGGTTGTTAGGATTGCTCACCTCGGTAGCAGCAACATGAAACCTTTGCAAGTATGCTTTTAATGACTCTCCCAGAGCTTGGATTACGCTTGATAAGGACATCACGTCCTTCGGACGAGTGGTGTGTATCCTGAATTGTTCTATGAATCTTGTTGCTAATTCGTCAAAGATGGATATAGATCGAGGTGGGATTCGAGTAAACCACATGGTGGCAATACCAGACAAAGTGATTTGAAAGCACCTACACTTGGTCGCATCATTGGCTCTTGCAGAATCCATCATCCATCCATAGCTCATCACATGTTGCCTGGGATCAGTCTTCCCCTCATAGGCCGGGATAGTCGGCATATGAACTTCTTGAGGTACTCGGCCTGCAGGATACCACCCATAAAGAGGGTATGGCTTCTGGTCATTCCCTAATCTTCATTAGTCGAGCCTTGGTTTTCTCTCATCAACTTATTGACCATAGCTGTTAAGTCCGGAGTTTGTATGGAGGATGGAAGGTTGGGTTTCGTTCCACAGGACCGTGCGGGTTGATGTCCCGTCTGATTTAGGCCATGGAAATTCGGGCGTCCGTTCTCTTCATGGGCTTGATTTCTAGTAAATCGATCAGTGGCACCTTCTCATGCATCTTCATCTTTACGGCGTCTACGCCTCGGAGGTTCATCAGTTGAAGTCGAACTATCATCTTCAGAGTTAGGGACAGGGCTACCACCAGCATCCTGACGCTGTTGCTGGGCAAGATGAGTCATGAGATCAGCGTTGGCTTGCATTTGCTCAGCAAGTTGTTTCCTACTTTCCTTAAGTTCTCTTATCAAGTCATTCAATTATGCTTAGGAAACAACTTCTGCTTGGTTTTGGTTGGAGGGCCTTACACTTCGAAACGCTTGTTGATTGCTAGTTCCCAGTTGTTGCACACTAGCGGTTTCGTGGACATCTGCATTTTGAGAGGCTGATCTATTTCGTCGTCTTCCCATGGTAGAGTTGTTAGTTGTAACTATGAGTAGAATCAACAGATGCCTTATAAATGATTATGGATCTCCTTCGGGGGATTTATGCAATCCAGTAACTGCAAAGTAGATCCTAATAGCCTAGAAATTCAAATTCTCAGTGAAAGCACCAAAATGTTAGCACCAAAATTGGTCACTAACACCCTTAGAAAGATTGTGTAGAGAGATTAATGAAGAAAGTAAATTAAAACATAGAATAGGGTGTAAATTTAAATGCAGAGAACAAGAACGCCAAATTTATAGTGGTTCGGCGTAACTGCCTACATCCACTTTGAAGTTGATTTCCATTGATTTCCTTGATGGGTGATTACAGATACAATCTGTTTTTAGTTACTAGAATACAATTGAAAAGTAAAAGAAATAAGTCTGGAACGAGTCTTGAAAACGGCAGAGTCTTCCTAGTGTTCTCTAAAATCTTCTCCTTTTCTCTGTGCCCCTGCCCCTCTATTTATAGGCGAAGGGGGGTTGGACTTCCCTGGTGGGCCTGGTAGCTGAATAACTCGGTCCAAATAGGACAAGCTCTGTGTGCCGAACCGAACAGGCCAAACAGTTGAATGTCAAACCCTCCTTTTTATGTCGAACGAGCCGTTCGTTGTGTGGGAAGAGTAGGCCGAGCAATAATCGAAGCCGACGGTGCTAGGGAGAATGTCAAACCATCCTTGATTGCCGAACATCTTGGGAGGCCGAGTGAGAATGCCGAGCCTTCATGGATACCGGATGCTCCTTGATGCCGAACGGCATGGTGCCGAACTGTCTGGGTGTCGAACGAGGAGCTTGATGTTTGAACGCCATCTTGACCGAACGAGGCTTCTGGCTGAACGAACGTTTTTGATTGACCGAATCCTTCGGCCAAACGAGTCCCTTGGCCGGCCGAACGAGTCCCTTGGCCGACCGAAGCCTTTGGCCGAACGAGTCCTTTGGCTGAACAATGCTTTTGGTCGAACGAAGCCTCTGGCCGAGCTCTATCTTTGGCCGAGCAATGCCTTAGGCCGAGCGTTCCTTAGATGCCGAGCGCTATCTTATGCCGAATGTTCCCTCGTGCCGAACGCTTCGTGGTATGCCGAATACTAAGTTGCCCGGCCAAATCTCCACGAAACACTATTGAAATTTGTTGGCTGTTTGGACAATTGTTTATGATGGATGCCAATTGGTTGATATTTGGATGATTGGATGTTTATTTATTTCTATATATCTTGTTATCACCCTGTAAATTATTTACAGTATATAAAAAAGTAAATTGAATTATTTCTAATAAATTAAGAAATAGGTTGAAATGATATATACCTATGGCATTTATTTTGGAATGAAATGATATATATCCATCTCGGAAATTAAATCGAAATAACTGCTTACTTGGCCATAGGATAAGAAAATTATATACAGACTACGGATTTGTTAAACTAAATGATTTCAAAATTTATTATTTGAAATTTATTAAAATGATTTGATTTTAAGAAATTGAAAATCGAATTTATGGAAATCGAACTATTTTCGAACTTGAGCTCGAAGTGTTGGAATTTAAGTTTGATAACGGGAATGTTTTAAATAATTGAAGTTGGGATTTTGAAGTTATAATCAAATATGATGTGATTTCCATAAATTAATTTGTTTTACAAGATCGGACTTTTATTCAAACTTTGTATATTTCCAAGTAAAAGTGATATAAAATGATTTTTCGAAATTGAGCTTGGAACCGAATTATATTTGGGGATTTGGGTTTTAAATTGGATATTGAAGGTAAATTTGATTTAGTGTTTTGAATCGATATTTTCAAAATCAAACTCGGAATTGATGTAAATCGAAATGGTTTAAATTTGGAAATAAAATTATTTTGAAATTGAAATTGAAATTAATTTGGAATTGTAATTGAAATTAATTTGTAACTGAGTTGAAATTAAGTTGGAATTGAAGTAAAATTCGACTTGAAATCGGAATTAAATCGATTAAACCGAAATGGAAACTGAAATTTATTCGAATTGGGAAATTAAGAACTAAATCAGTTTGACTTTGAAACTATTTTCAAATGAATTATTTTAGTATAAACGGCTTAAAATCTATCTTCTTTAAATATTGTATTATTTTGATTTTCAAAACTATTTAACTAGATAAACCATTTTTAATAATCAAACTACTTTCTATGAAACTCTTTTAACTATTTGACTATTTTAATTTATTCAAACTATTTTATAAAAATTCAAACTGATCAAAAGGGTGAAATTCTTATATTTAAAACTTGATTTTAAATACGAATTGGGTTATAGTGAAGTTATAGCCTAAATTGTAATTCGAATCAAAAATTATAAGTGAAATTAATATACCGAACTGAATTGACATTTTGAAGTAAAGTATGATTTATGATACGGATATGATGATTTCGAAATTGATTGATTTTTGAAGCGAACATGATATTTTGATATCAAGTACAAACTGTTTTCGAAATGTAAAAAACCAACCGATGTGTAAAACAACGTTTGTTTGATAAAGAGACTGAGGGCTCTTATTGGCATACTCACTGTCAATATTGGAACCACTTTAACAAATGTGTACACGGTGGATGATACAAAACGAAGTGGTTAGATTTGGCATCGTTTGCTGGATTTGAAGAAAGAGAATAATGATGGATTGGCCTGACACTTGTGCCAATTTGAAATGACTAAAACAGGAGCCATACTGGCCAATGAGGTTAGCTACCTCTAGAAGACATACTTTTTCGTATTACTATCATTATATTGTTACTGATTGGTGCGCACCCTTGGATTTTGTGAGTGTTGGAAGTGGTGAGCCGTTAGGGGTTACCACCAACCGGAAGGGTAAACAGGTAGTATCCTACTTTGGCTTTGCCTCACGTGCCTTGTCATACTTTTATCCATATATGAGACCCCTACGATTTTGGTTTAGTGTTGTCATATTATGGCGCATCCCTATCCACCGACGGTTTACTGGTGTTTTGTATTAAAACTATTCCACAATGCTTAAAAACACGTTAAGGGGGATCAACGTATAGCCTTAAGGCTAAGAAAAATACTTATTTTATTGAGGGTACATTATATATGTAGTGTATTCTACTACACGTAAATATTTTGACAGATCCTTAAGTAATGGAAAATCCCGTAGCATCACTTGAGTTTTTGCACGCACGTTATACACTGGATAGGAGATGTAAATCCCATAAACATCTCTGACGCCACGGAAATCATGTTATATGCGATATCGATTTGACTCACATAAGAATGAGTGTTTTTGTCTTTTCATTACGCTCGGGTCGGCCTTGAGTTTTTCAGCGCATTGAAGATTATTCTGGAGGACGAAGACGAAGATTTGGTATATTATTACTATTATTATTCCTGCATCATGTTGTCTACTGCATCACTTTATTTATCCCTGATGTATATATAACTCTGATAAATGTTGTATATATTATAATCAAATGTATAATATAAATAGCTTAATGAACAGTTTATTTTATCATTATATTTTATCGTTCCGCTGCGAGATTCTGTATTTATTTCCGTCTTCTTTTTTATTTTTCTTAATTAATCCCATTGATTATCTGTGTTCTAGATTGTTTAAGTCGGACATGTGTGGATTATTTTCGATTTAAACCTACTAAAATATGGGTCGTCGTAGTTGGTATCAGAGCTTTGGTTTAGTGATAACTTAGCTTTGTAAGGTTTGACTCATTGGAGATAGGGTCGTAATACCCTAGAATGAGTCTGTTTTAGTGTTTGTGTGTGTGTATGTGTGTATAAGAGCGCATACTTCTTTGTATTATAACATGTTTAATATTGTATTTACTTATCCGTTGATTTGTTTATAAATTCTAATCGATGCGGGGGATGTCGTGTTATCGCTAGAGGTTTCTAAACACTTAAACGAGGCAAGTCAACGTAATATTGTTTTAAAATAGGGTAAGTGGAACAATTTTACCAAAATTATATTATATATGTTAAATGATAATTTTAATGAAATTTTTGTTAGGAGATGATAATATTTAGTTACCAGCGATTATTAGTTGAATTAAAAATAAAACGAATACTTTATGAATTTTATTTTATGAAGAATTTGATAATTAAATTGAATTCAAAGCTAATTAAACCAAAATAAAACAAAATTTTGTTTGGAATAACAAAGATGTAAATTAATGAAATAGTTTCATAATAAAGAAATGGAATTGTATAAGCTATAACATATAAATAGAAGTGATTTTAAAAATTGAGGATTTTAGAATTTAAAATCCTTTTGGTTTTCAAAATTGTTTTCAAAGCTTTAAAAATTAATAATAGTATTATTTGAAAGTGTTTTGACTAGAAATATATTTTTAAAGGATTTTTGAAAGAAATAAAAGCACCGAACTCATTTAGTAGCTGGGAAATAAATTCTTGGGATGAGTATAGCATCTTCCGGGTTTATTTTTGAGTTTCTGAGTGAGAATTGCTACCAAAAGAAATTTATTTCGATTAAAACAAGTTTTGTTCTGAAAAATAATTTAAGTATGATTTGATAAATATACAAAAATAGTTTTGGACTTATAATTTAAAATAGCATAGATAAAAATAAGTTATAACTTATAATTTGAACAGGAAAATAAAATCAAATTTTAAAATGGTTGAACATTTTGTTTTAGCAATCAAAGGAAAATTTTAATTTGAGATATGAAATAAAATAATTAACTTAAGAAATGTTAAATTAATTGAGTTAGAAAATGAAGTTTAACTCAAGAAGTCTTAAATAAAAGTGAATTGTATTAAAATGAATTAGATTAAATAATGAAATGAAATTTTAAGTGATCAAGTTATATAACTTATAGATCTGAATAATATTAGGCTAAAAACAAATTTTAAATTTGTTAAATGTGAATGATAAGAAAAGTTTAACTTAATAAACTTAAATAAAATGAGTAATGGATTAAATGAAATAAATTTAACTTAGTAAAGATTGAATGAGTTGAATAAGATTTGAATGAAGCTAGATAAATTTGTAAGGTGAATTAAATTCCATAGGCTATAAAGTGAATTAATAAAATGAATACGACTTGAATTATAAAATGAAATGCAATTTGAATTGTGAAAGAAATTGAATAAAATAAACGAGGTAATAAAAATTAATATAAGTAATTGAATTTGATTTAAATTTAGTGTAGATAAATTAAATGCAAATAGAATGAGTTTTAATATAATTGAATGATAACTAACTGAATATGAAATAAGTTAATAGAATAAATTATAGATTGAATTTAATTTAAGAGAAGTTGAATGAATTGATTGTGATAAAAAGAAAATTATTAACATGAATTGAGTTATAAAATAAAATTTACCTAAGTAAAATTATTAATGTGAATTTAAATTTATGAAATGAACTAATGAAGTGAATCGAAGAATTAAAATGAACTTAAGTTATGAAAAATAAACATGAGATGTGTTTCATAAAATGATTGCGATAGACATAAATGGTTATGAAGGGTTTATAAATAAATTTAAATGAAATGTGTTAAACAAAAGGTGAAATAATGGAAACTTGAATAAATCGAATGTAAATGAAATAGATGTGAATAAATATGAAGCAAACCGATTAAATGTTAATAAAAATTGAATGTAAATGAAAAATGATGTGTATAAATTAAATATTGGCATTGAAAATGAAAATGATGATTGTTTATGAATTAATTGGGTAACTATTAACAGTTGAACTGTTTCTTTTATTATAAAAGATCGTTATAACTATTTTTATTGCATATGATTGTAGTATGTTGCATATTTTTTCCTATGTTATGATTTGGATTCAGATGCATGTTGTATAGTTTATTAAACTCATACATGTTTTATATCATATATAAATGATTGATATTCTAAATTGAGGTTAGATAGGTACATACGAAGACCGTTTGGATGTATACGTGGGTTTTTATATGCTTTTGCTTGCTTAATACGAGCGAACTCGCTTGTATTAATAATAATAAGGCACACATCTTAGATTACATACCGCCTTTTATATTTTTCCCTGTGGGATGGCTCATCATTGAGATGAGATGTATATTTGATATATATTTGGGTTATATATTCTATTGCAAAAAAATTTCGATCGAGCGGCTCAAAGGAGACTCAGCCAAAAAAATTCGTAAATCCAGGTGTCAAAAAAATTTTGAAGTTCTAAAAATTTTCTAACTTGTTTTATATAGAAGTTGTAATTCCGCATACCGATATCGAAGTGGCATGTAGAGTGCGTAATAATATCTTTGTAAGTAAGATTTTAATGTTTTATAAGTTGATTATTATGAATAAAATATATCAAGTGTTAAATTCTTTACTTAACGCCTTTTCGAGGACGAAAAGTTTTGAGTGTGGGAGAATGTTACGACCCGTATTTTTAGCTATTTGAAATTATTAAATTTAATATGATTATTGAATAAAAATGGTTAAAAACAATATTTAGCGAATTATTGATGTAGTTATTGAATATGAAGATTTGGTTGAAATTATAGAATGAAATTAAATTTCAAATATAACGATTTATCGTTATACGGAAATGGAGAATAATTGAAATCTAAATTGAACGGGAATCAATACAATTGCTAATGTTAACATAAATTCTATTTTGATTATAATTGAGTTAATAAGTTTTAAAAAAAATGAAAATTCAAGTGATTTCATCAAATTTTGAAAATCACTCGATTTAATCGACACAACAAAATAGCCTTCCGAGGTACAGTCTCGAAATTCGATGAAACTAGTTTCATTGGACTTGTAATAGTGTTTTATTATTGGATTTCAAATTTCATAGCGTTTGGAGTTACTGTTTGGTCATACGGGATGAAACGCGTTCAAATTAATATTGAAAGTTTTATATTATAATTCGATTCGAAAGCTAACTTCCGCAACGATCGAATTGGACCTCGAAACTTGTTCCATTGTGTTCGAAATAGAAGTAAAACATTATAAGCGTCAGTGGCATGCTTAGTTTGGAGTTCGTTCAAAAAAGCACGTGAACAGCGAAAATAATAACAAAATAATACGTATATACGTATATATACGCGTATATCATACAGCCAAACTGTAGCTATTTGCCCTAGTCGCCGCTTATAAATATACGGCCAAAAACTTCCACCATTTCCCCCCGTTTTTCTCCTCAACCAAGCCGAATTAGCCAAAACTTTCAACTAGAATATCGTACAGCACGATGAGACCTATGAAATCAACGGTCATGATTGGGTATGGCAAGCGAATTCGTGAAAATTTGTGTTCGAACAAATGGCGTTTGTTTACATTTTCCAAGGTGCAGGGACGACCTAGTGGGTTGCAGCGCAGACCGATGGTGGAGCTCTTGATGCTCTTTGCCGTAGTGGAGCTCGATCGTATTCTAGGCGCATGTAGGTGGAGCGGTGTTCATACGAGGTAACATGCGATGGGTTTAGTCGAGAGCGTGATGCCTGGGGATAAATGTGATAGGAAGAAAAGCTAGGTGCGGCCAGATTTCCTTCATACCAGATCAACGGATGAGATTGATGAAGTTTATAAAAAATGAAATTGTGAATTTTTTATACATTAATTCGTGTAATCATATAAAGAACGTAATTCATGCATAAGAGGTCTGATTCAGGCGAAACAGAAGGCGTTGGAATTGTATCGACGAAGGCTACATCATGGAGTTGGTTTGAAATTTATTTGAAGCCGAGAAATTTTTTAGTTTCAAATGAAAGTTGAGTTTTTTAACGCTCACAAGTACTAAAATATTTTTAAGATTAGTTAAATTAAAAATCATGAAGTGATTTAATTTTATTGATCATTGTTTGGTAATATAACTGACACTGAAATCGATATAGAAATTCATATGTTTTGAATTTTGAATTAAAAGTTAACTTGAAATTAACTGCCAGTTAAATTTTCGATTGCTAATAAATAGATAACCGTAGAGATTTGTTGGTTGTTTGGGCGATTTTGTGATGGATGCCAATTGGTTGATATTTGGATGATTGGATGTTTATTTATTTTTATATATCTTGTTATCACCCTGTAATTTATTTACAGTATATAAAACTATAAACTGAATTATTTCGAACAAATTAAGAAATAGGTTGAAATGTATATACCTATGACATCTATTATGGATTGAAATGATATATATCCATCCCTGAAATTAAATTGAAATAACAATTCACTTGGCCATAGGAAAGAAAATTATATACGGACACCGGATTGGTTAAATGAAATGATTTAAAAAAAATTGATTTGAAATTTATTTAAAAATTATTTGATTTTCAGAACATGAAAATCAAATTTATGGAAGTCGAACTATTTTCGAACTTGAGCTTGAAGTGTTGAAATTTAAGCTTGATAACAGGAATGTTTTAAATAATTAAAGTTGAGATTTTCAAGTTATAATCCAAATATGGTGTGAATTCCATAAATTGATTCGTTTTAAAATATTGGGCTTTTTTCTAACTTTGAATATTGCTAAGTAAAGTGATATAAAATGATATTTCGGAATTGAGCTTGGAATTGAATTATATTTAAGGATTTGGGTTTTTAATTGGATATTGAAGGTAAATTAAGTTTAATTGTCTTCAATCGATATTTTGAAAATCGAACTCGGAATTGATATAAATCGAAATGGTCTAAATTTGGAATTGAAATTATTTTTGAATTGAAACTGAAATTAATTTGGAACTGTAATTTAATTAATTTGTAATTGGAATTGAAATTAATTTGGAATCGAAGTAAAATTCGACTTGAAATCGGAATTGAATTAAATATTCATATTATTTTGATTTTCCAAACTATTTTACTATATAAACCATTTTTAATACTCAAACTATTTTCTAAGAAACTATTTGAACTATTTAACTATTATAAAATTATTTAAAGTATTTTCTAAAAATTCAAACTGGTCAAAAGGGTGAAATGCTTATATTTAAATCTTGGATTTAAATACGAATTGGGTTAGAGTAAAGTTATACCCTAAATTATATGTAACGGCCCGGATTTTTGCATTGAAAATCGATACTTCACTCGTATTTGAATGCCGCAGATTCAATCGAAAAATTCGATTCGCCGGAGCTTATAACACATTAAGTACAACAAAACAGCGGAAGGAAATGGATATATCATTAATACAATAATGAATACAATATCCGATACAATATGAATTCTAACAATATCAGAGATAAATATACAATAGCGGAATAGGATAACAACAACAACGATGGTCTAGACTTTGCGGCCAACAACAACGGAAAGAAGACCATCAATAGAGTCTTTCAAATGAGAAAGCGAGAATCCAACAAACTGAGTCTTCAATGCCAAAGCTCCAATGCTCTAAGCTTGAACTCATCATCAATACTTTGACTAAGCAAGATCAGTCATCGATGCGATCGCCAAACTCCACTGAATGCAAAGATCAAAGACTTAAAAGACTTCCAAAAGAAGGCTGAAAGCTACCAAATCTACATCTACTAGCTGATTGTCTGACCCAACTCTAGACAGCCTATGTGGCAAATAGGTCAGTCATGCAACTAGTGTGAGAAAACTCCTTAAACTATATATATATATATATATATATATATATATATATATATATGATTTAGTTTGCATGTGATTAAGCTTGAGTATGAATATGTATGTATATGCATGTATATGTGACTATGTGCATACAGGTACAGGTCTCTGTTACATATTAACAATATTTGAAATCCTGTTCAAAAATAAGAAAATTAATCAAACATCCTATCTAAATGACTTCAGGTTTCATTTTCTAAATGAAAAGAGATTATAACCATGTAAAGACAATTTTAAAAATTGTTTCGCAAATTTATATTGAGTAACTAATTCGAAAATAGGAAAATCGGTAGAAAAATCAAATATAAGTAAAAATTTGATGATCGCAATTTCGAGTTTGGATTCCACCATCAGATTTATTATGGAAAATTATGAATTTTAATAGCAAATTCCAGATTTTTAAGATTGTAATAAGAAAGGAATTTGGAGATGATCTGAATCGGGTTTTTTACCAATTCCCGATGATCGGCGGCGAAGTGATCATCGGGGTTGATGCTGGAGATGGTCGGAGGGCTTGTGGTCATAGGAAAAATGTTAATTGAATTTATTATTGATCAAGGCTGCTCGGCGACGATGAACTAGGGTTTTTCCACCCAGTTTTGTTTAGTGTGGAAGATGCGACGATTTCGTCGTCGACGTCGCATCAGGATGCATCGCACCGAGGGGTAACGGTTTGGGGGTGAGTGACGAAGCTCCAGCCGGGATGGCTTGGATGATCGTAGACGAAATCATCGGCGATGATAGGTTTTTCTGATCTGGGTTGGTTCTAGAAAGGAACATATATGCTCAATTTCATTTCTCAATGTTTTGATTTTGCTGGGTGTTCGTGATGGATGAGGACGTGTTCGTCGTCGTGTCGGAGGACTCAGCAATAATCGGATGTTGATCTGGCGATTGTACACGTGCACTCGATATCCGTTGTATCGGTATGAAGAGGAGGAAGAAGGAGGTGGGTTTCCTCAAGTTTGATCACGGGTATGGAGTGTTTGACTCGAAGTTATGTGAGATCGTGGGTTTGCTCGGGAATTTAGATGTTAGGCTCAAGAAAATTACAAATTGGCTCGGTTTTATTTAAGCTAAATAAACCAGATTTTTTAAAATGAAAGGAAATTAAAAATATTATTAATTTTTAGAGTTAAATGCTTTAAATTTGTTTTGTGTAAAAAGAATTATGTATTGGATACTTTTGTAATTAACTTCTAATCATCAAGTTTCAAAACAAGTTTCCAAAGATTTGATTTTAAAATTAAAATATGTTTAATTAAAGTTTCAATAATTAGCTTGTGATTTATTGATATAAGTGATTAAGATAATCACTTATTGAAATTTATTAAGGATAATTAATGGTAATTAATTAAGGGTTAATTAACTTATTATTGTAATTAATTAAGGTTAATTAATTAAAGAATAATTAAATAACAAAAGGATAATTATTTAACGATTAAGGGTTAATTGATTTATTAATTAAGGTTGATTAATTAATAATTAAGGGTTAATAATTTATTATTAAAGGTTAATTAATTAAAATGGTTTGTAATTAATTAATGTTGATTAACCAGGATTAGTAATTTATTAATCTGGTTTAAGTAAATTTAAAATCAGGATTGAATAATTAATTCATAAGTAATTAATTTAATTGACAAATTTAGTTGAATTAACTAAGGATTAAACAATTAATTAATCCTGCCTATAAATAATTATTGAATGCTTGGATTGCTTATGAATGTTTTTATTATATGAGATGCCTTGAATTGATTATCCTAGCTGGTCTGTGATATGTTGTTCCATGAATTGAGCAGTGTATAATTTATTTATTTATCTGTGATACATTTGTATATTATCTATGAATCTGAGGATGAACGATGAGCGTTATAGATTATACCGCTTATCGAAACTGCTGGGTTTGAATCTGCTATGATTGATGATGTTGCACTATTGTGTAAAACCCCTGGACTACACCATACATACGCAAATATGGATTGCCTGAGGAAATTGGTTAAGTCATAGTATTTGAATCTAATATTATGAAATAGTTTTTTTAAAAGTTGAACTTTGAATCCAAAATAGTTTTGGAAATGGAATTGGATAAAATATGAAAAGCTTTTGAGAAGGAGTTTTGAAGATATATTTTGAATAACTTGATAAAGTTTTTAAATTTGAAAATAAAATTGATTTGAATTTGAATTCAAGATTTGAAATTGATTCTATATTTGGGAATTATGGTTTAAAAAGGTTATACAAGTTATAAATGTGTTTATATGGGTTTTAAACCATTTCAAAGTATTGTTTTGGGAATTTGAATTCAACCCAAGTTTTATACTTGAAGGGCTTTAACTCGTGCAAATGTAATCGGATTTTTTTGAAACGAAAACTATTTGTTTTCAAATAATAATAGCTTTCATATAAAGAAAGGATTTCCAATTTGTGTTGAAAGGGTTTCAAGTTTGAAATAAAAATGGTTTTCCAAGTTATGAATGAATATTTGGAAATGGTTTTGAAAGCTATGAATTGAATCTTTGATTTAAAGATTGGATGAGTTAATCCAATTTGAAAGGGAAATTGTTTTGAAAAGGCTATGAATGAATCTTTGTTAAAGATTGGTGAACTTTTTTTTCAAATTGAAAAGGGATCTTAAAAGTGTATCTTTTCTATAAAAGATTTGAATTGGAAAGATATTAATGAATCTTTGTGAAAGATTGGTGGACTTTGTGAAGTGAATCTTTTTGGGTCGATTTGAAAATGGTAATTTGTTTAAACCATTTGAAGAAAGGTTTTTGGGCTTTAAGTTGTGACTTAACTAAGATTCGATATATCCATATGCTTTTTAAAATGAAGCGCTCATTATTCGATTTAGCCGGGAGAGGACTTTGTGTCATATAACCCATTCCGAATAATGATACGACGTTATGGATAGCATTTGAAGACTGGTGGTGAAGACCGAATATTTTTGAAAGCAAAAGGATAAGTCGTCGAATGTCTCTGCACCGGCTGATCCCCGGTATAGAGATTTGATCATCCTTTGTGATGGGGAGTCCGGACGTGATTAGGGATTATCCGGATTTGCAAGGGCTTCTTTGTGAAGTGCCTTCGGTTCTGTTCGAACCCGGAACAGACTTGTATGGATGTGTATCTATCTTTACATTATAATTCAAATCAAAATTGTGAAGTGAAATCGATATATCGAACTGAATTGACATTTTGAAGTGAAGTATGATTTGTGAAGCGAATATGATGACTTCGAAATGTATTTGATTTTTGAAGCAATTATAATATTTTGATATTAAGTACAAACTATTTTTGAAATGTAAAAGAACCAACCGGTGTGTAAAACGATATTTGATTGTTAAAGAGGTTGCGGCCTCTTATTGGCATACTCTTTGTTAATATTTGAACCACTTTAATAATTGTACGCGGTGGATGATCCAGAACGAAGTGGCTGGATTTGGTGTCATTTGCTGGATTTGAAGAAGGAGAACGATGATGGATTGGCCTGACACTTGTGTTAATTTGAAATCACTAAAACAGGTGCCGTACCGGCCAATGAGGTTAGCTACCTCTAGCAGACACACTTCTTTGTATTACTATCATAACATTGTTATTGATTAGTGGGCACCCTTGGATTTTGGGAGTGTTGGATGCGGTGGGTTGTCAGGGGTTACCACCAGTCGAGAAGGGTAAACTAGTAGTATCCTACCTTGGGCAATGCCTTATGTGCGTTGTTATACTTTTATCCCTATATGAGACACCTACGATTTTAGTTTGTATTGTCGTATCACGACGCATCCATATCCACCGATGTTTTACTAGCGTTTTATATGCAGACTATACGAAAGTACTTAAATACACGTTAAGGGAGATCAATGTAAAGCCTTAATGCTAAAAAAAATATTTATTTTATTGACTAGACATTATATATGTAGCATATTCTACATATATAAATATTTTAACGGATCCTTAAGAGATGGAATATCGCGTAACATCTCTTGAGTTATTGCACACACGTTATGCACTGGATAAGAGATGTAAAACCCGTAAACATCTCTAACGCCACGGCACTCATGTTATATGCGATATCGATTTGACTCACGTGAGAATTTTTTAGTCCTGACTTGAGTGTTTTGTCTTTTCGTTAAGATCGGATCAGCCCTGAGTTTTTCAATGCATTGAAGATTATTCTGGAGGACGAAGTCGAAGATTAGGTATATTATTGCTATTATTATTCCTACATCGTGTTGTCTGTTGCATCACTTTATTTATCCCAGATGTATATATAACGCTGGTAAATGTTGTATAAATTATAATCAAATGTATAATATAAACAACTTCATGAATTGTTTGTTTGATTATTATATTTTATCATTCCGCTGTGAGATTCTATGTTTGTTTCCTTCTTCTTATGTATTTTTCTTAATTAACCAAATTGATTATCATTATTCCAGATTGTTTAAGTCGGACACATGTGAATTATTGTCAATTTAAGCCTTCTGAAATGTGGGTCATCACATGATTGGAGCTGGTAGAAATTTATGCTAAAATCAAACGACTATTCGATTTTAATTCAAGCTGAATGTTCAGCGAAAACAAAAATCAAAGCGAGTAAATCTCACTCATTCGGGTAGCTAGTTTTAATTTATATTGTCGAAAATTAATTATTGGTTGATTGGGTGAATTTATAAATTATCATCGGTTGGATGTTATATTATATATAGTAGTATATATATTAGTAGTTGGATTTGCGCCGATCGGAGCGGATGAGACACTATGCGCCCTGTATAATAGCGGATGACCTTATATTACCTCGATATCCCGCTTTGAAGTGAGATTGGTATTTTATGTTATATAATATTTGTGGTTGCAGGAAAACAGGTAGGAGGGATTTAACTGGATTCCTCAAGATTGTTGTTTCTAATTTCATATATAGTGATAAATGATGTATGTGAATAATCCGATATAGATTATGTTGCGATTTAATTTATTGGATGTTATAGTGCACTAACCTTAATTTTGGTGTTTTAAGAACCATAAATATTATTTTTGAATTTGAAAGAATTAAAAGGAGATTTTGGATATGAAAATATTTATGTCGAAATTTGGATTATTTTAAAAGAAATTTATTTGGATAAAACAATGATTTGATTTTGAATTTGTGCTCAACTGTTCGTAAAATGTTTTAATTAGAGATTTAAAAATAATTTACACAAGGGATTTATAACAATGGATTTTTAAGTGATATTTCTGGATTTAAGGAAAACCAGTTGAAATCGATATTCAGAATAGATTTGAAAATAAATGGGATTTATAAAGGAATGGATTCACAAATGGAATTTTGCAAATGAGGTCATTTTTAAAAATAAGTGAAATCCTGTAACAACCTGCATATTTTATAATTATACATTTAAATGTTATTTAAATATAGCATCGTTAGTTGAATTTAAAGTACAAATCGTGAACTTTTGAAAATAGTCGAATCGAGACACGAGACCACTTTCATTGAGTTCAAATGACGTTTACAACATGTTTGAGTATAAACATTGCTATATTTGTAGTTGATTAGGATTTTTGTATTTTCAATTGGGGTTTGGGTTGTGTTCCAGTCCATTAACCCAATAAAAGAACCCAAACCTTCTAACAAATACCTCCCACTCCACTCATGTTTGTTCATTTATCTAATTTCCTAATGCACTCAAGCCCTAGGAAAAACAAAGGGAAGAGGAAACTAAGTTCCTAAGCCTTAGTTCTCTTAGGAAATTCAAATTTAAGTTCTAAAATCAAGGAGAAGCTTAGGTAAACATCTTCTTCATCTTCTCTATCTCAATCCTTCTTCAATTCTTGATTTTTCCTATAACCTAATTTAGGAAAAACTTTGTATTTGATAATGGATTGAAGATTCTAGAGGTGTGGTGAAGAGGAATTGGTCTAAGCTTGTTTTAGAGCATCTCACTTCTTGTTTTTTGAATTTAAAGGTGAGATCTTCATCTCACATCTATGTCTATAGCTTTCATTATTGTTAGGTATGAATTCTTAACATTTATTCCATGTTCATTCATTTTTTATTTGAATTGTTTTGGTGAATTTTTCAATTTTTTGTTTTGAAGTCAAATTTAGAAAAATCCTACTATGGATGTTCGGACATGTTACTTGTGGTGTATCGAAGAGCCTATGGGGCTTGGTTGTCTCTTAGCATAAATCCCTAGCATCCATCCCCCATTCGGTTACTCCTGAGTTCATTTGGCCATCAATGGTCTAGGCAAATTCTACCCAGGCCCAAGCAACCAGACGTCTGGTTGAAAAATCCAGATGTCTGGTTGGGGCTCCTGAAGGAAAAAATGATATAAAATTAAATGGCAGAGCCCATGACCAGACGTCTGGTTAAACCCAACAAGATGTCTGGGAGGCTTCAGGAAATAAAAAGAAAAAGGAGAAAAAAATATAAATTTCCAGAACCCAGGGTCAGACATTTGGTTAAACCGGTCAGACGTCTGGTTTAGTTATTCTTTGCCTATTTGCCTATTTTTGAGTTGATTTTCAATTTTTATCGATTTTTGACGATCCGAATAGTTATTATCAATCAATACCGACTTCGATGATTTCTTTTCAAGATTTTTGGTGTTTCCATTTGATGGATTTGATATCGATTTTCATGGTTTTAATTCACATCGTCGAATGTGGATTTTTGGTGATAGATTGTTTATACAATCATTTCTTTGATTTGTCACTTTAAAATACAAAGGTTTTATACTAGTAGTAAATTCTCAAATTCTTTCACAAAAACGATTTCAATACTATTTTTAATACAAAACTCTTTTTAAAACCGTTTTCCAATCTATTAATATATACAAAACTTTACCTCATTCGTATGAGAAATCCAATTAAACGACTTAGCAAAACAGGTGATATGAAATGCTTATGTTTACTTCATCGGTTAATTCATGGACTTGTTTCGATAGAAATCTCTTGACAATTTTCGAGTGGAAACCTACAATCTATTCGTAAATATTTAAGTTAAGCCAGTGGTTATGGGACATGAAGCCTAAGTCATTTATTTACTATCTTAGTGTAATTTACACTTATTGATTAATGATGATCATTTTGTAATTTAGACTAACGATGTGTAATGTCTCTTTGTCCGCATTGGGGACTAAACCCAGTTTCGGTGGAGCTTCGGCTCAATTTGGTGGGGTAGCGACCCATGGTCTTCGGGCAGTTTCATGGATCTTCGACTCAAATTTTATGGTTAGGGACCATGGCATAGCATCCCGTTTGTGATACACATGTTGGTGAGTTTTCATGCTCCCATTTGAAATAAGCCTCCCACTTTGTGTTTTCTGGATTCGAATTATTGATTTCTAGAATTTGTGTTTCACAAATTTTTTGTGATTTGCATTGATATGTTTTGTCAATTTTTGAGGTTTGGTGAATTAGCTAAAGAATATGACATCCTTTTTGGGTGTCTAAGAAAATTTGAGCTATAGTATGATTTTCATTGTTATCAAATATGTACTTAACACAATATGGTATTATCGATATCGTATATTTTTGTCATATCTCTTATCCTATCTCATCTTATATGATATTTATAGCTATACTGATCCGTTTATTATTTTTCTTCTTAAATAATACTCGGGTCAGGCTAAGGTGTTTCAGATGCTTTCACTTGACTTCTTAGTATGGACTAGCTACTAACTTTTGGCTAACTACTTTGGCTTAGTAGTTTTTGTTTTTATGTATTCGAGATAGAGACTCCATAATGTATACTTATTCTTTTGTTTAGCACTTGTACCTATTCTTTAGTGATGCAGTGGATCTTGTATGACCACTACTTTGATATTCACTTGTATGTTTTATATTCATATTTGTTTCCGCCTTAGTGATATGAATATCTATGACTGCTTTTGTGTTGTGCTTATCTTACATTGATTTCAAAGGCCACTTAGCCACTGTGTAGTGGATTTGTGTTTGGATTGGATATGTCGGATTTCTTCTGGAAATGAAATGCATGACATACTATCTGACATATTGGTTCTCACTCAGATCAATTATATACTAGGTCACTCCTCAACAGACTTATTCATCGTACTAATTGATGGCATCATCTAGTAGTGTCCTTGGTTAGTGTGAGTATAAAGGTGGGGCATCACAGCTTGGTATCAGATTCAAACTTTGGAACAATGTAGAATAATCTAGCAAGGATTATTATCCTAAGTCTCTCTTAAGAATCGTGCCATAGAATTTAATTCGAGTCTTAAGACCTGTTCTATCCTATTTTCTTTTATGATGCCTTGTTTTATCAATCAAGTTTGTTTGATATTCATTCTGAGAATAACCTTTTTCTTATTCTTTCTTTCTTTCTTAAAGAAGATAAATGGTTAGACCTGGTCATCCTAGTGTTGGTCAATCCAGTGCTACTCCTTAGGATGGTGTATTCATCCCTACCCAATAGCTTTTGGATCTTGTAAATAATGCATAAGCTGTCAAACCCAGTCCTGAGCCTACTCATCATAAATCCGGGTTTGCATGCTTATGCTGTGATTATACCAATTTTGGTGGAAGGCCATTCATGGGTTCCGAAAGCGTTATAGAAGTCCATGCTTGGCTTAGAGCATGCGACCGCATCTTTTCTCGTATGAACCTTGTGGATCTACAAATGGCTTCTAGCATGCTCCGGGAGAGAGCATTAGATTGGTATAAGCATTTGGTTTTGGAAACTGTTGAAGCGGATCTTACTTGGAAGTGATTCCACAAAAGGTTCGAGTTAATTTTGTGCCAGAAGCTGATAAAGTAACTTTAGCTCAGTGCTTTATTGACCTTATTCAAGGTGAATCTTGATAGATTATGTCGCATCTTTTGAATCCATCTCTAAATATAGGGTCGAGTATATTAATACCCCACTGAAGAAAAATCAGGGGTTTATCAATGGGTTGAATAAGAACCTCAAAAAGGCTTTAATTTTGAAACTAGAAGTTCCTTTCGGTCAGCTTGTAGATATCGCTCTTCGACTGGAAGAGGCCGATAAAGAAAGTGATGGTGATGTTGGGGGTGCCAAACAGAACTTCAATAACAAAAAGAATAGCCATCCCGATAATAAGTTCAAACTTAATCCTAATAAGAAAGGGAAGCAAGCAACTTCGGTAGCAAAGACTCCAACCCCTAATTGTGGAGAATGCTACAATTTTGGATCTAAGGACCACTATGAAAATATTAGTGTCCAAAGCCCCTTACTTGTTGCTATTGCAAAAGCTTGGGTCATTATAAATCTTCGTGTCCCAAACTTCAAAGCAAGAAAGAGGAAAAGCTGAATGTTGTGCGAACCCCCAGTAACACTTCTTTTGGTCAAGGTATTTCTCATTTTGTCCTTGATGGAATTATTATGTTTCATGATCATCCTTTTCGAGTTCATTTTGATACGGGTGCATCTCACTCTTTTACATCAAAAGAACTTGTTGACATTTTTTCTTAAAATGTTATGGGCTTGATGACTTCATTAAGAATTACGAATCCGGTTGGTGGATCCACAACACTCGGTTTATTTTGTAAGGATGTTGAAATTATTCTATGTGATTTTTCTTTCCATGCTGATTTGCATGTTATGCGTTACTTAGGTTTCGAAATAATTTTGAGAATGGATTGGCTTAATCGTTATGAAGCCACATCCTATGTCCCGAGAGGACTATCCATCTTGGACATCCTCAATCTATTAAGCAAATTTCTATTGTACTTAAAGATTCAGATTCTAATTTGGGGGCATCCCCATATTCTATAAATCCATATGATGACGATAATGATGATAAGGAAGATGTCATTTCCCTCATTCATGTTGTTCATGAATTTCCTGATATATTTGAGCCCATTTTATGATTACCACCTAAGCAAGCAATTGAGTTCAGTATTAATCTAATCCTTAGAGCTTTATCTATCTCTCATCCTCCTTATCGTATGTCCAATAAGGAAAATAAGAAAATGCGTAAACAATTATCCAAATTGGAAGCGAAAGAGTTTATTCGATCTAGTTCCTCTCTTTGGGGAGCTTCAGCGATTTTTGTAAAGAAATCTAATGGTACACTTAGGCTTTGCATTGACTACCCAAGCTTAATGGTCTCACCATCAAGAATAAATATCCCCTGCCTTGGATTGATGATCTATTCGATCAACTTAGCAGTGCTAGAGTCTTTTCACAAGTAGACTTAGCAACTGGTTTTCATCAGCTTTGTATCACAGAGGATAGTATTCCTTTGACAACGTTCCGTACTCATTATGGATCTTATGAATGGCTTGTTATGCCATTTGGTTTAACGAATGCTCCAGCTTTTTTCGTTGACCTTATTAACCGAATTTTCACAGACTTCCTCGATCGATTTGTTGTCATCTTTATAGATGATATTCTTGTTTATTCTAAAACCGAGGAAGAGCTTGAAAAACATCATTGAATTGTATTAGAAATCCGTAGGAGAAATCAATTGAAAGAAATTTTTTCTAAGTGCCACTTTTGGTAATCTCTTGTGAAATTTTTAGCACATATTATTGCTGAATCGGAATTTCCATGGATCCTTCAAAAATTAGGACGATTCAAAATTAAAAGAGATCGAAGAGTGTGATGAAAATTCGTAGCTTTCTTGGGTTGGTGGGTTATTACCGTTGGTTCATAAAAGACTTTTCTAAAAATTTTGTACCTCTTACTTGTTTGACAAAGAAGGGAGTTAAGTACCTTTGGTTAGATAAATGTGAAGCTGCTTTTCAGAAGTTAAAAGAACTATTTTCAGAAGCTCCTATTCTTGTGATTCCCGAAGGGAAACAAGACTTGATTGTTTATATTGTTGCTAGTCGTGTTGGTTTGGGAGTTGTTCTCATGCAAAGGGAATATGTTATCGCTTATGCTTGTAGGCAATTAAAGCTGCAGAGACTAGATATGCCCCTCATGATTTAGAGCTCGTGTCCATTGTTTTCGACCTTAAAATTTGGCGTCATTATCTTTTGGGAAAGAAATTTTTTCTCTACACCGATCATAAATCTTTTTGGTTGTTCTATCGAAAGGAACATAATTTGCGTCAATAACATTGGCTCGAATTCCTTGCATCTTATGATCTTGACATTCTTTATACTCTCGGAAAGGAAAATCATGTTGCCGATGCCCTTAGTCGTAAAAAACAAGCGGTTATTTCCATGATGATATCCAAATGGAATGATCTCGAGACTTTGTCCACTTATGAGGTTCGAGATCGTGAATCCAGTTCATGTTCATCTCTTGTTTTATGTAGCCTTGAGGCTCATCCATCTCTTTTAGACCGCATTTTTAAAGCTCAAAAGCATGATCCCAAATTGGCTCATCTTAGCCAAAGTTGTAAGGATAAAGATAAGGTTGATGGTTTGAAAGACTTTGAAATCGATTCTCGTAGAGGCATTTGAAAATTTGGTAGAGTTATTGTGACAAATATTAGTGATCTTTGTAAAGACATTTTAGAAGATTCTCATCATTCTAAATTTACCGTTCATCCCGGTAGTAGTAAAATGTACATGGACATGAAGCAACTTTATTATTGGGATGGAATGAAATCTGATATTGCTAACTTCATTAAGCGTTGCATGACTTTTCAACTTGTTAAGGCCAAGCATCAAAGGCCCGGTGGGTTATTGCAACCTTTAGACATTCCCGTTTGGTAGAGGATCATATTTCCAGGGACTTTATTGACGGTCTTCCCCGTTCTCATTCGGGTCATGATAGTCTATGGGTGATAGCAGATAGACTTACAAAATCCTACCATTTTCTTCCCGTTTGGTCCAAACAGGACGTACCTCTTTTGGCTAAATTCTATGTCAAAGAAATTGTTAAGTTTCAAGGAGTTCTTACTTCTATTGTTAGCGATCGTGACCCATTGTTTACTAGTGGTTTTGGAAGGGTCTTCAAAAAGCTTTGGGACAAAGCTTAATTTTAGCTCCGCTTATCATCCTCAATCCGATGGACAAACAGAGCGTGTGAATCAAACTCTTAAAGATCTTCTTTAACGACCCGCAATTTTCGATAATTTAAAAATGTTAATTTAATCGGAAATTGTGGATAAATAGTGGAAGAAAAAAATTGTAATTTATTTAACGAAATAATAACTAAAGTGAAATGCAATAATGTTATTTATAGTTTAATCATTTACAACTTGAATGGAATTCCAATTAGTTGAAATAAGGTAAATATTGAGTTAACCATGGAAATAATACTGTGATTAATCGAACGAAACTTGTCTTATAAAACTAATAATAACATTGGTTATTGGTTGTAAGTAATAAACTTAAATAAAATTGAAAGTGAATAGTAATAATTCTTATAAGTTACCTATTTATGTAGTCCTTTTAATTTAATTGGAAATTAATTGTGATTAAAATGTAATTAAATATTTAAGTATTAAATTAGTGGAAATAAAGATGAAATTTGAGAATATTATTGAAATAGATCATGAGTCTAATGTTAATTTCATCCACTTGACAACAATGGATTTAATAATAGAGTGAAAAGCCAATTAAATGGAATTATTGGAAATTAAATTTGTAATTTTTGAATTTAATGAAATTGAGATTAACACTGGAATTGATATATTAATCAACTGTAAATTGACATCTAAAATTGTTTAAGCTATTGTAAATGATTAAGAAATCAAAAATGATAGGAATGATAAATAATCAAATTTAAACTGAAAAGGTGATTCAGTTAATTAATTTTTATTTAATTTAATAACTGGAAAATAGCCATTTTGGCCACTGACTCGGATTTCGACGAAACTAGTTTCATCGGATCCGTAATGGTGAATCATTGTACGATTTCAAGTTTCGTAATGATCGGACTTATCATTTGATCGTACGGACCTGAAACGCCTAGAAATCAATTTGAAATGACTTGATTTTTGCACAACTTCTTCATACGATGGAATTTGGACTCGAAACCTATTCCATTATGTTCAAAATATTTGAATACAACTACTTTGATATATGGGTTGACCCATTTTCGTTCCGGAGTCAAAACAGGCTTTTCGGGCCATTTATCGTTCAACTTTCGATCCAATCAATCCATTCTTTCTATTTTCAACCCTACCTATACATATGCAGTTATAAACCCTAGCAGCATTTCTATTTCTCATTTCTGTATGTACAGAAATTTCTGTTGCTTCTCTTTCTCAATGGCAGACAAACCCTAAAATTACAATCCAATTTCAATTCAAAATTCAACCTCAAAAATTCAAACTACTCAATACATATCGAATTATATATCGATCTGAAGCTCTCGACGAGCGCATCTCAGATTTGAAATTCATTTTTCAATTGGAAGCTCTGATTGTCTAGAAATTGATGAACTATTCTCGGCCATCCATCGCATCGAGATCGACTTTGCCTGATCGACGAATCAAAGTTATCGGGTCGAAGAGATTCTCGAGCGAAGTGCATCGGCATAGGTAGCTCGTCGATTCAACGGTCAGATTGGAGGAAAAAATTCAATTAGGGTAAAACCCTAGGTGGCGGTGGCTCAATTTTGGCGACCAAGGGACAACGCGGGGGAGGCTAGCGAGGTGGCATGGTCGGCAAAGGGGACGCGCGCGTGGCGCGGCTGGCGTTGGGGGTGGCGCGACAACGATCGGTGGCATGGCGGCATTGTCCGTGATTCGTGCATGCGTGTTAGGGTTGAGGTAGCAGGCTTGTTCGATGACGTGGTAGAGATGGGTTTGTTTATTTTGTTTTTTTATTTTATTTTATTTGAAATTCAAATGTTCTGAATTGCATACCTTTTGCATTCGAGGTCCAATTCACACGCGGTTTTCTCCGCTGCGATCCTATCAAAATATCGGACATTTTGGCACTAGTTTAGAGGAATTCAGAGACTGTTAAAATTTTGAGTTTAAATTGGATTTAAATTCAAAAGATGAGTGTTTTAACCCACTCACAACTTCTAAAAAAATTTATTTTTTTAAATTGATTTATGATATGATTAGAAATTTATTTATGACTGTTTGGCATATTTTTAATCATCGTCTCAGTTAAATTGAATTTATTTGAATTAAATTGTTACTTAATTTATATTGCATATAAATTGCCAGTTAAATAGTTGTTTAATTTATTATTAAATATAAACTACCAGTATATGCATGTTATTTATTATCTGTTCTATATTGATGTTATTGATTGAATTGGATGATAATTGTAATAAATGTTTGGTGATTGATATTGGATGAATTGATGTTATATTTTTACTATTATAAACTGCAAGTCATTATGGATTTTTATGTCATTCGGGAATGTGGTTTGAAATGATATATAACCATAATTATATTTTAAATTGCGGATTGAAATGATAAATATCTGTATCACTTGACCATACAATAGAAAATTATATACAAACACCGGGTCTATATATAAAAATATTTTGAAATGATTTCTATGGTTTTGTAAAGGAGGATGTTTTCGATAAATATTGATTTTAGATATTATATAAATGTTACTTTATTCTTGATTTTGAGTTGTGTATAATTCGTCTTTAATATAGAATACGCTTAATAATAAGTTTGATTTTTATTAAAGATAATATGGTTAAGTATTTATTTAAACTATATTTTAATACAAAGTTTAATATGATTTAATTGAATTATGGATGGATGATAGATTGGAAATTGATTTGAAATTGAATTTGTTTAAGAATTAAACTCAAATAAGCTCGTTGTGAAATTTATTAAATTGAAATTTAAGAGATATAATTTTATAACTTGATTTTGGTTTAAGGTGAATTAAATGAATATTTCAAGTATAAATAAACTGAAGGAAATATTTAGTTACTTGAAAATTTGGGTTTTATTTAATGATAATGGATTCGTCAAGTAAAATATTTCATAACTAAATAATAGGGAATTGAATTTGATATGTATATATATAAAGTCACAAAACTTAGTTTTGAAATTGTTGAATACTTAAAGTTTGAAATACATTGAATTTGAAATGGTTTATTCTGTGGATCAAATCTGTTTTGAAATCAATATAAATTGGAATAGTTTATTTGGGAACAGAATCGTATTGAAATTTATGATTTGGGATTTGGTTAAATCAAAAATTTATAAATTCGAGTTGTTTAGGAAAGGATACATTTGAAATAAAAATGATATTACATTGATTTGGGTTTTAATAAAAAGATATCATATTGGAAAAGATATCGTATATATATGGGTTTGAAATGGATATTACTTTCTAGTTTTGAAGTATAAATTATTTTGGAATGACCGCAGTGTTATAATAACGTGGGATTATTAAAGAGACCGAGATCGGAAGTTGTCATACTCTTTGCCAACTCCGAAAACCACTTTAACAACCGTGTACACGGTGGAGATTCTAGAATGAAGTAGGATGGTGGCGACGTTCCTTTGAGGTATATACGTGGACCCGACTCCCATGAGTTTGCATAAGGTGGCTAAAACAGGAGCGATTATCGGATGAGTGAGGTAGCCCCTTTTGTCGGACACACTCTTTCGATACCATTCTATTAATTTATGATTGAAATGGGCCCTTTGATTTTTTTTTTTGGGTGTGTGTCTCGAGGTGGGCGGTGGCTACGCGTCACCACCAGCCTGAATAGCAACTAGTATATCTACCCTGGCATTGCCTTATGTGCCGTGTCACCTACCCTATCGCGCCTTGTACGAGTTTGGTTTTCTCCCACAGCCCGTGTGGTATCCTTTGGTGGCTTTCCGATCAGGAGGGACTATGATACTATGGATTACTGGGACTATTACGTGTCAAGAGGGAGATTGGGTAACTCCTTAACGCTATTTAAAAGTAAGTTTATCTACTATAATCATTATTATAATAGCGAAATATCACTACATAGTAAATAGTTTAACAGATCTTTAGGAGATGTGAATACCGAGCATCTCTTAAGTTACTGCACTCACGTTTGACACTGGATAAGAGATGTCAAATCCCGTAAACATCTCTGACGCTGTCCCCTTATATTATTTACCGTTGATTTAACTTACATAAGATCTTTTAGTTCTGACTCGAGTGTTTTGCCTTTTCAATTCGATCGGGTCGGCCTGAGCATTTCAGGATTTGAAGACTTTATTTCTAGAGGATGAAGACGAAGATTGTATTACTATTATTTATTATATCATTCCACTACATTCACACTGTTCCGCTGAATTATTTAATATTCTCTGGTATGTGTAACTCTGATAGGTGTTGTATAAGTATAATCATATGTTTTGTAAAACAACTTCATGAATTGTTATTTGATTATTATATTTTATTGTTCTGCTGCAAGATTATATTTTGTTTTTTTCTTTCTCTGCTTTTCTTATTTACTCCATAATAATCCGCCCTTTTGTATCGTTTAAGTTTGACGTGTGTGGTTTATGGTCGATTTAAAGCGTTCAAAAAGGCCGGATGTTACATCTGGTATCAGAGTTTTGGTTTAGCGATAAACCTTATATTTGTGGGGTCTGACTCTTTATTAATAGGGTAGTAATACCTTATGAGGAGTCACTGAGTGTATATATATGAGAGAGCTATTTGTTAGTGTTAAAAAAGGTTTTAATATTGTGTTAATTTGTTCCATTTTGTATTTACAAATTTTGGTTGGTGCATAGGATGCTATGACATCAATAGGGATTTCTAAACACTTAATAGGACAGACCGACACAATATTTATTTTGAATATAGGTCAATGAAATAATTTTACCTATTATATTTTCTATATATAAAATAATTTTTTTATAAAAGTTATATTTGGTTTTAATATATTGGTTGTTAGGTAGTGAAATTTATTAATATGGATTGGAAACAAAATTTGAAGAAAATAAAATAAATGAAATTTGGGAATTTAGAACATAAGTTTCGGGGTTTTGAAAATTTCTTTCAAATGATTTTGGAATATAATAATAATGTTATTTAGAAGTATTTTCTAATTAAATATTTCAAAATAATTTGAAAGAATTATTTTAAAGAAACTATGGAAAGTAATAAGTTTTGTACTCCCCTCTCTGTCGCTAGAAAATAATTTCGGTGATAAGTGCACACATCATCGACATTCATTTTTGAGTTTCTAAGTGGGAAGACCACCGTAGTAGTTTTACTACAGATTTATTTTGATAACAAATATAAATTTCAAATTGTTTTAAATATAATTGGATATAAAAATTTCAAGTATATACATTTATTTATTATTTTAAAATGATTTGAAATTTAAACCCGGTATTTAGTTCTTAAGTTTTCGTTAATCAATAGTTTAGATTATTGTAGTGAAATGGATTGTAACTAATTAATAATTGGAACCTTTAATTAAAATAAGAGATTAAATGCTAGGTTATAAATGAAATTTCTAGAAATTTGAAATTATAATCTATAAAAAATGATATGATTATTCAACGGTAAATTAATTAAAAGAAATGGGAAAACTTGTATAACTTTGAATTACATTCTTAAAAAGCATATATATAACTTACCAAAAGACTTAAAAGTTGAAATGTCTGATAAGAAAATGTAATGGGAAAATTTACAAGCAAGACTTATGTAATAGAAAGGTTCAATGAATTACTTTTATAAACAAGGATTTGATGTTATAATGGTTATAAACTTAAGATATTATTGAAATGCTATTAATTTAACAAAAATGTGAGTACTATAAATAAATGATAATAAACTTAAGTAAATGTTGAAGTTTTTTGTAATAAAAAAACAAGTAGGAAGATGAATATTGTAAGTAAAAGATTTTGAACTTGGGAAATGTTGAATACAATGGATGGAAATGAAAATTTGCATGAAATAAATGTAAAATAAAAAGATAAACCATTATATTAATGAAAAAGAAATCAAACAACAAATGTTATGAAATGAAATTGATAAAAATTAACTTGATCTATTGTTTGGAGTTGTTGCTTGTTTGGTTTATGGTTGTTTGGCGCAAGGATACTGTTATCCCGCTTTTTGGACAAAAGCCGTGATACCAAAAGGTTGGTCAAAGACAGGAGACAATTCGCCTCAGAGATTGATCGTACTTCAGTCCGCTATGGATATCGATGAATTCTGTCTGATTCCGGGTTGGGCCACAATTGATAGGGCGTAACAAGAAAGACCATAGAAGCCACCGATTCAAATTTCAAGTCAATCCGAGGACATATGCTCAAGATATGATGGATTCAAGTTAAGAAGGTGCACATTGCTCGGTCCGAACCCATCATGATTCGAACCCATCATGATTCGAACCCATCGCGTTCGAACCCATCGCGTTCGAACCCATCGTGTTCGAAACCATCCGTTTCGAACCCATCGCGTTTCGAACCCATCGCGTTCGAACCCATCGCGTTCGAACCCATCGCGTTCGAACCCATCGTGTTCGAAACCATCCGTTTCGAACCCATCAGCCAACGCCTTCCTTCGAATCCATCAAGCCAATTGGTACTTCGAATCCATCCATCAAACTTTGTATCCATCACCGCCTAAATACGCTTCGAATCGATGACAGCTTCGAATCGATGACAGCTTCGAATCCATCACAAGCTTCGGGTCCATCACAGCCTCGAATCCATGCTGTCCTCGAACCCTACACGTTAAAAACAACTTCGAATCGATCTGGAGCCATCGATTCGAAGCGACACCGCCCCCTCATACAACAGGTTCGATTCGAACCTATGGGTTCGAACCATATGGATTCGAAACATATGGATTCGAACCTAAGGGTTCGAACCATATGGATTCGAAACATATGGATTCGAATGACCCAGAGGATCGATTCGAACTAACCAGCGTACCGAGATACCTCATCTCGAGTCGATCATAACTCCCAATCTACTGATCCAAATCCCATGAAATTTTTACAGAAGTTTGTCTACATGACGAAGAACGCCCACGCCAAGTTTCATCGCAATTGGACGATTTTTTGATCGATTCGAAGTTCACTTCGAATCGATCCCAAACTGGGCACGCACTTCAAGAACTCGGGCCTGTGGGTCCCCCGTCACGTGCCAAGCAGTCTCTCCATGATTTAGGCGGGATTTTGGCCTTCCACACCTATAAATAGAGCCCCCTGGTCATTCAGAAGGGGGGTCGGAGAATTTGGGGAAGAAAAACAAGTCTAAACGCTGCCAGGATCACTCCATGCTGTCTCAATTGCTGTCAATTTGGAATTTAAGTCCATTTCCCGCTGTAATTTGCTGAAAAGCACTTGTAATCTTCAAGTATTAAGAAATAAAGTGAAAAAACTTCATAGTGGACGTAGGCGCATAGCCGAACCACTCTAAATCCTTGTCTTCTGCGCAATTTATTTTTCTGTGACTTGGATTTTTTGTTAGATAGTCCCTATTTCCAATTCAAGTTCTTTATTTACTATCTCTTCAAAAACTTCCGAAGGGTGTTTGCCCATTTTTGGTGCAAACATTTTGGTGCTTTCACTGAGAAAGAAAAAGAACCAGTTCTTTCTCCCGCTCCGTGGATCTATCTTCGATACCGGATTGCACAAATCTAAGAGGGAGATCCAGACTTCAAATTCAGATTCCATCCATTCTTTTCAGGTTTGCTCAAAATCTAGGATAGGAATCCAACCTACAGGATGGTTAGTACGAGAACCACTTCCAACATTGGTAACCAAGAAGGTCAGGATAGGCAGAATCCCGCACAGCTACAGTCAGCCAATCAGGATGCCGTTGGGCAAGCGGATCAGTCGGGTCCGGTTACAAGACAGGAGTTCCAAACATTACTGCAGGAATTAACTAAAAGCCGACAACAGCTAACTGAGCAGCTACGTATCAATGCTGAATTGGCTAACCAACTAAACCACCAAGGGCGAAGGAGATCAAAGAGGGACCACGCTCCGCATTCTTCCACGGAAAGCTCTGCCTCATCCGACTATAACGGCAGATCTACGCGCCCCAGGCTAGACGGAAGTCATGCGCATGCTTCTGGCCTCCGGCAGACATTGACTGTAGGGCAAATAAGAGTTGGCCCCTCTGCCAGTTTTCATACGGGACCCTCCTCTCGAGGAGGCACTGTGCCACAGCACACCGCAGATAACCAAGCCACCGCAGTTGGCACAGGAGTTGACACCCGAAATCACTCCAGTCCAAACTACCACCCACAGGAACGTGTCCCAGGACCGAATATCCCAGAAGATGTCGAGCCAAGGAGGCGAGATTCGGATCGTCGACAGCGCCCGATCCCACCTCGCACTGTGGAGCCCGACCACACTTTGGCTCGACACCCTTCGGATACAGCAACACCTGATCTCTCAGCTATGGTCCGCCAAATGGTCCGTGAAAGTCAAGGTTTGACAAATGACGATTGGGGGATCTCTCGAAGTCACACCCCGTTCACCGATGACATATTATATGCTGAGCCTCCCCGGCGATTCAGAATGCCGGCTTTGCCCATGAATGAAGGAAACTCCGACCCTAGCCAGCATATTCTAAAGTACGAATGGTCAATGACTGCTGCAAGAGCTGATGATGCAGTAAAGTGCCGTAGTTTTCCTATTTCCTTGGGGGGATTGCGACAATGTGGTTTACACGATTACCACCATGGTCTATCTCCTCGTTTGACCAGTTGGCAACCAAGTTTATCGAACAGTTCCGTATGCACATCGCCAGGCCTAAAGACGTAAACACTTTATCTAGTGTCACTCAAGTTCCTGGGGAAACACTCAGGCGATACCTGGAAAGATTCAACGCCGCCTGCGCAGAAATCCCTAACCCCAATGATAATTCAATCTTGATGGCTCTTACTAAGGGGATTGACCCCGACTCTGATTTTGGAAACTGGCTAGCTGGAAAACCTCCCGCGTCGTTGGATCGTTTCTATTCCAAAGCCGCCCAATTCCTAAGGCGTGAGGATGCGAAACAATCTAGGAAGCAGGACGATGCAAGGCCCAACAAGGAGGGGGTTCAAAGCAATGTGGCGGTTAAACAGTCAGGAGAGGGCTCAGGAAGGGTGCAGTTGAATATTCAGAACAAGCAAACCCAGCCAAGGAATGGCGATAATAGGAATAAGAAGCAGGATCAGAACCGTGGCCCCCGACGTAGGGCGCAAATGTTTGAAAACTATACACCACTGAATACGACATTGGAAAACGTATATCTACAAACCTGTAATGCAATGCAATATAAGAAGCCGACTCCGAAATTATCATCGGAGAAACAGATTCAAACGGGGAAGTTTTGTAGATTTCATGAAAGCTATGGACACAACACCAATGACTGCAGGCATCTGCAAGACCTTATTGAAAAACTGATCAGAGAAAGGAAGTTGGATCAATTTGTGCGAGCACCACAAATCGGTGGTGTGGGCCCGTCAAACCAAAATCGTGCGCAGAACCAAGAAAAACAGGAAGAGGCCGCCCATACAAGCGGAAGGTTGGTCATAAATACAGTCAGTGGTGGCCCTCATCCAGCGGATCGAAGTTGGAGGAAAATGGAATCATACGCCAATTCGATCAGGCACGTAAGTTTTGAAAGCTGTAGTACACTTGATGAGGGGGCTCCGGCTAAACAACAGAAGACGATGACGGATGATATCATCTTTAGAAACCGAGATGCTGACAAAGTCGAAGCCCCGACCATAGACCCACTGGTCATATCCGCACAGGTTGGTCCTGCTTGGATGAAGAGGATCCTGGTAGACAGTGGAAGCTCAGTAAACATCTTGTTTAAAGGGGCATATGATCAGATGAAGATGGAAGCTAAAGATCTAAAACCTTGTCAATATAGGATCCACGGCTTCGATGGAAGTGCTAATATACCCACCGGGATGGTGGAATTGCCAGTAGAATTGGGAAACGGAGAACGCCGTAGAGTCCGAATGTTACAGTTTGTTGTCCTGGATATCCATTCACCCTATAATGCCTTTTTGGGATGACCAGCCCTTGCAGAATTTAGGGCAGCAATTGCCCCGTGGTGTCTGACTCTAAAGTTCCCTACTGACCACGGGATTGGGGTCATTCAAGGGGACCAGGCTGCCGGGAGAGCCTGTTATGTTGCTGAACTACGAGAAGCGCAAAGGAAGGAGAAGGGAAAGGGCGTGGGGGAATCTCTCCGCGTCCGCTTTGCCGACGATTGACAATTAGCGCCTGGGCCTCGGCCCGGGCACCACGACCAATTCCAGAAGGATCTTGACCCTCGAGACACTGAAGATAATGATGAATCCAAAGAAAATCAAGCTTCTCCAGCCGAGCTGACGATCGATGTTCCAATTGATGACAATAACGATTCGAAAATATTGGAAATTGGGTCTCAGCTAAACCTACAAGCACAACAGGAATTGGTCGAATTTCTCCAAGGGAATCTAGACGTATTCGCCTGGACGCACTCCGATATGTGTGGAATCTCGTCGGACATCGCGAGCCACACCTTAAATATTGACCCGCGATACATCCCGATCAGGCAAGAAAGACGCGGTATGGATCCAGAGAGATCTGCCGCCCTCAAAGAAGAAGTCGATAAGTTGAAGACGAATGGGTTTATCCGAGATGCTTTATACCCGGAATGGGTATCCAATCCTGTACTTGTCCGCAAACCGAATGGAAAATGGAGAACGTGCATCGACTACTCTGACTTAAATAAGGCTTGTCCAAAAGACAGTTTTCCACTTCCTCGAATCGATCAACTTGTGGATTCGACGGCCGGACACGAATTATTGTCTTTCATGGATGCTTACTCTGGGTACAATCAGATACCCATGCATGTGTCCGATCAAGAACATACAAGCTTCGTAAGTGACCTAGGACTATACTGCTACATGGTCATGCCTTTTGGTTTAAAGAATGCCGGAGCAACTTACCAACGCTTAGTCAACCGGATGTTTGCCGATCAGATCGGGAAAACCATGGAGGTTTATGTGGATGACATGTTGGTAAAATCACGATACTCCATTGATCATGTCAAGGACTTGGAGTCAATGTTCAATGTCCTCCGGAAATATGGGATGAAGCTAAATCCGTTAAAATGTCATTTTGGGGTTGCTTCCGGAAAGTTCCTTGGATTCATCGTCAACGCCCGGGGAATAGAAGCCAACCCCGAGAAGATCTGGGCAATCAGGAATCTTCAAACCCCAAGGACCATAAAACAGGTTCAGAGTCTCAACGGAAAGAATGCAGCGCTGAGCAGGTTCATCTCGAGATCAACGGATAAATGCATACCCTTTTCCGATTTGATCCGAAAAGGGAAACGAAACTTCGAATGGACTACGGAATGTGAGGACGCGTTTCGATCACTAATCCAGCATCTTTCCACACCTCCGATTCTTTCAAAACCTGTTGATCACGAGCAATTATACCTTTATCTGGCTGTATCTGAAAACGCTGTTAGTGCTGCATTGGTTCGAGAGGAAGACCGAACACAGAAACCAGTCTATTACGTCAATAAACGATTAACCGGGGCCGAGAGAAATTATCCAAGGCTAGAAAAGTTGGCATACTGCCTAGTCATTGCCTCGAGGAAGCTCCGTCCATATTTTCAGGCTCACCCTATCATTGTATACACCGACCAACCGTTACGACAGGTCCTCACACGACCTGAGACGTCTGGCAGGTTACTGAAGTAGAACATTGAGCTGAGTCAATTCGACATCGCATATGTTCCAAGGAGAGCCATACACGGTCAAGTTTTAGCAGATTTCATTGCCGAATTCACTGTTCCTGAAGACTTACCCGAAACTAGTGACTCCCCCGAATATATATGGAAACTATACACTGATGGCGCATCCAACGATCGATGCTCGGGCGCAGGGATTGTGCTTGAGACCCCCGAGGGCCGATCCATCTGCTACGCCTTAAAGTTTGATTTCCAGGCAACCAACAACGAAGCTGAATACGAAGCCTTGCTCACCGGGTTGAAATTGGCCCGAGACCTGAAAATTATCGCTGTGGAAATCTACTGCGATTCCCAGTTGGTGGTATGCCAAGTTCGGGGTGAATATCAGGCCAAGGATCGAAGGCTAGCAGCTTATCTAGCCCGGGTCCGAGAAATACTGGATCGGTTTGATTATTATACCATTTTCTACATACCCCGAGAGCACAATCAGAAAGCCGATTCATTGGCAAAGCTGGCAAGTACAAGCGAAGCTCAACACTTGGGACTCGTCCCTGTCGAGACATTATCCTCTCCGAGCATTGATCGAACGGAGAATGAATTCACATTAGAAGCTACCTCAGAGAAGGAACCATGGATGACTCCCTACCAAGATTATATTGAGCATGGCACACTGCCCGAACGACGAAGTGAAAGAAGACAGATTCTTCGAAAGGTGTCACGATTTGTCATTCAAGACGGAGTTATGTATCGGAGAGGTTACTCTGTCCCTCTTCTCCGGTGTATCGCGCATAACGAAATCAAGCGAGTGTTGCGTGAGGTGCACGAAGGAGAATGTGGCGATCACACTGGGGGGCAAGCGCTTGCCAAGAAGGTACTTCGATACGGATATTACTGGCCTACCGTTAACCGCGATGCTATGGATTATGCCAAAAGATGTGATAAATGCCAGAGACACGCTCGGGTCCCTAGAGCCCCGCCTTCTGAAATAACCCAAATGGTCAGCCCGTGGCCATTTGCAATGTGGGGGATGGATATAATCGGTGCATTGCCCTTAGCTAAAGGGGGTGCAAAATACGCCATAGTTGCGGTTGATTACTTCACCAAATGGGCTGAGGCTGAGCCCCTTGCAACGATAACAACAAAAAAGGTGATCAACTTCGTGGTGCGCAACATCATCTGCCGATTTGGTCTCCCGCATACTATTATCACCGATAATGGAGCCCAATTCGACAGTACTGAATTCAGGGATTTCTGTCTGCGATTTCACATCCATAAGAGATTCTCAGCAGTAGCGCACCCACAAGCAAACGGTCAGGTCGAGGCCGTCAATAAGGTTATCAAGTCTATATTGAAGAAAAGATTGGAGAAAGCCGGGGGCAAATGGGTCGATGAACTACCAATGGCTCTGTGGGCATACAGAACAACTCACAAAACCGCGACCGGACACACCCCTTTTTCTCTATCCTATGGCTCCGAAGCAATTATCCCGGTCGAAATGGAAGTTCACTCTCACCGTGTGACATACTACGACCCGAAAACGAATGCTATACTACTTGCTGAATCCCTAGATCTGCTTGATGAGAAACATGAAGAAGCCGACGTGAGGGCAGCTGCATATCGAATTCGAGTCGCTCGAATATACAACGCCAAGGTCCGCCCACGGACTTTTGAATCCGGCGACCTGGTACTCAAAAGAATTTACCCGGTTCCTTCGCACATGAACCCAAATTGGGAAGGGCCGTATATGATTTCACAAAAACTCAGAGATGGCACGTTCAAGTTATCGACCGTTGATGGTCTCACTTTACCAAGAGCCTGGAATAGCGGAAGCCTCCGTCCCTACTACACCTGACAGGCTTTATTTATCTTTCTATCAATTTCTTCCTTAGCATTTTGTTTTTTTTGCATTTTGAAATTTGAACTTGTAATAAGGCAACTGATGTTGTCATGCTTCTTTTGTTTCAGCAATAAAACGCCATCTCTTCGAGCCAAAAGTTGTGATTCATTGAAAATAGCACATAATATCACATTGCACGAAGAGCTAAATTCCATCACACGGTGGGATTTATCTAAATAGGGAGTAACTGTGATACGACCAGTCATTTACTAAATAAGACCCGAGCTCGGGGGCAAAACACAATACCAGCACTCACAGGGATTGAAACACGACAATCCTTTTACTAACTCCAACTTCCCAGAGTGTGAATTGGGATATAAAACACCCAATAGGTCGTACCCAGAGCGCAAACAGACTCCAACTTCCCAGAGTGTGAATTGGAGTATAAAACATCCAATAAATCGTTCCCAGAGCGCGAACGGACTCCAACTTCCCAGAGTGTGAATTGGAGTATAAAACATCCAATAAATCGTTCCCAGAGCGCGAACGGACTCCAACTTCCCAAGGTGTGAATTGGAGTATAAAACATCCAATAAATCGTTCCCAAAGTGCGAACGGACTCCAACTTTCCAGATTGTGAATTGGAGTATAAACATCCAAAAAGTCGTTCCCAGAGCGCGAACGGACTCCAACTTCCCAGAGTGTGAATTGGAGTATAAAACATCCAATAGATCGTTCCCAGAGTGCGAACGGACTCCAACTTCCCAGAGTGTGAATTGGGATATAAAACACCCAATAAGTCGTTTCCAGTGCGCGAACGGACTCCAACTTCCCAGAGTATGAATTGGAGTATAAAACATCCAATAAGTCGTTTCCAGAGCGCGAACGGACTCCAACTTCCCAGAGTACGAATTGGAGTATAAACATTTAATCCAGATTCCCGAAGCGCGAATCAAAGTACGAGTAACAATTCGAAGTTCCCGAAATACGGGCCGAGATATCAATATCAACTCCCAATTCCCATAGCGTGGAATGGAGCGTAAACATCGATAACCCTCAGATTCCTGGAATGCAAGACAGATTATCAATCTCAAATTGTCATGAATCCCCAGAAGGGGGGGAGGCATGTGTTCAGGGCTTGCAATAAACGCAATCAGCCACCAGAATATGAGTATTATTCCCCGCAACTAAGGGGCAAAAAGCTGGGTGCTAATCGCTGGCTTAAGTGATAATATACTCAGAATCCGACTCATTCGTTAAATCACGACACGAAGCTATACAAATACTGAGCAGAAACAACACAAATACTGCAAGGCATTCAGGTAAGAAGAAAAGTGTAACTTCCCATTTCATCAACCAACAAAAACAAGTTTGATTACATGGCAAGTAAAGATGTTTCAATTAAGTGGAGGCCGCATCCATACATACACATGGCCCAAGAAAGAACAAAAGAAAAGGCAAAAGAATTGTTATCTGTAAATCTCACGACAAAGCGAGGGGCTCACTCTTTCTTCCTCCGGTGCTTCTTCCTCGGAGTTGAGCCGCTAGACCCACTGCCTGGCTTCATACGAGACTTTTTGCCTTTCTTTGGAACATCCTCCGGTTCCGGCATGATATCAACATCTTCCTCAGAACTAGAAGGGATGGAGATCCTTTTATAAGGACGAGCCAGGGGCACGGGAGCAGTAACGGATACTTGTTCAGCAACACTCGAGACGGTTACTGTGCCACCAGGAGAAATCATCATTAGAGAAGATAAGCTTGAAGGAACGACGTCACCACCGGGACCAACTGTCACTGTCTTGGCTATCTCGGCACTTATCTCTGCTAAAATCTCCTCCTCTCGAGACAGTTGAGCTGCGCTAGGTACGCCGGTGGTCGTCACGATCGAACCAGAAACTGGAGCAGCTCCGCTCGTCACAAAAGAGAGGTCGGGCATGGGGTCAAGAGGATGACCAAATAGCTCTTCAAACATTTGAACATCGAATGATATTGAGCCTCCTTCTCCCGTATCACCAACCATGGCGGCAGTTGAAATCGCCTCGGTGACAATAACTCCACGTGTAGGATGTAAAGCCGAAGGGACAGGGAGCACGGGTGCGACACTCTCGGTCACTAAACAACCAAAATTAGAGCTATCAGACCAAGAAATTCCCTCGAAAATCAATGTTTTAAGACGTAAAGGGAAATACCTACTTTACCTTGCCTTGGAGCTTGAACAAGCTCGGGGACGAGCGTCTTGCCCGAAGACAGTTCCGGTTGGTCCAGATTGTAGGCGGGAATAGCTTGTAAATCAACCACGGCAGCAGCTTCGGGTGAAGTCGAAACAGGGACTTCAGTATTCTCGCTATGGTGCACGATACCCGAACCTTCGCCAACCTCCGTTCGATGGACGACAAGTCTTTCTTTTTCAACAGAAATGATTGCTTCATGAAGGGTCCTCCTCTCATCCTCGCTGAGCAGACGTGACTCAAGCTCAAACTCATCTAATACCAAATCCGGACAAGACATCCTCTTGTTTTCCACTAATTTCTTCCAAGCATTGTAGAGAGGCATCGAGTAATCCCCTAGCCAGGAGAGATTTCTATGCTCCAATACATTGGCATTATATGTGTCCAAAAGATCGTCGAATTCGGCCTCCATTTTGAACCTCTCTGCTTGGACTCTCTCCTCCAACTCCGATTCAACCTCCTTAACCCTTGCAATTGCCGCATCGCGCTCGGCCCGAAAAGATACAGCCTGCTCACACGCCTCTTGCGCAGCCACATTCGCGTCGTCTTTTTCTTTATTCATGTCAGTGAACCTAGCCTTTAGCTCCTCTAGTTCCTTCACTGCCGCATCCCGCTCAGATTCAACGTTCTTGTATCGATGGCCTAAGTCTTCAACTAAAGTACAATGTGTCTGTTGCATTTTCGCCATTTCAGCTAATGTCTCATCAACCTTCTGTAACGACTCGACCTCGGCCTTGCGGGAAGATTCCGCCTCAGATTGGAGTATGTCGACGATGCGACTCTTTTGAGCCAAATCGGCCTCTAGCTTCTCAATGATTTGGGCCCGGTCGAAGGCAGCTTTGGAAGCCTTAACAGCCGCTTTGTACCATTCTTTGTACTGAGCAAAAAAGTCACGGGTGTAGTTGAGCGCCGAAGTCGCGGCATCATTGGGAATTCTTTTAAGATTGGGAGGAAAAATACAAGCATCAAAGCAAATCTCTGGAAAATCTTTCCTCAGTTGTGCAAGCCTGATGGCCCCTTCGCCAGAAGACTCAACAAGGGTCTCCTCCCCAGACATAGACGTTGCGACCCCGGTTCGAGAATGATGTGGCTCAGGCCTCGAAACCTGCGAAGATGACTGATGTCGCAGAGGCTCGGATGCCTGGACATGACTTCGGGATTGCGGAGGAGATCGAGATGGGGAGCGATGCCTACGATCTCTGTCTGATCGTTCCTGGCTGGAGTTACCACGGCGATGATCCTTTGCATAATACACCTGGCCATATTGCCTCCGGTCACGATCACGATCGGGGCCTCCACGACGAGATTCATAATAGGTTGAGGGGTGATGCACTCTCCGGAGTTTGTCCAATGTAGTCTGACGACCAGCCATGTTACCTGGAAAAGAGATACAGTTCAGTTAAGTACCAGGAAAAATCAATAAGGCGAGTGAAGCAGTCATGTAGTGTCATGAGAGTGTATGCAAATGTGCAAAGCCCCCGACCAACCAGAGGTTTCGACTGCACTAATGGGTAAAAGCCCGCTTATGTCTAACGCTTCCCGGAGCTCAACCAACCCGGACTTGTGATAAAGAGAAACGCATTCCGGGATGGGAACGTCATCCAGTCCTGTGAAAATGTTTCCTGATTGACAAAGAGCGGAGTCAGAACAAATAATTCCAGAAATCAAGCGAGACACGATTACAGACTTCCGTCTCGCAAATTTAGGAACAACGGCCTTGCCTTTCCGTTTTTTTCCTGCTTGGGGAAAATCAGCCGCTAGCCCGGTGTCAGTAGGCGTCCTCTCATCATCGCCCATTCCTCTTATCGCTACACCGGTCCTCTTCTTTGCCTTCGGAGCCGATTTCACAAACCCTTCAACGACAATACTCTGGTTCGTCTCAATTAAGCCCAGCGCCCTTAAGTTATCATCGGTTAAAACCAAGTCAATGTGCCGCAGGTCACTCGGAATCTCTTGTAGACTTCGGATGACGTTTCTGTATCGACCACCGTCTGGCCTTGATATGATAGCTACAAAAAAAAACACCTGATGTCAGTTCAAGTGTTGACAATGACAATTAAAGAAGGCTAACACGATTTACGATACTTACGTCTGGACAGCCATCGCCTAGCGAATCCTGGGGGGCATCGGACAAAGAACCATTCATTCTTAAAGTAACTGAGTCTGGTCCAGGCTCCCGTCACAATCTGGCAATTTCTAACTGCCTCCAGAAAGGTGAACGATGGACTATCACCCCTGCTCTTGAAGTTGAATATATGTCTAATCTCAGCTGGCCTAGGCGGACGAAAAAGGCGGTCCATGAATAAGATGAAAACACTGTTCAGTAACGCGTGTCCGTTAGGGTGAAGTTGTGCGGGAGCGATTCCAATGAACGATAGCATCTCCCTGATATATTGGTTAAACGGGGGGAGAGTTCCAGCCGCACAAGCGTGGCGATAAAAAGCAGTATAGCCCTCGGGTGGATTGTGAGGCCTATCATCAACTCCCGGTAGCAAAACATCATCCGGGGATAAGCTATGCTTCGAACATATCCGACCCAATAATGCTCCAGAAATATTAGATCGGACGGAATCTATGGGATCCTCGATAAATAAGGCCTCCGGCAATTCGTCCGGAGCAGGATCTATTACTTCAGGAATGATCTCTGGAATTTCTAGCACCAGAGGAGGCAAGCTTTGTAACTCTTGTTGTTCAGAACCCGAAGACTCCATAACTAACTAACTCACGAAAAAGCAGCGTTAAAAACGAAGAAAGCCCGTATATTCCCCGGTGTGAAGCATATGGATATGCCGTGCAATGCAAATACATAACTAAAACAAATTTTACAAGAGTAAAACGCGGTGTCTGAACGACTAGGCTTTTGAATCAGAGAACGAAAACGACCGTCATCACTGACCGTCGCTTTCGCGTCCCTCGGATACTACTGACCAATTCAAGTGTGAATTCGTTTAAGTCACGGTGCCATCGACGAGCTCAAAAAGACAGGTCAGGTCAACTTTGATCATGCGAAGGACGAAGCTCGTCGGAATCAAATATGCTAAAAATTTAGTGAGTTCGTTAAAAGTTCGATTTAAAAGTGGTCGTAGTTCAGAAGCAAGAACGTTCGAATCGATCGACTTGATTCGACACGAGTCAGATCGGTGAACCTCGAATCAGCGCAGCTCGAACCCATGGAGCCCCACCTAACTTCGAATCCATCAAAGTCGGGCTCCTTCGAATCCATCAAGAGCGGTTCGAATCCGCGGAGCTTCGAATCCATCGAAATCGTGCTCCTTCGAATCCATCAAGGGCGGTTCGAATCCACGGAGTCCCACCTAGCTTCGAATCCATCGGAGTTGAACTCCTTCGAATCGATGAACGTATCATTGCTTCGAATCGATCAGTAGTAAGCTTCTTCGAATCGATCAGAATGCCACTGTTTCGAATCCATCACCGCACGCCTTTTTTGTTGTGTTCTCCTGCAATCATCGGTTCGAAGCTACACATTCGAAACCAACTCAAAGCGCGCACCCCTGATCGATACGGCTCAAAGGTTTGCATTCCTCAGTTCCATGGAGTCGGCCTACTTCGTTCAAACCTCGACACTCTCCAAAAATTTCCAGAAGAAGGGGTCGAATCAATGCCAAAAAAGATTAATCTATCATTCTCAAAACCGAATCGACCCCTTGATTACCTGATTTAGTTTGATTACAAATGGAAGCTAGAAGGAATTTGGTCGATTCGTGAAAAAGCACGTTTGATTTGGCTCTGGGAAATCGATTCGGAGAAGCAGCTAAAGCAATGGTAAAAGGTAAAAAGTGAAAATGAAGTCAACCTCATGTATTTATACGGATTCCAAGAGGGATTAGTGTCACTTCGACTCCCATCGATTCGAACGACCACTTTCGAATCCATCCCAGTTTCGAATCCATCGGAGTCTTCGAACCCATCACTGATTCGAATCCATCCAAGTTTCGAATCCACGGGAAACTTCGAATCCATCCAAGTTTCGAATCCACGGGAAACTTCGAATCCATCCAAGTTTCGAATCCACGGGAAACTTCGAATCCATCCAAGTTTCGAATCCATCAAGGGCTTCGAGTCCATCAGAGTCCTCGAATCCATCACTGATTCGAATCCATCTAAGCTTCGAATCCATCAGGAGTTTCGAATCCTTCTAAGCTTCGAACCCATCAAAAACCACTAATTAGCAACACTTTGGCTTGAATCTAAAATCGATTCAGGAGAAAACCGGGACGGAGTTCGGCAGCAAACAAAGACCGACATGACTCATGGACACACGACGTTAATAAGGGCGGAGCTAATGTATGAACACACATAATGAGCTAATGTTCGATTTTGAACATTCGCAGGGATCAAATATTTACCCTGTTATAGCAACGACAGCCAACGGTTAGGCACAATCACACAGTAATCAATCATATCAAGGCAAGGTTACGGCAATACGGTATATGAGTCTCGACGAAAAGGGAGCAATAATCTTCAGAATAAAATGGCGACTATTCAAAGCACGTCATGTTCCCACAAGACGTACTTTGGGGGGCAAAATGTTATCCCGCTTTTTGGACAAAAGCCGTGATACCAAAAGGTTGGTCAAAGACAGGAGACAGTTCGCCTCAGAGATTGATCGTACTTCAGTCCGCTATGGATATCGATGAATTCTGTCCGATTCCGGTTTGGGCCACAATTGATAGGGCGTAACAAGAAAGACCATAGAAGCCACCGATTCAAATTTCAAGTCAATCCGAGGACATATGCTCAAGATATGATGGATTCAAGTTAAGAAGTTGCACATTGCTCGGTCCGAACCCATCATGATTCGAACCCATCATGATTCGAACCCATCGCGTTCGAACCCATCGCGTTCGAACCCATCGTGTTCGAAACCATCCGTTTCGAACCCATCGCGTTTCGAACCCATCGCGTTCGAACCCATCGCGTTCGAACCCATCGCGTTCGAACCCATCGTGTTCGAAACCATCCGTTTCGAACCCATCAGCCAACGCCTTCCTTCGAATCCATCAAGCCAATTGGTACTTCGAATCCATCCATCAAACTTTGTATCCATCACCGCCTAAATATGCTTCGAATCGATGACAGCTTCGAATCGATGACAGCTTCGAATCCATCACAAGCTTCGGGTCCATCACAGCCTCGAATCCATGCTGTCCTCGAACCCTACACGTTAAAAACAACTTCGAATCGATCTGGAGCCATCGATTCGAAGCGACACCGCCCCCTCATACAACAGGTTCGATTCGAACCTATGGGTTCGAACCATATGGATTCGAAACATATGGATTCGAACCTAAGGGTTCGAACCATATGGATTCGAAACATATGGATTCGAATGACCCAGAGGATCGATTCGAACTAACCAGCGTACCGAGATACCTCATCTCGAGTCGATCATAACTCCCAATCTACTGATCCAAATCCCATGAAATTTTTACAGAAGTTTGTCTACATGACGAAGAACGCCCACGCCAAGTTTCATCGCAATTGGACGATTTTTTGATCGATTCGAAGTTCACTTCGAATCGATCCCAAACTGGGCACGCACTTCAAGAACTCGGGCCTGTGGGTCCCCCGTCACGTGCCAAGCAGTCTCTCCATGATTTAGGCGGGATTTTGGCCTTCCACACCTATAAATAGAGCCCCCTGGTCATTCAGAAGGGGGGTCGGAGAATTTGGGGAAGAAAAACAAGTCTAAACGCTGCCAGGATCACTCCATGCTGTCTCAATTGCTGTCAATTTGGAATTTAAGTCCATTTCCCGCTGTAATTTGCTGAAAAGCACTTGTAATCTTCAAGTATTAAGAAATAAAGTGAAAAAACTTCATAGTGGACGTAGGCGCATAGCCGAACCACTCTAAATCCTTGTCTTCTGCGCAATTTATTTTTCTGTGACTTGGAGTTTTTGTTAGATAGTCCCTATTTCCAATTCAAGTTCTTTATTTACTATCTCTTCAAAAACTTCCGAAGGGTGTTTGCCCATTTTTGGTGCAAACAGATACTTTAAAATTGTTTGGATGTATGAATAATCTATCAAGTTTCATCTAAGGCTGTTGAGTAAATGGTGCACTTCGTAGTTTATTTTTCATTATGTACAATTTAAAGTTTTGAACCCAAACAATTATTTATTTTGTTTGATATGAATGGATGATTGGTTGCGTCGATTTCATGTGATGGGTTTATGCCTTGTTGCAAGTGACTTTGTTTATATTGATTGTTTGTTTGTGGTTGAAACAACTTTAAATATTTCATTTATAATAATTATTAACTCGTTTTGGATTATATAAGTGGAATAAAGGTTATGGAAGCAATTGTTACTGCTTTTGGTTTCATAATTAAGCGTTTATTTACCCAACAAATAGGTATGTTTTCGAATTACGATTTTATAGCGTTATTATATTATTTTTCCCGTGTTGGGATATATATTATTTGAAAATTATACGTGATATTTTGTTATATTGGAGATATATTTTCTCCCGAACCCCTCCGTACAGAGGAGATTATCCCAAAATTTTCCATGAATTTTGGAATTAGAAAATTTTGAAAATGTTTTCCAAACTTTATTAATTTAAGTATAAAATGATATAATGGTTATAAATTGGTATATTTTATTTAAATTAATTTATTTTGTAAATTTATTTGTTTATAAATTTAATATTTTAAGTAAGATATGTTGATTCTTAATTCTTTTTTTCCTTTCTTTTCCTTTTTTGGGACGAAAAGTTTTGAGTGGGGGAGAGTGTAACAACCCGTAATTTTCGATAATTTAAAAATGTTAATTTAATTGGAAATTGTGGATAAATAATGGAAGAAAAAAAGAAAAAAAATTGTAATTTATTTAACGAAATAATAACTAAAGTGAAACGCAACAATGTTATTTGTAGTTTAATCGTTTACAACTTGAATGGAATTCCAATTAGTTGATGTAAGGTAAATATTGAACTAACCATGGAAATAATACTGTGATTAATAGTAATTGAACAAAACTTATTTTATAAAACTAATGGTAACATTGGTTATTGGTTGTAAGTAATAAACTTAAATGAAATTGAAAGGGAATAGTAACAATTCTTAAAGTTACCTATTTACGTAGTCCATTTAATTTAATTAGAAATTAATTGTGATTAAAATGAAATTAAATATTTTAATATTACGTTAATGGAAATAAAGACGAAATTTGAGAATATTATTAAAATAGATCATGAATCCAATGTTAATTTCATCTATTTGACAACAATGAATTTAATAATAGAGTGAAAAGTCAATTAAATGGAATTATTGGAAATTAAATTTGTAATTTCTGAATTTAATGAAATTGAGATTAACACTGGAATTGATAAATTAGTCAACTCTAAATTGACATCTAAAACTGTTTAAGCTATTGAAGTGATTAAGAAATCAAAAATGATAGGAATGGTAAATAATCACATTTAAACTGAAAAGGCCATTTAATTAATTAATTTTTATTTAATTTAATAACTGGAAAATAGCCATTTTGGCCACTAACTCGGATTTCGACGAAACCAGTTCCATCAGAGCCATAACGATGAATCATTATATGATTTCAAATTTCGTAACGATCGGACTTGTCGTTTGATCGTACGAACCTAAAACGCCCAGAAATCAATTTAATTGAAATCAATTTGAAATGACTTATTTTTCAACATCTTCATACGATGGAATTTGGACTTGAAATCGGTTCCGTTGCATTTGAAATATTTGAAAACATCTATTAAGATATATGGGTTTACCACTTTCGTTCCGGAGTCAGAACGGGCTTTTCGGGTCATTTATCATTCAACTTTCGATCCAATTAATCCGTTCTTTCTATTTTCAACCTACCTATATATATATATCCAGTTTTAAACCCTGGCAGCCTTTGTATTTCTCATTTCTGTACGTACAGAAATTTCTGTTGCTCCTCTTTCTCAATGGCAGACAAACCCTAAAATTTACAATCCAATTTCAGTTCAAAATTCAACCTCAAAAATTCAAACTCCTCAATACATATCGAATTATATATCGATCTGAAGCTCTCGAAGAGCGCATCTTAGATTGGAAATTAGTTGTTCGATTGGAAGCTCTGGTTGTCCAGAAATTAATGAACTATTCTCGGCCATCCATTGCATCGAGATCGACATTGCCTGATCGACGAATCAAAGTTACTAGGTCAAAGAGATTCTCGAGCAAAGTGCATCGGCATAGGTAGCTCGTCGATCCAACGGTCGGATTGGAGGAAATATTCAATTAGGGTTAAACCCTAGGTGGCGGCTGCTCAATTTTGGCGACCAGACGACGAGGGGGGGCTAACGAGGTGGCGTTGTCGGCTAGGGCGACGCACGCGTGGCGCGGCTGGCGCTTGGGGCGGCACGGCAACGATCGGTGGCGTGGCTGCATTGTCTGTGATTCACGCGTGGTGTTAGGGTTGAGGTAGCAAGCTTGTTCGATGATGTCGTAGAGATGGATTTGTTTGTTTTGTTTTATTTTATTTTATTTTATTTAAAATTCAAATGTTCTGAATCGCATAACTTTTGCATACGAGGTTAAATTCATGCGAGATTTTCTCCGCTGCGATTCTATCAAAATTTCGAACATTTTGGCACTTGTTTGGACGAATTCTGAGACTGTTCAAATTTTGAGTTTAAATTGGATTTAAATTCAAAAGGTGAGTGTTTTAACCCGCTCATAACTTCTAAAAAAAATTATGTTTGTTAAATTGATTTATGATGTGATTAGAAATTTATTTATGACTGTTTGTCTTAATCATTTTCTTAGTTAAATTTAATTTATTTGAATTAAATTGTTACTTAATTTATTATTGCATATAAATTGCCTGTTAAATAGTTGTTTAATTTATTATTGAATATAAACTACCAGTAAATGCATGTTATTATTATCTGTTCTATATTGTTGTTATTGATTGAATTGGATGATACTTGTGATAAATGTTTGGTGATTGATATTGGATGAATGGATGTTGTATTTTTACTATTATAAACTGCAAGTCGTTATGGATTTTTATGTCATTCGAGATTGCGGTTTGAAATGATATATAACCGTATTTATATTTTAAATTACGAATAGAAATGATAAATATATGTATCACTTGACCATAGGATGGAAAATTATATACAAACACCGCGGTCTATATATAAAAATATTTTGAAATGATTTCTATGGTTTTGTAAAGGAGTATATGGTTTTAGATAAATATTGATTTAGATATTATATAAATGTTACTTTATTCTTGATTTTGAGCTGTGTATAATTCGTCTTTAATATAGAACAAGCTTAATAATAAGTTTGATTTTTATTAAAGATAATATGGTTAAGTATTTATTTAAATTATATTTTAATATAAAGTTAAATATGATTTAATTAAATTAAGGTTGCAAGATAAATTGGAAATTTACTTGAAATTGAATTTGTTTAAGAATTAAACTCAAATAAGTTCATTGTGAAATTTATTAAGTTGAAATTTAAGAGATATGATTTTATAATTGATTTTGGTTTAAGGTGAATTAAATGAATATTTCAAGTATAAATAAATTGAAGGAAATATTTAGTTATTTGAAAATTGGTTTTTATTTAATGATAATGGATTCGTCAAGTAAAATATTTCATAAATAAATAATAGGAAATTGAATTTTGTGTGTGTGTGTGTGTGTGTGTGTGTATATATATGAAGTTACCAAAATTAGTTTTGAAATTGTTGAATACTTAAAGTTTGAAATATATTGAATTTGAAATGGTTTATTTTGTGGATCAAATCTATTTTGAAATCGATATAAATTGGAATAGTTTATTTGGAAACGGAATCTTATTGAAATTTATGATTTGGGATTTGGTTAAATCAAAAATTTATAAATTCGAGTTGTTTTAGAAGGGATATATTTGAAATAAAAATGATATTACATTGATTTGGGTTTTAATAAAAATAATATCATATTGAAAATGATATCGTACTTATATGGGTTTGAAATGGATATTATATTCTGGTTTGGAAGTATAAATTATTCTGGAATGACTGCGGTGTTATAATAACGTTGGGTTGTTAAAGAGACTAGGATCGAAAGTTGTCATACTCTTTGCCAACTCCGAAAACCACTTTAACAACCGTGTACACGGTGGGGATTCCAGAATGAAGTAGGATGGTAGCGACGTTCCTTTGAGGTATATACGTGGGCCCGACTCCCGTGAGTTGGCATAAGGTGGCTAAAATGGGAGCGATTCTCGGGTGAGTAAGGTAGCCCCTCTTATCGGACACACTCCTTTGATACCATTCTATTAATTTGTGATTGAGTTGGGCCCTTTGATTTTTTTTTTTTTAGGCTGTGTCTCGAGGTGGGTGGTAGCTGCGCGCTACGCGTCACCACCAGCCCGGATAGCAATTGGTATATCCACCCTGGCATTGCCTTGTGTGTCATGTCACCTACCCTATCGCGCCTTATACGAGTTTGGTTTTCACCCGTAGCCCGTGTGGTATCCTCTGGTGGCTTCCCGATCAGGAGGGACTATTATATTGGATGGACTACTAGGACTATTACGTGTTAAGGGGGAGATTGGGTAACTCCTTAACGCTATTTAAACGTAAGTTTATTTTACTATTGGCATTATTATAATAGCGAAATATTACTACATAGTAAATAGTTTAACGGATCTTTAGGAGAAGTGAATCTCTAGCATCTCTTAAGTTACTGCATTCACGTTTGACACTGGATAGGAGATGTCAAATCCCGTAAACTTCTCTGACGCCATCCCACTCATATTATTTACCGTTGATTTAACTTACATAAGATCTTTTAGTTCTGACACGAGTGTTTTGTCTTTTCAATTCGCTCGGGTCAGCCTGAGCATTTCAGGATTTGAAGACTTTATTTATGGAGGACGGAGACGAAAATAGTATTACTATTATTTATTATATCATTCCACTACATTCATACTGTTCCGCTGCATTATTTAATATTATCTGGTATGTGTAACTCTGGTAGGTGTTGTATAAGTGTAATCAAATGTTTTGTAAAACAACTTCATGTACTATTATTTGATTATTATATTTTATCATTCCGCTGCAAGATTCTATTTTGTTTTTTTCTTTCTCTGCTTTTCTTATTTACCCCATAACAATCCGCCCTTTGTATGGTTTAAGTCCGACGTGAATGGTTTATCGTCGATTTAAAGTGTACAAACAGGCGGGAAGTTACATCTTTGTGAATGTGTTCTTGATTTTGGTGGAAGTTGGAAAGATCATATTTCTCTTGTTGAGTTTTTATGCAATAATAGCTTCCAATCTAGTATTGGTATGGTACCTTTTGAGGCACTCTATGGAAGGCCATAGGCCATGCTGATGTCCTTCGTGTTGGCTTGAAGCCGGTGAGAAGTTTGTTTTAGGTCCAGATTTTATCCATGATTCCACAGAAAAGATTGACCTTGTTCATCACAGGATGAAAGAAGCTCAAAGTAGACAAAAATCCAATGTTGATTACCAAAGGAGGAATTTAGAATTTTCTATGGGAGATTTGGTGTTCATTCGTGTCACCTATGAAAGGTGTTGTGCGTTTCAATCGTTCAGAAAAATTAGCACCTCGTTACATTGACCAATTTTCCATCACCGAACGCATTGATTCTGTGGCTTATCGCCTTTCATTACTGGCCCAATTTTTCGCTATTCATGATATATTTCACGTTTCTCAACTACGGAATTTTCTTAGAGATTCTGATTCTATTCTTGAGCCTGGTGTTACTGAAAAATTGAGGTTTCGCTTATTTTTCCTATGAGCGACATCCTATACGTATCATTGCTATGGTGGTTAAACGCCTTCATTATAAAGATGTTCCGCTTGTGAAAGTTCAATGGTCTGTAAATCCTAAGGATTGTTCATGGGAATCTAGAGAATTCATCGAGCGAACACATCCGGATTTACTCCCTCGTTCTCCTTAAGGTGAACTTCTCACTTCAAATTTTTCTTTTGTGTTGTTATGCCTCAGAGTGGTTGTTACTCTTTATTTTCTTCTTAAGTATTGCGAGAGCGAAATTTCTTTAAGGAGGGGAGTCTGTAACAACCCACATATTTTACGATTATATAATTAAATGTTTATTTAAATATAGCATCTTTAGTTGAATTTAAAGTCCAAAATGTAACTTTTTGATAGCAGTTGAATCCGTACTCGAGACTACTTTCATTGAGTTCAAAACGACGTTTACAACATGTTTGATTATAAACATTGCTATGTTTGGAGTTGATTAGGATTTTGGTATTTTCATTTAGGCTTTGGTTTGTGTTCTAGCCCATTAACCCAATAAAAGAACCCAAACCTTCTACTAAATACCTCCCACTCCACTCCTCTTCATTCATTCCATTTCTAATTTCCTAACACACTCAAGCCTTAGGAAAAATGGTAGGAAGAGGAAACTAAATTCCGAAGACCTGGTTCTCTTAGAAAATTCAAATTCAAGTTCTAAAATCAAGGAGAAGCTTAGGTAAGCATCCTCTTCGTCTTCTCCATCTCATTCCCTCTTCAATTTTGATTTTTCCTATAATCTAACTTAGGAAAAACTTTGCATTTGATAATAGATTGAAGATTCTAGAGGTGTAGTCAAGAAGAATTGGTCTAAGCTTGTTTTAGAGCTTCTCATTTCTTGTTTTTTTAATTTAAAGGTGAGGTTATGATCTCACATCTATGTCTATAGCTTTCATTGTTGTTAGGTATGAGTTCCTAACATCTATTACATGTTTATTTATTTTTTATTTGAACTGGTTTGGTGAATTTTCCAATTTTGGTTTTGAAGTCAAAATTTACGAAATCCTACTATGCATGTTTGAACATGTTATTTGTGGTGTATCGAAGAGCCAAAAGGGTTGGGTTGTCTCTTGGCATAAATCCCTAGCATCCATCACTCATTCTATCGCTCCCAAGTTCATTTGGCCATTAATGGCCTTGGCAAATCTACCCAGACCCAGGCAACCAGACGTATGGCCGAAAAATCCAAACATCTGGTTGGGGCTCTTGAAGAAAAAAAAAAGAAACGATAAAAAATAAAATGGTAGAGCCAATGACCAGACATTTGGAAGGCTTCAGGAAATAAAAGAAAAAATAGAAAAATATATAAATTTCCAAAACCCAGGGTCAGACGTCTGGTTAAACCGGTCAAACGTCTGATTCTATTATTTTTTTCCTATTTGCCTATTTTTGAGTGGATTTTCAATTTTTATCAATCTTTGACGATCTGAATAGTTATTGTCAATCAATACCGATTTTGATAATTTCTTTTTTGGATTTTTGGTGTTTCCATTTGATGGATTTGATATCAATTTTCATTGTTTTAATTCACGTCGTCGAATGTGGATTTTTGGTGATAGATTGTTTTTAAATCATTTTTGTGCTTTGTCACTTTAAAATGCAAAGATTTTATACTAGTAGTAAATACTCATATTCTTTTACAAAAACGATTTAAACACTATTTTTAATACAAAACTCATTTTAAAACCGTTTTCCAATCTACTAGTATATACAAACTTTTACCTCATTCGTACAAGAAATCCAATTAAACAACTTAGCAAAAGAAGTGGTATGAAACGCTTGCATTTACTTCTACGGTTAGTTTTTGGACTTGTTCGAACCTCGTGACAATTTTCGAGTGGATATCTACTATCTATTTGTAAATATATAAGTTAAGCCAGTGGTTATGGGACATAAAGCCTAACTCATTTATTTTCTAGCTTAGTATAATTTACACTTATCGATCAATGATGACCATTTTGTAATTTAGACTAGCGATGTTCGATGTCTCTTTATCCGTGTCAGGACTAAACACTTTTTCGGTGGAGCTTCGACTTAATTTGTTGGGGTAGCGACCCTTGGTATTCAGGATGTTTCAGTGTAGCTTCGGCTTAAATTTTATGGGTTAGAGACCATAGGATAACGTCCCGTTTGTGATACACATGTTGCTGAGTTTTCATGCTCCTGTTTGTGATAGGCCTCCCCCTTTGTGTTTTCTGGATTCTATTATTGATTTTTAAAATTTGTTTCACCAACTTTTTGTGATTTGCAATGATATGTTTTGCCGATATTTGAGGTTTGGTGAATAAGCTAAAGAATATGATATTCTTTTTGGGTGTTTGAGAAAATTTTAGATGTTATATGATTTTTATTGTTATCAAATATATACTTGACACAATATGGTATTATTGATATCATATATTTTGTCATATCTCTTATCCTGTCTCATCTTATATGATATTTATAGCTAGACTAATCCGTTTATTATTTTCTTTCTTAAATAATACTTGGGTTAGACCGAGATGTTTGAGGTACTTCCACTTGATTTCTTAGCAGGGACTAGCTTTTGACTTTTGGCTAACTACTTTAGCTTAGTAGTTTTTATTTTTATACATTCGAGATAGAGACTCCTTGGCGTATACTTATTCTTTTGTTTAGCACTTGTACCTATTTTTTTGTGATGTAGTGGATCTTGTATGACCACTACTTCGATGTTCACTTCTCTATGTTATATTCATACCTGTTTTCGCCTTAGTGATAGGAATATCTATGACTAAATTTGTGTTGTGCTTATTTTACATTGATTTCGAAGGCCATATAGCCACTGTGTAGTAGATTTGAGTTTGGATTGGATATGTCAGATTTCCTCTCGAAATGAAATGCATGACATACTATCTGATATATCAGTTCTCGTTCAAATCAATTATACAGTTGGTCGCTCCTCAACGGCCTTATTCTTCGTACTAATTGATGGCATTACCCGGTAGTGCCCTTGGTTAGTGTGAGTATAGAGGTGGGGCGTCACAAACCCAAATGAGTTTATAAACTTTAAACTATTTTTATAAATAAGGGAAAATGATTATCAGGTGATAATTGAAAATACAAATTCAAAGGGTGAATTTATATTGAGATATGGAAATCGGTTTTCAAAAAAAATAGTGGATTCTATTTTTGAATTGTGAGAATGGTTATGAAATTGAAACGTAATCGATGTAATATGAAATGAGAGGGATTTATAAATTGAAATTGGTAATATTGGATTTTAAAAATATATATTTATCGAGAAGAGATTGTTTCGAAATGGGATTTTTATCTATTGAACTGTATATTGAAAGTTGTTTTATTATTGAAATATTTTGGAAAGTGGATTATTCAAATATTTAATATTTATTGAAATGAGTTCAAATTCTTATAATAAATTTTGTAAATCGATTAGTTTTATGTAAAAATGAATTGGAAATGAGTTATCGATGAATTATTTAAAGTGTTTTGATATTTTAAATAAAATACTTATCATATATATAGAGTTGAAATGATTGAAAATTTATGTATAAATCCTCTCGAGATTTGTAACGGGGTTTATTTAATGGATATGGTTTTGATAAGAGAAATCTTATAAGGGATTTTGGAGGAAAATAGAATTTCCAAAACGTCGAAATATGGGAGCTTCGAAAATAAATCTGAATTCATAGTAGAAGTTATAAATTGTTGGTTGGTTTTATAAAAGAGTATAATCGGTTTTGGAAATGGTAAAAATGAATTTATTAATAATTTCAAAGATTTATGAGATAAGTTATGAAATATTACCTAAGTTTGATATTAAAATGATTTTGGAGAATCTACCTTATAAATATTCTCCTAAGTACTAAAAGAGGGTTCGGAAAATATTTTAAGTGTGAAACGAATTATACAGAAATATTTTCTAAGTGTTATAGAATTCGAAAATGTTTCTAAGTGTTGAAATGGTTTAAAATATCCTGTTATGGATATAAGTATTTGAATTGTTTTCAATTATTGAATATACTGGAAGGATTCGAATATATATCTTTGTAAAGATATTTTGAAATGAATATTTTGAAAGATTTATAAAATTGGGCCTAGTGAATGCTTATGTGTGTAATTTGATAGTTAAATAACCGACTATCAAATCTGGTCAAATTCGTTGATCGTTTCAAAGAGACCGGGATTGGATTTAATTGTCTGAAAATCTTTTCGATTTGATTTGTGCGTTATGAATTGTGATATCGTGAAGATAATGAAAGCGGCGATTTTGGAGATTCGGTTTGCTCAGACCTAGAGCAACTTTTATAGACGAATTCTATCATTTGCATCGTGGTCTGGAAGGCAGTGTTAGCATTCCAAGTATGAATGTTGTGCTAAAGATAAAACATAGCCTCAAGCCTCATCATTTGGAATGACTAAAATAGGGAGATGCAGCAGGGCTAAGCGGGTCGCACCCAAGTAGGGTATGTTATCACTTGTCTAGATACCCTCGAATATATTATAATTATGGATATGGTTGTGCAAGGAAAAGAGAGCACTCGATAGGGTGGGAATACTCAGAGTGATAACATATTCGGTACTATCCAGTATAGGGTAGGCCGGTCATGTGTTGGTAGGGATTGATAGGTTCGATCTCGGTACATTTTTATAGAGGTGTACTGTGGCGGGCGGTACCCCAGTAGCCCTATCATTGTATGGAACCTAATATCCACTACGAGCATGTACTGTTTTAGTTGTATACCAAATATGCTTAAACGTGAGATGCAAGCATTTCAGCTATAATTTATTTTCTATAGACACTATTATAATATCAAAAGATTTTGATATAAAATGTTTTGGTTATCGCACGATAAAAACCCGTCGTATTTATCTGTGGCATGGTCTTACAAGATACCTTTGTTTTTCAAAGGATTTTGGTAATAGTAATAATTCAAATTGAGTGTGTTTTCTCACGCTAGTTTTCTAGACTGACTCAAGTGTTATTTTATTATAATGCTCGGGTCAGAATGAGTATTGCAGATCCAGGTTAGGATGCTATGGAGCTCAGGAGACGAGCTGTACGGTTTTAGGTATATTACACGTACTTGGTTATTTCCACTATGAGTGTTATGATGTATATTCAGTACATGTGAGGATAAGTTATTATAACTGTCCATATTGATTGTTGACTGTTGTAGTTTGATGATTGCATGTATATTACACTTACCATTTCTTTGGATAAAGATCTATTATGATATATTATATTTTGTTCTGCTGCAATTGTGAGATTCTGTATTGTTGTTTCTATTTCTTCTTCTATCCTCTTCTTTCACTTAGTTATTCGTCTTTTCGTACAATTTGTATTAGAAAAGTGTGATTTAATGTCAGCTCAAAGGGTATGAAATGACAGGTCGCTATAGTTCTCTATTTTAATTCATATTTTGCACAACAAACATTATATACACAACATATACAAATCAATCGATAGATAAACCCACCTTGTCCCAAGCCCAACTAAGATGTAGCTAATCTCAATATGAATGCAATAGCGAAGATGGCGTCTCAATTGGACCTCGTATGTAGAAGTTATTGACTTTATAAGCTTTTGGATTAATTAAATTAATTAATTAATTAATTACTAATTACCTATCTAAAACTTCTTCCCCTTTTGCTAATTACTTTCACTTGTACATGATCATATGCATGTTGGTACCGACTTATGCCATGCACCTCTCCACCTCAATCTCTATCCTCGCTCAACGATTCCCCGCACCACCACCTCCATTCAACTCCACTTTGCAAGAGCTTCGCCCCCGACCCAAAAATATTCAACTCAACTCACCCTAGAAGAATGCGACTTGGAGTTGTGCTACTATAGTGCAAAATGTCGTACATCACTATTGAGCATCGCACCACCCCAAACCATCACCATTGACTTTTTTGCTACCCTGAGTTCAACCCCACTCTCAGTTTCCCAAACATACACTCCATCTCCTCCAAATTGAAACCTTAGACATGGCCTCTTAATGTTGACATCCACCAACCACCACTGCATGTAACCAAACTAGTATGGATTTGAAGTTCTCAATCACACGATTCCAACAAATCCAAAATCGTCAACTTTCGTGGCCTCTCACTCACTTTATTTGTTTGAGGAGAAGGAAGATAGAGTGAGGAAGGAAGGTTTGGGTGTAGTGTGTATTTATAGAAAAATAAATATTATAATTTAATTTTTGAAACTGATCGCTGTACGTTTCGAGCTCGCATGATCACATGGGACGTCGGATCGCTATGAAACTCGTCGGCCCACAATAACTCATTATTCCAATTCGATGGCACTAGTTTCGTCAGAATCCAAGACAATGCCCAAAATGATAATTTCACATGTTTCGAGACTTTTTATCGATAAAACGATTTTCAATAACATGTTGATATTCATTCGAACTATTTATTTTGTAAATAAATTTAGAAAACAAATTTTTATCATTAATTACTATATAAAAGAGGGTTAACAAGGTTAAATAAATTTAATTATATTAAATCCAATATTCAAATATTTAAATAATTCAGATATTTAAATACAAAGTATTCGAAATTCTGGGTCCTTACATTCTTCCCTACTTAGAATATTTCTTCCTCGAAATACTAACGTGAGCAACAAAAACAACAATCATGCATCAATACCTAACAATATTGCAGTCATTTGAAACCAAAGAAAACGAACGCATTCAAAACCTAATAGCATTACAATTTCCCTAGCAACCATATCTCATGGTTCACCTAAGTTCGAAGGCTTCTTATTGCACAAGGACGATAAACAACCTACTAAGCGCTCCTTACGCTCAACAACCTCAGGTTATTACATAGTCGATTATTCATACTACCTCAATAATATGAAGAGTCGTCCCTAAACTCTCCATAAGCGAATAAAATATAGGATACATTTTTATTAAAGCCTGTACAATGTATATATATCATTTGTAAAAAAATCAAAACTGATCAGTTGTTTGATCACATTAATTTCACTTACTAAATAGTATATCTCACTTAACCTCTCTAGTGCGGACCTAGATCAGGTTCGTTGAATAGAAACATATGTTCTCCTTACATAGCAATGTTTTATGATAGAAAACTTCGGGATCATATCAAGTTTTCACCATCAAGAACTGAATGAAAAAAGTCCTAATTTGGGCCAGTATAAATCACCTTGAAATCGTATACTCGAATCCTAAATCAAGAACTGTCATGCGAATAAAATGATCTACGTACAACTTACATATTTTATTCCAATTGGTTTCTTAACTACACTAATGACTTTCCATTTTAATTCAAATTCATTTTTCAGATAATATTACTCATTTAATACTAAAATCATTTATGAATCATTTCATAAAAAATTCCTTAAATTTTATTAACATTTTATAAAGTCATATCTTTATTTATAAAACATTCTATTACTAAAGTTCATATTCATATAATACTCTATTATATCCTAAGAGTATATACAAAACATTCCTATTCATTTTACTTAACATAAATATTCTATAAATTTAAAACTTGTTTAAATCCTTACCATATTTTCTATTCAAGAGTCGCCTAAACTTATCCTTTATATTTTCACAAAAATACTTAGGTTCCATTTCTATATCAATTCCAAAGTTTCCAACTGTCCAAAATCGCTGAAAATTTTGTTTTATTTCAATAACTTAAAACTACTAAACAGCATATCATAACAAGATGCGAAACCAAACTACCCTAATACATATGATACATGAGTCCGTAAAATAACATAACAGAAACACTTAAGAATCAAACATCAGATTTCATCTCAAATCATTTAGAAATAATAATATATACTTATAACTTTTGCGTATCATATCATACTTCAAAATAAAATCAACATCTATTTTACCAAAACAACTATGAAGCAAAACCACCGTAGTAGCATTCCTCACTTTGAAACTCGAAAATAAACATTGATTTTGCTGCAGTCATCACCAGATTTATTTTCCAACGAAAGAAGTGAATTCAGTACTTTCTATATCTTTTAAGACCCTTTTGAAAACATTTCCACTCATAAATACTTTTAAATAATATTGTCCTTATTTTCTTAAAAATTTTGAAAAACAATTTTCAGAACACCAAGACTTAAATTATCAAATTCTCAGTTTTAAATCCTTTTTATTGATAAACCAAATTTACATAAGGTTACTTTCTTATCTAAATCATTTCACAAATGTACATCTTTGTCTAGATTATAATAAATAACTTTTATCACAATTAAATTTTAACTTGACGTTGTCATCTATCACCTTATAGACAAACTGTGAAACTTAATTCACCAAATGTTCATTTCCATGGCCCAATAATTACTTTTCACCAAACCTATGCAGTGAAAAGGTAAAGTTATTTATAAATCAACAATCTATAGTAAATGCTCATAAAAGGTCGAGCATAATTCAAAAATCAACAAACCATAGTCAATGCTCATAAATTAATCGAGCATAAATAATCAAAAATAAATGATAGTAATTGAATATTATTATTTTCTAACAAACAAATACATCATAAATAACTATATCAATTTTGAAATATTTCTTTTATATATAAAATACAATCTTAGGTAAAAAAAATTCATTTACTACGTTCAAAAACAATACTATGTTGGTTTGTCTTGTTCAAGTATTTAGAAATCCCTATCAATACTATGGCGTCTCATGTACCGACCGGAATTAATAAACACTCAACAGACCAATTTACGCAATATAAAATATTAATATAGCACTAACAAATATGCACTCTCGTATATATAATACACTCAACCCAAAATAAGGCATTCCATTACCCTATCTCTTAGTGTGTTATACCCAACTAAAGTTAAGATTTTCGCTCAACCTTAAGCTCTGACACCAAATGTAACGATTGACCTTTTCGACCCTTGAATGGAGACAATAGTACATCCATAGTATTCATGTGTCTAGCACCCAAGTGCCGAAAAGACCGATTGTTAGGGTAAAATAAAAATAACTAGAAAGAGGGAAACAAAAACATCAGAATCTCATACGTGGAACGATAATATATGATATATTAGAAGTTATTTATAAAAAGAAAACTTTAATATACATACAACAATCAGAGTAAACAAACCTATCATCATTCTAGACAGTTATAACAACATGTCCTCATAAATGCTGATAAATACAAAAAAAAAAAAAAATCAGCATAAGATAAAATGCGTGAATAGGTATTGGAGGCATCCAACTCATCACCTAATGCTCCATAGCGTCCATAGCTAAATCTCAAAATATACCTGTGGATGATCCTAACATTATAAGGAAACAACAGCTAGATCAGTCTAGTAAACCAACATGAGAAACTCAAATCAAATGGATTTTTATATTTATAAAACCCTTAAAAATAAATGTATCTTGTAAGACCACTCCATAAATAAACACGCATGTGTTTTTACTTTATGATAACCAAACCATTTTTATTAGGTAATCCAGTGATATTATAATAATGTCTACGGTGATGAATATAAATAAGAAATAGCTATGTTGTGCGTGAGTGTACATAATAGCAATAATAGGTATACAATCAAAATCGCTAAGGTGCATTTTCTAATTGCGTAGGATTCCACGAAAGTGCCCTAAGTACTTCAAGAACAGTCCTCCTGCACAAGGATTAGAGATATCCTCCTGAAGCATCCTACATCCCTAGGTGATGTGCATAGGAAATAATAGTTGTAGTTGGCTACGACATGAAGCCGAGTGCACCACTCACACATGCATAACTATAATTATCTCTAGGGTAGAGTCGCCTGCACTCTTGGGTAAGCTAAACCCCTGGCTATGCATCTTATCTTTGGTTTTAGTCATAGCCGCTAGAGAGGCTACGTCCGTTATTCCAGCACATGAGTCACAACTCTAACAGATCTCAGAACCACACAAAGATTTTCATATCTCAAGAGATCTCGGAAACACACATGGGTTCCCATATCCCAACAACTCTCGGAATCACACATGGATTCCCACATCCTAAATAGATCACGAACAACTATAAAACATATCAAACAGATCACGAATCTCCACATAGATTCCAACATCTTCAACCAATCATGAACCTCTTCCAAAGCATAGAACGCACATATGGTTTTAAAGTGGTAACTTTTTCGAGTCATCTTGTATAAGTACACTTCCACTTACTGGGGGCTCCAAAAACCAATCGGTAGATTTTCAGTAAACTCAACTCGGTTCTTTTGAAAATAAATGGACAATACATAAGATCGGAGATTATCTTCTAACAGAACGGATTTCCTTATCATTTGTCTTAGAAAAACAAAACGAGATTATATGTATAGTATAGCGTCACCGAAGGTAATTGTACCGCATAATTCCCATGTTCCTTCTAGATATTTTTAGAGTTATATTTTGGTCAATTTAGTAATAATGAGAAAGATGATAATGCTGAAAACACTCACAAGACAACACTCGTCCTACTAGGGACACATAGAGGTTTAATGGCTTGTTGCATACGCTCAATACAATCGTGTTTTCTACGAAATGGATTTATCTTAGTTTTAGTTTGTTCGAGGACGAATGAAAAGATAAGTCTATGGGTATTTGATGTGCATGTAAATGTGTATATTTTTACTTCCATAGTTAATCGAATTTAATTAAACAAATAATCATACATGGTATATTAACATGTTTAAGCCGAAATTTCATTATTTTTAAATCATAATATATTCATCTTCATTTAGGGGAAAAATGGTCATTTGTGTGCATATATTAATTTGAGAAAATTTATTTGGGCAATTTAATTTTATTTTTGTAGGAATTTGGATTCAAATACAAGTGGTTTCTTGGAAATTATGCATGCATTAGAGAATACAAAGGGTTGAAGATGGAAATAATTCAAACTCACGTTTATGAAGGACCCCACCTACTCACTTACCGTGATCACCTATTTGGAGCTAATGCACATGCAAATGAATATTAAGGCTACATGCATATTTAAGTGGAGGATTAACACACGCTAATGATAATTTAGTGCCACACTACCTCAGTGGTAGTTTGGGTAGTTCCCAAAAATATGGATTAGTGTTTCAAACTTGTATAAATACCCCATATTTTCATGTAATTATCTCTCCTCTCTTAGCCTCCTTTCAGCCTCCATTTTAGTTTGTTTAATATGAGGCTCAAAAATAAAACATAAGCTCTCTTTCTATTTCATGGCTACTTAGCCATTTTCTTCTTCTTATGTAATTTTCTTCTTAATGCAATTTTAATTCTTGCTCTTTTTTATTTACATGTTTTTTCCTTTCATGTTAGTGTTGTAGTTCTTTTTATTTATGCAAGTAGAATAGCTTTTATTTCATTTTAATTTGCTCTTTTTTTTACTTAGCTTGCATTTTCTTCTTGCATTTATTTCATGTTGAATGCTACATTTGTTGAAGTAATAACAAATATGAGAGACAAAACCTTCAATTTAGGTGCAATGAAGCTCTCTTATCATGTAGATTCCACATTTTGATAACTTATGTTCTCTTTTTTGCTTAATGGAAGTTACATGTTGATGTAAGTTTGTTAATGAATTTGATAGTCTGCGTTATTAATCACGTATAGGCTATTCTTACTCAAATAAACACAATTTACACTATTATCCAATTGATTGGTTTGGGTAATGGAAGTGGATTTAGAATCAAAATTTGATGGTCTATATTTCTAATCAATAATTAATAGGTCGTGATTAAAATAGATTTTATTTTTAATTTCGTTTTTATTTTTCATGAGAGTTATGAAGTGGTTTAATGATGTGTTATAGTTCGATGGTTTATATTGAGCTAATTGATAGCACAAATATTCCATATTTATGACAAACACATCAATTAAATTCACTAATGACCAAAAAGAGAGATCATAATTTCATGTTATGTTTATTTATGTGATCATGAGAGTGGATTTATCTCTGAATTGTCTTATCTTCGCATAGTTTTCATTCACTTTTGTAGTAGTTGGTTTTTTTACATTTTCTGTAGCTCAAAACAACTTTCGATTCTTGGTTTAATTGATAAAATAGAAATTTTAAAATCTAAACAATTTCATGCGGATCGACCCGTACTCGCTACGTACTAGAATTGTACGTCGGGCGCTAGCGGTTATTTTTACTTAAAATTTTACGGCGATTTTATAAACCGATAGAAAAACCATCGTTGAACAAGTTTTTGCGCCATTGTCGGGGAACTAATATGATTTGCTTTTGTATTCTTCGAATTATTTTTCGTTTGATTTTATTGTGTGTTTATTTGTATATTTTTTTTTTAAAAAGTTGTGTGTATATTTGTCGTGTGATTTGATTTGTGTGACTGTTTATTGCTTGTTGTTTTTCTATTTGCATTTGATTTTCTATATAAAAAAAAAATACACAAGTTCATTTAAAAAAAAAAAAAAAAAAAGAATTTTTTTTATTCCATTTCATTTATAGTTTCTTTTTACAACTTGCTTTTACAAAATAACTCTGTTTCACTATTAAATTCGCTTCACTGTTTCACTACACTGTTGCATACTGTTGTGTTTCACTGTCTACATCATCAAGTGCCCCTTCAATACACTCCTTTAACAAAACCATTCCCTGAAAACAAAACATACAATGCCTCCTACCACTTTCACCACCCCACCTGAAACTGTCCTCCCATAAAAACTCCTCTGCCACCACTTCTACAACCAAACTGTTGAGGACCAAACAACATCACCCTTCCAAACTTCTGTCATCCCCTCCACTGCACTTCTCAGCCCTTCACTCTACATCAACCTTCTCAAACCAACAAATTCCACTGTGCACATTTGTTTCAACCATTTCAACAGTACTCCAACTCACTTCTCTATTTGCTGCACCAGACTTCACCACAAACCACTGCAGCCTCACACATACCCTGACCATTTCTCTGCTATAAACTGCCCTGCCATCATCACTTCACAACTACATCCAGCTTACAACAAACATCACTCAAAACAAAACCACTTCCTTCTTCATACCACTCATCTCCTTACGTAAGGCCAAACCAACTGCCCTCTTACCATCTAAAACAATACTGCCTCAACAACAACATCATTTTACAATCGCCAATCTCCACTACTGCATCTGACCATCACAATACATAAACAATCAAACCACTATGTCCAAACATCTGTCACTGACTACACCTCCCACGGCCTTCCATATTCCCCCTTGCTGCCACATACAAAATCTCATTTCATCTTCATAAAAAAAACGATACAAACGATCACCACAAACAACTGCACCTCCCCACTTTGTAAAGCAACTCCTTTCATATCATCTCCACAACACCGCGAACAATGTCTATAACCCCCCTCAACATAAACACTACCCACTGTCAAGCAACTACACTCTCCTTTCATATCCATTCATATCTTCCTCTACCTTCTCCATCCATATCTACCAACATCATCTTGCAATACCAAATTCTACCACCAAAACAAACTGCCACATTCACCCAAAACTCACCGTGGCTTCACTCATCACAAACTACAACCACATCGCCTTCGCCAACTCAACAGTTCAACACTTCTTTTAAGCCTGAATCAATCGCCCCATCGTCTGAAACCACTTCATTAACCTCCAATTCGCCTGGTCCAGACAACCAGTCATCTCACCAAATTCCCTCGATCGAGCTAGTGAACATCGTGACTAGCAACTCCCATCAAAAACATCACCGTTCACCTCGCTGTCTCCATCTCCTCAATTGCCATCACCTTCACCATCACTTGCAATTCAGGACTGTCAAGAGGTTCGCCTTTTGCTCCTCAACGAATTGCGGTCAATTCGTAAAACTATATTAGGAATTAATTGATTTTGGGAATTTTGAATTTTGGAAACAATTTTGTTCGATGATTTCCTGACTGTGAAGGAGGTGATTTATGTTATTGCGGTAGTTAAGCCAAGTATTGATTTCTTGGTAGGTAGCGTGTTGGGCCGGGTTTGGTTAGTTTTAAAGCCTGAATTAAAAAAATTATTTTATGGAATTAGTTTTAAAGTTGTTTTATTTTGTTTTGTGGAATTTTTTTAAAATTGATTGCCATTCTTTTCTTTCTCTAAAATAATTTAATTTTAAATTAGTTTTCTTTTGTTTTGTTTTAATTTTCTTTTTAGTCCAATCCTTAAAAAAATGGTTTGCTTAATCTATTTTGTTTACTTTGTTTTAGTTTTGTTTCATCTTTTTTTTTTAAATATTTTTTTAATTTTTTTTGTTTTGTTTTGTTTTGCTTTAAGTTCTATCTTGATAAATAAAAAATTATATATATATATATTATTTTTAATTTCAGGTTACAAAAGCAAAATATCAAAAAGAATTGCTTGCCAAAAAATTGCTTGCTTAAAAAAATTGCTGCTTTTAAAGTAATTTGCTAATAATTCTGTACGCTCTAGTATCATCCTATCATCTCTTGTTTTTATTTTTCTTTGCATTGTTCGTTGCTTGCATTTGCATTTATATATAAAAAAATTGAAAACAAAACCAAATTTCATTTGTAGTTGCATTGTTAAAGCATTGCATTTCATCATAGAATTTTGATTAATAACGGTTAGACATCGATAACGCTTAATTGTATATTGACTGTAACGACCCGGTTTTTCGACGCCCAAAGATCGACATCAATACGTCCACTGTATCCAATGCCGAACAATCGAATGCCGGAAAACCGAACCATTAGGGTTAAAGAAGAAGGGGGTAGAAGAAGAGAAAACAAACAACAACAGAATCTAACCATCGCAGCGGAATAATAAACAAGTACGGAAGTACACCTCGCCATCCAGCTCGTCTTCTGAGCTCCATAGAATCCTTTCATGTATCCTATAAAACTCAGTCTGACCCGAGCATTATAGTAAAATAACACCCGAGTCAGTCTTGAATACCAGCGTGAGGAAACCACACTCAATTGGATTATTAAAGTTTCAAAATCCTTTGAAATCAAAATCATCTCGCAAGACCACGATACAAATAAACATGTCGGTTTTTTACCTTACGATAGCCAAAACATTTCTTATCAAAACCCTCTGATATTATAATAGTGTCTATATACAAATACTCATTTAAATAGCTGAAATTGTTACATTATTAAATTACAACATACTAGCCACAAAGTGGGTTCTACAAACAAAAACCATAAGGGCACGTAGGGAGAATGGATTTCCAGCTAATGACTAGGCACTGCGTTACCACCTATCACGGTAACTGGTCTAGATCAGCATACCGAAGATCCACCCTAATCCCCTGCAATACAAGACTGGGACTACCCCTTACTGGATAATCCTGAGTAAGATCACCCCGCGGTTGGGATCAACAACCGCCCACTAAGCCGAATAAAAAGGGTCCTCTAGACAGGGATGACCTTACCCTAATGGGTGCTATCCACTTAGCCTTTGCTGCATATCCCTAGATTTTTAGTCATTCCCAGTTGATGAGGCTCGAGGCTAAGCGTTACCTTTTTAGAACATTTCACTTAGAATGCTCACCGTTCTCTTGACAATGTTCTCAAAGATTCATCCATATAAGTCCGTTCTGGGTTCGAACGGAACCGAAGGCACTACTCCTACTACATCCATTTTGGAATCACCCTCGGGATTAGTAGCGACTAACCCTTGCACTTCACTGCTCCATCTTCGATTTCAAGCTCTTGTCTTTCTCATGAAAACGTTCAAACCAGATCGAAGTTGTTGAATATGCGCTTATATGATTTTTGTTTGATGATAATAAACATATATACATTCGTTTAAATGTATTTGATAATATACTATTTTATTTTTCACAGATTAGATAAATATTTGCTGAATAAAATAAATAACACGAAATTTGAATTCAAACGAATATTTTATTCAAACAAATATTTATTACATCTTTGAATAGTACAATTTCAAGCTCTCACTATAACTATACAACTTTGATTACAATTACATCACATTTCACATTTACAAATGTCCTCACTACATATCACTCACACTCGTATTTATCTTCAACTGCATTCCAGTTTGAATCCAGCATCTGAGCAATCTGCAAAAATATTCACTAACGCAGTAAAATTGAAAAAGAAATATTTTTGCAATATAAAATGAAATATGATTTTTGAAAATACGATTTGCCTCAGTTATTTGGGTTGTTCGTCATAATTTAAATTTGAATTCATCATACACGAACAACTTGTGACATACACAGTGTATTACTGTATATGTCACAAGGTCGTGCACGCCGATATATACACTTGATTGATTTACAGGGACAGGCGAGCACAGGTCAAACCCAAATGAAAAACCAGGTTCAACTCACGTGCAATAACATTGAAAATCACGACATGAGCACAAGGTCAAACCCGAGTTTTGAAACTGGATTCAACTCAAGTGAAATTTCAAAAATCAACATGATGTGAACCAAGTTCAGAAGCAATAATGAAACTAACTCAAAGCACAAAACTGCACAGCACAAGTGAATGGCAAAAACATCAAAAATCAGTGTCGACAACCAAGTAAATGCAGAGAACAGTGCAATCATGAAGATTGCAGCAAAAATGCAGACATAACAGGTGAAGTGCGACAATACTACACTGCCTCTGCCATCAAGCCAAAATGCATCAGATCAGAAGTAAAGACAGAGCTCGAGGTCAAGATGTAAAGGGATCAGAACTTCAACCAGCACACAAGAAATAATGACCAATGAATACAACTGAAGACAATGCACCAATGTCACCAGCATAACAGCAATATGTACAGCATCAATCAAGATATCAGACTCAAACAAGTGAAGTCAAAGCAAACAGAACCAGCAATATGGTAACACACTGCAACATGCTCAAGTAAAGTGAAGGAACAAGACCGAACGAGCAAGCTAACCGGCAAATGAACAGAGGCAACAAGGTCAGAGTACAATGCAACATTTTCAAAATGCACAAATGCAACAGAATGCTCAAGTGAGGATAACAAATACAACTGATATGCGAACGGTCTCGAACAATAAATGAACATCAACCAAACAGTGGCTAATGAAGTACAGTATGCAAACATGAAGGGAATACAACTACAAATGAAAACTGGTGACAACAAGTTCAAGTGAGTCAAGTTCAGTCCAGTTACAACTACAAGAGTGACACAGTGTACATATAAATTCGACAAGCTGCTGAACAGAGGTACAGACGACCCAACTCAACATGAACCAGAATGGTTACAGCATCAAGGTGGTCAAGGCCAAAATCATCAATGCAATGCACATCAAGGTATAACAAAGTCAAGGGCATATGAAGACAAGTGTAACATCACAACTAAGTACAATGAATTCACAGGCCCGAAGCGAACACATGAATTCACAAATCAAAGCCGTGATCGAAATCAAAGTTGAAATGGTCAGAGCCGTAGTATACAGAAGTCACAAATTAAAGTCAAATTCAAGCCGAGTATATTACACCGTGATAGCCAAGCATATGACCAAGTCACAAATCGAAACCGTGAGTGCCAAGCAATATCAATTTATACGAAATTGAAATAGTCAGTGACATCTAAATCATCAAAACAAAATCGAGCGGCCAAAGCACAGTGAAGACGAATTCAAACAAAAATTTATACGAACGCAAAAATAGGGTTTTGAATCCTATATAAACATTCATCACCGGCAACGAAAAAAGCATCGAGTTCGAGCAAGCCAAAATCAGAAAAGCAAAAGGATAAATTACATACCGAAATCACAAAACGAACTCGATCCAAATTGAAGAGCCGTGGGCAAAGCAAAAAGCATCGAAGCATACAATCAAACTGTATCAAGCGGCGAACATCAATTTGCACAACCCTAGTTTGAATCGCAAGGAGCAAAAGCACAAAATTTGCAAAAGCCCTAATTGAGTTGAGGAACGGCGACCATTTTTTCACAGGCCAAACAAAGAAGGAAATAAATAACGGGTTAAAGAAAAAGCGTGGGCCGGCCTTTTGTTTTAGATTAGGGGTTTTAAAATTATAATAAGGGTTTTATTTTAAATTAGGGTTATTTTAATTTTTAATTGTTTTTAATTGTATTTTCTTTTTTAAACCGTTTATTTTTCTAGTCGTGTGACTAGGGGACAAGCTACGTGGCGTAGCTTGAGAATTCGCAACTCGGTAATTGAGTTGTGGCAGGGTTTTGAGCGTAGAGTTAGATTAGTCAATAGCGGGTATAGCAAGTTTACGTGCGTAAGCGAGGGACTATCTAATTTCTAGTAGAAACCTTGGGGGCAGCACGTAGGCAGGGTTTTGCCGAAACTGGGTAAATTCTGTGTTGTTCTGTTTTATTCTGTTATTTATATTCTGCGATATCTGTGCTGCTATTCTGTGATCTGAATCGAAATTAATTTATAAGCTTCCGCGATTAATTTTAATAATTTACACTATCACCCTATTCACCCCCCTTCTAGGGTGAAATCGATCCTACAGAAGTGGTTTTCGAGAAATTAATCCGGATTCCGGTTTCTTCGAAACGATCAGTGCATTGGTCAATATTGATAGTTGGTTATTTAACTATCAATTAACATTCACAATCAACCATCAACATAAATAATTTCCCAAATTATTTATTATCCTTAAAATATCTTCACAAGATATATTTCCACTTTTCCACCCTTTGAAAACAGTTTCAAACCACTCTTTTCTCAAGGAATAAATTCCTTAAATATTATTTACTTCCACTAAAAACAACCAAGTTCAAATACTTTAGATTTTAAAACAATTTAAATCACTTTATTCTTAATTATACTTTAAAACATTTAAATTAAACTACTCAAACACTCTCCGAAATATATACTATAAAAATATTTTAAATAAAACTACTTTATAAAATATAAAATTAATTTTTAAAATAAAAGTTAAGCTAACTAAATTTAAAATAAGAATTACGAAATTCTATACAAGTTTCAAATAAACTTTATCCAAACTATCTTTAAAATAAAGCTATTTTGTAAAATATAAATATTAATAATTATCTTTTTAAAACATAATACCAATTTACCTTTTTAAAATTACCACTATAACTATTTTGTTAAATACTTACCCTTTAACATTTTAACAACTTAAATAAGGTTTTTAAAAACATTTCCTTCAAACAACTTTAAAACTTTCAACTTTTATTTCAAAATTTATTTTGAAAACATACTTGGCTTTTCAGGGAAGTACACTTCTCTCCACATCCTTTAAAATGAACCACTATTTATTTTAAATCAAATTCACATTCCTTTATAAATTCCCACCGTGAATTTATAATACCAATTATCCACTGATATCTATTTCATTTTATAAACTCAGTTTATAAATTCCATAGTCTCACCCTTCTTTCAAAACACAGTTTCAAATACTAAATCAATTTCTAAATTGATTTTCAAAATTTACTCCATTAAAATAAATTTCTTTTCTTATCCAAATTTATTTCAAAATTATTAATTCCAGGTTTAACTTCTTTATTATGATTCATAAATCTTTTTAGCTGAAAATTACCAATTTCATACTTTTCCAAATTCCTTCTATATCCTTTCCAATAAATTTAAACCTTGAATTTTAAAATAAATTCTTTATTCCTTTAAACAATATCACTTAGGTTTTAAAATTCATTATTTCCCCTGTTATTCAAAATCCCCCTTCCCATACTCGGATTTTATTTATTAAAATTTTAAAATCCACTTTTATCCTTTTCTCATTCATTCTATAATTTATCCCAAATTCTCTATAATCATTTTACTTACAGATCCTCTTCTTTTATTTTCTTTTCAAAAATCCCATTTATATATTTTTGGTAACTCCGTATACCCAAATATATTCAGTCAAACCATAACATCCAGTATTTCCAATTACCATTGTAATCTATCAACGATTATCCAATATATCATAACATAGAATATTTAAACAAATCTAAATAATTTGAGGAATTCAGTTGGATCCCTCCAACCTATTTTCCTGCATCCACAGATGTTAGCGCAATATAAAAATACCAATTCCACTTCGAGGTGGAATATCATGGTATATGGGTTTATATAATATCATCCGCTATTATGCGGTCCATAGGGTCTCATCCGCTATATCAAGTGGGAAATCAATCACTATATATATATATATAATACCAATTCCACTTCGAGGTGGAATATCGTGGTATATGAGTTTATATAATATCATCCGCTATTATGCGGCGCATAGGGTCTCATTCAATTTCAACTAATAACAATCATCATTCAAGCAAAACAACCAATAATTTAAATTTAACTATTTAAATTCAAATAATAATCCAGATGAGTGAGATTAACTCACCTTTGATTTTTGTTTGCAAATCCAATCCATCTTGTCTTGTTTCTTCACGATTTAACCTTGTATAAGCATTATATGATTTATTAATACTTGAACAAATCAAAAAATCAATTTCCTTTTTATAAATTAGTCAACTAATAATTTAGTTTAAACCAATTTTCCCTTTAAAATATCTTTTAGTAACTATAATAAATCAAATCAGTTAATTTAACAATTTAATCACCAAATCATTGTTTTTAAAATTAAACTCATAAGTGAAAATATTTATATATGTATACTTACTTATTAAAACAGAATCACCTTCGCCTTACTATACTCTTTTTTTTTACTGTATATATACAAATATAAATTTCAAATTTAACAAAAGAAAATAAAACTGTAGATATCCTCACCACTCAAAAGAAGCTCCGGTTCGTTCCAGACTCGAGTACCATGGCCGCTCCTTCTTCCCTCTTCCCTGAGTGCTACCCAAACATCTCCTCCTTTCCACGCAACTCCTCTGTTGTGACATAACGTGCCGTACGATCACCTGCCCTAAATACCACTAGCAACCTCTTCGATAATCGTGAGCCAACGCCCACCCAAAACGAATCTTCCAACAAGTCGCGCGATGCCCTGTTATTACGATTCGATCAAAATCCCCTTTAGCTTCGACCAAACCCAACCTCGTACGCACGCGCGAGGTCGACCCTCCTCCTCCAGTCCTCGTCTCGGCCATCTTTATTTCTCGAACCAACTTCGATGAGCGAAGGAAGAAAAGGGAGGCTGCACTGATTGCTTGGTTTCGCTATGAGAGGATAATGTTTGATTTGGAGAGAAAAAAAGATGAATGAGATTTTAAAAGGCTCGGCCATTTTTTTTCGAGCCCTTATTACGATTTCAATTTTTTTAAAAGAGAAGCTCGGCTTACTCAAGTTTAACAAGGTAAAAACAAGAAGAATACACGCGTAGCAAAGCAGGAGACACGTGCTATACCAAAAGACATGTGTTTAAAGGTTATAAATGTGTTTCAAATTTGTGAACATATATTAAATTCAAATTCAAATTTAAATCCAAATCGTCATGATTCTCGCAACTCTCAATTTTGATCTCCTATTGAGGCGTGCTGCTAGGCGTTTATAATGTTTCACCTGTATTCTGAGCATAATGGAAAAAGTTCCAAGGCCTAATTCGGTCGTATGGAGAAGATAGCTTTTTGAACCCAGTTATTATATTAAATTTTTGATGAAGATCTCAGCGCGTTTATATATCGTATGCTCACACTACAACTCCAATCACTATGAAATTTGAAATCCTATAATAATACAATATTACGGATCTAATGGAACTGGTCTCGTCGAATTTCGAGACTGTGCCTCGGAAGGCTATTTTTAAATATCGATTTGAACGATATATTTTTAAAACTGAACAAATCATCCTTAAATTCAATTTTAAAAGTTCTATTAACCTCAGTATTGTTAATACAAAGTTTCTAAGCCATTAAATTATTTTAACAAGCTTGAAATCCCAGATTTCATACTTTACCCAATTTCCACTAATTTAAATTCAACATTTAAATTACCCAAATAAACAGTGATATTTGAAACTAAGGTTAAACATTAACTTTTAAATATTTAAAATCAATTTAATATTCCAATTTCAAATATCTAAAAATTCCGGCTCATCACATTCCGCCCCTTAAAGAATTTCATCCCAGAAATTACTAGTTAAGAGGAATGGTCCATAAGCCGTTAATATTCCCAATCCTAACAGTTTCACACAACTTACCAACTATCTTTTTATAAAAGATCCATTAACATTCTTACAAACTTCCCAAACTCTCCTATAGTTTTCAAAAAATACTATTTACTCAACCATTCAAATTTCAATTCAAAACCAAAATTTCTCAAAATTTTTCTAACTCCCCAAATTTCCGAAAAATTTCGCCAGCGTGCCATTTGCGTGGCTCGCTCGGTACTACTACAAAATGCCTGTATGGTCCCCCAAATTCAAAAAGAAAACAAAAGGCCAAGTCGCTAGACCAGAAAATCATCAAATTTCATAAATTTTTTTTAATACATACCTTTTGTCGGGCTATACAATTTTATCTTTTGAAATCAAAACCACCAGTTCCCTTTGCTTTTATATTACCTGTATATCCTATTAAGCAATGATATCCAATCACAGAATCTAAAATCATTCTATTCACTTATTTACAGAATTTCAATACCTATTTCATTCATCCTTTTACAAGATTTCAATTAGTAGTAGTCGTACGATGTATATATATCATCCGTACGCAATATCATTTCTATCGTTCGATCATACAATTCCACTTCCGAACTAGTATCGTTCACCCGACTCCCTAGTGCGGACTCAGATCTGGTTTCTTGATTAGAAACCGTCATTCTCCTTGCATAGCCACAAACTATGGTAGAGAACTTTCAGAATCAATCAAAAATTCATATCCAGGGTTCGCCATCGAAAATCAAGTGAAAAATCCTACCTCGGATTGATATAAATATCTCGAAATTCTGTGCTCGAATCTGGATCAAATCACTATGCGAATAAAATAATATCCGCACATCCTACGCATTCATCTCAATTGATCATTAGCTATATCAATTTTCTTTTATTCATATTATTATGATTTCTATTCACTTATCCATAGTTATCCCATTTCACAACTTTATTTAATCTCCATTCCAAAATTACTTAGTATATTTCCAAAATCAAACTTACTTAAGAACTTCACCATTTATTTGTTAGGTTTAATATAACCATTTTATATACTCTTATATTATTACTTTACCACTTTAGCCTTTATATCCCTTTATTTTTAAACTGGATTTCCAATTCCATATGAATTCAATGTACCTTCATTTTAGATATTGAATTCATTTACCTTTATCTCAAACCATATTCAATTATCATTTCTTTAATTAGTCTCACTGCTAATTTATTTAAATCCCAATGGATTTATTTCCAAATTTTAAATTATATCAGTTCACTTAGAACTAGTTCTACAACTTCACTCTACTCAATAAAATTTTAAGTTTTAATATTCAGTCCTCAATTTTATTTAGTTACAACCAAATAAATTTTCAAATCTCAATTCTTTTATTCAAATTTCCATTTTCAATCCCACTTGAATTAAATTTTCCTTCATCCAAACAAATTTAATACTTTTATACAACAAGATTCAAATTAAATCTCATTCCAAATCATTCTCTTACTTACTTAAATCAATTAGTTTACTTACTAATTTTATTTTAGTCCGTTATTTTATTTAGTCAAATCTTGACTAGCTTTCATTACACACAATTCAAATTAATTCCCAATATTTAGTTTAAATCCTATTTACTTGAAAAATGCAAATTCATTTGTCTATTCACAATTTTATTTCCATTCCATTTACCAACCTGCTTTAATTGGCTTATCTTTCTAACTTTATTCCCTAGTCACATTTACCTTTATTTGACCCTTTAATGTTGAATCTTATCCCACAAATTTCAAATTTCAAATAAAGGTTTATTTCTAAACTTTTCTTCTTTTAGTTCCTTTGAACACATTTACAATTCACTTTTCTTGACTCTATTTTAATTGATTCCATTATTCAACTTTAATTCTAGTGCAATTACTTACAAATTTAAATGAATTTGTTCTCCACAAATTTACTTCCAATAAAATAACTTTTTACTTTTATTTACTAGATTCAATTACATTCCATTTCCATTCAATTTTTTAAAACTTCTTTAAGTTTCTAACTTATTTAAATTCCATATACATTTTAAATAAGATTCCAAAGTCTTTTAGTCAATTATTCAACGTTTCAAAATCATTTTTGAAATCAATTATATCCAAACCACATTATTCCATTGCATCACAAAATCAAACTCAATCATGCAACAAATATCAGTTCAAAATATTCGGGCAGCAATTTCTCCCCTTGGAAACTCGAAAATGAACATCGATGATGCTACGGTCATCAACGAAGTTATTTTCCAACGACCGAAGAGAGTTAAATGCTTTATTTCTTAAAAAACCGTTCAAATATTTTTAAATTCCAAATCTCTCCAGATTTCAAATCTAATTCAAAAATATTTTTGAATAATATCCTTATTATTTCCTTAAAATCTTTGAAAATCATTTCCAAACTCAAAAGGAATTAAATTTCAAATCCCAAATCCTTTCAAAAACATTTTCAAATATTTCTCTGGAATTATAGTTCAAATCATAAATCATATTTACAATTTTACATTTACAAATCTCATTTTTTATATCAATTATCCCTTAACTTTGGCTATAACATTATTTTCTTACTTTCAATTTTACACTTAGATGATAATAATTTAATATTATCACTTCCTAACAACCAAGCAACCATATATAACTATAATAATTTAAGGAAAATTGTTTCTTTTATATACAAAACTATTTTGGGTAAAATTATTTCATTTACCCTATTTTAAAATAATACTGTGTTGGTTTATCTTGTTTAAGAGTTTAGAAATCCCCATCGATTAACATGGCGTCCCACATATCGACCAGAATCCATAAACACTCAACCGATAAATCATCACAATATAAAACCAATTTTTATATTCACTAAAAAATATGCGCTCATATCTGTTTATACACTCAAACTCATTCTAGACTACTACGGAATCTATTTATAATGAGTAATTCTTACCAGAGCCAACGTTTTCGCTTAACCTTCAGCTCTGATACAAATCTGTAACGACCCATTTTTTTGATGCCCAACGATCGTCATCAATATGTCTACTGTATCCAATGCTGAACAATCGAATGCCGGAAAACCGAACCATTAGGGTTAAATAAGAAGGAGGTAGAAGAAGAGAAAACAAACAACAACAGAATCTAACCATCGCAGCGGAATAATAAACAAGTACGGAAGTACGCCTCGCCATCCAGCTCGTCTTCTGAGCTACACAAAATCCTTTTCTGTATCCTATAATACTCGTTCTGAACCGAGCATTATAGTGAAATAACACCCGAGTTGGTCTAGAATAACAGCTTGATGAAACCACACTCAATTGGATTATTAAAGTTTCAAAATTCTTTGAAATCAAAAGCATCTCGTAAGACCAAGCCACAAATAAACATGTCGGATTTTTAGTTTATGATAGCAAAGACATTTCTTATCGAAATCCTTTGATATTATAATAGTGTCTATACACAAATACTTATTCAAATAGCTGAAATTGTTACATTATTAAACTCCAGCATACTAGCCACAAAGTGGGTTCTACAAACAAAAACCGTAAGGGCACGTATGGAGAATGGATTTCAAACTAATGACTAGACACTAGGGGTACCACCTTTCACGGTACCTGGTCTAGATCAGCATACAGAGGATCCATGCTGATCCCCTGCAACACAAGATCGGGACTTCTCCTAAATGGATAATCTCGAGTAAGATCACCCCACGGATGGGATCAGCAACCGTCCACTAAGCCGAATAAAAAGGGTCATCTAGACAAGGATGAACTTACCCTAATGGTTGCTACCTACTTAGCCTTGCTGCATATCCCCTGATTTTCAGTCATTCCCAGTTGATTAGGCTCGAGGCTAAGCTTTACCTTTTTAGAACATTTTACTTAGAATGCTCATCGTCCTCCCGATGATGTTCTGAAAGCATTCATCCATACAAGTTCGTTCCGGGTTCGAATGGAACCGAAGGCACTACTCCTACTACATCCATTTTGGAATCACCCTCATGATTAGTAGTGACTAGCCCTTGCACTTCACTGCTCCATCTTCGATTTCAAGCTCTTGTTTTCCTCACGAAAAAGTTCAAACCAGATTGAAGTGGTTTTCGAGAAATTAATCCTGATCCTGGTTTCTTTGAAACGATCAGCGCATTGGCCAATATTGATAGTCGGTTATTTAACTATCAATTAACATTCACAATCAACCATCAACATAAATAATTTCCCAATTTATTTATTATCCTCAAAGTATCTTTGCAAGATATATTTCCACTTTTCCACCATTTGAAAACAGTTTCAGACCACTCTTTTCTCAAGGAATAAATTCCTTAAATATTTATTTACTTCCATTGAAAACAACCAAGTTCAAATAGTTTAGATTTTAAAACAATTTAAATCACTTTATTCTTAATTATACTTTAAAACATTTAAATTAAACCACTCAAACACTCTCCAAAATATATACTTTAAAAATATTTTAAATAAAACTACTTTATAAAATATAAAACTAATTTTTAAAATAAGTTAAGCTAACTAAATTTAAAATAAGAGTTACGAAATTCTATGCAAGTTTCAAATAAACTTTATCCAAACTATCTTTAAAATAAAGCTATTTCATAAAATATAAATATTGATAATTATCTTTTTAAAACATAATACCAATTAACCTTTTTAAAATAACTACCACTATAACTATTTTATTAAATATTTACCCTTTAATATTTTAACAACTTAAATAAGATTTTTAAAAACATTTCCTTTAAACAACTTTAAAACTTTCAACTTTTATTTAAAAATCTGTTTTGAAAACATACTTCGCTTTTCAGGGAAATACACTTCTTTCCACACCCTTTAAAATAAACCACTATTTATTTTAAATCAAATTCACATTCCTTTATAAATTCCCATCGTGAATTTATAATACCAATTATCCACCGATATCCATTTCACTTTATAAACCCAGTTTATAAATTCCATAGTCTTATCCTTCTTTCAAAACACAGTTTCAAATACTAAATCAATTTCCAAATGAATTTCCAAAATTTACTCTATTAAAATAAATTCCTTTACTTATCCAAATTTATTTCAAAATTATTAATCTCAGATTTAACTTCTTTATTATGATTCAAAAATCTTTTTAGCTGAAAAATACCAATTTCATACTTTTCCAAATTTCTTCTTTATCCTTTCCAATAATTTTAAACCTTGAATTTTAAAATAAATTCTTTATTCCTTTAAATAATATCACTTATGTTTTAAAATTCATTATTTCCCCTTTTATTCAAAATCTCCCATCCCATACTCGGATTTTATTTATTAAAATTTTAAAATCCACTTTTATCCCTTTTCTATTCATTCTATAATTTATCCCAAATTCTCTATAATCATTTTACTTACAAATCCTCTTCTTTTTTCTTTTCAAAAATTCAATTTATATATTTTTGGTAACTGCATATACCCAAATATATTCAATCAAACCATAACGTCCATTATTTCCAATTACCATTGTAATCTATCATAGATTATCCAATATATCATGACATAGAATATTTAAACAAATCTAAATAATTTGAGGAATTCAGTTGGATCCCTCCAACCTCTTTCCCTGCATCCACAGATGTTAGCACAATATAAAAATACCAATTCCACTTTGAGATGGAATATCGCGATATATGGCTATATAGTATCCTCCGCTATTATGCGGCGTATAGGGTCTCTTCCGCTATATAATGTGGGAAATCAATCACTCCAAATATATATATATATATATATATATATATATATATATAATAACAAATCCACTTTGAGGTGGAATATCACGGTATATGGGTTTATATAATATCATCCGCTATTATGCGACGCATAGGGTCTCACTCAATTTCAACTAATAACAATCATCATCCAAGCAAAACAAGCAATAATTTAAATTTAACTATTTAAATTTAAATAATAATACAGATGAGTGAGATTAACACACCTTTAATTTTGTTTGCAAATCCAATCCATCTTGTCTTGCATCTTCACGATTTAACCTTGTATAAGCATTATGTGATTTATTAATACTTGAACAAATCGAACAAATCAATTTCCTTTTTAATAATTAATCAACTAATAATTTAGTTTAAACCAATTTTCCCTTTAAAATATCTTTTAGTAACTATAATAAATCAAATAAGTTAATTTAACAATTTAATCACCAAATTCGCTACTTTTAAAATTAAATTCATAAGTGAAGTATTTATATATGTTTACTTATTTTATAAAAACAGAATCACCTTCACCTTACCATACTCTTTTTTTACTGTATATATACAAATATAAATTTCAAATTGAACAAAAGGAAATAAAACTATAGATATCCTCACCACTCAGAACAAGCTCCGGTTCGTTCCAGACTCGAGCACCATAGCCGCTCCTTTTCCTCTTCACTAAGTGCTACCCAAACATCTCCTCCTTTCCACGCAACTCCTCTGTCGTGACACAACGTGCCGTAGGATCGCCTTCCCTAAATACCACTAGCAACCTCTTTGATCATTGTGAACCACCACCCACCCAAAACGAATCTTCCAACAAGTCGCGCGCTGCCCTGTTATTGCGTTCGATAGAAATCCACTTCAGCTTTGACCAAACCCAACCTCGTACACACGCGCGAGGTCGACCCTCCTCCTCTAACCCTCGCCTCGGCGATCTTTCTTTCTCGAACCAGCTTCGATGAGCGAAGGAAGAAAAGGTAGGCTGCACTGATTGCTTGATTTCACTCTGAGAGGGTAATGTTTGATTTGGAGAAGAAAAGAGGAATGAGATTTTAAAAGGCTCGGCCATTTATTCTTTCGAGCCCTTATAATGATTTCAAATTTTTTTTAAAGAGAAGCATGGCTTACTCAAGTTTAACAAGGTAAAAACAAGAAGAGTGTAGCAAAGCAGGAGACACATGTTATACCAGAAGACATGTGTTTAAAGGTTATAAATGTGTTTCAAATTTGTGAATATATATTAAATTCAAATTCAAATCCAAATCATCACGGTTCTCGCAACTCTCAATCTCGACCTCCTATTGAGGCATGCCGCTAGGTGTTTATAATGTTTTACCCGTATTTCGAGCATAATGGAAAAAGTTTCTAGGCCTAATTTGATCGTATGGAGAAGATAGCCTTTTGAATCCAGTTATTATATTAAATTTTCGATAAAGATTTCAGCGCGTTTATATATCGTATGCTCACAAAACAACTCCAATCACTACGAAATTTGAAATCCAATAATAATCGAATATTATGGATCCAATTGAACTAGTTTCGTCGAATTCTGAGACTATGCATCGGAAGGGTTAAATATCGATTTAAACGATATATTTTTAAAACTGAAAAAATCATCTTTAAATTTAATTTTAAAAGTTCTATTAACCTCAGTATTGTTAATACAAATTTTCTAAGCCATTAAATTATTTTTAACAAGCTTGAAATCCCAGATTTCATACTTTACCCAATTTCCACTAATATAAATTCAATATTTAAATTACCAAAATAAACAGTGATTTTTGAAATTCTAGTTAAACATTAACTTTTAAATATTTAAAATCAATTTAATATTCCAATTTCAAATATCTTAAAATTCCGAGTCGTCACATTGACAAGTTGTTATCTTTCGACAATTTAATTTCTTGGTGTCTATGTTACAGTAGGGAAATAACCATTTATGAATATTATGGTGATTCGTAAATATTATAGTGGTTGTTTCTCTGAAGGTACTTAAACCTTCGACTACATTCCTACAATTATTCGTGGTGCATAGATAAATCCTGCCCGTTACCTGGCTGAGAACTATCTTGTTGGATTAAGACAAAGTGTGATTATACAATTTTGGTTTAGGGGATACTTAGGATAGAAAATTTGTAATTAAACCTTGCATTCGTTTAGTTGGATTAGTTCATGCATTATTAAAAAAACTTCAAAATCTGAAACTATAAAGAATATTTGTCAACATAGTTTTTAAATCCTTTCTTTTGAAAATTTTCAATCAAAATCTAAAATCAAAAAAATTGCTTGAGTTAGTTTTTTTTAAAAGCAAAAATCCAAAAAAAAAGTATAAAACCTTCTCAAAAACAAAAATCAAATTTCCTTTTTATAAAATAAATTATTTTTGGTAAATATTTTTCCTTTAAAAAAAACCAAAAACATTGTTGAAAATGTCCGAGTTTTCGTTTTCTTACTCGTCGGAATTTTACAATAGTTGTGAAAATCCATATAATCTATATAATTTCAATACAAATTCTTATTGATATTTTAACAACGACTATTGTATAAAAAAAATTGAATTTTGAACCACAAAATTTTCAAAATGATGACCAACCCTTAAATCTCGAAAATAGCATTGAAATGAAGTCGTCTTTACTTAAACTCTCTACACAACAAAGTCAAATGATAAATGAATAGTGTTATTCATATTTGTGCAATAACTCGATTCAAGGATTTCAAAATTTTAATTCAATTCAAAATTCAAATGATACCGATTATAACTCATGCCAATACAACTTCGAACTCCAAAATGAATTTCAAAGTCAAAATGAAAATGTGAACTACATTTCATATAATTTTGGCAATGAGAATAATCTCCAATATGGTTCAATGGAAAAATTTTGTTCTCAACCAGTTCAAATCGAAAATTCTCAAGTTAATAATTACAAATTTGACTTTGTCGAGCAAATGGAAGAGATTTACAATGATTACATGGGTTTTTTGTTTGAAACATATATGAAACAATGTGAGAAAAAAAATCGAATCCCAACATGCGATGAGTCAACTGATAATCAATCTTTTTGCTAATTTAAGGATTTTCAAATAACAACTTTTAAAAATAAAAACAACAACCCCAAGAAAGTTATTGGAAATATGGTAATTGAATTGGATTTCAATTTGTTTGAAAGTGCGGAACCAAAACTAAAATTTTATCTTCCTTTTACCAATTTTGAAAATCATCAATACAACTACTTTGGATTTTGAACGCGATACATGTAATGAAGTTGTTGATAATCGAATAATGGAGGACGAATTTAATGAACATAATTTTTTTGGACTATTCAAAAATGAGTTGTTAAATTCTGATAGGGAAGATTTAAATCACCACTTTGATCTTGAAATCAATTATTTTGAAGAAAATTTCACCGATAAGTTTGAATTTCATTTTGGTAAAAATAAACTTAAACTTCATCCAAATGTTTTATCAACCTCAAAAATCATCAAAAATAAAACAACTCATGCGATTTTTAATAAAACGACATTCGTTTTTCCAAATCAACATTCAACTTCAAAGTCTTTTATGGTTTGTTCTGTGCTTAAGCTGTGGCTCTCGTATTTGACGATACAAATGAATTGGTCTTTGGAAGACCATTCCATCTACTCTTTAGCGGCATATTTTCTGATATCCTATAAATAATAATCGTTTTATTTTCATGTAAATATAGCTCATATTTTTTTCCCCTTTCACTTAGGTTGACTGTGGGGATACGGTCAAAATCAAGTGTGAGAGGAGTCTCATTTTCATTTTTTTATTTTTTCATGCGTTATTTTTTTGAATTTTCTTTCCAAAACTTAAAAAAATAAAAGAAAAGAAAAAAAATCCCAAAAACAAATTTTCTTTATTAATTACTTTTTAAGAAACACTATAGGACAAGTATATGGTTTTGGTTATTAAATTAAAATCTTTGAAAATTTATCAGTCTTAACAAAAATAAAAATAAATTTTGATTATAAGAAACTATGGTTTAACTAGTACATAAGAAGATTCATGGGTGAAAATTATGAAGTATGTCCGAATTAAAAATCTTTGTTTAAAAAGTGTGGATTTAAAGTAAATAATATAACATTTTTTATGTTCTATGTTAAATGGTGCTAAGATGATTTTGCAAAACTCTTTCTTCAAAATATATATATATATATATATATATAACAATAAAATATTTCTTATATATATTTTATTAACACCTAAGGTCATGTGTTCACACGTAAGTATGTACACTCGCCATGCTCTATACCCTTCTCATGTAAGCCCGAGAGGCAGTGCATGATTGGTATATCTGTCCTTAGTTTATCTAAGTTAGGTGTATGTATATAATAATTTTTTCATTAATAATGCCTACAGTTGATAGGTGTACATGCTTGTGTGTTCACTCGCCACGCTCTGTATTCCTCTCAAGTAAGTCCGCAAGGCAACGCATGGGTAATATATCTGGCCTTAGTTTTTTGAGTTAGGCATATGTAAATACTGTAAATATCAGTAGAACTTTCAAAAAAAATAGAGAAAATAAGCAATTGAAATGCAAGCACTATTTTCACTTATTTGATATGACATGTTATTCAAAAGAAATGAAAATACCACTTTAGAAACTTTGATAATCAAATAAGGATTTATTTCATAGTTACACTATGTTATCAACCGAAACAATGAGTTAAACTATAGTCTATTTGTTATGGTAACTTGATTTTTGTTAGAAGTTTTGACGAATAAATGACTTAAATTTCTTGATAATAACCAAAACTTATATTTAACTAATTTTTGTTAATTTAAAAGTAAATTCTTCATTTGTAAATAATTTCAAAAAGTTGCATCCATATCTTTGTAAATAAATCTTTCATTTTGTAAATATTTTCATGTTGCATTTGAATTTTTGGGTAGTATCCGTTGAAAACCCTCATAAGACAACACTCGTCATACTAGGGACACATAGAGGTCAACGACTTGTTGCATATGCTCAATGCAATCGTGCTTCCTACGAAAACAGATTTACCTTAGTTTTAGTTTATTCGAGGACGAATAAAAAGATAAATGAGGGGATATTTGATGTGCACACAAATGTGTATATTTTTACTTCCATATTTAATCGAATTTAATTAAATAAATGATCATATAGGGTATTTTAACATGTTTAAACTGAAATTTCAATTATTTTCAAATCATCATATTTTCATCTTCATTTAGGGAAAAAATGGTCATTTGTGTGCATATATTAATTTGAGAAAATTTACTTGGGAATTTTTATGTTACTTTTGTAGAAATTTGGATTCAAATACAAGTGGTTTCATGGAAAAAATACATGCACAAGAGAATACAAAGGGATGAAGATGGAAATAATTCAAACTCATGTTCATGGAGAACCCCACCTACCCATTTACCATAATCACCTATTTGGAGCTAAAGTACATGCTAATGAAGATTAAGGCTACATGCACATTTAAGGGTAGTTTGGGTAGTTCCACGAAACATGGATTAGGATTTCAAACTTGTGTAAATACTCTATATGTTCATATAATTAGTCTCTCCTCTCTTAGCCTCCTTTGAGCATCCATTTTAGTTAGTTTAGTTTGAGGCTCAAAAATAAAACATAAGCTCTCTTTCTATTTCATGGCTACTTAGCCATTTTCTTCTTCTTCTTATGTAATTGACTTCTTTATGCAATTTTAATTCTTCCTCTTTTTTATTTACATGTTTTTTCCTTTCATGTTAGTAGTCTAGATCTTTTTATTTATGCAAGTAGAATAGCTTTTATTTCATTTTAATTAGCTCTCTTTTTAATTAGCTTGCATTTTATTCTTGTTTTTATTTCATATTGAATGCTACGTTTGTTGAAGTGTAACAAATATGAGGGGCTAACCACCTTAAATTTAGGGGTAATGAAGCTCACTTATCATGTAGATTCAACATTTTGATAACTTATGTTCTCTTTTTGTGCTTAATGGAAGTTGCCTGTCGATGTAAGTTTATTAATGAATTTGACAGTCAATGATGTTAATGCAATATAGGCTATTCTTACTCAAATAAATATAATTTACACCATCATCTAATTAATTGATTTTGGTAATGAAAGTGGATTTAGAATCAAAATTTGATGGCCTATATTTCTAATCAATAGTTAATAGGTCATGCTTAAAATAGATTTTATTTTTAGTTTCATAGTCATTTTTCATGAGAGTTAAAAAGTGGGTTAATGGATGTGTTATTGTTTGATGGTTTATATTAGGCTAATTAATAACATAAATATTCCATAATTATAATAAACACATCAATTAAATTCGCTAATGACCAGATACGAGAGATCATAATTTCATGTTGTGTTTATTTATGTGATCATGAGAGTGGATTTATCTCTAAATTGTCTTCCCTTCTCATAGTTTCATTCACTTTTGTAGTAGTTAGTTTTTACATTTTCTCTACCTCAAAACAACTTTCAATTCTTGGTTTAATTTGATTGTAATTTCTAAAATCTAAACAATTCCCTATGGATTGACATGTACTCGCCACATATTAAATTATACGCCATGCGCTTGCAGTTATTTTTACTTAAAATTTTACGACGATTTTCTAAACCGATAGAAAAACGGTCGTTGAACAAATAAATTAGAGCGAAGATCATCTCATGACCGGATGGATTTCCTTATCATTTGTCCTAGAAGAGCGAAACGAGTATATACTTAAAATATAGCATCAACGAAGATAATTGTACTGTATAATTCTGTGTTTCTTCTTGATATTTCCAAAATTATATTTTGGTCAATTTAACAATAATGAGAATGATTTCATAAGGGAAACTAAGTCATATATACTTTCCATAAGCAAGTAACATACAAAGCATGATTTGCACGCACAAGCAAGATCAAGTCATATAAACGACTTCAAATCCCTTTTTTAATTGCTTACTCCTTTGTTAATTCAAACTTCCCCTTTTCAACTTGTTTTTGTATATTTCAAATATCTTTACATGGGTATATACAAGTATTCTACAATTCCCTTTTAATTTGTACTCTTATCAATACTTCAAAAGGTAGTCATTTACTTATCTTAACGGTATAATTATATTGACAAATCATTAACAAGATTTACGTACTTTAATATATAATCAATGAAGTTAAAAACAAATGTTGCTTACACATTGTTATGATAAACATCTTCTCTCTTTTATACTTTTAAACTTATATATTTCAATCTTTTCCCAAAAGATTTCATACTTGTTATTATCTTTAAATCCATTATTAAAATCTGAGCCATTCCCAAAATTACTTAACAATATTTTACCAGTTTAAAATATTATTCAAGGGTTTGAAAACAAATGATACTTAAACATTATGTAACAACCCACTTTTCTGCATTGTTTAAGCTGACAATAAATCACACATGTCCAACCAAATTGAACAGAAAGGCAGATAGTTAGAGAAAAGAAAGAAGAAAGAAGACAAGAAGAAACCGAACAATACGAAATCTTACAATGGAACGAATAATATATAATATATAACAAATCCTTACATAAAAACAAAACTATAGTATATGTATATGCAGACATCAACTAGAGTATACTAAATATTAACACAATGGACAAATAAGCATGTACGTAAATACGTCTTTGGGCCTCCAGCTCATCTCCTGAAGCTCCAAAAATATCGAACTGAACCTGGAAATATGCTCGGTCTGACCCAAGTATTATAGGAAAAAACACCTAGGTCAGTCTGGTAAAACTAGCGTGAGAAACACAATAATAATAGGTATATAATAAGAATATCGATAAGGTACGTTCGCTAATTGTGTATGATTTCCATAGAGATGCCCTCAATACTTCGAGAACGATCCTCCGGCACAAGGACCAGAGATATCCTTCCAAAGCAGCGTACATCCCTAGTAATGTACCTTAGGAAAAACATGGCTAGTCTCCCTAAAACCAAGTGCATTGCCCCATGCATGCAAAACAACTGTTAGTAACATCTAGGAGGAGCCGACTACATCCAATGGGTTTGCCAACCCTACTGGCCATGCCTCCTATCTCCGGTTTTAGTCATTTCCACTAATGAGGCTACGTACGGCATTCTAGCTCATGCACCGCCATCAAAACAGATCATGGAATCCCACATGGATTCCAATAACCCAATGGTCGAAATCACATATAAATTCCCATGTCTCAAATAGACCTTGGAATCACACCTGGATTCTCATACCCCAACGGGACTCGGAATCACACATGGATCCCAACATCTTAATATATCACGAATCTCCTTCATAGAATGGTACATAGTTTTTAGTGCGGTTACAGGTTTGAGTCATCTCTTACGAGTACACTCTTCCGCTTCCCAAGTGCTCCACAAACCAAACGCCGATTTTTGAAATGCTCAATACTAGTTCTTTAGGAAATAATCAGACAATACATAAGAGCAGGGATCTCCCCCTAACCGTTTAAGAAGGATTATATATTTAGGCTAAGAATTGATAATCAGATATTTAACAATCAAATAATCGAACATGCAAGAAAAGATTACATTTCTTATGGAAATCACTAAGACTCTTAAATTAATCTTGCATTAATTTAAAATCACATTCCAAATATTTGGAAATCACTTCCATGTAGTTATCATAATAGATAAGTCTATTCACAAAAACTATATTTTGATACTAAGAAAATATAACCATATACTTATCTCAATGGTACAAGTATATTCACAAACCATTTCACTTCAAAAGCTTAGAAACTTGAAAGCTCCTAAAAATTGATTTTTGGAAGTATTGTTCAGTATCAATCATGGATCGTAATTTACACAATGGTTACGTCTCTATCTCAGTGAATCTATAGTAAACTGTAGGAAATCTCTGCCCCTCGAATTACACCATGAATATCAACAATCCCTTTCTAAATTTCTTTATCTTATAAATATTTTCGATCTATTTGTAAAGCTTCTTTATAAATCTTCAATCTATTTATAAAACATCATTTATATATCTCAAAACTCCGTTTATAAAACTTCTCCTTTTCAAAACTTTAAAGATCATTAATAATTTTTTTATAAATATCCAAAACCATTTATAAAACTTTTCCCAAATTTAACAACTTGTTAAATAAACTCTTTAAGGCAACAAGGTTCCTTTGATAGCCCATACATTATTTAAAATGACTTTAAATAACTTAAAATAATAAGTTATTATTGAACATCCATCTTTTTCATTTAAAATCTCATTTAAAATAATAGCTTAAAATCTTATTAAAATATATTAAATTAATTTTTCTAAACATTATTATTGTAATAATAATAAGTTTATTTCAGAAAAATATTGAGATAATATTTGATTAACTTTAAAACATTATTAAAATGATAATCAAACAATTCTAAACTAATATTAATATGATAATTAATTAACCTATAAATACAATAAAATAACTTAAATCAACATAATTAAATAACTTTAATTAAAATTTAAAGCATAACTAAATCATTTTAAATAAATAATTAAAGTAAAATTAAAAACATTTTAAAGCAATAACTAAATAATTTTAAAATAATAATTAAACATTCATTAAGGAACCTTTAATAATCATATTGATAAACTAATTAACTTAAAACATTATTAAAAATAATTATTAATTATCTTTAAAACATTATTAATAAATAATTATTACTTTTTTAAATCTTGTTACTAAATAATTATTATTCTTAAAATAACTTTCAAACCATATCATTCAAAGTTAACTTCCCTAGTCAATAACGGATATTTGCATAATCAACGACTATATAAATAAATTATCACTTAACCGTCATTGATTAACATATCACTTATTAAAACTGGCATATCAATTTATCGATATATAATCAGATGTCCAAATTTATAGAATAGCAGAACGTGATTATTCTGCTAATTAAGTGTCGAATTAATTTTCTTTAGCGGAATGGTGTTTTATTCCGCTAACAGTTGTCCAATTATCATATTCGATCATGTTTAACTCAACAATAATTTATTTGGCTAAATAAACATCCATAATTAAGGTATATAATATTTTAATCGACGTTATTATTAAAATAATGTGATTCAAATCCAGTCCATTTAAATATATCATAAATTTTTACATGCCCAATGCTATCAACAAGTTGCACTATGACGATGTACTCGTCAATACGAGAACAGCGCAAAAATCCGAAGGTTAATTGGATTCCAAACTAGCCGGTTATCAAGTTTCAAAGTTTACGGCATTTAATAATATGAAATAATCAAAACATATAATATTTTCTCACCAAATGCTCAATAGGTTGGGACCAATCAGATAAGAACCACACCACACATCCTTTCTTCTTCTTTCCCCCTAACTTCTTCTCTGATGCCATCCTCTTCATGCACCTAGTGTGCACAGCATACACGCACGCTTTAACTTGAGCTTCGAACCACCAATGTCGAATCCAACATTGCCCACGCGTTCTTCTCCATGCACTTGACACAATGGCGCCACTACCTTGCCTTCCTGGCCATAGCCTCGACACGTGACCCATCAAAGTCGACCCAAAATTACGAGCCACAGGTGAACAAAATCACAACCAATATTCTCATGAAAATCCACCAACGTTCTACCATTCGAAGCTCTCTCCTCCACGATCACAGTGCCAAGCTTCAAATCTTCAATCGTTGCCCGAATCACAAATTTACCCCAACCCTAGTTTCTAATGATCTTCGATCGTCGACACGGAATCACGCCGAAACTTCACAAAAATACTATACTTCCATACAATCCAAACAACACTAGCGACGACAATCCATTCAAAGCGGATTGAGAGAATTTATTTATTAATTGATGATCATTTCCCCTCTTTACTAATATTCGATGATATCTCGATCGATTCTTAAAGAAATCAAGTGCCGTTAATTTTTAAAAATAGCCAAGACTAAGGCGGAGCACTTTCATTTACTTGATCTTGGCTATTGGTGTTTGGAATGAGAGATATCAATTTTTGAATGAAGAAAAAATAGTTTGCTTTTCATCCCCTGAACTTGATTCAAAAGAAGAAGATCAATGCCTATGTATACGTATGTACATATATCCATAGCTGTAACACCCTACACCCCTTAGTATACCCAAAAAGTGCACACTCAAAAATATGGTGCATTGTAGGTATGGCTAAAACTTCATAGAGACTAAGATTCACAAGAAAAAATAAATAAAAAAGCAGAAACATTTAAAACAATCACTTATTTATTAATCAAACTTCATAAAATAAGTCATAACCAAAATAAGTCTCAAAATACCAAATACATATGTCTTATGAAAAACACCATCTCAGTCATAATATCAGAGTACATAAATAAAACCATCCCTCTCAACAGTACTAGTATATCCAAACTAGAATAAAAAGAAAACTGGAACAGAAGAAGAAGAATACATGAAGAATCTCCAAGAATGTCACTCCTGGAAAGCTGAAAGTCTACTACCCTCGTCTCTGTTGGCCTATGAGGGAAAAGGGAAAATAGAATAGTAGGTCAGACTAAAAGTCTAGTGAGTGGAAGTAACTACTAGTATTCTTAGGCAAGGAATAAAATATGGTTTAACGGTTTGCTTTGCTTAGATAGCTCAATTAGTGTGTTTGCACTTTCCTTAGATAACTGCTTTGATTAGGCTGAATTTCTAATCCTACTTTAGTTAGGCTGAAATCCTAATTTGACCCTTTGGTCGGCCATTTATCTCTACTATGCCTATTGCGGACTAGACCTATTGGTCCCTACGCAAAAGATGCAGACTAGACCCTGTTGGCCCCTACGCAATAGACACCTACACCTACTGTGGACAAGACCCTATTGGTCCCTACGCAGAAGACACATACTAAGCGCTTGGAACTCAATAATGACTTATGAGCCAGCACTGAGGCCGCACGCTCGACCACCATTAGGCTCGCGCTGTCTGTTGCTCCTTCCTGTTGACCTCTTAATTACTAGTACTCCAGCATAATTGTGTCATTGCCTCACTTATGCTATTGTGAGACCACCTGTTTCCAGCTAAAAGGGAATGCTGTTGGTACGGGTCTTATCTAACAAACAAAACCTAGCTGCGCCTCTTGTCTAAATCCCTATGATTTGAACTTCTATTTATTAACCTCTTATTTACCACTACTCCAGCATAAGCATTCCCTAGCTTCACCTAATCTATTATGACACCAAACCGAAGAAGGGAATGCTGTTGGTACAGGTCTTACTTTTATTTTTTCTTGTAAGTTTTAAAATAAGCCTCTATATCTGTAAAGGACTACCCCTTTGGGCCTACAATACCGATCTTCTATACCTTTCTTATTAACTTAATCCAAGATCTAAGTTTATTTAAACAAGCTTCTTCTGTTATTTCTGCTATATTTTCTTATTAACTTAATTTTAGTCTTAAAATAAGCCTTTTCTGTTCTTTCTACTTAATTATTGTCTCTAACTATAACCTGTGTGTTATATTTCTGCTTATTAACTTAACCCAAGCTCTAAGTATATAAAAATAAGCTACTTCTGTTGTTTCTTCTATTTTCTCCTTTTTAGTTATAACTACATGTTATAATTATGCCTGCAAATGTCTTAAATTTTCCTATTTCAGTCTAAGTCCAATTTATTACAGTGTTTTTTATTTTACATCTCATTTTCTGAGAATTTAGTTTCCTTATATTTTAGTCTGTATTAACGAACTATTTTCTTCTATTTGTTCCATTCACGTAAAGAAGGAATTAAAAAGAAACTAACATTTACAAAAAAAAAACTCGATCGTAGAAATAGATGTAAATAAAACGTAAACAACAGTAAATAACTGTAAATATTGCAAATAACTGTATATAATTTGGAAGGCTATAGTTAACAATAAATAATTGCAAATAACTGAAATAGAATAGCTAAAAAAATAGACTGGAAAAAGAAGTCTAAAATTTACTTAAAATAAACTATAAATAAACTTGCATAAAGTTATCCCAAAAATTGTAGAAAAACTACAACTTTTGGAAACCCTATTATTTTAAATTACTTAAAAATATAAAATAATTACTTAAACACTCACCTGTGGTCCTTATCTTTCCTTCGGCCTTCCGGGATCCGCTTGAATGGTACAAAATATTTTAATTAAAAAGATCTCCTCGGAAAAAATTCCTTTTAGGGTCCAGCCTCAGGCAATGAACCCAGATGGAGAAAATTTGAATGAGAAATATAGCTAGGCCCAGGGTCTTATTTATTGTGTCACTTGTGGATCTCAGACCGTTGGATTAGGAGATTAAATTTGGTGCAACCACGTCATAGGCTCGATAGGAACCGTCGAATGGAAGCACGGACGCACATGATCAAAGAAAAGTTGCAAAATGACGTGTTAAAATCGATCTGGACGAAGCCACGTAGGAGAATGCATTCTTAGATAGGCGGGTCGACCTGACCTTCACAAGCAAGGGTCGACCTATAGGTCAACCTTGCCTATGTGAGGGTCGACCCTAGGGTCGACCTATCCCCTTATATATATTTTTTCTTTTTCTCATTCTTCATTAATTCATATCTTCTACATACAAGCTCGGATTTTGACGTTCTATATATGGAAATTGACCAAAAAATTACCACGGATACAATGGTTCAACTCCCATGGCTCAGTTCTGATAATTTCACAAAGTTGTTTTTTTATTTAATTAATTCGTTAATTAATTACTATAGCTTAAATTTCGGGTTGTTACATTCTCCCCTCCTTAAGGGATTCGTCCCCAAAATCTATAAGGATAGAAAAATGAAATAATCCAAGTTCTATAACCAACTACTCAACCGTCATCCATTACATCCAGTGTCCTTAAGTTTATCTAATGCGATTTTTGATACATATGCAATTAGTGTGGTGTCAATGTCCCTAACTAATGCAAAAGCTTAGGCGGTCTACTAGTTTGGTCGAACTCCTTTTATGCAATAATGTCCATGCCATGTATCCAAATAAATGCAAATTTCCTAATGATAACCGATAGTTCTATATGTATGCTACAATCATCATCCAAATGCAACAATATATGATAATCATCCATTTATCGCAACCATGGGATAAAGTAAAAATAAAAATGCAAATACGCACACATCCATATTTATGTGCCCTAATGTCCTAGTTAGGCCGATCCTTAAGAAATAATAGTGTCTAGTGTAAGTATATGCGTCCATTAGCATCCACTAGCAACCACTTGCAACCACTAGTATCCATCATACATAACATATTATAATAACATGTTTACATTAAATCCTACCATCCATAGGTTAGATCCTAAGTCCTACCCTCGCAAAGGATAATAAAGGAAAGAAAGTATTCAAAACTAAAGATGGAAATAGGAAATTCAAATTTATTATCAACGAGATGTGGATAAGGGGTATGTATTCTCTCCTAATCAAATCAATGTTCTCTGGAGTCTCTTTAACCATGTTCGGACCAAGTAGAAATCTCTCTGTAGACTCTAACTAACATGAAAGCGACTTGCTTGGTCTTTCATAAAGAGCTTCAAAAGGTGCCATTCCAATACTAGCTTGAAACTATTATTATATGCGAATTCTACTAAAGGAAGATGCTCCTTTCAAGTTCTTCCAAAATCAAGAATACACATCCTCAACCATATGTGTCTTACCATCTTACTAATATCGCCATACTATTATCCTATAGTCTTCACATAAAGCAACAATCCTAGGTTCTCACTAGTGTCTTATACACTTTACGGAAACTTCTATTATTACTTCTAAAAGTAATCACTGTTATCTCCTAGATAGCTTTACCCTTTTTCCATCACATCTAGAAAATCATACCTATCTACTCCACATTTAAAAGTTTCGTTTGGTATTTATTATTTCAAAAACTAAAGCTTCTAAATTTGTAAAACATAAAATCCCGAAATTTTTGCTTTTAGAAGTGTTATTTTCAAATTTCCAATAAATTCAAAGGTGCTTGGTTACCTAACGTTATATCTTTCTAGACTTGCATTCTTACAGCTTTCTACAAAAATTTGGATTTTTAAATTTAACTGTTACTAAGTTGTTCGCTGCTAAAAATATATTTACTTTTTCAAAAAACCATTTTTCTTTCAAAATGTCTTTAAAATGTCCTTATTGTTCTCAAAACATCTTCTTATTACACCTAATGGTTTTATACTTTAACATATTGGAACTACTTTCACTTATGAGAAATTATTAATGCTAAAACCTTCGATGAATCCTTTAAAAGAGGAGTTCATGTTTATGTGAAATTACAAGGAACTTATTTTATGTTTTTTTTGAAATAGGCTATACAAAATATGGTATTTTCCATACTTTATATATATATCTCTTTCACGTATTCCTTATAACTTGCACACAACATCTTTATTTATATTTTGGTTTCATAGAAAATTTTATCATTATTCATTTCGTTCCAATAGATTAAAGTATTTTTAATCAATATTCTCAATCTACAATTTCTATGAAATTGATTGATTTCCTAATATTTAACATACACTTTTCTTTTCAGAAAAACTCGTTTTCAAAACTGTTTTAATATATCCATAACTAGAAAACATTTCCTTATACTTATTTAGATAATAAGTGTACTCACAAACCATTTTGTTTCTACACTTAAAAATTATCTTTAAAATACACTTTTATTTGGGTCAAAACAGATGTTGCGTAAAATGTTGTTACTACAACCCAAAAATACTGGTGTATGGATTTAATACTAATAAATCTCACATACTATGTAAAAATATTTTCTTTGGGACTCACCTACTATAACAACAGTGTTATGGTCTATGCCTCTTTATTTTTCATGAAAACATCTATTACAAGAATAAATGTTGTAACCTATGCTTTCGATACTTAATACATTCTAGGTTTTTATATTTAAAATCTTCGTTTACCTACAAAGAAACTAGTGAGCTATATGTGCTCTATAATTCTTCAAAAAGAATTTCACTTTTAACAAAATTTACATCATATAAAAAACATTTAAATTTCATACCCATATTTTCTTTATCTGAAATGTTAGCAATGAAAATTTTCAATTTATTGGGCTAAACATAAGGTGAATTTTCCTCTCACTACCCTAGGAGTACCCTTCCTAAAATTTGGTAATCTCATTACTAAAATGTTTTATTCCTATTCCTTTCTTATACTTGTATTTATTTTAAGGCACTACAGTTAAATCCACTAATCTGAAACAGTTAATTTTTCTCAAGTATCTACACATGGGCCTTCTTTTTTTAAACTAAATCTATTGTACATCTCCAATCTTTTCCTACAACTTTTTGAATTCCTACGATTCGAACCTAAACGTATAAAATTGTTTCTTAAACTCTTTCCATGTGTTAACCTTCTCTATGCCCTAAGAAATGCACTTCCTTATGTCAAAAGTAATGCTTCAAGAATTTTTCCTTCTATTGATGAATGCAAAGAATCTCCTCTAGATGAATAACATGCTCTTCCATATTCTTGAAAAATACCAAAATATTTTCCACGAATGCTACTACAAACTTACTTAGGACATTTCCCAGAAAAAACGATTCATCAAATCTACAAAATAGGCTAGGGTGTTGGTTAGACCAAACGGCATAATAACCACTCAAAGAATCTATCGGGTGTCCTAAATGTTATCTTATCGATGCCATCGCCAACGACTCTAAGCTGATGAAATCCAGTAGCTAAATCAAGATGCTAAGGAGCCAACTAGCTAGTCGAAAAGATCATCTATCCTAGGAAGTGGATAACGGTTCTTCTTCGAGAGCTTATTCAACTCTCTGTAGTCTATGCAAAGTCAAAGGGAACCATCTGCCTTTCTAGCAATGATAACTAGCACTTCCCACTCAGATATGCTCCACATGATGAAGCCTTCCTCCAATAGCTCACCAATCTGCTTACTTAACTCCTTCCTCTTCTTAGGTTCCATAAGTCTCATGGACAATGCCCTATCTTAGCATTATCATTAAGATAGATCCTAAAGTTGATCTCTCTCTTAGGGGGTGGTCCTCTAACCTTCCCAAAGATGTCCGGAAAATCTTTGACGACCGAAATTGAGTCCAACTCGGCGGATGAAGAATCGAGAGAATAAAGGAAACTCAACATGACTGACCCTTACGGGTCACAAGAAACCTCGAGAGTCCTACCACTGCATGTTCTAGTCTAACGACTCTCCTCTCATAGTCTAATATCGCTCCATATGTGGATAGCTAATCCATCCCCAAAATCATTCCATATCCCGAAAATCCCAATACATAGAAGTCACAATCAAACTCTACGCCTTGGATAAAAAATTTCAAACCTCTACAAATCATAGAAAAATGTGATGATCCTCCTATGGGGTTTGAAACAAATATAGGGTCTATTACTAAGGAGATATCTAAGTGCAAACAATCTACTAAAGAACTAGAAATGAAAGAGTCCGAAATAGAGATCAAATCTTCTACAGAGAATTTCCTACCTTGATTCTGTCCACTACTAGAAGGTGTTGCATCCAAAGCCTATACTCGCGCTATAGGTATGCCTGCGCTCTGCCCTATCTTGTGAGGATAAGTTCTACTAAGGTAACTAGGCTACCCACAGTTGAAGCACCTCCCCTTCATCATTTTATTCTTATAGTCCTTTTCGTAATGACCAACCAATCCGCATATATTATTTCCCGCTTTTCTTGACCCACTTTTGAGGTCCTCCTTTCCACTTGTCCTTATTTTTCTTGTTCTTCCACCATGGCTACATAAAGCTTTCTAACCTAGGAACCTCATTGAGCTCTCTCTTCAGCTACCAAGATGCAAAATGAACTCTCTGTCGGTCCTCCAAATCTAACAGCTTAAACCTTTGCTCCATATTCTCCAACCTAGCTCGTGTCTTCTCGAAATCCTCTATGCCGGTGGACGTTATACCTCCTAGACCAGCGAGTCCTTACATAGCTTAGAAAATTGGCTATTGTAGGCGGATTAAAGGGATTTCCATCTACCGGTGCTGTATTAGGCGCTTGCCCTTGCACCTCTGGTACCGTAGCTCTACGGAACCAGGCAACCATACTATGCAAAGAAAAGAGAATTTAGGCTCGAACGAATCGAAAGAAGTTTGAACTGGACTTTAAAGGGATTTTTGTAAAAACTCTTTTATACTTGAAAACTATATCTAAGAGTTTCTTTTTGAGAAATACTTTTAAAACAAGTTATTTTGAAAAATATTTTACTTCTTTTAAAACAAATTTTAAGGAATCCTGTAACCTAAGGCTCTGATACCAAATGTAACACTCCATACCCCTCAGTATACCTAAAATGGACACACTAAAAGATGTGGTGCATTATATGTATAGCTAAAACTTTACAGAGACTAAGATTCACAAGAAAAATTAAATAAAACGGCAGAAACATTTAAAATAATCACTTATTTATAAATCAAACTTTATAAAATAAGTCATAACCAAAATAAGTCTCAAAATACCAAATACATAAGTCTTATGAAAAACACCATCTCAGTCATAATATCAGAGTACATAAATAAAACCATCCCTCTCAATAGTACCAGTACATCCAAACAAGAATAAAAAGAAAAATGGAACAGAAGAAGAAGAGTACATGAAGAATCTTCAAGAATGTCGCTGCTGGAAAGTAGAGAGTCTACTGCCCTTGTCTCTGCTGGCTTATAGGGGAAACGGGGAAAATAGAGGAGTGGGTCCGAATAAAAATCTGGTGAGTGGAAGTAACTACTAGTATTCTTAAGCAAGGTAAAGATAATAGACTTTAATTAGGTTGAATTCCTAATCCTACTTTAATTAGGATAAAATCCTAAGTCTACCCTTTGATCGGCCATCTATCTCCATTGTGCCTATTGTGGACTAGACCCATTGGTTCCTATGCAAAAGATGCAAACTAGACCATGTTGGCCCCTACGCAAAAGATGCAGACTGGACCAATTGGTCCCTATGAAAAAGATGTGAACTAAACCCATTGGTCCCACCGTAAAAGATGCGGACAAGACCCTATTGGCCACTGAGCAAAAGACACTGTTATCCCACCTTTTAGCAAGGCTATGATACCAAAAGATTAACTGAAAACCAAAGACAATTCTCCTCGATTGCCAGTTATACGCAGGCTTGCTATGGATATCGATGAATTTCGTCTGAGTCCGAATCGAGCTACAATTGACAAGATATGATAAACAAAGCAATAAAAGCCTACGTTCTAAATTTCATGTCAATCCGAGTTCGTGTGCTGAAGATATGATCGATACAAGTCAAGAAAATTTTGCCTCCCTTCGCATCCATCATGTTCGCATCGACTCGAGGAAGCCTTATTCGTATCCATCACATTATCGATTGTTCGTATCCATCGTTCGATATCCTTCGAATCAATGCATTTCGTGTCCTCAAATATCTCTTCGTATCCATCGCCTCCGGTTTATTCGTATCGATCAACCAAAGTCTGCTTTGTACCCATTAATGGCCGACTACTTCGTATCCATTAGCGGTAACGCGTGAGTCAATTTCGTATTGATCTATTTAAACATACTTCATATCGATCTGCCACAGGTCGATACGAAGTCACCACCCATCGGTACGAAATTAACTACTTTATGATCGATACGAAAAGATCGTCCATCCGTTGATACGAAGGATTCCAACATCAATACAAAGCAACCTATGGGCTATCGATATGAATAAAGCCTCAAACGATCGATACAAAGAGAACATGTGGAAGTGGTCAAATCGATCATTCGGCATGAAATGCAGATTGATCCTAAAAGCCAGCAGCACATCATTGGACATCACGTGCAGGGTTATCGATGCGAGACCATTAATACGTATGACATGGACGCGAACAAAAAGGCCTGTCGAAAATTCGGATTTGCATTGATCATATCTCACAATCTATAAGTCAAAATGCCACCAAATTTTCACAGGAGCTTACGTACGATCTAAGGAATGTTCATGCCAAATTTCAATTCAATTGGTTCAGATCTTGATCGATACAAAATTTGTTCGTATCGATCACGAATCAAGCTTAGATCACTTGGATCGATCACGTGGGCCCACACACATGCCAGAAGAACTCTTCCGAGATCTGAGCGAGATATTTGCAGCCAACGCCTATAAATAGCATCCTAGAGCCTACAAAAAATGATTTTTGGTTCCCCTACGTCAGGACTCCGCCGGATTCATCATTGTACTCGAATTTTTCTATTGTAATCAATCGTAACTCTTTGTAATCAGCAAGGATACATCTATAAAATCATAGAATTCAAAGTGGACGTAGGTCGGATTGCCGAACCACTATAAAATCTATATTCTTTACTGCTTTCTTCTTAATTTTCTGAGTGTTCTTCATTTTTAATTCTCTACGTGCTTATTATCTGTGATCTGTGATTGTAAACGGGTGCTTTCATCGACAATTGGGTGTTTGTGACCAATTTTGGCGCAAACAGACACCTACACCTACTATAGACTAGACTTTATTGGTCCCTATTCAGATGACACCTACTAAGCGCTTGGAACTCAATAATGGCTTATCAGCCAACACTGAGACCGCACGCTCGACCACCATTAGGCTCGCGCTATCTGCTGCTCCCTTCTGTTGACATCTTATTTACGACTGCTCCAACATAAGCATGTCCTTGCCTTACCTATGCTATTGTGAGACCACCTATGTTTGACTAAAAGGGAATGTTGTTGGTACGTGTCCTATCTAACAAACAAAATCTAGTTGCACCCCTTGTCCAGATCCCCATGATTTGAACTTCTATTTATTGACCTTTTATTTACCACTACTCCAGCATAAGCATGCCCTAGCCTCACCTAATCTATTGTGAGACCTAACTAAAGAAGGGAATGATGTTGGTATGGGTCTTACTTCTATTTTTACTTGTAAGTTTTAAAATAAGCCTTTATATCTGTAAAGGACCACCCTTTTGGGCCTACAATACCAGTCTTCTATACCTTGCTTATTAACTTAATCTAAGATCTAAACATTAGTATAATCCTCTTCTATTATTTCTACTTTATTTGCTTATTAGCTTAATTTAAGTCATAACATAAGCCTTTCTTATTCTTTCTACTTAATTATTGTCTTTAATTATAACCTATGTGTTATAATTCTGCTTGTTAACTTAACCTAAGTTCTAAGTATATAAAAATAAGATATTTCAACTATTTCTTCTATTTTCTCTTTTTTAGTTATAATTACATGTTATAACTATGCCTAAAATGTCTTATATTTGCCTATTTCGGTCTAAGTCTATTTTATTACAGTCTTTCTTATTTTACATCCCATTTTCTGTGAAGTCGGTTTTCTTATATTTAAGTCTGTATTAACAAATTATTTTCTTCTATTTAGTCCATTCACGTAAAGAGGGAATTAAAAAGAAACTTAAATTTATAGAAGAAATCCTATTCGTAGAAATAGATGTAAATAAAACGTAAATTACTGTAAATACTGCAGATTACTGTAAATAATTAGGAAAGTTATAATTAACAATAAATAATTGCAAATAACTGAAATAAAATAGCTAAATGAAAGTAGACTAGAAAAACAAGTCTAAAATTTACTTAAAATAAACTTGCATAAAGGTTATCTCAAAAATGTAGAAAAACTAGAACTATTGGAAACTCTATTATTTAAATTACTTAAAAATCTAAAATAATTACTTAAACACTCACTTGTGATCCTTAGCTCTTTCCTTTGGCCTTTTTTGGATCCACTTGTAGGGTATAAAATATTTTAGTTAAAAAGATCTTCTCCTTGGAAAAATATTCCTTTTAGGGTCCAGCCTCAGGCAATGAACCCAAATGGAGAAAATCTGAATGTGAAAAACAGCTAGCCTAGGGTCTTATTTATAGTCTCACTTATGGATCTCAAACTGTTGAATATGGAGATTAAATCTGGTGCAACCAAGTCATAGGCTCGATAGGAACCGTCGGATAGAAGCACGAACACATAGGATCGAAGAAAAGTTGCAAAATGACGTGTTAAAATCGATCTGGATGAAGCCACATAGGAGAATGCATTCTTAGGTAGGCGGGTCGACCTACCTATCGACCTTCACAAGCAAGGGTCAACCTATAGGTCGACCTTGCCTTTGTGAGGGTCGACCCTAGGGTCAACTTAACCCCTTATATATATATTATTTTCTTTTCTTTTTCTCGTTTCTTCATTAATTCATATCTTTTACATACAAGCTCGGATTTTGACGTTCAATATATGGAAATTGAATAGAAAATTACCGTGCACACAATCGTGCAGCTCCCGTTGCTCAATTCTAATAATTTCATAATGTTGTTTTATTTTTTAATTAGTTCGTTAATTAATTACTATAGCTTAAATTTGGAGTTGTTACGATAGTCAAGCCCAAACTAAACAAAATCCTATAAAATTCATTCGTGTCATAATCAAAGAGGACAATCGCAGATGGGGAGATAAGGCAGATAAGATGAAGATAGACAAGGGTGGGAAAGTAGGGAGAAAGGAAAATAAGGGCTGTTGCACTTGCATGTATATAATTTTTAAATAAATTCTAGTGCCCTGCCATACCGTATCACGTCCGATTCCGAGCCACGATTGACAGGATATAAAATATGATTGCGTATAACAATGTCACATGATCACAAAACAAAAACAAAGTAGACAAGTTCACTTATTCTATGAAGTGATACAAATGTCCATGTTTTTCCGTAAAATATGTCAAACAAAAATTTATATATTTTCCAAATTAGAATTGCAGAAAAATTACATAAATTAAATTAAAAATAACTCATTGGAAATCAAGTCTCGGTTTGAAATAGATAATTTATCATAATTTAAATTCAAATCTGAATATTTAAGCAAATCAAATATTCAAATTTGAAGACCCAACATACAAGTTGTTACACACTCCCCACCTTAAAAGATTTCTTCCCTGAAATTTCATCGCAAGAACACTCAATACTATTCATAATCCCGGCCGACGTTCATAGATCATTCATATTCATAATTTGATTCGATCACTACTCGAATACATGACTCCAATCCCAAACCAGTATCGTTTATCGGATTTATTAGTGTTGACCCTGATCTGGTTCCTTAATTAGGAACCTATGTTCACCTTACATAATCGAAGATTATGATAGAAAACCTTTGTTCCATATCAAATACCCTCATCAAGTCCTCGACATCAGAAATTGAGTAATATATCCTTATTTGGAACAGTGTGAAACACCTCAAGGCCTTATACTCAAATATTGTATCAAAACTATATGGGAAGAGAAATGATCCACATCCATTCTACGTACTTATTTAATCGGTTGTTCCTCATACCCCTTTTATTACCACTAATTTATTTTTGAAAAACTTCCATAAAACAAACTTGAAGTTTACAAACTGGTATAACACCCTATTGCATCCTAAAGGTACACACCATTATCAGATTCAGACCTTAGTTTGAATTTACTTAAAAATTTAAACACCCAGATTTTTATTCAAAACACCCTTTTGAAATAATACTATATATTTCAATCCATGGAAAATATATATATATATATATATATATATCTATATATAAATAGCTCGAGTAACCCCAAAATTATACCAAGGAACTGGGTACTACCAAACAGTATCAATACTTCCTTACTAGGAGAATAATACTCAGGAGAAACGTTTACCATCCAAACGTATCTCTTATCCATTTTTAGTTATTTTCGAGCCACTCGAACTTGTTAACTTAAAACCACTCTTTCCTTTTTCAAATCCATTTTGAAATAGTACTTTATACATATATATTTCCAAATAAATTGTTTTTATCAATCATCAACTTCCAACTTACTTTGGGTATGTCCGGATTCGAACTTGCCCCAACTGTACAATTACAAGGGAATAATTTACTAAGTGTAGAATACTATTCGTCTAAGCAAACATCTGATCATCACTTAGAAGATTATTCTGATCACCACAAAACAAATCATGACTTATTTCCCCGAACCAATCTAAAGAAATCTACCTTTTCTTTAAAATTCCTTTTTAATGACATTTATACTTAAATATATTTCTAAGCGAACTATTTCCAAAATATTGATACATCGAAAACTCCTTTAAGAAAACTATTATTACCATTTCCAAAGTCATTTGTACTCTAAAACTATCTTAAATAAAATTATTGTTTCTTTTCTCCAAAATCATTTGAAATAATAATATGCACATTTACTTTATGGTAAATCAAATCATACTTTTGGAATAAAATCAAAATCTATTTTGCAAAACAATTATATAGCGAGATCCTAACGGTAGCAATCCCCACTTAGAAACTCGAAAATGAACACCGACGATGTTGCAATCATCATCGGAACTATTTTCCAGCAGCTAAAGTGAGTTCAATGCTTATATTCCTTTAAAACTCTTTAGAAATATTTTTATCCCCAAAATATTTTCAAATAATATTATAAACCTTGAAATACATTTCCAAAATACCGGGATTTTAAATTTTCAAAATCCTTGTATTTATAAAATAATATTTTATAATTCAAGTTCATAAAATATCTCATTTTAAAGGAAATCTTTCTCAAATATTTATTGCGAAAATATTCTAGCTTCCTTATATAATTCATTTTTCTAGTATTATTTCAGAATTGTTTAAGTTTTCTTTTAATAAACTTCTTTTGTAAAACCCCAATTAATTACAACCAACTTTTCTATTCAGTCATTTCCAAAATGTTATTTAAAAATATTCAAATTTACCTCTTTTTTTATAAATCAACATTTACTAAAACTTAATTTTATCAACCTTCAGACCAAATCGTTTGTAAATTTTCAAATTTTATGTTAAATAAACAACCTTTAGAAAAATCAAATTTTAACTCAACATTATCAACGAATGTCTTATATTCAAATTGTGAAACTTAATTCACAAGGTATTCGTTTCAATGTTCCCAAAATTTCTATCTATCCAACCCAGGTTTCAAAAAGGAAGATTTAAGATAGATTAACTGATGATTATCGGTGCTCAGAAACGGACAAGCATGACCGATCAAATTCTTGATGATAATGATGGAATATTATCATTCCTGACAACCAACACAACCAAGAATAACTATATTACATTTTCTTTCAAAAATTGATCTTTTATATATATAAAATATATTTCCTGGTAAAATTATTTCATTTACCCATTTTAAAACAATACTATGTCAACTGGTCTTGTTTGAGTGTTTAGGAAATCCCTATCGATAACGTCTGCCGAACGCATCGAATAGAATTCTTAAGCCACTCAACAGATCAAACCACACAATATAAAACATTTTCATATCACTAAAAAATGCGCACTCTTATATATAATACACCCAACTCATCCTAGGGTCTCGCTTACCCTATCTCAAATGAGTCAACCCCACCAAAGCCTAGGTGCTTGCTCAACATAAGCTCTGATACCAACTTTAATGTCCCACTTTTCCATACAGTTTAAGCTGACAATAAACCACACATGTCCAACCAAAATTGAATGGAAATACAGATAGTTAGGAAAAAGAAGGATGATAAGAAGAAACTAAACAACGTAGAATCTCACAGTGGAACGAATAATCTATAATATATACATATCTTTACACAAAAACAAAAATTTATTATATGTATATACAGACATCAATCAGAGTATACTAACCTATTTCAGCTCGAACAATTATAACAGCCTGTCCTCACAATTGCTGATACATATAACTATTAATGCAACCGAAATATAAACATATACGTGAATACGTCTCTAGGCCTCCAGCTCGTCTCCTAAAGCCCCAAAAATATCACCTTAAGCCTGGAAATATGCTCAGTCTGACCCGAGCATTGTAGGAAAAAACGCATGGGTTAGTCAGATAAAACTAGCATGAGAAACACAATCAAATGGATTCTTAATGTTTAAATACCATTCAAAACAAAGGTATCCCGTAAGACCACACCACACATAAACACGAATAGGTTTATACCTTACGATACCCAAAACTTTTATATTAGAATATCCAGTGATATTATAATAATGTCTAAGGGCGAAAATAATAATAATCAAGTAGCTGTGGTGGTCATGAGTGACATCCCAACAATACTAGGCATGTAATAAAAATACCGATAAGACTCGTTCGCTATTTGTGTTGGATTTCCATGAAGAAGCCATCAGTACTTCAAGAACGGCCCTCAGGCAAATGGATCAAAGATATCCTTTCGAAGCAGCATACATCCCGAGTGATGTATCATAGGAAACACATGGCTAATCTCGCTAAGATCGAGTGCATTACCCCATGCATGCATAACAACTATAAGTAACATCTGGTAGGAGCCGACTACACCATATGGGTTTTCCAACCCTACTGGCCATGCCTCATATATCTAGTTTTAGTCATTTCCGTCGATGAGGCTACGTCCGGCATTCCAGCTCACGCACTGCCATCAAAACAGATTAGGGAATCCCACTTGGATTCCAATATCCCAATGAGTCTCGGAATCACACATAGATTCCCATGTCTCAAATAGATCTTGGAATCACACCCGGATTCTCGTACCCCAATGGGTCTCAGAATCACACATGGATCCCAACATCTCAATATCCATCATGAATCTCCTTCATAAAACTGTATATGGTTTTTGGAGTGGTTATGGGTTCAAGTCATCTCTTACGAGTACACCCTTCAACTTCCCAGGTGCTCTACAAATCAAATGCTGATTTCTGGAATGCTTAATACCAGTTCTTTAGGAAATAATCAGACAACACATAAGAGCAAGGATCACCCCCTAACCGTTTAAGTCGAAAGATCTCTTTATCTTTTGTCCCAAAAGAACGAAATGAGTTTATACGTACAGTATAGCACGACCGATGGTAATTGTACCATATAATTCTCATGTTTCGTCTAGATATTTCTAGAGTTAAAACCATTCGGTGTTAAGAAGGAAATATTTCCCTACCACCAAAATTAAGAAGGATTACATATTTAGGCCAAGATTTGACAGTCAAATATTTAACTACCAAATAATCAAACATGCAGAAAAGATTACATTTTCCATGGAAATCACTAAGCCTCTTAAATTAATCTTCCATTAATTTAAAATAACATTTCAAATATTAAGAAATCACTTCCACATAATTATCTTAATAGATAAGTCTATTCACAAACACTATATTTTGATATTTAGAAAATATAACCGTATATTTATCTCAACAGTATGAGTATATTCATAAACCATTTCACTTTCAAAACTTAGAAACTTGAAAACTCCTAAAAATTGATTTTTGAAAGTATCGTTCAGTGTCAATCATGGATCGTAGTTTACACAATGGTTATGTCGTTATCCCAGCGAATCCATAGTAAACTGTAGGCAATCCCTACCCCTCGAATTACGCCATGCATATCAACCATTCCTTTCTAAATTTCTTCACCAATAAATATTTCCAATCTATTTGTAAAGCTTTTTTATAAACCTTCAATCCATGTATAAAACATTCTTTATGTATCTGTAAACTCCATTTATAAAACCCTCCTTTTCAAAACTTCAAAACTCATTAATAAAATTCTTTAATAAATATCTAGAACCATTTATAAACTGTTCCCAAATATAACAACTTGTTAAATAAACCCTTTAAGTCAACACGGTTCCTTTGATAATCCATACATTATTAAAAATAACTTTAATTCACTTAAAATAATAAGTTATTATTTAAACATCCTTCTTTATCATTTAAAATAAATCTCATTTAAAATAAATCTCATTTAAAATAATAGCTTAAAATCTCATTAAAACATATTAAATTAATTTTTATAAACACTATTACTGTAATAATAATAAGTTTACTTCAAAATAGTATTAAGATAATATTTAATTAACTTCAAAACATTATTAAAACGATAATTAAACAATTTTATACTAATATTAATATGATTATTAATTAACCTATAAATACAATTAGATAACTTAAATAAATATAATTAAATAATTTTGGTTCAAATTTAAAGCATAAATAAATTATTTTATATAAATAATTAAAGTAAAATTAAAATAATTTAAAACAATAACTAAATAACATTAAAATAATAGTTAAACATTCATTAAGGAATAACCTTTAATAATCATATTAATAAAATAATTAACTTAAAACATTATTAAAATCAGCTATCAATTATCTTTAAAACTTTATTAATAAATAATTACTACTTTTTATAAATCTTATTACTAAATAATAATTATTCTTAAAATAACTTTCAAACCAAATTTTTAACTTTTAAAATTGAAGGAGGCTTAACGATCACCCTGGAACTTATACAAACTATCATCTCATTCAAAGTTAACTTCCCATGTTAATAACTGATATACATAATCAACGGCTATATAAATAAATTCTCACTTAACCGTCATTAGTTAACATATCATTTATTAAAAGTGGCCTATCAATTTATCGGTATATAATCAGATGTCCAAATCTATAGAATAGCAGAATGGGGATTTATTATGCTAATTAAATATCAAATTAATTTTAATTAGATGAATGGTGTTGTATTCCACTAACAGTTGGTCCAATTACCATATTCAATTCTGTTTAACTCAACAATAATTTATTTAGCCAAATAAACATCCATAATTAAGGTATATAAATTTTAATCGATGTTATTATTAAAATAACGTGATTAAAATCCAGTCCGTTCAAATATGTCATAAATTTTTACATGTCCAAAGCTATCAACAAGTTGCACTATAACGCAATACTCATCAATACGAGTTCGACGCAAAAATTTGGAGATTAATTGGATTTCAAACGAGCCGGTTATCAAGTTTCAAAGTTTACGACATTTTATAATATGAAATAATCAAAACTTATAACATTTTCTCAGCAAATGCTCAATGAACTCAGCCCAATCGAATAAGACCCGCACCCACACATCCTTTCTTATTTTTTCCACCTAACTTCTTCTTTAATGCCATACTGTTCGTGCATCCACTATGCACAGCATAAACGCATGCCTTAACTCGAGCTTCGGACCACCAATATCGAATCCAACATTGCCCACGAGTCCGTTTCCACACTCCTGACACGATGGCGCCACTGCCTTTCCCTCCATCCACAGCATCAACATGCATCACATCAAAGTAGAGACCAAAATTGCAAGCTACGGGTGAACAAAATCGCAACCAATATTCTCATGAAAATCCATCAAAATTCTACCATTCGAAGCTCTCTCCTCCACGATCACAACGCCAAGCTCCAAATCTACAATCGTATAATTTATAACTTATTAAAAGACCATAAAAGCATGTTTTATAATTTAAAACCCTTTACTTTGAAATTTAGGAATAATTATAAAACACATTTAACCTTTAAAATCCTAATTAAAATACTTCAATAACCTCTTACAAAACTCCTTTAAAAGATTTGGGGAAATATTTAAAAAGCCCTTTTACTTTACTAAAAACTAAGATTTTCAATAAAACTTTGTTTCACAGTTTCTTTTACTTTCCAAACCAATTCCTTTGAGTCAAATACACTCAAAACATGTGTATAGAACAACCTAATATATATATTTCCCAATATATTCGCATTTTAACCGATGCCAAATACAAGGGATTACAAAGTGCTTTTAAAACGACTATTTCGCTTCAAACATTCACACACAATTTCCAATTTTACCAAACAACAACATTGCCAACCATGTAAATAAGTCCAAGGGCTCGATACATGTTTAGAGGGTTATAAGAGAGATTATACTATATATAATATTTTTGCTTGCTTTCCAAAGAAAGAAGGGGTCCAAAAGTAATAACTTGCATTGTTCTATGTTTTAATTCATATTTTGCACAACAAACATTATATATACAACATATAAAAATTAACTAATGAGTAAACTCCCCCAAGCCCAAGCCTAACCAAGAAGTAGATAATCCCAATACAAGTGCAACCACGAAGAACGGCGTCTCGATTGGACCTCGTATTCAAAAGTTATTGATTTTATAAGGTTTTGGATTAGTTAATTTAATTAATTACTTAATTAAATACTAATTACCTATCTAAACCTTCTTTCCCCATTACTAATTACTTCCTCCTGTACATAATCATATGCATATTGATACCCACTTATGTCATACACCTCTCTACCTCAATCTCTCTCTTCGCTTAATAATTCATCGCACCATTACCTCCATTCTACTCCACATCGCAAGAGCTTGGCCCCTGACCCAAAAATATTCAACTCGACACACCCTAGAAGAATGTGACCTACAGTTATGCTTCTAGTGTGAAATGTCACACGTCACCCTCGAGCATCGTACCACCTCAAACAATCACCACTGACTTCTCTTGCTACCCCGAGTTTAACTCCACTCTCCGTTTCCCTAACCGACACTGAAATCTCCTACAAATCGAAACCCTAAGCACGACCTTTTAATGTCAACCTCCACCAACCACTATTGCATGCGATCTAATTGGTATGGATTTGAAGCACTCACTAATATGATTCAACCAGATCAAAAATCGTCAACTTTCGTGGCCTCTAACTCTGAAAGTAATTGCTTGAAGAAGAGGAAGAGGAGGCAGCTACTTTATTTTATTTCAGGAGAAGGAAGATAGAATAAGGAAATAAGATTAGGGTATAGTGTATATTTATAGAAAAATAAATTTTATAGTTTAATTTCTAAAATTAATCGTTACGCATTTTGAGCTAGCACAATCATACAGGACATTGGATCGCTACGAAACTTATCGATGCACAGCAACTCAATATTCCTGTTTCGATGGCATTAGTTTTGTCAAAATCCAAGTCAACGCCCTAAAATGAAAATTTCACGTATATCAATACCATTTATCAATAAAATAATTTTCGTCTACATTACTGATATTTATTCCAACTATTTATTTTTGTAAATACTTCAAGAACAAATTTCTTATCATTATTAAATTAATTTAATTATATTAAATCTAATATTCAAATATTTAATAATTTAGATATTTAAATACAAAATGTTTGAATTCCAGGTCGTTGTATTTTTTATGGAGAGAATTGAAGCCTTTCCCATTCCTCTTGTGTTAACCATTCCTTATTAATTCCAAATATAATTAAATCAATTATCTGAACCATGATTCCCTTCAATAGCTAGCCATAATTAGCTCTACATATGGACCAAAAAATCCCAAAGCCCATTAAGTACAATTAATTATATTTAAAGCATGTTATATATATATATCGATATCGTATATTGATACGTAGAAATATAACTTTTATATACAGGTCAAATAATTACTAATAACACCCTAAACATGAAATCAAATATATTAGTAATTCTTAAACAATAAGTAATGTAATTAAGCTATAATACTTTATAAACTAATTAAATCTTGTAGACTTTAGGAGAAATCACAAATGTAGTTGTTTATAAACTAATTAAATCTTGTAGTCTTTAGGAGAAATCACTGAAAGTCGGGGATATTTGATAGGATCGTGTAATATGGAATAGCTATATGGTTTATGTAGATGAGATAAGTAAAATCACACCAAGATTTTATACTGTTTCGGACCACTAGTCCTACGTCGAGTCCCTAAGCTTCACTTAGGTATTTCACTAACTACAAACCCTCTCTTAACCCAGAGGATAGGTTTACAACATACTCGAACAACCGAACGGGATTTCTTTGCCTCAAACTACCTAAGAGGACTTCAAACTTCAATGCTAAAAACAAGTCTTGACTAGTTGTGTTCTTTATAACACGAATGAGTCTAATATAGTACAATATTCCTATAATCTTATCCTCGAGAGTATGAAATGTGTTTGTGAAGATTAAGGAATTATGAGTTTGCTATGAATCAAAAGAGTGCTAAATCAAATCAGAGATTCAAGCAAAAGAGTAGTGATTGCTTTGATAATGTCTAAAGAATATGATCAAGAAATAGTAAGATTAAAGCAAGATAATTCGGTGAATCAAATGATGTTAGAATCATGTATTTGTACTTGTAGAAGAGGTGCATGTTTTTCCAAAGGTTGCAGACAAGAGATGCTTCCATTTCCATTGGAGAATGGTTGCAACTCTTAGGAAGAAGAAGGTGTCTTTTCAAAGAAAATTCGCAGGTTTAAATTCAGTCGACTGAGCAGGAGATTCAGTCGACTAAAAATACGAAGAAAAATTTTCAGGAACAATTTCAGTCAACTGCAGAGGAAATTCAGTTAACTGAAACTGTGCATATTTGTATATGTGTACCAGTTTCAGTCGACTCGCCATGCCTGTTCAGTCGACTGAACTATAAAAGTATGCACAGTGAATGTATAAATAAAAATGAAGTTTTATGACTGTGTTCTAGTGTTCGTGCAAATTTCTTGAGGATAGATTTTAACAAATAATCTAGACTAAGACCTATATAAAAAAATCATACTCATGTTTATACTTTGGTCTTCATCGATCTTCCTCTAGCTTGCATATATCTCTTCCTTTTTGTTGAAGCACATTGTCATTGATCAAAATCTTCGTGTATCAACATTCTCCCCCTTTTCGATTGATGACAATACTAATGTGTTCTAGAGATGTATTTACTTATTTTCTCCCCCTGAATGTATGCACTTAACTTTCCTATAAAACAAAGTTAGTACCATAGATTTTCTCCCCCTTTGTCATCGACAAAAAGGAAGTAATAACCGTAGTTGCACAGTATTAGAACAATCACAAAAAAATGACTAGGATCATCAGAGAATTGCATAAAGAAAAGTTGCATAAATATAATAGTTAATGTAGCATAGTTGCAAGATTAAACAAATTAAAAACATAAAACAACAAACCGAAAAAATCACTGATCCTTATCCCAATCGTAAGAGCCTTCTCTCTCTCCTGGTTCTCTAATGACCGGTCCTCATGTTGGTGGTCTATAAGCTCTTCCTCCTTGGCCACCACTAGCTCCGCTTGTGCTGCTACTAGTTTGCTCCTCAGATGACGTCCATGTAAATGTTGGTGCCGGACGTTTGCCGCGAGATGTTGAAGCGGTAGTGGTGCTTGAGCATGAGATTGCATCCCAAAGCTTATTGAAGAATCCTTTGATCTTGTCAAGCTTGTGGTCTACCTTCTTAAGACGAGTATCAAGAATTTGTTGATTTCTTGATAATATTCCTAACGATTGGTTGGTAGTATAGCTTGGGTCAACAAGACGAATTTCATCATCTTGCTCGAAATGCCCTTCGTGTTGAGGTTGTGGAGGTTGTTGATGTTGTTCTTGACGCCTAGCTTCCCATTCGGCGAGTGATATAAATCGAGGAGGTCTAGGTGGGAGTTGCATAAGGCTTATGGTCCTTGGTTAATTTGATGGACCATTGTGTTCCCTGACTCCGGTAATGGTGTATCGACATTAAGGAAAAGTCATATGATGTATTCTCCAAACTAAATTGTTCGCATTTTACCATTATGAAAAGAGAGAAACTCGTCAAGGATAAGTTGTACCCAATTGACTTGTATGTTGCCAAAGATAGCATATAAAGCTCGATAGTTAATTGGGTAAACGATTTCATACGAGCCCGTGCGAGGAGTAATCGTTCTCATTAGGGCTTTGTGTAGGATTCTTGCCCGAGGTCGAAGAGAGGTGGACTTAAAATCTCAAAAATTGATATTATCATCCATAAATTGGTGATTTATGTTATCACGAATTTGTGGGTTGAACTCTATTTCGTCTAGCTTCCTTCCGACATTGGGCGATCCTAGAATGTGAGCTATTCGATCTAAAGAAAACCAAACTTTCTTTCCACAGACCATGCTCCAAACACTATCATTTGGATTTCTTGGAGTTTGGTGTCCAAGATTGAGGTTAGCATAAAACAATTTAACCATGATATGATTTATAGCATGGTCATTCCTTTTCAAGTCCAAAAGAGAAGTTAAACCTGCTTGGTCCGTTAATGCTTGAATGTTGTAAGCTTGAAGGCCTTGAAAATCGACAAAAGAATGCTCGAAAATACGTGAATTCTTCATCTTGTTCCATCGAGTGACAACAACTCCATCATATAGCCATTGAGCGGTTTGAGCATCAATTGGCTTGGAGGATGAAGAAGATGAAGCTCTAGATCTTTTTGGGGCCATTTGTATATGTTTTTAGTGAGATTTGAGGAATTTGAGAGCTAGGGTTTTGAAAGGAATTGGGGAAGAATGTTTGTTGTAGGTAAAAAGTGAATGGGTATGTAAGAAAAAATAGTGTTTAAAGGGGAAAGTTGCCTGGAAATTGGCGTTCAGTCGACTGAATAGTCTGTTCAGTCGATTGAATCAAAGGCCGAAATTTTCTATGTTAGATTCAGTCAACTGAACAGTACTGAATTTGTAGATGAAATTTTCTGTTGAATTTTTAGTCGACTGTGCAGATGATTCCAGTCGACTGAGCTATGTAAATATTGTTTTCTGTTTTTATTTCAGTCGACTGAGCAGGGGGGTTTAGTCAACTGAAACATGCATTTTTGTTGTTTCTTTTAATTTTTAAAATCAAACAATTTATTCAAAGAAATAGTTACAAATATATCGATTAACAACATGAAAATATTTCAAAATTTAACTATTTCTTTGGGGACGGACTTGGAGTCTTTTTCCCGTCATTCTTCATATAATTTATATCCCATGAATTCGGACTGTATTGAGGAGTCTTAGGAGACATCCAAGGATTCAAGGTTCGTTCGGTGTACGATAAGATGAAGATGGATCAAATGAACTAACGGGTCGAGGTAGGGGCTCAGCCACTTCGTTCTTCTTTGATCCACAGAAGCGTAAACCTATTTTCTCTAAGAAGCTCAATCGTCTAGCCGTAACTTTTTGCTCGAAGTATAGCTCTCATTGAAGATCTATCTGTTGTTGTTGAAAGTGATGAATTTCATCAATCTTTCTTTTTGTGTCAGGTGAAATAAAGAATCCGCTTTTCGCCTTTTTAGATTCTGGTGTGTAACCAGCACGATAATTTTCCCATTTGTAAACCGACTCATGTGCTAGTGTTGGTGTAGGAAGTTTTGGCGATGTTGGAGTGTTATCAACTGACGAGGTGATATTGATCGGAGAGAAAGAGTTGTTGGACGACATTTTATTTTGAATTTTTTAAGCTTTTGTTCGTGAAATTGATTTGTGAAAATAATTTTTTTTAAGAGTTTATTTATAGTTAGAATTTTACTAAACAAATAATGGTCATAATTTATTAAGAAGTTTTAACCGCATAAAGATTAATGGTTAATAGTATTTTGTTAAAAATGTATGATTCTTATTTAATAATTCAGTTTAAAAATTTGTGGTTTATAAATTATATAAAATAGTATGTAACAGAGCTGAAAATAATTTAAATTCTCATTCAGTCGACTGAACATATTGTTTTAGTCGACTGAAATATGTATATTTTTCTAATGTATATCTAATTGATATCTTTAAAGGATATTATTCCTAATTCTCGTCTAAGTTTTATAAAGGAGTTTTCTAATAGAGGTTTAGTAAATATATCTGCAATTTTGATTTTCGGTAGAAATATGTTCTAAATTAATTATTCCTTTTTCGATATTGTCACGTAGAAAATGGTGACGAATATCTATATGTTTTGTACGAGAGTGATTAACTGGATTTTTAGATAAGTTTATAAGTCTATTGTGCTTGTGTTATCACAATATATTGTAGAGTTTGTTAACTTTATGTTAAAATCTTTGAGTGTTTGTTGCATGTATATAACTTGAGTGCAAGCTAAAGCGGCTGATATATATTCAGCTTCGCAAGTCGAAAGAGAGACACAATTTTGTTTCTTACAAAACCAAGATACAAGTGATTTTCCAATAAAATGGCACGTATCACTTGTACTTTTTCTATCGGTTCGAGATCCACCAAAATCATTATCACTATATGATACTAACTCAAATGAACACTCCATTGGATAGAAAAGACCAAAGTCTTTAGAGTAGTTAAGATATCGCATAATTCGTTTAACCGCTCTTAAATGTGATTCTTTAGGATTAGATTGAAAACGTGCACATAAACATACACTCATCATTATGTCTGGTCTACTAGCGGTTAAGTAAAGTAAGGAACCTATCATACTTCTAAATAATTTTTGGTCTACACTTTTGCCATTTTCATCTCGATCGAGATGAGTAGTAGTACTCATAGGAGTGGGTTTAGCAGAAATGTTTTCCATTCCGATACGTTTAATTAAATTTGCACAATATTTCTCTTGGTTTATAAAAATTCCATTTGATAATTGTTTTATTTGAAGTTCGAGAAAATATGATAATTCTCCCATATGAGACATTTCGAACTCTTTAGTCATTATATTTGAAATTTTTTTACATAAATTTTCATTTGTTGAACCAAATATAATATCATTTACGTATATTAGAATTATTAAAATATCTTTTGTAGTATTTTTAATAAAAAGTGTTTGATCTACTTTTCCAATTTTAAATCCCGAATTTAATAAATAGCTTTTAAGTCTTTCATACCAAGCACGAGGTGCTTGTTTAAGACCATATAGTGGTTTCTTTAATTTATATACATGATCCGGATATTTTTTGTGTATAAATAAAGGAGGTTGTTCTACGTATACATTTTCTTTTATAAAACCATTTAAAAAAGCACTTTTAACGTCCATTTGATAAAGTTTAAAATTGTGAAAACATGCAAAGGCTAAAAGAATACGTATTGCTTCAAGTCCTGCGACTGGAGCAAATGTTTCTTCAAAATCAATACCTTCTTCTTGATTATATCCTTGTGCTACTAGTCTTGCTTTATTCCTAGTTATATTACCTTGTTCGTCTACTTTATTTTTGTATATCCATTTTGTTCCAATTATTGATTGATTATTAGGACGGGGAACTAACTCCCAAACATCGTTACGTTCAAATTGATTTAATTCTTCTTGCATTGCAATAATCCAATAATCATCTGTAGATGCTTCTTTAGGATTTTTAGGTTCTATTGATGATATGAAAGCTATATGTCCCATTTGATTTAGTTTATTTCTTGTCTTAACTTGATAATTTATTTCTCCTATTATATTTTGAGTTGGATGATCTCCTAATATTCTTGGAGGAGATCTTAGTTCATTATTAGTACCATTTTCAAGGTTTGTATCTTCTATATTTATGAATTCTTCATCATCTTTTCTATTTAAATTTTATTAAAATTTTCATCAAAAGATATATGTAAAGTTTCTTCAATTATGTTTGTTCGTTTATTAAAAACCCGATGTGCTTTACTTCGTTCTGAGTATCCTACGAAAATTCCTTCGCCAGCTTTTGGATCGAATTTTCCTAGTTGATCTTTTGTATTTAAAATAAAAAATTTTGATCCAAATATTTTAAAATAATACATATTTGGTTTTTTGTTATTAAATAGTTCATATGAAGTATTTTTGGTTAATGGTCTAATTGATATTCTATTTAATACATAACATGCAGTAGCAACAACTTCTGCCCAAAAATGTTTTGGCAGAGAACATCCATTTAATAATGTTCTTGAGCATTCTTGTAATGTTCTATTCTTTCTTTCTACAACTCCATTTTGTTGAGGAGTTCTAGGAAAAGAAAAATTATGATTTATTCCTTTCTTTTTAAAAATAGTTTCAAAAGATTCATTTTCGAATTCGCCTCCATGATCGCTTCGTATATTTTTAATTTTCAAATCTTTAGTGTTTTGAATTCTTTTGACAAATGTTTTAAAATGTTCAAAAGTGTCACTTTTAGTTTTCATAAAAATAGTCCATGTATATCTTGAAAAATCATCAACTATTACAAATACGTATCGATTATGATTAATGGATTGTACTTGAGTTGGCCCAAATAAATCCATATGTAATGATTCTAATGGTTGTAAAGTCGAAATATTTTTCTTAGTTTTGAAAGATGATTTCGTTAATTTTCCTTTTTGACAATCATCACAAAGATTTTTTATTTTGAATTTTATCTTTGGTAAACCTCTTATTAATTCATTTTTAGAAAATTTTCTAATAGTTTTAAAATTTATATGACAAAATCTTTTGTGCCATAACCAAGGATCATTACCTTTGGCTAGTAAAAACAAACTAGTATTATGATTAATATTCATATTTAGAACGTAAATATTCCTATCTCTATTTCCTTCAAAAACAAGATTTTGGTTTTGATCAAAAATACTACATTTATTGTCCGAAAACGTTATTTTAAAACCTTTGTCACAAAGTTGACTAATGCTAAGTAGATTATGTTTTAAATTTTCTACTAACGAAACATTTGTTATAAAAGGTAAATTAGATGTACCGTAATTGTTTACATCTCCTTTCCCAATGATATAGCCTTTTGAATTGTCTCCGAAGGTGACCGAGCCACCATCAAAGTATGTGATGTTTGTAAGCATATCTTTGTCTTCGGTCATGTGTTTTGAACAACCACTGTCTAATATCCATTTCTTATTTTTGAGTGGGACCTGAAAATAAATATGAAATTATTGGTACCCACCTTTTAATAGGGTCCTAAAAAGTTAGATTTTAGGAAACCAAACCCAATTTGGTTCAGTATCCTTTTTATAAATATAGTTTTCATTATAATGAACATTATCCATAAATCTTTTAATATACTTATTTCTAATTAACACATTGTTAGTCTTTGGTACCCAAATTTTAACTAACTGGGTCTCTACTTTTGTTTTAGTGGGTTTTCTTAACAATATATGTTGTTTTGTATCAACATTCTTTTTAAGATTTATATTTTTCTTATTAGGAATTTTTAACTCCTTTTTATATCCTAAACCTTGTTTGTTTGAAGATGATTGAGAATTCTCTAATACTTTAGATAAATTTTCTCTTCCTTTGTTAAAATTAGAAACATTTTTAGTTATGTTGTCTAATCTAGCTTGAAGACTATTATTTTCCAATTCAACTTGTTTAATCTTAGTTTTTAACTCATGATTTTCAAAAATGATTTCATCATTCTTTTTCTTTTGAGTTTCAATTTCTTGACTTAAAAGAGATAATTGAGTTTCCAAATTTGAATAAGATTCTTGTATTTTTTTTGAGTTCTTCTTCTAAAATTTTCTTTTCATCATTTAACATATCTCTCTCCAACTCAGCTTTGTTTTGATTTTCACGAATTTCCTTAATTTTCTTCTTAAGAATTTTTATTGTGCTCAAAAGTTCAGTGTTTACTTCAATTAAATCATCGAAAGTTAAGTTATTTACCTCAGATTCTTGAACCATGAAGCATACATTCGCTTGTTCATTGTCGCTATCATTTTCACTTTCGGATGAAGATGAATCCGAATCGTCCCATGTTACAGAGAAAGCCTTCTTTTTGAATTTCTCTTTCTTTTTTTTTGTTGTTGAGAGCTTTTTGATTCTCCTTCTTTTGTTACGTGCAATCCTTGTGCATGTGACCTTTCTTGTGACAATTGAAACATTCTATATTTGAGGATGTAGGTTTATTCAAGAAATTCTTTTTGAATCCGTTTTTGTTTTCTTTTCTATATTTTAAGAATTTCTTGAAATTTTTGGCTATGAATGCTAAATCCTCATCTTCCGACTCTGATTCTTCTTTTTCCATGTGAAAAGCAACATTCTTTCTTTCCTGAGCTTGATCTTTCTTAGCTTGCATATTAACTTCGTATGCCATGAGATTTCTAATTAGTTCCTCTGGTTTCATTGTAGATAGATCGTTTGCTTCCTCGATTGCTAGTACCTTTCTTTCCCATTCATCAGTGAGTGAATTTAGAACTTTAGATATAATGTCAAAATCTGTGTATTTTTCTCCTAGTCCTATTAGTGCGTGATGAATGTCTTGGAACCTTGAGTACATGTCATTGATGGTTTCATTTTGTTGCATTCTAAAGTTTTGGAATTGGTTCTTCAACATAGATATCTTCGTTTGTTTGACCTTGTTTGTGCCTTCATGAATGATTTTAAGTGTATCCCATATCTGATGTGCAGTAGTACATATGCTAACATGGTTGAATTCATTTCTATCCAGAGAGAAAAATAGCATATTCATAGCTTTGGCATTTGCACTTGCTTCATTCTTTTAAATTTGTGTCCATGTTGAATAATCGGTTGTGGGTGCAATGAACTCTGCTTGAGTAGCGTTCCATGCTTCGAAAATAGTTGCTTGCATATAAATCCTCATCCTTGTAGCCCAATAGTTATAGTTAAGTTCATTGAAAAGAGGGGGTCTTTGGGTAGATTGTCCTTCGGCAAATGTAGAGTTATAGGCAGATGTTGTGCTTGTACTTGCGTTATTTTCCATATTATCAATATGTCTAATAATGGTGTTATGGTTAAAGGACGGCCTTGCTCTGATACCAATTGAAAGTCGGGGATATTTGATAGGATCGTGTAATATGGAATAGCTATATGGTTTATGTAGATAAGGTAAGTAAAATCACACCAAGATTTTATACTGGTTCGGACCATTAGTCCTACGTCCAGTCCCTAAGCTTCACTTAGGTATTTCACTAACTACAAACCCTCTCTTAACCCGGAGGAATAGGTTTACAACTCACTCGAACAACCGAACGGGATTTCTTTGCCTCAAACTACATAAGAGGACTTCAAACTTCAATGCTAAAAACAAGTCTTGACTAGTTGTGTTCTTTATAACACGAATGAGTCTAATATAGTAAAATATTCCTATAATCTTATCCTCGAGAGTATGAAATGTGTTTGTGAAGATTAAGGAATTATGAGTTTGCTATGAATCAAAAGAGTGTTAAATCAAATCAGAGATTCAAGAAAAAGAGTAGTGATTGCTTTGATAATGTCTAAAGAATATGATCAAGAAATAGTAAGATTAAAGCAAGAGAATTCGGTGAATCAAATGATGTTAGAATCATGTATTTATACTTGTAGAAGAGGTGCATGTGTTGCCAAAAGTTGCAGACAAGAGATGCTTCCATTTCCATTGGAGAATGGTTGCAACTCTTGGGAAGAAGAAGGTGTCTTTTCAGAGAAAATTCGCAGGTTTAAATTCAGTCGACTGAGCAGGAGATTCAGTCGACTGAAAATATGAAAAAAAAAAATTCAGAAACAATTTTAGTCGACTGCATAGGAAATTCAGTCGACTGAAACTGTGCATATTTGTATATGTGTAACAGTTTCAGTCGACTGGCCATGCCTGTTCAGTCGACTGAACTATAAAAGTATGCACAGTGAATGTATGAATAAAAATGAAGTTTTATGACCGTGTTCTAGTGTTCGTGCAAATCTCTTGAGGATAGATTTTAACAAATAATCTAGACTAAGACGTATAAAAAAAAAATCATACTCGTGTTTATACTTTGGTCTTCATAGATCTTCCTCTATCTTGCATATATCTCTTCCTTTTTGTTGAAGCACATTGTCATTGATCAAAATCATCGTGTATCAACAATCACAAATGTAGTTGTGCGAATCAGATGTGTGAATTTAGTCAGTGATTAATATTGACAAATTCAAAAATTAAAATTCAAGCATCACCTTAGTTAATGGTGTGACGGTTTGGTTAAATTTATTGCTTACATATCTTTTTGGTGAAACCATATTTTATATTGTCTTAAGCGCTACCAATTGTGGCAATAGTTTACACGTTCTTTTCATCAACACTATATTACTTTAGGGCATATAGAGTTTGTTCCTTGGTTCAGTAATAAAGTTATTATCAATCATTTTACACTAGCTAGAGATTTGACTTTGATTTGATTATAGTTGACTTTGACACTAACCTCTGAGGAAATGAATTATTTATCGAATGCTGCTTTACATATAATGCTTCAACTCATACATAGCTATAGTCATTTAATGGACCGCATGGCATGTGGTAACTATAATTAAAGTGGATTATCCACATTGAAGTTTCACGGTATTTTCAAGTCAGGAGAACTGTGTGACATCATCGATTGAGATTCCTTATTCGACCTAGTTGTTATCAGCTAATGGAAACTCCCAAATAAGCCATCTATAGTTATCTAATAACTACGAGTTTGTAATCACTTGGTATTGCAATAGCCAATACTGTGCCCAACATCTAGAGAGAATTAGTACTCTGGTATCAAAGGCTGTATTCATATCCTTTATTGAAACATCTTGACTATGAATATTTAAAACAAAATATTATTTTATTTTGTATTTAATTGCACATGGTTGTAGCTATTTGCAACTACAATTACATTGCTTTGCTAAGGATTTTCTTATCAATATAATTTAAATTAATTACATGATTAATTATATCAACAATATTAAAAAAATATAAAAGAAGTCCAACACATTTATTATAAATAAGATTGATTACAAAGTTAGATATATATAACAAATTACATAATTGCCTTTAGAGCATACTATTATATTTTTCAATCTCCCACTTGCACTTCGGGTCAACTATGGAGTCATAATCCCATTCCTCCAATTAGTTCTGAACTATTCAAGCAAATGCCTTTATGAACAGATCTGCTGTACTATTTTACTATCTACTTTGTCGACCAATACCTCTTCGTCATTGATAAACTTTCTTTATCATATGGATCTTTCGAAGAAAGTGTCTAGACATCTTATGAGTCTGGGTTCTTTCATGATATTATAGTGGCATTGTTATCACAAGCATTGTCATGTGATTCTCAACATTTAGAATCACCATACCTTAGTTATATGCTTTTATGTATACTGCTTTCATTGCGATGCTATTCAAGGTGATGAACTTAACCTTTTGGTTTAATCAACCTCTCGTTTGGAATATTTCCAGCATACATCTTCTTAACTAAGGTTGAACATGAATCTAGGATTAACATGCTATATTTGACACCACCTATAATGTTCGAGTCCATAAATTCCTTCGTAAGGATTTCATCGTCTGTGTAATGACCCACTATTTTGGACCATTCAAATCGACAATAAAATCACACATGTCAGACTTGAATAATTTAAAATAATAGATTGTAATAAAATTTAGAGAAAATAAAACCAATCACAGAATCACAGACACAAAAATATCAGAATAACTAGCAGCAAAAATAAAATGACCATAGTAGTTCATGAAGCTACTACAAACATAGTCTCAAAACAAGTACAAAATACCATAGTCTGAAACAATACAATAGAAATCCCAAACACATAAGTTCACTAATACATAAGCTGAAATGGAAATAACTGAAACAGAAGTAGATAGACAACTAGATAGGTGGATAATTTCCAGCGAATCTCTAGCTCTAGAAGATGAATCCAAAGCTATGATACTCAGGCTGACCTGAGCGTAAAACAAAACACAAGCACTCGAGTCAGGACTTACATACTTACACAATGTAAACCAAATTAAGCGAACTGTAATAGAAATGCCCAAGTAACTTAAAGGATGCTTGGGATCGTCCATCCTTTAAGGATCCGTTAAACTATCTACTAAGTAGTAATATACGCTATTATAATAATGTCTAAAGTAAAGTATAATATATTTTATAAATAGCGTTAAGGCTTTACATTTTCCACCTTAACACATTTTATAGTGCCAATAGTCTATACAGTACCATAGTCCCTCCTGATTGGGAAGCCACCAGCCTGATCGAGAAGCTACCAGAGGATACTCCATAGGTACGACACAAATCGAACTAGTAGTAAAGCACGCTAGGGTAGGTGGCACGGCACAACAAGGCAATGCCAGGATAGATATACCAGTTATGCATCCGGACTGGTGGTAACACATAGCAGCCACTACCGCCCACCTCGAGCCATACTCCCAAAATCAAAGGGTGCACCCAATCAATCTCAAAGTAATAGAATGGCATCGAAGGAATGTGTCCGATCAGAGAAGCTACCTCATTGGCCCAAAATTGCTCCTGTTTTAGCAACCTTAAGCCAACTCACGGGAGTCGGGTCCATGTATATACCTCAATAGTATGTCGCCCCCATCCTACTTCATTTTGGAATCTCCACCACGTACACAGTTATTAAAGTGATTTTCGGAGTTTTCAGAGAGTATGACAACTTTCGATCCCGGTCTCTTTAACAATCAATAGTTATTATAACCCATGGTTATTTATTTAAATGGTTTATATTTTAAAACAAACATTTCCAATTCAAAACCATTTAAAACAAAATTATATTACTCTTCCATTATAATATTTATTTCAAAAATGATAATACTTCCAAATCAATATACTTACTTATAGCATTTTAAAAATGTAAAATTTTAGGAATCATAACACTTTGAAAAATGCGACCTTTATATAATAGCATTTCGAAAATGTTATCTTCTAGAAATAACATCATTTTTTAGAATGTGATAATCTAGGAATCGTAACACTTGAAAAAGGCAACCTTTATATAATAACATGTCAAAAGTGTTATCTTTAGCAAATGATAGCATTCTTAAAACATAACCTAAAGCACTTTATAAACATAACTTAGAATAACATAGAATTTTGGAAATGCTACAAATTCAACCATAACATTTTTAAACATAATATCTTCATATTTTATTTTAGTTTTTATTATACTAAACATATCCATTTCATGAACAAAATCTATTACTGTTACTAAGTTAGATTTAAAATTCCATTTTAAATCAATTTAAATTATTATGTTATTTTAAACTTTTATATCATAAATAAAATCTTTAAGTTACAGTTTAAAACCATTTATCAACTTATAAAATTTTAACTTATAGAAAACATTATATCAAAACCATTATATCTTTGTATTCTAAAACCATTAAATCAAATTTTAAGTTAAAGTTTCATATATTTTTAATTCAAAATGCTTAATAATTTTTAGAAAACTATTATTTAAAATTTAACCATGGGTCTGTATAATATTTTCTAACCTAGGTCAAGTGATACAGATATATATCATTTCAATCCGTAATTTATGAAAATCCCGGGTTCTATCATTTCAAACCCGTAATCCCAAGTCAAATAAAAATAAAAATCGCTTGAGCTTATCATTTCATTTCATAACGACTTTTCCCTATTCTAATGTACGTTCGGGTATGTATCATTTCAAACCATAGTGAACGAGAACTTGCAGTGTGAGAAACAGAAAATAAAATGAACAATATAGCATATCATATAATATCAGGTGAGGTAATAGTATAAAATCAGGTTATAACATCGTAAAATATCTTATAACTGGCATATATGAACTTATATCATCATAGCATATCAATTACTACACATTCACATGTCATTTTATCACAATTCTATAAGTACAAATGTCGAGAGTGATAAACTCGCCTTCTAAAGCTAGAGATAACAATTCAAACACAAGACAACTTCAAAAAGGCACGACAAAGCACGACTTGATTCGAGTAGATGGAGAGCCAATATCCAACTCTTGTAAACAACAAATACCAAACATACTAAGTAATGTATTATAAAAAATATTATAAATCAAAGCAAATGCATAATACAAATCAAAAATGAAATAAAGATGGACTCAAGCAAGGCAAGTGGGCTCGGCCACTTCGCAAATTGGCTAGACCATCATCACATGGTTCGGCATGACCTGATTTGAAGCATATAGTTTTGGCCATGGCCACAAATAGGCATAGCTATACAATGGAATGTGAAGAGATGGCATGGCAAAACACCAGGAAGGCTAAAAGTCAAAGGGCATGCGACTTTGTGTTCGGCTTAGGCTAACATGGCTCGGCATGGGTTCATGGTTTGGATCAGGTCAGATATGGTCACCGCTAGGGTAGGGTTTGGTCATGGCAAGGTAAAGGAAAAGAGGAGTTGGTGATGGAATAGGTGGTGGCCGAGGATAAGGGAAGAAAAGAAAGTGGTGACCATATAGGCTCCGTTAGGGTTTGCAAGGCATTTAGGTGATGGGTATTTATCTATGGTGGTCACGGCCAGGGTAGGGATAGTGATGAGATGGTGGTGGTCGATCATAGGTGGTGGTGATAAGGAGTTGTGGTCGACTAAAGGAGAGGCTATGGCCGAACTATGCTTGAGAAATAAAAGAGAAAGTAAAATGAAAAAGATGAAGAAGGATGAAAAACTTACTGTAAAAAGTTTTGTTCAGGAAATGAAAATGAGAAGAGAGATGGGAAATTTTGTACGGCTATGGGAAGTAAAGGCACAACTAGGAACAGAAAACAACACCTCTTCATATTCAAGAAAAGAAAACTCATGCCTCTTAGAATTTCCTAAGCCCATTAGCCAAGCCCAAGTCAAAACAAGCTCAACAACTCAAAACAAATCAAAGTCCAAACCAAAATAAAAATAGAAAATAACATAGAAAAATAGAGAATAGAAATATAAACTATTTACGTGTAAAACGCTAAATTTAATCAGATTTAAAAAGAATAAAATAGAATTTTATAAAACAAAAAGCAAAAGGAATATCAGAATAAAGTACAGTTTAAAAGAAAAAGATTGGAAATTTAAAATTAAAATTTTCAACTGAAAGTCAAAGTTTGACTAAAGTTGACCGAAATATAAAATTTTCAGAAAATATTTATTTTATTATATTTGGAAAATAAATTATAAGCAAAATCCAAAAATACGTTGGAAAATTCCAAAATTTCAATTTTAAATGACTTAAAAATCAAAGTTTCAAATAAATTCTATTTAAAATATTTGTTAAAAATATGGGTTGTTACACTCTCCCCCACTCAAATCTTTTCGTCCTCGAAAAGGAACGAGACATGAAAACAAAGAAATATAAGATAGAATAATGAACAAAAAGTACATGAAACAAAAAATTCCGGATTCGAAGCACGCATGCTCTCCTCCGTCTGCTAGGTACAATCTCGATCATCCGTACTCCACTACACTTTAACCAGGTTGGATGATTTCCCTCTTAACTACTTCGTACCTCTATCGATAATATGAAGTGGCTTCCTCTCGACAGTAAGATTAGGCTCAATTTCCAAACTCTCGAGAGCAGAAGGCTGCACAATAAGAGATGGATCATGAAGATACCGACGAAGATGCGAAACATGGAATACATTATGCACTCCAGAAACCTTCTCAGGCAAATCCAGATGATAATCTAAAGAATCAATTCTCTCTAAGATGCGGAAAGGACCGATGAACCTTGGAGCAAGATACCCTCTCCAACCAAACCGAATCACATTCCTTAAGGGAGAGACCTTAAGAAAAACCTGATTACCAATAGAAAACTCTAGACTCCTCCTACGCCTATCAGCATACTTCTTCTGCCTATCCTGAGCACTCCCTATCTTCCTCCTAATCTGTTCAACTCTCTCAGAAGCTTCCAGGATCATCTCAGTACCAAGAACCAAATGATTACCAAATTCAATCCAGCAAGATAGAAATCTGCAAGGTCGTCCGTAAAGAGCAGCAAACGGAGACATTGCAATACTAGCATGAATTCAAAGACGAAAATAAGGTAGATAAAGGATTAAGATAAGAATAAACAGAAGATTGAAATTATACCTGATAACTATTGCAATAGGTGAATTCAACAAGATGGAGATGATCTTTCCAAGACCCTCCATAATCAACAACACAGGCACGAAGAAGATCCTCTAGAATCTGATTCACTCTTTCCGCTTGACCATCGGTTTGTGGATGGTAAGCAGTGCTCGGATTCAAATGAGTGCCCAAAGATTGTTGAAAAGCTTTTCAAAAACTAACTGGTAAAGATGGGATCTCGATCACAAACAATACTGATCGGAACACAATGAAGACGAACAATCTCCCTCATACAAATCTCAAACAAACTAGAAGCAGAACGGGTAGACTTTACCGGAATGAAATGAGCTGACTTGGTCAATCTATCCATAATAACCCAAATACTCTCATTACCTCTCCTAGTCCTCGGTAACCCATCAATAAAATCCATAGAAACCTATTCCCATTTCCAATTGGGAACCTCAAGGGGCTGCAATAAACCAGGGGTCTTCTGATGATCGGCCTTGGCTTGCTGACAAGTCGCACACCTACTGACAAAGATAGATATATCATACCTTATACCTTTCCACCAATAAAGCTTCTTCATATCCTGATACATCTTCATCACACCAGGATGAATAGAAAGTCTGGATCAATGATTCTTCTAAAGTATCTCTTGCCTAAATCCATCGACATTCTGGACACAAATCCGATTATTAATCCTCAAAATACCTCTATCTTCGATCTGAGCCTCATTGCCATCAAGACTACTACCCCCAACTCTGCTACGAACATTCTCCTTAATTAGTCTAATAATCCTATCATTATACTACTTAGCAATGATACAACCCACAAGAGGAGAAGAAGAAACAACAACATTAGCATTCTTCTGACTCAAAGCATCCACCACAACATTAGCCCTCCCAAGGGTATAGCTGATGCCGAGGTCATAAGAAGAAAGAAACTCAAGCCACCTAACCTGCCTCTGATTCAAATCCTTCTGGGTGAGGATATACCTCAAAGACTGATGATCAGTAAAGAGCTTAAACTTAGTTCCTAAAAGATGATGCCTCCAAAGCTTCAAAGCAAAAACCACAACAAGAAATTCCTAATCATGAGCTGCATAATTTGCTTCATGGTTCTTCAACAGACGATTGGCATAAGCAATGACCTTCCCATCCTACATCAAAACAGCTCCTAAACCATCACGACTAGCATCAGTGTATACCATTAATCCCTTATTTCCATTTGGAATGGTAAGAACTGGTATGGAAGTAAGCGTGTGCTTTAACTCATCGAATGCAGCTTCACACTTATCATTCCATATAAACTTAGCATTCTTACAAGTCAAAGCAGTGAGAGGTGCAACAATCCAAGCAAAATTCTCAATGAATCTCAGATAATAACCGGCAAGGCCCAGAAAATTTTGAATATCAGATGGAATCCTAGGAGTTTCCCAAACCTGTAATAGAATAGGGAGAGATAAGGACCACAGACAAGATAAAATGATTAAATTACAGAAAGAGAAGAGAAGAAAGACTTACATAGATCGCTGCGATCTTAACTGGATCAACAGAAACTCCATTACTAGAAACAATATGCCCAAGAAATCGGACTTCATCCTTCTAGAAATGGCATTTAGAGAATTTTGCCTTTAATTGATGATTCCTAAGAGTCTCTAGAACAAATTTCAAATGCGACTCATGCTCATCCCTTGACTTAGAGAAGACAAGGATATCATCGACAAAGACTAGAAATTTTTTGTTAAGCACATCACGAAAAACACGATTCATCAAATCAACAAAGAAAGCTGGGGAATTAGTCAAACCAAAAGGCATAACTAACCATTCATAGATACCATCTCAGTATGAAAAGCAGTTTTTGGAATACTTTTCTCAACAACTCTGAGTTGGTGAAAACCTGTGGCAAGATCAAGCTGTGAGAAAACAGTAGCTACATGGAGCTAATCGAACATATTATTGATGCGAGGCATTGGATAGCTATTTTTCATAGTGAGCTTGTTCAACTCCTTATAATCAACACACATCCTCAAAGAACCATTGGACTAGTAACGAAAACCGCTGCTGCTCCCCATTCGAGAATGGCTAGGTCTGATTAGACTTTAGAGAACAAGCCCTCAATTTGTTTCCTCAACTTAACCTTCTCACGGGGTGCCATTCTTCTAGGAGGAACAACTACAGGTCGAGCTCCAGGAATGAGATCAATATGAAAATCGATATTCTGCTTAAGAGGTAAAGTAGTGACTTTTCCAAATACACTGGGACAGAATTTGACCATAGGAGTTGAATGAAGATTACCCGTAGAAGAATCAAGAGAATAAATAAAGCTATGCGCATAGACCTGAGGCAAGTGGCATTGAATAACCAAAGAATGACCAAAAACATCAATAAGAGAAACAGTCCAGGGTTTACAAGAGATAATGGCTTCGTGCCTCTTCAGCCAATCACCTCTAAGCAACAAATCAAAAGCATCGAAACCCAGAACATAGAAATCACCACTGAAGCAGTGATCAAAATAGAGGAGTTTCACCTAGTTACAGATCATACTAAGGTTCGTGGGACCATAGTAGGATTTTTAACACACAAAGTTTCAACTACAAGCTTAGGAGAACGGAGATGCTCAAACTTATCACACAGATCCATAGAAATAAAATTATAGAAAGCTCTAGTGTCAATAAAACACGAACAGGAAAATTAAACAGAGAAAAGGTGCCCTGAAGAGTAATTTTGGTATCACTAAGAGCAGGAGCAGGAGCAGGAACAAGAACCGGTGGAGCAGGTGGGGAAGGTGAAGAAGCAGAGGTAAGAGTAAAGATACCAGAAGGCTTGCCCTTCTGCCGAGTAGGACAATTATACTTGATGTGGCCAGGCTGAAGACAAATATGGTAGAGATCATGCCTAGTCAACTAAGCGGGAGGAGGAATAGCAGCACCAGCTGAAGTAGGGCAACTGTTGGCATAGTTTCCCTTCTGATCACACTTGAAGCAAGTGATGGAAGATAGGTCGATAAGCTGCCTCTGAGAAGAAGATGATCCCAAACCAGGAGTCTTGTTCCAATTCTTTTTCTGCTGATGAAAGTTAGGCTTTCTCTTCTTAGGATTGCCAGAGAAAGACTGAACTAAAGGAGCACAAGCAACAAAAGAATCCTTAGAAGTAGGATTTTCATAACCGATAGCCATATCCATTAAACTAGTGAAAGGGCTACGCACATGTGAGATGAGACGATCATAATACTCTGGACGAGCACCAGCTATGAACTTCTCATACTTCTTAAGAGGGGTGTCAATTAGGCTAGGACCGAACTTGGAAATTTTATTGAAATTCCGCTCATACTCAGAAAATGACATGTCACCCTGCTTAAGATCCATAAACTCTCGATAAAGCTGAGATTTCCTTCCTTTGGGCATCCACTTTTCCATGAAAGCATCCCTAGAAAGACAAGATATTGAAACACAAGAAAGATTTCAAAGAGAGAAAAACTAAACAAAATTCAAGAACCAAACAAGAGGATACATAACTGCTCCCAAGAAATGTCAGCCTCAACAGTGTGAGCTGTAGAAGACTCCTACCAATCCAAGGCAGCCTCCTTTAGTTGCCAGGTTGTCATCTGATGCTTCTGAGCATCAGTGATCTCAAGACCGGAGAAAATCCTCTCCAAATCCTTCAACCACTGCTAAGCCTCGATGATGCTCACAAATCCTGTAAACTCGGTACCACCAAGCTGAGTGAATTCCTTACAAAGAGTAGTGAACTTAACGGGCAACAGGTTGTGGAACTGGGGCAGCACCGCAACCCCTACCTCTGGCATTCCTTCGATTCATCTTTGAAAAACCAAGAATGAATTTTTGGAAAAAGGTAAGTGAGAACGAAAGATAAGATTAGAATCAACAAGAATGAATGTCCTAAACAAAGAAATTACTAACAAGGTGGATAAAGGAAGGAATGAAGTTAAGAAATTTTTTATTCCAAAACAAAAAAAGTTTATACCAAAATAGTCTTGGAAAATCCTTTGAAAATCATTTGAAAATCATTTTCTACTTTAAAATACGTTCTCTCACAAAGAAATGATTCTAAAATTTATTCCACTCATTCTAGGGTATTTCTACCCCATCTCTAATGAGTTTTTGCTCCGCATGCTAAGGTTTGCCTAAAACCAAACCTCTGATACCAAATGTAATGACCCACTATTTTGGGCCATTCAAATCGACAATAAAACCACACATGTCAGACTTGAATAATTCAAAACAATAGATTGTAATAAAATTTGGAGCAAATAAAACCAATCACAGACATAGAAATATGAGAATAACTTGCAGGGAAATAAAATAACCATAGTAGTTCATGAAGCTACTACAAACATAGTCTCAAAACAAGTACAAAATACCAGAGTTTGAAATAATACAATAGAAATCCCAAATACATAAGTTCACTAATACATAAGAAGAAATGGAAATAACCAAAACAGAAGTAGAAAGACAACTATATAGGTAGATAATCTCCAGCAAATCTCTAGTTCCAGAAGATGAATCCAAAGCTGTGATACACAGGCTGACCCGAGCGTAAAATAAAACACAAACACTCGAGTCAGGACATACATACTTATATGATGTAAACCAACTCAAGCGAACTGTAATAGAAATGCCTAAGTAACTTAAAGGATGCTTGGGATCGCCCATCCTTTAAGGATCCGTTAAACTATCTACTATGTAGTAATATACGCTATTATAATAATGACCAAAGTAAAGTATAATATACTTTAAAAAAAACGTTAAGGCTTTACATTTTCCACCTTAACACATTTTATAATGCCAATAGTCTATACAGTACCATAGTCCATCCTGATCGGGAAGCCACCAGAGGATACTCCATAGGTACGATGCAAATCAAACTTGTAGCAAAACATGCTAGGGTAGGTGACATGGCGCAACAAGGCAATTCTATGGTAGATATACGAATTACGCATCCAGACTGGTGGTAACGCATAGTAGCCACTACCGCCCACCTCGAGCTACACTCCAAAATTCAAAAGGTGCATCCAATCAGTCATAAAGTAATAGAATGGTATCGAAGGAATGTGTCCGATCAGAGGAGCTACCTCATTGGCTCAGAATCGCTCCTGTTTTAGCCACTTTAAGCCAACTCACGAGAGTCGGGTTTATGTATATGTAGGATCTAGATTAACCCTAGAGGGGGGGTTGAATAGGGTTATAGCAAATTTTCTCGAATTAAACGCAAAAACAAATTGCAGAAATAAATATGCTAAAAAGTAAATCACACACAAAATTTACCCAACTTCGGCAACCCCTGCCTACTGCTGCATTCCCAGATTTCTATTAGAATTAAACAGTCTCCCGCTTACAAACACTCTAACAGACTCGCAAACCCTGCTCCCGCTTACAAACACTCTAATAGACTCGCAACCCCTGCTCCCGCCTATAGAGTTTTGCAAACTCGCAAACCCTGCTCCCGCCTATAGTGTTTTGCAAACTCGCACACCCTGCTCACTGAACTAATTCTAACTAGATAATCTGACACTACCTACAACCTAGGTGGTGATTTACCAGGATTTGAACCTTAAAAGAAAATTTAAAAACAAACTAAAAACAGTTTAAAACTTAAAACCCTATTTGAAATAAAATAAACTAAAGCCCCTTTTTATAAAACAAGGCCGACCCAATCTTTTTCCCGTTCCTCTTTCTTTTGGCTTGTGAAGAAAATGGCGGCCTCTCTCTTCTTTCTAAAATTAGGGCTTCTGTTCTCTTGCGAAAATTAGAGCTTTCTTCAAATTCAATTTTCTGATTTGTGTTCCTCTTGCTCGCGCTAGTTCGCAGCTGCTCCTTTGTTGATCGTTTTATGAAATTTGGACTTGGCTGCTTCGAGACGATCGAGTTCACTGTTGCTTCGGTGTGTACTTTCCCTTTTTGTGATTTTATGATTTTCGTACTCGAACTCGATGCCGATGATGAATTTTGGGTGTGGTATTTATATGAATTCCAAGACACTTGAATTTTTTCGTATTCATTCAACACTTTCCTAATTTTTCCTTACCTAATATTTGTGCCTTGATGCGCGGCTTTGATTTTGAAGTGTTCAATTGCCTTGGGTCATACGGCAAAAACTTTCCTCTTTTACTTGAATTTGATTTTGGACTTTTTCAATGGTACGCACTTGAATTTCTTTGACTTGGTCATCTCTGCACTTTTACTCTTCTGTCATCTTCGACTTTACTGTGAATTACGGCTTTGACTTCATCTGGCCATCTTTGTGTTCATTACTCTTCTGTTTGCATTTGCATTATTCATGTATCTGCTGTTGACTTGACTTGTAGGATTTCACTGTAACTTCTCTTTTGCTTTGCATTGACCATGGCTTCTTATGTCTTGTATATGTTGTATGAACTGCTGTGCCATTTTGGTTTTTCACTTGTGCATATTGCCTCGAGTTCATGTATTCTTGGCTCTGGTTCTTTGTTGTTGCTTCACCACTGAGCATCGGCTTGCTTTTGTTGCATTTTGTTGCGGCCTGTACTTGTGTACTGCTGTTATTGTTGTACTTGTGTACTTCATATATCCCCTGTGTATTAGTTGCTTCCCTAACCATTTTTCTGGTTGGTTTAACCTGAACTTCAATTGATGTTTTCATTGTATAATCTGTAGCATGGAACTGCTTGCTTCCTGTCTCATTTCCATACCGAGGTTCACTGTTTTGGTGTTATGGTTGAAGTTGTAGCAACTGCACTTGTTATTGGTACTATTGTTGCATACGGTGTTTGTAGCTTGCCACGGACTTGTGTTCCATTTGAGCTTGCATTTGTTACATTATTCATTGTTTATATACATGATGTCATGGTTTTCATTTGGCTTCACTTGTGCACACTCTCGAGTTGCACACTGCTTGTTAACTACTGCTTCAACTTATTGTTGATACTGTTGACTTTGATCTTCATGTAGCCTGGTCTGGAGTTGTTGTACTTGTGGTCTTGCATTTGGTTTATTGATGCATTCATGTCTTGCTTGCTACCTGGTCGACACTTGATGTTTGTAATTGTGGTTGCCACAGTGTTGCATTGAGTTGCCGTCGTCTGCACTTGTATACTCATTTGCCACTGCTGGAGTTGTTGTATACATGTCCACTGCAGTTTCATTGTGACTTCACTGAGCTTTGACATTTGTTTGTTCATTTAGATTCTGCTGTGTCTAACTTGTACTACTCTGACCTGATGCATTTGGACTTGATCATACTTGATGCACTTTACTTGTTGTCTTCATATTGTGCTCTCTGTTTTGAGTCACTTCCATACTTGGTCGTGCTGTAGTCTTCAAGCATATTGATGTGATTGTAGTTTGCATTATGTTGGTCTGGCTTGAACTTGATATTGTTGAACCTAGTAGTCGAGCTTGCATGCATCATGTTGCCTTCAATTTCTGGTTGGTGCATTGCCACACTATTCATATGAACTTGGTCATTGAAGTTTGTGGTCATTGCTTGATCACTGGTCTTTGGATCCATTCATGTTGATTTTTGAAATTTCACTTGAGTTGAATCCATTTCAAAACTCGGGTTTGACCTTGTGCTCGTGTCGTGATATATTGCACGTGAGTTGAACCCAACTTTTCATTTGGGTTTGACCTGTGCTCACCTGTCCCTGTAAATCGATCAAGTGTATATCGATGTGCACGTCCTTGTGGCATGTACAATGATACACTGTGCATGTCACATTGTTCGTGTATGATGAATTCAAATGTGAATGATGACGAACAACCTAAATAACTGAGGCAAATCATATTTCCAAAAATCATATTTCATTTTATATTGCAAAAATATTTCTTTTTCAATTTTACTGCATTAGTGAATATTTTTGCAGATTGCTCAGATGCTGGATTCTAACTGGAATGAAGTTTAAAATAAACTACGAGTGTGAGTGATATGTAGTGAGGAATTTATTTAAATATAGTTGTGATGTAATTAGAATCAAAATTGTGTATGTATAGTGAGAGCTTGAATTTGTACTATTCAAGATTGTAATAAATATTTGTTTGAATAAAATTTCTGTTTGAATTCAAATTCTGTGTAATTTATTTTATTCAACAAATATTTATTTAATCTATGAAAAATAAAATAGTACATTAACAAATACATTTAAATGAATATATATATATATATATATATATGTATATGTATATGTTTATTATCATCAAACAAAAACATATAAGCGCATATTCAACAATCTCCCCCTTTTGATGATAACAAACATATATTTAAGATTTTGACTGTGTTAAATGTATTTGACCAATGATATACTCTAATTGCTCCCCTATTTAAATGCTTCCTCCCTACATGATGCTCCCCCTACATATATGCATACAAATAGAAATATATAAATGAGCCTAGATGCAAATGGAAAATTATTTGACCTTTGCTTGATCTTATTTGACAAAATCTTAACTTTTCTCTCCCCCTTTTGTTATCAGCAAAAGAATAATAGTGTTAGAGGAAAATAGAGATAAAGTGATCAATATTAATCCAACATTAAAACTCAATTTGAATATAAATATTAAACTTCAATAAAAATCAAACAAAAATCATAACTACCCTTGTTAGGCGCATATTCCACTTTTAGAATGATGGAAATGATGTTCTCATATAAAATCAAACGGTTGTATCTACTTGTGGTACATTTATATCAGGAATTTGAATATCTACTAATCATGCATAACCGTTAGGACTTTTAAATGAGATTAGTAGTATTCCTATTTAATTTTAAAAATTAATTCAAGTATCTTCTAACCACGCATAACCGTGAGGACTTTTAAATGGGATTAGAATCAACTTGTCTATTTAATCAATTAATTTTGATATGCCTTCCATACATGCATAACCGTGAGGAATTTTAAATGAGCATAGAAGCACATAATCAAAAATCCAAATAATTCACCCATGCATAACCGTGAGGACTTTTAAATGAGAGTGAATACTTTGGATAATTATTTATTTTTACCAAAAAAATGTGAAATGAAAAACAAATAATCCCTGATTATAGTACCACATATCGACAAACTATATTTAAGATTTGATAAACAATGGTCGATAGAAATATGATAGATATAGAAATGGTCATGGAATCTTTACCCAACAAAGAGTTTTATAACTCTTGTTTGAATTCCTAAAGAAATTTTCCAAATATACTGTCTTGAATAATGTGTGTTAAATATCGACACTTGTCACCTTTTCAATCACTATTTATCTTTTTGATAATTAGTAGGGAGTCGGATTAGTCAAAATTTGTCATTTAAAATCAAATAAAAATGACTAATCTGAAAAATATGGTTAAACATGTTTTTCTCGAAGGGGTCACATGAGAAAATTTTTTGCTATTTGAAAATTATTTGTAATGAAAAATATGAAGATATTTTCTTTGAAAAACGATGCAGTCTAAATGTTTCACCATAAATCACATTCAACTAGTAAGTTTTCTGTCAACTAGATTACCAGTATGATCTGCATCTGAGTTTCTCTTTCACTCCAAAATATCACTAACTAAATTTGATAGACCAGATCATGAAGTGTGCATAAAAACTCAAACTCAATTTTTAACAGCTTTTTAAAATGACATTCTCTTGAATTTGGATTGAAGCCGTGTAAATAATCAGAAAACCATGAAAATATTATCATCCAACAAAACACTATGTTTAATCCAAACAAATATGTATGAAGCAATTCAAAGAATAGTGTTTTTGGCATAAACGTAATTGGCTAACTATGTCGAACAAGTCAGAATAAAAAAACATCATCTTTACAACATTTCAAAATTGGCTGATTTCATTCAGAATATGGTGCATATTATCACATTTAATATATCGATCAAATAAATATGCCTTCACCTATTTTACCATTACGATAAATTTTTCGTGGTTGCACATTGTGATTCTGTCACCTTTGTACTAGGCTAAGGAACTTTGCTTTGTTGCCCGTTGTGTTTCTGGAACAGCCAAAATCCAGATAACACTGTTGTTGTTCCTTAGCCTGCCACCATAAGATTTTTGTGACCTATTTCTTTTTATAGGTCCATGGTTGTTAGTGGCAGAAGCATTGTGAATAAACAATCCCTTTGGAACCCAAACTTGTTTTGCCTGTTCATTCTTGTTCCAATAGACACGAAATTTGTTTGTAGAATTCCTAGGAACCCAAACTTGTATAAATTTTGTGTTCTTGTTCCTATGACTACAATTTTCAACACAATGTCCAATTATTTCACATTTATCAAAGACACTCTTACTTTCTGCATTACCATCAACTTGTGTTTTCCCAAAGCCTAATCCTTTTCTGTTGTTAGCAAAAATTTGATTTCCCAATAACATGTTGAATGATTTTTCTCCTCTTGAAAAGCTATTCAGAGATTTCTCAAGATTTTGGACTTTGGTTTTGAGTGTTGTGTTTTCAGTTACAAGTGAGGTGCATCTATTTATAAAGTCCTTTTTCCTAATGTCAATGGTTTCCTTAAGACTCAAGTTTTCTTTTTCAAGATTCTCAAAGCTATTCTTAAGTCTTGATAATTCTGAATCTAAAATTTTACATTTTTTACATTCTAGGCTTTGAATATTTTCAAGTTCAGTTTCTAACCTTTAAATTTCACGAGCAAGTTCTCTCCTATCAGATTTCAGTTTTTCAATTTTAGATTCAAGAGTATCAACTTCTTTAGTAAGATCAAGACACATAAAAACAATTTCTTTATAAGAATAGTCACCTACCTCACTAGATTCCTCTGAGCTTGCCTCTGAATCTGATTTTGCCGCAAGACACAAGTTAGCCTCCTCTGAGCTATTATTCGAAACTTCCTCTCCTTCTTCATCATTCCAAGTCGCTGCAAATGCCTTCTTCTTCTTTTTCTTTCCTTCATGTGTCACCTCCAATGTATGCCAAATTTCCTGTGCAGTTTTACAATGAGAAATTCTATTAAATTCGTTTTTATCAAGAGCACAGATCAAAGCATTCATGGCTTTAGCATTTGTAGTTTTTAATCTCTTATCGTTAGCATCCTACCTATCCTTAGGTTTAGGAATCTCGGTATCACCAACAGTTATAGTGGGAGATTTATAACCAGTTTCAATAATATCCCAAACATCATAATCAACAGAACTAAGACAAATACTCATCCTAACTTTCCAATAAGCATAATCATTCCCGTTAAACATAGGTGGCCTAACAATAGATTCCCCTCAGAAAAAGCATTGTTTGGTGGATTCATGAATCTAGAGTTAAAAAAAATACCGGGCTCAGATACCACTTGTAGGATCTAGATTAACCCTAGAGGGGGGGGGGGGTGAATAGGGTTATAGCAAATTTTCTCGAATTAAACGCAAAAACAAATTGCAGAAATAAATATGCTGAAAAGTAAATCACACACAAAATTTACCCAGCTTCGGCAACCCCTGCCTACTGCTGTATTCCTAGATTTCTATTAGAATTAAACAGTCTCTCGCTTATAAACACTCTAACAGACTCGCAAACCCTGCTCCCGCTTACAAACACTCTAATAGACTCGCAACCCCTGCTCCCGCCTATAGAGTTTTGCAAACTCGCAAACCCAGCTCCCGCCTATAGAGTTTTGCAAACTCGCACACCCTGCTCACTGAACTAATTCTAACTAGACAATCTGACACTACCTACAACCTAGGTGGTGATTTACCAAGATTTGAACCTTAAAAGAATATTTAAAAACAAATTAAAAAATTTTAAAACTTAAAACCCTATTTGAAATAAAATAAACTAAAGCCCCTTTTTATAAAATAAGGCCGGCCCAATCTTTTGCCCGTTCCTCTTTCTTTTGGCTTGTGAAGAAAATGGCGGCCTTTCTCTTCTTTCTGAAATTAGGACTTCTGTTCTCTTGCGAAAATTAGAGCTTTCTTCAAATTCAATTTTCTGGTTTGTGTTGCTCTTGCTCGCGCTCGTTTGCAATTGCTCCTTTATCGATCGTTTTATGAAATTTGGACTTGGTTGCTTCGAGACGACCGAGTTCACTGTTGCTTCGGTATGTAATTTCCCCTTTTGTGCTTTTATGATTTTCGTACTCGAACTCGATGCCAATGAAGAATTTTGGATGTGGTATTTATATGAAATCCGAGATACTTGAATTTGTTCGTATTCATTCAACACTTTCCTAATTTTTCCTTTCCTAATATTTGTGCCTTGATGCGCACAGCTTTGGTTTTGAAGTGTTCAATTGCCTTGGGTCATACGGCAAAAATTTTCCTCTTTTACTTGAATTTGAATTTGGACTTTTTCAATGGTACGCACTTGAATTTCTTTGACTTGGTCATCTCTGCACTTTTACACTTCTGTCATCTTCGACTTTACTGTGTATTACGGCTTTGACTTCATCTGGCCATCTTTGTGTTCATTATTCTGCTGTTTGCATTTGCATTATTAATGTATCTGCTGTTGAATTGACTTGTAGGATTTCACTGTAACTTTGCTTTTGCTTTGCATTGACCATGGCTTCTTCTGTCTTGTATATGTTGTATGAACTGCTGTTCCATTTTGGTTTTTCAGTTGTGCATATTCCCTTGAGTTCATGTATTCTTGGCTCTGGTTCATTGTTGTTGCTTCACCACTGAGCCTCGGCTTGCTTTTGTTGCATTTCGTTGCGGCATGTACTTGTATACTGCCGTTATTGTTGTACTTGTGTACTTCATATATCCCCTATGTATTAGTTGCTTCGTGACCATCTTTTCTAGTTGGTTTAACCTGAACTTCAATTGATGTTTTCATTGTATAATCTATAGCATGGCACTGCTTGCTTCCTGTCTCATTTCATACTGAGGTTCACTGTTTTGGTTTTGTGGTTGAAGTTGTAGCTGCTGCACTTGTTATTGATACTGTTGTTGCACACAGTGTTTGTAGCTTGCCACTGACTTGTGTTCCATTTGAGCTTGCATTTGTTACAATATTCATTGTTTATATACATGATGTCATGATTTTCATTTGGCTTCACTTGTGCACACTCTCGAGTTGCACACTGCTTGCTAACTACTGCTTCAACTTGTTGTTGATACTGTTGACTTTGATCATCATGTAGCCTGGTCTGGAGTTGTTGTACTTGTCGTCTTGAATTTGGTTATTGACGCATTCATATCTTGCTTGCTACCTGGTCGACACTTGATGTTTGTAACTTGTGGTTGCCACAGTGTTGCATTGAGTTGTTGTCGTCTGCACTTGCATACTCATTTGTCACTGCTGGAGTTGTTGTATACATGTCCACTGCAGTTTCATTGTGACTTCACTGAGCTTTGACATTTGTTTGTTCAATTAGATTCTGCTGTGCCTAACTTGTACAACTCTGATATACTCTGACCTGATGCATTTGGACTTGATCATATTTGATGCAGTTTACTTGTTGTCTTCATATTGTGCTCTCTGTTTTGAGTCACTTCCATACTTGGTCGTGTTGTAGTCTTCAAGCATATTAATGTGATTATAGTTTGCATTATGTTGGTCTAGCTTGAACTTGATATTGTTGAACCTGGTAGTCGAGCTTGCATACATCATGTTGCCTTCAATTTCTGGTTGGTGCATTGCCACACTATTCATATGAACTTGGTCATTGAAGTTTGTGGTCATTGTTCGCATCACTGGTCTTTGCATCCATTCATGTTGATTTTTGAAATTTCACTTGAGTTGAATCCAGTTTCAAAACTCGGGTTTGACCTTGTGCTCGTGTCGTGATATATTGCACGTGAGTTGAACCCGGCTTTTCATTTGGGTTTGACCTGTGCTCACCTGTCCCTGTAAATCGATCAAGTGTATATCGATGTGCACGACCTTGTGGCATGTACAGTGGTATACCGTGCATGTCACATTATTCGTGTATGATGAACTCAAATGTGAATGATGACGAACAACCCAAATAACTGAGGCAAATCATATTTCCAAAAATCATATTTCATTTTATATTGCAAAAATATTTCTTTTTCAATTTTACTGCGTTAGTGAATATTTTTGCAGATTGCTCAGATGCTAGATTCTAACTGGAATGAAGTTGAAAATAAACTACGAGTGTGAGTGATATGTAGTGAGGAATATATGTAAATAGAGTTGTGATGTAATTAGAATCAAAATTGTATATGTATAGTGAGAGCTTGAATTTGTACTATTCAAGATTGTAATAAATATTTGTTTGAATAAAATTTCTGTTTGAATTCAAATTCTATGTAATTTATTTTATTCAACAAATATTTATTTAATCTGTGAAAAATAAAATAGTATATTAACAAATACATTTAAATGAATACATATATATGTTTATTATCATCAAACAAAAACATATAAGCGCATATTCAACAGTATATACCTCAATAGAACGTCGCCAACATCCTACTTTATTCTGGAATCTCCACTACGTACACAGTTGTTAAAGTAGTTTTTGGAGTTGGCAGAGAGTATAACAGCTTCCAAGACCAGTCTCTTTAACAACCAATCGTTATTATAACCCATGGTTATTTATTTAAATAGTTTATATTTCAAAACAAACATCTCCAATTCAAAACCATTTAAAACCAAATTATATTACTCTTCCATAATAATATTTATTTCAAAAATGATAATACTTCCAAATCAATATACTTACTTATAGAATTTTAAAAATGTAAAATTTTAGGAATCATAACACTTTTAAAAATGCGACCTTTATATAATAGCATTTCGAAAATGTTATCTTCTAGAAATAACAGCATTTTTTAGAATGTGATAATTTAGGAATCGTAACACTTGAAAAAGGCAACCTTTATATAATAACATTTCAAAAGTGTTATCTTTAGCAAATGATAGCATTCTTAAAACATAACCTAAAGCACTTTATAAACATAACTTAAAATAGCATAGCATTTTGAAAATAATACAAATTCTACCATAACATTTTTAAACATAATATCTTCATATTTTATTTTAGTTTTTATTATACAAAACATATCCATTTCATAAATAAAATCTATAACTATTACTAAGTTAGATTTAAAATTCCATTTTAAATCAATTTAAATTATTAAGTTATTTTTAACTTTTATGTCATAAGTAAAATCTTTAAGTTACAGTTTATAAAAACCATTTATCAACTTATAAAATTTTAACTTATAGAAAACCATTATATCTCTATATTCTGAAACCATTAAATCAAATTTTAATTTAAAATTTCATATATTTTTAATTAAAAATACTTAATAATTTTTAGAAAACTATTATTTAAAAACTAACCATTGGCCTGTATAATATTTTCTAAACTAGGTCAAGTGATACAGATATGTATCATTTCAATCCGTAATTTATAAAAATCCCGGGTTCTATCATTTCAAACCCGTAATCCCAAGTCAAATAACAATAAAAATCGCTTGAGCCTATCATTTCAGCTCATAACGATTTTTCCCTACTCTAATGTCCGTTTGGGTATGTATCATTTCAACCCATAGTGGAAGGAAACTTGTAGTGTGAGGAATAGAAAATAAAATAAACAGTATAACATAGCATGTAATATCAAGTGAGGTAACAGGTGCAACATCCGGCTATAACATCATAAAATATCTTATTACTGGCATATATGAACTTATATCATCATAGCATATCAACTACTACACATTCACATGTCAATGTTTCACAATTCTATAAGTATGAATATCGAGAGTGATATCCTTCTAAAGCAAGAGATGACAATTCAAACATAAGACAACCTCCAAAAGGCACGACAAAGCATGGCTAGATTCGAGTAGATGGAGAGCCAATATCCAGGTCTTGTAAACAACAAATACCAAACACACATAAGTATTTATATTACACAAAAGATTATAAATCAAAACAAGTGCACAATACAAATCAAAAATGAAATAAAAATGGACTTAACCAAGGTAAGTGAGCTCGGCCACTTTGCAAATTGGCTAGACCATCATCACATGGTTCAACCATGATCTGATTTGAAGCATATAGGTTCGGCCATGGTCACAATTAGGCACGGCTAGGCAATGGAATGTGAAGAGATGGCATGGCAAAATACTAGGAAGGCTAAAGGTCAAAGGGCATGCAACTTTGGGTTCGGCCCTAGGCTAACATGGCTCGGGCGGGGTTCATGGTTTGGATCAGGTCAGATCTGGTCATGGTTAGGGTAGGGTATGGCCATTGCAAGGCAAAGGAAAAGAGGAGTTGGTGATGGAATAGGTGGTGGCCGAGGCAAAGTGAAGAAAGTGGTGATCATATAGGTTAGGGTTTGCAAGGCATTTAGGTGATCGGTTTTTGATCTATGGTGGTCACGGCCTAGGTAGGAATGGGGATGAGATGGTGGTGGCCGATCATAGGTGGTGGTGATAAGAAGTTATGGTCGGCTAAAGGAGAGGATATGGCCGAACTATGCTTGAGAAATAAAAGAGAAAGCAAAATGAAAAAGATGAAGAAGGATGAAAAACTTACTGTAAAAAGTTTTGTTCAGGAAATAAAATGAGAAGAGAGATGGGAAGTTTTGTACGACTATGGGAAGTAATGGCATGGCTAGGAATAGAAAAAGGCATCTCTTCATATTCAAGAAAAGAAATCTCATGCCTCTTAGAATTTCTTAAGCCCATTTGCCAAGCCAAGTCAAAACAAGCTCAATAACTCAAATCAAATCAAAGTCCAAATCAAAATAAAAATAGAAAATAACATAGAAAAATAGAGAATAGAAATATAAAATATTTACTTGTAAAACACTGAATTTAATTAGATTCAAAAAGTATAAAACAGAATTTTATACTACGAAAAGAAGAAGGAATATATGAATCAAGTGCAGTTTAAAAGAAAAAGATTAGAAATTTAAAATTCAAAATTTAAAATTTCAACTGAAAGTCAGAGTTTGACTAAAGTTGACCAAAATATAAAATTTTCAGAAAATATTTATTTTATTATATTTGGAAAATAAATTATAAAAAAATCCAAAAATACATTGGGAAATTCCAAAATTTCAATTTTAAATGATTTAAAAATCAAAGTTTCAAATAAATTCTATTAAAAATATTTGTTAAAAATATGGGTTGTTACATCTCCCCCACTCAAAACTTTTCGTCCTCGAAAAGGAACGAGACACGAAAACAAAGAAAGATAAGATAGAATAGCGAACAAAAAGTACCTGAAACAAACAATTCCGGATTCGAAGCATGCATGCTCTCCTCCATCTCCTAAGTACAATCCCGATCATCCGTACTCCACTGCACTTTGACCAGGTTGACAGATTTCCTTCTTAACTGCTTCGTACCTCTATCGATAATACAAAGTGGCTTCCTTTCGACGGTAAGGTTAGGCTCAATTTCCAAACTCTTGAGAGTAGAAGGCTGAACAATAAGAGATGGATCATGAAGATACCGACGAAGATGCGAAACATGGAATACATTATGCACTCCAGAAAACTTCTTAGGAAAATCCAAACAATAAGCTAAAGAACTAATCCTCTCTAAGATGCGAAAAAGACCGATGAACCTAGAAGCAAGCTTCCCTCTCCGACCAAATCGAATCACATTCCTTAAGGGAGAGACCTTAAGGAAAACCCGATCACTTACAGAAAACTCTAGACTCCTCCTACGCCGATCAGCATACTTCTTCTACCTATCCTTAGCACTCCTCATCTTCCTCTTAATCTCCTCAACTCTCTCAGAAGCATCCAGAATCGTCTCAGGACCAAGAACCAAACGATTACTGGATTCAAACCATCAAGATGGAGATCTGCAAGGTCGTCCATAAAGAGCAACAAATGGAGACATTGCAATACTAGCATGGATATAAAGACGAAAATGAAATAGATAAAGGATTAAGATAAGAATATTGAAATTATACCTGATAACTGTTGTTATATTTGAATTCAACAAGATAGAGATGATCTTCCCAAGACCCTCCATAATCAAGAACACAGGCACGAAGAAGATCCTCTATAATCTGATTCACTCTTTCCGTTTGACCGTCGGTCTGTGTTTGGTAAGCAGTGCTCAGATTCAGATGAGTACCCAAAGATTACTGAAAAGCTTTCCAGAACTGACTGGAAAAGATAGGGTCTCGATCAAAAACAATACTGATAGGAACATAATGAAGACGAACAATCTCCCTCATATAAATCTCGGACAAACTAGAAGCAGAACCGATAGACTTGAGTGGAATGAAATAAGCTGACTTGGTCAATCTATCCACAATAACCCAAATACTCTCATTACCTCTCCTAGTCCTCGGTAATCCATTAATAAAATCCATATAAACCTTTTTCCATTTCCAATTGGGAACCTCAAGGGGCTGCAATAAACCAGGGTTCTTCTGATGATCGGCCTTGTCAAGGGGCTGCAATAAACCAGGGTTCTTCTGATGATCGGCCTTGACTTGCTGACAAGTCGCACACCTACTAACAAAGATAGAGATATCACACTTCATACCTCTCCACCAATAAATCTTCTTTATATCCTAATACATCTTCGTCACACCAAGATGAATAGAAAGTCTGGATCGATGATTCTCCCGAAGTAACTCTTGCCTCAATCCATCGACATTCGAGGCACAAATCCGATTATTAATCCTCAAAATACCTCTATCATCGATCTGAGCTCTACTGCCATCAAGACTACTACCACCTACTTTGCTACGAACATTCTCCTTAATCAATCTAATAATACTATCCTCATCCTGCTTAGCAATGATACGATCCACAGGAGGAGGAGAAGAAATAACAAGCTGACACAATATCGCCTTCTTCCGACTCAAAGTATCTGCCACAACATTAGCCATCCCAAGGGTATAGCTGATGTCGAGGTCATAAGAAGCAAGAAACTCAAGCCACCTAACCTGCCTCTAATTCAAATCCTTCTGGGTGAAGATATACCTCAAAGATCGATGATCAGTAAAGAGCTCAAACTTAGTTCCTAAAAGATGATGCCTCCAAAGCTTCAAAGCAAAAACCACAGCAAGCAATTCCAAATCATGAGCTGCATAATTTGCTTCATAGTTCTTCAACTGACGACTGGCATAAGCAAAGACCTTCCCATCCTTCATTAGAACAGCTCCCAAATCCTCATGAATAACATCAGTGTATACCATTAATCCCTCATTTCCATTTGGAACGGTAAGAACGGGCGTAGAAGTAAGCTTGCACTTTAGCTCATTGAATGCAGCTTCACACTTATCATTCCATATAAACTTAGAATTCTTGCAAGTCAAAGCAATGAGAGGTGCAGCAATCCGAGCAAAATTCTCAATGAATCTCCGATAATAACCGGCAAGGCTCAGAAAACTACGAATATCTAATGGAGTCCTAGGAGTTTCCCAATCCTGTAACAGAATAGGGAGAGATAAGGACCACATACAAGATAAAATGATTAAATTGCAGAAAGAGAAAAGAAGAAGGACTTACATTGATCACAGCGATCTTAACTAGATCAATAGAAAGTACATTACTAGAAACAATATGCCTGAGAAATCGGATTTCATCCTTCCAAAAATGGCATTTAGAGAATTTAGCCTTCAACTGATGATACCTAGGAGTCTCAAGAACAAATTTCAAATGCAACTCACGCTCATCCCTTGACTTAGAGAAGACAATGATATCATCGATAAAGACGAACAAATTTGTTAAGCACATCACGAAAAACACGATTCATAAAATCAACAAAGTAAGCTGGGGAATTAGTCAAACCAAAAGGCATAACTAACCATTCATAGAAACCATTCTCAGTACGAAAACCAGTCTTGGGAATACTTTCCTCAGCAACTCTGAGCTGTGAAACCTGTGGCAAGATCAAGCTGAGAGAAAACAGTAGCTCCATGGAGCTGATCGAACATATCATTGATGAGAGGCAGGGGAAGTCTGTTTTTCATAGTGAGCTTGTTCAGCTCCTTATAATCAACACACATCCTCAAAGAACCATCATACTTAGTGAAGAAAACCGTCGCTGCTCCCCATTCGGAACGACTAGGTCTGGTCAGACCTTTGGAGAACAAGTCCTCAATTTGCTTCCTCAACTCAACCTTCTCATGGGGTGCCATTCTTCTAGGAGGAAGAACTACAGGTCGAGCTCCAGGAATAAGATCAATATAAAAATCGATTTCTCGCTTAGGAAGTAAAGCAATGACTTCACCAAATACATCAGGATAGAATTTGACCATAGGAGTTGAATGAATCACCCGGAGAAGAATCAAGAGAATACATAAAGCTACCTACATAGACCTGAGGCAAGTGGCACTGAATAACCAAAGAGTTACCAAAATCATCAATAAGAGAAATAGTTCGGGTTTAACAAGAGATAACGGCTTCATGCCTCTTCAACCAATCACCTCCAAGCAACAAATCAAAAGCATCGAAACCTAGGACATAGAAATCACCACTGAAGCGGTGATCAACCTAGAGGAATTTCACCTGGTTACAAATCCTACTAAGGTTCGTGGGACCACCAATAGGATTTTTAACACATAAAGTTTCAACTACAAGCTTAGGAGAAAGGAAATGATCAAACTTATCACACAGTTCTATAGAAATAAAACTATGGGAAGCTCCGGTATCAAATAAAACACGAACATGAAAATTAAACAGAGAAAAGGTGCCCTGAAGAGTACCTTGGGTATCCCTAGGAGCAGAAGCAGGAACAGGAACTCTTGGAGCAGTTGGGGTAGGTGAAGAAATATAGGTAACAACAAAGATACCAGAAGGCTTGCCCTTCTACTAAGTAGGACAATTATACTTGATGTGGCCAGGCTGAAGACAAATATGGCAGAGATCACGCCTAGTCAACTGAGCGAGAGGAGGAATAGCAGCACCAGTCGAAGTAGGGCAACTATTGGCATAGTGTCCCTTCTGATCACACTTGAAGCAAGTGATGGAAGATAGGTCGATAAGCTGCCTCTGAGAAGAAGATGATCCCAAACCAGGAGTCTTGTTCCAATTCTTCTTCTGCTGATGAAAGTTAGGCTTTCTCGTCTTAGGGTTGCCAGAGAAAGACTAAAGTGAAGGAGCACGAGCAAGAGAAGAATCCTTAGAAGTAGGATTCTCATAACGGATAGCCATATCTATCAAACCAGTGAAAGGGCTATGCATATGAGAGATGAGACGATCATAATACTCTAGACGAGCACCAGCTATGAACTTCTCATTCTTCTTAAGAGGGTTGTCATCAGGCTAGGATCAAACTTGGAAAGTTCATTGAACTCCGCTCATACTCAAAAAATGACATGTTACCCTGCTTAAAATCCATAAACTCCCGATAAAGGTGAGATGTCCTTGCTTCAGGCATCCACTTTGCCACGAAAGCATCCTTAGAAAGACAAGATATTGAAACATAAGAAATATTTCTAAGAGAGAAAAACTGGAAACAATTCAAGAACCAAACTAGAGGATACCTAAACTGCTTCCAAGAAATGTCAGCCTCAACAGTGTGCGCTGTAACAGTCTCCCACCAATCAAAGGCTGCTTTATTTAGTTGCCAAGCTGCCAACTAACGCTTCTGAGCATCAGTGGTCTCAAGACCGAAGAAACTCCTCTCTAAATCCTTCAACCACTGCTGAGCCTCGATGATGCTCACAGATCCAGTAATACCATGGGATAGGCAAAAGTTTGGTGTGAGAAATTTAAGAAATATGTGTGACATATAACAACACCTTTTGAGACCATCGTAACGGTTATCCCCTTAGAAGAGCCAACCATCTAATGGGTACATATTGCGATATAATAGGTAATTTCAAGGTCGATGAACATAAATAACAAATAGTTATGTTACGTGTGCATGCACACTACAGCAATAATAGGCATACAGTCAAAACCGACTAAGGCGCGTTTGCTAATTGTGTAGGATTTGTATGGAGATTCCCTTAGTATTTAAGGCGAATCTTCTGCATAAGGATCAGAGATATCCTTCTGAAGTAGAATACATCCCTAGTTGATGTACAAAGGAAATACATAGCCAGCCCCCACTACGTAAGGTTGAGTGCATCACTCCCACATGCATATCTGTAAGTATATCTAGGAGGAGCCAACTGCATCCTTCGATGTAGCTAAATCCCAATCACTATGCATCCTATCACTGGTTATGTCATAACAATGGTGAAGTCACGTTCAGTATCTCAACAAACGATTCTTCATCACTCAAACAGAACCCAAATCCCTAAATGGATTCCATCATCTCAAATTATGAATCCCTATTTGGATTCGTGTATCTCGAACAGATAATGAATCTCCACATAGATTCTAGCATTTTGAATGGATCACAAACCTCTTCCAAAGCAAAGATCACGTATGTGGTTTTGACATCGTTACGGTTTCGAGCCATCTCATATAAGTACACTCCCTCGCTTACTGGGCACCACAAAACAAATCGATAAGTTTTTGGTTAACTCAACTTTTGTTCTTTCAGGAATAAATAGACAATATGCAAAAGTGGAGATCATCTCTTATCCGAACGGATTTCCTTATCCTAAAAGAGCCAGACGAGGTAATACATAAGTTATACCATCACCGAGTGAATAACATTACTATATAATTCTCGTATTTCTTCTAGATATTTTCTAAGTTATATTTTAGTCGGTTTCAACCGTAATTAGAATGATTGCATATGGAAACTAAGTCTTGTATACTTTCTGTACATAAATAAACACATAAAGCACTATTAATTCACATAAAGTATGATTAAGTCACATAAACTACTTCTAATCCCCTTTTCAATTAACTAATCCTTTATTAGTTAAAATCACTTTTATTAGCAAAACTTCTTTTTATCTCATAAAAGTTCTTTCATTAATCAAAACTTCTAACTGATTAAACTCCTAACTAAATAAGCTTCATTATTAGTTAAACTTTATTTATTAATTATTACTCCTTATATTAATTAGAACTTCACTTATTTAACTAATACTCCTATATTAATTAAAACTTCACTTTTTAATTAACTTCTTTTTAAACTTTTATATAGATTTAATTTCCATTTATAAAAGACATATACTTCTATTTTACCATTCATGCATTTACTATTCACGTATTACTATTTGTTTTTACTCTTTTTAATACTTTGGAAAGTATCCTTATACTTATCACAGTAGTAAAAGTACATTCACAAATCACTTACCAAGATTTATTGTTTTAAAATATAATCAAAGAGTTTAAAAAAATGCTACTCAAACGTTATTACTATAAACCCCTTCTCTCTTTTATATTTTACGCATATACTTTTTCTATCTTTATTCGAAAGATCTGTACTTATTATTATCTTTAAAATTTCATTATTAAAGATTTAAATATATCCATAATCATTTAACCATATTTTTCCAGTTTAAAATATAATTCAAGGGTTTAAAAACAAATATTACTGAAATAGTTTTTACTACAAACCCAAACATTTCATTCTTTAGACATTATCTTAAAATTTTGCTTTTGTAGATTTAATTATATTTATAACGGTAAAAACGAATGTTACTTAAACATTTACTACAAACCCTAAACATTCCAATCTTTAAACATGTTTAAAAAAAATTAAGATTTATTCATATTTAGAAGGGTTAAAAATGAATGTTACTTAAGCATTGTTTACTGCAAACCCAAAACATTCTATTAACTTATAATTACCTTAAAATATTCCTTATGTAGGACCTGATTAAATTGAAAATTATAATTCTACTTATATTCCTAATTATACTTCTAATTATATTCTAAATTATAATTATAGTTATATTCCTAATTATAATTCTAATTAAATTCTAATTATCTTCTAATTTATAATTCCAATTATTTCTTAATTATAATTCTAATTATTTTCTAATTTATAATTCTAATTATATTTAGTTATGTCTACCCTAATCAAACGAGATAATACACTTCTACTTAACTTTACAAAACCATTTATTTTAACGTGAGTATTTTGATCCAAACCTTCCTTTATTACTCTATAAATGACTTAACTAATTTTTTCCAACTTATATATTAACTAAACCTTACTAAAATTATATGTATACACACACTAAATTATTTATAAGATAAAATATTTAATAATAAAAATAATTTAAGATGATATTATATTACATAACCTTATGTTTATTTTAACAAAATATTTAACTAATTTTTTAAAAGCTACATATATACTTTAAAATACTTTAAAAATATCTATACTATGGTTTAAAATATTTATTTCAAATATTAATTAAGAATACTTATTTTATAATTTGTTGAAAACCCATAAAAACATATTTTATAATTTAAAAACCTTTACTTTAATAATTTATAAATAATTATTGAAAATATATTTAAATCTTTTTTTATTTATCAACTAATAAGTGTACTTATAGTATTTACTAAAAATGAAAAGAAGCCTTAAAGTTGTCTTTCAAAGTTAATTTGAAAAATCACCGAATACAAGGCATTTTCAAAGTACATCCATTGCGACCTTTTCGCTTTTAACTTTCACAATGTCGTTTCACAATTTCTATAACTCCCAAACCAATTCCGCTATGTCCAATACCCCAAAACATGTGTGAAGAACAACCAAGCATATGATTTCACAAAATAATCACATTTTAACCAATTTAACATATGTTAAATACAAGGAATTCCAAAATGCATTTATAGCGACCATTTCGCTTCAAACATTCACAATACACTTCAACTAACCAAATATCAACATCAAACATGTAAACAAGAAATCCTAGGCATGTTACATATTTTAGAGAGTTATAAGAGTGATTATACTACATATAATGTTATCACTTGCTTTACAATGCAAGAAGAGGTCCAAAAGTAATAACTTGCATTGTTATTTATTTTAATTTATATTTTAATGCAAAAATTATATACACAACATTATACAAAATGATGAGTTAACTCACCCAAGTCCAAGCTAAACCAAGACGTAGATAATCTCGTTACAAGTGTGACGGCTAAGTGGCGTCTCGATTGAACCTCATAAACAGAAGTTATGGATTTTATAGAATTAGGATTAATTATATTAATTGACTAACTAATAAATAAAATAATTACCTAATTAAAAAAAACCCTTCGTCCCCAAATTCCTTTTCCTATACATGCAAAATCTTGCATGCACCTCCCCTCCCCCTAACTCAAGTTACATACCACGAAATCAGACACCACTACTTCCAATCATCTTCTCTTTACGTATGCCCCTCGTTTGGCCCAAAATTTAAAGATCGGCCAACCTAGTAAAGCGACCCGCTCTTCACTATGTGACAAATGAGATTTCATGATTTTCTTCCGATGCTCGTGCCTCCCCAAACTATACCATATCGATGCCTCTTCACATGAGAGACGCTACTCCATCGCCGCCTTCGCCTAAGGCCGCCTAAATATCCTCCGACCCAAAACCCTAGCAACGGAAAAAATTATTGACAATTACTTGGTATATATAGGACGACAATCTTTTGTAACTTGATGCATCTACTAATAAATTTCATACAGTTGCTCTCACTATTTTCGCCATTATGGTAGGAATCAGACAAGTCAGAAGTAGGTTAAAATGGTGAAATTCGAAAAAATGCAATGACCCGACTTTTTGACCATCAAATGTGGACACTAAACATATCCATGATATTCGTGTGCCGAGCACCTAAGTACCAAAAATATAGAAAGTTAGGGTAAAAGACAAGAAAACATAATAATAAAAAAGGAACATAATATCAAAATCTCACAGCGGAATAATAATATATAATTCAAAAAACAGTATAAAATTGTCACTCCAAAATGCACAACATTGTAAAGTTACAATTCTAAATATTATCATCGGCCTATATAGTTATAACAGCTTGTCCACGCATATGCTGATATATACAACATAGTAATGTGGCAAAAATAAGAATACTATGGTAGATAATCATCCAGCTCTTCTCCATAAGCTCCTAAGCATCCATAGAAAAATGTAGAAAATACGTGGAGCTGACCCTAGCATTATAAGAAAATAACATCCGGATCAATCTATTAAACCAGCATGAGAAACTCGAGAAATTTGTAACATGTAACAGTTTCTATTGAGACTGTATGGTGTACCTTAATAATTTTCCCCTCAAATAAAACCAATCATCTGATGAATGGATATAGCCTGTAATAGACAGTGCTTAGATTTTACAGCATAGATCATAAAATAGTTGTTGTGTGAACGCCACAACACAAATAGGTATACAATCGATACCGCTAAGGCGCATTCACATATGTGTAAGGATTTTCGTGGAGATCTCCAAAAAACAAGCTGAATCTGAACTCCAGCACAAGGATCGGAGATATCCTTCCAAGCATCATATATCTCTAGATAAAATATACCATAAGGTAAACATAGTTGCTTCATGCACAAACACTCGTGATCCCCAATATCATTAACTCCCGCTAGCATCATTGATAAGCATACTCTAGATATGGAGTTGATATACCTTATGGGTTAGTTGAAACCCACCGGCTATGCACCCTACTCGATTTTTTCGTAATTTTCAATGTCGAGGCTACGTTCAACATCTCTCACTCGAGTCTCCATCACATGAACAGAACACAAATCCCTAAATGGATTCCATCATCTTGAATAGATCACGAATTGCTACATGGGTTCAGTCTGCTCGAATAGATCTCGAATATCCACATAGATTTCCATTTAAGTCCTTCGACAAATACTAATGTTGTCCTCTCTCTTAGAAAACTCTTTAAGATAGATAGTCCCATACGGTAGCATCGTACGAAAGGTTAACACGAACCCTTCCCTTAGACTTAACCTTAGGATAGACAGTTCAATTCTCTACTTCACAACCGCTTCGAGAACATAGATTGCATATATGGTTTTGAAGTAGCTTTGATTTTGAGTCATCTCATATAATTCCGCTTACCGGATGCTTTGAAATCAATTGATGAATTTCAAGTAAACTTAATTTTGGTTCTTTTAGAATTAAGCGAACAATATAAAGAAGAGTTCCCCTTGAGGGATCTCGTATATATATGTTCTTAAAGCTAGAGATGTTTTATATCAATGCTCCTCTCAAGGGTTCTTAAAGGGTATAAAGCCATGAAGCTTATGGATACATTGTAAGTTATATTTGGTCAAGTTCGATAGTCAACTAATCGATTATCTAGTCAAAAACAATCGCTTGTAGAAATAAAGGTTTGTATACTTAGCACGTTTCTAACATTCCAGCTTATACTATTCCTCAATCAAGAGTGAAGCCAGGTAAGTTAGAGGACTGTTTGCATATCAAATACTTATCTAGATACTTAATTTTTGAATCTTACAGATATATAAGTCTACCTCTTCGGCTTTTAGTTTTAAGTATAGTATTACTATCATTCATATGGGAGTAACAAATCAACATAATTAACATGTTTTTGACATTCCTCCTTAACTATTCCTCGATCAATACGGAAGCGATAGGTTTGTGCACTACTGCTACCATCTTTACTCAAGCATAAAACCAAACTCTCAGAAACAGAGAAGGTTACATCGTCGACTTTTAGTGTTAAGCATAGTTGATCACTTTTCAAACAAGTAAATAAATAAAAAACGATTTATCCACTAAGTAATTCCTAATTACTTTCCAAAACTTTGTTTCGTAATTAGAAACCTTTTAAAGTTATATGTGTGTATGTGCGTGTATATATAATAGTTTATTTGTAGAAATATATATTTAATAAAAACAATTTAGAAGATAAGACATTTACATAAGAACAAAATATGTAGCTACTTTTCAATAAATTATATATACTTAAAAATGCTTTTAAAATAATTTATAATACTCATAATAGGTAATTAAACATTTTCTCAAAATACTACTTGAAAATAACAACTTTTAATTTACTTAAAAACTTGGGAAAACAGTGTTTTCTATATATTTAAAAATAATACCTCTTCTTTAAAATTCATAACTAATTCTTAAAAATTCATAAAAATCTCAAACCATTTTTCAAAAACTCTAAAAGAGCTAGCAGCATTTTCAAAAAATGAAACAATTTTTTTAAATTTACGTATCTTTTCAAATCTTTAAAGTCCAATACAAATACTAAAACGGAGCAGTTGCGCACAAGTGTAAGTTTGTCCACTTTTTGATATGCTACTCAACTTTTTAACACTTAACTTTTTTGGGGAAGTAAGCATACTTATGGACTCTCTACAATGTTCCATAGAAATTGGCGAACACAAGGCAATTCCTAAGTGCACCTATAGCGACTATCGCTATAAAAGCACTTTCAAATCCAAGTCCAACCTAATCAAAGTTTGACTAAAACCTATGTGCTTTGTTTAAACGCAATGCAATAGGTCATGTAAGTCCATTCAAGTCCAATCCACACATATGGATTACATATTCCATTTTCTTTCAAAGCAAGAATCAAAACCAATATGCCAACTGTGTCAATATCAATTTAAACCACATATACACAATCTAACACAAACATATAAACACAATATTTTCATTCAAGGTGGTAAGTAAGTTCACCCTTAAGCAAGCAAATAAGAAAGTCCAAGCAACCCAAGTTCAACCTCTACCTTGCAAACACCTAACCTCTTCCTCCTTTCTTGCTTCGCACTTGATTTTCTAAGGCAATATTGCCTTTATTTAGAGAGAAGTATATAATAACTGGAGAGAGCACTCTCCAGAGAGAAGTATATAATAACTGGAGAGAGCTCTCTCCAGTTATTATATACTTAATAACTGGAGAGAGCTCTCTCCAGGAGAGAAGTATATAATAACTGGAGTAGGAGAGAAGCATATAATAACTGGAGAGAGCTCTCTCCAGTTATTATATACTTCTCTCTGAGAGAGAACTACATAATAACTGGAGTGAGCTCTCTCCAGTTATTATATACTCAGAGAGAAGTATATAATAACTGGAGAGAGCTCTCTCCAGTTATTATATACTTCTCCGTATATAATAACTGGAGAGAGCTCTTCAAGAGTGGGGGGAGGTTGGCTTCACTTCTTCAAAATCTAACTTGGTAGAACGTGTTGTGATGTTACCTATGGCTTGTCGAAACGTTTCAGTTTATTTGGATGAGTTTGTGATTATTTTGTTTAGGAAATTATATAGAGAAATGAGATAAGAGAGTGATAACTTTAGTGTAAAAATTTATATAATGATTTCAAGGGTATGCCCCTACTTTTATAGGCTTCAAAAGGTGTTTCCTAATCTTTCACTCGCCCTCTCCCCCCTCCCCTCCGTCATGTCATGAAAGGCTCACCCCTCCACTTACCCATCACTTCTCTGTTCCACCTCTTCTTTTTAGAAAATTACCATTATATCCCTTTCCCATTAATATCACTTTTTCATTAGAAGATTTTAGAATGTTCTATTGTCTTCATGAAGACAAGTATGCTAATTAGTCTCTAAAGTGGCTCATATGTTCATTAGCTAAGTGCAAAAGAGTCTGAAGGACTTATATCGATCAAAAAACTATTTATCGATAAATGATTTCGATCACATTATCGATTTTTCGTACAAGAATATTCTTTATAAACAAATTTCAAAAACAGCTTTCTTATCATTATTCGTTAATGAAAAGATGTCTAACAAGGTTATAAAATTTTATTTATAACACTTGGCTATATTTCAAAACTTCACGATATTCAAAGACGAAGTGTTTGAATTTATAGTTCACTACATTCTCCCCGATTTAGAACATTTTGCTTGAAATTCAAAAAAAAAGATAATCAACGAAGATGAAAAACAAGATATATATAGTGAGTATCATTGATACTATATATAAATTAAACTACAAGCCAAATGCATACTAAGCAATTCCACCTCAAGCAGTGAGTACACTTCAAAAGATATATGATACTAAGATAAGAAGGAACCCCTAATCTATAAGCAACAATGGATAGAACTCCCTCTAACTGTCCTTCATCTTCCTTGTACCATCTCGAGCATCCTTGCTCCATGGCACTTTCTAACCTTTACAAAGGAACAATTACACAAACACTCAAATAACATTCATAATCACTAGCGACAATTTCTCATGGTTTGCTCGGGCTTAAAGCCCTCTCATGCCCAAGGACGATAAACAATCTACTAAACATACCATACGCTCAATAACCATAGGTTATTACTTAGATGATGATTCATGCATCTCATAAAAAATCAAAGAGACACTCCCCAAACTCTTCATAAGTCAACATAACATATCCTACAAATGTACTAAAGCTCGTACGATGCATGTGGACAATCATAAGCAATATTCAATCTGATCAGTTGCTCAATCATGTAGATTTCACTTCCAAACTACTATAAATCACTCGCACTCTCTAGTGCGGTCAAAAATTCAGTTTCTTGGTTAGAACCTCTATTTTCCTTACATATCTATACACTATGATAGAGACCGTCGAGATCATATCATGAATCCATATCAAGTGTTCGTCATCAAGAAATCGAGTGAAAAATTCTTGTTTGGACTAGTGTAAACCACCTCGAAATATGTCCTTGAATATTGGAACAAGAACGGTCATGCGAATATAACGATCTACGAACAACTTACATATTCATCCTACTGGCTTCTTAACTGCACCAATTCCTTTTAACTACATTCGTTTATAGTATGTCATTCAGTACTAAGTCATTTATGAATCATTCCATAAAACATAACTTCAAGTTCTATAACAATTCAGAAGTTCCTAACTATCCAAAATTGTCGAAATTTTATTTCTTTAAACAAATGAAAACTACCAAACACAAGTCAAAACTTAACAAAGTTTCAATTTCTTTAAAGAAAAACTTTAGAACTAAACATCCGGTTTTATTATGATCATTTTGAAATAATATATACTTATACGGAGATGACCCACTTTATTATCCCAAATTTTTTTAAGGTATCATACTGTGGTCATCTACACAAGAGAATGTCATCTCTAATTTTTCTTCTATCCAGGATCTTTAAACCAATATAAAAATATTCTTATGCTCAAATGATCTTAAACTTTCATGTAAGAAAGCATGTATATACTTTCTATTTTTATTTTTTCTATTTTTTTCTATCAGAATAAAGAAATTTTGGAAGCAGAGAATTCTTATTTGGAAACCATTATGTGATTCCCACATAGCAAAAGTATTTTCAAACCAAGTTTTCCAGTTATACTTATTTTTGCATAACTATTGATAATATTCCTTCTAGACTTAGCATTTACCTGTATTTTCCATAATTCCATTTCTGTATATAATGTGTTCTTGTATGTGCATGTGTGTGTCTGGAAATTTCCAAGTACTCAGTCTTTTTAACACAGTTGATTTATTTTACATGGTCTTTTAGTTACTTAGCTCCTTTGCAAATTTAGTCTAAAGTATGAAAAAAAGGTTGAACCCAGTCTTAGTGAAAATGGTCAGGTTAGCGTTATTCCTTTTGCCACCATTTTTAAGCAATGTGCAAGTAATTCTGGGTTCCTTCCTAAATGAATTAAAACTGCCTTGTGCCATATTTTTTTTACTATCTTTAAACATCAATTTCTCATACAATTACCAGATTGTTCTTTGAGTTTTAACATGCTTATCATTTCAGATTTTCTAGTACTACACATTTTTCTTAGTATTCTGGAAGTTGAGAAAAGAAACTACATTCAACAGTAAAACATTTTCAAAAGCAACTCATGAATTTTAACCGAACTACAACATTTAGATCAATACTTACAAAACAGAAAATAACACTACATTAGTTTCTTTTCAAACAACTTAACTAACATATAATAGCATAAATTTTTACTTAAACTCCTTTTTGTTTTTCCAGAAAATCTGTAACTATTTGCATCCAATTCCTTAAGCAGCCAACCCATCCAAAGCTTGATCAATGAAATGCCTATTTACCTGTACAATCACCATGGACTACCTCATGAAAATTATGAGACACCCAATAGTGCATCAACACACATGGGTCAGACTAATGTCTGGTATGAGTAATCTACCTGAAAACATGATTTTACATGACTTTATTTATATTCAAATACTTTGAGTGCATTAAAACTCAGTGTTATCTCTGTGTATATTTTTATAAGGCATGTGCATTCATATTAGAGCAAACAACTTATACATAAACTCTGTGGTACAGTTCAAAGAAGCAATCATAAAAATTCACCAAAAAAACATCATGAACCAACCAATGCAATCATCAATTCAAGCATCCTGCTCCCTTTACCAATTTTTACTGGCCATCAGGGAATTCAACCAAGCCTCTCCTGAACCTATTTCTATAGTTCTCCACCCAATATAATATGGTCTTTAACTACTTTCTTTTCTTCTTAAACACACACTGCCTGGGACTCTCTCTGTTAACCCAGCACACTCAGGCCCCTGGGTATAAACATACCATGTGTGAGCTTGCAATGTTTACCTTGCCAAGCTATATTTTGTAGCCCTAAGATCCAAAATCCTTAGTTAAATTACTAAGTGTTAATTTTCCCTTTTTCACAATTGTGCTAATCCCCTTTGCATATCACATTTTTAATCAGAGAAAAAAAATGAAAATTTCAACCATCATGCATTTATTCAAGGATTAACAGACCATGTTATCATAAGCATAAATTTAATCATACAAGCAGATGTGAGTTTTCAGTATTCATGTTATTTAATTCATGAGTTTCAATGGATCATGTTATAAATATATGGTCATAGATAGTTTCTCTGTTGCATCCTTTACCTCTGGTTTAATCAGATACTCATCAATTTATAAGATCTGGCTATACCAAAAGTGTATGTTATGATCTGGATTTATTTGTAAAACATAGAAGCTCAGCACATGTATACCATTGCACTTCTATATTTTCTCTTGTTTAATTAATTATGAGACATAAGCAACAACACTATGCTACAGTCCCACTTTTTTTTAGACCATAGGTTTACAACATAAACATTGAGATCTAAACAAATAACTATATGCAGAAAATACATAAAAGAAAACATTTCATCTCAAGATTAATCCAAAACACAAATGATCATTTTAAGCATAAAATCCATAACTCCTATTTTCTGGGTAAATCACCATGAAGGGTTATATACTTAAACATATCATTAATCACACACCATAGTCATTGAATCATAAATATGTACATAACTTGCAGAAAAAAAAGAAAGTAAATTATTAAATCAAATGGGCTGCCTCAATATTCAGGACTTAATGCCAAGATTTTTAGTGAGGTTACTCACCTTAATTCTTTTTTTCTCTTTTCTAAACCTTCCTATAATCTTCTGCCTCCTCCTAACTTCAATGGTCAGTGCTTTTTTTTTTGAAGAGCAAAATGTATATGATCTCACTACACTAAGCCTTCTTATAAACTCTGGCTGTCACTAAGGTTTTAGAAAATTACCCAATGTCAATTCTACCCCATGATATGATCTGCCTTAGTCTTAATTCAAATGAAAGAAGAAAAAGGATATGTGGTCCTCATTATATTTTCAGAAAATAAAACTTATTCTTTTAATCCTACCCCGGGTCATGTTATATGCATGACTTAATTTCTTTTCTAAGAAAAAAGAATTACTAAAAATGGATAAAGTGTTTATTCAAGGATTCATACTATTTCCTTGCAAGCTTTGTTTTTTCTGCCTACAATGCCTGACTGTACCCATGCATTTCATATGTATACTTAAGTCTTTATTTTCTTTCATTTAAATATATTTAAATGTCTAGTATTTTTCTGCATGAATTTATTATTTCTGCCTACATATTTGATTTCCTTTATGCTAACTTATTAAAGACATAATCGTGCCCTCCACACATTATATATTCCTAAATTATTTTTCCCTAATTTATACATTGATTTCTGACTATTTTCATTACGCAGAGAAGTATGTGTATGTGTGTGCATTATCTTATGTACACATCCATATTCAAACAATACACTTGCAAGCAGTTTTTTTTTCTATGCAAAAATTTTGAACAAACATGAACTAATTTAAATCATAAAACTTGTTCATAAAATCAGGGTTATCACATATAACCCTCCTTTTAGGAATTGTGCCCCACAATTCTTTCACACTTAATTCAAATATCATCATCCAGAAAATCAATCATCTTCTTAACCAATGACTTAATCAAACTCTATGCATATGAAGATAAAATTCACAATGCATATTAATCAAAACATTCATTAATATGTTTATATTTTTTTCCTTTTATTTAATCAAATAGTTGAGGATAATCATTTCTGATTTTATCTTCCACTTCCCATGTGCAATCATTTGGGTCTAGGCTCCATTGCACTTTTACTAATTTTATTTCTTTGTTTCTCAATTTCTTGATCTCTCTAGAAACTATGCCCACTGGCTTCTTTTCATACACTAATCTAGAATCAATCTGTACATCCTTAGGAGATTTTAGGATTGTTTCTTTGTCATGAACCCATCTTGTCAACTGGGATACATGAAAAACATCATGCATTGCTCTCATTTCCTCTGGCAATTCTAACTTATAGGCTACGGTTCCTATTCTTTCCAAAATCTTATATGGCCTTATATATCTAGGAATCAACTTTCCTTGTTTCCCAAATCTTAGAACTTTTTTTCATGGGTGATATTTTAATAAATACATAATCTCCAACATCATATTGTACTGCCTTTCTCCTCTGATCTGCATATTTCTTTTTCCTATCTTGGGCAGAAGCAATTCTTTTCCTAATTAAAGCTATCTTTTCAGAAGTTTCTTTTATATTTTCTGGTCCTAAGACCACCTTTTCTCTAGATTCATGCCAACTTGATGGTGATAAACATGGCCTTCCATAGAGAGCTTCAAAGGGTGCCATGCCTATGCTATTGTGATGGCTATTGTTGTATGCAAATTCAGCTAAAAATATATGATCCTCCCATCTTCCTCCCCAATCCAATACACATGCTCTCAACATGTCTTCAAGCAATTTATTTACAATTTCTGTTTGACCATCAGATTGAGGGTGATATGCGGTGCTCAAGCATAAATCAGTCCCCATTGCTTTGTGAAAACTTTGCCAAAATTTTGAAGTGAAGATGGTGTCTCTATCACTCACTATAGTCTTTGGCATTCCATGTAGTCTGATTATCTCCTTAATAAATAACTGAGCGCATGTGCATGCATTCCTTTCTGATTTTACAGGTATAAAATGGGCTGATTCGGTTAGCCTATCAACTACAACCCAAATACTATCATTTCCCCTCCTAGTTCTAGGAAAACCATCAATGAAATCCATTGATATGTCTTCCCATTTCCACTGTGGTATCTGTGAAGGTTGAACCCTGAGGGTTTTTGATATTCAGCCTTTACCTGTTGACAAACCATGCACTTAGACACATAAGATGCCACTGCACTCTTCATACCACTCCATCAATAATCTCTCTTGAGGTTGTGATACATTCTTGTGCTTCCTGGATGTATGGTATATTTGTTTTTGTGATAAGCATCTAAAATTTCTTACTTCAATTCATCAATGGCAGGAACACATATTCTTTTTCTTTTCTCCAAATGGCCTTGTTTATTCAACAGAAAACCTTCCACTGCTTCTCCATTTAATATCTGAGTTTTCTTCTCAAATAAAAATGGATCTTGGTCTTGTAGTTTTTCAACTTTAGTTTTTAATTCTGACCCCAATGTAATAAAACTTAACTTTCCCATCTCTACATTCTCACTGCATATGCTCATATTTTCTACACTTTCTACTTCTGAGTCAATCAATAGTGATAAAGTGTTAAACTCTTATATCATTAACCTAGCTACATTAGCATGCTGTCTACTTAAAGCATCTGCTACTTTATTAGCTTTGCCAGGTGTGTACAATATTTCAAAATCATATGAGGCTAGGAGTTCAATCCACCTTTGCTGCCTCATGTTTAATTCTTTTGTGAAAACAAATATTTAAGTGACTTATGGTCTGTGTAAACTTCAAACTTTGCCCCTAACAAATATTGTCTCCATAATTTAAGAGCATACACTATAGCATGCAATTCAAGGTCATGTGTAGCATACCTTACCTCACTGGGTCTCAACTGTCTAGAGGCATAAGCTATCACTTGGTGTTGTTGCATCAATACTGCCCCAAGCCCTTGTCCACTTGCATCAGTATATATCACTAAATTTTCATTCCCCTCAGGTACTTTTAGTATTGGAGCTTGTATTAGAGCTTCCTTTAACCTCCCAAAAGTTTTATCACACTCCTCAGTCCAAGCAAATACTTGATTCTTCCTAGTCAATCTGGTTAATGGGATTGAAATCTTTGCAAAATCTTTTATGAACCTTCCCATAAATGACCTGACCTCTGTGACATTAGTAGGCCTTTTCCAAGCTTGAACTTCAATTACCTTATTGGGATCCACATATATACCTTCTTCTGATATCACAAGTCCTAGAAAATTTACTTCATTTTTCCAAAAAGTAAATTTTGAAAATTTTGCCTTCAAATTTTCTTGCCTCAGTCTATGAAGTACTATATGCAAATGATTCTCATGCTCCTCAATTGATTTAGAATAAATTAGTATATCATCAATAAATATCAATACAAATTTATCCAAGTATTCTCTAAAAATTCTATTCATCAAATCAACAAAGTAAGAGGGAGCATTTGTCAAACCAAATGGCATTACTAAAAATTCATAAAGTCCATATCTAGTGTTGAAAGCTGTGTATTTAATGCTTTCCTCTTCTACTTTCATTTGATGAAATTCTGAAGCTAAATCAAGTCTAGAGAATATTTTTGCACTACTCAATTGATCAAAGAGATCATCAATTCTTGGTAAGGGGTATTTGTTTTTAACTGTGATTTTATTTAACTCCCTATAATCAATACATAATCTGAGAGATCCATCCTATTTCTTAACAAAAACCACTGGCGCTCCCCATGATGAGCTACTGGGTCTGATGAAGCTTTTTTCTTCTAGTTCAACCAGTTGCTTTTTCAATTCTATCAATTCCTTAGGCCCTATTCTAGTTGGCCTCTTCACTACTGGGTTAGCTCCTGGAATTAGTTTAATTGAAAACTCTACTGGCCTATGGTTTGGAACTCCCTTAACCTCACCAAACACATCAGTATATTGATTTACTATTGGGATTTCTTCTAATGCAGGCATGTGCTTCTCACTAGACAAGGTAACAAGAGTGGCTATATTTCTGTTCTTGTTTGCCTCACCAAGAACAACTACCCTTTTGCCTTCAGGAATTTTTAGTGATATGGTAGACGTTTCCATATTTATAATAGCCTTATATTTTGTCAACCAATCAACTCCTAGAATAATTCATGTGCCCGGGTATTGCAACACATATAGGTCTGCACTAAACACATATCCCCCTATATTTAATCCCAGTTGCATACACATCATGCCCAAAACACAGGAACTATCTAAAGGACTTTTAATAAGCAATGGCTTATCAACAATCATACAATTCAACTTTAGTTATCGTGCAATATCATGGGAAATCAATGAGTGTGTAGCCCCAATATCATACACTACTGCAAAAGGTATTGAGTGAATAAACAAAGTACCTTCAACTTGGCCATGATTCTCAACATTTGGTTCCTCAGTTGCTCTGCCTTTTCCTTCCAAAGTTCCCACTTTTCCTTGCTTAAAATCTGGACAGTTCCTCCTTATGTGACCTTCCTTCCCACACTGGTGACATTTGAAGGATGCTGGTTTAGGATTTGTGCACCTATTCTTCATGTGCCCCTCTTGGCCACAGTTATAACAAGTGATCTTCTTCTTAACTTCAGCAGTCTTGGCCTCTTCTGGTTTCTTGGTGGAAGCTACATCTGTTTTCTTTTTATCATAAGGGTGAAACTTACCCTTTCCTTTCTTATTTTGGTTATTCTTGAATGCTCTAAAATTTTCTCTGGCTTTATCATGTTGTTCAATACTCAAAGTCAGATCCAAAACTTGATCAAATGTCATGTCCTTATATGGCAGCATAGCTCTACTAAGGCTAGCATTCAGTCCTTGAATATATCTGCCATTTTTAGCTTCTTTAGTTGTGATAAGCACTGCACCATACTTTGCTAGTGATTCAAACTTCTGTGTGTACTCAGTAACACTCATAGTCCCCTGCCTTAATTTAATGAATTCCTCTAGCAAAGACTCTTTAGCTGATGCAGGTACAAATCTTCCTTCCAACATTTCTTTAAATTGATTCCATGTCACTTCTCCTTCAGGCCTTCCAGCTATGATAACTTCCCACCAATCCAAAGCTGCTCCTCTCAATTGTCTGGATGCTATTTGCCTCTTCTTTTGGTCTTCAACTTGCATATCTGTAAAAATTCTATCCAAAATTCTGAGCCAATTTTGAACTCCCATGATCCCTTCTGTTCCATCAAAAAAGATTGGTAAAGGTCTTGAGTAGTTTGGAAAGCTCCTCATGTGGATTTTCTTGTCTATTGCCTACTCCATCCCTTATGGCTCTCATGAATTCTTGCATATTCACCATTGGCGGTTCACTTGGTCCTACATCTTGTTATCTGGGTCTCACCATAGTTCCATGGATATAACACTTGGGTTAGTCCATTTTATCTAATTTCCTATAAACTAACTCATTTAATTTATCTTTATCCAGTCCTGGTAAATATTATTAGTATAAGTATTAACAAAACAAGGCATCCAAAGCAGTCTACACACAATACATCCAATGCAAAAAAGTTCATACAAAATTTTGCTATGTTATTTAACAACATAGCTCTGATACCAAATGAGATGACCCACTTTATTAACCCAAATTTTTTTAATGGTATCATACTGTGGTCATCTACACAAGAGAATGTCATCTCTAATTTTTCTTCTATCCAAGATCTTTAAACCAATATAAAAATATTGTTATGCTCAAATGATCTTAAACTTTCATGTAAGAAAGCATGTATATACTATCTATTTTTATTTTTTTCTATTTTTTTTATCAGAGTAAAGAAGTTTTGGAAGCAGAGAATTCTTATTTGGAAACCATTATGTGATTCCCACATAGCAAAAGTATTTTTAAACCAAGTTTTCCAGTTATACTTATTTTTGCATAACTATTCATAATATTCCTTCTTGACTTAGCATTTACCTGTATTTTCCATAATTCCATTTCTGTATATAATGTGTTCTTGTCTGTGCATGTGTGTGTCTGGAAATTTCCAAGTACTCAGCCTTTTTAATACAATTGACTTATTTTACATGGTATTTTAGTTATTTAGCTCCTTTGCAAATTTAGTCTAAAGTATAAAAAAAAGGTTGAACCCAGGCTTAGTGAAAATGGTCAGGTTAGCCTTATTCCTTTTGCCACCATTTTTAAGCAATGTGCAAGTAATTCTGGGTTCCTTCCTGAATGAATTAAAACTGCCTTGTGCCAGATATATTTTTTACTATCTTTAAACATCAATTTCTCATACAATTACCAGATTGTTCTTTGAGTTTTAACATGCTTATCATTTCATATTTTCTAGTACTACACATTTTTCTTAGTATTCTGGAAGTTGAGAAAAGAAACTACATTCAACAGTAAAACATTTTCAAAAGCAACTCATGAATTTTAACGGAACTACAACATTTAGATCAATACTTACAAAACAGAAAATAACACTACATTAGTTTCTTTTCAAACAACTTAATTAACATATCATAGCATAATTTTTTACTTATACTTCTATTTTTTTTCTTCCAGAAAATCTGTAACTATATTCATCCAATTCCCTAAGCAGCCAGCCCATCCAAAGCTTCATCAATGAAATGCCTATTTACCTGCACAATCACCATCGACTGCCTCATGAAAATTATGGGACACCCAATAGTGCATCAACATACATGGGTCAGACTAATGTCTGGTATGAGTAATCTACCCGAAAACATGATTTTACATGACTTTATTTATATTCAAATAATTTGAGTACATTAAAACTCAGTGTTATCTCTGTGTATATTTTTATAAGGCATGTGCATTCATATCAGAGCAAACAACTTATACATAAACTCTGTGGTATAGTTCAAAGAAGCAATCATAAAAATTCACCAAACAAACATCATGAACCAACCAATGCAATCATCAATTCAATCATCCTGCTCCCTTTACCAATTTTTACTGGCAATCAGGGAATTCACCCAAGCCTCTCCTGAACCTATTTCTATAGTTCTCTACCCAATATAATATGGTCTTTAGCTACTTTATTTTCTTTTTAAAGACACACTGCCTGGGACTCTCTCTGTTAACCCAGCACACTTAGGCCCCTGGGTATAAACATACCATGTGTGAGCTTGCAATGTTTACCTTGCCAAGCTATATTTTGTAGCCCTAAGATCCAAAATCCTTAGTTAAATTACTAAGTGTTAATTTTCCTTTTTCACAATTGTGCTAATCCCCTCTGCATATCACATTTTTAATCAGAGAAAAAAATGAAAAATTCAACCATCATGCATTTATTCAAGGATTAACAGACCATGTTCTCATAAGCATAAATTTAATCATACAAGCAGATGTGAGTTCTCAGTATTCATGTTATTTAATTCATGAGATTCAATGGATCATGTTATAAATATATGGTCATAGATAGTTTCTCTGTTGCATCCTTTACCTCTGGTTTAATCAGATACTCATCAATTTATAAGATCTGGCTAAACCAAAAGTGTATGTTATGATCTGGATTTATTTGTAAAACATAGAAGCTCAACACATGTATGCAATTGCACTTCTATATATTCTCTTGTTTAATTAATTATGAGACATAAGCAACAACACTACGCTGCAGTCCCAATTTTTTTTGGACCATAGATTTACAACATAAACATTAAGATCTAAAAAAATAACTATATGCAGAAAATACATAAAAGAAAACATTTCACCTCAAGATTAATCTACAACACAAATGATCATTTTAAGCATGAAATCCATAATTCATATTTTCTGGGTAAATCACCATGAAGGGTTATACACTTAAACAGATCATTAATCACAACCAAAGTCATTGAATCATAAAAATGTACATAACTTGCAGAAAAAAAAGAAAGTAAATTATTAAATCAAATGGGCTGCCTTAATATTCAGGACTTAATGCCAATATTTTCAGTGAGGTTACTCACCTTAATTCTTTTTTTTCTCTTTTCTAAACCTTCCTTTAATCTTCTGCCTCCTCCTAACTTCAATGGTTAGTGCTTATTTTTTTTTTTGAAGAGCAAAATGTATATGATCTCACTACACTAAGCCTTCTTATAAACTCTGGCTGTCACTAGGGTTTTAGAAAATTACCCAATGTCAATTCTACCCCATGATATGATCTGCCTCAGTCTTAATTCAAATGAAAGAAGAAAAAGGGTATGTGGTCCTCATTATATTTTCAGAAAATAAAACCTATTCTTTTAATCCTACCCCAGGTCATGTTATATGCATGACTAAATTTCTTTTCTAAGCAAAAAGAATTACTAAAAATGGATAAAGTGTTTATTCAAGGATTCATACTATTTCCTTGCAAGCTTTGTTTTTTCTGCCTACAATGCCTGACTGTACCCATGCATTTCATATGTATACTTAAGTCTTTATTTTCTTTCATTTAAATATATTTAAATGTCTAGTATTTTTCTGCATGAATTTATTATTTTCTGCCTACATATTTGATTTCCTTTATGCTAACTTATTAAAGACATAATCATGCCTTCCACACAATATATATTCCTAAATTATTTCCCTAATTTATACATTGATTTCTGACTATTTTCATTATGCAGAGAAGTATGTGTATGTGTGTGCACTATCTTATGTACACATCCATATTCAAACAATACACTTGCAAACAGTTTATTTTTCTATGCAAAAATTTTGAACAAACATGAAGTAATTTAAATCATAAAACTTGTTCATAAAATCAGGGTTATCACATATACCTTTTTATATCAAATCATACTTTTGGGATTAAACCAAAATTCATTTTTCCAAAACAACTTTGCAGCATCCCTGACTTAGAAACCCGAAAATGAATGCCGATGATGTTGTAGTCGTCATCGAAATTATTCAAGCTATAAAAGTAAGTTTAGTACATCCAAACCATACTTTTGGTACTTAACCAAAATCATTTCAGAGTATTATCAAATACTTCGTATAACAAACAAAATATAATGATCTTAATTTATAAAACAATTTCCAAATATTTACTTTCAAAAAACAAAAAAATTATTTTCTCCAAAATCTCGAAGAACTTTTTCAAAGCCACTAGGATTTAAGTTATCAAAATACTCTGTTTAAATCTTCTTCGTTTAGAAACCATGTTTTATAATCCTTACTTATATAAAATTACTTTCTTATATAAAATAATTTCACCAATATTTATTCCCGAAATATTCTATATTTCCTTTTAATCTTTTACTAAATTTAACTATTCACCTAACATGATCACCGAACGCCTTATACTTAAACTATGAATTTCAATTCACAAGGTGTTCGTTCAGTGCATCTACAATTGTTGTTTACCCAATCCATGAGGTGAAAAGGTAAAACCACTCATAAACTGGTCAAGCATGATTTAAACAATCTTTAAGGTTATGGGATATAAAGCTTTGTGAAGTAGTAGTATCTGAAAGTGAGTGTGGATAAGGATCTTAAGGAAAATTTAACACTAAAGAGGGGGTGAATAGTGTTTAATGTATTCTAAGACATATATGGACTAATTTAAAAATTATGATACAAACAAATGCAGAATTTAATCACAGAAAAATCACGGAATCAATCACAGATGCAAAAAGTAAATAAAAAGCAGTAAAAGGAAAGAACATACTGGATTTTATACTGGTTTGGAGTTACCCTACATCCAGTTCTGCACTAAGGCACACACCTCGTATAGATTTTTAACATACCAATGTCGAGATTACAATTCTCAATTTCTTAAGGCTTTGAGGTACCCTCCTGTCTTCAAGTCCAAGACAAACTCTCTTGATTTACGGTCATAACCATTCATGAAGAGATTTAAACGAAAAGACACTTCCTTTGAAAATTGAAACTTTTGAATTTAACGGTCACCCTGCCAACATGAGGTATCCCATAATGTCGACATCCCTTAGTTAAAAACAATGTAAAATTTGTTTTGAAAATGGTATTGAAAGGAAAACAAGATAAAATGATTCTGGAGTAAAATAAACTAATATTCCTATGTTTTAAAATAAAGAAGAGTAGAAAAATATATTATTAGAATGTATATATAAATTTGATTTTAAATCCCAAGTGTGTGTGTGTATATATATTATAAAGAATATTTAAAAAACATAAGATAGTTTTAAAAACAAATGAAGTTTAAAACAACAGTTTATTTAAAAACAAAAATAAAGAATATTTTAAGGCTAAAACATCTTTCTGAAAATCATTTGAAAAGATAATTTTTAAGGCTAAAGCATTTTGAAAAGTAGTTTTGAAAATCATTTTGAAAAACCATTTTGAAGTAGTTTTGCAAGCTTCTTCCTACAGAATATCTCATCACATCAAGACTCGAGAACTTGTATAAAACTAGGATGTTCATGAGTTTGTAAGCCACTTGTCATAGGTTAGTAAGCTACTTGTCGTGGGTTTGTATGCTACTAAGAAAATAGAAATGGGTTCCATCCTAAATGAAATTTGGAATGAAGATTTCCGTGCTATTATGAAATTTTAACAAAAACTAGACACTTATCTTGAAATCTGGATCTTGATACTTTAGAGTTTTCAATCTTGATATCTCCATTCTGAGGGGCTTGTCTATTCCTAATTTCTAGTAAATGTATATATTATATCCTATATTCTTCTTATATAATTCCTATGATAACATTAAATATAATAATACTTAAATATTATTAAAATATTATTATTTTTGAATTTAAAATTCAAATTTCAATGCATAAATTTGGATTTAAAATTTAAGGAACTAAAAAATCAAGCAATCAAACAAGCATCCATTCAAACAAGAAAAATTAAAAATAATGTAAATGCGTACCTATTTTTAGATCCATACTCCCATCGTCGTCTGATTCATGAATAGCTGTGAAACACAGATTTGAATTATCCGTCTTCTTTTCATCGTCACTGGATGATGAGTTTGAGTCATCTAGAGTTGCTGTGTATGCTTTCTTTCTTTTCCTTAACGAATCATTATTTGGAGGGAAGAACTGTTTATCTGGATATAGATAATCTAACCTACGATGCACGACTTTCTTGCAATTGTAGCATCTATCATTGTTGACGTTCTCCGTATTATTTCTGTAATTCCTTTGATCATTTCTTTTGTAATTATTCATTTTTCTATATTTATGGAATTTTCGAAAGTTTCTTGTCATGAAAGCAATCTCCTCATCACTGTCTGGTTTCGAATCTTCAATGTTGCATTGAATGCTAATGACTTTTTTCTATAGCCTTGTTTTTTCTTCTTCCTTACAGTTGAACTTCATAAGACATCAGATTCTCAATGAATTCTTCTATTTTCATTAGACTGATATCATTTGCTTCTTTGATTGCAACTGTCTTTTGATCCCATTCTGAAGTGAGTGAATATAGAATTTATCTGACTTGGTATTCCTCCGAAAAGCTTTTTCCCAGTGCAATTAGTGAATGAACAATAGCTTGAAATCGACAATACATGTCGGAAATGGACTCATTTGCATGCATTTTAAACAATTGTAACTGATTAGTTAATATGGAAATTTTAGTTTGTTTAACTTTGCTTGTTTCTTCATGAGTAACTTGCAAAATTTTCCAGATTTCAAATGCAGACTTACAAATAGACACTCTACTAAACTCATTCCTATCTAGTCAAACAAAATAATATATTCATGGCCTTTGAGTTATTTTATGCAACACACTTTTGCTTAGCAGTCCACTTGGAAAAATTGGTAGTTGGTACAATATACTCAGTTTGTGTGATATTCCAAGTGTCTAATCCTTGATTGTAAATAAATTTTCATTCTACAAGCCCAATATGCACAATTACTGCCATTGAAAAATGGTGGTCTGGCAGTAGACTGACCTTCTACAAATGAACTAGTGTTAACAGAACGAGTGCCAGAGTTGACATTATGAGTGTCAGTAGCCATTAAAACAATTTTCAAGTTTCAAATTATGAAAACAATGAAAACCAATGCTCTGATACCAATTTAAAGGGAGTGTAGATTAAGGATCTTAAAGATAATTTAACATTAGAGGGGATAATAGTATTTACTGGATTCTAAGATATATATGGACTAATTTGAAAATTATGATATAAACAAATGCAGAACTTAATCATAGAATCAAACACAGATGCAGAAAGTAAATAAAAAGTAGTAAAAGGAAAGAACACACCGGATTTTACACTAGTTTGGAGTTACCCTACATCCAGTCCTGCACGAAGGCAAACACCTCATGTAGATTTTTATTATACCAATGTCGAGATTACAATCCTCAATTTCAAAAGGCCTTGAGGTACCCTCCTCTCCTTGAGTCTAGGGCAAACTCTCTTTATTTAAAAGACATAAGATCACCTAATTGATTTCCAGGCACAACCACACCTTATAGAGAGACTCATTAAACTTTTGATTACGAATTGATCCTATAACTCTGAATAGTACTTTAATCTTCGAGAGAGGGTAGAGAATCAAACAAGAATGAGATTCTAATTTGATTCACTTGAGAATTCGGCAGAATTTCAGCACGATCTTAAAAATATGAAAATTTTAGAATATGGATTTGTGGAGAAGGAGTGAAGAAAATAAGAAAATAATTAGTTAAAAAATTCGTTTGTGAAGGCTATTTAAAGACAGTAATGGTCATAACCATTCTTGAAGCGATTTAAACGAATATACACTTCTTTTGAAAATTGAAACTTTTGAATTTAACGGCCACCATGTGAACATGAGGTATCCCAGGATGTCGACATCTCTTAGTTAAAAACAATGTAAATTTTGTTTTGAAAATGGTATTGAAAGGAAAATAAGATAAAATGATTCTGGAGTAAAATAAACCAATTTTCCTATGTTTTAAAATAAAGAGGAGTATAAAAATATATTTTTAGAATGTAAATATAAATTTGATTTTATATCTCAAGTGTGTATATATATATTATAAATAATATTTGAAAATCAGAAGATAGTTTTAAAAACAAATGAAGTTTAAAACAAGAGTTTATTTAAAAACAAAAACAAAGAATATTTTAAGGCTAAAACATCTTTTTGAAAATCATTTGAAAAGATAATTTTTAAGGCTAAAACATTTTGAAAAGCAATTTTGGAAATAATTTTGAAAAACCATTTTGAAGTAGTTTTGCAAGCTTCTTCCTGTAGAATATCTCATCACATTAGGACTCGAGAACTTGTACAAAACCAGGATATTCGTGGGTTTGTAAGCCACTTGTTATAGGTTTGTAAGCTACTTGTCGTGGGTCTGTAAGCCACTAAGAAGAGAAAAATGGATTCCATCCCAAACGAAATTTGGAATGAAGATTTTCGTGTTATTATGAAGTTTTAACAGAAACTAGACACTTATCTTGGAATCTTGATCTTGATACTCTAGAGTCTTCAATCTTAATATCTCCATTCTGAATCTTGAATCTTGAGTCTTTATACTGATCAGTCTTCAGTAATCAATATCTACATATCTACATACACACACACACATGCTGCATAGTTCCTGCATATACATTTCTATCTAGACAATAGTGTTAGTATATATTTTATAATATGATATGTTAAAAGGGTTGTTGTCATTAAAACCAATGTCTTAGTTCCTAACATTATCAAACCAAACATGAATAAGAAAGCCATAAAGAAATCATATACTCTCAAGAATCTGCTATCACTTCATAGCTGTAGAAGTGAAAGGTGTGGCAGAAATAGCAACAACTCTATGCTGCTCCTCTTTCTGGAGCATAGGACATTCTCTTACAAAATGGTCAGGCTGATGGCAATCGTAATAACCTTTCGATGCAAACTATGCATCAAGCTTCAAAACCTTTTCAATTGATGCTTTCACTATCTGCTCTCTAACCACCTGCCCTACTTTTCCTAACCTATAACTCCAAGCAAAGTGCCACTTCTGCCTATACCTATGGCAAACAACACTAGAAATATCTCTTAGTGGCCGAAACTTCCGCTTGTTGTCCCCAGCTGGTGTAGAAATAGACGACTTCGACGCTAAGATCTCAAACCTTAGAGCCATGTTAACCAAACCAACAAAAGACCCCATGGCTTGATTAGTCATATCCCACTAAAACTCGAGGCATATACCCATAATTAACTTCTCATTCTTCTTCGAAGGCATGTCAACTAACCCCAACCCGAACCAAGATAAAGCAATGAAAGGATTCTTATACACCGCCAAAGTCATGATCCTCTGCTTTAGATCCAAAAAAAATCCTAAACAACCAAAGTCTTTCCAGCTTTCGAAACAAACTTCATCCTAAATACCTTCTTAATTTGGGCCTAAGAGAAGTCTTTCTCTTGGACATCAGCTGTAATAGAACTCCACCAATCCATGGGTGCGTCAGTCAGATATCACGATGCCAACCGATGCTTCATCGCATCATCTAGCTCCATATCCCCAAATATCCAATCATACAATTTGATCCAAGTCTGGACTTCTATAATTGTCCCCGTACCACCAAACCTCTTACTCCTCGGCCTCTCATAATCATGATATAGTGAAGCAAAACGCATCCAAGGCTTGACATGTACGACATCTTCCACGACATTCACCCTCGGTTCCTTATCTAGAGCAACATTCTTCGGTGCTCGATCCTCACCATTTGTGACAGTACTACCCTGACCACCTCTAGCATTGGTAGCTCTAGTACTCATGGTTCTTACTACCTAATCAAAGAAAAACTCCTTTAGAACATGAAAGGATAGAGTTATTTCAAAGGAGTTGCTAGATGGGATTCCCCTATGGAAATATTCAAAAGTCCATTTTTGAAAAATATAAATATGCTCTTATATGTATAATACACTTGACTCATTCCAAGTGTTGCTTACCCTATCTCTAATAAGTCATACCCGACAAAAGCCAAGGTGTTCACTCTAACTTGGCCTCTGATACCAAATGTAATGACCGGACTTTTTGACCCTTGAATGCTGATACTAAACATATCAATAGCATTCGTGTACCGAGTACCAAAGTGCCAGAAAGACAGAAAGTTAAGGTAAATAAAAAGAAACAGAATAAGAAAGAAGGAACACAAAATCAAAATCTCATAGCAGAACGATAATATATAATATCAATAGACAGTACAAAACTATCACTCTGAGATACAAGGCCTTTCAAAGTTACAATTATAAGTACTATCATCATTCTGAACAGTTATAACAACATGTCCTTACATATGCGGATATATACAATACAATATTGTAGCAAAATTTAAAATACTGTAGTAGATAATTATCTAGCTCTTCTCCATATGCTTCAAAGCATTTATAGTTAAATCTATAAATATACACGGTGCTGACCTGAGCACTATAAGAAAATAACACCTGGATCAGTTTGGTAAACTAACGTGAGAAACTCAAGAAATGCGGAATATGTAATTGTTACTATTGAGATCATACGGGGTACCGTAATGATTTTCCTTTCAAATGAAACCAACCACCCGATGAGTGGATATAGCGATGTAATGGATAATGCCTAGAGTAGAACTTAAATCATAAAATAGCTGTAGTGTGAACGCCACAAAACTAATAGGTACACAATTAATACCACTAAGGCGCATTCGCATATGTGTAAGAATTTCCATAGAGATCTCCTTAGATCAATCCTTAGATCAACCTGAATCTAAACTCCTGCACAAGGATCAGAGATATCATTTTGAGCATTGTATATCTCTAGATAAAATATACCGTAAGGTAAATACAGCTGATTCACGCACAAACACTCGTGATCCCAAATATCATCGAATCTTGCTAGCATCATTGATAAGCATACTCTAAATATGGAGTTGATATACCATATGGGTTAGCTAGACCTTGCTGGCTATGCACCCTACTCTGGTTTTTGTCATTTCAAAGGTAGTGGCTATGTTTGGCATCTCTCACTCAAATCTTCATCATTCGAACAGAACACAAATTCCCAAATGGATTCCATCATCTTGAATGGATCATGAATCGCCACATGGATTTGAGCATCTCAGACAGATCTCGAATCTCCCTATAGATTCCCGCATAAGCCTTCGATTAAAGCTTACAATGACATCTCTCTTGAAATACTCCTAAAGATAGATAGTCTTACATGATAGCATTGTTCGAAATGTTAACACGAACATTTCCCTTGGACTTAAACTTAGGATATACATTTCAACTCCATAACATTCCACTTCACAACCGCTTCCAGAATATAGATCATGAATATGGTTTTGAAATGGTTACAGTTTCGATTCATCTCATATAAGCACACTCCCTTTCTTATCGGACGTCTAAAATCAATTGATGAATTTTTGATAAAATCAATTTCGATTCTTTTGTAAGTAAGCGAACAATATAAAAGGAGTCATCCCTGGGGTAACTCATATATATAAGTTCTTAAAGCTAGAGACGTTTCACACCAATGCTCCTTCCTGGGGGTTCTCAAAGGGTATGAAGTCCCGAAGCTTTTAGATACTTCCTAAGTTATATTTGGTCAAGTTCGATAGTCGACTAATCGATTATCCAGTCAAAAAATTGCTTATATAAATCAAGATTTGTATACTGAACACGTTTCAATCATTCCAACTTATACTATCTTTCGGTCAAGAGTTAAGCCATGTAAGTTAGAGCACTAGTTGCATATCAATGACTTGCCTAGAAACTTCATTCTTGAATCTCATAGATAGATAGGTCTACCTCGTCGGCTTTTAGTGTTATGTATAATATCACTATTATTCCATATGTAAGTAAGTAATCAACATGATTGACATGTTTTCGACATTTCACCTTAAATATCCCTCGATCAGGAGGGAAGCCGGTAGGTTAGAGCACAATTTCTACCATCCCGACTCGAGCATCAATCTTAACTCTCACGTATAAAGAAGATCAGTGTTAAGCATAGTTGATTACTTTTCGGAAAAGTGAGTACACTAAACATGATATAGCCACTAAATAATTCCTGACCCCATTCCAAACCTTTGGTTTGTAATTAAAACCCTTTTAAAATGATACATACATACATACATACATACATACATATACATACATACATATATATATATATTTACATATATATAGTAATTTATTTTAAAAACTAGATATTTATTAAAAACAATCTAGAAGAGAAGATATTCACATAAGAATAATCTAATTAGCTACTTTTTTATGAACTATATATACTTAAAAATGCTTTTAAAATACTTTATAATACTTATAATAGGTTTAAAACATTTTCTCAAAATATTACTTGAAATAACAACTTTATAATTAACGTAAAAACTTGGAAAAACCATGTTTTTTATATATTTAAAAATAAACCTTCTTCTTTAAAAATTCATAACTAATTCTTAAAAATTCATAAAAATATCAAATCACTTTTAAAATACTATGATAAGAGCTGGTGAATACTTTTAAAAAGAATGAAACAAAATTATTAAATTTAAATATCTTTTCAAATCTTTAAATTCCAAAACAAAGACTAAAACGGGGTAGTTAATGCACAAGTGTAAGTCTAGGCACTTTTCGCTACTCAACTTTTTAACTTTCAAACTTTTCATGGTAGTAAGCATATATATAAAACATCACAAATATAAAAAGAAACCCTTAAGGATCTCTTTACAAAGTTCCATAGAAATTACCGAAATCCTAAGTTCGGCCATCGCTCTAAAAACACTTTCAAGTTCAAACTAACCAAAGTTCAATTACAACCTATGTGCTTTATTTCATGGCTATGCAACAATTTATACAAGTCCCTTCCAAGTCCATGCATATGGATTGCATATTCCATTTGCTTTCAAAGCAAGAATCAAAACCACTGTTAAAACATATGTCAATATCAATTTAAACAACAAATACACAATCAAACACAAACATATATACCCCATATTTTCATTCATGGTGTTGACTGAGCTAACCCTTAAGCAAGTAAACAAGCAAGTCCAAGAAACCTAAGTCCAACCTCTAACTTACAAACACCTAACCACTTCAACTTTTCTTGCATTGCACTTGATTTTCAAAGGCAATATGTCTATATTGCTCATGGCCTTCATGAGTGGGGGGGAGGGGGGCCTGCCTTTACTTCTTCAAAATCTAACTTGGTAGAAGGTGTTGTGATGTGTTCTAAGGCTTGTGACAAAGTTTGATTTATTTGGATGAGTTTTGCAATTATTTTGTTTAGCAAATTATGTAGATAAAAGACATAAGAGAGTGATAATTTTAGTGTAAAAATTTGTGTAATGAATTCAAGGATATGCTCCTTTTATAGGCTTCAAGGGTGTTGCTTAAGCTTGCTCTCACCCCCCCCCCCCCCCGCAACATGTCATGGAAGGCTTACTCCTCCACATGCCCATCACTTCTCCTTTACACCTCTTCTTTCAGCAAATGACCATTATACCCCTTTCATGTTAATATCTCTTATCCATTAGAAGATTCTAGAATGTTCTAATCTCTACATGAAGACAAGTGTGTTAATCAATTCTAAAAGTGTTCATATGTTCATTAGCAAAGTACAAAAGAGTTCGAACAATTTATATCGAACAAAAAGCTATTTATCGATAAATCGATTTTCGGTCACATTATCAATTTTTTATCAAAGAATGTATTTTCTTAGAAAAATTTCAAAAACAAATCTCTTGTCATTATTCATTAATTAAAGATGTTTAACAAGGTTATAAAATCATATTTATAACACTTGACCATATTTCAAAACATTACGATATTCGAAGACTAAGTGTTTGAATTTAAGGGTCGCTGCATTCTCTCCTACTTAAAACATTTCGTCCTCAGAATTCAAACAAGAACGATAATCAACGCAGATGAAGAACAAGATACACATATAGAGTACTGTTAATACTATATGCAAATTAAACTAAAAACCAAATGCATACTAAGCGACTCCACCTCAAGCGATGAGTACACTTCAAAAGATATACGATACTAAGATAAGAAGGCACCCCTTGTATATAATCAACTCTGGATAGAACTCCCTCAAACTATCCTCAATATACCGTATACCATCCCGAGCATCCTTTCTCCATGGCACTTTCTAACCTTAAGAAAGGAACAAGCACATAAATACTCAATTAACTTTCACAATCACTAGCAACCAATGCTCATGGTTTGCTCGGGTTCAAAACTCTCTCATCATCCAAGGATGATAAACAATCAACTAAGCGTATCCTACGCTCAACAGCCTTAAGTTATTGCTTAGATGATGAATCATGCTACCACTTAACAGATCGAAGAGCCATTTCCCAAATCTTCATAAGTAAACATAACATATACTACAAATGTACTACAGCCCGAACGATGCATGTGGACTATCCATACGCAATATCCAATCTGAAGACATGCTCGATCACGTAAATTTCACTTCCAACAATTATAAATCACTCAACCACTCTAGTGCGGACTAAGATTCAGTTTCATGATGATAAACCTTTGTTTTTCATACATATTAATATACTATGATTGAAAACATCAGGTTCGAATGTGTTTGTCATCAATAAATTGAGTGAACAATCCTTGTTTGGATCAGTTTAAACCATCTTGAAAATATATACTCGAATATGGATCAAGAACAGTCGTGTAAATATAACGACCTACGTATAATTTATGTATTTATCCTATTGGCTTCTTAACTACACTATTCCTTTCTATCATATTCATTTATCCAAATAGCTTGTAACTCAATACTAAAATCATTTATGAATCATTCCATAAAAAATAAGTTCAAGTTCCATAACAATTTGGAAGTTTCCGACTATCCAAAACGGCCAAAAATTCCATTTAAAAAAAAGAAAACTAGCAAACACAAGTCATAACTTAAAAAAGGTTCAATTTCTTTAAAAAAACATTAGAACTAAATACCTGGGTTTTACTCCAATCATTTTGAAATAATATACACTTATACCTTTGTATATCAAATCATAATTTTAGAATTAGATCAAAATCCTTTTTACTAAACCAACTCTATAGCATCCCCCACACAGAAACTCGAAAATGAACGCCGACGACACTGCAGTCATCACCAAAAATATTTTGAAGCAATAGAAGTGAGTGAGTTTAATACATCCAAACCATACTTTTGGTACTTAACCAAAATCATTTCAAAGCGGTATCGTATAATAATACTATGTATCATGATCTTAATTCATAAACCAATTTTCAAATATTTACTTTCAAAAATCACTAGTACTATTTTCTCCAAAATCTTGAAAAACATTTTCAAAGACACATGGATTTAAGTTCTTAAAATCCTCTGTTTAATTTCTCTTCATTTATAAACCATGTTTTATAAACCATATTTATGTAAGTATAAAATATTTTCACCAATATTTATTCCCAAAATATTCTATAGTTACTTTTGATCTTTTACTAAATTTAACTATTCACCAAACGTTATCACTGAATGCCTTATAGCCAAAATCTAAAATCAATTCACAAGGTGTTCATTTCAATGCATCTACAAATGTTGTTTACCCAATCAATGCGGTGAAAAGGTAAAATCACTCATAAAATGGTTGAGCATGATTTAAACAATCATTAAAGTTAAGAGATGTAAAACTATGCGAAGTAATAGTATCAAACCAAAAACGAATATGAAAACCATAAATAAATCATATACACTCAAGAATCTGCTTCCCCTTCGCAGTTGCAAAAGTGGAAGGTGCTGTAGAAATAGAAAAAATCCTAGGTCGGTCCTTCCTTGAGCATTGTACAATCTTAAACAAATCATCCCCGCTGATGGCAATTGTAACAATCTTTGGATGCAAACTGTGCCTTAAGCTTTCAAACCTTTTTAATCTATGCTTTCACTGTCTGCTCTCTAGCCACCTCCCTACTTTCCCCGACCTACAACTCCAAGCAAAGTTCGTCTTTTGCCTACACCTACAGCAAACTACACTCGAAATATCTCTAGGTGGCTGAAATTTTTGTTTATTGTCCTCATCTGGTGTAGAAATAGACGACTATAGCGCTAATCTCTCAAACCTTAAAGCCATTTTCACCGAATCAACAAAAACACCATAATGTGATTTGTCATATCCCGTTGGAACTCGGGGCGCATACCTGTAATGAAAATTTCATTCTTCTTCAAAGGCGTGTTAAATAACCCCAACATGAACGAGGACAAAGCAATGAAACGGTTCTCATACTCCATCACCATCATGGCCCCTGCTTCAGATCTATGAAACTCCTAAACAATAAAGTATTTCTGCCTTTCCGAATAAACTTTATTTCAAATTCCTCCTTAAATTGGCCTAAGAGAAGTAATTGTCCTGGACATCTGCTATAATAGAACTCCACCAATCCTTGGTTGCGTCTGCCAGATGTCGTGATGCCAACCAATGCTTTATCACGTCATCTAGCTCCATATCCCCAAATATCTGATCACATAAATTTATCAAAGTGTAGACTTAAATAATCGTATTTGTACACCAAAAATCTTACTCCCTAGCCTCTCATAATCATGATAGAGTTAAGAAAAACTCATCTAAAGCCTAACCTGCACGACCTTCTCTACGACATTCACCCTTAGTTCCTCAATTGGAGCAACATTCATCGGTGCTAGATTCCCTCATTCGCGATAGTACTACCTCGACTAGCTCTAGCATTGGAAGCTCTAGTGCTCGTAGTTCTTACTACGTAATCAAAGCGAAACTCCTTTAGTACACATAAGGATAGAGTTATTTCAAAGAAAGAGTTACTTGGAGACTCTTCTAAGGAAATATTTAAAAGTCTAATTTTGAAAATTAAAATGCGCTCTCATATGTATAATACACTTGACTCATTCTAGGGCATTGCTTACCCTATCTTTAATGAGCTATACCCAAGTGTCTGCTCGACCGTTGGCTCTAATACCAAATGTAATAGGTCGACTTTTCGACTTTCAAATATCAACCCGAAATACATCCAAGGTATTCGTGTGCCAAGCACTAAAGTGGTGGAAAGACAAAAGATAAAGTTAAATAAAAAGAAAAGGAAACATAACAAGGAAGAAGGAACGCAATATCAGAATCTCTTAGTGGAACCATAATGTATAATATCAAAAGATAGTACAAAACTGTCGGTCTAAGATACATAATATTTCAAAGTTACAATTCTAAATACTATCTTCAGCTTGGATAGTTATAACAACCTGTCCTCACATATGCTAATATATACAATACAATAATGCAGTGGAATTAAGAATACTATGGTAGATAATCATGTAGCTCTTCTCCATAAGCTCCAAAGCGTCTATAGCTATATCCGAAAATATATATGAAGCTGACCCGAGTATTATAAGAAAATCACACCTTAGTCTTGTAAACCAGCGTGAGAAACTCAAGAAATGTGTAACATGTAACATGTAACATTAATTATTGAGACCGTATAGGGTACCGTAACAATTTTCCCCTCAAATGAAACCAGTCATCCGATTAGTGGATGTAGCGATATAATAGATAATATTTAGAGTGAAGAACATGAATCATAGAATAGCTGTTGTTTGAACGCCACAACACTAATAGGTATATAATCAATACTGCTAAGGCGTGTTTGCATATGTGTAAGGATTTCCGTGGAGATCTCCTCGGATCAAGCTGAATCTGAACTCCTGCACAAGGACCAGAGATATCCTTTCGAGCATTATATATCTGTAGATAAAATATACCATCAGGTAAACATAGCTAGTTCATGCACAAACACTTGTGACCCTAAATATTATCAACTCCCGCTAGCATCATTGATAAGCATACTCTAGATATGGAGTTGATATACAGTATGGGTTAGTTGGACCCTACTGGCTATGCACCCTACTCTAGTTCTTTTATCATTTCCAATGTCGAGGCCACGTTCGGCATCTCTCACTCGAATCTTCATCACTCGAACAGAACACGAATCCCCAAATGGATTCCATCATCTTGAACAGATCACGAATCGTTACATGGATTTGAGCATATCGAACATATCTCAAATCTCTACATAGATTCCTGTATAGGTGCTCCGATGAAAGCTAATATTGTCCACTCCCTTCGAATACTCCTTAAGATAGACAGTCCTAGACGATAGCATCATTCGAAATGTTAACACTGACCATTCCCTTGGACGTAACCTTAGGATAGACAGTTCAACTCTATAAAATTCCACTCACAGCTGCTTCCAAACATGGATCAGTATGGTTTTGAAATTGTTTCAGTTTCTATTCATCTCATATAAGTACACTCCCCCACTTACCGGACGCTCCAAAACCAATCGATGAATTTCCGATAAACCTAATTCCAGTTCTTTTAGAAGTAAGCTAACAATATAAAGAGGAGTCATCCCTAGGTGAACTCGTATATATAAGTTCTTAAAGCTAGAAACATTTTATATCAATGCTCCACCCCAGGTATTCTCAAAGGGTATGAAGTCGCAAAGCTTTTAGATATTTCCTAAGTTATATTTGGTCAAGTTCGATAATGGATTAACTGATGTTTAGTCAAAAAAATCGCTTATACAAATCAAGGTTTGATACTTAACACATTTCAACATTCCAAATTATACTATCCCTTGGTCAAGGGTGAAACTGTGACAACCGGGAATTTTTGAGCATTTGAAATTGGAATATTTAACTGATTTTAAATATTTAAAGGTTAATGTTTGTCTTGAATTTCTAATATCACCATTATTTGGAATTTAATTATTGGATTTAATTACTGAAAGCTGGGTAAAATGTTGAATCTGGGATTTTAAGCCTGTTAAAAATAATTTGAAGGCTTGTAAAATTTATATTGATAGCACTAAATGTAGTAAAAGTGTTGAAATTGAATTTGGAAGTGTTTTTCTAAGTTTTGAAATTTAATTGTTTAAATCGATATTTAAAAATAGCCTTCCGAAGCACAGTCTTGGAATTCGATGAAACCAGTTCCATTGGATCCATAATATTGTGTTATTATCGGGTTTCTATTTTCGTAGTGATTGGTGTTCTTTTGTGAGCTTACGATATATAAACGCACTGATTTATATCAAAAAAATTTAATATAACAACTGGATTCAAAAGCTATCTTCTCCATACAATCGAGTTAGGACTCGAAACCTTTTTCGGTGCGTTCGAAATAGGGGTATAACTTTATAAACGCCTAGCGGCACGCCTCGATAGGAATTCGAAATTGTAAGTTGCATTTATCGGTACGGTTTGAATTTGAATTTAAATTGAACATCTATGCTAGTCAACTGCAGTTGAAATTATCTCACATCAACCCTTTTTCAGTCCTTTCCAAAGCACTGTAGCCTTTTCCTCCCATACGCTACCCATTGTCCTTAAATCATGCTGTTCTCTTTCAAAATCAGACAGGACGAATAAATTTCAACACAAGATAATTAATGGCCGAAGCCTGAGAAACTTCAAAACGATCCTCAAATAATAAAAATGACCGCTTTACAAAATCAAATTTTTACAGTTCGATTCAAAAGTAAATCGTCATGGTCCAACAGATTAGAAGAATCGCGACTCCTTTTTTTTCCAATTTCCCTTTCGTTCGAACTTTTGAAATCAATAAGGAATCGATTCGAACCATCATCGTTCGTCGAACTCAAGTGTCGCGGTAGCACGATGAGTTCGCACGAGGGCAGATTTCGAGCATGCCAATTCCTGGAAGCAGCAAGCTAGGGCACACAAGGAGTCGCTGCGTTCTATCTGTCAGAGGGTGAAGATGCATGGTCGCACGCGCTCGTCGTCGTCGTTCAGGTCAAGTTCACGGAAATGTTCGGCAGCCTCGAATTCATAGGGTTCAAGCGAGTTTCATCGTCGCGATTTGGGGAAGAATCGAGAGCTAAGATTTGATTTTCCCTTGTTTTTCTGATAATTTATCTAAACTAGGTTATTATTATTTTTACTTAATCAGGTTTCAGTTCGAAAAAAAAGGGAGAAAGTACAGTAAGGATTGAAAGAAAGAAATACATTTTGAATCTATATATGTGTATTAGGAAATATTTTTAGTAAGTATAAATTTTTACTTCTTTTAAATTTTATTTTTCAATTTAAATATATGTAACTCAAAAATTGATTTTTCAGTATGAAATATATATGCATGTAGAAAAAAATATAATTTTACAGTAAGCTATAGATTTATTATGTTTTCAGTTTAATAAAGGTATATCGGTGATTAATTTGCTTAATAAGCATATTTAATTACTTTAGTTGGAAAAAAATATTTTATTAAACGGGAAATCATTTGTTTAAAATTAAATTTTTGGTTAAATGAAATTATTAAATGAAAATTATATTTTGGGAGATGGTTTGTTTAATAAACCTATTAAATTTATTTTGTTGCTAAAAATATTTCATTAATTAAACTATAAGTTTGAAATAAATTATGGGTTAATTAAATTACTAGTTCAAATTTTTTCTTAAATCAAATTTATAAGTAAATTAAATGAGTAAAATGGGAATTTATTGTTTGATTTATTCAAATATTAATAAGTCATATAAATTATTTATTCAAGGTTAAAATCTGAAAGCAACCAAGCCGGTGTGGTTCGGATTTCAAATCTTTGGTCAAAGGTGAGTTAATCTCACTCATCTGGTTTAATTTAAATTGAAACGGTTAAATTTAAATGATTGGTTGAATGATTGAATTGATTGGATGTGGTATATTATATGTAGTGTATATATATATATATATTGGAGTGATTGATTTCCCGCACAATATATAGCGGATGAGACCCTATACGCCGCATAATAGGGGATGATTTTATATAAATCCCATATACCGCGATATTCCACCTCGAAGTGGAATTGGTATTGTGCTAACATCCGTGGATGTAGGGAAACAGGTTGGAGGGATCCAACTGGATTCCTCAAAATATTTAATTTGTTTAAATATTCTGTGTTATGAATATTGATATCCTATGATGATTTGATTGATGATTGAAATATGGGATGATATGGTTGGAATGAATATTTGGTATATTGAGATATCAAAATTTATAGAACTGGATTTTTGGAAAGAAATAAAAGAGTAAAATTTCAAGTAAAATAAATTCTAAGGAATTGGAATAAATTCAATAATGAATTGAAAATAAAATGAAATAAAAGTGATTTCTAAATTCTAACAAATATGGAATAAGGGGAATTTGGAACTAATAGGGGAATAATATATTTTAAAGCTAAAGTAATATTATTTAAAGAATTTAGAATTTATTTTTAAATTGAAGGATTAAATCTTGTTAAGGGAAAAGAAGGAATTTGGGGAAAATCTAAAATTAGTATTTTTCAGTTAAAAGAATCTTTAATCTTAATTAAGAAATAAAATCTGAAGTGAATGGATATTGAAATAATTAAGGTAAGTAAGAAAATTTATTTCAAAGTAAAGTAAACTGGGAATCAATTGTAAATTGATTTAAGTGTTGAGGTTTGAAATTTAAA